>JAREYC010000004.1:35537500-40537500 GCA_030015325.1 Cryptoblepharus egeriae | reverse complement strand
GAAGCTGTGTGTGACAGTGATGCAACATTTTCACCATCACATTTAAGTTAGTTCATACATGACTTTAATTGCCTTACATTTGATTATGTCATTGAATTATCTGAGTGGAGCCAGGTTGGCCACTCCATCCCACTGCTTTACTGAGATAGTTTTGTCCAGTTTGTGAGACAGAGGACACAATCCTAACCAACTTAGGCCAATGAATGACCCTATTCCTGGCGTCAGGAGGCCAGCACATGTCTGTGCACTGGCCCAGCCTCTCAAGAGAGGGTTAGCATGGGACATATGCTAGACCAGAGGTTTCCAAACTCCATCCTGAGGACCAGATGTGGCTTGTGGCAAGCCTCTGATCCTCTAAGAGCTTCTGACCCAGTTGAATAAATACAGCTGGAACTGTGATGGTTTGTGCATTATTTTTGTGCTGTGTGTTGGTGCTTGCAGAAACCCTAGAAATTTGAACTTGTTTTTTCATTAGTCTATCTCTAATATATTTAAATTTGATATTTGAAATATTTTATCTGGCCCTTGACACTGTGCCAGATATTTGATGTGGCCTTTTCGCTGAAAACTTAAGAGACTCCTGTGCTTGACCATCCTAGGAGATGCTTTAGGGCCATGACTGGTTTCTCCTCTGATTCACATCCGTAAAAGGCACTGCCTTTTTCAAAAGGGTGATGGTGCCAAGGCTGCTGGTGGTAAGCAAGGACTAGAGGCAAAGGTACATGCAGGTCACCCTATACCGCCATCAATCAGCTGCCTGTATTGGCGCCTTCTCCCAGACATACCCTGTGCCATTGTGAGGTAGGAGATTGAGCCAAACCATTCAAATTTGTGCAACAGAACTGGTTTTTCCTCACCGTAGAGAGCATTTAAACAAAAGGGCGCTTCCAGTTATTGCATTTGATGAATCAAGGGAAAGAGAATTTCTTCTTGGCTATAACATATTCTCCTGGCACATACCCCAGTCACATCAAGAAAAATATAAGAGGAAGATGGATAGTGAAGCAGGTCTAGTATTCAGTTGGCTGAACATTACATTGATTTCAATGGAACTTGTTTCAACGTTAATGTGCTTAGTATCACAGCTGGGGAGGAGCCGGCAAAAGATGTTGGTAAATCTATATATTGAGCCAAAAATTCAAAAATTAAGTAGCAACCTACATAATCGGCTTGACTTGGGCCCAAACTAGACATTACTAAAAATGTGTGGATATATCCTGTGCTTGGGCTTTACCTCCACCAAGACTGACGAGGTTTTAACCCTTCCTCCCCGACGTTTTCCTGCTGAAAATCTCTGCTGATGCTGCTGTTTGCGCCCAGGATTGCTACACTGAGCTCTTGGAGGAGGAGGATAAACACTTCATTGTGCAGACTTCTTCTGTAGGGAGTTGCTTTTGTGAATTGAAAGGCGTGAGTTGTAAGCCTTATTTTATATGTTCTGTAAGCATGGAGAATTGCCATGGTTACAGCTGATGAGTCCCAGCCCTGCTGCACATTAGTCCGACCCTGTCCCATATTTCTCCCCGTGATTGTGAAAGCTTGCAGTTAACCATCATGGATAATATCCCTCCTTGTGGTTAATGTTTGTCATGCTGAGGGTATGGGGGCTGTAGAGTGTGCAGGAGCAGAGCTTGGTTATATCCCCAGCACACAGTGTGACCAGATGCTGAACCAAAAATTCCCCACCAAGTGCACCAAAATTCCTACCCCCAAGCCAAAATACCTACCCGTTTAAAAAATTGTAAGACACCCCCCCCAAAATGTAGGACATGTTAAAATAAAGCAAAAATACTCATATTGTATACTGAATTTCAACACTTTTAAAATTGAAAAACTTTTAACATGCATAATTCAGGCCCTGACATGTAAGATGTCTGCAAAGCAGTTTGCAGCAACACAAGCCATGCCAGTGACTTCAGCATATGTGATTCAGACCCAGACATGCAAGACACCCTCAAAGCAGACTGCAGCAGTACAAGCCATACCAGTGACTTCAACACATGTGATTCAGACCCATACATGTAAGACGTCCTCAAAGCACTTTGCAGCAACACCAAGTGACTTCAGCATGCATGATTCTGACATGCACTCTCTCTCACACACACACAAACACACACCATACACTCTCTCATACACACACAAAGACACGCTCACCTGCAGAGGTTGCAGAGGAGAAGCCGCGAGAGGCACAGTAGCAGCCAGGAAGCCCCAAAGGCTGTGGGGGAGCTGTGAGGGGTGCTGTGTGGCCAGGAAGCCCCAGAGGCAGCCGCTGGGGAGGCCTGCCATCTGGTGAAGCTACATAAGCAGCAAAGCAGCCGCTGGGGTGCTGGGCTAGCTGGCAAAGAATAAAAAGTGGTGCTGGAGAGCTAGGCTGGCCTGAGAGACAATAGAGGCAGTCCGGCAGCCAAAAGGGAGGCAGGGCTGGCTTTGAGGAAGCCCCAGTACATGCGCAGCTGCAGCTGCATGTGCAAAACTTTTTACCCCTTCTGGTTAGCCCCCCTTTTTCCAGGGTGGGGGGAGAGTTCCAGGCATTTCCGGTTGTCTGATCAGCCTGCCAGCACATCTTCCTTCTCCGCAGAGAGAGAACATATAGAAAGAGCTTCTACATCTTACATCTTACACTATTGTTGCTGTGAATAGGCAAAAAAGACGAGTGGTGTCTTGTGATGGTCAATTTGATATTCCTTATTGCAAGGGCTGAAGTTCCTCATCTTATTTTCCATTTTGGAACTCTTTTCTGTTGCTCTACCATTCATTTTCTACAAATTGATGAATCTCACAGTATATTATTCCAGTTCTGCATCACAGCCTGATAAAAAAAAGTAGACTGATTTTTTTCATAACAGCTTCTATTCAATTCTCCTTCAAAGCTTACAGTTATTTTTTAAACAAAAAATGTAATATTCTATTGGAATTTTCTTTCTTTAGAAATCAGCTGTAATCAAGCGTGCAAACAGTGAAAAAAAAATTACTGCTGGCTTATGTAGAGGCAGATAACAAAACCTGCAAATGGCTTGTCAAGGTTGATGAGAGAAACTTTGTTATGATAAGAGGTTATTCAATATGTTTACTATGATAGGTGAGAAAAATTGGAAGCAGAAAACATGCAATGAAATAGATGATCCCAGGGTCCCTGGCTTCTCTATACACATTACAGATCTATATTTGAGAGCCACATTATAGCTTAGAGTTTTAAGGGTACCCAGGTGACAATTTCACTTCTCTGTAGGGTTAGCTGCATGCATTTTGAAATAATAGTATCCTCCTTTCTTTATATACAGGAACATGATCATGAGAACCTGAAATGTTTTGTCAATCTTTCTTTGTACTGGGGAAAGAAAATCTGCTTCCTGTTCCTGGCATGGTATTTATTTACTTATTTATTTGAATGCGATATATCCTGCTTCTTTTAAGATTACCAAAGCGACTTAAAATATTTGGAATATGTACACTATAACAATGACAATTCATTTTTTTAAAAAATTAAACTATACTGCAGCGTTTCTCAAACTTGGGGTCGCGATCCTTTTTGGGGTTGCAGAGTACTTTCAGTGGGGTCGCCTAAGCAGGCTGGACCTGGCAGCGATGTTTCCCCCTTCCGCGTGCTGCTCTGAGCATTCCTGGGCTTAATTAGGGAGGTTGGAGCTGTTCAGTCTCTGGCCAACAGGGGGAGCTCCATTCCAAGGCAACTGGAAGCAATCCATCCTGCATAAGGTTGTGATCCATCAGTGGGACCAACTTTTAGGAAGCCCTTCTTAAAGAACAGGCAGGTTAATCTGAATGTAGACAGTTCTTAAGACAACATGCTTGCTGGCTTTTGTGGGTTTTCAAAGTCAAAACTAAAAATTTGAATAAGGCTTTGGAAGAATATTGGCAGTGAGTGAAGCTGGCATAGGGACATATGATATGAATATGCATCCTGACTGTTACTTTCCAAGCTTTCTTTGAATGCAACCATGAGTGATCTATACTGGCATAATCCATACTGGATGGAACTAATGAAAGGATAAATGAAGCTGGAGAAAAATGTATTGTTTGGTTTATGTAGCCAGGATTGCTTTGAGTCCTCCCCTTTATATATTTTTGTCTTTTAAATTAGCATCCTGGTTAATCAGTCATATAATTCTTAGACAATTGTTTATACAAGATAAGATAATGGAAAACAACACCTAAATCTCATTCCCATATGCACACATGTGTGCACGTACAAGCAAATGAAAATCCTTATTAAAAATTAAACATCAGCAAATGTCAATGAGATCTGCCACATTTAAGCCAGGGGTGTCCAAACCTCAGCCGAGGCTGAATGCGGCCTTTGTCAAGACCCTTCCATCTTGCTCATGGGCAAGCCTTGTAGTGTCTCTAATACAATCTTATATGTAAATTTATTCCAATATATTCAAATTTGAAATATAAATCATTTTTCTGGCCCCTGATGCAGTGTCAGAGATATGATGTGGACCTCCTGCCAAAACATTTGGACATCCCTGATCTAAGCCTTGCAAAAACTTGGCACAGCCAATACATTCTACACTAGCATATTAAATTGTATTCAAGCACCAAATGAGTGAACTTGGCATATTCCACTGGGAGAGGATGCTTTCCTTTGTTCCTACTACTTGCTGCAGTTGTTACATTCTACAGCTGCTATCAGAAGATTAAGCAGTACAATTCTTTCCTGTACTCTTTGTTTACACACCCCCCCCCCCGTGTGCACTCCAAACTCAGATTGGATTGTGGCATAGCCAGCTTAGTATATCACCACAGACATGTCTTTCCTGCACTTTTCCAAAAACCAATGAAAATGAATATACAGGGTGAACCAAGTAAGTGGACAGTAAATGATATAACCCTAACACAAACCCTGTTCCACCTACTGTCCACCTATTTTTGGTTCTCCCTATAGAACCAATATCAGCATCCAGATTACTATACAGTAAAACCTTGGACTGATAGTATCTTGCATTGAAAGTGATTTGCAAGACAAAAATGTCAAATTAATTTTGATTTGATATACAACTGATGTCTTGATAAACAAGTGAAAAAATAGTCACGGCTGGGATACGACTGGTTTCTGTGCTCCGCCAGCACCTGCCCAATCTCTCTTGAGAGTATGCATGTCTATTCTGAAATAAGCTTATTACAGTCAGTGGAGCTCACTCCTATGAAAGGGGGGCAATGGAAAGGAGCCTGAGAGACCTAGCCTTGCATGTCTCTTCTAAAGTAGAGACATAATCAGCTATAATAATCAGTGGGGGTCTCTCCTGTGTAAGATGGGGAAAATTGCCGCCCAAGAGACCTGACTCAGTACAGGTTAATTTATGTTATTTTTATTTTGTATTTATTATTTTGTATTATACTACACTATTGTAATCATTTTTATATGAATATTTTTGGGTTGTGGAATGAATTGTCTGAGTTTCCATGATTACTTATGGGAAATTTGCTTTGATATACAAGCGTTTTATATTATAAGTGTGCATCTGGAATGAATTATGCTCATAAACCAAGGGATACTGCTATATCCCTATAATAATACGACCTGGTGAGCTTAATACAACCCGGTGAGCTTAATAATACGACCGCTATATCCCTATCATAAAAAAGACTTGGCGAGCTTTTTAGGTAAGGTGCCTCTTGTAGTGGCCTAATTGCTTCAGTGTCTTAGGGTGAAATCCTAAGCATGTTTCCTCAGAAGTAAGTCACCTTGTGTTCAATGGGTCTTAGTCCCAGGAAGGTGTCTTTAGGATTGCACCACGTTGGACCTTTCCAGCCTGACATGGAATCTCTCATCAGCACTGACAGAAAAGCTGGTCCAATTGCAAGTCTTGGGGCTTTCCCCATGGAAGACCACTGGCACCTTCTCAGTACCACATGATGCAGTGGTTGCATCATTGATGGTGCCATTTTTATGATTTCGTTGCACAGCAGGTGAAAAATAGGCAAGAAATAGGAGAGAAACTGCTATTTTCACAGCTCCTCTCTTTTTAAAAAGCACAGAACTTCCTAAAAGTTACATCCTGTTTGCTACCTATTGTTTCTCACCAGAACAATGTGTCAAAGTGCAGCCAGAGTATTCAGCAGTCAGTTCTAGGATTATTTAATTTCTGGTTTCCCTCCTGTCTGTGAGATCTTTCTTCATAGTGTTTATTCAGAGTTGGAATGCAATTATGTGATATTTTCTCTCCTTCTGTCAACATTGCGATTTAAAAACAACCAGATAGCACCTGTCTTGAAAGAACTGAAACTGAAATAACTTGTCGCTTCCTAGTGTCACAGCATGAAAGAACAGCTGATCTTTTGAATGTTCGCATCCAACTAGTTTTTAGAGGTAATTCTATCACAGGTTGAAAATCTTCAAATGGCATAATGGGCACAAATTAAATTTTAATCTACAACAGGTGCTTATTGCTTGTAGCCTTTAGCCTCTCTTTAAGGAATGAAGGTGGGTTGTTGAAAAGACAACCCACCTTCTGCTATCTATCAGTATTTAATTTCCCAGGATACGCATGGACAGAATGGTATGCCGTGGTGGAAGACAGTATATTCTTTACTTTTTTAGATATCAGAAAGTCATGTACTCATTATGATTCATTTCAGCCTTCTTTGTTCAAATGCATGAGGTTATGATGACCAGCATCCTGGTAATGGTGGGAAGTAATGGTTACTCTGTAATGGTGATTGTTCCTTCTCCTCGTCTCTGAGATACAGCCTGCTATAAACTATCCCCTTTCTCACAGTATGAAAGTAATTCTTCTCTTTCCAACACTTGAGACAGTTGTCATAATTAATATTTTTTGGCATTACAGTCTCGTTTCTATTATTAATTTACCATTTCCACATTGCCAGTGAGCTATTTATCTGCAATAATAGTTTGCAAGGAAGTGGAACTCTTCTTTTAATTTGTGCTATATACTATGCTTGTTAATATTGCTCAACGGGTAGAATATTGGTTCTGCCAGATTTGGAATTATTATCTTTCTTGGTTGTCTGCTAGATTAAAAGCTCTTTAAGTTATTGTTTGAAAAAAGTCAGGGAATTGCTTCTTGTGTGTAAATTCTGACATTTATAGGGTTTTTTGTGGTCTCAGAACTGTTTGATATATACAAGCTCATGTTCTTTTAAGCTTTGCTCTGCAAAGATGAGAGCAATAGACATTATGCATGACAAATGACTGATGCTGAAAATGGCAACTTTGTGTCTGTTTCCTTCCCCACTCTTTTTCGTAACGTTTAGGTGCACTTACTCTCCTTGTGATAGCATTCTAGTGAATATTTCCATGACCTTGCTTCACGTTTCCTGTTGTCATTGGTGGTGTCTGCTTGGAAATGCTCAAGTGAGTAAAGTGATATCACAATATGTGTAAGAATGTAGAGATGATGGCCTCTAAACAAGCTGTGTTTACATTGCTCAAATGTGCTGCATTGCCTATTTCACCTGAGTCAGTACAGTGGTGCCTCACATAAAGAGCTTATGTGCCTCACATAAAGAGCTTAATTCGTTCTGGAGGCATGCTCTTTAAGTGAAACACTCTTTAAGTGAAGCGGATTTTCCCATAGGAAATAATGGAAACTCAGACGATTGGTTCCACAATCATTCAAAAATATTCATATAAAAATATTAACTGTATGTAAAAATGATGACAAAACACTGGAATTGAATTCAAAACATGGATTCAATGTGCATGATCCTATGAAGTCTACTAAAGACTATGAAGTCTTTAGGCTGTGATCCTAAAGACACTTTCCTGGGAGTAAGTCCCATTTAACACAATGGGGCTTACTTCTGGGTAGACATGGTTAAGAGTAGACATGGGTAGACATGGTTTGACTGCAATCAAAGACACTTTCCTGGGAGGCTTACCTGGGCTGCTGCTGGAGGTTCAAGGTGGTTGGTGAGGGTACTTGGGGGCAGTTAGGGGCAGCTGCCTCTGGCACTTCCAGGCAACTGCCCCCAAGTTGGGGACAGTTAGAGGCAGCAGCGCTGGCCAGCAGCCCTTTTAAAGAGCCTCCATGCGGAGTGTCAGGGCTGCATAGCATGTGTTCCCATAGTGCCCTTGCTTGTTAAGTGAAGCTGAACTTTTTATGTGAAGCAAGATTTCTTGGAAATTTTTGCTTGTTATGTGAAATGCTTGTTAAGCGAGGCGCTTGTTAAGCAAGGTACCACTGTATATGTATATGATTGTTATCCCTCATTCTTCAAAATGGCTACTCATGTGGCTCAACAGACTGGTTGTTTGGAAAGGGGATGCAGCGAACTGACCCTGACTGAGATATCCCATTGAGGAATTGGGATGGGTATCTTAAGAATGGTGGGACTGTGAAACATAAAATTGTGCTTCTCCACTGAGCCTAATTTCCATTTACTTCACTAAATTTTTTCTGGCTAAACGGTAAACAGCAGCTTTAATCCCTAAATTTCCGATTCTCACTGACAGTGGTTTCACTTTTTTAGAAGCTTATTCCAAATACAAGCTTATTCCAAATACAAGGTAAGAGCCAACCGTTCATTTTCTGAGAACCTACTCTTAAATTATGAATTAACCTTAGAAGCTCTAAGGTATTTACATAAAAGAGTCCCCAAAAGTTAGAAGCATATTCACTATTTTAAGATGGTATCAGCTTTTAACTATTGAGATTTGGTCTGTTAATTTTTATCCTTTGAAATGTTAATTTAAAAATAGGTTTTATAACAGAAGCACTGAGGTAAAAACTTTGGATTTTTCAGGGTCTGTCTTTTCTACACTTGAGGATTCTAATAGAATTTCTAAGGAAACATAAAAGATTTATGCTGCTTTTTAAAAAAAGTGACCAAACTTGCAGTATCTTAACAGTTAAAATGAAGTGTTTCTTTCAAGCTCGAGAGATAAAAAGTTTAAATCACATATGGAGCTTCAGCTGTTTCAACTGCATGATTTTAATTGTATTCTTAATGAGAGTTTCTTGTGAGTTACCTGGAAATGGAGATGTTCTTTAGCTATTCTTCCAGCCATGTAGCTGAAGTCTTGGGGCAAAGAATCCTAACTTTACATATAGGTTAATGGGCTCTGAGCCATTTGTGACAGAGCAGGAAAGAGATCTAGGGGTGCGAGTGGAGAGCTCAATGAAAGTGTTGCCCCAATGTGCGGCAGCAGAGAAGGAAAATTCTTGGGATCATTAGGATAGGAACTGAGAATAAAACAGCAAAAATTATGATTCCATTGTACAAATTGATAGTGAGGCCATATTTGAAGTCCTATGTCTAGTTCTGGTCGTCACATCTCAAAAAGAATATAGAAGAAATGGAGAAGGTTCAGAGGCAAGCAACCAAAATGACTGATGGTCTGGGACACCTTCCGTATGAGGAAAGGCTACAGCATTTGGGGCTCTTCAGTCTAGGGAAGAGATGCTTGAAGGGAGACATGATTGAGATGTACAAAATTATGCAGGGAATGAACAGAGTGGATAGGGAGATGTCTTTTCCCTTTCACACAACACCAGAATTAGGAAACATCCACTAAAATTGTATGTTGGGAGGGTTAGGACAGACAAAAGAAAATATTTCTTTACTCAGCATGTGTTTGGTCTGTGGAACTCCCTGCCATAGGATGTAGTGATGGCATCTAGCTTCAATGTCTTTAAGTAGTGTTTGGACAAATTCCTAGAGGAAAGGACCACCATGGTTTACAAGCTATGATCTCTACAATCCAGAGTAACTACAGGAAGACGTAAGAGGCACTTACTCTGGATTGCTCTATGCATTTCGCATAGGTTTCCCATAAGTGGCACCATAACTATGTCGGTGTAAAAGGTCCCGTAGTTACTCTGGATTGTAACTGATGGATATGTGTGGAGGTGGACAACCTCAAAATGCCTGATGCTGGGGGGCACCTGAATGCAGGTGGCATATGTACTCCCTGAAGCATCTGGTGGGCCACTGTGTGATACAGGAAGCTGGACTAGATGGGCCTTAAAGGCTCTTATGTTCTTACTTCATGAAACCTGATGTAGTGTCCCCAGTTGCTCCATCATCTTACCCAGTGGTGTATCAGACACAATTTCTCATCCTTTGTCTGCTTCTCTTACAGCCCAGTCCTACCCAACATCAGCAGTGTAGCTGTGCCTGTGGGGCATACTCTGTGATGGTGAGGGCAGTTATGGAGAAATTCTCAAAATAAAGGCAATGTTTGCTTTTTTATTTTACTTTTGTCTATACTGTGACTACATCAGTGCTAGAAAGTAAATAACTAATATAAAGCTTGCAAAACAGAAAATCAGAAATAAAAGATAAGTCTAAGAACATCATCAAACATCATGGAAGTTTGGGTGAAATGGACAAAATAGAAAAAGCATGTGGATGAAATTTGAAATGTGGTTATAATTAAAAGTGGTTGAAAAAGCAAAGTGATGAATGTCAAATGGATTAAAACAGTGATAATCCTGGCCATGATATTGCCCACAGCCACAACTGCAGTTGACATCCCCTCCACTGTCTGAGACATACTTCACAGGCAGGCTGCCACTGCCTCTCTCCTTTTTGGAGGCCCAGGGAGGCTACTAACCTTACTGAGGTTTCATGTAAAAAACCAGAAGTGACATTAGAATGACCTCAGAATGCCTCTGGGCTAAAGACCCTAAGGGCACAATCCTAACCATTTTAGGCCAGCCCAACTCATCACACTTATGTGACATCCCCAGGCATGGGACTTATGCCGGGGCTTATGCTGGCCTAACTGGAGATTTGGATTGCAGCCTAAGTGATATGAGGGTTGGGATCTGTTGGTGTGGATGGCTGTGTGGTGCTGCCCCCAGCCTTGAGCCTAGGGCAGGGGTGTCCAACATGAGGCCCAGGGGCCGCATGCGGCCCAGGACAAGGGTAGATGTGGCCCTCCTGTAAAGCTGGCCACCACCATTGGAAAAAATGGTTTTGCGGCAGCAGCCATTTTCAAATTTCACGTGCTTCTCTGTACGCTGCCCTGGGCGGCTGCCACAAAGCTGGTCTGGGCTTCCTGGCTCCTCTCCCTACTTGCCTCCTGGCACTCAGAGCACTTCAGGCCCCTGCAGACCTTGCAGCGCTCGCCCACCTGCATCCCCCGAAAGCAGCCTCCGCCTCTATCCCAGCCGCTGCCTGCTGCCCTTGAGACCTACTCAGAAGTAAGCCCCGTTAAAGTCAATGAGGCTTACTCCCAAGTTGCAGTCTGAGAGCCCAATCCTATGCATGGCTACTCAGCAGAAAACCCCATGATAATCAATGAGACTTACTCCAAGGTTTAGCTTGGAAAGGATCGTTATCCATCCTATGCATCATGCCTACTCAGAAGTAAGTCACATTAAAGTCAATGAGACTTACTCCAAGGTTAAAAATGTTGGACAAAATATAGGACATCCTACATTTTGTCCTACTTTTTTAAAAAAAAGTTGTTAGTGTATATGTGCGGCCCAAACCAACTCGTCTTCTTCTAATGCGGCCCAGTGAAGTTAAAAGTTTGGACACCCCTGGCCTAGGGCTTCCTCCTTGCCTTTCCTGGTATGCCACTGGAGGAAAGTCAGAATATTGTTATACAGTATTATTATTATTTTATAAAAATCAGTTTGGTTCCTTATAGCAAAAGGAACCAAACTACCTTTAGTATCTGAAAAAGAACTCTTGCTACAGGTGGTCGGTTTTTCAGATCCATGCCTATTTTCTGTTCAGATTTTAGCTGTTTGCTCAGCAGCACTGTGCTTTTAAATCCCTTTGTGTGTTTTTTAAAGTCAGTTTTGTTCTCCACAAGAGAAAGTCCCTCTGAATTGCTCCTTTGACACTCACTATGGGTGGTAACTGAGGTCTGTTTTTTAGCCTTCTCAATGCATGCCTGTGGGGGAGGGGGTTGTGTTCGGAAGGCGGCAGTTCTGCAATTTAAACATGTCAAAAGTTGAAATCCTGCCTCAGTTGGAGCAAATAGCCCTGTAGATGAGTAAAAAATTATAGCTACTGCTGCTTATATTTTTTAAATTTAGGCTCAAACAGTTCCGGTTAGCATGGACTTCCCATTGAAACCAATGGGAGTCGAAACCTCCTTTGTCCTGCAAACCTGCTACTGGTGTATATTCCATTTCCATGCATTCTAGAGAACAGGCGTGACAAACTCTTTTCATACAAAGGGCTTCCTGGTGCCTGCTGATGGCTGGAATGATATCATTAAGTAGAAAGTGACATCATTAAGAAGATGATGGCCAGAAATAAGCACTTTTTTCCTCACTGAAGAACTCATTAGCTGCAAGAGTAGTTTAACTACTTGCAAGTGACAGAAAACAAAATGTTTTCATATTTCCAAGATACAAGAGTCCAATTATAATGGTGATGGATTGCTTCTGAAAGCCACAGTTGGCTCACAGCCTTGTATTTGACATCCCTGCTGTAGACTATATACATGTGTCTAATATTCATGGGGGTTCTGTTCTGGAACCTTCCATGGTAAGTGAAACCACAGATTGGGCAAATGCCTCCCCTCACCCTCCAGAGCCAAAGAGAGCTCTGCTCTCTTTGCCTCCAGAGGGTCCTCTAAGCCCAGCAGTGGAAAAATGTCACTTCCACTTTCTCCATGAAATTGTCTTCTCCCTCTTCTCTTCAGAGCCATTTGACGCTGCAAAAGCAAAACGAAGTGGCATTTTGCCTTCCTCCAGGAAAACCAGCTCAGCATAATATGGTGCCGCTTAAAGGTCAGTACTGATCCCCTCTGAGGTTAGCACCCTAGATGGCTGCCTTGGTGGCCTAATGGTATAACTGGGGTCTCCAACCCTCATCAGCCAATTTTCAGGGTATGTGAACAGAAATTCTTTTTTCATGGAGCAATGCCATGGGATAACACTTTATAATAAGGAGTCTCAGTCCTCTTTCTGCACTCATTTCCAGAGATTTCCTCATGACAGCTGAAAAGCCAGCATTCAAGAAGTGTTTAGATCATGTACACATGAGAGAATTGCAAATAGCAAAGACCAAAAATGCTCAGAGCAAAAGGGTGGTTTCTAGCATACAAGACTTGAATTCTATTTGCATGTCCCAATCCTCACAAGGCTGTATTTTATTTTACTCAACTATTGCAATATTCTTTCTCTCTGTTAATGTACGCGTGAACAGCGCACTAAATCTACAGATATTATACTGTGTGTTTACCCATGATGATTAGTTGACAAATATAATAAAAGTTGTTTCCAGATAGATAATGTACCAGTAAGCAATCAAAATTCAATACACTTTTGTGCATGTCAAATGGAACAGCCTTGACATAAATATTTGCCGAAGAAAATGGGACTCTGAATACTGTAGAAACAACTGGAAATGGAGAAATAAGTGCAGAATTGGTATAGGTGGACCAATGCACTTTAAATGCTCAGCTTAAAAAAATATTACACTCTGACAGGCAGCATTTATTAGGAAATGGAATAGTTTCTCTGAGAAGAACAATGGAATATACTTTCAAGAAATATAAATTGAGAATACTTAACTATGAAGGTAAAGTGGATTTGTAAAGGACATTTGGACACCTCTAATACCTGAATATAGGGAACATAAATTCATGGTTAAGCCTACTAGCAATAAATTATTATGGAGATAGAGGGCTGAAAAATTGAACATTGCATACAACAGAATTCATTCCTAAGTAGTCTTTGATGTATAATTAAGTAGACACAGTAATATATTTTTCTTTGAAGGTTTTTCACATAGGTTATCTTGCACTGCAGCTGCCTAGAAAAGTTCTTGCTGTGGTAAAAGTGAGATTTCCAGGTTATTTGCAAATTTGAAATGGCCAGTACCTGGATCTTCCAAAAACCATTAATGAAGTACTTTTAAGGAATTCAGAAAGGGCCATGGCAATACAAATGCTCATTAAAAATGTACATTTTTCTCATTTGAATGTAATGTGGTACCTCCAGGATTGGGAGGTTAATTACATTTCCTTGCTTTTCCAGCAAGTGACTTTGTCAGTTTTTATGAGAATTTGTATATATGAAAGTAGAGTAGCAGCTCAATCCTGTCCTCCATTAGTCTTTGTCCCCTATTAGTTTATGTCCAAACCCCAGCCTGGAGGCCATAAGTGGCCCACGGCAAGCCACAATGTGGCCTGTGGCAACACCTTCTATCTGGCCCTCAGGCAAGCCTTGTAATAGATCTTTCTCCAATACACTCTTATATTTATTCCAGTTTGACATGTAAATTGTTTTTCTGACCCCCGACAGTGTCAGAGAGAGATTGTGACCCTCCTGCCAAAAAGTTTGGACACTCTAATCTATGGCATGAGGATGTTATGTGCCATGTGTGCTATGGTGGAGGACAGACAAGTGACCCATGAAAGGTAAGTAAAAATATTCTTTACTTATTTCCCAGTAGGCAGCCTGGTCACAATATGTGTCCTTGGACTTACACAAGTCATCTTTCATTGGGGTGGGTCCGGGCAGGGAAGGGGGGACAGGAACTGCTGTATGTGACTGCAGTCGGGACTTACTCCCTCCCAGTCTTTGCTTCCCCTTGGTTTGGCTGATTCCCCCGACCTGATCTTCCCAGAACCACACCAGAACTGATCTGACTATGAGTGCCCAGGCAGATCTGGCAAGTACATGGAGCTCTGACTGTTTCTGCTGGCAGCTCTGTTGCAAGGAACAGTGTTGTAAAATTTGCACCACTGTAAAGCAACTGAACTGCAGCTGATTGCTAAATCTACTGCTATAAGTCTCCCATTGGATTGGGGCATATTGACCTAAGGCTGCAATCCTTACCTCCAATTAAGTCAGCCTAAGCCAGGGGTCTCCAAACTTTTAACTTCAGGGCTCCAGGACCTTTAACAATTGTGCAGAGAAGTAAATTTCAGCAGGTGAAGCTTTCCATCTCACAAATCACAAGCTGCACCTGCTGAAATTCCCTCCTTTACACAATTGTTAAAGGTCCAGGAGCCCTGAGGTTGAAAGTTTGGAGACCCCTGGCCTAAGCCGTGGCATAAGTCCTGTGCTGATGTGGGGATGTCACAAAATTGCCATAAAACACTTCTGTCTCACTCCGGAGAAGGTTAGGCCAGTGCAGAGGCATACGCCAATCTCCCTACACCATCACAGAAAGATAGGCCAGGTGAGTTAGGCTGGCCTAAATTACTTAGGATTGCCCCTAAACTTATTTTGCCCATGAACCTTGAATTATTTTAAGCTGGAAGCCTAAAGCAGGGCACGTGCAGGAGGTCATTTTTGCATTTTAACCAATTTCACACCCTCCCATCCCTAGACAGAGCTGGGAAAACATTTTGATTGGCACCCTATAGTCACTGCAGGAAGATGGTAAGATTTCTTGGATTAGCATAGTGTCTGCTGTCTATGGGGAGCAAAGGAAAATACAGACTGTTATGTGATTTTGACAGAAGGATCCAGCCACACCTGTTTACTGGATAAAGATGCATACATTTTATGGAGAGAGTAGTACAAGAGTCAGAGTGCAAGTATCAGTAGTACAAGTATCAGAGTGCAAGAACATAAGTGTAGTTGTGAACTGCTGGGGGCAAGAGCATGATGACTTCGAACATTACCTTTCTCTCTCTGGAGGGGGAGGAAGCTTCAATGGAACTCTGAGGGTAATCATAGGCCAGCCCTACATGACAAAGGTTCAGTCCTAAAATAGAAAAGGGATTCAGCCTCAACGTATGACAGTAGAAATTCATTTCCCCCCCTTTCTTACTCGTGTGGAGTACATTATGGTTGCTTCCTCTGTTGAAGTGTTGATGCTCCAGTTGGGTGTCTGTGTGGAGACCTGCTGCAATAATAATTCTGAAAAGAGTAAACAAAATTTATTTCCATATGTGATGTGAGGGACAAAAGATGGTTTGTGCTCCCTCTGTGCAACAAGTGTACATCACCATGATTTCTATCACCAAAGTTCTCCTTTAAGAGACCACAGGAGAAATAGTTCCATGCTACTCTTCTTATCATCTGAATTGTAATCTCCTTGAAATACAGGGATTGGTGTGCTATCATTGGGTGAGCTGTTTTATCTGTATCTTATGCTTCATCATAAGTGGGTTCAGGTTGGTGAGAGAGGGTAAATTTTCTAGTTTCCCCATTATTCCCTATGACCTTTCTCCTCTTATGCCAATTCCACTGATTTGGGCATTAGAGACTTCCCTAGAAGATGACTTAATAGGTGCATCAAATCCTCTTTGCCCCACCCATGTCCCTCCCACATTATGCCCTTATCTTTTCCCATTAGGCTTTTCTGCCAGCCATATTGTCTTACAGCACAATCCTAACCATGTCTACTCCAAAGTAAGTCCCATTGTGTTCAATGGGTCTTACTCCCAGGAAAGTGCCTTTAGGATTGCAGCCTTAGTATCTGAAGCATGGCTAATTCCACCATCCATGGTGCATTTGTTGATGGGCAGACTGTTGTGGCAGCTGGGCCATTTTTATTTCCATGTACGTCAGTGTTTTTTGATCTGTGGTACTCATACCACTAGTAGTACTAGAAATGGTGTCCAGTACTACTCACAAGACACCCAGACCTCTACAACTTGGCAGCCTAATCAGCAATGCAATACATAAAGCAGGCTTGGCTCAGTGGCCAGAGCTCAAAACAGTTCTGCCAACTGCCCTGCACCTCTTACTGATATTTTTTGTATTGAGTCTGGCCTCCCAATCCAGAAGCAACTGGCGATGACATTATTGGCAGTTACTTTTCTTGGTACTTCCAATAGGTGGACCATGGAAAGTGGAAATGCAGGGAATAAATGCTGAGAAACATTGATGTACATAATGATACACTGATGTATCTTGAGGGTAGAATTGGGCTGTAAAGCTGGAGCTGATGCATCTATCCATTATTTTTTATATGTATTTACCCAACTATGGAAGCAATGATAGATAAAAAATATGTATATCATGTATTAATATGTAGCTCACGTAATGAATATCACATAATTCATGCTACATTCAGAACTTACCCATGACTTATTAATAGAAATGCTGGATTCTTGACTGATTCCTTTATGACTTAAAAGGTTTGGATGCTTCATTTTTCTTTTGCTTTTTTATAAAAGCCATTATGCATGTGCCAAGGTTCCTTTTTCGGCCTAGAAAGCATTCTGTAATATTTGAGGTCATTGCTGGAGCCATATTGGCTTCTGTCTGTCTCTTGTTCAGGCCTGGCTCCTGTTAAGGCAATGTTTTTGGAGTTGACAAGAACGGGTCTGGTGAAGTCAGCGATATATTATGTAAGGTGGGCCATTGTGAGGGGAGACAGAGAACAAGAAGAATGGTATAAGAAAAACATTCTCCTGTTCCCAAATCAGGCTTGGAACATGGGGGTGGGGGTGGGGGGGGGTGTCAAGTCTTTCGACAACTCTCTTTAAACAATGCACAATACAATATTAATAACCATTTTTGTAAACAGTGGAAAACATCCTTTAAAATATTCCATACTTTCTCCCTAAAATAATTTTATTTAAAGATTGCAACTTCTCCCTAGGAACACTGTGATCTCCGACATAAAAAAAGAAGTAATTGTAAAGCAGCATGTTTAACTTGCTCTTCTGTATAGCTTGCTCATTTTAATTAAAGATCAGAGTTTTATATTGACATAAATCTTTGTCATAAACTCTTCTTGTTGCTTTCTGGCAACATACCAGTTTTCGTTATGAATGACTTTGGATGAGATTCAGTGGCTAAAATGGCAATAATTATAATTACTTCGGATTGTGGGCTATGTGGCACTGCATGTCCTCAGCCATGAAAATAAATCAAGCCTGTGTAAAATGTCACATCATTTCTTTCCCATTGCTGATTCTACCAACAAAAGCATAAGTCATTAAAGCCTGCTATGTCCCTTCCTCTGGCTTAATGGGGGAAAACTGTCTGCCGGGCTGAGCCTTACATGTAGGAAGCCACAAGAAACTGTAGAAGAGAGTTGCACATGAAGGGTTGAATCCCAACCTAGGCCAGCACTGGTCTTCCCATTTTCATGGTGTGGTAGGGATGCAAGTGCATGTCTGTGTATTAACCTAACTCTCCCCCAGGAGTGGTGCAGAAGTGTCTTATGGTACCTTTGTGAGATTCCCAGGTCAGCACACAACTTATGCCAGTACTTAGGCTGGCCTAACTGGAGATTAGGATTCCAGCCAAAGGCACATAAAAAAGGTTTTGAGCTTGGTTTTCTGTATATATAGGGCAACATACAACATGGTTGCCAGAAGTTCCCCTAGTGATTACTACCAACCTGTCTGGCTTTCACAGGTATGTTTTCTGAAACGGCATATTTAAGCATAGGAAGTATAGGATGCCACTGATGGGGAATAGGAGGAATGGAAATACACAAGAGCTGCCTTTTAATTATTTTTTCCCAAAAGGGTCTTGCCCAAGAAGAAGTATCAGGCTCAGAAGGCAATTTGACCTTGGCACAAAAGTTAAATATCTAGGCAATTGTTTTACTTGAAGGCGACCTGAAAAACAGTACATAATTCCTGTTACATTTAACAGCCCAATCCTATTGATGCAGATGTGTCAAAAATATCCATGGAATATTTATTCTGGGCTCATCATGGTGTTGATGAAGCCTTACTGTTCTGGCATACAATGGCAAGTTTGCACCACCATGGTGACAGAGTTTTTCACCAGTGAGCCACTACTCCAGAACATTGGGGCATAGAGCCATTTGGAAC
Organism: Cryptoblepharus egeriae; assembly: GCA_030015325.1. Lineage (NCBI taxonomy): Eukaryota > Metazoa > Chordata > Lepidosauria > Squamata > Scincidae > Cryptoblepharus > Cryptoblepharus egeriae. Next base: position 40,518,851 of record JAREYC010000004.1, on the reverse strand, counting down.
AATTGGCAGATGAAGTGACTCCCTGGCACAAGGCTCTAGAATGACACAGTGCCAGAACTGGTTACTGAGCATGAAATGGTAAGGCTTTGCCACTGCTATGCGTGCCTGAAATGAATATTCTGATGGCTTGTGGGCTGGAATTTGGAGTCTGCTGCTCTATATTGTGGCTTCTCAATAAATAGTATTGGGTGCCATATGTCCTCCAAATCAGGAGACAGCATGGCTACATAGCCAATGGAAGGTAGCCATCCTGACTCCATTATCATGACACGACATGCCAATGAGAGACTTGTCCTCAGTGGATTTGTCTGAACCCTTTTTAAAGCCATCTCAGCTAATGGTCATCACTACATCTTGTGGCTGTTAATTTTATTGCCTGTGGAATTAATTATGCATTGTATGACGAAGTATTTTATGTTGTCTGTCCTGGATCGTCTGCCAAGCAATTTCAGTAGATGACCTGGAGTTTTACTATCATGAGTTAGACAGAAGCATCTCTCTGTATCCATTTTCTTTACACCATATAGTATTTTATATGCTTTTATCATGCCTTCTCATTGTCATCATTCTGTATAAACAAAAAAAGCCCCAAATGCTTGGTCTCGTAGGGTTGACCCTTTCTCTATGTCTTTTCTACCTCCCTGTGATGAGATGGGTTGATTAGTATACAGTGGTGCCTCACATAAAAGAACTTAATTCATTCCAGAAGCATGCTCTTTAAGTGAAACACTCTTTAAGTGAAGGCATTTTGTTATCTGATCTGGGCAACCTTTTTGGAGAGCTCCTTTTGGATCATCCTTGATTTTGTTAAATCTGATCATCTTAAAAATTTTGGTAAAACTTTACCTTATCACGTATCTAAACAAAATACGTGGCATTATTACCCACAGTGATTCCATGCAGGTGTTATTTCTCTCAACCGATCATTTGATAGGACAAACTGAAACTGCTTTGGGGCATTTCTCTAACCCCAAAGGATATTTTGATATAAAATGAAGAACTGGGATAATCCAGAACATCCAAACCTGGGATGCCAAGAGTCAAGATTCTGGATTTTGTTTAGGAATTGAGCCTGAGAAAATCTTTAAATGGAAAATAGATAAAATTGTGTATGTTTCCTGTATAAATTATAAATTATCCCACCTCCCATATGAAACTTACAATGCAATCCTAACAATGTCTATTCAGAAGTAAGACCCATTGTGTTCAATGGGTCTTACTCCCAGGAAAGTCTGCTAAGGTATGTGCTGTTGGTGACTGGTGGGTTTTGCAGAGTTTGTCTCTTCAGTCTCTATGAATGGGTCTCTGTGCAGTGGGTTTCTGTGTTGGCTCTTAACCAGATACAAGTCCAAGGAAAGGGGGAAGGGAGACTGCACATGGAGGGAAAGAATCTGGTTCATGCCTTGCAGCCCTATTCTATCCCCTCATTCCCTCCTGCCTCCCCCTTGCTTGCTTTTCAGCAGTTGCAGCTAGAGGAATGTGTGTTCCACTGGTGATGGGACCCAGTCCTTTGTCTCCCACCTCAAACCTACACTGCCTTGTGGTTATACCCATCTAAGGGAAAGGCTTCAGGAGTAAACCTTGAGATAAAATCCGGAGCCGGAGTCCCGAAAGCAGATCGTGACTGTGCTACAACCATGTTCTGGTAACTTCTGCGACACAGTTGGAACCAATCATATTGGCCTTGCCATTCCATTGGACTGTTTCAGTGGCGTGGACAGGGGGAATTTGCTGCCTATCCTCCATATCAATCTACCCAGGCTTTTATGCCCTGGAGGGGACACTGTTCCCATTTGGAGCATGATACCATGGTCTTTTGAGATTGATGGATGCCAATGATGATAAAGCAACTGTTATCTACATTCTGACCTCAGGACCAAGTGTTCCGGCTTTTCCATTGGTCCTGAGGCTTCTAGCATGAGCATATGCTAGATTAGAAGAAAGGTATACGTATAGAAATGTATACGTATACATTGTATCCCTATCAAAAAAAAAACTTAGATGTATGCATGTTCCCTTACAATCTTTTGGTCTCTTTACCCATCTGCCACGTACTCCAGTACTTTTTGATTCTGTTGCCTGAAGCACAGTTTGAACTGAACCAGGCTGAAGCTAAACAACCACTTTTGCAATATATTGCATCCAGTATTCCCTTGTATAGCTGCAAGGGCATTTTCTGTAACTGTACACATGGTGTTTTCAGAACTAATTCTGTCTTCCTCCTTCATCTGCTTGGCTGGGAAAAGCTTGAAATTTGCTCCCTTCTATCAGACCAGTGCACTCAGGAGGAAGATGAGCAGGTTGAACAGGAAGGTGAATGAATAAAGATAAGAACTTTCAGTGTTCTGCTGGTTTTCCAGAAACCAGATGAGCAGCTGGAAAACTCAACTGTGTCTGGACTGATTTACCTTTCATGCAAGTCTTAACATTTATTAGGACATTGCTCCTTACCCTCTCTGCTTATTTTGTTCTGCTTACTCTGTTTATTTTGTTCATTTTATAACTTTTTTTATACACGTGACTCCTAATTATGTTTGACACATTGGCATATATGCTATGATCTATACCAGGGTGTCAAACATGCTTCATGCAGTGAAGAAAATAGCATTCTTGATGTCTGCTGAGGACCCAAAGTTATATAATTAAGCAGGAAGTGATGTAATTAATCAGGTCATGATCAGAAGTTCGTATCAATCGTATCGGCTCTGCCTTTCCATTGGACTAATTCAGTGGCATGAAGAGGGGGGATTTGCTGCTTGGGTAACAGCCTATCCTCCATAACAATCCAACCTAGACTTTTGTGCTTTGCATGCAGCGTATGCAGTGCCGAGCACGATACCATAGTCTTTCAAGACTGACGGAGGCCTGCATTAGATCAGAAGTTATATAATTAAGCAGAGAGTGATGTAATTAATCAAGTCATGATCAGAAATAGTCCAGCTCTGCGACGCCAGCTGGATCCATTTGTATTGGCGCTGCCTTTCCATTGGACTAATTCAGTGGCGTGGAGAGGGGGGATTTGCTGCTTGGGTAACAGCCTCTCCTCCATAACAATCTAACCAAGGCTTTCGTGCTTTGCATGCAGCATATGCAGCACCAAGCACGATACCATAGTCTCTCAAGACTGACGGAGGCCTGCGATCAGAAATAAGCACTTTTTTCTTGCTTAGGAACAAGTTAGCTGCAAATGACTGAAAATACACAAATCTTTAACATATTTTCAAGATACAGGAGAACCCAATTTTCTTGCAGGTTGCTCTTCCAGCAGTGACAGCTCAGCAATTGAGAGCTGCTGATGATGGAGTTGGGAGAGACTGGAAGCCAAAAAAATAGCTTCCATGGGCTTTATGTATGACATCCCCAACGTATTCGTTGTTGGCATATTTATTAACTTAGCTGGCATAGGCAATACGTTAATAAGAGAAGTCAATAGGTAGGAAGGCATCTCTAGGGATTGTAGAAGAGATCGGTGTGTGTGATTGTGTGTAAACCATGAGAAAAGGAAGTTGAGAAAATTATTTACTAGCATGAAGCTGAATAGCAATTATTAGATGGTGGCTTCTTAGTTATACAGATGGCATTTTAAAATAGCTGTTTAAGAAGGTAAGCAAAATCTCTCTTCTATTAAAAAGGCTAGTTTTGAATGACCTTCCTTTTGCCTTGCAAGGACACATAATATTAAAATTTAATATTGGCAGAAAGCAGATACAGATTTGCCTGGGAAGAGCTACAGAGCTGTAAGTTATGTATTCTCAGTTTTCTTCCTGATTTTTATTTATCACTGACAGCAGAGGCAGCCACCAACAGAATCATTTAAACCACCAGTTAGATTAAGTTAATGCCACCGTCTTACTTCAAGGCTTGCTTCCTCCTTCAACACCGTTGACATTAATAATCTGCAGCACTGCTAAAATTGATCCCCAGGTACATTCTCTCTCTCTCTCTTTTTGTAAACAACCCCATTTTCTTATTGTTTCCATCTGTGTTACTAAATATAAAACCCACAAAGGGGAATGGGCACAGAATGTAAATTAAAGGAGTGTGCAAAGTTAAATGCATACAACTTTCTTTTCTCCCCTGGGAGATAGTCTTTAACACCAACTTCTGGTTCAGCAGTTCTCATAGCACAAAGTTTTTTTTTCAGAAATAAACATTGGGATGTTTCATTTATGAACCCTTCATTCCTGTGTCATTTATATGTCACTGTGAGCACGTCTGATCTTCACTGGGATAATATGAATAGCAGGATTTGTGAGTTAATGCTACATAAATTAATGGTATATTCAGGCGTTAGAAGTGTTAACACATTTGTGCTTTCTGCATTTATGCATAGCACTGACATTCAAAGCCATCCTGTATCCCCAGTCCTATGTTTATTTGTTCAGAAGTAAGTTTTCTATGTTCAGTGGGGCTAATATACAAGTTTCTTACAATAGGTCTGTATAGGGGGACCATATGTCTCCCTTTCCCAGGACATATCCTGGATTTTAGCTTTGTGTCCTGGAAAAAAATTCAGTGTCCCCGTTTTCCTTGTGAGCAGGCAGCATGTAGCTTCTTGTAATTCATAAACTATATACAATAACTTATCTATAATAGTTTTAAATTTAATAATAAGCATTATAGAGTTCTTATCAACCACATGAAAGCAATATATACTTTTTGCGCTTTTTAATTGTCATGTCCTACATTTTTCTTGGGTGTCCTACATTTTGGGGGACTTTGTTCTTTTTTTCTGTTTATGACTTATGGTCACCCTGGTTCTGTACAAAGAGTTCCCAATATCCACAGATAAGGGAGGGCTTCCTCACACCACCTGAGGTTAATCTGAGCTTCACAAAGGCTGTGCAAAGGCTTCCTCAGCCCTCATAATGCCTTTTAAAGGCATAAAAAACATCACTTCTAGTTTTGTCAAAAACCCAGTGGTGGCTTTTTCACTGTTACAACTATTCTGAAATGCACAACCTCTGTGAGATCCTCTGCGAGGATCAGAAGGGAAAGAGAGCACAGCTCTCCTTTCCTATAGAGGGCAGGGATGGAGTATCCCCGATTTCTGTCATTTCAGATAACCACGGGGGTTCCAGAATGGGAATGGGATAACGGGGCACACCTATATTTATTTCTAATGTGGTTCTTTAAAAGATAAACATCACTTAAGTAGCAGTTAATGGCTGAAAAGTAGCCTGCTTACCACGGTAACATGCAGTGGTGGGATTCAAATAAATTAACAACAGGTTCTGTGTCCATATAACAACAGGTTCTATGTCCTGTTAGTAACTGGTTCTCTGAACCAGGCACTCATTAGCAAAGGGTTCTATATAACCTGTGAGAAACCTGTGAAGCCCACCACTGCAGTGATGGGCTTCAAAGAAATTAAGAACCGGTTCTCTGTCCATCTGGCAGCCACTTTTAAATGGCTATTTTTAAACTTTATATGTACTATCTCTTGTTAAGAACCGGTTCTATAGAGTAGGTGCGAACCTGCTGGTGCCCACCACTGCACCACTGGTAACATGGCAAACAATTAATATTAATCTCATAAAGGGTTCAGTTTGATTTTTAAAAAAATTTAAAGTTGCTAAGCTTTAAATCCTAGTGGTCCCCCGAGATATAAGATTTAAATGTATGAACTTAAATTGAACAGGACAATGGGAGGGCTGAAAAGCTTTTGATTACTATCTCTCAACTTCACATTTGGTACCTCACAGTGTTGTTATAAAGGTTGTTGTAAGGACAAAGGAAAGGTAGGAATGGTGCATGCCGCCCTGAGCTTCTTAGAGGAAAGGTGGTTTAAAACTATGAAAATATTAATATTTAATTAATACTGATAATAATTAACTGATGGGGTGACAAAAAAAATTATGGGCCCCAGATGATCTAGCTACACCATTGTGTGATGTGTGTGTATGTGTCTGAGAGAGACAGAGAGAGAGAAAATGAGAATGGGAAGTGTTGGCAGGAAAATGAAGACCCAATCCTATTCAACTTTCCAGTTTAGTGTAGCCACAGTACAGTCCTGGGGAAAGAGATCACATGTTCCTATAATTTGAGAAAGTCCCAATGACAGTCGGTTCACCCTAGGATGCAGCCCAAATCCTCCTGGCACAGCTGCACCAATACTGGATCACTGAATAGAATTGGGCACTGAAACTATAAACTCTGTGCAGACCTTCAACAAAAACTTGATGTTCAGGAACAAGAGCAGTGAGCACAAAGGAAGTGTGTTTCTCCATTTTCCTCAGTGAAAAAGCACAGACAGATTTAATGCCAGTGTGACATCTGTCATGATATGGAAAAGGCAACTCTGTGTTGCCCATGTAGATCTGTGTTGATCAATGGTGTACCAAGGTCATTTGGCACCCAGGGCCCAGAAATTTTTTATCACCCATATGTCAAAATTATTTAATTACTATCATCAGCATTAATTAATACAATTAATTAGATATTAATTAATATTTTAATATTTAAAAATCACCCTACCAATTAAATCTTTGTTTTATTTTTTGGGGTGAAAGGGTGAAGTTGCCTTCTGAGGCACTTATTGAGCTCTACGTTCAGTGGATTGGGACCATTCTGGTGGCCATGCATTCCTCTGTGCCTGACCTGATTACAAGCCTGATTGCTTACTCATGAGTAAACATGGCAGGGTAGCTTACTTTCCATAGTGCTCAATGCAATTATCAGGGAATTGCTTCTAGGATGATTTGTGGGGGCAGCGTTCATTGGATCAGGACCATTCTGGGGTCGTTGAAGTCTTTGCAGTCTGCCCTTTCCAAGGTATATTTGCCAACTCATGCATTATGGTACAATATGGCTCACTTTCATTTTCCATCGTTTTTTGGACATAACTTTTGAGAGAAAAGAGATATTTTAAAGCTGTTTTTGCATTGGATTCGGCTGGAAAATACACATACAATGGTATGTGACTTGATGGGGTTACTGCAAAAGATTCTAGTGATTTTAGCAATTTTTGTCACCCCCAGTGTGTCACCCCATTGAGGGAGGTACCTGGGGCCTATGGCCCCCACAACTCCCATGGGAACAACATTGGTGTTGAATGATGTAGAACCATCTCATTCATAGACCCAATCTTAGCCAGATTACTACCTGATAAATCATCTGCATGAAAAGTCCACAGCAGACATGTCAGTGTCTCTATGGCATTGGAAAGATACATTTCCTCACACTATATTTTAAAACAGATGTCTTAATAGTGCAGAAATATTGCTGCAAAGAAGAAAAAGCACTGAAATCCAAGCATGACAATATTAATATGGGCTTTGAAATTTCCTTTTGACAAGCTCCATCTTCCCAGCAGCTTCAACATGCTTTTTATGTATCAAACAGGCACATTTATTGTTTTCCATAGCCTTATGGCAACCTCTTTTTCCATACTGCACATACTGTCTGGGGAAAATGATATAATTTTGCAAGGGAAAAATCAATGAGTAGTCTGCAGACTGTCTTCTACCTACAGAAAGGCCAATTACACAGCTAACTGCAGAAATATATCAAGCAACCACCCACTATGGAGCACAACCTAAATAAAAATTATTATATGCTGAAGACATATGTTGTCGTGTTTATGTTGCTTTAAAAATAAATGTGGTTGAGGGTTAAGGGTTTGCGAAGATAGTATTTTATTATAAAAGAGTATTTGCTTGTTTAGGAACACCAAGAGACCATTAGGTCTTATGACAAGCTGAGATTTATCATTATAAATAGTTACAGGAAACTATTTATTCCTGAAGGATTCTAACAGAATAATCTTATACATGTCTGCTCAGAAGTAAATTATATTATGTTCAGTGGGCCTTACTCCCAGAAAAATAAACAATGTAATTGTTTATTGGTGCCAGCAAAGCAAGTCCTCTGCAGGCTTGGACTGTTGCAGATATGCCATAAAGCACATTGCAACAGTGTGCTTACAGGATGTGGGGTGGAAAGGCCTGTCCCAGTACCTATGCAGGATCCAGTGCACTACAGAATAGAATCACAGAATCATAGAGTTGAAAGGGACCTAATAGGTCATCTAGTCCAACCTCCTGCCTGTAGTAGAAAATGCTCCGAGAGCATCTCCAACAAGTGTTTGTCAAGCTCTGCTTGCAGATCACCAGTCCATCACCTCTCTTGGCAAACCATTCCACTACTGAGCTGCCCTCACCATCAGGAATTTTTTCCTGATATCTAACTGGAATCTCTTTTCTTGAAGTTTGTATGCATTGGTTCTTGTTCTGCTTTCAGGGGCCATTGAGAACAAATGTATATGTCTTCCATATGACAGCCCTTCAGATATTTGAAGGTATGATCAGATGTATTTTTAGCCTTCTCTTCTCCACATAAGAGCTTCTTTGAGCAGAGCAGGGGCAGTGGTGTGGATTGGGAGGGGACAGGGATGAACAGGTCTAAGAGAAGTCTGTCCCCTTTCCAGAGCCTGATCTGTGGGAAGCCCCAATGATTTAGCAGGCATTGATCCATGAGCACTGATTGTGCTGGTGGGGGTTTTCCCTGTGGCAAGGACACCATCACACCTACTATGTTCTCCCCACAGAGTACAGCACAAGCTGCATAGGCACATCTGAGCCTTCACAGAGGAATTTAGGGAGGGTTGGATGTTAATATCTGATTAAGATGGTTCTATTACTTCTTTTTCAATGAGGTCATCTTTTTCTCTCAGTGTGATAGACCATTTCAGACCATTTGAAGTGAAGGAAATAGCAAGTGAAAGCTCCTCCATGCAGTACTCTCTCTCCACATAAGCAACAAGATGCGAGAAAAAAAAATTCTTGTCTTGACTTCTTCCCTGATAAAAACAACAAGAGGTACTTATATACTGCCTTTCTGGCCATTGGATCAGTCCTTTGGCTTTATTTGAGGCAGTTTACACAAACTATTTTTTTCTGAACCCTAGAAGGGAATTCTACAATTAACAAATGAGTTTTGTCTTTCTTGAACTACCTACATTCCAGGTGGATCTCATCATTGGTAAAACTTTCTGCTGACACTGTCTCTCAGCCAGCTTCTTTTGGCTTTCATGCAAAAGGCTTGACTTATCAACTCTCCAGGTCTTGTTCAAAGAGACTTGGGCTGGTAATGAGCTGGTAAACATCAGATGTTCAATCTTTGGGCTTTACAGCAGCTCTTCTCTCTAGACTAGGGCTGTCCAAACATTTTGGGAGAAGGGCCACATCATCTCTCCAACAATGCGTTTGGGGCTGGAAAAAAAGAATTTATATCAATTAATATATTAGACAGCACTTATCCATACACCCCACATTTTCTGTTGGTTTGTTTTCTGACAATTCTGCTATTTCAACACCTTTCAATTATACCCAGGAGTCATTCATTCAACACATGCAAGCCCCAATCTCCAATTTGAAGTTATACAGCCCAGACACAAGTTTACCACCTCACTGACTATTAAGATAAATAAGAACAGTACAAAGTTGGGAGAATTATACATGTTTTCCTTTTTTTAAAAAGAAGCAAGAATTCGCCAGAACTAAATAAAGCTATTGCAGAACCATCTTTGAAGAATGTTGCCCACTGCCAGTACTAGTCGTACACCTTCTGTCAGTAATGTAGCTGGAGTATTGCAGGTGCTGTAATAGGCCATATAAGCAGCCTCTTCTATTGCTCTCTGAACCATTTTGGACTATGACAGCAATGAGCATGTGTTTGCAGAACCTAATTGCTTCTCCTGTGTGTTACTGTTGCTCCCTGGAATGGCTGTAATAGTAACTGGATGCTACTTACACAGTATATTTCAGAACCTGCAGTACTTCCCCCCTATTGGTACGCTACTACCTCCTACACTGGCTTTGGCTGCCTTGGTGGCTGTGGGGAAGATCACAGGTGGGGCAAAGCCAGAAGAGAGTTACCTACCCTCCTACACACTGTGCAGACTACTAGAATGTGCCAATATTTGTACTCACCTTTCTTTCAGAATAACAACATAAGGCAGACATTCAAAAGAAGCAGACCTGCTAATATGAGACTAATAAGCCGTCCTCTTGTTTTCAGATTAAATCATCCATGAGGCCTATTTTTTCTGACTTCAGCATGGCTTGGTGATACTAATGATCTCAGAGTTGATGCACAGCAGGGCTTTTTTTCTGTGAAACCACCACCAACACACTTATGTCTCATGTTTTCCTCGACTATTCAGGCCGAAGCAGATCTTTATAGACTAGTTTTCCCTCCCTCTGTGTTTTCAGAGGAAGGAGCTGGAAAACTTACATCCATTCTCAATGGTAAAATGCTAACCCACATGCAGGTGTTCAGCATCCTAGCAGTGCAATTATTCAGTGCGCTGAGATGGTGGATATGAATACTGGATTATATATGTTGTTTATGAAACCATTTACTATTTAGCATGCCAGGATTAACACAAAGCAAATGCAAGAAAAAAATCTAACTGTGCTGAAGCGGGCCAGTTCTTTTACATTACATACTTACAGGCAGCTTCCATTTTACAATTATAAACAATTTTGCATCAACCAAAGATTTGGACTTCACGCCTTTCCTAATTTGTGCTATTTGAGCTTCTGTTATGTTGTCTGCTGTTATTCTGACACATTCTGAAGAGAGGTGATCCTCCTGGCTTCTTAGAGTGTTTCTAAATGCTGATCTGAAATGCCCTTTCCATTTTCTGCACCATTTTTGAAACATCCTCCCCATTTTCTGAGGCCACAATGTTTGTGAGGTTATGAAAATGAGGGCCTAATTCTAGTAATTTCTCAATCAGGCACAGAGAAAATTCTCAGTTTACAAATAGGTTGCCCTTGTTTCCCTAGAATCTCCCTCAAACTGACATGGTGTCCTGACAAGTACTTAGATCTTTGGGCTGCAGAGACATAGTATAAACCCTATAACAAAGAAAGGTGACATTTGCTGATATTCCCCCCACCCAAATGTGACAAGCCCTCCCCCCCAAAAAAAACTTCACAAGAAACTTCTCAAAGTCTGAGAGCATCTTCATATTTCACTCAAACTACCTCATTATGGACTGTTTTGTTCTTACCTCTGTTAATGCTTGAATATTTTGTACACATTTTTTGTTCAAGAATGTTCAGATGAACTGTCGCTTGGGCCATTTTTTTCCTTCTTGAGAATTTTCCTCTTCTGAAAATAAATGTGACTAGATTGGACTTTCCGGACAACCTTCGATTTACGTCAGCACTGAAAATCAAATCAAATCATACCTTTATTGGCATAAAAACAAATAGAGAACAGGACAATAAACATACAATTGGATAAAAACAGATAAAAATAAGTTGTTGACTCAGAGCCTCCAAAGAGGCAACGTTTTCTGTGAGGTCCTATGAGTGGGGGGATTTTATATTTAAAATCAAATCGTATCTTTATTAGCATAAAAGCAAATAGACAATTGGATAATGATCATAAAATTAGCTATAAAGTGGATAAAATAAGTAGATAAAAATGTGTTTAGTTATATATCTAAAATATTTAGGTATTTTAGCCTGATCTGTTAAAGGTAAAGTTGTCCCTCACAGGTAGTAGTGCTAGTTGTGAATGACTGTTGGGTGCGGCGCTCATCCTTGTTTCTAAGCCAAAGTGCCAGCGCTGTCCGGAGACACCTCTGTGGTCATGTGGCCGGTATGACTAAATGCCAAAGCACATGGAATGCTGTTACCTTCTCACAAAAGCAGTACCAATTTATCTACTTGCATTTCCATGCTTTTGAACTGCTAAGTTGGCAGGATCTGGGCAAGGGACAGGAGCTCACTCCATCTTGTAGCACCCGAGTCTTGAACACCAGGCTGTTGGTTGACAGTCCTGACATCTTAACTGCTGAGCCACTACAGCTCTCAAGAACTCAGTTAGGCACTCTTAAACCTGTTTAGCCAGTGGTTCTCAAATTCTGAGGTAAAGTTGTCCCCTGCAGGTTGCCCTGCTAGTTGTGACAAACTCTAGGCTGTGGTGCTCATCCCCTTGTCTAAGCCAAAGAGCCAGCATTGTCCAAAGAGGCTTCCGTGGTGACTATACGTTGAGACACATGAAACGCTATTAACTTCCCACTGAAGTAGTACCTTTTTATCTACTTGCATTTACATGTTTTCAAACTGCTAGGTTGGCAGGAGCTGGGCTAAGGATGGCTCACCTGTTTTGCAGCATTCGGCTCTCAGTCTGCTGACCGGTTGATCTGCACCTTTAACCACTTAGCCACCCTCGCTAACCCTACAATCCAGAGTAACTACAGGAGCACGTAAGAGACATTTACGTTGACGTGGTTACGGCACCATCTAGTGAAAACCTATAGGAAATTCAGATTGCAATCCAGAGTAAATCATTCTGACCGGAGCAAGGACTCCCTGTATTTACTCGGGATTGCACCCTAAGTCTTTATGGGAGAGGGCGATCCCAAGGTTCATGCACCTCCAAGTAATGAGGGGCCGATTTTGCAACTTACCAGTACTTACTTATTTTGCTACTCCCCGAGGCTTGGAAAGAGTAATAGATCCAGGTGTTACTAAACTGGAAGTTCAGCTATGCAGAGCTCCCCAGACCCTGGCAGGACCTCTGGTAAGTGGAAAAACAGCCTCCACATTCCTCTGCAGCAGCACAATCCTGGGGCCTGAACTGCTGCTTTTTCCCTTCCCCTTCCCATTAAAGGGAGTAGGGGAACTTTACATGAACTGGGGGGGTCACAATCCCTCTGTTTGAGTACCATTTTGATTAGCCCTCTAACCTCCCCCTCAACACACAGTGCTTGAACCTGTATTTGGCAACTGGGGAAAATGTAAATCAAATCATATATCATAGTTCTTGAAGTTTGTAAATACTTATCTGTAAAAGTACAGAGCACACCGCTGTGATATTCTCTGTTATTAACTCTGCTCTTGATGTAAAAGTACTTCCTAAAATAAGCTTACCCTTGACTTGAGCAAATTATAAGCACTTTCACCACATGAAACACTTTCATGAGGGATGACAACAAATTGTACAGTTGACAACTCAGATGGTTTGCCAACAGATCTTCTCAGGTAGGTAATTAGCTAATTATGACAAATGGAACATTATTTCAGCCTCCTGTACCTTAAGGCGTATAGCATACATGCAGCAGCATCACACTGTGGTGTTGCGGTTATAAGACGTATGGTTGCAAGCCTAAACATGCTTTCCTGGGAGTAAGAGCCATTGAACACAATCGGGCTTACTTTTGAGTAGACATGGTTAGGATTGTACTCTATGGGCGCAATCCAGAGTAACTATGGGGAGGCCCTGCTCCAGTGCAAGAACAATTTACTCTGGATTGCAATATGAATTTCCCAGAGGTTTTCCCTAGTACTACTAGGTGGTACTGTAACTATGGGTACATGTAATGTCTCTTACATTCTCCCTTAGTTACTCTGGATTGTAGGATATGTGAATGAAGAAATGGGGGACCATGAATAACAGTACAATCCTATTTGTGTCTACTCAGAAGTAAGTTCCATTGAGTTCAAAGGGGCTTACTCTCAGGAAAATTCTCCTAGGATTGCAGCCGCTGGGCACAATCCAGAGTAACTACAGGGAGTCCTTGCTCTGGTGTAAGAACAATTTGCTCTGGATTGCAATATGAATTTCCCATAGGCTTTCACTAGGTGGTGCAGTAACAATGGGTACACGTAATGTCTCTTAAGTGCTCCCATAGTTATTCTGGATTGTAGGGTAAGTCTCACAGGGCCAGCCCGCCCATGATGCTGAATGACATGGCTGAGTCCAGTTGGTAGGGGTGCCATTTGCCTGCCTCCACCATTCTTCCTCCTGCTCAGTAGATTCATAAAGAGGGGACAGACTGGAAGAGACTGTGGGGGATAAAAAAATAAGATGTTGTAGCCCAGTTGTACTGAAGCATTTCAGTCCCTGGAGTTATTTACATAGCTCGGGGAGCCACAAGTGCCTACACATGTACAGGTGCAGCGCCGAGCAGACAATGGCCACTTATGGTGTGTTCATGAAACCTGTGAAAGGGAGCTCCAGGACTCCTAGGAGGAGTCCTGGCCCCAAAGTTCCTGATGTTCTTTGGAGCTTACATCAAATTTAATGTGTAGAATTGCAAACTTCTCCTGAGCTTGTTTAAAAAGTGAATCCTACTGAGTTCAGTAAAGGATTAAGCATTCAGCAAGTGAGTACTTCTCCAGGCAGCAAATTAACAGTCAAAATGTCATGTTAAGTCTACTGATAGCAGACTGTGCAACCATTAAAAATACTGAAAGCATCTAATGACCAGGTGGTGGCCCTGGAGACAGAGAGTGATGGATATGAAATGTATCTCTCCATGAAAGAAAATAGAGCAGAGGAAAAACCAGAACCAAGTGGCTAAAATGTGCATTATGCAATATGTAGTCAATGATATAAAATATCTGTTCCCATGATAAGCTGGTGAAAAAGCACATAAGATAATATGAAGCTTTTCCTGCTATTATGGGCTGTGGGTGGCGCAAGTGGTTAAGTCAGTGTGCCTGTTAACCAGCAGGCCAGGGTTCGAGACCCGGGTCAGCCCCACAAGACAGGGTGAGCTCCTGTCCTTAGCCCAGCTCTGCGATGCCAGCTGGATCCAATCGTATTGGCTCTACCTTTCCATTGGACTAATTCAGTGGTGTGGAGAGGGGGGATTTGCTGCTTGGGTAACAGCCTATCCTCCATAACAATCTAACCCAGGCTTTCATGCTTCACATGCAGCATATGCAGTGCTGAGCATGATACCATTGTCTTTCAAGACTGACAGAGGCCTGCTTCCTGCTATTGAGTTAAGTGAAAGTAGACATAGGGTGCAATCCAGAGTAACTATGGGCAGTCCTTGCTCAGGAGTACGAACAAGTTACTCTGGATTTCAATATGAATTTCCCATAGATTTTCACTAGGTGGTGCAGTAACTACAGGTGCATGTAATGTCTCTTACATGCTCCTGTAGTTACTCTGGATTGTAGCCATAGCCTGCGATCCTAAAGACACTTTTGTGGGAGTAAGACCCCTTGAACACAACCCCCATGCACATCTTTGTTCTGAGCAGGTTGCAACTATTTCATTGGGGTCACAAAAAGCTGCGTGCCACAATTTTGGAATCTGATATTGGGCACCCAATCTTAGAATGCTTTCCTTGGAGTAAGAGCAGAATCCTAACCATGTCTACTCAGATGTAAGCCCCATTGTGTCCAATGGGTCTTACTCCCAGGAAAGTGTCTTTAGACTTGGCAGCCTAAGTCCCATTAAACATTATAGAATTTAGTTGACCAAGAGGAGCTCTGACATTATAGTGATCACTGTTTATGTGACTGCCGGCCATTACGTCACTTCCAGGGCATCCTGGACATATTGTCTTCCTCTGTGGGATGGTCTTAGGCTGAAAAGCTTGTGAACCACTGGCTTAGAATATGAGCACAATCCTAATCATGTCTAGTTTGTTGTGGGTTTGTTGCGCATTGGGGTTGATATGCATGGAGGATGTTGTGCATTTGGGATTGATGTGCATGGGGGATGTTGCACATTCAGGGTTCACGTGCATGGGTGGTTGATGCGCAATGGGGGTTGATGCACATGGTGTTGCGTAGTGTGGGGATGGAGTACGTGAGGAATTTTCCTTGTGCAATGTGGGTATGTTTTTGCTAGTTTCCATATAAGAGTGGATTAGAGACATTAAGGCCTGCCGGTGGGCCAGATGGAGGGGTCTATATCTGGAGAACCCTCCAGACTGCCCTCCACAGGATGCATCGTGTGCTCCACTAATGCGGTTGCATTCATGGAGGATGGTTTAAGGTAGTATTGGGAGGACCTAGAAAAGATCTTTGTGGAAACCTTTAATGCAGTGCTTTTCAACATTTTTCATCTAATGGCACACCATCAATCTTTGAACAATTGACAAGGCACACTGTGCTGATAGTGGGAGGTTCAATTTCTTAATAATCCTATTAAATAAATTTGCCAAACTCCCACAGCAAACCTGTAGACCACTCATGGCATACCAGTGTGCCACAGCACAGTGGTTGAAAATCTCTGCTTTAACAACTAGCAGTGTCAGATGTATTCTTGATTGCTTTGAAAGCCATTTATGAATTAACTCTCCCATTGATTTACACTACATACTTGCTGTCCTGCCCAAATATATGAAGGTAACCTTCCTATGACATCTTTTGTTTCTTTTGGCTTTCTTGGCTGCTCGCCTTCTAGAAAACATGAGAAATTTGAATTCATTGTAAGCTGAAGCCTGACGCTGCAGGTGTCCTGGAAGAGAGCCTTTCCCAGCTCTTATACAAATGCAGCTTGCAAGAAAGGAAGTGAAAAGATGAACAATGAAGGCAACCAGATTACCTGCCCTTTATGTGAATAAAAGGTACAGAACAAAAACAAAGTTGGCTCAAGGAAAGTTATCTCCACATTCCTGTAGCGCCAAACTACAATGGATGTTAAATACACAATTTTCTGTATGTACTTAAAACGATAAAAAATTGAATTTAAAGATAAAAAAGATAAAAAGTACTTCAAAGATTAAAAAAGAGATAGAGAAACTGGGCTGTCCAGTTCTTGAAGCCAAAGGAGGTCATAATCTCAGATGCCAGGTTGGAAGGGTAACCCACCCCCTTTTGCTCCCTGGATTTTAAAAGAAAGAGAAGAAAGGAGTTCCACTGCAGTGGAGAGTGTTTCTCTGGAGTTTTGGAGATGCCTCTAGCCCACGGGCATCTGGGTGTCTATGGCCCACAGGAAGTCTCAGAGAGACTATGTGGCCCTCCTTCCAAAAGGTTTGGACACTCCTGCTTCTAGTCCACTACTTTTCTCTTCTTCTGCTCCATCTCCTTTTTTTCCCCTCCAATTTAGGGATCAGATGCTCCTCTGGATAAGTGAAGGAGCAAATTAGCATATCATCTCAGGTCCTGGAAGGCCTTGAGTTGGCCCTAGAAAGAGATGCTTTGACTCTTTATACTCATGATGTTTGCCTATCAAAATCCACTATTAGAAAAGTAGATATTTGTTCCAGTTTTCCATTACAGTAGTATCTTGAATAAAGAGTGTCTTGAATAAAGAGTGTTTTGTATAAAGAGCAAAATTTTCTCAGAAATTTTGACTTGCTTAAAGAGCACTGTCTTGAATATAAAGCACTTCTGAGGAAGTTTGGAACAGGCTTCCATGACAAGGGAACCCACAGGGGGGACAAGGGGACTAACCTGAGCTACAGTGGGGAGTAGCAAAGTTTGGAGTAGGCTTCCATGGCCAGGGAACTCATGGGGGATCTGGGGAAGCAGCCTGAGCCAGGTTTGTATGTGGGATGTGTGTGGCAGTGTGGAAGGTGTGCCTTATCAATGTTCTAGTGCTGCTCCCCATCAGCAGCTTGGGAATGTTAAAGTTGCACATAAAGACAAAGATTCCATTGAGCCAATGGATAGCAGAGACTCCATTAGTGATTGTCTACTCAGATGTAAGCTCCATTGTGTCCAATGGGTCTTACTCCCAGGAAAGTGTCTTTAGGATTGCAGCCAAAGTCATCCCCCTCTCTGTAACCCTCACACCAGCCATGAAGGTTTTCAAAGGTACAGTACAGTTCAGTACTGTGCAGTATTTTCTTTATTGCATTGCTGTGTGTTACTGTATATTACAGTGTTTTGCACTGTGATATATTGCAGTGTTTTATAATCATTTTAATAAATGGTTAATATTTTTATATGAATATTTTTTTGGTTGTGGAATCAATCGTCTGAGTTTCCATTATTTCCTATGGGAAAATCCACTTCATGTAAATAGCATTTCACATAACAAGCATGCTTCCAGAACAAATTAGTTATGTGATGCACCACTGTATACGGAAATGCAGCTTTGGAGTACCATATAGAGTTATTTAAAAATGGAATCCCCATATGCAGTGTGAAAATGGTATAACTGTCTCTGCCATATCTGGATTATATCACCCCATTTTGGGGCACAGAGTAAACAAGGCCAAAGATATTCAGAGGTAGGCATGAAGCTCTATTCCCTCATTACAATTTAACAACATTGTTGTATACCTGCACATTATTTCTAGGTCTCACTCTCAAACTGTAAGAAGAGGAATACATATAATTGGGAGTTTGTCTATCTAGATTTAGAAAATGATTTTTTTCTGGTACAAATACAAGGGTAGTCAGTCACTATAGACAATTAGCTCTTCACATGGATGTGGCAACTGTAAAATGGACATATAATTGGTCACTATGTGCTGAGTGAAATAATTCCACCCTCTATGGAACATTCATCCTCCTACATTTTTTTGGCAGAGAGAATGACAGCAAAATGCACTCATAGGTTGTTAAATTATCACTTAGAAATCACCCTCAGGATAATTTTCTTTAAAAATTTATTCATTTTTGACTTGTGGTTTTCTTAAATGTCAGGCATTTTAGCAGGGAATTAATTTAATTAGGGATACATTGTATACATTTCTACAAGAGCAAAAAAACCACACTGTGTTCCAGAGTTTTATTTATTTACTAGTGAAAAGTGAACCCGCATTGCGGGAGTAAAATTCCCCTGTACACTATCCCTCCACTGTGCATCAACCCCCCATGCGCATCCACCCCTATGTGCACCATCCCCCATGTTCAACCATCCCATGTGCATCATCCCCCCATGCTCATCGACCCCCCATGCTCATCAACCCCCCCATGCGCATATCCCTCATTCGCAACATCCCCCCATGTGCATCAAACCCCCATGCACAACATCTCCCCATGCGCATCAACCCCCCAAGCTCATCAACCCCCCAATGTACATCATCCCCATGCACAAAATCCCCCATGCGCAACGTCCCCATTGCAAACCCTCCCTCCGAACAACATCCCCCCCGTGCACCAAGCACCAAATTGGCTGGATTTTGGTCAGTCTTCCATGTTAAGTATAGGACAAAAACATGTTGCATCCCTTTTCAGCCCCTTAAGGGTTAAATTTCTCCACATCGGTTCTTGGTGGATGTTCATGTGACAGAAGGAACACCCTCCCTGAATTTCATACTTCTAGGTCCAGGAGTTGGAGCAGAGAATCCCTCAGTCATCAATTCTTCAATGCAAAGTGTAGGGAGGAAAATGCGTTGCGCCCCATTTTACCCCCTTCTGGTTGTAATTTCTGAAAACTGGTTCTTAGTGACTCCTCCATCATGGAACGAACACCCTTCCCAAATTTCACACTTCAAGGCCCAGTGGTTTTGGCTGGGTGTTGATGAGTGAGTGACTTTTTCTCTTTTATATATATAGACTAGTGGAATGAATCTGCTGCTGTGGGAGTAAAATTTCAAGAATATTTGTGGGTCAGGGCTAGTTTACATAGAAGACTGGGCACTGGCGAGCAGGCACTAGGCATTCCTACCAGGCATTGTAGTACAGCAAGAACCAGCAGGAGGAACCAGTCCCTGACCCTCCCATGCACCATCCGTCCATGCAGCATTCCTCCTGTGCACCAGGCACTGGGCACCCTCGGAGACCAAATTGGTTCTTAGAGGGTCCTTATATCAGATAAGGAATATGCCCAGATTTCGTGTTTCTAGATGCAGGGCTTGTGGCTGGGTGTTGATTAGTCAGTCTTTAGTGTTAACTATTGGATGAAAATACATTGCATCCCTTTTCAACCCCTTAGGGGTTAAATTTCTAAACAATGGTTCTTACTGGGTGCTCACATCAAGGAAGGAATGCTCTCCCCAAATTTCATGCTTCTAGGTCCTGTGGCTGGGGCAGGGCATTGATCAGTCATTGATTCTTCAATGTAAATGTAGGGAGGAAAATGCATTGTGTCCCTTTTCACCCCCTTCTGGTTGGAATTTTCAAAAACTGGTTCTTACTGGGTGCCTCCATCACTGTAGGAATACCTACCCAAAATTTCTATGTCGGGTGGTTTTGGCTGGGCATTAATGACTGAGTGCAGTGATTCTTCACTGTGAATATTATATATAGAATATATAATATTCTATATATAATATACTCTTCAATATATAAAATTGAAGAATCACTGCACTCAGTCATTAATGCCCAGTATGTATGTGTGTATGTTAGGGCTGTGGGTGGCGTGAGTGGTTAAGACACTGTACCTGTTAACCAGCAGGCCAGGGTTCGAGACCCGGGTCAGCCCCACAAGACAGGGTGAACTCCTGTCCTTAGCCCAGCTCTGTGATGCAGCTGGATCCTATTGGCTCTGCCTTTCCATTGGACTAATTCAGTGGCTGGAGAGGGGGGATTTGCTGCTTGGGTAACAGCCTATCCTCCATAACAATCTAACCCAGGCTTTCATGCTTCGCATGCAGCATATGCAGTGCCGAGCATGATACCATAGTCTTTCAAGACTGACGGAGGCTTGCTTTTTTATATATAAAAACTAGCGAAAAGCGTACCCGCGTTGCAGGAGTAACATTTCCCCATATGCCATCCCCCACGGCACAACTTCCCCCCATGCGCATCTTCTCCCCATGCGCAACTTCCCCATGCACAACTTCCCCCCATGCGCATCTTCTCCCCATGCGCAACTTCCCCATGCACAACTTGCCCCCATGTGCATCTTCCCCCATGTGCAACTTGCCCCGACGCGCATCAACCCCCATGCGCATCAACCCCCATGCGCATCAACCCGTATGCGCAACTTCCCCCCATGCACATCAACCTGACCATGCGCAACTTCCCCCCATGTGCACCAACCCCCCCTTGCACAGCATCCTCCACAGTGCAATCCCTCCCTCCAAACAATATCCCCCCAGTGCACCAGGCACTGAGCACCAAATTGGCTGGATGTTATTCAGTCTCCTTTTCAGCCCCTGAAGGGTTAAATTTCTCCAAATTTCTCTTGGTGGGCGTTCAGATGACAGAAGGATCCCTCCCAGAATTCCATGCTTCAGGCCCAGCAGTTGGGGAGGAATGTTGCTGAGTCAGCAATTCTCAATGCAAAGTATAGGGAGGAAAACGCATTGCGCCCCTTTTCACCACCTTCCGGTTGGAATTTCTGAAAACCGGTTCTTAGTGCACCCCTCCATCACGGAAGGAACACCCACCCCAAATTTCACGCTTCTAGGGCCGGCAGTTTTGGCAGGGCGGTGATGAGTCAGTCAGTCAGTCAGTCAGTCAGTGACTTTTCTCTTTTATATATATAGATTATATAGATTATATTATATATAAACTATATAATATAATCTATATTATAATCTATAATCTATAATATAGTCTATATTATAATGTAGCTATCTATAGCTACAGTCTGCATGTGCTTTTCTATCAAAGTACTCAAGGTGGTTAATGGTTTAAACTAGCTATTTTCAATCAGTGTGTGCACACTGGTGTGCCACAAATGCTCCACAAGCAGTTGCATAGCTAATGATCATGTAACCCGGTACAAAGCTGAAAATGTCGTGAAATGATATCAAAATTGGAAGTGATGTATTTTTTAAAAGAAAATTGTGGAAAAACATGTCTCCTCCTCAGTAGTTCACCACCCATTTGGGACTGACACTAGGGTGAAGGGGCACAATCCAGAGCAAGTTCAGCCTGCTCTGCCCTAACTGCTCTTTCCTAACTATTCTGTATCCAGAGCAGAAAGTTATGCTGCATCCAGAGAGTCAGGAAGCCAGGGCTGCCCTAACTGCTCCAGAGCATGCTAAGTAATTGGCACATGGGGAGGACTGTGCAGGCTTCAGAGTTGGTGCCTGTGCAGTACTCTTTCTGAAGCCATTCGGCTGCTGCTCTGCCTCCTGAGTGAGGCCAAATGGCTGTGCAGAGGCTCAGACTTTCTCCGCTCTAAGGAAGTCTCCTCTGAAGCTGTTCGGCATGCTCAGTGTGTTTCTGTGCAGTGCACCTCAGCTGGACGTTTGGGCCAACTCTGCGGACAAATGGTAGCTTTGGCTGCTGCTCCGCCTCAGGCGTGCTGACGCCTGGGGCCTGCCAAAGGACAGTCAAACTCCTCCGGCGCATCACCCCATACAGAGTGCATCACCCAATACCGCCCACACCAGCCGCACCAGTCTGGTAATGCCACTGGGTGCCTGCCTTATAAGGAATCCCTAATGAGATGCCAGTACATTCTACAGTGAATACAAGGGGCATCTTGGAATGGCCTGCTGTATCCTGAGGTTTGTGGGCAGCCGTAGTTTGTTCCATATCCTGAGGTTGAGAGGCAGGGGTTGCAGCTAAGATGGCCAAGAACTCAGATTTTTGGTCAATACTGCCATTCTTACTCGGGCCTTATCATGGGCCCCTATGGGTCTACTCATTACTATACCTGCTCCTGAGGTGGTATATCTCTGAGGAGCTGGAAGAGGGCATTTCTGCCTTGAAACAGGCTTTGGATACAGAGTAACTGCTCTGCCCTAGGCAGTGCCCTCAACATGCCTCTCCTGAGCTGCTTAGGCTGCCCCAGTTAGGGCAGAGCAGGACCACCTCTCTTAGGGCAGCCTATCTTGCCTTGCTCTGCCCTAAGCCTCTTCCAGAGTAACTGGGGTGGAGAATCTTGCAGTTGCTCCACCCTAGTGATAGATAGGGCAACCCAAGGGCTCTTATGTGGACAGATTAGTTGCTCTGGATTGTGCTGCCTGGGACTTACTTCCTTCTTATTTCCAGCCAAGACATCACTTCCGGAGTGGTTATGTTGCTCCAGAAAAATTGTCATCCTCAGAAGGATGAATTGCTCAAGAACCACTGGTTTAGAGCATCTCCTCCATGCAACCCCCCAAAAAATATATGACCACACTGGAGGAAAGGTTTAGTGCAAACCTATCATTGATTTGCTAGTTGATATGATTTTTTTAAATGGGGAGAGGATTAAAAAGAACAGGACTTTCCACAGGTTGTTGAAGTGGAACAATCCAGAATTCTACCACTTCAGCTAATCACCAAAGGACACAATCTTTACCAAATTTTCAGTGCTGGAAAGTTGGATAGGTTTGGACACTCCCAATCAATCAGTGGAACATTTGGTTTTAACATGACAGAAAAGTAAAAAAAATTGGGAGGGAAGGAGAAACAAAGTACATTCAAGAACTATCAATATTTTCAAGCATTCTCAATGTTTTCATACTGTTACAAAATTTCATACTGTCGTAAAATGAACAGATAGAGGAATCACTGCAGAAAATCCTATCGGAAGGAAGTAACATACCTCTTTTTGGGGAGTCCCAGGACAATGATTCATGATGGCACCTCCCCCAACGCCAAGCTACCTCTCATTCACCGCAGCAAAATTGTGCCTTGTGTGACTCAAGGAGCACAATATTAAACTGCACTTCTATTTTTACAGTTTTCTGGAAGAACAGTTTCCTACCCTGGCACATTTGCAACCTTTCTGGGCTGGCGCAAAGGCGCAGCGTAATCTCTGGATTGTGCTGTTAGTGTTTAAAAAATGAACTTCCTGTTATTCTCAAGTGTGCGTAATAGAATGGTTTTTCTTGCCTGGGGAAAATTGTTGACTGAAAGCTTTTCTTATCTTAGGTTTGTCTTACTTGGCTGAGGAGGGCTACCAGAGCATGTCTGTTTGGGAAAAAACAAACAAACAAACAAACAAACAAAAAACAGCTATGGACTGGTGTGCAGTGGTGCAAACTTCCTAAACACTACCTATGTTGAATAAATGACACTTGAATGTCCTTCCCATATGAATTGTGACAGCTACATGCCATATGGCAAGGACTTCCAGATATAAGAGTAGAGAAGAGAGAGTTCCCCCTGGAGAAGACCATCTGGGGAGGCGATTCATCTGATGAATGTAACGTTCCCTAGCGTAGGCTGTGCATTTCCCCCCAAAAATACCTCTGTAGTTAGATACTTGTCTGTTTAAAACTTGTTAGGTTTTAAACTCATTAGGAGAAGATTAAAAGAAGTTATCCTTAAATCTTCTTCAAAGCAATTTTAAGGCATTATGTATAACTGGAAAGGCAACATTATTAATCAACCCCTGGCTCATGAAGGAAATAAAAGTTATAGTAAGAGTTTTAAGCAACTTTAATTGGTGAAGTCTTCTGAGCATTTATAAGGCTTTTATATGGCAGAGCATAGCTTCATTGACTTATAAGAGGGGTTTGTTTTAACCAAGTCTGCAGCTAATTAACAACAATCTAATTAACTTTCTGTCCAAAATGTTAATTAGCTTCTAATTAGGGAAGTGTCGGCAAGTTTTAAACAATTTGACTAAATGATTCTTCCCATGTTCTGTTAAAGCAATCTGTCATGTGTAATTGCTGCCATTAAACATATAGGATATAGACTGGATTTAGATTATCTGTTGTACTGTGTTAAGAAATTTTAAGTATTTTTTATGTAATCTGCACATTTTTATGGTTTAAGATCCATGAAGATTCTACAGGAAGCTCAATCCTGCTTAATGTTGGTACAATGGGACTGCCAGGGATCCGGTACTAGATTTGAGTGAGAGTTCTCCTTGGGGTGAGGAAGGTGCTCCATCCTTCTGAATGGGGATACTTGGATCTGTCAAGTCCTTCGCATGACAGTCTCTTTAGCTACTTCTATCAACAAGTGCAGCGGTGAAATGAAAACACCAAAAAGATAGAAGCTGTTTTGAACTGGTTCTGTATTAATATGAATAATAGAGCAGAACCAGAAGTGAAGGTTTACTCAGCAAGGTAAAGTAGTCTTCACATGGAATACATTACATATCCAAGGCTGTATCTCTAGTAGTTTCACAACTTCGGATTTGCAGACGGTTGGCAATGCAATACATGCAACTTTATCACGGAAGAGAATTTCTTCCACCAAGGCTCAGGCCTTCTCTGGAACATCCAGGGCTTCGCCAGGCTTCTGGAACTCACCAGGCCTTTCAGGCACCTCTGTAGACAGGGGTTAGGATCAGTGGTGGGCCCAGTCTAGCCCAACAACCGGTACTCTGGAAGTGGGCTGGGCCAGGCTGGGTCAGGGGGCGGGGCCAGGATCAGGGGGCAGGGCTGGGGAGGGCATGCCACCTTAACCCTTAGTTTACCAAAAAAAATTGTATCACTTGTGACAGCATCAATCAGTATTAAGCTCCTGGGTTTTGTGTAATTTATTCCTATGCATTACACTTTGTTGTGCTGTCAGGGGGAATGTGTGCCACAAATAAGAACATAAAAGCATAAGAAAAGCCTCCACTGGATCACACCAAAGACCCACCTAGTCCAGCTTCCTGAATCACACAGCAGTCCACCAGCTGTCTCAGGGAGCACATATGACACTTGCATCCTGGTGCCTCAGTACCAGCAGAAACTACCTCAAGTTCCACAGGTGGTGCTCATACCACTGGTTGAGAAACACTGATCTACAGTTTAGGACCAGAGACTCTGGTGTCCATCTGCAGGCTGAGGTTTGCCTCTAAGCCACTACTTAAGGCTACAGTCCTGTCCACACTTTCCTGTAAGTAAGCTCCATTAACTGTGATGAGACTTACTTCTGAATGGTCATGCATAAGATTTGGGCTCTTAGAATCCCAGCCTCTTGCTGCAATACCATCCAAATTTATCTAGGAGTAAACACCATTGAATATAATAGGACTTCTGAGTAGTCAAGCAAAGGACTGAGCCTCTGGCTGCAATCCTATTCACTTTCCTGAGAGTAAGCTCCACAGATTCTAATGGGACTTACTTCTGAGTAGCCAAGAATAGGATTGGGCTCTAATGCTGCACTCCTCTGCACACTTTCCTGGGAGTAAGCTTCAAAGATTGAAATGGGATTAACTTTTGAGTAGTCAGGCATAGGATTACAAGCTCTTAGAAACCAGCTTCTGGCTGCAGTCCTATACACTCTTTCCAGGGAGTAAGCTTCACTATTATAATGGAACTTACTTCTGAGTAGACAGATGATTGGGCTTTGAAGCTACACTCCTATCCTCACAGGGGAGTAAAACCTACTGACTTAAATAGGATTTACTTCAGAGTAGACAGTGGACTGAGCTCCTGGGGGGGGGCAGGATGGGAACTGGGGCTATTTCTTCAGGTGCCCCCCATACTGCCTCCCTACAATCTCAGGTGGAGAGATTTCTCAGAGGGGCAGGATGAGGTGGGGAGATCTCGGGGGGAAGGACTACAGTGTGGATAGGATTGCAGCCTGAGCCCAATTCTAACCGTTTCTACTCAGAAGTAAGTCCTATTCAAGTCAGTGGGGCTTACTCCCAGGACGGTGTGGTCAGGATTTTAGCCTTACAGTCCAATCCTATGCAGGCTTACTTAGAAGTGAGTCTCATTCTAGTCAGTGGGGCTTACTCCCATGTAAGTGTGGATAGGATTGCAGCCTCAGAGCCCAGTCCTAACCATGTCTAAGAAGAAAGTCCCATTATAGACAGTGGGCTTACTCTCAGGAAAGTTGACAGGGCTGGAGGAACAGGGCTGGAGGGAGAGATCCAAGCAAGCCTCTGCCAATCTCCTCAGACATAAGTCCCATTATAGTCAGTGGGCTTACTCTCAGGAAAGATGGATGGGAAAGCAGCCTCAAATCCTAATCCTATGCTACTCAGAAGGAAATTCCATGATAGTCAATGGGAATTGCTCCCAGGAAAGTGTGGCTAGAATTGTGGCCACAGGCTGCAGTCCTCTACTATACAGTGTGGCTTACTCCTGAGTAGTACTGGGTAGTACTGAGTAGTTCTCCATGCCTAGTACTGGGCTGCAAAGGCACCCAGGGAGGGAGGGAGGCAGGCAGGCAGGCATGGCCCCCACCAAAAGCCCTGGAGGATCTCATCATCACAACACTCAGATGCTCACCTACACTCCTACTCACCTACAGACCTTTCACAGTAGCTCTGGTTTCTCTATTCCTACCCAAGGACCCCTTTGTAAAGCTGTCTATCAAAGTGCCTGATTAAAAAAAACAGCATCCCCAGAGAGGCTGCCTCATTTGCATATGAGAAACCATCATGCTTTGCAAACTGCACAAGGAAATAACTTCTGAAAAGTTGCTAGAAATAAGGTTTTTAATCAAAATAAGATGTTTAGCAAAGACAGCCTTCCTGAATAGCATCATACAAAGTTTTAGGGCATTAAGAAGCTCCTCACCCTGCCTTGAAAGTATTGAACTTTGAGAGATTTATATAGTGCTCCAGACCCCTCCCATCTCAGCAGAGTGTTTGATTGTGCTGTGGAATGACTGCAATGCCTTGTCTGAATGATGGTAATGGGAACAGACTGTTTGTATTTTAAAATTAAAAAACAACCTTAGGGAGGGGAAGAGGGAGAGAGAGAGCCCCCCTCAGAAGGGGAGGGAGGTTCAGAAAGGGAGGAAGGAGGAGGGAGTGGAGCTTCAGCTCTGGGAAGACAGACCCAGAGATCCTTTAAGAGAAATTCAAACATACTTGCATGCAATTCAAAGATGACGGCCCCCTCTTAGCTACCGGTTTGCTAACATCCTCCCCAAATTAACAACTGGTTCTGCAGAACCGGTGAGAACCAGCTTCAGCCCACCTGTGGTTAGGATGTAGCAGAAGGTTGCTCTTCTGTCTCTGCCCACTTCCTAAGCCTGAACTCTCAGCCCTCCCATATTTCCGAAACACTCCCCCCCACCTCTGGTACGCTGTCCTGCCACTCACTGCCTCCCAGTGCAACACTCATCTGCTGTCAGTCAGGATGTGGTGTCCAGTCCACAGGATGGTGGACGCCTTCAAACCAGCACCACCTACTCACTGGCGGTGCAAACTTAACCCCTGGTTAAACTGGCACAAGTCTCAGCACAAGTCCCAAACTGACCTGGGGGTGTCACAAAAGTGCATTTAAGCGCTGCTTTGCCACTCCTGGCAAAGGGACAATTCTGCTCTTTCAACACCTTTCAATTATATCCAAAACTCATCCATTCATTCAATAAATTCTTCAATCTTTCAACCTCTCTCTGCTGGTCTAAAGCCTTAATTGTTTTCCCTGATGTTGATTTGCATGTGAGATGGTGATCTAACTGTTTTGGGCATTTCCTTATGACTTTCTTCAGTAAATCACCATCATTCAAATACACAAAATATTCATTGCCTACATACACCTTTGTTTATTTTACTGTAATTTGTTATGTATTTTGCTATGTGTTAATAAATATGTGTGTGTTAGGCTTTTGGAAGTGATATTTTTTTGGGGTGGCCATTTTGCATGTTCCACTTTTCAACAGTTTTCACTTTTGGACAGTGCTCTGGTCTCTAACACATTCAATAAGTAGGGGGATTTTGGGCTAGCCCACACCACTATGGGAACTGGGAGATGAGTGAGGATTGCGTGCTGGGTATCAGAAAATGCACCCAGTGCCATTCTGTATGGACTCTAAGAACTCAATCATATCCCATTTTCCAAAGCGGGTACAGTCATGCCAAATTGGCATACGTTGCATCCTGTGGTGTGGAGACAGTCACAGAAGACTCCTTAAGTTCAGGGAAAATTTGTTGTCTTACTTCAGGCCTGCTTTGCAGCTGCAATGGTGCTGGAAGGTTGGATAGGTTGAGCCCATTGAAACAATACTCTTCAATTAACCTGCTCTCTCTCTCTCTCTCTCTCTCTCTCTCTCTCTCTCTCTCTCTCTTTGTTACTTGAAATAAAATTATTAAGAGAGGAAGGCCTCCCCTCCTGACTAGGAATTTGTGTCTAGGATTGCCACACTCCAGGAATTTATTTATTTATAGGACTCCGTCAGTCTTGGAAGACTATGGTATCGTGCTCGGCACTGCATACGCTGCATGCAAAGCACGAGAGCCTGGGTTGGATTGTTATGGAAGATAGGCTGTTACCCAAGCAGCAGATCCCCCCTCTCCACGCCACTGAATTAGTCCAATAGAAAGGCAGAGCCAATACAATTGAATCCAGCTGTGTCACAGAGCTGGGCTAAGGACAGGTGCTCACCCTGTCTTGTGGGGCCGACCCGGGTCTCGAACCCTGGCCTGCTGGTTAACAGGCACAGCGTCTTAACCGCTCGCGAAGAATTAATAAACATCATTTATTTACAGGATTATTGAAGAATTAAAACAATGGTGTGGCTTTTCAATTGTCCAAAATTTGATGATGTGCCTTTTAGCATTTAGCCAGGAGAAGAAAAATGTTGAAAAAAACGCACATCATCAAATTAGATCAGTATTAGAAAGGGGAGAGAGATAAAGGCAATAAGGAGAGAAGTATAAATACAAAGGGAAAAGGGGGAGTTTAAACTATAGAAGGAATATCTGCTGGGAGGACCTAAAATGATGCTAAATGATCTCGTTTAGGATATTCTTTTTATACGGAATATGATTGCATTGCTGTTTTCAGTGGAAAAGTGGTTGCCATAGAAGTCAGTGATTGTGGTTGCTGATTATACAACCCAATCCAGCAGCTAATTTATCGGAAAAAATTTGTGTAAGGTTAGCCAGCTAGAGTTCCAACTTTATTGCTGCAAAGCTGTGCAATTTGCAAATGGCTTGCATGAAGTTCAAACTTTGTTTCCTGATAGGTTAAAAATAGGCAGAATAAGTACTGATCTGTAACCCAGTAACACTGACTTTTTCCGCACTGAAGTTTGTGTATCCCCCATGTAAGCTCATGAAGCCAACAGCTCATCCAAATGGTGCAGCCATTAGGTTGTTATGATTAAATCAAAGAGAAAATTCCACAGGCCCTGGATAGGGCAGGGTTGGGCAGATTGAGCTGGGAGGAGGTGGGATCCTATCCAGTGGTGGGCCCGGCCTGGCCCAAAAACTGGTTCCCCGGATATGGGCGGGGCCAGGCCGGGGTCAGGGAGGGCTGGGGTCAGGGGTGGGGCTGGGAAGTATTCAGCTATGCTGAATACTGGGAGTGACTTAGCCCAGTCCTGTGCAGGTCTATTCAGAAGTAAGTCCTACTATAGCCAATGGGGCTTACTCCCAGGAAAGTGTGGATAGGGTTGCAGCCTCAGAGCCCAGTCCTGTGCAGGTCTACTCAGAAGTAAGTCCTACTATAGCCAGTGGGGCTTACTCCCAGGAAAGTGTGGATAGCGTTGCAGTTACAGTCATAAATTCTTTCTTAGGAGGATCACATAGAATTTATGGGTTCCAAGAAGGCTACTAGGTGCCTACTCACAAGGAAAAGGGGGAGAAGGAAGATTTTTTTCCCAGGCTGATAAAGAGGACATGGTCTGGGAAAAAACCTTCCTTGTCCTCCTTTTTCTTGTGAGCAGACACTTTGCTGCCTCCTTAGAACTCAGGCACTCTTATCTAAGGAGATCACATAGATTTTAAAACCATTATACACAATTTATTACATCTAATTCATTAATTACAAGAAGGCTACATGCTGACTGCTCACAAGAACACAAAGCTAAAAAAGATGCCTTTTCTTGGAAAACAGAACATATGGTCACCCTGACCAAATGTTGTTGGAAGGCAGGCCACCACTACCTGTACAGAATGTTCTGTATGTGTACAGAATGAAGATTTTTTTCACCAGGACTAATAACAAGAGGACATGTCCTGGGAAAAAAACCTTCCTTGTCCTCCTTTTTCCCAGGAGGACAGAGGTAGCTTGTATGTAACCTCCTTGGAATTAATTTGAGATCACATACAATTTATGAATTTCAAGAAGGCTCCATGCTGCCTGCTTGCAAGGAAAAGGAAGAGAAGGAAGATGTTTTTCCCAGGACACAAGACTACTAAAGAGGACATGTCCTGGAAAAAAATGTTCGCTGTCCTCCTTTTCCTTACAAACAGGCAGCATGGAGCCTTCTTGGAGGCTTTCCACAGCAGGAGGTACAGCTGGTGCAGGAACCCCATCTTGGCTTTCTTGCAGGGGCATCAGCTGATGGCCATGGGGGGCAAGAGGGGGGAAGCCTGGCATACAGTGACCCCCCCAAATAAGCTGGATGCAAGGCAAGCAACCAGCAACCAGCCCCCTCTGCCTATCTCCCCCTCTCAACACCTATGGGTGCAGAAACGGGGGGAGTTTTTTCCCCACCAGGATTCAAGGCTAAAAAAGAGGACCTGTCCTGGAAAAAGAGGACATATGGTCACTCAGTACTCTGGTTAGGACTGGGCTGTGCATTACATATTGAATAGACTGGATGCTGAAAAGAGGGAAGGAGGCTGTATATGGTTGGGGACAGATCCAAGTCTCTGCCTGCACTTTCCTGGGAGTAAGCCCCACTGAACACAATGGGGCTTACTTCTGAGTAGATATGGTTAGGATTAGTACCTGGTGGCAGATGCATCTCCAGGCTGGCGGCGGGGGGGGGGGGGGGGGGAGGGTAGCAGGAGGAAGCCAGGCTCTTGTCCCCCATGCAGTCTGCTCCTCTTGCAGACCCCGTGCCAGAGGTAGGAGCCAACCTTTTCTTAAAGAGGCAGCTTGGTTTGGCAATGGCAGGGGGAGGGTTGCAGTCCATTTCTCCTAGTATTTCAGCCCTGGCTGGCCGGACTTAAATGGGCCAAGCCGCGGCTGACTCAAACGGCCCCCCAGTGTCCCCAAGCACCCCCCACAACCTCAGAAGCCTGGATTGGGGGCAAATGGGCTGCCTGTGCCCAGAGGCCACCATTCAGTCCCTCCTCCGCTGGACTTGAGCCTCCCCACAGGGGGAAGGGGGAGGGAGCCCCCTCCTCTGCTCTGCTCTCCTCCCCCCCAGTATCCAGGCAGGGAGGCCAGTCTTTATACGGCCGCTGCCAGCTGCACTCGCAGCAGCCGACCCCACCATCCTTGTCTCTCTGTCCCAGCGTGTGAGGCAGTGGTGAGAGCAGCAGCAGCAGCCTCCTCCCTCCCTCAATACATTTAAAAGCTGCTGCAGCCACTTACACCGAGGCTGACAGGAGTCATGAAGGGAGCTCAGAGGAGCTGAAACAAGCTGGGAGGCTGAACCAGCTGGGAGGTGGGGAGAACCGGTCCGGATGGTTATGGGGGCCCCCTGCCGCTGCCGGCTCGCCAGTGGCAGGGGATTTGGAAGAACAGGTCCTCCA
Organism: Cryptoblepharus egeriae; assembly: GCA_030015325.1. Classification (NCBI taxonomy): domain Eukaryota; kingdom Metazoa; phylum Chordata; class Lepidosauria; order Squamata; family Scincidae; genus Cryptoblepharus; species Cryptoblepharus egeriae. The sequence continues at coordinate 40,487,024 of JAREYC010000004.1, read as the reverse complement.
GAACTGGAGCGAACCCCCTTGTGCCCACCATAGATCCTATCCTATCCTATCCTAGGATCCTATCCTATTGCCTTCCTAGGTCCAAACTGCCAACATGGGGCAACATGAATTTGCGCCAGCTACTTAGCCTAGTCAGGTCTGAGTTGCCACTTCGTAGTACCTGGGATTTGGACATGGAGATGGAGACCTTCTTACCTTGAGGAGCCTGCCAGTCTTCCATCTTACCTCCTAGATACAGTGATGTTCATACTGGACATGCTGCATTGATGCAGGGTGGGGTTGGACAGAAAAGGCTGTACGGCTTCAATTCTATATCACTTATGTGTAAGAAAGACACATTGAACTCTGTTATTTACTACCAGTGGCATTGCTAGGTCCAGTGGCATCCAGTGGAGGAGGTGGCAACCTTTTGGCACCCCCCAACAAGAGGAGCATCCCTTCCCCATCATCCGGGCACTCCCGGATGCCCCCAGGCATCCTTCCCCCTTACCTGTGTCCTTTAGAACTGTGGTTTCATTTCAGTCTGGGGACCCCCTTCTGAGAACGATAATCTGTCTGGGACCCCCCCAAAAGTGTGTCATAGCTGGAATTGACATCAAACAAGAAGTGACATTGCTATGATGTCAGAGCTCCTCCATGTCTACTTGGAAGTAAGCCTCATTGCGTTCAATGAGACATGCTTCCAGAAAAACTACCTGAATGCCCCATTTCAAGATGGCAGTGCCCAATGCCAGATTACAAGATGGCAGTGCCCAGCTTTTTGTGACTAGCTATTTAGCTTTTAGAATGAATTTTCAACAGTAATTATGTGACAGAGGATCACAACTTTCATTAGAAATAACCCCTACTAGGGCTCCAAAATAGAGGGTCATCTCAGTGCCTTTGATTTTAATAAAACTGCATAAATATATAGAAGACAAAAGTGGAAATTTGAGAGTGAGCTTTGTTTTTCCAAGATCAATTTTGTATGAATGGCATGTAGAGAGTTTTTATGGCAGCATTCCAAGTTGTTTAATTTCATTTAATTTAACTGGTGTCTAATAGTTTCTCAACTTTATTTTCTTCAGTCAGACAGCCATTAAAATAATCTATGGAAGAAGCATAGTTTTTCCCCTTAAAAATGTGTTTTGCTCTGATGCGGTATTCCTTTCCAGAAGAGATTTATTTAAAACATCAAACACCTCATTTTCAGCCCATTACAGTTGCAATCCAGGAATGACTTACTCTAAAATGATATCATTAGGCCCAGCTGAAATAGACTTGGCTGATCTAGTTCAGCTTTCAGCTTCAGCCCCATAGTCCTAAATATTTGTGGGTTGTAGTTGCCTGCAGTGTCACAGTTATAATTGTGTGATATTGGTGCAGACATTCTGGTATACCCCCTGCCAAAGTCACTTATCATTCTGGTTAACCTGTGAAAGTTCAAGTAGTGAAATGTGAAAGAGATATTCTTTTTCAGGAGCATATTTCCTGGGCAATAAGAAGTTTGGGTAGTAGCATGACTGGCCCATCTATGAGGCCAACTGAGGCAATTGCCTAGGGTGGATGGCACCCTTCTCATTTCTCACCCTTCTAAGTGGACTATTGGAGAGGAGGAGAATGCTGTCTTAGGCATATGGTCTAAGACATATGCCTTAAGCATTTGGCTCACTACTTTGGAGAATGGCCGAAGCAGACACTGACAGGTAAGCGGGACAGCATTTGGCATGTTGTCTCAGGCATCTGGAGGTTCTGGGCCAGCCCTGGACAATAGGTATACATCTATTGTGATGAGAGTGTGCTGGAAATACACAGTATTTTTTTTGTATTACCAATTTTTTTAATGCAGTACTTGAGCAGGGATGGTGATAAGCCTCATTAGAGGTGGGCAGTAGCCAAGAACTCATTTCCATCAAAAGGCTAATCTGACCAAGTTGACTCCTGAATCTTCTATATCAGTTGCAGTGGTGATCCAAGAGGCCATTGGGGTGGGTAGGAGCACCATGGGGAGGCACAGAGCTTTCAGTAATGGGTGCCACCATTTTGTGAAGTTGAGTGAGTGAGTGCTTGATATGATCAGCATTTGGTGAGCATATGTTATAACCCAAAAAAAGGACAAGGTACATAGGGCAAGGCATGCAGGACATGATGAAATACAAGCTAAAAACCCATATATATTGCTTTCAAGTAGTTAATTTATACACTATATTACTTATTATTAAAACTGTTACACATAATTTATTACTATAATTTATGAATTAGAAGCAGGCTGCTTTGTACCTGCTCACAACAAAAAGGAGGACAATGAAGATTTTTTCTAGGACATAAGGCTAAAAAAGAAGACATATCCTGGAAAAACAGGACATATGGTAATCCTACACACCCATACAGGGTGTGTATGAGTGAGGAGACGGATCAGTTGGGCTGGTGAGAATATTTGGGGGGACACACACAACAGTTTAACAGTGGTGCTTCCAGCTATGATGTCATGATATAGCAATGATATCATCAAGAGTGTGATGTGGTTCCATGTAAAAGAAATTGGCTTGTGGGAAAAAGTAGATTCCCCCCCCCCCCAAAAAAAAAAAAAAAAAAATTAATGTGACCCATGTGGCATCCTGCCCTGCTCTGCACACTTTCATGATGTGACTGCTATTGTTCTGGGCATTCAGGGGCTTTCAAAATGACAAATATGCTGTCGTTGCCAGAACATTGGAGACCACAGAGGCCCTGAACAAATGGCCAGTACAGGGCGTTAAGAGGGGGTAGAGTTTGTAAAAGTGTGTGGGTTTAAAAGAAAGAAAGAGCTGGGTGGTCCAAAAGGAGACAAAATGAGACCAAGATAGAAAAAAGATGGAGATCAAATGGGGGAAAGTGGTACCAAGAGAGAAAGTGCACAAAGGCAAGGTAGTATGAGGACAGAAGGATACAAGGGGAGGAAAAAAGAAAGATGAGGCCAATAGGGGAGAAGAAGAGCTGTTGGGACTGAGGAAACAAGAAGGAACGAACAGCATGGGGACTGAGAATGAGACCAAAAGGCTTCTGGCAGCTTCTCAGACACTCAATCCTTCTGCTAAGAATCAGGGGCTGAACCAGTGGTGGGCTTCAGGAGGTTCTCACAGGTTCTATAGAACCCTTTGCTAATGAGTGCCTGGTTCTGGTTGTAGAATCTGTTGTTAATTTAGATTATTAGGACATGGGACCTGTTGTTAATTCATATGAATCCCACCACTGGGCTGAACCTCCCTCTTCTAGGTACAGCCAGCCCAACAGGTAGTTCATCATATTCTACCAAACCTATAGGCATCTGTCACTGGGCATTGCTTTTTCTGCTAGGTACCTCATATGAGGTACAGCCAGTGATGGGCTCCAGCAGGTTCGCACCTACTCTATAGAACCGGTTCTTAACAAGAGATAGGACATATAAAGTTTAAAAATAGCCATTTAAAAGTGGCTGCCAGATGGGCAGAGAACCGGTTCTTAAATTTTTTGAAGCCCATCACTGGGTACAGCTAATTGTGTACCTCCTAAAGCGGGATTCCCCAAAGCACTGAACCTTTAATTTACAGTTTCTTACCCTGATGGCCTGCGCGTCTTTGTTTTACCAGACCACAAATTTCTGTAGCAAGCTTGATGCCTAAGAATGGTTCATTACCCAATGAAAAAACATTACCTTGCCCTCCCCTCTTCAAAAGTAAACTCAAGATCTGGAGAACTTGGGAGGTTTTGGAGAGCGCAGGGTCTGACACAGTTTGTTAAATTCAGTACTTATAAGTCAAGCAAATGGGAATTTTGATCATTAGACATACCGTTAAGAAAACTGTTGCGATGGGTTGTGAGAGGGAAGACTGTTACCTGTTGTGGACATCAATAGATCCCACAGCAGAATTACCAGAATATTGGCTTGTTTTCAGATGGGTAAAACAAGGGATACCAGGGAAAGATTGTACCAGGGATAGACTGAGGCAGTACGTAAACCTGAAAAACACATTGACCAGCAACTGTGGACATAGGACACAACCCTGCAAGCAGAAACAGCCCTATAATATCACCTCCAAGCACCAGATAAGTAATTGCCTGTATACAACATAAGAAGGTCCTGTCCTAAAAGTGAAACATGTTTGTCTCCAGAAAACACATTCAAAAATTTCAGTTTCAGTTATTCCTAAAATGGCCTTTGATAATGCAAATAGTTGAGAAATTTGAAGAATCTTTTATTGTAACATCAGTATATCAGATTCTGCTATATTGTTTCAATATTATATTTAACATTAATTGATCATTCCTGTTGATAATGCACTTGATAATCAGCATTTGTTGGTGTTTAGTATTTGGTTTTGACAGCTGACATACATTATCCATCAGTATTTGACAGTATTTGCCAGCTGGCAATGCTGTGGCCTGCAATATTTGATAGCTTTTGACAGTTAATGTGTACTATCAGTGATATTCATGACCTTATGTTCCTGATTTCATAGAACATTTTCCACAACAGGTGGACTCATTATAATTTTTTCCTCTCTGATCTTCCTACTGAACACTGGTTTGTGCTAGTCATTTTAAAGTCCATATGGGCTATGTAAAAATTGACTATAAAATATTATTTTTAACAGCACAACCTACGGAAAGGGTAAAATGTATGCAATGACCTGGAGGTTTGGGGCTGAGAATATTTAGACATGATGCTGGGACTACTGAAAACCCACTTTTTGTATCTGAAACAGTACCCAGGCATGTTGTATTTAGGAACTTTATGTTCTCTTCTCACATATTATTTTGTGGAGAAGTAGCCCTTATGTCTGCACTTATTTTTCAGTCTTAGTTTTTCAGCTGTTGTTCAGAATGATGTCTCTTGTGATTGTGAGGGGAGTAATTGATCCCTTCCAGGCAATAACCAGCCTTATGAAAAAGTATATTGGTGAAATCATAAATCATTTTACAGAAGAAAATTATTTAATATTTTAATGCTAGACCCCTCAGTTTGTGGTGGGAATATTTAGTACTGTGTGACCTGTGAGTTTTTTTGAACACTAGACTTTGATAGCAGAAATGTATGCTTGGATCCCATGATGTCTCATTTCTTATATCCCATGGGTGTCCAAATGTTTTGGGAGGAAGGCCACATCATCTCTTTGTCACTGTGACGGGGCAAAAAAAATTATACAAAGATAGTAATCCTATAAACACTTTCCTGAGAATAAGGGCACAATCCAGAAGTACCCTTAGGTTACCCTATCTTTCACTGGGCTGACCCAAATGCAAGATGCCCCCCCCCCTAGTTACTCTGGAAAAGGCTTGGGGCAGAGCAACATAGGCCGCCCAGGACAGGTGGACCTGGGCTGCCCTAGCTGGAGCAGCCTAGGCAGTTCAGGAGAGGCATACTGAAAGCCTAGGGCAGAGCAGTTACTCTGTATCCAGAGCCTGTTTCCAGGGCAGAAATGCCCTCTTCCAGCTCCTCAGAGTTATACCACACCAGAAGCAGATAAAGTAATGAGTAGACCCATAGGGGTCCATGATAAGCCAGAGAAAGAATGGCAGTGTTAACAAAAATATCTGAGTTCTTGGCCAGCCTAGCTGCAACCCCTGCCTCTCAACCTCTGGATATGGAACAGCTATGGCAGCCCACTAACCTCTGGATACAGCAGGCCACTCAAAGCATCCACACTCTACTAGAGGTACTGCTGTGTTGCATTCTTATGCTGCAACTGTTACTGGTTGTCAGAAACATTTGCACTGATCTGAGGGGGGTGGGTCTCCTCAGGAGCAAGCCCCCTCCAGGTGACACTTACTTGATGCCTACTTAGCATGGTATGGAACAACTAGTGCAGCCAAAGCTTTCTGACTCTCTGGATCCAGCATAACTCTGCTCTGGATGCAGAATAGTTGGGGCAGCCCACCTAGGGCTCTCCTCACTGCCCTTACTCTGAATTGTGCCCTAGGTCCAATAGAACACAATGGAACTTTACTTCTGAGTAGACATGCTTAGGATTACCACAGGTGGGCCGAACCGGTTGTTAATTGGGGGCCGTCATCTTTGAATTGCATGCAAGTGTATCTAAATTTCTCTTAAAGGGCCTCTGGGGCTGTCTTCCCAGAGGGGAAGCTCCCTCCCCTTCTGAGAGGGGTTCTCTCCCCCTCCTTCCCCTCCCTAAGGGTATTTTTTAACTTTAAAATACAAACAGTCTGTTCCCATTACCATCATTCAGACAGGACATTGCCACCATCCCACAGCAGTCAGAGCTATACAGAAGCCAGAGCTATTGAGAAAGGTCTGTAGGTGAGTAGGAGTGTAGGTGAGCATCTGAGCGTTGTGAGGATGAGATCCTCCAGGGCTTTTGGTGGGGGCCATGCCTGCCTGCCTGCCTCCCTGGGAGCCTTTGCAGCTCAGTACTAGGCATGGAGAACTACTCAGCACTACCCAGTACTACTCAGGAGTAAGCCACACTGTATAGTAGAGGACTGCAGCCTGTGGCCACAATCCTGGCCACACTTTCCTGGGAGCAATTCCCATTGACTATCATGGAATTTCCTTCTGAGTAGCATAGGATTTGAGGCTACTTTCCCATCCACACTTTCCTGAGAGTAAGCCTACTGACTATAATGGGACTTACTTCTGAGGAGATTGGCAGAGGCTTGCTTGGATCACTCCCTCCAGCCTTGTTCCTCCAGCCCTGTCTACTTTCCTGAGAGTAAGCCCACTGTCTATAATGGGACTTTCTTCTGAGTAGACATGGTTAGGACTGGGCTCTGAGGCTGCAATCCTATCCACACTGTAGCCTTTTGCTACAGTGCAAGAGATCTCCCCACCTCATCCTGCCCCTCTGAGAAATCTCTCCACCTGAGATTATGGGGGGCACCTGAAGAAATAGTCTCAGTTCCCATCCTGCCCCCAGGAGCCCAGTCCACTGCCTACTCTGAAGTAAATCCTATTAAAGTCAGTAGGTTTTACTCCCCTGTGAGGATAGGAGTGTAGCCTCAAAGCCCAATCATCTGTCTACTCAGAAGTAAGTTCCATTATAATAGTGAAGCTTACTCCCTGGAAAGAAGCTGGTTTCTAAGAGCTTGTAATCCTATGCCTGGATACTCAAAAGTTAATCCCATTTCAATCTATAAAGCTTACTGCCAGAAAGTGTGCAGAGGAGTGCAGCATTAGAGCCCAATCCTATTCTTGGCTACTCAGAAGTAAGTCCCATTAGAATCTGTGGAGCTTACTCTCAGGAAAGTGAATAGGATTGCAGCCAGAGGCTGGTTACTAAGAGCTCAGTCCTTTGCTTGACTACTCAGAAGTCCTATTATATTCGATGAAGCTTACTTACAGGAAAGCGTGGACAGGATTGTAGCCTTAAGTAGTGGCTTAGATGAAACCTCAAACTGCAGATGGACACCACAGACTCTGGTCCTAAACTGTAGATCAGTGTTTCTCAACCAGTGGTATGAGCACCACCTGTGGAATGTGCTGTGTCTGCTGGCACTGAGGCACCTGGATGCAAGTGTTATATTGCAGCAAGAGGCTGGGATTCTAAGAGCCCAAATCTTATGTATGACCATTCAGAAGTACTGGTAAGTCCCATCACAGTTAATGGAGTTTACTTACAGGAAAGTGTGGACAGGATGTAGCCTCATATGTGCTCCCTGAGGCAGCTGGTGGGCTGCTGTGTGATTTAGGAAGCTGGACTAGATGGGTCTTTGGTGTGATCCAGTGGAGGCTTTTCTTATGCTTTTATGTTCTTATTTGTGGCACACATTCCCCCTGACAGCACAACAAAGTGTAATGCATAGGAATAAATTACACTGAACTCAGGGGCTTAATACTGATTGATACGGTCACAAGTGATACAATTTTTTTTTGTAAACTAAGGGTTAAGGGGGTGTGCCATCCCCCGGCCCGCCCCTGCCCCCCCCGACCCACCCTGGCCCCGCCCACTTCCGGAGAAACAGTTTGGGGCAGGATGGGCCCACCACTGGATTGAACCCAAAGTTACATAAATTAATATATTAGAGATCTTACTCATATATATGAATGAGTAATTAATTCAAATAAATTGATAAACACTTTCTTTGATAAATGGGACCTAAGTGGAGGTTATGATTGCAGAGTAAGTAAGTAAGTACATATGTACATACATACATATATACATACATAACTGAGCCTGTGCTACCACTGGTGCAGTTTTGAGTTGATCTATGTTGGCGATGCAGTCTGGTCCGGGAAAGTGTAATCAAGTGCCACCATTCCTGACCCCTCCTTGGACTGATCTGCCCCCCCCCCAACCCCATCACTGCCCTCTCCTTTCCTGTTCCATTTGTTGCTGTCCTCCCCCCAACCCTGGGTGGGTCTATCTTGTCTGATGGGTATCTTCCTGGCCACTTCACATCACTGTCATAAGGAGATTTAGCACATTTGCAACAGTGTATTGGTGGAACACTGGCTCTGTTAGTGCTATTAGGGGATAGGACTGGCCCATAAGTCATACTTCCGTGCTTTTGCAGTTGCTTTCTAGCTTGTTATTATATGCATCCACACTCGGTGTTACAGGAAAGGAATGTAGCTCAGCAGAAGGACTGGCTAAAGATCTCCAGATGGTTTAGGTGGAGTGCCAAATCCTGTTCCCTTATCAGATGACTAGTGAAAAGCGTACCCGCGTATTCTCCCATATGCATCAACCCCCCATGTGCATCAACCCCCCATGCGCAACCTTCCCCCATGCGCAACCTTCCCCCATGCGCAACCTTCCCCCATGCGCAACTTTTCCCATGCGCAACTTTTCCCATGCGCAACTTTCCCCATGCGCAACTTTCCCCATGCGCATCAACCCCCTATGCGCAATTTCCCCCATGCGCATCAACCCCCCCATGCGCATCAACCCCCCCATGTGCATCAACCCCCATGCGCAACTTCCCTCCATGCGCAACTTCTCCCATGCGCAACTTCCCCCAATGCGCAACTTCCCCCAATGCGCAACTTTCCCCATGCTCAACATACCCCATGCTCAACATACCCCATGTGCAACTTCCCCCATGCTCATCAGTCCCCCATGTGCAACTTCCCCCATGCCCATCAGTCCCCATGCACAACATCCCCAACACGAAACATCCCCCATGCGCATCATCTCCACATGCGCATCAGTCCCCCATGCGCAACATCCTCCCATGTGCAACATCCCCCCATGTGCATAAACCCCTTGTGCAACATCTCCCATGTGCAACATCCCCCATCCCCCATCCCTGATGTGCATCTTCCCATGCGCAGCATCCTCCCCAGCGCAACCTCTTCCTCCAAAAAATGTCCCCCTCCCCCGTGCACCAGGCACCAAGCACCAAATTGGCTGGATGTTATTCAGTCTCCCATGTTAAGTATAGGACAGAAACACGTTGACCCCTTTTCAGCCCCTCCAGGGTTAAATTTCTCCACATGGGTTCTTGGTGGGTGTTCAGGTGACAGAAGGATCCCTCCCAGAATTCCATGCTTCAGGCCCAGCAGTTGGGGTGGAATGTTGATGAGTCATCAATTCTCCAATGCAAAGAATGGGGAGGAAAACGCGTTGTGCCCAGTGATGGGCTCCAAAGAAATTAACAACCAGTTCTCTTCCCATCTGGCAGCCACTTTTAAATGGCTATTTTTAAACTTTATATGTCCTATCTCTCATTAACAACCAGTTCTGTAGAGTAGGTGCGAACCTGCTGGAGCCCACCACTGGTTGCGCCCCTTTTCACCCCCTTCCGGTTGGAATTTCCGAAAACCGGTTCTTAGTGCACCCCTCAGTCACGGAAGGAACACCCACCCCAAATTTCACGCTTCTAGGCCCAGCGGTTTTGGCAGGGCAGTGATGAGTCAGTGAGTGAGTCAGTGAGTTAGTCAGTCAGTGAGTGACTTTTCTCTTTTACATATATAGATATGCTTGTATCTTCTCCTTCCACTCCTCAGTGTTCTAGCTCTATAGACCCTCCCCACATTTTTTTCTTTATCACTTTTCCTAGCTTCCTTTTCAGCTATTAGCTTGTTAGCTTTGTAACCCACCAAGAAGGAGGAGCAATTGGATGAAAGAAAATTTATAGAGAAAAGCACCCTCAGCTGCCTGATGCAGCAGCGTCAGTTGGCCTCATGTTTGTGCTGGCCCTGCTCCGTGTTAGCTCAGTACTTTGCTTGTACAAAAGGCACTAGTTTCAGTCCTTGGAACTGCCAAATAGGAAAAACTCCTATCTGAAAGCTTTGAAGCCACTTTTGTTCTGGTGGGACTTCATATGTACGCTGGTTTACACAGCCAGGGTAGAACTGCAATATTGAAAGAGAAGTGATCAAATATGTAAAAGGATATTTTTTGCACATATAAAGTAGTAGTGATTTATTGCAGAGCCAAGCAACAATCTGGCAATGGCTTTTCCTGACTTTTGATGCTATTTTGCAGAAGGCAATGAAGATAAGTACAGGAGGAGGATTTTAAACATACATCAATGAACTTTTTGCATGAATATATTAAAATAAATATTATACCAGCATTAAAATGAATTAGTAAACCTAGAAACTCTTTGGAACTGCAGCATGCGGGTTAATGTATTTTTTCAAGCTGATCTTTAGAAAAATGACAAGTGCAATATTCTAAACAATAAAGAGAAAACTTAACACTAATCCAGTGATTTCTTATAATTCTTCTGCAAGGATTAACGTGTTGGGTTCTGGAAAGCCTTAATGACCTAATTACAAAGCTGTAATCTTTTGTTTACCCAAATAAGATCTAAATGAAAGGCCTGCCTAAGGAATTATTACTTTTTGTCCTTGGTAGGCAGGTAGGAACACACTTCAAAACTTGTTGAAAGATAAAGCATACTTTATTACTTTTCTAAAAGGGAAAAAGTTCTATGGGGCAAGGTGAAAAATCATTAAATGTAGATAGTTCATTCTTTGGTGCAAGGAACTGTCTTTGGCTTGTGTTGGCTCCATCAATCCATCACATTCTGTTGTTAAAACTTGAGGTCACATCCCACAAAAGAACAAAGGCAGTCATTTCAGAATAAAGCGCCATGTTTCCTGGTGGGGCCATACACAGGAGTAGTTTGGGTCAGTCTTTCCATAAGGCAGCTCACCCCAATGCAGCAGATTTTGAAAAACCATTAAAGGGTAGAAAATTGTCAATTATTTAGTTTTATTATTACATTATTACAGCCAGGTGGAGGGGATGCCATTTGGATCTTCCACTTCAGGCACCAAAATAACATTGGTAATTTATGGTTTGAGCATCATTTGCTTCCAATTCCTCTAACAGAATTTGTTCCAAGCTACTCTTTTCCCATAGATTAGCAATAATAGTAATACTTAGCTTGTGCACTGTGCTTTCTGAGTGTGTAAAGTGCTAGAATAACATGCTAAATCATCGATTGCCAGTCTTTTTAATCTCACAACATACTGCTAAAATTTTCAGGGTACACCATCACTTTTTTGTAATGTAACAATTGACAAAAATGAACCACTGCCAGTGGAAGGCTCACATCCCCCAATGGCTCTACTAGTTAATGTCTCTCCCCCAAATTCCACGGCACACCTGCGTTCCATTCACCATTCACTGCAGCACACTGACTGAAAATCCCTGCTCTATGGCTACAATCTTATAGTTATGTGGGGGTTAAGTTCCATTGAATTCAATGGGGCTTACTCCTGAGTAGGCACACATAGGGATGTACTCCAAGATAAACAAACATTCTTATAATCAGGGGTGCCACCAGGGTCTGCGTCACCTAATGTGGGAGGCCAGCATGCACAGCTAAGAGGCCCTTTATCAGACTTGATGAGGTGCTAGTTTCTTTTCTTCCCACTGCCTGGATTGGGAAGGAAAGAGTGGAGTTGGTAAGAAAAAGAAGTGTGGAAGAGGAGAGTAGTGGGCTAGCATGTTCTGTTCCAATTTCAGAACATTGATAGGAACAGTGGAGGGATGTGGACATACAAAACGGTGACACCCGATCAATCTGCCATCTCGTATGACTGTTCAACCACATAAGCATAAGTGATATAATCGGACCAGGGAAGTCCTGATTTATATCTCAGGGTGTGATCCAGAGTGCCCACCTGGGCAAATGCAAATGCCCAGGTGTATAGCAAATATGCTATAAAGCATTTCTGTGGCACCAGGAGAGGAAAGGAGGCTGGCACAGGGATTGCAATCCTCTCTGTGCCACCTTGGGTTGCAGATTGCAGTTAAGTTGAGTGTGCTGATTTTGGCCAGCCTCTGGCTAGTGTGGCAGCATCCGTTATCTTGTGCTAGATACAGCACATACACATTGACTTGCTTGTTCCAGCGCAAGGTAGGAATGCACTGTCAGCTTCTTTTCAATTATGCCATAGGAATTTTCTACATGTAGCTTTGATTTTAGCCCACCCTAACTTCAGAGTCTGTGAATAGTAATAGCATCATTGGAATAAAAGATGATCTATGGATTTTGCTTGTCAGTGTCATGGCTCAGAGAGAAAAGGACACAGGGCATCAAAAGAAGGTTTTCCACACTTTAAAATGAAGTGTTGTAGTCATCATAAATAAAACTGGAAAGAAAAAAGGCTTGGAAATTACAGAAATTACAGACACCTAAATTGCTTGGTAGCAGAGTGCCAAGGCATTGTTGTGGCAAACCTTGATATGTATTGTCAATGCTGGAAGGGATTCAAGAAAATTAAATGGGCAATTGTGGGATCCCATAATGAGCTTCCTTTACCCGTACAATGCTTCCAGAAAATGTTTCAAGGAGGAATGGCAAGTTAATATGTAGGAATATGCCATCTTGTACGGAAGGATCAGGGATCCTACATGATATTTTGGGAGAGGAGGAACCTGCATAAGAACCTGCTTTTTACTAAGATACAGCTTAATTCTATGCATCCCGGACTTTGCTAAAGCAGCAGCACCAAAGCAGCTACTGCTGTATCCAATGGGTGCTGGAAAACCAACAGGAGTCTCCTTAGGAAAAAAAGGGCTTTTGTCCCCTTCCCCCAAGCAAAGCCCATTCCACCAATGTGTCTCCTTGTTTCTGTGCTGACTATTTTGCTGGAAAAGCTGTGAGAGCCCCTTTTGGCCTAACACGAAGTTCAGGATCTGATGGGGCAGGGCTTTGCCAGTTCCACCCCTTCCTAACCCTGTCCAGGTCTCTTTCTGCCCTTCTTCATGAACCACCAATTTGGAAACGACTATTTACACTTGTCTGTGAGTGTTTTCCATGGAAGATAGTGGGATTTCCTTCTGAGTAAACATGCAAAGTATTATGCTGTAATAGAATATCACAGATGTCACTTTCCTAGCTTTTGATGCCAACCTAAGATTTTGATGGTTAAAAGTGTGCCCTAGGTTGAAAAGGGGCACAATCCTAAGTGTGCCTGGTCCTGTATCTTGCACTGGCTTGGATGGGTCACAAAAATGCTGTAAAGCAGACTTTGCCTCCTCTGAAGAGAGCTGTGCTAGTGCACAGAGATGCACCAGCCTGTGACAACCAGAACCAGCCACTCTGGTGGCAGAGGCAGGTGAGTTTATCCTGGCCAAGTTCACCAGTGTGGGGGATCTGGAACATACTGGAAGGGTGAGGAAGTGGAAGAGTAAGGTGGTTGAGGTCTGTTCCACATCTAGGGCAGAGTGGCGTCAGGCTGTTCTGTTTTGCTTGGATTTGTACTACGCCTTGAGATGAGGCAGATGTGAGTATGCTTAGTGGAGCTGCTGCTGCATTACCCAGGCTAAGGGGAAAAATTTCTGAAAGTCATTCTAAAAGCACCTTTGCCTCTTCCTTCTATTTCCACCTTCTTGTCTTCCCTAATCAATCAAAAAGAAGGTCAAAATGCATTATTAAACCTCATTCGGTAACCTTGAAAATGGTAGAGGAATGTATAGTGTATAGTGTAGATGGATGGGTTTCTCTGGAGGAAGCATAGAGAACAGTACCAGGGAGGTGACATTTACTTTACTTAACATTTACTTAAATTACTTTACATTTACTTAAATTACTTTGTGGATCTTATAAGAGTATGATCTTATAAACCCCCTTACATTGTGATGGAATCAACAGGGATTGGACATTTATGTTTTCAATCCACATCAGGGGTTTACAAACCAGCCTTATTTTTGAAGACCATCATGAAGTTGCCTGAATTGGTTTCTAACTATGAGAGAAAAACTATTGTGTCATGAAAACAGCAAATTTAATAATGATAATCACAAAAACTCTAATACCACTTTAATAAAGATTTATGAAGCAATTTATTCTGTTTGCAATGCTCTAGAAAGAGCAGAGGAAATGCTACAAATGGAAAAAAAAACTTCCCTGAGCAAACTTGCAAGACATTACAAGTCAAGCACATAAAATACTTTTAGGCTCAGGATTTAATTTCAAATGAAACATATTTATAAAATAGAAGGGAATACATTTTCCTTTTGTATCCTATTATAGTTTCTAACAAACTTATAATTCCCGGTATGAGTGCCTAGAACAGCGTTTCTCAAAGTGGGGGTCAGGCCCCTTTTGGGGGTCGCCTAGAGCTTTCGTGGGGGTCGCCTAAAGACCTCTCATGCAGGGGGCCAGCTCAGGCTTGCCAGACCTCCAGCTGTAGCTGCGTGTGCACTGGGGCTGACTGACAGCCTCAAGGCCCAATCCTATGAATGCCTACTCTGAAATAAATCCCATTATAGTCAGGGGGCCTTTACTCCCATGTAAATGTGGATAGGATTGCAGCCTCAGGGCCCAATCCTATGCATGCCTACTCTGAAATAAATCCCATTGTGTTCAATGTGTGCATAGAACACACATTTCATTTGTAACCATGAAAATACATCCTGAGTATCGGATATTTACATTACGATTCATAACAGTAGCAAAATTAGTTATAAAGTAGCAACAAAAATAATTTTATGGTTGGGGGTCCCCACAACATGAGGAACTTATAAAGGGGTCACGGCGTTAGGAAGATTGAGAACCACTGGCCTAGAAGTATAGTTTATGGACTTTGGCTGAGAGATCATTCACATATTACAATATCCCTATTCATGCATTATGTTCCTGAACAATGAGGGGGTAGTGATGTAGTGCAGTGGTTTTCAAGCATTTCAGCCCAGGGTCCTCTTCTGAGAAGGACCATATATGTTCAGGACCCCCTGGAAGCAATGTCATGGCTGGAAGTGTCATTAAAGGTGCCCAGTGCCAGATTCCAAGATCTAGGGTAACCAGATGCCAAACCCAAAATTCCTGACTCCCAAGGCCAAAATTCCTACCAACTTAAAAAAATTAAGTTTTTTAAATTTTAAGTTTCTTTAGAATTTTTTGTTTTTTGGTTTCCTACCATAACTTTTGATAGGAATGAGATATCTCAAAACTGATTTTTGCATTGGATTCTGCATTTCAATACGAATCCAACAACATATGACGTGATGGTGTGCTGCACACCATCACAAAGTTAAAAAATGAAGCCAAAATGTAGGCTACCCAGACAGGAGGCTAAAATCCAGACAAATCTGGGTTTTTCTGGTCATATGGTCACCCAGATTAGATGGCTGTATCCTTACCCCCACTTTGAAGACCACTGGTGTAGTGTATGAGGATGGGGAAGGGTAACAAATGCCAGGCTTGTGGGGCACACTGGCATCTGTCTCCCAGGGCACCCCATGACACTCAGCAAACCTGAAGGCCACCCTCAAGGGCCTTTCTCCCAGAGGAGTTCTGATGGAATAAAATTGCCTTGTGAGGAAATAAAGCATCACTTTGAATTTCCTTTGTGAAACCAGAAGTGATGTTTTTCAGGCATCACAAGGCTCTGGGTGGTGCAAGTGGCTAAGACACTGTGCCTGTTAACCAGCAGGCCAGGGTTCGAGACCCGGGTCGGCCCCAAAAGACAGGGTGAGCTCCTGTCCTTAGCCCAGCTCTGTGACGCCAGCTGGATCCAATTGTATTGGCTCTGCCTTTCCATTGGACTAATTCAGTGGCGTGGAGAGGGGGGATTTGCTGCTTGGGTAACAGCCTATCCTCCATAACAATTCAACCCAGGCTTTCGTGCTTCACATGCAGTGTATGCAGAGCATGATACCATAGTCTTCCAAGACTGACGGAGGCCTGCTTTTTAAGACCTTCAGAAGGTTGGGGGAGGCACGCGAAAGACTTATGGGGTGTCAGCTGGTCCCTGACTTTAGGAACAGAATGCACAAGCTTTGCACAATGGAGATCATGAACAGACCAATATAGGTTCAGTGTGTACCCATATAAGCTCGCTGCAAGGGTCTGATGAACACAGAATCAGTAGGTACAACCCTGCTCCTCCAACTTGCACATAGTGACCACTGTTATGTCATGTGGACAGTGTGAATATGAGATAGAAAAACAGGTGTGTGAGTGACTTTCCCTTCTTTCGGGTATATGTCATCTTCTCTGAAAAGAGAATATGGGTGCAAGTCCTAACTTTGTCCAGCACAACTCATTGGTCTTCCCATTCCTGTGGTGTTGTAGGGAGGCAAAAGCATTTCTGTGCCCTGGCCTAACCCTCCTCCAGGAGTGGTTCAGAAAGTGCCTTACAGCACTTTTGTGACACTCCCAGGCCAGCACGGGACTTATGCCAGAGCTTATGCCTGCCTAACTGGGGATTAGGATTGCATCCTAGTGCTTTTTAGAGCCTGCATATCTCCATGTGGAGGACGATAGATGAATTCTCTTTTTAGATGAGTCAACATTGTCTTTCAGATGTTCTCCTAGCCACGAGGGAGCTTTTTATTTCTGGGTGACTTTCCATGTGACTGCTATAATGTTTAAATAACCCAGCTTGGGGACTGATAGTAGACAGAGAATGATCAGATAAGATTGTTCTCACAGAATTAACACTTCATAAAAAGACCCATGAGTTTGTTCTCAACTCATATAGTAAATTCATTTAAATGGTATTTCAGGTGCATGGGAGTGGCCCAGAGACAAGTTGTTTCCAGACAGTTGGACCAAAGTTTAAAAGTCAGCAGTGGATGAGTGGAAAGTAACTAGCAGCCCAATCCTATCTGACCCCCTCCACCTGCTGAGGCATAACTTGAGAAAATGGGATGTTTAAGGGAGAAGAGCTCCTCACAGTTGCATTTGCTGTCTACCTAACCAGTTTCCAATTTTAAACAAAGGTAAAGGTGAAATAGAAACTAGAAGCAATTCATTCACTTCCCAGCAGGTTGAGGAGCTACGTCCAGAGCTGGCTCAGAAATAATAGTTCAGTCCGCTCTTCAGAAGCCATGTCCATTCCACAATTTAAGTGAAAGTTGCCATGGAGGGAATTGGGAACAAAGTTCTGAGACCTGAAGTATGAACAGGGCACATCATATGGGACTAAAACAAGCCTATTACTATGTATATAAAGAGAACAGTGGCCACACAGTCTTGAAACTGACTGAAATGGTTGTTTCAGGCAGCAGGATGGGGAAGGCAGCAACCTGGAGGAGATGTGCTGTACAGTCTGAACCTGCCTGCCTATATCCCAGGCCAATTCCTGCCTAGATGCTGCTCTATTCTTTTGTGCACAGAGGTTGCGTGAGAGGAGAGGGATGAGGGCTTATATCCTCTTTTGGCTTTTTCACTGACATGAAATAGTGACATGAAATGGGGTGTGCATGCACATAGTGTGCCTGCTTGCATGCATAGGTCAGGGAGAACAGTGAAGTTTGGGGATAGGTAGGAATCAGGTCGATTTGATTTGCTCCTGCCAGGTATTCAGAGCAGGAAACCGTGGACTTCTGAGTCAACATATTGAAGAATTGCTTCATGGCCTATATTTATCATGAAGATTCAATATATCCAATTCAGGTGTCACTTAATGAGCACCTATCACAGAGGGTAGCTTTATTATTGCTACAACATTACTGACATGATCTTGATGGCTATGAAGAAGGCTGTATATAGCTTTAGCATTTTTCTGCTTTGTATTTTAATGGCCTGCCAAGGCTGCCTGCAAGCTGGTTTAAGTATGTTCACTTGGAAAGAAGTCCTGCTGAGTTCAGTGGAGTTAAACATAACAACAAGTGTTTCATTAAGTCAAAATCCTTGCAGACATCAGGTTAGAGGAAAGGTCTTTTACTGGATTCTCTTGCTGTGCCCTTCCAAGTTTGCTTTCAATCAAGTTTCAGAAAAGGTGAACTTTTTCTATGAGAGTTCCTGATCTTTTTAAAGGTTTCATGGTCCTTCTGCCAGCTGCTTTCCCCGTGGAACTGGAATCTCTATACATAGTTTACAACAAGTCACAAGTAATTAGACATGGTGGTTATTGTATTTGTACTTACAGGGTTGTGCTTGAGTAAATAACTAAAGCTGCAACATTCTCACACAGGTATAGCTGGAGGAGTCGTAGAGGACTCCTCAAGGAAAGGCAATGTCTGTTCCCATGTATTGGAGTTGCACTGCCTTTTCCTCGATGCTGGAAAGTTGGTTTGGATTACACCCTTACTGTGTTGTCACATGAGCCTCTATATTTCATCTATTCTCATGCACAGTGTTTTTTCTCTCTTGTCTTTCTCTCTGTGTCCTATCATTTGGCTGAACAGGTATGCCTTTGCTCAGTGATGGGCTTCAAAGAAATTAAGAACCGGTTCTCTGCCCATCTGGCAGCCACTTTTAAATGGCTATTTTTAAACTTTATATGTCCTATCTCTTGTTAAGAACTGGTTCTATAGAGTAGGTGCGAACCTGCTGGTGCCCACCACTGCCTTTGCTGCTTTACTTCTGCCAAGGTTATTGCATTCTGCAGCATCCAAATCAACAATCTCTGTTTTTATCTGAAACTCCATCTGTGATCATTTAAGCAGGATATCCCATGCAGTGTGAGTGAAACACCTCAAATCTGATGATACGATAGAAAAAAAGAAAAAGGCTCACAGGCTTTTAAGAAATCTGATAAGAAGACAAATACTGTATGTTAATGTTCAGTCTGATTGGACTCTAATTTTATTTGCTAAGTAACACACAATAGTTCCAATGTACTTATAAGTAAACATGGTTAGAGTTGCACTCCAAGAATGTTTTTTAAAACATGTCATGACCCAGGGGCTAGTGCTGGGACAGTGCAATTGGTTCTGCCACCCAATACTGCCCCTGACCTGCCATGGCCACCTCCACCATGGTACACATGCAAATGAACATACACTCTATCCAAAGAGAGTCCCTTACTCCTTTGTGCTCCACTATAAGCACAATCCTAACCATGTCTACTCAAAAGTAAGCCCCTTTGTGTTCAATGGATCTTACTCCCAGGAAACTGTCTTTAGGACTGCAACCTTACTCTACTACTTACTCTACTGCCACTTTCTTGTGTAGTTCATTTCCAAATACAGGAAATGCAGGACTTTTTAAAGACCGTGTGAGGAAGGAGCAACATCAGGTGGAAGAGCAGTGGTTCTTCCTTGTGTGATCACTTTATATATCTTTATATAAGAGCTATATTATAAAATATAACTTTATATACTTTATTTAAACCCTGCAAGAAGCAAGTGTATCCCTTTGCAATCACCTTGCTCCTGTCCTGTAAATAAAATAAAAATAAATTTCCTGTTCTTGGAAAAGAACTGCAAGGAAGGAGTAAGGTAATGAAGGCTGCAATCCTAAAGACACTTTCCTGGTTAGGATTGTGCACGAAACAAGATACAAGAAAGCTGGACAAGATGGGCTGTTGGTCTGATCCACTAGGGCTTTTCATATGAAGTGGATCAGCTCAACTCCATCTGCTGCAGACAGGAAAGAGGTTGTGATAGACTTGAAATGAAGGACACCTCAAATCTCCTGTATCAACCTCACCTCAAATCAACCTGTATTCCTTACCTCAAATCAACCTGTATTCCAACAAGGTGCCCAGTCTGCTGGCCAGTGGAAGCCACAGTATCTACTTTTTGGATTGCCAGGCCCCGATTTACTGGTGATTCTGTTCCTTCCAATTGACTTAAAAGTGATCTTGATCAATTCAAATGAAAGACAGGGACGCTTCATGTTTCTCACCTCCTAGTTTGTGATTTTGTTGGCATGCAGGTTGCAGGTTGGTACACTGCAATGTGGGAAAGCACCCTTGAAGCTTAATAACCAGGTGGTATAAATCAACTGCAGAATGAAAATCTACACAGCAATTTCCAATATTTTTTCCTTGGGGCTTGGCTTGGCAGCAGGGTAGGCTCAGCTGGGACTGCAAGAGCTAAAAAGATGTTTTAAATCACTTTTTTCCTGCGTTGCTCTCCTACTTTTCTGATGTGACGAGTTTCCATTTAGTTAATAATTGGGACATCTTGCTATTTGAAGCAAAAACACTTTGATGTACGTTCCTATGCTTTGCCGCATAAAATTAGTTCTGACCTTTCAGAGAGTAACAAAACATACCCACCCCGCACTTCAGAACAGATCAAAGTTGCAATACAAACCATATTTGTCTGGTATGTCAAGAATGCACAGATCAGATTTACACATTGAAAACCATTTGTAAACAGCAATTCCCCCATTTACCCACTATAATTTACAAACAATTTAGATTTTTTAAAAAGAAAAAATCCAATAATGGTGGGACTATATAGCCCAAGGGCAATTATTACAAGATGAATTTTATCAAAGAGGGAGCGACAGGAGAGGAGAGAAAGTGTTAAGAAGAGCTGATCTATAAATCTTTAGAAACACTCTGAAAATGAATTGATCTGGTTTATTGGACTCGACATTCTGACTTCATAACCAAGTATTTTATTAGCCAGCTCTTTGTGTTACAGTCTCCAGAAATAATTCTGATCATGCCTGTGGCAGATTTGAGCATGCATGCAGAATTTTTTTAAAAGATCTGAAGGTTTCAAACTCACAAACTGCTGTGGTTAGAGTTAATCTGTCAAAAAATAAAATCAACTAAAAAAAAGCAGTCTGACAGTTAGGCAAGGAAGGCAAATAATGCCAAAGGCATAAAGCACCAGCTATTTTAGGACCAATTTACACTGCAAAAGAGATTCCTTTTAACAGTAGCTTCATGCATATAGGGATCGTCTCCTGACCGGAAAATGATTCCTTGACTTTGCAAGAACTAGCTGAGTGAACCTGGAAGTCTTTTGGTCTTTCCTTGTAGCATGTAACTTGGCTGACTTTCCTTACTTTCCTGACTTTTCCTGACTGTCTTGGTGGATCTCTGTTCTGCGGTCACTATCCAGCATTTGCCTCTGTTCTGAGGAGTACGGCAATCTGGATTACATGAGCAACAGCACAATCCTATAACCCTGCTTAGGCCAGCACAAATCCTGTGCTGGCCTGGAATGTTACAAAAGTGCTGGAAGGCACTTCTGCACCACTCCTGGATGGGGGGGGGGGAGTGTGCTGGCATGCTGTGGCCTTCCCTTGCCACCATGGAAATGGGGAAATGGATGAGTTACACTGGTCAAAATAGGTAAGGATTGCACCCTGAATTGACAGCATGGAGGATCCTGATTTTTGGACAGGGTGATTGGACAGAAGCAGTGCTGGATTTTGATGCTTGAAGCATATTGCAAATATGATATTGACTTTCTGACACTCTGGGTTAGACCTTTCTTAATGTGGTTATTTAAAAAAAATGCCACTGGATGATTTTGTGATGGGTCATAACAACAACATGGTGACACATGGATGTTAGGGTGGATACATTTCAAGAGGGAGAATGTAGGGTCTCTTATTACGGAGGGTGAGCCCTTCTTGCATATTGTGAGGGCTCTTTGCAGATGTTCTAATGAATCTGAGCTCATTGGAGGCAGAGCCTCCAATACTGCCTCACTATGGGCAAAATCCTAATCAATTTAGGCCAGCCTAATTCACGTGGCCTAACTTTCCATGATGGTTTAGAAAAACCAGCGTATGCATGTGCAGTGGAGTGGAGCTCCATGAGTGGAGCAGAAGTGCCATACGGCACTTTTGTGACACCCCCAGGTCAGCACAGGACTTATGCCGGGGGTTAGGCCGTCCTGAATGGAGGTTAGAATTGCAGCATTTGTCTCCCACATGCATTCACCGAATGTCTGCAAAGGGCTTAGCTGTCTCTAGTTTCAGTCATTTGAGGTAAGAACTTCAAAAAGGAGTTTCTGGCAAGCAAATTAAACTTTAGGTCCATTTTTAGATTTCCTTGTTCACTGTAAGAATTAGATCCCCATAGATAAAATGCAAAGATGTAAAAATAAAAATAAAAATTAGAGAACTTAACGTCCAGTGCATTAAGATTTTATTCTTCTAACACTCCGTGACCTTAATTTGGTGTACAGGTTCATAGGAGTTAAAATTAGGATTTAAGGCTCTAACTTTGGGCTTGGTGTGCTCCAGAGCTCATGTTCTGACAGTGCAGTGCATGTTCTGGCGGTTCTAAAAGGTGATATGCCATGATGTATAGCTGGGCTGCTGCCACAAGTAGTGAGAGACCAAGTCCACATTCCAGCAGCTCTAGAAAAGCACTGGTGCTTCTGTGTCAGCATAGAGGTAGGCAGGAAGTTGGTGGGCAGAATAATGCAGAAAGGAGGAGGAACAGGATGGAGAGAGGGAGGAAAAGGGCAAGTGTCGGAAGAGATGTGTGATGAAGCTCCGAGACTTCTGGTGGCATGGCTGCAATAGTGAGGGTAGCCTAGGGGTGGTTTAGTTGTGGACTGCCCCTAAGGTGAGCAATCAGGTTCTCCTGTCTTTCTTTATATGCTGTAACATTAGTCTTAAGCCGCAATCATAATCTTCAGTTATGCTGACCTAAGCCCCAGCATAAGTCCTGTGCTGATCTTGGGGTGTCGCAAAAGTGCCATGACACTTCTGCACCACTCCTAGGGGAAGGTGAGGCCAGTGCACAAACATCTGCTTGTCTCCCTACATCCCCATGGGAAAAGGAAGACCGTTAAGTTATGCCATCCTAGGTTAGGACTGCATCCTTAGACATTTTGCTATCCTAAAGAAAATGCTAAAACCATTCTCCAGTTTTCCCTACAACAGGTTATGATCAGTGATGGGATTCAAAGAAATTAACAACCAGTTCTGTGTCCATCTGGCAGCCACTTTTAAATGGCTATTTTTAGCCATTGTCCTATCTCTTGTTAACAACCTGTTCTATAGAGTAGGTGCGAACCTGCTGGAGCCCACCACTGGTTATGATGTTCCTTGATGTTGGTAGATCTTGATCTTCAGAAACTCGGGTGCGAACCTGCTGGAGCCCACCACTGGTTATGATGTTCCTTGATGTTGGTAGATCTTGATCTTCAGAAACTCAGGTGCAAACCTGCTGGAGCCCACCACTGGTTATGATGTTCCTTGATGTTGGTAGATCTTGATCATCAGAGACTCAACACTAAGAGGCTATCTTGATTTTGTTTACTTATTGATATTGCCTTGTCAGACAACTTCCTTCTACAGTTTACCAAGTAGAATCTTACCTGCCTAGGTAAGATTCCACCTGGTCTGATTAAAAGGCTATAGGTGGCTCCATGAGTTCCACCCTTCCCTTTGGGAGTCAAGAATACAAGATGTCTTTACTGTTTGATTGCCAGCAACTCCATCTGCTATAAGACTGATGAAGAGCTAATACACTTTAACATAGTAATTAATTTGAGTAACACGTGCTTTTTTCTTATTTTTTAAAATTTGCTTTGAGAGCTTATTCAGCTGAAAAGTGTGTGATTCAGCTAATAAATGTGTGATATAAATAATGTCCACTGCTCAAAATAGCTCAGTGGTAAAGTACTGACTTGGCATGCAGAACACCCAGATTGAACTTTGGTAGTTTCAAGATTCAACTTCTCTGTGTAGACCCGGGGTGTCCAACCTTTTAGATTCCTTGGGCCGCATTGGAAGAAGATGAGTTGGTTTGGGCCGCACATAAACACTGAGAACTTTTTTTTTAAAATGTAGGATAAAATGTAGGATTTCCTATATTTTGTCCTACGTTTTTTAAACCTTGGAGTCTCATTGATTTTAATGGGGCTTTCTTCTGAGTAGGCATGATGGGCAGTGACCCCCTCCAAGCTAAACTTTGGAGTAAGTCTGATTGATGATGCATAGGATGCATAGGATGGGCAGCGATCCTCTCCAAGAATAATCCTCTTCGCGAGAGAAGCACGTGAAATTTGAAAATGGCTGCTGCCACAAAGCTGGTTTTTCTAATGGTGGTGGCCAGCTTTGCAGGGGGCCACCTCCACCCTCGTCCTGGGCCGCATGTGGTCCCTTGGCCATGTGTTGGACACCCCTGGTGTAGACATTATAAACCGAGACAAGCAAATAGTCTAACTCCCTAGAAGGTGGAATCTGATATTTTTGTCTAGCTCTTGATACGTTTCTGCTACTTGTTTGTGTCTTAATCACCAGGCCAACCACCATAGGATTTTAGAATACCAATAGAGAATCTCAAAAAGATACTTGTGAGAACTTATTTTTGACAGTAGTAGTTAAATAGAACTGGGCAAATAGAAGCCCAGTGCACGGAGCCCTTATTACTAACCCTACAATCCAGAGTAACTACGGGAGCACGTAAGAGACATTACGTGTACCCTTAGTTACTGCACTACCTAGTGAAAACCTATGGGAAATTCATATTGCAATCCAGAGCAAATTGTTCTTACACCGGAGCAAGGACTCCACGTAGTTACTCTGGATTGCGCCCTAATTCTGTTAATAGACTTGCATTAGTTCTTTCTGTTATACTGCTGTATTAAAATGGCTAATTATGACAATATTAATAGATTTTTTCTACTTATACCTGTTTCTGGCAAAGGGCTAATTGCTGCGGTGGTGGTGGTGCAATCCAAAAGGAAATGGGAGGAAGAAAACATCTTTTTATCTCCACATAAGCTCTTAGATTCCTTGTGGGTCTCCTTGAACATATACCACATATTTTGGAGATGAATCACTGAGGAGGGAAAAAGAGCACATTTTTGAAATCTTCCTGTGCTGTTGCCACTGTATCCAATCCTCCCTCTATTCCCCTACCTCCTGTTTATTCCTCTGGAAATCCTAATTCTACCCTCTTCTCCACCCACAATCCACCCACATGCTGATGTACCTGCTCTGTAGTATGTTCATCAACTACAGCAGTGGGCCATTGTCACTAAATGGCTATGAGTGACATTTTGACAGCTTTGTTCCACTGTCACAACAAGAGAAAGGGTGCAATCCTGAAGTGCACTTGGGCCAGCCTATCTAGCATTGGGCCATCGTAAATTGAGAAATGCCAATCTAGCTGCACCAGAAAAGGCCAGGGCTGGTGTAAGTCAACGTAGGCTGGCATAAGTCAACTTATGCTGATGCAAGGCAGATGGATCTGGGCTGGCCTCGCAGGGCTAGCATAGGGAGCTCAGCAGTGGCATGTTGAGGATATGTTGAGCATTGCCTAGAACAGTGCAGTTAGGCTGTATCCAGAGCCAGTATTCGGGACAGAAATGTCCCTTCCCAGCTCCTCAAAGTTAGACCACTTCAGGAGAAGGAATAAATCTGAGCTGACCCATTGGATTCCATGATAAGCCAGAGTAAGAATGGCAATGTTGACAAAAAATCTGAGTTCTTGGCCAGCCTAGTTGCAACCCCTGCCTCTCATCCTCAGGATACAGCACAACTCCAAGCAATCCCCTTGCATCCACCCTCCACTACAGGTACTGCTGTAGTGCAGTCTCATGCAGCAGCTGTGACTGGTTGTCAGGCACTCCTGAGCTTCCTTATAAGGCAGGCACCACAACTGTTCCTTATTCAGTATGTTCTGAGGCAGGTCTCTTTGGGAGCAAGCTCTCCCCAGGTGCTACTTACTTGTTGCTCAGTAGCTTCCTAGACCTATGGATTTAACTCAGTTTTCTGCTCTGGATATAATCTACTTGGGCCAGCTCAGCTGGGCCATTCTCACTGCCCTCACTTCAGGATTGCTCCCTAAGTTTGGGTTTTTCACCTCTTTATCTTGAAATATTCTTTACTCTCCATCAGGCGAACCTCTGGGACTCCTGGTTCGGGCGCAGTGCACCTGACAGGCGCCTGTCATTAGCACCTAATTAACTCAATTTTAGCACTCTTAAAGTGATCAGTGACCTTCATTAGGATGTAGAAGGAGAGAATATTCGAAATCTGATTAAAAAACTTCATTTATTAAACTTAAAAAAGTAACAAAAAGTACTGAAATTTTTCAGGCGCAGTCAGGCAAAGGGTACCTGAGAGGCCACCGTGGACAAACTATATATTTCTGCAAAAGGACTAGTTCAGGTGCAGTGGGCCTGACAGGCCAAGAGGATCACTACTGCACCCCACGCAGGCAGCGGAAAAACTGACTAGGGGGGGTTTTGAACAGCACCTAGAGATAGGAAGGTACTAGGAGGGACAGGCCTCTTGGCCACCTTGGCATAGCGAGGGGAGCGAGAACAGCTTTGAAGTGCCTGTCAGTCAGTTCCAACTGACGGACGGATATTAACTTTTTAGGACCAATGCAGTGATTAGAGGGCTGGAATACCTTCCTTATGAGGAAAGGCTACAATTATAGTATTTTGTTATATTCGGCGTGCAGATGAATTCAGCGTGTGCAAGTGGGTGGAAGAATAATGAATTTGCCATGAACTGAAAATCCAATCCATTCAGCACAAATATCACAAGCCTGTTACATTGCCAGTCAGGGCTGGATTTAAGCTATTGAAGGTAATGGGGCCCTTTATATGTCCAGCTATCCTTCGTCCACAACAAATTGTTGTTGTTTTTTGTGTTGAATATATGCTATATAGACCTAATAGGTATCTAAAGCCATTTGCACATAACAAAATATGTAAGTTTTATTTTATTTTTTTTATTTCATATTTTGGAAATGTACATCCAATTTTTTTTCATTTAATTTTTTTTTTGGGGGGGGGGGGCCTAAGCTATAGCTTGTTTAGCTTATACGTAAATCCGGCACTGCTGCCATTTTCAACTTTTTTTTACTTTCCATTCATGCTTGGTGAGGTGGCCACAACTGATTTTGTGTGGGGGTAAGTTGGCCTTTGGATATGTCTATGTCCCCAAGCCTAAGAACAGTAAGAGTGGAAGCAGTTCTCCAAGTTCCAGGAATGGTACACAGAGCACCTGTTTTAAATGTGCAGTGCATCAACCCCACAGTAGGTACATTCCCAGTTCAGCTGGAGGCACCGTACTTGCCTCCGGCGAGATGCCTTTGGGAGGCTCTCAATTGTCAAGGCCTCATCTATCTTTCCAGCTGCCAGCCTTGCCCTACCAGTCACAAAATGTTCCCAGCGAAGTTTTTTCTTTTCTTTTCAGCACAGAAAGTTTCTTTCAGAAATGAAAGTTCTGCACTCTTTCACTGGTAATACTTTTGGCAGCTCCGCAAATCTTTCCTGAGCAACAGGGATTGTCTATGGGGAAAAAAATCACCATTACTTTAAGAAAGAAAATACCTGTACTGTGGTTTAAATGTCGCAATCCCCTGAAAAGGGCTGTTGATCTTTGCAGGGGCTGCCGTATTGCTAATGCTTTGCAGGTTGCAGCACCTGCTGGGAATTAAATTGCGATGAAAGAAATGAATCTCGTCACTGTAAAGTGAATGGGCTTTTCTGCTTTGCACGCAGAAGTTCCAAATTCAACATCTTCAGGTGGGGCTGAGCAACGATCGGCACCTGAAACTCTGGAGAGCGGATGCCAGTTCAGTACTGACCATGAGGACACAATGATTTAATTCAGTATATGGCAACGTCTTATGTTAAAATGATCAGCAAACCCAATTTAGCATCTGATTCAGTGCTCGCTTAAAGTTGTTTCATTAAACATTGGTTCATTTCTATATTAGTCTATGGTTCTCAATCTTCTGGCTTCTGCATTCTTTGCAACTGCACATTGTAGGGCTACCAAAAACCACTTCCAGATTGCGCCAAGCCCACCATCCACTTCCTTGGCTTTGCTGCATGCCAAAATGCCTTGAGGATAATGTAAGGCTTTGAGAGGCATATCACTTCTTTTTGGTGTGATAGGAGAGCATGTAGCAAGATTGGTGTGATAGGAGAGCATGCAACAGCAATTTTTGGTGTGATCAGAGAATCCGCCTGCAGTAAAACTGGTATACCCCCAAATCCAGAGTAACTACAGGAGCACCACAGGTGGGCCCAGACAGGTTCTGTCCGGTTCCTAGGAACTGGATGTTCCTATTTCCCCACTGCTGGTGATTTGGTAGCAGCGGGGGGGGGGGGGGGCGCTATAACCGAGGGGACTGGTTCGGCCGCTGGAGTGGCAGCGGCAGCCGGCCGGGCACTTTTAAATTTGCTGCGGCAGCCCAGCGAGGCGTCCCACAAGCCCCAGCACTGGAGCGTCCTTTCCCCGGCCACTGGGGCTTGTGGGTCGTCTCGCTGGGCTGCTGTGGCAAATTTAAAAGTGCCCAGCCGGCTGCCCCTGCCGCTCCAGCAGCAATGGGGCTTACTCCAAGGAAAGTGTGGCTGGGAGTCTGGGACTGCAGCCTGAGAGCATCCTAGCATGTCTACTCAGAAGTAAGCACCATGATAGTCAATGGGGCGTACTCCAAGGAAAGTGTGTCTGGGACTGCAGCCTGAGAGCATCCAAGCATATCTACTCAGAAGTAAGAACCATGATAGTCAATGGGGCTTACTCCCAGGACAGTGTGGCTGGGACCGCAGCCTGAGAGCCCAATCCTAGCATGACTACTCAGAAGTAGGTCCCATGACAGTCAATGGGACTTACTCCCAGGAAAGTGCGGTTAGGGTTGCTTGGGGGCACTAACGAACACTTAGATTTTTTTTTTTAAATTAATTTTTTAAAAAATTTTTTAGATTTTTTTTTAAAAAAATTCCCCTTTAAATTCTCCCCACCCCGCCCCCTGACCCAGCCTGGCCCCGCCCACTTCTGGGGAACCGGTTGATGGGCCAGGCCGGGCCCACCACTGCATGTAGGAGACTTTACGTGCACCCGTAGTTACTGCACCACCTAGTGAAAACCTATGGGAAATTCATATTGGAATCCAGAGTAAATTGTTCTTACACCGGAGCAAGGACTCCCTGTAGTTACTCTGGATTTTGCCCTTAGTTGTAAGTAATTTTGCTTAAAGCTGCAGTTTCTAAGTAGTTATCAACAACAGTGACTAGTGTACTATACTGTGATAACTACACAGGCTTCAACTTGTGATTCAAAATCAACAAGCTGGTGGTGAGCGATACA
The DNA here is from genome assembly GCA_030015325.1 of Cryptoblepharus egeriae. NCBI lineage: Eukaryota > Metazoa > Chordata > Lepidosauria > Squamata > Scincidae > Cryptoblepharus > Cryptoblepharus egeriae. The sequence goes on along the minus strand of JAREYC010000004.1, from coordinate 40,457,945 downwards.
TGATTCCTTATCAATCCCCTCCAAGATCTAAAATAATCTAAATCTACAAATAATTTTTTTATTTAAAACTAGCTGCAGGCAGCATGGAATAGGAAAATCATGTCAAAGTAGAAAGTGGTTGCAAAGGAGGCTTCTAGCGTTTTCAAATGGAGTGCTCTGAGAACTCCCCTGCCTTACAGTAAAAGAGCTATTTTGAGGTTTTTTTAAAAAAAGCGAAAGATAAAATGATGAATTTCTGTCTTTTGCTCCCATTTCATTGAATTCATCATGACATGAATCTTCTTCTATATATATAAAAGAGAAAAGTCACTGACTGACTGACTCACTGACTGACCGAATCAACGCCCTGCCAAAACCGCTGGGCCTAGAAGCGTGAAAATTGGGGTGGGTGTTCCTTCCGTGACGGAGGGGTGCACTAAGAACCGGTTTTTGGGAATTCCAACCAGAAGGGGGTGAAAAGGGGCTCAACCAGTGGTGGGCTCTAGCAGGTTCGCACCTACTCTATAGAACCGGTTCTTAACAAGAGATAGGACATATAAAGTTTAAAAATAGCCATTTAAAAGTGGCTGCCAGATGGGCAGAGAACCGGTTCTTAAATTTTTTGAAGCCCATCACTGGGCGCAATGCGTTTTCCTCCCTATACTTTGCATTGGAGAATTGCTGACTCATCAACATTCTGCCCCAACTGCTGGGCCTGAAGCATGGAATTCTGGGAGTTCCTTCTGTCACCTGAACACCCACCAAGAACCATCTGGAGAAATTTAACCCTTCAGGGGCTGAAAAGGGGGCAAAGTGTTTCTGTCCTATACTTAACACGGGAGACTGAATAACATCCAGCCAATTTGGTGCTCAGTGCCTGGTGAACTGGGGGATGTTTTTCGGAGGAAGAGGTTGCACTGGAAAGGATGCTGCACATGGGGGAAGTTGCGCATAGGGGATGATGTGCATGTAGGAAAGTTGCACATGGGGGAAGTTGCGCATGGAGGGAAGTTGCGCATGGGGGAAGTTGTACATGTACGGACGTTGCGCATGGGGGATGATGCGCATGTAGGAAAGTTGCGTATGGAGGAAGTTGCGCATGGGGGAAGTTGCGCATGTAGGAAAGTTGCGCATGGGGGGAAGTTGCACATGGGGGATGATGTGCATGTAGGAAAGTTGCACATGGGGGATGATGCGCATGGGGGATGATGCGCATGGGGGGAAGTTGCGCATGGGGGGATGATGCACATGGGGAGATGATGCGCATGGGGGAAGTTGCGCATGGGGGAAGTTGCGCATGGGGGAAAGTTGCGCATGGGGGGAAGTTGCACATGGGGGATGATGCGCATGGGAGAAGTTGCGTTTGTAGGAATGTTGCGCATGTAGGAATGTTGCGCATGTAGGAATGTTGCGCATGGGGGGACGATGCGCATGGGGGAAGTCGCGCATGGAGGGAAGTTGCGCATGGGGGGAAATTGCGCATGGGGGAAGTTGCGCATGTAGGAAAGTTGCGCATGGGGGAAGTTGCACATGGGGGGATGATGCGCAGGTAGGAAAGTTGCGCATGGGGGAAGTTGCGCATGGAGGGAAGTTGCGCATGGAGAAGTTGTGCATGGGGGGAAGATGCGCATGGGGGATGGTGCGCGTGTCGGAAAGTTGCGCATGGGGGAAGTGGCACATGGGGGATGATGCGTATGTAGGAAAGTTGCGCATGGAGGGAAGTTGTGCATGGAGGGAAGATGCGCATGGGGGATGGTGCGCGTGTAGGAAAGTTGCGCATGGGGGGATGATGCACATGGGGGAAGTTGCGCATGGGGGAAGTTGCGCATGGGGAAGTTGCACATGGGGTATGGTGCGCATGTAGGAAAGTTGCGCATGGGGGAAGTTGTGCATGGAGGGAAGTTGCGCATGGGGCGGATGATGCGAATGGGGGATGATGCGCATGGGGATGATGCGCATGGCGGGATGATGCGCATGGGGGAAGTTGCGCATGGGGGAAGTTGTGCATGGGGGATGATGCTCATGGGGAAGTTGCGCATGGGGGAAGTTGCGCATGGGGGAAGTTGCGCAATGGGGGATGTTGCACATGGGGGATGATGTGCATGTAGGAAAGTTGCGCATGGGGGAGGTTGCACATGGAGGGAAGTTGCACATTGGGGGAAGTTGCGCACGGGGGATGATGCGCACAGGGGAAGTTGCGCACAGGGGAATGTTGTACATGGTGGTAGGTTCCGCATGGGTTGTTGATGTGCCGTGGGGGATGTTGTATGGGGAAGTTACTCCCGCAACGCGGCTACGCTTTTTGCTAGTTAAAGGAATAAAACAGTGTCAGTACCCGAGAATATATTTTTTTAAGTTTAACTGTTATTTTCTTTATAGTGATCTGAAGCTCTTAGCAGCTCTTAGCAGTATAACCAGGAAGGTGGAGTGTTAATGATGGTGTCCCTCCACAATCATTACATTGCTTTCTTGCAGAATGGACATTTCTATGGCTCCAATTGAATGATGGGCTGAAGGAAGTGCCTTGAGGCTTTCTAGCAATCAGCCTAGATTTAGATGTTATAGCAGGGACTGCTAACCATATATTGAATGAATGTGGTCATCCATTTTCTGTATCTCTTGCATCCATTTTTCTGCAGTGGTCATAGGAAGGTTATGGCAATAAAGCACCCCGATGTGTTAATCTTTCCCTGGCAAGCCAAGCATATCAACTTGATGCAAACATTTATTAGGTGTTGATGGGCAAGGTCTGGACCTAGGGCTGTTGGCCAAGGCAAGCTGTAGAAATCAAACCTCTGTTGAAAAGGGAGTTTAGAAAATGCCTTCCTAAAATTCCTTGCACTCTCCAAACACTATGCTTTGCACACTTTCACGATCAGAATCAGGCAGCAAGGTCAGAACTGAAAACAGAATTAAAGATGGCAGTAGCGGCACTTCAGTGATGCACCCTTCATTTCTTGCATGCCCCAGTGCTAGGAAGGAGGACTTCCATCCAGTGCTGCATCCTGATCCTCACTGCTTCCTGCTAAGGCTCTATAGTGGAATCTGGGCCTGCTGGAATCTGCTAGCTTAGTTTAATGGGAGATGATGAGGTCCAGAAATTGCAGTGAACCATCATCTGCTTCATCCCCTGCCATGTTACAGTCCTTCGATGCTCTGGCCTCTATCGCTGTGTGAAGAGGGGGAAGGATATTGAGGAATTGTAAAACTGCAGCCAGTCATGGAGGTGGGTGCCCAGAAGACACGGAGGTGGGTGCCCAACATGTTACCTTAAAGGCCCCTGCCTACATCCACTTTAAACACACTCAAGAGGCGCATACCTGATAAATAAATCTGACGCAAGGTTCTTTTACAAAAGTAACAACTTCTCTTTCTGTAAAATGGGTGGTGATTGTCACAAATCAAGAATCAGAGATCTGGGACTCAGATTTCTATGCTGTGTGTGGCCTTGGGCAAATTGCTTGTCTCTGCTTAGTCCAACACCTTGTTTGCACAGTAAACCAGGCAAATTACTTACTGAAGCATATAGCAGGGCCTGAAGGCACCAGCAATCCTCTGTGGTACTCAGAGAGAGAGAGAGAGAGAGAGAGAGAGAGAGAGAGAGAGAGAGAGAGAGAGAGAGAGGCTGTTTGAGTCCTATCTGAGAAAGACACACTGTGGATATTACCATGTTTACTCAAATATAACATGCACCTTTTTCAGTTGAATTTAGTCTCCAAAATTGGGGTGCGCATTAGATTCAAAGGCATATTAGTATCAAGTAAATTCAGTATTTTGCTTATAAGTATAAGTCAGGATTTAGTTTAACAGTTTACTATATTATAATAAAAATACAATATAAACCCATTGTTGTTTTAAGTAGTGCAGTTAGGTAAAAATCATAACATAAACCCATTGTCATATCATCATCATCATCATCATCACCACCACCACCATCATCATCTAACTCATTGTTGTATACAGTAAAATTAAATTTTGCATGTGCGTTGCAGGTGTGCATTACAACAATCAGTAAACCTTTTTTAAGCTCAAGCCTTTTAAAATAGGGATGCACATTAGATTTGATGGCACATTAGATTCAAGTAAATATGGACATTACCTCTTCCTCCTACTTTGGAGCCCAATAGTCACATAGACTGCACTTTCAGTTGTGCTGCTTCTGCAAGAGACACTATGTGGAGCATTTCGGGTTTCTGAGCTATAAAGGGACATCTTGGCCAAAGCGGCGCTGAAAGTTTGGCCCTATGATCATTGGATTCTCTCACGGTGTGATCCTAATTCCTGGTTAGGCCAGCACAAGTCCCATGGGAGTATTGCAAAAGTGCCCTTATGCATTTCTGCACCACTACTCGGAGGTGTTAGGACAGTGCACAGACGTGTTCTGGCTTCCCCATTCTACTACAGGAACTGGGAGATAGGTGAGCTATGCTGGCCTAAATTGGTTAGGATTGCACCTTCAGCTTGATAAATAGGTTCTCCCCATATCTCAAAAATATAATCAAGGATTACATAATTTTCTTATTTGTCATTTGCAGCTAATGAGTTCTCTTATGTGCGAATAAAGTGTTTATTTCTGGCCATCATCTGCTTAGTGACATTAGTTCCTGTAATGATGTACAGTAACTTCTGGTCCTCAGAAGATGCCATGAACGCTGTTTGGCTCAGTGTATGAAATTAGTTTAAATCAAATTAGTATGAAATGAGTTGACACTTCTGGTTTGATCAGTTAGTTATACAGTATAATGATGAGGCTCTGCCAGATATATGTAGGTCATCTGGGTTTACGCTTGACAGTTGTAGCCATTGGGAAAAATATAAATAAAAATGATTCTGTAGCTGCTAAGATTTTATCAACCCACTATCCGCCACAATGATAATGAGAAGATGTTGAAACATCTTTGGCTCTGTTGTGAATTTTCACAACAAAAGTTGAATGGCAGCCAATTCTGACAAGAAAGTGTTTCACTGGTAGAGCAAACCTTTGTGTTGCTGTGTTCAGCAACTTAAAAATGCAGAAGTATTCTCAACTTAAAAATGCACAACTAACAGGGTATGCCACCTCTCCAAGAAATTTGCAAAGATAATTTGCAAAAATAATACACTGGATTAAAAAAATTGCTTTCTCAGTTTGAGTGGTGAGGATTCACATATTTGGGCTTCCTCCCACAGTCATTAAAACAATAACCATTGCTCCATTTGGATAGCAGTTTACAGCTGATTTAACATGGTATATTTACCAGTATTAAGCACCACAGTAGGATCCTTGCTTGCTGGTAGTGAATATCTTGTTAAAATTGATTTATTTAATGTAAACTGGATTCATTTTTTCGTTCCTCTTTTAAATCATTGCAGATTGACTGTGGATATTTCCAGTCTGAGATGTAACTGCTTTTTACTACCCATGTGCAAGTGGTAGGAATTCATTGTACACACACTCTCTGTTGTTCGACCTCAGGGAATACTTGTTAGACTACATTTCTTAGGGTAGAGAAAACTCAGCAATAGCAGGACTTGAAAGGATAAGTGGGAGGATGTCATTGAATGGGTACAGTTTGCACAGACCCCCTTTTAGTGTTCAGTACCCCTATGGAAAATGTGCACTTTTTAGCATAGAGATCCTATCCTTGAGCTATGCAGTGTCAGTGCTGAAAAAAATATGGGAGCAGAGTAGGAAAGGGCAAGGTGCATATGGGAAGAGCAAATATTGTCTCACATGATAAATTACAGAACGATAAGTAAGGGAATATTTCATGTTAGTGCTCCCTCCCTAAACATCAATGGAAGTAGGGAACAGCTCTTTTATATCTGTTGACTGATGATTGTCTGTTCTTCCACAAGGATTACATAAGGGGGGGGGGACAAAATACTAGCTTGCCACTGCTTAACTCCCCCTGTCATTGCATGGCAGGAAGTGTGATGAAACCTGTGGTCAGTGGTGTAGCTAGGGGAAGTGCAGGGGGTGCAGTTGCACTGGGCTACAACCTTTAGGGAGACTACAAGCTAAGCTTTAGTGGCTAAAACTGTGAAAAATGGGCTATATTTGAATGAGAATACTATCATGTTACTTATTGTTGGAAAGGTAATTTAATACAGAACACAATGAAACAAACTGCGTTGGAATATCTATATTCTATCAAAATATATGAGCAATTAATATCTAAACAGAAAATGAAAACACAAAAATCCAATAGAGCAAAAGTGGATTTTTTTTTAACTCAAAATGTTCCCATGATACTGATTGCTCTCAGTACCAATGAGATGTAATTCTGATACTATATGGAACTAATAAGGTGTTAATATGATTCATCTCTCATTTCTATATACATATAATACAGTTACTCATGCTAACTGGGAATACAGGCACTTCTAAGTGGTGCTTCTCTTATATTTAGCAGAGAAAGAATAACCCTTCCTCTTTGCCCCAGCAGAGTTTCCGTAGCCAATAAGGAGCATAATTTTCATTTTTTTAAACTTAATTAAATTTGATTTTGTCGTTGCAGGGGAAAATTTTGATTTAAAAAAAATACCCTGAGATGATATCATTTCTGGCAGTGACTTCACTTCTGAGGCAACATTTTGAGTCTACTTGGTCATTAGCTACACCACTGCCTGTGGTAGAGTGAAGTTAGCTGAGGGTTTTATTCTCACTCTGGGTCTGATTTGTCCCTGATGTGCTAGAGATGAAAGAGCAGAAAATAGCCCACTGATGAACATGACAGTGCACAAGAAGTGTATTGGGGACAATGGCAGTGGCCAGGTGGAGGTGCTGGAGAAGATGGCATCCAGTTTGCCACCTCATATTCAGAAACTTTGCTGCTTCACTTGGACTCTTTGTGGGCCAGACCTGACCACTTCCACCACCACCTGCTGAGCATCTTGCTCATGGTCTTGCCACTAGCAGAATAAGGAGGAAAAGGGGAGCTTCCAGAAGCCAGTGTTGACATAGCATTGAACTTCATGAAGTGAGTGTAATGGGGAATTGATCTAGACAGTAATCTTAGGGTGCAATTCTAACCTAGACCAGCACAACTCATTGGTCTTCCCATTCCTGTGGTCTAGGGAGGCAAGTGCATGTCTGTGGATTACTCTAACTCTCCCGCAGGAGTGGGGTCGAAGTGTTTTATTGCACTTTCGTGACACCCCCAGGTCAGCACCAGGATTTATGTCAGGGCTTAGGCTGGCCTAAGTGGAGGCTTTGTGAATGAGTGTGTGTTTTGACCTCTCAACATACTGACCTCCCGTAGCCTGAGGTGGCATGCCAAATACTGCCTTCTGGATCAGGGGTGCCAAATTATTTTCATACAAAGGGCCGCATTAGCATTAATGGTGTCTCCCATGGTCCGCAATAACATTAATGGTGTATCCCAAGGGCTGCAATCCAATTTTTTTGCATGTCCACTCAGAAGTGCCCTCTTTTCTACTGGGCTCTTTCTCCCACCCTGGAAGCTGCTGCTGCTGTGCATGAGCCCTGCTTCCTCCTAGGCTCTTTCTCTGGCTCAAAATCAAGTGTGCTGCTACCACTACTGAGCTGCTTCTGGGGGTGAAGAGATCACTCGAAGGCTGCACATGTGCCTGCAAAGGGCTGCATGTGGCCCTCAGGCCGCCAGTTTGACATGCCTGTTCTAGACGATGTGCTAGTCTCTGCTCATTCCCCAGTGTTCTAGTTCAGCACTCTTCTTCCCCACCCCATTTTCTCTTCATCACCCTCTTCCTTTCCAATCCTCAGCGTGGAGAAGCAGTGGAATCATGTCGGTAGACAGAATCTTCTGCCGGAGGTGACAGTTGGCTTCATTAATGGGTCGGTCCTGTGTGGTGATGATGAGGAATTGTTGCTGCATGAAGGGCTTGTTCAAAGGATGGAAAACTCCCCGCAGGGATGCACACCTGGCAGCACAGTTTTCTTTGCCAGGTGAAGACATTTTGTATATGTTTCCTCAGTCACCTCTGATTAGGTGTTTCATCTGCTAACATCAGAGCAGCTTTTTAAAAAGCTATTCATTGGTTATTGAGGCAGGGAGCTTATGTGGTGTAGTAGGCATCCGTCTACTGTGCTTTTAGACACTGATCTTGATAATAAACAGAAGTACCATGGAAAGGACAGTCTCTACCCCTCCCCTGCTCTCTCAGTTCTCTTTGGAACATCAGAAGGAAGATCAAAAGGAAACCTACACAAGCCTGCTATCTTCTGATATTCAAAGAACCTAATGTGTATTGGGCTGTGTTTCTGCTGGTCAGGAGGAGGTGATATTTGAAGTTCAACCTTCCCTGAGGATCTCAAAAGATCTTAAGTTCTTAACACAGTACAGTAGCCACTTCTTCTTCCTTCTTTCAGGAAGATCCATGAAACAAGGTTTGCATTGTGAACAGAGGCCTGATTGTCACTAGACATTGTGTTGTTATAGATTAAAGATTAAGGTTAGTAATCTGGTATTAATCCCAATGATCTACTAACAGAACCAGCAAGAGTAATACTTTAGCTAAGCATCATGGGAATGTATGAAGCATTGTGGGAAGACGTATGAGTCTAGAAAGGAATTGCAGGTAAGCAGAAGTAAGCAGAAGTGTTTGAGAACAAAACTGTATTTGGCAACATGAAAGTGCAACATTAGGAATGAGTCCCTGGACTAACAATGGAAGCCATAGAAAATATGGTACTGTTGTTGCAACAAAGTATGTGGTAAATAGTGGTGTGAACTGAGTAAACAAATCAGAGTTGACCTGTATGGTGAGGTAACGTCCGTTATGATTGGAAAATGAATATGAATTTGCAATTGGTGAAAGTTGTTTAATAAATAATGCCTAGGAGCGAATTAAAATATATAGATCATTAAATATTTCGGATGTCATTTTGAGCATAAAAGACCTTGCATTTCCTATGTCTGAGGTTCTTGGGCCAGTGTTTGAAAGATTCCATCAAGGATCGGCCTTGTTCCAATTTGCTAGCAAATAAACTATTGTTTAACTCTTTGATCTTGGTTTCTGGACTTTAAATTCATGGCCTGATTTATTTTAATTCTTGTAATAATCTGTTCATAAACCCTTATGTATTCAAGTCACCCCCAGACCACTGTATTGCTCTATCACACATCCTCTGAGATATTTGCACTACCCCTAGACCTTCTCTATCCCAACAGTTTGCCATGATACTTTTTTATTTCTATCTCAATGCCTTGCCCCCAACTCCTTTATCTTACACAATAATTTTATATTTCTTGTGTAGCAGGTTTATTATAATTCTTCCAAACCTTACACTGCTTTCTCAGGACCTCCTGAATCTCTGCCTTGCCCCAAACCACATACAGGTTTCTAACTGCTTCTGTATACATAGGTAACCTCTATGTTATTTATTGTAAATGCCCCCAAGCCCCACTAATGACAGTTAGCCCTACACACTGCACACCTAAACTCCTGAATCTCTACTTTGACACCAAACCACATACATGCTTCGAACTTCTTCTGTATACAAGGGTAACATCTATGTTATTCATTGTAAATGCTCCCCAGGCCCTCTTAATGACAGTTACCCCTACACACTGCAGCCCTAACCTCCTGAATCTCTGCCTTGCCCCCCCCAAACCATACACATGCTTCTAAGTGACACAGGCCACCCCTTCACAGCCCTCTTAGTGACAGTTACCCCTACACACTGCACCCCTAACCTCCTGAATCTTTGCTTTGACCCCAAACAACATACACCCTATCCCTTACCATATACACATACAGAAGCCTTTCTAAGTGCCCCCAGCTCCTCTTAATGACAGTTACCTAATTCCCTGCAATACATCCATGCCTAACAAACAGAGTCACCCCCTTTTTTGTAGATACAAGCCAGGTGCTCACACCCCAAACCTCACATTGCCTTCTCTTTTCATACTGAACCTTCAATCCTATACACTAACAAACCCTTTCTATAGTTCTCAGACACATACACAGCTGTACACTTGTATCATCCACAGGCCCTTTTCCTTTGCTCCCATACACTAACTTCACAATGCCTTCTCTGGTCCTCCTCTCCCCATACACAGACACCTCTTACTATCCATACACATGCTTCTAAGCCTCTCTGTGGATACAGGATAACCACTAACACCTCCGAATTCTCCCAACTCTTTCAGAAACACCCTTCCATTTCCATATACTCATACTGAATCCTTTCTAAGTGTTTCTGTATTCAGGATAAGCCACTAACCCCTCTGAATTCTCCCATCTTTTTCAGAAACACCCTTCCCTTACCATATACCCATACTGAACCCTTTCTAGATGCTTCTGTATACAGGAAAACCCGACCTTAGACACATTAACACACCCCAAACCTCTCATTGCCTTTCCAGGACCTCCTGTCCCCATACAGTAACAGCCCTTAAAGCCTTCCCTAGTCCAAATACACACCCCAAACCTCTCACTAAGCACAACCCTTGATTTCTCCCTAGCCCCCACATTGTAATGTCCATCCATACAGTCTTTCATATTGTTTGAGCAACAGCATTTCTCTCTTACCTTCTTTCAACAATATAGGATGGCATCTTCCAAAGGTCAAACCCCTGAACTACTATCACCACCAGAGACCCCCCAACAAGATCCCAGACCAACCACTATATCACAACAACACCCTATGAGTGACACGGAATACATTGAAGTCATCACCAACTTGCTTTGGACATCCCCAAGAAGGGATAACCTGGCTCAACCTTATGTGTTCCCACATACTGCGAGTTTACCAAACCCTACACCGCTGCAATTATACAAAATGGCTTGGGGTGAAAATATGGCATGCATAGACCGACGCTGTGGGACACGTGGAGGGCTTGCTTGCCGTCGCCCTACATCTATGGTAAGGTTTTATATGTTACTAGCGAAAAGCGTACCCGTGTTGCGGGAGTAACATTTCCCCATATGCCATCCCCCCCTTGGAGCAACATCTCCCCATGCTCAACTTCTCCTCATGCGCAACTTTCCCCCATGCACATCTTTCCTCCATGCACATCAAACCGCCCATGTGCAACTTCCCCATGCTCATCAACCCCCATGCGCAACTTCTCCCATGTGTATCAACCCTCATGCATAACTTCCCCCATACACAACTTCCCCATGTGCACCAACCCCCAATGTGCAACTTCTCCCCATGAGCATCAACCCCCACGCGCAACTTCCCCCATGTGCAACTTCCCCTGTGCACATCAAGCCCCCCATGCGCACCAACCCCCAATGCGCAAATTCCCCCATGCGCATCAACACCCATTCACAACATCCCCCATGCACATCAACCCCCATGTGCAACTTTCCCCATGCGCATCAACCCCCATGTGCAACTTTCCCCATGCGCATCAACCCCCATGCGCAACTTCCCCCATGTGCAACTTCCCCATGCGCAACTTCACACCATGTGCGACTTGCCCCCATGCATATCAACCCCCATGCGCATCAAACCCCCATGCGCATCAAACCCCCATGCGCATCAACCCCCATGCGCATCTTCCCCCATGCGCATAAACCCCATGCGCATAAACCCCCATACACAACTTCACCCCATGTGCAACTTGCCCCATGCGCATCAACGCACATGTGCATCAACCCCCAGGCGTATCAACCCCCCATGCGCAACTTCCCCATGCACAACTTGTCCCCATGCGCAGGTTACCGCATGCGCAACTTCCCCCATGCGCATCAACCCCCATGCGCAAATTCCCCCATGCTCATTAACCCCCATTTGAAACTTCCCCCATGTGCAACTTCCCTATGTGCATCAACCCCCATGCACAACTTCACCCATGCGCAACTTCTCCCGTGCATCAACCCCCATGCGTAAATTCCCCCTTGCACATCAACCCCCATGCGCATCAACCCCCATGTGCAACTTCCCCCATGTGCAACTTGCCCCATGCTCATCAACCCCCATGTACATCAACCCCCATGCGTATCAACCCCCCATGCGCAATTTCCCCCATGCACAACTTGTCCCCATGCACAGGTTACCGCACGCGCAACTTCACCCCATGTGCAACTTGCCCCCATATGCATCAACCCCCATGTGCATCAACCCCCATGCACATCAACCCCCATGCGCAACTTCCCCCATGCGCATCAACACCCATGCGCAACTTCCCCCATGCGCATCAACCCCCATGCACAACTTCCCCATGCGTATCTTCCCCACAAGCGCAACTTCCCCCATGTGCAACTTCCCCCATGCGCATCAACACCCATGCGCATCAACCCCATGCGCATCAACCCCCATGCACAACTTTCCCCATGCGCAACTTCTCCCATGTGCATCAACCCCCATGTGTAAATTCCCCCATGGGCATCAGCCCTCATGCGTATCAACCCCCATGTGCAACTTCCCCCATGTGCATCAACCGCCATGCACAACTTCACCCATGCGCAACTTCTCCCATGCGCATCAACCCCATGCATGAATTCCCCCCTGCGCATCAGCCCCCATGCGCATCAACCCCCCATGCGCATCAACCCCACCATGCGCAAATTCCCTCATGCACATCAACACCCATGCGCAAATTCCCCCATGCGCATCAACACCCATTCACAACATCCCCCATGCACATCAACCCCCATGTGCAACTTTCCCCATGCGCATCAACCCCCATGCGCAACTTCCCCCATGTGCAACTTCCCCATGCGCAACTTCACCCCATGTGCGACTTGCCCCCATGCATATCAACCCCCATGCGCATCAAACCCCCATGCGCATCAAACCCCCATGCGCATCAACCCCCATGCGCATCTTCCCCCATGCGCATAAACCCCATGCGCATAAACCCCCATACACAACTTCACCCCATGTGCAACTTGCCCCATGCGCATCAACGCACATGTGCATCAACCCCCAGGCGTATCAACCCCCCATGCGCAACTTCCCCATGCACAACTTGTCCCCATGCGCAGGTTACCGCATGCGCAACTTCCCCCATGCGCATCAACCCCCATGCGCAAATTCCCCCATGCTCATTAACCCCCATTTGAAACTTCCCCCATGTGCAACTTCCCTATGTGCATCAACCCCCATGCACAACTTCACCCATGCGCAACTTCTCCCGTGCATCAACCCCCATGCGTAAATTCCCCCTTGCACATCAACCCCCATGCGCATCAACCCCCATGTGCAACTTCCCCCATGTGCAACTTGCCCCATGCTCATCAACCCCCATGTACATCAACCCCCATGCGTATCAACCCCCCATGCGCAATTTCCCCCATGCACAACTTGTCCCCATGCACAGGTTACCGCACGCGCAACTTCACCCCATGTGCAACTTGCCCCCATATGCATCAACCCCCATGTGCATCAACCCCCATGCGCATCAACCCCCATGCGCATCAACCCCATGCACATCAACCCCCATGCGCAACTTCCCCCATGCGCATCAACACCCATGCGCAACTTCCCCCATGCGCATCAACCCCCATGCACAACTTCCCCATGCGTATCTTCCCCACAAGCGCAACTTCCCCCATGTGCAACTTCCCCCATGCGCATCAACACCCATGCGCATCAACCCCATGCGCATCAACCCCCATGCACAACTTTCCCCATGCGCAACTTCTCCCATGTGCATCAACCCCCATGTGTAAATTCCCCCATGGGCATCAGCCCTCATGCGTATCAACCCCCATGTGCAACTTCCCCCATGTGCATCAACCGCCATGCACAACTTCACCCATGCGCAACTTCTCCCATGCGCATCAACCCCATGCATGAATTCCCCCCTGCGCATCAGCCCCCATGCGCATCAACCCCCCATGCGCATCAACCCCACCATGCGCAAATTCCCTCATGCGCATCAACACCCATGCGCAACTTTCCCCATGCACATCAACCCCCATGCACAACTTTCTCCATGCGCATCAACCCCATGCGCAACTTCTCCCCATGTGCAACTTCCCCCATGCGCAACTTCTCCCCATGCGCAACTTCCCCCATGCACATCAACACCCCATGCGCAACAACCCCATGCACAACTTCCCCCATGTGCATCAACCCCCCATGCGCAACTTCCCCATGTGCATCAACCCCCATGCACATCAACCCCCATGCGCATCAACCCGCATGCGCAACTTCTCCCATGAGCAAATTCCCCCATGTGCAACTTCCCCCTTGCGTATCTTCCCCCCATGCGCAACTTCCCCCATGCGCAACTTCCCCATGCACATCAACCCCCATGCACAACTTCCCCCATGCGCATCAACCCCCATGCGCAACTTCCCCCTTGCGCATCTTTCCTCCATGCACATCAAACCGCCCATGTGCAAGTTCCCCATGCGCATCAACCCCCATGCGCAACATCTCCATGTGCACCAACCCCCAATGTGCAACTTCCCCCATGCGCAGCAACCCATGCGCATGTTCCCCCATGCACAACTTCCCCATGCACATCTTCCCCCATGCGCAACTTCCCCCATGTGCAACTTCCCCCATGTGCAACTTCCCCCATGTGCAACTTCCCCCATGCACATTAACCCCCATGTGCATCAACCCCCATGCGTAAATTCCCCCATGCGCAACTTCCCCATGCGTAAATTCCCCCTTGCGCATCAGCCTCCATGCACATCAACCCCCATGTGCATCAACCCCATGCGCATCAACCCCCATGCGTAAATTCCCCCATGCGCTTCCCCATGCGTAAATTCCCCCTTGCGCATCAGCCCCCATGCGCATCAACCCCCATGTGCATCAACCCCATGCGCATCAACCCCCATGTGCAACTTCCCTATGCACATCAACCCCCCATGCGCATCAACCCCCATGCGCGTCTTCCCCATGCGCATCTACCCCCATGCACAACTTCACCCCGTGTGCAACTTGCCCCATGCGCATCAACCCCCATGTGCATGAACTCCCCATGCGTATCAACCCCCCATGCGCAATTTCCCCCATGCACAACTTGTCCCCATGCACAGGTTACCGCATGCGCAACTTCACCCCATGTGCAACTTGCCCCCATGCGCATCAACTCCATGCACAACTTCACTCATGCGCAACTTCCCCCATGCTCATCTTCCCCATGCGCATCAACCCCCATGCGCAACTTCACCCCATGTGCAACTTCTCCCATGCGCATCAACCCCCATGCACATCAACCCCCATGCGCATCAACCCCCATGTGCATCAACCCCCATGCGCATCAACCCCATGCTCAACTTCCCCCATGTGCATCAACCCCCATGCGCAACTTCCCCCATGTGCATCAACCCCCATGCGCAACTTCCCCCATGCGCATCAACCCCCATGTGCATGAACTCCCATGCGCAACTTCCCCAGTGTACCCGCGTTGCGGGAGTAACATTTCCCCATATGCCATCCCCCCATGGCACATCAACATGCGCAACTTCCCCCATGCCCAACCTCCCCCATGCGCAACCTCTCCCATGCGCAACTTCCCCATGCGCAACTTCCCCCATGAGCAACTTGCCCCATGCACAAATTCCCTCCATGCGCATCATCCTCCCATGCGCAACGTCCCCCATGCACACCAACACCCCATGCACAGCATCCTCCACAGTGCAACCCCTCCCTCCAAACAACATCCCCCAGTGCACCAGGCACTGAGCACCAAATTGGCTGGAGGTTGGTCAGTCTCCCATGTTAAGTATAGGACAGAAACACGTTGCCCCCTTTTCAGCCCCTGAAGGGTTAAATTTCTCCACATGGTTCTTGGTGGGAGTTCAGGTGACAGAAGGAACTCCCAGAATTCCATGCTTCAGGCCCAGCAGTTGGGGCGGAATGTTGCTGAGTCAGCAATTCTCCAATGCAAAGTATAGGGAGGAAAATGCATTGTGCCCCTTTTCACCCCCTTCTGGTTGGAATTTCGGAAAACTGGTTCTTAGTGCACCCCTCCCTCATGGAAGGAACTCCCGCCCCAAATTTCACGCTTTTAGGGCAGACGGTTTTGGCAGGGCGGTGATGAGTCAGTCAGTGAATCAGTTAGTCAGTGAGTGAGTGAGTCAGTGAGTGACATTTCTCTTTTATATGTATAGATGAGGGGATGTGTGTGTGAGAGAGAGAGACATGTTTCTTTTTTAAAAACTTAATATTTCTTTTATACTTATAGGATCGGTGGGGGGAGACGCAGAAGGAGTCCTTCAAGAATTTCCGGCTTGTTTTATATAGCCCTGCCATTTCTGCAAGAGATGTGACCCTCTTCTTTACACCAGACCAGCATCAGGAAGTAACGAAAAGTATTCTGCGTACAACTATCTACCTGGTAACACACCACTGCGTGGATGATCTGTGTGAAATCTGCTCTGATAATCTTCATTGGTTGCTGAGTGGTGCCCATTGCTATCACCTAAGAGAAGATTTCTTATTAATGCGTTACCAACATGTGTTAAGAAATCTGTGTCTGAAATCTGTAGTGCATATTGTTATCTGCTATGCTTTTTCTCTGGGATGTCTAGAAATTAAGCAGGATTTTATAGAGTATGCCATGGGGCTGCTGGCTTACTTGACCCAGTTAGGAAACCCCCTGAAAGCGCTGCATGTCATGCTACAGCCCGGGGATGAGAAGTTTATTCCTCACCTCATGGGGATAATAAAACAGAAAAGCCATTACCATTTCATGGGAATTATGGAGATCTGAAATGTTGGTTCTACTAATAAAAATAAAAATATCTGACTATTAATAAATAAATAAATAAAAGGCCTTAAGACCTTTTATTTTAAAAAAGCATTTTAAATGGGGCATAGCTTGGGGGGCAGTTTTATTGTTTTATCGTTTTATTTTTTACTGTTTTTAGTTATGCTTTTTGTCTGTTTTAATTGTTCTGAGCTTTTTAAATTTAATTGTATTTTAATTGTTTTTTTATTATGTTTTAATCTATATTGTGATTTGTGATTTGTGAAACCTTTATTGGCATACACATCAATGATAAAATACAAATACATTGAAAACAGAAAATATAAATCAGGACAACTGGCATTGTGCAGACAGAACTAGTTAGTCACAATACAAAAGGTCTGAGAGGTTAAAAAAAGTTAGAGTTAAGTAGGTGAATTTATATTTATAATTCGATTTATATTTATAATTCGATTATATTTATAATTCGGTTTTATCCTGTTTGTTAGCCACCTTGGGCTCCCTATTGTAGGAGAGGAAAGGCAGGATATAAATAAAATAAATAATAATAATGAAATCAAATGTGGTTGTTTTCAGAAATAAAAAAAGCTGTACTTTACACCATACTCGGTATTAACAACAATTACTGTGTCCTGTACGTGTATAGGGATGAATGTGCACTGGAAACACCCCTTTTCTGTAATTTTATCAGGACCCTCATGTTGTGGTAAGAGTTTTTTATTTAAAAAATGCTGGACAATGCTCCTTCCATCTTTTCGATCTTACCGGAAACATTGTCTGGTTTTACAGCTGTTGGCAACCTCTGTACAAAGAACTGCTTTCTAAATACCCATGCATTAATTTTGTGGAAGGACTTCCTTCAACCTTTAACGATGACAACCTGTTTCCTCTTGGTACAGTCTCTCTACTGATTCTAGATGATCTAATGGTGACTGCAGGGTCTAGCTCCAAACTTTCCAAGGAATTCACCAAATACCTACACCATCGTAATATAAGTATTATTTTCATTACACAGAATATATTCTTTCAGGGGAGGGCAATGCATACCATAACGTTAAAAGCTAAATACCGAGTTCTTTTCAAAAACCCTAGAGATAAATTACAGATCATTACTCTGGCTTGCCAGATGTACCCCGGGAACACTCGGTTCTTTCTAGAGAGTTTCCAGGACGCCACCGCCAATCCTTATGGGTACTTACTGGTAGACTTGAACACCACCACCCCCGAGTCTTACAGGCTGAGAGCAGGTCTTTTCCGTTGTATACACACCAAAAAAGCACGTCTCTTTACAAAAAGAGGTAAGTTTAAGCGCTGCTCCTTCAATTCTATCTGCGCCTTACAAAGGGGAACATGTCTGAACGTGTAAAAAGAAATCTACCACTTTTACAACTCCTTATGAAGACACCTCCGCGTCAGAGGAAGGCCATTTTGTACGCAGCAAGCGACGATCTGGTCGGAGCTATCTCTGAAATAGCACTCAATACTTTAAAAGGTGACATCCCGCTTTCACCACGCCAGGTTTATGTGCTGAGAAAAAGGAAATTGCTCATCAAAAAATTAAGCAATAAGGGAATATCTTTGAAAAAAAGAAAGAACTGGTTAAATAATCCGGGAGATTTCCAGGTCCCTTATTAAGCATTGCTATCCTGCTGATCACCGTTCTTATTAATAGAAGAAAGTAGTGATGGAGAATGCTAAAAAAAATGTACCTCGTGTCCACCCAGCAGCTGGAGCAACTTCGAGGACACCCCCCTAAAAAAGAGGAAGACATCAGAACAACAGTATTGTCTTCCTTAGACAAGGGCATACAAGGGAGTCTTCAGAGGAAGGACTTGCCAGAATATGAAAAAGCCAAGCAATATTCGGTCCTGCTTCAAAAATATCTAACACACGTCAGACAAAGCGAAGTGGAAAAAGAACCGCTAAAGCTCTGCTTGTAGCCTTTTTCAAAAACCCCTTTGAGTTTAGACACACACATGATCCCCTTCTCTGAAACATACAGTCTCATTTCTGTCACTCGCTGTTTCCCTATAAACGTTTCCCCTCACTACCAGATTGTTAAACTGTAACATCTACAGGGCACATCTTAACACCCTGAAAACTATGTTTATAACTCTATGATCCCTGGTAATGCTGTGACATACATGAATGTGTTCTTAGCGGTAAAATTCTCCACATTTGAGATTTCAGAGTTCTGTTGAAACGTTCCACAATAGCTGCTTTGACCTCATTGTTAGTAACGAAGTGGTGGACTCTGTATTTTTTAAACAACTCCCTCGCAGGTTTGTTCAGAAACTCTACCAGCATCAGTCTGAAGCTTGCCGGGTATTCTTCCACCCTTGAAAATCTGGTTAAAAGCATCCACCACTTGTCTCCCTGTTTTAATCTTTCAAACATTTAGCCCAGGCATATATAGAAAGTATATCCACCACTGTTAAAATGTACTTGTACCCCTTCTTATACTTGGAAAAATGCTGCATGTCCACCAAGGTCGGCCTGCCATTGAGCATCGATCCCCGGGATGACCCTCTTGTTCCTCTTAAAATGTATACACGCCTGTTTGTGAAGCGTGTAAGCATCCTATTCAGAAAGCCATTCCCTTACATCTTTTCTACTCAAATTTTACTTTGCTTTCTAGCCTCTTCATATAGGCTGTTCACCTCTCCAAAACTGCCCATGGCATCAGGTTTGTAATATATATTTTTCAAAACTTGTTCCTGCTCTCCCTTGACGATGTATAATACACATAAAACAGTAAAGCATCACCCTTTTATTAACATCTACACAGTTCTCAAAACCCTAAATTCCTAAGTCCAGGAAAAAACATGTCCAGGCATGTTTTCCCCTAAAACTCCTCCCCCTACATGTCAAAGGGGCGGGAAAACTGAGGTAGGAGTATCAGAAACCCTGCCCACCCACTTCCAGTCAAGCAGCGACGACGACCAAACAACATGGGTTCGTATTTTTTAAATTTTATTTTATTTCTTTGATATAAAACTCTATAAAACTATTCTTAACACTTTTAAAAACTCCTCTCTCTATAACACCTAAAAATCATTCTTAACACTTATATAAAACCTTCATTCGCTTAATAATGCATATTTTTAAATTTCTTTTATTCTCATTTTATTTCTTTCATATAAAACTTTATAAACCATGCTTTAATTGCCTCTTTATTCTCATTTCATATAAAAACTCTATCCTCTCTATCATACCATTCTTTAATCCACATATAAAGACATATTATAAAACTTCACATAACTACCCACTACAACCTCCGATAGAACCCAAAGTCGCAGGGGGGGGGGGGGGCAGGGAGGGAGGCCAATTAAAAAGGGGAGGGGCTTAGAGCTGTCAAAACTTGATATCAAGGGATATCAAACTTTTTGATGGAAGGTACATACTATAACTACTACTCACTTGTTCATAGCTGCTTCAGAAATCGGAACTAGAACCAATGGGTACAAACTACAAGAAAGGAGATTCTGGTTTGATATCAGGAAAAAATTGCTGATGGTGAGGATGGTTCAGCAGTGGAACAGATTGTCAAGGGAGGTGGTGGACTCTCCCCCACAGGGGATCTTCAAGCAGAGGCTTGACGAGCACCTTTTGGAGATGCTATAGGAAGATTTCCAGCTACAGGCAGGGGGTTGGATTAGATGACCTACTGGGTCCCTTGCAACTCTAGGATTCTATGATTCTATGATTCATTTCTTTTTAGTTAGGTGTTTGGGCTTCTTCTGCCTCTTGTTAGTAATGAAGAAGAGTGCCTTGTTCATAATGAAAAAGAGGACAAGTAGATGACTTTTTCCTCTCCATCATCATCACAACCAGCAGTTTCCACAAAGAAGGCATGTTTTGTAGGAATACTTGATCTACATCATATTTGCATTCAATATAGTCTTAAGAGGTTAACTACTCTTAAGAAAAAGTAGTTAAATGAGCGTACAGGCAGGTAGCTCTTTATTGTATCTCAAGGTAACCACGTCCAATTTTTGAACAACTACAGTTAAAGATTAAAGATTCTATTTTAGAGAAGACTAGCAAAAAGTGTACCCATGTTGCGGGAGTAACATTTCCCCATACGCCATCCTCCCATGGCACATCAACATGCGCAACTTCCCCCATGCGCAACCTCCCCCCACACACAACCTCCCTCATGCGCAACCTCCCCCATGCGCAAGTTTCCTCCATGTGCAAGTTTCCCCCATGCGCAAGTTTCCCCCATGCGCAACTTCCCCCTGTGTGCAACATCCCCCAATGCACAACATCCCCCTGTGCACAACTTTCCCCGTGCGCAACTTCTCCCCATGCGTAACGTTTCCCCATGAGCAGCTTCCCCCATGCGCATCATCCACATCTGCAATTTTACCCCATGCTCAACATCCCCCATGAGCATCATTCGCCCATGCACATCATCCCCAATACACATCATCCTCCATGGGCAACTTCCCCCATGTGCAACTTTCCCCATGGGCAACTTCCCCCATGTGCATCATCCCCATGTGCAACTTTCCCCATGCACAATTTTCCCCATGAGCATCATTCCCCCATGCACATCATCCCCCACGTGCATCATCCCCCATGCGCAACTTTCCCCCATGCGTAACTTTCTCAAATTGCGCAATTTTCCCCCCTGCGCAGTTTTCCCCCATGCTCAACTTCCCCCCATGCGCATCATCCCCCATGCGCTTCATCCCCCATGCACATCATCCTCCATGTGCAACTTTCCCCCATGCGCAACTTTCCCCATATGCAATTTTCTCCCATGCGCAATTTCCCCCTGTGCAGTTTTCCCCCATGCGCAACTTCCCCCATGCGCAACTTCCCCCATGCGCATCATCCTCCCATGCGCAACTTCCCCCATGCGCAACTTCCCCCATGTGCATCTTCCCCATGGGCATCATCCTCCCATGCGCACCTTCCCCCTATGCGCAACTTCCCCCTATGCGCAACTTCCCCCTATGCGCATCATCCCCATGCACATCATCCCCATGTGCATCTTCCCCCAATCTGCATCATCCCCCATGCGCATCATCCCCATGCGCAACTTCCCCCATGCACAACTTCCTCCTGCGCAACTTCCCCCATGCGCGTCATCCCCCCATGCGCATCATCCCCCATGCACATCATCCCCCACGTGCATCATCCCCATGCGCAACTTTCCCCCATGCGCAACTTTCCCCCATGCGTAACTTTCTCAAATTGCGCAATTTCCCCCCCTGTGCAGTTTTCCCCCATGCTCAACTTCCCACGATGCTCAACATCCCCCCATGCGCATCATCCCCCCATGCGCATCATCCCCCATGTGCATCATCCCCATGCACATCATCCTCCATGTGCAACTTTCCTCCATGTGCAACTTTCCCCATGTGCAATTTTCTCCCATGCGCAATTTCCCCCTGCGCAGTTTTCCCCCATGCTCAACTTCCCCCTATGCGCAACTTCCCCCCATGCGCAACTTCCCCCATGCGCAACTTCCCCCATGCACAACTTCCCCCATGCGCGTCATCCCCATGCGCATCATCCCCATGCGCAACTTCCCCAATGCGCAACTTCCCCCATGCACAACTTCCTCCTGCGCAACTTCCCCCATGCGCATCATCCCAGTGCGCATCATCCCCCATGCGCATCATCCCCCATGCGCAACTTCACCCATGCACAACTTCCCCCATGTGCATCATCCCCATGCGCATCATCCCCCATGCGCAACTTCCCCATGCGCATCATCCCCCATACGCATCATCCCCCATGCGCATCAGTCCCCCATGCACAACTTCCCCATGCGCAACTTCCCCCCATGCGCAACTTCCCCCCATGTGCAACTTCTCCCATGCGCAGCATCCTTGCCGGTGCAACCTCTTCCTTTGAACAACATTCCCACTGCACAAGGCAGAGAGCACCAAATTGGCTGGTTGTTGTTCAGTCTTCCATGTTAAGTATAGGAGAAAAACACGTTGCCCCCTTTTCAGTCCCTGAAGGGTTAAATTTCTTCAGATGGGTTCTTGGTGGGTGTTCAGGTGACAGAAGGATCCCTCCCAGAATTCCATGCTTCTAGGCCCAGCAGTTGGGGAGGAATGTTGATGAGTCATCAATTCTCCAATGCAAAGTATAGGGAGGAAAATGCGTTGCGCCCCTTTTCACCCCCTTCCGGTTGGAATTTCTGAAAACCGGTTCTTAGTGCACCCCTCCCTCACGGAAGGAACACCCACCCCAAATTTCACGCTTCTAGGCCCAGCAGTTTTGGCAGGGCGGTGATGAGTCAGTCAGTCAGTGAGTCAGTCAGTGAGCGACTTTTCTCTTTTATATATATAGATTTGAGCACAGCTTGATTTGCGCCAGGTTTTCTCACAGGACTGCTTAGAGCAATGGTTTTCGAGTATTTCAGCCTGGGACCTCCTTCTAAGAAAGATGATCTCTTCGGGATCCCTCAGAAGTGATGTCATGGTTGGAATTGTCATTAAAGGTGCCGGATTCCAAGATCCTGCTTTCTGCAACCCCACTCCCCAAAAAGAAGTTGTGAGCCCCAAGGGGATCCCGACCCCCACTTTGAAGAATTATTCCATACCTAGCCAAGGAAGGATGCTAGGGAAGGAAGGATGCTAGCCGGTTTCCTTCCAAGCCAAGCATCCTAGCCAAGGAAGGATGCTAGCCGGCTTCCTAGCAGGAGGGACTTCAGGGAGACTGTTCTACTCTCCTTTTAAAAGTTAGTCATATCTTTACCAGAACTCTGTCAGAACCGAGAAAGACTAGTCAGGGAACATCTTGCTGTGCGTGCAACACTAACCTGACAAACAGGTCAAACCATCTTCTGCCTCTCACTACAAATGTGATTCCTGATACCAGATGTGATGATTACACCATGAAGGGTTCCACCTAGGAGAGCTGCCCATAGCAGGGTGACCAGATGCCAAACCCAAAATTCCTGAACCCCAAGGCCAAAATTCCTAATCCCAGGCCAAAATTCCTACCCGCTGAAAAAAATGGCCAAAAATGTATTTTTTTGTTTTTGTTTTTTTGTTTTTTGACCATAGCTTTTGATAGGAAGGAGATATCTCAAAACCGATTGTTGCATTGAATTCTGCTCTTCAATACAAATCCAACAACATATGGCATGATGGGGTACTGTACCATATCACAAAGTTTCCAAATGAAGCCAAAATGTAGGACAATGATGCCAAAATGTAGGACACCCGGACAGGAGGCTAAAATTCCGGACAAATCTGGGTTTTTCCAGTCATCTGGTCACCATAGAACAATTACCTGCCTCACAGGGTTGCTGTGGCGGTGCATTTACACGCAGGGCTGCTGTGGCGGCGCCACATCTGTGGCGGTGCATTTACATGCAGCAGCTCAGTACTCCAGTGATCGGTTGAATCTGTATCCTGAAAAAGTACACCTAAAGATTTTGTTGTATACTTGTCAATACTCAATGTCAATATATATGACAATAAAAGAATTATTATTATTAAATCCTGCTGATGACATCTCCTGGAATGGCTAAAACTAACTCAACCTACTTCACAGGATTGTTATGAGGCAAAATGAGAGAATAATGTGTACCACCTGGAGCTCCTTAGACACAAGTGGAATAAATGTAATAAATAATTGGGGTCAGGAGAAAATAAATAGTTCTACATAATGGCTAGGATCTAAAATGTTTGCAGTTTCAGCCCTCTTTGAGAAGTCACAGGTATGCATGCAAAGAATGTCTGTAGAAATATTATTATGGCTAGGATCATAATGGTTAGGATCTAAAATGTTTGCAGTTTCAGCCCTCTTTGAGAAGTCACAGGTATGCATGCAAAGAATGTCTGTAGAAATATTATTATGGCTAGGATCATAATGGTTAGGATCTAAAATGTTTGCACTTTCAGCCCTCTTTGAGAAGTCACAGGTATGCATGCAAAGAATGTCTGTAGAAATATTAATATGGTACACATTCAATAACCAGGCCATCCATGAAAACCTAGAGCCTTCACAATAGGGTTAAAATAAATAGAATAAATAAAACTCAATAAAAATGTAGTCAACTAGGTTGATAAAAAGAATGTAAAAACAGTACTTGGGTGCTGTTGCCTCTACAAACTGTGTAATAAATTGAAACAAGATAACTAATAATTTATTTTATTCGTAGGTCTCTGTATATTCAGTCTAATATTTTTATTCAATCTAATTGTATTTTAATTATATTTTAACGGTGTTTTAATCTTTATTTATGATCTATTTTAATGATGTTTTACTTCCCTGATGTTAGCCGCCTTGAGCTCCCTCTTGCAGGGGAGGAAAGGCGGGATACAAATTAATTAATTAAATAAATAAATATGATGGTAGCAAGATTAATTTTGCTTTCCCATATGGCTGGATGCGACCCCCCCCCCCCCGCCTGCAACCGCAAGCTGCTGATGGAGATTAGGAGATGAGTTCATGATGAAATGGTGGTATAAAATGTCGTATTTCCATTCTCCCTTCCTCCATGTCCTTGAAAGGTGTGACAAGGAACAAGTGTGACAAGCTCCAATTCTTGTGTACCTGGCTATTTTCTTTTATGTTGAAAAATGTATACGGAGGTTATGCATCAGATCTCCTTCCTACTCATGCAGCTCAGTGCCTTAAGCTCCTGCTTGGGAGGGGTTCCGATTAGCAGAGTGTCAGTTATTTGATAAAATAGATGCCGCCGTGATCTGACATAAATGAATATTTCATGGACGCTGTTTTCTGTGTGATGGTTAGTGTGAGTTCACGTGAAATGCACGGGCTTGGCAAAAATAAAAATAAATCCACCATAACCCGAACAAACCGTTATTGTGTGGTAGGAAAGGATGAGAAGTCATGAATCATGAACTGCTTCAGGAAACGGAGCATGTTATATGCTGGTTGTGTTTCTCCTTTTCTCAGCATCTGCAGCCCCATGAGACATGCCCAGATTATTTGAGTGTCTGGCTGCTTTGTAAATGAGAGCCTGCTGTGGGGTTGTGCAGGTATGCAACGCTGCGCAACGTCTATCAGGCCCAACGGTTGCAAATGAAACCCGCTGGTGTCCAAGTAACAGCTGTTTCTGCTCTTTTCCATCCCACTTTGTCTGTGGTTGACAATTTAAGTACGCTGACAGATTCATCACTATGTGGGATATGGAAAGCCTTGGGAATTTATCACTACTGAAAATTATGGGGACTAGGTCCATGATTCTCCAAGTGAGAAGGATTTGCATCTCTCTCCTCCCCCCCACCAATGAAATAACAGTTGAAGAAAGTGATATACGTTCCAGTTCCTCAACTGCTCCTTTGTAGAGAGTTAGCAAGGATCTTGTCCTGGAGAGGTGTGACGCACGGCTTCCTTTATTCAAGATCATGATCAGAAAGGAAAGCTGGAAGGACTGTAGTAATGTGGAGGATGAATTGATGATTTCCAATAGCTTATTAATGTTTTCCCAATATTTTCTTGACTAACATGGAACGTAGAGAATGAACCAGAAAACTGTAGGCCTGAGCCTGGCACAATCCAGGCCTCTGAACCACAAGCCAGTTATCGCCTGGCATGAAAGCTTTCCCAGAGCAAATGGGCCTCCACCTTGGAATATGGTGCGTCGCTTGTACAAAACGTTGCGCTTCCCTCATGTTGCGCTTCCCTCCCAAGGCCCATTGCAATGGCCTTGCAAAGACCAGCAAAGATAAAATGTCTGGGAATTGGTGAGAAAACATCCAAGTATCTACAATGTTGCAGGACCAAGGAGGCAGGTAGGGAACCCATAGTAGCTCCATTGTTTCAGGGAAATAGCGAATCAAATAACAGGATGTATAGATGATGTAGTGTGAAATAAAGTTATTTGAACTTTGAACTGTTGAAAATGTACTGTTAAATTTTGTTAACCTTAGCAACTTCTATAATGCTTGATTTTGGTTATAAAAACCCATAGGGGGGCTCCTTTTCACTTGCGATCTTTGGGTCTGGCTCACCAACTGCAGGGTGAGACCTGAATCGGAGCCGCGCGCTCCAAAATAAACTGCTCTTTGCATTTGACATCTTGATCTTGTGTGATTTCTGGGTCCTGATTCTGTAACAGTACCTGTTCTTCAACTTCCTCTAAGATCTTGCAAATTCAGACTGCAATCCTAATCACCAGTTATGCCGGCCTAAAATCCAGCATAAGTCCTGTACTGATCTGGGGGTGTCACAAAACTGTTGTAAGCACATTAGCCCCTCTCCTGCGGGAGTCATTGCAATGCACAGGCATATGCTGACCTCCTCACATCACCACAAGAAGATAGGCCAGGGGAGTTATGCTGGCCTAAATTGGTTAGGATTGTCTCCTCAGGCAAGCATATGTCTTCCTGCACACTAAATTAAGCCTAACAGCTCAGTGGCCAGGCAACTAGCATAGTCTTTTCAGACTCTTTCATCAGGGAGCCTCTCCAACAAACAACCAAAGCATGGACACAACCTGCACCTTGTCGTACCTGCCAAACCTTGTAACCCTCAGGAACATCTCCAATTGGGTTGCAATTACGGTAAGTCTTCCTGGAAAAACACACCTTAATGCAATCAAGCTCAGGAAACTGTTGGCTGCACACCAAGAGATATTGGAGATACCATTATTCAGTTGAGGAATGTCTTTGTATTCGTATTCTTTGTCCAAAGCCATATAATGACCCCTGCTATACAAGCAGAATTTTGGCTTGTTCTTCCCAGCTGTACCGCACCAGTGGCATAGCAAGCAGGGGGGCAATCTGCCTGAATGCCAAGCTCGGAGGGAATACTATGTGAAGCTCAGCCAGCACGGGAGTAGCAGAAGCAGCTGCAGCAGCATTGTGGTTGCAGATATGTATAGGCTCCCTCCTCCTTGTGTTTTGGTGGCTCTGTGATCTTGCTGCTACTCCATTCCTTATCTTTTCGAGGCTGTCCTCCAAAGAAGTAGGAAAAGGCTGGCAGCAAGATCACAAAGTTGCTGCCATCGTTGCCTCTTCCAGAAGAACCCAACCCCAGAAGAACCCAAATGTGTTTTTGAACCTATTGAAGACTGACTGATCATCACCCAGCTGCAACCCGTGGGCCTAGAAGTGTGAAATTTGGGGAGTGTATTCCTTCTTTGATTTGAGGACCCACTAAGAACTGATTTTCCCTGATGATGCTCTGTGACCGGTGTTGCCCGCTGGTGTCCAGTGCCTGCTGTTTCCCAACAGGAATGCCCAGTGCTCAGTAGGAATCCCTGATGGATTCTCATCAGGATGCTCTGCCCCAACCCCTGGACCTAGAAGTGTGAAATTTGGGGAGGGTGTTCCTTATGTGACATCACCATCCACCAAGAACCGATGTTGAGAAATTTAACCCTTATGGGGCTGAAAAGGGGTGCAATGTGTTTTTGTCCTATACTTAACATTGAAGACTGACCAACATCCTGCCGATTTGGTGCTTGATGCCTGGTGCAGTGGGGGGATGTTGAGCATGGGGGTTGCACTGGGGAGGATGCTGCATGGGGGTGATGCGCATAGGGGGTTGCTGCACATGAGGGGTTGATTAGCAGGGGGTGGATGTGCACGGGGTGGATGTGCACGGGGGAATGATGCACATTTGCGGATGATGCGCATGGGGGTTGATGCCATGGGGGGGGGGGGTTTGATGCACACTGGGAGGATGGCATATGGTGGAATTTTACTCCCGCAACATGGATATGTTTTCGCTAGTATATATATAAATCATTTGACAGCAGGCACAAAACTATCCGCCACTGGAGAGAGCTGCCTGGTGGAATTGTCTATCAACTGTAATGACAGCTTGGAAGATGTTTTTTTCCTCCACCAACCCTCTCTATCTCTCTTTTGGAGAAGTTAAATAAATGTAAGCCTAGATGGATAAGGCTTTATTTGGCAAAATGTCATTAATCATTGATTTTTCTTCCTACCACAAACCAAAAAGGGAGGCAGAAATAATTACATGGGGAAAGCCTGCATATATCCCATACATACTGTTTCTAGGTTCCTTTAATGGTATGCATTCCTGTCACTTCTATCTTGGGTTCTGATTTTTTAAAATGATGGTGAATAAATAAGGCTTTATTTCTCAAACATGTCAAGGATTTTGACTTTGATGACTATTAACATTGGAATATGCAGGTTGTGAGGTTTTTCTTGTGCCTCCTTGCTGTCTGGCCACTGCAAAAAAAATAATGGATTGGTTTTAAAATCAATAAGAATGAATTAAGGCAAGATTGTCAGGAAAGAGAGGGAGACCAAGGTGTTCTCCACCAAGGTTTTTAAAAAAAATAATCCCAGCCAAGACTAAATACATGCTTCAGCCTGCCTGCTTGCTATGCTGACTTATCATAAATTATGCTAAGAAATGCCTTTAAAAAGGCGATCTGTGAAAAGGGCATTCAGCAGCATTTGATGCTCTTTGCTGGTAGAGAGGCCAGCGCCAATCAGCATTGAGTCCCAGCACTGGGCAGGCACTGGAATAGAGCAGCACGTGTTAAAAGTCACCAGTGATGCTTTGTGGGCAGGGAGTGGGTGGAATAGGGTGGACCTAGGAGATAATCAAGCCTAGGAGGGGTTTGGGAATTGTGGCAGAGTGTGCCACCAAATCCTACGCCCCCTCCTGAGCCATTCCACCCGACACTGTCCTCTTTGATTCTCTGCTCTCTATATCACAGGAAATAACTGGTTGCTGCTCTGGCCCCATGGGATATAGCAGCCATTGAGCACTGCTGAAACCACATGGTCCCAAAATCCCATAGGACTGAGTTCCACATGTACAAATTTACCTTGGCCAGTGAAAAAAACAAATAATTATATAACACATGAATGCATGTGAAAGCCAAATGACAGAAATAAAGGAAAAAATAAACATATGGATAGAAGGTTGGATGAAATCAGATGAAAGGAAAAAGCACACAGACACGTTGAAACGTTGAAAACAGCTGAAAGAGCAAAGTGAAGTAAGTCAAGTAGATGAAAGTCAAAGTCTGCAATCCTAAAAACACTTTCCTGGGAGTAAGACCCATTGGTCTTTGGGGTTTTCTTTTGAGTAGACACAATGCGGTTTTCTTTTGAGTAGACATGGTTAGGCTTGTTCTCAAAGTATTGCTGTGGTGCACCAGAAGGTAAAGGAGGGATTGCTTGTTTCAAAGTGCTCTTTCCCCATCAAAAGTACTCCTTGCATATGGAAAACTAACTTGAGATGGCTCAAAGGTTCATGGAGCACAGTGGTCTGCGACTGCTTCTGGCATGATGGGAAATTCTTCTGCTGTGAATGTTTTTTCTAACAAGTGAACCATCACATGCATTCTGAAGTGGTGCAGTCCCATGGGAGAAGTGTAGCTTGTCGGAAATTGCATGTTCGAATCCGCTCTTCAAGGAAATGATGCTCTGAAAAAAGCATTGTATTTAATCCTCTCCCCTGCTGTTTCTCCTAGCAATTATTTCATGTTAGGGTGCTTTTAAGTTTCATGTGAACACTTGAAACCCTTATATATATACACAGTACCTACAGATGCTGTCAGTGAAATTATTATCTCAATTAAAACCGTTGGAATTATACGTCTACCAAATTGTTTGTTCTTTGCATTTTTCTACCACTCAAACAAGCTAAGTCAAAAATGCCTAGATCAGAGTTTTAAAACAAGGAAACTAGCATTTAATCTTAAATCCTGTTGATGTGATATTCTTAATATAGTAATATCATCAATGATTTTAGAGCGACTGAGAACCCAGTTCTGGGGGCTTAATCGCTGGCAGTATGTGCGTACTGCCAGATCTAAGTATTGCAAATGTGCTTTACAGCAGTGGTTCTCAAGCAATTCAGTCTGGGATCCCCTTCTGAGAATGACAGTCTCACTAGGACTCCACAGAAGTGATGTCATAGCTGGAAATGACATCAAACAGAAGTGACATCACTGGGATGCCAGAGCTCCATCATGTCTACTTGGATGTAAGATTCCATTGCATTCAATGAGACTTAGGGCAAAATCCATAGCAGTTACGGGTCCACGCAGTTATGTTACCCTCTAGTGTTATCTTATGGAAAGTCATCTTAACTGCTCCAGACCAAGGGGCTTAATTTCACTTTAGGATATAGCCCTTACTCAGAGGAAAGCATGGATGGAAAGCATTCCAAGATGGTGGCACCAAGTGCCAGATTCCAAGATGGTGGCACTCAGCATTTTGCAACCTCCCCTGAAATGAGGTTGTGACCCCCCAAAGACTGTTCCAACCCCCATATGTTTGTGGCATCTGGTGAAGAGAGAATGCTGGACAAGTGCTTGTAAGCACTGGGTTTCAGAGCCGTGATATAGGCCAGTTCCCTTCCTTTACTGGCCAGAAGTGACTATTTTTGCACTGGGGGAGAGAGTGGGCAGAACAGGTTCTGGGGAGAGTTGAGGAAGGGAAGGATGGATCAGGCCCAAGAGGATGATTGGGGAGATTGATAGCAGATCCTGAACCCCCTTCCAACTCAGACATTGGGACATTGGGCTATGAAAGGAGGAGAGGATCAAGATGATTTGCATGTGGGTTCATCTCTGTAACCATATATGTTTGTGAATTCTGACAAACAACATGCTGGGTACATGCCCCACAATCTGGTTGACTAAATAGGAGAACAGTTGCGGACATTTGCAGATGTAACCAGTTCAGCTGAACAATTTGGACCTCTTGGAATTTACGGTGGTGTTATGACTCGAGCACCATTTTCCCCAAAGAACTCCTCTCGCTTGGAATATTAAATACGATTCTGCAGCTGCGCAGTTGATGTTTAGCTGGCCAGGTGCCCAAAGACAGCTGCTCTGTTAGTGTGTATATTTGGCTTGTTTTCTGTAAACCTTGTGTGCTCAGAAACATTTTTTAATTACTGTGGAACTAGCCAAATTGGCCTGCAATTTACAGAATGATTTTAGATTGTGAGTCCCTTTGGGTCAAGTAATCCTCTTTTCATTCATTTCTTCTGCTATGTAAATGGCTTTGTGGCACATAACAAGTCTGTAATTGTCAACAATACCATGCCATATGACCAAGTAACCAATTTAGGCCATATTTTATGTTTATCAATTGTCTGTAAACTGATCAGCAGTGCATACCTAACCTAACTTGAACATGAGTCTCACAGCTCATGTCAACTTAGCAAGGAGTCTGCCATTTCAAATGGGAAAATTGCACCATACACACATCTAATTGGGCACATCTATATGGATGAACTAAACAGCTGTGATTCCCAGACATTTAATTAGCTTTTGTGCCCTTGACATTTTAAAAAGTCATGCCATGTGTCCCTTTGTCACTGGCACTACTTGTCTGTTTCTATCTGATTCCCGGGATATTGTGTGCATGTGCTCAGATTTTCTCTGGACCTTTTGTTAAATTGCTTTCTATGAGCAGATCTCAAGGTGACACAAAAATGCTTTGGTTGGTGTCGGATTTTCTGTTACAGTGGCTTAAATTGAAACATCCATGAACATATCTATATGTCAAACTTGTACCAGTTCTACATCAAGTTAACTGGTGTGGTTTTCTCCAAAGACTACAGGGAATTGTAG
The DNA here is from genome assembly GCA_030015325.1 of Cryptoblepharus egeriae. Taxonomy (NCBI): domain Eukaryota; kingdom Metazoa; phylum Chordata; class Lepidosauria; order Squamata; family Scincidae; genus Cryptoblepharus; species Cryptoblepharus egeriae. The sequence continues at coordinate 40,425,851 of JAREYC010000004.1, read as the reverse complement.
TTTTCTAAGAATTTTGCATGAGTGATCCATTCGCCATTCCCACCTGACCTCCATTCCCAAAGTACTTTAGGAAATGTTTAGCTGGAGAACCATATAATCTATCTGACACTGGTTTTTTTTTTTTTTTTTGGGGGGGGGGGAGGCAGCAGAAAAAACAAATAATTGATTTACATTTCAAATTTGAATAAATTCAGATAGTGATGAATGAATGAATTCAAATCAGTTCAGGTGAAGGGGTGATCTCCAAACCAATACATAAATTTTGAACTCAGAGGAGGTGTATGACAGACTCCCTGGCCATCAGAACATCCTATGGAGGATTACAGTGTTTCAAAGAATTACAGGGCTCATCCATAGGCTGGATTGAGGGGCTTGCCTTGGGCCACACATCTGACCCCGATCTGGGGTTAGATACTCCTGATATAGAAGGATTTCTTGCTACAGGCAGGGGGATGTACTAGATGACCTTTTAAGTCAATCCCAACTCTATGTTTCTATGATTTTGTGAATGAGAATCTATTATTACTATTACTATTACAATCTATTATTACTATTACTATACTATTATACTAGTCTATTATTTTAGTCTAGAATGACTAAAATAAAAGTAACAGGGCAGCACAGAACTGTTTGCATTACATTTCTTGATGCAAACGTGCTGGGGGGAATATTTTTGGTCATCAGTTTTGTCGAAGAATTTTGCCAGGTATACATATGTCTTGTTAAAACTCCTCCTCCTTCAATGAGAACGGCAAGATATTCCCTGCTCCCCATTCATCCATGCATTCACTGAAGCAATCAGGTCCTTGTCAAGAACCTGGAGTGTTCTGAAGCTTTTGCGCTGGAACATGACATGTTTAGCATTGTTTTGCTCAGAGAATTGGGATGTAACTGAATGTGACATTCATGCTGAGATCCTGCGGGGATTAAACCAATAGCAATTGTGAGTGCAGGAGCACCTGCTATGAGTTTCATACGGTTTCAATATTGCGGGCTCATAATTATGTGTTTTAATGCCTACTGCTGGTGGTTCAGGCTTGCTTTCTATTCAACCTTTTCTCTGTCGGTCTATTGGCAACCTCAGGGGCAGGCAGGATCAAAAGTTTTTATCTTGAGAGCAAGTGAGTGAAATGGGGGGATATGGAGCATTAGTGTGCAGGAGGCTCAGTAAACCAGCTGAGTTCTGACTGTTTGAGGGGATCAAACGCCCTTTAAAGTTGTTCTTGATCCACTTTGTGTGATTGGATTCCCAGCTGTTTCAGGTTAGCAGGCGAGTTCTCCTTCTAGCTTGCTGAGTTCTGAATGACTGGGAAAATTTTGGAGCTCTATATTGAGAGCCTTTGAGCTGGCTGGCTTATGCGGCAGAAGTGCCCAGCTGGAAGGAGCATGGTGTGTGTGCGCGCGCTTATCAGACTTAAGAGATTTATTGGTAAATGTGGAGGACGTGCTACGCCAAGCTGAGTCATTGTGCTGAGTATTCCTGTTCCCCTTTTCTGTGATCCAGATTAAAAGTGCTTTATTTGATAATTTTGAGTCAACCTTTCCTAGCTCTGAGACATGAATGAGCTAGGGTGTGTTTTTCATTTCACTATTAAAAAAATATTTGGTGGCGTTGGCAAGCTATACCTCTTGTGATGGTGATTATTAGAGCATTAGTATTAGCATTATTAGTTTTACCAGGAGTAATTAATTTTCTCTGCTGCAACTGAGCTGAAGCGGCAAAAAGCAAATGCATTGTTTCACTGCATGTGAAGAAGCATAGATTATGCTCATCCCAAGAAAAAAAACGGTTCCTCTGCTCTGCACCAGACAGACCTCATTTGGCATGCTGTATTGAGTTTAGGTCAATATGTTTTAAAAACAATGTTGAAAAGCTAGAAAAAGGTCAGAGGACAACAAGCAACTTAAACCTACCTAACTCCCCATGCACTGATACACCAAAAGGGGATGTGCTGCATCCTTTGGGCTGCAAAGACCTGCATGGTGCAAAGATCTTCTCTAAGTCACAACCCTTCTCCACTGTTCCAACCCTTCCCCACCGTGTTCTGCCTTCTCTGCGACCTTCTTTCTCCTTTCCCCAGTACCAGGGAGATGGGCATGGATGGACCACTTGTGTACGGACTTGGCTGTTTACTGTTGCATTCTGGAACAGGCATATAGAACCATATGTGCTGTCAAATGCTTACTTTGGTGCTAAAAGACCATGTTGGGATTTGGCCATAAGATGGTGAAGGGTCAGGAAACAAGACCTTGAGGAACAGAAAAGTTTGGTATGGAGAAAAGTAGACTAACAGCACAATCCTTGCAGTGGCCTCCCCTCCTTTCCAGGTGTTGCAGGCTTGCTTTATGGCATGTTTGCAACACCTTAGTTTGATGCAACTGGACTGGTGCTGGTCCAAGTGGGCAGTTTGGATTGCAATTTAATAGAGCAATCTTATCCTCCACCTCTCTTGATGATGCAGCTGTGTGGATGAAGCATGCACAGCATTCAACGGATACACCTTATTTCAGTCAAGACCAGTGGTGGGCTTCAGGGGGTTCTCACAGGTTCTATAGAACCCTTTGCTAATGAGCGCCTGGTTCTGAGAACTGGTTACTAATGGGACATACAACCTGTTGTTAATTTAGGTTATTAGGACATAGAACCTGTTGTTAATTCATTTGAATCCTACCATTGGTCAAGACCAGGAAACTCTTGCACACCCAGGAGATGTTATAGGTACCATTAAAATCCAGTCATAAAATGGCTTATACTGGTTAGTGTTCTTTTGTTCTAGGTGCTTTTTAACTTGCAAAATGCAGGTGGTAAGTAGTCCAGAGCCAGTAGCCTCTGAACCTGCAACTGGCCCTGTGCATGTGAGTGAGTGAGTGAGTGTGTGTGTGTGTGTGTGTGTGTGTGTGAGAGAGAGAGAGAGAGAGAGAGAGAGAGAGATTCCTAGGAATGTAGAACTTGAAACAGAACAAGGTCCTTCACTAAGAGCAAACTTCCAGTTCTTTCCAAAGACCCAGCATACGCTTCTAATTTCCATCCCCAGCTGCATTGGCTGGTGCAGTACTGGCAACAGTTCACCCACTTAGAGATGCTTACGACGGCTGCTAAATTATACATAGGAACATAACATCAGCAGTGCCAGCAGCACCATATCTCCTTGTTTGCAATATTAGAGTCTGTTCATCGGTGCGACAAAGATGGGTGAGATGGTTTCATTTGATCTCTGCTCCTTGTCTTTGAAAAGCATTCAAGATTAAATGCACATCTTGCCAGAACAGAAATCCCTTCCTCTCCCCTCCCAACCCTTCTTTAAAAACAATCCTTCCTTTCTTCCTTAGTTAGGGAGGTATTCTTACCTTAATCTCATCTGCAAGCCTTTGATAAAAAGGGAACAATTTATCATCTACATTGTGCACAGATCTCCATTGTGACATAAGCCTCACGGTCTCTATTGCTAAGCGGTCACTTTGAGAGCTGCAGGGATTAAAACGAGATTTAATCAGACCAACACTGGTTTAAAAAAAAAGTTTATTCCTTCCTAGCTCTTACACAGAGACACCTCAGAAAAAAAATAGTAAATTCACATGTTCTCCAAACACCTTGGTACATTTCATATCCTTACCTCCACGAAAGACTAGAACATCGCAAGAAAGAGAAAGATATGGTGACAATTGTCTACGCTGCCTCTTTCCACCTGAGAAGAATCATCTGAGATATAACATGGAAGGTAACACAAAATTTTTGCTGGTGTCAAGTTGCCTTAAAGCTCTGTGAAGCTTATGTGTCATCACTTTGTATTCTATGTGGGGAGAGCGGCCTGGATGACTTGACTGGAAATGGTGTGTTAAATGAACATCTTCTGGATTTCAGGAACAGTATCAGACAGATGGATGATAATTCCCTACTAAACCGGCACTTAACTGAGAAGCCATATTTTATTTCCGGAGTTTGCATTATGAAAATAGTAAAGTATAAATTTTTTCTCTCGCTCTCTTGTTCTTGCTCTCTCACTCTCATAGATCCCCAGTCATAATTTTTTAGGCTAAGGTACCTCACAGTATTGTTGTGTGGGAATAAAATGGAGAGAAGGGATCAAATAAATGAGAGATTCTCAAACATCTCAGCCCAGGCCCCCTTCTGAAAATAACACTCTGCCTGGGACCCCCCCAGAAAACATGTCATCAACCTTGAAGTGATAACATGGCTGGAAGAGACATCAATAAGAAGTGACATAATGGTGATGCCAGAGTTCCTCCAATGTAAGTCCCATTGTGTTCAATGAGACTAACCCCCAAATCTAGAGTAACTACGGGAGCACATAAGAGACTTTACATGCATTCATAGTTACTGCACCACCTAGTGAAAACCTATGCGAAATTCATATTGGAATCCAGAGTAAGTTGTTCTTACACCGGAGCAAGGACTCCCCATAGTTACTCTGAATTTTGCTCTTAAGCTGCAATCACATCCACATTTTCCTGGGAGTAAGCCCCACTGACTATAATGGGGCTTGCTTCAGGGTAGACATGCATAGGATTGGACTCTTATTCCCAGGAACTTGCCTTAATGCTCTCTTCCAAGATAGGCACCCATTGCTAGATTCCAAGTTGTTGGCATTCAGTTTTATGGGACTTCTCCTAAAATGGCTGTGACTCCCCAGAGTGATCTAGACCCTCACTTTGAGAATCACTGATATAAACTCTGGAAAAAAGGCGAGCAGAGGGCTACAATGTCAAAGAAGTCTCTCTCTCTCTCTCTCTCTCTGTGTGTGTGTGTGTGTGTGTGTGTGTGTGTGAGAGAGAGAGAGAGAGAGAGAGAGAGAGAGAGAGAGGTGTACTATGGGGCAGACTGAATAATCCTTGAACCCTCATATGTGTCAATAAATTTGAAGATCATAATATACTCACTTTTGCTGTGCGCCTGCACATCGATGTGTCTCCCAGACATGCCGCAAAGGTTAGCCTCCTAACAAGAGGCATCTTATGCACACCTTTCTCTTCCTCAGTTCCCTAGTCTTGCTTTTTCCTCTTGACAGCTATTGGGAAAGGCTTGTTTATTTTGGATTAAAATGGCCCATTAGTACAGCAGTAAAGAGACAATAAAATGAAGGCACTTTCCTGCAATGGGTATGGCTGCTCAGTCTTCTCAGCACATTTTATAACTGTGCTGTTTTTTATTTTCTTTCCCTGGGTAGATGGCTTTACATTGATTATTATCTAATAGCGCCTCAGGGTATACAACCTTTATGGTTGTTTCCAGGTATCTTTGCTTCCTTATTCCATTTTTTCACAATCTTGGATCACAAATAAAATGGCATCATTTGCTACCTAAGCAAAACAGTTCCTTTGTTTTGCACGTGCACATCTTCATGCACAAAACACGAACATGTTCACATACCCTCCCCTGAATTAGGGGGGATTTGGGCTATATCCTGGGCAGCACAATCTTAACTTGCTTTTGAACTGGCTGGCCTTCCAGTGCAAGTTTACCAGTGGTGGGCTCCAGCAGGTTCGTACCTACTCTATAGAACCGGTTGTTAACAAGAGATAGGACATATAAAGTTTAAAAATAGCCATTTAAAAGTGGCTGCCAGATGGGTTGTTAATTTCTTTGAAGCCCATCACTGAAGTTTACCAACCCGAGGCTAGAGGTCTGCATTAGCACGGGGAGGCTGTTGCAATTCCATGCTCTGGGCTTATCCCCTGGGAGAGTTGCACAGATCTGCCTTCCGGCACTTTTGGTGACACCCCTGGCCTAGTGCATGGGTCTTGTGCTGACCCAAAGATGCCTTAAGACTGCACCCTTAATAACATGAGTATCTTTTAAACACAGGCTTATCAACACACATAAAGGTATCCCCTATAATTAAAGAAAATGTCTTAAGCAATCCCTGATGGACTGCAGAAGCTAGGATGTGTGGGTGTTGTGAAGGCACATGACCTGCATCATCTCATACATATTAGGCAATCAGAGTGTCCAAATCAGCCAGCAGTGTCTCTAGGGGTGTGTGGGCTGCACTGGGTGACACGCACTGGGGTGTGTGGGGCACAGCACTACGGGCCAAAAAATTTTAAATCACAGTTTTTAGGAATAATATGATCATGTTATATATCAGTTGATGTGTAATTTCATATATCAGTTGATGTGTAATTTCATGTAATTCCAGAATACAATGAAACAAATCCCATTGAGATATCTCAATTCTATCAATAAATAAATTTTAAAAAAACTGCAGGGGTGGGGTGATGATGCATTGCCACAGCCACCACCTGGAGTGTTGCCTTTGTTGCCTCATGGGAGGAAATCCATCATGGGGGTGAAATGTTGACCTCCTGCATTGGGTGATATCAACCCTAGTGACACCACTGAAATCAACCCAAAGTTTAACTGGAGAGAATTTAAAATGAGAAGTGGATGAAAGGAGAACAAATTCAAAATGACACAAGAAGGAATGAGATAGAAACCAGAATATATACAATTAGGACTGGTAGCTATGAGAAATTGTTGGTCCACATGGCTATTCTTTGATCCTAATCTGCCCTATGACAGATAAGTTTGTTCCCATGAAAATCCATTTTTCAGGGCAGGGCCCTGATTTGAAAAAGAGAACACGGGGAATAAATGCCATAAATGACACAATCCTAACCATGTCCACTCAAAAATAAACTCCATTGTGTTCAATGGGTCTTACTCCCAGGAAAGTGTCTTTAGGATTGCAGCCAAAGTCATACAAAAGTAAAGTGCAATAAAAGCCAATAGGAATTCTTTATCTTTTTTTTTTTTTTTTGCAAATCTAAAATGAAATAAACCATTGTGAAACATAACAGCAGACAAAAATTCAATAGAAACAAATGTGTAGCAATGGAAAGAAGAAACGAGTATATCCATTTGAAATTGACAGGTTCACAATATAGGAAAGCAATGGAGTGGCAAAATACGTCTAGTTTTGCGAACAGCTCACTACCTAGTGGCAATAGATTGAAAAGATAAATTAAATGTTTAGCTGTAGGATGAGAGAAAAATAACAGAATATTTTATAAGGCAATTTTTCAAAATTTATAATCTTGAAAAGATTGTCCTTGCTTCAGGTCATCCAATTTTTTAAAAAAATATAGACCCACAAGAATAGAAAAGTTCCAAAGATAAGAAAATATTTTCATATAGGCTTAATTTTAAAAAGGCCTCTTTGCTTTTCAATAGTGATTAGCGAGAAGGTAAAAAGGATACCCCACAGCTCTTTCTTAAAACGATGAATTGCAAATGGAACAGCCTCCTTTCTCTAGACTGGACTGCTCTGTTTTCAGCCCCGTTGGCACTTAAAGACATTAAAGGGTATGAATGAAATGAGAACAAAATGGACAACCTGTGTGGTTTGTAGCTGCCGATTCAAAAATTTAACCCTGGAACAATATGTATGGATTTAGAATATTTATATGCTCTCTTTCAGCAGCAAAAATTTTCAGATTGGCCTTAGATTGTACATAAGAGAGCTACCTTCAGCTGAGTCAAGCAATTTAGGTCAGTAGTGTCAATGCTTAGTGGCAGAGTTCTCCAAGAATTTTCTGTGCGCTACTTAAAGGAATTGAATTTGGGATGTTCTTCATGAAGGAGTTGCCCTTCCATGAAACTTTGACCCTTATGCTAAAAAGTGATTTGAGCACACCATGAAAACCAACTGAAATTGACTTCAGATAAGAGGAAATCCAATTTAGAGCACAGGGAAAATGAAGACCAGAATGGGCATCAATAGTGATCCAAGAATCCTCTGAGCCATGTGAGCAACCATGGGTCAGAATCCTTGATATCTTCTTGGTCTGGGTTTCTGTAGGACAGAGTCCAGAGTATGTAGGTAGAGTACTTTAGACCTCTTTCTGTCCAAGGATTTGGGGAGTGAAGGGACTTTTTAAAGGAAATCTCCAAGAGCAATGCTGTCACTAGGGGGTACTGGGGCACCAGGCACCCGGGTACCACCTTCAGGATAGTGACATACTTGGGGTGACCAAAATCACTAAAATTGCTAAAATCATCCAGAATAACCTCATCAAGTTATAGACCATTGGTATATAACCAATGTTATATAACTAAGTTATATACTAATGGTATACAATTCAATTCAATACCATGGAATATATACCAGCAGAATCCAATATAAAAAAAGCTTTCAAATCAAATCATCTTCCTATCACAAGCTATAGGGGAAAAATGCATGGACCCTCTGGGAAGTGAAACAGTCATATTGTGCCTTTACTTCTGAGTAGACAAACATGCCTTAGTTGCTTGGAAAGAGCAGAGATTCAGAGTGGTCCTGATCCAATGAACACAGCCCCCACAAATCAACCCAGAAGGAAGTCCCTGATAATTACGTTAAGCCCTGCGAAAAGTGGAGATGAGCTACATTTATTTATTTATTTTATTTACAGCGTAAAATATATTTATTTATTTATACATAGCTGCGTTAACGTATGAGCAAGCAAAGGTAACTTGGCTCAAGTTCAGGTCAGGCACAGAGGAATACAGGGTCATCAGAGCGGTCCCAATCCAGTGAAAGTGCTCCAGACGGCAGTCTCACCTCGTCCCCAAAAAGAATGAAACAGAGGATTAATTGGTATTGTAATTTTTAAATATGAAAATATTATTAATAGCTAATCAGTTGTATTTATTAAGAATGATAATAATTAATTAAATAATTTTGACATATGTCAAAAATTTGTGGGCCCTGCGTGCTCAATGACCTAGGCACACCACTATCTGAGAGGAAGAGACTCTGCAGAACTTAGGGAAGCTAGTTATGGATGGGGATAAAGATTTGTGTTCAGGTGAACCTTCCTCCTTGTTGATACTCAGGCCTCTATTAAGGCATTGACCAGTCTTCCTTCTGCTTCTCAGCTTTGTTAACTGCCTCGAAAAAGGCGCACCAACCTGGAACATCATAACCTGCTTAACTGGGCAAGTGGATCTTTCAAGTGGATGTTCCTCTTTTATTTAGCAGGGGGAGAGAAACTGGCCCTACGAACCCCAGCAATGTCTGTTCTAGTGGCCTCTGCATTGTTTTGCATTTTAGATTTCATTTAGATGTCTTTAGGATTTAGATGTCTTTAGGAGAGGGACCCATTAGCTATTAATTAGCTATTAATTTTTTCGTTTTCTTGTAAACCGCTTTGTGAACTTTTTGAAAAGCTGTATATAAGTACTGTAACTAGTAACTAGTTGAAAAGCTGTATATAAGTACTGTAGATTGATTGATTGATAACCTTCCTTCTTCAAACTGCAAGTACAACAAACATACTAAAACATCTTAAGTTTTTACAGTACTTTCATTTACACTATTCCTGATTCTTGTTGGGCAGGTGGCATCAGGAGCTTTTGGAACTCTAAATGGAGAGCAGTTCTGGAGTGAAGGTCATTTCCCGATTATCTTCACGAATGGGCAGGTTTATATGGTAAAAAGGTCCTGTTTTTATTCAGTCGTTAAGTCATGCGCAACTCCTTGTGACCCCAAGAATTGCTTCTACTTCTACTAACTTCTACTAAATTCATGTTTTCAATTCTCAAGTCCATAGGGTTTTCTTGACAGAGATACTGAAATGGACTGCAATTTCCTTCTCCAATGGATCACATGTAGTCAGAACTTTCCACTATGACCTCTCTGTCTTGGGTGGCCTTTCACAGCATAGCTCATTGCCTCATTGAGTTACACAAGTCCCTTCACCTCATCAAGCCAGTGATCTATGAAGGGAAACCAGGTCCTAGACTGCTTATATTCGTAGAATGCATAGGAACATGTTATAGGAAAAAAAAGATCGATACTGGAATAAATGGTGCGGTTGAAGAAAATTGGAGAAAACAAGGGGAGAAAATTGAGATGTGTATTGGATGTTCATTCATTGCCCTTCAGAATCTGCCTAGAAGATGCACCTCAATTTAATTGTTGTGGTTTCCCTCGCCAAAATTTCCTAGAAATGCCTGTTAACAATCATGCTATGGGTGTTCAGGGGTGTCAAACTCATTGTATTCAGAAGATTGAAGTCAATTTTATGGAGAAATGGTTGCACTTGCTGCAATAGTAACTGCCAGCATTTTAACTTGAAATTTTTTTTTAACATACCCCAAATCCAGAGTAACTACGGGAGCACGTAAGAGACTTTACCTGCATCCACAGTTACTGCACCACCTAGTGAAAACCTATGGGAAATTCATATTGGAATCTGGAGTAAGTTGTTCTTACACCAGAGCAAGGGCTCCCGATAGTTACTCTGGATTTTGCCCATAATCTCTTGCAATTGGACTGAAGTTATGTGGGTTTTTGTTTAAAAAGTAATTTTAGCAATACAAAAAGAATTGCAACAATTGGCAAAAGAAGTGGCATTTTGTAAAAGGAAAATTTTGTGCCCTAAAGTGGTTTTTCTAATAAAAAAGACTTACTGGTTTGGGGCTGTCTTTATTATTTGTGTCTCGGTCAATGTACCCAAATTTTAGTCACTGAAAGTGAAAGCAGAAAAGCCAAGTGACATAATTATAATCAATTCTCAGTTTGCTTCATTCTTCTGCCAAGTCTCCCTCTCAGAAGAGCTGGGGACAGCACTAATTCAAATGATTTATTTTTTTCTGCCCAGAAAGTTTGCAAGAAGCTGATGGCATCAGGGCACATCTGCCCTCATTACACCGTGGAAATAGTGTAAGAAAACAACTGGAGCTTACCACATTTAATGGAAGTTTACAGATGAAGCTTAAACCAAGACCCTAGATAGAAAACTGTACTTCTTTATTCGCTAAACCATCTACTAGGAGGAGAATAATCAATAATATCTCAAACTTAATGAGGTGTAAGACAAGTAAATTAGAGTTCCGCGTAAACAATATAGATTAGGTTACTCTCTCAGCTGGAACATATAATTTTCTTCCTGTAATTAAGTATTCCATATGTCGAATGGCAATTCTAGAAATGTACATTTCCTTTTTCAAAAGCAATATTCTTTTTTTCCCAAAAAGGAATGTTTTCCAGTTTCATAGTAGCGAATGCTTCACAGAGGCACCAGCAAAATCAACTTCTCCATTAACAGCTAAATATCAATGTTATCATCACTGCCACCTTTTAAGCAGGCCTCCGTTAGTCTTGGAAGACTATGGTATCGTACTCTGCGCTGCATATGCTGCATGTGAAGTACAAAAGCCTGGGTTAGATTGTTATGGAGGATAGACTGTTACCCAAGCAGCAAATCCCCCCTCTCCATGCCACGCTCTAGGGAGCGGTGCTCATCCTAAGCCATAGAGCCAGCATTGTCCAAAGATCCCTCCATGGATATGTATCCCACATGACTAACACAGAACACTGTTGCTTTCCTGTTGAAGAGATACTATTTATTTATATGCTTTTGAACTGCTAGGTTGGCAGGAGATGGGCAAGAGGACTCACTCCATCTTGTAGCACTTGGGTCATGAACCCCAGCCTGCCAGTTGACAAGCATGGCACCTTAACCACTTGAACCACTACAGCCCTACTTCTAAGATAGTAAATAAAGGGAAAAGATAGTTAGGTCCTGCACAGCTATTGATCTAGTGGGGTGGCCTTGAGCATATCATTCTCAGGCTACCAGGGGTACCCAAAGTATGTCACAATGCCTTAGGGGATTGCGGTACACTCACAGGAGCATCACAAGATGTCCCGAGTGACTCCTCTTATATGTTTCCCCAGGTGTCACCTTTGAGTGGTGTTGAAATCTCAAGAGATTTGAGTGCTGCCATCTTGGATCTCATGAAATATAGACTCGGTCTCTGCCTTCTTGGTTCTTGTGAGATTTTGTGTAACCCATGTAAGTTTGAGAATCACAGACCTAACCCATCCCAATAAAATACTGTAATGTGAACGTGGACTCATATGTACTCGGCCAATGCCCAATGCATCAAGCTCCAACACCACTTTTAATGCTATCACCTTGATCAGGAGCTGACCAGGGCCCAATTCAGATTTGCAAAGTCAACTTGTCCCACAATGTGGTCTTGATTCATGGGAATATACTGGTCAACGATGACAGTGGAAATGAAATCTTCAGGGTAATTGATGAGCCTGTCTGTTCTCATTCAGCCACGCTATCAGTGTAAGAAGAGGAACTTTAGCAAAGCTGTAATCATCACTTATCCTAATCACTCATCACTTATTGAAGTCACAAAAGCAGCGCTTCAGTGAGTAAAAATGAAAAATTATGTTTCAGATCCATAATTCATGAAAATGCTCCGATTAAAAAATGTTACTTGGAAGAAGGCCCTTGTTTTGCATTTTGTATAATATATGTCAGAGGATGAATGGCCTAGTATAACTACCCAAAGAGTAAATGGGCAGCAGTTGTTGGACAGATGGGGCACTTAAACTGGATTCTGCCATCTGGGTACTGCATAAATGAGTGTTGTGACATGGTTCAGTCACTAGGTGGCATTGTATTGAAGGGTGAAATGATGAGTTTCCCATATACTCTTCCAGTTACATAACAATATACTGCATATTTAGGATACTGAATGTTGTCCTCTGGTCTTCTCATGATGTAGCCTTTTCATAAGGCAGGAATGATCTTGAGAAGTCTGGAAAAAACCCAGTCTGTCATTGCCTGCAATAATCACATGGTTATCCTTCAAACACTTCAAAGATGATCTGTTGATTCCGACTAACCTACAGTAGGTTAGTAACCATCAGTTACTAACAGTAGGTTACTACAGTAGGTTAGTAACCATCAGTAGAGATGAACAAATGAAGAATAAAGAGATTAAAAGGAGTGAAGGACACAATCCCAACCAAACTTCCAGTGGCATCACCAAGCAAGAAAATTTTTTAACACCCCATACAACAAAATGGAATAAAATTAAGTAAATTAAAAGTTATCAGTAAGATCAGCCTAAAATTTTACTTAAATAAATAAAACCCCTTGTAACCTCCCCAAGCAGTTTCTGATATCTTCCAAAGTAATTCTCCAAACTTCATAAAAGCCACTGTTACATCCTAGCCACTGTTACCAAGAACTTACAAGTTTCCTTCACTATCATGATTAAGAGCATATGCATAATCACCTGTTAAAAGTATAGATCTGTAACACTTACCCAAATACATTTGCATACTGTCATAGCCTCAAGTCTATTAGAAATAAAATATATATTGACATGAATGGGCACCCACCTGAAATCGGCTGAGAGTCCCAATCCACAGTTTGAAAAACATTGTCCTATTGTATAACTTTCTTCAGAACGCAACATATATTCATGCAGCCCAGAACATCCTAAGGGGGTGGGCAGAGAGAAAGAGAGAGAGAGCATGCATGTGGGCATGTATAAAACTCACTTATACACAGTGTACTATATTTAAATTCCACCCTTCATTTTATAAACTTATTTTACTTGCTTATATATAACTTGCATTCATGTTGTGCATATAACATAGGTACCATAGCTTACTGTTCAGAGTTGTTTACCTTTGATCAGCAGTTTCCAATCTCTGTGTTGCAATGCCCTGGGAAATCACATGGCACTTGCCAGGGCATCATAGGACACAGGAGACTGTGGTGTGAGCCTCCAAGCAGCAGCAAAAGGCTCAGTGCAGCAGAGCTCAGAGCTATAACATACAAAATGTGTGCACTGTGGAAAACCTTCTCACCCATCCTCATCCTCTTTGGAGGCTTGAGATGACCTTTGAATCTGGAAGTGGGAGGTAGGTGGCATCATCCCATGACGTATTTACTACCACTCACTTCTGGGTTCTGAGGGCATCACAGTCTTGGAAAATTTGGGAACTGTTTCCAGGTTGTACCTAATGCAGCACATTGCAAACTTGCCAAAAGTTTGCCAGATCCTAGTCCCTTTCCTGGGCCTAATCAGCCTCACATGGCTGGACAGATTGGGGCCCACAAGTATTCTTGAATTCCCACAAGCCTCCCACAAGTATTCCCACAAGCCTCCTTTTAAAGTAAAGGGATTTTTAAAGTAAAGTAGAGCAAAGGGTATTGGAGACCAAAACATTTGAGAACCACTGATTTAGAGGCTAGATTTCGCTCTTCCATTAATTTGGAACATTAATAAAACAATTAAACATCAACCTGTAGAAAAATACCTAATTCCAACAGAGGAGGGTCTTTCACAGCAAAGAGTTAATGAACTTGAACTTCCATGAACTTGAAATTTCATGAATTTTTTCTTCCATGTATAAAATTCAGTTTTGTGCAGCATCATGCTAATTGTTGAGAAACTTTCATGGCTAAGACTAGATTTGGGGATTGTAAGGTAACCAAGCATGATTCACAAAGTACTAGGAGCGGCATCTTCCCATTTTTTATCCCATCAGCCCAGGTACTATTTCCCATTGTGTACCAGCCCTTCTAATCTACAGCCTGGGTTTGTTGGTAGTTGTGCAAAAATATATATGAAATAATCCATCACCGATTGAAATGATTAACAAGAGATTTTGGCATATTAATGTTTTCAAGGTGAGTTTAATACTCAAACTAATTTGACAGCTGTCTCCGTTGCAACAACGTACATCCATATTGGGCTTTGGAAGTTACTGGAATGCACATTTATATTCCAGGCCAAAATGATGGACTTGTTCAGCACTTCACCAATGCAGCCTTTGGGAACATGAGCCTGACAAATGGCTGAGAACATTTCATAATCTATCAAGGCAGAGGATACGACATCTTCATTTGGGGACCGTCTCAGATCTGTTGAGAACAACCAAGGTGCAGCCATTTGTCTAGGGACCTTGATAAGATTGTGTCACTTGTCAATGACGGATTGTAGTATAGCAAATATTCTGCATACCGTTAAGCAGGATGTATTCTAAGATGCCTGCTTAATGGTGTAATATTTGTATATCCAAATACATGTTTTCAAGTGTCAAATGTTTTATCTCAGTTTTTATTTACATGTAAGCAAGCTAAATAATAAATCATACAAAGCCACATTCTAATATATTGTGGTAACTGAGGGAAAGGTGATCCTAGCCTTTAGCTGCCAACCCCCTAAAATTGTTCTCGACTCTTCAGTAATCAGCATCAATGTCCAGATAATTCTTGAAAGCAGTTATGGAGATTTTAATGAAACTTCAAGAAATTTTCAACATCACAATACTGTATAGGGAAAACTAAATATCAAAGAAAATCTTTAGCCATACTTGACAGTGGACTGGTAGTCACTAAGAGCCTTTTTCATTGGTGCAGTCAGTTAGCATGGGGCCATGAAGATGCGCTCTTGATGGCCCATCACACTTGCACAGTCCTATCCTAGCTGTCCCATCTCTAATGTTCCCTCTCAGTGTCCATTCATAAAGTTTTGGAAACATTTTCCCTGCTGCTTTGTGGCTGTTACCAGTGGCACTTGGTCTGTCGTGGTGCCATCAAAGCAAAACAGTAGTAGGCAATGGAACATGGCCATGTTTACTCCTCCTCTTTGGTCATCATTGATTTTGAAGAGACTGAGATAATCACGGCTATGGACAGCAGTCAGTTGAAGTAAGGGCCAGTTACTTGGAAGATCCTGAGAAGGCCTGGGCCAGCTGTAAGAAGAGGAAGAGGATTAGGGGAAAGGAAGTTGGTAAGCGTGGCCAAGTTGAGGAGGACAGATGAAAGGTTGGTAGAGACATGGGAGAAGATGCAAGGAAGATACAAGGGAGGCAGAAGAAATAAGGCTCGAGCAAGGAGATGGGGAGAAGAGATGAAACAGTCACAAAAGTCACCATATACCACAAACAAATGTGGTTCACAGCAAAACAAAAACCTCAGATATGTTTTGAATGTCAGTGTTTCAAATTTACAAGTCAGGATTTGGATGTGGACTTGCAGATGTCATCAACTCCAATATTTTCCTGCTTCTTTAGCTGGGGAAGAATGTTTTAGCTCATGTCATGGACCCACTGATCCCGCACACCCCATTGGCTTCAAAAGCAACTATGTGATCCTTTTAAAATCAGCTTCCTTTCAAAGTACATTGCCTTAAGGTTTTCAATCAAAACTGAAGTGAGAAAATTGTTGCAACTTTTTCTGTGTGAGACCAGAGGCTTCCCTTTCTGATGTGGATCTCCAGTTCGATATGTTGCTATACCACTGCTGTGGGATATTTTTTTTAATTGAAGAACATGTGATTGTCTGTGTTTTCATATCCGAAGGGCACCCCTGCACTTCTGAGATCACAGCTTTGTGATCTCATCTATTCACTGCAAAACATCAAATTCCTTCCATTTCCCTGCTATTCTTTGCTAAGGGCTTGATAACCAAACAAGAAAGTTAAAGAGAATGGGGGTATAAAAAAACTAGCTAGACTTGTCTTTCATTTTAGTCTGAAATGATCTGTCAGCATGCACCTCTTAGCAGGAATTTTGCTGCAAGAGAGACAGAAGAGAGGCTACCAGGTGTCTTAGAATATCACCAAACCTGCATTTCTTTGGTGATTGCAGCAGCATCATGCAGTTGGCCTGATGAGCTATTTCCTATTTCCACTGTGAGCTGTGTAGTTAAGCCTTGTCAGACTCTAGAGGAGGGTATTAAAATTGCTGTTATTGGTTTGTCTATAGAGTTTCATGATTTCTTGAGCTCTGCACAGACCCCAGCCTGTACAGTGGCTCCCAATTACTTCAATACATTCATGGACTGTGATCTATGCTAGACATAACTTACAGTCCAATCTGATCATTTTTTCCCAAGAATGCCTCTGCCCTCAAACAAGTTGTGCTGCATGATATATTGGGTAGCTTGGAAGAGGGATGGAAAAAATATTAACTCCTCTTTAAGCCCCTTGATCACCAATGGGTTTCCTCAGACCTGTGCCAGTTCTTTAGAAGAAAAAGGGGGTGTGTTAACTGGTTTTGGAGGGCATAGGATTAATTACATCATTGGCATCCTTCAGTCTCACTGCTCTGAGTGTCCTCTCCAGAACATAATGGTCAGGGTAGATTAATATGGAAGATAGACTGTTACATGCAGGGTAACCATATAGAATGGAGGACAGAATACCTGTACTTTTAACCATTGCATATGACAGGCAGTTTAGGCAAGTGTTGCTTTTTAAACCCTACTACATCGAGCAAAACTTGCCTAAATTCCCTCTACTATGCGATGGTTAAAGGTATAGGCACTCTGTCCTCCATTCTACGAGGAACATGGTCATCTTGGTTACAAATCACTCCTTCCCACCTCTGACATGCCTTCAGCGCTCCCATGAATCCACCCTAATCTGATAATCCTCTCCTCCCAAACTGCCCATTCCAGCCAGGGTGACCAATATGACCGGATTTTTCCAGATTTGTCCTCTTCTGTCCTCCAGATTTGTCCCGGGTGTCCTCCAAAACAGCTCCATTTTGGCTTCATTTTGGAACTTTGCAGTGATGTGCAGTACCCATCATGTCATGTGTCAGTGGATTTATATTGAAGAGTGGAATCTAATGCAAAAATTGGTTTTGAAATATCTGCTTCCTAGCAAACGTTATGGCCAAAAACTAAATATCAAAAATATGCATTTAACTCTATGGGAGAGTGAAAGTGTCCAATATCGCGGATTTACTCGTGAGCAGGCAAACATGGCATTGTCTGCTGGAAAGGCGAGGCTGAGAAGAATCCAAGACCTTGTCCTCTTTTTGAGGTTTGGGCATCTGGTCACTGTGCACTCCACTGACTTACCAATATTGGCAGCTCTCGGGGATGGGAACTCAAGTCAGGTGACTTGGATTCAAATAATGAAAATGCACATTTTCACTGACATTTCATGCACATGAGAGACTTTGAAAAACACTCTAATCATGGCCCCCCGACACAGAACTCATCTTCATGCATGCAGACTCAAGTGTGCTTGCTTTCTTTTTTCTTTTTTCTTTTTACACAATGTGAAAAACCTCACGGGGGTGTCATTTAGACAAGGCGAGCAGCAGAGAAATTCCTGGTGTGATGCAGGGCAAGTTTAATGCTTTCCTTTTTGCGTTGAATAGGAGGAGAAGGTGGTACTGGATTCTCTTGTCCATCTTTAATAGATTATTGGACAAAGGATTAAAAAAAAAAGCAGGCCTCCGTCAGTCTTGGAAGACTATGGTATTGTGCTCGGCAATGCATATGCTGCATGCAAAGCACAAAAGCCTGGGTTGGATTGTTATGGAGGATAGGCTGTTACCCAAGCAGTAAATCCCCCCTCTCCACGCCACTGAATTAGTCCAATGGAAACGCAGAGCCAATACGATTGGATCCAGCTGGTGTTGCAGAGCTGGGCTAAGGACAGGAGCTCTCCCTGTCTTGTGGGGCCGACCCAGGTCTCGAACCCTGGCCTGCTGGTTAACAAACACAATGTCTTAGCCACTTGCGGCACCCAAAGGATTGGCAATCTGATATTTTTCTTTGGCTGAGGGAGGAGAGGAGGAAGAGACTTAAGGGCTTCTTAGAGTTGGCTGAAGAAGCACAGAGAAAAAGAAGTGGGGGCAACTTGGACAGTGCCCTGTTATGACTTGTTTTTGAGTTGCGTTGCAGTGGGAGCAGTGGCTCTAGACTCAACTTGATTCAAGCCCAACTGGACTTTCTCATTCCTGTGCTTCTTTGCCACTGCCACATACAGTGTCTGTGGTGGCAACTTGGCAACGGGATTTATGATGACATAAAATTTATTCTGCTTCCTATATGGTCTTCATGCCATATAGGATTTGACTATCTACCACCACCCATTAGAACCTTCTGTAATGTTACTTTTAAACTGTTTTCCTGATTATCTATTTATGAAATTAAGACTTATGTTAGTGACAATTGTAAGAAGCTTGAACATGATTTATTTAACAAAATATTTCCTCCTTCAGCAAAGGGCTATTTTGGATTCAGGATTCCACATTTAGGCTTGTGTATTTCAGAATAATCACCATCTCTCTGTGTTTGTTTTGTGTGTGTGTGTGGTGTGTGTATGTGTGTGTGCATGTGTGTTTGTGTGCGTGCGCACATGAACACATGAGAATCAGTTTCCATGTGAAACAACTGTCAAGGAAAGCACATAAAAATATCCCATTTAAATGCATGCCAGATTGCATGCCCTTTCAAGTAAATTCTCTCAATCAGCTGCATCATGTAAATGAAAGAACAAAACAAAAAATGAAGTGGTTTTTTAAGCAGATGAATAAAGAACCCGATGTAAAAAATATTCATTACAATCTATAGTCTTGAAAGTGCCATGATACTTTGCCCACTCAAATGTAATGGATAGGGCAGCTCTGAGGGTGGAGCAGAATATATCAGAGCCTTCACACCTACTGCAAATGTCAAGATCCTGGAAATTTAATCTTTCCTTTTGTATGATGTTGGTACTTCTTTTCATTACCCTCATTGCTCACCCTCAAGATATGGGCTAACAAGTTGCTATCACCCCTTAAATTCATAGAATGCAGAAAATGGATCTCCCAGGTCATTCCTAGAAACCTTGTTCCTTGTCTCAAAGAGCTGCTAGGTTAAGCAACTTATCGGTAAGACCCATAGCTTTCCTTTTGCACAGAGGCTTTCATAAATAATTCTAGCAGAGAGAGCAGAGTAATGTTGGCTCTACACCTCTACATTTCCAATATGGCCAGAAATGTCCAGCTATTTAATAAGGAGAGGAACTTGGGAGATAAGCTCTAATTTAAGATAAGGAAAAAAAAAGAAAGAGAGGCATCCTCTATTTTAAATGGATTTAACGGAGATAACAATTTCCTGTATCATTACTGTACACTGTAGGAATAGCTATTTCCTTTGAATATAAAACAATTTGTGAGGCCTGCCATAAAAACCTGAAAGGATCTTTTCTCTGCTTCAATTCCCTCTTAACAGCTTCCCATAAAACTTAAGGAATTGCAATATAACTTTGAAAATGCTTTTGCCCTGGCAAAACTGAAAGACTGATGTTTGAAATATTTCGGGGATTAGGTCATGCTCAGCACCGGCAATTGGCTTGTTTGCACATAAGAAGCACTTTGAAATTATATTTCTTTCCTGGACCTCTTGACTTAAGAATCCTCCTTTAATACATCAAGTCTTGCATGCTTTGCTGCCTTCTGGGCATTTATTCATTCAGGTTTTCATTTCTGGCAAATTCTCTTAAGCTTTAACCAGTTCATGGAGAAACTTTGTAGTCCTCAGCAGAACATGACTGACAACATTGTCAGTTATGCTCTTTTTTCTGACAGACAGTTGCATTTACTGCCCAATCCTAACTTATTTCTCGCATGACAATGTAGTTGCACCGACTTGGCTATGATGTGTATATTTCCCATGGGGATATTTGGCTGCTGGAGGTCCGGGTTTAGGGTACATTTTTCTCCTTACCCCATGATAACTTCCAGCATTAATTCAGTATGTGATCTGGAAAATTCACATGAAAACATTTTATCTCAAAACAAGTTTGACCTATAATGGAAAGGGGAACTACATCTTTCCTTAAAAAAATTGTATTGGACAATATCTGCCTAACAACAACAACACAACAACAACAACAAGAATCATACAGTGAGAATATATGCAATGCCCAGGATCTTGGTTAGATCCCAAATTGCAGACTATAACAAGAGAGCACAGGTTGTGATGAAGTATAATATTACTTCTGCAAAATATAAATTAGAAGCAGGCCTCCGTCAGTCTTGAAAGGGTATGGTATCGTGCTTGGCGCTGCGTATGCTGCACGCGAAAGACGAAAGCCTGGGTTAGATTGTAATGGAGGATATGCTGTTACGCAAGCAGCAAATTAATGGCTCTCCACGCCAATGAATTAGTCCAATGGAAAGGCAGAGCCAATACGATTGGATCCAGCTGGCGTCGCAGGGCTGGGCTAAGGACAGGAGCTCATACTGTCTTGTGGGGCCGACCCAGGTCTTGAACCCTGGCCTGCTGGTTAACAAGCACAGTGTCTTAGCCACTTGCGCCACCCACAGCCCACATAAAAATATAAATAATGCAAAATATAAAGATTGAGGGTGCAATCCTAACCAATTTAGGCCAGCACAACCCACCCATCTCCCATTCCAGCTGAACTTTCTCTATTTGGAGATGCCCTGCAAGAGGTGGTAACTTTGCCACTGGGTGATGCAGAGCGGTTCGGGGAGTGAAAGGTAGGAAGGGTAAATCTGGGCAGAAAATATACGGTAACTGGTCCTCCAGCTGCCAGTGCAGGATATAGCAATGGCCATTTTGGCACCACTGTATCGTGGTGTTTACAGCCCGTTAGGAATGTAATGAGGTTTCCAGATCGGTCAAAACTCAGTTGAAATATTTATTCTTGATATCTAAACACAAACATGACACTAGATCCGTGAGCCCAATCACCTCTCTATGAATCTTAGAAATACAAATGAGCAGGTGAGATGTTGTTTTTGCTGGAAGATTTTATATTAATCTATAAATATTCATCACCATAATCATAGATTTTTTTTAAAGAATGAGTTGATCTGAGGTAAACTCAGCAGGGGTACATCCCCTGCTGTGATTAGTTAGCATTTACATAGTTTTCAGCGAGCAAGACTGTGGCTTATATTTTTTTCTTTTGTTAACAAAACACGATGTAGGAAATGATGTCGAAAGCAGAATCCATCAGTACCAAAATAAAAGTGACTTCTGAGCCACATTTGAAAATGAATACCACTTCTAATGTGAACGCGACTTTCTTATGATGATAACTCATCCCGCAAACATATTATAAGAGCTTTCCTTGTTTGCCGCTGACTGAAAATTATCCTGGAAGTATTGTGATGCTGCTCTGTTTCCACAGTTCTCAATAAAGCCAGGGCCGAGCCTGTCTCTGAGGTGGTCTGAAGTGATCTCCTCAGGCAGCAGATTGTTGTCAGGCCTCAACCGTTTGCCTCCCAACGACAGCGTATTTCAATTTTTAAGGAGCTGAAAAGACCGAGATTGAGAGTTTCTTTCCTGTTGTGTTTTATCATCAATATGTAATGGTATTATTCCAGTTGCAGCAGCCACAAGAATTGTGTTTTTACAAAAGGCTATCGAGTTCACAGCTCATGTGGTGATGGAAGCCAGGAGCCAGGATTGACACTTTCCTTTTCAAGACTCGGCATTTCACACATTGTACAAATCCTCAGCTGTCATAATGATTTCTGGACGTCCTTATTGCCACGAAAATAAACCAAGCGGCGCAGCCGAGTGAGACTCTGTAATTCCAGTCAATTATGTCACTTCTGCTGTATCCAGCCAGTAATTTTTCTAAATGATTCAAATCCCTTCATCTCCCTTTCTTTGACCAGAAGTAGCCTAGTGAGGGAAAAATTGCATAGCTTCCAGTTTGTGACCCAGGTTGCGATTGTATCCAACTTTTCAGCACTAAGGCAACTGCGGTGCAGCCCCAAGGGAAGGGGACAAATATTCCCTTACCTTGAGGAGACCTCCAAGACTGCCCCTAACCCACATGTGGGCACTTACCGGTTCGGGCTGGATCGCCTGAACCGGATGTTGAAATTTCCCCCGCTTCCGATCCGGTAGTAGGGGGAAAGCCAGGAAACTGGCCGTCTCTTTGGCGCACGCGCAGTGCATCCTGAAGCACTCTGTGCTTGCGCCATCCTTAGTGCAAGTGCAGAGCATCCTGAAGCTGGTGAGCTTCAGGATGCACTGTGCATGCACCAACGATAGTGCGCCAAGGTTGCGCAAGTGCAGAGCATCCTGTGCTTGCGCCAAGGTTGAGTGCGCCAACGATAGTGCGCCAAGGTTGCTCAAGCGCAGAGCGTCCAGAATGCACCGGCCCCACCCCTGACCCTCCACACCCCCTGACCCTGGCCCCGCCCCCTGACCCCAGCCTGACCCTGCCCACATCTGGCAAACCGGATGTTGGGCTGGGCCAGGCCCACCCCTGCCCTAACCCCACCAGAATGCAGCATATACCATGTTGGCATGGTTATGTTGGCACTGAAAAATTGGCTAGGATTGGGACACTAGCTGCAAATCTATATACACTTATCAGGGAGTAACAGTGCCTATTTGTTTCTACAGGTCCAACCTTGTTATACACAGATTTTTTTTTAAACATGGATTTGACTCAACACGAATGACCACTGCAAATCACAGTTTTAAAAGCTGCTTTTCTACTGTTGTAAAGAGGCAGTCATGCAAGCAAGTCATTCTATTCTTCAATCCCAGAATCAAACCCCTTCAAATATTAAGGCACTATCTTATTCCACTAGATGTAATGGAGGAGCAAGAAACCTAGAATTGCACCATTCAATCTATTTTTCCATTGTTTTCTTTATAAATAATTTTTTATCCATGGGAGGTTCCAGAATGGAACCCTAGTGGATTACAAGGGACGCCTGTACTCAGAACTAAGGTCCATTTAGTTCAATGGGGCTCACTCTCAGGAAAGTGCTCTTGGGATTGCAGCTATGGGCACAATCTTAACCATGTTTACTCAAAAGAAAGCCCCATTGTGTTCAATAGGTTTTACTCCCAGGAAAGTGTCTTTAGGATTGCAGCCTAAATCTCATTAAATCAAATGAGGCTTACTTCTGAGCAGGCATACATATCATTACAAAAAAGGAAAATATTGACTACTATTATGATAAGTGTAGGAGATTCAAAGTACTGGCACAGAAGAAGCTTATAAATCACTGACGCTGAACTCCTAACTCCCAGCCAGGCTGGCATAAGTCCTGGTACAAGTTCCACGCTAGCCTGAGGGCATCACTAGGCACTTCTATGCCACTCCTGTGGGGTTAGGTGAGTGGACACTGGCCTCCCCACAGGAACTGGGAGAAGGTGAATCGTGTAGCCTAAATTGGTTAGGATTGCACTCTCAGGCTGCAATCCTAACCACTATTTAGGCAGGCATAAATTCTGGCAGAAGTCATGTGCTGGCCTGGGGGTGTCAAAAAAGTGTCGTAAGGCACTTCTGCACCGCTCCTGGGAGAGTGCACCGCTCCTGGGAGAGTGCACAGACATGTGCTGGCCTCCCCACACCACCACAGGGTGGCCTAAACTGGTTAGGATTGAGCCTTAATTTAGCCAATTTATTTCAAAAAGTATGGAGTGGAGAAAAGAGTGCTAAAATGCAAGGATTACAGGGTAAGAGGGTGGATCTCCATATTCTGCCATAGCTTACCTTGCCCTCTATCCTCTCCTTGTCCAATTGGCTACTTTCCAAAGCAGCCATATGGGGAAGAAGGAAGAGGAGGCTGCAGCTTCAGGAACAGCATGGTGGTGGTGCAGTATAGGCATGCAAGAGTGTGCTAAGGATTTGGCTGAGGCAGTAGCATAGCTCCAGGGAGTACTGAATAAGTACTATAAGCATAGAGAGAATAATGCTAATGGATTACTTTGAGTCAGCATGAAAATCTGCATGCAGTATATAAAAATGAAAAGTCATTGACTGACTCACTGACTCATCAATGCCCAGCCAAAACCCCTGGACCTAGAAGCATGAAATTTGGGGAGGCTGTTCTTTCCATGATAAAGGCACCCACTAAAAACCAGTTTTGTGAAATACCAAATGGAGGGGAATGAAAAGGGGTGCAATGCAAAAAGGGGCACATGCAGTGGTGGGCTCTAGCAGGTTTGCACCTACTCTATAGAACCGGTTCTTAACAAGAGATAGTACATATAAAGTTTAAAAATAGCCATTTAAAAGTGGCTGCCAGATGGGCAGAGAACTGGTTCTTAAATTTTTTGAAGCCCATCACTGGGCACATGGAGTGCATTTGGAGATGTTGCACATGGAGGGATGGTGCGCATGGGGAGGGATGGTGTATGGGGAGAGATTATGAGGATGGGGGGATGGTGTGCATGGAGGATTGTGCATTGGGGAGAGATTGTGTGCATGGGGATAGTGTGCATGGGTGTGTGTTGCATGGGGAGGTTTGGGACTACCACTGCACGTGGGGGTGTGTGTTTCACAGGGGTGGTATTGCAAATATTCTTGAAATTTTACTCCCACAACATGGGTAGAGTTTGCTAGTGAACAATAAAAATAAAAGCATTTCAGTTCTGAAGCATACAATTAGTAATTACCCTTTCAAGCAGCAGAAGGAAATTTGATATAGATACAGGATGGTCTGGAAACCTTGGAGATCTCCTGTGTGGCAACTCAACGCATTGGTCCTAAGTCATGTTTGCTGAAACTGAGCTGCACATTGACAGCTCTGAATGCACATCTTTCCCTTGGCGTGCTTTTGTTTTGACAGCTTTCCTGGGCCCAGGGGAACACCCTGCACTTGCTACTTTGAACTTCCATCCACTCTCTGCTGACATGTAACCAAAGAGTGTTTTATAGAGGCAACACTTCAAATGTTTGCCAAACTGAAACTGTAGTAAAAATCACACTAGCGGGGCTATTTTCTGGCTTAATCTCAAAATGGAAGGGTAAGCATTTACAATAACCATCTATGAATCTTTTCTTTATTCCTGAACATAGAAAAAGGGGTAAACATTCCATGCTACTCCCTCTATGGATCTTCATTATACTCATTATCCAACCCGATGTTCTGACAGGTGTTAATAAATCATGCGCCAAGCAGAAGTATTTTGCATAGATTAGATAGTTTAATGGGAAGGTGCAAGCTATGTGCACAGCACAAATTAATCAAGGGATTGTGTCGCTGTGTGTCATGTGTAAGTGCACACACGTGAAGCATGTGTGCTAAATCCTTAATAGACTATTAGGAAGAAAGTGCAGTATAACAGCAGGGTTGAGTAAATCGTAGGCAGATCAGGTTGAAGAAGAACAAATCATCAAGAACATTTACACCTATTTTACTCAGAGAAGGAAACAATCAAGATGTTAATGAGTATAATGAAACTGATGGTAATAGGTACTGCATGCTGTCTAGTGTTAGTCATTGCAAATGTCCTGTAAAGTTTTTAGATATTATGGCATAGCAGTTGCTTGTTTAAAGGGACATGCTGGACCACACATAGCTGCAGAAGGAGCAGAGCACACAATAGAAGGTATTTCTATGCAGAGCAGTGCAGAGACAGAACAAGGCAGGGTGCAGAGATTGGGCCTGGGAGGGTGACAGAATTGGTGGCAGCCATCCATGCATATCCTATCCTCCTTCTCATGCCAGATCTGCTGACATATATACACTCTGATTCACACCACATACTTAATTCATCCAGGTCTGAGTAAACCCATTACAGCAGTTGGAGACAAACCTCCAGGGACAAACCTCTAGGAAGCCTTCCAACTTCCTCCATAGAATGAAATGTGGCTTGCACTGGTTCCACTGCATTGGCACATGGACTTGGATAGGATTGGGCTATCTTATCCTGATGCCACCTCAAATGGTTGAGGAAGATTTGGGTCACCAACTGAAAGCTTTTAGAAATCTTCTGTTATCAGAGGCAAAAATTCTATAATATTCTCCCAGAAACAGTTTGGGATCAATGAAGCTAAATGGATTTAAGAAAGAAAAGAACAAATGTTAGGGAATATCTTACTGTTGTCATGTCCCAACTGCAGCTCATTGAAATTAGAAATCTAATCAGAGTTATGGTCAGACCATTAGCCATATTACAGAGACAAGAAGAAATATTTCTTCTTCCATTTCAAGAGTGGTTAGAGAGTTAATATTTTCTTGTTTATGTAGCATGGCTCACTTGCTCGAGTTGTGAAAACACCTTTATATAGTGGGCATGATTGGTATGGCTGATTACTTTGAAATTAAAGGATGAACAGCCATGCCTATGAACAGGAAGTTGATCTTGGTGGCCCAGATGCTACCAACTTATAAAAGCAGGCCTCCGTCAGTCTTGGAAGATTATGGTATAGTGCTCAGCGCTGCATACACTGCATGCGAAGCATGAAAGCCTGGGTTGGATTGTTATGGAGGATATGCTGTTACCCAAGCAGCAAATCCCCCCTCTCCACGCCACTGAATTAGTCCAATGGAAAGGCAAAGCCAATACGATTAGTTCCAGTTGGCGTCACGGAGCTGGGCTAAGGACAGGAGCTCACCCTGTCTTGTGGGGCCGACCCGGGTCTCGAACCCTGGCCTGCTGGTTAACAGGCAGAGCGTCTTAACCGCTTGCGCCACCCACAGCTTAGCAACTTATAGAAGGGGAGATAAAACCAATTTATAGAAGGGGAGATAAAATCAATTTTTAAAAAGTTTTCTTTTATTCAAGTTTTCTTTCAAGTTTTTCTTTTATTCTGCTCTTTTTCCTTCAGTTTTTGTTTATGCTCTCAGCTCTGTCAGTGAATTCTTAATTTTGATTTTTGCCTATTTTGTTGACTATGTTTTTACCTTGTTGCAACTATTAATTTTAGATACATTTTTTATAAGTGACTCTTCAAGGATTCAATCCTAGGCACACTTTCTAGTAAGTCAGCTCCACATAGAACAATGAGACTTACTTGAGAGTAAGTGCCCAATCCTATACATGTCTACTCAGAAATAAGTGCCATTATAGTCAGAGGGGATTACTCCCAGGTAAGTGTGGATAGGAGTGCAGCCTAGATATCTTTAGAGTTGTGCTAAAAGTGGTATTAAGCTCCAAATCGGCTTCAAATGATATATGATCTTCCTATTGAAAATGCTTAAGGTGTGGAATTCATACAACTAATTTTTGAATATATCTGATGTAGTTATACCAGAAAATCTGTATTCTGGAATTCATTAATAAGGTATGCTGTATAAAGGAAATTACAGAACAGCATGTGAGTTGAGAGCCAAGGATGATGCTGTTGGGTAATTCAACAGATACCGGTGATGATGTCAGTAAGTTAATTCTTACTCCTTTCCTGGCAAGTAGGATATTAGTTGCATCTATATGGAAATCTCTTAATTTACATAAGAAGGATTGTTGTGTGAGCCTTGGGATGTCATAAAATCAGAAAAACTAACAACATATTTCAGGAAAATAAAAATAGACTTTTATGTGATTGTGGTCCTTTTGTTAGATATTGGACAATAGCTCAAAATGTCACTGACCCTACAATCCAGAGTAACTATGGGAGCACATAAGAGACATTACGTGCACCCGCAGTTACTACACCATCTGGTGAAAACCTATGGGAAATTCATTTAGCAATTCAGAGTAAATTGTTCTTACACTGGAGCAAAGACTCCCTGTAGTTACTCTGGATTGCACCATAATATTGAAATGTACAACTTGAAAGATTTTATGTTGGTGATGTTAGAGGCTCATATTTCCCTTGGAAGAATCAGCAGGTTTTACATCACTTCTGGTTTCTGTACAACAAAAAATGTGCTGCCGCCTCTATAAAAACAACTAAATATCTTGTGGAATGTTAAAGAAGAATAGATTTCTGGTAGCATAAATTTCTGGTTAATAGATTTCTGGTTTATATCTGTTATATACACAATATACAAAATAAAGATGAAATTGACTCTTGTTTGCAAAAGTTTATGCCACAAAAAATCTGTTCCTGTACAACTCTCTACATGTTTCCCAGATCTATGTTCAGTAACTGTTACTGCAAAAGAATAAAATATTATCATCTGTTCAGGAGTGTTTCCAATTAATGGTAGGTTGTGGAAGGAGGAGAATAGGAGAATGTGAAAAGCTCTGTAAAGAATGTTGTACAATCTAAAAACAAAGCAAAGCTAACCTATGTTATTGTTTTAACTGCAAAGTGGTTTTCATTGTTTTGACCTGGGAATTGGACATATACAATTGGACATATACAATGATCTCTTCATTTCCTCCTGTCTGGGTATTTGTTACCAGCCATCTCTTCGATAACTTAAAATCCATGTATGTGATTCAGGATTCCTTCTGTACCAATTGAGTTCCTTGAGCTTCAATTAAGGCATGTCCTTCCTGCCAAACTAAAATAAAAGCAATCAAGCTTTTAAAGTGATTTATTTATAGATAATCCATTTTAAAAGGGAAGATAGTGTTTCTTTTCCCCCATTAAAGTCACTCTCTGAAGGTTATTTAGTGGAGTGATCAGAGTCTGTTCTGACATGGAATGAATGCAGCTGCTCATGGCCAGCTTAAAAAAAATTCATCTTTACTCCTTAAAATAGTGATGCCTGCTGACTGCATGAGTCTTGTACGCTTCCCTCTCATTCTCAATCTGTTCCACCTGAGTTAAGATCTTGGCACAAACAGATACAGCTCTTCTCTGAGTTGTATGTTGCTGGGTTAGCAATTCAATTTCTGAAGAAACTGTTGGACTTTGAATGTATGGGATGTTGGTTCATGAGATCTATTCAGCCAGAATAATAATTATATGTTAAGTGCGCATGCAGTGCTCATATGCAGTGATCAAAGGCTCAGCTAGCGTCATAAGCACACTACAGGCATACCTTTCATGAATAGTATGTGCTTATCATCACAGCAGGCAGCAAAGTGACAGATAATGCCCCAATGTTGCTCATAGTTAAGCATGCTTATGGTCCATTGATTTCAGTGGTAAGCATGTTTAACTCTGCATTGCATTGGAGCCATCATGAGGCAAGTGTCAATGGACTCCTCTGTCTGTGTGTGCAATGATGATAGTCAGACAGAGATTGGGTGATAGGGCTTTTCTGATGGAGGAATCCTGATAATGGAATACACTCAGGGTAACATGTCCTCTTTCTAGGTTTCTGTCCTGGAAAAGATCTCCATTGTCCTTGTGAGCAAGCAGAATGTAGCCTTCTTGTTATTAATAAATTATTTGTAATGGTTACACACACATGTATATAACCATTACATATAATAATTATATCTAATATATTTGTCATGAAATATATATGATTATTTGTAATGATTTAATGGTTTATTTAATAATATGTCATATAGTGTTTGGGAGCTATAGCGGCTCAGCAATTATGACACCGTGCCTTTCAATCAGCAGGCAGGGATTTGAGATCAGGGTGCTACAAGATGGAGTGAGCTCCTATCCTTTGCCCAGCTCCTGCCAACCTACCAGTTGGAAAGCATGTAAATGCAAGTAGATAAATAGGTACCACCTTGGTGGAAAGGAAACAGAAATGGATGGAGGTCCTGGCAAGAGTGTTGGTCTTTCCTCACTCCCAGATGCAGCTGTCCTCAACTTGTCCCGGGGTATGGTTGCCATAAGTCCTGGAAAATTTGGACGCTGCTGGCATACTGGCATATGTCACATAATCGCATACTGACATATGTCACATATATGACATATTTGACAGGGTGGGGGTCCTGTCCCGGTTTAGTAGAAGAGAATTATGGCAACCCTATCCTGGGATTAAGTATCATTGAACACAATGGGACTTACTTTCTAGTAGAAATGGAGGAGCTCTGACATCACAGTGATGTTACTTCCTTTTGATGTCACATCTGGTGACTTTTAGGTTGATGACCCTTTGGGAGGATTCCATAAAGTCATTCACTGAAAGGGGTCCTGAGCTAAAATGCTGGAGAACCACTGGCCTACTGTTCAATCTTTTAGATTGAACATAACTGCTTCTTTTATGTCTTTGTTGATCAGTAATGTTATTTCATTCAAATGCTCCTCCTATTTCTGTTTACCATATTGTTAGGTCATTTACTGATTTAATCATCCAGTGTGGATGTCTGATGGTTCATCATTGATTTAAGGAGGTGGCCTTCTAATGTGTTGAAACATGTTAAGAAAGTGAATCAAGATTCACAGGGCAATCCTATGCATATCTGTTCAGAAGTTTCATGGATAGTTGTGATTCCCAAACATTTCAGTCCCATGAGCCACATTCTCCCACACAGTGGGTCATGATGCTCCACATAGTGCCAGAATCTGTCATTGGGAGATTCCCGTAGTTTTCTGTAAACTCATGTTGGCCCAGTGACCCAACCTTCTGACCTCCACAGACCGCAGAATGGCCCACAGAAGCATCTAGAAGTCACTTCTGGTAAAATCAAATGTTGCATTTGGAAACCAGAAATGAATTCCATATGATTCACTTCTTTAGGATAAAACATTTAACAACCCTATATAGTTCTGTTGAATTCAAGTACAGTTGATAAGCAACTGTTAGCCCTTTTCTCTTTAAAGTATCTAGCCAATGCCTTCTAAGTATTTACAATATTGGGCTTTAAAATTCATAAATTTAGCCACATAATTTTAATAGCGCTTGAGTTAACTAATATGAAGCTACTGTTGCGGGTGGCAGTCTAAATAGCTCAAGTTAGATTTATGTTGCCTATTTAAATATATGGCCCATGCAGTATCCATTTACTTGACTCAAAAACAAATGGTTTATTGCCAGGCAATGCTGTTAAAGGAGAAGCATACATAAAGGAAGGAGAAAAAATGTCTTTAGTAAGTGGATTGAAGATCAGTTTGTGATTCTTCAGTCTTGGTTTCCTTCTACTTTTATTTTTTTAATGGTAGGTTTCTTTTACTGCTGCATGCTTTTCTGAATCAACTAGAAAGTGGCAAAGAATTTGTCAAAGAAATGTTGAATTCACTCCTCATTTAGCAGCAACAATGATCTTCCAAAATAACCCTATGCTACTTTCTGACAGGCCTGTATCTAAACCGTAACATACTCAACTGCTATGCAACAATGGGCTTATATTTGATGGCTAATGGACCACTCCAATGCCAGCTGGGTGCCAGTGTAAATATGTTTTGCATTGGTAGAGACTGCTTTACAACAGTTGGAAAGCAGTCTTCACTGTAATGGCCTCCTGCACACTGGTGGATTACAAAGACACATGCAATAGGTAAGGTTTTGGATAGGATGGAAAGGGCCAGAGCGAGGACAAAAATGGGGAACTGATGGGGCAGGTGGATTTGGGCCATGAGGGACTGGGTTAACCTCTCACCAGATATCAATCCATCTTTCTGAGTCAACACGGACTTGGCTAGCTATTGAGCTTCTGCAGGTCCGAGTTGATGCACCAGCCTTGCAGTGCCTTACTCCAGGGAAAAGGAACAAATGTTCCTATACTCCAAGAAGGCCACCAAAGACCAAAACCTCCCTGCAGGGTTCAGTAGAACATGTGCCAGCATTTCTGCATCGCCACGAAGGAAGTTACGGTGAGTTGGGCTGCCTGGACCATTTAGATCAAGAGGTAAAGTAAGCTATGACTTACCGAAATCACAACTATTTCATTTGTAACAATGCTGTAAGAGTGGATAATACCACAATGATTTTTGGTTGTTTTAAGCTAAGCAGATCTTCCTCCACTCAGTGCCTCAATTTTGACCGCTGATGTTGCCTCTGAATGCTGCCTTGCATTTATGATAGAAGTAAAGGTAGATGCGTTGAAAAATCAATAACATTGACAGTTAAGAAAATCTTCAAAAAGAACATTTCAGAGAAGAAGTCACAAATGCAACAGGACACGGCTGTTGAGATGCAGGCAGTGTATATCCAGCGGGCCATTTTAAAAGAGAGATGTTTTCCTGAGAAGTGTATGGTCTGTGGATTTTATAAAGGGAGGTTCATTCCTCAAGGACTGCAGAATCAAGAAATGCCTTGCCTGTATGAAAACACTCAGAGCAGGGCATCCATCCAGTTTTGCAGGCTGAAACATAAAGGATTAGGAACATCAGGTATCCCCAAGGTCGCTCCATTTTCTTTCCTGATCATGGCTAGGCTAAGAAGCATTAAGATATCCCAGCCCTGGCAACTGGGATTGCTAGATGCTTCACTGCAGATCCCTGTGATGAGAAAATATCCTTTTTATACTATAGATAGGATGGATATG
Source organism: Cryptoblepharus egeriae (assembly GCA_030015325.1). Lineage (NCBI taxonomy): Eukaryota > Metazoa > Chordata > Lepidosauria > Squamata > Scincidae > Cryptoblepharus > Cryptoblepharus egeriae. Next base: position 40,393,274 of record JAREYC010000004.1, on the reverse strand, counting down.
ATCATATTCTGCTACAGTACAGAAGTCCTTGCCTGGCAGTGGAACAGACGCAGTCAAACATCATTAAGCAATGTTGTAACAAAAGAAAAAGGTTGTGGCAAAGGGGCATTCATAAGAGGGAAAAAAAAGAAAGATCTAAAAGGGAAAATTGAATCACTTAACCGCAATATGTCAGGCAAATACAATGCAAAATTGGCTGTGACTAGAGGTATTCGGCAGGTGAACGTTTCCTGTTCTTTTTTTGCTGTCAGTATATTGCTTCTGTCTGGATGAACATACTCGTAAATCTCTCCTAATGATGCATATTCCTGAAGTCCTCGTGAAACAGCAATTTATATAGGTTGTGCCAAAGATGGCCAACTATGGTTAGTGTACGCTGCCCATTGATCACGCGGTCATACGCAGCGGTTTCTTTGCTTACCTGAGCTGTGTTCTAGGGTTTAGGATGAATAAGAATGAGATGACCATCTGCATTTTGAGAGAGTGATGGCTAAACCCGGTGAGCTTCATAAAAGAAAATTATGGCTTTGTGCTTTATGAAGGCAGTAAATCAGCTGTAGCGCTTGCATTGAGGTGAAAAAAGGGAAAAGAATGTTTTTGTGGAATGGCTTCTCCCATCATAGCAGCTGAGTTAAAAAGATTTAGAATAAATCTCCTGTTAAGAGGTCACACTGATGGTAATGTTAGAGGTGATTGTTGTCACCTTTGCTTAGAATATTATAATGTTATAATGTTTACTGACAATAGGTATGTATACCTGGAAATATGAATTGTTCCTCCTTGAGAATTGCTGGAGCATAAGGCAAGTACCATAATCCTATGCATGTCGTAAGCAAGCATCGTTGGATTCAACGGAACTTACTCCCAGATAAATCTGTATAGGGTTGCGAGCTGGTCAGCTCAATCCAAATTAAATTCTGCACCAGTGGATTGGGTGTTCTGCCAGAAGAGCTTGAAGGATCCAGGCAACAGTGACTGGGTTCTGCTGGAAGTTGCACAACATTGCACATTCTAGAGCTGCAAGCCTGCCAGTGCAATGGCTGGCAACCATGTGTGTGGGCAACCACTAACCAGCATGGTGGTGATGGAGATAGGTAGTGGGAGGATAGTCCAAGAGAGAGGTGGAATATGGGTGGGAAGGGGGAGGAAGGTACAACAAGATTGAGACAGGGTGAATCTAGCCACAAGTATGTGGCCAAATTCCCTCTCCCTTTCTGTTAACATTACACTACTTGGTTTCAAAGTTGCTGGCACTGGATTGTAGAGTCTCATAGAGACAGTGGAAGTTTTTTCCAAGGTAAATGAATCAAAGTTTGCTTATCCTGGAGATGTCCCCATCTGCCCTTCCATCATAGGATGCAGTGTAGGTTACGATGAATCAGCAGGGGTGATTAAGTTTGAATTGGGTTGTAAGCAGTGGTGGGCTTCAGGGGGTCCTCACAGGTTCTATAGAACGCTTTGCTAATGTGTGCCTGGTTCTGAGAACTGGTTACTAATGGGACATAGAACCTGTTGTTAATTTAGATTATTAGGATATAGAACCTGTTGTTAATTTATTTGAATCCCACCACTGGTTGTTAGGGACTGACAATTCAATTCTACACACACGAGTATCTCTATGTACAGTGGATAGGGTTGCCATAATTCTCTTCCACAAAACTGGGATGGATCCTCTGTCCTATTTGCCAGTAAGTGAACACAGTCCCCCCCAAATCAGGATTGTTTTAACCCTAACAGTGTAAAATGGCTGGTGGTGAAATCAAAGCAGGGAAATTGAGGTGTGATATGGAGAGACATTGGAGCAGGTGTCCATATACAATATAGGACAGAGTGCCTCTACCTTTAAGCATTGCATAGTAGAGGGAATTTAGGCAGGTGCTGCTTTTTAAACCCTACTAAAATAAGCTAATCCTGCCTCAATTTCCTTATCCTTAAAGCAGGCCTCCGTCAGTCTTGAGAGACTATGGTATCGTGCTCTGCGCTGCATACGCTGCATGCGAAGCACGAAAGCCTGGGTTGGATTGTTATGGAGGATAGGCTGTTACCCAAGCAGCAAATCCCCCCTCTCCATGCCACTGAATTAGTCCAATGGAAAGGCAGAGCCAATACAATTGGATCCAGCTGGCGTCGCAGAGCTGGGCTAAGGACAGGAGCTCACCCTGTCTTGTAGGGCCGACCCAGGTCTCAAACCCTGGCCTGCTGGTTAACAGGCACAGCGCCTTAACCGCTTGCGTCACCCACAGCCCATAATTTCCTTATCCATGCAATAGTTAAAAGGTAGAGGGTCTCTGTCCTCCATTCTGTATGGTCACCCTGCATGGGAGGGATGAAGAGAAATCAACATATAGCACTTCCTAATGCCCTTTCAAACAATAGACATGCTCCCAATCTGGAAAAATGCTAAGCCAATGACAGAGATTGCATAGGTAAGAATAACTGCATAAGGATCCAGAGGATAAGGGAACAATAGAAGAAACTTGCACTTTCTGCTACCCCTGTCCTACCTACTTTCCTACAATGGAATATAGGATATAGACTTCATTTAGCAACTAATCACAGTGCACAACCCCAGTAATATTCAGCATCCTACAAATCCATAATGTGATAAGTTTAATGTCATTTAATATGGCTTAATTTCTTCATGCAGGTCAGGTTATACTCGCATGTAACAACTTAGGGATATATTTGCTATTTGTATTGTTTGTTTTTTTGTGTTTATTTATAAGTCTAGCTTTCTTTGTATGCATAAAACTTGAAAGAAAAACCAAGCAACCACTATCTGTGTCATGGCCGGAAGCCAAAATAGGGACATGAATTTTTTTTAGTTTTGCTTTCTTGCTGCACTCAGTTAGTGACGTGTTTCTTTGAAGGTGGGAACGGCCCAGCAAACCAGCCAGCACAGCACAAACTATTCATTCTATACAGTGTCAGAATTGCATTTCATTGGCTCTCAGTGCAATCAAACCATGGGAACATTTGAGTTTTAAAAATCCACTTTTTGTTCCATAGGCATTTGTGTTTTCATTTTCTGGTTAATTGACCATAACATAACAGATCTTCCAAAGCAGTTTCTTTGCACTGTGCATTAAATTACCTTTCCAGTGATATATAACTTGATGGTATTATCCTTCATACATGCCCCATTTTTCACTGAATTAGCCACTAGTATCAAGCTCAGCTTATAGTCCCCCTAAAGTTTATAGCCTGGTGCAACTGCACACCTTGCACCCCCTAGTTATGCCACTGGTGATAATCACATTTGAATTGCTATGTAAGGGGAAGCTTCTGCCTCTGAGCTGAAACACGGCTTCTTTCAAGGCTGGGGAACGGGAAATTGATTCATATGGATTCATAGCCTGGCTTGTTACTATGGAAATAAATGGTTTTTATATAATGTGAAAATGGATATCCATGGAGGTTCCTGGAACCAAACAACACGGATGGTGAGGTTTAACTTGTTCTACTGCTGCCAAATCCACCCCCCTCCTGGGCCCGATCTGACTTCATCCCCCATCTCCTTTGTTAAATATAAGAGAGCCATGACTTAAAAGTCATCACTCCATACCTCATTTGCATAGATCTATCTGATATAGGCCATAATTCACAAAAGCTCCTGTTATATGTTGATTTTTAACCCATTCCTGCCCAACCCACAGCTGTACGCATTTGGTCCCTGTTGTGAATATGTTGGGCGGAAATGGCGGCCATGTATTTGAATGTCACTGGCTACGAAACACTAATGTGGAATTTCCTAACTTTTTAGGTAATTTGTCTTCCTAACTCTGTACACAAAATCAGCTTCTGACATTTTTTTAATAATAGCAACTCTTTTGTGTGAACCCTTCTTTGACTTAATCAACCCATGATTTCCTCATGTGAACACTAGGTGTCAGCACTCCCACACGTACATGCAATTAAACTAACAACCGTCTGGTAGTAAAAAACAATAACAAGACCCATTATGTGCATCTCCCAGTTATGGCCATTTATTTTACTCCTTTACAGCATGTCACTGAAATAAATGTCGTCTCGGTAGTATAATGGGATCCACTCCATTGATGGCATATGTAGAAGGAAAAATGGCACACATTGCAAGGGATGGAAATGGTGAGAGAATACATTTTGCCCTAATTTCATGTATTTTGAAGCAACATAGTAAAATGCACCCCCCCAAAAGAGTTCTGTCTCTTCATTTTTTTGCTTTCATGTCACCACAAGTAAAGAATCTACTATAGTAAAAAGCATTTCTTGAGTTTTTTCCCCAATAGTAGCTATAAGAGCATGGATTTAAAAAAAACACAAAACAAAACAATACATCTTAGTAAACAGCAATGAACCATTATTTCTGTGATACTGACTTCATAGATTTGCTTTTAATGTGACTATATTATAGTTTTGATTTGATTTGTATGCCACTCTTTTTCCAAGAGGGCCATGTATGCCCCAGCTTACTTCTTCACAGCAACCCTGTAAGATAGGTTGGATTGAGGTAGGTAGGTTGGATTGAGGTGGATTTGAACCCTGATCATCTTGCGCACACTCTCTCTTTTTCAATAGATTGTTGATAATATTGTTGTTTATATTACTCTTATTTTTAAATAAAATAATGCATGAAGAGACTGAAACTAATAATTTTTATTTCTTATTTTTTAAAAGGCATACGTTTCAAAATCTATTGTCTTTTCAGCAGCACAATGCCTCAGAATACCAGTTGAACAGAACCAATGGAGGGAATGGGTATGCATTTCATTCTTGTTATATTCAAACTTTCAGACTGTCTCTTCAAGTCTAATCAAACTGTTCTATTCAAACATATGTAATTAAAAAAAGAGCCAGTTTACACATGTATATTTCTTTTGTCAGTAAAATTTTGCATCTGAATATTCAGTGCTTGGAGAAGCAGAGGGGTGATGTAGATAACAGTTGCCATTCTCCTGTATCTGGCATTCAGAGGCAGACCACCTCTTAAATCTGGAAGCTACAGAATAGCATTGTGGACGAACCGCAGTCATTCTTGCAATCACAACTGTTTTTGGTAGCAACATCAGTAGTTAGAGTTTCATACATGGAGAAACTGTACTAATTGTACAATACTCTAACAACATTTTTCATCAAGCAGTTCAAAAATAATGCCAGCAGAATCTTTTGCCATTGCCTGTGGTGGTTACTATTTAATAGCATAAATATTACTCACTGATCAAGGATATACACTCTTTCTCAACAAGCAAGGCTTGTTTTGCAATCCATTTTAATCCACACCTTCATTTCAAGGTTCGTAAACTTGGGTAAACAATGTGCTCACTTATCAACATGCAATGAAAAAACAATCAGTAATAATTGTCACATATATCTCTTGGATGTGGTAAATTCCCTGTCTTAGGGCGCAATCCAGAGTAACTACGGGGAGTCCTTGCTCCGGAGTAAGAACAAGTTAGTCTGGATTGCAATATGAATTTCCCATAGGTTTTCACTAGGTGGTGCAGTAACTATGGGTGCACATAATGTCTCTTACATGCTCCCGTAGTTACTCTGGATTGTAGCCTTAGCATATTAAACTGTTGGACAGCACTCTGGTGCTTACTTTTCCCCTCGATTCCTTTTACTAGGAAAAGGAATTGCTGGATGGAGCAGCAGTTTTCAAGCACATTGATATGCCACAAATAGTTCACAGTGTGCCACGAGTGTTTGGGGGAAGGCTCATATATTAGCTGAGCCATTGTGGGATGTGAGCCCCCCACCAGCCGCATGATGTGCCGTGTCAACTGAGAAAAAAACTGATCATGTGAGTTGAGAATTTTAGCACCTTGTCTGAATGCCATAAGATGAAAATGGTTGAAAATCCCTGGGATAGAGTGAGAGCCAGTCAGTGTTGGGAGGAGGTGATGGGCTGCAACTATTGTATGTATAGGGTTGCTATATATCCAAGAAGCCAAGACTGTCCTGGTTTGGGGGGGATTGCATTCACATACTGGCAAGTTTGACATGGGGTCCTGTTCTGGTTTTGTGGAAGAGAATTATGGCAACCCTGTGTATGTAAGAGTCTTCTGCCAAGAGTCTTTCTTGGGCATGGCACTGGTTTCTCCTACCCCCCAGGTAGGTTACAAATATCCCCCAACTGTATTCTGTACAGGTACTTGCTTCTGTGTCTCAGGATGACTGCGTCATTCCCTTCCCCAGTTATTGGGATTCCTAAGTGGTGTGCTATTTTTCAGCCTTCCAACTCTCTTCTTGTGAGCATTTGCAGACAGCATAGAGGCCAATGAAACCCAAGAGATAGCCATTGCAATCAGAGATAGCCATTTGCATGAAGGGGGTAAACACATGACCCTGCAAGTATGGAACCATTGGTATGGGGGAGGCTACTGTATTAATTTTTGCTTCAGCTGTTATGTTGTGCTATCAGCTAATTATTAGGCACACACATGTAATAATGTTTTGTAATAATAATATTGTAATAATGTTTTGCAGGCGATAGCTATGTCACAATGGCCATAAGTATAAGCCATCAAAAATAGGTTGTAGATCTGCTTGGGCATCTTCACATTTTCATGACACACTATGCAGAGAGTTTGCTGGAATGGACTCACAAAGCTTTTTGTAAGCAACCTTTCCATGAAGAAGCAAGCAGGAATGAAGGTCACAGCACTGGCCCAGAGGTGGAACTTGATCTCAGCAATATTTCAAAGCAGATATAAAGGCATAGTGCAGGTGGTTGGAGAGATACGCAGAGCCAGAGAGACATTTGGGGTCAAGAAGATTGAGGCTGTCTGGATTTTGCTGACATCAAATATGCTGTTGAATTCTGCATCGCAGCTGCTCACCTTAGACACATGGTGGACGGAGCACACTGCAGAGCAGATGGGCAAACCTAGAAGGATTTATTATCAGTAAACATGAAGACAGCTCTGAGACAACAATCCGGAAAAAGGAAGAAAGTACTGCTGTATTGGTCTTGATCAGAGTAGAGTGCAAATCTTCTAGGATTGTTTTGCTCTGCCAAAGTAAGGAACTGCAGAACAATCCTATATAATATGCTGACTCAGAGTAAAGTCCCCGGTGTGTTCAATAGGGCTTATAACTAGGTAGGTAGGTGTGCACAGGATTGCAGCCTCGTTTATAAAAAGAAGGCTGACATTCAGCACAATCCTCAGCATTTCTACTCAAAAGTAAGCCCCATGTGTTCAGTGGGTCTTACTTCCAGGAAAGTGTCTATGATTGCAGCCATTGTAGTCCTTTGATCTAGTTAGATGATGGAAAGGCAAATGGAGAGGCAAATAAGGCTGCAGTCTTATGTACACTGAACACAGACTAACTTTTCTAGTTGACATGCTTAAAATTGGGCTGCAAGTTCTCTTTGCACTTTTCACTAACTACCTGATTTCACAGTAATATTAGAAGAGTAGACTACTAATGCATACAGGCAACCCCTCTTTCTGATGGTTCGTTTTCTGATGGTTCCGCTCTTTCAACACTTTTCAGTTATACCGAGGACTCATTTATTCAACACATGTTCCACTCCATCCTCTCTCTGCTGGACGAAAGGCTAAAATTGTATTCCCTGGTGTTGATTTGCATGTGACTTGGTGTTAAAATTGTTTTTGGCATTTCCTTATGACTTTTCTTCAGTAAATCACCATCATTTAACTATAATTTGGTATGTATTTTGGATATGTATTCATAAATATGTGCTATTTCAGCTTCTGCAAATGATATTTGAGGTTTTTTTGGTGGCCAGTTTGCATCTGCAAGCTGAAAAAGACTGGGCTCCATTTTTCAGTCGTTTTCACTGTTGGATGGTGCTCCAGTCCCTAACCTATCTAGTAAGTGGAGGGGGGGGGGGGTGCCTGTATTTGCTCAGAAGTCTTGCAAGTACTTCACAGAACCCAGAAGCCTAAGAACTGCTGGTTTTCTGCTTTATATCCCAGGAGGTGACCTGGTTAACAGGGCTGAGGTGTCCATCTTTTTGGAAGGTAATATGCAAAGGCTGGGTGGCACAAGTGGATAAGACACTGTGCCTATTAATCAACCAGCAGGCCAGGGTTCGAGACACAGGTCCTACAAGATGGGGTGAGCTCCCGTCCTGAGCCCAGCTCCTGCCAACCAAAACAGTTTGAAAGCATGCAAATGCAAGTAGATAAATATGTACCACTTTGGTGGGAAGGCTCTATGGCTCTAGAAATGGGGGTGAGCAATCAGTCATGACAAGAAGTATAACCTGTGGGGTTATATATAAGTGCATTCCTTCACCTTTACATTATATGCATGGTGAGACTGGGTGATGTCATGGTTGTGTATATTCTTCATGGATCTATTCCTCCCATCAAGGCTGCTCCATAACTGGTGCATGTGTACAATGTTGCCATGGATGCTTGGGGAACCGTTCCGTTTTTTCCGTTTGGAGTGTTGCCTTTTACCTCTTATCTTTCCTGCTGAAGGTATAAAGGATTCTAACTCTGGTAGTGTTACATTGATGTTCGTTGGATGTCCCTGAATTATTCTAAATTTTAGTAAAATTTGTCATTGCACATTAGCAAAACATCGATTGTTAATTTGCAAAGAAAAGGATATGCACAGAAATTCTTAGTGACAAGAAAAACATTTTACTTTAGTGTGCCAGATGAGAATGTGAGTTTCTCCTTGAACTTGTTAGTTCTGTTGTTTTTAGAGCTTCTTTACCTTGGTTTTTTCCCCCCAAAATTCATACATTCTAACACAGTCAATGTCATTTTAAGAAATCTAGAGTGGTCATTTAACTGCCCACATCATCCCACATACACTTGAAAATACCAATTACAGTTTACTAGAAAAGGATTTTAAGTAGTCTTGAGTGCAGAATTCCAACCTCATCTACTGGACCTTTGTTGGAACTGCTAAAGTCAACCCGTCATCTTTCTTTGCTATTCTTCAATTTCATCCACATCTATAGTTTCAAGCATACATTTTTTAATCTTTATCCCACACTTCCCCCATAAGGAGGGATGCGCAACAGGCAGTTTGCAACATTTCCAAACAGAAAATGTTTGGAAAACATTTCTAAACAGAGCCAGGATGGTAGTGGTTTGGGAGTTGGACTGAGACCTGGAACTTAGATGCAGATTCAAATCCTTCCTTGTCCATGGAAGGATTTCTGAGAGACCATGGGCAGGTCTCCCACTTTCAGTCTCACCTACCTCATAGGGTTGTTGTGAGGACAATGGGAGGGAATGCACCAAAGCTTTGTAAGCTACCTTTGGTATTTGCATTGGCATGGGAAAGGAAGGGTATAAACTCCTTAAATATTAAATGCATATGAAGTTATTACATTACAGAATGATATATTTGTAAAGTTAAAAAATTATGACATTTGCAGCACCAGAAACTGGAAAAAAGCAGAACATAGCAATAAAAAAAGGCTAATCAGAAATAAAATCACATACTTAGAAAGATGAGACAAATCTGGTAAGCTACATAGCTCAGATAGTGGTTTTCTGTGGTGGAAGGATTGTAAAAGGTGCGTCTTCAGGCACAGAAGGTATGAGAAACAATATTTGGGAAAGGATCTATCAGCCAGGGTGGCTAAACTGAGCATTCAAATTCAGTGATGTGCCACTGGTGATGTGCCACTGAATGACAATGGGATAACACAAGAGAACTATAGTCCTCATCCGCTACTTATTGGCTTTCTAGGGCGGTGATTTTTAACCTTTTTTCTCTCATGGCAAACTGACAAAGTACTAAAATTGTCAAAGCACACTTTATTTGACAATTGACAAGGCATACTTTACTGCCAGCAGGGAGCTCATATCCACCAATGCCCCTACTCCCAAAATCTCACGGCACACATGCAGCCATTCGTGACACACCGGTGTGCCACAGCACGGTCGTTGATAATGGCTTCTCTAGGCATTTAACTGATCATTATGGAAGAAGGACATGGGACCAGATAGAAATTTGGTCTGATCCATTAGGTCTCTCTTACATTCACAGTAGGACAGTGATTTAAATGGGTTCAATGGTAAGTTGTTTCTCATTTCATCAGTTTCTGTCTGGATGCTTTTATTTAAGACCAGCTCATCCATAAGGTCACTTAAGATGTCCCACCCTAGGCAATAGAATGATGTTTGTGGGGATGCCCTCCTATATCTGTTTCCCACCATCACTCTTTCTTCTTCGAGTCCTGGACTTGGAGAAAGAAGAGACTAAAGGGGTGGAAGTATGGAGGAAAAGAATGATAACCCACTGTGTATCCCATGGTCTAGTACATTTGGTATGTTGTCACAGATACCAGGAGATCTCAGGCTGACTTTCTTTTCGTTCATTAACAATTAGTTACATGCAGCGGTAGGATTCAAATAAATTAACAACAGTTCTATGTCCTATAATCTAAATTAACAACAGGTTCTATGTGCCGTTAGTAACTGGTTCTCAGAACTAGGCATTCATTAGCAAAGGGTTCTATAGAACCTGTGAACCCCTGAAGCCCACCACTGCATGATTGCAAACCTTTAAGCCACATTTCTTCTTGGCCTTTGAGGAAGTTATGCTTCAGGGGAAGAGAAGAATATTTCTCATAGTCAAGCCAGAAGCATTTAGCATTTTTTCCCCTTGCATTTAGAAAAAGTCTGTTTCCTCTCCTTCTATCATGATTTATATTCATTTTTGCAGAAAGCATAATTTGTTGGTTGAAAATGCTGTTCTACAAGTTAACCTTTAACACATTTAATCTTTTCCCATATTCCGGGCCACATGCCACAATTTTTTTTCCCCTTCTTTTTTTTTTTTAAATAGTGCAAATCCATTTATTCTTCTGATGTTGCAGGACATTCAATCAAAGGACGCATCTTGGTTCTGACAACAGTCTCATGGGATCAATGTGCTCTTGTGTATCAGATGATGATGAAAAATTGAGGAGTTAAGTGTATGGCTTAAACGATGGCTGTTTATGCATTCTGGAGACGTGCACGTTTCTCTAAATGACGAATCAAATAAAATGAAGATGTCCATTAGAGGGCACTTGATACTAATTGGAGCGATGACTCATTCATTTGCATTTTGTTCTTTCTCATACAACGTAAAGCCTTCTTTTTCATAGATCTTGTAACCCTCTGCAAAATTGTAAGCCTCAACAGATCAGATCATAATAGATTGTTGCTATGTTAGAATGCCTCCTTTACCACAAGGTTTTTCATTCTAGATTTACAAGGGAAACCTTCTTCCTTAATTTTGTCAGAAAAGTCTGATCACTACCAGGAAACGGAGGTTTGTATCTGGGTCCCATGTCATGAATGAACCATATCAATCAATTGATAATTGTCAAAACCGACTGCTATAATTGGAGTGAGGATTGAATACATCGTTAAAACAGATGGGAAGCTCGGTGAAATTGCTCTCCAGAAAAAGAATATATGTGCTCGGAACTGGCAGAGGGACCATTAGCCCATGAATATAGGACACTGCTGTGTCCATCGGATGAAATTCAGTATTATCTCCATTGCCTGGTAGTAGCTCCATTCAGTTCAATGCCAGGCAGTGATGGGATTCAAGAAATTAACAACAGGTTCTATGCCCATCTGGCAGCCGCTTTTAAATGGCTATTTTTAAACTTTATATGTCCCATCTCTCATTAACAACCGGTTCTATAGAGTAGGTGCGAACCTGCTGGAGCCCACCACTGATGCCAGGGATGGAATTTGAGGAATACAGTAGATCTACTTGAGATGCAGGAAGATGTCCTATAGGAAACAGGATATAGGAAGATATATCCAGAGGGCCTGATCCAGAGGTGCTTTTCTTATGTTATGATCCAGAGGGATTTTTCTTATGTTCTGTAATTACTAAAAGATACCCAGTATCATTCCACAGCAAGCGTGTTTTATTTTCAGAGCATAATTTTGGAAAATTCTAGAAAAATATAAATAAATTTGAAAAAAATCACCAGTATCTATAAAACACAAAGCAGGTATGAATCTTGTTTAAGACTCTTATCAACCATTTACAGAGTGTGAACACATTTTCTGTTTTTCATATGTTTTAATAAGTATGTTATGAGATTCCAATGCTGTCATTCTATAGAAACAAGTTCTATACAATTTCCCCCCTCCTATTTTCCTTGCACAGATTTCTCTTTGTTGGGGCATCCAACTTGGGGCATCTCTTGTTTTGGTCCATTATTTAACTGGAAACCCTGCAATAGTGGGACAGGCTGCTTAATTGGAAAGATGTACTGATGCAGAGAAGGTATGCTTATTTTTTGTTGAAACAGAGTCATGGCTTAGAAAAGAACTGTTCTGTCTTTCCTGATCTAAACATTTTCTACTGGAGCAGGCTAAATATATAAATAAAGGTCACTGGAATGAAGGTATAACATTTCTCCCCTGCTAAGCCGTGGAATAAATGCTGAATGAGCTAATCAAAGCAAGTACCAATGGGGATTCATGGAAAGCTTTTAATTTTTTGTTTTTGCTCCTATAATATGCATTAATTGAAGTCTGATTTAGGAATATAGTGAATGATTTCCTATACTCTCAGCACCTTCCTGCTTAAACTGAATCCCCAAATGTTTTTTCAAAATTAGATTCTCCAATTGCAGGGATAAATTACTGCAGAAGGAGCAGTATCTGCACAAGAGAAGAGGTGTTGCCAGAAGATTGTTGGATTCCAACAAGGTATTCTTGCAGTGATGGAAGGATCTATAGTGGAAACATGAAATACATTGCCCTCCTCCCCACACACGAGCACATCAATTTGTTGCCACCTATCAAAAAGTAACATTAAAGCAGGCCTCCATCAGTCTTGAAAGACTATAGTATCATGCTCGGTGCTGCATACTCTGCATGCGACACGAAAGTCTGGGTTAGAGTGATATGGAGGATAGGCTGTTACCCAAGCAGCAAATCCCCCCTCTCCACGCCTCTGAATACTCCAATGGAAAGGCAGAGCCAGTACGATTGGATCCAGCTGGCATCGCAGAGCTGGGCTTAGGACAGGAGCTCACCCTGTCTTGTGGGGCCGACCCGGGTCTCAAACCCTGGCCTGCTGGTTAACAGGCACAGTGTCTTAACCACTTGCGCTGCCCACAGCCCACAGGGTTTGATTTAACCGCAGTCCTAAATGTCTGCAGTTCTGTGGCAGAAACATGTCATCTGATTCTGCTCCTTAAATGACTCTGCAAGGAAAAGACCTAGACTGTGCTATACTGATCACTACAGTTGCAGAAGCCTTAAATGATACAGATAGGTGTTTAATAGAACAGGTATATGCCATTGATATCATGTTACAGATATATGCAGTGATGATGTCTAACCTCTAGTGATGAGGTTAGACATCCCTGGGTAATACATCCTCCATGTCATGCTTTCTGATTATGCAAAGTACTTTGCAAGTATTGCCTTTACATCATGGGTTGACAAACCCCTTCCTGGTTACCATGCTGCTTGGATGCTCTCTCAAAACCCAGAAGCACAAGAAGTCTTGCAATCTGGGGACACTATTGGTATCACAGCCAGCAACAGCAAACACAGGGAGAAAGGTACAACAGATATGGTGTATTAAAGGTACCACTGCCCCTTTGGTCGGCTCAAAGACTGCCAACAGTGTTGCCAATTTGTAGTTGCTGCATGGGTGGACCGGACACGAAGGAAATATTGGGAATGCCTTGAATCCAATCTACCTATGCTGGAAGACCTGTTACAGAGACTATCATTGGGTTCTGTTGTTGTTGGAATTCCGGTGAAAGATCTTCTCAGTTTTGGCCTTTAGCCTGTGGAACTCCTTTCCCCTGGAGATGTGACTGGCACTGTCCTTGCAGATTTATCACCACCAGCTGAAGTCCTGCTTTCTTGTAAGAACTTCACAGATTTGTTATAGTCTGGTCTCAATATTAACTGCTTATTACCTGTCTGATATGTTGTTAATTCTTTCCATAAGTTGTAGCTTTTATATTTTGATTTTTTGTTGTATATTTTAGTATTTTAATTTTTTTAATACTTTGATTTTTGTTTTGTTGATTTTCTTTTGGGAGAAAAATCGGATCTAAATTTGAAGCATTGCTTCCTCACTGCTGCACTGAGCTCTCTGGAGGGTTAGCTTGGTGTGATGAGATAAACCCATTTCAGAATATTCTGAGAACCCAAAATTCTGGGGAATTAAAAACAAAAACTAGCAGGACACATGAATTCTATGCAGTCATCAGTCTCCATTGCTGCAGTAGCAGAGAAAGGAAGCATCTTCACTTCCATTATTCCTCTTCCCAGTTATATTAGGCCAGAGAAATGGAACCTGCATGTGGGAAACACTTCTAATTGGAGTCCTTCCAAATGGAGGTCTTCATAGCTGCTGGGAACACTGAATTGGCCAGTCATGCAGGCAGTCACGCTCCAAAAGAGGAGCAGCTATTAGCAATTGGAGCAGTTACTGGTGTGGCAAGAGCTTATAACCACAGCACAAGCACCTACAGCTTTGCAACTATGTCCTGGGGTGCTACCGAAACCAGGCAGAAAAGGAGCATCAAAGAGCAAATGGAAGAGGTGCTCGGAGTACATCTCATATGACCAGAGATGGGCTGGCCCCATCCCAAGATCCGGTACGCCGGAAGTGGGAGGGGCCAGCCGGGGTCAGGGGGTATGGGCGGGGTGAGGGGCGGGACTGGGGAGGGGCGAGGGGCGGGGCGACGTTGGCGCCTGCGCAGTGCCTGCTTAGAAGCCGGCCTGCCAGCTTCTAGGCAGGCTCTCCGCAAGCGTCGCTGTCGGCGCTTGCGCAGAACTTGCCTAGAAGTTGGCAGGCCAGTTTCTAAGCAGGCTCTGCGCAAGTGCTGGCAACGACGCTCGCGGAGAGCCTGCCTAGAAGCTGGCAGGCCACTTCTAGGCAGGCTCTGCGCAAGCGCCGACACCGGCGCTCACGCAGAGTCTGCCCAGAGGCTGGCAGGCCGCTTCTAGGCAGGCTCTGCGCAAGCGCTGACATCGGCGCTCGCACAGAGCCTGCCTAGAAGCGGGCAGGCCGCCTCTAGGCAGGCTCTGCGCGAGCGCCGATGTCGGCGCTTGTGCAGAGCCTGCCTAGAAGCGGCCTGCCCCCTTCTAGGCAGGCGCGGTGGGCGCAAAACATGGCAGACCGTACCGGTCCACTATGTTTTGCATTTCCCTGTCGCTGGCGGTTCGCTAGCGGCAGGGAAACTGGAAGATCCGGTACGGGCGCGTAGGCCCATACCGGTAAGTGCCCACCACTGCATATGACCACTGCCTTTGAGATCACTCTCATACCCTACCATCCAGAGTAACTACATAAGAGCACATAAGAGACAGAGCACATAAGAGACATTACGTGCACCCATAGTTACTGTACCACCTAGTGAAAACTATGGGAAATTCATATGGCAATCCAGACTAAAATGGTTCCTACACTGGAGCAAGGACTCCCCATAGTTACTCTGGATTGCGTCCATAGTGAACTATTAGTCAGGGCCTCCAAGAGAAATTTTTTAAGGCATTATAAAACCCATTTGGGGCCCCTAAGAATTGCAAAATTATTTTGAAATAAAAAGTTGAGGCTTATTAATGTGCAACAGACTTCAACAAGTGCTCGTTTATTGATCATACTAGCGAAAAGCGTACCCATGTTACAGGAGTAACATTTCCCCATACGCCATCCCCCCGTGGCGCAACTTCCCCCCATGCGCAACTTCCCCCCATGTGCAACATCCCCCATGTGCAACTTCCTTCTATGTGCATCATCCCTCATGCGCAACTTTCCCCCATGTGCATCATCCCCCATGCGCAACTTTCCCCCGTGCGCATCATGCCCCATGTGCAACTTCCCCCCATGTGCAGCATCCTCAGCAGTGCAACCTCTTCTTCCGAACAACATCCCCCCAGTGCTCCAGGCACTGAGCACCAAATTGGCTGGATGTTCTTAGTGCACTCTGTTCTTAGTGCACCCCTCGGTCACGGAAGGAACACCCACCCAAATTTCACGCTTCTAGGCCCAGTGGTTTTGGCAGGGCATTGATGAGTGAGTGAGTGAGTGCGTCAGTCAGTGACTTTTCTCTTTTATATATCTAGATAAAACATTATGTTAAAAAATGGGTCTGTGGGTGGCACAAGCAGTTAAGACACTGTGGCTGTTAACCAGCAGGCCAGGGTTCGAGACCCGGGTCAGCCCCACAAGACAGAGTGAGCTCTTGTCCTTAGCCCAGCTCTGTGATGCCAGCTGGATCCAATCGTATTGGCTCTGCCTTTCCATTGGACTAATTCAGTGGCGTGGAGAGGGGGGATTTGCTGCTTGGGTAACAGCATATACTCCATAACAATCCAACCCAGGCTTTCGTGCTTCGCATGCAGCGTATGCAGCACCAAGCACGATACCATAGTCTTTCAAGACTGATGGAGGCCTGCTTAAATGTTAAAACATACCTGTATTCAAGTAATGTGACAATATAAAATACTATAATACTATATGTGACAATATAAAATACTAAAATCTTATCAAGGAAAAAATTAGAAAAAAATTTAACTATTTAATAAGTGCTTTTCTGGCTTTCTTATGTGCAAAATTTCTAATAATGCTATCAAAATCAACTTATCTGGCAATGCTAGACTGAATGTTTAATCTTGCTAGGTCAACAAGTTGAGTTTTTGACACAGTAGACCGTAAATAATTTTTAATTATTAATTAAAATTGAGCAATTGCTTAAATGGTCCTTCAGTCATGGGCTCCTCCGTAGCTCTCGGGCCCTAGAACAATGTACCTGCTGGACACCCCTCTCATAGGCCCTGCTATTAGTAGAAGATGCCAGAAACAAGACTGTTTTTGCCCATAATGCTCATTTGGGAAAGTCTCTGTGAGATTCTTATTTTCCAGCGGCTCAGAGTTGGCAATCCATCCACATATATGCACCTTGCACCCAGACACCCATCCAAATGCATGCACTTTCTTTTCACCCATTCTGCCAGCTTTCATGGACTTTGTCACTGTGATCATCTCCATGTCTGGTCTCCACCTGCCCTTTGCTATGAAATACTGCTTGGGTCAGCACATTGGAACATAAGAATCCATGGGATCAGGCCAAAGGCTCATCTAGTCCAGCTTCCTGTATCACAAAGCGGCCCACCAGATGATTCAGGGAGCACATATGACCCCTCATCCAGGTGCCCCCCTGCATCAGGCATTTTAAGGTTGTCCACCTCTACCCACACCCCTCATTGCTTGTAACCTGTGATGGTCCTTTTCATGTTCTTAGATTTCAAGAAGGATTTTGTGGAACCAAAAGTATGCGTTGGATGAGAAGCTCAGTCTTCCACTCTTCTCTGCTTTTCATACAGGAAGTGTGAAAGTTTACCAAATACATGCCCATAGAGCAGGTGAGGAAGAAGTTAGGTTAGGAAGGCTACAAGCACCACCAGATATCTATGGACACCACGCTGGAGACGCCTGGTAAACTCTGTGCATGTGCCAAGTCTGTAATGTGATATAGCCCTCAGTGCCTTGCCGCATTAATGACTGTTCCAAACCATCATGAGCAAGACATTTTAAACTTAATTGCAACATAAGGTGTTTTCATGGATGAATTCACCCTTTGAATAAAGACAGGACGAGAAAACGATTTCTGACGTTGCTAATTTTTTCGTATTCCAGGCACCTTGTAATGAAACAATGTGATAAAAATCAGGATAATTATGATCTAGCATTATTCAGGGTTTCTAAAAAGCTCTTTGTGGAAATTCACAAGAGCATTGAAGATAAATGGAAGCACTGGCTTGATCTAAGATTGAATATGATTGAATATGATTAGGATTAGGATTGATGATTAGGAACAGAGGCTCCCAAATGTTCTAAAGTGATACTCTTTTGGGACCTGTCTAGCTTTACAACACTAAAAATCATCTAGTTTTGTAAGACTGGTGCTCTTATGTTCCCCTTTGCCTGGCCTTCCACAAGAGCCAAGGCATGCTTGCTTACTCATGGGGCGCACTAAACAGAGCACACATGTGGCTCACTTTCACTTTCCACAGGACTCAATGAATTTTTCTGTATGAGCTGAGCGGGCAGGCTAGTGTTTCTTTTGGCCTCCCTTTCAAAGTGGACTCTGGCACAGTTGTCTACTCATGAGTAAACATGCACTTGTGGTTCAGTTATCTTTCCATAGGGCTCAGTCCATTTTCCTTGTCAGTTATCAGCTTGAAACGTTTCAGGATCCACCAATAATCTGATAGTGATCAATCAGGATAATCAGGATCCAGCAAATTCAAAGTGGATCCCTAGCCACAGTTTGGGAAGCGCTGAAATACCGTATAGACTCAAATCTAATGTGCCACTGAATCTAATGCACACCCTATACTTATAATTAAAATAAAACATTTACTCAAATCTAATTAACCATCAAATTTCATGATGGTGGAGACTGAATTTGACTGAAAAGAGTGAGCTTTAGATTTGAGTAAATACAGTATTTAAATACTACTTATCAGCAACAACAAAAATACACTTTCAAAATGATTTGCCTAGTAAAAAGAATATCCTGTTTGAACCTGTGTGTGTGTGTGCGTGTGTGTGTATACAGTGGTGCCTCACATAAAGAGCTTAATTCGTTCTGGAGGCCTGCTCTTTAAGTGAAACGCTCTTTAAGTGAAGCAGATTTTTCCATAGGAAACAATGGAAGCTCAGACTTGGTTCCACAACCCTCAAAATATTCATATGAAAATATTAACTGTATGTAAAAATGATGACAAAACACTCTAATTGAATTCAAAACATGGATTCAGTGTGCATGATCCTATGAAGTCTACTTAGGATGCAATCCTAAAGACACTTTCCTGGGAGTAAGCCCCATTTAACACAATAGGGCTTACTTCTGGGTAGACATGATTAAGAGACTCCAATCAAAGACACTTTCTAGGGAGTAAGCCCCATTTAACACAATGGGGCTTACTTCTGAGTAGACATGGCTAGGAGGCTGCAATCAAAGACACTTTCCTGGGAGGATTACCTGGGCTGCTGCTGGAGGTTCAAGGTGGCTGGTGGGGGAACTTGGGGGCAGTTAGGGGCAGCTTCTTCTGGCACCCCAGGCAACTGCCCCCATATCGGGGGCAGATAAAGGCAGCAGCGCTGGCCAACAGCCCTTTTAAAGAGCCTCTGTGCGGAGCGTCAGGGCTGCATAGCATGTGCCCGTAGTGCACTTGCTTGTTAAGTGAAGCGGAACTTGTTATGTGAAGCAAGATTTCTTGGAAATTTTTGCTTGTTATGTGAAACACTTGTTAATTGAGGTGCTTGTTAAGCGAGGTACCATTTGTATATCCTTGACTTGCAATATCCTTGATGGGGTTTTGACCAACTCTTTCAATTACTCAATGGAGACCAAGTTTTAGAGATGATAAAGTTATCTCAGCATAACTGAGAGGGCTACTAAGCTACAGATGTAGCTCCAGCTCCATAATAATCAATAATTATGAACATTTGACAGGATATATTTTCATAATCCTGCCTGAAGAATTAGGCTGTCAGGATAACTGTAAATGCCCCTGGGTGCACCACTCCACTGGAAATGGGTGCTTATGTGTTCATGCAATTTCCCTTCAAGTTGTACAAATATAGTAGATGGGAAAAGTTTTGTGCCAATGACGTTCTATGGACTTTTGGGACCATGACCACTGAGGGAAAATATGTTAACTAATTTAAAACGATTAAAAGAAGCAAATATGGATGCTTTGAATATAAATATTCAGTAGGAGCTGCTTTGTATAAATATTTATTAGTTGCTGCAAATCAGGGTGCTGTCTTCAAATTCTAATTGGTTACTGAAAAATACATTTGGCGTTCAAAAAATCAGCATTCAAAATGCTAGTAAATATGACATTAATTTTGTCAAAGTATACCATTTTCCACTTTTTAATTTGTTGTTGAAATGCTTATTTTCTAAAACTTCTCTCTCTCTCTCTCTCTCTCTCTCTCTCTCTCTCTCTCTCTCTGTGTGTGTGTGTGTGTGTGTGTAGTACATTTAATTAATGCTGAAAGCATTGGACATAGAGAAAAGAGATAGAGATAAGTCTAAAGCTTGCCAAGGATATAGAACAGAATACTGTATTTACTCAAATATAACTCACCTTTTTCAGCCGAATTCAGACATCAAAATCAGATTGCGCAGTAGATTCGATTGTTAATTATATTTGAGTAAATGCAGTATTTTTATTATAAGTATAGTGTGCGCATTAGATTAGATAACACATTAGATTTGAGTAAATGTGATATATCCTATCCAGAAAACAAATAAACTGTAACATTTTCCTCATTTCCGGTTCTGAGCAAAAGGAATACTAGCCAATCCCACAGCATTAACCTGGGGGCCAATTGCACATCCATATGACAACCTGATTCTCAACTACTGGTGTCCCCCGCTTTCTCCTGGTTCATTTTCTGACTATCCACTCTTTCAACACCTGTCCTGCAAAGGGCAGACTTAGAACATATTTTCTCACCTGGAATCCTTGAGATGACAACCATGTTGACCTTGGAGTCTAGAGGAAGTTACCTGAATAATCTTAACAGTATCTATTTGCATGGATGATGCCAAAGCACAGCTCTTGGGAATACTATGGTCAGTACCAGAGGCAAGAAGCCGTTTCCAAAACAAAAGAAAAACAAACATTTACAAAGTGCACTAACTTTTTGTGTGTCAAAGAGAAGCAATGCACCAAAATGTCTGCATATGTTCAGGTGACATCGTACGAAAGGGTCACAATGGAATGGCTTGCCTTTTCCCGGCAAATTGATCCTCAGCTGCTATATTGCCCCTCAGCAAAAACAGAAAAAAGAGACCCTGGCTTTTTATAGAACATTGTCTAATTCGGCAGCAACCTTTTGGTGGTTTATTGATTTAATATTTCTTCGGAGACACTGTGAACTACATGGCTTGCAATCTGCCCTGTGCTTGGAGAGGTGATTTTGATGACCCTGCTGGGCTCGCACGCTTTCTATTCACAGCCTCTGCCTGACATTGTTCTAATTTAAATATAGTTTCTGCTCTGTTTAGGAGTTGTGATGTTTTGCCAGCACATTTTTAATCCCTTTAAAGCACTTTCTTGCACACTTCTGACCCGCATGTTGAAGCCAGCCATTTCATGGTGGCGAAACCTGAATTTAATACAACAATTTTCAAACCCTTTTGTCTCATGGAATAGTGAGATGGTTCTAAAATGGTCAAGGCATACCATTTTTTTTCTAGTGGAAAAGCCACATGACACTGCTATCTCTGTGCTCATAACCCCCATGGCTTTTCTAAAATATGACTGTCCCCCAAACTCACTTGGCACACCTGCAGACCGTTCGTGGGATGCTAACGCAACATAGTATAGCACTTGAAAAATTGCTGATTTAATAGAATCCTTGTTATGGTGGGTATCAATGGTGGGTCCAGGCCAGTTTGGTGGAACCGGATGTTCCTATTCCCCCGCCGCTGGCAATCTGGTAGCGGTGTGTGTGTGTGTGGGGGGGGTGTGATAACTGGGCGGACTGGTTCGCGCTCCGGCTGGAGCACAGTTCCAAAGGGCACCCTGGCCGGCACTTTTAAATTTGCCGCTCCCAGCAACAGCCCGCCGAGGCGCCCCACAAGCCCCCGCGTGTCCTTTCCCCAGTTGCTGGGGCATGTGGGACGCCTTGGCGGGCTGTTGCTGGGAGCAGCAAATTTAAAAGTGCCAGCCGGGGTGCCCTTTGAAACTGCGATCCAGCGGCCGGCCAGCTCAGCTGCAGCCTGAGAGCCCAATCCTGTCTACTCAGAAGTAAGTCCCATGATAGTCAATGGGACTTACTCCCAGGAAAGTGTGGCTGGCACTGCAGCCTGAGAGCCCAACCTGACTACTCAGAAGTAAGTCCCATGATAGTCAATGGGACTTACTCCCAGGAAAGTGTGGCTGGCACTTCAGCCTGAGAGCCCAACCTGACTACTCAGAGGTAAGTCCCATGGCATTTTTAATTTTTTAAAAATTTTTAAAATTTTTCTAAATTTTTTTAAATTTAATTTTTCCCCGACCCTGCCTCCTGACCCCGGCCCCGCCCTCTTACCTGGCTTGGTCCCGCCCACTTCTGGGGAACTGGTTGTTGGGCCAGGCTGGGCCCATCACTGGTGGGTATTGTAATGCAGTATATTACCAGTGGTGGGATTCAGGGGTTTCTTACAGGTTCTATAGCAGGGGTCCTCAAACTACGGCCCGCCAGGGCCCTCAATCCGGCCCGCGGGCATTTTCAGAACCCCCCCGCATCCCCTTCCTGCCGTGGGTTGAGGGGAACCTCAGGGGCCTCGATGCCAGGTGCACGAGCGACTGAGCAGGAAGCACGCATGCCTGTTGCAGCTTCTCCGCAGCGCCAGAGGTTCCCTGACCGGCGGGCGCACCCTTCCCGCTCAGTTGCTGCTTCTTGGCTGGTGCGCGCACCAGCCAGAGAACCTCTGGCGCTGCAGAGAAGCGGCAACAGGTGTGCGCTCTTCTAGCTCAGTCGCTCGTGTGCCGGCTTCCTGCTTCCCGCTTGCTTAATGAGTAAGTCCATTACTTCTGTGTAGGTATGCTTAGGATGGGGCTCTGATGCTGCAAGCCTGCCTCACTTTCCTAGGAGTAAGCCCATTACTTCTGAATGCTTTGATGGGGCTCTGATGCTGGAATGCTAGCCAGACTTTCCTGGGAGTAAGCCCATTGACTATCATGGGACTTACTTCTGTGTAGGAATGCTTAGGATGGGGCTCTGATGCTGCAATCCTGCCACACTTTCCTATGAGTAAGCCCATTACTTCTGTGTAGGAATGCTGTGTAGGAATGCTTAGGATAGGGATCTGAGGCTAAAATGCTAGTCACACTTTCCTGGGAGTAAGCCCATTGACTATCATGGGACTTACTTCTGTGTAGGAGTGCTTAGGATGGGGCTCTGACACTGCAATCCTAGCCTCAATTTTGGGATTTTTTTGTGGCATAAGTCATAAAATGTTTTCATCTTTCCATCAACTTCAGTATATGTTATGTTGAGTGGCATTTTTACATGAAAGTAACACACTGTTTGCAAAATAATTTGTTCCTTATTACTTAATTTAATTAATTAAATAATTAACTATAGTCCGGCCCCTGACAGTGTCTGAGGGACAGTGAACCGGCCCCCTGTTTAAAAAGTCTGAGGATCCCTGTTCTATAGAATCCTTTGCTAATGAGCATCTGGTTCTGAGAACCGGTTACTAATGGGACATAGAACCTGTTGTTACTTTAGGTTATTAGGACATAGAACCTGTTTTAATTTATTTGAATCTCACCCCTGTATATCACTACAGTTAAAAGTCCGTTAATGTTGCCTTTTCTATAGTTAAAAGTCAGGGAATAGGACTGGGAAAACTTCTGTTTTTTTCTATTGTTTTACTTCAATCAAAATGAATCCATGTTGAAGAGAGAATCCATGTTTGTGAGAGAAGTGAGACATGCTTAACTTACCTGACATGGGATTTCTGTTGGGTAGTGTGTCTAAATGCCTTGTACCAACAATTAAACTTTGCATGGGTAAAAGCTCCTCCACTTGCCAATGCAGTTGCCATTGCTTCCCATGATTGTTTCAACAGCAAGCGGGATGGTCACATACATGGTATGTTGTGGCACCTGCAATACTTACTGCCCCCCTCCCAGTAGCTAAACTACCAGCAATGTCTTTCCAAGTAACTCAGCAATGGAGCCTACTTCTTCCTCCCTTATTGAACCATGACAATGATCTTTGGGGACGGACTGACTCTATTCTCTGTCTTGCACTTTCTTATTTTTAATATAATTATGCTGGCTTTCTTCCTTCCAGGAAGTCAGTATGACTTACAATATTAATTAAAAATAAAGCAATAAAAACAAAATAAAGCAAATGGCAACAATGGAAGACACTGAAAATTGTAAGAAGTGTCAGATGTTCAACTTCTAACTGAACATGGCTGCAATCACTACACTTTCCTGGGACTAAGTACTGTTGAACACAATGGGACTTACATCTGAGCAGACATGCTCAGGATTGCACAGTATGATTGCTGTACATGAGGAGGGTGGAATTCTGTACAATGAGGCTTCTACAGAGAAGACCTCCTACTGACCTTCTAGCATTCACTTCTGATGATGATGCCCCTATGTGCTTTCTTCATTGGTTTGAGAATGTTGTTTCATCCGCTCAGGTGCCAACCATATCAGACACCAACAGGAATTTGGTTATTTGCATTAATTCATAGGGGACTGAAAGAAAGCAGGGCTTGGATCTGCAACAGCACAGTTGTGGCTAACACACTATTTTCCTTGACGCATGACAAATATGCAAGGTTACTTTGAGATAACTCAAGAACAAGGCATTTCCTCGGCTTCGTATTAACATGACCAGTTTTCAACAACAGTTTTACAACAGAAGATATTACTGCCTTCTCTAAGGAGTAGATGATGATGACCTTCTTTAAGGAGAGTTTTCACTTGAGCAAGCAACACAGTGGAGGAAACTATTGCACTGCATGGTCCAGGGATTCTGCAACCAAAGGGGATTCATTCATAATTGCTTGAGAAGGCATGATGTTGCTGGTAAGGGAGTACACAACCCAAAAGAACTTAAGTACGATAATGTTCCACAATTCGCTATATTGGTATCTGTAAATCAGATATGCACATTTGACCATTATAGAATGGACGACAGAGTGCCTGTACCTTTAACTATTGCATTGAAGAGGGAATTTAGGCAGGTTTAGCTGACCACAGAAGGGTTTATAAAGCAGCACCTGCCTGAATTCCCTCTTCTACGCAATGGTTAAAAGTGGAGGCACTCTGTCCTGCATTCTATATGGTCACCCTAGAGCAGGGTGACCAGATGACCGGAAAACCCGGATTTGTCCTGATTTTTAGCATCCTGTCCGGGTGTCCTACATTTTGGCATCATTGTCCTATATTTTGGCTTCCTTTTGAAACTTCATGATAGTGTACAGTACCCCATCATGCCATATGGCGTTGGATTCGTATTGAAGAGCAAAATCCAGTGCAAAAATCAGTTTTGAGATATCTCCTTCTTATCAAAAGTTATGGTCAAAAAAACAAAAAAAAACAAAAAAAATACATTTTTTGGCAATTTTTTTCAGCGGGTAGGAATTTTGGCCTGGGATTAGGAATTTTGGTCTTGGGGTTCAGGAATTTTGGGTTTGGCATCTGGTCACCCTGCCCTGGAGATGCAGTCCAATCCTAAAGTTAAATCTCTCTCACTGATGCAGCTGTATCAATGGAATATATGCTGGATTTTGGGGTGTGGGGGGCAATTCTAGAAGCATCCTGAGGCTAAACACTAGTTTCTGCAATAAGGCTGCAATCCTAACCACAATTTCCTGGGAGTAAGTACTATTGAACACAGTGGGACTTACTCCTGAGTAGACACGCTTAGGATTACACAGCATGTCTATTCAGATTTGCTCCAGCTTTTTTGGCTGGCACAATTCTGAGTGCACCTGGGGAAGTGGATCTAAGCCAGGAAGAGGATATTGAGCATCAGAATGAGGAAGAGCATCAGAAGCCAGATAGGATACTGCTGAAGCTTCTGATGCTGATAACTGCCCTCTCTCTGCCTTAACCAACTCCAGCCCAATCTGAAACCTTTACCCCATTCTGCCCATCCCTGAAGTGGGTTGCATGCCAGTGCTATCCAGAAGCTGGAAGGCAATGTGGGGGATGGCAAAGTCCACAATGCCTTGCAGCCTCTGTTCATGCCAGCCTTGTGACCCACCAAAACTCAGCCTTTTGTGGGCTGTGACCCATAGTTGGAGAACCACTTCTTTTAATTAAAAAATGATAAATTAGTGCATGCTGCCAAGCCTCACCATGTTCTGAAGCCCCAACCTCTGCCTTCCTGAAGTGCAGCCTTGGTCTGCAGTGACAACCAATTTCAAATGTTGGGTGCCCACTACTGAAAATAGCATATGTGGGGCACTCTGTCTGTGTCAGAACCTCAGTGGGTATAAGCCTCTTCCACAACATAGGGTCAGGATCTTCTGCCCCATTTGCCAGTGAACACAGTCCTCAAAAATCGGGATTATCCCTGTTTTTGGGGACATATGGCAATCCTAAATGGGTACCAAATAGCAAAATTTGTTGTGTTTTCTATGCTTCTCCACCATAGTTCTTTTTTAAAAAAATGCATATAATTTTCATGCTTTGATCCCAAAATTAATATTATCAGCTACAAAAAAGAAGAATACCAAAAAAAGGATATCAATATACCCTATGCAGTTTTATCACCAGCTTGGATAGCTGTTTCCAAGAAGTTTCAAATTCTCAATTTTTGCAGACTACCTTACATCATTTACTACAATAAAGCAGATATATGCCAGCATTGTGTATTGTCAGCATAGCATTTATACTCTATAAATCAAGCTGTGGAAACTCAGGATTTTTCCAATTTGGGACGGAGGCATGCAACATTAGGATAAATCTGTCTTTCCTGGTGCCCTGCCACCTTTGTATATTGACTGGTGCTGTGCTGAACAGTGCCATTTTTAACGGGAAACAGTGAACCAGCCAGATGTACTGGGAGTGTTCATCAACATTGCTATGCTAATTCTTGTTTATGCTGACATTTGTTGCTTTCCCATTCGATACTGTGAACTGCATGGGAACCCGACAACATAGACCTGCAGAAAGTAGGCATTGCTGGTGTTCGTAGGGCTCTGGGTTGTCCTGCCTCTCACATCACATTCTGAAACTCTTCGAGAATAGGGCTCAATTCATCCATAACAAAGATTATGTGGGGTTTGCATTTTTCCAGGAGCTTCTGGGCAGTACGCCAGAAAATAATTATGCATTATAAACAAAAACAACAATTAATAAGAGACTTGTCAAAGCCAGATTAGAGAGCAAACATGTGACGTAGGTGTCTCAGAAAGAGGCACTCATTACACCAGGCATGCAAAAGATGTTGTCTCAGATTTGAAACTAGGTGCTAAAAATCATTAGCCACAGACTGAGTAGATGCACTGAACCACTTTTTAAAAAGTACATAAATCCTTAGAAAAGGAATAAAAGCTGGATTTTTCAAAATAATGTAAAATAGGTTGTCGCAAGTCAAATGCAAATGCATAAAGGAATGCATAAAGGAATAAAAGCTGGATTTTTCAAAATAATGTAAAATAGGTTGTCGCAAGTCGAATGCAAATGCTATCATATTAGACAAGGTTTGTATTAGATTGTATTATTAAAAGCTTTCAGTGTTTTCAGATAATGAGGCACATCTTTGAGAAGAGAAGAACCTCTGACAGCTTCTCCTTGCTCTTCAGTTGCCAGGACAGATCCAACTTGTCCTGCTCCTGGACAATTGATGCAGGAACATTGATTTTTTTCTCTAAGACTGGATGTATTCCAGTGACTGGATCAGTGCACCCCTGCTTTTTTAAGGAATGGGCTCCCCCCCCCATTTAGCTGTGTGAAATACATATGTTCATTCATATTACACAGAAACTGGTTCTATGGCTTCTTGACCATATGCAAAAGTCAAAATGGTTGATCTCTTTGAATGACAGTGTCCCATCAGACGTGCAAAGACTTTGCACCATGCCCTGGTCCTCTTTCCCTATTGCAATGAAGTTGAAGAACTTGCAACTGAAGAAACTACGGTATGTTTCTTCCACATTTACCCTGCTCTAACCAAAAAACAACTGACCAACCGACTGAATGAACAAACGCATGAACGAACTATCAAACAAACAAAACTACAGTACTTCTGAATTTTGCTGTGCTCTATAAAAGAATTTTGGCTGACAGATGTCTCCTTGGGGTAAGATGGTATTTCTCCCCAGAGTAAGCCCCAGATCCTACAGTAGGTTAACTTGGATCTGTGCCAGTGATATCACCAGAACAAATCTGAGTAGATCCATGACAGCATATCCCTAGGACTACCAAACGGGTCAATTTTGACCCGCCAGGTCAAAATGTTGTGTTTTTTTTCTGGAATTTATTATTATTACCTGACAAGACTTTCTGACTTTTTTCGTGCTATTCAGACAGTTACAATTCCAAAAGCATGAAACTTTTGAATATAAAATTTTTTGGCAAATTCCAATTTATACATAGGATACCAATTGGGTCAAATTTGACCCATGTTGCCTTTCACTGGTTATTCAATATTTTGCTAGCTAAGATTATACTAAAAATCATTATACTGATTATAATCACAATTATACTAAAACATGACACAACATTTATTCATTATATGTACATTATATGAACATCATATGTCTGGGTCAGTTTTGACCCGTATGGTCTTAGGTGTGAAAAAACAATCCCGGGAGACCTAGGGGTATAAGGCCTAGGAAGTGGGAGAGGTTACAGGATGGGCCAGTATAGCTGATCCCATCCCTTTTCTGGACCCAATCTGCCTTCACATCCCTCACCTCATTCCACACTCTCCCCATCTTCTCCCTGCCCCTACACTGGACTTTGCTGCTGAGATGTCTGTATAGCCACTGGTCTTCCCACCGGCATGCCTAGACTTCACACTGTTACAAAGCACTTTAAGTGTAAATCTTTTCCATTCAAACCCAACAGTTGCACAGTATGACTTGAAACAATCTGCATGTGCACATTCATTCAAACCCTTTTATGAACCCTTCCTCCCCTTTTAATCTTTCTGCAGGGAGCAACCACTATGAAAATTTAATCAAACAGAATTTTTGCTCTGCCAAATAAATAGATAAATCTTACTGCTGATTTTGCAGTTCATTCCAGACATATTTTCAGGCTCCTGCTATTATTTTCACTTCCTAAAAACTCTTACAAGCCTGTTGCTTCTAAACTGCTGCCCAAACAACTCTTACTTTTCTGAGTTTTCTTTTGAAATAAATAGGATGTTCCTTCCAGAAATGTCAAACATGTTTTTTCATCTATTGTGTTCATTTCAGTTTTCTTTGCAAGAGATCCAAGTTTATGAAGAAAATGTGATGCCTATAGGCTGGTTCATACATTTCATGCTTTGCTCGATGGGCTTATAAATAACAACAAACACCACCCATGGTCAGGAATTAAAAATGAGATCTGTGGACCTTTCTGTGTGTTTCCCTACATTTTTATGTGTTTCTATTCTTTAACTTTCAAGGACATGGTGTTCCATATAATCCTCTGTATGTTTGCTCATCTGGAAATCCCACTGTATTCAATGGAGCTCACCCCGAGGTAAGCATGCATAGGAGCATTGGTGTTTTGTTTGGAAGAAAATTTGCTGGTTTATATGGCCCTGTTGTAGCTTCTATTTACTTCTCTCTTCTTCTCTCTACTAGGTAGAGAGTCAGTAGAACAAGGTAGAGGGTCAGTAGAAAAACCAGACAGCCAGCCAGACAGCCAGCCAACCAACCAACCAACAAAAACTACTTCTGGTTTTACTGTAAAACTGAAATGATGTTTTTATTGCCTTATTATGAGGCTTGTGGAAGCCCTAGTGGGAGCTCCAATCACAAACTGAAAGTGAGCTCCAGTTGGCAACTGGAGCACAGTGAAGCAGCAGGGATTTTTGCAGGTAGAATCCTAGAGTTGGAAGGGACCTAGTAAGAGCAAAGAGGACCTGTGAGCAAAGAGGACCCTCTAGGAGGCTTCACAACTCCTCTTGATATGCTTAAATGTACTTCAGTCTCCACAGTGATATGATTGATGCAGTGTTATCAGGGCACATGGTTCATGAACCCACTAGTGCTAATGAACCCACTACTGCTCCCAACACAACTTAAAGGGGTCCCAACTCCCTGGGAGGAATTTGGGAACCACTGCTCTAGTCCTTTCCAGATATCTCCACCTTGGGAGATGAAGGCTGCAATCCAGAGCAAATTCAGCCTGCTCTGACCTAATACACTCTCCTAACTATTCTGTATCCAGAGCAGAAAGTTATGCTGAATCCAGAGAGTCAGGAAGCCTGGGCTGCCCTAACTGCTCCAGAGCATGCTAAGTAATTGACACAAGGGAAAGACTTGCTCCTGAGGAGACACCCCTCAGATCACACTGAACAAGGAACAGCTGTGGTGCCTACAGTGGTGACATGACTCTGCACATCACCTGGTGCAGAAGTCTGTGCGTCATCCCTGGGATGTGCGCCCCCCCCCCCCACCTGGACTGCGCAGTCACCAAAGTTGGTGCCTGCGCAGTTGTTTCTTAAGCCAACTGGCTTCAGAAAGAGTACTGCGCAGGCACCATCTCTGACACCTGCGCAGTACTTTTCTGAAGCCTTTTGGCTTCGGGGGAGACTGTGCAGGCGTCAGAGTTGGTGCCTGTGCAGTACTCTTTCTGAAGCCATTCGGCTGCCGCTCCGCCTCCTGAGTGAGGCCGAATGGCTGTGCAGAGGCACGGACTTTCTCTGCTCTAAGGAAGTCTCCTCTGAAGCTGTTCGGCATGCTCAGTGTGTTTCTGCGCAGTGCATCTCAGATGGCCGTTCAGGCCAGCTCTTCAGACAAGTGGCAGCTTCTGGCTGCTGCTCTGCCTTGGAGCAGGCCTGAATGGGGGTGCTGACGTCTGGGGCCTGCCAAAGGACAGTCAAACTCCTCCGGCACATCACCCCATACGGAGCGCATCACCCAATGCAGCCCACACCACTGCACCAGTCTGGTGACGCCACTGGGTGCCTGCCTTATAAGGAGTCCCTGATGAGATGCCAGTACATTCTACAGTGAATACAAGGGGCTTCTTGGAGTGGCCTGCTGTATCCTGAGGTTTGTGGGCAGCCGTAGTTTGTTCCATATCCTGAGGTTGAGAGGAAGGGGTTGCAGCTAGGCTGGCCAAGAACTCAGATTTTTGGTCAGCACTGCCATTCTTACTCGGGCCTTATCATGGACCCCTATGGGTCTACTCGTTACTATACCTGCTCCTGAGGTGGTATAACTCTGAGGGCTGGAAGAGGGCATTTCTGCCTTGGAAACAGGCTCTGGATACAGAGTAACTGCTCTGCCCTAGGCAATGCTCAACATGCCCTCAACTTGCCTCTCCTGAGCTGCTTAGGCTGCCCCAGTTAGGGCAGAGCAGGTCCACCTCTCTTAGGGCACCCTATCTTGCCTTGCTCTGCCCTAAGCCTCCTTCAGAGTAACTGGGCTGGAGCATCTTGCAGTTGCTCCAACCTAGTGTTAGATAGGGCAACCTAAGGGCTCTTATGTGGACAGATTAGTTGCTCTGGATTGGGCTGGAAGTGTAGTTTGGCAGATGAGTGAGACTGACCAGCCTCTTCCTTCCCCAGTACTGAAGTTTCACTCTTCATTGAGCATGATTCCTACCATATTTGTCTGCCTAGCATTTCTTATGACAGAGAGGTATAGAAATAGTCGCTGCAGATAAATTCTGAACTTGTGGGTGACCAGTTTGGGGCTTCAGAGCACACCAGATCTGGATAGGGCTGGTCAGCATATTCTCTCTGCCCCACATACTTGCTTGTCTCCCTCCCTGAGAGACAAATGTCTGAATAAGACTTACATCTACCTCCTTCAGAGCAACCTTCTGTTTGATTTAACCCAAGACTGTTAGAAAATGGCTTCTTCTGCTACACTGACCACAAAATGGGAATGATTTAAACCCTCATTTTAACCCCTGTTCATCCAGGAGTCATTAATGCTCCATTCATAGAAATGGATGAATTCTCAAGCTGCCAGCCATGAAATGTTTTGGACCACCGCATTTGCCCAACAGGTAACCATTGCTCACCCTGTGACATATCCATGAGATGGCATGAAAAGCCATTTTAGATGTTAAAGGAGGACCCACAGAATTCAGAGCAAGTAAATAAGGGGAGGGAAGAGCAGTGTAATTAAACAGCTTTATTGGAGTTATTATTATAATCAGGTATACTGTGGGTGGTGCAAGCGGTTAAGACGCTCTGCCTGTTAACCAGCAGGCCAGGGTTCGAGACCCGGGTCGGCCCGACAAGACAGGGTGAGCTCTTGTCCTTAGCCCAGCTCTGCGACGCTAGCTGGATCCAATTGTATCGGCTCTGCCTTTCCATTGGACTAATTCAGTGGTGTGGAGAGGGGGGATTTGCTGCTTGGGTAACAGCCTATCCTCCATAACAATCCAACCCAGGATTTCAGGCTTCGCATGCAGTGTATACAGAGCCAAGCACAATACCATAGTCTTTCAAGACTGACGGAGGCCTGCTTAAAAAATACAAAAGAAAATAACTATGTAATCAATAGAGTAAAGCCGGGTTTTTTTTAAAAGGAAACAAAAAACACCCAAAGGGATTTGTTCTTTTGGCAGTCCTGTTTCATTATTCATAACAACAGGTCACAGCACAACCTTAAAATGAGGACTGAACTACTTAATGCAGTTGTGGTGCTTGGGGACTGGGGACTCTGTGTGTCTGTGTGTGTGTTTGTGTGTGTGTGTGTGTGTCTGTCTGTCTCTCTCTCTCACACACATAATAATTTATTAGCCACTTTCAGTTAAATTAACTGTCATAGGTTTCAATCCTAACCTAGGCCAGCCTAACTCACCTGTCTTCCCATTCCTTGGTGATGTTGGGAGGCAAAGCACACGTCTGTACACTGGTGTAACATTCCCCCAGGACTGGCGCACAAGTGTCTTACAGCACTTTTGTAACACCCCCAAGTCAGCACTGGATTATGCCAGAGCGTAGGCAGGCCTAACTGGAGCTTAGAATTGAAACCATAGTGACTGGCTGAAAATAATAGTGAAAATAATACCAAATGGGCAGCCCAATTTTATCTTCTACTGGAACTGTGCTATATCCAATGCAAGGTTTGAGTAAGTTTGGAGTAAGGGGATATATTTCCCCTAACCCTATGACACGCGGCAGCCACATCAATGTAGCTACTTGGATATGTTCCTGCAAAATCACTGGCACAGAGTCAAGCAGCCCAGTGTAACACCAAGCTGCTCAGGAGGGGGTTAGGATCCAGCATAAGTGCCAGAGGTCAGTCCCATCTTCTTTTGGATCTGATCCACCCAGCAGTCAATCTGCTGCCCTACCTCCACCTCCCACAAATGCTCCCATTCCACTTTTCTCCTGTCATCCTGTACTCTTTACTCATTCTGGATGCTGGCCTTACTCATCAACATCATACTCATATGGTCACCCTGACCTTATAGCATGTTTGCAACAGTCCTGGGCCAGCAGTCAAAGAGCATTCTGGACTGCGTTCTCAATTATGTTAACATAACTGGTCTGTAGCACCTCAGGTCAGGTTGAGCCTAGCCTTCCTGGCTCCATTTGAAATGTTAGAACTCAAAGAGCAAACTGCAGCCTTTCCAAGCAGCCTCAGGTGAGCTTGTAGTCTTATGAGGAGATGGATGTACATTTACAATCATTAAAGTGGTTCTTTTGAGGGACACCTGAGCAGTTGAACTGGTTTTAAACAGCCCAGACACAGGGCTGGCTTTAATCCAGTTGGATCAATTGCTCCCAATTGGCCTCCTTACCTTCAAAGGTTACACATTTGTTTTCTTCTAGGCTTATATGTATGTAAATTTTATATTAAAATGTGCTTAGATCCATATGGTCCATTAACTCACACGCACTTTTTAAGTGCACATTTTGACTGCATTCCATTCTACCATAGCAATATGAAGAAATTTTATTTCTTACAGTAATATAAGAAATTTTATTTATAAGTCTAAGGCTGCAATCCAGAGCAAATTCAGCCTGCTCTGACCTAACTGCACTCTCCTAACTATTCTGTATCCAGAGCAGAAAGTTATGCTGAATCCAGAGAGTCAGGAAGCCTGGGCTGCCCTAACTGCTCCAGAGCATGCTAAGTAATTGACACAAGGGGAAGACTTGCTCCTGAGGAGACACCCCTCAGATCACACTGAACAAGGAACAGCTGTGGTGACTACAGTGGTGACATGACTCTGCGCATCACCTGGTGCGGAAGTCTGTGCGTCATCCCTGGGATGCGCGCCCCCCCCACCTGGACTGCACAGTCACCAAAGTTGGCGCCTGCGCAGTTGTTTCTGAAGCCAACTGGCTTCAGAAAGAGTACTGCGCAGGCACCATCTCTGACACCTGCGCAGTACTTTTCTGAAGCCATTCGGCTGCCGCTCCGCCTCCTGAATGAGGCCGAATGGCTGTGCAGAGGCGCGGACTTTCTCTGCTCTAAGGAAGTCTCCTCTGAAGCTGTTCGGCATGCTCAGTGTGTTTCTGCGCAGTGCATCTCAGATGGCCGTTCAGGCCAGCTCCTCAGACAAGTGGCAGCTTCTGGCTGATTCTCCACCTTGGAGCAGGCCTGAATGGGTGTGCTGACGCCCGGGGCCTGCCAAAGGACAGTCAAACTCCTCCGGCACATCACCCCATACGGAGCG
Organism: Cryptoblepharus egeriae; assembly: GCA_030015325.1. Taxonomy (NCBI): domain Eukaryota; kingdom Metazoa; phylum Chordata; class Lepidosauria; order Squamata; family Scincidae; genus Cryptoblepharus; species Cryptoblepharus egeriae. Next base: position 40,359,009 of record JAREYC010000004.1, on the reverse strand, counting down.
CATCACCCAATGCAGCCCACACCAGCCGCACCAGTCTGGTGACGCCACTGGATGCCTGCCTTCTAAGGAGTCCCTGATGAGATGCCAGTACATTCTACAGTGAATACAAGGGGCTTCTTGGAGTGGCCTGCTGTATCCTGAGGTTTGTGGGCAGCCGTAGTTTGTTCCATATCCTGAGGTTGAGAGGAAGGGGTTGCAGCTAGGCTGGCCAAGAACTCAGATTTTTGGTCAGCACTGCCATTCTTACTCAGGCCTTATCATGGACCCCTATGGGTCTACTCATTACTATACCTGCTCCTGAGGTGGTGTAACTCTGAGGGCTGGAAGAGGGCATTTCTGCCTTGGAAACAGGCTTTGGATACAGAGTAACTGCTCTGCCCGAGGCAATGCTAAACATGCCCTCAACTTGCCTCTCCTGAGCTGCTTAGGCTGCCCCAGTTAGGGCAGAGCAGGTCCACCTCTCTTAGGGCACCCTATCTTGCCTTGCTCTGCCCTAAGCCTCCTTCAGAGTAACTGGGCTGGAGCATCTTGCAGTTGCTCCAACCTAGTGTTAGATAGGGCAACCTAAGGGCTCTTATGTGGACAGATTAGTTGCTCTGGATTGGGCTGTAAGAGTCTACAGAGCTACATTTGGCCCCGTAGCTTCTAAGCTCTGATCTAAGACATCTCATGCTGATTATTTAGGAAATTATCTTAACAATTATGAAAATTAGACGGTAAAATTCTTTGCTGCAACTATCAGCACTGCTCTTTTGTCTAGAGAGAATCTTTTTCCTTCCCAAGAATGGAGAAAAACACTGTGAAGCCTGAGGTTTTATGAACACACTGAAGAGTTGATACATGTTTTTCAAGACCGAGATCAGAGCACTGCAAACATACCGCTGTGCAAAATATCATATGATGGCACAATTATCTGGAACATTGGCAAGGCCGTTTATATTCAAAACCGGATCGGGTTTGAAAAGATTGTTTTGAACCTTATAATAACAGCGTGATCAGCCTGAAAGGGTAGATGAGCTTTCTTTTTTAACTAAAACGCCAGCAATACAAGTTGCCTTTGTAAACCTGGGAACCGTATGAAGCATGTGACAGGAGCAGCCCATGGGCACATAATCCCTTTTTCTTGTTTTAAACAGTTTGTTCACTCTAGTTTTGTGCCCATAAGCAGTCTGATTGAATCGACCAGAAGAAAAAAAATTATTCAAAGCAACTACAATGCGACACAATACTTTATGGCTGTGCATACAAAACAGGGCAGAGGCACATCGTAGAATGCACTTCACGGAAGATTCCTCAAACTCTGATTGCACATGAAACCACAGTGCTGGCACGTCACTGACTGTTGTATCCTGTCACATTTTCTTTGTTAAAAAAAAATCTATCCTGTCTTTCCTACTTGTTAAGGCGGGGTTTCCCATATGGACCATGGGCCACATCTGACACAACAACACATTTTTACCTGCCACATTTTTATCTCTCCACAATTTTGTGTCTCCACTTTCTGCAACTTTCTGCAAGTGCATACCTTCTTTCTCCTGCTGGGTGAAAAAAACTACTGCGATGGGTCATTCTCACTGATAGCCCTGAGACAGAGAGAGAGAGAGAGAGAGAGAGAGAGAGAGAGAGAGAGAGAGAGAGAGAGAGAGAGAGAGAGACTGTAATTTCATTTTCATTGAAAATTAAATTTTTGACTAAATGAAATACATACCACTTTTGTTGAAAAATGGTATATAAATACTGTTGATTGATTGATTCCCTCTTGAACTGTCCCTTTTTTAGCCATACTAGATGCTGTTTTAGGACTTCCATTCAGAGCACGATACCATAGTCTTTCAAGACTGAAGGATGCCAATGATAATGATTGATTATAGCACCAAATATTTCCCCCGATTGTGTAAATGCTTAAATTTACATACAAAATGTACAAATAAATGTATAAGCAAATAAACTTTGTACTGTACTGTATAATTGACCCACTCTGGCCCACCATGAAAGCGAGAATGAGTAATGTGGCCCTGGCAGCTGAAAATCTAGGAACCCCTATGGCAATCCAAGGTGGATGAAATCAAACAGAATCATTTTAAAAATGAACTGAAAGCATCATTAATCAAAACCTACAACTGAAACACCAAAACAGCAGACCAACAGTATCCCCCGCAACACCCAGAGGAGTAGTCATGCCAAAATGATGAGCAAAGGCTATTGTCCAGGTCTCATTGGGGTAAGGGAGGATTTGCTTCCTAATCTTGGGTAATGTGTAATGGTTCTCCTTAGATTTGAACCTGCAGTTCTAAGACCTGAGAGACCCTGTGTCAGGCCAGGATGGAGGTTAGGATATGCCTAGACCAGGAGGGAGGTTAGCAGACTTGGCTATAAACTCAACCCCTCCTCCTGGGCCTGATCCTCCTCTTCCTCACCTCTCTACTTCATTCCTCTCTACCACCCTGAAAATACCTACAGCCAAGGCTGGAAAAGCACCAGCAATCCATCCTTTCAGTACTGAGACACTGCGCTGATGGTCCCTCCATGTGCAACACTCAGCATCAGTGCTGGCCCTCAGGTCAATAGAACATTCTCCCAGTTCTATGCTAAACAAGCACAGATGGCAAATTAAGATTTAGAAATCCAATTGTAATTCAACAGGTGCATCCTGGAAAAAGATTACAGATCAGAACTGCTCATATTATTGCTGTTGTTTGCTAGTTGTTGTGACAGCTCAGCGTTGCAGTGATTGTGGCACAAAAATATTATCACTTAAACATTACATATTGATAACATATTGAATTGATACTGAATATTGATAACAATATTCCCAGCTCACAGGCTATCAAATAAATAAAAAAATGATTATTTGTCACTAAGAACAATACAGGAGCATATTTTTCTTCTGCCGTTTTCCTTGTTGAATGACATTTTTATGCTGTTGTTCTTCCACTTCATCAAATCATTGTTCTTTTGTAGGTTAATTTATCTAATTCCCAGTCAAACAAGGACACCGAACTTAGTTAATAATTTAACTTCTCATTAATCTCTTCCAGAAAAGCTCTGGGTTTGGTTTTCCCCAGCTGTTTGCCATTTCTGTTTGCAGAGAAAGTCTGTTGCTCTTCCTGTCATTTGGCACATGCAAAGTCAGGGTTCCTGCCACAGTCTTTTGATATGGAAATAATTGGGGTCAATTTTTGTGTTTGTTTGCTTTAATACAGAAAAACACCTGTCTCCATTTAACTCTGTATGCCAGTGGTTCCTAAACCCCTACAGGGGAGCTAAGAACCAGGTAAGCATTTGAGTGCGGAGGGAGGGGAGCCTCAATGGTACAGAGGTGATCTCAGTGCCACTGTTACCAAGGGACTTATTTCTTACCCTGGGGTCTCAGCTGGCTTCCCCCAGACTCCTGGAGGCTTTCAGCCCCCTTCAATGTTCTCTGAGGCTCCTGGAAACAATCCTGAAACAATCAGCACCTACTTCCATATTCAGGCAAAAACTGGAAATAGCTGTCGATCAGAGATGACAGCCATGGCAGACATGGGGGAGGGAGTCGCAAGTCTCCAGGGCCCTCCTGGAGGCCAGCTCTGTCCCCAAGGTAAGAGATAAACCCCTTGGTAGTGACAGTGATGAGTTATCTGCAGCACTGTAGCTGCGACTGGAGTAGGGAAATGCTCTGCTTCCAGTTTCTATGGTGGGTAGGTTAATCAGATGTCATTACTGTAAAAATGGACAAGTCATCCATCCGTCCCCCCAATTTATAGGACAAGAAAAATGTAGGTCATGATTTTTGGGGGGAGGGGAAGAGATAGAGAAAGATAGAATGGGGTGGGGGAGGAGGAAGGACTGAGGGTACAATCCAGACTAACTATTTCCTGTTGTGTCAACAGGAAAAAATTTAGGCTGCAATCCTAAAGACAGTTTTCTGGGAGTAAGACCCACTGAACACAATGGGGCTTACTTTTGAGTAGACATGGTTAGGACTGCACCCTTAGTCTGGATTGCAATACAATTTTTCCATAGGTTTGTACTAGATGGTGCAGTGATTCTGTTGATGCAAATGGACTTTGCTCCAATGGATCTCTTCACATAACTGGTCTGGACTGTGCCTTTAGTCTCTGAAGTAGTCAATTTCAACATTAATGGAACCCACCTAATCCTGACTAACCAGGCATAAATTGCCTTCATGGGTAAACACAAACTTGCACCAGCGATATTGTTGTTCTATTGCTTGTGCAGGTACTAATTATCCACAGGGCTTTCAGGACTCACCACACAGTGTCTGGGGGTAAAGATGGATAACCACACAGGGAACTAGTTGTATTGGGCTGCGCTTGCCTAATGGCCCAATCTTATGCTGGGCATATGGGGGTGGATCTCCTGATCCTAGACCAATGGTGTGAAAGTGTTTCTGCCATTTGTCGGGCCATTGCCACCAGTGCAAATTCCCAGAGGCAGCTCACAGGCTACAGCAACCTGCAGAACCTTAGCCAACCTCTTGTACAGCTGATAAGTTGGTAATGGAGTAGACATTTATTTTAGAGGAGGAGTGAGGATCAGACTATTCCAGAAGTGGATCAGGGACAGGAATGAGAAGATCTTGGAAAATCCTACCCACCCCCTTCCCAGCCTACCCACCACTTCCTAGAATCTTCTTGGACTTCCACCAGCTATGTGGGCCTCATATGTTTATGGCCGGAGAGTATCATTGGAAATCAGGCAGAGTTAGGCTCTTAGTCTTATTTGGTTCATTTGGAAAGCAGTAGATTACAGTATATAGATTATGTTGAATAAATGGATGAATAAAACTCATGCATTTTAAGAATAGAGGGTTAAGACATACTGCTATTTTATGATCAAAAATGGCATTTTAATAAACAGAGGTTAATGTTCTTTATTGGACCACTGAGGAAGCAAAATATCAAAAGGACAGGATGCATCACTAAAGGAAACCAATGAAGCCTTAGTTTAATTTATGTACCAATTAAAGTGGTGCCCCTTGCTGATCACTGTAGTCTTTTTAAAGCTAAGTAAGCAAAAAGGTGGCATTAATGATCATGATGATGACTCAGGGATTTTGAACTCAGAGCGAGTATGCGAATCATTAGTCTGAATGATCAGCACATCCCAATGCTTTCAGGAAAGACTTTCTTCAATTTCTGTAATTCTTGCTGACACTGAGTATAAAACCAAAATTGTTTGCAGATCTTGTTTTCTCAAAATCTTTGGACATGCACTCAGATGTGAAAATAAGGTTTCTGTCGCTGATCTTTAAGACATAAGAAATTTTCTTAGATGGCAGGGGAGATAAAAGTCTAAGCTAGGGCATTCCATTTATTTTTTAGAAAGCATGAACGTTTCATAAATAATGGAAGGATATTTCTCTGGATTTTTTTTTAGAATATAAAACTCCTTCCTATCATTCACTCCTACAGTGACTATTCTCAGTTTTGGGAAAAACCATGGAAAATGCATTAACGGATTTCCCATCTAGACTGGCGTCCAGCTGTACATTAAAGGTTGCACAGATATGGAAGATCATCTCCAAACTGGACATCAGGGACTACTGGACAAACAGATCTCTTTCTCCCACAGGACTAGAAACTTGTTTATTTGAAAATGAAAACAGGTTTCCAAACCAGCAATGCCCTGCCCATTTTGAGCCACTTGAGGTTGCTATTCCTCCCTTGCATTCTATATATGGCATACCATAAAATGTGAATATCTAACTTGTCTTTCCAAGACAGTATTTTAAGCCTCTGGCAGTGCAATCCTAACTCCCAATTAGGCTGGCACAATTCCTGTGCTGGCCTGGGGGTGTCACAAAAGTGCTATAATGTAATTCTGCACCATTCCTTGGAGAGCAAGGCCAGTACATAGACATGTGTTGGCCTCCCACATGTCTATGTCCGGACACCACGGACACCATTCCGGAATTTGGCTTCCTGTCCGGCCTGTCCGGGCATGGGGGGCTAGTCTGGGCATGGGGGGTTATGTTGTACTTTGCGCCACATAAAATGCTGCTTGGACCGGCGCGCATCTAGCACTGCCGTCCGAGCAGCCATCTTGGCAAAGAGAGGCTGTGCACATGCCTGTCCACTGCCCTGTTTTATCCCTGTCCGCTGTCCGCTGCCCTATTTTAATTGTGCATGTGCACAGCCTCTACTGATTAAAACAACAGCGCACAGGGATAGAGAGGCTGTGTGCATGCGCCTGGTCTCTTAGAGCGGTCTGCGGCTGCAGACCCATCCCTCCGCAGACCACTCGCTCATCTCAAGCGCGCCTGGCTTCCTGGTGCCTTGCATCAGCACTTGCGCGCTTGAGACGAGCAAGCGGTCTGCGGAGGGATGGGTCTGCAGCCGCAGACCGCTCTGTCTAAGAGACCAGGCTGTCTCACTGGGATTGTGCCCACATTTTCATTTTTGTTCTAGGTATAGAATCTTGAAGCTTGAGTGTGGTGAATAGTCTAAAGAGCTTTCAAAGAGTTTCCCAATTTTGTTACAATGAATGTCAAAAAGTCGCATCTAAAAGCATTTCAGCTATTTGATTTTTACAAAATACAGTAGGCATAAATGAGAAATATTCTGAGAGAGCAAAATAATCAGTTGGCTAAATCACCTACAAGTGTTTCCCTAATACCTAAACATCTTGCTGGCACATTTATATACAGTGCATTCAGATATATTTGATACCATGACATGTGGCATCGTGTAGATGGTTTCAATTACCTTAACGTTCTGCCAGAAATGAAGATGGAACAGATGCAGTCCTGTTCTTTGGCATTTCTGGATGATAAGGCAGGCATCCCGAATAATAGGCTGAGGCTATCAGATCCAAACAGTCAAACATGAGTCAGTTCAGAAGAGAAAACAGTGTGCCAGAGAGGGTTGTGGCTATGAAACGAGGACATTTATTTTAAAGGATGTTATCTTTAAATGAATCATCCTTGGCAATCTCGATAGTATAAAACTGGGCAGAGATATAATGTACACCAGCAGCTAACCGTGCATACACTAACAGTACAATCCTTTCTACAAAGCAAACTTATGGTTGATTTCAAACCGTAACAACACAGCACCTCTTGTTCTTTGTGCACTTGTTCAAACAGCTGATTTTTATGCTTTGTCCATATTCACAGTTAGGGCCAACCTTACAGTCCCTTCCAGGTGGTTGAATTCTTCTATTGCATTCAATCCATGCATATTAAAAGTAGCCAGATGTTCAGAAATGTTCCCCAGGGCATATGGGGAGCTTTTACTTCTCCCTCTTTTTGATGATTTACAGCAATGGAAATACCAGAAGCATAGGCATTGATGCACCTGTGATATTCAGAACCAGTTCACTGCTTGATGAATTCACCTTCGTGGAAAAGCCTTTACTAATGATTAGCTCCATCTAATGCTCTTGCTTATAGTTTTTGTGCCTGCCTAGACCAAGGATTGCTGGTATGTAGGAAACAGCTGTCTACTGAATTAGATTCCTGCTACGTCTAGCTGTGTGTTATCAGCATTGACTGGAAATGGCTTTCCAGAGTTTTAGACTGACTTGTTTTATTTGCCCTTCCTGGAGCTGCCAGGATAGAATGTGGGACCGTATGCATGAAAAACATGTTCTATCATTGAGCTGTGGTCCCCCTATTCACACTTCATACATTTGGACCAGCAGCCATTGGCACAACTTCCTGGTCCCTTTACTTTACCAAAGTTAGGTTTATGTATCCATCCATCCATCCATCCATCCATCCATCCATCCATCCATCCATCCATCCATCCATCCATCTATCTATCTATCTATCTATCTATCTATCTATCTATCTATCTATCTATCTAAAACTGAAAAGTCACTCACTCACATAGTCACTCATCAACACCCAGCCAAAACCACCAGGCCTAGAAGCGTGAAGTTTGGGCATGGTGTTCATTCCATGACGGAGGGACCCACTAAGTCCTAGTTTTCAGAAATTCTAACCAGAAGGGGTTGAAAAGGGGTGCAACATGTTTTCCTCCCTATACTTTACATTGAAGAATCCCTGAATGAGGGACGCTCTGCCCCAACCCCCGGACCTAGAAACATGAAATTTGGGGAGTGTGTTCCTTCTGTGATGGAACACCCACCAAGAACCTATTTCAGAAATTTAACTCCTAAGGGTCTGAAAAGTGGTGCAGTGCATTTTCGGCCTATATTTAACATTGAAGACTGACTGATCAACATCCAGCTGATTCACTGGGAGGGAGGGTGCGCATGGGGGATGGTGCGAGTAGGGGGATGCTGTGCATGGAGAGATGATGCACATGGTGGGATAATGTGCAACGTGGGTGGTGCACATGGGGGTACACATGGGGGGTGTTCTGCATGGGGGTGTTGCACAAGGGGGATGATGTGCATGGGGTGATGGTGCACATGGGGGTTAACGCACATGGGGGGTTGATGTGGATGGAGGATGATGCGCATGGGTGGGTATTGCACATGGGGTGTTGATGCGCATGGGATATTCATGTGCATGGGATGTTGATGCGCATGGGGGATGTTGCACATGGGGGTTGATGGGCATGTGGGAATGATGTGCACTGGGGTGTTGATGTGCACTGGGGGTTGTTGCACATGGGGGTTGTTGCGCATGGAGGGTTGACGCATATGAGGTTGTTGTCCAGTGGGAGGATGGTGTACGGGGGGAACCTGCAACCTGGTGTATCCTGCAACCTGGATACATTTTCACTAGTAATAATAATTTCTCTTTCCACTTACTGTGTCACCATTACTATCCCTATTCTCTGTAGTCTGTCTTGTTTGAGAACTTCTTTGAGACTAGGCTGTGAGCTCTATGGGTCAGAGAACTGTTCTCTAAGATTGAATAAAGTGCCAAACCAGATATCATAATCATCATCTTCTTTTTCTTCTATTACTATATATAATTACAGTGGTAATAGAAGTACTAGCAGCAGCATTAGTAACAATAACAGTGTGACCTTGATAAGTGCAAAACCTATACAGCTAAAGGCTGGGTGGCTCTGCATGGTACCAGTGTCCCATTTAATGGTCCCTGTTAAAGCCAACCATGTCACCCATGTGATGTTTGACATGTTCAGGCTTTGGTAATTCATCATTCCAGAGTCAGGGCTTATTTTTAGTTCTTGGTTGTACCTTGAATATTTGAATGGTGTGCATTATGAGTAGCAGATGCTTGTAACAGATGCTTGCAAGCTACTAGTTCTGTCTCTCCCCCGCCCCACTGTTCACAGCGATGGAATTTGGATGGTTCTCTTGTCTTCAGGCAGAATTCCAAGTTCAAATGAGCTTTTGACTTTTTGTCTTCAAAGAGCTCTTTTCTTCTTTCCTGAGATTTCTCTTCAACTCAGCTTCCAGGAAAAAAGTCTGTTTAACTTGCTCTTCCTCCATTGTTCTCTGGCTTTGTGGGGACTCCTGCTTAATTCTACTCAGCATTAAGGTCACACAGATCTCAGCAAATGAGATTTTTTTTGTCAGTCCTTTTTTTGAGACATCTTTCTTTTCCTTTTTCCAGATATAGGAGCACATATCTTTTTTATTAGCCTTGACATTTCTGTGAGGTTGCAGTGTGTTTACTCACGCAGGATTGACAAGGTCCAGGATTTACTAAACTTTGGGTCTTCCAAACAATTACGTTTTTAACTACACTAAATATGAAACTGTAACTCAGATTCTAATCTCCACTGTCCCTCCTTCTTCCAATCCAACTCCTTCCAATTCCCTGGACTGGAAATGGTAGAGAAGGACATAGAGGAAAAAGGAGGAGAGGGCCAAGATGGGAAATGAAAGGAGCAGAAACTGGTAAGGCAAAATATGTTGGGCCAGTCACAAAATATGTGATGGTAGAGCCACTACTTGCATTAAAGAAGACACAGTTTCAATCTATATACAGTGGCACCTCACGTAACAGAATTAATTCGTTGCAGAGGCAGTTTCTTTATGTGAAACTTTCTTTGCGTGAAGCGGATTTTCCCATGGGAAATAATGGAAATGCAGATGATTGGTTCCACAACCCCAAAAATATTCATATAAAAATATTAACTGGATGTAAAAATGACGACAGAACACTGGGTTTGAATTCAAAACATGCATTCAATGTGCATGATCTTATGAAGTCTACTTAGGCTGCAGATCTAAAGACACTTTCCTGGGAGTAATACCCATTTAACAAAATGGGGCTTACTTCTGGGTAGACATGGTTAGGAGGCTGCAATCCAAGACACCTTCAAAGTGTCTCCCCACTTTCTCCTTCTCTCCATCCTCAGCCTCTCTCTCCCCTGCTCCCTTCTGGCTAGCCCTGAGCTGCTTCCCTCTTCTCCACTGCTCTTCTCTCCCTCTGCCCAGCGGACATCTAGCCACAGGAGGAACAGCACAGAAGTATTGCTTTCGGTAAGGGCAGGCGTGCTAGGCAGCCCTGATGCTTTTTAAACAGGCTGCCGGCCAGCACGTCTGCCCCAACTGCCAACGAATGTGTTCTTTACGTGAAGCACTTTCTTTACATGAAGCAGAATCCTATAGAAATTTTTGTTTGTTACATGAAACTTACTTTACATGAGGCTTTCTTTACGTGAGGCACCACTGTATATATAAGGCATCTTCATCATCATCACTCACTCATCAACACCCAGCCAAAACCGCTGGGCCTATAAGTGTGAAATTTGGGGAGGGTGTTCCTTCTGTGAGGGAGGGAGTCACTAAGAACCAATTTTTGGAAATTCCAACTGGAAGGGGGTGAAATGGGGTGCAACGTGTTTTCTTCCCTATACTTTGCACTGAAGACTCAGTGACTGATGGATGCTCTGCCCCAACCCCTGGACCTAGAAGTGTGAAATTTGGAGAGGGTGTTCCTTCTGTCACATCAAGATTGGATGTGAAGAAATTTAAACCTTAAGGGGCTGAAAAGGGGTGCAACGTATTTTTGTTCTACACTTAACATGGAAGACTATCCAACATCCATCCGATTTGCTGCTCAGTGCACTGGGGAGATGTTGTTCAGAGGGAGGGGTTACATGGGGAGGATGTTGTGCATGGGGGGCTGTTGCGCATGTGAAGGTGATGTGCATGGAGAGATGATGCGCATGTGGGGATGCTGCGCATGGGCAGATGATGCACATGGAGGACTGATGCGCATTGGGAGAAGTTGTGCATGGGGGTTGATGCGCATGGGGGTGATGTGCATGGGGTGATGCGCATGGGAGACTGATGCATATGGGGGACTGATGCGATTGGGGGTTGGTGCGCATGGGGGATGGTGCACATGGGAGGTTGATGCACATGGGTGGTAGATGCGCATAGGGGACTGACTGATGTGATGTTGATGCGCATAGGGATGTTGTGCATGGGGACTGATGCGCATGGGGGACTGATGTGCATGGGGGCTGATGCACATGGGGAGATGATGTGCATGGGGCGATGATGCGCATGGGGGACTGATACGCATTGGAGATTTTGCGCATCAGGGATTTTGCACATGGGTGATGTTGTGCATGGGGAGTTGATGCGTATGGGGGGTTGATGTGCATGAGGGGTTGATGCGCAGTGGGGTATGGCGTACGGGAGAAATTTTACTCCCTCAACGTGGGTACGCTTTTTGCTATTATATAATAAGCAACATAAGTTGGTGAAAGTACACAAGAGACAGCAGGCATGGATTCAGCCTGAACTCTGCCACAAAGGGCACAATCCAGAAGTGCTCTTGGGTTACCCTATCTTCCACTGGGCTGACCCAAATGCAAGATGAAGCAGCCTAAGGCAATATAGGGTGCCCCAAGACAGGTAGACCTGGGCTGCTAAAGCTGGGGCAGCCTAGGCAGTTCAGGAGAAGCATGTTGAGGGCATATTTAGTATTGCCTAGTGCAGAGCAGGTACAATGTATCCAGAGCAATGTATACAGGAATTTCAAGGGCAGAAATTCCCTCTTCCAGCTCCTCAGAGTTATTCCACCTCAGGAGCTGGTATAACAATGAGTAGACCCATAGGGGTCCATGATAAAGCAGAGTAAGAATGGCAGTGTTGACCAAAAATCTGAGTTCATGGCCAGCCTAGCTGCAACCCCTGCCTCTCAACTTCAGGATATGGAACAACTACAGCAGCCCATTAACCTGGGGATACAGCAGGCCACTCCAAGAAGCCCCTTGTATTCACTGTAGAGTGTAGACTGTCCTGGCAGTCTCATCAGGGATGCCTTATAAGACAGGCACCACAGTTGTTCCTTGTTCCTTATGAACTGAGGAGGGTCTCCTCTGGAGCAAGCCCTCACCACGTGTCAGTGACGTGGTGACTACTGAGCATGTTGTGGAGTAGCTACGGCAGCCCAGGCTTCCTGACTCTCTGGACGCAGCATAACTTTCTGCTCTGGATTCAGAATAGTTGTGGCAGCCCAGCTTGGGCACTTCTCACTGCCCTAACTCTGGATAGTGCCCTAAGTTCAAGTCAAAGCCAAGAATGGTGGAAAAACAAGCTGGCCCAGAGCATGTTGAGGACAGAACAGGTAGGATGGCTCACCCCTTTGTTAAACCTTCTGGGCAGGATTTCTCTGTAGTCTTTGGCTTCAGCTGCTGCTCGTCCTTGCTGGAGACATTGGAAAGCAGCTGCCACTTTTGGACGTTTTATGAAGCATGTCTGGAATGATGACAAACCAACCATCAGGAGGTAAGGATGCTGATTCAGCAGGCCTGGGTTCTCAGTTTTTTGCACTATTACACTGGTACTCAAAGTGGAGATCACAACTTTATTTCAGGGGATCGCCACCATTTTGAAATCTGGCACTGCCATCTTGGAAAGGGGAAGTAAGTCTGCTTTCTGAGGAGTAGGTTTCATTGAAAACAATGGGACATACTTATGTCACCTTGTTATTTGCAGCAAGACTTAGGCTGCAATCCTAAACAAACTTTCCTGGGAGTAAATCCCATTGATAATAACGGGGCTTACATTTGAGTAGACATGGTTAGGATTGTGCCCAAAATTGCCAAAGTGAATGTCCTTGCATCAGGACAAGCATCTTGACTCTTTGCAAACAACGACAACTGCCTTGGCTTGGGATCTGTGTGCCTGATATAAAACTGAATGCACTCTGAAGGGCAAAACAACAGCCAATTCTGAAAGACACCGAGATTGTCCAAAGCTCTGAGATAAGAGCGCTTGCAGACATACCGTAAAAGATTTTGACATCAATGAGTAGGAAGATTCTGACAAGTAATAGGAACATCTGCTGTCACAGACTGTGGGCTGGCACAGAGCTGCAATGAGATATGCCTCCTACCGCTGCAGAACAAACATGGGCATAAGAGGAAGAGTGTCAGTCATGACTTTTCCACTAAAGCCTTGCCAAGCCAGGCCTGGTTTCCTCAGGCACCAGGGCCAACGTAACTGAAGCTAATCCAAGCCACTCAAAGAGATGGAACTTGTCTGCCATTTTACAAAGACAGGCAGTTCAGTTACCACAAAAAAATGCCTCATGAAGTTGGTGTGAGGAATCAAATGCTAGTACAATTTATGTCAGCAGTAAGTATTCTTGAGCAGTGGCAACCCATTACCTGAATTACTTGTGCACACATGGTTCCCCACATGTAAGTGAGCGAGGGCGCAATCCTTACCAATTTAGGCCAGCACAACTCACCCTTTCTCGGTTCATTTGGTGCTGCCATAGCATCAAATGGGCAGGGAGAAGTGAATTTGAGCCAACTTGTTCTCAAGAAATTAGAAAAGGATTCGATCCCCCAGGGAAGAAGTGGGCTGGAGAAGATGGCGGAATGGCAGGCAGGGGGCTTATTGTTCACCACCCTTCCGTGGGTACCTTGCTGTTGTTTCAGGTGTCTTTGTGGCAAGGCTGGACTCTTTGGAAATATTGTCCACCAATATGCTGGATGAAGTATCATTTCCAGTTAGGCCCACTAAGAGATGAACTTTGGAGCTGGACTCCAGAATTTCCAAACCTTCAGACTGGAAGTGGAAGACTGGTATCTATGAGCTGCATCTAGAGACGTTCGTCATTGTGAAATCCCACTGAAATTATAGGCCTTAAATTAGTGACAACTAACTTACGGATTTCAATGTTGCCCATTTGTGACTGCACTCTCTTTGTGCAACCCTGTGTTGGATTGAATGTGGATTTCTTTACAAAGAGAATATGTGACAGTCAGACTAATATTTTCAGTTGTGTGTGCATATATATTGATTCTAATTTTTTTTCACATATGGAACTAACAATTTGGGGACTGGCCCATCATAACAGAATATAATGGGCCTCACTGCAGCAGATCAAATGTATTTATGCAAACTGCAAAAAAAATGAAATCCTAGAAAATTGCTTTCATTAAGGTATAAATGAAACCATTTGCTATACTGACAAAGACATTTTCAACCTGCTTTTGGCATAAAAATTTGTCTTTTATAGCCTATATTGGCATGCACGATTCTTGCTTTTCAATTATGAATGCCTAGGGGTGACCAGGCAAGCAATAACTCCAGCTGCTGCTGACAGAAGAAGACGCTTCTGTACTGAATTATATTGCTCTGATGGATGTATATTCCCAATATGCTAAACACCCTGTATGACAGTGGCATCTGCAACAGCAGGGATTTTTGAAATTAGGTCAGGTATATTGATGGACTTGGGGATAGCAGTGATGGAGTGGATGGAGTAATAGGCAAATGGGCATTTGAGTGCATGGATACTCAATTAGGTACATACATCCACTACTATTCTAAATTGGCCATGTATGTCTCTGAACAGATTTGCAAATACTTGATGCATTCAGATGTGGGGCTTTGCAGTTAATCAAATCCTCCTCCTCCTCCCCCCCTCTCTCTCATACACACATATATGCACGCACACATGCACGTACACAATGCACAATGTCCCTTGAAATCCAGAACATACCAGACTTTCTACCCAGTTCTATCTCTCCCCATTGATGCTGTAGCAATGGCGTTGGTGTTGGGGAGAAAGGGGGGAATCAGGAGTCCTGCTAGAGAATTAATATTTTGCTTACCACTGTAGTGGCTTCCTGATGACCTAATCTCCTCCATCCCATACCCACTATACAGCTTGAATCCGAGGAGAGAAAGGGAGTGAAGAGTGCTGGAAAATGAGGGATAAGGTCTGACATACACATTTGCTGCCAAGATCCAGACCTTTTCCTGCGCTCTTCCGTCCTGCCTCACATCAACCTACCCCTTCCATCCCTAGTACGAACTTACCAGCTCCGGCAGAGCCAGTAGAAGCTGCTGCCACATTCATTGTGCATGATTGTGCCTCTTGTAGCAGTGACCTAGTAGTGTGCAAAAGCAGCCTGGCTTGACAAACAGCACAAGGTCTCTGTGGGGCCTTAAGCACAGCCAAGTACTGCAGAGAGGAGATCTAGTCACAGGTTGTCAATGTATTGCTGCTGGTGAATAGAAAGTGTTCATCCTAAACCCATAATAATCATTTATGTAATGTAATCAGTGCACATAGAATATGACACACATGAAATGATAGGACTGATTTCTGTCAATATAGATCATATTTTTTATTCTGGGAATGTCGGACCAAAATGCAAAGAATGTCCAAATTGATGCATAGCCACAGCAGAGCAATATACACAACTGAAATTGGTCCACAATTTTAGCAGCAAGAAAGTAACCCAGTACTGTTTTCCTTTCCAGTCTCAAGATTAAGTAAAATGTTTTACTATCAGAGCTTTTCAGAAATGTTTAATCATTGTTGGGCAGGCTGATATAAATCCCTTAACATTTACTATCTCAGCGGTAGCATTCAAACTAAATGAATAATAATAACAACAAAAGAATGAACTAGAAAGGGAGATCATAATGATTAGCTTTCTTCCTGTTTGGTAGTTCTGTTAGAAAACTAATTAGCACTGGTTCTTCTTGTTATATTTAGAATATTACTTTAACACAAAACACCCTATGGAGTCACAAAATAAGTATTTTTTCCCTAATTACTCTATTTTATATTATGTTGGTCATAATATGTTGGATGATTCACACATTGTTGCCACTAAAGCTTCTTCCTTCATTCAAGTCCTTTAATACTTCTCTGGAGAATATAAACAGATGACAATTTCAGTGTTTCAAAATGTTTCATATTCATTGGATACAAATGTGCTATCACAGCTGTGGAGAAGGATGGGTTGTGGTAGTGTTAAACTCAGCATGTAGCATTAGCAGAGGTATGGGAATGAATCTGGCTATAATCCTAGGCACATTTTACTGGGTGTTATCCTTCTGAAATAGGGTTGCCATAATTCTCTTCCACAAAATCAGGACAGGACCTTCTGTCCCATTTGCCAGTATGTGAACACAAGAACCCCAAAATTGGGATTGTCCTGTTTTTCTGGACATATGAT
Organism: Cryptoblepharus egeriae; assembly: GCA_030015325.1. Taxonomy (NCBI): domain Eukaryota; kingdom Metazoa; phylum Chordata; class Lepidosauria; order Squamata; family Scincidae; genus Cryptoblepharus; species Cryptoblepharus egeriae. The sequence goes on along the minus strand of JAREYC010000004.1, from coordinate 40,342,669 downwards.
AACCCTACACTGAACATTACAGTAGTGCCTCATGTAACAAACGCCTCACATAAAGTATGTTCCATGCAACAAACAAAAATTTCTCTAGGATTCTGCTTCACATAACAAACTGTGCTTCACATAACAAACACACTCGTTGGCAGTTGGGGCAGACATGCTGGTCGGCAGCCCCTTTTAAAAGCATCAGGGCTGCCTAGCACACCTGCCTATATCGAAAGCAATACTTCTGTGCTGTTCCTCCTGTGGCCGGATGTCCGCTGGGCAGAGGGAGAGAAGAGCAGTGGAGAAGAGGGAAGCAGCTCAGGGCTAGCCAGAAGGGAGCAGGGAGAGAGAGGCTCAGGATGGAGAGAAGGAGAAAATGGGGAGACACTTGGAAAGTGTCTTGGATTGCAGCCTCCTAACAATATTAAATGGGGCTTACTCCCATGTTTAACTCCCATGTTAAATGGGGCTTACTCCCTGTGTTAAATGGGACTTACTCTCAGGAAAGTGTCTTTAGGATTTCAGCCTAAGTAGACTTCATAGGGTCATGCACATTGAATGCATGTTTTGAATTCAAGTGTTTTGTCATCATTTTTACATCCAGTTAATATTTTTATATGAATATTTTTTGGGTTGTGGAACAAATTGAGTTTTCATTATTTTCTATGGGAAAATCCACTTCACATAAAGAACATTTCATGTAATAAACATGCCTCCAGAACGAATTAAATTTGTTACATGAGGTGCCACTGTACTTAGTAGACATAAATAGGACTGTCAGCTCCATATACAGCAAGGCTGAGTTTTATTAAGAACTGTACTGAAAGAATGAAGATCTTCAGCCACTGCTACACAGGCAGGAAAAAGAAACTAATGAGAGGTCTAGTCAAAGTAAGAGAGACCAATCTACCAATTTTTCAACTGACAACAAAATAGGCTACAGTTCGTTCTACTGGTGGGGATTAACATGTATGCCCCAAACCACTATACAGTGGTGCCTCACATTACAAGTTTAATTTGTTCCAGAAACATGCTTGTTATGTGAAATGCTCTTTATCTGAAGCAGATTTTCCCATAGGAAATAATAGAAACTCAGACAAATGGTTCCACAACCCAAAAAATATTCATATAAAAATATTAACTGTATGTTAAAATGATGACAACACTGGAATTGAATTCAAAACATGCATTCAATGTGCATGATCCTATGAAGTCTAGGCTGCAATCCTAAAGACACTTTCTTGGGAGTAGGACCCATTTAACACAATGGGGCTTACTTCTGAGTATACATGCTTAGGGGTCTGCCATCCTAAAGACACATTCCTGGAGTAAGCCCTATTGAACACAATGGGGCTTACTTCTGAGTAGACATGGTTAGGAGGCTGCATGGAGGATAGGGGGCTTACCTGGGCTGCTGCTGGAGGCTGGTGGGGGCACTTGGGGGCAGTTAGGGGCAATCACCCCCAAGTTGGGGGCAGTTAGAGGCAGCAGCGCGTTGGCCAGAAGCCCTTTAAAACAGGCTCCATGCAGAGCATCAGGACTGCCTAGCACACTACCCATTAGGAAGCAATGCTTCCTGTTTCTCCATGCACCTGCCTTTCATGTCCCCAGATGACCTGGCCAGGTCACTTTCAGGTTGCCTGGGGCTTGTTAAGTGAAGCGGGCTTGTTGAGAGGAGCACACTCCCAATGGGAATTTGTGCTTGTTATATAAATCACTTGTTATGTGGGGCACTTGTTATGTGAGAAGTAGTTCTGCTCTTAAACCTCAACCTTCTGACATGGGAGTAAGTCCCACTGAATTGAATAGGATTTTATTTCTGAATAGACGTGCACTGCTTGCACCTCTCTTATAGTACTGTAACACTTCCCAATAATTATTGATTACCATATCTTCAATAATTTCATGTACGGCTGCAATCCTAAACACACTTTCCTGGGAGTAAGGCCTATTGAACTCAATGGGGTTTTAAGTAGATATGGTTAGGATTGCGCTCTATGTTTGCTTTAAAAATGCACTCAGCAACCACAAATATTTTTTCAGTCTGAATAGTTACTGCAGTTATTGGCAGACTCTCTTCTTTGAAGTTATCGACACGGTCCATCTTGAATGGTTGTACAGAAGAGACAGTAAATGCAACTGCCATCTGTTCTCTGTCATGTTGGACACCTTTTATTAATGATGCCCTCTTACAAATGAGACTTTTTCAGCTGGCAATCAGGCCCACATACTTGTTCAAGTCAGGATGTCATGAAAATCACAAAGCTTCCAGATTCTTTAAGTTCTGGAATCACATGCCTCCCCTGGAGAGAGACAAAGAGATGGCAAGACTGTGAAGGCACTTCTCGTCATTGATCAATAGGAAATGCACTCTTTTGAATACTCCTTTCAATCCCAGCAGTGTTATCCCCATTACACCTTATCAGAAAGAGTCTGCATAATTCATCTGAATGACAGGGTACTTTGAACTGGGGCTTTCAAGTCCTAATTGTTAGCCTGCAAGAGGCTATTAGTAGCTTTCTGATATTCTGCCAAAAAAATTAAAAAGAAAAACCTGTTTGAATTAATTCCTTTCTACAATGAAGAAAGATGTTAATTATTAGAAAAGTTTGGGACTAGTGATTGGTGACTAAGGGTGCAATCCAGAGTAATTTCGGGGAGTGCTTGCTCCAGTGTAAGAACAACTTACTCTGGATTCCAATATGAATTTCCCATAGGTTTTCACTAGGTGGTGCAAGTAAATACGGGTGTACGTAATGTCTCTTACGTGCTCCCGTAGGTATTCCAGACTGTAGTGTAAATTTATTTATTTATTTTAAAAATTTATATCCCGTCTTTCTCGAGCCATTAGCCTGACTCAAGGTGGCTGACATAAAACATAATTAAAAACATAAATAGAACAATTCAATAAAAACAATTAAAACATACAAGCTAAAAACATATATTAAAACAATAAAACCACAGCCCCCCCAACCTCTGCCCCATTTTAAAATAAAAGGTTTTAAGACTTCAGCTGAAGCTCTGTATTGAGAGAGCTTTCCTCAATTCTAAGGGGAGGGAGTTCCAAAGCCGGGGTGCCACCACCGAGAAGGCTCTATCTCTGGCCGCCACACCTCTCACATCAAGCAGACATGAATAAAGCAGACATGAAAAATAGAATGGTGTAGATAGCCAGTTCTTAGCTTAGCCAGTTCCCAAAGGGTAGCCATGTTGGCCAGGATTCTTACTGGATGGGTGTCCTTCCATTAGTATAATCTCTTTTCCCAGGATCAAAAAGAAAAAAGTTGATTTTTAAAAACTCAGAATCAACCAGTGAGACTGTTCTGAGAACCAATAAGCTGTTGGTTATTTTAGTGTAGGAACCACTAAAAGGTGAGAATGAATAATTTTCATATATCAGAGCAAGTACTATAATTCTCATTCAGTTGTTTGAGTTTCATCAAGTTGTCACTGGTTGCTTTTTGTTACCAATTTGTTGGGTGATTGTACTGTTATTTATTAAAATAAAGTGAATGGGGAGAGGGTCACGCAAACCTTATTGATGCCATGAGGTTATGTGAGATTGTAATTTATTCTGAGGTAAATAAGGTACATCATGAGGGTGACACAAGAAGAACTTGCACTGGATTCATACAAACCTTAGTGATGCCTCTGACTCATATCATGTCCTATGCAGGCATATTTACTCTTAAAAACCCAGGATTTTTTTCACGCCTAAGACCGCATGGGTGAATGTTGACCCATACGACCCTGTACTATAGTTAGGTATATATAATGTACATATGATGTACATATAAAATACATATAATGAATAAATGTTGTGTCAAGTTTTAGTATAAATATTTTTATTGTGAAATAATGATTTTTTTTAGTACAATTTTTATCACCTAAGACTGTACAGGTCAATTTTGACCCGTGCGACCCTGTACTATAGTTAGGTACATACAATGTTCATATAATGTACATATAAAATACATATAATGAATAAATTTTGTGTCAAGTTTTAGCATAAATATTTTTATTGTGAAATAATGATTTTTTTAGTACAGTTTTTATCACCTAAGACTGTACGGGTCAATTTTGACCCGTGCGACCCTGTACTATGGTTAGGTACATACAATGTTCATATAATGTACACATAATGTACATATAATGAATAATAATTATGATTATAATTAGTATAATGATTTTTAGTACAATTTTAGCTAGCAAAATATTGAATAACCAATAAAAGGCAACGTGGGCCCAATATGACCCAACTTGGTATAATATGTATAAACTGGATTTTACAGAAAAACTGTAAATTCAAAATCTTCATGCTTTTGGTATTGTGACTGTCTAATTAGCAGAAAAAAAGACAGAAAGTCTTGTCATGTAATAATAATAAATTCCAATAAAAACACAACACAAATTTCCTGGCAGGTGATGATTGACCTGGTTGGGTTTTTAAGAGTTTATTTGAAACAAGTTTGTCATTCCCTGGCCTAACTGTAAGGAGAAACCGAAGAACAAACTAACATTCCTAGTTGCTAAAATATGTATGAGACTGAATGGAAGTTTCCAGGCACACCTGTCTTTTCTTAATGTATTACAGAATTTGTCCTCTAGAGAATTCTGATTGTAGAAATCTCTATAATAATCTTTGGAACAGAGCAGCCTTAGCAGAATCAAATTATTATTTGCATTAATAATGCAAAAAGCATCTAATTCTCATGAATGTGATTGTCGGATACACCCACACACACCCCCATCTACCCACTCACACACATACAAACACACAAATTTTTAAAACATAAAAGAAAATTATTTCTCATACAGATTCAGATATAAATAACAGGTTGTTGATCATTTGTAGCATGAGCAATCAGTTTATCTAAATATCTGCCTTTTGCTTTGACTTAGCAAAATCATTAAATACCTTTTCTGTTACTGATTGTATATTATTATAGCAGCTGAAACAAAATGTGATTTTTAAATTATCTACATTGTACCCAAGTACAAACAAGTGCTATCATCCAGAGCATCTTGTGTGCTTCAGTTTTAACACAATCAATTCTGTGTCAAAAATTCTGTATTTTAATTATATTTTAATGGTGTTTTAATCTTTATTTATGTGCTATTTTAATGATGTTTTATTACCTGTTGTCAGCCGCCTTGGGCTCCCCCTTGCGGGGGAGGAAAGGCGGGATATAAATTGATTATAAATAAATAAATAAATAAATAATAAAAACTATAGTCCTCTGGTGGTGCAAGTGGTTAAGACACTGTGACAGTTAACTAGCAGGCCAGGTTTTGAGACCCAGGTCCCTACAAGATGAGGATTTCCTGCTACAGGCAAGGGGGTTGGACTAGATGATCGACTGGGTCCCTTCCAACTCTATGATTCTAACTGTTAATTTTGTTTTCCCATTCATTACAGTAGAGAGAGCAGATCCAACTGATTGTGATTGTGGTTCTCTTACTAATATGAATGGGGCTTTAATGTGTTGAAGAAGACAGCTTATTATCAGATTTGGATGCTTCTCTATCTGTCTGTTCCCATGTAATAAAAGCGATAGGGTGCAATCCTAAACATGTCTACTCAAAAGTAAGTAAGGTCTACTTAAGTAGTGTTCACAGGGTTTTACTCCTAGGAAAGTGTCTTTAGGATTGCAGACATCCCCCCTAAATCTAGAGAAACTACGGGAGCACATAAGAGACTTTACATGCACCCGTAGTTACTGCATCACCTAGTGAAAACCTATGGGAAATTCATATTGGAATCCAGAGTAAGTTGTTGTTACACTGGAGCAAGGACTTCCCGTAGTTACTCTGGATTTTGCCCATCTGCACGTATAAAGCACACTGAGTTCACACAGCAGGAACTCCTCTTTTCCATGCAGAAGAATTTGAAGCATGTTCTTTAATCACACAGGGCAGTTCATTTTAACTGCTCTTCTACACATGATGATAAACCTACTTAAACATGTTCAGGCACACAGTATGGTTAAAGGAAATGCCCTGAATAAGGTCAGGTGGACAGAGTATCATCTCAACCAGCCTTATGTAATCGTTAGAGTTCCTAAACCTGTGAAAAACATAGGGTTGTAAATTTGGTTTATTTCTACAATGGTCTTATCATAATTGCCATCGTGCTTTTGATTGATTGGGTTATGTTGTCAAGGGCAGCCCGTCATGAGGCCAACTGAAACAGTCATCTCAGGCTGCAGAATGATGAAAGGCACTTACTTGCGACATTTCTCCCTGAATTGGAACAGGGACAGAGATATGTGGAGAGAGGAAAGTGCTGAGCTACAACATGCGAAAGCTAGAGGAAGAGAGACCCACATATCATTATCTTGCTGCCTCAGAAGGTCTTGGGTTATAAAAGGTAGATAGATCAGCAAATCAACAATGAACTTCCACTTACAATTGACTGTCCTGGTCATTAAATCATGTAAAAAGACAACAGATGAACAGCTTCCTTTTAGATGTCTTTGATCATGGAAATGAGACAAAACCTTTGGAAGCTGTGCAAGAAACCTTTGTTTGGGTTTATTTAAAGCAATCGGGTGAATCTGGAACAGGTTAAGCAATTTATTACATACTAGTGAAAACATACCTGCATTGCAGGAGTAAAATTCCCCTGTACGCCATACCCCCACTGAACATCCCCCCCATGAGCACTACCCCCGTACAACATCCCCCATGTGCAATCTCCCTCATGCACATCAACCCCCTGTGTGCACTGTTCCCCAATGTGCAGTGTTCCACAATGTGCACCATATGCAACACACCCATGCACATCCTCCCATGTGCAATAACCCCATACAATGTCCCCATGCACACCATCCCCACATGTGCAACACCCCCTGCGCATCAAACCCCCATGCGCAACATCCCCATTGCATCATCCTTGTGCACATCATCCCCCTATGTGGAACACCCCTGTATCCTCACATGCACACCATCTCCCTAGGTGCACCATCTCTCCCAGTGCATCAGCTGGATGTTGATCAGTCTTCAATGTTAAGTATAGGACAAAAACACGTTGCACCCCTTTTCAACCACTTAAGGGTTAAATTTCTCAACATTGGTTCTTGGTGGTTGCTGATGCCACAAAAGGAACACTCTCCCCAAATTTCATGCTTCTAGATCTGGAGGTTGGGGCAGAGCAACCCTCACTCAGGGATTCTTCAATGAAAAGTATAGGAAGAAAAACGCACCATGCACCATTTCACTGCTTACTGGGCAAGAGACACTCTTTCAAGTGGGTGTTTCTCTTTTATTTAGCAGGGGAAGAGTAACTGGCCCTACACGCCCCAGCAATGGCTGTTCTAGTGGCTTCTGCTGGTGTTCTTTTGCATTTTAGATTGTGAGCCCTTTGGGGACAGGGACCCATTAGCTATTAATTAGCTATTAATTTTTTTCATTTTCTTGTAAACTGCTTTGTGAACTTTTCAGTTGAAAAGCTGTATATAAATACTGTAGATAGATAGATACTCCCTTCTAGTTAGAATTTCTGAAAACTGATTCTTAGTGGATCCCTCCACTAAGGAAGACCCACCCAAATTTCACGCTTCTAGGCCCAGCGGTTTTGGCTGGGCGTTGATAAGTGAATGAGTGTGTCAGTGAGTGATTCTGTGACTTTTCAGTCTTATATACAGTGGTACCTTGCAAGATGAATGCTTTGAAAGACAAATTAAAATTTATGTGGGATTCTGCCTTGTAAAACGAATGTGTTTTGTAAGACGATTCCCATTGGCTGGGCTGGGTGGCTGAAGTGGGACTTCTCCTCCTGCCTGCAATACCAGTGAAGAGGCCAGCAGAGGGAGCACAGGCAGCAGCCTTGTCTGGGCCTCCCAGTCAGCAGGTGGCCTCAATCCAGCCAGCCCACCTCCTGCAGCAGCCATCAGGTAGGAAGGAAATCCTCCTGGACCCCCCTTCAAAAGAAACCCCTTCCCCCAAGGAAGCCTCCCCTGCCTGGACCCCACTACAACTACCCCCTCTATCCCCCACCACCCTACACACTTTCCTGCGAGTAAACCCCCCTGGATACAATAGGAGTTGATTCTGAGTAGACAACATCTAGTTTGCATAGATAGTTCTCACTCACACAGAGAGATTCCTTGTTAAAGTTGCTCAAAAACCACCAGTGACTCTTTTAGCGAAAGTTAGTCAACCTTGGCCATAAAGTTTTTCTTTTCTGTTTTATTGTACAGTATATTACAGTGTTCTGTTACAGTAATTGTGTTCTGTATTATATTATAGTGTTTTGAATTTGATTACAGTGTTTTATCATCATTTTTACATACAGTTAATATTTTAATATGAATATTTTTGGGTTGTGCAACCAATTGTCTGAGTTTCCATTATTTCCTATGGGAAAATCCACTTTGTAAGAAGATCGCTTTGTAAGACAAACATGTTTCCAGTACGAATTAAGTTTGTCTTACAAGGCACCACTGTACATAGATGCTGATAATAAACTACTATTAACTTCTACACAATTGGGCTGTTTGCAGATGTTTTATTTTTTTCAAGACAGAGACACGCAATAAAGGTAGTATGTAACTACTTAGCAGGTGTGGTCTGGTGGTTGAGCAGAGGGCTACCAGAAGACTGCTAAGCAGGAACAGACTCGGTTGAATTTTGGATGAGATACTGAAAAAGTTGATGAAACTGTTATAGACAATAGAGCCAGATGGTGTTGCTGTTTATATAGCTTGGCACAACTGAACCTGTTCTTGATGGAAGCTGGCAATCCCTGTGATGACCACATCATAAGCAGGTGTCCAAATGTTTCGGCAGGAGGGTCACATCTTCTCTTTTACATTGTGTCAGGGGCCATTTCAAATTAGAATAAGCTTACATAAATTTACATATAAGATTGTATTAGAGACATTACAAGGCTGGAGAGAGGGGTCATGCCAAGGGCCACATTGAGGTTTGCTGAAGGCCACATTTGGCCCCAGGGCCGGGGTTTGGACACTCCTGACCTGAAGGATTCCATCAGGAAGAGTAGAGTTCTAGGAGCTGCCTGCAGAACTCACAAGGTTGTAGTGAGGACTAAATTATAAAATCTATGTAAGCTGCCTTGGGCATTTGCTTTAGCATTGGAAAGGTGGGGTATAAAGCAAGCAAGCAAAACAACAAACAACTCCTCTTCTTGTCCAGATTGCTGTGCAATCCACTGCAGGCACATCAATGTGCCTGATGCTGGTCACGTTAACCTTTTCACATCCAAATCAACACGTGATGCCTGCTGTTATTCAGGTACAAGCTTCCTGGTACTTTTCCGACTGATATGCAAGACACCTGCACTCAACAACAGAAGTAACTAAGAGAAGCCAAAAGTTCCATGGCAACTTGACACCATTTCTTCCGCTGACTGTGCACCATGAGCCACTTTCACCTCTAGCTCGCTTTCAGTGTCAACAATGCAGCTCCCCTTTGACACCAGAAGATAATGGGTATTCTTTGACATCTTGCTGCTGCTCCTCTTTCTCAGTTACTTGCTGTAGTCTTCAAATTATGTGTGGGCTGATAGGGAGAAGGCTATGGTGTAACCATAACTGATGATTGCTCTGAATGCTTATATGTGTCAAGCCTATGTATTACTCTTTTACATCATACAAGGGGACAAACAAAAGGCACTTTTGAAATTAAAAGATGCCTGCTTCAAGGGAGGAAAGCTATGACAGGGCTAGACAAGTTAATCAAAAGTCATGACATCACCTTGTTGACAAAGATCCACCTAGTTGAAACTAAGGTTTTCCCTGTTGTAATGTATGGCTATGAGAGCTGGACAATAAAGAAGGCTGATCCGTTGAAGCATAGCTGCGAAGGTGTCCTGTTACTCAACAAGGTGTACTGCTACTGTGCTCAATTTTAGCAGGCCACTCATTATGCTTTCGCTATGTATATGGCCATCTAAATCTCCCAAATCAAGGTAAAAGCCTATAACACATTTCTTAATGAGTATAAAGACTGGGAACTGGCCGAGAAACTGGCCGATTGATGCTTTCAGTACTACAACATGATATCAATAGAGTTTTCCATAATACACACAAAGCGGTAACATGATTCTGCTGGGCAGCACAGTTTGCTTTTTGGCAGCAAGGTATTACTTGTCACAGTCAACCCTTTTTAAGTCTCCATTGCATAGCTGATCTCATTAGAGAGGATCATAGCTTCAGCAACAGTAACTCAATCCATTAATGCATGAGTTAAGCAAAGCCATACATAAATATTTTAAATAGGTGCTTTTTCACTAGTGTAGTGTTGCATTATAGCAGGGTTTCTCAACCCCCAGTCCAGGGACCACTGGAGGCCCTTGGCAGCTGCCTGACTGGACCACAAGAGGACTCCTCTAAATGCCTCTTCCCCTCCTCACAGCAGGAGGGCTCTGTCAGAAGATTGTGGCCTCAGAGACCAATCCTATGCCTGCCTACTCAGTAGTAAGTCCCAGTAGTACTCAGTAGTAAGTCCCATTGTAGGCAGTGGAGCTTACTCCCAGGAAAGCGTGGATGAGATGGCAGCCTCACAGTCCAATCCAATGCCTGTTACTCAGAAATAAGTCCCATTATAGTCAGTGAGGTTTACTCTCCAATAAGAGTGACTAGGATGGCTTTGTGCGTTGAAAAAGGTTGAAAATCCCTGTTCTGAGTAGACATGCGTTGAGACATCGGGCTCTCACCTGCAATCCCATCCACAATAACCTAGCAATAGCTTTATTTATTATAATAGGATTTATAGCTTGAGCTTTTCCAGCCAAAATGAAAAACAGCCGGCAAGAGGGAGGAAAAAAAGTGATTGTCTTTCACTGACTTTTGTAAAGCACCAACAACATCAAATGGCCTAACAAATAAAGTGGCTCAAATTAACACCAAGCCACAGTCTGGTATTTTTATTGGGGAGTGAAAGAATAAATAGAATGTCAGATGCAGTGAAAATGAGATGCAGGTACAGCAGTACCTCGCTTAACAAGCACCTCGCTTACCTAGCGTTTCACATAACAAGCAAAAATGTCAAAGAAATCTTGCTTCACATAACAAGTTCCACTTCACTTAACAAGCAAGTGCGCTATGGGCATGCGTGCTATGCAGCCCTGACACTCCGCACAGAGGCTCTTTAATAGGGCTGCCGGCCAGCACTGCTGCCTCTAACTGCCCCCAACTTAGGGACAGTTGCCTGGGGGTGCCAGAGATAGCTGCCCCTAACTGCCCCCAAGTGTCCCCACCAACCACCTTGAACTTCAGCAGCAACCCAGGTAAGCCTCCCAGGAAAGTGTCTTTGATTACAGCCTCCTAAACATGTCTACCCAGAAGTGAGCCCCATTGTGTTAAATGGGGCTTACTCAGAGATGGGCCCAGCCCACCCCAACAACCGGTTCGCTGGAAGTTGGGGGGAGGGGCTGGGGTCAGGGGCAGGGCCGAGGCGGAGCGAGGGCAGGCCCCAACCCCGGCGCACTGCGCATGCGCCAACCCCAGACAAGTGCTGGGGTTGGCGCATGCGCAGTGCATCTCCTCCCACTGGAGGAGACGCTCTGTGCACGCGCCAACCTCAGCGCATGCGCAGTGTGTCTCCTCCAGGTGGAGGCGATGTCCTGCGCACGCGCCAAGGCCAGCGTGTGCACAGAGTGTCACCTCCCACTGGAGGAGATGCAGAGCTAGGCGCAGAGCTAGATGCAGAGGAGACTCTTCCCCACTAGGAGGAGACACACTGAGCATGCGCCGAGGTCAGCGCACGCGCAGTGTGTCTCCTCCTCCAGCATCCGAACCAGTACGCTGGATTTTCAGGCGACCTCGCCGCTACTGGTTCGGTAGCGGCGGGGTCCTGGGAACAACTGGTTCGGGCGATCTGGCCCAAACCGGCTTGGGCCCATGCCTGGGTTTACTCCGAAGAAAGTGTCTTTAGGATTGCAGCCTAAGTAGACTTCATAGGATCATGCACATTAAATGCATGTTTTGAATTCAATTCCAGTGTTTTGTCATCATTTTTACACCCAGTTAATATTTTTATATGAATATTTTGAGGGTTGTGGAACCAATTGTCTGAGTCTCATTATTTCCTATGGAAAAATCTGCTTCACTTAAAGAGCGTTTCACTTAAAGAGCATGCCTCCGGAACAAATTAAGCTCTTTATGTGAGGCACCACTGTATCTTGTGGTCTTGTATAGTGGCATAGCTAGTGGGGGTGGAGCAGTCCCCATGGCATGTTTGGGACCCCTCTCCTTCAGAGCCATTCCAGGCCAGAGGAGCAAAACAAAACCGTATGGTGCTATGGTATCCCCTCTCAGCCTTCTCTAGGCTGGACATATCAAGCACCCTCAACTGTTCTCCATAGGGCTTGAGCTTCAGCCCTTTGATCATTCTCATTGCTTTCCTCTGAACCTGCTCTATCCTTTGAGTATCGTGCTGTATCCTTTGTGAGTTCTCCAGAACTGGACACCGTACTCTAGATGATGTCTAATCTGTGCAGAGTAGAGCAATGCTCTGCATTAGTTGGCCCTCACTTAGAGTACTATGTCCTAGGCTGGAGATCCCAAGTTATTGTTCCCTTTACCCATGACACTGGCAGGATGACACAACTGTGAGACCAGGGCTACTGGCTTGCAAGTAGAGTCAAAGTGCTTTCTAATATATTTGTGATTCTCTTGGAGATGCCAGATTAAGAACAGGTTAGGATTGCACATTGAATCATTTTTTGAGACTTTTCTCCCAACATAATATAACCTTGAACATTTCCTTGGAGGTCTTGTTCGATCTCCAGTCCCAGTTTAAATCAGACAATTTGGGCACTCTGGTATGCATAATGAAAGTGATAAGGTGATCAAACTGTTTTTGGCATTTCCTTATGGCTTTTTGCAGTAAATAATCATCCTTCAATACATAAGATATTCCTTGCCACACATGTCGTTGTTCATGTATTTGTCGTGTATTTTGGCTATGTGTTAATAAATATTTGTTATTTAGGCTTTTGCAATTGATATTTTTGTCTTTTTTGGTGCCCATTTTGCATTTGCAAGCTGAAAAAGACTGAGTTCCACTTTTCAATGGTTTTCACTTTTGGATAGTGCTGGGTCCCTATCTTGTCTAACAAGTGGGGGATGCTTGTATAACAACAGAAATGTTGGAGATCTTCACTCTGCAAAGCATTTGTTCTATTATAGCCCTTCATTCTTCCCCTTTGGACTGTAGCCTTTACTAACGTATATCAGCACTGCATTCTGACATAATACATTGCAACAATGACATTCCATCACAAACTAATCATTCTTTCACACACATTGGATTCTCAGCCCTTTATTTCGATTATATCTTTGCATCTTAAAAAAAATTTGATTTTTAAAATTCGTATTCCAGTGCCAAGTCACGTTTTAAAAGATTTTGATATGAATCTGCTAGGCTCTCGCTCAGAGTGTTTTGCATTCCAAACCATTAAAATCTCTAAATAGAAAGAAATCTAAAGAAAACTAAATCTAACAAAAGAAATCTATTGGGAGAAGTCAGAGAAATGGAGCTGGGAGGTTAAAAAAAGAGAAAAAAATTATTTAATGAAATATGCTGGCAGAGCCAATAAAAAACCATCACCGGAGGCATTTCACTCTATAACACTTTACTTTCAGATCTTATAAAACACATTCCTTTCATATCTTTTATTTCAATACTATGAGCATTCAGTCTCTTTTCCACTTCTTCAGAAAAAAAGTAATTTTCATAATCCAGAATGTGTTCTGCTGAGAGAGAGAGAGAGAGAGAGAGAGAGAGAGAGAGAGCATCAGTTATAGTAAAGCCTAGTGCTATGTGTATTTTCCAAAGGCTGTTATAAGCTAAAGCGAAGGGAGGTAGAATGTCTCACTTGGGATTAAATTAAAAGCAAGCTTTCTTCCCTGGTGATGAAGGACTTTTGCTTTGTGTGTGTTTTCAATCACGATCTCACTCCCCCCTTTTTTCTAAAGTATTCAGGTTTCCTGAATACTGTTCCCACTGATTTAGCTGCTATTGTACAAATGTGCATGAAAATAAAGTCACACTTGTTTGTTCAACTCCTACCCACAAAAGTGTGGAATGTAAACTGCCCCCTCTTGAATTTTTGTTTGAGCAACAAACAAATTAACTATCTGTGTTCAGAACAATTCTTGCTTGGGCACACTGTGATGCTGGATGTTATATGAAGAACGTACTGGTTATTAAATGGCCTTTTTGGACAGAGTTGAGCCTTATGTTTCAACTTTGAGACTGGAAATTGGACTTTTTTTATGTCTTGCCTTTTTTAAAAAATAAATCCTATTTTTAAAAAATTAATCTCATGGAAGGGCTATGATCTTATGCACAAGTATTTGGGAGTAGACCGCACTGACTATAATGGAACTTGCTTCTGATGGACTATGGAATTAGGCAAGCATACTCAGGCTGAAAATTGGTTGAAAATTCTGAATAGGCTTACACCCATTGCCTGAAAAAAAGAAACTGGTCCCCATCTCAAAGATCCACAGTCTAAAAGAGACGCAAAAGATACAGCACAGGACAAGGTGATGGAAAGCTAATGCAGGAAACAAATAGGGGGAAAAATATGCAGTTATTTACCACGTAGGTCTATATGAGATTAAGGGCACAATCCAGAGCAAGTTCACCCTGCTCTGCCCTGACTGCTCTCTCCTAACTATTCTGTATCCAGAGCAGAAAGTTATACTGCATCCAGAGAGTCAGGAAGCCTGGGCTGCCCTAAATGCTCCATAGCATGCTATGTAATTGACACATGGGGAGGACTTGCTCCTGAGGAGACACCACTCAGATCACACTGAACAAGGAATAGCTGTGGTGCCTACAGTGGTGACACGACTCTGCGCATCACCCGGTGTGGAAGTCTGTCACCCCTGGGATAAGCGCACCCCCCCCCACCTGGACTGCGCAGTCACCAAAGTTGGCACCTGCACAGTTGTTTCTGAAGCCAACTGCACACCTGTGCAGTTCTTTTCTGAAGTCTTTTGACTTCAGAGGAGACTGTGCAGGAGTCAGTGTTGGTGCCTGTGCAGTACTCTTTCTGAAGCCATTTGGCTGCCGCTCCGCCTCCTGAGTGAGGCTGAATGGCCGTGCAGAGGCGCAGACTTCCTCCGCTCTAAGGAAGTCTCCTCTGAAGCTGTTCGGCATGCTCAGTGTGTTTCTGCGCAGTGCACCTCAGCTGGCCGTTTGGGCCAGCTCCACGGACAAGTGGCAGCTTCTGGCTGCTGCTCCGCCTTGGGTGTGCTGATGCCTGGGGCCTGCCAAAGGACAGTCAAACTCCTCTGGCACATCACCCCATATAGAGCGCATCACCCAATGCGCCCCACACCAGCCGCACCAGTCTGGTGACGCCACTGCGTGTCTGCCTTATAAGGAGTCCCTGATGAGATGCCAGTACATTCCACAGTGAATACAAGGGGCTTCTTGGAGTGGCCTGCTGTATCCTGAGGTTTGTGGGCAGCCGTAGTTTGTTCCATATCCTGAGGTTGAGAGGAAGGGGTTGCAGCTAGGATGGCCAAGAACTCAGATTTTTGGTCAACACTGCCATTCTTACTTAGGCCTTATCATGGACCCCTATGGGTCTACTCATTACTATACCTGCTCCTGAGGTGGTATATCTCTGAGGAACTGGAAGAGGACATTTCTGCCTTGAAACAGGCTTTGGATACAGAGTAACTGCTCTGCCCTAGGCAATGCTAAACATGCCCTCAACAGGCCTCTCCTGAGCTGCTTAGGCTGCCCCAGTTAGGGCAGAGCAGGTCCACCTCTCTTAGGGCACCCTATGTTGCCTTGCTCTGCCCTAAGCCTCTTCCAGAGTAACTGGGGTGGAGCATCTTGCAGTTGCTCCATCCTAGTGATAGATAGGGCAACCCAAGGGCTCTTATGTGGACAGATTAGTTGCTCTGGATTGTGCTGCCTGGCTGCAATCCTAAACACAATTTCCTGGAAGTAAGCCCCACTCAATATAATGGGACCTATCTCTTGAGTAGACATGCATAGGATTGCACCCTTAGTTTGTTTACTCCAGTGTTCTTCAGCCTTGGGGTCAGGACCCCAGTGGAGTTGTGAAGCATCAGTTGTGGGGTTAGAGCAACTTCCAGTAACGAAAAAGGTTGAAGATCACTGAATGAGGGTGCAATCCTGATTTAGGCCAGAGAGAATGACCTACATAATCTGGCCTAAGGGAGGCCATATTCTGAGCTGTCAGGCCAAGTCCACAGGGCTAGGAGGCCTCTAGGCTGGCCTAACTGCTGCTGAAGAGGCAGCAACACAAGAGCAGCATGCTGACTGGGCTGTGGAGTTGTGCCATATCCTGAGGTGGGCTGTTGTAGTTGTGCCTTATCCTGTTTGAGAGGCAGGAGTGGTGCTTAGGCTGGCCTAAGACTCAGAAGTGGTGCTTAGGCTGGCCTAAGGCTGGCTTATCATGGACCCCCTATGGCTCTCCTTTGATTTATGGCTTCTTCTGAGGTGGCATAAGTCAGAGGAGCTGTGAGGGGGCATGTCTGTCCTGGAAACAGGCTCTTGATATGGCCTAACTGCACTGTTCTAGGCCATGTTTAAGATGCCTGTTGTGTTTTGTAAGAAAAACGTTTTGTAAGACAAACATGCTTCTGGAACGAATTAAATTTGTCTTATAAGGCACCACTGTAATCCTATTTGTGTCTATTCAGAAGTAAGTTCCAATGAGTTCAGTGGGGCTTACATTCAGGAAACTTGCAGCCTTATTGTTTTTTTCACATTGTATCTAACCTCCCAACCCAGTAATAATGTTGTTGCCAGTTACTTCTCATGGTATTTCAAAAAGGTGGATCATGTGAAGTGGTATGACAGGGTCACACTGAGGAATACTGGAGTAGAACAAGCCCCCTTGCTGGCCACCACCAGTCATAATTGTCCCAAGTATATCAGATCATGTCTCCACGTATTTTCTGTTTTTCATGAGTATTATTTCAACCCATCCTTGCCTCTGAACAATTTGTATTTCCATGTGTTCCTAGCTTGGTCTGACTTGGTCTGTATGTTTTCAATGCATAAGAGGTGTGCAGCAAACACTTCATAGTTCTCATGCCTGTATTATAGTTCCCATGTGTATCATAAATAAGCTCAGCAAAATTGATTCATTCATTTAAATTCTGTCTAACATTCGTTTATATACATTTATTTAAATTTGAAATGCTGAAGTATATCTTAGGCGTGTTAATGGCTGTGTCTAGCCAAACAAGCGGACTCTGCCTAGGTGGGAATAACACTTATGATGATGATGATAATGATGATTCAAATTTGAAATGTAAATTCTTTTTTTCCCAGCCTCCGATACAGTGTCAGAGAGATGAAGTGGTTGTCCTTCCAAAATGTTTGCACACTCCTGCTGTGGCCCAGTGGCTCAGTGGAGACTGGTGACTTGTGGTCTGAAATGGGGGACCTTGAGGCCCCCTGGCTGGGGTTTGCCAACCCCTGGACTAGAAAATTGGGTGAATGGCTTCTTGAGGAAGGAGTTTTGAGGAGGGTTTTAAAAGAGACAGGAGAGGTGGCATGATGGTTAAGAGGAAGTGAGGTAGAGCAGGCACAGTCGTTCAGTTGGTGGAGGAGCAGAAGGGAGAGAAGTGGATAGAATAGAATATGAGTCACTTTGATACATGATATGAATAGAATAGTCACCATGAGGGGACTGTGACCAGTGGTGGGCAGCAGCAGGTTCGCACCTACTCTATAGAACCGGTTCTTAACAAGAGATAGTACATATAAAGTTTAAAAATAGCCATTTAAAAGTGGCTGCCAGATGGACAGAGAACCGGTTCTTAATTTCTTTGAAGCCCATCACTGACTGTGACCCATTTTTGCATGCACAGGCTGGCTGGGGGTAGTGTTGGAGGGAGACGTTTGCTTAGGGATTCTTTCCAAGTCAAACAGGCCTGGGGGACCAGCCTGTTTGCAAGTGCAGGACAGACTCAATAAGAAAGGCACTGTCCCAATAGGAGCCATTACGCCCTTCAGCACATGTAGCCCTCGCCAAGCCAGGGGCCAGCCAGCACCCTGCATCCCTTCAGCACTCTAAGCTCCCTCAGCTCAGGGTGACCAGATGTCATAACTGCAAAAGAGGACAAGGACATAAGACATCCCACAGAAATGTAGGATATGACAAAATAAAAGCTGGAAATGCTCATAGATATTGCTTTCATGTGATTAATTTACACAGTATATTACTTATTATTACATTTAAAACTCCCTCAGCTCAGGGTGACCAGATGTCTTAAAAGAGGACAAGGCCAGTGGTGGGCTCCAGCAGGTTCGCACCTACTATATAGAACCGGTTGTTAACAAGAGATAGGACATATAAAGTTTAAAAATAACCATTTAAAAGTAGCTACCAGATGGGCACAGAACCGGTTGTTAATTTCTTTGAATCCCATCACTGGACAAGGCTCCTGAAATGTATGACACCCCAGAATAGGTTTGCCATGATTCTCTTCCACAAAACTGGGACAGAATCCTGTCTAACTTGCCAGTATCTGAACGCAATCCCCCAAAACCAGGACTGTTCCGGTTTTCTGGAACATATGGCAATCCTAGCCCAGAAAAATGTAGGACAAGATAAAATAAAAGCTGAAAATGCTGAAATATATTACTTTCATTTGATTAATTTATACAATATATTATTATTAAATTTAAAACTATCCCATGTAATTTATTAATTCCAATGACTACGTGCTAGCTGCTCATCAGGAAAAGGAGGACAAGGACATTTTCCCCCCATGGCACAAGGTGAAAAAAGAGGACAAGGCCCCCCCAAATGTAGAAAATGTAGAAAACTATAGGGAAAAACCCAATAGGTTGTGACAGAATAAAATCTAAAAACAATCATATATGTTGCTTTCAAGTGGTTAATTTATACAGTATGACTGCAATCCTAAAGACATTTTCCTGGTGGTAAGACCAATTGAACACAGTGGGGCTTACATGGTTATGATTGTGCTCTATATTGCTTATTATTGAATCTAAAACCGTTACAAGTAATTTATTACCAGTGCAATCCTAAGCATGTCTACTCAGAAGTCATTCTAATTGTGTTTAATAGTGCTTACTTCCAGGAAAGTGTGGTTAAGATTGCAGCCTTAATGGTTTTTGATTTAATTTAATGTAATTCCAAGAAGCCTACAAGCTGCCTGTTCACAGGGAAAAGGAGGACAGTGAAGATTTTTTCCAGGACACAAGGCTAAAAAAAGAGGACATTTCCTGGAGAAAGGGGGCATATGGTCCAGTGTGACCAAAACAGAAGACAAAGGCCCCCAAAAATGTAGGACACCCAAGGAAAATGTAGGTCATGACAGAATAAAAGCTAAGAATACTCATATATATTGTTTTCAAGTGGCTAATTTATACAATATATTGCTTATTATTAAATCTAAAACCATTACACGTAACTTATTACATGTAATATATATATATATATATATAGAGAGAGAGAGAGAGAGAGAGAGAGAGAGAGAGAGAGAGAGAGAGAGTTTTCAAGTTGTTAATTTACACAATATATAGCTTATTATTTTAAATGGGGCAGAGGTTGGGGCAGTTTTATTGTTTTATTTTATTGTTTTTAACAAATGTTTTTAAGTCTGTTTTAATAGTTCTTAGTTTTTTTAAATCTAATTGTATTTTAATTATGTTTTAATCTCTATTTATGATCATTTTAATGGTGTTTTATTCTGATTGATGTTAGCCGCCTTGAGCTCACTCTTGCAGGTGAAGAAAGGTGGGATATAAATTAAGTAAATAAATAAATAAAATAAATTATTAAATCTAAAACCTTTATATGTAACTTATTACATGTAACATTACCCCTCATAAAATATATATATATATATATATTGTTTTCAAGTGGTTAATTTAAAATATATATTGCTTATTATTATATCTAAAACCATTATGTAACTTTTTTACATGTAACATAAAATGTGTGTAACGTATGTAATCTCATAAAAAAGTATGTAATTTATTAATTCCAAGAAGTGTACAGTCTGCCTCCTCACAAGGAAAAGGAGGACAAGGAAGATTTTTCCCCAGGACACAAGGATGTGTCTTGGGAAAGGAGGACAGGGGACTCCCCCTGCCTGAGCTCAGCCCCTCCCCAGGTGCCCAAGAGGCTGGCAGGGAGGTATTTATAGCCAGCAGCTGCCGCCCCCGCAGGCATCCCCACAGCACAGCCCCCCTGCAGAGCCTGGGAGGAGGAGTTGGAGCTGTGCTGCTGGGGGCTCTCCCTCCACCTGCTGCCATTCAGCTCCAAGGCGCCGGTGGCACTGCAAGGACCCATGAACGGCTGCACAGGCGGGATGGAGGAGGGTAAAAGCCACCCCCCCAAGCCCCAGCTGGCCCTGGGCACCCCCTTTCCCCCTCTGCTCCCCTTCTCCTCCCCATCACCTCCTCTGTGCCCTTGCAGGCTGCATGGGATGGGGACCAGCACCCCCACTTCTCCTTGCACCCTTCCAGCCTCCTGGGACTTTCTTTGGGCAGGGGGGCAGCTCCACTCTTGAATGGGGGGTTGCCTTGTGCAACAGATTAACCCCATGTTCTCTTTTTCCAGGATGTGTCCTCTTTTTCAAAAGTCTGTCTCCTGAAAAAAATCTCCTTTTCTTTCTGAGCAGGCAGCATGTAGTTCATAAATGCAATTCTAAGCATGTCTACTTAGACGTAAGTCCCATTGTAGGCAGTGGAGCTTACTCCTAGGAAAGTGTGGTTAGAATTGCAACCTATATGTAAAAAATTACATGTAATATTTACAAATTTCATACTAAGTAATATAGGTAATAATTTACATGTAATGTGTGTCCTGAAAAATAGTCTTCACTATCCTCCTTTTCCTTGTGAGCAGGCAGCATGTAGGCTTCTAGTACTTAATAAATTATATGTACTAAATTACTTGTAATAGTTTTAAATTTCATAATAAGTAATACAGTGTTGAACCCCATGAAAGCAATATATATGTGTTTTAGTTTTTATTTTGACATGTCCTACATTTTTCTTGGTGTCGTCTATTTGGGGAGACATGCCTTCCTTTTCCTTGTGAGTTGGCAGCATGTAGACTTCTAGCAATTAATAAATCATACATAAAAATTATATGTGGTCCAACTTGTATGTCTCATATAAGGAACATAGAAGTTTTACTATATTTACTTGAATCTAACGCTCACCCTTTTCAGCCAAATTTAGTCTCCAAAATCAGGATACGCATTAGATTCAATGTTTAATTAGATGCAAGTGAATTTTGATTATATTAACAAAAATTATTTGGATTATAATTATAGGGTACACATTAGATTTGGTGAGTATTTGTTATAAGTTACAGGTCACATATATGTTACGTGAACTTTTTTGTGGAAAAGTTATATATAAATACTAATAATAATTTATTGATATGTAATAGGTTTAACAGTGCAACCCTACTTTTAAGTAAGTCCTATTGTGTTTAATAGTACTCCCAGGAAAGTGTAGTTGGGATTGCAGCCCCAATTCCATAAGTAATCCAGTGGCTAACCAAATGAAAGCAATATGAATGAGTGTTTTCAGCTTTTATTAAGACTTGGCCTACATAATTCTTGGGTCTCCTACATTGGGGGGCTTGTCCTCTTTTGTAGTTATGACATATGGACACCTTCGGGTTGCCTTTTGCTTAAAGACAGATGGACAGATAGAGGGGACATTTTTAATAAGTTATGCTGATGCTGCTCCTTTACCTGTTACTGCTTCCCCTTCCCCCCTAAGCTGCACTTTCACAACCTGCTCCTTTTGCCAGCATCATTTCTTGCTTGAGTCTAAAGCCAGTGTTTCTCAAACTGTGGGGGTGGGGACTCACCATTCATTTCAATAATTTAGTTTTCCCTCCACTATATTAGTCTTATATTAATATGATATAATATATTAAATATAATAGACTAGTTACTGTATACTATATTAATATAATTACAGGGTATGTAATTGCATTGAGGGAAACATAACCTATCTGTGCTTGTCCCAGGTTACTGTGTATATACTTTTAATAACAGTTTGCAAGACTTACTCCTGGGTAAGAACCTAATCCTACTCAAGTCTGCTCAGAAGTCCCATTGTAGTGAATGAGGTTTGCTCCCTAGAAAGTATGGATTGTAGCCTACGTGTGGACTGGATTGCCAGCCTGGATTGCCAAACATTTTCTGGCTTGAGGATGTCACTTCTGATCATGACATCACATTCCATGGGTCCTGACAGACTCTCATACCAAAAAAGTGGGTCCTGGTGGTAAAAGTTTGAGAACCACTGCTTGCAAGACATAAATATGCAGGGTTTTTCTTTGCTAGAGCTCTCAAGGGGGAGAAGGTGTGCGGGTGGGGGAGGCAACAATCTCTACCCGTCTGTACAGTGACTAATGTTTTTTCTGCGCTTATCAGTGATGACCATTCACTTAACTTCTGGCTGTGTATGGGCCTCTCTTCGTGATGGTGGTGAAATCAAACAAACCCATTTCATAAATGCAAACACACACCCTTAGTTTTTCTTATCTGCTTATGGCTTAAGGCTGCAATCCTATGCACACTTTCCTGAAAATCAACTCCATTGAAGAGAATGGGACTTCTGATGAGCATTGAATTGTGCTCCAGAAATGCAAATCTAAGCTTATATCCGCTTACTTTTTAAGTGGGTGGATGTGTGTCATCTAAAACAGGGTGTCTCAATCCTTAGTCTGGGGACCACTGGAGGTCCTTGGCAGCTGCAGTCCCCCTCCTCACAGCAGGAGGGCTCTGGAGGATTGCAGCCTCAGAGACCAATCCTATGCCTGTGTACTCAGTAGTGAGTCCCATTGTACTCAATGGAGCTTACTCCCAGGAAAGTGCAGCTAAGATTTCAGCCTCAGAGTCCAATCCAATGATAGTTACTCAGAAATAAATCCCATTATGGTCAAATGAGGCTTACTCTACAATCCAGAGTAACTACGGGAAGACGCAAGGTGCACTTACTCTGGATTGCCCTATGCATTTCCCATAGGTTTCCCATAGGTGGCACCATAACTATGTCAGTGTAAAAGGTCCCATAGTTACTCTGGATTGTAGCCTTACTCTCCAATAAGAGTGACTAGGATGGCTTTGTGGCATTTTCAACGCATCCTGCAATGAAAAAGGTTGAAAATCCCTGCTCTGAGTAGACATGCATTGAGATGGGCTCTCACCTGCAATCCTATACACAGTAACCTAGCAATATATCTATTTATTATAATACGATTTACAGCTGGAGGCAGCTGTGCTGTGCTCTAGGTGGGGAAGCCCCCCCCCCCTTTCCAGGTCACCAGAGACAGAAATTTTTTCCCCCCTAGAACCAGTCTCTAGGTCAGAAAGGTTGAGGACCACTGATCTAAACTACACTGTAGTTCTGAGCAGTGTATCATATTTTTTCTTTAATTTCATAACTGTATGAAATAATTAAAGTTCAATAAGTCAGAAAAAAAGTTGTTTTGGATGCCAGGGCACAACATTTAATCTTATCGAGCACCTTAAGAAGAATTAATTTACCGATAAGTGTTCTTCCAAGCTTTTGTGGACTAGCTTTTGTAAGGTTTTGTGGATTCTGCTGACATGAGTGTGTTTTTGCCTTGAAAGTGCTATAAGGCTCTTCCTTGTCTTTGCAGTTGTTCATGACTCCAGAAAAAAAGAAAACAATTTGAAGGGATTTGGTGGATCAGAAAACAAAGACTAGGCTGATCCTGGTTATTTATATTTAAGCTGAAAGGACAAGTTTTTTAGCCATGCTTATTGAACCAGGAGAGAAATACTTTTGAGGTAAATATGAGGCTCAAGGCAAAAGGCTTCAGCTGTTCTGGAAGTTGTGTGTGGGACTGGTCCAAATGACTCACGGTGCAAAGATGAAAGTGGTAGGTGTAAGAGATAAAGCACCTATTGCATGAGGCCACAACCCTATTTGATATTGGGTGTGTTAATCTCTGCGTGCAAATTAGGCACACCTAACTCAGCAAGTATAAGGATGGGTTGCCGTTGTGTTAAGATTAAGCTTTCAGACAAGAGAGATGATAAAAGAAAGGCTATTCTAAGAATTCCTAAAAGATATTGAGCTGCAAAAATAAATTTATGTAGTCTTTCTCATAACAGAAACACTTTTCTCTGTATACTTTCAATTTTATGTGGGGATTGTTGAAATCAATAACAATAATAAATACCCTATATCTCTTAATACTCTGTTCTTTCTTATCCAGTCCTCCCTCCAGCGGGTGCAGCGTGATAGATATTCTCTCTGCTTTTATCCTCAAATAAACTCTGAGGTAGTTTAGACTGAGATATAGCGACAGGCCTCAAATTACTCCGTGAACTTTGGGACTCAGTAGGAATTCATACCGTGAGTTTTCTTTAGTCCAAATCCAGCACTCTAAGCTTCTGTGCCCTACTCACTTCGTAATTCTTTTCATTTTTATATGTCTAATAAACTTTAATAATTTGCTTTTCTACAACAACACATCACAAATTGGCTTACGTAACAAAAGGAATGAAAAGAAGTTTCCAGTCTCAATGGGATAATATGGGGAAGTTAATACAATACAGGGAGATAACTAGTAACAGCCGTCTGGGAAGATGCTGTGCCTGTATGGATAGAGGCAGTTGCTATTCCCTTGTATGAGAGGCCTAACACTTGAAAAGGTGACTGTTTTCCCCATTACCCAGGAGTCACTTTACAGTCACGTATATACTTGCTAGGCTGGTGCACTGTGATCTGAAAGATGTCCAAGTGTAGATTCCAGGGTACTTATTTTAGCCAGTGAGTGGATTATGGAGAAGTTATAGAATTGTTCTGTAAAGAGAGGACAGGTCATATGATACAGTTTGCATAAGTACTTAAGACAGCAATCCTAAATACACTTTCCTGGCAGTAAGCCCCATTGAATACAATAGGACTTACTTCTGAGTACACAGGTTTAGGATTGCACAGTAAGTTAAACTTCTTCAATAAGGCACATTTCTGTTTCCAAACTGTGACCCTAGCCTTATTTTATTTGTTTTTATAAATGATTAAAAAAACCCCCACAGAAACACATTTTAGGTGTATGAACCTTTCTTCCATATACTAATGAACAAAAATATATTTACAATCTGAAATGTTTCATCTTTTTCCATTGCTTGCTTTATGTTTTTGATCTTTAAGCTTAGATCATGCTTTATTGATCATAGTTAAAATATCATTGGAGTCAAAAATAATGTTGTAAAACAAAAGGATCTCTAGCCAGGATCCCAAAAACAGCTGTGGCATATAATTTGTTGAGGTTTTATGTAATCTTGTCAATCATATCCAGCTTTCCAGCACAGTTGCAGCCATGCAACCCAGGTTTCCTCTGCAGAGTGTAGTGGAGGGGAGCATTCATGCCTCCTCAAAGTTAGGGAGCATTTGCTCCCTTCTGGTCAACATTGGGACTGCATCAGTGCTGGAAAGTTGGATAGTATTGAGCCCTTAAACTGTTGTGGTTACACAAGCACCCAACATGCCATGCCAATCTGATTGGATTCTGCCTTTTATGGCTTGTTTCCCTGCCTTGTGAGGACAACATAGAGATCTGTTCTATGACAGATTCTGATTTATTCTGTTGCTATTGTTCATGTTGAGGCTGTATATCCATTCTGGATCTAGCTGGAAATTTAGTAAATATTTAACTCCAAACAGTTTTATTATGTATGCCCCCAACGCATTACAGTTCAGTATTCCTGTAGCAGAAAGATGAAGGCATCCGTTAGTCCATAAATATTTGCTTGGTCCTGTATTTGTTGCTGTCAACGTTTTTTGACAGAGAAAAATGAAATAGAAGAATACATTTTACTAATGTCAATCCCTTCTGGTGTCTGAGATGCTGCTTCTCTCAGCTGACTGGATTCACCAATTTCAGCCTGCCTGAAATGTTTATTTTGTGGGTGGGTTGGGAGGTCAGGATTACAATCTTGTCATAAATCATAATTTTAATGTCCTGTCTATGTTTCAGACAGGACATTAAAAAAGCTGACATAGAGGTCTGGCTGATTGAAATTACTTATAACCATATTATTTTTTATTTCGGAACAAAAGATGTACATTTGTGACCTGGATGTGCAGGTCATAATTACAAATATGTTATAATTTTAAAGAAGGATTATCTAGCTCAGAGGTTCTTGAGCATTTCAGCCTGGGACCCTGTCTGACTCAGCCTGTCGGAGAATGAAAGTCTGTCCGAGATCTCCTGGAATTGATATCATCAGTCTTGAAAAAATGTCATGGCTGGAAGTGACATCAAACAGGATGTTATATCACTGTGATGCCTGATCTCCTCCATGTCTACTTAGAAGTTAGTCTCATTGTGTTCACAGAGACTTAGGGCACAATCCTATCAAATTTAGGCTGGCCTAACTCACATGGCATGTCTTTCCTTGATGGTGTGGGGAGAATGTTGTATGCCAATATAAACAGGACATTTGCTGCATTCTTTGGTGAAAGTGCAGCCACAAAGGTTTCTTCAAGGTAAGGGACCGTTCCCTTGTTTTGGGGCTGCATAGATGCTGGAAAATTAGATAGGATTAAACTCTAACCTGATAATAATATGGATGCCACATCATCTCACCGTATTCAGAGGGATCACATGAACTGGATTAGAATCAGTGGGGCTTCAAAGAAATTAAGAACCGGTTCTCTGCCCATCTGGCAGCCACTTTTAAATGGCTATTTTTAAACTTTATATGTCCTATCTCTTGTTAACAACTGGTTCTATAGAGTAGGTGCGAACCTGCTGGTGCCCACCACTGATTAGAATGAATTGGTGATGGTACAAACCCTTGTACTCTGGAATATATTTAATACCAGGTTTTGTGTGTCAAATCCTGTGGCATCTGTTTCATCACCAACTACTTAACACTTGTTTAATAATGGGTCTAAAAAGGATGCTAGTGCATGAGTTCTCAAACAGTGACTATTATGGAATCTAGATTTAAGTGGCACATGGAAATGGAAAAGATAGATTCATTCTGAAACACTTTTGGATTAAACCCTCCCCCCAAAAAACAACAAAAACACACCCAGGTTAACTGCTAGATTTAATTGTATATAGTGAAGACTATAGGCTGAAGTCAAACTGGTTAACACCATGAACATGAGTGAAATATCAATTTATTTAAGTAAATAGTACAGGGGGGGGGCTGAAACTGGGGGGTGGGATAGAGGGAGGATTTAGTACTTTAGCTGCAATACCAATTGCTACCTCCCAACATGTTTTAATAGAGAAGCTCCCACTGGGTTTTGGTGGCAATTCTTTCCATCAAAAGCTATGTATGAAAAGAGTCACAATGATTGGGATTGAAACCATGGGGGAAGTACTATAGCTCCCCTATGTCCACTTAGTTTTTGCCAGCTTCATCTTCTTCAAGTCTTCTGTTTACGGGAAACAAAAAAACCTGAACCTTCACTTGTGTTTACAAACATGTCTAGATTGACTTTAGATATGCCTTTACAATGTATATGAACTGCTATGTCTTATTCATTGTTAAAGGGAAAATAAACTATTGAATATTAACAGAAAAAATTGGCTTTTTATGATTAAACATAAGCAAAAGGGTATGTACTACTTGAATAATTCTTCCTTGTAATATGTAAAGTTGAGTTGAGTCTAAATTTGTTTAGAAAATTGTTGCAATCCTAAAGACACTTTCCTGTGAGTAAGACCCACTGAATACAATAGGGCTTACTTTTGAGTAGACATGGTTAGTATTGTGCTTTTAGTCTCGGTTCAATTAAAAACGATCTATTATGTTACCTGAAAAGGCGTTCCTCTCTCTGCTTTCTTATAATGATTGAAAATTCCTTCGAATTGGGATTTTTTTAAAAAAAGAATAACAGTATAAGAAATTTGGATTCTACTTGTGATGACCATATGACTGGATTTTTCCGGACTTGCCCTCTTTTTTAGCCTTCTGTCCAGGTGTCCTCCAAAAGGGCTTCATTGTCCTCCATTTGGGCTTCATTTTGGAACTTTGCAATGGTGTGCAGTACCCCATCATATCATATGTCGTTGGATTCACACTGAAGAGCAGAATCCAATGCAGAAAATTGTTTAACCTCATCAAAGGTTATGGTCAAAAAACTAAAAAATATGCATTGAGCTCTATGGGAAAGTGAAAGTGCCCACTATCTTGGTTTTACTTGTGAGTAGGCAAACATGTCATTGTCAGCTGGAAAGACCAGGCTGAGAGGAATCACATACCTTGTCTTCTTCTTTAGGTAAATCTGGTCAACCTGATTCTGCTGTTCTTGAGTAGAAGACTCGGTCCTCTGTAGTTCTGCTCTGTGTAGGACTGTTTTTGGCCAGGAGCTTTTCTGAATTACTATGTATACAGTAGTTGTTGCACTAAAAGCACAATTCTAACCATGTCTTCTCACATGTGTTTAATGGGTCTTACTCTTAGGAAAGTGTCTTTAGGATTGTATCCTTAATTAGGGAGACTCTAAATCCCTGCTCTATGACAAACTCCCTTGGGTGACCTCACATCAGTTGCTCACAGGGTTGTTGTGAGGATATACGTTGAGAATTTGGACTGATTTGAACTCCTGGTAAGGAAGATTGAAATACTGATGTAATAGTAGACTATGTACTAGGAACTCTATATGTGAAAGTCCCAGTGAAATTTTAACTTGTACTAGAAAATTTTCCAGTAGCTGAAAGTATTTGGGGGATGGCCAGAAATAAGCACTTATTCTCACATACCCCATAAGGTGCAAATGACAGAAAGCATACAATTCGTTTCATATTTTCAAGACAGAGCCCAATTATGGGGGGGGGGGGCGATAAATTGCTTGCAGGAGTCGCATTCGACCTGTGGGTCTTATGTTTGACACCCTTGCACTAAGATTGTCTTTAACTTTAGTGTGTGAGATCAGATTGATGGACTTTTCAAGAGACGTTCCATCAGAGGAGTTAAATTTTATTCACACAAATCTCATGTTTGGTGCTTGTACTTGAAAGGCAAATGTGGCAGCTTATAAAAGGGATCTTTTTCTAAGGAAGCTTAATATAGATACAAGCATAATAGTGATTTTTTTATGTCTTCCTGTGGAACTGCTTCTGTAGTCTAAATTGAGTTGCTCATTATTAAAAGGACAAATTGGCGGGTATGTCTCCAAAATACTTCATTCTATTGTATTTTTTTCCATATCTCAATGAATAAAATGTTCACTTGAAGGGAACTTCTCTGATTTAGTATGCATTTATCTTTGTGCTAGATGGGTATTGAGCATAGGAGAGGGTCCTGTTTGGCATCTTATCCTTGGACCATCTAGGTTAGTAGCATTTTTACTGACCAGCATCAACTCCTCAGGATTTCAAACAAGCTTATTGTAGATTCCAGGATTCTACCTGTTCTGTCTATTGAATACTGTGGATTAGAAGGCTATGAGAATTTGAGCTGTAAACTTTGCCACAGCTATCTGCCAAGGTATATGTGATCACTATAGATTAGGAAGCCACAATTGGAGATATCTGGGTCATTTATGGCCACTGGAGGTTTACCAGATGTTGCAGTTGCTAATATAGATGTGTGAAACAAGTGCTGCATCTAACAAAGACTTGCAGACAGTCCACTTTTAGAATTGCAGCAAAGCTAGAACTGATACTTCATCCTCGTTCTTCTCCTCCTCCTATAAATAAAATTGGTAGATGACTAAGGCTGTAATGTAACCCCATATTTTATTTCAATGGCAATGTGATTATCAGTGCATGAATTTAATGTATATGTAAAATAGATCTGCACAGTTATGACCCACTAACCCTAGCATGGATATACCAGAGGCTCACTAAATACCTTATTGCCTTCTTTAGGATGCAAAAATCAGATGGGCTTCTCAAAACCCTTTCTGTTGACCTGTTTTCATCTTTGTGAGTTTCAAGTTGTTGTTGTTGGGGGGGGGGGGGGTCTGCTAAAATTTCTAGGTTATGATGCCCTTTTTAGTATTAGTTTTTCAGTAGACAAAGAAATGGCTGGACAAAACATGGGAGTGTATAGCAGTTTATCAAGGTAACACTATCTTACTTTATTTCACATTTTTCTAATCATTTTGTCAATGGTTTGCAAGATGGTGAATAGTACGAGTCATGATGACAAATTCACATCATATGCTTCATTAAATTATCTTGTCAATTAGACTTCTAAAATTGCTATCACTTTAATGCTTTGGGACTGTTATTGCACATTTATCTCAATTTTTCATGCTTATTAGACAGGCTGTATTTCATGCGCCAGAGTTTTTTTTTCTGTCTTAACTAATCTAAGTTAAATTCTTCTTTTGCATTAGATTTGTGCCTTGGTAGAAGTTTACATTATACATTAGAAATTAAGTATAGAAAACTTCAATTTATCATTTAAGAGTAGTCTAAAACAGAATTAGGCAGCAAATGGATCTCCAAGGCTTTGTCTACAGGAAAGTATCCTCCCTCCTTTAAATGATTAGGCTAAGGTTGGGATGAGATAGCAAAAGCCAAGTTGGTGCCTGGATAGAAAATTTATGGCCAGAGGTACCTCACAGTTTATACATCATTATTTAAGATTTGCATAATAAGCTTCTTTCATCTAGTAAAAAACGAAGGGGGAATATAATGTACTCTGCTAGGACATATACTAAAGATGTCATAAAAACAGAATTTGTACATATACAGTAAAACAAAACATTTTTATTAACATATCTCAAAGTGGTAGGTAAGTTTTAAAGTTAAGAAATCTTAATCCTCTGTTGCATGAAGGAATACGGAGGGGAAAAGTGATTGCAAAGTAGTGATTTAAACCAGGGGTATCAAAACCAGGGATATCAATCTTATTTCATATAGTGAACTAAGTAGCATTCATGGTACCTGCTGAGGGCCAGAAGTATTAAGTAGGAAGTGACATCATTAAACAGATGATGGCAGAAATAAGCACTTTGTTCTCATAAAGAAGTTCATTAGGTGCAAATACTGGAAAAGAAAAAGGTGCAGATCTTGTTCCTATTTTCAAGATATGTGAATTTCATGCTGGGAGAGCCCAATTTGGGGGCTGGAAAAATCAGTCAATCAACTGTATTTATATACCACTTCTCAACAAAAGTTCAGAAAGGAGTTTACAGAGAAAATGAAATTGCTTCTGGGGGCTGCACCTGACCCACAGGCACTATGTCATTCCTAGAATCATAGAGTTGGAAGATACCTAGTAGGTCATCTAGTCCAACCCCCTGCCTGCAGCAGGAATTCCCCCTAGAGCATCCCCGACAGGTGCTCGTCGAGCCTCTGCTTGAAGATCCCCAGTGAGGGAGAGTCCACCACCTCCCTTGGCAATCTGTTCAACTGCCGAACCGCCCGAACCGTCAGGAATTTTTTCCAGATATCCAACCGGAATCTCCTCTATTGCAGTTTGTACCCATTGGTTCTAGTTCTGCTTTCAGAAGCAGCTAAGAACATATTTATTTATTTATTTAAAAAAAAATTGTATCCCGCCTTTCTCAGGCTGTCTAGCCCAACTCAAGGCGGCAGAAACATAAAACACAATTAAAAACATAAATAATAAATACAGTAAAAACAATTAAAACATACAGGCTAAAAGAAACAATAAAAACAATATAAAACCAAATCCCCCCCTCCAACCTCTGCCCTGTTAAAAAGCCCCTTTGAAATAGAAGGTTTTTAGGCTCCGCCTGAAGCTCTGCAATGAGGGAGCTTTCCTTATTTCTATGGGGAGGGAGTTCCAAAGCCGGGGTGCCACCACCAAGAAGGCCCTATCTCTGGCCGCCACACCTCTCAAGTCTCTTAGTGGCAGCACAGTCAGTAGGGCCCCCTCAGATGACCTTAGGTGACGGGTTGGATTGTACAGAAGGAGGCGGTCCCTCAGGTACCCTGGACCCAAGCCGTTTAGGGCTTTAAAGGTCAGGACCAGCACTTTGAATTCAGCCCGGAAACGAATGGGCAGCCAATGCAGTCGCTGAAGCAGTGGCCCGACAGAGTTGAACCGACGAGCCCCAGCAATCACACGGGCCGCCGCATTCTGGACTAGTTGAAGTTTCCGGACCGCCTTCAAAGGCAGCCCCACGTAGAGCGCGTTACAATAGTCTAGTCTCGATGTCACTAGGGCATGGGTCACCGTGGCCAGATCTGAACGACTCAGGTATGGTTGCAGCTGTTGGATCAGCCGAAGCTGAGCAAAGGCTCCCCTGGCCACAGCCGCCGCCTGGGACTCCAGTAGCAGCTGCGAATCCAGGAGAACCCCCAAGCTGCGAACCTGCTCCTTCAGAGGGAGTTCAACCCCATCCAGAACAGGATGATATTCCAATACCCGAGTCAAGGCCTTCCGGACCAGGAGAACCTCTGTCTTATCAGGATTTGATAAGGGATTGATATTAGGATTTTGATAATTGTGTGTTTGATAAGGGGATATGAGCCCCTTCCTCCCTATGACAGCCCTTCAGGTATCTGAAGAGGGCAATCATGTCTCCTCTCAGCCTCCTCTTCTCCAGGCTGAACATCCCAAGTTCCCCCAACCTTTCCTCGTAGAATTTCCCTTCCATCCCACTGACCATTCCTGTTGCTCTCCTCTGGACTTGCTCCAGTTTGGCTGCTTCTTTCTTAAAGTGAGGTGCCCAGAACTGAACACAGTACTCAAGGTGAGGTCTCACCAATGCTGAATAAAGAGGAACAAGAACTTCTCGCGACTTGGAAGCTACAGACCTCTTAATGCAACCTAAAATGGCATTTGCCTTCTTTGCAGACACATCACACTGCTGACTCATGTTCAGCTTGTGATCCACGGCAACTCCAAGATCCCACTCACATGTTGTGCTGCCACGCCAAGTATCCCCCATTTTATACCGGTGTTTTTGGTTTTTATTTCCTAAGTGCAGAACCTTGCACTTTCTCCCTGTTGAAATTCATTCTATTTGTTACAGCCCAGCATTCTAGTTTATCCAGATCCTCCTGGAGGTTTCTCCTGTCTTCTGTTGTGTTTGCTACTCCTCCCAGCTTGGTGTCATCCGCAAATTTGATCAGGCTCCCCTATATCCCTTCCTCTAAGTCATTAATGAAAATGTTAAAGAGAACCGGTCCCAAGACAGAGCCTTGGGGTACCCCACTTGAAACCAACCTCCAGGTTGACACAGAACCATTTACTAAAACCCTTTGAGTGCGGCCATCAAGCCAGTTGCGGATCCACTTAACGATTGCCCCGTCTAGCCCATATTTTTCCAACTTCCCAATTAAAATGTCATGTGGTACCTTGTCAAATGCTTTGCTGAAGTCAAGATAAATGACATCCACAGCATTGCCACTGTCCAGTAAGCTCGTAACCCGATCAAAAAAGGAGATCAGATTTGTCTGGCAAGATTTATTCTTGGTAAATCCATGCTGGGTTGTTTTGATCACCGAGTACTTGTCTAGATGTGCACAAATTGTGTGTTTTATGATTTGCTCTAATATCTTGCCCGGGATTGAAGTCAAACTGACTGGTCTATAATTTCCCGGGTCTTCTTTTTTCCCCTTCTTAAAGATTGGGACTACATTTGCCCTCTTCCAGTCCAGTGGCACTTCTCCACTCCTCAAGGATTTCTCAAAGATGATCAACAGAGGCTCTGCAAGAACATCTGCGAGTTCCTTAAGAACTCGAGGATGCAGCTCATCTGGCCCAAATGACTTGAATTCATTATGCCAGTTAAGTGGTTTCAAACCAGTTCTCTATCAGTCTTAATCTGCTGTTCTGCACCATCCATGTTTTTATTACCTTTTAGGGGATGCAAGCATATCCCTGCATCATCCAATGAGCCCGCACTCTCATTTGCACATCCCTCTTTCCGAGAATAGACAGGCGCAAAGTAGGAGTTGAGCAGCTCTGCCTTCTGCTGGTTTCCAGACACCTGTTGTCCATCCTTGTCCAAGAGCAGCCCCAGCCCCTCGTCTCTCCTCCTGTTCCTTTGGGCATATCTAAAGAAGCTCTTTTTGTTATCTTTTACTCCCCTGGCCAGCCTCAGCTCATAATGAGCTTTAGCATTCTTGACCCCCTCCCTACAAGACCGGGCTACCTGCCTGTACTCCTCCCTGGTGATCTTTCCAGTCTTCCACTCCCTATACTTCTCTTTCTTTAACTTCAGCTGATCCCCAAGTTGCTTGTGTAGCCAACCTGGTTTTTTCAGGCTTTCCCCCCCTTTCTTTTTCATGGGAATTGTTTCTGACTGTGCTTGTAGAAGCTGCCTCTTAAGGAGCTCCCACCCATCTTGGGCCTCTTTCCCCATTAGATCACCAACCCATGGGATCCCGCCTATGACTCCTCTAAGCCTGTTGAAATCAGCTTTCCTGAAATCCAATGTATAAGTTTCACTCTGCACTCTTTTTATTTCCCACATTATTCTAAATTCCAGCAGCTCATGATCGCTTTCCCCTAAAGTTCCCGCCATGTTGACCTGGTCTATCAGTTCATCACAATTAGTTAAGATCAGGTCAAGGATGGCCCCTCCCCTTGTTGCTTCCTCCACCTTCTGGACCATGAAGTTATCTTCCAGGCCCATCAGGAATTTATTGGAGCTTCCATGTTTGGCTGAGTTTGTCTCCCAGCAAATGTCTGGATAGTTAAAGTCCCCCATTACTACTACCTCATATTTCCTTGCAACACCTGTCAATTGCTCCTGATCTCATCATCATTTTAGACCAGGGGTCCTCAGACTTTTTAAACAGGGGGTTGGTTCACTGTCCCTCAAACACTGTCGGGGGCCAGACTATAGTTAATTATTTAATTAATTAAATTAAGTAATAAGGAACAAATTATTAACAATGTGTTACTTTCATGTAAAAATGCTACTCAACAGAACATATACTGAAGTTGATGGAAAGATGAAAACATTTTATGAATTATGCCACAAAAAACCTCCAAAAGTGAGACTAGGATTGCAGCCTCAGAGCCCCATCCCAAGCACTCCTACATAGAAGTAAGTCCAATGATAGTCAATGGGCTTACTCCTAGGAAAGTGTGGCTAGCATTGCAGCCTCATAGCCCCATCCTAAGCATTCCTACACAGAAGTAATGGGCTTACTCATAGGAAAGTGTGGCAGGACTGCAGCCTCAGAACCCCATCCTAAGCATTCCTACACAGAAGTAAGTCCCATGATAGTCAATGGGCTTACTCCCAGGAAAGTCTGGCTAGCATTGCAGCATCAGAGCCCCATCAAAGCATTCCTACACAGAAGTAATGGGCTTACTCCTAGGAAAGTGAGGCAGGCTTGCAGCATCAGAGCCCCATCCTAAGCATCAGAGCCCTATCCATCCTAGGGAAGTGTGGCAGGCTTGCAGCATCAGAGCCCCATCCTAAGCATACCTACAGAGAAGTAATGGGCTTACTCATTAAGCAAGCGGGGAAGCAGGAAACGGGCGACTGAGGGAAGGGCACATGAGCGACTGTGCTGGAAGCATGCACACCTGTTGCCACTTCTCTGCAGCGCCAGAGGTTTCCTGTGCGCCTGCCGGCCAGAGAACCCCTTACTCTGCGGAGAAGCGGCAACAGGCGCGCTCGCTTCCCATTCAGTCACTTGTGCGCCTGGCGTCGAGGCCCTTGGGGTTCCCCCAACCCCCGACGGGGAGGGGATGCGGGGGGGGGGGGGGTGTTCTGAAAATGCCTGCTGGCCGGATTGAGGGCCCTAGTGGGCCATATCCGGGCCCAGGCCGTAGTTTGAGGACCCCGGTTTTAGACAATAGGATGGTCTAAAAACCACTCCGTTGATCTTTCTTCCAATGAATCCTGACACATTTGCCACAAAACTCAAGTGCTTTGTGGAGGATTATGGGGTTTAAAGTGCCCATTTGGTTTATTGGCTAGGACTTTTCAGAGCACACAGAGTGTTACCTTGGTTTACGAGCATAATTTGTTCCAGAAGCACATGTAATCCAAAACACTTGTACATCAAAATTTTCCATAAGATTTAATGAAAAATCAGACAATTCATTCCACAACCCAAAAATATTCATTCCACAACCCAAAAATATTCATATAAAATTATTACAATGCTGTCATATAATACAAAATAATAAGGAAAATACAAAATGTAAAGAAAAATAAAACAAAATTAACCTACACTTACTGTGCAATCCTAAGCTCAGAAGTAAGTCCTATTATACTCAGAAGTAAGTCCTATTATATTCAATGGGGCCTACTCCCAGGAAAGTGTGTTTAGTATTACACTCTTTTTCTCGGGCTGCAGTCTGTCTGCTCACTTACTGAGGAATGAGCTCCAATAGCAAGGCTTACTTTAGACATGCAAGGCTAGCCTACATTCCAGAGTTACTATGGGAAGACCTGAGAGGCACTTACTCTGGATTGTTCTATGCATTTCCCATATGTTTCCCATTGGTGGTACCATAACTACATCAGTGTAAAAGGTCCCGTATTTACTCTCAGGCTCCTTTTCATTGCCCCCCTTACACAGGAGTGAGGCCCTTTGACCATAATAGGAGTATTATTATACTATATATAATATAATAGGAGTATTATTATAGAGACCATTATTTCAGAGTAGACATGCATAGGTTGGTCCCTCAGAAGAGGCTGAGCAGGTGGTGGTGGAGTGCTGAAACCAGCCATATCCTGGCAAGGACAATTTTCTTGGCTTGTTAATAAGACATTGCCTTAAGGTTGCCATATGTCCTGGAAAACCAGGACAGTCCCAATTTTCGGGGATTGTATTCATATACTGGCATGTTGGATAGGGGCTCCTGTCTTGGTTTTGTGGAAGAGAATCATGGCAACTCTACCTCATTTGTATATCAAGTCAAAATATACTAGAAATGTTTGCTTGTCTTGGAACATCTCAATCTAAAATACTCTCAATCCAAGATTTTACTGTACATTGAACCACATGAATGAAGAATCCTTCATAGAAAAAACCAGATTAAAGTTGCAAACTTAAAGACACTTTCTCGAGAGTAAGAGCCATTGAACACAATGACACTCACTTTTGAGTAGATTTGGTTAGATTGTGCTCCTTATCTCCTGTAATTTCATTATTACATGGCAATATCAGTAGTGATGGATAACTATCTTTCAAGTAGTTTGCCTGCTATTACCAATCTCCATGAGGAACTCTTAGAAAAATTTCCAGGAACTGTTGGGTTTCATAAAGCTCAGTTTAAAATAGCTATGTCATTGATTCAGACGTTCCCCCCCCACCCTGCACATCTGTGATTTACTCTTCTGTTACAGAATGTGCATATCTAAGCATGTGAGTCTGGAGTTTACAGACCAGAGTCAGGAAACCTTTTCCATGAGGACGTGAAAATGCTCATGCATTGAAGACTCAAATTCTGGCTCACAGTGTTTTGATTGCTCAAATGTAAATAAGTCCAAGCTGTTTTTATTTGGAAGAATTTTTAATTATGAGTAGTTGAAGATCAATTTGTGGCTTTTGCTGAATTTGCTCATTTTAAGGCATGCTTTTAACAAACTGACTTTTAAAAAAAATAACTTGTTTATTTAGACTGTCCTTTGAAAAGTGCAATATAAATAGTTCAGGTACAGAACAGCTAGGATACCTTGCAGAAGGAAGTGCATTGGAACAGAACAGTGTTTGGGGAACATATAACCTTTTACATACTCCTCAATCCAAAGCATGTTCAAATCACAACCCTAGCCTTTCTTTACTTGAAATACCAGTATTTATATATTAGTACGAAGTATAACAGAACAATTAGAACATATTGCTGTGCATTTGTACAACTTGCCTTGCATGCATTTCAGTGTGATTTTTATCTTTGGAACTAAAATAATTTTGGGGCATTTGTTATTTTGCATACTGATGCAAATGTTTACAAAGCCTATTCTATTATAAAGGATCTAGTGAAAACATACCCACATCGCCGGAGTAAAATTTCCCCGTACACCATCCCCCCATGCACATCGTCTCCTCCCCATGCGCATCGTCTCCTCCCCCTGCGCAACATCCTCCCCAGTGCAACCCCTCCCTCTGAACAACATCCCCTCTAGTGCACCAGGCACCGAGCATTCAATTGACAGGATGTTTTTCAGTCTTCAATGTTAAGTATAGGGCAAAAAATATGTTGCACCCCTTTTCAGTCCCTTAAGGGTTAAATTTCTCAACATCAGTTCTTGGAGGGTGCTGATGTCACAGACATCACAGACATGATGTCACCTCCCCAAATTTCAGGCTTCTCTGTTCAGGGGTTGGGGCAGAGCATCCCTCAGTCAGGGATCCTTCAATGGAAAGTATAGGGAAGAAAACGCGTCGTGCCCCATTTCACCCCCTTCCAGTTGGAATTTCCGAAAACCGGTTCTTAGCGGATCCCTCTATCACAGAAGTAACACCCTCCCCAAATTTCATGCTTCTAGGCCCAGTGGTTTTGTCTGGGCATTGATGAATGAGTCAGTGAGTGAGTGACATTTCAATTTTATATACAGTGGTGCCTCATGTAATTGTTCCGGAGGCATGTTTGTTCTGTGAAATGTGCTTTATGTGAAGTGGCTTTTCCCATAGGAAATAATGGAAACTCAGATAATTGGTTTCACAATCCAAAAATATTCACATAAAAATATTAACTGTATGTAAAAATGATAACAAAACACTGGAATTGAATTCAAAACATGGATTCAATGTGCATGATCCTACAAAGTCTACTTAGACTGCAATCCTAAAGACACTTAGGAGGCTGCAATCCTAAAGACACAATGGGGCTTTCTTCTGAGTAAGCGTGGTTAGGAAGCTGTAATCCTAGACACTTTCCTGGGAGTAAGCCCCATTGGGGAGCCTTCTGGGGGGGAGGGTGTTTGAGGACCCTTGGGGGGGAGATATAGGCAGCTGTGAGCAGCGGCTGCCACTTTAAAAGACTGATGTTCGAATGCAAAGCTTCCTACAGAGCGGGCGCTGTGGAGGGAGGAGCATCCCCTGGCCTGCTCTCCAGCCTCATCTCTAAACTCAGAGGCTGGAGAACAGGTGAGGGGATGCTCCTCCCTCCACAGTGCCCGCTCTATAGGAAGCCTGGTGTTCTCTAGGAAGAACGCCAGGCTTTTAAAATGGCAGCCACTAGTTGCAGCTGCCTGTATCTCCCCCCCCCCCGTGTCCTCAATCACCCTCCCACCCCCCAGAAGGCCCCCCAGTTCTCCCAAGCAAGAGAGTGGTGGTAGGACAGCCTGAATCCATTCACTTTCCTACATTCTGCTTCTGATGCAACTTGCATCTCCTTTCCTAATGGAGGGGCTGCCGCAGATGGGGTTATTCTAGAATGCATATTATATGCTTGTTCAAATAAGCAAGGGAAAAATGGCTGCTGTTCTTATTTGGAGGGAGTCATGTGAAACCCTTCTTGGATATGTTCACCTTTTGGAAGTTTTCGATATGGCAAATTTATGACTGGAAGTACTTCAGCAACAGTGAATGCTCTTCTGCACCTGCATGAAAGAAAATCCTTCAAGGGAGATGAGATTCAGCTTTGGTTAATGGAAATGAAGGAGATTTGCTGAACTTCTGTGCTGAACATCATGTTCTTCTGAGGTCCAAAATGAACTTACATGCTGTACATGCAGTATATACAAAATCTGTTCCAAAGAGAGCCTTGAATTTTGTAGCCATCTAGATAAAATATGTTACATGAATTTGTAGATGCAGACTGCTACAAAAGATTCAGTGTGGCATCTAGGTATCACAAAAGACAGGAATTATTACTAATCCATCCGTTAATACTAGGAAGCATTTTATCAGCACAAAAGTCTTGCAAAGTTTGTAATAAAGAGTGCAAATCTGTATTATTAGAAAAATAAATGTACTCGTTACTAGAAAATAAATGGAAGAAGAATGGAAATGTCAGTTGCATTGTTTAAATGTGCATTATAAATTAAAATTCCTTACTGGATGTTGTGCCTGCTCCCTTTATCTACAATTTTGAAAATGTCCTGTTTCTAGGCATGTAAGTCTCAAGGGGAAGTTGACAAATGGCAAAGGTACTTAATTGCCTATGCTTAGGACAGGACTTAGAACGTAGAGTTTCTCTAATACTATGAGAAATTTATTCTTATGCTTTTTACCTACAAAGATTTCCAGAAGCATTTAAAAGCTTGTTCAAGGATTAGATACTGTTCAGAAATCTCACATTAATATGATTAGGACAGTGTGTTTCAAGAAATGTGCACCAAGTTCCTGTGCATTTGACTATAATACCGTGTGAGGAAATGAAAAGTCAAAATTGCCAAAGGAGGTAGGAACCTTTTCCCACTAGTCTTGCTCTGTTGTGTGCCCCTTATTTTTAATGGGAAAAGTAATCCTTTGGGCTTTCAATAAATGTCTGCAGCTAAATAATAGCTTAGGGCGGCCAAAATTGCTTTATGTAAGAAAAACATAGACTACAGATGTTTGAGGGCTACAGTAATTTTTAAATATATTTTCTTAGTATGAACATGAAACTTGGGCTTTAGTCAGTTTATACCCAGTAAATAAGTGTAAAGTTG
Source organism: Cryptoblepharus egeriae (assembly GCA_030015325.1). Classification (NCBI taxonomy): domain Eukaryota; kingdom Metazoa; phylum Chordata; class Lepidosauria; order Squamata; family Scincidae; genus Cryptoblepharus; species Cryptoblepharus egeriae. Next base: position 40,302,220 of record JAREYC010000004.1, on the reverse strand, counting down.
GAAATTTTTTATTTACCTATATATTAGTTGTGATGTAAAAAGTTATGATTCTAGTTGATGTATTTGTTGTGATGCTGAGACAACATTTCAGAGCGCTGCACATTATAGGTCAAATTGCCAAATGTGGCTTGTGAACCATGATTTGAGCACCCCTCTAGTAGCTCAATAATACAGGACCACATCATGTATTTGCCAACACTGGTAGTTTGGTCCTAAAAAGTTACCCTCGTTTGTTATAGTTCATGTCACAACTATATGGAGTGATGGTGGGAAGTTGAAATAAAGAATTTCAAACTTCTTGCATATTCTCTCTATTGAAAAGAGTTTTAGGGTAGCAGCTTCTCCCTCTAGTAGTAGCTAATCCACCAGTGAAGTGCCAACCTAGAACCATTCTGGACTCTGGTGCACATATAACTGGCACATAATATGAATGTGAGCACTGTACTTAAGGCATTAACATGTTTTTTCCAGTCTTTCAGTCCCCTCAGTTCCCAGCTGCTCTGCTCCCTCCTACACATAGTAAGGTCCAGTTATTCAACATTCTTTGTATCACACAATGATGTTTTTTCATTGACATGTGACTTTCTGTACCACAAACAGCATCTCTGACTTGGGCCACCTCAGGAGCAGATATAAATCTGAGTAGACCCATTGAGGCCCAAGTCAGAGTAAGCCAAAGTAAAAATGAAAGAAAAAGTCCAAGGCCACCTACCTTTTGAACTCAGGATATGGCCCAACTCCAAGGGCCCACTCCAGCATCCACCCTACACTACTAGTACTGTAGTATTTCCATGAACCACATGACTGTAATGGATGTGGGTGTTCCTGTCTTGTCTTTGGTCCTGTCCCCCATTTATCTTGGGTACCTTCAATTTGGGGGGGGGGGTTGCTCTCTTCCTTTTGCAGTTCTGGCATGTGGTCGCCAGACAGCCAAGCTATTCCTGGTTGCCAGGGTCACCTGGGCTTCTTCATAAGGCAGGCAGGGTGCAGGCATCACAGTCATGTTCCTTCTTCAGTGTGAGGCAGGTCTCCTCAGGAGCAAGCCCTCCCCAGGTGCTTCTGACTTTGTCCTCAGTGAGCATGCCTGGATTAGCAAATTTGTGCTGCTACCTCTTCAGCAGCAGTTAGGCCAGCTTCCTTCCCCAGTGGATTTGGCCCAAGTGTCAGCTCTGGATATGGCCTAGTTTAGGCTGCCATAGCTAAGCCATTTTCTCTGGCTTAAGTTAGGATTGCACTGTAAGTTCCATAAATTAATAACAAAACAGTTTATATCTTTTTCAAAAAACAGAATCAGTCACAACAGAATCAGTCACAATCAGAGTTGATTGAAAGTAGTTATCAATCAACTCTGGGACAGAGAGTCACAAACTTTTGAGTTTCAAGTCAGAGTTTCAAGTCATGCCTTATCTACCAACTGACATGCCATAGTCCAATGATGGCCAACCTTTTTGGCACTGACTGTCTGCCCAGTGCATGTGCCAGGAGCACTGTGAGCCCATTGTGCATGCCCAGAGATCTGGGCATATAGGCTGGGCACTCACCCCCTCAGTTTGGCTCTGCTCCGAAGAGGAGCAACTGCTCCTCTTTGGAGAAGAGCCAGACTGAGCATCCTGGTGACCAGTGCGCATGCCTGGAAGTCTCAGAGCACCCTGAGCCCATTGTACATGCCCAGAGTACTATGCATTCGGGCTGAGCGCTCACCCCCTCAGTTTGGCTCTGCTCCGAAGAATTACAGCTGCTCCTCTTCAGAGCAGAGAGCCAAACTGAGCGTCCCGGTGCTCAGTGCACATGCCAGGAACTCCCTGAGCAGCAAGAGCGCCCTCAGTCCATTGTGCATTCCCAGAGCTCTGAGCATGCATGCTGGGCAACAACATGCTTTGGATAGGAGTAGACGGCAGGTGGTAGCCATGCGGTCAGCAAGGGGATTGCCCGGCAGGCATCCACATCGCATGGATGGGGGCATGTGGTAGTGTTATGGCAGTGTGCCAGTAGGGAGGGTTCCCGGCATTCATGAGATAGGTTTGCCACCAGTGTCATAGTCCGTAGTGGTGTCACGATACAAATCAGACCTGTGTACTGTGAACAGAATTACATGCCTATAAATGACATGGATGACACACGCTTTTTAAATTTATGAAATACCTGTGCAACTGACTATGCACACAAGTGCAAAATTTTGACATGTTGCTTATAGCAAACATTTAGATGAACAGAGGGACTAAACCTTCTGTGGCCAGAACTATCAAATAGCATGGCTGCTATCATAACCTGTGGTTAAGCCAGTCTAAGTCCTGGCCTAAGTCCTGTGCTGACACTTCTGCGTCGCTTCTGGAGGAGGGTTAAGCCAGTGCAGAAACATTCGCTTGCCTCCCTGCTTCACCATGGAAACAGGAAGACCAACATTTGTGCCAGCCTAAGTTAGGATTGCACCCAAAGTGGTTTATTTCTCAGTTTTTCAAGGCTATATTCACCCAAATCTAGATTTTAACCAACATTTCACTCTATCTTCTTCTTTAGTCCTTAGCTGGTGACTGGACTGGACAATTTGCTGCTTTAGGTGCTGCTGGATTCCATACTAAAAACAGAGTAAAAACTAACACCTAAGAAATGCTAAAACTAACTAGGAGATGGGATGTTAAAGGACCTTTAAGTACCGACAAAAAATGGAAACATCTCTACCAGAAATCAAATAGACCTCTAAGATGGGCCACTGCAGTCTGACTTCTGCAAAGCCCATTCCCACCTGAGTGTTAGTCCAAGCCAAGTGTATTTATAGCCAGGCTTTTCTGTTCCAAGAAATCACAGCTTATCAGCCCGCTAACTGATCTGGTCCCATCCCTAATCACCTCATTACCCTCCTGTCCCATTCACATGCAGTTCTGTTCCTTTCTTCTCAAAGGCACTTGCTACCTTCACCCTGCTCTATACTAATTTTTTAAATTCTGGTATTTCTGAGCACCAGGGTCCATGTATGGCAGAGGCTAAAGATCTTCCCTTTCTTGTTCATGTTTTGTACTTTTGATTTTCTATGGTCTCTCTATAGATCTGTGTTTGCTAGTACTGCTCATTGTGTTGAAATCTGGTAAATATGGTCTTGAAACGGAAGTGAACCTCTCACTATGACATTTAGATAAGCTGCTTTCTGTAAGCATGTAGTGACTAATGGCTGAAGGAAAGAACGTAGTGAGCTCTCTTATGAGCATAGCAGATTTATGTCAATCATCCCTGACTTGATTGATTTCAATAGGCTTTATATGTAGGAACCCATTTCAGTCCAACTTTCCAGCTTGTGCATTGTCTCCTGTAGTGGTGGGGTGATCATGGAAGTCTTCATTAGGTAAAGAAATATCTGTTTCCTTGCCTCGGGACTCATTGGTGCAGGAAACTTTGATGGGATTGAAGTAAATGAATTTAGGACTGCACTATAGGTTGGATTATATAATGGAGTGTCTTTATTTGGTGGGAGTCTGACACATCTTCTATTTTGTGGGAGTCACGGCAAATTCCAGACAATTCAAATGTGCCAAAATAGCACATTAAACTTCAGACTGTTGATGGAGACCACATTAGAGAAACAAAAGCCCTCCTTGCCCAGGGTGACCATATAAATCAATCAGACAATATTTATATACTGGCTTTCTAAAAATAAAATTCACAAAACCATTTACATGAAAATGAAATACTGCATTTACTCAAATCTAATGCGCCATCGAATCTAATGCTCACCCTATACTTATAAACAAAATACCACATTTACTTGAATCTAATTAACAATCAAATCTAATGCACAGTTTGATTTTGGGGATTAAGTTCAGCTTGAAATGGTGAGCGTTAGATTCAAGTGAATACAGTAACTAATGGCTAGGGACCTGCAAAAGATGAAGTTAGTTTTCCTGACAAAGGGATGTTATCTTTTTCTGAGCATTCATTTTTCCTAGATAGAAAATGTTAGATGAACCCTGCTGGAAACGGCAGAAGGTCCATCTAATGCAGCCTTTAGACCCCATTCTTTTGCAAGGCTACTCAGAAGACCTGTTAATAGGATTAATTGGATAGGATTGCTACCTTAATAATGCTATCTGTAAAGGCATCACTGCTTGCATCTTAAGCCTCTAGCCAACATTTTCATTTTATCATATTATTACTAGTTCTAGTATTGTGAAGGAGTTGCACAGATGGACATGCATGCTAATTCATGATCAAAAAGAATAGTTTTCAGACTGGTGTGATATTTAAATATGCAGACACTCACCATCAGTCTAAAGTAGTAGAAAGAATGTATCCACATGGTTTTTCTAGACACTATGGTTGACCTTATGGCAGTGCCACAGAGGAATTTGATTAGGAAGTACAAGATTTTGATAGCTGTTTTTGGGAGCTATCACACCCAGCCAAAACCGCTGAACCTAGAAGTGTGAAATTTAGGGAGGGCCTTCTCTGATGTAGGTACCCACTAAGAACTGGTTTTTAGATATTTAACTCTTAAAGGGGTGAAAAGGGGTACGTGTTTTCGTTCAATACTTAACACTGAAAACTGACAAATACTGAAGACTGACACCCTAGCCCCAACTGCTCCACCTAGAAACATGAAATTTAGGGAGCGTATTCCTTCTGTGAGGTAAGCACCCACTCAGAACTGATTTGGTGCCCTGTGTTGCCTGGTGCCCAGTTGTACCTGCTGCTTGGTGTTGCTCGCTGGTGCCCAGTTTCTGGTGCCCTGGAGGGATGCCCAGGGGGCCTAGTGATGTCCACTGCAACCCAGTGGTACCTAGTGCCCGGTGCCCAGTAGGGATGCACAATGCCCAGTGGTGTCCTGTGTATGCTACCTAGTGGTGTGTGGTAGTGGTGGGGAGGCGTTGGTCCCCTGTGGTATCTGCTGCCCATTGTGTGGTGATGCCTGATGTCCAGTAGGGATGCCTGGTGCCCAGTGGTGCCTGGTAGGAGTGCTAGATGCCTGGTACCTGGTGGTGTTCGGTGGTGCCTGCTGGTGCCCACTATCTGCTGTACAGTGGTTCCTAGTACCCTGTAGGGTTGCTCATTGCTCATTCGGGATGTCCACTGGTGCCTGCAGTTGCCCGCCATTGTTGGTGCCTTCTGGTGCCCAGTACCTGTTTTTGTCCAGTGATGCCAAGGCCCGCCAGTACCCCTCACTCAGTGCCACTGCCCAGTGGCCACTAGTGCCCAGCCATCCCCAGGGCCCACAAATATTTCTGAAATTTTACTCCCACAAAATCAGTTTCATTCAGCTAGTTGGATCTTAATATCTATACATTACAGTATATAAAACTATGCAGACTAACACAAAATGTGAATGATAATCTTCACACAAGATATGCAAGCATTTTCTGAAATTTCAGGAAATTTCCCTTCCTTTAACTCCTTTTTGAATCTGGGCTCAGGTACTGTGCAACCCCATTTTCATTGACCAAAGTGAGATCAGAAAAGGTAAGATACCAGAAATATTTTTGCCCTTTCTTCCAGATCCCCCTTTTCTTTGACCCTGGCTCCTTCCCATGGACCCTGCCCTTTTAGTATTATAATAATCTGACTATCCAGTGGCTAAGACACTGTGCCTGTTAACCAGCAGGCCAGGGTTCAAGACCCAGGTCGGCCCCACAAGACAGGGTGAGCTCCTGTCCTTAGCCCAGCTCTGCGACGCCAGCTGGATCCAATTGTATTGACTCTGCCTTTCCATTGGACTAATTCAGTGGCATAGAGAGGGGGAATTTGCTGCTTGGGTAACAGCCTATCCTCCATAACAATCTAACCCAGGCTTTTGTGCTTCGCATGCAGCATATGCAGTGCCGAGCATGATACCATAGTCTTCCAAGACTGACGGAGGCCTGCTTTTAATCCAGCTGTGCAATCCTATGTATGTCTACTCAGTGCACTCCATTTATGCCCAGTCAAGTGCATATAGGATTGCAACCTAAGACAACTTGAAGCATGCATGCTGCAACCATGAAAACTTTCATTTTTATGCCATGGCAGTTAAAGGAAGTTTCTTTATTTCAGATAAATGCATTTGCTCCATTTCTGCACTAAGCCCTTGGTTAGGCGCTATAGGGGTTTTTACTGGTTAGGCACCCTGTCCCTATCAGGCCCTGTCAGAAAAATTGTCACAAGCACCTAATCTTTGAAATGCAAGACACAATGTTCTAAATGAGTTGTAAAGGAGTTGTAAATACGTTGTAAAGCAGTTGTAAATGAGTTGTAAATGTCTGTAAATCACTTAAGACATAAATGACGAGAATTGAGCACAAATTAGGGCGACAAAATAGAGCGACAAGTCATGGCGCACGTGGCCTGAGAGGCCAGGGGGTCATTACTGCACCCCACGTAGGCAGTGGGAAAACTCACTAAATAGGGTTTCGAAAAGCACCTATAGATAGGAAGGTACTAGGAGGGGTCAGACCCCTAGCCCACCTAGGCTCGGAGAAGGAGCAAAAACAAAAACAAAATTTTGGGGCTTTTAGCAGACTGCGCTTAACCATGGTTTTTAATGGTGTACATTTGCAGAGCCATGATTTTGTAAGCTCAGAATGAAAAGTGAATTCCCTGTCATCCATAAATAATGATGTAAGGGTAGTTTTAAACACACTGCACAGTACGATAGCAACAAACCAATATTCTTTGCAGAGTCTTAGGGTTTTCAGTTTAGCATCATTGTGCTATATCTTTAAAATTTAATTTGGTACATCAGGAGTTCTGTTCTGAAACACCGCCTGTTTCTGTTGGCTATTACTGTTGGCTGTTTCTGTGAATACGTAAGCAGGATGGAAACATTTTAGGAAAAATCGATGCCCTAAATATTTGTAGTGCACATGCTATTGCAGGTATTGATTTACTACCATTTGCTATTCCTTTTTTTGTATTACACTGACATTTGACTTAATTGAGTATGCAATCTTATCCCCAATTTTATGGGATTTCATGGAGGTTAGGCTGCAATCCTGAACACACGTTCCTGAGAGTAAGTCCCATAGAATAGAATGGGAATTACTTCTGAGTAGACATGCGTATGGTTGTTCTCACAGGCTGCAATCCTAAAGACACTTTCCTGGGAGTAGGACCCATTGAACACAATACAGCGTACTTTTGAGTAGACATGGTTAGGATTGTGCTCTAAGGCTGCAATCCTAAAGACACTTTCCTGGGAGTAGGACCCATTGAACACAATGGAGCTTACTTTTGAGTAGACCTGGTTAAGATTGTACTCTAAGTCTTACTGACTACAATGGGTCCTGTTTCTAAGAGACAGTTATAGGACTAGGCTCTCAGTGGAGGGGAATCTATACTGGGAATTAGTGGTTGCAGTCCTATATACATTCCTTGGGGTAAGCCACATTGAACACAATGAAACATACTTTTAGGACTGTGCTGTCTTGCCGAAAAGCTTCCATTCCCACTCTACCCTCTTTAAGTATTATATCTTCTTATGATTTCTTGCCTTGTTTTCACTGTGAAAAAAGTGAAAGTGGTAAAAAGTCAAAACATTCACATTTATTTACTTATTTATTTACAGTACTATCCTAACTCCTGGTTAGGCTGGCACAAGTCCTGTGCTGACCTGGGGGTGCTGTCAGGCATTTCTGCACCACTCCTGGGCGTTAGGCCAGTGCACAGACATGCTCTTACCAATAGTGCCACAATGGGCATGCACTTAACTCCCCATATCACTGGGGAATGGGGACATGAGGGACTTGCACCATCCTAAATTGATTATTTATAGGATATATAGGATTAAATTATTTATAGGATTTATACCACTTCTTTCCCATTTTAAAGCAAATGCCCAAGGTGGTTTACAAAGCTTTAGTGCCTCCTCTCCTGCTGTCTTCACAACGACCCTATGCGGTAGGTGAGGCTGAGAGTGTCTGGGTCAAGTTCACCCAGGAGGTTTCATGGCCAAGGAAGGATTGAAACTCAGTACAACTCCCTAGCCACTACACCATCCTGGCTCTCAAATATAATTTCTATGTATATTTTATGTTAGCCACTCTGAGAGCATATGTTGAAGGGTGGGGGGAGGGGAGGCAGGATAAAAATATTATGCATAAATCCATTTCAAAATGACATACCAGTGCTGAGGACCCTTGTACTAGAGCTGATTCAGACTTTCTCTGTAATCTGTTTTGTACAGCCGATAATCTGCGAGCTCAGATGTAGAGCACTTCCACTGGGTGGTAATAATTGCTGTCACCAGCTCAGAGGCATGAATCTCAAATTTGTGCTTGCCTCAAGGTGCCTTTTATTGGTGTGCTCTGTGACAGCAAAGCCACATGACTACAGCAGCGCGTTGCCAGCAGGACCACTAACTGTGTGACTGTTTCAGCACAAACCCAGTTTTACAGTTCAACCTGTGTACTGGTACCACAAAGCTGCACGTAACTGAAGCATCACTATGTCAGAACACTGTTTGCACATCAGTCTGTCCCACATTCACACACTATGCTCTGTCATTTGAACTTCATCGTTATCAGTATGAAGATTATAAACTGTTAAGGTGTTTGTAGATGGGAAATTTAACTAGACATCCTCCAAAACTCCTGAACTAGACATCCTTGTAGACTGGATTATTAGGAGTTTCAGCTTGCACTTTACCAGGTCACATAACTGGCAGGGCTGCAGTTCAATACACAATTAACTGGGAGTAGGTCCCAGATAGTGTATAAGGGGCTTACTTCAGAATAGAAATGCACAGGATTGGGCTTGTAGACTGGCTTCCTGCAGAGCAAGTGAGGATACTGCTATTCCATAGGTTGCAATTCATTCAGCTAGTTGAATCTGACACCTGCCTGATCATCTGCATCGCACATCATGTTCCATGAACACACAACCAACGTAATTTCATTACTGAACTGTAATTTATAGATGATTTATATAATGTGTGTGTGTGTGTGTGTGTGTGTGTGTGTAAACCATCTATAAATCACAGCTCAGTAATGAAATTACATTGGTAATTTATACGTATAGTTAGATATAGATATACCCTACAATCCAGAGTAACTATGGGAGCATATAAGAGACACTGCGTGTACCTGTAATTACTGCACCACCTAGTAAAAACCTATGGGAAATTCATATTGCAATCTAGAGCAAATTGTTCTTACATCAGAGCAAGGACTCCCTGTAGTTACTCTGGATTGCACCCATAGATCTATAGAGCAACTTGAAAAGTGCTTCCATTATGACTCGTCTTCAAGTCGAGTTATGCAGGTTGTGATGACTGTAGATTCCATTTGAATTAAGCGTCATTGGATTTTCCCATTACTGCTCAAAGGTACAAAAGCAGTTTTGTTATTTCAGTTTGGTACTTTTCATTGTTTTTGTTATTACTACTCCCAAAACACTGTGCCTAGGATGATCAGCCAGCCATCAAACACCACAAGAGCAAAATCAAATCATAGAATCATAGAACCCTAGAGTCGAAAGGGACCTAGTAAGTCATCTAGTCCAACCCCCTGCCTGCAGCAGGAAATCCCCCTAGATCATCAGCCAGCCAGCCATCAAACACCACAAGAGCAAAATCAAATCCTAGAATCATAGAATCCTAGAGTTGAAAGGGACCTAGTAAATATTAGTAAGTACAAGATAGTAAATAGTAAATACAACAGCAAAAATATTCCCATGCTTCCCACAGTCACATTTTATTTGTGTGTGTGTGTCTGTGCAGATGTTGTAAATGTCGGTAGATGAAGGTTTCCAACAACAAAGATATGCAGATGGTCTCAGCAGGGGATTGCCCTTATGTTTTCCATAAGAAATGAAGATATTTTGTGGCTAGCCATGACATAGAGAATCCTAGAGTTGGAAGGGACCCTGTGGGTCATCTAGTCCAACCCCCAACCTGTAACAGAAAATCCACTGGACACTGCACTATAGTTTTAGTACAATTATTTTATACTAAATATTGTGAAATTATGAATTTTAAGTATAATTTTAGCTAGCAAAATATTGAATAACCAGTGAAAGGCAACATTGGTCAAATTTGACCCGATTTGTATCCTATGTATAAATTGGAATTTGCAGAAAAATTTTAAATTCAAAAGTTTCATGCTTTTGGAATTGTAACTGTCTAAATAGCAGGAAAAAAGTCAAAAAGTCTTGTCAAGTAATAATAATAAATTCCAGTAAAAAACACAACACAAACTTCCTGGCAGATCATATTGGCCCAGTTGGTATTCTAAGGGTAAATCTGTGCACAGTTTGACCATCTGCATGGTATTCCAATCCAGTTTATTACAAAATTAATTAACTTAGCATTGCTAAGAGATTGTTTTTATTGTCAATTACAGCTATTGCCAATTACCACTAGTGTGAATTTTCCCCATGCTTATCTTTGTGTATTTCCTCTTGCATTTGGTTCCTCTCTCTCTCTCTCTCTCTTTCTGTTTGTGTGTGTGTGTGTATGTATGATTGAGTACATACACATAGATACCTGGTTGCCAGCTGATGATTACACTTCATGTTTCTGATGAAGTAAACTAATATGAACAAAAGTTTATATTTGGTGACAGATTTGGTAGTACTTATGATGCCACTAGAATCTTTGCTGATTTTGCTTCTGTAGGCAAACATATTTATTCCTCTGAAAGTAAATGAGTTCAGCCACCTATCCTAATCAAATGGAGTTCATTGCTTTATTTACTTTGTTTAACAGGATGTACTTTTAGGATTGGAAATGAAGATTATTTTCTGCTTAGTGATTGCTGATATTTAATACACAAAGCCTCTAGCAGATCTTCCCACTGACATCCACTTGTGAATTTGTCACAGTACCCAATAGCTGGATACGCTTAGCCAGTCAACCCACCTACTCCTGGCTCATTCACCACCATTCCACCTTTTCTTATATGTATATATCTGTATATGAATATATCTGTATATGTATATACTTTATTTACTCAAATATAATGCTCACCTTTTTCAGCCAAATTCAGTCTCCAAAATCAGGGTGTGCATTAGATTTGATGTGAATTAGAATGGAATAAATGCAGTATTTTAATTATAAGTATGGTGTGCGCATTAGATTCGATGGTGCATTATATTTGAGTAAATACGGTATGTCTTATATGTATATATCTGATATGTATATATCGATATATATTTGGACAAATCTGAAGCTCTGCAACATCTCTTAAATCAGATGTGCTGAAGGTGTTTCACTGACACATAGTCATACCCCCAAATCCAGAGTAACTACAGGAGCACGTAAGAGACTTTATGTACACCACCTAGTTACTGCACCACCTAGTGAAAACCTATGAGAAATTCATATTGGAATCCAGAGTAAGTTGTTCTTACACCGGAGCAAGGACTCCCCATAGTTACTCTGGATTTTGCCCATAATCATTTTTGATAACAAAAGAAAATATTATGTTCCACTATGTAGTTTGTGGAACTTCTTGCCACAGGAAGTGGTGATGGCATCTGGCCTAGATACTTTTAAAAGAAGATTGGACAAATTTCTGGAGGAATAATCCTATCATCACAAGTTACAAGCATAACGTCCCAGTTTTAAAGTAGGCTGCCTCCAAATGACAGATGCAAGGGAATGGCACCAGAATGCAGGCCTCTTGTTGTCTTGTGTGCTCTCTGTGGCATCTGATGGAACATTGAGAATCAGGAAGGTAGACAAGATTGGGCCTTTGACATGATCCAGCAGGAGTCTTCTTATGGATTTGAAGTGGAGAAGTCCTGATATGCCATGGGTTTCTTATCCACCAGACGCGGGGTTCTCAACCTCAGGGTCGGGCACTAGATACATCCCATGTGATACATCCCCTCATCCCCAGAATGGTATGAAGAGGGGAGGGGGAAGGAGAAAGGGAATGCCAGGGGGTGAAGAGAGGAGAGAGATGGAGAAAATGATGAGAGACCCTGATCCAAGCAAAGGGGTTGAAGAAAGGCTGGAGGGAGAGAGAGAGAGAGAAACCCTATGATCCTACCCAAAATCGGGGGGGGGGGGGAGCTGAAGATGAGATGCTAGGAGACAGACAGACTGGGAGACTGATAGGAACCCCAATGATCCTGATCTATGGTGATCATCTGTTCTCTTTTTCCAGGACATGTCCTCTTTTTTAGCCCTCTGTCCTGGAAAAAAATCCTCATTTTCCTCCCATTTCTTGTAAATAGGCGGCATGTAGCCTTGTAATTGATAAATTATATGTAAGAAATTATGGCTGCAATCCTGGAAACACTTTCCTGGGAGTAAGCCCCACTGAATTCAGCAGGGCTTACTTAAGAGTAGACATACATAGGATTACAGCCTAAATGCAACAATTTTAAATTTGCTAATAACTAAACATAGTGCTTAAATTATCTACATGAAAGCAATATACATGCGTGTTTTTAGCTTTTTTTGGCCATGTCCTACATTTTCCTTGGGTGTCTTTTTGGGGGGAGAGGGGCTGTGTTTTACTATTTTTTAGTTTGTGACATATGGGCACTCTGTCCTCTGCCAGGATACTTCTTGTCACTCACTCTCAACCTTGCTTACCTCACAGGGTTGTTCAGATTGGAGAGATGGTGGCTGGATGGTGCAGTGTTTAGGGAATGGATGGGGAACTGGAGGATCCAGGTTCAGATTTCCAGTGGCTAAGAGCTTCCTGTCTCACATTCTCAGCCTCACCACCTCTCAGGATTGTTGTTCAGCTGGTGGGATATGGCTGGAGTTGTGCTGGTTAGGGAGCTGGTCTGAGATTTGGAGAATCCAGATTCAGAGCCCGTCTCAGCAAAGAGGCTTCATATCTGTTGCTCTTCCCCTAGTCTACCTCTCAGGGTTGTTGCAAGGTGGAATGGTTAGGGCAGGGTGGTGTAGCCGTTATGTGGTGGACTCAGAAGATCCAAATTCAAAGCCCCCCTTGATCTGGGGAGTCTATGGGCTAGGGGGCTCTCCCACCACAGAATGTGAATCCTCTGCCTGTGTACTCAGTAGTAAGTCCGTAGTCAGTGACGCTTACTCCCGGAAAAGTGTGAATAGGATTGCAGCCTCAGATCCCAATCCAATGCCTGTCTACTCAGAAATTAGTCCCATTATAGTCAATGAGGCTTACTCTCCAGTAGGAGAGAATAGGATGGCTTTGAGCATTTTCAATGCATCCTGCATCAAAAAAAGGTTAAAAATCCCTCCTCTGAGTAGATATGCATTGAGACATTGGGCTGTGACCAATGGTGGGCACCAGCAGGTTCGCACCTACTCTATAGAACCAGTTGTTAACAAGAGATAGGACATACAAAGTTTAAAAATAGCCATTTAAAAGTGGCTGCCAGATGGGCAGAGAACCGGTTCTTAATTTCTTTGAAGCCCATCACTGGCTGTGACCTGCAATGCCATCCACAGTAACCTAACAATAACTCCATATATTAATTTATTATAATGGGATTTTACAGCTGGAGGCAACTGCGCTCTGGGTAAGGAAGCCCCCTGGATTGCCAAAAGGAGAACTGTAGGGATGTAGGGAGGCAAGTGCATGTCTGTGCTCTGGCCTAACCCTCTCCCAGGACTGGCACAGAAGTGTCCAACAGCACTTTTGTGACACCCCCAGGCCAGCATGGGATTTCCGCTGGGGCTTATGCTGGCTTTACTGGGGATTAGGATTGCAGCCTATATTAATTATTATTAAATTTAAAACTGTTACATAGAATTTATTAATTACAAGAAGGCTACATGCTGCCTACCTACAAAGAAAATAGGGACACTGAAGTTTTTTTTAAGGACACAAGGTCAAAAAACCAAGACATGTAGCTTTGCTCTTTCTCACTGTGTGACATAATAAAAAGTGGACATTTTGCTTTCAGTGCATGAATACAATTGTGTTTTATAGCACTTCACTTTATCTTCCTCATTTGCAGCAGAAACTAATAACCCGTGGGAAACACCGCAGAGAAAGAAGAATGCAATCTTAGTGGATGGTGTGATTTTAAATGGCCCGGTGGCAGATTCAAAAGCAGGAGAGAAATTTGTGGAAGAAACCAGTAGGATTATACTGGAGGAGGTGATAAAGAAAGCTGCTGATGTCACAGAAAAGGTAGTCTCTCTGCCGGGAGCCTTTTTAATTTGCACATAATTAGTACTAAAACTTAGTTGTGTTGACATTTGAATATTATTGTATTTGACTAGTAGTGTGTTTGCTTGTACAATAGTAGATTATCTGCCTCCCAGATAAAAAATAAGTATTCTTTTTTAAAAACAATTCAATAATTTATAGTTCAAGACCAATTTACATGTTATGTTGCTAATGTTCTTGTTTCCTTTATCTGTAGTTATTCTTTATTAAGCTGGGATCTAGTTTGGGACTGTGGGTTGGATGAGGATTTAAATCTTGTGTGTGTGTGTCCCCCCCCCCCCCACTGTCAAAATCTAGATTGTCCCCTGTTCATCATCTGTAGCTTATTCCAAGAGGGAAATTTACAGAAGGACAGTGATGATGACAGTTGTTTAAATCCTTACCCACTTCATGCTATATAGTTCTCATATGGATCAGGCACTCTGTGTCTTCTGGTTGCTATGGTCCTGTATAATGGGTATGGATCTGTGAGTTGGGGCTGGGAAACATAGGCTGATCCATAGATGGGCTGCAACTTGGATGATTTGGACTTGATTTGTGCAAACACGCATTTTTTGTGACTTATGGATTCCAGTCACACATGCCAAAAAACTTGGGTATGGACTCAGGATGCAGATTTGAGTCATACCCTATAATCCAGAGTAACTACGGAAGCACATAAGAGATATAGTTATGGCACCACCTAGTGAAAACCTATGGGAAATTCATATTGCAATCTAGAGCAAATTGTTCTTACACAGGAGCAAGGACTCCCTGTGGTTACTCTGGACTGGAAAAATGGATGTGTAAGAATTTCAATGGCTGCTCATTATGAATTGTGGGTGTTGTGGTTGAAGATGAATGGAGACTCAAGACTCAACTCGGGACTTTGGGTTTGGCATTGGCACACCTTCTGGACTCATAATGGGACACTGATTTTTAAAAATATCCAATCCACACTATGCAGTGTGGAAAAGATAGTGGATAAACTCAAAGAATACAGACACTTTAGTTTTAAATATTGCATTTTGTACTTAGCTTCCTTTTAAGAGATAAATTTAAAGCAATATGTTCTAGAAAATGTGGAAATATAAAAATAAGAATGTAAAAATAAATATAAAAATAAGAATAAATAACGATGTTTTCTTGGCTCAGTTGTGAAGATTCTAGATTGTAAAGTCATTATAGTATTTCTAAGTTTTTCAGGTTGGCATAGTTCTTAAAAATTAATTTTCTGTAAATTATACAGGGCTCCTTGGGAACCCTTTAGAACTTGTAGTTGTCATCATCATCATCATCATCATCATCATCATGATGGATGTGCCTTCTTCTCAATCCAATATGCACATGACCAATGTTTTCCCTAACTAGGTGTGTGAATGGCAGCCTCCTGAAAAGCTGAAGACATTAATTGATTTGGAATTGAAAGAGACTGGAGAGACCCATCAGAGACTCTTGCAGCTTTGCCAGGATGTAATACGGTTCAGCGTCAAAACCAGTATGCATCATAGTCCTGTATTTATTGTTTTGATTTTTTAAAATCTTATGGTGTTCGTCTTATATAATTTCTTTCAAATATCTGATTTTCAAATATCTTACTTTTGTTCATTTGAGAAACAAGTTAAAAAAAATTCCATGACTTGGGGTGCAATCCTAACCAAGGCCGGCACAACTCATTGGTCTTCCCATTCCTGTGCTGGTGTAGGGAGGCAAATGCATATCTGTGCACTGGCCTAAACCTCCCCCAGGAGTGGTGTAGAAGTGTCTTATGGCACTTTTGTGACACTCTCAGGTCAGCATGTGACTTGTGCTGCGGCTTATGCCGGCCTAACTGGGTATTAGGATTGCAGTGTAACTGTGCCTTCTTTATTTGCCATGTTTCTATGCTATAATTCAGTCCCTTGTACATTATGACTCTCTATTATAAGGAGTCTTCCACTAGGGCCTGCAAAGGAGTTCAAGGAATATTGCAAAGTAATTTTCTTCTGCTAACTTTGAATCCAAGTCATAGCATTGATCTGCATGTTTCTGTCATCCTGGGGATGTTGCTGACATCTCCTTGCAGAATTTTCTGCTAAATGTGAAATGTGAATTTTCATGTTCTAAATGAGTTCATGTCATCATATGAAGAGCTTTCCTGTTCCTACTCTTTGTAATCAGTGGCAGCAGAGAAACTCTCAGTGGTGGTGTTCATGTGATTATGTGTTGTTTTGTGTTACAGCCCAGGGGGGGTGTATAAAACTCACCAGGAAATGAGTAGAATAGACAGAGTGAGAATTATATGCAGAATTCTTAGAAGCAAATAACGCTGACCTTTTCAACATCTTAAGTGTTTAAACCTGGATGGTCGCATTGGGATGTGAGTGTTCATGCTATTGAGTGCGATAATTAAGGATGAAAGCTTGAAATGTGTAGGCGTTTGAGACATGGTGACTTGCTGAATTGGTTTGTTTCATTTAAAGTTTTATTATCCTGCTTATTTTACAAAATCCAAGGTAGCTTATAAAACAATAATTAGACCTGAGTTCATACAAATAACAGTCCAGCCCTATACCCTGACTGTGCCCAGGAGCAGCAGCACTGAAAAGGCCTTCAGTGTACCCTGTAGGACTAGGGTAGCTGTTCACAATCACCTTGAGTTAAGGGCATATTTGTGGGGTAAAGCCCCACTAGCCCCAATGAATCTCCTGAGAGGTGCGCCAGCTATTTTGCTGGTGCAGAATCAAGAAGGCCTGTGCAGGTTTACATAGGCTAAGAGGGGTGTAGGTTTCACCTACTTCCTGAGCGCTGTCTTCCTTGGACCCCTTCTCAGGATCTCTCATTATGGCTGCAATCCTAAAGACTCTTTCCTGGGAATAAGACCGATTGATCACAATGGAGCTTACTTTTGAATAGACATGGTTAGGCTTGTGCTCCATGTATATGCAAGTATCACAAAATATGTATAAATCTAATATCCAAAATGCTTCTTGTCCCAGGTACTGTGGATAAGTGATACTCAATCTGTAATATTGAGTATTATTGTTCAGTCCCCAAAAGGTGAACTTCTAAAATTAAAAATTAAATACCATTTTTTTTTCAAAAACTCACATTTATTTGGTTACAAAATTTAGATTTTGGTGTCCTGTATATACATTGTTTTATTGAATGAACTGATCTCACATATGTATATAGACCATGTGTGCAAAGCAAGCATAGTAATGACTGATTGGACTCATGTAATGAGATGAGGCTTGTCTTCTTCAGGACAAGAAAATAAAGAAAACAAATAACAAATGATAAAGCAAAGTATATAAGTAATATAGTGTTCCATGATGCAATTTTCAGTCTCTTCAGGTGTCTCTTAAAGTTAAAACTGTAGAAATGTTATTGTAGTAATTTGTTTTCCTCTGCCACTTAAGCTAACCAGGTTTTGTGTGTCTCTTTCCCCCCCCTCCCCAATTTACAGATCATCCACGATTTTTTAATCAGTTGTATGCTGGTATTGATTATTATTCTTTAGCAGCACGTTTCATTACAGAAGCATTAAACCCAAGTGTGTAAGTGTATTTTCTTTTAATTAATCTATTTGAATTTTTAGTGATTTTCAATGTAGCAGATCTTATTTCCTGTAGATTTCTCTGTACATTAACATTGATGTATTTTTCAGTTTTTATATTTTTATTTTTCAGTTGCCAGGCGAATTAAACTTGCCTTGCCCTGTAAGCCCTGTAAACTTGCCCGTAAGCTCCCTGAAGGCACTTGATTACAATGCAGAAGAAACTCTCTTGCCTTAAGCCTGATTTATCAGACATTCTGTGATAATAAGACTGCAAGAGGGCATCTCTTTCTCTTCCTACTTTTTATGATAGACATTGTATCAGATGATCCTTTCTCCCTGCATGCATAGTCAGGATGCAAGATTATGCCTTCCTACATTCCCCATGTGTTGTACGCCTGTCTTACAGTACAGTTGCACATGAAAGTGACATTGAATAGACTTTGAATGTGACATGGAATAAATATTGGCAGAAATTTTATTTATTTGTTTGTTTATTTGTTTATTTATTATATGTTCTACTGTGTGTTCTACTGTAGGATATACTATATATCATATTCAAACAGTGCAGCCATCTGTCATTCAGGTCATATATTTTCATATTTCTTACCTTGCCATGCGGTAGACATTCGCAAAGAGCTCACTGTTGTTTTTAATGCATAAGACTACATATAGTCTTGGTTACAATTCTCCAGAATTCTTTAGGATATTGTTGCAGTCTAAGAAAGTACCTCCTACATTATGCTTGTATTAATTTTATCTGTACAGCTAGCTATTCATCGTATCTGCCTCACTCCCTTATCATTCAATTTCCTTCAGTACATTTTATCAAAGTCTTGCTAAAATGTTTGCTTCTGATGTCACATTTATGTTTATTCAGCTATACCTATGAAGTGTCCCCAGTGTTTTTGTTAGTGGAAGAAGCAATTCTAAAGAAAATGATTGAATTTATTGGTTGGGAAGCAGGGGATGGTATATTTAATCCAGGTAAGAATCCTGCTGTGTGTGTGTCCTTCTGTTCTAGTTTTAAGGTGATGATACATTGTTCACATTAGTGCTATGTATTGTAATGAAGCCTTTGTTGAATCAGCAATCATGCATAGGCCATTCTCCCACATGGTATCTATTTGAGCTTAATATTGTGCAATGTTGGAAAAGCATAGAACACAGATGGTTCTTTAAACTGTGTGTTCAGAAAAGGAATGTAAAGTTGATCTGTCGAATGCTTGCACATTCTGTGGTGCTGCTTAAGTGCTGCTTGAGCACACATGATCCTCATAATAAGCACCCTATATTCACAGAGCATTTTCTAAGAAGGTATAATTGGACTGTCCAGCTGATTAGAAGCCTTAATTGACTGATATTTATACATTATTCTTTGTTGATGTTAAAGTAATGCTCGGCATAGGCATCTGCTTCTGCATCTGACCTGCATTTGGCCCAGGTATCTGTATAAACCTTGCATACGTTTAAAAATATTAATAGACAAGTGAAATTTACCTGCCATTGTGGGAATAAACCCCCCTCATGCACCAAGTTGCACCCTTTTTAACCATTAGGGAGTTAAATTTTTAAAAACTGGTTTTAGCTCACGTCACAGAAGGAATGCACTCCCCAAATTTCATGTTTCTAGGTCTAGAGGTTTGGGGCAGGGCATTGATCAGTCAGCAATTCTTTAATATAAAATATAGGGATGAAAGCACATTGCACTCCTTTTCACCCCCTTTCTGTCTGAATTTCCAATAACCAGGTCTTAGTAGGTCCCTCCATTAGGGAAAGAACACCCTCCCCAAATTTCATGCTTCTAGGTCTAGTGGTTGGTGAATGAGTGAGTGAATGAGAAGTTCGTCCGTCAGTCAGTGACTTCAACTTTATATATCTATATAGATAGATAGATATGTGTAATGCTTGCATTTTTTTTAATAAACAGGTGGCTCTATTTCTAATATGTATGCCATGAACTTGGCTAGATACAAATATTGTCCAGAGATAAAGGAAAGAGGGCTTTCGGGCATGCCACGACTGGTTGTTTTCACATCAGAAGAGGTAATGATCCGTTTCCTATTGTCATTGCTCTAATAATGCATTTAGGAGATGAGGGAAGATTCTAACAAAATTTTAGTTTGATAGACTTGTCAGCATTTGTCAGTAATAATAAAGGTACTATCTCTCTCTCACCATCTGATAATAACTTCATTAAGAGGACTAATCAAATAAACTCAAAAAACTTAAGCACGGTTGGATCTGTTTTTCCCTTTCAGTCTCAATTCCCTGTTGTATTTCTTTCACTGGCAGGCAACTTTCCTACAGTGTGACAGTTAAGAAAAACAATGATTTGTTTTCTGTTCTACTCACCATGGAATAGAGTGATGTTTAAATTAATGCAGAATTATTTCAGTCTTGTCACTACCTTCTTAATAAAATAAACCAAAGCATGCAAACACACACATGCTCATGCAAGAGCCAAAGAGAAATATATATTTAATGCCGATATTTTTTCTCCCTTGCTTGTAGTAATAAATGTTGATTAATCTCATGAAGAGTTGATAATGTAAAATGATTTTCTCTTTAAGTATATAGGTATAAGTTGCAATTCTAATCTCAAATTAGGCCAGCCTAAGCCCCAGCATAAATCCTGTGCTGACCCAGGGATGTCATAAAAGTGCCATAAGACACTTTCTGCGGCACTCCTGGGGGAGAGTTAGGCCAGTGTACAGACATGTGCTTGCCTCTCCAAGAGTACAATCCAGAGTAACTATGGAACCTTTTACACTGATGTAGTTATGGTGCCATCTATGGGAAACCTATGGGAAATGCATAGAGCAATCCAGAGAAAGTGCCTCTTATGTCCTCTGTTAGTTACTCTGGATTGTAGAGTACATCACCATGAGAATGGGAACACCAATGAGTTGTGCCAGCCTAGGTTAGGACTGCATCCATAGTCACAGATGCAGCGATAACTTCAAAGTGGGACTTTGAAATCATGGTTTAATCTAGTGATCTTTATGAAGAAGATATCTGGAAAACAAATGTGAGGTGCTTTGTAAACAGTTTATTCAGATTTTGTTTTTGGTTTGATAATTTTAAACACAACATTAGACAAACACTTATCTATGGATCTTCCTCTGTGGCAAAAGGTTCACTTTTTTCTATGCAATACAATATAAGGATGAAAGGGAAGAAAGACAATAGCAACACTGCATATGGGTTGCATTGGCATCTGGTTTAGACATTTGTTCTGCTATTGATTCTAAATGGTGCTAAAATTTTGTCATACTTGAAATATGGTAGCCATGACTCTCAGTGGTTTGTAATACAGTAACAAACTAGATGCTTCTTTAAAGGCATGTGTGAATTCTGTGCATGGGATTCCCCACATTCCTTTTTTAAAATTAAAGCAGTCATGAAGGATTTTGATCTGTATCACAGGACTCTCCCAATCTATATTCCCCACTGAAGAGTTTAATGTTTTCCCTACAACAGTTATGCTCTGAAAAAAACACACCTCTGGAAAAAAACACAGATCTGGAATTTCTACTGAATGCTTGCAAAATATAGCAAATCACCATCCCACAGAGGTGATTTTTAGTAAAAATATAGTACAAGAGGAAGGGCTAAAGCTCCACATTTCATAGTTTGGATCAGGATTTGGTTGTTTTTTAGAAAGCGTTATTTGAACTCCCAATCACAAGATTTTACTCTTGAATTTAAAATTTTGAATTTAAAATTTTGTAAGGGATGGAGAGTAAGAAGAGCAATCTCTCTCCACCTTGTGAGTCATCAATTATTCTATAGCTAGCAATCTGTATTCTATAGATAGCAATCTGCTAAGAAATATTTCACATACAGTATTTTATATTTTAACATGTGATCTAAGTGGACCTTCAGAGTAGCTTGGTTGATTGTAAGGGCTACTTCTCAATGTAAAGTGCTGAAGTATATCATGGCTGTGGCGCAAGTGGTTAAGACACTGTGCCTGTTAACCAGCAGGGCAGGGTTCGAGACCCAGGTCGGCCCCACAAGACAGGGTGAGCTCCTGTCCTTAGCCCAGCTCTGCGACGCCAGCTGGATCCAATCATATCGGCTCTGCCTTTCCATTGGACTAATTCAGTGGCGTGGAGAGGGGGGATTTGCTGCTTGGGTAACAGCCTATCCTCCATAACAATCCAACCCAGGCTTTCGTGCTTTGCATGCAGTGTCGAGCACGATGCCATAGTCTTTCAAGACTGATGGAGGCCTGCTTTACTTGATAGTAAAGTGCTGAAATTTATCATGGTATATCACCAAATATCATGAAGTATATCACTTGCTAAAGTATATCATGGCTGTTCTTGTATTTTCACTGTTTATTGAGAGAGGGAAGAAGACCTACATTCTTCAGCATTCATTAGAATAACTAGGTAGATTTTTCTAGGTAACTAGAACACAGATTCTAGTTCCAGGTGACTAGAATACCTGAAGTCTGAAAGGATTCACATTCTAGGCAACTAGAATACCTGAAGTCTGAAAGAATAACAAAAGACAGCTAAAATTAGCTAGAAAAGACCGGCTTATTAATCTAATGTGTTTCCTGTTTCAATTTATAGACAGAGCACAATAAAATATTATTTTCTTGGCATTTGTAAAGGTATCATTTTACTCAGTTGCCATCAGATTACATGGGACAAAAGTCTAAAAGATATCAATAATTACTGGGCAGAACATCTCCAGAATTGATGAATGGATGTAAATGAAGTCATTTATGTATTTAAATACAGTATATTTAAAACCACATGCTTAAAAATTCTGGCCCCTCTATGTTCATGTTTTCTTCTGTTATCTGTTGTACTCAGTTCATGGCAATAGCTGTGATTTGTGGTCCATTTTAGTTTTCTACTTCACAGATTTTTCAGTTTTGCAGATTTTTGACCCTGGAGAGGTTTGACATTTCCCTGCAGCTAAGTGTCACATACTATTCGACTGAGCCTAATAGGTGACTGTTAGTGTACTAATAAGGAGTTATTTTGTGAGAATCACTTGCAATTCAAATGAAACACTGCTGCCAGTATCCAAATCTCTAGTGAGCCGTGCCTTGAAGCCTTGCAAGTGTTTTTCATTACTGATGTAATTCAGTGTAACAGAAGATTAATTATCTATCTTTGTATGTTATTATTCACATAACAGTCTGAAAGGGTTCTAAAGGCTTTGTGAATGTGTCATGTTAGCAAAGATTGGCTGTTGGTAGCTGATAATGCATTCTGTACATTTAGTCAAAAATTGAAGAAAGAAGCTCTTTTTGTCAAGAGGGGGAAGGCCTTTTGAGGTGATCCATCTCATAAAGTCTGACAGGCTTGAATACCCTTAATATATTCATGCCCACACATTAAAGTGTTGTAGATTTTTCATAATTACGTTCCTCTGTAACTGCATTTGTGTGAAGTCTATGAAAGAAAACAGAATTAATTAACCACCTGGTTTCACCTGCTGTATGTGAGGGAACAGCGAAAACCGTTTTTTAAAGGATATTGGTAAATAAATTAATTTAACCCTGAAATACCATCAAGGTTTCACTTCTTCTTCTCCTTTTCCTTTGCTCCTTTCCTTAAAAAGGAAATGTCTCCCTCCGTCACAGAAGGAACACCCAACCCAAATTTCATGCTTCTAAGCACAGACTCATCAAATTGATGAGTGAATGAGTTTTCATTTTTATATATATAGATAAGTGGGCCAAGTTGCTTTTTTCCCGGTCACAGAGTCACCCCTGCAGTCAACCCCAACTTGTGCATCTGGGGAAACATTATATATTCCTTTGTTGTGCATATAAATGTTCCTCTTATCAGCCTATTGAATTGGAAGGCTATAGGGAGACTTGTTAGGAAACAGGTCCAGGTAGGCCTACATGGGACTTCGTATTTGAGCAGAGATTGTTCACAGAAATAAGTCATTGAGCAATTAATTCTGAGGTTACAATTGCAAGTGTATCTTTTGAAACACAGGTGGGTAAGTGGCTACAAAATGTCCAGTGGTTTTTCCATAGTTCTTGCATCGGATCCTCATGGCCAATCATCTGTAAAAGGTGTTGGTGTGCTGCATTTTTCTGATTATGCGTTGCCAGGCAAGTGAACACACTTCAGAGTAGCCAGGGGGCTTCTGAAGACCCAGAGCCAGATGGTGTGCGGTCTAAGACAAGCTTGAGGTCACATTCTGACACATGCAAGCTGAGACTGAGGAGCCAGAAGCAGATGGTGTGGTCAAGCTGGCCACTCTGGAGCAATTAGTAAGTGGACAAGCTCTCTGCTTGGCACCTTTCCAGGCAGAAAACTCCAACTAGGGAGCCACCCCAGAGAAGTTCTTATATAGGGTTAGTACTGTACAGATTATATTTGCCTGTTCAGCCACTTGATATTTCCTAGGCTGATGACTGTAGTTTCCCAACTCACTACTGTTGAGGAGGGCACTGTGTAGTAGCAAGGCTTACAGACAGTTATTCTAGCCTTGTTGATGGAGTTCTGGGTTTGAAACTCATATTGCCTTATGTAACACATGGTGACCAGATGCCCAACCCAAAATTCCTAAAACCCAAGTCCAGAATTCCTACCCCCAGGCCAAAATTCCTACCCCCCAAGCCAAAATGCCTACCCGCTTAAAAATTGTAGGACACCCCAAAAATTGTAGGACAAATGTAGGATATGTTAAAATAAAAGCAAAAATACACTTTTAAAATTGAAAACCTTTTAACATGCATGATTCAGAACCAAACACGTAAGATGTTTTCAAAGCAGTTTAAAGCAACACAAGTGACTTCAGCATGCATGATTCATATCCACAATGTAAGATGCTTTCAAAGCAGTTTAAAGCAACACAAGTGACTTCAACATTATTTTTTTCATTTGAGGCCAATATGCGTGAGAGAGATGGCAATTATTTTTTTCAAATGTGCTCAGTTGAGGCAAGTATGCATGAGAGATATGGAATTTTTTTTCAAATGTGCCCATTTGAGGCCAGTATGCATAAGAGGGGTAGGGGGAATCCTGGAGAGGCTCTGGGGTTTCCTCTCCCCCCGGAGAGAAGAGGTTTTTCCAGGAAGCCTCCAGGGAAATCCAGATTCTGGTCACCCTGCTTACGTACAACCCTATAAGTAGGGATCTGCAAAAGGCAAAGTTATTTTTCCTGACAAAGGGGTTTTATCCTTTGTCAGGAAAAATAACCTCACCTTGTTATAGCTGTTTTCAAAATAAAACCCTGGAATGTTAACTTCAGGCTTTTCCTAACAGTTGAAAAATACCATAATTTTGCAATGCTAGTGCGCACCTTTTTCAATCCAGATGACTCTCCAAAATCAGTGTGCATACTGCAATCGCCAGCGCATTGTAATCGCCATCAATCTGCCCTGCCTGCTAAAGAAAAGAATGCAGCATCACTCCTGCTTCCGCAGTAGAGCACTATGCCTGGCTATGTTTCCTGTCCCCTCAACCCAAGGAAGATGTAGATCCTGTTCTGAGAGAGGCAGGAGGAGCAATGCTGCTCTACTGCCTTGGCTTGTGTGACAGTGTGCCTGGCTGCCTCTCTCCCCAAACCTTAGAATTGCTTCAGAGACAAGAGAGGAGGTATCACCCCCACAAAGCATCAGTCTTCCTGCCTGTCTCTGGAGATGCCCATCTGCGTCTCTCTCCCCCTTCACCCATCTCAAGGATGAAGCCACACTTTGCCCCTGAGACATGCAGGAAGAGAGGAGCATCCTCCACACTGTCCTGTAAGTAAGCCCCATTGGATAAAGTGGGACTTGATTCTGATTAGACAGCATAGAATAATCCCCTTTTTGCATCCACAGCTGCCTCCAATCCAGAGTAAGCCTCTGATGCTACCCTTGCACCTGTTACAAACTGCCTTTTAGTTTGCATAGATCTCATTGGAAAATACACACATACACACAGCATCATCTGGCATCATCCACACTTTCCTAGGAGTAAGCCCCATTGGATAAAATGGGTCTTGATTCTGAGTAGACACCATAGGAGCATGCCCCTTTTGCAGCCAGAGCTGCCTTCCCAGGTAGAGTTGGAAGCCTCTGCTGCTGTTGCTGCTCTAAGCTGCCTTTGCAGTTTTCAGAGATCTGGTTGGAAACACACACAAACACACAGAGTTGTTTTTCTGTTTTCTTGTCCTGCACATTTGGTGGGGGAAGTTATGGTAATCCTAATTGTGCTCAACTCATAGGGATTTTTGTCTGTTTCTGTGTGTCTTGCACCATTCAACCTTCCTGAACTTTAAACACCTCCGAGCAACAGAAAGCAGTGCCTGGAGCTCATTGTTTTACACAGTAAAATTAAATTTTGCACCTGCTTTGTAGCTGTTCGTTACAATTGCCAGCAAACAATTGTAAACATTTGCAAACAATTTTACATCTCATGTAAAATCAGGGTGCACATTCAATTAAATGGCACAGTGTATTCGAGTAAATATGGTATAAAGTGGAATCACCACCCATGCAATATTTCATGTGAAGATACACGAAGAACATAAGAACTGCTGTTCTGGTACAGACCCATCTAGTACTTATTCTAACACTGATTTGTAAGATATCTTTGGAACTCACAACCAGGGAAAGGGTATGAAAGTGTTGCAGTTTCCCTTTTGTCTGTTGCCAGGCTCAGGTATTTGGAAGTTCTTTTCTTCCTTTCCTATAAGATCCATTTTGTTAACATTGCAAATAGATCTTTCTACAGCTAACTTCTATGACAATATTATATATGGACTGCAGTATTTTTCCTGCATGATTTTGTGAACAGGAACAGAGATCAGTAACATTTCACAAGGTCCATCTATCAAAAGTACCATTGGAAGTAACTAGTTATTATGTCATTAGTAGTTATTTTTGTTATTTGGGACACAGCATAACAAACACTTGTAAGAGGCTCGAGACAGGAGGGCTTCTGAGCATGCTGAAAACTCACACTGGAGCTCTGCCTACCAAGTCAAGCCTGCTACTTGTTTTGTAGCAGCACTGATCTAGCGGCCAGGCAGCAGGGGTCTGGAAATCCTGAGAACACCATTAGACACCACTTCAAGTACCACCAGTGGTCCCTGTACCACTGGTTGAGAAACACTGTCCTAGGTTATTCAGCAACTAATCATGGAGACAGCTCTGGAACAAAGACTATAGTGTTTCCATTTGGAACTGTTCATATGACTGATTTTAGAAAGATTATCTGTGAGCTCAGGATATCATATTAGAAACAGCCATCTTCTCTCAGGACATTACTCAGCATTTGTAGTTATGGATGAGTTTATAAGTTCAGTTATGGGCTCATCACCCATCACTACAGACCAGTTCAGTTTCTACTTTCCTTTTATCTTTGTCTAATATGTGGAATATAAATTTTAGAATGAGATTTGAAGCAGGGAGAAAAATGAGAAGACATAGTCAAAGGTATGAGCCTTCATTGGTCCATAAAACAAAATCCTTGGTTTCACTTGTGTACTGTACTAGGCATTTTCTGCCTGATTGTCTGTAGTTCAATATCTCTTTATAGCAACATTAAATACATTTTTAATACCTAATTATAGATTTAAGATTCTAAAATTTATTTTGCTATTCCTATTTGTTTTACTATTCTGTGCTGGAAAACTTTTTTGTGTTCAAAATTTGCACCTTGTTTACCTTAGGAAACCTCTTTAATTTTATGCACATTGTTAATTGCCTGATTAACCTGTGCTTTTGCATCCCTTTCATTTACTCAGTGTCACTACTCTGTGAAGAAGGCGGCCGCTTTTCTGGGGATTGGCACACAAAATGTTTACTTCATCAAAAGTGACGAAAGGTAAGAGTACCCAAGCCATTGAAGCGGTCTCATCCTTTTAAAATGCAGTAGTAGTGCTGTAAGTGAGTAACCTGTTTAAACATAACTGAAAAGTTTTAAATCTGTGTCCCATAGAGGTAAGATGATACCTGAGGAACTGGAGAAACAAGTCCAGCGGGCCAGGAAAGAGGTGAGAGGGGGAGAGAGAATGTGAGAAAGCATAAGAGAGCATGTGTGCCCTATGAAACATGTAGCTTGTGGGTGAGATTAAATGCAAAAGGCTGAATGAAAGTTAAACAGGGCAGTTAATATATTCTAATATACATGCAAATATTTTTCCAGGTATGGTCTGTATGCTTCAAATTGTACCGTAAGTCATGAATTTAAATAAATATGGGCCCTACTTATAAAACTACCCATTTATCCAGTGCTGGGGTAGCTGAACCAATGAGGCATTTACTGCATCCTGCAGTGGAAGGACAGACACTGAAGCCTCCTCAAGTTATGAGTACATTTGTTCGCTTGCTTGAGGGCTCCATTGCAGCTGCACCACTGCTGGAAAGTTGAACCGGAATGGGCCCCAGGTCCCTAAAATTCTGTTTTCCGTTCATGGTGGAAGTGAGTAATGTGGCCCTGAAGTATTTCAGTTCACCCTATTCATTGTCAGTATTATTTTTTATTTTACAGATCTGGTTCAGTCCTGAACCAGACTCATATTTCTTAGTAAGATGATATCTATAACTACCCTCAAAATGGAGAAATTTTTATTGTGTGAGTCTTTGATTTGCAAAGCTGACTGAGGGCATACATATAATGAGAAAAATATTTTTGATTTTATAAATCCGGTGCTTAAAATGACCCCTATGTTGCTATCTGAACTAGTCTCATACTTCTCAGTAAGATAATATCTGTAACTATCCTTGAAATTGAAAAAACGACAATTTTTCATTGTGTCCATCTTAGATATGCAAGGATGACTGAGGGCATACTCATAATGAGAAAAAAGATTTTTTAAAATCCAGTTTAAAAATAAAACAAACCTATCCATGGTCTGTTTGGGACAAAACAATTACCGCCAAATGAAGAACATTTCCTTCAAAATCTAACAAGATTGTTGATAACATCTCACTTGATTTAAATTGCAGCTAAAGCAATGCTTGATTATAGCATCTTGCTCTGTGCTAGTTTTCTGAAAATCATCCTTATTGAAATATAGATATATTTATCTGTGTTTATTATGGTTTTGTTTCCCTGAAGTGATTGAAAACTGTCAGCATGTGAAAGGCTCTCTTATCTCATATTAGCATTTGTAAAGATCTTTGCTGAATGCAAGTGTGTGATTTACAGCAAATATGCCAGTACAAATTGCAATATAAGCTCACATAATTGCTATATATTTGGTAGAGAGAGTTGTTTATTTTATTTTGCTGTGCAGTGCTTCTCAGGTTACATGAAAAGGTGGGTTATTTTCACAGCATATAAATACGTTGTTATAATGTTTGAAAAACAGGAATATACAAATGCATGGGGGAAATATATCTTCGATTCTCAGCCCCTCTTTGCTCCAGGATGGGTGTTTGGACAGATGTGTTCTTCTTCAAATATGATAGAAAATACGAGACAGGCACAATATGAGACAGACACGTATTGGTGATTCTGACCCATGACAGCCAATTTTGTTGTAGTGCTTCTGTTTAATTTTCCTAATAATGCAAATTTTGTGAGCATGCCTTGTTCCTATTACTTTTATGTTTATGTTTTTAAAAAGTTTACAATAATGCACAGTGAAATCCTAACCCTGGTTAGCACACCACAAGTCCCAGCACAAGTCCTGTGCTGACTTCGGGTGGGGTGAGGTGTCACACAGTGTTGTGAGACATTTCTATCCCACTCCTGGGTGGTGGTGGTAGTGATTAGGTCAGTGCTCAGACATGCACCATCCGCCCCGTGCCACTGTGGGAAAGGGGAGATCAGACGGTTGTGCTGGCCTAAATCAGTTAGGGTTGTACCCACAATGTCTTTCTTATTGGCTGCCAGCTGGTGTTCTTTTGCATCTTTATAGAGTGTGAGCCCAATGGGGAAAGGACGCCATTAGTTATTTGATTTTTCACTGTAAATCAATTTGTCAAATTCTCATTGAAAAGCAGTATATAAATTTTGTTTTTGTTATTATTATATGAAACAACTTGTCTTAATTTAAAAAACCCAGCTTTAACAGAACTCCGCATATAATTTCTTAAATTGCAAAAGTGTAGGATTTCTGGTTTTATTTAAATGGACTGTGTGAATGAAGAAATACCTTTAGTATATGAGACGTTTGTATAAATACTGTTAATAATTGATTATTAACAACCTCTCCCTCCCCTCTCCCTCCCCTTAGAACTTAGGAAAGCTCCCTCGATACAGAGCTACAGGCAGAGCCTAAAAAATTTTTATTTTAAAAAATCATTTTAGTGAGGTAGAGCTTGGGGGTTTATTGTTTTTATTGTTTTACGCCTCTATGTTTTAATTGTTTTTAATTGAATGTTCCATTTAATGTTTTTAATTATGTTTTAATGTGAGCCACCTTGAGTCGGTCTACAACCCAAGAAAGGCAGGATACAAATTTTTAAAATAAATAAATAAAATAAATAATTATAATTTGCACTATCCTCGTGAACCAAACTAGAAGTACTAAGCTCTTTGTTTTGATGGTTCTGGCATGAGCCAAGGGAAAGATGCAGGTGATCCACTTTCTGCTTGCTTTTTTAGCAGGCAGAAAGCAGATCGCTGGGAGTGCATTTGGTGCAGGCTGGAAGGGGTAATGGTGGTGGCAGCTTCAAATCTGCTGTTCTCCCCCCACACCCTGCAATCTGCCACTGATATAACCTCCATCTAGTCATCTTCTAAATGGACTACTTCTGCTTGTTGGTTTGGGTAGGATGTAACTATGTTGGACAGTATGTGGTTTCATTCAAGATGTTTCATTAGTATGTGATTTCCTTCATGATGTAGGATTGCCATAATTCTCTTCCACAAAACTGGGACTCTGTACCATTTGCCAGTATGTGAACACAGTTCCCCAAAACTGGGATTGTTCCTGTTTTTTGGAACATATGGCAACCCTAAGAGCAGAATGTTTTAAGGCTGCAATCCTATATGTGCTCTTTGCTGGGAGTTACTGTATTTTCAGTGTTTCCCAAACATTTTAGTACTGGGTTCCATTCTGTAGCATGACAAACTGTTGGGACACATCAAAAGTGATGTCATTAACCTGGTAGCAATGTCATGGCCAGGAGTGACATCAAACCTAAGCCACAATTGGCCAAAGGTCCCATTACACAGTGAATAGCTCAGATTTCAAATATTCCAACTTCGAAGTTAAAGTAGAACACAGACAGACTTGGATGCTTCTCCAACCACATAGCCTTCCTCCCTTTCTCATGTCTCATCATCCCACGTCTTTCACAACTAAATACGTTGTCCCTCTCTTGGGAGCCCACCAAACACAGATGCTATGTATTGTGTATTTTCAGTTCTATATTTGAAATGGTAGCTGAGCTTGATTCTGTGTGACCTTCTTGAAAATGGTTCATGACCCATCTAGTGGATCCTGACCTACAGTTTGAGAAATGCTTGTCTAAGTAAACATAATGGAGCTTATTTCTGAATGAACATGTATAGGATTGTATTGTATGCCTGTCAGATATTCTATCACTATTGTTATGAAACTAATCCAGAGTTCTACATCTGCATATATATACTTACATCCCTTTATATTTATCTATCTGATTCCCTCAGTGAAGGCAATGGTAGGCTTCAGGGGGTTCTCACCGGTTCTATAGAACCCTTTGCTAATGAGCGCCTGGTTCTAAGAACCGGTTAGTGGGTTCTAATGGGACATAGAACCTCTTGTTAATTTAGGTTATTAGAACATAGAGTCTGTTGTTAATTTATTTGAATCCCACCACTGAGTGAAGCCACCTTTTCTTAGAAACCACTGGACTGGAGGAAGTTTTTTTAAATTTAGACTGACAAGACACTTTATTGCAAGTTCTCATGAGATTTACCCACAATAGATTGTGGAGAGAAATATAAGCTTTATTTAGTTTTAGTTATTTTTCCTCCAATGCAGAAATTTTCTAATGCATCAGATGTCATCTTTTTCAGTGAGGTATGTCAACAGCAATGAAGTATTTTAAAATAGTTTGTACTGAAAATGTGTTTGACATTCATTTTAGTCAACTCCAGTATTGCATAACAAAGTGGAAAGACATGGCTTGAAATGCAATTTTTTCCCTTTTTTTCCTTTCTTCCCCCTCCCCAAGTAGAATCACATAACAGCCTTAATAATCCAATGTAATAGAATTTATGAAGCCGTTCCATTGTTTGCAAGAGACATTATTTTGTGTTTTGCTTGGTATTTTAGGTTCATAACTAGAAAGGAACTTTTAGTGTAATGAAAACTTACAGCCGTTTTTTAGGCTTGTGTCCTGGAAAAAACTCTTTCTTGTCCTCCTTTTCCTTGTGAACAGCAGCAGGCAGCCTTCTTGTAATTCATAAATTACTAAGGAAAAATATACGTATTATAAATATAGTATATTTAGCAGGCCTCCGTCAGTCTTGAAAGACTATGGTATCGTGCTTGTTGCTGCATGCGAAGCACGAAAGCCTGGGTTAGATTGTTATGGAGGATAGGCTGTTACCCAAGCAGCAAATCCCCCCTCTCCACGCCACTGAATTAGTCCAATGGAAAGGCAGAGCCGATACGATTGGATCCAGCTGGTGTCGCAGAGCTGGGCTAAGGACAGGAGCTCACCCTGTCTTGTGGGGCCGATCTGGGTCTCAAACCCTGGCCTGCTGGTTAACAGGCACAGTATCTTAACCACTTGTGCCACCCACAGTATTTTTGATTTAGGCTTCTTAGAGCACAATCCTAACCATGTCTACTCAAAAGAAAGCCCCATAATGTTCAATGGGTCTTACTCCCTGGAAAGTGTCTGTAGGATTGCAGCGTTAGTTACTTAAATTACTTAGTAGAGAGTATTTATTATAAGTTACTTCTTAGTTACTTCTTAGTTACTTCTTAGTTACTTAAGTTACTTAATAGAGAGTATTTATCAGAAGTTCCTCTGAGATGAGCAGAATTAAAAAACTGAGATGAGTGTGGCAGATGAATATATTGTTATTGTCTATAACTGCAGTTCATATCAAAACCTAAATGACCACTCTTTCCTTCTGCTAAAATATAGCTGCATATAGTTGTATGGATGTGATCTTCATTGAATGCCTTTGCTTTCAAGCAGATGGGCATAAGTCCCCTAAAAAACAAACAACTGAAATCCAACTTCCATTCCTAAATTTAATATTTCAGGCGGAAAGCCATGCCAAGCAGATTGATGGTGGCTTTAACCGATGCGTGATTAGAAATCTCATACAGTATGTGTTCATCTTGAGGCTGGGATTGAAAGAGCAGACAAGCATTAACTTGAGGCACTCATATGTCCCAATTTTCCTTTTCCAACTCCATTTCCTGAGGTTGCTCATGAAGGTTTATTGAATTTTGGGAGAGGGGAACTGCAGTAAGAGCACGTCTAACTATTGTCTACTCAGAAGTAAGCCCCATTGCGTTCAATAGGTCTTACTCCCAGGAAAGTAGGATTGCAACCTAAGTATGCATGGACGGGGAAGAGTTTAAGGTTCCTGATGCACATAAGCTGTGTGGTTCTTTGCATAGTAGGAATGGACTTCCATTCACCTGCTTGGAATTATGTCTTCTTAAGATCATATTAATGGTGTTTGGCCATGTGAAATTTAGTTGTTGGACTCAGCTGTACATCAGTTTTAAGAGGTCGTTACACTGTCGAGTTGGTGCTTATACACTTCCCTAATGAATATTATTATTGGCCCTCTTCTGACTTTCCTGTCCACAAACACAATTTGAGGGAGAGGAATAGCTCTGTAATTGAAAACCATACATTACCTGGTTGCATCTACCTTCCTGTATTAAGGTTCAGATAAAATGAAAGCCTTTCATGTGGCCATAAGAGAAGCCACTGCCTACTAGCCTTAGCTTTCCCATCTGCAATATGAGGATAATAATGCTCATTTCTTTAATGGGGTTCTTTTGGAGGATTACACTGAGGTAATGCATTTGATGTATTTTGAACACTTGAAAAGGTTTTCCAAATGCAAAGTGTAATTGTGATGGAAATCCCTGATTTTTTCCTTTTACCCCATTTTTTCACCTTGTGGGACTCTTGTTACCTCAGAGGCCTCTATGTTTCCTCAGCATCCTGAAAGGGTTTTTAACTAGCTTTTGGGTGCAGTCCTAACCAATTTTTCAGCCCTGGCATAATTGTGCCAGTGGGACATGGTCTGCATCCTGCACCTGAGGGGCAGTCACGGAGGTGACTTACCTAGAAGTAAGCCTAATTGACTATAATAGGACTTACTTCTGTGTAGACATATATATGATTGAGTTCTGAGATAGCTCACTAGTGAAATTCACTAGTTTGCCAGGAATAAGAAATTAATAGGGAAGCAGTGCCTTTGTTCCTCTTTGTTATCCTTGCATCTTTTCCAGGCTTTTAATAAAGCTTTTCAAAGTTTACATACTGTTTTACATATCTCATCTCAATTCACTCGTGAGGAATTAGGTTGCTGTGATTCCCAGTTTACCCATGTTCTGCTAAGGTTTGTCCCAGTTTTCAGGAACTGCATTCACATACTGGCAGGTTTGACAGGGTCCTATCCTGGTTATGTGGAAGAGAATTATGGCAACCCTACATATGAAGGTTAGTCTGCAATCCTAAAGACACTTTCCTGGGCGTTAAGACCCATTGAGCACAATGGGGCTTACTTCTGAGTGGACATAGGATTGCAGCCTTAGATAGAATTGGTTGTCAGGCTCACTACTTGTTTGCTTACTTAATGTATAATACGGGAAGTTGGTGTTTGAGCCAAAGTTTTCTTGAAAATGGTAGGGAGGGAGATAAAGGAAGTACAGTGGCGCCTCACATAACAAATTTAATTCGTTCTGGAGGCATGTTTGTTATGTGAAACGTTCTTTACATGCAGTGGATTTTCCCACAGGAAATAATGGAAACTCAGACAATTGGTTCAACCACCCAAAAATATTCATATAAAAATATTAACTGCATGTAAAAATGATGACAAAACACTGGAAGTGAATTCAAAACATGCATTCAGTGTGCATGATCCTATGAAGTCTACTTAGGCTGCAGTCCTTAAGACACTTTCCTGGGAGTAGGACCCATTTAACACAATGGGGCTTATTTCTGGGTAGACATGGTTAGGAGGCTGCAATCAAAGACACTTTCTTCTGTAATCCAGGACGCTTTCCAACTATGGAGCACGGTCTTTTACGTTGTACCTTTTATAAAGATCTGCACACTCTGCTTATCTACCCATTACTGGCTAATTTGTCTGGGAGATCTAGCTCTCAATTTTTGCATATGCTTTTGTCTGATGAAATCCAATCTCCATGTATGCTCCAAATTCCTTGCTGCTGCTATGAGAATTAGGAGCGCAGTTATGAATGTTTCAGTTAAGCAACTGCCAGTTGTGATTTTTTTTATTAGTTAAAGTTGGCCTACATTAGGCCATCACACTATGTCTAATCTTGGCTGAGGTTTTAACCTCAGGTTTTGTAGTATAATGACTTTTACACTCCCATAATGATAATTCTTAAGTTTATGCTTTCATTGTGTATTTCTCCTGGACATATTTGTAATTAAGCTCTTTTTAATGCTTTGTGCTGGTCTAATGACGGTACTAAAGGTATACTACTACTACTTTCCAAGTGTCTCCCCACTTTCTTCTTCTCTTCATCCTGAGCCTCTCTCTCCCCTGCTACCTTCTGTCTAGCCTTTTCTCCACTGCTGTTATCTCCCTCTGCCCAGTGGACGCCTCGCCACAGGAGGGAGGAACAGCATAAGAACAGCGTAGTGTTGCTTTCAGTATGGGCAGGTGTGCTAGGTAGCCCTGACGCTTTTTAAAAGGGCTGCCAGCCAGTGTGTCTGCCCCAACTGCCAACGAGTGTGTTTGTTACGTGAAGCAGAATCCTAGAGAAATTTTTGTTTGTTACGTGGAACATACTATACATGAGGCGTTTGTTACATGAGGATGCCACTGTATTTAAAAGAAATAAGTAAAGGAAAAATGGTAAAGGAGGGATTTAGAACAAATAAGGCAGAAGCATTATAGGAGACGATTCTAGTTTTAATGAGAACAAAGTAACTACAAGACTGCGGAGAATGATGGGGGTGTGAAGGAGAAGAAATAGGGAAGCGATGGAGAGATTAGGAGAAGGGATACTAGGCTATCGAGGGCATTAAAGATGAGGAAGAGAAACTTATGCAGTATCCTGGAGTAGATAGGAAGTCAGTGAGTACCAGAGATGGGAAAACCAAGCTTGACTTGAGTCAAACCTAGAGTCATTGCCTCCCTGCAACTTGACTCCAAAAAGAATAACAGGGCACTCTGTGAGTGTAGTCGGAGTCAAGTTGAGACACCCTTTGTGAGGTGACTCACTCCTTTAAAACATGTGTTGAGTTGCCTCCCCTTTAAAAAGGAGTCAAGTTCCCCCAACAGCCAGCAGTGGGGAAAAATGGGGCTGCTGCTGGGTTGGGTGTGCGCATTTAACCACTCACCTGCTGCCCAACCAATCTGTAAACAGGGCGGTAGCAGTGGTGGGCTCCAGCAGGTTCGCGCCTACTCTATAGAACCGGTTGTTAACGAGAGATAGGACATATAAAGTTTAAAAATAGCCATTTAAAAGTGTCTGCCAGATGGGCATAGAACCGGTTGTTAATTATTTTTAATCCCATCACTGGGCGGTAGGGATGGGAGGGCATGTGAGAGGGCAAGGAAGGAAATGGCAAGAAGGAGGAAGAGGGTCATGAGCAGCATCTGCAAGACTTATCAGGATGACCCAATTCTTGGCAGTTTTACTAAGAAGCAGTTGCGCTAGAGATGGTCATTCACTAAGGGTTCCCACACCCCAAGTAACTTATTGAACTCACAATCAACCATGGGGATGAAAGCATGATTGTTACAGACCACCTTCCCCCTCCCCCCAAAGCTTGCCTGCCAACTCTTTTCCTGCCATCACTCAGCCAAAGTAAATATTAGAACATCCTTCTACGGATCATCTGTTTCTTCCTTTCTATCAAAGATGAGCAAAGGACAACTCAAGTTTGGCTTCCCCTCTTCCATTCATTGCAAGAGGAAGATGCTAACTGTTTCCTGCTTCATGGCTGGAACCTTCCTGCTGAGTCACTGAGGGCAAGTCACTGAGGGCACAATCCTAACCAATTTAGGCTTGCATTAATAACCTATTTCTCATTCCTGTGGTGATGTGGGGAGGCCAGTTCATATTTACGCACTGGCCAACCTACCCCCAGGAGGCACAGATATCCCTTACGACACTTTTGCATCACCATTTCATGGGACTTGTGACGTAAATTGTGCCATCCATCTAAGGGTTGGGATTGTGGTGTGAGTCACCAAAAAAATGTGCATTTTGAAGACAAATTCGAGCCACTGACTTGACTTCCCAACCCTGGTGAATACTAGTGCTATAGTCAGTATAGTGCTAACTATGCAGATGCTAACTCCTAGGAAAATCTATATGCAGTGGAATTGTGGAAGTTTGGACTAATCATGCTGAAGGACCATGCAAGGGAGGGAGGGAGAAAAAGAGAGTGAGTGAGTGAGAGAGAGAGAGAGTGTGTGTGTGTGTATTTGTGCATGCTTCTGCTGCAGTTTGGATTTTCCTCTTCAGGTGCCAAAATATCTGGTCTTTCCTGATGGAATTTTTTTATTCTGTAGAGATACAGATCAATTTGCTTTCAGCAGGTTTTGCTTTAAGATTTCAGGAGCCACGATCAGACTATAACATTGTAAGAGCATTTAAATTGACTGTTGATATTTGACATTTTGATACTTAAGTAACCCAGGTTTTCTGTATATTTCAAATAATATATGACTTTTCAAGACTGTTTTTCTCTAGTTTTCTCTTTGAATGTAAAATCTAGACATGAATAGTCGTGCCCTAGATTCCCAGACTTTATTGTATTTAGGGTGTCATATTCACTGAAAAATTGAACAATGCAAACAATCTCCCTTTTGTGTTGAATCATTCCACAGGGTGCAAAACCATTTTTTGTCAGTGCTACATCTGGGACCACAGTTTTGGGAGCATTTGATCCTCTGGATGAAATAGCTGGGATCTGTGAAAAACATGACCTTTGGCTGCATGTCGATGTAAGTTAGTTTTAATATTCGCACTTTGGTTCACGTTTGTTCATTCTTCCTTCTAGATGGAGAACTATTTTCAGATGCTTAGAAACTGGGACAAATCAAATGTTTCCTATAGCAGGAGAGAGAAACTGAAATCTTTGTAAACCGCCTTAGGCATTTACATTGACATGGGGAATGGATGGATGGATGAATAGGCAGCTGAGCCAGAGGAAGAGTGATGGATTGCACTGTATCTCTTAGGATGCAATCCTAACCAATTTAGGCCAGCACAACTCATCTGGCATAACTTTCTGTGGTGGTATAGGGAGGCTGGCACATGCCTGTGCACTGGCTTACCCCCCCTCTCCCAAGAGTGAGGCAGAAGTGCTTTATGGCACTTTTGTGTCAAACCCAAGCCAGCACAGGATTTGGCCAGGACTTATGCCAGCCTAACTGAGGGTTCGGAGTGCAGCCTGGTGGAGCTAAGGTGTGACCCTTAGGGGAGAGGAGCCAGAATGTAGAGTGGGCAGATTGGGGGAGTTTTGGTGGGGCCCTGGTATGGGGGAGGTAGGAAGGAGGCATTCTGGAATAGGGGGAAGTTTGGAGAGGGGAGGGAGGAGGCATGGCAGGGGAGAGATAGGGTAGGACATAGCTTCTCTAGATCTAGTGTAGGGCCTTCCAGTGTCACACAGAGGCTCTTGGCTCTATGCCAACCAAATGATTGCCACACAATCAAGTAGCCCCATTGTGGGGCTACTTCTTTTACTCAGGGGAAGTAAGATAAGTACTTTTTACTCAGGAGAAGTAAGAGAACTACATCTCTTATTCAGGGGAAGTACTTCTCTTACTTTCGTCCAATTCACCTAGGGAACCAGCAGTAGCCTGCAACATCTCAGGATACCGCAGCAGCCATTTTGGCACTTCTCCCCATCACTCTCCGTATTGGCGCCTCGAGCACCTTAGGTTTGGGTTGTGAATCATTTGCACATGTCTTGAACCAAATTCCCTTTCAGTGAAGCCTTTCACTAAAGCTGTTTTTGCAAACAAACCTAAGGCGGATTAGCATAAAACTATAGCTTTCTCAATTTGCTTCCATTGTACTTTGCTACTATTTTTATGCCTCTAGGTGGGTTATTGGAGATAATGTATGAATCTACCCTTTGTTGTTGCCCCTTGTTTCTGAATTTGTCATCAGTTGATTGCTCGGGAATGATTCTGTTGAAAGACACTGTATTGCTTCTGACAAAAATCATTCAAGAGAAGCTAAAAATAAATTGCTTCCATAATATTATGTTTCATGTCTGCAATGGATGTAGCTGTCATACAGATGTTATTTAATTAGCAGGGTGAAAGAGGTGCCATTCACACTCATATCTGGGAAGATTTCTTTGTAACATTAGCCCAAGTAAACTCTTTGGTATGCTCTTTTGTATGTATTATGTAGAAAACACCTTTCAGGTAAGTGCTGATTCCAGATGGATGGATGTGCATTTCTGCAAGGGCACCTTTGCTGTAATTTATCACTTTCTCCTATGGATGCCTCCTGAGAAAAGGCTATATATAAAATGTGCTAAATTTGTAGTGGCTGGGGACAGATTCAGATCACCAAATATAGGTAGTTATTTATGACCCAAGCCCAAATGAAGGTAAATGTCATTGTGACATACTAATTCTTTATGAAATCTGCTTCAGTAAGTATGGGGATTTGGCCATGTAAGTATGAATAACAGAACAAGGCTGCAATCCTAAAGTCCTGAGGCTAAGATTCATGAAAACAATGGGGTTTACTTTTGAATCCTTAGGATTGTGCTCCAAGTGGACATTTGGATTGATGCCATTGAATGAGAAGAGTATTCATGTTTGCTGTTTGCTCACAAGCCCAAAGCCAATTTCTAACTTTGGATATACAGTAAAACCTTGGATTGAGAGTAACTTGAATTGAGAGTGTTTTGCAAGATAAGCAAACATTTCTAATAAATTTTAACTTGATATACAAGTGATGTCTTGATAAACAAGTGCAAAAAATAGTCCCAGCCGGGATATGGCCAATTACAGCACTCCGCTAGCGCATGCACAGCCTCTCCTGAGAGACCAGCCTATGCATGGGTAACCCTATTGTAGGGTAAGGCTACAATCCAGAGTACCTTTGGGACCTTTTACACCAATGTAGTTACCGTGCCACCTATGGGAAACCTATGGGAAATGCATAGAGCAATCTAGAGTAATTTCCGCTTATGTATTCTCGTAGTTAGTCTGGATGGTAGGGATAGTGCAGTTTAATTTGTTTTATTTTTCTTTATAGTTTCTTTATTATTTTGTATTATATTACAGTTTTGTCAACATTTTATATGCATATTTTTGGGTTGTGGAACAAATTATTATTTCTTATGGGAAAATTTGCTTTGTTATACAAGCGTTTTGGATTACAAGCATGTTTCCGGAACAAATCATATTCATAGACCAAGGTACACTGTATCCTATATGGCTCAACTGTATGGCACAATGCCTTTAAAAACTGATCACTGAAAATATCATTTGCTTCTAAGGATCTGCAGTTCACCATCTGGCTGATTATATCAGGAGGTGAACATTAGTTCCTGTATTTGGGTGCCCTTTATGTTTTCTCCTTCCTCTTCCTAAACTCTGTATGACATTTTTGTGTGGTTTCCCTCAACTTCTCTTCTTCCTTGATACTTCCTATTCTGCTTTCTTTCTTAGACTTGTGCTTCCTTCATTAATATGTTCCAGAAGGTGTTCCTTCACAGTCAAGTGTATAGAGTAGGGCAACATACCCTACAATCCAGAGTAACTATGGGAGCACGTAAGAGACATTTACGTCGACGTAGTTACGGCACCACCTAGTGAAAACCTACGGAAAATTCATATTGCCATCCAGAGTAGATTGTTCTTATGTTGGAGCAAGGACTCCCTGTAGTTACTCTGGATTGCGCCGATAGTAAGTACTGCAGGTGCCAAAACATGAGGAGAAAGTGGTTCCTCCCACGCACCATTTACAGCCATTCTAGGCAGTGACAGCAACATGTAGGAGATGGTGTTTGGTTTGACAGGCACCTGTGCATTGCCATTGCTGCCTGGCGCCTGCAGTACTTACCATTTTGGCATCTCCTCCCAAGCTTCACTACTGACTATATACTATGTTTCTATTGTTCACCGCCATTTTCTGCATTCCTTGTACATTAATGCCTCTGTTTGCTTTGTCCTTCCCCATTCAGATTTTCAGACATTGCTGTCTTGCTTTTGTATTCCCCAGAGCCTAAACTATCCCTAAAGCCCTATAAGACACTTTTTATTGGCAAATAGGCCTTTTACATTCCTTACACATCCTGTATGGTTTGTTAAAAGTTCTACTGTTAATAGCTTCACTCTGTGAAGCTAAAATATTTATGAACAATCCGTGACACCACTTCAGTTCAATCAGTGTCTGGGTGTGTGAACTTGTAGCAGTAAGAAACAGCTGACCTCAAATAATTGCAGAATTTCATTTTCACAAATGCATGAAACTGATTAGGGACCTTCCACCCTATTGCAGATTTTTAAAATCATCTTCAGAATGATAATTAAAATGTATAAAGCTGAACTAACAATTTGTTACTTTTAATACAATTATCTGTAGGCATCGTGGGGTGGCTCGGCTTTGCTGTCAAGGAAGCATCGCAGGCTTCTGCAAGGCATCCACAGGTATACAAAGTTCACATTGGAATGGATAATGATTCAAAGAAGCACTTTTACAGAGACATCTGACTGTTCCCTATTTAAATTATTAATTTAAAAGAATTTAATTTAGCTTAGTAGTTCTCTTATTTAGATTATGCATTTCCTCCATGATTTTTAGGAAATGAAGATTTTATCTTACAGTTTTTTTAACTGTTGTGCAGTAATGATGACAAGAATATTCTTTTCTTCCATTCATTACTCTTGTAGGGCCAATTCTGTGGCTTGGAATCCTCACAAGATGCTTATGGCTGGGATTCAGTGCTGTGCTCTTCTGGTGAAAGACAATTCTGTAAGTTGTTCTTTTTAATTTTCCAAATGTGACTAGAATTTGCCACTCTTCCAACAGTGAGAATGCAGAAAAAGTAAATTCAGACTACAGTACTTCTTAATTGTGTTCCCTAAAGCAAAGATTGCAGAAGGGCACTTTGTGTGATTCTGAGAAAATAATCCATTTGTTCCTTTGCCATGTGGTCAGCTCCAAGAGCCACCATGTGTCAATTCAGTTTTGTTGGGTCACTGGATTCATCAATGACACACTGACTAAAAGGGTGCACCTGACTAACTGGGCTGTGTATGTGTAAACATTTGTTATTTGTAATGGCAGGCCTTCTAAAATACTACAGATAGCAAGCTGCCAGTGTAGAATTGGAATCCCCTATTGTACTCAGAGGAAAGGGGAATGTCTTGGCTGAAGTGCTTCAGCAGCCACTGCTGTAATGAGTGCATCATCCACAGATAAAAGAAAGCTTACTTACCCCCAAATCCAGAGTAACTACGGGACCACATAAAAGATTTTACGTGCACCTGTTGTTACTGCACCACCTAGTGAAAACCTATGGGAAATTCATATTGGAATCCAGAGTAAGTTCTTCTTACAAGCAACGACTTGTAAGGACCGGAGCAAGGACTCCCCGTAGTTACTTTAGATTTTGTCCTTATTTTCCTTTAGAATCATTTTTCTCACATGCAAATTAATACAAATTTAATTAAAAAATTGAAGAGTCCATCCAATGAATGAACAGAGATACCTTTAATACAGTAACAGAATAATCAGGATGGTGTTGGGAGTTGGACACTCGAATGGCATTTCAGGGGGAGCTGTGCCCATTTAATTCCATTTTCAGCATTAACCCCCAAGGGGATTACTTTTTAACCTTCCCAGAGACTTTCATTCTCTCTGAAATTCAAGGTATAACAATTACTGCGTGTCTCTTTAACATACTCCCTCATGAATGTCAACCAGCTTCTAAAATGGAATTGATTGCCACTCAAAAAGACAATGAAACAAATAGGAATGACAGTGTTCCCAACTTCACAGCATCCCTATAAGGACACAGAAGGGGAAAGCCTGTTCGCTTTCAATGCAAAATTTCGTCTAACAAGTTCCAGAGGGGTATAACAGAATTCATTTTCTAAATGATGCCTGATAGCTCCTGTCAAGATCACATGGTATTAATTTTTGCCTTGACATATTTTCCCTCTCTGTTTGATTATTGGTTTTATGGAGTTATTTATGCTATATTGTAATGCAGATTAAAGCCTATACATGGTCACTGAAATATAGACACTTTCATTAAGAGAATTGTCAGTCTCTTCTCATATCACTTCTCATATCAGACAGGGGAGAGACATAGCGACGGGACATGAAATACTAAACCAATTTTCTGTCAGCTTGAATGGGCATCAGTTTAAAAATGAATTGTGTTCTCCATCCGAGGTATTGGGTAATGATTGGAGTTGCTGCATGGTTCTGTATCCTTCATGCTCTGCTAAGGTATGGTACAGGATGCTTTTAACTGGAGTGCTGACTTGCAAACCACTTATATTTTGGAGATCAACTTATTTTGATAGAACTGAATTGGAATTGTTTTTTCCCCAATTCCTTCCACTGACT
The DNA here is from genome assembly GCA_030015325.1 of Cryptoblepharus egeriae. Lineage (NCBI taxonomy): Eukaryota > Metazoa > Chordata > Lepidosauria > Squamata > Scincidae > Cryptoblepharus > Cryptoblepharus egeriae. Next base: position 40,258,978 of record JAREYC010000004.1, on the reverse strand, counting down.
TCAATTCTCTTTTAGCTTTTCTGGTTCTTCCCTGATTACACGCTTCCCATGCCTCACTACAGAGCCTACCACCATTTAAAATTTCTAACCTTTTTTACCCCTTCTGTTCTTACTTTGGCAGCTTTGATCCTTCCATTTCAAATATTTTCACTCCTAAGAATCAGAAGGGTCTTTTTCCAAATAAAGGATTTGTTGTTCAAATGAAAATAACTGCTCCAATATTTTAGCACTCTAACTCAGCTGGTATTTCAGTGCTGAAAATGTTTATTACAGATACACATGCGTGTGCGTGCACACCCAAACCCACACATTGATAAAGAGAAGGCTGCATGCATCAACAGTCAACATTACCTTTATTATCTGGATACAGCTGGTACTTAACAGACGAGATATTCCTAAACCAAACAATTTATGTCATGAACTGTTTTTGGAAGGCATGGATTTTGAACATGTAATAATTTAGGGAAATCTTTGTCTTTGCTTCTGGCTCTTTTGTTTCAAGAAAAAATGGCTTTTAAATCATGTCAAAAACTGCTCAGCAACCAGAAAGGCTGGAATTTAAGGAGAATGAAAACGAAGACAGTCAGGATTCCAAAAGATTTTTAAAGCCACGTCAAAATGTATAGCGAGTGCCTGCTTTTCACAGGCTTTATACTACCAGGCCCTCTTGAGACCTCTATAGCAGCCTTGGTTTTATTGCTTATTTGAATCCCTGTATCTCACACACTTTCCAAACTATCTTTATAAATATGTAGTGTGTGACTTTGTGCTTTTTGAAATCCATTTTCTAGACACATTCATTTTGGTTTAATATTCCAGCGCTCATCACAACTCAGATGTTTTGTAATGGCATTTTCTATGGAATTAATTTGGAGAGTAAAAAAGCTCATGAATCACTGAGTGAAATAATTTCATTTTAAAATTGGAATCATTGTGTAATAAAACAGTTTCCCTGCTGTCTGGTTTTAAATGCAAATCATTGTAGAAATTTTAAAAGAGGTAAAAATTGATGGTCTGCTGAGTGTATCTTTATGGTGCAAACTGAGCAATCTGATGGTGATAGCATTTAGAGGTTTGACATGGTCATAATGAACTCTTTAATTGCAACAGCGGCTCATTGCACCAATGGGAGAAGTACTTTTGGGTCAGGACTGTGAATTTTGGGTCTGAACTACATAGCCACTCTCTCTCTCTCTCTCTCTCTCTCTCTCTCTCTCTCTCTCTCTCTCTCTCTCTCTCTCTCTCTCTGTGTGTGTGTGTCTGTGTCTGTGTCTGTGTCTGTGTCTCTCTGTGTGTGTGTCATCTGTTGCTGGTTTCCAGAGATGAGGCAACTCCTGTTTGTGTTGTAGCTACTGTAGTTCTATCTTGAATACTGCTAGAATGTACCTAGCTTGAATACAGATTCAACTCTGAACGTCTCTTTCCTCAGTGCCTCTCTTGTTCTATAGGCTGGCTTAGGGATCATTTAGAGCATTATTTCTCCTTATTTGGGGCAATTGCTAAATAAGAAAGAAACTTACAAATGTGTAATCCTTTAATTTCTAATTTCACCATGAAAGTTTGCTTTGGCCTTCTGTATGTCTGATGTAATAAAAAGATTTCTATGCATATGACTTGTAAACAGTTAATGTGCTTTTTGGATGCAAGGACTGCCCTCCAAAAAACAAAACGAAGGTGCAATCCTAACCAATTTAGGCTCGCATAACTCAACTAGCATATCTACCTGTGGTGGGGTGGGCAGGTTGACACATGTCTGTGCACTGGCTTGACTCCCCACCCCACCCAGGAGTAGGGCAGATCAGAATAGGACTCTTGCTGGGGCTTTGTCTGTCTGTCTGTCTGTCTACAGTATTTATATACCACTTTTCAACTAACAAGTTCACAAAGCAGTTTACAAAGAAAATGGAAAAATAATAATAGCTAATTAATAGCTAATGGGTGCCTGTCCCAAAAGGGCTCACAATCTAAAATGCAAAAAAGAACACCAGCAGAAGCCACTTGAACAGACACTGCTGGGGTGTGTAGGGCCAGTTATTCTCCCCCTGCTAAATAAAAGAACACCCACTTGAAAGAGTGCCTCTTGCTCAGTTAGCAGGGGGTATTCCAGCTTAAGTGGAGGTTATAGTTGCATCCCCAGTTGTTTAGAGATGTTATACATGAAAACTATCTTGTCCTACTGGCTTAGTTATGTCAGTGCTCGAAAACTGGTTAGGACTGCATGCTGCTTGACTTAGCATTTTATTCATTTGGAATATTTATATACTGCAATTCAAAAAGCAATTTGCAAAGTGGCTCATGCAGTTTCCTATACCCTACAATCCAGAGTAACTACGGGAGCACGTAAGAGACATTACATGTACCTGTAGTTACTGCACCATTTAATGAAAACCTATGGGAAATTCATACTGCAATCCACAGCAAATTGTTCTTGCACCGGAGTAAGGACTCCCCATAGTTACTCTGGATTGTGTCTTACATCTATTCCTAAGGCTGTTTGGAGCTGCCGATTTCATGATTCAGTTGATATCTTTTTCACAAAGTATCCTATTTTGAACATACATCTTCTAGCAAACATGCTGGTTCAAGGGACTCAACCTCTGCAGCTGAACTGTGGACTGTGTTTGGTTTTGAAATGACAGCATTGTCATTATTGCTTATAGTGAAAATTCAAGAAGAATTTTCAAGAAAAAATTCTAACAATTTTTGGTATTGTGTCTAAAACAGGGTTTGTTGAAGAGATGCTACTCAGCCAAGGCTTCATACCTTTTCCAGCAGGACAAGTTCTATGATGTCAGCTATGATACAGGTGACAAATCAATCCAGTGCAGCAGAAGAGCAGATGCATTCAAGTTTTGGATGACATGGAAGGCACTGGGAACTACTGGCCTTGAGGAGAGAGTAAATAGAGCCCTTGCATTAGCCAGGTACCATACACCAACATGAACTTTGGATGCTTAGTAGCCAAGGTCTGGTGGGATGAATGTGGCAGTTTTTCACTATATTTGCTGGAGTGGGGTGGAGGTAACTGTGCTCACATCATGCATGAATTTGCTCCTCATGTCCTTCCTTGGCTCCATATTGCTCCAAATTGAGTATTTTTCTGGGGCCAGAACTGCTCATGTGTGAAGGAATGGTAACAGCTTAAAAGTGGTGCACATGATGATGCAGGGACCATCATTGTGTCACCCTAGTGCCAGTGTAAGAGCAATACAACTCCTGAGGTAAGGGATCCATACACTGCCTTAGCTTAAGGGAGGCCTCAGTGACTGCCCCCCCCTCAACTTCACAATGTAGCACATGCCTCAGTGACACAATTCATGCTAGTTTTGGAAAACTGGTTAGGATTGCACCCACAGTGGAGCATAATATAATTTTGGCTGCAATCCTAATCTGCAGTTAGTCCAGCCTAATCCCTGGCATAAGTCCTGTGCTGACCTGGGGTGTCACACACAAGTGCCTTAAGGCACTTCTGCTCCATTTCAAGGGGGTTGGGCCCATGCACAGAAATGCACTTGCCTCCTTAACATCACCAGGGGAACGGGAAGATCGATGAGTTATGCCATCCTAGGTTAGGATTCCACTCTTTGCCATTTTTCTAATACTTGAAAGACATTCATAATCAGAAATAAAAGTAGTTGTAAAATCAGCCAGATTCCTATTGCAACATTATTGGAAGCAATAAAATTCCTACAATTCAAGAATGGATCAATAAACTGTGGTTTTGAGTGGATATATCTACAGAAACTAAATAAACTAATTTCATATAAGTGAGAGAGGGTAGCCAAAGAGTAAATATTTTCATAGTGAAAGTGGAATAAAACTCAAAAACTGAAAATAAGACTGGAAACATACAGTACTTTCTGTTAGCCACAAAATTTGAATGTGGAATTAGATGTACCCTGCAATCCAGAGTAACTACGGGAGCACGTAAGAGATATTATGTGTACCCGTAGTTACTGCACCACCTAGTGAAAACCTATGGAAAATTCATATTGCAATCCAGAGCAAATTGTTCTTACACTGGAGCAAGGACTCCCCGTAGTTACTCTGGATTGCACCCTTAGGAAAAAAAAAAACATTCTACATTTTAAAAAGTATACTAGAAAGTAGTTAGTTTTGGTGAAATTAAATAATTTTAAAATAAAATATAATTTTAATTTAATATTTAAATTAAATTATTTTAATATGTGTTTGTTAAAGTGAGACTAACAGCTCAAAATAAAAATGATGTAATATTTTGGATTATCCCTGCAATCCTATGGATTATCCCTGCAATCCTAATCTCTGGTTAGGCTGCCGCAAGTCCTGGCACAAGTACCATGCTGTTCAGGAGGTGTCATAAAAGTATCATAAGACAGTTCAGCACCACTTCTGGCGATGTTAGGAATGGGAACCTGTGTGAGTTGGGCTGGCCTCAATTAATTAGGATTGTGCCCTATTTGTATTATTTTCAGATGACCATTCTGCCATTGGTTATTATACGTACAACCTATCTGAGTTTGAGTGTGCAACTTGTACAGTGGCAGGACTCCCATAGCGTTTTAATGACTACTGTGGGATCCTGCAGGGGAGCAGGCTGCCATAGTGGCTGCCTGTTGCTTCCTAAGGAGAAGGAAACATTTGTAAGCAAGAGGTTCCACTGTGGGGCTCCCCATTTATGCACCATTCTGCTATTTCAGAAACTAGTTACGGTAGTTTCCGAGACTGAGGATGCAATCCAGAGTAACTACAGGGACTCCTTGCTCCAATGTAAGAACAAATTACTCTGGATTGCAATATGAACTTCCCATAGCTTTTCACTAGGCAGTGCCATAACTGCGTCGACATAAACGTCTCTTACGTGCTCCTGTTGTTACTCTGGATTGTAGAATAAGCCTCTGTGTAATGGTAAAATGCCGTCTATGGAGGCTCTGAATTCAGTGGAGTTCCTTCAGACTTGCCTCCTTTCCCCACCACCGAACATCTCCAAGGGGAGGGTACCTCATGCCCCTTCTCAGCTCTCCGCCATTCAACAGTCTGCTTTAATTTTTCAAAAATTCATGTTGTGAAAACCAATCAGTAATCATTTCCATTATCTTAGTAAATATATCTGGTTATTTAAATCCTGTTACATTCTTAGCAAGATGAACTAAATGCTCTTGCTGCTGTTCTCTTTGGTATTTTTGCTCTTTTGTTATTTTTGATAAATATATCGGTATATTGATAAGTATCAATAGTAGAGGAAGTTTGAGAATGCAAAGTTCACAATATGTTTCTGCCTTTCTGGTGTAACCTTAGCTTACCTTTCGTTCAGATCTCATTATGCTGTGCATGCACACATTGCTCTCAGGAGCATAGAATTTGTGAGTGCAGTCATTTCAGAACATAAGATATGTTGAACCCCAAGGTAGCAGAAGGAGAGTAATTTGACATGGGTCTACCAAGTAGGAACCAGCCACCTATTTTTGATAACATATAGTGCCAATCTGCTAGCTATGGGCAATTTGTGTAATTAATTTGTGGTAGGAGAAGGAATGCCTAGAAAGATTATTTTGTTTATGTACAGTAAGCAAACATGCCAACAAATAGCAAGGAAATGAAAAAATTGCAAAGCCAGTGATATGAAAAAATATAACATGCAAAGCATTTTGAATTAAATAAGTAATTTTAATGGGTTTGTTTTGAAATGTTTGGCATCACAATACCTTCTAACAGTTACCTGTCCTATGTTTCTCTTCTGTTTAGCTTTATAGCACTTGAGAACATAGTACCTAGCCTGCTTATTGATCTCAGCAGTTGTCCCAAAATAGCACTTTCATTAAGGCCATTCCTTTTAAGCAAAAATGTGTTCTTTCTAAGATTATCGTATGGTCATCAAGGGGACAGCAACTGAAATAGATTGTTGAGAGAGTCAGAACAGAGAAAAGGAAATATTTCATTTGATGAATCTTTGGAACTCGTTGCCGCAGGACAATGTAATGTCACCTGGCCTAGATGCCTTTAAAATGAAATTGGACAGATTTATGAATGAAAAATCTATCATAGGTTACAAGTCATGATGACTGCATAGAACCTCTGGGTCTTGAGGTGACCTATCTCTGAATGCCAGATGTGAAGGAGTGGCAATGGAATATAAATACAGATGTTCCTCATTATCCACTAGGGTTCAGTTCCGGAATGTCCAGTGGATAAAAAACCCATGTATAAAGAAAACAATGGAGAAATAGGTTTAAGGCTCTTGTCCAGGTTTCTTTCTCTTGTATCACATCTATTTGAATAAGGTAGCGCCTCAATAGCTGCAGGGGTTTGCTTCTGGGACTGAAAAAATTGATGATTGCTTGCATGACTACTGTCTATATTAGTAGAAAAGCAGTTTTTTAAACTGTGGCTTATTGGTGTTGAATCAAATCCATGTATTAAAAAATCAGTATGACAAGGTCGTATCTGTATTTTGTTGTCTTATGTGCTCCCAGGGGCTTCAAATGTGCCATTTTGAGATATAGGGCAACTGTGAGATATAGGAAGCTGGACTGGAGCCAGCAAGGCTCTTCTTAGGAAACATTTAACAAGGATGCAGTTGTAAGCTTTGTATATTTCTAATGTACTGCAAAAAACAACAACAAACAAACCAGTTATGATTTTGCTGGATAGATGTCGTTGGGGATTGGAAGGAAGAGGGCAGAGTTTAGTGAATAAACTTGAACCTTGTCTCTATTTGCAGCCAGTCTCATTATTCTGTGCAGCATTTGTAGGCTGATTCCCCCAATCAGTAAAAGAACGGTTCCTCATCAAGGTCACTCTTCCCAAGTTCACTTTGCTCAGAATATACAAATTAATGATCCTGTTAGGATCAATACTTTCTTTTGATGGTTAGGATGTACCCAGTGGTGTGTCTAACTAAAAGTGGCACTGTTTTCCCAAAGAAGAAAATTGCCTTCGTCTGATAATGACTAGCAGTGATATTCGGGCACAGTAGATATTCTGCCAGCTGGAGCATTAGGCGCCAGGACTTTGCAGCTGAAGCATCAGTTTTTCTGGGCAAGGAGCCAGGTTTGTTAACTATTTGACCAACTGTACAGCATGTTTGCTGATACGTTACAGTAAGCTTGACTTTGATGCTGCAGAGATACTATTACAGAGTCTCTCGATATAGACTTATCTTCAGTCTGGGACTAGCCTACTGACCTTATAACTTGAAGGCGAGCATTTTTTCCACTGCCTGACTGAGCTGCAGTGGGTTCGCTCAAACTGCCACCCAGCTTGCATTTTACATCAGACACTGCACGTTCACCATTTACCTGTCTCATTGCCTTCTGGGGCATATTATGTTCATATGGATTTAAACCGATCTGAGAGCCAGTTAGCCTTTTTCTTTCAAGGGCTTAGTATTTTAAAACAATTGCAGAGTGCTCAACAGATCCCTTAGGAAGTGTTATGCATCCTTTGAAGCCATGTTGCCAAAATCCAATTGTTAGTCCATGCTCCAGTAATATGTCCACCTCTAGGTTGCTGTTGTGCTTCTCTTCACAGTATCACTCCACTGTGTGCTTCTTGAGTACCCATGGGTGAGACACCAATTCTCATCTTTCCTTCCAAAATAACATGGAGAATATAGGAATCTGCTTCACAGCATGCTTTGTGGAGCACTGATCACTTTAAAAAGCTGCATTCATACTCACATTAGTGAGAAACATTAATTGAAGTCCATGGTATCTGTGATATCTTTTATTACAGAGACAGCACGTTCATTTCAACAGTGTAGGTGTTAATGGCAACAGTTCACCATGGCAATCTGGTTGCATGGATATATGTTGAGAAAAGTCACATGCACAAGTCTTGCTAACAACAAGCATCTTGGCAATCCCCTATGCACCAAACTAAGTACTCCCTAGGGTTCTCTTGTAGTGAATCCCTTCGCAGGCTTGGAAAATTTCAGTGTCAGATTGTGCCATGCATATGCTATTCTGTGGGTACAGAATCATTTAAAAACCAGCTTTTGTGTAGTTTTTGGTTTTTTTGTAACTCTTTGTCTACTCTCTTGCTCAAGGATGCTTCAGTGGCCAGGACATCAAAATGCAGTGAAAGGAATGTCAACTGTGAAAGCACATTCACCCTGTTTTATTTAGATGTGCAATATTTTACTCCAGGATCAGAATAAACTTCCAACTTTTAGTAGAAGCTAGATGTGCACAGCTGTTTGGCTGGAAGTTTGGATTTTATTTAACTTGGGACCCAATCCAGTCCATCTGGTGTTGCCACAATGCAGCCCCATGGTAAAGTAACACATGTTCCTGTACTTTAAGAAGGGCCCAATGATTGCCCCTCCACACCCAACTTGCACAACTGCACCAGCATTGGAAAACTGGGTAGAATTGGGACCTAATTTCCTTCATTCTTCAGTCCAAAGCAAATTTATAACCCTATAAGTTTAGTATAAAAATATGGTAAATTTCCAGTCTTCTTCTATGGTGGGCAGATCTCGTGAACCACTGATGTAAATCCTGTCATAAAAGCTGTCTGCTGTAGTGTGCAAATTTAGAGGCCCCATATATGCAACAATTCATGGGTGGATTGGGGCACGATTATGAGGCAGGAGGAGAGGAACTTGGTGAAAGCAGTGCATATTAAGAACTTATACCCTTTTTCTTAGCTGAGCATATCCTGGAGGGTCTTTGGACTTGGGCTACTAAATATTTGGGATAAGTCTGAAGATACCTGTTGGCAGCATGGTTGTCCAGGGGGAAGAATGTAAATTATATTTTGGGTTCATCTATTTTCCACTCCCCTGATGCTCTGGCAGCTTGGTTCAATCACATCAACTGTTGAGTTATATAATTGGGGAACTAATATATTAACTTGGTAATAAGTGAACATATAAGGACTATAGTTAACACAGGTTAACATTTTAAAAATGCACATGTTAAAATCTTGTATTTGAAAATTTAGGTGTTTGATAACATCTTCAAATTAATTCTTAATGCTTGCAGGTATTGATTTCTGTCTTTATCTCTAATTACAGATATTTGGTGGATGAAATTAAGAAGAGAGATGGATTCCAGTTGCTGCTGGAGGTTGGTTTAAGCCATTCAATATTCTGTGTGTGTATGTAAAAAACATTATGAGGGTGCAATCCTAATCAGTTTAGGCCAGCTCAACTCACCCATCCTCTCTCCTTGGTGGTATGGGTAGGCTGGCCCATGTGTGAGATCTTGCCTAACCCCCACCCCCAGGAGTGGTGCAGAAGTACCTTAGGGCAATTTTGCGACCACTCCAGGCCACCACAGCACTTATACTGTGATTGTGCCAGCCTAATCTGGGGTTAAGAACATAAGAAGAACCTTCACTGGATTTTGCATTTTAGATTGTGAGACAGGTCCCTTTTGGGGGCAGGGACCCATTAGCTATTTTTACATTTTTTTTGTTAACCGCTTTGTGAACTTTTTCATTGAAAAGTGTTATATAAATACGTAGAAAGATGGATCAGGCCAAAGGCCCCTCCTGTCCAGCTTCCTGTATCTTACAGCTGTTCACCAGATGCCTCAGGGAGCACTCAAGAAAACTGAATCCAGGTGCCATTCCCTGAATTTGGCATTTTGAGGTTGCCTATATCTTTGACCTTTAAATTGTCAAAGCCACTGCATCTGCCCTTTTAACCTCTAATTGTTAGGACTGCACGGTCAGACTGATAATTCAAAGGATCCTAAATCTTCTGTAATGTATTATAGTCAGTATGAGTCCCATCACCTTCTGTCCCTGCTTTGGCTTGTGGAAAGGAGATCTTTAGAATGCAACTAGTAATCTAATATACAACTTGATATGGAAACAAATGGGCTACCTGATTTCCACCATTAAAACAAGGGAAAGTACACCAACATGCATTCCTCCCCTTCTTGTACAATCTTCTAATTCTCCCAAGTGGAAATAGAGTGGAAAGGCTCCAAAGTGATAATACATAATACCTGAACAGTGATGTTGCCATAAAATAGAAGTAGTAGTAACTACAGTCACTCTCTTTGAACTTAAAATGAGAATTGAGAGAGAGAAGAAAATGCACCTCCAATCACAAAGGTGACTGGGTTCAGATGATACTGTCCAAAACTTCCCTATATGATTCTTCCTATGGCTAGCTGTACTATGGCTAGTTGTATCCTATTGCTAGTTGTATCCAGGGGACACCACCTTCTACTGTATAGTGTGGACGTTTCTGAAAATGAAAGGCCTGCATTCAAATGGCAAAAGAAAGCCAATGGATACCTGGGCCTGCTCATGACAGAAAAAGGAAAGCTTAACTTCATCTCATTTTATAGCAGCAGGAGGTATGGTTGCTGATGTCTTCGTGCTGACAGCTGTATTCTCCTTGATGATTAAACTGTATTTCATACATTGTTTGAAGAAAAGAAGGGAATGATATTATGAATAGAGCCAGTGCCCTTTCATGAAAGAATTTAGCACAGCTGGTAGTTTCTACCTACTTGGAGGAAGATTAGAACTGTAATTGAGGTAGTGTTCACATTTAGGGAAAACGACAGCGTGGTGTACTTATTTCGTTGCCCTCCTCCGTTTTGATCTTTCTATTTTAAAAACCAGAAGCATTGAGAAAGAAGTCAATGTCTGTAGGGGAAAATATGCTAAAACTGTTACAATTACTTAACACAACATAGTTGTAAATGGGGAAAAATGCTGGGGAAAGTGCTGGGGAAAAATGGGACTTCATTCCCATTTACCGGTAATTTGTCTTTTTTGGTGGTGATCTTAAAAACCTAACAAAGTTTAGAATTTTTCTATGTAATAAACGGGAAAGGCCATTTGTTTAAAGTTATATTTTTACACCTGGATAAAATTACTTTCACTTTGCTTGCTTCTTTTTTAATTTGTCTTATGGCAGCACAATCTTAATTTATGCTGGAACAGGGAGGCTTACATGCATCCACTGAAAGTTTGCTCTTATGCTAGCCCAAGGCAAGGGGACGCTTTGGAAACTTTTTCACTTACCCCAGTAATGCTGCATCAGCTCCACAGTTACTCAGAACTGTGCCAATTCAAAAAACAAAAACACAAAACAGAAACAAAAAAACACACACAAATTCCCAAATTAAACAATTATGTCTTCAACATGTTTAATTTTGAGTACAATGCTTCATACCCCACAATCCAGAGTAACTATGAGAGCACGTAAGAGACATTTACGTTGACGTAGTTATAGCACCACCTAGTGAAAACCTGTGGGAAATTCATATTGCAATCCAGATTAAATTGTTCTTATGTCGGAGCAAGGACTCCCTGTTGTTATTCTGGATTGTGCCCATAGTGAGTACATGACATTGAGGTAGGGTTTCACCCTAGTTTTACTAAGGCTGCAATCCTAAAGACACTTTCCTTGGAGTAAGATTCATTGAACACAATGAGGCTCTTTTTCGTAGACCTGGTTAGGATTGTCCTAACCTTAATTCTGTATCTGTACAGAATTAAGTAGATTGAACACTTTTCTTTACAAACCTTAAAGACTTCAATATATTTTTCTCCTTCAGCCCGAGTATGCAAATATTTGCTTCTGGTACATTCCACCCAGTTTGAGAAATATGGAAAAAGGACATGAGTTCTGGAAGAAGCTGCATCATGTGAGTATGACATACAGTTTGTAGAGTTGCCAGTTTTTTTAATGGAAGAACTTATCTGCTTTTAACAGCTATATGGCAACCAGAAAGAAGTGGCTAATGCTTTTCCATGCATCCAATGCATTCAGTGCATTGACTGTTGAATTTCAGCATGACCTAGCTCTTACAGGCCCTGACAGAGGAAAATATGTTGGCAATAACCCTAATAATGCACAGGTTTTAATACTGATGTGCATTTCTTATATGCACATAACTGTTTTTGCACATACATATGGAGCTTTGTTTTCATACACAGAGGACTATGCCTAAGATTTTAAAGTTTACAAGAGTCACAGTTTGGACAAGGCTAATTGAGTTTCTCTCTTAATGTAATAGATGCAGACATTATACAAACCTTCCACTTGCTTTCAAAGCTGCTAACAGATGGCAGAGCACAGAGAAGATGAACAACGTTGTCTGCATCCGTTGTCTAGACGCAGCATTCATTACCTGTTTCAGACATTTAAACGTTGTCCTTGGGACTCGCTTTGCATTATCAATGGATAATATAAGCGCAGAAGTGCTTAAGAATACATTTTTTACTTTAAGCCCCATATGTAAGGAATTAAAGTCTGATAAAGTAAATAGCCAGATCTTTCAATAACCTTTATAACTTCTTATGAAAAATGCAACGACTTGGGCATAAAGTGTGTGTGTGTGGTGGAGGGAGAATAAACAAAAATGCTTGCAGTTGATTTATTGGTGTGGGTAGATGGGAAATATAGGATTGTACATCAAAATAGTGAAGAATAGCTAGGAAAAGAGAAGGAGATGCAGAGTGGCTAATGATTTTTAATGTAAATATGGTAGCTTGTCCTTACGATTGACTGTGCTGAGAAAGTAGCTCAAAGGTCTAAAAAGGAGCAGCCCCAAATCATACCTTATTCCTACACAAGATGCAGCCTTTCTGCAACAGAAAACAATTATTTTCTTTCATTCTAGTTTCAACAAGAATGGGGAAGGGATAAAAGAGTTACCTCCTCCCCTTTAAAAGAAATCCTCTGAATGTTTTTGTTCTGCACATGTATGGGGACTAAGATATATTGTACCAGCCATTTCTTATTGTAGTGATATTTCTAGAAAATGAAACAGAGCCAATTCCTTTCCCCAAATTGGGTTGTGATTCATATGCAGGAGGCACAATGTATCTGCCATGTTTTATGCCTATCCCACATGATTGGGTATTTGGTTATGTAAATTGCTAATTAGGGAGACTTCCAATAGAGAACTTTTCTTCTGCCAAATTGAAGTAGAGAATCATTGCTTGTTTTTTTTAAGCCAAAGTCATATTTTCCTCATTGTTGCATGAACATCCAGAAGGGCAATCAACAGCATCATACTGGTTTTAAACAGGCCACGACTCTAAGGCGCTTCAACTGATAGGTGGTAGAGCCTGATGAACAGTAAGAACTGTGATGCCAAAGGCTAAATTGTAATCTGTTGTTGCGCTGGCATCCCAGATGGCATTGCAGTCTATGGGCCCATTGCCTCTTGAGGCCAAAGAAGTAGACTTCCATATTCCCTCTTGATCCAGTGTGGAATATCAGAAGAACGTGGTGCTCAGTCCATTTTAGCAATTAGTTTGGCTAGGAATCCAATAAACTATCAAATGCCCAATCTCTGAAGATGCTTTAGTAGTTGCCTTTTTAAGGTATTATAACAGTGGCTTATACTGTACCTACTATTTTGGCCTGCCCTTTATTTCAGTTGCTTTCCTAGGCAAAACTATGGAGATTATCATAGATGCTGCATACACTTGCAATCAGTCCTTGTTCTTAAGAGCTTATGTCACTTCTGATTACCGGTGAGCAGTTAGATGCTTGTGAATCCTGTTGCAAAACAGAGGACAGTAACTAATCAAGCTAATGCGAAGGCAGTGTTATCACTTCCATGTGAACCAAGATATAACCCAGTAAACGAAAACAAACATTATGATCAGTTAATAAGCTGGAGATAGGATCATATTTATCACTAAACGTATGAGGAGAACTGTTGCTGAACAGAAATTGTTATATAGCATTGCAGGTTGTAATGACAAAGCTCTTGAACTGCTTTTCTAAGTACTGCACATGCCCCCTTGTGGTATTTTTGCTCCTTTTCACTTACACATGAGGATAGTATTAGATAAAATTAACAGAAAAGGAGCTTTGGGACTTATAAAAAGCATAACGAGACTGTGTCTCACTTTGTGTGCTGGATTTAGAATTTAAACATTACTTTCCACCATTCATGAATTGGTATCATTTTATGTATAAACATACATGTACTATTTGCGTAAGAGTTGTACCAGTTCTTCTACATAGATCTTGTACCAGATGCACAAACGAGAGGAATATAGACTGCACATCAAGTTAGGTTGTGCTTGCCATATTTGATGAAGCACATATATTTCAGACTTTCCCTCTCCTATTTTACTCTTTGGTCTTTTAATGATGTGGCAGCTGTAATAATCATCATGTTATAGTGAGTGGAAAGGGAAATACAGGGAAAGGAGTAGGATAAGGAGTCGGCACAGTAAAATTTGTCTACCACCCATCTCAGCAAGATTACACGATGCAATGGAGTATTTGGGGTGGGGGATTAGGGAGAAAGTAGTGGTGAAACCTTCACTGTGGAAAGCCCTTCCCAAAAATGCCAGCCTGATCTTTACACAAATGTCCACATCTCCCAAGTAAAGCAGTCCTCAGTCCTCAGGTCCTCAAAGTTGTTTTTAGGTCTGCATATAACTGGTCATTTGAAGTCCTGCCTTCCGTTAATATTTAATTCTATATTGCAAATACAAAGTTTAGGTATTCATTTGTTAAATGCTATACCACACATTCTTGATATATGTTTTTTTTTATTTTTCACATTATTATGCCATATTTCCTCCAAAGAGCTGAGTGGTGTACAAAGTTTTTCCCCTCCTTTTGTCCCCATAATAGGCCTGTGTGAGGCTGAGAAAAGGGGTGGGGATGGAAGTGATTCACCCAAGGTTCTGGATCTTCCAGATTTAACTCCCAAACCACTATTCAAACCTTGCTTTATATCTTTTCCTTCCCGGTGGTTAACATTTGTCTGTGGTGTCAAACACTGCTAACAAGAAGATTTTTTCTTCATAATTCTATCATTCTCTTTCCTTAAATGAAACTATATATAGAAATTCTATTACTTTTGTGTAATAGAATTAGTTCACTAATAGATCACCCATAGACATGTGAAGTAGGAACATAAAGTAGTAAATTGTACGCGGTAAAGTTATATGTGTGTGACAAAGGTGTTCATGACAAAGATTGACAGGATGGCACAAATAAATTTAAAAATTTCCACTGATGTATTTTGTTCACAGATGCTAAGGCAGTAATTCCCAGTTGCGTGAAAGGATACCTTCTTAACTTGTGATTAAAAATCATAAAACAAATGATTCCAACTCTAGGATTCTATGAGTCTATCCCTAAATAGTTCCAACTTTCCAGAGCTTATACAGCTTTGTAAGCAAGTAGTTTCTAGCAAGGAGAATCTAGTTGTCAATTTCCATAGACTGGATATCCTACTTCAGAGTCAGCACATTTGCAATGGCTGGGAGCTAGCACAAGGGATGTGTGCTGACTCTGGGGAGGGATGTTGATTGAGCTGTTAACAGTACAATCCTATGCCTGCTTACTCATAGGTAACCCCATTGAGTTTCATGGAACTTACATCCAGATAAGTTCATTACAGCCTAAGAAATGTTAAATTAATACGGCAAAGACCACTGGTGGAATACCAGGCTGTAAATAATATTACCATATATATTTGCATATAAGCCTAGTTTTTTGGGCCCAAAAAATGAGCTCAAAAACCCACCTCAGCTTATATGCAGGTCAGTAAAAAAATTAAGAAAAATGGCAGGTGTGACCTCTAGCACATGCCCTCAGAAGCTCTGCAGCCTCTCTAGGTGTTGGTGCTGGCTCTCTGGGCTGTGGAGGAGGTGCGAGGCGGCAAGACATGGAGCCCACTGCAGCCAAGCCCCTCCTCAGACTCAGGTACTTCTTTGTGGGCCTTACTTCTGAGTAGACATGCCCAGGATTGGGCCCTGAGGCTACAAGGCCAGCCACACTTTCCTGCTGTTGCTGCATTTCCCACCCTTGGCTTATATTCGGGTCAATAAGTTTTCCCAGTATTTGTGGTAAAATTAGGTGCCTCGGCTTATACGCTGGTCAGCTTATACATGAGTATATACGGTACTTCACTTTGAATCATCCCTTACATACTGACTCTTAAGTATAGATCCTAATATAAAAAAATATTTGGCTTCTTCGCCTGCAGAAGAAGCTGCCTACTGCTTCTGTGTATGAGTCATAGGCTACAATCCAGATTTAGGGCAGTGAAGAGTGCCCTAGCTGGGCTTCTCCAACTATACTGTATCCAGAACAGAAAGTTATGCTGCATCCTGGGCTGCCCTAACTGCTCCAGAGCATGCTAAGCAGTTACCAAGTCAGTGACACCTGGGGAAGGATTGCTCCCGAGGAGACCCCCTCAGATCACAATGAACAAGGAACAGCTGTGGCTTATAAGGAGGCCTTATAAACAGGCCATATAAGGAGACCCTGACAAGTAGTAACATCTGCAGCAGGAGACTGCGTTACAGTTTACAGTGAATGCAAGGGGCTTGTTGGAGTGGCCTGCTGTATCCCCAAGTTAGTGGGCTGCTGTAGTTGTGCCATATCCTGAAGTTGAGAGGCAGGGGTTGCAGATATGCTGGCCAAGAACTCAGATTTTTTTTGTCAACACTGCCATTCTTACTCTGGCTCATCATGAACCTCTATGGGTCTACTCATTTTTATACCTGCTCCTGAGTTACGATTCCAGTGTATGCCGTCTGCTGTCCTTGCAGGTACATATAAGAATATCCCCTTTAATTTAAGAACCTGTATATGTGGATCAGGTGAAGCAGAAGACATCTCACATTATTTACTAAAATGTCCCCTGTATGATCTTCCTAGAACAAAATATTTGACTGGTGTTATTTGTGCATTACAAGATAGATCCACCACAGCCCAGGTTTGATGGCTTCTAGCAGACACAGATAAAGAGGTCACTTATAGAGTGGCAAATTTTGACTTAGCGGCTATGAAAATTCATGCCAAATCTTTGCTGCATTAAGGTTCTAATTGCCTCTCTCCTTTGTAAAATGTTTAGCAGTGCATATGTATTTTAATGCACACCTATCTATCTATCTATCTATCTATCTATCTATCTATCTATCTATCTATCTATCTATCTATCTATCTATCTATCTATCTATCTATCTATCTATCTATTTATGTTATGTTGTGATACCTGTGTAAAATGTTTAGTAGTGCATATGAATTTAGGGCATATATACAGTGGTGCCTCACATAACAAGTGCCTAACGTAAAGTACGTTCCACGTAACAAACAAAAATTTATCTAGGATTCTGCTTCACATAACAAACTGTGCTTCACGTAACAAACACACTCGTTGGCAGTTGGGGCAGATGCGCTAGCCAGCAGCCCTTTTAAAAAGCATCAGGGCTGCCTAGTGTGCCTGCCTATAGCAAAAGCAACACTTCCGCGCTGTTCCTCCTGTGGGTGGGTGTCCGCTGGGCAGAGGGAGAGAGAATTTCAGCCTGGGAAACAGGCTCTGAATCTAGCATAACTGCTCTGCCTTAGGCAATTCTGAACATGCCCTCAACATTCCTCTCCTGATCTGCCTAGGCTGGCATAGCTAGGGCAGCCCAGGTCCATCTGTCTTGGGGCAGCTTGTGTTAACTTAGACTGCTCTCAAGCCTTTTTTAGCATAACTGGACTGCCCCATCTTGGAATTGGGCAACCCCAGTGATAGATAGGGCAGCCCAAGTGCACTTCTGAGTTGCAGCCTTAGTTCCTTGGTCCTTGTTGTCTTCCAATCAGCCTCCCCTGAGGCTTCTAATTTGGTAGCACTGGATCATTCAGTCATTCCTAGTGGAATACTGAGTCCAGCAGAGATATAGAGGATACTGAGGGCAGGCAATTCTGTATAAAATCAGCATTTTTGGGTGTTAAGTATGCTTCCAATTTTAATTTTAAAAAGCATGTGGAAGAACAGATTTACAATGTCTCTGATACTTAACAGTGTTTTTTTCACCATTAAGACTCCTAAGCAAGTCTATTCAGGAGTAGTTTGGTGGGCAAAAAGGTGCTGGTACTGAGTACCAGTGAATATCCCCAGAAAAAAGCCTTGATAACAGTTACTCTGTTAGAATGCCTGATGAAGTTTTTTTTTTTTTAGTCATACAAAAGTTTATATCGGAAAGCACATAAGTTCTCATATAATTCCCCAGCTTGCATGTTAAAATAGTCTCTTTTTAAAGAGGACTTCAGGGTGGTGTTCTCAAGTTTTTTCATTGTTTTTTGTTCCAGATTTTAAATGGACTGATATGCAGTAATTAACTTTGTATTTTTGGTTTGGATAGGAAGACAGTACGGATTAAGCACAGGAACAGAACACTCCAACAAGAGACGCTTTCCCAGAAAACGACATGTCAGGTTTCCCACTCAGAAAAGAGTACCTAGTGTACTATACTCATTTTAACTTAGGGGAGATATGGGGAGGTACTATGTGTCCTTCTGGAATACCTGCTCCATAAAGTCAATTCATCCTGCCAGGGCAAGCCCATAGATTTGCAAATATTTTATCTTTTTTTGAGCAAAGCAGTATTAAGAACAGTACACAGACTTGGGATGCTCTTAGCTCTTCCTGGAGAGAGCAGCTCAGTTTTAACAAGCAGATCAGAAGGGAGTGATCCAATGCCCTTTGTCGGCAAGATCCTTTTAAATTAAATAGAATGTGCCAGACTTGTTTAAAGCAACTATGCAAAGAAGGCTTATGGTAAAGTCATAAGGAGGTGAGGTGTTGTCTCTGCTACAACCTTCCCAAAAATCTATATGGAAGATAGTAGTTCACTTCTTTACCTCCTTACCACAATCCTTCCAGGCATGGTCCCTTTAAAATACAACAGGTAGTGCAGAACACCGAGATTACTCCCAGAACATCTCGTATTTCCTATCTTATTCAAAGGAACTTCACAAAGAAAATAGTATGGACAGGGTGACCATATATCCTCTTTTCCCAGAACATGTACTTTTTTTTAACCCTGTGTCTTGGAAGAAATCGTCATTGTCCTCCTTTTCTTTGGGAGCATGCAGCATGTAGCCTTCTTAATGAATTATATGTAGTAGTTTTTTAAAAAAAATTAAAAGTAATTTTGAGCACAATCTTAACCATGTCCACTCAGAATTAAGCTCCATTGTGTTCAATGGTCTTACTCCCAAGGAATTGTCTTTGGGATTGCAGCCATATTGACTAAATTAACCACAGGAAAACAATATATATGAGTGTTTTTAGCTTTTAAATTATCATGTTCTATATTTTTCCTGGGTGTCCTATATTTGGGGGTGCCTTATCCCTGTCCAACCTGCAGTATGGTGTGTCCTATCATCCGCCAATAAAAATGATGGTACGTATACAGTTTTAGTGTTTTACCAGTATGTCGTGAGATGAAAAGGATTCTTGAGTCTCCAGGAATAGTCTCCAAATTCTATCCTGGGCACTAGATGCAACCGACAGTAAGCCTCAATCTGGCATGTAGCCAGCCTGAACAATTTCTACAGAAGACAACATGCTGTTTGATTTAAATAAATACATTAGAGTTGGAACTTAGATGAAAGAACTCCAATTTCTAAGTTGAGTTAGACACAATTCCATGCACCCCTTCCACAAGCCTGCATGCACAACTATAAATCAAAGATTGTGATGGCCTCTTAAATCCTATTTTTTCCTCAGCCATTGATATCTTGCCAGATATTTGATGTGGTCCTCAGATCAAAACGTTTGACCCCTATTCTAGGGTGGTCCTCAGATGTGGTCCTCAGATACCCTAGACCCCTATTCTTGGGTATCTATTGAAATTGCGGAGAAAAACTTTCATTCATCATCATTGGCATCCTTCAGTTTTGAAAGACTATGGTATCGTGCTCTGAGTTTCCTCTTCAGAACACGATGGCCTGGGTAGATTAATATGGAAGATAGACTGTTACCCAAACAGCAAATCCCCCCTCTCCATGTCACTGAAAAAGTCCAATGGAACGGCAGAGCCAATGTGATTGGTTCCACCTGCGTCGCAGGAGTTACCAGAATGTGATTGTACACAGTCACGAACACGACTCCGTCTCTGGATTTTGCCTCAAGGTTGACTCCTGAAGCCTTTCCCATAAAGGGTATAGCCACAAGGCAGTGGAGGTTTGAGGTTGGAGTTTTCCTTATCCAGGCAACCCACGTTCAGTGGGATTTTGGACAGGTTTACTCTGACTCCTCAACAAAGGATGGTCTGGCATGGGAGTCCCTGCCAGTAGCTATGCTACTGCCAGCATAGCCCTTTGTATCACTGGAGCACACAATCCCACCATCATGAAAAGGTACTGTTCATCAGTGAGAGCTGTGGGTGGAGCAAATGTGTTTAAGACACTGTGCCTGTTAACCAGTAGGCCAGAGTTCGAGACCAGGGTCCCCACAAAACAGGGTGAGCTCCTGTCCTTAGCCCAGCTCTGCGACACAGCTGGAACCAATCGTATTGGCTCTCGTTCCATTGGACTATTTCAGTGGCGTGGAGAGGGGGGATTTGCTGCTTCGGTAACAGCCTATCCTTCATATCAATATACCCAGGCCGTCGTGCTTCGCATACAGCGTCGAGCATGATACAATAGTCTTTTGAGACTGATGGGTGCTAATGCTTTTCAGTTTTCTTATATGCATGACAATAAGTTCTGAAATCTCAGTATTTGTGCAGTTCCTTAATTTACTCACTAGATGGAGATCAAAAGCAACACAAATGCTGTTCTCTTTCCCTCAGTCACCATCCACAGCCTGAAAATGAAAATATGATATTGACTACTTCTCTTGCCAAGCATTTAAACTTCTCTTTCCACTCCCAGAAAGATTAATCTTTTTTTCCTGAATCCTTTTGGAGATTAAGCTAGAAAGGGCAGGTTTTGAGTGATGCTGAACCGTTAAATCGTTATATGCTATTGTTACTGTAATTATCGTATTATTTATTCTGTACTGTAGCATACAGGAAATGTTTCTCCTCCTCTCATTACCAGCCAACCATAAAGTGGCCCATAACTGCAGAATAAAATTAGATTAGTATTTTACAATGAAGGAATTAATCCATAGCAAACTGTAGCCAAACTGTGTCTTGGAAGCTACATGTCGCTCCTGGCTGGTTCATTTTGTTCTTTCACCCTATTCTTTCTCAGTCAGAGTTTAGGGCAAGAATATTTGGAAGGTGAAAAAGAGATAGTGTAGAGCTGATGGTGCAGAAGAGATAAACCCAAATGTTAAGTCCAGAGGAGATAAACCCAAAAGATCAGAGTCTTGGAAAGGCTTAAGGGAAGGCTAAAATGATTGGGGCTTTTTAGTTTCAAGAAAAAGATAATCATGATAGATATTTATATAGATAGATATAAAATTGATAGATATTTATAAAATTATGCATGGCGCAGAAGAAGTAGATAGAAATAGGCAATGCAATTCTGACTTTAGGCCAGAAAAATGGCCTAGGGCCCAGAATTTTTTGCCATCACTTCCAATTTTACTCTGGCTTCTCATGGATCCCTATGGGTCTACTCAGAGTTATTCGTGCTCCTTAGGTGTTCTAATTCTGTGGAGCTGTGAGGGGGTTATGGAATTAGGCTGGAATTACAGTGTAACTGCTCTGTTCTAGGCCATGCTGAACATGCCCTCGGCATGCCTCTCCTGAAATGCCTCAGCTGCACAGCTAGGCAATCCCAGAACCTGTCTTGGGCTTGCCTATGTTTACTTATGCTTGCCTACCTTTACTTATGCTGGCCCAAACCTTTCTTGGAATTGGGCCAGCCCAGTGATAGATAGGCTAGCACTAGTGCACTTCATGATTGCAGCCAAAATGTTCTTTCTCTTTCACAGTTATAGAACCAAAGTCAGAGCAGTGCAATTGCCTACTGGGAGATCCAGCATGGACAAAAGAAAGAACAGGATGGTCCTTGTTACCCGGGGGACTTCTGGGAGTAATCCAGGAACCACTGCAAATACTGACATCTACATATGTCGGAATCTGCAGATTTAGGCCACTTGGAGGCTCCAAGTACATACAACCAGAATGATGGCCACCTTAGGACCTTGCATGGCCTCTGTGGGCCTCAGAAAACTGCCCAAACACAACCAGAACAAGGATCTGGTTGCATCTGAGATGTCTTTAGTGAATCCCTTTATGGGCTTAGAACCTGTGAATGATGAAATTTGTGGGATCCAAATCCACAGATATGGAGGGTTTACTATACTTCCTCATACAGCACAAAATTAAGCTATGGATTGTGGAGATTCAACAAAATCCTGGAGGACAAGTTCAGACAGTGGCTAGTACTATAGTCATGATGGCTGGTGGCTTCCTCCAGGTTTAATGACTGAATACCAGTTGCAGAAGAAGGGTATGTATATAGCTCCTGCTTTTGGGTCTCTGAGGAAAAAGGACACTTTGGACCTTTGATCCAATAAATTCTTCACAACTAAGGTTGAGAAGTTAGTGATGGTGAGCAATTTGGGCTATAGATAGAATGTAGAGACAGCCTTGAAGATATGGCTCTCAGCTTTATGAATCACTTTGTATGCTTCAGTTTCACCTTCCTGAACTTTGATTATTCCTGAATTGTACAGCGTCTATGAAAAGGGGCCGTGTGCCTTACTACAGAAATGAAACCAACTTGCTGAGTATTTGGTTTCAAGGGAAAAGAAAAAGATGATCATGTTGAACAGATGAACAGGGTTTTAGAACTGGTAATCAATAAATAAAGGTATAGTTCATATCTCAGTATTTTTACTGGAGATCTTCAGTGTTCCAGAGTGTTAATTTTAGCACTTTGAATGCTGCTGGAGTTAAATCAATGTTTAAATGGTAGCACTAATAAGAAGTAATAATAGCTAAAGGTACTGTTAACTTAAAAAAATGAAATATAATGCTGGGATAAAATATAACTGGAAAATATATTCTCCTGTATGGAAAATGAAAGACATTCCTGGAGGATATGGCAAGAAAATAAGACATTTTCTAGACACATAAAGAGTTTTTTTACAATGAAGTTCATTTGAAATATAACAAAAACCCAGAGGCTGCATGTAGTCATCATGGCTTGTAAACTATGATGGAGCTTTCCACTATAAATCTGTCCAATCCCATTTTAATGACATCTAGGCAAAGTGCCATTGCAATATCATGTGAGAAGGAGTCCTGCAGACTTAATACACAGTGGTTAGAGATTTCCTTTTGTCTGTCTAACAGCCCAATCCAGAGCAACTAATCTGTCCACATAAGAGCCCTTAGGTTGCCCTATCTAACACTAGGTTGGAGCAACTGCAAGATGCTCCAGCCCAGTTACTCTGAAGAAGGCTTAGGACAGAGCAAGGCAAGATAGGGTGCCCTAAGAGAGGTGGACCTGCTCTGCCCTAACTGGGGCAGCCTAAGCAGCTCAGGAGAGGCAAGTTGAGGGCATGTTTAGCATTGCCTCGGGCAGAGCAGTTACTCTGTATCCAAAGCCTGTTTCAAGGCAGAAATGCCCTCTTCCGGTTCCTCAGAGATATACCACCTCAGGAGCAGGTATAGTAATGAGTAGACCCATAGGGGTCCATGATAAGGCCAGAGTAAGAATGGCAATGTTGACCAAAAATCTGAGTTCTTGGCCAGCCTAGCTGCAACCCCTTCCTCTCAACCTCAGGATATGGAACAAACTACGGCTGCCCACAAACCTCAGGATACAGCAGGCCACTCCAAGAAGCCCCTTGTATTCACTGTAGAATGTACTGGCATCTCATCAGAGACTCCTTATAAGGCAGGCACCCAGTGGCGTCACCAGACTGGTGCGGCTGGTGTGGGCTGCATTGGGGATGCGCTCCGTATGGGGTGATGTGCCGGAGGAGTTTGACTGTCCTTTGGCAGGCCCCGGGCGTCAGCACCCCCATTCAGGCCTGCTCCAAGGCGGAGAATCAGCCAGAAGCTGACACTTGTCTGAGGAGCTGGCCTGAACGGCCATCTGAGATGCACTGCGCAGAAACACACTGAGCATGCTGAACAGCTTCAGAGGAGACTTCCTTAGAGCAGAGAAAGTCCGCTCCTCTGCACAGCCATTCGGCCTCACTCAGGAGGCGGAGCGGCAGCCGAATGGCTTCAGAAAGAGTACTGCACAGGCACCAACTCTGACACCTGCACAGTCTCCCCCGAAGCCAAAAGGCTTCAGAAAAGTACTGCGCAGGTGTCAGAGATGGTGCATGCGCAGTACTCTTTCTGAAACCAGTTGGCTTCAGAAACAACTGCGCAGGTGCCAACTTTGGTGACTGTGCAGTCCAGGTGGGGGGGGCGCATCCCAGGGATGACGCACAGACTTCCGCACCAGGTGACATGCAGAGTCATGTCACCACTGTAGGCACCACAGCTGTTCCTTGTTCAGTGTGATCTGAGGGGTGTCTCCTCAGGAGCAAGTCTTCCCCTTGTGTCAATTACTTAGCATGCTCTGGAGCAGTTAGGGCAGCCCAGGCTTCCTGACTCTCTGGATTCAGCATAACTTTCTGCTCTGGATACAGAATAGTTAGGAGAGTGCAGTTAGGTCAGAGCAGGCTGAATTTGCTCTGGATTGCAGCCTAACTCTCCCAGAATTTTACTGAATGTGCCTTGGTTCTGGTATTATGTGAAAGCGAATAAAACTTCCTTGAATTTACTCTTATCTATCCCATGCATAATTTTATGTATATGTTTCAGTCTTGTCCCCCTCATGCACCTTCTTTCCATACCGAAAACCTCCAAATTCTGTTCCTCAAAATTTCCTGTTCCTCAAAAGAGAGGTAGTATCATTTTGGTTGCTCTGTTCTGCACCTTTTCCAGTTTTACTAGATCCTTTCTGAGTTGTGGCAACATTAAAAAAAATTAGGGTGTGTTCTCATAATGGGCACCATTGCTTTCCTTGTGGCACACTGGTTAAAAATCACTGGTTTAAGTCAATAAACAAACTGGGGAAGAAGACCAGTTAATTTTTTTATTTTCTTTTTAAACCACTTTGTTACTTTTTAGTTGAAAAGTGATATATAAATACTATAGATAGAAATACAATCATTATTTTGCACAACACACTCACAAGGTGACTGGTACAAGACATGGAAATAAGTGCTAGAAAAGCATTACAAATGGATGCTATGTGGTGGGTAGGAAGCAATAGTGAAAGTAACAAAACCAACAACAGGTGTAAACCCACTGAATAGAACCCCTTGGTTCTATTTCAAAACACTTTGAACAGCACCTGAACAGTTTTTGGGCTTCAGAAATTACCATATATCAAGTACGAAAAAGCAGCTTTACTGGGAACAGATTATATTACATGACATGTTTAGAACAGCAAAATGTGATCAAAGTCACTTGATGTCAGGATGACACAAATTGGTCAATAATGTCTGTCTGATTGTATGGAAATTCATAATAATGGGAGCTATTATATGATGCCTATTACATGAGGCCATAGCTATGCAAGCATAGTTATGCAAGCATGCAACTTTCTATCCCTTTCAGAGTATAGGGAGAATTAGGCTGCTTTACACTTTATATTAGGATACCAGCTAGGTGGTAAATGTAATGACGGTGGGACCATGCTTTCGTTTAAACCAATATGCTAACAGCCATAAAGAACAGATTGGGTTCAGTGCTCCCACTTTCTAAATCTTTTTTATTCATATTCTTTTTTTAAAATTCATTACTAACAATGAGACCCTAGAAGCGCATTCCTAGCCAGTGGTCGTAGTGAACTGCAAGTAAATAAGGCTGTTATCCTGTCCAGGATACCTGGGAGCAGAAGATGCAAGGAGGGCCATGGGTGAGTGCCCTCCCCAAACTGTTGTGCCAGCAAAAATCAGCACTCACCACAATGGGGAGCAAAATTGGGCATCAGGGGAATCACCTCTGAGTGGGGAAGCAGTAACACTGGCTAGAAAGGGAGCCCATTCAATTGGTCTCTGCGTCTGGGAGGAGAGCAAATCTACCTGCCCTGCAAACCTCAGCCAGGGAGGCCATAAATTCAACCAGGATTCCACATCTACCCAGCTGATCTGAGCTTTGGAGTTAAGGTAGTGCTCACTACCCCCACCCCCAAACACAAACAGGGAGAAGCCCAATTGACGGTAATAGGACTCACTTTTGAATGGACATGCATAGGATTTGGCTTCCGGCCATGGTTTCTGCACCTGAAATACATACAGAACTGCATGAGCCTAATACAGTTACAGAAGCCAGCTCTTCAGAATATTTTGATTTGGTCAGCTGACTTGTGTCAACTTTGGGTTTGTACTTAGTGTAAAAATAAAATGTTGAAAAGATAGGGCTAAGTGACTAGGGATTTTATATTAGTTGCTGCTTGCTGCTTTGCAGGGAGTGTGGGAGTCCAGACTGCTGAGCACTAGATGATAAGATTAATATGCTGTCATCGTAATTCAGTTTGGAATGCATCTGATGGTGTAAAGGAATAACACTTCTTACAATCAGATATTTCCATAAAAGTAATAATACAGCAGCCATGTAAAACTGAAAGTGTATATAGGAATTGTCACAGACTAATACAACCATTCACTATGCATCCAGGGACCAGGGGAATGAAAGTCTGTATTGCAGCAAAGAGAGAGGGGAGAGTTTATTTAATATTTTTTTCTATCTAGATACCCAGGAATTCATTATTTATTTTCCATAAGTTTCTAATTCTCAGCATGATCAGTGAAGTTTTGAAAGTCAGCATGCACTAAAGGAGAAAGGGACAGAAATAATATTTCTGTAACCTGCCCAGTTTTCTGTCTCTTCTTTTGCATCTTAGCTTTCACTATATTTTCTTTTGTGTATTCCATAACTTGTGAACCTTGGATCTTCTGTATGGAGTCTGCTCAAATTAATTAATGCTATATTCTTGATGAAGGAAAAGCAGGAGAAAGCTTAATGGACACAGTGAATGACTAAATTGAAGAAATCGGGCCATCTTTTTTTTAAAGGCATTATCTTTGCATTTTGATACAGTGAATATTACTATGTTTGATGATCAGAAAAGCTGTAATTGTCCTCATGTTCTGGTAATGAATATAGGCACATGGCTCACAAGAGCACTGGATTTAATTAGCATTAATATAATAGATTAAATAATAGAAGGATTAACAGATGTTAAAAGAGCCCAAAACACAGAGTTTTGTATTTTCAAATAAATATCGGCCTCCAGGATATAAGGCCAATGGATTTTATGACTGACCTTCTCTTAATTTAGCTTATGTGTTTAAGATTCAGCATGTGTTTGGAAACCACTGATTTATTAGATATACAATATCTGCAGTTTTAAATATAATTATTGTTCATAGGTTGTTGTTGAATTTACTGTGATTAGCAAATGAAGTCCCTGTTTCATTCCATCTCCCCTTTGATTAGCCTTCTTCTGTAATTTTAACTGTGATATTTAGTAATTCATTAAAATAATTCTACTTTCTATGTACTGTATCTGATGGTTATAATAGTAGTAACCATTATCCAGGGTGACCCTGAATGCATGAAGAATGGATGAAAGTAATTGGGACCTTCTCTGTATACAGCCTATAGAGAAAAGCCAAATGATTTGGGAAACATGGTGCCCAGTGCTGTACAGTACCAGTAAGGACCTGATTTTGGATGGACACTGTGGGTGTCGCAAGTGGTTAAGACGCTGTGCCTGTTAACCAGTAGGCCAGGGTTCAAGACCCGGGCCCCCACAAGACAGAGCTCCTGCCCTTAGCCCAGCTCTGCAACGCAGCTGGATCCAAACGTATCGGCTCTGCCTTTCCATTGGACCATTTCAGTGGTGTGGAGAGGGGGGATTTGCTACGTGGGTAACAGCCTATCCTCCATGTCAATCTATCTAGGCCTTCGTGCTTCGCATACGGCATCGAGCACGATACCATAGTCTTTCAAGACTGATGGATGCCAATGTATTCCTAGAATATCCATGAGCATCTCCCTTACTGTTCCAGTGGGGTAAACCTTTCCGCAGAGTATTTGGTATGGTTCTGCAGCATTTGTAGATGCTAAATTTTAAGAGAGAAGTTTCTGTATATCTTACTTTAATTGCCACTGACATTTGGAGGGGTCATATAAGACTAACCATTTGAAACGTTAAAGTATGGCAGCTCTGATCATGCAAAGAGCTGGCTGTGTAGCTAAGCAACCATTTTCATGTTCCTTTACATGCTTGTGAAGGCCGTGGTGGCAGCCACTTCAATAGCTTGGTGCACTGAACGGTCACATCCCACTATTCTAAGCTACAAGTGTTTGTCTCAATAAAAACCCACTGCTTCAAAACTGTAGGAAAAAAATTAGGACTGCATCAGATTGGAAGGCTGGTTGAGATGAGAAAACCTGTAAATCAGTATTGTAAACCTGACATCCAAAGAAGTGGTGTTGGCAGAAGTCTGTTATTTTTTCCTTCCACCATTATCATCTTTTCAATCCTCCCTCCAAGCTGGTTTTCCGCTGTTTTCAAGAATGTTGCACTTTTGCCAGTGTGTCAAAATGTGGCATGTGGAGAGCTCTAAATGCACAGCTGGAGAGGCTGTTTGGAACTGCTCTGTATAAAACTCGGAGCATTTTATTAATTTTGCTGTAAACAGCAGTATTCGTACAGATGGAAATTGGTTGGAGTACAATGAAGAGTCTGCAGTTTGCATCTCAATACTAGCTTGTAAGCACCGGGCCAAGTTAGAATGGGTTGTAGCTGGAAAGGTCAAACAGTTTATATGGGATACATGTAATTGCACAATCATACTTAGCATTTTTGCTCAAAGACAAAACAGCACATTATAACTTTGTCAGTGCAATCCTATATTGTGCTGGAACAGGCAGGCTGACATGCTTGCGCTACATCTAGCACTTTATTGGGGCTGCTACTGTGCTACCATGGAGCTACCATGGACTTTCCCCCTTGGTAGGACTGCATCAGACCGAATTGGTCTACTCGGCTCTGAACGACCTCCAGTGGTGGAGCATATATGAGCAGCCCCAAACATGTTTGCGACCCACCTGGGTCACAATCATACATCACAATCATAAGATTGTGCATCTGTAAGGTATTATTGTTCCCATGTTGCAGATGGGAAGGTTGATGCTGAGAGGGGATGGCTTGCTTAAGGCCACCTGGGGAATTGAAGGAAGATGTGATATGTGAACCAGTGAGGTTTCTATTGTTGCTCACCATCGTTTGTGCATGTGCTTTCTTCCGAACAAAGATTTTATGTCTAAAAAAGATGTAAAATTCCAAAGCTGCTTGGTCCCCAGAGGATCAGCAGTACCAAAATGGCTACAGTTGCATCTTATGAGTGCTGCTGCAGCTCCTGGAGGTCTCCTCAAAAGAAGGGAATGTTTTTTTCCCTTCCCATGAGTAGCAACACAGGCCCTACAATGGGTCTCCTCCAGTCTGTGCTGGCTATTTTGCAGTGCAGGAGGAACTACTTTGCATCAGGCTTTTCAGCCCAGAGCATTGGATCTGGCAGGACCCAACTCTGGCAGGCTCAATCCTCTCCTCTCTCTGCTCTGTACCACCCACCACCCCAAAAGGCCTTATCTCTGGCCAGCACTGCAGGAGCACCGGCCAGCTGTCCTGCTGCTCTGAGGCTCAGCATCAACTGATAGGGGCCTGGTGCTGACTTTCCCTAATCCCAGGTACCATAACTTACTTTTTCGCAGATTTACAGCACTCAGGCAACACACTAATACTTCTAGTATGTAGAGCTAAGGACTGGACTCTGATACAGATATTGCTTTACTGTAGTCCACATTTCACCTTCAATTTGATTTGTTTAAAAAAAATCCAAAACTAAACAGTCCCTGTATGTTAGCTTGCAGGGCACTGTGATATATATGCTTTTTCAGCTTGTTTTTTTTTTATTCCCCTATGCTTATTTTAGACAGAGGAGCAGCTCTCCAGCTTGAAAGTTTCTAAAGTAATGTGTTGCCTGAAGAACTCATAACTGCTTCAAATGTTAATCACTAATTAATCAATAGTTAAAGTTTATTGTTTTTTTTCTTTTATAAAATTATAATATTTGGATTAGGATGTTCTCACTTGATAGAAGTTGCTCTCTTGTGTTTAAGGGCAGCATTAATTGTAAAGTTTTTATTGGAATAGTTGTAAAATATTTAATGAGAGCTGTGTAGCCGCATTTAATAAAATTGTTTATTGGCAATAGAGTTGTAAAAAGGCTTGGGAGCTCATCTGGTGAGCAGATTTTGCCTTTCAGTTAAAAGGCACCAGAGTGTGTCTGGATGTGTGTGTGTTTGTGTGTGTGCGAGAGAGAGAGAGAATAGCAGGAATGCTTCTGGAAAGGGTCTTCTACCCTTTGTGATGGACATCCCTTGTAACTGAAGACAGATTTGGATATGTAGGTGGAGTTTCAGTATCTGGGTATTGTTCTAAGTCTGGAACCCACTAGAACCCATATCAGGAACTCAAAATGGTATGCATGTTCATGAGCCTTTCTGAGAATAGGTGTGTGTGTGTGTCTGTCTGTCTGTCTGTGTGGATGTGCCACACAAATTATAAAAAAAATTATTTTCTCACCCTCCATGGGTGGTGTGTGTGTGTTATCCTCAATATCAGGTCCTCTACCAGAGGCCTGGGAGTTTGAGGGTTCTGCGCAGTATCTCAGCTGTTCCTAGCATTGTGTTTTTCTGGATAGAGTGTTCTGGCGTACTTCCTGGAATCTGTTGGAGCCATTCTTTCAGCTTTGATGTCACAGCCCATGATATAGTACAAAAGTTCCAGTTTTAGAGAGGAACTTTGTGAGAGAATGTAAATATCTTAATTTCAAGTAAAAATGTGCAGAACTTAAAGGGAATGTGAAAAATATATGAATGAAAAAACATTCTAAAGTAAAGAGGTAGAAATAACAACAGTTATTTCTCCTTTTTCTTTTTATGTAATGGCTGATTATATATTTTACTGATTCTTGAACTTAGCCTGGAGCAACCAAACAATTTCTGTGAAAGCTGTTATGGATCATTCCATGTTAAACTATGAAAAAAAAGATTTTGAGTTTGCTTAAATGTTAATGTTTCCCCTTAGATCTACCTAAAGCAGAAGAACAAAGCATCATTAGAGCTCTTTAATCCTTACTGTAAAGCAGAACTGGGGAGTACTACACATGTGTCTTCTGCCAGATGCTAGCTTAGGTGGTGGATGGTGAATAGTAGAGAACCATTCCAAATATCTCCAGGG
Source organism: Cryptoblepharus egeriae (assembly GCA_030015325.1). Classification (NCBI taxonomy): domain Eukaryota; kingdom Metazoa; phylum Chordata; class Lepidosauria; order Squamata; family Scincidae; genus Cryptoblepharus; species Cryptoblepharus egeriae. Next base: position 40,228,041 of record JAREYC010000004.1, on the reverse strand, counting down.
ACATTTATTTTTTGGCAGTAGAATAGTGTCAGTTTTTTAAATGGCAAGTCATCAAATAATGTATCATTTCCCACTGAATATATTGCACTATGATTTTTGTTCCCCTTGAGCAAAAGAACAAAAGCTCATCCTAATGCATACGAACTATTGAAGGATTTATAAAAACTCTTTTAAGTTGACATGTAACTCTTTCCTCTCTAGGAAAAAAAATCATTGTGTAGAAGAGGAAAGGGGCTTCTCAGTAAAATATATTTTAATTCAGTGTTCCATAGACAGGACTTGTGTAAATTTCTTGGGTGCAGTTTTGAACCACTTGGGCCTGCGCAAGTCCCTTGGTTTGGCCAGAAGTGTTGCAGGAGCTATAAAGCATTTTTTGAGGAGCCTAAGGAGTCAGGAGGCTGGTACACAGATGTGTAATGGGCTCTGGAGGCCAAATCCAGTGCCATTATGCCAGGAGAGTGGTGAGTTCATGGTGGGGCAGGTGGAGTGCTGATGGCAGTCAGGCCCATTGGCAACATAGGACTGGATGGGGAATGGAGCCACAGTCTGACATTTATTAGATTAGATTGCAATCCTACTCCTGGGTGACCTGGTGCAGCATGTGCGCTGCTTGTTTCTACGCCATTTATTTAGGTGGCACATATCCAAATGGGGCTGCTGCTGCAGCATTAGCTAGAGAATTATTTCCCTTTACCCCAGACTGAGCTGTAACCAGTCCTAACCCTGCACTGGATACAGCACAGGCCATCAGTCCTATCAGCGGTATGTACGCACATCAGAATACTAGATTTCATGTTTGATCAAGACACTTGGGTGTTATGCTGTACTTCTTCTTCAGTTACAGTTGATTTTGCTGTTGCTAATAGCAATACAAGTAATAGCAGCACCACCACCACCACCACCAAGAAACACATAGCCTGATACTTTTTGCATGTGCAAAGCACTCCACATGTATTATTTTGAATTGATCCTTACAGAAAGTCTATAAGATATATTTTATTTTACCCATATTGCAGCTGGGGAGTAAGTGACTCATATAGACGGCTCAGACGTAAGATTCAACCCAAAAAGTGAAATTCTAATTCTTCAGTCTCCGTCTAAGCCACTGTGCATGACCATTTAGTTTTGCAGCCTGTTTTTGAGGAGGGATTCATTTTGATTACTCTCATAATATGCTTGTGTTCTATATGGAGCCGTTGTAGCATGATGCAGTCTTGTGCTCGTAAGGAATTTATTAATGGATGGATCCAAAGGCAACACAAGTTGGAATGGTGCCATGATGCAGCTTTGGCTCCTCCACTTCTGCACTACAAACCCCCAATCCTTGCCATAGCACCTAAATTTAGAGAGCATAATCCTAACCATTTCTACTCAAAAGTAAGTCCCATTGTGTTCAGTGGATCTTACTCCCAGGAAAGTGTGTTCAGGATTGCAGCCTTAGCTCCCTTTTCCCTTGCAGGGGCATGATCCTGGGAATTGCATTCCTGCTTCCCCCTTTTCTGCCCCTTAAAGGGAACAGGGTATCTTTATACAAGCTGGGGTGTTGCAACCCCCCAGATTGAGTACCACTTCAGGTTTTAGGCTAGGTGTCATTTCCATCCAAAGATAACCAGAGTTAAAGAATCCAGGGATTTTACTTACCCATTGGAGGCTTGGTGAGCAATTGTGCATCTAGTTGGCATATAAGTAGGGTGGCAACATATTGTGTTGCCACCCTTTCCACTCAACACTGGAGCCATTCTGCGTAGTAGCGGCAACACTCAGGTGCTCACTGAACTAAACAGCATCTCCTACACATTGCTGTTACTCCCCAAAATGGTTGCAATGTTGAGTGAAGGGCGGTCACTTACATGGCATGTCGTGATGTCTACGGTACTTATGGTACCTACCCCCCTCCCCTGTACAGTTAGGGAATAGGTTGGAAAGATCCAACATAAATCAAAACATAATTTCCTACAGAACAGACTCTCCATTTAGAAAAGCCCTTACAGGCGTGTTTGAATTATGATTCATGTTCACTGTCCCTTCCTTCTGCAAATGAAACCACAAATTGAAATGTTTAAAGAAATGATTGAGAGCTAATTATGCATTAAGTACAATGATCATCTTGGATAGTTCCATGACCGATCATAATGTGATGTTGGCATGAATGGATGGATGTTCAGGGAAGTCAGAATATGGGGGTCACATTTCTCCAGAAGATTGTCTATTGAGAAAAAAGATGTTGGTGCCATCAAAGGAGTGAATCAAAGGGGTGAGATGCTTCTGCCAAACTATGAAAGAACACCTCTCAGCCAGAATCCCCCCTATATGTAACTAATATCAAGGCATATTTTTCATAGTTAATATCCAGTAGCTTGGGGGAATGTGGAAGTGGTTACAATTATTTTGACAAATGCATTTATCTCTCCATTTTGTTGTATGATATAACACTAAGGAAAGTCTGGTGCAGTCATGCAGAGCAATAATTTATTAGTGGTTTAGGGATGCGGGCCCAGAACAAATTCTAGACAAAAGCAAAACATGTTTGGGTTTTTACAAACCGCTTTGGCAAAAGAACCAAAGCAAGATTGGGAGTGCCAATATTTCGTATTTCATTTGTCCAAGTCAGGATGACAGCTGACAAATGGCCAGGGTTTGGTTTTAATTACCACCAAAGAAGAAAAAGCCTTTACATTCATCTGTATGTAAGCAGTTTCACAACACATGTGATATGTAAACAAAATATTTGTGGGATTTTACTAGTCTGCATGATTTTTGCCCCAGTAAGCAGAGAGACCATGTGTCCTTTTTTTCTACATGTCCCCCTTTTTATCATTGTGTCCTCCTTTTCCTTATGAGCAGGTAGCATATAGCCTTCTTGTAATTAATGAAGTATATTTAATGAATTTTATATACAGGCCAACATTGTTATAAACTGATTTCTTATACTCCGATTTGACTCACCACGAATGATAATGAATGTAGAGAGGCAATCACGCAAGCTACCATCATTCCATTCTACAGCTAAGCCAAACAAATGCGCAAGGTCTTTGTATTTATCATTGCTGACTGCATTTCTACAATACAAAGAAAACCTGTTTTTAAACCACTGTAAATGCACTTTTTAAATACACTTTTAAATGCACTTTTTATTTTTAAACTGCTTTTATTTCACACTTTTTTTGTATCAGCAGGGAGTCCCAGAATCAAACCCCTGCAGCTCTTGAGACATAATCTTATTCTATTAGAGCAATTTATGAGCAAGAAACCTGAAAGTGGGTCTTTAAATCTATTTTTCCACCTTTTATCCATGAATTTTGTTTTTATCCATGAGAGATTCTGGAATGGAACCCTAATGGATTACAAGGGAAACCTGTAATAGTATTAAATTTAATAGTAAATAATATAATGTTTAAATTAATCACATGAAAGCACGTTTTCAGCTTTTATTTTTATTATGTTCTATATTTCTCTTGGGTGTCCTGGTAACACGCCAGATAATTGAAGCAGCCATTTGGCCAAAGTGCTTGGAGACCCCTGATTTAGATAGATCAAAATCAGAACTATAGCTATTTTCCTCTTCTGATGATTTGTTTTGTAATGATCCAGTCTTTCAATACTTTTCCCATAGGGTGCAATCCTAAGCATGTCTATTCAAAAAGTAAGTCCCAATCCGTTCTATGGGACTTACTCTCAGGAAAGGGTGTATAGGATTGCAGCCTTATAATCAGAAATTATTTGTTCAGACCAGTGGTGGGCCCCGCCTTGCCCATTAACCAGTTTGCTGGAAGTTGGGGCCGGGGCTAGGGGCGGGGCTAGGGGCGGACCCCCCCCACCAGGCGCACTGCGCATGCACCAACCCCCAGCGCACGTGCAGTGCGTCTCCTGCGCATGCGCCGGGGGTTGACACGTGCTGTGAGTCTCCTCCAGCTGGACGAGTGTCTCCTCCAGCTGGACGTTGCATGCGGACGAGTGTCTCCTCCAGCTGGAGGAAACGTACCTTACCGGTATGATGGGGTTCGGTAGCGGCGGGGTTTCGGGAACAACCGGTTTAGGCAATCCGGCTTGGGCCCACCCCTGGTTCAGACCATGCTCAGTTCCTTAACCTTAATCTGCTGGTGTAAAGGCTAAAATTGCCTTCCCATTAAAACCATATTAGTTTGTATATGACATGGTGATTCAAACTGTTTTGGTATGTGTGTATGAGAGAGAGAGAGGGAGGGAGAGAGAGCGAGAGCTTTATTCCCATTCCCAAAGATATTAATGAGAATCCCATTTGCAGAAAACAGTGCGAACACAGAAGTTTGCAAGATAAAAAGACATTTCCAATTTTCTAGCTAAAGAAGTATTTTTAAACTAAGAGAAAAGGTCAGGTTTCACTTTTTCAACTCCTTCCACTTTTCACCATTGTTCCCTAACCAGTGAAATGAATAGGAGGCACCAGTATTGTGAAGCAGTCTATGGTACATCAGAATCAAATTGTACAGAATCACGTCATGCAGAAAAACAGGAAGTTGGCAGAGACAGAGAAGGTAACAGTGACAGTGCTGTAGGGATTTATTTGTTGCTGCTTCTATGAAGCTTTTTAATTTAATGAGGGGAGGGTGGCATCACTGCAGGCTTCTTGCATTCAGGCTTTATGCAGGGCCCTGAATGATCGTAGCCATCTCTGTTATAAACAGTACTTATAGGTGCAATCCTAACCTTGGCTGGCACAAATCTTTGGTCTTTCTGTTCCAATGGTGAAGTAGGGAGGCAAGCACATGTCAGTGCATTGGCCTAACCCTCCCCCAGGAGTGGTACAGAGGCCAGCCATTGGTACATTAGGCCAGCCATTGATACATTGGGCCAGCCTAACCCCCAGCATAAGTCCTGTTCTCACCTGGGGGTGTCACAAAAGTGCCATAAAACTTTTGTGACACCCCCAGGTGAGAACAGAACTTACACTACGGCTTAGGCTGGCCTAACTGCAGTTTAGGATTGCAGCTTAAATCTCTGCTCTCATATCTCTTATACTTCCTGTTTCTGCAGGAAAACAAAGAGAATGAGACTGCCTTTCCTTGCTGTAATCAAAACACAAATCCAATCACTCCAAGAGTACAAGGGGTGTCCAAGGCTGGGGTTACCTGCAAAGACTGCTGGCTTCGAAGTAGCCCTGCAGCTTCCTGTTTGTTCACTTGTTTGTGCAAGAGCTGTAGTGTATCCTTTCCAAAAGCCCAGAGATAATAGGAATGAAGGTAGATTGGTACATTTTTTGCATGTATCTGTGAGGCTGAATAAGAGTATTACAACAGAAGCCAAAGGCTTTTCAAAGAGGTGTCAAGCATTTTAATCATCTCTGTTCATTAAGAACTCTGCAGCTATTCTGGTCTGCAGCAGCACAAACAATAGAGTCTTGTAGCACCTGAAAGCATACGCTTTTGTGGACTAGTGCATCTGTCGAAGTGATCCACAAAAGCTTATTCTGAAAGAAATGTGTCTGCCCTTAAAATGCTATAAGGCTCTTCTTTCATTAAGAATATTTTCTAATCTCTCCCCAGATCTCTTGTAACGTTCACATTATTACTAATAATTCTTTTTTCCCTTCTCATATTTTTTTCCTGGTATTTGAATTAAGTAAAGCTCTGCTTTCTTGCATTTTGAATGGACATTCATTGAGCTTTAATACATCCATGGAGCATGTCAGCCTCTATGAAGAAGTTTTTAAAAGTTCAACTTCTCACAGATAGAAGAGTCTGATTAATGTGAAAATATGCCACCATTTGCATCAAAGCAACGATGTTTAAGCTACAATAGATGCTAATATAGCAAGGACAGGAGAAAATTGTGGAGTGGTGTATTGGAGAATGTATTGAATAATTTTCTGGCATTTATATCAGAATTAATTGCCTGGGCTTTGTGAAGTGAAATGTATCTTGTACATGTTGCCAGAGAGAAATAATGCTATTAAGTAAAAATAGGCAGGATCATATTTCTTCCATAGATCAAACAGCAGACTCTGCTACTGCCTTTTTGAGATGAAGCAAATTAATGTAAAAATTACAGTTGGCAATATATTTGCTCATTTCATGAAGCAGCCCAGAGCAGGTTGAAGAAACTGTTTTTGAAGGTTAGATGGCAAGTATTTATTTTCTAAATAAGTACTGTCTGACGAGGATTTTCAGTACAGACCGGGGAAGCTTTGCTCCTACTATCCTTGACTTTGTTTTCAATGGAGCATCTGTCTAACAAATATTGCATTCTAGCAGTTCTATGTGAATACATTTCTGAATAACTGTCATCGCGTCACAGAGTATTCGGGCAAGGCAAATGAGAGATGCTGAGATAGAAGCTTGTACGTTAGCCAGGCCCATTGCCATGATCTAGTGCCCTTGCCTTCCCATTACAAATATTTAGGGATTGGGGTGGCTATGCTATGGTGGTAAGAGAAGGAGGATGCTCGCACAGAAGTATGCTCATTTTTATCTTGTTACTTCATTCATTCAGGACTTAATCATGGCCTTGATTACAGTCCCAATAAGCCCTGCTTCAAATTAAACCCTGAAGATTTATGGTATTTACTTATCACATTTTTGTACTGTCTTTCCTTGAAGCAGTTCAGGATGGCATGCATGATTCCTTCCCCTGTTGTGTCCTCACAACAACCCTGTGAGGTAGATAAAGCTGGGAGTGACTGGCCCAAGGTTATCCAGAAAGCTTTGTGGCTAAATGAAGATTTGAGCCTGGATCTTCCAGAACAACTACACCCTGACATAAGATCAGAAATTAAGGCATAATATGTCATCCTTTTTTTACAGTGTGGCTAAGTATGTATTTTGGATGTAGGATGTGACTCCTCTTCAGCTCCAAATAAGAGAACCCTTCTCTTTCCCTGATGACCAATGGGAGCATCACTAGAATGATGGTTTACTCCTATTTGTAAATTTACAATCTAAGGAACAGCAGAGGCATCAGTGGATCTTCAAGTAGGCATAGATCCTAAGAAACTGGGAATTTCATAGCACTAGACAAATCTCGTCTTTTCCTGGGTTAAAGATTGAGATCAAAAGCATTTGTGGGGAGAAGAATAGGTTTCACATCATCAAATATGTTCCTTGATAAGTTTTCTATTGCTTTAATAATGTAAACCGACAAAAAACAAGAGAGAAACAAGAGTCAGATACTAGTTTTCATTGACACAAGCGTAAATCTAAAATTCCAATAGGGCCTTCAAGACCAATGATACCTGCGTTCAGGAGTAGAAATCTAATTCCTTTAGATTTTAACTTTTTTTAAGTGACTCTATTTTCCCACTCGATATTCACAGAATGGTTTTTGGCTCAGTGCATTCACTAATCAGATAGTTTGAGTTCATTCTGCTTGCCGCTTTCTTTTTTAATGTTACAGGAAAGGTAATTATAAAAGAAGCAATGTACCAGAAAAATATGGATCTCCGTGTTGATTTTGATGTATTACTCATTGCAAAGTTTCATTTTCTCAAAACGACAAAGCAACTCAAGGGCAAAGTGGTGATTCAGATGATCTGGTGGTTCACTATAGAGCTAGGCATTAATAAGTGTGCACCACTTGTCTGACCGTCTAACATGCATATTCATGAAGCAGAAGGTTTTGTGTAACGCAGAAAAGCAACCTTCTTCATTCCAATAGGCTTCCATATTGTTGAGTCATTTAGGCTGCAGTCCTATAGACTCCTTCCTGGCAGTAGGAACACAATGGGACTTACTTTTGAGTAGACATGGTTAGGATTGTGCTCTTAGGCAGGATCAGGCTTGCAAACTGCTGAATCATTTAGGCAGGATCCAGTTTATGTGGAGCATGTGCAGCTCTTCCATGTATGCAATGCTCAGCACTTGCCAACCAATGGCAAATGGGGCCACTGCAAGGGCATTCTGCATGTGGGAGAATAAGTGCACACAGAAGGCAGAAAGGAAGATCCAGCTGGGCAATGAACCCTAGAACCACAGAGCCTGGGATCTGTGGCATCTCTAGTGGGTGTGGACCGCAGCACATGACATGCCTGGAGAAAGTGACACCAATACTGGCCAAAATTTTTAAAATCTTGTCATTTTGTAATAGTACAATCATGTTATATACCATTTGATGAAAATTCCTGTTAAACAAAGCATGCTGAAATATCTGCATTCTGTCAAAAATTATTAGCAAAAAACCAGTGTGGGCAGAGTAATGGTACATTACCACACTCACTGCTCTGGGTATTATTTCACCCATTGCATCGGAGAAGGACCATCATGGCAGAGATAGGCTGGCCTTCTGCACTGGGTGACGCAAACCCAAGTCATACCATTGCCTGTGATTTTCAAGATGACCAATATTTTGCAATACTACTTATTAGCTAGCTACCATAGTAGTAGTAGTAAAAGGATGAGCTATGAATGCAGACTTTCCAAGTATAAATCTTGCCTCTGCTGTGAATTCAGTAGGTAGCCTCAAGTGAGCAACCATCTCTCAGCCTCATTTGAAATACTGTGCGCTGTTCTGGTTGCCACATTTCAAGAGAGTGATTGTAGAGTTGGAAAAGGTACAACCAAAATAGTGGGGGACACCTTTTTCAGGAGGAAAGGTAATGAAAAGAGCTTCTTTAGCACGGAAAAAAGAAAGTTGTGGAAGGATGTGATTGTAACTTACAACCTTACACATGGTGTGGAGAGAAATTATTCTACTTTCATTAAAATAACTGGGGCCATCTAATGCAGCTGATTTAGCAGGACAAAAGGTGTGGTAAACAGGAACGATATGATCCCAACAGGTCAATATCCATTTTATGTGATGGGTGTTAATTATAACCTCATAAGCTGAGTGTAAGGATTCCTTCAAGGTGATAAATGTAATACACTTTTCACTTTCTGAAAGCAAAAACATTACAGTTGCTAAGATTTATTATTCATCACAGTTATCTTTAAACAAAGCTTGTGTAAAAGTTTGATACAAAAAGGTCTTTTTCCCCCCTTTCTTTTAGAAAATGTCTCAATGTTTTCCAAATGTTTGTGTGTGTGTGTTTTTAGACTGTTATTCTAAGGCTGCAGTCCTAAAGACACTTTCCTGGGAGTAAGACCCACTGAACACAATAGAGTTTACTTTTGAGTAGACATGGTTAGGATTGTGCTCTAACTGTATTTCCTTTTTCTATACTATAGGTTGCACCCATTGTTAAAGAAAGGATGATGAAAAAAGGCAGCATGATGATAGGGTACCAGCCTCACCATGACAAAGTCAATTTCTTCCGTCAAGTTATTATCAGCCCCCAGGTGAGTCGTGAAGACATGGACTTCCTCCTTGATGAGATTGAGTCACTTGGCCAAGACTTGTAGCTGGTGTTGCACCAGACTAGATGCTCCTTGTGTGTTTCCAGTTTAAGAATGCTTGTGGCATAATGGTAGAAAAATGTTCAGATGAATGGAAGCCATTGTGTAGAACCCATGGGAAATTGGTCATATATTTTTTTTCATTGCTGCTTTAACAAAAAAATGAAGTTTTTTCAAAGGCACATTTTGTGTCTAAGGTCAGCAGGTATTAATGGTAAGGAGAGTCAAACTAACCTCTGGTAGAAATTGTCATAAGTCTTTAGAAGTTAGTGGAATAAGACCATTGCTGTAATAAGGCTGAGCTTAGTATTTTTCAATGAGTATTTTTAAAAAATACATACATTAGTGTCACGATGATTAAAAGTTAAGAGACCTCGGATCAACAGGCTCTGTGAATGCAGTTGTTTTATCGAGTGAAGTGCTAGCTAGTCACTAATATTGTCCAAAACTCATCTTCATCAACCAATTTTTTCCCCTGAAACATCTGTAACTTCTGAAGAGTTCAACATTTTGCAGTTTAATCACAATCCTTTTGATCTTTTGGAAAAAAATGTATATACATATATAAATTTACCTCCTAGAGTTGTATTTTTTTAATACTGTGTGGCTATTTAAGGATTACTGTATAGTTTACATTCACTGGTGTGTTTCTCAAGATGAAAAAATTGCCAAATTTCATGTGAACATTGAGTAAATTTGGGGCGTGATTACACTAAGCATAATATGGGTGTATTACCTGAAATTTGGTCATGGTTTTCAAATAGAAACATACTTAAAAGGCAAATAAATACTTTTTGTGACACTAAGGCTGCAATTCTAAAGACACTTTCTTGGGAGTAAGACTCATTGAACACAGTGGGGCTTACTTTTGAGTAGACTTGATTAGGATTGTATTCTAAAAGACATATAATGGGGTTTAACTGATGTTATTTAATTAGTTTATTACATTATATTTTAACATATAGATTTGTTAATCATGGTCTTATTCTTTCATCATCATCTTTAAGACCTATGCTATATTTCCTCACTTGAATTTGGCCATTAAGTTTGTGGCATGTTGTAATAATTTATTAGAAATCTGGATTTTTACCTGCTACTGTACTGTAAGCTCTTTTTTACATATTTTGCATAACAGAATTGTCCAGTTATGACATTGTTGTGGTATTCTTTTGTAGCATTATTTAATCCTAACAAAGGCAAACTTCTGTGTTTTTAGTTATATATTTCAATAAAAGTAATTGATAAACTCTTCTAGAGTAATCCAGAATCATTATTTTTAAAATTTTAAATTGCTAGCTCTCCTGGACTTGTAAAGCAGACAGCTTCATATATATTCTTGGACACTCAACATGCAACTGTTTTTTTCTGAAATGAAAGATGGAAGTACTCCTATAGAACCTCAAATTGGGCATTTATGTCCTAAAAGCAGTGTGGGGCAGAAGAGAATCTCTGATGACATTTTCCACCAGCAGGTTAATGGTCTTTCATTTAGACTGGATATAGGCCCCTTCCCTTTCCCCTGTGTCAGAAACCCTGAAAAGAGAAGTCTGCCTGACACAGGAGTCCCACCTGAATAGGGGCATAGCCTATGTAGGGGGTTTACTGCCTCCTACTACTCCTCATCCTCATGACATAGTCTCCGAAGCCTGGAGTCTTTCTTCCATCAAGTCTGAAGTCCTAGCCCTCAGCTGGTCCCTCTCCTTTCCTGGTTCCACCCTCACTGTCACCATCAGAGTCTTGAACTTCCAGGGGACAGGAAGGCTCTGGCAGACACTTGGTGTCAGGAACTTAGATTTGCCTGTCCCTGCTTGCTTTATAATAGGCACACTCTATCTAATCAGTTGATTGCCCATGGTTTTCCCTGCCGATGCTTCTTGTCCTTCCTGGCCTTTCCTTTATCCTGGTTGCTTAAGGTTGCCATATGTCACGGAAAACAGGGACAGTCCTGATTTTGGGGGGTTGTATTCACACACTGGCAAATGGGACAGAGGGTCCTGTCCCAATTTTGTGGAACAGAATTATGGCAACCCTATGGTCGGTCCATCTTTTCTTTTACACTTAAGGCATCTAAGGCTACAATCCTAAGCACAAGTTCCTGCAAGTAAGACCCATTGAACATAATGAGGCTTACTTCTGTGTAGACATGGATAGGATTGCGCCGTATGAGACAAAACTATCTAAAAAGCTTGCCCATTAAAATGCAAAACAATTTCTTATTTCTGTATTATTTTGTGATTCACTTTAGGAAAGACATTAGCTGGTATTCATTTGTTCCTCCGATTTAAAGTTCTTGGTGGCCCATCTAAGAAATCCCTAGGATTTTGTCTCAGCTTAGAAGATCTGGCTTTTAGTTCAGAAGATCATGTTCAGAAGAGAGTCCTCCATAAACCCTGCTATCATAAAAGGATTGCCGTTCATTCTTGTTAGCAACAGAACACTGGCATTTCTGACCTTACATGGTACACCTTGGTGCTCCCACAATAACCTATGAGACCTAAAGTAAGCCTGTAATGGCTCAGCAGATCTCTACTTTTCACACTTCAAATAGCCTAAGCTTCCCTGGACCAGAGCATTAGATTGGATGCTACTGGGAGGAAAGGCAAGGCAAACATAGAACATATGTACGAGACATAAGAGTACTATAGCCCAGTGTCCTTTCAGTTCAAACACTTCTGAAGGCTCAATCCAGAACAAGTGTTCCAGCAGCTCTAACCTCTTTCCAGCTGTCACCGACACATCACAGTGTGGTCACCCCCATAAGCTTTGAACGGCCAACTCCATGTCCCAGCAATCAGCAGACAGCATGGGTATGTGTGTGCAGGGGCTGGGAGGAAGGCAGGAAGTTGGCAGAATTGGACAGGGGTGGGTGGAACAAGGTGGCCACTGGGCCAGGAAGAACAGCAGATCAGGACTGGTAAGGGGGTGAGTTGAATCCTAACCTTGTTCTTGGCCTTGGGTTCTTGGCCTTAGGCTGTGGGTGGCCCAAGCGGTTAAGACGCTGTGCCTGTTAACCAGCAGGCCAGGGTTCGAGACCCGGGTCGGCCCCACAAGACAGGGTGAGCTCCTGTCCTTAGCCCAGCTCTGCAACACCAGCTGGGCTCTGCCTTTCCATTGGACTAATTCAGTGGTGTGGAGAGGAGGGGATTTGCTGCTTGGGTAACAGCCTATCCTCCATAACAATCCAACCCAGGCTTTCGTGCTTTGCATGCAGCGTATGCAGCGCCGAGCATGATACCATAGTCTTTCAAGATTGACGGAGGCCTGCTTTCTTGGCCTTGGATTCCCTACCCTAAGTGCATGCACAAATAGTTGGAGCAGTTCCTAGTAAACCCAGAGGTGTGGTGAAGGCTTAGCCCTGGTGAAGGAATCAGAAGTTCCCGTACCTAGCTAGAGGAGACTGCAGGGGCCTGAAACTTCCCACAGGATGCAATGTTTTCCCCTTCCCTTGTGGTTGCTTTCCAGTGCATGGAAAGTTGGGTAGGTTTGGGAAGCCTACCGCTAACACCAAACCAGCACTTAAGAGAATTCAAAAGATTGATTTTAAAAAGCTAGACTTAGGGTCCAATCCTTTCCAGTTTTCCAGTTCTGGTGCAGTTGTGCCAGTGATATGTGGTCTGCATCCTGTTGGTTGAGGGGCAGTTAGCTGAGCCTTCTCCAGCTATGGGAAGATGTGTTCCTTTACCACTGGGCTGCACTGTGTCTACACCAGAGTTGGAAAGTTGGATAGGATTGGGCCCTCTGTCTTCTTACATAACATACATTATAAATTCATCAGTGTGGCATGCTTTTTATTCACAAAATATAGATTAATGTGTAAGAATCAACATTTGGAGCATACCATTGTAGACCAGGCCTTAGATTAAGTCATTAGAAGAAATGCTAATCATTTTGGATGTCTAATTCAGCGTTAGGATAAATACCTTATACTCCCTACACTATTGATCCTTGAAACAGTACATGCATGAAGACTGTGCTGTTGTATGAGCGCAAAGAAGCCAAACACTTTTTCCTTTTCTTTATCCCTGAAGGTTTGGAATAATTTTATCCCCTAACAATATTAGACTGGTTATCAGTTTCCTAGGAACAATCTAGTCTCCAATTTTATTTACATCAGCAGGTTGGCCAATACCCTACACAAAATATTATTACACATTGAAATATTGTAATTGCTCAAATAATGTAATTGCATGTATTCACTGCGTCATGATTAAACATGCTAATTGCAGGTTGGATGCACTTGAAACTACTTTAGTTGGCAAATGCATTGTGTAAAGCAGAGAAAAATATGACAAAGGAGTCCCTTCCCCTTATTAAATTAAATCAGGCTTTCCAAAATTAGATGCTTTTGCTTCAGATGTTAAATTACCTGCTATAGTAATTCTGCAAATGCAAAATAATTAAGCAGGAATAATATATCAATTCAATGGAAAAACAAGGTAATTTTATACACTAACATGAAAATTAACAAAGGCAGGGGTTTTATGTCAGTGCTTATGCAAATGTAATAAGATATCAAACTGATCAAACAGAGACTCCTGTGAATGCCTCAACAAATGCGTGTCGAAAAGGCCATCACACAAGATGTATTGTGAAACAATACCTAAATGCCAACCTTGCAGAGGATCTATCAGAACTAACAGATTGGTTGTGGGTGAGCAAGAAGGAGGATGGGTCTGCATGATGCTTGTGCCATCATCATTTCCCCTACCAGTTACATTTCACCCATTTTCCATTGCCCAATTACAATCGCCCATTTTCTTCAAGATGTGATGGGATTGGATCGATGGAGTGTGTGTGGGGAGTGGAGAGCATAGCCATTAGGAGATGCTATACTTCTGAACCCAGGGCCTCACACAACTTCAATCAACCCAAGACCTGCTACAGTAGACCATACACCCTTGGTCAGGGTGATCGTATGACCATAAATTCCCGAATTTGTCCAGATTTTTAGCCTCCTCTCTGGGTGTCCTCCATTTTTGTTTCATTCTCCTACATTTTTGCTTCATTTTGAACTTTGCAATGGTGTGCTGTACCCCATTGGGTCATATGTTGTTGGATTCATATTGAATAGCAGAATCCAATGCAAAAATCAATTTTGAGGTATCTCATTCCTATCAAGAGTTATGACCAAAAAACTGAAAAACAAAAATATGCATTGAGCTCAATGGGAAAGAAAAGTTCCCCATATCACGGCTTTACTCATGAGTAGGTGAACATGTCATAGTCTGCCAGAAAGGTCAGTCTGAGAGGAATCCAAGGACACCATAATAGTCCTGATCCAATGAACGGAACCTCCAAAATCACCCCCAAAATATGCCCCTGATAATTGCATTGATCTCTAAGGGAGCAATATTGTGACTTTACTCACAAATAGGCAAAGTTGCCTTAGATATTTTGGGGAAGCAGACAGAAATCTGGTCCTGATCCTGGTCCTGGTCTGAACCCTTACCAGACAGCTTACAAGGAAACCCTTCGTCCATGCTCCACTGCAGTAAAGTGAGCATGAAAGTGAGACGGCACTGCCACTTTTACTCACGAGTAAGCAAGCATCCCTTACTGGTGTGGAAGGTCAATCCAGAAAGTGCAAAGCTTCCAGAATGGTCCTGATCCTGTGCACTTGGAGCTCAGCAAATGCCCCACAAGGCAGCAGTTGAGTGTTTTTCAGCATATGAGTGTTTTCAGATTTTATTTTGTCATGCCCTACATCTTGCTTGGATGTCCTCCATTTTGGGAGGCAGCTTGTCCTCTTTTTTTGGTTATGGCCTATCCTCACCCTGGAGGAGGATCATGTCAGCTCTGAGCCACTTACATGTGCATTGTTGGTCTTGCAAAGATGTTTTCAATTTAAAAAGAAGTAATATACTGTTGAAATTAAGTAGGAAAGCAATACGAGTGTTTTCAGCCTTTATTTTAATATGTCCTACATTTGTCCTGCATTTTATTGGGTGTCCTACATTTTTTCTAAATGTGTCAGGAATTTTGCTTGGATGTCAGGAATTTTGGGGGACCTTGTCCTCTTTTGGGGGGATCTTGTCCTCTTTTTCAGGGGATCTTGTCCTCTTTTTGGGGTTTGGGCATCTGGTCACCCTTCCCTTGTTGAAAATCATCCAATTGGACATAATATGGGTCCTCTGGTTCCACACTGAGCCAGACATGGCCTGACCTGATACTGGAGATATACTACCTACCTACCTATCTATCACAGTATTTATATACCGCTTTTCAACTGAAAAGTTCACAAAGCGGTTTACAAGAAAATGAAAAAATTAATAGCTAATTAATAGCTAATGGGTCCCTGTCCCAAAAGGGCTCACAATCTAAAGTGCAAAAAGAACACCAGCAGAAGCCACTAGAACAGACATTGCTGGGGTGTGGAGGGCCAGTTACTCTCCCCCTGCTAAGTAAGTGGACTACAAGTCCACTAGATCCATAGCGGGTCCAAGTATGGATATCCACAGATACCAAGGCATCACCTGTAGCTATATTTATTGTGTGCACAACTTGCAATTCAAGAAGCAAGATCACCATGCCCTACGGCAAGGAGTTCCACAGCTCAGGATTGGGTAAAGAAATATTGTCTTAAAAGAGGAGGGGGAGCACTCACGTCCATGTGGAAGAACATCTCTGAATTTCAATTTTGAGCTAGCACTGAAATTTCAAAGGAAATAAAAGCAAATTTCATGGATTCAAAGAGAAACATAAAAAATCTAAACAGTATTGTTTGACCAGTGAAAATTTCTGGATATTTTGGTCTACTTATCCTCTAAGTGGGTAGAAATCTACACGTGGAAAAGAACTTGGGACTCAGCTCACCATTTTTTGGTGGTGATTAATACACAACAACGGGAAATGAAAATAGCTCTGGATATT
Organism: Cryptoblepharus egeriae; assembly: GCA_030015325.1. Lineage (NCBI taxonomy): Eukaryota > Metazoa > Chordata > Lepidosauria > Squamata > Scincidae > Cryptoblepharus > Cryptoblepharus egeriae. The sequence goes on along the minus strand of JAREYC010000004.1, from coordinate 40,211,866 downwards.
TCATTATGCAGCCGATTCAAAAAACTATGAAAAGAAACAAATGTCGGTTTAATGAAAATATGGCATGCGGCTCACAGTGCACATAATTTCTTCTTCATTACTTCTGGCTGTCAATTAATGACATCATTAAAAATGATTCACCCTAGAAATAACCAGGGAAAAAGGAATTACACATGTATGCCAATTGCTCAGCATTGCCTTTAATGCAAACCTGCAAAATAATTACTTGTAAAGTTTGTGGCACTGCACGCAAGCTCAGATTGCTACGATTATGAATTTATTTCATAATTAACATAATAATTAGTTTATAAAAACCATATTTAGAAACAGAACGGAGCCTACTCTCATATTCTTTGGCATGTACAATATGCTTTATCAGAGATGTGTCAGTCTTCAACAGTGCGCCATTGATAGCAATTAACATCCCAATATGATAGGCGCCATTGAAAGGTGCTAAAAATGGAAGTTTGAATTCTCAAATCCCAGCAACTAAAGGCCAATCTGGACTCAAGGCTTTAATCTTCATTTGGGTGTGTTCATTTTTCCTAGAAATAAAATGGCATCTACAAGAGACCCAATTGGGATTGAAAGCACAGTTTGTGGGGTGAGTGAGAAATTTTAATATCTTCTCCTGTATCTTCCTTTAATATCTTCCTTTAGTATTTAATATTTTCCTTTAATATCTTCACACAGGCAAGGCCTGAACCATTGTGTGTATATGTGTTTGTTTCCTTAAAGGACTTATGTTGTAATATATTCTTGACAATATGAAACGCCCAAAGCAGCATAAAAAATATTCAGAAAATGCAATATTCTTCTATAGGAACCACATTCTAAAGCTGGACCAGAGTTAGAGTTTCCTCTGCCCTGAGCACCTTTTAGCCTCTCCTCCTCTCAGGGCACACAGAGCACAAACTGACTCTACAAAAACATGCAACGCCACATGAAGATGCCCATAACTTTCACTCCTTGCCTGCCTAGTTTTATGTTCTCAGATAATTCAGTAGGTTGCCATAACTTATCATTCATGGACATGATTCCAGTTTGCTTTAAAATACCACCCTAAGCCCAACTCAGGTTCTGTTTTTTTTCCCCAAGCTCTGTGCCTGATCTCATTAGCCCCAGCATATCATCTTCATACTTGAACTGGTTACTTTGGCATCAGTGGGGTGATCCCAGCAATACTTAAGGACACCAGGGTATAAAGGAACAGGATCAACATCATCTGCAGATGAAGCATGTGCGTCCTCCTTTCCATTATGGACAGTGTCCAGGCAAAACATACTTGTTGGGTCATTAGATAGGCCTACCAGATACATCCTCCCTGCCCCTGCCATTCATCTCACGACCCAGCAAAAAGTGAGAAGGGTGTGTGAGGATGCTAACCACTACTATGCCTAACTTCCCTCAGCATGAAAACTTCTCCAGGAGTTTGACACCACCCAAATTTTTAAAATCTTGGTATCTTCAAATAATACTGCCATGTTAAATATCATTCAGTCAAACTCCTCCATATCTATTTGGAAGTCTCATTGTGTTCAATGGAACTTACCCTACAATCCAGAATAACTATAGGAAGATGTAAGAGACACTTACTCTGGATTGCTCTATGTATTTCCCATGGGTTTCCCATAGGTGACACCATAACTACATCGGTGTAAATTAGGTCCTGTAGTTACTCTGGATTGTAGCCTTACTCCCAGGAAAGCAGCCTGATCGCCCCATTCGAAGATGGTGCTGCCCAGTGCCAGATTCCAAGATGGTGGCACTCCGCTTTTCATGACCCCCCAAGTGGGTCCCGACCCCCACTCTTGGAACTACTGCCTTAATGCATCAGACTGCAGGTAGAACGGGGAAACCCCCACTTCAAAACCTATGAGAGCGACTGCCAAAGTATCCAATTGTAAAGTGGCAGGACTCGCAATTGGACGCAAAGTAGCTTCCTATGTAAATCCAGGAATAGGCACTGATTATGTGCCAAAGTAAACAAGATATTTCAGTGACTCCCTATGGAAACCTTACATCAGTTTTCTGGGATTCACAGATTTTTACATATAAAAAGGTGATCTTTTTCTTGAATGAAATCAGAGGAGGTTATATGCATTCACCAGAAGCTGTGTACTTGTATTGTTACTGTGTACTTTTGGCCCTTGAACAGAATAATCACAGAATACACAGAACTCTCTTAGGGTCCACAGCCAGATGTGGATTGTGACAAGCTTTTAACTGGCCAATGACCAACTTCTGGTCCTCTCAGAGCCTCTGATCCAGTTCACCATCACAGCTCCAGTTGCATTTGGTCAAGTGGGAGAACATGGTTCATTTAAGTGTGTGCTTTATTTCTGTGCTTATAGAAATTGGATATTGGAGCCCATTTATTCATTAATCTAAGTTCTATCTCTAATGTATTTAAGTTTTATATTGGATGCTTTTCTGGCCCTCAATACTGTGCCAGATATTTGATATGGACTTTTGGCTGAAAAGTTTGGAGACCCCTGATCTAAAACATTGCGACAGTCTCCAGAAATAGTGCAAGGAAGATTCCAAGACTTGAAGGAACATTGTGACTTTCTGCTGTGCACCATTGCATCTGTCTTGCTCGGGACTGTTGAAGAGAGAGTTAAACAAACAAAACCCAACCATGATTGACATGCTAATTAAAGGCGACTAGCAGAAAGCGTCGAAATGCATCTATGAGACTGCAAAGGCATGGAACAGGCTTAATTGGAAAATGTGTAGGAGAGATTGCTTTACTTCTTTTCAAGCCTGAAATAATTTCCAGGGTTATTCCCCAAGCTGCGATTTAACATACTTAGTTCATTGTGGCAACCCTTGTTTGCCTTGTGATGCCGCAGAATTGACAGTAATCCAGTGTAATCTGCTAATACCCGATATGCACCTATGAAAAATACACAAGGATTTTCAAATATATATATCTGTGCATCATCTTTTCGTAGGGAGGATTAGTATGTTTTTGTCTTGTGCTTGAGGAAGGGGGAAAAATAAATCCAAATGATGTGGTCCAAGCATACCACGTTCACTTGTTCTCTCTCTCTCGGGAATTTCTAACACCTGTGATACAAACCATCTTGATGTTGCATTTTTCCCAGAACCAACCCCTGGTTTTTATCTCTGTCCTCCACTAGTTTCTAAAGTTTATCCAAATTCACGTTCATTGCGTCAGTGATACTATCTAATCACCTTATCCTCTGCCATCCTTTTTTACATTTGCCTTCAGTTTTTCCCAGCATCATCCTCACTTCTCACAGCCAAAATATTTCAGCTTCAGTTTGTCCTTTCAGTGAACAGTCAGGGCTGATTTCCTGAAGAATGGACTGATTTGATCTCCTTACAGTCCAAGGTACTCATGAGAGTCTTCTCCAGCACCATAATTATGGTATATTATTTGGCCTACTTTATGGTCCACCTCTCACAGCTATACATTATCACAGGGAAAACCATAGCTTTCTGACATAGACACTGACAATCACCTTATGTGTAATTCATTGTTTCTCCCAAGCACAATATGAGGTATGCATAACTTGAAAATCCATTTTACATATTGTGGTCTCAGAGATGGACATCACAACTCCATCCAAGACCACCTAGTATATTATAATCATTCAGCACTAACTTTGAACACTAGCCTTCCTTTGGCCAACCCATTTGACTATGCAGACTGATCCTGACCTTTACAACAGCAGAGCATAATTCAAAAAAAAAATCTCTCTGTAACACAGCATTTTTAGCAATTATGAATTATGGCGAGAATCTGAAGATGACCCATGCACACATTCAGTGCACAGAAGATCTTTAAAAGCAGTTGTGATCTGGTTTGATCTAAAACATTTTTATTTATACAAAAGATATGGTAAGTGCTTGAAACATTTGATAAAACAAGGTTATACGTTCAGGATTCTTATTTGCCATAAACATGGTAAGGTGGAAGTGTTTTGATGGAAGAATGAAGATTTCCCTTTATACAAAATAGTACAAAATGCTAAAAAAAAAGTCTCCAGGAGCTACTAGATGCACTCTCTTGTCTTTGCTGCTGCATGCAAAGTATTAGACACAATAGCATCTCAGAGCAAAGATATAAAGGTGTGTCTACGCTGCAAATTTAAGCCAGTTGACTACTTGTTGTTTACCGAGACATTTTAGGAATTTCTTATTAGATTTTCTAGGAAAACCTATGGTTTGGTAAGTGCTTTCAGTAAACAAAGGTTCTTCAAGTTTGGGCAGAGAGGAAGGAGAAAGGAGAGTTAGGAATTAACCTAGCTACAAAATTGGTGGAGGGTCAGGAGTTAACCCAGCTATTAAACTGGTGATACGAAGGCCAATCTGATTACAGATTATTCAGAAATCTGTCCCATTGTGTTTAATGGAATTTACTCTCCAAATTAACTGTACATAAGATTTCAGACTCAGATTTGCAGCGCAGATGCACCTTATTTTCCAGTTTGTGATGAAGCTCCTCATTTCCTAAACAGCTGCTTTTCCAGGGTGCCGACTGGAAAACCACCACTAGAGGACACTAAATCCCAAATCTACTTAGGAACATAATCCCAGTAAAAACCCGTCTTGCCAGTAACTCCACAGTTCATGACACAGCCTGCTATGATTACAGACCTTAATTCCACATCAATTATTAAGCTATAAGTTGCCCTTAATGCATAAATATTTGTAAAACAACTTTAATATAAAAACTGATGGAAAAAAGCTTTTTTTAAAAAATAAATATTTTCCTCATAAATTTTAACTCCTATGTGAATATACCTTTTTTTCCTATTGGTTACACAAAGCAACAGCCCTTTTAGAGAAAAATATCAATGTGCTGTGTGATAGAAAAGGATTGCACTTGATAAGACATTTTTGCTTTGCAGAATTGTATCCACAGCAAAACTGCTGGTTTCTTGTTTGACACAAGGCAGCAACGAAGGCACTTGAAACCACATTTCCCGGTCCTAAAAAAGTGACATGAGCTCCACGTACTGATGACTGAGCCATAAAACGAACGATGGCTGAAATTCTGTCGTTTCAAATTCCTTGGGAGGCCAGCTCTAAATCAAAATATTTTGGAAGACGAAAAGAATGTAAGCCATGCCTGTGGGGATCAGTGAAGGAATGTACTCTGATTGCCAGCAGTTTGAAGGCGGGGCTGGCTACAATGCACATTAAGGGGGACTCAACACAATGCGCTTCTACAGCATGTGGCAAATCTTTTCCACATCACCATGTGCAATCAGGCACTTGGGAAGGCAATCGTGCACCGCCCTCCTGTTGCACCGGGCATGAAATCAAGTGTGAACTTAAGGGCTCAAGAAACCAGACATGATGTTACTGATGCTGGAAAAGAGAGAGCAAAGCCCTACTTTGTGTCAGAATGCACAGCAAATGCAGAACATCTGTTTCAATTATAATCGCATGGCCTTTTTTTTCCAAGAGTGCAGCGAGGATGGAAGGGGCTGGGAAACCTATCCTCCTCTCACAGTAAAGAGAGGCTAGGAGACAAAAAGTGCAAGTTCAAAGAAAGCAGGGGAGGCACTCATGAACATTTGAATGCACATGAAAGAAAAAAACAAAACAAAAAACAAACCACTTTCTATTTCTGTGAAGTTTGGAAGAAATAGCTGGACCTGTAACGCTCCACCAAACCCACAGTCTACACATTCAGGAACCAGCTGAATCACTATTGCATAGTTACAACAACCTACTGAAAGGAGCTCTACCCGAGTGGTGTTTAAGTGATCTTTGCCCCATGTGGGACAACAATATACAGTATTTGCAGCACCTGCCGATTCTGTGGGTTCGGGCAGGGTGCTGCTGTCTCATAGAAGACCTCTTAACAATCCTTTGCAGGGGTTTTCCTATTGACCAGTTTTGAGGAAGATTCTCTGCAGAGCTCTGCTGTTTGCACATGTAGAGTGTGCACAGCTAGCTATATTTATATACACGTAAAAATTCCTCTTCCAGAGTTATATACAAGCATTCATAAAGTGCAAACATTATTGTGGCATCTGTACAATCTCAGTTGCTGAGGAAGCACCAACATAGCTTATCTTAGGACACCGTCAAGGCAGCCACTGCTATGCTATAACAATTAGCCCCATTTGCAGCTCGTCCATAAAACTGCATCTTTCTAGTGCTGGAGTGTAGAAGTGGGTTCCTCAGTGCAGAAAGGACATCCATAACTTGGGACCTCTTCCTGGTTTAAACTTGGGCACAAGCCAAAAAAGGATGTTCTTTCTCTTTGGTGATGGTTCAGTCCTGCTGTTGTTACTTGGCACTGTTCACAGAACAGTCTTCTGGAATCTTCTCCTCGGAACTGCTCCTACCAGACAGTATGTCCTGATATTCCAGATCATTGAATCTCTCAGCTACGCACTGCGCTGTAAGCCGGGCTTCAGGATCATGGTCCCAACACTCGACAAGCGTCTCACAGACTTTCTGGATGCCCTGAAAGAGTCAGAAAAAGGCAAGTATGAGCTTCTAATCTCCTAAAATTACAGGACTTAACAAATGGAACAAAGCAAAACCAACACACTTCACAATGGATGCAAACGTATATTAAATATACATTTACATCCATGTACCATTTACATGTTACTCCATCACCATCTTCACCAGAAGCCCAAATATTTTCTAATGGGGGCAGGGATCGTTGTGGAAAACGTTTGCCTGCTTTTCAAATACGCTGAAATCGAATTTGCAAATACTTGAGACTTCCAAATCCAGCATCCCGTTTCTCAACATGATGACTATCAGAAGACCTGAGATGAAAACAACAGCCCACTTGTTCTCCTACAACTTGTTTTCTGAAATGCACTGCCTTTGTTTCTGGACACAGCAGATAGAACTAGAGATAGACTTGTCCTCCATCACTTTGTCAAAATCATCATTATTTCTATCGAGAAGTGGTCTCCAGACTGCAGGACTTTCAACTTTCAGGCTGCAGGACCTTTAACAATTATGTAGAGGAGGAAATTTCAACAGATGCAGCTTCTGATCTGTGTCAGCAGCTGCTCCATACTAAGAAGAGCAGCATCTTTTAGTATGGTGACCTATGTGGTAAGGTAATTATCAGACTTTTCAGAGCTGCGGGTATGGCTAGACCCGGGTGACCAGATGCCCAAACATCAAGAGGAGGACAAGGTCTTGGTCCACCACTTTCTGGTGGACAATGGCACATTTGCCTACTCACTAGTAAAGCTGCGATATTGGGCATTTTCCCATAGAGCTCAATGCATATTTTCAGTTTAAGTTTTTTTGCCATAACGTTTTATAGGAAGGAGATATTTCTAAACCAATTTTTGCATCAAATTCTGCTCTTCAATACGAGTTCCAAAATGAAGGCAGAATGGAGGACAGTGAAGCCCTTTTTTGAAGACACCTGGACAGGAGGCTTAAAAAAGAGGACAAATCTGGAAATTTCTGATTATATGGTCACCCTGGGCTAGAGAAAGGTCATCTTGTAAGTTCAGGGCAGAGGTAAAATGCAAGCCCATTCCCAATTCACTCTTTTTAGGTCACTAAACCAAATAAGTGTTCATTTGGACTTTCACTAGATTTCATCGAACCCCTGGGAACATTATGAAGTAAACATTGCTCAGGCCCCACAGCTATTCTGTAACACCAGGTTTCATTTTAGCTCTCTTTGAGATGGATATAATACAGGCTTTAATAAGAACAGTCACAATGTTACTTGTCTCTGCTCAGACATATTAATTCATTAAATAATGATTTAAGTGTTTGGCTCTCCCCTCTTTCCCAAAATCCAAAAAATTAGGCAGCAAAAACCATTATCAAGGATGAAAGTGATTCTCTCTTTGGTCACCGGAAGTGACATTTAAAAGGGTTAAGGTAAAAATGATTGTGATCTCCCCCTTTAAAGCTTCACAAAATTCTGCACTAATTGCACAATTTACCTAGTGGGCAATGTTGACAGATGTCAACAATACAATGCTATTAAGTATACAAACAATATTATTTTTCTGCAGGCACTGAAATAATCAACATTAAAGTTAAATTAAATATTCAACATTAACTTGAAATCAGCAGCGCAACAAATCTCATTAAGGAGGAGAAGGAAGGAGAGGGAAGCTCTCTGAAACCTCCATTTGAGAATACAGCACTATGAGCAATAGGTTTATTAGTAAAACAAAACTTTGGAAAGGGAAAACGAATATGGAAGAGCTAATATAGCACAAACAAAATTTTGAAAAAAGATGAATAGTAAATACCAGAGACCAGTTAGCATTGTAATTTTGGCTGTCATTTGCTCTGACCAATCACTAAACTAACTGGATGTGGTTTGATGGTCATGAGTTTCTTACCTGTGCCCTATAGCTAGAAAAGAATAAGACATTATAGGATCACACTAATGCAATGGTTGCATTAGTTACAGCAGTGCCACCATCTTGACTGCACCTAAGATCTTTAAGTTCTTGCCCTTGGATAGGGCAATCCCTATCCAAAATGCTGGTGTAGGGACAGCCAGGAAAAAAGGTCACACTGGACACCCCACAATGCTTATGTGAGTTCTCCATACTATTTTGAAGTATCGTGGCACATAGTTTGGGAACCACTGCATTAACATATCAACTTGAAATTACCATCCTTGCTAATAAGGTGTAGAATACCAGGAGTGGCATTAGGTTTGGGCTTGGTTGCACAGTAGCTGAGAATCCATGTACATCAGGGGCCAAGAGGCTGGTGGCAATCACAGTGCCTAGAAGGTGAGTAAGGGGTCAAAAGGGAGCTCAGTACAGAACTTTGCTTTTTCTTCAGCAACTAAATAGCAGATACATGGCAATATGGAGCTATTTCCTTCAATCCTTTGTAAATTACCTGTATAGAAGGATCAATCCTAGCTAATGCTAGATCAGTGAAGGAGCTGCTGGTAGGTGGACTAGGCTTCTAGGAAAAAAATCTTGTTTCTTTTTTCTCCTGGAGCCCTAGGAGCTACGAGCATGAAATGGCAGGTTGGGGAGATGAAGCAAGTCATGCCAAATGGAGCACATTATACAAAATGATGACTTGCTGCTAAAGCCATCACAAAATGGCAGTTAGTACAACACATTTGTGTTTTTGAGTTGTTTTATGCACACAAAAACTAAGTGCTCATTATTCCACTTGTGGCATGGAATAATGGAATGGAATGATAATAATTTGCTCTAATAAAACTCAGCTGTGATTTGGACATGGGTTTCCAGGAACTGGGAAGTATAGAACAAAAAATTAAGATGAAGGGGGCAAGGCAAAGTTCAGAAGTAACTTTAGATCCATTTCAGAGCTTCAGTTAGCTCAAGTGTGATCTTCAATTAGCCTACCTATGAGGCAGTACAGATGGATGCTCTTACCTGGTGGTTGAGCCATGAGTTGGGGATCTCTGGTCTCCCTCTGTCCCTCAAAACATTGTCCTTCATGCTTTCAACACAAGGATGTTCTCGCACTTTTGAGCCAAAAGGTGGTTCGTAGTCTTTCACCTCTGCCAAGACAGTAAGCAAACAAAGATACTTAGCTCAGCTTCAAGCAAATATCATACAGGGCTATTTTTTTATCCTTGACAGAAGCCAAACCTGCTGATTGCTCTTCAACTTTGCCATCTGACCAGCAACAAAGAAAGCACTGTTGCTTCTTTTTCTAGCTCTACTGCCTCCTCCCAACTTCCAAGACTGCCTAGTTCCTTTTCATCATTTATCTACCTTACAGAGGCATATTGACAACGACAGAGACAAGCCTGAGTTAGGTTTCCTCAACTCAAAATCTTGATCCTGTTAAGTCTCAACTTTTTGATTTTTCTCTCCTAGGGTAACAACACTGAGTTGGTCTAATCAAAGGTTCTGAAGATAGACTTCTATGCAGACGTCTTTCTTCTGCAAAGAACTCATGCAGGACAGAAAGGCAGAAAGACCAGGCTCAGCCAAAAACAATTTATGCTTCATTTCTATTTGCCAAGGAATAAAAGTCAAGAACATGCCAAGGCAAAACCCTCAAATGATAACAATGAGATTTTTTAAAATCACCACCTACAAAGCACTAAATCTGAGTACTGGGAGGTCTCACAGTACTTCTGATAATGTTGGTGCTCAGGTTGGAGAGATTCTGCCAAGAGGTGGGAGATCCAGAACACCAGACAAAACGGATCCTATCCAAACCTCCAGACCTGATGGCAGCTGCGTCAGCATGGAGTTTGCACCATCCTGCAGTGTGGGTGCAGTCACTGGTAAAGGTGTCCCCATAGAATGCCCTGCTAGTTGTGACTGACTATAAGGGCAATGCTCATCCCCACTGCAAAGCCAAAGACTGATGGAAGATGTCTCCAGGGTCATGCAGCCAGCATGACTAAATGCCAAAGGTGCACAGAATGCTGTTACCTTCCCACTGAATGTACCTATTTTATCTACTTGCTATTCTTAGCACAGTAGGTTGGCAGAAGCTGGACAAGTAATGGAAGCTCACTGTTGACCTGTCAATCTTCAGAGCGCAAGCACAGCATCTTTAACCACTGAGCCTCCACATCCTTCAGGGTGGCACAGTCACTGAGCAAGAGGCCCCCTAGAGAACATGTGTTCCCTTACCTTTGGGCTGCACTGCAGCTGTATCAGTGCTGGATAGTTGGATAGGATTGGGTCCTAGATAGATGAAAATAAGATGATTCCCCTCCCCAATGTTTTGGTTCATCATGTTGTGTGGTTCATGTGGAACAGTGAGTTTTTAAATGAATAAATAAAATATTTCACCCATTCAAACATTCAGCCAAAAAACTATGAACCTCAATTTCCATATAATATTGAAATGACTGTACTTTCTTGGAAAGCATACATAGGATTTACTCACAAGCCTAATGAGGCTGATTTTGGAAGGAGATATAAGAGGACGATTTTTCTACCATGTATTATTTCTTGGGAAAAAAGAAAAAGGAAGTCTAGGGTATGTATTCAAAACGGAAATACCAACAAGACTGCAATCCTGAAATAATTTCTCTTAGGGTAATGAGTCTTTGTTGGCCAATGCTAACCAAGGATCAGCCACATAGCATTTTGCTGAGTCTCATCTGGAGCCAAAAATGAGAATTACATGCAAAACTCTTAAGATTTTTATTTTTATATACTGCCTTTCAAGCCAAGTACGCAATTGTAGTGGGGCACTGATAATCTACATACCATCTAATCTACAGGCTGAGTGACATAATTGCATGTTATTTTTGACTTGAACGGATGTGGGATGAATGGCAACACATTTAACAAAAAGATAACAAAACAGATACAAGCTATCTTTTCCTACCATTGGTTTAAAGCAGTGGTACTCAAACTGGGGGGCTGTAACCCCCTCAGTTTGTGAAAAGGTCCTCTGGACCTTTTAAGGAGTGGGAGAAAGGGCCAGAATCTTTGAACAGGAATGTTCTTTGAGATCACTCCGTTTGAAGATACTAATCCTCTGTTCAAGTTTTGAAGCCCTGCAGAGGGTCGTACAGGGCTCCCCACACCTCCTGGAGCCTGCTGCTAGTGATAGTACTCCCCTTTCATTCCCCCTTAGTGACACAATCCTGGGGATCATATTACTGCCCTTGCCAGTCCCCTGCAAGAACTTACCTAGGGAGTAAATCTCCCTAAGAGTTTGAAAAATGTATTGGTCTTGAAACAAAATTAAAAGGACATTTTTGAGTGCCTCTGGCTACAATCCTAAAATCCACTTTCTTGGGAATAAGACCCATTAAACACAGTGGGACATACTTTTTAGTAGACATGGTTAGGATTGTGTTCTATGTCTCTTCTGATAAAATTGCCGATATCTCCTATTTTGAAACACATCAAGAAATCTGCTGATACAGGTTAAGTCTTGGCACCTGCAGGGGTTCTGTTCCAGGAACCTTCACAGACGCAGATTTTCGAGTTAAATAAAAATAAGTAAAAGATTAAATAAAAATAATCAATAGAAGAAGGCTAAAAATAGCCTGCTTACTGTGGTAACTCAATCAACCTCCCTCTCCAGGGTTTAGAAGTGCTTCCTTTCTGTTGAGAGACGTAACCTTCCCTTCCCCAGGAATACAAAAGATAATCAAACAACAATAGCTTTGCATTCTATCCATGTGTTCCAGGAAGGTGAAGGGGAAGGGTCTACCTCCCAGCTAAAACAAAAGTCTTTTAACCCCTGGACAGAAAAATGGAGGTGGATTGATTGCCAGCTGTGTTACCGTGATAAGCAGGATATTTTTAAACCTACATTTATCTTTTAATAGGCCAATTTCATTATGTTGACAAAATCATGGGTGAAAAATCAGCTGATAATGAGGTTATACCTGTAGACTGTACTTATGCACAATTTTCTTTTAATACAGACATGCAGTGGCTAAAAGGCAGGACAGTAATGTATGCACTTACAGTTTTTCCCCACTTTCTGACAGTTCCACTCTTTCAACAGCTTCCAATAATACCCAGGACTCATTCATTCAACACATGCTCCACTCTTTCAACCTCTCTGCTGGTTTAAAGGCTAAAATTGTCTTCTATGATGTTGATTTGCATGTGACATGGTGATGAAACTGCTTTTGGCATTTCCTTATGACTTGCTTCAGTAAATAACAATCATTCAAATACATAAGAAATTCATTGCTCACACATGCCTTTTTCATTTTACTGTAACTTGTTATATATTTTGGATATGTGTTAATAAATGTGCTATTTAGGCTTTTGCAAGATATATTTATGCGTTTTTGTGGCCATTATGCATTTGCAAGCTGAAAAAGACTGGGTTCTACTTTTCAATGGTCACTTTTGGATGGTGCTCCAGGTCCCTAACCCATTCAATAAATGGGAGATGCCTATATATTATTCTAAACTTATACGCGTTTATAAAGCCCCAGTATGTCCACTTATGCCCTGGCAATTTTTTTAGGATGTAAGTCTATAAAATGTTGGAATAGGCAATCTTGGCACATGGCAAAACAAGTTCTGTCTTTTCCATGGAATCTGACCTTATCCTGTTAATTCACAATTAATTTGGGTCCTGATCCCAGAAACTTTTTAGCATCTGAAAAATGCTGTTTACCTTGTCAACTTAGGGCGCAATCCAGAGTAACTACGGGGAGTCCTTGCTCCGGTGTAAGAACAACTTGCTCTGGATTGCAATATGAATTTCCCATAGGTTTTCACTAGATGGTGCAGTAACTATGGGTACATGTAATGTCTCTTATGTGCTCCCGTAGTTACTCTGGATTGTAGGGTTAGTCTAAAAGTTAACAAACCCTTTTTCCTTCCTGCAACTCATATAAAAAGCACCAAAACCTTCTCCCCCCCAAAAAACACACACATATACCCTTTGTCTTGGCTTTTATATGCCAACCAAAGGCATTGTTCAGCCAAGCCAATCTCTCTTTCAATATTTCAATGCAATATTATTTATAGCAGCTCAAGGCAGAGAAGCCATTTTGAAAAGGTATTTTTCTCCCTCAGATTATTCCCTGGTAATTTGCTGATTCTGACTGATGTCATATACTGGCAACAAAAGCGCATAAAAAGGACGCTTTTGGAGGGCTGTCGGATCACTTAATGCTCTCTGTGCTGTTCTTTCTCACAGTATCCATGTCGGTTGCAAAGGCAGGACGGTTGGATGGGAATGATCTTTCTCACAAAGTGGAACATCTGGTATGCAGCTGTCGTGCTGACTGAAATACCAAGCTAACAGGGCAGTGGAGCAGTTCAACCTTTCCCAAAAGCAGCATTGCTGAGTTTCTAAATATGTCTTCTAAATTATACTCCAGTGAAACACCAAGCAAACTATACCCTCCTTCCCCCTCACACACACACACACACACACACACACACTTCCCAGCATTTTGCTCAACAAGTACACAGCTGGCTTTTTTCTGAGGTCGACTTTTCACCTACAACTGCGCTGCTACTTACAGCTTCTGTGTGTATAGATCAAACGCCGCATGTGATTTCTGTTTTAAGCAAATACTGACTAAAAATAACTAGGATGCTATGAAGACTTTATTCAGTAGATCTTTAGTTCGCCTCACAAGCTGTGTAACACACCTGCACATTTCACAATCACTCCCCAAACAAGAGTCTCTTTGTTTCAGAAATATGCCCTGGATGTAAAAACGGCATCCTGCCCACACTTTTTCCCTAACCAAATAAATTGTTAGTGCCATTCTTACCCTGCAAAAGTCCCAGCGGTTTCTGCTCCCCTATAATAGAAGAACTCCTGTAGGGGTATAACCCTAAACGCATTTACCTGGAATTAAACCCCATTTAACTAAACTGAGTACTGCTACTACTTTGATTGCATTGTTTGTGGTAGTAAGGATTGCATAGTTAGTCTGATCCTTTAGGGAAGTGTTTCCCAAACTGGGGGTTGGGACCTTCCAATGGATGTATTCACATTCTTATTTTAGACGCTACCCCCTTAAAGGAGGTCAGTGACCCAGACCTATAGGTACCATTACTACAATATTTCCAAGTTATTATTGCTTCCACCACCACCACAATGTATGTAAAAAGGGTTTTTAAAAAACCTATCAATGTTTGGTAGTGGCAAGATCTCAGAAGTTCCATTATTAATGGCAGCTTTGGGGTCCCGGGTCAGGCATCCTTTAAGGGATTTGACCTTTGCTTTAATGTGAAAGGATAAGATATACCAAGTGCAATAGCTTGTGAGAGAGGCTTTGTAGAAAGAAGCAGGAAGAATCACTATTTGTGCATTTTTGAACCATTTTCTTGATGTGAAAACACATCACTCAACAATAATAGCGTCACGGACAAGCTCATAGAACTCTTGAATTTTGTTTACAATAAGATGCCATTTCTTGGACATCATGTACTTTGGAAGAGAGAGAGAGAGAGAGAGAGAGAGAGAGAGAGAGAGAGAGAGAGAGTGTTGCAATACCATTGGAAATTCTTCTCACTGTATTGTGAAAACTTCCACCTCCGGCTTGCATTCCTGCATTTTTGCTGTCCTCATTGAGTAATACTCCCCTTGATTATACTGTATGGCAGAAGAGCCAGCTCAGTGTCCACATAGATTCTATTCACTAATGAGCTGACACAGTTAACAGTCACAAATAATTGAAATCTCTATTGAGCTCCTCACGATATTAGACATTACAAAATGCCTTTTCCCAGAACTGCATATAGGGAATCACTCAAAAATTTCCAGTATGGTGGGCTGTGCTTGAAACACTCTTTTGTGGGTCATTCTAGCACAGTGGTATTCAGGCATTTCAGCCCAGGACTCCCTGTCAAACTTACTGGGATGTCTACTCAGAAACAAGTTCCATTGTGTTCAATGAGACTTATGCCCAGGAAAGTCCAGTGCCAGATTCCATGATGGTGGATCCCTCCCTCTTGTGACCCCCCTGACCTGAGGTTGCCCCCTTCTTTGTCTTCTGATTTGGTTTGTACCAATGCTGATTTTTGTCCCTAGACCAAGAACTCTTGCTCTGCTTGGTTTTAAGAAGGGATTAAGGTTGGATTGGCTCTGATCATCCTGAACCTCCTTGGGCTCTTACTGAAACAGTCTCTCAAATCAATACGTTAAGCACCAAGGGTAACAGCCCAAGGTGACACACTCAGAAACCACAGCATAGAGGCTAATGAAAGATCAATGATTCAACTATGCAGACATGAAGGCTGTCATATTTAGGAGGCTTTTGTTACTCTACTGCAATGATACATGATGAACATTATATGCCACACCAAAGAGAGAATGCATGCCCATAAACTTGATGATGCATGCAAATGTGTGTGCAAACATCAAACTACTTTTTCCCAAATATTCCCTCACATATGTAACTCAAGTGTCAGGTTTTATACACTAGTTATTGAAATGTTATCAGTATGGGTAAAAATACAGAGAACAGCTGGGATCTGAAGAATTTTTAACAATCTAGACAGCACTAGAGTCCAGAATGAATTTGGACAATGTGGATAGTGCAATCCTATGCTTATCTTCTCAGAAGTAATTCCCATGCTAATGGGATTTACACCTATATATAGGATCACAGTGCTGGAGTGGATGGTATAGGAACGGAAGAGAAAGGAATGGAGAAACTGGGAAAAGAAATGGGTAAAGGAGGGCACATCTAACCCGGAAGAGGAGAGAATTGGGGGCTGCAGAAACCACGACATACTATTCCCCATCAAGGAAAGGCAAGTTCCCCTGCAAGTCCCCACAGTCCATTTGGAGTTGTGCCAGCTATCTAGATTATGTGGGTCTGTTGAGCAAGGAAGGCAGCAAAATGGTTTTCCCTTACCTTGGGGTATGGGAATAAATGTCTCCTTACTTGAAGGAGGCCTTTATGGCTCAAAACTGCCCTATAGGGTGCAGAATGCAACCAAAAAAGAGGCTGGATTGGCATACAGGGAGTTAAGTAGGACTGATATACTTTTATTGCTCATATAGCAATAAGAACCACCATTGATTCCTGGATGTCCAACAACCAGTGATGGACAATGTTGGATTTATTAAATTGTTTTTCCTAACAATATATTTTGTATAGGTATGTATTCTACTCTTGTATTGTGCAACGTGATGATTAAGTCATATTATTTTTCCTTTTAAAAGAAATTTGTGAGGGTCTCCACCCTTTCCTAGCTAAAGCAATGCATGACTTTTCCTTCCTGATGAAATCCTGTTTATATTAATTTTAGGCAGCTCCATAACTTCCCAAGCCGTGCTTCAGTGAAGGTGGGGCTTTCCCTGGGCGCTATTCTGGTGTGCTCATCAAACAGAAACAGGAAGAGACCTCCAGTGTCAGCCAGGATGAAAGCAGCTGTTTGGGCAAAGAGCTCCCATGTGCCTTAAAAAGGCAAGCTGTTGAATGGAATAAGCCAAAAAATTATAAGGGAGCAGGCAAAAATCCTATCAGCTTGTAATTCCATTAAAAAAAGAGGATTACAAAACGGCTAGTGAATTAGAAAATGTAACAAGAGCACAAAACAGTTTACCAACATGAATGCTTGAAATCCTTAAACTCATGCTCTATCTAAGCAAATGAGAATTTTACTTGAACTGAGTTTTCACATAGGCCGCAATCCTAACTTCCATTGAGGCTAGCTTTAGCTCCAGCAGAAGTCCTATGCTGTTCTGGGGTAACACAAAATCCACCAAGGCTGCAATCCTAAAGACACTTTCATGGGAGTTACGACCCACTGAACACAATTGGGCTTACTTTTTAGTAGACATGGCTAGGATTGTGCTTTCAGGATGCAATCCTAACTACCAGTTAGGCCGGTCTAAGCACTAACATAAGTCCTGTTCTGGCCTGGGAGTGTCATGAAAGCACTGTAAGATACTTCTGTGGCACTCCTAGGAGAGGGTTAGAGGCATGTGCTTGCCTCCCTACATTGTCATGGGAACAGGAAGTCTGATAAATTGTGCCAGCCTAGGATAGGATTGCACCCAAAGTCCTATAGATTGTCCTGTACATAGGGACATGCAAAAGGCGAGGTTATTTTTTCTGACAAAGGATAACACCAGGAAAAATAACCTTGCCTTTTGCAGGTCCCTACGTATAGATCCTATACCCACTGGCATAGCTAAAGCATCTGGCATCTGGGGCACAAAAATTTTTAATGCCCTCTCACTATACCGCCCAATACCTTCCATACATCATTTTAGATGTCTTCAATAGATACTTCTGGTTTTCAGCAAAAGCCTTCTGAAGGGAAATGTACCCCCTTCTGCCCTCCTAGTTGCATCATTGCTTATACTCCAAAATTGAGGATAAGCATCTCTCATTCTCTACAATTTACTCACCCATAGACAGGCCAAGTGGAGGAAGGCCATTGTTCAGAAACAGATGTCGAGTTTGCTGATATAGTGGCCTCCCTCTTAATAATATTTTTTAAGACATGGAAGTTTTGCACTTTCACAAACTGAACTTTTCAGGCTTGTCTGGAAACCACCCTACCGTATCAGTTGTGTTAGGGTGGGTTTACACCAACATGTGTCCCAATTAATTCAGCTGTTGTTTGTGAAGCACAGCTAAGCAAAAATGTTTCTTCCTCATGCAGAACCCAAAAATACATGTACTGTTGGCACAGCTGTTCTTTTGCAATTACTATTAAAACTGATGTTTTGCTGAATACAAAAATGAATAACAAGGCTGAAAAGTTATTGGGTATTGCTCTTGAATTGAATCTGTTGTGTTTTACTCTACAAGTGCTTTTAAACTAAATATATTAACTAAGGAGTGTTCTTTGCCGCTAGGCCTGCAAATGAGTGAACTGCATCTGGAAATACACCAGTGGTTAATGCAGATATTTTAGAATGGGTATCACCTGCTCACAGTAGAGAATTTCAATCAACAGTCTGACTGGAATGATCTAAACTAGAAGACTTGTGGAAACAGTCTTCAGGACAGCCTCATGGAAATTGCTACCTGTTGTGTGACTATGGATAGCCATTGCAAGGTTATTTCTGCCGGTCACAAGTGCTTTATGCTACATATGCTCTCTCAGCACCCAAGGCAAGGGTCATATTGAGCAGATTCTAGCTCTTGGGTTGGCAACAATTGTACTATAATACCATAATGATATAAATTTTAACGTGCGGTGGACAATCATCCAAAACATACGGCATTTTCGATTCCCAAAGATGAGCAGATCTAGCAGATCTAGCTACCTGGATGAAAGTTCTGCACTTTTAGGACAAAGAGTAACAAGACAAATGCTATTTGTAGCATAACAAAACTTTTTTAAATCTCATCTGGTGCTTAAAAAATTTGCCTTATGAGGGCTTATGCAGCTCTGATCACACATACCTCCAACACCATTGCAGCGAGATGTCATCTCCCACAGAACCAAGGCCATGGAATACACATCAGTCTGCTTGAAGGATTCCACATTGTCCAAATTCATTCTGGATTCCAGGACTTCAGGGGCCATGTACCTTGCTGTGCCAACCTGAAAACAGCAGATAAATTTATTTTGATGTCCTTCAGCAGGCTATTCAGAAAATTTATTTAATATGCCAGTGCTTGGACAGCTTCTTGCTCCTCTGAACATTTATCCCTCTATATCGGTGACGAACCTATGGCACGCATGCCAGGGAGGGGACTCTGAGTCCTCCTAGCCGGCACCCAGCCATAATGCAGCCATATACCACCTGACACATCCGCCACTGGAATGCACCGCCTTCTCAGTTTGGCTCAGCTCCGAAGAGGAGCAGCTGCAGGGGGTGTTGGAATGATCCCGTGAACCTCAAAAAGTGGTCATAAAAAGAAGTCAAGCTCTATTTCCACACACAGGACTAGCCACATTGCTAGACTTTCAGCATTTCTACCATGCCACCACTCACCTGCCCACTGTTGGCCAAGTCATCCACAGAAAGAGTAGGATCCAGCCTCAGTGACAACCCAAAGTCACAGAGGCAGCAAGTCAAATCATTTTTTACTAAGATATTGGAGCTTTTCAAGTCTCGGTGGACAATTGGCGTCTTGGGTCGACCGCAAGGTGTATGGTCACTATGCAGGTGGGCGATTCCTCTAGCCAAAGATCCACCCAGTTTCCAGAGGTCCTCCCAGCTAATGATGTGCTTCATGAGATATTCCTGCAGGTTTCCCCTAGAGTGGAAAGCTGTGATCAACCAGTACTGTTTGCCTAAATCAGTCTTCCGCTCCTCTGCAGTAAGAAATTGTAGGATGTTCTCATGCTTCAGGTTTATGTCCGAGAAGATGTCTTTCTCTGTCTTCCAAGAGGCATATTCTTCATAGGAGAAGATCTTCACAGCCACGGTTTCAAACTGTTCGGATGTGTTTTGCTTCAGTTTTGCTTTATAGACTTCTGCAAACCGCCCTTTGCCCACAAGGGTGTCTAGCTCAATGGGCAGCAGTTCAGTATTATGGTTAATGTTGTTGGCACAGGTGGAACTGATGTCCGAGCGGTCATCATCGAGCATTGCACAAGCATCACTACAGTCTTTATGCTTCCTAGACTTTGCATTCTCCCAGGCTTTGTTAAGTTTTCTCCTCCGCTGAATACGGTAACAGTAAAAGACAAAGATCACAGCGATGGCGATCACAAGCAGTGGAACAAGGCTTATGAGCGTAACTTTATAAATCACATCCCTCACATCCAGCATGCTTGAGCTGATATCTGAAAGAAAGGGATACAAAAAAGTAAATAAATAAACCATTGCTTAGGTATGAAGCTGCTATGAAGGGAAAACAATGTTAACAAAAAAGAACTGAAGATGAATTCACACAGGTAGTTCCATTTAGATCCACATTACTGTACAACCAGCTTAGTATGCCAAAGTGGGTTCTGAAATTATACTTTTCAGATAGCATCTCATGACAATTCCAAAACCCAATTAACATGCAATAGGCGAGTACACCTAAGAAATGTTGTTTGATCCTGGACTACACTGTTGAAGGTGACATTCACAATGTACATGGATTAGAAAATCAGAAAGGTAGAACAAGTCCAAGCAATGCTGATATTACTTTCTCTTCTGCACTGAAAATGGACAAAAAAAGTATCTATTCCCAATAGATACCAATGAGCAAAGAATGACAACTGACATAAATGACTTTATGACAAAATGACATAAATGACAAAAAACTTTATTTTGTTTTTCTGCTCTAAAACACCTGATTTTGTTTGCACCCCTGAGTTATCCTAGAATGATTTAATCTAAGTGGTATGCATTGTTGTCCATATTAGCAAAGGCATGGCACCCGCAGTCCCATAGCCATAAGGATGAGACAATATCTGGTTAATAGGAAGCGGATGCAACAGTTGTGTTTCACAAGATGCTTAAAACACACAGACACAACTAAAAAACCAAAAATAAAAACCCCATGACAACATTTAGTCTAGACTAAAAACATGCTCCATCTTCATTTTTATCACCAAGTTAGTTAAATACAGAAACATGTATGCTTTCAGATTAGTACTTCTGATTGATTCCTGAAAACCTAGCACCGCAATAGAAGAAGCAGCTTGTGTAAGCACACTCTTTGGTTGCCTATACCAATGATGTTTACAGCAGGGATTTCAAATAGATGGAAAATAAGTCAATAGAAAAAATGAACACTATTGACAATGAACCATGTTTTGCTGGGTAGGGATCAGTATTTTTTTTAATGGATATTGAACTTGTATTTTAGAAAATCACCTGAAAATGTTGCTGAGAGTGCAATCCAAACTGGTGTTTCTTTATACTTGCACTGGTGAAAGGTATTGCAAACGTGCAAAGGTGTTACAGACTGTGATACCTGGTGAGTAAGCAGCAGTGATGAAGCAATCTGCTGCCCCACCAGCACTGCAAGCACAAGCAGGTATGGTACCATTTAACACAAAGGTGGAGGGAGGGTGGTGGTGGTGAGGTGTGATTCTGGGTGGTAGAGAGCAGGAATCAGGTGCAGGATCATTTGATGAATCAGGTGAATCAGGTGCAGGATCATTTGATGTTTCTGCCATATCCTAATTCCATCCTAGGCTAGGCAGGCAGCCTTACAACATGCTATTGGTACTTCCAGCAACTAATGGAGATCCTAGCAGCCCCATGAGTAAAAAGATCCCATCACCCCAAGGAGATCTCCAGCTCACTCCTAACTAGCGCTGCATATAGTGGAAGATGTGAGGCCTGGCTATGCTAGCACTTGTTAGGATCGCTGCAAGTTAATAAGCGAGGGTTAGGGAATGCAAAAAAAAAGTCCATAAAAGTCAACAGCTTTTACAATGCCTGTGGGTCAATGAGTGCTCCAATGGACCTGAAGTACACTGGAGATTGGAGGCTCCCTGCAGACTAAATTGGAGCTCCCCAAGGACCACAAATGGCCCCTGGGCTAGAGTTAGCCTATCCCGTGCTAGCATATTAGGGTCAAACAAGATGTTACATGCACAATGGTGCAATAGTAGCCTATTGGCTTTATTAGTACAGGAAAAAAAAACCACATATAGGATGCAAAACGAAGAACAGGAGGAGGTATGCATATTCCTTTGTCCCATACCAACCTTTTTGCATTATCCTTAAAGCAGTTTTAAAAATATTTTATTGTGTTTTTATATTGGAGGTGTATGGCTGCTTCAGATATCTTGATAACAAGGGGAATTGAAATCTTTTAAATAGATACATTTGTGGTACACCATTTTTCTAATAGGCAAAACAAAGAAATAAAAACCAATTTTAAAAAATATTAGCAAACCATTGCAGGCGGAGGACTCATCAGACTTCTAGCACAAAGTGCCATAGGTTGTAGGGATAACAGCCAAAGAACTGCTCAAGGATTTTCTACTTTTTCTCCAGAAACTTTCCATTTCCCCACCCCCTGAATTTCTCATAGAATCACTGACCATTCTGCACCACCCACCCACCCCCAAAACCCTTTTATTCTGTATATGCTTGCTTTTCTGTTGTTCTGTTTATTGGCATGGAAGGACCTCGTGTTGCTACGTCATGTAACCAGTAGCATAAATGCTCCCCCCCTCTCCACAAAAAAAGCCAGCCATATTTTCCTCTAAGTTACCAACCTGTGCCATGGTGTAACTATAAAACAAGCAATTCTGAAAAATCACACTCAGAACACATACATACATACTAAAGACTTAATTAAAAGGACATTTGTTCTTTGAACAGTTATAGATGGGTTCAATTTACTTTATCAATTTATTTGTGTTTTTTTTAATGCCTTTTAACAGTTAAAGTTGGGCTCAAGTTTATTTAGCAAGTCAGGGGGGAAAACAGCAATAGGCTGAAGTAGCTTGCTACGAATAAGTATTCCTATCTGTACAAAGACAGCCATCACATCTGCCTGACCCAAATCTGAACATGCCAAAAGCTGGAATGTGTTTTTTGTGGGGGGGGGGGGGGAACCCTTAGTAGAAAAGAAGGATACAGTATTTAGCAAATACAGTCTTGGTGTCAAAGAGAACTTTCACACAACCAAGTTTCTTGTTTATCTGGACTTAAGAGAAAGGGTTGCAGGCAGTGGTGGGATTCAATTTAATAACAGGTTCCATGTCCTAATAACCTAAATTAACAACAGTTTCAATGTCCATAGAACAACAGGTTCCATGTTCCATTAGTAACCAGTTCTCAGAACCAGGTGCTCATTAGCAAAGGGTTCTATAGAACCTTTGGAGGCAGTGCAGAAACCGCAGGACAGCCAGGGCTGCACAGTGGCACAGAGGGTGCTGCAGGGTCTATGGAGCCCCAGTTTAAGCCACAGCTGACAAGAAGCGGCGGGGGAGGCGGCGGTTGTGTGGAGGGCGCCACTGTAGCCTAAAGGAGAGCCTGCTATGCAGTGTAGTTGAGGTATGCATAAGGTGGAGGAGACCACTCCTTCTCGTGCCCTGTCTCGGCTCTCACCTCGGATGCAGGCACAGGCCGGAAGTGCAGCCAGCCCACCTGATTTTTGTGTCTCTCAGGTACTCCCGCAAAGCTGCAGCCACCTCAGAAGTGTGCATCAAAGTGTGCACCTGCCCGTCAGGCTGCTAATTCCAGACAAGGGGCAGTTCTGAAGAATGTCTGGTGAGAGAGTCCTTTTTCCTGACATCTGGTTAATCTGGTCACAACCCATTGGTTGGTCATGGAGTATTCTAGATCTGATCTGATCACAGACTGATCTAGAGTATTCTAGATCTGATCTGATTCTGATATTGAGCATCAAAATTAATTATTTCATATCCATTTTGTTAGGCACTTATTGGGAGCCAGCGTGGGTTTTTCCTCCTTAAAAATGTGACAGTTTAAAAGTAAAAATCCACAATTGAAGCTTGCTCTTGGTTTAACTCTAACAACTGCAAATATTTTCAAATCCTGGTTTCTGGGAGACTCTCAATAACTACCATTACTGCCAATCCAGTTTAAATATGAAGAAATGTGCCTTTAGAGACTGAGGTTAGCAATCTCAGTTTTCACAAGATTAAGGACGACAGTTCCTTAAACTCAGCTGGCTGTAGCTAAAAGCTATTTCATTAGAAGCGAGTGTCTAGCCTCTTCGGGAAATTAGAACCTGCTGTTGTATTTGTGGTTATTTTTAAGCCCCAGAACATACATGTCTTCTGCTATTTAGCAGCAAATCAGTGTTTCAGGACATCTTCAGCACAGCTCAGCAAATGCAATTGGTGATAAATAAAATTTTAAAAGTCTCCCACCGGATACATGAATAAAGCCTACCAGCACTTTGATTCGAAATTCCTTCATGCTGGTGTTCACTCATTTTGCTGACATCTATATGCTATAGTTGAAATGCATGGACCACTCTTATCTGAACTAATAGGGGAGAAAAAAATCTACATAAGCAAACCGGAAAATCTGTACTCCACTAAACAAGCACCAGCATGGGACAAGAGTCGCATGAAGGGTGCATCTGGATGACAGTCCAAAAGACAACATTATTACAGGCTATTATCTAGTTGTCTGGAGGAGCAGTGGACCAGCTGGTCATGATGTTCTGCTCAGAGTTAAACACAGACAGGAAACCACATGTCTGATACTGTAAAAATCATTTGTCTTCCTGCCATGGCTAACCAGGCAAGCAACCCAAAGGAACTGTTTTCATTTACAAGGAACACTAATCCACAACAGTAAAACTGACTGACAATATCTCAGTCGTACGTAGAATGAAAGTATTACTAAAAGGAAGTTTTGCATTTTGTTTAAGTCCTCACCAGCTAAAATCTACTAGTTGATAGATACCACCACAATATAAACAACCCCAAACTTAAAAAAGTAATGGGCTTTCCAATTTGCAGAGAACTGTTCTTGAATAGAAGAAGACACAAGGAGGAATTGTCTGGATGGCCTTGAACAACAACCACTGAAGGTAACAAGATCAGAGCTGCCTCAGATCAGAACTGCAATCTCCAAAGTTAGCTGTCACACTATTAATAATCAATTTTTCCCCCCAAAGGGGAAAGAAAAACCATAACAGCAATGTGCAAGGAAAGAGGATTCTAGCAGTCAACAAACAGCTACCACAATTTTCCACTGAATACTATGCAACCAAACTCATAGAAGCTTCTTAGTGGATAAGGGGGACAACCTATATTAAAGGTTCACAAAACTATACTCACACTATTTTATCTGCACCCAGTTTATGAACCCCTCTGAAGCCCATCCATAGACGCCAGGGTAAGAACTAATGGTTTACAGTTAACAGTTTTTACAATATACCTTTGTAGAAGCACACATTCTTACTGGAAATGAGAATGCAGCCTTTGATATATTTCTGGGACAAATTTTGTAAGCATTAAAACAGGAAATATCTCCAGCGTGCTGACTGTACTTGGTTGTTGCAAGCTTAAGGAGAATCGAGTCCAATGTGACTAATTTATATAAGACCAGCCAAAGTCCACAAGGGTGTGTTGGTTAGTTTTGGAATGTGGATCCTGGAATCCTAACATATGATTACGGTTGCTATTAGTCAAGTGAAACAGTGATTGCTCACAGAAATAAGCAATGCTGGACTAGTTTCTAATGCACAAATACTCTGTTCACCAGATGCAGGAAAAACATGCATGGTGTGCTCTGCACAGAACATGCGAAAATGAACAAATGCACAGCACACACCTTTCATTTCGCTAACAAGCCCAAGGTTCAAAGAAAGCAAAGATTACAGCTAAACTGGAGGTGGTGGAAATTTATCACAACCCATTTGTAAGAAAATAGGAATGGTCGTGATCATTTGCATGCTGGATCACAGACAAACCTTTGCATTGCCTTTGGAGCAACTTCACCCCAAGTGCTGTATGCCATTTCCATGTGGTTTGGATTTGTTAGAACCAAGTATTTCTATCACTAATTCATGGTTCCCCCTATCCCCACAAAAAACCAAAGCTCTTGAAGCAATGTAGTATTAGTAATTCTGGCCACAAAGGCTTGGAGGCATAGCCTATTCAACTAGCCTTGCAAAAGTTACCAAAACCAATATACGGCAAGAGAAAGCATGCCACTTAGAAGACTTGCCTCACCCATCTTGTACAGAAGTTCTTTTAGGATAAGACCTGAAACAGTCCTCTGAATGACAGAGGGTGCAATCCTAACCAATTATGCTGGCATAACTCACCTGTCTCCCGGTCCTGATGGTAGCATGGGAAGGTTGGTGCACAACTGTGCACGGGCCTAACCTCCCTGGAATGGCACAGAAGTGCCTCATGGCACTTTTGTATTAGCTCCAGGCCAGCACAAGACTTATGCGAGGACTTATGCTGGCCTAATTTAGGATTAGGATTGAAGCTTGATCTTCCACAAAGGAGGAAATGTATGCCTTAAGGCAGGGGTGTCCAAACCTCTCCATTCAGCCATTGGGCAAGCCCTGTAAACCACTGGGCTCTGCTCTCTGAACCTCACAGGGTATTCTGAGGGTTGGAGAGACTGCATGCACCTCTTCTCTGTGTATCAAAGTACTTATGAACTGGTTTGAAGATCACCCACGTCTCTGTATTAGAAGGTTTTTATGAACTCACTAGCAAAAACGCACCTGTGTTGCGGGAGTAAAATTCTCCCCATATGCCCTCCCCCCACTGCATTACAACCCCCATCTGCAATGTCCCCCCATGCGCATCAAAATCCCATGTGCGTCATCCTGCCCATGTGCATTAATGCCCCATGTGCATCAACATCTCATGTGTAACATCCCCCCACGCATCAACGTTGTCCCCCCTGCACATCAGGCAGTCTGCACCATATTGGCTGGAAGTTGATCAGTCAGTCTTCAATGTTAAATACAGGACAAAAATGCATGCCTTTTCAACCCTTTAAGAGTTAAATTTCTCAACATCGGTTCTTAGTGGGTGTTGATGTCACAGAAGGAAAACCCTCTCCCAAATTTCATGCTTCCAGGTTCAGGGGTTGCGGCAGGGCAGTGATCAGTCAGGGATTCTCCAATGTAAAGTATAGGGGAAAAAACACATTGCGCCCCTTTTCACCCCCTTCTGGTTGGAATTTCCAAAAACTGGTTCTTAGTGGGTGCCTCCATCAAGGAACAAAACCCTACCCAAATTTCATGCTTCTAGGTCCACCAGTTTTCTCTGGGTTTTGTCGAGTGAGTGAGTTACTTTTCAGTTTTATAGAGAGAGATTTGAATTCATAGATTCATTCCTAAGTTCTGTCTCTAATATATTCAGTTATGTAAATTTATTCAATTTTGATACGTAAATTGCTTTTTTCTTCTGGCCCCCAACACAGTCTCAGAGAGATGAAGCAGACTTCCTGCCAAAAAGGTTTGGACATCCCTGCCTTAAGGCAATGGTTCCTAAATTCACAGCACCCCTGGAATCCTTTCTAGGAGCCGCTGCTATCTTGGATATAACAAAATATAACAAAATATCATGAGAATCAAGATGGTGCCAGCTAAATATCATGAGATTTTGGAATATTCAAGATGGTGATCCCTGGGAGAACAGGTAAAATGTGATGTCAGGTAAGTAAGGAATACTTATGCTTTCTACCTGGGGAACTCCTGCCTTAAGGATTTAAAAAGAGGTGTTTTTTTTTTTACAAAAAAACTTTCTAGGCTAGAAAGCAACTTCCTCTTGAAAGGTTAGAAACAACCACCTCCATTTTGAAGTTGGCAAGGCTGCAGCAATACAGATGGAACTGGTCAACTGCAACAGACTGAGAGCCCAATCCTATGCCTGTCTACTCAGAAGTTAAGTCCCATTACTGAGTTTACTCCCAGGTAAATGAGGACAGGATTGCAGCCTTGCCCTACAATCCAGAGTAACTACGGGAGCACGTAAGAGACTTTACGTGCACCCGTAGTTACTGCACCACCTAGTGAAAACCTATGGGAAATTCATATTGCAATCCAGAGCAAATTGTTCTTACACCGGAGCAAGGACTCCCCGTAGTTACTCTGGATTGCACCCTTAGTTTAACCAAATTCATGCCATTTGTGTCAGCAGAATAAGAACAATGTCTGCACTTAAGGCCATTGCAGCATTACATCCTGCAAAAAGGTGCTGTCAAAAATCTAATTTGCCATTGATTTTTAATTTGCTTTAATTCCCATTAGTTTATATGAGCACTTTTTTGCTCCTTTTGCAAAAAAGTGGGTAAACAAGGCGCAAGGCATGAATGAAATCATTAGCGTCAGCTACTAACCCATTATCTCCTTGACCGCCCTACCAGCACTGGGATAATGGACATCATTAAATAGCAGACAAGATAAAAATGAGAGTAACGAAAATTACAGTAGAGATCAAAGCCAAAGCCTCCCTAAGGCAGTCTCATCAAATGTCTTTATTGGTTGGGTTTTATACTTCTGAAGTAGCAAGCTTACACCAATTCAGGTAAGCCTGGCAATCTTTCCTTAAGCTCATTTCCTACAGAAAATGTAAGGTCTGGTTTCATACAGTTGAAAGATGCAGTTGAACATTTCTACCCGAGAGATATGGCACCACTATGCATTTAGATCTACAAAATGTCCTGCTAACTTAAAACAAGAACTAATCACTCCCCTATTTTAATTTTTGGGGAGGTTGTCGCAGTCACCCTCATTTCTATGGAACATAAAAAATAACTCTATATATCTGATTATACAATCAGATAATTGTCCTACATTTTGGACTGCAAATGCCCAGTGAAAAAGGTAAGATCATACGAACATAAGAAGAGTCTCCACTGCATCAGGCCAAAGGACTATTTAGTCCAGCTTTCTATATCACACAGCGGCCCATCAGATGCCTCAGGGAGCACATATGACACCTGCATCCAGGTGCCCCATGCATCTGGCATTTTGAGGTTCTCCACCTCTACACACACCCCTCATGGCTTGTAACCCGTGATGGTCCTTTCCTCTAGGAATCTGTCCAATTCTTTCTAAAAGGAATTGAGGCTAGATGCCATCATCACATCCTATACATATACCATTTCCACAAAAAAGCAACTTTAGCCTCAAACTGGAATTGCATGTGTATGAGTGCACGTATGTCTGTATGTGTGTGTGTGTTTGGGGGGGGGGGGAGGAGGAGAGAACATTGTAACCAAGAAAAAAAACATTTTATCATTAGGCTTTATGTTGGATAGGAAGCCCATAAACAGTTCCATTTCTCTTTACTATGAAAAAACAATACTGGGTGAATTATTAATTATATTGGGTGAATTATAGAATTTCGAGCTAACTGGAAGCAAGTATGGTCATGCTGTGAACTTATCACCTCATTTCAGTGATACAGCCCATGGTTTGAAATTATCCTGCATTGGAGTGGGGGTAGCAATATGGCATGTACTATATGTACTGGTGGAACTTAGCAGTCTCAGTGTCTCCTTGCCTGAGGCAAACCACAAGATATGGCAAGAGGTCTACTTGGATTTGCTCCCTCCCCAAGCCCCCCCTCCATAATTTGATTTACTAAAAAGAAATACTGACTCAATAGGTCCCCACCTAAGAGGAAACTATGCCAGTTTCATAACAAGGACAGACTTCTGCAGCACAGAATGAAGATGAAAGCCAGTGGTGTAGTTACTGTAATGATCATGTGGCCCAGTGCAAAGCTCAGAATGTTGCCCCAGAAGTGATGTCACAACCAGAAGTGGCATCATCTCCAGGTATTTTTAAAACGAAAATTGGGGAAAACCTGCCTCCTCCTCCTCAGCAGTTCACCAACCATTTGTTCTGCTACTGGCAGAGCTAAAGTACCTACGGTGGTACCTCTCATGACAAGCGCCTCACATAAGAGTTTCACATAACAAGTATAAATTTCCAAGAAATCTTGCTTCACGTAACAAGTTTTGCTTCACTTAACAAGCAAGCGTGCTATGGGCACGCGTGCTATGCAGCCCCGACGCTCCACCTGGAGGCTCTTTAAAAGGGCTGCCGGCCAGTGCCGCTGCCTCTAACTACCCCCAACTTAGGGGCAGTTGCCTGGGGTGTCAGAGGCAACTGCCCCTAAGTACCCCCACCGGCCACCTTGAACCTCCAGCAGCAGCCCAGATAAGCCTCCCAGGAAAGTGTCTTTGATTGCAGCCTCCTAAACATGTCTACCCAGAAGTAAGCCCCATTGTGTTAAATGTCTTTAACACAGCCCCAGGAAAGTGTCTTTAGGATTACAGTCTAAGTAGACTTCATAGGATCATGCACACTGAATGCATGCTTTGAATTCAATTAGTGTTTTGTCATCATTTTTACATGCAGTTAATATTTTTATATGAATATTTTGGGGCTTATGGATCCAATTGTCTGAGTTTCCATTATTTTCTATTGGAAAATTAGCTTCACTTAAAGAGCATTTCACTTAAAGAGCATGCCTCCGGAACGAATTAAGCTCTTTATGTGAGGCACCACTGTATTTGCTATCTGGAGTTTAAGATTTTGTTGCTCCCCTCCCAACAACAAAATCAAACTTATGTAAAAAAAAATGAAAATTGTATCCCTTATTGTTAGGGAAATTGTGCTGGGACAAAGAATAATGGTTATTTTTTCCCTGCTAAATAGAAGAGGAAAACCACTTAGAAGTGCCTGTATACCCAGTTAGCACAGAAACTGTATTGTGATATAAATGCTGTATATTTTATATGTACTGAGAACTGATTGAGATTAACACTTTATTAGTTCCATACAGTTCCAGAATTACCGGTACATCTCATTGGCTCTCAGAATCATTGGTAAAATGGGAAAGTTTTGAATTAAGAAAATCCTGTTTTGTTCCTTAGGCTTTTGTGTACTCATTTGCTGGTTAATTGGCTATAACGTTTGATAGAATATAGATACTCCAGAGCAGTTTGTTACATTGCATTCTGCATCAAATTACCTTTCCAATGTTATATAACATGACAGTATTATTGTTCATACAATTTCCACGATTTTAGTCACTAGTGTCAAGCTCAGCTTGTAGCCCCCCTAAAGCTTGTAACCCAGTGCAACTGCACCCCCTAGTTTTGCCACTGATGAAACATCCCATCTGTAGAATTAGCAGCACATCTCTAAACAGGCACAATGTCTGCTCAACATGATTTCTTTTTGGATGCCTCAGTCTTGTGACACAAGGTCAGAATTTTTCAAAATAGGAAAATACTATAACCAAGGAGATTTAGAATCTCTGTCATCACAAGCACAAGGGACAGAAGGAAGAAAGAAAGAAAACAGACACATACAAACTTACTTTCTGGAAAAACAAGTTCATCGTTGCATTCTTCTCCACTGCAGAAACACATGAACATCAACCCACCATCTCCTTTCCTTTCTTCCATTACACATTCATTGGAACTGATGTTAACTGGTTTATACCCATGGAGAATTTGATTGGGATCATGACATATTGTTTCCAAGGTTATGTTTTCATCATTCTTTCTCCTAAAAAATAGAGTGGAAAATTAACAAATACACAACCAAAAGCAAAATATGAGCTGGGTAGATCAATAACGCAAGGGAAAACAAAGGGAAAGGTTTGACATACCCAAGCTACTACCTAAAGTAGATTATAAAGCTTTAAGTAAAAACAAGAACTAAGCGGAAGATTTACAGAAGCTGGCATCATCCATATGAAAATTATTCCTTACAAGATTGGTCGGCATCAGATTTTACCCTTCTATGGTTTAGGAATGTATACCTTCCATTGACCTTTTGGATGGCTATTTTGGATCATTTGGATGGCTGCTTAATTGACCACAACCTCTGCAGATGTGATGTAAACTACACTCACATCTCCCTAGGATATACATTATCAAATATGGATGTTTGGCTAACAAGTCACGTGGCCCATGCTGTATCCAGCACAGGTTAGGAGGCAAATGAGATCTCCACAGGACAAAAGGGATAAATGCCCAGGCAGATCTGGGGCAGGGGTTGGGGGGCAGTTTTATTGTGTTTATATATTATTGTTTTAACAAAGTTTTTAGTCTGTTTTAATCATTTCAATTTTAAATCTAATTGTATTTTAAGTGTATTTTAATTATGTTTTAAAGTATTAAATTTAAATAATAAATGTGTTTTATTATGTTTTGATAAATAATTATTATGTTTTAATAAAGTGTGTTTTAATTATGTTTTAACTTCTATTTATTATTATTTTAATGGTGTTTTATTTTTATTCATGTTAGCCGCCTTGGGCTCTCTCTTGTGGATGAGGAAAGGCGGGATACAAATTAAGTAAAATAAAATAAATAAATAAATAAATAAAATCTATAGAACTACTTGGATCTCCACCAGCAATAAAGGTGGAGAAGTCCAGGCAAACCAGTGCAATAAATCTTTCATGCGATTTAAAAGACATCAACGTTGTGTCCAATCATTTTAGAATTCCACTAAATTGGGAATGTTGTATTACATTTTCCAGTCATTTCATATGCACAGCTATGCCCAACACCGTTTCTAAGACCTCAAGAACTATGCTTCGTTGGCACCAGACTTTTCTTTTACCTGCACTGAGAATTCCTCTTTTCAGTTGTGCATTTTCAAATGCTCATGTTCAAATCCAAATGGCTCAAGGTTTTTTAGGTGCAAAAACTCTGACATAGCTGTAACTATCCTGGTTTATGCACCAGGCATGAAAAGTACAGTGCAGATCTGATAAATGAAACCAGATCAATGCGCAGGGCAGATTTCAACACATCCATTATAAAGGCACCTTAGCGCTTTCCCCAATTGTCTTCCAAGTTACAATACCCTGAAGGCATGAACTTACAAACAAAAAAAAGATTCAGAAGTTTGCAGCCCTGAAGAATGAGAGAATTATGCAGACAGAAAGACCTTTCTCTAAAGGTTTAGTGGAAAAGCCAAGATGAAACTGGTACAGTTTTCTAATGATGCTTCATCTCACCACAGGTCAGTTTTCCAATATTTCTTGCATGCTTTTATCAAACTACATATTATCTGAAATGGTATAAAAGCCTTCCGTGTTATATTAAATTGGTAACCAAGTTTTCAGTTCCAAAAACAAAACCACAATGAATCATTAGAACACCACAAATGAACTTGAGTCAAATCAGAGAAAAGGTGTGCCTGGGCTTCAGACCTCCTTAAGAGTAAATGGCAAATACTCTTTTTTAAAAAAGGCGAAAGTATTTCAGTGAGTTATTTGTGAATAAATGTTAAATGTAACAGAAGTTACCTCCTGAAACATTTCCATTTTAGTCTACCTGAATTACAGTTTTATGTAATAGATTTGCACCAAAATAAACAAATCTGATAAAGATTACATTAATCTACATGTTTTGAACCAATGGAATTTGGCATCAGCTTTCAAAATATGCAGAAAAATGCTGTGCCACTGATTTTGTTGACACACCCTTAGACATTTTCCCCATAAACAATTCTTCTGTTCACATTTGAAAAGGGCATCAACAGGAGCAGTTACACAAGTATTTGCTGAATTCAGCAATGTGCAATCTGCATGAGGAAGCAAACTTCTCGACACATGCCACCTGCATGTTACTGCTTGCAGTGGAGTCATCAGAGTGGAGCGGCTGGTGCGGGCTGCACTGGGTGACACATCACTTGGGGTGATGCACCAGAGGAGTTTGACACTCCTCCGGCCAGCCCTAGGTGTCAGCGCATGCATTCAGGCCTGTTCTGAGACAGCAGGAGAGCAGGCTCAAATGGCACAAGTCAGTCCTACTGCACGTGCATAGCCAGAAGGGAGGCATCCAGATCTGAGCCTGCCTCCTCCAAATTAAGCCGCTTAAGCGCCAATGCCACTTACCCACAGGAAAGTACATTAGGATTGCAGCCTTGGGAGTTCAGATCTGAGCCTGCCTCCTCCAAAGTAAGCCCCTTACACATCAATGGCACTTATTCCCAGGAACATATATTAGGATTGCAGCCTTGGGAGTTCAGATCTGAGCCTGCCTCCTCAAAAGTAAGCCCCTTTAACTTCAATGTAGTGTTGAAATTAAGTACATGAGAGCAATATGAGTGTTTTTAGCTTTCATTTTAACATGTCCTACATTTGTCCTCCATTTTGCTTGCATGTCCTATATTTTGGGGGTCCTTATTTTCTTCTTACCGTTCTGGCTTATGAGCATCCTGCCCCAGAAGGAAATTCCTTCCTCCTTGCATTCTCCCCATTGAAACTGAAACACTATATTGATTATTATTAAATTTTAAAATATTATGTATAATTTAGCACATAAAATTTATGAATTACAAGCCCACTACTTGATGCCTGCTCACAAGGAAATGGAGGACAAGGAAGACTTTTTCCAAGTCACAAGGCTAAAAAGAGGACATGTCCTGGAAAAAGAGGACATATGGGGGAAAAATAAACAGCCTTAACTGGACAGGAAATAAGGCTTGTGTAGAAGGGCAACTGAAGTTAGAACTATCACAAACCTTTAAAAATAATTTTTAAAAAATCCAGATTATCTGCCGAGCCAATTATTATTTTCAGTGTTGGGGGTGACAACACTGGAGGCTATTTTCTGGAGGGGTCACCACTAGTGACCAAAATGGCTATAAATCATGGTTTTTAGGATAATCCCATCATGTTATATACTGTTAGATCTGTAATTTACAGCAGAATGTAATGGAACAAACCACTTTGAAATATATTTATTCTATATATGTGTAGCCATAAAACAAATGGAGGCGGAACTCGGCATATAGCCATGCCCTCCACCCAGGTGTTGCCACATCCACTGCAGGAGGGTGATGTGCTGGCTTCCCGCACTGGGTGACACAAACCCTAGTGACACCCCTGACTGGTTGTAATCTGTGCAAGTGAGACAGTGCTCGAAAAGATAACAGTCTTAACTTTAGATCTGTTACTGGATACTATCTGATGAAATCATCATTTATGCAGTTGCATCCACAGAGGCCTTTCAGTACAAGAACATGTCAGTATTTGTGTACTGAGGTCATAAAAAAACTTTCTACAGGATAATCATTGCGATACATAACGAGATTATATTTTAGATAGTATGTGCTAAAGTTATGCACTTCAAAAATGATTTGACATGGTTTTTTTGTCCCTATGCATAATAATCCAAATTCTCTTTCTGGAACCTGAAATGTAAGGACTGATTTTGTCAAATGGCAGCATTGAAGTGTGAAAATTGGAAAACATAGATCCTTTTAAACTCAGTCTTTTTTTATAACTAGGCTTAAAAAAACCAAGGTATTAATGGAATGCAGAGTACACTGCATAATATACAGAATGATGTTACCTAAAAGGGTAGCCTGAATGCTTTGTTCATTAACAATAAAAGTATTATAAATCAAATGCATGTAGCCAGAATGAACTCACCATACAGCTGCGCATATTTCAGTTTCATTCACACAGATAGAAGCGATGTTGCATCCACTGGTGCACCGGCCTTCACTTGTGCAGGTTGTTGGTTTAACATCACAAAACTTGCACAGACTTCGAAGCTGCAGTTGATGGTCATGGTAAAATAGTTTGGAGAAGTGACCTTCAGCTGTAGACAAAAAAAGGTGTGCTTTATTACGACGTGTACAAAACTTACACATTTATGAGTAACTTATACACATTTACGAGTAACTTATTGAGGCTCCACCTTAGTGGAGCAAGAAATCTGGAAGTGGGTCTTTAAACCTATTTTCCCATTGTTTTCTTTATACCTAGATTTTCTTATCCACGGGAGGTTCCAGAACGGAATCCCAGTGGATAACAAGGGACACCAAATGGTTCAAGATTAGTAAAAAATGGATCTCCATAAAACTGCAAGTTTCATTATGTTTAGCTAAAGTTGGTCGATGCGATGGTTCAGGAATCGATGAAATTTCCCTTACAAAGGAACTTAGCATGTACCATTTTTCTATAAAATATAATGCAGCACTTTTGGAAGCGATTTTTTTCCTTGTTCCTCAGCTGCTGGATCAAGAGTCCCTATAGAAAACTACTGCACATAGCGCTCTTCTAAGTGTGGCAGAAGAAAAATATTGATAAATTGTTTGAATGCAATCACAACGTATTGTGCTCATTTAATTTGCAGATGTGGTAAGCAACAAACTGATAACACAAGTGAGAAAACATGCACTCTTGGGAAAAGGTTATGACCACAGGCATCCAAATACGATAACTGGAATGCAGCCTTCTGTTGCCGGAGCCACAAGGCCACCTTTGAACTAACAGAAAAGATCCTGTTAACGCTTGACTACACCTCTGCATAATGGCGCAAGAGTATCATTCGACAGGAGCTCTCAACATAATGACTCAATCAGCAGCCAAGTGTTTTTATTTTGGAGAGCCCACTAGAAAAAGGAATTTCCTCTCAAATAATTCTGAGAGTCCTTGGGGTCTGAAGCACTTAGTATAAAAAAAATATATTTGCAACACACTGACACCACCAGAACTACATGCCGAGAAGCAAAACGGAGGGTTTCTCGCTCTTTTGTTTCTCATAATGCCAGTTTGAGGATTTGGTTATTTTTGCAGAGAAGGATAGGGAGCTCAACACATTCTGCCTAGCCATGCAGATTTTTCGCCTTGATTCTTCCCTAGATGCACTCCAAGAGAAGAAATAAGTTGGGGTAGGAGAAAAAAGTTCTCAGGAGTTTGCTAAATGGAAGAATCAACCAGAGAAAAAAGGTTAATCACCACTGCCTCTTTCCCCAATAACTCTACACACACACACATCTGTCTTAGCTCAGCAAACATGGATTAGGGAACAAGCGTCTGCCAAAGTACTGTGTAATTCTGCCCTGAAATCATGCCCAGGAGGAGAACGTTTTGGAAGTTCATCCAGTGGAGGCATATTATGCAAAAATCATATGCCCCTATTGAAAATCCATGCATGTTTTCCCCAAAGCTCCATAAGCACGAAGCTCAAGTCCTGCCAGAACTTGCTCAATGATTTTTCTGGGGAAGAAAATTCATATGGGTTTTCAGTTCTGATGCAAAGGTTTTGCATGCGTATTCCATAGTGAATCATCTTCCTGGGGAGGAAAATGTAGTAATCCCATGCCTTTTTGATTAGCCATTTTGAGGGGCCATGTCCATAAAAAACTCACAGGATGAAAAGAGAGGAGGGAAAGCTCCACGTCTGTGTTGTCGTTAATATTCTGGTGACCTGAATACAGGCAGCCATGGCCAAGTTGACTATTTGGATTCAAACAGAGGTGGGCATAACAAGATTATAGTAAATATAGTGCACACAGACAGTTGACCTCCAATACCAGGAAACGCTTGCTAAGATTTGGATTTTTAAAAAGCATCAAAGATTTGGATTTTTAAAAAGCATCAAAGACAAGAAAAGATTTCTTTATTTTAACTAGAAGAGGCAGCACATATTTTGTGCAAGAGAAAAAACTCCAAGTGACTTACAGAAACCACCATTCCTTTTATCACAATACCCACAGGGAAGGTGAATCATCTCTTTGGAAACTGGCATGCTTCCTGCTTTGTCTGTGTTCTCTTTTCCTGGAAGTTACTAGTATCCATTATCCTAGCTGTGCCACTTTGAAGTCTTGTTTTGAACACATTACCATACTCTCTTGGCAACACAAATACTTCTAAATCCTTAAAACAGGCAAAACCAAAAACCAACAAAATACAATGACTAGTATTTGTTGAATATTGCAAATTTTTTTCCCATCGTTCTTTCGCAGTGGAAGGATTGAACTCCGCATTTGTAAACTCCATCTGTTTCTCTAATATGAAATGGATGTCTCCTTCATTATCCACTAGGGTTCCATTCCAGAACCTCCCAAGGATAAAAAAATCAGTGTATAAGGAACAGAATTGAAAAATAGGTTTAAAGACACACTTCCGGGTCTCTTGCTACCTTTATTAATAAGGCAGTGCCTTAATTTCCTCAGGAGATTACTGGTAATTCTAGTACTGAAAAAATGGAATGATTGCTTGCATGACTACCTCTCTACAACAGTAGAAAAGCAGTTTTTTAAAACTGTGATTTGCAGTTGAGTCAAATCAGTATATAAAAAATCAGTGGATAACAAGGTTGGACCTGTATTCTTCATATATTTGCTGTATCAGCCCACTGAACCAGTCCACAGTATGAATTGGAGAATTAGAATAGCAGAAGAGATAATTGGTGGGGGGGGGGTGTTTCTATGCAGGGTGACCAGATCATAATTGAAAAAGAGAACCCTAAAAATGTAGGACATGACAAAATAATAGCTAAAAACACTCATGTATATTGCTTTCATGTGGTTAAACACTATATTATAAGTTGAAAACTATTCCTACGATTTATTAATTACAGCTTGTCAAAAACTGAGACCCACTTCAAACTCCATGATGCAAAAGAGGAGATGTTAATTCCCCATGAGCAGCATGGTGTAACCAGGGGCCCCAGAAAGCCTGAATTGGCCGGACAAGTCTGGTTTTTGGCCATTGGACCAGACTGTCTGGTCCAATAGGCCACTGTCCGGCCTTCTGAGGGGTGGGTGGGAAAGTGGTTGGGGGTATTGGGGGGGAGATAAAGGCAGCCATGGCTAAGCTTTGACCAGCCGTAGCGGCCATTTTCCTTAGTATGCACACATAGCATTGGGGTTGCATAGCGTGCATGTGTCCTATTACTCCCTTGGCCAGCCAGGGAGCAACCAGGAAAGGAGTCTCCTAACAGAGCTCCTCTTCCAACGCCATGCCTGGGCCAAATGAAGTGGGGCAGCACGCTCCCAGGACCCGCTCTTGGCTCCACCAGCAAAGGCGCAAAGCAGCCTCCTCCAGTCCCCAAATTCCAGTTGGCCTCTTTTTGCCTTGGGGCAGAGCCAAGAGCTGGTCCTAGGAGTGCGCTGCCCCAGGACTTCATTCAACCCAGGCACGGCGTTGGAAGAGAAGCTCTGTTCTGATGCTCCTCTCCTGGTTCCTCCCTCCTCCTGTCGTCACATTCATTTTCCCTCCAGCCCCCAAGCACCTTCCCACACAGCCCAGGTAAGCCCCTATGAATGTCTCTACTCAGAAGTAATCCCATTAATTCAATTGGCTTACTCCTGAGTAGATTATATGCTGGCACCCAAAAAAGAGGATCCTCTCCCCCAAATTTTAAGTCCGGATTTTCAGTGGAAAATCTGGACTTTTAGGAGACTCTGTCCTACTTTTTGGGTACCAGCATATGGTCACCCTGAGTGTATCTCGTCAATTGTCAAAACTCTGATTAAGTTCCTTGACAATATTAGTCCCTAGTCAGTGTGCCATGTGATGAAAAAGATTAAAAATTCCTGATCTAGGTTATCACAGTTTGCTTCCTGTTTCAATGCAAAATGAAAGAAAAGTTGCCTTTTGCAAAGCAAGGGGAGTTAACAGCAACGGGGTGGAGATCTGAGAATTGAAAATAAGTTGAACATTGGATATGGGAAGGCACCTGTATACAGTAAGGTACTTATCTTTTAAGAAAAGGTAAAAGACAATATAAATGTGGGGTAAGTATTTGTTTAGAAGGTTTGTTATTTAGGATACAAACCATTCACTGAGCTGAAAAGGATAGTAAATACACGTGCATTTGTTCAGACATAGCACAGGAATTAATCTTAAGTAACAGTGAGTAATAATGAAAAGAGACAGGAAAGAAGGTTAAGAAAAAGTAAGAAAAAGTATTCGTTTTTGTTTCAGTCAGAAGGCAACACAGCCCCCAATGAAGATGGGATGTCAGTCTTAAGTATGAATTTCTTGTCTTTTGTTGCAACCATAAATGTTAAATGTATGAGTTTATGCATCGTTTCCTGTGGGGTTTTTTTAAGCATCATGAAAGGTCATAAAATGCATACAAGTTATATTTGAGCAGAAATGGTTTTGAAAGTTCATCTTGAGAAAGCTGCATGGTACACAAATATGGCTACAGTTTACAAAAGATAAATGACAGTACATAACTTGCTAAATGGAAATGCTGACATGAGAGCACATTAACTTTGTCCTCTTAGTCAGGATTTCAGAAACGCACCTGCCATTTTCATTATGAAACTCAACTTTGCTGAAAAAAAGGTATTCTATTTCTTGTCCTAAACATCTAAGGATCTTATTTTTTATTTGTTATAAAAATATAATCATTAATGCTGCAATTCTAGGTTCTGCAGTTAGGTTGGCCTAAGCCCCAGCATAAGTCCTGTGCTGACCTTGGGGATGTTTCAAAAATGCCATAAGACACATCTGCACCACTCCTGGGGGAGGCTTAGGTCAGTGCACAGACATGCACTTGCCTCCCTACATCACCACACAAACGGGACAACCAACCAGTTGTGATGTCCTAGATTAGGATTGCACCCTAAGGATTGCTATAAACCTTTTTCAATAAAACAGTTTGCAAAACATTTTACATGGCAAAATAAAACATGTGCAAGGGCACAACTAGTAGCATATTCTTTTGCCCTTCAGCACACTACTCCTTGTCCTCTCCTTTGGGTCTGGACCAGGGGTGTCCAAACTTTTTGGCAGGAGGGCCACATCATCTCTCTGACACTATGCCAGGGGCTGTAAAAATGATTTACATTTCAAATTTGAATCAATTTACATAAAAGAGTGTATTAGACAAATCTGAAAATCTGTAGGGCCAGATGGAGGGGTCTTGCCATTGTCCACATTGAGGCTCTCTGCAGGCTGCATTTGGACCCCAGGCTGGGGTTTGGATACCCCTGATCTAGTCTGTGATCCTCTAGGTCAGTCGCTCCTAAACTGTGAGCTGTTGCTCTCTAGAAAACCACTGAATCTGGCCTGGGAGCACCAGAATCCTCTCAAAAACCCACCACTCATGAATGGGATTGTAGCCCTAATGAGGAGTCATGGCCAAAAGTGCTGCCAGGCATAATCCCAAGTTTGGGAACCACTGCTCTAGGGGCTGAGACTTTGCTATAAGGTGTCATGTACATCAATGGAACAACATTAACATTCCAAAGTGCATTTTAATACAGTGCAGAAAACATGTTTAGTACAGCTGCGTGCTTTAAAAAAATCTGATTGAAAAGGACTGTAAAGGGAAAAAACACACACACACTCAAGAATTTCAACAAGTCAGCAAATTTTAATAGAAGCTGTTCTTAATGGATTTCCTGACTGGAAAAACCATTTTTTCCTCCTTAAAAGCATTGTTTGCGAACAACCTTGACCCCCAAAAATAATATTCAGAGGAAAGATTTTGATTAGAAAATGGGAGACATTTTCTTCTATCAGCTCACGTAAAACATATCCGTTTTCTTATTCGTAAAGTGAGTTGCAATACAAATCAATCCTTTGAAACAAGCATGTAACAGAACATTTTTTGAGATTAAAGATTTGTCGTTTCCTTCCAGAAAGCTATGTTTGCGACATATTTCCTGACAAAGGAAAACAAGAGCATATTTTCAAGCCCCTTGGGATAGGTTTCCTTGACAAATGTTGCCTTTGGAAATTAGTGGGTATGGGGGGTTTACTGTAATCAGGCAGTAAGAGAACAGAATTTATGCAAGCCAAGTTTTGGGATGACACATTATTCTCAGTAAAAAAAAACAAACTCTAGAAAATACTTGGTTTTTTGTTGTTGTTTTTGTTTTTTTTAATCAAGGATTCAAAAAAATGTTTAATTCTCTGGAGAATTATAGATTCGATGCTGCAATGTGCCAGTTTTCATAAGAGAGAAATTTATGTGGAGTCAGCCCTTTATCTTCCACATGTTTGGTTACCCGCAAATTATTGTTATGCCTCATTGATGACTTGAGAAGTTTCCTTGTCAGGATGTTTAAAAGCCAGTCGTTGGAAACCCATGGTGCTGCATGGTGTTAATTCAGATTCTGTTAAGATTGCTCAAAACAAGAAGAAAGCATAAAATGGGCTTCGGCTGGTCCTTTACTATGGGGCACATCCAGTGGTGGGATTCAAATATATTAACAACAGGTTCTATGTCCCATTAGTAACTGGCACTCAGAACCAGGCGCTCATTAGCAAAGGGTTCTATAGAACCTGTGAGAACCCTCTGAAGCCCACCGTTGGCACATCATTCAAAATTGAATTTTGTCACAAAATCCAGTGTGGAGGTTGAGAGTATAGACAGTACCTAGCTGCACGTTTCCGTCATTCAGCATCATGAGGCGCATACCAAGTAACTATGTGGTTTGGGGCTATTCAGTCACACGGCTGTGGCACCTTATGGGAAATCGAGATTTGGCACACTTTTGGCAAATGCTCATGTTTGTGGCAGCAGGAGCGCAATTCCACATAGGACAGTGGCTGCACATGACTGGTTGGTACCTGTAACCTGGCAGGGAATTATCACATGAAGGCCTACTCCACCTGTCAGTTTGTATATTAGCCATTGGTGTAGCAGCCTTTGTTTTATAGGGAAATCCAAAGTATTTAAAATGTGTACAGATGTCCCCCAACTTTCTGATGGTTTGTTTTCTGACGATCTACTATTTCATTTAATTATAACCAGAACTCATTCATTCAACACATGCTCCACTCTTTCAACCTCTCTCTACTGGTCTAAAGGTTAAATTCTCTTTCCTGATGCTGATTTGCATTTGACATGGTGATCAAACTGTTTTGGCATTTCTTTAGGCCTTTCTTCAGTAAATAACCATTAATCAAATACATAAGATATGGATTATCTACACATGCATTTGTTCATTTTACTGTAATTTGTTGTGCATTTTGTCTATGTATTAATAAATATGTATTATTTAGGCTTTTGCAGGTGATATTTATTTCTTTTTGGTGGCCATTTTGCATTTGCAGGCTGAAAAAAAAATTGGTCCCTAACCTGGTCTGGTCCCTAACTCATCCAATTATTGGGGGATGCCCGTATAAAACTCAAGAGGGAGAATACTTCAAAACTAATTTCACATTTAGTTTCATATTTTTTTTGCTATCATTGATAGGAAGGATACAGCAAGCATTCACACATCTACTCAGAAACCTCAGATATGCATCAACTGCAACTCTTGTATGCATCAGCAGCAACTGTGAAGCCACTACGTTAGGATGCCTTATTAACTGGCTGGCCATGATCTTTCCCCCCTCTAAGGTAGCCTCATAACAGATATGAATTTGCCTTATGGAGAAAAAAAACTAATCTACCTGACTGGGTTATTTCCCAGCTTATACCAACATGACAAAATCTTAAAAATTGAATTGTACTATAGAATTTCCTGCTGTATTTATATTTTGAGAATTTTGAACAAAAGGTGAAAAGGTGGCTGGTCAGAAGATGGCTTCCAAGTTTGGCCTGGAATACGAGCACTTTCTTTTAATTAGGATCATTACTAAAGTCTGGCTTCTAACTAAGCTAGAAATACGATACACTTTTCGGCAGTGTTTCTGAGCGAAGGCATTCTAGATTTTCAAAACACTTTTGTCAGCCTCCCAAGCTCAATTTTTACAAAGCAAGAGGGCTAATATATTTTCCCCTGACATTCTTTCCACAGGTTATTAAAGAAAGGTGGGGATTTTCAATGATCACCACTGATCTAATCCCAGCGCTTTGAAACCAAAGCACCACATGGCTGGCTTTGATTTCCTTTTCATGTGGCTTTTGGAAGACGGTCCGATTTTATCGGATCTGTATCTGCCAGCAGCGTATAAATGGAATATCACAGATGTCCATCTCCTGGTTGGTAACGGCGTGGCAGGGAAAAGCTCCAACAAGAGTATTATTACAGCTTCCCGGAGGCTGATATTAAAACAATACTTCTGTTGACTGCTAAGAGGCATTAGAAGGGGAAGGGAAGAATTTGAGCAACAGGACTCTCAGGATTGAGCTTGGCATGGATTGTGTTTGACAATCCGCAGCACTGGTTACTGTTTCTTTCAACTGGAAACTGTGATTTCCCCTCAATACAAACATATTTTTTAAAAAACTCTTATGCTCGAGACTTGGATGCCTATGCGTGGGTCTATCTGTTCTATACCCAACAGGGGCTGAGCTCAATAGGAAAGGCCAAGCATTGCTCTCCAATGACTAAG
Organism: Cryptoblepharus egeriae; assembly: GCA_030015325.1. Classification (NCBI taxonomy): domain Eukaryota; kingdom Metazoa; phylum Chordata; class Lepidosauria; order Squamata; family Scincidae; genus Cryptoblepharus; species Cryptoblepharus egeriae. Next base: position 40,168,118 of record JAREYC010000004.1, on the reverse strand, counting down.
CATGTGCTGCCAACTTCCAGACTAGCTTCAGTTGTAATTACAACTCAGAATTTAAACTCCTGTGCTGTGGAATAACAAACAGTTAAGCTAGGCTGCTAACCAGTCCCCCGAAAGGATATTTCACATGTTTGTGGCCTATAAAGTTTTACATTTGATAAATTTTTTTAAATGCCTTTCTGCCTATGGAATGTTGGTTTTTTGGCACAAACTAAAAGGTTATTCCATATAGGAAGCAGAGTCTTTCTTCTTAGGGTTTCGTAGGTCCTTTTTGTTTACCTTTTAAATTAATTAATACAGTGTTCAGGGAAAGGCTCCAGATGGATATACACCAGGCACACTATAGGGGAGTGAAAATGGTTGATAACTCCCAAACCAGCTCTGCTCCATGCAGGGATGGCTGCAGATCTCATGCCAAATGTTTTCCCTTTACTTAATGATGTGCCACTCTCCAGTAACTTCCCACAGCACGTTCCTCCTCTCTGACTTTCTTCTTCCTCCATCTCTTTTTTACTCCAGGTTAGGAAAGGAGAAATTAAGGAAGAAAGTAAGTAGATGGACAGCGCCTTTCACCTTTTAGCCCCATGGATGGTCCAAAATGGGCTCCATTATGACCACAGAGGTCTAGGGAAATTAGTAAACAACACTTTTAAGGCTCAATACCTCTCCAGCGTCTGCATTACGGCTTCTGTTAGAATGAAAAATTCTTGGTCATTTCTGTGTTACAAACTATAGCTTCATACAATTTGATCTTGGGAACATTTGATTTGATTACACATACACACTACTTATTTTTGTGTCCTTTTCCTTCACAGTTTCAACCGTGCAATGCTTAAGGTGCAATGCTAACCTAGGCTGGCACAATTAATCAATCTTCCCATTCCTGTGGTGATGTAGGGAGGCAGGCGCATGTCTCTGCATTGGCTTAGCCCTCCCGCAGGAGTGGCGCAGAAGTGTCAGCACTTTTCTGACATCGCCAGGTCAGCACAGGACAAACGCCATTAGGCATGCCTAACTGGAAATTAGGATTGCAGCCTTACAGAATAACTACAGCAATACCTGGCATCTTTGGTTAAGATAAAACAGACAAGAGTAAAAAAAATGAATGAATGTCAAAGCATAACCTTATTCAGCTTGCAAATTTATTTTGACCAGCAAAAAATGTAGTAACTATATAATGCAAGCAACGTGGGCAAAATCTAAATACAAGTTGTGTCTTATTATCCACCGATTTGAGAACCACCGATTTGAGAACCACCGATTTGAGAACCACCGATTTGAGAACCACCGATTTGAGAACCACTGTTACCAGGGTCCACCTTTAAATGTCTTATAACAAGGAAAAAAATCAGCATCCAATTTCCTACTGTAATGTTAAACTGCACAGGTCGCCAGCTTTTTAAGGTTAAAAGGTAGCTTTAAAGACTCACTTTCAGTGTTTTTGCTTCATCATTATCACCCTATTCTATGCTAATACTATATATCAGTATTGGCGCGATACCACATTCAGCCATATTTTTATTTCATTAGATTTCATTATTCACCTCCTTTACTGGCTGAATGAGGTATACAGATATCCTCCGCTTTGTTTATCCCCCACTATCCATCAGTTTATTTTCTGATGATCCACTCTTTCAACACCTTTTAATTATACCAAGAAATCATTCAACACTTGTTCCATTCTTTCAGCCTCCTTCTGCTATTCTAAAAGATCAGATTGCCCTCCGCCATGTTGATTTGCCTACGACATGGTGATTCAGATTGTTTTGGCATGTGTTTGTGTGTGCAACGGTGAATGAGCACAAGTGATCACTGTAGCTCCAGATCTATTCCCACTCCTGAAGGAGAGTCCATTTGCAGAAATCTTTGTGTAACAGCAGGAATCTCTGCAAAAATTAAAAGGGCATTTGCAATTTGCTAGCTAAAAAAGCACCCAAAGCAACATTTGTAAACTAAAATAAGTCCACTTCCATTTTTCAACCATTTTTACTTTTCACCACCGCTCCAGAACCCAACACATCAGATAAGCAGAGGACACCTGTACTATCTAATTAGATGCATTCTAAGACAATAGTGGGGAAAGAAACCTGAATTGGGTCTTTAAAGCTATTTTTGCACTAATTTGGTATGTACTTAAAAATATATATATACCGAGTATTCTGAAATGGAACATGAGCAAACAACAAGGTGCAACCTGTTAACAGAAATAAATGAAAAGTAAATCGTAAATGTTGATGAACATTGTGGAAGGTTGGATGAAATTTGAAATGTGGTTATAATTGAAAACGGCTGAAAAAACAAAGCTATGAATGTTAAGGTATTGCTGTAGTAGGCTGCAACACGTGGTTCAAAATGTGGCTGTCGAAGCCATACAAATATATGAGTAAATCTAAGCCATACGGCGAAAAGGCCTATTTTAATATACTTTTGTCAGCTAAGCAACTATGTAGCTATTTAAAAGCATAAGCATACGCTGCTGCTCCAGGAAGAGTGACAAACCCACACACAAAATCTTGGAAAGCCATCAGCAGGTCTGAATTTTTTTGCTAGCTTATATAGTATTGCAAGAAGATATTCCCACCTTTGGTCTTGTTTACGGTAATTAACTACCCTACACTAAATACATGTTCTGTTGCAAGTGAAGCGAAAATGACAAGGCTTGGCCTCTACATTTGTCTAAGATCACCTTAAAAGTGCAAACTTTATGGTAATTTTGTCCCCAAAAGCATACTTAAAACTTGATGCCATGAAAAAATACATATATTTTTCCTTCCATGTCTTTTTAAAAAATCCATGTCAAAATGCAAGCACATATGAACGCAAGATCAATTCTTAACCTACGTACTGTAGATTCAAAGCCATTAACCATTTCAATTTACAGACATATGACTAACTCTGAGGGAACTGATTTTCCAACAGTACAATGTTTTTTAAAAAGGGATTTCCCCCAATCCCCTTCTAAAAATATCACAACAATTAGTCAAAGTCTAGTCTTCCTATAAAAACATTTAACGTCGCTTCCCATTTTTGCAAAGTCAAAGGAACTATCTATGTATATGCAAAACACACTGTTGTTTCAGTTCATTCAGCAAAGCAATATCCAAGACTGGATGAAAAAAGGGGAAAAACAGATTTTTACTCTGGAAAAAAACAAATTTTTACTTTTACTCAGTAAAAGTCTTTACTCACAAGAGGTGCTGCTTTTTAAACCCTCCTTTTAAACCCAGGTGCTGCTTTTTAAACCCTTCTATGATGAGCGAAACCTGCCTCAAGACCTATATAAAGGTTAAATGTACAGGTACTCTGTCCTCCATTCTATAAGGTCACCCAGTAAAGGAAGAAGACCCTGATGATGTAAACCAGTGGTTCTCACAGTGGAAGTCAGGATCTTTTGGGGGGCATCATAATTTCATTTCAGAGGGGTGGGTGCCACCATCTTACAATCAGGCACTGGGTACCTCCATCTTAGAATAGGTCACTCAGGCTGCAACCCATACTTATCCTGAGAGATAGGGCACAATCCAGAGTAACTGTGGGAACTTATAAGAGACATTACGTGCACCTGTAGTTACTGCACCATCTAGTGAAAATCTATGGGAAATTCATATTGCAATCCAAAATAACTTGTTCTTACTCCAGAGCAAGGACTCCCTGTAGTTACTCTGGATTGCGCCCTAAGTCTCACTGAACATAATGGGACTATGGAGGAGCTCTGGCATCACAGTAATGTCACTTCTGTTTAATTGCACTTACGGCTATGACATCAGATTGTCATTCTCAGAAGCGAGTCCAAGGCTGAAATGCATGAGAAGTACGCAGTGGTGGGCTTCAGGGGGTTCTCACAGGTTCTATAGAACCTTTTCCAAATGAGCACCTGGTTCTGAGAACCAGTTTCTAATGGGACATAGAACCTGTTGTTAATTTATTTGAATCCCACCACTGAGAACTGGTGTAAATAATCCATGCACATTGTAGGAGGGTGCAACCACATCATGCAATTCAGCAGCGTGAATTGCAATAAATTATGCAATAAAATTATGCAATATTATGCAATAAAATTATTGCAAATTATGCAAAAAAAGCAGAAATGTGAGAACAGGCCTTTGAGGCCTGGCGCTGCAATGTTATGTACCCAAGGCACACAGTTTACCTACCTGACCCACCATACTGTATAGGGAATATGTTCCTTTTTATTCTTCCCTATAGTTCCTTGGGGCATAGCAAGCTTCCTTATACAGACCATGTAGCTCAGTATTGTCAACACTAAGTGCAGTTTTCTGGGTATTTGGTCAAGGGTCCTTTTCACATTTTTAGACCATACTTCCTCCAAGGAACACATGGTGATGAACAAGTCCTTTCCTGCTTTTGTCTTCATAATGAGACAGAGAGGTAGGTAAGGCTGGGAGATAATGACTGGCCCAATTACACCTAGGGAGCTTCATGGCTAAGCAGGGATTTGAACCTGGATCTTCCAGGTCTAAGTCCAACTTCCAAACCACTAATATTATCCTGGCTTTTCCCAAGCCCTGAATGGAGATGCCAAGGATTGAACCATAGACCTTCTGTATTTTCATCTTAAATTATTCCACTAATCTACCACACCATCCTACAAATGTTACCAAATATTTTCTTGCTCCAAGTATATTCATAGGTGGTTGAAGCTAAAAAGACACACAGATCTTAATTCCTTGAGCCACCAGAAAGGATTTTTTGTCAGCCAATTCAATTAAATCAGTATTTATTAGGAACAGTTATGTGCAATTCCAGGCTTTCATGCTTCACATGCAGCGCATGCAGCGCCGAGCACGATACCATAGTCTTCCAAGACTGACGGAGGCCTGCTTTTATGTGCAATTTAGCTGATAATTTATGAAGTGTTGGCATTTATAATTTATGAAAAGTTATATGATCTTACTAATCCAGTCTTGAACTACTAACGGTTCATTGGCTAACCACCAATTAACCATAAGTGACAAGTACAATGTTAACTCCAAATAAATGGAGAAACAAGCAACAGATTATACTGAAATGAGCAAACAATAAAAAATTGCACACATGAGCAGGCACATAGAGCCAGCAAAATCAACCAGAACCTATAGCAAAATCCAGCTGAAGAAACTATTGACAAAAAGCTGAAGAAACGACTGCATTTACTCAATTATAACGCTCATCTTTTCCAGCCAAATTTAGTCTCCAAAATCAGGATGCGCATTAAATTCAATGATTAATTAGAGTTGAGTAAATGTGGTGTTTTGATTATAAGTATAGGATGCGCATTAGATTTGATTGCGCATTGGATTCAAGCAGATATGGTATTTTCCAACACATCTTATCATTAGGTGACATTACTCACAATACTGCATTTTTGTGCAATTGCACACATCTTCTATGATATATGCAATTAGGAGATACAATGTTGAAATCTATTGCTAAATATTATTAGATCTGCACATGGAAGGCATTGATAATGATTCACTCAATGAAACCAAAGTTCTCCACCACGATTAGAGTCTTACTCTACAATCCAGAGTTAACTATGGGAAGATGTAAGAGGCACTTACTCTGGATTGTTCTATGCATTTCCCACAGGTTAACTCCATCAGTGTAAAAGATCCTGTAGTTACTCTGGATTGTAGCCATTGGCTCACACCAATTTCATGCCCTCTGTTTACTATTCCCCTTTTGCACATACTGTAAGATAACATAAAAAGATAAATAAAATGACCTCTGCTTGCCATTAAAACCACACAGAGTATGGTTCATTTGAAACTTCACCCCACTGTGCTGGACACTAGTAATCATCTTAACATCACATCTCCAATTCACTAACTACCACCCCAGCAAACATTCATTACAGAGAGCAAACACTGAACATTCCTTGCAAATTTAAAGACTTTGGTAGCTTTCCATTAACCAAAAAGAGTAGGTTGTTTCAGTCTACATTGAGGGTTACCCAGAGATACGACCAGTTCAGGCTTCCAGCTATTTAAGGCTGCAATCCTATGCCCACTTTCTTGGAAGTGAACCCTGCTGAACACAATGGGATATATTTGTGAGTAGATATGCATAGGATTGTACTGTTAAATCAATTTTACCACTACTCCAAAAGTATATTACTGGGTTATATTACTGATCAGGGTGCAATCCTAATCAATTTAGGCCAGCGCCAACTTACCCGTCCCTCTGTCCCTGCAGTGGTGTAGGGAGGCCGGTGCACATCAGTGTACTGGCCTAACCCTCTACCACCAGTGTTGCAGAAGATCTGTATGGCATTTTTGTGACACCTCCAGGGCAGTACCAGGAATTTGGGCTGGCCTAACTGCAAGTTACTATTTGCACTGTCCGTTATTATTACCAAGGTATATTACACCACAACTGAACTGACATGATTCAAGACCACAAAAATTAAAAAAAATTAGATGTAATTATTGGCAAATAATGCCAGTTTTAAAACAAAATGAAGGTATTGCATTATATTATTTGTGCCGTTTGAAATTAACTACATCTTTTGATATGACACTGTATACAAGAAGCTGTGCATATTCTTCAGCCATTCAGTGTCTGAGAGTGACAGATAAAGACATACACTTGGCATATCCCCTCTACAATATGTATTATTATACATCTCTTGGATGTACTTTTCCAAAATAAGTTTGGCTCTGAATGGTTAGATCTCAGAGATCTTATATCACTGATATACATTCATGACAATTTTGCATAAAATGTGAGTTCATTACATTTTGATGTACGTTCAAAATGATGTACGTTCATGACAATTTTGCATAAAATTGTATAATCTATATTTATAATTTGATTTTAATGGTGTTTTATCCTGTTTGTCAGCCGCCTTGGGCTCCCTCTTGTAGGAGAGGAAAGGCGGGATATAAATAAATAAATAAATAAAATGTGAGAGCCAGGATGGTGTAGTGGTTGGGAAGCTGGATTGAGATCTGGGAGAAATAGGTTCAAATCCCTCTTGGCCTTGAAGCTTCCTGGGTGACCTGCCTCACCTACCTCATAGGGTTGTTGTGAGGATAGAAGGGATGGAATATGTTATTAATTTGCCTTGGGCATTAGTTTGGGCATTAGTTTGGGAAAGCCATAGTATAAATTCATCAAATAACTCAATTCTTTCATCCAAGGCAAGACCCAATAGGTATTTCATTTGTAGATTTTTTTAAAATCCTGGATAGTTAAGTCCCACCACTTCCAATCCACCACCTTTGGATATTTTTGCTAAAAATAAAAATATCCTTGTTTTATAGAAAACTATCAAAAAGCGTACCCGCGTTGCAGGAGTAACATTTCCCCATACAACATCCCCCTCGGAGCATCAACACCCCATGTGCAACTTCCCCCCATGTGCAATACTCCCCCATGCGCAACTCCCCCCATGCGCATCATCCCCCCATGTGCCTGAACTCCTCATATGCAACATCACCCATCTGCATCAGTCCCGCATGCGCATCATCCCCCCATGCGCAACTCCCCCCCCCCCACGTGCAGCATCCTTGCCAGTGCAACCTCTTCCTCCAAACAACATCCCCCCCCCCCCACTGCACCTGGCACTGAGCACCAAATTGGCTGGATATTAGTCAGTCTCCCATGTTAAGTATAGGACAAAAACAGGTTTCACCCTTTTCAGCCCCTGAAGGGTTAAATTTCTCCAGATGGTTCTTGGTGGGTGTTCAGGTGACAGAAGGAACTCCCAGAATTCCATGCTTCAGGCCCAGCAGTTGGGGCAGAATGTTGATGAGTCATCAATTCTCCAATGCAAAGTATAGGGAGGAAAACGCATTGCGCCCCTTTTCACCCCCTTCCGGTCGGAATTTCCGAAAATCAGTTCTTAGTGCACCCCTCGGTCACTGAAGGAACGTCCACTCCAAATTTCATGCTTCTAGGCCCAGCAGTTTTGGCAGGGCGGTGATGAGTGAGTGAGTGAGTCAGTCAGTCAGTGAGTCAGTGACTTTTCTCTTTTATATATATAGATAAGATTTCAAAAATGTGAGAACTGATTTATCTTCTCAGAGTGAAATGCATTGACAATATACATAATGTTTTTTTGTAGAAATAAGCATGGGGATTCTCACTATGAAGATGTTATTTGTAATCATAGGCATGTCTTGATGGCTACATAGGTGCTGGTACTCACCATAGAGGTGCTGGTACTCAGTACTGGTGAGTACCCCTTCCAAAAAAAGCCCCCTAAATATACAGTATTTTTATCATTTTTGCTGAAAATTTGCTGACATATCTCCATCTATGGAAGCAAAGGTAATGCCATTTGATTTCTGCATGGCTAGAGATTGCTACCTTGATATACGTACGGAGTGGGCCAAAAGTAGGCTTATAGTTATTTTCACTATTGGTTTCATGTTAGATCTAATTTTTCCAAATAATAATTCCAAACCAGTATTCTGTATCTGTGTTTTGGAATGTATGTAAACAGTATTGAACAAATACGATTGTAACAAATACATATAAATGTAAAAAAATGTTTAAAAAAATTTAAAGTGCATACCAATTAAGTGTAAGCCTACTTTTGGGCCACTCTGGATTACAACTGAAATTTAATAAGCACGGTAAGTTCATTTAAATTGCATCTTAAATATGATAACTGCCTCTGGTTTGTAGGGTTCAACAGATAGGTTTGCCAAGTCTGGTGGAATGTTTTTATTCTTCCCTCCCATTTCATCCTTAGTCCATATATAAGGTATAAATCACTCCAAACTTGGAAGGAAAAGGGAAACAAATGCTGGAAGAAAGGAACTAATCATGACTGTGTGCGCACACAGTTTGAACAAGTGACAAGTCCCCTACTCCACCCAGAGTCACTTCAAAATTACTTTTGTGATCTATCTACCTATACATATAAAACTGAAAAGTCACTGACTCATCAACACCCAGCCAAAACCACTGAACCTAGAAGCATGAAATTTGGGGAGGGTGTTCCTTCCATGCTGTAGGCACCCACCCAGAACAAGTTTTTTTGGAAATTCAAACCAGAAGGGGATGAAAAGGGATGCAACATGTTTTCCTCCCTATTCTTAACATTGAAGAATCAACAACTGATCAACACTCTGCTCCAACGCAGGGATGCTCCATGAGGCCTGATGGTGCTCACTGTCACCCAGTGGTGCCTAGAAGTGGTGGGGGTTGATGCATGGGGGTGAGGAATGGTGCATGGGAGTAGGGATGGTGCCTGCTGCCCACCACACAATATTCTTGACATTTTACTCTAACAGCAGGTAAATTTCTAGTTTGGAATAATTTTATAAAATAAAATGTTTACACACATATGATGGTTACTGATTGCGACACCCAGATAAAAATTTGAAAGAATTTACAAGAAATTGTAACAAAGAAGTACTTATTTCAAAATGCCTTTTGCTTACACCTCAAAATTTGTAAAAAAAAATAAAGTACTGAACTGAAGAACACATAGGTGAACTGAAGGTCATACAGGCCTGGACTCTTGGCTAGGGCAATATAATCTGTTATACTTATGGATGTTTGCAGCTATCCTACAGACTGCTTAAAAAGGTAGCAATATAAACTAAATAGATTGGCTGGGTTTACATTTTTCAAATATGAATTTATTAAATAAATAAAATAAATACATGTGCACACACACTCACGCTCAGATTCAACCAGTTATTTTACTTTCCTTGGCCATACTCATGTACATAATGCATAAAACTGAATAATCTTTTCAATTTCAATTAAGATCCACATTTGTAGCTAAATATCCATCTTAAAAAGAATGATTATCTTATTAATACAGCAATGACAAGCAACTTCCAAACATATTGACAATTTGTACAATAGCCTTGCAATTTGAACACAGCAATAAATCTTCTATATAACATGATGGTAGATAAATAAACTTCATACGTCAGCATTATAATGTGTTATTGGCCAAGATTTGACAGCTTCTGCTTTCTCAGGATTGCCCCATCCCAACTTTTGGAGACTGTGGGCAAAATCCAGAGCAGTTACGGGTCCACGCCCCGCGCCCCAGTTACATCACCCTCTAGTGTTATCCTATGTAAAGTCACTTTAACTGCTGTGGAGCAAAGGGCTTAATTTGACTTTAGGATATAGGCCTGTATCTATTCCTAGCCTTTGCACCTCATTACAGAACAAACTACATTCTGATAGTTTCACTTGTAGATTGGCCTAGCATAGCATCTCCAGCACAGCCTTCAGTGTCTGATCAAAAGATATCCCATTAATAACTATATCAAGGTATTCCACGCAAGATGTAGCCTATAGATGTGTCAGTTTGTGCCGAACTGTATGTTCCAACATACTGATCCATCAGCCTTTGAAATGTGTCCATGACACGACAGTCAAGGAGTCTCTGCTTAGTAGCAAAGGCTGCTTTGCGGCAGTACTCAGGATGTACTTCTACTTGCAAGTACATATCATTATCCACAGATGAAGCATCTGGTAGATTCAATCCATTTGATTTCAACAAGAATCAACAAGAGGCTTCTCCAAAGCTCACAATGGCTCCATTTGGCGCAAAGATGGGCTCTGGAAACTCCTGATTTTGTTATCTGTGATTTTTATTATCCACAGGGGAAGAGTTCAGGAAAGTCCATCAATAAAGAGACTCCACTTGTACCCATTTGCCAAGGTTAAGACTTGCCAGATCCCAGTTAGAGCACACACAACCATGTCCAAGGTATGATAAGGCAAGGATAGGCATCTTTCATGTATATCACTCAACTGTTGATAAGTCCATACTTATTTGTGTTCCTCCATCTTTTTTCTCTACCAGAGTAATTCTCTTTTCTCTTAGCTCTTATGATCTAATCAGGAGGTTTGCACATATGTATCAAACGTCCATATTTTCCTACAATTAACAGACCTGATGTGCAGAAGAAGTTTGCTGACTGCTATAACACAAGTAGATTCCAGCAATCACACTGACACCTGGCTAACCACAATAGATGATTTAAGATTACTTAAGACAGGGATGATTGCAACAACTGGGAGTTGGATATGACAACAGGATCCAAAAAGGATGTAAATAAAACTGTGGTTGCCAGTTCGCTACCAGGCCCTACAGTACACTAGGCATTCATTTTCCAGCTTTCCTAACACAATCAAAGAATTTATCTTCATTTTTTAATTTGCAAGCAAGAATCTTTGATACTTGTTGGAATTTTACTACCTCCTCCAAATCCTGCTCCTGGACCATGAAAGTCCAATCCCTTCCTTTATACACCTCTTCCTCCATCCCACCTTCTCTTGCCAACCCCTTTCACCTGTTCCAGCTAAGTTACAGGCAGTCCACTGAGAAGTATAATTTCCCAGGTTCAACAGCCACACTAATAGCTCCTTAAAATATTGAGTACTTAACTTAGTCCACCCTATCTTATTTTGTGTAAACTTGAAAACGGCTACAGATAAAATTCCACTCTTTGACATTATCAACTAGTAAGACTCACTGACAATGTTACACCCAACTTCCTCCATGCCACTTGTGAAGACCTTTCTTTTACAATGCATAGAACTTCACCTTCTCCAAGGAGGTTGCAAGTGACCTGGAATATTAACCACATGCATTATCCCATGAATTACTTTGACAATAACTTGCAGCCTCCCACAGTGATGTAAATTAAATAATATTAACAGGAACATAACTTCAGCATGATACAAAATGTTGTGGTCACTGGTCCAAGGACCAAACTTTCATTTTCTACTCATCACTTGCATAGCAAAGGTCCTCACACTCATGTTCAATTCACCTTCTCCAGTAACTTTTTGGGAACCATTTTCCAGCAGTTCCCAAGCTTTGGTCTGCCTGCCCTTCTAAAGATTATAGTATTTATATATCTATCTATCTACAGTATTAATATACTGCTTTTCAACTAAAAAATTCACAAAGCGGTTTACAAAGAAAATGGAAAAATAATAATAGCTAATTAAAAGCTAATGGATGCCTGTCCCAAAAGGGCTCACAATCTAAAATGCAAAAAAAGAACACTAGCAGAAGCCACTTGAACAGACACCGCTGGGGTGTGTAGGGTCAGTTACTCTCCCCCTGCTAAATAAAAGAGGAGCACCCACTAGAAAGAGTGCCTCGGATTGCTCTATTGTAATTTGGTTCCTATCCCAAGAATTAGAAATCACAAAAGTATCATCTCAATATGTATGAAGTTCCCAGGTGCGTGGCTTTTTGTAACTGGGCAGATTTATTATCATCATCATCATCATCATCATCACCACCACCATCATGGTACATGATACTAAACAGATTAATAATATAAGCAAAGATGACAGGTGTCTGCTGCATAAATCTTACAATCCAAATCATTACTATGGAAGGAAGAAGTTGAGAGGAGAAAATCAGGATTAAGATTAAGACTAGTCACAAATGCAGTTGTGTGAGAGATCTGGAGGATAGTACAAATATAGCTGCAATCCTAACCTCTACTTAGGCTGGCCTAAGCCATAAATCCTGTGCTGACCTGGGGGAATCATAAAGTGCAGTAAAAAAACTTCTTCCCCACTCCGAGGGGGAGGGTGAATAGGCCAATGCACTGGCATATGCAGATCTCCCCACACCAGTACAGAAAGTTAGGCTAGGTGAGATAGGCCGGCCTAATTTCTTAGGACTGCACCCTATGTGTTCGAAGCAGCAAGGGTGACAGACAGCAAGAGACTGGGACAGTTGCTATCCTGTAATTTGAAGCTAAATTTATATAGCACAAGGCTTACTATACATGTTCAATAGTTCTTACTTGAAGGAAACAGTAGGTAGAGATGCAGGACAAGTGACTTGTTTTTAACAAACAAGAGTCAACTGATTATAGTGAAATAAAATATACCAGAGGTACACATACAGACAATGCCACTCTACAGCCAAAAAGAGAACTGAAAACAGTTTAGGCTGCAATCCTAAAGGCACTTTCCTGGGAGTAAGACCCATTGAACACAGTGGGGCTTACTATTAAGTAGACAAGGTTAGGCTTGTACTTTAAGACAAACCTTTGTTAGGAAATCTATGCAGGTAAGAAGCAAGTCATTGTGTGTTCAATGAGTTTACGCCAACACAATGTCCTTCAGTCTGCAGCCTGAAAGTCTTACAAGCCTAACCATGTCTACTCAAAAGTAAGCCCCGGTTGTGTTCAATGGGTCTTACTCCCAGGAAACTGTCTTTAGGATTGTAGCCTTAAACAATTAGTTCAAAGTGCCTACAGCTAGCTCCTAATTTCTATAGTTACAAAAGACTTTTAAAACAACAGCTCTCCCAAACTGTGAACACCAAACACCAAAACTGCAAGAGATGTGCAGAAATCCAGATGTGCGCAAAACAGAAAGAAAGCAACACAAATATTCAAGATGGAATTTACAACCGAAGGCATGCGACGAAAAGCACACACACTCGAAATCTGCCAATTTCAACAGAGCATGTATGCATCTAACTACTCTTAAGTGTTTTTGACTGCAATCCTAACCTCCACTTAAGCTGGCATAAGTCCTGTGCTGACCTGAGGGTGTCACAAAAATGCCATAAAGCACTTCTGTCCCACTCTTGGGCAGGGGAGGGAGTTAGGCTAGTGCACAAGCACAAACCATCATCCCCACACCCTCATGGGAAGATATGCCTGGTGAGTTAGGCCAGCCTAAATTAGTTAGGATTGCAACCTTCATCTTTAAAACACATTGGCTACCATGCTCTTTTTGATCACTACTACCCCACAACCATGCTGCCTGATATTCTGGTATCCTAGCTGAAGTACCAGGAAGTATCTGGTACTCCCTGTTGAAGAAGAAAATGTAACCTGTAAATAAAAATAACTAAATGACCGTCAATGCAGCCCATGCTTTATCCCAGTTCTTCTGAAATACAGAAAGAGATAATTACAGGAACTTACATCCCAATTCATAACTTAGGCTTTAGGAACTTAAAGCCTTATCTATGCCTGTCTACTCAGAAGTTGCATTATAGTCAATTGAGCTTACTCCGGAGCATATGTGGATAGAATTGCAGCCCTAAAAACTTGTGTTTAGGTGTCATCTGCGATATTCACACAATTAAAGGAACTGATTTCCTGAAATCCTGGATGATTTACTTTCTGGAGAAATATGATTCAGAAAACTATTCACACACAGTATAGCTCCTTCCTGGTCCAAGAGATCATTGCTACCCTCAAGCTGCCACCAGGCACAACCCACAGATCTCCAAACAGACAGCAGTTCATCCTAGGCCAGATGTGGAGGCAACAGCTGCAGCTGCAAGACCCAGCAGTTGCTCCCTGCCAGATAGCCCCAGGCCAAGATTAGATCTTCTGGACTACACCTTCCTGGAACAGAGCCCCAAAGCCATCTCAGAAGGCTAGGGTTGCCATAATTCTTTTCCACAAAATCGGGACAGGATCCTTAGTCCCATTTGCAGGTACATAAACACAATCCCCCCAAAATCAGGATTGTTCCTGTTTTTTGGGACATATGGCAACCCTACAAAAGGCACAGACTTTAACTGGAAGGGTGACCAGATATCATAACCAAAAAGGAACCCGACAAATGTAGGACACCCAAGAATAATGTAGGACACAACAAAATAAGTAAAAACACTCATGTATATTGCTTTCATGTGGTTCATGGAAACACATGACTTCTTACAAGTTTTAAAACTATTACATCCAATTTATTACATACCATTGATTAATGACAGGAAGACTACATGCTCCCTGCTCAGAAGGAAAAGGATAAGGAAGGATAAGGCTAAAAAAGAGGACATGTCCTGGAAAAAGAGGACCAGTTCACCCTGCAAGAAGGCTACATGTTGCCTGCTCACTAGAAAAAAAGAGGTCAAGGAAGATATTCATGTATATGGTTTTCCTGTGGTTAATCTAAACACTATGTGGGCACAATCCAGAGTAACTACAGGGAGTCCTTGCTCCAGTGTTAGAACAATTTGCTCTGGATTGCAATATGAATTTCCCATAGGTTTTTCACTAGGTGGTGCAGTAACTATGGGTACACGTAGTGACTCTTACGTGCTCCCGTAGTTACTCTGGATCGTAGGGTGTGACTTATTAAATTTAAAACTGTTACATATGACTTATTACACATTAATGACAAGAAGGCTACATGCTGCCTGCTTACAAGAAAAAAAAGAGACCAAGGAAAATATTCATGTATATGGTTTTCATGTGGTTAATCTAAACACTATATGACTATACACTATAGGGCTGTGGGTGGCGCAAGTGGCTAAGACACTGTGCCTGTTAACCAGCAGGCCAGGGTTCAAGACCCAGGTTGGCCCCACAAGACAGGGTGAGCTCCTGTCCTTAGCCCAGCTCTGCGACGCCAGCTGGATCAAATCGTATTGGCTCTGCCTTTCCATTGGAGTATTCAGTGGCGTGGAGAGGGGGGGATTTGCTGCTTGGGTAATAGCCTATGCTCCATAACAATCTAACCCAGGCTTTCATGCTTCGTATGCAGCGCCGAGCACCATACCATAGTCTTCCAAGACTGATGGAGGCCTGCTATATGACTTATTATTAAATTTCAAGGTATTACATATAACTTATTACACATTAATTAACGACAAGAGGGCTACATGCTGCCTGCTTACATGAAAAAAGAGGTCAAGGAAAATACTCATGTATACGGTTTTCATGTGGTTTATCTAAACAATATATGACTTATTATTAAATTCAAAACTATTACATATAACTTATTACATGCTTCCTGCTCACAAGGAAAAGGGGGACACAGATTCCCCCCCCCCGGATACAATGCTAAAAAAGGGGACAAGTCCTGGAAAAAGAGGACAGGAGATCACCCTGAGTTGGGGTCATGCAAAAAGATGGGGGTGAGAACTTTTGGGGGATGCAAAAAGTTGGGGATCAAAGTTTCTTGAGCAAGTGCACCTCTGGAGAGCTTCCCCCTGGACACCCTCACACACATGCAGCCAGCCCAACCTACCTGTCCCCAGCACCACGGTGAGGATCGCCCAGCAGCAGAAGCGCAGGGCAAGGCAGCTCATGGTGGATCCAGTCCTTGCTGGTGCTGCTGCTGTGATGAGCAGGGAGGAGGCAGCCGAGGGTCCTGGGGAGACAGGGGGGTTGGAAGGAAGGAAGGGGAGCAGCTGTGCTGGGCGTGCGAGTGACTCACAGCGCTGCAGCCCAGCCTCGGAGTGGGGGGGACAGGAAGCCTTCAAAGTTCCCCAACAGCTGGGCAGGACTTGCTGAGCTCTTTCCAGGAGTTCCTCCTCCCTGTCAATCAAGGCACTTTTGGGTCCACCCCTCTTCTCTGACACCCCCACCCACCAAAAGGGTGGAAAGAAAGTTGCAAAGGGAAGCACAGCTGCTTCCCAAGGGTGCTCTGCTACTGTAACCCCTTTGGGTGCTGGCTGGGGTGTATTATGCCTGGGTGGCATGCATTCATTCACCCACTTCTAAGACTACTTCTTCACATGTCAGACTCAGAGCACAATCCTAAATATGGCTACTCAAAATTAAGCCCCATTGTGTTCAATAGGTCTTACTCCCAGGAAGGTGTCTTTAAGATTGCAGCCCCAGAGTGACCCTCTGTACTCTTTTGCAGGACATGTCCTCTTTTTTGCCTTGTGTCATGGAAAAAAATCTTCATTGTCCTCCTTTTCCAGGATCCTCTTTTTCCAGGACATGTCCTCCTTTTTCCTGGAAAAAAGTCTTTGTGTCCTGGAAAAAAAGATCTTAATTGTTCTCCTTTTCCAAATCTTCATTTGTCCTCATCTGTCCATGACATGTCCTCTTTTTTTCAGCCTTGTTTCCCGGGACAAACAAAACTTTCTTGTCCTTTTCCTTGTGAATCAGGCAGCATGTAGCCTTTTTTAAGTTAATCAATTATATGCAAGAAATTATATATAATTTCTAAATTATATACAGTGGTGCCTCACATAAAGAGCTTAATTCGTTCCAAAGGCACGCTCTTTAAGTGAAGCAGATTTTCCCATAGGAAATAATGGAAACTCAGATGATTACTCAGGTATGATGACATACCCCAAAATATTCATATATAAATATTAACTGTATGGAAAAATGATGACAAAACACTGGAATTGAATTCAAAACATGCATCCAATGTGCATGATACTATGAAGTCTACTTAGGCTGCAATCCTAAAGACACTTTCCTGGGAGTAAGCCCCATTTAACACAATCGGGCTTACTTTTGGGTAGACATGCTTAGGAGGCTGCAATCAAAGACACTTTGCTGGGAGGCTTATCTGGGCTGCTGCTGGAGGTTCAAGGTGGCCGGTGGGGGCACTTGGGGGGCAGTTAGGGGCAGCTGCCTCTGGCACCCCCAGGCAACTGCCCCCAAGTTGGGGGCAGTTAGAGGTGGCAACGCTGGCCGGCAGCCTTTTTAAAGAGCCTCCATGCGGAGTGTCAGGGCTGCATAGCACACCTGCCCATAGCGCACTTGCTTGTTAAGTGAAGCGGAACTTGTTATGTGAAGCAAGATTTCTTGGAAATTTCTACTTGTTATGTGAAACACTTGTTATGTGAGAAACTTGTTATGAGAGGTACCAGCAGGCCTCCGTCAGTCTTGGAAGACTATGGTATCGTGCTTGACGCTGCATGCGAAGCACGAAAGCCTGGGTTGGATTGTTATGGAGGATAGGCTGTTACCCAAGCAGCAAATCCCCCCTCTCCACGCCACGGAATTAGTCCAATGGAAAGGCAGAGCCAATACAATTGGATCCAGCTGGCGTCACAGAGCTGGGCTAAGGACAGGAGCTTACCCTGTCTTGTGGGGCCGAACCGGGTCTCGAACCGTGGCCTGCTGGTTAACAGGCACAGTGACTTAACCACTTGCGCCACCCACGAGGGACCACTGTATTATATAAAGCTCTAAATTTAATAATAAATAATATAGTGTTTAAATTAACCACATGAAAGCAATATGTATGAATGTTTTTAACTTTTATTTTGTCATGTCCTACATTTTTCTTGAGTATCCTACATTTGGGGGATATTCTCTTGTCTCTTTTGTGGTTATGACATCTGGTAACCCCATCTAGAACTATTGCTACATTTTGTGGTGGGGCAGCATGACTAGGGTTATAGGGTAACAAAGACATATCCTTTTTTATCCTTACATTGTGTAAAAGAAAAAAAATCTTAATTGCCTTCCATTTTCTTGTGAGCTGACAAACCTTGAAATTCATAAATTATATATATATACTAAATCATATGAATGTTTTGATCTGCTGTCTTGTGATAATATACATTTTTCTTGAACGTCCTAGATTTGTTGGGATGGGGGGCGTCTCCACTTTTGAGATTGTGACATATGGCCACCCTGTGCTGGTGTGTCCTGTACCTGGATTGCATTCATTCATCTGAACTGGATGGTATCGCACATGATACCTTGGCAGAATTTGCATTATAGTTCTCAAACTTTGCAGAACTGGGACCCACAGCCCATCAGGACCAATTGGGACTGATGCCATTAACCTAGACGTGATATCATCAGACCAGAAAATTTTTTAACATCTCTCCATGCCACAAAAGGCTTTTGGGGATGTGGTGGGCCAGTGGTTAAAGACACTGTGCTTGTCAACCTGAAGGTCAGCATAAGACCTGAGAACTGTTACTTTCCCAACTTCTGCTGACCTAGCAGTTTGCAAGCACATAAATACAGATAGCCAAATAGGTACCATTTCAGTAGAAAGGTAACTGCAATCCATGCGCCTTTGTTGTTTTGTCATGCCAGCCTCATGACCACGGAGACACCTTCGGCCAACGCTGGTTCTTCAACCTTGAAATGGGAATGATCACCTCCCTTAGAGTTGGTGAGGGACAAAGTTGCAACAAAGTTATATCAATCAGGTTAGGGCTCAATCCTAGCCAATTTAGGCTGCCATAACTCATCTGGCATATTTTCCTGTGGTGGTGTGGGAAGGTCAGCACATGTCTGTGTACTGGCTTAACCCCCTAAGGAGTGGCACAAAACCCCCTAAGGCAGTGGCTTTCTAAGGACATGGAAATGCTAAGATCTGAACCAAGGCTCACCTGGTGTGATGGTCCTCCCCTTGTAGTGCAGCTGTACCGTCTGTATAGGATGGTGTCATCTGAACTGCATATCAAGCCCAATGGTTCCCAGATTTTCTCTTTTAATGGCACCCCTTTTTATGGAACCCCTCGCTGCAGGTGGGATGGGTGCAGGATGTTGTCCCTGTCCTCCATGAATTTATTCAGCCTTCTGTATTGACTCCAAATGTATATGGCTTCTTAGCAGATGAATGCATTGAGATTGGGCCCTTCTTCCATATATTCACTGTCTATTATATATTATCTGCACATGACTCGTACCGAAGGCTTATTAAATTATCTTTAGTTTAATAAATTCAACAAACCCTTCTCTTGAGGGCTTATCAAACTATCTATAACCAGGTTATGTTAATGACTTTTTAGGTTTTTAGGTGGATCTAGAACTTCCTGCTAGTCCAGTACTGGATTAACTTACTTTTGTAGCTGGAATTCCATTCAGTTCTTGTGCATAATTCTGCTTTTCATACGATCCTGAATGTAAGGCTGAACTACACTTTATAGTGAATGTATGGGATTGGCCTTTGTCTTTAGCTCTTAACCGGGTTCCAGTCCTGGGTTGTATCTTCCACTGTACACTAGTTAATATTTTATTAAAGAAACATTGATGGAAGCTTTAAAAAACGTGGCTACCTTGCAAGGCACACTTGATAAGGAGAGGAACCAGAGCAAGAGCTAAGATCTAAAGCCCCTTCATCTGCCTGTTTTGTGGTGTGTTGTGCTTCTGTCCCCATGATATTTAAAAGGAAAGACAAGGTCTAACTCACACATTTATCATAACATTTGGTTTAACCAAAGTGGTGTCATTAGAGAGTGTGTCACCCAGTGCAAGAGCTCATTGTATCACCCCTGAGACGGACCTCCTTCCATATCAGATCACACAGAGTATTACAATATCATATGAACAGCCTACTGACAGTGGTATCACTAGAGTTGGTGCCCCCCCGCAAGTTAACTTAATTTTAATATATACCAGTAAAGGTCACCCAAGAAATCAGTAACCAACATAACCAGTGGTGAACTTGATTTTATTTATTTAACGTATGGCAATCACAACTGTTGGAAGATTGAGGTCCTTTGTAATTAACAAAAGATTAACAAGTTGTGAGTTCCTGCACCTTTTTTATTCACAAAAAAGCACTGACTATATAGATGGCACAAATCCAATAAGCCCCGTAGGTAGTCTGGGGCATTAATTGGGTGAAGGGGAAATAAATTCCCTTTTCTCAAGGAGAACTTGACCATGTTGCCGGGCTATGCCAAAGCACGTTACAATCGGGCTGTGGATATATTTTCCATGACCTCTTGGATGTCTACTGATGAAACTGCAGAGGAGCAACAGGCATTTCATGTACATGGTATTAATGTTGAACAAATTGTACCACAATCCCTGAAGCATGGATTTTGACACATTACGTTTTTTGCTTGGTGCAGAATCTGTTCTGCGAGTTTAGGCTTGTTTCTAGGAATTCGTTAATTGCTGTAAAAAAAAAGGTTTAGCCTTAAAAGTTAGATGTGGAAAAGTTTTGTCAAAAAGTCTGCATGGGTAGCGTACACTCATTGTGCTTGCTTCCAACACATAGGCTACAATCCTAAAGAAACTTTCCTGGGTCTAAGACCCATTGAACACAATGGGGCTTACTTTTGAGTAGACATGGTTAGGACTGTGCTCATAATTCCATTAGAGCATCTGGTACATGTAATATGCCTTCACACAGAAGCAACCAGTTATTAGTTTCTCTATACACAAAACAAATTGTGTTATCTTCCAAATTAGCTTAATAGTGTATTTCTTTAAAGAAATTTCTGAAAGACAATACCAAATAAAGTGTCAGAATATTATTACTATTAATGTTTCACATTCAGGCTTTGGCTGAATGTTATATATATATACGTATATATACGTGTATATATGTGTGTGTGTGTGTGTGTGTGTGTGTGTATTTAGTATATATAGTATATATATATACTATATATTTAGTATCAGTATATATACTGTGCGCGTTTTCCCTGGCCATCTTCTCCTGGTTTGCAGAATTAAAGTGCACGCTACTTGGTAGTCTAGATAGTGTAGGTTGGTAAGCAGGAGCAAATATTGTCAATTAAAATGCTCTCTTTCATAACTGTAACTGGTATGTGTTCTTCATAATCTCAACTACCTTTGTATAAGGGTTTTTTTTGGGGGGGACAAATGTTCATAGGTAGAAGCTCTTCAAAATATGACTTATCTTCTATTGCTGCATAAATTATCTAGGAGTCTTCATTGATTTCATATTTGTAGTGAAGAATCCCTGAGGCTAGATAGGGTTAAAAACTAACTTGTTGGGGACCATAGCTGGCTGACAACCTCCCAGAACCTAAACAGTGAACTCTCTAGCCTACTGCTCCTCTCTCCTCCTCTGGTTCTCCTCTGATCTGTTCCCTTATCCTACAATGGGAAGTGTAGAAAGTGCTTTTATGTTTTTATTTTGTTTTCACCATTATCTATCTCCCATCTCTATATCAGTGGTGTCCAACCTTTTAACTTTGTGGCTCCTGGACCTTTAACAAGCTTGTAAAAGAGGGAATTTCAGCAGGTATAGCTTATGATCTGTGGGATGAAAAGCTGCACCTGCTGAAATTTCCTCCTATGCATACTTGTTAAAGGTCCTGGAGTGCTGAAGCTGAAAGGTTGGACACCCCTGATCTATATCATCTCCTTTATTAGAGATCATGTAGGTATCAGATCCATGAGATGAGAGCATCAAATTGTAAAAAAGTGTTATTAGTAGCTCTAACCCTTCCTGTAAAAATTCACTAAAGGCTAAACCCTTCCTGTAAAAATTCACTAAACACTAAAGACACTTTCCTGGGAGTAAGACCCACTGAATACAATGGGGCTTTCTTTTGACATGGTTTGGATTGTGCTGAAAAACTAGATTAGAGACAATGCAAACATGCATAAGGTGAATATGTTACAGTTCTTGCTGGACAGTAGTACAGTACTTTAAACTACAGGTGTGTGCGAAGGAGGTCGGCATGTTTGCATTCTTCTCTAGCATGTCATGCCAAGGGAGGTGGTGGACTCTCCCTCACTGGGAATCTTCAAGCAGAGGCTTGATGAGCACTTGTTGGAGATGCTCTAGGGGGAATTCCTGCTGCAGGGAGGGGGTTGGACTAGATGACCTACTAGGTCCCTTCCAACTCTATGATTCTATGATTCTAACATAGCTTTTTCCCTAAGCTGTTAATTTTCTATATGCAGGCAGAACAGACTCATTCTGTGGTTTTAAATGTCACAAGGTTGGATATCAGGAAAAAATTCCTGACGGTGCGGGCGGTTCAGCAGTGGAACAGATTGCCAAGGGAGTTGGTGGACTCTCCTTCACTGGGGATCTTCAAGCAGAGGCTCAACAAACACCTGTTGGAGATGCTCTAGGAGGATTTCCTGCTACAGGCAGGGGGTTGGATTTAGTGTATTTAGGACTGTGGCCTTAAGGAATCACTTTCAGGTTTCTTGTGGTTCCTTTATCATCCAAAATGCATTGATATAGACGCCATATCGTATTCAGGCACTAGATGGGGTGAATAATGGAATTTAAAGGAATGAAAATGTAATTATAAAGAAATTTGAAACTGGATTTTGGTGCTTTTTTCCTAGTTACAAAGCTTTTAAAGGTGTGCTCTGGTATCAGTGATAAGTCATATCAGTGGATGCCAAATCCGTGGATACCAAAGTTTACCAAAGTCTATGATTGTGTGTTACACAGTCATGGTATTTCAGCCATTCTTGAGGTTTTCTTCTGCATGATGCATTCTTTGAGATTGGTCCTTGAATCCTGGATGGACTGTATAAAAAATGTAAATGAACACATACACAAGCAAACATAAACTTTAGATTTCAGTCAAAAATTAGACAGATTTTTTTAAATAAGGCGTCTGGTGTTTTTCTTCCTTTAGTGACTAATGTGTAGTCCTTCATTTTGTGCACAAATGCTGAAAGCAGAGCATAATAAGGATTGCCTTTGAAATAGTTCTGGGCTAGCCAGGAAGTATCAATAATTACACAACAGAATGTGCTTATCAGAGAATTCATGTCCAGCTTGGCAGAAGCCAGAGGTTGACAAAAGAAACAAGTCCGTGAAGTACAGTTCATAATAGGTAACGCCATGGTATGTCATTTGCTGCTGTTATCACTAGTTATAGGAGGCCTCTGGTGAGATGTGTTGAATGCTGGACTACAGCCACAGATGTAAATGTGTTTTGAGCTCAGGGTCTGCCTGGACCAGAAATTTACCATGAGATGTAGCCAGGGCAGGGGTTGAATTGAGGCACATGTTTTCCTACTACACTGGCAGAGCATAAAAAGACACCTTTGAAATGGTGGTTCTTTTATATTGAGCCGGGAGAGATCAGTTGACCCTATTCAGTCCTGCAAAATGTATTTTCCCGTTGCTGTTTGCTGGTCTCTTTTTTGAAGGTTCGGAGCCCTCTAGAATAAAAGAACCATTTTGTCATTTATTTTGTAATGCAAAGCATACAGTCCATGCGGGGATCTATTACTGTACCAATTCTGCCTTACTATTGTAAATAAGATCATGTCTAAAGGTGCAATTTAGGCTGGCACAAGTCATCCATCTCCCCATTCCCACAGTGATAAGCCTATCCCAATGCATAAGCCTGTGCATAAGCCTTTCCCAATGGGAGTGGTGCAGCAGTGCCTTATATAGGGTTGCCACATGTCCTGAAAAACAGGGACAGTCCTGATTTTGGGGGATTGTGTTCGCATATAGGCAAGTGTGACAGAGGGTCTTATCCCAATTTTGTGGCAGACAATTATGGCAACTCTAGCCTTACAGCACATTTGCTACATCCCAGGCCAGCACGGGATTTGTGACAGAGACTTGTGCCAGCCCAACCATGGGTTAGGATTGCACATAATATAGTGGACCCAAATCTATGAAACTTTCTAGCACTGGTTCAGACATGCCAACAGGGTATGCACTATATCCTGTGGTGGAGGAGTAGTCATGAGGAATCCTCAAGGTGAGGCAGTTATGAACATGAACCTTGTGACTTCCGAAGTGAAGGAACACAACATGCTCCCCTCCACATCCCTTCTGATACTTCCCAATACCACGGACTCATGTGGTATTCATAGCAACATTGAAAGCCTTCTGATGCTTCTGTCACACTCTTACACAATCCTTCTGTTGTTGTTTTTTTGTGTCAGAAAACCAGAGTATAGCTTAAGAGTGTTCTGGAGGTCTCATAAGGCTTTCAGAATCTCTAGGTGTGCCATGTGGGGCTTCACCAGCCTATGGAATGGCTCTAGAGAGCAGGTGGCAGCAGCGTGGTGGGAGCCACCCCCAGAAGGCCCACAGTTGTGGCACCTGGAGATTTTGCTATCCCACTGTCCTGGGGCAGCCACTGAGGTAAGGGAACAAATATTCCCTTATCTTTGAGCCCCATTGCAGCACTGTTGGTCTATTTTTACTTTTGGTTTTGCTAAGCTCCAGGAATTTTATACAGCAAAGGAGTTTAAAACATTATGTGCATCAGTGGCACTGTAGGAGAGTGTGGGCCATACTGCCCATGATGTGCAGTGTGATGTAGAGAGGCATGTTTGTGCACTCAGTAGTGGCACAGAAGTGTTTTACAGTGCTTTGGTGACACTCCCAGGTCAGCAGAGGACTTCTGTTGGGGCTTAGGCCAGCCTAAGTGGAAGTTAGGATTACAGCCCAAGGCAGTTATAAAAATATAGTTCTAACATGATGTTCTAACATGATGTTTTTGATCCCCTGTTGATAGAAGGAAGCTACAAGAGTGATGGTTTTAAAGGGTATATCTGTAATGTTAACAGAAAACCACCTTTGTGATTTTAATAACAAGTTTAGCAGCATCTCTGCACTATTGTTTCAGCTTGCCCTGTGGTCCTTGATGAATGGATAAGAGAGAGGTGATGGTTCCTGACTCATAAAGCTGGGATTAATGATGTCATTGCATGGCTAAGGACACAAAGATACATTTACAATACAATCTTCATTTTTTGGAACATGAACCACTGACACTATTTCTGGTTTGAGGAGAGGGGACAATGAAGTTTTTAATGTTTTATTTTTACATAAGTCTGCAATACTTTACATACTTTCCTAGGAGTAAGCACCATTAAACATGATAGGATTTATTTCTGAGTAGGCACAGGTGGGCAGCAGCCAGTTCGCACCAGTTCTATAGAATCAGTTGTTAATTTGGGGAGGATGTTAGCGAACCAGTTGTTAAAGAATTGCATGCAAGTGTGTTTGAATTTCTCTTAAAGGGTCTCTGGGTCTGTCTTCCTCTTCCCAGAGCTGAAGCTCCACTCCCCTCCTTTCTCCCCCCTTCTGAACCTCCCTCCCCTTCTGAGGGGGGCTCTCTCCCCCCTCCTTCCCCTCCCTAAGGTTATTTTTTAATTTTAAAATACAAACAGTCTGTTCCCATTACCATCATTCAGACAAGGCATTGCAGTCATTCCACAGCACATTCAGACACTGCTGAGATGGGAGGGGTCTGGAGCACCATATAAATCTCTCAAAGTTCAACACTTTCAAGTCAGGGTGAAGAGTTTCTTAATGCTCTAAAACTTTGTATGAGGCTATTCAGGAAGGCTGTCTTTGCTAAACATCTTATTTTGATTAAAAACCTTATTTTTAGCAAGTTTTCAGAAGTTATTTCCTTGTGCAGTTCGCAAAGCATGATGGGTTTCACATATGCAAATGAGGCAGCCTCGGATCAGGCACTTTGATTGACAGCTTTACAAAGGGGTCCTTGGGCAGGAATACAGAAGCCACAGTTGCTAAGAAAGCTCTGGGAGCCTAGGAGCAGCATCTGAGTGTTGTTAGGATGAGATCCTCCAGGGCTTTTGTCCCCTGTTCCTCCAGCCCTGTCTACTTTCCTGAGAGTAAGCCGTCTATAATGGGACTTTTTTCTGAGTAGACATGGTTAGGACATGGGCCAACTGTCTATAATGGGACTTTCTTCTGAGTAGACATGGTTAGGACCAGGCTGCAATCCTATTCACACTTTCCTGGGGGTAAGCCCCATTGGCTATAATAGGGCTTAATTCTGAGTAGAACTGCACAGGTCTGGGCTATGAGGATGCTGAAACCCTATCCGCTCTGGAGATCCTCTCCCAGTCTCCCCAGTGCCAAGCAGGTCTCCCCAGTGCTAAGCACCCCCCCCCACCTCTGGGGCACCTGGGTCCTCTTTTCCCAGGACATGTCCTCTGGAGATCCTCTCCCAGTCTCCCCAGTGCCAAGCAGGTCTCCCCAGCATGTCTCCCCAGTGTCAAGCACCCCCCACCTCTGGGGCGCCTGGGTCCTCTTTTCCCATGACATGTCCTCTGGGGATCCTCTCCCCATGTCAAACGGCCAGCCCACTACCAAGCACCCTCTCCTCCCCCACCTCCAACTGCAGATATGGGGGATACCTGTATAGCCCACCAGCCAACCATTAATTAATTAAACCATTATTAACTGATTAAACCATTAATTAAATCATTATTAATTAAACAATTATTAATTGAGTTATTAACCATTATTAATTGAACCATTAATAGGATCCTATCTTGTATTGCTTGCTTCTATTAATTGGAGTGAAGGTTAAAAGAATCAAGCAGAATAGAGGCCCACATATCCCTAGCTTCAGCTTGTCTTCTCCATCACTACATAGCAAGGGGCTAGGTAGTCTCTCCCCATCTCAAGCTGCCAGCCCAGTGCCAAGCTCTCCCCTCCCTCCCCTCCATCCCCCCCCCATTCCAACCAGCAGCAGCCAGCAGGGACCATGTTTACTCAGCCCAGTGCTGTGGTGCTGCTGCTTCTGCTGCTAGTGATGCTGCCGATGACTGCCTTCAGTGCAGGGACAGAATGCACTCTTACAGCAGGTACTGATGATACATGTACCTTTTACAGCAGGTACTGATGATACATGTACCCCTGGCTGGCTGATCAATCTCCTGTGGCAGGGAGTTCCATAGACCCTCCATTGCAGGCTGGAACGTGGAACCTGCATAGGATGGTGCTCTGAGGCTGCAGTCCTTTCAGTCCTTGCAGTCCAGGATAAGCTGGAAAGTGACTGGAACTGCAGCCTGAGAGCCCAACCTGACTACTCAGAGGTAAGTCCCGTGCTAGTCAATGGGGCTTACTCCCAGGGCGGAGTGGAAAGGACTGCAGCTTCAGAGCCGCATCCTATGCAGGTCTACTCAGAAGAAAGCCGCATGCCAGTCAATGGGGCTTACTCCCAGGGCAGCGTGGAAAGGACTGCAGCCTCAGAGCACCATCCTATGCAGATCTACTCAGAAGTAAGCCGCATGCCAGTCAATGGGGCTTACTCCCAGGGCAGCATGGAAAGGACTGCAGCCTCAGAGCACCATCCTATGCAGGTCTACTCAGAAGGAAGCCGCATGCTTAATTTTAAAAAAATTAAATTTAAAAAAATTCCCCTTTAAATTCTCCCCGGCCCCACCCCTGACCTTGGCCCTGCCCCCTGACCTCAGCCCACCCCCTGACCCAGCCTGGCCCCGCCCACTTCTGAAGAACTGGTTGTTAGGGGAGGCTGGGCCTATCACTGAATTGCATAGGATTGTGTTCTAAATTGCCCCTCTCTCCCAGTTTACAAAGGACATATTTTAAGTATCTGATAAAATAATAGCCAACACAGAGCAGCCTCCCCTTTTTTATTCCAAGTAAAAGGATTGGTGACTTTGGCATGGATAACTAATAAGCAGGCTAATTCAGTGACTTTATGACAAGTTCTCTAGTTCCAAGCCATTTGAGGCTTCTATTATTAAAACCAGTTCTTTGTGTTCAGGAATGGACCAGAAGCCAGTGTAGCTGTCTCAGAAGGGGCACTAGATGTTCCATCTATCCAATTCTAGTTAATACATGTGCAGTGGTATTTGGCACTGACTGATGTTTCATAACAGTCTTCAAACACATCTTCATGTACTATAAATTGTGGTACAGTAGTCTAAAATGAATTGTGACTAGTGCATGGCCAGGCTCCCTCTGCCTAATAAGACCAAGGCTCATGGACTAAGCTCAAGTTGCTGAAAGCCTATTGGGCCTCCAAATACTGTATTTACTCTAATCTAACACTCACTTTTTCAGCGGATTCAGCCTCCAAAATCAGGGTGAGCATTAGAGTTGATGCACATTAGATTTGAGTAAATACAGTATAGGGTCAAGAGTAAGAGATCTGACAAACTGCAAATTGCTCTAGCTATGTGCCATTAAAAACACATGTGCCATTAAAAACACATGAATTAAAAGCTCCTGGGATCCTGGAGAACCCATCACCATTGAAGGGCTGCAACTTTGCATGAGTTTCTGGTCTAGATTTGTTCCCTTTAAATCAGGAGAGTAACTCAAAAGCTACCTAGAGGTTGTTTAAGCACATACTTTGCAAATTTCAAAGGAGTTCTACCCTGTCATGAACAGACTGAACACTTCTTGCCAATCCAGATGGACCACCCACATCACCTTGAGTTTTTCTTGATTTAAGTTTTAATTTGCCTAATAAACTCTTTTCGGGAAGTTGCACAGGATTTGGAAAAAGGCTGAGGAATTTGGATTTGGTAAAAGGTGATGACAGTTTCCACAAGTTTCCTATATGGCAACTCTGACAAGAACCTGCCAAGTTTTCAAAAAATTGTGGCCACACCAGCCAGGAAGTGTTTTATACATTTTTTCAGGGAGGGGGTGTGTGTGTGTATCAAGTCTTCTTTTTCTGTCATTATGAATCTCTACCTCCACTTGGCTGCACATGTGTTTAGTTTATTCATACAAATTTGAGCTCTGAATCCATTTTCTCTGCTCCAGTAACAAGAGGAAAAGCAAACCAATTCCATATCTAGTTTCAGTATGGTTTCAGAACCCGTCTATTATCTGCACATTGTTGTATAGGGATTTGGGAGCACCTCCAATTCTACCCCAGGGATTGCTGTAGACTAGTTCAGGGGTGTCCAAACCTTTTGGCAGGAGGACCACATCATCTCTCTGATGCTGTATTGGGAGCCGGAAAAATTATTTACATTTCAAATTTAAAATGTATAAGTGTATAAGAAACAGATATAGAGGATTACAAGGCATACCTGTGAGCTGGAGGGGTCTTGCCATGGGCTGCATTGAAGCTCACTGCGGCTCACATTTAGCTCCCGGCCAGGGTCTGAACACCCCTGATCTAGACCTTTCATGTTCTGAAGGAGGAACTTTGCATATACAGTGGTGCCTCATGTAACAAATTTAATTTGTTCCCGAGGCATGTTTGTTACATGAAATGTTCTTTATGTGAAGCAGATTTTCCCATAGGAAATAATGGAAACTCAGATGATTGGTTCTACAACCCAAAAAATATTCATATAAAAATATTAACTGGGTGTAAAAATGATGACAGAACACTGGAATTGAATTCAAAACATGCATTCAATGTGCATGAGCCTATAAAGTCTACATAGGCAGCAATCCTAAAGACACTTTCCTGGGAGTAATACCCATTTAACACAATGGGGCTTACTTCTGAGCAGACATGGTTAGGAGGCTGCAATCAAAGATACTTTCTTCTGCAATCCAAGACACTTTCCAAGACACTTTCCCACTTTCTCCTTCTCTTCATCCTGAGCCTCTCTCTCCCCTGCTCCCTTCTGGTTAGCCCTGAGCTGCTTCCCTCTTCTCCACTGCTCTTCTTTCCCTGTGCCTAGTGGACATCCGGCCTCAGGAGGAACAGCATGGAAGCATTGCTTTCGCTATCGGCAAGCGCGCTAGGCAGCCCTGACACTTTTGAAAAGGGCTGCCGGCCAGAGCGTCTCCCCCAACTGCCAACGAGTGTGTGTTTGTTACATGAAGCACAATTTGTTACATGAAGCAGAATCCTAGAGAAATTTTTGTTTGTTACGTGAAACATACTTTACGTGTGGCGTTTGTTACATGAGGCGCCACTGTATATGGATATCTAAAGATAGCATCAATTCTCATTTTCTGTTAAAATGAATATTTTATTCTAGCTCTTCCATTTTACATGGGCTGCATTCCTAAAGACACTTTCCTGGGAGTAAGACCCATTGAACACAATGTTGCTTACTTTTGAGTAGACATGGTTAGGATTTTGAGTAGACATGGTTAGTTAAAATAAAACAGCAATAACAATCACCTTTTTATTATGAAAAAGATCTTGGTTCTACTTGGGAGGGATGTGAGATAATGCCGCTCAATTATATAAGGGCAGAACAAATCATGTTCAGAGATGTTCACAAATCAAATTTACATCTGAATGTGCTTTCAGATCCTGCCCAATCCGTTGAACAAACTGGGCCATTGTGAAGCTTTCATCAAATGAACAGTTCTTTAAGCTTCCTCGACTAAGCATTCTTGGGGGGGAAAGTGTAGGCTGGGTTCCAAAGTGCTACTTAGGCTCATGTAAGAGGCTTGTATTAGCCCAGTGGAATTTTTGACTTTTCCCCCGCTGGAACAACTAATCCTCATATTAGATCAGATTACTTCTGAAATATCTCTCAGATTCTACTATGGTTTGCTGAGTAGCAAGCAAGTGATGGGAGTGGCTGCTGTTTGATCCAAACAAGTCTTTTAGATTGGGGACTTTTTGGGAAAGGGACTTGTCTGCTCACTCTTTACATGTAGCCCACACACATGGCAGGGCTACATTACATGAATATGGCACTAGTTTCATGGTTCTTTGTATCTTGGCCAACCGCAGTTATGAGAAACACTGATTGAACCCAGAAATCTCCTTTCTCAATTTGTAATCTGACCAATGATGATGTCACATCAGGGCACATGGTAAACTTTCCACACCGTACCTCTACCACCTGCACAATTCCTAATGTTCCACAAATGGGAGGGTATCTCCATAAGATTAAATTTTCATTTACCCCCTTCCTCAATTTTTTTCCTTCAGGTGTGCACCATGATCGATCGATTGATCAATCAAATTTGTATTCCACCTTTCTCCCCAAAAGGCACCCAAAGCAGATGACGCACCATGATGATGATACCATGATTGCAGATGATGATGATACTATGAAAGCAGATAACGCACCATCAATTAAATATTACAAAAGACCTGCAGGCCTATCCTAATACATGCAGATACAGTTTATCTGTGGATTATACATCCATGGGCCTGGCTCAATGTGGATCCCCTAGGCCCCCATTGGGCCAGATTCTGCTCAATCTGGAGGGCTTCTGTAGCCAGGAAAGGCATCATTCATCTATCTGTTGCCTTTTTGAGCTTCAGAATCACCTCGAGAGGGGGAAAAAAAAGACATTTTCCATTTTGGGGGGGAAATAGGAAGTGACATTTTCACCTTTTAAGGGTTTGTGCCTTTTTAATTTTCTCCCCAGACCTTAGAATGCCTTAAAAAGCAAAGCAAAGGTCACTTTCAGTTGCCCTTGAAAAACCAGAAATGGTGTTTATTTTTTTGCCACTCCACACTATTCAGAAACCCCTTTGGAACTATGCTCTGGTCCCACTCAGAGGGGTTGACTGGGCAAAGGCTGTGGAATTAACTGTGGAATTTTCATTAGCTGAAAGTCACAGTAGTGGTTGTCATTGAAAATATTGAAAACACTTTCATCCTCTGTGTTTAAAAAAATTCTGTCTTCTCTACTTCAGTGTTACAACCTTATCCTACAACTGCTTTATAATTTTCACATTTCTATACTGCCATGGACCTCTAGGTGTTGTTGTACATGGTTCCTTGCTTTCTTTTGCCCCTCAACAACCCTGCGTGGTAGGTGAGGCTGAGAGACAGTGACATAGGCTACAATCCAGAGTAACTGGGAGCACGTAAGAGACATTATGTGCACCCCTAGTTACTGCACCACCTAGTGAAAATCTATGGGAAATTCATATTGCAATCCAGAGTAAATTGTTCTTTCTCCAGAACAAGGACTTCATGTAGTTATTCTGGATTGCGCCCCTAGCCTAGGTCACTCAGAATAAACTGTTGGAATTTCTTGCTTAACCATTCTTTTTTCTCACACCTTGATAAAAGAAAATTAAGTGAGAAATCAAAGGTGAAAGGATACTTAATAAAAGGGTTCGGACCAGGGTGATCATATAGAATGATGGACAGAGTGCCTCTACCTTCAATCATTGTATAGAAGAAGCAATTGAGACAGGTTTAGCTCATAACAGACAGGTTTAAATAGCAGCACCTGCCTCAATTCCTTCTTCTATGCAATGGTTAAAGGTAGAGGCATTCTGTTCTCCATTCTATATTGGCTGCAATCCTAAAGACACTATCCTGGAAATAAGACCCATTGAACATAATGGGGCATACTTTTGAGTAGACATGGTTAGGATTGTGCTCTGTATGGCCTGATTTTAGATTTAGGATGAATGTCTAGTATTACATAAAGGCTAGCCATCTCTACAAGAATTTGCTGCCTCTTTTTTCTTGGGAAACTACATTAGAGAAGTACGTTTGTGACAAACTGATGGTGAAATGTTATGTTTTTTTGTGACAACCTCCCTGACTGCTTCCCCAAATCAGTCTGGAAGCATTTTAGATAGACTAGTGGTCTGAAAATCCCACAGCCAGAAGTGGTTTCTGGGGTTTGGATGGGCATTTGACTTTGGCTAAAGGTGTGGGATGAGCTTTATGGTTCAGAAGGGCATCTGGCCTTGTTCCAGGATGTAGTAGGATATCAGAACTAGCTTCATACAAGCACTGCAAAAGATCATAGCTCTTCATTATTATAATATCACTGAAAGGTATGACTGTATTGTTACATTGCCCTCTCCTGAAGGACGGAAGGATACATTTTAATCTTAAAAATCAGTGATTTGCAACCTCTTTCATCTCATGGCATACTAACAAGGCACTAAAATTGTCAAGGACACAAATAAGTTGTTTTCACCATTGACAAGGCATAGCAGGCTGTTCAAATCTCCCAGTTCTCCTATTAATAAAATGACCCTCCCCAAATTCCCATGGCACACCTGAGGACTATCTGTGGCACGCCAGTATGCCATGCCTCACTGATTGAAAATCACTGCTATAAATGCAGACTTGTTGGGAAAGTTAACATCCACCCCCATTTTCCAGTGAGCACAGAAGATGGAATCTAGTCAGGAAAAATAAAAACAAAACCTTCCAGTTATATCCAGGTATATCTCATTATATCTAGGAAAGCAAATCTGAAACCATAAAGAGATTCCATAGAAGCTCCCAGACTTCCTTCTGGTTGAACATATGCTGCTCTGGTATTTTTTTTGTCCCCTTGGCAGAAAAATATAATTTTTAATGGCAGGATATCAAGATTGCGTGGAACTAAAGTAAGGGGTCCAGATTCTCCAATGCCGTCCAACAAGTTATTTGCCTATGTTGGAACTAACACAAAATATTACACTTTTCTACAGAAAGTTACTGTTGTCACATTTGTGAAGAATCAACAGCAGATACTACAAATAGTAGTCTTGGAGCTATGGACAGAAAATAGACTGCCACATGTCCTTGGCTTTGCATTATGGTGGTTTAAATTTTTGACTTCCAACATTGGATAAAAGTATAATTTGCAGAAAGAGAGGCATTTTAAAAAGCATCATTCAGGAAAACTAAAATGGTATGGATTGTGCCATGATTTGCATGGATTATGGATTCACTTTAGGGATGTTTTTGCAATTAGAGGAGAGACACGGACTAGGTAAATATGATACAGAAATATAATCTGTTATCATGGGGTTGGGTGACAATACTTTCCAACTTTCCAAAGCTTTCCAACTCTGCAGGTGTTTTTCATCTGGTTTAAGTCTTGAATCCAAAGTGGAATTTTAAGAAATATATTCAATATGGGTAGAAATGTGAGTCTTGTCTTTTGCTATCTTCCAGATGTGAAGGTGGCAAAATTCATTCCAGCAAACGAAGAGCATCTCATACCCTGATCACCATCTTTCTGTGTATTTCATGGTTTTATACATCATGAAATCAACCCCAAGTGGCCCCCCTTTGACTCGGTAGACAAGGAGCTGCTGTTTAGTGTATCCTAAAAGATACTTACAGCAGGCCACTTTGTTGAAAATGTCTGTAAGCAGAAACAAGGAACTTGCTCAGGCATCCCATGACAGTGAAGCAAGTTGCTAAAGAAAGAACCTTCTTTCTTCTTAAAGAAGGAGCCAAGAGGAAGCAGTGGATCAGAGAGAAAGCAGAAATCTGATGAAAGTGTCATAGAGTTAACAAATGCATGGAGGAAAGGGCCCAGGCAAGAAAACATAGCAAGGAATGTAGAATCTAACATTTACAGGTTTGTGCACATATTTGTTCAACAATATAAATTGCAGTTTCTACCTGTATATCATTTATGGCTATGCTATAAATCTGTGACTCCCAGTCCACTCCTATGGACAATTTACAAAAGTGACAGTGCAATCCTAACTTTTAGTCTGCACATGTAATAGGACTGCTGCTGCGCTACTGTGGGGAGGGGAATAGGGCTACAGCAGCCTCAATGAGTATTAAGCTATCTCTGTGAATCTCATGTGAATGTCATGTGACCAAGCAATGTGGCAACATCATGCCAAAGGCACATCATGGAGACACTACCAGAAATGGCTGTTTGCAAATCTGGAGCACCCAGATACTCTACAGGTCCAAGTAAGATGATGAAGGGAATGGTTTGTAAGTGGTTCATGATGGAGAGTGAGAGATAAAAACAAGTTGCACCCTTTTAGGGTTTGAATTTCTAAAAATTGGTTCTTAGTGGGTGCCTACATAACGGAAAAAATACTTTCCCCAAATTTCACACTTCCAGATCAGGCAGTTTTGGCTGGGCATTGATGAGTCAGTCAGTCAGTCAGTGACTCTTCAATTCTATATATATAGATACTGATTAAAGCAGGGTGGTAGGTTTGATACCCACATGCTATTTTTACTGGGGAAAAAACCTTGAGTTTGAAAGCTAATGAAAACTTTTTCTTCCCCCAAAACTTAGGGATGTTATGATGACAATGTATCCCATGCTGGAGGCAAATGTACTAAAGTCACCCACCCTCTGTGGTGTTTTTACCCCATTTTGAGACTCCACTATTTACAGAATACAAACCTGCTTAATGTGGCTTTGAAAGCAATGTCCAAACTGCTTCCAAATCCTGGTGGTGTTGTATGGAGCAGTCCTGGTATTCCTCCCATAAAGAAAGTGTTCCAAATAAGAAGCTTATGGTACACTGACTTATAATTCATTTAAAAGGAACTGTGCAGCTGACTTTGGAAGGCATGTGGAACGAGTTCCAGCTGGAGCTGAAGGCCGAATGGAGATTAGAATGGACTGGATACCATTGCAAACAATAGGGCCTCTTGCTACTTTAATTTAATTGCTTTGTTGGTCATTTATTTCCTTTGCTGTTGGCATTTGTGTCCAATTAAAGGCACAGCATTTAATTTAAAAGGCATGATTTGCTGATTGGATTTGGGCAGATAAACACAGTGTTAGGACTGGGATGTTTCCGACTGTCACCATCAATTGGATTGAGTTAAGATCGAGGCACACTTTGGGTCCCAAACAGTGTTTGTGCTTTTTTCCCATACCATAAAACACACAATGCTTTACTTAACATCACTTTTTTTGTAATACGGAAGTTCCAGGCACCCTAATGCAGAGAGCACAGATCTCAGAAGTATTTATTCTTGCCAAGAATACCTGTCCCTGCTTATCTCGGGTCAAACAACATGTGGCATTTCATATATTATTATTGCTCTAGCTTCCTTTATGAAAAGAAAACATCCTCTGTGGGGGCCACTAGGCCACTAGGGCCATGGTGTACAGGCAAAGTTCAACCCTTCCTCCATGCTATTTTTCTAACAAAAATTATCCCTCCCCAAACTTTATATTTGCTCTAACAGGGAAAATTTTGCCCTCCCATTCCACAGACTTTTAAAGGAGCCATTTATATGGTTGATACCCTTTAAACTAAAAGTCATGTGGGGGGAGGCATATAACAAAAATGAAATAATGTAATCATAATGCCCAGAGTGTCACAATGCACAGTTTGAGAACCCCAGCTTTAGTACAGAGCTTTGACTGTGAACAGTCCCTTTCACCATTGTAGATACAGTAACTTCTCTTTATATGGGGAATATCTATCTATCTATCTATCTATCTATCTATCTATCTATCTATCTATCTATCTATCTGTCTGTCTGTCTGTCTGTCTGTCTATCTGTCAGTCTGTCTGTCTGCCTGCCTGCCTGCCTGCCTGCCTGCTTTTAAATCTTCATCTTCTGTTAAATTCCTCCATGTTAGGTCAGCAGTTTGAGGGACAGTCAGCACAGAGAACTTGTCATTGCCAAAAACTTTAGTTTTGAATATACTAGCATAGAAGATGAAGCATCAGATACTGGAGATGTTGAGCCCTCACCAATGCCCAACCTCATAGATTTCAGGTTAAGATTCAAGTTCATTAAGTCCATAGATTTTATGTTGAAAATGTTCCCCTCGAACCTCACCCCATTTTCCCCATGGGCTCAATGATACATTGTCCACTAATTCAGTATCCAATAGATTTTCCAGGAACCTAACCCTATACATAAAGAGAATAGATTGTCCATATAAATGATTGAAAACAATGTGCCCAGGAATATTTTCAATTTCTGAAACTCCATTCAGAAAATAGTTGTACCCTTTCAAGAATTTAAAGCTCCAACCAGTTTCTCCTTTCTGATTGGTCAGCCTCCTCCATAATTTAACTCCTACAAATAATTCCAGTGAAACAACTCCACACAGCTCTTACTGTTCCGCTTCTTTATACTGGCAGCAGAAAAGTGTTGGCTGCGGTTTTACTTTTATTAACTGTGTTAGTGGCAGGAATCTAATTGCCTTGTTGCATCCCCAGAAAGGCAAGGAAGTGGTCTAGGAAGACAGAAGGCTCTGATGACCAGGAGAAAGCTTGCCTAGATCTCCTGGGAGAAAGAAACCAACCCGTTCATCCATAGATGGTATTACACAATTTTATATTTTTTTTAAATTAGCAAGTTGCTTAACAGAAAGTCAGAAAATGTATTTGGAAGATTGGATTTGTTTTCATTCATTTCCCCCAAAAGCCATTTTAAAAAAGCATTTCAAAGCCCTGTTTGAAAACAAAGTCATTAGTTTTAAAAAAACAAAAACTGCACCCACAATATAACTGTGCATGCATTTATTGCAATTGCCTGATTGACCACAGACAACTTGCAAAACATTTCCATAGCCTGCAATGTTCAATTTTTTTCATCTCAGGGCACAGTGACAAGGTACTTAAATTGTCAAGGCAAACCATCAGTTACTTGATAATTAACATGTTACTGATAGGGGAGGGCTCACATCCCCCAAATGTCTCCACACTCAGGTTGCACACCTTGAACCATTCACAGCACACTAGTGTTCCATGGCACATTAACGGAAAATTGCTGATTAGGCTATAAAGCTCAAAACCTGATGATCAAGAATGTTTCTGGGATTGGTTTGGCTAATAATGACAGAGGCTTCAGACAGTCAGAAAGCCCACCTAACTAAACTGATCACTGAATCCTCAGAGTTGTTGCTAGTGAGAAAACTCAATACAACACCAGGAGGTGTCTCTTAGGAGGCTGGGAACAGGGTCTTACCCCAGGACCTCTGGCAACCTGGTGCCATTAACAATTCATATAGAATCATAGAACCATACAGTGCAGTGGTTCTCAATCTTCCTAACGCCGTGACCCCTTTATAAGTTCCTCATGTTGTGGGGACCACCAACCATAAAATTATTTTCGTTGCTACTTTATAACTGTAATTTTGCTACTGTTATGAATCGAAATGTAAATATCCAATATGCAGGATGCATTTTCATTGTTACAAATGAAATGTGTGTTCTATGCACACACTGAACACAGTGGGATTTATTTCAGAGGATTGGGCATAGGATTGGGCCCTAAGGCTGCAATCCTATCCACATTTACATGGGAGTAAAGGCCCCCCTGACTATAATGGGATTTATTTCAGAGTAGGCATGCATAGGATTGGGCCCTGAGGCTGTCAGTCAGCCCCAGTTCATGTGCAGCTATAGCCGGAGGCCTGGCAAGTCTGACCTAGCCCCCTGCACCAGGGGTCTTTAGGCGACCCCCAGGAAACCTCTAGGCAACCCCCAAAGGGGTCCCAACCCCAACTTTGAGAAACGCTGATATAGTGTATTTACTAAAATCTAATGCTCACCTTTTCCAGCCGAATCCAGTCTCCAAAATCAGGGTGCACAGTAGATTTTATGATTAATTATATTTGAGTAAATATGGTTAGATTCAATGGCGCATTGGATTCGAGTAAATACGGTAGATGGAAGGAACAGAGTTGGAATTTGCCATATTGGTGTCCCAAATTATGTTTGCAATGAAAATTTGTGGATTTTTTTCCTAATCTGTACTTTTTATGCTTGCCAGGTCAGATGCATTTAAAAAACCAGACATACCCTACAATACAGAGTAACTACAGGAGCACGTATGAGACATTACGTGTACCCGTAGTTACTGCACTACCTAGTGAAAACCTATGGGAAATTCATATTGCAATCCAGAGCAAATTGTTCTTACACCGGAGCAAAGACTCCACATAGTTACTCTGGATTGCGCCCATAGTTAAGATGGGACTTGGTGATGCCATAAGCCTCCCAAGGAATGGGAGAGAAACTGGTGCAAATCCACAGCCATAAAAATTGTTTGAGATTAATGCAATAATTTCTTGTGATTAATTTTTGCCTGAGAGGGAAAACAACTAAATCAGGGCATTTAGGGTAAATTGGCATCCCACTAGTGTTACATTGTTGTACTCAAGTATTTTATTTACCTTTAATCCTAGCAATCATCTGCTTATTTACTCCCTTGCAGCTGGCAAGGCAGTGAATGAATGTCACATTGTGGAGAGATCTGAATGATTGCATGTGTGGGCACACTGGCCTCCCCTACTAGCATCTCTATCAAAGGCACATTTGTATAGCCATCTATGTACAACTTAGTACGATAGTTCAGAAAGCAGATGGGGAAATACCTCCGTGACACTGTAGGAAGACACAGATTGCAACAGCCAGGAACTGACTCAGCCCAATGGCAAAGACGTAAAGATTGAAGGAGGGAATCTTCAGAAAGGAGGTTCAACATAGTTGCTTAAAAAGAAGAATCACATCACCCTAGCAATTCCTGGTTGGTGAAGTTGCCTCCACCCCGATGCACTGCAGTCATTATCAGTCAGCTATTCAAATTGCAATAGTAATGTATTCTGATCTAAATGATTGACTTACTACCAGTGAATGTCGAGGAAAGGCCAGAGGAAGTAGAATGGGGGTTACTTCTCTTTTGTGCTTCCAATTAGGGTTGGCCATTTTATGAGACCAACTGACATAGTCATCTCAGGCAGCAGATCAGTGGTGCAGTGGAGTGATACCTAGAGAGGGGGTTTATGCCAGTGATGGGCCCAGGCCAGTTCAGGCTGGATCGCACGAACATGTTCCTAATTTTGGCCCACCACTAGTGATGGGCCAAAAACCTGGGCAGACCAGTTCGCCCGGGTGAGCCCATCACTGTGCCTGCTTCAAGATTGATGCAGGCGGAGTCGCGTCCTGAAGCAGACATGACTCCGCCTGTGTCAATCTTGATGCAAAAGCAGTCACATCCTCTTTAGGATGCACGCACAGTATGCCAGGGTTGGGGCCCGCCCCTCACCCCACCCACTCGCAGCATAGTGCAGCCTTCCTGGCCCCACCCCTGACCCTCCCCGGCCCCGCCCCGACCCTCCCCAGCCCTGCCCCTGACCCCAGCCCCATCCCCTGATCCCGGCCTGGCCCGCCCACTTCCAGGGAACCGTTTGTTGGGCCAAGCCAGGCCCACCTCTGGTTTATGCCTCCTGTTGTGGAATGGTGGTTCTCTACCGGCTCAAATAGAGCCATTATTAGAGGTGAGGACCATGTGTGCACTGTGGAGGAGGTGTCAGTGCAAGCACAGAGGGATGCCATTCTAATTGGTGATATCACCCAACCCCGGAAGTGCCAATGTACGTTTGCCTATTTGCCGCCATTTCCTATTGTTTTTATTATTGTTATTGTTTTTATTGTTTTTAGTTTCTATGTTTTAATTGTTTTTAATTGAATGTTCTATTTAATGTTTTTAATTATGTTTTAATGTGAGTTGCTTTGAGTCAGTCTGCGACCCAAGAGAGATGGGATACAAATTTTTAAAACAAACAAACAAATAAGCAAATAATCCTCCTCTTTCCACTGAATTTAAAAATAAAGTAGGGTTCAGAACCTCATTGGAAGGGTTGTGACTTCAATTCAGGGGAGGTCTTAAAAATTTGGTCCTGCCATCTTGGAATGGGTAATTAGGCTGCAATCCATATTTTCCTGGCACAATAAGAGCACAATCCTAACCATGCCTACTCAAAAGTAAGTCCCATTGTGCAATGGACCTTACTCCTTGGAAACTGTCTTTAGGATTGCTGCCTTAGGGCAAAATCCAGAGTAACTATGGGGAGTCCTTGCTTTGGTGTCAGAATAACTTACTCTGGTTTCCAATATGAATTTCCCATAGGTTTTCACTAGGTGGTGCCATAACTACGGGTGCACGTAAAGTCTCTTATGTGCTCCCATAGTTACTCTGGTTTTGAGGGTAAGTAGTCTCATTGA
This sequence comes from Cryptoblepharus egeriae, assembly GCA_030015325.1. Lineage (NCBI taxonomy): Eukaryota > Metazoa > Chordata > Lepidosauria > Squamata > Scincidae > Cryptoblepharus > Cryptoblepharus egeriae. The sequence goes on along the minus strand of JAREYC010000004.1, from coordinate 40,127,407 downwards.
ACACAATGGGACATACCTCCAAGTAGATATGGAGAAGATCTGGCATCACAATGATTTAATTTTTGGTTTGATATCACCTCTGGCATTACATCATTTCCAGGTTGATGACATCACTTTGGGGTAATGTCCCAAAGAGACTGTTATTCTCAGAAGAGGGTCCTTGGTGAAACGTTCCAGAATCTCTGAATGAATTAACACAGCTTATATTGCAAACAATCTCTACATATACAATATTGTTGGTGGAAAAGCTTCAAAAATTTTACCTGGGAAATTTTCTTCAAGGCACTGTAACCCAGTCACATTTCAGACTGAAGCCCAAGGATTTGGTATTTTTGGTATGTTTCATGAACTTACAAAGAAAATGAGATACTTTGCATACCATTTATTTCTCAATATGAAGGATCTGAACAGATATCCAGCTCTGAAAAGTCACTCAGTAAACGGCGGTCCAAGAAGTTAATTGTGAAATAAGATATAACAAGCAATGTTGGATTTAGTGGAGAGCTAGATTAAAGGAAACTAAAACTGATGTCAGTCAAGCAGCTTTGATGTTTCAAGAAAAAAGGATGTAAACAATTTAGACAGAATGCCATAAAATATGTGGTAGTGAATGGAACAATGGAGTCAACAAGAATTACATTTTTTAAAGGAAGTCTTCATAGTAACTTCTCTCTTCTTCTGGAGCCCCATCTGCGCCTTTGAGAAGGGACTTTGATATAGAACTAAAACTATAAGCAGAAAAGGTTTTCAAAGTGAGCACCAACCAGAAGACCCACAACCAGAAGAGGACCAGATTGACCAAGAAATTCAGTTCTAGGGTCAGGGATAACACTAGTCCTACAATCCAGAGTAACTACAGGAGCACGTAAGAGACATTACGTGTACCCTTAGTTACTGCACTACCTAGTGAAAACCTATGGGAAATTCATATTGCAATCCAGAGCAAATTGTTCTTACACTGGAGCAAGGACTCTACGTAGTTACTCTGGATTGCGCCCTAAATCAGGGAGTGATACTATAATGTACCAACATGAGAGGCCAGCACAGGCACCATCATGCATGTCCAGATCATGGTGCTCAGCCTTTTGTCATGGAAAAAAAACTTCATTGTCCTTCTTTTCCTTATGAGCAAGCCTTATTGATATTATTATATGTAAGTTTTAAATGTAATAGTAAGTAATTTACAGTGCCTAATTTATGCCAGAGAGAATGGCTTAGCTATGGCAGCCTAAAGTGGGCCATATACTGAGCTGACACGGGCCAAATCTATGGGGGAAGGGGCCTGAATAGGTCTGTGCAGATTTGTGCCTGCTCCTGAGATGGCCTAAGTCAGAGAAGCTGGGAGGGGGCATGGCTGCCCTGGAAACAGGCCTGACTTCACCATTCTAGGCCATACCCAACATGTCCCTGGCACACCTCTGCTGTGCTGCCTACGCTAGCATTGCTAGACCGGAACGGGTCCATGTCTCTTGTGCCAGCCTAGGCTCTTTTCTGGTGCAGTTAGGCTGGCCTATCTGCCATTAGGCTGGCCCAGTGCCAGAGAGGTTGACCCAACTGCACTTCATTCCACTACTCATCAATCGAAGGCAAGTTAGTTGGTTTATAGCGCAAACTTATACATAAGAAATAATTTTATATTCAGAAGTAAATCCCATTGAGCTCATGAGAGTAAATTTCTGGGAAAGCAGGTATAGGATTGCAGCCTTGGTTCTGCCCAAAGACTTCCTGGCTTCTTAAGAAGCCTCAGAATGAATGTTGTCTTCTCGTTTTCAAGGCTAAAGACCCATAGTCTGGCATTCTTACTACTAAGTGCAGGCAGCCGACACAATTTCCTATTATTAAATTTAAAGCTTCACCATATAGTTTATTACATATAGAGCACAATCCAAACTATCTCTACTCAAAAATAAGCACTATTGTGTTCAATGGATCTTACTCCCAGGAAAGTATCTTTAGGATTGTAGTCATAATTTATTAATTACAAGAACGCTAAATTCTGCCTGCTCAGAAGGAAATGCAGGACAATGAAGATTTTTTTTTGGGGGGGGGGGCGACACAAGGCTAAAATAAAGGATATGTCCTGGACATGAGGACATGTCCTGCTTTGGCCATGCCTGTGGAGGACAGGCCAGCCATAACTTTTGTTGCTTTTTGTCATCCCTTGGTTTCCCTGAATTTACAGAATTATGCTGAGCAGACTCTGAAACAGAAAACTAGCCCAGGTGGCAGGGATGAGCCCAGCCTGTGCCACACAAGCACAGAGGTCATTTGAATTGGATGTTCCATACACTTTAAATACATAATGTTTTTATATATTAAGCTTGTTATTACCATCCCTCTGCAGGGTTTTTTTTTTAAAAGAAACTGATTTCATTAAGAGAAAAAATATAATTACAAGGATAAACAAGCAAGACCATAACTCTTTGCTTTCACGATCAAGACAGCACCTAAACAAAATGTATACCATGATGTTGAAAGGAAGATACTGTGCTTTACTAATTTACAGTTGTTAATTCTCTGCCAAAATCATCCTGACAATATAGCATCTGAAGCAGAGCACTGTCCCAACTGTGGTAAAGGAAAACGCTTTTTCCTGTTGCTATGTACATTGGCACATATTCTATCCAACCATGCTCAAAGGCCTCTGGAAACACCTGCCAACAGACTGTTGGGAACTGTTGTTTAAACAAGCATATCTGCCAACTTTCCAATGCTATCAATTCTCCTGTGCCAAACAGCATGGATTATTTTAAACCAGACGTGATGGATAACAGGAATTGGACCATAAGGATGAGGCCAAAAAACGGGCTCCAGTTTTGGTTTATAATCACCCTCAAAGATGTGGAAATCTCATTTGGGGACATCACAGCATCTGACAAAGCACAGTGGCCGGGTGTTATAGTGATACGTTGCTCTTATAAGAAGAGGCCGAGTCTTGAGCAAGAGCCTATCACTCACTATTAAGTCTGATGATGGCTTCTGATGTATGATAACACTGTGCAACAAAAAAATTTGTTTGTTTCCTGGAACGTTAGAACTGATTTTGGGTATATTGGGCATGCTGATTCCAAATATGTATACAGTTTTCTCTATTAGCTATACTTTTTGAGATACAGTGCTAATGAATGACTGTAATAATAATAATACTAGGCAATTATATACCGCTTTTCTGGTCATTTTGAATTGCTCCTCAGACTTTATTCAAAGCGGTTTACATAGGTAGGCGAATCTAAACCCCCAAAAAGGATTTTTACGAACACAGATTGGTTCTATTTTTCAAGAACCGGCTACGTTCAAGGTGTTACATTCACAGTCAGGTTAACAATTCTGGCCCCCAATGTCTGAGATGCTGGCTGACAAACTTCTCCTTCAGCTCTCACTTGAAGGGCAGCTGAGATAGCTTCTTCACTCCCACTGAAAAGCAGATGGAAAATCTCAGCTACAGCTTCGCTTTTCAAGAATCTTGCTTTGGAACTGACTTCCGGTTGTCTTGATCCGGCGACCCTCCGTTCTTATCTTCAGGCAAACGGAGGCTCTACCCTCTAGACAGACCTCCTGCCCTATGCATCTGTCAATCAAAAGTATAATTTGCCATAGGGTGCCATGACGTTTATATCTCAAAAACTGGAGCTAATAGGTGAAAATTACTGTTATATTTGAAACCAGCACACCATATATATAGAGAGAGAATCAGTTCACAAAACCTCAGAAACAAAACCACTGTTGAGCAGTGTAATGATACAGTGTGGGGCTGGTGAGCCAGCCTTTGTAAAATGGGAACAAATCTGATATCAAAGTGGATCCCAGCAACTCAGATGTAAAGAGACTTCAAAAAGATCTGACATGAAGTGTTGCTTCCCATCTGCTTGAGCAAAAGAGCTGGAGAACAGCTGGAGAAGCTGGTTCATTTCAGGCCAGCTGGCAGCCCTTCTCGTGAATGGGCAGTGGTCCCATCCTCATCACTTGACACAGTTGTTATTGCTTTGGTTCTTAGATATCAAAGGATCAATGAAACAACAACTGTATCAAGTGGTGAGAAAGAGCCTGACATTTATTAGGAGGTCATCAACACAGACATTTTCTGTATAATATGAAAATAAGGATCAATATTAATTACTATGATTCTTTAAACTGTGGGTAAGCAACCCCCGGCATGGAAGCCAAACTCATCACACAGAACAGTGCTGTGTCCTCTGGAGACTTCTGCAGGAGAGCAGATGTGCAGCTATGTTCACAGTGTTATAGTACTGACCATTATGGTATGTATATACTGGAATTTCCATTATTTGACCTTTATTCCCACTAACAGGCAACCTCTTATGCCACTTCAAACATAAATAAAAAATATTATTATTTCTAAATATTTGGGATTTCTCAAAGATACTTCCAAAAAGTGAAGCTGGCGCAATCGCCATTTGATTTAGCTCATGATATAACTGGGCAATGCAAATGTAGAAATTGATCCATGAATTCAACAGTTTTGAAAAATGGAATCAGAACTCTAATAGCTGATGCAAAAAAACTTGTTTATAAGATGTAATTTTAAAAGAATAATGTGCCATTGGTGTGAGATGAAGACATTGCAAGAACACATGATTATCATACAGAAAGCACAAGTTTCAAATCCTTCATATTTCTGTTTTTATTGTTTAAGAAATACATACAATACACTTTTTTGTTTTGTTTTTGTGGGATTTTTTTTTTGGTCCTTCAGTCTTTAAAGGAGAGAAGGAAAGCAAAGAACATCTGATCTGTTACAAGTTGTAAGACCTGGGATTGGTCTTCATGAATTTAAACAGATGTTTAAGCAAACAGATGTTTTCAATATTAGGTGGCAAAGATCAGTACCTAGCAAGAAGTGAAGGTAGTCTATATATAGGTAATGGCTTATTATTCGTTAAAGAAGCACCAAATGCACACTGCATTAATTTTTTAAACTTGAAAGTTTGCACAGATTTCCACTACAGTATTTCCAAAGAACTAAGGATTGTGCAACATCTCTCTGTTCTGGTGTTTAGAAGACACGCAGATCTTTGTGGTGCATTTTCACATGCACAGCCATGATGTTCAGTTTGCCCAACTCTCTTGGGCATCTGTATCATCTAGATGGGTAGCTTACATTGCACCATATGGTGCAAGATGAAAGTTAATTTCAGTGATGGGCTCCAGCAGGTTCGCACCTACTCTATAGAACTGGTTGTTAATAAGAGATAGGGCATATAAAGTTTAAAAATAGCCATTTAAAAGTGGCTGTCAGATGGGCAGAGAACCAGTTGTTAATTTCTTTGAATCCCATCACTGTTAATGCTACTGTTTTAGTCTGTTTTATGTTTGTTGAAAAAGAAGAGGCCTTTGTTTTAAGAATTGTTCCTAGGAATGGCTGGCACCTTTCTTGGTTGATGATGTGCTAATATGCTTGTGTCCCATTTTTCCAAGTGGCAAGAAGTTCCAAGGGCATTGCATTACGTGTACCTTTTGTATTTCCAAATATATTGTCTTTAGTTCTGGATCGAGTCAAGGTAGCACATGTTCTCCTTCAATCTACATGTGTCTTCTAAGCATATATGAAGCTGCTAATAGTAGCCACTTTCTACTCTTAGAGCCCAAACCTAGCCTTCTCCCCCACTTCCTCACTGGTTCAGTCACACCAAAAAGTGCCATCTAACCCCCCTTGCAGGCTTTTTGCCCCACTTTCTTTCCCCTTTCCATCCAGTTTCCCCCATTTAATGGAAATTTTGAAACATGTTATTTACCAGCTATAGCACAAAATAAAGATGAATTCAGCTTTGTGCACAGAATGAAAAGAAATATGCGGTGGGCTTTTTTTTGTAAGTATGTAGTTTCATCTGGAAATATTTAGTTCTATCCTATCCTGTCCAATGAAAATCAATGGGAGTTTTGCCTGTGCTTCAGTGGCAGGAGAATCCGTCTCCAGATCACCAGCTGCAAAGCAAAAGGGCCCCAAGACTTAACCACAGAAGTTCCATCCCTTCAGCATTCATGCAATGTCATTTATAATGAGAAATGGTTGGATCCTGATTTCCAAAATATGCACTAGCCAAGGAACCGTCTGGAACTGTTTTTTTCAGCCTCATGCAGTGCTGAGCTCGATAAGTCTTCCCAGAAGATCATAGCTCAGTGCAACAAATATAATTGATGTGTCTGTGTTGATGGACCTGGATGGACTATAATTTTCTCCTTATCCCATAAGAGTTTCACGTAACTGTGATGTCAAAGCCCTGTTTTTCACACACATGCTATACTTGAGCAAGTACAGGCGTCCCCAATTATTGGATGGGTTAGGGACTGTAGCACCGTCCAAAAGTGAGAACTGTTGAAAAGTAGAACCCAGTCTTTTTCAGCATGAAAATGCAAAATTGGCACATAAAAAGACGTAAATATCACGTATAAAAGCCTAAATAACACATATTTATTACTTAGCCAAATTACATAACAAAATGAACAAAGGCATGTGTTGGCAATGAATATCTTATGTATTTGAATGATGGTTATTTACTGAAAAAAGACATAAGGGAATGCCAAAAACTGTTTAATCACCATGCCACATGGAAATCAACTGCATTGAAGACAATTTTAGCCTTTAAGTCAGGTTGAAAGAGTGGAGCATGTGTCAAATGAATGAGTTCTGGGTATAAATGAAAGTGATGAAAAAGCAGAACCATCAGAAAATGAACTGTCAGAAAGTGGGGGTTGCCTGTAATGAAATTCACAATGCAGTCCTATGTCTGTCTTGTCAAACTCCAGCCCCAAAGAGTTCAAAGTGACCTTTTTTTACCTCAGCTAAGTGCTGAAGAGTTGCAGCCTAAGCTGTTCATAACATGTAATGAACTGGCTGTTGTTTTCTAGTGATTATACAGCAAAGCAGAACAGGTCCCCACAAACAATGTACAGTCATGTGTCAAGAAAGAGGGAAAGCAGTCCTTTAGACAAAAAAGTACTATGAAACATCACAAAGAGGAAGGTGTGTGGCTCAGCATTTTCTCTAATACTGTGAGGAGCAGACAAATGAAATGGTGACTGGTCGAAACTAGTATAGTAACTAGAGACAAAGGGCACAATCCAGAAGTGCACTCGGGTTACCCCTTCTCTCACAGGGCTGACCCAACTGCAAGATGCTCCACCCTAGTTACTCTGGAAAAGGCTTAGGGCAGCCTAAGGCAAATTAGGCTGCCCCAAGACAAGTGGACCGAGGCTGCCCTAACTAGGCAGTTCAGGAGAGGCATGCTGAGGGCATGCTTAGATTGCTGAGGGCAGAGCAGTCACTCTGTATCCAGAGCCTGTTTCCAGGGCAGAAATGCCCTCTTCCAGCTCCTCAGAGTTATACCACCTCAGGAGCAGGTATAGTAATGAGCACTGGTGGGCTCCAGCAGGGTGGCTGCCAGATGGGCATAGAACCAGTTGTTAATTTCTTTGAATCCCATCACTGGTAATGAGTAGACCCACAGGGGTCCATGATAAGCCAGAGTAAGAATGGCAATGTTGACCAAAAATCTGAGTTCTTGGCCAGCCTAGCTGCAACCCCTGCCTCTCAACCTCAGGACATGGAACAACTACGGCAGCCCACCAACCTGGGGATACAGCAGGGCAGTCTAAGCATCCACCGTCCACTAGAGGTACTGCTGTATTGCATTCTCATGCTGCAGCTGTTACTGGTTGTAGGAACATTTTGACTGATCTGAAGTGGGTCTCCTCAGGAGCAAGCCCTCTCCAAGTGTCACTTATTTGATGCCTACTTAGCATTCTCTGGAGCAGCTAGGACAGCCCAGGCTCCCTGACTTTCTGGATCCACCATAACTCACTGCTGTGAATACAGAATAGTTGGGGCAGCCCAGCTAGGGCTCTTCTCACTATCCTTACTCTGGATTTTACACTGTGGCTGCTACCCTAACCTCCAGTCAGGCCAGCAAAAGTCCTGGCATAAGTCTTGTGCTGACCTGGGGGTGACACAAGTGCCATATGGCACTTCTGCCCCACTCCTGTTAGGCAAGTGCACATCAGCTTCCCAACACCACTATGGGAAGATAGGCCAAGTGAGTTAGGACAGCCAAAATTGATTAGGATTTTGCCCTTGCAGTCCTGACTTAGGCTGTACCATTCCTGGAGCGGTTAGGCCATTGCAAATACATGTGCCAGCCTCCCCACACCACCATGGGATGGATAAGTTGCACTGGGTAAGTTGCACTGGCCTAAATTGCACTGGCCCTGAGGGTGAAATCCTAACCATTTTAGGCTCGCATAAGTCACCAGTCTCCCAGTTCCTATGGTGGTGTTGGGAGGCTGGCAAATGTCTGTGTAGTTGTCTAACCTCCCCAATGACACAAAAGTGGGGACACAAAAGTCTTTTGAGATACCCCCAGCCCCAGGCCAGCATAGGACTTGTGCTGGGACCTGTGACAGCCTAACTGGGGCTTAGGATTGCAGCCCACTCGGAAATAACTCCCATTATAGTCAATGGGACTTATTTTCTGGTACGTCTGGAAAGGACTGTAGCCTCAGGCCCAAATCCTAACCAACTTTCCAGCACTGGCACAGCTGTGCAAATTGGATGTACCTCTTGTCTATAAATGACTACAGAGGGAGAAAGAATTGGGGAATTTTCAAATGTCTGCCAGATGCTCTCATCTATGACAATCTAAAATGAATAAACTTGACCCCTAAAGATTTTTGCATGAAAATACATAGGTACTTTATCTTACTTAATATAGAGTCTTTAAAGGTGTGGGAAAGGTTATAAAATCTTGGCAGGATTTTGAGCCATTTGGCTTTTATACAGCTGGTTGAATACCTGTGTACAAGCTTGTAACATTCACATTTCCTGCCTCAAAATGCTCTGATGTGACCTGCTTATTGAACAGTGGTTTAATTTTCTCTCACTAAAAAGTGTCAAAACTCTGATATATATATATTTACTCAGCAACAAACTTGAGACTGTGGAGACTTCCATGTTCAATGAGTCATTCAGCTACTTTAAAAAGGACAGTAAGCAGGTGGATCAGCAACAAGGAGCAGTCTGACCTGATCTGCCATCAGCAAGGGTAATAAATGTAGTGTCCGACCCTGAAAATTGTTTTACACCTCCTGACATTATATTTATATACACACGGGAGGGGGGAGCACGGGGCTGGGGTGATTTGGCACCCCATACTGCCTCATGGTACCCCAAATGCCTTGCACTACACATGGCTGGGAGCCATTTCGGCCCCGATTGAAGTATGCCAGTTATTAGCATTTCATCCCCTGTGCATTAGTAGCACATACACACAGAGAGTGCAATCCTAACCAATTTAGGCCAGCACAACTCACCCATCTCTCTGCTCCAATGGTGGTGTGAAGAAGCCAGTGCATGACTGTGCACTTATCTAACCTCCACTCCCAGAAGTGGCACAGAAGTGCGTTACGGCACTTTTCTGACACCCCCACGCCAGCATGGGACTTGTGCTGCCCTAACTGGGGGGTTAGGATTGTACAGACAGATGCACAAAATGCATGCCACTGTTTTTTGATGCACAAAATTTAAGTCACCTATCACAAATATTTATTGACATGTGTGTTAGCACATGCCCTCTGCTGATTTTGTTTGCTCTTATGAGCTAGCAAGATCCCTCTAGTCACAAGGAAGAGAGGAGGCTGTGGTGGGATAGCATGGCAGCAACCACTGGTTGCAAAACATCCTCCTACTTCCCTTTTTTACTGACCCTCTCCTAAATTCAAATATATTGTAAGTGAATTAAAGCTGTGGTGGAAATGCAAGTTTGGATTGGATGAGTTTAAGGCACCCATATTTATTTTGTAATACATTTGTTTTGTACTATATAGATTATTTTGACATGGACCAGACACCCTGGAAAACTGAATCCTATGGATTTTGCCTTTCCTCCTATTTCCTCTGGCCTGGGGCAATGCTTCTCCTTACCTCCTTTCTCCAACTGGCTTTTCTGTACTATTAGAAAATAGGACAGCAAATAAAAGACCATGAAAATGACAGGTGGAGGCATGGTGTGGAAACTCTGGAAGTGGCCAGTGATGCTCATCAATCATTTAGAAGCAGCCCACCCCAACTCATCTCATGGATGGGCCAATCTTGTCTCTAGTGACTCTAGTTTTTGGAGGTCTTGGGGCAAAAGGTGAGTTCCCCAGCAAACCAACAACCCCTCCATAGTGCCTAGAAACTGAGCAGCAGATGGACATGTCTTCCTTCATCTATGGTTCACTGATATGCATGATGGTAGGAGAGCAGCTGCTATCACAGCCTTTTTGCCTCAGTTTCATTTTGCGATTCCCAGATGCCTTGCTTGCTTCCCATTATGTATTGGGGGATAGGATAGCCAGGAATTGTAAAATAGCATTGGGATTGAACACTTACCCTTAATTGATCTATAAACATCCCCATCAGCCCATGTCTATCTCCCCAGACCCCACTTGTAAAACCATCCCTGAGTTATACGATATCTTTATACAAGCTTCTGAAAAATACAGCACTTAAGACTTAATGCCTTGGCCTTCTTATAGTGCTTTTTTGACTGAGAAAGCATACAGGCAACACAATAGGAGCTAGTCTGAAATTATCCTGGGTCTTAAAAAATTTAGAGTCGATAATGATCAGAGATATTGCCTTAATTGGCCCTTTCACCACAAATTGACATGGGAGCAGGAAATGGGTGTTAAAAAGTTATTCTTGTACTTGCTCAAGGCATTTATAAATTTTTGATGAACATTAATGAGAATATTTATGCCACAATATGTAGCTTCATTTCTTTCCACTATTTTTTAAATATCAGACCATACATAGTTTATGTGCTTTGTGGTCTCCATGTTTGGATCATATACCATATGCACGTATCCAAATGATCTCTGATGTGTTGTTTTCTTTCTTTTTTTGCATAATGGTACACAGAAATGCATACTGAAGTGGCTGCCAAACCCCTGGGAAATCATGGAGCAGATACTTCCATCCCTGAGGTTCTGTAGACACATCAAGAATATTTTCAGGCCAGGACAAGGATTTACTTTATTGAAGCAATCCATGTGTGACTAGGTAGCAAAGAACACTATGTGCTTAACCAAAAAGAAAAAGAATTAAAAAACTAATCCCTAAACTCATTTTTCCATAAACACGACCGGGCAAGAGAGACATAACTCTGTTTAATGCTGTCTGGATGACTTCATTTGCTAAACATTCCAAGACTCACAGAGATCATGTGATTCTCTCAGCTTCATTCACTCTGGGATCTGATTCTGTTAACAGCAGAAAGGTCATTTATCAAACCTCCATCCAGTTGGGCACTGCAACCCCGAGGCTGGTTTTGTTCTTTTCCATACATTCCTCTCATTGTTACTGCCCTCTCTTAAAATATATATCTATCTCCCCATATCTTTGCAACAAATGATCAAAGGCACATTCATATGCTGCACTATGTATCTAGAGATCATATCTGTTTTCTTTCTTTCAGGACATGCAAAGCTGTTTTGTATGGGGACAACCCATTGGTATGCCTAGCTTGGAAATAAGCGGATCTTTGGAATTCCAGATAAGCCACATCTAAGACCTGTTCCTAGGATCTCTTACAGGGATTTAATGTGGCACATTGTGCATGTAACATGTGGACTGTACTACTATACCCCATGAGTGATGCCACTGAACCACAGATCAGGATCACAATCTGAACCTTCAATCTCTATTCTGTATATCTGCAACCAAATTGCAATTGTCTTCATGAGAATGGTTCCAGGAATAACAGCTTTTTATGTTCAACATTTTAAAATTCTCATGAAATTTAATTTTTTTTACCCTGTTAAAGATTAAAAAATAGCTGTTATTCAAAGTGTATTGACATAGGTCACTCTTTTCACATGATGATGGTGGTGGTTGCAGATTGGTGATCTAGTTAGTATCATAATGAAAGACTTTTCACCATGTGCAATCACTGTTCATAAAAAAGGGTGGTTATGGTTACATGCAGTGATGGGCCCAGCCTGGCCCAACAACTGGTTCCCTGGAAGTGGGTGGGGTCAGGGGGTGGGGTAGGGTAAGGGGGAGGAGCTGGGGTCAGGGGGAAGGGCCAGGGAAAAATTAAATTTTAAAAATTTTAAAAAATTAAAAATTTAAAAAAATTAAAATTGACTGTCATGGGACTTAGCTCTGAGTAGTCAGGTTGGGCTCTCAGGCTGTAGTTACAGCCACTTTCCTGGGAGTAAGTACCATTGACTATCATTGACTTACTTCTGAATAGTGAGGTTGGGCTCTCAGGCTGCAGTGCCAGCCACTTTCCTGGGAGTAAGTCGCATTGACTATTATGGGACTTACCTCTGAGTAGTCAGGTTGGGCTCTCAGGCTGCAGTGCCAGCCACTTTCCTGGGATAGGGTTGCAGCATCCTCAGAGCCCAGTCCTTTGCAGGTCTACTCAGAAATAAGTCCTATTATAGCCAATGGAGCTAACTCCCAAGAAAGTGTGGATAGGGTTTCAGCATCCTCAGAGCCCAGACCTGTGCAGGTCTACTCAGAAATAAGTCCTATTATAGCCAATGGGGCTTACTCCAAGGAAAATGTGGATAGGGTTTCAGCATCCTCATAGCCCAGACCTGTGCAGGTCTACTCAGAAGTAAGCCCTATTATAGCCGATGGGGCTTATCCCCAGGAAAGTGTGGATAGGTTTGCAGCAGCAGCCACCATCCTTTCCCTGGCTGCTGGGGCTTGCTGGGCTTCTGTTTAGAGCAGCAAATTTAAAAGTGCCCCCAGCCTCTTTAACTGCCTCCAGCTGCTGAACGAACCGGTTCCCAGTTATCGCCCCCTCCCCACAGCTACCGGATCACCACAAGCTGGGAAATTGGAACAACCGGTTCTGGCAATCCAGGGCGATCTGGTCTCAGCCCACCTGTGGTTACATGAGATAATCACTAGAACCCTATATAGATAATTTGGTTCTTATGAAAAGCTAATGTATGGTGGAGGGGAAATGGGATCCTGCCAGCAAGCAGTATGTCTACACCCCCATACCAATAACACTGTGTATATTCCAGGCTTCTGCACATCTGGTGCCTGGGTATTTAAGCAAATGTGATAGTTCATCCAGTTTGACTAGTGAGAATATCAGTATGCAGAGGTATCCCTCACACAGCAGACTAACTTTCACTAAGAGCGCTATTACTTACAGCCATGGTTACAAAGGAAAAAAACAAGATAGGAAAAATAAGCTAACAGAGGTCTTTTAAAAGTAGGACAGAGTAACTCGCAACCCTTTAATGAAGTAGCAAGATAGTTACTTGCTCCTCCTAGTGGTATTAGTTCTAGCATACACTCCTTAAACAGACCTGTTAAAATATGTATTGGGGTGGATGGGTCAGATATCGATGGCTGCAGTGATTATGGGAATATAGACTGGTTTTTCAGTTGTGGATTTTGCCTTTGCTGAGTTTCTGTTTTCTTTTATGTTCTGTTCTGCTTTCCTTTTTGTTTTTATTGCAAGTTTCCCTTAAAACAAAACATTTCAAAATAAAAGAAAAATAGAGCAAGTTCAGTTGCACTCTAGGAAAGAAATATATATCAAAACACTGTAGGCTTTTCAGTAAATATCTTTCAGTAGGTGTCTTTCCCACACCTGACAATATGTCTAAAACCTGGAGAGCTGAAAACTCAGGAGTTTGTCTTTTCTGGGTGTAACTTTCTTACTTGCAGAACTAAGGGCACAATCCAGAGGAAGTGTAATGAGGAGAGCCCTAGCTGGGCTGCCCCAACTATTCTGAATCCAGAGCAGAAAGTTGTGCTGCATCGAGAGTCAGGAAGCCTGGGCTGCCCTAACTGCTCCAGAACATGCTCAATAGGCACCAAGTCACTGGTGGGAGGTCTTGCTCCTGAGGAGACCCCGTTAGATCACACTGAACAAGGAACAGCTGTGGTGCCTGCCCTAAAAGGAAGCTCAGAAGTTGCTGATAACCAATAACAGCTGTAGCATGATAACCAGGAACAGCTGCAGCATGAAGCTCCAGTATAGCAATACCTCTAGTGAAGGATGGATGCAAGGGGCTTGTTAGTGGGCTGCTGTAGTTTGCCATATCTTGAAGTTGAGAGGCAGGAGTTGCAGATAGGATGGCCAAGAACTCAGATTTTATGTCAACACTGCCATTCTTACTCGAGGTGATCATGGACCCCTATGGTTCTACTTATTACTATACCTGCTCCTGAGGTGGTATAACTCTGAGGAGCTGGAAGAGGTCATTTCTGCCGTGGAAACAGGCTCTGGATACAGAGTAACTGCTCTGCCCTAGGCAATGCTAAACATGCCCTCAACATGCCTCTCCTGAACTGCCTAGGCTGCCCCAGATGGGGCACCCAGGTCCACCTGTCTTGGGGCAGCCTATATTGCCTTAGGCTGCCCCAAGCCTTTTTCAGAATAACTAGGGTGGAGCATCTTGCAGTTGGGGCAGCCGGTGATAGATAGGATAACTCAAGTGCACTTCTGGATTGTGCCCGTAACTTTTTTAGAAGAAATAATACCAAAATAGCAGCAGAACATTTAGGAAATGAACAAAATGAGAACACTAAACTTTCAAAAGTAGCAGTTATAAGTCAGAATAACAGCAGGCAATAAAACCAAATTTATGGTCAAATTGTATTGGGTTATTACACTACTAGAATGTGTGTTCTAGAAGCATAATGCCTTTTCCAGTAATCACTATCATGTTTCAGAGCATGGCATGACTGTCACTGTGAAGTTCTGTGTGGTGACAGACTGTGGATGCCTACTGCCTAAGGAGGTCGCATATCCCAGAAAACAGGGACAATCCCAATTTTTTGAGATTGTGTTCACATACTGGCAAATGGGACAGAGTGTCTTGTCCTGATTTTGTGGAAGAGAATTACGGCAACCCTTCTACTGCCTGAGCTGACACTGTGCAGAGGGTGGAAGGAGGTCAGATTGTGGCTGTGGCACAGGCTCTGATCTGCCATCACCAATATAATAACCCCTTTTACAGGCTTAATCCTGAGAAATGTAAAACTCCCTGTCACAGATCTGAGTAGAGTTGTCCATGCCACGGTGGCTTATCAGAAGGTAAGGAACAAATACTCCTTTACTTAGGGGAGATCTTTGTAACTACCCCTTAGGATGTAGCAGTCACCATTTTGGCACTGCTGCATTAACTGGGGACAGAAATGATAGGTTGAGTTGTTAAGATTTACTGTCTTTGGATACAATCCATTGTATTGTTTTTCCCAGCAGTAAACATCTATGCTTTTGTTAAAAGACTGAAGACTACTTCAAAGCCATTTGTTTTGAAGCACTCCATCAAGTCAAGTGCTTTTAAGTCCCACTGAAAGAAATGAGAGTGTGTAGAGCAGATGCTTGGCTAATCCACTGAAATAAGCAGGATTTTATGTAAGTGGTTAACTTTGTCTGGAACAGGCCCTTTGTGATTCTGACCAAGAGGATGAAATTATATAATTGGCATTATGCAAGATTATTTGCTTATTTTTCAAGGCATATATCTAGCATTACAAATGCCTTTTTCTTCTTCTTTAGTGTTTGTCTCATATGGTGGCAGGGTCTGCTATTCTGGATTGTTGACATTTCTCCCGGTTATGGGTTTGGTCTGGGTGCAGGTGGGTGGTTCTCATGTCACCATGCATAGTGTCAAGCCAGTTCTATTTTGATTGACTTTTTGGTTGTTTGCTGCTGATTTCCAACAAGCAGACTGTATCATAAAGGTGATCCTTTAAGTGTCCTCGGTCCAAACTGTTTATGCCTTCAAATCTATAATCCTTTAAAGGTCATAGTACCACCTTGAATTTTATGCAGAGACAAGAAGACATTTACCGGTAATTGCTTTCTTTTCCTGTATGATGTGTGTGTGTCCCCCAAATGGTCAATTGGCCCAAGAGAAGCTACAGTCTTGCCAATATCCATGGCCAATTATCTTAAGTTTGGTGTCATTCCTTGACAGGTCAGTCATCATTTTGACACATCTCTTGGAAGGAGAAATTCACAGAAATCCATCCCAATTTTTAAAAAGGTGTTTCTCCATGATCAGTGTCCATGTTGTGTCCTGCAGCTAGAAACTGCTTTATATGGGTCTATAATGAGTATTATTTCCTGTACATTATAAAAAAATCCTCATAACTTTTGGTTTCTTTAAGCAGTGCAGAAGAGGATGTACTGTGTGACTACCTCTTGGTTATAATATAGATATCTTTAGAAAGAGGTGAAGTGAGATAGCACAGTATTAAAAAGAGAAATTCTTCCTGTCCCTAAGCTGGGTCAAATAAGGACAGTTTCTATTTCTCTTCTCTGGAAAAGTGCACTGAAGCCAGGAGGACCAAGCTCAGTCAAGAATGTTGTTTTAAACAAACAAAAATGGTTTGGGGTCTTAGAGTGAACACTGTGAAGTTATTACTGGAGGAGGGATGTGGAGAGATTGAGGGCATCCGGAAGGACTGTGTAGGTGCATCATGTTGAGCTTGGACAGTGAGGACTTTGGAGAGGCTGTTCTTTGCCTCAAAATCATTCGTATGTATGTATGTATGTATGTATGTATGTATGTATGTATGTATGTATGTATGTATGTATGCTTGTCTGTTTGTCTGTTTGTTTGTTCCAGGCAGTGTGAGGCATTGTGTGGTGTGCATTCCAGATGTGCAAAGAGACACAACCACAAAAAAAATACAGAAGCCCAAAAAATGATGCCAGGGTGAATAATAGGCAGGAGTCAAATAAGCAAGAACTGTATATTATGAAAAAAGAAAAGAAAAAGAAAGGTAGTAGTTACAGGAGAGTTGCTTTGACAGAAATCAGGGGAAAGGAAATTCTTCATTCCCCTGTCAACCTAGAGTTAGGTAGTGAAAAAGAATGTGGCTGTATCTAGGGACTAATAGAAAAATAGCAGTATCCTTGTAGATCAGTGGTTCATAAAGTCAGGGTCAGACCCCCCCCCCCTTTTGGGAAATTGTGACCATTTCAGGGGAGGAGGGGTCATGTAAATCTGAGCACTGCCATGTAGGAATTTGGCACTGGATACTGCCAACCTGGAATGGGGCACTCAGGCTGCAATCCATTCTTTCCTGGGAGTACGTCTCATTGAACATGAGACTTCCTTCCCAGTAGACATATAGGTGCTCCAGGTTGGTGACATCACTTTCGGGGGGGGGGGTCTTGGACAGATTTTAATTCTCAGAAGGGGATCATGGGCTGAAATGTTCAAAAACCACTTCTGTGTACAGTGTTACAAATTCAGCCAAGTCCAGGAATAACTGGCAATTGAAGCCAAACAAAGTGGCTATGGTAAATTTGTGACATCTCTGAGAGGTTTTATGGATACCTTTATAACACCTCTGGGGGCCTTTTGAAGGCTTGTAGTTGCTGTGTGCAGATTTTAAGAACCTCAGAACACTTCTGGATATGACTAGAAGACAATTCCAGATATGTCTGGAGGGTCTTATTGGAATGATGGATTCCATTATCCATGGGTTTCAATATCTATGGAAGGTAGGGGTCTGAGAATGGATCCTCTGCAGATTCCAAAGGACAACTGTAATCTCCAGTTATTCCTCAAAGTATCCCTCGTTAGGGTAATTGACTATAGTGAGAGCCAGGGTAGTATAGGAGGGAGTTGGAGTGAGACCTAGAAAATCCACGTTCAAATCCCACCTTGACCATGAAGCAACCTGTAGGTGATCTTGGGCCAGTCACTCATTTTCAGCCTCACTACCTCACATGGTTGTTGTGAAAATAGCAGGAAGGGAGAGTTTAAAGTTTTGTAAACTGCCTTGAGCATTTGGTTTGGTTTGGGAAAGACAAGATATAAATCCATTAAATTGAATGAAATTAAATAAATACTGTGAAGTATCACATAAATACTCAGAAGTAAGTCTCACTATGTGTAGTGGGGCTTACTCATAACAGTGTTTAGTACTGCAACCTTAACAGTTAAAAAGTCTCCTAAATAGGGAAAAAGATAGTTGGTCTAGATGGTCTGATCTAGTAAGACGTTTCTTGAGCTTGTAAAATCATTGCATATCTTTTTTCTTACTCCTCTCTGCTTTAAAAAACAATTTATTTCTGGCTCTCTGCTTGTTCTTTGACAAGTTACTGACCCAAAAGAGGATGTGTCCTCTTATCCCATGCTAGGTTTGCTGAGAATAATTTGGCTGAGTTGATTAAAAGCCCTTTTTGGAATTGAAGTTCACAGTGTTTATGGGATTGTTTCTAAGTATGTGTCTGGGAAAAAAGAGTTCTAAAAGAACTCCAAAACATTGCTGATAAAGGATTTCTTTGCCAGGGGCAAAGCTGATTCATCCTCAGGAGGGCTTGTTTCTTGTCCCTTCACCCATCCCTTTCTCCATCTCACTCTGCCACACTCGCATTGATGTTTATGGGGAGGTGCAAGGGGGACAAGTGCCCAGTGTGCCAGGCTGGAGATGCAGCCGTACCACCATCCACCTCACCCATGGTGCTCGTACCACGTAAGGCCTTTTGCCCACAGACATTGTGAGGGTCATGAAAGCAGCATGTTGACTCCCTGCTCTCCAAAGGCCTTGTAAGGCCTTGGAGGGCCCAAAAAATAACTCCCTGTTTCATAGAGGAAACCTGAAGTGACACCCTTAAGCTCTTAGAAAGCCTTCTGAGGTTTTCATTGTCAGAGTTGATGCTCCTCTACTGTGATACATAGCCTTGGGTGGCAGCAACTTTTTAAATGGAGTGTTACCTTCACAAAGGTCAGTGAGGAAATTCAAACAATGAAAGCTGCAAAGACAAATAGACGCTGCTACCTCATGCACACATTTGCTTGCAATTGTTTTCTTAATGCAGTTTGGTAATGCAATTGTTAGGATTCCCTTGGCGGTTTTG
This sequence comes from Cryptoblepharus egeriae, assembly GCA_030015325.1. Lineage (NCBI taxonomy): Eukaryota > Metazoa > Chordata > Lepidosauria > Squamata > Scincidae > Cryptoblepharus > Cryptoblepharus egeriae. The sequence goes on along the minus strand of JAREYC010000004.1, from coordinate 40,108,550 downwards.
TTATATACTAGGTAAACAGATCACTGACACAATCGACATTACTCCAATTATTTACACCTAGGGGTAAAAATATGTAAGTAATCCAAGGATGCCATTAGTGTCTGACATGATCTGTCTTCAGGCACTTTCAAAGTACACATCATAATGCTGTTTAGCATGTTAGTAATACATTGAAGAAGCTCAGGGGCATCGCAAATATTCATGAAGTGAGCATTAAAATCCCCCCACCTCTACAGTATAGGGATCAGAAATGCTTTGCTAAAAGATCCCCTGTCAGAAACACATTGTATCAAGAGTCTTTATAAACATAAAGAAACTGTGCTCTTTGGATACAGTGACACTAATCTCTGTTCAACTGTGAAGCCTCCTTGTCTTGGCCAAGTGACTTTTGCCCTGTCAAAGCTGTCTTTGACAGATTGTAATCAGCTTCATAATCCGATTCCAGGATTATACTCTGTTGTCAGAAACAGCAGTGGAAATTATCTCTATGGCAATTGGGATCAGCACTGGCACCATGTTGCAAGATACCCTTGCTCTGGGTCTCCATACCTCCAGTTTTCTGGTAGGGGCAGATAGGAAGCAGCAGATGGTGATAACTAGGTCCATCCTCTTTATTTTTGAAATGGTGTGATAGTGTCTTGTGACTGGTGCTACAGGAGTTCAGGAGTGGTGAACTGTGCAAGGTGGCATGTGCTCCTGTCATGCTGCAACCTCAGGGGTGTCCAAACCCTGGCCCAGAGGCCAAATGCGGCCCACGGCAAGTCTCAATGCAGCCCACAGCAAGAACCCTCACCTAACTGGGCAAGCCTTGTAATCCTCCGGATCTATGTCAAATATACTCTTATATGTACATTTATGTAAAACTAGTGAAATGCACCCACATTGCAGGAGTAAAATAACCCCTATGTGCCATCTCCCCATGCGCAACACACATACCCCATGCACAACCCCCCATCTGCAACACACACCCCCATCCACAACACACACTCCAAGTGCAACACCCCACCCCCATCTGCCTCAACTCACCCCATGCACTTCAACCCCCCTCATGCACAACATTCCTTCACCCCATGCACGCTTACTAGGCAGGTATAGTATTGGGGGTTGGGGGTTTATTGTTATTGTAAATGTTAAGCATAGGTAAAAAATGTGTTTCCCCCTTTTTCAGCCCCTTAGGGGTTAAATTTATAGAAATTAGTTCTTGGTGGATGCTTCCGTCGTGGAAGGAATATGCTCCCTGGATTTCATACTTCTAAGTGCAGGGCTTGGGACAGAGTTTCCATCAGTAAGGGATTCTTCAAGGTAAAGTATAGGGAAGAAAATGTGTTGTGCCCCTTTTCACCCACTTCTGGTTGGAATTTCCAAAAACTGGTTTTTAGTGGGTGCCTCCATCATGGAAGAAAACTCTCCCCAAATTTCACACTTCTAGGTCTGGTGGTTTTGGTGGGTCGTTGATGAGTGAGTGAGTGAGTGAGTCAGTCAGTCAGTCAGTCAGTGACTTTTCAGTTATATATATATATAGATTATTCAAATTTGAAATGTAAATCATTTTTCCAGCCGTAACAGTGTAGTGAGATATTGTGGCCATTCTGCCAAAATATGTGAACACCCCTGTCTCCTGAAGTGACTACTCATTGGACCAACTGACTTTATCAGGTTAATGGCAGCCCAATGGCACCAGAGTCAGACATACCAATTGGCAACATTTTGCCAAACATTTTTTGCCTCAGCAGCAAATAAAAGAAAAATTCAGCACAAGCAATTCAGCCTAACTGCATATAAAAATCACCAACATGACAGATGAAGATGAATAACAGCAAAATAGAAAACTCAGAATCTCCCAATTTTTAAAAGATGTAATTTAAGCCCAGGCCTTCACATTATTTGGATCTGAATGAATTGAACTCTATCATTCAAAAATGTAATATGAAATTGCGCTTTAAAAAAGATATGAAAGCCCTGGAAAAAATTAATATTCATATGCTCATAGATTGTAATGATAAATGATGCCTCAGATGTAGATTGAAAATTGACTTCCATTTTCTTATGATGGGTTTTATATTTTAGGTTATTGAAAAAAGGAGAGGCATGCCCTGAAATATCTGTTATTAGGGGAGTTTGCTGTAATTGGAATATGTATCCACTTTCTTTCCTTGTCTCTCACCAGTTTTGCGAATGACTCATAAATCATAGATGCTAAATTCAGCAGCTGAAGATTCACAGCAAGCCAGCTGAAATATGTACATTGTAACAAGCACGCTAATTTCTGCACAAAAGAAAGCTGCATATCAAGTGTATTGCATGTTTCCTGATGTCTTACGAAAAGTGCTTTCTGCGTATATTGTTGTAGGATCCACTCTGGCTGAAGACAGGAGGGGCTGGATAAATAAGAGCAGACAAATGCCCTCAAAGCTTCTGAAAGGAACAAGAAGTTCTTCAAAGAATATGAAAATCTTCCCAGTAATGAGGGACAAAGTGTTAGCATTGACCATGAAAGTGCAATGAGATGTCCACTCACTGCAACCAGCAACCAGATATGAGTCTGATGTGCAGAATGAAGATTTCAGTGTATGGTAATGGACACAGCTTGACTAAGGGTTAAGAAAGGGCATAAAGTCTCACATTGGAGCTCTCTAGGCAGATGTAGAGATGCAGAACAATCCAATGTTTAATTACTAAAATATAAGTCCCATTGTGTTTCAGCCACAAGACGATTGAGTGTTAGAAGATCTCGGGTTCAGCTTCTCGGAGCCAGAAGGCAGCCATGACATATTTTTCAGTTGGTATCTGACACTCATTGTTTTTATGAATAACAGTCTTCTGAAGTCCAATAATGTGCTGAACATATTGCAATGGTAAAGTGATATTCTTTGTGCCCAGGAGGTCCCAGGTTCTATTCTTTGCATCTTCAGATAATGCAAGGGCTGGCTGTGATCAGAAAACCCAGACTCTATCCCTGTGACAGTAAAATCTTAAACCCTGGATAAGCTGGCACAAGTCCTGGCACAAGCTACATATGGGCCTGGAGGTGTTGCAAAAATGTCCATAAGTACCGGTAAGCTATTTTAATTTTTGGAAAATACTTTAAACATACTGTATCTTAAATAACTTTTTCATTTTTATTCAGATACCAAAACACAAAATGCAGTATGCTTTGTTTTTAGGTGTTTTATTATTTATCTCTAATTATTATTCATCTCATGTCATAACTAAAAGAAATCATTTAGAAGTGAGGGGGTTGGCCAAAAATTTATGGGCCTTGGGTGCCAAATGAATGTCACTGCTTGCTAGTAAGTTTATTGAACAATGCACTTCATTTCACTTCACTTTGCCCTGAGCTGGGGTTGAATATTATCATTATTGCTTCACTTTTCTCATACTGGAGTTCCTCATTCTTCATTCTCAGCATCAATATTGTTTTTTAATCTCTAGCCTACATCTTATACAGAGAAGCAGAACACACAGACACCCCAAAATAACTTGTACTTCATCAGCCTTGTCAGATTTGCTCCCTGTTGGGAGACTTTGGTAAAATTGCCATCTGTCCCTTATTTTTTAAATAGCTGTTATTCCAAAATATCTTGGAATGGACCAAATGCTGTACTCTTATTACTGAATGAATTTGTACAGCTGGAGGACATATATCATCAAGCAGATCCTGACCACAGTTACACTGGCAAATTTGCATTTTCCATTGGTAGAGCTTTGAGGAAGAAATTTGCCTCTAATTAATTTCAATCAAAAACATGTAGAAGCCAGCTTTTTTCCTGAATTCAATAGCATCTTAGAAAATTTTATTCATTAGGATTGCCATAATTCTCTTCCACAAAATTGGGACAAGATCCCCCATCAAACTTGTCAGTATTTGAAGGCAATCCCTGAAAACCGAGGCAGTCAGTTTTTCAGGGACAGATGGCAACCCTAGTTAACGTGGGCAATTTTTGTTCCAACCAGATACTGATTGGAAACACCAGTTAACAGACAAAAAGCTAAACAGACAAAATATGGAAAAAGGCAAAAAGTTTATATTCATCTATCTGTTTTTTAAAGCTGAATACTATTCCCGTCACCAGCTCCAATGCAGTAATGCTGGAAAGGGATACAATCCATCATGTGGTGGGAAGGGCAATCACATTATCCTAGTAGGCCTCCCAATCATCAATGGGATTCCTTTGACATTTCCGACCTATTCTGGTCTCCAGAGAAGAGAAGGGCAAGGAGAAATCTAAATAGGATTGTCCCACATGGCTGCAATCTTATACACTTTTGTATACACCTTTATACCTGTGAATAAATCCCACTGAACTCAGCTAGGCTTTCCTCTGAGTTGCACTGCTGGAACTGCACTGTCCCAACTGTTACTGAATGTTTAGGAATAGAGGTAAAATAATCTTTTAAATTCCTAGGACTGTGATGGTTTGGTGGTTAAGGTGCTGTGCCTGTCATCCCAAAGATCAGCAGGTCAGTGAGTCAAGACCCAAGAACCACATGAAGGAGTGAGCTCCTGTCACGTGTCCTGAGCCTGCCAACGTAGCGATTTGAAAGCATGTAAACTGAAGTAGATAAATAGGAACCGAGTTGGTGGAAAGTGTTTCATGTGCTTTGATGTGTTTCATATGCCTTTGACATTTAATCATGCCAGTCAGATGAGGTGTTTGGACAACACTGGCTCTTCAGCTTTGTAATGAATTGTGGATTAACACTACCCTTACAGTTCATCATGACTCGCAGGGCAGGCTTGTTTGTCCCTCAAACAAACAAACGCACAAACAAACGCACAAACAAACAAACAAACAAACAAATATTGCTTTACAAACCAATTATTTGATTTGTTCTGTAAAATGTTTGGTGACTTTTGTTGTTGAAAGGCAGTATATAATAATAATAATAATAATAATAATAATAATAATAATAATAATAATAATAATGTCACTTACATTTTGTTCTTCAGATATTTCACAGAAGAACAATAAAAAAAACTGAAAATGAATTCCTTCCCATAACCAAAGACTTAAGAAGAATGAAAAAATACTATCCTACATCACTGGACTGTCAATCTCGCAACCAATAAAGAATTCAGCGGCAACAAGAGAATGTAAAAGAGGGCTTGGGGAATTGCACCCTCCACCTGCAGCCTCTCATCAAAGCAGATATAATTTCGCTCTTCACACATACTGCTTGTGGCAATTTAAGAGTACAGAAAGAGCATTTGGGCAGCGCTGGGAAAGGAGCTGCTTGCTCTTGTTTGCTGGAACGGCACTTTGTGTCTTCAACAGTGTGTTTAGTCTCTGAAGGATCATTTGATTAGACATTTCCAGGGCCGTGAAAGGAAGAAATTGCCTGTGATCCGCTAATGGCTTTCTTCACGGCAAGAATTTGTACATTATGAGTTCATTGTAGATTTCACTGTCTGATAGAAGTTCTGTTCCTGTTTATCTTTATGGCTTTGACCTAAATAAAGCATTTTTAAAATTACATCCTGCAGCAACCATTGAAATTGAACGGATGAACTGTTTAAAAATAATTTTTAAGAACAATATGACTGTGACATGCTCACCACCAAAATACACACCTTCTAAGAGGTTTAGGCAGCCGTTCTGTACAGTGGCCCCTCCTTATAAGGTCCACTAGAACCTTTTAGAAGGCAATTCTTTTTTCGAAACTTGAAGTGCCTTTGAGAAGTCTCCATTAGGCATTCTGAGGTCCAGAGTATTTCTGGTTTTTCAGGCATCACAGATTTGATTATCCACAGAAAAAGTATCAATGGGGATCAGGGAACAGATCCCCCACAGATACCAAGTCCTATTGACTATGATGGACTTACTTCTGAATTGTCATGCACTGTCTGACAAGTCTTAATTTCTGAATGTGTTACAACTTTGGCTTGTGTGAAGCTGCAGAATCTTGTTATAAAGCTCTTAATATAGATATTTTTTCATGGTTGCCGAACAAAAACAGTGGCTATATGGCTCCTTCCACAGAACACACAAAACTAAAGTGGGAATAGGAAGGAAAAGTCTAAGCGTGAAGTCTAGCTTAAACCTATAGTACAACAATTCCCAATCTTTAATCTTTAAAATGCCACAATACAACTTGACCTCATGCAAGGTCTCAATGCCCTCGGAGGTGCCAGAGAGGCTTTATTATGTATTGGACCAAAACCTGCTGGTCAGCTCACCCAGGTTAAATGGCCCTCCAATCAAACTGTATATTATGGCCCTCCAATCATATAGCCCTCCAAGCTATAATTGTAATTATCACCAACCAACTGGTCCAATGAAATCACCCACCAATCAGGACACTTAAAGGCTGATTTGAAACAAGAGGAGGATCCAGGGGTTATAAAAATGGGATCTGATCATTGGGTTTCTCAGTTCTGTACTGCCTATTCTTCAATACACATGCTGAGCTGATATCATTCTGTCTTCTCTGACTCGCATTGAACACACCATATCAGTTGTTCTCTAGTCTGAGATCCCTTTCTGAGAATGACAATCTCCTTGGGACCCTGGAAGCAATGTTATGACTAGAAGTGACATCAAATCAGATGGGACCTAGAAGTGTGAAATTTGAGGAGGGTATTCCTTCCATGATGTAGGCACCCCCAAAGAACCAATTTTTGGAAATTCAAACTGGAAGGGGATGATAAGGGGCACAATACATTTTCATCTCTATACTTCACATCAGTGATTTTCAACCTTTTTCATCTCATTGCACACTAATAAGGCACTGAAATTGTCAAGGCACACCATCAGATGTTTGTACCATTAACAAGGCACACCAGACCATTCAAATCCCCTAATTTTCCTGTTAATAAATTATTTCCCCCAAAATCCCGTGTAACACCTGAGGATTACCCACAGCGCACTGGTTGAAAAATAACTGCTTTACATTGAAGAATAGCTAACCCATCAAAGCCCAGCCCAAACCCACCCCTGGTCATAGAAGCATAAAATTTGGGGCAGGTATTCCTTCTGTGACATGAGCACCTTGTGGTGTCTTCTGCTTGGTGGTGTCTTCTGCCCACTGTGCAGTCAGGGTGACCATATAGAATGGAAGACAGAATGCCTCTACCTTTAACCATTGCATAGAATTGAGGTAGGCGCTGCATTTTAAACCCTTCTATGAGGAGCTAAACCTGTCTCAATTCCCTCTTCTATGCAATACATAAAGATAGAGGCACTCTGTACCTCCATTCTATATGGTCATCCTGACTGCACAGTGGGCAGTGCATGCTAGACTGCACACTAGACACTGTGTGGTGGTGTCTAGTGGTGCCTCCTACCAGGTACTGGATGCCTGGTGCTCAATGGGGATGACCAGTGCACACTGGTTTCCATCTGCTGGTGCCTGCTGCAAATTTGTGCCTGGTGGTGCCTGTTGTTGCCCAGTAGGGAAGCCTGGTGCCTGCTGCCTAGTGGTTCAGGCTACCCATGGCACAGTGGTGTGTGAGGTGGCTGCTGCCTGATGGTTGCCTGTACCCAGTGCCTGCCACTGCTACTTTCCGCAGAACTGGGACAGAACTCCCAGTATGTGAGCACACAGCCAATATGTGAGTGCAATCCCCCAAAACTGGGACAGTCTTCGGTTTTCTGGAACATATGGCAACCCTAGCCACTGCCCTGTGGTACCTTCCAGTACCCATTGTGTGTTGGTGCCCTGTGGTTCCCAGCCAGTGCCCTTCCTGGCTGGGGCCCACAATTATTTTTGAAATGTTACTCTTGCAATGGTGGGTTAATTCCACTGGTTAATAATTGGAAACTTCTTCAGTGTTTTACCATGTAGTGATTAAATCTGCTTGTTGTAGACTGAAGTTTCATCCAATCCACAATAGATGTGACATGGGGAAATCTGGCCAGCTTGTCGTAAGGGTCTATCGCCAGGATGGTGCCTTTCCCACCATCTACTTGTATTTACATGCTTTTAAACTGCTACATTGGCAGGAGCTGGGCTAAGGACTGGAGCCTACCCTGTCTTGCAGTAAGGTCTCGAACCACTAACCTGCCTTGTGCAATTCCAGTCAAGCAGTGTTCTAACCCCAGCATTCTAACCACTGAGCCACTGGAGTCCTATCCACTAGTTCATCATCACATCCTCCTCCTCCTCCTCCTCCTCCTCCTCTTCTATCATCCATCATCATCATCATAACAAAAGGAATCTTATTTTGAAGCCATGTTGAGGTTAATTCTGCTGCACATTGCACAAGAAATGTTTGGATACAGAGAAATCAACACACTTTGTCCACAGCATCTCCTATATTGCAAACTAGAAAAAAAAATATAATTCTCACCAACTTCTCCTTATTAAAATCTGCATCAGTGTGCATATTTAAATTACAGTCAGCCCCAGTCTCTCTCTTCCTCTTAAAACACAAAGTGAAATTGGAAAAACGTGAATAAAATGTAAGTAGTCTCGGAGGAAGGTTTTAAAAAAGCCATTAGAGCCTTAAATCACTTCAACTAGTTAGAGGGAAAGAATGTTTAAATCTCTAAGAGGTAAAAGAGAAAGAAAACTATTCTGGGATCTCTGAGTATATTCCTGATTGCAAGGGAAAAGCTACCAGCACTCAGCGGCAATTTAAATTTGCATTTTCAGTTATCCCTGCTGAGATCATCTCAGATGAAACAGTAGGTTTGAATGTAATTTACTGCAGGAACTACTCCAGACTGCCCTAGCAACACGGATCATATCTGCAATTATTTTTATGAATACTTCTTTACCAATTGCCAATTTAATATTTCTTTCAATAGCAGAAAGCCCCTTCCCTAAGGACTTTCAGTCTCATCCCCAATCAGCATATAAGAAAAGGAAGGTGAGAAAATATGTCCAACAAGTAGTTGTTCCTGACAGTTCTGGACACAGTAAGCAAAGTGAACAACACAAAAGGGAAGTCTTCTGAGTTGTGGCTACCGGAGATGTTGAGGAAAATTGAGGACAAATTCCTGGAGGGGAATTTTAGCTGCTGGATGAATGAATTTTGGCTGTCTTGGTCCTGTGGTAAACTCCAGTAACAGGAGTGAGTCAACTTGGACCGGCACCAGTTATATTGCTGGTGCACATCTGCATACAGATCAGGAATGGGGAGGGGGATAGGATATCATGGATGCTTCACTTCCAATCGTGCCCCCTCCCAGACCCAATCTGCCAACTCCATCAGTTGACAAACTTCCCATGCCCCATTGTACCCCTCACCACCCACCCCAAACTTCCCCCAGCTCTGAACCAGTTTTACTTGCTCTGGCAGGCATTCTTCCTTCATGCATACACTATCACACTATACACTATCACAAAGCTCTTTAAAGCATTTATGTGACTTTGTAAATGCCTGGTGTGTCACTGAATTGTGACACTGAATTGTGAGCATTCTGCTGGCACATTAGACCTCATTATTATTACTATTAAGAGTAATAATAAACATTCAACCACCTGATGAGGCAAAAAATGGAATTTAATGGAATGAAATTGAGGCTGAATGTGGTACAGCAGCTATTTTGATGAATTCTGGTGCAACACAATAGGAGCAGGAAACCCAGTAGTGGATTTTTAAAGCTATCTTTAACCCTGAGAATCTTACAACCAGTGTGATCAACAGCACAAAAGTATGAAATGAGATTATAGTGCTTCTTCCCCTTGTCACTAGACGTTAAAAGGTGGACTCCAGTATCAATGGTGAGTCAAATCAGTGGTTAACAAGACACAACCTGTATTTTTGTATTGTTACAAATATGCTTTTGTAAAGTTAATGTTTCCACTAGTATTAAGCCTATCCTATTCTCCCAAAAGATGAGAGATATTTTTTGTCGTTAATTTGGGTGTGCATTCATTTTCATTTGGGGTGGAGGAAAAACTTGATTTGCTTCATTATTGAGGATTTAAACTCATGTTTCATAATTAATTTCATTCATTTATATTATCTCAATTCATTTCATCTCTATTTTCTGGCATTTTCTTTATTTTACTATTTTGTATGGCAAGCAGAGAAACTCCTAATAGCAACTGTTTCCCAGTGTCCCTATTTTATATTCCCCACAAAGACCCAGATGTTGCATTGTGAGGGCAAAATGGCAGCAGCTGTATTAAAAATGGGCAATTCCCATGATTCTTCCTTCGCATCGCTCTTAAAAACACAACATTCAGGACATTGTGTGACAAAAGGATCATGGCAATAATAGGAGGCAGCTAATGGTAGGAGCATGATTGCTAACCAAAGAGTAAGCAACCCTTCTGAATGAATTGTGAAAATCACACTCAGTCCTGATCCTCCAGCCTCATTCAAAACTCTTGTTATTCTTTTCACAACCAAAGAAAACTAAATTGAGTTTTCCCGACTCCGGGAAAACGGACCCGACTCCGTTCAATTCTGCATCCATTAAGAAATGCATAACCACCCCAATCCTTTTATTGCATGTGCATTTGTGTCTTTAATACAATCCTATTTGTAGAGCAAAATTTATCTCAGCATGCTCATTTAGTTACCATTTTTTCCCACACAAAGGGATCATTTTGGGACATTTCAAGCAGAACACTAGAAGGAATGGGGACGAGGCTAGATTGGCAATGGGATCCACTCTCCAGGATTCTCTGCCAGAGGAACAGCCATGGATTTGGAAATATGCTGAGTGCAGTTAACTGCCTTGCACAGCTGTTTACACATAGACCTCCATGGCTTTGTTTGGATAAGAGGTACTTGACTCAAAAAACTGCCCTTTCTGTGAGGCTGTTGATATAGCTCACTCCTTCACTGCCAGCAGGAAGTCATGGGCAATGATGCATTTTAAAGTTCACCGTTTGGGGCCCTGCGATGAACCATAAATATCGAAGGCATATAAAAGAGCACAGTTTGATAAAAATCAAACACGCACAGAGCACATAAGCGACCTGTAGAAAGGGAGAGCACCACAACATCTGCATTGTGTGTCAGTATTTAACCACTTCCTCTGCTTTTCAACCTATCTTTTAGAAACATTTGCAAGAAAATTACGGTATCTCTTTAAAAAGCATACCTGGCAGGGCAACATTTGTTTGAATATGTTCTCAGTGCCTAAAACATGTCTAATTTTTCTTAAAAGTGCATTAGAATAGGTGCAAAGCTTTGAATGCAGATTTAATCAGAGTCAAAGCCAATAATAGGACATGGGGTTTACTCCCGGGTATATGTGGACAGGACTGCAACTTTTGCCACTAAGGAACCATAACCAGCTTTTGCCTGGCTGGGCTCAGGAGTCTTGACCAAAGAGCATGGGTTTCTAGGCAAACTTTAGTTCCGAAATCAGCACACACAGAATATTAAGTTCAGTGCTTTTCTTTCACATCCCATAAGAAAGGAGTATAGGTTTTTTTATTTGATTTGTTGGTTTGATTGTTCAGGTGTCAGATGGAAAATAGAGTTTCGGTGCCCATTATATCACATAGAGACAGGACTGTCACTCAGTTACAGAGGCCTGCTTGAAATACAGAAGGCTCTGGGTTTCATCCTTCTATCCTAATCTATCTCCTGGTAAAGCTGGAAAAGATCCCAACCTGGATCTGTGGACACCATCTACTAATCAGAGTGTCCTGAACTAGACAGGTTATATCTCAATAATCTGACTTAGTAGAAGGCAGCATAGTATGTAGCACTTTATAATGAATGTTGGTGATGTGAGTGTATTTGAATTGGTGTCTCTCACATACTGCTATGTTTGCATGAATACTGCCTCAGGAACTCAGGAAAAGTCATAAATAAAGTCCAAGGTATCCAGCAAGAAATTGTAGCAATAGAGTCTGCCAGAGAATCTGCCTTATTTATGACATTGACTTTTCCCCAATCCCTTTTAAGTTGGTTAATTTTTATGTGAACCACTGCTTCCGTACTGATGAGAACCTGCTTGCCCAATTTGCAACCTCATCCCATCTAAAGCAGGCAGAGTAAGCACACTTTCCTGGGAGTAAGACCCATTGAACACATCTCTTGTGTTTGTGTTTGGGAAACACCAAGTCTCTCTTGCCAAAATATATTATAATGCTTCTGAACTTCAGTCAGGATCTTGTTTCAAATCACTTTCTCCCACTGCATGTTCTTTTCCTCTGGTGTTGGGGGCCGGCCAAACCATAGCATCCCTGCGTTTCGAACGTGACACCTACAGTTATTGTACATTTCGTCACTATATTATTTTGCCAGCTGGCGTGTTACAGAACACCATGTCATATGGGATTGTATCAGTTACATCATGACGGGTTACATCACTGAATAGAAAATCAAATTAAAAGAAGAATAGAAGCAGCCTTCCTCAAAAGAATGAGCAAGCAGATCAGCAGTTATGAAAATGCTCCCCGTGAAAGTTGATGCATTAACTTTTTCACTCTTGACTGAATTTTCTGCTGTGCTTTTATCTGTTGCTCTTTGCAAGTTGCACTACAAAAATTATAATGCATTTAATTTTTTAACTGATATATAGCCCTAGAAATATTGTTATAGTTATAGACATTTTAAAAAATAAACTTCTTAGAAATAACAGTTATTGAGATGGCTATACTGTATATAGCAGAGTGCCAGAAACTCTTGAAAATGAGACCAGTTAATGCCTGCTGATGCCAACCTCTGATAGTGGCCTTAAACCTGTCTGAGCTACCACAAGACATGGTAAACCTTAACAGTGTACTTTTTCTTCTACATCAACAGTATAAATAGTTTTGCCAAAAGGGGAAGAGTACCTATACGTTTATATAGGTCCCTTACCTATAACCACTATATAGAAGAGGAAATTTTGCCAGGTTCTGCTTTTTAAACCCTTCCATGTTGAGATGCACCTGCCAAAATTCACTCTTCTACACCCTGGATAAAGATATGGGACCTTGGTCTTGTATCTGGTAATTCTAAGGATAAAAATGTGGAAAAATAAATAAAAAGAAAATATATATAATATCCAGCGTTATGCACTGGAAAATAATTTTTTTGAAACACAAAAACAATAGCAGTATTGTTGTTTTCAACAATGCTGATCAAGGCATCACTGATACATATACAAATTCTGAACAATGTATTCATCAGCTTAGAAAAACGGCAACGTTGTGTGGCTGAAAACAACACTTTTAAAAGTAATTGAACAAATGTACCACTTTTTACAACGCATTCCCTACGGGTCAACAAAATGGCAAAAGGCTACATATTTTATCATGCCTCAGCAATTTTTTTAGCCATGTAGAAAGACAGAAGTGAAAATGTAGCTTTGTTTCTTGAGGAGTTTTCCCAGCCTACAGAGTAATAAAGCAATTCTTCAGTCCAACAAAGATGGAACGTTTTACTAGAGGACGGAGCAGATTCCTCCGGGATGAGAATCATGGCAGATTAGAAAAGGCCCATTTTGCAATTAAAATGGTGCAGCCAATTTACAACTTGAAATATTTTGGAATTGTTTCACAGAAGGCACAGAGAAGCTGTCAAGGGGAGACTGTTTTTTTCTCATAAAGGCTTCCTTCAGAATATGAGCTCTCCCCATTCAGCTCCAACATGCTTTTTGCCCAGTTGGAGATTTTAAAAGACTTTTTAATGGCCAATATAAATCAGAAAATTTCATAACAGTACCGACAACCTAGTGTTACTTTAGCATGCACAGAGCAGTGATTATTAGCTCAGCAACCTTTTTAAGGCATTTGCATATGCCTTTTTTTGAAAAATGAATAGTAAACAGCTTGGTTTTTGTAACAGATTTTCATTTCTATATTCAGAGATTTGAAAACCTACTTATCATCTGTCACACCCTCTGGTCATCCTTCCATCCCAGATTGCTAGTGCATACTGGTATGGGATTCTCCACAGATATCATTTGTGTACCACAGATACCAAAGTGCCTTGTGACAATGTTGCAACAGCATATTTTGGGGCAGCACATGCAAGAGTGACACTGCCCAGTCATAAGATTGGGCCCTAAATCCATGAAAAGAGCTCTTAAAAATATGTCATAATCTGCAAGGTCCCAACCAGGTTCATCTTGGCTCTGGAACAAAGTGACCATATGTTATAACTGAGAAAAAGGACAAGGCCCTTCCAAAATGTAGGACACCCAAGAAAAATATAGGACACAGAGTAAAAGCTGAAAACACTCATGTATATTACTTTAATGAGGATAATTCAACCACCATGGGTGCAATCCTAACATCCAGTTACACATGGCATAAGCACAAGTTCCAGCACATCCTGGCCTAAGGGGAGTCACAAAAGTGCCATAAGACACTTCTGTGCCACTCGTGGGGTGGGTTAGGCCAGTGAACAGACGTTTGCCTCTGTGCATCACTATGGGAATGGGAAAACAGATGAGTTGTGCTGGCGTAGGTTAAGATAGCACCCTATATTACTTATTCTTAAATGTAAAACTATTGCATATAATTTATTACATCTAACTTATTAATTACAAGTAGGCTACAGGCTGCCAACTCAGAAGGGAAAGGAGATTTGGGGTTTTTTTTTCCCAAGACACAAGACATGTCTCAAGACAAAAAGGACATGTCCTGGAAAAAGAGGACTTATGATCTCCATGCCTTGGGAAAGGGCTGGGTGCAGCCTACTTTGCTCACCTTGAGACCAATAGTAGAAAATGAGTGCCACCTCCCCTTCCACAATAGGAAAAAGCCCAATGATTGGTGAGAAAAGTGGGAAAGGAAGTATGGAAGACAACAGAGCTCATCAGTCATGGTACCTTAGTAATCTTCTGCCTGTTTTGGTCTTAACTATAACACTACACTAAGGACTAGTGTAGGCTGCAATTCTGTACAGATCTGACTGGACTTACTTCTCAGGAGTACAGTGTACTTACTCCACTTTAGGAGTACAACCTGGAATTACAACAAGTATAACCTGGAGTTAATGACTATTAATGATTTTTTTAATAAAAAATGAATTAATTTATTCAAATTTGAAATGTAAATTCTTATTTTCAGTTGTAGTTTATCCCAGCAATATTAGTCTTGCTGGCCACATGACCGTGGAAATGTCATGAAAATGATATCATGGAAAAGAAAAAAAGCTGCCCAGAAATAACTTCCATCAGATCTGGTAACATTACATCCCACATACGTAAAGCTTGCATATGACAGGAAAGGCTTCTCACCAACATCCAGATCTCTGTGTGGAGACTGGAGACAGTTTTATGCATTGAGAAGATAAGCCCCAAGTTCCAGTTATCTGGGAGTTTCAGAATTCACACGGGGTAGGAGGAGGAAAAATAATTTTTCAGTATCCATTGGTGTGGTGCATTACACTTTGAACCAGATGCTGCATAGTTTTGAATTCTTTTATCACTGTTTCCTAACAGCCAACTAGCACATTTTATAGTTTTCTTAAATATATTCATTTTAATCCTAAGTGCACAAATATACCCAAAGGATAAGAAACAGAAGTTATTACTTTAGGGATTCCATTCAAATCCTTAGCAGGACTAAAGGAATGGTCTGAACAAGATAGTGCTGGTCTGAGCAAGACATCTGGTCAAGAAGACAAGTCAATTGCAAAGAAGCACTCAACACACTTTGGTTTTCTTTGATATTTTGTGACAAGTATGCAGGGCAATACTTGTGTTCTTATTCCTTCCTGTTCAGGTTGATTATACACATTCATTAAGAGCAACCAAATCACAATATTTAGCACTTTTATAGCACCTTTACACCCCAGTGTTGTGTGGCCATATCACCACCTGAACTACTAGCGTTCTGATGTGGTTGACATTTCATAGTACAGTGGTACGTGGGTATTTCAGCCTGGGACCCCCTTTCAAACTTAAAAATCAGTTCAGGATCCCCTGTCAAACTTACTGGAATGTGAGCTCCTCCATGTCTATTTTGAAGTAAGTCTCATTATATTCAATGAGACACACTCCCAGGAAAACCCAGTGCCAGATTCCAAGATGACAGATCCCACCCTCTAGTGACCCCTCCTGACTCAAGGCCGCAGCCCCCCAAGGAGGACCCAACCCCCACTTTAAGTATCACTGTCATAATATCATGAAAAGCCTTCCAGAAGTGCATGAACTGCATGTTTCTAGGCTGATGCCGTTCCCAGATGCTGTAAAGAACTGCACACAAATTAGCTGAAAAGAGGTGCCCCGATGGCTCCAGTAAATTGGTAGGCAGGTGGAAAGGGTTGGGGACATGACAATTAGGGCTGAATGAGGGGAGTGCCAGGGGTGAGTTAGAGGCAGGAGGGGTAGCACATGGCATGAATAACTTGTACCAGATGCTATCCCCAATGGAGCAAGATTGAATGCCCTTTTCGTCTCCTCATATGTGCAGTAACTAAAATCCCAAGATCCATTGGCAAGGGTGGTTTAGCTGGGGGAGCAAGGAGGCAAATACCCAGGGTGCCATACGTGTGAGGGTGGTGCCATCAGTCTACCACCATCTTTTACTCATCTTTTTTTTTTAAAAAAAAAAAAAGAAAGAAGTTGGCAGCTCCACCAGCATTTTTGCCTTTAAAATATTAAGCAACTCCTGAAGAAAAAGTAGAATGCCAAGTATTGAGCAATTATATGCATCTCTGAGCCATCCCTCCTTCATCTCTTCCTTTGGGAGGAGGTTCCTCCTCCTCCTCCTCCTCCTCTCTCTCTCTCTCTCTCTCTCTCATAAAGACCAAATGAGATTTTTTAGAACTATGGCCAAAGTGCTGATTCTCTCTAGATGGTGAAATGAATCCGTTTATGAAAGGGAGGAAGATAGTGGGTGAAGGAACGTGAATATAGCCACTGGGATCTGGTTTTGTGAAACTTTAGTACTGCAGCAGCAACAGAGTGAAATAATTAAGCCCTGAATTGGGGCAACCATGGAAAATCTGGAATCCTAGCTTTGCACTGTGCCTGGTTATATGAGCGCTGAGCTCATCGCTGGCAGCTGCCTCCTTTCAGCCAATTACTTTAAGCAGATTGTGCGCTGTTTCAAACATTTGACCTCAAATGTGTTTTCAAGAGGTAGGAATGAAAATCCATTACATCGGAAAACTTTAGGAAAAGTCACTTGAAAGAGTTCTCCTTTTTAAATAGAAAAAATAGGCCAAGTGTAGGAAATAGCCAACCAAATGATACAAACACTTTCCAACCACCAAGTACTAATAAACAATCATTAGGGTAGGAAGTGAGTTATAATTTTAAACACTATTCAAAGAAGACCAAAATTCACTGCTCGTTTAAGCCATGAAGGAATCAAAATGGTCTCTTCAGGCTTCAATAGATGTGTGTTTCCTACTATGTACAGCCATGCATTTGAAACACAGATTCCAACTGGAAATAGAGCCTCCTTGTGGTGGTTTTGTGTGTATGTGTGTGTGTGGGGAGAAGGTGGAACAAAGTAACCATAATAATATTTTTAAATTTAATAATCAGTAATATAATACATATATTATATTATTATATAATTGCATATTATGTATTATACAGTATTTAGAAGTGGCTGCAGTGGCCCATTGGTTAGGATACTGGGGTTAGAACACAGCTTGACCAGAATTCTGATCAGCAGACCAGCAGTTTGAGACCCAAGTACTGCAAGATGGGGTGAGCTCCTGTCCTTAGTCCCGCTCCTGCCAACCTAGCAGTTCAAAAGCATGTAAATACAAGTAGATAAATAGGTACCACCTTGGTGGGAAGATAACAGTGCTCTGTGCACCTTGGCATATAGTCATGCTGGCCACATGACCATGGAAGCATCTTTGGACAATGCTAGCTCTTCAACCTAGAACGGGGGAGAGAAGTGCTTCCTAGAGTCGGATATGACTGGCAGTACAACTTGTGGGAGACACCTTTACCTTTTTTTACCAACTAAGGCTGCAATCCAGAGCAAATTCAGCCTGCTCTGACCTAACTGCACTCTCCTAACTATTCTGTATCCAGAGCAGAAAGTTATGCTGAATCCAGAGAGTCAAGAAGCCTGGGCTGCCCTCACTGCTCCAGAGCATGCTAAGTAATTGACACAAGGGGAAGACTTGCTCCTGAGGAGACACCCCTCAGATCACACTGAACAAGGAACAGCTGTGGTGCCTACAGTGGTGACATGACTCTGCACATCACCTGGTGCGGAAGTCTGTGCGTCATCCCTGGGATGAGCCCCACCCCCCGCACCTGGACTGCACAGTCACCAAAGTTGGCGCCTGCGCAGTTGTTTCTGAAGCCAACTGGCTTCAGAAAGAGTACTGCGCAGGCACCATCTCTAACACCTGCGCAGTACTTTTCTGAAGTACTTCTGGCTTCGGGGGAGACTGTGCAGGCGTCAGAGTTGGTGCCTGTGCAGTACTCTTTCTGAAGCCATTCGGCTGCCGCTCCGCCTCCTGAGTGAGGCCAAATGGCTGTGCAGAGGCGCGGACTTTCTCTGCTTTAAGGAAGTCTCCTCTGAAGCTGTTCGGCATGCTCAGTGTGTTTCTGCGCAGTGCACCTCAGATGGCCGTTCAGGCCAGCTCCTCAGACAAGTAGCAGCTTCTGGCTGATTCTCCGCCTTGGAGCAGGCCTGAATGGGGGTGCTGACGCCCGGGGCCTGCCAAAGGACAGTCAAACTCCTCCGGCACATCACTCCATACGGAGCGCATCCCCAATGCAGCCCACACCAGCCGCACCAGTCTGGTGACGCCACTGGGTGCCTGCCTTCTAAGGAGTCCCTGATGAGATGCCAGTACATTCTACAGTGAATACAAGGGGCTTCTTGGAGTGGCCTGCTGTATCCTGAGGTTTGTGGGCAGCCGTAGTTTGTTCCATATCCTGAGGTTGAGAGGAAGGGGTTGCAGCTAGGCTGGCCAAGAACTCAGATTTTTGGTCAGCACTGCCATTCTTACTCGGGCCTTATCATGGACCCCTATGGGTCTACTCATTACTATACCTGCTCCTGAGGTGGTATAACTCTGAGGGCTGGAAGAGGGCATTTCTGCCTTGGAAACAGGCTCTGGATACAGAGTAACTGCTCTGCCCTAGGCAATGCTGAACATGCCCTCAACTTGCCTCTCCTGAGCTGCTTAGGCTGCCCCAGTTAGGGCAGAGCAGGTCCACCTCTCTTAGGGCACCCTATCTTGCCTTGCTCTGCCCTAAGCCTCCTTCAGAGTAACTGGGCTGGAGCATCTTGCAGTTGCTCCAACCTAGTGTTAGATAGGGCAACCTAAGGGCTCTTATGTGGACAGATTAGTTGCTCTGGATTGGGCTGCCAGTGTTTAAATTAACCCCATGAAAGTTATGTACATGAATGTTTTTAGCTTGTATATTGTCATGTCAATCTTTCTTGGGTGTCCTTACATTTGGGAGGGGGCTTGTCCCTTTTTTTTAGTTATGACATATGGTCACCCTGGTAGGGAGTGCTTTTGAGAAGTGAAAATATTCATGCATTATTAAAAACACAACTAGATTCTCTAGAGAAATTGATGAAAAGCAGAACTTGTGAAAACAGTCAATTTCGAGAATCCATTTCATGCCAAAACACTTCAGATTCTTATTCAAAGTACGCTGGTCCACATATCTACATTTTAAAAATCCAAATACATTCTGCAGGTGCTAGGTGTTTGAAAACTGTGTCATTCATTCAGAAGTCAGTCCATAAGGCACAATCCCG
The DNA here is from genome assembly GCA_030015325.1 of Cryptoblepharus egeriae. NCBI lineage: Eukaryota > Metazoa > Chordata > Lepidosauria > Squamata > Scincidae > Cryptoblepharus > Cryptoblepharus egeriae. Next base: position 40,089,005 of record JAREYC010000004.1, on the reverse strand, counting down.
AAAGGACCCTGGGCTGATGCTCTTCACTTATCTTCAAAATCTGTTTTTCTCCCTTCGATTCCATTTACATTAAGTAAAACCTTGGATTGAGAGCGTTTTGCAAGACAAGCAAACATTTATAATAAATTTTGTCTTGCAATACCAGCGAAAAAATAGTCCAGGCCAGGATACGGACAGTTTCGGCACTCTGCCAGCACTTGCTCAGCCTCTCCTGAGAGATCAGCCTATGCATGTCTACTCTAAAGTAAGCCCTATTATAATCAGTGGGCCTCACCCCTGTGTAAGGAGGCCGACTGCAGCCTGAGAGACCTGAGAGCACAATCCTAACCATGTCCATCAAAAGGAAGCCCCATTGTGTTCAATGGGTCTTATTCCCAGGAAAGTGAATTTAGGATTGCAGCCTAAGTGCAGGTTAATTTGGTTTAGTTTTCTTTATATTTTGTATTTTCTTTATATTTTATTATTTTGTATTATATCACAGTATTGTAATCATTTTTATATGGATATTTTTGGGTTGTGGAACAAATCATCTGAGTTTCCATTACATCGTTTTGGAAACTTCACTTTGATATGCAAGCGTTTAGGATTTCAAGTATGCTTCCAGAACAAATTATGCTCATAAATACCACTGGATGCACAAAATGAGTTTCCAGCCTCATGTTGTAGATGTCGATATGACGCCTTCCTGGTTCATGAAGAGACCATTTGATTTCCAACATGTACTCAGTAACCAAACATCTAGAATTCTCACCATCAAGCAGTAGGCTTTACAAAAGTCGAGGAAGAACAGAACAGCAGAGATTTAATAATATAGAACTATAATGGCAATGAGCAAAAAATACTTCAATTTTAGTGTTTATTTTCTAATACTTATCAAGGAGAGTTTGACTATGGATTCAATTCAAATTGAGTTTTATACACAAGAGACTTTTAATCCTATTTTGACCTTTACTTTCAATCAAAGATACTGTATATCTATTTTTTTCTTTCAATTAAGCCTGTGGTTTCAATCAACATTTGAATAAAGTGTTAATTGTATGGAATGTGTTTGATTTAGCAGATGGTCAGTCAGTTGTAAAATCTAATATTAATTGCATCTAAGAGAGTCCATTCAAAGCCAGAAAGACAAAGCAGATACTGTAGTACAACATTTTTTAACAATTATAGAACAAATTCTTTGACAAGGCACTCTTCCAGTTGGAAGACAATGATCTTGTTTTTTGGATTTGAAAAGCCTCTGCTATGCAATCTTATGATTGAAAGATATCATTGTTCTTCCCATGTATGTGTATATCCACACACGCACAATACTGTTATTTAAACAAAAAAATGTGTGTTCAGATCCAAAGAACCATCTTTCATTATAGCTCTTTTTTTAAAAAAAGCAAACAAAAAATTTGCACATGACACAGTCGTAGGCTATATTTCTCAAATGAATTACTGAATCTGATCAGTTTTTATTGATAATTCCTGATCATAATATTAATGACTGGGTTAATCCTACACCATCTTTAAGAGTTTTAGCTTGTAATAATACTATAATAATTAAAAAATAAGGGTGCAGAAAAATGGCCCAGCTAAGCTGGCCTAAGTAGGCCATATCCTGTCAGGCCAAATTCACAGGGCTAGGAGGCCTCTAGCTGGCCTAACCGCTGCAGTAGAAAGGGAGCATGCTCACTGTGCTGGTGTACTTGTGCCATATCCTGAGGTTGAGAGGCAGGAGTTGTAATTAGGCTAGCCTAAAACGTGTGTTCTATTTTTTTTATTTTAAAAATTTATATCCCGCCTTTGTCGGGCAAATTAGCCCGACTCAAGGCAGCTGCCATAAAACATAATTAAAAACATAAATAGAACAATTTGATAAAAACAATTAAAACATACAGCTAAAAACAACATAGATTAAAAACAATAAAACAAGAGCCCCCCAACCTCTGCCCCCTAAAAAGCTTTTTTAAAATAAAAGGTTTTAAGACTCCGCCTGAAGCTCTGTACTGAGGGAGCCTTCCTCAGTTGTAAGGGGAGAGAGTTCCAAAGCCGGGGTGTCACCACCGAGAAGGCCCTATCTCTGGCCACCACACCTCTCACATCTCTTGGTGGTGGCACAGTCAGTAGGGCCCCCTCAGATGACCGTAGGTGACGGGTTGGCTTTTACAGAAGAAGTCGGTCCCTTAGGTACCCTGGATCCGAGCCGTTTAGGGCTTTAAAGGTCAGGATCAGCACTTTGAATTCAGCCCGGAAACGAATGGGCAGCCAGTGTAGTAGCTGAAGCAGTGGCCCGACAGAATCGAACCGATGAGCCCCAGCAACCACATGGGCAGCCGCATTCTGAACTAACATTCTGAACTTACAACAACCCTGTGAAGTAGGTGAGGAAAAGAATGAATGACTGGCCCAATATCACCCAGAAAGCTTCATGACTGAGGAGGGATTTGACCCTACATCTTTCATGCCTCTGTCCAACTCCCTACATTATCCTGGCTCTGGATATAAGGTTACCAATTGGTTGTAGAATGGACCATTTTCCAGCATATTGGCCCAAAATGCATGGGAAAAGTCATTTGGGGTAAAATAGGGCAACTATGAATTAAAATTACTTATAACCAATTCAAAACCTATCCTATGGTATGTCCTGACTTTTCTCATTCATCACCACACCAACCCCTGTAATGCAGGCTCATAACTTGAGAAAGTCAGTCACTGTCTTTTTTCCCTGCTTGAGCTATCCCTTCTTGTTTGTCAATGCCAATAACAACTTTTCAACATCAAATGGACATTGGGAGATAAGGAAGTTAAATTCCATAACCTATTCCAAGCCTCACCTCATTTTGGACTTTGCTTTGCAATCCTGAGAATCCCAAGTCTGCATCCATGAGTTAAACAACCTGCTGGATCAGGCCAAAGTCCCATCTAGTCCAGCTTCCTGTATCTAACAGTGGCCCATCAGATTCTTCAGGAGAAACATAAGATGAACTCTTCATCCTGGTGTCTTTCCCTTTATCTGGGATTTTGAGATAGCCTACTTCTAAAATCAGGAGCTTGTATGTACCCATAATGGCATGTAATTCAAGATGGACTTTTCCTCCCAAACTTGTCCAATCTTCTCTTAAAGGCATTTAGGTGCAATCACCACATGTTGTGGCAAGGAGTTCCAAAGACTAATTACATGATGTGAAAAGAATCATATTATTTTGTCTGTCCTAACTCTTCTAGCATTCAATTTTAGTGAATGTCCCTAGTTCGGGTGTTGTATGAAAAGGAAAAGAGCATTTTCTATTCACTCTAGCCATCCTCTGCACGGATAGCTCAATCACGCCCTCCCCATAGACACCTCTTTTCTAGACTGAAGAGTCCCAAATGCTGCACCTTTCCTCATCAGGAAGGTGCCCCAGCATAGTAATCATTTTTCTCACACTCTTCTGTACCTTTTCCATTTCCATTATACACATTTTTGAGATGTGGTATCCACAACTGGTTGCAGTATTCCAGCAATATTCCAGATGAAGCCATACCATAGACTTGTACAATGGCATCATAATATTACCAATTTTATTCTCAATACCTTTTCTAGGGATGTAGTAGTTCAGCCGGGTTAAGACACTGTGGCTGCAATCCTATCCACACTTTCCTGAGAGTAAGCCCAATTGAACAGAATGGCACTTACTTCTGAGTAGACATTCATAGGATTGTGCCCTATGCATGTCATCTGGCAGGCTGGGATTCGAGACCTGGTGCTACAAGACATACTCCCAAATCCAGAGCAACTGCAGGAGCACATAAGAGACTTTACGTGCACCCGTAGTTACTGCACCACCTAATGAAAACCTATGGGAAATTCATATTGGAATCCAGAGTAAGTTGTTCTTACACCGGAGCAAGGACTCCCCATAGTTACTCTGGATTTTGCCCATAGTGAACTTCCATCCCTAGCCTAGCTCATGCCAACCTAGCAGTTTGAAAGTAGGTGCCATCATGGTGGGAAGGTAAACAGCGTTCTGTGAAGTCATGCTGGCCACATGACCATGGCGGCATCTTCGGACAACGCTTGCTCTCAGCTTTAGAAATGGGGATGAGTGCCACAGCCAACAGCCAGGAACCTTTTCCTAACCTTTAACTTTTCTAATGATCTGAAGCATAGAATTAGCATTCTTCACCACTGCTGTACTTTGGGTCTATACCAGAGGTCAGCAACCTTAAAAACACACAAAGAGCCATTTGGATCTGATTTCTACAGAAAAGAAAACACTGGGAGCCACAAAACGTTTTTGACATCTAAAATGAAGATAACACTGCATGTATCATTTTTTTACCTTTGTGCTTTGTATAAAAACTATACCGTGTTCATTTATGAAATCTATGAACTGCTACAGAGAAAACAAAATTTTATTTTTGCGTGCAACAAAAAGATTTTGAACTCCGAAAAAAGACACCAGCTTGAAGGTTAATTTCAAATAAAATAGTTGTTGTCTATTTGAGTCCTCATCATATTAATGAAATAAAAAGCCAAACTTAAATTATCCATCTGCAGCAATTACATGTAAAAAAACTAATGAATTAAAATAAAATAAATTTAAATACTCATTATTTTCAAAAGCCACAGGGAGCTGCAGCAGAGGGATGAAAGAGCCACATGTAGCTCCAGAGGCGTGGGTAGCAGACCCCTAGTCTACACTCTCATCAAGCTGTCCACTAGCACCCCAATATCTCTGTCCTGATATGTGACAGCTCAGAACCCATTATGACCATGCAATTCCTTCACCATACTCTGTATTTGTCATCACAAGAGTTTGTTTTTGTGGGTTTTGTTATAAAATGCGAATTCACCCATATTAATCGGGAGCAAACATTTTATTTTGCTGAATTAAGGAATGTTGCATTTAAGTAGATAGAAACTTTCCATTTTTGCCATTGTCATAACAATTTCCAACCCCAGACTAAATGAGCTGGATGTAAATAAGAGAGAGTGGGGCGAAGCTATATGGCACATACTATATGCAAATATCAGGCAGAACAAAGGCGCTGCGTTCTTTTTTTTCCATCTGAGACCCTCTCTAGGGATGTGGCAGTATTATGCATTGCACAGCATGAGGCCCGCTTAAGTCAGTTTGTGCATTAATGAGTCCTACTTTGCAAAAGCTTAATGAATAGTAAGTTGGTTTTTAATTGTGGACAAAATGCAAAAGGGTGCAGGAATTTTTTTTTAAATTAGGATTTCTCAATTATGAGAGTCACATTTTTGTAACGGTTGATCTTCTGAGTCTATTGTGGATATGCACAGGGGCCAAATGACTTGAATGTTGATATGTGTGATAATGTGTCCCTCTGCATACATGCATGTATTCATTTAAGGAAAAGGATACATTCTTAGAAGCATAAGGCCAGTAGAATTGGTCCAGTGTGTTAAGCTAGGAGGGTATACTTGAAGCCTTGCCATATAATATACCTCCCAGTTCCCAAGAAAATAACTGGTTATCTCATTTTAGAGTCAAACATAATGCGATGGGTGCAGTAGCGTCTCGTGGGGAGACAGTGGGGTGCCAGCCCTGAGTACCATGAGGCAGGGGGTGCCAAAATAATCCCCTACCCCAGCCCCATGCTCTGTGCTCCATACCATGCTGGCGCCTGTTGCAGCTGCCTCGCAACCTGGTCTCCTACCAAGCAGCACGCGTGGGTTTAGAAGGTCTGCCTGAGGGTCCTTCTCCAGCTCACCCACTTCCTCCTGAGCACATGCTGGGGTGGCTGGAGGAGGGCCCTCAAGCAGACCCTCCAAGCCCACAGTGCTGCTTGCCTGCAGACCTGGGTGAGTGGACTGTGGGGCTGGAAGCCTCGTTGCAGAACAATCCCTGCCTGGTGTTGGGTGGACGTGCCTGGCCTTGTTTGTTTGGTCCTTTACGTCAAGAGTTGCTTTTATGCCTCAAGTCAAGCAGGGATCTTCAAACTTTCAACCTCAGGAGTCCAGGACCTTTAACAACGGTGTAGAGGAGGAAATTTCAGAAGGTGTAGTTTGTGATCTTTGAAATGAAAAGCTTCACCTGCTGAAATTTCCACCTCTACACAATTGTTAAAGGTCTTGGAGCCCTGAAGCTGAAAGTTTGGAGACCCCTGCTAATGTGCGAAAGAAAGAAAGAAAGAAAGAAAGAAAGAAAGAAAGAAAGAAAGAAAGAAAGAAAGAAAGAAAGAAAGAAAGAAAGAAAGAAAGAAAGACCCCAATATTTCTAATTTGTTTTCATTTCTAAGTATCAAGGTTAGCACCTGGTAACCCTACTCCACTAAAAATATAGACTTGAATTCTGCCAAAGAATTCAGGCTGCTGGCATAAATATCTGCACAAATCCAGGAATGATCATACATTCATTTTTTCAGAGGAAAAGCATATCCTGCCACCTGCTGCATCTCTCAAATTCCATTCTAATGCAAACAAGTTATTTGAACAATGTGGCTGGTAAATCTGAAATAAAATGCTATTCAGTCGCACACCTGTGTAACCCCATTATGGGGCTAGGATCTGTATTTACCATGACATAGATGCAAGCATGCCCAAGAATCCTCAATTTAGGAAGATCATTATGCACTGATCAAACGAGACCATTGAAGGACGCTCCATCCTTAATAAATTTTAACCACTGAATATTTAATTTATTATTGAACCTATTTTCTCATGAACAAAACCAGCTGTCACTGTGTTCATAACGTGCACCTAAGGACAGCAACCTTGATCCTGCTCTTGGGTGATTTTATTGGTTATGCAACCACAAAGATTCAAACTTTGCTTGTTGAATTTTGTAATTCCCCTGGCTGTTAAAAAAATGGTGCCTTCATAAATAAAAAGAAAAGTGGCAAACAAACATAAGCAAGTCTAAAGGATTGCTAGTAAGTTATGAGTCTTGGAAACTGAGGAATGAAATACTCTGAACTGAAACATAAATACTAATATGATCCTCTGAGGAGTAGGAATATTTTTTTGAGTACTCTAACACAGGAAACAGCAGTTATCCCGAATGGCAAATTTAGCCAGGAAATACCAACATGCCCAGGAAGGATGAGATAAACAACTCTAATGAGAATTGTGGGGAAAAAATTGCCTCAACAACACAGAAGAGCTGAGAACAGCAAAAAGTTTCCAATTAAAGGAAGTCTCCTTTAGCCACCTTTGAATGTTTCACATACCGAAATAGCTGACTGTTTGAATTTTCACCATAAATCATGAGGAAAACATATATACACATTTGTAAGCTACTAATACATCATTTTATTCCTCCTTTTTTTTTAAAAAAAAGCTAGCATTATTTCACACAGAAGAAAGAATAGGGTGAAAACATTACAACATAAAAGAAAACATAGAGTAAAAACATTATAATAATAAAAAATAAAGACATCCCTTAACATCCATTTTTGTATGTAAGATCCAAAAACTGCCTGGAATTTTTTGGAAAGCAATAAATAAAATCAATTTAAGGAAGGGCATTCAAGGTATATGCCTATTATATCAGATACCTGTTGAGTAATTTCAAGACTTCTTGCGTACTGGCAGAAAGGATTTTTAAGTTGATTGATCAGAAGCTTAGATTTACTAATTGGTAGTGTGGCTCCATCATTAACATAATGTTAGCACAATGGGACAAGATGCTCAGTGTGTGATGGTACAGCTCATATATAGGATGTTGTTGCAGATCTATGCTGGTGCAGTTATGATGTCACCATAACTTCATTGTCCAAGGGCTCCAAACATGTGGCATTTAGGGTGTGGATGAAATCCAAGAGAAGGATCACTGCTGCCAAACCACCTACACCTTTTCTCACCTTGCTTTGTGCATGGAAATGAGCCAAAGACGCCTCCTCCCCAAGTTCGTTAAGTGATGAGCAATATTTCCTGAAGCGTATTCACAGTGGTAATTACAGGAATGGGTCCCTGAATGGGTCTGTGGCTAAGATTTCCCAATCTCAATTTTAAAAAGAAGCCTGTCAATTCCTCACAAAGGAGATCATTCATTTGTATTTGTATGTCTTCACTGATGCACAGATGCAAAAAGTACATTTCATGGCTTAGCTTTATAATATACAGATGCAACTCCAGATTAAGGTATGTCCATCTTTACTACTGATTTGAAGTAAAACAGAGCATTAACAAAATGATTACAGATCTGCAGATATTTGAGAGCTCATTTTGTTTTAAAGCAGGGGTATCCAAACTTTTAGCTACCCTGGGCCGCATTGGAAGAAGACAAGTTAGTTTGGGCCGCACATACCATATGTGATGGGCCGCACATAACAATAGCACACCATAGAAAACATAGGCATGCATAGGATTGGCCTCTCAGACTGCAACCATAGCCATCTTTACGTGAGAGTAAGCCCTATTGACTTTAACGGGACTTACTTCTGAGTAGGCATGTTGCATAGGATGGGCTGTGATCTTCTCCAAGCTTTACCTGGGAGTAAGTCTCATTGATTATAATGGGGTTTTCTTCTGAGTAGCCATGCATGGGATTGGGCTCTCAGACTACTTTCCTTAGTTTCCTACTTTCCTACTTTCCAGACTACTGACCTGGAGGCCAGTGGAGGAGAAGTTCAAGGAGGCTGTGGGTAGGCGGCTTGCGGATGATGGGCAGCTTGCAGGACCTGCAGCATGCACAGTGGTGGGCTCCAGCAGGTTCGCACCTACTCTATAGAACCGGTTGTTAATGAGAGATAGGACGTATAAAGTTTAAAAATATCCAGCCACAGGAGGAACAGTGCAGAAGTGTTGCTTTCACTAAGGGCAAGTGCATTAGGCAGCGCTGACGCTTTTTAAAAGGGCAGTTGGCCAGCGCATCTGCCCCAACTGCCAATGAGTGTGCTTGTTAAGTGAAATTTTTGCTTGTTATGTGGATCACTTGTTGAGCGAGGCACATGTTAAACAAGGTACCACTGTAAATGCAAATAGATAAAAAACTTCAGTGGGTACCACAAATGCAAATAGGTATATAGGTACCCCATTCCACGTGCCTTTGATGTTTAGTCATGCTGGCCACATGACCACAGAAACATATCTGGACAATACTGGCTCTTCAGCCTTGTGACTGGGATGAGCAGCTCCCTTAGAGTTGGTCACAAGTAGAAGGGCTACCTGCAGGGGACACCTTTACCTATAATGTTGAATTAAGCTACAGTTTGTCCCACCTTTTCTTTTGCAACTTTTTGCCTGCTTTTGTTTCCATCTGCTGGGCAGCACACCTGGAATCCTGATCATTAATGATGTTGCTGAAGTTTGTGATTATGTGGTTAGGAATATGAATTTGTCCAGCTATTTACAACTTAGACAATTTGTCATCAAGGAGCTGCTATAGCGCACTGACTCAGGTTGCAATCCTACAACACCTTGGATCATGAATGGTACTGGGTCCACTGCAGCTTTCCCAGGAAAGATATTTTTTTACCCTTTCCTCAGACTGAGACACAGCCCACCCAAAACTTGTGCTGGATACAATGCAAGCATACTGGCTTACCTACAACATAAGTTAGTATAGCACTGTAAGAATTGTTACAGCTCAGTCCTATGCAGGCTGACACTGAAGCAACCTCCTCTGAGTTCAATGACAATTCAAAGTAAGTGTACATGGAACTGTCTCCTTAATTTTATAAATGTGGCTGGTGTGGAAGGTCAATCCAGGGAATGCAAGGCTTCCAGCATGGCCCTGATCCCAGGCACCTGGAGCTTAAAAGTGCTCCAGAAGGCATTCCCCCCCCCCCCCCCCACACACACACAACACTTAAAAGGATAGAAACTGGTTCTACAGCTAATTTTATTTTTTTAAAAAAATTTGTAAAAATAATCCAAACTCCTCTTCCTCCTCTCCCCAACCCCAGTTTCCTGTCCCTATTCCTCTGGGGTTTTAATGCGCTTTTTTTTAGGGGGAAGGTTTAAGGCTGTTTTTATTTTTTAAAAATGAGATATCCTCTTTCTCCAGGACATGTTCTCTTTTTATCCATGTATCCTGGAAAAAAACTTCATTGTCCTCCTTTTCCGTGTGAGCAGGCAACCCATAGCTTGTATGGAATTAATTAATTATATGCAATAAACTGTAAATGTAATAATTTTAAATGTAAGATTCGGTAATGTAGTGTTTAAATTAAGCACATGAAAGCAATATACACTTGAGCTTTTATTTTATTTTGGGTGCAGTCCAGAGTAACTACAGGGAGTCCTTGCTCCGGTATAAGAACAATTTACTCTGGATTGCAATATGAATTTCCCATAGGTTTTCTCTAGGTAGTGCCGTAACTATGGGTGCACGTAATGTATCTTACGTGCTCCCGTAGTTACTCTGGATTGTAGGGTATGTTCTACACTTTTCTTGGGTGTCCACTATTTTGAGGGGGGCCTGCTCCTAGAAAGAAGGGGGCAGACAGGCTTGGGGAGGGGAGGGAGTGCATCAAAACCAAATACCAGTAGCTCCCAAGCCAACCTCCCTGTTGCTCCACAAGGGTTTCTTGCTGTAAGTGCCTTCAAAGTCCACCTTTTTCCAGGACATTGGGGTGCATATGTGTGTGTGAGTGCATGGGTTGTGTGCATTGGTGGGATTCAAATAAATTAACAACAGGTTCTATGTCCTATCAGTAACTGGTTCTCAGAACCAGGCACTCATTAGCAAAGGGTTCTATAGAACCTTTAAGAACCCCCTGAAGCCCACCACTGGAACTTGTGTGTGTGTATATGTATGTATTCATGTGTATGTGTGTGTGAGTGAACGGGTGGGTACGTGTATTGTGGATGTGTGAATGAGTGCATGGGATGAAAGGTGTGTGCATGTGTTTGAGAGCACATGTGGAGATTGGGGGCAGTGGGGTGGGAGAGAGTTTGGGGACTTGGAGGAAGTTGGGGGTAAGACAGTATCTGTGGGATTGGGGACAGTGGGGTGGAAGAGAGCTTCAGGACTTAGAGGGGCAGAATGATATGTCCTCTTTTTCTAGGACAGGTCCTCTATTTTAGTCTTCTGTCCCAGAATGGCAGGTGGCAAGTTTGACGGGGTGGTGGTGGTCCTGGGCAGATTCCAAAGTTTGAAAGGGGGTCGTAGGCCAAAATGGCCAAAAGACCACTGGTTTAGGGGGACACACACCCATGCATCCCTTTGGATCAGCTCCTGCTGCATACAGCAGGAGACTGAGACAGTTGTTTGCCTAGAGCGAAATGAGATCTTTACCAAGGAATTTCTGGTTCGCCACATGTGACAGTAAATAAGAATGAATGAAATCATTCAGAGAGATTTGACCAACAGGGTGTAATAATATCCCAGCACTGAGGACATTATGAAATACTGTGTTTTAGAGATGTTTCCCTTCTCATATTTATTTGCCTGGCTGTTTGCTCTTTCCCCAGTATTGTTTTTATTACTTGTTTCCAGCTGCATACGCAACCTGCTGTGCCTTCCAACCATACAAATTATCACCATCACTGCCACAAAGGGACCTTTAGGAAAAGCTGGACATTGGCAGCATGAAAATGTGTGCTGAAAACGAATTCTCTGACCATTTGGTGCCAATGGAAGCAAAGTAATGGAAACTTACACCCAGCCCTGCACACATGATGTGGAAATCCTCGCAGTGCCAACTGCACTTGCATCCAAGTAATTCATTGGTGCAAAAGTGGACTGAGTGGAAATCAGTGTGTAATGAATTAACCTCATGTCTGCCTCACTCATATCATAGCCCTCAAATGGATCTCTTCTGAGAAACGTTGCTATTGGCGTGGTGACAGTGTTTCTTTCTGGCCCAAACCTGTTTACGAGAATAATGCTCCTTCTGACTCATCTTCATCCATATGAAAAAAGTTCATAATGTGACTTGTTTGTCCTCCAGAAACTCTTTGGGTTGATTTCAGTTGCAGGGGGACAAATTAGGAAGAAGCTAATAATATAAAGTGCATTTAATCAAGTTAAGAAACGGCACTAATGGAAAAGCAGTAAGCTTTTGTTTTTTTAAGAATTGATCTTTTCTGCTTTTATTGAGGATCACACCCTGAATGGCTTTCCCATTCACTAAGAAATTATGTAGGTCGATAATATAAGAATTGTGGTTCGCTGACCCCTCACTCCTTTACATTTGGGTATTTAATATGCTTGATAAGATTTACCCAATGTTTCTGCACATTGTGAAATGCTGTATTCACCCCCAATTCATAATCAGTCATACCCAATGCACTCTGTGGGATTTAAGGTAGTGGAATTTAAGGACAATGATGATCATGATGAAGATGATGCTGATGGGTTTTAGATCAACACATAAGCAATCTGCTCCCATATACAGTATGTTTCCACTTGTGCAAGTTCCATTTTATACAGTGGAATTTGCTTCCAGGTGAATTTGTTGCATGTGAGATTATTAGAATAGCTTGCAATTTACTTTGATTGGATTAGCGTTCCAAGCTCTGACGTTGGTTGCAATGTCTATAGGCAAACATTGCACTACATGTGGCTAAATGTGCACATATGCTCCAGGACAAACAAGAAAATGTAATGAGCAGGAACCATTTTGTTCTGTTTTGGCATCTGCTTGAATTGAACACAACTGGCCATGAATTTGTCCCAAAAGAGAAGTGATACAATTTGGCATTATGATTGGATAGACTTTGTTCCTTCAGTTATGGCTATTCATGTGCAACATAATTGTAGGAAGATGGGGGAAGAGGAAGGGCAAGGGTTAATTGAGAATTTAAAGTTTCTGTCTCAGTTTTGATTTCCATCCATAGGCATGCAAGGCCTAGGGATGTTCAGAAAAAGAGACTCAAAACTGCACTTTTTCCTTTAGACACAAACTGAGGTTTTATAAATAAAAGACCATCTAAAAGTACCAGGGCCATACTGTATTTACCTTTCATTGTGCAAGATTAAAAACAAGTTTGCATTAAGAACAATAGCTATTCATAAATCGGCATGAGCGGCCATGAGAAACTAGTCTTCTAAGTAAATAAGAAGAAAATTGGTGCATCTTGTTCCAAGAATTGCTTTTGCAGTATTAAAAACGAAATATGTAACAAAAACTAAATATGCAGTAATACATAAACGTGCAGTAATACAACTAAACCTACACTGATATCTAGTGGAGATGTATTTTCCATCAAGAAGAATGCCTTATCTTTAAAATGCCATTATATGTTTTATAAAGACTGCATACTAGCAATAGCTTATTATAATGATTTTCAACCTTTTTCATCTCACGACATACTTAACAAGGCACTGAAATTGTCAAGGCACACCATCAGTTGTTTTTACCATTGACAAGGCACACCAGACTGTTCAAATCCCCCAATTTTCCGATTAATGAATGTCAATCTCTAAATTCCCGCAGCACACCTGAGGACTATCCGCGGCACGCCAGTGTGCCACAGCACACTGGTTGAAAATCGCTGGCTTATTATTAAAACAGCTTAATGCATGTCTTTATGAATTCTTTATATATGTTCTGTATGATTACTGAGGGCTAGAAGCTGGTAGTGATGTAAAGGGCAGAGTGTTGTATTTGGACAAGGGGAGAAAGAATGTTTGTAGAATTCTTTTCTGTCTGACATTTTTTTAGCATAAAACCATTAACTTGCAACCCAGTCCTATTTGGCTTCTAATATAATGTATGCTCTGGTAGTGCGGTGTGCATTACAGTAATCTCATTGTGCAACTTGCCTTTTGGGTCAGCTAGGCCACCACAAGTGGTGGTTATTGGTGGCAGTGCCTCTGCTATCTCCCTTTCCCTTGATTTACCTATCCGAGTCCATTCAGTCTTGCTAGTAAAATAGCAGGTGAAGATCAGTGCAGATACATTAGAACAGTGGATGTTTTCCTTAGAACAAGGAAACAAATGGTTCTTATCCTCAAGGATACCACTGGGTCAAAATAACTCCCTGCAATAAGCAGCGAATTCCCTGTTGAAACTGTTGCCTCATTGGCAGGAAATTGAGGTTGAACTGTTTGCTAGATTCTACGAATGTGACCTGCTATTGATACCACTTAAACCTTGCGCACTATTTTTTTTTTAAAAAGACCATTGTTTTGTATCAGAAACAACAACAATACATTTTGCATGGGAATGTCCAGAACAATTGCTGTAGTATTTTCCAACAAAGCTACAGAAGACAGGCATCACTGCCATCATTGTACTAAACTCCAAACACCGGACGTTAACACTTTTAACCCACGGAGATGAAATTAACAACATGGACAAAAGAGAAAGTAAAGGAAAAAAAACACATCAAGAAGTTTTGAGAGAACTGGAAGAAAATGATGGAAGAGTTATCACTATGAAAGATCCACATGAAAACCATAAAGGAAGACATTTTTTGTATAGAACATGGATCTGAATATAATGCAAGGGGTGGATACGATCGACAGGATAACTAAAATTCACCAGCTTCAGTCCGCACCCTGAAATATCTATTATGCATTCAAAGAACAGGGTGCATGCATGCCACAGGGCTCTCCACTCTGCTCTCTCACTGGGCACTTTGCTCTCAGGAGCACTCTACCCACACACAAACACCCCTCACCAGGCACAGATACAAAGGGGCTTGCACTTGACACATGAGGGGCATATGATATGGCAATAATGATCGAGTGTGGACTTGGCAACTTTTCTGTATGTCTCTCCACAGGTACTCCAACCAGGTAAGTGGGCGGGGGACAGCACTGTTCGCATTCACAAACACCCCACCAGGAAGGGGCTCACATGTGATGATTAAACAATGATGATGATAGCCATCCCAGTTGTATGTCTGTGCATGGTTACTCCAGCTAGGTAAGCGGGGGAGCACCCAAAACATAGACCTACCAAGGAACACAAAGGGCTCTCACTCCTTGCAGGTGTGTTGTTTCCTCTACTCTCTTCTCACAGGTAGCGTCCCTCCTCTGCTCCAGCCAGGTAAGTCAGTGTGGGGCACAACCCTTCTGCACCCAGCCACAATGAGGGGTAGCTGTGGAACACCCCCTGCACAACAGGCAGGTCTGCCCCTGGACAGGCAGGGCTGTCCAGTCATGCCTTTGCACCCCTATTCTCAAATAAGACCTATGCAGCATGAGTCCTGCAGGGACCTGCAAAAGTGTAGAGGGCCGCCATTGCCTCTGATGCTTTGTTACCCTCCCCTTCTCTATTTGCAAACTGCTGTCCAACTGGTAAGGAAGCTCCCAGGCAGAAGGTGCACAGGTCCAGCTACAGCACCTGCAGCTGGGGTGCTCAGGCCCCCTGGCTGCAGGCCAGTGTGCACTTGATCTCTCTCTCACACTCACTCACTCACTGCAGGCTGCCATTCCACTGGGAAGGAGGAAACACTCGCTGGCAGGCTTCCCAGACAACCAGAATTGGCTGGACATGTCCAGCTTTTGCCTATTGGACTGGACTGTCCACTATCATCTTCTAGCGAGGAGATCCTTCTCTGTAGGCACATGTTGTGCAGCATTGCACATGCCATGATGATCCTTGAGCCCTGTCCATGGGGCTCTGGGGTGATGTACAGGGTAACTGGGGATGGGCCACAGGCCTTAGCGGAGTGCCTCTTCCCAGGGGCTCTGGCCCAGCTACGGGTGTCAGGTGTGCCCTGGGAAGGTTGGTAGGACAAAGGAGGAGCCCCTTGCCTGGGAGTGGGTGGCAGAGCCCCCTGTCCTATTGTGGAAACCCCTCTGCCAAAGGAGGTGCTTTTACTCCTAGGTGGGCCTTGTTCTGTCTTCCAGCCTTCCCTCCCCCCAGAAGCCCCTGGAAGCCCCCTCACCTCCCCTTTGCCCCTGCAGCATCCTCTACCTGCCCCCTCCTTGGCCAGCTGCTTGGGGAACATTGCCCCTCCTCCTTTCTGAGCCAGTAAGGGGGGTTCTTTCCTGGGCCTGGTGCCCCCGGATGGGGTCTTCCCTCTCTTGGGGGAACATTGTTCCCCCTTGTGGCCCTTGTGAGTGGGGACACAGGGCCTGCTGTGCTGTCCCTTTAATTCTAGGTTTCTCTCCTGACTGCTCCTGTCCTGTTGCCAACACTCATGACTGTCTTTTTATACTGTTTTTATTGACAATACATACATATATCTATCTTTGTCTGGGTTTTTCTTCGGCCACCTTGCATGTTTGGGGGGGAGGGAGTTGGGGCCCCCTCCCCCTGGCAGCTTCTTCACAGCCTTGCCCTGTCCATCATGCTGAAGGGGCCTCTCCTCCCTCCCTGACAGCTTGACAGCTGGTTGTCCATGTGAGCAGGAGGGTGTGGGGAGTGCCGTGGTTGTGGTTCAGGGTGATGTGAGGGAGGGTCTGCAACTCCAGCCCAGGTGCGACTTACTGGGTATCTACTGAGCATACCTGGAAGAGCAGCCTTGTGCTGGTCACTGATCTGGAGCAGTTACTGGCAGCCCTTGGTTCCTATGAATGCAGCTTAACTCTCTGCTCTGGTAGACAGAATATACCATAGTTCAAGGGTCCTCAAACTTTTTAAACAGGGGGCCGGTTCACTGTCCCTCAGACACTGTCGGGGGCCGACTATAATCCGGACTTTTGGAGGACCTTGTCCTACATTTTAAAAATGTAGGACAAAATGTAGGATGTCCTACATTTTGCCCTACATTTTAAAACACTCCCGGGGCTTACCTTTGGGGTCTGTTGGAGCCTCTGGTGTCTCTAAAGCCACCCCCAGCCTGCTGGGGGGAGGTTGCAGAGGCGCAGAGGACCAGTGCAGGTGGCTTTAAACTCCCCCAGGCAGCCGGGGAGAGGCTGCTGCAGTGCGGTGGTGTCGCGTGGGCACCCCTGAGCCCCCACTGGCGAGGAGGAGCCTCTGGGCGCGCAAAGACACAATGCGCCCTGGTTATCCGGCGGGGGGTGGGACAGGAACAGGCTCCTGCAGCCACCTCGCTGCAACAAAGAGGAGCCTCTGCGCACACAAAGACACCGCACGCCCTGGTTCTCCGCCTCCTGCACAGCTGAGGGCAGAGCACCCCCGCCAAGCTCTGGGGAGGCCGTGGGCTAGATTGAGGGTCCTGGCAGGCTGGATCCAGCCCACGGGCCGTACTTTGAAAACCCCTGCCATAGTTACTCCAGCTTGGGTTACATGCATAGTTACATGCAGCCCCTCCAGCTGGGCTGCAGCCGCCCAGCAACAGCTCTCCTCACTGCCCTACTCTGGATTGTGCCCATAGTGAGGCTGATCGTGAACTCTGGAGAACTCTGGAGTGTTTTGAGGGCCAGGGAGGCTGCATGCACCTCCTCTTGCTCTGTGTGAAAATATTCATGAACTGGTTTGAAGATCAGTCATTCTTTTTGTGTTAGAAAGTGTTCATGAATTGATTTGAATTCTTTCATTCATGTAAGTTCCATCTGTAATATATTCATTTATGTAAATTTATTCAAATTTGAACTGTAAATTCTTATTTTCAGTTGTAGTTCATCTCCCAGCAATATTACTCTTCGGACAACTCTGGTTCTTATTCCTAATATTGTTGAGCACATTGCATCCTACAGTCAGTATGGCTAGCAGGGCAACCGGCAGGGGACTAATACTAATACTGTTAAT
Source organism: Cryptoblepharus egeriae (assembly GCA_030015325.1). Classification (NCBI taxonomy): domain Eukaryota; kingdom Metazoa; phylum Chordata; class Lepidosauria; order Squamata; family Scincidae; genus Cryptoblepharus; species Cryptoblepharus egeriae. Next base: position 40,071,512 of record JAREYC010000004.1, on the reverse strand, counting down.
CCTACTAGCCCATCATTCTTCCGTGTTCCAGAATATAAAGTTTCCTGACTGCAGCATCTTTTCTCTCCTGGAAAAGAAAGAAAGAAGTTCTCGTATTAGCCTTGGTGAATAGATTTTTCATTACTCTGTGTGCTGAGAGCCAGGGATATGCACTCCCTTACGATTAACAAGAATGTCACTGCATCATATAAATGATATATTATGTCTCCTGGTGTAAACCTAGTTAAGTCAATGAACTTACAATATAAGGCAGAAATGGGCATGAAATGTTCAAAAATTCCTGGTTTTTTTTCCTTTTAAAAGCACATTTCTTCATTTTCTGCAATACACACTGTACAGGAATTGTGTGTGTTCTTTGGAGAATAATGCCAAAGTGAGGACCACTGGGGGGAACTAGTTAACAGGATTTACATTGAAATTATCTGGTATGAATTGAATATATTAGGAATAATGAATCATTACAAGCTGGTGCCTCTGAATGCTAAATCCTCATTTAGTTTAAATATACTGAAGCGGCATAGGAACAATCTCTGAGGGTAATGAAAAGCACAATAATGACAGATTACTCAGTTCACTAACTCTCCTGATTAAAATCTTTCTCCATAATGAGCCAACCAAATTAAGGAGAGACATGATGTATAAACCCTTTTTTTTTTTTTGCTAAAGTTTGGAGCAGTTCTGAACATTATTTGGGATCTTCCAAACCTCCAGATAAATATGATAGATAATGCCAGGCATATTGTTACACATAAGGAGAAAAGGGTGAGGTTAACTTCCATCTCCTTCAGGCCTGTGATGTACCTTATGGGGGAGAGGACAAAAGACCCAGACACCATTTTCTTTGGTGTTACTAGAAGTGGCATCCAGAAGGCAAGCACAATTTCTAGCAGCTGCTTCCAGGAAGCTCGAAGCAATGGCCACATCTTGGAAGTGTTTTCCAAAAGTTGCTCTCACTTGCCAGGCACTGCTTCTACCAACATGAAAATGCTCTGATGGTGCCTTTTTTTAAAGGGTGAAAGGAAGTGCAGTGCAGAAGTAATTGTGGTGATGCAAAGATGTCACCACAATTTCTTCTAAGTCAAAGGGGTGACAGATGGAGGGGTCACCCTGGTGGGAAAAATACCAGGATGCTACTGTTTCAAGCTCAGCTAGAGAAGACAGTTTCTTCCTTGCTAAGACTTTGGGCTCTGATTCTGAGGATGCAATCCTAACTTTAACTTACCTGGCATATTTTCCCATGATGGTGTGGAACCATTTTCTACTCAGAAGTAAGCCCCTTTGCAGTCAATGGAGCCTACTGCCAAGAAGGGATAGAGCATTCTTAGAACCCAATCCTGAGCACCTTTGCACAAAAGTAAGCCTCTTTGCAAGATACATGGCAAGGATAGGATCAGGTTGCACCCACAGCACTGTAGCGATGGAGAAGCCCCTTTGGGGGGATGAGTGCAGAGGAAGCCACATGCTGGCTGGAGGTCAGAAAAGCCCCAGGAGAGGGTTTCCACATTTACTTGCTATATATATAAGAATGCTCTACCCCTTCTTGGCAGTAGGCTCCACTGATTGCAAAGGGGCTTACCTCTGAGTAGAAAAGTACAGGATTGAGGATGGAACACTCTTCTCTACCCCTTGCATTCTGATAGAGGCAGGGTGGGGTGAGGAGAGATGCTGGGCACCAGCAATGGTGATGGGCAGCTTCTTGCAGGCAATTGGGACAGCAGCAGTGGCAACACCACCTAGGTGTGTGTGCTGGGGTGCCTTGGTGTGCCACAAAGCTTCATTTTGAGTGCCAAGGTTGGCACTAGTGTCAGGGGTTGCCTTGCCCTGGGCTAGACCATTGGGTGATCCCAGAAATGCTCCCGGGCCTCCAGGTCAGATGTGTATAAGACTCCATACACCATCCCCTCCTGTGCATCATCCCCCCTCTCCGGTGCACCAGGCACAACATTGGCTGGATGTTGATCAGTCTTCAATATTACGTATAGGACAAAATTACGTAGCACCCCGATTCATATGGGGGTTACATTTCTGAAAATCAGTTCTTAGTGGCTGTTCAAGTCATGTAAAGAATACCCTCTCTAAATTTCATGCTTCTAGGTCTAGGAGTTAGGGCAGGGTGTTGATCAATCAGCGATTCTTCAATGTAAAGTATAGGGAGGAAAACTCTTTGTCCCCCTTTTCATTCCTTCCTGTTAGAATTTCCAAAAAACTGGTTCTTAGTGGGTTCCTCAATCATGGAAGGAACATCCTCCCCAAATTTCACACTTCTAGGTCCAGCAAATTTGGCTTGGTGTTGATGAGTCAGTGAGTGAGTCAGTGACTTTTCAATTGTTTATATATAGATTTTCAAGGATTTATTTGAACAGATGGGTTTTACTTAATAAGGCTGACTGGCCCATAGAGCAAATCTTGCACTATGCAAGTGATACTATCAACCCTTCATGATTGAAAATGCTTCTAATATTTTCACAGACCCATGAGTAGGGACCTGCAAAAGGTGAGGTTATTTTGGTTATTTTGGGATAACACCCCTTTGTCAGGAAAAACAACCTCACCTTTTGCAGATCCCTACCCATGAGTAGCCAATGAATTCCTTGCAGTAGTTCCTGGGTCATACCCATGATAACCCAATATGTTTTGGAAATTCTGGATAATCTACTAGCAAGAGAACAGAATGAGTTTTGATATAAATCTCAGTCATAAAACACATCATCCTAAGGAAATAGGAAATTGAATCCCTGCTGACTTATGTAAGGAAGATTTGCATTTCAATAATAAAAGAATGATAGTTTTATAAGGTAGTCATAACTGAAAAAAGCACAATTTTCCAATTTGGACAATGGGAATATGTTGAATTGACAAACATGCAAATAGTCTAGTGTCACATTGAATTTTGCTCATACAAATATTTCTTCCACTGCCAGTATATGTTGGGGGGGGGACCATTCTAATATATGAGTTTCATTTCACAGATGAATAAATCTATATGATAAAGTTGTTTTCAGAATGATAAGGATGCAAATTTCCAAAGCTAAGCCTTGAAATGATTCAAAAATTCCAAAAATCAATCAAGAACATTATCAATTTTTAGAGTTCAAAATATTGATAGATGCCCAAGAAGACAAATACAGCAGTGGCCATCTTATAACTTGCCATGTGGCCAACAGTGGCCAACGGTGGCCAACAGTTGCCATGTTGAGTAAATGCACCAGCTTCCAATGATGGAAATAATTGGATATCCATCTTCCAACACTTGCCTGGAAATAAATATGGTCAGAATATCTGAAATGAACCAAAGCTTGCATTTTGCCCAAGAGATCTGTGGACGTGAACTTTCCTTGCCACCTACCCTATCAAAATGACATGAGGAAGACCAGGGTCACACTTCCCGGGGATGCTCCCAGCATCACATACCAGTACATATGAATATAAACAGACCAGGCAAACAGTCATGCTACCCAGATGTTCCTATAATCTTTCTGACCAAATTGTGGGAAGGCAATCTACAGCCATTGGGCAGCAGGATGTGTGCACATGCATAGGGTGGCATGCACTGGTGGGCTCCAGCAGGTTCGCACCTACTCTAGAACCGGTTGTTAAGGAGAGATAGGACATATAAAGTTTTAAAATAGCCATTTAAAAGTGGCTGGCAGATGGGCATAGAACCAGTTGTTAATTTCTTTGAATCCCATCACTGGTGGCATGGCAGCGAAAATTCAGTCATGCGTCAGGTATAGTTTATTCTTGTGCTAGGCCTGTGGAGCCCTATGACAAGTCAAGGGCTGAGATTAACCTGATGAAAGAAAGCAAAAGGTGAGAAAACATGTTAAATAAAAGATGTGTCAGTATGTACCATGGGGATTCTGTGTGAATCCCCAGAAATGAGGTAAAAAACTCTGTACACATGATGTACACATTGTCAAAGACACTAATCTTTTGCAGTAATTCACATTAAATCTTAGCACAGAAGGTACCAGTGGTGGGTCCAGATCTGAGCTAAATACTTTTAGAGCTTTGAGTGTTGATATGCCACAAAGGAACAGTGCTTCATGTTCAGCAAGAACTTTGGCATTGATACAGCTGGATTCTTTATGCCTCAGTTGGTCTCATTTTAACCCTTAGTAGCTCATTGGGGTCTAACTGACCCCATCTGTAGTTTGTGTTAAGTTTTTTTGTGGAATTTCTTTTTATTATTTAACAAGAACTTGTGATTTTTCCCTGCTAATTAGACAGTTATAAATCCCAAAGGAAGGAAAGTTTTGGATTTACATTTTTTCTGTAAATTCAAATTGAAGCATCAAAGTCTGGCAGGGGTCCATCTGACCCCTGTTGCTCTTCACTGGTTATTCAATATTTTGCTAGCTAAAATTATAAAATTATAATCAAAAATCATAATTTCACAATATTTCACAATTAAAATTGGTATAAAGTAGTTATACTACTACTTATTCATTATAATTTATTCATTATATGTACAAAACTTTACTCAGTTAGGGTCAGTTAGACTCTGGTGGTCATGTATGATACAAAGTTCATGCTTCCTGATGTATAACTGTCTAATTAGCAGTAATTAGAAGTCATGATTTCTTATCAAATAACAATAAATAATAATAAATTCAATTAAAAAACACAACTCTAACTTCCTATAGGATCCCATACTAAAACTTGATGTAACATTTATTCATTACTAGCAAAAAGCGTACCTGCATTGCTGGACTAAAATTCCCCCATAAGCCATCCCCCCATGCTGCAACATCCCCCCATGCTGCAACATCCCCCATGTGCATCACTCCCCCATGCGCAACATCCCCCCATATGCAACATCCCCCCATGAAAAAATTGTCTACTGTGGGTTAAAAGCACCAACAAAAATTTTTGAAGAATTCTGTGCATAGCATGGTATTCATACTAATTCTGGGGCTGAACTACTGTCTTTTAGGTAGGAGATGAATAATCGATGTATGAGATGAAATAGGGAAAATGTATCTTTCCCTCTACAGTGACTGATTAATCTGTCTTCTTGCATTAAACTAAAAATGTATTTCAATATCATATTATCTCAAAGCATTACATTTGCCTTACAAATTAATGTCCTCTTCCCCAGTTTGGAAATGAGTATGTGTGAGAGAAGATTGTTTTACAGTTTTCCCCATCCAACACCGTATTACAGGATATTCCTTTTCTGCATATTTTTCAGCATTTATTTTTCTTTCAAATTGCATTAAAAAAATTAAAAGCTTACTTCAACCAGGGCATAAAGTTGTGCATATTCAAGAATAATTATGACTCAATGATGTCCACTGGCTTATGCTGTGAGCTCATTAACCTGAGGAAAATACTGAGGCTAAATATGCTAACTTATATTTTATGAAATTTACCGGAGTCAATTTGAACCAGAACAAGCAACTGTCTGAACAGTAAGCTGATACCCAGACCCTCTCTTATAGCACCTTTCTCTATGGAGGTCAATATATGGTACCTCCTCTTCTTTTATGTTCACAAGAACTTTATGATAGACCAACAGATAAAAATTGGTCCAGTGTCACCTGGCAAAGTCAAGGTCTAGTAAGAATTTGAGCCTAAGTCACAGTCCAGTGCTTTAACCCTTATACCATACTGTTTCTCACAGTATATGTTCTTCAAGAATGAGTGAACACACAAGTACCCCAAACTCACTTCTACTGGAAACGCTTAAGATTCAGTTTGAGAGATGATCCCTACAATCCAGAGTAACTACGGGAAGATGTAAGAGGCACTTACTCTGGATTGCTCTATCTATTTCCCATAGGTTTCCCATAGGTAGCACCATAACTATGTTGGTGTAAAAGGTCCCGTAGTTATTCTGGATTGTAGCCTAAATTATGTACAGACAGAAAATGGGCGCATTGAACAATGATAGATTGGATTATGACTTTGCTGCTTCTTTTGTGGTGGGAACCATTAAAATACAGTACACTGTTCTGCCTGGGAGTAAACGTGCAACTGATCTATTTGGCTTTGTCACATTTTTTCTCATAAAAGTGGCCAAAATTCACACAGCCCTCACCATGATTTCAGAAAAAAAAAAACCACAAGAAAAATAGGTGCTCAGTAGCAGAAATGGAACTGGGAATTACCATATTTACTTGGATCTAATGTGCCATTGAATCTAACGTACATCCCTATTTTAAAAGTTTGAGAGTTTAAAATGTTTACTGGCAATTGAAATGCACAGTTGCAGATGGTGGAAAATTTAATTTTACTGCATACAACAGTGAGTTATCTATACAGTGGTGCCTCACATCACAAGTTTAATTCGTTCTGGAAGCATGCTTGTTATGTGAAATGCTCTTTACGTGAAGTGGATTTTCCCCTTAGGAAATAATGGAAACTCAGACAATTGGTTCCAGAACCCAAAAAAATATATAAAAATATTAACTGGATGTAAAAATGATGACAAAACACTGGAATTGAATTCAAAACATGCATTCAATGTGTATGAGCCTATGAAGTCTACTTAGGCTGCAATCCTAAAGACACTTTCCTGGGAGTAAGACCTATTTAACACAATGGGGCTTACTTCTGGGTAGATATGGTTAGGAGGCTGCAATCCAAGACACTTTCTTCTGCAGTCCAAGATACTTTCAAAGTGTCTCCCCACTTTCTCCTTCTCTCCATCCTGAGCCTCTCTCTCCCCTGCTCCCTTCTGGCTAACCCTGAGCTCCTTCCCTCTTCTCCACTGCTCTTCTCTCCCTCTGCCCAGTGGACCCCCTTTCCACAGGGGGAACAGCCAGAAGTGTTGCTTTTGCTATGGGCAGGCACGCTAGGGAGCCCTGACACTTTTTAAAAGGGCTGCCAGCCAGTGCAGTTGCCCCAACTGCTAACAAAGGTGCTTGAAGCAATACTTGTTATGTGAGGCAGAATCCTAGGGAAATTTTTGCTTGTTATTTAGATCACTTGTTAAGTGAGGCACTTGTTAAGCGATGTACCACTGTATTTCTATATATAAAAATGAAAAGTCACTGACCGGAAGGGGTGAAAAGGGGCGCAACATGTTTTCCTCCCTATACTTTATGTTGGAGAATCCCTGGCTGATGGATGTTCTTCCTGAATTCCTGGTCCTACAAGTGTGAAATTTGGGGAGGGTGTTCCTTCTATTACATCACCACCCATCAAGAGGTGATGTTGAGAAATTTAACCCTTCAGGAGCTGAAAAGCGGTGCAACATGTTTTTGTCCTATACTTAACATTGAAGACTAACATTAAGCAATTTGGTGCCTGATGCACTGGGAAGGAGGGTCACTTGGGTGGATGGTGCACTTTGGGGGGGATAGGAGGATGTAGCTCATGGGTGGGTTCATGCAAATGGGATGGTGATCATGGGGGTGTTGCACATTGGAGGTGTGTGGAGTATTGGGGGTACTGTATTCCCACAACATGGACACATTTCACTAGTACGACAAAAGATTTATGTTATGATTTTTGTCTCATTGCATTACTTTATACAACAATGGGTTTACAGGTATGTTACATTTTAAATACAATATAGTAAATTGCTAAACTAAATACCAACCTATACTTTTATCAAAATACCACATTTACTTGAATCCAATGTGCCATTGAATATAATGCGCATCCTGATTTTGGAGATTAAATTCAGCTTAAAAAGGTGATTGTCAGATTCGAGCAAATGTGGTAATAGTCATAAAGAACAGGAGCTGTGCACCTTTCATTTTTGTTTTGTCATTCATGTCACATTGACTGACATGATCAAACATATATGGTTGAAAGGGACTTCTGGGACTTCTCCTGAAGTGTGAACAGTGATGTCATCAGTAGGTGCGCTCAGGTACGGCCTTTGAAATGTTTTTTCAGAGTTCAGTGGAGAAAAGTATTAACAAGCAGCTGCAAAGAGGAGGTGGTTTAGAGGACTGCAAGTGGGATGAGAATGGGAGGGAATCTGTGAGCCACTGATAAGTGGAACTGCAGAAACCAAGTCCGTGGATACAGAGGCAAATGTATGTTGATTATACCATTGTTTCTCAAGTATTTCAGCCCAAGACCCCCTTCCTAAAATGTCAATCAGTCTGGGACTCTCCACCTCCGAAGTGATGTCATCAACTTGGAAGTGATGTCATGACTGGAAGTTACATTAATCATTGTGATGCCATAGCTCCACCATGTCTACTTGGAAGGAAAGTATGGATTTCCTTCCAGGAAAGTAAGGATTGAAGCCTGAGTGCCCCATTCCAAGATAGCAGTACCCAGGTTATCATGTCCCCCTCCAAATGAAATTGTGTCCCTCAAAGTGGGTCCTGATCCCGTCTTTGGATTATAATCCCGCCACTGGATTATTCAGTCACTTAAGAGCATTATAACTACAGAACACAATATTCAATAGCAGTTGTATATTTCCACCCTTTGAGTTTTTCACCCTGAGCTTGCGACATAATTTTATCATAGTTTGCTCTGTTTCTTTGTTCAGATATTTGAACCTTTCACAAAAATGGACACAAACTGCTAAGGAACTTCATGTACAAAAAGAAAAAAGTCACACAAATGTGCATTTTCTTCTCTCAAAATGCTCTGGCACCTGAGAGATTACAAACTGGCACTCTGAAGTATTCCTCTGGCAACTCATTCATATATCTCTATCCTGCCTTTCCGTTAAATGCACCCCAAAGCATCTCACAATATAAAACAAACAACAAACAGTGCACAATTCTAAGCAGAAAAAAACTATATGAAAAGTAGCAGATAAAAGTAGTATGGAGGTGGGAACCCCAGAAAGAAAGATCAAAACAATGATGAGCTTCCTAACTGGTTTTTGGTAATTCCAAACTTCTTACAAAAATGTTGGCTTCTAACTTGATCCCTTCAAGTACAAGAAAACAAATATTCCTTGACAAGCATTCTAGCCCGTTAGCAAAAATGAAAGCATTTTTGTTTTGTTAAGGCGTGCGTCTCTGACACTGTGTTTCCATCGCTGCTGGGGTGATGCAAGCCTGCCATTGACTTGAAAATAATTAGATAGTTGCAGCGAGGGTATTTTCTTCCTCGCTGTTCAAACTAACAATTCACCTCCCTTCAGAAGCATCCGACTTTCAAACGGAATAATTATGCACTGGATACGAATATACGTAATGGTGCACCATTTGGTGCTAGGATTTACAACACTTGCCCCACCCTTCCTGACCCCGTGATCCAGTTTTCCTAGGTAAAGGTTATTTTAAAAAAGACAAAATCTTGCTTATCATATGCAGTTTCTTCTTTCTGTTGAAAAAATGTACACATAATGTGGTAACAGTAATAATTTAGGAATGCTGTGAAACTAATTTTCCTCGTTTGTCACACTAGTTGTCCCGCTGATTTAGATTGGAAAGTGCCTTTTGCCTGTCTTGAAACTTTTGTCTTGTTTTTCAATGTATCCAGTTGTGAACCTTCACCCTGATTATCATGTATTCTTAAGACTATAAGGGTGCAATTCTAACCAATTTAGGCCAGTGCAACTCACCTGTTACCCCATTTCCGTAGTGTCGTAGGAAGATTGGCGCATGTCTTGCATCGTCCCAAACACCTCCTCCCATAAGTGGTACAGAGGTTCATTAGGGCATTTTGTGACACTTTCAGGCTAGCCTGAAACATATGCCAGCTCCTTGCTCCGGTGTAAGAACAACTTACGGAACATATGCCAGCCTAACTGGGATTTAGGATTGTGTATCAGAAAACTAGTCCACTTTCATTTCCTATCATCTGATAATCCTGGTTTTGGTTGTGGTTGTTGTTGTTGTTGTTTTTATACCAGAAATTGGGTTTTTTATCTCATGGTACAATCAATCAAGTATTTATATACCACTTTAAAAGTTCACATAACAGCGCTGAACAAGGTGCTAAATTTGTCTCCCTGTTCCCATAGTGGTTTGAGGCATCTGGTGCATGTCTCAGGACTTGTGCTGGGATTTGTGCTGGCTTAAGCAGGAGTTAGGCCAGCAATTAGGCCAGCATAAGCCCCAGCGTAAGTCCTTTGCTGACCTGGGGGTATCACAAAAGTTTTGTAAGGCATTTTTTGCCCCACTCCTGGGGGGTTAGGCCAGTGCATAGGCAAACACCAACATCCCCTCACCACCACAGGAAGATATGCCAGGTGAGTTAGGCCAGTCTAAATTGGTTAGGATCCCTAAATCTCTTAGGGAAAGATACTGCCAATGTAGCAAACATGACTGATGGGCAATAATATTTTTGTTAAAGGGTACCCTGGCCATTGTAACTTCCACTACCTGGTCTTTCAAGTTGTCAAATGTACAGCTGTGGAATAATTAACGGATATATTTAAATACATTTTATTATTTGAGAAGTCTTTCTGAAACTCTGCTCCTCTGCCAGCTTTTCCCAAGGATGTTATGATCATTCTCGACACACTGTAAAATACAATAAGGAAGTAGGGAAAATTGAGTAATCAGTCAGAATCAGACTGAAGGTAATACATTGTCAGAGATATCAGAGGATATTGATTTACACTACAATCCAGAGTAACTATAGAAGCATGTAAGAGACATTACTGCACTACCTAGTGAAGTTAATGCACTACCTACTGAAAACGTATGGGAAATTCATATTGCAATCCAGAGTAAGTTGTTCTTACACTGGAGCAAGGATTCCTCCTAATTACTCTGGATTGCACCCTAAGCCTATTTTTGCTCAACTTAGGCCAGGGGTTTCTAAACTCCTGTCAGGGGGAGCAAATGTGCACCATAGTGAGCCTCAGTGCAGCCTGCGGAAAGATTCCCTTGGGCAAGCCTTGTAATCCTATCTAATACATTCTTGTATGTAAATTTATGTAAATTTATTCCAATTTGAAATGTAAATTAGTTTTCTGGCCCCCATCCACATTGTCAGAAAGATGATGTGGCCCTCCTGCCAAAAGGTTTGCATACCCTGACCTAGGCAAATAAAACAGAAATAGCATTAAAGATGGAACCCATTTTCCAAGAGCCTGTTCACTCTTTTAAAATATAACAGAGAACTGTAATCCTATATTTGTCTTGAAAGTAAGGCATGCCCCAGTATCCCCAGACATTCCATTTCAGACCTCCTCCATGAATATCAGTGGATACCAGGAACACCCTTTTAAAAGATAAGGAAAGTGAAGGGGAACATTAAAAATAGCTCTGTTTACTTAGAGCAGTGAAGCTGCTATTAAACTGTGGACACTGTGTGTTGAGATGGGGTGGGAATTGGTCCCAAAACCACAGAGGTAGCGAACTCTAACGTCTGAGACTGCCCCACACATTGTCATGTGCATACCTTTACTAATTGGAGATAAAACATTTTGCACCATTTTACTATTTCGAAATAATCTGCCTGTGCTCACATACTCCTCCCCAAAATCAGATCATGTTGTATGATAAAGTACATGTCTGATTGGACACTTTAGTGTTGTCTTAGTCTGGTCATGTAGAATTTCTGTAGAACACCTGAAGCTATTAGGAAAAAATGTAAAATAAGAGCCCCGTGAGTGGACCCCAAGTGTCCTATTTGAAGGTGAACGAGCACTGCATACATACTGGCATGTGCAAAGCATATTGAATAGCCCTGTATTTTTTAATGATGTATTTCCTCATCATTAAAAAGCACTCACTTATTTCCAAAATAGGAGGCGTTACTTATTTTGATACCTAAATAGTTACCAAACCAGTGTAGGAGCAACTATGTCTCCTCTTGATATCTTTCTCCAAATCTCAGGGTGTCTCCCCCTACCACTTCCATACTTCTGCTTACTACCTGCCTGATTAGGTTATATAAAAAGTTGACTGTTACTTTTGGTTTTTTTCTAAACAAAACACTGCTTTGAATGGTGGATTTTATTTTTTATGTTTTTCTGTTTGTGCATTATGTTTTATGCACAGAACTTGTGAACCCTTGGCTCACTAAGCTCCAAGGAGGGATCATCATTAGCCTTGTCTTTGCAGTCAATTCATAACAAAAAGTTGTAAGAGATCGTGCCCGAGTTCAAACATGCTGTGAAACTCTATGACCGACTGATTTCAGATAACACTTGCACATAGCAAAGTGAGAGCCAGCATGCATTTCCAAGGAATTCAATTACGCTTCTGTTTAATTGCTTTCCAAAGCAGAGGGGATTAAGCAATTGGAGGGCGATCATTTTCAGAGAGACAAATGAAAGCCTCGCACTTGTGGGAAGAGAGCAAAGCCTGGAGGATCTCTTTCAGTTGTGGAGTGACTTGCTCTTGTGGACTCCTCTGATTCACAATGACGTGGACCCCGGAAAAGCTTTCCAAGTAATTGGTAAGTCAGCCTCAAGGCATGACTCAAAGATTCATCATGAGGAGCTTCACTGCTAATCAACAACAACAAAAAAATAAAGATTGTTCTCTGGAAAATAAAAAAGTCCCATGGGTCTGTTTTGTCAGAAGCGGAAAACAACATCCATAGCAACCAGCCAAGGAATGTGACAACCACTTGTGAATGTTACCACTCCTGACCTACCTTCCCTCCCTTCTCCAGAGTAGATCTGCTAAATAAACTGATAGATGATTGAGGGTTGGGAACAACAAAGGTAGTAAATGGCATGTTGTGTTTGCACACATGGATGAGCACTGAGAATAGCTAGTGCTCTGAAAACCTGAAAAAAATTTCCAGGCCTGGCTGTTATTAAGAGATCAAGACACAGAATCAAGTGATTCCTGTGTGACTGCTGTCATTTTATCCTGAAAACAATGCATGATCCGGTCAATGGGCAGGAGAGAGCTCTGGCGATTCCTACGACAAGAACATTTCCCCTGTACTGTACAGTTCAAGCACAGTTCAGGCAGTCTGCCTCTTTGTTGCACAAGATCACTCGAGCTCCGGCATCAGGGTCATGACAAACCCAGGATTTAAGCTCAAGACATGATTGTTCCAAGATGTACTTGGAACAGGGTCAGGGTGAACTTTGGATGGGTGCGGTACTGGACGCCGGATTTTTGGAAATCAAGCCTCCATATCCGTTGTGGATTAGACTCCAAACCTCTGGAATCTGGATCCAGAAGTGCTCTGTATACACTGCAGAATTTACAAGAAACACAAACACAGGCAGCCACCTTCATAGCTTCCATCTAGCTGAGTATTATGTTTGATGCTGGTAATAAAATCTCTATAGAGGTTTCAAGCAGGGATCTTACCTTGGAAGGATGAGGGACTGAGTCCTCTTCAGGGTTCTTCTGGAGCTGTCAAAACAGGGTAAGCACTGTCAACACCACATCTCCTGCTTTATCATTTTGATCTGCCATTACAATTCTTATGTCCTACATTTATCTTAGGTGTCCTACATTTTGGAGGGCCCTTGTCCTCTTTTTTTGGGTTGTGACATATGGTCACCCTGAAAGAGGATGCTCCAGATTATGTGGATGCAGGCATTGGGCACTGTGGTGATGTGCAGGCTTATATATATATGGTTCAGTCTGACCCTACTGCAGCATTCCTGTAAATCCTCCATGCCACTTACTCTTACAGCACAATCCTATGAAATCTATTCAGAAGAAAGTCATAATGAGTTTCAAGGGACTTAGGGCCTGTGGTTGGATTCAAATAAAGTAACAACAGGTTCTATGTCCCATTACTAGTAACCCGTTCTCAGAACCAGGCGCTCATTAGCAAAGAATTCTATAGCACCTGTGAGAACCCCGTGAGGCCCACCACTACTTAGGGCCTAATCCTCCTGTAATGTTCCCCATTGCAGAATGCAGTGCATGTCCCATCATCACACACACACTTCCAAGATAAGTCACATACATGCCATAAAGTCATATACATGCTCCTGTGCTGATAGTTCGAGTACTAGATGTAATTTTCCCCAACCTCACCTGCTGCTTCCTGTCCGTCAGAAAGCTAAGTATCCACTGACAGATAGAAGCAGATACATTAAGGTGGATCAGTTTAGAATAGAGGAATGATGGAACAATAGTGTTGAACGCTGAGCTGAAGTCCACAAAAAGGACCCGTACATATGTCCCTAAAGAATCCAGATGTTGCAGGATATAGTGTAATGCCATATTTACAGTGTCATCCACTCTAGTGAAGTATTAAAAATCTGTGTAAGGATGGAGGCCAATTGTATGGCGCACACTTTCAAGCAGAGAGGAGTTACCCCATCTGCGCCTGGGGCTTTTTTAGCCTTCTGCCTTTGAAGAAGGCCCCGCACATCTTTTTCGCAGATTGACAGATTCGATCTGTCTCAAGAGCTGATGACCCTGTTTTATAGGGGAATTATTGAATCTGTTCTCTGCAGTTCCATCACTGTCTGGTTTGGCACAGCATCCAAACTGGACAAGAAAAAACTACAAAGAACTTTAGGTATAGCAGAGAAAATAATTGGAGTCAGTCTGCCCTCTGTGGAGGATCTATATATCGCTCGGGTCAAGAAGAGAGCCATGAGTATTGCTGCAGACCCTCTTCACCCTGGACACATTTTGTTTGAGCTTCTTCCCTCTGGATGCTGATATAGGACTCTGTACACTAAGTCAACTAGGCACAAGTACAGTTTTTTTCCTTGTGCCATTAAATTGCTGAACCATCAACTTTGCTGAGGGACTTTTGGATATACTGAAGTAGTGTTCTATCTGATGTATGCTCTGTATGTATTGTTTGATATTTGTGTGTTGGTGCTTGTATGTCTGCAGCTGTTGCCGAAACCAAATTCTGGGTATGGAGTTCATACTTGGCCAATAAATCTAATCTAATCTAATCTAAAGCAGTGGTTCTTGGACATTTCAGCCCAGGACCCCCTTTCACACTTAAAAATCTTTCTGGGACATACCCCGTCTGACATCACTGTGATGTCAGCCCTCTTCCATGTCTACCCAGAAACAAGTCCCATTCTGTTCAGTGAGACTTACTCCCAGAAATGCCCAGTGCCAGATTCCAAGATGGTGGATCCCACCCTCTTATGATCCCCTTGACCCAAGGTTGTGACCCATCAATGGGGTCCCTAACTCATGGGCCCAATCCAAAATTGAGATAAGGCTGCAATCCTCACCTTTGGTTTTTTCAGCATAAGACCCAGCACAAGTCCTTTACTGACCTGGGAATGTCACAAAAGAGACATAAGGCACTTCTACTTCACTCCTGGGGAGAGCAGGTTAGGCCAGTGCACAGGCATACACCAATGTCCCCATGCCACCAGGGGAAGATGTGCTTGCTGAGTTAGGCCAGCCTAAATTTCTAGGATTGGACCCTAAATTTCCAATAAATTTGTAGACAGCCAGTATAGTTGTGTGCAAAGCTTATTTCTGCATAGAAAGGGGGGTTATGTGAAGTTTCACTCTTGTTGGGTCTTTTCTTTTAAATTAATTAGCACTTTTAACAGTCCTATTTCTTTCCTTTACGTTTGCATGAAGAACAAATATACAAGTGTCCTTTAAAAAGGCCACAAACTAAGGGCAGTAGTGGCAAAAAGTACCCAAACCTCTCTCTATATTTAGCTTTAATAGCCTGGTTATTTCCCCAGAGCTCAGACTCCATCTTCCCCATATCTATGTATCCTTTTAATTAAGTTGCAGCTCCCCATTATTAAACAATAAAGTAATTTGTTTGGAGATAATTTTGCCAACTCAACAAAGCATGAAGACGAGCCATTGCCTCATGCTTTCCTCCAAATTCTCAAAATGGAGTATGCTTCATTAATTGCTTACTGCTTCAATTCCCTGTCAAGGTTAAGGACCTCATTTGTGCTGCACAAGAGAAACTTAACTCCCTGGCATATCTTGGTGCACTGCCACCCCCACTTCCCCAAGCAGCAGTGATGCCATCTACTAAAAAGGCTTGTCATCTGCCTCTTGATGGCTACTGGTTGGGGAAAGGGGGTGACAGAAATTGGCGTGAGCCAGAACGCAACAGGGGCGGCACTACTAGTCCAATGTAGAAGCCATGGTCCATGAACTAAACATCATTTGAACTGGGAAATATTTCATGAAAATCTTATTAAGGGTGATTAAGTTGGTGATTAAGATTCCAATAGCATTTCTTGAATTTTTTATGTTAACTTTTTACTAGTCTGTGCAAGTTGCTAGAAATGCCACTTGTTGGATAAGGAATGGAGTAGTAGGAATATTGAAAATGAATACATTTTAGGGCCCAAATCCTATCCAAATTTCTAGCAGTGATGCTGCTATGCCAGCAGTTGGAACAATGCCTTCTTTGATGATGAGGGAAGTCACAGAGACTTCTTCAAAGTATATTTGTTCCCTTAAATTGAGGCTGCTTTGTGGCTTCATCAGTATTGGAAAGTTGGATTGGATTGGATTGGATCCTTACGCTCCAGTACAGCACACTGACCTTGGAATACATTCCACTGAACCCAGGAGGACCTCCCTCTGAGCCAGGATGACCATATATAACGGAGGATAGAATGTCTGCACCTTTAACCATCACATAGAACAGTGGTTCTCAATCTTCCTAACACTGTGACCCCTTTATAAGTTCCTCATGTTGTGAGGACCCCCAGCGATAAAATTATTTTCATTGCTACTTTATAACTGTAATTTTGCTGCTGTTATGAATTGTAATGTAAATATCTGATATGCAGGATGTATTTTTTTTGTTACAAATGAAATGTGTGTTCTGTGCACACATTGAACACAATGAGATTTATTTCAGAGTAGGCATGCATAGGATTGGGCCCTGAGGCTGAAATCCTATCCACATTTACATGGGAATAAAGGCCCCCCTGACTATAATGGGATTTATTTCAGAGTAGGCATGCATAGGATCGGGACCTGAGGCTGTCAGTCAGCCCCAGTGCACGCGCAGCTACAGCCAGAGGTCTGGCAAGCCTGACCTGGCCCCCTGCACCAGGGTCTTTATGCGACCCCTAGGAAAGCTCTAGGCAACCCCCAAAGGGGTCCCGACCTCCACTTTGAGAAACGCTGATATAGAAGAAGGAATTTAGGCAGGTTTAGCTCAACATGAAAGGGTTTTAAAAGCAGCACCTGCCCAAATCCCCTCTTCTATGCAATGCTTAAAGGTCGAGGTACTCTGATATCCATGCTAAATGGTCATCTTGTTCTGAGCAAAGATTTATTTAATTAAGAGTGGTGGATGCAGTTAGACACACATTGACAGCACCTGATTACTGATATGCAGAAAACATTGGTTGTAAGAAAAGAAAAAGGTCAGCATTATTTGTAGAACCAGGATACAAATCAGTATTCTTTCATAATTGTTATTTGAAAGAGTGATGTATCATAGATCATCCAGGAACTGCTATTACTCCCGGACACCATAGCCATGCACAGATATGATGTCTTTGGATATTGGTGGGGTGGCCAAAGTCAGTGGGGCTCTTCACTTATGTTGAGACTACAGTGACCACTCTTGTGTGACTCAACTACAAAAATAGTCTTTATGGGGGAATTTCTGAGTTGCCCCTTTACAACTCTAAAGGATTTGAGTAGAGTCACTCTCCCCATTTAAAAACCCCACCAGGAAAAAGAAATGTGGCTGCTACTGGGCTGTGTGTGTGTCGTTCACTTTAACCACTCCTCTGCTGCCCTGCCCATCTGTAAACAGGGCAGGAGGGGTAGAAGAGACTGAGAAAGAGCAGGGAAGGAAGTGGCAAGAGGGAGGAGGAGGGTCACAAGCAGCAGCTCTGAGGCTTATTTGGGGACATGGAAGGGAAGTGGTTCTCAAAGTAGTGGTCAAGACCCTGGGGGGGGGGTCGCAACTTCATTACCGGGGGGGGGTCACAAAACTCTGGGTGCTGCCATCTTGAAATATGGCCCTAGATTCCTCCATCTTGGAATGGGAATTCATGCACCAATCCATATTTGTTGGGAGTAAGTCTCATTGAACACAATGTGACTTACTTCTGAGTAGACATGGAAGAGCGATGGCATTACAATTGTGTCACTTCTGGCCATGACTGTCACTCTCAGAAGGGGCCCCCAAGATGAAATGTTCAAGACCCTTTTAACTGAGCAAGAGGCACTCTTTCAAGTGGGTGTTCCTCTTTTATTTAGCAGGGGGAGAGTAACAGGCCCTACACCCCAGCAGTGTCTGTTCAAGTGGCTTCTGCTGGTGTTCATTTTGCATTTTAGATTGTGAGCCCTTTTGGGACAGGGACCATCAGATTTTAATTAGCTATTATTTTTCCGTTTTCTTTGTAAACCGCTTTGTGAACTTGTTAGTTGAAAAGCGGTATATAAATACTGTAGATAGACCCACTGCAGTAGGGACAACAATTTTCCAAGAAAAGATAATAGGGTCTGTCTTTTTAGAGAACTCCTGAGATTACACCGTGGTATGGACTGGCACAGGGCACAATCCTAATGAAATTTTAAGCTCTTGGGACAAGGAAATGCAAGTCTGAAGTAACGGAACAAACATTGTCTTCCCTTGAGGAGGCCTCTATATATGGCCCCCGAGATGCAGCCTGTGCCCCTCTGGCACAGCTATGCCAGTGCTGGAAACTTGGTTAGAACTGGACCCTCAGACAGACAGAAAAAGCCAGAAGACTTGCAAATGAGGACTATTTTGATAACCTAGTCTACAATCTTAATCCACATTTTCCTGGGAGTAAGTCCCACATCCTACAATGGAATTTATTTCTGAGTAGACATGCCTAAGACCAGGTTCTCAATATCTCAGTGGGATCATATCATTACAACAACAACATGTTCTTTCAGGGCTCTCTCTTTTGGCTTGCAATAATAAACAAGTCGGATTCCACAGCAGTATCTTCTATTTATATCTTGAGCTCGGGTTTCTCCTTTGTCATTTGCCAGCATGGTTTCGGTTCCACAGTTTTCACGTCTGGGATGGGCGAACAACCTCTGTTTAAGTTTTACATGCTGTTTTCCTGGTTCACTCCCATGTGTGCTTCTCCAGAAACGTAGCTGCCACATTTGCACCTAAGCCAGACAGTTTGTTTAAAAGAGTTCTTGCCAAGAATTACTTCAGACATCATCAGGATGCAACAAGCCAACCCTCTCCATTTTAACATCAGCTGTCTCAAAACAGATTGTTGTATTCACAATAGGGGAAAAAAAGCACTGCTTGAAAAATGTTTTATCTGTGATATTATTTTTTTTTAAAACAACCATCTCTTTATTGAAGATTTGATGGCTCGATAGCTTGACTCCATATTAAAATAACCGTCACATCAAAAGAAAAGGGAAACAACGGTGTAGCGAAATGGAATATCATGAAAACAGGAAATTAGAAAGCTAAATTGGCCTTTAGTCTGAGTTCCTGTGTACATGTACATTTTGCTTTGAGTTTGATTTTGTCATGTACACTGTTTGTCCCTTCAAGTCAGGTACATTTTGCTTTGAGTTTGATTTTGACGGGCTCTTGTTTAGAGATGACAAAAAGCATAGTGATGGGATGATGGTGTATGAGGTCCAGGTTTAAGCAGTTAGTATGGTAGACGCCTAATTGTCAGGATAATCTCCTATGCAACTGAGGGTAAAGAATATCTGAAGGACAAATTGATTATTAGCTTAACACAGAGGTTGTGATGCCACTGATGGCAAGGTGACCATGGTTGCAATCCTAAGCATACTTTCTTGGGAGTAAGACCCATTGAATACAATGAGGCTGACTTCTGAGTAGACATGGATATGATTGCACCCAGTGGTGGGGTTCTCACAGGTTCTATAGAACCCTTTGCTAATGAGTGCCTGGTTCTGAGAACTGATTACTAATGTGACATCGAACCTGTTGTTAATGTAGGTTATTAGGACATAGAACCTGTTGTTAATTTATTTGAATCCCACCACTGATTGACCCCATATGTCATAACCACAAAAGAGGAAAAGTAATCAGCATTTGCAATATCAAAGGGATAGAGAAAAATCACTAGGAATAGGGCAAAATCCATAGGAGTCCTTGCTCTGGTGTAAGAACTTACTCTGGATTCTAATATGAATTTCCCATAGGTTTTCACTATGTGGTGCAGTAACTACGGGTGCATGTAAAGTCTCTTACATTCTCCCGCACTTACTCTGGATTTGGGGGTATGAGAGGAGGACAGTTTGGCATGAAGAACCTCTGCAAGAGTGACGGGAAACCACGTATGTGGCTGGTAGTTTTCCTTCCCTGTGCTGTTTCATTGGCAACTGTGTTTTCATTTCTTATAGAACAAAATGCCATTTCAGCTTTTATGCATGCAGCAAAAACCACTTTTAAAAAATGTGACACGTCTCTGTTTTTAGATGGAGCATTACCAGAAATGAAAACATGGGGTTCTTGAAAGAGGTGTTCCTTTCAGTTTGACACTTCTGAGTTCTGTGGTGTTTCTTTCCACATTGAGGTTTTATCACCATTTCGTATTGCCAACATCTGAAAAAAGAATTCTTGTCACTTGCCAACAGTTAAAATAATCATGGCACTGCCAATAATTTTAAAGCCTTTTGCATCCAAAACTTTTGTTTTTGGAATGGTGACAGTTCTACATCTACCCAAACTTCTAGGGCAGTGGTTAGGAATATAAATACATAAGAAGAGCCTCCACTGACTCACGCCAAAAATCCAGCTGTTTTTGCATCTCAAAGCTGGAATCTGGACTCAAAGCAGTGATGGGATTAAAAGAAATTAACAACCAGTTCTATGTCCACCTGGCGGCCACTTTTAAATAGCTATTTTTAAACTTTTATGTCATATCTCCTGTTAACAACCGGTTCTATAGATTAGGTGTGAACCTGCTGCAGCCCACCACTGACTGAAAGCTGTATCTGTCCAGCTTCCTGTATCTCAGAGGCTCACCAGATGCATTAGAGAGCACATAGGGTCTTATCCAGGTGCCCTCCCCTGCATCTGGATTTTGAGGTTGCCCACATCTATATCTATCTACGCACTCACACAAACACTCTCACACACACATCCTTCATGACTTGTAACCTAATAGCACCACAGTGCTATTGTGGTGATTGTGGTGCTGTGTGGACCCTTGGGGAATTCTCATCAATGAGTCTCATTCCTATGTAAGGGGCAATGGAAAGGAACCTGAGAGACTTAGGCTTGCATGTCTACTCAAAAGTAAGCCCTACTATAACCTGTGGGACTCACTCCTGTGTAAAGGGGCAGATTGCAGTCTGAGAGACCTGAGAGACTAACCCCCAAAACCAGAGTAACTACGGGAGCACGTAAGAGACTTTACGTGTACCCGTCGTTATTTCACCACCTAATGAAAACTTATGGGAAATTCATATTGGAATCCAGAGCAAATTGTTCTTACACCGGAGCAAGGACTATTTATCACTAGGTGGTGCAGTAACTATGGGTGCATGTAATATAAACCTTTATTATGGTCTTAGACCAGCACAGGTGCATGTAATATATCTTATGTGCTCCCATAGTTACTCTGAATTACAGGGTAAGTGCAGGTTAATTTGTTTTATTTTTCTTTATTATTTTGTATTTTCTTTATTATTTTATATTTTCTTTACTATTTTATATTATATGACAGTATTGTAATCATTTTTATTTGAATATTTTTGGGTTATGGAACAAATCATCTGAATTCCCATTTCTTATGGGAAAATTGCTTTGATATACAAGCATTTTGGATTTTCAAGCATGCTTCTGGAACAAATTATGCTCGTAATCCAAGATAGCACCGTTTAACTTATTATTAAATTTAAAACAATTATGTATAATTCATTATATATCAATCAATAGTATTTATATATACCGCTTTTCAAGAAAAGTTCTCAAAGCAGTTTACAGAGAAAATGTGAATGGAATAACTAATTTATTAATTCCAAAAAGGCTACATGCTACCTGCTTACAAGGAAAAGGACACTGAAGTTTTTTTCCAGATCACAAGGAAAATATCAAGGACATGTTCTAGAAAAAGAGGATGGTTACCCTGTGCCAGGTCAACCCTGTGCCAGATCGTTTGTCAGATCCTGGCACCCTGTGTGAGATCTATCCTGTGTCAGATACACCCCGTTCCTGTCTGCTCCCACAAGTATTCACAGGGGTCCCAAAATCTGAGTAGGAACTTCAAGAGACAAAACACTGAGCTACAAATTCAAATGTGACACTGAATAAGAGAAACTTTTCTCATGTGTTTTTTGGGAATACCAGCGTTCCTTATTGTCTTATACTTTCCTGGTCTGTTCCAAATAGATATTTTAAAAACATTATTTTTTCATGTTGTATCTAGACAAGATTTTGGGTCTTCCTGTACACACAGCAGCTATAGTAAGGGTGGATCAGACCACTGCCTGATCGAAGAAACAGGGAAAGGGTAAAATGCATTCTGAGCCAAAGACCACAACCTCAGGCAAGAGGGAGCATGTCATATTTCTTTAAGCAATGCTGAAATGAGATGAAGCAACTCAAACCATAAAACTGGCTCTTCATCTTACATTTGTCCAACTGTGGGTATGCCATAAATAGCTTGTGGTCCCCACTGCAAAAAAATAAAAATATTTAATGCTCTATGCTTCCAGTGCTCTCTAAGGTTGAACTGAAAAACCTTTTAAAAAATAGCTAAGCAGGGTCAGCAGCCTTGGATGAGAGACTGAAAACCAAAGGCCAAAGCTGCTGATGGATCTGTGCAAAAGACTGAGAAGGAATGCAGAGGAATCAACTGGCAAGATAACAGCTGAGGCTTGATTGGCAGCTGTCTAAAAAACCTTAGAAATGCAAAGGACTGGCAGACCATGATGTGACTGCACTATATAAGAAAACATCTGGATAAATAGTGTGTTCTCTCTGTCTGAACAGTACTTGTATACACCCAATGGAAAAATGGGGTTTATGACTAGCCTGATATGTAAACCACCTTGAATCTACAAGAAAGGATAGCAATATTGTACTGAAATAAAATAAATGTGAATAAAATGGCCTTATTACACATTTTTGGGAGTCCATGGGCTACCGCACTATTATTCCTATGATGTCCATTAAGATCAAGCATGCTTTATAAGTTCTTAGTCTAAGGGCGCAATCCAGAGTAACTATGGGGAATCCTTGCTCCAGTGTAAGAACAATTTTCTCTGGATTGCAATATGAATAGGTTTTCACTAGGTGGTGCAGTAACTACGGGTGCATGTAATGTCTCTTGAAAGCTCCTGTAGTTACTCTGGATTGTAGGGTATGTTATTAGTCCACCAAAGGGTGGACTAACCAAGGCTGACACAGCTAATTGGTCTTGTTCTCATGGTCCTGAAGATAAGCAAGTGCATGTCTGTGTAACCTTCCCCTGGGAGTTGCGCACAAGGGCCTTACAGAACTTTTTTTATACCCCAGGTCAGCACAGTATTTATGCCAGGACTTAGGCCGGTCTAACATGTTTATCAAAGTTCTTAGTCTAAAAGTAATTTTTATTTCTGATTAGACAGCGATTGGTTTACTTTTGGGCAAAGGAGTCTTGTGGAGTCTCCAGAAACTTCACAATGAACTCCTTAAAGCCCTACTGTTTTGTGAGAGTTGGTGGAGGAGATTAAAAATGTTTATCAAGTGAATGGCACCAAAGGGATCTCTAGGAAAAAAAACATAAGATGTTTTGAAGGCTGTCATGCCTTCATG
The DNA here is from genome assembly GCA_030015325.1 of Cryptoblepharus egeriae. Classification (NCBI taxonomy): domain Eukaryota; kingdom Metazoa; phylum Chordata; class Lepidosauria; order Squamata; family Scincidae; genus Cryptoblepharus; species Cryptoblepharus egeriae. Next base: position 40,048,001 of record JAREYC010000004.1, on the reverse strand, counting down.
AAGAGCAAAGTAATAAACTGTGCCCTGAGTACAAGGCAAGGGTTTAACAGATTAAAAATAAAGCAACAGCTTTGCTGAAAAGATTCAGAAACAAAAAAGAAAATTAAGCATAGCATAGACATATAAAGAGTCACAAAAAGATAATAAAAAACCTAATTAATGTTTGGAGCAAACATATTGCATTGATCAGAGTAAGCATTCAAATAGACAAAGTCAGAATACTGTCAGCAAAGTTAACAAAGCAATCAGCCCATCACATATAAATTGCAAACACAAGGGGGAATGACATATTGTTGCCATGATGAATTTAACAAAGGGAACATTAAAGTTGACCTATGCACCTTTGGGGAAAACTTTAGAGATTTTTTTTAATGAGCCAAGAACAATAGCAGTTTGATTAAAACTCTGTTTAACAAAATGCCAAAGTACAAAAGAATAGAAAATATCGCTATGTGCCTGTCTTACTGAAAACAAAGAATGCAGTTTTGTGAATTTACAAATGGATATACAAATGTAAAAATTACACGTCTAGTGTCCTGTAGCTGGCTGTTAAGTCCATGGTCCTCTATGTGAAGAGATTGGAACCCCTCCCAGACCCTTAAATTGGGTTCTCGGAACAATTCCCCTACCTTGAGTACACAATGAATTCAGATTAAAGAGTTTTATGAAGGCTTTGATTAGGCAGTGTAATAGGCTAACCACCCATAGTGGGGCTGTACAAGGATTAGCCATGTGAAATGTCAGTACAGAAGGTTACATAAAACATTAAAACTAGCTGCAATCTATAATCTACAATACTTGGTTGTCAGCTACATTGTGAGGGTCAGAATGGCAGCACTCAGCAGCCTGCCAGGTCCCAGGTGGAATAAGATAAAGGAACAAAAAATCAGCTCCTTATTATAGGCAAAGTTGACTTCTTCTCCTTTCTATACTATCCAATCAAACTATTCTTCAGTACTGTATTGGCCAATGCACCTCTTACATGCACCTCTTTGTGCACGTATGTTCTGAGGTTGCCTTTTCACACTTTATCGCAGTATACATAAAGCATATGAATTTCCATAATACTCTGTTTGTCCCTTCACACCCTGCATTTCCGACATGCATTTTGAAGGGAAAGGATTGGTTCAGGTATTTTTTAATGATGGCCAGTTGTGCACAACATTAAGATTCACATACAATATTCCTTCACAATGGGATAGCACTTCCAAGTGTCCTCAAAGCACTTCACCTTCTTACAGTCATGGAAGTCAGTGGTTCCCAAAAGGTGAGCCATAATGTCCCAGGAGCTGGACTAGATGGGTCTTTGGCCTGATCCAGTGGAGGCTGCATCAATTAGAGGAACAATGGAATTCTCACAGAGAAGCACACTGCCCTACACAATGTATAGGACTGTCTATGTATAGCCCTACATACATACATACATACATACATACATACATACATACATACATACATACATACATACATACATACATACATACAAACATACAGTGGTGGGATTCAAATAAATTAACAACAGGTTCTAAGTCCTAATAATCTAATTAACAACAGGTTCTATGTCCATAGAACAAGTTCTATGTCCCATTAGTAACCAGTTCTTAGAACCAGGCAGTCATTAGCAAAGGGTTCTATAGAACCTGTGAGAACCCCCTGAAGCCCACCACTGCATGTAAGCATGCATGCATACATGCATACATACATGGATCTTTTTGAGGAAGTGTTCACTGGTACCAACTACCGGTATTGAGTACCAGCACCTTTGTGGTGAGTATGGGCACCTCTGTGGCCCCTCCAAGCAGACATGCCTATGATTACAAATAGCATCTTCCTGGTGAGTACCCCCACATTTATAACATCTTCATGGTGAATAACCCCATCTTTATTTTTTAAAAAAAGCAAGGTGTGCGTGTATTGTGTATATATAGCACAAACAGTTTGCCACTTTTGGGAACAGCAAAGTCAGTCAATGTATTAATGCATTTTCTTAAGACTATCATCTCATTGTAAAATGCATATCTTTATACCAGGCCCACATCTTTATACCAGAATCTTAATCCTGAATGACAACTTCTGTTTCTGACTTGTTAGAGATAAAACTGAGAAATGTGGCATGTATTTATTTTCAGTACAAAATCCAGCAGCCCAACGTAAAACACCTTCCCTAGGAAGAACAACATTCTCTCTACCTACGTCAAACAACAAGGAAAAATAACAAGCAAGTTCCTGAACCTTGAATCTCAGGTCATAAAGTTCAAAGGAGGGGAGAAAAATACTTTCACCATAACCGAAATAAACTCCGCAGTCCTGCCGAGTGGGACAAGGCATGTTTATACAATCTACCATATACGGGAGGAGAATATTTAAAAGCAGGCATTGAAAATCAGAGTTGTAAATTTTAGTAACTCTCCTGAATTGCCCAGAATCAAAGAGGTGGCCTGGGCTTTCTACAGCTCTCAACCGACTCCTTGTAGCACAGAACGTAAAAGCAATTTGAACATGCAGAAGATATTACAGGATTTTAAAGTGCTTTGCAGCATGCAGATTGGTTCTGCTTCACCATCTTAAATTTTAGAAGCAGCTCACAGGAATGTAGTACTTTGGCTGAAAGCAAACCAGCTGTTTAAAATGATGCTTGCAAGTAAATCTGTATTGCAGCAGTCTTCAGGTTCAGGAGACTCTGCCCAAGGGTATATAAGAAGCAATATACAAAAGAATCCTTATGTAGAAGAATTTTGGACAAATGTCTTCAAGGAAAATAGGTGCATAAAAAAAAACCCTTAATACTGAAAGTGCATCCATTTGGATAGTTTAAAAAAAATTATTCTTGCAGATCATATGTTCATTCATACGTTCAATAATATTACATATTCATACAAAGTTTGCTTTCCATACAGCTCAATATATTTCCCTTGTCTTGTTTTAGAACCCACCAAAATCAAATAGGCTGCAATCCTAAACACACTTTCCTGGGAGTAAGGCCCATTGAACACAATGGGACTTACTTCTGAGCAGGCATGTTTAGGATTGTGTTCATAATGACCCACAGGTGGTCCCAATCAGTGGTGGGATTCAAATAAATTAACAACAGGTTCTATGTCCTAATAACCTAAATTAATAACAGGTTCTATGTCCTAATAATCTAATTAACATCAGGTTCTATATCCCATTAGTAACATTCTCAGAATCAGCCATTCATTAGGAAAGTGTTCTATAGAACCTGTGAGAACCCTCTGAAGCCCACCACTGGTCCCAATCCATGACACATAGTTTGGGAAGTGATGTTCTCTAATATGAAATTGTGTGAGATGTGGATGCTTCCAGAGGCATAGGAACACCACCAACAATAGCTAAGCTCTCATGAACTGAAGGGCATTCTGTCTTTGCAAGACATACATGGAATATAACCCATGGTGTTGAATGGAGCCTATATCCAGGTAAGCATATTTAGGAATGCAGCTTTAATGCTGTTACAAATCCTACTTTTGAGGAGTTAATGTCACTGAACCATAAACAAGTATCACAGGATAAGTTTGCAAAAGGATTACTTGCCAGGAGGATAAGCAGCAGGACTTCCCTCTCCTTTAAACCATACAATTTCATTTGTGTTTTTTTTTTTTTGGTTCCAGATTAATTAATCTGAGATGCTGTCACAAGTAAGTGACATTGATTAAAATCACCTTCTGAAATTCTGGATGAAATGGGAAAAAGTCTGGCTCACACAATTTATGATACATCCTTTAACCAAACATGTGATAAGAATAAAAGGCAAGTTAATGTTGTTGAAGAGTTAGGAGTTTTTGTGTTCTTCATTATATCTCTAGTTTTCTATGGCATTCTCTGCTAAGACATATTGTTTTCGTTCAATAGATGTGCAGCACTGGCATCACTACAGTGGTGAGTGGGGTGTGGCCTGCATTGGGTGACGCACCTGAGGAAAGACATGCAGTGGGGGGCTGTGGCACCCCACAAAAGAACTTTGTGAAGGTGCACACTACCCCATTGTGCCATATGTTGTTGGATATTTCTTGGAGAGGGGAGTCCAACGCAAACATCTGTTCTGAGATAGCACCTTCCTAGCCAAAGTTATGGCCAAAAAAACTTTAAAAAAGCCCCAAAATTGTAGCTTTCCTCATGAGTAGGTGAATGCACCATAGTCTTCCAGAAAAGGCTTCCAGAAGGGGGAAATGTCTGTGCATCTTATAGAGTGATAGGGCCAATCCTGGAGCACAGTACCCCATCATGTCATATGTCATTGGATTCGTATTGAAGAGCAGAATCCAATGCAAAAATCAGTTTTGAGATATCTCCTTCCTATCAAATGTTATGGCCAAAAAACCAAAATATAAAAACAAAAAATACATTTTGGGGGCAATTTTTTAAGCGGGTAGGAATTTTGCCCTGCAGGGGTAGGAATTTGGCTTTGGGGTTCAGGAATTTTGGGTTTTGCATCTGGTCACCCTGGCACAGTTGCAATCCTAAGCAGCCTTCCTGACTTGGAGACTTGCTCCAAAGTGGATATGCACAAGACCTGGTCCCTGCTGCTCCATGCCTGGGCATCCCTCACTCTCCCCTATCTATCTAGATCCCCCCACCCCCTTTAGAACCCCCCCCCCCAACTTACCTGCCTTCCTGGACCATTTGCAATGAGATTTGTGCAAAATGTTGGTGTCTGATCATTTGCAATGAGATTTGTGCAAAAGTCACAGATCACTCACGCTAGAGATGATGAGTTTTTGAGGTTTCCAGAAAATCAGAAGAGTGCTTGACGCTTAAAGTCTTTCCTCATTTGTTAATGACAGTGATAATCATTCTTAATACCACTGTTGACTTTACAGGGTTGAAATATTATTCTGATATATTTTATTAAATATATTAGTACACCATTTGGTTCAGAATATTTTTTTTCTTGTTTTGCTCCTCTAAACTTTGGTAAGTCTTATGATCCGGTGCGTGTAATAAGCCAGGCAATATGGTATATATCCTACATTTTGGTGTGTCATGTCCTTGTGAAGTCTTTTTTGGTTATGACATATGGTTAATCCTGCCTATAACCTACTTAGAATTATTAAATTATGGCTAAAGATACTTTCCTGGGAGTAAGACCCTTTGAACACAATGGGGCTTACTTTTGAGTTGACATGGTTAGGATTGTGCTCTATATGTATGAAATTATATGTAATAATTTTAAATATATTCAGTAATATATTGTTTAAGCCAGGGGCTCTTAACCAGGGGTTCGTATCCATACCCCTTGGGGGAATGGGAACCAAGTGCTGTGGGTATGGGACTCAATTTCTTTAATCTCTTGGGTAGTACGTGAATGAAGCACAATAAGAGTCTTCAAAAACATTCGGCATTTCCTGAAAATGCTTGTATTTAATAATACACATGTATATTTACTACAACTTTAATTTTAAATTTAAATTTAAAAAGTTTTAATTTAAATATATAAATTTAATTCATGTGTATTTACTGAACAAGCATGTATTTACTCGTTTATTCTCAATGTACGTATCTCAACATTTCTAGAAACTCATTCTGCATTCTATATAAAGGCAGCGACTGCACACTGACATTCATTCTATATTTGACTATTGTAAATTCCAGCTGTTGACATATTTGGAAGTCATACTGGCAACTAATATAAGGAATGGTGATGATTATTTTGACAGTCATGTGAAGGGGGTATGGGACCATATTGGACAATCCTTTGGGGTTCTGGAGTCATCAAAAGATTAAGAACCCCTGATTTAAGCCCGTGGAAGCAATGTACACAACTTTTTTGAGCTTTTATTTTGTCATGTTCTACACTTTTCTTGGGTGTCCTTCATGGGGTGGGGGGACTTCTCCTCAATACAATTATGTCATATGGTCACCCTGGTCTAGCAAAAATAAGAATAACTTGCTGTGTTTAAAATTTACTTAATCCCAAATCATACTGAATCTGTTTAAAATATTGGAACTTAAAAATTGAACTGGGTGTTGAAAGTCTTACTGAATTTTTTTGGGGGGTTGGGTAGTGGGGGTTTGAGGTTATTTACTTGATTAACTTTAATGTATTTACAATTATTTATTTGTTTCAATTTCCTTGATGATGCTTCCAGCCATGACATCAATTTTAGTGGACCCTGTACTAATTGTCCCTCTAAAAAGTGGGTCCCAATCTAAAAGATTTGAGAAGCACTGCAATAATTTGTTAGAAAGGTGGCACCATTGAAGGGGTGGCTAAATGGCTAAAAAAAAATCATGATTTTTAGGAATAATCCCATCTTGTTATGTACTGTTGGGTGCGTAATTTGCATCAAAATGCAGTGAAACAAACCACTTTCAAATATATTTATTCTATCAAAATGTATGGCCATAAAACAAATGGAAGCAGACCAATGGCACATAAGCATGCCCACCATCCAAGTTATTGGCCTGCCTACGGCATGGGGGCAACACACTAGCCACCTGCACTGGGTGACACAAACTCTAGTGATGCCCCTGATGAGTAGTATTCTTTATTCAATTGATTGTTATGTATTTTAGATTATTGGTAGCATAAATCTGCACTCCTAGGCTCACTTAATACCATGGTCCCTTGGTTTACGAGCATAATTTGTTCTGGAAGCATGTTTGTAATCCAGAATGCCTGTATATTAAGTGAATTTTCTCATAAAAAATTTATGGAAACTCAGATGATTCATTTCACAACCCAAAAATATTCATAAAAATATTTAATATTTTTTATATTAAATAATAAATAAAATACAAAATATAAAGAAAAATGAAACCAATTAACCTGCACTTAGTCAAAATTTATTAGAAATGTTTCCTTGTCATGCAAAACTCAAGCCAAGTTCTTTCAATCCAAGGTTTTACTGTACTTGGAATAAGCCCCATTGAATTCAATATGATTTATTTGCAAACCAATAGGAATAGGATTGGACAGCAAATACAGTTTAGAGTGCAGTTCTTACCATGTTGACTGGAAAGTAAGCTCCATTGTGTTCAAAGGGGCTTACTCCCAGGAAAGTGTTGTTAGGATTGCAGTGTTAATCTACTTGTGTCTCCTCTTTCTGTGTCTCCTTGTGTCTCCACATGAATTTAAGTGATTAATTCATCCATTCAACCACCTAGCAAATGTTTGTATGAAAATAGCTTGTTTGTACAATGTTGACACCAGACCTTGATTTGCCAGACTGTTGTTACTACAGTAGTTTTCTTGCAATAGTGCAGAAGATGCCTCTACATGTCAGGAACTCCTCTTTAGTCACTTCCAAGAATTTGAGAGAGAGACAGGCGAGAGACAGGCAATCAAGACTTCTTAATGACAGCAAATTCCAAACGTTGCCATGTTTACTGGCAAATGGATCAATTTGTGCTTCCCGTCATTGAAAGATGTAAACTGTATATAATATGCACATTCTGAGTCTAGTGAAATGGAAACCAAGAGGGATTTTAAATATCAACCTGTAATAAGTAATGGGCTGGATTTGATTATTGTACTTCACTTTTACTGGCAAAGGATGGACATCCGCCAATAGAGTTTCTTTTTTAAAATATGTATATTATTATTTTAAAACCCAGCTGTTTGCACTGATTCATTTCCTTCGATTTCCCTGATGACCCATAGCAAACCAGAGCAATCACTTTAAAAGCACTGGTTGCCAATATTAGTACAGAAATAGTTTCTCTCCATTCCATAGATCTGAATGCCTTTAGTGGATACATTTTGCCTATCTTAAATTGCAGCTATTCCTACTCACAGGAATAGAATTCCCATTAGAGAAATGTAATGAGTGTACAACAGAATACATGGTGAGAGCACCAGGTTAACGGCCTGGGACGCATTATCTTTCAAAACACATGCTTTCCCATGAGTATCCACTGCAGCCAATTAACTCCATTCTACATGGTTCATACAAGTGTTTCAAAGCATGTTATTAAGTGCCTAGTGCTGTGTTTTAATGTATACAAAACAGGTGGGCTTTCAACCAGGAATGAGCTCAAAGGAAACTATAGTATGAAAAAATATACATTGTCCTCTCAGCACATGTGTCAAAAAGGATGAATGTTTTTGTCCGTTGAAAGGTGCAGAAGTGCTTGCTGAAGGCTGCTTCAGTGATTTCAGCACACTGCCATGTAGTTCAGCTATATGGATGTATCATTCTAAGTTCTTCCCATTCTATATGGCATCTCTGATGGCCTATATTTTCCCAAGTAATTTTCTAGGGGAAAAAAATAAGTAATTATAAAGGAAAAGCTGCAAAAGCATGTCTGACTCAAGCAGGTCTAGCCATAGTTATCTATGCCTTTGTTATCTTTTGGAGAGACTACTATAACTCTTCCACATGGGACTCTCCTTTGGAAACTCCAACTGGTACAAAATATAGCTGTTCAAGCATTTATAGGTGAGACTGTTTGATTTTGTCAAATCTTTTAAAGTTCATGTTTGATGCCAGTTTGTTTCCATGTGTCATAGAAGGTGCTGGTGATTACCATTAAAGTCTTAAACAGCTGAAGGATCAGAGTATGTTAAGAAGCTCTGTCTGCTGCATGAGTCTGCCTGTTCTATACAAGGGAATTCCATTTGCAGGGCCCACCATAGTCTGATGTTTAGTTGGTGGTGAGCTGCTTTTCTCCAGGTGGCAACCTTTTCTGATGAAATATCCTCCCTTAAGGTTGTCTGCAGACTTTTTACCAAGTTATCATAATTTTTTCCAGTAGTGTGAAATAGTAACCTTGTCTTTGACTGACCCTCCTTTGCCTGTTCTCTTTTTGCGGTTGCTGTTTTGACAACTGCTTTTGCAGTTATTCTGTGGTTTGTTGCAAGCCACCCTGAATCAAAAAGGGATGGAGCTTAATTTCCCCCAAAACTACTGCAACTGCATTCATGCTGATATTGTCTTAGAGCACAATAGTAAGACATTCTGCTATCCTGAACATTACTATTTCCTGCGCATATGTCTCAGTCTACCATTCTCCAAAAGAATTGTGAGCTCACATATATCAACAGATGGAAAAATCTGATCCTATCAAATCTCTTAGGAATCTTTAATACCCAGTGTGAGAACCTGAGACTCAACTGGTAGAGTTTTTCCATCTTTGCACCATGCAGGTGAAAACTACACCTGTTACATTACCCCCTGTTGGTTTCATTTTTCTGTCAAAGAGAAGAAGCCACTTGCTATACAAGTGGCTATAAAGATTATTACTGTCCATTGTAATTGAATTGTAATCCCAGATGCTTTTTTCTGTGAAGGCAAATTTCCTTTGGCTCGAAATGGATGGTCTTCTTTGGAAATCTCATCTTCTTGTTAATTATGAATAGTTCTTGGTGTGTAAATGATATAAAAGAACGAGGAGTGAAAGCGACACCTGGAAAAATAAAAATTATCAAAACAAGCACAATTGATGTAGACTACATTTCAATAGAGTTCACACATTCTTTTAAAAGAACAGGCTAAAAAGAAGAAAAGGCAAGTTACAGAGAGAAAAGTGACTTTGGCTGCTAACATATACACACTTTCCTGCAAGTAAATTCCACAGAACATAATAGGACTTGTTTCTGAATAGACATGCTCAGGATTGTGTCCTTTGTTTCATAAGAATTTGATTAAGGGCAAAATCCAGAGTAACAACAGGGAGTCCTTGCTCCGGTAAGAACAACTTACCGAGTAAGAACAACTTACCAGAGTAAGAACAACTTACTCTGGATTCCAATATGAATTTCCCTTAGGTTTTCACTAGGTGGTGCAGTAACTACAGGTGCAGGTAAAGTCTCTTCCATGCTCCTGTAGTTACTCGTGTTCTTGCACATAGTAAGAGCCGTCACATATTGTTGTGTACACAGGTTGACCATATAGAATGGAGGACAGAGTGCCTGTACTTTAAAGGATTGCACAGAAGAGGGAATTTAGGCAGGATTAGCTCATCGTAGAAGTGTTTAAAAAGCAGCACCTGCCTAAATTACCTCTTCTATGTAACTGTCCTCCATTCTACATGGTCACCCTCTGTGTACATGAGCACAGTTACCTGAGAACATATACTGGGAAAACTGTCTGTGTATAGGTGTACACCAGTGATTTTCAACCAGTGTGCCATGACACACTGGTGTGCCATGGATAGTCCTCATTTGTGCCATGGGAATCTGAGGATTAATATTAATAAGAAAATTAGAGAATTTGAACAGCCTGGTGTGCCTTGTCAATAGTAAAAACAACTGGTGGTGTACCTTGACAATTTCAGTGCCCTTGTAAGTGTGTCATGAGATGAAAAAGGTTGAAAATCACTGGTGTACACTTTCATGTGAACGACTGCTGAACTCATTTTTACAGATCAACAATCAATGTATACTGTGCACAGATTATACTTGCACTGAGTGGAATATAATATTTACTGAACGGTGTTATGCATGAATGGCCTTAAGAAATCCTGGTTTTAATTATGCAGACATCGTGATTTATTGATAGCATTTACAGTCCTTAAATGAGTATGATGTGGTAGGATTTCCACATGTTGGCAAAAGTTTGTTCTTGCATAATTGTACAAAGTCCTGGGTGGTCAGGCATGTTTCAATTAAATTTTGCACACCTCAAGCAGGAAATAGAATTTCATAGATCCCAAAATACAAATAGATAGTCACAATTGACTTTAATCTGCATGATTTGTGCACTGTGCTGAAATTAATAGTAAGCCATTTTTCCTTTTCTGCCCATTTATTATTCCACTAGCTGAATTTACTCATTACGGGAGTAAAATTTCAAGAATATTTGTGGGCCCTGGCCTAGGCATGGCTGGTCATCACTGGGCACCAGACAACAGTGGACAACAGGCACTGGCACCAGGTGGCATGCACTGGCTGGCACTGGGCACTGTGGGGCACTGAAGCTGGACAAAAACTGCAGCTATTGTAACTTGGGATGGTGCAGCAGGCATATTGATCAGAGTCCTGGGACACAGATATGAGAACATAATCTGTAATTTTCAGACATAGGTCTTCTCTAGAACTAAAAACTGTAAATAGCTGTGGTGATTCATTAGGAAAAATAAAATAAAATAAATTTGAAATAAGGCAATACCTGGATTAAGATCCAATAAAATATTTTTCTACCAAACTCTGCTTCAGGCCAGATATGAAGCAAAATCGTGGGTGGCAGGGAGCAAAAAAGATAAGACAGCGTGCCGAAGTTTGTAAAAGTCTTGAGATAGGAGTGCAAATTAGTTTAGCTTCTGATAGGTGCAAGAGGGATTTGACTTTGTGCCAAGTGGAAAAGGCCACTTTGCCCCCATGGTCCTCAGTGCAAAGTGAAATCTGTCTTGCATCTAGCAAGGGCTAACCTAATTAAGTCTGCATAAAACCTCTTCTGCTGCCGTCTCGAGACTTTTCCAAACTTCAGACTTAGATGGCTTTTCCATCATGCCCCACTTTCTTCCTCTGTCTCATATTGTGCTTAACTCTGAGCTGGAAGTAGAGTTTGGGAGAACTCAAAAGCTGACTGCTTACTTTGCAAAATTTTGCTTGGACCTAAGAGGGGTATTAGCCTACCTGGGATTTGGTTTCTCCAGAATTAGGAATCAATTCCAAATGCCTTCATTATCGTTTCAATGACTGTCACATTGTCATAACACTTTTTTTTAACCAAAAGGTAATTTAGCTGGAGGCACATTAACAGATGGCCCATATAAATAGGAGAAATAAGTAGAATATAGATAGCAGGAGAGCAGAATATTCTGTTTCAGAGTATGCTTTTTTCTTCCTCCTGTAATCCATTTAAACTATGCAAAACTGTGTTTAATCTCCAGTGCTTCTCAGAGGGCACGAGGGGGTGAAAACTGGCCTAGAGCAAAAATCTAGTTACCTTGTCCCAATAGGCAATAAGATCTCATAATTTCACTGTTACAGTAATAAAATGCAGAGCTATGCACGCTGAATTTCACATGCACAGGGGAACATAATATAATATCCATGATTTTATATATTTGTATGCATGAGGGAGGGGAAAAATGATTTTGTGACCAAATACTGGCTTCTTCTTTCAGTATCTTTAAATCACTTTAAAAATTGTTTTGCGTGACATGAGAAAGTTATATGAGCAAGAGTGAAGTAATTGTAATAGTCTATTGGTGGCTCACAAATTGTGGGGTGGAATTCCTTGGAGCAGGGCTGGCCTTACGAGCTGCGGGCTCAATTGGAAACATTTTTACAGGACCCAAGTTCACAGTGAATGTCTGTAGAATCTTGGAGATATAGATACAGATATATAGATGTTGCTTGGGTAACAGCCTGTCCTCCATATTAATCTACCCAGGCCATAGTGCTCGGGAGAGGACACTCAGAGCACGGTATCATAGTCTTTTGAGACTGGAGGATGCCAATGCAGATACATTTTATTACAGACTTTCTAACTCAGTAGTAGAATGAAAGCAATCACTTACAGTGCAATCCTGTCTACACAAAAGTTAGTCCCAGTGTGTTAATTAGTACTTACTCCCAGGAAAGTGTGGTTAGGATTGCAGCTTTAAAAAGTGAAAGAGTTAACATAGTCTATAAATATAAAACAGAAAAGTCACTGAATGACTAGAATCATCAATGCCCAGCCATATTTGCACATGGGGATTTGCACAAGAGGGTTGTTACCAGCAACATTGGATAAATTTTGCTAGTTTAAATATAAAATAGTATTATTATTATTATTATTATTATTATTATTATTATTATTATTATTATTATTATTATTATTATTATTATTATAAAAATTTATATCCCGCCTTTCTCGGGCAAATTAGCCCGACTCAAGGCGGCTGCCATAAAACATAATTAAAAACATAAATAGACATGATTAAAAGCATAAACATAAATATAATTAAAACATAAAATATAAAGTTTTAATATAAAATTGCGTACAAGACTTGAGTAGATTACATGGGGCCCACTTGCTCCCAATTGGTCCATCTGGCTTAAAGCCAGCCCTGCTCTGCAGGGCAAAACATAAAATGATATAAATGTGAGTTTTCATAGAGAGGAAGAATCCTGCAGTAGACAGAACCAGAGGTATTTTCTGCTCTGAAGGGATTTTGTTAGCCATAGGAGCTATATGGGTATACAGTGGACAACAGTAGCTCCAAAGCCCAGGCACTAAAGCCTTGGCACGCCTTGGTACTGAAATATTCAAAAGTGAAATTCAGAATTAATTGCTTGGACTATTGGCTCAAACTGAGTCATCTGCTCTCTGCATTCTGTTTAGTAGTAAATATATAGCCCATTAATATGGTTCCTTCTGTCCTGCTCAACGCCCTCATGCAGATCAGCAGCTAGACCAGAGGGTACGGGATGGAGCCACCACATTTGCCATTATGAGGTAGGACAGTGGTGGCAAACCTTCTTGGCACTAAGTACCAACTGATGGTGCCAGTCCCAGCATGCATGCCCAGAACTCTGGGCATGCGCAGTGGCCCAGAAGCCCCCTGTGCCTTTTGCACATGCCCAAAGCTCTGGGCATGCACACTGTGCACTGGCGCACTCTGGGCAGGAACAGAAGCTGGACCGGGGGCTTGTGGCAGTGCTATGGCCATGTTTCTGCAGTGAGGGCTCCTCAGACTGCCCTCCCTGGCACACATGCCAAAGGTTCGCCACCACTGAGCTAGGAAGACTTTACTTGTTCAGTTGCATACTTTAATGTTTTTATCCAATGAAAAGACAGAAAAAGACAACCCCTATGCAGAAGGAGCACCATACCTGTTTTGGAAGCATTATAAATAGTGGCATACTAGTGTATTAGATGACAAGTATACATGTAGGTTTTTTGAAATTTTGATGCTGGTACCAGGATGCTCTAGATCATGGGGAACATCCTGCTCTGGTTCTTCATAGTACCCTATCCCATCCCATACTTCCTGATGGTGTATTGGACACTACTACTGCTATCAATATAAGGAGCTCAGAGTATCTGCCTAGTTGAGTTGAACAACTGCTTGGACTGACCCTTGATGGGTCTGGGTCTTTAGTGTGACCATGTTGACCAAACCCTGATGCCATGCCTATAAAAGATTACAGGCATGACCCCTGGCATGACATGACTGCCCAACCCCTGTTTCCATAACTCCCCAGAGTTAAGTGAAACCACAGATACAGGTCAATGTTTCCCTACCACCCTCTGAAGCCAAGGAAAGCTCCACTCTCCTTGGCTCAACTCTCCTTGACTCCTGAGGGGGTCCTCTGAGCCCAGCAGAAACAAAAGATCCATTTGTGACATCTGCTGGGCTCAGACTCAGCCCAACAGTGTAAAAAACACAACTTCTGGTTTCTCTATGAAACTCATGTGTCATTTTTAATACATTGGGGAAGCTCTAGAAGGCATTAAAAATGTCACTTTCTATTTAATGAAGAAACCAAATTTAGATCTTTGCACTGTTCCAATTTTTACACAGGCATCTTCTGTCCCTGCTGGGCTTAGAGGGATCTCCAGAAGCAAGGGGAGCAGGGCTTCTTTAATCTTCAGAGGGGGCAATCAGGTAGGGTTGCCATATGTTCTGAAAAACACAGACAGTCCCAATTTTGGGGGATTGTGTTCACAAACTGGCAAATGGGACAGAGGGTCCTGTCCCAATTTTGTGGAAGAGAATTATGGCAACCTTAGAATCGGGGGCATGCACAAGGGAGCCCACATATAAGTAAATCCACAGATACAAAATCTGTGGTTTCAGTCATCCCCCATATCTGCCTGTTTAAATTACAAACATTATATAACAACATATTGCGGTTAATTATTCAGATCACTCTGACTCAGGCTAGAAGAATCTGCACAACCGCAGGTATGGAGTTAGGATTGACAACAGCTGAGAAAAGGGCAAGCAACACAACAGGATATGTCTCAAGTGCTTCCTGACATGTATTTTGAATGATATGCCCAGAGGTACCACGACCACTGCCTGAGAACCACTGTGTTAAACCAACTAAAGTGGAAATATATATCATATTTAACTTTAATTTGAACCATACCTCCAAATGCTCCCATTTATTTTGATCTCATTTTCTGTCAGACATTCTTAAACTACGGTATTAAAAAAAATATTAAGGACCCTGAAGGTAATCACATTACATCTTGTATTTGTTTTACTATAGTGTCATGGCTTTGGAAAGTTCTCAAGGTCTTTTTTTCCTTGAATAAACACCATTACAAACTTCACTGAGGCTTGGGACAGGCAGGCAGATGAAACTTAAGCAAGTAAGGAAAATCTCAGCTTCCCTCCCCCTTCCAACACCCTCTCTATTACTTTTTTCAGTGTATATACCTAGGTCAAAAAATCTATTGGAAAAAGTCATACAACCAGGACGACCAATGCTGCAGTTCTAAATACACTTTCCTGGGAGCAGGCCCCACTGAATACAATAGGACTTACTTCTGAGTAGACATGCTTAGTATTGCATGACATAACAAGATGAAATTTGTGTGTACTCTGATCCTGTACTCCCTCTACCCAATGGGATCTTTGATCCCGTACTCCCTATATCCCAACCTCTACACCACAGATTGGGCTTCTAGTTTATAGATAAATATTTTATCTATATACTGTATAGCTTTTATTGTTACTGTACCAAAAAAATTTCTTGGGTAGACTAGATTCCATCTGGCTGTGAATTCCTTACAAAAGTGCTGATACAATGCCTTTGATGTAAAGTTGTTTCAAATAACATTTCCCAGGAAGATTTTTATAGTGTCAGCTTACAACTGCATGCACATAATCAAAGGGAATGTGACATTTTATTGTGTCCAGTAATCAATGCTTCATCACAGCCCAACATTTAAGGGAAGGAAAGATAACAACCACATGATTCAAAATGATTCCACTAGGACTACCGGTATTAAAGTCAATACCAGATGAATTGGCACTGTATTTTTAATTTAAAAAAATGATGCTGTACAAATGTTTGCATTGTGATCTCAGCTATCAAATAAAATCAGCATAATGTGCTAATTTAATTACTTTGCTGCTCTCATCCTTTTCTAACAGAATGCTAATAGTACACTTAAGCCATATTACACCCGGCATAGGATATTTGACATGTGGGTAATGTAGAATTATTTTGATTGTAAAACTGGTTGTTCTTATTTCCTAAGTCATCCATTTTCAGGGCAGAATTTGAAAGCAGAACAAAAACCTTCCACAGATCTACACACTGCTTCATTTTTGTCCAACCTCTCAAACCTTGAACTCTGAAAGAAGTAGAAATAATTGGATGAGACAGATGACTATTTTGTCTGCTCCTGTATGCTCAGATCAGGGGCAGATCCAGGGGGTATCATGAGCATATACCACCCCCCCCCCCCCCGCTAAGTACCAAGCCATCATGGAAGGACGCTTATTGGGATTGGGAGTGTGAATTCTGATGCCAGGAAATGCCCAATGGACAGAGTGTTGGTGGTAAGATTGTGCCTGGTTGACACTCTGGCTGGCCTAAGGAAAGGACGGAGATAACTTCTTTGGGTGCTCCAAGGAGGTGACTTGGAGAAGCCTGTTCATTGCCCTTCCTTGCCTGAAGACTCCTCCTGACAGAAGGACTGGACATGCCCCCCCATCCAATTTGCCTCCGGCTCAGATATACCACTGCACCCCGTGATATAGACCATGATATAGCATGCACCAGTGATATGTGTTATAACTTCTATAATGCAGTAGTTGTATTCTTGTTCAACCTCATGCTACAGAAAATTGTGAAATATAAGTAAAGGGCTTAAGGGAAAATAGGGTGAGGAGCAGATCACCAATACTCAAAATTGAAACAAAACACTTTATAGCATCTAGCTTCTCTTCAGATGTTCTTTTTCCCTTATTATTCATGAGTAAACAATTTATTTTGTTGTACAAAAATACTTGGCAAACCATACTGGAATCAGTGCATCTTTTCTCAAGCTGGTACCATTTTTGAAATAAAATGTATAACACTTATAACAATTGGCTTATCATCAATTTCAAGTAGCATCCCAACTATAAAGAATATTAGAGTCTGAATTCAAAATTTTGAATTATTATTTTTTCCTTCATTAAATCTCCTGACTTTGAAAACTTTGAGATTCACCCGTCACTTGACCGCAGGTATCTATTCACTTTGACACAATGAATCACATCTTTGTTAGAAAATATGTGAGCTGGGTTTTTCCAGATCACTAGAAAAGGATATGAATTGTTTGGAATTCTTTGTGGTTCTCCCTCCTCCCATTCATTTCTGAGATGTCAGAACATTTAAACATCATTTCTTCCCTTCTCTATGGCTTTCATCTTAGACAAGCATTTTTTCTTCAAGACGTAAATAGGCCTTTTGAGCCTATTGTCACTGGTGACGTTCTCCACCCTTCTGAAAACTATTCTGCAGATGTTTTTCATATAAAGGTTATGCTATCCTTTATTACTGATCGTGCCTTTAACAATGAGCACAGTCGGCTTTGTTTCAACATGCGCTATCTCCTTCATCTGCTTCCCCTTAGCCTTAGCCTACATGCTTTGATGCTTCTCACTGTTAAGTGTCTCAGAACACATTAAATAGCAAATATCTATAGAATCAAATATTGGCAAGTGTAGGTCAGTTGCATACCCAGCAACAGAAATGAGTTATGCAGCGTTATGGTGGCCCAAGTTCTCCCAGTGTCTCATAGTGACAACACACCAGATGCACCTCCTTCCCCTACTTCCCCAACTCACCCATCTCTCCATTCCTGTGGTGATATGGGGAGGCCGGCACTTTTCTGTGCACTGGCCTAACCTCCCTAGGAATGGGGCAGACCCCAGGCCAGCAACAATTTTGCGACGGGACTTGGGAAAGCCTACCCAGGGGTTGGGATTGCTCAGTGAATGTGTTCCTGTACTATCGTTGAGTAAATGAAGCCGGCATAATGATATGGTTTCCAGCAGATTGAAGTTGGGGGGCTTCAACAAGAAGAATGCAACATGCTGTGATCTATGCTTACAACTACATATAAATGCGAGTGTTTGGATAGCAGAAGTTTAACAACAGTCCTCCCTCTATGACAGTTTGCATGAGTCACAAGCATTAGAAAAGCTGAAGGAAGGTACCCCAGATCATCCAGTGAAAGGCCACTATGACAGATTTGAAAAATGAGACACAATTATTTCATTTGAGTGACTTACAGCCCAATCCAGAGCAACTCATCTGTCCACATAAGAGCCCTTAGGTTGCCCTATCTAACACTAGGTTGGAGCAACTGCAAGATGCTCCAGCCCAGTTACTCTGAAGGAGGCTTAGGGCAGAGCAAGGCAAGATAGGGTGCCCTAAGAGAGGTGGACCTGCTCTGCCCTAACGGGGGCAGCCTAAGCAGCTCAGGAGAGGCAAGTTGAGGGCATGTTTAGCATTGCCTCGGGCAGAGCAGTTACTCTGTATCCAAAGCCTGTTTCCAAGGCAGAAATGCCCTCTTCCAGCCCTCAGAGTTATACCACCTCAGGAGCAGGTATAGTAATGAGTAGACCCATAGGGGTCCATGATAAGGCCCGAGTAAGAATGGCAGTGCTGACCAAAAATCTGAGTTCTTGGCCATCCTAGCTGCAACTCCTGCCTCTCAACCTCAGGATATGGAACAAACTACGGCTGCCCACAAACCTCAGGATACAGCAGGCCACTCCAAGAAGCCCCTTGTATTCACTGTAGAATGTACTGGCATCTCATCAAGGGCTCCTTATAAGGCAGGCACACAGTGGCGTCACCAGACTGGTGCGGCTGGTGTGGGCTGCATTGGGGATGCGCTCCGTATGGGGTGATGTGCCGGAGGAGTTTGACTGTCCTTTGGCAGGCCCTGAATGGGTCAGCACACCCATTCAGGCCTGCTCCAAGGCGGAGAATCAGCCAGAAGCTGACACTTGTCTGAGGAGCTGGCCTGAACGGCCATCTGAGGTGCACTGCGCAGAAACACACTGAGCATGCCGAACAGCTTCAGAGGAGACTTCCTTAGAGCAGAGAAAGTCCGCGCCTCTGCACAGCCATTCGGCCTCACTCAGGAGGTGGAGCGGCAGCCGAATGGCTTCAGAAAGAGTACTGCACAGGCACCAACTCTGACGCCTGCAGTCTCCCCCGAAGCCAAAAGGCTTCAGAAACAACTGCGCAGGCGCCAACTTTAGTGACTGTGCAGTCCGGGGGGGGGGGGGGCGTGCATCCCAGGGATGACGCACAGACTTCCGCACCAGGTGATGTGCAGAGTCATGTCACCACTGTAGGCACCACAGCTGTTCCTTGTTCAGTGTGATCTGAGGGGTGTCTCCTCAGGAGCAAGTCTTCCCCTTGTGTCAATTACTTAGCATGCTCTGGAGCAGTTAGGGCAGCCCAGGCTTCCTGACTCTCTGGATTCAGCATAACTTTCTGCTCTGGATACAGAATAGTTAGGAGAGTGCAGTTAGGTCAGAGCAGGCTGAATTTGCTCTGGATTGCAGCCTTACTCTTATAGCACAATCCTATGAAATCTATTCAGAAGAAAGTCATAATGAGTTTCAAGGGACTTAGGGCCTGTGGTTGGATTCAAATAAAGTAACAACAGGTTGCCTTAGGCTGCAATCCAGAACAAATTCAGCCTGCTCTGACTGATGCTAACTGATGCCAGTACATTCTACAGTGAATACAAGGGGCTTCTTGGAGTGGCCTGCTGTATCCTGAGGTTTGTGGGCAGCCGTAGTTTGTTCCATATCCTGAGGTTGAGAGGCAGGGGTTGCAGCTAGGATGGCCAAGAACTCAGATTTTTGGTCAGCACCGCCATTCTTACTCGGGCCTTATCATGGACCCCTATGGGTCTACTCATTACTATACCTGCTCCTGAGGTGGTATAACTCTGAGGGCTGGAAGAGGGCATTTCTGCCTTGGAAACAGGCTTTGGATACAGAGTAACTGCTCTGCCCTAGGCAATGCTAAACATGCCCTCAACTTGCCTCTCCTGAGCTGCTTAGGCTGCCCCAGCTAGGGCAGAGCAGGTCCTCCTCTCTTAGGGCACCCTATCTTGCCTTGCTCTGCCCTAAGCCTCCTTCAGAGTAACTGGGCTGGAGCATCTTGCAGTTGCTCCAACCTAGTGTTAGATAGGGCAACCTAAGGGCTCTTATGTGGACAGATGAGTTGCTCTGGATTGGGCTGTTAAGCCCTTATGTTGCCGGCCTAAAAAAATCATTTTTCTATTCTCAAGTTTTTCATTTTAAGCTGTTTGGAATCTAGGCTGTAGTATCCTGGAATCCATTCATCTCTGGTTTTCCCTCCTAAGTCTTTGGGGGATTTGTGTAATAAAAACCAGACTTGTGTTCTGAAAACTTCTAGAAAGGAATTCCCCAAAGCAAGGCTAAGCAAATTAAACATGATTCTTCTATACCAATTCTCCTCCAGCAGTGGATGCAAATCATGTAATTTGTGACATTACTTATTTATGATCCAAATAAGCCAAATTAGCCAGGTCACCACAAACCTTTCTACTAGGATGACATGCTCCTGAGGCTGTCATGCCTGCCCTTACCTACCCCACTTTTAGCCCACTGGCTGGTAATCAGATCCAGTTGTGGTGGGCTAAAGTGGTGAGACTCCTGAGCAAAACAGTCACAATGTGGCACACAATGACAGCAGCCATTTTGTGATACTGGAACACTATTCCACAATATAAACATCTCCATGGACCCAGGAACATACCTAGGCACCCCAGGTATGTTCCTGGGTCCATGGAGGTGTTTATATATGTGTGACTTGAAGGCGGTGCCACTGAGAAAAAGGAATGGGGAGATAACCAAGATCTGACACCTTGTGTTTCAGAATTTTTGCAATAAGTCAGTCCCTGCTCAGTGGTGCACCCTTTCAAGTAACACCCATTCAGCCTGAATCCTCTGGAAGAGAAGGCCCAGGGATAGCAGCCAGATAATGAAAACACCACAATCTGCATGTCCTCCAGAAGAATCGAAGTGATGTTGCAATCCCATATGGTGTTGCAATGTCATTGCCCTGAGAACCAGAGTTTCTAAGCATGCCACTGAATGAGCCAACTTAGTCCTAGAATCATAGAATCAAAGAGTTGGATGGGATCAAGTAGGTCATCTAGTCCAACCCCCTGCCTGTAGCAGGAAATCCTCCTAGAGCAACTCCAACAGCTGCTTGTTGAGCCGCTGCTTGATGATCCCCAGTGAGGCAGAGTCCACCACCTCCCTTGGCAATCTATTCCACTGTCAAATTGCCCTCACCATCAGAAATTTTTTCCTGGTATCCAACCAGAATCTCCTTTCTTGCTGTTTGTACCCATTGGTCATAGTTATACTTTCAGAGGCAGCTAAGAACAAATGAGCCCCTTCAGAAGTGGGCATGGCCTGGCCCAAGATCCAGTTCGCCGGAAGTGGGAGGGGCCAGGCCGGGGTCAGGGGGCGGGGCGAGGGGCGGGCAACATGGTGCCTGCGCAGTGCCTGTACAGGCATTGTGTTTGCGCCTGCGCGGTGCCTGCTGCCCTAAAGTGGGCGCCCGCTTCCGAGCAGGCTCTGCGCAAGCGTCGACATCAGCGCTCGCACAGAGCCTGCCCAGAGGCAGGCAGGCCGCTTCTAGGTAGGCGTGGTGGGGCAAAAACATGGCAGACTGTACCAGTCCGCTATGTTTTTGCGTTTCCCTGTGGCTGGCCGTTCGCCAGCGGCAGGGGAACAGGAAGATCCGGTTCGGGTGAGTAGGCCCGAACTGGTAAGTGCCCACCACTGAGCCCCTTCCTCTGTATGACAGCCCTTTAGGTATTTGAAGAGTGCAATCATGTCTCCTCTTAGCCTTCTCTTCTCCAGGCTGAACATATGAAGTTCCTTCAACCTTTCTTCATAGGGCATCCCTTCCATCCCACTGATCATTCTTGTCGCTCTCCTCTGAACTTGCTCCAGTTTGGCTGCATCTTTTTTAAACTGAGGTGCCTGGAACTGAACACAATACTCAAGATGAGGTCTAACCAATGCAGAATGAAGAGGAACTATTACTTCTCATGACTTGGAAGCTACACTTCTCTTAATGCAGGCTAAAATTGCAATCCTAGTCAGGATTGGGCTGTAATTGGATTGACCCTACAATCCAGAGTAACTATGGGAGTATGTAAGGGACATTTATGTTGACGTAGTTATGTCACCACCTAGTGAAAACTTATAGGAAATTCATATTGCAATCCAGAGTAAATTGTTCTTATATCGGAGCAAGGACTCCCCATAGTTACTCTGGACTGCGCCCTATGATACTACTCCTTTAGGTTCTACAACATTCTTCATTAGGTTTTTGCATTATCAACAGCCCTTCATGCCAATCTCCAAGGAGGCCCTCATCAGAACTCTCTCTGCTTAGAAATGCTGTTTGCATTTGGGGTGTAGTTAATCACACATTTAAATCTCATGTCTAATAATCCCACACATTCATTATTCAACTCTTTGCTCCTGATTACAAAAACCTGCTTTGAGAGGGGCAGCAAGCAGTGATGGCACCCAAGAGAAATGCTACTACACAAGGCATTACAAAATACAGTGTTGATGTCGGAGTCGAGATAATGCCAGAATAATGGTGGCAGATGTATGCCAGGGAATTCAGAAATTGGAAAATACTACAGTTGGCTGATTCTGTGAATTGATTCCAGGTGGTCAGCTTCATCAGTAATGATGAGAGGGCCCATAGTGGCATTGTAATGAGCCCACAGCATAAAGGAAGGAAGGAAGCATTATTGCACTCAATTTCCATCTTTCTAAGGGCTTTTCAAGTTGGATGGGATCCTCTCACCAGGTAAAATAATGGAATAAACATTTTTCTAGTTGACAACAGGGGTCTGGTTAGTTTGATGAGTTTGGGCATGTTTCCTCAAAGTGACAGGGAGGAACAACACCCTTAAAAGACAGGGACAAAAAAGGCACTAGAGATCCCAGCGTGAATGCCACCAGGCACAGTGTCTTAATTAATATCTGGTGGAAGAGATGGTGAATTAATCTTTATTTAATCGGCACGCATCAGAAAAGGGCACATGTGCTCCCCTGTCACTCCTTTCAGCCTTTGATCTGTTTTGAAAGGACAAGCAGTGGGAAGATTTTGGATCAAACTGGAAAGAAAATCAGCTTGGGAGGCCCATTCTACCAACCAAGGCTGCCACATTTTTCATAGTAGGGCTCTTATGCCTTGTGTGTTTGCATAGCAGGCAGAAATTTATGTATGTGCAACTTTCTTCATTACTGTTTCTCTAAATTGGGAAACATTACACCTGTTAATTGCTTACTGTTTAATACCTGCCAAGCAAACAGAAGTGAAGCACCACCAGGAAGAAAGTTGGCAACTATATTGCCAATTGATCTGTTTAGGTGTGATTCAGTGATGGAAAAACCTGCAGTTTGGAAGAAGGTTCTACCTGATTTGTATGCCAAAAGATTGGTTTTATGATTGTGTTCCCTTAAGCCTGAAGGTGTGCATAACTGGCCACTGTTATAAAACTGTTGTTAGCACCTATTCTAACGCTCTTAAAGTGATAAGTGATGCTCATTAGGGTGTACAAAGAGAATATTTGAAATCTGATTCAAAAACTGCATTTATTAAATAAACAAAAAATACAGAAATTTGTAATAACAAGGAGCATCGAAGCTGTAAAAGGCAACCTATACAAACCTATAGTTTGTATAAGATGTATAAGTTAAAGTTAAAGTTGTTAGTTATTAGTTAGTTTATAGTTGTATAAGTTAGTTTATAGTTATATAAGTTAGTTTATATAGTTTGTATAAGTATAGTTGGCAAAAAAATCAAGGAGGATTGAATTTGGTGTTTTTGACCAGAGGGTCACTACTGCTCCCCACAAAAGAAGCTGGAAAAATGACTAGGAGGGTTTCAAACAGCACCTAGAAATAGGAAGGTACTAGGAGAGGCAGGCCTCTTGGCCATCCTGGTGCAGAGAGGGAGCAAAAACAAAATCTCATGGAAAAAATTTTTCCAGCTTCGCCCTTCCTTAGGTTAAGGAAATAAAGAGGCAGGACAAGAAAGGGAGGCGGAAATCCTAACTTCCAGTTAGGTTGGCTAAGTCCTGGCACAAGTCCCATGCTGGTTTGGGAATATAACAAAAATGCTTCTGTGCCACTCCTGCGGGAATTATAAAGTATTTCCTGCACTTTCACTTCCCAAATGGGAGTGGCTCAAGCTAATTAAAAGCTAATGAATCAAATGCACTTGGATGCTTTACTGAGGAAATTTTGTATTAGCATATTAACCAAACAGTATCAAATTTTTTATCAGGTTGATTGAGGATACAACCTTGTAACATATTCCGAGGGAGAACACTTGGCGGAATTTGGCACTTATTTCCAAACACTTATGATGGAAAAACCTGCAGTTTGGAAGAAGGTTCTACCTGATTTGTATGCCAAGATTGGCTTTATGATTGTGGAAGTGGGAGAATAGAAGAACTAGAATATTTCACTGCCTCCTGTATCAAGACATGCAGCTATAATAGCTGGATTCTTTTCTGGAAGAGATGTGTGGGCGGTCTGACCAAGATAAGATATGATGTATTTTAATGATGGAGAATGATTTGCTATGATTTGCAAACTATTGTTTTTGTCTTTGGATATTATGTCTGGACATTATTTATTTTAAATAATGTATTTTAAATAATAATAAGAATATGTATTTTATAATAATAATATTACACATGTTAAAACATATAAAATACATATTAATATGTATTTAAATAATGTATTAGGCCAGTGCACCAACATACACCAGTGTCCCCACAACCACAGGAATGGGAAGTGGGTGAGTTGTTCCAGCCTAAATTGGTTAGGATTCTGCCTGGAGTATGCAACACACAGGAAAATTAATACACAGGATTCAATACAGAGATGCAAAGGATGTAGTAGGGAAGAAAACGAGTAAGGTGGAAACACCCAGTCCAATCTCTAGCTATTCAAGTCTAATTAATCTCTGTCAGTTTAATTCACAACAGTGATGGAAAGGTCTTCCAAATGAACTATCCATTCCAATTTTTAAGAAACACCATTTAAACTCAAGGCAAGATGATACAATGCCCTGGACAGATTACATAGAATGATTTTCACCTATATTTTGTAATGGATGCAAATTAATTAATCAGATTATCATGCTTGGTGGAGCTGCTCAATAATACAAGATGGCTGGGCACAATAGTGAAAAAGCGAACAATGTGGTCAGCCAAGGATCCAAATTAATATTGTAGGAGAAGACAGTTAAGAAGGTTCTCAGAAGCTTGTATAGCTTTGCTGGCTACTTTCACTTCCAATGATTCCAGCATCTAAATGGAAACAAAGCAGTTTTCCAGTTTTAGGAATTGAATGAATAAAATTTGGAAGTTGGTTTTTCAATACTTGAAAGTGAGAGACAAGGCAAGCTAGAGCACTTTGATGAGACATGGTTCTGGTATTTAAACATATAGGCTGCAATCCTAAAGACACTTTCTTGGGAGTAAGACCCACTGAATAAAATGGGGCTTACTTTTGAGTCGACATGGTTAGCCTTGTGCCTATAGACTCACCTAAGAAAATGGAGACATTCATTCTTTTCAACTCAGTACACCAATAACAATGAATGCACATTTTATTCTTTGTCATTAGTTACTTTGTTACAACTGGTATAGCACAATCCTGTCTGCATAATATGCTGGCAGATCTTGAAGTCTACTAGCACAATGCATGGACCACCATTGCATCATTGGCTTTCCCAGTATGCAAACAGCTGCCACAGCTGGTAATTGCCAATGGCAGGCAACATACAGGTAGAGACCTGAGGGTATGTTGGCACTGGGGGCAGATAAGGGTAGGGATTGGGTGAGGCTGGGGGCAGAATGGGACTGGTGAGAATCTCAGTGGTGATGGTGAATACAAGATCTAACATAGTCCCTATGATGATTCCGAACATACGTACATAGCTTGAAACACATAGGTGGACTGGACACATAATAAGCCCATAGGGAACCAGCAAGTGATAGAGAAGATAAATAAAATTTTTCTTTACTCATTCTCTTGGCCAGCCTGCTTTGCCACTCAGGCCCCAATCTGCCATCCAATGCCATCGGTCCGATACACATCAGAGATGGGCTGGCCCTGATGTAAGCATATCATATATCTGGTGAAGTGAGTCTTGATTGCCAGTGGATACATCACTATGAGAGATTCACTTCCCAGTGCAGTTGCTGTATCAATACAGCAGACCCACAGTAAAGGAAGAAGGAAGCTGCAAGAAAGAGTATGGCTGCAACCCTAAACTCACTTTCCTGGAAGTAGGCTAGTGATGGGCTTCAGGGGGTTCTCACAGGTTCTATAGATCCCTTTGCTAATGAGTGCCTGGTTCTGAGAACTGGTTACTAATGGGACATAGAACCTGTTGTTCTATGGATATAGAACCTATTATTATGATATAATTAGGATATAAGTTATTAGGATATAGAACCTGTTAATTTATTTGAAACCCACCACTGAGTAGGCCCCATTGAATACAACAGAACTTACTTCTAAGTAGAAATGCTTAGGATTGCACTGTAAGTCAGAAAACAGGACATAAAGAAGAAAGTAAGGTTACAGTTCTAAATATAAACTGCTTTACGAGCTTTTTGTCAAAAAGTGGAATATAAATACAATTGATTGATTGAAATCAATAATAAGGCACACTGAAGTCAGCTTCTCATACAACACTAAGTAATCAGTAATTCTAATCATAACAAATCATTCACTAATTCTTCAGTCAACTTTTTTAAAATGGGTGCATGGATATATGTTATAAGATATATACATTGGCACCTGAGGGTGACCATATAGAATGGAAGATAGGCCTCTAACTTTTAACCATTGCATAGAGGAGAGAATCACTTTTAACCATTGCATAGAGGAGGGAATTTAGGCAGGTTTGGCTCATTTTAGAAGGGCATAAAACACAGTGGCTTCCTTAATTCCTTCTTCTGTGCGATGCTTAAAGGTAAAGGAACCCTGTGCGATGCTTAAAGGTAAAGGAACCCTGTCCGCCTTGTCTGTATGGTCAATCTATAAGAAGGAATTCTGCCACAGGCATGGGAAGCAGACAGACTGTCTAACATTAGCATAGCTTTTTCATCTCATGGTACACTGGCAAAGCTGCAAAATAATCAGGGCACACCATTAGTTTTTGCACAGCCGTGGGCCTGGAAATGACTCTGATGGGGGCCATATGGAAATCAGGGAGAGCAGAGGGTCTATCTCATTGCATTTGCCATGTGCTGGTCACCCCAGCCCAGAATCACTCTGCCATGGGAAAGGGAATGCACCCTGTCCCGGTTTAGCTATGCCACTGTATCAAACCAGTACAGTTTACTCTGTTATCTCAGTTCTCTGGTAGGTTATTCACATCTTTGCTACCAGATGTCCATTACACAGAGAGGCTGAGCACAGATACTAGGCCCTTTTACATGCACTGTGTTTGTTTTATCACTAAACTTTGCCCCATACAAAAACTATTGCATGAACTCATGTAAATTAACATTGAAGGGCTTAAAGATGTAACATGATCCATGTCCTTGGGCTGCTCAGGCTTGTATATTTTTTTCCCCCAAAGAAATATGCTGTCTAAGAAAATATACTTATCAGCCACAATAACCATTAGCATATATGGTTGTGTATTTGCACAGGAAATAAGTTCCCATTAAAAAGTAACTATCTACAGTTTTAAATTTTGGTCTCAAGGAGAACATAATTTTATGCATATAATTTCCCCAAATAGGTAAAAGTTAAAGTAACCCTTCTAGGAATTCCAAACCTATAAAATAGGGTTTCAGTTATATTCACCGGCTCCCTGCCAGGATTTGCAAAAGTTCAGAGTAAAAGCCAGATTTTGTGAACTGTGGAGTTCAGAGTTAACTAAGCTTATTGAAAATGTTAAATATGGCTGGACATTCAAGAGCAAAAAATAGCCCACTCATTTAGGAGAAGCTTTCATATCTTGTGTCCACAATTCAATGAGGAAAATTAAAATTAATTAATTAATTAATAGCTTGCAGTTCCAGTCTTTTAATGTACTTATATTTGAGTAAATGGTCTGAAGGGTGCAATCTAACACAGTGGTATTCAAAGGGGGGTTCAAGACCCACTTTGGGGGTTTTGACCTCAGATTGGGTGGATTACATAAAGGTGGGCTCCACCATCTTGGTTTCTGGCACTGGGCTTTCCTGGGAGTAAGTCTCATAGAACACAATGAGACTAACTTCTGAGTAGACATGGAGGAGCTCTGGAATCACAGTGATGTCACTTCCCAGTAAGTTTGACAAGAGGTCCTGGAAAGATTTTTAAGTTCAGTTGGGCAAGAGGCACTCTTTCAAGTGGGTGTTCATCTTTTATTTAGCAGGGGAAGAGTTAACTGGCCCAACTTACGCCAGCAATGTATGTTATAGTGGCTTCTACTGGTGTTCTTTTGCATTTTAGATTGTAAGCCCTTTCGGGACAGGGACCTATTAGCCATTAATTTTTTATTTGTAAACCACTTTGTGAACTTTTAGTTGAAAAGCAATAGATAAATACTGTAGATAGCTAGAAAGATAGCTAGATAGATAAAGGGAGTTCTGGGCTGAAATGCCCAAGTACCACTTATCTAACATGTCAAAATATACCCTCAGCAACATTTTTTTAAAAAAATGAGTAGCAATGAAAATAAATTCAGCTGTGAATTGTCTTAGACACTGACTGAAGGAATACTTTCATTGACTACTGGGATCCTTGCTTCTAATCTGGTTGGTTCCTCCCTACCCTAATGCAAAATGAAATGCAGTTCAAGAGGCCATTGAATAACATATTAACTACACATTGTCCTCTGATGTGCGGTTAAATTTCTCATTACCTGATGGGATGATTTAAGATGACACTGCAGTGCTGGGTGATTTAGAGAATACAGGTTGAATACTGAATACAAACTTGGACAAACTTTGGAAGTTAGTGGAGGATAGAATGGCCTGGTGTGTTGCACTCCATGGGGTCACAAAGAGTAGGACAAGACTTAACAACTAAACAAGAACAACAACAGGTTGAATACAGGTCCAGATAAACTTGGGTACAAATTCCCATTTGTCTGTATTCTCAGCGTACAATCTGGATGCCTCCATTTAACCTAACTGATAGCATTGTTGTGGAAGTTGAACAGGAGGGAAAATCCCATTTCTGCTGCTGATGTGACTCCTTGAAAAAAGGTCAGGACATAGATAATGAGCAAACTAATCTCAACAGATAAATTGATTTCACTGAATTTCTATTGCAACCCTGGAAAGCAGCCTCTAATTCCTTACAATTCCATTACTAATTGTTTGGTGCAGTTTCCATCCATCTATTTCCCATAAACAAGTTTTGCTTAATGATGTGAGCAGTGACCAGATGGTACACTGATGTTACCCATCTTTTATGTACCAGACAATATTTTTTGTCCTCTCATAGGGCAATTCCAAAATATGCTTACTCAGAAGTAAGTCCAATTGTATCTTATGGAAATTACTCATAGGTAAAAGTGCGCCTAGGATGGCAGCATTCATGCCTTTAATGACACTTATCAAGCCCCATGTTCTGGTCTTGAGGACAGGGACAGCTGCGGAGGACTAATGGCAATTATGAGCAAATGCAGACAACTAGCCTCCTGTGGTGAGCCATTTGTCTCAGACATGCCATCATATGGGTAAGTCTGGATTCATCCCCACTGCGCCAGCATCTCAGGGAATTGTCTTGCATGTTGCAAACACAATGGAACTTGCTTTTGAGTAGACCTCATAGGACTGTGGTATGCATTACTTTTTTTAAAAAAAGCAGAATTCTTATTTCGCACAATGCCTCTGCTGTACATGGAGGAGGGTCCTAAAGTTCCCTACAAGCCAGATCTGAAAGGAGTCATTGTAGACATGCTGTGTCTTGTATGGTGGTCCCAAAACGATAGCACAGTTGTTCCTGCACCATTTTTCCCACCAGCGCTCCCCCTAGTCACCATGCCAGTGTTCTTGCTCTGTTTTGGCAAGTAAAGTAATGGCCCTGTGTGAGGAAGCAGTGCCCAAAGGCCTCTTCTCATTAAGGCTGGACATGTCCCCTAAGAAAAAAGGGAGAAGTGGGAGAGGAATATAAGTAAAAGGCAGGGGGGAAGGTGGGAAGCAGGTGACTAGATCCATCTGGGAAAGACAGGGGATCCTGTCAGGAGGGAGCGTGGGTGCTTAACAGACGGGGATTTTCCATATGTGAACTTTCAGATCCTCTGAGGGGGAAGGAAAGGACATTTTGTTTTGGGACTATACTTACCTTAAAGAGTTGCTGATAGCTGATGTTGTTGTTAAGGAACTGCTGTTTACCAAGATTGTACCTGTGGAGACACAGGAGACACCATTATGCATAGAGAACACAGTAAACATTTACTTACCTGTTACTTACCTCATCTGTTGTGGTCTGTTCTGGCATGGAAGAGGAAAGGGACGACCTGAACCCCCCCAACAAGAGTGTGAGGGCAGAGGTGACCCCCACACCCTGAATCTCTCCCCCTCTGAATCTCTCCCCCTCATTTCATTGCCCTTACTCCAGTGGTGAAATTATAGTGGAAAGAAAGGGGGACAATAATCTGCAGAATAATACACCGCTGTTGATGGGGAGGGGGAGAGTAGCTTGCCCATTTTTGTAAAATTTCATATACTATAACCCGCACCAGCAGCTCTCCCTATTTGATTTCCTTCTTCCAGGCCACGGCTGGAACCACCAGGGGTTAGCAGCCTCATCAACACCAAACATCCAATGATTTATTATGCCAAGCCGCAGCATCATAATGCACCACGTGTGGCTAATAAGCCAGCGTTTTGAAATAAAGTGGAAACAAAAAAAATCAGAGACTTTTCTTGGGATAGTTTCAAGACCGCCTTAAGTATGTGCCAGGGTACTTTTAATGGATGAACGTGTGCCTTGAATGTTAAAGAGACAGGAACTTGGCACAGTCTAAATCAGTATAATTCCATGGGGCAGAAGAAGAATATTTTATTTTTAGAATAGCTGTGCAGAGGAGGGGAGATTGAATGAGCGTGGAGAGACTGGTCACACATACGTGTTGACTGAATTTTTAATATAGACTTGGAAGGTCTTGAATCATTAAAAACAAACCCATACAACTGCTGGTCTCTGGAACCTTTGCTTGTGACTCTGAGTTCCAGAGTTAATTGCAGTGATGTGATTTTAATGATAATAACATTGCTTCCTGCACTTTTCTTTTTTTGTAAGAAGAACAAAGCAAAAGCAAAGAAAATGGGCTGGACTTGGGGGAGTCATGGGTAATGACTGTTTTAGCTGACACTGTACCACTGATATCCTCTATCTAGTATACTTTTTAAGGGATTATAATTTATAAAATAGGTCCTTGGAATAAAAATACATAATACCACTTTCAACTTATCTATGTCTTGGAGAAAAAATAAAATATGTAAAAATATGTTTAAGAACACCTCAATCATTATTCTATGATGCTGAAAAGTAGCGTTAGCAGATGCTTTATCTAACATGAAAGGAAAGGTGAAATTGTATATGCCCTTATTCAATTACATTTCTTTAATATAAGGCTGATATCAGTGAGCAGGAGCAGAATAACAACTGCTGAGGTTCTCTGTGATCACTAAAGATACCCATTCTGGATACCTTTCATCTCAAAGATGGATTCAACATTCACCATTTAAATTTCCAATTAGCCAGGAAGCTAATTTAAGCTTCCATCATTTACAGTGCAATCCTCTCTGAAACCTTAGCAGAGGTGGAGAATGCTATATCATCATGCAGTTGCTGGATGGAGATTTGCCCCGATGACATTACACCCATACCAGCCACCAAGGTATGCTTTCCATTTATATACTATGCACTCACACAGCATTAGCTATGTGCTGGTGATCATATGTCATAACCACAGGGTGATCATATGTCATAACCGCAGAGTGATCATATGTCATAACCACAAAGGAGAACTAGGTGTCACCCCCAAATAAAGGACATCCAAGAAAAAATGTAGGACACGACAAAATAAATCCTATGAACACTCATGTAAAGCATAAATATGCTTTTATGTCGTTAATTTAACAACATAAAAGTGCAATTCTAAGCATGTCTACTCAGAAGTAAGTCCTATTGTATTCAATGGGGCCTACTCCCAGGAAAGTGCGTTTATGATTACAGCCTGTATTACTTATTATTAAATTTAAAACTATTACATATAATTTATTATCTATAATTTATTAATTACAAGAAGAATAATTTATTAATTATAAGGCTCATGCTTTCTGCTCACAAGAAAAATGAGAACAATTAAGATTTTTTTCCAGGACACAAGGCTGAAAAAGAGGACATGTCTTGGAAAAAGAGGACATATGGTCACCCTGGTCCTATTGTATTCTTCATCTCTGCTGTCACCTCTCAGTGCCCATTAGTTAGAGCAGGACAGTGATGTTGAGCTATACATTGAAAATGGGGATGATAGGATCAGTGGGGGAGGATAAGACAGATTCATCCTGCTGCAGTGAGAAGTTAAAGGTTAAAGGTTGTAGCTGCGGACATATTATTCTTGCAACAACCCTTCCATGCTTGGTCACCTGTATCTCCTCCAGTTGTTCAGAGTACAGGAAACACAGGTTTGAGGAAAATGCATGATGAGACTGGTAAGTGGGAGTGGGGTGTTTGTAGGATTCATAGGCGGCAGTGGTGGATCCAAAGTGGCATCAGGTGTTGTTCCAAGTTGTTCTCCTCCCAGTTACACTAGAATGAGCTGACAGCTCATCTCATCCATCTTATTCACTTCTGATCTTTTATCTCCATTGCACAGAAATAAATTCAAGCAGGACTTGACCCTTGACTGTAGAATGCATGTTCTTCATAAGTAATTTATCTCTTATCTGGTCTATTTATAAGGTTAGAGACAGTTCTTTTATAAAGCTCATAACACAGTCCTGTAAGACAGTCTCAGAGGTGAAAAGAAGGGAGCACAGGACGGCTCTACTGTACCATACAAAATTATTTCATTTTTAGCCCAATCTCTGCCACCAGTGCTGATACAGGTAGGGTACAGGGGAGGGTATCACAAAGATAAGTGAAAGTAAGTAGAATTATTTTACATACCTCTGTCAAAGTCTTGGGCTTCCTATGGGGCTCCTTGGACACATGCCACCAGTTTTTGAGGTTTTCAAAGAAAGGGTAAAATCCAGATTATGTGGTTATTGCTAAATCCAACTCTTTATTTCGTCTCTACCTGTGATTGCTCATGCTCCTAACTCAGGAATGTCACTGTTCTTCCTACACTCTTCCCACTCCCTCCCCTGTCACTCCCATGGCCATCCCCACAGCTGCCTTACCATGGATGGATTCAGTGTTTGTGTGGTTTTTTTGTTGGTTTTTTTGTGGGGGAGGGAGTATGATCACTACCTTAACTCCAGGGTCCAAATCAACCAGATAGATAGATCTGGGCTCCTGATTGATCTTCTTGCCTCTGTGACCTTGCTGGGTGGGTAAACTTTCACTCCCACACTGTAGACCAGGTAGACCTGGTTGAATTTAACGGATCTACCTGTTTGATAGACTTGGGCTTCCCTTCTAGTCAATCTGACCCATAAGCATTCCCTTGGCACCCAAATTTGTTCCCCATCCCAGCCAGCACCCTTCAGGCCAGGGGTGTCACTAGGGTGGTGTGAGTGGTATGCTTCACTCCAGGTGACCCGCCCGAGGGGTGATATGCACTGGGGGACCCAAAAAATGCAACTTTGCAATGGTGTGGGAAAATCTCATCATGTTATGTACCTCTGGATTTGTACTGAAGAGTAGAATGCAATACAATAATCTATTCTGAAATAGCACCTTCTGTTCAAAAGTTATGGCCAAAAAAACTAAAGCTAAAATATGCATTGAACTCTATGGAAAGTGAAAGTGAACCATATTGTGGCTTTACTTGTGGGTAGGTAAACATGCCATAATCCATTGGAAATGGTACAGTGAGAGGATTCCAATGACACCAGAATTGTCCTGATCCAATGAACACAGCCCCCACAGATCACCCCAAAAGGAGATCCCTGATGATTGCATTGAAATGCATTGAAAATGAAAGCAAACTGCACAGCCGTGTTTACTAGTGAGTAAGCAAGCATGCCTTGGCTGGTTTGAAGGTCAGTCCAGGGGAGTGCAAGGCTTCCAATACGGTCCTGATCCGGGACGTCACTAGAGTGTTAGAAAGGGGGCACCCTTGTGGGGTATGACACCCCTACTACCAAATGGCTGAAATCATGGTTTGTAGAAATAATCCCATCATGTTATATACTGTTGAATGTGTAATTTACAGCAGAAAGCAGTGAATTCTTTATTCTATATCTTTATATGAGTGGCTAAAAAATATTTATTCTATATCTTTATAAGAGTGGCCAAAAAACCATTGGAGGGGGGCACTGGCACATAGCCATGCCCATCATTCAGGTTGTTGCTCCACCCACAACATAGGGGTGATGTGCTGGACTCCCGCATTTGGTGACGTGAACTCTAGTGATGCCCCGATCACAGGCATGATAGTTTGGTGGGCCCCTCACTCATGACCACCAATCCATCCGGTGCCTTATCTAGTGTCATTAAACAGTGATGTCATTGCCATTAAGCATTCATGGCTGCCAGCCACAGCTGGAAGCTTCATTGCACTTCAAAGGGCATCCATGAACACAACATAAGCACAACAGAGGCACTTTTCCAGGATTTGATCAGATAGGATTAGGCCATTTGTCTGAAATCAGTGTACAAGCAAACAAGTTACTTTTGTTTGTTTTGTGAAAGACACAACATTTGATCCTAGCTAAAATGGAAATGAAATATTGTGTTGTTCTCCTTATTATGCAGTTATCCTTAGAAAGAAATATTTGTAATTATGAAATTGCTCCAGTGAATGTATTTCTTAACAACCTGGCTTTTCAGAGGCACCTTTGTGCTACATCTTTGACTTCAAACAATACAAAATACTGGAGGTTTTCTGAGCTGTCATCTTGATTCATCATCCAGGGACCCCTTTTCAGGAAATTGTTTTAGAACAAAGAGCACTATGTAAAGATTATCACCAGTTTAATCTTTGTTTTATAGGTATCTGCTTGGCCAAGAGTTTATTCTTTTGGCTGAATCTGAAGCCCAGGAGAACATGTGACTAAAACACAGGAAGGAAGACTATTCAATCCAGCAAAAGCAAACCCCCATTGCCAAATCTCCATCCATTTATTATGTTCCTTTCTAATCAGCAGTGAGAGGAAACATTATGAGCATCCGGTGATCACCTATGCATTCTACAGTATGTTAAACAATCTGCGGGAGGCACTTTCCCACAGATCTGGAGGCTGTCACACGAGGACATTTCCATAGAAATATATACAGAAAATGTTTTATGTTTGCATGCCTCATTGCAGTGCTTAGAAAGAAACATGAAATGAATTGCTAGGTCATTCGTTGATGATGCCCAGTGGTCTCTACAAGGACCTAATGGCTGTCACCACTCAAGATCATAGCTATAAAAACCATCATAAAAACTCTAATAGACTTGGATCAGGTTGACTGACTAGATATTTCTCCTTAGCTTTGCCCCTTTGGGTTCCTTTTTGTCCACCTCTTTAATGTTTCTTAGAGTACTTTCTAATGTTACATCAGTGCCACTGCAACATGTCTTCTCCCTGAGCTTTTCTAGTACATCAAAAACCCCAAGGCATTTGGCTAACATCCATGAAACATGGACTTTTCATGCCAACAGTGGCTTTCTTTTAAGAAGCACAGTGCTGGCAAGGGACACAGCTGTGTTGCATGTGGTCTTGAATACAGTAATGCATCAGGAAACAAATTGTTCTGGAGGCATGTTTGTTATGTGAAACGTTCCTTACATGAAGCGGATTTTCCCATAGGAAATAATGGAAACTCAGACAATTGGTTCCACAACCCCCAAAATATTCACATAAAAAATATTAACTGGATGTAAAAATG
Source organism: Cryptoblepharus egeriae (assembly GCA_030015325.1). Taxonomy (NCBI): domain Eukaryota; kingdom Metazoa; phylum Chordata; class Lepidosauria; order Squamata; family Scincidae; genus Cryptoblepharus; species Cryptoblepharus egeriae. Next base: position 40,012,043 of record JAREYC010000004.1, on the reverse strand, counting down.
ATGACAAAACACTGGGATTGAATTCAAAACATGCATTCAATGTGCATGATCTTATGAAGTCTACTTAGGCTGCAATCTTAAAGACACTTTCCTGGGAGTAAGACCCATTTAACACAATGGGGCTTACTTCTGGGTGGACATGGTTAGGAGGCTGCAATCCAAGACACCTTCAAAGTGTCTCCCCATTTTTACCTTCTCTCCATCCTGAGCCTCTCTCTCCCCTGCTCCCTTCTGGCTAGCCCTGAGCTGCTTCCCTCTTCTCCACTGCTCTTCTCTCCCTCTGCCCAGCCACACCCAGCCACAGGAGGAACAGCATGGAAATGTTACTTTCACTATGGGCAGGTGTGCTAGGCAGCCCTCATGCTTTTTAAACGCTGCCAGCCAGTGCGTCTGCCCCATCTGCCAACGAATGTGTTCTTTACGTGAAGCACAGTTTGTTACGTGAAGCAGAATCCTAGAGAAATTTTTGTTTGTTACGTGAAACATACTGGATGTATGACGAGCACCTGTCGGGGATGCTCTAGGGGGATTTCCTGCTGCAGGCAGGGGGTTGGACTAGATGACCTACTAGGTCCCTTCCAACTCTATGATTCTATGATTCTACTTTACGTGAGGCATTCTTTACGTGAGGCGCCACTGTATAGGGTGACTCTAGACTCACATGGCCTTGATTCAAGGCTGGTTCCAAAACTGTCTTTTAAAATAGTTTGTCTAGAAAGAATTACTTCACCACCACTACACAAAGTCCACAGACAGAGAAATGATCTCAAGAATGAATGGTGAGATATTCCAAAAGTCTAGAGCAGCTGTTCAATGATGGCAACTTGATACATACAATTAATTGAGCTATGCTGGAAGACAGTTTGTAGTGGCACCCATACCCCTGAGAAGACAATGTAAGTGTCCTTAAGGAATAAATTCTGTTGCAACTTCCAAAGGGTACAAATGCTGGCACTATACTCCAGTTCAGTGGTTCCCAATCTTATATATGTCATGGCACCTCCACAGCCTTATTCCCTGAGCTGGGCACCACCATGTTGGATACTGTGAAATTTTGTGATGTCCAAGATGGTGGCATGCCTCCCAAATCTAGAAAGATTTTTCAAGATCTAAGATAGTGGTGCTCAAAAGAACAGGTAATGGGGCCACCAGCGGTATCCTTAATGCCCTGTAAGTGTACCCTAAGATGTCTGTAAGCACACTTTGGGAGCCCTTGTTCTTGTCCACAGTTTTTGTCCGTAATTTCACTATGACACTACGTTCCTAGTTTTTCTTCAACTCCAGCTATGCCAAAATCTGTTAGTCATCTCAACACAAATATGTTAAATCATGAGAATCCTTCCTCTTGTTTCTGCCTTATAAGTATTGTAGATTTTGAGCCCCTCCAGCCCAGATATATCTTCTTTTTTATCGTAAAGTGCCATCCACATTGATGGTTATATAAGATAAAACTCTTGGACAGATGGACAGATATAATAAAATTCCTATACCCATACATGTAGGTGTGTTTGCACTTATTTAAAAAAATATCCTCTACTTTACCTTCCAGTTAGGAGACACTTGAGATGACAAATTTAAAAGTTAAAGATAATAATGAAATAGCAATACATAAACATAAAAGAAGTAACTTGAACAGGCTCAGCATTGCATAAGGAACAGAAACAGCTGCACTTGCTGAAGTTCCCTTTTCTGTGCAACTAGTAATGACATAGGGGATTTGGTTCCTTCTGCTACTGTCATTCTACCATCTTTTTTCTTGACAGTAGTTCCCTGCCTCCAACAGCTGTATAAGAAACTGAAATTCAGAGGAAAAGCTTTCCCCCAAGTTTGCACTTCCGTACTGGGAAAAGCTGCCCTGCAGAGTTTTTTGTTTCTCATATAGCTGCAAGAACCAGGTTCATGTGAAAATATTTTTACTAATTTAAGATTTAGTTCAATCTATGGTTAACTGTTTATGGTGATCACACTACCCTTGTGTCCCTCTCTCTGACTCCTTGCATAAGGGAACATGCATTGCAAGCAGTGGTGCCACTAGGTCTTGAATCACCCAGGGCAGGAGCCCAGAATGTCACCCCCATGATGAACCTCCTCCCACACAGTGGATGGGACAATGCCACAAGCAGTGAGTGTGGTGATGCACCATTGCCTTGCTCACTGGATTTTTTGAAGTAATTTTGGTAGAAGAGAGATATTTCTAAGTGGTTTGTTTAATTTAATTCTGAATGAAATTACATGTCAAATAATATATAAATTTTATATGGTACTCTTAACAGTTTTATTGTTTTTATATAATTTTAATTGAATTTTACTGTGTGTGTGTGTGTGTGTGTGTGTGTGTGTTTTACTGCTTTAATCTAGTTTTTAACTGTATATTGTTCTGTTGCTTTAAATCAGGGGTCCTCAAACTTTTTAAACAGCGGGCCGGTTCACTGTCCCTCAGACACTGTCGGGGGCCGGAGAGTGAGAGGACTTATGCAGGACAAAATGTAGGACATGTTAAAATGAAGCAAAAATGCTTGTATTGCTTTCCTGTACTTAATTTCAACACTTTTGAAACAGAAAAACTTTTAACATGCCTGATTCTCACCCAGACATGCAAGACGCCCTCAAAGCAGTTTCCAGCAACATGTTACTTCAACATATTAACTTATTTTTCATGTCAGACTTAAGACATATAATTGTAAGACACCCTCAAAGAAATTTGCAGCAACACAAGGAATGTCATGACATGCACTGACACACACCATGCTCACTCTCTCTCACACACACACAAGCACAAGCTCACCTCAATTTTGAGCTTGCTGTTCAGGAATTTTGCCCAAGCCAATGCATGTCTACTCGGGAGAAAGGCCCATTAGAGTCAGTGGGGCTTACTCCCAGGAAAGTAAGCCCAGCCCCCTGCATGTCTACTCAGAAGTAAGGCCCATTAGAGTCCATGAGTCTTACTCCCAGGAAAGTGTGGATGGGAAGGGGGCCTTAATAGCCCAGCTCTCTGCTTGTCTACTCAGAAGTAAGCCCCTGGCAGCTGGGGGGCCGTGAGAGAGTGGCAGGAGGCACGCATGCCAGCCTCAAGCCCCTGGTAACTGGGGCGGCCACGCAAGGGCGGCAAGAGGCACACGCGCGCCAGCCTCAAGCCCTGGGACGGTCATGAGAGAGCAGCAGGAGGCGAGCGCGCCAGCCTCAACCCGGGCCCCTGGCAGCTGGGGCGGCCGCGCGCTCCAGCCTGAAGCACCTGCTCCAGCTGCGCGCGCAACATTTTTTAAAAAAAATTTAAGGGCCAGCTTGAAGCTGCCCAAATTCCGGAGCCTGGAGGGGCTCTTTCCCTTTGCACAGGGCTGCCACAACTGGCGGATCTTCACCGCGGCAGCCTTGAACTGCCCCCAAGGGCCCACAAAGCGCCTCCCAAAACCCCCAAAAGACTGGCAAGCCGGATTGAGGCCTCTGGCGGGCCTGATCCGGCCCTCGGGCTGTAGTTTGAGGATCCCTGCTTTAAATGCTGTTAGCCATGTTGGGTATCCTTCCGTTTAGGAAGGAAAGCTATTCGACAGACAGACAGACTGAGATGGTATTATTCAAACATAGCAAGATGTTAAAAATTTTGGCAATAGTGGTGTTATCCCTCTCCTGTGTGCATCACCGGTGTGATCTGCATGCATCACACCACCTAGTGATGTCACTGATTCTAAGGTTCAGTGGGGAAGAGGCTTTCCCAAGACACTTTGAAAACATCACCACTGCAGAAAGACCACACTGCTTTGGGTATTGCTTGTCTCCTTCAGTTGGCATTTGTAGAATAGTGTATCTTATCTCTGATTGGCACACACCAGCATTATGGGTCTTCCAGCTCACCTGACAGGGTCAGAGATCAGATGAAAATGTCTGGGGGTCATAGACCATCCAATGGGACAGAGCCATGACATCAGCCTACTACAGTTATTTAAGGTCACAGCCAAGGTTACTCATATGTATTTCAGCCTGGTTTTCTCAGGGGTAACCACTCTCCTCCCTGAATTTGGAGATGTGTCAATGGAGTGTTGGAAGCCATTGCTCAGAGAAAGTATCAGTGATCAGGAAAAGGTGATGTTAATCTATCTATCCATCTACAGTATTTATATACTGCTTTTCAACTGAAAAGTTCACGAAGCGGTTTACAAGAAAATAAAAAAAAATTAATAGCTAATTAATGGCTAATAGGTCCCTGTGCAAAAAAGTCTCACAATCTAAAATGCAAAAAGAACACCAGCAGAAGCCATTAGAACAGACATTGCTGGGGGTGTGTTAGTGAAATGTGTTAGTGAATCATTTTAAGAATTTCCTTGCAATCAACTGCTTGTACCTTTGCTAAGATTCATCCCGATATTTCCCATTGTCAAAGTAATTTTTATAAGCCCATTTGAGGTTTTGCTTCCTTTCTTTTTATTATTGTTTTTACTCAAGAACTTTCCAATTCTTTTAACCTTCCACCTGCCTGTTGCTGGTGGAACTCAGTTCTCATGATCAATGTGACTTGTTACTGTTTAGGTTCAGTAATGAACTAGCCCTGCTTTAGATCATCATTGGTTCTGTCTGGTGGATTGAAGAAACGCAGTGGAATGGTTGTGGCCTTCAAGCACATCATGTAAAGAACGTAGTAAATAAGATTTTACTTGTTTACTACTTGTTTACATGTTGCTACTTGATTATAAATGGTTGTACTACAAGTAGTAAACATGTAGTAAACAAGATTTTACCCAGTAGTAAACAAGATCTTAAACTAAATTATTCTGTGGTCCGATACAAGAGGGTGTTTTTTTTAATGCAGCATTCTCTGATCAGTGTTTTTCCCTACTTGTCCCTAAGTGAGCATTTGTTAATTTGATTATTTCATGAGTGAGTGAGTGAGTGGAGAGGTTGCTGGTATGACACAAATTCCTAACATTCATGTTTAAGGGCAAGTGAGCTAGTGAATATTCTGTGGTTTACTTAACATTTGCATTTGCAAAGCTGGCTTACTCCCTTCACTCAACCTGAAGCCCTGGAAAGACTTTCTGTGGGTGGATATTGAGAACTTACACAGAAACACTACTTGTTTTATACTAATGACATGCAACAAAAACATGCAAATGAACTCCGGCCATCATGCTCATTGCACGCATTCATCACAGCTCACAAAATCTGCAGTTGTCCACCCACAATCTGAACTACTCTCATTTTTTCCCAGTTCATCATCTGTGGCTCAAGCTTTGTATAACTTCCCAGATTTGATAGCCCTTCACAATCACAGATAAGATGAGCCCTACTGGCAAAATTCATCTGGGGAAATGGCAGCTTTCTGCTGCAAGGTGCAAATTGCCAGTCTTGGTAGGAACAAGATTTGTAGACAATGACACTTTTCTGATTCCCAGTTGATCCTCTGCCATCTTCTCAAAATGTGTTAATCCCCAAAGAGAATTCTATTGCAAAGCCAAAAAAAGATGGAGAAAAGTTGTCTTCAGTGACTTGTGCATCTTTTTTCTAGTCATAAATAACTTTACATTTCATTTCTAGCAGTGTGATGAAGCAAGAAGGTAATGAGACATTATGGAAATCCCATCTGTTGCTCATCAGGGGATAGGCTTTTGCTAGCAGATTTATTAAGGGAAATGTTCAGTGCTGGTCTTGTTACTGACAGTTGCAAATATAAATGCTTGCCCCAACTGAAAACATATACTGTGGCTGCCTCATTCTGAGTTAAGCAATAATAATAATAATAATAATAATAATAATAATAATAATAATAATAATAATAATAATAATAATAATAAATGCCATCAAGGTCAGAATTGAAAAATCAGCCCATGACCCAAAATGCCGGCTCTGCAAAGAAATGGATGAAACCATCGACCACATTCTAAGTGGCTGCAAGAAGATCGCGCAGACTGACTACAAACTGAGGCACAACTTTGTTGCCCAGATGATCCACTGGAATCTATGCCAAAAGTATCATCTGCCAGTGGCAAAAAACTGGTGGGACCACAAGCCTAGAAAAGTGGTTGCAAATGAGCAGGTCAAGCTTCTGTGGGACTTCAGGATACAGACGGACAAGATCTTGGAGCACAATACTCCAGATATCACCATCATAGAAAGCAGTAAGGTGTGGCTTGTTGACATCGCCATACCAGGTGACAGCAGAATTGAGGAGAAACAACTGGAAAACATCTCCAGCCACCAAGACCTAAGAATCAAATTACAGCGTATCTGGTGTAATACGTACCACTGGTGGTTCCAGTGGTAATTGGCACACTGGGTGCAGTGCCCAAAGACCTTGGCAGGCACCTGAAAACTATTGGCATTGACAAAATATCACTCTGCCAACTGCAGAAATCCGCTCTTCTGGGATCAGCACAAATTATACGCCACTACATCACACAGTCCTAGACTCTTGGGAAGGGTCTGACTGGTGATGTGAATGAAACCAGCACAAAATTGTTCGCTGTGTATTTATGGATAATAATAATAGTAGTTGTAGTCGTATTTGTAGTCGTAGTAGTAGTATTTGATTTGTAGTCTGCTTTTCTCCAAAATAGGCACCCAAAGTGGCAATCTAACTCAGAACTGACTGCACCAATTGACAGCAGTAGCTCTCCCATCTGTTTTCCCCAGTTGCTCCTGAAGTACAGTGAGGGCTGGCTTCAACTGGACAAATTTCTCCCAGTTGAGCCCTGCGCCTAAGGAGCCTCAGCATAGGGCATTTGTACTCCAGTGTTGGATGCAATTTTATATTAAAATGTACTTAGATCTATTTGGTCCATTAACTCACATGCATTTTAAAAGTGTATTTTGATTACTTTCCATTCTACCATACAGAAATAAAGTCTCTAATAATTTGTATTTATAGCTCTAAGGTTCTGGCTGTTAAACTGGGGTCTCATAAAAATGTTTCTAATTGGGTCCTGCAGACCCTAAGGTGGGCCTTAGACCCTGATCACTGCTTCACATATTGCTCCACTCTCTACCATGCACTTTCATAATGAGGCAAAAAAGAAGAGAATAATCAGTCTGTAAGGGCAGAATCCTATCCAACTGAGGTGAGAGGCTGCATCCTGTGGTGGAGGAACAGACACTGGTGCCATCCCAATATATGAGAACATTTGTTCCCTTTCCATAGGGTGGCATTGTGGCTATAATGGAGCTGAAAAATGGAATATGATTGAACTTAAGTAGACGGAACAAGTTAAAAACGAGAGTCATATGGGATCAAACAAGATGTTGAAGTTATGGGGTTGCGACTACAATTGACAGCTTCAAATACATTGCTTCCTTTCTCCATGGAAGGGAGGAAAATGATAGAACTGTGTTTGGACTGAGTGGATAGTGCCATAGAGTGCCCTGTCTCCTGTTTCAGCAGCATATTTCAAGGGCTATGGCTGCTGTCCAAGGGCAATGTCTCTAAAAATGCAGCCATAGGAAAGTCGGAGGAACCACAAGACAGTCATCTATTAATTGAGCAATCCACCTACGTGGTTCACACCCAATTTCTTGGCAATCAAAGCCTCACACACATTGAAAATGAGGATGTGTTCCCACATCCTTCCAATGACTAATAACAAGGACTAGATCTGCCCTGTGCTAATTAATTTGCTGATCTTCCATCTGTCCAAACTGAGGGTCAGTTCAGATCATCATCTGCTAAAGTAAAGAGTAAGATGGCTGTGTGAGAAGCTTCACGGAGAAATTTTACAATAACCTGATAACTCTACTGGTAATTGGTGGCCCATGATCATTGGACACTGCCTCTAGCATTGTGGATTCACGAATTAGTTTGGCCTAGGTTGACCTGTTGATGTCATGACCCGTGGCATAGCTAATGATCGTGTAGCCTGGTGCAAACTCAAAATGTTGCCCAGGTAGTGATGTCACAATCAGAAGTGATGTCATGCCCAGGTTTTTAAAAAAAGATAATTGGAAGAAAACCCACTTCTTCCTCCCCAGCAGCTCACCACCCACTTGCCCTGCTGCCTCCCTCCCTGCCCCCGACCTTGTGGCATAGTTATGGTATATATCTTGAGTGAAAGAAGATTTTTGAAGCCCCCTGAAATCAAATTTAAGGAAATATATAAAAAGCATGTTCATTATTGGTTAGAGACACTGTGCTGGTGCAAAGAGTCAAAGAGTTCAAAAAAATCCTCTTTTTGTCCCGTAGGCAGTTGTGTGTTCATTTCATGGTGAATTGGCCATAACATTCAATAGAATACAGATATTCAGTTGCAGTTTGTTTCATTGCATTCTGCATTAAAGTACCTTTTCTATGACATGTAACATTATGGTATTATTCAGACATACCTGTTTTTCACAATTTTAGCTGAGCTCAGCTTGTTGCCCCTTGCATGCCCTTAGCTATGCCACTAGTTTATTAACAATGATTAAGTTATCTTTAAAGTTGCATTGATAGCATTAGCTGCATGAGGTCTATTTCAGGCAGATATTTATAATGCACAATTCTTATTAACTCCCAGAAAAGATGGCACTCCTATTTTTATTCTGGTTCTGCACCATCAATGTATATCCCTCTGCTGAAGTGCAATCCAATGCCTACATTTGAAGTGCCAGGCAGATTAAGTTAAAGGCAGTGTAGTTTAGCAGCCTCTATCTCACCGTTGCCCACCAGATGCATCAAGAAGCACACAATACAATATAAGATTTGCATCTATTGCCACTTTCTTACATCTAATAGTCAGAGATGGCAACATTCTGGTTTTAGAAGAAGACTATTTACCTAGCATGGATTGCAATCTGTGATGGACACCCACACACACATACAAATCTAGGCCAGGTAGCATCACCACATCCTTTGCCAATGAATTCCACTAATCATTTTGGTCACTAGAAAGCAAGTGACCTGAACAGTTCGATGATATCATCATTATTAGGAAACTCCACCTTTTATTGGTACTTCTTTTTATTTATCTGTCAATATTGGTGGTTGTGCACGTTGTATGGATATGTTTGGTCCTGTATAAATTCTGTTTTGTTTTAATACATATATAATTTTAGAATTTTATTTTTTTTCTTTTCCTTTTCATTTGTATTCTTTTGGACACATAAAAAATAAAAATAAAAAGTATTGGTGGTTGCAATCATGGAAGCTCTGGACTTTTTCCTGCAGGCAAGCCACCAGTGTTTTGCAAAGCATACCCAGTTCTAATAGAAAAGAATAAAAAAATCTGAAGCCAGATCCTGAGGTTAGTGAGCTTCCTACACAAAGCCTGTCCATTTCCCTTGTTAGTTACTAACTCAAATACTACTACTTATATCCCAGAGACCACCTGCTCATCAATTTCTTCCTGCCGCTCTCTGATGGAGTTCAATGGTTGCCTCCTCCGAGGCTTGCTGTGTGCACAGAGTTTTGATCGTTACAGGCCTTGAAAGCAATGTGATCAAATGGATGATTGAGGAGATTTGACAGGTGTGCAGCTGTATATTGTGCCTTCTCTGCCCCCTGACTTCTGAGCTCATCTGTTTCCCTTGTCTTGAGCACACAGGAAAACAGCGAGAAGAGATTAAAGTTGCATTTCAAGGTGCTGCCATTTATTGCGTGAGCAATAGCAGAACACATACACACAAAGAGGGAGGTAGAAAGTGCAAAAGAAAGTACTGCTACAATACAATGCACACTCCTGAGAGTAAACCCATGGAAGACAATGGGACTTACATCTGACTAAGTAAGCATAGGCTTGTGCCCTTATACAAAGACATTCAATCACAACATATCTTTTGACTACCAGAAGAATCTTCCTGTTAAATTATTTTTTGGGATTGGCAAAATAAAGATGAAGCTGAGTTTCTCCGCCATTTGTTCCTTCTTTCCATTGATTCTCCTCTTCACCCCAGCAGCTGTGAAGCAAACTAAAATCCTGCTTCTCCAGCAAGTGGAATAAGGTAAGCAGGTGAGAAGACCAGGCAAAGAATCAGAAGAACACAAAGTGGTGCTGGAGCAGAAAGCTCCTTCACATTGTGAAATGAGAGCCTGATAGTCATGGATTGGAAACCCTTATGAAAACATCAGTGGGGGGCGTGGGTTTCACCAGGTGCCGTGCATGGGAAGGGGTGATTATGGACCAAATTGGTAAAATCACAGTTTGTAGGAATAACACCATAATGTTACATACCAGTTTCATAATTTCATACAGAATTCAATGCAACAAACTTGTGTTGAAATATCTCTATCAAAGGGTGCAGCCAACAAAACCCCAGCCAGGATAGGCAATGATGCATTGCCATTCCCATGCATTGGATGAGGTACATCATGGGGGTGACATGCTTGTCCTCCTACAGCAGGTGAAACAAACCCTCAAGATTCCACTGAAACATATTTTTAAGGAGTCTTTGATTTTACTGCCTCATCCATGCATTCCCAATTTAAAAACATTCCGTAGAAATGATTCTTATTCATTACTTTGCAAGGGGTGATTGTGCTTTGGGGCCCAATTAGAAACATTTTTGCAGGCTATAGAATCATACAGCACATCACTAGTGCCCAGAGACACTGGTGGGCTTCGGGGGGTTCTCACAAGTTGTATATAACACTTTGCTAATGAGCGCTTGGTTCTGAGAACGGGGTTACTAATGGGGCATAGAACCTGTTGTTAATTTAGGTTATTAGGACATAGAACCTGTTGTTAATTTATTTGAAACCCACCACTGCCCAGATGTATTGCAAAAATGCCATAAAGCATGTCTGCAACACCCTATGAGGAGGGGAGGCTGGCCCATGGAATTGCACCAGACTCTGCACACAAATACAGGACTCGCACACATCTCAAGTCCTCAGTGAGCACAAGGGAAGGGAGGGGAGCCATTTTGGGGCAAGGGAAGGGTATGTTGGGCTGGACAGAGAGATGGTGACTGGCCTTAAGTCACTTTTTGTAACCTTAACGTATAAACCGGGATTTGATTCCAGGTTTCAATGAAGCACTCAGACCCCTACAACACATTTCAGGCTCAACAGTTGAGGTGCACAGCTTTACTCATCATCATTGGCATCCATCAGTCTTGAAAGACTACGATATCGTGCTTAATGTTATATGCGAAGCACGAAGGCCTGGGTAGATTAATATGGAGGATAGGCTGTTACCCAAGCAGCAAATCCCTCCTCTCCACAACACTGAAATAGTCCAATGGAACAGGAGAGCCAATACAATTGGTTCCAGCTGCGTTGCAGAGCTGCGCTAAGGACAGGAGCTCACCCTGTCTTGTGGGGACCCGGGTGTCAAACCCTGGACTGCTGGTTAACAGGCACAGTGTCTTAACCACTTGCGCCACCCACAGCCCTACAGCTATGCTCCTACCTTACTAATGTACTCCTATCCTTGCCATAGCTTCTCAATAGATAAAAGTAGTACTTCACTTTTTCCCCTTTTCCAGGCTGTGAGATTTTAATTATGAAAGCAGCAAGGCACAACAAGACCATCAGCAATTCCATCAGGCACATAGCCAGGCAGCAGACCATGGACCAATTACCTTCTCCCCTCAAGAAGCACACCAAGAGCCCATTTTACCCAACACCCTAGTGTGCTTTGATGCTATTAAAGTTATATCTGTAAATTAATTAAAAGGAAAGACACACTGAGCCATTCTGAGGAGAAATATCTTCAGCATGTTCTCTTAGATTGGGAGTGGGCTGAAAGTGCATAATGATCTACTGGCTAACAGGACAGAAAAGGCACATTTTTTCTTTTACGTGGTAGATTTTCTTAATATTTAGCAGGTAGAGCAACTATTGCCATCCATCTCAGTATAATACTATCCTCCCCCCAGTTGCTTTCTGGTGCTTCTTTGGTTACTTTTTACAGTCCAATCGGGTTAAGCCAATGCATAGAGACAAGGTGACCGTACGTCGAGACCAAAAAAGAGGACAAGGCCTTGCCAAACGTAGGACACCCAAGACATGACAAAATAAAAGCTAAAAATGCTCATATGCATTCCTTCCATGTGGTTAATATAATACTGTTTATTATTAAATTTAAAAACTATCACATGTCATTTATTACATTTAACTTATCAATTACCAGATGACTATTGAATACAATAGGAGTAGAAATGAGTAGAATTACTTCTGAGTAGAAATGCTTGGGATTGCACTGTATTTGTTTTATTGATTGTTAGCCACCTTGGGTACTCTTCCAGGAGAAAGGCAGAGTACAAACTAGCTAACTAGCTAGATATTTTATTTATTTTTATTTTATTTAATATTTTTATTTTATTTTTCAAAGTCTTGTTAAGCTAGGTGCATCCTGTCTGTTATATAACAAAAGTCCTGGTACTAAAGGTTTTGATAACCACTGGGTTAATGAACACACTTGTTTAAACTCCTTCCCGGAACCCCATCTTTGAGTGACACTCTGTTGCAAAGGGGACACTACTTTTTCCAAATGCATGCCTTGAAATAGCATTTCCAAAAGTTCTTTTCCAGCTAGGCTGATTTATGCTTTGGCTTTATGGATGATATCACACAATTATCTCCAGATGGAATAATTGCAAGAAGGACTGCCAAAGAATTTTAGCTGCTAAAAGAGCTCAGTCATTGCAATTCATTTAGTACTGTGATTATTTTTGTTTTGACTTTGTGTATTTGGGTGGAAGTACAACACCATATCTTTTAGGGCAAAGCATGTCTTTCAATTGTCTGAAATATCATCAGAGAGACTGTACTGAGCTCTCCGCCTACACGCAATTCCAGCAGCAGATCAGGCTGGCACAAGTTTGCCAGCTTTCTGAAAAGTTGCAGCCAATTAAACCCTTTTAGAAATAACCTCCTCCTTACAACTCACGAAGCCCCACATGCTGAGTGAGTTCTCTGTTCACTTTCTTTTGATGATCAGATGACCGTCAGAAGATGTGCTTGAACCCATTTTTTATAATTCTAGCAATATTTATTTTTAACAATCCAATGCACAATTTCTGGGCTTTCACCACATTGTAAGAAATTTGATCTGATGTGTTGTTGTCACAGTGTGACTTCCAGTCAGTGTAGCCAGAAACGGCCTTCTCAGTGGTGTCACCAACCTTATGGAACTCCCACTGAACTAAGGAAATCCTCCTCACTACTGTCCTTCTGGAGAGGCCTGAAGTCCCTTTTAGGAAGGACGCAATCCAGAGTTAGGACAGTGAAGCTGGGCAGGGCTACCCAACTCTTCCGAATCCTGAGCAGAGTGTTATGCTGGATCCAGAGAGTCAGGAAGCCTGGGCTGCCCTACTTGATCCAGCGCATGCTCTGTAGGCAGCAAGTAAGTGGCACCTGGGGAGGGCTTGTTCCTGAGAAGATGCCTCAGATCACACTGTACAAGGAACAGCTGTGTTACCTGCCTTATAAGGAAGCCCAGAAGTTTCTGATAACTAATAACAACTGCAGCTTGTGACTCCAATACAGCAATATCTCTAGTGGTGGATGGATGCAAGGGGTTTGTTGGAGTGGCCTGCTGTATCCCCAGCTTAGTGGGCTGCCATAGTTGTTCCAGTCCTGAGGTTGAGAGGCAGCAGTTGCAGCTAGGCTGGCCAAGAACTCAGATTTTTTGTCAACGCTGCCATTCTTACTCTGGCTTATCATGGACCCCTAGGGGTCTACTCATTTCTGAGGTGTCTAACTCTGAGGAAGTGGGAGAGGGCATTTCTGCCCTGGAAACAGGCTCTGGATACAGAGTTACTGTCCTGCCCTAGGTAATGCTAAACATACCCTCAAACATGCCTCTCCTGAAACTGCCTCGGCTGCCCCAGATAGGGCAGCCTAGGTCCACCTGTCTTGGGGCAGCCTATGGCTACAATCTAGAGTAACTACGGGACCTTTTACACCAATGTAGTTATGGTGTCATCTATGGGAAAACCTATGGGAAATGCATATAGCAATTCAGAGTGTCTCTTATGTCTTCCCATAGTTGCTCAGGGTTGTAGGGTACATTGCCTTAGGCTGCCCCAAGCCTTTTCCAGAATAACTTGGGTGGCCCATCTTGCAACTGGGCCAGCCCAGTGCTAGATAGGGCAGCTCAAGTACACTTTTGGATTGTCCCCTTAGACAGGCTTAGACAGGCTAAGATGTATCACTGCTATCTGCCTTTTTTAATATGGTCTTTTAACTTGAGTTTTTAAAAACTGTTTTTTTATAGTTTTAATTACACTTTATTTTTCTTGATGTTTATTGCACATAGCTAGGGGGGATGATGTGCACGGGGTGAATGAACACGGGGGTTTGATGCGCATAGTGGGGATAGTGTGCATGTGGGGATGATGTGCATGGGGTTGGATGCACATGGGGGATGTTACACATGGGGTTGGATGCACATGGGGGGTTGATGTCTAGTGGGGGGTGGCGTATGGGGGAATTTTACTCCCACAACCCGGGTACATTTTTGCTAGTTAATAATAATAGCTTAGTAATAGCTTGCTACTGAAAAAATGCCGTTTGACCTCTTAAGGATGGTCACAGTACTTCCCCTCTGCACACAGGGATAAAAATGGAGCAAGCATTTCATTGGTGCAGACGTGTCAAGCCACAGGAGATGATAAGATTACAGGAAAGTCAGGCATTGTGTTCTGATTAGCAGATGAGTGCAACGTGAAATTAAAATGGGATCATGCACATACCCTGTAATCTTTCACAGAAAGAAGCAGACGTTCTGTGTTTGTTGGCCCTGTTCTGACTCCAAGGGTCACAAATTCAGCAGTTACTGGGAAAGTGGTAGTGGATTAAAAACAGTGCCCTCTGATATATGCTCAAATTGAGATGCAGCCCACTTGAAAGATCTGACCTCATGAGAGTCAGAGGAAGGGGACTAAGGCTGCAATCCTAAAGACACTTTCCTGGGAGTAAGACCTATTTAACACAATGGGGCTTGCTAGTGAGTAGACATGGTTAGGATTGTGCTCTAAAACCCTAAAGCTTGGCAAATTGATCAACATTCATGAAGAATATTTGAGGAATTTTATACCTCATATGGAGCTAAACATATTTTTGTTTTGTTTTGGAAGCACCTACCATTGGCAAGGGGCACCCACCTTTGGCAAGGGTCAGGCAAAACCAGGGTAATTCCAGTGGCCCTCCATAAATCCCTATAAACCAATCTGTAACGTTTGCACAGGGCTAAAAGTTTAGCACATCGCTATAAGCCTCCCAAGCTGTGCACGCCACTAGAATAGGGCTGAACATTTGCTCTGGCCCTGCATTAAGAAATGTTCTGGTTCCATCTCATGCTTGCATTTCATGGAGATTCAGGAATCTTTATTACAGTATGAAATAATGAAGTCACATGGAAAGTTTATGTGGGACTTAGAGACATTAGTGCACAGGGAGGATCAAGAATGATGTAGGGACTTCCTGTGGAATCCTTCTCTCGAGGCTATATCTGATGACAGCCGTAGACCTCTAATGACCCATTTCTTGCACCCTGAAAGACCTCAAATTAAAAAGGGAAGGTGTTTGCAGAACGGCAGGCTGACCCTAATCATATGATGACAAACTATGGCTGCGATGCACAAATGGGAAGGAATGTTTTGAATTCCACACTGCCATCTGCTGCTTTCCAATGGAAAGATCATTGTTTTTACACTGTGGACAGTATGACCATTAACATGGTGACAATATGTGGGCTAAGGTGATACCAGTGGAAAACATTAAATGTTAAAGATGTCTTAAATCATGCCATTTGCAAGGCTGAGAACTTTCAAGCATTTTGAGACTGGCCACCAAACTGTTTTAAATTGAAACCCACCATATAGTTCCTGTGGGGGAAACATTTCAAAACCACCTGAGCCAGTTCTGCTCCAATCTGGAATGTCTGTGTTTGGTTTCATTGTGAAATCACATCACAGTGATGGAAACTTTTAATTCCAGCCAGTTTCTGGCCAATACAAGCTGGTTAATATTGACAATTCTGGGGGCTAATGCCTTGTGCCATCTACCAGTCTACAATATCTCCAGGAGTTTGGTTGGTATTACAATACCAACCAGTACTCCCACCTAGAAGGTGACTCTTCTTAGAACACTATTAGTACCAAACTATAAGCACAATCCTAACCATGTCTACTCAAATGTAAGCCCCGTTCAATGGGTCTTACTCCCAGGAAAGTGTCTTTAAGACTGTAGCCTTAGAGTCACTGATAATGGTAGCATGAATGTTTATGTTAGCCAGCAGGGCAATGCACATCCTGAAATTACTGGTTACAAGACAGAAGTTACTACAGTTGTGCCTCACATAAAGAACGCCTCATGTAAAGTATGTAACAAACAAAAATTTCTCTAGGATTCTGCTTCACGTAAAACGGGTTTCACGTAAAGAACACATTCATTGGCAGTTGGGGCAGATGCGCTGGCCGGCAGCCTGTTTAAAAAGCGTCAGGGCTGCCTAGCGCACCTGCCCATAGTGAGAGCAACACTTCCACGCTGTTCCTCCTGTGGCTGGGTGTCCGCTGGGCAGAGGGAGAGAAGAGCCGTGGAGAAGAGGGAAGCAGCTCAGGGCTAGCCAAAAGGGAGCAGGGGAGAGAGAGGCTCAGGATGGAGAGAAGGAGAAAGTGGGGAGACACTTTGAAGGTGTCTCGGATTGCAGCCTCCTAACCATGTCTACCCAGAAGGAAGCCCCATTGTGTTAAATGGGTCTTACTCCCAGGAAAGTGTCTTTAGGACTGCAACCTAAGTAGACTTCATAAGATCATGCACATTGAATGCATGTTTTGAATTCAATCCCAGTGTTTTGTCATCATTTTTACATCCAGTTAATATTTTTATATGAATATTTTTGGAGTTGTGGAACCAATCGTCTGAGTTTCCATTATTTCCTATGGGAAAATCCGCTTCACGTAAAGAATGTTTCACATAAAGAACATGCCTCCGGAACGAATTAAATTTGTTACATGAAGCGCCACTGTATATTAAAACTTTTTCTGCTGGTTTTGACCATTTGATGCCAGCCATGAGGACAATAGGGAGGTAAATGGACTCAGTATAAAACTGCTTCATATTTAAGGAAGGGTCATTCAGAGTGTGGGAGAGTGGCAAGGAGACTACTTTATAATTAAAAAAGGAAATAACCGGAAATGAATGCCTCTGAGATCCATTGACTATTCTTTTCTGTGATTTACGGTGGAAGGTGGAGAACTATGATAGGGAGTATGTTATTAACCTGTTACACAGAGCTAGGATTAATGTGGCACCCCAATTATGTGTGTGTCTCAGTGCTTAGCATTTATGCCTGTTTAATGAGAAATTGCAGAAATGATGGCGTCAGAGCTAGGGAAATGTTTCATATGACAAATTCATCTACTGAGAATTGGATTCTGTTTGATATTAAAAAAAAGTGCCACTAATGTTTGTCCATATGATTGTGTTTGCTTCTTTATTTTAATTAAACATGTTTTCCTTGGCAATGCAAGTTTGCAAATTATTTTTATAGGATCAAAACTTAATTAAAAATCAATGATGTACCAATTTGCCTTAGCTTTGAATATGGGTTGAAACTCTTGAAAAAAAGACATAAAAGATCACACAACTAAAACTAAAAGAACAAGCTTTCCTGTGCTGGCATTTCCATAATTACCAATGGAATCTGGAAACTGTGTGGGTCAATACTTTCTTTCCCCTTCTCAACTAGCTAGGACAGGAAGGGAAATGCTTTCAAGGGGAACATGATCTGCCTGGCATGTGCAAGTTCCATTCAAAGAACTGGACCGTTTTGCCACTGCACAAGCTAAATGAGAAGTATGCTTCAGTTATTTAATTAAACCTGATTGGGGTGTGTAGACTTCCATTACCAGATCGTCCCTTTGGGACTACATTGGACTCAGCTGATCACACTACTGCCACTGTTGAAGCATATTTGTGCTCAAGCAACCATAATGCTGCCCTGTTGATGGTGGGGTGGGGGGAGAGAGAGAAAGAAAGAAGAGAGAGAGAGAGAGAGAGAGAGAGAGAGAGAGAGAGAGAGAGAGAGAGAGAGATGAAAGGGCTTGGAACTGAGCTAGATGGAGTGGGTAGGAGGAGAGAGAGAGAGAACGAGAGACAGTGAGTATCTTTCATAATCTAAATTCTGACTGCCCTTTTGCCAGCAAGGCTGAAACACTGACTGATTGTCCATTGGAAGCATGGGATCATGTGGAAATCCTCAGCTATATTTGCTTGAGAAGTGGTTTGCCTTTCATGCCAAATGCAGGGTTGGCTTTGATTTAGAAACCAAGTAAAAATTATGGGGTAGCAAACCCCAATGAGAAAAGCATTGCTATTGCACTGTCTTTTTTTTTTTTCCTTTCCCAGCAGTATGATTTTGTCTAAACCAGGAGTTTTCAAGCTTTGTAAATGGGGAACAAGACCATATAAAAAGATCAGGAGGTCTTATCTAGACGGCTGACCTGCTGGCATAAATGAGGATCCCTATATATGTGCCATTGAATCTAATGTGCACCCTAATTTTAAAAATCTTCAGATAAAAAAAGCTTACTGGCGATTGTAATGTGCAGCTGCAAAGCAGGTGCAGAATTCAGTTTTACTGCATATAACAATGAGATATTATATAACATCAATAATATGACAATGAATTTACGTTATGATTTTTACCTAACTGCACTAGATCATTCATGCTGCAATCCAAAAGACACTTTCCTGGGAGTAAGACCCATTGAACACAATGGGGCTTACTTTTGAGTAGACATGATAGGATTGTGCTCAAAATCTATACAACAATGGGTTTATATTACATTTTAATTACAATATAGTAAACTGTGAAACTTAATACTGACCTACCCCCAAATCCAGAGTAACTACGGGAGCATGTAAGAAACTTTATGTGCACCCATAGTTACTGCACCACCTAGTGAAAAGTTATGGAAAATTCATATTGGAATCCAGAGTAAGTTGTTCTTACACCAAGGCAAGGACTCCCCATAGTTACTCTGGATTTTGCCCCTATATTTATAACAAAATACTGTATTTACTCAAACCTAATGCACCATCAAATTTAATGTGCAGCCCAATTTTGGAGATGAAATTCTGCTGAAAAAAGTGACTATTAGACTCGAATAAAGAGGGTAATTCATATGAAGATTGGCTGTTCAAGATCGCTGGGAGACTCCAGAGAAGTGACCTAGACAAGCTGGGCAGAGAACTTTTCACTGACAGCCAAAATGAGTCAGCTGTGAAGCCTGTCTGTGTGGAAGGACAGCAGTCAGATTGTGTATCCAGACCATGGAAAGATCCAACTCACCTGAAGTCAGTTCCTGAAAGAAGGAACTCTCTGTTTACAGGTGTCCTTCATTATCCACTAGGGTTTGTTCTGAAACCTCCCCATGAATACAAAAATAGTGTATAAAGGAAACAATGAAAAAAGGTTTAAAGACCCACCTCCAGGATTCTTGCTCCTCTATTACACCTCATGGAATAAGGCAGTGCCTCAGTATCTGCAGCGGTTTGATTCTGGTACTGGAGAATGGAAAGATTGCTTCCATGACTGCCTCTCTACAACAGTAGAAAAGCAGTTTTTTAAACTGTGATTTACAGTGGCCCTTCATGTTGAGTTAAAGCCGCATATAAATAATCAGTGTATAACAAAGTTAGACCTGTATTGTGAAAGCCTCTTTGACAGGGTGACCTTGTGGGTGCAATTCATTGCAATTAACTACAGGGAATCCAATTAACTACATTGCAATTCATTGCAATTAACTACAGGGAGTCCTTGCTCCAACGTAAGAACAATTTACTCTGGATTGCAATATGAATTTTCCATAGGTTTTCACTAGGTGGTGCCATAACTATGTCGATGTAAATGTCTCTTACGTGCTCCTGGAGTTACTCTGGATTGTAGGGTTAGTCCACTTTTTCCAGGATATGACCTCTTTTTCACCCTTGTGTCCTGGAAAAAACTTCATTGTCCTCCTTTTCCTTTTGAGCACACGGCATGTAGAATTCTTGTAATATTAAATTCTTGATAAATTATTATTTTTTATTTAACTCAATTTATACTCCGCCTTTCCTCCTCCATAAGGGGGAGCCCAAGGCAGCTAACATAGAAGAATAAAACATCATTAAAATTGCTAATAAATACAAATTAAAACATAATTAAAATACAATTAAAATACAATTAGAATAATTAGACTAGGAACAATTAAAAACAAGCTAAAAGACATTTGTTAAAACAATAAAATAAAACAGTAACACACTGCCCCCCACCCTCTGCCCCGTTTAAAACGCTTTTTTAAAATAAAAGGTTTTAAGGCTCCGTCTGAAGCTCTGTATTGAGGGAGCTTTCCTAAGTTCTATGGGGAGGGAGTTCCAAAGCTGGGGTGCCACCACCGAGAAGGCCCTATCTCTGGCCACCACACCTCTCACATCTTTTAGTGGCGGCACAGTCAGTAGGGCCCCCTCAGATGACCTTAGGTGACAGGTCGGATTGTACAGAAGAAGGCGGTCCCTCAGGTACCCAGGACCCGAGCCATTTAGGGCTTTAAAGGTCAGGACCAGCACTTTGAATTCAGCCCGGAAACGAATGTATGTTTTATATGTAATATATTTTTTATATATTTACATATATAAATTATATGTAATTATGTAATAAGGGGGGATTTGCTGCTTGGGTAACAGCCTATCCTCCATAACAATCTAACCCAGGGATTCATGCTTCGCATGCAGCGTATGGAGCGCTGAGCATGATACCATAGTCTTTCAAGACTGACGGAGGCCTGTTATATGTAATAGTTTGAAATTTAATAAGTCATATTAAAAGCAGGCCTCCATCAGTCTTGAAAGTCTATGGTAACTAACCTCTCCACGCCACTGAATTAGTCCAATGGAAAGGCAGAGCCAATACGATTGGATCCAGCTGGCGTTGCAGAGCTGGGCTAAGGACAGGAGCTCACCCGGTCTTGTGGGGCCGACCCAGGTCTCGAACCCTGGCCTGCTGGTTAACAGGCACAGTGTCTTAGCCACTTGCGTGTTTAAATAAACCACACGAAGGCAATGTAGATGAGTGGTTTTAGCTTTAATTTTATCATGTCCTACATTTTGCTCTAGTGTCCTACATTTTGGACAGCCATTGTCTTCTTTTGTGATTATGATATATGGTCACCCTGCTCTTTGAGGCAGGTTTCTTATGTTCTTATTACTGTTGTTATATGATCGTCCTCAAGTGTGGCTTTGCAGCCACTTCACACATCACCAAACCAGAGGAATATAAGAAGTTTTTTTCAGCTGGGGAAGGGGGCTCCAGGGGGAATGCTGATTGCTTTGAAGGCAACTGATTAGGCCTTCATTGAGAACACTCAAAAACTAAAATGAGAATGAAGGGATGTGGTATACACTGCCAGGTTATCTGGGGATTTTGTGCTGTGTATGGAGTCCCAGCATCATTTGTGCAACTCCATCTTGGTATGAATAGGTGGAGGCAGAAAAATCCTAGGAGTCCATCACCCCCATGTGATTGGTGTTCCTGTGTTCCCAGAGTCAGTCCTTGTCTGGGGTTTGGAGGAAAGTAGACAGCCAGGCTGTTTTCCCCAAATGACTAGCAACTAACACTTTTGCAGGGGTTCCCTCTTAGCTAAGTTCTCTCTGCTCCAGTTTATATTATTTGAATTTAATATAAGTTATCAATTTTAGGGCACAATCCAGAGTAACTATGGGAGCATGTAAGAGACATCATGCGCACTCGAAGTTACTGCACCCACTAGTATAAACCTATGGGATATTCATATTGCAATCCAGAGTAATTCTTACTCCGGAGCAAGGACTCCCCATAGTTACTCTGGATTTCACCCTAAGCCTCTGTCTTGTGTGCTCATTGGGGATGTCTATGTATAGTGTTATTTGATCATTTCTGGCAAACCCAATACAGAAAGCAGTTGTGTCTCTTTAGGTATTTAATTGCACATTTAACTGTCCTACTGAGTTCGTGAATCCATCAGATCAGATTCTGCATCAGTTTGTGCTCTGCATAGAAATGTGGCTCATCTGCTACTATCTTTGGGCTTGCATGATGTTTCAGAGAAAAAAAATCCCCAAATATTGTCATTTGGAAGTGTGGAAACCCCCTGAGAAATTCTACTTACATGGCAGAAACTCATTTTTAAAAATAGAATCTTCTTTGGAAGTTTCTTGTATGTTTCCTCTTAGAAGAAACCTTGGAAAGAATAAATTGGTATTTTAAATACTGCTATAAACATCAATATGCATTTCCACCCATTCAGATATCCATGTATCTAATTAAATGGAATCTGGCTCATGAAAGCTTACACATTATAGATGTATCTATTATTTTTGTTGCAACAAACTGGGGTAGCTCCTATGCAACATAGGCTGCAATCCTAAAGACACTTTCCTGCAAGTAAGACCAGTTGAACACAATGGGATTTACTTTTGAGTAGACATGGTTAGGATTGTGCTCATAAATGATAATGGCATGGTTTGGCATTATGTGGTAGCACAGTCAGGAGCCATTCTGTCCAGTCCTATGCACATCTACTCAGAAGGAAGTCCTATTGTATTTAGTGGGGCTTACTCCAGGAAAGTCTATAGACCATTGCAGCCTCTGGACCCTTCATGCTCTCCTCCCAACATGGGCAATTGTTGCACATGAAGACAGGGGTGGAAGAAGCGAACAATCTGGTTGCTCATTCATGTAATGTCAAAGGCACATGGTATTACATCCAAACTACGCTACTAACACAGTATCCATAGATTCAGAAAATCCCAGGGTGGGGGAATCCGAACAGAGGGATTGTCTATAATGGATAACCAATCAAATAAGCATCTACTTGCATTTACATGCTTTTGGCAGGAGCTGGACAAGTAATGAGAGCTCTCTCCATCTTGCAGTATTTGGGTCTTGAACCGCCAAATTTCAGGTTGATAAGCACAGTATCTTTAACCACTGAGCCACATCAATCCTCATAAATTAAGCATAGCCATGGCAGGTCATATGACACAGAAAGACATAATAAAACCTCCATGGATGCTTCTAATCCAGGTTTTTTTATTTGGCTACAGAAAGATCTTGCAATGCCCTTGCCTTTGCCTCCACTTTGTTCCAACTGATTCAGCAGGAGCTGCATCTGACAGTAATCCACATTCAGCCCAGGACATATCCCTGATAACCAGATAGTAGCAAACACTGTTAAATGTTGAGCTTTCTCTCCTGTTTTTAATAACACCCATATCAGTATGGTAGTGACTTTTGAACTAAGGTAAGCTATGGAGGATTGTTCATTTGTTCACCTTACACTATGCTTTTTCCCATATTCCTTGCTCGAGGTAGATGCTGACAACAATATGGTCAATAGCACATCATCTCAAATCTAATTCATGCTGGAATACAGCTGGAATACGGCATTTGATACAAAGGTATATGAATGACATCAGTGTTTGCAGAGGACTCTAGGTTTCAGACCTGAACATTTTCTCAGTTGTGAAGCAAATTGTTAAAGTATTGCTGTGACAATGAACTCCAACAATACTAAACAACTGAAAACATAAAAAGAAAGTGTACACTGTTGAAAGATTTGAAAGTTTCAAATTTAATGGGCAATAGTGAATAGAGTACTGTCATATACCCGTATTTACTTGAATCTAATGCACCATCGAACTTAATGCACATCCTGATTTTGGAGACTGAATTCAGCTAAAAAAGGTGAGTGTTAGATTTGAGTAAATACAGTATTAACTCATGCGGCTCATCCTATCCATACATTCCTGTGAGTAAGCCCCACTGAATGCAATGGGACTTAGTTCAGAGTAGACATGCTTAGGATTGCACTGTCTGGAGAGATGAGTGCAGAACTCTGCTTAGACATGAAGTTCAGACTAAACTTGGGCTAGTCTCCATTCCAATATAAGCTACTTCACACAACTTCAAGCAACTTTAAACTACTTCACACAACTTCACACAACCTTTTATAGCTGGAATCCATTTTGAACCATACACTTTTTTTCCTGGACTGTTCATTAGCAGTTATGTGCATGATAAAAAATTATTAGATTAGTTTTTTTAAAAGCAGACAACAGGCGAGGCAATGAATAACAAGAGAATAAACAAAATCCTATGCTAGCAGAATACATATTCTGTTGTCATGCACTATCGTAGGAGCACAGCAAACCACTTTGCAGCACAGGTGTGCTGGCAGTAGGCAGTAAGATTGACAGCACCAATGCTTGCCATATCCATCACATTTCCTAGGCCTGATCCACGTGCACAGATCAATGCAGATTTGCACCAGTGATATCATTGGCATAGATCTAATTTACTTACTGGACCTATTGACTCCTGAGGCTTACTAAGGAGCAAGAGAACAAATATTCCCTTCCCACAAGAAGATGTTCAGCAGCCAAGAAGTACCCACAGGATGCAATGTAGCACATGCCAGAATTGCTGTAGCCTGCATGGTAATTTGCATTGGATTGGGCTTTAAATGAAACAGTCTGCAGTGATCAGGAATTAAAATTAATAATAACATTTGTGTAGCATTCCCTGAATTTGTTTTCCAGTGTATTATCACAATGTAATACTAATTTTTTGTGCCTCTTTTTAAAATTTCACCAGCTGTGGGTTTCAGAACTTTCTTTGAAAGGTATCTCATCACCGGAGATTTTCACTAAAATATCATCTTAATCAAGGCTTCTTTTCATCTTCAGTCTTAGTACTCTGCGCAGGAGAATAGTGGCACAAATCTAGTCAAGGAAAGATGTACGATGCTGAATAAACTATCACATCATTATTCTAGACCAGCCACCGGAGTTCTCCAGTCCATGAAGGTGAGGACATAGTCCGATTGATATAACCTCCCCTGCGCCAACAGTGATAAATATGTGAAGGGACAGGAACTTCGAGGTTAGATTTAAAAAAGGCACAGTGAAAAGCTGGCGCTGAACTGTTTCATTCTTCCATAAATAATTTGCTGGGAAGCAAAGTAGAGCAATGGACTGTAGTAAATCCTTGCCTTGCTATAAAGTGTAGCTGGATTAAACCTATACCTTGCCCAAATCACCTCCATACCCATGCAATGCTAGCATAAAAAGATCTGCCTTTATCTGCTCAGGTGATCAGGCTGAGAAAGCTTGCATCAGCACAGAGGAAAAATACAACAGATGTGTTTGCATAATGAACAGTGAAGGGAAACTTTATCATATAGCTTTCCTTCACTGTTCATTGGGCAATGCATCTGTCATGCTTTTTCATCTGAGACACTCTGCAGCCCTTGGATATGCAAATGTAGGTTTCTGTGCATCAGTCCACTAAACTGGACAACTCACTCGTACTAAGTCTTTGTCACACTGACATTATGGCTGCAATCCTAGTTCCCAGTTAGGCCAGCATAAGCCCCAGGATGAGTCTCATGCTGGCCTGGGGGTGTCACAAAAGTGCTGTAAGGCACTTTCTGTAACATTACTGGGGGAGCATTAGGCCAGTACACAAACTAATGTGCTTGTTTCCCTACCTCACCATGGGAATGGGAAGACAAAGGGTAGTGTTGGTCTAAGTTGGGATTGCACCAATTTATCTCATGTGCATACAACATTTTGTATCCCCCACAGTGTTTCCAACTATTATCTGTAACAATATTTGTATTGATTCTGCAAAGCACTGGGCTAACTACAAGAATTTAAGCCCAAAGCTCAAATGCACTGCCTGGCAAGCAATATTGAACTAGTTGAACCAGTGGTCTGGCTCAACGCAAGACAGCTTTATACATATCTAAAACATTATTTTCAGTGAAGACATATCAAGGTATTTGATGAATGCAAGGCGTTCACCAAAACAGTTGGCCCTCCATTATGAGATATGAAATTTTGCATCTTTGGACACAATCCTAAGAAACTTTCCAGCACTGGCATAGCTGTGCCAGTGGAGTATGTTCTGCATCCTGCAGTTAGGGGGCAATCCTGGAGGCCTCCTAAAGGTAAGGCAACGTTTGTTCCCTTACCTTGGAGTTGCACTGCCCTTATTCTGAAGCTGGAAAATTGGTTAGGATTGTGCCCTTCAAATGTGAAGTATGATCTTGGCTGAAAATAAGAACTCACCGTGCCATGCTAACCTGTGGTTAGTCTGGCACAAGTTCCGTGCTGACCTGGGGGTGTTGCAAAAATGCCACAAGGCACTTCTATTGGTTGGCTTCAGGGGGTTCTCACAGGTTCTATAAAACCACTTGCTAATCAGTGCCTGGTTCTGAGAAGCAGTTACTAAGGGACATAGAACCTGTTGTTAATTTAGATTATTAGGACATAGAACCTGTTGTTAATTGATTTGAATCTCTCCACTGTTCTGGCTTCTATGGTGGATCCAAGCATGCCGATGGAACCCCCATGAATGCCTTCAGACCACTGTTCATCAAATCACCAATGTAAATGTTCCATATTGAAAATCACAGACATGCTTTTTTTGTTAATAGACATACTCAACACTATATATCACAATACTTTGTACACAATTTCCTCTTTTTACCAGGTAGCTGTTCATGAAGTGTTAATATCTAAGGAGCATTCTGTAGAGAAGAAGAGTTTCTTTGTCATTCAAGTACTGTATACTCTTAAGAAGATGTTGTAAAGCCAGGATCTCAAATACGGTTTTGTGGAAATAATCTCTGTTTATGGAATAAGAATTGTTCATACACTGTATAGCTATTGATTTATAGCCTTGATTTACAGACACGTTGGTTTCCTCTTCATTTCTATTGTGCTTAAGCACTCTTAAATTTAAGTTGTGCTCTGTAACTAAACCGTATCGTGTTGCTATTATAGCCATTTAAATTACAAAGAAATATCCAGTTCCCTATAAGCCTTGCAAAATCTTCTAGGTCATTCTTTTGCAAGCGTTACTCATACTCACTACATTTGTATGGAAAGAAGGCTTTCTTTCTCCACCTAGTGGCATAGTCATAGTATTCACTATATGTTAAAAAAGAAATATCAAGATGGAATACCCAAACTGAAAGAACTTGAAATCTATTTTTTCCCTTTCTGTTAAAAAAATTAAAATTCTATGCAGGTTTAATTTTCCTGAATCCTTCAAAATCAAATATATGGGGATTAAGTATAATGAAGATGTTTCAAAAAATTGACACAGCAAACATTAATATAGGACACCAGAAAACATATGGTTTCAGCTGGTCCATGTCTGATTGAGAGCTGCTTCTTGTGGTTGCTGAACAAGAGAGACATGAAGAAGGAAAGCCTTGAAAATTCAATGGGTTTTATTTCCCTGGCCATGGTGAAGTACAGGCAGCAGTTTGAGTCACATCAACACAAATATTATTTTTCTAGCCTGAGCCACCAAATTATGAACATTATATCCTGCAGGTGGTGATGAAGTCACATGAGAAGCTGGACACAGTTAAGAGCCAAAAAATGCACATGATATTCAACCACCTACATAGCCATGATGCTCTAAAGACAGTTGTCTGGAGCAAGCCTTTCATGTAACATCGTTCTCAACCAATGTCTAGTGATTCTAATCACATTAAACCAGTAGTTCCTAAACTTTCCTGGCTTTCCTGCTGCCTCTTAATGGCTGAACTGGGTACCACCGACTTAGATCTTGTGAAATTTTGCAAGATCTAAGATGGTGGTGCCCAACTCTCAGAAGATTTTGTGAAATCCAAGATAGCAGACACTGAGGAAACACGTAGGAGGGGTGACTGGGGACATGAGTAGCATGGGTAGGGGCTGTCCCGTGTATTTGAATATTAAAGTGTGTGCATGCAGTGGAATTGCAGCAGCTTGCTGGTGTTCTGCATCATCTTAGATTGAAAGCCCTTTGGGGACAGGCATGTAAATTACTTTGTGAACTATTTTATTGAACAACAGTTATGATCTTCCACCCACTATCTCTGGGCAGAGCCATTTTAAACTTGGCTGGAGCTGCCTCAATAGATATATAATTATATCTAAGTAGTGGTAGTAGTATGTAAAATTACTGTATCATCTGCTTTGGACAACATACTGATGAACCTTGGACCTAATACTGATATATTATGGCATCTGAATGTCCCACACAGAAGACTGTCAGGTCGGGGCACAATCCAGAGTAACTACGGGAGCACGTAAAAGACATGTACTGCACCACCTAGTGAAAACCTATGGGAAATTCATATTGCAATCCAGAGTAACTTGTTCTTACTCCGGACAAGGACTTCCCGTAGTTACTCTGGATTTCACCTTCAAAAAGTCATTAGGTTTTGGCCAAGTTGGTTAGGGAGAAAGTGTTGTCACTCATCAGAGAACCTACCTGGGCAGAATCTGTCTAAATCCTCCCTACTGATGGAAGTGATGGTGTCCAGTGTACGTCAGAGTTGGGTGGAATGCACCACAGAAGGTTCACCCTAGGGGTCTCCAGCAGTCTAGCATCTTGATATCAGCCATTATTTTCAGACTTTATTAACAATTCAAATGGGGATTTAAAAGATCTAGGCAGTGGCCTAATTCTCAACTTCTTAAATATGACCAAAAAAAAACTTCAGCAGGACATTTTTGCCAATATCTACATTTTATCAATTAAAACTGGCTGTCATATCTGTGCAACCTGTTAGACACAATAAAAATAGCAACAATTATGTACTTGCTAAAGATTTTTGTTGTCTATTTCATGTTTTCCTAACCTGGAAAAAAAAGAAATGTTCCAGAGCTAAACTATCATTCATTTTAGCTTATTACAATCATCCTGAACACAAGTTTCTTAAATGAAGGATAATACCAGAGCAACGCTTTATAATGTGTGATATTGCGAGGTTAAAGATCTTATTCTTTCCTATCAGAGCCCACAGTAGCAATCTCAAAGCTGCTCTTTGGCTAATCCCCTGTGCTAGTGATATCTAATACAAACTCCATTTATCTCACCAAGGGGAATGGAAATAGGAATCAATAGGAGACAGGGCTAGAAAGATTCGGCTGTCCAAGGCATTTTTTAAATCTACTGAAAGACTTCAGTTTACTTGATGCTGATCTGCACTTCCAATGCATAAACATTTATAGATGCCTCTGCCCTCAAGGAAATCACAGGTCTATTTTATGCCTCCTGTTGCACAACACATAGACTCGGACAGGACACTTCAAGTTGCAAAAGAAGAAGTTGCTACAGCATATAGCTTTAAATTTCCTACAATAGGGTGACCAAACCATAGCCCATGAGTCACATGCAGTTCTTTAACAAACAATGTGTGGCTCTCAAAAATGTGTTCACTGAATTCCTTTTGCATCACAATTAACCTAAAAAGTAAACAACATTTTGCATTACCAGATATAAACTGAGACCTCTTTGGATTAAAACACAAGTTTAAAGTCCATGAAGAGTAAATATATTTTAAAAAATTTAATACTTCTTAAATATTGCACTCAACTGTATGTGGCTCTTAATGTTAAGCAACTTTGGCTTCCCCTGTTCTAGAAGGACCTTTGAATGACTCACAATGCTATATTGTATAAGCAAAAGAGCCCTGCATTATTCCCTGCCCTGCCTTTGTTCTCATTGTTCTCTGTCCTGCCTTTTTCCCTAAGAACATAAGAAGAAGAGCCTTCCTGGATCAGACCCAGGCCCATTGTATCTTACAGGTACCCACTATTTTATTTATTTATTTTAAAAATTTGTATCCCGCCTTTCTCAGGCTGTCTAGCCCGACTCAATGCGGCAGAAACATAAAACACAATTAAAAACATAAATAATAAATACAGTAAAAACAATTAAAACATATAGGCTAAAAGATACAGTAAAAACAATATAAAACCAAAGCCCCACCCCAACCTCTGCCCTGTTAAAAAGTCCCTTTGAAATAAAAGGTTTTTAGGCTCTGCCTGAAGCTCTGCAAAGAGGGAGCTTTCCTTAATTCTATGGGGAGGGAGATCCAAAGCCGGGGTGCCGCCACCGAGAAGGCCCTATCTCTGGCCGCCACACCTCTCACGTCTCTTAGTGGCAGCACAGTCAGTAGGGCCCCCTCAGATGACCTTAGGTGACGGGTCGGATTGTACAGAAGGAGGTGGTCCCTCAGGTACCCTGGACCCAAGCCGTTTAGGGCTTTAAAGGTCAGGACCAGCACTTTGAATTCAGCCCGGAAACGAATGGGCAGCCAATGTAGTCGCTGAAGCAGTGGCCCGACAGAGTCGAACCGATGAGCCCCAGCAACCACACGGGCCACCGCATTCTGGACTAGTTGAAGTTTCTGGACAGTCTTCAAAGGCAGCCCCACGTAGAGCGTGTTACAATAGTCTAGTCTCGGGCATGTGTCACCGTGGCCGGATCTGAACGACTCAGGTATGGTTGCAGCTGGCGGATCAGCCAAAGCTGAGCAAAGGCTCCCCTGGCCACACTAGATGCCTCTAGAAGCACA
The DNA here is from genome assembly GCA_030015325.1 of Cryptoblepharus egeriae. Classification (NCBI taxonomy): domain Eukaryota; kingdom Metazoa; phylum Chordata; class Lepidosauria; order Squamata; family Scincidae; genus Cryptoblepharus; species Cryptoblepharus egeriae. Next base: position 39,981,752 of record JAREYC010000004.1, on the reverse strand, counting down.
CAAGATACTTATGACAAAGTACCATAAGTGTCAAAGTAAGATTCCCCAAGAAGAACAACAAAGACACCAGATTGTACTTGGATTTAACTTCGGCCACTTTATCAAACACAATTTACAATGCATGAAAAGTACTGAACACACTTTCCCTGCCTGGATCAGTTCCCTGAGTCAGATCCCTGATTTATCTGTTGTATGAACTGTGACTGGTGGAAACTCTCTGGACTTCAGATCATCCCCAGTTCTGCCCCAAGAAGCCAGGACTTATAGTCTTCAACATACAAGGCAAGCACTTTGTTTATTGACCTATACTCCATGTTGTCTCCCATCCCTCAAGAGTGCTGAGACCTCCAACAGAGTCTGAAAAACCTGCTATCCTAGTCCCATGTCTCTGAAAATCATTGATTCAGGCATTAGCTGGGCAACATTTCTACCAGTCTCTTCAACTGCGACTTTGACAATGGCTTGATGTGCAACCATTAGTTGGTGAAATAATCTCACCAGGCATTGAAAACTGAATTCTTACTGTGAATCGCCTATTTTAGGAGGGAGGGAGGGCATTCAGCACAACTCAGGGTCTGAGTGCCCTTCCTCCTAGAAAAGTAGATTCATGTTAAAAATTCCATTTCCTCCATTGGAAAGAGAGGGCACTCAGCCTGACATGGGATGTGACACAATTGAGGGTGGTGGATTGGGCCTCCCTATGCTTTGACCACCTTTTGCAATACCCTTCTACCGAAAGCAGCTTCAGATGGGGCAGCTTGGTAAACATAAAGGGAGTAGCCCATGTTGCTCCTCCAGGCAGCAAACCCTCTGAAGGTTCCCAAAATTGCAGCCCCCTTGATTGAATGCACTGTTATGCCTGCTGGGGGAGATCTCATCTGATGATTAATAAGCCTTAATTGGAGATGGTGGATTTAGATGTCCTATTCCCCATTGAAAAACACTTAAATTGGGTAAACAGTGTGACTATTTTTCTATTGGACTTAGTTTGGTTAATGTAGTATGTGAGGATCCTTCAGACATCCAGGGATTGCCACTCCTGCTTCTGAAGCTTCTGTGGATTTGGGCAAAAGGATAGTAAGATAAGTTCTTGCAACCTGTGAAACCAGAAGTTAACTTTTAGGATAAAGGCAGGGTCTGGCTTAAGTACTGCTAAGAACACAATCCTAACCACGTCTACTCAGACGTAAGCCCCATTGTGTCCAATGGGTCTTACTCCCAGGAAAGTGTCTTTAGGATTGCAGCCTATGCCATTTTAAAAGATACATGTGGAGATGGCTCCAAGCCTCTGCCTTTGTCAGATCAGACTGCTGTACGGTAAGCACAACAGCAGCAAGTGACACCATTTTTTTCCTTATTAGTTGGCTATCAAGGAGGAGTGCCTTCTACTGCTTCTGATACTGTTCTATTTGAGCTGATTCCAGGTAAAAGGCTGTAATCATGGTGCAGGAAACTCTCACTGAGAGATATGAATCAGGTGGTGTGTCTGGAAAGAATATATACTTTGGTTTAGAAGGCTGTTTAATATAGAACTGACTGCTTATTATTTCTATAGGATGCCAAAGAGCCAGCTGGGAAAGTCTGTAGGTGATGCGCCAAAGGGGGATGGCGCACTGAAACTTGTGTTCCTTGAGATAAACAAGTCTTCAGCAATATATCAATACAGTAAACACACCACTTTTGTAAGGGGGTGGAGGAGCCTGGTGAAGGTCCTTGATAGAGTGCTTTCTTACCCCCTTTTGACATCGGTCTGGTTGCTGTCACCAAGCCTAAGTTCTTTTATGTGGGTATTTTTCAATTCCCCAGTTAATTTTCACCAGCAAGTTCAGTGTAACTCAGTCTTTGACTTTTTCCCTTGCTCACACTATAGTTCATAGCAAGGTGAAATCAAATGGCTTATTAACCTGACCTTCAAAGGCAGAGAAACACACTTAGTCAATGGGGAGAGTCATGTGCATGAAGTAGAAGCAAATGAAAGGTAAAGCAGATGTCCTCCGCTGGTTACTTTGCTAGTCATGACCAATTTTAGGGAGTGAGTGGTGCTCATCCCTGTTCCAGGGTCAAATAGCCAGCATTGTCCACAGTCATACATCTGCATGACAAAGTCTACAATCCAGAGTAACTACTGGAATATTTACTTTGATGTAGTTACGGTGCCACCTATGAGAAATCTATGGGAAATGCATAGAGCAATTCAGAGTAAGTGCCTCTTATGTCTTCACATAGTTACTCTGGATTGTAGGGTATGACCAGTGGTGGGCACCAGCAGGTTCGCACCTACTCTATAGAACCGGTTGTTAATGACAGACAGGACATATATAAAGTTTAAAAATAGCCATTTAAAAGTGGCTGCCAGATGGGCATAGAACCGGTTGTTAATTTCTTTGAAGCCCACCACTGGGTATGACTGCAATCCTAAATACACTTTCCTGAGAGCAAGCCCCACTGAATGCAATAGGGCTTCAATAGGACTGTGCTGAAAATGCCAAACAGCACAGAATGCTGTTACCTTCCCACAGAAGCGGTACCTATTTATCTATTTGTATTTACATGCTTTTAACTGCTAGATTGGCAGGAGCTGGAGAAGAGATTGGAGCTCACTCCATCTTGCAATACTCGGGTCTCAAATCGGCAACCTTCGGCCAAAAAGCACAGTGTCTTTAACCACTGAACCACTGCAGCTCCTCGAAGCAAATACTGGAATGTATATTCAGCCACTCAGAACCGGGCAAGATCATCAAGGACATAGTACTGTTACACTCTTGAGGCAAGGTGACCGTGAAAATGATACTGTTCTCATGGTACAATAACTCCTTTATCTCACCACTAACCAATTTAGATTTAAACAGAGCCATATTTATACCTCAACAAATGAAACAATTTAGTCCTCTAAATGAGGAAATTAGAAAATGCTTGCACTTCTAATACCTATCAACCTGCTCACAGAAATGAGGAAGGAGATGAAACATTTTCCTTCTGTGGTATTTTTATGTTTTCACATCTAGCAAGTCCAGCAAGATTTCTGAAAGGTGAAACGAGAAGGACATTACAAGGATCATTTCTTGCTCTTGGGTATAACTGATATAATTTTACATTGTGCGGATGTGTGTAAGCCCATATGCACATACTATTACTGCAAGCACCAATATATCCATTTTCAATGTGTCAACATTTTTGTCAATGTGTCAGCATGCTATTTTTGCTGTTTTACACACACACGCTTTGGAAAGATAATACTATAAATATTCATTTGTCACCTTGCTTTGGAAAACTAAACTAGAAGCTAAACTAGCTTCTTTCTTTCATGAATTTATGAGAGAAAATGTGGTCAGATTTGCTTTCCTGCACTTCTGCTCTTCATCCGAAACAGGAATCTGTCTGAACAGCTACATTCTAGGGTGAAGAATTTAGGCTACATTATCAGTGTACTCACATTCCAGTTTTTGTTTGAATTGTCTGGTTTTTGTTTCCTTGCTGAGTTTTTGTAATGCCCCAGGGTGCCATTTATAAGGCTCAGATTATTTTTATATATACGGGCCAAATGTGATTTCATTTCCTGTTTGGTCAAAGTACCGCGAGAAAAACTGAACCACATATTACTTGAGGCCTGTAAAACGTCCCCAGAAGTCACAGAAAAATGCAATACAACTTCAGCTGTGCCGGATTTGGGCCCGATTTAACAAAGTTGTTCTTTTTTCTTCTTCACTGAGGATTTTACAAAAACCAAATTTCTTGCTGCATCCCCTTTTTCCTCATTATCACCTGTCAACGTAGAATTTCCATTCATTAAACCCTCCCTAAAATTATTACAACAAATGTAATCAAAGTAACGTCTTGCAGTGTTGGCTCAGAATATCGTGTATTACATTTCAAGGGAAGGGGGAAAAGCCTTTATTCCTGTAAATTTGTTTATTTTGGCAATTGGTGCTCTTCCTCCTGTGCCATAAAAGCTGGGTTTTATAAAATAAAAAAACAAAAGCTTCAAAGCCTTTCTTCCCCACAGCTTGAAGTTAAGATGGAAATAAACCAGAAAAGAATTGGCTTTCCTAAAGAGTAAGATGAACCTCAGATCACTGACGTGAATTGCTCAGTATTTTCTGTGTATATCCTGTATACATCCTTCTCACCAGTATACATCCTATACACCAGGAAAAGGCCCGATCCTTTCCAAATTTTCAGCACCTCAGCCAACCCTGAGGTAACAAAAGTTTGTGTATGTTGCAAAGGCCATTCTACTGTCTGCCCCCATAGGATGCAGTGCAGGCCTAACTGGTATGACTGCACTAGTGCTGAGAAGTTTGACAGGATTAGGCCCAAAGGCTAGAATCCAATGCACATTTTCCTGGGAGTACGCGCATTGAAAACAATGGTACTTCCTTCTGAGTAAATACAGGTATCCCCCACTTATTGGACAGGCTAGGGACCAGAGTACCATCCAAAACTGAAAACCACTGAAAAGTGGAAACTAGTCATTTTTCAGCTTGCAAAGGCAAAATGGCCACCAAAATGGACATAAATATCACTTATAAAAGCCTATCGCATGTTTATTAACATATAGCCAAAAGCATTAAAAATTACAGTAAAATGAACAAAGGCAAGCGTGGGAAATGAATATCTTATGTATCTGAATTATGGTTATGTACTGAAGAAAGTCATAAGGAAGTGGCAAAAATAGTCTGATCACCATGTCACATGCAAATCAACATCAGGGAAGATAATGTTAGCCTTTAGACCAGCAGAGAGAGATTGAAAGAGCGGAGCATGTACTGAACAAATGAGTTTTGGGTATATTTGAAAGGTGTTGAAAGAGTGAAACCATCAGAAAAAGAAACGGGCACAAAGTGGGGGGTGCGTTTCAGTGTCATTTATTTACTTCATGCATTGAGTCGTAACTGAAAAAGGGGACAAGGACCCCCAAAATGTAAGGATATTCAAGAAAAATATAGGACATGACAAAAAAAATCAAATCATTTTCATGTACTTAGTTTAAACACTATATGATTAAATTTGAAACAATTACATATAATTTATTACTTATAATTTATTAATTACTAGTGATAACATATCCACATTGCAGGAGTAAAATTCCCCCAAATGCCATTCCCCCACTGTGCAACAACCTCCTATGTGCATCATCAAGCCATGTACAACACCCCCCATACACCACCACCACCCCATGCACTACAACCCCCATGTTGCACCATCCCCCATGTTCATCTACCCCAAGTGCAACATGCCCCATGCGCATCATCCCACCATGCGCAACATCCCCCCCAGTGCACCTCCCTTCCCAGTGCATTAGGCACCATGCACCAAATTGCTGGATGTTAATCAATCTTCAATGTTAAGTATACGACAAAAACATATTGCACCCCTTTTCAGCTCCTTAAGGGTTAAATTTCTCAACATTGATTCTTGGTGGGTGTTCATGTCACAGAAGGAACACTCTCCCCGAATTTTATGCCTCTTGGTCAAGGGGTTGGGGCAGAGCATCCCTCAGTTATGGACACTTCAATGTAAAATATAGGGAGGAAAATGTGTTGCACCCCTTTTCACCCCCTTCCAGCTGGAATTTCCAAACACTGGTTCTTAGTGGGTGCCTCCATCATGGAAGGAACATTCCCCCCAAATTTCACTCTTCTAGGCCCAGTGGTTTTGGCTGGGTGTTGATGAGTGAGTGAGTCAGTGACTTTTCAGTTAGAGACAGAGAGAGGAATTCTACATGCTGCCTGCCTACAAGGAAAAGCAAGACATTGAAATTTTTCCTGGACACAAGGCTAAAAATCCAGGACATGTCCTGGCAAGAAAGGGACATACGACATATGCTCATGAGACTAAAGTTTTATTCAAGTTTAATTTCAAAGAGTGCACTTGAAAGACACAACAACAAACAACCAAGCAAAACAAATCAGAAGCCAGACTTCTGTGCCAAGAGGCTTTCAGAGTGTTTCATCTCCTCAGTGGCTGGTTGAGTCACTGAAGAAATAAAAGAGAGGCTGTTGAGCTGTTCGAGGAGAGGCCAATAGATTATATGATCAAAAGGTATATTTGCTTGTCTTACATTTGAGAACATCTCTTTAAATGCACAAGCCCAGAGGATGCAAGCCTGACCAAAAAGCAGACAAACAATGGTGATGAGATATCATTATTTTTGGTGCAAATTACTATATGAATTTATTGTCACCAGCCGAGGACAGCGCGAATGAGAGGGTTAAAAAATCTATCGTTTCTTTAATGGGTCAGTTGTCTTCTACTGTAGTTCAGTGCCCACTCTAAGAGGGGTTGGTGTTCAATTAACCCTAAAATCCAGAGTAACTACGGGAGGATGTAAGAGGCACTTACTCTGGATTTCTCTATGTATTTCCCATAGGTTTCCCATAGATGGCACCATAACTACGTTGGTGTAAAAGGTCCCATAGTTACTCTGGATTGTAGCCTAAGGGTGCAATCCAGAGTAACTACGGGGAGTCCTTGCTCCAGTGTAAGAACAATTTATTCTGGATTGCAATATGAATTTCCCATAGGTTTTCACGAGGTGGTGCTGTAACTACGGGTGCACATAATGTCTCTTATGTGCTCCCATTTTTACTCTGGATTGTAGGGCACGGCTAGAATCCAGAGTAACTATGGGAGCACGTAAGAGACTTTACGTGCACCCGGAGTTACTGCACCACCTAGTGAAAATCTATGGGAAATTCATTTGCAAACTGGAATCGAATTCCACTTTTCAATAGTTTTTAATTTTGGATGGTGTCTCCAACCCAGCAAATAAGTAAGGGGTGCCTATATTTGGCTACGATGGACCTTCTCAAGTTGCTAGAACTGGTTCCCTGAGATAAATGAAGCTTATCTTAAGAAGGAAGAGTAATGAAAATAAATCACATGCTGAGCATTAGCTGTGGTAAAATGGCACAAAAGACCTTACTTGCTGAACTCTTGTGACACTAGGATGCATATGGATATTCAAAAAGAGTCTTCAAAATTCCTCAAAAAATTTGAAATTAGTAGAATAACATAATAACATTGGAAAGTTTCTATATGTAAAGTTTCCAAAATACCATCTGTTGTAGAATTACTGGATTTTGTCAAAATGGACAAACTTACAACTTTTCAGAGAAGTCAGTAAAAACTTTTATGGGCAACTGGAAACCGTTCATGGACTTTCTGCACGAAAAAGGAATGATGAGTAAAATTAATTATGGATTAGATGAATAGATAATTGTTATACAATTTTCGATCTCCTCTTCTCATGTCTGGTGGAATTGTTAAGTAAGCTTATAGTTTAAGAAATTTTTTAAGCTGTATTAATTTAATAGAAATTAATTGAAAGTCATTTTTGCCTAAAGAAAGTGCTTGCCATACACTCAGCTAAGAATATATGTTTTCTGTTTTCTCCTTTTTCTTTTTTCTCTTTCTCTTTTTCTTTTGTTCCCTTTGATGAAAAATAAATACAAAAAACCTCCAAATCCCTCTACATAAATAAATAAATAAATAAATAAATAAATAAATAAATAAATAAATAAATAAATAAAGCAAGCTGATTGAAAAGAAAAATAACCTTTAGCAGATTTTCTGCTTAAACATCAGTTCCAATTGGGTGAGAAAGTCCTGTCCCTTCCTCCCACCTTCCAATAATAATAATAATAATAATAATAATAATAATAATAATAATAATAATAATAATAATAATAAAGTGGCGCCTCACTTAAAGAGCTTAATTCGTTCCGGAGGCATGCTCTTTAAGAGAAATGCTGTTTAAGTGAAGCAGATTTTCCCATAGGAAATAATGGAAACTCAGATGATTGGTTCCACAACCCAAAAAATATTAACTGTTTATAAAAATGATTACAAAACACTGCAATATAACACTGTACAAAGCACTGTAATATACAGTAACACACAACACTACAATAAAGAAAATATTGTACAGTACTGAACTGTACTGTACCTTTGAAAACCTTCATGGCTGGTGTGAGGGTTACAGACAGGGGATGACTTCGGCTGCAATCCTAAAGACACTTTCTTTGGAGTAAGACCAGTGATGGGATTCAAAGAAATTAACAATTGGTTCTATGCCCATCTGGCAGCCACTTTTAAATGGCTAGTTTTAAACTTTATATGTCCTGTCTCTCATTAACAACTGGTTCTATAGAGTAGGTATGGACCTGCTGGAGCCCATCACTGAGTAAGACCCATTGGACACAATGGGGCTTACATCTGAGTAGACATGGTTAGGATTGTGCTCTTTCACAATCCCTAATGGAGTCACTGCTATCCATTGGCTCAATGGAATCTATTGTCTTTTTGCGCAACTTGAACATTCCCAAGCCGCTGACGGGGAGCAGCACTAGAACATTGATAAGGCACACCTTCCACGCTGCCACACACACAGGTCTGCCCACATACAGACCTGACTCAGGCTGCTCCCCCCCCCCGGACATCCCATGAGTTCCCTGGCAATGGAAGCCTATTCCAAACTTTGACCAGGGTCCCATGTAGCTTAAGCTAGTCTCCTCGTCCTGCCTGTGAGTTCCCTTGCCATGGAAGCCTGTTCCAAACTTCCTCAGAAGTGCTCTTTATTCAAGACAGTGCTCTTTAAGCAAGTCAAAATTTCTGAGAAAATTTTGCTCTTTATACAAAATGCTCTTTATTCAAGGTACCACTGTAGTAGTAGTAGTAGTAGTAGTAGTAGTAGTAGTAGTAGTAGTAGTAGTAATAATAATAATAATAATAATAATAATAATAATAATAATAGCTGGTGACCCAAAATGCCGGCTCTGCAAAGAAGTGGATGAAACCATCGACCACATTCTAAGTGGCTGCAAGAAGATCGCGCAGACTGACTACAAACTGAGGCACAACTCTGTTGCCCAGATGATCCACTGGCATCTATGCCAAAAACATCATCTGCCAGTGGCAAAAAACTGGTGGGACCACAAGCCTGGAAAAGTGGTTGCAAATGAGCAGGTCAAGCTTCTGTGGGACTTCAGGATACAGACGGACAAGGTCTTGGAACACAATACTCCAGATATCACCATCATAGAAAGCAGTAAGGTGTGGCTTGTTAACATCACCATACCAGGTGACAGCAGAATTGAGGAGAAACAACTGGAAAACATCTCCCGCTACCAAGATCTAAGAATCGAATTACAGTGTATCTGGTGTAAGCCAGTGCAGGTGGTTCCAGTGGTAATTGGCACACTGGGTACAGTGCCCAAAGACCTTGGGAGGCACCTGAAAACTATTGGCATTGACAAAATATCACTCTGCCAACTGCAGAAAGCCGCTCTTCTGGGATCAGCACGAATTATATGCCGCTACATCACACAGTCCTAGACTCTTGGGAAGGGTCCGACTGGTGAAGTGAATGAAACCAGCACGAAATTGTTCGCTGTGTATTTATGGATAATAATAATAATAATAATAATAATAAGAAGAAGAAGAAGCAGAAGCAGCAGAAGCAGCAGCAGCAGCAGCAGCAGCAGCAGCTATAGCTGTAATCCTTTGCATGCTTTACCTGGAAGTAACTCCCACTGACCTCAGTCAGGCTGAGTTCTGAGTTGATATAAGTAGGATTGCATTGCAAGTCACTTAAAATATAAATATGTATAATCCTAGTATCAGAAAAGAATTGTGCTCTTTAAGATTAAGAAGAAGGAATGAATTGTGCAATGTGGCCATAGGTGCCCTAAAAGATTAGCTTCAGAAAATAGGCCTAGGTTTGGATTTGAGCCATTCTGAGGTGACTGATGTCAGACAAGAGGGATTTTTCTGCCGCATTCTGAAGCGCAAAACAATTTGAAGTTGTTTAGTGGAGTCGTTGCTCGATATAAGTTAAAGTTTACTATATTGGAAAATGTAGTTTAGTATGAGGTTAAAAGAAGAAGGGTTATTGGGGTTTCTCTGTTGTTTGTAGTATTTTATTGTGCACTGTCACATGTTTCATTATTTTGTGACAGAGTTTATTTACTGTACTGTGAGGATTTCAAGGTGCCTTCTTCAGGTTCTTGCTCATTCTTTCTTCCTTCAGCTTCAATGGTTAAAAAGATGAGATTTTGCTCAAGTTTGTAGGAGGAAACATGAATTATAGAGCATGGTTTGCTATTCTCTAATCACCCCAATCCAACAGGAAAAAATATGTACCAAATGCTATGTGCACATTTCCAGAAAATGAAAAGCCCAATGCTGAGGTCAAGCAAGTATGCTGACATTTCCTTCTGAAAAATTATCTTTACTGTGAGCTTCCCTGAAAAATGTATCTTCACAAATCTTACATGCAGTGGTTCAACTAGGAGCCAAGATGTCTACTCTAAAAGACCCTCTAAACAAAGCTCAGATTTAGATAAGATACTACCAGGGAATGAGGCATAGTTTATTTTTTCTTGCATAGCACCGTATCAGCTGATAAGCAAAAAAAAGGACATTTTTTTAAAAAAACAAACAGGTTCTTGGTTTACGGTTATACTTTATTTTACCAAAGCTTTTTTTAAAAGTACATTTTAACAATGACAGTAAAGGGTCTGTCCTTGAAGTAGTTCCCTGCATGCTGGAAACACAGCTTTCTTTTCCAATAGTTCAAAGGAAGAAGAGACATTATTTAAGCTTTTGCTTTCAGACCAGCAGCAGGAAAATCCTTCCAGCTTCAAGGAAGATAACATAACCAAGGCTGATGAAAAAGGAAGGGACATCAAAGCCTTTAATATTTCTTTCTTCTAGTGGTTGCCAAGCATCCTGAAACAAAAGTGTTTGCACACACAGTGTATTGAAGCCAAACTGAACCTGTAGAAGTGGATCACTCATCAAAAGCAATGGTGATCATTCCTGCCCTCGCCTCCCTGTCCTTTGTTTTATAGTAAACAGCTTGTAGGAACAGAGATCTGTAGAAAAGACAGGTGATCCAGATTAAAGTGGGCCTTTCATATCCACAGACTGCATCTGCAGGTTCAGCCAGCTCCCTCCAGCCCAAAGATACTTTGGTTTCTGTCATCATGGCAGCAACCAACCATCCCATCATTCAGGCTGAGTGTTTCTGGGCCTTAAATCCCACAATCTGAAAATGCTGAGCCATTTTCTAGCAACATGAGCATCTGTACTCATTTGGTACCCTTGTGGAATCCTAAATACAAAAACCTCACAGAAACAAAGACCCCACTGAAATTAACAAGCAAATAAACCTGGAAGAGAATGTAACTCTCCTATTTATTAGTAGGGCCATTTAGGGATGTGAGCTCCCCACTACCACCATGGTGTGCCTTGTCAATGGTATGGCTTGACTATTTTAGTTGTCTTGTCAGTGTCCAGTGAGAACGGATTGAAAATCAGTTATGAAAATTATTCTGGGAAGGAATAGTGATGAGAATGTCATTTCCAACACAAAGCACTGCAAAAATAACCATGTCTTATTTTACAGTCAGGTGTTCTGAATTTGAGTTGCCCTAAAAGCAGGTCTGGTTCATGACGGCCTGGTACCCACAAAGCCACACCACTGGACTCCACCTTACCCAGTAGAGGTGGTCCATCTTACCACTTTTGTTTTATTCCTTTTTAAGTGAAATGAAAAGCAACAAAGGCAGGTGGACAGAAAACAGTGTCAGGCATCCCTCACAAACCTAGTTCATGAGGCAACTAGTTCATGGAATGCAAAGTTTACCTTTGCATTAGAAACCTAGTTAAGAAGAAACTCTGTAATTTCAGACTGAAAGTTGAGGAAAGTAGTCTTGATTCTGGACTAATCCTTTCTTTCCATGACATCTTTCACCTTCTTGCTATACTTGGGGTGCAATCCTAACCTAGCCTGGCACAACTTCCTGGTCTTCATATTCCCGTTGTGATATTGGGAGGCAAGCGCATGTCTGTGCACTGGCCTAACCCACCCCAAGGAGTGGTGCAGAAGTGTCTTATGACACTTTTTTGACACCTCCAGGTCAGCACATGATTTATGCGAAGGCTTAAGCTGGCCCAGCTGGAGGTTAAGGATTGCAGCCTTAAGAACTTTGAATTTATTTCCACTTTTACACTTTTCTCCCTTCTAGCCCCACTGTGGCAACATCACATTTTAAGCATTACAATCCTCACATCACTTTCATATTGCCTGTTGGCTCATTCTTTGCTGTGCTGAACGGGCACTTCAGAAGGCAGTGTGGTTTCTCGTACCAAGAGGCGGCTTAGTTCACATACTGAGATGAGGCATTATCTGAAGCATCAATTCGGCACAGCTGGGGAAATTATGGAACACAGCCCGGAGGGGAGGTCGATGACACAAAACTCTGGTCTGCACCTCTCTGGCTTCAGTTTAACCTCTTAATACAAGGAGGTTAAAAAAATTCACCTGATAAAAATACTTTGGAGAAGTGAAGAGGTCCTTTCAAAAAGGATAAGGCTGTTAAATCAGGAACACATGAGGAAGAGTTGTCCATTTTTAAAACAACTGAACACAAAATGGAATTTCTGTCCACTTTCACATATGCCAGTATGTACACAGGTGCAATGAATGCATCTTCTGCTACACAGGGGGGGGAATTATAAATCTTTGTATTGCATTGACAGAATTAGAAGGCTAGAGAAATCATCACCAAACTAAATTCCATATCTGAAAAAAACACTCAATGTTCTTTATAACCATTACAATTAATTTTTCCCTAATAATGATATGCAATCAATGTACATGGTACTATAAATAGAGTGAGTAGATGGGACTTACAATTGCTTACAATACAGCTCAGCATTTTTCAGTCCTTTACATCTCATGGCACACTGACAAGGCACTAAAATTGTCAAGGCACACGAATCAGTTCTTTTTTTTTAACCAGTAGTCTCTACATTACAGCTCATGGCACATCAAGATTATCGTTCTGGTTGTAGTGCAACAGTGCCAAGGCTTTACCATTCCATCCCAAAGCCCTCATGTCATACCCAAACTCTGAAGAACATTATGCTGGGCAGCCATTTCCACTGAAAGTCCTGCTAGATGTTTCTATGATTTCCTAGGGGAAGTGTCTCCCTGAATTGTAATCTCAGCATGTCAGATCTGGCCCACGGTTTGGAGGCTAATAATCTATACCGAAGGTCTCCAAACCCCTGCCCAAGGGCCATATCCCTGCCATGTGGAAAGCAGGCCTCTATCCAGCCTTTGGCCAGCCTCTGATTCTCCGAGAATGCACTTGACTGAACACAACCGGACCTATGCGCCAGTCAAATATGGAGGGTGCTCAGAGGGTGCTCAGAGGTGTCCATTTAAGAAATTGAGAAATCCTGGAAATTTGAGTTCATTCATTCATTATTAATTTAATCTAATGCGTTGATTTAAATTTCTTATTTAAAAATTTTCTGGCCCTCAACACCATGCCAGATATTTGATGTGTTCCTCTGGCTGAAAAGTTTGGAGAACTTAGACTATATTGTTGTAAATATCAAATGGCTTCATTGGATTTTTATATCTCACTTTGTCCTTATATAGAGTTTGACACTTCCTATAACATAATATTGGTTCATTATAACCCTTTTAAGAGAATATAAAGTAGAGGAGCCAACTGATCCCATTCTTTGCTGTTTAAATGGACTCAGAAGCCATTTTAATGTTTTGCACAAGCCAAAAAGAAGCATAAACCAGAAAGTAAGAAATATAAAAAGCACAGCCTACTGATATAATTGCAACACAACAGCAGCAGCACTATTTAACAGAGTGGCTTCATGTGAAGTTACAAGTGGGATAAAGAGTGAACAATATTTTTACAAGTGAATTATGACCAGTAAGGATGATCCAATAAAAGCATATGAGTGTGATTTCTTAATGCACTATTTCTGCAATCATCAGCCTCCATGAAGCATCAATGAGGCATGTGTACTTCACAGTTCCATTAGATTATTGAAAGCTCACAGTGGGTTGCAAGAGCACTTACAGCTCATCAAATTAAGGCCTCCAAAAGGAGAGATTCAGTGCAATCAAGTCTGAGAAGTTTCTCCTTTATAGGGGTGTGAATTCCTGAACAGTAGGATTAAAATTCCATCAATATGCTCTTAAAGAAAATGGCATTGATTCCTGAAAGGAGTACACTACAAAGACAGATCAGCTTGACTTTGTTGGGCCTCATCTTGGTTAGATACCCGTACTAAATGAGGGAGGAGTTTGAAGCAGAACCCACCTGATTGAATTATGTGACCCAATATGAAACTAAGGGCGCAATCCAGACGTAACTACGGGGAGTCCTTGCTCCGACGTAAGAACAATTTACTCTGGATTGCAATATGAATTTCCCATAGGTTTTCATTAGTTGGTACTGGTGCACGTAAAGTCTCTTATGTGCTCCCGTAGTTACTCTGGATTGTGCCCTAAATTGCTTATCTCACATATTTATTAGGGGGTGATGAGTGCAAAGGATGTGCATATAATACCTGGGAAAAATATGCAAACCAATTAAGCAGGGTACAGCTTCTATCCAAGTACCCCCAGATCCCTTGAATATGTGATGGTAAGTAAATTAATGACAACAGAGAGCTCCTTTTGTGGTGCACTATAAAAACCTACATGATGGAAACAGGTTGAGAAAGTGGCCCAAATTTTGCCATTATTTAGTTAGTTCTAAATCATCTAGAGTTTTAAATAGTCTAATAATAAAAAAATAATATTCTAACTAATTTATGCTGCAATCCTAAAGACAGTTTCCTGGGAGTTAGACCCATTGAACACAAAGGGGGCTTATTTTTGAGTATACATTGTTAGGATTGTGCTTTTATTTCATAATCTTGTGTTTCCCAAACCTGTGTGCTGCAATAAACTCACAGGAGTCCTATGCTACGTTCACAGTGGCATCTCCCAGGAGACATTGTGGACTGTACAGAATATTGAAAGAATTACCTGGGATTTTGCATGATCCAAACTTGAGAGAGCTGAGAAGAACATGAGAGAACGGCATCGTGTCTCCAGTAAGTTTGAGAACTGCTGTTATAGTAAATTTTGTTTTTTGGTACAGGTAGCCTAGTTCCTGTTGCATGCAGAGGGTTTTTAGTGCATTTACAGCCCAATCCAGAGCAACTAATCTGTCCACATAAGAGCCCTTAGGTTGCCCTATCTAACACTAGGTTGGAGCAACTGCAAGATGCTCCAGCCCAGTTACTCTGAAGGAGGCTGAGGGCAGAGCAAGGCAAGATAGGGTGCCCTAAGAGAGGTGGACCTGCTCTGCCCTAACTGGGGCAGCCTAAGCAGCTCAGGAGAGGCAAGTTGAGGGCATGTTTAGCATTGCCTAGGGCAGAGCAGTTACTCTGTATCCAAAGCCTGTTTCCCAGGCAGAAATGCCCTCTTCCAGCCCTCAGAGTTATACCACCTCAGGAGCAGGTATAGTAATGAGTAGACCCATAGGGGTCCATGATAAGGCCCGAGTAAGAATGGCAATGTTGACCAAAAATCTGAGTTTTTGGCGATCCTAGCTGCAACCCCTGCCTCTCAACCTCAGAATATGGAACAAACTACGGCTGCCCACAAACCTCAGGATACAGCAGGCCACTCCAAGAAGCCCCTTGTATTCACTGTAGAATGTACTGGCATCTCATCAGGGACTCCTTATAAGGCAGGCACCCAGTGGCGTCACCAGACTGGTGCGGCTGGTGTGGGCTGCATTGGGGATGCGCTCCGTATGGGGTGATGTGCCAGAGGAGTTTGACTGTCCTTTGGCAGGCCCTGGGCATCAGCACCCCCATTCAGGCCTGCTCCAAGGCGGAGCAGCAGCCAGAAGCTGCCACTTGTCTGAGGAGCTGGCCTGAACGGCCATCTGAGGTGCACTGCGCAGAAACACACTGAGCATGCCGAACAGCTTCAGAGGAGACTTCCTTAGAGCAGAGAAAGTCCGCGCCTCTGCACAGCCATTCGGCCTCACTCAGGAGGCGGAGCGGCAGCCGAATGGCTTCAGAAAGAGTACTGCACAGGCACCAACTCTGACGCCTGCACAGTCTCCCCCGAAGCCAAAAGGCTTCAGAAAAGTACTGCGCAGGTGTCAGAGATGGTGCCTGCGCAGTACTCTTTCTG
Organism: Cryptoblepharus egeriae; assembly: GCA_030015325.1. Classification (NCBI taxonomy): domain Eukaryota; kingdom Metazoa; phylum Chordata; class Lepidosauria; order Squamata; family Scincidae; genus Cryptoblepharus; species Cryptoblepharus egeriae. The sequence goes on along the minus strand of JAREYC010000004.1, from coordinate 39,965,734 downwards.
AAGCCAGTTGGCTTCAGAAACAACTGCGCAGGCGCCAACTTTGGTGACTGTGCAGTCCAGGTGGGGAGGGAGCGCATCCCAGGGATGACGCACAGACTTCCGCACCAGGTGATGTGCAGAGTCATGTCACCACTGTAGGCACCACAGCTGTTCCTTGTTCAGTGTGATCTGAGGGGTATCTCCTCAGGAGCAAGTCTTCCCCTTGTGTCAATTACTTAGCATGCTCTGGAGCAGTTAGGGCAGCCCAGGCTTCCTGACTCTCTGGATTTAGCATAACTTTCTGCTCTGGATACAGAATAGTTAGGAGAGTGCAGTTAGGTCAGAGCAGGCTGAATTTGCTCTGGATTGCAGCCTTAGTTGTGTTTCCTTTGTCCATAACAATTATCTACTGTTATTAAAAGATTAGAACAGTGGTTCCCCAAAAGAATCCAACACTGGGAACCAAAACTGGGCCATTCCTCCTTAAGGGGAGTGGGCCAGAAATGTGTGTCCCAACAACTCCACAGCAATCACAGCACTGCAGAAATTTGGGGGTGGGGGTGGACACAAGGACACTTTGTTTTCACACAAAACCAGTAGGCATTTCAATCCCCAAATGGAGCAAATTCTGACATCAAGAAGGCTTGCAGACCTCCCTGAGACCAGAATGAACCCATTAGGTGAGGAGGAAAGCCCTTGGGTTACAGCAGTACCTGCAACATCATTGGGGCACTTCCACCCTGCCCATGCTCTGTCATCACAACCAGTGGTGGGCTCCAGCAGGTTCACACCTACTCTATAGAACCAGTTGTTAACAAGAGATAGGACGTATAAAGTTTAAAAATAGCCATTTAAAAGTGGCTGCCAGATGGGCATAGAACCGGTTGTTAATTTTTTTGAAGCCCATCACTGATCACAACTGCTTATCTGTGATGCCAAAGTCTGAGAACTGCTGGGAACGTCTGGATCAGACACATACTAGGCCTAGCTTTTTGACTCTTTTTAAAGCTCATCTCTGAAGTAGGGTCATTTTCAGCAGGTATTATGGACAAATGAGAAATTATGGGTCATTTTCAGCTGGTATTATGGACAAAGGAGAAACTCATACAGGGTTGGGTTCCCACTGGGTACACTCTGCCCCTTGCTGAGTGACATTGGTTAGTATCTCTGCTCTTTCTCTATATGTCCATGCATGTGTGCATGCACACGTGTGTATGCTCTGGTCTACACTCACTCTCATTGTTGTCTTGGGAATCTCATGAGACAGAGTGGAAAGAATCATGCGGTATATATTATCCTGACCTTCTTGAAGGCCAAGTGGAACATAAAAGAAATAAACATCTTAATAGAAAACATTCCTTGCTTCATTGAAATGCAATAAATATATCATTCCAGATTTTGCTGACTGCTTGTGTCTCTGAGACAGATCAATCTGCTTACTCAATGTGCCATCAAACATGGATCAAAGTTACCTCCTTACACCTGGATCAAGAAATGGCAATAGTGGATCCCACCACCATACAGAATAAATGCTAAAAAATTAGAAGTCCCTACAGTTTCTAAAATTTTTGGAAACAAGTGGTCTAGTCCAAAATAATAAAAAGTTGAAAGTGGGCTCTAGAATCCTTTGGCTACTGCTGGGGTTGAAATGGAAAAGGTCATGGGGATTATAAAGCGTCTTAAACTTTGCATTCGTCAGTCTTGAAAGACTATGGTATTGTGCTCTGGAGTGTCTTCTGCAAACCACGAAGACATGGGTAGATAAATATGGAGGATAGATTAATCCTCCCTCCACGCCACTGAAATAGTCCAATGGAATGGCAGAGCCATTACAATTGGTTCCAGCTGCGTCACAGACTAAGGACAGGGCTAAGGACAGGAGCTCATCCTGTCTTCTGGGGACCTGGGTCTTGAACCCTGGCCTTCTGGTTAACAGGCACAGTGTCATAGCCACTTGCACCACCCATAGCCCATAGGACTTATAAGAATTATATCCTGTTGCTGGCGACCTCATTCCTTGCTATTACAACAGTATCCCTCTTGAGATTATCCTGGTCCATTCTTACAACTGAAGCCAAGGTGGTATCAATTAACATAAGATAATATCATAGAATCATAGAATCATAGAGTTGGAAGGGACCTAGTAGGTCATCTAGTCCAACCCCCTGCCTGCAGCAGGAATTCCCCCTAGAGCATCTCCAACAGGTGCTCATCGAGCCTCTGCTTGAAGATCCCCAGTGAGGGAGAGTCCACCACCTCCCTTGGCAATCTGTTCCACTGCCGAACCGCCCTCACTGTCAGGAGTTTTTTCCGGATTTCCAGCCGGAATCTCCCTTCTTGCAGTTTGTACCCATTGGTTCTAGTTCTGCTTTCAGAAGCAGCTATGAACAAATTGGCCCCTTCCTCCCTATGACAGCCCTTCAGGTATCTGAAGAGGGCAATCATGTCTCCCCTCAGCCTCCTCTTCTCCAGGCTGAACATCCCAAGTTCTCCCAACCTTTGCTCGTAGGGCTTCCCTTCCATCCCACTGATCATTCTTGTCGCTCTCCTCTGGACTTGCTCCAGTTTGGCTGAATCTTTCTTCAAGTGAGGTGCCCAGAACTGAACACAGTACTCAAGGTGAGGTCTGACCAATGCTGAATAAAGAGGAACTAGAACTTCTCTTGACTTGGAAGCTACAGTCCTCTTAATGCAGCCTAAAATGGCATTTGCCTTCTTTGCAGACACATCACACTGCTGACTCATGTTCAGCTTGTGATCCATGGCGACTCCAAGATCCTGCTCACATGTTGTGCTGCCAAGCCAAGTATCCCCCATTTTATACCTATGTTTTTGGTTTTTATTGCCTAAGTGCAGAACCTTGCACTTCTCCCTGTTGAAATTCATTCTGTTTGTTACAGCCCAGGATTCCAGTTTATCCAGATCCTCCTGGAGGTTTCTCCTATCTTCTGATGTGTTTGCTACTCCTCCCAGTTTGGTGTCATCTGCAAATTTGATCAGGCTCCCCCGTATCCCTTCCTCCAAGTCACTGATGAAAATGTTAAAGAGAACCGGTACCAAGACAGAGCCTTGGGGGACCCCACTAGAAACTGACCTCCAGGTTGACACAGGACCATTTACTAAAACCCTTTGAGTGCGGCCATCGAGCCAGTTGCAGATCCACCTAACCATTGCCCTGTCTAGCCCATATTTTTCCAACTTCCTAATTAAAATGTCATGTGGGACTTTGTCAAATGCTTTGCTGAAGTCAAGATAAATGACATCCACAGCATTGCCACTGTCCAGTAAGCTCGTAACCCGATCAAAAAAGGAGATCAGATTTGTCTGGCAAGATTTATTCTTGGTAAATCCATGCTGGGTTGTTTTGATCACCGAGTGCTTGTCTAGATGTGCACAAATTGTGTGTTTTATGATTTGCTCTAATATCTTGCCCGGGATTGAAGTCAAACTGACTGGTCTATAATTTCCCGGGTCTTCTTTTTTCCCCTTCTTAAAAATTGGGACTACATTTGCCCTCTTCCAGTCCAATGGCACTTCTCCACTCCTCAAGGATTTCTCAAAGATGATCGACAGAGGCTCTGCAAGGACATCTGCGAGTTCCTTAAGAACTCTAGGATGCAGCTCATCCGGTCCAAATGACTTGAATTCATTTAGGCCAGTTAAGTGGTTTCGAACCAGTTCTCTGTCAATCTTAATCTAAACCATCCATGTTTTCATTACCTCTTAGGGGATGTAAACACATCCCCAAATCAGTCAATGATCCCGCACCCCCATTTGCACAGCCCTCCTTCTGTGAATAGACGGATGCAAAGTAGGAGTTGAGCAGCTCCGCCTTCTGCTGGTTTCCAGACACCTGTTGTCCATCCTTGTCCAAGAGCAGCCCCAGCCCCTCGTCTCTCCTCCTGTTCCTCTGGGCATATCGAAAGAAGCTCTTTTTGTTATCTTTGACTCCCCTGGCCAGCCTCAGCTCATACTGAGCTTTAGCATCCCTGACCCCCTCCCTACAGGACCGGGCTACCTGCCTGTACTCCTCTCTGGTGATCTTTCCAGTCTTCCACTCCCTATACTTCTCTTTCTTTAACTTCAGCTGATCCTCAAGTTGCCTGTGGAGCCAACCTGGTTTTTTCAGCATTTTCCCCCCTTTCTTTTTTATTGGAATTGTTTCTGACTGTGCTTGTAGAAGCTGCCTCTTAAGGAGCTCCCACCCATCTTGGGCCCCTTTCCCCATTAGATCATCAACCCATGGGATCCCACCTATGACTCCTCTAAGCCTGTTGAAATCAGCTTTCCTGAAATCCAACATATAAGTTTCACTCTGCACTCTTTTTATTTCCCACATTATTCTAAATTCCAGCAGCTCATGATCGCTTTCCCCTAAAGTTCCCCCTATGTTGACCTGATCAACCAGTTCTTCACGATTTGTTAAGATCAGGTCAAGGATGGCCCCTCCCCTTGTCGTTTCCTCCACTTTCTGGACCATGAAGTTATCTTCCAGGCCCATCAGGAATCTACTGGAGCTTCCATGTTTGGCTGAGTTTGTCTCCCAGCAAATGTCTGGGTAGTTAAAGTCCCCCATTACTACTACCTCATATTTCCTTGCAATGCCTGCCAGTTGCTCCAAGAAGACATCGTCTACTCCTTCTCCTTGGCCTGGCGGTCTATAGTAGACGCCCACCACAATGTTTTGTTTCTTATTTTCCCCCCTTACTTTTACCCAAACACACTCCACAGGGATATCCGGACCACTCTCCTGGATTTCAGAGCAAGTATATATGTTCTTGACATATAATGCTACTCCACCTCCCCTTTTGCCACTTCTGTTCCTCCGCAACAGCTGATAGCCTTCCAATTTTGTGTTCCAGTCATGGGAGTCGTCCCACCAAGTTTCAGTTATTCCTATCAAATCAAATTTCCCTTCACTTGCTAAAAGCTCCAGCTCATCTTGTTTATTTCCCAGGCTCTGTGCATTTGTGTAAATGCAACTTAAGCCCTGGAGGTTGCAACTCAATGCATTTCCCTCCTTTTTTGTAAGGCCAGGTCCCTCTAAAGATTTTTGAGTTACAGCTGTGCCCTGGCAATTTCCATCCAGAGCATTTTCCTTATTCCTAGGTTCCCTTTGGACGTAACCCACCCCCTTCTTATTTAATTTAAAGCCCTCCTGATAAGGTTGGCCATCTCCCGTCTGAAGACACTCTTCCCCCAACCCGTAAGATGTAGTCCATCCTTTGCTAGGAGTCCTTCCTCAAGGAAGTTCATCCTGTGATCCCAGAATCCAAATCCTTCCCGATGACACCATTTTCGAAGCCAGCTATTGACCTGAAAAATCTTGCTATCTCTCTGAGGACCTTTGCCAATTACTGGGAGGATGGATGAGAATACCACCTGGGCATCCCCCAGGTCCTTAATCTTCCTCCCCAGAGCTTCATAATCCCCAACTATCTTTTGGAAAGTTTCCCGAGCAGTATCGTTTGTTCCTACGTGGATGAGTAAGAATGGGTGACGATCAGCAGGTGTGATCATCCTCGGTAGCCTCTCCGTGATATCCCGTATCCTGGCACCAGGGAGGCAGCACACCTCACGGGAAAACGGGTCTGGTCGGCATACAGCTTCCATGCCCCTCAGGAGAGAATCTCCAATCACCACCACCCTCCTCCGTGTTCTCCTTCTGTGTCTAGCTTCCCCCACACTAACTGGTTGTGGCTGCTGTCTATGAGGGGGATCTGTAGGCATGCCAGTATGGGCAATGCCAGGATCCGGTGTAGATGTGCTAGCAAGAGGAACTTCTGCCAGCTTGGTGGAATCTGAGAGACTCTGGAAACGGTTGTATAGCTCCAGTGGTTCTCGACTGCTCCTGCCCTTTTTTCTCCTGACTGTCACATGTCTCCATGAAGAGACATCATTGCTGGGGTCCCCACTGGTGTCATCCCTCTGGAGAAGTTCCGTATGTGTTGTATCAAGGAACTCCTCAGATGCCTTAATTTGATGAAGGGTGGAAACTTCACCCTCCAATGCTGCCACCTTCTCCTCCAACAGTGCAACCAGTTTGCCCTTGCAGCATCGATAATCCCCGGGGTCCTTGGGCAAGAAGACAAACATGGCACAGGTGGTGCATGTCACGACAACTGCGCCCTTCCCTTCCATCTCCTGTGAACTTCACAAGTCCTCCTTGCTCACAGGCTCCGGTCCACAGGATTGCGCCTCAGGCCCTAATAAAGCCCTTGAAAGCTCCTCCCACAGGCAACCAGCCAATGAACACCTAGCAGCAATTAAGCACTCAGCTAAGCAGCCCCCTCCTCCACTCACCTGGGACTCTGTGTTCCTTCTCACCTCTCCTCAGAAAAGGAGGCTGAACCAGGAACAGGCCCTAATAAAGCCCTACAAAGCTCTTTCCACCAGGCAACCAGCCATATCAATATGTTTGTCTCATTTGATTAGGAGACCTGAAGAGACTTAGAACAAAAGTAACTCAAAAGTAAACCCCATTGTGTTCAATGGGTCTTGCTCCAGAGAAAGTGTCTTCATGATTGCAGCCTTTATCTCATTTCACACATTTGGAGACCTGAAGACACAGTGAGTATTTGGATGGCCAATTTTGGCTGAACTTTTGAATCATCTGTGCTTCATAGTATTACAAATGGGGTTGGAAGAAAAAGCCGATGTTTGGCAACCATTAAAAGGAATATCAGCAATGCATCTGGGACACTCCTTTAATGTGCATTCAGTTACTGAAGGACCCAAAGCTCTGGCTTGTGAAGAATATATGTATGTCCACAGAATAATAGTGCCATCTGCTGGAAGGAAGTCAATCAAGTCTATCTTGTACTGTGCATGCAAACCACTTCACAATAAAAGAAAAACAAACAATAAAACAGAATTTATCAGCAGGTCTCATTCAAATCCTTATCAAAGAATGGAAGGAATTTTAGTACAGTTAAGAATTCCCAGATCGCTCAGTTCAGTGAGAATAATTTGGAACTGACAAGCACGTCTATTCAAATAAATGTAAAAGCATTTTTATGACATATTATTAAAGGATTTGTCTCCATGCATAAACATTACAAGCATTGGGATGCTGCCATTCATTGAAATCAGAGAAAGGTCAGACAGCCTAAGCATGGTGGGAAAACAGGCCATGGCACACAATTGTGTTTTAATTGCAACAACCACATGTCGTTGTAAAGGTGTATGGGATTCATTGGGATTTATTTGGACTTTATGTCAATACTCTCCCCAATTGAAACTTGGCTGAGAAACAGAACGTTAACAATAAATGATGACATGTCACATTCTGTCACTCTCAACTGTCTATTAAATATTGAATAGCAACTCTTCTACAGAGCAGAAGACTACTCCTGGTTGTTAAGTTTGTTATTTTTTATCTTGGCCAATGTTTTTGAGGAAATGGTTGCAGAGACATCACAATGGTTTGAATCACCCAGTGCAAGAGCTCTTTGTGTTACCCTCATGATGGACTTCTTCCTGTACTAGATCATGCAGAATAAATTACAATATCATATGCCTAGCCTAGAGTCCTAGAGCAGCAGGCCTCCATCAGTCTTGAAAGACTATGGTATCATGCTCAGCACTGCATACGCTGCATGCGAAGCACGAAAGACTGGCTTGGATTGTTATGGAGGATAGGCTGTTACCCAAGCAGCAAATCCCCCCTCTCCACGCCACTGAATTAGTCCAATGGAAAGGCAGAGCCAATATGATTGGATCCAGCTGGCGTCGCAGAGCTGGGCTAAGGACAGGAGCTCACCTTGTCTTGTGGGGCCGACCTGGGTCTTGAACCCTGGCCTGCTAGTTAACAGGCACAGCATCTTAACAGCTTGCGCCACCCACTAGAGCACAGTTCAGCGTTATTGGACTTATTGAATATTGCAGAAGGTGTCTCTAGATGAGACATACCACATTTTTCCTTCTCAGTACTGAACGCCTGACCATTCAAGATAATGTCAAGATTATTCAAAGCAGCAGGTACGGTCTGGTTGTTGAGTGAAGGTCTATCAGAAGATTGCTAAGCAGGAAAAAAAACTGGATAACTTTCAGATGGGAAACTGAAAGCTGATAAAGTGATCATGAGAGAGCAGAGCAGAGCTCCTATGTCTACCCAGAATTAATTGATGCCCTCCCTGAACTTTTTCTCGAACATTTTTATTTTATACAATTGTCACAGAGAGGAGATCGAAGTCAGGAAAATAATGCTCTATCTGGAATCTACTTCTGCACCTGGAGCTTCTGCAGCAAAGGATTGTCCTGGAATGTCCTGGAACCACATCTGAAGTAGAAAACCTTTTAAACGTAGCTTGAACTTAGAAAACTGTATTGAGTTTTGCAGCAAAACTCCAATAATGGATATTTAGCAGAAGTTCCATATAGGACATGCCTTAATATCATTGACATGCCTAGGGTAAGGTGTAGAAGATGCACGTGATGTTATTACAAGTAATGAACAAAATCAAATAGCCACCAATTCTTACAGATATTGGGACATTCCCTTTACAAAGGGACACAAACGCTCTGCACTATTATGCGCTGGTGGCATCTTAAAGTGATCTTAAACATAATTTTTACAAAATGATATACAGATTGTATTTGGCATCAGTTAAATTAGCAAAAATGTATGAAAATGTTCCAAACAGAGATGGAAAATACAGGAAGGAATATTTTACCATACCTGGTAATATGTGTCCCATAGAGAAAAAATATTGCAAAAGCATTTGATCTTTAGAGTAAATGTGAAATTGAAATTAAAAACTTTTCTGGTGGGAGTATTGGATATTTCAGTTCATAAAGACATTCAAATTATGTTTTTATATATGACAACTATGGCAACAATATTATATGTTAAGTACTGTACTTTTTCAGAGATGTCTTTTATTGAAGAATAGTGGATAAAGATACTGGACTTTGCAGAAATGGACAAACTTACAATTTTCCTTAAAGAGAATTCAGTAAAAAAATGTATGGGCAATTGGAAGCCATTTATGGATTTCTTGCATAAGAAGGGGGAAATAGTCAAATGAATCTTGGATCTGATGGGTAGATATATGATTTCTTCATCTCCTCTTGATATACAGTGGTGCATCACGTAAAGAACGCCTCATGTAAAGTATGTTTCACGTAACAAACAAAATTTTCTCTAGGATTCTGCTTCACGTAAAGAAAGTGCTTCACGTAAAGAACACATTCATTGACAGTTGGGGCAGACGCAATAGCCGGCAGCCTGTTTAAAAAGCATCAGGGCTGCCTAGCACACCTGCCCATAGTGAAAGCAACACTTCCATGCTGTTCCTTCTGTGGCTGCGTGGCTGCTGGGCAGAGGGAGAGAAGAGCAGTGGAGAAGAGGGAAGCAGCTCAGGGCTAGCCAGAAGGGAGCAGGCAGAGGATGGAGAGAAGGATGGAGAGAAGGAGAAAGTGGGGAGACACTTTGAAGGTGTCTTGGATTACAGCCTCCTATGTCTACCCAGAATTAAGCCCCATTGTGTTAAATGGGTCTTACTCCCAGGAAAGTGTGCTTAGGACTGCAGCCTAAGTAGACTTCTTAAGATCATGCACATTGGATGCATGTTTTGAATTCAATCCCAGTGTTCTGTCATCATTTTTACATCCAGTTAATATTTTTATATGAATATTTTGGGGGTTGTGGAACCAATCGTCTGAGTTTCCATTATTACCTATGGGAAAATCTGCTTCACGTAAAGAATGTTTCACGTAAAGAACATGCCTCTGGAATGAATTAAATTTGTTACGTGAGGCGCCACTGTATACAGTTATTTTTTCCTTCTTTGAAAATGTATTTTATAACAGATCATTTAAGATATGATACCTAATATGTTACAGTATAGGGTTTTATAGAAGAGCAAAGACATGTAAATTTAGAAATCTCCACTTCCACAAAATTTTCAGGATTTGATTTTTTTCCTGTTTTTCTTGATTTTTATTTTTTATATTTTTACTAATATTCATTGAAATTTTAAAAAGGGGGGAAATAATCTATGTAAAATTAAGCAACTGGTTGTCAATTTCACTTTTTGTTTCAAAGCAAAACAAACGGGCATATTTGTATTCGTTCCCATTTATTTTGAAAAGAATGAGTCCACATGTCTAGGAGGAAGTGTACAAACCACAATAAAGGATGACAGCCTTGTCTTCTATAGTTCAGAAATATGTTACAGATGGAATGTGACAAGCAAGGGAAAGAGTTGAGGGATGTTGTGTGGGATGTTGTGTGTTCTCTGAGTAATGCCCTGTTCTAAGCTATAAAACAAACCATAGCAAAGCAGTTTGAATCTTTTGCTTCTTTGTGATGCAAAATTTTGAAAAAAAAAAAAACCCAAATAAAACATAGCTCCCTTCTTCACTTTTTAGATATGAAACTAACTATATAAACATAGCCAGCATCCTGTTATATATACTTGTTATACTGGTGCCGACTGGTCCCAGGGTACTGGGAGCTGATGCAATTCTAGGCAACTTTACTCAGAAGTAAGCCTTGCTGAGCTCCCCAGTCTTAGCTTACTTAGAATTGGGCTGTTATTCCCTTGGCACCTGGAGCAAACAGCACTATTGTCCGGCAGGGACATTTTTTTTCTGCAATCCTAAACTCACTTTCCTGGGAGTAAGACCCACTGAACACAGTGGGACTTACTTTTGAGTAGACAAATGTAAGGATTGTGCTCTTCATGTTACACAAAAAAATCATCTCATTCAACAATCCCTGCCTGCTTTCTTTTTTTATATCTGGATTTGTATTTACCTTGGTTTCCTATAAAAATAAATTTGATTTAAAATCTGTAAAGTTGACTTTTAAGCTTGAAGTGGTGTGAGGAAGAGGAGGAAAAGATTTTACAGTCCTCAGCTCCTCACCCTGTTGCAGACCTTACCAAGTGTTTACCTTTCTTTCAATGTTTTCTTATTTGGATGCTTCATCACAGGGTGCTGTTTCTGTAAGTCTGTAGCCAACAGTGTGTCAGGTTAGTTGAATCAATATGTGAACTTCAGACACATATAACCAAAATACCTCTTTGGTCTTAATGTGTTATTTTCTCTTTGATCCACAGCCCCCCATCTCCTTTTGTAAACAACACACAACCACTCTTCTTTATTCATCCCATTTCCATATTCATTTCCATTTCAGCGCCTTATCTCTGTATCATGAGGTCTCTGCTTTTTCTGTTGATCATTGCTCTAAAGGTTCTTGCCACCTATTGCCTTTTGGTGTTGGGGTACAATCCTAACCAATTTTAGGCAAACTTACCTCACCTGGCGTATCTTCCCCGAGTGGTGTTGGGAGGTTGGCCTTCGGCTATGCATTGGCCTAACTCCCCAGGAGGGGGGCAGAAGTGTCTTATGGCACTTTTGTGACACCCATAGGTCAGTTTAGGATTTACACCAGAGCTTAAGCTGGCCTAACTGGAACTTAGGATTGCTGTATCTCAACCCTTATCCCATCAGTTTGCAAGGCCTGTATATGCCAGTATACTTACCCTTTGATCAGCAAACATTATTTCACTTGTTCATAGGTTCTGTGAGTTTTCTCCTCCACATTGGCCCTGTTTAGCTCAACATTTGGCCTCCTTCAATCCTTTTTTTTGTCAGCATTCAACCTCCTTACTTTCAGTGTTTCATTCTCAGTTCTCTTAATTGTTGGACTTTCTCCCCGTTTATGGCTGCAATTTTAAGAGCACTTTCCTGTGAGTAAGCTCCATTGAATTAAGTGGAACTTACTTCTGAGTAGACTTGAATAGGATTGCACTGTAAATTCCTCAAGTCTCCTTATCTTTACACCTCTCTCCTTGCTTTCACATTCTTCTTCCCAACATCACACATCTCCTGTCACTAGACACTATGTGACTCATCACCTTAACGGAATCTGCTCTCCTTGACAACTTTCAATTGCTGGCACTTTCTCCACAAATAAACTGTTTGTGAACATGCCATAGTTTCATAGAAGGTGAGAAAAAAGTGAACCAATAGCAGGAGTGAGAAGTGGGTTGACAGACACTCCGACAGGCAAGGAGTAGCTGGCAGCTAGTTTCATATAAGTTGATAACTGCAAACTGTTAACTCAGAAGCAGTCCATTCCTACGATCTTACCCAAGTTAATAAGATTTTGGTGGAACTTCTTGGTCCTTTCCACAACAACAAAGGAATCTAGTCAAGATTAATAATACTCTGTGAGGCTGATCTTACCCAACTAGCAAGCTGGCATGCTACTAGAGCACTAGGTCTTCCACGTGAAGTCCCTCCAATAGAGCATCAGGCCTACACATGTAGCAAAAGCGCCACAGTTATGGTGGACCCAAGCCCTGCTTCCTGCTTCCTCTAGAGGTGGCCTGAGTCTGAGTAAACCCATGGCAGCTGCAGCAGCCTGCTGTAGAGAAAGGAATGAGCCACCTCTTCTTTGTTGGTAGTACAGTAGCAGTCCCAAAAAGTGCGCTGGATACACAGCTGTTTCATCCTACCTGATCCAGAGCAAGTTAGGATTGCACTGTTAATCTGAGACAGCAACATCACTAGGGGGGTCACCACCCAGGGATGATACGGACAGTAAATAGCACTGAAGTGTGACAATTTTAGTAATCCAAATGGCTAAAGTTCCATTTTGTAGAAATAATATCATCATGTTACATACCATTCTATGTACAATTTATAGCAGAATACAATGAAACAAACATATTTGAAATATCTCTATTCTATCAAAATGTATTGAAAAATCCTGTGGGAGTATGCAATGGTACACCATCACACTCACCACCTACCACCTCCTCCACCTACCACCTTCCACCTCCTACATAGGAGGAGGTCCATCATGGGGGTGACATGCTCTGGGTGACCATATAGAATGGAGGATGGAGTGCTTCTACCTTTATCCATTGCATAGAACAGGGAATTTAGGCAGGTTTAGCTCAACATAGGAGGGTTTGAAAAGCAACACCTACCTAAATTACATCTTCTATGCAGTGTTTAAAGGTACAGGCACTCTCTCCTCCACTCTGTATGGTCACCCTGGACATGCTATCCTCCTCCACTGCAATCCCTAGTGATGCCACTGATGATTAAATTTTTCATTAGCAATCTACCATTAAAACAAGTAAGGCTGCAATCCTAAAGACACTTTCCTGCGAGTAAGATTCATTGAACATAATGGGGCTTACTTTTGAGTCGCCATGGTTAGGATTGTGCTCTAAAGCTCATTTCATGTTTAAAGTTCTCCCTAGAATAATATCTGGTTTTGCTTCAATATTTTAAGTAAGCACACAAAAAAGTATTGATCGGAAGAGAAAGTCATAACGTGAGTCCATCTTCACTTTGGTTAGCTTGGTGTAGATGTTATGAAGAGAACCCTTATTACTCAGGAGCACTTTGGGGACATCACCCTGCCCCCTCACTGTTCCATATTTTATTATCTTTCAGTAGCTTCACTCAATACATGTGAAAAAAAGAAACAAAGAGAATCGGTGCTTTTCTTAATTTTTTTATTGAAAGCTTCATCAAAGAAAAGAGAGGTTTAAACCTAACATCCACTGATCTACAGAAAGCCCCAGGAGTGGGAAAATGGCAGCTATTAGGATTGTGGTACAAATGAAAAAATAAAAATAAAATAGAAAAAAAATCTTCAGCAATACGGAAATTTTCATGACATTTTGAAACATTAGCACAAAGATGCCCTTAACAAGTCAGAATCATTATTTTAATTCCTTCAGAGATTTCGTGGACTAGACTGGGATCTGGGAGGTCTGCAAGGGGTCTTTCCTATTTTTGTGAAAGAATATTTATCTCTTTTCAGTGCTCTGGCTCACTTTAACCAACTCTTTGTTTAAAACAGAAAAGAAACAATTAAAACTTTGCTGTATGAAGTCTTAACACCTTTTGATTCATACATGGAATTATTTGCTTAATAATAAGGAATTCATCCTTAATTCCTCACTATTAAAAGAATTAATATTAATTCCTGCCAGAATTATCCTTCCTCATTATATAAGGAAGTTATTTTCATATCACTTGAAAGGAGGAGAGGTTCTCCTTTAGCTCAAATTTAAATCCAAGAACTTCAATTAGCAGAATCGGGTTTCTCAGTCTGAGTCAGTTGACACAATATTTTTTTGTGTAGCAAAGCATCAGTTGATTACATCCACACTGTGTCTTTTCCAAAGTGCTTAGCTGAGTTGTTCATCTAAAGCTCTGCTTCTTCCTGAATACATATTGGGGATGAGTCAAAGCTTGACCATACCATTACTTAATAGTTGTTTGTAGTTGTTCCTTATAGTTGTTTTCTCTGCAATAGTAAGCAGAGATGTGATGTGTGTTTCAAGCTAATGCTCCCCATATTTCAATCATACACTCAGGACGAATCTTCCTATAGATTGATGAGATGTCCCAACCGCGTGGGACAGCACAGTGACAAAGCAATGACCATATTTCCCTGCCTTGTACTTCAAACACTTGTAAGATAACAGTGGTGAGATAATGGCTGCAACGCTAAACACACTTTCCTGGGAGTAAAACCCATTGAACACAATGGGCCTTACTTCTCAGTAGACATGGTTAGGATTGTGCTCTAAATCTATTTCCCTCTCAACAAAGATGCAGTGTGGATGGAGTCAACCTATATTTAGGTATGTAATCATAGTTTGTTTAATTGAGCCACGAAACTGGCACTTCTTTAATAAGTAAAGGACTAAAATCTTTCAGGAACATAATCTTCTATGAGATTGTGGTTCACAAATTGCACTGCAGCAGCAGTTTCTCAGGCTAAGATTATGTATATTCTCGCAAGAATCACACAAGTTCTTATGAGAATTGTGTGAGATTTGTGCAATGGTGCCACTGCAACAGGGCACTATGAATGAAGGGCACTCTGGGCAGTTTTAAGTTGGGAAGAGCTACTCTACTTTCATGTCAGGATCATAATGGTATTTTGGAACAACTGTTTTTTTTTCCTTTTGAAAGAGATGGTATTTTGAATCAAACATTTAATAAATCTAGACTAGGGATGTCCAAACTGTTTGGCAGGAGGGCCACTTCATCAATCCGACACTGATTTGGGTGCCAGAAAAATGATTTACATTTCAAATTTGAATACATTTACATAAATTTAAATATAAGAGTGTATTAAATACATCATAAGGCTTGTTTGTGGGCCAGATGAAGGGGTCTTGGCACAGACTGCATTGAGGCTTGCTGTGGGCTGCATCTGGCCTCCAGGCTGGGGTTTGGACATCCCTGATCTAGACTAACAGCAGATCATTCATTTCTCCTTACAAATAGTTATTCAAGTGGAAGAACCTCAAGTGTAACAGCTGTCAAAATATAAAACCATTTATGTAAACACAAGAATTTAAAACCCACAGAAGCAAACCCGACATTCACTTTACAGCATTTGTCATACATTTCTATTTATTTTTAACAAACAACATGTCAGTAAAAGTGAAAATACTGTATCTTTTCTGCAATCTGAGGTATGAAGAGGAATTCGAGGTTGAAATCCACTTTAGGTGATAACAACAGTAGAAGGAGAATTTTTTTTTAAAAAAAGAGAATCAACTTTTCTTCTGATGTTTAATGATTCCTGAAATCCACTCAACAAGGAAAAAAGATCTGCCAAATTACTGGCCCATCTTCTGGCTAAGGATGCACATGAGTGTTTACATGCATGGTTACGTCTATGCTTTATTTAAAACGAAATAATTCACCCACCACTGCAGAGGAACGAGATAGCATACAAAAGGAGAGGTTCTCTGAAACATGCAGCGTGCTTTCCTTTGCAATTCCATCACACCGCTAGAACATCCTTGGTCTATGCAGAGGACCTGAAAATCCTTTAAACCTTTGTACATCAGAACCAATTTCATGTTAAATAAAGCCTTGAAAAAATAAATGTTGACCATGTATGATTCAAATACAATTATCTTCAAATTCCATATTTGGTCTCATCACCACATGGATTGATTCATTATGTTAAGCCCATTATACACCTTTCGGTGTAACTTTTACAATAAATGTAATAGTCCAAAAAAGACTGTACTTAAGCCTGATTCACTCATGTCATCCACAGCATTAAAATGAACAGAATGATGGCTTATAAACACACCTTCAGGCTTAAAATTATGAACCAAGACAACTTTCTACACATTTCACATCATTTCTTCAATACCATAGACAACATAATTTAGATCAAAATACTGTGACATATTAAAAATAAACTTTATTACACTTCAGGCTTTCTGAAATCTGCTGAGTTTGGTAGCCATACATACATAAATAATACCCTTCCTTCTCATTTTTAATAATGAAAAATGCATTTTAATGCTCAAGCTCTCTGCAATATTTCTTGCTTGCCTGATCACCAGTTTTTCATCTTCAGATATCATTCATCTGAACATAGCCATAGCAGAACATACAGCAACATGATAGAATTTCTCCAAAATACCCCAAATTCTGCTTTGCACAAAGACTTTGAATGAGCAAAACATGACAGTCTAAGCTTCTTGGTCAGCCAGAGTCAGCTAATATCAGCCTAGGAATCCCACCAAAATTCTTGAATGTCACAGAGGACTTCCCAAACTACAAATGATATTTCTAAGAGGCTCTTTCAGTATTTTTCATGCTCACTCCACAGCCAGTCATGATCAAATACTTGCATTTAAATAAACTACATCAGTTCAGATTCATATTTTGAAAGTACATCAGTTCAAATCCATATTTTTTAATTATTGAGCTCAGATGTGGATTCGCTGAATGGGCCACATACTCCACTCATTTAGTTGTAGGCAACTGCCAAGACCACAGATAAGGTAAGGCTCAATATGTTATCACAGTTGTGCCATAGTAGAAAATGCCACTTTAGTTGGAATCTGCCTCCACAGTATAAGGAAGTTAGTATCCTTAATCTCATTCTTTCCGTGTCAGCAATCCTCTCCCCCCTCCTGATGCTGATGTTGGAGGTAATGCAAGGAGTGACCAAAGTTAGGTCTATAAAGCCCCCACTTTGCATTGCTTTAGATTTCTGGCCTATATGGCAGATTTAAGGTGCATGTTTATTAAAACAAGGAAGAACTGATGTACAGGATCTCCCATACGTTGTAGTCAGTCTCTCTATGCCCGTTTTGAGTGCAGGCAACACAGTGTGCACCACTTTTGTCAGAGAAATGTGTAGCCACAGAACATGGTTCCAAAAAGGAACTTGTTTCCTAGCAGTTTGCATCAATGAAGCAAAATATGTGCATGCAAATTTCAGCTATGCACTTTCAACACAATGCTCATTTTTACAAATGCAGAATCCCTATAAAGACTTACATGACCAACTGGACACACGTACTTTTGGGTAGACCATGCTGACAATCTTGAAATATACAGTACATCCTACAACTGAGCTGCAATTCAGCAAATCCTTTTACAGGCATTTGCTTAGCAGGGTTCTCATCTCTTTTCTGCTAAAAACAGCTACTGCATTGCAAACAGTTGGAAGATTGGATTTTGCAAAGTTAAAGCATGAAGCATGATGTTGGAGGAAATTATTTAAAAGCCTCATAAAACTTGGAGCATGATGTTGGAGGAAATTATTTAAAAGCCTCATAGTGTGTGCTGAGCTAACTCCAGAACTCTAGGAACTATGGATTTGGGATCTGTCTAATTATCTATATATATATTTTTTTTGGGGGGGGGGGGGGCAACACTGCTGTCCACCGAAATGTCAAATATGTTTTATCCCAATTTGTGATGGAAAAATACTGTATAAATTTAGAATTTGATGTAGATCTTGAAGTTCATGTTTTGTCTAGCATCACTATTCACACATTCAGATATGACAAAGTTCACTCTCTTTCTTGCAAATAGTTATCAAAGCATTGATAAAATGTTAAGATTCCTAAATTAATTGACATTAATGATAGTGCAGTTGCCAGAAATATCTTCTCGCACTGATTTAAATGTTGCTTAGTCTTGCCTAATTTCTTGGAATACAACCCAAAGATTTTGCGAGCCTCTTAACCAATGGGAAAACTCATAAGCACAAAGCTAATCAAAATAGTAATAAAACTGGATTTACACTCAAACCTTTTTCTGTACTCTTAGAGTGTATATGATTCATTGGTCACTTACAGAAGTGTAGTCATGGATAGTCTTCAGACTCTTAACCAACACAACAGTATATCAAATTGAGGCAATTCATTCGGTTTGTTTGTATAAAATGGCAGATATTGTAGACTGTCACACTGTAAACTTTTGAAACACAACCTGTTCTGAAGAAATAAGTATGATATTTTTGTCATTGTTGCCTGCCCGGCTTCCTAAAGATAAATGGCTCACCATATTCAACCATATTTGCTAGAAAATCCCAACCAAAAAAAGGTTCCAAAATTGATAAATGAAGCAGCAGTTTCAAATAGAAAGGGAAGGTACCTCAGCGTATCCAACAGCCACACGGTAGCTACCTCACAGCCTCATTGACAACCTCAATGAGACTTTTCTTTGCATCAAACTAGAAATTTATACAGATAAAGAACCCAAACATGCTTCTTTCATATTCAACAAAATTCTGCCACAGGAGGATCATCTCTACATATACACACCGGAAAAAAGAGCATTAAGAGGAAGAAAAATAAGGCTGGCTTGATTATTTTCCCCACATTCCCTCCAACAGGCACACTCATTTTCAAAGGAGGAAAATAAAACCCCAAAACACAACCAAACAAGTGATGCTCACAGAAAGTAAACAGCAATGGCAAAGTACATGAAAGAAAGAAGCTAGAGGTCTTTACATAGTATTGAACTTTTTCTCCCCAATGCTGTGGTCCTTTTAAGTGGAAGTGTTCTTAGATAGTCGCTGGGAACTTCATAACCAAATCCTTCAGTCTATGCCCGCTGATTAGATGACATCCTTTTTTTTGTTCTTTAAACGTTGCATATTTAGCAGCCATTTGTTTGGGTAACCCAACCCCATCCCCACCCAACACGAGATAACGACATTAAAAATAAGGAAACGTTCTTAATATTCTTAAAAAAATACTTGCTTCTTTAAAAAAAGTCATTTAAAGTAACCACAGACTCCATGTACAAGCCTCTGACAGTGTTCCTGCACAAACCTTAGTTCAGTTTCAGTGGGCTTCTGTGGATATCTCATGTTCAGTTTCTTTTCTATTACTAATACTACAACGGGTACAGCAAAATCTGATTGTTCCAAAGGAAACCAGTTTTATTTTCACTTGTCAATATGATTACCCTGTGTTGAATACACTACAATCCCTGTAGTGAACCCTTTCTCTTTTTCCCCTGATGGAGGGCCATTTCAATCATTTGGTTCATTTTTAAGTGCTTCCTTTGTTATCTTTATCTGCCTGCTACAGAGGAAATACATTTTTGCCTTGTCCTTGTTTGCCTTTTTCTGGGGCAAAAGTCTCGAGGAACCTGTATAACATTTCACTGGCAAGCTCATGCTTAGCTCCTATTCATGTCACATGTACTTACATAAAAGAGATTCCCAGTGATTTCTGCCACTTGTAAATTTTGGAAAACAAAGAATAATAATAATGTCTGAAATAATGCACATGTCCAAAATAATGTCTGAAGGGAATGCACATGTCCAAAATCCTTCCTCATAACTATCTAGGGACAGAGGCAAAATTTGGAGATGAATTCTTCAGTGCTAGTCTTTCCCCAAATTGTCACTACATGACATCCCTCCCTGTTTTTTTGAAAGGTACTTTCTAAGACCCTCCATATATAGATTCAATATATTCTTTTTTCTTTTAAAAATAGTTTTTTACTGACTCAATTGACGTGCTTTCTCCTTGCCTAATCAGACTAATCCGTGATTGTCAGCAAACATATTTAAGACAACAGAAAGCTAGTTGGCCTAATGATTGTTAACTTCATGCTTGCATGAAAGAATTAACATGAACAATTTTTAACTTTCATCTTGCACAGGAGAGCTAAATGAAACCATTGATCATTTGCTTCCAATGGCATATTTTAAGTGACTTGAATGCCCCACTAAAATACAACATGAAGATGATGGTTTGGGGTGGTAAAAGATGTCCTGGGGGAGGGAAGGAAATGAACTGATGGGATGGGATGAAGAAGGAAGACTGTAGTTTTCAGTACAGATGGAATCAAACAATGCAGCAGAAAAGCTCAGCAAAGTTGATATACACCTGGGTAGAGTAGCTGGCAACCCAAACCTTCCTCATGGAGTGAATTTCTGCTAAGTGCTGCTAAGTACCAACTACTTAGAACTTTCCCTTAGAAGCCTAAGTACATAGGATGTAAAACACCAGTGGAAGATAGTTTAAACAAACACAAAGATAAAAACTGGTCCGGCCATGTAGGTCAAATAAAGATATTTTTAAAAAGGAAAGAAATAAGAAAGAAACTCTATCTTCTGACTGTGGTAGGGTGTCATTTCATCTTTGGTATAAAATAGGCCATCCATAGGCTGCATTTGATCACAACTAGGAAAGACTACAGAAATTGTCAACAATTTCTTCTAGCTATTGCTTTTTTTTTGCACTTTTTTGACCATAAGCTCCTATCTACTTAAGTTTTTTCCCAATGCCTTTAAGCTAGGTGTTTGCAATGTGACAAGCAAAGCAGACTAAAAACTTCTTAAAGCTCATAAAAAAGACTGCAGATAAAAAGCACTAATGCTTTTGCCAGCGATCACACTTTGTAAATTAAAAAATTATCCATTCTGCAAGAAAAAAACCCGCATTCCGTAAAATGCAGGTTGATTCCCCCCTTGGTTCAATAATTTTATTGTAAAACACTTTAGCCTTTTAGGTTTTTCTCTGTCAACACCAAGAAAGTTCATTAAAGTCTCAGCATTTTTTTTCCCAATTTTTGAAGTTGCCGCAGTTCTTTTATCAACAGATTTTCTTCAAAAGAAGAAAAAACATTTTCTGCCAAACTGTACAGTTTATAATTTTTTTGTTCCACCAAAAAATTCATCAGTCTGCTGAACTTCAGCACCAGCTGAAAACGGTATAAGGGTGAATTCATTCTTGTATCTTCTAACAAGACGTTGACAGCTTGCCTTGAGAGCCTCTGACGTCCTTAAAATTAAGGCAATTAAGATTCAAGAAAAACCTTACCTAAACATTTCTTTAAAAAAATCCAAAATAAAAATGACATACCGGATTTCAACAAGACGTGGGAAAAGGGTAGCTGAATTCTTGAGGAAGACCGTTAGTTTTCGTCTCAGCTTGCTCCCTATTGACATCATCGGTTTCTCCATTTTTTTTAAAACAAAACAAATCTATCTACACTTCCAAGTAAATTTCTGAATTTCAAATGTTCATCCAGAAGAAATTTCAACCCAGTGTTTTGCCATGGGTTTTTATCCTTTAATAAAAAAATAGCAAAAATAAAACTATCAGACTACATGACTGAACAATTTGCACAGCACATAGAAACACTGTTTTGTTTTTGTTGGGTAAGGTAGAAAATAAAAAAAAATTCATGTGACGCCTGTGCAAACTGGAAGCCAACTTCTTATTCAGTGAAGTTTTTCCATTCAAGGCAAACTTTTCAGACATTCTTCAGTCCTGTTTATTGTCTGTAAAAACAATTGAATTAAAGTAATCATTAAATGAAGCCAGTCTGTTGCTTTATTCAACTTTCTTTTTTTTAAAAAAAGCAATTTAATCTAATTTTGCATATCTTTAGATATAATACAGGGATTAAGATTACAAAAGCATACAGAGGTTAAGAACTTCTATTCTGCTTAACTTGGAGTCGTTGATTTCCATTAGTGGTTAATATTTGCAAAAATGTGTGGTTGATGGGCAAGATTGAAGATAATGAAGTCAAGCAATGATAAAATATTGCATTATCCCAATCATAGGGAGTTCAAGACATATGAAGAGGAAATTTTAATTTCATTCATATTTTTACTTATATATTTAATAGCCTGCATTTTGTCCCATATCTTGGGGTGCAATCCTAACCTAGGTCAGCATTTGTTTCATATACTGCCTTCTTATATTCAATGCACTGTTCAAAAAAGAATAAAAATAATGCAATAGATAAAAGCATATGACAAAAATAATTAAAACAATTATAATGATATTGGAGCAAATTAAAAATATAAAACAGAAGATAATAGGGATGAGAGATTTCTCCAGCCTCCTCTAATGCTAAAGTGAAATACCTCTACTTACTTGAATCTAATGTGCACCCCTATTTTAAAAGGCTTGGGATTTTAAAAATGTTCACAGGCGATTGTAATGTTAAGCTGCAAACCAGGTGCAAAATTTTACTGCATACAACTGTTTAGATGATGATGATGATGATATTATTATTATTATTATTATTATTATTATTAATAATAATAATAATAATAATAATAATACAATGGGTTTATGTTATAATTTTTACTTAATTGCATTACATTATACAACAATGTGTTTGTTACTTTTTATTACAATAAAGTGTTAAACCAAGTACTGACCTATACTTATATAATCAAAATACCATATTTACTCATATCTTATGTGCCATTGAATCTAATGCACTCCCCAATTTTGAAGACTAAATTCAGCTGAGAAAGGTGCGTGTTAGATTTGAGTAAATACAGTAAATAAGTTTTAAAACCCCAATGGAAAACATAAAAAGAGGAAGCTGTCCTCCAACATTCTCGTAGTTGGTTCTAGAGGTGTGATGCCACAACAGAAAATGGGCCTGAACCTTGTCATCAGTCCCTTGGCTCAGGGGTGTCCAAACTTTCAACTTTAGGGGGTCTTGGACCTTTAAAAGTTGTGTAGAAGAGAGAAATTCAGCAGGTGCAACTTGTGTTCTGTGAGATAGCTAAGTGGGATTAGCTTGCATCACGTTTTTGGATAGGAGACCCTAAGTAGCTGACAAAAATCATTGTGAAAAAACAGAGCTGACAAGCATTATGAGGGTGGAATATAGTATAATCAATTAGCAAGAACAGAAAGAATGAAATCCTGCATGAGCTTGATTTGTAGCTGTTGCCTGTGGAGCTTGAAAGGTATATGCAGCTATATAAGATGACCAAATTATTAATAGGGGAAACATCTAGAGAAATGAAGGGTTCTATGAATTTCCTTATAGAATAATTCCTGTAAAATTGATTTATGGCCAACCTGCCGATATATGAGAGTATATGTATGAGAAAGGGAGTATTTAAATATTATAATAAATAATTAAGTGGTTATTGAGGTATCTTGGATATATGCTATATAGGGCTCTTCAGGTCATTATCAACACCTTGAACTGGGTTCTGAATGGAATGGGCAGACAAGTGTGACTGTGAGAGCAGCCAGGATGGCAGGTTCAGCTGGCAGAGCTACAGTGACCAGCCATAACAGTTTATTTAGCACTAGCTTCACCTTCCAAATACTTCTCAAGAGTAGCCCCTTGCAGAATGCATAACAATAGTCTAAATGTGATGGATCTCTGTAACCACATGTGATTGACTCTTCAACTATCACACAAGCCACAGCTTGAAAAAAATCCCCTCTGGCCACAGAGACCACCTGACTATCTAAGGACAGCTGTCAATCCAGGAGGACACCCAGGCTGCAAACCTGCTCTTTCAGGTTCTTGTTGATATTTGAAATATGTAGCTGTTGATAGTTGAAGATCTGATGGATGTTTTGGAACACATGTGAATCAAGATGGAAATGGACAGGGTCCTTGGGAACAATGCATCCTAGGGCGACTCAGACTTGAGCCACCAAAGGAGTTGGCACAAGTCCAAGTAGACCTATTCAGATGGTAGGGGCTTACTCCAGGCAAGGGAACACAGCTATTTTGATTTCATATCTGCCTTCTTAAGAAAACAGGATTTTTGTTTCTGGTGGGATAAAGAAAATAAAAATAAAGAAAATTAATGCAATAAATAAATGTTATTATTTATTTTTAAATAAATAGATATTTACAAAATATCTATTGATGAGGAAGAAAATTTGAAAAGTGTATAAAGTCTAATGATATCTCTGTGTAACATGGGGACATATGTTTGGAGCCTGAACACATGTATCCTCACTTGCACTTTAATGCAGTTTTATTAAATCTAATAACTATTGTTGGCAGGGTTAATACTCTAGGCAGAGAGTACTCGGGAAAGCTACATCAGTGAGTAGATCTCACACCTCAGAGACTTTGTTCTATCATTTGCCAAGCAGATGCATTAATTTTCTTTATTTTTATTTTCTTTATCCCATATAATAAATAAATTATTATTTATTTTTATTTTATTTTATTTTATTTTGTCTGCCAAATTGTGCTTTTAAAAGCTGTAGTTGAGATATTAAAGTAAAAGATAACATGCCTGAAAGTTCCTAGTGTGTTGAGGTGGAGGAATGGCACCCCTCATGCCCAACTTGTGCCGGTGCTGTCTCCTTTCTACCCTCTGACACACAAACCTTTTATTTCCCTGGATTTGTGCCAGCTACAGGGCTGGTGCATGTCCAAGGAGACCCACTAGTGATGGAAAGTCCACTAAAAATATTTTCCCTCACCTCTTCCACCCCTCCCAATATTCTCCTCTCTCTACTGCATGCTGTGCCATCCACTAGCTGCATGCTGCGATAGGGAAAGGATAGCTGCATGCTGTGATGGGGAAAAGATAAGACTGGGGTGTTCAACATGACATTACTAACCAAATTTAGAGTTCAGTCCTACCCAACTTGCCAGCATTGATGCAGTCACAATGACGAACCAAGGAAAGGGAACAAACATTCTCTTACCTTGAGGAGTCACCTGTGACTGCTCACCACAGGATGCAATGCACCCCTCCTTCATTGGCATGGATGCATCAATGCTGGAAAGGGTTGGTCCTTTACTCTGTTATCAATTCAAAATATCTTATCTGAATTAAACAGAATCACTGATAAGCATTCAAAAGAAATTCATACCTGATGTACAGGTCAATGAACATCATCAGCTTACTTTGATTGTTGGTAGGAGTATGTAGGTGCATGTTCACTGGATGTTTCCACTGCCATCTGTTGCTGTTGACCACTGGCTTCCTGTGATGAAGGTGCTACTGTCTGTGGAGAGGTATCAGCAACAACACCCTGAAGAAACAAACAAGAACACAAAAGGCCTTACTGCTTTTAATAAAATCAGCAGCGTGCAGGAGAAGAGTCAGCACAATCTTACCAACCTCATTATTTCTTTGCAGCTGTACCATTGCTTTATATTGTCGAGTGTCAGGGATATCAGAAGCCACATGCTGATATGACATAAATGCTACATGTTGTAAAGAGAGGCATGCCATGGTTACAGCTGTGCACAGAAGGCCTGCAGAAGGCCTTTTCCTTCTAATGCGGAGTTGAAATCTACATACTGTACATTCATGGCTGGCCTGATTTGGATCTCAATTGCAGCAATTTGACATAGATAGAGCTAAGCCGTTTCTTTCTTCATTGCAGTGAGATCAGAATGAGGCCTCACCAAACAGGCACACTGGGATTGTGACATACAAAATGCAGTATCTGTATCATGCTTTGAACAGTCACGTAAGGCCACAAGATCTTTTTCAGGAAACTTCCTGCAGGCACACAGAATTGACAGAAAAACATGGCGGTAAGATTTTTTAGGCTTTTAAGACTGCATACATAATAAATTTAGAACCTGCTGGGGAATTTTTTTGGGGGGAAGGGAAATCAGATTTTTGACAACCACATTAATTATGTGAAATATAAGTTGTTGAAAGCTTTTTGTGTGACTTTGTGTCCCAGTTGTGACAGGTGGACACCTCTTAAAAATCACTTTGCAGTCACACATCGAAGTGCCAAACAAGAAGCAATAGCACTAAAAACCCAAATTCATTCTTGTTAAGGGTTCTGTCTAACTAAGCTGATAGATCATGCTGAATTTTTTTGTTCTGCTGATGAAGTAGCCAATTACTTTTCAAGAGGCACTTAGAACCCCAACTCAGCATGCTATTTAAAAGGAAAAAAACCACCCTATATCATGGTGTCCTTTTAGAAAGATCAATGAAGAATGTTCAAGAGGGTGTTATGGTAAAGATGACAGCAAAACATGATATAGAGTGAAAAAAACATTATGTTGTAAAGATTTCAAAAGACAAATGAAATGTAGTGATGTGTTCAAACGCATGGGGGTGAGACTGAGGAGGACCAACATTTGCAGGCAACAGTGTAAAAGACTCCTCCATGGAGCCCTAATATTTATAGCCGAGGTGTGCCAACATCGCTACTTGAAAAAAGCAACCTTAGCTATCCAAGGAGGAATAACGGCACCTGCTCTAAAGAAGGCATCGTTCAAGACACAATCACAAGAGTCCACGCTGTCCATCACATATAAATTGGGTGAAAAGTGGGTTATAATGAAACTGTGAGGAACCAAAACGAAATAAATGACTTTCTGAATGAGCGCCACTTCTTTCCCCCTCCCCTGAAATCTCCCTTTTTTCCTTTTATTTTTGTCCAGAAGGCCTTATGAAGATGAACAGCAGCGGAGATCAGACCGTAGCTCCCCTGGTAGCTTGTGCTCTACAGTGCCGAGGACATACTTACTCGTTCGACTGTCATCAGCGGGACTCAGCCCCAAGGAGGGAGGGAGCAAATCCTTCATCGAGGATGAAAAAGCACTCAGTCAGTGCAGCATCCTCCAGGTCTGCATATAC
The DNA here is from genome assembly GCA_030015325.1 of Cryptoblepharus egeriae. Classification (NCBI taxonomy): domain Eukaryota; kingdom Metazoa; phylum Chordata; class Lepidosauria; order Squamata; family Scincidae; genus Cryptoblepharus; species Cryptoblepharus egeriae. Next base: position 39,939,129 of record JAREYC010000004.1, on the reverse strand, counting down.
AAGAGGAAGGTTTCCTTTGCTCAGTCATGATTTCTGGTGGCTCTTGGCTTTCAGCAATCACCTATGGCATAAGTCTTATGCTAAGGACAGCATCCACCCCTATTGGGCCGTTTTCTCTTCATTTTTCTTTTTCGAGTCTGCAGTCTGATTGTTGACTTTCATCCCATTCCACCACCCAACCCAACCTCATGGAATATTCTACATCCTCTGATAAATACCAAATATTTGCACATTATCTTTAAAGGAAGATAAAAAACAAAATCAGTAGGTAATCCAATTTTTAAAAGCAACTTGGGATATTTCCCCAAAGTGATTTAACAAGCTCTTTTTTATGTGTACAAACACAGACTCACTTACTTCGAGAGGGACAGCTGTTGGAGGCACAGGAGTGTACTGGGGAATGTAGGTCCCTTGCATAGGTGCAGCAGCCGTCATATACTAAAGCAAGGCAAAAGGAGATCATTTTAAAAATGCAGCAGAATGGAAAATGTAAAAAAAAAACCATTACCACCATTGCTAACCACTCTCAGCAGGCAATCTTTCATAATATTAGGACCCCTGAAACCAGATTAATCTAATGGAATGGGTATGACTGATTAACTAGTTGCCACTTTTAAACTTGCCAATATAAAAGTAAGAAAAGGCACAGTTGAATTTATTTAAATCTAGTCAATTGATCACCCAATGCTGCTGACTGCAGTTTTACACAAATGAATTACCATGTGATATAGGATCGAAAGATAACCCAATCACCCTGAGCTTCCTTGTATTTGAAAATTTGGTTGGTTGGCTGCAGGAGTGGCCTGTGTGAACTGGATACCCTAGGCTACCTCTCATTTCAGACCCCAATTTCAGATTCACTACAACAACCCCTTCTTGTTTATTAAAGCATGAGGACTGGAAGTGAGCAGGGAAAAGAGTGGTTCATCATATATTTAGGTGGAGGGAGCAAAATGGAACTGTCTGTTTTGTTTCCCTCACCTGGTATGACTCTAAAGGGGTACGGCTCTCCCCAACACTGATTTCTCTGTCCCCTTCCAGCTACACCACTGGTTGGGAGTACCTTACTTAGGCTGCAATCCTAACCACACTTTCCTGAGAGTAAGTACTATTGAACACAAAGGAACTTACTTTTGAGTAGCTATGATTAGGATTGCACTCATTGTGGCATAACTAGGGAGTGCAGGGGGTTAAGTTGCACCAGACAACAAGCTTTGGGGTTAGAACTTTGGCAATAGAACTTGACACTAGTGGCTAGAATTGTGAAAAATGGAATATTATTATTATGAATGATAATATCATTGTTGGAAAGATAATTTAATGCAAAATGCAAGGAAATAAATGGAATTGGAATATCTATATTCTATCAAATGTTATGGTTAACCAGAAAATGAAAACAAAAAGTGGATTTTTTTGGAACAAAAAGTGGATTTTCTTTACTCAAAACGTTCCCATGATACTGGTTGCTCTGAGAGCCAATGAGATGTAATTGTGATACTCTATGGAACTAATAAGGTGTTAATATGAATCAGCTCTCATTTCCATATAGATATTTCATAATGCAGTTACCCCTGCTACGTGTGTATACAGGCATTCTAAGTGGTGCCTCTCTTATATTTAGCAGGAAAAGAAAAACCATTCCTCTTTGTCCAAGCACAGTTTCCCTAACCAACTAGGGACACAATGGTCTTTTTTTAAACTTACCCTACAATCCAGAGACATTACGTGCACCCGTAGTTACTGCACCACCTAGTGAAAACCTATGGAAAATTCACATTGCAATCCAGAGTAAGTTGTTCTTACACCGGAGCAAGTACTCCCCATAGTTACTCTGGATTCTGCCCTTAATTAAATTTGATTTTATAGTTGCCAGTGGAGAGGGGATGGGGTAGCAACAAAATCTTCAACTCCAGATAGCAAAAAGGTGCTACTACAGTGATTTTCAAGCAGTGTGCTGTGGCGACAGATGTGCCACAGGAACTTGGAGAAATGGATTTAAATTCATTAATAGGAAAATTGGGGTACTTGAACAGTCAACTTGAACCTTGTCAATGGTTAAAACAATTGATGGTGTGCCTTGACAATTTCAGTGTCTTGTTAAGTGTGCCATGAGATGAAAAAGGTTGAAAATCACTGTGCTACTAGCACAGCAAAAGAGTGGTGAGCTGCTAAGGATGAGGCAGGTTTTTACCCAATTTCCCTTTTAAAATACCTAGGAATGTATCACTTCTGGTTGGGACATCACTTCCAGGTCAACATTTTGAGCTTTGCACCAGGCTACATAATCATTAACTTCACCACTGACCTCACTACAGATAACTGAACATCTTGGGCCATTACCAATTCACATCAAAATAAAGAGCACACACTGCTGATATGCTAAGACTTTATGCATGCTTAAGGTACCTTGAAACCAAGATGGTCAGGCATGTGTTTTTTTCAGAGCAGCATAACACTAATTTATACAAGCGAAAATGAAGAACCTTTTCTACTTTACATTTTTGTAGGATAGAAATCAGGGGAGTAACAGTTGCAAAATGTTGGTGAGTAATTTGAAGACTAACCCTACAATCCAGAGTAACTACGGGAGCACATAAGAGACATTACGTGTACCCATAGTTACTGCACCATCTAATGAAAACCCAAGGGAAATTCATACTGCAATCCACAGCAAATTGTTCTTACACTGGAGCAAGGACTCCCCGTAGTTACTCTGGATTGTGCCCTACGGTTCAGTCCCCCAAACCCATCTCCTTTAGAGTAAATCTCACAAATGTCAACTGATCTTAGATTCATATAAGCATACATAAGACACCAGTCTGGATCCATGCTACCTTACAGTGATTTAAAATGCAAACAATTAAGTCTCTAGAGAATAGGAGAGAGAAAATAGGAGAAAAAGCTAAAGAAAGTGAACAGATGTCTCAGAGCTTCTTCTTTCATAGCTAGGATCGCTAACTTGATTTTCTTCTACGCATGAATTATTTTTAATTTCCAGGAAGTCTTCTTAGAATCAATTCTCCTGAAAAGCTCTTGCCCTCAAGTAGTATAGAAACATCCTTAATTATGAGGGGGTTTTTTCTGACACACTTGGAACATTATTTCATTCCTGTATTGCTTATAGAGAAATTGCTCAAATCCTTCAATGTCCTATCAGTATTAAGTTGTCACATTTAGACACTGCTTTGTTTTGACACTATCCAGCTCATCCAGTTTTCACTGACAAAAATACACATCGTTGTCGGCATAGCACCTACAACACCTGTTATCTTCAAAGATGTGCAGACGATCAGAATGTTCCCAGAACATGCTTGTTGAATTTTAAAGCGATTACAATACAGGCCACATTTTCCCAATAAAATAGGAAGCGCTAGAGGTATTTTGTTTTTGTGTTCATTGCCAAATGCACTGTATAATTCCTGTTTTGCTAAGGGAGGAATTGAATATTAGATTGATTTGGTTTTGTACACCTATTGCCTGACAACAAGGTGAAACAGAATAGAAGGGAAAACAACAAATAAATATTCAGATACACAAATGCTAAATCCATTTGGACGACTGGATTTTGACTTTGATGGACGTCTTTTCTATAAGCAATCCCATATCCCCTTTCAATTGGAAAATGTTATAAAATTACACAATTCGTTGCATGTTTGCACAGCAAAAATGGCAGTCCAAGAAAATGCTAGGGCTGTGTTGCGTTTCCTCAGCTGAGTTTTGATTGCATTGGTTAAAAAATCCCTTTACTTTTAGGTCATGCACTTTTGCCCATTTGTTTGCAAGATTGTTCACCAACTACATCTGCTTGAGCACACATTTTTGCTTACTTGAACAGGTTTCTTCACTGCAAAAACCCTTTAAACAGAGATCCCAAAAATGCTCTTACTGTATCATCACACAGCCTAAACCAGCAATTTTTAAGCAGTGATGTGCTGCAGATGATCTGCAGATGTGACATGGATGGGATTTGAGCCTCCTTCCTCTACTTCGTTAGTGGTCAAAAAACTGATGCGCTGACAATTTTAGCATGTTGTCAATGTGTCATGAAATGAAAAAGCAAGGTCCAAAGGCTAAACAAGGTGCAATGGCTGCGCAGACACATTGTGTCTCGGACATGCGCAGTGCATCTTGGACATGCGAGAAGTCTTGGACATGTGCAGAGTGTCCCTCTGCACAGCCTTTCGACCTCGCTAAGGAGACCAAGTGGCAGCCAGAAGCTGCAGAGGCAGACTTGCTCCTCCTTGGAGAGGAGAAAATCTCCTCTGTAGCCGACTGGCTTCAGAGGAGTCTGTGCATGTGCCAAAGTTGGCACGAGAACAGTGCTCTTCTGAAGCCAGTCAGCTTCATAAGTGACACTGCACATGCACCAACTTTGGCGCATGCACATTGCCATAAGGGGCGGTGCACGTGTCCCAGCTGTGATGCACTGTGTGCCCGCACCAGGTGACACGCAGGGTCCAGTCGCTCCTGTCTGGAAGATCCTGGTTCAAATCCCTCCTTGGCCATGAAGCTTCCTGGGTGACCTTGGGCCAGTCAGCCTCTTCAACCTCACAGGGTTGTTGCAAGGACAGCAGAAGGTGAGAACTAAAGTTTTGTAAGCTGCCTTTTTGTCATGTAAAATATAAGCCATTTTTTGTTGGCATGGGAAAATCAAGGTATAAATCCTTGAAATAAATAATTTAGGTATTCTCATCTTTTATCAACTATAGTTAATTATATTCTATCTGAACTCTGAACATGTTTGGGGATGTTAGTGGCTGCACATGCTATTTTTTAATGCAACCACTGCACTAAAACTGACCATCTATTGGTTTCCTAACCAACATAAAACTCCATTAGCATAGTGTTAGTGTTATAGTACAGAGTTAGTGAATTAGCATTTAGGTACCCACACCAGCCCTTGAAATTTGAGACTATATGCCATATGACTAATAGTATGGGAAGGTATCTGAACTGTTGTAGAAATTGATACTGTTGGATATATCTTAACTCTGAAGTTTTCACTACAGACTATGAAATTCAGTGGTTTATAGGTATAAAGGCCAAAGGATGGAGTCAACTAACTTCAGAACATCCTGAAGACAGTTCACTGCTATAGAGTCAATTCCATTTCTATGTTCTTAAAATCAAGTGATTGAAACTGTCCAGCAGACTACTTTGAGTTGCTCCACTTGTATTCCACAGGGTGCCACTGTAGCTACATTAGCACAGACCACTCTGCACCACTACAAAATATGCATGTCTGTGAGTTTTGGAGGAACCTGCAAGTGATGTTTCTCAAGAAAATATTTAGCATTAATCTCTTACCAGAGGCAGATATGAATACTGAAGTTCTTGTATTGTTTGCTCACATATCAAGAGCCACAAGAGTTAATGCATGCCATAACTTTAAAATATAATATGAGCAGACCTTTACCAGAAATCTAACTGACAGGTGGAATAAACACGGGAGAGGGGAGGTGACAGTAGAAAAATGTTTGTGTGTCCCTGTTTCCTTCCAAAAAGCTGTAGCAGGCTTCTTCTTGTTCACTTTGCTAGTGCAGCTATATATGCCAAAAATGCCATTCTGGGTACCATAAGGAGGCTGGTGCAATTTTCCAGCTCCGGCCAGTTTGCCTCCCCACCCGGCCATTGAGCTGGGGACAGATGTAAGCAGCCAATTGGCCGCTGGAGCTAAGGGGGCAGTGCTAGATAAGCCAATCAGAGCATGTGTGCCCTGGTCAGCTCGTTCGGGCTAGGAGCAGCGTCCCCTCTTTCCCTCCCTGGTTTCAGCTTGAGATTAGCTGATTGCTCTGGGGCTGGATAGGAATTTTTGAGGGTTTTGCTGATTGGCCAAGTGAGACCCTTTTTCACCTACCCTAAGCTGAACAAGGGATGTGGGTATTAAATAGCTGGTCACTGTATGGCAGGAGCCATGTGGGGCCAGGCAGGCTTGGCCTCAGTGTACAGCCTGAGGTAGCAAGGATCAGGGGTGAACCAGAGCAGACCTGTGATGCCTAACTGACTCTAGGTGCAGGCTGGCTGGCCCCTGGCCTGGAAATTAGGAGAAGACAGGTGGGCAACTGGCTGGCTGAGCATCAGGCAGCTTCAACCTTCAAGTTGACAATGAGGGGCATCCGTAAGCCCTGCTTAAGGCCTGCCCTGAGTCAGGCGGGACTGCCCATCGCAACATCTGGGGAAACATTTGGACAGGCGATTCCCCATGAGTTACCCACACAACATTTTAGTGCAGTCCCTGTTTTTTGTTATATTGTTAAATAGTTAATACAGTGGCCTTTATACTCCACATCTGTCACTGGTTCTTTATTATCACCGGTGGCGGACAAATGTGCTTTAAAACAAGTTTACAGCACTTGGCAAATAAGGAATGCAAAGACTGGGACTGTTCCAGTCAGACACAAGGCCCAGATATGGCAGAAAGAATAAACATTCTTGGAGGGTGGTGTGTGGCCCCTGGGGGTAGTAGGAAGGGGAGGGTGTAGGATTGGTGGAGTTCTGCTGATTTCTCCAGTGTCAGATTTGTGCTTGAGATTGCCAGAAAAATAGCTTGTACAAACTTGAGAAGCCCCAATGCAAGGCTGGTGGCTTTACCAAGTGAAGAGGATGAAGTTCTTTCCCTTTGAGGTGACCTGTCTTCTTCATGGTGCCTGCTGGATACAGTAATAGGTAGCTACTTTGGCACTACAGCTCTACTCAGTGTCAGGTAGTTCAGTAATGGATGTTATAAATGTTGTCTAGCTTGTAACTACAGCTATCTGTTCTTATATGTGTTATGAATTGAACTGGTACAGAAAGGAATTGTCAACCACAGTCATGCATACCTATTCTTTAAGAAAAAAGGGCCACCCAATCCTATCTAAATTCCCCCATATCAATTCAATTCAAAACAACACATGTTTCCGCTTCATCCTACAAGAAATTTATCCAATGGAGGACTCCTTGGGATAAGATAATGTCTCCATGCCCCTTGCAGTGCCCCCCTAGCCATTATTGGTCAACTTATGCCAGTGAAATCGCTGGTTGAAGTCTTTGTTGACCCATGCCCAAAAAGGGTAAGCCCTCTAAACCCTTAGGATCCCATGGTTTTTTTTAACACGTTAAACTGGCATGGGTCCATTAGACCACTTGGAATGACTGGTTTTTCCACAACAAACAAAAAAGATTTAGAGGTTCTCAGCATGGGTTTTATTGCCCTGAAGATTTCCCACAACAAACAAAAGGATGGTCTCAGCATGGGGTTTATTGACTTGAAGTTTTCACATGAGAAAGAGAAGAAACCAAAGATACCAGTAAAAGGCAATATGGGTCTAATGGACCCGGCCTGGGATAATGTATGTAAATGGCAATATGGGTCTAATGGACCCGGCCTAGGATGATATTTATAAATTGGAATTTATAGAAAAACTGTAAATTCAAAAACTTATGCTTTTGGATCTGTAACTGTTTCATTAGCAGTAAAAAAGTCAGAAAGTCTTGTCAAGTAAAAATAATAAATTCCAGTAAAAAAACACAACACAAACTTCCAATCAGGTCCAATGGACCCGATTGGGGTCCTAAGTTAATTAATACCCTCTAATTTATGAAGCAGGATATTTGGAAGAAAAATAAATTGGTAATTATTCTGTAATGTCTGCTCGAAGCTAATATTAGGGAGGAAGCAAAGTATCACTAATCTTTCAATGGGGACATGGTGGTAAAAATTCTTTGAAAATGTAAGAATAATGGAGGCATTCCTCCCATACCCAAAAGAAAGTATGAATTACAAAAGAATGGTTTAGCTTATTTTATATTTATACAAAGTGATTGAGGAAAGTGTGTTATTTATGTGGAGATGAAATGCGTGGGATTTAAATGGAATGATTTGTGTGTATTTCTGCTTCTATGTGTGTTTTTTAAGTTTTATACAATAAAATAAAGCATCCAACAAAGTTAACAGTCATTGCCCACAACAAATTGTATGAGAGAACTTTATAGGGATTTCAAGTACAAAACTTATTTTCTGAGGAATTCACTTACAAATTGTTTTTGAAAGAGGGTGTAGAAACCCATTTCCTAAAGGGGTAGGTTTCTAATACCTTGCACCTTTATACATAAAATATGAATTTGCCCCTGTGCTGAGTCTAGATCACTGGTCAGTGTTCAGATACGATCTTGCTCAGAGAGGTAACTACAATATTGGAAATGGCATTTCAAGAATTCAGGGAGGGCTCCTTACCCTGGCTCTACATGGGGATTCCAGCAATTAGATCATCTGCATGCAAGGCACAAATCCTAACATGAGCTGCTACCCACTGTTGTTTCTATGCAAACATCTACATCCTAGATCACCCAGAAATAGGATTAAATTTCAGGAGTTTAAAAAGCTTTAAATAGGGAGTGACTCAGGTAACTCATCTGAGTTGTGGAAACAGTATTCTTGCACACACAGAGATGCACAGTGCAACCATTTGCTTCATTATAAAGCCTCTAGTGCATGAAAAATCATGCTTCAGAGAATCTGATCCACAGGCAGAGGCAGTTTCACTAAGCTAATAGTCTCCTTTGCACCCCTTGTGGCTCATCTGCCTACACTGAGAAACACAGGCAGTTTATTATCTGATGTTCAAGTCTCTTGGGATTGCAGTCATATTCTCCAGTCGCTCTATCCCAATTTATTATTTATTTATCGTTCAATCTATTTCCAAAAAAGATCAAAAACATTAACATGCTCTCAAAATATTTTGTTTGAAGCCCTACTCTTTCTCTGGGAAATATTTTGCCCATCCAGCACTAACAATGACCAATTTGTGCATTCAGTGCATCAGCACCCTTCACCGCCCTCTTCAATCTAAAGACAAACGCCAGTGCTAGGAATTTTAATGCAAAGAAGCATTTAATGAAATCAGTGCTGGGAGAAAAAAAGCAATCCACTTCTCTGGCAAAAGAATTAATCAAGTCTTGTCTCCACATTGAAATTTCAGTCCACCAATCGTAAATAATTTTGGACAGAGCTGAAAGAGACACAGGGCTACCCGGCGAGTGCTTCTGGTAAATGCTAGAATGGGAAATAACTGGGTGATGGCTGTTCTGGGTAAAGTTTCATTCAGTTTATCAATACGTGCAGTAAAAAAGGAAGAAACAGTTATTGGAGAAGGCAGGAAAATAAAGCCACAAAAATATTCTAAGGATATATCTCATTTTTTAATTCCACAGAAGCCATTAAAAGACACAAACTAAATAGCTTGACAAGCACATGTGTTAACTTATGACGGAAGATGTTTGCTCTCATTATAGTAACAGTACTGCCTCGTTTCTTTTTGGCTGGAAATCCTTTAAAGTAAACCTATTCCATGGCAGTTGGCCTGCTGCCATTTTTTTTTTGCGCTCTCTTATTACAAGAGTCTGTTTCTAATGGATTGGGTATGGTTCTTTTCCATTTTGCTAACGAGAAAAGCTAAAGGCCATTACTTGTTCTGATTAAGATCCCTGCAGGAAGATATGTGATGTGTACATTAAGGGGGCACAAGTAAAGGAAATATGCAGCACATCCAAATCAATCAGATGAGCAACTGACAAAAGGAAAATACCCAATTTTCATCCAGTGAAAACAGATGAAAAAATGTGGAAGAATTTTAAAAAGTCTTTGCAAGGTGACTTGTGGGAATCCGTAAAAATTACATTGTTATGATGATCAATCACTAAGACTACTAGCTGGGAAAAATGTAATTACCAAAATGAAAACTTCTAAATGAGATGGAGTGATTACCATCTTTCTAAGAAGAGTGATACCTCTCTTTCTGCATATGTATTATAGTGGCTTCCATCTGAAATTCTATAGAATTGAAGGTGGATCTGCGAGTTCTTTGTTTCCAAGGCTCGGAAGAAGAGAGGGGCTTTATGACTTTCTTATAGAAATTTGCTTTAAATTTAAAAAGGCTTGACTAAACCTTAGCCAGGGGCAACTTTAAAATATTAGCCGCTGATAACAACATATGAAACCAACATAATGAAAAATGGTTTTGTGGTCTCACAGTATTTCTGTACCTGCATAAATATTTCAGATGTAATAGAAGAAGAATCTGTAGCCCACTGATCAGTTAATATTATAGGATAACCCAAAAGGAAAAATTGTAGCACCAAGAGCTCTTCAGATACAGAGGCTTGGCAGGCAGATATGCAGGAAGACAGAATGAATGATCCAGAAGGGTTTTTCCATCTCTACTATCTATGAATATAGCCTTTGCCTTAAAGCCACATCTTTCAGAAACTGAAAATGATTTTGAAATACTGAAGTTTAGAGAACAGTCTTAATTTATTTTAATTTAGAAGACAAAACCTGAGATTGCCACAAAATGTGAATTACAAAATACTCTAGTAAAAACCAATGGGAAGGAGATCAGCTGCATAGTTTTTATTTAAAATATATACCAGTAATATACAAATATATCATGCTTAGTACATAGCCACATTTTCTTTGTTCAAATAATAGGAACTCCAAAAGATTGACCTGGGTGCGGACAGACTAGAGAATTTCACTGTACCTGCTGCTACACAAGTGATGCATAATCTTTAGTAATCTTGATAACTCACTTACTTATGAGTCAACTTCATACTGTATTTACCAGAATCTAATGTGCCATTAAATCTATTGCACACCTGAGGTTTGGGCAAGGGGTGCGAAGGAGAGAAGATCCTGCAAGCAGGGTGATCATATCATGACCAGAAAAAGAGGACATTCCCCCAAAATGTAGGACACCCAAGAAAAATGCAGGACATGGCAATATAGAAGCTAAAAACACGCATATATGTATTGCTTTCATGCGGTTAATTTAAACTATATATTGCTTATTATTAAATTTAAAACTATTATATATAATTTACTTCATCTAACTTATGAATTATAAGAAAACTACATGCTGCCTGCTCACAAGAAAAAGAAGGAAAATTATTTTTTTTGTCCGTGACATAAGATAAAAATCCAGGACATGTCCTGGAAAAAGAAAACATCTGGTCACCCTGCATGGGAGGACAGCTCCTGAAGTGGAGAAATTGGGGCTCTGTTTGAATCTCCTGCTTTTGCTGATTTAGGAGAAGGATTGAAGCTGGCTTGACTTTGTTTCCCCATGTGGACATTAGGGGCATTTGTTTCTTTTATCTTTCTTGGCAAAATATGTGCTTCATCCTGCCTCCCTGTTTCTGAGCAGTACTGACTGTGGGGCTGAAATCCTATCCACATTTTCCTGGGAATAAGCCCCATCGACAATAATGGGACTTACTTCAGAGTAGACATGCATAGGATTGGACTCTGAGCATGATTCAGTGGCATTCTGCCTCAGAATGTCAGAAAACTTATGTTTCCATGCCTTTCTGGTTTCATCTGTATGCTTTTGTTCTAGTCTGGACATGGGTTGGTTAATAGTTCTTGTATTTTGCCTGTATTGTAGTTTTCATGTAAATTCATATTATAAATAGTATTTTTATCATGAATGAGGTAAGTAAAACTCATTCCTATACATTTGGTCTCTAATGTAATAATTTATGTAAATTTATGTAGACAGGCTACAATCCAGAGTAACTACTTTTACACTGATGTAGTTATGGTGCCACCTATGGAAAACTTATGGGAAATGCATAGAGCAATCCAGAGTAAGTGCCTCTTACCTTTTCCCATAGTAACTCTGGATTGTAGGGTCTTTCAAATTAGAAATGCAAATTAATTCATTTTTCCCTCTGGCCCCTGATACAGTGTCAGAGAGACGATGTGGCCCTTCGGCCAAAAACTTTGGAGGCCCCTAGTCTAGAAGCACCTAGATGCTCCTAATCAGTTAAGATATTTCATTTGGTTTAATAAGGGCAGGGGGTCTGGTCTAGAGGGTAGAGCCTCTGTTTGCCTGAAGATAAAGAACTGAAGGCTGCTGGATTGAGATAACCGGAAGTCAGATCCGAAGCAAGACCTTGAAAAGCGGCTGCTGTAGCTGAGATTTTCCATCTGCTTTTCAGTGGGAGTGAAGGAGCTTTCTCAGCTGCCCTTTGTGTGAAAGCTGAAGGAGAACTTTGTCAGCCAGCATTTCAGACATCAGGGCCAGTGTTGTTAACCAGACTGTGAATGTAACACCTTGAATGTAGTGTTCCTTGAAAGATAGAACAAATCTGTGTTTGTAAAAATCCCTTCGGGGGTTTAGATTCGCCTGCCCATGTAAACCGCTTTGAATAAAGACTGAGGAGCAATCCAAAATGTCCAGAAAAGTGTTATATAAATGCCTAGTTGTTGTTGTTGTTGTTGTTGTTGTTATTATTATTATTATTATTATTATTATTATTATTATTATTATTATTATTATTATTATAAACAGTGATGAAGTATCTTCCATAAATGTCAGTATGGGTGACTGCACCACAGAAAGGTAAGGTCAATTTAGTATAACTTCTCTCTCACAGTCACTGAACATTTACTGCCAAGGAGCCCACATGTCTAAAGAAAATTGTTCCTCCCGAGTTCAGAGCCATTCTGTCCCTGTTAATAGAGAAATTAAATTAGTGGTGGCCCACATAAATTTAGAATGTGGTATTTGGCCCAAACCCAGCATCCACATAAATGCTGAATGCTGTTTTCTTTTTCAAATTAACAGTGAACGGCAGAGAGAGAGAGAGAGAGATTTTGAATGGTCCAAGAGGGCAGAGAATCTCTATCCTCTGTATCACAACTTATCCCTCATCCCTTCCCCAGAGCAAGCAAGAATAGAACAAATTAGGCAACAGAAATAGAAATAGGCAAAGATCAACTTTGATTTATTCAGATTACAGTATATGGCTTCTGGAGAAAAGGGGACAGCAACTATGCAATGTCTCCAAACAGCCATAAACAATAGAGCAGACCGGAGGTCATAATGCTAATACAAATTATCTAAAAGTAATTTTGTTTCTGTCAGATAATTTTGAAATATAAAAGCATTGCAAAAGTTGCCCACAAATATTTAAACCTCCCCCCGGAGGCTCTGACAAATGCCATCCAACTGTCCTACTGGATGTGCAGTCAAGAATCAAGGGTGGCACAGAACGTACTGATCTCGCTGCAAAAGCAGAGACCAATTTGAGGATGTGTCTCCTGTGGTGAACATGAAGGATTAATTTGCTTTTGTTTTTTTTTATTTTCTGGGGCTTTGATCCACCTTTCGGGCTTCAGAATGCCAGCCATTTACCGTAGCATGCACTACCATAACTGACAGAAAAGCTCGATCACCTTTCTTCAGTGCTGTCAAGTGTTTATTTGCTAAATGTTCCCTTTCTTTCCAAACCCATTTATGTCTCTGCAACACAGTCAAGTCATTTGCAAATGCAAGTCCTGCATTTGTCAGTCACATACACAGGCATAGTTTTTGCTTCTAAGCCTATGGTTTTTAAAAAGCGCCTCCCCGCCACCCCTGGGATCCCAATTGCAATGATCAGCTTTCACTGTTCTATGCTCATTATGTCGTAGATATCTAAACTACTGTGTTGAGCTACAAAAATCAATAACGCTAATGTTTTAAAGGTATGGGGATAGGGTATTTTCAGAGATGAAAAAGAGACTCTGTAGTTCTCTCAATTACAGGCTGATTTCAGAAGGTGATGAATTTTGCCTCTGGAGGCGTGAGTCAGCCAACCCGTACATCAGTAACATTCCCACTCTGGCCTAGAAGGAATTATAATTGTACAAACTGAGACAGCAGCTGCTTATCACCATCCTTGCCTCAGGATTGAAACTTTTTGTGAACTGTAAAAGATCATGAGAAAGAAGGCTAGAAAAGAAGACCGTTGAGAAAGAAAGCGGGAAAAAAGACAAAAATAATACATTGCAAACAGAGGCTATGAGTGCCCTTTGTACAGTTAGAATGAAAATGTCCAAACATCTTTGATATTTGTCAGTAATGTTTGTTTTTTAAAATAACTTGTTGCATCCTGAGTTCTTTACAGCCCAAGCCTAAGCATCAGATGCAAGACCTACTGAGTTCGGTGGAATTTACTACTAGGAGAATGTGCATAGGACAGGGAGATTATATGACCATACATTTCCGGATTTACACTCCAATCCTAAAGACACTTTCCTGGGAGTAAGACCCATTGAACATAATGGGGCTTACTTCTGAGCAGACAAACTTATCCTCTTTATTAGCCACCTGTCTGGGTGTCCTCCAAAAGGGCTTCATTTTTGAACTTTGCAATGGTGTGCAGTACCCCATCATGTCATATGTCGTTGGATTCATATTGAAGAGCAAACTCCAATGCAAAAATTGGATTTGAAATATATCCTCCCTATCAAAAGATACGGCCAAAATACTAACAATAAAAAATAAGCATTGAGTTCTATTGGAAAGTGAAAGCGCCCAATATCGCAGCTTTATTCGTGAGTAGGCAAACATGCCATTGTCCTCCGGAAAGGCCAGGCTGAGAGGAATCTAAGACCTTGTCCTCCTTTTGAGGTTTGGGCATCTGGTCACCCTGGCATAGGATGGCAGCTTTAAAGTTCTGTAAAGACTATTGATTCAATTGAGAGGATTTTAACATGGTTATAGTCAGCTCTTTAAATTAAGAAACAAATAGTCGGCAATTATACAACTACAGCATCACTTCTATATCTAGTGTTCATAGAGTTCTCATGAGATCCAGAAAATGCCACCTGATGTCAATTGGGAATAACTATCGGTAGGAATTGAGTCACAAGCAGCTGTTCTCTTATATACCACACCCGATAAATATTCATAGTGGTGAAAAACTGGATTGACTTCATCTGTACTACAGCTTTTTTAAAAACATCCCATTTCTCTGACTATTCTCTCTAATGAATTTGCTGGTTGTCATGTTTGCCCACATAAAAGTTCAGCTGAGGCAAATATTAGAGGAAATTCTTAGAAAGCAAAGGCTGACTACACCAAGGCAAACATTTGCACTAGCAACCTGATTTTCCAAGCTGTTCCCCTTCAATCAGGACATAGTTTACCTACGTCTACTGTTTTCAGTCACACAGCCTTAAGGTGCAATCCTAACCAATTTAGGCTGGCCTAACTCATTTGGCATACCTTTCCGTTGTGATTTAGGAAGGTTGGCGTATGCCTGTGCACTGGACCGACCCCCCCCCGGGAGTGAGGTGACACCCCCAAGCCAGCACAGGACTTATGCTGGGGCTTAGGCTGGCCTAACTGGAGCTTATGATTGCAGCCAAGGCTCTCTTGATTTTTAGACGAATATTTTCACATGCATACCTTGCCCTGCAATATTTTTACAGAGAAAACAAGATTAACACAATGGAATGAATTACTCCTATCAAAGACGTCTAGTCTGTCCAAACATAAGAGATTGACAGCCTGCATTTGTCACAATGTCTTCACATAGATATTAAATCTGAGTTCTGTGAATGAAATGCTTGTCATATTTCTTCTAAAGGTAGGGTGCAAGAAGGGTTGGGTTTGTTCCATGGACCAGGAGTCTAATAATTTTCCCTCAAGCTTCAGCCCTGACCTCCCCTGAAGTTGTTGACCATGGAAGGGAAACCAACTAGGACAGATGTGCGTATAAGCATATAAGTTTTCCCTTTGTTGAGAATGGTTTAGGTCAGATGGTGTGGCGACTATGAGGTTAACATTTCCCATCGAACACAGACAGATATGCAACTGGGCCACCTTAAATTGCTCTTTCTGAAAAAAAGAGAAAGAAGCTAGGGATTCTTGTCATGGAATTCCCATGTAACATATAATTTGGATCTGTATCTTCATCAAAGAAACAGAGCTATTTATTTATCAAGAACCTGCCACTATATAAGCAGGGCAGTTGTGTCACTAGGGATGGGGTTGCCATATGTCCTGGAAAACTGGGTCTGTCATGGTTTTCAGGGATTGTGTTCACATTTTGGCGGTTTCCTGTGACAGTTTCATGGAAAAGAATTACGGTAACCCTAACTAGGGAGGGTATGGGGATGTGGACATACTGATGACATATACTGCAGGTGATCCACATTGGCCAGCAGGCAGTGCTTTTAAATTGGTTGTTTCCAGTGCTGCAGAATTTCACTGTTTTCCAGTAGCCTTTCCCACTTTCCTGCACTAGCTTTGCCAGTGGCAGATGCTGCATCCTGCACTTGGGCAGCAGTCATGTAGGCTTCTCAAGGTAAGGCAATATTTGTTCCTTTACTTCGGAGCTGCACTGCTCTTATCTTGGTGTGGGAAAGTTATTTAGGAATGCGCCCTCACAGCTGCTTACCTTGTAGTAATAAGAGGTTAGGGAAACTGGGAGAGATTGTCTTTTAGCCTCCTACAATAGATGATCAATAAAGTAGAAGAGCTTCAAGATTTACACCTGATAATGCCAAAGCTATGAGATACTAAAGAAGTATGCAGTTGTAACATGTCCAGGGACTATATTGTGTATACTTAAAATAATAGAGGAGACTTTTCATTTAAAAAGACTTTAGAAAACATTATGGGATTTTGGTGATGTCATAAAGCATGAATGATCAAAGCAAGCATAAATTCAAGCACAGATAAGAAACAGATTCAACAAAAGCAATGGGTCCACTGAGGGATTTTGGTGACATTATAAACCACCAGTGGCAATGGGTGATCCAAAGAAAATATTAGATAAGGAATGTGTAACAAGCTTGCTGTGTCGCTTGAGGAGTTCTGCAGATATTATCAAAGCTGGGGCAACCCAGAGAGCTAACACAGTAATAGATAAGAAGCTATGTCCTGGAATAACTGTTTTGTTATTCACTGAGAACTTGCTGGTGATGCTGTAAGCCAGGAAAGCAGAGTTTTCTATAATAATAATGATGATGATGATTTAAAAAAGCATACGCAAATGAATGCTTTCTTAGAATAGGGAATTTTTGCCTTACAAGTGCCTAATGTAATCCAGGGGTACCTTAGTGATACCACTGTGTTTGTATACATGTGCACATAGATAAACATGCATCTATTTGCCTGTGGAGCAGCCCATGGGATGCTTTTTTCCATCTCTTCCCATGATTGAAATGTTGACATCATATACCATTTTATACATTTGACAGCACTGTCCTCAACACTGTAAATTTTGAATTGACATGCAATGGGCCATAGGTCAGTGGCAGATCATATTCTTTGCATGCAGAAGGGCCTAGCTCCAATCCCCAGAAGCGTCAGAAAGGGTAGAGAAAGATGCCTATCAAACCCTGGAGAGAGACAGTCAGTGTCAACAATATTGACCTCGGATGGTCGTCATGGATGGTCTGACTGTGCAAGGCAGCTTCCTATGAGAATGACAATCTAGACCTGGAAGGTCAAGGAGTTAAGGAACTGTGAAAGGGACTAGGGAGCAAAGGAAGGAGAAGAAACAAGAAGCTTTCACAAGTGAGGCTTATATTTAGTACCTCTATTTAAAATTTGTACCTAATATGAAGGTAAAACCAGGGATACTGTAAAATATAGCAGTGTGAAGGGGGCGCTGCTATTCTAATCATCTTCTTGCTTACTTTCACCTAGGCTGAAGCAAAGAAAGGTGGACTTTTCTCAATCTCTCTACTGATCTCCTCAATGCTTGAGATGTCAACCAGATTCACAGCGCAAGAGAGAGGCATTTTCCCTTACCCTCTCCAACCAACATATTAAATGACACAATCCTAGGCATGCCTATAAAAAAGTACTGTATACTCACTTATAAGTCACTCTCACTGATAAGTCAAGGGAAGGTTGTGAGCCAAAATCATGGAATTTTCTCTGACTAACAGATAAGTTGGGGGTTAAATTTAGGGAAAAGTCTGACTATAATTCTGACTGATTTTACCTGAGGTCAGATCCTGAAAAATAAATTTCCAGAACATTACCAAAGAACTGTTCAGACTCTGTTATAAAATATAGGGCACAATACTAATCAATTTAGGGCAGCCAAACTCACCTGGCATGTCTTTTCTTGTGATGGTGTGGGGTTGTTGGTGTATGCCTATGCAGTGGCCTAACCCCCCAGGAGTGGAGCAGAAGTGCCTTACGGCACTTTATGACACCCCCCAGATTAGCACAGGACTTACGCTGGGCTTTATGCCAGCCTAAGTGGAGTTTAGGATTGCAGCCTTAGGCCACAAAAGCATAAACGTCCATGCCACAAATGCTCCATTAAATCATGCAAAAGATTTCATGACCAGATTTAGTGAAGACCATCTTTTGCACTAAGGGACAGATGAGAAGCCAACAAGAAAAAAAATGTAGACATATATGTCCTTTTAAAAAGTTATCTAGTGCAACTAATTGGGTCAAAGATTATCCTTGAACATGACAATTCAAGGATAATAATCTCATAATTCAATAATATATTCTTGTATGTGAGAAATCAACATTATACTCTATGGCTGGTTTTTATGTGAGGATCCCATCAAATTCAAATGGTAACAACTCATGCAAAAAGACTGTCCACAGTTAATAGAGATTTAATCGGTCATAAAATTTCTTATTGCCACTATGTGTATTTATTTGTTCCTTATCATAAAAAGTATTCCACTAGGCCTGTTGAAGAGGATCCCCCCCCCAATTTAAAAAGCTCATAACTCCAGTTACACTGAACTAGAAAGTTACCACAGTGAGGCAAATGAGCAGCCAAATCCTAAGCTGCCTGAGTCAAGAGTGGCTGCTGTGGTATCCTATGTGCTGCAGGATACTGCCAGCACTTCCACAGGGGGAAGGAGACTTTCATCCCTTCTTCCAAGTAAGGTGAGTAGTGCCACAATAGGCTACTTGATTCTGCTGCAGCTTTAAAGCTGGAGCCCAAAAAGGATGTCCATAAAGGGGACATGTGGTATTCATATAGTGTCCATATAGTGGACATGTGGCCAGAAGGCACCACATGGACATTCAGGATCAGGTGGAGCTAAGCTCTGCTGGATCTGATCCCCCTCCCTCCCTTGCCATGATTCCTTCCTGCCTTCTCCCCACCTCCCCCTGTCCCAGAAATCTTCTCCTTGCCTCCCTCATAACCCCATTCACCATTCTGTCACCTGGTGATCAGGGTGGCTGCTGAGTAAAGATGTACCAGCACAGAACTGGTGCTAGCTGATGCTGAGGCAAGGCTGAGTTGGCACTGGGTTTTGCAAATATGTTTTATGGCATGTTAGTGACACTCACCAGAGGTGGAATTCCCATAGGATTGGGCTCTAAGGCTGTTTCAAATTTTCATTTGTTGCAACTTCCCGAATACTGAAAGCAGGATTCATAGATCTACATTACCATTGCCATTGCAAGTAAAGTTTTTGCAGCCTTGAATTTGTATGCTTCTTTGCCCTTACTGAAATGGGTTTTTACTGACACAATTATGAAAAGAGAGGATAATAATCAGCAGAAATTCATGACTGCCAATAGAAGATGGCGATACTAAGGGAGGATGTGAGTAGGGGAAAAAAGGTTATCTCAAACAAACACTCCCTGGAAATAGAAGTGACAGAATGTTGACAATGAAGCTTCCTTCAAGAGTAAACCTTACAAAAAGGAAAATATTATAACAGCAAATAACTTCTTCTGCTCAGATGCCAGAGTACTGCTTTGATGGCTCAAAGAAGTGCCACTGCAAGTAAAAGGAGTGAAGCAACAGATCCTGAGAACTGTGATCAGGCTATTCGGTTTTATTTTTCAAAGGGAGGTTTTATATTGTGTTCAATTCATGCCATCAATCACAACTTTTATTAAACCACAAAAGTGATGTCAGATCAATGGTGGTTTAAGACACATTATGAGTGACAGCCTGATGATGGAGCAATTTCAGGATCCATTTATTATTAAACAGAGACTTTGAGCATAATCCTGACCACGTCTACTCAAAAGTAAGCCCCATTGTGTTCAATGGGTCTTACTCCCAGGAAAGTGTCTTTAGGATTGCAGCCTAATGCTTCTCTCTCCCCCCTTCTCCTTTAGTGTGAATGATATACACCAACTTCTAGCTAGACAAAGCAGAAGTTTAATAGCAGCACTAATAGTCTGTATTTATATAGAAAAGTATCACAAATGTCATTTATAAGAACCTGATATGTAACAGGAAATGACAGGGATTACGCTCATAATATTAGTACTCTTCCCTTCATTTTACTTTTATGCAGAAGAGGAGAGATTAGAAAATGGTTCCAAAAATGTTCCGTTTTTCCCCCAGTTCCGTTGTGGTTTCTTCCTTATCCCTCCCCATGCAAGGCGCTGTAATAATACATAACACATGTATACATTATGAATTAAGTGCTTCACAAATATCTTGACACAAATCTTACAACAACCCTATAAGACCACAGTTCCCATGGTGTTCATATGGTGGCACTCTGTAGTATCACAAGGCATTATCTGGGATGTTTGCCACCTAGCAGCAAAACTTCAACATGAGTCTTCAAAAGCATTAAGAAGCTCAGCACAGCAGGCAGAGCTTCTGAACCTGGTTTTGCTAGTTTGGCAAAGCCGTTCCACCCACCCTAACCCTCTTACTGTTTGAAGGCTTACTTCTGGTCAGTAGACCAGGAAGTGAGTGTTGGTGACATCAATCCCAGGTCCTGAGCACTGTCTACAGCACAAGAGGCATCATGATAGGTTTGGGACACAATGCTGTTATGTTGATCAAGTATAGTATTGGCATCCCTCAGTCTTGAAAGACCATGGTATGATGCTCGACGCTGTATGCGAATCGCAAAGGCCTGGGTAGATTAATATGGATAGGCTGTTACCCAAGCAGCAAATCCCCTCTCTCCATGCCACTGAAATAGTCCAATGGAACAGCGGACCCGATAGGATTGGTTCCAGCTGCGTCACAGAGCTGGGCTAAGGACGGGAGCTTACCATGTCTTGTAGGGACCTGGGTCTCGAACTCTGGCCTTCTGATTAACAGGCACAGTGTCTTAACCACTTGCACCACAGTATAATTATCCTTGGAATATATCTGGGGAGCTGAAGTTGAAAAGAAGCAACCTGCTTAAGGCCACACAACTAAAATTCATGGCAGAGGAGAGATTTGAACTAAAGAAGACCTGCTGGCCCTCAGTTGTACTAGAAGAGAGGGGTAAGCAATCACTGAAAGCACCCCCTTCCTATGGTCAAAAACCTCCACCACCCAAGTATTTGTAATCAATAAATTATGTACATGAACAGAGACTCAAGGCACATCAAGAAGTGCACTTGGGTTACCCAATCTATCACTGGGCTGACCCAATTGCAAGATGGGCCACCCTAGTTACTCTGGAAAATACTTGTGGCAGCCTAAGGCAACATAGGTAATTGCCTAGGACAATTACTCTGCATCGAGAGCCTGTTTCCAGGGCAGAAATTCACTCTTCCAGCTCCTCAGAATTATACCACCTCAGCAGCAGGTACAGTAATGAGTAGACCCATAGGGGTCCATAATAAGGCCTGAGTAAGAATGGTAGTGTTGACTAAAAATCTGAGTTCTTGGCCAGCCCAGTTACAAACCGTGCTTTTCAGCTTCAGGATATGGCACAACTACGGCAGCACTGGGGATACAGCAGGCCACTCCAAAAAGCCCCTTGTATTCACTGTAGACTACTGGCAGTCTTATCAGGGACCCCTTATAATGCAGGCACCACAGCTGTTCCTTGTTCAGTGTGATCTGAAGGGAGCCTCCTCATGAGCAAGCGCTCCCTGGGTGTCACTTACCTGGTGCCTAGTTAGTATGCTCTGGAGCAGCTAGAGCAGCCAGGCATAACTTTCTGGATTCAGAATAGTAGGGGGCAGCCCAGCTTGGGCACTACCCACTGTCCTAACTCTGGACTGTGCCCTTGGTTAAGGATCTATAACAAATATTTTACTCCCAGTTCATAATTCTACATAAGTGGGGCCGCCTTTGATACCAAAAACTGTGGATAAAAAAAATTTGCAGTTTCTGCTCCTTTCAACACTGCTCTGGTTACCTCCAGAAGGCTTTCTGAAGTCCATCTGAAAAGAAGAAATTACATTTTTTTACCTTATGAGACACCCTGAAGACCTCAGAGGGTACAGGAGGATGCATGTTGCTTCTGCCTTCAGAAAGCCCTCTAGAATCAAGCAGAGTAGAGCCCCAGATACATTCAGAAGGTTCAGACTGAACCAGATCTGCATATGGACAATGTGTGAATAAATAAGCCCAACCTGTATATGCATCTTTTGTTTAAATCACAGGTAGAGCTTTATGTGTTTTATAACACATGTTTTATAAATCTCGTACATTTTATGTGAATTTTAAAAATTGATTTCTTTCATGAGACTGCCTATCTTAATGGCATGACAGTACATGAATTAGGATAGTTAAATTCCCATTTGTTGTCCCAGTGCAAGGTTGCACACTCCTGAAGGTTCACTTATACATGTGACAGAGAACCCCATGCTGGGTGAATGTTAGTTTTTGCTGTTAATTAGACTGTAAAAAAAGTTTGCAAGCCTGCATTTTTAAATAAGCTGCATTCTGTCAAACATCAGCAGCTTAGCCCCACCAGACAAACTGCTTGCTAGGAAACCCTGAGGAGGGCAGTTTTTTTGGGCTCAAGCATATGCTATGCTGATTAACAAAATGGTTTGTCAAAGGAAGTGAAGGTATGAAAGGCTTTTATTAAAAGTACTTTGCATTTTGCAAGCTTTTAAATTAATCTAGGACAGAATGCAGTGGATACTAATGATGCAGAATAGTTGATTACTTTCTGGCTTGTTTGTTGACAACAGCTTGCTGAATGGTAGCCAATGGTCCTTTATAGCACCGTCTTGCAGATTTTAAAAAGGACGACGCTAGAAGTATGTGCACAGTGGAAATTTATTCTTTGTACCTAGTATTTCCTATAAAACATAATCCTGTTGAGATAATTACAGTTCTGCTCAGGTCTTTTTTTCCTTATCTACTTGAACTTGTATGGATTGTAGTGCTTTGAAAGATTCACCTCTGCATCCTTTCATCAACACTTCTGATGAAAGGATGAAGCAAAAATGGGTTCACAATAGTTACAATTGTTCATAAAAACTGAAGCCTGATTTGCAAAGGTTACTAGGGAAAGGGTCCCTTATTTCCCTGTAGACATATCAAGAAAGAATGTGGTTTTGCTTAGAAAGCTTCCATAAGGTCAAAAAATCCCTAAGTTCCTTAAGACCACAGCCAGAAAAGGCCTTAAAACTACTGAGAGTTTTCGTTATTTAAAGACATTGAGAATTATTCCATGCTGCTTTTTATTGGACACCAAAGCTCAGTTGGGGCTGTTGACTCAACTGCAGCTCATCTTTGTCGGCATGCAAAGAAAGGAAAAGAATGTTATGGTGAAAAACTGATTTAGAGGTTTTATTTGGTGTCCAGATGAATGTGTCATTCTCAGTTTGTGGGTGCAATCCTAACCCTGGCTGGCACAACTAACCAGACTTCCTGTTTCCATAGGATGATGAAGAGAAGCAAACACATGTTTGTACACTGGTTTAACCCTCCCCCAAAAGTGGCACAGAAGTGTCTTACGGCACATCCCCAGGTCAGCACAGGACTTATGCTGGGGCTTAGGCTGACCTAATTGGAGCTTAGGATTGCAGCCTAAAGTATTTATAGAACCTTTTACTGATAAACGACAAATGATTTAACTGACGATTTAACTGTGAATGATTAATTACTATATTGGACAAGCTGCAAACATTCAATTCAAGCAAAAAGCAATCTCAAGTCAACTAAAGGATGTGTTTGCACAGATATAGAAACAATTCATATTGTAATAATAATGTGATTATTATTTATTATAATGGTATAATTATACATCAGCATAATTACAGGTGTCCCCCAATATCCCTCTGTGGATACTGAAACCGCAGGTGAGAGCCCTACAAGTGTGCTGCCACCCCATAACCATTATTTTCTGTTTTCTTCTTTCAAACAGGTGTTTCGTTACTTGTCTTTAGAGATATTAGAACAGGGAGGCAGGAAACCTGAATACTAGAGAGACTTTAACACACTAGAGCAGTGATTTTCACCTCTTGTTCTTCTCTGGAATGTTGACAAGGCACTAAAATTGTCATGGCACACTATCATTTTTGACAATTGACCGTACTACTGGTATGGGTTTTTCATCCCCCAATGGCCTAGAAATCAAAGAACTTCCCCTAGACTTCTGAGGCACACCTGCAGACTATTTGTAGCACAATAATGTGCTGTGGCAATCTGCTTGAAAATAGCTAAGTAGTGGAAGAGAAGACTGAAGCCTCCTACAACCTGTTAATGTTCCAATTGTGTCCCTCTAGCATGCAGGCTTGTCTGCCTGTCACATTCCTGTTCTATAGTTTGTATTTAAAGCAAGAAACATGCCAGTTTGGTAATGAAGAAAATGGAAGGCAGTGGATGTGGAGGAGAATGCAGGAAATCACAGATAATAGTTAATCCACGGATATGGGAGAGGGACATGCCTGTAGAACTATTTAATTATTTTAATATTGTAATTGTATTTGTATTTATCTGAAAATATAACCAAGTTTTATTGTTGACTTTTTTACTTTGTTTATGACAATTTGCAGCTTGCATTAATTAAAAAACTTCATCAAAAACTATTTGCCACTGTCTCAAAATATTCTCAAATAATCAGATTTATCAAGGTCAAATGTACTTAAACTTTACCCAATAGAGTATAGAACCACCAACTCCTTGGAATGTGTGAAAGATCACAATATATTCAAGAAAAGGTCACAACTTATTACAGGAATGAGCTCTGTTAGTTCAGTATATGAAAATGTACAGTAAATCAAATAACTTTGCCTACTGGGGAATCTCCTTTCCTTTGTTTCAGGATTTCATGAGAGAAAAAACTGTTGAGTGTTTGCTTTGGCAAAGTGATTTCTAGTGTCCAAACAGAAAAGGTGAAAAGTCTCACTTTGAACCTTTGAAGAACTTCAAAACATTGATGGCACAAACAATTATTTATAAAGTTCAGAATTAGTTCAATCAAAATTGTGTTAAGATAAGAAAGGAGACAAAAGCAAACTAAGTTAAATCACTGAAGATATGCCAAATGCTGATATAGGCCATCAAATATGTTTGAAAGATCTACAGTATTTATATATCTATCTACAGTATTTATATACCGCTTTTCAACTAAAAAGTTCACAAATGGGTTCACAAGAAAATGAAAAAAAATTAATAGCTAATGATTCGCTATCCCAAAAGGGCTCACAAAAGCAGCAGATACTGGGGCTAATCCCAGGCAGCTGTGGATTGGGCTACCCTATAGTAAGCATACAACCAAATGCCATGCCATAATTAAGAGTTATAAATTGATAAAGAAAAAATTATCTCTATCTCTGGCAATATTCTGATAAAAGACAGGAATGTAAACTAAACTGACTGATGGAGAACTAAGAGACTGCAAGACTACAGAAAGAAATAAAGAGAAAATAAAGTAATTTCTGTCCACTTACCGTTCCTGTTGTGCCCAAGGAAAGGTGGTTCATCTGTTGTGTCAGTGGGCCCATCATATTTGCTGGCTGCATGGACATTGTGTGATCCATTGTTGGCGTTAACACAGCACCCTAGAAACACATATAATTTCCATCATAATATTTACTTCAATTACAGATGTTTATGAATCACTTAAAACCATAAGCTTTCTATATCATCCATATTAAGTGAGGCCCATTTCAGATAAACAATTTTATGACACTACTGAAGGAAATTCATTCCTCATAAACCAATAGAATATTAGAGTTGGAAGGGAACTTGGAGTTCATCTAACCCAACCCCTATTCAATGCTGGCAACTGACAGGCTGTCAAACAGCTGTTTGAAAAACACCTAAGACAGCGTAATCCTTAACTGTGCTGGAGTGTGTAGCCTGACATGTCTGTGCTGCATCCAGCACTAGGTTGAAGCTGCTACTGCATTACCATGATCAGATGATGACTTTTCCTCTTAAAGAGGTAGGTCTAGAACAGCCCCTTTGGATCTATTTGGTTCTGCACCTCCTCTGGAGGTGCTGCACAGCCAACTATATGTGAGCACCTAAAGACTGCTCTGCATTTCTCAGGGACCAGGGTTGGGATCCAGTATTTCAGGAGGTCCCAGCCCTGCCTCCTTCTCCCTACCTACCTAGGCTTGTCATATGTCCTTAAAAACGGGAACAGTCCTGGTTTTTGATTATTGCATTCACATACTGACATTCGCATATGGGGTTCCTTTTCTGTCTTTTGTGGAAGAGAATTATGGCAACCCTACACCCATCCAAGTCTAATTTAGGCAGCTCAGCGGGGCATGCCGAGCATGGCTTGGAACAGTGCAGTTAGGCCATATCAAGAGCCTGTTTACAGGGCAGGCATGCCAGCTCTCTGCTCCTCAGAGTTAGACCACCTAACTTCAGCAGGAATAAATCAGTTAGCAGGAATATATATGAGTAGACCCATTGGAGCCCATGATAAGCCAGAGTAAAAATGGAAGCAATACAATTTTCTGGCATAAGTTCCACTCCTGCCTCTCCACTTCCGGATATAGCACAACTCCAGCAGGCCACTCCAGCAACAATCCCCTTGCACCCACCTTCCACTACAGATACTGCAGTCTCATGATGCAGCTGTTACTGATTGTCAGGGACTCCTGGGCTTCCTTTTAAAGCAGGCACCACAGCTGTCCCTTGTTCAGTGTGATCTGAGGCAGGTATCCTTGGGAGCAAGCCCTTCTCAGGTGCCACTTACTTGGTGCTCAGCGGCCCCCTAGCACTGTGGATTTGGCCTGTCAGCATATAGCCTAGTCAGGCCAGCCCACCTTGACCATTTTCACTGGCATCACTTCAGGATGGGGGGATCACCACAACATGAGGAACTGTATTAAAGGGTCACAACATTAGGAATGTTGAGAACCACTGATTTAACCCAACCCCTATTCAATGCTGGCAACCACTTGCACCACCACATAAAAGCTGCTGCAGTTCCAGTGCTAGCAAGCTCTTACAGTTAAGAAATTCATCTCAGGTATAGCCTAATTCTTCCCTATAAGAATCCTCTGGTCCTTATACTACTCGAAGGAGCCACAAAATGGAAGTCCTCCTCTTCTTCAAAATTGCCCTTTTTTGAAGATACCTATCACATCATCAATTAACACAGTATTCCTATGCACATTTACTTAGAAGTAAGTTCTACTGATCCCAGTGGGACTTATATTGTTGTACAAGTACAATTTATTACACTTTTACCAACTTGCAATGAACATTTGGTTTTCTGTCACAGACATAAAATGACCCTATAACAGAGGTTCTTGAAACTACAGTTTCATGATTGGTTAGTTGAGTTTGCTTATATGCCACTTTTAGATGGTGAATTGTTCGCAAAGCATTACTTGTGCACCCAAGAAATAGGACACCAGACCGGATGGATTTGGATTTTAAATGGGCCACTTTATTGGAAAACTGCAGCAAGGTACACACGGGGTCCAGTAAAACAACAAATCTGCCCCTAGACATGCAGGTACCTGGCAGGGGAAACACACCTAGTTGTCTAACTCCCCTGCGTCTTCTTGTGAGGGCAAAACCAACCAATTCAAGGCCACCACTCCAGCCTACTGCACAAAGTTGTCATCATCGCTCCTGAAGAGGCTAAGAAGCTGAATGCGTTGCTGACAGGGCTTCCCTTCTCAATTACACACATCCAGCTAGGGATCCAGCTAACCAGCCCACCAGATCTGTTCAGGCATCATTGGAGTGGTACTGTCCAGACCCCAGACCTTGCTGCCTTGGATGGACAACAATATGCCCAAACTACCCATCCCCATATGCTTTCTATTTAGTGACCAATAACAGAAGCTGTTGGACTTGCAAACATTTCAACTTATGAACAAGGTTCTGGAACAGAACCAGATCAAAAGTTGAGGAGTTACTGTACACTTTAACTGGAAATGGCAGCTAGCAAATTGCATGTAACGATGGCTTCCAGGGCAGTGCTAGTTGTACCATTCTGAAAAGAATGTTTTATGCCAGTTGTGAAAAACATGTCACATTTAGCTTCCTGCTCTTGACAAACATATGGATGCTGACTGGTAAACACCAACGCAAATTAAAATACCTGTCATGTTACGTTTATAATAATCAACACAATCTCATTCATCACCATCTTATATTGATGCTGCCTATTTGTCTCCTATAAAGATTGTGTTTCAAAGCAGCACAGGTTAGGATGGCAGTTGGTTTACTTTTCTAAACACAAAGACAAATCTTCATGTATGGCACTTTTTCTTCATGTATTAAACCAGCTGAATTAGTTAACCATTAATAAAATAATAATTCCTGTGAAATATTTGTCCATGAGACCAGGCTGCTCTTTATTAGTTAAAAAGATTCAAGTGTTCAGGAGCTGTGCTCGGCTAAGTTTTGCTCTTTGAACCCCTCATGCTACTGTCTCCAGCCTCTGGACAGGAAGAGTTTGAAGTTTTCCTGCCAAAATGAAATGGCACCTTTGTGAGGGGGGCTGAGGATGCTACACGGCACAACTTAAAGCAGGCCTCCGTCAGTCTTGAAAGACTATGGTACCGTGCTTGGGGCTGCATACACTGCATGCGAAGAACGAAAGCCTGGGTTGGATTGTTATGGAGGATAGGCTGTTACCCAAGCAGCAAATCCCCCCTCTCCACACCACTGAATTAGTCCAATGGAAAGGCAGAGCCAATACGATTGGATCCAGCTGGCATCACAGAGCTGGGCTAAGGACAAGAGCTGTCTTGTGGGGCCGACCCAGGTCTAGAACCCTGGCCTGCTGGTCAACAGGCACAGCGCCTTAACCACTTGCACCACACACAGCCCAACAGCTTGATAAACCAGTGCAAGGGGAGCAGTGATCTTGCTTTTCCTTGTTGCCTTACCTGCAGAGCTAACAAGAAACCTAACCTGCTTTGCCAAGACGTGGCCTACAGTGACTTAGTTGAAATCTTATGTAAATATTCTGTATATTTATTTTTTATGAAATAAGTTTCATCTTAAATACTTTCCTTAGGGGGTGTCCTCAGAGTAACTTATATCCCAATGCTAAGAATGGCCACCACAGTATTCTATGAGGCGCAGACCAGCTGCTAGAGTCTCACTGGGATAAGGGATCATTTGTCCCATGTAGAACCATGGCAGCCCCACTGGGTCTCCTCAGAGTTGTACCAGGCACATCTTGAGCTAGCACAGAATTGAGAAAGCCCATGTTGAGATTAGCAGCTTAAGCAAAGGCACAGAATATGTTAAGCAGCCTCTGCTGTCATCTCTGCCCCTTCCCAGGTCTGATCCTCCCTCTAGCACACCCTCCTGCTGCCCGGTTCTGTTCCGTCCCTGCCTTCCCCCACTTTGAAAATCCTTTCTGCTGACTGGTGGTACTAATTATTGTTGGCTGCTCCACAAAGTTGTCTTCTTGGCACTGAAACCCAGAGAGCCTCAGTACTGGGGCTACATCATCTCTGCTGACTTTTGCAATATCAGTTCCTGGAGCAGCCCAACACAGGATTGGGTTCTTAATTTGCTAACCCACAACAAATAAAAATATGAATCAAACTTAGTCCTCACCTACCACTTTTTCCAGGTCATCCTGTGGCTAACAAGTGATGCCATGGCATACATATAATAGCATTTTATTATACAAGTTATGGTAATGTCAGATGTTGTTGGCTCGGCTGAGTTACAAATAAACGTCCCCTTGGTACTGAGTAAGGGACATTCTACATTCAGCGTTGCCTCTCATAAGAATTATGTCTTTCTTCCAAAGGCGTCAGGACAAATAATATTACTTTTTACATTTTGTGGGAAAGAGAGTAAAGAAGCATATATGTATCAGTTTCACCTAGCATTGTTAGCAGCTGATCAATTAATATCCGTGTAGATCTGCAATATCTGGCTGCCAGAAACAATTAATTTCAGAGGTTTCCAGGGATACGGAGGTGTCTCTTCCTTCCTGAGATTTCTATTGGAAAAAAACTAGTTGGAAACTTAGCTGGGTGTCTGATGTGGCAGACTGATGACTATATCAGTGCATAAATTCTGGAGACAGCTCATCAAGGCAAGGCAGCAGAAAGGAATGTTGTGCAACTGAATATTGTAAATCCAAGCCACTGATGGGGTAGTTCATCTGAAAGAACAACAATTCTTCTTTTCTATAAACTGCCACAATTCCCTAAAACTGCTGATAACGTCTTCTTAATTACTCCATCTTTGAACCATGATTGAATGACAACAGGCACAAAAAGCTACTTTCTTCGTGGCTTTGCTAGCAATAAATAGTTCCTTTTCTCGGGAACTTGAAATCCAGGCCTTGCAGATAAATACAGATATCTATTAATCAATTTTTAATTTATTATTACACTAGCAAAACAGGAGTATTTGAAGGAGTAAAATACCCCCCATGTGCCATCCCCCATTGCTCATCATCCCCCCGTGCATCTTCCCCCCATGCGCAATGTCCCCCAATGAGCAAAATCTCCCCATGCACATCAACCCCCATTGATGCGCAACATCCGCCATAATTCACCCATGTGCATCATCCCCCCATGCACAACCCCTCATGTGATCATGCCCCTATGCACATCATCCCCCCAACCCTGAATGCATAACATCTCCCCATGCACATCACTCTCCCATGTGCATCATCCCCCCTGCGCAACATCCCCATGTGCAACCTCCCTCCATGCACATCAAGCCCCCATGCATGTCAAAATCCCATGCGCAACATCCCCATGTGCATCAATCCCCCATAAGCATCAATCCCCCTATGTGCATCAAACCCCATTCGCATGGGAAAAAAGTCTTATGAGAGGCTTCTATTCCTTGCACAGACTTCTGTCGTAGTCCTTTAATGAAGCCTTGACAAAGAAGTAAATGGATCTGTTACCAGTATTAAAATATTTGCTATTTTTTTA
Source organism: Cryptoblepharus egeriae (assembly GCA_030015325.1). Classification (NCBI taxonomy): domain Eukaryota; kingdom Metazoa; phylum Chordata; class Lepidosauria; order Squamata; family Scincidae; genus Cryptoblepharus; species Cryptoblepharus egeriae. The sequence continues at coordinate 39,908,323 of JAREYC010000004.1, read as the reverse complement.
CACATTTCTTTCTTTTTTTTAGTTTCCTCCTTTCACAAGAAGGAAACTTAAATAATCCCAATTTATATTGAAACTGACAAAACCCAAGCTCCCATCATATGTAACACTCCCACATCCCCTTTCATGGTTGAGGACATTGATTTTTATACTAGTCCAAAGATGGAAATGTTGTTGACTAAAAATAACAACCCAGAAAGTTGTCTAAAGAATAGAAAATACCTCCACCATCTGTTGTGTAGATGGACCCATATAGTTATGCCAACATTTCAAGAGTAATTAACTATGCAAAAGTAATCTGCTTTTTCTATATGCTTTTTTCTATATTTTTTGTGGAGCTAAGCTATAAAAGAGGTCCAGTTGTTTCACTGTAGTATTGTTTTATGATGAAGGGCATTAGTAGCTTTGGAAAAGTTGCACATGTGATTCCAGTGGAACTGAATTTTTTTCTTGGCTCAGTTTAACTCAGTAGATCAGTGGTTCCCAAACATTTCTGAATAGCCGCTCTCTGGGCCATGGCTCCGCATTAAGGCTATAATCCTATATGTTGTATAGGAGGTTAGATTTTTGCAAGGATTCTGACAGTTCTCCTGGCTGGCTTCCTTGGTTCCCTGGGGAGTTATGGCTCATAGTTTGGGAACCATTGCAGTAGATTATAGACCTCCTCAGGACATGGAACTATCCTCTCATTCTTTGTAAAGCATCATGCCCACAGATGGCACCATCAGCTCTGTCCCTATCATAAAGCTCACCCTTATAACCTCTATAGCATGGTAATTATTTTCAGTGTTGTATATCCATTTATAATCTATTAACAGATTTTATAGGCGTTAACTATACTGTAACAGTAAAATCATCTAACAACTCCAGTAATTTCTATATAAAGCTACCACCCAATGAATTTAATAAATTATTTCTAACCATATTTTGCAAACCAAGAATGCTAGTACATCCACAAAACTACACAATGAAAGAAAAGTGATGGCTTTCATAGAGATTTTGAATGTCTTCTCCTTGCATCGGCTCAGTGAATCACTCAGTCATATATTTTGCTTTCTTCTGTACTTTTTTAAATTGCCCTTGGCTCATGTCTATGCTGATCTCCAGATCATGGTGATAATGATCCCTCTGAAAACATATTTTGGCAACTAGTATGTTGTTCATGAATCAAAAATTTTACTTGGGTAAATTGTTCATGATGGGCAAATGTAACCTTAATCAAAGGTTTCTGAGAAGTATCATTGGACAGGAACTGCTGATCAACTCTCCCTGTATGGGAGGAAGAAGATTATTTACAGTACGAATGGCCCTGCTGATTCTGCTCATTAATCAGGACTACAAATATAAAGGGCATTTGTTTATTTAAAAGATGGTTTAACTGCTGAGTTGTGGTCCCTGCAGAGTTCACCTGCTGTGCTGCTGACTGCATTTGCTTCATCCCCTGATTTCAAAGGAATGTAAATGTATGAAAGCAATAAACCCATATGCAAAGGAGGTAGCCATTGTTGCTTTCACTAGCACAGTTAATTGAATACATCAAATGAAATATATTTCTTGATGAATGTAATCCCCTCCCCTCAAAATGAGCTACCCCTGCAAGGCAGCTAGAGCTTTTCCATGATCCATTTCATGATCCATTCATGTTCTTTGACCTAGAATCTCCAAGAGCAAAAAAAGAAATTGCCAATGTTTTCAAAAGTTCCATATAGAAAGTTTTTTGTACCGAGTTTTCCTATTCCTCTTCTAAGGATTTTGTCTTTCTCACATCCAAGAAGGTGTTAGCTTCTGATCGGCAAAGCTGCATGCGCAGTTGCTCTGCTTGTCAGACAACAATGTTCTGGAATCTTTTGAACTTGCCCTCAGCTCATTGATATCATATGTGATATCATATTAGAGATGGAACTTATATGAATGAATGAATTTTACTGACCTTATAATACACATAAAAACTATAGTGCAGGCATATAGAACAACATTAAAACTATTAACTGTTTTTTCCACACAGTTTTATCGGAAACTGGAAACTCCTTGTGGGCTGAACTAGGAGTCCCCAAAGGCCACAAATGACTCCCTGGGCTGGTATTCATCGAACCCTGTCTTAGAGCAAAATCCATAGCAGTTACGGGTCCATGCAGTTAAGTCACCCTCTAGTGTTATCTTATGGAAAGTCATCTTAACTGTTCCGGAGCAAGGGGCTTAATTTCACTTTAGGATATAGGCCTTAGATTAAAAGAAAAGTCAGTTCCAATTTTTTAACCTCCAAAAAGGGCATATGCGGGAGACAAAATTCAGGCCCTGCAGACCTCATCTGTGGATAAGTGAAAGCACAGATATGGGATATGCGGTTAAGTGGGTCCTCCTATACTTGAATTCTTAACTATATTTTAGAGTCATAAAATCAAGGCTTTACTGCCAAAATCTGATTCTTTGACTAAATGATTTCTGTTTCAATTACATGTGTTGCACATATATACTACACAGGTTTGCTACAAACAGAGATGTCATCAAAGTTCTCCATTCCCCAGCTCAAAACATGTACAGGCAACACAAATGGTTGCCTCCAACAGGAACAAGTCGATCTCTCAGACTGTACTGGACTCTACAGATTGGCTTGTATTCAAAGCTACTGAACACCTTACTTCCACACACCCAGTTCAAGTCATTCATTCAGAGCTCAATCCTACGCATGTCTACTCAGAAGTAAGTCCCATTATACCCAATGGTGCTTATGCCCAGATAAGTGTGGATAGAATTGCAGCCTCAATCATTTGCAATTATCTCAGAACCTCAATCCATATCTCAGGACAGAAGTTTCTGGGAGTATAATATAAAGTCCAAGCAATATACATACAAAGGACATAACCCTAACCAACTTCCCACCACTGGCTTAGCTGTGGCAATGGGGCATGTGCAACATCATGCATTTGGGGTGGGTGGTCATGGAGCCCTCCTCAAGGTAAGACAATGGTTTTTCCTTGCATTGTTCTTCTCCAAGAGCAAGAAAATTTGGTAAGGCTATAAGGCACAACACTGCCACAGGGAAAAGCCATGTTAGCAAAGACTCCAAGAGTTACTTTAAGTACCATATATACTCACATATACTTGGCATATACGCAGGTCAAGCAGCCAGGAGTTCCCTGACAGGTACAGGTTTCTCTACATTCCTCTCTTTCCTCCCCCTCCAGGGAGGGTCCTCCATCCCTCCCCCTCCTAAACACTTTGCTAACCACGTGCAAAGGCCATCATTCAAACAGGTTCCCATTAAGAGCCTAAATTCCCCCAAGTCTATGTAAGTGTTTGTCTGAAACAGCTGTATACTTTACATTCAGGGTGAGAAACAATTTCTGCTTTGATGGCTTGGAAGGAAGCCCCTCTCTGCTAAACATCTTATTTTGCTTCAAAACCTTATTTCTAGCAAGTTTTGAGGAAGTATTTTCTTGTTTTTGCACATTTGCAAAGGCGGGCCTATGCAAATGAGCCCTTCTTTTTCCTCCCATTGTGTTGCTCTACTAAAAATTCCTGAGGTGGGAGGGAGAACCTTTGAGTGGCTGCTCTTCTCTCTCCATTCACTGGGGGCCTGAAAGCCCAAATCCTCTGCATGCCTGCTCAGAAGCAAGTACTGAGTGACCATATGTCCTCTTTTCCCAGGACAGGTCCTCTTTTTTAGCCTTGTATCTTGATGTTCAAAAAGTACATTGCCCTGCTTTTTCTTGTCAGCAGCCAGCATTGAGTCATCACTGTCAATTGACTTACTACCAGGAAATTATTGTGACCATATGTCCTCTTTTCCCGGGACAGGTCCTCTTTTCACTCTTGTGTCCTGGGAAAAAATCTTCACTCTCCACCTTTTCTTTATGAGCAGGCAACATGGAGTCTTCTTATCATCCATACTTTTCCCAGTACCACAATATTCCCAGGACATGTCCTCTTTTCACTCCTCTGCCTGGGAAAAAAATCTTCATTGTCCTCCTTTTCCTTATAAGCAGGCAGCTTGCAGCCTTATCATAAATTTTATTTTTTCCCAGGAGCACATTTTTCCCAGGACATGTCCTCTTTTCACTCTTGTGTCCTGGGAAAAATCTTTACATTTACCAGTAACCTCTGATGCCTCAGTAAATGTTATTTTATTGGTATCTATTTTTATGGTATTTTGAAATGTACCAGTAGCAGCTGCATTTCCCACCCTCGGCTTATACGCAAGTCAAGAAGTTTTCCCAGTTTTTTGTTGTAAAATTGGGTGCCTCGGCTTATACGCGGGTCGGCTTATATGTGAGTATATACGGTATATCGAAAGGCATTGGATTCAGACCTTCAAGCTATATCACTATTTGATCTTGCAAGTTCCCTCTGTTTTGAAAGCAGTTTGCCCTGCGGATTACAGGAAAGCATTTCTTCCTTGATGGGTTCTCTGACATAAGAAGAATGATAGTCTGCTCTGCTGTCTTGTACAACAATCTCTTTGAGACTTTTATATAGCATTTGACTTCAGGTCTCCCAATTAATTCTCACTGGAAGCAATTTGGTAAGAAAGAAGAGTGCTTTTCTCACAAAAGTCTGAATATTTTAAGCTCATGTTTTAAATTGAAAAAGGCTACTCATTTTTTCCCCAACCACCTTGAAACAAAACCAGAATTATCCTCCTTGATCAACCATTTCTGTATTGTAAATAAAAGTTCAGAAAAAAGAAAACCAAAGTAAACTCTTATTTTCTCTAGCCACGTACTATATTTTAAAATCAAAAGAGCATTTATTTAAAGTCAAAAGAGTATAAATTCATTCATTCATTCATTCCCTTTCTCTTTTTTGTTTTGTTTTTGTCAGAAAGGCAGTTTGGGAACAGTTGTCTTTGATACATTCCTATATACTACGGTTTAATAAACGGTGCAATTCTGCTATTATACTATGTACTTATATACGGTAGCTTTAAATAAAGTGCCACCTATGCGAGTAAAGCACCTTAGTCAAGCACAACCCCCTGCAGCAACATACACAGAAAGAGCTCTCTTGATTTGCAAGGCTGATAAACAGTATGGATAAAGGCATTCCTGTTAATTATGTCGGGGGAGTTGAGAGAAGAGTTAAACATTTCACTATCTGATATGTCAGGAAGAATTGCTTTATTAATCAGGAATCAAAATGGAGATCTGTGCATCTTTAAATGTGGCAATGTTCTCACATAGAGATACCTACCACAATGTTCTTTTTGAGATATTTCGCTGATGTATTAGCAACAACCTTTTTTTAGATAATCTAGGACAATTTCAAATGGCTCCTTACATGAAATGGTATGTGAAGATCAGTGCTTGTGAAACTTGGAATGAACATAGGAAGGCTTTATTCTGGGTCTGACGATTGACCCATCCAGCTCTCTCACATCTGTTCTAGCTGGCAGAGGTTCTCCAAGGTCATGGGCAAAAATCTTTCCATCCTGACATCTAAAATCTTCTAACTTGAAGGAGTGAAGGAGGTTTATTCTACATACAATACATTGCTTCGCCACTGAATTATGAGTTTTCCCCATATAAAAACTGAATGACTAAGAGCACAATCCTAACTGTGTCAACTCAAAAGTAAGCCTCATTGTGTTCATTGGATCTTACTCCCAGGAAAGTTTAGGACTGCAGCTTAATTTGGTTCTTCCAAAAACTGAAGCTAAATCTATTTAACAATTGAAGCCAATAAGTAGCACTCAGAGTTTGACACACTTTATATGAATTGAAGCATACTCTGGATGCAGGTCCCTTTCTGAGCATGTTTCTGAGCAGGTCCCTTTCTGTTTGCATATTTATCATGCAAACAACTTGCTCATGTAAGATATTCTTTATGTGAATGAACACTCCTTTTATTTCTGGAGGGGGCTTTTGTTAATGGAAGATGATACCCAAGGATTTCTTCATTTTTAATACAATATCCATAGTTTAAATTTATTTATTTATTTATTTATTTATTTATTTATTTATTTATTTATTTATTTATTTATTTATTTATTCCCTGCCTTTCCCATGCCAAAGCAAATGCACAAGGTGGCTTACACAGCTTTTATCCATCTGTTCTCAAAACATGAGCAGAGCAGCTGTTCTGTCCAGAGCAGGATCGGCCAGGCAACCTTGGCGTTCACATCACTCAAATGCTGCCTTTGGAAGAAGGCAAACATCTCTACCAACACCAAAATCCACCTCTTCTGAATACTAATCCTGCCAATTCTCCTGTGTGGATCAGAAACATGGACTCTGCTCAAATCAGATATGAACAAATGCAATGCCTGAGACAGATCATGAGTGATTGCCACTGTAACAAGACAAGTAAAGGTGAGATCATCAATTCTCAGTCAAAGAACTAATCTAGAATTCAGACTGAGATGGTTTGACCACATCTGTAGAATGAACACCAACTGGCTGCCACATAAGCTCTTCTGACGAGAGCGACCTGTCCACTGGAAAGCAGCACCAAAAAAGACATGGCTCAGACTGGTTGAGCAAGAGCTAAAGAACCGGCGACTGATCACTGACAAGGCTAAAAAGATCACCATTAATTGCAAAGAATGGAACAATATTGTGTGTGATGCATGGAATCCAGTGGCATCTACAGCAGCTTATTGGTTGAGAGGATGACTTTTTCCCCAGTAACCAGTTAAGGACGAAATAAGTCCTCACAACAATCCTGTGAGGTAGGTATTTCTTCTACAGGCAGTTTGTAAAACTTTTCTTTTCCATATGTAAAACTTCTTGGAATGGTCACCACATATGGCATCAAATTAAACTTAAATGACTCCTAATTCCAGATTGAGAAACTGAGCTGTAAAGAAGGCCTTTACAAAGCTATAGCACTCAGTTCTATAACTTCTGACAGCAATGTTTGGAGGTCACAATGATTTTTATCTTTTGCTTTACTCCCTAAAGAGGAATGGGATAATAGCTGCAGGGCCCAATAAACTACCAATTGAAGTTATGGTTGCTGTTGACCCAAATGCTACTTTCAGTGCTTTGGGAGGACAGAAGATGACCCCATTGAGATTTCTGTTCAACAATTATGACCTCACCAAGATAGTAGAAGAAGAAATATGTTCTATTATAACTTCAGAAAGAAACATTTTGTATTAAACACATTCATTTGAAGAACCTCTATCTCCCTCTATACCCTTCGTCAAGGACTCACATTGAACAGCCAAGCTGTAATGGGAGTAGAGATGGAGTTCAACCCCAACTGATTTAACTGTGAAGTCCAATTTTAAAATAAGTGTTCAGAGTAAATAAAATATTCTTCAGAACTCACTGACTTTTATTTCTTATTTGCACTATTTATGGACAATTAACTAACGACGCAATCCAGAGTAACTACGGGGAGTTCTTGCTCCGGTGTAAGAACAATTTACTCTGGATTGCAATATGAATTTCCCATAGGTTTTCACTAGGTGGTGCAATAACTACAGGTGCACGTAATGACACTTACATGCTCCCATAGTTACTCTGGATTGTAGGGTAAGACTTTATAGCCATTACACATATACAATATATACATTAGAACTCTATGCCGGTTAATACTCATGTGAGAATTGGAGAAATGTTCATAATTCCATGAAAATTACACATTATATCATAACAAAAGGAATTGTATTGCAAAAAAATTGTGAGGTATTATCAGTAATAATTTTTAATAATGGTGGTGCGGCAGTCTATAGAGGCTGAATCCAACTTCTATGGTGGCAGAACGCTGGACCTCCATGGCAGCCAAGCTTAGACGAATTATGCTGCAATCCTAAAGAAACATTCTTAGACGAATTATGCTGCAATCCTAAAGAAACATTCCACTGACAACAGCACTTACTTTTGAGTAGACATGGTTTGGATTGTGCTCATGGAGGTCTGAAGGGGTAGACAGCAGTCCCTGGGGCAAGTGGGTGGGGCACGGGAGGTGGGGCTGGGGCCCTGCAATATGTTTTCTATGGAAGTGGTTCCTAATTGTTCTCAACTGGTGACTTCCATGACTTACTGGGCCTATCAGTCAAAGCTCCCTGCTGGGCTAAAATCATATATATTCAATCTAATAGGTTTTATGCAAAGATTCAATACTCCCCTGTCTGGTTTCTGGTGCTCTCTGAGAAGATATGCCTTGGAAAAACTACTCTAAGGTAACTGAATAGGCATCGCACACACTACTGAATATATATTCTGTGAAATCCATTCATTTTGGGAATATCACTTTAACTTTATTTGTATTAAAGAAATCAGTGTTTTTAAATTTCCTACATATATCACTCATTTATCTGCACTTTCACCATAGTGCAACTTGCTCAGGCGATACTATATTGCAAAGAGAATTGTGCCATATCAAAACTGTCAAAAAGCCCATGATTGATCGATCTGTAATAACCAACATGCAGCTACCTTTGATTGATCTGTTTTAGGCAATCTCTCTCCCTTTTTATGTTTAGCATGTTGGCTTAGTCTTGAGACTTACACTATTGATATATTTTATTATCTGCAAGTACCAAAAGAAAAAAGAACAGGCTTTTAAATACAATAGCCCCCAAACAAAAATATTGTCAGAATATCTAACATTTATATGGATATTTTAAAATGAAGGAAAATCTCTAACTTGGTTTGAACTGCTCATATTGCTCATTTTCAGGGCATTTTCAGCCACTGAGTTGCACGGAAATTTCTCTGGCACTCATAAACAGCTGGTATGAAAGCAGAGCTTCCAAGAAAGAGTTAGAATAGCACCTATTGTACAAGTCCACTTGTCTGGCATTTAAAAGCTATTCATCTGAGATTTCACCACTGTATTAAAGATGCAGAAGACACAAAGAAGATTCTGAGCAGCAGGAATTTGCCTGTGCTGAAAATGCCAGGGATCAAAAATGTGATTATGCAGCAAATTTGCTTCTTTTGCTTGATTAAACATCAAATATTTCAAATTTAAAACTCTCCAATTTTGCACAAAGGCTGGAAATACTGCCTCAGTCTTGAATAATTTGGTCAGTATCAGGGCAAACAGCTTCCATCAAATCGCCATCTTCAAAGGCACTATTTTTTTTTTTGGTCCTGTTTGTAACAGATGTTTTGTATCACATACTTGAACGAGCTAATTCATCTGCAAGGGATCGCCCACTCTGGCTGGTGTGCATCCAGCTGTGAAAATAGCTCAAGTGTCATTTGCGGCCACTTTCATTCCATTCTTCTGATCTCACAGGAACTCAATGACCACATCCAAGTCAGAAAGAAAGAAAAAGGCAGAGGGGAGAGAGAGAGAGAGAGAGAGAGAGAGAGAGAGAGAGAGAGAGAGAGAGAGAGAGAGAGAGAGAGAGAACACCCACATCCTTTAAAACATTTCCAGCGTGGGAGTAATATTACTTCAGGCAGGAAACATTTCTGAAATGAATGTAACTGATGCTGAAGAAATCCTGGTGCATTTCTTCTAGTGACACTGTTCCTATCACAAAAAAATTCAGCTATTCTGTATTAAAAATAAACTGGGGCGAGGGTTCTATGATGCCCACAAAGCCATTCAATCAGTCACCACATGGTATGCATAAACATCCTGGAAAAGTCCAATAGAAAGTTAAGTTTGTGTACAGGTTGCAAGCAAGGTCTACAGCCAACCTGAACCACCAAGGGTTAACCTAAGGTTAAATCAGCTACAAAGTCATGAATATTGCCCACAAAAGAACAAATATTTGTGAGCAAAGATGGCTTCCAAAGGTTTGCAGAAGACTGTACTGAAAGGACCTTTTGTTAGTTGTCAACTAGCAAGTATCCAGATGAAATTTAATTGACACATTCATGCTCATCTTGACTCTATACCCAAACACGCAATCAGGAGAGTTCAATATTTCAAGCTCCTGATAGGATGTTTGCAACATTTCTAATCTCTAGTCCCTGGCTAAAAAGTACTGATTCCCATTATGAGATTCATAACTCATTAGCCATGATACAAGTTCATCTCAACATGTGAATGCTTTTCTACACCACGAAACCACTTTAAAATATTTCTCAGCTAGAAACAAATCCAATTTAAATTGTTCTCTAGTGAATCCATAGCCCATTAATAGCTGTGCGACCACATTAAAAGGTATTAGCAATTTAAAAAAAAAAAAGATTCTATGTTTCTGAAGAAGTAAATTATTTTGTGCGTGTGAGTGTTTCAAGTGACCATATGAAACTGCTAATAGTAATAACGATTGGGTATCCTGGAGATGCACTACAGATGGGATTACTGCATCACAGGTCTAAATTGATCAAGGAAGATACAGCTATCTTCTGATACTATGCAATGCTTTAAAGCATTTTGTGGTAGTGCAGAGCTGGGGCATAAAGGGAAGTCTGATGCCTTCCCATGCATGCTGTCAGAGTGATGAAGATCTAACAGAGCATATAAGCCCTGCATAGAGAGTGCTTTGGGGGAAGGGGAAGGGAAAGATGTTAACATAACATAACATAACATAACATAACATAATATAATATAACATAACATAACATATATGTTTAACAGGGTGGGAGGGGCAGTGGAATGGGGAGAAGATTTGGCAGGGTGAATGGGTGGAAACTGAAAATGTGTGTATTTTAGCACCAGTAATGGCATGGGTGAATTCTAACTCACTTCCTAAGCCAGATCTACCAGCATGGATCACTGTGGACTTAAGCTGCTGGGACATACCCTGGGACCAGAGGATAAATGTTCCTTTACCTTGATGCTGCTGCTGCATCACTGTATGGGGATTTAGGTTGGATCAGGCTGTAAGTTCTCATTAAAAACAAACAAAAAGAACTAACACTACCAAATTTTAAAAAGAATTAAAATATGTCTTTCTCCCTGAACTCTATTCCCATATGATTTTCTTAATAAAAATGGATAGACAAAACAGCAGTTAAATTCACTGTGTGCAGTCCCATTCCCACCATCTCATAAAAATGAAATGAACATTCAGTGAGTACAGTGACTCTGCACCCTCGGAAACATGCAGTTAAATCATCAACCTGACTTTGACCTACTGCCTAAGGGCAGAATCCAAAAGCATGCTTTATGATGTTTTTCCCCATCACGGCCCAGTTCTAGGAATCCTTGGGCAACAGCCAACAACTCTGCTGTAATCAGATTAGTTGCAACAGCTCATAGACAGTGAAGCCAGACATACGCCTGTGGTTTGTTAGTGTTTCACACCTAAACTTTTGGGGAAGATGTGGTATTAAAAGAAAACGTACAGCAAATGTTCATCCCAATGCTTTTGAAAGTTTCAGAGCGCTAAAAACCTCCTGAAAATATTGGACAAAATATTATGTCAGAATGTTCCCTGTAGCAAGTCTCTGGGAGGATACAGCGCATCTAGCCCTACAATCCAGGGTAACTACGGGAGCACGTAAAAGACATTTACTGCACCACCTAGTGAAAACGTATGGGAAATTCATATTGCAATCCAGAGCAAACTGTTCTTACACCAGAGCATGGACTCCCCGTTGTTACTCTGGACTGCGCCCTAAGAGATTATAAATGCTGGCTTTTTGTCAGACTTCCAAATGGCAGAGTCATGCCTGGAATTCTATGGAACTGCAGAAAGATTCTTGTCTTTACAGATACATGAAACAGCCTAAGATATATGAAACAGCCTACCCTTATTCCAATTAAGACACTGGAGAGCAATCCCAAGGATGACTTGAGCCAGTGCAAGTTCCAAGGCACTTTTACACCTCTTGGGAAGATGGTATGCTGACCCACTGACATTTTTCATTTACTATTGCTATTGGGCTAAGTCAAGTTAATAATCTAGATACCATTTGTGAATCAACTGTTAATGCCAGTTTACCTTGTGCTCGCACTCTGAATGGGATCTTTTAGGATCACTAAGGAAGTGACTCAAGGGTCATAGAAATCTAACACTATGGGCACAATCCAGAGTAACTACGGGGAGCCCTTGCTCCGGTGTAAGAATAATTTGCTCTGGATTGCAATATGAATTTCCCATAGGTTTTCACTAGGTGGTGCAGTAACTATGGGTACACGTAATGTCTCTACGTGCTCCCGTAGTTACTCTGGATTGTAGGGTTTGTCTTTGTTTCAAGGAGCTCAGATAAGGGATACTGTCATCAAATGCAACCACCCAATTAGAAGGTTAGGTGAAACAGAATGACTGATCATTCACATGAATGTCATGACTCAACAGGGACTTGAATCTGGGTCTCTTGAGTCTTAGCCGGAGACTTTTTTACCAATGCTACACAATGGCTTTCAGTTCATCACAGATGTGTGTTTGGACTTTGCAAAAACTATGTGAATAGATAGGTTTTGAAGAATGACATACAAAAGAAATCATACATCGCAACTCTATATTCCAACACATTGTTAATTTTTCAACATAGTATTTTATTGATTGAGTGAACTCAATAAAGAAAACCTACCAGCAGAAGAGCCATCAACAGAATTAAAATGTGGCTGGAAAATGAAAACGTATCAAGGCATCTTTAACCAAATGCTGTAAGCATTTTAGAAGAAAATAATCACCAAAAATTGGATTTCAATTGAAGCTTACATTACTTCACAACTGCTTCTGCCAACCTAGCAGTTTGAAAGCATGCAAATGCAAGTAGATAAATATGTACAACCTTGGTGGAAAGGAAAACAGCATTACACGCACCTTGACGTAAAGTCATGTTGGCCACATGGAAGTGTCTTTGGACAATCCTGGCTCTTCAACTTTGAATCAGGGATGAGTGCTACACCCCACTGCACCTTGCTGTATGGCAGAAGAACAACCTGCAGCCAGTCATGGCTGGTAGGGCAACCTGCCAGGGGACATTTACCCTTTTTACCCTACCTTACTCCATAACTGAATAAAGTTAGGACTCAACCCCAAAGTATGTATTTTGCAAACTTAATCTCTGAAAACAAAAAGCATTTGTTACCCTTTCCATTTGAAAACAACCTCATCACAGGTAGCTACAATATATTCAGACTATATAGTCTTTTAATGGATAGGTTTATTAGAGAAAGACCAGTTATTGAATGACATATGGTAATCCATTATGAAATTGTTTAAAGCTGCTACCATGACACTGAATTATGCATTATTCTGTCCTTTAAGATCATCAGGTAAGATGGAGAGGCAGGCTGAGATGGGGTAAACATAAACAATCCCATGATAGTTAATTTCATTTAACAAAATAATTGATAGACTGTGTATGTGGGTATCCAATCATGTAAAAGTAAGTGTGAACCAGGCTGTACACTGAGGAGTCTGTAGCCATCTTTGTGATAATGGATTCTGCACAAAAAAGTTTCTATGGCCATAAAATGACTTCTGGGTCTACTACATACACAGCCAAGTCAAGCTAACCTTGGTTCATGCAGTATACAAGGCTACATGTAAGAAATGTAGGAGAAACTGGGGCTAAATTAAAACAACCAGATGATTTCATCCTTGGGATCTGTAGACTGATATGACCTCGATTTGACATCTTAGTACCAGAGAGGCACTGCCAATTATGATCTGGATTATTGGAATTATCATATTGGCAACCCTTGATTTTCTGCCTCAGGAAAAGATTCCTTTGCTAAGCTTTGGCTCTGTTTTCTGGTTAAGATATCTTAATCTTTAGCCTTATTGTATTTAGTAAGCTCAATTTCAAAGGGTCATTAAAAATGGACAGCTTTTTAAGTGGATAGTAGGGGAAAAAAAACCAGCTTGTTGATTTGACTTCTTTCTCTCCCTTCCTGTTTGTGTTTCTTCTGGGGGTGAACAGTCATATTTTAATTTGGACTCCAAACACAGCTGTCCACAGCATCCAAGCTTGATTTCATCATATTTTTATTCAGACACAGTGAACTTTTCATTTATGTAACCTAATATTACAATACACACACACACACACACACACACACACACACACACACACACACACACACACACACACACACACACACACACACACACACACACACACGATCAGAATACCAAGAGCACATCTAAAGAACTCAAAACCATTTGTTAAAGAAAGTTGAAATAAAAGGACATGTAGCAATTTGGATATTTTTTCAATACAACAAGATAGAGAATACAACAAGATATAGAGAATTTAAAATCAATAAATGTGTAGTTAAAAAACGAAGGGCATTCCCAAGATGAAATGTTTTTCTGCAGTATGCATCTAAAGTCACCTTTGGCTCACATGTCATCCTATATATGTAAGATAAGAAATACAATACACCCCATTGATTTTAATGGGACTTAGGCTGCAATCCAGAGCAAATTCAGCCTGCTCTGACCTAACTGCACTCTCCTAACTATTCTGTATCCAGAGCAGAAAGTTATGCTAAATCCAGAGAGTCAGGAGGCCTGGGCTGCCCTAACTGCTCCAGAGCATGCTAATAATTGACACAAGGGGAAGACTTGCTCCTGAGGAGACACCCCTCAGATCACACTGAACAAGGAACAGCTGTGGTGCCTACAGTGGTGACATGACTCTGCACATCACCTGGTGTGGAAGTCTGTGCGTCATCCCTGGGATGCGTGCCTGCACAGTCACCAAAGTTGGACTGGACTGCACAGTCACCAAAGTTGGCGCCTGCGCAGTTGTTTCTGAAGCAACTGGCTTCAGAAAGAGTACTGCGCAGGCACCATCTCTGACACCTGCGCAGTACTTTTCTGAAGCCTTTTGGCTTCGGGGGAGACTGTGCAGGCGTCAGAGTTGGTGCCTGTGCAGTACTCTTTCTGAAGCCATTCAGCTGCCGCTCCGCCTCCTGAGTGAGGCCGAATGGCTATGCAGAGGCGTGGACTTTCTCTGCTCTAAGGAAGTCTCCTCTGAAGCTGTTCGGAAGCTCAGTGTGTTTCTGCGCAGTGCACCTCAGATGGCCGTTCAGGCCAGCTCCTCAGACAAGTGGCAGCTTCTGGCTGCTGCTCCGCCTTGGAGCAGGCCTGAATGGGGGTGCTGACGCCCAGGGCCTGCCAAAGGACAGTCAAACTCCTCCGGCACATCACCCCATACGGAGCGCATCCCCAATGCAGCCCACACCAGCCGCACCAGTCTGGTGACGCCACTGGGTGCCTGCCTTATAAGGAGTCCCTGATGAGATGCCAGACATTCTACAGTGAATACAAGGGGCTTCTTGGAGTGTCCTGCTGGATCCTGAGGTTTGTGGGCAGCCGTAGTTTGTTCCATATCCTGAGGTTGAGAGGCAGGGGTTGCAGCTAGGATGGCCAAGAACTCAGATTTTTGGTCAGCACTGCCATTCTTACTCGGGCCTTATCATGGACCCCTATGGGTCTACTCATTACTATACCTGCTCCTGAGGTGGTATAACTCTGAGGGCTGGAAGAGGGCATTTCTGCCTTGAAACAGGCTTTGGATACAGAGTAACTGCTCTGCCCTCGGCAATGCTCAACATGCCCTCAACTTGCCTCTCCTGAGCTGCTTAGGTTGCCCCTGTTAGGGCAGAGCAGGTCCACCTCTCTTAGGGCACCCTATCTTGCCTTGCTCTGCCCTAAGCCTCCTTCAGAGTAACTGGGCTGGAGCATCTTGCAGTTGCTCCAACCTAGTGTTAGATAGGACAACCTAAGGGCTCTTATGTGGACAGATTAGTTGCTCTGGATTGGGCTGTTACTCTCAGATATGGGTATTCAGAAAGTCAGTCTAACAGCCAAATCCAGAGTAACTACATGAGCACGTAAGAGACATTACATGCACCCGTAGTTACTGCACCACCTAGTGATAACCTATGGGAAATTCATATTGCAATTCAGAGTAAATTGTTCTTACACCAGAGCAAGGAGACCCTGTAGTTACTCTGGATTTTGCCCTTAAAGAAGTCTAACACTGTTGATTATAGAATTCAAGATTTAGGCTGCAATCCTAAAGACACTTTCCTGGGAGTAAGACCCATTGGACACAATGGGGCTTACATCTGAGTAGACATGGTTAGGATTGTGCTCTTAGAGACTTTACGTGCACCTGCAGTTACTGCACCACCTGGTGAAAACCTATGGGAAATTCATATTGCAATCCAGAGTAAATTGTTCTTGGGAGCAAGGACTTCCCGTAGTTACTCTGGATTGCAACCATTGATGTCATCTTGAAATAGAAAAGGAACGAGAAGTCATCCTCCCAAGAAATGATGTGTATTCGTAACTCATGTTCTGGCAGTACAGGGTGCTTTTGGGCAGGTTGGCAAATGGTGTGGTGCCCTGGTAAACTATCAGCAGAGCTATAGCATGAGTGGGGAGGTGACATACCAGTATTTCCTAGGAAACATATAGGCCATCAGTGAACTTATCCCTCCCCAACTTTGCATGCAGGAAGCCCTTGTGGCTGCTTTTCGAAATGAAAATACATTGAAACAAGTATTTGGAACCAATAGTTGGTCCAATTCTTAAGCCTGAGATTCTGCAAGATTATTTTGCTATGTATTAATTTCCATTCCTATCCCAGCTACTAAGTGGATATGATTAGCAGAGTTTACAAGAATATGTGTAATATCCAAACAAAGTAAATCATGACTAAACTCACTGAAATCTCTGGTGACTAGTTAGCGGTTATTTTTAAATCAGTGGTGTTTGTCAGAATTCACTTTCAATGCAGCCATCTGAATTTGCCTACTGCAGGACATTTTAACATGACATTTTAATTAGCTATTACTTAAATTGATAATATGGTTGTTAGCACTATCTTTTGTGCAAACTACACTGACATAAGACCAAAATTATTTCATAAGTTTGAATTGAATGAGCAAAACCTTGAGCACTAACACAGGGCAAAAGTATTAAAAACAGAATAACATCCCAATCAGTGATGGGCTTCAAAGAAATTAAGAACCGGTTCTCTGTCCATCTGGCAGCCACTTTTAAATGGCTATTTTTAAACTTTATATGTACTATCTCTTGTTAAGAACCGGTTCTATAGAGTAGGTGCGAACCTGCTGGTGCCCACCACTGATCCCAATCCTACACTGCCTGCAATACCAGGACTCCACAATGGCTGCTGTGGTATCTGGATAGCTGCAGGCTACCAATGGCAGATCTTTGGGTGCCACTCACTTCCCCTATCTCACTTCTTCCTCCTTCTCATCCCACCTTCCTCTGTCCTGGAATACCTCCTCTCCACCTCCCTCCATGCACCTACCCATGTCCCCACCTCCACTGAGTGGTGGAGCACTGGTATTGTGTGCTCCTGAGTGGTGCTCCTGAGTGTGCACTGAGTAGTGCTGGACTGGTATTGGTGTTATGCCAGTGCAGGGGACTGCTAACATGCTTTATGGCACATTTGTGACACTTGGTGCAGGTGCTGCACTGGCGGTACAGGGATCAGATTGGGCTGCAAGTCCCCAGTTATGCATCTATTCATATGAACACAAAATAAAACACACTGACCATACATGTTGTATAAATGGAGAGCACTGAAAAAGGCTATCTTGTCTTCATGTAACCTTTCAGATATGAAATGCTGAATTTACGTATAACCTTCTTGTTCTAATCCTATCTTTTATTGTTGTTTTAATCAGTTTTTAATCAGTTAATCAGTTTAATCATTTTTAATGTATATGTTTTCATTTATTGTTTTTAAGAAGCTTGTTTTGACTGTTTTAATGTATTGGATTTTATTGTTGGTGTTTTTATGCATTGTTTTGTAAGCCACCTTGAGTCCCTCAGGGAGAAAGGCAGTTGTTTATTTATCATCATCATCTTACTATGAAATACAATACATACAACTGAAGTTAGATTTCAAAATATTGCACGAAAGTATTGTTTGCAAAATGCTTAGCAATAAAATGCATTTTGAACCATTAACTTTTGAAACAATTTGAGTTTTCTTTTTATTCTTAGTTGTAAAATATATTTGGTGCTTAACTAATAATATATCATATGTATTATACTAATAAAACATAGTATTATTTTTGAAAAGAAAATGAGAAGTAGCATGGCACTACTTTATCATAAGCTGGGTGTCAAAAGTCCAAACCTATGCAGGCTGACAGAGCCACGGTACAGCTGTGTCCTATGGGACCCAGGAGGCAGTTGGAGATCTCTGTGGGGTAAGTAAACATCAGTTCTCTTATCCTGTGTTGGGACCATGCAGTTCCTAGGGGGCTAACATGAACCAGCGCCACATTCCACAAAGCTGGCACAGATTGAATTGCCTGCACAAGGCTTTTAGGTGGGCAAGGAGGGGCAATAGGAGGTAGTAAGCAGCTGAGGCTTCCATCCCCAGCCCCCTCCTGGGTATGAACTGTTCCACCTCCCCCGCCTCAAAGTGCTGCACTTACTTTATCCAAGACTTGCTCCCTTTTACGCTGACATGAGAGACCAGCACCCATCTGTGCTAGCCTCATCGCTGGTGGCATCTAATGCTGAGCCATTGTGAAATGGGTTATGGCACTTTTGCAATGGCTGAGCAATGCACATACGTATGGTACTGCCTAGGAATAGGATTGGACTCAAAATCACCTTATGTCACTGTGTAGATTAGGTTTCCCCTATAAATCAATCATATCCAAGCACTGCCAATACAAGACTCACATCTAGTCAAAAGTTCTAAGAGAGGAATGGAGAAATGTTTGGATTGCCTTATAAGCTCATATACCTTTTAACCAGAAGGCATTTCATAGCTTCAGCAAGCAGTTATGTGTGCTGCTTCTTCTTAACATGAGACATAATTCAAAGGCACTAGAAATGCCATGAGATGTATTTTATTTTTTCTGTAAACCTGCAGGGGAGCATCAATGTAGGTAGGGATATAAATGGTTTAATGGGCTGACAACATCTTCAAATTTTTAAGGAAAGAAATAGGTGTTGCATGCGGATTTAAGGATAGGAATTTATATTTGTAATTTCAAACAAATTATCTGTAACATGATGAAACTATTGCAGACAGTGAGAAGGAAAAAGCCACAAAAACTTCACTCAGGAAGCAATAGTGGTAGATGAGCAGGGGAGCTAAAGATCAGGATTAGAGTATTACTGCATGTAGGTGAGAAAATTATTTCTTCCCATACCTACCTCCAGCCTCTAAAAGCTGTTCTTTCAATTTCATGCACAGCAAAATTCGCTACAAAACTATAATATGTTAGCAGATGGTCATCTTAAAAAATAAAACGATTATGACAATGCCAACTACTTATGTTAAGAAAAAGAGCTGATGTGTCAAAAAAAACCTCACTTTGCACATTCCTATTAGTTTCCTGTCTCTCCAAATCAAGCAGTCAAAATGTGTCCAGTGGAAGCAATGTGTGACTTTGCATACTCAATACATTCAAACTGAGCTACTTCTGAGAAGCTGATGAAATCTAAAACAGAAACAATCCAGCCCTCAGGATAAAGATGCCACACAAATGGTTTCAGCTGGCACCCAACTGTCATTGCTTTATCAAGCGTAACGTCAGGGTATCTAAGTACGCCAGAGAAAAGCCAAAGTGATGCAGTGTGATGGGTCAATATTGACTGACAAGAGTGAGTTTGAGGTCTAGGCTGTCTACAAGGACAGACCAGCTTGATGAAGAATCTGGAATTAATGCGGAAGGTTGGACCTTTTTTTCAGACACTCAACCATCCCTGTGCCACATCACAATCAATAATCTCCATTGTGATCATCTCGATAGTTGAAATGCATATTCTGATTTCCATATTCTGATTTTTTTAAAGCTTGCTTACCAGGTGAGGGGAGAGAATTCAAAACTGTAGTGTTATCACAAGATTGTGATAACACTACAGTTTTGAATTCTCTTCCCTCACCTGATAAGCAAGCTTTAAAAAAAATTACAGAGCATGTCAGAAATAGGAGAAATCCAACCAAGTGACAGCAGATCCAAATCAGCAATCTAAAAGACAGCTGAGATTCAGGTTTTTTTAAAAAAAATTCCTCTGAATACTTCAGCAAGGCTCATTCCTTTACAGCTCGAGTGTCAAGTATAAAGGCACTTTTATTTTATAAAAGAAATAAAAATGTAACAAGAGCAGCAGCAGATGTGCTCATCCTGGCAACTCACAATACACAGGAGTGTAATTTTCTGGCTCTCCCAAACGTAATGATTCATTGACTACACAAAGCGTACTTTACTTTGTAATTCCCTTCCCATCATTTTAGGAGGAACAAAAGCTGAACACCAAATTCTTTCCAAACAGCACACTTTCACACATAATATTGCAGTACCAATTATATTGAATTCAGGGAGATTCCCTAAGGATTCTTCTAGAATGAAGTTGTTTTAGCACACCTGACATCTGGAAGTCACATGGGGACTGACCTAGTTCCCCTACTAAAACAGACTAGGAGACTAAGGACCCAATCCTGTTTATAGCTCTGGTGCAGCCATCTCAACAGTGTGTGTGCTGCATCCTGCAGCCGTGGGATGGTCAAGGAGTCTTCCTCAAGGTAAGGAAATATTTCTTCCCTCACATCAGGCCTGCAGTACTGTGCCTCCACCAGCACCAGAAAGTAGGATAGGACTGAGCCTTTACATAGAAGTAACCGTTTATAGCTTTTATTCTCAACTAGACAGAAAACAAAAGTTAATCTGAGGACATTTTGGTTCACCACTTGGATGTATTCCAGTAGGGAGTCCCGCTGCTTTGTGATATCACAAGTATGATCATGTGACAATGCCATGCAACACCTCAGACATTCAAATCATTTTGGTTACAAATGACCTGTCAATATAGAATTGGGGATTAATATTATATATACAGAGTTCCATAAAGTCTCTTTACAATTTCAAGATTTAAAAATGAATTAAAAAATCTGTGGAAATTACAAAATGAGGAGTAGATACTGAAGTATTTTTTGCCGCATTTAATACTCTATATGAGCACCATTAGTTGCATAAAGCACATTATGACGGTGCTCAATTAGTCCTGTAGTTCCACTGAGTCTGCATATCCGATTTTGATTCACTAAACCATAATGCACATTATGCATCTTGAGGAGTAGCATTTTTTTAAGGGGTTTATTCAGCAGCCTCTGTTTCATCAACAGGGATTACAAACTTTGATAATGACAGAGCACGTAGGACAAATTTTAATAACATATCTTTTTAGTGTCTTTTTAGTAATTTTTTGAAATTGTAAAGATTCTGAGTCTGATACAGGGTAGCCCTTGCATCAACACAAGTGCCGTTGCATCAGTGCAATAGCACCGTAGAGCCTCTGCATCAATGCAAAAAATGCAAATATGGCTTGCGTCGCTGTAGTGGTGCAAGAGACTCCGTTGGTATTACGGTGGTGCCATTAGCAATTAGGGGGGCATAACAGGGGCATGATGGGGGAGTGATGGAGGCGTGGTCCTCAGTGACGTAGCTACTGCATATCCAGAGCAGGTTCAGAGGACTTGCAAACCCTCTTACAAGCCTTCCCACTTATACCACCTCAGGAGGTGGTATAGGAGCAAGGAAACCCATAGGGTCCATTTTAAGCCAGAGTGAGGGCTGGGGACTTTGAAAATTTCTCCGCTCTCCAGCCAGCCTCTGCCCTGCCAACTCTTGATACAGAATAGCTAGGGTGCCCCAGTGACCAGGCAATCACCTTGTGGCTACCCTCCCATAAAAAAGCCTAGCTCTTGGACCCACTCAGGGAACAGGGTGCATGGCACGGGGCTATGCCACTCTGCTCTCTCACTGTGCACTTTGCTCTCGGGGAGTACTGTCTCCACACACAAACACCCCTCATCAGGCACAGACACAAAGGGGCTTGTACATTACACATGAGGGGCATATGATATATGTGATATGGGAATAATGAAGAATGTGGACTTTTTGTCTCTTTCTCCACAGATGCTCCAACCAAGTAAGTGATGAGGGGCAGCACTGTTTGCATTCACAAACACCCCACCAGGAAAGGGCTCACCTGTGATGATGATACAATGATTATGATAGCCATACAAGTTGTATGTCTGCAAGTTGTTTGTCTCTCTCCACAGATACTCCAATCGGGTAAGGGGGGCTGCATGGGGGAAGCACCTTTTGCACTCACAAACACCCATCACCAGAGAAGTGGCTTGAACACTTGCTGGAAAAATGTTTTGAGTTCTCTATGCAGGTTCTCCTTTCCTCCCAACAGGTATTCCAGGTAAAGGAGGGCAATGGGGTGTGGGTGGATGGGATGCACATACAAACCCAACACACAGACACACCGGAAAACTCAAAGGGCTCTTACTCCTTGAGAATGTGTTGTTTCCTCCACTCTCTCCTCATTGCAGGTACAGTCTCCCCTCTGCACCAGCCAGGTAGGTCAATGGGGGGCCAACCCTTCTGTACCCAGCCACAATGGGGGGCAGCTATGGAGCCCCTTGCACAACAGGCAGGCCTGCTCCCCCCCCCCCCCCCGCTTGCACAGGGAGCCCCAACTGCCTGCCAAACCCAGCCAGCAACTGCTGCCTCTAGGCAGGTGTAGCTCCTTTCCCATTGGGGCTGCCCAGCCATGCCTTTGCACACCTGCTCTCGAGTAAGCCCTATGCAGCATGAGTCCTGCAGGGGCCTGCAAAGGAGTAGAGTGCTACCTTTGCCTCTGATGCACTGTTTCCCTTCTTTTCTCTATCTGCAGGCTGCTGTCACACTGCTAAGGAGGCTCCCAGACAGACGGTACACAGATCCAGCTACAGCACCTACAGCTGGGGTGCACAGGCCCACTGGCTACAGGCCAGTGTGCACATGCTCTCTCTCTCTCACTGCAGGCTGACATTCCACTGGGAAGGAGGAACCTCTCATAGGGACAGAGCCAATGGGGAGCCTGTGCCCCTGCCAGACCCTGTGGGGATATCAAGGGGCCTGTTGACCATCCTGCCCCAGACATGCTGCACAAGCACCCACCCTGACCATACTCCTCACCATCCCAGCTACTCATGAGTCGCACAACCCCCCTCTACACAACGCATCTTGAATACAGTTGGAGACATATTATCACTCAGCCCACCTAAGTACCCACAATCCCAGAACCCTCCCCACGCTATGAGCTATTAGTTCATCAGTAGAGCCCCCACCTAGCTACATCATCATTGCTGACAGTAATGAACCACGTCAGCAATTAATGACATGGTAATGAACTGCAAAAGAAAATAATGATGTGGTCATGAACTGCAAAAGAAAATAACGACATGGTCATGAACCACAATGGAACATAACATGGCTGCAGCAGTGTTGTGCAATGACGTCTTTGCTGGGTGCCTTGGGAAGCCTTGTGAGAGCTCAGCAATGGCTGTGATGGCTGCTGCAAGGAGGAGGAGGAGCCATGAGACCACCAGAGCCCTCCTCAGGGATATTGCTCTCTACTCACAGGTGGGCCCTGGCGTGATCACTGGGTCTTGCCCTCAGGAAAGTGTGATGGACATGATGTTTGCATGTTGCACATTGAGCTGACACAAATCCCCCCTCCCATGACCCACCACTGGGAAGGTGGCACTTGAAGCTCCTGGCCACGGTAGACATCCATGGTGTGTTGTCGGATGGATGCGCCCTTAGGCTCTTGCCCTGGTTGGCATGGGGCTCCCTCTCCTCATCTGAGAGGATTGTCATGGAGAAGGAGGCACATGATGTGCAGCACCGCACATGCCACGATGATCCTTGAGGCCTGTCCACAGGGCTTCTGGGTGATATGCGGGGTGAGTAGGGATGGGCCACAGGCCTTAGCAGAGTGCCCCTTCCCAGGGATCCTAATTCCCGCTAAACATAAAAGCAAGTGCCAATGTGAACAAATGCTCACTTACTGTTGGTTGCATAACATATGACGGATGAGGCATCCATGAAGTACTCTGAACCTGTGTAGCAGAAAATACTATATTAGCATGACGGGGAAACAGAGACAACAACCACAACCTTGCTTTGAATAACAATATAGGGGAGATTGAGAACTTGCTCTTCGCATTTGGAAAATGACTCATTTTACACTTCAGAAAAGTCAAAAGTGTTTGATAAAGATATACCAGATTTCCTCCAGAGGATTGCATTTTAAAACCTTAATTTCAGGTCATCACTCATGACTTTAAAGGTACAGTGGTACCTTGAATAATGAGCGTCTTGAATAAAGAGCATTTTGTATAAAGAGCAAAATTTTCTCAGAAATTTTGACTTGCTTAAAGAGCACTGTCTTGAATAAAGAGCACTTCTGAGGACGTTTGGAACAGGCTTCCATGGCAAGGAAACTCACAGGTGGGACGAGGAGAATAGCTTATGCTACAGTGGGGCCCTGGGCAAAGTTTGGAATAGGTTTCCATTGCCAAGGAACTCATGGGACGTCTGGGGGGGGGGAGCAGCCTGAGTCAGGTCTGTATGTGGGATATGTGTGTGGCAGCATGGAAGGTGGACCTTATCAAAGTTCTAGTGCTGCTCCCCGTCAGCAGCTTGGGAATGTTAAAGTTGCACAAAAAGACAATAGATTCCATTGAACCAATGGACAGAAGTGACTCCATTAGTGATTGTGAAAGAGCAAAATCCTAACCATGTCTACTCAGACATATGCCCATTGTGTCCAATGGGTCTTACTCCGAGGAAAGTGTCTTTAGGATTGCAGCCAAAGTCATCCCCTCTCTGTAACCCTCACACCACCCATGAAGGTTTTCAAAGGTACAATACAGTTCAGTACTGTACAGTATTTCCTTTATTGCATTGTTGTGTTACTGTTTATTACAGTGCTTTGTACAGTGTTATATTGCAGTGTATTGTAAACATTTTTATAAACAGTTAATATTTTTATATGAATATTTTTTGGGTTGTGGAACCAATTGTCTGAGTTTCCATTATTTCCTATGGAAAAATCTGCTTCACTTAAAGAGCATTTCACTTAAAGAGCATGCCTCCGGAACGAATTAAGCTCTTTAAGAGAGGCGCCACTGTATTTTTGGACATAATGATTGCTATGGCTAGAATGCAGCCTATAAATCACAGGTCTGATTTATCTGAGTGATCTGATCTTTGGCTGATCTTCCACTAGCCCGCCTGGCAGAGAAGAGTAATTGTGGGCTGATGTGAGTAGGGAAGTTCAAACAAGAAATGTTGTACCCTGCACACTTTAGTACCAATAAGCAGTGGTGAACATTAAGACCTGAATTAAACAGATTACTTATGCCTACATGGTTCTGCTAATAATTATGTTATGGGATTGTTTTCAAGGTCATGTTTACATGGTCTGGATTCTTAGTTTTCCTGAATTCAACCTCACAGTTCCTCCCTTCTGAAGGAGCTAACAAACCAACAATAATATTGACACTCTAGCACAGTGATTTTCCACCCTTTTCATCTCATGGCACACTGACAAGGCACTAAAATTGTCAAGGCACACTATCAATCTTTTGATCCTTGAGGAGGCTCTACATGCTGTTGGTGGAGAGTTCACATCCCTCAATGGTCCTACTAATAAATGATATTCTATATATATAAAAGAGAAAAGTCACTCACTGACTCATCAACACCCTGCCGAAACCGCTGAGCCTAGAAGCGTGAAATTTGGGGTGGGTGTTCCTTCTGTGATGGAGGGGTGCACTAAGAACCAGTTTTTGGAAATTCCAACCAGAAGGGCGTGAAAAGGGGCGCAACGCGTTTTCCTCCCGATACTCTGCATTGAAGAATCGGTGACTGAGGGATACTCTGCCCCAACCCCCGGACCTAGAAGCATGAAATTCGGGGAGGATGATCATTCTGTCACATGAACACCCACCAAGAACCAATATGGGAAAATTTAACCCTTAGGGGCTGAAAAGGGGTGCAACATGTTTTTGTCCTATACTTAACATGGAAGACTGACCTCCAGCCAATTTGATGCTCAGTGCCTGGTACAGTGGGGGGATATTGTTCGGAGGGAGGGGTTGCACTGGGGAGGATGCTGTGCATGGGGTGGCGCATGGGGGTTGATGCATACTGGGGAGATGATGCACATGGGGGGTTGATGTGCATGGAGAGATGTTGTGCATGGGGGATGTTGCGCATGGGGAGTTGATGCACATGGGGGATGTTGCGCATGGAGGACTGATGTGCATGGGGGACTGATGCACATGGGGGACTGATGCACATGGAGGGATTTTACTCCCGCAATGCGGCTACGTTTTTCGCTAGTTTTCTAATAAATGAATAAATTTTCCAAACCCCACCCCCATAGCACAACTATGGAGCAGCCACAGCACACTGGTTGAAAATCACTGCTCTAGCAATTTATACATAAAGTGAAAAGAGACTGTACTTATTACAAGGTATTTCTCATAACATTGCAAAAAAGATATTATTTCATATGTTTTTGGCACTAGCTTATAGTTTAGTTTGGACAGGTTATGTATTAAATGCTGCAATCCTAATCATACTTACCTGGGAGCAATGCCCATTGACAACAATGGGATTTAATTCTTAGTAAACATCCATACAATTGGGCTTATAAACCTACAAGCATTATATACATACAATTGGGCTTATATACATACACCTTCCTGGGAGTAGGACACATTGAACATAATGGGGCTTACTTTTGAGTGGACATGGTTGGGATTGTATTTTTGAAGTTTCTGTTGCAGTTGGAACCTCTGTTTTTGAACAAAGCCAAATTTCTCTCTAATTAAGGTGTGTTTTGAGTGACAGTAAGTCACTTCAGAAACTAGTTAGGTATCCATGCTGTCCATGTTTCTTTTCCTAGAAGAAAGCCTTCCATTTCTTGGACTTTCCTCCTCTGGAAACTTTGCAGCCCTGCTACTTGGGAAGCACTTCACGCTCAAGTCATAACCAGCAGTACAGCATAGGTGTTCTTCCTCCCTCCCCTTTCTGTCATTAATAGAGGTTCTCTCTGTCCCCCCAAACAAAAGATTCAGAGCACAATACTAAAACGTCCAAAACAATCCTAAACATCTCTACTCAAAAGGAAGCCCTATTGTGCTAAAAGGAAGCCCTATTGTGGGTCTTACTCCCAGGAAAGTGTCTTTAGAATTGCAGAGGCTGCCATTTTTCCAACTATCATTTACTATTCAAACATAGATATTTGCGAGTATCTCTCTATTCTCTATAACTGAACTGAAATTAAATGTGGCTTCTACTTGTTATCTATATTTTCTTTAATAAATTCTATTTTCTTTGAAAAGCTCTGTATTGTGGTTACAATTAGCCTAATTTTGAGGTTACGATTTAACCATGTCAACAATCCAAATCCTTGTCACACTGCTGGACTGCACATAAGAAGGAGCAGTTATAACTGTAGGAGGCAACAGAAGGAAAGATACAGTAATCTTAATATTTCTCCTGGCAAAACCTATAGACTACTTTTGGGAAAATGGAATTCAGTAGAGACAAGAAACCATCCCACTGAGAGAACCCAAGAAATGTAATAACAGAAGAAGGTGCTTTGACTGCTCCTATTTAAAGAAATTCTGTCAGGCATGGACAAGGTGACCATATAGATTAGATAACAAAGTGCCTCTACCTTTAAGCATTGCATAGAGGAGGGAAGGTTTAGCTTAACACAGAAGGTTTAAAATACAGTATTTGCCTAAATTCCCTCCAGTATGCAGTGCTTAAAGGTAGAGGCACTTTGTCCATATTGGTGATATCAATCACTGTGGGCATGGATCTAAGAAGGGAGAAGGGTCATCCTAGCAAGTGAAATGGATGAAACAAAAGAGAGAAGAGAAACAGAATTATAAGGTATGAAAAGAAAGGGCATTCTTTGGTAAGCACATATGTGGCTGTCTGGCTGGACAGCCACAGATGAAGAGGGAGGGTGGCAGAAGACTGCTGTGTAGTGTGGCAGCTTTTCAGCACCGTTCCATTTTGGAGCATGAAGAATCAGCCCAATCACTCTTTATGTCTTCAGTCCGAAGACTAGCTGGTGACACAGAAAAGTGGTCACGTAAGAATTTTCCCTTTGGTCCAAGACTGGTACCGGTCTGGGGATTTTCACCTACCCCAGAATGTGCATGTGGCATGGTAGTACTAGGTAGGTCATGACGTGCAAGATAGCAGAGGCAGGGAGGAGGAATATGAATCTAGCTTTTGTCTTTAGGCCAGCAAGAGTAATGAGAGAATCAGACTCAAGAGGCTTTCCAGTAATGAAAGCAGTGTCAAGACGCTTTCCAGCACAGAGATGCAGGCTGGTAAAACCCCAGGCTTGAATTCTGATGCTGGCCTTAGAGGGTCCCTAACTTGAGGCCAGCAGAGTAAATCAACTTCCTTGACCCCCTTTCATAGGGGTTAATGGCAAGGAACTTGGGACAGTTGCAAGATGACTGGTAACAGTCTGGTAACAATAAAACACAGCTCTGAATTTTTGCAAAACTTTGTGTCAGATGTCTTTATGTGATATCTGAGCAAGACATGAATTAAAATATAAATTCTTTTATCATTGAAAACCAAAAGAGTATTCCTTGTAAGCATTTTAGTTCATTTTCTTCTGAATGTGTTGGTGAAAAACATCTGGGGTCAGAGGTTAGCTGCCACTTGGCACCTGTTTGTACGAATTCTCAGTATTAATACATAAAGTTATGTTAATTCTCAGGTGTTCATAAATGGAAGAATTCTCAAACAACGGGCAAACACTCTCAGAAGAACTGCCAGTTTTGCTTACGAACAGTGCCATCTTAGGATGAAAGATGTACTCTTTCTTTCAACAAAAACTTTCCTTTTCAAGTTATTCTTCTACCTTGGGCACTCTCTGAGAAACTCTTCTGAAAGGCAAACATCAATGTCCCCACTTGTTTTTCTCTCTTTGGATTTTCATGTTTAAAAGTATACTTCATCAAGCATTTTCTTCTGTATTTGAATTACTCTTTTCTTGAAACATTTGGAAGTATCCTTTAATGTTTCCACCTGCTCCTCTTCTACTATATTCGTCTATCTTCTTATTTTCCCCCTTTTCCCCCGACCTTTATTCCAGGAAATTTGGACTAAAATTTACAACACAGGAGCTTGAGAAACAGTAGCTGTTCTTGAAGGGTGTCAAACATCAGGCTTGCAACGTCAGAGCCCATGGAAGCTTAAAGTGTGGGCCCTCCAGTCTCACAGCTCCAACACTGAATAAGATTGGGCTAACCAGTAGCCATCTAATAGCTGGTCTAATAATTGGTTACCATGCAAAATTAAACACTGAAAATAATTCGAGTGAAGTTATCAGCATTTGTATTACTGAACAGTTTGCTTGCATTTGCTTGCTTCTCTTAAACTTGATGTATATAAGAGAAACTTCACACAAAATTCTACTTATGCCAAAAGAAAACAAAAATATAAGTATAATAAAATAAATGGTACTGATTAAAATCAAAACTCAAATGTCTTTTTGAAAAGCTGACTGAAAAATGAGAATTGCAGCTCTTGTTCTTGGTATTGGTATTTGCATCCATCAGTTTCAAAAGTCTATAGTAACAGGCTTGATGCTGTATCTGAAACTCAAAGGCCTGGGTAAATTAATATGGAGGACAGGCTGTTAGCCAAGCAGCAAATCCCCCCTCTCCACGCCACTGAAATAGTCCAATGGAACGGCAGAGCTCATACGATTGGTTCCAGCTGCGTTGCAGAGTTGGGCTAAGGACAGGAGCTCACCCTGTCTTGTGGGGACCTGGGTTTCAAACCCTGGCCTTCTGGTTAGCAGGCACAGTGTCTTAACCACTTAGAGGACCATCAAAACCATAAAAAATTAGAAACCTGGATAAACAGATATTTACAATGTTAGCTAAACAAGTTACAAAATACTCTACTACAATTGAACGGTATTATCTTTGCACCATATTTTCTCCTGTTTTATATCTGTTTCATTAACATGCAAATCACAAGCACTGAGAGATATATGAGGCACATGCAATTCCAACATACCTGATATGTGGAGACAGGGGAAGCAGCAATGAATGGCGTGATAGATGTCTGTGGAATCATGCGGTTTGTTGCAATACTATACGGTGAGGAATAAAATCTGCAAACAGAAAACAAAAAGAATATTCCTGAGGTGATGGACTGGCATGTTGCAGGGAAGCATAGCTATTAGCCATTAGCAGCCAAAAAACAATATTTTGCAAATTAATTCTGACTGTGTCTTTCCAAATATAATTTTTTAAAATTTCTATTAATTCTTTGAATCCTAGCTAAGGTGTTAGAACAAAAACAACAAAATGTTTCTTTTACTAACTCTTTAGGTTTAACTTGAGCTTTATTTTTAGAAACTTTGAGGACAGATGTTTGCTAAAATCTATTATCTTCCAAATGGAGAACTAAGAACTGTAGTAAAACTATAGTAGAATGAAGAAACTTGCAGCCCATTCTTAACCAAACTGACCTCAAAGTAACAACCTCCCCTGGAGGTCCTGATCCCCACTTTGAGGACCACTGTTCTACTTGGTTGCAGGAATGTATTTTACATTACATTTGATGAAGCAGTTGCTGGGGCAGTGATCCCAACTAGATACAGGACAAGTTATTCCAACTGGATAAATTTAAAGCCTCCCACAAGATAGAAAATAACCAATAAAGCATTAAACTATTGTTCTCTAATGACCAAATAATTAAATTATGCCATCTTGTTTCCTATGACACTGTAGGAGCATCAGTAAGAAGAACCTCTTTTTGTTAAAAGGAATGAGCAATGAGAAGCTAAGGGCAAAAAAACTGGCAAGATCTCAGCCTGAATTCCAGATGTTGCTCCTGCTACATGACCAGTTTTTCACTAGGCCGAGAAAGTTGTTTTATTTTATTGCATCAGGTATTTGGCTTAAGCCTGAACTACATGTTGGCTGTGCTGCACATTTTTCTTTAGTTGTATTTTATAGGGTTCACTTTATTGTTTTTAAATCAGTGAACTGTTCTGAAGGGCTGGCAAAAAAACCCTATAAATATTTACACCGTTATGTATATTTCCCCCCTCCTCTCCTGCACAATTATAAAATTGAAAAGGATGTTAAAACAGTGGTTTTACATTATATTATGGATTTGTCTATGAACAACTAAAGACTAACAGTGCAATCCTAAGCATGTCTAATCAAAAATAAGTCCCATTGTATTCCTTACTCCCAGGAAAATGTAGTTAGGATTGCAGCCTATATCAATCTTTGAAAGGGAAGAAAACTGCTGAAAACCAAAGAAGGAAAAGAAAGAAGACAAATATGGTATCTTCAAGGAACTTATATAAACAGTTGATGCACATTTATTGATCCAGTTTGAACATGGAAAATGCACAGACTTTATAGCATGGAATTGCAATGATGTAGCTGTTATGAGATCAGGGCCAAGAGTGTAATAGTAAGCAATATGAGGAACCTAGAACAAGGCTTTTTCCTAGGGCCCCTTGCATTCCGGCACTTATAATGGCTGTATTCACATTGAGCGCAATCCTAACCCAGCCTACTCAAAAGTAAGCCCCATTTTGTTCAATGGGTCTTACTTCCAGAAAAGTGTCTTTAGGATTCCAGCCATTGTCTTTCTTTATATGCCATTCTGGAATGCTGTGAGTGATAAATCACAGCAAAAACAAAAGCAACAACAGCATGGAAAGTGGAACCTTAGGATGCACATATGCCCTTTTATTTTTTTAAGTCATTATCAATGAGGCTAGACAGATATTAAGGCAAACAAAAGATGAAAAGCACAATCCTATGCATGTCTACTAAAAGCTTCATTAACTTATGCACTTAGGCAATAAAAAGCAAAAACACAGGTATAAAATGAAGGATACAGTACTTGGTTTGGCAACACAACATGTGAACAGGATCTTGGAGTTGCCGTGGATCACAAGCTGAACATGAGTCAGCAGCAACGTGAGTCATGTTCAAGCGGAACATGAGTCAGCTTCTTCTTTGCAAAGAAGGCAAATGCCATTTTAGGCTGCATTAAGAGCAGGGTGACCAGATGCCAAACCCAAAATTCACAAAACCCAAGGTCAAAATTCCTACCCGCAAGCCAAAATTCCTATCCGCTTAAAAAAATTGCCAAAAAATGTATTTTTTTGTTTTTATATTTTTGTTTTTTGGCCATAACTTTTGATAGGAAGGAGATATCTCAAAACTGATTTTTGAATTGGATTCTGCTCTTCAATAGGAATCCAGCTACATATGACATGATGGGGTACTGCACACCATTGCGAAGTTAAAAAATGAAGCCAAAATGTAGGACAATGAAGCCAAAATTTAGGACACCTAGACAGGAGGCTAAAAAACCAGACAAATCCAGGTTTTCCCAGTCATATGGTCATCCTGATTAAGAGGACGATAGCGTCCAAGTCACAAGAAGTTATCGTTCCTCTTTATTCTGCATTGGTCTGACCACAGGTGGGCTGAAGCCGGTTCTCACCAGTTCTGTAGAACCAGTTGTTAATTTGGGGCTGACGTTAGCGAACCGGTTGTTAAGAGGGGGCCCTCATCTTTGAATTGCATGCAAGTGTGTTTGAATTTCTCTTAAAGGGCCTCTGTGTCTGTCTTCCCAGAGGAGAAGCTCTACTCCCTTCTCCTTCCTCCCCTTCTGAACCTCCCTCCCCTTCTGAGGGGGGCTCTCTCTCCCCCCTCCTTCCCCTCCCTACGGGTATTTTTTATTTTAAAATGCAAATAGACTGTTACCAGTACCATCATTCAGACAAGGCACTGCAGTCATTCCACAGACACTGAACTGCTGAGATGGGAGGGTATTTGAATCACTATAAACTCAATTCTTTAAAGTCAGGGTGAGCAGCTTCTTAATGCCCCAAACCTTGAAATGATGCTATTCAGGAAGTCTCTCTATGCTAACCATCTTATTTTGATTAAAAACCTTATTTCGAGCAAGTTTTCAGTTGTTCTCTAGCAATATTTTCAGAAGTTATTTCCTTGTGCAGTTTGCAAAGCATGATGGGTTTCTCATATGCAAATGAGGCAGCCTCTCTGAGAATGGAGAGCTTTACAAAGGGCTCCTTAGATGGGGACAGAGATGCCCATTCAGCAGCTGGAGGCAGTTAAAGAGTTAAAGAGGCTGGTCGGGCACTTTTAAATTTGCTCTAATTGCAGCCTGGCAAGCCCCAGCAGCCAGGGAAAGGATGTGGCTGCTTCTGAAAACCTATCCACACTTTCCTGGGGTAAGCTCCATTAGCTATAATAGGGCTTACTTCTGAGTAGACCTGCACAGGTCTGGGCTCTGAGGATGCTGAACCCTATCCACACTTTCCTTGGAGTAAGCCCCATTGGCTATAATAGGGCTTATTTCTGAGTAGACCTGCACAGGTCTGGGCTCTGAGGATGCTGAAACCCATGATAGTCAATGGGACTTACTCCCAGGAAAGAGGCTGGAACTGCAGCCTGAGAACCCAACATGACTACTCAGAAGTAAGCCTCATGCCAGTCAATGGGGCTTATTCCCAGGGCAGAGTGGAAAGGACAGCAGCCTCAGAGCACATCCTATGCAGGTCTACTCAGAAGTAAGCCTCATGCCTGTCAATGGGGCTTACTCCCAGGGCTGAGTGGAAAGGACAGCAGCCTCAGAGCACCATCCTATGCAGGTCTACTCAGAGGTAAGCCACATTTTTTTGAATTTTTTAATTAAAAAAATTCTCCTTGGCCCTGCCCCCTGCTCACAGCCCCGCCCCCTGACCTTGCCTGGCCCCGCCCACTTCCGGAGAACCGGTTGTTATGACAGGCTGGGCCCATCACTGGAGCTCACCTTGAGTATTGTGTTCACTTCTGGGCACCTCACTTGAAGAAAGATGCAGCCAAACTGGAGCAAGTCCAGAGGAGAGTGACAAGAATGATCAGTGGGATGGAAGGGAAACCCTACGAGGACAGGTTGGGGGAACTTGGGATGTTCAGCCTGGAGAAGAGGAGGCTGAGGGGAGACATAATTGCCCTCTTCCGATATCTGAAGGGCTGTCATAGGGAGGAAGGGGCTCATTTGTTCATAGCTGCTTCTGAAAGCAGAACTAGAACCAATGGGTACAAACTGCAAGAGAGGAAATTCCGGTTGGATATCCGGAAAAAATTCCTGACGGTGAGGGCCATTCGGCAGTGGAACAATTGCCAAGGGATGTGGTAGATTCTCCCTCACTGGATATCTTTAGGCAGAGGCTCGACGAGCACTATCGGAGATGCTCTAGGAGGATTTCCTGTTACAGGCAAGGGGTTCAACTAGATGATCTACTGGGTCCCTTCCAACTCTAGGATTCTATGATTCTAAGTCAATATCTTTCAAGTGTTCTGTCAGCTGTAACTGCCTTACAGCAGTTGTACAGTAATACATCTCCTGCAGCAGCTCCATGAAGGTCCAGGTAACCAGTGGGCAGGATGCCCATCTGTCCTGGTTTACCAGGACATGTCCACTTTTTTAGCCATGTTTCCTGGAAAATTTTCCTTGTGAGCTTTTCCTTTTCCTGCTTTTCCTTGTGAGCAGGTAGCATATAGCTTTCTTGTAATTTATAAATTTTACTTAATAAATTATATGTAATAGCATTAAATTTAATAATAAGTATAGTAATACAGGTCCAACCTTGTTACACACAGGTTTTTTATACACAGATTTGACTCAACATGAATGGCCACTGCAAATTACAGTTTAAAAAACTGCTTTTCTACTGTTGCAGTTAGGTTGTCAAGGAAGCAATCATTCCTTTTTTCAGTCACAGAATCAAACCCCAGCAGATACTGAGACACTACCTTATTCAATTAGGCATAATAGAGGAGCAGGAAACCTGAAAGTAGGTCTTAAAACCTATTTTTCCATTGTTTTCTTTATACAGCATTTTTTAATCCATGAGACTTTCCAGAAGAGAACCCTTGTGGATAACAAGAGACATCTGTATGGTGTTTATATTAACATTATGAAAGCGTATATTTTGTTGTGTTCTATATTTTTCTTGGGAGTCCTATATTTGGGCGGGGGCTTGCAGTTATAATATATGGTCACCCTGCTTTTTTTTGGGGGGGGGGGAAAGGTAGTGCAGGTGGAACAGGAGTCGTTAAAGAGTTGCTGGAACCAGGAAGTGACAGGGAGTGGGTTCAGCGGCTGCTGCATACACTCAATACAAACCCCATTTCTGACCCAAACCCAGGTATATGCAGACTTGTACCACATATTTCACTGACTCATGTTTGAGTAGGTTCATCTACATACAGATGTAGTCCCATGGAGGCTTACACCTGGGTAAGGAAATAAATGTGCTGGTTATACCTCCTGCCCAAGCCACATAAAAGGAATGGGGCATCGTTACACGAGGAGAAGTAATCTCAGTTTGAGTACCACTCTCAGTTTATCATTGTACTAAATACAGATTTACAGTTACTTTATTTATTTATTTTATTTATAAGAATTATTTCATTGAATTTAGAGGGAAAGGGTAGAGAACTGTTCATATTCCCCATTATTGTTTGCACTAACTATTTGCCATAGCAATAATGGACGATGCTAGGATAGAAGGTATATCTACAAGACAATATAGGCTTTAAATAAAGCTGCAAGGAGTTTATGTAAACTGCCTTACCAATACTGAAGTGCTCTTGGAGGTACTGTTCTTACAGCAACAGAGCTCTATCACCTCTTATAATTGGATAGCTCTATACGTGTCAGCTGCTCAAGGCAGAATGTCAAGGCAATGTTTGATTCTTTGGAAAGATGTAAGCTATTGGGTAATTGGGACGGGGTGGATCTAAATTAAGTTAATAGACTATAATCATAACTTAATTAATGGTGTTATAAAAGATTTAGAATGCCGAACAAAGCTTGTCCTGCTGTGATCTGGCAGAATATCAAGCATAACTGTATCCAACATTGGAAAGGCCTGACAACAAAAATATTTGCCACTACAGTCGTTGAATTTACCCATCATTATGGGAATAAAATTTCAAGAATATTTGCGGATCCCAGACACGGGGTGCAATCCTAACCATGTCTACTCAAAAGTAAGCCCCATTGTATTCAATGGGTCTTACTCCCAGGAAACTGTCTTTAGGATTGCAGCCATGGCTGGACACCAGCAGGCACTGCTCAACTCAAGTGTGCACTCAGTGTGCACCCAGTGAGCAGTGCACACTGGGCAGTAGGCGGTGGGTAGAGGGCACCGCTGGGTACTGACAGACACTGGGCACTGCAGTGTATCATGGGGCCGTAGCAGCAGCAGTGGACACCAGTGCATACCAGTGGACACCAGAATAATGTAATTGGCCTATTGAAATCATTCCATTCCTCATAGATTAAATAAAATGGCCAATTTAAACAATCTCCTATGTTGCAGCTGGGAATATATTAAGGGAGAACTAAGCAGATTTTATGAAAATATTTTGAATTTCTTACTAAAGTAAAGGTTTTCCCTTGCAGGTTGATCTGCGAGTTGTAACCAACTTTAGGCAGTGGCGCTCTTCCCCACTGCAAGGCTAAAGTGTCAGCATTGCCCAAAGACTATTCACCAAAGTGCACGGATTGCTGTTATCATGCCACTGAAGTGATACCTATTTATCTACTTGCATTTCCATACTTTTGAACTGTTGGGTTTGCAGGAGATGGGCAAGGGATGAAATCTCACTCCATCTTGCAGTATTTGCATCTTGAACCACTGACCTGCTGACCTTCGGATCAACAACCACTGCAACTATCAGCTATCAACTGAACTGATATAGACCTTAATAGAATTCAAAACATTATATTATGGTTTTTAGGAGTAGATCCTGTTGTGATGCTTCTCATCTATCATCAACAACTGAATAATAAAGGTCTGCATATGGCAATGTGTTTACTCACCATAGCTGAAATGTCCATTGCTGCTTACTGGAAAAAGTTTCATCAGCCACAACTGTTGACTAGATTTTTGGGACATTGTGTTTTATGTCTGTGTCTAAGCTTCACTCACGAGAAAATTAAGAAAGTAAGAAAATATCTATGCAAATGTTTTAATTAATTGCTTACAAGAATGACATTGTAAATTTTTATAAGGAATTGTATCCTGAGGTTATCTATATACTCACAGGTGGGCTGAGACTGGATCGCCCTGGATCGCAAGAACCAGTTGTTCCAATTTCCCGGCCACTGGCAATCCGATAGCTGTGGGGAGGGGGTGATAACCGGGGAACCAGTTCGTTCGGCAGCTGGAGCGGCAGTTAAAGAGTTAAAGAGGCTGGCCAGGCACTTTTAAACTTGCCACTCTAAGTGGCAGCCCAGCAAGCCCCAGCGGCCGGGTAAAGGACGGCTGGCTGGCTGCTGCTGCAAACCTATCCACACTTTCCTGGGGATAAGCCCCATTGGCTATAATAGGGCTTACTTCTGAGTAGACCTGAACAGGACTGGGCTCTGAGGATGCTGCAAACCTATCCACACTTTCCTGGGGGTAAGCCATATTGGCTATAATAGGGCTTATTTCTGAGTAGACCTGCACAGGACTGGGCTTAAGCTGCTGCAACCCTATCCACACTTTCCTGGGAGTAAGCCCCATTGACTGTCATGGGACTTACTTCAGTGTAGTCATGCTCTCAGGCTGCAGTTCCAGCCACACTTTCCTGGGAATAAGCCCCATTGATTGTCATGGGACTTACTTCAGAGTAGTCATGCTGCATGACTACTCAGAAGTCCCATGAAAGTGTGGTTAGGGTTGCTGGGGGGCCCTAACAAAAACTTAGATTTAAAAAAAAAATAATTTTTTTTAAATTTTTAGTTTTTTAAAAAAAATTTCCCCTTTAAATTCTCCCTGGCCCCGCCCTACCCCTACCCCTGACTCCGTTCCCACCCCCTGACCTGGCCTGGCCCTGCCCACTTCCGGGGAACTGGTTGTTGGGCCAGGCTGGGCCCACCACTGTATATACTGTATATAAAAATGAAAAGTCACTCACTCACCAACACCCCGCCAAAACTGCCAGGCCTAGAAAAGTGAAATTTGGGGAGGGTGTTCCTTCTGTGACTTCAACCAAGAACCGATTTTGAGAAATTTAACCCTTAACAGGATTGAAAGAGTTGCAACATGTTTTTGTCCTATACTTATCATGGAAGTCTGATCAACATCCAGACAATTTGGTGCCTGATTCACTGGAAGGGAGGGCACTGGGGGATGGGGTGCATGGGGGTGGATTTTGTGTGGAGGGTGTTGCACTTGGGGGGGATGATATGCAAGGGGGTTGATGGACAGTGGGAGTGTTGCGTGTGGGGGGATGGTGCCCATGGGAGAGTGGGTGTGAAGGGTTACTGGTGTGCATTGGGGGTGTTGGTGCACATGGGAGGGAATTATTATTATTTTTTGCATTGATCATTTTGTATTAATAAATTGCCTTGATTTAATTCTATACCTGTACTTGAATCTCCATGGAAACATGCTGGGAAGTGTCAGTGGATATCTGACACTCCTTTCTTGGTAGAGCTTGATAGTCCAGATCCATGGCTTTCACTTTCAAACTAATTTTGAATGTGGACTATTTATGAGACTACAAATGAGCAGGTGGATGCCATTTACATTCCATTGTTGCTCAATGGAGAACAGGTATGGGCCTTTTATTGGAAACTTTCCAAGTAAGACCCATATGATTGAACATAATGGGGATTACATCTGAGCAGACATGGTTAGGACTGTGCTCATGGTGACCATGTAACAAATCCCCTTAAATGTAGGATACTCAAGACAAATGAAGGACATGACAAAGCTGGAAACAAAGGGACTTCTGAATGCATTTAAACTTTGGGATCTAGATTGGTGAACTGTATATATTATCACTGCTTTGTTGACCTCTTGAACTGAAAAAAGTTCCCTGACAGTTCTGTTTGTTTGTTTGTAGAGCCAAGACAATGGGTTGTGGGTGGCGCGAGCGGTTAAGACGCTGTGCCTGTTAACCAGCAAGCCAGGGTTCAAGACCCGGGTCAGCCCCATAAGACAGGGTGAGCTCCTGTCCTTAGCCCGGCTCTGCGACGCCAGCTGGATCCAATCATATCAGCTCTGCCTTTCCATTGGACTCATTCAGTGGCGTGGCAAGGGGGGATTTGCTGCTTGGGTAACAGCAGATCCTCCATAACAATCCAACCCAGGCTTTTGTGCTTCGCATGTAGCGTATGCAGTGCAGAGCATGATACCATAGTCTTTCAAGACTGATGGAGGCCTGCTTTTTTTTAGAGCCAAGACAAACTCTGCATGCTAAATAAGTGATTAGTTCTAGACTGACAATTGGGTTTTACAGGAAAAATGTGATAAATACAGTGGTACTTTGGTTTACTAGCATAATTTTTTCCAGAAACATGCTTGTAATCCAATGCTTGTATATCAAAGCAAATTTTCCCATAAGAAATAGTGGAAACTCAGATGATTTGTTCCAGAACCCAAAATTATTCATATAAAAATGATTACATCAGTGTAATATCATACGAAATACTAAAGAAAATACAAAATATAAAAAATCAAACATGTTCTTGTTTGATCCCATCTTATTCAAAAATATTCTGCTAAGCCCATGTCCAAATTGTATGTGGCCTTCTTGGACTTTAAGGCTGCGTTTCAGTATCAACCATGAAATTCTATGGCAAAAACTTAGAACTATGCAAATTGAAGACCCTCTCCTAAGTCTTATCCAGAAACTTTACTCAGATACATCGTGCCAGGTCAGGCTAACACAAGAAGGCCACTTGTCTAATGAAATAGCTACCGACAAGGGCGTTAAGCAAGGGTGCATACTGGCACCAACCCTTTTTAATCTATTCCTTAATGATTTAGCCCCTCAGCTGGACGTTAGGCCACTACTAAGTTAGGTGGCCGAAAAGTCTCCATTTTGCTATATGCGGATGACGCCGTCTTACTCTCACAATCTCGTAATGGGCTAGGCAACCTGATAAAACCATGTTTGACCTACCTTACCTCTAACCATTTACAACTCAATTTTGATAAATCAAAAATCATAATTTTTTTCCAAAACTTGGGCACCCTGTAATTGGACCTTTTCCGGAGGCACAATTGAACAGGTTAAAACCTAAAAATATCTAGGTAAAATCTTATCATATAATCATTCTTGGTCCCATCAAAGATCTGCAGTCATCAACTCTGTTCGCTATTCCTCCACAGCGATTTTGAGATTCTTTTTTTTCCAAAGGAGGTCAATTTATTCCAGCAGCTCTCAAAGTTTTTAAAGCCAAATCCATTGCGCAAATTCTCTATAACATCACGGTTTGGATGCCTGCCTTCAGCCACACTATCGAACCACTGCAATCCTCCTTTTTAAGAAAGATATTGGGCCTCTCCAAATGCATCCCATACGCGGCACTATGCCTTGAAACAGGGCAAATTAAAACTGAAACTTCTGCCTGGATTTCCGCAACCAAGGCTTGGCTGAAGATTTATTTTAACTTCTATCAAGAT
This sequence comes from Cryptoblepharus egeriae, assembly GCA_030015325.1. NCBI lineage: Eukaryota > Metazoa > Chordata > Lepidosauria > Squamata > Scincidae > Cryptoblepharus > Cryptoblepharus egeriae. The sequence continues at coordinate 39,868,146 of JAREYC010000004.1, read as the reverse complement.
TCCAATAGCCTGTTGTATTACCTCCTCAGAGATCCCCCAACCATTGTCGGTCACTGGATTAGAAAGATGACATCAATAGGAATCTGGCAAGCTCTCCTGAATGCATCCTCTGAACTTGAAGCATTCAGGCTAGACAAACTAAGACTCCTCGACATCCATTCTCAAGAACTGATGGAGGCCGCACGCAGAAGATGTTCCCCTCTCTACCTAAAACTGGATGTTTCAACTGGGAAGCTACCACCGTATATATCATTAATAACTACCCCCCATCTCAGGAGAGCGCTAACTCTGGCCCATTGCAATGTCCTCCCGTCGGCCATTCTCAAAGGGAGATTCAATGGAACCCCCCTACCCAACAGACTATGTACCTGCTCGCTGTCGGTCCCAGAAACTCCACAGCATTCCTTTTTTCATTGTCCTAGATTTGCTGAAGCCAGAAAGGAACTATTTTCGTACTATTTACCTCAATTCTCCGTTTTTTCGGAACTGAATGTTCTTAAAAGATTTCTGGACACTGGTGATACCAATTTGTTGCACAGTGTAGCTACATTTTTAAATTGTATTGTTATCTTAATTTTAATTAATTTTAAGATATTTTAATTAATTAAATTAATTACTTTTAATTAATTAAGGTGTAATTAATTTTAAGATATTTTAAATTTTTGCTTTTATATTTTTCTCTTCGTGTATATTATGCTAATAAAGGTGATGATGATGAAACAAATTAACCTGCACAAAGACTGCTATCCTATACACACTTTTCTAGGAGTAAGACCCATTGAACATATGTAGACATTGTTGGGATTGTGTTTTTAGTCTCTCAGGTCTCTCAGCTGAAATCTGCACCCCTTACACCCCTTACACAATCTGCACCCCTTACACAGGAGTGAGCCCCACTTATTATAATAGGGCCTGCTTTAGAGTAGACATGCAAGGATAGGTCAGTATGTGCCTCCTTCACCAATCCTACCCACTAAAGGCCCAATATTCCCACCTCACTCCATCTCCTTCCTGATTTGCTCTCCTCCTCCATTCCACCATTTCTGCAGAGACCACTTCATGTCTGTGCACTGGCCTCACCCCCAAGAGTGGCAGAGAAGTGTCTTACAGCCAAGGTGACCATATGACTGGAAAAACCCAGATTTGTCTGGATTTTTAGCCTCCTGTCTGGGTGTCCTACATTTTGGCTTCATTGTCCTATATTTTGGCTTCATTTTTTAACTTTGTGATGGTGCGCAGTACCCCATCATGTCATATGTCCTTATATTCGTATTGAAGAACAGGATCCAATGCAAAAATCGATTTTGAGCTATCTCCTTCCTATTAAAAGTTATGTCCAAAAGACCGAAAAGGAAAAAATGCAAAAACCCAAAAAATACATTTTTGGCCATTTTTTTAAGCGGGTAGGAATTTTGACCTGGGGGTAGGAATTTTGGCCTTGGGGTTCAGGAATTTTGGATTTGGCATCTGGTCACTCTGTTTACGGCACTGTTTCGACATCCCCGATTTGTACTGGCCTTACCAGAGGTTAGAATTGTGCTGTAATACAACTTTATAGGCTTTAAACAGCAGAGAAGTGATTCTCAACGTTTTTCACAATATTAACAATACAACACACACAACACAACACACTGAGAATACACTAAAATTGTCAAGGCATTTGTGAAGGCATTTTATACCACCACTGGGAAATCAAATCCCCATTAGCCCTGCTAACAAGTGATCTCCCCTCCAATTCCTATGGACTACTTGTGGCACACCAGTGTGGCACACCCTTTCCATTGGACTAATTCAGTGGCGTGGAGAGGGGGGATTTGTTGCTTGGGTAACAGCCTATCCTCCATAACAATCTAACCCAGGGTTTCATGCTTCGCATGCAGCGTATGCAGCGCCGAGCATGATACCATAGTCTTTCAAGACTGACAGAGACCTGCTATTCTCAGTCACTGCAGACTGCCAAACCTATAGCCACGGTGGTCCAGAAAAAAGAGAAGATTTTCTCCCAAATGAGAAAGATCAAATGGGAACAAACTGCTAAGTCCACTGACAAACGTTTTTGAGGACGGAAAGGTGCTCAGCTTCTCTTATCATAGGAAAATCTTAGAGAATATATTTTTAAAGCTGAAATTTCCCAGCTTGTAGAAACACTCCTCAGCTGAGCTCACTCAGACAGCTATAAAAATCTCTAATCTCCACTATCTGCTTGGAAATGTGTTCAGCAGGAGGTGACAGAGTGGTTGGCTCAAAATCTGAGAAAAATCCATTTAAGGATCTAGGACTGAAAAGCCTGAGATCATGGAGGTTTTCTCATCTGCACTGGCAAAATAACCAGCATAGACTTCTGAAGCTTCATTTGGAAACTTCGCCTATACTTGGAGGGAGGAACAAAAGTACCCTTTCCCTAAGGAGACATCCAGGCACCTGCAGGATACTGTGGTTGCCATTTGGCACTAAGGTTCATCTGGGAGTTGGGAAGTACAGGATTTGGCAGTAAATCCAATATGGAGAATACAGAAAACTGCTTCCCCAGGAATATGTTTAGTACATTTCTGATATACATTGTTTTAATTGCAGGGAAATTGCTTCACTGACAGAGCCGAAAGCCAACCTTAATGGCACTGTAGTGACTGTCTACCCAAAGAAAGTGGGTACCACCACTGTGTGGTCACAGCTGAAATTGGACCCTTGCACAGCTCTTGTCAGGACACTCAGGAATACAGCAATGAGGGTACCAGTGGACACTATGAAGCAGTCCTCATGCAGCTCTGAAAAGGCTTTGCATGCTCTGCAAGGCCAACTTATCCATTAGGCAAAGAACCTTGGGCCCATTTGACACTAACAGTGCAATCCTAAGCATGTCTTCTCAGAAGTAAGTCCCACTGTGTTCAAAAGTACTTATTCCCAGGCAAGTGTGGTTAGGTTTAGGCAACTTTTAGGTTGTGACTGCAACCTAAAAGTATAATTAAATGTTATGTATATAATAAGTCAGCAACTTACAAACTTACAAACTGGCTCTGTTCTGGAACCTTATTCAAAAGTTGAAATGTTTGGACATTGGACAAAGGTTGTTGGACTTAACAACAAAGGGTGGTTCCTCCTCACTCCAGACCCTTCAGCACTTGGAATGGGACACCTCAACTTTTAAAGTGAGCAAGGAAACCCTGCTCATTCCGAACACTATGCACACTCACCCTCAATGCAGTCCTCAAGTGCTGAAGGGTCCCCACGGCAGCACTGCCCTCACTCCAGATGCTTTGTTGATTTTACTACCTTTTATAATCAGAAGGGAAAATTGAACTTCTAGGATCAGAGAAAAAAATTATTTTTTTTCTCAAACCTGAAAAAAATGAAACCCATGAAAATCTGTGGAATTTTTCCTAAAATAGAAACTGAGATTCTTCTCTTCCTCCCTCACACAGTGAAAGCCCAAAGAAGCTCTCAGGATGGCAATAAATAAAGGGCAATCAATACAATTTTTCTGAATTGCACTAAATAAAACAGACTTCATCATGCCCCCACCCCCAAAAAACCACAACAAATTGGTCCTGGTCATTCTTTGGAACACAACAGCCTTCTATTGGCAAAGTGAGGAAATGATCACTGTAGAACAGAGAGTCCATGATGTAGTTCCCTGCTTGTCTCAAGGATATAATAACCCAAGTTAATCTACATTGGTATAATAAACAAATGAAAAGATCTACTTCACAATGAGCCAGATACTATAAATAGGATGTAAAAAGAAAAAAAAATTGTTCATGCTTAATAATATACTGTAACACCTTCCACTGAAATCAAGCAAGCTTCCCTCTCTTCAGCAGGTTCTCACAAGACCCTTTGGCAACCTTGTTTTATTTTGCAAACATTTGGCATCCTGGATTTTAAAACACCAGGATATAATCATTTCCACCAGAAATAAAATCCAAGGCTACAATTCAGTGCACTATCAAAAATAATACTCATCGAAAGCTACTTTTGATTAAATCAGATTGCAGCTAGGTATAGCTGTGCTTGCTCATGCTCATACCTTGTTGCTTGTCTCTCTGCTACGAACTGCATTGCACACTCCCAGCTATGGTCTTTAGGTTGTATGCTATTTGTTTCACCTATGACCTAACACTTTAAAGAAGGATTTGATTAATGATTCTGCTGTTTTGTTTTGTTTCGACAGTGTCCTTGTTGTTTACCAACAGTTGTGAAGACCAGAATGGTAATGAAGGTAATGAAGAAACATTTATCTTATCATTTTTTACTATATTTTAATCAAAGAGTTCAGTTCTTAGGTAACAATTATTGATGTGATTTTTTTAGGATTTTGCCTTGAATAAAATCAAATTTATATTCAGGCATGCCCCTCTTAGGTTTACCCCTTCCCCAAATTTATCAAATGGTTATAGAAAATGTCATGATTTTTTGAGCTTAAAACCAATCCTCATCCATGAGATCAACTTGTAGGCGAGTATCTGTGATGCCTTAAATTAGCTTTCAAGATTACTTCAGTGATGAATTGGTCTTTTAAAGGATTTTTTGGTAAAATAGTGGTAAAATATATACTACTTACCCATTCTGTATTGCAGCTGTGGGGTCATATGTCAAGGTCATGCCAGCCTGTACACAGGTGGGAAAAACAGAATGTTACTCATTTTGTATCACACACCAAAGCTTGAAGAAGGGGAAAGGTAAAGGTATCCTCGCAGGTTAACTGCCAGTCGTACCAGACTCTAGGGTATGGTACTCATCCCTGTTTCCAAGCCTTTAGAGCCAAAGTTGTCAGAAGACACTTCCGTGGTCACGGGGCCGGCCTGACTAGATGCTGAGGTGCCCGGAATGCTGTTACCTTTCCCACCAAGGTGGTATCTATTTATCTCCTTGCATTTACCTGCTTTCGAATTTCTAGGTTGGACAGGAGCTCACCCTGTCTTGTGGGGACCTGGGTTTCAAACCCTGGCCTGCTGGTTAACAGGCACAATGTCTTAACCACTTGTGCCACCACAGCCCAACTGAAGAAGGGAAAAAGGGCAGCCAAATCCTGAGCTGCTTGCAGTTCCAGGTTTACAATGGCATCTGAAAGGCTGCTGTGGTATTCAGGAGGCAAAAAAGGCTACCACTTACACTTACTCAGAAGAAGGGGAAATGTAAAACAAGCCCTCTGGAAATGGAAGACCAAAGCTCCACCAATCTCACCTCGCTCTCTCCCCCAGCACCCTATCCTATCTGCCCTGGAATGTCTCCACCTATTTCCCCTATGCTCTGCCTCAGTTCCCCCACCAATTGGTGTTGCACACAGACCACAAACTGTCAAAGAAAGGGTGCTTCCTCTGTTCTAGTTCAGCACCTGTCAGTGCTGGACAAAATCCAAAGGATGCTTAACTGTGGGGCTTGTAGGCATACCATACATTTGCAACACCAGCAGCCAGTGCTGCCCTGTGCTTAGCCCTGAGTTAGTAAGGACTATTAGTGATGTCATGCCCAAGTATTTTTAAATCTGCAGCTGAAGAAGATTTTATTGCCTTCCCCACTCCCGCAACAACAAAATCAAATTTAATTAAGTAAAAAATTAATGAAAATTATGTACCTTATTGGTTAGGGAAACTGTGCTTGGGCAAAGAGGAAAGGTTATTCTTTCCCTGCTGAATTTAAGAGGAGCATCACTTAGAAGTGCCTGTATACCCAGTTTGCATGGGGTAACTGTTTTATGATATACTAGCAAAATGTACCAGCGTTGTGGGAGTAAAATACCCCCTATACGCCATATGCACATCACCTATCCTGAATTGCTGAAAGGAACAGATAAACAAAACAGAGTACTAGAAACTATTTTTCATGCATAGAAAAGGGATGGCAAGGGTTAAACATGAGATATAGGCTGCAATCCTAACCTAAAGCTGGCATAAGCCCAGGCATAAATCCTGGGCTGATTTGGTATCACGAAAGGGCCATAAGGCATTCATTTCTGTCCTACTCCAAGGAGGTTAGGCCAGTGCACAGGCATACGCCAACCTTCCCACCCAATCACAGGAATATATGCCAGGTGAGTTAGGCCTGCCAAAACTGGTTAGGATTGTGCCCATAGTGTTGAACACATCTGGGCTTCATAATTACCGGACATTATCCTGCTTACATTGAAGAATTGCATAAGCGTGTTTCTTCTCACATCACCAAACCTGACACTCTCAATAACAATGCCAGGATCAGTTCTCTGGAGCCCACTACTCAGAAACTGTACCCTTCCATCAGCAGCACTCAGCATTTCTAATGGACAAACCTGCAATCTTTCTTGAAATGTTGTGCCTGGATTCACTCAAGAGTGTAAAGCCTTGAATAAGCAGCAGCTAAGCATTTCCTAAGTAGAAACAAAGTCCCAGAGGATTCAGAGAAGTGGAAAATACAGTAGTATTCATAGATGTTTATCTCCAGACAAACCAAAGATGTAGTCAAGAAGATAAGATATTGTTACTTACAATATCAAAAGAAAAAATTTCTTCTCTGGAGCATGATATGTGGGAAGTCAACATTAACAAAATCAAGTGGATTGTATCTTACTACTTGCTGTCTAATTTGCATGCAGTAAAATACAGTAATTATTGTTAATATAATTTTACATAATTGTGTTAAACTAAAAGGTTTTAAAGGGGCTATATTGCTGGACTGCTGTATAAAATGGAGAACCTGAAGTCACTCAGTACAACACTGCAATAAAAGAAACTTTTAGCTAAATGAGTGGTTAATTACATGATGATGCAATGATCAGACGATCACTTATATATGTGAATATATTTGCCTTTATGAATGGAGTTTTGGCAATAGAGAAGTATTCTCTCCTGTGGAGGAAAGTAGGTTATTTGTGGGAGGAAATGGAACCCAAGAAGTGCCTGGCTATGATTTCATATAAAAATACAGAAAATTATCAATAGCACACAGAAACTAAGTCCAAAGTTAAGTATGGGAGAACCTCCTTCTTGGTAGAGCTCCAATAGCTATAAAGTGCTCCCCTATGAAGCTCCCATAGGTAAGCAATATCTGACATGGATTTCACATTTTATCAACGTACTGTTTTAAAATATTTAGACTTTCAGCCCTTACCTCTCTGTACATACTGCAGAAAGATAACATACTCTGTACATACTGCAGAAAGATAATTTCCAAAGAAATTCAAGGAGAAATTTGCTTGTGCAACACAGCTTTTCTGACCCTGTTCCTCAGTGATACAGCCTTTTATATCCATGAAAAGCCAAGAACCCCTGATGTTTGAAGCAGTATGCCAAATCAGTGGTGTCACTAGGTGTGCAGGGATGCACTCAGAGAGGGTGACACCACACACTAGCCAAAATAGTAAAATCATGATTTTTAGGAATAATACCATCAATTGATCATAATACCATCAATTTTGCATCAATTGATGTATAATTTACAGCAGAATCCAATTAAACAAAGCCCACTGAAATATCTCTATTCTCTCAAAAGTTATAGCCGAAAAAACCCCACTGGGGGTAGGGGAATGATGGATTGCCATGCACACTTCATGTGATGAACTCCATCTTGGGGGTTATATGCTAGACTCTCGGACCAGGTGACAAACTCTAGTGATACCACCCTCCAGATGCAGTAAATTCAGTATTGTCCACTAATACTACTACTACATTAATCCAGTAAGGACTGTACTGAAATTTGCTAATACAAGCTGAACCATGGAAAAATTGGTTGCGTTGAGAAACCCTCTATGCCTCATCCTCAGTGTTGGTTTTTACAAATGAAATTATCTCACTTGCTAAGAGGATGCATAGAATATCACAATAAAGTGCTTAATAAGAAGAAATGTTACAAAAATCATAAGCTGATAGATTTATATGATGCTGAAAAGCATGAGAATAACACATGAAGCATAACTTCATGGTAAGCCGCCAGGTTAACCCTGCTGTCACATGCATAAGTGAGCAAGGAGCAAATTCCTGAGGCACAGTAGTACTGTGTGAACATTCACTTTCTAGTTTTGTACTGTTTATTGATCAAATTCAAGCACAGGCCAAGACAGTTGACATGGTGGGCGACAATGGAACACCGTCTGTAAAAATAGATTTATAGACAGTTTGAAGTCAGGGTTGTAGACCCAACAGAGGCAGCATTAGTAAGTACTATATAAATCTGTCTTGAGGGGCTTTTCTGTTGCTATCGATCATATCAAGACCTCCTCTGGCCGCCTGAGTCAGCAGATCCTTAAGACAACAAACCATAAAGCATCCAAAAGGGGAATTTTTGTTGTCTTGGGTCACCGGCAAAAAATTGTATAATGGCTCTTTGGTAGATTTTTTTTCAGCTTCCCACGCAAATGCTGCTACCACAGTGGTGTTCCATATTTGCTAAAAATACTTGGGGACAATTGCATTGGAACAGGACATAGTAACTGCCTTGCAGAAGTGGCAAACTTATATACTCTTTTGGAATGTTATCCTTGTTTATTTAGTGGATCATTAGTATCCACTAAATTGGGCTGTGGGTGGCACAAGCGGTTAAGACGCTGTGCCTGTTAACCAGCAGGCCAGGGTTCGAGATCCGGGTCAGCCCCACAAGACAGGGTGAGCTCCTGTCCTTAGCCCAGCTCTGCAACACCAGCTGGATCCAATCGTATTGGCTCTGCCTTTCCATTGGAGTAATTCAGTGGCGTGGAGAGGGGGGATTTGCTGCTTGGGTAACAGCCTATCCTCCATAACAATCTAACCCAGGCTTTCGTGCTTTGCATGCAGCATATGTAGCGCCGAGCACGATTTCATAGAGTTTCAAGACTGACGGAGGCCTGCTTTTGCTTTGTCAGTATCCACTACAGGCTACTCCTCCAAATGACCCACAAAATAAATGCCAACATCATAAAGTTGTTTTGTAATGTGAAGATGGCAAACAAATGCTCCAGAACTGCTAACCACATTTTAAAATCACCCCAAGCCAACCATTAAAACTGTGTGTGTGTGTTTTGTGAATCTTCCCCCAAAAAGCCATTAAAGGTTTATCCTTCTGTCATCTAGGTTCTAGAAGACATACTTGAATGAAGCTCTCTAGGTCAGAACCTTGCAAGACCTTCATTAGAAGTTGCTGTTAAAATGTTTTCCTAACCAGCTTTACTCTAATAGTTCAAATGTCTTGGGCTGTAATCCAGAAGTGCACTTGGGCTGCCCTGTCTATCACTGGGGTGGCCCAAGTCCAAGATGGGGCAGCCCAGTTATGCCAGAAAAAGCTTGGGGCAGCCTAAGGCAACAGAGGGTGCCCTAAAACAGATGGACCTGGTGTGGCCTAGCTGTGCCAGTCTAGGCAGCTCAGGAGATGCATGTTGAGGGCATGTTCAGTATTGCCTAGGGCAGAGCAGTTATGCTATACCCAGAGCCTGTTTCCCAGTAAGAAATGCCCTCTTCCAGCTCCTCAGAGTTATACCACTTCAGCAGGTATAGTAATGAGTAGACATAGGGATTCATGATAAGGCAGAGTAAGAATGGCAGTGTTGATAAAAAAAATCTGAGTTCTTGGCCAGCCTAGCTGCAACCCCTGCCTCTTTACCTCAGGATACGGAACAACTATGGCAATCCACTAACCTGGGGATACAGCAGGCCACTCCAACAAGCTCCTTGAATCCACTGTAAACTGTATTGCAATCTCATGCTGCAGCTGTTACTGAAGCTGCACAGATTCCTTCTAAGGCATGGCAATGAATTCCTTCTAATCCATCTTTCATGGATTCCTTCTAAGGCAAGCACCACAGCTGTTCCTTCTTCAGTGTGATCAGAGGAGGGCCTCCTCGGGAGCAAGCCCTCCCCAGGTGCCACTGACTTGGTGCCTACTGACTGCCCAGCCTTGCTGATTCTCTGGATCCAGGATAACTTTCTGCTCTGGATTCAGAATAGTTGGGGCAGCCCAGCTAGGATACTCCTCACTGCCCTAACTCTTGACTGCAGCTTAATACACAAAAAGAAACAATTAATAATAAAAATGATATTCTTTCTCTCCTCCCCATCCCCCAATACCTCTGTCATGTGAAGAACGTATGGAGTTTCTTTATGTTTGCACACATGGTAAGGGCTAAGAACTTTTAGAGCATAAATATTTAGAAAGGAAAAAATGAAGGGAAGCAAAATAAAATTAACCTGTTCTTATGGTTTTGTTGGAAATAACTTGTACACTATAATAAATCTTGTCATAACAGAGACAGAAAACTTGCTTAGGATGAGTAGGACTTCCACATTTCCCCTAGGCATAATCTTTGCAGGCAGGGTTTCCTTCTTTCATACATTCTGAACAATAATATCAACCATATTAGTAATACTACATTCTTCCTATTATGAGTATGAGGTGCTATTCTACCACTTTGCATTATGAGTACGTTCTCATAGTAAATTTATCTGGTTCAAGGAGTATGGAAAGTGTCTCCAGAATAGGGAAGTATCTTTCCCCTGAAGATAACCAGATTCCAGGAAGGAAAAGCAAGCACAGAAATAAAGTTAGACTATTTGAAAAGACATTCTAGCTTATTCTAGTCCTGCAGGGGTCCCAATCCTCAATCAACCATATGGTGGACAGGTGAAAGTATTCTGGATATCTGTAATGCTGGGAATAAGTGCACAATGAATGAACATCTGAACTGGACCTGATAAGGATTCTGCTACTTATAATGGACAAGTATTTACTTCATAGTAGTTCATGTTATAGTATGATTGCAAAGTGACAATGGATGGACATTGTTTGTCCTTACTTTTGGTATATTTTAAATTATGAGGCCTTTATCCTTAGAAACGATGACAACTCATTCACCTTTATTTTATCCTTTCATGTCAGACATACAACCGTCTCTATCCAAACGTCGGAGCGATTGTTGTAGACAATTGCAACTCACCTCTCCTTCCCTTGGCCACGGCCTGCCATTCTGTGTGTACTTGCTTTGATTCTGTCGTTTCTTTTGACCTCCATCAGCAAATTTGCACAGCAAAGGCTCTGTTGGGGCTGTAAAGACAAGAAACCCAGTCTATATTAGCAACCCCCCCAGGAAACAAATTAGAACAGCTACTAGAACAGCTATGATGCTTTCTCATGTCAAACTTTTAAAGTAAAATGTTGCTTTGGGCATCTGAGTTTTTTTAAGTGTTGTTTCAGCCCTAGTTCTAATGGCATCTGGATGAACAACTGATTATTTTTAAAACAACAAGCAACTCTCAAAATACTATAATTAACAATGAGAGGGAAAAATATTCAGGATATGAATAATTGGTTGGGGGTTGCAAAGATCAATAAAGGAACATGTGCTGGAGCAGTGATTTTCAACCAGTTTGCCATGGCACACTGGTGTGCCGCAGATAGTCCTCAAGTGTACCATGGGAATTTGGAGATTGACATTCATTAATAGGAAATCGGTTGAAAAATCACTGTGCTGGAGACTGACAAAATTCTGAAAGTTCTCAAGCTTTTATGACTAGGACCCAATTTTTAAAATGAGACTGGAAGTGATATCATTAACCTGAAAGTGATGTCATGATATCATCAAGTGCAAAATCTTTAACAATCCTAGGCTGCACTCCTATCCATGCTTATCCAGGAGGAAGTCCCATTGACTTTCATTGTTAAAAACACATACAATACACAATAACCTGTTAAAAGTACAGATCTTTAGCATTTCTCCAAATGCAGTCACATGTCACGGTAGCATGAAATCTAATAATATGAAAAATAAGATATTGAAATGAATAGTGATCTACCTAAATTAGTGCATGACCCACTTGGTGCTTCCTGGCCCACCTTTTAAGAAACACTACTAACAAGAAAGCTAATTCACTTTTTTCCACTCTTCTAACACCATCATTCATGGTCAATGAAATTGACTAGCAGCATATGTACAACAGCCTAATGGTGTACAGGTGAGACCTTGTTATCCACTGAATTGGTATTCAATGATTTGACTCCCCACTGATCACGGTTGACCTTTAAATGCCTTGTAGGTAAAAAAAAGTACTAAAATCAAATTTCCTACTTCCTGCTATTAAATAATTATTTCATTCCATTAGATCCCATTATCACCCCCATCTAGTTACTGAGACTGATATAGTGCCTATAACCATTTGACAATTGGGGGGTTTGTGTAAAGGTCTCCTAGTCCCTTTTTGGTGGGGGAAGAAGCGAGGGGAGCAATGTGATGCCCAAGACTGTTTTGCTAAGGGTAGGGGAAGGAGAGGGTGCTTGCACTTATTTTCACTCTGTGCATGCAGTAGCAAACTCCAGGAGATCTGGAACATTTGCAGGCAGATTCCAGGGCCTTGGAACATTTGCAAAATAACACTGCAAAGCACTTCTGTTTTACTCCCTCCTCTTAGTGACACAATCCTTTCTCTCCCCTGCAAAGACTTACTTAGGGAGTAAATCTTCCTAAAGGTTTGAGAATCACTGGTCTATACCAACACATTCTGGTGGTGAAAAGAAACAAGCAAGAAACCTGGGAGTGGGTCTTTAAAGTTTCCCTCTTTGTTATACACTGATTTTTTTAATAATGCACAAAGGATTCTGGAATGAAACATATAGTTGATAACAAAACACAAATCTGTACTACTTCACATCACATTTACTTAATGGATGAAACTTTCTACTGCAAGTTGAGGCAAAGTCAATCATCATAAATAGCTTTAAAAGGGGACTGGACAAATTCATGGAGAAAAAGCATTAACAGCTGCTAATTATGATAGCTATATGGACCTTGCAGGATGAGATACAGTATGCTGGGGAAGGGGAAAAACTGACAGAGAAGGGCTGTTGCCTTTGTGCTCTGCTGTCAGACTTCTTTGAAGATCTGTGGATCCTGGTCAGAAATCAACTGAATGGGTTGGTTCAGCAGGGCTCTTCTACATGGCCAATAAATTATTGAATAAAATTATAATTAGATACTGGTTCTTTTTAAGTGAATTGCATATTCATGACAGACTCTAGTGTAAGGATAAACACGGCTGCTCTTTTTTTGGTGAGGGACATGCAAGCCAAACTTGTATTAGTAATATGTTTCCACTCCTTATGTGTTTCTCAGCACCCTGCGATTATATATCTGAGTAAGTGAAATAAATATAAGAAGATGAAAGGAGGCTTTTGCCAAACAATCAAATTAGCTTCGTTCCACCATTAAATCCTTATAGTTTATGACAGCTGGCAGATGACCTTCCTTATGCTCCCCAGCTGAGATCCCAGCCTTTCATCACAAAACAGGCAGCACAGCTAGTACACAACTGTTCCATGAATGTTCAAACGGCTGTAGGCCGAAAAAAGAAAAAAAATCTCTAACAACGTTACATAAAATAATTCCAATGTATTTATGGAAACCAGAACAAGATGCTTGTTTCCCCCTCCTTTTGAACTAATGCATTAAAAACAAGCATTTGATTAGATTTTAGTTCAGTTGTTATTTGTAAGATCAGAGTCCACAGAGGGTATGGCACGTTGAAAACAGAACTGCTATTTGGAATCATGCACCTTTTTATTGTTGCTCCCAATTGATTTCCATAAAGCTTTAGCCCTGTTTAAGAATTTAATGTCCAGTGGCTGTGGTATCAGACACTGCATCCATGTAGTACCCAGACTGAACCCTTGCTCTTCCAATGCTTGCCATTCTCAACCCAGAATGCCTCCCCCACCCACCCCTTCCCCCCCCCCGACTCCTTGGGGGCCTGACTTGGCTGGTGTAAACTTCTTCCATCGCTGCCAAGGATGGGTGTAAATTCCATAGATCCATGTACCTCCTTGTCCTTCCTGGGACTTATGCCATTCGTTGGACTGCACTCTTAGTATAATTTTCTTTTAGTGGCATATTGACATTGTATATGACAGCGTTTCTAGAATACAGTGTCATTCTACATCTGATCTGATACATTTGATCAGCATCACCCCTAAAACTGTGACTTAACTGGAGCTTACTTTACCTCACCAGTACATTATTTTTTCCAATCATAGGAAATCTCTGTTACTTTCAATAACAGCAACATCATGCAACTAAATCATTCTGTACAATGGCTTGCTCTGGGAATTCAGTGATTTTCTGTACACTACCACCACAAAAAAAGGTTTTGAAATAGCATGGAGAAGATGATGATATCTGCAAGGCCACTGGTTGGTATGCTTCAATTCATAGCCTGTGAGAAAGGATTTGTCTCTTTGATCCAAGGTATTTCCAGATGCATCTACTTTGGTGGAAAAGCAAGCCTGGCTGGAAAAAAATATAAGAATAGCCTCTGTTGTTCAGTATTTCAGCTGTTCTGACTCAGACCAAACCACTGAAAGATATGTGGAAAAAAATCATAGGAATTTTTTCTCTCTCTCAAAGTGCATATAGAGTTCAGAATGCAAAGTTCTGGGATATTATTACAATAACCACCAATTATGTTAAAAACTAGGTCTATGCAGAGTATCAGTTTAAAATACTGAGGGGGCAAAACAAACTTGAAAGCCATAAGGGACACTATCAAATTTTATACCCTTATATGAATTCTGATTAACGCAGCCATTTTCAACCATTGCTTCATGGCACACTGGTGTGCTGTGGATAGTCTGCTAGTGTGCCACAGGAGTTGGAGGGAAGATCATTTGTTAGGACTTCTAGAGGATGTGAGCCTTTGCTGTGAGTTAGTGCATTGTGCCTTATTGTCAAAAAAGTTGGTGTGCCTTGACAATTTTAATGCCTTATGAATGTGCCACAAGATGAAAAAGGTTGAAAATTGCTGATCTAATGACTCAGTCCTATGCATGGTAGCAGATGTTTTTAAAATATTTCCTTTAATAATGAAAAACAATACAAAAATAAAATCATAAAATAATATTGAGTATAAAACATATATGAAAGAGAAAAAAGGTGGACAGAATATAATTCTGATAATGTAATAGCAGCCCTATCCTAGGTTTACAGTAACAGATCTTGCCATTCCTTTTTAAAAAAAATATTTGCAGGGCTGTCTGGTGCCTTCATATAGTCAGCAGTGCACCTCCTTCAGTGGCACTGCACATTGTGGACTGGTGGAGGACAGAACTGGACGGCAAGTTACTATGGTAGATGAACATCATTTTCTTTTGGAAGGAATGCTATCAATTGAACAAATATCAACTGCATGCTCCCTTCTTGGATTGGAAAAGGAAGAGAAGGCCAAACTGAATGAAGTGTTACGGAGGGAAGAAATTGAAGGTAAGAATATCTCCAATGCTCCACATGCTCTCTACTCCATTGGTTCTCAAAGTGGCAATTGGGATCCCTTTGAGGGGAGTCATCATTTCAAGGGAGTCTCAAAAACCTGGGTGCCACCAATTTGGAATCTGGTATTGGGCACTGCCATCTTGGAAAGGGACACTCAGGCTGCAATCCATACTTTCCTGAAAGTAAGTGACTGACTAATTCACTGACTCCTCAACACCCAAGCCTCTAGAAGCATTAAATTTGGAAAGTAAATTCCTTTCTGTGATGCAAGAACCCACTAAGAACCAATTTGGGGCCCAGTGGTACCCAGTACACAGTAGGGCTGCCTGATACCCCAGTGGTGCCCACTACTGTTCGCTGCCCGATGTTGTCTGCTGCCAGTGTTGCCTGCTGCCTGTTGTTGCTCAATGGTGCTTGGAGTCCAGTGGTGCCCGGTGCCTAGTAGGGATACATGGTGCTTGGTGGTGCCCATTGCCCAGTGATGCACAGTTCCTGGCAGGTTTGCACAGTATCCAGTAGTACCTTGTGCCCGGTTGTGCCCAGTGGCCATGCCTTGCAGAAATGTCCAGTGCATGCCTTGCAGAGATGTCCAGTGTATATGGCAGGAATGCCTAGTGACATCTGCTTCCTGGTGGTGCATGATAGGATGGCCAGTGACTAGTGGGGTGGCTGGTAGGGATGCCTGGTGTCCGATGGTCCCCAATGGTGCATGTTGGTGTCTCCTGTCTGGTGGTGCCCAGTGGTGTCTAATGGTGCCCAGTGCTGCCAGGTAGTACCTGGTGCCTACCAGTGCCCAGTGTCTGCTGTTGCCAGGTGCCTGTCAGTGCCCAGCGTGCCAAGTGTCTGCTGGTACCTGATGCCTGCCAGTGGCCACCAGTACTCTGCCCATTGGTGCCCACTGTTGTCTAGTGGTGGCTGCTGGTGTCCCATACCCATTGGTTCTTGGTGGTGTTCACCAGTGCCCAGTGCTAGTGCCTAATGGTGCCCACAAATAGCGTTTAAATTTTACTCTCATAACAGATAAGTTCATCTAATAAACCTATATAAGAACCATATGTCTTTATGAACTGTTTACAGACCAAAATACACTTCTTGTCAGAAAGTCAAGTGTGGAATGTTACCACAAAACCTTTTTTAAAATAACAATTCTATATCCTCCACAATGCAGGCCCAACATAGTGATTCTTATTCATGTGTTCCCCCATGACTAAGCTAAAAAGCCCAGGTGTCCCAGAAATTGGTGGCATATGTGTAAGCAAACAGGCAAAGAGGCAGTGGTGGGCTCCAGCAGGTTCGCACTTACTCTATAGAACTGGTTGTTAACAAGAGATAGGACATATAAAGTTTAAAAATAGCCATTTAAAAGTGGCTGCCAGATGGGCATAGAACTGGTTGTTAATTTCTTTGAATCCCATCACTGCAAAGAGGGGATGGCGGGTGGAACAGAATCTAAACTGGCCCTCTGATGAGTTGGAAAGGTGACTTGGATCTCCAGGCTTTGACCAATATTTGACTTCCAACACTTCTGATATATTTATGGGTTTAGATGGAAGCAGCAGTATTTGGTAGACTCCATTGAGACAAAAGTGAATAACATTTTCAATTTGTTTTTCTGACTGGGGCTGGCATATTCAGTGGGCTGAGACTTTTTTGTGTTCAAGATGTGCACAAGATGAAGGATCTGTATAGAGGTGCAGCAGGACAAGCATCTCCAAGACACACATTTATTTTCACCATGATTGCAATTCTGTGGCTCTGGTCCTGAGGCTGCAATTCTCTGCTTCTGAAGAACGGACCAAAGTCCCAGGGATATCAATGGGCCTTCAGTGTTCTTAAGTAGGAGGAAAACATTTGTAGAAAAATGCAGTGTAATGACAGGTCTCATAAAACATTTCCTGAAATAATATATTCCAGAATCATTTCCCAGACTCTATTTGAGTGACACTAAATTAAGCAGTTAAAGAAATTTGGCTTCTGGAAAGGGGAGGGAGGACATGTATTTGCCAAGGTTTTTTTGACCTTTCCTAGCAAAGTCATGCTTGTTTATTTGAATGAAAAATAATGCTGTATTATTTTACTGTTATGCTAATATGGGAGTGAAATAAAGTCAGATGGTACCAGCAGGGCTGAAAATGATTTCATTCACTTTAGCAGAAAGTCTGATCCCAGTGGCCTGTATTGCTTTCTAGTTCACCCTTAATGGGAGAAAAGTGAGTGCCTAGTAAGAATAACTTGTCGTAACCCATTCTATATTTCAACAGTCTCTTTAATACTCTCCCAAGGGGAACCCTTTGCTTTGAAAAGACAAGCCTTTTGTGCTACAAAATATCTCACTGTTTGTATCTTGCATTACATTTTCATGTTCTAATAGCTTTTGATATTGATTGCTTTGGACATTACCTCTGCCCTGTCAGGTATCTGGAAATGCTTGAATCAAAATTACTTTTGATACTTTTCAAAATTACCTTTGATTCATTAAATAGAGGCTATTTAATGAAGCTTTTTAAGTAATATCACCACATCATTTATTTCCTTGCTTTTTAATATCCTGGGAAATAGTAATGCTAAGAAAAAAATATCTCCCAAGATACGTTTCAATAGAAAACTAGGGAAATCTTGGCATGCATCTTTATCAATAAAGGGTACCCCCTCAAATTTATAAATTACTGATTACTGATACATTTATAAAACAAAAAGATTATATTTACTTGAATCTAACACTTACCTTTTTCAGTCAAGTTTAGTCTCCAAAACTGAGGTGCACATTAGATTCAATTGCACATTAGATTCAAGTAAATACAGGTATTTTTATTATAAGTATAGGTCAGTATATAGTTTAACAGTTTACTATACTGTGATTAAAATGTAACACAAACCCACTGTTGTATAAAATAATGCAATTAGATAAAAATCATAACATAAATCCATTGCCATTTTTTTGTTATACTAGCAAAAATGTACCCACGTTGTGGGAGTAAAATTCCCCCCATGCACATCAACCCTCCCATGCTCATCAACCCCCCATGCACAATACCCTCCCATGTGCACCAACCCCCCATGCTCACCAGTCCCCCTGCATGCTACCCTCCCATGCGCACCAACCCCCCCATGTGCACCAACTCCTATGCACACCAACCTACCAGGTGCACCAACTCCCCATGCACAATACCCTCCCCTGCACATCAACCCCCCATGCACAATACCCTCCCATGCACACCAAACCCCCGTGCTCACCAGTCCCCCTGCACGCTACCCTCCCATGCGCACCAACCCCCCCATGTACACCAACTCCTATGCACACCAACCTACCAGGTGCACCAACTCCCCATGCACAATACCCTCCCATGCACACCAACACCCATGCTCAGCATTCCCCCATGTACACCAAATGCCCATGCACACCATTCCCCCACGAGCACCACCCCCCAGTATGCAATACTCTCCCATGCTCAATACCCCCCCATGCACATCAAGCCCCCATGTGCAATGTTACTGATGTCCTCCTATGGGGCAATGGAAAACTTTTCCCCTTACCCAGGTAGCGCTGCAGCAGCCCCACTGGGTCTATTCAGAGCCACCAATTTGGTGGTATAATTCTGAGCACACCAGAGCATCCTCCAGCAACTCTCCACTGCACAGGGAACAGAGCTTTGATCCGGCACAACTGCTGGGTCCCAGCCGTGTCTCCTACTCTCCACTTACCAACCTTGGGAACATCTTTCACTGGTCTTTCCTATGTTTTGATATGCCTCCCTCCCAGCTCCTCCCCATCCTTTTCTTGCATTCCACACCCCTGCTGAGATTGGCCAGTGCAATTCAGTGTCGCACAGGATCCGGGGTTAGCAGGGGGAGGCCAGTGCAACTCCCTGAGCCGATCTCCCCTTCTCACCAGGTGGTACAGACATGCCTTACAGCATGATTACAGCACTCACAAGGCCCGCTCGAGTGACTCGTCCTGCTCCTAGCACAGCTAAGACTGTGCTGTTCAACTGTTGGGATCATTTTGCTCTTACTTTTCAACGTAAGAAAGAATTTTTATGCTAAATATTGGAGGGTCCCAGAGATACTTTCTGTTGAGGAATGGTGGATCAAGATATTTGATTTTGCTGAAATGGACAAACTTACTACTTTTCTTAAGGAGAAGTCAGTAAAAAATTTTCTGGACAGTTGAGAACCATTCATGGACTTTCTACACAAGAAAGGGATGATGAGTCAAATCAATTATGGATTTGATTAGTAGACAATTGTTATATAACTCTGATCTTTTTTGTCTGTTGGAATTTTTAAGATAATAATTTAAGATAGATTTCTAAGTAGTAGAAATGAATGGAAATTAATATTAGACTAAAGAAAGATAAATCCAGAAATCTGCCCTTGCCATATACTTTTAAAGAATATTTCTGTTTGTTTCTTCTTTTCATTTTCTCTTTTTTATTTTTCTTTAAAATCAACAAAAATTATTTTTAATAATAAGTTTTTCAGGAAAAGCAGGTGAAATCTAATATTAAATGCTTAATGTATGAGAGAGTAATGTAACCACTTACAATCATTTTAAAAATGGATATGGAATCTGTAGATACCAGGGGCTGAATTTAAATCCCCACTTTTTAAATAAAAGCACCAAAATTGGGTCTCTTATCTGTTCATGAGCAAATCATGTAGTTTCCCAGGCTGTAGGGATATTTTTAGCCCCAGTTCATTCAGAGGTTCTTGTCTTCTGCATGGTTCATCCCAGAATGCATCACAAAGGATGCCCCAAGCAGCCTTTTTGGCTGCTTTCTTCACATAAGTTTGGCGAGTTAAAAGAGTCCAGAAAAAGCAATAAGCAAAAAATAGGGGAAAGAACATGGCATTGATCACAATGTGATTCACTGCTGGCATTTTCATAGTAAAGTTTTCTTCCCTTTATCAGTTCTGTTCTTTAACCAAATAAAGTGGGACTCTCCCCTTCTTTAAAAACTTTGGCAGCAATTCTTATCTCCAAGTTAGGCTGGCCTAAGCCCCAGCGCAAGTCATGTACTGTCCTTGGCACATGTACATCAAGCAAAGGCTCCGAAGCTCAGTGCCAGTGCAAGGAGGGCATAGGATTGGCCCTTAATCATAACTATGACTGCAATCCAACACTTTTTGGTCGGAAAGGAACTTAATCATGATTATGACTGCAATCCTAATCTCCTCTTAGGCCAGCCTAAGCCCCCGCATAAGACCTGTGCTGACTTGGGGGTGTCACCAAAGTGCTGCAAGGCACTTCTGTCCCACTTCTTGGGTGGAAGGGAGGTGTTAGCCCAGTGCACAGGCATACACTGACATCTCTACACCATCACAGGAAGATATGCCAGGTGAGTTAGGCCAGCCTAAATGGGTTAGGATTGCATCCTAATTTCTTTTGATATCATCTAAGGTTTCATAATGAGCAGGTGATATTTTCTGTCATATTCCTACTTCATAGTAATCCCCTTTACTACTTTTCTCATGGTCTACACAGAGAAATTACTTTATTGAACAAAATAATTGTTATTATTTAATAACTTTAATTAATTTTATTAAACATTTATTAACTAATTATTATTACTGTATACTTATTATTACATTATTATAATTGTAAAAATTATTATTATAATTGATTTCCACATTGTCACTATAGGCTTCATTCCCAGTTGAAACACAGATAGTTTCAGCCAGAGCATTGTTTCATTTCAGCCTGATGTTGTTCATCCTTTCAAAAACCTTTTGCATTTTTGCCAATGTGTGACGCTTGCAAAAGAGAGTGCTCCGCCGACAACATCAGCCTTATGGAACTGCAATTTACTCAGATGTCCTTCCCAGTACCGCAGAGAGAAATCACCGGGCATGCCAAAAGACAGGGTTCTATTTAAAAAGAATTGGGTGGTAGTCTTTAAGAAATAGCTTCTTAAAAACATGTTTTTGACTTCCACCCCTGAATTCCCCTGACAAAAGTAATGAGTGAAGTGACAGGAAACCCAATATTAATTCTGCAAGTTCTAACTAGATGTGCAGGAAGATCTGAGTGTCAGGAATGAAGCAGGAATGCAGAGCAAATAGGCAATTATTTGGAGAAGAAGAATTCTATGTCTGGTGATGATTTGCCCATTTCTGCTCCCCAGTTCTGGTCCTACAGAGACTATAATCTTGTATGGTGATGCCTGCATTCAATCTTAATACCTGATATTGAGTGATGGGAAGCTATAGGGATTCCTATGAGAATCACTCTTAATGGGTTTAACTCAATTGTGTGCCTGCCTTGGATATTCCCATAAATATGCATTCTAGTGTACGTGATGAGAATAATACACCCATGTACAAGGCTGATTTTAGTGGTTTGACAAAGCACTCTGGGGCCCTGTTCTTTTTTCATTTTTGGTTCTAATATTTTGCTCTCCTTGCCATTGATGAAAGATTAAATGTCTCTGCAGAACAAGAAAAGCAGTACAAAGTTGTTCAGAAACTCGATCAAGGATTGTTTTCAGAATGAACAATAAACATTCCAGGTTTATGATCTTGTGAAAGGAATGTCCTTGCTATGCCATGAAAGGTGGCATCAGTTAATAGTACCCAACAAATACAAAAATGGTCAGTGATTTCTCACTGGTAAAATTTTATTTCTTATCTACTGCAAAAAAAATAACACATCTTGAAAATATTATTAAGATTTGCGTATTTTCTCCTTTGTTATTTGCACCAAATGAGTTCCTAAGAGTGCAATCCTAACCATATTTACTCAAAAATAAATCCCATTGTGTTCAATGGGTCTTAATCTCAGGCAAAGGTTGAAAGAATGAAGCATGTGTTGTATGAATGAGTCCTGGGTATAACTGAAAAGTGTTGAAAGACACGTTTTTCAAGTATTTTTTTCAAGCACCACTTTTCCTGCAAGAATAGTGCAAGTTCTTTACATTCAAAGTGCAATAATTTGGTGCAATGGAAATTTTTTTAAAATTGTGGTATATGCCAAAATTAAAAATGCCAAAGAGCACAGTCCTAACTATGTCTACTCAACAGGAAGCCTCATTGTGTTCAATGGGTCTTACTCCAAGGAAAGTGTCTTTAGGATTGCAGCCAAAATCTTGTGTATGTTAAATTCCAGATCCATGATTGTAAATGGCTAGCCTAGTCCTTTGAAGAAACATTGCTGGAGGTGGTTGTTGGCTTACTTCCCCTTGGAAAGAAGGACCAAGGCTGCAATCCTTAATACACTTTCCTGGGAGTAGGACCCATTGAGCACAATGAGGCTTACCTCTGAGTAGACATGGTTAGAATTTTACCCTAGGTCTTGTTTTGGTATTATAAAGTGAACCTGTAAAATACCTCTTTAGACAACGTTATTGGATGTGCTCATCAGTTACATCTTAACACACACACACACACACACACACATAAAATAATCTATTTCATGTGCTGAGATCCTGTACAATAAGAATAGCTCAGTGATCTGGCAAAGAAAGAAGGAGGACATGTGGGTGAAGATGCAAGACAATTTTATTTTGGAGTTAATTTTATAGGGTGAGGAATAAAAGCAACTCAGTGTTTCTTAACCATTCACATGGCTAGACCAGACATTTTCAACCACTGCATAATGATGTGCTGTGAAGTGTGCACAGGTATGCAACAGGAATATAATTTAGGGAAATTAGCAGTGCATCTTTTCTGGGAAAAAGATGCCGGTACTCACCAGAGGTCATCTCCATATGACTAATTATTAATTAGCTGCTGAGGGGGAGGTGGAAAAAGGTGCCGGTGATAAGTACCCCCAGAAAAAAGCCCTATAAATTAATAAGGTCATTGGGTATGTGACCCCCCATTGATAGCACAGTGTATTTTGTCATAAAAAAACTGATGTAATGTCTTGACATAGATGTAGCCTAATTATATGCAAATTATTTATATGCAATTTTGTCTCAAAGTGTCTGAACTGGAAAAATAAACTTGAAAGATAAGCTTCCCTTATGGTTTAAAGGTAATGGCTTAAAGGCAGCCTTATTACACAGGCAACAAGGCAGTTCATTAAAAAAAAAAACCGGGGAGTCCCTCCCTTCCCCCATTGCTCTGAATTGCAAACTGCTTGAACATGCTTGCAAGATTTTTGCAAGTGCTCAAGAGCAGAGCAGATAGCAGCCACTTCAAAGGGAACTTGATCATTGTTGCCTTCTTACCGTGGTAAGTAATTGACTTTGTATAATGTGAAAATAGTTAATCATGCAGTTTCAGAGAACCAAATGGTGCAAATGGGGAGGTTCAACCTGTAGTTCAGTGCCCTGCCAGAGTGGGCCATGAAAATCACTGGAAGATCCTAACATTCCTGTTGCATTATGAGAGAGAGAGAGAGAGAGAGAGAGAGAGAGAGCGGATTCCACAGGGAAAAGAATGTCTCTTCTCAGTGGTTTCTAAAATAAACTCTAAATATCCAATTATTCTCATTAGATTTTGGCTTTTTATTAGTATTAGTGAGATTTTCTAAAGTACTTAAGTTCCAATGGCCTAAACCACCCAAAGCTGCAGCATAACAAGAGGACAAGATTTCATAGAAAGCTATAATTCACCTTCCATTTTACTAACTTATTAAAATAGTCTATTAACTTATTAAAATAATTGCTTCCTTAGTGGTCTTGTTCCCTCTACTGTGTCTTTTGGCACACAAATTTCTCATAGACAACAAGCACTTGTCACTCAAAGATGACAAACAACATGCACAGCAAGACATAATAAATAAGGCTTAACACGAAACAAGCTTCTCAGAAAAGCAGACAAGGGCTTAAAAGCCCTGCCAGTAAACCAACAGTTGGGATAACACGTGTTGCTGTTTTAACCATAACAGCAGGTAAATTCTTTGAACAAAACATTTGCCAGCTTTCACTTGTCTGCACACGAAAATATATGAGATATTACAATGCATATCAGTTTCTAGTTAGTATCTCTCTCACACCAGGGAACTTTTTAATAAGAGGCGGTGACAGAGAAATCAATGTTGGGATTCTACGGAATGTCCTGTATTAATAAGGATGGGTTTACTGATGGATTTGCTGCAGACAAACTACATAGTATAGCAAGATCAGCATTAAAAGAACAGCAAAATAAGGAACAGTACATATAGTATCGTTTCCTACAATCTTAAAGTTCTCATTGCTGTCTCCTTTTAAGCAAGACAAATAGGCAAATTATATGAGAAGGAAAAAGTGCAATCCTATGCATGTTTACCCAGAAGAAAGTCTTACAATGTTAAATAGGGGTTTCTCCCTTGTAATTGTGTAATGATTACTGCCAAGTAGCCCAATTTTGTTGTAGATTGGCTACTGCACGTATACTGTACATCATTGGCATAAACTGGCTGGCATTAATTATATTTTTGAGGTCTCATCTCATTTTAGTGTTTGGAAACTACTTGCTTAGGGATTTCTAACACTGCCATCATCAGACTACAATTCTTGGATGTTGAGAAAAATCACAAGAAACTAGTAGAAAACTGATACACATTTGTGGTAAAGATGAACCCGACCTTTTTTGCAATTAAAGACATTTGTGACTGTAAAGTGAAACGATTTCTCCTATGACAACAAGTTCCAAAACAGTTCAATGATATCACTATGTTGATCTGTAAGCAACAAACACTACAAATTGGCTTGAAGCACTTTAAAATATTAAACAATGGGAGATTATGATGAAGTAAAAGCTTAAAAATGTTTCTAGATCCAAATAACAAATGCTTGTTTAATATATAAAAAATATGTTACTTCCATGATTTCAGGATCATATTTCTTGTTTGAAATCGCTAAGCAGTCTAGGCCAGCAATCTAACATTTGTTCTCTCCAACCTTTGGTCTCATCTGATCATGGGCACAATCCAGAATAACTACGGGGAGTCCTTGCTCCGGTGTAAGAACAATTTACTCAGGAGTGCATTATGAATTTCCCATAGGTTTTCACTAGGTGGTGCAGTCACTACGGGTGCACATAATGTCTCTTACGTGCTCCTGTATCGTAGGGCATGTCCTTAATATTGTGCAAATATTTCTTTTATGGTGATGAAGAGGACCAGCATTCAGTTCTAAAGCTAAACTCACTACTATATACAAAGCAAAAGTTAATTTTAATTACAGTGATTAGATACTATTAATCAGTCTCATTTCTTTATTTTAAGATGATCTCTGTACAAACCATATACGATCCATCACTGGAAATGATTAGCAAATGTAAAAAAAAGAAATCAAGGAAACAGTCACTCCAAAAAAGAAAGGTATTCAAAATTCCAGAAAAAAGTCCATGTTTCATGGTTCTAGTAAAACAACAGGAAACTCTGAGAGACACTAAAGTGATGAGAGAGTGAGATGAAGATGACATTAGAAGGAGACCAAAAGCGGCTGGATGTTTGCTTAAGAAGCAGCTGTTTATGCAATTCATTTTTGCTTCAAAGGTTCAGAGATGAAAGCTCTTTTCTTCATCTAATATAGTACATTCCATTGTAACATCACAGCCCTGTAAGCCTTTCCAGCTTATCCTCTGTAACTCATCACTATAATCAAAATGTTAACATGAATGACCCAGAAAGCATGTAGTCTCTCAACATCTACACAAAACTACCTTTGTCAGGCCTCACAGGATTACATTTCTACAGCACAAGGTGCAAATGATTCCCTTGCTCTGAGTGACAGCTACACTGGCAAATACAGGTGTTTTAAATGTCCATCTTACAAGTATCAAAATTCTTCCATTATACTATAAATTGAGCGTAACTAGAAACTCTACCTTGCCATTTTCAACATGCAACCCAGTCTTTCATAACGCTGAATCCACCACTTAGTGGGTTGTCTCTAATATTATTTTTGCAGCTGTTCTAACTAGTTAAATCCTCAGGAAATTCAGTGTTCATTTTAGAAAATATTTCATTTCTGCTTTCTTCTGTTTGTTAATATTTACTACATAAGTCAGAGATGAATGATATATAATTTTGAGCTGCTGACCCTAATAATTTCTCAGGTGTCATATAAAATGATCTTTTAAAGTTCAGAAAGTCTTGAGGACTCATTCCTTTTGAAATGTTTCAACACATGTAATGAACCGAATATCTCTTAGATCATACTTTATATTTGTATCCCAGAGTATGGAGAAGAAATCCTACTCTTCTCCATAATGGGCCCTAGTCACACAGAGGTGCATGGGCGTGCACAGTGAAATGACACTACTGCTGACCAAAATTTTTAAATAATTTATAAATAATACCATCATGTTATATATCAATCGATATGCAATTTTATCCTGCAATTTAATGCAATGAAACAAAACACACTGAAATATCTCTGACCTATCAAAAGTTATACCAAAAACCAGAAGGAGGGTGATGGTACATCATCACTCTCACTGCCGTCACAGGTCCGTCATAGGAGTGAGACGCTGGCCTCCTGCACTGAGTGATGCCACTGTCCCAAAGAGATCTCAAGCCTGTTGAATTTCAGCATAAGATGCAGAAATAGCTGTCTGGAGTCACTGATTCTGGGCCATAACTTCATTTTAAATTACATGAGAGCTTTTATTCAAAGTACAAATAAAATTTAGAATCTTCAGGATTAATGATTCAAGGTGCAATCCAAACCAATTTAAGCCAGCAGAACTCATCCAACTTCCTGTTCTCACAGTGATGTGGGGAGGCCAGTGTTTGTCTGTGCACTGGTTGAATCCCCCTCCAGTTTCATTCAGGGGTTACAAGGACTCTTTGGCATATAAGCATCTTCAGGGGTTACATTTTCAGGATATAAGATCTTCACAACTTGTGAAGTTTCTCTCCAAAGCAGAGAGTGCAAGGTCCAGATCAAACCTTATTCTTTGTACATGGTGTGTAGACTCAAATAATGCTTTTAACTGTGTTTTAGATTCATCTGATCATGAAATCTTAGTATGTTTGCAATTAATGAACAGGTCAGAATAGCTGGCTAATGTACAAGGAGACCTATTTGTGACTATGTGGCTTCCTGGGAGGTAAGAAAATAAATGGTTTTAACAATAGTATTCATGGGTCCTGGCAGCCCAAATGTAGCACTTAAGATAACAGATTTTGGAGAGAAATGGCCACTTTAATGAAATTTAACAAGGTACACAGAATGTCCTGAGACCTGCAGTGAATGTGCAACAGAGCACTGGGTGGTCTGGGGGTGTGACCATAAAGACCATTGGACAGCTCAACAAAATGTACTTGCCAACCCAGGCCAGGAACTTACCCAACTCCAAGCCTTTCCCCATTACACGCAGCATGGCTTAAGTCTAAGTTAGCCACGCAACTCCAATCCACTAAACCCCTGAGTCAACACTCCCTATTCTAGTCCAGGGCTCCCTCTCCGCATATAAGCGCCCATGTCACTAAGCCATGGAGGTCACTAAGGGCAAAATCCATAGCAGTTACGGGTCCACGCAGTTATGTTACCCTCTAGTGTTATCTTATGGAAAGTCAGCTTAACTGCTCTGGAGCAAGGGGCTTATTTCACTTTAGGATACAGGCCTAAGGCTGCAATCCTAAAGACACTTTCCTGGGAGTAAGACCCATTGAACACCAAGGGGCTTACTTTTGAGTAGACATGGTTAGGCTTGTGCTCTAAGTCATAGAGTGACCCTCTATGGGTTCTGCCCTTTTGTGGCCCACATGTAAAGTGGGCTGCCCATAGGCTGTTTAAATCCTTTAATGCCATACCTCCCACAACCAATACCACCTTGATGACCAGGTGTCCCTCAGGGGGCTGGGCAAACTCTGATCAATATTTATTCCATAGATTGGCAATAGCTAAGAATTTATACTGATAATCAGAACAAGCCATCTTTACATTCAACTAAACTTCCACTCATAGAGCAAACTATCATGCCAAGATTTATTATTTTCATTATTAACAAGAATATTTGAATAATACCTTTTCAACTAAAAAAAGTTATTTAACTTCTTTCAATGGCAAAAGTTTAAATGAATTTATCTCCAGATAATTTTGCCACCACTGACTATTTCATGTACTTCATAACACAGCCATGAACAAAGACTGAACATAGGCTAGTTTCATTGCATCTCCTGACTTTCAATTACATTGTCATTACATGATGCTTACACATAATGGAAATAAATAATTGAAAACACATCATAATTCAAAACACATTTTGTGAAAAATAATAGTTTGAATAAACTTCCTAATCACCAAAATAATAAAAGCAGCACAGTTTAATCTTTTGCATGTTTACTATGAAATAGTCTCATTGGGTTCAACGGATTTACTCCCAGGTAAGAGTATAAGATTGCATCACTAATCTCTTATTCACAACATAGGCATAATATAATATGAGGAAAAAACACCCTTACACAAAATATTCAGATCATGAAATTGGGATATATTTTCATATGAAATCAGTAATTCTTTACACTAGTGTTTTCCAAATTACGGGAAGTTCGGAAATCTTTTGTGACTCGACAAAGGGTAACAGAAATATAAAATAACTAGTGAAATGTACCCCACATTGTGAGGGTAAAATTTCAAGAATATTTGTGGGCCAGGGCGTGGCTGGTCATTGCTGGGCACTGGGCGGCAGGCAGTGGGAACTGGTGAGAGGTGGGTACAAGAGGGAAATGGGAAGCACTGGGCATCAGGGTTATCAGGGGGCAGTGTTGGGGAGCAGCAAGCACCAGGCATTTGTACTGGGCATTGCTGCACAGCAGGGACCATCATGCAATGTGGTCATCTACATTTCTAAAAATCAGTTCTTAGTGGGTGTTCACGTCACAAAAGGAATACCCTCCCCAAATTTCATGCTTCTTGGTCCGGTGGTTTTAGCCGAGCATTGATGAGTCAGTCAGTGAGTCAGTGAGTGATCTTTCAATTATATATATATATATATATATAGAGAGAGAGAGAGAGAGAGAGAGAGAGAGAGAGAGAGAGACTAATTGCCTCAATCCCTGAGGCTATTCAAAAATCAGATATTGTAGCTAATTACTGTGTAAAGAGCTCAGCTCCTAGAGTTTACAAGACAGCTGCTAACTACACTGCAAGAGCTGAGCTTCTGCAGTTTGCAGTTTGAACTGTGCCAAAACTTCTTTTTTTCTAGCCATTGGAAAGCCTTCAAAGCAATCTGCAGACTTCCCTATACATACCCCAGACCCTTGCACAGCCTGGCAGGACCTCTGGGGGCAAGAAAATTGCCCCCCATTCCGCTGCATGAGTGTGATTCTAAGGATCACATCACTGCCCCAATGTCACCCCTACTCTCTCCTTAAGTTTGAGAAACAGTGAACGATAGAGTATTTCCTTCTGGAAATAAAAACTGACGTTCAAAGAACAAATCTTAAATTATGCTAGACTTAGGACAATTCCATCATCAGAATTAGTTCATCAAAATATCAACTTCATGAGCCATGAAAATTATCGTGACCCTCATGAATCATGAAAATTCAAATGCACGGATTTACTGTCTTTTTGTAGTTTGACACCTAATCAAACTACAGTCTAATCTTTGTCTTGTGTTTACCTGTTATGATTATCCCTCTACTTACTACAAGGGATGATTACTTATAGTGTATGACACACCATACTTAACAATATCTGTGGCTGCAATCCAGAGCAAATTCAGCCTGCTCTCTCCTAACTGCACTCTCCTAACTATTCTGTATCCAGAGCAGAAAGTTATGCTGAATCCAGAGAGTCAGGAAGCCTGGGCTGCCCTAACTGCTCCAGAGCATGCTAAGTAATTGACACAAGGGGAAGACTTGCTCCTGAGGAGACACCCCTCAGATCACACTGAACAAGGAACAGCTGCGGTGCCTACAGTGGTGACATGACTCTGCACATCACCTGGTGCGGAAGTCTGTGCGTCATCCCTGGGATGTGCCCCCCACCCCAACCTGGACTGCACAGTCACCAAAGTTGGCGCCTGCGCAGTTGTTTCTGAAGCCAACTGGCTTCAGAAAGAGTGCTGCGCAGGCACCATCTCTGACACCTGCGCAGTACTTTTCTGAAGCCTTTTGGCTTCGGGGGAGACTGTGCAGGCGTCAGAGTTGGTGCCTGTGCAGTACTCTTTCTGAAGCCATTCGGCTGCCGCTCCGCCTCCTGAGTGAGGCCGAATGGCTGTGCAGAGGCGTGAACTTTCTCTGCTCTAAGGAAGTCTCTTCTGAAGCTGTTCAGCATGCTCAGTGTGTTTCTGCGCAGTGCATCTCAGATGGCCGTTCGGGCCAGCTCCTCAGACAAGTGGCAGCTTCTGGCTGATTCTCCGCCTTGGAGCAGGCCTGAATGGGGATGCTGACGCCCGGGGCCTGCCAAAGGACAGTCAAACTCCTCTGGCACATCACCCCATATGGAGCGCATCCCCCAATGCAGCCCACACCAGCCGCACCAGTCTGGTGACACCACTGGGTGCCTGCCTTATAAGGAGTCCCTGATGAGATGCCAGTACATTCTACAGTGAATACAAGGGGCTTCTTGGAGTGGCCTGCTGTATCCTGAGGTTTGTGGGCAGCCGTAGTTTGTTCCATATCCTGAGGTTGAGAGGAAGGGGTTGCAGCTAGGCTGGCCAAGAACTCAGATTTTTGGTCAGCACTGCCATTCTTACTCGGGCCTTATCATGGACCCCTATGGGTCTACTCATTACTATACCTGCTCCTGAGGTGGTATAACTCTGAGGGCTGGAAGAGGGCATTTCTGCCTTGGAAACAGGCTTTGGATACAGAGTAACTGCTCTGCCCTAGGCAGTGCTAAACATGCCCTCAACTTGCCTCTTCTGAGCTGCTTAGGCTGCCCCAGTTAGGGCAGAGCAGGTCCACCTCTCTTAGGGCACCCTATCTTGCCTTGCTCTGCCCTAAGCCTACTTCAGAGTAACTGGGCTGGAGCATCTTGCAGTTGCTCCATAACCTAGTGTTAGATAGGGCAACCTAAGGGCTCTTATGTGGACAGATTAGTTGCTCTGGATTGGGCTGCAAATCTGCGAGGCACTGGGTATATGTAACTGCTCTTATTTAAGGTCAATGAGCAGGCACAGTTATAAGAGTAGTATTCGTATTTGATTCACTGACTCAACTGTTTTTTAAGGAGGACATCACTCGCTGCCTGTCACTAATGTATTTGTATTCACAGGCTGATATGATGATAAATGAAATATATAGTTATCATCTGACATGTTGTTTGTGCATATTATCATATATATTTGTACATAAGCCTCTTTGAAGACATTAATTTTGTTACTGTCAATGGAAAAAAAAACATTTGCTTGAATAGCATTACATTTCCAATGTCTCCTTTTGCCTTGAGGGAATCGTATCATGCTGGAGGATTAAATGGTGATAGATTTCCCGTTTTGTTATTTAAAGTATATTTGACATATTGTAAGATTTTACTGGTAGTGGCTAATCCCTTAGAATCTATTGGTAAATTGTCTACAGACTGTGTATATTAGCACAAATAACCAGCTCTAACTGAAGCAATGTACCTGGGTTACTTAACCAGCTTGTATTCTATTGGACAAACCAGCAACAGAGCCTGGCCAGTGATTCCACCCTTGATATCTGAAGGTGGTAGTGTAGACCTTTGCTGCCACTGGCTCTTGTCATCATAGAAAAAGGATGGGGGGTCAAAGTTGTTTTAAACAGTGAGCCAAATAGCATTCCTAGTACCTGTTGAGGGCATTAAATATGTCATTCAGTAGGAAGTGACATCACTGAACAGATTACGTTCAGACTTAGGAACTCAATAATTGCAAATGATAGAAGAGAAAACATACAAAACTTGATAATACTTTCAAGACATCGAGGAGCCCAGTTATCACAGGGCCATATTTTCAGCAGTGGCACTTCTGCTACACTGCTGAGAGCAGCTGACAGTGGGGTTTTGGGATAACCTCAATATCACGAGGGCTGATTAAAATGCTCTCAGGGGCCACATCCAGCCCAGAGACCTGAAGTTTGATATCCTAACCCAGTTCCAGCAAAGCCAAAGAAATACATATTTGCTTATGATTCTGTCAGTAGGGGCACATATCACAAAATCTGTGTATTTAATTTTTTGCGTCAGATACTCTGGGGACTAAATGCATATGGATTAGATCTATCTTATCTATATTGCTGGTGGATTAGATATATCCAATGAATCTGAATCTTTGCCATCTCACTCTGTCCAACACATTTTGATATAAGGTATCTTGCCTCCCTACTCATTCTTTTTACTATTTAATTTGGCTTTTAAGTTCCATGTTTATGATACTGGAAGAAAAGAGATGAATGCTTAGAAATGCCCCACATGGTAGTTCTCTGACTTATGTGGTGAACTGGTCAACTTTGGTTTCTAGCCAAAAGTAAGATGAATGATAATGACTTTCAACTGGGAAAATCTAGGGATATGGGAGGGGGAGGCAGAAAGAGTATGGTCATGATGCAGAAGTATCCTACAGAAGACATACTGAACTAAAGTGCTGTTTCACCTTCAGTTTCCTGGTTGAATACTCACTCTGAATATTCAGCATGGAGAAATGCTAGTTAATCTATTTTCAGACTCCTGTGGAGACTTGATGCAGTTGATAGCCCCAGGTCAGTATGTGTCCCTGACAATAAATAGTTATGCCTTTCTTTTAGTCATCCTACTCTAATGCAAAAAGAAATTAACAACTACACTCAAATTTATATAGCTTTACATCCTGCAGGGACAAGCTGATTATCCTCAATTAGAGAAAAATAAATTAGAGTATACAATTTGCACTGTTAAACCTCCATAAAGGAGAAACTTTCATTATCCTCTGAGGGTCAAGAGCATCCTTAGGGTACTGATGAAGAATTTGCAACTAAAAGCAATAGGATTAACATAACAGACCTATGTGATCAATAGCTGCTGCATAAAGACTGATTTTCAAATAAGCACTACTGGCAACTGATGACAAACATGTGGATTATTGGTAAAGACCAGGTACATCATGATGGGAGAATGTTCTGAGAAATAAGTGCTTGTTCTGTATGATAGACATAAAGAACCGTAATAAACATGATTTTATAGATAGCAGCTATCTCCTAGTCAGGTTTCAGATGTGACAGAATCTCATTCCATGTATGCCAATTGTGATGCAGTTTGCCTTCTATGTCTGATTGGTGGGTTTTCCTGAAAGTTTCTAAGCCTCCAAGGTTTGATCTCTGAATCTTGAGTTAGGGATGGAAAAGATTTCCCCTCAAAAACTCATAAGGGTTGTGGTCAGGGTTCCCACTAAGCTGCACAAATACGTGGTTCAAAGTCGAGATCTGCACAGTACAGGAAGTTTGGTGATGATACATAATGGCACATTGGTGCAGCGTGACCACACATCCGGCCTTGGCCGAGCATGCCCGGAAAACAACGGGTGTCCAGCCTTGCTTTGTCCGGCCTTTTGGGGGTTGGGGGGGTGCTTTGTGTGCACTGGGGGGCAGTTCAAGGCTGCCGTGGCGAAGATCCGGCAGCCGCAGCAGTCCTTTGCAAAGAGGTCTGAGTTCCCTTTCACTTTCACCTGGTCAGCCAAGGAGAGTGAGCTCCGCCCAGGGAGAAGCCCCTGGAGCTGTCCAGCGGAGCTCAGACCAGGGAGTTCAGACCTCTTTGCAAAGGACTGCCGCGGTTGCTGGATCTTCCCCGCGGCAGCCTTGAACCGCCCCCCAGTGCACACAAAGCACCCCCAGCCCTCTGCCCAGTGCTGCCCTGCCTTCCTTCCTGCCTGCCTGCCTTGCCCTGCCTGCCTGCCTTCCTGCCTGTCAGCCTGCCTGCCTGCCTATGACCACCACCACCACCACCATGTATGCATGCTTGCATGCATGCATGCCATGGTAAGTAAGCCAGTCTACTGGCTTCTTTTTAAAAAAATAATTTTTAATTTTTAATTAAATTAATTTTTAATTTTTTAAAAAAATGTAGGAGAAAATGTAGGATGTCCTACATTTTCACTTTATTTTCACAAAATGTAGGATGACCAGGTCCTACATTTTCACTTTAGGGTCTGGTCAGCCTGCTTTGGTGTGAACCCTTTACTTTCCCTTAATAGAGAATAGAAGTTGCCACCTGGCAGTGGCAATATTCAGTTAGATGGCCCAATGATCTGACATTGGATAAGTCTCTTTCTTATTTTTGTATTGTGCTCTGTTCAAACTGTTAAGGAACAAAAGGCCCACAAATGTCCTGGACACTACCTGTATTTTATTTGGAAGTAACACTTCAATTAGAAGAGACAGCTTTGGGTTTCATACCCCTTCCCCAAAATGTGATTACCCTTTGATATAAAATGATTAATTTAAGGGACACGTAATGTAGGCAATTGAATCACACAAGCCAAATGTGAAAACGGAAGTAGATGCTTGGAAGCTCTTATAAATTACCTGCCCATTTTGACTCATCGTATGTTCACACTTGGGCTGCAAGCATGATCTTACAATGCTGATTTCAGGGTTGACTATTATTGTGATGATATGGAAAATTATTCTGTTGTTTTGTTATGACTTATTTTATCTAATGAGTCTTCCACTAGCAAAACAACAACCAGTTAGCTAGATGCTCAAACTAACGTAAGATGCATTACATATTACAACCAGTTAGCTAGATGCTCAAACTCTGATACAGAGAAGGGGAAAAAGGAGAAAGTATGAGTAATAGGAGGTGCATCTTGAGTGCAGATGTCTGCTAGCAGTGCATCTCCTCCAGTTGGATGCACATTCCCATTCACAACAAGAATAATTAGCTAACACCTAAATACTGGCATTTCTGCACAACCACTTTAATGCATAAATGAAATATGAGCCCTACATTCTCAAAAGCTATTTGGGAAAAAAACCCAAGGATAAACACTTCACTGTCTGTCCAGGGACATCTGAGATCATTAGAAGGCGAAGTAGAAAGCTCCTCAGGACCAAAGGGATCCAGTTTGAACATCTTTAATTCAAATGGTTAAGAAAGAAAAAGGAAAGTGATTGTTCCAGTGCATTACCGTAGGAAACTGCCTAATAATGAGTCAGACCACTCCTCCAACTGGTTCAATATTGTCAACACTGACTAGCACTGGCTTTTCAGGGTTTCAGACTGGAGATCATTTTTGGTCCTACCTGGAGATGCCAAAGATTGAATCTGGAATCTTTTGCCTGTAGAAGAGGTTCTCTTCCACTAAGCTATAGTTCCTTCCATTGTTAGTTGTTTTGAATTATATGCTAAAAGCACTCAGATGTCACAAATATATTGTTATACATGAAACTACAGTGGTAACTTGGTTTAAGAACATAATTTGTTGCAGAAGTATGCTTGTAATCCAAAATGCTTTTTTATTGAAGTGAAATAATGGAAAATCAGATGATTCATTCTGCAACAGAAAAATATTTTTTTAAAAAATGATTACAATACTGTAATATAATACAAAATAATAAAGAAAATACAAAATATAAAGAAAACAAATAAATCTGCACTTCAGCTGTAATCCTAGATACACTTTCCTAGAATTAAGACCCATTGAGCACAATGGCACTTATCTCTGAGTAGAAATGTTTAGGATTGCACCATTAGTCTCTCAGGTTGTAATTTGCCTCCTCTTACACAAGAGTAAGCCCCAATGATTAAATAGGGCTTACTTTAGAGTAGACATGCAAAGCTAGCGCTGCAATCCTAAAAACACTTTCCAGGTAAGCCTCGTTGAATATAATGGGACTTTCTTCTGAGTAAACAGGGTCATGATAGCACCCTAGCCCTACAATCCAGAGTATTGTATGGGAGCACGTAAGAGACTTTACGTGCACCCATAGTTACTGCACCACCCAGTGAAAACCTATGGGAAATTCATATTGCAATGCAGAGTAAATTAATCTTACACCAGAGCAAGGACTCCCCGTAGTTACTCTGGATTGCGCCCTACGTCTCTCAGGCTCATCTGCCATCCTTACAAAGGGGTGAGCCCCAATGACTGAAATAAGTCTACTTCAGAGTAGACTTGCATAGGCTGGTCTGTGCTGGCAGAGCACAGAAACTGGCCGTATCCCAGCTATATTGCTTGTTTAGCAAGACATTGCTTGTATACCAAAATTTATTAGAAATGTTTGCTTGTCTTGCAGAACTCTCTTAATCCAAGTTACTCTCAATCCAAGGTTTTGCTATACTGTGGTATGCAGGAGAATAAGCAGGTAGTCAGAGCCATTGCAGCTATATGTATTACATACAAAGTTGCCTTTGTATGTAATACATGTATTTTTGTATTACATACAAAATCAGAACCTTGGTGCACCTAGCTCAGTGTGGCTGGCAATGACTGACAGAAGCTCCCCATGGCTTCTGATGGGAGACTTCCCAGTTAGGCCTGAAAATGCCAGGGATTATCACTGGGACTTTCTACATATAAAGCTTGCATTCTGAAACTGAGGCACAGTTCCTCCCCTGTCTGACAGCAACACAGATGATGGGCAAAATCCAGAGTAACTATGGGGAGTCCTTGCTCTGGTGTAAGAACAACTTACTCTGGATTCCAATATGAATTTCCCATAGGTTTTCACTAGGTGGTGCAGTAACTACAGGTGCACGTAACATCTCTTACATGCTCCCATAGTTTGGATTTGGGAGGATGCCTGCCTAAGGCATTGCCCAGAATGAACAACCAGTCAAAATCAAAACTTTACAGGATTAGGTAGAATCTTATGGATTATTCCTTATACTCTGGATGCAATACTGTCCTCTGACCATTTGCAGTGGTGACACTGCTGATTTATCCTCCTAAGTTTCACAACAACTGAACTCGGTCTTCAGTTTTCTCCAATCCATCAGTACTGTACATGATGTACTGTCTAGATCAGGGGTGTCCAACCTTTTAGCTTCCCTGGGCCGCATTGGAAGAAGACGAGTTGGTTTGGGCCACACATAAACACTAACAACTTTTTTAAAAAAAAAAGTAGGACAAAATGTAGGATGTCCTATATTTTGTCATACATTTTTAAACCTTGGAGTAAGTCTCACTTATTTTAATGGGGCTTACTTCTGAGTAGGCATGATGCATAGGATGGGCAACGATCCTCCAAGCTAAACCTTGGAGTAAGTCTCATTGATTATAACGGGGTTTTCTACTCAGTAGCCATGCATAGGATTGGGCTCTCAGACTGCAACTTGGGAGTAAGGCTCATTGACTTTAGTGGGGCTTACTTCTGAAGAGGCATAATGCATAGGATGGGCTATGATCCTCTCCAAGCTTAACCTTGGAGATATGCTGCAATCCTGAACACACTTTCCTGGGAGTAAGACCCACTGGGTACAATGGGCCTTACTTCTGAGTAGATATGGTTAGGGTTGCAGCATATCTCCAAGGTTAAGCTTGGAGAGGATCACAGCCCATCCTATGCATCATTTGGCTCTCAGACTGCAACTTGGGAGTAAGCCTTATTGACTTTAATGGAGCTTACTTCTAGGTCTCAAGGGCAGCAGTCAGCAACTGGGATAGAGGCTGAGGCTGCTTTGGGGAGATGCAGGTGGGCGAGTGCTGCAAGGTCTGCAGGGGCCTGAAGCACTCTGAGTGCCAGGAGGCAGGTAGGGGGAGGAGCCTGGCAGCCCAGACCGGCTTTGTGGCAGCCGCCCAGGGCAGTGCGCAGAGAAGCACGCAAAATTTGAAAATGGCTGCTGCCACAAAGCTGTTTTTTTTTCAAATGGTGGTGGCCAGCTTTGCAGGAGGGCCGCATCCACCCTCGTCCTGGGCCGCAGGACGAGGCCCTGGGCCTCGTGTTGGACACCCCTTGTCTAGATATCCCAAGGAGTACCAAAATAAGGGTGTCCTTTTTTTGAAGGAGGGAGGCTTGCATAATCTAATGTAGTGTTAAATTACCAAATGAGAAACGGGCAAAACTTCCAGTTGGAGATGCTCATTAAATTTCAGTCCCAGTTCTCTAACCTGACAGAAAATGCCTACCTTTTATTTTTGCTCTGTTTAGATAACAGAGCACAGCACTCCCCCATGTATCTTTCCAAACAGACAAGGTTCAGAACAACTATGTGTCTCAGAACACTGACGACTGTACAGCTGTAGCCCATCAACCTGGTCTATTCTTAAGGAGATACACATAGCAGGATTAATATTCTTCTGTTTGATTTATGGATTGGTATGTAGGCCATATTGTGTATATATTATATGACGGGTGTAGAGACAGCAGGATAAAACTATTTTTTAAAAATCTTTTCAATATAGAACAAAGACTGCAAGGGAAAGACAACATCCGGAAGGAAATGTCTGATGGCACTGAAAAGATGAGTCATTTCAGAGACAGATGGATGTAGATATATAGATAAGACAGTACATGCTGAGACAGAAGCGCCAAGATAGACGACATCGTACATACATAAAAAGGAAGGGGGAACCATACCTTTCTGCAGTTAACAAGTCTCCTTGCCTGCCTTCCTGCCCTTGTCTAGAATGTAAACTCTCAGTGTAAGTGAATGTTAAGAATTTTAATGAAGTGTACACTTTAAATGTATTAAACTGAATTATGCAGGAAAACAGCGGGATGGCAACAGATGTAGAGATCTGAGGGTAACATGCTTAGTTTCACTTGATGAATGTTTGTTTTGTTGTTCTGAAAAATTAATGTAATTAAATATTTAAAGAGAACAAGCAAAGCTTAAATTGACTTGGGATGGATTCCTTTCTTCCAAAAGCACTTAAAAATAAATAAATATGTCGGTTGCATTTAAATTAGGGAAGCTTGGTCTTGAACCATCCATTGTTCTATTGCAACAGTCTAATGCTATCTCTAAAACACACGTATCTGGCAACTGATATAACTTTTTTGTTTACCAAGGTAACTGGGAGGAGGAGAAACAATACTAATGGATTCTTCAATTAAAGAAATAGAATCAAGAAAAAAATTATGAAATATTGTTCACTCAGGTCTTTGGGTTTGGTGGGCAAGAGCAATTTGCATTTCAATTAAAAATGTAGCATAGATTCTATTGAAGTAATAGTGACAGGAGATAAAAACTAGACACAGCATGGTTTAGAAGACTATCAATGCCAATCAAGGCATGTTATCTCAGAAATAAGCCTCAATGAGTTAATAAGACTTACCCCCAGGCAATTGTGTATATAGGATTGCATTGATAGTGTTCTGGCCCTTGAACAAGGAGACTCTGGGCAAAATCCAGAGCAACTATAGGGAGTCCTTGCTCTGGTATAAGAACA
The DNA here is from genome assembly GCA_030015325.1 of Cryptoblepharus egeriae. Classification (NCBI taxonomy): domain Eukaryota; kingdom Metazoa; phylum Chordata; class Lepidosauria; order Squamata; family Scincidae; genus Cryptoblepharus; species Cryptoblepharus egeriae. The sequence continues at coordinate 39,828,803 of JAREYC010000004.1, read as the reverse complement.
ACTTACTCTGGATTCCAATATGAATTTCCCATAGGTTTTCACTAGGTGGTGCAGTAACTACGGGTGCACGTAGTCTCTTACATGCTCATGTAGTTACTCTGGATTTGGGGGTTAGGATGGAGCCCTATGAATCTTTTTTGGGAGAAAGCCTCATTGAAGACAATGAGACTTCCTTCTGCATATATGCAGGATTGTGCCATTGTGTTCAAATCTTTAGCCATGAAACTAAAGCTTAGATGTCTTACTGCTGAGTGTAATCCACTCTAAGCATGTCACAAAGGCAATAGCTCTGAACTCTAGAAGTCATAGGGCTGGGAGGACGTTAAGTGTCATAAACAAACATATCACATAATAATAGAAGGTTGTCAGCTATTTTTAGAAAGCATTATGCTTTGAAACTACATGTGGATGACTTTTACATTCCTGGAATATAATTCCATAATGAAAAGATCCACATGAAAATAACTTTTTGACTTTCAAAACACTTAAATGACCTGGGATCTCACAAAACCACCGTTCTTCATATTAGCCTTCCAGACAACTTCCTATTAGTTAATTCTTCTCATCTTCCTCATCATTCTCTCTCTCTCTCTCTCTCTCTCTCTCTCTCTCTCTCACACACACACACACACACACACACACACAAAACACACCTTTTCTGGAATGGTACCCAAGGAAGAGCTGCTGGGCCCCTTCTCTGCTCACTTTTAGTCAGGCAGATAACTCTGGTTTTATTTAAAACAGAAACATTAAAGAACACCAGCTCTTTTAAAGTTTGTCATGGTGTTTATTAATATATCTGTTTTTATTATTGAGCAATGCTTTATTTTTATTCTAAGATACCTTGAATAATTTTTTAATGCAGAGTCTATATGTTCTTTTTAAAAAGAAGGAAGAGTTATATTAGGAAAGAATAAATCTAATTTGTTATCAGTTTCCTCAAAATCTGGTTACTATGATAGTGTAGAGATGGAGGATGTTTGACTCTTTAATTTTGTGCATGGTCCCTCTAGAAGCCACCTCCTCCCCAAAGTTAAATTGGGACCTGAAGGAGCAATAAATGGGGGCTACTAGGATCTGTGGAAGTGGACAAAGTGCCCTCTATTTTCTTCAGTATACATGTTAAAAGTAAAATAAGCAAATGTAAGACAGTTATAATGGAATAAAATTGCCGCTTTTACTTGCGTATAAGCCGAGGCACCTAATTTTACCACGGAAACTGGGAAAACTTATTGACCTGCGCATAAGCCAGCTGGCTGGAGAGGTGCGCGGGCGGGCGCTGTTGTGGCACCCACCCACACGCCTCTCCAGTTCGCTGGAGAGGCGCGCGGGCAGGCGCTGGTGGTTACAGCCGACCACATGCCTCCTTGGTCGGCTGGAGGTGCTTGCAGCCTCCAGCCGACTGAGGAGGCGTGCGGGCGTCCGCCATTTTGGGGCAAGCCTGGTGCTTGCCCTGTGTATAAGCCGAGGGGGCTTTTTGGGCCCATTTTTGGGGCCCAAAATATGGCTTATACGCGAGTATATACGGTACTATGTTTCTATTCCAATTATGCTCATATACTTTAGGCTAGCTACCAATAGCCAGAAAAGATGAGGCACAACAGCTAATCTGCTAAGAGAATTTTTCAACGTATGTAATTGTACCAGCATGATGAGAAATCCAACTGTGTCACAGCAGCCTGACATGGTGAGTCATCATAGTAACTCTGTCAATAGTAAAGTGGCCATTACCACATTAAATTTCACATTATGTTGAAATGGAGATAAAGTGGGAGGTATGAATTTGACAAATAAGTAAATTGCCAGTCTTTTCCATTTGCTCCAACACTGTGTCTGTCATTCGTAGTTATGATCAGCACAAATAACTGTGTGCTCTGGTGCACTGAACTTGCAACTGAATGTCTTAAGAATTTGCAGGACACATCAGCACATGGTGGTTTTAGCAAACAACCACCTGGCGCTTGGCAGGACTGGAGAAGCATTCTGAGACCCACAACAGAAATTAAATTCCAAATTGCAAACTGAATAAAGTTGTTCCCATAGGTAACACAGTCCTAAGTTTGGACAAGTGGTTCCCAAATCTTTCAAATCCACTTTTTAAAATGACACCTAGTTTTAAGAGGCCTGGGGCACAATCCAGTGCAAATTCAGCCTGCTGTGCCCTAACTGCTCTCTCCTAACTATTCTGTATCCAGAGCAGAAAGTTATGCTGCATCCAGAGAGTCAGGAAGCCTGGGCTGCCCTAACTGCTCCATAGCATGCTAAGTAATTGACACATGGGGAGGCCTTGCTCCTGAGGAGACACCCCTCAGATCACACTGAACAAGGAACAGCTGTGGTGCCTACAGTGGTGACACGACTCTGCGCATCACCCGGTGCGGAAGTCTGTGCATCACCCCTGGGATGCACGCACCCCCCTACCTGGACTGCGCAGTTGCCAAAGTTGGCGCCTGCACAGTTGTTTCTGAAGCCAACTGGCTTCAGAAAGAGTACTGAGCAGGCACCATCTCTGACACCTGCGCAGTACCTTTCTGAAGCCTTTTGGCTTCAGGGGAGACTGTGCAGGCGTCAGAGTTGGTGCTTGTGCAGTACTCTTTCTGAAGCCATTCGGCTGCCGCTCTGCCTCCTGAGTGAGGCCGAATGGCTGTGCAGAGGCGCGGACTTTCTCTGCTCTAAGGAAGTCTCCTCTGAAGCTGTTCCGCATGCTCAGTGTGTCTCTGCACAGGGCACCTCAGCTGGCCATTCGGGCCAGCTCCGTGGACAAGTGGCAGCTTCTGGCTGCTGCTCTGCCTTGGAGCTGGCCTGAATGGGCGTGCTGACACCCTGGGACTGCCAAAGGACAGTCAAACTCCTCCGGCGCATCACCCCATATGGAGCACATCACCCAACACAGCCCACATCAGCCACACCAGTCTGGTGACGCCACTGGGTGCCTGCCTTATAAGGAGTCTCTGATGAGATGCCAGTACACTCTACAGTGAATACAAGGGGCGTCTTGGAGTGGCCTGCTGTATCCTGAGGTTTGTGGGCAGTCGTAGTTTATTCCATATCCTGAGGTTGAGAGGCAGGGGTTGCACCTAGGATGGCCAAGAACTCAGATTTTTGGTCAATACTGCCATTCTTACTCGGGCCTTATCATGGACCTTATAAGGCCTTATATGGGTCTACTCATTACTATACCTGCTCCTGAGGTGGTATATCTCTGAGGAGCTGGAAGAGGGCATTTCTGCCTTGGAAACAGGTTTTGGATACAGAGTAACTGCTCTGCCCTAGGCAATGCTAAACATGCCCTCAACATGCCTCTCTTGAACTGCTTAGGGCAGAGCAGTTAGGGCAGAGCAGGTCCACCTCTCTTAGAGCACGCTATGTTGCCTTGCTGTGCCCTAAGCCTTTTCCAAAGTAAATGGGGTGGAGCATCTTGCAGTTGCTCCACCCTAGTGATAGATAGCGCAACCCAAGGGCTCTTATGTGGACAGATTAGTTGCTCTGGATTGCGCTGTAAGGGCACAATTCAGAGTGAGGGCGGTGAGGAGAGCCATAGCTGGGCTCCCCCAACTACTCTGTATCTAGAACAGAAAGTTATGTTGCATCCAGAGAGTCAGGAAGCTGGGGCTGCCCTAACTGCTCCAGAGAATGCTAAGTCAGTGACAGCTAGGGAGGGCTTGCTCCTGAGGAGACACCCCTCAGATCACACTGAACAAGGAACAAGGAGCAAGTCCAGAGGAGAGCGACAAGAATGATCAATGGGATGCAGTGGTGGGCTCCAGCAGGTTCGCACCTACTCTATAGAACCGGTTGTTAACGAGAGAGAGGACATATAAAGTTTAAAAATAGCCATTTAAAAGTTGGGCATAGAACCAGATGGGCATAGAACCAGTTGTTAATTTCTTTGAATCCCACACTGGTGGGATGGAAGGGAAGCCCTACTAGAAAAGATTGGGGGAACTTGGTCTGTTCAGCCTGGAGAACAGAAGGCCTTCCAATTCTATGATTCTAACAGCTGTAATGCCTGGACTATAAGGAAGCCCAGCAGTTCCTGACAACCAGTTACAGCTGCAGTACCTCTAGAGAAAGGTGGATGCTTGGAGTGGCCTGCTGTATCCAGAAGGCTGCCGTAGTTGTTCCATATCCTGAGGTTGAGAGGCAGGGGTTGCAGCTAGGCTGGCCATTTTTGGTCAATGCTGCCATTCTTACTCTGGCTTATCATGGACACCTATGGGTCTACTCATTACTATACCTGCTCCTGAGGTGGTATAACTCTGAGAAGCTGAAAGAGGGAATTTCTGCCTTGGAAACAGGCTCTGGATAGAGAGTAACTGCTCTGCCCTAGGCAATGCTAAACATGCCCTCAACATGCCTATCCCAATCTGCCTAGGCTGCCCCAGTTAGGGCAGAGCAGGTCCACCTCAATAGGGGCACCCTGTTGCCTTGCTCTGCCCCAAGCTTTTTCCAGAGTAACAAGGTTGGAGCATCTTCCATAGGGCAACCCAAGTGCTACTCTGGATTGGGCTGTAAGCGCACAATCCTAACCATGAGGAAAGAAGGTCCCATTGTGTACAATAGATCTTACTCCCAGAAAAGCATGTTCAGGATTGCAAACTAAAAAAAGTTTCACTTTATCAGCTGCTCAAGCCTCTGTTTTGTTCTGTTTTACTATGCTGGAAGGGAGGATCATAGGCAGGTTCCATTGATTTCAAATACATATTCCTTATCAAATTGCAGGAGGGGAACTTCTTTCCTAAGAGTTTTTAGGGCCTGTGTTCATTGGATCAGGAGCATTCTGATAGCACTGCATTCCTCTCAGCCTCCCCTCCAAAGTGTTTTAGGGCATGATCATGAGTAAATGTGGATGTACAGCTCAGATTCACTTTCCATAGGGCTCCATACTTTTTCTTGTCAGTTATCAGTCTGTCAGTTTCAGGACCACCAAAAATCAGTTTGGGATTGGGTGATGGGTTACAACCCGCAGTCTGGAAACCACTACTTTAGTTGGCATCTTGTGCATACTTATATGAGAGTGTGTTCTGTTGAACTCAACAGGATGACTTTTTATACTTCCCATTGTCCATGGAGCAGGGTGCTGAACATGGTTCCTCCCCTCCTTTTGTCCAAACAGCAACTCTATGGGGTACGTAAGGCTGAGTGATAGTAACTGACCCAATGTCACTTAGGAAGTTTCATACTTAGTGGGGATTTGAACCTTGCTCTTTAAGGTCTAGGTCCAACTCTTCACCCTTTTGCTGCCTGTCCTCAATAGGTGAGCAAACTCACCCACTTGACAGAAGGCAAAGGGAAAGGGCAGTCTTTGGCAGATTTAGTACAGATCATATCTATATAAAAACTATTTTAATTATTTCAGTATCCCTATGAACACTCTTTGTCTCCTTTAAGCTGTGTGGCTGTACAGTTCACGCAGCTTGGAGCTCTGTGTTCCTAGAAGTGTAGAGATGATGTGTGATGCCATGGACATGTATCTAAAAATGGAAGTGAGCCACCTTTCAAAAACCTAAGGAGTTCATGAAGTGGTACAGACTCTTAGGAGGGAATATTACCTGAGTGTGATTAGGATTTCCTTTCTATATTCAAAGTAAATAATAATATGGGGGAATAAATAAGCAGGCACTGCTTTAGATCAGCCATAAACGGGATGTCGAAGGCTGCAATCCTAAAGACACTTTCCTGGGAGTAAGACCCACTGAACACAGTGGGGCTTACTTTTGAGTAGGCATGGTTAGGATTGTGCTCCAAGACAATGTTTAAATTTATATAAGAAACAAATGATGGGGGAACACATATGCATATATACACACACAGGATATATATTATTTTGCTCTTCAAGTAATCAAGCAGCCTTTACCCAGGAAGACAAGAAACAAAGCAGGAATAGTTAGAACAAAATAGCTTGTCACATTAGCTTTGAAATCCAAACTCTGAGAAAAAGGAAGAAAAAATATTAGCTTGCTGGATGGATTCACCATAAATTATTTTTTGCAGTATGATGCTTGCAACTATTTGAAATGCTGGAGAGCCAGGAGAATGACTGAAGAACAAGATAACTATTCACATGAAATTACAAAACTAGTGAGGTAAGGTATCATAATCCAGATTCTTCTCATCAGTTATCTCCCCATCAAAAAGCTCTTTGTCCTTCTATATTAAATGGAACATGCTAACAGACTGATACAGTCCAGAATGCAAAAAACAGAACAAAAAAACCCAAAAAACCAAATGGCAATAATTAAAATAGTGATAAAAGTTATAAGCAGATGCAGGAACTGGAAATATCTGACGTGCTCACAAAACTATCTAAAACAGTTTCTTGCTTTTGATGCTGGCTATTGGCTACATATTCAAAGTATTTTCTCCTTTAGGGGGATACAAGTGAATATTTAATGTAGCTATTAACCAATAGGCAGGCACACTTTCGGAGATCCTTGCCTGAGATGTGAAAATTAAACCAATTTTTTTCCTATAGTTGGCTAGGAGTCACCTCAGTACTGAATGGTGGAATTCAGAAATGGTAAAGGGTCTGCAGAATTATATTCACACAACTGCACATGATTTAGGGCATAATCCTAAGAAAATTAGGATAGAAAATTAGTTAGGTTGGCCTAACTCACCTCGCCTACCTTTCCGTGATGGAGTGGGGAGGTCGGCGTATGCCTGTGCATCGGCCTAACCCTCTTCCGCACCCCCAGGAGTGGCAAAGACGTGTCTTACTGCACTATCCTATCTTACTGCACTATCTTACTGCACTACCTTACTGCACTACAGTAGGCCAGCACATAACTTATGCTGGGGCTTAGGCTGGCCTAAGTGAAGTTTAAGATTGCAGAATTAGCCACATGATTGACTCTAGGACCAGGGCTGGCCAAAACTATTAAAATGCCATAACTCTGCTGCCACCTTCCCTGGCTCCTTCATCTGCTCAGACTCTTGAATCAAAGCAGGAAACGTGAAGAACTCTCAAATTGCTACCAAAGCACTCTACATTTCCTCCTTTCTTGACAGAGACCACAAGAAGAAAAGAGAGATCTTCCTCCCCTACTAGCTTTTTTTTAAAGTACCCAATGGAGAAAGGTGAGAGAGCTAGGAGCTGAACACCCAGCACACCTGAGGACTGGAATGCAGCGATCCTCACTCCATCCTCAAGGACTCTTTACACAAACCAGAAAATGAGAGACACAAGAGGAAGGGACTGGGAAGGTGGCTGACTCCATTTGTGGTGACAAAGGGATAAGAGAAGATAGTGAGTATCTTATCCATTGCTCCTCTGCTCAGAACCTAATCCTCAGCCTGATGTGAATAGGCTCCTTTGCATTATGGAGGGCTGGCTGTGGTTTGAAGAGTAATTATGAACCATTGCAACCTTTCTTTAGCATTCATCATTTTTTATTTGTACAAGAGGAAAAGTGAGTTGGAAAACAGTAAAAATGCCTAATATAGTTAAGACTGGCCTCTCTTTTAAGGTGCAATCCTAACCACATCTACTCAGAAGTATAGTCTCATTCTGTTCTTTGGGACTTACGCTCAGGAAAGTGTGTATAGGATTGCATCCTTATTCTGGAATAAGTGATTATTTCAACAGCAGCCTCCATAAACTTTGATGGTAAGGTTCACCTAAATTATCTGCCCAATTGTTCAACAGAAATTACAGTAGGCTTGGTATGTAAATAATTTCAAAGGAAAAACTGTAACCATACACTAAGTGTGGATGACTCCTGGAGACCAAGTGAATATATAGTGCACATCCCAATATCCTCAGAACAATCAGGCATGATTCAGACACAGGAAAGCACTATAGATACACCAGGGGTGATGTCAGTGCAGGAAAATCTGTGCCTTGTCATTCATAAATGGGAATGCTTATATGTTTCCCATATTTGACCGAAAAGGAAATCTAGAAATCCTTGCATAGACAGAGTAATTGGCAAAACCATACCATAAGAGAGGGTTTTATTTCCATATATGTTCCATCAACATCTCTTCATTGTGCCAGTCACATGACAAAGGGAAATTTCACAGGCAGGGGGAGCTTTCAATTTGCCAATTAAAGGGATCCTAGATATGGAAGCTGCTAAAAACAGCCACACTTAAAATATTCTTTTTCTTTTTAATTATTCACATTCCTTTGAACTACCGGCAACAGTTTTGTTCTACTCTAGAGAGGTCTGAGGAAACGTTCTAACTCTAAATTATATCCTAATGCCATACAAAGACTAATTAAAGGGGAGGAGAGGAGAACTTGCCAGAAAAGTAGATGACTCAATATGACGTAGCTGATTTATAGCATCAGGGGACGTTCACCCAGAGCCATTAGCAGCTTTTTGAAAAGAAAATGTAAGTCATATTTGAACTTCAAAGATCATGCAATCTGGGAAATATCATCCCGTTTCTGATCGTAAATATTTTATGACCAAAGCTCTATTAACTCCTCAGTGTTTTAAATTCCAAAATGTTTTCAAATGACTTAAAAGCCTGAGGAGGATATGAGGAAAGAAGTTTTTTTAAAGAAAAAAGAGACAGCAGCAGAAGCTTCATGTTAAAAATGAAGTAATTACCTTCCATGTAAAATGTTCGTTGAGAATGTTGCCTGAATCTAACACACATGCTTCAATCGTCACAGGGCCCATGTACTATATATTTAAGCCTCGCATGCGATTGTCACAAACTGCACCACCTGAAGTTTAACTCAGTTCCCATGAGATGGAGTTTTGCCAATTGAGGATGATGCTTTAGCTGTAATCTATAAAAGTTTATGCTTTTTCTTTTGTAGATGTGTAAATCTTCAAGGTACCACAAGGCTCTTTGTTGGTTTTGCTGCCGCTGGCTGTCATGGATACAGCTATAGACCTACTCTCTGACATCTCTTTCTCCATCCCTACTGGTATGGGTAGGATAGCTGAATATACCCTCACCTGCTATTGCCCTGAAAAGTAATCATCTAACCTTGCACAGCCAGGATTTGTGCTCAGAAGAAGCTGTGACCACACTATTGGCATAACCATGTCATCTTATCCCAAGTGATAAGAAAGAGGAGCACAAGAGTAGTTGAAGGGGGTGGATAGGAGATGAAACCCTGGAAGATCTATAGAAGAAGATGAGATGTTTTCAGTAGAAGCACTCAGATGCTGTAAAAAACAAACTGAGAAATTTGCCTAGGGCATATGTTCATTTCTAGGACACTGTCTTTCTCAAAAGCTGCCTGGGAGCTAGTAGGCAACTTATGTGAGCTCAATCTTATGCATATCTACTCAGAAGTAAGTCCCATTATAGGTAAAGTACTTACTCCTAAGTAAGAGAGGAAAATGATTGCAGTCTAAAATAATTTACCATGAGTAAATCCTATTGACAGTGGAGCTTATTTTTCAACAAATAAGACTAGTACTCTAATGCTCCGACCACATTCCTTCATTTACAATACCATATTTTACTTCACAATTTTCAAGAAGAAAATTTTCTTTAGAATGTGTTCCATAGAGATCTTCAGTTCATTTCTTTCTCCAACATTAGGAACAATACTTCAAAATCTTCATGGGTCAAATAAGCACATCTGAATAAATATAACTGATGTTTAAGCATAGAAAAGACAATTATTTTCAGAATATAAATTTGACAGTAAAGCCCTATTCATACACTATTTTTTGCATGGATCATGCATATCTATGCATGGCCACACAGACCACTTGTTGTCAAATGGGGAGGGGGAGACTGAGAATACACAAGAAAACCTGTATTATATTGACATTCTTCCCAAAGTTCCCATGTTTACCACGTTTATCTGCATAGACAAAGTTTCTGCCCATGCATCAGCAGTAGTTATTATTATTAAAAATATGAATACTTAATGTATTTTCCACATTTATTAAACAATCCTTCAAAGCTGCTCAGAGTGGTGCATAGTTTTTCCTTCCTATGAAGTAGATGAGGCTGAAAGACAGTGACTGGTCCAAGGTCACTCAGGAAGTTGCACAACCGAACAGGGATTTGAATCTGGATCTTCTAGGACTAAGGCTGCAATCCTAAAGACACTTCCCTGGGAGTAAGACCCATTGAACACAAAGGGGCTTATTTTTGAGTAGGCATGGTTAGGATTGTGCTTTAAGTCCAACATCAGAACCATCACACAGTCCTGACTTACATCATCCTATTTAACAAAAAGTGCACAAAACAGTTTGCAAAGTGTAAATGAAGCAATGGTTCCTTATCACAGAGGTCTCTGGATACATTGTAACTGCTCTTCTCCAAGCAATGCTAATAGTGCCCTCAACATGCCTCTCCTGAACTGCCTGGGCTGGCCCAGCCATGGCAGCCCAGGTCCACTTGTCTTGGGGCAGCTTATGTTGCCTTAGGTTGCCCCAAGCCTTTTCCCAGAATAATGAGGGTGGCCCATCTTGCAGTTTGGTTAGCCCAGTGATAGATAGGGTAACCCATGTGCACTTCTGGATTGTGCCCTAAGCTACCTGACAGAGTTGTTGTTTTCTGATGTATGGAGAGATGGTTTTTTTGCTCTTCCCACACCTCAGAACACTTCCCAGAGGTGTCCAGAAGGCACCACTGGTCATGTCTGGGAGATCCTTGAGGTCTTCCAGCTATAGTCTTGGTACCTGAATTGTGTGAAATCAGCAGATGCTGAACCCACAGATAAGAAGTCTACTATATAATTTTCCCCAGTTTGGTTTAATTTTGCCCTGGACAACGCCTCAATTGTGGCAACTTGTAGGAACAAAAATATCCAGCTTTCTTGACTTTTTTCAGAATTATTATAGCAGTGGAGGTCTTTGTCAAACTTCCCATCTTGCAAGACTCTGCATGCAAACTCATCGACGGGCAGATTTCGTTCTGCAAGTGAGGTGGGATCGGTGGTGGGTACCCAGTTTTATAATTTATTAATGTAGTTGTTTTTTGGGATCATGGCACAATAAAAGGTTGAAGACCACTGTAGCAGAAAACGTGCATGTGTGTAGGGATCAAATAATACCAGCAAGTCTATTACAAACATGTGATAGTCCACATAAGTAATGATGATGCAGCTGCCATAAGGTCCTCATTCACTAAAATGAATATCAACCTAACCCAGAACAACTTCAGAGCTTCTATATACAGAGCTCCTTCCAAGCCCCCTACAAAGGTGGGGGAATCAATGCCCATGATTCCCTGTGACTAAGAGTACATAAAAAGCTGTCCTGCTTATAAGAATTTGTAATGATCATATTAAAAACCATGCTGAAAATGTAAGCCACAGTTACAATCTGACTTTGAGTAGAGGGATAAATTGATGGAGATGATTAGCTCAGCATGAGAACGTTACTTCCAGAGCAGGTAAGAAGAGTGTCTAAATATTCAGGAAAGCATAAAAGATTCTAGAGAATGTTGAACTTCTTTAGTCTTACCCTCTGCTTCTATAATATAATAATGTATAATGGATAAGAGCTAAAATGTTAAATATGTTAGGAGTTCAGAGGTGCTGCCTCCATGGCAGAAATCTAACTGCAGTTGATGTGCTTCAGAACATTTTCTCAAAAGGAATAAATTAATACAAACTAGCATTCTGATGTACCATTTCTTTGTGGAAAGAAATATACCAAAAAGGTCTAAAGGAAAAGGAAAGTAAAAGGCCTCAATATATGACTAGTATACAACAGCTTGTTAAATCTCCTGGTAAAATATTATGATTTTCTTCAGTAACCCATTTGGAGGAGAGCTATTGCTCTTAAGTGTGTAATTTCCCATTTTGAGACTATTTCTTAGGAACAATAATTAAAGAACTGGAAGGCATTAAGAGGCCTAGGAGAAAGGTTAATGCTAATGAAAGAATGTGAAGAAAAATTAAATGTCCAGAAATGGATGAAACTGATTTTCAGTATCAATAACAAAAGGGAGTTACTGAGGGCACAACAGAATGCAGAAAGTCCAAAGCAATTTCCTTTTATTTTAAATACAGGTTAAAAGGCATGTGGCTGCTGAAGGTCTTATTTGCTGTTCTATTACTTATGTAGTAGGTTATAAAAAGTCCAGTATATAAGCAAAGCCTGTACTGTTTAATCAATAATACAACTTGTGGATCTCAGGCCTAATTGTATAGCTGAAAACACAAAGCAGCTTAATTCTGTCTCTGTCAGTAAAATGTTGCTAAAGATAGCCTGAAATATGTCAGCTAAAAGGTAAACAGGCAGGTCTTCTTCATGGCCGTGATCTGGTGCCAAACCTGATAAGTGAACAATAGCCATTTTAATGGAGTTTGCCACAAAGACTTTTGCTCCCAAGCCTAAAGGCAGCTCATTGTTATTAAGTATAATGATTAAGATAATACCTAATCTTGTGTGGTGTGACCTGCAGAGGAAAGATCACACAAAAAGAAAGATACAAAAAGGTCATGTACACATGCCCCACTTTTTGACAACTTTTGACCAATAATACACAATGCAAACCTTGTAAGCCAGTTATGTAAAAGCTAATACAGTCTGTTGTAACAATAAAAGAAGGAGGCTCAGAGCAATCTGGGCCACTCCTTGCTTTGGACATGAGTCCAGGGAGTTTGCCCAATACACATGTTGAATAAAAGATCCCGAATCTGATACCTCGGTTGTCTGCTAGTTTGTGAGATTGTGCAACATTTAATAGTATTAGTTGTAGTATTAGACCTAGTATCAGCAACAGCAACATTTTTAATTTAACATTTTATTCCTGCATCATCAGTAAATGTCAGTGTGACTAACATTAATAAAACAACAATTAAAACAATAAAACAGCAATATCATTAAAAATACTAGTGTAAACGTTATAACAGTTTTACAAACCTCCAAGTTACAAATATAATTTGATAAAAGGAGATTTTTAGTATTGGTTAAAAGTGAGTTGGTTAACTGTCTTAAAATGGATGACTTCCTTGGTATCACAAAAGAGATGGTACTACCATGGGTTGTAATTTACAGCACAACCCTATACATGTAAACTCAGAAATCCAGTTTTGTTCAATAAGGCTCACTTCCTGTTATTTAGGATTACAGTTCTAGCCAGCCATGACTGAGAAGTTAGTAACTATTAAGAAACCTGCTAAAATCAATAAAATGTGGTACAGTGGTACCACAGTTTATGAGAATAATTCATTCACGAAGCAGGCTTGTAAACCAAAACACCTGTATATCAAAGTGAGTGTTCCCAAAAGAAATAATGGAAAGTCAGAAGATTCATTCCACAACCCCAAAATATTCTTATAAAAGTAATTACAGTACTATAATATAATACAAAATAATAAAGAAAATACAAAATACAAAGAAAAATAAAACAAATTAACCTGCACGTAGGCTGCAATCCTGAAGTGCACTTGGGCTAGTCTATCTTTCACTGGGCTGGCCCAATTTCAAGTTTGGCTAGCCTAGTTACACCTGAAAGGCTTAGGCTGGTATAAGTCAACCTAAGCTGGCCCAAGACAGATGGACCTGGGTCAGTCCAGCTGTGCCAGTCTAGACAGTTCAGGAGAGGCATGTTCAGCATGGAACAGAACAGTGCAGTTATGCTGTATCCAGAGCCTGTTTCCAGGGCAGAAATGCCCTCTTCCAGCTTCTCAAAGTTAAACTATCTCAGGGGCAGGAATAAATCTGAGTAGACCTTTAGGGATCCATCACAAGTCAGAGTAAAAATTGAAATGTTGGCAAAAGTGTTGGGTCCTTGGCCAGACTAACTGCACCCCTGCCTCTCAACCTCTGGATATGGCACAACTATACCAATCCATCTCAGGATACAGCACAATTATACCAGCCCTGTGAGCATGCTGCACTTGTACTGCTACCTCTTCAGCAGCAGTTGTGCTACCCAGAGGCCTTCAGTCCTGTGGATTTGGCCTAACTTGTCAGCTCAGAATCCTACCAATGCCAGTTAAATAGCTGGCACAGCTCCAAGGCAAGAGATTGGCACCCAGGTGGCTTATGGGGATATAGGAAAACCCACCATGCAGCATGTAATCCTTTCGTACATTGTGAAGACAGATAGTGAAATAGATTGTGCTGCACAAATCCAACTCTATAGGCCCAATGCTATCTACATTTCCAGCTCTGATTCAACCATGCCCCTGTGATGGGAGTGGGTGGGGAGACTGTCATCAAGACCTCCTTATTGGTCCTTTACCTCGGAGATGAATTTGAGCCATATCAGCACCAGAAAGTTGGACTGGATCAGATCTTATTATTCCCCCTTCTTTCTTTATGTAGTAGTGATCAAAATCCAAGAAGTACCAATATGCTAGAAAAACAATCTACTAAAGAGGAAGCAAGGGTGTAAAAATGTTTTGATTAAAAAGATTCAACAAAAAATGATGCAAAATCTGAAATAAACAAGATGTCCCTACAAATATGAAATTTACTAAATGTTATTGTTGTTTTTGTCTTATCTCAATAGTTTGATTGAAATTCCAGAGAAACATGTGAAAACTGTTTTTAATCACTGATTGATGGGTAAGTTTTATTGAACAGCCAGACTACCCATCAGAATTTCAGCTATCTAAAGCGTTAGGCTGCAATCCTAACCACACTTTCCTGGGAGTAAGTACTATTGAACACAACAGGACTTACTTCTGAGTAAACATGCTTAGGAGTGCACTGTTAGGCATATACTTCCCTGTCTCATGATCTTAGGTTTCTCAATTTCCAAGCTTATATTTCAAGTTCAAGTTCTTTATTAACAGTCTACTGACCAGCCATATAAAAACATATAAAACCAGACACAAATCCTATAAAACAACACCATAAAAGTATAAAAATATAAACAAATCCACATTCACATTTCTCCTCGGCCCAAAAAGGAGATCAAACATTTGTAAATGCAAGTTTTCTGCGTATCAACTGTGCAGCATAACAAAACTGCGCAACCTTGATAGACAACTCAGAGTCAAAATCAAGTAACGAAAAGGTGACTTGCATTTCCTCATTAAGCCACCTTAAATTACTAAGGGTCGAAGAGATGTAACGGAGTCTCAAAGTCTCATAAAGCGGACAGTAAAGCAAGATATGAGCAATAGACTCCACAGCATTAAGTTCACAGGGGCATGTTCTCTCTATATAGGGGCGGCCCCCAAAACGTCCCAGTAAAACCGAGGATAGCAGTACATTCAACCTCGCTTTTGTAAAGGCAACTCTAAATTTGGGAATTGTAATATTATAAAAGTATAGGGGCGGGGAATGAGAGAAGGCTTGATCCCCTAGAAAAACATGAGTAGGAGGATTTCTGCTCATAAGTCTCATCTCCTGATCCACCAACCTCTGACGTATGATGTTTCTTGCAGCTCCCAGATTCATAACCATTAGGGACTCTGGGCAGAGGTCACATAAGCTAAAGTATTCCAGACAACGTTTTTGCCAGGTGCCAATAAAGGAATCTAAAAATATCAAATAGGTAAGATTTTCCTGCTTTGCAAGCATCTTCAGAAAGTAAAGCATGGAGTTTAGTCGTAACGATAACTCAATGCTTGGGATTCCAGACTCCAACCTGACCACTTGATTTGACACACATCTCGGGACACATAGCAGTTTGCGCAAAAATTTTGTCTGAACCGAATCCAGGGATCTAGAACTAGAAAAAGGTGCAATCTCTGAGCCATATAATAGCTGGGCTCTTGTTTTAACAGTGTGCAGCTTTAATGCTGCAGGAAGGAATTTGGCACCTGTTGAGTGATGAAAGCGGAGAATGGCACCTGAAGTTTTAAGTGCAGTTTGGGCTACGTAGTTTTTATGGGCCAATCGTTCTCCTTGATAATGGACTATCACCCCTAGATATTTTATTAATTTGACCTGTTCAATAGATTTCTTATTTAAAGTCCATTGATAGGTTCTATATTTTTTGGCAAAAACAACTACCTTGGTTTTCTCTGAATTTATTATTAGCTTCTCCTGTGAACTCACCAAAGCAAGATGGCGAAGAGCCCTCCTCATGCCAACCTGTGTTCGCGATAAAATAAGAATATCATCGGCATATGCCAAAACAGGGACATGACGATCAGCAAGCTTTGGAGGGTGAAAGGCTAGATCGTCAAAAGATTTTATCAGAGAATTAATATAAAAATTAAATAAAAAGAGGGCAAGAACACACCCTTGTCTAATCCCTTTATTCACCAAGATAGGTTGTGTCAGATGGCCTTTAGATGAGCACCTGATCCTAATACCTGTATTACTGTACAGTAGCAGTACAGTAGCAAGAGTAGCAAGAGTCTTCGATCTATGGACGAGGCCATAAGATAAGCTAATGGCCATAGCTAATTATATAAGCTTATAATTATATAAGCTAATTATATAAGCTTATAAAATAAGCTTATATTTATAAAGAGGTCATGGTAATAACAAGAGCCCATTTTCCCTTTCTTGCCAATTTTTGTGGCATTGGGAACATAATTTTCCATCTCTGATTGTGTCTTTCCAAATACACTGACAGACTTGATTTTCTTTACCTCACCATGCAGGAAGATCAGTAATTGCCAGAAGGTGGATAAAGTATAATGCTTCAATCTTTGCTGAGAGACATAAATTCAGGTTTATTACAGGGATGTATAAATTGAATAGAAGCTGTGAGGGAAAACTACATGAATATAAAGAAATTTCTACTTAACCTTCCCCCCTCATCTTGGAGTAAGTAATAAGCAGGCCTCCTTCAGTCTTGAGAGACTATGGTAACAAGCGAATCCCACCAGTAGTGAATGGAACAATTTATACTTTTCACTCAACCTAAAATATCATTTTCTCTGGATAAGCTCTTAAGAAATATAACAACCAATTTAGTACAACTGTCTCAAAGATATATTTTGACAGCATCCTGCTTAATGATGCCCAAATATTCAGTCTATACAAATCAATGAAATGGTAATCGTTCCCAACCATCATCTATACTGATGCACAATTCTCTCTTACACATTCAGAGAAAGCTCATGAAGACTGCTCCCCAATACTTACTTAACAAGGAGTAAGGCTGCAATCCAGAGCAAACTCAGCCTGCTCTAACCTAACTGCACTCTCCTAACTATTCTGTATCCAGAGCAGAAAGTTATGCTGAATCCAGAGAGTCAGGAAGCCTGGGCTGCCCTAACTGCTCCAGAGCATGCTAAGTAATTGACACAAGGGGAAGACTTGCTCCTGAGGAGACACCCCTCAGATCACACTGAACAAGGAACAGCTGTGGTGCCTACAGTGGTGACATGACTCTGCACATCACCTGGTGCGGAAGTCTGTGCGTCATCCCTGGGATGCGCCCCCCCCCACCTGCACTGCACAGTCACCTGGCTTCAGAAAGAGTACTGCGCAGGCACCATCTCTGACACCTGCGCAGTACTTTTCTGAAGCCTTCTGGCTTCAGGGGAGACTGTGCAGGCGTCAGAGTTGGTGCCTGTGCAGTACTCTTTCTGAAGCCATTCGGCTGCCGCTCCGCCTCCTGAGTGAGGCCGAATGGCTGTGCAGAGGCGCGGACTTTCTCTGCTCTAAGGAAGTCTCCTCTGAAGCTGTTCTGCATGCTCAGTGTGTTTCTGCGCAGTGCACCTCAGATGGCCGTTCAGGCCAGCTCCTCAGACAAGTGTCAGCTTCTGGCTGATTCTCCGCCTTGGAGCAGGCCTGAATGGGTGTGCTGACGCCCGGGGCCTGCCAAAGGACAGTCAAACTCCTCCGGCACACCACCCCATACGGAGTGCATCCCCAATGCAGCCCACACCAGCCGCACCAGTCTGGTGACGCCACTGGGTGCCTGCCTTCTAAGGAGTCCCTGATGAGATGCCAGTACATTCTACAGTGAATACAAGGGGCTTCTTGGAGTGGCCTGCTGTATCCTGAGGTTTGTGGGCAGCCGTAGTTTGTTCCATATCCTGAGGTTGAGAGGCAGGGGTTGCAGCTAGGCTGGCCAAGAACTCAGATTTTTGGTCAGCACTGCCATTCTTACTCGGGCCTTATCATGGACCCCTATGGGTCTACTCATTACTATACCTGCTCCTGAGGTGGTATAACTCTGAGGGCTGGAAGAGGGCATTTCTGCCTTGGAAACAGGCTTTGGATACAGAGTAACTGCTCTGCCCTAGGCAATGCTGAACATGCCCTCAACTTGCCTCTCCTGAGCTGCTTAGGCTGCCCCAGGTAGGGCAGAGCAGGTCCACCTCTCTTAGGGCACCCTATCTTGCCTTGCTCTGCCCTAAGCCTCCTTTAGAGTAACTGGGCTGGAGCATCTTGCAGTTGCTCCAACCTAGTGTTAGATAGGGCAACCTAAGGGCTCTTATGTGGACAGATTAGTTGCTCTGGATTGCGCTGTAAATCCCATTGTACATATGGGACTTACTTCTGAGTAAACATGCCTGGTGAGTCACTATATTATAGATGATGCTTAGAAAATAACTTTTCATAGGTAAGCATATGAAACATCTTCATATGAAGCATCTTCATATGAAGATGAAGAGTGCCGAAGTTAGCATGAAGCTTGGTAATGAAAATAGGGGTTGATATTTATGATATGATCAGTAGAAATTGTGATCTATGAGATCACTTTCTGTTGGAGAAAACAAAATACAAAGATTTGTAATTTTTAAAATTCCATATAAACAATAAGTAACTCATTTTTATTCCTATGATTTCCTAATGATTGACAGAAAGTACAAGTAATTTGCATTTTTAAAAATCCATATACTGTATTCATACACATAGTATATACTCAGTAGGCAGTTGGAACATTATTTTTGATGTACTGTTTTTCTTCCTGGACTACTTTGCCCAACAACCAGAAGTATTGTCAGAGAAAGGCCAGATAGCAAGTGGCCCAATCCTATTCAACTTTCCAATATTAATACTGTTGCATGCTCCAGGTGGGGAAGAGAGAGGTTTGAAGCTGTATTAAGCCATTACCATGGGGAGCAGGTTTTTTTTTCTCCTATAGAGACACTGATCTTTTAATTTAAATGACCAATCTCATTCTCATTAAGATAAATTGTGGGTGAAAAATCTGTAGATCTTTAAGTTATACCATGTGTATAACTGATATACCATGTGTATTTTATATATATATATATATATATATATATATATATATATATATATATATATATATATATATATATATATATATATATATATATATAAAGAGAGAGAGAGAGAGAGGTGACTGGTGATCAAAGGCCTCAGCTTACAGTAGAACAAACTTAATGAAAGATGTAGATGAACATCGTAATATGAAAAGTCAACTCAAATGTGTAGTTTAAAAATTAATATCATCGAACAAAAAGGAAAAACTGGGCTTAACTTATGTATCTCAATCCTAATTTATCTTGTTCTACAAATAGGAAGGAATCATGGATGTGGGGAAATTATTATCCTCCCTTGCAATATCTGAAGAGAGCTAATTAGGCAAAGTTAGAAGGAAATTTGCCTTGAGGAAAATTGTGAGGAAGCCTGGAAAATCATGGATTTATAACTTCAAGATATCTTCTCATATGTTCTCTGGCCACGCAATGATCAATTTCTGTAATTTTTTTACCTTATAACACTCCTAAACATTACCAACTTATATGTAGGGCACCTGAAACATAATATGTATGACCTTGTTGCTAGTAACTGGACTTTTCACATGTACATGTTGAATTTTAAGAAAAGCAACAGGTCTCTGCCTCAAGGACTTTACAATTTAAATGTTGATGGAGAAAAAAGAAACGCAGGAATAAATAGTAAGATTACAATACTAGGAGAAAATAACACATTTTACTGTAGTTGTACAAATTAGTTGCACAGGAACAATTTCAGCAGAATTTGCTGAATTCTGTTCACAGGCTAGCCTTTCCTTGAATTGGTCCACAGCACAATTTAAGACTTGGCAATCAGAAATATACTATACATGAATTTATTGATTTAAATGGTGCATTTTCACAGCAGAAATTATCTGAACATTTATTTAAGTGAGTTTTGGTATTTGATTTAGCAAAAGATAGGATTATCAGATATGGGTTGCAGCTGAGAGCTGAAGTTCCCATTGGGACTTATAAAGGACTCTGTGTAAGTATTTTCACAGAGAAAACTATGAAGGAGTGAAAGACACTCTGAAATTCAGGTAATAAAGTCACAATTTTGTCTTTCTAAAGGTTTGCTACAGATGCCAATGAAATATATAAATGCAACACATATTGAGTTATAGATTAAAATTCTATGTGATTTTAATGAGAAAAAGTTTGTAAATTCACTCAGATCCCTATGGCCCTTACAGAGAACTTGTAAACTTGTAGAATTTTCTTTTCCTTATACTTTCTCTGTTTCACAAGGGGGAAAAAACCCTATAAAAGATTTTCTACATAGAAATGCATAAAAGTAGCAATCTTTGCATTTTATGTTGTGTTAATCTCCAAAATTAAGGCGAAACAAGAAGGCAGTATTTTTCAGGATCCATTGTTGTCCACTAGTTACTTATACATTAGCTAAGCACAATTATTCTCATTTTGACTGATGCATGAACCCAAACAGGAATCAAAGATATTAATATATTGTATACATTCCTACTTTTAACAGTCACAATCATTGTGCATGTTCTTGATTATACTGTGCACCACTGTACTATTTTTGATCTAATACATAGTAATGAGGATCATGCAGTACAGTTGTTTAAGAGGACAGTGCGCCACAATAAATGCTGAATGTTGGAATGATTCACTTGACCTAAAATATGGAGGAACAATAACTTGATTATTTCAAACCCACAAGGATGTTATTCTTTCCAGTGAATTCCTGATCCTTTAAAGTGGACAAGTGATGATTGCTAATTTCAGTATAACGGGTACAAAAGCATTTCTAAGGTCTTGCAGTCCCAGAATTCATTTAATATTCCTCCGTTTGTTGGTCTTAGATTCTAATAAAGAGCAATACTTACTTGGCACACCAGGGGGTGTTTTCAGATATTTTCCATTAAAATGCTGAATAACTACTTCACATTTTTCAGTAGATTCCATCCTGAAAGGGATAAGTAAAATAAATAAATTAAAAATAGAATTTTTATCATTATTATAACTTGAATCAATTCAGTTATCTCATACAGTTATCCATCATGAATCAGTCTTGCAGTACTTCGTAACTGAAACAAATGGAAAAGATGCAGATGCATTTCTGGTTGGATGGATTATGTGACAATGTGCAGTTTGACTGTGCAGTTTAATTCTCTGGGCCACACTGTATCATAATAAAAATCTAACCTGGGCCCAAATCTTAACCAACCTTCTAGTACTAATATAGTAATGGGGTATGTACTGCAGTTGGGTGGCACTCATAGAGGCCTCCCAAGGTAAGGGCCTCCTCAAGGTAAGGGTTTGTTTCCTTACCTAGGAGCTGCATTCCTTCACTGCTGGAAAGTTGGTTAGGACTGAGCCTTCAGTTAGCTTTAGACTTTAGTTTTTTCACAGACTTTTCACAGAAAACTCTAGACTGGCAAAAAGATCCTTGCAACACATGCTGTGATAGGAAAATAGGTTTTTTTCCTCATCTCTTAAACAATGTTATAAAATGTTCCCTGATAAGATCCGCTGTCAAGATTTTCATTCATTTCTACAACTGAATATCCTTAAATGACAACAAAAACCTTCCTCATATTTTGAGAGGCTATAAGATGTACTTCTAGCTTTTTGAAAAACTAGCATGCTCAGGAGCTTCAGAAAGCCTACCAGATGTGACTAGAAAATGCTTCTGATAGAATCCAGGAGGTCAGATGAGGCCCTACACTGCAGGTTTGGAAACTGTGCTGAGTCAAATCCATGGATTCCAAACCCACAGATAAATATGCTTACATGTACTATATGGGAAAGTATCACAGAAGCAAACCATGCTTACAAAACAAATAATTTTGATTATTCCTTAATGGTACATACTTTCCATACCTGGTACCTTCCTGATACCCAAGGAGATTAACAGTGCAATCCTAAGCATGTCTACTCAGAAGTAAGCCAACAGTACTTAATCCCACGAAAGTATGGTTAGGATTACAGCCTTATTTAATGTTCTTAAAAAATCCAGTCAAGATTTAATTCAAATTATCCATGAGGATCCATCACAAGAAAAGCCACATCAGTAAATGTGAAATATGCAGAATTCTACTAACACACACTATTCTATTACTCTATTCTACTATTGTTTTGTTTTTCCACTTATCCCTTCCACTGTGAAATGAAAATCAAAGTCTTCAACATCCTGTTGTAAGGCATACAGATACTTTCCAGGGGAAATGCCGTTCAAAAGGGAGGACATTCTACCCTGGCCACCTGTTTCAGCCTTTTTCCCCCTCCCCATAAGACTGACTGCAACTTGAAGTTTTGGTTTCTAGCTCACTGACCCTCCAGCAAGGAGACTGCAATACCCTCAACCTCTTTTCCTTCTTGGAGTTTTTTTTATCATGATGTCTTAATATACAATCTTCAATGTACTTTTGAGCTCAAAACAGTGATCATATCATCTTTGGGGCTGCAGAAGAGAGTCTCCGGAGTCTAAACACAAGGTGGTGAAGGGAAGTTTAAATTCTACACAGAAGTTTTAGACAGGAAATCTACAACAGGGCATGATTACCAGTTTCTAGTACTAGCTTACTTTGTTTTGGAGGAGGCATTAAAACTGTCTCTCTTGGCTGGCAAGTCATTGCAGTCCTTTGTACTCAACTACTGTTACAAGCACGTCGGAAGCACCATTTCAACAAACAAAAAGACCAAAGCCGAGATTGTTCACTTTAGCTTCATTCAGATTTAACTAAGCGTATGTCGGCAGCGAGTCTTTAGAGACTCTTGTCTCTGAAAGAATAAATGCAATAAAAAGTCTGTTTTCTGTAGCTACAGGCATGGAGTGTCAAACCATGTTACGCTGCACCACACAGCAGTGACAATTTCATTTTAATACGGGGGGGGGGTACATCTTAAGAACTCAAAGTATTCCCAGCAACAAATGCAATGGCAAAGATGCCAAATGAAAGAAGCTCTATACACTTCGTGCATTTTATGTGGGAAGGGAACAAAAGTGAAACCTACAGTGCTCTGGAATGACAAAAAAGGGGTCATCATTTGAATGGTAGCTTTAGAAAGAATGGGTCCCTTCTCTCCCCAGGTTTCACAATTAAAGCTCTCAAATGCCTGGCCTGGTGTTCTGTAATCTGGCGTACACTTCACTTGAAAGGGACACTAGCATTATCATCTTTATCTGAGAATGAAACAGAACAGACAAACAGTGCTTGCCTGCTCTTTTCAGATTCACTCTGAGTAACTACAATGGTGTCTTTTCTTGGTGCTGCCCCAAGACATTCTTCTGCCTGAGGGAAAGGCCAATACGACACTCCCCACCTCAATACACATACAGCATGGTTTGTTACGATGGCCAGAAAACAGGCATCATAAAAGCAAAGCATGTCTGAAAAGTATTTTTTAAAAATGCTAAAGGCAGCTTCCCAACACACCAAGCCAGAGCCAGAAGTCACAATGTCACAAAGAGCAAGAACATTCATCTTTCTCCTTGGACTGCACACTAAATTTTCCATGATGGAGTGAAAAATATGTCATCTTCCACTAAGGGGATGTCAAGCCAGGCAACATCAAGCATTGCTGTATGAAATTATCTCATTTTTAACCTCAACATGGTGAAGAAAATTAGGTTAGGTCAGAGGTACTCAAAGTGGAAGTTGGGAACCCCCATGGGGTCACAAGAGGGTGGGATACACCTTCTTGAAATCTGGCACTGGGCTTTAAGTTGGGCTGCAATCCCAACCCCCACTTACGCCTGCCTAAGCTCCAGCATAAGTCCGGTGCCAACCTGGGGATGTCACAAAAGTGCAGCAAGGTACTTCTGCCCCAGTCTTGGGGGGGGGGGTTAGAACAGTGCACAGGCATATGCCGACCTCCCCACACCATCATGGAAAGATAGACCAAGTGAGTTAGGCCAGCCTAAATTTCTTAGGATTGCATCCTAAGTTTCATTGAACACAATGGGATTCACTTTCGTGTAGCCATGAAGGAGTCTGTCATCACACTGATGTCACAACCCCATATGTTTGAAAGGGGCCCCTGGACAGAAGTTTAAGTTTGAAAGGGGGTTCCAGGCTGAACTCCCCAAGTATCACTGGGTTTAGGGTTGCCATAATTCTTTTCCACAAAATTGGGACAGGACCCTCTGTCACACTTGCCAGTAGGTGAACACAATCCCCAAAAATGAGTGCTGTCCCTGTTTTTTGGGACATATGTCAACCCTAGCTGGGTTAAGCCAAGGAAGACTGACACACGAAGTTATATACAGCTCACTCCAGGTCATGGCTGAGAACCCAATCCTAGCCAACTTTCCAACACTGATGTAGCTGCAATGCATCCCCAAGGTGAGGGAACTTATGTTCCCTTACTTTGAGAAGTCTTCCCATGACTTCCTCCTCACTGCAGAATGTAGTGCACATCCTATATACATAGCTCCATCAGCACTGAAAAACTGGATAGGCTGAGGCCCTTTGGGTGCAATCCAAATTTAGGTCAGAACAACTCATTGGTCTTCCTAATCCTGTGGTGATGTAGGGAGGCAACCGCATGTGTGTGCACTGGCCTAACCCTCCCCTGGGAGTGGTGCAAAAAGTGCCTTACAGCACTTTTGTGACACTCCCATGCCTATACGGGACATATCCTAGAGATTAAGCTGGCCTAACTATGATTGCTGTCTTAGTTTCCCTGAGTGAAGAATTTTATTTTGTATAGTCTGGTCTCCAAGGTGTACAACTTTCAGCGTATTCAACATTCTATTCACAGTTCTCATTCAATGGTCCTTCCTACCAATTACTTTTACATCCCAATTTTGTACCATACTCAAAATAAATGAATAGAACGGGTACAAATAGAGCCTTTGGCAACTGGATAGGGCAGGAATCTGGAAATTGGCCACTAATCCTTGGAATAAGAACTTGGGTTTTGCAAACCTGTAAAACAATACTAATAATTACCTTACGGTGCAATCCTAACCAATTTTTTCAGATTTGAGTAAGGGAAATACCAATCTATGGTAAGTGAATAAAATTCCGTTACCTTGAGGAGGTCTGTGTGATTCTGCCCCCAACTGCAGAATGCAGCACATGCCCAACTAGCACGGCAATGTCAAAAGTTGGGTAGGATTGTACCATTAATTTAAATACAAAATTTTGTCTATAAAATGTTGGAGGATGTAAGATTCCAAATCACAACAGTAATGTTGGCAACTCAATTTTCACAACACAATAACTGTCATATGAACAGTTTTTGCACTTTCAAAAAGTTTACTGGAAGAATGAAACGGAACAAGATTGAACCTTATAATAATATCTTTTACATTTTCCAGAGACGTATGCCACTGGGAGGCAATCTTATTTCTCTTGCTGCCTAACCCACCTGAGAGGACTGTCATGAAAACAAAAATTTCCCTATTTGCAACACCTGGAGCTCCTCGGAGAATAGGTAATACACAAATGAAACCATCATTTAAGAGAATTATAGGTATTAATCGCTGTTCTAATGCAGGTATTAACTGCTGCTCAAATGAGGAGCTTATTTTTTCAATTTAAGCAAATTAAAACTGAATACATTTGTACTTTGTGCACATTTAAGGATAGCATTTAGGAAGGAAACAAAGAAGACGGATTTGGAAATAAATAGAAAAAAAATCATAATTAGCCACATTTGACCAAGTTCCTAGTTTTTAAAATCTTTCAATCCCCTCAGCAATATAAGCGATACTTTCCTGCTATCCTTGTAAGTTTGCAAATTCCATTTGTTTTGAAGCAGCGCTTCCCACTGTCTCTGATTTCAGAGAATGATTGACTTACAAAAATAATTCTATGGGCCACAAAAAAGCACCCTACACCAGGCATGTCAAGGCACACGTGTGGCCTTTGTAGGCACACGTGTGGCCCTTGAGTGATCTCCCCAGCCCCAGAAACAGCTCAGCAGTGGTGGCACCACACTTGAATTTGAGCCAGACAAAGAGCCCAAGAGGAAGGAGGGCACTTCTGAGTAGTCATGCAAAAAATTGTATTGAGGCCCTCGGGAGACACCATTAATGCTAATGCGGCCCTCTGTATGAAATGAATTTGACACCCCTGCCCTACACAACCCAGAAAATGGGGGTAAAAGGTGGATGGGTGGATTTTCTTCAGTCCTTAGCTGGCAATTGGGTAGAGGATCATCCTGTCAACCAATATGCTGCTGTAAGTGATGCAGGATTCCATGGATCAGGGGCATACCAACGCCA
Source organism: Cryptoblepharus egeriae (assembly GCA_030015325.1). Lineage (NCBI taxonomy): Eukaryota > Metazoa > Chordata > Lepidosauria > Squamata > Scincidae > Cryptoblepharus > Cryptoblepharus egeriae. The sequence goes on along the minus strand of JAREYC010000004.1, from coordinate 39,802,587 downwards.
CCACATGCCCATAGCATGCATGACACCATGTGGTGTCATTACATCATCATGCACATAGGCTACATGTGCAGCTCAGCTGTAACCGTGCACACTCCCTTCTGAGTCAGCCGGGAGAGTTCTCCTGGCATAGAAGGCTGCTGGGGTGGGGGGAAGTGCTAATCTAATACTCGCCTTTTTCAGCCGAATTCAGTTTGCAAAATCAGGATGCGTATTAGATTTGATGGTTAATTGGATTTGAGTAAATACGGTATTTTATAGTTAGTATAGGGTGTGCATTAAGTAAATATGGTAATTCATAAAGTTTTTCTTAACGAGAACAAGATAAGAGGGCAGATATACACCATCGTTCAGACAGAAAATGAACTGATGCTGTAATCCTAAAGACACTTTCCTGGAAGTAAGACCCACTGAACAAAACATTGACATTGTTGGGATTGTGCTCTAAGCCAAAAAAGCACAAGCAATAATGTGCTTTTGTTTACACTACAGCAAAGCGATCAGCTGAATGTTTCGCAATATATCATGAATTACCATGTCCTCAATTCTACATGCTTCCTGCTCACAAGGACATGGAGGTCAATGAAGATTTCTCCAGGACACAAGGCCAAAACAGGACATATGGCCACTCTGCACCAGCCTCCTCAGAAGGCCTCCTCAATAGGCCTCACAGATACAACCAGATGTGACTTCTGGTCTGAGTCAGTGATCTCGCTACACCTTCGAAGCTCTCCCAGACACAACAGGGAGTCACCAATGTGGACTGGAAATGGCTCTCAGTTGTGCCCAGGGGCCCTCTGAGACATAGGCTTGGCATCCCAAATCCACAGACAAGATGGGCCCACTGTATAAAATGTTGCTTCAAGGAAAGTGACACCCAAATACATTCCTGCTCATGAAAATCAAAAAAGTAATGAAAATCTCAATTGAAAAATTCCTCTTGCAAATTTCTAAACCAAGTTCGAGTTGACAATTCAAGTATTACAGATGCAATGCATCCTTTTGTCAGACATATATTTACATGATTTTTAAAATGGATATGACTTCCTCTAGAAACCATAATTGCGCCAACATGCTTTTTATATATTTTAAAAGCAATAGGGAGCCTTCACAATGATACCAGAACTAAAGACACAAAAGAGACCTTATGGAACTAAATCAACTGTACATGCTCATTATGTCAGTTAATGGAGCCACAAATAAAAAAGGCAAAATATGTATTGGAAAGAATAACAAGATGATTAAATGGTTGTTCCTAGGAAATACTGAGAGCCTAAAATAATATGTTGGTGGCACAACTGTGTAATTTTCTTTCAGTGTTATACTGACTATATACAGTAATGTTCTTGTACAGTTTCTTAAAGAATTGTGTAAGTATTATTCCCAATACTGAAAGAAAAAAAGTCCAATCTTAAACCTAAATACACAACTCTGAATAATAATGAATTTTTGAGGTTTTAAGTATTACTTCTAAAGAATTGTCAGGTTTCCTTTGTTATCTACTAGGGTTCCATTCTGGACCCTCCCACTGATTAAAAAAAAGAAAACAAATTAAAAAACAGTAGAAAATAGATTTGAAGACCCAATTACAGGTTTCTTCTCCTCTTAATGGAATAAGGTTGTGCTTTAATTTCTGTGACTTACAGGAAGGATTATTTTTAAAAAGTCTGAATAGGTCAGAAGAAAGGCACATCCTACAAAACAACACTCCAACACCACTTGTCTTAATTATGTATATGTAACTTAAATTATTTGCAACTTTCAAAAATCTATGCTCCAATTTGCCATTCCCCCTCCTCTCCCACAACTTCCAATTTCTGTTTAATGCATTCCTGCGGACAAGCCCAGCTTTCAAATGCAAGTTAATGTTCCAGATACATATCTCCCTTTAGCAAATGTATAATAAGGCAAGTTAATGAATTCACCAAGAAGAGGCAATAGCAACAGTGCCTCATTCTTCATTCTGTTTTGCCAATTGAATGCAGACAGTGTTATTTTAACATTTTCTGGAGAGCAATGTTCTTTTGTATCAAGGACAAAAGGTGAAATTGCAATGCCTATTAACTTATGTCACCTTATTAGCACAGGGGAAACCTATATTACTCATGATGAATTAAGATATGCTGAATTACAAAGGGCCTTATGAGAGAGCTGTCATCATTTTCCTCGCTCATCAGATGTTCCCTGCCATGTGGGGTTCTTTTAACACACGCTGATTTTTGCTTTGTTGACAAGAAATCCATCGCTAATGCAAAGCATTTTCAAGAATGACAGTTTCCCTTTTTTTGCTTCCAATACATTTTGTTTTCTCCTTAACAAAATTCTCTTCCTCTGTATTAATTCTGAGGCTGAAAAAATGAAAATCCATTTTCATTTTTTTTAAATGTGTTCTCCCCTAACATGGGATAGTTTTTATGGAAGTGAGGATTTCTAACAGCCTACTTCTATCCAAATCTACTTTGAAGTTAATTTCAATGATTTAGGAGGGCCGATTCTTGAGTATTTATAGGACTGCAGTGTAACAGCCCAATCGTGAACTGCCTGGTGCCAAAGGAGCAGCATAAAAATCTATGCCGCTATATCTAACGCATGCTTGACAGCTGTCAGCATCTTCTGTCCATTTCCCCTGGTGTCAGAACATTAGAAAAGGAGATGAAATGGATGAAAGAAATTTTTAAATCAAATGTTTATTTGAGACCATCTTGATTTTACTTTCAAACGACAGAGTACCTAGAATGCCTCAACTGCAATAATCAAAAATAGTAGGGCACAATCCTAAGCAGGTCTACATAAAAATAAGTCTCATTACAATCAATGAGGCTTACTCCCAGGAACATGTGGATGGGATTGTAGCCTTAGTAATAATTGAAGTAATAAACATTGGAAATGCAAACAATGCACACTTCGTGTCAAACACAATTTCCAGGGACTTGACTTCTCAAATGAAATTTGGGTACTGGCATCAGCAGGTTCAACTCCTATTAAACTATGAAGCCATACTATCTGTCAAATTACTAGAGAACATAAATTATGGAAGGGAATGTGTTATACTGATGCAGCATAACTTTAACCATATATTAGAGTAAAAGAGTGGAGGTCAAGGAAGTTTGTAAAGGAAGTTACAAGGAAGCCTTGTAAAGGTATGAGTACGAACAAGGCCTATTAGATCAGCATTTCTCAATGTTTGTCTGCCCGCATACCATTTCATATGGGCCACCTAATGAAAGTACCACTGGAAGTACCTTACAATGATATCATCACCACTTATTTTACTGTTGTGTTCATATATTATTTATTATATCATAATTATTGTATTTTATAATATTAATATATCAACTTATATTACTGTTGTACTGACTGAACACAACAAACAAGAATAAGAGGCTCATGTTTACAGAGGGGCTTTTCTGAGCATGTGAAAAGAACATGTTGGAGCTTTGCCTGCAAAGCCAAGCTTCCTACTGCTGCTTATATGTCTTGTTACCTTCCTTCAACACCACTATCAGCTACTCTTTACTGCAGAGCTGAGAATAATGCAGAACTGCTGAAAAGAGCAGCCCAAATACTTCCTATATAACCCCCATATCTGCAAAATATGCTCAAGGTTTGCATATTTTCTCCTCTGCCTAATGAATTCCTACAGGAGCAAAAAAAAATGCTTATTTCCTGGCATCACTTGCTTTACAATGCAAGTTCCTACTTAAATGACATTACTTCTGGCCCTCTGTAGGTGTCATGAATGTTATTTGGTGTCATCCCCTGCTCTATCATGTATTCACTCTGAGCCCTGTCAATGATTTCCACATTCCCGCCAGAGACCTTATACACTCCATATTATGTTTCAGAATTATTCCATATTCACTCATCTTTATTTCGTTTTGCTCTTCTTAATGGTAAATGAATACATATTTAGCATAATCACATATATGTATTTGTACAGAATGACATTTACTGTTAATACAGTTGAAACTGAGCTGCTACTTCATTATCCCTGATTGTTTTACTGCCATCTTGTTAAATAAAATGATCTATGTTTTTAACCAGTGCTTCCACAGTACTTTGTAAAACACAGACTCATTCAATTTGATAAAACCCCTTCTAGCAGCTAGAAGAAGCCATTAGCTGTAGAAGGTAGCACATTCTATCTGTTGCAGATCTGTTGTATCTATCAGAGAGAGAGCAAAGACAAACTTTGCAAAAAAGGCAAGTCTACTACAGAAAGTGGAAGATCAAGTACATAACTAAGAAAGAGCAAGGTTTTCACCTGGCAAAGCCGACTCCTCTACTGACACCATTTGCATCTCTTAATATCCTGGTTGAAATGACATGTCCAAAAGGTTTCAGCATATTCTCCAACTCCTGCTCATCCATGTAAATGGGTAAATTTGAGATGTAAAGATTTGTGGGGTCTTGCTCTTGTTGCTGAAAAAGAAGAAACAGCTTCATTACACTCAGGATTACAGATCATGAATATTAACGTACCATTTTTCAATACAAACACAAATCCCTCTAGCTTACAGTATTACATTCGTCCAACACCACCCAATATCTAAGAAAAAAGTAATCTCGTGGTAGTGGCAAAAGGCTACGGTAGATCCAGCCTCTTACAGGGAATTGTGTACACAACTGTTGATGTACCATCGACAACTGTTAGGATTGTAATGATGTGAGCATGGACCTGGCTATTTTCCTAGCGTTGAAGAAATTACTTGAAGAAATTCTAGCATGGGGAGCATGCTAGAGTGTTTAAAAAGAATGAGACCCCACCAAGAGCACTGGAAATATGATGTGCTCTAGTAATTCAAGTGCTAAAAGTTAGAAAACAACAACACAAGCATAGTCTATCCTTACCAAGTCTCCATTTTAAAGTTACCAAAGTGCCATCTGCTTCTACTGCATTTCAGAACCCAAATGTGAGTTTGTAACTGTTTCTAAGATTGCTTCTGTTTCTAAGACTCAGCTTAAGTTTTTTGAAATCAATTTCTTACACCATTTTCATCTTGTACACTATTTAGGCGGTTCTTGCTTCTTTCCTCCTGCTTCCACCATTCAGTTTTCATTTAATTGCTTTGGATGGTAAGGAAGAAGATTCTGTGTTGCTTGTAAACCAAGTGAGAATTCTAGATAAACTACGTATATCATTAGAGGAGCCAATCACCATTCCAGTTGCACAACTCCATTATTTGAAAACAATCATACCAGTATGAAAATCTTGATGCTTTGATTAGATAGCAGATTTGATTAATCAGCCAATCTAAGGACAAGAAACTGAACATTATTCACAACTGTGCAGAATTCACCTCACACCAAGAATAACCCATCAATAGTTGCAGAATAGGGTGGCATGAATAGAATAGAATAGAATAGAATAGAATAGAATAGAATAGAATAGGTGCATGAATAGGGTGGCAGTGGGTGGCGCAAGTGGCTAAGACACTGTGCCTGTTAACCAGCAGGCCAGAGTTCGAGACCTGGGTCGGCCCCACAAGACCGGGTGAGCTCCTGTCCTTAGCCCAGCTCTGCGACGCCACCTGGATCCAATTGTATTGGCTCTGCCTTTCCATTGGACTAATTCAGTGGTGTGGAGAGGGGGGATTTGCTGCTTGGGTAACAGCCTATCCTCCATAACAATCCAACCCAGGCTTTTGTGCTTCACATGCAGTGTATGCAGCGCAGAGCACGATACCATAGTCTTCCAAGACTGACGGAGGCATGCTAGTTGCAGACAAAGGGAGCGCTAAGGATCATCCACTTATAGGTATCCCCCACTTTCTAATGGTTTGCTGATGATCCACTCTTTCAACACCTTTCAATTATACACAGAACTTCATCCATTCATTCAATTTATATTCCACCTTTTCCAACTCTCTCTGCTGTTCTAAAGGCTAAAATTGCTCTCCACCATGTTGTAGCTCCTGGTCTAATCCCATTCCTGAAGGAGTTAATGAGGATCCATTTGCAGAAATCTTTGTGTGGAAGCAGGAATTTGCAAAATAAAAAGGACATTTGCAATTTGCTTGTTTTTGAAAAAAAAGCATTGGAAACAACATTTGGAAAAAGATTGGGTTCAACTAAGGCTGCAATCCTACCCACACTTTTCTGGAAGTAAGATCCATTGATCATAATGGGACTTCTGAGTGGATATGCAAAGGATTGGGCTCTAAATAAATTCAGGATGCAGTCTTAAACTCGTTGATCTTCTGGTTCCCATGATGATGTAAGGAGACAAGTACATTCTGTGCACTGGTCTAACCTTTCTCCAGGAGTGGCGCAGATGTGTTTCTCTTCCGCACATTTGTGACACCCCCAGGTCAGTACAGGACTTATGCTGGGGCTTAGGCCAGCCTAACTGAGGTTAGAATTGCAGCTGAAGTGTTGAAAACAAATAGTCCATAAAATTTTCCCCGATAGGTTGCCAATTAAAAACAACATCACCTCCAGTTACACTTGAAAGTTGACTTAAAATTCTCTACACAATTTGGTATTTGGGATGTAGGAAGAGCTGTTGCTTGCTTATAATTGCTCCCTGCCTTCCCTCCCCCAGGCCCACCTTCCCCCAGCCCAGAATGTTTCCCTCCTGCCTCCTCCCTGCCTTTTTCCCACCATCCCCCCACCTTCCCCAGACTCTGCGCTGGTCTGGAAAGTCTCCCTCTGCACTGTCCTTGGAGCCGCAGGATGGTGTGGCTAGGTCCATACATCCTAACTGCAGGGAGGGTGTCCTCAAAGTGTCTTATGGTACTTTTATGACACCCTTTGCTCAGCACAAGGAACTTGCATTGACCAAACACAGGGCAAGGATAGCCGTGTGATGCTGATTCATGGGGGAGAGGTAAAGAGGTCCAGCTATATTATGCTCCAAGGCCATCATCTGGTATAAATTGTGGAAAATCCCACCAAGTCATCAACCTGTTCCCATCCCAAATCTATTTAGCATATGCCAGTTATAACAGGTTAAAAGAACACCAGAAAGTGCTAGAAATACAACGAAGCACTTTTCAAAAACTCCAAAAAAGACCTTCATACCTATTTGGCCACTGAAGTCCATGGTTGGAAGCAGAGGGACCATCCAACTCATGCCCTCCATCCAACATTTAAATCACAGATGGTCCCATATAAAATGATCTGATGGTGTATGTGTGACAGGTAGAATGAATGGATCAATGAATGAATGAGAATGTGTATACATGAAGACAGGTGTGCACTAATCTCGAGCCAGTTTATGTTGGGCTGGCTGAAAAGACAGTCCAGAAAATTAATGGCATGTTAAAAACAATATTTACACTAACTGCAGCGTGAGAGCATTTTAAGCACTTGGCATCAGGCACCTTGCTGTGAGAGCTGAACTTGAGAAGCAGTTAGGAACATTTGGGTAGGGGATGTGGCCAGAAATTCTGTCACTGCTGCCAGCGAGGAAGATCTGAGTCAAGCCTCCACAGCAGTGCCAAGGAGCTCTTCTGGGAACACTCAAACTGATCCAGGCTGAAATACTCCACATGGCTGAAATGGAGAGACAATTTGAAATACAGAGGAGGGAGCACAGAGATTCCAACATGTTGTTATAGTGTGTGCTGAAGCATAATATTAGTTGTCAAACAAATGGTTATCCACTTCATCTGAGATTGTCCTTGGAAGCATTTTTTTCTAGCAGATTAGAACAAGAGAGACCAATGTTCATGATCCAACATTTAAGAACCTCTTTTTCTGAGTTTGGTATTTTCATGCAACATGCTTCTAGAAAAGAGCCACAAGAACCATTCTATAATGAAAGGAGAGTATCATCCGTATGGATCCTAAAAACATAAGTGTACATAACAGAACCATGCACTGATTAGATCACTTTCCAAATTTAAGGAGGCAAGCTATTTTTTTCTGTCCCACAACTTCCACTATCTCTTAGTGCTGGGATCAGGACACAACAGGTAATGCAGGCAAGAAGCCTCAAAGACAGTTGTGCCATACTATTTGCTTTAGGTAAACCTGTAACAAAGTTGAAATCTCAGTTGTGTTGTGATCTGTGAGAGTTCGCTGTAAGGTGCAGAAGGGTATTCTCACATAGCAAGAACCCTGCAAATGCATGCAACTGCCGAATACCTTAACTAAACAAAGAGGCTCTACCTTGTCCCAGTTTTGCCACCCAGTTTTTCCATCCAGTTTTGCCCCAGACTCCACCAGGTGCCAGGTTTTTTTTATTTTAAGTGTTGGCAACTCTGGCCGCACATGCCAAAAACTGGTCAAAAACATTTGAAGCAAACCTTCCTCACATCAAGCAGGATTTTTGCTCCTGGGCCGAAGGCATGCATCAATTTTTATTTTTTATTTTTTGCAAATCCCTTGCAAATAATTCTGCTACTATGTTCATATTACAAGTTTTATTTCTGTTGCTTTTTTCCCCCTAAATGCACCAACTGCTATTGATATGAACACACTCTTTGATGAAAAAATAATTAATACTGTCCTCCTCCCACCGACAAAGGAAATCACAGAGTGTAAACTAATTGACAATTCATTAATCACCTAATGGAGGGTGAATACCTCCAAGACAGTTGTTTTCAAGGAAAGGCCATTTGCTCAAATATGTGGTTAAAGTATTCTTAAGAATCAGCAACTTTGAGTATATAAACTTTAAAAGGAAAAAAAGAATTAAAACAAAATGCATGCTGCAAGTTGTTTGAAAAAAACATGCCATCAGTGCTAGAATATTTAAAATATTATAATTAATATTTGTTTATACATACTAGTAAACTCTCCCAAATGGAAAAAATGGAGGTCACTACTGAATAGACAGGCCTATGCTGTGTTGTGGTGGTGCTATGCTGCCCTAGACAATGAGAAACATTTTCCCTTACCCTGAGTAATGCAGCAGCATCTCAATGGTATATTCAAATCCAGTGGCGTAGCTAATGATCAGGTAGTCCAGTGAAAAGCTCAAAATGTTGCCCTGGAAGTGATGTCACAACCAGTATTGATGTCATCCCCGAGTATTTTTAAAAGAAAATTGGGGAAAAACCACCCCCATCCTGCTCAGCATTTCACCTAGTGGAATGCTAGTGGCTGATCTGCTTGTGGCTTAGCTAAAGCATCTATTTGCTATCAAGAGACAAAGAAGATTTTGCTGCCCCCACTGGTAACAACAAAAATAAAATTTAATAATAAGTAAAAAAATGAAAATTGTGTCCCTTATAGCTTAAGGAAATTGTGCTGAGGCAAAGACGCAAAGAGGAATGGTTACTCTTTCCCAGCTAAATAGAAGAGTAGCACCACTTAGAAGTGTTTATCCTCCGTCAGTCTTGAAAGACTATCAGCACAATCCAGAGCAATTGATCTGTCCACATAAGAGCACTTGGGTTGCCCTATCTATCACTAGGGTGGAGCAACTGCAAGATGCTCCACCCCAGTTACTCTGGAAGAGGCTTAGGGCAGAGCAAGGCAAGATAGGGTGCCCTAAGAGAGGTGGACCTGCTCTGCCCTAGCTGCTCTGCCCTAAGCAGTTCAGGAGAGGCATGTTGAGGGCATGTTTAGCATTGCCTAGGGCAGAGCAGTTACCCTGCATCCAGAGCCTGTTTCCAAGGCAGAAATGCCCTCTTCCAGCTCCTCAGAGATATACCACCTCAGGAGCAGGTAATGAGTAGACCCATAGGGGTCCATGATAAGGTCCAAGTAAGAATGGCAATGTTGACCAAAAATCTGAGTTCTTGGCCAGCCTAGCTGCAACCCCTGCCTCTCAACCTCAGGATATGGAACAAACTATGGCTGCCCACAAACCTCAGGATACAGCAGGCCACTCCAAGAAGCCCCTTGTATTCACTGTAGAATGTACTGGCATCTCATCACAGACTCCTTATAAGGCAGGCACCCAGTGGTGTCACCAGACTGGTGTGGGCTGCATTGGGTGATGTGCTCCGTACAGGGTGATGCGCCGGAGGAGTTTGACTGTCCTTTGACAGGCCCCAGGCATCAGCATGCCCATTCAGGCCTGCTCCAAGGCGGAGTAGCAGCCAGAAGCTGACACTTGTCTGAGGAGCAGGCCTGAGGTGCACTGTGCAGAAACACACTGAGCATGCCAAACAGCTTCAGAGGAGACTTCTGTAGAGCGGAAAAAGTCTGCGCCTCTGCACGGCCATTCAGCCTCACTCAGGAAGTGGAGCGGCAGCCGAATGGCTTCAGAAAGAGTACTGCACAGGCACCAACTCTGACGCCTGCACAGAGTCTTCAGAAAAGTACTGTGCAGGCATCAGAGATGGTGCCTGTGCAGTACTCTTTCTGAAGCCTTTGGCGACTGCGCAGTCCAGGTAGAGGGGGGCTCGCATCCCAGGGGTGACGCACAGACTTCCGCAACAGGTGATGCGTAAAGTCGTGGCACCTTATTAGTTCCATGCAGTATCAGAATTACATGCCATCAGTAACACGGGAAAGTTTGAATTAAGAAAATCCACTTTTGTTCCATAGGCTTTTCTGCTTTCATTTTCTGGTTAATTGGCCATAACGTTTGATACAATAGAGATACTCCAATGCAGTTTGTTGCATTGCATTCTGCATAAAATAACCTTTCCAACAATTTACTTGATGGTATTACCATTCATACAAACCCTGTTTTTCACAATTTTCGTCACTAGAGTCAAGCTCAACTTGTAGCCCCCCTAAAGCTTGTAGCCCAGTGCAACTGCACCCCAGACACCTCCTAGCTATGCCACTGCTCAGATCTGTGCCAACAAAATAAGTGAGAGCTTGGAGTTGCACTGTGATGGGACCTACTAGGACCCACTGGATCACAAACAAATTCTGGGTCCAATTCCCACCTTTCGCTTCCTGGCCACCTGCCCACAGTCCCACCCGCCACTGGTCGTCCCCAACCCTTGTCTCCTCACCGCTCTCTCCCTTCTGCTTTCAGTGCAATTCTCTATGTCTGCTTCTGCCAAATGTCACAGATGAACTTTACAGCACATTTGTGACACTCTTGAGCCAGTGAAAGGGACTTGTGACTGTTGAAAAGGGAAGCAAGGATTGCACTCTCTGTTGAATATAATGTGGCTTCGTTCTGAGAAGTGCAGAATTTTTCTGTTTAGAAATGGTGCTTCACATTCTAAAAATTAGATTTGATGGCTTATAGAAGATTTCTTATTAGTCCATTTGTTATATTTTTTTGCTAGACCCTTCCATCATATGTATCTGCCAATACCACTTGAAATGTCTTCTCATTATCTGTTGCAAGGGTGTTTGCCATGGATTATGCCTACAGAAAATAATATTGGTTCTGTGTTTGGGTATTTCTTTTTATTGAACACAAAATATTGATCTAATTCATCCTAAACTATCATAAGCTGATGCAGAGTCTTGCTGATTACTTTTTTATGATGCTCCTTTAATTTTAGCCAGTCTATTTCAACACCTTCTTGCAGAGCTGTTGCAAAAAGAACATGAGATATAAATGTCTCATAGCTGATCCTCTGTTTTCCTACTAAAAGTTACACAAGTTTCCCATGTTTACATGCTTCAGGATCAGCAGCATGTGTGTGTGGCTTCATTCTTCTATGATAGCAAAATGGCTGCTGGAGAACTGAGAAGACCCATAGAGAAAATGGAAGTTTCCACAGGATAAGGGAATGAAAGTTATATTACCCTGTGGAGACCTCTGCAACTGTCTCCAGCATCACCACATGGCATGTGGTATACCGGTGGGGGTGGGTGGGTGGGTGAGATAGTTTGGCTAGGATTGGTATGATTTCTAAGTAAACATGATAGCTTCAGACTGTACTGCTCTCTTATGTCAGCCAAAGCACTGACTGCTTGTCCCAAAACTGTTTCAACAAATGGGAAATTCAAATTATTCTATGCATTGCACAAGCATTAATTTCAGCCAATATTACCCTTGTCAACATTAAATAAATCATGTCTGTGTATTTATAGTAACAAGATAGTTCTTAGTGGGCCTGCCACCCTCTGCAATACTCCAGGCCCCTCTGTGAATGTTCAACCCCCAATGTTTAAAATAAGTTAAAAAAAATTTAAAAGCATTATGTCTTCTGTTATTTCAAAGATTTTACTAGTAAGAAAAAAGTGAGCTGGCATTGTCCCATCATCCATGTTGAGCCAACACACCCTCCCAAGGTGATCAAAGCTTTCTGAAGCCCACAAGGTATGACTTTAAGGACACATACAAACACACATGCAAAATATGATGTGATCTTAATTGCTTTTCTTTTGTAAATAAGTACAAAGAATACGGTTGTAATTTATAAATAGGGTGGCTATTTCATTCCACAAAGTATATTAAATAGTAGTGAAAATGAACCCACGTTGAGGGAATAAAACTCCATCTGTACTCTATCCCCCTATTGCTCATCAATCTCCCATGTGCATTGTCCCCCATGCACATTGCCTCCTTGCGCAATACCCCTGTACAGCATCACCCATGCACACCGTCCCCCCATGTGCATCCTCCCCCATGCACACCATCCCTCCATGCGTATCAACCCCCATGTGCATCATACCTGCATGCGTATCAACTGCTAATGTGCAATATTCCCCATGCTCATCAACCCCTGATGCACACCATCCCCCCATGTGCATCATCCCCCATGTACACCATTCTCCCACGCAAACCATCACCCCCTGTGCACCCTCCCTCCAAGTGCATCAGCTGGATGTTGATCAGTCTTCAATGTTCAATCGTACAAAAACATGTTGCACCCCTTTTCTTCCCCTTAAGGGTTAAATTTCTCAACATCGGTTCTTGGTGGGTGTTGATGTCACAGAAGGAACATCCTCCCCAAATTTCTTGCTCCTGGGTCCAGGGGTTGGGGCAGAACATCCATCAGCCAGGGATTCTCCAATGTATAGGGAGGAAAATGTGTTGTGCCCATTTTCACCCCCTTCCAATTGGAATTTCCTAAAACCAGTTCTTAGTGGGTGCCTCCATTACAGAAGGAACACCGTCCCCAAATTTCACGCTTCTATGCCCAGCAGTTTTGGTGGGGCATTGGTGAGTGAGTGAGTCAGTCAGACAGTCACTTTTCAGTTTTATATATACAGATAATTTTAAAACAAGGTTACCTAAAGTTACAATTATGCAGCATAATATTTTGGGAAATACCCATATGTCTAATTTCCAATGAGTTAGCTCAATGAGTATCATGAAGAGGAGGAACTACAGTATTCAGAATATTTTCTCCAGGAAGTGAAGTACTTTTCAACAAACGATCATATTTGGAGGAGATGACCATATGATCTCTCTTTACCCACTGTATATGCAGTAGTTGTTAAGGAGTCCATAGACCACCAAAAGGAAGCAGGTTTGTTCCAGTGACTGTTCTCTCTCTCAACAATGGTTTTGGATGCTATTGGAAATTTTTCAGTTGTGCAAAACATACCCCAAATCCTCCTCCAGTCTTTTTTGTTTAACTGTATCATTAAAAAGCAACTGATTATGGTGGGCTAAGAAAATTGTCCATTTCTTTTTCCACTTTCAGGAAAAGAACACACACATACACAGCCACAAAAGCCATATGAAGTGGCATTTTTGCCTACATAGGTTGGCATCTTCTCAACTATAGAATCCTTTCCTTGATTTCTGGATTAGGAAAAAGTAATTTATAAATAGGGTTTATTACTGAGAAAAAGTAATATGTGGATGACCCATAAGTACTTGGAATCTGCTATGCCACTTCACCATGAATGACACTTGTTGTTTAGCAAATGGGTAAGTGCTGCTACTCACTCCATTTTTTAAAAGTATTCTTCCCTTGGCAATATTATTAAGTGAGGCTATACTGCATGATTTCAAGAGGCAGTGTTTTGAAATGAAACTATTATGGGTGTAAAAACCAGCATCTGTTCAAATCAATGACAATGCAGAGCCAAGGCTCTCTCTGTCCTCCCATGTCTGTAAGGCAATCTAAGAAAAGAAGGGGAAAACAACAACAAACTTCCCACCTCAAAACACTATTCATATAATTTATGAGCCAAAAAGATTAATGATTTATTACTAGGCTCATTAATCAAAAGAGAGAAAGGGGAGGGGAAGAGAGAGAACGGGACTTTGTTCGTATGTGTATGTTTTAAAGGACCAATTCCACTGTTCAAGTCAATTAGGCTCTGTAAAGCTATTACATTGAGAAGAAGTTGCAATATTATCAAGGCTTCCCCGAGTGTATTCAGAGTATAAAATAAATGCTATTATTCAGGAGATACTGAATGGCTAAGCTTCTTAAATTTGTACAATTGGGAACCTGCAGTACATTAAAATGCTGAAACTCATTAAGAGCCTCTCCACTGCCTAAGAATCATTGGCATTCACAGCAGTGCTTAGAACAATAAAGCACTCCCCACACCTAAGAGAGTGGCTTCCGTTCCTCGACTTCTGCTTTAATGAATCACTGAGGCAGAACTTGTACCCAAACTCTTAGGCAACTTTTGGTCTTTAGAAACATGAAAAGAAATTTAAAAAGAAAAAAATGCTAATACACCCCAAGCAGGGACAAATGCCGTTTGCCAACGCTGCCATATTAAGAGAGTCCCCCACAATTTACTTAACATTGATCTTTTGGTTAGGGTGCAATTTAATTTTCTCCCTTTGCCAATAAGAGGCAAATCACCTTCAAAGTTACAAAACAAACAGTTCTGCTGCTCGGCAAGCATCGAAGTTCAAGACCCACAAGAGAGAAAGGCTGCTTCCTTAGTTGTCATTTTAGGGTATGAAGGACAAGGAATCAGTTGCCTCAGTGCTTGTTATCATTAATGTGAGGAGTGCTTCATCTTTCTGTGCAAGCCGGATGAAAACTCCTAGTCATTCTCCTTACTGCAGTTATTAGGGAATCGAAGGAGCATCCAGATAGCTAAGGTATATGTGCTTTTTGGTAAACTACACCACAAAGCCTGAAAATACTCCCCACGCTATTCACTGTAATGCCTGAAAATGCTATCCCCAGCAGAGAATCAACACAGTCTGTCCAATCTTTGGGCTGGAGAAATGTCCTTGCTGGGGTGCAGAAACAGAGTGACCATATAGAATGGAGGACAGAGTGCCTCCACCTTTAACCATTGCATAGAAAAGGGAATTGAGGCAGATTTAGCTCATCATAGAAGGATTTAAAAAGTAACACCTGCCTCAATTCCCTCTTCTATGCAATGCTGAAAGGTACAGGCACTCTGTCCACCATTCTATATGGTCACGTTGGTCAGAAAGCATCATGGACTAGTATCCAGGACAGTGACTGATCAGCGAACTGCTTGCAAACTCAATGGAGAGGTCTTTGATGGAAGAAGCTGACAGGACTGGCCCCAGAGTGCCAAGTGCTTTAAGTATAGGATTGCCATATGCCCTGAAAAACAGGGATAATCCTGATTTGGGGGGGGGATTGTGTTCACATACTGGCAAATGGGACAGAGGATCCTGTCCTGATTTTGTGGAAGAGAATTATGGCAACCCTTGATAGGTGGCATGCCAAATACTTTTTCTTACACTTTACAGCTTCCTAGCTGTACACTTTTGTCCACTTTTCCTTTTCCTCTCTGTCTTTTTTTTTCTAATCCAGAGAGAAGAAGTAGAAAGAAGAGCAGAGGGGAGCCAAACAGGTGGGCAGAAAAGAGTGCCCTCCACTAATCTGCTACCTGATTCAACTGCTTCTGTTGGACCACGGATGGTAGGATACATATAACAATAAAAAACCATTCACATAGTTAACTACATGGATAACTACAAACCATGGATAAAAAACCATGGATAACTACAAAAAACCATTCACAAAAATGGCATTCACAAAACATTTGATCTTAGTGGAGTGCATTATTTTCATCCCTCCAACTTACTTCCCATGAGCACTTTCTGTTAACATTTACAGATAGCAAAAAAGCCAGCAAGGCACAGGAGACAGCTACAGGTAGGCTTGCAATTACAGGCAGTTAAGTCATTTGTGTGATGGAGGGAAACCTCAGATATTTGAAACAGATGCAGAATGTGATGATGGGGGGGGGGGAGGGTGCCTATATAGCCATCCCATCACAACCACTGCCTGTGGTACCCTCAAGTTGCCCCAAGGCTCTGTTTTGGGACCAGTTCTCTTTAACATTTTCATTAATGACGGAAGAAGGGATACAGGGGAGCCTGATCAAATTTGCGGATGACACCAAGCTGGGAGGAGTAGCAAACACATCAGAAGACATGAGAAACCTCCAGGAGGATCTGAATAAACTAGAATACTGGGCTGTAACAAAGAATGAAGTTCAACAGGGAGAAGTGCAAATTTCTGCACTTGGGCAATAAAAACCAAAAATACAGGTATAAAATGGGGGATACTTGGCTTGGTAGCACAACATGTGAGCGGGATCTTGGAGTCGCCATGGATCACAAGCTGAACATGAGTCAGCAGTGTGATGTGTCTGCAAAGAAGGCAAATGCCATTTTAGGCTGTATTAAGAGGACTGTAGCTTCCTAGTCACGAGAAGATATATGAGTAGTTCCTCTTTACTCTGCATTAGTGAGACCTCACCTGGAGTACTGTGTTCAGTTCTGGGCACCTCACTTGAAGAAAGATGCAGCCAAGTTGGAGCAAGTCCAGAGGAGAGCGACAGGAATGATCAGTGGGATAGAAGGGAAGCCCTCCGAGGAAAGGTTGGGGGAACCTGGGATGTTCAGCCTGGAGAAGAGGAGGCTGAGAGGAGATATGATTGCCCTCTTCAGATACCTGAAGGGCTGTCATAGGGAGGAAGGGGCTCATTTGTTCATAGCTGCTTCTGAAAGCAGGACTAGAACCAATGGGTACAAACTGCAAGAGAGGAGATTCCGGTTGGATATACAGAAAAAATTCCTGATGGTTCAGGCGGTTCGGCAGTGCAACAGATTGCCAAGGGAGGTGGTGGACTCTCCCTCACTGGGGATCTTCAAGCAGAGGCTTGACGAGCACCTGTCAGGGAGGCTCTAGGGTGATTTCCTGCTGCAGGCAGGGGGTTGGACTAGATGACCTACTAGGTCCCTTCCAACTCTATGATTCTATGATTCTATATATATAGAAGATGACTGAGTTTGAAGATTGAAAAGGAAAGTACGGGTTCATGGAGGTGTGATCTTCCTAGTGAGCAGAACCAAAGACAATAAAACATGTATGCTGTTGTGGATGCCTTAACTTAACGCACAAGTCAATATGGAAGCACCTTTTCTCCCCTACTTAAACGAATTTTTATCCTAGAATAGAATCCAACTCCACATCAGAGTGCTAAAATAGAGCTGTCAGAAGTTCACACAATTAAGCTTCATGCTGTGTATTTCCTGCACTTTATATGGCAGAGAGTCAAACAGAGTCAGCAGTTGATAGCAGCAACTCCATGGAAGTTTGAGAAGGGGGACTTTGAATGATGTTTCAACTACTTCCCTCTATAATCCACAAACCACCACAGGAGAAACACACTTTCAGACATATGTCTGAAATACGTATAATACCACAAAAATATTGCTTATGGTGGCGCATGTACATGAAGTGGCTCAGCACTCCAGTGATCGGTTGAATCTGTATCCTGAAAAAGAGCACCTGAATTTTGTTGTATACTTGTGTACAATGACAATAAAGTATTAATTATCACCATCATCATCATCCTGATGTGATACTGAGCTGTAATCCCCTACTCCAAGTTCCCCAGATGATTTTTGATCTGTGAACACAATTCAGCAACATGGAGAAGGAGCCAACTGGAACAATGGTTTTGCTTCACTTATCGGCAGATTATTGATTAGCCCAGTGGTCAGGCAGCAGACTTTGGTGGGTAGTGAGTTTGGCAGCAGACATCCCCGGAAGCACGATCCATCAGAGTTGGGGAGATGCAGGGCATTAAGTAGTGACCTCACTCATTGCATTCTGTGGCTGCTGACAGCAGGCTAGGGACTGATAGGTCAAGGACAAACATTGCAGGTACATACATTTCCAGTGCATGCAAAGACTTTATTTTGAACAGAGACATGTTTAGTTTGTAAATGGAATTTCACCCCTCCAAAATGTAGATTAACAGTACAACCCTAAGCATGTCTACTCAGATGTAAGTCCCATTGTGTTCAGTAGTACTTACTCCTAGGTAAGTGTTGTTAGGATTGCAGCCTAAGATGTCTGGCTCCAAATCTTATTGAAACATATTGTGTGTTGTGTGACCTTAGCTACATGGGATTTGGGAAAAATAACTTACTGCTTTCATTTACACTTCCTGTATTTTTCATTTCCCCACTTTCTCCCCTGCACCCAAACCTTCCTTCCTTTCTCCATGGTTATAGATCTAAATCTTCCATCCTTCACCTTTCTAGAGTCAGAGAACATCAAAAGCATTCCCTAAACAAGTAGCAAACTCCCTCATTACCAGATCTATGTGATAGCTTGAAGGAAGTATGCTTTCCCACAGAGCTTTTCTTTATTGCCATCTATCAGTAAAGACCACCAGGAGAGAGAGAGAGAGAGAGAGAGAGAGAGAATCATGGACATCACATTAAAACTCCCATCTTAAACATAAATGTGAAATCAACCTTTCCCCATTTCTTTTAAGAAGAATCCTAGATATTGAGCAAAGTCATCATCCCTAAGTTTCCTCCTTGGTGTCCCCTCATTTTTTTAAGTTCTGGTGCAGTCACTGTCTTCAGCACACATTAGGATATATAGGTACACAAGCAGTTCATCTGGTAAATCATTCTCACTTTGAAACTACCAACAGGTCCCTACATTCAGCAAAGAACCTTATCTCCATTGTTTTTAATCAGCGCTCTTTCCACACATTTCAAAGAAAGGTCACATGGTTTTCACACAAGGAAGCCTCTTTTAGTGCATCCAAAATGCCCTAACAATTATTACAGCAGAGAAAACAAGTTATTTGTGTTGATGATTAATAACATATGCATGTATTGAAGCAATAGGCAAAAATGTTTTCAATGCATAATTACATTCAACATCAAACAAATGATTCAGAAGAAATAAATACTTTGCCTTTAGTCATTGTGGTGTAATTTCAGCTTATTGCTCGCTAAAGGCCAGTTCCAGTATAAATTCTTCTTTCCATACCAGAGCACTCTGGATCAATTTCAAGAGAGAGTAGTGGGTACAACAACACAGGCTGCAATCCAATCCGCACATCCTAGGGAGTAAGCCTTACTGACTATACTGGAAATTATTTGCATAATTATATGGACATGCATAGGATTGGGCTGTCTCCAAAGTTTAGTAAAATAAAGAAATCTTTTATCCCTAAGGAGCTCTTTTGTTATTTCTAGAGAAATATCTATTTTTTTTAAAGGAAGAAGTTAATTCCTTCAGTTTTTCATTATCAGCAATGAGGGCTATGCTTTTAGATCATCACCTGTCAAAATCACTGATTGCCCACGTCTGGGGAATTATCTATTGATTGATTGCCCATCTCCTGCACTGGTGCCCAATGAAGTGAATGAACCGCCCTGATACCCAGATCTAAACATGTCCAATCGAATGCTGGAAGATTCAGGAAAACCTGAAACAGAAAAACCTGAAACAGTATGATCCTTAACATAAAAATTTTGTAATTTTTGAGTTGAGTACTAGTGAAAATGCAGCCGTGACAGCTGTAGAGCTTCTAAAACAAAAAAATAAAATTCTTGGTATGCTAAGAAAACCATGAATATAGTTGGTACATATAATGCCCAAAGAAAGGCATTGAAGTGCAAGTGAAACAATTTTTTTTTTATAGTCAGCCATGGAAATAAATTTTTGGAGGTGGGCAATGATGGGATTCAAAGGAATTAACAACCGGTTCTCTGCCCTTCTGGCAGCCACTTTTAAATGGCTATTTTTAAACTTTATCTTTAAACTTAAACTTTATTTTTAAACTTTATGTCCTATCTCTCATTAACAACCGGTTATATAGAGTAGGTGTGAACCTGCTGGAGCCCACCAATGGAGGTGGGGCTCATTCTCTAGCATTAAGGTCCAAAGTGAGGACACAGATCTTCTGCTATGCAATTGATGGAGTAGTTCTCTTTCTCTCTCTCTCTCCCTCTTCATATCAGAAAAGAAGGGAAAAGAGCAGGTACACTGGTGCCTCACGTAACAAACGCCTCACGCAAAGTATGTTTCACGTAACAAACAAAAATTTCTCTAGGATTCTGCTTCACATAACAAATTGTGCTTCACATAACAAGCACACTTGTTGGCAGTTGGGGCAGATGCACTGGCCGGCAGCGCTTTTAAAAAGCGTCAAGGCTGCCTAGCACGCCTGCCCATAGCGAAAGCAACATTTGCGCACTGTTCCTCCTGTGGCCGGGCATCCGCTGGGCAGAGGGAGAGAACAGCAGTGGAGAAGAGGGAAGCAGCTCAGGGCTAGCCAGAAGGAAGCAGGGGAGAGAGAGGCTCAGGATGGAGAGAAGGAGAAAGTGGGGAGACACTTTGAAGGTGACTTGGATTGCAGCCTCCTAACCATGTCTAACCAGAAGTAAGCCCCATTGTGTTAAATGGGGCTTACTCCCAGGAAAATGTCTTTAGGATTGCAGCCTAAGTAGACTTCATAGGATAATGCACATCGAAAGCATGTTTTGAATTCAATTCCAGTGTTTTGTCATCATTTTTACATCTAGTTAATATTTTTATATGAATATTTTTTGGGTTCTGGAACCAATCATCTGAGTTTCCACTATTTCCTATGGGAAAATCCACTTCATGTAAAGAATGTTTCACGTAACAAACATGCCTCCGGAACAAATTAAACTTGTTACGTGAAGTGCTACTGTACTTAGTACTACATTTGCAGAATGATACCCTTGGGGACAGTATTGCACCATGATATCTGCAGGTATATTTGTCTCTCCTAACACAGCCAACAGAGATTACCTACCTTCTGCTATACTCGCTCTGTTGGATTATGAGTTAAAAATTATAAAACCTGTTATAAATTATAAACCTCCATTTTAAAACCTGTTTGGGGCACCCATATCTTTTCAGAGCCCCTAGCAAGAAAATAAAATTTCTGACAGTTGATGAACTTTCATAATTGTAATATTTATGTCTTTCCTCTTCCTCTCATTCTGTAGAGACTATTAGCCTTGTTTGTATAGAAGGTTCAGAAGTTGCATCCCTCCAGAAAGCAGTTGCTTGGATGGAGGTAAATCACAAAAGAGGGCTGTTTCCTGCAGACTATGTTGGTGTCCTCTCTAGAAGCTGGCAACTGGGATGCAAGATGATGGACTAGAGATTATCAGTTCAAAACTTTTTCGATCTCTGTTTATACTCCTAAAAGGAATCTCAGGAAGTTTGGCTGGTACATACACAGGGATGCCATAGAGCATCTATGAGGAATGTGAGCTACAAATAGGGAAGATGGGAGAGATGGATGAGCATACCAGGCCAAGTGGGGGGAGATGGCAGCCACTTACTGTGAAGAAACTGAAGGGGTCTCCTAGGAGCACACTTTGAGAAACACTGGGTTAGACAGATGATCCTTCAAGAGTTTTCTTTTCTTATTATAGGAGCTCTCTGCACCAGGATGAAGCTACAGGTTGCCCCTCCTTATTCCCAGGTTTGGCATCCAATGGTTCAATGGTTGACTGTGCGTGACTACCTTGCACCTCTAAAGGACTTCAGAAACTAAGAAAAACTGGAAGAATCAATCATAAGTTTCCTTATTCTGCCTCCCTAGGCTGCAGAAAACCTCTGAATGTAATATGAAGGCACTTCTGGCAGCATCAAGATATCTTCTGAGAGACCTTCCACATATATAAATATCTACCAATTTAAGTATCCACAAGGGTTTCAGGACATACCCCACAAAGATACCAAAGACCAATTGTTTATGCTGATCCAGGCAGAATTATAGTAAGAATAGGATCTATCTCATTTACAACCAAGAAAACAACATATATTCTTGAGAAACTATGAGATAACTTGAAGAATGCAAATCTGTATAGGATCTATACAGTACATTTATGCAGTGCAAAGATCACTGTCCTCGGAGGATTGGAAGGCTTTCCACCATGAAGTCTCTTTAAATGAAAGTGTATATGTTTAAATAAAGTGTTTAATTGCAACGTACACTGGCAACAATGTATGTACTGTGAAACATCTCATGGAGTCAGAAAGAAATGGAGTAGATCTGAATACAGGTTAAGCGTCACCATCCACCACTGTTTGGTTCCAGGAACCTCAGTGGTTAACCATTTTTGCATTGTACAAAGCAATTATTTATTATGATAATGACAATGAATCAATATGAATGTAGTTCCCTTTCCCTAGGCTTTGTTTCAGCTCAGATGCCATTATATACAATTCAGAAGTGATTATCACTTTGTATTGAAGTGATAATCAGATGGAGGAAGGGTCTTAACCCTTTATGAAGGCTTTCTCATGCAACTCTGAGAAATTAGCAACTCTCACATTACCACGGTAAGCAGGCTCCTTTTAAGGTAGTGATTTTCATGGAGTGGTTGAGAGAGGTCCATAGATGTGTTGTGAGAGTTTGGCAAATTTATTTATTTATTAAACAAACATTATTAATAGGTTGATTGAAGAATTGAGCAGCATGGTGTTCCTCATCAATTTTGGATGGTGTGCCTTGGCAATTTTAGCACATGGTCAGTGTGGACAAAAAAGGTTGAAAATCACTGTTTTAAGTTATAAAATGCTACTTAAGGAATGTTTCTTTTAATTTAAAGAGCCAGTCTTATTTGTGTTGAGACAAAATTGCTGATAAAGCACTGATAATTAGGAGTATCTAATGTCTAAATCATATTTTTATCTTTACACTCAGTCACAAGCTCAAAATGATATTTTTGGTCTGTCCACAACAGATTCAAGAAATGCATCTAACTTGATGAGGTCAGTTTTTATTAAATACACAATGGCTGATAAAGTGAAGTGACAAAATATAATTGTTCTCTGCAGTCCTTTGTATTTTAGCAATCCATTGATTGCAAAACCTTACTATGTTCTGTATCATTTGATATCCAGTGTTTTCTGCATTTATTGTAGAGAAAATTCATAAGACAAAAGAAGAAAATGGCCAGGGTGTGCACTTTGACTCATAAACCCTGGTGAGGCAGCAATCACATGCATGGTTACTTGGGTGAAAGCTCAATTGAACATAGAAGGAATTTACATCCAAGAAAAAAAATGCTTGGGATTGCATTGCGATAAAGGGAAATGAGGTTATTGATAAACCACTTCAAAACACGGAAAGGAAGCCAAAATCCTGTGCTGAGTTACCATACTTAATTGTGTGCAGCTCACAGGGAATATGAATTGGTTGAAAGGATAAATACAACAAAATTAAATCTGTGCTCCTTCTAAAATTTAGTAAGGGAAATTATGCATTTCCCACACAGCCTAATGCCAACTCCACAGGGATTATATTACTATTTATTGTTTTCTTTGCTCAAATAAAACACCTGTCGAGGTCATCTATTTCAAGAATTTTTAATATAGCAGCCTTCCATTACGGCAAGAGAAGAATGTTTATACTGGTTAGATTGTCAGCTTCCCCCCACCCCTCCACCCCGGAGGTAGGTGCATAATGATTTAATAACAGAAACAGCATGCCCAGAAACCTCTCCCCTATATTTGAATAAAAACCTAATATATTTGAGATCTGGGTGTCAGTCTGCAGTGTTACTTCAAGATTTCTGGGTTATGAATAGCATGGTATCCCTAGGATACGGCATCCTTCTTTGATACAGCCCTGTCTTAAAGTGTCAGAAGTCAAAGAATTAAAAACAAAAGCAGCATAAATTGCCGTCAATCATTATGGCCTTTTATCTGCGCTTGACTTCAAAAGGCATACCGCTTCCTAAATGGAAGGATCAATCACCCCACATTACATCTGTTGTTAGAAACAATATTGCCACAGTCAGCTGTAGGGATGGCTAGTGCAGGCGCATGTAGTTTTAACATTCAAGGCAAGGCAAACAAACATATGCAAACTGTAAACCTGTTGTATGTCTGTGCCACACTGTTCTTCCTCTTTAGAGTTGCTTGGTTTCCTTTCCACGATGCCATAAATGCATCTCTTCCAGTATAGGCTCAGTGGACAGTATTCTCATATTATTTGCTTATATATATATAACCTCCCCAATTCCAGAGGCATAGGGCTTATTTCAACAGATGTAAAAGCAATCATATATCCAGTTTAAATCCCACAGAAAGAGCAAAGAAATGGTAAATGACAATCCTCTATGAGCTCAACATCAGCTGCCAAAAGCCAGCTCAGATAATAGATCTTGTGACTTTTATGAAAGCTGATTCAACTGTGGCTCAGGGCAAGAAATTTCTCTAGGGTAGTAAGCATCTTCATGTGCCCTCTTGCCCTGTTGGCTGGTTTTGCTATTGGTCAGTGTTAGAGAGCATGAAGGGACACAGGAAAAGAGGCAGCTTTGTAAGTAAGTTATTATTTCTGGGTGACAAGTAGCAATACAGAAAAGATAAAAGTCTTCCCAGAGCAAAGGATGAAGGCAACAACACTGCTATTAAAAGCACCACCAGAACTTCATGCAATTCTTTGCTTTTTAAAAAAAAGTCTGATCATTTCTGATAAATTTGATATGAATGTATTGTCACTGTTTTGAACCGTGAATGAACATTTGAATGTCAAATGATTTTTGACATTTTTGTTGCCAATAAACATATTATGCATTAATTTAGTCCTTTTACCCAGGTAACCGATATGGTAAAGCTAATCAAACAAAACAGATGCTATAAAAACATATAAGGTAAAGGGGTCCCTGGTCAACTCTAGGGAGCGTTGCTCATCCTAATTCTTAAGCCATAGACTAAAAACACATATGGCCATGTGGCCCACATGACTAATATGGAACATGTTACCTTCCCACAAAAGTGGGTACCTATTAATCTACTTGCATTTAAATGTTTTTGAACTGCTAGGTTGACTAGAGCTGGGTGAGGGACAGAACTCACTCAGTCTTGTAACACCCAAGTCTCGAACCCTTGCCTTCCAGTTGACAGGCACAGTGTCTTAACCACTTAAGCCATGATAGCCCTTACAAACAATCCAATATAATAATAATAAATGCAAATATCAAAAACAGCCATGTAAAAATAGCTATAGTTTAAATAAACATAAACTGCAAACTCATTCCTCCCAAATTTCCCTGATTAATTTAGATTTTTTTTTGTCACCAGAAGGTTAAGAGAAAAAAGAGTGTGACTCAATCTACAGAAGAAATAGTAAAGTCTAGCGGTCACTGATAAAGAGACATTCTCAGCTGTCATCACCTGCCTGGAGAGTGATGGTAGGGACATGCAAAGCTAGGCCTATTGATGAGAAGATAGATGTGGGAGAAGTTGGTCCAGCACTTTGTCACATACCATATAGAGCAGGGTTCCCAACATGTGGTTCATGGGAGTACAGAAGGTTGCCTGTGAGCTGGCTGGTCCTAGTGGTCAATAGGTGGGTCAACTGCCATGGCTCATCTCTTTGCTGATGTTTGTGAGGGACTTCCCCTTAGTTTGGCTTGTTCCCAAATCAAAGCAATCTGGCAGCCATTGGCTGTGGTTTAATGACATCCTCATGCCATTACCACGTTCTCCCACTGCCACACACTCAAACCCAACTGTGGGCATGGTGATCTGTGCTTGCCAGCAAGTTAAGAACCACTAACTTAGGGTATACGTTAGCAATATATATAAGTCAACATTAGCAATCTAAATTGCTCCTACAAAATTGGGTCCTGATTCAGTTCCTATGCTATGAGTGACTCAAGCCGAGCGAAAGCCTGAATGCCTGCTACATTTTGAATCACAAGTAGTTTCCTAATGGTTTTTTTCACATTGCACAGGGCTGTACAATGGAATTTCGCTGCCATTAACTGATGCAACATATGCAAAAATAGACTGGCCAAAACATAGCTCTCTTACCAAGGAAACAAGTTGATCTGTCTTGAGAAGTGTATGTAAATGGCTGTAAATGGCTTCATTCTGGTGTAACTACATATTACATCAACACAACTACGTATCATTGGCCCAGTGAACTTATTTTGAAGGTGTCTGAGTAAAGAACGGTAAGATGCAGTTAGTCCTCTAGATGTAATAGTCTGCCACATGCTTATATGGGAGGCCTAGCAGCCATATATGTTTCCTTGCACTGCAACTCCCTGCACTGTCAATATCATCAGCTGCTCCACACCAACAATCCTCTTTGTTGCTTCTTCCCAACAGAACTCCTTCCTTTCCCCTGTTAATTTATCTATTTCCCAATATTTTATCTCCTCCCCAGGCCTGATAAATGTTGATAATCTGGTTGGAGCTAAAGAAACAACAGGATCCTCTCCCACTGATAGGAAAGAGGGTTTGGAGGGAGGTGGTACCATTTTCAAGCACAAGAAATGAACAGCAGTAGCAAGAATTAATGGGCTCAGCCTGAAAGCAATTTGATGATTACTTTTGACAAGGGGGCATCACCGCAAGAAGGCATTTTCTCCTTTTCCAGTTGTTGCTAATTTTCTACAAATGCACTCTCACACAGTGAAATGGAGACCCATCCATGTGAAATGCAACCAGGTTGTAAATGTCAAGTGGCTGAGTTTCAGGTTTACTTTGAATGTGTGTTGCTGGATGGGGAAACATTTATGAACACCAGCAGCCACAACAGAATGCACTGTGCCAATAAAGGTTTATTCAGTTGAACAGAATGCAAAGGTAAGGTCACTGCGCTCCCAATGTCCAACTAAGATTTCATAGAATCATAGAGTTGGAAGGGACCCAGTGGATCATCTAGTCCAACCTCTTGCCTGTATCAGGAAATCCTCATCTTGTGGGGACTCGGGTTTTGAACCCTGGCCTGCTGGTTAACAGTGTCTTAACCACTTGCGCCACCAGAGGACATAATGTCTTTTCATAAAAACAGGTAGAATGACTTTTACTTGAGAATTAAACTTGATGCATTGGGGGCAGAGAGTCTGTTCATTCACAAATAAATGGTGTAAGAGATCTGTTAAGCAAAAAAAAGTGCCTTCACATGAGGGGAGATGTAAGTTGAAACTGGGTGACCATATCAAATAGAGGACAGAGTGCCTCTACCTTTTAGCATTGTATAGAAGAGGGAATTTTGGCATGTGCAGCTTTTAAAACCCTTCTATGTTGAGTTAAACCTGCCTAAATTCCCTCTTCTATACAATACTTAAAGGTAGAGGCAATCTGTCCTCAATTCCATATGGTCACCTTGATTAAAAGAACAAAACTACAAGACTACAAAATGTTTGAAATAAACCAAATTAAATGGGTTCGTTCTAATTAGATTCATTCCATTGGTTCAAATTAAATTCATTCAAAATCCATGGAGGTCTCCTCTTCCAAATTTTAATATAGGCCACTTGTGTCCATAATAACATTTTGGCAGGAGGGTCACATCATCTTTCTCCAAGGAGTTCAGGGTGGTATATGTTGTTTTTCCCCCTTTTTTGTCCTCACAACAATCTTATGAGGTAGGAGAAACAGAGATATAAGGTTTAGCCCTAAGTCACCCAGGAAGCTTCATGACCAAATGAATGATTCAGATTTGAATGAATGATTCAGATTTGAATCTGAATCTTCCAGTTCTACTCTCAACTCCAGACCAATACACCGTTCTGGTTCTCCAAGATTATTAATAAAATAATTGCTACATTCAAATAAATATATTATAGCTGCACAAATATAAACACATAAACATATTGGTGCTTACATTTAATGTGCAGATGCACACACTGAAGATAACAAGTGAGAATGACAACAAAATATCACATCTTGCATAATATCACATAGTATCACATAATACCCACTTCTAGGGTAGTAAAAGTTACAAGCTCAGAACGAACTACTTCATAGCCTTAGCCCCTTTAGGTGTCTTATGATAACTTGTTCCACTCCAACAGACCATCATTTCTATAGCTTTTGAAAACACTGATTCAATCCACATCAAGCGGTAACTTTTATTTAAAACTGACAAACTAGGTTGCTTCAGAGAAGTCCCTTGGTTATGCAGGAACCACTACCTCATTCATCTTTTGGTGGTTACACTTTTGTTTCCAATTTAATGCAATGCATTTGTGGTATATACAGAAGAAGGAAGCTTGAATATGCAAGAGCTCCCTGTGAATTCCAGATGTTATCACTGTTTTATAAAGATGGCTTTTCATTACATTTGTGGTTTGAATAAGTTGTGATTTATTACTGAATGTAAACTAGTAAGTCAGGTCCCCCCTTTGAAACATGAGACAAGATAGAAAAATAATGAATGGAAAGAACTCTATCAGAGAAAAAACAGACAACAACAGTTGTTCATGGTATGTTGCGGGATGTATCGTGACGGACACAGCTAGCGAGGACACAGTTTAGGACACACCAACTTGTCTAACATATCTTTGTGTGGCACGGACATCCTTTCGAATTACAGCTGAATATGGCTGTACTGCAGTTTTCCCACTAGGCTGCCTGCACTGACATTTTCTCAACCTACCTTCCGTTGTCAGGATTATTACATCAACCAACAAGGAAGTGGGACACATTAGGCCCTCTCAGTACAGCTGCTCAAGCTTCCCAACTTGATTACGTGTCACTCTTGATTGATGTCATCGCAGTACCTTACCATGCTCCTAGGGGCGCAGAGGAAAAGAATATGATGACTGAAGCATCTATGAATAACTTATGTCAAAAGGAATCAATTACCCTTGCAGCCTGTTTCACTGAGGGATGAGGGTATCCACTGCCCTTATTGCACAATTTTGGAATAAAGAACTTTTTTTGTGGGGGGAGACTTATCCCCAAATTGTAAAGAATTAATTTTTAATCATTATGAGAGTTTTCACTGTTGCCTGTAATGCTGCTTGTGACTTCAAGTGGTTGAACATACAGAAATAATGCCATATGTTGTGCAGGCTGGTGATATGCATCAGTTGTACCTGGGAAGCAAAACAAAACCAAACAGTTCTGCCCCCACTTGCCAGTGAAATTCATTTGACAAATAGGTTATCACACCACATTTCATGCAATCTCTGTTGTGCTTGCTGACATTGCCTCAAGAGTTAAGGGCCAAAGTACTCAAAATATTCAGGATAGAATCCAAACCAATTTAGGCCAGCAAAATTCACCCATCTCTCAATTCTCATGGTGGCATAAGGAGGCCAGTGCATGTCTGTGCGCTGTCCTAACCCCCACAGAAGTGGTGCACACCCCCAGGCCAGAACAGGATTTATGCCAGTTATTGGGCTGGCCTAACTAAGGATTAGGATCAGTGGTGGGCACAGGCGGGTTCGCACCTACTCTATAGAACCGGTTCTTAACAAGAGATAGGACATATAAAGTTTAAAAATAGCCATTTAAAAGTGGCTGCCAGATGGGCAGAGAACCGGTTCTTAAATTTTTTGAAGCCCATCACTGATTATGATTGTGCTAACTGGTGGGCACAGGCCGGTTCGGTCTGGTTCTGGGGGACCGGATCTTCCAATCCCCCTGCCGCTGGCGAGCCAGCAGCGGCAGGGAGCCCCCAGAACCATGGGGACCAGTTCAGCCACCACCGCACTCTCCTCTTCCAGGGAGGCGAAGAAGTGGGCGCGCAGCGCCACCGTGCTCTCCCAGCCTTTCCCGGCTGGCCGGGGAGGCGAAGAAGAGGGAGCGCAGCGCCACCACACTCTCTCAGCCTCTCCCGGCTGGCTAGGGAGGCGAAGAAGGGGAAGCGCAGCGCCACCACGCTCTCCCAGCCTCTCCTGGCCGGCCGGGGAGGCTGAGAGCCTCCTATACAGGTCTACTCAGAAGTAAGTCCCAGTATAGTCAATGGGACTTACTCCCAGGAAAGTATAGAGGGACTGCAGCCTCAGAGCCCCATTCTATGCAGTTCTACTCTGAAGTAAGTCCCAGTATAGTCAATGGGACTTACTCCCAGGCCAGTGTGGAGACGACTACAGCCTCAGAGCCCCATCACATGCAGGTCTACTCAGAAGGAAGTCCCAGTATAGTCAATGGGACTTACTCCCAGGAAAGTGTGAAGGGACTGCAGCCTCAGAGCCCCATCCTATGCAGGTCTACTCTGAAGTAAGTCCCAGTATAGTCAATGGGACTTACTCCCAGGAAAGTGTGGAGAGGACTGCAGCCTCAGAGCCCCATCCTATGCAGGTCTACTCAGAAGTAAGTAATTTTATTTTTAAAATCTTTTATTTTTAAATTAAAAACCTCCCCGGCCCCGGCCCCGCCCCCTGACCCTGGCCCCGCCCATTTCCGGAGAACCGGTTCTTGGGCCAGGCTGGGCCCAGCACTGATTGTGCTGTCTGTGTAGTCCTAAAGTAGTCTGGTCCTAAAGTGCTCCAGACTATGAAATTGCCTATCAGGTATGGAATTGCCTATCTCATTACTTGGGACTAATGTGAGGGAAAGGGAGGCTTTCTCTACCACTTTTGGTCATACCAAACTTGATCTCCCCTGTTGCTTTAAAAACAGTAACACCAAAACAAAACTCATATGGAAGCCACTGAGAGCATGTTTCTTAGCAAATATTTATCTATTTCTTGCATTTTGTCTAGCATCTGCCCTGCTCATGGTCACTGAACCCACCACTTTGGCAACCAAGCAACATACAGCCAATGAGTCCTTTGCCAAGACCACCAACACTGCAGTCACATAAAAAGCCACACGTGGACCATGCCAAGGCCGTAACTATTTCCCACTTTCATGAGGATTCTATAGCAAACTCCAGCAGTGAGAAAAGGGATTTTACATTGATGTTTTTACATAGTGCATAGCGGCACCATGTCTACAGAGCGGCTGGCTTTTTAATTCAAGTAGTTTCACAGCAATCAATGAGAATTTCAGTAAGAGTAATCAGAATTGTTGCCTTTTTAACTTAAAAATTAACTTTAAGGTTTTTAACTTAAAAATTAAATTTTGTTTAAAAAATTACTTACTCCAGGTAAATTACAGACCTGCATAGGATGGATCTCTGAAGCTGCAGTCTTCTCCACACTTTCCTGGGAGTAAGTCCCATTGACTACACTGGGACTTACTTCATAGTAGACTGCTTAGGCTGGGGCTCTGAGACTGCAGTCCTCTCCACACCTGCCTGGGAGTAAGTCCCATTGACTACACTGGGGCTTACTTCATAGTAGACTGCTTAGGCTGGGGCTCTGAGACTGCAGTCCTCTCCACACCTGCCTGGGAGTAAGTCCCATTGACTACACTGGGACTTACTTCAGAGTAGACTGCTTAGGCTGGGGCTCTGAGACTGCAGTCCTCTCCACACCTGCCTGGGAGTAAGTCCCATTGACTACACTGGGGCTTACTTCATAGTAGACTGCTTAGGCTGGGGCTCTGAGACTGCAGTCCTCTCCACACCTGCCTGGGAGTAAGTCCCATTGACTACACTGGGACTTACTTCATAGTAGACTGCTTAGGATGGGGCTCTGAGACTGCAGTCCTCTCCACACCTGCCTGGGAGTAGGTCCCATTGACTACACTGGGACTTACTTCATAGTAGACTGTTTAGGCTGGGGCTCTGAGACTGCAGTCCTCTCCACACCTGCCTGGGAGTAAGTCCCATTGACTACACTGGGACTTACTTCAGAGTAGACTGCTTAGGATGGGGCTCTGAGACTGCAGTCCTCTCCACACCTGCCTGGGAGTAAGTCCCATTGACTACACTGGGACTTACTTCATAGTAGACTGCTTAGGATGGGGCTCTGAGACTGAAGTCCCCTCCACACCTGCCTGGGAGTAGGTCCCATTGACTACACTGGGACTTACTTCATAGTAGACTGCTTAGGCTGGGGCTCTGAGACTGCAGTCCTCTCCACACCTGCCTGGGAGTAAGTCCCATTGACTACACTGGGACTTACTTCAGAGTAGACTGCTTAGGCTGGGGCTCTGAGACTGCAGTCCTCTCCACACCTGCCTGGGAGTAAGTCCCATTGACTTCTCTGGGACTTACTTCAAAGTAGACCTGCTTAGGCTGGGGCTCTGAGACTGCAGTCCTCTCCACACCTGCCTGGGAGTAGGTCCCATTGACTACACTGGGACTTACTTCATAGTAGACCTGTATAGAGAGGAGAGACCTGCATAGGGAGAGGCAGGGAGAGCGCGATGGTGGCGCTGCCCCCCCCTTCTGAGCCTCTCCACCAGCAGTAGAGGAAGGGAGACCGCGGTGGCGCCCCTGGCCAGCTGGGAGGAAGGGGGAGGAAGGGAGGAGGGAGGAGGAAGGGAAGCAGCAGCTGTGCTGCGTACTGGTCCCTAGTGTTCTGCTCCTCCTTGGTCCTACTGGCTCCCCATTGGCTGCCAAAAGACAATAACCTATTCTTGAGAGTAGGTGCGTCCCCCCTAGTGCCTACCTGTGCTCTGGAGGCTGTGGGAGTTCTATGGAGCCAGTGGCTAGCCATGCTGGGGCTCTGGAAGTGTTGATCGGGCTGGGATGGGCTGGCTCAGGCTGCGGGGCTGGCTGGTGGGCAGGCTCCGGGGAGAGTGGCCTGGCAGCTGAAGGAAAGGCATAGGTGGCTGTGGGGTTCTGGCGGACTGGAGTGAGGGTTAGCTGCCCGCCAGGCAGCAGAGTCTCCCAGCCCAGCCAGCAGCCATTTTTGAATTGCATGTGGCTCTGGGTATTCCCAGGGCTGCTAAAAGTGACATAGGTACAGAGGAAGCTCCTTCCCCTGCCTCCTGGCCAGTCAGAGAGCTTCTAACAGCTGCTGCTGCTGAGGCTGCTAGGAGCGCTCTGACTGGCCGCGAGGCAGGGGAGGAGCTTACTCCCGGCCCACATCATTGTTATCAGCTCTGGGAACACCAGAGCCATGCACAATTAAAAAATGGCTGCCCCGGAGTGTGCCCAAGGAGGAGCGTGGGAGGGGGCAACTGGGGGGGGGGCCACCAGAGGAATGTCAGTGGTACCTGTGCTACACTCAGTGGCAGTGGCAGATCGCATCCCATGCTACACTCTCATTACATCTCTGACCAGAGTCTTTGCAAGTTGTCATAT
The DNA here is from genome assembly GCA_030015325.1 of Cryptoblepharus egeriae. NCBI lineage: Eukaryota > Metazoa > Chordata > Lepidosauria > Squamata > Scincidae > Cryptoblepharus > Cryptoblepharus egeriae. The sequence continues at coordinate 39,769,671 of JAREYC010000004.1, read as the reverse complement.
CTGGGTAATGTGCTGCATAGTTTGGCATTCAAGAGGCTCACACATCACCCATATCTCTAAACTGTGATTAGAATAATGGGCGTGTTTGTTAAACCATATTTATTCTGTGAGCTTTCATACCAAACACAAGCTCTTTCCTTTTAAAAAACGGGCATCACCTGCCTTTATTATGTATGGCCATTTCCCCCTGTCACTTACTTTTCAGTTTTAGGCATGTATCTAAATGCACAAGGACAATATGAACTGTCAAATATATTGCTACATATCGAGGGATTTGTACTGTCTGCATCAGAAAATCGAGTCAACATAAAGTTGCTACTGAGAATCTTTTCTGTCTCCCAAAGCACCAAGCATTCCTACTCTCAAACACGGATTTTTTTTAACCTACAGCTCCACAAGAACAAAGAATAGGTTGATGCCTGAAGGAGATTTACATTTTAGCTCCAAAAGGAAATACAAATTTGACATTCAGTGATTCAAAATACTACTGAGAAATAAAACTGCCAAAGTAAAAATTTTCAGTTTTATGCTCAGTCCCAATCCTGCCAGTTCAACACCACTTAGTTCTAAAATGCTCATCTGTCATAGTCCATATCCTGCAGGAAACATCTCACTGCATCCAACAGCTTACCCCAGAGGTTGAGAACACAGAACAGAATAAGAAGCATATACCTGTGCAGGGGTAAGATGCAGGAAAGACTAGAATGGACCTTATAATGTGCAACACCTGAAAGGAGTTTACTCCTGAAGGTGCCTATTTTATGTGAAAGATTACATAGGAACCAATACTACCTGGAATTTCAGGAGCTCGAAGCAATCCACTGAATGAGCCTGTTCAAGGAAAAACAAAGCCATCTGGAACCTTTTCCAAGATAAGGTGATCTCAGTTTTGAACAGCCACAAAAGAGTTGCCATTGTTTGCCAACTAAAACATGTAATGAGTCCAACAGGAGTTGCTTTCCAGAAGGCACAAGGTGACTGATCTTATTTCTAAATTGGGTGTCTGGAAATATTTACATCAATGGAGAGAAAATCTTTTATCCACAACTGTTTGATTTTGACTCCACACCCATTTGAAACCTTCTCTCAGTGCCTACTGGTGGTCTCCATAAATTTCTCACTGCAGTAAGCCATCACAGTGCTGAAAATGTCTTTGACAACTGACACAAGATAATAAAACATACACCTATAAGCCACATATGACTATGCACATCCTTATGTGGCTAGTAAAGGTGTTTTTCCCCATGAGCAGATTTTCAGAAGAATTTCAACATAGGAATGACTTTGAACTGAAGAAGAAAGAATGCATTCTTTTAGAATGAAAGCCACAAACCTCCAGTTACATGTATGAAATACTGGAGTATGTGAAATAGCTCCATTATAAATGTAATCTGTATACACCTCACAAGAGAAGTAAGCTCCTGCCAGTTTACATCTTACTTGCTGTATGCAATTTCTTATATTTTTTTAAGAACATATGGTCCTCAAATCTTAACCACCCTTCAAGCATTACTCTTTTTTTATGGGGTTTCAAAGAACTAAAGAAAAACACTGGGTGATGGTGGTTGAGAAAACAGACTTGTGTCATTTCTCTTTGTTGTTTCTAACAGATCTAAGTATGTAAGTAGGTAAGGATACAATTCTGACTGGGCCAGGGAGAATGGCCCAGCTAAGCTGGCCTAAGGTAGGCTATATTCTGAGCTGACAGTTAGGCCAAATCCACAGGGATAGATGGCCTCTAGCTGGCCTAACTGCTGATGAAGAGGCACCAGCACAAGGGCAGCAAGCTCACTGGGCTATGGAAGTTGTGACATATTCTGAGATGGGCTGTTGTAGTTTTGCCGTATTTTGAGGTTGAGAGGCAGGAGTGGTGCTTGGGGTGGGTCTAAGATTTAGAAGTTTTGATTTTGCTCCCATTTTTACTCTGACTTATCCTGGACTCCTGTGGATCTATTCAGATTTATGCCTACTCCTGAGATGGCCAAAGTCAGAAGAGCTGTGAGGTGCCATGTCTGTCTTGGAAACAGGCTCTGGATATGGCCTAACTACACTGTTCTAGGCCATGCTCAACATGCTGTCAACACATGAGAACATAAGAAGAGCCTCCACTGGATCAGGCCAAAGGCCCATCTAGTCTCGCTTCCTGTATCACACAGCGGCCCATCAGATGCCTTAGGAAGCTAGTCCCTGAGTGGCAAAGTGCTTTAAAGGTCGCATTGATTTGTAGCATTATTCAAGATCACACTCATTCTAAAATAATGAACACAATGTGCAGACAGTGCTGATAACCAACATTAATGCAAATGTTTCGCTCACATTTCTTTTTGTGATATCTGATTTTCTACTCAAGCATGATGAAAAGGGGCTTAAATTTCTATATAATTGAGGTTTGCTAACTCCATAGCATGAGGCAGAGCCTGCACCTTTGAGAATGACATAGTAGGAATAATTTTGCCAGGCAGCTTTCAACATCATATAGCAATGGTAGGAGAATCTTACCTGATATATAGTAAAACCTTGGATTGAGAGCATTTTGCAAGACAAGCAAATCTTTTTAATGAATTTCATCTTGCAATACAAGTGATGTCTTGCAATACAAGTGAAAAATTGTCCCAGCCAGGATACAGCTGGTTTTGGTGCTCCGTAAGCACCTGCTCAGCCTCTTCTGTGAGACCAGCCAATGAGTATCTAATCTGAAGTAAGTCTACTACAGTCAGTGGGGCTCACTCCTAGGTGAGGGAGGCAATGGAAAAGAACCTGGGAGACCTACAGTAGCCTTGCATGTCTACTCTGATGTAAGCCTTATTATAATCAGTGGGATTCACTCCCATATTAGGAGGGCAGATTGCAGCCTGAGAGACTAAGTGCAAGTTAATTAGTTTTTTCTTTAAAGACCAAATTCTAGTGGTGGTTCTTTTTGGTAGATGGTCTGAAGAAGTGTTGTCAGAACCATGAGAAAGTCATGCTGCCGTTCAATTTAGATGCTCAAAATTTGTTTTGATAAAATTTCTGTAAGTTTATTCTTTCCATTTATTCTCTCCATAGGTTTCCATTCTACAGTGATTTCTGGGAAACCATCTGTTGCCACTCAGCATACATGACCCAGACATCTCCTTCTTCCCTTTATTACTTCCGCCAGTGTGACCACACACCACTTGCCTGTAATTCTTCATTTATGACTTCCTCTAGAATACTCCAACAACTTGTATGTGATCATACTTATACCCTCCAAGACAAACAGTACAAATTATGCCTGACTTCTCAAGAGTAAATTCCATTGTGTTCAGTGGGGTTAACTCCTAGGAAAGTGTATATAAGATTATAGCCAAAGTCTGCTTTACATTGCTGCCAATTTGATTGATTACTGTCAATTTGATTGGCAATACTGTACCTCTGAATACAAAATATTAAATACTTTACCAATTTGCATGTTGATTTCTTTCCAGCTGTCTCACATTTGTTGTTATTCTTATGCTGCTCTGTGCATATATCTTTAATTAAAATCTACAAAAGTCCTTAATTTCCTCAAAATTTACAACAATAACTACAGGGAAACATATTTGTGTTCCTATAGTTAAACACACCAGCAAAGATATTGGCTGTAGTTGTGGAGTATACAATTAAAGACTATCCACCAAAATTGTTAGGAGTTAGAAAAGACAAAAGAAAACATTTATTTATCTCACATAAAATTAAGTCTGTGGAATTCTTTGCGACAGGATGTGGTGATGGCATCTGGCCTAGATGCCCTTAAAAGGGAACTGGACAGATTCTTAAATAGTCCACCACAAGTTACAAACTGTGATGGTTTGTGTAATCTCCTGGTTTCAGAAATCGGCTACTTAAGTGGCCAGATGCAAGTGAGGGGTACCAGGATGTGGGTCTCTTTTTGAGCACAATCCTAACCATGTCTACTCAAAAGTAAGCCCCATTGTGTTCAATGGGTCTCACTCCCAGGAAAGTGTCTTCAGGATTTCAGCCAATGTCTTCTATGTACCTGACATGTGCGGTGGGCCACTGTGAGATACAGGAAGATGGACCCGATGGGTCTTATGCCTGATACAGCAGGGCTTATGTTCTTATGGTCCCCTGATTGCAAACAGTACACAGCTCATTTCAATGTTACTGGTGCTAAAGAAATGCTATACTTGCACAAATGTATCAAGTTTGTCACACTTTTATATGGTCTATATTTCAATTCTGATTATTGCAGGAGATGATTATTTATATGCAAGTACTTAGTGCTGAGTACCTGCTAGGAAAGCATGGGCTAGCCCAGTGATGTGGCTATTTCTCAACTCATAGAATCATGGAGTTGAAAAGGACCTAATAGGTCACCTAGTCCAGGGGTCTCTAAACATTTTGGCAGGAGGGCCACATCATCTTTCTAATAGTGTTTTGGTGGCCAGAAAAAAAATAAGAATTGGTATATATTTCAAATGTGAATAAATTTACAGAAATGAATGTACCAGTGATGGAATGAATGAATGAGTGATTGAATGAATGAATTCAAAACAGTCCATAAACACTTTCTAACAGGGTGGAAGATCTTCAAACCATTCATAAGCACTTTCATACACAAAGAAAGGAGTTGTGTGCTGCCTCCTCAGCCCACAAAATACCCTCCCAAGGCATGGATAGCAGAGCTCCCCTCACCTCTGAAGAATTAAAGAGCTTGTCCAAGGGCTGGATAGAGGGGGTTTGCTGAGGATTGGATGGAAATTTGCTGAGGGCCACGTCTGGCTCCAGGGTTGGAGACCCCTGATCTAGTCAAATCCCCTGCTCATAGCAGGAAATCCTCTTAGAGCATCTCCGACAGGTGCTTGTCGAACCTCTGCTTGAAGATACCCAATTAGGGAGTGTCCAGCACCTCCCTTGGCAATCTGTTCCACTGCCGAACTGCCCTCACCGTCAGGAATTTTTTCCTGGGATCTCTTTTCTTGCAGTTTGTACCCATTGATTCTAGTTCTGAGGCAGATGAGAACAAATGTGTCTCTTCTTATGTAAGACAGCCCTTCAGGTATTTTAAAAGTGCAATCATATATTCTCTTAAGCCATCTCTTCTGCGGGTTGAACATACATTTGCTGAACTGAGAGAAAGATACATTTGCCAGGAAGGCCATACACTTCCCCTCCTTGATTTAAAAAAAAAGCAGGCCTCCGTCAGTCTTGAAAGACTATGGTATTGTGCTCGGCTGCATACACTGCATATGAAAGCCTGGGTTAGATTGTTATGGAGGATAGGCTGTTACCCAAGCAGCAAATCCCCTTCTCCATGCCACTGAATTAGTCCAATGGAATGGCAGAGCCAATATGATTGGTTCCAGCTGCATCGCAGAGCTGGACTAAGGACAGGAGCTCACCCTGTCTTGTGGGGCCGACCCGGGTCTTGAACCCTGGCCTGCTGGTTAACAGGCACAGTGTCTTAACCACTTGCGCCACCCACAGCCCTCCTTAATTAGTCTATGGAGTATAATTCTTCAAATTTGAATGGAGAACTGTTTACATCTTAAATTCAAATGCAGTTTTCCATTTTCCATTTCCCTTGTGGAGCCCTGATATCTGTGGATCCAGTACCCACAGTTTCATTTATCCCCTGATATACTACCCAGTTTCAGTTATCTGGAGATAATGGGGTCTCACTCCACACCTGTTCAGAAAGTTTTAAAAAGCCTCCATTAACTTGCCCGAATATCACCTAGAGTACAATCCTAACCATGTCCACTCACAAGGAAGCTCCGTTGTGTTCAATGGGTCTTATTCCCAGGAAATCTCTTTAGGATTGCGACCTTAGTGTTTTTGCTGCATATATGAAGCACTCTTCATGGTCTTCCATTCTGATGGAAGCAACACTGATCAGAGTGCTGAATAAATTCTCAGTATACATGCATACAAATGTATTTTGGGCCCCACAAATCTTGCACAGATCTGAGAGCCAGAGCAGGTCACATCTCCTCAGTTTGGATAGAAATTGTTTTGTAAATTTGCAAAAGAATATACAACTATGTCCTAAATCTTAAGGCCTTTTAAAGACATCTCTCACTTGTTGCACAGAAAAAAACAATCCCAGAAGATCTTAGAGATCACTGTAAAACAGAAGACAGTAATGGATAGTAAGGCTTGTAAATTTATCAATTTGGAACATTTATGTACTGTACCACCTTTTCAGTTAAATGTTTTGGAAACTTTTTAGTCAAAGCCAACACTTTAAATTATGCCCATAAGCAAGATAAGAGCCAAAAAGGACAATCTCATAACTTCACACCATTTAATATATTAGCCTTTGTCAGCCACATAAGCTTCAAAGAATTTCCCAAGCATTTTCAAGGAAAGTTCATAAACAGTTTTTAACAGGAAAGGACTCTAAGGCCTAAAATACTATAGCAAATCCAAATTATTTAAAAGGAACAAGTGCAAAGTGAGAATCAAACATCTGAATCCCATTTTTCAATACATGCCTTCACTGTTATAACCAGCGGGGGTGGTAAGGGAAAGACACTGCAAAAGAGATTTCCTATTCATAGATTTTTTTTTCTGGTGGCTCAAAGGCTTCTAAAACATTATCACTTTCTCCCAGCTTATATACTCTGCGGTTATGGGGAGCTGCTGTTCCTATAACAATAACATACTGATAACATTAAAAGGGCCTAGGGTTTCTTATACACAATGGCTCTGGGGCACTGTATTTGAAAATTCTTCATTCGGGATGATGATGGATTGCCATTTCATATCACTAATGGCAATAATTTTGAGTTCAGTTTTAAAGCTCTGAAACAAAAACACATTTGCAAAAGGAAAAAAGGGACACTTAAACTCAAAAGGGAAACAGAGAATTTGATGAATTTCACAGTTATTAAGCAGATGTTCCACATCCTTATTGCACTTGTCGGGGTCAACTGTCTCTTCTTAATGCCTACATTTCCTGTAAACATTGCATGGTAATCTACAGAATGCAACGCAATTTAAACTGGCAGGTGTGTGATTAAGTATATGACTTCACAAAGTCAATTCTGTGCCCACATTGCAGTTCTGCTCATCAGTGCTTAGCCATATATTGGTGGCTGTTCTGCTTTACCAACATGATCATGCCAAGTACTGTTAACATGTAAACTGCTGAAAAATCAACAAGATTACATATACAGTAAGCCAAATAAAACATCAAAAGAACTGAATAGCCAGCTATCAATTAAACTAATAAACATGCTTTTGTTTTTTTTTTAATTGCATGATTAATAGTAAGTAAATACGTCAAGCAGAGTCCTTTGAAAATAGCAACAATTCCACTGATAAAAATGGGGAGACAACTAATCCAATACCTTCCTCTTTCTTCTCAGACAACTGTTGAAAGGGATAGAGAAGTCTATGAAACAGCCTCCTATATGGTACATGGTTCTCCATCTCCATAGGATTGTTGCATATGGACATGTGCTTTTGTGCCTTTAACTAGACTGGGACATAAAATGTAAAATATTTCTTTAAAATTCTATTACATGAAACTACTAGTTATTAACATTTAAACCCAGATTTCTTAATTGTTGTCCTTAATTGGATCCCAAAGGCAGTCTCAAAAGAACAGTTTTATATTGCTTCTAAAATCTGCCGAACTGCAGATTTGCATTAGATAGTAAAGACTGCTTCATGCTTTCTCCTCCAGCCAAGTTGTGCTTGCCAATGTGTATACAGATGGAAAAAAGCCACTGCCAATTCAATCTCTCCAGAGTACTGATCTGACATATTTGGTAGTAAATTTGCTGGGTGCACAGATATATATATGTGCACACGTATTTCATGTATATGCGTAGACCAGCAATTTTCTAACTTTTTCATCTCATGGTACACTGACAAGGCACTAAAATTGTCAGGGTACACCATCCTTTTTGACATTTGACAAGGCACACTGCACTGACAGCAGGGGCTTGCATCTCTCCCCCCCCCCCCCCCGGCTCTCTAAAAAATGACCATCTCCCAAATTCTCATGACACACCAGTGATTCTCATGGCACACCTGCAGACCATCCCTGGCACACTAGTGATTGAAAATAGTTGGTCTGGTACATGAAGTGTATACCACAAAAACATCATGTACACCTGTAGTTACTGCACCCACCGAGTGAAAACCTATGGGAAATTGATACTGCAATCCAGAGCAAATTGTTCTTACACCAGAGCAACAACTGGATTTTGCCCTAAGTTGTCCTCCTTTGTGATATCCCAGCATGGCAACTAGCATGCTGATGAAAGAAGCTCTGCAATCTGCATATGTTCCTAAACACATTTACAGGCATCCCCCAATTATTGGACAGGTAACGGAGCAGGTAATGGACCAGAGCATTCAAAGGTGGACCGAGTCAGCTAATAGATTTTGTGAGACAGTGGCAAAAGAGGTGTTGGGGGAAAGAACAAAATATTGTATGGCCTGTGGGAAATAAGGTGGCCACCAAAATAGAAATAAATTTCACTTTCAAAAAACTAAACAACACATATTTATTTATTTATTTATTTGTTTGTTTGTTTGTTTTGTTTTATTTAAGAAATTTCTATCCCACCTTTCTTCAAACAGACCCAGGCGGCAGCCCCAAATTAACAAAGCAGATCCAAATCACAGCAAAATACATAATTAATTACAGTAAAATGAACAAAGGCATACTCTTTATGTGGGCCATGAATATATTATGTATTTGAATTATACTGAGGAAAGTCATAAGGAAATACCAAAAACAGTTTGAACATGTCATATGCATATTAACATCAGGGAAGACAATTTTAGCCTTTAGGCCAGCATAGAGAGGTTGAAAGATTGAAGCACGGAAAAAGAACCATCAGAAAGTGGGGGACGCCTGTACCTGGCAATAGTCTTGTTGAATTCAACAGACTTACCTCTATGTATGCAGATATGCTTGTGTTGTAGTTCTTGTAAGCTAGGAGGTCAGCCTTTCTTCTGTCTGCTTTTGTACGAGTATAATTCTCAACTGTATTCCAGAGATCTTAGTGTTTGATTTATTCCTAAATAAATTTTTATTTTTAGCACACTACTTTTAGCAGTGTGTTGTTACTAAGTCGGGTAGCCTGATTCAACAAAATTCAGTGCCAACCGCCAAGTCAGTCTATGTGTTTCCTTGCCAGCACCCAAAAGGGAAGAAAATTCTAGGGCTCGAGGATTTATTTTCTCCTCTGGGCACAGCTGGGGTGCCATTAGGCCACTGGTCTGAGGACTGGCAGTATGGACAGTGGCAATCTACTATGCTGAGTGGCTCTGGTCAACACACACTCACTATGCAATCCTATACATATCTACTCAAAAGTAAGCCCTTTTGAATTTAATGGAACTTATTCCAAGGTCCAGTTGTATAGGATCGCAGATTCAGACTGGCACTAAAAGATTTTGGTTTGGACTGGACAGGGGGGAGAGCTGACCCCTCTTTAGTTATAGCTTATGGTAGGAATGTAAAGGACATTATTCAAGAAACCACTAGATTACCAATTTCAAAATTGAGGATATTGACAGAGCAATGGCTGAGAGCAGTACTGCATTTTTACTCCTGCTTTGGGGTATCTGCAGTAAACATGTACAGGTCTACTCCACAGTGGGAGTATTCAGGAGAATTAGTACTTGTAAATGAGCTCTACTGAACGTTCCTTTTTGCCAATTTAAGATAAACCGTTTTGAGCATTTAACTTGACTTCCTTGGTAAAATTTCCCTAATGGAACGTAGTAAAACTCACAAACCATCAGATCAACATACACAAGCAAAATTAAACCCCAGAGAATGAGATGCTTTATTATTAGTAATATAGTTTTAAATATTCAAAATGTGTGGGTCATAAAAATATGCTTAGGGCAACATTTTCTCATAAGTTCATTTGTGAATTTTTAATAGATATTTAAACACCAAATAATATCCATCTTAATTCAAAGAGCAGTAGCAACAATGGAGAAAGCAGTTTAGCTACTCCCGTTCGAGGAGTGTTCATTTTAATCTATGCTATAGCCAAAAGACTGCCTTAGGCTAAAAAGAAGGCATTTAGAAGCCTGAAGCAATTCATATAGCATTTCATAATTTATATTAATTTCCACTACCAAACATATATGCGAGGATATATGTGCGCACAAGCAAATACACACTGAGGGCGCAATCCTGAGTAACTATGGGGAGTCCTTGCTCCGGTGTAAGACAATTTGCTCTGGATTGCAATATGAATTTCCCATAGGTTTTCACTGGGTGGTGCAGTAACTACGGGTGCATGTAAAGTCTCTTACGTGCTCCCGTAGTTACTCTGGATTGTAGGGGTAGTAAAGGAGAAAAAACTATTATATTTCAGAGAAACCTAGTTTAAAAAATATTTCCCATTCTTGGGCAAAATTTATTATCTTTTCCAGGGAAAAATAGGATACTGCAAGATTTAAAACGTGAGAACATTAATGGGCATAGCACAGTAAGGGTCATTTGACAGAGAACGTGAAACAAAAGAAAACAGATGCAAGTGTGCCATGTACTACACAGTACACATGCTAGCACTCACAGAAAACTAAAAACCTACAATGCCCTATGTACTGAGGCTGCAGCATGCGGGACCCAGAAGTCACTGGTGATTATGTTATTCCCAGTCATATCTGTTGGAGAAACCATTTATGCACTTCAAACAGTGGTGAACAGCTTAAGGCAGGTGGGATGGCTTTTCCCAGAACACAGTTTTTCCAAGACACTGAATTACTAGGCTGCAATCCTAACCTCCAGTTATGCTGGCATAAGACCTAGCATAAGTCCTGTGCTGAGCTGTGTATGTCACAAAAGTGCCATGAGACACTTCTGTGCCACTCCTTGGGGAAGGTTCGGCCAGTGCACAAACATGTGCTTGCTTCTCTATGTCATCATGGGTATGGGAAGACCAATGAGTTGTGTCAGCCTAGGTTAGGATTGCACCTCTATCATCCCAAAGCAACATGGTGTTGTCTCCCTGGCAGGGCAGTGCGTGGCCCACAGTACCCCAAGAAGCACCTCACAACTTCCTTGGGCATTGTATTGCACTGTTTGAGAAACTCCACAATATATAATAACTATCACTCATAGATTCACGCCAATTCAGCCACTCTGTTTCAAAAGAGAAAACTGGTAAATTGGTCTCGTCAGACGATGTGCCAAGGTATTATCATCTTGCCAGGAAAACCAAACAGTGTGATATAAACAGCAGAGACCAAAGACATTGAGTTTGTTCTCTTGACAAATCAAAGTGGTTTATATGTCACTGCCACACATAGCCAGGTATTGAGAGCATAAGTTCTTTGTGCCAGTGAGTAGTTTGGCATTACAAGCTCTGGAAGCCTGCCAAAAGTGATAGTTGCTTTTTGACGCAACTATTCTTTTGCAAGCAGCAATTTATCAGTAATTATGGATTCAAGATCATACTCATGGTCATAAGTACAGTTTCTTAATGCTGACTGTGAGGAAGCGCAAAGAGCTTCCATAGATGATAAGTGTTCATGCAATTTCCTAATTGATGTTCATGGACAACAAATGAAGCATCATCCTGAAAGAAAAAGCAGCTCTTGATCTTAGCAGCTTTTCGGCAAACAAGGTGTGTTGCTTACTGATAAGACCTCAAAAACCTACTACACAGTGGCTGTGCCAATAATCGAGAGTACTGAGAAGAAGGGGTTATCCGGCTACTACTAAACCTACAAGGGGAGAGGTTACAAGGGGGTAGAGGTGAGAGTGATGACAGCTGGAATAATCAGATACAATTTATTCCCTTCATCACAACCTCCAAAGGGTCCTTCTCTGGATGCAGCCAGGGTACTAATGCCCAAAGGATAAATGAACCATTGTGTTTCTCTCCTTCAGGGGATGTGCCTGAACAAAAGGGGGAGCTTGATAGTTAGCAGCTGCTGCAGGATTTAAGTGGAACTGAGTTATGTAATGAACAAAGTGGCCCAGTTCATACCAAAGAGTGACCGTGTCTCTCGTGATTTATAGGGTTGTTAAACTAATGTCTGTCAGCTGAATCCAGGAGTGGGGGAGAGGACACTCACAAGGCTAAGCAACACAAATGTGGGACTGATGTGGTGATGAAAGTTATGATCAAACCAACAAGGATAGTAGGTACTCCAAAGGTAATTCAAAATTGTACCTACCTCTTCCCAAAAAGGGAGCTGGTAATTTTTAAGGTGTCATTCTGGAGATAACTGAGTTGTGCTTTGCCAGTGTATTCTCAAGATATTACCTGTAAAATTATTCTGCCCTTCCTGTTAGTTCTTGTAACTAGCCATGTTATGATGAGCTCCATGTAACCTGCTCAGTCTAAGCCACCTTTCTATTTCCTCCCTCCTTCAGGCTGTCAAAAAGCATCGAGTCAAGGACCCTGCCTCTCTCCATTCTTGCCTGCAAAGCTTTCAAGCACATATCCATTACATTGCTCACAAGTATGCATCATTATCCTGGGGCTTATTAAGCTCTTTCAAAGCCTATCAAGAGCCAAAAAAGCGAAGCTAACATGTAAAGTAACGCTCATCTGCATTCAGGTTTAACACACAAACTTTGTAAGAATAACTTTCAGACATTCATTCATCATGAGCAATATAAAATTTGCAGCAGTCCTAATTATGAAACTGATTTTGTCGAGGAAGCTTGACTCATTTTTGCAGATGATCGGGTTGCTTGAGACTCATTACCAAGTCTGGCATGCTGGAGTAGACATTCTTGGCACGATCCAAACGGACACTTGGGCAAGCGTCCCTCACATTGCCTAGAGGGTGTCGTAAATGTGGTGCATGTTTGCGCTACTGAAAGGGAGGTTTGCGCAAGGATGTGCACTGATCTACTACACTAGAGCAAGACCCTAACCAGATAGGTTTGCACCAGCCTCCTCATGCCAGATCAAGGCCCCATCTAAATAGGTTTGCATTGGCCAAGCTTGACCAGCACAGGAAGGGCAAGAAGGAGGCACATGTAGGTGTTTGGGGGTGAGGATGGGCAACTAGTTGGCTGCGGCTGTACTGAAGGCTAGAGATGGAACCAGGATCCAGCATTTATGCCAGATCCTAATTCCATTCCTAGGAACCCCCAGGAAGTTCCAGGCTGCTCAGAATTGTACCAGTGGTTGAGATGGCACAGTTTTGAGCAGCCTACTGTGGTTATCCCCATGTTAAGGGGTAACGTTTCCCCTTCCTCAGGGTGAGCCACTAGCTGTCTGATACTTGTGGTGCATACAGTGAAATAAGAGAAATACTGAAGTTTGGCCATGCTGTACCATTGTAGTAACATTTCTAAATTATTTCCACTATGCAACTGTGTCCTCATATGACACAATTTATAGGAGATGGAATCAGGAACAAATCAAGCCAGAAAAAGTATCTGACTCAAAGAAAAGCTATGCAGAACAAAAATTCTCACACAGTAATGATCTTTCAAAACCTATGACTTCACTTTTCCTTAATACTGGCCTGAGAGGAAACCAAGCAACATTCTATAAAATGAAAGACAAACCTAGCAACGAAGGTGGATGGATGGAAACACATGAAAGATGTCCCAGATAATGGTCCAGTCCAATTTAACAGAAGAATGTCTCAATTTTTCCAGAGTTCCCGAAGGGGTATTTATTTCATAAACCAATGTGGTTTCAAACAATTAACCTATAACATTTAAAATTAGATTAAGTTCTGCTGACCAAGATTGCTGCACCAGCAACATCTCCTGCTGTCACAATAACATCCCCAGCTTGGTGTCCAAGAAAACTTCCTAAACCACCAACGCAGTTACATAACTACCACAGGGTAGGTCATGAAAAATTGTACAAAGTTTTTGGCGTCAATCCTTGAGTCAACCCAGATGCTGCTTGCTGTTTTCTTCTAAAGTAACCAGGATTCAGACATTCGATTCAGACATTATTCAGACATTAGACATTCGTTCATATTTGACATTCCAAAATTCTATTAATTTTATCAGCCAATAATGACTATTCAATCCATGCTGTGAATGATGGACAAGCTTTGCCAATGAATACTTCAAAATGGTCAAAGTCTTCCAGTCAGAATATTTACCATTCCTGTACAGTGGTGCCTCACATAAAGAGCTTAATTTGTTCCAGAGGAATGCTCTTTAAGTGAAACGCTCTTTAAGTGAAGCAGATTTTTCCATAGGAAATAATGAAAACTCAGACAAATGGTTCCACAACCCCCAAAATATTCATATAAAAATATTAACTGGATGTAAAAATGATGACAAAACACTGGGATTGAATTCAAAACATGCATTCAATGCGCATGATCATATGAAGTCTACTTAGGCTGCAATCCTAAAGACACTTTCCTGGGAGTAAGGCCCATTTAACATAATGGTTAAGAGGCTGCACCATCAAAGACATTTTCTTGGGAGTAAGCCCATTTAACAGAATAGAGCTTACTTTTGAGTAGACATAGTTAGGAGACTGCAATCAAAGACACTCTCCTGGGAGGCTTACCTGGGCTGCTGCTGGAGATTCAAGGTGGTCGGTGGGGCACTTGGGGGCAGTTAGGGGCAGCTGCCTCTGGCACCTCCAGGCAACTGCCCCCAAGTTGGGGGCAGTTAGAGGCAGCAGCGTTGGCTGGCAGCCCTTTTAAAGAGCCTCCATCCGGAGTATCAGGGCTGCATAGTGCTTGTTAAGTGAAGCAGAACCTGTTATGTGAAGCAAGATTTCTTGGAAATTTTTGCTTGTTACGTGAAACACTTGTTAAGCGAGGCACTTGTTAAGTGAGGTACCACTGTATTTGTTAATTTGTTGCTCTGACTGATTTATATAATGTTGATATAAATGTACCTATATATATAAAACTGAAAAGTCACTGACTGACTGACTGACTGACTGACTGACTGACTCACTCACTCATCATTAGCCAGCCAAAAACCTCTGGACCTAGAAGCATGAAATTTGGGGAGGGTGTTCCTTCCATGATGGAGGCACCCACTAAGAACCAGTTTTTGGAAATTCCAACCAGAAGGGGGTGAAAAGGTGCGCAATGCCTTTTTCCCCCCATACTTTACATTGAAGAGTCCCTGACTGAGTCCAAACCCTGGACTCAGAAAATTTGGGAAAGGTGTTCCTTCTGTGACATTAACACCCATAAACAATTGATGTTGAAAAATTTAATCCTTAAGTGGCTGAAAAGGGGTGCAACATGTTTTTGTCCTATAGTTAACATTGAAGACTGATCAACATCCAGCTGATGCAGTGGGAGAGAGGGTGAACAGAGGGTGGTGGTGCGCATGAGGGGATGATGCACATGGTGCACATGGGGGATGGTGCACATGGGGATGATGAACATGGCTGATGTTGTATGGGGGAATGGTGCACATGGGGAGATGGTGTGCATGGCGGATGTTGCATGGGGGTATTGAACATGGAGATGATGCGCAGGAGGGGTGTTGCATATGGTGTGCATGGGTGATGGTGCACATGGGAGACGATGCACATAGCAGGTTGTTGCGTATGGGGGATGATGCACATAGGATGTTGATGCACATGGGGGTTGATGTGTAAAGGTGGTTGATGCGCATGGGGAGTTGATGCACATGGGAAGATGTGCATCTGATATTGATGCACATGGGAGATGATGCACATGGGGGAATGTTGTGCATGGGGAGATGATGTGCATGGTGGGTTGATGCACATGGGGAGGTTGTGCATGGGGTGTTGAAGTGCATGGGGCATTGATGCACATAGGGGGTTGATGTGCATGAGAGGGGTGATGCACATGGGGGAATGTTGTGCATGGGGGGTGATGCGTGATGGGAGATGGCACACAGGAGTATTTTACTCCCACAACGTGGGTACATTTTGCTCGTATCATATATAATTTAAATAATGTGTGTATATATAGATAAATTTATATGATATTATTTATACACACGGATTCAAATGAGTGTACACATTTTTTAAAAAAACAAGTAGAACCTAGGAACACACAATCTAAAAATAACAGTAGATATAAAGGAGACCAAATGAACCCTGTAAAATACATCTATTTTAAAAGGAAAAAACCCTCATACTTAGGTGTGTGAGATATATTTTCTCTACTGTCCAGATGTAAGTAGATGTTCTAAAATCCTCATCCTCCTTTAACAGTGATATCAACTTCCAGCTGTGACTATTGGAAAAGATTAATTAATTATAACTTTATTCATATCCCACCCTCATCACAAAACTCAAGGCGGATCCAAGATGCTCCAGACTCAAAGATGTTCCAAAGTGGTCTGGGTAGGGTGGGGTAGAGATTAGTCCTGATTTCATTAGTTGTGATGAAGTCACAAGCAGGAGCTGTTAACTCCCAGGTCTGGAAATGCTTCTCCCTTTCTCCCAATGCAGCAGCAACACTAACTGCAGTGAAACTTATAATAGCATGGGCCATGCTGATCATGTTGTTCCTTTCCAAAGCAGTACTAAACCATCTTGTCTGATGATGGCATAGACACAATTACCATGGGATCTCAATCACAAATGTATTAAGGCAAAAGCATGCATGCATGTGCAAACACAAGATTAGCGGGACAACCAAATATTCACTCGAGCATATATGAAGGGAAAAAAACAGAATGCAATCTTCTAGACAGCAAACATAGTGTACCTGTAATGTGTGTCAGTGTAAATAATCTCTTGGCTGCTGGCTAGAATATATTCTGCAGTTCATTTTCTTCTATCACATTATTCATACTTTCCCCCCTCGGAACAAGCAACCTTTTCTTATATGACTACAGCGTAGTGGAACGAATGAGCTCAAGCTTATGATCGATTCCCTTAACATAACAGAGGTGTTATTGGTTTTATTCATTTTTTAAAAGAAAGAAAAACACCCCTATTTTACTCATTCCTGAGCTAGAGTGTGACTCCAGAGTGTCAGCTATGGAGAATCTGCAATGTGACATGTTAATTCTGCTCTTGTGGAGGTGAACTTTCTTGCTACAAATGTCATAATAAGACAGTTAGGGAACATAAGTGGTAAACATAGACAGGATGTGGCTGTTAACAAATTCAGCAAATAAATTCCCAGAATGATGTGCTGCAAGCTGATCACCCCAAGCATTCCACTTCCATTGTGTTTCCCCATTGTAGAAATACAGGGATACCACTGGGAGCAACAGATTCTTACCACATTTTTTACTTCCTCAGTATGCTACAAAGAATGCAGGGATAGCCACTATTTCTGCTTTCCTACATCAAAACCAAAACTAATCAAAAATAATTCCAGATATGTAGGGTTTCAATGTAGGACTTCATCTGCATTGTAGAGGTTGTGCAGTGTTCAAGATGAAAGGTTTCAATGTAGAAATATGTGGAGGCTGCTCCCTTCTTGTCTCTGACCTATAAAATTAGCAATACACAAACTTTCAAGGCTTAATTAATAAATGAGCTTGGCAAGTTGTGTGACAACCCAGTCCTGAGCTGCCCACAGTGCAGGACTATAGCAATGCTGTTTTGGTCTGATTGGCTTTCAATTCAGACCTGCATGCTTCTGGGCTCAATTCAATGAGTGAGAAGTCCCGAAATGCCTCTTTTAAGTGTCTACCAGAGTCTACCACTTAGCACTTTGCACTTGCTCAGAGGCACTGAGGTATAAGTGAGCATTGGCTTTAGACCACCCCTGGATCCAACCGGCCAGCCTCTAAGAGCCTTGGCTTTGGGCCACTCCTGGACCCACCCAGCCAGCTCATAAGAGCCCTGGCTTTAGGCCACTCTTGTGTCCATCCAGCCAAACTCCAACTTATCCTCAAGGGTTCTTGTCTTGGGTTACCAGTAAATAGTGACACAACTACAGGCTTTCTGCAATAGAGGTCAAGTTTATTTTAGAACCAATCACCACACACCAATAAGGCAAAAGCATAAGCACATTAAAAACTCAGAAGCTAAAACAACAAAAGCTTGCTCCTACTCTGTTACTTGATTCCTACCTTAGCATTGATGTTAAAATAATATAGTCCATAAAAAGAATATAGTCCAAAGAATTAAGCTCCATCCTAGTGCGGGTAGTCCCACAGGCTCCATTTCATTTCTCTGGAGCACATGACTCTCTCAGCTCCATACAAAGGAATCCCCTATATAGGTCTTGAGCCCCTACGTATTCTTATAATAGTTAGAGATGCTTGAATGTCAGTTTGAATTCTGGATCCAATCGGGATACAAGGGCCTCTGATGCACCCATGCTATTGGGCCCAGCTGTGTGACCTTCGGTGGTTCCCAAATTGTCTTTGTCCCTGGGGTGAGGTAACCTAGCTGGCCTCAGTTTGCAATTGAAGGCACTAAACTTTATTGGCCATCCTGCAAGATCTGGCCAAACACTCTGGATTTTTGACTTACTTCAAAGGAGGCTATTCACACCTGGTCATTCCTCCCAGCCCTCCAGAAACCAGTGGCGCCTCCCAGATGGCTCTATCACAGGGTAATACTTTCAAGATGGAGTCACTCAGGTTAATAGCAGGGGCTGCCCACGACAAATGGCTATTGTGGTCCAAGCAAAAGAGGACATTATGGTCACTCTGAAATATGTTACAAGCCTTTTAAAAAACACTGTTTGTAGCATCATGTCCCAGAATCAGTGGTGTAACTAGGAAGGTGCGAGGAGTGCAACCATCACCGAGTGATGCACAAAGGGGTATGTGCAGCGCACTGAGGTGAGACCTATACTAAATACAAATTGCTAAAATTGTGGTTCATAGGAGTAATACCATCATGTTATATATCATTCAATGAGTAATTTACAGCAGAATGCAATGAACAAAGCCTCTTTGAAATATCTCTATTATATCAAAAGGTATGGCCAAAAAACCAGTAGGGGTGGTGTAATGGTGCATTGCTATTCCCACCTTCCAGGCTGTTGCTCCTTCCAAGAGTTCCATCATAAGGGACATGCAATGGCCTCCTGCCCTGGGTGACAAAAAAACCCTAGTGATATTATTGCCCAAATCTAGGAGTACGTAATATGCAGGGAGCAACCAAGGCACAGGGTTTATGTGCCTGCATGAAAACCAAATATTGCTTGTCATAATTCTCCAATCCACTTTATTCACTCCATGCTATGGGATAAACCCAAAACAGTGGGGAATTATCTCAGGGCCAGAAAGCCACATACCGTGTGTCACATACTATGTGACATCGGTGGCTTATGACCATGATAGATAGTAGCCTGCAGTGCTGTTCTCTGCAGGAGAAGGGACTGCAGCCAAAGGGAGTAATGCAACTGCTTTTTCAGTGACTCCAATGGAAGGTGGATGGCTCCTTACCATTTACTGAATTTCAAAATGTAGACAGGGCAGTAGGCAGTCATCTTCAGCTTTAAAATAAGGCAAAGAGTACTGCGCCACTCAAATTATTTCTGGGGCAGGAGAAGCCAAGCACAAGAATCAGACAATTAGTGACATAATGTGATAATAAGCAGTGGAGTCTATATTCTAGACCAGGGGTCTCTAAAGTATTTGGTAAAACGGCCACATCAAATATCTGGCAGTGTTGAAGGCCGGGTAAAATATTTTTATTATAAAATTTAAATACATTAGAGATAGATTAATGAATACATGGGCTCAAATTTCCAGGATTTCTGCAACCACAAATGCACAGAACAGAAATAAAGCACACACTTACTTGCACCTCCATTCCCTACCAAACCATCACAGCTCCAGTTGTGTTTGTTCAACTGGATCAGAGGCTTTTAGGGGGACCAGAGGCTTGATGTGGGCTAGGGTTTAGAGACCCTTGCTCTACATTTTTGGCAGGAAGGCCATATCATCTCTCTGACACTGTGTCGGGGGCCAAAAAACTAATTTACATTTTTAATTTGAATAAATTTACATAAATGTACATATAGGTATGTTTTAGAGTGGATTACTCACTTGCCGAAGGACTGGCCACACTGAGGCTTGCCAAGGCTTGCCGAGGCTTGCATATAGACTACACTAGACTCTCTCTAAAACTCAAGGCTACAAGTACTACAACATGTTGATAGGGAAGCAAGGGGTACATTGCATCCTGTGATGGAGGGGCTGTCCCGGAGGCCTCCCTATGTGAACATGTTTTGCTTTATCTAGAGGCTGCACAAGTACTGCACAAGCTCAACATTGGACAGGATTGGGCCAGAATCTCAAGTGCCATAATTGCCTTGGTTACTTGCACCCCAAGGTTCAGACCATCCTATAGTGCATGGACAGGTTCAGAGCTGGTGAGAGTCTGCCATACAGAGTTTGTATGGCAAACATAGTACACTACAGAGTTTGCCATAGCACTCTGTGCTGCACATTCAGGGTTTCTCTGGTATGGGTATATCCTCAACCAGTATCTGAGTTGGCTGATCCTTTAAATCCCCTAGCATACCAATGTAGAAACAAGTAGTTACTCAAGCCATTTAAGGATTTACAGGTCATAACCAGCGTAGTGATCTAGTGAACAATATAAGTGTATCAGTTTTTTGCTTGCTTGCTTGCCTTGTGATTATGAAATAGTTCAATGGATAAAAAGCTGAAGAAGAAAAAGCTGTCTCAGATAATAACAATATTTCAGAGTTTCTTGCTTGGCTGGGGTCACATTTAGCATAATGGTTAATCCGACACTGTCCTATCCCAAACACTCTTGAGGTGTGTGCCTGATGAAGCATTCTCTGAAATTTTCTTCTCTTGTTCAATATTTTATAAGAAAATAGCAGGAAACAGAACTGACAGTAGTGGTAGATAGTATGGAAATAGAGTACCAAATAAAGATGTAGGGAATTCATCATTTTTTCCCTTTGCCAAAATGTTTTCAAAGCAAAATTGAGATGAATTTTCTATTATAGAGTGTTCTCCCATCTTCATATTGAAATGCCAAAATAAATGCCCTTGTGGAACATCAAAATGAAGTTCAATTCCCAAAGAAAAAGGAAGCCAAATTTTTCACCATTTTATGTGTTCAGCTTGACATGGTGAAGGGGGGGGGGGAGAGATGCAAAGGATGAAGGAAGTGTATCTGATACATTTCTGAGAATCCAATAAAACAGAAAAAAATCCTTCACTCATGGTGAACACATGACCTTTTTAGACGTTTCTAGAAGCCTTGAAAGATCTAAAATGTCACTTTATGTTATAGGACATCATACCTTTTAAGGCCCTCAAAAAGCAGAACAACTTTTGTTTACTCTGAAAACCAGAAGTGATGATTTTAGACCTTGGGTAGAGAGGGTGGCATTTTGCAGTCCTGGCCTTGGGTGGAATAGACCCCCCCATTGCAATTGTAATCCCCATTAATGAAAGGATCAGTGGTAAAGTTCCTGTGTATTGTAATGGAGATGAAATGCTAGCAATGGAGGCCTAATCTATGGGACACATCTACTGAACAATCTGCGTTTAAATGATGAATAAAAGGTTAATTGAGAAAGTTATCATGGAGAACTAGAATCTATCAAAAACCCAAGGCTACAAGTAAATAGCAGGAAACATTTTTATGGGGAGGCAAGCAGGAACAAGGGTCACTGAGGATGGGGAAGGCAGGAGTCAAGTCCAGAAGGAACAAATCTGAGAGAGGCTAATTTCATCTTCTGAATTATTCATTGGTACCCCTTTTACTGTGACATGCTTATGTTGATGAGCAGCACCACAGCACATTTAGCATTTCCCATAGATATGGAAAATATGGATATCTGATATTTAGCAATTCCCAAGAAGCTCAATTGTTCAGGTCACTGTCAGCCATTAAAACAGGCTATAGGAACATATCTATTTCATGGGATTTCTTTTTGATTTGGGTTGATGCCCATTCTCCTCTCTTGCTATTTTTAAATCTTCACAAACTCAATTCTTTTTAGGCTTAATTCTTCTGTCTTTTGGAATATGGCTATAATGTTTTTAAACATGCTATTAGATGTCCCTTTAATAGATTAAAAACTTTTCAAATAAAAATAAATATCTCATTCAGATTCATCACTTTTAATGCATATATGACTGTAATGCCATTTCCAAAATAGAATATTTGAACAATACTTTTCTTCTTTCCCATCCCAGAATCCTGGTTGTTGCCATTTTAATTCTCTTTCACTTACATGGTAGCTGAAAACCTATTCAGACACATAAAGCTTAGAAATACCTTATTAGTGTCAATGAAGCAAACACAGCAAAATCAACTAGATATTCATTTCTTGGTAAATGCAAGTGGATTTTTTTAAATTTCAAAGCAGGAGAGCCTCTTTTGTTTTTGTTATTATCATATTGCTAAGGATGATAGCAAAGATTAAGACATTTATTACTAAGGGCGAAATCCAGAGTAACTATGGGGGACTCCTTGCTCCTTTGTAAGAACAATTTACTCTGGATTGCAATATGAATTTCCCATAGGTTTTCCCTAGGTGGTGCAGTAACTATGGGTGCATGTAATGTCTCTTACATGCTCACGTAGTTACTCTGGATTTGGCTGTCAGTGGTATTAAGTAAGTGGATCCAAAAGTGTAGAAACCCATTGCTAGTCTTACAGCAATGAATATAGAAATCATCTAATCTGGTCTGGCAATAATTTACGACATGGAAGAGAGGGAAATGCTATCATCTACTTTCCACCCTCTCAGGTCTGGCTTTTCAAACTGAAAACCTTGAGGAGTAAGTTTGATATAATAGAGCTAATGAGAATAAGTGGGCATGTTGTACTGTTTTTCAAGGGTGAGGCTGTCTCTCTGACTCTTTATACTTTTTAATTTCCTTGTACAAACAGCACATGAAAAATGGCAAAATCCATTTGGCCGGTTTGCAGTACAAATTAAATCCTTGATTAAATTTTGGCGATTACTACTTTGGGTCTCCTTCTCCCCCCTCCTCCATTGAAACATTTTTAATGCATTGGAATAAGCTTCTTAATCATGATTCTGGCAATCTATTGTACATGAAAACTGGCTGTAATAAAAGCTGGAAAGGACCAGATAGACAAATGGGAAGACACAGAGATGCTTTAAAGGGTATTCATTTGATAGTTCAAACAAGGCTTCCATCTTGGGAAAAAGGCTTTGTCATAACAATTTTTTTAATTGTTCCACATGTTTTTCTCTGCTCTTTCTTCCTGTGATAAAAAGCTCTGAACGATTCTCTATTTTTCAAACTATTAAGAATTTTAAATGCATCCATTTATTAGAAAGTTCTTTGAACATGCAAACACTTTATTTTTTTCTTACTAATTCTGCAGTAAGCCTGGCTTTATTCCGATCTTCAGATGGGAGAATGAGAGACTCAGGAAGAATAATTTAACCAAGGTCATCCATAACCCTCAATGAGAAGATATGTCTATATAAATCTCCTCAGTAAGTCCACATATATCTATCGGACCTCCTCATGGCTTAAGATGCCCTCACCACAGAATGCAATGCACACCCCATTGGCACAACAGCATCAGTGCTGTAAAGTTGGTTGGGATTAAGATGTAAATCACTCTTTGACTCCCTTATTAAATGCTTCTAAGCACAAACATTATGAAAAGACAGGTTTATTATTCAATCTACAGAGTTATCAACATCCCTAATATTGTACAAGGGCTAGAAACATTGCACAACCCAGGAATTTGGCTGGGCTTCCTCAACTATAACCTACCATGTCAAAGTCTATTGACCTCCAAAATGTTTTGCCAAGCTTATCTGATTAGTCTGGCCATTTTTGGCAGAGGTGGGTTGAACAGATGGAGAAAAACTCATGTATCATGTAGGTGGGCAGAACATAAAACGATGATCATGTTACTTGAGGGAATTTACAGTTTAGCAGGACTGGTTCTGCATTATCACCTCTTCGTAGTTTCCCTCAGTGCTAACATTTCAATCGTGTTCACTCAGTGTAACATTTACAACTGGGAAAAACATGAAAGGTGTGTTGCATTGTTTGAAAAATGTAAACCCAATTGTATTGTTCAACTGGAAATCAATGAGTAATTTTCAAACCTCCTAAATTCAAGGAAAAAGAGTTGGAGCAGCCGCAACGATGGAGGCTGCAACCGAAAGGAACAGACCTGGCTGATCCAGGTCTGCACTGGGCTTCACTGGAGGTTTTATGGGAAAGTGGGACCCTTTTCCCCTTTTGTTTCTCCTGCACTCGGGGAGAGGGGAGAGGCAGTACTTCCCCCCATACCATTTAGGACAAAATCCAGAGTAACTACAGGGAGTCCTTGCTCTGGTGTAAGAACAACTTACTCTGGATTCCAATATGAATTTCCCATAGATTTTCACTAGGTAGTGCAGTAACTACAGTTGCACATAAAGTCTCTTACATGCTCCTGTAGTTACTCTGGATTTGGGGGCTAGTCACTTTCCCCTTGTGGGGCATCAGTAAAAGTGGCCCTGCAGGGACAGCTTGGGAAGGCAGGGAAGGGGGTGGTGACAGGTTTCCCATTTAGCCAGAATTGGCCAGACATGTCCGGCTTTCCCTTATTGGACCGGACTGTCCAGTCCAATAAAGGAATTGTCCAGCTAAGTGGAGTGAGTTTCAGCCGCTTGGGATACGTGTGCTAGCCGTGGGCAGAGCATCTGCTCCAGGAACACAGGCAGTGCATGCTTCCGCTTCCTAGAATGCAGCCACCAGCAGCCTGGACAAGGATGTTGTGGCTGCAGGTAGAGATTGGAGGCTGCCGCTGCCCACCTGTCCTGGGTGCCCTTATCTCCCTGTCTGCTGGCTGCGCACAAGGTGCAGCCAGCCTCTCTGGACCCACCAGTCCTGGTCCGGGCAGGTCAGGGTTGTGCTTTCTTTTAAGCAGAATGTCCCCCAGAAAGCTGTAGTCTGACCAGTGGTTCCCAAACAGTGGGTTGAATTAGGGTAATGGAAAGATCAGAAAACTACTTGCCTCAAGCCCTAAAGCTATTCAAAAATCAGATAGCTGCTTAGCACCCTGAGCTCTTTCAGCTTGTAAGCTTATGTAAATATAGGGAGATAAATATTTGAGGGTCTTTTTTTACCTGTAAATTATCTCCTTTTAAAAAATTCTGGTAAACCTAAGTGGGTCCCAATGTGTCTTATCTCCTTTTAAAAAAATCAGGTAAACATAAGTAGGTCCCAATGTGTCATTTTAAAAAGTGGGTACCAACTGATAAAAGTTTGGGAACCACTGTTCTCAAGTTCTAACTAGGGAAATGATGTTCCTTCCTATCTTCTCATATTTATTCTCTCTGCCCATGCTACATCTGATAAAACTGTAAGCAGCAGTAGTGGGGAAGAGAAAGGATTGTACAATAGCATAAAGGAAAATTTATGCTAACTGACCCCTGCTAACTGAGCAAGAGGCACTCTTTCAAGTGGTTGTTCCTCTTTTATTTAGCCGGGGGAGAGTAACTGGCCCTACACACCCCAGCAGTGTCTGTTCAAGTGGTTTCTGCTGGTATTCTTTTTTGCATTTTAGATTGTGAGCCCTTTTGAGACAGAGACCCATTAGCTTTTAATTAGCTATTATTATTTTTCCATTTTTTTGTAAACCGCTTTGTGAACTTGTTAGTTGAAAAGCGGTATATAAATACCGTTGAAAAGTAGTTGAAAAGTTAGTTGAAAAGCGGTAGGTAGGTAGGAAAAGGTGTCCCTGGAAGGTTGCCCTGCTAGTCATGTCCAACTCTAAGGTTGGCGCTTATTCCTGTTGGAAGGCTGAAGAACCAGCATAGTCCAAAAACTTCTCTGTCGTCATGTGGCTGGCATGACCGAAATGCCAAAGATGCATGGAACGCTGTTATTTTCCCACCAAAGGGGAATCTATTTATCTACTTGTATTTACATGCTCCTGAAGTACTAGGTTGGCAGGAACCGGCAAATAATAGGAGCTCAGTCCATTTTGAAGAACTTGGGTCTCAAACCACCAACTTGTGGACCTTGATGTTGACAAGCACAGCTTCCTTAATCACTGGGCCACTGCAGTCTTTTACAGCAGTGTATATTCCTTAAGGAATATCCTGTAACAGGTAAGCAACATTCTTCTTCATGCTTTATATGGATTCAACCACAATCATGGAACTCTCATGGTGCTATTTTTTAAAAAACTTCAAAACCGTCTATAGGGTGCTGTAAAACTGATAGAGAGTGTGATACTTCAGGGGTGGATATTTAATTCTTTCCTCTGGGACTGTATAGATAAACTATGGAGTTGCTAGAAGACCATTTGATAAAATAATTATGTCTTCATTGATTAAACAGTTATTACAGTGTTTTTCAAAATGTAACTTTCCTATGCCTCATTACAAATCCATGAGCATTAACAGAATGAGATATTGGATAAATATATCATTGCTATGACACCGTATGCTATTTCCGCAAAATAATGGTCATATAAGAAAGGTAGAGCAGGAAATAAGATTGAATTGCTGGAAACTTGTTTTCAAATGAAGACACACTATAGATTTCCACTGCAAAGTTATTCCTTTTACCTACAATATTCATGAATTTTATAGACAACCTAGTTTGGGAAACAGGATATGGTATTACCTTTCTGTATATGCTGTAATTGTTCTAGGTTTTATTAAAGAACACAGGAATACTCTGAATTGAAACTTGATAGCTCCTTTGACCTAAATGTCATGCTTCCTGTGTCTGCCCTCACAAACACAAAGTAATGGAAATTTGGGAGTGTCTCTGCACTGGAATGGCTGGTGGTAACTGGCAGACTCCATTGAGGGAAAGGGACCTTCATCCCCTTCCCTGGGTTAGGGACGTAGCCCATCAATGAGCTGCTGTAGAATCAAGCAACTTCATGTCAAGCTCAGGCTAGTTTGGCCTGTACTGAGAGCCTGAAAATGTGCTTTATGGCACTTTTGCAACACTCAGCCTTGGCAAAGGGCTGGCAGTAAGAGCTAAGGATTGGGCTTGTAGTCATCATTGTTTCCTGATCTACAGAGCCTAAAAGAGGCATTTTTGGTCTGGCTTCACTGTTGGTTACAGACTCAGCGGTGGGCTTCAGGGGGTTCTCACAGGTTCTATAGAACCCTTTGCTAATGAAGTGCCTGGTTCTGAGAACTGGTTACTAATGGGACATAGAACCTGTTGTTCTATGGACATAAAACCTGTTGTTAATTTAGGTTATTAAGACATAGAAAATGTTAATTTATTTGAAACTCACCACTGTTTACAGTCATACTATGATTTTTTATGGCACAAGCATGATACTGAAATGGTGCATAACCACCAAAAATATAGTTGAATAATTCTCTTATTATATCAAACAAAATTCTCTTATTAAATCAAGCAACAACTATGGCATGTTTTTTCCTATTGGAGGATAATCAGAATTATTATTTGCAATGCTATATGCATTGAGTCCTCATTATATTATTTCTGCAATTCTTTCTCTAGACATGTTGCTAGAAATATTATTTGTCATGAACATAAATATTAACAATACACAGGCTGCAATCCTAAGCACACTTTCCTGGGAGTAAGATCTATTGAACACAATGGAGTTTTCTTTACATGGTTAGGATTTTGCTCTTAGTTAGCTTTTCTATAGCACCCTTTGAGCATGCAAAGAATTGATATAATGCACCTTGATATAATCTGCACAATTTCTTACACGTCTACTCAGAAGTGTGTCCCACTGAACTCAGTGGGGCTTTCTTCTGAGATGCCAAGGCTTCTAAATTCCCATATTGTAGCTAAGGCTGAAGGGCAGTGACTTGAAAGGCCATCTAGTAAGTTCATGGCAGATGCGAGATCATGTTCATTCACAGCTCCGTCTCACATCTACCGTGTGTCACCAGCTTTCCAAATAGAGTATCATTACAGTGGTACCTTGGTTTAAGAGTAACTTGGATTAAGAGTGTTTTGAGTTAAGAGCAAAATTTTCTCAGAAATCTTGACTTAGTTTAAGAGCACTCTCTTGGAAGATGAGCACTTCTGAGGAAGTTTGGAACAGGCTTCTATGGCCAGGGAACTCACCAGGGAGGGGAAGCAACCTGAGCCCAGGCTGTCCAAAAAGCTGGAATTGGCCGGCTCTTGGTCATTGGACAGGCACTTCCACTGCCTAATTGGAGGCGCATGTAGGCGAGGTCAGAAGAGGTCTCTGCCTACACAGAAGCGCCTTTCTATGAACCCTTTAGGAAAGAATAGACTGTGCGTGCATGTGCAGACCATTAAAAAATTTAAGCTGTGGCTGGCCGGACGTAGCCATGGCTAGCCACAGCTGGCTATATCATCCCCCCAGTGCTGCCAAGCACCCTCCCATCCCCAGAAGGCCGGACACTGGAGCCACCCCAGCCAAGAGCCAAGGTCAGTACCCTGTTCTGTCTACTCAGAAGTAAGCCCATTAAGTCAATTGGCTTACTCCTGATTTTTTAAATGTAGGACATCCAACAATTTGTCCTACATTGGGTTTTTATTAAAAGTCCAGATTTTCAAATTACTTTTGGGTGACCATGTCCTACATTCTGACTTTAGGATCTGGTCACCCTGCCTGAGCCGGGCATATTTAGGATCTGTTGGCAGTGTGTAAGGTGTATGGGGATGTTTTTGTGTGTGTGTGATCTGTGTGTAGCAGTGTGTGCCTTATCAGTGTTCCAATGCTTCTCCCCTGCATGGGAATGTTAAAGCTGCACAAAAAGACAAAGATTCAATTGAGCCAATTGATAGCAGTGACTCCATTGGTGATAGTCATCCTACAAAATCCCTCTCTTGTCTTCCTTACATCAGCCATGAAGGTTTTCAAAGGTACAGTACAGTTCAGTACTGTATCTTTTTTTTATTACAGTGTTCTCTATTATATTACAGTGTTTTGTAATGATTTTATATACAGTAAATATTTTTATAGAAATATTTTTGGACTGTGGAATCAATCTTCTGAGTTTCCATTATTTCTTATGGGAAAATCCGCTTTGGATTACAAGAATGTTGGATTATAAACATGCTTCTGGAACAAATTATGCTCGTAAACCAAGGTACCACTGAATTCGCATATTGTTTCAAAAGGGTCAAATAACTTGAAAAAGACTGTTGTCTGTGCGTCATCTCCTCCCATTTTCCATCCAGAGAAATCCTGATGTCCAAGCAAGGAGAGGGAGCAGAAACTTTGTGAAGAAGACAGGTGCATACAATAGCTTTCTTTGTGCAAGTATCAAGACACTTTGATCCAAATGCAATCAGATCATTACAATGCAAGCCAACACATTATTCATTCCCACTTGTTCCCTGAAGGAACAGTGTTTGATGGAGCTGAACAGATGCTACATATTTACAGATGTAAATGTATTAAAAATTTAATGAATTATGTCACTTTTAATAAAATTATTATTAAAACTGAAATTTTTTATTTTTAATGCATGCCCATAGCATTTTTAAAATTTTCCTTCCACTTAATATTTTAGTTAAGCAAAGCAAACTACAAATAATAAAGCTCCAACCAGAAGGACTGTAACCATGATGACAGTAGACAAATATCAGCCATCCGTTTCCCTAAGAAAACAGAAAGAACCACCATCTGTATTGACTGGGATGGATAAATTTGGAGAGATTTTGCTTAATGCTCAACAAGAATGTGGATTACTGACTACCTACACTAGTAGTAGCTTTTTTGTTTGTTCTTTCTTATTTATTCCTTAGCTGGTGATTGGGGAAAGAGCAGCGTGACCACACGTCCGGCCTTGGCTGGGCATGCCTGGAAAAAAGAGGGTGTCTGGCCTGATAGGGACACCCTTGCCTTGTCCAGCCTTTTGGGGGTAGGGGAGGTGCTTTGTGTGCACTGGGGGGCAGTTCAAGGCTGCTGCGGCGAAGATTCGGCAGCCGCGGCAGTCCTTTGCAAAGAGGTCTGAGATCCCTTGTCTGAGCTCTGCTGGACAGCTCCGGGGGTTCTCCCTGGGCGGAGCTCACTCTCCTCTGCTGACCAGGTGAAAGTGACTTCCTTGGGTTAGCCGAGGAGAGTGAGCTCCGCCCAGGCAGAACCCCTGGAGCTGTCCAGCGGAGCTCAGACCAGGAATCTCAGACCTCTTTGCAAAGGACTGTCGCAGCTGCCGGATCTTCGCCGCAGCAGCCTTGAACTGCCCCCCAGTGCACACAAAGCACCCCCAGCCCTCTGCCCAGTGCTGCCCTGCCTTCCTTCCTGCCTGCCTGCCTTCCTGCCTGTCAGCCTGCCTGCCTATGACCACCACCACCAGCACCAGGTATGCATGCATGCATGCCATGGTAAGTAAGCCAGTCTACTGGCTTCTTTTTAAAAAAATTAATTTTGAATTTTTTTAAATGTAGGACAAAATGTAGGACATCCTCATTTTGTCCTACATAAATCCTGATTTTCAATTGAAAATCCGGACTTTTCGGTGACCAGGTCCTACATTTTCACTTTAGGGTCTGGTCAGCCTGGGAGAGAGTCATCCTTTCAACCAATATGCTGCTGTAAATCAGGGTGACCAGATGCCAGACCCAAAATTCCTGAAGCCAAGGCCAAAATTTCTACCCCCAGGCAAAAATTCCTATCCCTTCAAGCCAAAATTCCTACCCATTTAAAAAATTGCCAAAAAATTGATTTTTTTGTTTTTATATTTTTTGTCTTTTGGCCATAACTTTTGATAGGAAGGAGATATCTCAAAACCGATTTTTGCATTGGATTCTGCTCTTTAATACAAATCCAACTACATATTACATGATGGTGTACTGTGCACAATTGCAAGGTAGAAAATGAAGCCAAAATGTAAGACAATGAAGCAAAAATATAGGACACCCAGAAAGGAGACTAAAAATCTGGACAAATCTGGGTTTCCCAGTCATATGGTCACCCTGCCAGTGTATGTGCCATTGGATTCCATGCATCATTGACAATATGCTTCCATTCTTTGTGATTGATGGCAATGTTTTTAGCCTGGTCAGTTGCCAGTCGCTGGTTCCTTAGGTATTTCTAAACCAGTTTGAGTCACGTCTTTTTCAGTGCTGCTCACTGAACTCTCCAGTAAACAGGTCACTCTTGCCAGAGGAGATTATGTGGCAGCCAATTAGTGGTCATTCTAAAGGTCAGATATCAGACGTCTCTACATAGGCCCAACCATTGTCAGCCTGTTGGATTTATGGAAATGTCGTGAAATGCCACTAGATTCCACAGGAATTGTGCCAACAAATCGATTGGGACAAATTTCAAACCTGCTGTTAGTTTCAGGTTTGATCAAATCTTCACAGCAGCCCTGATTCAAAATTATTCCTTCAGTCTCACATCTTCAGTGTGGTTTATCATTCATTGACTTTGATAACACAGCTAAATGTAGGGCGAAATCCAGAGTAACTACGGGGAGTCCTTGCTCCGGTGTAAGAACAATTTGCTCTGGATTGCAATATGAATTTCCCATAGGTTTTCATTAGGTGGTGCAGTAACTACGGGTACACGTAATGTCTCTTATGTGCTCCCGTAGTTACTCTGGATTGTAGGGGTAGACCTTGAACTTAGAATGAGACTGGAATATAATAGGAAAAGGAAGCAGGAGTGTCTTCAGCAGTGTCAGGATACCTATAAACAAATATGATAAATGGAAAAAAAAATTCCAGGCAATTTCATGTATAGAAAACAGGAAGCAAGAACAGTGCAGTCCTTACTCAGCCATTATTCTGACAAAAATCACAAAAGGCAATTGCAGAAAGCTTAACTATATTGATGTCAGAAACACTATTTTAACTTCGATGCCTATTAAGAAACAATGAGCACAATCCTAACCATGTTTACTCAAATGTAAGCCTCATCGTGTTCAGTGGATCTTACTCCCAGGAAACTGTCTTTAGGATTGCAGCCTAAACTGCATTTCTATAAACCTGAGAATCAGTTCCATTAAACTCAGTGCAGTTTACTTCTGGGTAGACATAAATAAGCTTGAGTTGTAAGTTCAGTCATGTTAGGCTCCATTCTTATGCACATTTACCTATGTGGAAGTCCCACTGAATTTAGTATAAGTTATTCTTCTTCTGCATAGACTGCATAGACTTCTTCTGCATAGGATTGCACTACCAGAGATCTTGAAAGAAAAGGTAATTGAAGAATGTGTTCCAAGATAACATGTATACTTTGTTTTGGTTCTTCTTAAGCATGATAAAAAGACAGAAATAAGGCTGATTACTCAATTTATTCCTGAGCCCCGAAGACAACTATCAATGCACTAAGAAATTGTTGAAGATATTTAAATTATTCACTCCTCTGAATTTTCCTCCCACTACCTCTAAGCACAAACAACTAATGCTTATTTACAAGAATTGCTTATGCATTTTCAGCTATCAAGAACATTTCCATTAGCACTTGGGGGAAACAGTATATGATTTATGCTGACAAGCTCCTAGTTGTACTTAACTTGAATGTAGGCAGTGACCTATCGGCATGATTTATCTGTTTGCAGGGAACACAATTATCATCAGAGCATTTCTGAAATAATTCCCCCTTTATATGTTGATATTAGGCTTTATGAAAAATATGTCAATACAGGAAGACATGGTTATACTATATACAAGTCTTTCATCCTGTAAGCTAGTCTTCCAGTCACTGTAAGCTTAAACAGGAAACAATACATAGAATTATTTAATCATATGAGCTCAGTAAAACCTAATATAGTTTTCTCTTATTCTTATCAGAACAAATGTCTGCCAAACATGCAACCCCACTTTGCTCAAAGGAACAAATATAATTCATCTGTAATCACTAGAACATTAAGTCACTGACTGCATTTGCTATTGCCACCAGACAGCCGACTGCAGCCATAACTAAATTTACCAACTGCTAACACGTCCATCCATTAGAGAAGGCATAGTTTTGCAAAATGATGGCCATATAAACTTGGCACAGAATGTTATGCTCAGGAAATTGAGATTTCCTGTAATCTAAATATGCAGTGTGTGATTTGGAGACGGTGGGTTTGGTTGCATTGAGAGTAGGGTCTTAGGGCAAAGTCCAGAGTAACTACATGGAGACCTTGCTTCGGTGTAAGAACAACTTACTCTGGATTACAATATGAATTTCCCATAGGTTTTCACTAGGTGGTGCAGTAACTACAGGTGCACGTAAAGTCTCTTACATGCTCCTGTAGTTACTTTGGATTTCGGGGCTAGTCAGCCCCAGGGACACATACGACATACCTAGGAAGTTAATCTCAAGCACTTTATATGAAAAGAAGCAAGGAAGCTTTTGCCCTGGATCATGTTCCAACAATTCAGAAAAAAACTATTCCATATGTAGATGAATGGCTATGGCACTTTCTCAAAAAGCATAGTGAAAATTTCACAGCTGAATGCATGTGGTCCAATGATAACACCAACATACTGTACATCTTTCCAAGCTACAAACCTTAATTCAAACAAGTAAAAGAAAGTGCTCAGGCTCTCGAAAGAAGAAAAATTAATGAACACACACATATTGTTTTCCTTCAGTGATACTGCATACATTCTTCAATACATGATTTTGAAAAGGTGAGGAGTGGTTTATTGCTCACCTGTAATCTAAATCAAGCACATTTCCGTTGAATAGTTTTTTGCTCCAGCTTGGAATGTTAAATGAGATTCTGAGCATGTGTTTAGCCACCTGTGTTGAATGCACATCACAAACTTTTTTAAACGTTAAACCTCTTACAGTAGTTGAAACCCTCTTTAAGAGCTATGAAGCTATGTGAACTACAAAGGTACCAGCTTTATAGACAGCTGTGCAGAGATTCATTAATATTAACCATTTATTCCTCCTGAAACTCAGCTTGTTTACTATGGAACGTGTTCTTTCCAATGATTTATGCAGAAAGTGTTCTCCTTTCCAGTTCTGAAACTCTCTCTTGTTTTGGAAGGATGCTAGAAATTGCAATTCCCACACCAAATGCTACCATTCCCAAGCAAGCATGACAAGAAAGAAATTTATCAAGGAAAGCAATCAAGCATGCACTAATAAATGTTGAATAAATCTAGAATGAAAAAGATCCTTTCTTTCTTCTCCTGTGTTCTCTAGTGATACTTGGAAACGCCAAATGTTAAACTGAAGCACTGCCACAGCCATGATCATTAAGCTGGTGCACTAGATTTGGCGCAGGGGATGAAGTTTGGAAGCTTCTGCTATAAGGGATCTGAAAACATAAAGGAAACAGTTGATCACAGCAAATACCACATTTTCGTGGTAAAGCTTGTTGTGATCAACTTCAGATGGTGTTTCAATGTGCTCCATACCAATAAAAAAGTAAAGGTAAAAGTGTCCCCTACAGGTTGGCCTGCTAGTCATGACCAACTTTGATGGCCATTACAGGGCCAAAGAGCCAGTGCTGTCCAAATTCATCTCTGTATTCATGAGGCCAGCATGACCAAAAGTGCATGTAACACTGTTACCTTCCCACCGAAGTGGTATCTATATACTTGCAGTTATGTGCTTTTGAACTGCTAGGTTGGCAGGTGCTGGGCAGGTAATGGGAACTAAGAGCACAATCCTAAACATGTCTACTCAAAAGTAAGCCCCATTGTGTTCAGTGGGTCTTACTCCCAGGAAAGTGTCTTTAGGATTGCAGCCTTTAGTCCAACATGTGGTAGTTGTGTCTTGAACCATAAACCTGCCAACCTTCAGATTGATAAGCACAGGATCTTTAACCAGTGGGCCACTGTAGCTCCACACAAATACTTATTAGTGCTGCTAGCTTGCAATATAGCACTTAGGATTGTAAACAACCCACCTACTACTATTAACATCCTGAGATAAAAAGAAGCAAATCCAAATCTTTTTACCATGCTTGTTAACTTGCTTTCAGTACACTTCAGCAACTGCTACCTGGTAGGACAGAGTTACCTTGTAAACAAGTTCTCAAGTGGTAATTCACTATCCAGCTGAGGAAAGGAATATCACAAACTTGGATTCAATGACTCCCTTGGTGAAAACAGTTAGTACATAGCAACATGCTACTTAGGCGTACATGTTATGTCCATGCAAAGCCCAGTTCTGATGCCAGAATGTACTGCCTACTATATACAGTATGAACTATATTTTCATTTGAATGGCCCTTAGACAGTTAAGGAGTAGAATTACCCTGCTCAGTGCTAGACTAGTAATTTCAGCTATTCCACAAATATAATCATTTACACAGTAGATTCTGCACATTCATTTTAAACTACCCACCTACTGGAGAAGGAAAACTCCCACCAGGCCATCGTGCTCTGGAGAGGACACTCAGAGCACGATACCATAGTCTTTCGAGACTGAAGGATGCCAATGATTCTAAACTATCACTCTTACAGCTCAAGCCAACTTGGCTGTGAGCTGGTACAATCTGTGCCAGCTCTGATTGTTTTAAATATGCCACAAAGCATTTTTGCAGCTATTCATGAGGAGGCAGCACAGATCCAACGACCTGTGTTGCCCTGCCACTTCTGCAGCACCAAGCACTGCACTCATTCATTCATTGGTATCCTTCAGTCTCGAAAGACTATGGTATCGTGCACTGAGCGTCCTCTCCAGAGCAAGATGTCTTGGGTAGATTAATATAGAGGATAGACTGTTACCCAAGCAGCAAATCCCCCCTCTCCACGTCACTGAAATAGTCCAATGGAATGGCAGAGCTGATGCGATTAGTTCCAGCTGTGTTGCAAGAGTTACCAGATTGACTGTATGCAGTCATGAACTGCTTTCGGGACTCCATCTCTAGATTTTGCCTCGAGGTTGACTCCTGAAGCCTTTCCCATAGAAGGGTATAGCCACAAGACAGTGGAGGTTTGAGGTGGGAGTTTTCCTTCTCTAGACAACCCATGTTCAGTGGGATTTTGGATAGGTTTAGTCTGGCTCCTCAACAAAGGCCTGTCTAGCATGGGAGTCCCTGCCAGTAGCTACGTTACCACCAGCTACTTTGTATCCCTTTGTATCACTGGAGCTCACAATCCCACCACCATGAAAAGGTACTGTCCATTGGTGGGCAGTACTGCACTGCAGGTAAGGTTAAACTGTGTGGCATGGGCTGAGAATGGGTGGCATTTGGGAGGCAAAGAGGGAGAATTTGGAGGCAGGGAAGGGTAGGATGAGGCAGATCAGGCCTGGAAGGTGGCAGAATTGGTGGAGCAGGATTCCGCTGTATCCTAACACCCCTTACAGCCATCTTGGTGTTATACTAAGCTTCCCCAATTTTTACCAGAGTATAAATAAGGCTACAATCCTAAATACACTTTTTCTGCAAGTAAAATCCATTGAACACAATGGGGCTTACTTTTGAGTAGAAATGGTTAGGATTGTGCTCCATATCCCCTTACTCAGAAGAGACCTCTGACCAACTCCTGAGCTGCAATTGATGCAGCATAATCCATACAGCCCCATTCAGCGAACAGAGTGTATGATTTGGCTCCAAGATCCAAATGTCCACATTTTGATCCAATAAGAACTGCCTGAAGCAAAGGTCCATGTCTTCTCATTGGAGGGCAATGTCTTTTGGGTTCAACATGTGTCCACTTTGAGGTTCTTTTTCCCCAGTTCCCCTAACAAAATCAGCCAGCTCATCACTCTGAAAGCAAGAGTAATTAAACACTTGTTCTCAGACAGTATCCCATTAGATACCTTCCACAGGTACATCTTTGGAAACAAGATCTTCAGAAAAGACATCTGCTAGGAGAGGTGGGCTGTAAATTACTATTTGAATGCTGACAGGGCTTGGAAAAATAACCAGCAGTTTTAAGTGTTATGCCCAGAGAGGTGTGTTTTTTAATTAGTTGCAAGAGCTGACAAGGCTTGAAATCAAAATATTTCCAGTTGCTGAACCTGCAGAAGCCAAGAGATCTTTTACTGAAGCTTTGTTGTTCATTAACTGGGTTTCCTGCAATCAGTTTTAACACAAGCATCTGGTTTTTGCCATGAGAAAATGGAACATGGACTGGGAAAATAGCTCGATTCCTTTCTTTGAGAAACAAACTTAACCTTTTGTGGGAATGGATGAGTTCTTTGGTTCCAGTGCATAGTAATTACACATTGTCTAATGCTTTGGGTCTCTCTCCCCAGTGAAATTGTTTCAGGACTTATTAAATCAATTTGTTCTGAAGAGTCTGTGTTAGTGTGCCTTCATTGCTTTGCCATATTGGGAGTCCTTGAAGGAAAAAAAGGCTGCAACCTCAGGCACTAGTGATATTAGGGGAGGGGACTGACATTCACCCACTGCTTGTGAAATAATATTTACTGCATATATTTTCTGGCCACTATTATTATTAATTTAATGTCTATCATTACTATCGCTCAGCCTCACCTACCTCTCAGGAATGTTGTAAGGACAAAAAAAAAAAGGAAGTACATACACTACCCCAAGTGGTGGTATAAAAGGGTGTTATAAAAATATTATTTTTATTAAGCAATTGATACTGATAATAATTAAATAATTTTGTCATATGGGGGTGTAAAAAATTTGTGGGCCTCGGGTGCCAGATGACCTAGCTACGCCACTGCTGGCAGTTAAGCTTGGTTAGTACCCTTAGAAATTGATTGTGGTTCCCTAGCACATCATTTTTTTTTCATTGTGGCTGCCAGAAAGGCCATCTGGCCCACATTGAGAACCATTGGTCTAGAAGACAGAAGAATGCATTATTCCAAAAGCCAAATGTGACAAACCAGAAATTGGGACATTGTATTGTTTGAGTCTGCAATGACCCTAGATTCCAAGGATTTGTTTTTAGATGCTAAGGATTTTGTTGAGGACATGTTGACACACATGCTAATGGTTTCCTGTTTTCTTTGAAGAACTTATAATATGCAGAGATATTTTCCAGATGAGGAGGCTCCTAACTGGAATTTAGAGGGTTTTGAATATTATTTTTAAATAGTAAGATAATTTTTATATCATGATTATTTTCTAATCCCCTAAGGTAAGTGGAGGTTGTTGAGGATTTAAAATTGTAGGCAAATGTCCCACCTCAATTCTGCATACAAGTATTAATGAATAATCACTCAAAATGCTGAAATAAAGCTGTTGAAGTGCCTTCCAATCACAACCAGTGGGTCCTTCAGGCCCTCCAGATGCTGGATCAGCACCTGCATTGAGTCAAATGTGCAGGTGCTAAACCTGGAGATGAGAAGTATGAATTGTAGCTCTATCTCAACATACTAACTGAAAGACTTAATGAAAAGAATACATCTGAGGATTTTAATGATTAAAGCTATTTTTACAAATATACATCCAACAAGATATTACGAAATTAGAATCTCTCCTCTTCAGGCTGTATTACTGACAGTCAGTGTCTAGATCTGTCACTGACTGTTTATTTGGTGCAATTCACTCTATCTTCTCAGGATTGCACCAATACTTTCTACTGTATTTATAGTTCATGTCAAAAACATTAACAGCCCAGACTAATCCCTCACCATGCTGTCTGGACATCCTCTGCATGCTATGGCGCGGGGTGGGGGGAATCAGGCAGTCTGCAAGAAAGATAATATTTTCACTTATATCTCTGTATAAGCCCCTAATGGCTGATTGGACTCCTTCACCCATTCCAGCTAAATAGCTGGTGAACGTCCGAGCCGGGACAGGGTGGGACAAAATATAAGGGATAGGATCTGGCACATACAGCTATGACCAGATTCACTCATCGTGTTCCCAGTTCCTCCCCAATGTCCACCCCTGCCATCTACTGCTCCCTCCTGGCAGCTTCTAGACACTCCATGCACCACATGCACTGAAAGACTGGTTGATTACATCATTGCTTAATCTGGAGCACTGATGGAAAGTGCCTTCTGCCGATAGAACACCCATAGGTTTGGGCCCTCAAATACATAAATACTGGCAAAATTCAGACCTCAAATTGCTATTCTTAAATGATACAGGATACTTGAATATTCAAAAGACACTGTTATTTATGGCTTGAAAGTGGCATTTAGCAGGACAATCTTTGTAATGTGTATATATAGGAAGTACACTCTAGAATTGCTTGTCGGAATGATTATCTGATGAAACGCAAATATTTTAGAATCCAACCTCAAACATTTATACCTGCCAAGAAAATAGATAGAATTTCTGCGGCAATATAGAGCTTAATCTATCTCAGTTACAAATGCCATTTAAAAGGAGACTCAGAATAAACACTTTAGAAAAATCGCACAATCTGATAATAGAAAAAAAATGGGAGGCACTGTGTATGTGGATTCGATTATCATTCCTTCCCAGAGTTCAACACAGGGCTGTTCCTTTATACGGAAAGGCACTTTGATAATGCATATACAGCAGTTAAAGTCCTTTATCTTTCCTTCTTTACAAAGGCCCTCTTGTCACTGGGAAAATTCCTCTGCCACCATCAGACACTGTGACAAAGAATGAGCAAGACAGAAGTGAAACATCTATAAAGCACTGTTCAGTCAGCAGATATTAATTTTAACAGCTGAGTCACACAGCCACCGAATGGATCAAGATCACCACAGAAATTTTAAAGCAGCCACAAAAACCAGGGGAATGACCTTGAGTGCTTAATATGGAGTTGGTGGAGCTCTCCTGCTCAAGATCACTCATAATAATGGTAGCTGACTCAAGGATTTCAATTTGTATGCTCTTTTTCTCAAGGCTGGAATCTTCATATGTTATGACAGAGTTTGGGGGGGGAGTGGGGTGGAAAGTTAGGACTGTTTGTATATTGGAAAAAATCTTTCAGAAACTTATTGCTGGAAATAATGCTTCTTCCAGTTACTTTTTGCCTTGCAAACAAGAAGATATTGGCTCCCGTTTGTTTTCCAACAGTGGGGTTGGAAAAAGGAGAAAAGTATATTATACTTTTTGATACAATGTACAAATAGTGGACCTTCTACATCCAGCGATATTCAGGACCTGTGGTTTTCATTATGCAGGTGGCTTCCTTGGGCTCTCAAAACATCTTCTGGATGTCTCCTTTGAACTCTGATAGAAACGCTCCTGCAGATTACAGATCACATGAATCTTGTAATCTATGAAGATATTGTTCAGAGATATTTAAAGCAGGCCTCCGTAGTCTTGAAAGACTATGGTATTGTGCTCAGCACTGCATACGCTGCATGCGAAGCACGAAAGCCAGGGTTGGATTGTTATGGAGGATAGGCTGTTACCCAAGCAGCAATTCCCCCTCTCCACGCCACTGAATTAGTCCAATGGAAAGGCAGAGCCAATATGATTGGATTCAGCTGGTGTCGCAGAGCTGGGCTAAGCACAGGAGCTAACCCTGTCTTGTGGGGCTGACCTGGGTCTTGAACCCTGGCCTGCTGGTTAACAGGCACAGCGTCTTAGCCACTTGAGCCACCCTGGTGCTATGTAAATATGATGCGGCTGTGTGTGCCAACAGAAGTTAATGTTAAAAAAGGGAGGACTCAATTAATGACTAAGGACACAATCCAGAGCAAATTCAGCCTGCTCTGACCTAACTGCACTCTCCTAACTATTCTGTATCCAGAGCAGAAAGTTATGCTGAATCCAGAGAGTCAGGAAGCCTGGGCTGCCCTAACTGCTCCAGAGGATGCTAAGTAATTGACACAAGGGGAAGACTTGCTCCTGAGGAGACACCCCTCAGATCACACTGAAAAAGGAACAGCTGTGGTGCCTACAGTGGTGACATGACTCTGCACATCACCTGGTGCGGAAGTCTGTGCGTCATCCCTGGGATGCGCGCCCCCCCCCCCTACCTGGACTGCACAGTCACCAAAGTTGGCGCCTGCGCAGTACTCTTTCTGAAGCCATTCGGCTGCCGCTCCGCCTCCTGAGTGAGGCCGAATGGCTGTGCAGAGGCGCGGACTTTCCTCTGCTCTAAGGAAGTCTCCTCTGAAGCTGTTCGGCATGCTCAGTGTGTGTCTGCGCAGTGCATCTCAGATGGCCGTTCAGGCCAGCTCCTCAGACTAGTGGCAGCTTCTGGCTGCTGCTCCGCCTTGGAGCAGGCCTGTATGGGGGTGCTGACGCCCGGGGCCTGCCAAAGGACAGTCAAACTCCTCCGGCACATCACCCCATACGGAGCGCATCCCCAATGCAGCCCACACCAGCTGCACCAGTCTGGTGACGCCACTGGGTGCCTGCCTTATAAGGCGTCCCTGATGAGATGCCAGTACATTCTACAGTGAATACAAGGGGCTTCTTGGAGTGGCCTGCTGTATCCTGAGGTTTGTGGGCAGCCGTAGTTTGTTCCATATCCTGAGGTTGAGAGGCAGGGGTTGCAGCTAGGATGGCCAAGAACTCAGATTTTTGGTCAGCACTGCCATTCTTACTCGGGCCTTATCATGGACCCCTATGGGTCTACTCATTACTATACCTGCTCCTGAGGTGGTATAACTCTGAGGGCTGGA
Source organism: Cryptoblepharus egeriae (assembly GCA_030015325.1). Lineage (NCBI taxonomy): Eukaryota > Metazoa > Chordata > Lepidosauria > Squamata > Scincidae > Cryptoblepharus > Cryptoblepharus egeriae. The sequence continues at coordinate 39,728,527 of JAREYC010000004.1, read as the reverse complement.
AGAGGGCATTTCTGCCTTGGAAACAGGCTCTGGATACAGAGTAACTGCTCTGCCCTAGGCAATGCTAAACATGCCCTCAACCTGCCTCTCCTGAGCTGCTTAGGCTGCCCCAGTTAGGGCAGAGCAGGTCCACCTCTCTTAGGGCACCCTATCTTGCCTTGCTCTGCCCTAAGCCTCCTTCAGAGTAACTGGGCTGGAGCATCTTGCAGTTGCTCCAACCTAGTGTTAGATAGGGCAACCTAAGGGCTCTTATGTGGACAGATTAGTTGCTCTGGATTGTCCTGTAAGTCCATGAATCATACCAGCTCCCATCTGCCTGCCTCCCACTTGGCTGGCTCAAAAATCAGGTAATCCACTGAATGAATGAATGAATGAATGAATGAATGAATGAATGAATGAATGAATGAATGAATGAATGAATTTGGATCAATAGTCTTTTAACTTCTCATATTTAAACTAGGAGTGAACTGAACAATCTTTGTCCTTATGTTTGCAAGAACACAACACAGATGTGTGGGTGCAATTGTGGCAGTTCATGAAGGTAATTCAGACCCTGAACCAGTGGTTTAAAAACCTTTTTAAAGATTTACACATTGAACCTCAGTGTCCATGACATTTGGTTCTAGGAACCTCCATAGTTACCCATTACTGTGTTATATAAAAGTAATCATTTATCATTAAGGAGGCAATTGTTAATCATTGTAACCCTACATAAGTAAGGCTACTCATCACAGCACTCTGCAGGGCTCCCTGATGCTTAGAACCTTAATAAGCCTTCACAAAGCACTTCCTTCTTGTGACTGCAAGCAGAAAGTACTTTGGCATTGCTTGTTGTGAAGATCCTAAGCATACGTGGGGTTCCCTGCATCTCTTGCTGCCTGCTCGAGCTCTAATTAGTGAAAGCGCAAACACCCCCTTAGAATCACAATCCTGGGGATTGCATCGCCATACCCCTGTATCTTCAAGGGATGACAGAATCTTTACATAAACTGTTGGGTCATGAGTCAACAACTGATTACTTCCGCCCTAAGCCATTATTGTAATCTATGTTACTTTTATTGTAAACTATTAATGCAATTTTATTTGTGTCTAATCAAAAAAAAGTTGCATTGAGTTCAATGGGACTTACTCCCAGGAAAGTGCTCTGAGGATTGCAGCCTAAAATATGATCACAAAAGACAAATATACGGCAAATACGGCATAAATAAACCCTTATTTAATTTCACCTATTTCTGGAACAGGGATACCATGGTAACTGGAGGCCAATTTATACTTCAGCATGGGTACATCTACAAGAACTGTATTCCCATGTTGAGGCTCTATGTTGCTATTACCTTGAAAAAAAATCATGATAAAGATGATTTTAGAAGAACTTATGTTTTCAAATGGGATTTTAAACAAACAGAAGAAACATTTTATGAAATATTTTCAAGTGCTGGAATTAAACAAGCTTGAATTGTTGTTACCTTGAAAATGATGCGAACAGCTGCCAGTATTTTTAAAATATATTTTTGGGTGGCCATGGTGGTTTCATTTTTAAATAACTGTCTGCAGGTTTTGCTATCCCAACACAAAAATTGTTGAAACACCCCAGATCAGCATTTTTTTCCGCTCACACTTACAATATGAAATGGATATTTCCGAGTATCATTTCTGCAAGTTATACATTTGAGGATGGAATTATTAAATAATTCCCTCACAGCCTGACAATAAAATGAGTGGGGAAAATGACAGGCAGGATAAATGTGACTGTCACATAGCTAGCACGCAGTCAAATCATGCCCTGAGCACTGTTTTTAAAAAAATCTGAATTTTGTCACACACTAAATGCTTTTCCCCAACTCTCACCAACATCAGCACTTGTACCATAGATATGTCACACTTCTTGACAATTGGCCCGCAGACAACATGGCAATCTTGCACTGATCATTAGCGAGTTTGTTTTCAATGTGTCATTCACTTTACAACCTAGTATGCAAAGGCACAGTTTTGCTACAGTACACTAACCCTACAATCCAGAATAACTACGGGGGCACGTAAGAGACATTACGTGTACCCTTAGTTACTGCACTACCTAGTGAAAACCTATGGGAAATTCATATTGCAATCCAGAGCAAATTGTTCTTACACCGGAGCAAGGACTCCACATAGTTACTCTGGATTGCGCCCAAAGTGAGCTGTAAAGTATGGGTACTTTCTTAATGCAAATTGGTTTTTCTCTTAATCAAAATACAAGGCTTCCATATCCTGAGCCAGAACAATTAATCTGTCTATTCCAGCACTTCTCAACCTTTGTTCCCCACTGGAACCATGATGACCATATCTCATGACCACAAAAGAGGACAAAGCCTCCCAAAATGTAGAACATCCAAGAAAAATATTGGACATGACAAAACAAAAGTTAAAAACACTCATGTATATTGCTTTCTTGTGGTTAAACACTATATTACTATATTACAAAACTATTACATATAATTTATTACATACCACTGGTGTCACTAGGATGTTCTGGAAGGTCCAAGGCCCTGAGTATCACCCTTGCACGCGGGGATGGGAGTTGTTGAGACAGTGGGTGTGTGTGAACAAAATTGCTAAAATTGCAGTAATTTGGGATAACTCTATCAAGTCATATACCATTGGATGTGTAATTTCCAGCAGAATCCAGTGCAAAAAAATCTTTGAAATATCTCCTTCTTATTAAAAGTTATGGCCAAAAAAATCTAAAAAAATGTATGGAGCTTAATGGAAAGTGAAACTGAGCCATATTACTTTGCCATGGTACCATGGTTAAAAATCACTGCTTTTTAAAACCATGACACCATAGTCTTTCTAGACTGATGGATGTTAATGCTTATAAACCGTGACACAGTGCTGCTTCTGGAACTGAAATATCACCAACCATGTATTTGTGCATAGACTTCATGACCGACAACGAAAATGACAATAATCATCATCTGATTAGTACTGGACTTCTTTGTTTAAAATCTTGGAATTACAGAATATTTTCAGTTCAGCTTTTTTTCACTGGAGAAGCCACAGTGGATATGATCCCAATAGGAGACTTTCACATCAAATATCAGTTACATTGAGATTTCTCCAATAATTGGGGAGAGGAGAGACATCTTAAAGGCTTTTATAACTAATTAGTAGGGGAAAACTTGAAAGATATTGCTGATGAAAGGGATGAATGGAAAAACAAACAAGTTTTAACACATACACTTTATCATCTCTTTTAAAAAAAATGGTGTTCCTTCTGTGTTTACCTGGGACTACTCAGGGCAAAAGCTCATCCCTAAAAGCACAGCATGTGTGGCTTCTAATGCACAGGAAATGTGATTAGCAGTCTGAGAAAGGCCCAGAATTACTCCCATTCTGACTAGATTACTGGATAATTAGATTGGTGGCACTCTTCCCTGACTGGGCTGTCAGATTAAATCCTGCTGTTTTTCCTCAGATAACTGTCATGTTCCACAATAATAAACAGATACTGACAGAGAGTGAGGGTTGAGGGTTGGGGTTTTTTTCCCATGATGATTTTTCTTAATGCTCAAAAGATGCAAGGGCTTTTTCTCTGTCCACTGAACCAATATAAAAATTTCTTAGCATTTACCAATTCTTTAGTAATGCCATTATGTCTTATTTGAACATGGCTACTTGACAAACCGGATCAGGACTTTTTAATGGGAATTGATAAAAGGAAATTGCAGTATGTACTTGGCTTCCTGTTTACTTCAAGTCAGATAGAAGAACATCATTAACCCCCAAATCCAGAATAACTACAGGAGCACATGAGAGACTTTACGTGCACCCATAGTTACTGCACCACCTAGTGAAAACCTGTGGGAAATTCGTATTGGAATCCAGAGTAAGTTGTTCTTACACCAGAGCAAGGACTCCCTGTAGTTACTCTGGATTTTGCCCTAATTTAAGCAGCGGGGAAAAAGAAAGTTATGCTTACAAAACTCTCTACTTTTACCCATCTTACTCCATAATGATCAGTGATGGAAATAAAGACGTTCCTTCCTTTCCATTCCATTGAATTAGAAGGCATTCCTCAAAGAAATTGTTTATGTAGTAAATGATCATATGGGTTCCACTTGTTGAGCACATTTTTTTACATATAAAAGTTATTGTGTCCAATCTATGGCATCTACCAGTTCCCATGATAAGGGAGTGCAGGGGGTATATTGTACCAGGACTGGGGTCAAAAAGGTAGACCAGGACATCACCGTGGGATAGAAATTTGTGGAAAGCAAAAGATGAAAGCCAGCCTGACTGGGAAGCTAGGCCTACTGCACAAATAGATATTGGCAAAACATTGGGAAGCCTTGGTTCAGAAAACCAGGTCAGCATAGGATTTATGCTGGTGCTTATGCCAGCCTAACTGGAGATTAAGATGGCAGCCATAGAGAGTTTTCTTGGTGGTGGAGGGGAAGGGTAGGGGAAGATTCACTGTTTACATCAGAACCCTGGGCACAATTTTATAATATTCATTTTATTATTACCTTTTAATTGTATTTTAACTGCCAGTTTTTAGTTGATGTTTTAAAACTGATTTTGTTTGTTTTAGTTTTGTGAGCCACCTTGAGTCTTTATAAAGAAAGGTGGGATATCAATCAATCAATCAATCAATCAATCAATCAATCAATCAATCAATCAATCAATCAATAAATGTGCAGCAGTCCTAGAAACAAGAGATGCTCAAGGTGGTCCTCAACAAGAAGTGCTTTTGTATTGTAAAGCAAACCCCTCTAAGTGACAAAAGAGAAAATAGGCTTCGGCTGAAAGGGCATTCAAAAGTCTTTGTGTGCTTTAGAGGCTGGGAAATACCCATGAGAACATAAGCTATAGCTTTACCCTTTCTAAAATTAGGCATGTGCCACTGACACGGAGCTCTTTGGAGGCAGCCAGTGTCCCACAGTCCGCCTTTCAGCTCACTGAATGTCACTTCAGGTCACATAATGCAGATGCATATGCTAGCCCTTCAGCCATTGAAAGCATTAAAACAAGACTGCAGAATAGGAGTTAACAATGATCCTTTCCATGGAAAGAAAGATTTTCAAGTTCAAGTGGAACTCATTGTGAAACAGAAATATATAAAGCAGAGTGAATGCCCAGCATTAGGAAAATGCTTCGTGAGAGCACTCAGAGATTATCTGTATTGACTAAGGTGCTACTTAACACATTATGAGAACACATTAAAACTAGGGAACAAATTCCAACGATATTTAAGAAATATTACCAACAGAAGTGTAACTAGGACAGAACCTGAGGGGCATCTGCTCTGGATGCTCTGCCAAGGGGGCACATAACTGCTCTTCAGGTTCTGCCCTTGTCATAGAGATGGTGGGTGGTGGGTTCACACCCCAGTTACTTCTCACAAGTGTAGGAACAAAGGGCTTGAAGCTTCCACAGAAAGAGCTCGCTCCTTCAGGGAGAACCCAGAAGAAACGTTGTAAGTGATGTGATGTCACTGCCCCGAAACATCTGGTTATCATCCAAGCATTTTTCATTCAATGCTGTCCCTAAGGCAGTGGTCTTCAAAGTGGGGGTCAGGACCCCCTTGGGAACATGACTTCATTTCAGTGAAAAGGTGGATGCAGCCATCTTGGAATCTGGCAATGGACACCTTTAATGTCACTTCCAGCCATGACACAAAAAATTTAGATTTTGGGATGGTGTATGCTCTTGATGGACACTCGGACACAGTGTGATAACTATTTTGTTGAGGAGCACAACAGACACACATTGAAATCAATGTTAAGCCAGCTTTAAAATATATGGAATTTCCATAATATTAATCAGATTTCAGCTTTTTCCATTTTTGAAGCAATTTTCCATACCCTCTCCATGGTGAAAACCAAATTCTCGCCCACTTAAAAAAAACTATGGTCTTTCTTCCATAGCATGCTAAAGTTCTGCTTGCTTAATATTTTAATTGAGTCATAAAATACACTTTGATTAATTAATCAAACACACTATCAAAAGACAGCTGATTTAATAAACCCAAGCAGTGTTTTATTGGTCGGTTGGGCTGGATATTAGGAAGGAAATAAATATATATTCCTAGATGGCAAGTTCAGCAACTCAGTTGAATGATACAGGGAGCAGTGTGAGCCACCTTGAAATAACTTTAACCAAAAAGTTAGTCATTATCATCATGCTGTTACCTTCTGTGGTTCCCTAAAACCTCATTAGTACCGATGAAGCAAATCCATTATTGCTACTTTGGTGGGCAATAAAATCTTAAATTAGAAACAGTTGCATTTCTTGTTGAATAAACATAAATTGGAGATTAATTTAAAGTTACATGACATGAAGAGGCAAAACAGGCCACCTTTTTACCTGAGAATTGTATTAGGCATTCTTTAAAAGTTCTCTCCAACAATTAAAGGCAATAACAGGGTCTAATTAAAATAGTATTTTAACAACCTTTGCAGAAATTTACTACCTGGCCAAGCCAAAGTAACAGTACATTCATTTGCAATGTGTGGTCCCCACTGTGCAAAAATGCTTACCAAGAGAGACATTACATTTTGAATATTCACAGTATAAATGGCCACAGCATTCACAGTATAAATGGCCATCACTATTGTAGAGTACACTGATATCAATGAAAGCATAGTTTGAATGCAGTATCCATGTCAGATATTAATTAACTAATTCAGATAAACAGAGGCAGCATCAGGGAACACATAGGCATCAGATTCATAGGATGAAGCATCCCCAGAAACCACAGGTTTCAATATCCACAATTTTCCATGTCTGCAAGGGTTCCTGGAATAGAACCTGCATGTATAATAAGAACTCATGTACAGAGAAATAAAAGGGGAAAAACAGCATAAAGAATGTTGATGAAATGTCATGAAGTTTGGAAACCAAACAAATGAGGAAAGAAAGAATAAAGCATGTGGAGAAAATTTGAATTGTGGTTATAACTGAAAATGACTGAAAGAGAAAGTGATAAAAATCAAGTTTATGATTATCAAAGGTGCTGTTTTATAATAGCTGATGTTTAACTGTGCGCATCAGTCAAACTGTGTCTGTGAAAGGGACCATCAGAAAGTTGAGCTTTTGCCATTTTGATACCTATTGGGAGAGCCATGCAACTGGACTTTTACTATATGTCCGATTTGTTGTATAAGAGCACAATCCTAAGAAATTTAGGCTGGCCTAACTCACCTGGCCTATCTTTCTTTAATGGTGTGGGGAGGTTGGTGTATGCTTGTGCATTGGCCCAACCCCCTCAGGAGTGAGTGCACTTTTGCGACACTCCGGGTCAACACAGGACTTATGCCAGGGCTTAGGCTGAGTGGTGGGGGGGGGGGGAGAAATGGAAAGAATCCTGAGAGACCTAGACTGCAATCCTAAAGACACTTTCCTGTGAGTAAGATCAATTGAACATAATGGGGCTTACTTCTGAGTGGACATGGTTAGGATTGTGCTCCTAGTCTCCCATGTCTACTCTAAAGTGAGCCCTTTTATAATCAGGGGGCAAATTGTGTAGTTTATGTAAGGAGGCAAATTGCAGCCTGAAGTCCAGGTTAATTTTTTTTAATATTTTGTATTTTCATTATTATTTGGCATTAAATTACATAATTATAATCATTTTTATATGAAAATTTTTGGGTTGTGGAACAAATCATAAGTGTTTCCATTATTTCTCATGGGAAAATTCATTTTTGATACACCAGTGTTTTGGATTACAAGCATGCTCCCCAAGCAAATTATGCTCATAAACCAAGGCACCACTGTATACAGCTACAATAGTAACAAAAAGCACAGGTGGAGTTGTCCATCCATTGTCTTGTAGTTTATTTCGGTTGGTACACCTTATGCTGTTTCAACTAATAGTGACCTTTAACAACAACCGGAGCCTAATTGTAGTTGGCTCTGTTGTAGTTGTAGTTGGGTTCTATTATAATGATATTGTCCAAAAATATATATTTATTGTCTATTTTTGAGGCTACGCATGCTACTAAACAATCCACAATCAAACCCAGCCACAAGTAAGCCTGCCATTATATAAGAAGAATTGTTAAACATAATTCTGCCATTCACTGACATGCATAGAAAATGATAATATGCATATTTGATGCAGTATTTATTTGGCTATAAATAACGAGCAATTTAGTGAAATAATGAAAGAGAAAGTGATCAGGCTTCTTTGTTGTTGTGGTTCCCCCCCGCCATTTCTTCAGAGCCTTATGTGAACCAGCCAAGTCCTCTGTATGCAAGGATGTTTACCCTCAAAGGGCTTTCCCAATGAAAGAGTATGAAATGAATGTGTTGGTTCATCAGTACTCTATTCTCAAGACCTTTGTTTAATGCTACGATGGTCAATCTTGCTCAGCTTTCAGAACAGCAAGGAAAGACTTCTAAATGTTCTTAAGATAAAAAAAAAAAACACAATACATGGTATTGAAAGGGGAAAGGAAAGAAGCAGTTGTTTCATTAGACTTCCAGCCTTGGAAATGGGGAATGAGAAGATAATATTTCTTACTGTTATTATTATTAACTTATTTACTTATTGCCAAGCATGAATATGACACTTAACAATAGACCAGTGGTTCCCAAACAGGACCAAATCTCTGATACAGGCTGCAATCCTAAACATACTTTATTGGGAGTAGGCCCCATGGAATACATGGAATACAATAGCACTTGGAATACATGGAATACATGGAATACAATAGCACTTACTTCTGCTTAGGATTGCACTGTAAGTGAAATAAGTGCTCATAAACCACATCAAGAAAACATTCCTTCCCCATTCAAATTGGGAATACTGTTCCTTACAACTCTAATGATGTCTAAATTCAGATGTATGCAGAATATGTGACACATTCCTGAACCTTAGGGACCAACCTTAAAGATCCTCTGTGCTGAGGGCAGGGTTGGGGAGGAACCAGAATGGGATGAGATGTGACAGGTAAAGCTTGACATGGAGTCTGTCAAGGTTGTTCCAGCAAAACAGCTAGTGCAGAGAAGCCCCATTGCAGGGGTAGAAGCATTTCCCGGTTGAAGGGGGAAAAGTCCCCTTCTCCCAAGGAGACCTCCGGAGCTGCTGGTGGAGCCTTAGTGCTGCTGCTGAATACGACTGCCAACTTCATAATTTGGGAGCTGCCAACTTCAGGATTGGGCAGTAAAAGTGGCTAATGTCCAGCTTATGCCACAATACATGTTAATTCAAAAGCGAGTCTCACCATACTTGAAGAGATTTACTCAGCAAGTAAGTATGCATAGGATCCTACCCTCTGCTAAACATTGTCACTCAACTCACCAGGAGAGCTAACTGCATAAGACAGAATATCTGTAACAATATGTGCCACTTCTGGTCTTGCTTCACCTGCACTGCAACTGTTAATGTAACTTCCTACAGATTTTAATCCATTTTCAATCCATTTTATATTCCATCTTCACAATATTTAAATTTCACTGTGTTTCTGATCCAAATTTCTCCTCTTCAGCTAATTTTCTCCCACAGAGAAAAAGATATTTGGAAAGTATTTGGAGTCAATTTCCTGGGGGAAAACAAACAACTCATATCAAAAAAGATTATTTCCCTCCCTTTCCATTACTCTAATAACTTATGGCTTCTTATGAATGCCCTTGAGTGCCCTTCGGGGGGGGGGGGGGGAAGGTGAACTACAAATCTAAAAAATAAATGCATTTCAGTAAAAAAGGGGGGAGAAAAAAATACAGTGAAAAATAGCATCTTGTTTTTTATTGTCTCAAAGCAAAGCATAGGATATGAGATCATACAGCTAGCTTAAAATAAGAGAACTGTTGGCCTCCTTCTGCCTTCTGCCTTCTGCCCCTTAGCCATTTGTACTTTTCTGCCACATTTCTTACTTTCTGCCACATTTCTTACATTCCCCATTTTTTTACAATTTTTTTTTTACATTTAAGAAAACAGAATCACTTTAAATATAGTACTTAATGCCTTTGGCTGTGGTATTTTTTTGAAACACCTTTGGAGTTTCGGTTTTTGTGGGACAACCTTGTTTTAGTTAGTCATCACTGCTTAACAAGCGCTAACTACTTAAACTCTAAGGAACATTTTTGAAGTATTTTCAAAAGTGCAGTTAGCTCTCCTGGCACGTATTGAGCTCTGAGACAGAAAACAGACTAGGATAAAGGCAGTGCAACTTCCCTGTCCAGGTGCATTGATGTCCCAATAACAGCAGCTTAGGATTTACTTGCCATATGCAAACCTTTACTATACATCTTCACTTGCCATATGCAAACCTTTACTAAACCTTAACTTGCCATATGCAAACCTTTACTATACATCCCTGCTAACTGGGCAAGAGACACTCTTTCAAGCAGGTGTTCCTCTTTTATTTAGCAGGGGAAGAGTAACTGGCCTTACAGACCCCAGCAATGTCTGTTCTAATGGCTTCTGCTGGTGTTCTTTTTGGATTTTAGATTGTGAGCCCTTTTGGGACAGGCACCCATTAGCTATTAATTAGCTATTAATTTTTTTCATTTTCTTGTAAATTGCTTTGTAAACTTTTCAGTTGAAAAGTGATATATAAATACTGTAGATAGATACAGTACTCCTTAAAAGTGGTGGGCTACAGCAGTTGTAATTTTAGAGGCTCATTTTAGTCCTTTAAATTGCACAGCTAGAGAATATATCCAAAGCAGATCTGGTTCTCTGCTGACTCTTCACCAATCAAGTCCAAGGACTTTCCCAATGGAAAGTTAGTTACAGGAATTAGTTTCATCAACCTTCTCCAGCAGTTTCGCACCTACTCTATAGAACCGGTTGTTAATGAGAGTTAGGACATATAAAGTTTAAAAATAGCCATTTAAAAGTGGCTGCCAGATGGGCACAGAACCGGTTGTTAATTTCTTTGACTCCCATCACTGCTCCACACCCATTGGGAAAACAAACACCAATCAAACACTAGGGACTTTCCTTATTTAACTAAAGGCCACCCTGGATGTTCCATTTTCTTTCTGCCTTTTAGTTGATGGTGTGACTTTGTGACCTTCTCAGCACCTGGGAAGCACATTTTCAATTTTTGGAGAGTTCTGCTCTCCACAGATTAAAAAATGCTTGCTGGACAGCGATCACACAAAGTTATAGAAACAAATGGACAATGATCTGTCCAGATTTTCAAAAACTCACCATGAGAACACATAGGAGAAAAAAATCTTCCGGAGAGATCAAAGGAGTGTATCTTCCCCTCTCAAATTGTCACACAAGGTCTTTTAAAAACAATAGCCAACTACAAAACAAATTCTATAAACAGCAGATGAAACCATAACAAAATGAAAGATTCTCAGTTTTGAGTAAGGATTACATAATAAGTAACATTTTGAAAATATAATCAACCCCAGGATTCTCTTGCTGAACTGAAGTGAAAACCTTTTCTGAATTAAAAATATTTTTTCCTAGTATGGTTCCTCCAACACAGAGACCTTAATCCATTTACAGTGTGTTGTGACTACATGCTCAATTCTATCCTCAGTGCTGGGATGCCTTCTCCCCCCCCCCCCCCGATAAATTGGGGGACCTGACATTCTCAAATGTTCTATTGCCTCTTTTTTTAAAAAAAATATGGCATGCACATTGTGGCATGCCCAACAGCCACATTTCTACCATTCTGCTGTCATTGTTGTGGCCTCTCCCCTTCACCTGCCCAGAGAAGCAACAGCAAAATTATCTTTCAATATATGTCCTGGAGGAGAAGCAATCAAAACATAATTCAGTAACAATAACAACCCTTACAACATAATTCAGTAACAACAACAACAACAACAACAACCCTTACAGCCATGCCAGGCATGTCACTGGTAATCCAATTCTCTTCTTGCTCAAACTCAGCAAAATCGCAAAGGGCCTAAGTGCAAGATAAAGTGACATGATGATGTCAGGACAAGGCAACACCACAGGAAGACACAGGATATGAGATACTATCATCAATTCAGTACCTACCACTATTAGCTATTCAAAGCTGCAACTTCACCTGGCCTCATGGAAAAACCAGGCTTACTATAGCCAACTTGGGAAGACAGCATGGGAAGAATCAGACACTAGAATCCAGAGGATGTACAATTCATCTCATGCCTCCCAATGAAGAAATATGTAAGCAGACATTTTTGTATTGTCTTCCAAATATTAGGAGAATGCTTTGAATTACAACAGTGTGTACACAAAAGCTCTCTCTTATCTTTGTGTGTGAATTCATTTCCCACATTCCTTTGGATAGTAATCCACATGTGATGACCAGATTTAACACTAACAAAATACACACACTGTAAGGGTCAGAACTGTTACATGGAGTTTAATCTAGTAATCATGACCTTACACTTGGAAATATAGCTACATATAGGAGGCGGATATACTGTTAGCAGCATACTGTTAGTGTAGTAGCTGATATTTCATCTGCTTATCTTGAACCTCCCTTCAGCTAACAGAATATGTTTCCAGTAAACAAGATCAGGAAGTCCTGAGATAAGGTAATGACAGGTCCAGGAGAAATAAGAAATGGATGACACTGAATGGAAGAAAATCTCCAAACAATATGGAAATTTCACTGCAGTCAGAGGCTCCCTGATAATTGATAATATGCAGTAGAATTACTGCTTGCTACACTAATATAGATGGAAAATATTCTGCATATATCATAAATAATGTATGCTTTTTTAAAGCCATTAGCCAGTATCTGGTGCATCTGAATTCGTCATTTATAACATTATACAAAGTCACAGGATTGATTTTTGTACTAGCTTTATAGTTATCAACTTCCTATTTATGCTTTTCACACACTTCTGCCAAAAAGATGAGTAACTGGGGTGCATCTCAGAAGAATAAAAAAGGTCCTAGTAAATGTCTCATGCTATTCTGTAAATACAATAAGGGCAAATTTCATAAATAGGCATTTTGTCTTGGCATAGTTTAAAATTTCTTTCAAATTAGACATTATGTAATTTCCTCTGACATTTGAGACATTTTAATTGAGATATAAATATATTATATTTATATAATATATAAATAATTGAGATATAAATGTCTTTCTTGTCTTTCCAAGAAAGACAGACCTAGTCATTAGGTATGTTAGGTCAAAACATGTCTACATATTATATTGTTTCGTTGTTTAACAAAACATGGGCAATAATACATGCCACCATTTTGAGCAGTCATCTGATAGATAATTGTCACAGCATGTGCTTTTCCTCCAGTCTGCACCCCCCCCCCCCACAAACCTCCAGACCTGAGCAGGCACCACCAATGCTCCCCTGCTGCCTGCCCAGGCAGGCTCTGGATGCCTGGGTCTTCCTGCACATGCCTCCCCCACCAGTTTTCTTCCAGGCAGGTGGAAGGGAAGAGAATTGGACCCTTTGTAGTTCAAGTCAGTTGAAAAACAATAAATATTTTGCTGGACGCCAAACCTAGGGAGGAAAAAAAGTTTTGTGGTACACTACATTTATTGGGAAATTGGAAAATTCTTGTTAATTTATTGGTCTTTACCGTGTCACAAAGTTCTTTCTTGCTTTGCTTCAACAGGCTAACATAGTTACCCTTTTCAAACCTGCAGCTTATATGATTTACACCTCATAAACATGAGCCAATATTTCCAAGTTCCTGCTGATGTCTTGATTTACTCTAGGTTAGAAAGGAACTATCACACAAGACTGACTTTAACTGCTCTATGGTGTGACAGTTCAATTAATAAACTATATATCTCAACTTCAGCCAAACAAGTAAGTAGCCATCTATCCAAACCACTTACACTGACTTTCATTTGATGCATTCTAGGATACAATATATTTCTACAGAAAAGCCTTAAGGATGTGTAAGGGTCTCCTCATCTTCAGGCCAACTTTCCATATCAATCAAGCAGGATGAGGAGATACAACTGTCAACATACCAACTGTCAACTGAGAACAGGCCATGCTGAGAAGTGACTAGAGGGCAATTGAAAAGAGCCATTGAGGAGAGAGGAGGCAAAAGGACAGCTGAGATGCTGAAAAAGATGGATTTTTACAGATGAATGTTATTTTGTATATCCACAAGTGATGGATTCAGGCTGTTACTAGTATTCAAATATTACTCCGAGGGCTTAATCCTAACAAATTTAGTCTGGCATGACTCACCTGGAATATCCTCTTGAGGTGGTGTAGGGAGGTCAGCGTATGCCTGTCCAGTGAGCAAGCCCTCCCAGCAGTGGGGGAGAAGTAAGTCCCTTATGGCACTTTTGTGACACCCCAGGCCAGTATGGGACTTATGCTGGGGCTTAAGTCAGCTTAACTGGTAGTTAGGATTGCAGCCTAAGGGGACAATCCAGAGTAACTACGGGAGCACATAAAAGACATTACATGCACCCGTAGTTACTGCACCACCTAGTGAAAACCTATGGGAAATTCATATTGCAATCCAGAGTAACATGTTCTTACTCCAGAGCAAGGACTCCCCATAGTTACTCTGGATTTCACCCTGTGTTATTTAAAATGCAGACCTCCAAGTGTCTGAATTGCTTCCCCTTCTCCCAAGGAATAGAGGCCTTCATAAAGCCATATACCAATATGGCTTCACTGAATAAAACTCAGCTTTGAAGAATGTGCCTTCTGAAATGATTTTACTACCTGGGATGTAATGCATATTTAACAGGCTCCCTTTGTTAAATGACCCTGACAATCCCCACCTCCACTTGCTTCAATCATATTAACAGAAAGGTAAAGTTCACAAATAGTAAAATATTTGCGTGCTGAATAATTGTGCAATAAAAGATCAGAGACGCTTCACAAACATGTGGGGCAAAATTGCTAGGAACTGATTCCATGTTTAGCTTGGCTGAGTTTGTTTCAGGCCAAATAGGATGGCTAGCAAAAGGGACTCTTCACTCACTGGACTAATACTGTATTTACTCAAATATAATGCTCATCTTTTTCATCCAAATTAAATCTCCAAAATCAGGGTGACCATTAGATTCGATGGTTAATTATACTAGAATAAATACAACATTTTTGCAGTAAGTATAGGGTGCGCATTAGATTCGATGTTGCATTATATTCAAGTAAATACGGTACTCCACTGTCGTCCATGTCAAGATGGCAGATGATTCATTCAGGAAATGTGTGTTCTATAAGTTTCTAATATACTATTTCCAGCAGAGAGAGATCTTTTGGCCTAGAATTAATGTGAAAAACAAACAGATCTAATACTGTTCAAGCTTAAAGCACAGAAATTCCAGATTTTCCTTTTCACCAGCTCTAGTTAAAACTGTGTAGCAATCAAGTACCTGCACAAACAGTCGCCGGCTTCAAAACAAATTTAGCATGCAATAACTTAAAGCTTAATGATTTTTAGTTGGCTAGTCCCACCATGGATTAAAAACAGGTAAGATTGTATCGCTGCAGGTTTGAAAAGGATACAAATGGCATGAATTAAATGTTTGGTGACAACCTCACAATTCCTACTCCATCTCACTGTTTTTAAAATGAGATTGCAAACTGTATTTGTGTACAAGTAAACAGATCCGGAAAACACAGATGGTAGTATCACCATCCTTAAACAATAGTATTAGAGAGTAGGAAATGAGTTTTTTAAAGTTATAATTCCAGTTCCTAAATGATAGGATTGTAGTTGGCCAATTTTTTGTTGGCCATTTGTTCTAGCTGACCAATTCCAGCCAGCTGGAATTCAATCAGAGAATGGAGCTCAAAGTTTGTGAAACTAATAATAAGCCAGGAGACTAGATAATGCTTCTATGATGGACCTGATTGCACTGCACATATACCTGAGAAGACAAGCTGATGCGGGAGTGTCAGATGACTCGTGGCACAAACATATCACTCAATTTATAGCTGATAGGGCAGCTGAAAGGCACCTGAAGAGCACCCCACCACCAAACAAGTCCATGCTGTCACTTGAAGATGGCAGCAGCATGGGAGCTGCATTGATGTGGACAACTATGACAATGACAGGTCAGGTTAGTAGGGGGTTGCTTTAATGGGTGCAAAGGAGGTTCCAGGTGGATGCGGGAGGGTACAGGTGGGAAGGGCTGGAGGGAGTATATTTCTTCATCAAATGAACAAACTGAATTCTATGCCCTCTTTTCCAACCTGCCCTGCCTCCACGCTTTTGCATTCAGAGGCTGCTGCCTGTCATGAGTTGACAAAACTGGACCTAAACAAAGCTACATTTTAACTCGGTATAAGGCAACTTCAGATGCTTAGTCCATTTCAGAAGTCAAGAACTGGTGATGATGGATTTCAGAAGTCAAGAACTGGTGATGATGGCAGGGTTGGAGATTTAGGATCTATTATACTGAAATGACATTGTCTCAGACAAGGGTGTTCGAACCCTGGCCTGGGGGGCCCTGATGCAACCCACAGCGAGCCTCAATGTGGCTCACAACAAGATCCCTCTGTCCAGCCCTGCGGACGAGCTTTGTAATCCTCCTTATCTCTCTATAACATACTCTTATATGCAAATTTATGTAAATTTATTCAAATTTGAAATGTAAATCATTTTTCAGCCCCCAAGGTATTATCAGAGAGATGATATGGCCCTCCTCCCAAAAGGTTTGGACACCCCTGGTCAAGGATAATAATTTTCAAACTGCTGTGAAATAAACTGCTAATGTATTAATGTATTATTAATTCCATTACTTTAATAATGTCTCCCATCCATCCACAATGGAGTGTAGGATGATATGCAAAGTTCCTGTTCCTACTGCGTGCCCCAAGGTCCCATTGTAAGCTTCATGGCTAAGTGAGGGCAACAACTTGCATTCCCTAGTCCTAGATCAGCTCTCCAATCAACTACCATTGGGTTTGGTTCAGCTGCCCCCTCTCTGCTCAGGTGTAACTGGTATTTCATAACTCCTGATAAAGATGTAATAAAATTTGCCAGATGGCTACTTGGAGGGATCCTGCATGAGTAACTTTGCCAAGCTTATCACCTTCTAGCCAGTATGCCCAAAATAAGGACTAACATGGAGTTTTTGGAAAAACCCAAATGGTGGGTTTTTCTGACGGAGGGTAACAGTACAAATCCTATGCAAGTGTACTCAAATGTACATTCCATTGTTTCCAGTTTGCTTTTTCCCAGAGATGCATATAAAGGATTCACAGAAGTCAAGAGTGAACACTCTTGAAAATGTATGTCTTTCTATATATATATATGTAAGGCATTTGCCAATCTTGTTCAGGAAGAAAAAAAGACATATTCCTCTGGTATCAGAAATTGGGTGAAAATTGATTGAGTTCTAAAACAAATAGTGTAAGAAGTTATGGCTGCAATCCTAAAGATACTTTCCTGGGTGTAAGACCCATTGAAAACAATGGGGCTGACTTTTGAATCGACATGGTTAGGATTGTGCTTTATGGGCGCAATCCAGAGTAACTACAGGGAGTCCTTGCTCCGGTGTAAGAACAATTTGCTCTGGATTGCAATATGAATTTCACTAGGTAGTGCAGTAACTATGGGTAAAACATTGGCTGCAATCCAGAGTAAATTCAGCCTCCTCTGACCTAACTGCACTCTCCTAACTATTCTGTATCCAGAGCAGAAAGTTATGCTGAATCCAGAGAGTCAGGAAGCCTGGGCTGCCCTAACTGCTCCAGAGCATGCTAAGGGGAACCTAAGGGGAAGACTTGCTCCTGAGGAGACACCCCTCAGATCACACTGAACAAGGAACAGCTGTGGTGCCTACAGTGGTGACATGACTCTGCACATCACCTGGTGCGGAAGTCTGTGCGTCATCCCTGGGATGCGCCCCCCCCCCACCTGGACTGCACACTCACCAAAGTTGGTGCCTGCGCAGTTGTTTCTGAAGCCAACTGGCTTCAGAAAGAGTACTGCGCAGGCACCATCTCTGACACCTGTGCAGTACTTTTCTGAAGCCTTTTGGCTTCAGGGGAGACTGTGCAGGCGTCAGAGTTGGTGCCTGTGCAGTACTCTTTCTGAAGCCATTCGGCTGCCGCTCCGCCTCCTGAGTGAGGCCGAATGGCTGTGCAGAGGCGCGGACTTTCTCTGCTCTAAGGAAGTCTCCTCTGAAGCTGTTCAGCATGCTCAGTGTGTTTCTGCGCAGTGCATCTCAGATGGCCGTTCAGGCCAGCTCCTCAGACAAGTGTCAGCTTCTGGGTGATTCTCCGCCTTGGAGCAGGCCTGAATGGGGGTGCTGACGCCCGGGGCCTGCCAAAGGACAGTCAAACTCCTCCGGCACATCACCCCATACAGAGCGCATCCCCAATGCAGTGCACACCAGCCGCACAAGTCTGGTGATGCCACTGGGTGCCTGCCTTATAAGGAGTCCCTGATGAGATGCCAGTACCTTCTACAGTGAATACAAGGGGCTTCTTGGAGTGGCCTGCTGTATCCTGAGGTTTGTGGGCAGCCGTAGTTTGTTCCATATCCTGAGGTTGAGAGGCAGGGGTTGCAGCTAGGCTGGCCAAGAACTCAGATTTTTGGTCAGCACTGCCATTCTTACTCGGGCCTTATCATGGACCCCTATGGGTCTACTCATTACTATACCTGCTCCTGAGGTGGTATAATTCTGAGGGCTGGAAGAGGGCATTTCTGCCTTGGAAACAGGCTTTGGATACAGAGTAACTGCTCTGCCCTAGGCAATGCTAAACATGCCCTCAACTTGCCTCTCCTGAGCTGCTTAGGCTGCCCCAGTTAGGGCAGAGCAGGTCCACCTCTCTTAGGGCACCCTATCTTGCCTTGCTCTGCCCTAAGCCTCCTTCAGAGTAACTGGGCTGGAGCATCTTGCAGTTGCTCCAACCTAGTGTTAGATAGGGCAACCTAAGGGCTCTTATGTGGACAGATTAGTTGCTCTGGATTGGGCTGTTAATGTCTCTTACGTGCTGCCATAGTTACTCTGGATTGTGGGGCTAGTCAGTTTGTTACTGTTAACATCAATAAAGAACATTTCCTTGGAACTACCATTCCAACCTAGCATATCAATAGCAACAGGCGACTGGCCTGGGATTCAAATTTGGGAAAAGAGGTTTGCAGTCTGAAAAAGTGCTGAGCATAGCTATTTCAAAATCAGACAATTTGAGCATGATTGGATGGAAGGAAACACCATCTTTTTTCTAAGTTTGCAGACTAGGGTGCCATTACTGCCTATGACACCCGCAGGGCAGTTAACGCTGCAAAGTGGGGAAAAAATGCCTTCATGTTCCCAAGCAGCCAGGCTTTTAAGCTGCTTGGCTTTAAATTATGTCTTGAAGTGACAAAACAGAAGCCGGTGAGAATAAAGCTTCATTTACAGAACAAACCTGGCAAGGGTGATTCATAATGTGCAACATGTATCATCTCTAATAGGCATCCAAATATTGCTTTTGTCCCTTGCAGAGATCCACTGTCACAAACAGCACCATCAGTTATGGAAACCCACCAAAACACCAACACAGCTATAGAGCAACACTCATAAAACAGCATTTACAAGCATCAGGAAACGATTCAATGGCTCAGCAGACGAGGCTAAATAAGAAAATACTGGCTTTATCTTTCTTTATAGAAGCTTTCAGTTCGGAACCATGGAGAGAGATATTTTAAAGCATGTTTCCCAACCTGAGCCTGACTCTTCAATATCAAGTGGTTTAATGAAAATATCTGATATATCACCAATATCTTAATGGTGCATTAAGGGGGGAATGAATACGTACATAGGAATTCTGGAGCTAACATGGTGCTTTCCCAAATGGAGCTTTTGACGTGACAGTATTGCTTCAGATCACAAAGGGAAGTTCAAACAAGTTGAGAGAACAAGTTCAGCGAGGTGCTCTGGTAGTTAATCTAATTGTGGAATGGTAAGAGAGTTTAGCCTCTTCAACACTGTTCAAGAAGCCAATCTGTAAATGACTTACATACTCAAAGATGAGTGCGTGCTTGTCATAGCCCAGTCTTGACTATTGGGAGGGATTTATTTGACTGAACCAAGGCTCTGCAAACACATTTTTTTGGTCCTTGTCTTTATTACAGCAGTGCCTTGAGAAGAATTAAAATACAAAGCTGATTCCCAGACTTTCTGCCTCCTGGCTGCTAAACTCATATGCAAGGGAAGTCATGCAACTTCTTTCAGCTCATGAGGCTGAAGTTGTCACAAAAAAAGAAATACTTCCAGCAAAAAAGAGACCGAGATAGAGAGCCCTTGTGATCACATTGCATTTATTCAGTGTGGACTGTTTCAGTTCTCCAGGAAAATTAAACTTTCCTGCATTTCAGTTTAATTCAGAAGGGAACAAGAACAATTAAAAGTACAATCCTAACCATGTCTACTCAGAAGGAAGCCCCATTGTGTTCATTGGGTCTTACTCCCAGAAAAGTGTGTTTAGGATTGCAGCCTTGTCTGACTTCTTCCTCCCTTTTCCAAATCAGCTCCAAAACCTCACTGTGTTAAAACATGGCTGCCTATTTTGGCTTTAAGCGGTGCATCACATATTGTAATTTCCTATGTATGAAAGGGCTAGTCATATTCAGAATAAAAATGATTTGAACCATCTTACGAAAAGAGTAAGATAAAGGCAAGTATGGCTATGAAAGTTACACTTTACAGGAGAAGCACATAGAACCTCACCAGTCAGTAACAGCGTCCCTGGGAATTCGAGCTACTGGGGACAGACAAGATGTGTCATTGCTCTCATAACCTGCTTTGCAAACTTCCAAGAAGCAACCAGCTGGCCACCAGAGGGAAACGAATACTACTAGAGACTGTAGATATCTTTGATCTATCCCAGCAGGGTTCTTCATATATGTTTTGCTGATTTGGTTATTGAATCACTCTCCCCAGCCTCCTTAAGAAGGATTAAGCACTCTCATTATTGGGTGTGCAGGTAAACCACAAGAGAGAAGGGAAAGTCTCTGTGAATAAATTGGTGTATGAGATATTTGCATTTTTGTTGGCATAAAGCACTATAAAGAAAAACAAGAAAAAGGAGGTTACTTTGGTAGATATGTTGCAGGACAGTATGCATTTCCAGCTCATGTGAATTAAAAGCTGATTTATGTACAATACTTGAACACATGGATGAAGAATGAAGATAATGTTAAGGTACAGTTTTCTGTTCCTAGGGTACAAATGTTGGGGTACTTAAGTGGTACTGACATCTACATATTCAGGCACAGGGATGACAGGAGTGACGGATGGCACAGCCATATCACAGCACAGCCTCTTTATTTTCCCATTCTTTATTATCAGAAACTTTTGCTGGCAACCCCATCCATTGGCCATAGCCCCAGCAGCTCTATACTCCAATTTCCAGGATGAAGATCAGATGGAAAAATAGAATGCTGAGATGCAGAATGGAAAACACCGCACCAGACCCAAACTTAGACCACCGCACCAGACCCCTTAGCCCAGCTCTTGCCAACCTAGAAGTTTGAAAGCATGTAAATGCAAGCAGGTACCAGTAAATAGTTACCACCTAAATGAGAAGGTAAACAGTGTTCTGTGCAGTCATGCTGGCCACGTGACCACGGAGGCATCTTTGGACAGCGCTGGCTCTAGGCTAAAGAAACGGGGATGAGCGCCGCACCCAACAGTTGTGGCTGATTCCTGTATAGGCAGCAGGGCAACCTGCCAGCGACCTTTACCTTATCTTACCATGCTACACTGTAATGCAAAACAAATTCAATAGGAAGCAAATTCAATAGGAAACATCCCAGGTGCTAAATGCTAATATTGCCAACTCCACTGGATCCCCATTAGGGCAATTTGTACTTTTGCTGTTCTGTAAGCTCCACAATTCAGTATACTATTTAAGCACACACCAACATTGAACTATATATGCAAGTTTAAATCATTGAGAAAGAAGATTTTATGATGTCACTAAAGTATAAATCAGCAGTCTCCAAATTGGAGACTTGGAGGCAAGCGGCCTCTCTGGTGCAACTGGCGCTTACTATTCTGCTGGGGATGCTGCCACTGCTGCCACTGATCTCTCCTCATGTCTACTCTGCCCCTCTATGTCTACCAGAAAATCCTGATGCTGAGTCTGCTGGGGCAGCAGTGGAGTGGAGCAAACATGGGAGGAGATCAGCTATGACATTGGCAGCTTCCCCAACAGCCTCCCAATGGCAGCCTCCTCACACAGGGAAGGAATTAGCAAATAAACTGGATCCATCCTGCAGGCAATGGCTTGGAGTGCCTTAGGCTTTATGATCTGAGTCTGAGCTGAGCTATGAGCTAGGCTGAGCTGAGCGATGATGTTACTCCATAATGTAGGAGCTGAAATTCTATCAAAGTCCATTAGTGGTTTCAGTTTAGTTTCCACTTGGAAAGAAAGGGGAGGAAGCAACTTATTTAAGGGATGGAATTAAGTGTAAGGATCAGTCTGGAGAAGCACCATTACTCTTGTTAAAAGAGAATCAAATTTGGAAGCTAACTATAACAAATAGTGAGAAATAGAGACCCTGCAGTGCAGATAACTGCACTGATTCAGTGGAAAACTAAATTTTGCATTACAGATAGACCTGGAGATCTCTGCCTTTGGTAGCATAACTAACACCATCCTATAAAAACAGAAATGTAAGTTTATGGCATCCAAGGATGAATAAGAGTATACACTGAAAGTCTGCATCTACCAAGTTTGCTGTATCTAACTTTCCATTAGGATGTAGCGTCTCCAGAATCAAAGGAGTCACAGAACTGGAAGGTCATTGGAGGTCATCTTCATCCCCCTGCTAATTGGGAAAAAGGAATTTTGCAAGCAATGCTTATCTGGTACTCAGCAGGGAAAGAGGTTATGCCCTCTATACCCCACCACAGTGCTGTTTTGAAGCCTATTGCAGAGGGAAATAGCTCCCAATTAAGAACTGGAGCTCCACATTAGAAACAAGCATTCTGAACAGGCATGTACTGTATGTCTTCTGCACCTTCTGGTACTGATGTTGAAAACTGGATACTCAGAACTGTTTTCAGAAAGGAGTTATCAGTATCAAACAATATTGCCAAGAAACCATTAGGAAGTACAGAGTATCAAAGTTCAAAACAGTTTTTAAAAAACTTTAAGCAAAGGTTTTGCTTCATTAAGGGAGTCTCTAACAAGTTGTTCAGTGGCTACCTCCCAAAATAGCCCAGTTATTAACATCATAGCTCAGCTTAGCATAGCTCATATCTCAGCATAGCTCATAGCTCAGCTCAGACTCAAACTTAAGTCCACCACCTGGATTGTGACAACTTCCCTTGAAATCTTTCTCTGTTCAGAACTTACTGTATTTCCCGGTTTATAAGACGCACTTTTTTTCTTCCCAAAGGGGTGGAAAATGTCTGTGTGTCTGATAGAGTGATAGGGCCTTACCCTATCATGTCATATGTCATAGAGTGATAGGGCCTTACCCCATCATGTCATATGTCGTTGGATTCGTATTGAAGAGCAGAATCCAAAGCAACAATCAGTTTTTAGATATCTCCTTCCTATCAAAAGTTAAGGCCAAAAAAGGAAAAATCAAAAATATAAAAACAAAAAAAATACATTTTTGGCAATTTTTTAAGCAGGTAGGAATTTTGCCCTGGGGTGGGGGGGGGCTAGGAATTTTGGCTTGGGGTTCAGGAATTTTGGGTTTGGCATCTGGTCACCCTGACACAGTTGCAATCCTAACCAGCCTTCCCTGGCTTGGAGACTTGCTCCAAAGTAGACATGCAGAAGACCTGGTCCCTCCTGCTCCATGCCCTCTCTCTTCCCCATGTATCTAGATCCCCTCACCTTTCCCTACCTACCCCCCAAAAGAACCCCCTAACTTACTTGCCTTCCTGGACTATTTGCAATGAGATTTGTGCAAAATGTTGTTGTCTGATCATTTGCAATGAGATTTGTGCAAAAGTTGCAAATCACTGACACTAGAGATGATGAGTTTTTGGGGTTACCAGAAAATTAAAAGAGTGCTTGAAGCTTAAAGTCTTTCCTCATTTGTTAATGACAGTGATAATGGTTCTTAATACCACTGTTGACTTTACATGGTTGAAATATTATTCTGCTATATTTTATTAAATATATTAGTACACCATTTGGTTCAGAATATTTTTTTCTTGTTTTGCTCCTCTAAACTTTGGTGCGTCTCATGGTCCAGTGCATGCAATAAGCTGGGAAATACAGTAGTTCCAGAACTAAGAATATACTGAACTCAGTTCTGAACTCAGTTCCAAACTCCCTCCCTGGCATTGCCTAGATCACAGGTTCAAGAACCCTCATTGTATTGAGTCCTGATATATTTATTTATTTAAAAGATTTTTATCCTGCCTTTCCTCTGCCAGGACAGCTGCTTAAGGTGACTTAATCCAGAGTAACTACAGGATCTTTTACACCGACATAGTTACGGTGGCACCTATGGGAAATGCATAGAGCAATCCAGAGTAAGTGCCTTTTATGTCTTCCCATAGTTACTCTGGATTGTAGGGTTAAGGTGATAGATAAAAACAATGAATAAAATCAGACTCAAGGATTTGAGTATTTACGTACATATTTACACTCAAGGAACTGCTGTAGAGGTACAAGAGGCAAACAGCCCATCACCCAAACGCCAGACATGTATCACAAACTGAGACAGAAGAAGAAAAGTATTGTCCATGTCATTCTAAATATTTATGATTAAAACTAAAGGATCAAAAAACTACTTTGCAAGAGCATATTCAACACCAAACCTTTTCTAACAAATATCATTGGGAGAATTATATTTAAATCAAATGCTAGCATTTGCATTGCAGAGATACAATACAATGTAATTAAATTATTGCAAAAAGTGAAATTGAAGTGCCCTTGGCGTTTACGACGTGCTTGTAATTGGAATTGTGCAAGTTGGAATTGGCATGCAAGTTGGAATTGGCTTGCAAACTGAGCAACCACTTCATAGTTGTGGTTGAATAACTCAGGCATGTGGCATTTGAAGTTTCCTTAGTATGAAAGGAAACTGGGAAGCCATCTGACTGCAATGCTTAACTCATTTGCCATATTCAGATTTCCTGTTTGTCAGATCTAAAACGTTCAAAGACTATGTATAACATTTTCCAAAATATCATTTTCTCTAAGCATTATAAAGGATGTCCAGTTCTGCGGTCTCATTGAGCTCCTTTCTGTGCTGTCCTGACTCAGGTCTGGAAAACTAAAGAGAGCTTCAGGAAAGCATATTCATTTATGGCTGAGTCTGATGCTATCATGTCCTAATGTATCTTCCAAGCAGATATCCATAAAGAAACCTGGTTGGAGTTGCATTGCCTTTAAGAGTTCCAACTGTACAACTTGGTCTGACATGGGCCAGAGGAAGAATGAGGTTTATTCCAAACCCAGAAGCCCCTTCCCAAGTGCCACCTTTCTTTCTGTAGAGTAGATAAAGTCCTTCAATTAGACAGGCACACTATAGTCCTTTGATCTGGAGCCCGGAACTTTTCTTTCATTCTATCCCTTGACTCCCTGTAATAACAAGGTGCAGGCTCAGCACAAGATTCTGGACAATCAATCAATCAATCAATCAATCAATCAATCAATCAATCAATCTATCTATCTATCTATCTATATCTATCTATCTATCTATCTATCTATCTATCTATCTACAGTATTTATTTACCATTTTAACTAAAAATTTCACAAAGCTGTTTACAAAGAAAATGAAAAAGCTAATTAATAGCTAATGGATCAAACTGCAAAGATTCATTTTCCCACTCACTTAATTAAGGAATGGCTTTAAGAAGGAGAGATGTGTGTAGAAGGACTAACCCTACAATCCAGAGTAACTATGGGAAGATGTAAGAGGCATTTACTCTGGATTGCTCTATGCATTTCCCCTTTCATAGGTTTTCCATAGATGGCACCGTAACTATGAGCAAAATCCAGAGTAACTATGAGGAGTCCTTGCTCCAGTGTAAGAACAACTTACTTTGGATTCCAATATGAATTTCCCATAGGTTTTCACTTGGTGGTGCAGTAACTACGGGTGCAGGTAATGTCTCTTACATGCTCCCATAGTTACTCTGGATTTGGAAGTATGTTGGTACAAAAGGTCCTGTAGTTACTATGAATTGTAGCCTAAGTTAGTTCCGTGTTTCCACCACTAATAGATTTGTGGTGCATAATGGGAGTTCCAAGCAACACATCTGCACACATCTTGAAATTCCAGCCTGATTCCCCAATGAAACAAGGAAGGAAAGTTAATTTGGCTATCTCTAAGCTGTTGCAAAGCGTATGGCAGTTTGTGGTGGCATAAAAAAATAGGGCTCTCACACCAGTGAAGAATTCAGAGTTGATTGACTGGTTAATCAGTTACATCTGCATGAATCTGCATATAGCAATAATTTAAATAAAAAAAAATCATACTTGCTTTTTTAGATAAGGCACACCTGTGTTGCTGCAGGCATCAGTTTAGAAGAGGCGGAATGACTCTTTTAAGATGGTCCATCCTACCCGCCTTTTTTATAGATATTTCTGTAGTGAACATGTTCGATATTTCCTCAGGTTTAACATGAAAGGTGTTCAGCGGAGTCAAGCTGAGCTTCTCCCATTAAGGCAGATTGTCAGTATCATTTTTGTCAGCATTTTTGCGCACTGCCTATCTTCTTCACTGGGCAGGAACAGAACAACAGGTCCTAACATTACAGTGCAATCCTATTTGTGTCTACTTAGAAATAAGTTCCACTGTGTTCAATGGGGCGTACTCCCAGGAAAGTACTCTTAGGATTGCAGCCTTATACTAGTATCTGCTGATGCTAGTGTGTGCCAGTATATTGGGCACTCTACCTGACCTTTTTGGAAGTCAGATGGTGCTGACCCCTGCAATAAAAAGATAGGTGAGCATCAGTGGTGGGCACTTACCGGTACGGGCCTACGCGCCCCTACCGGTTCTTCCCGTTTCCCTGCTGCTAGCGTACCGCCAGCGACAGGGAAATAAAAAACATGGCGGACCGGTACGGTCCACCATGTTTTCCACCCACCACCGCCTGCCTAGAAGTGGGCAGGCCGCTTCTAGGCAGGCTCTGCACAAGCGCCAACATCGGCGCTCGCGCAGACCCTGCCTAGAGGCAGCTTGCCCGCTTCTAGGCAGGCTCTGTGCGAGCACCGACGTCGGTGCTCGCGCAGAGCCTGCCTAGAAGCGGCCTGCCCGGCCAGCTTCCAGGCAGGCTCTGCGTGAGCGCCGGTGTCGGCGCTTGCGCAGAGCCTGCTTGGAAGCCCGCCTGCCCGGCCAGCTTCCAGGCAGGCTCTGCGTGAGCGCCGGTGTCGGCGCTTGCGCAGAGCCTGCTTGGAAGCCCGCCTGCCCAGCCAGCTTCCAGGCAGGCTCTGCGTGAGCGCCGGTGTCGGCGCTTGTGCAGAGCCTGCTTAGAAGCCAGCCTGCCAGGCCAGCCTGGCAGGCCGGCTTCTAAGCAGGCACTGCGCAGGCGCTAACGTCGCCCCGCCCCTCGCCCCTCCCCAGTCCCGCCCATTACCCCACCCACACCCCCTGACCCCGGCTGGCCCCTCCCACTTCCGGCGTACCGGATCTTGGGATGGGGCCAACCCATCACTGGTGAGCATCCCTAATCAGGATGAATTAAGATTGTAACTGGTTCAGACACTGAAAAAGTCAGGCTGTGCACTGTGGGATTCAGGCAAGAGGAGCTACAGAAAAGCATATTGCAAGTACATATGGCTGCAATCCTAACCATGCTTTCCTGTACTATTGAACACAATGGGACTTACTTCTGAGTAGACATGCTTAGAATTGCATTCTAAGTGCTATCCTCGGCACTTGGCAGGAGACTCAGCTAGTCTCATCCAAATTTAGTTTTCCATTTTGTGTCTGACATGGAGTCTTGCTTTTGTTTAACTAACCAGTTTTTGTCTAATTATAAGATCTGTTTCTATCCAATTGCAAATGTCCTTTTTTTTTGTTCTTTTTCATCATTTCTTTTTTCTCTGTTGTTCTTTGATAAACTTTCATAGTTAACTCCCCAATCTTTGAGCCAAGTGATGAGTTACTATCTCTGCCCTAGTGGCCTCAAAGGCCTATCAAATGTGGGTGCTAGAAGATGGGGATAATTATAGTAGTCAACTGGCCTCCCAGATTTTTTCTAGTTTTCAGGCTTCCCTTAGATCAGTGGTTCCCAACTTTTAGAAGCCTGTTTGCGAGACAACACCAGAATAAGGTATTGAATGAACTACCCCTAAAATTGAATGTTGGGAGGGTTGACAGACTAAAGAAAATATTTCTTTACTCAGCATGTAGTTGATCTGTGGAACTCCCTGCCACAAGATGTGGTGATGGCATCTAGCCTCAATCTGCTTGAAAGGGATTGGTCAAATTCCTAGAGAAAAAGGTCCATCGCAGGTTACAAGCCATGATGGCTGTGTGTGAGTGTGTGTATGCATAGATAGATGTAGGCAACCTCAAAGTGATACAGGGGAAGGCACCTAGATACAGGTGATGAATGCTCCCTGAGGCATCTGGTGGGCCACTGTGAGATACAGGAAGCTGGACTAGATGGGCTTTTGGACTGATCCAGCAGTGATTTTTCTAATGTTCTTATTTCTTTCTTGGTGAGACATTGGAAATGATCCACAGTAACCTCTCAGGGTTCACAAACCAGTGACTTGGGATAAAGATGGGGAGAGGCCCCAAGCTTCACCTAGATTTTTTTGGGGGGGGGGGATCATATGCAAATTCCAACAAACAGCACCAAGTCCCCACTCCTCAATTTTTTTTGACTTGACAGAAAGGTTTCTGCAATCCTGGGCTTTTACTCAGAAGTCTCTCTGAGTTGGATGAGACACATTCCCAGGTAAGTATGTATAAGATAGCAGCCATTATATACTAAAATAATAAACAGTAACAAATATTTCTTTATCCTTTTCATCATTCAAAATGATTTTAATCCATAATCATTCAGGCAATTACTGCAGCCCGACATAATGCAGCTGGTGACAGTTGACTGTGAGGAGTCCAATGCCATACATATTCAACGCAATGTTTTAAAAAGCCAGTTGCTGTTCATGTTCAAGGGGCATAAATACCATTTAATGAAGTTTTTATAACTTTAGTTTGAGTAAAGTAGACTGAAGTTAAAAAAATGAATTTAGAAAAACATTGCAATTTAGTTTCACGCCTTTTTTCTACTGAAAGTTATGGGGAAAGTGATTTTAATTAACTGAAACAACAATTAAAAGCTTCTGTAAACTATTATGGGAAATGTCTGTTTAGCCACTAAAGATGAACCTGAACAAGTTAGCGCAAGCATTTCTGCCTTCCCCCCTCTTATGTAAACAGTACTTTGAGGGATAACTGAAAGTAGTTTCTGTGACTTATTTCCTAGTAAGAATAATTTTGATTAATGTTTATTGAGGTGGGATTTTTATGGAGGTTCCATACCCAATTAAGTTATTGGTCTCATACCAAATGTTTTAGGAGAATAGGCATTAAAATCCACTGTGGTTAGTTACCTAACAGCTTCCAATTATGAAACTACAAGTTGGTCTTTACAGATGACGACATAAGGTAAATATTTGGCATTACCTCTGAGAAGCAAATTTTGATTATTGGCATCATTGTATCTTTAACAAGAACAAGAGACCTCAAAGGTGTTGCATTTTGTCTTCCCAACTTCTCCAGTTCTTGACATCATCTTCTTATGGCAGCTGGAAACATGACTTGTTTAGCTCTACTACAACATTGAATAACTTTTCATTGTAAACAGCTGCTTGGCTTCCAGGAGGTCTGCTTTGGTGGAGCAATACAGCAGCACAAGCCAACAGCAAAGGGGGAATGTGGGGTATTACAACAGATGTGGGGGATGTGGGATTTTACAGAGTAGATTTTGATATCATTTCTAAGCTTCATCCAAATTTGTTTTGCTTGCTATTATGAAGATGTACTGCAGTCAGAATTATAGAGTCCATTCACAATGCAGAGATACAGGTCTCTGTACAGAACAAACAAGGTCCTCTGGTGGTACAAGTGGTTAAGACACTGTGCTTGTTAACCAGCAGGCTAAGGTCTGAAATCCTGGTCCCCACAAGATGAGGATTTTCTGCTACAGGCAGGGGGTTGGACTAGATCCACTGGATCCCTTCCAACTATACAATTCTAAATCCAATAACTATACTCTGGATGTGTACGCACAAACCTGTATATGTGTACGTGTGCGTGTCCACAGGACGGATTGCGCATACATTCTAAACTACAAGGGATCTCTGGAGAAGATGTAATTCTTCTTACAGAAGTTGAGTTCTTTGTCCAGTGTTCAGGAATGTTGTCAGTTTCATAACAAAACTTCTAAAAAAATTCCATGCTGCTTAGGTAGTGGAAACTGTCTGGCAGAAATGGGTAAGATGTTAACAATGAGAATAATAATACTGAAGCCATAGCACTGAATCTCACTTAAGTTTTTTTTTATATAGAAAGCGGACAATTGATACCATGAAGTTTAAATTCAGCAGTTTCAACCTGGAAGGATCTAATGCTACTGAACTGCTACATCATTATAAAAAAAAGTAGTCAAGGGGGATAGAGTCATTGCAGGTGATGTTTTTTATATACAAGCATTTTTGATTACAAACATGCTTCTGGAATGACTAACCCTACAATCCAGAGTAACTACAGGAGCACGTAAGAGACATTATGCATCACCTCGTGAAAACCTATGGGAAATTCATATTGCAATCCAGAGCAAATTGTTCTTACACAGGAGCAAGGACTCCCTGTAGTTACTCTGGATTGTGTCCTTATTCTTGTAAACCAAGGTACCACAGTACTTGTTTGCTCATGTATGTATCACTACAAGTTTCTCACAACAGACAACAATGTGGTTATGGGTGCAATCCTAGAAAATTTTGGACAGTCTAACTCACCTGGCCTGTTTTTCTGTGATGGTGAGGGAAGTTGGTGTAAACCTATGTAATGGCCTAACCTCCCCTCCCACAGGAAGAAGTGACTTACTGCACTTTTGTGACACCCCCTGGTCAGCACAGAACTTATGCTGGGGTTTAGTCCAGTCTAGTTGGAGGTTAGGATTGCCGCCTAAGAAAATGTTTCTAGGAAGAAAGTAGACCTAAATCCAGAAATCTAGATACTTCAGTGTGAACAGAAAATGTATACCTGTAACATTAATTCTTTAACAGATCCAGTGTTTGGTTAAGCAAAGAGCAAGCAAGTATTGAGAGAACATTACTGTATCCAAGATTGTTTTTTGTTATTCTCACAGTATCTTTGTTTCATCAGAGCAGACAGGGCCTGTTCTTCAAATCTGCTTTCATGATATACAGGGTGATTGAAAAGTAACTCCCTACATTGTAATTTATAAGTGTTTTAAAATAGGGAGTTACTTTCAATCACCCTGTAATACATATTGACCTGCATAAACACATTTCACACTGACATTCCAACGCCAGCCTACCCAATATGTTAGGGGACAATATTAGACAATCCCTTAAGATCAATGGTTTTGTATTTGTAGAGCTCTGGTGATTCAGAATATTTGTCATTACATTCATTGTGGTTTTTACATGGAACTGCTCTGGTCCTATCATCACTACTGTTTAGGAACAAATCAGAGACTGTCATGTTTACCCATGTTTTCAACATTTTTTTTTTATATCCCTGTTGTAATTATTTTAATGGATGGAGGGTAGTATTGTTCTTATATTTTAGATAAACAATTTTCAATTTTATATCATATTTCATATTCCCAGGCATCTAACATGTGCATGCCATTATCAAAATCATTACCTTTTGTAGCATTCAAATTTTTTTTGCTGACATCTGAAAGCAGGGTAGAAAGCAGCTTAGTAAAGGAGTAGAAGGCAGCCCACCACCACATAGTTCCAGGACTTATTGATAATGCCCACATATGGCCTCACTGGGACTCCAGGGGCCTAAAGCCACTTAAGAATAAAAGAACAGTCTCTACTTGATCAGGCCAAAGACCCATCTAGTCCAGCTTCCTATATCACACAGCAGCCTACCAGATACCTCAGGGAGCACATATGACACCTTCATCTAGGTGCCCCCTTGCATCTGGCATTTTGAGGTTGTCCACCTCTGCATACATCCCTCATGGATTGTAACCTGTGATGATCCCTTCCTCCAGGAATTTGTCTACTCCCTTCTTAAAAGCATTAAGGCTAGATGCCACATCCTGTGGCAGGGAGTTCCACAGACTAACCACATGCTGGGTAAATAAATATTTTATCTTCTCTGTCCTAACCCTCCCAACATTCAATTTTGAACAACCCCCTAGTTCTGGTGTTTTGAGAAAGAAAAAGAGAATCTCCCTATCCACTCTATCCATCCCTTGCATAATTTTGTATGTCTCAATCATGTCACTATTCAAGAGTCTTTTTGTAGAGTCTTTTTCGTTCCACAAACCCTATAGCCTTTCCTCATATGGAAGGTGTCCCAGACAATCAATGATTTTGGTCACTCTCCTCTGAAATCTCTCCATTTCCTTTATAACCTTTTTGAGATGAGGCAACCAGAACTGGACACAGTATTCCAAATGTAGCCTCACCATCGATTTGTACAATGGCATCATAATTTTGCTGTTTTATTCTCAATTCCTTTTCTAAGGATCCCAATTATGGAATTTGCCTTTTTCACTGTTGCTGCACATTGGGCCAACACCTTCATTAGAAATGCTTCCTAGTCACCAGAGTGGGTAATTAGTTTAGAGGGGAACTCCAGGACTCCTACCCTGCCACACAATCCATAATACAATTTCTTTTGCAAGCGCAAAAACACATAGTGAAGGACATTGAGAAGTTCAGATGACATAAGCAAGTGGCAATGTAGAAACATCTGTGACCTGATTCCTCTGTTGACTTTGGTCAACATCTCTCTTTTTAAGGAGGTCAGACTCACCTTTCTTCCAATGTACAACCCCCAACTTTCATCATATCCTACAATCCAGAGTAACTACAGGAGCACTTAAGAGACATTACATGCATCTGTAGTTACAGCACCACCTAGTGAAAACCTATGGGAAATTCATATTGCAATCCAGAGTAAATTGTTCTTACACCAGAGCAAGGACTTGCCGTAGTTACTCAGGATTGCGCCCTTATTCTCAGTTTTGTCTCGTTTTTGAAATATGGATATCACTTACTGGAGCTGGCTTCACAGTGACCTTTTGAGGCTTAATTAATATTAGAAGTATGTAATGTGAAATCCTCCGGTGACGACACTACAGGAATTCTAAATCATATCAATATTTCATGCTCTTTACATTGAAATTCTGAACTGGGTTGAGATAATCACTCAGCTAATTCACCTTTATGGCTCATTTCCATATGAAACCACCAAAGAAGTTCTGAACATTCCCAGCAAAAAGATGTTTGAGAAACAACAAAAAAGAACCTATCTCTGTTGCTTAAAGGTCTACAGACAAGGTGAACAAAATAAGAGGTGTCAAACCTCGAAAGACACCTACTTCAGAAACAAGGAGAATGCAACTGTCTGGCAACTTTTCAAATGCTTGCTGGGAAATAAACCTTGGGGCAATTCTTTGGCGGCTGCCTTTTCTAGGAAATCTTGCCCCAATCTCAGTAAGAGTTATTACGAGCATTATTCCCAGTGCTGGAGGTGTGCAGGGTGGATTGCAAAGAGGCAATCCTGTTTCTTTTCTGGGATCCCCAAACCATTAGAAGCTCTTAAAAAACTCTGCTACAGGTTTAAATTGTAATTTTATTCCCAATAATTTTCAATGATGAACAAATCCTTGTCAAGGAAATAGTGGAAAGGCTTTAGAAAACTTTGGAATTAGTTTAATCAAATTTCAAGCGAACTCTTCAATCTGGCTCAGTCTTCCGATGAACCAGTTCTAGTTTCCGAAAGCTTTTTCTAGTATTTGTTTTTAAAAAACATTGTTGAAATGGACTGGAAAATTCAGTCATACCAGCTGTTTCATTTTCATCCTATCTAGTTCAGATATACAGCTGGTACTGATCCCAGTTTTCCTCTTTGTCTAAAACTATCCACATTCATTTCATCAGTTGAAACACATTTAGCACTAAAGTGAATACACCACACAAATTCTTAATATACTAAGGGTCAAATCATATGCAGTCTAATCCAGAAGTTCCATTAAAGTCAATGGGGCTAACTTCTGAGTCAATATGTACAGAACTGCATTATAATTTAGTGCAGTTCACTTTCTAGATATAGCAAACCAATGTAAATTGGATCATTTACTCATGCCAGCTGTCTAATTGAGTCAAATTTCAAAAGTTATACATACTGTGCATGTAGGATCTCAAGGGATTAAACTTAACTTTTCAAAAGCTTTACTTGCCTTTCATGTTTGCAACATGTTTCCATAAATTAAAGTGTTTCAAATATGCATATTCACATTGAAGTTTTATTAAGTGTTTGAAAAATGGAGACACGACTGTACTTTCTTAACCTGGCCAACCACACATTGTAGCTCATTAAGAAACAATGAGAATATCATATCATACCATTCCAACTGTGATCCTATATTTTCACATTTACTGCTCAATCCTAACTTGCAGTGGAACAGGTAATCTGGTTGGCCTGTTCCATATCCAGTGCTAGTTTGGGGGTGAAGGTGGCGCTTACTTCCTCTTACCCCGGGGAGAGCCACAGCAACCCCAATGGGGCTTCTTGGATCTGTGCCACTTAAAGAGGTGACACAGATTCAGGCACCTTGGAGCCGTGCCAAGCTGTCTGGGAACAGGTTTAAGATGTGGTACAAGTCTACCCCCACAAAGACTTCTAAGCTAGCCAAATTTGGGCTGCGCAGACATGCTTCTTTCAATTGCAATGGAGGCTGAATGCAGATTCCATGGGCTGGTGCACATCCTTGCACTGATCTGGCTGACAGCTGAAGAACTGCAAACATGATTTACAGAAGTTTGTGATCCTCTAGGTATGTGCAAGGGTCTTGGTTTAGTGCAATCTTAGGATTTTTAATTGTATTTTTTAATTGTATGCAATCAGAAATCTGTTGTGATTAAAGAGTTCAACACCTGAAAGCCACAACTACATTTCAACCTAGGATTCATTCATATACCAAAGTATTAGGCGGAACAAAAGAAGCATTGGAGCAAAACGTTGTTTGTGTGATGTTTATAGATGCATTTTTTAAAAGGCAGGAAAGAAGTTGAATACATAATAAAAACAAATATGACACAGAATAATAACTCATGCACCAAGTTCTTTAGGCTGAGGGTGAATTCTGTTTTGTTTTACTTGGAGTGGCCCAGCCTATCATTACCATCACTTATGAGTTGTTCAAAAGGGTATCGCAAACGCTTTTGCAAGTGCAGTGCAATGCTATGCTATGCAGGTCACATTTCTGCATGGAGGTTAATCTCTCTGTATTCCTCACCAATTCCAAATTACGTAAGTGAATCCTTCTGTATTTTTCATTGATTCATCATGGATTTGCATCCTTTGGTACACTATTCAAAATACACTATTCAAAATACACTATTCTTTTATACTTCAACAACTATGTGTTCCAGGAATCCAAAACGATAATGCATATTTGACTTGAGGAATATCTAGCAGGAGAACCACTGGCTACCCTATCCCCCCTCTCATTATGTATGCAGCAGTGGATGATCAAAAGTCTACCAAGAATAATCTCAGGTCCTCTATACGCTCTTCAAATAACCATACAGTCCTTTAAAGTTTATTCTCAACCACTCACAGTCTGTAAGTCCTCTCAAGAAAGGTACACAAAATGGTACACAAATTCTCTAAGCTCCTTGATGTGGCCTTGCACAGCTTCAGTGACCTACCACCAAGTCTGTGCAGAACAGATTTTTTTCATCACCTTTCCCGCCAATTCACTGTCATAGTTACTGCTCATGTGGTTTTACAGCATACAAAAGGAAATTTCTCTCCTTTCTCAAACACGACATTTCAACCTCAATTCAACCTTTGCAAGTTGTTTTCTTGCACTGAGGCATATCTCAAAACATGGGTTTAAAAAAAATTCCTTGGAGATGCACAAAGAAGAAAGCAGTTTAATTTTCAAAACACCACAACTTGGCAGCCATTTATGACATGGTCATCTATAGCAAAGACACTCGTCAAATATATCAACAGAGCCAACAAATAGATCTGCACAAACACCACAACCAGAAACATGATTCCAAGAAATTGTGGTTTTGAAAAGGAAAAGGTATTGAAACATACTCCAAATTCTCACTATAGAAACATTGAGTGATAAGGTAAAGAGGCAGTGATCGCTCCAGTCTTACCTTTGCCATCTGGGCCTGCACGCCATTTGCTTTAAGAGATGCTACTGCTTTCTGCGCTGCTGCTGGACTGTCAAAATCTACAAAACCATAACCTTGAAGGAAAAAAAGAATCCTTTGTTAATAATTTTCATAGAGCTTCCAGCTATAAAAAATGCTTGGTAACTTTAACCTCAAACTAACTTTTACCTCATAACTTTAACCTCATAACTTTACCTCATACCAACGTGTTACCACGTTGTTTATTTCTTTTATCCCAGTTTTTCCAAAATAAATGAATTGAACAACGAGACTTTGATACACCAGTATATACTGCAGTATCCAGTTCAACTTGGCCAGATCTGACTACAAAACATTTTGTTATTCTATACAAGCACTTCACTGAACTCTGACCATTCACATTTTTCCTTTCCCACATAGGGGACCATTGCACTGATTCCAAAAGACCCATCTAGGGACACACCAGACTCAAACATACCCAGTTTTCCATTGCTGGTACAGCCATGCCAATCATGGCTCAGTAACGTTGCGAGGGAGGTGCAGGGGGTAGCAATTGCACCAGGTAGCAAGCATTAGGGGAGCAACAAGCTGAGCTTGACACTAGTGGTCACAGTTATGAAAAACAAGGTAAGAATGAATAACAATACCATCATATTACATATCAACTGAAAGTTAATTTAATTAAGAAAGAATGAAACAAATTTAATATAGACTGTATGAAACAAACTGCATTGGAATAACTGTATTTTCTCAAACAGTATAGCCAATTAACCAGAAAATAAAAATACAAGCTGCTTATGGAAGAAAAAGAAATTTTCTTAACTCAGAACAGACCCATGAGACTGATAGGGGGTGAGCTGCTGGGGATGAGGAGCCAGGTTTTCCCACAATTTTCTGGACATCACTTTTTGTGACACCATTTCCAGGGCAACATTTTGAGCTTTACACCGACCTAAATTATCATTAGCTACTCCACAGCCTGAGCTACATCCAGTAGTGTGTGCGTGGCAGGGGGAACAAACATATAGGCATGAACTTTTGTTCTCTTACTTCAGGACTGTATTGTGGTTGCACCAGCACTGGAGATTTGGGATAGGATTGAACCCATAGTATATTCATTTAATGAGTATTTTTGAAATATCTGTAGTGTGCCCCTTGGATAAAGGCCACAGCTTCATCCTGGCCTCACAGTAATCCTTGCTACAATCCAAACAGCTGACCCCAACATACCCGAAAGCTATAATAATATTAGCACTAGGATGCTGATGGCTTAGCAGCTCTTGGGCAAACATCTCCATTTACTGGGGCAATGCACATTAATACAGAAGGCCACCACAAATATGCTACTGCATGTACAGCACTGCATGTTTTATTATCTGTAAGACGTGTTCATGAACCAAAAGAGAGAAGGAGGAAGAGAGGAGAGAAATAAGTGCACATAATTTATGGACCACCAGTCAAATTCCATTCACTACAAACATATAAATGACATTCTGAAAAATTTTCAGTCCCAATCCTGTACCTCATGCTAAATTTATGTTTCTTGGGAGGAGAGGAATAGTTTTTTAAAAGTACAGCTGCAAAAACCATCAATAAAAAGCAGTCCTTCCAACATCTGAAAACACAGAAATGGCAGAAAAGTGTTCCATGTATCGACCTACAGCTGTTGTCAGATACTTCAATATCCTTTCTCCTATGATTTGACAAAAAACACATATTCTGAGCCAACAATAAACAGGCACGAGTGCTTCCTGACTTTTTTACAATTTAAGCCCTGAATAAAGTGAATAAACACATATTAAAAATTAGAAGCATTAAGCAGATCAAGAGTCAGTATACAGTCATGACATTACATTGGATACAGTAGGATTTGCCACCATGGAACAATAATATTTAGCACCAGCTATTTATAATAATATTTAGACCAGCCTTGTCAGCCAAAAATTATGGCTTCAATCCTAACCAAACTTTCCTGAGAGTAAGTACAATGGAACACAATGGGACTTACTTCTGAGTTGACATGCCTAGGAGTGCACTGATAGACTGAGATGTTTCCTAAGTATTTCACCATACTAAACACCTGCTCATTTTTTATTTTGGAATGATGAAAGGTAAATCATTTCTACATTGTGCATCTTATAATGTGAGCATAAGCAGGAATTGCATCAGGGAAGGACTAGGTTATGCACATGGTTAAGCTGACGCCTTAATTGTCAGTACTTGTGGCAGTGGCAGCATTCAATAGAACATCAAGGGGTACAAGTCTTCACCACAGGGCTTCTCAATGACTTCACACCAGCATTGAGTGGAACTGACTCTGTGATTGCCTGTCCTAAAAACACAGCTACATAAATAAACAGCATAAAATTCAATTAGAATGTCGTGTTTACACTTTTAATTAACCATTTTATTTTCTCCACCATATTCCTCTTTTTTTTCTTCTCACAGCATGTGACAAAGAAATGAACTTGTTATACCCAGCAGTGTCCTCAAAAACATTACTGCACAGAAGCTGTGAAGTTTGAATTACAAAGGCCACAATCCCCAAACTGCTTGTTCCAAAGGAGCACTATGAACTTCATTATGGAGTGAGGAATGGTTGGAATGTGGATTATCAAAATCAGCAAGATGAGAATGTAGGCTCAACTCCAGAGAAATGTCAGAGGAATGAAGAAATGGAATGTATGGTTGTTCTGTACACTCTTGCACAGGTGCTAGCAGGAAGCTTCTCATTGTATAGTGCCAAGTTGTTTTAGGGTTGCATAACTACTCATATAATAAACATAACAAATAAGAAAGACATACCCTACAATCCAGAGTAACTATGGGAGTACGTAAGAGACATTACGTGTACCCGTAGTTACTGCATCACCTAGTGAAAACCTATGGGAAATTCATATTGCAATCCAGAGCAAATTTTTCATACACCGGAGCAAGGACTCCTTGTAGTTACTCTGGATTGCACCCATAGGCAGTAATAGATAGAGAGGGCCTCCCCATTCTGAGGTAGGCTGATGCTACAATCCTAAAAATACTTTACTGGGAGTAAGACCCATTGAACACAATGGAGCTTACTTTTGAGTACATACGGTTAGGATTGTGCTCTGAGACAATTAGTTCAGGTTGCTGATTCCAAGTATGGTGGTTGCCACCATCATCTACTAAATCCTAATCCCTTTCCTAGGCCTGAGCCATCTTCACCAGTTAACACAGATACTTTGCCAGTGATATTAGTGGTGCAGGTCTGAGTTGAACCATGATGTACCAGGGACTTCTTTCAGATGAAGGGAACAAATATTACCTTCTCCCGAGGAGGCAAAATTTTCCCACATCATAAGGTAACATGGCTAACATGTTGGCACCATGCAAGGATCTGCATGATTAGGGCGCCCATTTAGCAATTTGCTAAACTGCCAAGATAGAAAACTATTCTGTTCCAAATACATTACAGATTATGATTATCCCACCTTTTCAGGCACATACTTGGGCTCTAATGTTTATGATATAATGTGTAGGATATAGAGGCATTGCATAGCTGGAGCTTAGTCTGGAGAAGACCAGCTTGTGATGATATGCTCCATGGAAGCTTTCTCCAAGCTCAAATCTCAAAAACATGTAGGTTTTTTGAACTTTTAAAATCTCTCTCTTTCTCTCTCTTGCTCATGAACCTCATTCAAAGTCCCACAGCACACCTACTGACCATTTGTGGCACACCGATGTGCTGCAGAACTGTGGTTTAGAATTGCTGGCCTGGTTCATGAGTTATTCCTGGTTCATGAGTTATGCATATATATGCAATGTTATTGCAATAACATTGCAATTCCATGTGCTATTCTTGTTTATACTGATCATAACTGTGTACTGGTAGCTTTTAACTATGGTAGTTGCTTGAATGTCTCAGACATGAGACTGAAAGGGGAATATAACTCTAAGATAAACAACTGACATCTATTACTGTGAATATTCCAAATCTTGTGTTTACTAAGCAGGGTCAGGCCTGGTAATTACCTGGATGGGGTATGCAAAAAAGGGGACTAAAGGCTCAATGGTTAAAGATGCTATGCTTTTCTACCTGAAGACTGACAGGTTGTCGGTTCAAGACGGGAGTGCCACAAGGTAGAATGAACTCCCATCACTCATCCAAGCTTCTGCCAACCTAACAGTTTGAAAGCATGCAAATGCAATAGGTCTCAACCTGGTAATAGGTTGTTGCCCTTACAACAGGTCACCCAGTTTCTCTAATGTTGCATCACAAATATTGATTTGATGACTCCGATCCAGAATAGTGAACCCTGTAATAGTGCGGGAACAATGCTAGAAAGAATTGATATCTATAATGACAGTTAATCAGGAACCACTATTTTGTGGAAACACACAAAATCAAACTACAGCCTACAATCATACAAACACTTACCTGGAAGGAAGCCCCATCAAACATAGCGACATTTACCTTTGAGTAAATATTCCCTGGGCTTGCACTGTAATCTTCCTTTCTGTTTGATGCAATTAAACCTTAACAATAAAGCCAGACAATAGCAACTGAAAATCTATACCTCTGAGCAGGGCAATGGCATCAGGAGGGAAGGGGGGTGGAAGGAGAGAGCCCCAGCAGTAAAGAGAGTTTTTATGTGTACCATAATAAGCACTGTCTGAACACACAGTCAGACGCTAAAGAACGTCTCCCATAACCTAAATGGCTAGGGGCCTCCTGGGCTGTGTTTCTCCATTCCATAATTAACTTGGCAGCAGGTTCAAATGAATTAAAACTGAATGTCACTATTTTTGCAACAAATCCCTCATCCTTGTTTTTTCCTGCTTGTCAGGAGAAGACCAGCAGAACAGCAATTAGTGGTAAGCAGTGCAGTGAAAGAGAACCAAGTATACGCTAATTAGGTCACTCACCAAGCACATTCATTTCATTGGCAGATTTAATCAATGTTTTCCTGAAATGCCTTAAATCTCTTATGCTAATTTAAAGTTTTGTTATTATTGTTCCTTTAAACACAGATGGGATGCCTGGAGATTCTCAAGTGCTTTTTTTCTCCCCCCTCCAAGACACTTTCTAAATATTATGCCTTGCACCTACTGCTTATAAAACATTGGCACAGTTTGTAATGAAATTGTTACAATTTCATGCCTTTATTTTAATGTCGAAGAAGCTGGTGGATAGAACTGCGCAAGCTTACATAATTGCATATGTGCAATAAAATAAGACATATAAAAAAGTGTGAATAGAAATTCATTCAATTTCAGCAAGAGCTATTTTGAGGATAAATAAACCCCGACAATGTAGACCAGGGGTGGCCAACATAAGTCTGGCGCACTTTACCCAGCCTGCCAAGTCTCTCCTTTATCACATGGAGTCTGATTATTTTGAGGGAGAAGAAGAAAAGCTTTTATAGAGTTATAGGGGTGGGGAAGGGAGACTTAGGGCACAATCCAGAGTAACTATGGGAGCACGTAAGAGACATTATGTGCACCTGTAGTTATTGTACCACCTAGTGAAAACCTATGGGGAATTCATATTGCAGTCCAGAGTAACTTGTTCTTACTCCGGAGCAAGGACTCCCCATAGTCACTCTGGATTTCACCCATACATTCATTTCCTTTGTAAACTGCTTTGTGAACTTTTTAATTGAAAGGTAAGATGGAAACAATGTAGATAGATAGA
The DNA here is from genome assembly GCA_030015325.1 of Cryptoblepharus egeriae. Classification (NCBI taxonomy): domain Eukaryota; kingdom Metazoa; phylum Chordata; class Lepidosauria; order Squamata; family Scincidae; genus Cryptoblepharus; species Cryptoblepharus egeriae. The sequence continues at coordinate 39,686,706 of JAREYC010000004.1, read as the reverse complement.
TAGATAGATAGATAGATAGATAGATAGATAGATAGATAGATAGATAGATAGATAGATAGATAGAAAGCAAGCAAGCAAGCAAGCAAGCAAGCAAGCAAGAAAGAAAGAAAGAAAGAAAGAAAGAAAGAAAGAAAGAAAGAAAGAAAGAAAGAAAGAAAGAAAGAAAGAAAGAAAGAAAGGCAGGCAGGCAAGCAGGCAGGCAGGCCGGCAGGCCATATGTAGCAACTTTTTTCACAAGGCACCAAAAAGGAAGCCAACCTGTTTTGAGATTAGATTTATTTATTTGTTTATTTTATTGATTGATACCCTGCCTTTCTTCCCAAAAGGCAAATCAAGGCAGCTTACAACATTTAAAATATACAATGGAAACATTTAATTAAAAAATGGATAAATGATGAAAACAAATAAAGTGTATAAATTCATTAAAAATATACATAAACATTTTAAAAACACTGCTGTGGTCATAAACACATAAAATCAGTTAAAAACAGGCAAAAACAACTAGTACGACATTAATTAAAAGCTTTGGTAAATAAGGTATACAGTAATCAAAACTAAGAATGAAGAAGAATTTTGGGATTTCAGGGGAATTAATTGTAATTATCTCATTCTAAACCTGATGTGGGGCTTCTTGAATCTGTAATGGTTGTTTTGCAAGCACCGGCTGGAGAAGATCCTTGTTGGGTTCTTCAGCTCAATACAGAGGACAGGATCTGTCAAAGGAGGCCTCCACCTGTGCCACCTTAACCATTGCCCCCCAATCCATTGTCTCCCACCCAGTTCTATCATCCCTCACCCAAAAAGGCACTCTGCCAGCCTGCAGTGAAACCTATCACTGGGTGTGCCACAACATCACTTTCCCAGTACTGAGACTCATCACTGATGCTTCCTCCTTGCCCTCTGCCATAAACATGCTTTACAATGGATACAGGATCCATCAATACATCCTCCACAGTTAAATAAAGTGGTACCTCGCATTACGAGTGCCCCACATGGCGAGTGTTCCACATGAGTTAAAATTTCTGTGATTTTGCCTCACATAACGAGCATGATTCAAATAACAAGTGTCTGTCAGCTGGGCTCCCTCTCCTCCTGTCAGCATTGGTTGGGCTGAGGGATTGAGGCAGGACTTTCTCCTCCTGCCTGCAGTACATGAAGAGGCCAGCAGAGGGAGCAGAGGAGCCTCTTCAGCCCACCAACAAAGATGGCTTCTGCAGCCAGCAAACATGTGGCCAGCCCAGCCTCTGCACTGCAGCCTCCATCAGGTAGGAGGGAAAACTCCTCCTGCATCCCCCTCTGGAGCCCCCCTCAAACAAACCCCTTTCCCGCAAGGAAGCCCCTTCTGAGATTCATGCTGAGATTCATGCCACCAAACTAGGAGTTAGGATTGCAGCCATCATTGCTGGATTCCTCCAAAATTGGTGCATTATGTGGGTATGACAGTGCAAGCCATTGTCCATATAGGGTATGTAATAGGATTGCATCTCTGCTACATGTTATCTCTGCTTATGATAAGAGTTTAAAAACTCCAGAGAAACACTATAATGAGACTAATTTTTATGTGCCTTTTTCCTCCCAAACGAACACAAGAAGAAAAGAAAGGAGGTATAACTGAGTGTCTTGAGAATCATCTTTAAATGAAATCTTGCATGCTCAGTCACTATTTTGTGTCTCATAGATTTTAGATTGTTTCCCTTTTGCCAACAAATTGCTTTTTCATATTTATTAACCTAGGAAGTTGACCTGTAGCTGGTTAACTAGTAACTTAAAATCATTGTCCTTTTAATAATTTAAAATGTTTCATGGTTAATGCATTTATGCATTCAGAGATGGTACAGCCTGTGTGAATGTTACACAATTTGCACTTAGTAATTTAGTTTTCAAGGGCAAATCAACCTCTCTGCTTGCTAACTCTAATTTTCTGAGGTTTATAAGATTTTAATTTGATTCTTTATCCACTGTGCATAAAACAATCACTGGAATTTGCATAGTAAATTATTGGATAATCATTTTTATGTCCACTCCCCTACATGTTGAGATGCACATTATTTTTTAAGAGAGACCCAGGGTAAGCACAATATATAAAAGAATGCTACAAGACAGATGGTTCAGAGTCCTTACGGAATAAGTGGATGCATCTTGTAAATGGAGAAAAAAAGAACTATCATTGCCACGTAGATGCAGAGTAATGAGTATTTCTTGTAAGATGTGTTCACATTTCTACAAACCTTGTATAATTTCTTTTTCATTCTTAGAAGCTTCGTTATGGGTTATGACTTCAATTTCACTTCAGTGCAGTGTTCACAATCACATATTTAGGCTTCTACTATCTGGAAAGAGCTGCATTGAGGGAAACCTTCCACATCATGGTGTCTCATCTGCCTATTTTTCTCCTTTCTCACACTTCCCCAAATTTTCAAGTCATGGCAGATGGGAAGAAAAGGAGAGAAATACAGCCATGAGGTCTTCCAAAAAGTTTGGTTTAGGGTTTGCATCTTTCTTTAGGGTGAAGGCCTCTGAGCAAGATTGAATGCACTCCATTGTGAAATATAGAATTTTTAAAAAATTCTTTCTGATAAATGATTCATTAGATAGGAAGATTAAAAACCTACACAATCCTAGCACTAGGTTACTGCAGACTCTGAGACTTAGGACACAATCCAGAGTAACTATGGGAGCATGTAAGTGACATTATGTGCGCCCGTAGTTACTGCACCACCGAATGAAAACTTATGGGAAATTCATATTGCAATCCAGAGTAACTTGTTCTTACTCCGGAGTAAGGACTCTCCGTAGTTACTCTGGATTTCACCCAAAGCCCTTTGTTAGCTCTTTATAAGACAATCTGCACTGAATGCTGCAGTTCTGAATCCTGGTTCTGAAGATTTAGAGATCCGCCTTGACTCTACTTCCCTAGAGTTAGGAATACAAACTCTGAACCTGTTGAGAAGTGTAAGTGTATGGGGGGAGCAGGGACAGACAGATGTGGAGAGGTGGGTGTATAAGGCATGGGAAGGGGCAGGTTTGGTGGTTTGTGCATGTTGTATACCAACCACCTTCCTTGCCAGGGTGACCATACGATGGGAAAACCCGGATTTGTCTGGATTTTTAGCTTCCTGTCTGGGTGTCCTACATTTTGACTTCACTGTCCTACATTTTGGCTTCATTCTTTAACTTTGCAATGGTGCGCAGTACCCTATCATGTCATATGTCACTGGATTTGTATTGAAGAGCGGAATCCAGTGCAAAAATCAGTTTTGAGATATCTCCTTCATATCAAAAGTTATGGCCAAAAAATAGAAAAACAGAAATATATAAACAAAAAAATTAAGTTTTTGGCATTTTTTTAAGCGGATAGGAATTTTGGCTTTGGGTGTAGGAATTTTGGCCTGGGGGTTCAGGAATTTTGGGTTTGGCATCTGGTCACTCTGTCCTTCAACCACTTCTGTATCAACCTCTGTATCAACCTCTGATCCACCTCTGTATCAACTTCAACTTGTGCCAACTTCAACTTGATCAATGTGAACTTGTGCATCAAACTGATCAACTTCAACTTGTGCCAACAACATAGCTGACACAAATTTTATACCCAATCCTGTGCATGTCTACTCAAACAGAAGTCCCATTACACTCATGCTAACAAATGAGTTGTTTGTTAGCATGAATTTCCTGGTCAAGGTTGAGAAAACAGGAGAGCAATTCTCTCAGGGAACTGTCATGTAGCATGGAAACTTGATCTTTTTAGGAATTGTGGGTTCAACAGTCATGTCCAGTGGAAAAGTGAAAGGAAGCTACAGGAATGGCCATACTGCTGTACTGTCAGTGCAGAACAAATCTGGGCTAAATAATGAACTTTAGCACCTTGTCAGTGATCCACGAGGTGAAAAAGGTTGAAAATCCCTGGTTTAGACTTACACAAAAGAAATATCGTAGAAGATACAAGTGATCCCAAAGTTAAACTTGCCTTGGAAGCTCCAAGGTTCTCAAGGTGTCTAAGGTGAGAAATAGCTGGGGAAAGAAAAATGACATCCACATATCAGATCTCCTAAACTGATGAGTCTGAATCCTAAGGATATCAATATCCTGAAACCTGATATCAATAACACTATCGAAGCACAGCTGCTCACTCATCTGAAACTTAGCATTTGTCTGAAGTGGGAGAATTCAACTTTAGAGGCTGTTCAGAATCATGGTGATTCTATAAATTAGGGTTCTACCCAGTGGTGGGCTCCAGCAGGTTTGCACCTACTCTATAGAACCAATTGCTAATGAGAGATAGGACATATAAAGTTTAAAAATAGCCATTTAAAAGTGGCTGCCAGATGGGTTGTTAATTTCTTTGAATCTTATCATTGTTTCTACCCAATAACACTTTTCCCAGCTGATTATTGGAGCACTGAAGACCTTTCAGTCCTGCTTGCTATTTTATCACAGCAACATCTCTGCTCTCTGGGAAGCCCCACAATTACCTTTGACTTCCTGCTAGATATGTATTCTAATCCGGCAAAAAACAAACAACAACAAAAAACCCTACACATATTTATATTGTTCCTAGTTAAGCTATCCAGATATTCACCCAGCCCATTTAAGAACCTCAGTCAGCATGCCTAAAAAGAGCTGGGGCACTGCTTATAAAATTTTTATTCTGCGGGGGAACATAATTTAAGGAAAAGTGAACCAGAATTTCACTGCTCTATTATTTTAGTTGCTAAGTGAGCTTAAGCATCTGATATGAGTGGTTTGCTTATTCAGACACTGATCGTGGCGTTTTTTCTTATTAACAACAACCATTGACATAGATCATGACAACAGGATCCACTATATGTCCAGATATGATATCCAAGTATGCAGGCCTCTGTCAGTCTTGAAAGACTATGGTATCGTGCTCGGTGCTGCATACACTGCATGCGAAGCACAAAAGCCTGGGTTGGATTGTTATGGAGGATAGGCTGTTACCCAAGCAGCAAATCCCCCCTCTCCACGCCACTGAATTAGTCCAATGGAAAGGCAGAGCCAATATGATTGGATTCAGCTGGCGTCATAGAGCTGGGCTAAGGACAGGAGCTCATCCTGTCTTGTGGGGCCGACCCGGGTCTCAAACCCTGGCCTGCTGATTAACAGGCACAGTGTCTTAACCACTTGCGCCACCCACAGCCTTATCCAAGTATGACCATAAAGAAAAAGCAGTTGAATTCAAGCAGCCAATATATGAATTTGCAAATCCAAATTTAGATTTAGAAATGAAATAAAAATAAAAATGATTTAGAAATTTGCCTTTTCCACTCTGGCTAGATTTTAAACTCTTTGATTTTCCACACAACGGCTCAGTTTCAAATAGAAGTAATTACATGATGAGGAAAGATGCCTTTGGTGAGTTAGCTGTACTGTTGCACTTAACTAGAAATATTATTTTTTAAAATTTAAACAGGATGTTTCCGCAAATATTTCAGTAAATATACCACTAACCCAAGAGTATCACTTTAGAGACCAGGAAAGGGCAGGGGGAACCTAGATAACAAAATAGTCTTAATTAAACATATGCATCTGTTTAACGCTAGATTTCTAGTACAGTAATTTAAGTGGTTAATATAATTTTCCTGAAATCAAGAATAGTCTGAGCTATGACAATGTTATTAATATAAAACAGAATAAAATATACTTTTGTAGGAGGAACTGTGGTTTCTTCCTGCTTTTTATGAAATAATCTGCTTATTTGTACAAACATTTCAAATACTTTGCGAAAAACAAATGCACATTGCAACCTTCTTGTGGTGAAACTGGTAATAAGCAGCAATTGCTATTAAACTGGCAGTAAAAAGAAACTGATTATCTTAAACACTAACAGATGTCTAGGAGTGTTCAAATAGGACAAAGTTGGAAAGAGACAGGAAATGTAACCATCGTATGCGTCATATTCGTCTGCATCCTCAACTCATCCTAAATTTATCTTTTATATCTTCCACTCCCTGGTAGATACACAAGATATTTCTCCAATCAGGTGTCTGGGTGAGATGCAGAAGAACACTTGCAATTCCCATTCCCTCCACAACGTCAGAATTACATCTGTAAGCAAATGTAGGCTTTTACTCCAAATATTTCAGACTCTGCATCTCTTTTAACCAACCTTATACCGGGCACCAGGAATCTGTATCCCATACCTGCAGTTTTACTAAACCATGGATTGGATCTGTGGGTCCCCTGCCCCCGAGACCTGTGGATGCTTTACTCAGGCCCACAGAAGCTATGTGTGTCCACCTATGACCACCACCGGTGTGCGTCCACCTGAAAAATAGCTTCAGAATGGCCTTATGGACCAAAATGTGACTTCTGATTTCTTCAGGAAACAGGAAATAAAATTGTTTTTGTGTCTTATAAGTAGAGACAGCCTAAAACAATTTTATTTTTTCACAGGTGACAGTGTTTTAAAGAAAAAGGGGGGAGCTGAAAGCAGTATTTGAGTTTTTATTCCAAATTAATATTTTAATTTTAAATAATTTTAGCCACAATCCTATGCATATCTGCTCAGAAGTCAGTTCTATTGTGTTCAATGAGACTTAGGCTACAATCCAGAGTAACTACGGGAGCACGTAAGAGACACTGCGTGCACCCATAGTTACTGCACCACCTAGTGAAAACCTATGGGAAATTCATATTGCAATCCAGAATAAATTGTTCTTACTCTGGAGCAAGGACTCCCTGTAGTTACTCTGGATTGTGCCCTAACTCCCAGGAAAGTGTGTTGAGGATTTCAGCCTTTATCAAGTGTAATCACTGCAATATATTTGATAAATATGTGCTTTTTGCCATGGTTATCAGCAGACAATAGCTACAGTAATAAAACAGGAATATCTATATTATTTATTAATATTCAAATGGATGCCATAGATCCATATGGTCCCAAAAGGTAGGCTGGGGCTTGACAAAAGATTAGAGAAAAAAATATCCTATTACCCTAAGGCAATAGGGTAATCTTCCTAACGCCGTGACCCCTTTATAAGTTCCTCATGTTGTGGGGACCCCCAATCATAAAATTATTTTCATTGCTACTTTATAACTGTAATTTTGCTACTGTTATGAATCGTAATGTAAATATCCGATATGCAGGATGTATTTTCATTGTTACAAATGAAATGTGTGTTCTATGTACACATTGAATACAATGGGATTTATTTCTGAGTAGGCATGCATAGGATTGGGCCCTGAGGTTGCAATCCTGTCCACATTTACATGGGAGTAAAGGTGCCCTGACTATAATGGGATTTATTTCAGAATAGGCATGCATAGGATTAGGCCCTGAGGCTGCAATCCTATCCACACTTACATGGGAGTAAAGGCCCCCTGACTATAATTGGATTTATTTCAGAGTAGGCGTGCATAGAATTGGACCCTGAGGCTGCCAGTCATCCCCAGTGCATGCGCAACTACAGCCGGAGGTCTGGCAAGCCTGACCTGGCCCCCTGCACCAGGGGTCTTTAGGCGACCCCCAGGAAAGCTCTAGGCGACCCCCAAAGTGGTCCCAACCCCCACTTTGAGAAACGCTGCGCTAAGGTGACTCCAGCCTGCTCCTAACCTGTATGGGATACAGCACAGCCTATGCAGTCTGGTCATTCTGGTGCAGGTCGGGATTGGGTTTCTGTTTACAATTCAGAGTTGCATAGGAAATCTGCCCGTTTCACAGGATGAATATGCATAGTAACTTAAAATAAGTTCCAATGGCTGCAAATCTGAGCTCCAGTTAGGCCGGTCTATGCCCAAGCATAAGTCCTATTCTGACCTAGGGGTATCACTAAAGTGCTGTAAGATACTTCTGCAATACTCCTGAGGGAGGGTTAGGCCAGTGCACAAACATTCCCTTGCCTTCTTACATCACTACAAGAATGGGAAGATGAATGAGTTGTGCCGGCCCAGGTTAGGATTGTACACAATTTGTCATATTGTTGGATTTCAATTTTATTTGCAACTAGGATGTCTGTTTTTGCAATTCAATATCTGAGGTTAGACTTGCCAACTCTGTTTTGGTCAAGCAGCAAGTGTTAATTCTGCATCTTTGCTTGGACTTGCCATTTTGTTTTTGGCCAAATTGCAAATGTTAAATCTATCTTCTTGATTTGAACTTTTAAACTTTGTTTTGGAGAAGCTTCAAGCATTATTTTTACCTCCTTTGTTGGACCAAGCTTCAATTGTTAATTTGATTTCCCTGGTTGGTTCTGTAACATCATTCAGGTCAAGTTACAAATGTTAAAACTACTTCTCTTGGCAGATTTGTAAACTCTGTTTTGGTCAAGATGCAATACTTAGGCTACAATCCTAACCTCCATTTACAGTGGCATAAGTCCTTTGCTGTCCTGGGAGTGTCACAAAAGTGTTATAAGGCTCTTCTGCGCACTCCTACATGGGGGTAGGTGGTTAAGCTAATGCACAGGCATATGCTATCATCTCCACACCATCACGGGAAGATATGCCAGATGAGCTGGGGACAATTTTTGGTAACCTGTCACGTTTGAGAAATTCTTGACTTCCCTATAGGCCGTTCTCAGAGACTCCACCTCAGTGATTTTAAGTACAGTGGTGTCTTGTAAGACAAACTTAATTCATTCCGGAAGCATATTTGTCTTACAAAGAGTTCTTCTTACAAAGCGGAACTTTCCCATAAGAAACAATGGAAACTCAGACAATTGGTTCCACAACTCAAAAATATTCATATTAAAATATTAACTGTATGAAAAATGATGACAAAACACAGTAATCAAATTCAAAACACAATTATTGTAATAGAACACTAATATACTATACAGTAAACAGAAACAAAAATCCTTTATGGCCAAGGATGACTAATTTTCACTATAAGAGTTACTGGTATCTTTTGGAGCAACTTTAACAAGGAACCTGTGTGTTTGTGTGTGTGTGCGTGTGTGTGTTTGCGTGTGTGTGTGTGTTTCCAAGTTTGCAGCAGGAACAGCACCAAAGGCGTCTGCCTGATGCAAATCCTATGCTACCTACTCAGAACCAAGTCCTATTATATCCATTAGGGCTTACTCACAGGAAAGTGTGTAGGGTCCAGGCAGAGAAGATGGGGGAAGAGGGGTAGTTGCAGTGGAGTCCAGGCCAGAGGGTTTCCTGGGGGAAGGGGTTTCTTTTGAGGGGGTCCAGGTGGGGGTTTTCCACCTACCTGATGGTGGCTGCTGCGGGGGCTCAGCTGGCTGGCTTGAGGAGACTGGGAGACTGCTGAAGACTGGGTTGGGAGGTTCAGACATGCTTGCTGGGGAGACTCAGAGGACGCTACTCTCTGTGCATCACTCTGCTGGCTGTGTGAGGGTACTGCAAGCAGGAAGAGAGGTCCCACCTCAGCCACCCAAGCCCAATGGGCATTCGTCTTACAAAGCACTTTTTTTATGGGATTCTTACAAGGAAGAATCCCACAGAAATTTTAGTTTGTCTTACAAAGTATTTGTTTTACAAGGTACCACTGTATAGGAAAGATATCCCCTGCTTTCTGATGGTTCATTTTTTGATGATCTACTCTTTCAACACCTTTCAATTATATCCAGAACACATTCATTCAATGCATGTTCTACTCTTTTAACTTTTCTCTGCTGTTCTAAGGGCCAAACTTGCCCTTCCCCATGTTGCAGCTCCTGGTCTAATCCTAAACCCGAAGGAGTTAAAAGAAGAGGGAGAAAATGGATGGCTACGTTTTTATTTCATCAGTACCCCACTATAGGGCATAGTATGCCCAACAACAGAAACTCTTCACCATTTAACTCTATGACTTGACAAGCAAACTCAATATTCTTGTGATCCCATAAGAATCACAAGATTCCTTATACGTGATCAGGGGAACTGGTTTCAGTTATGAAGTAGAAAGGGTGGGAAAGGCTTTCTTCAATTTCCCTTCTCAATCTTTTCCATTCTTTGTACAGCTATTATAGTTTCAATGCTGGACCAAAGCTCATGCCAGGGTAGCATTAGGGAAATAATTTCCTACTTTCTAAAGTGATCCTTTATACACAGTGACAGAACAAATGGTGTGCTTGAGTATGACTAAATGTGTAAGTCAGACATGATCAATTGAAAGCCTCAGCAAAGCCTGGTTGATTACCCTGTCCAATCTCCAAACAGCTCAAGATGAAATATGTGATTTTCCCATTTTATGAAGTAGGTTAGACTGAGAGATATTGAGTAGCCAAAGTGATCTCATGGTCAGAGAATCATAAAGTTTGAAGGGATCTAATTGTTCATCTAGTCCAACCCCCTGCCTGCAGCAGAAATCCTCCTAGTGCATCTCCAAGAGGTGCTGTTGAGCCCCTGCTTGAAGCTCTCCAGTGAGGGATAGTCCACCATCTCCCTTGGCAGACTATTCCACTGCTAAACATCTCTGACAGTCAGGAATTTTTTCCTGATTTCCAGTCGGAATCTCCTTGCAGTTTGCAATGTGAAGGTCTGTGAGTATTAAACAAGGTTTGAGCCTACATCACATCGGTCATTGTCTACAATGGTTCCCAAATGTGCATTGCAGTGCCTCAAGGCATCACAGTGAACTCATAGGATGTCCCCAGGAACCACTCATTCCAGGTCTCCCAGGAAATGCTATCTTCCCTATTCTTCTGGGTACCACCATCTTTTGAAATTATGTGCTATCCATTATGGTGGCAACCAGGAGAGCCGAAAAGAAGAGGCTGTCACAAAAGAAGAATATTGTGACCATGTCATCTGGTGGCACAAGTGGTTAAGACACTGTGGTTCAAGACCTGGGTTCCCACAGAATGAGAATTTCCTGCTACAGGCAGGGGGTTGGACTAGATGATCCACTGGGTCCCTTCCAACTCTAGGATTCTATGAACTGTAACTTTGGGAACTGATATTCTATCAGTTCAGAGTAACTATGGGGAGTCCTTGGTCCAGTGTAAGAACAATTTACTCTGGATTGCAATATGAATTTCCCATAGGTTTTCACTAGGTGGTGCAATTACTACATATGCACGTATGTCTCTTACGTGCTACAGGTGGTGCAGTAACTACGTATGCATGTATATCTCTTACGTGCTCCTATAGTTACTCTGGACTGGGAGCTAATATATTTAAAACATTTATATTCCAGTTTTCCAAATATCAAGATTCCCAGGGCATCTTAGGATAAGAAATCACTCATTTGAGTGATTATACAAAATATACAATATACACTCATACTTTACAAAATTTAATGAATTAAACGTATATGTCCAGTTAAAATATTCAGAAAATGCAGCAGCCACAGAAAAGGCTTAGACAGGAACTGACTTTAACAGACAATTTTTCTCCAGAGCTTTCAACTCTCATTAGGCAACTGGTTATCATTCATTTCATGCTTCAGTTTTGAGATGGAATAGAATTGAGATTCATTCATATAGCAGATCAAATTTACTCTCTAAACAGCAAGAAAAGGCAACAATGGTGTACAAAAAGTAAAACTTTATCTTTTATATTGCAGCTGTAGTGGTTTTAAGAGGGGAAAATTGATTTTGAAGTTGTTGGCCAGTTCTCATCCTTTGAAGCCACACTCTTGGTCTTTCACATGCATTCAGCCACGACCTAATTCTAGGTCAAATCAGGAAAACAACTATAAATTCTGTAATAAATAAGTACATTATGAAATTTCTTTATTACATGTTGGGACTGTGGGAAGAAGGAAACAATTGTACGTCTGTAAAAGACAGATTGAGATGCTTAACAAAATTTGGAAATGGTAGCATCTGAGAAGAATGGAAGAATGCTGGGAATAACAGAGGGCTGAGATATGTAGAATCTTCTCTGTAGAATCACAAGTACCAGGTTACTATCCAAGATACCTTCCACCAAAGTGGTAGCTATTTGTCTAATTCCATTTACAAGCTTTCAGACTGCTAACCAAGTGGGGCAAGGGAAGGGTGCTCACTCCAGCTTGCAGCATCTACATATCAAACTCCAACCTACCAACAAAAAGGGGGGTAAATTACAGAGGGTAATTTGTAACTAGACCCAGGATCAACAAGAGCCAAAGTAACGGGTCCCAAAATTTCCTGGGATCTTACATTTTCTGATCTCACCCAGAATCACTTCCCACTTGTGATCCCTGAATCTCTCACTGTACAGCCCTCTGTAGGCTGCTGATACTTCATTGGATTCAACTTGGCCTCTTACACGGCAGGTTGGGCATGACTCCAGGTTGTGCAACAGAAACTGCTGGCACAAATCATGTACATCAGGCTGAGGAATGCATCCATTAGACCCCTTTAGACATTCATTAGACTCCAAACCTGGGAGGAAATTGGCCTGCTACAATAGTTCTCCAGCTTGTGGATGGACTTACCATGAATAAATATATAGGATTTAAGGAACACATCTGTGGAATGACAGCTGCTGCAGATTTGATATCTGGAAATTTCCTAGATCCCAGTTGACCTTGTGGAGAGTGAAAGATAGAGATCACACTAACCAGAAGGCTAGATCTACCAGCCAGGTGCACCTGAAGACTTTTCTGGCTGTCAACCACTTTCTCTAGCCTTTCCATTGGGAAGGGGCCCAAAATAACTTTTTACCCACCTGATAAAATTCCTCTTTTTGTCACTGGTCATTCTACCTAAAGTGCTGTATGCATTGGCTATAAAATATAGCCATAAGCCACAGCAGAACAAGAATGCCATGCTAGTATACATTTCTACAATTTTATATATAATTGGGGGCAGTGGTGGGCCTGGTCTGGCCCAACAACTGGTTCCCTGGAAGTGGGCAGGACCAGGCCGGGTCAGGGGGCAGGGAGGGTCAGGCGCAGGGCATGGGAGGGTCAGGGGCAGGACTGTGGGTGTGGATGGGCAGGGCAAGGGGTGGAGCGAGGGGCGGGCCAAGGTTGGTGCCTGCGCAGTGCCTGCCCCAAAGCTGGCCAGCCAGCTTCAGTACAGGCACCTTGCCTGCGTCAACGTTGGCGCTTGCGCAGTGCCTGCCCTGAAGCTGACTGGCCAGTTTCAGGACAGGCACCACGCCTGCGTCAGCATTGGCGCTTGTGCAGTGTGCGCACAAGACAAAATGGCGGCTGCAGCAGCTGAATTTTTTTTTTAAAAGGCCCCCGAACCGGTCCGCCCAGTTATTCCCCCCACCACTACCGGATCGGTAGCGGCAGGGAAATAACAACATCCGGTTCGGGCAATCCGGCCCGAACCAGTAACAGCCCACCTCTGATTGGGGGGCAAAGAAAGTTACGCAACAGTGCAACAGTCTGCTCAGAAGTAGGCCCTGATGAGTTCCATGGGCATTAATCCCAGGTATGTATATACAGAATTGTAGTCTTAGCTCCTTTTTGTGGTGCTGGTTGTTAAATGAGCAAGTGGGAAATCTCAGTCACGTAGACACTCCTTTTTTCAAAGACAAAACAGTAGCCTTTGAAACATTGTTCAGCACATATCCCATATTATTTACTGAATAAAGTTATTCATGTTCCACATTGTACCTGCTACAAGCCCAAGAAACAAATTACTCTTTTTGGCTTAGACGAACAGCTCTGCTGTATCCATTTGTTCTTTAAAAAGAATTAAATATTACATCACTTTGAAATAAATTAATTGACCTGTGCTGTGGACAAATAAATCACCAAGACCAATATGCAGCACTGAATTTGCTGCTCATTTCAAAAAGCGGGCTTTGCTCTCTCTTAACATATGAGTTAAGTAAGCTTTTCTGACAGGTGTAAGAGCCTCTTATATCACTTGCAAAGCTATGGTAGCAAGATATGACAGAAAATTAGGAGAAGTCATAATATTGTATGTTGCATATCACCAAGTATCATAACATAAAGCTCTGGCTCACCAAATAAAATACAACAGGCAGAACAAACAGTACCAAAGGATGAAGGAAAGACATAAGGCATCATCCAGGCATTCTTTGCAACATGGTATGAGGCCCTCTTCAACAGGATTAATCCAAAGGGAAACTCATCAGCTGCCAGTTCCTGATCTTATTAATCTAGTGTTATTGATGCTAAAGGACTTGTGGTGCATTCAGATGTGAAGCTCTTTCTTTAGGCTTGGAAATGGTTAAGCTTACTAGGTTTATTTTAGCCTAATATACTCTTCCTTGGTATCTTGATAACCTCATTGAATTTTTCTGACTGTCACAACATAGATGATTTGCTATTTGGCTCATCAAATGATTCTTACCATTGGAATTCTCTGTATTTTAGTGACAATTTGGATTGTTCTAGTACAGAGGTTCTCAATTTTTTTAGCACCAGTTTTTAGAATGACAATCTGTCAGGATGCACCAGAAGTGACAGTCTTCATCAGGAAGTGATGTCATGGTCAAAACATAACATCAAGCAGGAAATTTTTTTAAACTCCCATAATATAAAATTAAGGGTGCAAAACAAACCCCCAGTTCGGCCAGCATAAGTCCCAGAATAAGTCCCGTGCTGGCATGGGGTGTCATAAGAAGGCTGTAAGGTACTTCAGTGCCATTCCTGGGGGAGGGATGGGCCAATGCATAGACATACGCTTGACTCCCTACATCACCAGGGGAATGTGAAGACCAATGAGTAGGACTGCACCCTAAGTAAAGTTTATAATAAGTTTAAAAATATATTTAAAAGTAAGAACTCTTCTAACCCTTCCAACCGGTTTCTGATCTGCCTAAAAAAATACTTCCGAAATATCCCAAAGGCTCCAATTTGATTCACACACACACTTATAAGCCCCACTGACTACTATTGTAAAAAAGCACGTACAAAGTAGCCAATTAAAAGTACAGGTCTGTTACATTTTCCAAACATCACATAACCATGGTAGCATCGAGTTTAATATATTTAAAAAATACCTATTGAAAAGAATGGAGTCCCACTTGAAACTGGATCACAACCCTAGTGGGTCCTGACCAACAGTTTGATAAATACTGTTCTAATAGCATGTTACATATTATGGACACCAAACCTGATATACAGATTCAAATATTTATTGAAGGGTCCTCCTGCTGTCCTCACAACAACTCTCTGAGGTAGGTGAAGGTGCGAGTGAATGGCTGGTCCAGGGTCACCCAGGAAGTTTCAAGGCCAAGGAGGGATTTGAACTTAGTCCTTCCAGGTTTCCAGCTCCCTAATCACTATACGAACCTGACTCTCATTTTCACCACCACATACTGTGCATGGGGGATGGAATCCCAAAGGATGAAGAAAAGAACATCTGTTCTCTTTACTGGATCAGTCTCCATGGCATGGTGGGATCTACTTGATCCCATGCCAGTGAAATCTCTGGGGTAGGTTCCTGTGGACCTGAATCATGGGATCAGATTTTGGCATCCACTAAACTAGCCCCTTTTCAGGACCTGATCTGCTCCCCCCACGTTTGTTCCACCCTCTGCTACCCCTTCCCGTCTCCCTGCTGACAAAAAGTGGATCTTTTCCTGCTCATCATTCCATACTGGGATGCTCTGACCTCACCACCAGCAAATGAATAACACGTGACCCCACATATTTCTGGAAACCTTTTTACAATTGCAATAAGGGAGTCACCTCTTGGAGAATGCTGATCCAGCCAAATAGATTGTGGATTACCAGGGTAAGGTGAGATAGACCTACAATTCTATGAAGATTATGTTTCTCCTTTTCCAAAGTAATGACAGTTCCTTATAGGCTGCCAACATATATTATATTGGTAATGCTTGTCTTGCTTTTACTTTATGCTAAAGCCCAATCCTCCTTAATTAATGCACCATTCTAGTTATAATTATTCACTGAGTCTGCACGATGACAAGTTATGTCAGTGAGCATGTCAGCCTTGGTGCTGAAAGCTGTGGAACAGCACTCAAAGCCTGATGAGTAATCAAGGCTTACTTAATTGTAATTAATTTGTCACCACCCAGACAATTTGAAGACAAAATCATAATATATCGCTACCAGATACGTGCCAGATGCTGATTCCCACAAAGGCTATTTTACAGTTGCAAACTCAAAGCGCAATTCCAAATTTACACCAATGTAATTGCAAGCATGAAGTGCTGTTAGTAAAGATCCTTTGTGCATATGGGAGTGTGTCATTGGCTTGGGAGAGTGGAGGGATGGAGAGAATTCTGGTAAATTATTTATTTACTTAATATAAATTAAGGCATAAGAAACCATCAATGCATGCCTAAATCTTTTCTGAGGTTCTAGCATACTGGTTTTGCTTCAGTTTTAATAGCCCTGATTGGCTACATTCATGCCAAGTCTCAATTTTCCCACTAGATTTGGGGTATTTGTTGGTTTTGAAAGACTGTCTGAAAACTGCAGACATTAAGATGCAGCTTGATATATTGAAACGTTCACCAAGATTTATTGTCCTTTCCAAACAGTGATGGAGGACCCAAGAGGGTGGGCAGCCCATGCTAATAAAAATGTTAAAACCACAGAGACCGGATTCTGTCCTCCTTTAGTGAAGGTTCCTCACCCCCTTCTCTCTACTCAGACCTATGAAAATTGCTTTCCAGCAGACAATGGCACATTTGCCTACTCATGAGTAAAGCCACGATATGGGGCAGCCTATGGCTACAATCTCCAATTATGCTGGCATAAGTCCTGTGCTGACGTGGGGGTGTCACAACAGTACCATAAGGCACTTCTGTCCCACTCCAAGAAGGGTTAGGCCACTTCACAGGCATACACCGATCTCCCTATACCACTATGGGAAAATATGCCAGGTGAGTAGGCCAGCTTAAATTGGTTAGGATTGCGCCCTTAATTACCCAGCTTGCTGTGTGTGGCGCAAGTAGTTAAGTCACTGTGCCTGTTAACCAGCAGGCCAGGGTTTGAGACCCGGGTTGGCCCCACAAGACAGGGTGAGCTCCTGTCCTTAGCCCAGCTCTGCGACGCCAGCTGAATCCAATCGTATTGGCTCTGCTTTTCCATTGGACTAATTCAGTGGCGTGGAGAGGGGGGATTTGCTGCTTGGGTAACAGCCTATCCTCCATAACAATCTAACCCAGGCTTTCGTGCTTCGCATGCAGCGCATGCAGCGCCGAGCATGATTCCATAGTCTTTCAAGACTGACAGAGGCCTGCTTTTTTATTGTAAAACCAGGTTAGAGAAAAATCTTGTCATATTAGAACTGAAATTGTTTTTCCCCCCCCTTAGAAGAATTTAATCCTAAATGTGTTGCATTGTTTTGTTTGTTTTGCATCATACCATTTTAAACAATGTTTAACCATTTCCAGACATTAAAATGTTCAGTGATGTAAATAGTATGGTGCATGCCCTAACATGCATTAGCCCTTCTACACTTAGTACTTCTGAGCTATCGGCAGACATAGGGTGCAATCCAGAGTAACTACGGGGAGTCCTTGCTCCAGAGTAAGAACAAGTTATTCTGGATTGCAATATGAATTTCCCATAGTTTTTCACTAGGTGGTGCAGTAATTACGGTTGCACGTAAAGTCTCTTACGTGCTCCCGTAGTTACTCTGGATTTGGGGATTGGAAGACCTTGCACTTCCTATAAGTGTGTGTCCATGCCTAATATTTTCCTTTACCAGTGGCAGCCTGGCTGTGGGGCAAAGAGAGAGGGGAAATATGGATACCACATGCAACATGTACATCAATTCAAAAGATAGTTCAGAGCTGTCCCAAAAACCTCAGACTGAAGCAGAGAGAGCAGAAATTACTACTTATACTTATTGGGCACCTTTGCAAACTAAAAACAGACATGGCTACCTATTTCATATGTTGGCATAATATAGTGCTTGTTCATTTAACAGTGACAAGGGACCCTATACTGATAGATCAAACAGTTCTATAATATCACAATCTAAACCAAGTTTACTCAGAAATAGATTTCACTTTATTCAGTGAGGCTTACTCCATAATAAGTCTGCCACAATCCTATACACACCTTCCTGGGACGAAGCCACACTGAACTTCATGGGACTTATTCGTGAGTAGATATAAACAGAACTGGGCTGTAAGTGTGGTTAGATTAAGTGTGGTTGACTGTAGAAGATGTACCTGTTTTATGTAAACTCTCCCCTCGGCAGACTCTTTCCAAACCTCTTTGGCTGCAATCCAAAGAGTAAGACCCATTGAACAAAATGGAGCTTACTTTTGAGTAGATATGGTTAGGATTGTGCTCTATAGTCATGGTTAGGATTGTGCCTTATACAGAACATATTTTATGGAACTTGTTTGTCAATGTGCAACTCAATTTGAAGAAAACCAATTTTTGTCCTTTCAAAAATGACAATAGTGTTAAATCCATGTTTGCTTATTTAACTGGCAATGAAAATGATACTGAAGGAAGAATGCCACATACCCACGCTCTGTGTCCCAATGTCAACCACATGGGTGAATATTCATAGTTGCCTTCTCAGTCATGCACATTCTGTGTACGTTTTCTCGTTCCACAAGGAGAAAAACAAACTATTCCACTGAAGAGAGGCCAAAAGAAACAAGAACACTCTAATGGGGAGCATCCTTTCCTCGCTCTTGGGATTGACAGGACGACATTGTACACAGATGGTGGGAGACAGGATTCCTCACAATGTGACAGTGATGTGGGGTGCAATAAAGTCCCTGCTTCATGCAAATGTGTCTAGTTTCAGCTTCTGTCCACTGGGTCTCATTATGTCTTTGTCATATTAAAGAGCTGACTGCTATTGGAAAAAAAAAGTTGGGTCCACAGATATATTCATAGATTGATCAAAACGTCTCCCTGCTGGCACTGAGAGAAACTAAACATATTGTGTTTCTTATCTCTCTCTCTCTCTCTCTCTCTCTCTCTCTCTCTCTCTCTCATTCACTCACTCTGAGGCAGTGGTGTTCAAAGTGGGGTTGAGACTCTCTTGGGGTTGTGAGAGGGTAGGATCCACCATCTTGGAAACTGGTACTGGACTTTCCTGGGAATAAGTCTCATAGAACACAATAGGACTTACTTCTGAGTAGACATGGATGAGTTCTGGCATCACAAGTGATGTCAAATCCTAGTAAATCATAGTAAACATAAATCTGGGGATCCCAGATATATGTTAAAGTTTGAAAGGGGGTCCTGGGCTTAAATGCCCAATAATCACTGCTCTGAGGCAGGTTCCAAACATCAGTTTGCACTAATGGGTCTCTTTCTGAGCCAGCCTCTACATTCTTTTTAAGTTTCAGATTTAGACCTGTGGCCTTTAGAACATGAGATATATCTTTACCAACATAGCATAGCATTGGCATCCATCAGTCTTGAAAAACTGTGGTATCGTACTCAACGCTGCATGCAAAGCATGAAGGCCTGGATAGATGGATATGGAGGATAGGCTGTTACCCAAGCAGCAAATCCCCCCTCTCCACGCCACTGAAATAGTCCAATGGAACGGCAGAACCTATACGATTGGTGCCAGCTGCATCACAGAGCTAGGCTAAGGACAGGCGCTCACCCTGTCTTATGGGGACCCAGGTCTCAAAGCCTGGCCTTCTGGTTCACTGACACAGTGTCTTAACCACTTGCACCATCCAAAGCCCAACAATTGCTTCATTAATACCATAAACAGTTGTAATATTTCCATTGCATTTCTTCTTCACAATTCATCCTTTCAAATGCATTTTTAAAAGTAATAGGATGCAATGGGGTATAATGCCTTTCTACTTTCACACAAATTATCTGGCTTGGGCTACACACCTTCTAAAAGAATTATGTATGAAACCTGCTCTCTCGAATATTCGTCCAGGGCTACAACATTGACCGTATGAATTATTTTAGTGGAAAATAGTTAGAGGTGCTGATACTACACTTGACAATGTGCTTCACTTCAGATTAAGTGGGTAACTAGTAAAGCACAAGGGGAGAGGAATCTTCAGCCAAATCTCTCTCAATTCATATTTATTTCAGGAGCAATTGCCTGGATAGAACTGCTAATACGCATAGAACTGCTATTACATGTTTTATTTAATGTAAATTGGAAACAATTGCCAAAGTCAATGACATCAGACTAAAATGCAAGACACGCTCAAGAACCAAAGAGATTAAAGGTGGCAAAGCTTTGGTAAGACTGGAGAGAAGAGGGTGTGTGTCTGGCTTAGGGGGAATATGTGTGATTTGAGTGCTGGAACACCAAAACATCTGCATCACGGTTACAAGCATATTTACTAAGAAGTAAGTTCCATTTTATTCGGTGTGTCCTTCTTGCTATTAAATGCATGAGATTTATTTATTAATTGACTTTGAACACAGTCCTAAACATGTCTGGTCAGAAGTCCCATTGTATTCATATTCTCAGTAAACTGTATTTAGGATTGAAGCCTTTATATCCCTCTTTTTTCCCAGTTATGGCATTCAAGGCAGCTTATAAGATTAAAAAAAATAAAATTATATTCAATTAGAATTGTCAGTCCATTATGTCAGCAAGATTGCAGCAAGTGTGTGTATGGGAGAAAGAGAGAGAGAAATAGGGAGAGAGGCAGATTTCTCAATAGATAGGGGATATATGCGAATGGCTTATTGAATTGAACGTTGAGAGGGTTAGGACAGACAAAGAGAAAGTATTTCTTTCCCCAGCTTGTAGTTGGTCTGTGGAACTCCCTGCTACATTATGTGGTGATATGCATCTAGCCTCAATGCTTTTAAGAAGGGTTTAGACAAATTCCTAGAGGAAAGGACCATCATGGGCTACAGGGGTGTGCGTAGATGTGGGGAACCTCCAAATGCAGGGGACAGGACCTGGATGCAGGGAACCTGGATGTGCTTCCTCAAGCATCTGGTGGGCAGGCTTTCCAGACCTCCGGTATTTTCCAGAGCTCTCCTCCAAAATGCCCCTCGCTCCGGGAGGGGAGAGAGCTTCTCCGGGCTCCGGAATTTGGGCAGCTTCAGCGCTGGCCCTTTAAATTTTAAACTTGCATGCACACTTCCCTTAGCCCCGCCAGCCACTAGGGGCTTGAGGCTGGCTCGTGTGCCTCTCGCGCCTCTCCTGCGGCTGCCCCAGCTGGCAGGGGCTTGAGGCTGTCACGCGCGCCTCGTGCCGTGCTCGAACGGCTGCCCTAGCTGGCAGGGGCTTGAGGCTGGTGCGCGTGCCTCCCGTGCCTCTCGTGCAACCACCCCAGAGCCACTCCACTGCTTGCCTACTCAGAAGTAAGTCCAATGATGGGCAGTGGGGCTTACTCCCCGGTAAGTGCAGAGGGCTGCAGCCCCAGAGCCCAATCCACAGCCTGCTTACTCAGAAGTCCCATGATGACCAATGGGGCTTACTCCAAGGTAAGTGCATAGGGCTGCAGTCCCAGAGCCTAAGCCACAGCCTGCTTACTCAGAAGTAAGTCCCATGATGACCAATGGGGCTTACTCCCAGGTACATATGCAAAGGGTTGCAGCCTCAGGCTTACTTCTGAGTAGACAAGCAGAGAGCTGGGCAATTAAGGCCACTCTCCCATCCACACTTTCCTGGGAGTAAGCCCCATTGACTCTAATGGTTGAAAGTAAGTACAGGAAAGCAATACAAGTAATTTTGCTTCATTTTAGCATGTCCTACATTTTGTCCTGTATTTTTGGGTATCTTACAAATTTTTTTAAGTGGGTAGGAATTTTGTTAGGAATTTTGGCTTGGACAGGGAGGAATTTTGGCCTTCTGACAGGAATTTTGGGGTTGCCGCTCAGGAATTCCAGGTTTCGCATCTGGTCACCCTGCTGGTGGGCTGCTGTATGATACAGGAAGCTGGACTAGATGGGCCTTTGGCCTGATCCAGAGCAGGCTCTTCTTATGTTCTTATGTTCTCACTTGCTGGAGTGATCACAGATTGATCTGCTAAGCAGGACTTCCTTGGACTGAGATGCAGGACTCACTGCTGCCATGAACATACTAAATGGCATTAGGCAAGTCACTCCCTCACAGCATCCAATTTATTTATTTATTTGTATATTTAGTTACTTACTTATTCATTCATTTAAAATTATTTATTTATTTATTTATTTATTTATTTATTTATTTATTTATTTATATCCCTCCTTTCTTCCCTAAAAAAGGGAACTCAAGGCGGCTAACAGCAATTAAAACAACAATAAAACACCACTAAAATTAATAGTAAATACAGATTAAAATACAATTAGATTATACAAAAAAATCTTTAAATTTTATAATTAAGATTATACAAAAAATCTTTAAAACATTAAAATCAACTGGAGCTAAAAATTTACAATAAAAACCAACTAAAATCAATACTAAAAACACAGCACTGCCAGCCACAACCTCAATAAAATGCTTTTTGAAAATAAAATGTTTTTAGGCTCTGCCTGAAGATCTGTATCAAGGGAGCTTTCCTATGTGCAAAGGGGAGGGCTTTCCAAAGCCAGGGTGCCACCACCGAGAAGGCCCTACGCCTGGCCGCCACACCTCTCACATTCCTTAGAGGCAGCACAGCTGTAATATGGGTATAATAGTGCCCACTTTGGAGTTATCACAAGAACATTAAGATGGAAGATGAGGAACACAAGGCACTTTCCAAAAGTTTCATGTGATGCTAAGTATTATTTATACCTGCTGTATAACCACACTTCCCATTTATGTCACCAGCAATGTAGTAAACTTGCCCTTTCAATGAGCATCAAAGTGTGAGTACTGCAACTTTTTGTGGTGGTTCCTGTGTTGTTATTTCTGGACAGAATCGGGAAGTCCTTTTAAAAGCAAGACTTTTCATAAAACTAAAAAAAAAAACATTAAGGGAGCAATACAGAGTAACTACGGGGAGTCCTTGCTCCAGCATAAGAACAATTTGCTCTGGATTGCAATACGAATTTCCATAGGTTTTCTCTAGGTGGTGCAGTAACTACGGGTGCACATAATGTCTCTTATGTGCTCCCGCAGTTACTCTGGATTATAGCGTAAGTTAATGAACTATTGAAGCAAAGGAAGACCACACTATATAAAATAAACACTTGGAATTTGTGATGTAAAGTATGGAGTGGAGAGAAATATAAGGGGGAATTCAGGAAGAATGCCTGTTGCCTACAAACATTCACTTTCCAAGGTTACTCCAGTGTATTAAGTCCAATTTAAAATAGATCACAGGAAGGCATTCTTCCGTCTCACACTGATTTTTATGACTCTCTGGAAACAGAGGCAGCAGTAAAGCATATTCCCAAGACATTAGAGCCACACAAAACTGAACAAATCAGGAAATGGATCTTTAAAATACCCACAAAACAATTTCCCTACAGGGAGGAAAAAAAAACCAAGAGAATCTGTCACTACACCTGTCTCTTCTTTTGTACGTGGGACTATAAAGAAATACTGTGATGGAAAGAGTCATATACTGGTTTTGTAGATTTTTTTTGCAGCATGGATCCAAATTATTCACAAATCTCCAACACTGACTGCACACAAGAAATATTCCTTGTATGCCCTAAACATGACAGCAACCAGTAATCTTATCTATTCTAAACTGGTCAGAAAATACTAGCTCCTTTGGATCATAATTCTAATCAGCTGTATCAGTTTTTGGCAGGCTTATGTTTCTTTTCTCAAAATCAAGTCCTGCATACATGCAGCTATTTTTTTGTTACTGTTGGTTTCCAACCTTGATAATTTAGTGTGACTAAAAAGCTGTAGCCAAATAATTAGCTGGTTTGTCTGAATCAATATGTGAAATTCAAATTTACTCACACCCTTACTGCTTGACTTCTTATATCAGTTACAATTGCCAGATCATAACACAACTTCAGGGACAGTAGAAACCACAACTCCAGAATTCTTCTTCTTTCCTTTTAACATTTATACAGATATTTTATCTTCCAGGAGCTAGATCTACTAACCCTCAATGGTTGGAGCTGTCTTATGATGATACAAACCACTGGTTCATGCATGCCCTGATCCTATCCATGGCTTTTGCTGACATAATAACTTTTAGTAGATTATGCCCATGAAAAGCTCAAGGGAGGCACTTAGTCATATAAACAAGCAAATAATTAAACATGCACATTCATTTCCTTATAAGCCTAAGGAATGCTCTTCATGTTTAATCTTATGGGACCAAAGAACAGAGACTTTCTATTTTATGCATACAATTTTGGCATTTTATCTTTTCATCTTTCCTAAAACTCATTGAAAAGAATTTTCTATGGTATGAAAACTCAAACAGGGCAATTCATTTTCTATGGTATGGAAACTCAAACAGGGCAATTCAGGGCAATTTTACATTCATACACTTCATCTGAACTTCTCTGATGGCTCAAACCTACTGACATCCCTGAATTTCCACTGTTGATTGAATCAACAGCAATTTCTTAATAAAATCTCTGAAAAACTAAACTTGGTAAACATCCACAACATTCTTATCTTGCAGCCACATCCGGTCCCTCCTGTCTCCAGCACTGAAATAGTATTTTCTGCAGACAGACTCACTTCCTTCCATTTGTCCCCTAAGTTAGTGTGAGATTTCAGAATAATAGGCTTTGATCAAAAAGAGCAGCAAGTCAAAAGAGTCCATGACTTTGGCTGCAATTCCTAACCTTCAGTTAGGCTGGCCTAAGCCCTGGGTGCATCATGTGCTGACTTGTGGGTATCATAAAACAGCTGTTTGACACTTCCAAACCACTCATGGGGAAGGGTTAGGCCCGTGCACAGACATGCGTATGTTTCCCTACATCAACACGGGAATGGGAAGACTGATGAGTTGTGCCAGCCTAGGTTACGGTTGCTCCCTTAGTCCTATTCTGTGAACTCTTGTGTATGCATTACTGGAAGATCTTGCACAGCGCAGTACTGGGGGTTGCATTACTGTATGAGAAACATGGTGGATGATACAAGCTATCATACATAAACTTTAGTCAAACGGGGGTGTCAAACATAAGTCCTAGGGATAGAATGTAGACTCTTATTTGGAAGCAATTTATGTGTCCCCCATTATAAATGGGTTCTTCCGGGTTGATAACAGGGCTTCTTCCTATCTTGAAAATATGTGAGAGACATTTTATCTTCTGTCATTTGCTGCTAATGAGGTTTTGTGTGAGAACTAAGTGCTTATTGGGCCCTAATCTGCTTAATAATGTCACTTTCTGCTTAATGATGTCACAGCCAGCCTCAGCAGGCGCTGTGAACACTAACTTCGGCCCTAGATTTGAGACACTACATCTAGTGGGAAATTAAAAGGCTTTGAAAAGGGCTTGTTTAGACACTTGGGCAAAATCTCATGCAGTGTACATATGGGGTCACTTTTCTCAGGCAACAGTCTTCCAGAAAACTGAAAACAGCCATTCCATGAACAGAGATTTTCCATTAGCAAAAGATCACCTTTGGATCCATACCAATAATTTCTTCCTCCTCTTTCCCCACTCAGTTTTATTCTCATGTTATTGCAGTCAAAAATTTCCAAGTGAGATTTAAATATGATGAGGTCTCCACAGACTGGAGATAACTAAGGCAACAGGCGTTTATGTACATCATTATTTAGTAAAGCCAAAGCAAACGACTCTAGAAACTGGCTGCCAGGTGAGATAGTCTCAGTACATGGTTCATGTACTGAGTCCAGTGCCCAGCCATGCCAGGTACCCACAAATATTTTTTTTTAATTTATTCCCACAAGTAAATTCCCTACAGGTAAATTCAGCTAGTACGTTATAATAAGAATGTACAGGATATATTGCTATGTGTTGCTTCCCAGGTTTTCTGGGCATTTGAAAAGCTGAAATTCGATGCCTAACATTTCACTTCATGTTGTTGATGGCATCCTCAGAAACAAGAAGGCCGATGGACTCAAACAGAAACTTTCAGAGAGCTTCAGAGAGAACAATCTTAAATATTCCCAGCTGTTTGTGGAGCTAATGAGCAGCACCTTGGGTCATACAGGATTTACTTGCCAGTGCTTGTAACAATGTTCAGGGGTCTTTTTGAGAGGGTCTTCAGCGATACTGAGTACCAACAACTCTGTGGTGAGTACCGGCAACTCTGTGGTCCCCCAAGTATACATACCTATGATTACAAATAACATATTCATGGTGAGGACTCCCACATTTATAACATTTTCATGGTGAGTACTAAAACTTTTATTTCTAGAAAAAAGCACTGACAAATTCTCAAAATCTAGAGACGTTTCAGCCCAATATCTTCTCCATTGGAATTTTGTCATTGATTAATTGTCCTTAGATTATACTATACAAAACAGAACATATAAGACTTTAATCTAAGCACAGCATAATTCCCCCCCCCAAATACTTTATTCTATAGCACCATATTGCTGGCTTGTGACAAAATCTTTATTCTTATCCATTCCCCTTGTCTTTTCTTTTTTAGGCTCTGTCATCTTGCCAGTAATTCTAATTTGTGCAAGTTTTTTCCCTGTGTGTAAAATTTACATTTGTCCTTGCTAAATTTCATTATCAATACTGGGGTCAAAAGCTCCACTTCCTTTTTCGAAACATATTCATTGGTGATGAAGAATTTAACCTCCAGTTAAGTAAGATGACAGTGACAACTATACTCCCTTTTCAGAAAATGGTTTCCCTTGCGTTACAAATACCATGCTATTTGTTTTGATGGGATCATCCAGAAGAAAATTGGAACCAGTTCTTTACACAGTTTATAGCATTCAGCCTCACGCACTTCTGAAATCTTAGAAATAGGACAGAAATGATCCATTTGAACAGCCTAATATTAACTGAGAACGCCATCTCTTACTTACAAAAAAGTATACTTAGGGCACAATCCAGAGCAAGTTCAGCCTGCTCTGCCCTAACTGCTCTTTCCTAACTATTCTGAATCCAGAGCAGAAAGTTATGCTGCATCCAGAGAGTCGGGAAGCCTGGGCTGCCCTAACTGCTCCATAGCATGCTAAGTAATTGACACATGGGGAGGACTTGCTCCTGAGGAGATACCCCTCAGATCACACTGAACAAGGAACAGATGTGGTGCCTACAGTGGTGACATGACTCTGTACATCACCTGGTGCGGAAGTCTGTGCGTCACCCCTGAGATGCGCTCACCCCCCTACCTGGACTGCGCAGCTGCCAAAGTTTGCACATGCGCAGTTGTTTCTGAAGCCAACTGGCTTCAGAAAGAATACTGCACAGGCACCATCTCTGACATCTGCATAGTACTTTTCTGAAGACTTTCGGCTTCAGAAGAGACTGTGCAGGCGTCAGAGTTTGTGCTTGTGCAGTACTCTTTCTGAAGCCATTTGGCTGCCGCTCCGCCTCCTGAGTGAGGCCGAATGGCCATGCAGAGGCGCGGACTTCTTCCGCTCTACGGAAGTCTCCTCTGAAGCTGTTTGGCATGCTCAGTATATTTCTGTGCCGTGCACCTCAGATGGCCATTCAGGCCAGCTCCGAGGATGGGCGGCAGCTTCTGGCTGCTTTGGAGCAGGCCTGAATGGGCATGCTGATGCCCGGGGCCTGCCAAAGGACAATCAAACTCCTCCAGCGCATCACACATTACGGAGCGCATCACCCAATGCAGCCCACACCAGCCGCATCTTGCAGTTGCTCCACCCTAGTGATAGATAGGGCAACCCAAAGGCTCTTATGTGGACAGATTAATTGCTCTGGATTGTGCTGCGTGGCGCAATCCTAACCAATTTAGGCCAGCTCAACTCACCTGTCTCCCGGCATGAATATATGCCAAGGCTCACAGAATGCTGTTACCTTCCCTTTGATCTTATACCTATTTATCAACTTGCACCTAGCTTTTGTGCTAGGTTTCATGCTTTATTGCTAGAATTGCTAGGTCGGCAGGAACTGGGAAGACTGGCACATGTCTGCACTGGCCTAACATCCTTATGTGCCATATGTGCCTAACACCCAAAAGTGGCACTTTTGTGGAACTCCAGGTCTAGCACAGGACTTGTGCAAGGACAAAGAAGGGGATAGGACTGCAGTGTCAGATTGCAAACTCACCCTGAATAAAAATAAAAATATAAATATATACATATTCGTACACAGAAAATCCCTTTGAAAGCCAGAGAAAAAAGAAAGTAGTTTTGCTCAAGTATATCCAATGCTACTTTTAAATTGATTCAAGTTCTTACTTCCCTCTAGAACACTGAACTCTATTCTGTGTGAATGACCTGAAAGAGAGCCAGGGAAAAAGGCCATTGCCCGGTCAACAGGAAGTAAGCTGGGACAAAAGGTCCAAGTTTAGGAATGCCTTTTTTCCTGGGGTCTATTTTGATCTAAAGCCTAGTCAAATTCTGTTCTTGGGGAAATGCCAATAAAGAAGGGAAAAAAACATTCTGGGTAATGGAGCGTTTTTATTTTTAAAAGGCCACACTGTTTAATATCTGGATCTGATTTGTGAGAAAGAAGGACTAAAAAAGCAATCCAGAGTAACTACGGGAGCACGTAAGAGACACTACATGCACCTGTAGTTACTGCACCACCTAGTGAAAACCTATGGGAAATGCATATTGCAATCCAGCGTAAATTGTTCTTACACCGGAGCAAGGACTCCCCATAGTTACTCTGGATTGTGCCCTAAGACTGGAACTTAACTGTGAAAAAGATGTATGCCTTCAGTCTCCTTTTAAAAATCTGTGGGGTTTTCCCTTTCAATTAAAGAATATACTATTTTGAAACTCTCCACGATGGCATCAAAATATGAGCAAGCTCATTCAAAATATGGTCAATTTCATGGTCAATTTCATGTAGTCCAGCCATGGACACCAAGAGATTTGTTCACATACCTATGACAAATCATACAAAGTCTGAGTGCTCAGAATGTTGTTTAAATGACAGGTAGATGATGGAGAAATCCTTGCTTTTCTGAAAACTAAGCATACATACTCCCACTATAAACACATGTATATATAGCTCTCAAATACTCATCACTTTTTGTGTAAGCCTGCTTCTCATAACCTCCCATACTCCAAGGCCAACTCCAAAAATTCTTGAATTCTCTTACAAATTGCTTGCCAAAAAATGTTTATGCCTTGAATTTTTAGGTACAAATCTATCAATTTAGGCAAGAAATGAATGTTTCTATCTCCAGAAAAAAGATTCCACTATTTATTCATAAGATTTTTTTTAAGATACTGAAATCAGACCAAAGTAGAACTCATATAAATATACCTTTTTCCCCAAAGATTTTGACTTGGCTGCAGTCCCTTTGAAGGAATAAATGAAGATCACTAGGGGGGAAAATATGTTGATCTTACATATGAATGATAAACTTCCAAGAAAGTCATTCTGTTGTTACTGTATATAGAAACCACAAGAAATTATCACACAAGAGTGAAAATGGCTTTGATTTAAAGCCTGTCAATTGATATTCCAATGACAGCAAATTTAGCTCACAGTAAACAGTAAGAACAAGAGTGATATACTGGTGTACTGAGATAGCTAACAATATATATCAACACAACCAATTCTACAGGAAAATTGCAACATACAGTATATGCAAATAATTATGAGATACAGTCCAACATTTGCAGAAATCCTATATATTTAATGTGTGTGTGTGTGTGTGTGTGTGTGTGTGTGTGTCGCACCCCCAAATTTTTTAATAGCAATTAAAAATTAATCTCTAAAAAACTGACCATTTCTATCTTTGCTTAAAGATACCTATTTCTATGCAAACCTCAAGAGAAATTTTAGAGAAGTTCTTGCTGACTTCCTTATCTTACTACTTATCAAATTTTGGTACTCAGACCAAGAAGAGCCAAATATTTTTCAGCATTCGGGATGCTTTGCAAGAATTCTCAATGATTGGCAGCTAATTTGACTATAGCTACAATCCTTATCTTCAGTTAGGCTGGCCTAACCCCTGGCACAAGTCTTGTGCTGACCTGGGGGTGTCACAAAAGTGTCATAAGACACTTATGCACCACTCCTGGGGGAGGGTTGAGCCAGTGCACAGACATGCACTTGCCTCCCTTTATCACCACAGGAAGGGAAAGACCAATAAGCTGTGCTGGCCTAGGTTAGGATTGCACCCAAAGCCAAAGACACTTCTCCTTGGTAAGTTATCTTCCATATCCCCATCCTTCCAAGATAGATTGAAACTTCAGACAGTTGTACAAGGAGAAGAAGACATATAGCACTTCTCTTTCAGTGTCTGTTTCCAGAAATACAGGAATTATTCTAGCCTGAGAACAATCATGTGTTTTCCATCTCATACGCCTGATGTTGCATCATGAGGCACATCAAGAAATATTATTCAGATGGTGCCATTTGTGGTGGGAAGAACTTTCTGTGACTGGTTGTGTCTGGTGCTCAATAAAAGTTTTGCATGATTTCCTACAGCTGTTTTCCATGTGTTATGTCAAGATAACTGACTGTACAACACTGAATAACTGATTCCAACATATAAAACGTCTTGAAAATGCAAAATCTACATGATGTTTTTGGATGTGACTTTACAAGAGAAAGTCTGCAGATCTAAGCCTGCAGATTCTTGGAACTCAGAGGTTTTGAAATTAATGAAACTTTAATTCTGAGTACTCAGGGTGACCAGATGCTAAACCCAAAATTCCTGAACCACAAGGCCAAAATTCCTACCACCCAGGGCAAAATTCCTACCCTCCCAAGCCAAAATTCCTACCCGCTAAAACAAATGCCAAAAATGTTTTTGTTTTTATAGTTTTTGTTTTTCAGTTTTTTGGCCATAACTTCTGATAGGAAGGTGATATCTCAAAACTGATTTTTTGCATTGGATTCTGTTCTTCAATACGAAACCAACGACACATGGCATGATGGGGTACTGTGCACTATCACGAAGTTCCAAAACAAAGCCAATATGTAGGACAATGAAGCCAAAATGTAGGACACCCAGACAGGGAGCTAAAAATCCGGACAAATCCGGGTTTTTCCAGTCATATGGTCACCCTGTGAGTACTGCAAGCTTAATTCTGAGCTTAGGATCAGACTGTAAGACACAGAAAGTGATGGATTACATTAAATGAATGAGTGGATAGGCAGACACATCATAGGGGAAACACCAGAGGAAAAACAACACCATGTACCAGAATTACAGCATTTTACTTTAGTGGCAAAATCTATTCTCAGAATTAGATTAACTATTCAGAACATTTTAGAAATATCGGCAATCTTTGTTATATATCCATTGCTCCACTTTCACTGGATTTTTGGCTATAACTTTTGATAGGATAGAGCAGTGATTTTCAACCAGTGTGCTGTGGCACACTGTTGTGCCATGGATAGTCTTCAGGTGTGCCACGGGAATTTGAGGAGCATCATTAATTAATAGGAAAATTGGGGGAACTGAACAGCCTCGTGTGCCTTGTCAATGGTAAACACAACTGATGGTGTGCCTTGACAATTTCAGTGGCTTGTTAGTGCGCCAGGAGATGAAAAAGGTTGAAAATCACTGGTTTAGAGGTATTTCCACATGGTTTCATTGCATTCTGAATGAAAATGTGCATCAATTTATATATAACACGATGGAATTATTCAAAAATATCAAGATTTTAAGCAGTGATGGTGTCACCTTCCTGTGTGCGCCCCTGATTCACACTTGCTGCACTCTCCTAGAGATTACACTGTAGAGCACTGTGTGTGTGTGTGTGTGTGTATACATACATATATACTCACATCTGACAGCAATATGGCATTGCTCCAATTGTTGACAAGACGAAAAAAACTCTGCTTCAGTGCTATGGTCATGTTAGGTGTGCCAATGACAACAGGTTGGTGCAGAAGGGTCTACAGTTTGAAGTCAATGGCAAACAACCAAAGGATCAACCAAAACCATGCTGGCTTGACACACTTCATAGCAACATGAAAATCACTCTTCTAGACCCTGACTAACCCTACAATCCAGAGTAACTATGGGAGCACATAAGAGACTTTATGTGCAACCATAATTACTGTACCACCTAGTGAAAACCTATTGGAAATTCATATTACAATCCAGAGTAAATTGTTCTTACACCGGAGCAAGGGCTCCCTGTAGCTATTCTGGATTGTGCCCTAAGCCCATGACTGAGAGAAATGGTGACTATATAAATAACCTTCTAAAATTGAGAATACACTCATTCATCAAGTTTGCCTTTGCATAATTTGTTTTGTTAAACTTTGAAAACTTCCCAGTCCAGTGGTCCCTTAGACTTTAATTATCTCAGAAATCATTTCCTGTGTTGTAAGTAGGTGGAAAAGAAACATCCTCTCAAACTATACTTGGTATTATTGCAACCTAAAACAGCATTTGACAGTAACTATAATTGCACAAGCTATGGCAAATAGGGTAGTCCTCAAAACATGCTATTTTACCTGGTATTCCTTTTAATGTATACACACTGAAGCTAGAAAAGAATTATCAGGCCAGATTTAAACCTAGCAGACACTGTCACCATAGGATACAAACACTGGAGAAGTTGCTATTTAAACCTAGATAGAGCCGTGAAACAAGTTTATTGAAACCAACATGAAAAGATAATGGAGAACAGAGCCATAGCTCTGTTAGAGATAACTCTCTTTATATACAGTAAGTTCAATATGAACTTCATTTGAAACGCTGTAAAGCCTTTTCAATTTGGTGTGGACAAAATTAACCTACAATGGGTCTGCTTCAGTATATGGAAGCTTCAAATAGTGCAGGTTATTTATTTCTCAGCACTTTTAAATACTTAGTTAACTGTACTCACAGCAATCCTTTCAGTGCATACTTATAGAAGAACTGGGGATTCCAAATATTGACAGAATAATGCTTAACCAGGGACAGTGGTGGTGAACCTTTTTGGCACCGAGTGCCGACTGATGGCACTGGTGTCCAGTGCATGTGCCTGGAAGTCAAGGCATGGCATGCACAGTGGTCCAGGAGCGCCTTGAACTTATTGTGCATGCCCAGAGCTCTGCACATGCGTACTGGGCAGCAACATGTTCAATTCAGCTCTGCTCTGGGGGTGGGTAACAGTGCTATGGCTGTGTACCATCAGGGAGGGCTCTGAGTGTAAAGGATCAGTTGCGACCTTTTGTCCTCGATGAAACCCACAGTTAAGTCTAATAATTAATGTCTAATAAAAGTATGGCTGTCATATTGATGTCCCTTCGCAAAACAATTCTCTATTAGATTTACAATGTAACATTAAAACAAACCAACTACTTTGGGATATTCAGTGCAAAAGGAAAACTAAACAGGAACATAGTGCACTCAGGCAAAATCATAAGGATTTTTCTTGAGAAACTGTATGGTAGTGTTAGTGCAAGGAAGACAAAAATTGAACAAAAGCATTAGGTGGGAATGATAAATGTCTACAATGGAATAAAAGGTTTATGTGTTAAAATAAAGGTACCAATTAGTCTAGTGACCTAAGATAATAATATCCAATATCAAGCTCTATAACACACAACAAGAGCATTCCGGAAAGAGAGTAGTATGAAAGCACAGCTTGTACATCTAAGGTTGAGGTCAAAACTGATTATACCCAGATGTTGAACACTTTCATTAGGGAACACTTTTGTTATCAAACACTTTCAAGCTATCATTACATCTCCGTTATTAGTGTGGTTGTTAAAAAATGAGCAATAAAAACTGATCAATGCAGTTTAGCCATAGCATTCCAATTCCAAAATACAGATCATAACTTGTACCTGCAGGCCTGACCAAAAACTACCATGTTCAGTCGGCATTTTTTGCCATGTTAATGAAACGTAGAGACAATTTGGGAAGAGGAGAGTGGAAAGCATCTCATGGAACAAAACTTGGGAGAAACCAATTATGAAAGCAATTGCATGTTGGCTGCGCAAATATCAAGGAGAAGATTTAAATTCATTATATCCAAAGTAAAGAACAAAGAAAGGGAAAAAAGAATTAATTAGAGTGGTGCTTAGGGACATAAGGTAGCAATAAAGAATGGCACTAAGATTAAATTATAAAATGCAATGTTTAGAATGGGTATAAAGAAAACGATTCTTATAATGAGATTTATTGCGTCAGTTTATAGGTTCCCAGATAAAATGAGCAAAACACCATCAGCTAGGGAGATTTAAAAGTAAGTTGGATATACAATATTTTGTAGAAATAATACACAATACAGACTACACTCCAAAGAACAGTCTGTTCTCAGGGAACCAGCTAGTTGGACTGTTGTTCATCATGGTAATGTAGCAAACTAGCTGCTTCATTCCGAGTCAGACAGTTATTCATCAAACTTGTTACTGTCAACACTGGTCAGAAGCCACTATCCAGATTTTCAGAGAGGACCTGATCTCTACCCTATCTGAAGAGGATTGAGCCCTGAGACTCCTTCTGAGTTGATTCTTTGCCTGAGGTCTCCTTGCCTCTGGTTTTTAACTTCTATGACATTTGCTTTGTTCCTAACTTCCAGCTTGCTCTCCACTCTGGCTCCTTTTCTTCCTGGCTCAAACTTCTGACTTGTCTCTCTGTCCTGGTCCCCAGTCTGATGACTGGCTTCTTCCTGGATTCTGGTATATATCTATGTCCTGGTCCAAATCCAGTTCCTGGCTCTGGCTCACAGCATTCTTCCTCATCCTGACATCTGACTGCCAGCAGGCCTTTCCTGACCCCTCTGAGGAGTCACTTCCATATAAGCCGCTTATGTCACTTACTTCAGAGTTGCTAAAGTTGGTTGGGGATGAACAATAATGACTGCATGACAATTTTTCTGCCAAATTCAGTTCTCCCTACTTTTTTTCCTAGTTCATTTATTGTATCCCCATGACTTTTAATAAACCATGTTACTACTACTATAAGAATTACTATAAGAATTATTAGTCTACTATAAAAATTATTTTAATAGAAACCGCTGAGGTTCAGTATTGTTCAGCCTACTTGCCCCTCTGGCTAGCCTGAACTTCTGGGCTTTTGGCTGTAGATTTAGGCTGCAATCCTAAAGACACTTTCCTGGAAGTAAGATCCATTGGACACAATGGGGCTTACTTCTGAGTAGAGGTTAGGTTAGGATTCTGCTCTTACTCTATCAAGTCATTTCCCCAAACAGAGAAGGGAGCATGAAGGGTGTGAGAATGCTAATATCTATGCACCATTGCCCTCAACCATTGTGCCATCATAGACAACACAACTCATGAGCTCTATCAACACAACTCTATCATGTGGTAGAATATGGATTGTCTCAAAGTTCCTTGTAAAAAGGGGGACCTTTTGTGCAATAACAAGTCAAAGAAATTTTTTTCCTGAATGTATTGGCATTCCATATGAATGAGACAGAGACATAAGGGCAATCTCAAACAGGCCATTCTTCCCATGTTTTCTGAGATTGGATGTCTCCTTTGGGATTATAAAATGAGCACTTTTCTAACATCTGAAAATAAATCTGCAACTGTTCTCTTCCTTAGTTATATTTTTTTTGCTACAGAGCAAAACAGGGAAACCCATACAAACATGACTCTGCAGAATATGATGTCCAGGAGAAATGTGCAATGTGCGGTACGAGACACAGCTGAAAGCGGGAAACCTAGTTTGTGTTAAGAGCAAAATAGCATTCTATTAATATTTGTAATGTCTTCCTCAATTTATCCTGCATCCTGATCGAGCATTCCTAAATGCATTACAGAAGCTGTGAAATCCCTGCAGAGACCAGGATCAGATAAAGAACACATCTATAATGACTTGCAGGTCAGACACCCATGTGAAAAAATGGCAGGGTCAAAAGTCACAGAATTTATCAGGAAACGTGAAACTTTAAACTGGAAGCAATTTGTTCAATGGCTGTTTTTACCATACAGGCTTCTTAATCTCGGTTCCCATAAAGCTTGGCTGAGAGCCAGATGGAGAGGTTACTTTCAGCTGCACAGATATCCTTCACAGAGGAAATAAAGGGATTTTAAACCCTGGAGTTAATTTCCTTTGGTTCTCAGCTCATTCATGAAACATGTCCTCTTGGTCAGTGATATCTCAAAACTTAATTTCAGCAGCCTGGATTTTTTTATATAAAAAGAAAGGCTTTGTGGGAATCTCAGAGAAGATTTAGGGTGGTTTTGACAAAGCTATTTGCTGCTTCCTGTTGAAAACCACTGTAGGGAAGGGAAGCATTTCTTGCCATTCTGTTCTGATGGAATGTTCCGGTAAACCTGTCAAATTGCTGTGAAGTCAGAAAATATCCATTAAAAACAACACAAATTTGAGATAAGGGCAAACAAAGCAGGAAAGGTGTTTTGTTTGCTTGCCTGAATAAGGTTTTAGCTTAAAACAATGAATCTGCAAACCCAAAAGTTGCTTGGCATCTGATGTCCCATATGCTGCATGTATTCCGTAGACATATACACAAGTTATACAGGCAACGTAACTTACCACAGGGCAAAATCCAGAGTAACTACGGGGAGTCCTTGCTCCAGTGTAAGAACAATTTACACTGAATTCCAATATGAATTTCCCATAGGTTTTCTCTAGGAGGTGCAGTAAGTACAGGTGCACAGCATGTATCTTAAGTGCTCCCGTAGTTACTCTGGATTTGGGGGTTAATAGGTATCCACAGACACACCCCCTCCATATGATGTGGTGATGGCAACTAGCCTCAATGCTAGATGATTGAAGGGATTCAATACTAGATGATTGAAGGGTGATGGCATCTAGCCTCAATGCTAGATGATTGAAGGGATTGGACAAATTCCTAGAGGAAAGGCCCATCACAGATTACAAGCCATGAAGGGTGTGTGTGGATATAGCCAACCCCAAAATGCCAGATTCGGGGGGGGGGGCACTTGGATGCAGGTGTCTTATGTACTCCCTGAGGCATGTGGTGGGCCACTGTGTGGTACAGGAAACTGGACTAGATGGACCTTTGGCCTGACCCAACAGAGGCTCTTCTAACGTTCTTACATAAACATAAGTTAATCAGATCCTCTTAGTTTACTTTGGCTGCAATCTTATGTACATTACCAGGGAGTAAGCCTCATTGAACACAGAGGAAAAGACTTTTGAGTAGACATACAGTGGCGCCTCATGTAAAGTATGTTTCACGTAACAAACAAAAATTTCTTTAGGATTCTGCTTCACGTAACAAACTGTGCTTCACGTAAAGAACACATTTGTTGGCAGTTGGGGCAGATGCACTGGCCGGCAGCCTGTTTAAAAAGCGTCAGGGCTGCCTAGCGCACCTGCCCACAGTGAAAGCAACGCTTCCATGCTGTTCCTTCTGTGGCCGGGTGTCCACTGGGCAGAGGGAGAGAAGAGCAGTGGAGAAGAGGGAAGCAGCTCAGGGCTAGCCAGAAGGGAGCAGGGGAGAGAGAGGCTAAGGAAGGAGAGAAGGAGAAAGTGGGGAGACATTTTGAAGGTGTCTTAGATTGCAGCCTCCTAACTATGTCTACCCAGAAGTAAGCCCCATTGTGTTAAATGGGTCTTACTCCCAGGGAAGTGTCTTTAGGACCACAGCCTAAGTAGACTTCATAAGATCATGCACAATGAATGCATGTTTTGAATTCAATCCCAGTGTCCTGTCATCATTTTTACATCCAGTTAATATTTTTATATGAATATTTTTGGGGTTGTGGAACCAATCGTCTGAGTTTCCTTTATTTCCTATGGGAAAATCCACTTCACATAAAGAATGTTTCACATAACAAACATGCCTCCAGAATTAATTAAATTTGTTATATGAGGCATCACTGTATACTGAATTGCACTGTTACACTATTGAGGCACTAATTAAAGCAGGACGCGAAGCAGCAATTCTTAGCTTAATGGCAGGGCCTCCTCTTCCCCTACTCTGAGAAGTCCTGATGTCCACAGCATGCAGAGTCAAAAAAGTGGAAGAAAGCAAGAGTACCTATGGAGAAACAGGCTATACTCCTGTTCAGCATCCCATGACATGTGATTTCACCAACCTCTTGACACCTGTTCCCTTTTTCATAATAGAGCCTAGGAGAAAATGTGCTGCAAGGCAATGTTTCTATCATGGTGCTATCAGTATACAATATACAGTATCATGGTGCTACTGTATATTGTACATTACTAAATAACTTGTACCATAACTGTGTGGAACGAAAATACATCTCCAAGGTTCAACAGACAACAAATTACCATATATACTCGTGTATACGCCAACCCGCATATAAGCCGAGGCATCTAATTTTACCACAAATACTGGGAAAACTTATTGACCTGAGTATAAGCCGAGGGTGGGAAATGCAGCAGGAAAGTGTGGCTGGTCTTATAGCCTCAGGGCCCCAATCCTGGGCATGTCTACTCAGAGGAAAGGCCCATGAAGAAGTACCTGAGTCTGAGGAGGGGCTTGGCTGCAGTAGGCTCCATGTCTTGCCGCCGCGCGCCTCCTCCGCAGCCCGGAGAGCCAGTGCCAGCAGCTGAAGAGGATGCAGAGCCTCTGTTGACGCACGCTGGAGGTCGCGCCCGCCATTTTTCTTAATTTTTCTTATATGACCCGCATATAAGCCGAGGTGGATTTTTGGGCTCATTTT
Source organism: Cryptoblepharus egeriae (assembly GCA_030015325.1). Taxonomy (NCBI): domain Eukaryota; kingdom Metazoa; phylum Chordata; class Lepidosauria; order Squamata; family Scincidae; genus Cryptoblepharus; species Cryptoblepharus egeriae. The sequence goes on along the minus strand of JAREYC010000004.1, from coordinate 39,648,443 downwards.
TTGGGCCCAAAAAACTAGGCTTATACACGAGTATATATGGTATTTATCTACAAAAACTGTAAACATTTCTGGGAAAAATAGTCTGAACCCCACATAAACACATACTTAAGAACATAAGAACACAAGAAAAGCCTACACTGGCTCAGGCTAAAGGCCCATCTAGTCCAGCTTCCTGTATCACAAAGCAGCCCACCAGATGCTTCAAGGTGCACATAAAAGCACATTTCTTATTTTATAACCAATTTTACCAATATCCATATGGGTTTGGGAGTACCCACTGACTCTTATCTCTCTGTAATGGCCTAATCCTACTTAATGGGTCAAAAAAGACCACTGCTAGCAATACCCATGGCAGTCGAGGCTTACCCTGTGAAACTCTTACCCAAGGCTTACCCTGTGAAAATCAAGGGATCAAATCTTTCCTTGTTACCTCAATATTTTATAATTCTCTGCAAAATACAGCACCATGTGGAGAGTGGGGTCTGTAAGACTGTGAGCCTGGAGAAGCTTATGTTAAACTGTGTTCAGAGCTTAATATTTCTTTGTATTCGGACAACTATTTGCATACACAGTTGAGATGTGGTGTTAGTGTATTCAAGACAGTTATAATCCAGTAAATGTGGACATGCTCATAAATTGACACTTCAGCTATGAATTGTTTTAATTATTTGTTCCATGCTATATATACATACTGTACGCACATACTTATTTCACAATGCAACTATTAAGCTGGAAATTTAAATTACTCTCTTATGTTTTGGTCCCAGTATGTGTGCTCAGAAGTCCCACAGATTTCAACAGATTTTCCATATATAAATTGTTCTCTCATCTCCCATTTGTCCTGTAAGGGAAAACAGATGGGTATTCTTCTCCTCCCATCAGTGGGTACCAGTGTGCAGTGTCATTAACTGCCCCAGTTCCCCACCACCAGCATGCACTTTTAAAAGATAGTTAAGAAATGGGAGTTCATGTATCTCCAAATATTTCATCTATTCTGGCTCTTACACAGCAGCTCAGATCCCTGTTATCAGCGGCACAAGGAAATATAATCTGTATTAAAATTATTTTTTTAAATGCTTCATTCTTCAGACCATTCCCCCATCAGAGACAATTTGAGAAAAGTTATCCTCTAAAAGAAAGATAAGCTATAAAAACAGAACACACGTTCTTGCTAAGAAATTGTGGAAGGTATATGATGGCAGATAAGGAAGTCGTCTCTGCCAGCTTTAACTATCTCCTATCTTCCAGTCTTTCTTGCATCTTTATTCATAATGACAAAACAGCGCTGGGAACTCGACTCAAACGCGAGTCACAAAAATGTGCATTTTTTGCTTACTCACAAATTATGCATATGGGAAGACTCTGAAAAACACTCAAGTCAAAGCCATGCTGACTTAAGTCTCATATTCAAGTCACCAAGTCAAGTCTGCCTGTGTTTGGGGGTGCTTGTTTACCATTTTCGCCATGTGAAAAACTCATGGGGCTGTCATGCAGACTAGGCAATCAGCAGGTAGTTCCAGCCACAATGTAGGGAAGGGAGACCTGGAAGATCAGGGTTTAAATCCCCCCTCAGCCATGAAGCTTCCTGGGTGACCTTGGGCTAGTCACTCATTCTCACCCTCACAGGTGAGACAAAAGGATAAAAAACTTTGTAAGGACAAAGGATAAAAAACTTTGTAAGGACAAAAGGATAAAAAACTTTGTAAGCCACCTTGGGCATTTGTTTTGACATGGGAAAGGCGGGGTATAAATCCATAAAATAAAATAAAATGTAATGTGTCCGTTTGCAGAAAAGAGAAATGAGAGAAAGCTCTTTGGACACATTCTGATAGGAAGGTAAGAACAGATTCAAAGGGAACACCTTCCCCTTTGAATTAAGATCAGCATCCTCACAGTTAATCTCCTGGTGGAGCCTAAAGCTTGTTTCATTTCAGAGAGCTTTTCAGACCTCATAACAGCGGTGTATGAAATTGTCTTTTACTCAGTATTTTTATTCCTGACTGCTTATTTTAATAAATTCCAAAATCCCTACTTCTGTGCAATGGTTAAAGGTAGAGGCACTCTGTCCTCCATTCTATATGGTCACCCTGCTCTCAGTGGTGGGATTCAAATAAATTAACAATAGGTTCTATGTCCCATTAGTAACCTTTCTCAAAACCAAGCGCTCATTAGCAAAGAGTTCTATAGATTCCCTGAAGCCCACCACTGCCTTCTCCCCTACCTGCTTACGGATGGGTAGGCATAGTGGGGGACTGTTTAAAGATAGTTCTGACACACACAGATAGAGAGAGAGCTTGGCAGCAGCCCTGTACTTTCCACGACAAGACTTTTTAAAGGGGATGCTGCAACGCAGCTGGAAACAATCATATCGCTCTGCCTTTCCATTGGACTATATCAGTGGTGTGGAGAGGGGGGATTCGCTGCTTGGGTAACAGCCTATCCTCCATATCAATCTAACCCAGGCCTTCATGCTTCACATGCAGCATATGCAGCGCTGAGCACAATACTTTCAAGTCTTTCAAGACTGACGGATGCCTGCTGGGGTGACTCAACTTGAGTTCTATCTAGTCACAAAAGGGTGACTCAAGTACTCTTGTAAAGTGCCCCATTATGACTCACTTTCAACTCAAGTCATGGGGGGCAGTAACTCTAGACTCAAGTCAATCCCTGTGCGACTCTTCCTAAAACAGTGACAAAGTAATGATTTGGAGATATGCATTCCATATACTAAACACTAAGAGCCCAATCCTAACCATGTCTACTCAAAAGTAAGCCCCATTGTGTTCAATGGATCTTACACCCAGGAAAGTGTCTTTAGTATTGCAGCCTAAGTCTCCAGAAAGCTACCCTTTCAGAGGTTAAAACAAAACAGTGTGCGAATCAAAACACGCAACTTATTTTAGTGTATGTCAATTCAAACCAAATGTTATGGAGAATATCTCTCTTCTGTCCCAGGAATGCCAAATCTGAGAACAGTATGTTAGCAGAAGGGCTATCTAAGCACGAACAGGGATGATATTCCTGTTTCTACTTAGTCCTGTGGTCACATGTGTTTTTCTTCCCTCCTTGTCCACAGCTGGAAGCCTGGCTTTTCAAACCATTATTAGAAAATCCCATGTTGGTATGAGTTTTATTACTAGAAAATGTCTTGATTGACAGACCCCGGTTATGCAGTTTTACCAACATTAGAAAATCCAAAGAATAACCTTTCTCCTTGCTCATCTTGTGCAGCAACCCAGTACCCAAGGCTGTCACTCCCTATCTAGGCCAGGTGAAACACGAGGTGGTCCTCTTCATTGTTTTGCTTTTTAAGATTTATTTTATTTACAAAATAAACGTTTTATATAATTTCATAAAACTGGTCCAAACGCCAAACAATACACATAGTGTATACAAAGTTTGTTTTTCAGGAAGGCAAAATCCTGTTTAAAATTTGGATCTGAAGAAGTCTTATCTGAATCCAAATCAAACTACACAGAGGTCTGATTTGGTTGAATGCTTATTTCTGTGTGATATATCACCAACATGTGTACATTGTATGTGTCCATATGTGTTTGAAAATCAGTGGGATTTTAAGACATTAATAATAACACTTTCAAATAATCCAATATTTAAAATATTGATATAACTTTAAAATATTGATATGCATTTCACGGCCAAAGGCAAACAATGGCTTTTAACTCATTACTCATAAGTCAAGATCACTCAAATAATACCCCTAAGTTACACCCTCTTTAATGTTCAGTTCACAGTTCTCTTTATTAAACTACATTTTAATCCAGAACTGAAGCATATATTACAAAAACTTTGGGCATGAAAGATATGCCATGCATTAAGACTCATGCCTTTCCATCCATGTCATTATCATCATCAATCATCATCATCATCCCCTGTACTACTATGGGAACTATTCTAGCTCCTTTTTTTCCTTTAAGTATTTTTAAACATATAAGCCAGCAAGAAAGTTCACCTATTCTGCTACTCATCTGTTCTTGTAAACAATGAAAATTGCTGGGGAAAACCCCCAGCTTTATTTAATACTAATATACCTGGAAGAATAGCTCAAACATCTAAGTGAAAAACAGTCATCTGTCTCATGCTAGCCTTTTTGCTTTTGGATAGTATCCTGTCCAAATACAGCTGTAGTGGAAATTACTAGATAATAACATTTCAATAGTCAAATTTGGAGAGGGACTGCACCTTCATGGCACAGCACATGTCTTGCATGCAGGACGTCTCAAGATTCATCTCTGGTTAGCACCTCCAAAAGGAGTTGGGGAGTACCTCTCTGAAACTCTGAAGAATCATGGCATGTTAGATGGACCTATGATCTGAGTCATTACACTGCATGTGATCCTATGTTCCCAAAATGTTCACCATTATATTTAAGACTGCAGCATTCCATCAAGAGTGCTATACCCATCTTCCAATATTTTACGTATTATCTAAGATGGGTAGCATTATCTGTCTATTGAACAACTCGGTACAGTGGTGCCTCACATAAAGAGCTTAATTCGTTCTGGAGGAATGCTGTTTAAGTGAAACGCTCTTTAAGTGAAGCGGATTTTCCCATAGGAAACAATGGAAACTCAGACTATTGGTTCCACAATCTCCAAAATATTCATATAAAAATATTAAGTGGATGTAAAAATGATGACAAAACACTGTAATTAAATTCAAAATATGCATTCAATGTGCATGATTCTATGAAGTTTACTAAGGGTGCAATCCAGAGCAAGTTCAACCTGCTCTGCCCTAACTGCTCTCTCCTAACTATTCTGTATCCAGAGCAGAAAGTTATGCTGCATCCAGAGATTCAGGAAGCTTGGGCTGCCCTAACTGCTCCAGAGCATGCTAAGTCTGTGACACTGGGGAGGGCTTACTCCTGAGTAGATCCCCCTCAGATCACACTGAAGAAGGAACAGCTGTGGTGCCTACATGGGTCTACTCATTACTATACCTGCTCCTGAGGTGGTATATCTCTGAGGAACTGGAAGAGGGCATTTCTGCCTTGAAACAGGCTTTGGATACAGAGTAACTGCTCTGCCCTAGGCAATGCTAAACATGCCCTCAACTTGCCTCTCCTGAGCTGCTTAGGCTGCCCCAGTTAGGGCAGAGCAGGTCCACCTCTCTTAGGGCACCCTATGTTGCCTTGCTCTGCCCTAAGCCTCTTCCAGAGTAACTGGGCTGGAGCATCTTGCTGTTGTTCCACCCTAGTGATAGATAGGGCAACCCAAGGGCTCTTATGTGCAAGGAATAGTTGCTCTGGATTGGGCTGCCTGGCTGCAATCCTAAAGACACATTTAAATCCCATTTAACACAATGGGGCTTTCTTCTGGGTAGACATTGTTAGGAGGCTGCAATCAACGACACTTTCCTGGGAGTAAGACAATGGGGAGTAACACAATGGGGCTGACTTCTGAACAGACATGGTTAGGAGGCTGCAATCAAAGACACTCTCCTGGGAGGCTTACCTGGGCTTCTGCTGGAGGTTCAAGGTGGCTGGTGGGGGCACTTGGGGGCAGTTAGAGGCAGCAGCCCTGGCCAGCAGCCCTTTTAAACAGCCTCAGCGTGGAGCATCAGGGCTATATAAGTGCTTGTTAAGTGAAGCGGAACTTGTTATGTGAAGCAAGATTCCTTGGAAATTTATACTTGTTATGTGAAATGCTTGTTATGAGAGGTACCACTGTATATTGCAGTGCCATGTTTTATAGTATGATTTCTTCTTTGCCTTGGGTTTCCTTTTTTAAGGAAGAAAGGCTAGATATAAACCAAATATATAAGAGTAAATAAATTTCTGTTTTAATTGCAGTTAGAAGCCTGCTAAGCTGGGGCTGTAGAAAAATAGTATTTTGGAAAGATGGACCACCTTGTTAACTGATCTGTCATTCAGTCCAGCTGATATCACAAAGCTACTGTTTCCAAGTAAATAAAGGTTTTTTCTTGGGCAGTACCACTGCTTCTTGAGCCATTTGCCCATTCAGAGTTAAGGAATTCACACTTGATCCAGTCAGCTAGTTCGTATGACAACACAGCATTGAGCCAACTGCTTCCTCCATCCATCCTCCACCAATTGGGCCAAAAGCCATGACTGTTCTGCCTCATTTCCTACATTCACTTACTGGCAGATATACACAGGGTCTAAAACTGGTCACGTCATCTCAAAACACAAGAGATTACGTTGGCATAGATGGGATGCCTATTAAGGCTGCTGCTTTTTTCTTTTTGTTAATTGCCTACTGAGAAAAGGAATATTTTCCTTATTCATTAGACAAAAATAGCTCTGGAATAAAATGCAAAATTCAGGAGAAACAGCAGGAAGCAAAAAGATTATGACTTTTTCAGCTTGTTGACATCACAAAGAATGAAGACTACAATTCAGCAAAGAGGATTCCAGATGGTCCTTTGTGAGGACCATCATAACCTATACAGCACAGGGATGGCCAAACTTGCTTAATGCAAGAGCCACATATGGTAAACGTCAGAGGTTTAAGAGCCACAAAAAAGAGGCTTGAGAGCTGGCACATTTAACAAGCAATTAAATTCTTAAATATATTTACTCACCATGAACACTAAACTTAAATTTTAATGCAGTGGACTCTCGGTTTATACCTAGTAAATAATTATACAGCCCAATTTTTTATTTACCTTTTTGTATCAACTGTGATGGAAAAAAGGAGCTCAGCTAGCATCTGTCCATGAGCAGCACATCATATATCAAAGAGACATATGTGGCTCACAAGCTGATGTTTTGCCACCCTGGCATAGCAAATCATTGCAATGGTCTTCAAACTTTTAAAAGTCCTCCCTCCAGAGTTAATCTCTTCTCCTAGACCTCTTTCTCACACATATACCGTATATGACTACTGGAGGATGAAAACTTTTCATCACAGGTTGAACTGCAGTTTGCCTATATAGTGGTGCCTCACATAAGTTTAATTCGTTCTGGAAGTATGCTTGTTATGTGAAACACTCTTTATATGAAGTGGATTTTCCCATAGGAAATAATGGAAACTCAGATGATTGGTTCCACAACCCAAAAAATACATTGGAATTGAATTCAAAACATCCAACTTAGGCTACAATTCTAAAGACACTTTCCTGGGAGTAAGCCCCATTTGTGTTAAATGGGGCTTACTCCCAGGAAAGTGTCTTTAGGATTGCAGCCTAAGGGCAAAATCCATTGCAGTTACAGGTCCCCACAGTTCCGTCCCCTTGTAGTGTTATCTTATGGAAAGTCATCTTAACTGCTCTGGAGCAAGGGGATTAATTTCACTTTAGAATATAAGCCTAAGTAGACTTCATAGGAATATGAAGTCAATATGCACATTGAATGCATATTTTGAATTCAATTCCAGTGTTTTGTCATCATGTTTACATACCGTTAATATTTTTTTATGAATATTTTTTGGGTTCTGTAACCAATCGTCTGAGTTTCCATTATTTCCCATGGGAAAATCTGCTTCACATAAAGAGCATTTCACATAACAAGCATGCTTCCGGAACAAATTAAACTTGTTATGTGAGGCACCACTGTATAGGAGAGTGATAGAAGAACTTTTAAACAGACTATGACATTGCTTGACTATCCTGAGGACTGGTTATAGGTATGAAAAGATGTCTAAACCCAGGAGCCCACCTATTAAGGAGAACATGGCCCTGGATAGAGATTCCAGAAAAGTGACAGTTCAGAGAAAACAAGTTCAGAGCCTGGGGAACTAATTAGGTGAGAACTGCCTCTCCCAAAGACTTGACCTCAAGCCCAAGGAGAAAACTATACACGACTTCAGATAGAAAAGAATTTAAATGAAATTGAGAATATTATTTGGTAATATGTTGTCAATATGTTAAAACAGAGTCTCAAAGCATCTTCCGTCTGAGATGAAGGGGGAAAAAAGATCAGAAATGCAGACATGCTCCTATAATCCTTTCTAATTGTAGTGATAACCTTGGAGGCATGTATAAATACACACAATGTGAAGCCTCTGAGTTAATTAACCCAACAAAGGGATTCGTGCTTATATCCCATTTGCCAAGCATACTGCTGGTTGCCAAAAATGCTTCCAGCGTATAGGATACCTTCAGGCAAGCATGACAGGTGTCAAAGTACCAGCACAAAGGAAAACACTCTATTTGGCATTGTTGCTCCTGCATTACTTTTCCCAGTACTTTATGTCACTGAAAAAGGAGTGCATCTTCCAAATCTAACCAGAATTCAAAGTCAGAATTCAGCTGTAACAGGCACAATTGCTGTGTCAGCATTTGTACTCATGCTGGTAAGTAGCATTTGGGAGGTTTAAGCTTAGAATCTAAATCTCACTGTGACAAAACTGTTCCAGGTGCTCAAAAGGATGTACCAAAATCGACAGTGAAAATAGGTCATCAACACAATGTGAATAAGGTTAATGACTTTTGAAAATATAGACTTGGCTTGCAGAATATCCTAGGTTAATAAATCCCTAATATTTTCCAGGTAGGACAACAAAGCCATCTAAAACCTGAGATAAAGGTGTGAAACATAAGGCCAGATGTGACCCTGGAAGCTTTTTACCTTGGACTCTCCCAGCAATATCATCAGCTGCTCTCAATTGCCGAGTTGAGTTGAGTTGTCACTACTGAAAAGAGGCTGCCCACATAATAATTGGTGCAGTCCATGGGGGTCAAAAAGAGTCGGACACGACTGAATGACTAAACACATCTTGAAAATATTATTAAGATTTGCGTATTTTCTCCTTCGTTATTTGCAGCAAATGAGTTCCTAAGAGCGCAATCCTAACTATATTTACTCAAAAGTAAGTCCCATTGTGTTCAATGGGTCTTAATCCCAGGAAAGTGTTTTTAGGATTATAGCAACCTAAGTGAGAAAAAGTGCCTATTTTTGGTCATAACCTGATTAATGATATCACTTCCTGCTTTACGACATCAATTCCAGCATTCAGCAGGCATCATGAATGGGATTCAGTCTGTTTTAAGAAATGAATTTGACACCTCTTGCCCGAGACAGCAACAGTTAATCAGAAGATGAAGCGAGAGGTTGGATGGATGCACAATTTGACTCAGTAGAAGCCAATTCCGCATTCAAAGAAAGCAAACACTTGTTAAATATTCTTGTGCTATACTGCAAACTACTACATGTTGCAAACCAATATGGCCCACATGAGAATACAAGTGAGCTCACAACAACACTGAAGATTTGAAAACCATTACATGATCTAATAGTCATTAAATGAAGAAGCTTTTTGAGACTGTAAGCATATAGGCTGCAATCTCATAAATACTTTCCTTAAAGTAAGCCACATTTAACCCAAGGAGACTTATTCTAAGTAGATGTACACATGATTGAACTTCCAATCTATTATTATCAAAGATGTTTCAAGGGATTGGTAAGGTCACCAGCTAATCCAAACAACTGTCTGCCAAATCAAATATTGTTGATTGGCTAAGAGCTCTTTAAATCAAAAGCCTTACATGTCTAACTCTACTTCCTCCTGATTTCATATGTAATGATATAATTTTGGGGCCAGAGCAAAGATTATAAACCAATAAAATCTACTGTCAATAACAGCTGAACAAAAAGCAAAGGAGGGACCATCAGTAACTACCAACTACTGATAGGTTATGAATTTCTTTTTTTGCAGGCCTCCATCAGTCTTGGAAGACTATGGTATCGTGCTCTGCGCTGCATACATTGCATGCGAAGCACGAAAGCCTAGGTTGGATTGTTATGGATAGGCTGTTACCCAAGCAGCAAATCCCCCCTCTCCATGCCACTGAATTAGTCCAGTGGAAAGGCAGAGCTGATACGAGTGGATCCAGCTGCATCCAGAGCTGGGTTAAGGATAGGAGCTCACCCTGTCTTGCGGGGCCGACCCAGGTCTCGAACCCTGGCCTGCTGCTTAACAGGCACAGTGTCTTAACCACTTGCACCACCCATAGCCTGATGGAGGCCTGCTTTTTCAACTAAAAAGTTCACAAAGTGGTAAAGAGACCAGATTAGTGTTCTTTGGGCACCAGTCCAACGGAGATGGTTACAGCAAGAAGAAAAAGTGCACATGATATTCAGCCATGAGCCACATCAACACTTCTGTAGTTAGTATAGTATGTACATATGGATGTGCTTTTAAGTATCTCCATAGATTTTGATGTCAACAGTGATGAAATTAAACAGTGAGATTTATTAGGCACATGAACACAACTAGTACAGGATTACCACCATATTCATCATACATTTGGACGGATAAATGGTTTGATTTTGCCTCAAAAAAATCACATTGCTTCAAAATTCAAAGTGTTTTGTAAATTATTTACTTTCCATGAGGTTCCTTTTCCCTTCCAACTGCAGCTCTGATCACCTGCCCAATGAACTGAGCTTATAGTCATTAAATTTCTCTGAACCCACTCGGTTCAGTTTTTCCCACTTAAAAAAATGTCACTTCTGAGAAATATAAATAGCGCAGTACATTTATTCCAATTTTTGTTATACCCAATAAATAAAATTTATTAGCTAAAGGGGTTTCTGCAAAGCTGAGCCACTTTCTTCTCCCATTTTTATTACTTTTCATGGACCTGCTCCATATTGTGATTGTGAGCCAAGGCATTCAGCATTGTGAACAGCAAAACATGAAGACAGCTTCACAGGCTGCCATATAAAACCATTCATCTTTACCTGACTTTTAAGGAAAAGCAATGATTTTAGACTGAATAACATTTTAAAGTCCCTTTACCCAGTCATAGTAATAAAGGGGACTTGAGAGAAGTCCCTTTATCCCAATTCCATGTTAACAATCCAAGGCTACTTGTTAGTGTTTCAGTTTCAGGCTCATTAAGTATTGACAACAACGAACAGGTGCCTAGCAATATACTTTCAAGAATCATCACAAGTTGCAGAGCAGTGGTGGTGTTTGACATTTAGAAGGCAAGAAAACAACAGCAAATCAAGGATGTTGGCTGCAATCCTATAAATATTTTCCTGGGAGTAAGCCCCCTAACATAATGGGATCTGAGTAGATGGCAAGACCAATCCTAAACTGCCCAGAAAAGCAACTGTGACCATACTAATCTGTTTAGAAAACTCCCCTTACTATTCTCACTGCATTGCCTATAAGGCTATTACCAACCCCCTGCCATAAAATCTTAGTTGCATCCAACATTATGATTCTGTAAGGGGAAAATATTATGTCAGTAATGCTTAAAATAATATATAAAATCCTTTATAGTTGCTCACATTTCCAAAGAATTCATGAACTCAAAGGAGACGTAGGGCAAAATCCAGAGTAACTACAGGGAGTCCTTGCTCCAGTGTAAGAACAATTTACTCTGGATTCTAATATGAATTTCCCATAGGTTTTCAATAGGAGGTGCAGTAACTACGGGTGCACATAATGTCTCTTACATGCACCAGTAGTTACTCTGGATTTTGGGGGTACTCTTGTTTTTTATACCGATGAAACCCCAGGATTACAGCGTTGATCTCCTTAGAGCTACTGTTGTCTATTTAACTTTTTTAAAAAGTAAATGATTCTCACAGATATTTGAGATTTTTCATTGCTCTCTTATGATATGTCCTTTTCAGTCCCTAATAAGATGCACAGGGCAGGAGAGTTCCTGATTAAATTGGGAACTAAAATTGGCAAGCACACAATTAAAGAGCCTTCTGTAAGCCAAATGGAGGCAACAGTAATTCATGCTCTAAGCATGGGTTTGTAATGCTGGCAGATGAACTGTCTGGTATTCCATTCCTATGAGGAATGGAAACTGTATGGCGAAACCTCCGTTACTCATTTTCTCTGCTTTAAACACTTAGGTATATGAAAGGCAAGACTGTTGGGCTAATTCCCCCACCCCTCATCCACACAGACACAAGACACAGACACACAAATGAACTTTGTAACTTAATTATGTTGTGTATCTAATATGATCATTTCTTGTCAACAGAGTCTAATTTTTTTCCTGATATATACAATTAGGAAGGAAATAAAACAAATCCTAAACTCAGAATAATTTTTTTAAAAACCAGACACATACACTTTCTTTATTGGGCATTATATCTCATTAAGTTTTCATGTTTGAACATCAGAATGAATCATGTATCTGTTTTTCATTCTTCGTGGTATGCAATTGGTTCTTTGCATTGTTAGGTGATTTTTAGATATTTTCTCATGACAGCTCATTTTGTTTTATTTTGTCCTATTAAAGGATATTTGCTGGCTGCTGTTTTGCATCAATTAGTATGCAAGCCACCCAAGGAAGAACAATTGCATAGAGAGACTTCATCAAGAGACGTCGCTTAGCAAACTCTCCCACAGCCAGTAAAAATGTTTCCTTAGGTCTGACATCTCAATTCATAATTGTTTTGCCAATAAAGATTTTTGTAATTGCAGCACTGATTTTGTTGCCAACCTCATTCTGAGATAACGACATCTACATGACAAATCAAAACCATTAGGAGCCTGATTTAAAACTCTACCTCCCCCAAAAGATCATAGGCTGCAATCCTGTGCACACTTTCCTGGGAGCAAGCCCCATTGAACATAATGGGGCTTCTTTTGGAATACACCTGCTTAGGATTGGGCCATTGGTAACTTTGAAAGGGTCCTGAACATTCTTGTGGGACTCCTTAGCTTGTATTTCAGACTGCAATTCCCACATTTGCGTGTAAAGCAGGACAGGATTAAAACAGGTAACATATCCAATCCTACAGTAAATACATATCATATACACCTGCAAATACCGTTACCTTCTCTGCATATTATGAAGTTGACATAAAAGGAAGTAAACAATGAAATTAATTTATTAATCTCAGCATCAATCTTACGTTGTTGCCATTAATCACCAGACATATCTCTACCTTATAGTATATATGGCATCCTCTTCTCCTATATTTCTGTCAGTGTGTCACCTAACTCAGCTATTCAAATAAGAATGTCAACTTCTACAGGACTACTAGATTGCAATAACCTACATTTACTGAATCCTGATGACCAGTCTCAGACACAAATACTGTATTTGACCTCAATATAGGTCAAATTCTATATTTGACCTCAATATAGAAACTATATTTTCAATAAAAAAAACCAGGAAAGTGTCATATTAACTCATTCTGCTGGTGAAAGAGTTGAACAAGAAATAGAAAGTTCACACTATCATAGGTTAATATGAAGCAGTCCATGCTCCATATGTCATAGAGCTGAAATGGCTGCTATGGTTTGCTGAGTGCTACCACACAACCACTAGTAGCTACTTGGATGTAGGGAACTTTTGTTCCTTTCCCATGGGTAAGAGAAGTAGCCCCATGATGAAGCTACATGATTTTGCAGCAACACTTCTGTTGCCCTAGGATCAAGAGCTTCTGCATCTGGCTGTGAGTAGTTGATAGGATTGCAGTCTCACTGCCACCAGTACTGGCGTTATGGCATCAGCCTGGCCAGCTGAGTCCTCTGCTGGGTATTAGTCCTCATCCAAATGCCCTATTTTGTTGACCCTCAAATGCTATCACACCTTTCATAAATATTTTAAGGATAAAGTCAATATTTGAATAAGCAGACATTACCAGACAGTAAGTTATAGGAGGTAGACAGAGATCTCCTTGAACATGACTGTATTAATAACAGATTGAATAGCTTGACAAAAATTCAAGCTGGTATTCAGGTTTTCTAGCCATTGATAAACATGATCTTCAAAGTGTAATGTTTCACCATCCTTTATTGATAGCATTTTCAAAGGCAATAAAGGTAAAAATAGCCAAATATATGCAGAGTTCATAGAGGATATTGAGTTGAAACTAAAGGGTAGACATCCAACAAATGCCAGCAAAAATGGATGGCGAAATGTTAGGCTTTGAATATTGTTTTTATCAATGGTTAGTAAACCCAGAAACCAACATGTAGCAGGTGATTATAGCGGTCCAGAAGACTCTGATATCTTACAAAATACTAAACCCAATTCCAAGGTGCCCAGGCAGTAATATATTTCCCCTTGTGCCCAAGGTACTTTCTTTCCACTGAACAAATTATCAGATCAGGTTCATTAAAGAAACAACTGAATTAAAATTTTTATTCTGAGACCATTATATGCATAGCCACGGTAGCAGTACTCTCACAGCCTCACTGGAGAATTACATCATGATAACTGAAGTAATTTGGAAGGATTTCCAGAGGGAAAATAGAGAGTGTCAGTAGTATAATGAGATCAAAAGGCAAGATAAGTCAGCAAGACTGCAAAAAATGTGAAAATTACTTTGATCAGAGATGACAAGGCTATCAAGAACTCAGATTCTTACAAACTTTTGACTGTACATGGTAATTGTTAAGTGACTATCACCACAGTTGTTCATCTGACAATGTGGGTTGCCATTCAGGCAGTTAAAGATGTCAGTGATTCTCTTTTTTGGGGGGATATATAGTAATAATTCTATCCTGAATGAAAGAATGGAAGATTTGGATCCTCAAACACGAGGCTTCCTCAGCTACATCAAACATGGGGGTGAGAATGCAGCGGCAAACTGTTCACTAATGATGAAAATCACACCTCTTAATTGAGGAATTGCCTAGTTACATTGTGGCTGATCCTGTGCAATTACACCACTAATGCTATCACATATTCCCTCTTAACTGCAGATTACTGCCCCCCCCCCACTGTGTATATTCTCTAGTGATGAAGAAGAACCTCAAACATAAATTTTATATGCACTTATACTTCTGAGATTCATTGTTATTGAACTCATTGGGACTTATTTCCAATTAGATATGCATAGTATGGCACTATATGGCTTATTTTGGTTTAACCAAAAGTAAACACTTGACTGTAACTATTGAGACATAATCCAGATATGCACAGACTTGTAAATTCTTGTAATTTAGACACAGAGAGCGTCTTCAGACATAGAGAACATCTTGCAAATCCCAATCTTATGCATTTGCACTCCAAAATTTGGGGTTAGCCTTTCCTCTACCTCCTTCTCTTTCTTGCCTGTTCACACATGATTGTCTTTGCTGCCTTATTATTAATGGAGTAGGAATCACTGAAATCTGGGTAAATGACATCTATGGGTGTCAATAGACAGACACACACACACCAACACACAGACACAGACACATATACACACACACTTTCCTATCTAAGGCATTACATCAGACTTGCAGTCCAGTCCAATTCCATGCATGTGTGCTTAGAAGAAGAATTCACTTTATCAAATCTATGTGCATAGGATTGAAACAGGCATTATCAGAAGCCGTTTAATATTTAATAAAAAAAATAAAACCAGCAGCACTACTACTCTGGCATTTATCAGACCATTATATTCGCATACCTGCTCTGCCTTTAAATTCAAGACAGAGCTTATCTGGCTTTAAAAACAGGATTAGACAAATTCAGGGATTGCACAGGGTCCACTATGCTGCATATGGTAATGCAGAAACTCTGAATACTTGGCTGAAATCCAATGCAAACTTACATGAAAACAGGACCCATCAAATTAAATGGGTCTTACCCTACAATCCAGAGTAACTATGGGGGCACGTAAGAGACATTTACGTCGACGTATTATGGCACCACCTAGTGAAAACCTATGGGAAATTCATATTGCAATCCAGAGTAAATTTTTCTTACATTGGAGCAAGGACTCCCCATAGTTACTCTGGATTGCACCCTTACTTCTAAACATACAAATACCCTGGTACCTGGGTTTACAAGCATTATTTGTTCAAGAAGCATGCTCATAATCCAAACCACTAGTATAAGAAAGCAAATTTTCCCATAACAAATAACAGAAACTCAGACAATTTGTTATGCAACCCTGGGGTCCTCAGGGATCCTGAAACCGGCTGAATCAGCATCCAGGGAAGTTTCTTCTGAGGAAGTTCCTGCCCTGCTTGTTTTGCAAGACATTGCTCGTAAACCGAGTAAAACATTTGCAATCTAAGGTACCGCTGTATAACATTGTGGAACTAGTTATGTAACCATTATCCCTGCTAATGAGACAAAAGGGCACCTATAAAATGATAGCAGGGGGAGAACAATCAGCAAAAGGGCAGCGAGATTTGTCCCCATTTTGGAATGAGCACAATAGGGGAGTGATACAGGCATTATGTACATCATAATCATTCATGAAGGCAGCACCATTGAGACTTACAATGAGCACTGATACCACCCTAACAGGATTCCTTAGGAAGATGATTCGGGCGGACATTTGAAGTACACAATATTTGTACTGTAACAGACTTGCAAGAGACAGAATCCAAAGGAATGTCTCTTCAAACAGAACAACATGAGAATAATTTAAGCAAAAGCACCATTATTAGCTTCTAGAAGTATTTCATATTTAGGTGTACAAAACAGTTACATGGGACAATATATATATTCACAACAGATGTACCATAAATATAATTTAATTTTTAAGGACAAAGCATATATGAAAATATTAGCTATGAAATAAAAATTGATAGCAAGAGATGCAAGGGTGAATTTTTTTAAAAAAAATATCACCTGAACACAGTTTTATGGGCTGCCTGTTAAGCCCTGGTTAATGTTTTCTTCTAAGGATGAAGCGAAGACGTCAAAGCAAGTAAAGTGAAATTGAGACTTTGCTCCGGAAACCTTTCCCAAGACTTTCTCATTTTATATAGGAAATCAATTTGCATCACTGATAATATTGTTCAAATCAGATGACACTGTGTGGTTAGAAGGTAATTTACTGTGCTGCCGAAGCAATTTGATAGTTGTTCTGATTTGTGATTTTCATTTTGTTTGTTAATGAAAAAAATTAATGAGCAATGTTATTGGAAGTACAACTCCAAGCACCAGCATTATTAACCATGTTTTCAATATACTGTACATTATGTTGATTGCACAGCCGGAGTCTAAACCTTTGCAGCATACACCAGTCAATCAACGTGATGTGGAATTTGCAAGGAAGACTTTTGGCACGTACCTTTGCACTGATTTGTGTTTTTGTCTAGAATTGCTTTTGTAGATACGATTTTTCCATACCTGCAAAACAAAAGCACAAAGAACTGTGATGTTCATTTTCAGGTGTTTTAAAACCACATTCAGTTGTCAAGGCCAGTTGTCAAGCTCTGTTAACGCTAAGAATGACACTAGTGTGTGTTGTTGTTGTCCCCAAAAAGCAAAAAAAAAACCCACAAAAAATAACTGATCACAGAGTGAAAAGCATGCTTCTGATTCTGAATAATGTCTGTGCTTCAGGTCTGACCTTGATGGGCTACCATTTGGAAAGCAGTTAATTTTCTACTCTAGCCCCTTTATCATCAACAAAAAGACCAATTATGAAGGTGGTTTTTCAGATTGTCAAAGAAAACAAAGATGTTTTTGTGAATAACTTGATTAAATTAGGTTAAGCTTGCATTTTTTATTAGGTTAAATGAGAGAGCTAGTGATTTCCCAGGGCTCAGACTGGACCAGTCACTAAAATTGGCAATGTAGTAGTGGCATATGGAGACTTTCAATAGCCAGCTCAGAGGGGGATGCATATTTTCAGAAATGGGGCATACGTATCTTGTGTAATTTGTCTGCCTGAGGCTTTTTAGTTTAGAGGGATAATGACAAAGGAAGAGGGACATTATACAGGGTTGTAAATCATGAATGATGTGGGAAGTGTAGATGGAAACACATTGTCTCTGCCTCTCAAAATACTAAAATCTGCAGGATGATCACTCCATCTCTTTTTTGTTTTGTTTACTACTATACCAGTTCTGTACCAAAATTCTGCACCATTTTGTCACCAAAATGAACTTCAAAATGATAAGAGGAAAATTATAACAAAAAATTCTGTGAATCCATACAGTTCAGAAATAGAACAATTTCTATAATAAACAGAATGAAATCAAGTCAAGACATCTTCAACAAGCATTAAAATATTTAAGAACAATCAGATATTAACCAGCCTCTGAAAGATTAAAGGCACAATCCAGAGTAACTACAGGGAGTCCTTGCTCCAGTGTAAGAACAAGTTGTTCAGGATTGCAAAATGAATTTCCCATAGGTTTTCACTTGGTTATGCAGTAACTACAGGTGCACGAAATGTCGCTTACGTGCTCACGTAGTTACTCTGGATTTGGCTGTAAGATAGAAGTGGCCAATTGCACTTCTGATGGTGGATTCCAGAGCAAACCTGTAACTCCAGTCCAACCATCAGCTGAGAATCCAACAGCAAAGCTAAGTCCAAACTAAAAACTTTTATTCTTCAGAAGTAGTGGAACCCCATCCCTTACATGCAAAACTAGCAGCCAGATGTTTAAAAACTGTGCTATTATTTTACTCAGAAGTAAGCCCATTGTGTTCAGTAAGACTAGGCTGTAATCCTATTTTACTCTTCAGAACAAACACCTCTACTGACAACCAAAACATGAATTACGAGCAGAACCACTGTTGCTAGTGTTCCCCATCTCATCTATATGGATGAATTAGGAGGATTTAATGAACAATTTTACGCAAAGCTGTTACGAGGTCTGGAATATGAGCCAAATTACCTTTCTCTGTACATTTTCAAACACAGATCACTACCCATTGTAGCCAGTACCATCTCCACTCTGAGCTTTTCCCTTGTACTTTGCCTGGTCGTGGTGACTCTTCATTGCTCTGGAGTCTCTAAACAACCTTCTTAGCATTTAACAAAGTGATTGCAAACTCTTAGAGAAAGGCGTATACTGTACAGGCCAACACTTGCCTGGTAGCTCTAAGCCCAGGCTACCTTTCGCCATACTCCACAACCAATTCTTATCCTACAATCCAGAGTAACTATGGGGGCATGTAAGAGACATTTATGTCAACATAGTTAAGGCACCACCTAGTGAAATCCTATGGGAAATTCATATTGCAATCCAGAGTAAATTGTTCTTATGTTGGAGCAAGGATTCCCCATAGTTACTCTGGATTGCTCTCACAACCAATTCTTGGACTGTAATCCTATACACATCTACTGGGGTGTATATCCCACTGAAGCCTGTGTAGGTATGCACAGGATTGCTCTACTGACCTGTCTTGCCGTATTGTGTGTGTCTTTGTCTCAATTTGATTTTCTGATCTTGCATATATGACACTGTCCTAAAATATACCTGTAACACAATTTTGCAGAGCTTCTTTTAAAACTTTTATTTTTAAACTTTTGCTGCTATTTTAAAACTTTTGGGACAATCTTTGGAACTGCTGTTTTAAAACTTTGGAGACAAAAGTTGGAGAATAACCCTGGACCTCACCCTTTCTAGAAATCACCATGGACTGAAGAAGCAAATGGAGACATCTGACTGGCCAGATGAAACCTCTATGGGAGGCTGAAACTAGAGCTCCTTCTAAGATGTATATGACATTGTGTGGACCCCTGTGGCAGCTGTATGGAATCATTACTTGTTACAGCACCTATGGGCATTCAGCTTGATGAACAATATCATCATGTGATCACTGAACTTCAGGTTTCCAAGCTTCTTGCTTAACTTGCTGCCCCTCAGAGCAGTGGTCTCCAAAACCCAACCCGGGGCCAGATCCGACCCTCAGTGAGCCTCAATGTGGCCCCCATCAAGACCCCTCTATCTAGCCCTTGGGCAAGCCTTGTAATCCACTCCAATACATTCTTATATGTAAATTTATGCATATTTATTCAAATTTGAAATGTAAATTTGTTTTCTTGCCCCCTGACACAGTGTCCGAGAGGTGATACGGCCCTCCTGCCAAAAAGTTTGGAGACCCTTAAAGGAACACTGTTTGCAACACCCGCCTCCTAGAATGAAGCTGGTGCACCTTGCAGCACCGGCTCACTTTGCCCTTCAGCAGACTGTAGCAGAGTCCAGGCAAAATGCATTGCAGTCATTGGCTGCAGAAGGGCCTGGGGGGCGGAGCCTGACTGTTCCTGGGCTTGCCTTGCCCGGGGAAGCTCAGTCGGGCTCCAGCAAGCATCCCCCACCCTCCCTCCCTGTAGTACAGCTTTGGGGCTGTACATCCCCTACCCTCCCTCCCTGCTGGTCGCTTCAGGGCCGGGTTGGAATTTTTTGGATGCCACCTGATTGGCCTTTGGTGGCACTCTTTTTTGCCTACCCTGAGCTGTGCAAGGGGAAGGGGTTAAATCCAATTGGCTTTCAAAACCCGGTCACTTTGGCAGGAGTTGTGTGGAATATGCAGGATAGGCCAACGGTGTGCAGCCTTAGGTAGCAGGGTTTGGGGGTGTGAAAGCCTCCCTGTGATGCTCTACCAGCTCCAGGGGACAGTTGGACAAGTCCCCTTACCTGGATGGGAAACCTAGGTGCAGATATGGTCGGACAGCCGGAGTCTGTGCGTCCAGCTACCTTGACCTTCGGGTTGGCAAAGACGGGCATCCTTGAACACTTTTCAAGGAATGCCCCGAGCCAGGCTGGGAACGCCCTTAACAACTGCATGGGAAACTATGCGGAGAGCCGCATCCCCTTAGAACGCACGGCTATAGTTGAGCAGCCCCTGTTTACTTTAATGTTTAATGCTAAATAGTTAATAAAAGCGGCCCTTTAATCCAGCACTTTTGTCCGGCTCTTTATTTGCGTCTGTCTGGGGTAAAAAGTATCATGGTAAATCTGATCTACACTGTCAGTTGGAGAAAGGTGGGGTTTAATTTCACAGATGAATATGTTGCAACCTTCCTTGCACATTTTCGTTATAAAAATATTAAAAATGTAATATATTAAAAATGAAAATATGAAAAATGCACCTAATATAACTTATATTTGAAGGGCTGAGGCACAACAGTAAGACAAGAAATCATTCAAAGAACATGATAAAAATGACACTTGTATTTCTCTTTACTAACATCATAAAGGACATAAATGTCACTGCAATGAAGTAATTAGAATAAATTTGAACAAGATTTTCTTAAATAAAAGATATTAATTAATTGCAACAGCCAGAACTCTAGTTCGAATAATTGGCCATAAAGCTGAAATTTGCCAGGTGGAAAGACAGTTCACAATATTGTAATTTACTTATGCAGGTGTACCATAATGTGATTTATCTGTAAAGCAGTATCATTTTAATTTCATTCAGGTATTAAGGGAAAATATGACTGTACCAAACTTCCTGATCCCCCCAAAGCAAGATGCAGTGTAAGCCTTTTTGCCATGTCTGGAATAAGGGATAAGCCACCTTGGGTCCCTCGTGAGAAAGGTGGGATATAAATGCAGTAAATAATAAGACTGGGCTGTAAATCATTGTGGTTATTGAATTGTCAGAGGCTACAAATAAAGGATTTATGCAGGTTTTCAACTATCTCATTAGTATTCACTTAACTTTAAAAAAATAGTGCCAGGCAAAATAAATACAGGAGCTATTACAAATTCCTATTCTCTGAGACAGAAATGGCGAAAACACCAGGAACCGTCAGCCCAAACTGATAATTTATAGTTTGAAAATTTTGCAGAGTTCACACAGAGTGCAGGCAACTCACATACATCCAGAAAAACTTCCTTTCATTATTTACAGATTGCAACTGTCTAGGTATTGGGCTTCTGTGATAATAATTATGATGCAACTTCTAATATTCTTTTTTCCAGATGATTTTACTTCTTTTAGAAATTATTTATGGGAACTGTATCACAGGAGGGCTTCAGCTCATTAAATATTTCTATTAACTCTCTTTACTTTCAAGGCTGATGTGTCAGCTTTATTCATTTCCGAGGACTGCATTTAACAGCTCAAAGAGGAACTAACACATTTTTCTTGGGTTCCATTCTTCAGAGGAAAGAACTAAAACCAACATAAAGTCATCATGGCTTTAAAGTAATCGTGAAATCGATCTCCTCGGTTTTCAAAGAGGAAGACAGTATCGACCCTGAGGCTTTTGCTGGCCTTAGGCCTGAATGGGTTGTGTGTTACTTTCTGAGGCACTCAAGTCACCATGAGGTTATTTTGCCACATCAGGTGATTACAGTGTGTGCAAATGTGTCATGTGTACCATTTCTTTTAACAGGAATCTTGTGTGGAATCTTTGGCACACAATGCATGGCAAAAAAAAAAATTAGTACTGAGCTACTGTTACATTAAATACATTGTTTGTTCCTTGCATGTTTTTGTTGAAGAAGGGGAAAAAACAGCTGTGGGGAAGCCTAACATAGGGCACAATCCAGAGTAGTCCTTGCTCTGACTACCTACACAGGCTTCAATGGGATATACAACCCAGTAGATGTGTATAGGATTACAGTCCAAGAATTGGTTGTGAGATCAAGGGCAAAATCCAGAGTAACTACGGGAGTCCTTGCTCCGGTGCAAGAACAACTTACTCTGTATTCCAGTATGAATTTCCCATAGGTTTTTACTAGGTGGTGCAGTAAATACGGGGGCACGTAAAGTCTCTTATATGCTCCCGCAGTTACTCTGGATTTGGGGGGGATACACAGTAGAGTAGTTCTCTATTAACTGTATTTACAATTCAGAGTAGTTCAAGACAATCCGGGTCATACACATAAATTCAAGTCCTTCAGTCTAAAACGCCTCAGAGCTTGTCAGTGTTATAGAGCTTCTCAGCTTGCCTCAGCTCTGACTGATGTCTGAGCTCCAACTGCCAACTCCAACCGACAGTTCCAACTGACAAAACCCAACCGTCAGCTCAAATTCTGAAAGTTCTAATCAGCCACAACCCACCTAGAACCAATAGGTTCATAAATCTAACATTCCTTAATGGGGAATCCGGGACTTCCAAAAGTAGCAGCCATGGATAAAAATGCTGAATGATCATATAGCACTTTCTAAATGTCTTTCCACATATATTATCTAGGGAAATTTAGAAGATTCCTACAAAGCACATAGGATCATCCCCATCTTGCACAATGGGATGAAGAGTCTTTCTGCATGCTCAATACATGCTGCCAATGACTTTGGGCCTCTTTGGCAACACATTCCAGCCAGCTAATTGCAATGCATTCATCTAGCAGGAAAATCATAACGGTATTCCCCCATCCCAGACTGTCAGATGTCTACTTTCTCCTCAGTGAATAAAGAAAATAGAACATAAATAGGTCGAGTCGAGACCATGCTCTACCAGCGGAAAACATAATATGGCATTTATTCTTTTCCCTTACTAACAACACTTAAAAGATGGGCAAAGGGGACACTTTGTAAAATCCAGAGATCTCAGAAGGGCCTATTGGTGTTTTCCAAGTCTGGCTTGTTTAAAATAGCAGTGCACAATGATTTACTATTCTGGATTTGATAGATGGATATGATAGATTTACTTACTATTACCATCAACACTACACCCTAAAACCCCTTGTCCACATTTCCTCTATATGCAAAACAACACATAAAATTCAACATTATCATCAGACCACACAAATCAGACCACACAAATATCCAGTGATGCATATGTCAAACAACTTTCTTCCCAGAACCTTCAAAAACCTATGTACTCTATGGCAGAGCCAAAGACTGGATCTCAGAAAGCCCAACAATTGCATACTACAATTTCCTAGTTTTGGCTAGTCTGCACCAGACCTTAATGTTATATTAATGTCATTTTTGTGGGTGTGATTAAGTTATCTACAGCATTAAGAGGATCTGAGTGTTATGAGAGCACACACTTCTCGGTACACATTGTTTCCAACTTAACGCTAAGTATCAGCTGTGTGTCTCCTGATAGCAGCACAAGAAGGTGGCTTCATTATGAGACAAAGAGCACTTTACTGTTGGCAGCAGACCTGATCCAGCAAGCATTGTGCATATATAAACATCAGCTGAGTTCAGTCAAAGCCTTCAACACAGCTGGCTACATTTACCAGAGCAAACCGTCAGTATTTCAAGTACAATATGTTGTACAAATGATCATGTGCAAACTTGTCCTTATTCTATAGGCTTGATTGAGTAGCAACTGTTTGAAGCTTTCTGAACTTCATAGCTCAGAAAGGGGTCAAACACAGAGGCCTAGAAGAGTTGGCTATCGTTGCTCCTGCAGAAAAGGAAATTCAATGGAACACTGGAAAAGAAAAAAAAAATCATCAGTAACAGTGGTTCCCATAATTTTATTTTCCCACAGTAATTTCCCTCAGCATAGTTACAATACAATCATGAACCAGCAATGAACAATAAAAGGGGTCCATCTTTGCAGATCCTAAATCAACAGATTAAGAGCTATCTCAGATTTGGTCCACGAGCTCTCCCACATCCTGTCCACATCCTCTCCAACATCAAGAGGTCTGCTCCCCTTGCCTCCAGAGGGTCCTCTGAGTTGGTCAGATGATGTGGACATCTATCGATTACCTTTGCTAGACTCAGTCCAGCCCTACAGTCCTAATGTGATTTTTTAATGTCTTACAGCAGTAGGAGGCCATAAGATTAATGGGAAATCTCCCATTAAAATTATTCCTATCCAAGAAACCACAGTCATGTGTTTTGAGTTGTAGGGCTCAATCTAAGTCTGGCAGTGGTAGTGGACACATGTTGGCAGCATCTTCTGGGTTCAGAAGTCCTGCTAGATGCAAGGGTGGAGTAATTTTGCCCATATCTGCAGTTTCATACAACTGTGAGTACTCCCATGATACTGGTGCACATCTACATATCTAAAACCAAATAATAGGTAGATATACAGAATAGGTAACCAATACACTCCTTCACTGGCAAATGAGTTGGAGTTGCCAGAGTTGCCAGACTGGAATGCCAGATTTTGGCATGATGGTTCTCCTGTCCTCTCGTGAGATAAACATGAAATTTTATTTATTCAATTTTATTTATTTGATTTATATCCCACTTTTCTTCCTTAAAAAAGGAAACCTAAGGTGGCTTCATCTTGTGAAAGGCATTAGCAAGTGTTCACTGCCTTGGTCACAGTGTAAGCTGGCAAACAAGAATTTCAGTGGCTGTCAGTCAACAGAAGAATTGCAAGCACAGTGACAAAATGGGAGTCTTTGGGCACAATCCAGAGTAACTACGGGAGCACGTAAGAGACATTATGTGCACCCATAGTTACTGCACCACCTAGTGAAAACCCATGGGAAATTCATATTGCAATCCAGAGTAACTTGTTCTTACTCCGGAGCAAGGACTCCCCGTAGTTACTCTAGATTTCACCCTTTGTTAGAAAATGTTGTGAACACAGCTGGCGGGGATGAGTAGATTCATCAGGTGCTGGTTGATGTTGGTTTGCTCTTTATTGATCCTGCTACAAGCAGCATAAACAGGCTAAAGATGTCTCCATAATTAAGAAGCTCCTTTTTCCCTTTCACGGAACATGCAATAAAGTTGACAACAGACCAAACAATTTCAAGAGAGCTATAAAATATTTATTATGTCTTCATCTCCTTATTACACAGTGCAAGGCCATTGTTTTAGCTTATTGGTGATGACAACAGAGAAATCATAAAATTAAATAAAATACAATATTTGTTTCAGTACTGATAATATTTAATAGCTCTACTATGACAATCTACGATCTTCTTTTATTAGTGGGAATTATAGTCACATCTTAACAGAGATCCTCAGTGCAAGTCCTACAATAGGTAGTAAAAAGGGCACCTCTCTCTCCCCCCCCCCGTCTACTTTCCGCCTCTCTCTCCCCCTCTCTCTCATTCTTTTAAAAAAAATTTCTCCAATAGCTCAACTCAACTTATTTTCTCAAGGAAAATGTGCCTTCATTTATAAGGGACCGAAAAAGGAGACTTTTAAAGTCAATCAATTCATTCCAATTCTTGTGGGATTTTTTCCTCTAAATCATATGCAAAAATATGCATCTATTTGTATGCAGGCTAAACAGCACATAATACGTTTAATAAATTGCATGTTCATTTGGTTGGGTTAAAATGTCCAACAAGCATTTTACATGCCTCCTCTTTCACCAGACTGAAAATCCAGAGTCAATATGAATTTTCTTGCAAATAGGATGCTTTATATCAAGGATGTATGGACAGAGACATTCATCAAAGAGGCGAAAGATGGGGAACGGTGCTTCCATGAAGGATATTACGTCCAATTCAGGAGCTAAATCCATGGCCAAGGTCTCAGGCTAGGAACATAGGATTTCATAGACACCATACCACCAAAATGTCATGTCACAAACTGCTTTTGAAATTCCCTTTGGCTTCAAAAGTAGTTCATCATCAGACTTGTTGGGCTGCTGTTCTGAGGAAAACAAAAAGGCACATGTGAACATGCTAGTCTGGAGGTGAAAATAGCAATCAAATGAACTGAACCTCTGTGTGAATAGTGAATCTGTGTTGCTCCATAGCTGTATCCCCTTTCAAGGCAGACTTCTCGGCTGCCAATTTCACATATGCATTTTCCCCTATCCTTCCACTCCAGGGTGACCAGATGACCGGAAAAACCCGGATTTGTCCGGATTTTTAGCCTCCTGTCCGGATGTCCTACATTTTGGCTTCATTGTCCTACATTTTGGCTTCATTTTGAAACTTCGCGATAGTGCACAGTACCCCATTCATGCCATATGTCGTTGGATTCGTATCGAAGAGCAGAATCCAATGCAAAAATCAGTTTGGAGATATCTCCTTCCTATCAAAAGTTATGGTCAAAAAACCGAAAAACAAAAACAAAAAAATACATTTATTGGCTTTTTTTTTCAGCAGGTAGGAATTTTGGCCTGGGATTAGGAATTTTGGCCTTGGGGTTCAGGAATTTTGGGTTTGGCATCTGGTCACCCTGTTCCACTCTCAGTTTCAAAATAAATCTTGGCTGGCTTCCTAAAGTGGGGGAGACTCTTTCATGCCAACAAATACTTTTTAAACAACACTACGGTTGTCTGCATTTCCAAATATAAATCATAAAAAAGTGCTTATCATTCAAATAGTTCTAGGAAGTTAGGAAGACTTGGAATAAATAACATTCTACTATTACATGAGACAGAGCTCTTGTCACGACTTGTTCAGAAAGATCAGGGAGGATCTAGCTATTGAGTACAATAGCACTTCTGTTTGAGCATTGATAATGTGTCACTGAAGCACTGTCAAGAGTCCTCTCTGCCATTACCCCTTGTCAAAATGGAGGGCATGCGCTTAAATTCATAGTGTTAACAGAAAGCGACGATTCAGGATGTTTGGGTTTTCTGACATCCCATTGTAAATATTAGTAGTGTTTCAAATTATGGCATTAAGATAACTTTGGTGAAGCATTATTCCTATCTTTTCTGTAAACAGTGGGGTTATAGAAAATTTTATACTCTGTGATCGTCAAGGGCATCAAAAGAGAATATCACATTCTTCTCCTAATGCCCGAACATTAATTGGAATATGTCTACGTAATACGTAAAAAGTTACTCTTTCTCTTTTTTAACATCAGCACAGTTGCCATACAGAAATTTAAGATTCAGTAATCCTGCCCACCCTGGCAGGAAGGATCGTGTCAGGTGATTGCTAGCTAATCCAAAAGGATTTTTATACTCCTATGTAGAAATGAAAAACAGGTTGACAGAAGCCATACAGCAAAGATGGGTGACCCACAAGGATGTCACAGCAGCAAGTGCTCTTTTGGTGACTATAGGTAGGAACTTTCCAAAGATTCCTTACACAGGAAACATCACATTCCAGAATGTAAAAAAAGTGGGAATTCACTTCACTCCTTCCCTACTTGAAGCATACCAGTTAGTCTAATACTGCAAGCCTAACTTCCACTTAAGCTGGCCTAAGCCTGGGCACAAGTCCTGTGCTGACCTGGAGGTGTCACAAAGTGCTATAAAACACTAGTGTGCCACTCCTGGGAATGGGCTAGGCCAGTACACAGACATGCGCTTGTCTCTCTCCATCATCACGGGAATAGGAAGACCAATGAATTGTGCTGTCCTAGGCTAGGATTGCAGCCTAATAATAATAAAGAAAAATAAGAGTATTTAAAGAGTGCTAAGACAACTTAAAACAACACATCTTCCATGGAAACTCTACAAAATGTAGAAATAAAAAGAATGCTGGACAATTCCTTAACAGTTCTAAGGAATTATTAAGGATGATTCCTTAATACCTGCTATTTTTTAATCAGACTCCTTGTTTAATATCTTGTTTGAGCCCGAGAAGCAGATCACCAATCTATTACGTCCTCCACCCCCAATATAAGATTCTTCCTTATACTTCTTGAATTTTCTGATTCATTGGAGTGGAGCTGCAGAATATCCTCCAGTCCTATAGTCTCCTACTTAACAATTCAATTCTCTCATTTTAAAGTTTTCTTCCATCCTGGAAAAGTGTTTGTGATTAAGCAACTCTGGCTCCAGATGGAGACATATGCAGCTGCTATTTGTTCTTTGGCCTGGATAGGCCATGGGTGCTTTCAGATTCTCAAACATTTACATTAATAATAAGCAAACAGCTCAGGGCCTAATGGACGTATCCAGCAGTGCTGTTATGGTTGATTGACCAGATGCAGAATACATGCTTGGAGAGAGCAGAAATTAAGGGGATAACAAAAGAATAGAAACACAAGTGTCTCCAAGAGGTCAGAAGATGTTCATTAAATGTGTTTGCTTTCCTTGTGCCTGCTTGCTGCCTTCCCTTGTCCCTCGACAAGCAAACAGCTAGTTATTAAAAATTAACTAGTACTACATTTAAAAAGTACTTTAATGATCAGGTGTATCTGAAGAAACCCAATGGATGATTTAAGCTTTGCTGAGTGTGTGGGTTTTTCTCCTTCTTGTGAATCTGAAATCATAATAGTGGGAGCACAAGCTCATCATGCAAACAGAGTAGTGCTTGTAAAGAACCATCAAGAGTGGTTCAGTTTTTCAGGCAAGTCTTCTTTTCACCATCAGGGCTTATATGTTGATGGCTTCCTTAAATAATGGTCACAGTCAAGGCAAAAAATACATTTCCAATTTCTGGAGGTCAACATCAACCGTTATGTAGTGATTTTCAACCAGTAAAAGTAGGCCTCCGTCAGTCTTGGAAGACTATGGTATCGTGCTCGGCACT
Organism: Cryptoblepharus egeriae; assembly: GCA_030015325.1. Classification (NCBI taxonomy): domain Eukaryota; kingdom Metazoa; phylum Chordata; class Lepidosauria; order Squamata; family Scincidae; genus Cryptoblepharus; species Cryptoblepharus egeriae. The sequence continues at coordinate 39,619,578 of JAREYC010000004.1, read as the reverse complement.
GCATACGCTGCATGCGAAGTATGAAAGCCTGGGTTAGATTGATATGGAGGGTAGGCTGTTACCCAAGCAGCAAATCCCCCCTCTCCACGCCACTGAATTAGTCCAATGGAAAGGCAGAGCCGATACGATTGGATCCAGCTGGTGTCGCAGAGCTGGACTAAGGACAGGAGCTCACCCTGTCTTGTGGGGCCGACCTGGGTCTCGAACCCTGGCCTGCGGGCACAGTGTCTTAACCACTTGCGCCACTCACAGCTACCAGTATGCTGTGAATAAAAAGTTCTGGAGGTGCACCACTGAAGCTTGTGGGATGGTCATTTATGAGTAGGGCTTTTGGGACCTGCACCAGCTACATAGGATGCCTTGTTAATTTTTTTTTAAAAAAGTATTTTTTTTAAAAAAACCCAACAATGTGCATTGACAATTTTCACTCCTTATCAGTGTGATGTGAGATTTTTTTTTTAAAAGGTTGAAAATTACTGTGCTCATACATCAGATTCTGCAAGGAGCTCAAAACATGATAGGCACCCATCAAATTTTTAGGAGAATCAATCTACTACTTGGAATTTTCCAGATACAAATCATATAATTCCAGATACAACTCACATCTTAATTTTCATAGCTTTGGGTGGGATTCACCTTGGAACAAAGTAGCACACAGTCCAACTCTTATCAGTATAAGGGCACAATCCAGATGGGAGCATGTTAGAGACATTACGTGCACCTGCAGTTACTGCACCACCTAGTGAAAACCTATGGAAAATTCATATTGCAATTCAGAGTAACTTGTTCTTACTCCAGAGCAAAGATTCCCTGTAGTTACTCTATGGGCATAATCCAGAGTAACTATGGGGAGTCCTTGCTCCGGTATAAGAACAATTTGCTCTGGATTGCAATATGAATTTCCCATTGATTTTCACCAGGTCCTGCAGTAACTACGGGTACACGTAAGGTCTCTTATGTGCTCCCGTAGTTACTCTGGATTGTAGGGTAAGTCTTCTTTCAATTAATATATACCGATTTCAACAGTTCAACAGAAAACATGTTCTTTTAGCTATCACAACTAATTTTTTTCATAAGAGGACAAGGGAAATGAGAACATTTTGGACTCTGTCTCATCTTCCAATAAAAAGACAAGCTAACTTCCTAAACGCTGCTTGCTGCAGGTGTTCTTTTCTAGCTTATATTGGTTTCCCTTCTTCCTTCTTTACACAGTACAAACATTCACATCCCAGATGGGATTTCCTGCAGTGCCTTAGGCATACGCTGACCCAGGGCTTTGCACTCCATAATGAAAGAGAAAAGGTAGGGAAAGGCTGTTGATTGCCTTTTATGGTTCATTTTTAAAGCTTGTAGCCAACTAAATGCAAGTTTGGAGAATGGATGTTAATATGAATGGCTCTGTATTCTCTTGTTATGAAATGTAATATACTGGAATAAATAAAGTATTATTGTCCCAAACACGCAGCACCTGAAGCAAAAACACTAGGCTCATTTATTTGATTTATTTGATTTCCTCAAAATATGCAGAAATCAATATCACCTTGATTACAACCAGGCAGGCATTTAAATACATTTTTTAGATCATCAATTTTCAATCTTTCTCATCTCATGGCAAACAAAGTTGTCAAAACATACCATCAGTTTTTTACCATTGACAAGGCACACCATACTGCTGAGTAGGGGGCTCAAATCCCCCAAATGACCCTATCTAAACTACCAAGTCACACCTGGAGCGCATCCACGGCACACCAGTATGCCATGGCACAGTGGTTGAAAAATCACTGTTAGATCATCATCACTTTGGCCCTTTATGCTGTATCTGAATATGCAGCTCACTGGCCAAAGAGGAACCCTATAAGGTAGTGGTTGTCATAGTTAGTAGTAGTAGAGCAACCTTATTCAGCCCAGGATAACACCCTTCCTATGTCTAGGGTAAGAGAATCCCTGTGAAGACACCAAAACAGTGAGTTTACTGTTGATCTCATAAATGCATCTTGGTAATATCATGACCACATGCTGAAATATATTTCTGGATGATGAATGACCATAAGGTCTTGCCACTAAGGGTGCAATCCAGAGTAACTACAGGGAGTCCTTGCTCCAACGTAAGAACAATTTACTCTGGATTGCAATATGAATTTCCCATAGGTTTTCACGAGGTGGTGCCGTAACTACATCAACGTAAATGTCTCTTACATGCTCCCGTAGTTACACTGGAGTGTAAGGTAAGTCTTACACTGAATTCAACAGGAACCATATAGTTAGGCAACACACCTATTTTTCTTAACTCCTTAGGGATTAATTGAACACACGCTTTATGCCAGGGGTGTCCCAACTTTTTCGCAGGAGGGTACATCATCTTTCTGACACTGTAGGGGGCCAGAAAAAAATTACATTTCAAATTTGAATTAATTTACATAATTTTACATGTAAGAATACATTAGAAACAGAACTGGAGAATTACAAGCCTTGCCCAAGGGCTGGATGGAGGGGTCTTGCCATAGCTGCACTGAAGCTAGCTATGGGTCGTATCTGGTTCCAGGCTGGGGTTTGGACACTCCTGACTAATGCATAAGTGCAGATCAGAGGAACCCTGAATTAGCTGCCCCCCTTTTCCCTAACAATCCTCCACCAATTCAAGCCTTCCTAATGGATGGGCAACCTATGGCTCTGGCTCCATGCTCAGTCAGCAATGAAAAGTGAGGAAAGCTATTTTGGAGGAGGTACTCTGCAGAAAAGGCAGCATGGATGATAATCACTACACAACATGGATTCTAATGTGTTCTGGGAGACAAGCTCTATTTTCTCTTCTGTGCAACTTTGCCTGAGTGATTTATCTGTATTTTGGTATAATTATTTTTGCGTGCTTTCAATTAAGCCTTTTGATTTCAGTCCAGAAATGAAACCTGACTGCTTGATGATCTGATTGGAATAAGGAGAACAAAGTAAGTGGTGGCGCAAAAGAGATATGCCAATCCATATTACTTAAATTTTTATAATGCCTGAAGTGATGAAGTAATTTACATTATAGTAGTCCTATATACAGGTATACTGAAGCGTTCTCTCTCCTTGTATGCATGTGAGTGAGAGAGAGAGACGTTAAACAAAACCATAGCAGAGGCACCTCCTTCATTTAACACCCATAGCAAAAAGCCTTGTGGAACAACCAAGCTTTGCAAGCCACGAAAAAGGCAAGAGAGATGGTGCAAAGAGGCCCTGTGTAAGTAGGGATAATTCAAGACCCTGGAAGACCACAAAAAATGTGGTAGGGGCAAAATACTAAAGCCCCCTATCCTCCCTAAGTGGTTTTAGTCCATTTTGTTATCTCTTCCACAAGCTATAAGCCAGTGATTCTCAAAGTTGGGTTGAGATATCCTTGGGGATATCTTGTGACTTCATTTCAGGGGGATCATGAGAAGCTCCATGCCACCATTTTGGAATCTGGCACTGGGTGCAGCCAACCTTTGGGTAAAGGTTTGGGGGAAAAACCAAACATTGTGGTGAGCAATCTATTATAGACTACCAGACCAAGAAGAAGAAGTGGATGATGTCTTCTTGAAGCAACTGGCAGATGTTGCAAGGAAATATGAGGTAGTAGTAATGGGGGACTTAACTATCCAAACACTTGTTGAGACACAAACTGAGCCAAGCGTGGAAGCTCCAATAAATTCCTGATGAGCCTGGAAGATAACTTTATGGTCCAGAGAGTGGAGGAAGCAACAAGGAGAAGGGCCATCCTTGACCTGATCCTAACGAATTGTGAAGAACTGATTGACTAGGTCATCATAGTGGGACCTTTAGGAGAAAGCGATCATGAACTGATTTCATTTAGAATACTGTGGGAAATAAAAAGAGTGCTCAGTGAACCCTATATATTGGATTTCAGGAAGGATGATTTCAACAGGCTTAGAGGAGTCATAGGCGGGATCCTATGGGTTGATGAACTTATGGGAAAAGGGGCCTAAGATGGGCGGGAGCTCCTTAAGAAGCAGCTTCTACAAACACAGTCAGAAAAAATTCCTATGAAAAAGAAAGGGGGGAAAGCCTCAAAAAATGAGTTTGGCTCCACAAGCAACTTCGGGATCAGCTGAAATTAAAGAAAGAGATGTAAAGGCAATGGAAGACTGGAAAGATTACCAGAGAGGAGTACAGGCAAATTGCCCAGTCCTGTAGGGAGGGGGTCAGGAATGCTAAAGCTCAATATGAGCTGAGGCTGGCCAGGGGTGTCAAGGACAACAAAAAGAGCTTCTTCTGATATGCCCAAAGGAACAAGAGGAGAGATGAGGGGGTGAGGCTGCTCCTGGACAAAGATGGACAACAGGTGTCTGGAAACCAAGAGAAGGCAGAACTGCTCAACTTCTACTTTGCATCCATCTATTCTCAGAAGGAGGGCATTGCAAATGGGGATGCAGGTTCGCTGGCTGATGGGGGGATGTGGTTGCTTTCCCAAGGAGGTAATGGAAACATGGATGGTGCAGAACAGCAGATTAAAATTGACAGAGAACTGGTTCAAAACCACTTAACTGACCTAAATGAATTCAAGTCATTTGGACCAGATGAGCTGCATTCTCGAGTTCTTAAGGAACTCGCAGATGTCCTTGCAGAGCCTCTGTCGATCATCTTTGAGAAATCCTTGAGGAGTGGAGAAGTAACACAGGACTGGTAGAGGGTGAATGTAGTCCCAATCTTTAAGAAGGGGAAAAAGAAGACCCAGGAAATTATAGACCAGTCAGTTTGACTTCAGTCCCGGGGAAGATATTAGAATAAATCATAAAGCACACAATTTGTGCACATCTAGACAAGTACTCGGTGATTAAAAAACCCAGCATGGATTTACCAAGAATATATCTTGCCAGACAAATCTGATCTTTTTTGATCGGGTTACAAGCTCACTGGATAGTGGCAATGCTGTGGATGTCATTCATCTTCACTTCAGCAAAGCATTTGTCAAGGTCCTGCATAGCATGTTAATCAGGAAGTTGGAGGAATATGGGCTAGACAAGGCAATCGTTAGGTGGATCTGCAACTGGCTCGACAGCTGCACTCAACGGGTTTTGGTAAATGGTTCTGCATCAACCTGGAGATCGGTTTCAAGTGGAGTGCCCAGGCCTCTGTCTTAGGCCTGGTTCTCTTTAATATCTTCATCAATGACTTGGAGGAAGGGATACGGGGGAGCCTGATCAAATTTGCAGATGAAACCAGCCTGAGAGGAGTAGCAAACACAACAGATGACAGGAAAAACCTCTAAGAAAATTTGGACAAACTGGAATACTGGGCTGTAATAAATGGAATGAATTTCAACAGGGAGAAGTGCAAGGTTCTGCACTTAGGCAATAAAAACCAAAAACACAAATGGTATCAAATGGGGGATACTTCGCTTGGCAGCACAATATGTGAGTGGGATCTTGGAATCGCCATGGATCACAAGCTGAACATGAGTCAGCAGTGTGATGTGTCTGCAAAGAAAGCAAATGCCATTTTAGGCTGCATTAAGAGGACTGTAGCTTTCAAGTCACAAGAAGTTCTAGTTCCTTTGTATTCTGCATTGGTGAGACCTCACCTTGAGTACTGTGTTCAGTTCTGGGCACCTCATTTTAAGAAAGATGCAGCCAAACTGGAGCAAGTCCAGAGGAGAGCGACAAGAATGATCAGTGGGATGGAAGGGAAGCCCTACGACGAAAGGTTGGTTGAAGTTGGTATGTTCAGCCTGGAGAAGAGAAGGAGGAGAGGAGACATGATTGCCCTCTTCGGATACCTGAAGGGCTGTCATATGGAGGAAGAGGCTCATTTGTTCTTAGCTGCCTCTGAAAGCAGAACTAGAACCAATGAGCACAAACTGCAAGAAAGGAGATTCCGGTTGGATAGCCAAAAAAAATCCCACCTGAGGGTGGTTTGGCAGTGGAACAGATTGCCAAGGGAGGTGGTGGACTCTCCCTCACTGGGGATCTTCAAGCAGAGGCTCGACAAGCACCTGTTGGAAATGCTGTAGGAGGATTTCCTGCTATAGGCAGAGGGTTGATCACCTACTGGGTCCCTTACAACTCTAGGATTCTATGACCTTTGAATGGGACACTCATGCTTTAATCCATACTTTTCTGGGAGTAAGAGCACAATTCTAACCATGTCTACTCAAAAGTAAGCCCCATTGTGTTCAATGGGTTTTACTCCCAGGAAAGTGTCTTTAGGATTGCAGCCTAATGGGCGCAATCCAGAGTAACTACGGGGAGTCCTTGCTCCGGTGTAAGAACAACTTACTCTGGATTCCAATATGAATTTCCCATAGGTTTTCACTAAGTGATGCAGTAACTACGGGTGCACATAAAGTCTCTTACTTGCTCCCATAGTTACTCTGGATTTGGGGGTAAATCTCACTGAACACTTTGAAATAGATCTCAGCATTCAGTAATGATAAGATTTAGCATTCAGTAATGTCACTTCTTGTTTGATGTCACTTTTGGCCATTATACCACTTCATTTGATGGCATCACTTCCAGGGGTCCCAGATAGATTGTCATTCTCAGAAGGGGGTCCCAACTGAAATCCTCGAAAACCACTACTATATGCTAAAAAGCTTCACCAAAATGGGAAAAAATAAACAATATATTTTGGATCATTTTGTCCCTAGGCTAATGTACTGATGACATAAAAATATATATGCAAATCTAAGTGTAACTTCACCATCAAATTTGGCATTTTTAAAACTGATCTTTAATTTTTAGGATATTCCTCTATATTAAAAACACACAAGAAAACAATATGTCCCAGCAGCATTCTTCTTATTTACTTGGATACTACTGAATTCACGATGACTTGTTTTCTTGTAGTTATATCCATACTGTTTGACAGATTACTATGACAAGGTTACCCTTAAATTGATAAAAGGTTTGATGGTGTTGATCCATTTGTCAAAAATGTCTGGAATAGCACGTAATGGACTCTGCAGTACAACCGTTGCTAGCACTCCAACCTGCTATTTTCTATTCCACGTGCAGTACATGCTGCAAAAACATACCATTGAGATGTTAAAATGTCAGGAGGATTAAAGAAGAATGACACATTTTCAAAATGAAAGCAAACAATCTTCTACTCCCTCAGATCTAAATCTAAAAACACATACAAATTAAGATCAATTAATGGCCCAATCCTATCCTTGACTGGCTCAGAACATGCACGGGCACTGATGCAGTTGTACACTGAAAGCTATGGGCCAACCAGAGACAAGGCAGTGGTGGAGAGGTAAGTAATGGATTTTTATCTTTACCTATTCCACTATTCCCTGTCCTTAATCTTTGATCAGTATCAACATCCTTTGATCATCATCAGCTCTTCTGCTGGTGAAAATGCAAGCATATCTATGGGAGGTGTGTTGGGTCCAAGTTTAGAAATTATAGTGAAGTGTGATTATTGTTACATGCCCGCTGATGGATTTCAGTCATCCTGTATAAGCAATGTTTCTCAAACTGTGGGTTGTGACACGTTTGGTGGGTTGCAAGCCCTTTTCAGGTTGGTCCTATTTATTTCAAGGTATATTTTGGTTTTAATATATTGGATTTGATGCTGTCATAGTACTTATCTGTCCTTTTATCAGGCTATAATGTATATACTTTAGACTGCAATCCTAAATCACTTTCCTGGGACTAGGCCCCTTTGAATACAAGACTTACCTCTGATTAGACATGCTTAGGATTGCACTGATAAACAATGAAAGTCAACAGGGCTTACTCCCAGGTAATTGTAGATAGGATTTCAGAAGATGTTTGGGGTAATTTCTATTAAACAGATCAACAACCTGCCAGTTTGGAAGGATTATGAGGGTTCTTTAGCAAATAATGTTTAAACTTATACTTAAACTGTAAACTTTTAATTTACTTGATTTATTTTTGTCATATGGGTGTTAAAAATTTTCCTGTTTAATGATGTCACTTCTGGTCATGACATCACTTCTGGTGGCTTCCAACAGATTGTCATTCTGAAAAAGTGGGACCCAGTATTAAAAGTCTGAGAATCATAGCAGTCCTGGGATTGTAGCCACAACCTTTCAACTATTGCTAAGGTACCAATCAAATAAATACAGGAATGTGTTTTTTTCTGAACTCTCCAATGTTTATGTGCCAACTGGTATAAATTAGACTGCAGCGATTTGTGTTTATACACCTGTTGTGGATTAGACCGCTGAATCCTCACTGAAATTCTGACGACCACAATGAAAGTGTTGTGCTGAGAATATGGCAAGACTATAGGACTGAAAGAGACCGAAGACCATCCATTTCAAACTTGAAGATCCTATATGGAGAAACTCTTCATCTTTTGCATTCATGAACCTTAATTAAGACATCATACAGTTTGTCATAGGCAGAATAGATGAGAATAAATAGTAGACCAAAGCAAGATGTCTGCAGAGGAGTAGACATTTCAAAAAACCAAACAGTTAAGCTAAGCAATACACAGCAGAACAGTGGTTCTGGTTCCAAAGTTGATAGGCTGAAACCCACCAGTGATATGTTTCTCAAACCTAGAAAGAGATTAAGGGCACAATCCAGAGTAACTACGGGGGAGTTCTTGCTCCAGTGTAAGAACAATTTGCTCTGGATTGCAATATGAATTTCCCATAGGTTTTCACGAGGTGGTGCAGTTTCTACGGGTACACTCTCACGTGTCTCTTACGTGGTCCCGTAGTTACTCTGGACTGTAGGGTTAGGCTGCAATCCTGAAGTACACTTGGGCTAGCCTATCTATCACTGGGCTGGCCCAATTTCATCATAGGCCAGCCCAGTTACAGCCCAGGAAGGCTTGGACCATGTTAAGGGCAAAATCCAGAGTAACTAAGCTCCGATGTAATAACAACTTACATCCTTGCTCCGATGTAATAACAACTTACTCTGGATTGTAATGTGAATTTCCCAGAGATTTTCACTAGGTGGTATAGTAACTACAGGTGCGCATAAGGTCTCTTACGTGCTCCCTTAGTAACTCTGGATTTGGGGGTTAGTCTGGCCCTTGATAAATGGACCTGAGCTGGCCTAGCAGTACCAGCTTAGGCAGTACAGGAGAGGCTTGTTGAGGGCATGTTCAGCATGGCCTAGAAGAGTGCAGTTAGGTTGTATCCAAAGCCTGTTTCCAGGGCAGACATACCCCCTCACAGCTCCTCAGTTAGTTTGCCTAATGAGCAGAATAAATGGTCCAGAATAAAACACCCAAATGAGTCCATGATAAGCCAGAGTAAAACTGGAAGTGATGGCAAAAACTTCTGAGTGCTTGGCCAACCCCTGCTTCTCAACCTTGGAATATAGCACAACTACACAAGCACCAGTGGTGGGCACCAGCAGGTTCGCACCTACTCTATAGAACCGGTTGTTAACAAGAGATAGGACATATAAAGTTTAAAAATAGCCATTTAAAAGTGGCTGCCAGATGGGCACAGAACCGGTTCTTAATTTCTTTGAAGCCCATCACTGACCAGCACGCTGACCTCTTCAGCTGCAGTTGGGCCAGCCAGAGGCCTTCTAGCTTTGGATTTGGCCTAAAGTCAAGATTGCATTGTTAGTCTCTCTCTTTTTCCCCTCCTCCTCCTTTTTCTTTGCTCTAACTGCCTGGAGCCTCCTCTCCCATGTAAGAAAAGTGGCTTCCAAGCAGTTCAGAGGAGACAAAAACATTCCTATTGACAGCACCAAGGCATCACAGAGACACATGCAGGCCTCCATTCAGTCTTGAAAGACTGTGGTATCGTGCTCGGCGCTGCATACGCTGCATGCGAAGCACGAAAGCCTGGGTTAGATTGTTATGGAGGATATGCTGTTACCCAAGCAGCAAATCCCCCCTCTCCACGCCACTGAAATAGTTCAATGGAAAGGCAGAGCCAGTACGATTGGATCCAGCTGGCATCGCAGAGCTGGGCTAAGGACAAGAGCTCACCATGTCTTGTGGGGCTGGGTCTCGAACCCTGGCCTGCTGGTTAACAGGCACAGTGTCTTAACCATTGAGACACATGGCAGCCTAATAAAAGTAGCTAGTTGGTGCTTTCTTTCCTTCCCTTTCCAATAATTGTGGTTCTTGGGATGGAACTATGAAAATGAGAAAACATATGTATATTTGTTTTTTCCCCGCCCCCTACCATATGTGACTTCGGTCTTAAGCAGACAAACCCTTTCTTCAAGATTTTGTGGCAGGTTTGATCAGTGCATTCCTTCCCATTCTGTTGTTCATAAGTAAGCCATTCCTTTCCACCCAACTTCCTTGTTTCCTATATATATAATTCATTTTTATTTTTTCTCAGTTACTGAGAAAATTTCAACCCCACTGTTTTGGATCATTCCCAGTTTTTGAGCCTGTGTTAATTTTCTTTTGACCCCAAAAATGTAGGACAAATGTAGGACATGTTAAAATAAAGCAAAAATACTCATTTTGGTTTCCTCACTAATTTCAACACTTTTAAGATTGAAAACCTTTTAATATGCATGATTCTGACCCAGACATGTACGACGCCCTCAAAGCAGTCTGTAGCAACACAAGCCATGCAAGTGACATACATAGAATCATAGAATCATAGAATCCTAGAGTTGAAAGGGACCTAGTAGGTCATCTAGTCCAACTCCCTGCCTGCAGCAGGAAATCCTCCTACATCAGACCCGACAGATGCTCATCAAGCCTCTGCTTGAAGACCCCCAGTGAGGGAGAGTCCACCACTTCCCTTGGCAATCTGTTCCACTGCCAAACCGCCCTCACCGTCAGGAATTTTTTCCGGATATCCAACTGGAATCTCCTTTCTTGCAGTTTGTACCCATTGGTTCTAGTTCTGCTTTCAGAAGCAGCTATGAACAAATGAGCCCCTTCCTTCCTATGTCAGCCCTTCAGGTATCTGAAGAGGGCAATCATGTTTCCTCTCAGCCTCCTCTTCTCCAGGCTGAACATCCCAAGTTCCCCCAACCTTTCCTCGTAGGGTTTCCCTTTCATCCCACTGATCATTCTTGTCGCTCTCCTCTGGACTTGCTCCAGTTTGGCTGCATCTTTCTTAAAGTGAGGTGCCCAGAACTGAACACAGTACTCAAGGTGAGGTCTGACCAATGCAGAGTAAAGAGGAACTACTCATATAACGTCTCGTGACTAGGAAGCTACAGTCCTCTTAATACAGCCTAAAATGGCATTTGCCTTCTTTGCAGACACATCACACTGCTGACTCATGTTCAGCTTGTGATCCACGGCGACTCCAAGATCCCGCTCACATGTTGTGCTGCCAAGCCAAGTATCCCCCATTTTATACCTGTGTTTTTTATTTTTATTGCCCAAGTGCAGAACCTTGCACTTCTCACTGTTGAAATTCATTCTGTTTGTTACAGCCCAGGATTCCAGTTTACCCAGATCCTCCTGGAGGTTTCTCCTGTCTTCTGATGTGTTTGCTACTCCTCCCAGCTTGGTGTCATCTGCAATTTGATCAGGCTCCCCCGTATCCCTTCCTCCAAGTCATTGATGAAAATGTTAAAGAGAACCGGGCCCAAGACAAAGCCCAGGGGTACCCCACTTGAAACCGATCTCCAGGTTGATGCAGACCCATTTACTACAACCCTTTGAGTGCGGCCACCGAACCAGTTGCAGATCCACCTAACGATTGCCTCATCTAGCCCATATTTTTCCAACTTCCCAATTAAGATGTCATGTGGGACCTTGTCAGATGCTTTGCTGAAGTCAAGATAAATGACATCCACAGCATTGCCACTGTCCAGTAAGCTCGTAACTTGATCAAAAAAGGAGATCAGATTTGTCTGGCAAGATTTATTCTTGGTTAATCCATGCTGGGTTGTTTTGATCACCGAGTACTTGTCTAGATGTGCACAAATTATGTGTTTTATGATTTGTTCTAATATCTTGCCTGGGATTGAACTCAAATTGACTGGTCTATAATTTCCTGGGTCTTCTTTTTTCCCCTTCTTAAAGATTCTGACCCAGACATGTAAGATGATAGATGGGTGTTGGGGAGAGTGATCTCTGGGAGCCTGGGGAGGGAGATTGCAGGGAGTCTGGGGAGGGAGACAGCCGGGGCGATGTATAGGCTGGTGAGATGGATAGATGGGGGCTAGGGGGGTGGATCACTAGGGGGTTGGGGAGTTGGATCGCTGGGGGGCTGGGTGATGGATCGAAGGGGGGCTGGGGAGATGGATAGATGGGGAGCTGAGGAGATGGATAGATGGGGGGCTGGGGATACCTTTTAAGTAGGTAGCAGTTTGTTACCTCGTATCTCAAGGCCGCTGGGGGGTCAGCAGTAGCAGTATCAGAAGGAGGGTGGCAGGGAGCAAGGCCATGGAGGCAGGGAGTCCTCTTCAGCATGGACAGAGGAGGAGAAGGAAGAGGCAGTCCCCTCCTGCACAACCTGGGCCTCGTGTGGTATTCCCTGATTGGCTGGAGCACAGAGGCCTCTGGCCAAGGGGAGAAAGCATGGCCAAACAAGGGGCAGATGGCACTTCCCCGCCTGGTTTTCGCACCTCCTCAGGCCTCTGCAGCCACAACCAGCTGCTTTGTTAACCGGCTGCAGCAAAGGCACACATAGCGCCGCACCCTCTTTTTCTGGTAAAGGCAGGGGCTCCTGACGAGACCGCAGTTCAGGGACCCAATTACCAGAGACCTCCGCTTAAAACCAGAGATCTAGTCAGCCTAGGCAAGAGGCACTATTTCAAGTTAGTACAGTGGTGCCTCACATAAAGAGCTTAATTTGTTCCAGTGGCATGCTCTTTAAGTGAAACGCTCTTTAAATGAAGCAGATTTTTTCCATAGGAAATAATGGAAATTCAGATGATTGGTTCCACAACCCCCAAAATATTCATATAAAAATATTAACTGAATGTAAAAATGATGACAAAACACTGGAATTGAATTCAAAACATGCATTCAGTGTGCATGATCCTATGAAGTCTACTTAGGCTGCAATCCTAAAGACACTTTCCTGGGAATAAGCCCCATTTAACACAATGGGACTTACTTCTGGGTAGACATGGTTAAGAGGCTGCAATCAAATACACTTTCCTGGGAGTATGCCCCATTTAACACAGTGGGGCTTATTTCTGAGTAGACATAGTTAGGAGACTGCAATAAAAGACACTTTCCTGGGAGGCTTACCTGGGCTGCTGCTGGAGTTTCAAGGCACTTGGGAGCAGTTAGGGACAGCTGCTTCTGGCACCTCCAGGCAACTGCCCCCAAGTTGGGGGTAGTTAGAGCAGCAGCGCTGGCCAGCAGCCCTTTTAAAAAGCCTCCATGAGGAGCATCAGGGCTACATAGCATGTGTGCCCATAGCACGCTTGCTTGTTAAGTGAAGTGGAACTTGTTATGTGAAGCAAGATTTCTTGGAAATTTTTGCTTGTTATGTGAAATGCTTGTTAAGAGAGGCGCTTGTTAAGCGGGGTACCACTGTACTCTTATTTTATTTAGCAGGAGAAGTGTAACTGGCTATTCTTACCCCAGCAATGCCTTTTCTAATGGGTTCTGCTGATGTTCTTTTGCATCTTTTAAAACTGTGAAACCTTTTGGGATAGGATGTCATTTAGTTATTAGTTTTTTAATTTTTTTCTCTGTGAAATTTTTGTTTAAAAGAGGTACCTAAATACTACTACTACTACTACTACTACTACTACTACTACTACTACTACAATAATAATAATATTTTTAGGGGGAGGGGTTGGAATATCTCCATCTCCATTTACTGAATTTGCAAGGAACAGTCGTAGAGTCAGACATATAATTTTCACCGACTGGTGAAGAACATGACAAAATCACAGATCAAAGACTAAGGGCAAAATCCATAGCAGTTACGAGTCCACTCAGTTACATCACCCTCTAGTGTTATGGAAAGTCATCTTAACTGCTCTGGACCAAGGGGCTTAATTTCACTTAGGATAGAGGCCTAAGGCTGCACTCCTGAACACACTTTCCTGGGAGTAAGACCCACTGAACACAATGGGGCTTACTTCTGAGTAGATATGGTTAGGATTGTGCTCGAACTCTTGAATCTATCTTGAGCAACGAAAATTCCCTCACTTATCAGGAGGAGATTTAGATGGCTTTGTCCTTTATGGAGTGCTCACGGAGGCTAGAATTATCGCCATCAACCACCAAGAGTAGAAGCACTTCATGAATGACACACAGATTCCAGTAGGACCTAAATGAACATATTAATTGGGAGGATGAATTAGGCTAAATGCCATTTTAAAATGGAGGGGGGTTTAGATTCCTATAAATTACATCCAATTTTGGAAAGTAAGTATGAAAAACATTACAGTGGACTGAATCTTTCTCATGGAAATCAGGGCAAAATTATTTTTAAAAATGAATTAAAATGGAAACAAAGCAGTCTTCCAAATTGGGTGCAAAGTGAAACTAGCACATCAGTGAATGAAAGGTCACCAAATGAAGCAATGAAGTGAAATCCAAAACAATTATGGGGGAGGGGGTTTGGCGCATCCCTAGACATAGCAAATGTTTGCATGAATACTATCTTTCACAGTAACGTCTTCTAAAATTCAGAGCTTTGCATACACGTCAGTCCGACCTTTTTATGCCGAATAAGGTTTGGGGTGGCTCTTATTACAGACCATTAATTTTGATCCAGTACACTAATTTGGCAACATAAGCGCTTCTATTTTTAAAACTTACTCCTACGATAACATTGTGGAGACCTCTGTTGTCTTCCGCTCATATATTCTCTTTTTCCACCACCGCAAGTTTCCCTAGCAACCACTAATGCATACCCCACCTGGGATCAAGCGGCCGCCTTCCCTTCATCCTCTCCAAAGGCTCTGCAGGTCAAATTATGCTTCTCCCAGCACTGGTTGTCAGGAAGATTTTTATCACACTTGAGCTAAAGATTCAAGTTATCCTTTATCAGGCGTTAGCCACTGACAGCCATACCATGCACCTAACTACTTCATTTGCACATAAATAAACCTGCCTGTCTGCGGTTCGGAGCTGTTTGGGACAATTTGTCCTTGTAAATGGGAGACAGTCAAGCACACGCATTTCAGGGTGAAGGATAACAAATCACTTTACTTACGGCTGGCACAGCTTGATAAGGTCCTGGTCAGTGGTGCCGGGTGGAAGGCCTCGGATGTACAGGTTGGTTTTACTCAACTGTTCCCCGCTGCTGTTGTTGCTGTTGTGGTTGCTACTGTTGGTGCTGGGGCTGGGAGGAGCCATGGGGTGTGGAGCTGGTGCATAGGAATGCTGAAAACGAGAAAAAAAGGTTTAATGAAAAAAAATACCACCAGTGGCATAAGAATATAAGAACAGTCCTTCTAGATAAAGCTAAAGGGCCCATCTAGTGCAGCATCTGTATTCCTAAAGGGTGGCCAACCAGATGCATCTCAGAAGCCCATAAGCAGCACAGTGTTGTTTGTAAAGAAATTCAAACAGGCATCCATGCAAAATCTAAGGTATATCAGGGAAATATAACATAAAGAGGGGGAATGCCACCTTCTAAAATGGCTTTCAAGGTTATTTACATGGTTAAAGGTCCAAATACTGCAAGCCTGAGGATACTTGCAGGAAAACGTTGCCACTCAGAAAACAATAAACTCATTTGACAATATGAAGCTGGACAATAAAACCTACATGGGCCTTGGAACGGCATCTTTGATAGATGAATTGTCGTAAGAGATCAAGCAACACACAAAAATTCACAAACACCCAAAATTATGGCCGGAAAGAACTGAAGCACCAATTTAACCTTCCCACATAGCTAATAGCTAATTCAAGCATATCATGTATTTGCTAGCCAGCTCATTTCTGACAATTTGATATATGGAATGTCCAAATCAGATTAATGCTGACGCAGTAATGACTAAAAAATAGGAGAAATGGCCATACTCCTTGAGGAAGGTACAAAGGGAATAGAGCAGGCTAAAAATAGCATGTCGATAGTGATTTAACCATTGCTGTGCCAACATGCCTCAACAACACAATTCCAGGAAAATAACATTTAATTCTGATGTGCAGAAGAAATTAGGAGCATAAGAAAGCTATGTTCAGGCTCCATCAAATATACTCCTTTGAATTTATTCAGATTACCAAAAGGAAAAGAGCATTATAAGAAACAAAATAACCACTAAGGAATGCTCTTACCTGTGGTTCATAATGCTGATGAACAATATAACAGGGTATTCCTGAAAGCCATGTGTACAAAAAAAATCTAATTTATGTTGCATTTAGGCCCCAGAACAATCTTTTAGATAAATCCCTGAGATGCAAACTATATGCCCATAGAACTAACAACACAGATGACAATGTGTGTCCATTTCATCACTGACATTTTGAGACCCAGATGATAGACAGCATTGTCCAGGACATAGTGCATGATGTATTTCATGCAATGGAATGCTGAAATATATTTTTTCTTGATTTTATTCTACAACAGACAACATGCTGTAAAGACATGTGCAGCCCTCGGACTGACAATGACATAAAAGAAGAGAGACTGACAGCCCAGACCAAAGATAGGAGACCCCAACCTTCAGGTCACTTGTGGAGCCACCAGTTTCCAATGAGCCTCTGTTTCCAGTTTACATGTTTACATATTCTCCAATGAGAAACTGTTGGAGCTTATGCTGGCCCATGACTGCCAGTTGCTGTCCCAAGTGCATTAGTAAATATCTCCATGTGTTCCTACTTTCCCCTGGGCATTATTTTACACACACTTACACACCCAAATTGCCTCTGTACAACTTATGTTTCCATGCGTTTCTGGGTTGGTCTGGTTTTTTTCACTGTGCAAAAGATGTGTGGGCAAATGTGGTTCGACATGTGGTTCTCATATGGACATTCCAATATGTGTATAATCCACATGTTCTCATGCATATTATAAAAAAGCTTAGTAAAATTCATTCAAGTTATGTCTCTAATGTATTAATTTATATAAATTTATTCAAATTAGAAATGTAAATTATTTCTTTTATTCTTTACCCCTGCGTACAGTGTCAGAGAGATGATATGACTCTCCTGCCTAAATATTGGCCCATCCCTGGCCCTAACAATTACAGATACAGTTGAGAAAACCATTTATAGATACTGTTTATTTCAGGTAACACTACAAAAAACAGAGTGATCTACTGCATGTTTGATAACAAATACCCTTGAATTTCTAGATAGAAGGACATGATTGTACTGCACTCAAGTGACAATGTGGCAAAGAGGACCTCCTACTCCTAACACAAACTGAAACTTTAAGAGAGGAAGCAAATGACAAAGGTGTACACGTTTTCCATATGCTTTTCAAACCATTCACCTGATTAACATCTGTTAGCAAAACCAAAATCACCATCACTGGTGTACCCTCAGTAGTACAGATTTGGAAAGGAGGGGGGATCAGTAGCATCAAGAAAATGAAACACACAAGACTTACTAACATGGTCTGGGCCATTTCATGCATTCATGATGAAAATCCATCAGTTCTTTCTCGACAAGTATTTAATGAAATGTCCTGGCTGTGCCAATCTGCAGACTTTAAGTACATGAGTATTACCTATTCTTACAAAAGTATTACCTAATCTTCAAGCACCAACTGGAGATTATAATACAAGAACTACAGACATTTATCACTTTATTAACATCTCACAATGTCCAGGAGAAAAATTCACCTTCATTATAACTGACCAGCCATGGTGCAGCAAGGGCAAAGAGCACATTTGAGTTCATGCATTTTAAGTGTAAGAACCATCTCAGAACTGGCCAGCTCATTGAAAATGCTGGCTTTGATGCCCCATGAGTAGAACTGGGTGTGCGTGCATTTAAAAGTACATACCACATTATGGAACATAAAACATACTACCATGCTTTTTGAGTTCATATACTGATACATGTAGTGGTGTATACAACAAACCACAGTATGACTCCAATCATCACGACCTCTACATGGAAATTTTAAAAGTTATCACAATGCTGCTTGCTTCCCAGTGTAGGGGTAAAGCTAGTGAATAACACATTTACAGCATGGTAGAAAGCCTGGCATCAGTTTTAGATGAAAGCAAGTTTAAAGATACTATTTAAAATTTCAGGTGTTAATATAATGACAACCATCATGATGTGAATAGCTGATATGAGAATGAAAGAGATTTTGATGGCTGATCAAAATCTCAAGGAATTGCAACTGGACATCTGTGGAACTCCTTGCTATGGACTACATAGAAGTTTAGTTAAATTAAGGCCGATATCCTAAAGTCAAATTAAGCCCTTTGCTCCAGAGCAATTAAAGTGACTTTCCATAAGATAACATTAGAGGGTGACATAACTGCATGGACCCATAACTGCTCTGGATTTTGCCCTTAGACACATTATGTATTTGTTAGCCACCTCATTTCCTAAAATCTGATGCATGATGTATTCCAATCATACTGATGCTCATCATATTATGATAAAAAACAGAAGACACAGCTATACCTCTTAAAGCAAATACCAAGGGAAAAGCACATAATAGAGAAATACAAATATAAGTTATATGCAAAGAATTTTGTAATGGCACAAGGTTCACAAAAGAACCATGCATCCAATTGTTACTTATCATGCCCTACAATCCAGAGTAACTACGGGAGCACGTAAGAGACTTTACATGTACCCGTAGTTACTACATCACCTAGTGAAAACCTATGGGAAATTCATATTGCAATCCAGAACAAATTGTTCTTACACCAGAGCAAGGACTCCCCGTAGTTACTCTGGATTGCGCCCATAAAGTGACATATATAAGGAAACAACTGAGCAACAGTATTGGAACTGTGGCATTTCAAATTAAAAAAAACAGCAAACTTGTCTGGGTGAGCCCTACAGTCCAAAAATAAACCTTGAATATATATAAACATTTATGAAATATAAAAAGTTTTTTAGCTTTATGAAATTAAAAAAGGTTTTCCATTTCTCATTAAAAACTGTACCTAATGGGGCTGTTCTGTTCACTTTGGGAAGACAACCATGTAAGATAACCACTGAGAAGGTCCCATTTGTGGTACTTGACAAATAAGTCTCTGTCAACAGCAGGCCAGACTGCCCAGCCTCAGTGGCAGATCTCAAAGGCAAGGCAGGCCAGTCTGAGAAAGGTTAAGAAGCTGTGAGTCCAGTCAAGGACCAGGATTGGAAACCATTTGGAAACCCCATGTATACCAGCCTTAGCCTCCAGAAGGGAAAACAGACGTAAATGAAATAAACATTCTCTTAAGGTATGACCTCGGCCATTCTACTGCATGAAATATTTACCAACAGCTCTTATAAAAAAGAATAAAGTCACAGGATATCTAGTATTTTCAGTCAAGCTACCCTGAAAAGGGCCTGGCATGAGAATCTGTACAGAAAAATACAATTGTGCTATATATACAAGCAAAAGGAAAATGAAAACTTATTCAATGAAGAGATCACATCCTCCCTTTTTCAGAGCTCATGATGAAGAAAGGGAAGTGGAAATAATCAATCAAATTTATTGTCTAGACTAACTGCCATAAGAAATAATATACAAGCTCCAGCCAAAAGTTCAATAAAATAATAACATTATAAAACCAGCATCATTGTTTGTCATGGTCGCAATCAGCTCTGTTATCAGGAAATAATCCTAAGTTGTAGAGTGCTGGGAGTTAGAGGCTGTTGTGATGATAGGAATCAATGAATATTATCTTCTCCCTTTTTCCTCTAGTGTCATGTCTGATGAGACTGTAAGCCTGCAAGCGGAGTTTACAAATTACAGAGATGATGGTGATGATGACACTGATTGTGGTATTTTTTAAGATCTAGTCACTGGAATGTGGGTTGGAGATGAAGAGAATGTCAGCAACCTACAAAGGACAGTCATGACTGAGATGCAGTAAAACATATCTGACCTACATCAGCGGGTGCAAGAGATGGCCCCTGGAAATGTCTTAGCCAGTACCTACAAATGTCTTCACCAGTGGTTTGCAAAATCTGAGCTGTGGCTCCCTGGCCAAGGGAGCCACAGAACCCTTGTGAAAAACTTGCCACCCTATAAAATGTATAGGATTTTTAATGTATCAGTAAAATAAAATGCATCCAAATCACGTCACCCAGGAGATGAATATTATTTTCCAACAATTTCGAGGCAGATTGTTAAGCTATGAAAATTTGCACAATTTTGGGAAAGGTCCACTATGACCTCAAGGAAAAAAAATAACAAAGGAACAGCTTTTCAAGCTCCTGAAGTTCTTTAGCACCTGAAGTTAGTAAGTGGGGGTGGGTAGAAACCACAAAAATACAGCTATGATGCTTGCACATGTTTCCCTACATAGCAATAAACTGGATGTGGATGTGTGATTTTAATCAGGAAAATGATACAAGATAAAGTTCACACCTACCCCAACAATACAATAAGTAGTCTCAGTCGCAAGGATCTCATATACTTCTGTACAGAGAATATGGAATGGGCAAGTATATAGCTGACAGAGATCTGAGGAGCCTCATCGGGCGTAGGGTAAGAGCAAGAAATTCCCCCAAGTCAACCTCCAGCCATCTCCTAGCATGCACTGGTAAGTTTACTGCACAAGTTGCACAAAATCATAAACATTTTTGATACCGTTACAAACTTTGAGAAGAAATACCTAGTAACAGATGTGGTCCAATATACTTAGAAAAGCGGCACAGACTTTGACATTACCTGCATATATTACTGCAAAAAGGACTGAAATGCACTTCAGCTTTTCAAGTAATCATGACAGATTAAGCGTTTAATTTGCACACTTCACCATTCAAAAAGGTTAAATATAAAATGAACTGTTTTCATTTTTATTGTTCTGAGCAACTCATTAATTCAGTTCACCTAGCGAATGTGGTTTCTATTCATCTTGGGGAAAAATAGATCCAAATTATCCCCCCTCCCATTATTTAAAAGGCAGGAAAATACACTTGGATATACACCTGGCCACAGACCCCCAATCAGACGGCACAGTAGTGCAGCTTAAGATATCCCATCTAAGCAGCCTACACTAAGTGGCTGGCCAATGAGCAGAAAAAAAAACAAACGTGTTTCTCTTATTTAATAATGATCCATAACTGCTGACAGAGACATGATTTTGTTCCAACAAAACCCCCAAACTCCTCTGACAGAAGGAAAAAGCTGCAAAAGCTGTTTTTCATGCGCATTTCATGTCATGAAACTTTGGTCTGAAACATTATTCTGCTACTAGTTTAAAGTATAAATTATTTTTACAAATGACAAAGCTGCACATATTTTGCTCACATGCAGTTACCTCTGGATGAAAATCCAGCAATCCTTTACTTTTTTTAACAGCAGCTGTTTCTCGGGCAGGTTTCTGTAGCAAATTTTGGAGTGGCATTGAATACTAAATGTGTCTTCAGACTACTCTAATCTAACCCGTGGTGGAACAGACAGGCCAAGTGATGTGTGCTGTAACCAGCTCAAGTAAGAGGTGGCTGGAGGGCAACTGGAGGGAAGGGGATAATTTTTTCCCTCTATCCCAAGGAAAATCACTGGCACAAAGCTTGTGCAAGGCTGCTCAGGCCACCAATTTCATCACGGAGAAGCATCATGCTACATTCAGATATTGCTAAAATATAAACTGGAAGAGAGAACAGAAAAACCCTTTTTGGGCAAAGTGTTATTTTCCCTTAGGAAAAATATATTTGAAAGCATGCACTTTTCATGCAATCTGGAGCATTGCAAAGGCCAGCTGTTCACTCTTCAACGCTATAAATGAGAAAGAGGGTCTCTGGCAGGCAGGATATCATGAGATCTAGGTAAGTGTGATTCATACTCAAGCCACAGAAATCCACCTATTGACAGATACATTGACATGAAGTACTCTGGACTTGGCACTAAAGAAGAAGCAGTGATTATATGAAACCTTCCAACATTTCCCTTGCTGGCCTTCACTGATAAGCATTACAAGCACAGCCAGCTTGAAGCTCTCTTACGGTGTATAAATAATTAGCATTAATGAAGTCTAGTAAAGACAGCAAAAAAGGGATCTCACTAAGAGCGTAGAGGACTTACTTCAGAATAAACAGAATCTGTTCAATTGAGTTCAATGACCAGTGGTATGAACATCAACAGGATTTGAACCCTGAACTTCTGTTACCGCTTGGATTCGAGAATGAAATTAATCATAGATAAGTAAAGAAGCTATTATGCTGAAGAGGCATTAGCTTTCCTCACGAAAACTGTTCCTTACGTCCAGTGACAAGTGTTTTCATGATTCTAATATTTGTCCTAGCAAGCCTTCCTACTTTAAAGAAATATTAAAATTCATCCTCCCCCTCTCAAGGGTAAACCATAAATCTATCTATCAAAATTTCTGGAACAATAAGAGACAAACAGTGCTGTAGCAGCAGCTGATGCTTTGAGAATGATTGTCCAAGAGGGAAGACAGAGTACTGGGATGGTGTTCCTCATCTGGAGTAGCGAATAGGAGGATGGTGACAATGTTTTCATCCAACTGTTCAGTAATATTCTTTCTGATGCAAAATCATCATAAGAGTACACAACTGAATGAGCATGAAATGGTCATTAGTAACACTTTGAATGTCAAAACAGCATATGGCAGAATTTAATGGAGTTTCAGAGGAAAAATCTCTTCTTTTCCCACTGCTGAAACAAAGAATGAAGGCATGACCATTCACCGAAATGGCTTTTCTAATGGCTTTACAGTGCAAAGTTCTAGCAGGGTGATCCTACTGAGAAGCTCCCAGTAAATTCAATGGGACTTACATAGACAGATATAACAGGGTGACCAAACAGAATGGAGGATAGAGTGCCTGTACCTTGAACCAGTGCATAGAAGAGGGAATTGAGGTAGGTGCTGCTTTTTAAATCTTTCTATGATGAGCTAAACCTGCCTCAGTTCCCTTTTCTATGCAATGGTTAAAGGTACAGTCACTCTGTCCTCAATTCTATTTGGTCACCCTGGATATAAGGCATTACAGTTAAAAAAATCTTTGATATCAACAACCACCTTTTGTCCCCGTACACGCAGTAACTGTATATACCTGAAATATACCTTTAAGCGTATATAACTGAAAGCGTTACCAGAAAAACTTTTATCTAAGAGCACAGTTCTAACCATGTCTAATCAAAACTTAGCCCCATTGTGTTTAATGGGTCTTACTCCCAGGGAAGTGTCTTTAGGATTACAGTCTAAGACTGTTAACCAGTAAAACATGGAACCTGTGACACCTTTATGGGCTCCACATGTAATAACCACATTCCAACTCTGAGTGAGGGTGCAAATCACTGGTGATCTTCGTGATTCCCAATCACATTCTTGAACACGCTTGAACATTTGTGCAACCAGACTTTGGCTGCAATCCTAACCACACTTTCCTGGGAGTAAGCACTATTGAAAAAAATGGGACTTGCTTCTGAATAGACATGCTTAGGATTGCACTGTTTATCAACCAGATTCATCGATCCCATTTTCATTCAGGCTGCCCTGAAATAAAGTTCAGTGCCTGACAGGGAAAACCAGCCAACCTCAAAAATGGTACTCCATAATCAGAAGCTGATGTTATGAGTGAAATGGTATATATTGGCATGTGAAATTGTATATATTGGTGTGTGCATTCTCCATCTCCTGTATCTGAATCCAATCACAAGCTGTGAATTCTGACTCCATATTGCCTTCCATTTAAATCACTCATTCCTTTTAAAGTACTAGTCCTAACAGTTCCCTCATTGTAGACATTTGTGCTTTACCTTCATCTTCAGTGGCCTTTCACAAGTCCTTTTTAAAGTCTCTTTGTAGATCTCATCACTGGGGAGTGGACACCGTGGATAATAGTAACACTTTCTTTGTTGAAAGGTGAATCCCAAGACAGCAAAAGAAGTTCACTTCTCTCTAGACCTTATACCTAGATTAAAGGAAATGCCCAGAGCCATCAAAGGCCATGTGGCATGTGGCTAACTTCATTTGGAAACAAAAGTACTCCCAGAACTATGTAAGCTTTGGGGGACTTATTGACTTATTTATTGCTTAAAATCATGTTTATCCTGCCTTTTCCACTTAGAATAAAAGGCCCAAGGCAGCTCATAACAATAAAATACAATACAATATAATAAAAGATAAAAGACCTCACTTGGTATTTCATCCTAGCCAGACAGCGATAGGTGGCTTTTGCCTAAAGAATCCTGCATGTTTCTTTTTTTTATTTTTCCCCCCTCTTCTTTGTAAAGTCATCAGATTTTAGGTTTGAAAGGTACCTTACAGATAATTTGTCCAACTTCTTGCTCAGCCTAGAAAAATACAGCAAGCTTTGCTATGCTTTTCTGTCAATATATGAGTTTTTTTTCCTTTTATGACCATGTGTCATGTGATTTCCGATTTCCATGAAAACTAAACCAATTTTCTTATTATTTCTATCATGTTGAACCTTGATTTCCCCTTCTGCCTACTTACACCAACTCCTTTGATTGGACTACCCAATGGATATAAATTCAGTATGGGGATAATATTTTGATAAGAAAATACAAGTCTCTCTGACAGCCTCAACTCTTAGGGCTATGGGGGTAAAACATGGAAGAATTCCATGGAGAAAAGGAAATAATTGATGAAACTAGCAAAATGGCTCAGGAGAGATCTCTGCCTGAGTGGGAAGTGCCTCATGTGCACTAATGCATCAATCAAGATGAGCTTATAAAACCTAACACAGTCAAACAAAAAAAGCACAATATTGACTATGACACTGTTACCAGCGTCAAAAGATCTTGGGACTCCAGAAAGACCCCAGAGCTTTAATGTGACTTATGTTCTTTGAAGCCTGGTTTGTTAAATGCCTTTGCTAAGAGAGATTCTATACCAGTGGGACTCAAAATATTAGCCTGGACCCCACTTTTTAGAATGCAAATCTACTGAGACCCATCAGAAGTGACATCATTAACATGGCCAGAACTGACAATCAATTTAACCTTCAACCTAATCTTTATCAGTCATTAAACAATGCAACTATACTGTCATTTTTTCATAATTCAAATATTTTAGCTCTGGAGTCAAAACAGAACATGGACTTGGAGCACAATCCTAACCATGTCTACTCAAAATTAAGCCCCATTATGTTCAATGGGTCTTACTCCCAGAAAAGTGTCTTTAGGATTGCAGCATTGGATCCTTCTCCAACCACACAGCCGCCCTTCCTTTCCATGTCCCATCACCCCAACCATTCAGGGTGCCTTTCTCTCACTGGAGCCTGCTCTACAATTTCAATTTGTTTTTGAACTCTGTATTTTGAATTCTGTATTTTCAATGGCAGCTGAGTTGATGCTATGTAGCCCAATAGAAATGGGCTCAGGACCCAACTAGTGGGCTGCATTCCCATTTTGAGAAACACTGGTCATGTAGACCTTGAAAACCCATGCCACAAGCTAGGTGATGGTGATAACGCTTTAAGCCTTTATGATATCTGGCTTTGGAAGACAATATAAATATCTCTTGGGACTAAATACACACATCACGAAATCTTTGACCTGTATATTAACAATGACCACCAAGTCTAAAGAAATAATTAGCAAAAGCTTTTTTTAAAGCAACAATGGGAATGCCAATATTTTCATTTTTGGTTCTAATATTTTTATCTAGATAATCTGCAGTTAGAAAATTATAGTCTCTGGCATCAGTGTAAATGATAATACAGATGGTAAATCAGAGGCAAGATTAGACTCTTTATCCTCATTTGATATTAGTTTTGTTTGGTGCTTTGACAAGTTTACCTTCTAGGCATCTTTCTGTTAAGCCATCGTACTGTTTTCCTGTTTTCCTGAAATAAAAGAGTTCTTCCCCAAATTGGTGAAAGCCTTCTTTGCTATTATCAGTCTATTAGAAAGCATTTAGCTTTGATGATTTGCATAAACATTGTGACCGAGTTAGCATTCACTTCAAAACTGTCCTCAGTGCAATGATTTATGGAGAAAATTAGCAGCTAAGAGTTTAACAGCAACAATTCAAGAGCAGCCAACTTCAGACACAGAGTGCCAAGCATCACATGATATCAAATTGCCACCAATACACGGCTTTCTTTAACAGTTTTTCCACCTATAGAAGCAAAGTATTCTCATAGGGAAACAAAGGATGCAACAAACAAGTTATCCTAACATGCACAGAAATCAGCGATCTAATTAGTGATCTAATCAACTGTGGCTACAATCCAGAGTAACTACGGGAGCACATAAGAGACATTACGTGCACCCGTAGTTACTGCACCACCTAGTGAAAACCTATGTGAAATTCATATTGCAATCCAGAGTAGCTTGTTCTTACTCTGGAGCAAAGACTCCCTGTAGTTACTCTGGACTGCATCCTGTGCATTTGTGTGCACGTGCATGCGGACGTGTGTGTAAAAGCATACATGTAGAAACACACACACACAACTGTATGGGCAGACGCCAAGTGAAAACTTTTAAAAAACAATCAGCATTCATGCTGATTTCCTCTAAGCTTCCCACTGAACACGCACTCATTGTGATTTTTTAAAAAATTCTTGAAATAATAATGGAAAACACCTGTATTTGTTTATACCAAGTTACAATTGCATTAGCTTGCATAATAATTAATGGGAATGAATGTGTCTCAGAACTTCACAATGTTCTTATTCTTTCCTACAGTTCTACAACATCTGCTAATTAGTTGCCATCTGCAATTTTCACTATCTCACCTACCCACTTCCTCATTGTGAAAATCGTTTTCAAAGAAAGATAGGAACTATGCTAACAACATAGATTTACATACATAGTTCCTCATCCAGCTAGGGAAACATATATACCCTACAATCCAGAGTAACTGCGTGAGCATGTAAGAGACATTACTTGTACCCGTAGTTACTGCAACACCTAGTGAAAACCTATGGGAAATTCATATTGCAATCCAGAGCAAATTGTTCTTACACTGGAGCAAGGACTCCCCGTAGTTACTCTGGATTGAGCCCATAATGTTTGTTTCATGTGTGCATGCTCTTGAGTTTGGTTCTCACAACTGCTAGATAGACATCCATCCAATCTCAAAATTACATTTAGCGCCTTGTTCCTCGATTCTCCATTCTTCAATAGGATACTGACAACGGTTTTACGCACAAATAGTATGTATTTTACCATCAGCTTGTCTGCATTATACATGCTAGCAATTTTGGAGATGCCATGTTCATATACACAGACATGCCATAAATCAGATGTTAACGTTCAGTCCACCCAGCCCTTCAAAGACGTAGTGGTCTATATTGGAAAAAATCAGACAATGGGCTGGTGTAAGCTCTTGAGGGGCATTTGGACACAATGTGATGAATATTTTGTCAAAGAGCACCACAATCGCACAGTCACGGATCCATTTAAACATTGAGTCCTTGGCAGACACCTTATTGGGTACAGATCCTGTTCAGAGTTGACTGATGCTGGTGTGGAAGGTCAAAGCTGGTATCTTTCATGTAGGTCATCTGTGTAACTGCCTGTATTTGAGCATTCAGCATCTCCACATCACCACACTCACTGCACTAATTGTGTAAATACAAGCATAGAGAATTATACCTACTCATCTCACACCCACCACTGCCACGTCTACAGGTCATTGCCAAGCCCCTGTGTCCATGTCTTCAACTGAATACATGAAAAAGACTCCTATGCATTTACAACAGTGTATGCATTCCTATTGAAACAGAGTTCTGGATGATGACAGCACTAAACCGCAAGAGTTCATTCATAAAATCTCTGAATGGGTAGATGTTGGACTACCCATAGCAACAAACTATCATTGCTCCTTCCTTTGTGTATTCATATTTTGGGGTGGTGGATAGTGGACAGCAGGCAGGACTGTGGGCAGGCAGTAGGGCTGGGATACAGCACTTTTCCTAGATCCGAGCCTTATTCCTGGGTACATTGTGCTGTCCCAGGCGGATCAGATCTGTGATAAAAATCAGTGACGTAAAGCCAAGTAGACCCATTACAGCTGCTGCCTTACCTGGGGTATGTTTTCCCTTGCCCTTGGTAGTGCAGCACCAGCCCCAAACTTGCTCCGGGTACATTGCATACGCACTGCTTGTTCCAGCAGAAGTTAGGATTGTGTTGTTTATTTCTGTGTTGTTTATGCCTTTCTGTACACCATTATGCATTTTTAGAAAATTAGTAAAGAAATCCTGAAAATATATCAACTTAAAATCAAGTGATCTTCCTGAATATCAAGCAGCACTAGTCAGTCATAAACATGGGTGAGAGTTGATCTGGCATGTATAAAGTGGATATGGCTGCTGAGGTGCATGCATAAGAGAGGGAAGGGCGGCTTAAAAGAGTGAGGGGTGGGGAAGAGTGGGGAGACCAGCACACATGCACTCCACAGTTTAAAAAACCCTCCATCAGGCATACCTCTGGGACTCCTGGTTCGGGCACAGTGTGCCTGACAGGCACCTGTCATTAGCACCTAGTTAACTCAATTCTAACACTCTTAAAGTGATCAGTGACCTTCATTAGGATGTACAAAGAGACAATATTTGAAATCTGATTCAAAAAACCTCATTTGTTAACCTTAAAGCAAGTAAAAAAAAAACCTGAAATTTTTCAGGTGCAGTCAGGCACATCTGGCCTGACAGGCCACCGTATACAAAACCTATGTATTTCTGCAAAAGGACGAATTCAGATGCAGTGGCCTGAGAGGACAGGAGGGTCATTACTACACCCCACGCAAGCAGCGGCAAAACTGACCAGAGGGGTTTCGAATAGCACATAGAGGTAGGAAGATACCAGGGGGGACAGACCTCTTGGCAACCTTGGCGTGGAGAGGGGAGCAAGAACAACTTTGAAGCGCCTGTCAGGTCAGTTTCGACTGAGAGGGTTTCGAATCTCCAGGAAACATCAACAGGAAAGTGACATGTCGCTGGAGAGGGGTATATGTGACACCCTCTTTTGGCTCATACTCAGGATGAACCACCCACCCCCGCCACATGTTCATTATGTCACTGCCTCAAAATGGTTGTTAATAAGATACAGATTTACTGATTTAAAATAAAAAGTTCACTCTGCCTCTCTTGGTTTCATACTGGCTAAAAAGTGTCATTATATTTTCTCCCACTTTCCTACTCATTCTACCAGATTGTCCACTGCAGTTTCTCCCACAGCACTAGTTATATCTAACTCTCACAGGTTGAATGTTGAATAAAAGCTTTGTTTCCACCTTTCCTTTGTAAGAATAACAAAAGCATCATCTTGTCTGCAAATTGGTAGGAAAAGCAGAAGCACAAAAGTGGGCTCCTTTCTGGCTGTATCTCCGTGGATTTGCAGGCAAAGGCACAGAATTGCTGTTATTGCTGTAACCTGCCCCTGGGGAGTCCATACCACACACAGCGAGACACAGGGGTTTCCTTTCAAGCTAGAGAAGCAGCATTGGGCCTGTTCAGCATGGAGTCTTTTAAATCTTTATGTCTGCTTGCAGATCATCAACTCAACATCAGCAAAAGCTTTTGTAAACCTGCAACTTGACAATCAGATTCATTAGATGGCTACTAAAGTTGCCAAATTCATCTTTCTCTCTTTTTTAAAAGTGAAATGTATACTAGGGAAAATGGGCTGCAGAGGCTCAGTGGTTAAAGATGCTATGCTTGTCAACTTGAAGTTCGGCAGGTTGACAGTTCAAGATTTGGGTACTGCGTGATAGAGTGAGCTTCCATCACTTGCCCAGCTCCTGCCAACCTAGGAGTACAAAAGGATGTAAATTCAAGTAGATAAGTAAGTACCAATTCAGTGGGAAGATAACAGTGTTCCATGTTTGTATGTTGTATACCACTTTGGATTTTTGGAAAAAACATTTTAAGTGTGTGCGCATGTGTATAGACGCACATGCGTGTGAGAGCTTCTCTAAAAATCCAAAGTAGTGTACAACACCTTTTAAGAGATTTTTCTCATTCTTTTTTCTCAAAAGGAAGAAAAACAAAAAACTGCCTAGTTGGACCTATAACAAGGTTGGACCTGTACAATAGTGAATCAGATTCAGAATCAGAATAGTCTCATTCAGATTCTGACCGGATTCAAGTCTTCAAATAGGAAGAATTTAAACACACATAAATTAATCATCCAGATAATGGTGAATTCATAAAATTAGCCAGCTGCTTGTGTTCTTTCCCGTTATTTTTCTAGGAAAACTTTATAAACTATCAATAAATAATGTCAAAGAATGGGGAAATTGCTATTAAAAATATTTCCCTTCTATATTTTCCTGTGTGTGTGTGTGTGTGCGTGTGTGTGTGTGTGAAGAGGGACCACATATCACCAGATGTGTCAGGGCAATCAAAATGTACGACTACTTCCCTTAGATTCTGAGAACATGAGACACTAGAGGAAACTCATCTGTCTGGGTATCTCAAGGACAGTTTCCCACATGAGAATCTAGGCTAGGAAATGTCACAGACACTGACAGATGGGTTTCCCCTGCCTCGAACAACCTAATGGAGCTTTTCGTCAATTTGCATACTGGCTGTCGTGGAATGAAATTGGTATGTGTCAAGGACATTAAGCAGGCCAAAGCGAAAGTGTAATAGCCTTGTACACAATATCACTCTTTATGGTTTGCTGTATAAAATGTGGGGTGGGAACACATAAAGGAATGTTTGACTTGACAACCGGTCTGAGGACATAAATTTACCCTCCTTGGGATAAAGCAAGACATCCTGTTCAGCTCCATCGCTGCCTGAACACAATACTATCACTGCTATTGTTTAAATCTATTTTCTTTTTCAAACCGTCCTTTTGACTTGCACAACGCTTGGTGGATAGGTAGACCTCATTAAATTGACACCTGACAAATGAGCTCAAAAATAAATCTCATACATCTGAGCCATCAGCAAGTTTAGGGTGGGAAGGGGGGGTTCACATTAAAAATATGGAATGAGCCAGAGGGCTTGGCTCACATTCAAAAATTTGAATTTTGGAGGTGCACAAAATCAATAGTGTCATGACATTATAAGAAATAAGAAATAAGGCAGTTGCCAAGCTGCAGTTGGTTTTCATGGCACTTATTCAGAAAGAAGTACACTCAAATGAATAAACCTTGAACCAGCCATTTGAAGACTTATGCATTTGCAGGATTAGATGTATTTTTGTTATGATATTTTCAGACCTGCTTTACAATAATGAGCGGCAAAAACTTGATTTCCTGAAAAACTGAATTGAATCTTAGGGACGATAAATGAGCCCAGTGGGTGACAATATGTTTTTGAGAGTTGTTGCAAAATTTTAGGGGTAATGGAACTTGAAGGAAGGATGTTATTTGTTATCTAGCTATATGAATCCCTCATGACCTGTATTTGCTTACCAGAAAAAAAAACAAAAGGACACATGCTCAACACTAAAAAAAAAAAATAACCTATTCCAGCCTAACTCAACTGGCATATATTCCCATGGTCATGTGCAGAGAACAGCATATGCCTGTGCACTGGCTGAACCCCACTAGGAGTGGGGAAGAAGTGCCTCATGTCACTTTTGTGACAGCCCCAGGTTAGCACAGGTTTATGCCATCCTAACTGGAGATTAGGCTTGCAGCCTCAGTAGAATAAAGTAGGGGTTCTCAGACTTCCCTTCCTCATGAACCACCTCTTCTGCAGCTAAGGGTGCCATCTCCTCCCTCTTTCTCTGGTGCCATGCCTTTGCAGGTTTCAGAAGATCTCCACACAACTATTGAAGCAACTGGAAGTTATGGTACTTTCAAGAATCCTGAAGTGAATCTGAAGGGGACTTTCCAGCTGCTTCTAGAAATCTGCAGCGAGGGTTTTATGAGGCCCTCACAGGAATGCACAGGGATGGTGTGCATGGGGGGATATTGCTAGGGAGGAGGGGCGATGCGTAGGGGGGATGTGCATGGGGGGAGTGTTGTGGAAAGGAGGGATGGCACACATGGGGTATTTTACTCCTGCAATATTTGTGAGGCTCTGAGTGGACTCCAATTTCATCTGGAGGGCTCCAATACGGAACCAAAAGGGGCTAGTAGAAGGCACAACCCAAGACACACTGGACGTCAGATATGACCCACAGTTTGAGAAACTATATATATACAGAGAGAGAGAGAGAGAGAGAGAGAGAGAGAGAGAGAGAGAGAGAGAGAGAGAGAGAGAGTATACTATATATACTGGAAATTCACTCACTCACTCACTGACAGACTGATTCATCAATGCCCATCCAAAACCATCAAGCCTAGAAGCATGACATTTGGGGAGGGTACTCCTTCCATGATTGTCACACCCACTAAGAACCTGTTTTTGGAAAATCCAAGCAGAAGAGGGTGAAAAGAGGCAAAACACTTATAGGAACTTTACATATAGGAACTTAACAAACGCTTATAGGAACTTGACTGAGGCACGCTCTGCCCCAACCCCTGGCCCAAGAAACATGAAATTCAGGGAGGGTGTTCCTTCTATGAACACCCACCCATCCACCAAGTAATGATGTTGAGAAATTTAACCCTTAAGGGGGTGAAAAGGGGTGCAATATGTTTTTGTCCTATATTTAACATGGAAGACTGACCAACATCCAGCCAATTTGGTGCTTGGTGCCTGGTGCGCTGGGGGAATGGTGTGCATGGAAGGATGTTGCATAGGAGGAGGGGTGATGCGCACAGAGGATGTTGTGGAAAGTAGGGGGAATGGTGCTGGGGGAATGGTGTGCATGGAGGGATGTTGCATAGGAGGAGGGGTGATGCGCACAGAGGATGTTGTGGAAAGTAGGGATGGCATACATGGGGTATTTTACTTCTGCACTGCGAGTACATTTTATTAGAAAAGGATAAAAATAATTATTTCAACAAGATTGATGGCTCATAAAATTCTGTTACTTAGGGCTCAATTCTATCCAATTTTCCAGTATGAATGCATCTCTGCCAATGAGGCATGTATTGCATCCTACAGTCAGGGGGGAAGCAGCCAGGATGCCACAGCATCAAGGTAAGGGAAGGTTTGCTACCTTATTGGGGGAGGGCTGCACTGCAGCTGAGTCTGTGCTAGAAAGTTGGATGGGGTTAGACCTTTTAAGTTCTATTACTCAGAGCCTTCCAAACTCTGCAGCCAAGACCAGTTCCCTGGCAACTAATTCCAGATTTCATCACACTTCCCTGTAATATTGGCAAAATTACATCCTTACATACTGTTAATTAGCAGAAAGGTACTTTGCGACTTTTGAATCTACATGTTTGACTTGCAAAATTTTGGTTTGAAAAATCTCTCAACAAAGGGATTTGAGTGTGGCTGGGCATGCGCTTGTGTTTTAAACAGACCTTTTAGGCACACACAAAAGACAAATTTAAAACATCTGACGATACCTGACCTTTATCTTCCAGTTTTTGAAAACAAAGTTCTGGTGCCGAAACCTTGCCAAACTGCGAGATGTCTTGAACATCTGTTGAACAGTTTTAACTCCTATTCATTTCAGAGGGAAATCTGACTGCTCAGCACATTGCACAATCATTCTTGTTAATATTAAAATCACATCGATGGCTTCTGAGTTCCATTTCCCCCATGCCAGGATAGAGAAGCCCCTACTGACTTCGACGGAATTGCTTGCAAGATGCCTAAATGTTTCCGCCCCCAGTTTTAATATATACGGCGGTTTTAATTAAAAAAGATGCCTCTTGGAACTTGGTTTAATTATCATTCTGCCCACTACTTACGCATTTGTCCCTTTCACCTTACATCTTGCATTCCTTGATGGCATGCCATTGTTTAAACTTTTAAAAGATTTTCCAGGCATCAGACAGTGACTGTGCAAACCCTCCCTTAGGAAAGCTAAAAGATAGAGCAATTGGTTTATACACAGTGCAGTATTTTGGGTCATCTGAACAATACAGCAGAAAAATGCTGAGTGACACTTCTAACAGCAAGTTATTTGAGCCAAATGGGCTTTAAAAATGCAGTCCACATGTAACCCTTGCACCTTGGCACATCAAGCTACAGAGCACAACAATGAATGCATTTGAAGAGATTGTATTAATCCAGAAGAACCCACTTGCTCACTTACAGCACAATCCAGAGCAACTAATCTGTCCACATAAGAGCCCTTGGGTTGTCCTATCTATCATTAGAGAGGAGCAACTGCAAGATGCTCCAGCCCAGTTACTTTGGAAGAGGCTTAGGGCAGAGCAAGGCAAGATAGGGTGCCCTAAGAGAGGTGGACCTGCTCTGCCCTAACTGGGGCAGCCGAAGCAGCTCAGGAGAGGCAAGTTGAGGGCAAGTTTAGCATTGCCTAGGGCAGAGCAGTTACTCTATATCCAAAGCCTGTTTCAAGGCAGAAATGCCCTCTTCCAGTTCCTCAGAGATATACCACCTCAGGAGCAGGTATAGTAATGAGTAGACCCATAGGGGTCCATGATAAGGCCTGAGTAAGAATGGCAGTGTTGACCAAAAATCTGAGTTCTTGGCCAGCCTAGCTGCAACCCCTGCCTCTCAACCTCAGGATATGGCACAACTATGGCAGCCCACTAACCTCAGGATACAGCAGGCCACTCCAAGCATCCATCTTGCACTAGAAGAACTGCAGCTGTAACTGGTTGTCAGGAACTGCTGGGCTTTCTTATAAGGCAAACACCACAGCTGTTCCTTCTTCAGTGTGATCTGAGGGGGGTCTACTCAGGAGCAAGCCCTCCCCAGCTGTCACTGACTTAGCATGCTCTGGAGCAGTTAGGGCAGCCCAGGCTTCCTGACTCTCTGGAGGCAGCATAACTTTCTGCTCTGGATACAGAATAGTTAGGAGAGAGCAGTTAGGGCAGAGCAGGCTGAACTTGCTCTGGATTGTGCCCTTAGTTATATACAGATTTTATAAAATAGAATATTTGCTACCTTATTAGTGACACCTTTAACAGAAATTGTGCCAGTTTGCAAAAAATCCTACTGATCTTACTTGCACATCATGGACACAGCACATTATCAGCAATACTTAAATCATATTTTCAGTGGTATTTATCATAATAAAACACACTCTGAATGAGTACTGGAAAGCTAAATGGGGTGCCAAATGCCTACATAGAGGCAGTTGCGTGCATGATCCTACACGAAAGATGCTAGATTTTGGTCAACTTGCCAGCATTGGTCAACTCTGAATTGGATCTAAAGCACTTCCATGGTCTCACTGTTTAAGTGGCCTTTCTTTGGGCAGCTAGTAAGGCTTCAACACCTTGGAGTGTTCACTACAAACCACTATCAATTAATCCTGGGTTTGGTCATTGCATCAGTTAATGACATTGTGGGGAAAATGGCATGACCTTCTAATGATGATAGTTGGTGGGCAACCTGGGACACCATACAAAAGATTTAAAAAAAACTTGCAACCACACACACAACACATTTTTCAGTTTTCAATGATTCCATCAAAATTCTGTATTTAGCAGGAAGGCATAGGGCATGAGGAGAAACACCCATCACACAGCATTAATGAT
The DNA here is from genome assembly GCA_030015325.1 of Cryptoblepharus egeriae. Taxonomy (NCBI): domain Eukaryota; kingdom Metazoa; phylum Chordata; class Lepidosauria; order Squamata; family Scincidae; genus Cryptoblepharus; species Cryptoblepharus egeriae. The sequence continues at coordinate 39,584,221 of JAREYC010000004.1, read as the reverse complement.
GGTTCAAAGGACCCCCTTCTCAAGGACCACCAAGATCTTACTGCAACTTTTTCCACAATGCCCTAGCCATCGGTCCATGCCATAAAAATTTGTTTCCTTTCTCAAACTCTCCTGAAATGTCATATTCACACACAAAGAATAAAATGTATCTGAGTTCCAGAGGTACAAGTTGCAACTAACTTGTTTCCAGAATGGCTTACAATTCAATGACATTAAGATTTTAAAAAGGAAAATGAGGAAGAAAAGGGCAGCATACATTAGATACACACTATTAAAAGGTTGGCTAACATGATTCCAAAAGTCTAGCATACTGGTACATATAACAATAACCATTTTTAATAGAACAATGCCATTATTACATGACTGAAATTTAATCTGAAAAGAAAATTGCCATTATTTCCTCGACTGTCACTACTACAGAAGGGGAAGAAATTAAACTACTATCAAGATCAAATAACAAATAATGGAAGACTGGCTTACTTAATTAAGAATGCAATCGGAGCTATGTCAGAACAACTACCTCCACTAACTAATTTAAACACCATTTGGGGAGTATTCATAACTATTAGTAGAAACTGGAATTAACCACTGTTTAAAAAGCTGTGGTGCCATAATGGGCTTTAAAAAATCTATCAGGTTATCATTAGACTTGTGCCCCAGACTCTCACCTGTATGTAGTTGTATCTAAATAACTTACACCACTTATGTACAAATGAAACCAGCAAGTACTGCTGTTGTTAGGAATCCAGTGCTAACCTTCTCACCTGTTTTGCAGATGCGCTACAGCTGCAGAACTGTGGCCTGACTTGGACTCCAGGATTAATCTCACTCACTTTGACTGCCTTAAGGAGGCATTTTCTTTCAAAAACATATTTCTCCATTATATACCTGCCTTCTGGGCACTCCATAAGCACCAAGCCGTACTGATTTATAGACGTGCACAAGTAGTCAACAGAATCATTTCATAACATTGAAACGTTGTGTATATTTCCTTCTGCAGACCAGTGGGTCATTGGCATGCTTGATGGCTGTACTAAAGGAAAAAAAGTCTACAACGGGACAGATGCCCCTGAGATTTTCACTTCCATATGGCATGACTTTCTACCTCCTGTCAAGCAGTGATGTGCCTGGTATTTCACTTCATGTATCACTTGGTCTACACTGTTTCTGTGTCTGCCCCCTCTTTTTTATTTCAATTCTTATCTTTACTCCTCTTTCATATGTGTCTGGCTGCTTTAGCAGGCCATCTTCCTGTCTCATTTTTTTCCTCTTTCTTTGAGGGATGAGGTGGGTGGGTGGGAATTATCAATAAAAATTGCTTTTAAAAAAGTCACCAACTGACAGCAACCATGTGGTCATGTATCAAAGACAGAATTGAGAGAAGAAAATAAATCATACCTATTTGAGTTGGCCCAAACGAGACAGTTTCCATAAGGAATGGATCATAACATTTGTGCCTGCTTTACGAACTGTATAATGATGGCTAATTTCTTTACCATGCATCCTAGAGGGCCTGACAGCTGAGATGGTGCATGGAGTTGGACAATCAACAGATCAGCCTGGAAGAGGTAAAGTGGGCAGCATCATTACCTGGTTATTTCCAAAGGTTGCCTCACCATGCCAGATAACTAGCTGAACAGTCTCTGCCCTCTTTTACCCAGCACTACTTATGCAACCATTAGTTCCTCTCTTCCTTGTCCTTTCAAAAGGCAGAGGATGTAAGAGAAGCATGGAAGATGCTGTAGACTGTCACTTTACTCCTCCACATTTCCTTCATCATAACCCCCTGCAATATGCCTTTTGCAGTAGTAGCACCAGGTAAGGGTGAGAAAGATCAACTCGTAATATGCCCCCTGATCTGGGCATGAGACAGGGAAGAGAGAGTGGAGAGAGGAAGGTGAAATCTGCATTATGTATGCCATGGGGGAAATGGTGCATGTGGTGTGCTCTGCACAGGAGAGGAAAATGGAAGGGTGAGTATTGTCCAACAAGAGCCAATATAAAACCAAGTTTGCGCCAAACCAATATTTTTACCTTGATGGAAACATTTCCTACAATGTAATTGTGTTGTGGCCCACTGTAATCTTCTACAAAACCAACGTAGACGATTGCTGGAGTTACTGGATCAAAAGCTAAAATGATTGGGTGCCTTATAATTCAAACCCTGCATTTTCAGTTTGGTCTCTTGAATCAGCCCTTAATCCAATGGACTCAGAGATCAAAGTTGATAATAGCGTCACCTCACATGACATCATTAAAGTGAAGATTTCTGAATTAGGGCCAAGGAAGTCCATGCTGGAGACTCCTCTACTAAAAATATCAATTCCACAATATTGATATACTGTTGGAAAGGAACACTCAGGAGTTGGAAAGGAACACTCAGCTGCTGGGGTTGGCCAGCTGGGGCAGTGACCAGAGGTCCATGTAAATCAGAGGACTCACTGGACTTGGCTAACCCTTTAACTCTCAGAACGGGGAGCAATACACAATGTGACATCAAGGCCTGAGGCTTGATGAGGATGAAAAAGTCATCCTTGGTTTTCACCCACCTGGCATCTTCTCACATCACTTGGACTTGAAAACAAGCCAACAACTAGATCAAAAAGAAACACAGCTTTTCCCTTCCTGTCTGTACTTACAGGAGCGTGGGTGGGTGTGCGTGTGCTGGAAAGAGACCTACATCTCTAGTACATAACATTACTGACAGAAGTGCTATGAACTACAAAGCTGAAAAGCAGAGCTCACCAACCACAATTTCTAGAATGGCTTTGAGATGAGTAACTTGGCTCGCATTCCCTGTTTGCATCCTGCATTCTTTGGTCAAAGTGCTTACAGTGAGGTCTAGAGCATCAACATGCAATCCACAACACTTTTTTGTCTGCCATCCTCCCCAGACCACCCACAATGATGCTTGGGTTTTCTTTTGCTTTATAAAAGTGTCTGTCAAACAAATATTGCAGCACCAAGACATGGAACAAAATGAAAGATTCCAAAATATAGGCTAAAACCCCATGTTACGTCATTCGCTGTCTATAAGATGAATTCATAGCAGACTATAAAAAGAAGGGCACTGTATGCTGGCAGCTCTCCACAGTTCTTTACAATTAACAAGCTAGCTCATTGTCAGGGTTGTTATCTAAATTACAGCCTAGGCTTTACTGCTAACATATTTTCCGACTTTTAAAAACACTATATTGTATAGTGCTTAGCACAAAGAAGCCTTTCTTTAATGCACATTAATTCACTGTTTTTCCTGTTTTAAAAAGTTAACTGCTGTAACTATAGCCCGGAGCAGCAAAGAAAAGGGAATGACTAGACTGAACTGCGCGGGAGGAAAAAAGGAGCGGATATTTTTGTTATTGTTTGTCTACTTTTGAAGCGGTGGCAATACAGACGGGATTTAATTCAAAGGTTTCATTTGTGTCATGCTTAGATCATAACTCCCACAGCACATGGACCTTGGGAAAGATCACAGAGAGAAGCACATTTGAACTCAAGGCGCCCACTAACCTCTCCTGATTAGAGCATTTTGATAAGCTTGATATAAACCATTTGCTGAATTGAGATTTCGGTTCATGCCGCTATTGAACATGAGCCTTTATGAACAAAAAAAATCAATACTAAGCTGCACCCAGTATCTAAATAAATACTGCACCTAAATAAATAAAATACATTTAGGATGTATTTATTTCCTCCAATTTTTTTTTAATTCACAGGAACAATAATGACAAAAAGATGGGGGAAAGTCCCAACAAAATCTTAAGCATTTCTATATGAGAATAATTTTATTAAAGAAAATACGTAGTTTTTCGTCACATTACTGTTTGGTTGTTTTTTGTATTATTTTTAATTGTATTTTATTGTTTTAGCTCTATTTTATTGTTATTGTTTTATTGATCATTAGCCACCTTGGGTGCCCATCAGGGAGAAAGGCAGAATACAAATCTAATAATAATAAATAAATAATTTGCTTCTTTCTAATGCCAGAATTACAAAGTCTTTTAAAAAAATTAAAACTCAGCTTCTATGATATTTTTGAAGACTTCCAGTTGCTAAGACTTTTGAAATCTTTAAAGAATGAAGGATTGCTCTATCCCATGCCTTTCTCAACTCTGCTTGCTAATAAGATCGGTCTGTTCAGGGATCATAATTGCAGTAGACAAAGGTACTATAAAAATCCTTATTTATACTGATTATTTTCAAGCTTTCATATATCTAGGCTCTTAGAACATTGATTTATAAATGCCAGGTAAGAATCACATGTTTAATGTGATAGAGCAAAGAAGAGGTTTGAATGTAAATACTATTTGCCTCTTTCATTGAAACTTATGGATAGATAGAAGACTATGTAGACAAAAAGAAACCAGAAAACCAAGTAAAGATTGCACTCCTATAAACTCTTGTGTGGGAATAAGGCTCTTTATATTCAGTAGGACTTCTGAGTACATACACTGCAAAGCATGCATTATAATCTTGGGAGCAGCTGTTTCATAGTTATCCCTGAGTGCAGTGATTTTCAACCTCTTTCATCTCACAGCACACTTCACAAGACACTTGTCAAGACACACCATCAATTGTCTTTACTATTGACAAGGCACACCAGGCTGTTCAAATCCCCCAATTTTTTTATTATTATGAATATTTATTATAGATGGCTGTGGGTGGCGCAAACAGTTAAGATACTGTGCCTGTTAACCAGCAGGCCAGGGTTCAAGACCCGGGTCGGCCCCACAAGACAGTGTGAGCTCCTGTCCTTAGCCCAGCTCTGCGACACCAGCTGGATCCAATCGTATTGGCTCTGCCTTTCCACTGGACTAATTCAGTGGCATGGAGAGGGGGGATTTGCTGCTTGGGTAACAACCTATCCTCCATAACAATCCAACCCAGGCTTTCGTGCTTCACATGCAGTGTATGCAGCACCAAGCACGATACCATACTCTTTCAAGATTGACGGAGGCCTGCTTTTTTAATTATGAATATTATTATGAATATTTTTCTATTCTGTTTTCTATTATGAACGTCAATCTCCAAGTTCCCATGGCACACCTGAGGACTATCCATGGCACACCGGTTGAAAATCACTGCCTACGCGTACAATAATTCTTATATTCATAAACAGCTTTTTCAGCAAACGCCTCCATAGGCTTTAATGATGGGCAACTACCCCAGCACAAATAGAAAAAGAAAGAAACCAAGCCTTAAGAGCAGGAGAGCAATTAGTGAATTTGAGCTTAGATCTGGTTCATGGACAACTAGTCCAGCCTTAACAGGAAAGGGTTATTATGCACACTAAATTCACCTGATTAAAGACCCCATCACCGCTGGTGTCACAACTTGATGAGCCAAGTTTTTAAGCATTTCTGTTGCTAAGATGCATGAACTAGAATTACAGTAAATAGAAAGCACCAATGTACTGCTCATGATTCCACCATTAAATGTAGAAACTCTCAGGACTAGTCAGTGCTCAGACTTGATAAGATCTCCCCCAAAGAGGAGAAGCAGGATCCCACATAAGCCCTGATGGGAACTCTCAGAATACGATCCCTCCTTAGGGCTACACCCACAGATTATAGGACCTGATAGGTAATAGAGAACCTAATGCTTCCCCATAAGAATCCCCCAGCTGTAGTCCCTGTACTTTCTGCATCATTCTTGGACCTCAAAAACAATGGCAGCAACTGGCTCTGATTCATCATTGTGATATCCTTTTGGGAACTTATCTGTCTTATCTACATAGTAGAAGAAGTCATGCCCATACAAATTCCAGTTATGGGTTCTCAAAAATGTAAAAAATTTCCTGTGCTAGGATACAATCCTAACTATTGTCTACTCAAAAGTAAGCCCCATTATGTTCAATGAGTCTTACTCCCAGGAAAGTGTCTTTAGTATTGCAGCCCTAGTCTATTAGTAGCTTAATGCTGGTGCTCAGTGAACACCTTGCCCTGCTTTCCAGATACAGTTTTGACTAATCATTTCCTGCTAGACTGCTCCCAGCTGGTCCAACACCCTATATTTGCTCCTTTTGCTTGGAACCTCCAACAGTGTCTTACAGGTGGATTATTTATATGCTAATTTTATATACTATTTATATGCAAATTATTTATATATGATTTTATATCAAAGCAAATGAGGTTGGCTTTTTAAATAATGTCTCATTAGCAGTTAATGGCTTAGAAACAGCTTGCTTGCCTTGTAAGTGGCAGGCAATAAATCTTCCACTCTGTGTCTGCAGTACGGATAAGGTTTCAGCCTAGGATCCCCAGGCTGAAAGGAGCCCTCCCTTTCCCAGGGATTCAGCCTGAAATGCAGTTGTTTTAAACCAGGGAAAAGGAAATTGATTCATTGCCCTCCCTGACTAATGAATCCTAACTCACTGATTTATTAGTTATCATGATAAATAATTTCTTTTGTATAATGTGAAAATAGGTATTCATGGAGATTCCCATAACAAACCTCACAAATGGGGAATCTGTAGTTTTTCCCCCCGAACTCTCTCTCCCTCTCCTCCGTTAATACCCATGGCAAGTGCTTCATTTGCTTTCTCTATATTCCAAACTGTTTAAAGTAACCATACAATTTTTCAATGGGTGTCGTTATTGACAAGCATCCTTTAACATTAGGAAGGTCTCTAAATCCATTATGATAATGGAAAATTATGAAAATTATTTTAAAATTGTGAAAATTATGAAAATTAGGTTCCGATTAGGTTTACTATGCGTTGTTCAATGATACACCAAATCAGAGTGTTGGGGGAAGGAATGAGAACAATTTTTTCTTCAGTCCTTCCTGTTTTCTTTCTGTATCACATGCAGTGTACTATACATAGCAAATACATCTTTGTAAAGTGTCTTACTAACAAGCAAAATCCTTAAAATTAATCTTGTTCAGGAGTCTGGTACAGCGTCTCCTCCAAGGAAAATCCTCTTTCTTGCCTATCATTTTTTTTCAGAGCATGGAGCCAAACTAATCTTGCTGCTTCCATTACATTATTTTGCCCCCTTCAAAACAGGAATGCTTTAAAAAGATTAAGTATGAAAGCTAGACTATTATTTAATTTCTTTTAAATATCATCTCCCTCTTCAGTGTTTCAAAGATGCTGAGAACTCTTTCTACAGTAAATTGCTCTTAATACCTTTTTACTACATGGGAAAGAAATCTAAAATGTTTATAAATGCAACTTTATGAAGAAGGTCCACAAACAGATTACAGGTCGAGCCCCTTTATCTGCAGATACTGGACTCAAGATTTTAACTGACTAGTTCTGAACTCATGACTGACACTCATGACTGGAGGTGTCCTTCTATAGGGTCTAGGAGCCTTTTTAGGTCATTAAAGGCCATATGCAGTGTTTCTGGAACTTAGAAAGGCTCCAGACATGATCATAATGAAGTTCTGGTTGTGTTTGGAGGCCATGTGAGTCACAACCCATATTTCATTATCTGTGGGTATCCACAGGAATTGGTGGGTGTCCGGGAATAGATCCACTGAGGATATAGGCACAACTGCACTAGTTCACTTACACACACACACACACACACACACACACACAGAACTTGTTATGAAATACTGGTCTACTCTTAACAGTCTAGGACTGTTATCATCTTACCCTCTTACATGTGAGGAGCAAGAATTTGCATGAAGCTGTATTTTATAAAAAAAAAGTCACAAAAATTATATATGTTACTGCATTTTATAAGAAGGAAAAAGATAAGCTCTTGCCCCTCTGCTTTAAAGTATTTATTTGGCTCCATTGTAGACTAGGCTTGGCCATAGCTGTTTGCACAGTTGTCCACAGCAAGTCAGATTTGCCTTCAGGCAATCAAACAGGGAAGCTTTTGTAAACTCAAAGAGAGTTGCTTCTGTCTTCTGGGGCTGTCAATGTGTCACAAATGAATAACACCACTATCTGTTTGTAAGCTGGATAGTACAAAAAAGAAATGGAAGCAGGTTGCAACTTTGGAGAAGTTAGCTGTAAGTTTCTGCAGACTAGGACTGACACCTGACTAAAGTTTTCGTAATTTGATCATGAGTTTTAGGTCCCAGTCCTTATCCTCCCCTCCCCCCACATTCACAGTCACGTGTAAGGGGAGGGGAAGGAGGGGAGGGAAGAGGGAATTGGAAGGTTTAGGAGGGGAAATTGGATTTAAATTCCCTTATCCCTCCATAAGCATCCCAATCCATAATGGGTCTTCTCAGAACAGTGCAGGCTACATACAGAGGGGAAGAAAGAGGTGCAAAGGCTATTACAGAGGAAGAAAGGATCCAGTGTGCAGCACCGCTACCAGATCCAACCCATCTCACAGCCTCCCATCCCTGGTTCTCCCTGTCCTATTTTGGATGTGATAACTGCTTTTCTCATGCTATAAATCCATGCCAGAGCCAGATTGCTGGGGTTCATAGTACTGAGAGCTCAGGAGTCAGCCTAGTCTGATGCCAGTGGATCCTCAATCAGTTCCCAGCCTAGTCAGCACCCGACATCACCTCTGGTACACACAGAAAGTACAAGTCTTAAGTTGCCCGACAGAATTTTCACATGGACACGGAGCAAACATGGAGTAATGTCACCATGGATTGCTGTCAAGGGATCTATATACCTATATCTATATACCTATCTATATACTTTTTGTTTTCTTATTTCTTTATATTGCTGTATTTAATTCTTTATTTTTTAAAGTTTACTTGGCCCATCAGTTGTGGCCTACAGTATTAATCAGCAGATAAAAGGAAGTGGGGACTAGTCTTATAATATGGTTCAATCTTCCCACCTCTTCCACTGATTAAGTTAAAATCTAGGAACACTCAGCATTTTGTAGCAAATAGAGCTTTTCAATGGCTTCCTTTCTTGACACAGGCCTATTATAGTCGGACCGCTTGCCTGTGCATGGATAGCTTAATAAGCATTTTTGTTTTGTTATAGATGCAGCTGTCGCCTAGCCTTGCAACCAGCTTTCAGGAGAGTGGCGCAACGGAGGTGGCCCTGACAGTCAAACTTGTGATAACCAGGGAGAACAGCTTAAGGAAAATCTTCATTTACCCCAGAATGAGGTAATTTGAGCTAACAAGAAAACAATGGTTCCCCTTCTCCCTGCTAACAGCCCTGAAGACGCCTGACAACACTTGAGTCTATAAGCTTCACTCAGAAAGGGCTTGTATGCCGCAGGATGTGCTGTCCGTTTTTCAGCTCTAACTGACGAGAACGCCAGTGTCCCTTTTGCACATTTTCATTTTGACTGCCGCTTCAGAGATAGAATCTCACTACCTATATTAATACAGCCAGCCAGCCATCCAGCCAGCCAGCATGGTATTAGTATCACAGCTTCCAGTGGGGTGTAACTTTGCTGTAACAAAGAAGAACATTAGCTGCACTGTGGATAAAATCCAGCTGGAAGGGAAATACATCAAAGGGCTCACACCCCTCAGTAGTGCCAGATATTGCTGTTTCTAAACTCTTTCTCCTCTCTGATATGAAATACTCTTACTTTAGGCAAACTCTCTTTCAGTCCAAATGTCATTTCCTCATAATAAACCATAGGCTGGGCACATTTCTGATCACTGCATTGCCCTTCTCTGTTCTGCCTCTCTGCTCCCTCCTCCTTACACTTCACCCGGGGGTCGAGTCTCATGTGGATTTAACCTGTAACCTGCATCAATTTTTAACGTTGTGTGAAAGGGGTCTAGTTTTGCAGATCAGTTTACCGGAGACAAAGAAGTAAGGTCACACATAGAGGAACTACTATCTGCTTCATGATTTCCATTCAAGCTACAGAATGACATTCAGTGGCTTTCGTGGAAGGGGGATATACTATTCATCAAGCACAACAATATTAAGAATATATCTGTGATTGTAAAAATCCCTTCTGGGTTTAAAACAGCCTGCCTCTTCAAATCATCTTGAATAAAGTCTAAGAAGCATTCAAGGTGGTATAGAAAAACCTGTATTGTATTATATTAATATTATTATAAGATACCAAGGCCACACAAATCTTTCAATGGTTAACGAACTAGTGATTGAATACTTTTTCACTCTACAGTTCATATTATACTTATAATCCATAAAATAAAGGATCTCAGTTTTGGGTGATCGTCAGAAAACTCTCATTCTCCTACAAAGTTGGGTCACTCTGCTACCACACATGGGAGTTCAAGGAGCTGAGGTGTTTCAAGTCAGGCCCTTGACTGATGTCCCATGATGCTAACCTCAGACTCTGGCCCTGAAAGGATTCCTATATTTGATTATTTCTTTTAAGAATAAGCATATCTTAAAAACTATTTTATTCATAGCTTTAATAATATTGATATCTTAAAACTGTCAAAAAGCCAATAAAAACTATGCAAGGCAGCTTACAATCAAATCAAAATTTCAATAAAAATAAAACTTAACAAGCAGGCAGTGACAGAACAACAGGCAATAAAATAGCTGCAATAAATAAATAAAACACTGCCAACCCAAAAAAAAATCAGGGAACAATGGCAAAAAGCTGTTCAATAGTTCTAAGATGGCAGTGGGTGAGCCTTCCTACATCCCCCAAGAAGGCCATTGAAATAAACATGTTTTTAAGCTTTTTTGGAACTGCTCTCTGAAGGGTTCTGTTCATAGACGCTCTGAAAATAGCTTCAAGAAGTACACTGCCACCATAGAAAAGGCCCTCTCTGTACCACCCCTTTTACTTCAAATGGTGGTAGAAGTCTTAGGAGGGCACTACCAGTTGACCTAAGGGGACAAGGAAGATTAGAATATGAAATAGGTGGTCCTGAAGATACCCCAAACAAAGGCCATATAGAGCTTTACATACTAATTCAGTGGTACTTGGGGATTTCAGGCCAGGAACCCCTGTGAAACTTATTAGGATGTAATGACAGAGCTTTTCCATATCTACTCAGAAGTCCCATTGTGTTCAAAGAGACTTCCCCCCCCCCAGGAAAGTACCAGATTACAAGATGGCAGATCCCAAACTCTCACTTAAGGCAAAATCCAGAGCTGTTATGGGTCCATGCAGTTACAGCATCCTCTAGTGTTATCTTATGGAAAGTCACCTTAACTGCTCCAACACAAAGGGCTTATTTTGACTTTAGGATATAGGTCTTACCCCCTGACCCAAGGTCACAACTCCATAAAGGGGTCCCAACCCCCACTTTGAGTATCACTGTATTAGTCAACATTAGTGTCTTGAATTGGACCTTGAATTCAATCTTCAACACTTGCATTTGTGGGAACAAAGTCCTGGCTGAATCAAACCACCAAGCTTCTCCAATCACACATGCTGCCACTTTCTGAACCAGCTGCAATTTCTTTTAGCTATCTTTACCTTTACTAAAGAACCTTTAGCACCTCCTTTACTTTAAAAAAACCCATGTTTAGGTATCTTTACAAAATTGATGCAAGCATATATCACAAAATCACAAGATGTTTTCTAGTGTTGTTCGCTGCCTTAGTACCTTTGTGATTTATTGATGAATTTATGAATAATACAATATCATAAACACATGAATTGATAAATAAATGCATGCTATGTGGACCCTTATGGTCCACATGGCTTTCTTGTTTTCTTCAAATCCCGTCTTTAACCTGGAATGCAGCCAGCCTTCTTAGTCAGCTGATTGCCAAACTTTCTCACTGCAAACCATCTCACCTCCCTTGAATGTCAAGCCTCTCCTCATTTTGATAATTCTTTCCACAGGGGGACACTCTTCTCCAAGTATCTTCAGCTGGGGAGGGGTAGGAAGCTAATTGGCCACTTAGGCTGCTGCTACCAAATGCCTTGCCCTGACAGCACTCACACTGTAATCGCGGCACGCTGTGCATATCAAGAGGTAACCACAGATTTATATAGAACATGCACTTTGCATTAGATTCACATCAGTAGGTCTCAAAGCGTTGGGTAGGCTTCTTTAGAGATGCATGAATTACCCGACTTTTTACATGGAGGACACTTTCAAGTAGCGTCTGATCAGTTTAAAATATTTGCATCTCAACTTTTGACTCCACAATGGCATTCCGAGAGCAGCTAACAATTAAAAAATAAACATAATAAAAAATCCTAAAACATAAAAAACACAATACATAAATGCAGCAGGCATACAGAAAAGCCTTAAAGTAGAAGTATCATAGCTTCAGGCATATTTAAGTAGCTTTCATCACTGAAAGCTGCATCTGAGTAAGACAGTTTTTAGTTGCCTCTTGAAAGTGTGGGTTATTTCCACTCATAGGGTGAAATCCAGGGTAACTATGGGAAGTCCTTGCTCCGGAGTAAGAACAAGTTACTCTGGATTGCAATATGAATTTCCCATAGGTTTTCACTAGGTGGTGCAGTAATTACAGGTGCACATAAAGTCTCTTAGGTGTTCCTGTAGTTTGAATTGTGCTTTTAGCCTTTGTTCAAATGAAGACTCTGCCCCTGGTATGATTACCTGGTGAGATAATAGAACAAATCTGAATTCTTTTCCAAGAGCAACATGGGCCAGTGGGACTACGGGCCACATGATTTCAAGTGGTGGGAAAGATTTGGTATGAAGGCCTACCATTGTATAAAGCTTCCATTTTAACTCCATCTCTTATTTGTTATGAAAAAGCAATGCCCCAACATAACTAAAGGGCCATTTATATAGACGTGCTCTTTGGGTGGAAATAACTACAATAATATGGGTGGAAATAAATGCAATTAGAAAAAAAATGCCAAGGTTCCCCAAAAACCTTATGTGAAAATGCATCCACCCAATGAAGGGATAGATTTCAGTATAAGTACAGTCTTTATTCTTAGGTTCACTCTTCATGGGGAGTTGGGCTCCAGGGGAATGAATATCTCTATTACTAGTACTGTTACTATTGCTACCAGGAGACTCATCTGCTCAAGTGTCTTCTCAAGCTATTTGGTAGCATAAAAACCAGCAAATTTCTTTTCAGAACTCTTATCCCTCTCCTACCCTAGAGCAAGAGTGTCAAAACCATTTTATATAGTGGGCCAAATAGCATTCATGATGCCTGCTGCGGATTGGAAATGACGTCATTGAGGCAGCTATTGACCACAAAGAAGCATTCTTCTCATTTACTGCACGATCCAGAGTAACTCCGGGAGCCTTTATGTCGACGTAAGAAAAATTTATTCTGGATTGCTCTATGAATTTCCCATACATTTCCAGTAGGTGCCTCCCTAACTATGATGACGTAAGCGTTTCTTAAGAGCTCCTGTGGTTACTCTGGATTGTGCACTTAGTTGTAAAATATGCAAAATATGTTGCCTATTGTTTGTCTTCTTTTCCTCCTTTCTTCTTCTTCTGTGTTTCTTCCTCCTCCTTTCACCCTTTTCCAACAATATCTTTCCTACTGAAGCCTCACCTCTTGGTCAGTCCTGGCCGATGCTGTGAATTCCACATTGGTTCAGGCCAGGTTTGTACATACGAGTCTGAACTAGTCATTCAGAAACTTTAATACTTTTATACTGGTAAAGAATTCTACACTCAGACACATGTTATATAGTAACTGAGGTAATTATCCTCTGTTAACTATCCAAGCATTTTGATCTCCAATTTTGTGATACTATATAAATAACTATAGGGCTGGAGCACCTTCCTTATGAGGAAAGGCTCCAGCATTTGAGCCACAGAGGCACCTGAGGAGACACAATTCAGATGTACAAAATTATGCAGGGGATGGATAGAGAGGAAGGATAAAGAGATGCTCTTTTTCCTCTTACACAAAACCACAAGGGCACATCCACTAAAACTGAATTTTGGGAGAGTTAGGACAGGTAAACAAAAATATTTATCCAGTGTATAATTAGCCTGTGGAATTCCTTGCCACAGGACAATTGCCACGGGCCTAGATGCCTTTAAAAGGGGATTGGACAGATTTCCGCCTTGGGTATCCTTCTTTTAGGAAGAAAGGCAGGATATAAATTGAATTAATAAATAAATTTCTGGAGGAAACTCTCAATAAGTATCAGGACTGGTGCTATAAAAAGAAGACTATAAGATGTAACAATTTGGCATTTAATCTCCTTCATAGAAGGAAAACACTTCAGAAGCCGCACACTTAATCCAGCACTGTTTCCATTGTTTGGAAGCATTGCTGGAACGTGTTTTCTGGGATAAGCTGCCTCGTTGCATTCACTTGGATTTCCTCAATGTCTTCCTCAATCTTCCTCAAAGATTCCTAAAATCTTCAACTTTTCAAGTGGGATTTGATTTTTTGAAAACAGGAAAAAGTTGCAAAGGGCAAGATCTGGGGAATGAATAGAGTGGCTATCGGACCTGGGGTATATTGTATTTGACAAAAACTGCTGCACAAGCTGCGCTGAATGGGCAGGTGTGTTGTCATGATGCAACTGACTATCATCGAATGCATGCAATTCTGGCTTTTCTGACGAATAGCATACTGCAAACGACGCAACAAATCACAGAAGTACTCCTTGTTTACTGTCTGATCACATGGAGCATATTCATGAACAATCCCCTTGTAGTCGAAGAAAACGGTCAACAGTGTCTTCACATTGCTTTGATTCATTTGTGCTTTCTTCAGTCTCAGAGAGGTTGGGGTCTTCCACTGTGAAGACTGAACCTTGTTTTCAGGGTCATAGCCATAGAACCACAATTCATCACCTGTTATGACCATTTTCAAATGTTTTCATCGTTCTCAATCAAGGAGATCTTGCACAACTGAAACCTCAGTTTCTTTTTGGTCAGCTGAAAGCAGTTTTGGCACAAACTTGGCAGACACGTGTCTCATACTCAAATTTTCAATGAGAATGGCCTGAACTGAATCGTAACCAGTGGTGGGCTCCAGCAGGTTCACACCGACTCTAGAGAACCAGTTGTTAACGAGAGATAGGACATATAAAGTTTAAAAATAGCCATTTAAAAGTGGCTGCCAGATGGGCGTAGAACCAGTTGTTAATTTCTTTAAATCCCATCATTGACCATAACTAATCTGCACATCCTCCGATAACTCACGGATGGTGATTTGACTATTTCCCCTCACAGCTGGACACACATCTGTGATGTTTTTCTCAGTTCCGCTGGTTGTGGGTCTCTCAGAACATTTGTCACTGTTGACATTTTGTTGTCCATCTTGGAAACATCTGAACCACTCATACACTCTTGTATGGCTCATACACTCTTCTCCATATACTTTCTGAAACTTTGCTTAGGTCTCTGTGCAGGTATCGCCAAGCTTTTGGCAAAATTTGATGTAGGTTCTCTGCTCAACATTCTCTGTCATGGTCAATGTGACAACCACATGCCACATACATTCCTTCCAAGCACTGCTGTAAAGAGAGGAAGTGAGCTAGGACATTAAAATTTAGAGTGAATTCACAGTTGGGGTCAAGGTCAATCAGTGCCAAATGGCTTCACTCTGCGTATTTTAGCTCTTTAACTATGGCACCAGTCCTCATACTTACTGATCACACCTCATACAGTCTGATATTAGCTGGTTGCTCAGACTGGTGAGGGAAGGATATGGTTCATGTGATAAAAACTTGTTACTGCGGCATCTTCATTGGGAGGTATGAGTGTAAACAAAATACCAGATGCAGAAGAGTTGCAGTGAGATGCAGGTATCTTGTGGCCTTATGTGTTCTCTGGAGGCATCTGATGGGCCTCTGTGAGATACAGGAAGCTGGACTAGATGGCCTTTGACCTGATCTCACAGGGCTCTTCTTATGTTCTTATAATACCTGGATTGATCTAGCTTCCATTCATTCGGGACGAATGGATTCTTTAAGGAAGATAAGCATCCCTACCCAGAAGCTGAGATAAATAACAAAGTGGTATAGATCAACAAAGTCTTTAAAGTGCAAAGTGAAAATGAACATTACATTCTATGGATACTGCACTAGGAAAAAAGGTTCTACATTATTTTACAAAAAAACTGCCAGTTGATATGTAAGTTTGAACACGGTGACTTTTTCATTCTAAATTCATCCAGCAATTAGTGTTTAAAAGATGAAAAATAAATTTCTTTAAAGGTTTAAATAGCATTCAGAGTGAGGAAAATATATTACGCATCCAAAAAATAATGAACACCTTGGAGAAACCTTATTCATAATTTAAAAAAAAATCTGAAGGCCAATCTGAAAATTGAAGGCTCTCTTTTTTAAGCCAATTTATTTATTACAGAAGATATAGTTGACACTGCTACAAATGTCCTATGTAATGTCAGCATAAACAGTGATATGAGCAACTGAAACTTAGAAATGTTCTGCTCTACACTTGAAGACTGTGTAAAACACTTAGGATCAGAAGAGTATCTTTGTAGATAGTACCGTAACTATCTTTCAAATGACAGAGTTCTCCTTGTACCAGCTTGTATTATTATTTCTGATAAATTATTCTTCTGCCCAAATAATAACACTTCTGAGGTGCCATCGGAAATGCTATTTGGATCAGTGAAGTTATCAGAAACAAACTTACCATGGATTTACTCAGTGGTGGGCTTCATGGGATTCTCACAGGTTCTGTAGAACCCTTTGCTAATGAGCGCCTGGTTCTGAGAACTGATTATTAATGGGACATACAACCACATACAACCATTTATTTGAATCCCACCACTGGATTTAGTACTAGGCAACAAATTTACAAATCATTAGATTGCTGAGGTTGGTTCCCAAATGTTTTCAGTGGGTGGCTCCCTTGACCTAAGATAGCATAAGCCAGTGGTTATCAAACTGTGGGTATGTCATGAGCCAATTTCTAGTGAGTCCCCAATCGTTTCAATATTTTATTTTTAATGTATTAAGACTTAATGCTATCATAGTATGTAACTACACTTGGGGAAATGTTATAGATCTGTACTTTTATTATGTTACAGGCCATGATGGTGAATAGGTGTGTGTGTGTTGAATGACGCAGGGAACCTCAAAATGCCAAATGCTGGGGAGGGCACCTGGACGCAGCTCCCCGTTAACTTGTGTGTTTCGTGAGGCATTTGGTTCATGAAACTGAGATAAAGGAAGCTGGCCTAGATGGGACTTTGGTCTGATCCAGCGGAGGCTCTTCTTATGTCCTTATGTTCGAACATGGCAACACAGAGAGGAGACAAAGCTGGCTTTGAATCAGTTTCACTTTGGTATGCCTGGTGTTACAAAGGCTGGAAGTTCAGTTCAGCTCTTCTAGAAATAGAACTAAGGAAAAGATTCAACCATGTTTGTTCCTGACTATCCTCATAAATTGATGGGCTTGTTGCTGGACATGTTGTAGAGATGATCTTTTGCAAAGTACTCAAGAGTTCTCTGGCCTCTAGTATGCCAACCAAGAATATGGACTGTCATAAGCTTGCAAAAAGTATATACTATGGGATTCATACAATACCACATAAACTGCTAATGTTATTGGTAGATAACTCTGACTTTTCTCCCAACGCAGATTCCTGAAAATAAACAGGGAACTTAAAGGATGAAACAATATTATTACCCTATTATTTATTATTTGCACTGGCTTAAAAAATAAGCCTAAAGTTAAAGCTTGTTTGGCTGTTGGGTTACAAACGGGTTATGTAATTTTTTTTACATAGGGCACAATCTTTTTCACATAGGCACAATCCTAACCAATTTTCCAGCACTGGCTTAAGGATAATACTATTCTGAAGTAAGGAAATAGATATTACTTTACCTTGATAAGTAGGGTTACCATATGTCCCTGAAAACCAGGACAGACCCTGTTTTGTGGGATTGCGTTCATATACTGGCAAGTTTGATGGGGGTCCTATCCTGGTTTTCTGGAAGAGAATTATGGCAACCCTACTGATAAGGCCTCCACAACTGCCCCTCAACTTCAAGATGCAATATGTGCCTCTCTGGCACACCTAAGCCAGTGCCAGAAAGCTGGTTATGTTTGTACCCATAATATGTTTAACCTGTACTACTTTCTTGAATCATAAGGTTAATCAAAGACTGAGTTATAGAAAATGTTATTCACAACATGCAGTCAAAAGAAAATTGTCTTTATTAATGGCTTTGGAATTATACCTGTGTACAGACATTATCATGGATTAAAGGACTGATGAATCAGCAAGATAGTTAACCAATACAAGTCTTTCAGTCACAGACACATCTCTATTCAAAAACGCTTACGTAACCAGTCACAGAGAGTTATCTGCTGTCTGTTCTAACCAGTGAGAGCTATGCAAGCTACTATGATACTAGAAAGAATAAGACTAAATTGTAACACAAACTAACCTTCTAGGAAGGTACTCAGATAAGGCACATTTTTCTTAATGTGTGCAGCTCTCAGTCTTACTCTGAGCACAACTTGCATGAAGGGCAAAGTACAAGCAAGTTCTTTCAGTAAATGCGATCTCTAACATGCTTTCAGCCAAAGCATTCCTGAAAAATGTTAAGACTACCTGTAAAATCTAACCATAAATGAAAGATAAACCATTGTACTTGCACATTCCCGAAAATAAATACTAACCAGCATTATCTAAATGCTTTGGGGATTACTCATCCCCAAACCCATCATCTATATTCTGTTTATTCCCTTTTATCTAGATCAGGTTACATGAAGAGTTGCTGGGTGATTGAGAGTGAAATTTGAGATTTTTGAAAGCTAAAATCAATCAGCTAAAAATCAATCATCACCATTGCTCTGAACTGCACAATCCTAACTAACTTTCACTGTGCCATTGCTTGTGAAGCATGGGCTGCATCCTGCAGTTGGGGGGCAGCTACTGAGGCCTCCTCAAGTTAAGGCACTATTAGTTCCCTCACCTTGCAGTTGCATTGCCCTTATTGCCAGTGCCGGAAATTTGGAAATCCTTGGTCTCCAGGATATCCTAACCAGCCTGACCATTTATTTTTTATCCACTTTGAATGCCAATTCTTGTTCATTCTCTCATTATCTTTGGCACTGACAACTGCAATGCTTTTCTGCTTGGCCTTTTCTGCCTTTTCACCCCCAAATCTCTTTCCTGTCTTGAATATATTCAATGAATACCAGGATATCAGCTTGCCTCATCTACTCTTCTCATCACTGCATACTCATTTTCCAGTTCTCAACAAAGGCTCCTTTCCCCTCATATAATATTTAAACTTCTATTAACTTGTCAGTGTCTGTTCCCACTTCTGCATGTGCTCCTCTCTCTAGCCATGCCCCATCATGCTCACCTCCTGTTCTGTTCTCCCTCATAAAGACAGGATTACATATTCCATTCTCAAGTCTGCTTGTTCTCCTTCGCTGCCTCTTAAGATTGGAACTCTTCCCTTCCTTACATCTGTCCGGTGTCTTCTCAAACACTTGATAAAACCTTCCCCCTTCACTCTGGCATTTCACTGATCCCCCACAGCCACATTTCATCTCCATTCCCTTTCCCTTGGGTGTCTTGTCTGTCACAGAAAAGAAGCCTGAGGGCAAGGTTGACGCCTTGCTTTTGTTTCATGTAAAGCACCTCATCTTGTAGGTACTCTAGAAATACAGTAATAAGAATGCAGCTGCCTGACTGTTTGACTCTACCTGGAGACTTGGAAGTGTAGAAGAAGCAATCTAATGGACTCCAAAGATAAAAGTCTATCCCCAAACACAACAAAGACTCCAGTTTCAAAATTATTTGCTCATGTGAGAGCCCAAACCTATGCATGTCCATTCAGAAGCAAGTCCCATTACAGTCAATAGGGCTTAGGACGCAATCCAGAGTAACTACGGGGAGTCCTTGCTCCGGTGTCTGAACAATTTGCTCTGGACTGCAATATGAATTTCCCATAGGTTTTCACTAGGTGGTGCAGTAACTACGGGTATACGTGATGTCTCTTACGTGCACCCATAGTTACTCTGGATTGTAGGGTTACTCTCATTAAGTATGGATTGCAGCCGGAATCTTAATATTACCACTACAATCACTTGCCAGGATGTCTACAGTAGAAGAACTGAAAGGAATCTCCAACATGGCTGAAACTTGTGGTATTTCTGTAATAGAGAAAAGCATAAAGAGTATGTGTGTGCACGTGCATGTGTGCGCGCGTGTATGTGCATGTATGCCTTAATGTGTGCATATGCTTTTTGTGTGTGTGTGTGTGTGTGTGTGTGTGTGTTGGGTGGCAGGACCAAATTACCACCTGGAGCCCTTGCCATTGGGCATGACCCGAGTTGTACTTCTGGGGGGAAAGTGCTTCATGGCACATTTTGCAACAATTGGGCCAATAGTGCCTATGGAATGCCAGCACCAGGGCCAATAGGGATCAGTCCCTTACTCCTAAATAGGCATGAATTGGATTCCACTGTGCTTTTCGTTGAACAAAAACTATCTACAAACTCGCCAACTACAAAGACATACCCATAACATACAAAGTAAACATCTACTGTGCTTGCTTCCTTATGTGGCAAGAGATTCCTCCTTGCTCCATTTCATATGTTAACAGTCTTCTCTTTCCAAATAAGTTAACAACCACTGATAAAAGCTGACAAACAAGAACTGAGGTTTCTCTCACGGGTATCAAGCATTTGTTTTCCTCCTATTAGTAATGGCGAACAATCTGAGTCTAGTTTCCTTCCCCACTCCCTTAATTACTTCAATTTGTTCTATTTTCATATAATTTATTTTACTAAATCACGACTATTCATCACATGTGTGCAGCCAGGGGGCTAGAGAGAATACCCAGCTGGTAGTGATAGGGAGCCAATGTTATTTTCAGAAAAATAACATTATTATCTTTAGTTATAAATTTGCATTTCTCCTTGATCATGGCAACTGTGAAAAATTTCATATTAGAACCAGGTATATAATGATGCCCAAAAGATACAAGAAGACCAGGAATGTGGACATGCTTTTTTAATAATGCTTTCCAATGTTATTTACATGCAGAATTGGAGCTCATGGAAAACAAAAAGCAAATTTATGAACAAGCCAAGGCTCACTTCCATTCTTATCACTATATATAATAAAGTTTTAATTTTCATATTTATGTTACGAAGAAGCAGACAATTTTTTCTTCATATAAGAGTGGACCTATGGTAGCAGTTAAATACACACGTATTGGCTGAGCCCTGAATTTTTATATTTTGTTCTCCCTTCATGGTGAATGCAGGTTTGACCAACATGCAACAGGAAACTAAACCAATACGTATGGATACCAATATGCATATAGACCTGCATGACACATGTATTTCGCACATTTACATGTTATATTTTAGTTTATCATCCTAAAATGAATTAACGTCATTGACATTTAATTAAATACTGTACAACATTTAAAAACAATTTAATCATAGCTAACTTTCTTTGAGTACTTTCTTTGAGTGAGAGTACAACCCTCTCACTTCACTCTTGGACATGCTACAACCCTCCAATGTGCAGCATTCTGAAACACTTTGCATTTTAAAAGAATGTATGCTGCAGAAATAGTTCCTTTAGTGCAGTAGTGCCCAAACCCCAGCCTGGGGGCCAGATGCAACCTGCAGCAAGCTTCTATATGGCCCATAGCAAGCCCGCTCCATTTGGAAAGCCCTATAATCTTCTAGAGAGGTAATCCTCACCTCTAGAGGATATTCTGAGGGCAGGAGAGGATGCAGGCACCCACCTCCTGTCTCAGTGTATGAAAGTGCTTATGAACTGGTTTGAAGCTCACCCCCTATCTCTGTTTTAGAAATGAACTGATTTGAATTCATTCACAAGTGCCATCTCTAATAAATTCATATACTGTATGTAAATTTATTCAAATTTGAAATGTAAATATTTCAAATGTGATCCACAAGCCAAAAAGTTTGAACATCCCTGCTTTAGTGGGTAGCAAGATTCCTACGTACCAACAACAAAAATCTTTGGATGAATCTAAC
Source organism: Cryptoblepharus egeriae (assembly GCA_030015325.1). Taxonomy (NCBI): domain Eukaryota; kingdom Metazoa; phylum Chordata; class Lepidosauria; order Squamata; family Scincidae; genus Cryptoblepharus; species Cryptoblepharus egeriae. The sequence continues at coordinate 39,562,462 of JAREYC010000004.1, read as the reverse complement.
TTGAACACACTTTTTGTATCCTGAAAACAACTGTACCAGAATACAACATGCATGTATTCTCACGCATGCTTCCATGCTCCACTTTTGCAGCTTGATCTTTTGTCTTCACCCACATCACCATCATGGCAACTGCAAAATTTTTAAATCCCGTGAATAATTATTTGGGTTTGATATTTGCATGCTGAGAAATCCAGCAGATGCGGGACAAAGGGAGGAAAAATCAACTGATGAACATATTACTCTTCATGACATCTAAAACACAGTATGTTTCAACATTTCCTGTGCGGCAGGGGTGGAGGAGAAGTTAAATCTTCCAGTTCATTCTCGCATATCAGTGAAGGCTTTATCTGATTAAAAAACCAACTGTCCAAAAATCTAGACTAAACATGAAATATCTTCTTCAAAACTACAGTATTTTACAAAACTATATCCATAAAGTTCTTTTCCAATAGGTCATGTGTGCCTTGGCTTGTAGGATACAGGAAACAAAGGGAGCTGGCTAAGTTGGGTCCTTTCTGTTATAATCATAATCTGAAATCAAGTTTTTTTATTTGTTGTTTTTATTTGTTATTTTAAAGAAAATGGTGCCTTTCTGCAATGACAAACCATAGTCTAATTATTTTCTCCTCTGTCACTAAGAAAGGATACCTTGTCATAGAGTGATCAGGGAAAACTAACAAAAGAGCTGTCTGGTTTATATTATATGCTTTCAGATGCATGCCACTTACCAAGAAAAGGGAAGGGGGAGAGGATCTGTTAGGTAGTATCTGCAATAATTCCAGAAGGAACACAGAGCCGGCAAACAAGATGGTTATTATTACCCTGATCTTTGATGCGGAGCCATTAACTTGCATAACAATGGAAACGAAAACTCATAAGCCACAGCCGCCACAGCCATCCTACTGCTCAAGAATTTTTATGCCCCTGTTTTAAAATGTCAGATGCTTCTGACAGCTCGTTCCCAGACATGCAAGGTAAGAAATGTTTCAATCTATGTATCCCTGTGGTCTCTGTCTGCAGTGCAACTTATGACTTCAAACAGCCTTCAGTAAACAGTCTTCTCATCACTCCGGTCTGGGCTGAATTTTAATCAAGGTCCTTTAAATGCCATTGAACAAATCCATATACTATGGATTGCTTCTTATATGCCACTGGCCAAATGCTATTTGCTGTGTCATTTATTATGTTTAGAAAAGCAAAAACAATTTTCTGGTAATAGTATAAGTTATGGCCATCCAGGCGCCCAAATGCACCCATTTCAGATGAGTTACGCTTCTCTCTGGATGATTTAGACACCGGTTGGCATGGGTTTTTAATTATGCTTTTAGCAGGCTCTGTGTGAGACATTCCATCCATAAGCCACCCGAGAGGAGGAGTTAACTCCCCCCCTTCCTCCCTCCCCCCAAAAAATTTATGACCACAACTTTTTACGCCTGGACGTCACACGTCAGTTTGTAAGACCTACTAAAGTCCTACTAAAGACCTCTGACCTACTAAAGTCCAGTTATAAAGTGTCACTGTCAAAACCACCAGGCATGGCTACTGAGGGCAAACCTGGAGAGAAGGAATAAAAAAAGAAGACAGGCAAGGATTCGCTGCTGGATTATAGGATTAATGGAAATGTTACTGTAGTCTCTGAATTCTTCCTCCAGACCTGAATCCTGAATCTTACACAGAGCTTGGGGTTTTTTTGTTTTTTCCCCAGATATAAAACAATTAATGAGTATCAAGTAGATCTACAGTCTCAGCATAAACTTGTTAGATAGTCAGGCTGGGGGAAGGGAGGAAACATGGATGTCATTTGACTGCTCTAAGAAAAACTGTATCAGGAAGCCAGAAGACCGCTGACTGGTACAGTTCGTTCTCTCTCTCTCTCTCTCTCTCTCTCTCCCTCCTAGATAAGTCAATTAATCAAACTTCCCTACTACCTGTCAAAAAGCCTACCCGGCCTCCACTGCTGAAAAAAGGAGCGGAAGCCAGAATTTCTCTCCTGTATTATAATTTACTACTCTGAGTAAAGAACAATGCCAGGCATTCAAAGGTAACATTAAACAGTGCAAAACGCTCATTGTTTTTTTTAAAGGCACATCTACTGGTTTCCTGCTCTCTTTCATTTATTTCAAATGCAAAGGAATTTCACATAGAAAAACAAACCAAGAGAGCAAAAGCAGTCGGGACACAATGCACTGGCTAAAATAGCTTTCCTCACTGCAACAGTCGCAACCCTTGACATCTGACACTTTTCCTCCGGCATGCCACAGCCCACAATGCTGGATCCAGCTCCACAATGGAACAGCCTGTGGCTTTTCTCATTAACTGTGGAATGGCCTTGAAAGCACTGGATGCCACAATGGGTGCATACTCATACTGTGGCTTCACTGTGTTGCTTTCATATCCTAAGACCGCAGCCCTCTGGTTTGGATATGAAGCAAGAAAAAGCGAGGTGCAAATCTTTCTTAATGCTCCCACATACCTCACCACCCTGGAAACTCAGACACTGTGGTTTACCATTTATATTAAAGGCAATGTATGAAGGTAAAGCCAACTTTTACACTGTCAAGTACTGCCATAAGGGCAAATCACGAGGGTTCAAATTCTCTCTCCGCCTGAGCCTTCTCTGGTTTAAACAGTGTCACTTGTATCCAACAATTCCTTCCCAGCACGAATACTTACAGAAAACTTGCCCAGCCTGAGAGTTTTCCAATCCCCTTCAGCAAATAAGATCTGTGTACACATTTCTTGGCATGCACAACAAATTGTGCCTTCCACTACAACATCAGTCCATAGCAACATCACATTCACACAGCGGTTCTATATGTAAATCAGGATGCTCTCAACAGAGCTAGCAGGATAAAAGTCATGCCTGAACTTGTCTCATCATCGAGACCTAGATGCTGCCATGTTCAGACACTGCATGATTTCCTTACATAGTATAATCTGGACAGAATGACAAACTCTGGTTTATTATTAACAAGATTAAACTGAAACAAGCCTAAGCCTCTTGCACTATACTTTTCTTCTCCTCCTCAATATGTGAGAGGAGAATATTTTTCGTTTTGACTTTCAGTTTTTGAATAAACCATTATTATCCCAAATTCAGAAGTCTGTAACTTATTTCAAGGGCATTTAGTTAATAAACCAAGAAATGAAGCAAACCAAGATTTGATCCTGTTTCCTTAGAACAGGTTATCTTGAGAATTTAAGTTACATTATTTTTAAAAAAAATCACGGTACATCAAAGTTAAAACCATTCTGAATGCACACAACCAACTGTGGAGAAGGTATTCTAAGAGTTACTTTTTAACATGTGCCTATCAAGCAGAAGCAACTTCAAATTGTCTTGCGGGACCAGCTGAATTGGTCAAGCTGTTCTGGTGTATATCAGCAAGTCAAACGAACGCCTATACTTATTACCACAAGCAGTCATGTCTCTGTAAACTGTGAGGAGCACATTTTGGAAGTACTGAGGCAAACCACATGAACTATGAACGGAAACATGAATATGCTCTATCATCTGATGGACTTCATCATCTCCATGGTTTAAATAACTGAGATGTATGTAGCTTGTTCAAATCATGTGGCATTAACCAATGCGTCTACTACTTTCCATACTCCTGGTATTATGGGGAGTTGCTGGCTGGATGGGAACAACAGCATAGTGAGCAACAATTTCCACTCCAGCAGGACAGATGAAATCAATTACAATTTGCTCCTCCTTCCTTCCCAAATACTTTCTTTGGCTTCAAACAATTATATTGCTATAATCACTAAGGAATAATTGATACCTGAATTTGATAATCCTCCACTTCCATCTTTTCTACCTTTATATCATGTCTATTGGACTCCATGGCATTCTTTTCAGCTGAAAAATGTGTTGAATGTATTGGCAGAAAGTCAGTAAATACGTTTTACTTTTAAAAATTTTTTTAAAAAAGGAATGTTAAAAAAACCCATAGGTAAAGGAGGAAGAGACTGATTATTTTAATCCACTATTAGCAAGCTTGAGAGTGGCAGTACCTTGGGCTTTGAACATCAGCTTCAAAAATATGACATTTTATTAATCTAATATTAAATAATGTCAAGTCAATTCACGCTGGCTTTCATTCAAATCCAACATTCAATTTTCCTTATAATCAACCCCCAGAGCTGGATCCTTCCCAGACATGCTAACATTGTCGGAGCTGAACATAATTAAATTGAAACACAAACTTGTTTTGGTTTTGAGTGACTAACCAGCTTTCACAATATCTTTGCTTTTACTAAAATGGGTTTCATGGTTTCTAGTTGTTACAGCCAAGTATTTTGCAGTGAAACTCCCATAAACTTTATCCTTATTTTGAATATACTTAAAGTTATGTTTACTCCTTCTTTTTCAAAATTATCATGTTTTGAGTTCTCAAGTATTTTTTTAATCACCCTGGGTGCAATCCTAACCAATTTAGGATGGCATAACTCTCCTGCCATTTCTACCTGTGGTGGTGTGGGGAGATTGGCAAATGCCTTTGCAGTGTCTGAATCCTCCCTCCCCAGGAGTGGGGCAGAAGTGCCTTAAGACATTTTTGTGACATCCCCAGGTCAGCACAGTACTCGTGTTTTTGTTACCTAACCTGAGATTAGGATTGTAGCCTAAAGCAATGAAGGGACAATTCTCATTATTTTTTGCTACAGACAATGTACATATTTTCCCTTTAGGTTGTCCTACCATAAATAGCAGCGAAGCACAAGACAAGCCACTTTAGAGGTCCTGGACCTTTAACAAATGTATAGAAGTAATTTCAGCAGGTTCTGCTTCTCATCTCACAGAGCCTCACCACAAAGAACTTTTCATTTTATTTATTTTAATTTCTCTTTGTTATGTGCAAAACCAACGACTTCTACTTTTTAAGAAAAGTATGCAAAGATGTTTTCCCCTTCAGAGTGAAGCTCTTGCAAGTCAGGCTGCCACCCACATAACAAGGCTTCTAGCCACACCAATTTCACCTGAATGAATACTCCATTACCACTATGGAACCAATGATCACGCAACAGGATTAGTCAGTAAGCATAAGTCCCAAATGTTGCCATCTGGACACAGGAAAAATGAAAACTTCCCAATAGGAAATATAATTCCACTGAAGACAATATATAAAGGCTGCAATCCTAACCATACTTTCCTGGGCGTACTCAAGTACCGCAAGATGGAGTGAGCTCCTGTTAACTTGTCCAGTGCCTAGTGATATAAAAGTATATAAACTTGTCTAGCGATACAAAAGTATGTAAATGAAATAAGATAAATAGGTACCACTTTAGTGGGAAGCCAATAGCATTCTGTGCACTTTGGCATTTAATCATGTCAGACACGTGACCACCTCTTCAAACAATGCTGGCAATTCGGCTTTGTAACAAGGATGAGCACCACTTCCACGTCGGTCACGATTAGCAGGGTAACCTGCAGTGGACACCTTTAATTTATTAAAAAGGATTATGCTGGACCACCAGAACCATGTTTCCTTCTGCACTGCAATTACCAATACACATGCATGCATGCACACATGCATGTGCAGATGCACAAACCAGAAAGCATTTATTGGGCAAAAATACAAGTGGACTGTTATGTTGTAATGGTCCAATCAGTTATTTATATTTCAAATATGGCTCCCATCCAGAGCATGGCTGCCGTCAAATAATTTTGTAAGGCAAGAAGTAAAAGGTGTTGTGTGTGAGAGAGGGGGAGAGAAAAACTGTGAATGTTTGTATTCATTAAAGTGCATGAATCTAACCAAATGAGCATTTCACAATGCAGTTTTTAAGAACTGTATTTGCCCTCCCCAAGGTAGATAAACGGAGACTATCCCAAAATGGTTCATGCTCTTACTTTGTCACCTAACCCTATCAGGGATAACTGGCCACTTTCCATCTCTTAAGTCTTCAGCTGAAGAGCTGAAAAGTAGAACATAGCATAGGAGGAGTTTTCACCTGAATTTTTAAAAATGCCTGTATACATAGAAACTTAATTTATTATTCTAATGAGTTTCACAGCATGAGAGTCTCACTGGGAGACATGGCTGTATGCATTTAATAAGACTGCAGAGACTGGGACTATTCCTGATGGGCATACTGAATCATTTCCAAATCATCTTTTTATAGCAAGCAACATATAAATTATGGAAAAAGGCATTTAATAGATACCAACTCGTCTACTGGGCTGTTAACTCCTACTCCGGTACAATCTCACTCATATTCGAAAGAGACCAATTTTAATGCCAAAACCACGTGCAAATATTTAGTGATAAAATCTACTGGCTACATACAACAAAATGTTTCATCAGCCATTTAAAAAAAATCTGCCTGCCCAGTTGGGTCAGCACATGAAGTCCATAGAGACATAAGAGACGTAGACAAAGACATAAAAATAAGACCTACCACTTGAATGGCACATTCTGAGAGTACAAAGTGATTCACACATACTGTTTGGCTGTTTGTTATTTTACCTCTGATGATGCCACTGAATACATATGGTGACATTTTCAGCTTCAGACAACAACTCTTCAAATTGCCAGAAAACCCAAGAAATCAGGCACAGCAACGATTCAGTGTTATTTATCTGTTAAGCCATATATTTGACACCCTTCCACTACTGTTATTGAAAACTAAGCAATTTCAAGACAATAAAATATAAATCAATTTTAAAAATCACTATTGTATTATGTCCCTTGATGTAGCAAGAACATATAAGTGTGATATGGCAATTTGTGAGCTTTTTTGTGTCCTCCAGAAGGCTGTTGAATTGCTGGCAGTCAAGTCCTTTCATTCATACAAAATTGTCTTTATTACCACGTTCATAACATTATCCCCCTCAATGTTTTGCTGCATACAGATTGGTGTAAAATGCAATGCAAATGGGATTTTCTTGCTCAGATGAAGCAGCTTTGCCTTAAACTTTGGCACTACCCTAGTTAACTAACACAACAGTCACCAACAGGAAGATGTCTGCCCAGTTAATGGACTCACCATGTCCAGGCAGGGCTGAATCAGAAGGTTAGGAGATGAATGATAGAATGACTGTCGGCTCCTGCTTTCAGAGATGGATTTATCTGAAGAGGAAATCCCTTCATAGCCCAAGGAAGGATCATCCAAGGACATGGAAGATGAGACAGAGTACATCAACTTTCTACCCACCTCAGTCCCTGAAGTCATTGCAGATTCCATCTCCCCAACCCACTGGAGAGAATAGAGCTAGTCTCAAACAAAGGGCTCTCCTGTTTACATTTTACTGCTCCGCTGCCCAGAAATGGAGCTTATAATGTCATTAAACAGGCAACCAAAACTTGAGAATTAAAAATCCTGATCTTGTTCATAAGGTAATGTTAGCTATTTGATAGTATGGCTATATAATATTATGATTTATTTACTACATCACTTCACACAGGCAGCTTTAGTGATTTTAGTCATCAGTATTAGTGTTAGTTCACACTGTGTCAAACACCCACCCAATCCTAATAAATAGGTTCTGTAGCTCAAATGCTCTGGTCTGATCAGTAACTTACCCGACAATCCAGAGTAACTATGGGAGCACGTAAAAGACATTTACATCAACGAAGTTACGGCACCACCTAATGAAAACCCATGGGAAATTTATATTGCAATCCAGAGTAAATTGTTCTTACGCCAGAGCAAGGATTTCCCATAGTGACTCTTGATTGCGCCCATAAACCCCTAAGCAAATTTCTCAGTTTGTGAACTTCTGAGCCAGGTGACTACAGTTTTGAGGCCAGCATCTGAGCATTCCTGCTGATGACATCACTAATCTTGGTCCAGAAGAATCCCAGACCTCGGCTCTCCCCCTCAACTACACTTCTAGGGATATAGTAGAAAAAATTTACATGTATTCTTATTTGAACAAGTATTATTCATTGCAAAAGCCATAGTATCCCCAAACACAGATTTCTGCATCTTCCCACTCGATTCATTATCTGATATTCTACACCGCTGTCTCATCCTGGTTTTAGACCTTGATCAAAGTTGTTGTTCTGCCTCTGTATAGTAACTGTAAAAATTATTCCCACTTGACCCACTGCAATAAAGTATGAGATCTCACCCCAAACCTGTTTCTAAAAAGCCATTCTTTTCGCACCATGGCAACTCCACAATCCTTGAGCATAATAATGAGTTCTTTTTACATGCCAAAACTTAAACACAGTTGAGGGAAAAGTCCTCCTTTAATTGCCTAAAGCCTAGCGCATGGGAAAAGGGTTGCCACTTAGAAGCCACTATAAACAGTTTTCCCCAGTGACAGCTGTCTCTGTATGCCGAACCATTTAAGTGCAAAATCACTGCTTGCAGAGGTGTACAATAAGTGTCCTCCTCTGAAGGTTGCACTTGTTAAAAGTTAGTTTAAATACACGGATACTTTTTGGGAGACAACGATCTTGCAAAGCACCGATGTAATAGGCAATCAGCTAGCTCACTGAAAACAGGGCATGAATCTGACAGCTGCTACCATGAGGGAAAAGTCTCACATAATGATAAATAAATCATAGGCAACTATGTTCCCAAGAATATGTTATTCTTGCCATTCAATAATTTTTGTGCATGTGCAACCTAAAAAATGCAACAAATGGGGTGTCTATGCACAAATAGGGTGCTTGACCAAAGTGTGCAAAATGCAGTGCAATCCTCGTCCCTGGTTAGGCCAGCATAAGTCCCATGCTGGCCTAGGGGTGTTGAAAAGTTCCATAAGGCACTCCTTAACCACTCCTGGAGGATACATGGCGGGTACCACCCTTGGAGGGTACAGAAATGCACTTGTCTGCCCAACCAACACAGGGAGATGAGCGAGTTGTGTTGTCTTAAATTGGTTAGGATTTTGCCCGTAATCTTACATTATGAACACATCTAGCTAAAAACTGACCTTAATAATTAATGTGAAAGTGTACCTGCTTACAGTGGTTCAGAAAATAAACATCTAAACCAGCTGTTTGGCTGTAATATGGGTACAGACCAGGCAACTGGATAGGGAAGGGAGAACAGCTCATTGGTAGAGAACATTCTTTGAATGCTGAAGGTCCTGTGTTCAATCCTTGAAGTTGTCTGATGGGTGGCAACCCCCATATGCCATTCAGTATAAACAATATTGAACACAGACGGAGCAATGGGATGATGTGGCTGAAGACAGCTTCCAATATTTTAATGACTTCCTTAGAGGACCAAAATTGTAGAGCAAACAGTAACCTGCCAATCCAACAACTGCTAATAAAAGTGCCACCTAGAAAAATACACCATACAATGATCATTTTTCCAATCCCCATACATTTTCTCCCTTAAAGTAAACAGTAGCAATAGTTCAATCATCCAACTCCAAATCACAGTGGCTTTGGGTTGACACAACCCAAACAAATCACAATCTAATGACTAATGACACTGTTCAATCTTGTCAGCTGGCTCAACTGCAGTCTGATCAGATGAGGTTCAGATTTCAGGTACTCTTTCAATATCTAGTGATTGTTCCTTCTGAAGAAGACGAAGATAATTAACCAAATATCTGTATTTTTCTCTCCCTCTCAGGCCTTTCATTCCTTCCTTGCATGGCAGCTAAGATTCTTCTTTAGCAAATTCTTCTTTATCAAATAGGTCTTTAGCCTCTAGCGTTTGATGGTTCTCACACCAAGTAGGATCAGTTATAGAAATACCTATAGCCTAGTTTAGATTTGCAATCTGAAAGGAAAAGAACATTTTTCCCAGAGCAGGCTACTCTTAATTAAGGCTACAATCCAGAGTAACTATGGGACCTTTTACACCGACTAGTTACGGTGCCACCTATGGGAAACTTATGGGAAGTGCATATAGCAATCCAGAGTAAGTGCCTCTTATGTCTTCCCGTAGTTACTCTGGATTGTAGAGTAAGGGTGCAATCCTAACCTAGGCCAGAACAATTCATTGGTCTTCCCATTCCCTTGGTGATGCAGGAAGTCAAGTGCTAGTCTGCACACTGCCCTAACCCACTCCCAGAAGTGGTGCAGAAGTGTCTTACAGCACCTTTGTGACACCCCCAGGTCTGCACAGGACTTGAGGAATTAGGACACAATCCAGAGTAACTACAGGGAGTACTTGCTCCAGTGTAAGACCAATTTACTCAGGATTGCAATATGAATTTCCCATAGATTTTCACCAGGTGGTGCAGTAACTATGGGTACACATAATGTCTCTTACGTGCTCCCATAGTTACTCTGGATTGCAGGGTTAGTGGGCTGAATCTCAAATTTCTTATTTGGTCTCTTAACTACACATTCTCCAAATCCTTTCCTCTAATGAGAGGCAGGAAGGGTTTATTGTCTGTAGAGTTTGAAGGAGAGTAGAAATGCAGGCATCTAAAATACATATGCCCAGACATTAGCCAGACATCTTATTTGTGCACAACATTTTTAGACTTAGCTGTCTGCATCACCACCGACCACATTCAATCTGTGCACATCATTAAAATAACAGCGAACATATCCTCTGTCTTTGTAAAGGCAGCCTTCTTGAACAGTTCCCCCGAGCTGGGACGTGTCAGGTTTCAGCAACATTCATGTCCCTGTTAAGAGGTCTTGCACGTCTTGGCCAAGATAGTACACAATCTCCCAAAAGCTCTTTGGTACGGTCTTTTTGTTGGCATTTTGAGCATTTGGGTAACTTTACCATCACTAGCCTCCGATTTGTCCTATATTCAGTAGTCATTTGCCCCGAGAGATTCGTTTCATTTTGGTGAGAAATACCCAAAACAATTTTCCTTGTTTACTTTCAGTTCTGAAGACAGAAGTGAACATTTGTCGTGTCATTTTGCTGATGTGTCACATACGAAGAAGCCATCGGAACGGATAACAATTCTTTTTTCACATTTCTGAGTTCTTCCTTCTCCTTCAGAAGATTCTCAGGAGCACTCGTTCGCCCAAGGGGAAGGTGTTGGAAACAGAATCACCTGAAGGATGTGATAACCGGAGTCAAATTTGGCACTTTTAGTCTGTCAAGGGCATTCTGCTCGGAGAATACTTTGCTGCCTGTCATTTGGGGGGAGAGGATCCTCCAGTGTTATTAGAACATATGCTTTTTATGTTGTTTTACAACTAGAGATTCCTTAAGCTTTTGGCGTAATTTATTTTTATGAATTGCTATTCGTTTTCTCTAAAGAAAGCTAGAAGCAAAACTGTGATGAAACTTTGCTCACTTTTTCAAAATCTCTTCACTTTTCTTAAAAAAAAATAATTGTCCTCTGCCTTCAGCCTAAGTCAGTGTTTCCCATTTGGAACAGATTTTGTCACCCTGAGATCCACGCTTGTATAGTGATTTAGGAGTAAGATCCAGGTTCAAATCTCCATTAAGTCATGAAGCTTCCTGGGTAACCTTGGGCCAGTCACTATATCTCAGCCTCACCTACCTCCCAGGGTTGTTGTGAACATAAAAGGAAGGGAGAAACAAGGCACACTGCCCTGACTTTCCTGGAGGAAGATAAAAATGTGAAAAATAAACAGAAATGTCCTGTTTATTTCTAATAGGGTGCAATCCTAACCTAGGCTGGCCTAACTTGTCAGTCTTCCTATGGTGATGCAGGGAAGCAAGTGCATGTCTGTGCACTGGCATAACCCTCCCCCAAGAGTGGTGCAGAAGCAGGGTTGCCATACTGTATGTCCCAGAAAACCGGAAATGTCCCAGTTTTAGGGGATTTCATTCACATACTGGCAAGTTTGAAAGAGGATCCTGCCTGTTTTTGTGGAAGAGAATTATGACAGCTCTACTAGAAGTGACTTACAGCACTTTTATGACAAACATAGTCAGCACAGGATTAATGACTGGCCTAACTGGAGGTTAGAATTGCAGCCTTTGTATAATTTCATTGATTCGGAAGCTACCTGCCTTCTTTCACTTCCAGCCTGCCTTCATCTTACTTGTTGAATGACTTCCAAAGTACATGTCTATCTTCAAATTGACCACTGCCACTCACTCAGTGACCATTGTGGCTCAACGGGGATTTGAATGCCAGTTTTTTTGGTCCAAGACTGACACCCTACTACAGTCGAAACAAGTGGATCAAAGATAACCATGTGAAATTTTCTTCTCCACTTCAGGATGGGACTGAATATGAAATCTTGTTCCAGACAGTTTTGACATTGGGTCAAAAGCTCTTGGGGAAGAACATCTGCAAATCCAGAGAAGATAATTAAACCTCAAATCTGAACTGCAGTCTGAATCTAATCCATATTCAGATCTGAACACCACATCTTTGGCCCATCTCTAATTATGAGTAACCTTGAGTTGATTTTTATCTCAGTAAATAGACAAGCTGAGCGCAAACTGTTTTCACACCACGTCTGGAGACTAGATAATATGTATCTATCTGATATCTTCCCAGACTGTTCTTTTTCCCCTTCACTACACACTATTAACTTTTCAAGACAAGCCCCCAAAGTGAAGATCATGTTAAAAACACTGGACACTTGCTATTCTTCTCTCATCAAAAATGTCCACGTTCTGGTGTCAAAGATGTTTTGTCAGTTTACCAATAAAAGAGGTTGTTATTCATAGAGCTAGCTAAGCAGAAACAGACGGAGACTTATGAATACGTATCAGATTGTGTGAAAGTCACAGTCCTAATACTCCTGTCTGATTTTCGGCAATAAGGAACTTCTGGATGTCATTCGACAAGGAAAGGATGCTGTCAGTTTTCCAAAATAGCCAGACAACATTCCTCCATGAAAACTGCCTATCCACAGACCATTTTGATTAGGAGATCTGACACCAAGGAATTATCAGTTGGCAACCACTCTTTTTCCTCTTTTACAATGCAAAGATAAACAATCACAGGACATTTTCCTGGGGGAGGTTTATGAACCTGGAAGCCATAAGACAATAGTGACCTCTCAGGGTCACACATCAGAGTCTTCATTTAGGTGGATCTATTTCCAAAGATTATGCATCAGAATCTCCTTCTGCACTTTTCCCAAATAAGCACTAAGGAGTTATGAGCAAATCATGCTTATATTTTCAATTATGTCTAATCTTACTTTTGGCCGATTAAAAAAAAAATTACAAAAGCACCATGGCTAGTTAAATCCATTTCTCCCTGATGGAAAGAAACTTGTTTTTCTTAAGGTTTTCCACTGGGCTGAAACCTAACAAGCTCACACAAAATGTTATGAGAGATAGTCTGTATAACAGATGTGCTAAGTGTAATTGTGAGAAGAAAATGGCCTTAAATAAGAGTTTCTTATACACAGTGTGCCTCTTTTTCATGGGGCATCCTGCCCCGTTTTATTCTGATCATTGATAAGGAACAATATAGGATTCCTCATCAGTTACAACCAAAACTATGAATTAAGGTAAATTTAACTCTCTCTCTCTCTCTCTCTCTCTCTCTCTCTCTCTCTGCTTACTGGGCAAGAGACAGTCTTTCCAGTGGGTGTTCCTCTTTTATTTAGCGGCAGGGAGTAACTGGCCCTACACACTCCAGCAATGTCTGATCTAGTGGCTTCTGCTGGTGTTCTTTTTGCACTTTGGATTGTGAGCCCTTTTGGGATAGGGACCCATTAGCTATTAATTAGCTATTAATTTGTTCATTTTCTTGTAAACCGCTTTGTGAACGTTTCAGTTGAAAAGTGGTATATAAATACTGTAAATAGTAAATAGAAATCTGTGAGTTTTCCCCCAATTTGGAGAAAAATCCACATATAGATAATTATATATTCAGCTGATTTCAAGATATAAGTTGAAAAATTCTATTAGATATTGCAGAGCATTTTACCCATACACGTAACCCCATACATACGTTCCTTGTATGGAAAGATATACATTTTTAAAATAACTCTCCCTTTTATTACACTCTGTGTGTGTGTGTGTGTGTGTGTGTGTGTGTGTGTGTGTGTGTGTGTGTGTGTGTGTGTGTGTGTGTGTGTGTGTGTGTGTATAAAATTTGTAACTTCTGACTTTCATCTCAAGTTATTTGCTGTAGTTACATGGGATCCTGTGATTAGTTTGAGGGGTACCATATTGAATGAAATTCAAGAATCACATTAATTGCAGAAATATCACAAGGTGCAGTGGAAGCAGTGGAAGCAGGAAAGTCCTGGGGCACTTCAGAATGCCACTGGGTTCTTTTCAGACATGAAATGTTATGCAAAGAAAATGATTTTTTTAGGTGGATGAAGTAGAGCTCGATAAACAAATGATAACCACCACCTATCCAGTTCCTTACCTGGAAAATCCATGTGGTGTAGTGCACAGCCAGTACAGACTGAGACTACAGAGACTACTATCCTGTTCCTTAACTGGAAAATCTGTGTGTGCACAACCAGTGCAGACTGAGACCTGGGGAACTCAAGATCAAGACCCCATTCAGCCCTGAAATTCATTGGTTAGCCCCTGACCCTGGGAGCATAGTGGTGCACATACCTCATAAAAAACTACACACTTTTTTCCTTACTCCAGTAGCTAACAGCTAAAATCCTCACTGTAGAGGTGAAACCATTATCTATGGGGAGCACAAACACTTGAACTTTCTCTGGCATCCTGTGGCTTATATGATTTGGAACTCCAACAATGCATACTGTGTATTGTATTCACATTTCACTGTTCAGTCACCCAATCACGTTCTTCACATCCTTATCACCTTTTGCTTTTCCCTTGTCAGCCTTCGCTGAGATATAGTGAAGGTCAATCCAAGTTAACAAAATCAAACCAGAGATAATGGGGAGGGAAGAACCTGACCACTTAAGATATCAGATCTTAGTTATGAAAGCTCATGCCATAATATGTCATTAACTCTTTAAGTAGCTCCAGGACTCTGCCTTTTTAATAACCTAACATGATGATTCTTCTGCAGGAAAATATGTATCAGTTTATGAGAGGTGGTCTCAAAAGGCACTTAGAAACTGCATAGCCTTTCAGATTCTCTTACCTTGCAGCACAGCAGGTTGCAAATGTGAACAATACTTTTCTTATACCCAAAGCCTTGTTTCCTGAGCTGAGAGCAGCTCTCCTTTTTATGGTGCAAGTAAACTAACAGGGTAGATCAAACAGAGAAAAAAAGAATATAAATCTTTCATGTCTTATACCAAAAGCTGCTGAACTGTCCTAACATGCTTTGACTGTACAATTCCCATATGGAATTCCGACCTTCATATTACCAAAGATAAAATGCTTGGAAACCTCTGCACTGCTGGAGTAGACAATATCTAACAACAATGATGAAAAAAACTACACTCAGAAAGGTGTGTGTGTTTGCATTTGCAAGGAGTAGCAAAGAAACTCTGGCAGATATTCAGCTACGACCACAATTTCAGCCTCTTGCTTTTTTGCTTATAGTAGGAGTTTCTGAACTACTTGTAATTACATTTTCGTGTTTTTCAACCTTTTTCTTATGATGTACCACTTTTCAGGGTTGTAATCATTTTAAGTATCACCAGCAGGTCTCTGTCAGTCTTGAAAGACTATGGTATGGTATCATGCTCGGCGCTGCATACGCTGCATGCGAAGCACAAAAGCCTGGGTTGGATTGTTATGGAGGATAGGCTGTTACCCAAGCAGAAAATCCCCCCTCTCCATGCCACTGAATTAGTCCAAAGGAAAGGCAGAGCCAATACGATGGGATCCAGCTGGCGTCGTGGAGCTGGGCTAAAGACAGGAGCTCACCCTGTCTTGTGGGGCCGACCTGGGTCTCGAACCCTGGTCTGCTGGTTAACAGGCACAGCGTCTTAACCGCTTGCGCCACCCACAGCCATAAGTATCACCAATACCTAAAATAACTTGGAGATTTGACATCACTTCTGGGTTTACATATCTCAGAGCAGAGGAACAACTGCTGTTATATGAAGTGTGGTCCAGTGGTATGCAAGGGGCTATGATAGCAATTCAGGGAAAGCTGAGAAGCACATGTAGCTCTTGTGAAAATAAGGTGCAGGGACCCTACAATCCAGCGTAACTATGGGAAGACGTAAGCGGTACTTACTCCAGATTGCCCTATGCATTTTCCCA
Organism: Cryptoblepharus egeriae; assembly: GCA_030015325.1. Classification (NCBI taxonomy): domain Eukaryota; kingdom Metazoa; phylum Chordata; class Lepidosauria; order Squamata; family Scincidae; genus Cryptoblepharus; species Cryptoblepharus egeriae. Next base: position 39,546,481 of record JAREYC010000004.1, on the reverse strand, counting down.
TAGGTTTCCCATAGGTGGCACCATAACTACGTTGGTGTAAAAGGTCCTGTAGTTACTCTGGATTGTAGCCCTCATGTTTCTTAGTTTTGCTTGAAGTGATGAGACAGCCTCAGGAACTGAAGGTATATCTCTGGACAACACCTCAAATACTACAGGAGGTATGCATATCGCTGGTTAAAAAGGCTCATTTTAACTTCTCAACATACATTTCTATTATATGGAATACACATATCATGTTTATCATGATTCTGCAAACAAGCTGTGAACATTTTATTTTGACTTTAGATATTCTCCAGTGCAACAAGTGCATAGGAGTACTTTCAAAATGACTTACCATTTAGAGTCACACCAAGTGGAGCAGTACCAAGAAAAGCTAGATTTGAATATTTGAATTAGGTTTGAATTTAGTCTTAGCCTAAGGACGTTTAGAATGATCATGTCTTTCTCTGAGAAGGACTCACTAGGCCAGACAGCTTCCTCTTCATGCTTTTAGATTTTGCCTCTGAAACATGACTGTTCACCATAAGCTGCAACTGACTTTGGATAAGTCCCACTGACTATAATGGGATGTATTACTAAACAGACATCTACAGAATTGCACTCTTAGACTATTTTGCTTGCTGCTTATGGCTTGCTGCTTATTGCTGCTTTATTCTCTTTGTCCTTAAGGTTCTGATCCTGCTGTTGTTTGGGACACACTGACCCCAGTTAAGTCTGAAGCACATGTACCACCATAAACAAAAATGACTCACTAAGACCATGTATCTTGTCTGGGAATAAAACACGTTATATCCATAGGAAGCCCAAATGTCTCTGTAAAATGAATGCAATTTTACCATTGCAAATTAACAAAACCTAAATTCATACCCAGCAAGTTCATGTCATGTGAGTTTGCAGTAAATATCTATTACAGCTCCAGAAAGCACCAATAAATAAAAGCCTTGCAATGAAACTGCAAAGCTGGGCAGTCTTACTGCTGGTTGGTGGATTGCCAGTGGCAATATAATTTCAGCGGCATTACTCATGCTAATGCATTCTATGCACAGAGGCAACAGTTTGCAAACAAAGTTCCTTAACCTTTATATTCTTTGGAGCAGGAAATTCAATCCACCACAAATTTTTAAAAGAATTTTAGAAAAACGCACTATTCTAATCCTACCCTATTTTGTTTGAATTTCATTGGTGTTATACCAATGTATACTCCACAACTGAAGTTTGTTCCTGCATTTTAAACATAAACACATAATTGAAAGGGGGGGTTATTTTTAAACGTCACATGCAAATACCCATGCACATGTGCCTATTAACCAGCAGGCCAGAGTTCGAGACCCGGGTCGGCCCCACAAGACAGGGTGAGCTCCTGTCCTTAACCCAGCTCTACGACGCCAGCTGGATCCAATCGTATTGGCTCTGCCTTTCCATTGGACTAATTCAGTGGCGTGGAGAGGGGGGGTTTTCTGCTTGGGTAACAGCCTATCCTCCAAAAACAATCTAACCCAGGCTTTCGTGCTTCACATGCAGCATATGGAGCCCCGAGCACGATACCATAGTCTTCCAAGACTGACGGAGGCCTGCTTTTCTGTGTGGGAAAGAGAGATTTGAAAGTGGTGTTACTATCATTTAAGAATACGGTAAAACCTTAGTTCCTGAAACATGTTTGTAATCCAAAATGCTCATATATTAAAGTGAATTTGATATAACTTGAATTTCCCAGATTGAGGGTCTTAGCAAACTCAGGGTGAACATATACCGGTAACTGGAAATTACAGGACTGCTAAAAACTGTTGCTTATAATTTATTAATATAATTTATTAATGATAAGAAGGCTGTATTAATGACAAGAATGTGCATGGAAAATTTTGCACAATAGGTCCTCTTGCCCTTTTTGGTCCCCCTCTGCCAACAAATATAGCCATGTTTGGAGCCAGGACTGCACGTGTGCTGAGGAGAGAATGAGTGCAGAGGAAGGTGACAAGATGATGTGTCATTACTACTGCATCACATCAGATCCAGACTACAGCAGAGATATGTAACTTAAGAGAAATCCCATTTATGCATGAGCAGAAATGCCTTTTGATTCACGCTCCCGTCTTAATACTGTCATGAGATGCAGTCTCTAGGATCAACACAGAAAACTTGAAATTAACATTATGCATTCTCTCTAGACAGCTGTCATGGATGTCCTGATGGTGACGGGACAAAAAAAAACCCGTGAAAGTCTTTTTTAAAAACTTTAAAAGTAAAAAGAAGTAGTTTCATGACTGAAAGGCCAAAAGGAAACTTCATAGGTTCACTCACCAAAGCTGTGAGTCACAGCCCTGCCATAAAACACATTGATGAGCTGCATAAATTAAAGGTTCATTTTCTAGCGATAGCAAACACAGAGTGTTTTGTCTGGCTATACGGGCCATGAAAAATGGAGAATTTTACAACATTCTTTTCGAGCATGTTGGTGGAAGGGGAGAGAAGGAGGGGGAGAGCAATGGGTACTATTAAAATATATTCTGGTGAGATTATGAGTCTTGCAAATGGTTTGCCTGAAATGCTTAAGCATGGAGATCTCCTTATGGGAAATATCTTCAACCCCAATTAGTTTAATTGACAGGGAAGCCAAGAGAATAGAAAGGAAAGGACAGCAATAGACTTTTTTGCAAGAGTGGTATTTCAGGTTTCACTAAGAATATTGTCACTGTTACTAGTAAAGACAGTACATGTCCTCATTTTCTGTGTCTTTTATCATCACTTCATATATATATATATATATATATATGAATTTAAATATATATATTTAAACCTGAGACACTGGTGGCAATAATACTAAATCTTTAAAAGATATACAGCATGATATTAGTGTGGCAGCAGACTTTGTCATGTTCATGGGACATATTTTCAACACATTCTATTCCCAAAAACACAACTGTAGCTTGATCTACAAAAATAATGCCTTCATTCTCCCATTTGGAGATGGAGTTCAAATTTGTCTGCCTTGATTTATAGAAAGAGGATGTCGCTCTACCTGTGCCCCATGCAGAAAGTCAGTCTCGCATTCCAGTTGTACCATTGATACTTTGAAGCCCCTATATGGGAAAATGGTGCAAGTGTGGGAGGGGGTAACCTTGGGAATTTTATGGAATCAATATAATTTACTATTTCCTGCAATCCATTGAATTTCCTTCTTCCCAAGAGAAATTGAGCTACCACTTATTTACAAACTGCTCAAGCTTAACTCCAAAAGGGTCAGTTAAAATGTCTGATCTTTTTGTGTGAGACACACACTTTCTCACAAACATTAGACATGGTAATCAGATAGTAGTGTTTTTTTTAAGAAATTGAGTCTTAGCAGCCTTGCTTAGAAATAAAACAGTGACTTCAAAACACTATTATGGCTTGAAAAAAAATGTGCAGACTACTACAAGTTAAGCACCTTCAAGTGCTCTTCATCTATGCTCGTTTCAATTTATTGTGCTCTGTGAGCAAAATTCAAGGGTATGTGAAGTCCTCGTGCACACTTAGAGCTCAGAATATATGGATAACCTTTCTCCCATGTCAAACCATTGTTTCATCCAGCTCAATGTTCATCAACCTTGGGGTTGCAACCCCAATTGGGCTGCAAAATCTCAGTTGTGGGGTCACAACAACTTACAGATCAATGGACAAGGACAGGGGTGGCAAACTGTGGCCTGGAGGCCATTTGTGGAATCCCAAAAGACAGCTTTGGGCACATCACTGCTGCAGCCTAAACTGGCCTGTGGGCATTATTCAGGGTGACCATACAGAATGGAGGACAAATATTGTTTAGAAGAAGGAATTTTATCAGGTGCTGCTTTTAAATCCTTCTATGTTGAATTAAAGCTGCCAAAATTCCCTCTTCTATACAGTAGTTAAAGCTAATTTTATTCTATATGGCATTCATTCTATATCGCATTTTTTAACCCCCCACTGCCTCTGAACAGCTTATGTCTCCAAATATTTCTGGATCGGCCTGACTTGGTCTGTATGTTTTCACCATGCTAAAGGTCTATGGCAGTTCATAGTTCTCTTGTGGCTCTACATGCTTGTAGTTTTTAAGATGTATTATAAATAAGTTCAGTGGAATTCATTCATTCATAAAGTTGTGTCTCTAATGTAAATTTATTCAAATTTGAATTGTAAATTTTCCTGGCTCCATAAGTTGTGTCAGAGAGATGATGGGCAAAATCCAGAGTAACTACGGGGAGTCCTTGCTCTGGTCTAAGAACAACTTACTCTGGCTTCCAATATGAATTTCCCATATGTTTTCATTAGGTGGTGCAGTAACTATGGGTGCACGTGAAGTCCCTTGCATGCTCCCGTAGTTACTCTGGATTTGGGGGGATGTGGCTCTTCTGCCAAAATGTTTGTCCATCCCTGGATCCCTGGACAAGAGCACCACCAGCTAAAGGGAGAGACTTCTGGTATAGCCCTTCAGGCACCAGATAATGTGTCCCAGCCCAGCTTGGGATTTAAGTAATTGTGCTAAAATATTTTTCAATAGTGTCAGGCTTCATACCCACATTTTCTGCTCTCTCTAATAAGAATATTTGGTTACAATGTTCACAAGGCATAGCCGGGTGGATAATAGGCAGGACAGTCAGACAAGATCTCAGGAAAGGTGTGGGATCAATGTTGAGTCCCCCGTCTAGTACTTTATGAAGGCTGCAATCCTAATCCTCAGTAAGGCCAGCCTAAGTCCCATCATAAATCCTGTGCTAACTTGGGGATGTCACAAAATTGCCGGAAGACACTTCTGTCCCACTCCTGGGAGTGGGTTAGGCCACTGCACGGACATACACTTGCCTCCCTACTTCACCACAGGAATGGGAAGATTGCCAAGTTGTTATGGCCTAGGTTAGGTTTGCATCCTTAGGCACAAAAAAGGCTGAAGACCAACTATATACTAAAGACCGACTTTGTCAACTGCCAACTAATGTCAACTCTGACTAGTGGCAGGTTTTCAGAGAGCTTCTACAAACTATATACAACTGCATACTTCTTTCCTCAATACCTGCTACTGAACATTATTACCTGGAGCTGGTTCAACCTTACACAGATGCCAAGCTTGGTTTCTACTACTGCCCTTTGGTATACAAATCTACACAAAATATGATCTCATCAGTAAAGTTCTCAAGTGGTTCTCATTTTTTAAGCCCAGGACCCACTTTTTAGATTTTAGAATGACAATCCATAAAAACCCAACGGCAATAATATCATTAACCTGGAAGTGATGTTATGGCCAAAAGTGACATCTCCAAGCAGGAAATTTTTTTTAACAATCTTTCCACACTTACCCAGGAGTAAGCCCCACTGATGATCATTATTAAAGACATATGTACTTTACACCCTGTTCAAAGTACAGATCTTCCCAAATGCATTCAATGTTGGCATCAAGTCTAACATGCTAAAAAATAAAATATTTCAAATCCACCTGAAATTTGCTCACAACCCAGAGTTTGAGAAACAGTGGAGTACTCAAATATCACTCTCTTAACTGACATTATACATTTTTAAAAAGCTGTGTGCGTTGTACTGGAAAAAGCCTCCTTAGCTGATTGCATGGAATTCAGTTTCATAACAATAACATGTAACAGAATTCTCTCCCCATGCCACAACTGTAACGCTTCAGCACAGTTCTCATTGGCACAAGATGGAAGTTAAAAAAGGAGCCAGAGCTAGTTAATCTGAAATTAATATGGAGAAATGAGTGGATTTTCTTTTATTTCACATATGGTGTCCTCAAATTTCCTTTTGGGAAGAGAAAGAATTCCAAATATGCCTCCGTGGCGCTCCTTCAATAGTATTCAGTCTAACACACAAACAAATTCCAAATATAAAGAAATCTAGACAAGAAGAGTGTGAGAGAAAACTTCATATACTTCAGGAACAAAAAATGTTCCTTTCAGGAACAAAAATGAGTAGAAAGGAGAGAGAGAGAGAGAGAGAGAGAGAGAGAGAGAGAGAGAGAGCTTTAGGAACAAATAAATTACCATAATTTAAATTTACATAATATAAATTAAAAATAAATTAAAAATTTATAAAGAAAATTTACAAAGAAATTAGAAACAAATAAATATACATTTAACAGAGGAAACTTTGATAGAACAGGGGACTGGTGTGACTCTCTAACACCAATTCACCTTTTCTGGATTCATCTTCCTTCCCTTCTGAAAGGTTTATATAATGCAATCCCATGCACATTTACTCAGAGGTAAATCCCAATATGATCAGTGGGGCATACTCCCAGGAAAGTGCACATATCATTGCAGCCACGATGCACAATTCTTACTGATCAGTGCTAGCACAAGTTTAGCAAAGGGGTTGTTATCTGGCAAACCACAAAGATTTTTATTACTGCATGATTAATGTATCTACTTGTGTCTAACGCTCACCTTTTCCAGCCAAATTTAGTATCCAAAATCAGGGTGCGCATTAGATTTGATGGTGAATTATATTTTTGTAAATACGGTATACAGTGGTGCCTCACATAACAAGTATAATTCGTTCTGGAAGCATGCTTGTTATGTGAAATGCTCTTTATGGAAGCAGATTTTCCCATAGGAAATAATGGAAACTCAGACGATTGGTTCCACAACCCAAAAAATATTCATATAAAAATATTAACTGGTTATAAAAATAATGACTAAACACTGGAATTAAATTCAAAACATGCATTCAATGTACATGATCCTATGAAGTCTACTTAGGCTGCAATCCTAAAGACACTTTCCTGGGGGTGGGACCCATTTAAGACAATGGGGCCTACTTCTGAGTAGACATGCTTAGGAGGCTGAGATCAAAAACACTTTCCTGGGAATAAGCCCCATTGAACACAGTGGGGCTAACTTCTGAGTAGACATGGTTAGCAGGCTGCTTGGAGGATAGGGGGCTTAACTGGGCTGCTGCTGAAGGCTGGTGGGGGCAAAACAGGCTCCATGCAGAGCATCAGGGCTGCCTAATGAGCTGCCCATTAGGAAGCAATGCTTCCTGTTTCTCCGTGCGCCTGCCTTTCATGTCCTCAGATGACCTGGCCTGGTCACTTTCAGATTGCCTGGGGCTTGTTAAGTGAAGCGGGCTTATTAGGAGGACACTCCCAATGGGAATTTGTGCTTGTTATGTGGGGCACTTGTTATGTGGGGCACTTGTTATGTGAGGTGCCACTATATCTTGAGTACACATATGTAACAGCCATTTAAAAAAAAAGCAGGCCTCCGTCATTCTTGAAAGACTATGGTATCGTGCTCAGCGCTACATACACTGTATGTGAAGCACGAAACCCTGGGTTGGATTGTTATGGAGGATCTGCTGTTACCCAAGCAGCAAATCCCCCCTCTCCACACCACTGAATTAGTCCAATGGAAAGGCAGAGCCAATACGATTGGATCCAGCTGGCGTTGTAGAGCTGGGCTAAGGACAGGAGCTCACCCTGACTTGTGGGGCCAAACCTGGTCTAGAACCCTGGCCTGCTGGTTAACAGGCACAGTGTCTTAACCACTTGCGCCACCCACAGCCATTATGGAATTGAAATACATTTCAGTTGAAGAAACGGCAGATTTCATTAAGATTTAACTTTTTAGTGCTTAGACAGACAGACAGACAGACAGACAGACAGACCATCCGTCCGTCCGTCCGTCCGTGTTGGACCGAATGAGTTCTCGTTTTCATTTTCTGTGAAGTTGCCTCTCCTTTTAATTTTTCTATGCCGATCAACTGTATTGTCCTAGCTTTTTGGGTTTTTTTAATTCGTTGACAGAATTTCTCCTGCCCTAAATTAATCATTTTAATTATGCTGTCAACAGCTGCATTAGGGTTTAACATGGAATCTGTTTCTTTAATGAGATTCCGTAGGCCTCCATTTTTATGCATACCCCTACAAATAATAGCAGTAGCTACTGATGCGTTAGGAAAACTAAAGAACAATGAAGGAGATCTTCTTGGCCAATTATATAATTTGATATATCACGTTATATTGTAGTACAATATCCCCATCCACCTTTTCTAATACAGAAAAAAATGAGCTCATCTAAATTTTTAGAGAAAATACAAGAATCTAAAAAGACATTAACATTAATAAAGTATGAAAAATATAGAATTTTTTAACAATATGTGTCTAAATTTTTAAAAATAATGTATAAAGGTTAGCTGCAATTTTGATGCAGATGTCACAGTGTAATTAAAAATACACAGATGGTATTGTGTGCACAGTTATATGTTATATGGTTATTAACACTTTTCTGTATGTCATTGAGCCTCTATAATACAGTGGTTCTCAAAGTGGGGGAGTTTCATTTCATGGGAGTTGCAGAAAGATGGGCACCACCATTTTGGAATCTGGCACTGGGAGCCGCTATCTAGGAATGGGCTATCTAGGCTGCAATCCTTACTTTCCTGGGAATAATACTAAAATCCTAACCTAAGGTGGCACAACTCATTGGTCTTCCTGTTCTCGTGGTGATGTAGAGAGGCAAGCACATGTCTGTGCATTGGCCTAACCCTCCCCCTGGAGTGGGGGAAAGGACCTTATAGGACTTTTTATGATACCTCCAGGTCAGCATAGGACTTACGCCAAGGCTTAGGCCAGCCTAACTGCAGGTTAGGATTGTAGCCATTCATCAAATACAATAGAACATACTTCCGTGTAGACATGGAGGAGCTCTGTCATCATAGTGATGACATTATGATAGCAGATGTTACTGTCTGATGTTAGTACAGAATATGACATAACTTCTAGGTTGAGGACATAACTTCCAGGTGGGGTTTATGGACAGATTGTCATTCTCAGAAGGCGGTTCCAGACTGAACTGCATGAGAACCACTGCTATACTGTATACTGTATTGAAGGGGAGACCTGGATCTTAATGGTGGAGGGTGAGAAAAAGAGAATAGAAACCTGAATGAGAGAAAAAGAGCAGGAACAATCCTTGCCCCTCGAAGCTGTTCTGAATGCTTTCTAAGTTTCTTCATAGCAAGCAAAATATATCTTCCTGTTTCGCTGTTTGCCTGCACAAAGCAGTTCCAAATTGGTGGAATCTCAAAGCAACAAAAGCAGACAATCATCGGATCATGATTTTGCTCCATTTTTCCCTTCACCTGTGATGCTTCTTTTAGCCTAACAAAGAACCCGACAAAGGCACCTGCAAGGAAACAATCGCAGAACAAAAGGATGCAAATTGCCACCTATTACCTCTGGAGCACTTTTCAAATACTGTAATAGAGGGACTCAGATAAATGATAGGACTCCAGTCAATAGCTGATTTCTGCTATTGCTCACCACTCATTCTCCAAAGAAAAATATCCCTGTAAGTTAAGTCAGTGCCACATTATAGAAGCAGAGCAGACAGTCTTTAAATAAACCACCACGGTTCAAAAATACAGTAAGAGACTCCTTTTTTAGTATCGTATTTATTACACAAGGATCTAGCATAAGATTCATCATTGTCTATGGCTAGATGTTTCTGGTGAGCAACACAGGATTACAACTAATCATGTAATCCTAAACTCCAGTTAGGCTGGCCTAACCCCCAACATAAGTCCTGTGTTGATCAGTGGATGACACAAAAATGCCATAAGATCACAGGTGGGCTGAAGCCGATTCTCATCGGTTCTGTAGAACCGGTTGTTAATTTGGGGAGGACATTAGCGAACCGGTAGCTAAGAGGGGGCTGTCATCTTTGAATTGCATGCAAGTGTGTTTGAATTTCTCTTAAAGGGTCTCTGGGTCTCTCTTCCCAGAGATGAAGCTCCACTCCCTCCTCCTTCCTCCCCTTCTGAGGGGGGCTCTCTCTCTCCCCTTTCCCCACCCTAAAGTTGTTTTTTAATTTTAAAATACAAACAGTCTGTTCCCATTACCATCATTCAGACAAGGCACTGCAGTCATTCCACAGCACACTCAGACACTCACTGCTGAGATGGGAGGGGTCTGGAGCACTATATAAATGTCTCAAAGCTCAGTACTTTCAAGGCAGGGTGAGGAGCTTCTTAATGCCCTAAAACTTTGTATGATGCTATTCAGGAAGGCTGTCTTTGCTAAACATCTTATTTTGATTAAAAACCTTATTTCTAGCAATTTTTCAGAAGTTATTTCCTTGTGCAGTTTGCAAAGCATGATGGGTTTCTCATATGCAAATGAGGCATCCTCTCTGGGGATGCTGTTTTTTTTTAATCAGGCACTTTGATAGACAGCTTTACAAAGGGGTCCTTGGGTGGGAATAGAGAAACCAGAGCTACTGAGAAAGGTCTGTAGGTGAGTAGGAGCAGCACCTGAGTGTTGTGAAGACGAAATCCTCCAGGACTTTTGGTGGGGGCTATGCCAGCCTGCCTGCCTCCCTGGGTGCCTTTGCAGCCCACTACTAGGCATGGAGAACTACTCAGTACTACCCAGTATTACTCAGGAGTAAGCCACACTGGATAGTAGAGGACTGCAGCCTGTGGCCACAATCCTAGCCACACTTTCCTGGGAGCAATTCACATTGACTATCATGGGATTTCCTTCTGAGTAGCATAGGATGAGGATTTGGGGCTGCTTTCCCATTCATCTTTCCTGAGAGTAAGCCCACTGACTATAATGGGATTTACTTCTGAGGAGATTGGCAGAGGCTTGCTTGGATCTCTCCCTCCAGCCCTGGTCCTCCAGCCCAGTCTACTTTCCTGTGAGTAAGCCCACTGTCTATAATGGGACTATATTCTAAGTAGACATGGTTAGGACTGGCTCTGAGGCTGCAATCCTATCCACACTTACATGGGAGTAAGCCCCACTGACTAGAATGAGACTTACTTCTAAGTAAGCCTGCATAGGATTGGACTGTAAGGCTAAAATCCTGACCACACAGTCCTGGGAGTAAGCCCCATTGACTTGAATGGTATTTACTTCTGAGTAGACACGGTTAGGATTGGGCTCAGGCTGTAATCCTATCCACACTGTAGTCCTTCCCCCCAGATCTCCCCACCTCATCCTGCCCCTCTGAGAAATCTCTCCACCTGAGATTGTAGGGAGGCAGTATGGGGTGCACCTGAAGAAATAGCCCCAGTTCCCATCCTGCCCCCCCCCAGGAGCCCAGTCCACTGTCTACTCTGAAGTAAATCCTATTTAAGTCAGTAAGTTTTACTCCCCTGTGAGGATAGGAGTGTAGCCTCAAAGCCCAATCATCTGTCTACTCAGAAGTAAGTTCCATTATAATAGTGAAATGGGCTGTGGGTGGCGCAAGTGGCTGTGTCTGTTAACTAGCAGGCCAGGGTTCGAGACCCGGGTCGGCCCCATAAGACAGGGTGAGCTCCTGTCCTTAGCCCAGCTCTGCGACGCCAGCTGGATCCAATCGTATTGGCTCTGTCTTTCCATTGGAGTAATTCAGTGGTGTGGAGAGGGGGGATTTGCTGCTTGGGTAACAGCCTATCCTCCATAAAAATCCAATCCAGGCTTTCGTGCTTCACATACAGCGTATGCAGCGCAGAGCACGATACCATAGTTTTCAAGACTGATGAAGGCTTGCTTTATAATAGTGAAACTTACTCCCTGGAAAGAGTGTATAGGACTGCAGCCAGAAGCTGATTTCTAAGAGCTTGTAATCCTATGCCTGACTACTCAAAAGTTAATCTCATTTCAATTTATGAAGCTTACTCCCAGGAAAGTGTGCAGAGGAGTGCAGCATTAGAGCCCAATCCTATTCTTGGCTACTCAGTCCCATTAGAGTCTGTGGAGCTTACTCTCAGGAAAGTGAATAGGATTGCAGCCAGAGGCTGGTTACTAAGAGCTCAGTCCTTTGCTTGACTACTCGGAAGTCCTATTATATTCAATGGTGCTTACTCCTAGGTAAATTTGGATGGTACTGCAGCAAGAGGCTGGGATTCTAAGAGCCCAAATCTTATGTATGACCATTCAGAAGGAAGTCCCATAACAGTTAATGGAGCTTACTTACAGGAAAGTGTGGACAGGATTGTAGCCTTAAGTAGTGGCTTAGAGGCAAACCTCAGCCTGCAGAGGGGACACCACAGACTCTGGTCCTAAACTGTAGATCAGTGTTTCTCAACCAGTGGTATGAGTACCACCTGTGGAACTTGTGGTAGTGTCTGCTGTATTAGGCACCTGGATGCAAGTGTCATATGTGCTCCCTGAGGCAGCTGGTGGGCTGCTGTGTGATTCAGGAAGCTGGACTAGATGGGTCATTGGTGTGATCCAGTGGAGGCTTTTCTTATGCTTTTATGTTCTTATTTGTGGCACACATTCCCCCTGAGAGCACAAGGCATAATGCATAGGAATAAATTACACTGAACTCAGGGGCTTAATACTGATTGATGCGGTCACAAGTGATACCATTTTTTGGTAAACTTAGGGTTAAGTGGTGTGCCCTCCCCTGCCCCGCCCCCTGACCCAGCCTGGCCCCGCCCACTTCTGGAGAACCCGTTGTTGGGCTAGGCTGGGCCCACAACTGCATAAGACACTTCTGTGCTACTCCTGGAGAAGGGTTAGGCCACAGCACAGAAATGTGCTTGCCTCCCTACATCACCATGGGAAAGGGAAGTTTGATGAGTTGTGCCAGCCTAGGTCAGGATTGCACCCTAAATCTTATTGAATGCTTATTTTACTTGTTGAGTGAAATAAATATCACCATTCCCTACAATCCAGAGTAACTACAGGAGCACGTAAGAGACATTATGTGTACCCGTAGTTACTGCACCAGCTAGTGAAAACCTATGGGAAATTCATATTGCAATCTAGAGAAAATTGTTCTTACACCGGAGCAAGGACTCCCCATAGTTACTCTGGATTGCACCCATTTTCAAACACCTCTATCTAGGGCAAATGCACTGTGGGATCCAAGACCTAGCAAGGGCTTACCTTAAGATAAGAAAAGTTAAAGATTAACACAATGTTAGCTTTTAATCAATAATGTAGTGTCAATGATCTGCAGCACCCTCAAGTGCCAACTCTCCCATCTACTGAGGCACTGCTGCCCCAAAACCTGGCTCCAGGCCCCCATGGATGAGGATGCAGGCAGCTCTTATTGCTGCTGATGATAATGATCAGCTGCAATCATAACCACACTTTCCTGGAAGAAAGTCCTATTGAACATAACGGGGTTTACTTCTGAGTAGACATATTTAGGATTGCACTGTAAGTCTGGCAGGAGTATGGAGGCTGCCAACCCAAAGACTGTCCCTATATACATAGCAGGATGTCTGGATCTGGATCTGGCCCTTGGTTAGGGCTAGAGCTCCAGCTATCAAAAGCAACTCACAGGCTTCTTTAGGATCAGTGAACACAGGAATTTTATCAGCATATGGGGATGTTTTGCCACAAAGCGTTGATGGAAATGTGGGCCAGCACTGGAAAGGTGCTCAGGATTCATGACACTGATTTAGACTACAACAGTGTCATCTCCTGTGTCTTCAAGAAAGGGAGGATGCTCTTCCAGGCACACCTCCACAGGGACGTGATTCAGGACTGGAGCTGCCTAGGTATGTTGGAAGATGCATGGTGGGCTGAATGGGAGGGTGACCACACTGAGATCTGACACAAGTTTACTCCGCACTACACCCCACAGGTAAACCAGTGCAGCCTATCTCCAGCAGGACTATGGGAGTCAGGACTTCCTCATCTTCCTTCAGGTAACTGGCACAGGCCAAATTTTCCAACGTGATGCTGGTGTGTCCATGAAATGTTAGCACAGGATCTGTGGATAGGGCTTTAAGATGTATTTAATACTGTATTTTTACTACAAGGCTAAACTGAAGGTGAAAAAAATATTCCCTTATTGAAGATATACAGAAAATTTCATTGTTAATCACCCAAATACGAGGGTCGATTTTGAAAACTGCTGAGCGCAAGAGTCCCTGTTGTCCTCATTAGTGGCTTTCGGGTGCTCAGCACCTTTTCAATTCAGGCCATGTCTCTAGGTTCTTATAATACATCTGTGTAGTGAATCTGTTGGAAAAGGCTATATCAAATATTTTCTTGCAAGAATGAATATGTCTGCTATCTTGGGATACACAGAACATGAAAGAAAAGGGTGTAAATGTCACAAGAAGTGTCAGGGGAAGCACTTCTTTTCTAATCAAATACCATCAAACCAAATATGGGATTGATTTCCAGGAAAACATGCATATTATTGCCACCTTGGACATTAATATGTACCAAATTAATGAGTGCATCCTTTCACATTGTATTCTCAATCAATTATTGTAGTACTGTTCATTAATATCAATATTCATGAAAGGTTCCTGGGCATGGTCTGAAGACTTATGATCAGTGTTAGGACAAAGCTGCTAAGGGCAAAGCACTGGATGGCTTCCCCACTCTCTGATGATGCATTTTGAGTGGTCTCTGCCACTGATACTGAAGGTTCAGGCAATGGTCTGAGTAGGTAGGCCATCTGATGAACATGCCCAATGTCTGATCTTTAATGCCACCATTGCACATGATAAGCATGTCTGGTAAAAACTTGGATAGAGAGGAAACCACCTTGGAACCCATTTGGAGTTTCATCATGGCAAAAAATGACAGAAGTGTAAATAATGAATAAATACATATCACATGTATGTGCTATGTGCTTGCTTTGGCAGCACATATACTAAAATTGGAACGATACAGATTAGCATGACCCTTGCGCAAGGATGGGAAATTTGTGAAGCATTCCATATCACAAAAATATGTTCCAAAAGTCACAAATACAGACTCCCCTATAGAGTTTGGGAACTACTGGTCTAAACAATAGCATGTGAGACAACCTAAAGTTCTATAAGGAGAATTTGGGTGCAATCCAGAGTAACTACGTGGAGTCCTTGCTCCGATATAAGAACAATTTGCTCTAGATTGCAATATAAATTTCCCATAGGCTTTCACTAGGTAGTGCAGTAGCTACGGGTACATGTAATGTCTCTTACGTGCTCCCATAGTTACTCTGGATTGTAGGGTAAGTTTTGAAGGATTTTTCAGGCTAAACATGCTAAGTTTCCTCCTTGTTTTCCTCTGGCAAATAAGCTGCTGTATTTAATCTCACACTGTTTTTGGACCAAGTTCCACCCCAGTTCTTCCTTGTTTTTCATCAGCAAGCGTTCTTGCAATTTCACCAGACACTGGTGACATCACTGGAAAACTTAAATTTTGGGCTTCATCCAAACTGGCACTCTTACCAAAACATGTTGCATTCTCTTTTCTCATTCCAGTCATGTCATCATCATGTCTACTCTGTTGAAATAACATTTAATGCCGTTTTCCTAACAGTTAACCCAGAGCAGTCCTTCTGAGGTTACAGTGAATGGTGATTCCACCACTGAAATTCGTTGGTGAATACATGGTCATTCCACCACTGAAATATGTTCTGAAAACAAATTATTAAAACTTCAGTATTAAAAAAATGCTCTTTTAAAAAAAATATCGAGTACGATCCTAACCATGTCTACCCAGAAGTAAGCCCCACTGTGTTAAATGGGGCTTACTCCCAGGAAAGTGTCTTTAGGATTGCAGCCTAGAAAGACTTCATAGGATCATGCACATTGAATGCATGTTTTGAATTCAATTCCAGTGTTTTGTCATCATTTTTACATCCAGTTAATATTTTATATGAATATTTTTTGGGTTGTGGAACCAATCGTCTGAGTTTCCATTATTTCCTATGGGAAAATCCGCTTCACATAAACAATGTTTCACGTAACATACATGCCTCTGGAATGAATTAAATTTGTTACATTAGGTGCCACTGTATATGCTTTAACAAGATGTGAAAATTGTCTGAAAGACACACTGAACCATAAGGAATATTAACGTAATTATTGGTACATGGGCATAAAAACACAGAGAATGGAGTTTTAACTATGTGGATTACTTATAAGTAGAGATCTGCAAAAGGCAAGGTAATTTTTCCTTACAAAGATTTCCTTCGTTAGGAAAAATAACCTCATCTTTTGCAGGTCCTTATATAAAAAGTACAGAAAATAATATTTCATTTCTTGCTAGGTCTGCCCAGAGGTTGCATTGTGTTCAGTAATGTAAAATACATTCTAGAAACAGTTTTGGGAATTATCAAAACTTTGACATTATTCAACATTATTCGACAGCAAACAGTGTCAAATCTTTACCATCCATTCTTTTATAAATTGGCTTTTTTTTTTTTTTTTTGCTATAACAACCCCAAATACTGTATATTGCAACAAAATATCACTAGGAAAAAGAAAAGACATACCTTTATGAAATGGGAGCTGAAGTTCTTAATCTGAGTACTAAAGCAACTGAAAACAGCTCCGAATGAAGCTATAGAGAAATCTTGATCGAAGTCCACCATTCTTGTTCTGTTCCATCCCCTTCTTGCCTCCCCAAATTTCCCCCAGCCTGAAAAGCTGCTCTGCTTTTGCCACCTTACCATCTGAGCTGCTCCACTCTTGCCTTCTACTGAGTCCACTGGCACTAACTTCACTGGCACTACATTCATTGGCACTAACTTCAGACCTAGTGCTTGGTAGAAGTGCCTTTTTACACTTTTATGATACCTGGCACTGGTGGTAGAAGCATATGGCTGGTTCTGGTCTCTTTAGGATTGGTGAGCCTGTCTTGGTATACCTACCTTACAGGTTTGTTGTAGGTCGTAAAAATTGAGATTTGCTACAAAAAACACACTGAGCACATTTTAATATGTGGAAAATAAATGCAAAAAAAGAAATTGAGGGCACCTATGGCTGTGGCAGAATTTTATGAAACATCCAGCAATAGATTAAATCACAATTTGATCTTATTGTCACTTATTCCACGGAAATTTCATCCAATGTTTATTTTTGGTTCCATTTGTATTTTATCTAAGTGTTTTACAGCAGAATAAGCAAAGCTGCAAGATAATCACTAGGTAATTTCTAAAATATTTGAGATTCTTGCTGGAATCCCAGAAGAAATGCTTCAGTTTCTCCTTGCAGCAGCAACCCTTCTGTGCTGTTCTTTTGGCCAATATGTAAGTTCAAGAGACCTTCCTCATTATAATGGTACTCAAATTTTCAGGGATCTTGACTCCTAGGTATGTCTTCGCAGGGGAGCGGCTAGGGCAGTGATGCGCTCTCCAGGATTGTGCCCCTGTGGCAGGGTTATTTTAAAACTCATCAGAGGGGCTGCTAATGTCTGGAGATGTGGGGAGCACTGGGGAGCCCTTCAGAGCACATTCAGGGCTTCCTGAGTTTTGGAAACAGTGAATGATTTGGTTCCTCATGATCACTAATTTCTCAAGCCTTCGTAAGCCCTGCAAGCAACCTGTGGAGCTCCCCAGGGCTCCCCACATCCACCAGACCCTGGCAACTCCTCTGATAAATTTTAAAATAGATCCCCCTTCCAACGCAGGGACATGATTCTGAAGATCATACTGCTGTTTCTTCCTTTCCCCACCCCATAAAGAGAGGAGGGGACCTTTACATGAAGTGGGGGGGGTAGTGAGTGACCCCCAGTTTGAGGAGCACTGTTCTACATGATCCCCCTTCCCATGCAGGGACATGATTCTGAAGATCATTCTGCTGTTTCTTCCTTTCCCCACCCCATAAAGGGAGTAGGGGACCTTTACATGAAGTGAGTGACCCCCAGTTTGAGGAGCACTGTTCTACAAGATTCCACAAAATGTTTCACATGTACAATTTTGATGCAATCTTTACAACAACCCTTAAAGGGAAATCTTATTATCTCCATGATGTGGCTGAGGAGAAGAGTCTGAGAAGAAGTAGCTTTCCTAAGTTTACCTAGATAACACAGAACAGAGATGAAATCTGAATTGGAAGTGAAATCTGAATCTAACCTGCAGCTGTTATGCTGCTTTTAACAAGCAGGTGGATTCTGGAAAAGGCAATTTTATGTTTAAAAAGCTGTCAGTAGAACGCTGTTCAGAAATGTTTTGAAGCAAACCTCTTTCAGAAACTGGAAAATGTTGACATTTATGGTCAAAGTGTAGCAATTACCTAATCTACCTCCACATCATACTCATACCTTCACAAACCAAACAGAGTTAGCTAGTATATTATGCTTGCCAATCATTATGCCAGTTTTATTCTGCTCTTGTTTACCAGTGTGGCTTATGCAGGTAAAAACCACAATTTGGCCCCTTCTTCTGTACAATCTGACCCGTCACCTAAGGTCATCTGAGGGGGCCCTACTGACTGTGCTGCCACTAAGAGATGTGAGAGGTGTGACGGCCAGAGATAGGGCCTTCCCAGAGGTGGCACCCCAGCTTTGGAGCTCCCTCCACTTAGAACAGAGGAAAGCTCCCTCTATACAGAGCTTCAGGTAGAGCCTTAAAACATTTTATTTTAATAAAGCGTTTTAAACGGGCAGAGGTTGGGGGCAGTTGTTTTATTGTTTTATTTTATTGTTTTAACAAATGTCTTTTAGCTTGTTTTTAATTGTTCTTAGTCTTTTTTCATTCTAATTGTATTTTACTTGTATTTTAATTATGTTTTAACCTGTATTATTAGTGATTTTAATGGTGTTTTATTCTTCTTCAATGATAGCCGCCTTGGGCTCCCTCTTGTAGAGGAGGAAAGGAGGGTATAAATTAGGAAAATA
The DNA here is from genome assembly GCA_030015325.1 of Cryptoblepharus egeriae. Lineage (NCBI taxonomy): Eukaryota > Metazoa > Chordata > Lepidosauria > Squamata > Scincidae > Cryptoblepharus > Cryptoblepharus egeriae. The sequence continues at coordinate 39,527,949 of JAREYC010000004.1, read as the reverse complement.
AATAAATAAATAAATAATAAATAATAAATAAATAAATTAGAACCACTACTTTCCCACTCAAAAGTTCAACTTGAACCACAAAATACTACTACTACTACTACTACTACTACTACTACTACTACTACTACTACTACTACTACTACTACTACCACTAATGTTTACAAATGTCCTTAGTCTCATTTGCTGTGAAGGATTCCTCCTCCTTATTCTCCTCCTCCTCTGCAATTGAGATCTTCTCCATAACTTCTTGCTGTAGCTCATGACGCAGATCCATCAATTCATTCATTTTACAACGAATTTTCATAATAAAACTGTCTTAGAAGGCACTGTTTGTCTTATAAGGCAGAATTCCTTAGAAATTTCAGTTTATCTTAGAAAGCGTTTGTCTTACAAGTTATTTATCTTACAAGGTAGCACTGTATTATATAGTGCAATCCATTGATCTCTGTCTTTCTTGAAAAGTTGGGTGCACCACAAAACTGCATACAAGAACACAATAATCTCTGCTTAACAGAGCAGCTCAACAACTCTCCAACAGAGAGAAGTAATGGAAAAACAATTATATGTGATTCTCAAGATGGTGGTAACATTTATGCAGATCCATAGCCTCAGTTCTATTAATAGAATAGCCAGCAACTGGGAAGTTAGTTAAAAACCACTGAGCTTTCATTTCTCTGGATATCCCACAGGTGACCATTTTATAATGAACTGGTTTTATTTAGCTTGGTAGAAGGTGGAATGTCATCAATAATGGCTCCATAATCACAGCACAGAGAGAAACTGTCCAAAACGGCATGCAGACTGAAGTTCTTTGCGTGTTGGCTCCTGGATGCAAGGGAATATAGTTTCCTTCTAGAAGTATAGTCAGTAAATACCTGCTTGGTCTTTAGTATAGATGCCACATCCTAGCCAAGCACTTCTTGAGCATCATGCAAATTGGTTATTATTTCACTTTACACAGTGTCATCACAAAAGGCTGCGTCAAAGTGATCTTGAAAATGCATGCCCATGTGCAAGCACACACACACACACACTCACACATACACTCACACACACAATATGCTACAGACTCAACCACAAAAGGGGAGTTTTACTGTGATGACGTCAGAGCTTATCATCCACAATCACAGTGGGGAAGGATTATGATTCACATGAGTTAAGAGCTTAAGAGTCCTGGGGGGGGGGGGGGTTTCCTGGATTCCTGCTCCCTCCCTATATAGTTTTTGGTGGGGCCTGATAAAATTCTTATGGACAAAGGCTTTGAGAAAGGATGGATAGAAATCCCATAAATAATAAATAATAATAATCCTAAAGACACTTTCCTGGGAGTAGCCCTACAGTCCAGAGTAACTACGAGAAGATGTAAGAGGCACTTACTCTGGATTGCTCTATGCATTTTCCATAGGTTTCCCCTAGGTGGCCCCATAACTACATCAGTGTAAAAGGTCCCGTAGTTACTCTGGATCATAGCCTAAGACACACTGAATGCAATGAGGCTTACTTTTGTGTGGACATGGTTAGGCTTGTGCTCATAGTTAGAAAGACAGAACCAGAAGGAGGACCGTAAACCTCTGGTAAACATGTGGAACATCATGAGCAGTCCTTTGAGACACACGTTATTAAATATAGTCATTATATGATTAATAAGAATGCTTGAGTTTTATTCTCCAGTTCAGCGTGGCAGGTGAAAGAATAAAATGAATTGCTGCATATTAATTACTCTTCTTTTATGATGTGGCACTGCTTCGAGCTTTAAAAAATGGGTGAACATTGGAGAAAACAAAAGTCTTTGGAAAAGGCAATTAAGGCTGCAATCCTAAAGACACTTTCCTGGGAGTAAGACCCATTGAACACAATGGTTCAATGAGTAGACATGGTTAGGATTGTGCTCTTAATCTATGCATCATTAAACAGTTCATTCAGTACAAGGTGGTTTTAATAAAGGAAGCATTTTAATATTTAAAAAGTATATTTACAAATGTTGGGAATCACATACCTATATTACATCTCAGTCATTTGCAACTTCCAAGTCTCAGTTTCACATTTGTTAACTCAGGGAGAACAGAAAACTTGGCATTTTCAATAAGGTTCAGTTCACCACAGAAGCCCTTTCCAATTGTAATTTCAGTGCTGGCAGATCATTCAGAACTATGAACATAACAGAGATCTTCTCTCCAACCATCCTGGAGGAATGTAATAGCCAAAGCAAGACCATAAATTTGAATAACCACCACCCCAGTTAGACCAGTTGAAACGGAAAAAATTTTATTTCATTGTTTCCCACAGATAAGCAGTTGTTCAAGATGGGATAAAACTGCAATGCATGGACACAAGCTACCGTGTACAGTGGTGACTCAATATCTGCCACTACTTAGGGAGCATCTAAAGTGAAGAAACTGAAGAAAGATATTGTTTTGTGCAAGAGTTACAAATTAGAGACCTCAGTGAAGTCAATATGATTTTTATCAGCAAGGAATTCTATATATTATGGAGAAAGGTAGGTTGAGATAGTTGGCTTCCTGACTTTATAACTTGAGGGAAGATATATTTAATGCTCTGTGCATGCATGTGATTAGCACATTGTGTGGGAGGAAACACTACACAAACCCCCAAATCCAGAGTGACTACAGGAGCACGTAAGAGACTTTATGTGTACCCGTAGTTACTGCACCACCTACTGAAAACCTATGGGAAATTCATATTGGAATCCAGACTAAGGGCACAATCCAGAGCAAGTTCAACCTGCTTTGCCCTAACTGCTCTCTCCTAACTATTCTGTATCCAGAGCAGAAAGTTATGCTGCATTCAGAGAGTCAGGAAGCCTGGGCTGCCCTAACTGCTCCAGAGCATGCTAAGTCTTTGACAACTGGGGAGGGCTTGCTCCTGAGTAGACCCCCCTCAGATCGCACTGAAGAAGGAACAGCTGTGGTGCCTACATTATAAGGAAGCCAAGCAGTTCCTGACAACCAGTTACAGCTGCAGTTCTTCTAGTGCAAGATGGATGCTTGGAGTGGCCTGCTGTATCCTGAGGTTAGTGGGCTGCCATAGTTGTGCCATATCCTGAGGTTGAGAGGCAGGGATTGCAGCTAGGCTGGCCAAGAACTCAGATTTTTGGTCAACACTGCCATTCTTACTCAGGCCTTATCATGGACCCCTATGGGACTACTCATTACTATACCTGCTCCTGAGGTGGTATATCTCTGAGGAACTGGAAGAGGGCATTTCTGCCTTGAAACAGGCTTTGGATACAGAGTAACTGCTCTGCCCTAGGCAATGCTAAACTTGCCCTCAACTTGCCTCTCCTGAGCTGCTTCGGCTGCCCCAGTTCAGGGCAGAGCAGGTCCACCTCTCTTAGGGCACCCTATGTTGCCTTGCTCTGCCCTAAGCCTCTTCCAGAGTAACTGGGCTGGAGCATCTTGCAGTTGCTCCACCCTAGTGATAGATAGGGCAACCTAAGGGACAGATTAGTGTCCCTTGGGTTATGGACAAATTAGTGTCCCTCTTATGTGGACAGATTAGTTGCTGTTAGTTGTTCTTACACTGGAACAAGGACTCCCCGTAGTTACTCTGGATTTTGCCCTGAATCTTTCTCTTGCTCTCTCAGTCTTGCATGCAAGTTTACTACATGAAGGGAGACTTCAAGTAGGGGAAATACCATACAGACTCACTGCAATCTGAAGTACAGATCACCACCATAGCTGTGATCTATGCCACCCAGAGCAATGACTTAAAGGGATCACAACCCTTAAATTTCCCCACTGAGAAAAGGGAAGCATATTTACAAACAAGATTTTATTCCTGAAAAATCTTAAAATCAGCTGAGTATCAATTGACCCAACCGTGCCTCCTAGTGCTTGATTCACATGACAACACAGCAAAAATCTGTGACCTCAGCTTGACTTCCATGCCACTTAGAACCACTTTTTTTTGCCAAAGCCTAAACAACTTCATTAGGAGAAATAATCACAACAAATAAGAAAATATGCACTTATATGAGAGTACAGCCTATGGTGTTAATATAGACTTTAATTTATGGCATGGGGTCACCCTGCATGTCTTTTCTTCTTCTTTTTGTTTTTGCAGTCTCCGCACCATGCAAAATGGAACAAGCTGTGGTTTTGTGCAAGGGACAGAAAGAAAAACAGCTGCAGCAATGATAGCATAATTTGAACATTTACCCATTCTAACAATGTCAAGAATAACTGGAAAGCACACTCTATTTTCCAGTGGATTACAGCTGAGATGGAAACCAATGGCTAGGGGTATAATATATACCATTAAAGCATAATTGATGGATGTTAGGAAATGAGTATGTTTGTCAGCAAACAATACTTTTATTGTAAAATGATTCCAGCCCATGCATGAAAGATCCCAAATGCTAGTTCCAGTAAAGCATTCAATTTGATACTGAGATCTTTATCACATTACTCCATGTGAAGAAGAATTATATAGCCAATCTAGCTGACAGCTTTTCACAGGAAGAACAATTCGGGAAAGACAAATATGGCCAGCTTATTAAGTTACCATTACACATCCCAGCTCTAATGCCTGGGAGCTTAGCAGAACAAAATATATTTAAATTATTTTAAAGGGCTGAGTTGAGTTTGTAAGCCAAGTGATACGATTTTAATGAAAGCTGAAATTAGGGAGGCATTAGAATGAATTTACTATACATATGAAGAAAGCATATGAAAAAATAGCTATCTTTGCTCAGCTATTTAACATTTTTTAGAAACTTTTGGGGGGGATTTTTTTGGTTTTTATTTGCTACGATGATGCTTTCCCTACAGAATTGTTTAAAACTTAGAGGGTGAATACTGAGTAGATCAAGGAAATTTTGTTCACTTTAAACCTAGGATATTGTTGCAATGAAGATAAAGCAAAGACTCTAAATTAACACTGCAGTAATTAAATAAATAACTCAGGATTAACCACATATGGTTTTTGATCTAGGCTTACACTTGCCGTTCTGCTAGCAAATCCTTCACATGGCCATTAAGTCCCAAGGCAGAACCAAGGAGAGAGGGTTCTATTTGATATATGACAAACAGAAAGACCCTTTCAATTTATGAAAGGTCACAGGGAATAAAAATACTAAATCCATTTAACGACATAACCCATTCTGTATCATCCAGGCTGGAATTAAATATTCCCTGACCAATCGAGCAAACAACAGAAACTCAAAGTGACAGACACCAGCCAAAGATATTTTTACAGTATTCATGCCTGTTTGCCCCACTCTGTTTTCTAGTGATGAAAGAATTGTATTTGTGACCCACCTGATATTGGCTCATGACCCACCAAGAGGATCCCAACCAACCATTTAAGAAACAGTTCAGAATTAAAGTTTCAAACCTCTCCTGTCATGTTGCTGTGCTGATAGGGGTGGGAGAAGAAAGTACAGCAGCTCTTTTCAACAATGAAAAAAACTTGATGAGTCTCAATTATTGCACAAATTTATTGAGAAAAACTCCCTAACAGGCTTCAAGCCATAGTGACTACCCCTACAATCTACTACCCCTACATAGTGACTACCCCTACAATCCAGTGCAGCTGCTCCAGTACATGCGTCAAGTTATATTTACATCGACGCAGTTGCAGTGCCACGTAGTGGAAACCTATGGGAAATTCAGAGAGCAATCCACAGCAAATTTTACGTGTGGTGATGCAAGAACTGCAGTAGTTACTCTGGATTGAGCCCTACATGTAACCTCTAGTGTAACCTCTAGCCTATCTTCAGTTGCAGGGACCGGCAACAGGATACAGATATCTGTATGTATCTGCAGGGATCGGCAACAGGATACAGATATCTTGAGTGCTCCCTGAGGCTTCTGGTTGTCCACTGTGAAATACAGGAAGCTAGCAAGACTTACCCCCAAATCTAGAGTAACTATGGGAGCACGTAAGAGACTTTACGTGCACCCATAGTTACTGCACCACCTAGTTAAGCAGGCCTCCATCAGTCTTGAAAGACTATGGTATCGTGCTCAGCGCTGCGTACGCTGCATGTGAAGCACGAAAGCCTGGGTTGGATTGTTATGTAGGATATGTTGTTACCCAAGCCGCAAATCCCCCCTCTCCACGCCACTGAATTAGTCCAATGGAAAGGCAGAGCCAATATGATTAGATCTAGCTGGGGTTGCAGAGCTGGGCTAAGGACAGGAGCTCACCCTGTCTTGTGGGGCCGACCTGGGTCTCGAACCCTGGCCTGCTGGTTAACAGGCACAGCGTCTTAATCGCTTGCGCCACCCACAGCTCCAAGTTAAAACCTATGGGAAATTCATATTAGAATCCAGAATAAGTTGTTCTTACTTGGAGCAAGGACTCCCCGTAGTTACTCTGGATTTTGCCCTACATGGGTTTGTGGGATGATCCAGAAGGGTTTTTCTTATGTTCTTAATTGTAAGTTTCCAATATGCTCTCATCCTCTTTGACTCTCAATATGCTCTCATATTCTTTGACTTGTATCAGAGAAACCAATTTCATATAAGGCAACCAGGTGGTCCATAGCTATAGTGTTCTTGTGAATATGACATAAGATCCTAAAGTTGATTTACACAATTCATTTTGTTATAAGTTGTGTTGGGATTCTGACAACCAACTAATCTTTTACTGCAGTGGTATTTGAGTATTTCAGACCCCTTCTGAGAATGACAATCTGTCCGGGACTCCCGGAAGTGATGACATTGCTGGAAGCATCATTAAAGATGCCCAGTGCAAGATTCCAAGATGGCTGCATCCAGCTTTTCATGACCCCTCTGAAATGACGCTCCAAGGAGGTCCCAACCGCCACTTTGAAGACCACTGTTTTATTGGTATGTCATATATAGCGGTATTACTTTATGTTCACATTCCACTATTAAATTGATAATTACTTGTGTTTTCCCCAGCTAGTTCTCTATTAATTTATTACTTTTCCTTCTCCTTAGAGTACTTCCACAACTATAAAACCCATAAATATTATTTTCTTGTTTTCAGGCAAAGAGGAAGACTTCTGAATTCTGCCACAGAGAAGAGCAGGACAAAACAACTCACCAATAGTGAGTCAGAACCAATAACTCAAAAGACTATTATGTAGGGAGTATTGGAGTGGCTTAATGAAGAATATTTTCATGTCCTCTACACTCTGGTCCTGCTGTCCATCTTTATGACACTGGACAATCTGAAAAGGGATGGTGTCAGCAATTGTGGCCACAGTTGCAGTAATAATGATGTACTGCTGGCAAAAGAGGAATTTAGTGAGACACAAATCTTTGCATACACAAATCTAAAAGCCTGCTATGTGGCAATATTCATCACTTCAGCATATCTTTACTGAGTTGTGAAAACCAACAAGTCTTCCATTATGTTCAAAATGTGTACTGAAGACAAAGATTAGGATGAGAGGAGTGTTTCACAATGTTACTTAACAACAAACCAGTGGTGAGCTTCAGGGGGTTCTCACAGATTCTACAGGACCCTTTGCTAATGAGTGCCTGATTCTGAGAACCAGTTACTAATGGGACATAGAACTTGTTGTTAATTTAGGTTATTAGGACATAGAACCTGTTGTTAATTTATTTGAATCCCACCACTGACAAAACCTCTGTCTTGACTTCCAAAACGTATAGAAAGGAGAGAAAGAAATTCTACTTGCAACAACCGCTGTGGAAGAATGAAAAAAGGAAGGCAATAGCTAAGAGTGGTGGGATTCAAATAAATAAATGATTTGTTTGGCTTTTTTTTTCCGCCTGTGGAGTATTTATGAAACCCAAAAATGAAAAGAAGAATTAAAAAAACTTTCATCGTGATTCAAGTTTAGCACTTACGAGGTGTTTGTAAAGGTCTAGCATAAAGTGCCCCTATTGTATGTGAAGATTTGACACTCTGCAGGAACCTGTAAAAGGAATGACTGGCTGTAATTGGTGTGCCAAAAATTTTAATAAAATCTTAAAAGCAAAGCAAATGCTTTTTAAGGAATGGAAAGGGGAGGTGGGGAAAGAAAGTCTTGCACATTCTTTGGCGGAATGGGCCAAAGGATAACCCATGACAACTTAATTCCTCCCAGGCTTAACACTTCTCTACAAAATTTTATCCTCATTACCATGCTTCCCGCCCTCCCCCCCCCCGCCCCGAAAAAAGTAAAAAAAAAAAGTAAAAAAAACTTATAATTTCAGGAATACAAACACTTAGAAATCATGCTCAGTTGCTCTTTTAGCTTTCATTCATTCATTTCATTTTCGGGTGACAACTTGTTTCTGGGAGTAAGATATCTTTACACCTTAACGGCGCAATCCAGAGTAACTACGTACGGGGAGTCCTTGCTCCGGTGTAAGAACAATTTGTTCTGGATTGCAATATGAATTTCCCATAGGTTTTCACTAGGTGATGTAGTAACTACGGGTGCACGTAAAGTCTCTTACGTGCTCCCGTAGTTACTCTGGATTGTAGGGTTAGTCTAACTGAACACAATAGGCTTACTTCAGAGTAAAGTAAATCACACCATTTTCAAACACCTCTTGTGATGATCTTTAATTTCTTTTTGAGACTTTTTGCTTATTGCAATCTATTTTGGATGATTCTACAAATGTGCTTTTAACTAATGTGAGCCACCTTGAGGATTACTTTGAGAGCGGAAAATCAGGAGATTAACTGCCTATAATAAATCAATAAGTACGAATGCCTTTTCATGAGGCATTAGCAATACTGTACTTTTTAGTTTAAACTTGCTAGGATGATGGTGATGATACGCTTTGCTTCAGGAAATAAAAAACTTAAATAGTGGGGGAGGGATGTTGCCCAACCCCAGTAAAGTTGATCTTGTCAATCCCCAAAAGATGTGATGGGAAATATTAAAATATGTGATGGTCATATTAAAAGAGGCCAGAAGGTATGACAGGGCATGAGGGGAGAAAAGGCAATTAAGTACGAAGTGGGCATCCAGGGGAATAAGGAACCTCTTAAGAATTATGCCAGACAATAAACTCAAGAGAACTTCATGTTCTTTTCAGCCCATCAATCTCTGGAGACATAATGCCTTGGTTTGTCTCTGGGCTAACCCTGAGGAACAGTGCTGCAACTGCGATCTGCTGAAATGCTTAGCAATGGATTCACGAAAAAGCAAAACATAGCCATAGGGAAGATAAGCACATGATACCAGCATATTTTATATTTAACATTCTGGTCTTTCTAACTATAAAAATGAGACACGCTTCCAAGGGTGTGGAATTCAGCAGCTCTTCCGAGCATCTCATTTCATTCCCCAAGTGAAAATTAGAAATAGCTCTATTCCAATAAAGGAATCATATGCTATCCAGGTAAAAGAAGAATTAAACTTATACAGGAAAACCTCAGAAATCATTTTATCCAGCCCAAAGTACACTGTGTACTCACCATACAAGAATACGATGATGAAGCTCTCTGCTTCCATAATTCAACCTCCACACAACCCCACACTACAGGGGCAGTTAATCTAGATAAGGGGCCTCCAAAGTTTTTGGCAGGAGGGCCATATCATTTCTCTGACACTGTGTTAGGGGCCAGAAAGCTAATTTACATTTCAAATTTGAATCCATTTACATAAATTTACAAACAAGAATGTATTGGAGCGGACTACAAGGCTGGCACAAGGGCTGGAGGGAGGGATCTTCCCATGGGCAACACTGAGGCTCACCAAGGGCCGTATCTGGCCCCTGGGCTGGGGTTTAGAGATTACTCAACTGGTGTTCTAGATTACTCAAATCTCTGTTGGCTTACTTTAAGTTTGACTCACTACTTTTTCTATCTGCAAGTTATTCTACAGTGTTTGCACCCATAACCTGGATCCAGGCGTTCCCTCTGATTATTTATACTTACCTAAAAAATTGATATATCTGTAGTTTGGACTGTTCTTATGCAATCCCCATTTGCACAATAAGGTTCCCAAATATTTCATAACACAATCACATCTTTGTCAGATGCAATAGTAACACATGCCGATCTTTGGCCCCTGACTATGGCTTCACTCCATTAATTCTCTTACCCTATAATCCAGAGTACCTACGGGAGCACGTAAGAGACATTTGTGTAGATGTAGTTATGGCACCACCTAGTGAAAACCTATGGGAAATTTATACTGCAATCCAAATTGTTCTTACGTTGGAGGAAAGACTCCCCGTAGTTACTCTGGATTGCACCCTTAGACATTTGGATTCCTGAAGCATCATGTTCCAACATTTGTCTGGGCTCCTTTTCTATGTTTCCATAAAAATATGGACAGGGACTTTTAATGTTTTTTAAAATATTAAAAAATTGCTGAAAATATTTGCCGAAATCAGACATTTTGATTGTCTGATATCAAATCATATCATAAAGATATCATGAAGGATCACAAAATCTATGACAAAATGATATTCATTAAAGCTATTATTTTATGTCTTATAAAAGACAGTATGGTAGAGGGTGGCTAAACTGAATCAAGATAAGCAAATGTTTACTGATCCGGGTGCAAGTGCACAAACAAACTGGGATTCTTGAAGAATCATGTACTCAGTATGAACATGGTCTTCATATGAATATGAAGAATCATGTGCTCGTATATTGAGTTCTGCATTTGATGTTACCTCTTGTTAGCCATCCACATGATGTGGGAAACCAGGAACACCCTTTAATAAGTTTTGGCTGATTCAATAAGTGCAATCCTACTCAGAGAAAACTGATCAGGCTTCAGAAAACCATGAAGTTGAAACTTTTTCAGTACTCTCCGTGGGACTGCCTCTGAAGACAGTTCAGAAATGGCAATTTGTTTAAAATACTGTCAGTCAGGTTATTGGTGGGGGTCACATTTGCCAGCACATATTACATGTATTTTACATCAGTTCCAGTGGTTACCAACTTGTTATGGTTTTCAAAACTTTACAAAATCAGAAGGAATGAAATAAACAAGTAACAAGAACTAAATGTAAAAATTGAGACATTTTATCATAATACTGTTATTTGCACTTTACAAATTGATGACCTTTTTAAAAAGGCATATTTTAAAAGCAACAGGCAGATGACTTCAATTCCTCACTAAAACAATGATTTTTAAATTTTCTGGTTCATGTGCTCCAAATATGACTAGAATTATGACATCAAAGTTGATATCTTTTTTGACATCTTCATGTGGTGAAATGCTGCTTCTTTATATTTTCTGTAATTATTTTTCTTGCCAATTATCTCAAGCCTTGTATAGTTTTGTCAACCACACTTGGGCTGTATTGAATCTTTCATCTGATGAATATTCCTATAATTTGACTATTTCTATCTTGTACAATCCAAAGAATAACAGAGAAAAACAGGACATTTATATATTGTTTTACAGAGTGGGCCCAAAGTAGGTTTACAGTTGTTTCACTATTGGTTTCATGTTTTAGATCTAATTTTTCAAAAAAATAATCCCAAACCAGTATTCTGTATCCCTTATCTACGTTTTGGAAATGTACATAAACAGTATGGAAAAAACATGATTGTAACAAATACATATAATTGTTTAAAAATGTTTTTTAAATATGTAAAGTGCATACCTACTAAGTATAAGACTACTTTTGGCCCACTCTGTATATCCATCGGTAAATCAAAAGTCTGTAAGATTATTTCATTGGATTTTATTCCTTCTGCCTCTGACAGATCAGTCTCCCAAAATGAATATAAAATGGAGGCTTCAGAAAATATCTCAATTTCCTAGGTACAACACCAAATATTTAGTGGAATTTCTAGGAATGGATTCTCCTCCTCTGGGATAGAGGTCTGTCAGTAACCCAAGTGTATCTGTTTCAATAACTGATGGGGACAAAACAAACCCCGGTGCCTGCGCTTGGTGTGCCTCCTCATGCCTTGAGTTGGTGCTGCACTTATTAAACCATACTTGTAATACTGCTTACTGGTCAGTACTGGCAATAACCTCAGCCTCACCCTCCCAAGTGTGCACATCATGTGCACTCCTTGGACATTACTGGATATCTGCCACCTGGACAGTGAGGTCACAAGGCAATCTTATAAACAGCAGCAGGAATCTTGGCTCAGTGGGCAAAACTGCCTTGTGTAGTTCTCATCCTAAGCTTGGGATTCTATTGAACTTCTGGCAAGGATATTTGTTTCAGCTTTTTGTCTGCATTTATTTATTCAGCTTTACATCCTTACTCCTAGTTAGGTTCAGTACTTACTGGGAGTAAGTTTTTATTTTTAGTCACTTGACAATGTTCTACAGAGCACAGGGCAAAACATTGGGTTAAAATCTAGACTTGGTGAACATTGTCTTGAACTCTGGGAAATGAACATCTTATTTTATTATGGTTCCAGCCACAAAAGCCTTACTTCCTGCATTGGTGTTTTGCTTATAAATGTCATTAAAATGAAGGCACTGCATCAAATGCAAAAAAGCTTCATAGGGCACAATCCTAACCAAATTAGGCTGACACAACTCACCTGTTCCCTGTTCCCATGGTGGTGTGGGGAAACTGGTGCATGTCTGTGTACTGGCCTAACACCCTAGGAGTGTAGGGTGCAGATGTGCCTTACTGCACCTTTGCAACACCCCAGGAGTGTAGGGTGCAGATGTGCCTTACTGCACCTTTGCAACACCCCAGGCCAGCCTGGGACTTTTGATTGCTCTTATGGTCTAACTAGGGGTTAGCATTGCAGTCACAGTGGATAGTTCTAACCTCTCTTGAAACCAAATTAAAACTAATCGATCTATAGTCCTTGGATCCTTGGAAGTAAAATACATGGAAAAAAATGATATTCCTATTGGAAATATTTATTGAAAGAAAGAAAGAAAGAAAGAAAGAAAGAAAGAAAGAAAGAAAGAAAGAAAGAAAGAAAGAAAGAAAATTCACTATTCAAGTCAGTATATGGGCTCCCAGAGACAGTGGAAGTGTAATAACAAACATTTGCTATGTCAACTCAAGTGCACTCTATTACTATGTCAGAACAACAGCACTAATGAAGTCAATCTGAAAGCAAGAAAGGAAGTAGTTGATACTGGGGAAGCTGCAGGGTATTAAAGGAAGCACCAAAGTGAAACTTAATTGTCTTTCTCCTCTACTACAGAAGCCAGACTCATTGTTCACAGGATCATTATTATTCTCTTCCTGGAATAAAATTTCATTCCAGGAAATAATATTAATGTAGTATTGGAGTACTTGATGTACAATGTACTAGAAAGAACAGATTTTTTTAAAAAGACAGAAACCACAACAAAAGAAGCCATAAATGGGTTTGGGGATCAAAAGAACAATATCTGGGTTTCATGTCAACCATTCTTGAGTCTCAAATTGTCCTTCTAGACTCCAAATTGCTCATGCAACTTCCAACTACGCAATAAATGAAGAGGTCATTTGCAGAGAGCAAAGCTTTATCTGTTTCTGTCTGGGATAATCTAAAAAGGAGGGAAATAAAATGTGGTGAGATGATCGAGGCACTGATGCTGCATACCTTTTTGTTGCGCTTGACCTGATGAGATGCATTTAATCTAAAGCGTTCAGTCGGAGGAGGCAGCACACTTCACAAATCAGAATCTTGGTCCGTTTAGACTGTTCAGCGAAGAGAAGTTTCTTGCAAAAAAAGGCTAACAAGAGAACATCTCTTGACAATATAATGCTTGTCACGTCTCCCTTAACACACTTCCCATTGGAGATGAAAGGGGGCTTATAACGAGAAGGAATTTCATGACTGGTCCAACCTCAATACCCTCAAAGGATCAGTTCCTGGGTCCCCCACGGATACAGAAACCCACAGATAATTAAATCTGTGGGTTGTAAACACATTCGCTTCCAAACGTAATGAGAACCTTATTCCATTCACATGCAGAGCTGTTCTGAGGTCTATAAGGGTATGCCTAAACTCTTTGGATCTCAGAAAGCCTCTCAGACACAAACAGAATGAGGTTCTGCATGGTCTTCAGTAAGTCCTCAGACATGGGTTTGAAACCCACAATGGTTGAAATTTGTAAGTCCCAAAGCCATGGATAAAGAGGACCCATTGTGTGATTTGTCCTTCAGCAAAAACCCAGCCACAGTGTTGTGCAGGAACCTACCAGGTGATACTAAGGTGATAGAAGGTGATCCCAAGAACTGGTAAATGAGACCACCTTATTGAGTGTCCTGGAGCAAAGACTTGTACTTTGTCCCACAATGTTTCCTCAACCAACTGTTCCCTAATGGTGCAGTGCCACAGTTCTGTGGTGGTGGTGCACATGATTCCCTACTGTACACTACCACAGTACCAAGTACTCTCCAGCCAGGTGGACACTTTGATTGAGGACACCCCTACAACAAAACAAAAGATCACCAGAAATTCAAGCTCATTCCACATGCCTATAAGCCCAGGGCTGATCCATGAAAAGCAGTAAGGATTGGAAAATATCAGCCATAAAGTGAAACAACAGTTTATTCAGACACCTCTTCCCATTCACTAGTACATGCCTCCACATGTGTCACTACAGCGCACAGTACACATGTGCACAAAGACAATGGGAAATGCATCTTGTTTCTTTTATATGCTGCAAAGACTAGAAAATGTTATTTTCTCAGCCCTGCTTTGTTCTCTTTTACAAAAAGTGCCAGATGGGAAGGTGAACTTATAACTAAATAGAGATGCTGAGAAGGTGTATATGCAAATCAGATGCATATGCAAATAGCAAATTGTGTGGTTATCTATATGCACACATGCTTGACTGGACTTTCTCCCACAGCTACATTTGACTTCTGTGTACTGGTAGGTGGATCTTGGCATCTATTCTTTTTTTTTTTTGCCATACATAGCAGCTTCCTAACGTGCATTTAATAACCCACCTTGTGTATCTGAAGTTTCTACCAAACCAATTGCTGCACCTTGATAATTCCAGTCCCGTATTCATGATAAGAAGTACAGTGGTATCTTGGTTTACAAACATAATTTGTTCTGGTAGCATGCTTGTAATCCAAAAATGTGGGTATATTAAAATAAAGTTTCCCATAAGAAATAATGGAATCTCAGACAATTCATTCCATAACCCAAAAATATTCATATAAAGATTATTACAATACTGTAATATAATACAAAATAATAAAGAAAATACAACAAATAAAGAAAAATGAAACCAATAAACCTGCATTTAGCCTCCCAGGTTTCTCAGGCTGCAATCTGCCCCCTTACAGAGGAGTGAGCCCCACTGATTATAATAGGGCTTACTTTAGAGTAGACTTGCAAGACTAAGGGGCAAAATCCAGAGTAACTACAGGGAGTCCTTGCTCCGGTGTAAGAACAACTTACTCTGGATTCCAATATGAATTTCTCATAGGTTTTCACTAGGTTGGTGCAGTAACTATGGGTGCGCATAGTCTCTTACATGCTCCCATAGTTACTCTGGATTTGGGGGCACGTCTCTCAGGCTCCTTTCCCTTGCCCCCCTTACATAGAAGTGAACCCCACTCACTGTAATAGACTTACTTTAGAGTAGACTTGCGTAGGATGGTCTCTTAGGCTATGCTGAGCAGGTGCTGGTGGAGTGCCAAAACTGGTTGTATCGTGGCCATGACTGTTTTTACTCTTTGCTTGTTTATCAAGAGATCATTTGCATATCAAGTTAAAATTTATTAGAAACTAGTTAAAACGTACCTGTGTTGCAGGAGTAAAATTCCTTCCATACGCCATCCCCCACTATGCATTAACTCCCTATGTGCATCATCCCCCTATGCACATCAACCCCCTAATGCACACCGTCCCCTCATATGCAACATCCCCCATGCACATCGACCCCCACTGTGCATCAAGTCCACATGTGCAACATCCCCCTATGCACAACATCCGCCATGAGCATCAACCCCCCACTGAGCATCAACCCCCATGTGCAACATCCTCCCATGCTCATCAACACCCGATGCGCACCATCCCCCATGCGCACCATCTCTCATGTGCAAGACCCCCCATGCTCATCATCCCTCATGTGTACCACCTCCATGCACAACCCCCCATATGTACCATCCCAACATGTGCACCATCACCCTCTGTGACCCTCCCAGTGCATCAGCTGGATGCTGATCAGTTTTCAATGTTAAGTATAGGCCAACAATGTACTGTATCCTTTTTGTGCCCCTTAGGGGTTAAATTTCTCAACATCAGTTCTTGATGGATGTTCTCATCATGGAAAGAATACCCTCCCCAAACCTCATGCCTTTAGGACTGGGGGTTGGGGCATATCTTCCCTCAGTCAAGGATTCTTCAATGGAAAGTATAGGGAGGAAAATGTGTTGCACCCCATTTCACTCACTTCCTGTGGAATTTCTGTTAACTGGTTCTTAGTGGGTGCCTCCATCATAGAAGGAACACCGTCCCCAAATTTCACGCTTCTAGGCCTGGCGGTTTTGGCTGGGTGTTGATGAGTGAGTGAGTGAGTGAGTGAGCTTTTATATATATATAATTGAAAAATAACTGACTGACTGATTCACTCACTCACTGACTCATCAACTCTCTCTCTCTCTCTCTCTCTCTCTCTCTAGAGAGAGAGAGAGAGAGAGAGAGAGAGAGAGAGAGAGAGAGATGTTTGCTTATCTTGCAAAACACTCTCAATCCACATTACTCTCAATCCAAGGTTTTATTTTACAGAATAAACTTGGTATGGTCACCATTCGGCATCACCTTTGTTCAGGCAAACGTCTTTAAATTATGCTAAATCACATGTTTCACATATGTTTTGGTGAAGCACAGCACACTTTCTCCATGTGTGAACAATCTCTGTGTTATGTCTTATCTAGATTATTGAAATATTTATTTGAAAAATTATATTGGGGATCCATCATTTTCTACCAAACTTAATTCCAAAAACTAAGATTCTTTGTAAAACTAAGGCTGCAATCCTAAGCTAGGCTGGCACAACCCATCGGTCTGAATGTTCCTGTGGTGATGTAGGGAGGATAGTGCATATCTGTGCACCAGCCTAACCCTTCCGCTGGAAGTGTCTTATGGCACTTATGACACCCCAGGTCAGCATAGGATTTGTGCCAGGGGTTAGGCTTGCTGAACTGCAGGTTAGGATTGCAGCCTTAAATTAGTTATTCATGGCAAGAAACACATAACAGAGCTAAATAGTGCCCAATAGTGCTGGAGAGTTATAGGGAAAGTTCCAGCTAGCACAGTGGGTCTACTTAGAAACATGGCAGAGAAATTTCTGGTATAAGTTCAAGCTGATATACTTTAGCGAATTAAGCCCAAGAAGGGAATATGGAATTCACCAGTTGCTGGTCCCAGCCCCTCCTGGACCTGATCCTCATTGCTTCCTTCCCTGTCCGATTTCCTGCTCTCCACCACTCCTGCACCTCTCAGTCGGGAATGCATATCATACATTGTGCCACTTGGCCTTACCACAGACAGGACGAGATTACACGCTGTTGCAAAACATGCTGTGCAGAGCATATTGTAACAGCGCATGCCAGCAGATTGCTCACTCTGCCAGTGGAAACTTTGCTTAGGATTGTGCCCTGAAGCTTCTTCTATGCCTATGAAACAAAGACATAGACCTGCCGAAGAGCCTAATCCTAAGAATGTCTACTTAAAAGTAAGCCCCATTGTGTTCAGTGGGACTTACTCCCGAGAAAGTGTCTTTCAGACTGCAGCCTAAGTGTCTGCCTTCCAAGAGAACACATGATCTGAGCTTGCCTAACAATGTGGCATATGAAGGCTTAAAAGAAACACGTCATATGTGCCCCAAAGGGACATCTTTATGCTTTGAAATGGCATTGTACTACACCGATAAAGTGGAATTGTTTTGAGTATAGCAAGAAGACAGATAGTTACATGGTGGGTTTTTTATCCTGTACTGCAAGACACACGTTCATGAATGTATCTTTCCCAGCAGAATAATTTAAAAAACCCTCTTGTTTGTGGATTCAGAAAAAAGAACAGATCGTATACATGGCTATGAAACAAAGAGTAAGCACAAAGCATTTGGACTCTTATTGCCTACTTACTGGTATTTTGCCTTCTAACTCATTTAGACATTATTGATTTGCAGCCCTATCTTCAATATTCTCAATAGTGGTATTGAGTTCACTGGGCTTATTCCCCAGTGACTGTGCATAGAACCACAGCCTTCTTCCCTACGATCTATGTACAAGATAAATTATGATGGGTACATTAATGTTTGCATTATTCTGATTTCTTTTACAAGTGATATGGGCTTCTATTCTTTTTGTACTTTTTCAATTTTATCAGACATTATTTATAAATTTCAATTTTGATGGCCACTACAACCAACCATACCTTATCTCAGTTGTTCTCAAAGTAGGGGTTGGTTCTCAAGGTGGGAGTTCAGCGCTAGTAAGGAGAGGATGGGCAGAACAAGGGAAGGGCAACCTGAATCAGGGCAATCTGAGGAGCATTGCCCTCTTCTTGTTCCTGGAGGAGGGTCCTGAAGGAGGGAACAATGGCAACCCTAACAATAGGAGTTATTTCTGAGTAGACATGGAGAAGCTCTGACATCACAGTTACATCACTTTGATATCACTTCCATTCATTACATCACTTCCAAGTTGGTGACATCACTTCTGGGGGAGAAGTCCCAGACAGACTGTCGTTGTCAAAAGGGAGTCCCAGGCTGAAATGCTTGCAAACCACTCCCCTATCTGTTGCAGTACAACTAGGTAGCCCTTCAAAGATACAAATTTTGAAAAGCTCATCATGTTGCAAGAGACCTCATAATAGAATATAGGTTTCCTTTCTAGTTCCAGGTTGTTCATTTCTAGTTTTAGGTTATTGTACAGACTGCATCAAGATCATACATGTGAAACATTTTGTGGAATCTTGTTGAATAATGCTCTTCAATCTGGGGGTCACAATTCCCCCCTGGTTCCCCCACTCCCTTTAAGAGGCTGGGAAAGGAGGAAAGCAGAAGTTTGATCCCTAGTATTCAGGAATTCTTAGGGCAGAATTCCACCCTATTTCTTTTATATTTCTGTCCCCTTCTTCTTCTAAGATAGGGATGTCTATATGGGGTTAAACCTTTTTTTTAATCCATCCAAAAAACCCAGTGAGCAAGATTAGATTTATAGCACAATCCTAACCATGTCTACTCAAAAGTGTGTTCAGTGGGTCTTACTCCCAGGAAAGTATCTTTAGGATTGCAACATTAGAGATAATGATATGCTTGAGATTGTAACTAAAGTAATAGTTATGACTGAACTGTGTCATACGAGATTCACTGCATATTTTGGTATGCAGTACACAGAAATAGGCATCAAATAAATTGGGAAGTTAGGATTAATTAATAACTTTCTTTTACTCTTTTAAAATAAAAAATGGTTGAACAATTTCATGGTATAAATTTTTATTTTTCAGAAATTTTATTGAACCAAATTTTAATACGGTAAAAAAATCTGTATTGTTACGAGCACCCAAATGGAAACTCTATATATGGATCCACTGATGGAAATTCTGACAGTGGGAATAACAGAGCACTACTCAGGATATGATCCAAGGTTCACTCGCTGTTTCCAGGAGACCTACCCATCAGTTTAGGTTCTTTGAACTGAGAAAAGGAGAATAACGTAAGGAAATAGCTGACAAATGTATTTGAATGAGCACAAGTTGGATGAAACCCAAAGACTCAAAAGTTTTTCATCAATTTGGAAAATATGAAGACTGCTATTGCTTGACATTGATCATTTTTCAGGGAGAGACCTGGGGAAAGGTGGAGAGCTGACCTGAGAATGCTGCAGGAAGGCTACTCCAGATGGCAAGAGCTGCAGGGTCTCACACCAATAGCGGCAGATTTGCGAGAAAGAACAGTCGTAGTCTTGCTCACAGTACAGTGCCTCCGTGAATTGCTTCTCCTTAATAAAGCCTGACAATATGACTCCACCATTAAAGAAAAGGTGCTCAAATGCACAGATTTGCCCAGATTTTAATCATCTTTCTCCTTTTAAAAGGTGCTTTCAGTTGGCTCTGTAGCCTCTCCATTGTTTGCTGGAATGTGCTTGAAGTTATTACGCAGTTCTTTTGGAAAATATGGTCCCAGAAGCAAGAATTACATCTCTGTTTAACGGCATAAAAAGTGGGGAAGGGATACGTGCCTCATCACCAGCAGAGCTTAGCTATTCTTCATTGCTATTACT
The DNA here is from genome assembly GCA_030015325.1 of Cryptoblepharus egeriae. Lineage (NCBI taxonomy): Eukaryota > Metazoa > Chordata > Lepidosauria > Squamata > Scincidae > Cryptoblepharus > Cryptoblepharus egeriae. The sequence goes on along the minus strand of JAREYC010000004.1, from coordinate 39,507,865 downwards.
GCAAGAGAATCTGACAGGAACGTTTTTGACTATAAAAAGATTCTGAAAGGTTTTCCTTTGAGAAACATCACCACGACTTAAATTTGAGCAAAGCTCTGGCTCTGCAACTTTCTTTCAGTGCCAAAGTTAGACCTGGAATGTACAGTCAGAAATAAAGGTATTTATGTGACTGTTAACTACTAAATTCACGTCTATTTTGCAGCATCTACTAGCATATTTTTCAGACCTACTATTTTTAAAGGGTACACTAGAATAAACAATATTAGATTTTTCAGCTTAGTTTTATCCATCTAGGCTTCTACTACTATCAATATAGTAATTAAATGGGAGCTGTAGTCACTCAGTGGAAGGGGTACAACTTTAAGGGCCCTGCTGGATTGGGTGAAATGCCCATCTAGTCTAGCTTCCTATATCTCACAATAGCCCACCAGATGTCCGAAGAAGCATACAAGACAACAAGAAACTTGCATCCTTATGCCACTCCCATGAATCTTGCCTTCCAACGTAGCCTATTTCTAAAATCAGTTTACATTTTTCCATCATGGCTTGTAACCTATGATGGACTTTTCCTCCATAAATCTGTCCAATTCCCTTTTAAATGCTTCTAGGCTGGAGGCCATATGCCATCACTACATCCTGTGGCAAGGAGTTCCACAGATTAATTACACCATGGGTATAAGAATGTTTTCTGGTTTCTGTTCTATCTCTTCCAACACTCATTTTTAATGGATATCCCCTATTACTGGTGTTGTGTATGAGAAAAAAAGAACAACCTTCTATCTATAATGTTGCATGAAGAAGGTTGCATGTTCAGATTATGCAATAATCAGATTGAGAAAGGAAAAATCCATGTCTAACACCCTAGATATCTAACACCCTAGAAACCAAAGCTAATCAGCTGAGACAACTAAGATCATAAATTCACCTAGTTAATCCTGAGCTAGTTAAACTCATGTACTTAATAAGGCTAACTACACCTCAAGTTATATCCATGTTCAGGCAGCATCTGTGTCAAACGTTCTACATGTGTTCATTTTAAAAGTCAACCTAGAAATAAGGGCCCTTGAAAAGTGCCGTGTGTGCGTACCAGTGTATGTGTAATGAATGAGAAGCGCAAATGATTAAAGGTATGTTAAGATCAACAATCATGCATACAAAACCCACACATGGTAAACACAATATACATGAGCTGGACTCCAGTTTGAACTTGTGCAGGTGGAACAGTGCTTCTTCGCATGCCAAAGAACCACTTGGCGCACAATCCAGAAATGCACTTGGGTTACCTTATCTATCACTGGGCTGAGCCAACTGCAAGATGGGCCACCCTAGTTATTCTGGAAAAGGTTTGGGCAGCCTAAGGCAACATAGGCTGCCCCAAGACAGGTGGACCTGGGCTGCCCTAGCTGGGGTAGCCTATGCAGTTCAGGAGAGCTATGCTGAGGGCATGTTTAGCATTGCTTAGGGCAGAGCAGTTACAATGTATCCAAAGCCTGTATCCAGGGCAGATACACTGTATCCAGGGCAGAAATGCCCTCTTCCAGCTCCTCAGAGTTATACCACCTCAGGAACAGGTATAGTAATGAGTAGACTCACTGGGGTCCATGATAAGGCAGAGTAAGAATGGCAGTGTTGACCAAAAATCTGAGTTCTTGGCCAGCCTAGCTGCAAACCCTGCCTCTCAACCTCAGGATATGGCACAACTATGGCAGCCCATTAACCTGGGGATACAGCAGGCGACTCCAAGAAGCCACTTGTATTCACTGTAGACTATACTGGCAGTCTCATCAGGGACTTCTTATAAGGCATGCACCACAGGTGTTCCTTGTTCAGTGTGATCAAAGAGGGGTCTCCTCAGGAGCAATCCCTCCCCAGTTGTCACTGACTTAGCATGCTCTGGAGCAGTGTGGGCAGCCCAGGCTTCCTTACTCTCTGGATGAAGCATAACTTTCTGCTCTGGAGTCAATAGTTGGGGCAGCCCAGCTAGGGAACTCCTCACTGCCCTCACTCTGGATTGTGCCCTTGTTCGCAATGGTTCTCTGGATCCATATGAGTAAACAAGGCAAGGATATGGTAACGTCATGCACTCAACAGGAGAAAATCATAACTTTGATATAGTTCACAAATGTTTGAATTTCCTTATGCTAACGGAGCCATTCTTTCTTAAAACATGGGATTCGGGCTACCAAAAACACAGGCAATATCTTTCAGGACAAAATACAGTAGCATGAACAAAGTACAACTGGAAACAGCAAAGTTTTTTTTTTTTTTATCTGCTGTCTGCATTTTCTTTACTCTTGTGCAACTGTAAGCAAAATGTGGTAAAGAATTCTAATGCGAGAAGTTCCATGTGAAGTACATAGTCCAAAGATATCCAGAATGTTACACAGCCTGCCATTTACAAATCCATCACCTGCTTGGCATCATCTCTATCACCAGGAGGGTAAGATTCTAACTTGTGATCTGGCATTGTGCCATGGTAACACATGGACTGGCAAACCAGAAGCTCTGAACTCCGTCCATCTGTTCTCCGCAATGATATTAATTGCACCTACACTTATAAAGCACCTCATGCAATTTGACAGAATGAGCACCATAATCATTAGAATGCATGTAGTCTCCACAATGAAGACCCCCCCACCCATGATGCAGACCATGTTGTATATATAAACTGTTGTGAATATTAATATTATATACTAACACCAGCACTTGAAAATTAGAGAATGGAAGATTTTTTGCTCTGTCCCCAACTATTTATCTATACCACTAAATGTGTCCATAGTTATCTGGATAGTGTAGTGGTTAGGGAGCTGGACTGAGACTTGGAAGATCCAAATCCCTCCTTGGCTATGAAGCTTCCTGAGTAACCTTGGACCAGTCACTCACAGCCTCATCTGTCTCAAAAGGTTTTTGTGAGGACAGTAAGAGGGGAGGAACTAAAGCTTTGTAAGTCATCTTGGGCATTTGCTTAAGAATTGGAAAGGCAGGGTATAAATCCCTTAAATAAATAAATAAATAAATAAATAAATAAATAAATAAATAAATAAATAAATAAATAAATAGATAGATAGATAGATAGATAGATAGATAGATAGATAGATAGATAGATAGATAGATAGATAGATAGATAGATAGATAGATAGATAGTTAGTTTTGGCATCATCAGTAAATTCATCTAGTTCTGTGAGTAGAAAATTGCAAATTTCTTTAGCTTCATTACATCACATTTAATAAAATTAATTTTGGATCTATGGAACTGGGCAATAAATTGTGCGAGTACAAGTTTACACCATTTCCAATAGGATTGTGCTCTTGGGCGATTCTGTCAGTAATGGAGATCTATCTAATGGATAGATAGTATTTATCTATCTACAGTATTTATATACCACTTTTCAACTAAAAAGTTCACAAAGCGGTTTACAAGAAAATGAAAAAATTAATAGCTAATTAATAGCTAATGGGTCCCTGTCCCAAAAGGGCTCACAATCTAAAATGCAAAATAACACCAGCAGAAGCCACTAGAACAGACATTGCTGGGGTGTGAAGGGCACTTTCCTCTCCCGCTGCTAAATAAATGAGGAACACCCACTTGAAAGAATGCCTCTTGTTCAGTTAGCAGGGGTATAAGCAGGGAGATAAGTACCCTATTCCTGTAAAGTTACCATCATAGCATACATATGTGGAACCTTTTCAGATATATTTTCATTTAGTTGCCTGAAACAGGATTCCCTAATTAATCAAAGTTCTTAAGTTATCCAAATAGCTACTACCTAAAGATTGCAATTCTACTTTTCCCCAAAGGTTTGGATTCAGATTCTCCATACTTAATACATTGAGAGCATAATCTTAAACATGTCTAACTCAAAAGTAAGCCCCATTTTGTTAAATGGTTTTTACTCCCAGGAAAGTGTTTTAGGATTGCAGTCTGAGTTGATTCAATTCTGGAGCAAACCACAAAAACACAATAATTTTTTACTTAAGGCACATAAAAAGTGAGCCATATAAACTTCCAGAAAGCCACTCTAGGCAAAATATAGATTGGTTGTTTAAAAATATATAGAATATATCCAGTACGCTGCTTGCTGCTGAAAATCACAAGGGGCTTAGCATCATGACTGGGTTTGAAAATTTCATTTCCTGGTGTGCAATAGGAAAACACAAGTTTCCTAGAAGATGATGAGAAGATTTGAACAATACCCCCCACCCCAGAGTTTTCCAAATAAATAATATATACTATCAGGACCTAGGTTGCTATATTTAGGTGGGCCCAAAAGATGAATTACTCAAAAAAAATTTCAGATTTTGCAAAAAGAATTGTTTCTCACCATCATTTTAAAAATTCTTTTGGTGTTTCTTATTGAGATCCAACAAAACCAGCTTGTACCTGATAATGAACCAGTCTCCTCCTTGGCAAACTGGCAAACAAGGCAAAACTGGTAAACATACCCAAACTGGTAAACTCAAACTGGTAAACAAGGCAAAATCAGTGGAAAATTTTTTAAAAAGTTTACCTTCACAGGTCATGCCAATAAAAATGAATTGCTGCTATTCAAGGTTTCTCCAGTACTTGTATCTGATCTGTATCACAATTAAAAGTGGTTCTGTATCAAGTTGCATCAGTGTGCCCTGTTAATACAGTATTTGTCAGTATATTTGGTAGCTTAGTAATGACATTGAAGTAGAAAACTCTGAAACCAGCTGAAGGGTTTTCATGGCAAAGTTGGAGACAAAAATAATAGAGAGCAAACAGATGTCAAAATTCCACTGGTGGGTCTCCTTAAAGTTGCCAAACCATTGAAAATGAGTATTCCCGTAAGCTCCTCAAATACTCACAGATGTCATTAGTCTAAGAAAGGTTTGGCTCTTGCCTCATCTGTTCCATCTCAGTCAATTCTTTAGTAATCCAGGCACGAATACACCCACTCACACGTACAAACAAACAAATAGGTATAAACAAATTAATTTAGCCCTCCTGAAGTTCGAAAATAACATGAAAGAGTGAATGAGCAAGAAAAAGCGTATTTCAAATCACGTCAGAGTATCTGCATTAAACAAATATGAGACAAATGTCCAGGATTCTGCAGAACAGCAATAGAGGAAAGGGAAGAACCTGGATGGTTAATTGCCTTTGCCTTACCCTGTTTGTTGCTTATTCAATTTGTTTCATCAATATAGTACATGAACAATACCCAAACACATATCTGAGTTTGCAAAAAAGGTAAAGAGAGCAAAAAGGTAGTTAATTATAACCAATCTCTACTTCTCAAAAATTCTTACATTTCTGAACAGTCTTCCACAAAGATGAGTTCATAAACTTATTTCAGTATGTTTCTCTGAAGGTACTATTCATGAGATCAGAGGCTTTCAGTGCAATCCTAAGGCTGTCTACTCAGAAGTAAGTTCTATTATATTCAACTGGGCCTTCTCCCAGGAAAGCGTATTTAGAATTGCAGCCATACCCTACAATCCGGAATAACTATGGGAGCACGTAAGAGACATTTACATTGAAGTAGTTATGGCACCACCTAGTGAAAACCTATAGGAAATTCATATTGCAATCCAGAGTAAATTGTTCTTACACCGGAGCAAGGACTCCCTATAGTTACTCTGGATTGCGCTCTTAGACTGCAAACCTAAGCTCATCTGCCTAGGAACAGCAATGAACGGATTGTCCAGTAGTTTTCTTTTTTCCCTTTGATTAAATGCAGTAAACACAGACTATTTAAACATATCCATTGCACGAAGAGGAGGAATCATTAACCCTTTCCCCAAGTTTTTTTTCCTAATGGAATCCCCACTCCAGCTGCTGTTAGAGGGTTAAAAATAATCCTATTATATCTGGGAGAAGAGATGCTTCCTTGGGGAGGGTGAAGGGTAAAAACTTCCCCAAATACCATGGCTTTAATTCAGATCTGCTTATTATAAGCAATGGAAAAAACAGCAGGTTATCAAGCCATGGCTCTCCTATGACACATCTTGCTGGTCCTCAGCCTCATTAAGGCTGGAACTTTGTGCTCCATAAACGGAAAATTCGCAGAAGTAAAACTGTATTCGAAAAGAAGATTATTTCATTGGGAAGAAATTTATTCCAAATAAACAGGGATATGATTGAGCTTAATTAAATTGCACTGAATTATCTTCATTATTTACTTATATACATTTAGGAAACTAAATTACAGTTTATGCTGAGTGCATACATATTACCCAAAACTTCTCATTTCACTGAAATGAACTGCAGAAAATATTTTTTCAAGGACACATGTATCTAATGTGTGCATCACAGGCCTAGAAGTACCTACACACAGATACCACTGAAAAAAATAAATCTCCTGGCCTCTTTATTCAAAAAAGTTGCATTGAAACCAGTGGAATTAAGCACAATTTAGGCAGTGATATACAGGTATAACCCAATTATTTTTCACCAGTGGCTTTTTAAAGTTGAAATGTTAAACTAAAAGATAAACAGCAATGTAGGTTTAAAAATAGCCTGCATTCCACAGTGATATGGCAGGCAGGCAGGCAATCAATTCATCTCCCTCTCTATGGTTTGAAGCTGGGAGGCAGACCCCTTCCTTCCCCCTGGAGCACACAATAGAATGCAAAGCTACTAGGAAGGGAATATCACTTCACATTGTTTTTCATTCCACAATCTCCATTGCAACCCATAGATTGGAAACTCTTGCTAGAAAAGATATGCATAAAACTTTCAAATAAATATGAAAGGTATCTCATAGTGTAACTCTATGCATATTTATGCTAAAGTTCCACTATTCACACCATATGTATATCCTGGAGTTCTTCAGCCAAAGAAATGAACGAGCCCCACAGGTGGCTCTCATAGGAATAATCCAGTCATGCCTTCACTTCTTCCATCCATCCCTGTTCCATCCATCCCTTTGAGAGTAGGGCAGACTATTTCTGCTGCTTAGCAAATTTCACTGTTTTCCTTCTGCTGAATCTGCCAGTTCTTCTTGGCTGAGATCCTCAGGGAACAGCATCCAAGCTAGCTAAATAAGCACCCTGCCGATAGTTGCTTCTACCATTTCCAGAGTTCTGTTCCCCCAGATCTCCCGCAACTATACCCCTAGGTTTCGGATTTTAAAGTCATCTATCATTCAAAGAACTGTTGAAACATCTACAATGAAGCAAAAGAATTATTTTTTCCCTCTTTCCCAAACTATTTATAGACCCTTAGGTATTATGGAGCCTTTTTAGACAGGCACAATAACTCAAATGAGTTGCATTCAATATCAGAAGTTAGGGAACATTCCAAACAGAATCTCCAACAAAAAGAATAAATATAAATATACTTTCAAAATATTAGGAATAGGTTGTCAATATTTATTTGAATTTTTTTAAGCAAACTTTTATCTACGGCATTTGAAAGTTAAACATTCTAACAAACTGTGAGTGACTTTAAGTGGAAAAACATGCTTCTATTTTTCCACATGAGTGAAGCTGCAAAATGGAAGTAAAATTGTCTCTGTGTGTGCATGTGTATGTGTATCTCTGTGTTGCATGCTTTCTGATGCATACTTCTATAGGATTATTAAAGTGATGCTAACAATATTTATTCAGACATCCAGGTTTCCTGCTTTATAACAATTTTTTTTCTTTCTGACAGCATTTGTATTGCTTTCCTCTCATTTCAGGGTGAGTATTTACAATTTTTTAAATGGCAGTTTGAGATTATCTTGCATAACACCAGTCGGACTTTGAGAAACAGGCGCACATGGTCTAAGTGGCTTTGCCTGGCTCCCATCCTTTCCCATTGATCTGCCCAGCATTATGTTGGAATGTGAGCAAGCTTTGCAACTTGATCCATCTTCATTTTGTCTGTGTAACAATTGGGAGGCTTAAACCATTTGCTTCTTGATTTGGAGGAAGCTTGCTGTGATAAAGTATGACAGCCACTGAATTTACAGTAGCCACGTGTAAAACGGAGATCATGTCAATCTCCTTCTCAGCTCAATAGCTGTGAAAGACAGTATAGCCCAGTAGTGACTTCACTGGAACTGGAGTACAAGAAGTTTCTCTGTATGGCATGTTCTTAGACTTCACCTGTCCCTACTGACTAAGGGAACTTACTGTATTCACTCAAATCTAATGTGCCATCGAATCTAATGCTCACCCTATACTTATAATCAAAACACCACATTTACTTGAATCTAATTAATCATTGATTCTAATGCGCACCCAGATTTTGGAGACTAAATTCAGCTGTAAAGGGTGAGATTAGACTTGAGTAAATACAGTGTTTTCTGGTAATTGTATCTAATTGCATTCTGACCGCGGCAATTCTCTGTGTGTTCTAACAATCTTAAAATCTTAACAATCTTAAAATATTTAAAAGTTGCTAGTGTTTAGGCTGCAATCCTAAACCCCAGTTAACCTGGCATAAATCCTGGCACAAGTTCCATGCTGGCTTGGGGGTGTCACAAAAGTGGGTGATGGTAGAGTGTTAGGCAGCATCCCCACACCACCATGGGATGCGGGAAACAAGTGAATAGTACTGGACTAAACTGGTTAGGATTGTGTCCTTGGATCCTGCATCAGAGTGTCTAGAAGTTAAATCCGTGTACTGAGTAAGCATTTGTGACAACAGGACAGAATTCTGCTATTGCAAAACAGTTGCCAACAATGGAGCGCTGCTGCAAGAGGTGTTCTTAGAGGCAACACCAAGCAGAGAGGGGACAGGGGACAGGGAAACTGGTTGGGGATGGTGGGAAGAAGAGATTGGAGCAGAGAGATGGCAGGAGAGGGTGGATCTGGCTGCAATGGAACATACTGGATCCTATTCCCCCTTTTAACAGACTTCCCACACCCACTTGTCTCCTTGCAACAGAACTGACGCACATCTGAGAAGTCCCACTGGTAATTAGGAGTAAAAGGAAACTACAGTGGTACCTTGCTTAATGAGTGCCCCTCTTAACAAGGGATTTGCTTAACAAGCTTAATTTTCCCTGAGAGACTGCCTTGCATAGCGAGCATTGCTTTGCTTAACGAGCCAGGGTCTCAGGAAAAATTTAAATTAAAAATTAAAATTCCCTATAGAGAGTTCAGCTGAGGTCACAGGAAACGCCTGAGCTGAACTCCTCTAGGGGATCATTTCATCTATTGTTTAGCGCAACCAGGCACTTCAGGCTCCCAAGTGAAGCTGAGTGGCTGAATGATTATCCACTCATTGATTATCCACTCATTCGCTATAGGGAATTCCCCTTCCTGGAGCTTCTATTCAAACGACCCATGTGCTTTAGCGGAGAAAACTCCAAGCCCCGAATGGAGCCCCCAGGAGCAGCGGACGTGCTGCGAGGGGGGCGAGGGCACCCCAGAGGGCGCCCCAGATGGCCACAACTGCCCCCTACTGTCATAGCCAGGGGAAAGTGAAAGCAAAAAATTTTTTTTGGGTGGAACCAATTGTTTGAGTTTCCATTATTTTCTCTGCTTTACCTAACTAGCATTTAACATAACGAGCAGGCCTCTGAAACAAATTAAATTTGTTATGCAAGGCACCACTGTATTTTCCCTCTCTTCTTCCAAGACTCCTATCCCCTCCCACCCTGCCGGAAACAGTGGTAGCCTTTTTGACATTATTTTCACAGAAAAGGATAGGGCTTCTTATCATTGTGTAGTTATTTTGTGCCAGAACATGGCGCTGATCTCATCTGAGATAAATTACCTGCAAAGGAATGAAATATAGGAGTTTCTGCATCTTGCCTAAAAGGGGATTGAATCTAGTTCAGCTTTTCTTCTCTGTTCATGACCAGCTGTATATCCTAAAGCACCAACTTCAACACAACTATTTAAATGTACAGGATCCTTATCCATGTTCTGATTTGGCCACCCTACCAGGTCCAATATGACCCAAGACCAGAATTACAGAGATCATCAGACCAGAGAGTCCTCAATTCATAATCAAAAATGAATGCCACAGAAAAGTCTAAGTAGAGATTGCAATATCTGCAAAAGAGCTGGTGGGAGAGGAAGCACTGAAGACAAGGAAATGGATGAAACAGACCATTTCTCTGAACAGACACATCACAGAAGTTATTCAATCAGAACCTTTTAATGTTTCTTCCACCCGCTACAGGTACTGACACCTGACAAATCAACGTACCTGCAGGAGTCTCCAGCAATCTCTGCACTTCTTACTATACTTTTGTGATCAAACTAGATTCCTGCAGAACAGTATATCCCTAATTGCTGTGGGGTGCCACTACTGAGTCTTTCTGGGTCAGTCACCCAGCCATTTAAGTTGAGACTAATTGGCTAGAGCAGAAGCAAAGCTGGAGAGACTACTGATTAAGCAATGGAGATGTAAGTTGTAACTGTGAGCTAAACAGGAAGATCAGCATCAGGATAAATCTCCAAAAGGAAGGTTCACCAGCATTGGATAATGACTCTTGGTTTGCTTCACATTAAAGCCTACAAGTGTTATAGCAACACATGAACCAAATCCAGCTTGGAGGCTTGACAGGTACCACTCTAAAATTGAATTTAGAGTTTTAAATTTTAAAATTTAAAATTTTAAAATTGAATTATCACATTTTAAAATTGAATTATCACACCATGAATGACCCACATATAAATATTTCAAGCACATTCTGAAACACAGAATCATAGAATCATAGAGTTGGAAGGGACCTAGTAGGTCATCTAGTCCAACCCCCTGCCTGCAGCAGGAAATCCCCCCTAGAGTATCCCTGACAGGTGCTCATCGAGCCTCTGCTAGAAGATCCCTAGTGAGGGAGAGTCCACCACCTCCCTTGGCAATCTGTTCCACCGCCGAACCGCCCGAACTGTCAGGAATTTTTTCTGGATATCCAACCAGAATCTCCTCTCTTGCAGTTTGTACCCATTGGTTCATGTTAAATTTAACAAGTATAATAATGTTATCAAAATGTTACTTGCACCAAACAGAGCCTTCTAGAAATGGCCTCTGTGTGATAATTTATCCAAGCTGTGGCCATGTACAGTATGTTCAAAAAGCACATCATTCCAGAGCCCACATGTGTCTCATGCCCTGAACCAAGTTTGCCAATTCTGTGAGACAGGCAATGTCACCTCCCTTGTCTAGTGGAAGGAAAAGTCATAGTGTAGACACTACTATTATGAGTGAGACACTCATATTATGAGTGTGAAAACTCACAGTATGAAGTTGAGAACACTTACACTCACACATTCTCTCTCCCACTCCATTCTTTTGAAATCAAAGGACTTTCTCCCACAGCATGCTCTTTCTCCCGAGAATACTTTCGCTTTCTAACTAAAGAATTTGAACTGTCACTAAGGCTGCAATCCTAAAGACACTTTCCTGAGAGTAAGACCCATTGAACACTTTGAGTAGACATGGTAAGATTTGTGCTCTAAGACTCCACTGGCACATGGAGGATGGCTCTGTCCTTCTTCCCCACATCTGCAACCTCTTACAGAGAATTGCCCATATCCTCTCTGCACTGCACTGGCACAGTATATTTTATGCCAGCGCACGCCTTTGTTAGGATTGGATCATAAGGCTACATTCCTATATACACTTTCCTCAGAGTAAACACCACTGAACACACTGGAGCATACATCTAAGTTGATCTGCCTAGGACTGTGCTGCAAGTGCTTTATATACCTTTTCCTTATTGGGGCTAATACTGTAATCTATAAGTTTGCAACCCAACAGCAATCAGAATAAAATGTATACCATCTAGAAAAGGAGTACAACCCTTGAATAGTAATCCTACTGCTGCAAGGGAGATCAAATCATTAAAAGAAAAGAAATTATTTGTTCTTCTAATTTACTTACTAGAACATGTTATCTGTTGTCTTTCCACCAAGATGATTCACAAAGTGTCTTACAACATTTGGCACATAAATACACACACCCTAAAAGTATCTTTGGATAGAACAGCATGAATGAAGATGGCAATCTGCTTAGAAGTAAAGCAATGATAAAACAGCAGGAAACAGAAGTTATTAAATTTGCAGCTTCCTCTGAACGTTCCTTCTACCCTCAGCAAAGAACTGCCAATTTATGCAACCTCCTTTCGAAGGGAACTCCAAACCTAGATCCCACTTATGAGAAGGTCCTGTTTCCCCTGATGGACAACAGATGGTGGGGGCCTCTGAAGATTATATCCTTATTTAATCAATCCTGTTCCATCCATGTACAGTGGTGCCTCATGTAACAAATTTAATTCGTTCCAGAGGCATGTTTGTTACGTGAAATGTTTTTTACGTGAAGCGGATCTTCCCATAGGAAATAATGGAAACTCAGACAATTGGTTCCACAACCCAAAAAATATTCATATAAAAATATTAACTGGATGGAAAAATGATGACAAAACACTGTAATTGAACTCAAAGCCTGCATTCAATGTGCATGATCCTATGAAGTCTACTTAGGCTGCAGTCCTAAAGAAACTTTCCTGGGAATAAGACCCATTTAACACAATGGGGCTTACTTCTGGGTAGATATGGTTAGGAGGCTGCAATCAAACACACTTTCTTGGGAGTAAAACCCATTTAACACAATGGGGCTTACTTCTGGGTAGTCATGTTTAGAAGGCTGCAATCCAAGACACTTTCAATGAGTCTCCCCATTTTCTCCTTCTCTTCATCCTGAGCCTCTTTCCCCCCTGCTCCCTTCTGACTAGCCCTGAGCTGCTTCCCTCTTCTCCACTGCTCTTCTCTCCCTCTGCCCAGCGGACACCCAGCTACAGGAGGAACAGCGCGGAAGTGTTGCTTTTGCTACGGGCAGGCGCACTATGCAGCCCTGATGCTTTTTAAAAGGGCTGCCAGCCAGCGCGTCTGCCCCAACTGCCAACGAGTATGTTTGTTATGTGAAGCAGAATCCTAGAGAAATTTTTATTTGTTACATGAAACATACTTTACGTGAGGGGTTTGTTATGTGAAGGCTCCACTGTATATGTACTTAAACAATGTCCCTGTTCCAAAAGGTCCCTCTTCACCAGGAAGAAAAAGAGAAGAAGAGGAGAGTGATGAAGAGGAAAAAACTGAAAAAACATGTAAATATCATGCATACTTTCTTTGTTATGGTGCAGCATGAAGTAGATCTACATCGGAGCAGGGAGTCTTTGAGATATGCTAGTCTGAGACCACACAGGACTTTGAAATTCACAACAAATCTGTTTCAAATATTCCAAACTGCATGGTGAACATTCAAATTTGTGTTACTATAGTTACTGTTTGATAAAATTTTATTTCATCATCTGCTTCCCTATCTCTGGCCAGCCGTTTCTCAGGTCTTAAACGAAGACAGGCTGCCAAGGTAAGAGAGTTCTTATCATCACCCAGAGCTGTTCAATAGATCTAGAATTTCAGGAGTGTCCAAACATTTTGGCAGGAAGGCCACATCTTCTCTCTGACATTGTATCAGGGAACTGGAAAAATAATTTACATATACAGTACAGGCCTCCATCAGTCTTGAAAGACTATGGTATCATGCTCGGCGCTGCATACGCTGCATGCGAAGCACGAAAGCCTGGATTGGATTGTTATGGAGGATAGGCTGTTACCCAAGCAGCAAATCCCCCCTCTCCTTGCCACTGAATTACTCCAATGGAAAGGCAGAGCCGATACATTTGGATCCAGCTGGCGTCGCAGAGCTGGGCTAAGGACAGGAGCTCACTCTGTCTTGTGGGGCCGACCTGGGTCTCAAACCCTGGCCTGCTGGTTAACAGACACAATGTCTTAATCACTTGCGCCAACCACAGCCCTTATACAGTGCAATCCTAAGCATATCTATTCAAAAGTAAGCCCCATTGTGTTCAATAGTTTTTATTCCTAAGAAAGTGTGGTTAGGATACATAAACATATATATGAGACATGGAACATCCTGGATTGTAGCCATACACACTTTCTAACACAAAGAGGGAGGGAAGTGGTCTTCAAACCAGTTCACAACCATTTTTATATATTGAGGATGAATACAAGTGTACATTGAGAAAGAATGACTTTAAATCAGTTCTTAGTAAGTACGGGAAGACGTAAGAGGCACTTACTCTGGATTGCTGTATGCATTTCCCATAGGTTTCCCATTGGTGGCACCTTAACTACGTCGGTGTAAAAGGTCCCATAGTTACTCTGGTTTGTAGCCATACACAATTTCTAATACAAAGAGGGAGGGGTGATCTTCAAACCATTTCATAAGCACTTTTATACATAGAAAGAAGAGTTTTTAGTAGTCTCCCCGCTCCTCAGAATACCATACAGAGGGGAGAAGAGCTCTTCTTGTTTCTGGAGGATTACAGGTTTGCCCAAGAGCATATGGAGGGGTCCTGCCATGGGTCACAGGGAGGCTTGCCGTGGGCTACATCTGGCTCCTGAGTCAGAGTTTGGACACTCCTGATCTAGAACATCAATGTACAAACTGGAGACTGTGGTGCAACAAAAACTCTCTCTCCTACCCTAGTGGTGGATACCTTTCTGCTGCTCTGCCACTTAATTTGTCACCTCAAAGTTTCATCTCATCCTGGACATTTATTCTTTGAACTATTACCATCTGGCAGACAGTACAGGATAACGAAAACAAGGACAGATAGATTGAAAAACAGTTTTTTTCCCCAGAACTGTAGTTATATTAAACACCACCTAGTATTAAGTGCAATATTACTAGTGCAATATTAATATTGAGCTATTGGGTGTGAAGGGTATCTAATATTAGCTGAATTGGAGGAAGAGATGGGAAGGACATTTCCATGTTTTAACATTAAATGGCTTTAATGTGTAATGTTTCATGTGTGATGTAATGTCCTTAGTGTTTGTTAGCTGCTAATCTGATCAGATCAGATCAAATCTGATCACATTTTCATTGTGTAGTATACAGGTGCACGATGCAATAACAATAAAGGAATTGGGTCACCCAGAAAGTAATGCACCACATTTTTTTTCTTAGCCTACAGTAATGGTATGAATGTGAAACTTTAGATACATAAGTGGCTAAGACGCTGTGCCTGTTAACCAGCAGGCCAGGGTTCAATTCCCGGGTCGGCCCCACAAGACAGGTTGAGCTCCTGTCCTTAGCCCAGCTCTGCGACGCCAGCTGGATCCAATTGTATTGGCTCTGCCTTTCCATTGGACTAATTCAGTGGCGTGGAGAGGGGGGATTTGCTGCTTGGGTAACAGCCTATCCTCCATAACAATCCAACCCAGGCTTTCGTGCTTCGCATGCTGCGTATGCAGCGCTGAGCACGATACCATAGTCTTTCAAGACTGACGGAGGCCTTAAATAAGATACATATTATTTGAATTTTCAGGAGTGCACACAATTTTTTGTTTCTTCAGACAGATAGCGTAGCTGCAGCAGTGTTTCAAAATGGCATATGTAAGTGATGTACATTACAAGCATCGTGTGGTCATTGAATTTCTCCCTGTGGAGAAAAAAACTGTTGGGAACATTCACAAATGTTTGTGTACAGTTTATGGAGAATCTGCAGTCGACAGAAGTACAGTTAGTTTCTGGACACAGAGGCTGAGGCTATTTGAAGGCGGTTCGGCAGAGCTCCAAGATTTGCAGCATTCGGGGCAGCCATCCACGGCCATCCTCCTGACAAGACGCAGCTTGCTGATGTGCTCATTCGCGAGGACAGACGCATAACGATTCGGCAGTTGATGCTGAAGCTGTCAATCAGCAAAGGAAGTGCGGATGCCATCATCAGTGATCTTGATGACTCAAAAGTGTGTGCACGATGGGTTCTGTGCTGCTTTATGGTGGACCACAAATCTCTCAGAAAAAAACATTTCTTCTGAGTTGCTGAAACATTTTGAAGATGAGGGGGAAGGATTCTTGTTCTTGTCCAGGATTGTTCTTGTCCAGGATTGTGACAGGTGATGAAATCTGGGTTCACCATTTTGAGCCCGAAACAAAACAACAGTCGATGGAATGGTGTCATCCTCAATCTCCACAGAAGAAAAAATTCAAAGCAACTGCTTCTGCCGGTAAGGTCATGATCACTGTGTTTTGGGACTGTGAGGGTGTCATACTCATTGATGTGATGCCAAGAGGCAGCACCATTAATTCTGAAGCTTATGTGAAGACATTAACCAAACTCAAGAAGTGCTTCTAGTGACTTTGGCGCCATAACAACCCAGGTGAATGTTGGATTCAGCATGACAACGCTCAGCCTCACACAAGTTTGAGGACTTCGGAACACATCACTAGACAGGGTTGGACAGTGTTACCCCATCCGCCCTACAGCCCTGACTTAGCTCCCTCAGAATTCCACATGTTTGGGCCATTAAAGGATGCCATTCGTGGAAGACACTTTGAGGATGACGAAGAGGTGATTCGCACAGTGCAGAAATGGCTTCGTGACCAGAACAAGGAGTGGTACTGACAGGACATACATGCCCTTTTGTCTTGCTGGAGGAAGGCCATAGAACTGGACGGAGATTACATGGAAAAATAGGGAGTGTAGAAGAGACATCATTCTTTCTTGTCTGTAAGTTTCAATCAATCAATCAATCAATCAATAATTGTGTTCAATAAATAATTGTTGAAGAAAAAAATGTGGTGCATTACTTTCTGGGCGACCCTCATATCTTATCTTACCTATCTGGGCAGTCAAATCTATTCCCTGGATATCCTGGTGTAAAACCTGCTGGGACGTGGAACATACATGTATAGAGCAGCAAAGGAATGGAATGGTAAGCACTGCTCATAGAGGAAAAAGATTCTGGTGAATGCCAGATTGGCTCACAGATCAGGGCTTGGAGCCTTGATTAAGAAGATTTTTTAAATACGTATTATATAAAGCATATATAATTTGTTAAGCATATATTTTGTTAAGTAAGTTTGTTTTCCTGCTAAACCTACTGCATCCACCCACAACATTCTCACTTTTCACAGCCAATATAAAATCTATGTACCAAATACTATACAGGAAAAAAGAGTGAAAAATTTGAAAGCTGGGGTGGGGGATCCTGGCAAGATGCACAGCATGTGAAATCAAGGAGCAGCTGGCTGTAATAATTTCTTGTGTATCTAATGTTGCTTATTTAACACCTCTGTGTAAATAATTATTTTGCTAGCCTGTGTTATCCCTTCCAAGTAACAAGGTATCACAGGCACTGGCAATTATCCTAGAGCAAACCTCGTCTGTTAATAAAAAAAATAATAATCCCCACATGAAATGTTTCTTAGTTAGTGAAGTCAGAGGCACTGAGTTCTTCTGACTAGGACTTAGTACGCAGTCACACAACAGAAAGATGGAGCGTGGGAACTAGAACCCGGAATAACAAAGCAATGAACTCCAGAAAAGGTCTGATGGTATCATCCCAAGCTCCGATTCTATCTTTGGTTGTAATTGTTTGCAGTTTCTTTACCATATTGTGTATCCCTGGATTTCTTACCTTCCATGAAAGGCCTAGATGAACGTTCATTAGATTTCCATTTTGTAGCAAAAGTGCCAATTTGGTTCGTGGCAGGTTTTTCATTTTTTCCCCTCCAAAAAAGAGCAGCAATCCTCTTGGGGAAATTATTGCCTTGTTTTATGCCATTGGGATCCTTTCCCCTCTCTTGGCAAAACATATACCAAAGGAAAGGGAAGGATGCCATCAAGATCTTCCTAGGAGTAGCATCTACCATACTTCTTAGCATATGGCTACGTTTGCATCTCAAAGGCCATTTCAAGAGAGACAAACAACAATCAATGGATCCTTACCAAATCTCATCAAGAGATGGGATGAATCACACATACACATGCAAATGCACATGTATCACTGCAATATGGATCACCTCCTTCAACATAGATGCATTGGTCATCTTAAGGAATTGGAAACAATGAAACAGGAGTGGATCCAAATCTTCTGTTCCAACTGATGGCTCTCACTAGCATTTTTCTAGACGTAATGAGTTTTGCTCTACTTGTGCACCCCCTCTCCAAAAAAGCCTGAAAAAGCAGGAAACCTGTTTTTTTGTGGGGAGTGAACTATTCCATACATTTCCATGTTGGCTCAACCCATGCATACTTAAAAATCTTCTGGCACATTTCACGCATCTCATAAAACAGGCTCCATACTATGAATTCGCAATTAAAATGGAGCCTTTAAAGTGCTTCAAGATTTTTTTGTCTAAGCTCCAGGCACATCAATTGTTCAAACAATCATTTCAAACAAGAACATTAACTTCTAATTTGGAAACCGAATTGAGCATTCGTGCAAACTTTAATTCGTAGATTAATACAGTCAAACTGAAGGACAAACAAACAAACCCACACCCAAATTCTGGAAACTAGAGCTTAGCAATGTAAAATGGAAATTGCATTTGTGAACTTTTAGTTGAAAGGTGTTATATAAATACTGTAGTACAGACAGACAGACAGACAGACAGACAGATAGATAACTGTGATTGGTTAGGCCTGCCTTTCTCCATCTATTTTTACACAATAAAATGTTAAATGAGCCAGTGCAATACAACAACGATGGCGTGATTTTTGATTGTGAGAATTCCTGGTTGAAACCAGGAAAAGCTGAATAACATCACAAAATAAGGAATAAGGATACCTTTGGGAAAGTCCCGTTGAAATTAAGGGAACTTATTTCTGATTCACATACATAGGAGAGTGCTCTAAATTAACTATGCAAATCATTTAATGGCCCATGACAAATTTTGGTCTCATTCCTGCACTCACATCTATATTAAGCAAATATTTTAAGCCTAAAAAAAGGTGGTCCAATCTTTGCCCACTGAGGACAAATACAAATGTAGTGAATAAATAAACTTGCATGTCTATCTGGAAAGAAAATGAGGATAATACATAATAGAATTATTTTAAATCACTTTATGGAAAATGAAAGTAAGCAAATGAGAAAAATGTTCTTGGTTAAACTTTTTGCTTAAATTATTCCAAAATCCCAATCATCCCTGTAAATCGGTTTTTAGGCTATTAGGTTATAAAGAAAAGGGACTAAAAAAATAAAACCCTTAGTACTCCAGTTACTTGTATGATACAAACCTCTGGTTCAGCTATACTTGCACAGTAGTTGTCACCTCTTTGTAAAAGATTGGAAAAGATGGCAGAAAAGGGCAACAGATTTGTTTCTTCATCCAACCCATAATTTTTGGGGTTTGATTCCATGGGATTAGGTAGCAGCCACAACTTAAGGTAAATTTGAACAGGGACTAGATATATTCATGAAGATAGAACATACTTCTATTATTGGATATCAGTTACAACACTTCCATGGGACCTCCATGTTCCAATGCAGTCTACCCTTAAATATGTACCAATTACTGGGACAAGAGCATTAATTCCCTGCTTATGGAATGGCCGCCTAGTGTATGAAATAGAATCCTGGACTTGACACAGACCTTTCATTTGTCTAAATTTTTGTAATTTTGTGAGTCTTTGCAATTACAATCAATAGCTCATAATAATCCCCATATGCGTGATTGGTTGACCTGGTCTATTTTTAGTTTAACCATCCTGCCAAAATGTTTAAAGAACCCTGCTTTAGAACTAAGTACTGAACAGAAGGGAAAAAATGTCTTACTGAGCAATCCTTGGCTTACTTAGAAGTCCCACATAGTTCAGTGGACAGTGTGCATCTTCATATCTCCATTCTCTGAGAGTAGGTCATGTGGCAGTGGCACTGAATTCTGATTTGTCATGCATAGGATTACAATATAAGTGGTGATTCACAAACTCTTGCTCAGTAGTGGAGACCGTGTAGCAAATAAACATGAGTGAATGATGAAGAGATCTTGATCTTTTTCAAAGACCTACAGAGAAGGTTGCACAAACAGGACCTCCTCTGATTTTGGATCAGCTTTCTTATGTGGCCCAACACCAAGATCTGAGTTTTGAAGTGAGAATGGGGTTGTTTAACCCATCCTTCTCCACCACATGTCTCTTGGTACCTTCCTTTGGATTGCCCCACCACTAGAGCGACTAGGTAGCCTTCCAGAGACATCTCATTATCAGCCTCTGATCATCACTAGGGTTGTGAAGTTTCAGCTGGACTCCCCAAGATGGCGAGGAAAGTCTTGAAGCCAACAAAGATGTTTCAACAATTCTCGATGAGCCAATACCAAGGTACTTTCAATGTACCACCGGCACAGTATTCATAGATAAGAGGTACAGGGTCACGGATAAGAAAAGGTAGGTGGCAATTAATTCTGCTCTTGCTGATAAGCAAATTCTAATAAACTATAAAGAGAATAGATTGTATATGATATACTTCCCACTGTAAGCTTCCACATTTTTAGACAAAGGATGCAATCCAGAGTAACTACGGGGTGTCCTTGCTCCAGTGTAAGAACAATTTGCTCTAGACTGCAATACGAATTTCCCATAGGTTTTCACTAGGTGGTGCAGTAACTATGGGTACACATAATGGGTGCAATCCAGACTAACTATGGGGAGTCCTTGCTCCGGTGTAAGAACAATTTGCTCTGGACTGCAATATGAATTTCCCATAGATTTTAACTAGGTGGTGCAGTAACTACGGGTACACTTAATGTCTCTTACGTGCTCCCGTAGTTACTCTGGATTGTAGGGAATATCTCTTACATGCTCCTGTAAGTTACTCTGGATTGTAGGGAAATCTATGATTCACTATTTAATGTAAAAAAATTTATAATATTCCAAAAAGCTGAATAACTTCCTCAAATTATTAAGGATCTGGGTTCTTTCAAAGAATTTCTCCTTAAGAGGTTATTTTTCCCCCTCATCTGCCCCTCCGTGCTCAGATTACTTGTTAAAACATCCAACATGTTTATCAAAAATGCATACTAATCAATTCCCACATGTGGAATTCCCTCAGACATACTTGCCAACACTTCTATTTGTATTTTAATGTGTGCATTAGTCTTCATTAAATATGAAACCATGCTCCTGAATCGTGGACACATTGGAAGAGCTCTGGGCCCTTCCCTCGAAAGCACTTTAAATATTTCATTGTTAAGAGACGAAACACGGGATCACTCACACAACAAAGGCTCAAGACATCTATCATAAATCCAAAGATTCAGGGAAAAGGTTGTATATGAGCTTACAGGCTATAAATCAACTGCCCTTCATAAAACAAGGAGTAGAGAAAGAAAGCTGCATACTCCATGATAGTTCATCTTATAACAGCAGACTTCTCTTTGCAAGTTTCCAACAGACTTAACCCCTCCATAAGCATTTTCTCAAATTAAAGGTCAGCCACATTCAAAGCAAAGCTGGAATAAGGACTACAGATTAAGTTTCTGCGCAAGAAGCACTTCCTGCCCTGTAAAGCAAATTCAGCAACAGAGGCAATTGAAGGCAAAAAGAGGAAATCAATAGAAAGTCCAGATATGAAAATTACTTTGTTCCTTAACATTTGGAGATTCCAAAGCTGCTTCTTAGTCAAAACAAAGGGATCAGATGTGAAGGTTGTCATGAAACCATAATACGGTGGGGTCTTGGTTCACGAGCATAATTTGTTCTGGAAGCATGCTTGTAATCCAAAAATGGATTGGATTATTTCCCATAGGAAATATTATTTATTATTATTATTATTATCCCATAGGAAATAATGGAAACTCAGACTATTCGTTCCACAACCCAAAAATATTCATATAAAATTATTACAATACTGTAATAAAATAGAAAATAATTTTAACAAATATGTCAGGGTGATAGTTTTCAGGCAGAGAGAAGTGTGTGCGTGTGTGTGTTTGTGTGTGTGTGTTTGTGTGTGTGTGTGTCTCTCTGTGTGTGTGTGTGTGTGTGTGTGTGTGTGTGTTCCAAGACCAAGTTAACCAAGTCAGAATTGCTTAGAATTTTTTGCTTGACTTCCAAAACACTCGTAATCCAACTCAGTCATAAACCAAGGTACCACAGTATTACTGGATAACAAGTAGGCTACTAAACCATTGAACATAATTATGCCTCTAAGCATCCACCTCCCTTGAAAATTGCAGAAAAATATATGGTTTACTGGAATGCCACTTCCACATTGGAATAATTGATCTGTCCAATTGTAGTTTCACATCCTGGTTTGTGAACTAACAGCAGTTACAATAAATAGTTTCCTGAGTTTGGACAGAGCATGAAACAGTGGTTTACTTTTAGTGGAAATTTTCAGTTCCCTCTCCACGCATGCAAAAGAAGAGAGAAGGGAGAGTGTTCAAGCCCATAGCTTGATTCTTCATGTAGATGGAACAAAAGCATAGTGTGGCAGTAGGTCTGTGTGTGTCCATTGTGAACTCACTAAGGGCACAATCCTGATGCCCCTTGCACTGGTCCAGAGGTGTCACAAACCATGTCATCAGGCATGCCTGTGCCACCCAGTCTGTCCCACATGTATATGGGCCATGGGAGCAGGTGACTTCCACTGGCCATGCTTGGGCACCACAAGGTTTGGGTGGCATAGGGAGGGTGAAGAGTCTGTGAAGAAGGCAAATGCAATTTTAGGCTGCATTAAGAGGACTCTAGCTTCCAAGTTGCAAGAAGCTATAGTTCCTCTTTATTCTGTGTTGGTCTGACCTCATCTTGAGTACTGTATTCATCTTATAACAGCACCTCAGTTTAAAAAAGATGCAGCCAAACTGGAGCAAGTCCAGAGAAAAGTGACAAGAATGATCGGTGGGATGGAACAGAAGCCCTACACGGAAAGGTTGGGGGAACTTGGGATGTTCAGCCTGGAGAAGAGGAGGCTGAGAGGAGACATGATTGCCCTCTTCAGATACCTGAAGGGGCTCATTTGTTCATAGCTGCTTCTGAAAGCAGAACTAGAACCAATGGGTACAAACTGCAAGAAAGGAGATTCCAGTTGGAAATCCAGAAAAAATTCCTGACGGTGAGGGTGGTTCAGCAGTGGAACAGATTGCCAAGGGAGGTGGTGGACTCTCCCTCACTGGGGATCTTCAAGCAGAGGCTCAACGAGCACCTGTTGGAGATGCTCTAGGACAGCGTTTCTCAAAATGGGGGTCGGGACCCCTTTGGGGGTCGCCTAGAGCTTTCTTGGGGGTCACCTAAAGACCCCTGGTGCAGGGGGCCAGGTCAGGCTTGCCAGACCTCCGGCTGTAGCTGCGCGTGCACTGGGGCTGACTGACAGCATCAGGGCCCAATCCTATGCATGCCTACTCTGAAATAAATCCCATTATAGTCAGGGGGGCCTTTATTCCCATGTAAATGTGGATAGGATTGCAGTCTCAGGGCCCAATTCTATGCATGCCTACTCTGAAATAAATCCCATTGTGTTCAGTGTGTGCATAGCACACACATTTCATTTGTAACAATGAAAATACATCCTGCGTATCGGATATTTGCATATTTGATATTACGATTCATAACAATGGCAAAATTACAGTTATAAAGTAGCAATGAGAATGTTGGGGGTCCCCACAACATGAGGAACTTATAAAGGGGTCACGGTGTCAGGAAGATTGAGAACCACTGCTCTAGGAGGATATCCTGCTACAGGCAGGGGGTTGGACTAGATGACCTACTGGGGGGGTCCCTTCCAACTCTATGATTCTATTATTCTAGGTCTATAAATTACCATATAGCATATATTCAACACAAAAAAAGCCACAAGTTGTTGTTGACAAAGGACAGCTGGACATATAAAGGGCTCAACTACCTTCAATAGCTTAAGGCCTCATCAAACCTAAATCCGGCCCTGATCTGTGGATATAGGGACCCTCTGTAAGCATCTAATCTGTTTAATGCCTATTAAATACTGTAGTTTTCCAATGCTAATTAGATACACCTGTGAAAACACTAATTACGGTATGCACACCTAAGTGATAGATTCACGTGCACATAGAATTTGGAGTCACAAATATTTATGCTGTTGGAAGATGCCAACTTACAGGACCACAAACTATGAATAAAGCAATGTTTGATTCACATCCAATGGAAAGAAAGGTCACAATTGGTTTCTTATATAAATTTTAATCATAGTGGATTGAGTTTATACTAGTATTCCCCTCATGTATTAATGTAAAATCAGCATTCACAACTAACAAAATGTACATCATGGGAAAAAACGGATCCAACTAAAAAATGGGGAGTATCCTGCAAGTGAACAAGCACACCATTGCATCAACTCTATGACTGCCAATTGCATTAAGGCTGCAATTCTAAAGATACTTTCCTGAGAGTAAGACCCACTGAACACAAAGGGGCTTACTTTTGAGTAGACACGGTCCAGATTGTGCTCTCAGTCAGACTTCTAGGCATGATAAACAACCTGAAACTAAAAATTCAGCCAACGCTGCACTGAAGCATATTGAATGAATGGAATGGTACCTATAGAGTTTAATTTGAAACTCAATCTAATTTTTTCCTTTCAATATTTCATATATGTATAACTATAGAGAACTTGATCTAGCCCTGTTCCAATCATTGTCACATTACAAAATGATTATCCGAAAACATCACTTGTCAAGAACTCAGCCATCCTGTAAAATTATGAATGATTATGCGAGCGGCTGAATCTAACAGAATGACATTTTCTTACAGCAAATTTCACCTAAGAACCATGCAACCATTTCAAGATTGAACGTGTGGCTTATGAAGCTGACTGCAGCCTACCAGCCATATATTGTGACTCCACAGGTGTCTCTTCTACTTTTGCTGGTTGCAAAAACAAAAACAAAACCCACAAGTTTTATTAAGCACCTGTTGGCTTCATGGCAGGTGAATAGTTTTTAATGGTGGGTCATATTTTGACAAGAACAAAAATCAAACTTACTGATAGCTTTTTCAATTCCCATGTAGCAAGGAAAACATGTGGGGAAAATTGGGGAGAAAGACCAGTTGAAGCTGATGGGACAACTACAATTTAAATTATCTTCACATATACTGCCAAAGATACAGTAAATGAAAATTTAAGTTGAAATGGAAGATAGAAAGATTGTAAAGAAGATTGATATCAAACTCTCTCCAGTAAGACAAAACACCAAAACCAGACAATTCAACATCATGGCACACCATAAATAAATGCAACCTTTTAAAATGTCAAACTCTTGAAACAAAATTCACATGTTTTCCATTTAAATTACCTTCTTCAAAGGTAGAATGGAAGATTTGGTGTTGTACTTTATAGTCAGCCCTAATAAGAATGTTGTGAAAAATCAAACAAGAGTTGGAAAAGGTCTAAAATATTGCATTACAGAAAACAGCAACAGAGTACTATATTACTATACTGTATATTCTAACCTAGTCACCAAAGTCAAGACGGTGACTAGTGTTTCTCTTTTTAATTGGGAAGCCTCTCATTTGCAACCTCTTCTGATGCACACACAAAAAACCTTTTTGCTCCAATAAATTTTGCACAGAGAACAAAGTGAAGGATGAACGCTCACTTTGCATTTCTAACAAGCTCCTCAGCAGGGAAACAGGCAGAAGATGGAAAGCAAGGCACTTGAAGCAAGGCCAATCAATAGTTTAATTTATATTTCCATGTTTAGGGGAAAAGGGAACAGTTGCATACTTTCTGAATGGAGCATATTGCTTTGTATGGCCAAAGATATTCATTGGGTTGTGCTTTTTTTAAATAAGTAAACAATTCAGAAACCACATGAGCTCTAAGAGGCAATTCTGGAAACAGAATCAAAAACTACTCCAGAGTAATTGCTAAAGCCCATGATTGATGTTTCATGATAAACTAGCGAAAGGCGTACCCGCGTTGCGGGAGTAAAATTCCCCCGTATGCCATTCCCCCATAATCATCAACCCCCCATGGATAACTTTCCCCCAGGCGTAACAACCCCCATGCGCAACCTCCCCCATACACATCAACCCCCCAAGTGCAACTTCACCCATGCGCATCAACCCAGCATGCACAAGTTACCCCATGCGCAACTTCCCCCCATGCACATCAACCCCCCATGCACAACTTCCCCCATGCGCATCAACCCTCCATGCACAACTTCCCCATATGCATCAAATCCCATGCACAACTTTCCCCATGAGCAACTTTCCCCATGCGCATCTTTCCCCATGCGCAACTTCTCCCCATGTGCAACTTCTCCCCATGCGCAACTTCCCCCCATGCACAACTTCCCCCCATGTGCAACTTTTCCCCATGCGCTACTTCCCCCCGTGCGCAACTTCCCCCCGTGCACAACTTCCCCCCGTGCACAACTTCCCCCCGTGCGCAACTTTCCTCCATGTGCATCATCCCCATGTGCAACTTTCCTCCGTGTGCATCATCCCCCCATGCGCATCATCCCCCATGCGCAACTTCCCCCATGCGCAACTTCCCCCATGCGCAACTTTCCTCCCGTGTGCAACTTTCCCCCCGTGCACAATTTTCCCCCATGCGCAATTTTCCCCCGTGCGCAGCATCCTCGCCAGCGCAACCTCTTCCTCCGAACAACATCCCCCAGTGCACCAGGATCTGAGCACCAAATTGGCTGGATGTTGTTCCGTTTCCCATGTTAAGTATAGGACAGAAACACGTTGCCCCCTTTCAGTCCCTGAAGGGTTAAGTTTCTCCAGATGGTTCTTGGTGGGAGTTCAGGTGACAGAAGGAACTCCCAGAATTCCATGCTTCAGGCCCAGCAGTTGGGGCGGAATTTTGCTGAGTCAGCAATTCTCAATGCAAAGTATAGGGAGGAAAACGCATTGCGCCCCTTTTCACCCCCTTCCTGTTGGAATTTCCGAAAACTGGTTCTTAGTGCACCCCTCCATCACGGAAGGAACACCCACCCCAAATTTCACGCTTCGAGGGCGGGCAGTTTTGGCAGGGCGGTGATGAGTGAGTGAGTGAGTGAGTGACTTTTCTCTTATATATATATATATATATATATATATATATATATATATATATATATATATATATATATATATTTGGAAAGGAATTAAGCCTCTCAACTTGCACAGAAAGAAGATCACTAATTTCCCTTGACTCATGATTGATCTGCACTGAAAAAGGCTTCCATGTGTCAACTACCTTTCTGAATCTGGTTTGCAGGAAGCCCTACATGTATGCAGTCAGGTGAATCTCACATGCCAACATACAAATATAAATCGATGTTTAATTTTGTTGGCTCTAATGGAAAAACCATATATTTAAAGCATACAACAAACACTGATTTCAGGCACCCTCAGTATTTGATCACTACCGCCTAAAGTTGATAGCAGTATCTGATAATGACTAGCATCATTCAGAGTGTCGGGAGTGCAGCTCAGTGGTAGAACTTTGCAAGCAGAAAGCCCTAGACTTAATCTTTGGCATTTCGGCCTATGAAAAACCTGTTAGACAAGACTTTCAACGACCAGCATAGATATTAAATATGTTTTCAGTGTAGATATTAACTGACTATAGACCAATAGTCTTGACTGCTTCAAATATTTAGAAGGGCTGATCTTCATATTTAGTAGCATCTTTGATGGAAATATCTATAGTAGTGGTATTCAAGGTTGGAGTCAGGACCCCCTTGGGTTTTGTGACTTTGGGTCAGGGGGGTTGTGAGAGTCACAATGGTATTTGCTTACAAGTAGACATGGAGGACCATTTTGTAATGCCTGAATACCACTGATGTATAGATTGAATTTGTCACATGAAGATCTTATTCTTCTGTTTATATAAGATATTATATGAGGATTAATATAGGATAATATAGGATAATAATAATAATTATTATTAATAATAATATTATTATATATATAATTATATATATATATTATATAATAATATAGGATATTACCACTCATACAATATAATTATGATAAAATCAGGTAGTTTTATTCCACCACTACATACGGAGTTGCAGTGAAGAAAGTCAGTCACAAACAGTGGTCCAGTTCTACTCTATGTTAGAACTATGTATTATTTCAGTATCTGGACAAACTTTCTGGCCACTGTAAAAGGCCTTCTGAAAGTGTTTGAACCATGCATTTCTGCAACGTCGGCAGCAAGGCTGGAGCAATGGTGTACCTGGGAACAGACCCGGACACAAGTAAATCAGGTGGGGAGGTGGGATGAAGTGAGAGATGGCAGAACAAGGGCAGATCAGGTCCATGCTAAGCTCAGTAGCAGCCACCAAATCCATTTCCCAGACCTGTGCCAATGATTTCACTGTCACAGGTACAAGTCGATTCTTCCATGTCTCAGAGACTTACTCCCAGCTAAAGGAACAAATCTTTCCCTACTCAGAGGAGACCCTCCCAGGACTGCCTGCCTTTCCCACTTTTCAGGATGTAACACAAGTCTTTTGCCCTGCTTGAATCAGTGAGGGGACAAGCATAAGACTGGGCTGGGAGTCTCAATGAAATAAATAGGACTTTGGATTATAATAATGTTAATAATACAAACATCCCACCTTTCTGACAATTCATTTTCTGAAAATCTGCTCCTTCAACACCTTTCAATTGTACCCCAACTTCATTCATTCAACACATGCTCCATGCTTTCAACCTTTCTCTGGCTAAAATTACCCTCCTCCATGTTGATTTGCCTGTGACATGGTGATTTAGACTTTTGGCAAGTGTGTGTGTGTGTGTGTGTGTGTGAGAGAGAGAGAGAGAGAGAGAGCGAGAGAGAGCAGGTCTGATCTCTTAAGCTCCTGGTCTATTCCCATTCCTGAAGAAGTTAATGAGAAACCCTTTGTGTAACAAATCTTTATGTGACAACAGGAATTTGAAAGATAAAAAGGGCATTTCCAATTTGCTAGCTAAAAAAGCCTTGGAAGCAACATTTGTAAACTCAAAGAAGACTGGATTCTGCTTTTCAACCATTTCCACTTTTCACCACAGCTCTGGTCCCTAACCTGTCAGTTAAGTGGGAGATGTCATATTCAGAATGTGATGCACTGCTTTTCAACAACTGTTTTCAAAGCAGTTCACACAGCAAAGGAAAACACAGTTCTCTTTCTAAAAGGAAGATACACAGCAGACACCTGAAGAGATGCTGTGATGGGTGGACTAGGAACAGTTGCTCTCCCTCTGCTAAATACAGTAGAAGAGAAGGCACCACTTTGAAAGGCGCCTGCCTGCTATGTTAGCAGGGACAACTTGTCACGACGAACACATCTCATTGATTGAAGTACGCTTAGTCGTGACCAACCTTCTCTGAAAACAACCCACAGTTCTTAGCCTGAAGCAAGGGCAGGAGATGATTAAACCAATGCCTCTGATTCTCAGCTTTCCACAACCATAAGTGGGAGTTATGTGCACAAACGCAACTCCTGCACAAGTCTTCAAAAGGACTTGCAAGACACATTGTGACAATATAGGATTAGAGAACAGCCTGTTTGCAGCCTCTGCATCCTCCTGGTCTGGACAAGTATAATACAAAAGCTCTCATGCACACATGCTTTTGATATTGCTGCAGTTAATCACACCCAGCTGTGGCTTATGAACACTTCTGACAAAACAACAAGGTTGTGTTGGAAGCACATTCTAAAGAAATCTTCACTAGACTTCATTCCCCCAACCCAAACATGGCACTTTATTTTTATATAGCAACTATAGCACACTATTAAAACAAGAAAAGGACGGGAGAAGCCCTCCACAGTTTCATAAGGTGGACATCATGTGTGAAAACCCAGGAGAAGACAGATGTACACAGTAACGAGGGTTACAACACTGTGAATGTACTTTGTAATGCATACTGGAAAGCCTCCCACAGTTTCTTCTTTCTTTTCTTGCTGGCCTATTGCTTCTTCCAACACTGAGCTCTGGCTGGTTTCTCTTCCTTCTATTGATGGGAAAGGAACACCCCACAATTACATTTCAGAGATAGAGGCAGCCCACTTCAAATAACCAGCTGTGGGGCATGCAGGTTGAAGTGATGAGGCAGCCAATTAAAAGCTGTAACTTTCATCGTTTGATTTGCTGATAAAAACAATAATTATTAAAGGTAAAGGTATCCCCTGCAGGATGCCCTGCTAGTCGTGACGGATTCTAAGGGTGGTAGGCTAGTGTTCATCCTTGTTACACAGCCAAAGAAGATATCTCTGTGATCATGATTAAACACCAGAGGTGCATGGAATACTGTTACCTTCCTTTCCCCACCAAAGTGGTACCTATTTATCAATTTGCATTTATATGCTTTCAAACTGCTAGCTTGGCAGGAGCTGAGAAAGTAATGAGAGCTTACTCCTTCATATGGGACTCAGGCGTTGAACCATCAACCTGCCGACCTTTAGGTTGACAAGCCCAGAATCTTTAACCACTGAGCAACCCTAACACTATTGATAGGGCTAATTACCAAATGTTAATTTATTAGTACTTAATAAATAATTTTGGAACATACTATATTGTTATTTACATAATACCGCCTATGCACATGGCACTGAAGAGTGAAGAGATAAGTCTCTGCCCCAAGTGCCTTACAGTATAGATATATATGTATTCAAAGAAGTATGGAGGAAACGGTAAGTGGAGAGGAGGAAGGATTGCTTCAATTACACATAGTTAGACACAGTTACTACAGGGAATGATGGGACGTGCCAAAAGGCTGTACTTAATGCTCCAGCCACATTAGGAATGGAGGTCCAGGCACATTCTTGGCACTCTTGAATGCCTTTTAAATGAACATTTGTCTTCTTTCCTATGCAATTCGGATGCCTTTGAATGGGGCTGCGGATCAACTTAAGTTTTCTTTTGGAAATCTTGGTGTCACAAAGAAAGGCTAGACAACATCCTTTTCAGGACAAAGTTAATATTGTCCAGTCTCAATTACCACAAGACCTGAAATGAACCCATGTTGTTCTCTCTGGGCACCTGCCCCTATCAGGCTTTCATGCAAATCTACAGATATTTCTCTTGAGAGCTACTCCCCCAGTTTCTTGCATTAAAAGTATCATATATCCCGTCTCCTCAATAGGTTACAGCCATGCAGAAAGAATTCAGTCAGACCCTTCTGAACATTGAAATAAAATAGAATATAACCCATGGTGGTACCTTCTAAGCATACACTTGCATAAAATAACACTGCATATAATAAATAATAATACTGAATGTTTGCTGGCTCCAGATCCTTATGCTCAACACCTCCAGGCCTGATGTGGCAAACATATATACACGTATCTTTGGTGTGTGAAGCAGCTTGTGCGGTTTGCAAGACATTGAGCCCCGACAGCAGGAGAAACATAAAGTGGTTTTAAAAGCCACAGTTTTCATCTCCACCTGAACTGGGTTACACCGAAAAAGCAATCTGGGAGAAGCCTCACCAATAAGATTCAAAATAATTTTAAAAGGCCATGCCCTTGACAGCAGCAGAAGTATTTTTAACCAGTGAGCTTGCAAAAAAATTATTATAAACATGAGTGAGATACAAGTTTGTGCTTCTCAGTTTCTATGGGAAACAATTTCAGGCTTTCAGTATTCCATATCAAAACAACTGGCATGAGGCCAAGGGGAGATATTAATTCCAAATACTTTACTACAAGCAAAGGTCAATCCATTGTTATCCATGTACTTTAATACAATGCTCCTTCTCTCTGGCAGCGTCAAAAGATACTGGCTGGAGAAAACACTACAATTTATCCATCCAAACAAAGACATAAGTGCATACCAACTTCATTCCTAGAAATGCCTTTTTCAATATTTGCACATATTTTGCCTCTACTTCAGCACTAGATGCTCCAGCAAGACTTTGGAGATCTGGCGCAGATCCAAGCTGCAGATGTCTTGAAATGCAGCCTGAAACCAGTGTGTGGTTGATGAAAAACCCTTTACACCTGACCCCCTCCTCTTTACAACAGTCACAAAACACAATCTGGACACTACTAGGCAGAGAAGACTTTTCAGGACATCTTGCTGTCTAGAACTCCTTCCTCAAGATATTTTGTCCTGTACCCAGAACTGGGAAAAAAACTGGGGAATGAGCACTTGATTTGTAGAAGGAAAAAGCAGGAAGGAATCCATTATTTATTCAATTCATTTTTATTCATTCATTCATAACCGATGCAGATATTTTAACAGATACGCTGCTTGTGCACACAATGAATGCACACACTCCCCGCAGTGAGGAGATTATCAATTTCTTTTTTAAAACTAGCAAATTTAAAAAAAAATGTTTAAAAGAAAATCGGTAAGCCAAACACAAATCTCCAAACTGACCTTTCAAATATCAAACCAGAAACATCCACTTTTGGTTCTTTTCTGGTACAAAACAAACATTGATCTGGATTAAGAATGAGCAAAGGGTTAGAAAGACCCTTTCAACATGACAATGTTGATACACAAGATCACCTTCAGCTTGGTTCCCCCCCCCCCCGCCCCCCATTTGCTCACAGTTTTAGCAACAATCCTAACCACACTTTCCAGGGAGTACGTACTATTGAACACAATGGGACTTCTGAGTAAACATGCTTAGGATTGCACTGTTTGTCTTAGTATCAAAAAAACATTATTTCATAGTTAAACATTTTCATATATTCACAGACATACACTTTGGAGCAATATTGTCCCTTCCTGTTACTCCTGATTCATGGGTATCAATGTTACTGTCACCCAACTATTTGATTCACTAGTTATATTTTATGCACCCTCTTCCTCAGTCAACAAGTCAACCAATCAGAGAGCTAAAGAAATGTCATATGACTTAAGATATATTCCAGATATATCATAATAAGCAAATGGAAAATGCAACAGAACTGATCTTAACAAGTACATCTAACTATATTCAAGTGCAGTGTTCATGTCTGAACAATGCTATACTTCAGATTTTATTTAGAAGAGTCTAAGTATTCTTTTGTAGACAATTATGAAATGAAAAGATCCGTGTCAATTTGGCACCCTATTGATATCAGTTACTCCCTGGTGGAAAAAAATGAAAGAACCATATCACAACATATTCATTGGCCAGAATCATTTTGAATGTATAAATTTCCATTCTCTTAGTCTTGTCCATAAGCCACCAAACAAAAGAGACATCTCTTTCTTCCCCCCTTTTAGCAGTGATTAGTGGTACAATTGAACATGACATAAACAAATTGTTGTATTATTTATGTTAACAAAATACAAATCATACCAATTTTAATTGTAAATGATGCGCACACACACACACACACACACACACACACACACACACACAGAGAGAGAGAGAGAGAGAGAGAGAGAGAGAGTTTAAAGCACGCAGTAAATCACCCTGTGACTAGAATATATCTTTTTAAAATATGGTTTTGCAGTTTGAGATAATATATTCTGCAATGGCAACAAAATAGATTTGGCCAGAATCAGATTTATAACATGCCTTGTGGATTGCTAGGTCCTCTCCAAGACTTGGCCACAAAGATAATACAATTCAGTCTAAAATAATATAGTCAAAGAGTCCCACATCCGAAAAAAAGAAAACTGCATGCCATTTATATTCACTTGCCACTAATCAATGGAAAACAGAAACATACAAGACCATTACTTTATGATTTGATTTAGATATGCCCAAATATGTATATTTTAATTTATAAATGATGTGAAGAACAACAGACCTGAGATACATTTAAGTGTGAAGACAAAAACAAACACACACAGGAAAACATTAAAGTGGAAAAGGCAAACTATACTCTGTATTCATGAGTTGCACAGAAATACCTGTAATAACTCTGATTTCTAATAACAGTACAACCCACTAAACTATATATTGATTTCCAAATGGGAGTTCTTAGGTACACCTTCTGATTGTATAATTTTGTTTAGCGCCTTGGAATTATTAGTGATCTTTCCAATGTAGTTGAAATTATTAAGTAATGTATTGTCATACATTCTTATGATAGGAACGATAACTCATCAGACTTCACGCCATACTACCATACAGGTTTTCAAAATGTTAGCTTGGCAGAAATGATGGCTCTAAAGCCTCAGAAGCTGATGGATAGCTTTGAGATAACAAAATCCAGATGCTGCCTGTCTGCACTGCTTTTAACTCCTAAGCAATTCAGTGCAGAAATATACATATACACATGTGTGTCAATTGTATTACATATGGTTTCTACAGGGCATTGAGTCCCCCCCCCCTCTCTCTCTCTCTCTCTCTCTCTCTCTCTATCTGTGTGTATGTGTGTGTGTGTGTGTGTCCATCAATATATACGAAAGAAGGGGAACTTAATGCTCTGTATATAGAGTTCTGCACTAGAATCTTAAACAGTTTACAACAGTCCAGATATGTATATATGAATGTATCTCTTTAATTTTCTTCCCATGGATAGGGAAAAAAAGTAGTAAGTCACCTATAAAAGTAATACTAAGTAGTATTGCAGGGTATCCTTGTATCTGTTTAACTGGAATTCAGAATTAGTGTGTTTAGTAGGGTTTACTCTCAGGTGAGTGTGTATAATATTATAGCCTTACTTTGAAATGTTATTCACATTTTCAAAAGACAGTGTTGCTATTGTTATAACATATTTAGAAGGCAGGATTTTTTTAAGTAACATTTTTAACAAGGCAGCCGTCCTTCCTATTAATTAAAAGATACCTTTAAAAAAATTTCAGTTTTGACTTAAGCACAAGGTGGGGTGTCAATAATGGAGTATTTTGTAAATTGGAAATGAGCTCCAAAGCAGTGAGACATCATCTAAGCCACATGAGTAAAAGGCACAGAATGTCCCACGAGTTTCATCAAGTATTTGAGTACTTTCACAGCCCCAGCAAAAGAAATTGTTTTATGTCTTTGGTGTCCCTGGTTTTGAGGAATCCCATCTTCATTCCCCCAAACAGTTAATGCTCTGCTTGATCTAACAGTCAAGCCGATCTCAGACTGGTGCTGAAGCAGCAACAGCAATATCTACTAAATGGCCACAGAAGTAAAATGCAATTTGAATCGACCTTGAGCCAAAAAAATGGTGAAAATTCTTTTTTTAAAAAAAAAAATCCTTAAAAGTCTCTTCTAGCACAAAGAAACCTTGCACACTGACACCGACCAAACATATTAGTGGTATGTGGGTTACAAATGAAAAAAGGTCTGATCACAATTCACACAGAAAGATCTCAATGTCTTCTCAACTGTTCCCAACTTATATTATTGTTTTCACAACTAGTTACCTTAAGTGATGTGAGATCAGACAATAAACCCAAACTGAAAAGTAATTTGAGAAGCAAAAGTAAACTCAGCTGCACAGAACTGGGGCAATCTCGCCACACCCATAACCAAAAGTACCAATCATTCAGTTGCCAAAAAAAGCATGACACCCCCATGTGTTTCAACTTGGTCTTCCAAGTTCATTGTCCCCAGAACATTCACATGTTGTTAATCCATGTTTCTCAGATCAATAGAGCATAATTTTTTTAAGGTGCCCCAACAAAGACTTGGAGGTTGGGAGTGGAGGGCTGACAAAGCTTTATTTTAAAGTTCATCCATAAGACAAGTTGTCTGCTGAGAAGACGGAAATAAGGTAGCAGCATTAGAAAATAATAGCTGTTAGAAAATATTTTGAAAGGATAATTAATTCATTTATGGTGCAGTGCACTTCAGCTTTATTAGCAGAAAAAGCCTGACTTATCAATTGTATCCCTCTTTCTCTCTCATATGCACACTCACACACCAATATGATAAGAGGAAGCAATAGTGAAGGGTGCAATTTCTTCCCTCGATGTGAACACCTATTCCCAGACCTTGTCAAGGTAAATGTGGATGATCATCCCACAATCAATATTTAATGTAACACTAGAAAGCGCAATGTGCAAACACAAAACTCCCATAGATTTTTATCCGGTTCTCTCTCTTTACCTTTCTGACCCTGGTGGCATTCAAAAATGGATCTGATTTGAACTTGGGAGTGTCCACAATACCACCCCAATGGTCAAAGGCTCCCCTCTATCCCAGATTCAATACAGTTCACCTCCAAACTCCAGTAACCTACTGGACCCTGTCCAGACAGACACCCTGAACATGGTAATGAACATGCTACCTGAGCACGACTGTTTCATTTGAATCAAAGTCACACATGCTGACACCCCCGTCCCTTCCACAAGCAATCAAATAAAGGAATTGGACTGAATCCATCCATCTCTTTTGTCCTTTTTGTCCAAACGCACCACACAATAGTGCCACATTAATTCTGACCTTGCCCGTCTCTCTCTCTCTCTCTCTCACCCCTCTGCCCAATCTTTCTAGTTGACTCTTTAATTCAAGACTGGATGCAAGGCAAAGAAAAAGGGCAAGGAAGGAAGCTCTGTCATTGATGTCAATCAATTCTCCATCATCCACCAAGTGCCTCTTATTGACACTGCTGGACAGCCCCAGGAAGTCGTCCCTTGCAGTGCACAGACAGTACCACCTACCTTGGTTTGGAGATAATGAGGGTAATAGTAAGTGTACTGGGGGTACATTGGCTGCTGGTCCAAGCGTTTGCCCATGTAGCTGGAATCTTTAGCTCCGATGTAGGGAACTCGGTGGGTGACAAGGGTGTCCTGACCCAGGCCTTTTTTTCTTCTTACACCACTACTCCTGACAGTACTGATGAGGCTTTTTTTTCTTTCTCTCTCTTTCTTTCCAAGACTTCTTTGCCTTCTAACTGCTCACCAGTTCCAAAGCAAAAAAGGGAGAAAAATAAATAAATATTTTTTTTAAAAAAATCAAAACACAGGAGGAGGAAAAAGAAAGAGGGATCTTGCTTGACCCTTTCCAACCCTCTTCTCCAAGCCTTTAAAAAAAAAAAAATTCTCTCTCCCCTTTGGCTTGAGTAATGTCAATTTGCCAGTGTCTGCGAAAGGGGTGGGAGTCCTGTTGGAGGAATCAAGAAGGTCAGGGTAACTCCAGATCTCTGCAGACCAGCTTCCTTTCTTTGCCTACCAAAAAGGGAAAAAAATGAAAAAATGAAAAAAAAATGAAAATTAAAAAAAATAAAAAATAAAAGAAAGGGGGGGCTCCTGGCTTGCCACAGCCCTAGTTGTTGCTGCCTCCCTTACCGGAGTGGCATGGTGTGGAGGGCTTGTCTTGTCTTTAATTCAAACCCCCTCCTTCCAGCCAGTGGGTGGAACTACACAGTCAGTCTCTCTCTCTCTTTCCCTAGAGAAGCAGACGCAGTCCAGCCAGCCAGCAATCTGCAGTCTTTCCTCCAAGATGCAGGAGCAGCCCCACAGCTCTCCAGCCCCTCTGCCTGCCTGATGCTGCTGCTGCTGCTGCTGCTGCAAGCGAAGCCTCGCTTCCCTCTGCTGGCTTAGCATGGAAAGCAAGAGCCCTTTTACAGCAGCAAAGAGGGGGGAAGTGGTTGGAGATCGCCCTCTTTGCAGACACTTTTCCCCCAAAAGTTGCAGCAGCAGCAACAGCAGAGCAAGGGGATCCAAGCAAGCCAGGGAAACAAAGAAACTCTCCACAGGGCTACTTGGTTATTAAGCCTCCCCTCTCTTTACAAGGCTCTGGAACAGTTCCCAGCCAGGTTTGTGCCCAGGAAGTCCAGGAATGGGGAATCCAGAGTGGCCATCTGTCCTGTTTTTCCAGGACATGTCCTCTTTTTGAACCTTGTGTCCTAGAAAAAATCTTTATTGTCCTCCTTTCCCTTGTGAGCAGGCAGCATGTAGCCTACTGAAGGATGCTCATATGTCACGTTTTCCCAGGACATGTCCTCTTTTTGAACTTTGTGTCCTGGAAAAAAAAAATCTTCATTGTCCCCCTTTTCCTTGTGAGCAGGCAATATGTAGCCTTCTTGAAGGGTGATCATATGTCACATTTTTCCAGGACATGTCCTCTTTTTTAACTTTGTGTCATAGGAAAAATAAATCTTCCTTGTCCTCCTTTTCCTTGAGAGCAGGCAATATGTAGCATTTTAGCTTCTTGCAGGGTGACCATCTCTCCTGTTTTTCCAGGACATGTCCTCTTTTTGAATCTTGTGTCTTGGGGAAAAAATCTTCATTGTCCTCCTTTCCCTTGTGAGCAGGCAGCATGTAACCTACTGAAGGGTGATCATATGTCATGTTTTTCTAGGACTTGTCCTCTTTTTTAGCCATGTGTCCTGGAAAAAAAATTATTTTTCTCCTATTCCTTGTGAGCAGGCAACATGTGGCCTGCTTGTAATTCATAACTTATATGTAATAGTTTTACATTTAGTAACAAGTGTAGAAAAAGAAGTACAAGTGATAAAGTGCTTCACATAAAGAGTGTTTCACATAACAAGCATGCTTCTGGAACAAATTAAACTTATGTGAAGCACCACTGTATACCCAATTTATCTGGTTAATGTATCTGTCACTATAAGGAGAAAAGAGACAAGCACACACAGCCCTCATCAACTAGCCACCCTTAAGGTGACATCATGAATGGACCTGCCCTGTGTGGATCTCAGACATAAGATATGGTCTGGACCAGTATTACTCACACTTGCCCCTGCTGCACCATTTCATATGGTCCACCTATTGAAAGTACTGCCAGAAGTAACTAGCGATGGTATCAACAGTTATTTGTGGACTGTACTCACAATCCAGGTCACTCGTAAACCAAGGTACCATTGTAATTTGTTCCACCCAACATTGAGAGCTCTTTCTGATAGGAGAGACCTGCTGCTGTAGCAGCTTCTCTTATGTTCCCATAAATCAATCCTTGCAGTACAGAATTGGAACTGATTTGAACAGTGTACTCAAAGGATCACGACCCCCCCCCCCCCAGTTCACGTAAAGGGCCCATCCCCTTTAAAGGATGGGGGAAAGGGGAAAGCAGCCATCCCAAGAATCTCCCAGTTTAATTGTGGTTGCAACTTTCACTGTTTGAAGCTGCACTTAAGCACTCTGTAGAGCTCTCCACAGGCCTTGACAGTACATCAATTTAAGTTGAAACATAGACCCCTTCCCCTGCAGGCGCATGATCATGGGGATCATGTCACTGCTCTCATTTGCAAGTCTTATTTAGGGAGTAAATCTCCCTAAACTTTTTATAACTACTGGACTACAGCAACTTGACCAAACCAGAAAATGATTTTGCAAATATGAACCCTCATTTCACACCATATTTTAATGTAAATAAAATCTTTGAACATTTCCAAATGTTTAAGCCTCATAAAATGAGCAAGTAAGAAGAAAAGGAGAAGGAAAAGAACTTCAGCATTCCTGACCTTGAGCAAATTACACCCTTTGTACCAGAAAACAACATTGTTTGGAATGGCAAGAATCCTACCAAAATATCTTGGCGATTCCCAAGATTTTGGTCACCTCCCAAATTGCAGAATCTTACCAGTGTAGCATCACTAGGTGGTGATGAAGTTGTGTAATAATTTCTTGCTACAAAAACATGAAAACAGATTTGACCAGAAACCATAGCAAGTTCCAAAAAATGAATTTGTACTTAGGGCAATGAGAGTTCTCCAATTTTTTCCAAGTCCCTGAGAAGCTGCTATCTGCACACAATCTATGTGTACAGACTTCCTTTACAACATCCGTCTGTTCACAGATCTATCTTCAGCTTTGCTGACAGTGATTTATACATGTTTTAAAATGCAACACTGAGTGGCTTCTTTTGTTTTTATTTAAATTATGTTTAATACTTCAGTAGGACTGCTATATTATAAAACAAATTGTTTGGGGGAAGGGTAGTCACTTTTAAAAAAACACAAAAGGGGATACTTCTCAAGGCTGGGTAGGACTAAAATTAGAACTGCCAGCTGTGTTTTGGTTTGTGGGCACATGCCTGCACGTGATGTGGGCATGCAAACTTCACAGTCTGTTTCACTTTGTCAGTCTGCTTTTATGGTATATAAGCATAGTATTGACTTGAAAAAAGATTCTTCATATACACTGATTATGGCTGTCCAAAACAGCAGAGAGGCAGACACACCTTACTGCAAACACAAATGAAATAAAGATATATACACATGAAATGGAAATGTTCCTCTGAACAGCAATACTTTAAAACTGTAATTTATCACTCATCATTTAACATAGATGTCAGCTTTCTGAATCTGAAAGCATTATTTGAGAATATTTTCCACTGAAATGAATAGGAAATGTTTTAAACAGCAATTGATTTAGGATTGGGGTATACAGTATTTGCTAAGTGCTCTACCAGATGGCCAGGGCTATTGACATCATTGCACCTGAGCACCTTCTTCCCAGTTGTAAAGCCATTAGTTCTCAGGATAACTTCTGGAAATGAAATGGCTGGGCAGGTTTGTTGAGCAATAGTGAAGCAAGACCCCCAACTTATACAACCAAACCTGACCTAGAGCCAGTTTTAGCCTATTCCATGATGATGGTGGCAGCAAAGAAATTCTACTCCTCTGACACTGTTGTATTAGAAAAAAAATCATTCAGCAGAACTTTTCATACAATTCAGCATCTTTTACATTTGGATGTGAAGAAGGGTCTGGAAGATCCTTCCTTACTTAATAGCCCACTGTGACAAATTTCCTAGCTCTTTTTAAAAATAAAAAAACACTTTTTAAAAATAAAAAAGGCTGCCAAAACGTGGAATCCACATTGGGATTTATGTGAAAATTTATGATTCCAGGAAATTCCCATGACCCCTCCTTTTTGACCTCAGGCCTCGTACAATTAACCTGATACATCATACAGGCACCTCCCTCTCATGGTCCTTGGCCACTGGCTTCATTAGGGTGGTGCGTGGGGTGTGGCCCGCACTGGGTGATGTGCCCAGTGAGGATACCACACACTGGGGGGGTTGTGGGACCCACAAAAATAACGTTTGTGATGGTTCACACTATCCCCTCAAGTGATATGTTGTTGGATTTGTCTTGGAGAGCAGAGTCCAATGCAACAATCAAAATGGCTAAAATAATGGTAATTAGGAATAATCCTATCATGTTACGTAACATTGGATACATAATTTACAACAGAATGTAATGAAACAAAAAACTTTGAAATATATTTATTCTATTAAAATGTGTGGTCAAAAACAAACGGAGATGGGGCAATGGCACATAACGATGCCTACCACCCAGGTTATTGCCCCGCCCACTGTATGGGGTGATGCACTGGCCTCCCGCACCGTGTGACGTGAACCCTAGTGACACTCCTGTCCTTGGCCTTTGGAAGGGATCTATGTATTTTGCCATCAGTACGCTGATAGAAACTTGGTTGTGATGATGCTTGGTTGGTGGAACTCCTCCCTTAGAACATTATTTTAGAGTCTTTATTATACCACTGTCAGTGCCAGATGAAAACTTTTAAAAATTCCAATTGGCTTTCTCATGATTTAATGCTGCTGATTGTGTGGCTTCTGTTGCCCTCCTGGTATGTCTGCCATATTGTTTTTTATTTTTATTTTTGTTTCTGTCTATAATGCATTTTGTTATCATATGCCGTACCTCCCTAAATTGAGGAAGAAAAGCTGAGAAAAAAATAATTCTAATACATACATAGAAACGCCAGGCTCTGAACCTGAGACCTTACACATGCAAATCATAGGCTTTGTTGCTCAGTTTTGATCTCTTGCCTATTCTCTACCAAACTAAGGGCAAAATCCAGAATAACTACAGGGAGTCCTTGCTTCAGTGTAAGAACAACTTACTCTGGATTCCAATATGAATTTCCCATAGGTTTTCACTAGGTGGTGCAGTAACTACACGTGCACGTAAAGTCTCTTACATGCTCCTGTAGTTCCTCTGGATTTGGGGGTAAGGCTGGAAAATAATGACTTAGCTAAGGTCTTCACAAGAAATTTATGGCTGAAATTTGATGCCAAAACCATTTAGGGGACCACACTTATATAAACACTATTGTATTACAAACCTCTATTCTGGTTTGTCCATTCTTCACAGAATGTTGTATTTCCTTACATCGAAGGTATGGTATGGAATGGATTGAAAAAGTCAATGAAGAAAAACTCACTTTTTTCTACACTACAGTTCAACTACACATACTCACATAAAGCAAGAAAAGGAAGGAGCAGGTTTCTCAACCAGTGGGTCAAAATTAGCATTACTAGGTTTGTGCATGTTCTATATTACTGAACTTCGTAGTGGCTAAACGCATTACTATTTAAGACGGAAAGGTCTACCTGCTGTACAACAATATTCCCCATTTCCTTCATTCACATTA
This sequence comes from Cryptoblepharus egeriae, assembly GCA_030015325.1. Classification (NCBI taxonomy): domain Eukaryota; kingdom Metazoa; phylum Chordata; class Lepidosauria; order Squamata; family Scincidae; genus Cryptoblepharus; species Cryptoblepharus egeriae. The sequence goes on along the minus strand of JAREYC010000004.1, from coordinate 39,466,004 downwards.
CATTCAGCTTGCAGGAGAAGTTCAACTTCAATTTGATGTTTGTTGCAATTTGCTTTGAAAATATCCTCAGCATTTTTCATTTTATTTTCTTTATGGTCTTGGGGACCACCTAAGGATTCCTGGGTTAACCTCATTTTACAAATCACAGCATCAGACTACACAGGCACACAAACATTTGAAAATACTATTTTATATATAGTTTAGTTAGCTTTTCGGGTTCTGTGGGGAGCCTCAATATTTCTTCGTTTTCCACTTTAAATCCCCCTTTCCCAAGATTGTGTTTGTTATTAGACAAGTTTCACAGCATTATTTCTTATAAAACGTAACAGGTTAGCCTTCAGGATACTTCTTGACTGGTGAAAGCCCCATTGACATGAATTGTGCATGTTCCCACAGAGCATTAAGAAGGATAACTGTGTTTTGAAACTTATGGCTGTAGGGGAAAGCTGAAAAATGTGACTCAAGTGTGTCATCATTTCAGAAACCTGATCTAAAGAATCCAAAAGTGCATTCCTTTAAAGGCTCTGATCCTAAACAGACCCACACTGGCATCATAATTTCTGTGAGATCTCTATTATGAAAAAGACTTCCTTGCAATTTTTGTCATTTAAGATAGCCTATTGTAACACAGAGTCCTCTGAATATTTTGCAAGTCAACTGAAGCACTGAAGGTCAAGGGAACAGGCATAAGCCACAACTTGGATTACTTGTTCAACAGTCATAAAAACACATTTTTCTTGACTTGTATGGTCGAGTCAAAAACTTTGGCACTGACCTGGGGAAGGGGGTTACCCAAAAAAATGAAGATTTGAAGATTCAAGTCAAAACGAGCTTTTATGTGTACTTGCAACTCTGTTTTGTTTGTGTGCTTGCTTTCTTTTTGCCACTTCCGCAACTCAACTCGTTTCTCAAAAAGATTTTGACTCAACTCCAAATGACAAAAAATGGCTCAGCAACAAGTTGCAACAGCCACCTGTTATGACTTGTGGACATCTTGAGTTAAGGCTTGAAGTCTTGGGAATCACAGCTGTAACTTTCACACATATCTGATTAAACCAAATTCTAAAATAACCAGATAACGAAGTAATGCACCATCTGCAACAAGAATAGGATAACATATTTATTTTCTACCAAATCTTTCTTCTGTCATAGAATCCAAGGTGACATGTACAGGGGTTCCCAGTTGATCTCTTATCCAAGCACTGACAAGATCAAAAGCTCATTGACTTCAGCAAGGAGGTGGCATTAAAAGCCCTCAGATCAGAGCAGGGACAAAAAAAATCTAACTGTAAAACATAAATACAAATTAAATGATTGTACACAGTATTCTTTTGATGACCATAACATTCTGAATCTTAATTTCCCTTGGTGCAGAACCGAAGTCATTCGCCCCTAGACACAATGCACCTTTTCAAGTAGAAGATTATGTTAGTTTCCAGTAACCTTACTGAACGATAACCCTGTGTTGTGCTCAGGTACATTATTAGGACTCCACTAGCTCTGCATTATAGTCAAGACCTGAAAACAGCAAGAACCCAATTAAATGCTGCTCCTGTTACAGGAGAGGAAACTCATTGTTGCTTAATTCTGTTTTATTATGTAGGCAGTGAAGTACAGGATACAAGTCCTAAGCAATTGTCTCCATAGAAATGTTTAGCCCCAAGGGAAGCAACTTTATCCATACTTTAAAGAAGATCTTCTTTCCTATAAAACATGGATGTGTTAAGGAATATAAAATGCACATAGACATGGACAACCTAGGGCACAATCCTAACCAACTAACCAAGAATCCTAACCAACCTTTCAGCAGTGTCATAGCTGTACCAGTGGGACATGTACTACATCATGCAATTGGGGGGAGGCAGTCACTGAAATCTCTCAAGGTAAAGCAATGTTTGTTCCCTTACCTCAAAGCTGCACTGCCCTTACATCACTGCTGGAAAGTCATGATTGTGCCCCCAACTTTATATTATGTGAAGTGGATCCAAAAGGGGCCCAGTTTATTTATACTTCTCACTGGCATTCCCCCTCATCAAATTTACAATTAGCATCTTTGCCAGTACAGGCTGCAGTCCTTGGTATAGTGATCATAATGGGACTTCCCCCCCAAAAGGCATTGGGTTGAGTTGACTGTCAACATTCCTTTTTGTCAGGACTGAAAGCCCGTTTGAGACTTCAGGCTGATGGGTCAGGCCTGAACCATCAGGAGGACCTCACTGGGTTCTGTGAATCACCTAAATCTTGCTAAACTACTACCATCTTCAGTATTAGAGCACAACCCTAAGCATGTCTACTCAAAACTATGCCCCATTGTGATACATACTCCCAGGAAAGTGTCTTTAGGATTGCAGCCTTACTCTAGGAAATGGGAATCTTGAAACTGCAACATCAGGGTTCAGGTACATTACTGCCTAGGCCAATGATTCCCAAACAGTCAGCTTCCTAGGGAGACATGGAAAGCCAGGAGAGCCACAGAATCCTTGCAAAAAACCTCCATCACCCTATTCAATATAGGATTGTCGCCCTAGTGGGCAGATGCAGCCAAAGACCCAGAAGGTCAAGGGAACCATCAGTTGAAAATATTTGAAAACCACTGTCCTAGACCACCAGATCACCACCAGCTGCACCTGCTCATAACACTCCCTAATGTTAACACCTGCCCAGCAAAAACCCAAAGTGCCTTTTTGAATCCTCTAAGATACCCCTCAAGGCATGGTATCCAGGGCAATGTAACTTCCCCTGTCTCACCTTTGCTACACCACTGGCTTCCTGGCAGAATTTATTCATCTGCTCTGTGCTGCAGTGCAGTACCACCAATACTATCAGTGCTGCATCTCCTCCTCCCAGGTGACCAATACTATCCTCAATCTGTGCTGTATCTCCTCCTCCCAGGTGACCTGAGGAACACATTGCTGACCAGACTGACCAAACATTGTTCCAGGTTTAGTCTGAGCAACAGACGTGCCTCATTTCACTTTATATATACTAGATCACCACGATCATTCATGAGCACAGCTTTCTGTCTCTAGCCCTTGTGCTCAGTCTACCTGCTCCAGTACTTCACCAGCCTATCTTGACCCTGTCTAATGTCTCTGGTCAATTTGACCCCCATCAGTCTTCTCCACAATCAGACCTACTTAGCTACAGGCTGTTTCCAAACCAGACTAAGATCTGACAACTGCTTTATAACCATCCACAGTAGCTATTGCTGAACTGCAGCCAAGCAGCTCTTGGTTTGAGAGTCGAGAGCCTAGCGTCTGACACTTTTATTGTGTAGGCAGAATAAAACTGTACCAAAGTGAGAACAGAATCCAGGACTGAGCATTGCTCCCTTGGAATAGATCGCTCTTTGACCAAAGCAAACAATAAAAATTGTATCACAGAAAGCAAGAAGCTCAGAGCATCAGCAAAAACCTTAGTCTACTGATTGTAATTGACAATGATAAACTAGTGACAAAGTTTCTGATTACAGTCACACTGTTGGATATTGGTTGGACCTGGCTAGACCTGAGACCAATCAGAAATCACCAACAAGCAGAAAAATACACAGCCATCAACTATGAATCTTGTTGCTGGAGATGCAGTGTGGATATAAATGGAAAGACAAGACTTTAGCTGGTCAATTGAAAGGTGAGAACAAAATGGAGATGAATATTTGTTTTCCTAAGGGCACCAAAATGCCTCACAGTGTAGCTCATACTTGGCACATAAGGGATGAGGAATGAGAAAGTGAAAACATAATATATTTTACTGATAAAAAAAAAAATCAACAGAATGATACAGCTCAGATGTTTTGGACAGCACCATAATTTTGTTGAGCAATCACCTGGAGATGAGCAGATAGGAGGCTACTCCTGCCTGTCTGGGAGACAAGGTTTGGATCTGGCATAACTGCTGGATCTGAGCCATACTTCTCACTCCCCCCTGCCTGCCCATGGTCCCACCAGCCGCCTGCCCTCCCTCACACCAGAATGTTCCCTCCCACCAGTGCAACTCATCCTCCGTCCCAGTCCTGTGGAGGAATAGTTCATTGGAGGAAGGTCAGCACATGTCTGTGCACTGATCTAACCTCCCTGATTCTTGTGTGGATATGCCTTCGGCATGTTTGCAATACTTTTAGGCTGCAGCAAGGGACTTCCCCAATGACTTAACTGCAGGTTGAAATTGAGCTTTCAGTTGCTTGATGTGGTAGCTTGGCAGGGAAAATCCACTGGATTTGAAAAGGAAGAGAGGAATGGAGGAGAGAAGGAAATGTGGAGGAAAGTAATGAGTTAAAAATGTCTCTTCTGCTCCATTCTCCTCTTCCTTTTTGAATCCAGGAAGCAGGGGTAGGAGGAGTCGCACAGGGGGTAGTTGATATGCCCCTAGATCAGAAGGTGGCATTTGATACAGCAAAACATCATGCAAAGGAGATGTTTACAAATGGTGCACTGCCTAAGGCTGTAATCCTAATCTCCACTTAGGCCAGCCTATGCACTGGCCTAAGTCCTGTGCTGACTCGGGGGTGTCACAAAAGTGCTGTAAGGCAATTCTACACCACTCCTGGGGAAGGGTTAGGCCGGTAAACAAATATAAGCTTGCCTTCCTACATCACCACAGAAATGGGAAGACCAATAAGTGTCAGCCTAGGTTAGGATGGCATTCTGTGGCAATAGGAAACTGAGCTGGTCCTTTTAAAACTGCTTTGCAGGATCAAACCCTTTGCAGGTTGACAAATAGAATAAAAATGAGCCTGCGTCTGGACAAGAATGTGGAAGCCAAAGGAAGGAAAAGGGAAAATAGTCAGAGAGCTGCAAATAAAACAGACACAAAAGCCAATTCAGATAACAGGAGCCTCTTGAATGCTGCCGGTGTTAGAAAATGTAGAATTTCCATTTGTAAAATACAGACATCAAAAAGATCATCTCTGACTTAGAAGCACACTGCTTAAATAGCACTCTTTTCATTTTCTGGCCTGTGCGCCTGAATAACAGAATCAAATCGTGGGCTGCAATAGAAGTTTGCCTGCAGAGTGTTAAGTGTAAATGCTTTGTCAAAGAAAAAGACAAGCTGTTCAGTCCTGGTAAGTAACAGCTGGCTAACCAAAGAACTTTCTTTTCCCCCTTTGGATGGTTCAGATCAGCTCAAGAATGACGCCACTTACGAGCCGCTTAGGAAGCAAAATCCAGCAAGCGTGTAGAATTCCAATGCACTCAGTAACAGAGTGTATTCCAATTGTTGATACGATTTACTATTTTAAGTATTTTTATCCTGCACTTCCTTCTCTGTTAAAAACAGCTCACAGTACAAAACATGATTAAAAACAATGAGACACAATATTAACCATGTGATAAAACTACAAACAATAAAGGAAACCATCTAAAAATGAATGTGATTTAGGTCTAATAAGATTACAATCCAAAAACAAGTGTAACAAGTTAAGTGTAACAAGCTTAATAAGTGTAACAAGTTAAGTGTAACAAGTGTAACAAGTTAAGTGTAAATGCTTTGTCCAAAAAAAAAGACAAGCTGTTCAGTCCTGGTAAGTAACAGCTGGAAATCTGTTACAGAATGAAATCTGGAAATCTGGAAATGAATGAAAATCAAGCCACCATTTTCAGATCCCTAAAGATAAATCCTGATGCATTTCCTTTGAAAGATCATTTCAAGGGAAAGAATATGGAATCACGACCGAAAAGACCCTGCCTCTGGTTTCTGCCAGCAATATTTATGTTTATTCCAGTATTCCAGCATACCCAAGAACAGGACTTCTGAAGGTAATTGAAGGTCTTGGGAAGGTTCACTTGGAAGAATACTGTCCTTAAGTTAAAACTATCCCTAAATTGATGAGCATTTAAAGGCCACAGGATCACTGCAAACTAGAACTGATCATTGGTCACTATTTGATTGTTCTGACCAGTAAAATGTATTCCGTCAGATACCAGTAAAAGGATCTGGAAAATCAGCGGAGTCCAGATTCTACTAGATTTCACTCACAATCTGTTATATTTTGTAACATTTTGCTCATCAGCTGGTTGGTTCCATCAGTCCTGATCTCCCAGATTCTTACTCAGCTCAGCCACTCACCCTTCCAATTCTTCTCCAACTCCACTCCTTACTTGCCAAATTCCTACAAAGTCCAGTCTGACATAAAATGTTCTGCCCTGTCTTAAACCAGTGGTTCCTGCCCTGGGGTTCAGTATCCTTTAAATACTGACAAATGACATGACAATCCTAGATTCAGATGAGAATATCAATACATTTAGAAGTTTATTACCTTATTAACAAACACTGGAGAGTTGGAGTTAAGTAGGTGAGAGATCTGAACACCGTCAGATAAGCCCCCCCTTGGAATGTAATAAAGTTCTTGAAACAGGCAATGTAATCCGTAATGAAATCCGTAATGTAAAGCTTGAAGAAGTCTAATATTCAGTCTTGAATGCATGTTGTCTTTATTTGAGTTTTATGCCAATAAAGGCGTTTGAATCTTTAATCTTGTGTAAATAAATTTAGAACTATTCACTGATATAATAACCCTAGGCCCGAGTGGCATTAACTGAACTTTGTGCTATTAAATTAACTTCATGCTATGCATCTGTGCCAGGTTGCTGGGGGTGCTTAGCACTTTCCTTCTATCTCTTGATGACATGTTATCACTGTGAATTGCTACTGACTTCATAGGTTGGCCAAGTGAGGTGGACATTTTGATAGGCACGGATCCAAAACCAGTTCCCCGTTTGCCCAATGCCTGATCTCACTAAGATGGGATCAACCTTTCAGGATGTATGCAGTACTGTTAAAGATGCTATGGGCAAACCCTGGGGATATACAGCATGTACTGTATTCTGGTTAGAGATCCCTTGGCCCTTTTATCCATCATTGTTTACCCTGCAGCACAGCTCCCTAAACTCTTCAAGTGACGTTCTCCATATTAGTTCTTAGCAAATCATGCTAATTCTGCCTTGGTCAATTATGTGGACCTATGGAAAAAGAGTATGGATAGAAATTGTTCTATTGTACTGCAAAATGTAAAATTAAGCAGTCGGAATAATTTAAAAGGATCCACCAAATTGCATATGGAAAAAAATTTCTAGCACAGTCCTAACCTTGTCTTCTCAAAAGTAAGCCCCATTGTATTCAATGGTTCTTACTCCCAGGAAAGTGTCTTTAGGATTGCAGCCATATTGGACTAGCACACAAAGGGTGCAATCCAGAGTAACTACGGGGAGTCCTTGCTCCGGTGTAAGAACAATTTGCTCTGGATTGCAATATGAATTTCCCATAGGTTTTTAATAGGTGGTGCAGTAACTACAGGTACATGTAATGTCTCTTACGTGCTCCCGTAGTTACTCTGGATTGTAGGGAAAGAGGAAGATGAGCTTCAGTTAGCAGTTTAAATTAATATAGACTTTCCCAACAAGCAGATTGTTCAATGCAGAGAAACCATAAAAGCTGGACTATAACATGGCTGTCCCTTAGTTGACAGGACATTTTGAGGGGGGAAAATACAAAAACCTTGCTACATAAAGACTGTAGTTTATATTTAACCATTAAATGTTGCCTGTTTTCATGTACATGAACAAAGGCAGAATTTGAAGCAATGCTCTTCTGGATTTTAGAAACAGGAATGTTTATTCTGGAAGCATTAACCAGTATCAAAACAACATCAAAACTGTCTAAATAAGATTTTAAATTGTTCTTTTCTTTGCATCAGAAAGGTATCCGACTCCCACTAAGGTAATGTAATGGGTGAAAGAATATTCAAACAACAATGATTTTGATCTTACATTTTTGACACCTTCTTTCTGCTTTTATTTCTCTCTATTTAGAGGTGTTTTCTTAGGAGTCCATCGTGATGTCTGACAGCTTGTTTACAATGGGCTACAAGAAGAATACAGATTTTATTGCAAGTCTTGTCAAACTATTCAATTTCATGGCTTTCAAACTTAGATCTACAAATGCAGTCTTGGAATCGAGTCATTCATTCATCTGCCTGACTTAAAAAATCTGGGAACTTAGTACAACAGACACAAGGTTTAAAGATAAAAAGAAGCATGATAAGGAACACTCATTCCCAATAGCTAAGAACTACTGGTAACAAGGTTGTCATCCTACAAACATGGGAGTTCCATGTCTAGTAAGCTGAAAATCTCCTCTGGTATATTTTAATTGTTCTCAAACTGTAGTGTGGGGGGACCTTGGAGTGAGAAGGGCCACCAAATTCTAGGGAGAAAGAAAATCTTGAGATATTTGGTGTCTTGTTCAAACCAACATTTTTTTTCTGAGAATAAAAATATAACAGCTACCTGGTTAGATCAGGCTAAGAATCTGTCTGATCCAACAACCCATTTCCAAGATTGGCTAACTAGATGTTTCAGAGAAGTCCTACGATCAGGACAAGAAGGAATCAGCTGCGTCTTGTCTTCAAAGGCATCTGCCTCTGCCCATAGCAATTGTCCTTAATAGTAATCTATATCAAGGTGTCCAAACGTCTTGGCAGGAGGGCCAAATCATCTCTCAGACATTGTGTCGGGGGCTGGAAAACTAATTTAAATTTGAATGAATTCACATAAATTTACATATAAATTTATATGCTCTATATATATTTACAGCAGATTAGAATGCTAGCCCAGGGGTAGAGGGGTCTTGCTGAGGGCCACACTGAGACTCGATGCAGGCTGCATCTGGCCCCTGGGCCAGGGTTTAGACCAGTGATTTTCAAATAGTGTGCCATGGCACACTGGTGTGCCACAGATAGTCTTCAGGTGTGCCGTGGGAATTTGGGGATTGACATTCATTAATAGGAAAATTGGGGGATTTGAACAGGCTGGTGTGGCTTGTCAATGGTAAAAACAATTGATGGTGTGCCTTGACAATTTCAGTGCCTTGTTAAGTGTGCCGTGAGATGAAAAAGGTTGAAAATCACTGGTTTAGACACTCCTGATCTATATATATAAAACTGAAAAGTCAATTACTCAGTCACTGACTCTTCAATGCCCAGCCAAAATCACCAGATTGAGAAGCATTAAATTTCAGGAAGGTCTTCCTTCTGTGATGTAGGCACCCATTGGGAACTGATATTTGGAAATTCAAACTGGAAAAGTGTGAAGACACACACCCTACACACCCCAACAATGTCTGTACTAGTGGCTTCTGCTGGTGTTCTTTTGTATTCTAGATTGTTAGCCCTTTTGGGACAGGGATCCAAAAGCTATTAATTTTTTCATATTTTTTTGTAAACCGCTTTGTGAATTTATTAGTTGAAAAGCAGTATATAAATACTGTAGAAAGAAAGAAAGAAAGAAAGAAAGAAAGAAAGAAAGAAAGAAAGAAAGAAAGAAAGAAAGAAAGAAAGAAAGAAAGAAAGAAAGAAAGGGGGTGCAACACATTTTAGTCCCAGTAATTTACATCGAGGAATCCCTGACTGATCAACGCCCTGCCCCGACCTCTGGACCTAGAAGCATGAAGTTTTGGGAGGGTATTCATTCCGTGATGTGGGCACCTATTAAGAACTGATTTTGAGAAATTTAACCCCTAAAGGGGTGAAAAGAGGTGCAACCTGTTTTCGTCGCTTTACTTAACATTGATGACTGATCAACACCCATCCCCAGTCCCTGGATCTAAAAGCATGAAATTTGGGGAGTGTATTCCTTCTGTGATGTAAGGACCCACTAAGAACCAATTTGGTGCCCAGTGGTGTCTGGGTCCTGGTGGATGGGGAGGATGGTGCACGGGGAGAAATGGTGCATGGTGGGAATAGTGCACACAGGGGGAATGGTGCACAGAGGGAAATAGACAGTGAAATAGACAGAGAGCCTATTTGTGTCTTGGTTCCAATCAAGGACGATGTTTTACCCTTGAAGACTTACACTGCTTGGGACTTCACCAGGTTTCATAAGGTCTGCCTTTTTTGGTATGTGCCATTTCATGTGTTCTGGCCAGGCTGCTCCTGACTGCCTCAGATCTGACATAACCCCTACATCTTACAATGCCTCTTTTGTGAGAATAAAATGCTTTTTAGGCATGTGTGCCAAAATAGGGCAAACCTTCACTTGAAATCAGATTGTAATCAGGAAACATGAGGATATTGGAGCTGTAAGAGAGTATATTGATGTCGGTATTAGGACCATGCAAACAGGCTGTCCTGTTTACTTACCACAGTGGAAACATTCAAGAATGGAGGCAATTAACCTCAGAAAGTGTTGCAATGAACATGTAAGAGCTTAACTTCCTTTGTATCTATTTAACCTGCTGCTTAGATTACTATTTAGTCCGACAGTTTTTTTCCTCCTGGCACTGAGCAATTAGGGACAAAACCGTTTGGAAGACAAAAGCTTCTGAAGGTGTCTGACTACTGAGAAATGTGCATGTATGAGATGGAGAATGGGAGAATACAATCATTTCCTTTGAGAGCTTTATTCCAAAATCTTAAGAGGGAGTATTAGGACATTTGAGTAGAACTCTAAAAAATGCCTCATTGGGGTTCCTATCTTGCTTTGTGACAAGCTTTTCAACAAGGCTGTCCTATTTTGTTGGCCATAAAAGTGTGAGCCAAGTGTCTGCATTTATTCAGAAATTAAATGGTATAAGTGAAAAGAAACTGATTTAGGGTGCAATCCAGAGTAACTACGGGGAATCCTTGCTTCGGTGTAAGAACAATTTGCTCAGGATTGCAATATGAATTTCCCATAGGTTTTCACTAGGTGGTGCAGTAACTGTGGGTGCACGTAATGTCTCTTGCGTGCTCCCGTAGTTACTCTGGATTGTAGGGGAAGTCATAAATGTATAGCTTAACAAATGGGCAGTGGTGGGATTCAAATAAATTAGCAAAAGGTTCTATATTCTAATAACTCAGTTATTAATGGTTAATGGTTCCCTGTTGTGTCATCATAGCAATACCTCATTGGCTCTAAGAAAAATCAGTTTCATTTGTACTGAGCTTGAAAAAATCCACTTTTTGTTAAATAAGGAATTTGTGTTTTTCTTTTATGGTTATTTGTTCATAGCCTTTTATTGAATACAGCTATTTCAACATGGTTTCATTCATTCCATGCTGCATGGAATTAGAATCATAGAATAGAATCATAGAATCATAGAGTTGGAAGGGACCTAGTAGGTCATGTAGTCCAACCTCCTGCCTGCAGCAGGAAATCCTCCTAGAGTATCCCCGACAGGTGCTCGTCGAGCCTCTGCTTGAAGATCCCCAGTGAGGGAGAGTCCACCACCTCCCTTGGCAATCTGTTCCACTGCCGAACCGCCCTCACCATCAGGAACTTTTTCCGGATATCCAACCGGAATCTCCTCTCTTGCAGTTTGTACCCATTGGTTCTAGTTCTGCTTTCAGAAGCAGCTATGAACAAATGAGCCCCTTCCTCCATATGACAGCCCTTCAGGTATCTGAAGAGGGCAATCAAGTCTCCCCTCAGCCTCCTCTTCTCCAGGCTGAACATCCCAGGTTCCCCCAACCTTTCCTCGGAGGGCTTCCCTTCTATCCCACTGATCATTCCTGTCGCTCTCCTCTGGACTTGCTCCAGTTTGGCTGCATCTTTCTTAAAGTGAGGAGCCCAGAACTGAACACAGTACTCAACGTGAGGTCTGACCAATGCTGAATAAAGAGGAACTAGAACTTCTTGCAACTTGGAAGCTACAGTCCTCTTAATGCAGCCTAAAATGGCATTTGCCTTCTTTGCAGACACATCACACTGCTGACTCATGTTCAGCTTGTGATCCACGGCGACTCCAAGATCCCGCTCACATGTTGTGCTGCCAAGCCAAGTATCCCCCATTTTATATCTGTATTTTTGGTTTTTATTTCCTAAGTGCAGAACCTTGCACTTCTCACTGTTGAAATTCATTCTATTTGTTACAGCCCAGTGTTCTAGTTTATCCAGATCCTCCTGGAGGTTTCTCATGTCTTCTGATGTGTTTGCTACTCCTCCCAGCTTGGTGTCATCCACAAATTTGATCAGGCTCCCCAGTATCCCTTCCTCTAAGTCATTAATGAAAATGTTAAAGAGAACTGGGCCCAAGACAGAGCCTTGGGGTACCCCACTTGAAACCAACCTCCAGGCTGACACAGAACCATTTACTAAAACCCTTTGTGTACGGTCGTTGAGCCAGTTGCGGATCCACCTAACGATTACCCCGTCTAGCCCATATTTTTCCAACTTCCCAATTAAAATGTCATGTGGGACTTTGTCAAATGCTTTGCTGAAGTCAAGATAAATGACATCCACAGTATTGCCACTGTCCAGTAAGCTTGTAACCCGATCAGAAAAGGAGATCAGATTTGTCTGGCAAGATTTATTCTTGGTAAATCCATGCTGGGTTGTTTTGATCACCGAGTACTTGGATATTTGAAAAAAGTACTAAAATAAATTTAAAAAATAAAGTACTTGGAAAATTACTCACTGGATAATATGTAACATGATGGTACTAATCTGAAAATACCAAGATTTCACAGTTTTGGTCAGTAGTGGTTAACACAACCAAGTTATCACCTAGTGATGTCTGAACCCCCTTTATCCACCTAGCAACACCACTGGGAAATGTTTTTTATCCCACAAGTGTGAAAAGACACCAAGTTCAATAATAAAGAATAAAAGGCAATCCCATAAACATGGTTAATTCCACTGAATTAAAGCAGGATTATAAAAAAGAAAAGCATTTTGCAATGAAAATGTTTAAAGCCTGTAACAGACATTCAGAAAATTCTTGCTATGTAGTTGCTAAGTAATAGTAATACTTATATCATGCAGACATCCATCTGTAAAATATGGTCTACTGTTTTCCATGATATGTTGCTTCTCAAAATATTTTAAAATATGGGGTTGCAGCCAAAGGTTTTCTCCATCCTATTGAAAGAACCGTCCTCCAAATAAAAAATCTTTAAAAGCAACTCTGTTGCCTCCATTTAAAATATATGTATTCAGTCTATGATTGATTTTTATATTTTTTAATTATATTTTATTTTTTTAATTGTATTTTACTGTCATTGTTTTTAGTCCTTTTGGGTGTCATACCCACACTTTCCTAGGAGTAAGACCCATTGACTATCATGGGATTTACTTCTGAGTAGACAGTCATAGGATTTGGCTCCCAGTCTCATGAATTTATAATGCATCTTTTTGCAAAAGTAGTAAAAATAAAAAGAGAACAAAGTGTATGTTCTGCTCCATCCACCTTTATTCAGAGCAAATCTAGTCATTTGTTTGCTAAACAAAAATGCAATCACTATGAAAAAGTGGGGAGCAGAGCATTTTACAAACAACAAATAAATTAGGGTTAATTTCCATCTTTTGCAATATTTGTGCTGAATGTGGACCTTTTTGTGGGTGCAGAAGACACCCTCTACCTTAGTGGCAGAATAAACAAAAAGTATTAAAGGGAAAAGAAGACTGTGCGCATATCCTAAGTGCTGTATTTGCATAGCTTTGCACATGCCATAATGGGCCGTGCCTCATAAAGTTATGACCTTAACTCTGTTAAAAAGATAGTGATAATGTGAGTTACAATGTCAGCCCTGACTGTGGGCCTTCTTTTTCCATTTTTTTAGACTGCATTAAGCCTGCCTCAAGCTGAGACTTCTTTATTGCAAATAGAATTTCTTTTCACCAAATGTCAAGAGATCAACATGCATATAAACATGCAGACTGCATAGCAAAGGTTGCTGCACAGCCCAAATTAGGATTCCAGTCAGGCCGACAGTTGCAGAGGCTTAGGGACTTGCAGCAACCTGGTTTTCTTGGTGACCCTGATAGCTAGGATGACAAGGCATATAGACAAGCCTACATACTATTGAGGAATGTTGTGCTCTTTGGGTAATAATGGACAGCTTAGATGTGTCATTGTTCCCCATTTAAGGGAAGCTTTAATATTGTGGCTCTTCTGCAGCTGTGAAAGGATAGTCCTTAAATACTGCCTGTAAGCTTTGTATTGGGGGATGAAATTTCAATGGACACATTTTTCCTTTGAAATCAGCTACTTTTAAACAGTAAGAAAGCTGGCTTTGAAATAAAAAAAATGTTTTTGTGTGTGGCTACTGTGTGTATTTGTGACATTATCCTATATCTTAAAAAGCCAGAAAAGTTGGATAGACAAATAATCCTAACTTGCACTGGAACAGGTGGATTTGCCTGTGCTGTATCCAGTGCATATTAGAAAGGCTGCTGCCACACTACCCTGAAAAGGGGAGGCTTGTCCTCTTCCCCAAGGCAAGGCTACAGCAGCCTTTATGGGTCTACTCAGACTTAGGTTACCCCTGGAGATGTAATTATATGACACCATTTTAATGTATATCATTAGCTAAGTCCCAGAGGTGTTAACTGATGTGAACCACATGTGAACAGCACTGTAAAGAGAATGTGAGACAGCTTTTTTTAATTCCCCCATATTAGATTCCAGTCTATCACTGGTAGGTAGTAGTGACTTCATTGTGCTTCATAGTTTTGCTATGAACCTTAAGAGCATGTTACCAGATCCTTCAATACTATACTGTTCACAGTCCTGAATACATACAGTCCAGTCCTATGTACTGTCTATTAAGTCCTACTGAGTTCTATGGGATTGTCTCCCAGGTAAGGGTTTTTAAGATTGTAGGCTAAATGATTTTTACTTGTGCAATAGGATCAATGTGCCTTTGAGCCACTCTCATGCTATACAGTGGTACCTCGCTTAACAAGTGTTTCGCATAACAAGCAAAAATTTCCAAGAAATCTTGCTTCACATAACAAGTTCTGTTTCACTTAACAACCAAGTGCGCTATGGGCTATGCAGCTATGCACGTTCTATGCAGCTCTGATGCTCCGCGCAGAGGCTCTTTAAAAGGGCTGCCGGCCAGCACTGCTGCCTCTAACTGCCCCCAACTTGGGGGCAGTTGCCTGGGGGTGCCAGAGGCAGCTGCCCCTAACTGCCCCCAAGTGCCCCCTCTGGCCACCCTGAACCTCCAGCAGCAGCCCAGGTGAGCCTCCCAGGAAAGTGTCTTTGATTGCAGCTTCTAAACCATGTCTACCCAGAAGTAAGCACCATTGTGTTAAATGGGGCTTACTCCCAGGAAAGTGTCTTTAGAGTTGCAGCCTAAGTAGACTTGATAGGATCATGCACATTGAATGAATGTTTTGAATTCAATTCCAGTGTTTTGTCATCATTTTTACATCCAGTTAATATTTTTATATGAATATTTTGGGGGTTGTGGAACCAATCGTCTGAGTTTCCATTATTTCCTATGGGAAAATCTGCTTCACTTAAAGAGCGTTTCACTTCAAGACCATGCCTCCAGAACGAATTAAGCTTTTTATGTGAGGCACCACTGTAAATGTAAATATCCAATGATTGTTATTGCAAAAGAGAGAGTCGGTAGGAAATGTTTGTAATATGAATATGCGTTCTGGCTAATAGGTTTTACATGTTCCTTGCAAAGCAAGTGAAGCAAGAAACATAAGTGAAAGCTCCCTTAAGAAGGATAGTCCTAATTATCCATAGGCTACAATCCAGAGTAACTATGGGACCTTTTACACCGACGTAGTTACGGTGCCAGCTATGGGAAACCTATGGGAAAGGCATAGAGCAATCCAGAGTAAGAGCACAATCCTAACCATGTCTACTCAAAAGTAAGCACAATTGTGTTCAATGGGTCTTACTCCCAGGAAAGTATCTTTAGGATTGCAGCCTCAGTGACTTACATCTTCCCATAGTTACTCTGGATTGTAAGGTTAGAGTTAAGTGATTTAAATGAAATTTAAGTATTCTATAAACTGCCTAGGGATGCACAACTACAAAGATGTTTAACAGTTGGTTAAATGGTATACTGAGAAAGATTGAACTGGAAACAAATATCACTTTGTTTCTCCAATTATTATTATTATTATTCATTTATTATTATTCCATTTGTATTCAGTCTTTCTCCACACTGGCCTGTGCTGTGCTGGCCTGATTTGGCTGGTGTTAATCTACTGTTTCAGTGGCTCTGAGGGGGCACATGTTGGCCTGCGTAGGCTGGTGCACACTCTCCAAGTGGCAAGAAAGTGCATTTTTGTGACACTTCCAGGTAAGTGTAGCAGATTTGTACCAGTCTAAGGGTCCCCCCCAAAGATACATGAGACAAAAATGAACAGTCGCTATGAGGGATGCTACGTTGGGTTGAACAGATATTGTTGATCTTCCCCTGTTGAATATAACAGGAGGAGAGCAACAAAAAGCAACCGTAAGGCTAGGATTCCATGTAGCAGAGGAGTGTTTATTTTAGCTGACAGTGGTTCTCCAAAGAAAGATACCCAAGAGCTAGAGAAGTGAGTGACTTGGAATTTCTAGATGCAAAATGTTGCAGCTCTGCCGCTGAATTACCCTGGAACAGGGCCTTAAATATAAGAAAGGAAAGCCAAGATCACCACTCTCTTTTCTGAATCTCAGCTAATCAGAAAACATTGTAAGTCACAAAAGCTGGAAGGCTGTATTAGGGCGCAATCCAGAGTAACTACGGGGAGTCCTTGCTCTGGAGTAAGAACAAGTTACTCTGATTGCAGTATGAATTTTCCACAGGTTTTCACTAGGTGGTGCAGTAACTACGAGTGCACGTAATGTCTCTTACGTGCTCCCGTAAGAGCTGAAAGACTTCAGAAAAGTACTGCACAGGTGTCAGAGATGGTGCCTGCGCAGTACTTTTTCTGAAGGCAGTTGGCTTCAGAAACAACTGCGCAGGCGCCAACTTTAGCGACTGCACAGTCCAGGAGGGGTGCGTGCATCCCAGGGGTGACGCATAGACTTCCGCACTGGGTGATGCGCAGAGTCGTGTCACCACTGTAGGCACCATAGCTGTTCCTTGTTCATTGTGATCTGAGGGGTGTCTCCTCAGGAGCAAGTCCTCCCCATGTGTCAATTACTTAGCATGCTCTGGAGGAGTTAGGGCAGCCCAGGCTTCCAGACTCTTGGATACAGCATAACTTTCTGGTCTGGATACAGAATAGTTAGGAGAGAGCAGTTAGGACAGAGCAGGCTGAACTTACTCTGGATTGTGCCCTTAGTTGAGATTGAGGGGAATGTCTGGCTGCTGCTCCGCCTTGTGCGTGCTGATGCCTGGGGCCTGCCAAAGGACAGTCAAACTCCTCTGGCGCCTCACCCCATATGGAGCACATCACCAAATGCTGCCCACACCAGCCGCACCAGTCTGGTGACGCCAGTGGGTGCCTGCCTTATAAGGAGTCCCTGATGAGATGCCAGTACATTCTACAGTGAATACAAGGGGCTTCTTGGAGTGGCCTGCTGCTCTCCATATATACACAGACACACACACATATATATACACACACACTAAAAAGTTCACAAAGTGGTTTATTAAGAAAATGAATAGATAGATAGATAGATAGATAGATAGATAGATAGATAGATAGATAGATAGATAGATAGATAGATAGATAGATTCTATTGACTGATTGCTTGATACTTGAAATTTTTTTGAGAAGAGTTGAAGCTCCTAATTGCCAGCAGGTGGAAGGAGGTGAGAGAAGGCACAAGGACATTGTAAACAAAGATGTACCATCTAGCTGAAGGAGAGAGGTCACTATAATTAAGAAGAACAGTCAAGAAGAACAGTCAGTTGGATATCCGGAAAAAATTCCTGACAGTGAGGGTGGTTCGGCAGTGGAACAGATTGCCAAGGGAGGTGGTGGACTCTTCCTTGGTGGTGGACTCAGGATCTTCAAGCAGAGGCTTGACGAGCACTTGTTGGAGATGCTCTAGGAGGATTTCCTGCTGCAGGCAGGGGGTTGGACTAGATGACCTAATGGGTCCCTTCCAATTCTATGATTCTATGTTTCTATAAGATTCCATTCAGCTCAAGACCCACCACTTCAGCTAAATTGCATGACCTTTTCCATGACTTCAGGACATTGTATCATTAAGAGTGAAATCCTAACCAATTTAGGCCAGCACAACTTACCCATCTTTCCATTCTAGTGGTGGTATAGGGTGGCTGGTGCATGACTTTGCACTGGCCTAACATTCCCAGGAGTGGCACAGAAGTGCCTTACAGAAGTGCAACACCCCCAGGCCAGCAAAGGACTTGCATTGGCACTTGTGCTGTTCCAACTAGGGATTAGGATTGTGCTGTCAGAGCACAATCCACAGCACCACTGAGGCCAAGCAAATCACTTGCACTAGCCTACAACTGTTGCAAAAGTGCCATAAGACGCTTCTGTACCACAGATAAGGAAGACAGGCTCCCTGTGTCAGCCCTTGCCTTCGTGAGAGTGGGGCAAGGACAAAGGCAAGATAGGGGCATTCTGGGGTGGGGAAAGGCAGGCAGAGGGTGGACCTGGGAACGGGCTGGCAGGGGAGTGAACCAGCAGGATCCAAGTCTCCATTACTTGGTTCCAGAGGTTGTCTACGTCCACATAGACCTATTGGGTCAAGACCTAGACAGGTGTCCTCTTCCCTGCTGTAGTTTGGCATCAGACCCAATCCTTGCACAGTCTGAGCCAGCTCACCTGTTCCAGTGCAAGTAATGCCTATGGAGCTGTTCATAGCTGAACATAGTCCCTTGTAGGAGGCCTTTTGTGACTAGCTGTGTGTTTCAGGCTGGTACTAGGGTTGTACAAGCCTGTAAATGTACACTGCCTAAATTCTGTCTTAAACTCTGAAATAATAGTAATTATTATTTAATAATAGCAATTATCTCTTATCATATAAAGGCAGTGCTTTGCCCTTTTAATCACACAGTTTTTACTGCTGTAATTTTACACTGTTGTTTTCTACATACGTGCAAGAAGAGTACTCCTGACTGCTAAGAACAGTTGCATCTGAACACTTTTGGGTATTTCTAGTCACAGGAAGCTCTGCCAGTGATCTATAAGGGTCACTACAACTCTTCAGATCTCACAAACCCCTGGCATGACCCCTAGAGGACGAAAATTCTCTCCCCATTCCCCTACATGGGTGCAATTCTGACAATCACGTCACTGGCACAGCTCCTCCCCACAAACTTTTAAGGGTGAGAGTAACCCTACAATCTAGAGTAACTACAGGAAGACATAAGAGGCACTTACTCTGGATTGCTCTATGCATTTCCTGTAGGTTTCCCATAGATGACACTGTAACTATGTTGGTGTAAAAGGTCCCGTAGTTACTCTGGATTGTTGTGTCAATCTCTCAGTTTTGAGAAACACTGACCTACTGGATCATGGGTCTCCACTGGGGCTATAATCTTATACACTTTGGTGATGATTGTTTGGCTCTCCTGGCTGGTTCCTACAGCTGCCCAGGAGCCACATCTTACAGTTTGGGAACCACTGGTTCATAGTTTCTGGAAAAAAAACTGCTTGCCTATTTGAACCAGTCTGCTTGTAATGATCTTTGGCAGAGACTTTCTTCATGTGTCCTCATTTTCTGAGACCAGGATCAGGGCTAATGCTCACTAATGGTGACCAGGAGCAGGGCCTTTTGTGTTGTGGCATCCTAGTTATGAAAGAACTCCCCCATGTTTTGGAAGCTTTCTTAAATCATTATAGGTGTAAATTAAGTATCTCTAGATTCACCTACTGTGATGATATGGTTTGTAATTGGCATTGGATGGGTGTGAAGTTTCACTAATTTTTATATCGCTTTTTAGGAATTCTGTGTAAATTTCCTTGGATGTAAATTCAGTGCAAAGATAGGATATACCATTTTACAAAAATGAAGGAGAACTAATTCTGCAAGGAGAACTAAATATAGGAAAATACATTTCATGGAGAACAGACTCAAAAAATTTTTAAGATGAGTTTTTTAAGAAATTCCTTTAAAAATAATAAGTTTTTTTTACTCTTGACATAAATGGGATAATAAATGGAGATCTGACCAAGAAATTGACATGAATTTAGCCAATGAACAGGCTATCAGAGGAGCCTGTCCCTACTGATGATCAATATCTGCCCTAAGTGGGTGGCCTTTGTGCTATGTTCTGCATTCACAGCTGTCATGACTGGCTGGACACACTCCTTGTAGCTTAAACAACATTTTAAGGCTTTTAAACAAGCACTGGGTGGTAACCTTCATGCATTACAGCAACAGAACGGAATGGAATATTGTCAAGTCACAATGGAAAATATGCCATCATCATAACACTAATTACAGATTTCATAGCTATTCAAATATGTACCCGTCTGCTATAAAATTAACCTTCTTGGCCCAGTCTTTTCATTATGGTTTTAAATGACCCCGAACTTCCTTCTTTATTTATTTTAAATTATCAGTTAGTATGTTAATATTTGCTTAAATATTTTGCCAGGAAATCTGTGTTTATCAGATGTTATTTTCTTTATCAGAGTTCACAGTTGAAGTTGCAAAGCAGATTTCATGGGTTTTTGTGTGCTTTTCCTAACGACAAAAGGGAGCCTTCGTTAACTGTCCTCAACCACTTTACTAGGAGAGAGGGATATGATGCATGCTACTGGCAACGCAGCTGTCCGTAAGGCTTTCAGACCTTGCTTTCTCTTTAATATTCAATTAAACTGGAAGGGATATCATGTAAAATACAGCGTGTTAACTCTAGGATTCTAAACCTCCAAGGATTACCTTTGGAACATCAAAGATACACTGAGAAAATCTCCATCTATTTGTAATATGATATCTGAAGGCCTTATAACAGTGCTAATTATTCTTCAATGATCTGTTGAGGTTAATGAATCCTAGTTTGTTTTGTGGCATTAATGAGTAATCAATAAGAAAGGGAAGGATTTAATTATTTCTTCTCAGAAAAACATACATCCAAGTTAAAAAATAATTTTCTTTTTCTTTTCTTTTAACCATATCTCATTCCTTCCTTCGGAGTGCTTTATGGTGCAATACTATCCTCAGCTAGCCTAAGAAACAGCAGTGCGGCATTGCCTTCACTGCATCCTGCAGGACACCCAGGGACCATGACACAATAAAGAGATAAGTAAATGAAATTCTAGCCTATTGCAATGGGCTTACTCAGGTCTGGGACAGCTCTTCGGCTGGTGCACTGGTGAGTTAACCCAAAGGGCTGTAGTGAATGGGACAAGACACATAGGATACTGGTGGCACTACTGTCACGAATAATTACCCATTGCATTTCATTTCAGCTCTAATCCCTGCACTATTGTTGCTGACAGAGCTGACAGAACAGGCCTTCTGGTGTGGAAGGTACCTGTACAATTAATATATAAAGTATAGTATTCTAGGGGTGTAATTCTAAACAGTTTTCCACCATGGCATAACCATGTCAGCAGGGCATACACTGCATCCTGTAGTTGGGGGGGGGGGGGTTCACAGAGGCTTCCTCAAAGTAGGACAATGTTTATTCCCTTATCTCAGAGTTGCATTGGTTTCATCTCAGTGCTGGAGAGTTGGTAAGGATTGCATGCAAAGGACCTTATCCTATTCAACTTTCCGGCACCTGTGCAGTCCCAGTGTAAGCAAAGAAACATTTCCTAAACTTAAGGAGGCCTCTGAGACTGCCCCACCAGTACAGAATTGAGTATAAACCCCATTGGCACGGTTGCATTGCCACTAGAAAGTGGGGTGGTATTGGGCTCCCCTAAGGCTGAAATTGTATACGTTTGCTGTTGCTGTTTACATTCAGAGAGAGAGAGAGAGAGAGAGAGAGAGAGAGAGAGAGAGAGAGAGAGAGAGAGTTTTCTCAGTAATTACTGCTTTCCAAAGTGACTTTTTATTTTAAAAAATCAAAACAGACACTGTGATTTTTGTTAATTTAACATTTACCTATATTTAGCCCTCAATTAAGCCATCAGATTTGAAAAGCGTCTGGAATATAAGAAGCAATTGTGATGTAAATATGAACTATGACATATTTAGCGATGCTTTATAGTTGGTCTATTCAGAGATGTTGGTCTATTCTGGTTCATTAGTGCCCATGCTGACTGGTGGCAGATGGGAGTTCATACCTGCCCTATATGTTGATGCCAAGCACTGACCTTCAGACTGCCTGTACTTAAAGCACGTGTTTTTCCGCTGAATTGCAGCCTACCCCCAGAGGTATCGTCTCTATCTCAACGTGATTAGATCAGCATAAATCCTCGTCTTTAAGCGTGATTGGGCTGTGTGCATTGTGCTGCAGGGAGCCTAATACCATTTTCACGCTTTTTAAAATATTCCACATTCATCATGCAGTTTCATTTCTCTAAGTGACATAAGCCTGACTTGCACCTTTGCTGGAATCGGTGTGCGTGCCAAGTAATTTGCACCCACTGAATCCTTGAACCCACATCCTCAGCCAACAACACCTATGAATTACAAACATGTGCTCTGTACAGCACATTAACTTGCTCTTTGTAGGACATGACAGCCCTGCAGCTTTGTACGACGAAATTTTTAAAGAACCAATTTGCGCATACTGAAGCGCAGTGTAAAGGAATCTCTTACACTCGGGTGACATGCATAGAATACATACAAACTTTGTGTTTGTCATTGGTCATGCTGAGCAGGCAGGCTTCTCCTTTCTAATCTCATCAATGTCAGAGTGATTGTGAAACCAACAGCTGTGTCAGAGCAATTGGAAAAATAGATTCAGAACAAAGGGGAAGGCCCATCTCGACAGGGCTTCTCCCACTAGAACAGAAGCTCGGCTTCACCAGAACATATAAATATTTCATTCACTGTTTTGTACGGACGCTCTCCTGGTTTTGTTTCCCCCTCCCACAGCAACCTTTTGAAATATTTCCCTCCAGTTAATGTGTCTTAAGGGATTAAACTCTTAAAGATTAAAAAAACCTCACATCTTTAATGAACACATAACAATTCCCTAACATTGATTAATATAATTTCACAGGGTAAAATATATTTTCCCTCCCAATTGTGGCATTTAAATTATAATTCCTTATTGCTTCTCTTATAACAATAAGAACAATAGTGTGCTGTTACATTCGAAAAATGAAGCCAATTTGTTTTTAATTATATTTTTAGCCCAATGTTAAAATCCATAGACTCAGGGCAGTCTTTTCCCAACAATTGTTTTATTGCACAGTAGTGGACACAATAGTCATTTGGTCACTGAACATGTGAGATGCAGATACCTTCTTCCAAGATGGGTTATAGGGCCAGCCAGTGGTGGGCTTCAAGAGGTTTTTACAGGTTCTATAGAACCCTTCGCTAATGAGCACCTGGTTCTGAGAACCAGTTACTAATGGGACATAGAACCTGTTGTTAATTTAGGTTATTAGGACATAGAACCTGTTAACTTATTTGAATCCCACCACTGGGCAGAAGTGTTTTACGGCACTTTTGTATCACTGCCAGGCCAGTACGGGACTTATGCTTACCGGGACTTATGCCTGCCTAACCTGAGATTAGGACTGCACCCTCAACTGTGAATTAGGACTTCCCCAATTCCAAATTCACTTCAGGCAAGCTGTTCCCTCTCAGCCTCACTTCCTATCTGCAATATTAGGGAACAAGAATATTTACTTACTGGTCAGGGTTGTTGTAAGAAGCATGTCAAGTTCATGCAGATGAAACATTTGCAACTCATGTTATATGTACGTAATCACTATTAGATGAAAGTTTCTCAGTCATTGCATTTGCATCAAAACACAGCAAATGGCTTACAGTGTTTTATGGCCCAAACCTGTCTTGGCTGCCTCAAGCGTGAATCAGTGGTGCCAAAACAGCCTCCACTGTATCCTGTGCAGACAGAAGACAGAGAGGCTGCTGGAAGTGTCCTCGAAGTGGAAGGACATTTATGACTGTTCCCTTACCCCATGCTGTCCCCTGGCAGCTTCTATGTGTCTACTCAGAGCTGTGCCAGCTTAATAGTTGTGCAGATCATAAAAGCCCCATGTAGCATTTTTCAGGCCCTAGAGGGGGCTTAGTATGCTACAGAGGGCACCATCACCATTTCACCCACCCTCCTGGTCCTGAACCAGTGGCATACTTAGGTCATTTGGCATCCGAGGCCCACAAATTTTTTAACACCTGCACATTTCAAAATTATTTAATTATCAGTATTAATACAATTAATTAATATTTTTATATTTTAAAAATCACCTTTCCAATTAAGCCTCCATCTTTGCACAGTAAAGGCACCTTTGCTCACTCAAAAGTAAGTGCAGCTGTGTGGTTCCACTCCGTTCCACTTTCCATAGGGCTCAATACAATTATTAAGGACTTTCTTCTGGGATGATTTGTAGGGCTGCTTTCATTGAACCAGCAGCATTCTGGAGGCATTGGATTCCTCTCAGTCTGCCCATTCCAATGGACTAATGGTGCATTTGCCTACTCATGAGTAAAGGTGCAATGTTGCTCAGTTTTACTTTCCATAGGGTTCCATGCAATTTTTTGTATTTTTTTGTTTCTTAGCCATAACTTTGATTGGAAGGAGATTTTTCAGTGCTTTGTTTTGCATTGGATTCTGCTAGAAAATACATATGCAATGCTATACACCTTGTTAGGGCTATTCTAAATTATTATAGCAATTTTAGCTATTTTTTATATTAGTCACCCCCAGTTTGTCACCCTGTAAGGGTGGTACCCAGGGCACCACCAATCTCTCCCGATGGTTGACACTGGCCTGAACTGCCCTCATCCTGATTTTCCCCTGCCCCTGAACATCCCCTCTCTACCATCTTTCCACCCCTCTGCCACCCTGCCAAATGTCATTGGCCTTTACCTAGATTGGCGGGCAGTGCTCCAATGTTCAGAGGCCTTTCCACAGGCAGCACTGGCCTCCATATGGTCACAATGTGCTTTATGGAACATTTATGACTGCACATGAGTTTTGGGTTGGGCTCCCCCATTTTCTCCTCTCTACTATTTAGTGCTTATCTTTGGAACCCAGGTCATAAGGTCCAACCTGCTATAAAACCAACAGCCCACTTCCCCAAAACTAATACAGTACCTATAGAAAATTAAGTTTAAAAGCAAAAGTTTTTATGGCAGGCAAAGACACTACAAGTGCCATCCTAACCTAGGCTTTCACAACTCATTGAACTTCCTGTTCCCATAGATCTGTGGGGAGGCAAGCACATGTCTGTGCACTGGCCTAGCCCTCCCCCAGGAGTGGCGCAGAAGTGTCTTACGGCACTTTTGTGGCGCCACAGGTCACCAGGGCTTAGGCCGACCTTACTGGAGCTTAGGATTGCAGGCTACATGGCAGAGAGAGCTGCTGTCTATGGGAGGGAAGTGAGGCATAGATCACACTGCTGCCTAAAATGCTATTCTGGAAGCAAAGCAAGCTAGACGGGAAAAACCAGCTATATCCAAATAAATTTTTGTCTTATTTCTTCCGAGTAGCAGCATTCCCCATGCCATATCACATAATGCTTATGAATATTTCAACAGCAGGTTTGCCATGTGGCAGGAGGAACCTTTTTTGACAAATACAAGCTCCAAGTTCCCTTGGGCATGTGGGAACAAGTGGTGCACCTTCCTTTGGATCCTGGCCACTGTGTTTTCTTGTATTTTTCATGTTGCAATTTATTATAAGCCATTTGGAGGGGTCATATTTTGACTGGAAAGACAGTTAAAAATAGATGTAATTAGAGATAAATAATAAGATGTGTTATGCTGCATACAAGCATTCTGAAGTGGAGTGGCTCTAGCATCCGGAATTCTCATGAGTAATGAAACATCTGAACTCGGCCCTCGGAGGCTTGCCACATCAGTTGTACACAGAACACACCAAACAGTGAAAAGAGCTTTAAGGACTATTCAAAAAAGGTAATTTGTAACAATACAAAGAATTTGAAAGAGAAGGAATTACTCTAGTAGCAAACAGTCAAAAGAGATCCATTTTAGTGATGGCAAATATATAGCAGTTTAGACAGATATACAAAATGCAACTTTCAATGCTTTATATTTTATCTAACACATAAACTAATATTTAGACTCATGCTATATACCTAAGATTTCTGGCAGAGGCAGATTTTATAGTAGTATCAAACAGGCTTCCCTCTTTATCCAACAGAACCAATATAACATGGATTTAAAAAAAAAATCAGTGTGTGAAAATGTGGAAAAATAGATTTAAGACCCACTTCTAGGGTTCTTGTGCCTCAGTTCTTCCAAATGGAATAAAGTTGTGACTCAGTATCTGCAGGGGTTTTATTCTGGGACCTCCTGATGATTCTGGGACTCCTGATGGTGCCTGGTGCCCACTGGTGCCCACTGCATAGTGGTGTCTGCTGGTGCCCCCGGCCTGCTGGTGCCCTCTGGTGCTCACTGATGCCTGCTCCTGCCCACTGCCCAGTGCCTAGTCTTACTCAGGGCCCATAAATATTCTTGAAATATTACTCCTGCAACAATGGATAAATTCCACTAGTGTTTAATACAAACCACGTTGGCATATTAAAGATAATACGCAAAAAATAGAAATTAAACAAACCCTTATGTACATGAATTTTCCAGAATGCACTTTAGAAGTTTAAAAACAAAACATAGTTCACTGGAATGATATTTTATTTAAACAACTCTGCTTTGGCCAGTTTGCCTGCTCAACAATTGTCTTGTGCGCACACAACAATAGGACAGGTAATCGGGAATACATTACATGCACTACTGATATAAGCTTTATTTTCTTCCCTTTGCCTAGCAATATAATACTTGCACTGTCGATATTTCAGATTTCCACTCCCCTCCAAACAGTTGGCTGTTAGATAAATAGGTACTACCTCGGTGGGAAGGTAGCAGCATTCCGTGTGCATGGGTGCCACATTTCCCCAGAGGGATCTTCAGACAATGGTTTAAGAAACAGGGATAAGCACTGCTCCCTCGAGTTAGTCACAACTATCAGGGCAACCTGCGGGGGATACCTTCACCTTTTTATAAGATATTAAGGAAGCTACTCCAAGAATGAAATTGTCTTATTTGATTAAAACAATGGCTGATTAGACATATCTTCTTTTTTGTTTCATAATTCATAATTCATAATTCTGGCATTATGAACTTGTTAAGGTTTTATAGTCATATGAAATAATGGTCCCTGCCTTAAGGGGTAGGGATATTGCAGAGGAAGATAGGGGTAAACCAGGGGCAAGGAATAACTTGAGAATATTTTCTAGGGACAAAGATATGGATTCCACACATACTAGTATGATGGTACAAGTTATTGAAATAAAAACATGAGAATTTACTTGAAATCTCAACATATTTTTGACCAACTGATTAGGGGGACCACATTTGGGGTCCAAATCTAAGCCCTTCAAAATATCATGTAATTTCCTAGGAACATTGTCTCATGATTTTTATTTTCAAAATATTGCATTCAACCCCAGTGTGTTATACACATAGGGTTGCCATAATTCTCTTTCACAAAACTAGGACAGGACCCCCTGTCAAACCTGCCAGTATGTGAACACAATCCCCCAAAACTTGGTCTGTCCCAGTTTTCCAGGACATACGGCAGCCCTATATACACAGTTATGGAATATTTTAAAATGTGGCCAACTTGCTATCCTCCTACAGTCTCTTGGCAGAGTCCATTTGTTCCCTAATGTTTAATCGTATATTTCATTCATGGACAAGATAATTGAATCTTTTTGGCTTTGTGTAACTTTGCAAATATCCCTTTTTCCACAAGAAGCAGCTCTCCAATAACATGAAAAGGCAGTATGGGACACAGCCATAGAACATCTAACTGCTTGCTCTTGTAACCCATAGGGAAATAGATGGAATATTTACAAAAGAAGGCAGGTAGATGTGACAGGCATTGGGGACTACTGATTAATATCCTTGGATGTTATAATTCTTGGGACACCTGCTAAGTCATAGGATGTGAGCCAAGCTAGAAAGCTAAGACTGTTTATGCACACAAGGATTCTCAAGCTTATGCAAAGATTCACTCACTGCAGTGTTAAGCACAGCATAGTCCTTATCCCGTGTTGGGATCTGGCAGCACCTATGTGTCTACTTGGATCTGTTTCAGTCAGCTGTGGGCACAGAATTTTTTCATTTTCTTATAAACCACTTTGTGAACTTTTCAGTTGATAAGGAGTATATAAATACTGGAGATAGTAGACTTATGTAGGACTTTGAGGCATGGGAGGGAACAAGATCCATTAACAACTTCTGCTGCCATCTTCTCCTGGGCCTGAACATTTGCCCCCATGCCTTCTGATTTTTGCCCCCCACCTTTTCTCCCCTTCTGCCTTGGAACACCTCCCCATCATTCAGTGGTGAACTTTCATCTGTTGGCTTCCAGTGGTCATCTGATCAGCATAGAAGCCCTGCGGCATTGGCATCCCTGCCTGTGACTCCTTTCTCCTGACCACCACAATCAGTGGTGGGCTCCAGCAGGTTCGCACCTACTCTATAGAACCGGTTGTTAACAAGAGATAGGACATATAAAGTTTAAAAATAGCCATTTAAAAGTGGCTGCCAGATGGACAGAGAACCGGTTCTTAATTTCTTTGAAGCCCATCACTGACCACAATGTACCTTACAGCAGTGGTCTTCAAAGTGGGGGTCACGAGAGGGTGGGATCCACCATCTTGAAATCTGGCACTGGGCTTTCCAGGGAGCAAATCTTATTGAACACAATGGGACTTAATTCCAAGTAGACATGGGAGAACATCCCAGTAAGTTTGACAGGGGGACCCAGACAGATTCTCAAATTTGAAAGAGGGTTCCAGGCTGAAATGCCTGAATATCACTGCCTTACAGCATGCTTGAGATGGATGTCTCCTGGGCAACATGTAGGTGACTGGTGCCAACCCAATAAGCATGGCAATTAGACAATTCAATATGCACACACCTGAAGGAGTGTGATCACAGTAGCAAGCCACCCAACATACACATATTTTCCACACAAAATGTATACATATAGGTGTTGTACAAATGTTGGTAGGAAGCACTGTGTCTTATCTGACAAACACATCTACTGTATGTATATAACATAATTATCCATGTTTACTGAACACACATTGGATTGTCTGAATGGTGCTTTAATATCAGACAAGTATATAAAAGCCATGGAACTTTATATTTCTGTGCAACTGGAAACTTATCTACTTCTGTTTGTATTTCATGTTTATTTACTTCTGTTTTAACAAAAACCTCCTATTGATTTGCAGAAAGGTGCACGAGTATCACAAGTTCACAACTGTGTTGCTTCTTTTAGGTCACCTTCAATCTCGAGAAATGACAGGAGTGTTTCAGATGAAACTGACTTTCTGTATTTGCCTCTTTTTCTTTTTGCTTAGCAAGATACAACCTTCAAACTCTCCCCCACTATTATTAACTTTTATCCATTATATTTTTAAGAACAATCCTGTTTTCTGATAAACATACCACTAGTTTCAAGCCAGCCACCAAGGGTTGCATAGATGTAATGCAGTTTGTATCCTTTCCCAAGTAGCTAAAAGCAATCAATTTTCCTTTGGCACAAGTTTCAACTGAGTAATATTTTTGTAGAGTCAACAATCTTACCACTTTTAGAATGACTTCAGTTTAACACAATCATGCTCTTGCTTTTGGTAAGGTCTTGCCAAGACGTGAAAAATAAGTTAATAGAACATAGCCATCAAGGACATTGACGGTAGACAATAGTTTGCAAAAGCTATTACTGATGCTTTTAGATGAATCATATGGCCAGTTTAAAAGAAGTTAATTGCTATTATTACTAAAAAGATACTATTCAAGTAAGCAGTGGCAAAAAAAATTCATAGCATATCAAGAACATTTGCAGAGGGTCTAGGCTGCAATCCTAAAGACACTTTCCTGGGAGTAAGACTCATTGAACACAATGGGGCTGACTTTTGAGTAGACATGGTTAGGATTGCAGCCTAAGCCAATCTTAAGGGTAAGTAAACTGGCAATTTACTTGTGCCTGCCCCTAAGTGTTGCAAGCGTGTATGCGCCGCAGTTGGCAAGGTTAGGCCAGTGTACATCCGTGTGCTGACCTTCCTCCACTGGCACACTGGGACTTAGTTCCAAGTAGACACAGAGGTTTCTTGCACCAGTAATCTCAACTTACTGTTTTATGTCACTTCTGGCCATGATATCATTTTCAGGTTGATGGCATCACTTCCAGGAGTAGATTGTAATCTAATGGCGTAGATGTAGGGAGTAGGAGTAGATCTATTTTACTAATCCACTCTGTAATCTACTCTGTAATCTGGACAGATTGTAATTCTCAGAAGGGAGTCCCAGACTGAAATACTCGAGCACGAGTATTTCATCTTTATGGAAAGATGCAGCTAATTGTCCATGACTTTTCTGTAAGATTGTCCTTTTTTGCAATCCACAAAAATAAAGCAACTTATTCTGTGTCCCTCCCACTTTAGGAGGGACACAAAGGAAATCCCAACACCATGTAAAATGGACCTGTGTGAGCCCCCATCCAACCATCATATTACTTTGAAGCTTTCATTCATTTCATTAGAGTTTGCACAGCAACATGTCCTGAGGATTCTACCCTTAATTTATTCTCTTGCAACATCACAAGGGAAATATGGATTTCCCCACCATCCACAATACATAGTTACACATACTAAAATATTCCATAAAGCTCTCACTTGCGTCTTTGAATCCCAAGGAGATTCAAATGTATTGAACTATCACACTGCAACAAATTACTTAGCTGGAATTATTTTAATTTTCCATTTGCTGCCATAACACATTCAGCTCCTTTTTCTTTTCTTTGCCTGTGTGATGGTATAAATAATAAACTTGGTTATTTGCAGACTCTGCTATCGCTTTTGACTTTCAGCAGGGTCATTTTTTCATAAATGAACCAAGTCCAAACAAGTTGTCTGATGAGATTTGCTTTTCTTATTTTATTACAAGTATATCTACTTGAAGATTAATGGAGAGCAGAGGTTTTCGAAGCAAGCTTTCACCCTCATGTCACCTCTAATATTTCTAAAGCCACTGTGTACTGGACAGCCTAAATTCTCTAGGTTGGAGATCCAATTTTGAAAGTTTCTGAAAATCTATTACTAACATATTTTGCTTGACCTGGTCATATCCTACCAGTGTCCCTGCACTGAAGCAAAAAAGTGTTTGCAGTATAAAACCATCTTTCTTCAAACCACTTAGTGTACAGTTGCCCCAAATATTTCAGAAGTAAAAGCCAGTATGACATAATGATTAGGCTGGCAGCCTAGGACTGAATCCAACCCATATTCAGCCATAAATCTCTTTCAGGGTCACAATGAGGCAGACATCCTATACACACTTTCCTGGGAATAAGTCCCATTGAACCTGTTGGATCTTACTTCTAAATAGAGAGGCTTACCCTACAATCCAGAGCAACTATGGGAGCACGTAAGAGACATTACGTGTACCCGTAGTTACTGCACCACCTAGTGAAAACCTATGGGAAATTCAAATTGCAATCCAGAGCAAATTGTTCTTACACCGGAGCAAGGACTCCCCGTAGTTACTCTGGATTGCACCCTTAGGATTGTGAACTGGATTCCCAGTTCTGAACTAGACTCTGACTTTCCTGCAAACAAATGTCTTCTCACGGCAGCATCAAATAACACAATCCAAATAAAATGTAA
The DNA here is from genome assembly GCA_030015325.1 of Cryptoblepharus egeriae. Lineage (NCBI taxonomy): Eukaryota > Metazoa > Chordata > Lepidosauria > Squamata > Scincidae > Cryptoblepharus > Cryptoblepharus egeriae. Next base: position 39,434,577 of record JAREYC010000004.1, on the reverse strand, counting down.
CACCCAATAAGCAATTAAATTGCTTACATCCTAGGGATGTTGCAGTTGTGAGAACGATAAAGATGAAGGGAAAACTTATGCATGTCTTTTAAAAAAAAATTTCATTTTTAATCCTGGTAGTGAGGAGATAAGTCATTATAAAACCATATGTAACAATCATTTTGAAGTTGTTGCAAAAGTAGTCTCATAGCCCAATCCCAATTTGTGAAGGAAAAGGCAAGCTTAGGACATCCTATCTGGAGGTTAGGATTGCACTGTAAGTTGTATATAAGAAAAGCGCAGAATGAGAATAGAAATCTAAGACAGGACTTCAGATAACTAGCTACTAAGCTCCTTCTCATTTTGAGGAACATCTTATACTCAGCAAAGTGTTGGCTGCTCTCCAAATGTTAACTTAAGAAGTATGATTAGATACAGCTTTGAAAAACTAATTTGAGATTGGAAAGCAGCTTTTTAAGGAGGATACAGGCAACAACCCTCACAATGAAGGAGGGCAGAAGACCAAAAACAACAATCTCAACTTCCTCCCACCTACTGTGATAGACCTCCTTTGTGAGACTTGTGGGAAGAGCTGGTTTTCATTGTCTGGTGCCACTGGATTAAAGCTGTTTTCATAATCATGTTTTGTTGTTAGTTAATTGAAGGGTAAGTAGAGCTTGCACAAGCTTTTACTTATCTCTAGGCACTCATAGCAGCAGTGGGTGGCATATGTCTGGTGGCACCACAAGAAGTGGCACACCTAGAGGATTTTTTAAATGGCACTGGTGTTGGACTTTAATTGCAAAAATGCTGATAAAGCTTCCTCCTTTAACATTGTTTCATTACGGTGTTTGTTGTTCCAGACTGATGGACAGCCATTGGAGCTAAGAGATATAGTGCATTCTGGATATGCAAAGGCCAATTGGCTCCTGTTGCATTTAATGGGATCACTTTAACCCTACAATCCAGAGTAACTACAGGGGCATGTAAGAGACATTATGTGTACCCGTAGTTACTGCACCACCTAGTGAAAACCTATGGGAAATTCATATTGCAATCCAGAGCAAATTGTTCTTACACTGGAGCAAGGATTCCCCGTAGTTACTCTGGATTGTGCCCTAATTTTATTTCGTTTTATTTTATCTTACGAATTTATATTCTTTCTTTCTCCCAAAAAGGGCAATCAAGGTGGCTTACAACATTAAAATAATGACAATAATAAAGCAGGTAAAACAAACATGTGTTTGTTCAAGATGAGTTTGTATAACTCACATTGTTACAGAGTGGTCTGTTTGATTCTATTAGAGTATCATGTGTGCTGTGATACTCTGAGGGTGACACTTGCAGAGCAAAGTAACTGAGAGCACAATCCAAACGATGTCTACTCAAACATAAACCCCATTGTGTTCAATGGGTCTTACTCCCAGGAAAGTGTCTTTAGGATTGCAGCCTGAAACTCTTATGCTTACCAAAACCCAATGAGAACTGCATGGAATCAGAAGCAGACTGCTTGGTTTGCACAGGATCGCTTGTGGTGGGTTTCCAATTCTCCAACCTTGTAGTAGTAGCAATGGTAGAGAATTGTAAGCCTCCCTCTGAGTTAAGATTTACTGGGACTTTAGGAGAAGATTGGAGGAAATTGGAGCAGAACATATGATTATATCTCACTGTTACAAAAGCTAGGGATGAATTGAAAAACTACAAAATTGCTGAAATGCTCCGCTGTTCAAAAGCAGTAATGGCATTAGAAATATATAACAACTTTCCTGTTGTTAGCAAAAGTTCTTACTGCATTAAAGAATTATTGAGGACCTACAGGAAAGGATGGAAACACATTTCAACTCTTATTTATGAGGCAGCCAACATTTTGTCCCCTGTGCCAACCCAGGAGTGTTTTAAATGTGCCATAAGAACATTCATATCTCCAAAGAACCAACTTGGACTGCTAGTGCTGAATCCAGACCCAGAGAGGTAAGTTCATACCAGTCAAGGCAAGCTGGCACAGGATGTAGGAGAAGATGGCAGGAAGGCAGAATGGAGGTGGGAGATGTTTTTGGCGAGGGAGGGTAGATTGGGATGTGAATCGGGCCCAGGAGGAGGTGAGATCAGCTGTGACAGTATAGGTTGAACCTCATTCCTGGCCTCTGCTGCCTTACAAGACTGTTTGGGTTTGCATCACTGAAATCACTGGACAGATCTGAGTAGCCCCATAGGGATGGCTAGCCCAAGTTGCCCTCCAGTTAGCACATGTCTTGTACTGGGTTCAAGGCACTCAGGAACAGCATGATCAGGTGATCGAGCAGGTAGATCCACCTGCCTTGCTCAAGAAAGTGCCTGTCATCAGAGGGTGTTTGCAACTACTCCCATGCATCCCATGACCACTTTCCCTTTTCTGTTAGATTTGGCTCAGAGACTTGAGAATTTGAGCAAGGACTTGAGAATGAAGGTCAGGAATTGAGACTTGATGTTAGGGTCTTGAGTACATCACTGATACATTCTGCTTGCTCTAATTCATCCCACAAACTCCCCATGCTTAAGAACTCATCCAGTCCAGATTTGGGTATAGTTTTCTACACCCTTGATCTGCTCCTGCTACTGGGAGTATTTGGGATTAGGAGCCTTGCACTGCATAGTCATAGGGAACAACTTTCCAAGCTGTTTTATAAAATGCATTCTTTAGATTCATCAGCCATCATGGATGGGAAAAGCACAGATGGAATTGAACAAGCATATGTTTTAAATGGTTGATTCAAAAGAGGATGTGGGATTTTAGTGGGAAATACATAACAGCTTCAAAGCCACAAGAGATGGCAACTATGTCTCCATCAAATTCTTTAAATGTGGCCACCTCCTTTCTAATGAGCAACACCAAAAAGAGCACTGTGGTTCATATGCACAAATGAATTTAATACTCCTTATCCATTTTGAAGGCCACGGTGCAAAGCATCACCAGACATCTTGTTTAAATGATTGATGCTTTCCCCCTTTTCTTCCCTCTAAAACATTACTTTATCATCATCCAGTACTCAAGATACTTATTGCTACCCTGCAACTTTATTTATTGACTGCATATTTTGAAGGTATCACGGGAAATAAAATTTCCTTCTTGAAATTCTTTAGATGTAAAAACGTAAGGCATGCTGAAAGTTATACTTTGGTTTCAGTCTTACAAAAATTTGGTAGTGAAAGTGGAATTTAATTTACAATCCAGAGTAACTACGGGAGCATGTACAAGATATTACGTGCACCCATAGTTACTGCACTACCTAGTGAAAACCTATGGGAAATTCATGTTGCAATCCAGAGTAAATTGTTCTTACACCTGAGCAAGGACTCCCCATAGTTACTCTGGATTGTGTCCTTAGTCAGAAAAGGGAATTTCCTTGGCACTTACATATCTTGAGTCTTAGCAAATGATAGATTTTTACAAGAAGGGGGCACACACATGCAGCCCCATGGACCTGATTCATGGATAACTATGGATATGCGATCCAAGGACCTCGGGGACACATATCTTATGTCTTTATACTGTAAACCCTGCTTCTCAATTCTAAATGAGTCGGTAGGACCTGGATTGCACCCTCCATATGCCCAGATGAATACAGTGGTGCCTCACATAAAGAGCTTAATTCATTCTGGAGCAATGCTCTTTAACTGAAACACTCTTTAAGTGAAGCAGATTTTTTCCATAGGAAATAATGGAAACTCAGACGATTGGTTCCACAACCCAAAAAATATTCATATAAAAATATTAACTGGATGTAAAAATGATGACAAAACACTGGAATTTAATTCAAAACTTGCATTCAATGTGCATGATCCTCTGAGGTCAACTTAGGCTGCAATCCTAAAGACACCTTCCTGGGAGTAAGCCCCGTTTAACACATTGGGGCTTACTTCTGTGTAGACATGCTTAAGAGGCTGCAGTCAGACACTTTCCTGGGAGAAAGACCCATTTAACACAATGGGGCTGACATCTGAGTGGACATAATTAGGAGACTGCAATCAAAGACACTCTCCTGGGAGGCTTACCTGGGCTGCTGCTGGAGGTTCAAGGTTGTCGGTTCGTGCACTTGGGGGCAGTTAGGGGCAGCTGCTTCTGGCACCTCCAGCCAACTGCCCCCAAATTGGGGGCAGTTAGAAGCAGCAGCGCTGGCCAGCAGCCCTTTTAAAGAGCCTCCATGCGGAGCGTCAGGGCTGTATAGCACACATGCCCATAGCGCGCTTGCTTGTTAAGTGAAGTGGAACTTGTTATGAGAAGCAAGATTTCTTGAAAAATTTTGCTTATTATGTGAAACGCTTGTTAAGCTTGGCGCTTGTTAAGCGAGGTACCACTGTACTATTTAATTCTGAATATGTGCAACAGAATTAAATAGTATTCATCTGGACATATAGAGTATAATCTAGGTCCTACTGACTCATTTAGAATGGACTATTTCTGTGATGTGGAGAGGGGGGATTTGCTTCTTGGGTATCAGCCTATCTTCCATATCAATCCACCCAGCCTTCATGCTTTGCATGCAGCGTATGCAGCGCCGAGCACCATACCATATTCTCTCAAGACTGATGCATGCCTGCTCCTATATGTGCAACAGAGTAAAATCTGCAATTACTTGGTCAGTCATACATTCTTTCACTCTTACTTCTTAGTCTTGTGCCTGTTTATAATGTGACCTGCTTTTAGAGCTCTGTCATCTCATTCTATGTACGGCACACTGATGGTGTCATGTAAATACTAACTCAGAACTGAACATCACGATCCAATCCCTTTTAAGTCCTATCCAACTTTTCAGCACGTATGCAGCCAGGATGCAGAAGCAAGCGTTAAGGGGGAAAAATCCTTACTTTGAGGAAGTTTCAATTATGATATATACACCCCACTGCAGAATGTAATACATGCCTCATTGGTATGGCTGTATCCTTGCAAAAATTTTTAACCGGTATGGGATTAAGTCACGTTAACTTTCAGCAAAAGTTATATTAGTTCCTCTACTTGTCTCTCTGGAGATCCAAGAAGGATCATTTTAGGATGTACCCAAAACACTATTGCACTGGGTCAATCCACTGTTGGGTAAAAATTTGTATCCTGTTTCTCTTGGCATGGAGGGGAAAGGTCCCCATATGGAATGGAAACCATCCTTGCTGACTTTGTGTTATACAACAAGATTAAACTCAGAAATGATGTAGTTCAAAAACTCCCGATGGAATCCTTGTAGAATGCAATTCAACAGTTGTTCCGATATGGTAGTAAATAAATTTTAAAATTCCATTTATATTTCTTTTTTCCACTTTAAGCAGAAAATGCTTTTTCTTGGACACTGGAACTTTCTATCCACTCTTGAAAACGACCCCCTGAAGAGTATGAAATGATAGTAGGGAACACATTTTCTTGGGCACATCGTATATTTCTCATCTATCCAGTACAACATTATTCCCTTATTAACACAGTTATATGGCTTCTCATTGCAACTCCCACCTCTGCATGAGTGTTTAGTAAACAAGTCAAACACCAGAGATGCTGAAGGACAAATAATGTTCCAACAAATAAAAATAACCGGATCCCAAAGAGCTGAATGCTATGGTGTGCAATATAAAATAATGTCCACACAGCTCCCTACTGTTCAGAACCTCACATTTATTCATGAAGGTCTAACATATTTTCCTATAAACTTGCTGAAATTACATGGGATCTAATATAACAGTGCCTAAGGCAGCGCTAATAAACTTTTAATGCATCACCCCACCGAGCCTATTGCCTGAATAAGCAATATTCAAGAGACCCCATCTGTAAACCATCCACTGGACAGAAAATTCACTTTTTTGAAATGGGGACTTTTTGCTTTAAAAGAAACTTGATTAAAAAAGAGGCATAGTATTTTAATGTATATATGTCTCCCTTCGGTTCTTAAAGCATATAATGAACTCTCAGGAAATTGTGTCTCTTCTTTTTCTTTCAGCAAAAATATATATGAAATTGGCATTAACAAATCCATTGCTTGCGTTGGTGTCCAAATATTTTGGCCAGAGGGCCACATCATCTCTGACACTGATTTATATTTCAAATTTGAAAAATTTGAGTAAATTTACATAAATTTACATATAAAAGTATTTTAGAGGCATATAAAGAGGATTACAAAGCTTGCCCTCGGGTTGGATGGACGGGTCTTGCCACAGGCAACATTAAGGCTCACGGCGTGCAACATCTGTTTTTCAGGTCAAGATTTGGACATCATTTAAACCATGAATTTAAGACATGAATTTAAACCTGATTTAAATCATGAATGCTGAGGATTTCACAATATTGTTTGTCAGGATGGTGTCTGTGTATGGAGGGGAGGTGGGAAGACTTCAGAAACTCAGTGAAAAAAACATCTCTCTATCTATATATAGATATAGAGAGAGCTTTTGAAGAGGCTGGAGAGAGGCAAGGGGATGCTCCTCCCTCCAGCCCAGGCTGCAGGAAGCCTTGTGTTCGAAAGCCAGGCTTCTAAAGTGAAGCCTGTATCTCCCCCACTGTCCCGAAACACCCTCCCACCCCCCAAAGGCCCCCCAGTTCCCCCAAGAACCCCCCCACCCCCCAGAGGGACCTGCTGTTGCCTGACCCATTCAATTCAGGTAACAAGCGCAGACTGGAAGCTCTTTAAACTTTAAAGAGCTGCCAGCCAGCATTCATTACCCGCAGCAGGTTCATTACCCGAGGTAGAGGCGCCACCTAGTGGTAGCTTTGTTACCTGGAACATACTTTACTCGGGGCATACTTTGCCCGAGCTACCACTGTATATAGCTAGCAAAATGTACCCGCGTTGCGGGAGTAAAATACCCCCATGGGCCATCCTTCCATGTGCAACATTGCCCTCATATGCATCAACCCCCCATGCGCATCATCCCTCCCTGTGCATCAGGCACCAGTCACCACATTGGCTGGACATCTATCTTCAATGTTAAATATAGGACAAAAACACATTTCACCCCTTTTCACCCCCTTAAGAGTTAAATTTCTCAACATAGGTTCTTGGTGGGTGTTGATGTCACAGAAGGAACACCTTCCCTGAATTTCATGCTTCTTGGTCCAGGGGTTGGGTCAGAGCATCTCCCAGTCAGGAATTCTTTAATGTAAATTATATGGAGGAAAACGTGTTGTGCCCCATTTCAACACCTTCTGGTTGGAATTTCCAAAAATTGGTTCTTAGTGGGTGCCTCCAGCATGGAAGGGACACCCTCCCCAAATTTCATGCTTCTAGGTCTGGTGGTTTTGGCTGGGCGTTGATGAGTGAGTGAGTGACTTTTCAGTTTTATATACAGTGACGCCTCACGTAACAAATGCCTCACGTAAAATATGTTTCACATAACAAACAAAAATTTCTCTAGGATTCTGCTTCATGTAACAAACTGTGTTTCATGTAAAGAACACAATCGTTGGCAGTTGGGGCAGACGCTCTTGCCGGCAGCCCTTTTAAAAAGCATCAGGGATGACTAGCGTGCCTGCCTATAGCGAAAGCAACACTTCCACGCTATTCCTTCTGTGGCTGGGCATCTGCAGGGCAGAGGGAGAGAACAGCAGTGGAGAAGAGGGAAGCAGCTCAGGGCTAGCCAGAAGGGAGCAACCAAATTTTTGGGTTGTGGAACCAATCATCTGTGTTTCCATGATTTCCTATGGGAAAATCTGCTTCATGTAAAGAACGTTTCACGTAACGAACATGCCTCTGGAACGAATTAAATTTGTTATGTGAGGTGCCACTGTATACAGATTTCTTCAAAATGCTAAAACTGAATATCTGAAATCGTGAAAAGGATAAACAAGAGCCGATTTAGAGATTTAATGTGGTATTTAAAATCAACCCACTTCTGAACTCCCAGACACACAAAGAATTCTAAATGCTACTGTTAACCCAATCAAATCCTGATCAGGCAAATCAATAAACACTACGCCCAGATGAAGGGTTCATAGTTTTTCTAAGTTAGTTCCAAATCATAATGTACAATCAATCCAAGGCACTATTAAATTTTCCACTCCAGGATAGTAATGGGGGAGATATTAAATTGTCATCACAGCAGTGATGAAAGTATGCTTGGAATGTTTAAACGATAGATGATGACATACAAGTGCATTGATTAGCTTTTCAATTTTTTTATTGTTGAATACATAAACCTTTGTGGTGATGTTTTTCCTCTCCCTTTCTCTCAAGAAACTATAAATCTATCCTTTGCACAAAACCAGACTTCCTGCAAGAGGAACCATTGGAATTAAATGGAAAAGCAAAGCAAAGTGTTTAAAGTTTATATCAACATCCATGCAGGATAAAGGTAATTTATTCAGAGAAAAAGGACCCCCTTGCTACATTTAATCAAGTTAAAGAACATGGGAAAGTGCCCTCGTGGCCTCGTATTCTGACTTTTTTTCTGCCACTGAACTATTGAAAAACAATTTTCTTCTCATAAAACACCTTAAATCCAAAGTCTAATTAAGCTATTCAAACACAGCTAAGCTGAGAAACAGACTTATCTCTGTTCACTAAGTTTTTCATTTGCCATTTTGTGAAGGGTGGAAGAATCAAAATTGCATTTACCTTTTTTTGATAGCACACAGGGCTTTCACATTAAAAGATTATTTTCTTAAACTTCTGTAGACTGAAGTTGACTATACTTGGAAAGAGGACAAACAATACAAAAGAACTTTTAGCGAAATAAGCTCTTACTTTAGGGTAAAATATGAAAAGTTATAGCATTCAAAGAATCCTGGTTTAGTGCCTTCACTTTAGTTTTGACCTTCTGGACAAAGATGCACTTGAAACCACATTCAAGGTAAATTAAGGATCTTCTCCTGTCCCAGATTCTCCAGCCCCAACTGATGCACCGTAGGAAAGGCAGGCATCTGCATGGTGATCATAAACATGATGTTCACAGCCTTGCGCTGTTGCAGACAGCAGAACATCGCCAGTGTCTCCAAGACTAATCTATTAGCATGCGAGAACTACATACTCCTATTCCCCACACATCACCGCTTCCATGATTGATGGTTAAAGCCAAGCTAAAGAATCCACATCTCTTTTGTGCTTTGGTTCTGTTACACAAGACATACACTGATGCTCATAAAATTGACCAAACACCACATTCATTTTCGGACCAATTTATGACTGTTATTTTCCCCACTGGAGCCATTGTAGCTACCACCAGCTGATCACCGTTTTCCTACATATTAACTCTTTTTACTCCCATCACTGACTAATTTGGAATGTAAAGAAGTAAACAAGGATCGCTGTTTCTTCCCAAGATTGCAAAGGAATGCCAAAACTGTGACACAGAGACAAGTTCAGGACTAGTTCTATAATTATACTGAGAACATGCCCCATTTCCGATCCACCCACATATTTTCCTTCTTCTCAAGTGTTCAGTGTTGTTCCCTGACAGCTTCAGATTAATGCATGTGCAATTTTAAAAGTATGATTAATTTTGATTCTAGCTACTGTACAGAAAGTGCACATGAAACACACAAATTGGCTTGGAAAGTCATCATTGTTATGTGTCACACTCATGTTCTGCTGGGCTCCGTTACACAATACCACCAGTAGTAACAGAAGTTTCTTGGCTAGTAAACCACTGTGGTTTAGCCACCTGAGTTTTTTTCTCCTCAAAGGGTTGTAGACACCTCATTTTCCCTAATCCTGACACCAAGTACAAAGGGAAAAGGGGGGTTACTGTGTGTTCTTGTTTATTATTGTTGTTTAGTCATTTGGTCATGTCCACCTCTTCATGACATGGACTGCAATATGCCAGACCCCCCCTATCAACCACCAGCTTCCAAAGTCCATCCAAATTCATGTTCGTTGTGTTGGTGACACTATCTAACCACCTCATCCTTTGCTGTCCCCTTTTCCTTTTGCCTTCACTTTTTCCCAGCATCAGGCTCTTTTCAAAGGAGTCCTCCCTTCTCATGATGTGGCCAAAATATTTGAGCTTCGACTTCAGTATCAGTCCTTCCAGTTGACAGTCAGGGTTGATTTCCTGGAGAACGGACTGATTTGATCTCCTGGCAGTTCAAAGGACTTTTCTGTGCAAAAACAAAAAACCAGTCTGAAGGTCCCGTTTGAGTGGTATGTGGGCAACATACAGAGGTGTCAGAGAAAATGTTTGTCTTTTACTTCTGTGTGTATGGTACAAAGCGGCAAAAAAGAGAAAGCTCCCTGCCTCGGCTTCTTTTTGTTTTTCTTTGTTGCCTGCTACTTCAAGACCACCTTCAAGTTGATGGTGCAGAAGCAGGGTGACCATATGGAATAACTGCAAAAGAGAACAAGCCTCTTCCAAAATGCAGAATAGCCATGAAAAATTTAGGATATGACAAAATATAAGCGAAAATTACTCATATATGTTGCTTTCACATGGTTAATTTAAACACTAGGTTAATTATTATGAAATTAAAAGTATTACATATAATTTTTACACGTGATTTATTAAATTCAAGAAAGTTACACACTGTCTGCTCACATGGAAAAGGAGGACCTTGGGGAAAAAAATTCCAGGAGACAAGGCTAAATTGCAGGACATGTCCTGGATAAAGAGGTCATATCGTCACCCTGAGTGGTGGGAAAAGCAGGTAATTAGCAAGCCACTCTCTAATTAGCAAGCCACTCTGGATCACACTGAAAATACTTTTCTTCTAGGAAGAATGCATCTAGGAAAACATTGTCTAGGAAGAACCCTTTAGGGAGTCTGTCTTTGCAAATAAGATGTGACTTGTGTCTGTCCATAGCAAACATGCAGGAATGGAGGGATGGGCAAAATCTTCTCTCAATCAAACATTTCCCTGAACATCTCTGATTTTTTTTTACCAATTACTGCCTGAAATTTAGAGAAGAACTCACTTTTTGTCCAGCAGCAGCAAACTTCAGGGTTGAAAGAAGAGGTTCTCTTAAAGTTGCCGGCTGTTTTAAACAATAGCAATTTACGTGCACCCGTAGTTACTGCACCACCTAGAGAAAGCCTATGGGAAATTCATATTGGAATCCAAAGTAAGTTGTTCTTACACTGGAGCAAGGACTCTCTATTGTTACTCTGGATTTTGCCCATAGACTCATATAAGGAAAATGTGCCTGCTCCTTTTATGCCTTTTTCCCTAGCGGGTATAAAAGGAAAACAGTGGAAGATGCATCTCTGTTGGGAAAGCTGGAAAGTGGAAATGTTGACAAGCTGGAAAGTGGAAATGTTCACCCAGTTGCTGCTTGGTGAAGACCCTGAACCATGCCTTCCCAATTTGGCCCTTTATATATAATGTGAACATGATCATTAATTATTATTAGCATCATCATCAACATTGTCACTGTTCTGTGGAGAATGTAATCAGTAATCATGAAATTGAATGACAGATAGTAAAGAGCTCCCAGTTTTGCAATTGTTGATTATGGCTCAGAATTACAAGGCACTGTGGCATGTAAACAATAGGAGTGCTGGCTGTGGTGGAATTTACATTCCCCGAGACACAAAGCAGTGGGTAATTGATCCAACATAACAAGCAAGATGGTTTGAGCCTGAAGATCCTTGTTCCTGATTGTGCAAGATAACAAGATCTGAATTGTGATTATGCAACCATGCCCTTTCTTTTCAGTATGAACTTCCTTGGAGAGCAATGAACTTCATTGGAGAGCACTGCTAACTGAATATTATGGAAACACTTTATCCCTCTAAGTTTTTCCCCAAGATAGATTTCAAATAAGTTATCTTAGAATGTTTGTGATGAATGAAACTGTTGTGTTAACCAACGTAAGCTGTGGATGCTCTGTCTTCTAATGCCAAAGATCATAGTCCATCTTTGAATGCAGGGACAAAAGAAAGCAACACACAAATGGTAGAGCTGCAATGTCAGCAACAGGAGTATGTGCCAATGCAAGCAGTTTTAATGCTAATCAAACCCCTGCTACATACCCCCTCCAACAACAACAACAAAACACCGTGTCAGGACTTGTACATTTTCTCTAACAACTCCACAGTCTGCCATCAAGCCTTGGGCCAGGATGTGGTAATAATTTGCTTTGGCAACATTTTCACATCAGTAGAGGGAACTCCTCCTCATTATCCTGGCTTCACCCCTTCCTGAGTATTCAGGGAATGAGAATATGATGCATGCTTTTTATGCATGCTTCCAGTGATGGGTAAATCCAGCGGGGCTTGACTCAAAAGGCGTCTAGAATCGTTCCCTGCCCTCTGTTACTTGATTAAAAAATGAGTCATAATGGGCACTTTCTGAGACACTGAGGATACAATCCTAACCAACTCCAGCACTGACATAGGGTGCAATCCAGAGTAACTACAGGGAGTCCTTGCTCCGGTGTAAGAACAATTTACTCTGGATTGCAATATGAATTTCCCATAGGTGGTTAGGTGGTGCTGTAACTACGGTTGCACGTAATGTCTCTTACGTGCTTCCGTAGTTACTGTGGATGGTAGGGGCAGCTATTTTGAAGGGGAATGTGTTGCATCCTGAAGTTGGGGGGCAGTTATAGAAGCCTCTTCAATTGCCTGAGTCTTCCATTCGTGACTCAATAGGAGTCAAGTCACACACCCCTTTGAAAAGCCTGTATGACTCTGCAGAGGGAAACTGCAGAGAGCACTGCTGGGTGGAGCACATGCTTGGTTGTTCTCTTTATCCCACTATCCATGCCTATCCTAATGTCCAGCAGGTATACAGAACAAACTGTCCCCTTCCCTTCCTTTGAACAATCCCACCCCAGTCCTTACAAAGGAAACCCCCCTTCACTTCACAGGCACAGCAGGGAATAAGGGGACCCTCCAGCGGGAGCCCAGGAGCAGGGCTCAGGGCAGGGGCAAAGTGAGCTGAGCAAGCTAGAAAAAGCTCACTGCAGCTCTATCGAGGGAAATGGGGATGTTGCGGGCTTTATGCCTATCGTAGTATTTCCTTGGATGTTGGGCCTTGAGATGCCTGAGGAAGTTGTAGATGGTGAGCAATTTCTCAGTGATGGTGGTCTTGCAGAAAACACACTGAGCAGAAGTACACTTGATCTTCAGTCTCTATAAATTGCTGAAACCAAAACACCACAGTTTCTTCCCCCTGCAAAAACTTATGGTAGCAAAGCAAATACTGTCTGGACTGGAAAGCTGGGAGGGATGTGCAGAGCCTATCTTTGGCTGCAGTGCATCCCCAAACCTACCAAACATGTCTACTCAGATCTGAGTCACCTATGGAGGTGGCACAGATTCAAGCAGATGAAGCAAATCTGGAACTGGCTGTCTGGGGATCCAGACTTGATCTGACAGATCTAAGCCTTGCCTCCTGCTCTCTACCCACCCACATGCCCCCTTCCCCTTGTTAGCCCTGCCTTACTATGCTTCCCTCCCATCCCCTCCCCATCCTCTCTCCATTCACCTTCAGACATGGCCAAGCTTTGCTAGTGTGAGATCTCTCTGGACTTAGCCTACACAAGCTAGTGCACCTCCATGTGCCAGCCAAGCTTGCTCATGGGGAGGCAAAACCCTCCAGAAAGTGTCACCTCTGCTGAAGTGCTGTGAGACTTGTAGATGGTTAGAATTTCATTTAGGAAAATCTAGCCTTGTGCAGGGACATCTGCACAGATTTTCCAAAGACACCATGTTGGGTGAAATGATGTGGGCAGATCAGCCATAATCCTTCAGATTCCAGGCATCTCCAGCACATGCTCTAGTAGGCTTACCCTCTGGCACATCTTTGGCCAGAGGTGTCAGTGAGAATAAAAGAAATTTGTCAGGAGATGCTTCAAGAGTAACATTATAGATAGCCATTGCTGATGGCCACCATTCATCTTCCCTCCCATATGATGTCATACAAAATCTGTCATACAAAATCCAGTGGTTCTCAAACATTTAGCACCAGGACCCATCTTTTTAGAATAAACATTTCTCAGGACCCATTAGAAGTGGTTATGACTAGAAGTGACATCTTCAAGGAGGGAAATTTAACAATTCTAAGCTGCAATCCCACCTACCCTTACCCAGAAATCTCATTTACTATCATTGTTAAAAGCACATACGTGCCAGTCAATTAAAAGTACAGATCTCCCCAAATGCTAACAAATACTATAGTAGCATCAAGTCTAATATATTAAAAACAAAAATATTAAAATTAATTTGCAATCCACCTACTGGGTTCTGACCCACACTTTGGGATGTACCTGGAACGTGTTGTGAACTTAATCTTATGAGTTTGTCCCCTCCTTTGTGTGAATCCATTATTGCCACCTAAAACAGACATTACCGAACAGCCATTGATACAGCCACAGAATAATTTGTATAAATGCTCTCTCCCCTCCTGCAAATATATTAGCAAATTGTATATTAGTAACTTGTACAATACAGAGTTCTGGCAACTTGTATGTATGTTCTCTACCCTCCTGCAGATATGACATACTGACAAAAAGCAGTGGTTCAGAGATTGAAGGAAAATACCCTTTTCCACGTGGAGTGATTTTATACTGATGTCACATCTTCCAGAGATTGAGGGATGTTTTTTCAGTGGGTTTTTTTTGTCTCCTAACATTTTACCTATGAAGAGCAGAGATGTCTTACAGAAGCTTTAACACGCTTCCTGTCCATTGTTAATGTAACATGATTCTTTCCACTACTCTTACCATATGGCAGGGGTGGGATGCAATGTTCTGACTACATCAAGCAATGGAAAAAGAGCACAGCTGGCTATTCCCAAACCCCAAGCCTTTTCCATGTAGCTGCAGCACATTGTGCTTTTTATCCTCTGGAGGGAAATGCATTTTCTTTAACAATAAGCAGACTTTTGTATATATGGTCTGTTTACACAACGCACTGGTTTGCTTTATGTACAGATTCAGAAGAATTGGTTCCCTTTTGTTCCATCTTATTCATATTGATTTTTTCAAAAATGGAAATTATTGCCGCTGCCGCCGCCACTGCCACCATTGTAGCTTGTACGCATGTACTGTTAAGAAACAGCTCAGGTTGAATCTGTTATTTCAAAAAAGCAATTGTGTCAATTTATGTTCTATAAAGTAAACTCCTCTAAGAAAGATTCCATTTCACAAACTGAGATCCTAAATGACTGAATAATCACATGTTTATTTTGTTGACATGTTGCTTTTGCTCTGTGGCTGCAACTGGAAAAGAAATCAAACAGTAAGCATCCCTGCCATACACACAACTGACATAAATGACAAATGTGAGGTGGTTGTGGTTAGTCTACCAGTATGATATAGATCCTTTGTATGGGAAGTATTTCCAAATGATACAGTTGGGAGCGGGCATCTGTTTCCATGGAAATGCTATTTTCAGTGGCCGTCCAGTCCCCAAAGCAATATTTGTGCCAGCCCTAAGGACAGAAATGTATGCGGATATTCACACTGACTAAAACTTCATAGTGCAAACATAGCGGTTCAGAAAGAATGCCCCCTCAACTAGAAAGCACTTACCCCCAGGTAACTGTGCATGCAATTGTTGACAGGCGGCCCTATGTTGAGCTGTCCATGGCTCCAGGACTACTGAGGCATCTGATCTGAACGGTTCCTGATGCACCCTGTGAGTAAGCAGGCTAATGCTTCTACCTCTTCTCCCCCCGGAACATCCCCCATGCAACATCCCCCCTTGCAACATCCCCCCACAACCATTGGCACCCCTTCCAGGCAAGTACAGGATTTTGGACTGGGTGCTGATCAACCTTCAGTGTTAAGTATAGGCAGAAAACACATTGCAACCCTTTTCAATATAAATATGGTTTTTACTTCAGCAGAAATCAGTGGCATCATGAGGACACATACTGATACATCTGCTGCAATCCCAACCATGTCTACTCAAAAGTAAGCCACATTGTGTTCAATGGGGCTTACTCTCAGGAAAGTGTCTTTAGGATTGCTGACATCTTCACATACAGATGTGCACATTCACTTAACTCTTCACTTTAACTCACACTAACCAATTTCCATTTGGTTACACTCCATTTTCTTTTTGAAACTGGAACTATAATGGGTTTTAGACATAAGAACACAGGTAACAAAGACACATGATTAATCCTGGACTGATACATGGTCAGACTCTGGAAATACTCTTACGAACACACAATAGACTATGAAACAGATTAGCAGAGAAGTTGTTTTAAAAATTGCTTTTGTATTTGAACTGCATCATATACTTTTATAAGTGTGCCTTATAAAAACAAATTACTCAAAGATTGTTGTATTCAAACCTAATGGCTGTTTGTGGTCAAGGCAGAACTAGTAGAGTTTCTCCCTTTTTATGGGCTGGAGTAAAAGCTTCATGGAGTAAGTTGTTTTTCTAGCTGACTATGAAATTTGCTTTTTCTTTAAATCTCTTTCTGTACAGCTCCTACTTAGCGTCTTTTGTCTAGCCAAGTGGGACAGTTGCAATTATTCACCTCTGAGCTCTTGGAAAGTGAATATAATTCAATGCAGCTTTCCAAGGGAAAGTATAATTCATTGCCTCTCATAGAGCTGCTTTATGTGGGTCACTTAAAATTATGAAACAGTGCATGCCATGCCTGGTGTACTGTGAACCTCCCCACTTCCAACAGATTCTGCAGACTGCCCCATCAACAGAGGAGGCAAAACTGTGTCACGCTGATAGATTGGGGTCTGTTGAAAGCATGGACTTAAGAGGCTGCCTTGAAGAATATTCCTCCAAGGTGTGGAATTCTATTTGTATGTTTTTAATCTAACATGAGACACCTTTGGGAACTGTTTGGAGGCTAGAACATGAGATAGAGATCTCATAAATGAAATTAGTGCTTCTCAACCAGTGGTACTTATACCACTGGTAGTACTTGAAGTGGTGTCCAGTGGTACTTGGGGAGCCCCCCATATTCCACTGCCTGATAGCGAGACTAGCAATGCAGTACAACAACACCAGTATTTTGTGTTTGTCACCGGTATGTGGTGTTGGTGTCAGACCTCCCTGAACAGCCATTTTTGTGCCATGACATCTCGGTCACCTAGTCAGCTCAGGATGGTACTGTCAATTACATTTTTACCCATTTCACCTTATTTTCACTAGTCAGGTCTCCCTTTACCATTCCAATTTCCTTATGTGGATTGATTATTCACTACTAACTCTTCTCAGTTTTAAATCCTAACATGGTTTGGATGTTCATCTTTCTACCCTAATCTAACATTACTTCCAGGTCATTGCATTATTCTTAGTCAATGTATCATCTCATAGTCAATATTTGTATGCAGAAGTTCAATCAAAGAATTCCCTGTTCTCAAAACTTTCTGGATACCATGATGTTCCAGGCACCATGACTAACTGAGACTATCTTTGACACAAGGTTGCAATTAAGATGAAATTCTGTTAGATGGCCATGTACGCTGCTCAATGCTCTTTGAAGGAAAGGTAATATAAAATGAGATAAAAGATACTGCACTGAATCTGTTTCTTCCTCATGAATCTCTTTTAAATTTTTCTTTTCTCAGACTTTTGATGATCACACTTTAACACTTTCATTTAAGAAGCAGCTCAAACCCTATTTCTCTAGCCTTTTCTTCTGGCAACAATCTTTCTAGGGAAAACAAGTACTTTCCAACGTCACTCCTATAATAGTTTGGATTTCTGGATGTAACTGAAAATTACTCTTCTTTTCCTCCTGCTCACACTGTTCACAATCTCTCTCTCTCTCTTTTCCTTTTTTCACTGTTTACAATTTCTCTCTTTTTAACATCTCAAAGGAAAAGTGGAGTCTTTTCCAATTGTGCATAATTTTGGGCACAAAGCAAATAATTTAGTTGAGTGAGGATGCAATCCTAACCAATTTAGGCCAACACAAGTCACCTGCCCCCAAATCCAGAGTAATTACAGGAGCACGTAAGAGACTTTACGTGCACCTGTAGTTACTGCATCACATATTGAAAACCTATGGGAAATTCATATTGTAATCCAGAGTAAGTTGTTCCTACACCAGAGCAAGGACTCCCCATAGTTACTCTGGATTTTGCCCTTACTCTGGATTCCAATTTGAATTTCCCATAGGTTTTCACTAGGTGGTGCAGTAACTATGGGTGCACATAAAGTCTCTTACGTGGCTCCTGTAGTTACTCTGGTTTTGCGGGTAAGTTGTTCTTACACCGGAGCAAGGACTCCCCGTACTTACTCTGGATTTTGCCCCTGGTCTCCTTGTTTCTGTGGCAGTGTGTGGAGGCCAGAACATGTGTGTGCATTGGACTAACAGTTTTTGTGTTAGTCCAAGGCACTTTTCCAGGCACTTTTTCAACATCCCCAGGCCAGCACAGGACTTGTGCTGGCCTAAGTGTAGGTTTGGATTGTAGCCTGAAAAACACTTCAATGGAGTACCATTTAAGGATTTTTTTAAAAAAAACTGTAATTTCAAAAAACTAATGCAGTATCCTGGCCAAGAATAGAGCTTCAAGGAGTTTGATGATGATTGCATAGCACAAATGCTTGATGAATGTCTGTGTATATATGTTTGTGTGGGTGTGAAATTTGGTTTCATTTTCTATCCCCTTTCCTATGTTTACAGAATCCACCCAGTGCAAAATTAGTCATGCCAGTTGCAGCTTCTGCCAATTCAGAAAGGGTTAATAGGCATTGGAACTGAAGTGAGACAACCTGCTGAAGAGACACACGCAAGGTTGGCAGCAGCGAATATCCAATTCCTATTTGTGCTTAAAGACAAGTCTTCTTTGATTTGGATAGTCACATACCATACAATCCAGAGTAACTATAGGAGCAAGTAAAAGGCACCACCTAGTGAAAACCTACAGGAAATTCATATTGCAATCCAGAGTAAACTCTTCTTACGTCAGAGCAAGGACTCCCCATAGATACTCTGGATTGCACCCTTATTCTAGTTAACTGTTTTATTTTTTTTAATGGTTAAAAGGAAAGCCATATGAGTTTTGCTGATATTATAGACAGTAAAGTCATCTAACACAATAGTGCAAGCCTGGAAAATCCTGAGCCATTCCTGGGTTTAAGAATGTTTGTGGTTATTAGCATAACAAGACAACTCAGTGGTGCATTACTGCAACTTATTTGCATTGCCAACATTTAAGAAGCCATAAAAAAGAAATGGGCCTATAACCAAAATGAGTCAGCTTGTAAGCATGGACGGTGGTTGATAGTTCATTGAATGTTACTAAAACTGTTGCAACTGTTCCTGCACAGGACTAGAATTAAAACTAGGTATACACACAAGGCGAGTGCTTTTAGTTAATTCCTTGGTTTATACAGATTAGTGAAAACAAAGTAATGCACTCCCCAAAGGCTAACACGTTAAAATTGCAACACAGCTCACATCTCCATTCAGATCCCTGTGATCTGGAGATAGGTTGCAATATTAATGTTAGTTGTTTTTTCCCCCTCAGCATGACTTTTTTTTTTTTAAGAAAACAATTCAGTCTTGTCTTTCAAACCAGTCTTTTAACAAATGTCAGATGTCTCCTGACATGCACAGGCTGGCTGTTTATAGCATCCAGCCTTGTAGTGGGATTCTCAATAGATCTCAGAAGATCTCATCTCCTTCCTTACAAATTCTGAAGACAACTTATTTCATTCATTTGATGAGCAAGTTGGAAAGTACTGAGTGCAGGGGATGTCTCCCTCCATTCCTTGCCCTTAGTTTTAATTATTTCAATTTCAAAGTGGTCAATTTTTAAAACATATTTTGTTCATTTTGTTTTTCTTTGCAGCAAAGTTTATGGAAGGGCTGCAGTGGCTCAGTGGTCAAGATGCTATGCTTGCCAACCTGAAGGTCAGTACATTGATGGTTTGAGAACCAAGTACTACAAGATGGAGTGAGCTCCTATTTCTTGTCCAACTCCTTCCAGCCTAGTAGTTCAAAAGAATGTAAATGCAAGTAGATGAATAGGTACCACTTTGGTAGGAAGGTAACAGTGCTCTGTGCATTTTGACATTAAGGGTTTAATCCAGAGTACCCACCACAGGGTACCCACCACAAGGAACCAAATCTGACCATTCTGGCTTCAGGGAAATGGCTCAGTAATGAGTGTCCAGATATCCCCATAGTGATAATGTCCCACTGGCTATTATCCTGCTGAGCTTGGGAAAGTTCTGAAAAGCCCACAGCCCCTTCTACAAGTCTGCCAATGCTGAAAATCACTGTTCTGGGATTGTAGCACAATTATGGATTTTGCAATTCCTGTGGTGCCATTTGGATACCACCTCATCCTAGAAAGCAGCTGCAGACCAAAAGTCCAAGTATGGTTTTGGAAACTGTTGATGTAGTTCAGGGATCTCAAACCCTGGCCTGGGGACAAGATGCGGCCCTCGGCAAACATCAATGCAACTCCCTGCAAGACCCCTTCATCCGGCCCTTGGGCAATCCTTGTAATCCAATACATTATTATGTGTAAATTTATGTAAATGCAGTGCTTTTTCTGCAGGGGGGGAAAGGTGTCGGTACTCACCACAGTTCATCCCCATATGACGAATTATTAATTAGCTGCTGAAGAGGGCTAAAAGGTGCCAGTACTAAGTACCAGTGAGTACCCCCAGAAAAAAGCCCTGTGCAAATTTGAAATGTAAATTAGTTTTCTGGCCCCTGACATAGTGTCAGAGAGATGATGTGGTCCTCCTGCCAAAAACTTTGGAGGCCCCTGCTTTAGATGATACTCTTTTGCTTCATAATAAACTTTTGCACTTGGAATGACAAGCAGAATCTGTTCTCACTTACTCTCATATACTTATATTATATCTTATATTATGAAACAAATCATGCCACTGTGTGCTGTGGGTGGCGCAAGTGGTTAAGACACTGTGCCTGTTAACCACAAGGCCAGGGTTTGAGACCCGGGTCCCCACAAGACAGGGTGAGCGCCTGTCCTTAGCCTAGCTCTGTGATGCAGCTGGAACCAATTGTATTGGCTCTGCCATTCCATTGGACTATTTCAGTGGTGTGGAGAGGGGGAATTTGCTGCTTGGGTAACAGCCTATCCTCCATATTAATCTACCCAGGCCTTCATGCTTCACCTCAAGCACGATACCATAGTCTTTTGAGACTGATGGATGCCAATGCTAATCATGCCACCAAAGTACAAAGCCATTTCTAAAACAACCACATATATTTGCACATCTTCAACAAAGATTGTGTAGCTGTTACTTATACCTGTAATGACATACCATCCCATTTCACACATGATTGTTGACATGCTTTCAATTATCAGTATATTATCAGTATAGTGAAGTGCTTTCGATTATCAGAGATTATCAGTATAGTGTAGTGGTTATTATATGTACGAATGATAAAGCATCACTTTGGAGGATAGGTAAAGTGCATCAAAGCCCATGTACTAAACACACTTTTGATGGATTTCTTTTAACATTAAAAGTA
Organism: Cryptoblepharus egeriae; assembly: GCA_030015325.1. Classification (NCBI taxonomy): domain Eukaryota; kingdom Metazoa; phylum Chordata; class Lepidosauria; order Squamata; family Scincidae; genus Cryptoblepharus; species Cryptoblepharus egeriae. The sequence continues at coordinate 39,413,270 of JAREYC010000004.1, read as the reverse complement.
ATCCTCCATGAAGCAAAATTGGGTAAATTACCTCAGTTAAACTGGTATATTACCCATGGCCTTGTCCCTACAACCTCTGGAAAAAGGCTCAATTTCAGAGGTTAATACTCAAAACAAATATGCCTAGCTAGCTCAAGGGCTTGAATGTAAAATATATTTGCAGATTTTTTTGGTGATGTTTTAAAGGCTCAGGCCAAGTTTTAATGGGCAGTCACACATGAGTGGCTATGAAAGACTTACAATGAACCAAGCTGATAAGCTGATTTGATTTGAATTAACTGCATGAGATTGCGGCTTTGAAAAGCTGGCCAAAAGAGGCAGCCGCAAAAGCAATCTTGCAAGCCATTGGGATGGTTGCTTCAGATGCAAAGAAGTGTGGAAGGAGGTAGGGGAACCCAACAGAGGCATTTGTGTGAGACTGACATCTTTTCCGCTAAAGGAACCCAACACAATGGAAGTGGGCTTTCTATTTATTTTTTTTCAATAAAGCAGCCTAATAAAGTCTCTGTTTGTGCCTTTGTTCCAATAAGATGGTTTTTACAGATTATTGTTTTAATAAGGTCAGCAGCTAGTATCAGCAGCTAGAATATGCCAATAGGTTGTGCTGCACAAGGCATGTGTACTCAGTAGTTACTCCCATTATGGTCAATGAGGCTTACTCTCAGAAGAGTTTTACAGCTCAGGTTTTCCATATCATTCCCATTGATTACAGCATTACACCTTTCAGCTGGACTTATTAAAAATTCTTTACAAGGCAAGATTATCATTGAGATGTGTTTAGAAAAAAAATTACAACCTTTGTGAGATCCAGCATAAATGAGATACATGCATTTTTTAAACCAGCACTTAACCCCAGTACCAGATGTTATGCCAACATGGAGATGGTGCTGAAAACAGAACTGTAATAATGAATACTTTCCTCCTCCTATAATGTTGAGCATCTTGAAGGATTTCTAATCCCTGGCCAAAAGGCCAGCTCTGGGATTTGGAGTAACGCTTCTGCCTTGTGACTGGAGTTGCTGCATGAAATTAAATGAGATTGGAGGACAGGGATTCTCTGGACAGTTGCATCTTCCCAGATGTCCTGCAGCCTTCTAGGATTCTGAGCAACAGATGTGATTTACAGACTCCAGAGCATCCCTATCTCCTGATCTCACAAAGTGCACACTCCTAACCATGTCTACTCAAAAGTTAGCCCCATTGTGTTCAATGGATCTTACTCCCAGGAAAGTGACTTTAGGATTGCAGCCAAAGGCATGCAGCCACATGGCGGAATGGAAAGCTCCGGTTCAAATGGGGATTAGTTTTCTATTGCACAACAGTCACAAGTTTGGTGATCACTGATGTTGAGGAATGTTCACCATGTAATATGCTGATGTCATTGCATTGTGAGTTTTCCCTCCCAGTGTTAGCCAGTAATACGGTATGAAAAAGGTCACAACATAATCATACTGCATCATGTGATAAGCATTCCACAATATTATGGAGATGATAATTCATCCATTGGGAAATTACTTTTGTCACCATTTCCCTAGATAGCATAAATTTTGCCCCTATATTTAGAGACGTCAGGAATTAAAAAAATAAATTGAATGTAATTTACTTTTCTTGAGTAGCGCATTAAACATTGCGTCGAATGCAGTGGTGTCCAAACTTTTAACATTAGGGCTCTTGGACCTCTAAACAGCTGTAGAGAGGTAGAAAATTCAATAGGTGTAGCTTCTCATCTCACAGGATCACAAGCCATTAATTTTTTTCATTTTCTTTGTAAACCACTTTGTGAACTTTTTAGTTGAAAAGCGGTATATAAATACTGTAGACAGTAGACAGACAAGCTGCACCTGCTAAAATTCCCTCTTCTTCACAAGTGATAAAGGTCCAGGAGTCCTAAAATTGAAAGTTTGGACACCCCTGCTCTATTGTGTTAGAAAATGACTCACAATTATTTTAGGAACTTGCCCTACAATCCAGAGTAACTATGGAAAGACGTAATTACTCTATATTGCTCTATGCATTTCCCATAGGTGGCACCATAACTATGTCAGCATAAAAGGTCCTGTAGTTACTCTGGATTGTAGCCAAAGGTATTTTTGTTCCTAAAATAATATAACTATTTTAGAGTTATCAAACTAGAAGTATAGAAAATACTGAAACCTCAACTTTTTCATGACTTTTTCCTTCTTCTTTGGGTCTTAATACATGCAGTATTTTAGCACAGTGATAGCCAATTACATTCTCAGCTGATTGTGCTGAAATAATTGACCAAAGTTGATAACAGAAGATAATAGGTTCTACTGATGAACCTTTATAATTAACTAAAACTCTTCAGATGTTCAAGCTTAACAAACATTCAATTAGCTATGGCAAATCAAAAAAAATTAAAAGAAAAAACCCAACATGTTTTCGCATTTACTACAAAACATAACCAATGCTTCATTTTCACCGAACAACTTCCACAAGAGATGAATCTCAAAACAAAATTGACTCCATTGCCATGTGCTTGCTTCCACTGAGATTTGAGAATCACTATAATTGATCTGCATGCAAACATACACTGCAAATTACAGGGGCAACTCTAGCAAAGTCCACCAAGTTTTCAGATTTCAAACCTTGTACATCTCACTGAATAGAGAATGCAAAAGTCAATGGATTTACTCACCGCCGTGTGCCCAGCACAGTAGGTATAGCTAGCATGGGACTGGTAGTGCAAGCTTGTTCTTGGGAAAGTGTACGTGTTCCATAGTGGTTGGTTGCTGTTCCACTGTGAGCTGAAGCCAGGACTCATGGCCACTCGATATTTACTGTTTTGGTATGTTCTTACTGTGGAGTTAGGCTATCAAGAAAGAAGAAAATCTAATGTAACATGGACATAAATAGGTTCTGTACTATACATTAAACATAGCATTTGTTGAGCATGTACAGTTTTCTGCAGGAGAGGAAAAGGCAATTTGTTTATTGCCCATTATAAATGTATAAGTGTACACATTTGATCCCTGTTCTGTATATATAATGCTGGGAAGAAATGGGTTTTAATTAAATGAGAATGACAACTCCATAGCAACTCCTGCTTGCTCTTTCTTTAAGCATATTGTTTACTGCCGTATACTCTCTAGAAGAAAACGCAAGCAGTGACTGGGGAGCCTACAAGGAGGCTGTCCACAGCTTTGACGTGGACAACAGCAGGTGTTCAACTATGCAAACCTCCATCCAAGACACAGTGGAACTGTTTTTCATGGTAAGTGTGCTGGAAACTCTTTCTACATTGAGAAAAAACTATCCCTATAATCCTGAGTAACTACGGGAGCACGCAAGAGACTTTATGTGTACCCATAGTTGCTGCACTACCTAGAGAAAACCTATGGGAAATTCATATTGCAATCCAGAGCAAATTGTTCTTATGCTGGAGCAAAGACTCCACGTAGTTACTCTGGATTGCACCCTATATTTACTTTTGTCATCGGTATGTTTGAAACTCAAGTAAGCAAACCTATGCATTGCCTTATCAGGGAGGCAATCCATTTTATTTTAAGACATACTATATGATTTTATTTTAAGCCACACCATAATGATTTTGCCCCCCTCAAATGGATCCAATCAGCCTTCCTGCACTCCAAATTTCAGTCTCCAAATATTTCATGTCAACATGTGAAAGATTTTTCTTTATTGTTTGGTAGCTGTTTATTGAGAACAGTTGAGCTTGGAATGGGTTACAGATTGAGAAACACATGAAATCAGATCACCTAAATACTCACTCCTGCCCAGCTAGCAAAAGTAATTCACTTTATCCCCCACTTTGTAAGGGGTTGTTGAAAGAAGAGGTGTGGGTCATGCTGCAAAGCATTACTGGGAGCTACGAGAAGCTGCTTATGGGCTTGTGACAAATTCATTGGCCACCATGGGTCCTAGAATGCCTTGGTGAAATGAACAGAAGCTACTTCTGGTTTGTGTCTGCAATTTTGCAAGGCATCATGGAGACCAATGGAGTTGGTGGCTACTAGTAATATTTTGTGTTCTGTGAGCATCTGATCACAAAGAAGGCATTAAGTGGGTTGTAGTGGTAGGAAGTTTGAGAACCACTGGTCAAGAAAGTGCTTTCAGTCAATCTGAGAAATATAACTTGTGAAAGTTGTCAGAACCCTGTTAGTTGTAATGGTAATAATATTAACACTATTATTTCTATAGTGCTGAACAAACCTAGCACTGTCAAAATATTACATCTATACGTAAACTCATCACAGAAAACCACAAAAGATAAAAATGAAACAAAAAACACATTTACTAATAACCAAACACTGGATATAAAAGGAAGAACAGTAATAGAATGCTTCACATTTATGGTTATGAGAAATTGTTAAATTCGTTTAATGTACAATCCGGCAGGGATATAACATTGTCTGCATCAGAACCACGAACTCCATGTTTGCTCCATGTGCTCATGGTGAATCCAGTAACAAATGAATGAACAAATCTGCCTTTTTAGCTATGTGCTCTGTGGAAAGATACAACTGGCTCTGGCTCCCTGTGGTGTGCGAATACAGTACAGTGAAAAGCTAACAAGCTACGTTTACATTTCACACATAATAAGATTCACTACAGGGGAAAAAATCCAAGGAATAGCTTCACTAATTTAGCAGTGTATGAATTTATGCTTAGACAATCAAGTTCTTTTTGAGACTAATTTTGTTTCTAAATGGATGGAAAAAGAACAAAAAAGAACATGTCAGTATAAATGCATCATATGGTAAAAGATTTTATGACTTTCTACAGAGAATTCTGGTGGTTGCCCCAATTTTGTTTCTATTCAACCAAAGGGGTCCCCTTTAACCAAAGAAGCAGACAACACAATGTGGAACATCCTCCACCTCTTGGTCACAATCTCTTGAGAAGTTGCTCCACAACAGGGAAGGAGGTCCTTTGTCACCAGCTTAACAAAGCTTCCATTCTCTATGCAAACTGTAGAATAGGTGTCCGTTGTTATCTGTTAGTTCCATTCCGTAAATCCCGTGGATAAAAAAATCCATAGAGTTAAAAAATTGGAAAAATAGACTTTAAAAACCCACTTCCAGGTTTCCAGCTCCTCCATTGTGTCTAATGTAATAAGGTAGTACCTTAATAACTGTAGGTGTTTGATTCTTGGAGTGAAGAATGGAATGATTGCTCGCATGACTATCTCTCTACAACAGTAGAAAAGCAGTTTTTAAAACTGTGGTTTGCAGTGGCCATTCGTGTTGAGTCAATTTGTGTATAAAAATTCAGTGTAATGACAAGATTGGACCTGTATTCTCAGCCAAACAGTCTTTCCTATCGCTTCATCAGCACATTAATGGCTTGCTGCTTATACCACGTTTTCAGCTATACCCAGTTTCACCACTCTTTATTGATAATACATTTTCTTGCCTCCTTGTTACCCTGGGTGAGAAACAAGGTGTGGGCTCACTAGTCTCTTTGCAAGTAGGTCTGGATTACTTCTCATGAGTAGACCCGGCTCACTTTTTGCATGTAGACTAGCCCCCAAATCCAAAGTAACTATGGGAGCACGTAAGAGGCTTTACGTGCACCCGTAGTTACTACACCATCTAGTGAAAACCTATGGGAAATTCATATTGGAATCCAGAGTAAGTTGTTCTTACACCAGCGCAAGGACTCCCCGTAGTTACTCTGGATTTTGCCCTAAGATTCATTGTTGGTTGCTGTGATGCATTTATTCAACACTTTATTCAACACTATGATGCATTTATTCAACACCATAGCATTTATTCAACTCTTTGCATTTAGAAGGATAATGCAGCCTGTTAGATCATTAGGATATCAGTCAATAGACCTGGACAAATTTCTTTCCAATTCCCATGGATAAGAAATCTTTCCCCCTAAAGAGCCATTTTTGTCCTTTTACCCCCCAGCAGTTTCCAGCATCTCAAAACAGAACTGCTTTCTTTTGTCTTGTGTTAGCAATTCCTGGAGTGTGATTTCTAAGGATTTAACTTACAGCTCTCCAGACACAAAGCATACAAATGAACACTAAAGGCTACACTAAACTCTCATTAGTCATACTATATGACAAGTGGTTACTTTGTTCATTTGGAAGAGGTTTATGGAGAGAAATATTACCCTTATACGTAAAGGAAACTTTTTCAAATAAATCTTTTACAGGACTTTGAATCATGATAAATCAAAGAAAATGTGGGGGTTGAAAAACTTTACACACACACACACACACACACACACACACACACACAAATGCTCACACAATTTTCTCCTAAAGGACTGCTAATGAATTCTCTTTGACCAGTTACTGATCTTCCCTGCCACTCTTCAAGAATAAATTTAATCTTTCTAACCCCCAAATCCAGAGTAACTACGGGAGCACGTAAGAGACTTTATGTGCACCCGTAGTTACAGCACCACCTAGTGAAAACCTATGGGAAATTAATATTGGAATCCAGAGTAAGTAATTCTTACACCGGAGCAAGGACTCCCTGTAGTTACTCTGGATTTTGCCCTTAATATGATTGAATCACTGCTGAAAGTGCAGCAAATACTGCATTTACTCAAATGTAATGCACCATCAAATCTAATGCACACCCCTATTTTTAAAGACTGGAGATTTTAAAAAAGCCTTACTGGCAATTGTAACAAACAGCTGCAAAGCAGGTACAAAATTTAATAATGAGTTTATTTAATATAAACTACATTTAATAATGAGTTATATGACAATAATAAAATGGCAATGAGGTCATATTGTGATTTTTACCTGATTGCACTACTTTATACATTAATCATAATGTAATAAATTGTTAAACTAAATACTGACCTACACTTATAATCAAAATACCTGTATTTACTCCAATCTAATGTGCCATCAAATCTAATGCACACATCAATTTTGGAAACTATGGTCACAATCCTGAGTAACTACGGGGAGTCCTTGTTCCAGTATAAAAACAATTTGCTCTGGATTGCAATATGAATTTCTCATAGGTTTTCACTAGATGGTGCAGTAACTACGGTTGCACGTAATGTCTCTTACGTGCTCCCGTAGTTACTCTGGATTGTAGGGTAAATGTGAGAGTTAGATTTGAGTAAACAGAGTAGTTTTTGGTACTTTTTTCTATAAGGGCTGCAATCCTAAAGACACTTTCCTGGGAGTAAGACCCATTGGACACAAGGGGGCTTACATCTGAGTAGACATGGTTAGGATTGTGCTCATCGTTTGGAATTAGAGGGTGTAACAGAAAACCTGGGGTTGGAGACACTGATAGCCAAATATAGACTATTTAGTTTATTTATTTAGTTTTATGAGTGTTCTTTCTTTCTTTCTTTCTTTCTTTCTTTCTTTCTTTCTTTCTTTCCTTCTATCTCTCTAAAATATTTATATAACACTTTTCAACGAAAAAGTTCTCAAACCGGTTTACAAAGAAATGTGAGCCCTTGTGAGCCATTTTGGGACAGGGAATCATTAGCCATTAATTTTTTCATTTCCTTTGTAAACTGCTTTTTTAACTTTTTGGTTGAAAAGCAGTATATAAATACTGTAGACAAATAGAAAAAATTACTCAATGACTCAAATCTCTTCATCTGCAAAAAAGCTTTTTGTTTCCTTTCACTTTGGAACAGAAAGCAGACAGAATGTAGTGTAGTATTTGCTAGAGGAACACTACAGGAGGTAATAGTGAAAACGTTAACAGGACATGGAGTCTAGCATTCTTGCTGTCTGTGGGCTCCTTCTCCTTTCCATTTAGAGCACAAGCCTAACATGTCTATTCAAAAGCAAGCCCCATTGTTTTCAATGGGTCTTACTCCCAGAAAATGTCTTTAGGATTGCAAGTGTTCTTACTGTCACCTCCTCTAGTATTTCTTAGTATTTCCTGGAAGTGTATTTATGTGGGTGGCAAAAGGGGATATGAACTCTGGATGCTAGGATGCATGGCAGTATTTCTACTGTATAGTATCTCCTGCAGTGTGACAGGCTGTGACATCCTGTGTTGCAAATTTATGGTGTCAAAGAGGTTCCTTCCCATGTTTGGTGGTAGCAACAAGCAGTAAAATACTCATCCCTGGGAGCTGCCGGGGGCAGAGACTGACCCAATGGTGGCTACTCATTGGATCTCTGTCTGCTTCAACTTCTACCTTAGTTCACCCCGCCAGTGATTCTCTGGCCACCAACATTAGGTCTAGGTAACTTGTGGTGATTGGCACTTGGCATGTTGGGCCAAAAGGATTGGTTCCTATACAGCTATTCAAAACTTGTTACATGGAAAATATTTTTTTCTGTTTTATTCAAGATGTACTGGAAAAATGCATTACATGCAAAGAAATTCAATGTCTATGCAGAAGTAAGTCTTGCATATCTACGCAGAAGTAAGGCTTGTGCATTTTACACATTTCAATAACACACTGCTGTAACACAACACAACAGCTGTATACTTTATGGTGTATGGTTGTTCTGTGTATGAATAAGTTTACAAGCATTTAAAGAGCATGCTTGGACCCTCTTCTGAAATATATCAAAGAACTGAACCGCATTTCCTGAATCTTATTACAGTCAAATTTGAATTCATTGAAGAGCTGCTTCTCCAACGCTTAAAAACACAGATATTTATAGAGCACGTTTCAACTTCAAAGAAGCATACAGACACTTAAGCTGCAGGAAACTTTGACTGTCCAGGCATTTCAAGCAGTTTTTGGAAACAGCAGCTATCCATCATCCGTGTGCTTATTTGCATTTAAATAATATGCCAAATTTGACCAAGCTTTTATAGATCTAAATCTTGAACAAAACAAAACAAAAAAAGCAGGCCTCCGTCAGTCTTGAAAGACGATGATATCGTGCTCTGCGCTGCATACGCTGCATGCAAAGCATGAAAGCCTGGGTTGGATTGTTATGGAGGATAAGCTGTTACCCAAGCAGCAAATCCCCCCCTCTCCACACCACTTAATTAGTCCAATGGAAAGGCAGAGCCGATATGATTGGATCCAGCTGGCGTCGCAGAGCTGGGCTAAGGACAGGACCTCATCCTGTCTTGTGGGGCCGACCCAGGAATCTAACCCTGGCCTGCTGGTTAACAAGCACAGTGTCTTAGCCACTTGCGCCACCCACAGCCCTAAATCTTGAACAGCATCCACAGTTTCTGCTCTGTCACTTAAGAATTTCTAATGCAAACTTGTGATTTAAAAATGCCACAGAAACAACTGTGACCAGAACGATATCTGAAAAGGACGCAGGAATTTACTCATACTTTTCTCATTTCCCCCCTTTCAATAGCTACTTACTTGACTACATTGAATAATTATTTTGTTCCCAGAAAATTTAATGTTGTCACAATTTATTCACTTCTGTTTCACAGCTGACATTAAGGAGAAAAGTCAGAACTCAGTTCTATGTTCCACCATTGACTGTGATTTCAGAAAAGCATTTGGGGTATGTAAATGACATCCAAAATTTAGTCTGTGCTGTCTAAGTTGCTAAGCTTTTAAAATTAACTTCTCAAAAGCATGAGTGGGCTGGGGAAATTAGAGAGACTCAGTTCGAGTCTCTCCAATCCCTGGATTATTATTATTAAAAGCATTCTGCCTTTGGCTACTTCTCTGTAGTTTTATAAAAAAGAGAATTGTGCCTGGAGAGTCTTAATAGGCATATTTCTCTTCAACCACCAGCTTATTCTCTTTTGAGTCCCAAAGGATTACAGCATATGACAAAACCTACTGTGAGGATAGGTGCCTCTGGCTGAGGAACAAGATGCCCCAACTTGAAAAATGCAACCATAGAGATTATAGTCCTAACCCGCAAATGACAAGAATTCTAAAATATTATTACTCCTGAGACAATAGAGGTCTCCTTGAACGATGCGATGAGGAAGAGAGCGCCAGATAGCAAACTTCTCTTTCCACTCATCAGCGAGTTCAGCTATGCTATTCAGAGCTATTTTCAAAGTGTAACGGAAGAGCTTAGCAAAAGAAGAAGAAAAAGCTAGCTCTGTAAAATCAGTTCATCTCATAAATGTTCCATGTTACAAAACTATCTATTGAAGCTTCACAAGGTCAGACTATAATGCAATAACCCCCAAATCTAGAGCAACCACGGGAGCACGTAACAGCACATATGTGCACTCATAGTCACTGCATCACCTAGTGAAAACCTATGGGAAATTCATATTGGAATCCAGAGTAAGTTGTTCTTACACCGGAGCAAGGACTCCCCGTTGTTACTCTGGATTTTGCCCATACGTCAAGATTGGTATGGTTATGAATACAGGTGACAAACAAAACAAAATCAACATCAGTAATCACAAAAATTGCTAACAGTGTAATAGCAAATGCATTTCTTATGGAATAATAGGCTTTATTGGGTTCACTTCATCTTCCTTCAGACTAAATATGCAAAGAGGAACGCACTGGTTCTGTACTTTTAGTCCATTAGAGTTCTACTAATCAATTTATAAACAAATAAGGTTAGGCTCAAATAGCAAAACTAAATTTAGCCAAAGAGGAACATGGTCCCAGTTCATTTATGCAAAAGGCGGTTTTCTATTTTTTAAGGACTCAGCAGATTGTTAACAGCCCATTACTGATGCCCCTTTTTGTACAAAAAATACTGTCAATCCAGTCCTATTGGGCTGCCTTGACTGTGGAACTAGCCTTCAGACATCACTGGCCACCAACTATAAGGCTACCAACCAGAGAAGGTAAATCAGATCATGAGACAGGAACAGGTGAGGGGAGAGCAGTTTAAGATGGATTTAATGAAATCTATGGTTGGGTTCAGACACAGGCCATATTTTTTTAATTAATACAGTTTGCATTGTCTGAACCTGAGTCTGTTCACAAATTGTTTGAGGCTGATCAACAAGGAAGTGAAACCAGTATATAACTGGTTTGAAAATTAGAGCTTTTGTACAAGCTGTAATTTCCCATTATATCTGAATAACAGATAAGAGATGATCCATAGGTATTGCTCTGCCTTTGCTACACCATGGAAACTGGCATAGATTTATGAAAAGGATTCCGGTGCAGATAGGAAGTAAGTAAAGAGAAGCAGCTCCAAGTCATACTAATGAAGCGTAAACTGTATTAGTTTAATACAAACTTGGAAGATCAAACCACTGGGTTTGAAATGGTTGCCACAAATCCTTGTTTCACATTCTGACCCAACCCAACCTAAAGCCTGGTTGGTAGAATTTTGCAAGTACTATTTGGGGCCTTTTTTCCCTTAAGCAGCATTAAGTACTGAACTCCCGTTCTCCCCAAATCTCACTGAAAAGTGTCCTACCACATGGTGCCAGATTTGAAATGAACAGAAAGCTATATGCGCTGTTCTGCATAGATACCAGAAAGACCACAGAGTGAAACATTTTGAGCTTGTGCCAGGTATATACTGTGGAGGGAATTTGAAAATAAAGTTTTCAATTACAGACAGCACTACCAAGCCTTTGGCGGAAAAGCTGTGACACAAGCAATTAGGGAATCCAATATAACAGACAGCCCTAATAGTTGAGATAAGCTAGCTAAAAATATTTCCTTCAATGCCCACTTGAGTGCCATTTCCATAGTATTCACTCTAAGCTGCTTTTATCTTGAGAGGTTCCAATAGACACATACGGGCAGTAAACGAGCACAATATGTAGTGTGGGAAATCTCCAGGGTAAATAACTTATGACTCTTTGCCATTGCGCATGAGTGTGACAACAAAAAGGTAATGCTTGCTTAAATCAGCCTGACGCAAGCAGTGCATTATTAAATATTGTCATCGCATCTAAAAATATAATAAATGATTTTCAGGGAGAAAATAAGAAGGAACAAAAGGGCAAACCATGGAGCACAAAATTAAAGGAAGTAGGAAATAGGGGACAAGATATAAGGAACACTAAACTTTCATTTAAGATGGCAAAACAACAAATCGTAGGCAGGAAACCAGCAAACTGCCTAAAGACTGGGTGAAAAAGTCTCTAAACACAGTTCTCTCCCCTGCCAATATCTACCTTAGCAAGGGGGCAAAAACTACTGTATTACTCTTGAGAGATGGGCAGCACAATCCAAACATATACTGGACCAAGCAGGCTGACTGGCCTGCACAGAATCCAGTGCACATCCACTTCAAGTATTGGGATTACTGCTGTGCTACCACAGGGAATGAGAGGTTTGTCTCCTTCAGTGTTGGGCTACAGCACCCCCAATATGTTGATGGAGACTTGAGCCACCTTATGCTACCCCCCAAGCCTGCCCTCTATCCAGAGTGACCAGATGCTGAACCCAAATTCCGCCCCCCAGTTCCCCAAAATTCCTGTAATCCAAGCCAAAATTCCTACTCAGTTAAAAAAATGTAGGACATCCCCCCAAAATGTAAGACACGTTAAAATAAAGGACATGTAGGACATGTTAAAATAAAGCAAAATGCTCAAATTGGTTTCCTGTGCTTAATTTCAACACTTTTAAAATTGAAAACCTTTTAACATGCATAATTCTGACCCAGACATGTAAGATGCCATCAAAACAGTTTGCAGCAACACAAGCCACGCAAGTGACTTCAACATTTATGATTCTGACCTATATATGTAAGACATCCTCAAGGCAGTTTGCAGCAATGCAAGCCATGCAAGTGACTTCAACATACATGATTCTCACCCAGACATGTAAGACACCCTCAAGACAGTTTGCAGCAATACAAGCCATGCACATGAGGAGAAAGGTGGGAGTGGAAAGTAGGGAAGGGGGTGGGAGAGGTAGGTAGGAAAGGAGAGGGGGTGGAAGAGGTAAGTAGGGAAGAAGAGGGGGTGGGAGAGGTAAGTAGGGAAGGAGAGGGGGTAGAAGAGGTAAGTAAGGAAGGGGAAAGTAGGAAAGCAGTGCAGGTAGCAGGACCTGGGTGGGTGAGGGGGGGCATTTACCTGGGTGGGTGAGTGTTAGCAGCAGAACTGGCTGGCAAGACTGTGGAGGCGACACAGGGGCTGCCGGGGAGGCCAGCTGGCTTGTGAGATGGAGAAGTGGTGCAGCAGCTGCTGGAAAGCAAGGCCAGCCTGAGAGGCAGCCTGGTAGCCACAGGAGGGGCAGGGCTGGCTGCTGAACAGCGCAGAGGGCAATGCAGGGGCCACAGAGCCCCAGATCATCTGCAGCCAAGGCTGCTGGCAACACTCCACCTGGTCCCACTCTGGAAAGCCTCAGAGCCACAAAAATTTAAAAGGCCTGGGATGTCCAGTTTCTGGAGAAAGGGTTTTTTTCCCTTTTCTGGTTAGCTCCCCCTTTTTCCAGGGGTCTCTGGGCATTTCTAGTCTATAGCCTGCCTCTACCCAACCTCCCTCCACCCCGAAACACTCCCCCCACCTCATTCACATTTTCCCCTTGCCCTCACCAAACTAATACCCTGGTCTGCAAGGCCAGCACAACTCGCACTCCATCCAGGTCCCACAGAGGAATGTTCTGGTGGAGGAAGATTGGTGCACATCCTAACCTCCCTGATTTTTGCAGAGATGTGCCTTATGGCATGTTTGCAACCTAAGGGCATCCTAGGATTGTGCCATGAGTGGCAATCAAAGGGCGATAAGGACATTACCAGGGAGTATGCAGAAAAAAAATACCAATACCTCAAGAGAGTCTATGTGCAGAGGGGCACAGATCTGATCCATGGATAACATATGAGGTCCAGTGGACCACATAAATGGAATCTGCAGATATGGAGCCCCATTTATTTCAAAGGTCAGTAAGCAGAAGCCATTATTTGCCCATATAGTGACCAAGAATCCCTGGATCAGATCCAGTAGTGGTCAAGAATCCCTGGATCAGAATTTGCCATATATGTATAGTTGCTTTAGTATACGGTACTGCTGTCATACAACAGAAACATATTTTGTCCAAGAGTATTTGGCAATTTTATAATAGAATTTGAACTGTGTGTAGTTTTCCGTGATATGTTTGGAGTAGAAAAGTGACATATCATATCCCCCTTTTAACTTTACACTTGGCCAATTCATGTATTAAAGTACTATATAAGGTTAACATGTTTTTCATTTTCATGTGAATAGTGTACAATATTGTTTTGATGTTATGTGCTGCATAAATTGGTACCTCGTTTGATGTAGTTCCTCAGCCTTTTGGTTTGGAAAATATTCTGTATTAGATTAATCTGTTCATTTTTCTGACCATTGTATTGTCAGTCTTTTGGCAATAGAGGGCAATATCTGCTGGAAGCATTGACCAAGTTGTCAAAAAAAATTATCTTTCACAATATATCTGTTATTTGCAAAATTGCATCTTCTATCCAGAATACAAAATCTCTGTTTATACAAATTCTTATTATTAAGAGTGACTGCAATATCTGCCATATCTTTACTAATCTCTGTTTCTTATAAAGGGATTAGAAAGCTGGAAGATATGAATTAAAAAATGCTAAGCTCTTCAGGAATTGTTATCAACATTAAAAGTATTCAAAACAATGAGCTCCAGTAAAACCTTGGCTTGAGAGCCTTTTGGATTGAGAGCATTTTGCAAGACAAGCAAACATTTCTTTTGAATTTTGTCTTGAAATACAAGCAAAAAATTAGTCCTGGCTGGAATACAGCCAGTTTCAGCGGTTTGCCAGCACCTCCTCAGCCTCTCCTAAGAGACTAGGCTTTGCATGTATATTCTGAAGTAAGCCTACTACAGTCAATGGGGCTTACTCCTGTGTATGGGGGGCAATGGAAGGAGCCTGAGACTTACAGGACAATCCAGAGCAACTAATCTGTCCACATAAGAGCCCTTAGGTTGCCCTATCTAACACTAGCTTGGAGCAACTGCAAGATGCTCCAGCCCAGTTACTCTGAAGGAGGCTTAGGGCAGAGCAAGGCAAGATAGGGTGCCCTAAGAGAGGTGGACCTGCTCTGCCCTAGCTGGGGCAGCCGAAGCAGCTCAGGAGAGGCAAGTTGAGGGCATGTTTAGCATTGCCTCGGGCAGAGCAGTTACTCTGTATCCAGAGCCTGTTTCCAAGGCAGAAATGCCCTCTTCCAGCCCTCAGAGTTATACCACCTCAGGAGCAGGTATAGTAATGAGTAGACCCATAGGGGTCCATGATAAGGCCCGAGTAAGAATGGCAGTGCTGACCAAAAATCTGAGTTCTTGGCCATTCTAGCTGCAACCCCTGCCTCTCAACCTCAGGATATGGAACAAACTACGGCTGCCCACAAACCTCAGGATACAGCAGGCCACTCCAAGAAGCCCCTTGTATTCACTGGAGAATGTACTGGCATCTCATCAGGGACTCCTTATAAGGCAGGCACCCAGTGGCATCACCAGACTGGTGCGGCTGGTGTGGGCTGCATTGGGTGATGCGCTCCGTATGGGGTGATGTGCCGGAGGAGTTTGACTGTCCTTTGGCAGGCCCCGGGCGTCAGCACCCCCATTCAGGCCTGCTCCAAGGCAGAGCAGCAGCCAGAAGCTGCCACTTGTCTGAGGAGCTGGCCTGAACAGCCATCTGAAATGCACTGCGCAGAAACACACTGAGCATGCCAAACAGCTTCAGAGGAGACTTCCTTAGAGCAGAGAAAGTCCGCGCCTCTGCACAGCCATTCGGCCTCACTCAGGAGGCAGAGCGACAGCCGAATGGCTTCAGAAAGAGTACTGCACAGGCACCAACTCTGACGCCTGCACATTCTCCCCCGAAGCCAAAAGTCTTCAGAAAAGTACTGCGCAGGTGTCAGAGATGGTGCGTGCGCAGTACTCTTTCTGAAGCCAATTGGCTTCAGAAACAACTGCGCAGGCGCCAACTTTGGTGACTGTGCAGTCCAGGTAGGGGGGGGTGCGCATCCCAGGGATGACGCACAGACTTCTGCACCAGGTGATATGCAGAGTCATGTCACCACTGTAGGCACCACAGCTGTTCCTTGTTCAGTGTGATCTGAGGGGTGTCTCCTCAGGAGCAAGTCTTCCCCTTGTGTCAATTACTTAGCATGCTCTGGAGCAGTTAGGGCAGCCCAGGCTTCCTGACTCTCTGGATTCAGCATAACTTTCTGCTCTGGATACAGAATAGTTAGGAGAGTGCAGTTAGGTCAGAGCAGGCTGAATTTGCTCTGGATTGTGTCCTTAGCCTTGCATTTCTACTCTAAATTAAATCCTACTATAATCAGTGAGGGCTCACTCCTGTGTGAGGTGGGCAGATCTGAGAGACTTGGTGCAGGTTAATTTGTTTTATTTTTCTTTATTTTCTTTATTATTTTATATTATAGTATTGTCATCATTTGTATATGAATATTTTTGGGCCATGGAACGAATTGTTGGAGTTTCCATTATTTCTTATGGGAAAATTTGCTTTGATATTAAAGCATTTTGGATTTCAAGCATGCTTTCAAAATGAATTCTGCTCATTAATCAAGATACCACTGTATACTGATCGGTGTTTTAAGTATTTATTATACTGGAAAGGAGGAAAAAATGCAAGGTATTCTTTGAAAGAATATAACATTAGATAAAGCAGCATTAGAATCTCATTCTGGTTTATCCAATTTAATGCACAGCGTTAGTCTAAATTTCAGCATCATAATTTTATTTTCTAGTTCCTCTGAGTTAAAATAAGCTGTAGCTTCATAATCTGTAGGCTAGGCAACTGTAATACAAATGCCGTGTGATACCACTTGATTATTTAAAATCTGCATCTCCTGCAGAACTCAATTATTTATTTCTAGGTGCAGAAGATTGCTTTAAACATATGACAAAAATAGTGTTTATATCCCACACCTTCTGTAACAATACTTCCTGGACAACTTCAAAAAATGAAATAAAGATATAACACTAAAAAACCCCAATAAAATAATAGCGGGGAAAAAGGAACCACAACAGCATCAAAAGGAGCTGATTTAAAACAACTTAGGACCCAATTCTATCCAACTTTCCAGCTTGGGTGTATCCACACTGGGGCCACCTGAGAAGGTAACACATGTTCCCAGACCATAAAAAAGTCCCTGTGACTGCCCCTCTACCACAGGATGCAGAATACATCCCACTGGCAGCATCACTCAAAAACTGAATAGGATTACAGGACTCCCCAATCTCGACATTTGGTTCAGAGAATCCCTGTGAATAGCTATTTTTGCATTATACAAAAGCAATTATTTACCATGGTAATTGATGAATCAATGAGTTCGGATTGAATGCGTTTCCTTTTCCCTGGTTTAAAGCAACTCAGTTTCAGGCTGTTCTCTTGATATGAAAAGCTGTACTTGCTAAAATTCTATACAACTGCTAAAGCGGCTCTGCTTGTCCATCCTGGTTAAAGCTATGGGTATTCTGTCCCCCTTTTTATAAGGTTACGTATAATTGACTCTGGATGTTACCAAAGGAACCTGATCCCAGTAATAGATCTGCCCCTAGGGCAGCCCAGGACACAAGTCCATGATTGCATCCCAGGATGCAAGTCTTTAACTTGCCTACTACCCATCACAACACTCTGCCCCCCCCCCCCCCCGCCCCAACAGTATTCACCGAAGCACAACAGAGCCTCAGAAGGTTTTGCAGCACTGCGGAGCATCTCGTAGGCTTCACCCACCTATAGAACAGTTTCAAAGGGCAGGCAAGGTGGTGCAATATGTGGAGCCCATGGCATGTGTGGTGGAATGTTTGGTGGCTGGAGCTTTTGTTCCCCTGCCAGACATGCCACTCCCTGATTCACACTCATCCTCAGCATCAAAATGAGTTGTACCTGTGAACCATTACCAAAATGATCTGTTTATCAGGCTTCTAAGTCGACACATATAGAACTGCATTTTAAGTCAATCCTGAGCTAAACAAACTGCATCACTTCATACATATTCACAATATATACTGTATCACAATATATATATTGTTTGTTTTCCATTTTAGAAATTTATTAGTTTACTCTGGCATTGCAAAATAAAGCTATTTGGCAAAAATAATTTAGAAATTATAAACTTGAAGTGATAGTAATCGTGATTTTGTTGTATTATGTTTATGTCTGGGTATGAATAGGAGATGCTCTCATAAGTATCTTTTTCACACCTTATTTGATTAGCATGAATCCCAACATACTTTTGGCTGTTGTCTGGTCATAGACGTAGGCAATTAACTGTGGTTGATTGGTTTTGCAATTTAGAAACTATCAGAGTGAAGTATAAGTCAATTACCTATAATTAACCAAGGGCTTAAATCTCATGTGGTGTTACTTGTCAAGGAGTGCTTCTATTCAACATTGTTTTTAATTTAGCTAGCAAGGGATTCAGATCTCTCCCCACCGTCTCCTTTCATAAAATATTTCATCCCTTTTGTTTCATTGCTTTTTATAAAGTAGTGACAGTCACACATAAAATCCCATTATTAATACCAGGAACCATCGGGTTTCTCCTTTGAAATCCAGCTAACCACAACAGTGGTTCCTAGGTTTAAGAAATTTTGTCAGAAATTTTGACTTGGTTTAAGAGCACTGTCTTAGAAGACGAGAACTTCTGAGGAAGTTTGGAACAGGTTTCCATGTCCAGGGAACTTATAGGGAGGACTAGGAGGGGGGTAGCTTGAGCTAGGATGGGACCCTGGGCAAAGTTTGGAACAGACTTCCATGGCCAGGGAACTCATCCGAGGAAGCAACCTGAGCCAGTGTGGAAAGTGTGTGGGGGGTGTTTATCTTCCAGACGCAAAGGCGAATCTATAGATGATGAAGATAATCATAAAATCAGTTATATGTAATTTCTATACATAAACTCGTATCAGTGACGCTAAATGACTAGTTTTTCAAAAAGGGTCAGACATATCCAATCAGCAAACATAAGCAGAAAGACATGCAAATGCATGAAACAAATCAATGGATGTCAAAGCATAACCATAGTTGTTATTGAGTTATAAATTGCTAATGCATTTTTAACTTTTATTTTCTGAAGTTCTTTAAGGGTCTTCTAACTTTTTTAAAAGATGTGGACACCTTAGTGAGCTCAATTAGAATGGAAATAAGATGGTGAAAATGTTGAAACAAATAGAGACCTGAGGCAGTACTTTCTATTGAAGCACTATTTGTTTGCAATTAAAGTGCAATAGTTTCAATTTGGTATTTGAATAATTCATGTTTTCTATCCATTTTTTTGTTTTGCTTCAGTGATCATATTATACATTAATGGGGAAAAATGTTAGTAATGATTTTATGACAAATAACATGAATCTGAGTACAAGCAACATGTGTGGTAAAAATGCAAATGACTACAGAATATATTGGTGTCATGAACTAAATATTCTTAATTTATACTACCAGCACTTCCTAAGCGGTGTGAGTTCTATTGCCAGCTTACATTGCCTTTATAATGTTCATTATGTTCAGCAGTTCTCAAGAGCATTATACTTTTGCTAAGTTTTGCCAATAAAGGAATCATCTCCCTTTAGTTCTTGGTGCCTGGAAGTAGCAGGAAGCAAACACACAAAAATCACATTTGAAGTCAAAATTAGACTATGATAATAGTCTATGATAATAAGTATATGATAATAAGTGTTTGTTTTGCTATTTCTGAGGATGTGAAGTACTTCTCCCATATTATCTGGGTGGATTCCTTACAACAAACCTATAACTAGTCTCCACATATTGTTGATGGAATGGTTAAGGCTAGATCTAGATTTAGACTTGGTGAAGCACGAAGGACCCTATCCTATCCAAATTTCCACACTGATGTAGCCACAATTCTGTCCTGAGGTAAGAGAACAAATGTTTCCTTCCTTTAAAGACACCTCTAGGACAGTACTCCCAGGATGCAGTGTGCACCCTGACAGTGTGGCTGCATAAGTGCTGGAAATTTGGGTACAGTTTGGCCCTTATATAAAGCTTATATAAAGCTGTCAATAGCTTTTGATAAGTGACCCTTCCCAAACTTGCATGGCTCACTTGCAGACCACTCGTGGCCAGTGGCGTAGCTAAGGGGAGTGCACGGGGTACAAATAATACAATAATGTTATATATCATTGGAAAGGTAATTTAATGAAGAATGCAATGAAACAAACTGCATTAAAATATCTATAGTCTATCCAAAGTTATGGCCAGTTAACCAGAAAATGAAAATACGAAAACCCATGGAACAAGAAGTGGACTTTTAAACTCAAACGTTCCCATGATACTTATAACCAATAAGGGACACAATTTTTTTTACTTAATTAAATTTGATTTTGTTGTTGCAGGGGAAAATTAATTAAAAAATAAAATAAAGATACCATGGGATGACAATGCTTTTGGTTGTGACATCACTTCCGGAGCAACTGTTTGAACTTTGCACTAAGCTACGTGATCATTAGCTACGCCACTGCTCACAGCATACCAGTGTGCCATGGTGCACTGGTGAAAACTGCTGGCTTAAGGCCCCCTACGACAGGCCTTAGGTGAGAATCAAACCATGGTAGCCAAGGTTTGCAGCTCAACCTTCCACACTAGCTATGTGGAATTGCCCATCTTTGTTCACTCAGTTTTGACAGAAAGTTCAGATAATTTCTCAATTGTTTTCTCAGTTGTTCTGTGTTTTCTACAGATCCGATTTATTGTTGATTTTTTTTTCTTTTCGAAACAGGAATGCAATTGCAGATGGATAGGCAAAGTATTACTGACCTCTGGTGTTTTGGATAAATTGAAGAGAGGATCACTGCTCCAAACTCCAGTATGAAACCCCATCCTGCACGGACTGATCTGACTGTAACATCTGTCATTACTGGTTTATACAATACTCAAAAGGTGGCAGATAACTTACAATGTGTGTGACTGCCACAGTTTTAACTGTCTCTCCTACTGCGTTCAATGGAAATTATTCCCCAGAAAATGTGTCCCAAATTTATCAAGCTAGTGATCAAAAATTGTAATTACCATCTAAATTATTAAATACTAGCAGAATGAACTAGACGATGTGAGAGAAAAATTCCAAGAATATTTGTGGGCCCTGGGCACTGGCGGACACCTGGCAGTGGGGGGTGGGTACTGGGTGGCTGAGTGCATGAGTCAGAAGGTCAGTGACTCTTCAATTTTATATAAATATATAAGAGATATAATTATGACACAAATATGAAATTTGTAATCTATGAAATTAAGGGCACAATCCTAACCAACTTAGGCCAGCCTAACTCATCTGGCATATCCTTCTGTGATGGTGTGGGGAGGTCAGCTTATGCCTGTGGACTAGCCTAACTCACTCAGGATTGGGGCAGAAGTGATATGGAATTTTTATAACAACCCCAGGTCAGCACAGGACTTAGGCTGGGGTTTATGCCAGCCCAAGTGGAGATCAGGATTGCAGCCTAGGATTTATTATATACTGTTCTCATTTATAGAGGTCAGGGCAGTGTATGTGGCTCCTCTGTGTCTTTGATTGCAGCCTCCTAACAATGTAACTCAGAAATATTGTGTCAAATGGGGCTTACTCCCAGGAAAGTGTCTTTAGGATTGCAGCCTAAGTAGATTTCATAGGATTATGCACATTGAATGCATGTTTTGAATTCAATTCCAGTGTTTTGTCATCATTTTTAAATACAGTTAATATTTTTATATGAATATTTTGGGAGTTGTGGAACAAGTCGTCTGGGTTTCCATTATTTCCTATGGAAAAATCTGCTTCACTTAAGGAGCATGCCTCTGGAACGAATTAAGCTCTTTATGTGAGGCACCACTGTACTTACACTGTACTCTGGCCATTATCTGTTTACTGATGTCATTTCTGGCCCACAGCAGGCACCATGAATGCTATGTATGAAACAAGTTTGACATCTCTGCTCTGACACCTAAACCATGCTGATTTTCAATAACTTTATAAATGGCATATTTACCATACATTCTACAATCACATCAATCATGACTTCAAACATTGGGGCCATTTCCCAAGAGCATGCTTCTTGCAGTACGCTCTATACATTCTGAAGATGTGGATGGTCTGAAAAAAGATTAAGTAGAATTGGCATCAACTTCACACAGCATGAACCCGACCGAGAATCATCTTGCTGAGGCTCCAGAGTGAAAAACAATTGGCTGTGTTAACCTTGCCCAGCTTGAATGACTGCGCAGCTGTAAGTCAGCACGCTTGAAAATGTCTACATCTTACAGAAATCTAATGTTACTGCTCTCCACAAGGATAAGTTTCAAAGTGGCATGTTGTTCTCTGGTTGTTCTTTCCAACTCGATTTAGAGTAAAGACGGTCAAGGTGTCAGATGGAATATATAGTCTAAAGAAATGCAGTAACAACTGGAACATACAACCAGGAATGGCCCAGCAATGAAACAGGGTGAAGTTGACCTCATTGGGAAGCAGAGCCTTGGGACATTTGTCACTATTACTTATTTAGGCTGCAATTCTATCAACACTTATTGACTAAAATGGGACTAACTTCTGAATAGGCATACATAGCACTAGGCTTTTATTCACCTTTAAGTGAACCTACCTGTATATAAAATCCAAATTCTGTCAGTTTGTGGGTTTGTTTGTGCATGATGTGCTCTGACACCTATGGCTGTGGTGAAGAATTTTGGTGACCCCACATACTTTGACTGACTCCCCACCTAACTGTGGGTAATCCCTACCAGTTTAGTGTGCTTAATTAAGCTGTTTTCAGCATAATTTAATGATTGTAATTTAAATTATGATTAAAACAGACCCACCCACAGTCCTTAACCACACCAAAATTGGATGGGGAGAAGCCAGGAAGGAAATAGTGCCTTTATTCACCCCAGTAAGAAACCAGACTCCCGACAGCCCCCCACCTAATTTGGGTATGGTGGGTGAGTCACACCTCCTGGCAGCTCCCCCACCCCCACTCCCCAACCTAATTAGGATGTAGTTAAAGACTGTAGGTAGATCTGTTTTAAAGAGCAGCCATTTTATGTTGCTTGCTACTGAGGAGTTAAGAATTCCAGTTACCCACACCCAATTCCAGTTACCTACACCCATCTAACTGTGGGTGACCCACACCTCCTGGCTTCTCCCCACCCAATTTTGGTGTGGTTAAGGACTGTGGGTAGGTCTGTTTTTGGCATAATTTAATGGCTGCCATTTTATGTTGCTTGCCACTGAGGAAAATACTGCTTGGGCTCCCCTTTCAGAACTTCGGCTTCCTGACAGCGTGATTAAGGACTGCAATGGGTCTGTTTTACACGTAATTTAAGATGTAAGTCTATAAACCATCCATTCTTGCACTTTAGCCTGAGATCCAAGCAGGTGAAACCATGGTATACTATTAAAAAGGTAAAAGTTTCCCTACAAGTTGCCCTGCTGAATAGCAAAAGTGTGGTGCTCATCCCGTTTCTACAGCCACGGAGCCAGTGTTGTCTAAAGACATCTGCATTTACATGGGGCCTGCCTGTACATGGAATGCTGTTATTTTCACACTGAAGTAGTACCTATTTATCTACTTTCATTCACATGCTTTTGAAACATAAGGTTTGCAGGAGTTGGGATAAGAAGCTCACTCCGTCTTGCAGTACCTAGGTCTGGAACCGCTGACCTGCCGATCTTAAGATTGACAGGCACAGCGCCTTTAACTACTAAGCCAACTGCAACCCTTGGGTTGACCATTAGTAGAACAGAAAATTATTTAACAGAAAATGAAGAGAGGAGAAAGTTGAAAGAAGGAAGTAAGTGGTGGTATTTTAATGGAATAGAAGTGGGAGGATGAAAATATAGGGAAGGAAGTGCTTTTGCTGATCAGCAACTTATCTTGGGGCAGCCCTGAATACAACTGGGTAACACTGGGAAATTACCTAATGATTTATCATCACTCGGATTATGGCTTAATTTTTACAGTTTGTTCCTTCTGCTGAAAAATATGTTCATGATCTGGTCAAATTTCAAAAGATTATGGAAGCATCAAACTGTTGTTCACAATATGAGCAGTTTGGTACCAAAATACAGTACATAAGAGTAGCCATTCATTTTGTTTTCGTTCTCTAAGTGAAAATTCTCGTTCTCTACTCTCCCAACGCAACTGCATTTCTGTAGTTATGACAAGTGTAGTATTAGCAACAAATATTGGATGCTCTAACCCCAGCATTCTGCATGTTTGGAATTTCAAAATTCCCCACTCACTATTAATTGCTCATAAAGATGATCTCAAGAAGGATAATTTTCCATGAAGGCAAACAATTCAATGAGAAATTCAGTAATGAAGGTAATCGATATGACCAGTGAAAAAGAATAAAATTTATTTTGATCATCTTAGTTAAGTGCTTTTTAGATCTGTTCCTAAGCATATTCACATTTTTTCCCAGATTGCCCTAAAAGGGTAACATAACTCAAGGTCAAATATTATAAAATTAGACAACCTAAAATGCATTAACATTACTTCTGTTGTCTGAAAGGAATGAAGGAGAGGCCCGCTTATACAAGGTCACTTTCTATACCATTTATGTTCCAATGTTTTGATTGAACAGGCAGTATTTTGGGCATCACAGCAAACCTCCTGGCAGTGCTTTTTCTAATTCCTCATCAGGTCAAGATCACCCTTAGTCAACTACAATATCTTTGACCATAGGGGAGAAATGTCCATCTCTTGAAGTTTTTTTTAAATTCTAAAGAGCAGGCAAAGGTCACTATCTGGGATGATGGTAGACAATAATTATGCATTGCTGGTGCCAGAGGGCAAACAGGTTTAAAGGGTTCTTACAGCTAATTGCCTATTAAATAGTTCTTTTTGCCCCTGTCAAACAGCAAATTCCACCGTGCCAAGTTGGGAAAAACTTTCCTCCACCATCTGTATTGCAGAAGGCAATGGGCATTTACATTGTCATGCCCACCAGAATAACCTGCAGCCTTGCTTTTATTAGGTGATTCTCGAAGGGTGACTCAAAGTGCGAAGAGATTCATATGGTAAAGGATGCTATAGCAGGGGAATAATGATTTGTAGACTGCTGGTTGTCTTTTGTTGTCAAGGAAAAAAAATGGAATCTTTGTGGACCACAGACAACCCCAATACATAACCAAAAAAAAATTGAAATTTATTAGATTCAGCAATTGTTATTACTATTTCTGCATCTGTTGCAGAAATTAAAAGATAAAACTTTGTCAACCTGTTGCTTCACTTATTGTCCACTACAAAGCATCCAAGAAATGAAGGGCAAACTTACCAAAAGATTGTTGAGGACTATGAAGCTCCTGGAAAGAAGAGTAAGGATCTGGAGAATACCCAAGTGGTATTCTCATCCTTCCTCCGGTAATAGGCAAAGGTCCTCAGAGAGACAGCAAAATTTTCCAAGTTAATAGCTGGCTTTGAAAATGGTGTCATTGAGAGGGGTTCAGCTTCTGGGATCACGGACTGAGCTTCATAGAATATGGACTCCTGGCAGAGGAAGGACTACAGCTTATGGCTTGGGGGAAGAGGGTCTTCAGACGGAACATGGCGAACCTGATCAGGAGAGCTTTAAACTAAATAAGAAGGGGGTGGATTATATCCAAAGGAAACCTGGGAATCAAGAAAACGCTCTGGACAAGAATTGTCAGGGCACTGCTGTAACTCAAAAACCTTTTGAGGGGCCCAGGCTTACAAAAAGGGGGAAACACACATTGAGTTGCAACCTCCAGGGCTTATGTTGCATTTACACAAATGCACAGATCTGCAACTGGCTCAATGGCTGCACTCAAAGGCTTTTAGTAAATGGTTCGGTGCCAACATGGAGATTGGTTTCAAGTGGGGTGCCCCAGGGCTCTGTATTGGGCCTGGTTCTCTTTAATATCTTTATCAATGACTTGGAGGAAGGGATATGGGAGAGCCTGATCAAATTTGCAGATGACACCAAACTGAGAGGAGTAGCAAATACAACAGATGACAGGAAAAACCTGTAAGAAGATATGGATAAACTGGAATACCGGGCTGTAACAAATAGAATGAATTTCAACAGGTAGAAGTGCAAGGTTCTGCACTTAAGCAATAAAACCAAAACCATAAATGGTATCAAATGGGGGCTACTTGGCCATGGAGCACAAGCTGAACATGAGTCAGCAGTGTGATGCTTCTGCGAAGAAAACAAATGCCATTTTAGGCTGCATTAAGAGGACTGTAGCTTCCAAGTCGTGAGAATTATAGTTCCTCTTTATTCAGCATTGGTCAGACCTCACCTTGAGTACTGTGTTCAGTTCTGGGCACCCCAGTTTAAAAACGATGCTGCCAAGCTGGAGCAAGTCCAGAGAAGAGTGACAAGAATGATCAGGGAAGCCCTACGAGGAAAGGTTGGGAGAACTTGGTCTGTTCAGCCTGGGAAAGAGACGGCTGAGAGGAGACCTGAAGGGCTGTCATAGGGAGGAAGGGGCTCATTTGTTCATAGCTGCTTCTGAAAGCAGAACTAGAACCAAGGGGTTCAAACTGCAAGAGAGGAGATTCCGGTTAGATATCTGGAAAAAATTCCTGATGGTTCAGGCGGTTCGGCAGTGGAACAGACTGCCAAGGGAGGTGGTGGACTCTCCCTCACTGGGGATCTCCAAGCAGAGGCTCGATGAGCACCTGTTGGAGATGCTGTAGGAATTCCTAGAAATTCTTCTAGGATTTCCAAGATGACCTACTGTGTCCCTTCCAAGTCTAGGATTCTATGAATTAAATGGGCAGTGCAATCCTATGCTGTCCAAAGCACCAGGATTACCATGGCACAAAAATGGCTGCCATGTTATCTGGAGCACTACCAGGAAACCACTGGCCACACCTCAGGTGTGTCTAGTTGAGATCTGCCATTCCCACCTTCCTTCTGTCTTGCTCTGTCCTCCATATGCCTCCTCTCTGCCTTACTCCCAGGTAAGTGGGAAAAGGACTGAAGTCTTGGGGTCTATCCTAACTTTCCAGTATTGGTGCATCCTCAATAGAATCTGAGGACAAATGCTCTCATAACTTGAGGTGGCCTCTGTGATTACCCCTCCACTATAGGATTCAGCTCAAGCCCCACTGCACCACCACTGGACAATTGGAGAGGATTGGGGTTTCTGTGAACCAGATGTGAAGGAAAATGTTGAGCAAATTTTGAAATATTTGAAGTTAAGCATCTCAGCAGTATCTGATTTGCATCCAAATTACAAATGAAGATGATATACACACAAAATGGCATACAGCCTGATTATGGTGTCAGCTGTCCAGAGTTTTAAAGGATGATATAATCAATTAAACCTAGTGAAATATCACATAAGTAGTTTGTGTTGATTATGCTTGAAGCTTTTGATTCCTTGGTATTTATTTACAGTATGTTGAAAAATAACCTTGATATTCATGTGTGTTCTGAGGTCTTAGCATTAAGGTCAAGCATAAACTCCATCTAATCCTGAAGGATTATGCTCTCTGGATGTCATTTCCAGGGAATACAAAATTTGTATGCGAGGAAGTAACTGGAGACTATAGTAAAGAACATTATTATTCATTTAATATTTATGCAGAATACATTGAGAGAGCATGCAAGATTGTGTGATACTAAAAGCTACCAAACAGGAACTGTGGATAACCGTGATGTAGAACATTGGACCTCTTTTGGCTCATTTCTTAACCAAAATATTGTAAATGGCAAGAAACCCAAAGACTTCCCAGTATTTTTTTATTTGTGGAAGATGAGATGAGGCACTTGGCTTAATCCATCCAAGGGTCACAGAGAGGTGCGGTCCAGTCCTCTCATAGGTTCATTGGCAGATCTTGCAATCTGCAGTGATATGTACTGGTATAGCTTCATAAAAAGTATGCTACTTTCATGTGTTGTGGGATGCCGGCACAAATGACTTAAGGCCTCACATGCACAGTAGCAGCATGAAGAAGCCTTGCCTTGCGGGTGAGG
Organism: Cryptoblepharus egeriae; assembly: GCA_030015325.1. Taxonomy (NCBI): domain Eukaryota; kingdom Metazoa; phylum Chordata; class Lepidosauria; order Squamata; family Scincidae; genus Cryptoblepharus; species Cryptoblepharus egeriae. The sequence continues at coordinate 39,385,564 of JAREYC010000004.1, read as the reverse complement.
TAAGAGCAGTGGTGGTTTATCACACTATTTTTAAAATATATTTTAGCATTAAGCATATATTGTGATTTTTTTTCAATAGAGTGATAATAAAGGCCGGGCTTTTTTTGAGGGGGGTACTCACCAGTACTGAATACCAGCACCTCTGTGGTGAGTACTGGCACCTCTGTGGCCCCTGAATAGATATGCCTATGATTACCAATAATCTTCATATTCTTTGTACCCCCACTTTTCTAACATCTTCATGGTGAGCACTCTCACCTTTATTTGTAGAAAAAGCACTGGGTAAAGGCAGTGGTGGTATTCAAATAAATTAACAACAATAAATTAGGTTCTATGTCCTAATAACCTAAATTAACAACAGGTTCTATGTCCCATTGGTAACTGGTTCTCAGAACTGGGCACTCATTAGCCAAGGGGTCTATAGAACCTGGGACAACCCCCTGAAGCCCAACAATTGGTAAAGGTATCATAAAGGTAAAAATAAAGGTGACCCCAACAGGTTGCCCTGCTCATTGTGACTGTCTCTAGAGCATATCTCCCATTACAAGGCTGAAGAGCCAGTGTTGTCCGAAGACATCTCCATGGTCATGTGGCTGGAATGACTAAAGGAGCATGGAACACTGTTTCTTGAGCATGGAACACTGAATAGGTTTTAACATGCATTTATATATGTTTTACACAGTGCATCCTCCCAGTCCATAGGAAAGTACCAGCAAAAGCATTGTTACTTTTGATTCAAGAGTCTTCTCCCCCCTCCCCCCCGCCACACCTACTAAATATTTTTTATGTTAATTGAGGAAAGGGTAACATGCTTTTCATTTCATTTTATTCCTGCATGGTTTATCAAGTGAAATCTGTTTCCCCTCTCCTGCGCATTACCTTTGCACAAGATGAATCACAACAAGGCCAGATGGGAGAAGGGCCTTTTCTCTCCTTAATGACAGAAAAATAGTCTTAAATGATAATTAGCCACAACTAATGGACTCTGTAGCATGCAAAGATTGTAACAACACACTGTGATAATTTATGCTAATATCTTGCAAATATGCAGAGACACGGTTAAGAATGCAGCACTTTGGACTTTTGGATTATGACAACATGCAAATTAGTAGATTTGCATAAGAGCGCTGCTACTATTTACTCTCTCAAAAACACAACTTCAGTGCATCCCCTCTTATGCTGACATGATGACAACTGTGGCTTAGTCTTCTGCAGCTGCAGCTATCGTAGTATTTCACAATTAGTACTTCCATTTGCTTGGACAGCACAGAGAGGTGGGAATGTGAAAAATTATATACACCAGCCTATGGAGTTTTTATAATGGAAGGAAGTACATATTCATAGAAACTTTCTTGCTCTCCTGCTCTACAATCTACATCAGGCCAGGGGAAAATACAAGGTGTGCATGCCACCTCCTCAAAACTGTCATGCCAGCAAAGACAGATGCCCACTGGGATGAGGGGCAAAATCAGCCACCAGGGAACACCTGTTGGGAAAGGTGCTCACAAGATTGGCTGGAATGGGAGTCCAGGTCTATCCAGCAAGTAGATCTGGGCTCCAAGTCCAGGTCTACCCAAGCAGCAAACATTGGCTATAGAGGCTGCAAGCTCCCCATGCCACTGCAGGAACAGGGAGATGGACTGGCCTAACTTAGTTAGGATTGCACCCCAAATCTACCATTATATTATGCTTTATGTCCTTTCACTTGCTGAAGCCACCCTTTTCCTGCATCACATGCACTGAACTTACTGTGAAGATATAAGAATTAGAGAAGGAATGGTGAGAGAAGCCGAGCCTACTTCATCTCCTGCTTCAGAAGTTATGGGAGTTCTAGAAACACTAGAAGTAAAGCTGTTTGATCCATTAAAAAGAAGATGGACAATGATTATATAACTATGGCTGGAATCCTAACCACACTTTCCTGGGAGTAAGACCCACTGAAAACAATGGGACTTACATCTGATAGACATAAAGCACAATCCTAACCATGTCTACTCAAAAGTTAGTCCCATTGAGTTCAATGGGTCTTACTCCCAGGAAAGTGTCTTTAGGATTACAGCCATAGTTAGAATTGTATGCTCTATATGTACATAATGCATAGGGTTTGGTTATCATGTGGAACCGATTGCCACAGGATGTTGTGATGGCACCACAGGTGGGCACTAGGGGGTTCGCATCAGCTCGCCAGAACCGGATCTTAAAATTTTGGGGCGCTGGCAAGCCGGTTGTGGAGGGGAGGAGTGAGAACCAGGGGGGTTCGGAGGGGTTTCTTGGGGGGCAGTGGGGGCTCTTTAGAGCCACTTCTGGGGGGTGGGAGGGTGACTAGGGGAACCTGGGGGCAGGGGGGCTGTTCAGAGGCAGTTCTGGGGGGTAGGGGGTGACCGGAGGCTTGGTAAACTCAGTAGAGGTAGCTACGACTAACCGCTACTGAGATATTCGAAAAAAATCACTGTGCATGTGTGCATAGCTAATTAGTGGCTGGGAGAGTCCTAGAGAGTCCCTGCATAGGCGGGGACCTCAAGTGAACTCTTCTGGACTTTCACTTGACCCCTGACCCGGCCCACCACTTGATGGCACCTTTAAAATGGACTGGAAAAATATATGGAGGAAAGGCCCATCACATCTTATAAATCATGATGAGACTTTCTGCAACCTCTATGTTTTACAGCAGTGATTTTCAACCAGTGTGCCATGGGACACTGGTGTGCCACAGATTATCATCAGGTGTGCCACGGGAATTTGGGAGAGAGTCATTATTAGTAGGGTAAGTGGTGGATTTGAGCCCCCTACCAGCAACATGATTTTCCTTGTCAATGGTAAAAAAAACTGATGGTGTGCCTTGCAATTTTAGCGCCTTGCCAGTGTGCCGAGAGATTAAAAAGATTGAAAATCATTATTTTAGAGGTAGTTTATCTCTGAATGTTAGGTGCAAAGGTGTGGCAACAGGATATAGGTTATCTTGTTATCTGTGCACTCCCAGATGCCCCTGTTCTACTGTAAGATACAAGTGGATATTAGTGGCTGGGAGATCTTAAAATTTTGGGGCGGAAAAAATTATCCGGAAAAAATTCCTGATGGTGAGGGCGGTTCGGCAGTGGAACAGATTGCCAAGGGAGGTGGTGGACTCTCCCTCACTGAGGATCTTTAAGCAGAGGCTCAATGAGCACCTGTCAGGGATGCTCTAGGGGGATTTCCTGCTGCAGGCAGGGGGTTGGACTAGATGACCTACGAGGTCCCTTTCAACTCTATGATTCTATGATTCTAAGCTGGACTAGGTGGGCCTTTTCCTGATCCAGCAAGACTTTTCTTATGTACATAGGAAAAAGCCTTTTTACTGAATCAGGCCACTGATTAATCTACACTATATTGCTGGCAACAGATCTTCAGGGTTTGAAGCAGGGATTTTCCCCAGCCTATCTAAAGATGTAAGGGATTGTATCTGAGACTATCTATACGTGGAACAATTTCCCACTGAATTACAGCCCTCCCACATAATGATAATAATCATTGACAATATCTGTTTGTAAATGTATCACAACATAGAATATTGAAGAAAAGAGAGGCAAGCTGTTCTGCAGACTTATTCTCATGAAATATAGGAATTTTCGCTAGACAGCTGTAATAGCATATGTTGAACTTTTACAATATGCACGGAAATGGCTTGTTGCATACAAACCATATAAATGTTGTCACCTGGCTCAAAAGAATAACATCCATAAAGTGTGCGGCTATTCATTGAAACTGCAAGGAAGGAATAATAAGGGTGACATTGATTCCCAAACTAATATGACTTGACTAGGAATAGCTGAACATCACTAATTTAAATGAAATTAAATATGGAGTTAGCAGATACACCAGGGATTGCTGTTGCCTGGACAAAAAGCAAATGGAGTGGTAGGAAACTGGGTGGGAATTTCTTTCCTGTCCACTTTTTCTGAACAAAGCCAAAAATTTTGAAGCTCCAAGATGAAGAATCTGAATTTATCATCTCTGCTATTTTTTATTGGTCAAGTGATTTGAACTGCATACAATTATTCCTCAGGAGAAAAATGTATCTCTGGCTATTCTACTAAAAAGTAAATCAAAACATATATCATATGAATACATTTCTGAATATAGTATATTCAAGAGTTGGTCTTTGAAGATCGCTATGAATCTTGCTCACCACTAAAATGTAGTGCATATGTGCTATAATTTCCATGATAGCGGAAACAGTACTCATCCAAGACTTTAGTATGCAGTTCAGATCATTGATTCTTCCGCTCTAAGGAGCATCCTGCCCAGGGGCAATGCACATCCTGGGGGTGATGCGCTTACCTCCACACCAGGTGATGTGCACCCTTGTAGTGCCTCTGCCCAGGAATGGCACAAATGTGTCTTATGACACTTTTGTCTCATCCCCAGGTCAGCACAATACTTATGCCAGGGCTTAGGCCGGCCTAACTGGAGCTTAGGATTGCAGCCTTAACCATCAGTGAAGTCTAATGCCTACACAGTAACATAGAGGCATTATCAAGACTGTTATAAGACTGTAGTTAATGAAAACATAGTCATTTTATGCAGCCTGACCGTAATCGGATGAAACTGGCATATGTAGACATTAAATAGCATTGTATAAGGCATAATCAAACATACAGCTGTCTTCTGAAACCCTGGAGTGTATTTAAAAGATCTATTTGCTTGTCACCTGAGCCTTTAAAAAATAGCCACCATATTGGTTTCCTTGCCATATGTGTAGGTTGTTAGTAGCTGCAGTGTTTGTAATGTGCCAGGTGTACCTAGCTGACTGGTGCAATGTTGACAGTTATATTTGGAACTAGATTTTACACAGCCATGAGTGTGTGATTGATCTCTGAAAGTTATATTGTTATGAAAGTCTGATGTTATGGCACAATTAAAATGCTTGTATTTTGACAATGTACATGTCAGGCATGGATATACTGTGTTCAGAATTACAGGCACTTTCAAATGTGTGCCACCAGGATCCTTGGCAGTGACTCACACATTTGACTTGTTCCCATATTAGAAATCCCATTTTCACTGTATGCCTTTTTTCCTGCCAGAAATTGAATTTTGCATCCAGAGTACTGTATAGAATGGCTACCTGTCAGTGCTGTGACCATTCACCTTACTGTGATGGCAACAATGGTTGCACTGTATGTGGCTGGTGCAGAAAAATATGTGTGCACAAAGCTTTAACTTTGCAAATAACCAACAATGCAAATATTTTTTTCTGTATGCTTTATATTTCCTGCACTGTTAAAAGTTATTTGCAAAAGTTTTCTTTATGACCTTGGAACTGAGGGTATTTGTAGGTTTGTTTTTTTCTTGTAGGTACTACATAGTCAAGTAGATCAAAATGCAAAATTCATTTCCTTGACTTTATTTCCGCACAATAATCACATACTAAATAATTCCCTTACTTCAGTCAATAGAGGAAGAGCTGCATGTGGGGTGGAGAGAGGACAAATATTTGTTGATATCAGAAAGGTCCTATAGATTCACCTTAGAGGAAGTGCTCTCACTGTGGGACAACTTCAAGAGTATGGCTTTTTATATTTGCTAAAGGGACGGTGAAAGAGACTTCCAAGAGCCACTTCATGGCCTCTTCTCCTCATTCTGCTACGCATTGCTGTGAAGGTCACTCTGTGAAGAGTGTGGTTACAATAACCTCTTTGCACATGTTTTTTTTTTCTTCTCCAGTGTCAGATGCATCAGTGTATAAAAACAGCCTGCCTACTTAAAGGTGGCCAAAAGTGTATTTACACAAAAGTCAGTTGCAATCCACCCTCCACTTCTAACACTGGAAACAGAAAGGTAAGACACAAGTATAACCTAAATATCAGCCAATTTTTACCCACAATTTTATCTCAATGGGAATGGTGTTGGCCCTTTAAATTAAAAAATTAAAATTCTTTAAGCAGAGTTAATGGCTTAAAAGCAGCCTGCTTACCATGGTTAAGCAGCAGGCAATGCATCTTTTTCTCCTGGGCTGAAAAAAAGCCTCAGAAAGGCTTCAACTTCAGTTTTCCATCAGTTGAGAAGCAAACCTCTCCTTTCCCTGGTGCATCCCAATTCAAGGTGACCAGATGCCCAAACCTCAAAAGGAGGACAAAGTCCTGGATTCCTCTCAGCCTGGCTCTGCCGATGGACAATGGCACATTTGCCTACTCAAGATTAAAGCCGCGCTATTGGGCACTTTCATTTTCCCATAGAGCTCAATGCATATTTTTTATTTTTAGTTTTTTTGGCCATAACATTTGATAGGAAGGAGATATTTCAAAATTAATTTTTGCATTGGATTCTGCTCTTCAATATGAATCCAACTATATATTACAAGATGGGGTCCTGCACACCATTGCAAAGTTCCAAAATGAAGCCAAAATGGAGGACAATGAGGCTCTTTTGGAGGACACTCAGCCAGGAGGCTAAAAAAGAGAACAAATCTGGAAATTTCCAGTCATAATGTCACTCTGTTCCAATTGCTTTGCATTCAGTTCTGGGAGAAGGGGGGAGAAGTGCCTGTCTCCTGGCTGAAATGAAGCCGTTTTAAGCCCAGGAAAGGAAAACTGATTTATTACCTGCCTTGTTAATGTAAAAACTGATATCCATGGAGGTGCCTGGAATGAAACCAAGTTCCTTGGAACAATGCCAAGGTTTAATCTGTACCCATGAACAACTGAACTGCTTCCTACATTATAAGCTAACTTAAATATCGTCTGCCTTATTTTTATGCATCTATTTATTTGGAGAGCTGCATTAATCCCAGAATAATCCATTTCATACAATCTGACCTCATCTAAAGGAGTCAAAGGGGTCAAAAGGAGTCACATCTGAAGGAGTCATAAGGAGCCACATCTGATGAAGGAAAGTGATAGCAATTCTTCTACTAGGCATAAGTCATACTGGCTTGTTTTGAGGAAACTGAGTAAAGAGTTTCTCCAATTCCAGGAAGAGGAAGAGGATGCCTAAACTGGTGAACTGGTCAGAGAAGAGCAGCCTAAACTGTGAACTTACTCTGATTTCCAACTCTCCCGTTTCTTAGTGAACAACAACAAAACAAACCTCCCCAAAGCAGTGGTTCTCAAAGTCAGGGTGGGAACTCTTGGAGGATCGTGATTTCATTTGGGGGGAGTCACAAAAAGCTGGGAGCAACCATCTTGGAATATCACACTGGGCATCACAATCTTGGAACAGGGCAAAAAGGCTATAATTTATGCTTTACTGGGAGTAAGGGTGAAATCCAGAGTAACTATGGAGAGTCCTTGCTCCGGAGTAAGTACAAGTTACTCTGGATTGCAATATCAATTTCCCAGGTTTTCCCTAGGTGGTGTAGTAACTACAGGTGCATGTAATGTCTCTTATGTGCTCCCATCGTTACTCTGGATTGTGCCCTTAGTCTCACTGAACACAATGGAACTTTCTTCTGAGTAGACATGGAGGAGCTCAGGCACCACAGACATGCCACTTCCCATTTGATGTCACTTCTAGCCATGAAATCACTACCAGGGGGTCCCAGATGGATTGTCATTCTCAGAAAGATGTCCCAGGCTGAAATACCTGAGAATCACTGCCCAAAAGCAACAAGTGGTTATCCCATAGCTATCTGGTTATTCTCTGCAGCACCTTCCCCATCATACCTTCTGGTAGTGGTTCACAAACTGGTGGGTCATGACCCACCAGGGGAAGTGGAAGCGAGGCATTCCCCCTTAAGTGGAGTGGCCCTTTTCTGATGGCGGTGACAGTGCTGCACAGATCACAGCGCCGCTGACGCCAGGAGCCTTTTTAAAAATATGGGGAGCAGTACCAGCCTCCTGGTGGGTCCCAAAGGTTCATAGTCCCTTCTTATCTCTTCCACAACTCCCCTCCCCCAAAAAACCTCTTATCTCTGATTTAAAGCTACTTCTGGTTTTCAGGAAGGCAGAAGGTAGAGGAAGTAGCTTTAGATTAGAGATAAAGGTTGTTTACAGCAGCCATAGAGGAGATCAGAGGGAGCTATGAACCTCTAATATCCAGCACGAGGCTAGCGCTACCCCCCCCCCCAAAAAAAAACCCTAACTCTCCTAGTTAAGTGAAAAGAAGCTTGGAAGCAGCAGTACTGTGATTTTTGGCGCTATTGCAGCCTCCCTGCTCAGATAAATACTTGATTCCCAACTCGCCTATAGGAATTTGGGATCCTGCCCCAAGGAGTTCGGGCTTCTTATGCTAGTAGTGTTAGAATAGTGTTACTGCAAATGATATTGCAGGTATTTTGTAGGTATTATGATAATCTGGAAAAACCTTTAATCACTTAATATGTTTCTAAGGTCATTGGAAATTCATCAATTTAATTTATGGAAAACCATGACTTACCTCTTATTCTAAAACCTCTCCACTTTGCATTCTTTCCGATTTTGTCCATACCACCATATTTTGAAGATCACCCTGTTTCTCTGTGCTAGAGCGTTTTTAAGCTAAATTGAATGTATTCATTTATTCAAGAGTTCTGTCTCTAATTTACATGTATGTAAATTTATTCCAATTTGAAATGTAAATTATTTTTTTTCTCCCCAGCCATCAACACTGTCAGAAAGATGATGTGGCCTTTCTGTCAAAAGTGTTACTTGCCATGTCAAGATTATGACATGGAACACCAGGGCACCTTTCTTGCCCTTTCACACCATTGTGATTCACCATTGTGAAACTGACATTGCATACTAGAGGCGATGTTTTCTTCAAATTCCAAGTTTATTATGGCCCCTTTTATCGACGGGGTGCAAAGGGACTTATAAAATGAAGAACAAACCAATATTCCTCTTTCACTGCTCTTTACAGTAAAGGCACTGCTGTTCTGGCAGCATCTCCTGAGTGTGTCTCCCAGGCCACTATCCCTGCAGCTGGGGTCAGGAAAGAAAGAAACTGTAATTAGCTGCCTATAAACAGTTTTGTCAAAAATTCCCTTGATTGTTTGTGGAATTGCCTTTCATACCAAAAGAGTCCTGCAGAAACAAAAGAACCCAATGGAAAAGGAAGGAAAGGTAATTAGTATACTATAGAGACAGTACACAGGATATGCTTCTGAATATGAGAAAACCAGTTACGACGCACGTTCTCATTATTATAGTGAAAGGAGACGTTGCCCCTTTAAGCAAAGCCAGCTATAGTAAACCCTGGAATGCAAACTGCCCTGGGATTCTGTTAACCCTCCTGGAATCGAAACTCTTTTTTTCCATGTTCAGTCAAAGTGCGCCTAACAGGCGCCTGTTAGAAAACTGTCATTAGCACCTAATTAACTCAATTCTAATGCTCTTAAAGTGATCAGTGACCTTCATTAGGATGTACAAAGAGAATATTCAAAATCTATTCTAAAAACCTCATTTGTTAACCTTAAACAAGTAAAATAAAAAGTGCTGAAATTTGTCAGATGCAGTCAGTCGAAATTGATTGGAGAGATCACCTGCAGCCGCCGATGGAGTGTTGAGTTCAGCCAAAAGTGATCTGATGTATCAGGAGTTTCATTACTACACCCCATGCAGGCAGGGGGAAAACTGACTAGAGGGATTTTGAAGAGCACCTAGAGTTAGGAAGGTACTAGGAGGGACAGGCCTCTTGGCCATGCTGGCGCAGAGAGGGGGGAGAACAGTGCGCCTGTCAGATCAGTTTCAACCTACGGAGTCGGGGCTCTGGCACCAAGAACAAATCAGTTTTCTGGTGGGCAAGCAGCTTCCTCACATTTCTGTTATTTTATGCTTAAAGATGCTACTATAAAGACTGGCATGAAGATGGCAATTGGCCAGTTAGGCAGCAACAGAAAGTGTATAAGTGGAAAGAGTCAAGCTTTACAAAAGCTTTAAGTTTAGGTAACCTATATCACAGACAGACACAGATGTATTGCACTCATCTAGCTTAAGGTTGCAATCCTAAAGGCACTTTCCTGGGAGTAAGACCCATTGAACACAATGGAGCTTACTTTTGAGTAGACATGGTTAGGATTGTGCTCTTAAGACAATTAAAACACTTTTCTCTCCATTTCTCCCTTCCCTTCAACCTAGCAATCTATCAAGGAACATGAAATGAAGTAAGTAAACACCAGCCATAAAAAGTAATCTATCACAGCTCATGAACACCCAGTTAATGGGCATCGTGTTGCACAATATATTTCTTTTCCTGCATAAAATGTCATTAGAAGTGGAGTTAAAATGATACAATAAATGTAAGTGTTTATTTCCCAGAACAAGCTGATTAATAGAAATATGTTCGAGTCAACTTAGATTCTAGCAGACGCCAACTGAACATTGTCCCTTGATTCATTTTCTAATTTGCTAAGTGGGAAAAAATAAAACTAAATAAAAAGAGAAAAACCAAGGGAAAACACGCAGAGGGAGTACAAGGCTGATGTGAATGGGATGGTAGAAACTAAAGCTGATTGTGGAGAGGCCCAAGAGGGTCTCTCCAACATAAGTGAATGGACAACCAAATGGCAAATGTGATTGAATATAAATAAGTGTAAAGTGATGCACATAGAGCCATATATACCTTGCTAGAATCTGAACAACAAGGGTGTGAAGGAATCAAGCAAAAACAAAAAAAAACCTTGTGAACCAGTCTGAGGCTTGGTTTGCACCTGCCTGCAACAGCTTGGATGGCACAAGTTTGTATGTGCTACCAGAACACAATTTACAGCTGCTTTACTGGTAAAATATATGTTTTGCCAGTGGGGTGGCCAAATAGGATTGGGCTGTAAAACTTATTTTAGCTTCCAACAGCTGATGTATGCAATTAGTGTCAGAAAACTGTTTCAAGTCCTACTTTCTCCAATGTGAATCTACTCTTTGCTCAGGTCATCACGTGAAGTTCTAATCCACTTCTTCCTACCATTGATAGTGCAGTGGGGGGGGGGGGGGGTGACTTGTTTCCCAAAGTAGGGCTGGCACCTAAAGAATTGGCACTTCAATGTTTCTGAGACTCTTAACTCCTAGAACCAAATTTGGGATAAATACTTTATCACCCTCAGTCATTTTATTGTATTACTCTGTTTCTGTTGATAATTATTATTAAACAGTATTTATATACTTCTTTTCAATGAGATGTTCCCAAAGAAACATGTGAAGATGTTCACTTTTACAAAAATAAAATAACTAATGGCTTCTTGTCCCAGTAGGGCTCACAATCTTGAAACATGCAGTAAGGGGCATTGATAGAGGGTGCAGTTGGTGCGGTTCATAGCAAATGATGTGCGGGAGGATCTGATGTGACAGAGGAGGGTGATGTGCTGGAAGAGCCTACCCTCCACAAGGGGCATTGATAGAGGGTGCAGTTGGTGCGGTTCATAGCAAATGATGTGCGGGAGGGTCTGATGTGACAGAGGAGGGTGATGTGCTGGAAGAGCCTACCCTCCACAAGCTGAGGAGAGATACGCGCTATACCTCCAAACTGTCCTGCTGAGGAGAGGGTTGCTTCTCTCCTCAGTGGGAGGGTTTGGAGGTGTAGTGTGCAAGTGATAAGAACACATGCATGCTCTCCATCTCCGAATTCACTTATCCTTCATTAGAAAGGGCAAGTAGCTCCACAGGTTTAATACACATGCGCAAACCCCGCACATGCACAGGACTTCAGAAGTCACTTGCCCTTCCTCACAAATGGGCCAGTGGCTTCTAAATCGTTCTGCGCACGTGCAAAGAGGGGGTGACTCATTGAGGAGGAGGTGATGAGGTGGCTTCCTGCACCAGATGATGCAAATCGATGTGGTGCCACTGGATGCAGAAGAGCACCAGCAGACAGCCTCTGGAAAAAACATTTCTAGCGTGAGGAGACCGGTTATGTTTTCCCTGCTAAAAGTGCCTCTTACCCATTAGCAATAAGCTCTGATGTTGTTGCTTTAATTTTCATTGTATAATTATGTTTTAGTTCTTGTTCCCATTATGTGAAGACCCATGTAATATTAACACTTCTGGGTGCAATATTCAGATTAAGCTGGATATGCTCCTTTTGTACCAACCCACTTAGCTACTGCTTTTTAAACGGCTACAAACAGGCTAAAATTTAGGCATGGTATCAGGGAGTATGGCCTGTGGATTTCATTAAACCCCCTATTTTTTCTTCCCATAATTTAAGCACTGTCCAATAGGTGGAAAGCTGGCATGTATCTATTTATAATAAGAAGAAATCAAGACGAGCCATCTCTTGATACTAGTTTGGAAAACTAAACTATTTTCCATCTTTACTATGGAAGACACTTCACTGAAGCCAGTCAGCTTTGGCAAGGAATTTGGAATTTATGGTGCATAAAGGATATGGATTTAAAAACAGCATAGGAACACCACATTTTTATCAAGTCACAATTTTTTTAAATAGATTTTGAATATTTAAAATCTAATGTAATTGCAATGTAATTTAAAGTTTAATGTAATTGCAGTTGCTCATAATGCTACCCCCAGAAAATAATTTTTAAAAAAGGATCAGGGAAAACAGAAAAGATAGATAGATAGATAGATAGATAGATAGATAGAGAGAGAGAGAGAGAGAGAGAGAGAGAGAGAGAGAGAGACTTTTGTGCTGATTTTTATTATGCAAACATTTAGTTGTTAGCTCCTTGTAAGCTTTGCCAAAGCACACTAAAGAATTATCACACCTCTCTCTGCTTTTTAGGCTTGTGAATATTTGGCAAGGCATTATTTTCCTCCATCCACCACATCAGGGTCGTAGGAACAACTCCTGAGCTTTGCCACTTAATACCAGTACATGCTTCCCCAAACTACTTAATTTAAAACTGGAATTAGTCTCTTTATGCTTGCAGCATTTTTATGAAGGCAGCACAATTCCACAGAGAACTTGCTACAAGCATTTTAAAACCTCTTGTTTTACAGTATTACTTTTTTTACAGCATATGCATATATTTTATAGATTTTTTTCTATGCCATTTTTATTTTCTTGCAACATACCAATTAAAACAAGAACCATGGAGAATTTAAGATCTGGACATTGTTTCCAACATTGAGGGCTCAATCCAAAAAAGGAGATAGGTCAGGGCAAGGGACCCACAAGTGTTGCAAAAGTGCTATATAGTGGGAGGGGAGGAGTTTCAGGGCAGGGGTGAGGTGGGTAGTGGGCTGAATTGTGGGCAAGCAAGTGGGGAGCAGGAGGCAGTTATGATGGATCCAAGCTCCGTTCTTGGCAGTCTGTGGCATTTCAGGACTGCTCAGAGTTGTGCTAGCAATACTGGTGGCACAGCTTTGAGTGGACTCATTGGATCTGCAGCAGTGCTACTTAGAGTAAGGGGAAAGTTTCCCCTTTCCCTGCTATAGCATAGCAACATCCCCAATCCTGCACTGGATACAGTACCGGTATTTCAGCCTCCCTGATAAATTCCAATATAGGATTACTCTGTGAGTTACATCTTACTATTGCCCCATTAGCCATTTTTAGATGAAGTGCCATTTGAAGCATTTAAACATTTCATCTCTTGTACATTTCCAACATTACTAGAATGAAGGCAGAAAAATTAACAATTATAGTACTTTTGTTTGTGCAGATTTCACTGTCTAAACAAAAGTAACAAGATAGCTTTGCCCCCATAAAACACTGAAATAAAGACATTTTATTTTCCTAGAGATAGTTCTGAAGTCCAGAATGACACATGAGCATTCCCTTCAAAGTGTTTCAGGTACCATAAAAAGCTAATGTATATTAACATTAAAATTTGCATTTAGATGATACCACGTAGATGTCATAGTAATATATTTCTAACTTAATTCTTCCCACACATATGCTTAGTGTCTTGAAAATATCTTTATTTTCTTCTTTCATTTGCCTCATCTTATGGGCCACTGCACAAGGAAGATAGCACTGGGTGTAAGGACTGCTGCAACAGTACTGCATTTAAAATCCAGATGTTGTGCCTGGCTTGCTTTGTTTCAGGGATCCAGGATTTAAAGTATATTGTGTTCCAACACTTGTACCTACCTTATGGCCCAATCCTATGTTAGTGATCTTGCAATTTGCTAGCAAAAACTGATGCCACAGTTTCTCTATCATTCAGTAGTTTGCTTCAAATGGTACAGGAGCTGGAAAGCCTTATTTAGGAAGCAGAATGCTGCAGAATATCCACTGGGCCAGGTAGATCAGCAGTGGGGCAGTTTTGGGGAGATCAGGGGAATACTGGGGTGGGAAGTATGTCAGTCTGAGGACAGTTCAGAGTAGGGAGAGAAAGGATTAAGGTGGCACTAGCATATGCCAAGATCCTGTCCTTCCTTCCTAGCCCACAACCACCTTACACTTATGCCACTTCTTTATCTTGCATAGGTTCAAGGACACCAAACGCAATGGAGATGGTCCATAAATCGGTAAATAAAAATAATTGTATTAAACTCTCCTGTCTAGTTTCCTCCTAATCCATATCATGTACCATGCACCCTGTTGGTGTTGTATGGCCCAGCCTTCTAGGAAATAGACTTGCAGTGCAATCCTATTTGTGTCTACTCAAAAGTCAGTTCCATTGAGTTCAATGGAGTTTACTCCTAGGAAAGTGCTATTAGGATTGCAGCCTATATAGGCTCTTCATGAGCTTTCCCAGCCTCATCACTGGCCATAAAAGGGAGCTAGGAATACAGTTGTACTCTCATAGCTGCTGAGCAACCTTTACCTCCAGTGAATCTTCTAAGCCCCAAAGAAGCAGATGACTCACTCACAGCCTCTGTGGACCTCAGCATGACCATTTAAGCAAAAGAACAAAAACAGAACAAAAACAAACTCAGGTTTTTTTCCATAAAACCAGGATATTTTTATGTCTTTAAAGGGCAGTCACCTCCCTGTGTACTAGACTGCTGAACAAAACCCATGGCTAAGGGTAAATTCCTCTCCCCCAAACCCATTTGGGCTTCCATGATGCCCCCTACCCACCCTATGGTGGGCAACATTGGGCAATATCACTTCTATCAGGAGTGAATGTTCAGCCTCGCTATGACGTTTCAGAGATACTGCAGAAAGATAGGCATGGGTTAAATAAATACATTTATCACTTGCACAGAGTGTTTTCTCCAAGAGATCATAAAAGTGTTGAGACCAAAACAATTCTCACAAAAAGATCTCAAAAAGAAATGCTATGCTCTTGTCGAATTTCATCTCCTTGCTCCAACCAGCTCACAAGCAATTTCTACTTATTGCAAAGCAAACAAAACACACATCCCAAACTGAAAATATACAGGTAATCATTTTTTCCCTAACCTGTGAGGTAAAGAAAGAAATACAAGACTGCAAACAGAGAATTACAAAAAAAAATGTTTTATTAGCAGCACTGGTTTCAGTTACAAACTGCTTTAATGTCACTCTTGAACAATAATTATTCTAATAATTATTATACTTTCTGTCTACAGATATATAGATTGTAGCTGTTGAAATCAAATACAGAGACTTTTGTGCAACGGAAAGCAAGTCTTTGCACTACTAGAAATTTAAAATTTAAAAATCAATCCAAAGAATGAATATAATTCCAAGTATATCTTTTGCTACATCCTCTAATTTTGTAAGGATATCACTCAGTTTTTTTTTCTAATAGAGAGTAAGTTGACATAACAAAGGTGAACATGGAACCTGAATTAACCACAGCTCACCTTTATAACTCAGAATTTGAATGCTAGACTTCAGTTTTGAAATACATTAAAGGATTATAGTAAAGGTAAACGTGTCCCCTCTAGGTTGCCCTGCTAGTCATGACTCACCCTAAGGGCAGTGATTACACTCATGAGAAACAAAGTCCGAAACTCCACTTACACCCAGGGAGTAAGCCCCATTTACTCTCAAGTAAATCCCATTTACTCCCAAGGAGTAAGCTCCACTTCCCAGGGAGTAAGCACCATAGAAAACAGTAGTATTTACTGGATTGGTTTGAATACTTACATTGGATTGCACTGACAAGTTCTGCTTGTGATCTTTTACTACATTTTTCGTTCTGCCCCCACAAGGTCCTGTAGTAAATAAAACTAGTTCTATTCACAATAGCTTTATTAGAGATTATGGGGCTGCAAACTTACCTTGGTAGGAATCATCTTGTAAACCATATAGATATTACATATTCTTCAGTATCCGTGTTGAACAGAAGTAGCAATCTATTGAAAAGGACTACTACAGAGCTGACATATTCTTAAAAGCCAAAGATATCACAGTAATTGACACTTGGACACAATGTGATGAATATTTTGCTCCTTGACAAAATATTCATCATGTTGTGTCCAAGAATCCATCAAGAACTTACTGTGGCCCCATGTCTAATTTTTTAAATATAGACCATTTTGTCCATGAATGGCTGGGTGGACTGGACATTAACATTCGATTTATCACAAGTCCATGTATTTGCCATACGCTAAGTAAAATAAATCAAAGTAAACAGTATACACCTTCGTATACACCAGTATTCATACTGGGTGGTCACTAAAAACCAGTTCAGTGGCTGATTCCTGATTTAAATTAAGCATAGGAAATACACCCCACATTTGTCCACCTCAAGGAATTGGATAGAATCAGATGTAAAAGCAGGAAACTACTCAACACATTGTGAGTTTTTGCACCTACACAAGTTTTGCTTACAAGAGAAGCCTTTGTAATCCAAGCTGTATTTATCAATATTTGATTTGAATGTCTGTGCTTGCACATTTTAATGCACAAAACCAGATGGGGATTTCCAGGAGCACATCTGTATTCATTAACACAAAAAGAGAGTCAGACCCAGCCAACCACATAAACAAAGGGATACATTTGGTCACAGTATAAACACAGAAACCTTGGCTATAATCCAGAGTAACTACGGGACCTTTTACACCGACATAGTTAACACCGACATACACCAACATAGTTTACACTGACACGGTGCCACCCATGGGAAACCTATGGGAAATGCATAAAGCAATCCAGAGTAAGTGCCTCTTATGTCTTCCCATAGTTACTCTGGATTGTAGGGCTTGTCTCATATCTTGTGGCCAATAGCAGGTTGATATACATATCAGCCCCTGAGTAAAGCTGGCATTTAGAATACATGACTTTTAGTAATGCAATCCTGTATGTGTTTACTTGAAAGTAGGTTCCATCGTCTACAGTGTGACATACACAAATATGTTCACAAAAGATGGCAGCCCTGCCCATTTAAACCTCATCATCTGCAAATTCCTTGCAATCAAGGAGAACTCAAGAATTACATTTGCCCTCTCTGAAGTTTCATTGCATTGGTAAACTTATTGTATCTGGAGCAACCTTGGAAATCTGTTTCCTCCTCTGCTATTTCCTGGTTATAAATCCCTATGCAGAACAACACAAAAAGCTTATTAAGTCTCAAACCTATTATCATAAACTTCGCAGCACTTGGTTTCATTAAATTTCTGTTACTCAATTTCATTAAGTCAACTGATTAATTCTGTGTAATTTTCTGATCCTTTTCAATATTCGAAAGGCCGCCCACATTTGTATCACCAAAGCCAACATATTTCATCAATACAGTCCTACTTTCTTCGGCAAGGTCCCTTATGGAATTATTGAATGAATTAAGCCCCAAATTGGTTCCCTAAGGAACTTCAGTTCCTTCAAGAAACCTTTGCAGCCTCAGTGGTTCTGTTTCCAAAATCCCCTTCCCATACCAAGGGTTGTATATTGTAGCTAAGTTTTCACTGTACTTTTAGTAGGATAAATTAATATTTAAAATAATTGCCTGGTAAAAGCTTTTTTTAGTTATCTGATGTCCAGACTGCATAAGTTACAGAAGATATAGGATGTCCACATCTTTGCTTAAAAATTGAGGGCAGCAGCTTTGGGGATCAACAAATTGGCTACAGGGTTAGGCCCCAGGAGGTTTAATACTTTCCTTCTGTCTTAGTAACCCAACTAAAATATGTAACCCAACTGAAATTCTCTGTGAATTTCTCCAATCCCCTTTTAAAGCCTTCCAAAGTATTGGCTATCAATGCACTACATCTTGTATCAACCAATTTCTCAGTCTAATTATGTACTGCGTGAAGGTGTACTATACCTGCTTTTGGTCTTTTTAAATCTCACATCAATCAGTTGTACTGGATGACCTCTGGTTCTCCTGTTGAGAGAGAGGGAGAAAAATGTCCTACCTAATACTTCACACAATTGATTATATGGATGCCAGAGTCTGGTCGCAGGCAACAGCAGCAGGGGAAGGAGAAGTAACGTTACAGACTGCTGTATTTGCATCGCTGCCCAGGTCTACCAGAGAACAGTGACTATCGCTGGTGGATCATTGGTCCATAATTTGCCAGTGTGTGGCAAATGTGCCAGTATGCAGTAGCTCTTCTTCTAGCACCAGCCTGCTTATCCAAATAGCAAATGTTCTTTAATATGTTTTAGATTGTATGTTTGCTGTAACAACTACAAGCAGATCTGCACTGTTGACTTACAATTCCTTACATATCAAGGGATTTACAGCCCAATCTTGAATTGCCCAAAACTCAGAGGAGCAAAGGCACCAAAAATGGTTGCCCCTGTATCATATGGGCTTCAGGCAGTCACCCACATCCCTTCCGCCAGGAAAAGATCTAAGGCCTGCAATGGGGGTATTCAAATATGTGCCACCTACTGGTATGTCCTGGGTTCCTCCTGCCTCAGTTCCCAATCCTCCTCAACCTCCCTTCACCTTGGAATGACTCCCTCCACACCCCAATATAACTCTCTGTTGCACAGATCTCTCCCTTTGTTCCAATGGGACTCCAGCAAGCACTAACCCAGTGTTGAGTGCACATATGCAGCACTCATAAAAGGGCTGACATATGCCTTATACCAATGTCCAACATTCACATATGCCCTTACAGCACATATGCAACACTCAGCACTAGTAGAGGTCTTAAGCTTATGGTTCAGGATCAGGAGGATCAGGTCCTCAATACTGTGGCGTGTGTTGGCAGTGCTGGATTTACATATAAGTTAAACAGTCTATAGCTTAGAGCCCCACTTTCTTGGGGGTCCCAAAAAAATTTAAAGGAAAAAAATTGGATGTACATTTCCAAAATCAATATATATAAAAATGAAAAATGACTGACTGACTGACTCATAAATGCCCAGCCAAAACTGCTGGGCCTAGAAGCATGAAACATGCTTTGTCCTATAAGTGCAACATATTTTGTCCTATACTTAACATTGAAGACTGACTGATCAACATCTTGGTGCCTAATCAACATCTGGGTGTCTGGATCAACATCATGCACTGGGAGGGATGGCACACTGGGGGGTGAGGGAGCACATGGGGAGAGGTGCTAGATGGGGAGGTGCAGCACATGGGGGTTGATGAACAGGGACAATGTTTTCCATGGGGAATGTTGCGCATGGGGGGATGATGCACTGGGGGGGGGTTGTTGTGGATGGATGTTGATGAGTATGGGGTAGGATGGTGGGCATGGGGGGCACCTATGAGTCAGTCAGTGACTTTATATATATATATATATATATATATATATATATAGAGAGAGAGAGAGAGAGAGAGAGAGAGAGAGAGAGAGAGAGAGAGAGAGAGAGCATGTATTCAACAGGGCCCCATTATGCTGGAAACAGTCATGGTACAAGAGGTACAAAAGGATTAAGCTGAGCCTAACTGATAGGTGGTAGACACCTGCAAAACCTCTATTTATCCAATCATTAAATAAATAAATTACTGTACTGTACAGTATATACACATACATTTCAACTGCGCTTGAGATGTATTAAAACAGATGATGCAATGATCTTACCAGCCACCTCAGTTTTCTCCACTTCAGACTGGATGCCTTGATAACCTACAGCTTTCTGACAGTCTTTCAGATAGGGAAAGGAATGCTGATCAGTTGAGGAACTGTTGATGGCATTGCAATTGTTATGCCACAAATACAAGATTCACATCAAAGCAGTGAGAGGTGAAAGGGGAAAAAAACCAGGGTGGTATCCTTGGGGCAGAGCTCCAGAGCTTTAATAACTCTCTGTATTAAACTATAGACAGTTCCAGCAGGAGCATCTCTTTAGGTAGTAAGAACTTTATCAAAGTCATGGGGGACAAGGTGGGTAAGGATATTATCATACTGATAATACTTTTCATACTTGATAATACTTTTATTAGATCCTTTTCCAGAAAGAGTTCTAATATTTTAAGATAAATAAAAATAAGAAATTGAATCTTAATAAGACAGCATTTTTATAGCATTTTCTAAGAGAGCAAAATGCTTCTTATGTGTAACATTAATGTAGCCCTACCAGGGGTCTCCATACTTTCAACTTCAGGGCTCCTAGATCTTTAATAATTGTGGGAGGAGGCAAATTCAATAGGTGCAGCTTGTGATCTGTGAGATGAAAAGCTGCACCTGCTGTAATTTCCTCCTCTGCACAATTGTTAAAAGTCCTGCAGCCCTGAAGAAAGTTTGGAGACCCCAGCCTAACCTGTAAGGTAAATACAAGTATTATCTCTGTATTGTTACTGCGGAGGTGAGGGTGAGAGGAAGCAGTTTGCCTAAGGCAGGGGTCTCTAAGCATTTCAGCAGGAGGGCCGTATCATCTTTCTGATACTGTGCTGGGAACTGGAAGAAAAAAAGAATGGATTTGCATTTCAAATTTGAATAAATTTACATAAATAAATATATTTATGGACCTTGTGAGTGAATGAAAGAACAAAAATGAAAATCAGTTAATAAACACTTTCCAGCACAGAGGGGTGATCTTCAGTTCATAATCACTTTCATATACAGAGAAAGGAGGTGTGTGCAGCCTCCCCAGCCCCAAGAATACCCTCTGGAGGTGCAGGGAGCAGAGCTCCCAGCGCCTCTGGAGAATTATAGGGCTGGATAGAGGCTTGCTGAGGCCTGCATCTGACCCAGGGTTTGGTGCATCTGCACCAAAGGGTTTGGTTCATCTGCACCAAGGCCAGGGTTCGGAGACCCTTAAGTCCTAAGAAATCTTGCAGAGGAAAGATTGAAATCAGGCCATTTTGATATGCCACTTGCCCTACAACCTAGAATAATTACGGAAGACATAAGAGGCACTTACTCTGGATTGCTCTATGCATTTCCCACAGGTGGCACCATAACTATATTGGTGTAAAAGATCCTGTAGTTACTCTGGATTGTAGCCTTACTTTTTTAACCATTATGCTATATCAACAACCTCCTTGTACATTAAGAAAAAGCACACAACCTCCATGGTGACCACACATTTTTATTCACTCCCTTTTGCAGCTCTGGTCTTGTAAACAGATGTCAACATGCCACGCACCAATTTCATAGGGGAATTTTCTCCACACCATTCTGAATTTTGGGTCACACAGACTAAGGCTGCAATCCTAAAGACATTTTCCTGGGAGTAAGATCCATTGAACATAATGGAGCTTACTTTTGAGTGGACATGGTTAGGATTGTGCTCTAAATATCTTTGACTCACAAGAAAAGCTACATTCAAGCAATGGCTTGTTTATGTGGTGACTTTGGCTGCAACCCAGAGCAAATTCAGCCTGCTCTGACCTAACTGCACTCTCTAACTATTCTGTATCCAGAGCAGAAAGTTATGCTGAATCCAGAGAGTCAGGAAGCCTGGGCTGCCCTAACTGCTCCAGAGCATGCTAAGTAATTGACACAAGGGGAAGACTTGCTCCTGAGGAGACACCCCTCAGATCACACTGAACAAGGAACAGCTATGGTGCCTACAGTGGTGACATGACTCTGCACATCACCTGGTGCGGAAGTCTATGCGTCATCCCTGGGATGCGCGCCCCCCCCCCCCACCTGGACTGCATAGTCACCAAAGTTGGCACCTGCGCAGTTGTTTCTGAAGCCAACTGACTTCAGAAAGAGTACTGCGCAGGCACCATCTCTGACACCTGCGCAGTACTTTTCTGAAGCCTTTTGGCTTCAGGGGAGACTGTGCAGGCATCAGAGTTGGTGCCTGTGCAGTACTCTTTCTGAAGCCATTCGGCTGCCGCTCCGCCTCCTGAGTGAGGCCGAATGGCTGTGCAGAGGCGCGGACTTTCTCTGCTCTAAGGAAGTCTCCTCTGAAGCTGTTCAGCATGCTCAGTGTGTTTCTGCGCAGTGTACCTCAGATGGCCGTTCAGGCCAGCTCCTTAGACAAGTGTCAGCTTCTGGCTGATTCTCCGCCTTGGAGCAGGCCTGAATGGGGGTGCTGACGCCCGGGGCCTGCCAAAGGACAGTCAAACTCCTCTGGCACATCACCCCATACGGAGCGCATCCCTAACGCAGCCCACACCAGCCGCACCAGTCTGGTGACGCCACTGGGTGCCTGCCTTATAAGGCGTCCCTGATGAGATGCCAGTACATTCTACAGTGAATACAAGGGGCTTCTTGGAGTGGCCTGCTGTATCCTGAGCTTTGTGGGCAGCCGTAGTTTGTTCCATATCCTGAGGTTGAGAGGAAGGGGTTGCAGCTAGGCTGGCCAAGAACTCAGATGTTTGGTCAACACTGCCATTCTTACTCGGGCCTTATCATGGACCCCTATGGGTCTACTCATTACTATACCTGCTCCTGAGGTGGTATAACTCTGAGGGCTGGAAGAGGGCATTTCTGCCTTGGAAACAGGCTTTGGATACAGAGTAACTGCTCTGCCCTAGGCAATGCTAAACATGCCCTCAACTTGCCTCTCCTGAGCTGCTTAGGCTGCCCCAGTTAGGGCAGAGCAGGTCAACCTCTCTTAGGGCACCCTATCTTGCCTTGCTCTGCCCTCCTTCAGAGTAACTGGGCTGGAGCATCTTGCAGTTGCTCCAACCTAGTGTTAGATAGGGCAACCTAAGGGCTCTTATGTGGACAGATTAGTTGCCCTGGATTGGGCTGTTTAGCATGCAATTTTGCTTCCTGAAGCATTTAATGGGCTCCAGTGAGATATAGGAAGCTGGACTAGATGGGTCCAGCTGATTCAGTGGGGCTCTTTGTATGTTCTTAAGACAAACTACCATGCGGCAAAAGCTACTATGTGGCTG
This sequence comes from Cryptoblepharus egeriae, assembly GCA_030015325.1. Taxonomy (NCBI): domain Eukaryota; kingdom Metazoa; phylum Chordata; class Lepidosauria; order Squamata; family Scincidae; genus Cryptoblepharus; species Cryptoblepharus egeriae. The sequence continues at coordinate 39,362,640 of JAREYC010000004.1, read as the reverse complement.
TAAGGCGGGGTAACCAAACTTTAAATTTTAGAGCTCTTGGACCTTTAACAATTGCACAGAAGAGGGAATCTCAGCAGGTGCAGCATTTGATATGTGAGATGAGAACTAGCACCTGCTGAAATGCCTTCCTTTACCCAATTTTTAAAGACCCAAGAGTCCTGAAGTTCCAGGGTTGGACACCCATGCTCTAAACTTATGGCCACATAACCAGGCATGGGCCCAAGCCGGTTCGGACCGGTTCGGCCGAACCGGTTGTTCCCATTACCCTGCCGCCACCGAACCGGTAGCTGCAGGGTCACCTGGAAACCCAGCGTACCAGTTCGGACGCTGGGAGGAGGAGACACACTGCCCGTGCACTGACCTCAGCGCATGCACACTGTGTCTCCTCCTGGTGGGGAAGATGCACAGTGCGCACGCCAGGGTCGGCGTGTGCACTGTGCGTCTCCTTCAGCGGGAGAAGATGAGTGCATCTCCTCCCGTGGGAGGAGACGCACTACACATGCGCCGACCTCATGCATCGGGGGTTGGCGCATGTGCAGTGCGCTGGGGTTGGGACCTGACCCCTGCCCCTGACCCGGCCTGGCCCCTCCCACTTACGGCGAACCGGTTGTTGGGAGTGGGTCAGCCCACCCTTGCACATAACCCTAAAATTATGGCCAAAATAACACTTCTTGTAGAAATTTTGCCTAAAGTGAAATTTAAAGTGATGGTGGTCTTCAAATGGTTTAAGTGAAAAGTCAGGCAAAACATTTGAAGACTTTTAAGCAAAACACAAAAGGGCTTTGATAACACTAACCAGATTTTCTTCCCCCAGTGAATTTCACATACATATTTCATATGGTGGTTTCCCACCTCACAAACTCTCTGATAAGTTCTAGGGGCACTCAAAAGTTTCACCTCAAGTAGGACTGACACATATTCCTAGCCACAAGTGAGAATTTTAATCAATTTTCCTGTACACTGAGCTTTAAATTTAACACACTCAAGCATACTCGGGGCCCACATATGTAGTTTCTATCTGCCAGGAGCACGTGGCAATACATAAATATTGTATCATTGCTTTGTAGCTTACAGCATGTTAACAGTTTTGCTTTACAAGGAAAATACCTCATGTATCCTCCAGTGTATCGCTGCACATTCTCAACACAGGAGGATTGCTTTTTGTGACAGTGTGGCAAACACCATCAACTGTTCAGTGCTACACAGTCCATTGAAACCAATGAGCTGTGCTGAACTGCTCATAAGGCTGGGATGCACAAGATATCATTAGAAGTGGAATTAGAGTGACTCAATAAATGTGTTTTATTTCCCCAAACAATTTGATTTATAGAAATTAGTCAGCTTGTTCTACAGCATAATCCTATTTTCCTTTGGAATGGGCAGGCCAGCATGCATGCACTGTATCCAACACAAGACTGGAGCTGCTCCTGAAAAGATATGAATGCTGGTATATTACAAATCATAAAAATCATTTTTTTTTTACTTTATTGAGAAATACATTATACTCAGTGATGGGATTTAAAGAAATTAACAACTAATTCTATGCCCATCTGGCAGCCACTTTTAAATGGCTATTTTTAAACTTTATCCCTACAATCCAGAGTAACTACGGGAGCACGTAAGAGACATTACGTGTACCCGTAGTTACTGCACTACCTAGTGAAAACCTATGGGAAATTCATATTGCAATCCAGAGCAAATTGTTCTTACACTGGAGCAAGGACTCCACGTAGTTACTCTGGATTGCGCCCTATATGTCCTATCTCTGTTAACAACCGGTTCTATAGAGTAGGTGCGAACCTGCTGGGGCCCACCACTGATTATACTGCAAAACTGAAGGCCCAATCCTAACCAGCATATTCACATTCAATGTCACATTCAATGCCAGTGACCATTTTGGGGACGCTGCTGCAACTATTGCAGACAGCAACAAAACATAAGCTATTGTGGCAGGCAGGCAATGAGTGGGAGATGGAACCAGTGGGCTGGAATGGAGCAGGATAAGAGATGGAGCTTGGTGGCACCAAAATATGTCAGCATCCTATCCCTGATCATTCTTTTTCTCTCCTCAGTTGCTGCACCAGTATCCTGCCCAACTCAGATCTGATGACACCTTGAGGCACAAAGGTTGTCTTACTGCAAGGAGGCCTCCAGCGCTGCACCCCTATAGGATGTAGAATGCATCAGTGCATCAGTGGGGTGGAGTGGGGTGGTTAGGATTGGGCTGTAAAGAAGCAAAGTCTATCACTATCCTGAAACTGATTTCAGATAATTACAAACATCTACCATACTTGCAAAAAAAAATGGATTCGTAAAGAAACCTTATATTGATGCAAAACTCAAAATGCAATGTTACAGGAAGCAGAACACAATTTCCAATAAGGTGATTGGAGCAGTCAGCAGATTAATGAGAAGCTCCGTATCAATTGGATCAACAACCTCATGTAGTTTATTCAACAATTCACTTAATGGGTCAGTAGAGATTTCACATACCACCATACGTTCAACGTACAATTTTCTCTAAAATTAATTGTTTTCTAGTTCCCAAAGAAGTTATAAAATCTGCATCTAATTCTTCACAACACCCAGAGTTCACTTAAGCTTGGCATCCATAGTTGAAAGACTATGGTATTGTGCTCGACACTGCATGCGAAGCACAGAGGCCTAGGTAGATTAATTTGGAGGATAGGCTGTTACCCAAGCAGCAAATTCCCCCACTCCATGCCACTGAAATAGTCCAAAGGAATGGCAGAGCTGATACAATTTATTCCAGTTGCGTCGCAGATCTAGGCTAAGAACAGGGGCTCACCCTGTCTTGTGGGGACCTGGGTCTCGAACCCTGGCCTTCTGGTTAACAGGCACAGTGTCTTAACCACTTGCGTCACCCCAGAGTTCACTACCCAAATTGTAAATAGGGAGCTGAAATCATAAACACTCTTACCTGAGAGTAAACTCCATTTAACAAAATAAATTACTTCCAAATAATCAAATAGTATATAGGATAAAAAAAAGCAGGCCTCCGTCAGTCTTGAAAGACTATGGTATCGTGCTCGGCGCTGCATACGCTGCATGCAAAGCATGAAAGCCTGGGTTGGATTGTTATGGAGGATAGGCTGTTACCCAAGCAGCAAATCCCCCCTCTCCACACCACTGAATTAGTCCAATGGAAAGGCAGAGCCAATACAATTGGATCCAGCTGTGGGCTGTGGGTGGCGCAAGAGGCTAAGACACTGTGCTTGTTAACAAGCAGGCCAAGGTTCAAGACCCAGGTCAGCCCCACAAGACAGGGTGAGCTCCTGTCCTTAGCCCAGCTCTGCGATTTGCTGCTTGGGTAACAGGGGGGAGCAAATCCCAGGGGGGATTTGCTGCTTGGGTAACAGCCTATCCTCCATAACAATCTAACCCAGGCTTTCGTGCTTCACATGCAGCGTATGCAGTGCTGAGCATGATACCACAATCTTCCGAGACTGACGGAGGCCTGCTTTTTTTATATAGGATTGTGCTACTTTTCAAACATTCATTGTTGGTAAATCCTATAGAAAGAAAAATATCCCTTGATTTCAGAACTACTGTATTGCATTTCTAAAAACATTTTTCCAAATCCAATATAAAACATTTAATGGGATCATTATCCCTATCTCTCTTATCCCCCCTCTTTCCCCTGACATGCCATAGCTCTTATTGCACTGATGAAGAGACAATGATAGGACCCCTGAAGACATTGTTAAATGTTTGATAGGATAATTTCTGTATTGTAACTTCCATATGAAAGCCAAAACCAAATTCTGACCTTGAAAAATCCATGGCTCAGTAGAATTTATCTGTTGTCTAAGGCTGCAATCCTAAAGGCACTTTCCTGGAAGTAAGACCCATTGAACATAATGGGGCTTACTTTTGAGTAGACATGATTAGGATTGTGCTCTAATTTGCTGATTTAAACCATCCTATTGTTCTCCCATGTTTTCCTTTCTCCCATAACTTTCCTACCACTTAACTGTTCATTGTAAGAGAATGATATAAACATGAAGAAGAAATGTAAATGAACACAGTCATTGTCATCAAATATGTCATGTAGCATGTAAAGAATAATTTTACTGTGTTATTACTGTTTAGTGTTTCTTTACTCCTTATGTCCTATTTGCTTTGGTGAGTTTGGGTGTCCCAGTGGAGGCAAAGTCCTCTGTTCATTGCCATTCCTCAATTTTCCCCATTTTCCTTAATAAGCACAGACGAGCCACCTTCTCAAACCACTTGCAGTACTTTGTCCTGACTAGTTTCCCACCTCGCAAAGTTACCCTGATAGATCTTACATAGATTTGAAATATGTAGGTGACACAATGCCTAGTAGACATGGAATGAAGTTGGGAAAAGGTATAGAATATAGCAGAGCCACTACCACCAATAACTGCCCCTTTTCACCCTAGACACAACCTCTCTCTGCTCTGGTCCCTTTTCCACCAACTTCAAACCATCTTCCATGCCAATTACCTTTGTCAAGGCATCCACAGTCATCACTATTGCAGGGACACAGCTGCTCACTCTTTCCTGCAGCGGCCTGATTGAACATGAGACATGTCATGGATTGTGATGCCAGAATGGTTGCTTGCACTGCCAAAATGTGAGTTCCAACTGTGCAGTGACATGTTAAGATTGGGCCTTAGGTATTTACAATTGTTAGGTAATTAATGCATAATTAATTTTTTTTTAAAAAAAATCATTTTACCTTCATTAACGCTAAACCAGAAAAAAAGAAAATGGGTTAAAAACACCAAGTTGCAGGTTTACTGACATTTTTCCTGGCAGGGCTCCCATGCTCTTGAACAGCTGTCTGATGCAGAAATTTAGCGGGTGATATTTTTCCCCATCACCTTATGTCCATTGCAAAAATCACATCTGCAAAACTTCTGCCTGCCAGGCAGCTGTTGAAACTTCATGAGTCTTGCCAGAAAAAGTTGGCAACCCTAGAGATGATCCTGTTATATTTATCATGTTCCCCTTCCTCCATCCCCACTGCTACAGATTTGCTACAGATTTGCGAAGCATGCTGCAGATTCAACTCAATAGCTTATCCTCTAGTGAAAACTAGGAATCTCTCCGTGATGCCTTTTCTATTTTAATGTGCTGTTAACAGATGGGGTCTGTGAAATAATGGACACTTTACTGTTTCCATGGCTGTAGAATTGCTTTGAAATCTGCCTGAGCTCTCTTGAAAATGGTATTTCCACTGGGAGCCATGCTGGAGCCTCAGTCCTGCTGATCCATATGGATTTGCCTCTTAAGCACAGATCTAGCACTAAGTAGCCACAAACAGGAAACACTCAGATTGTCTGTCAATTCAGAAGGTACAGAAAAATCAGCAGGTGGAATAAAGTACTTTAGCTGTAGTAAATTCAGACAAAATCTGACCTCTTACCAAGCTCACCAGACGAGTGGAAAACAGCCTGTGCACTTGGAGAATACCTTACACACAAGAATAGCTGAGGTTGTCATTGTGTTGTTGTTGCCAAGTTATTATTCCTCTCCCTGAGGAAGAACCAGGTTTTTCTGCTTTTCAGGGAAAATAACTTCCCTGGAGTAGGTGAATTTGCTTTTCATGATCTACTAATAAAGATGTATTTCAGGATCTCTTGGCTAAGTATAGCTAAGAAGACAGTTTGGGGAAAAGGTTTCAACATCTATTCCCTAATGTTGAGGATTTTATACTTATTGTCTAATTTACAGAATGCTTACTAACTTCTGTGGGGAAAATGAGGATCATGATATTTTAAATGTCATAATCCTAACCAACTTTCCAGCACTGTCATGGATGTTCCAGTGGGGCTTAGGTTTCACACTGCTGTTATGAGGCTGTCATTAAGGAGTCTTCTGGCATTGTTTACACCCTTACCTTGTTGTTGCATTGCCCCTTATCCTGGATCTATAAAATTATTGGTATACAAGCTTTTGAATATAGATGGAGCAGATAATTTGATATAATTTGATATTTGATAATCTGATATAAAAATATCAGATCTTCCACCCGAATCAAAAACAACTCAGAGGTTGCAATCCTAACCAATTTAGGCCTGTACAACTTACCCATCTCCATGTTCCTGTGGTGCTCTGGAGAGACCAGCACATGGTGTGCACTGGCCTAACCTCATCAGAAGTGTGGAGGTGACTTACAATACTTTTGTGATACCCACAGCACAGCATGGGACTTGTGCCAGCTTTAAGATTGTAGTGACAGTTTATTCATTCCTCCCTGCCTGCCAAACCTCTATTGCAGTTGCAGCAATAGAAGAAGCATGTCTATGGGGAGGAGAGAATTTTGTTCCTTTCTTTCCTGTTCCGTTTTTGTGGCAATAAGAGCAGCTGTCACACTAATTGGCCTATAGGTCAATGAACATTTTTCTTTCCTTCCCCTTGCTTTCATATATTGCTTTGATACAGCTGCCATATAGTAACAAGAAGGTGAGATGACAGGAAGTGACGGAATGCAGGTTATGCCTTGTTATACACTGATTTGGCATCCACTGATTTGAGTCACCACTGATCCAAAGGTCTATCTTTAAATGCCTTGTAATAAATATAGCATTTATGCTATACAGGTCCAACCTTGTTATACACAGATTATTTTAATACAAGGATTTGATTCAACATGAATGGGCACTGCGAATCACAGTTTTAAAAACTGTTTTTCCATTGTTGTAGATAGTCATGCAAACAATAATTACATTCTTGAAACCCCTGCAGATACTGAGGACAAACTTATTCCATTAATTGCAACTGAGGAGCAAGAAACCTGGAAGTGTGTCTTAAAATCTACTTTTCCATTTTTTTAATCAACTGAATTTTTTAATCCATGGATTTTTTTATCCACAGAACAGAATCTAATGGAATAATTTCATACTGATAGATTCCATTATTTCCTATCTTGCTATGTTAATGCATTCTGGGGCAACAGTGGCAACACAAAATCTGGAAAAAGTCATTCTTCAGTGTTTCCCTATGTGGTGTAGGGGGCCTCTGTTCGGTACTGGATTCATACAATCCATGTTTTGATGTAACATTGAGGAAACCACCCATCCTGTTACTAGTTCATTACCTTCCCACCAAAGTGATACCTAATGTATTTACTCAAATCTAATGTACCAGCAAATCTAATGTGCACACTGATTTTGGAGTCTGAATTTTGCTGAAAAAGTTGAGCATTAGATTTGAGAAAAGACAGTATTTATTTACATTTACATGCTTTCAAACTGCTAGGTTGGCAGGAGCTGAGATAGGTGATCAAAGCTTACTGTGTTGTGCAGCACTCTGGACTTGAACAACCAATCTGTGGACCTTCATATTGACAGACACAGGGCACAATCCAGAGTAAGGGCAGTAAAGAGTGCCCTGGGCTGCCCCAACTATTCTGTATCCAGAGCAGAGAGTTATGCTGCATCCAGAGTCAGGAAGCCTGGGCTGCCCTAACTGCTCCAGAGCATGCTGTCAGTGACAACTGGGGAGGGCTTGCTCCTAAGGAGACCCCCTCAGATCACACTGAACAAAGAACAGCTGTGGAGCCTGCATTATAAGGAAGCCCAGAAGTTCCTGACAACCAGTTACAGCTGCAGCATGAGAATGCAATACAGCAGTACCTCTAGTGAAGGGTGGATGCTTGGAGTGGCTTTCTGTATTTGTTCCATATCCTGAGGTTGAGAGGCAGAGGTTGCAGCTAGGCTGGCCAAGAACTCAGATTTTTGGTCAACACTGCCATATTTAATCGGGCCTTATCATGGATCCCTACAGGTCTACTCATTACTATACCTGCTCCTGGGGGGGTATAACTCTGAGTACTGGAGAGGGCATTTCTGCCCTGGAAACAGGCTGTGGATACAGAGTAACTGCTCTGCCCTTGGCAATGCTAAGCATGCCCTCAACATGCCTCTCCTGAACTGTCTAGGCAGCCCCAGTCAGGGGCACCTGTCTTGGGGCAGCCAATGTTGCCTTAGGGCGCAATCCAGAGTAACTACGAGGTGTCCTTGCTCCGGTGTAAGAACAATTTGCTCTGGATTGCAATATGAATTTCCCATAGGTTTTCAGTAGGTGGTGCAGTAACTACGGGTGCACATAATGTCTCTTACATGCTCTCATAGTTACTCTGGATTGCAGGGTTAGGCTGCCCCAAGCCTTTTCCAAAATAACTAGGGTGGAGCATCTTGCAGTTGGGTCAGCCCAATGAGAGATAGGGTAACCCAAGTACACTTCTAGATTGTGCCCACAGTGTCTTTAACCAGCACCAGTTCCCAGGAAAAGAAACTTGGAAGTGGGTCTTTAAAACAATTTTTTTCACTGATTAGATATCCACTTATTTTTTTAATCCATGGAAAATTCTGGAATAGAACTGAAATGGATAACACAGCATGACCTGTATTCTCCATTTACTTAGACGTTTAGATGAGGCAACTGATCTGCTCTTCTGTCATGTGATTGTGCCAACAGCTGTGCCAACTGATTCTGCTCTTTCTACCATGTGGTAGAAAAAAAGATCATCATCATCAGATCCATTAATTTGCATTCATTTGCATAATTTTTACATTAATTCCTGTATGTTCTTCTTAGGGGTGGTCCTCAGCAGAGTCCCCAAACACCTCTTTAGGAAGCCATCCTTTACATTTCACCATACTTTATACTTCACCAAACTTTATACAACACCATCCATCCCGCAAATAAATGCTACGTCGTTAAGATCTCCCGGCTGCCACTCCAAGTGTTAACCAAGCGAAAGAACAACAAAACTGCATCTGTTCCAAAGGATTTATGTGGAATCTTTAATTCTGGTCACAAAACTAATCCGCTCTCTTCCTTCCCATAAAATGTATTGCAAATGCTTAAACAAGCATTTCCTTTTCCAAAGCTTACAATGTAGAACTAAACTGACACAATCCCAATGAGGAGTAATGACCGGGATGATACTAAATCCTGTTTGTATGCTTACAGGGCTTACACTACAAATGCAATGTAACAAGCCTTTCTCCATTAGACAAGCTTTCTCCTTTCCTTCTTCAACCTCTCCTCTCCTTCAGCCAATCAGGGACATGCATAGGGTGTGCAATGCTAGGTGAGGCACCCTGGTTATTGGACAGGACAGGCACCAGAGCAGCGTCCAAAAGTGAAACTGCTGAAAAGTGGAACCCAGTCTTTTTCAGCTTGCAAATGTAAAATGGCTAACAACAATAACATAAATAGCACTTGCAAAAGCCTAAATAACACATATTTATTAACACATAGCCAAAATACATAACAAATTAAATGAAGAAAGGCATGTTTGGGCAATGAATATCTTATGTATTTGAATGACAGCTTATTTACTGAAGAAACTCATAAGGAAATGCCAAAAACAATCTGATCTCCATTTCACATGCAAATCAACATTAAGGAAGACAATTTTAGCCTTTATACCAGAAGAGAGATATTGAAAGAGTGAAGCATGTGTTGAATGAATGAGTCCTGGATATAATTGAAAGTTGTTGAAAGAGAGAAACCGTCAGAAAATGAATCATCAGAAAGTGAGGAATGCCTGTATTTGAGGAGAGCATGTAAAACCGTGTTGGTGCTAAGAAGAGTGTCAATCCTGTCAATCATTCTGACATGAAGGCAGTTCTGTTGCTCCACTACTGTGGAATTCTGTTTTTGGTATGCACAGCTAGAGAAGACCAGTTTATTAAAGATGTCAGAGATCAGGTACAATTTTTTAGACAAGATGCAGCAGAAGAATAAAGAAGAAGAAAAGAATTAACAATATCTCAAACAATATTGTAGGTGTACCGGGAAGGGTGGGAACATAGAGCATTGAACAGAGAGTTGCTACACAAGACATAGTTTTAATTGAGCAGGGGCAAATGGGTACAGCCACATTTGCTCTATCTATAGACTCTGATGGCTATTTCACACATTACAAAAGGCCAAGGGCCAGCAGACATACCTTTCAAAGGGAACTACAATCAATTGCATTTTTCTGATCAGGATAGCTGTAGATCAGGATAGCAGTTTAGTGCAACCACATATTGGGATGCAGCTAGCATTCACCCTCCACGAAGAGGAAGGAGGCAAGATCCTACTCCACAAGAGTAATCATAATCTCTACTGGTCATATCCTAACCTGCTGCCAGGTCTCACCATAGGCCAGGGGGGTCTCTAAATATTTTGGCCCAAGAGCCACATCAAATACCTAGCACAGTGTCAAGGGCTGGAAAAAATATTTTAAATATAAAATTTATTAACCAGATTACAAATATTTCTGCAAGCACAGGATTTCTGCAAGCACAGAAATACACTAAAATTGACCCTCATTTTCCCCACCCCACTGTCACAGCTCCAGTCACCTTTGGTTGGTTGTGGGCTGGTTGAGAGGTTGGCCATCAGCCAACTAGAGGTTCATCTATATAGAGGCTATATCTGGCCCCCGCTCTGGGGATTGGAGACCCTTGCCATCGACTGATCACATGATTTGTGGAATCTTTCCTTTCCTCCCTGTCCTATCATGTCTCCAGCCATAGAAAGTTCTGTTCTGGACCCAGCTGGCTCTTGATGCATAAGCATCAAGTGCAGTGATGGGATTCAAAGAAAATTTTAAAACTTTATATATCCTATCTCTCATTAACAACCAGTTCTATAGAGTAGGTGCGAACCTGCTAGAGCCCACCACTGTGCAGAGCAAGCATGGTCAGCTGGAGGCATTGGGGTGGGCTAGTGCAGGCCAGTGGCAGGCAACAACAGAGGAGCCTCTCAACCTTCAATAACAGCTGGAAAAATGCATAAGTATAAAGCATCATCAGCAAAGGAGCAACTGAATGGGAGAGTTCCTCTGAAATTTTCTAAGTATAGAATGTCTACTGGATCTCTTCCAGCTCTCCAATGCCTTTTCCTGTAGTTAAGTATTAACAACTTCAATATGCATGGCTTGCCGTTTAGTGTTGTAATAAGGTCTATATTCTAGTGTCCAGCAACGCATCCAAAAGCTACATCACACACACCACACATTCCTTCAAACCAAGATCTCCACTAGGAACTGCGGAAGCACAAGAGTCACTTTGTGCTCCAATGGCATCCTTGAATGAAGAGACCCGAGTCGAACTTGCATCTCAATGCTGCTGAGTAAATTTGCACTCCGTTTTCCTCACGGCCACTGATGAACGAATACTGCTTCAGAATCACGCAGTCAACTAGTGCAATTACCAGTTTTATTTAACTTAATTTGCAGAAGTTTCATGCATACTAATCAGAGCACACTCCGCCAACTCTGAACAAAGCTGCCACTTAACTTTGGAATACAGCGTCTTTCATAGGAAAGGTCATGACTGTCTCTTCAATGAACCTGGTGTAAACCTTGGGAAGGTTTAAAAATAGGCAAAAATTGAAGGAAAACATGGATTTTCGCCACAGCATTCCATACACTATTATGAGTTCTCGACCAATAATGTCAGAAGAACAGGATTGACTTGAGTAGACCCAGATCTTGTTCATATTGATCTTTAACGGCAAATTTGTCCAAAACCCAGAAAATCAAGTTAAACTCTTTTGTAAAAAAAAAACCACATTTACCTCTGTCATTTGACTGGCTTTCTGGATGTCCAACAATTTATGGGTGTCATACACTCTTGTTCATTTCAATAGTGTTTGATGTCACTATCTTGGCACTATATAAATACTTCTGCTAATAAACCCAGAGAAACCAAAGAAACCCAGAGAAACCAGCTTACATTTCCTTTATTTTTTTCTCACCTGACAACTGAAAAAGGGAGTGCAAGTTGCGAAGTATAGATCTCTCTCTTAGTTGTGTTTTCACCGCAGTCATCTTTGTGGGTTTTCCATTAAGCAAATGGTTGTGAATTACATGCATGTAATTTGATCCCTATATTTAGGGTTGCCATATGTCTCTAAAAAACAGGGACCATCCTAATTTTTGGAGACTGTGTTCACATACTGGCAAAAGGGACAGAGGGTCCTGTCCAGGGTGACCAGATTATTCCTGAACCCCAGGGCCAAAATTCCTGAACCCCAGGGTCAAAATTCCTAATCTCAAGCCAAAATTCCTACCCGCTTAAAAAATTGCCAAAAAATGTATTTTTTTTAATTTAGTTTTTCAGTTTTTTGACCATAACTTTTGATAGGAATCAAATATCTTTAAACTGATTTTTGCATTGGATTCTGCTCTTCAATATGAATCCAACTACATATGGCATGATGGGGCACTGTGCACTATCGTGAAGTTTCAAAATGAAGCCAAAATGTAGGACAATGAAGCCAAAATGTAGGATACCTGGACAGGAGGCTAAAAATCCGGACAAATCCGGGTTTTCTGGTCATAGGGTCACCCTGGTCCTGTCCCAATTTTATGAAATATTATGGCAACCCTACCTATATTGTCTTTTTTACATTAAATCAAATCATTAATTGAATAGAATCAAATTATTTTTGCAGACTTGCACTCTATACCATGTGAGATTTAATCCAGTTCTCAAAATGGGATTGAATTAGGGCATCTACTAAGTTGTGTTCCTTGGCTATAGAACTGCTGATCCAGTAAAAACACAGGAATGTGTGTCCTGAAACAGAAAGCAGACAATTGTTGTAGCAAGCAGTCTTGATATTGTGCACATATTGAAAAGGGCAACTACCTTTCTCCACACTCCTTCAGGAATGGTTTGATGGTATATAAGCTGTTTCTTTATTTGCAATATGGAGAGGAATAGAAGGTTGCAGGGAGGAAAAAAAGGAGAGGCATGGAAGTATGCAAACACAGCGTAATGGTTTATTTAATTAAACTGATCCATTGTAAAAGTCAACGTAATTATTGGAGAGGGATTAATTAGATTCTGCTTATGCTTATAGTTACATAACCTTGCTTTGTACCTCAGCCACAAGGAAGAGTCAGAAAAGAAGGTCAGCATATTGCACTGCTCATAAATCAAGCACACAGACCTCAAAATATGTGTTGCAGGTAGAATGAAACATCATGCACATCTGCACATATCCAAGCAACACAGTATGCAACAGTATGTTAGAATTACAAATAATCTAAAAAAATAAGTGTAGGGTAAAGAGGAAGAGCTCGTTGCTCTTGGGCTAAAGAGACTAAAAAAGGCTAAAGAAGAAGAGCTCATTGCTTTTGGTTGGCTGTTCTTGTTATTTGCTCCAGGCCTATCTGGGAGTGGGTCATCTTCAGACACTACTGGCCCAATCCTTTCCTACCCTCCAGCATTCCTGAAGCCCTGAAGTTAGTAGGAAATAAATATTCTGGAACTTTAAAGGAGCCTACATGACTGGCTGCCCACTGCAGAATGCTAGGCACATCCTGTTGTCGGCAACTTTCTTACCCAACTTTCCAGGAAGATTGCTAGGGAGTCTGATAGGACTGGACCTTACCTTGAAAGGCTATTTGCATGTTATGCCTCATTCATAGCAGCTAGAATCATGTCAAGTCCTGAGTCCCTGCAATCATGCATGAATCTTCATGGGCAACCAATTGGATAGGTCCAGAGCATTTTCAGGACTCTATTTGATTTGAATCCTGAATCGTTTTGATACATGTATCAGACACAGTTCTAATGGGAAAACTGAGCATCTGGTCTCTCTCTCTCTCTCTCTCTCTCTCTCTCTCTCTCTCACTCTGTGTGTGTGTGTGTGTGTGTGTGTGTGTGTGTGTGTGTGTGTGTGTGTGTGTCCAACCCATTTGTAAACGTGGTGGGAGGGAATGGCAACAATTACATGAAAGCGGCAAGCTGGTTGGAACAGCAAGCCAGGGGAGTGTTGTAAAGCAGCTAGGAGGGTTATCAATAAATGCATCCCCTCAGTGATAGCATTCAAAGAAATTAACTACCGGTTCTCTGTCCATCTGGCAGCCACTTTTAAATGGCTATTTTTCGATTTTATATGTCCTATCTCTCATTAACAGCCGGTTCTATAGAACCTTCTGGAGCCCACCACTGCATCCCCTCATTTTCCTGACAGGTTAGGGACCAGACTGTGGTGAAAAGCAGAAATGTTGAAAAGTCGAACCCGATCCTTTTTTAGTTTACAAAAGTTGCTTCTGCTGCTAATTCCAAAGACCAGGGCTGTGGGTGGCACAAGTGGCTAAGACACTGTGCCTGTTAACCGGCAGGCCAGGGTTCGAGACCCGGGTCAGCCCCACAAGACAGGGTGAGCTCCTGTCCTTAGCCCAGCTCTGCGACGCCAGCTGGATCCAATCATATTGGCTCTGCCTTTCCATTGGACTAATTCCGTGGCGTGGAGAGGGGGGATTTGCTGCTTGGGTAACTGCATGTCCTCCTTAACAATCCAACCCAGGCTTTCGTGCTTTGCATGTAGCATATGCAACGCCGAGCACGACACCATAGTCTTTCAAGAGTGACGGAGGCCTGCTTTTTTTAATTCCAAAGACCCTTTTTATATTGCAGATTGCTACTTACATACAAATCTTTCTACAAATGGACACTCATTAATGCTTTTGGGAATTGGAACAGACCTGGAGCTAAGGTTAGTGTGCATTTACTCTCTCACACACAGAGATACGCACTCACACATCAAAACAGTTTGAATTCCCATGTCACATGCAAATCAACACAGCGGATGCAATTTTAGCCTTTAAATCAGCAGAGAGAGGTTGAACGAGTGGAAAACGGGTTGAATGAATGACTACTGGGTAAAACTGAAAGGTGTTGAAAAAGCGGAACATCAGAAGACAAACCGCCAGAAAGCAGGGTGGTTACAACCAAATCCTTTCAGCTCTACTCAGAATTAGTCCTATCGTAACTTGTCATTCAGAGAGCCCATGAGTTTATCTTGTATGGCTAGGAACCTCCTGGACCGGCATCCTGACTGAGGATGATAATGTACATCAACAAAGAGACATGTGGAGCACTGCTGTAGGCTGTATCCTATTACCCCCAAAGTAATTCTCCTTTTTAGGCATTCAGGTCAACTAAAATAACTAAAAATCAAACATGGGAGGGATGGAAATAAGTGTGCATGAAGAAACATTCAGTTTGCTTTTAGAAACTGTGCAGATGAATTAGAATGAAAAAATCATTAGCAATAAAATGTTGACCTGATAAGACATCTCCTTTTCATAAATATGAGTTGAACGGAATTATACATGCATAACTAATTGCTCTTTCTTTTGACCTATTCAATTCATTTGAGTTTTGTATTACAAATGGCCTGACATTTAATTAGCTTAACTTATTACATTATGTAAATAATACCTGTAAGAAATAACCACATCGTTCAGATTTTGTGCTACATTCTCTATTACTAGCATTGTTCCAAATATTGACAACAGTCTGAAACAGAAAATAAGAACAAAAAAAACCACCTTTCATATCTAGTAAATATAACCATTTCTTTTTTATGGTTCAAGATCAGCCACTATCTGAGAATATATTTATATATTTGCAATACTTAGGCTACAATCCTAAGCTCCAGTTAGGCTGGCCTAAGTCCCAGCACAAGTCCTGTGTTGACCTATGGATGTCTCAAAAGTGCTGTAAGGTCACTCCTGGGCTTTGTTTAGGTCAGTGCACAGACATGCGCTTGCCTTCCTACATCACCAAGGGAATGGAAAGACCTAAGGGTTGTGCCAACCTAGGTTAGGATTGTACCCTTAGAATTAAGAATTTAGCCAATTCAGATTATCCAGTTTAGTTAAGTAATACAGAATGAAATCAAGGTAGGGACTGGAAGAGCATCTGAAATCTTAGTAAAGTTTCATTACACAGAAGTTCCAAAGAAACATAGGTGAATTCATGGCCATTTTCTACTTCTGGATAATGGGGAAAAAAGTATCTGAGTTGTAAAGCTCACCTTCAGAGATTCAAGAGTTTCTGATCAAGAAACTGTTCAATCTCCCCTATAGGGTCTGCCACTGTTGCAATCCTCCTCTGATTGGCACCGAGTAAATCAGAACACCAAGTAGACTAGCAGGTTGGACAGCGTAGCCAGCAGATGGCCTGGGGGTCTTGACTGCCACTCATCCAAGGGTGCTGTTCCAAGTTTTCTCAGGGCAAGGCCAGCCCTTAACATGACCCTCCTTTGTTCTTTACTCCTACTTTCTTTCTCACTTTCCTCCTACTCACTTTCCTCTTACTCACACTCCTGTGATTTCTATGCCAGCGGTATCCATAATTACTAGGTTCAAATACCTCTGCAGCCTTACTGGCTCAGCCACCATCTTGGGGCTCACAAAATCTCACAAGCTCCAAGACTGTGGTGCCCAGATCTCATGAGATTTTGTGAATTCTAAGATAGTAGTACCTACATCTCATGAGATTCCTTAAGATCCAAGATGTTGATGCCCAAGGGAATAGATAGGAAATGAAAATGGAAGCCCCACAGTGCCCCTGTGACTGTCATAACACCCTAACGCATTGTACACTTTGAGATCACACTTTTTTATACTACAGCCACACACGACTCTGCATCCTTGGCCTAAGCCCAGTGATTCTTATCTTTTTTCATCTTGCAGCACACTAATAGGTGCTAAAATTGATACACCAGGATACCCGATCAGTTTTTTTTTTACCATTGAAAAGTCAGACCATTCTGCTGATAGGGGGCTGCCGGTAGGAGCTTCCTTTCCCATACTACTTTCAGTACTGCCTGAAAATCTATTATGTGGCAATTGTTCATGGCAGAACCGTTGTCCCTTGGCTATAACCCCAGTTCGTTGCATGCGCAATGATGGACTGGTAGCGTGGACTATCAAAGAGCTTCCTCCATGGCCTTCATCTTCCATATTCCCAAAGTGGTACAGGAAAGTGGACCACAGTGTTAAAAGCCCCCTTGCTGGGAATGTAATATTTGGAAATCATCTCCCCTCGGAGAGTGGGAGGAAGACTGGAATTGCTGTCTAGCCTACCACCTTCAATAGATTTAACCAGATGAGCCTCTCAGGAATAATATATGCCTCATTTATTTGAGTGATATTTATAGCTTTGTATGAATAAATGCAAATATTACAGAAAGAATAGGCATGACCGCACTGAAAAAAGCCTGACAAATTTCCCCTGCTCTTCTACATTAAAGTACATTATATTAAACGAACCCCCAAGGCAAGCTCCATAAGTAGTTTATCACCATGCGAATATACTCGTGCAGAAGAAATATAGCTCAATCTAGCATAGTCACTGAAATGTCATTTTAGAATATAAAGTCCATTATTCATTATTTAAAAGGAATTGATTGATGTGGGAGGAAAAGCACTCATCTCTTACCTACATGGCTGACACAGGGCAGATTCTTTTTGGTTGTGCTTTTATCATCATAGAAAACAATATCCAACATGGACCAGTCTTACTTGGGGAAACCTCTTAGAGGAGAAACAGATAGTTCAAAGTATAAGAAAGTATCACTTAAAACATGATCAAGCTAAAAACTGTGCAGAAAATTCTCAGATTACTAAAGCAGTGGTGAGTTACGGGGCACCAGCCTACCTACTGTGACAAAACACCACAATTTCACATCTCACATATAATGTTCAAAATCACTGATGCTGTATTAGTCATTCAGAATTTAGAATGAAACAACCAAGACCAGATCTCCTGATAGCATAACTCAGTGTAACTCCATTACATTCAGTGGGATGTGCCTATTTGCTGGTAGGAATCTGAGTTCAGTCAGTCCAATTCTGCAAAAGCGAAGTGAGGAGGAGAACAACATTCTGTGCGTAGATCAGCCATACGTGGGGAATCAGCTCAGTTGTGGGGAAGGGGGAAAACAGTTGGACATTTGCTCACCAAAGCTTCCTACAGGCTTCTGAATTAAACCTTTCACCATCATCAGCTATGAACTACGGCAGGAGCTCAGACGAAGGACATTTCCCACCTTTCTGTTCTGTACAAGACAAATGGGATATGCTCTAAGTTTGGCACAGAAACCCCTCACAAGGTGAATCTGTTTTGGGGGTCAGGAAGAGGACCGATTCTGCTTCCCATCTCTGACACCACCCAATGCATCAAAGGCCAGGCTGAATCAGTTATGCAATTTAAATTTAAATAGAAAAGTTGCCTTACTTCTAATCATACGCAATGCAGCCCAAATCACTGCTCAACAATGCAGTGGTACCAGTGCAAGCTACATTGCACCCTTAACAGGAAAAAGCAGCTGCAGGAGGTCTCAGAAGGGTTAGGGGACATGTGTTGCCATACCCTGAGGTGAGGCCCAGCAGCAGCAGTGGGACAACCCAACCTATGGAAGCAACATAGCAACTGCAAGTCTATGTTGCCCTGTGTTGGCAACTGGGCCTGCTTGGGCACTGCCAGGCCTGATTGACTAACTATTGGTTCAAGGCAAGTTGCGAGATGATTGGGCTGAAATAATATCTCTGCCTGGGTACCCAATCTCAGTCAAGCAAATGTGACATTCTGATTGGCCATGGAATGTTTCCCATATCAGCAGCACTTAAAGCACAATCCAGAGCAACTATGGGGAGTCCTTGCTCTGGTGTAAGAACAATTTGCTCTGGATTGCAATATGAATTTCCCATAGGTTTTCATTAGGTGGTACAGTAACTACGGGTACACATGTTTCTTACATGCTCCCGTAGTTGCTCTGGATTGTAGGGTTAGGCAGTCTAAACTCTGAGGGGTTAGAAGGTAGTTGACTGCTGGAGACATTGCTGGACTTAACACTGAACTTGAGACTGTGGACTGACCTACTGACTTAGATTTCTGGACTCTGACTTGGCTTTGCTTGCTGTGTTGTATGACTTATGTATGACTTGGATTGTTTTGGATTACCCTGTTTGAGTGTTAATACAGTTGATACATATGGCTCTGCTCTGTTTGTCTCCTCTCTTGTGCCCAGTACCAGTTACAGGACACCTGCCAGTTTATATCCCTAACAGGCCTTAGGTTTAACGTGAGATGCCTAATATGGCAGTGCTGACAATCCCACCCTCATGGGGCAATCTGCCCACTACCACCCTCTTTCCACACCATTACACCCCCATGCCCTCACCCCATTCTGCAGGGCAAGTAATTTATGGTGTCCTTTTTAATGGGTCTCCTGTTGATGTGAGCCAGCTGACATGACCATTTGCGTTGGCCCATCACAGTATAGTTTATACCACGTCTGTGATGGCAAACATTGGTGTAGCATGTGCTGCACCAGCGCACATGCTGCTCAGGATTGTGTCATTGGTTCATTCACAGTATTGTCTGACTAGCTGTGGGTTCTTCAGGTCTCCAGAAGGGGTATTTCCCAACCCTACCTGGAATAGCAAGGGACTGAATCTGAATTTTCCCTATGCAAAACATGCCTTCTCCAATGAGCAGCAGCACCTCACCTGTCATTTATCCACCGGCAGTGCAAACTAAACCTTGATCAGGCCAGCACAAGTCTTTTGCTGGCTTTGGGGTGTCGCAAAAGTGCCATAAGGTACATACTTCTGTGCCACTCATGAGGGGTTATACCAGTGCATTGACATGTACTGGCCTCCCCACACCACCACAAGAACAATGAGGTGGATGAGTTGCTCTGGCTTAAATTGGTTAGGATTGCCCTCTTAGGGCACAATCCTGAATAACTATAGGAGCACGCAAGAGACATGTGCACCCGTAGTTATTGCACCACCTAGTGAAAACCTATGGGAAATTCATATTGCAATCCAGAGTAACTTGTTATTACTCTGGAGCAAGGACTCCCCATAGTTACTCTGGATTTCACCCTCTGTTGTCTCACTGGAACCAATGTTGACACACACAGGTTTGGTCCTCTTTGTCCTCTTTGCTTAAACACAGCAAGAAAGACTTCCAGGTTAACCAAGCCAAAGCAGATATTAACAATGCCGATGCGCAGGCAAGAAAAGAAAGGGCATTTATGTTGACTTGTGTTCCATTCTGGAGGGGAATGAAAATCAATGTTTTCTCAAGTAGAAAAGGGCAAAAATCATAAGGAAATAAAAATGTGTTTTCAAGCTCCCACTAGGATATCGCGAAGAATGAAAAACCTGAGAGCAATAAACAATTGCTTGCCAGTGTCTATCTAATTCCAAATGCCTGCCCGTAACTAATATATATTTGGTCACTGAAGGGAAGTGCGGGGCTGAAGGCTCCAGGAGGACAAGCAATAGAACAGCTTCCACAGAAAGGCGCGCAAGAAGGCATATTCTCCAATTGTTTCATCTTGCCTATTGACAATAAATTCATTACCTTAAGTTATTATTAATAATAGTTATAGATCACTTTCCAACAGAATGTTTGACCCCGCAAAATAAATCCACGTGATTTCCTGTCCCTAGGAGGCTCAAAATCGAAAAAGACGCCAAAGAGTCACTAGCAACAACCATTGGAAAAAGCTGCCATGTTGGGGTGAAGAGGGATTGTAGCTAATATTTTAAAGGAGCCAAAAGGACTACTAGATCTGCACCAACTACGAAAAATGTTACAAGCCTGCGTCATGTTCCCCGAGCACTGGCCAGGATTCCCCTTGGCAAGAGGCTAGTCCACAGTGAGTACATGGTTACACATTTGTGGTAGCTGGCTACTCATAACAGTTGGTGGTCTAATGCTGGATTCTGACCCTCTGTTCCCAGGTACATTGATGACAGCATATGAGAGGATAAGAGATTTATTGGGGAAATAGGGTTACACAATATATGGATGCAAAGATGCAGAAAAATTGGAATGAAATACAGCAGAACTTAAAATAATAAAGATTACCTCCTATAGGATCCCTTCCTTATCAACTCTTTGATGTGAATCCTCATCTTAGCAAGTCCTGGGCCTTGAACCCTAGGGACTATGTCTTACGTCATGGTGCTACCCTGGAGATCATGTGGTCCAGAGAGAGCAACCATCCCTTTGTGTGGGACTTTTATACCTGTCATTCTAAGTGTATTCTAACGTGGTTATAAATTACTTAATTAACCAGATAGCAGACTCTTCACTGGCGGTTTTCAATCAGCCAATCTGTTTGCCTCTTAGCTTTCTCTGGCCAGCCTGTAATTTAACACCCTTTATTTATTGAGTCTGCATCTTTTAGATGTGGCCCATTTGATTGTAACTTCAGATTCTTTTGCCTTGTTTGAAGCCCAGTACTGGCTCATATCATGAACATCATACTTGGGCAGCCCTTTAGGGTATTCAGTCGAAGGAAGGATGATAAGATATTTCAGAGGCATGCTCCTCTGATTTGGTCATCTCCCAGGAGTGATCAACCACCCCTCATTCTGTCTTCCATACCCAGAAACATTCCCTACCCACTGCCTAGTGTACCTTCACCAGTGGCCTATCTTCAGGATTGGCCAGCAGGGCACATAGACTCCTCACCAGCACTGCTCGCTCTCTGTATATTTCAGGTTTAAGGCACATTTTCTACATTTTCAGCTGGTGCAGCAGCTGCTGCACCAGCCTGCAGATCTGTTTGTATCTGGGTTTATCTCTTCAAAATTCTTTAATAATATAACTTAAAATGCCACCAGTCGTCTCCAGTGTAATGCACTTCTAATAAATGGTACTTTAAATGATTTATGTGTACCATGCACTGGTTAGCTTAGGAAGAATCAATAAACAATGTATTTTTAAAAAAGTGTAGAAATGTGAAGTCAGAACATAGTAAAAGGCCAGGAAGCTGAAAGTAAAAGAATTTCAACACCTTTGATCCAATCCCACGTTTTATTCTCATCTTATTTCATTATTGCTGCTTTCAAAAGTACATGTCAGACTTCCAGTATTAATGAATAATAAAGATGGTGTGTAACAGGAGAGCACCATGCCAACAATACTTTTACACCATGCACAATCAGATCATTAGACCTGCATTATTTGAAAAGGTATCTGCTCAGCACACAGGTTCATCTGAGCAGAATTCACTTTTTAATAATGTTGTGTCCCCTTGAAATACATATTTACCAGAAGCCTATATTCTCCCAGAATATGAGCACAATCCTAACTAACAGCCCAATCCAGAGCAACTAATCTGTCCACATAAGAGCCCTTAGGTTGCCCTATCTAACACTAGGTTGGAGCAACTGCAAGATGCTCCAGCCCAGTTACTCTGAAGGAGGCTTAGGGCAGAGCAAGGCAAGATAGGGTGCCCTAAGAGAGGTGGACCTGCTCTGCCCTAACTGGGGCAGCCTAAGCAGCTCAGGAGAGGCAAGTTGAGGGCATGTTTAGCATTGCCTAGGGCAGAGCAGTTACTCTGTATCCAAAGCCTGTTTCCAAGGCAGAAATGCCCTCTTCCAGCCCTCAGAGTTATACCACCTCAGGAGCAGGTATAGTAATGAGTAGACCCATAGGGGTCCATGATAAGGCCCGAGTAAGAATGGCAGTGCTGACCAAAAATCTGAGTTCTTGGCCAGCCTAGCTGCAACCCCTTCTTCTCAACTCAGGATATGGAACAAACTACGGCTGCCCACAAACCTCAGGATACAGCAGGCCACTCCAAGAAGCCCCTTGTATTCACTGTAGAATGTACTGGCATCTCATCAGGGACTCCTTATAAGGCAGGCACCCAGTGGCGTCACCAGACTGGTGCGGCTGGTGTGGGCTGCATTGGGGATGCGCTCCATATGGGGTGATGTGCCGGAGGAGTTTGACTGTCCTTTGGCAGGCCCCGGGCGTCAGCACACCCATTCAGGCCTGCTCCAAGGCGGAGAATCAGCCAGAAGCTGACACTTGTCTGAGGAGCTGGCCTGAACGGCCATCTGAGATGCACTGCGCAGAAACACACTGAGCATGCCGAACAGCTTCAGAGGAGACTTCCTTAGAGCAGAGAAAGTCCGCGCCTCTGCACAGCCATTCGGCCTCACTCAGGAGGCGGAGCGGCAGCCGAGTGGCTTCAGAAAGAGTACTGCACAGGCACCAACTCTGACGCCTGCACAGTCTCCCCCAAAGCCAAAAGGCTTCAGAAAAGTACTGCGCAGGTGTCAGAGATGGTGCCTGCGCAGTACTCTTTCTGAAGCCAGTTGGCTTCAGAAACAACTGCGCAGCCGCCAACTTTGGTGACTGTGCAGTCCAGGTGGGGGGGGGGGCGCGCATCCCAGGGATGACGCACAGACTTCTGCACCAGGTGATGTGCAGAGTCATGTCACCACTGTAGGCACCACAGCTGTTCCTTGTTCAGTGTGATCTGAGGGGTGTCTCCTCAGGAGCAAGTCTTCCCCTTGTGTCAATTACTTAGCATGCTCTGGAGCAGTTAGGGCACCCCAGGCTTCCTGACTCTCTGGATTCAGCATAACTTTCTGCTCTGGATACAGAATAGTTAGGAGAGTGCAGTTAGGTCAGAGCAGGCTGAATTTGCTCTGGATTGCAGCCTATGTCTACTCCAAAGTAAGCCCCATTGTGTTTAATGGGACTTACTCCCAGGAAAGTGCCTTTAGGATTGCAGCCTTTGTCTTTGTTCCAATATTTTATTCTGTTGTATGAATCCAATAAAAAATGGGTCTGCTCTTAATGCAACCTTGTGAATAAAAGTATGCAGCTAATTTGCAGCCATGAATGATTAAACAGGAGATACAGTATATGTGCATAGAGAGGACTACTTTCCCATACTTCAAGTTATATTGGATTTGAGAAGCCACTCAGGCGAACACACTCACATGCCAATTACGATGCACGACAGTAATTGAGCATTCAGGGTGCAATCCTAACCAATTTAGATCAGCATAACTCACCTGGCATAACTTCCTGTGGTGGTGTGGGAAGGCCGGTGCACACCTGAGCACTGGCCTAACACCTACCTCTGGAGTGGGCAGAACATGCACCACCCTCCTCACACCACCACAGGCACTCGGGTTCCATTCCAGAATACCCCATGGATTAAAAAAAAATCATGGATAAAAAACAGTGGAAGACCCCTTTCCAGATTTCTTGCTCCTCTATTCCTTCTAACGGAATAAGGTTGTGCTTCTGTATCTGTGTTGTTTGATTCTGGAACATCCTACTAATTCCAAAAAATGTGTTAAGTAAAAGCAGTTTTAAAAAGCTAAAAAGCATGTCCCTTTACAATTGCTTAAAAACAGCTTTTCTTTCTGTTGTAGAGAGGCAATCAGAAATGAGAAATGCAAAGGACCTCATGTCTATCCCTAGTTCAGCTGAAAAATGGAATGATTGCTTGCATGACCACCTCTCTACAACAGTAGAAAAGCAGTTTTAAAATTGTGATTTGCAGCGGCCATTCACGTTGAGTCAAATCTATATTTAAAAAATCTGTTTATAACAAGGTTGGATCTGTACCTGTATTTCCCTTCCACTCATCTGGCATTGAAAATCAGGAGGCTGCTTGGACAAGGATTGAACCATTTTCCTACTAACCAATTCCTTCTGCTTATTCCCATCCTGATATAACATGACTCATTTTTGCCCAAATGTAAATAAACTATTCAGATGGTGCACTGTACATTGGGGTGAGATAAGGTTTGTTTGAAGAAATGGACCCAAGATTTTTCTGCCTTAACTAGTTCTTTCCAGAAATATATCTTTCTTTCTAGAAATCTAATAAACAAATGAGACCAAGAACAAATGAGGCCAATAAAAGACGCTGTTCCCAGGCATCAGAAGCTGGCCAATTAGCCATTTAACTATAAATTAAATTAACTTCTAATTACCAGAGTTTCAGAGAAAAAAATTATACTCTTGCCAACACTATTTGCTCAGGGCTATCAAAAACTATTTGAAGACCTAAATGACACATGGCAGCTGGAGCCATGGCCTGCCTCACCATTCATTAGTTTTTTGCTCTCTCCCTTAATTCTCAGGGAAAGCAGACGAAGTGGCTCTAAGTCTCAAGCAGCCAGTATATTAACAAAGTCTCCAACTCTCCACTTCACAGCCCCTTCCTGAACATTTCCAAATTGCCACAGTCTGTTAATTGCTACACAAAAGTTATTGCATTAATGCAACATGGATGCCAAGAACCATTTAAATGAAGTTAAATGGGTAAAGCAGACCTAGTACTTTCCATTGTTCATCTTGCAGACATTCAGTGAGTTGCATAATTGGGCATTATAACATTTCCCAATCGTTTGATTCATGGCTGCATCGCTTGAGCTGAACAAACATCTGCAGAAAGTGGAAATGAATGGCATTAGGAATACTTTGAGAAGGAAAAGACAGAACAAAATGACATGGGTAACGTCAGCACTTTTCACATGGGGTTGATTTCGGACAAACCTTTCTCCCATTTGAAAATCAGGTAGGAATTCACCGCGACAGCTTTTTAATAAACTAGTAACAGAGCTATTATTAATGGAAGGAAATTTCAATGGAATGCCAATGGAAACTGCTTTTCCATCAAAAACAGTGTATAAGGAGAAGCACAATGGCAATTGGATCTATAGTAGAGGCAAAGCATTAAAGTACTCCCCCCTTTATCATTTCCCCATGTATTATTTCCTTAACAATACTTGTGAGCTGAAGGTCGCATCTAGTTTAATCTTAAATAGAGCTTAGAATCATAGAACATAGAGTTGGAACGGACCTAATAGGTCATCTAGTCCAACCCCCTGCCTGTAGCAGGAAATCCTCCTAGAGCAGTGGTTCTCAATCTTCCTAACGCCATGACCCCTTTATAAGTTCCTCATGTCGTGGGGACCCCAAACCATAAAATTATTTTTGTTGCTACTTTATAACTGTAATTTTGCTACTGTTATGAATCGTAATGTAAATATCCAATATGCAGGATGTTATTTTCATTGTTACAAATGAAATGTGTGTTCTATGCACACATTGAACACAATGGGATTTATTTCAGAGTAGGCATGCATAGGATTGGGCCCTTAGGCTGTCAGTCAGCCCCAGTGTGCACACAGCTACAACTGGAGGCCTGGCAAGCCTGACCTGGTCCCCTGCACCAGGGGTCTTTAGGCGACTCCCAGGAAAGCTCTATGCAACCCCAAAAGGGGTCCCGACCCCCACTTTGAGAAACACTGTCCTAGCGCATCCCCAACAGGTGCTCGTCAAGCCTCAGACTGAAGATCCCCAGTGAGGGAGAGTCCACCACCTCCCTTGGCAATCTGTTCCACTGCTGAACCACCCTCACCGTCAGGAACTTTTTCTGGATATCCAACCAGAATCTCCTTTCTTGCAGTTTGTACCCATTGGTTCTAGTTCTGCGTTCAGAGACAGTTAAGAACAGATGAGCCCCTACCTCCATATGACAGCCCTTCAGGTATCTGAAGAGGGCAATCATGTCTCCTTTCAGCCTTCTCTTCTCAGAACACAACAAGCACAGATAGAATGCAGGTTTGCAGGATCAAATTAAATTAACTGAAATAATTAAAATAGCAAGGCTTTAAATTAGAACGAGGATGAGGTGCAAAATGGCAGCCAGATGTAGTGCCAGATGTAAAATAGTGGCTCAGGTGGCCCAGCCAAATTACTAAATGTACAATCATGAGCCACACACTGCCATGACCTGCAAATTTGAAAAATTGGAATTTTTAATCTCAGTTAAAGATTGAAATTGCATGATTGGGATGGTTAATGTCTCCCTGCAAAATATAAAAAGAGCATCACTTAGAAGCGCCCCTTTATCCAGTTAGCATGGTAACTCTATTATGTTAAGAGAGCTGACAAATAATAATTATATCTCACATGCTCTTATAGTAATCGATCTCATGGAAACGTTTTAAGTTAAGAAAATCCACTTTTTGTTCCATAGACTTTTGTTCCACTTTTTGGGCGCAATCCAGAGTAACTACGGGGAGTTCTTGCTCTGGTGTTAAGAACAATTTGCTCTGGATTGCAATATGAATTTCCCATAGGTTTTACACTAGGTGGTGCAGTAACTACGGGTGCACGTAAAGTCTCTTACGTGCACCTGTAGTTATTCTGGATTGTAGGGATAGTTCCACTTTTTGTTCATTTTCTGGTTAATTGGGAAGATTATTTGATCGAATAAAGATATTTCAATGCAGTTTTTATTACATTCTGCATTAAATTACCTTTCCTATGATATAACATCATGGTATTGTTCTGCATACATACCCCATTTTTAACCATTATGTTATGACAGCAGTGGTTTTATCAGTGCAGACAGAGAACACCACACCTGGTCCCAATGAAAATAACAGAAGCAGATGATGCTGGGAATGCAGCATAACTTTCCAGTGCTCTTTTAGGCAGAAGCTGCACTCTTTTGGGCAGAGCATGGATGCCGCACATTGCAGTTATCATAAGTTAAGAGAAGAGAGAGATCAGCGCAGGAGAAAGAGGAGGCTTCCACTGCTCTGTTGGAAGAGGAGCAGTGCCCCTAGTGAAGCAGCAGCTTATAGATGGTGGTGGACAGATTGCCTTTCCCATTCACCATCTTTCTAAAGATGTCTCGCCACATAACCATTTCAAGATACTGCGTGGCAAGGCTGCCCTGTTGAGACAGAAGTTCCTTACAAACACACAGTTTCCATACAGTTTCCAAGATCTCTGTAAAACAGACCACAGTGTAATATAATGCATGAAAACAGTGGTTGGATTGTTGATTTCATTCTTTTTTTCTAGTACCCTTTCCTTTCACCCTTCTGTTAAATCATTTAATTAAAAACATTTCCATGCTTCACTTGCATCTTTCTGTATGCCATCACAAAAAGCCAACTTTTGTGCAGAGACTGATATTACATTGTATTAGCCTGTGCGTGGCGACATTTGAGGACAGAAGGTGCAGAACTCTTGTGAACCTCAATGAACAATTCAGAAGCACTGCTAACATTTATCAGTGGGCCTATCTTTTTTTTCTTTCAGCCCAGCTCCTGCCAAACTAGCAGTTCAAATGCGAGTAGATAAATAGGTACCACCTTGATGGGAAAGGTAACAGCGTTCCATGTGTCTTGGCATACAGTCATGAACCCATGACCACGGAAATGTCTTTGGACAACACTGGCTCTAAAGGCTTGTTAATGGGGTGAGCGCTGCACCTACAGTCGGAAACGACTGGCAGTTAACCTGCGGGGGGACCTTTACCTGTTACCTTTACCTTTCACCTTTACCTAGGTGACTGACCCACAGACTGAATCATCCACTGGTTCTGAACCTACAGAATGTGTCCAACTTGTATCCTCTGAAGGTGATTGGAGCTGTGCTCTTGATACTTCTGAAGGGCCTTCTGAGGGTAGGGATGCCCTCGTCGCCCTCGAGGCCTCTGGAAGGCTAAAAATTACAACTTCTGGTTTTTGGACAATAAATAAGGCTATAAATGGACAAAAAGTACTAATTTGTTTGTCTTCTAGAGGTCTCATAAAGCTTTCTGAAGGCTGGGGAATCACCACCAATTCTCAGAAAATCCTTCAGAGGATTTCAGTTACCCAAATCACCATCCATCATCCATGTATTTAGAACTTTTTATGTAATCCATAATTTTTATTTGTCAAACTCCTATTTTTTATAATTGTACAAATTTGTTGCTTGTATTTTGCTATAACCCTTGGTTTCTGAGCAAATAAACCTTGTATTCATGTTGGACATCCATGGGGACAGAGACAGGGAACAGAACTGTTAATACTGAGGGGCCATCTGTACTGAGGATACAATCCAGAGTAACTATCGGACCTTTTACACCGACATAGTTACGGTGCCACCTATGGGAAATTACTCACTTATGAGAAATGCATAGAGCAATCCAGAGTAAGAACCTCTTACGTCTTCCTGGATTGTAGGGTCAATCTCTTACTCTGGATTGTAGGGTCAATCTCTTACTCTGGATTGTAGGGTCAATCTATAAGAAATTCTTCTAGCTTTATGGGTTCTTTTATAGTGATGGACACAACATTCTGTGGTGCAAAACAGAACAACACTGTGAACAATTTTTTTTTATTTGCTAATCAGACCAAATCAGAATATAGGTATTTCCTAACCAATTTCACACAGAAATTAAAGGACTCATTCTGCAGTTTTGTGCAGCAGAACTAGGGCACAATCCAGAGCAAGTTCAGCCTGCTCAGCCCTAACTGCTCTCTCCTAACTATTCTGTATCCAGAGCAGGAAGTTATGCTGCATCCAGGGAGTCAGGAAGCCTGGGCTGCCCTAACTGCTCCAGAGCACACTACGTAATTGACACATGTGGAGGACTTGCTCCTGAGGAGACACCCCTCAGATCACATTGAACAAGGAATAGCTGTGGTGCCAACAGTGGTGACATGACTCTGCGCATCACCCGGTGCGGAAGTCTATGCATCAGTACTCTTTCTGAAGCCAGTTGGCTTCAGAAAGAATACTGCGCAGGCACCATGTCTGACACCTGTGCAGTACTTTTCTGAAGTCTTTCAGCTTCAGAGAAGACTGCAGGTGTCAGAGTTGGTGCCTGTGCAGTACTCTTTCTGAAGCCATTCGGCTGCCTCTCTGCCTCCTGAGTGAGGCCGAATGGCCATGCAGAGGCGCAGACTTCCTCTGCTCTAAGGAAGTCTCCTCTGAAGCTATTTGGCATGCTCAGTGTGTTTTTGCGCAGTGCACCTCAGCTGGCCGTTCGGGCCAGCCCCGTGGACAAGTGGCAGCTTCTGGCTGCTGGTCCGCCTTGGGCGTGCTGATGCCCGGGGCCTGCCAAAGGACAGTCAAACTCCTCCGGTGCATCACCCCATACGGAGCGCATCACCCAATGCAGCCCACACCAGCTGCACCAGTCTAGTGACGCCACTGGGTGCCTGCCTTATAAGCAGTCCCTGATGAGATGCCAGTACATTCTACAGTGAATACAAGGGGCTTCTTGGAGCCTGCTGTATCCTGAGGTTTGTGGGCAGCCGTAGTTTGTTCCATATCCTGAGGTTGAGAGGCAGGGGTTGCACCTCGGATGGCCAAGAACTCAGATGTTTGGTCAACACTGCCATTCTTACTCGGGCCTTATCATGGACCCCTATGGGTCTACTCATTACTATACCTGCTCCTGAGGTGGTATATCTCTGAGGAACTGGAAGAGGGCATTTCTGCCTTGAAACAGGCTTTGGATACAGAGTAACTGCTCTGCCCTAGGCAATGCTAAACATGCCCTCAACTTGCCTCTCCTGAGCTGCTTAGGCTGCCCCAGTTAGGGCAGAGCAGGTCCACTCTCTTAGGGCACCCTGTCTTGCCTTGCTCTGCCCTAAACCTCTTCCAGAGTAACTGGGCTGGAGCATCTTGCAGTTGCTCCACCCTAGTGATAGATAGGGCAACCCAAGGGCTCTTATGTGGACAGATTAGTTGCTCTGGATTGTGCTGCCAATTTCAATTTCAGTTTTTCAGCTGCAGAAGATAAGATTCTGCAGAAGATTTTCACTGCAGAACCCTTCTCAGTGCAAAAGATAAGACTTGGGCAAGCATCATATTGAAAAGTTAATGACCATGTTGTTAAAATCTGTTTTTTCTTTTCAGTCATAGCACTAAGAATACATTGCACACAAATGTGTGAGCAAAGTATTTTAGAAAAAGTAAATCTACAAATTAGATTTAAATTGGCAAAGATGAGGTAAGTGTAACCCTTTATCTGTTGCTTCCCTTGTTACCCTACAATCCAGAGTAACTATGGGAGCATGTAAGAGACGTTACATGCACTCGTAGTTACTGCACCACCTAGTGAAAACCTATGGGAAATTCATATTGCAATCCAGAGTAAATTGTTCTTACACTGGAACAAGGTCTCCCCATAGTTACTCTGGATTGTGCCCTGTCAACTTCTCCTCTACCAGTGGCTTTGCATGGTTTCAGCTGTGTTCAAAATCTGTGCCTTTCCATGTAGAGGAGATACGTGGGTACAAGTTTGGAGCGGGGAAATGAGGGGAGGCAGTGTACACCTGTGTACACCTCATAGTATTCTGTGTACACCTGATAGTACTGATCCCAAAGCTTTTCTTGTCTCCCCAACCCTGGCTCCTTTATTATTTCTATAGCATGCAAAGTATTCTATGGCTGACCTTCCTTCCCACAGATTTCTTCCCTTCCTCATTCCTTCCGTTGGTGTACAAAACAGATCATGTGGAAACCAGATCCCGTACGCGCAGCAATTTCACTTTCTATTCCCCTCCTCACCTCCTTGAATTTACCCTCCCATCAGTTGTCACTTCCTTCTTCTGGCTACACTGACAGTGTCTCACTGAATGTGACCTCATAACCTGTACATAGAGGCAGTGGTGGGCTTCAGGGGGTTCTCACAGGTTGTATAGAACGCTTTGCTAATGAGTGCCTGATACTCAGAACCAGTTACTAATGGGACATAGAACCTGTTGTTAATTTATTTGAATCCCACCACTGCATATAGACATAACTAGGGTCAAGTCTGATGGGCACCTGCTCCTGCACCCCAGGCTCTGCCCTAGTTATGGTAGAGGCACTGACAGCTTCATAGCCCCCTCATTCTTTCTCTGGGTCACAAAGCTCAGGGTCATAAACTGCAGTGAGCAGACATCCTCCTGGAAAAACCAGAAGTAGCACTGTATGACATTGTGATATCACTGCTCAGGGGACCGCAGCAGAGCATTAGGCCTCAGCCTATATGCTACCTCCACTAATAGCATCTATAGTAACTCTCGCAGCAAGCTCTCACAGCAGGCTCTCATGGCAGATGCTCCTTCACTGCTACTGCATTGCTGCCACCATGTTTCTGCTTCTCCGCAGCCACTCTATTCCTGTTGCACTGCTTTGACAAGAGTGCCAGATGGAGACTGGAAAAGCAGTCAAGGTTCTCAGAGATTTACACAAGAGTAATGGCACGGCATCTGTGGTAGAGCTGCATGGTTGCAAAATATTGCTCGGAAACCCTAGGAAGTAGATTAGGCAGAGACATCATGATTTACCCAAGGTTATTCGGTGAGCTTCCTGGCAAAGAAAGGATTTAAACCTGGTTTCCCCACATGGAAACCTAATATTATAGTCAAAAGCACAACAGATGCTTTGCACTGGAAGCACATTCATAAGAACATACACAAACACACTGTTTTCAATAGCGCAGAATGAGAAAGCTAATCACACAGACTCAAAAACCAATACAGATGTGTCCTGGCTGTAGTATGCTTGCCAAGAACTGAAAGGCAGCCAGCATGTGAAACTCAGCAGCAGCACTAATTTAATGTGAGGAGGAAACTTTAACTAAGTTTGCCTCTTTTAAAATAGCTGCTTACTGTAAGCATATTTTAAAAAGATCAGCTGGCTTTTTTGGCTTGTTTAGTGAGAGGCAATGTGATTTTGAGAACGCAGCTTTGAGCGCACATTTGGTCTTTTACAACCTTGAGGAAACAGTTAAATAGCAAGAGGAGGATGGACTGTTGATGGATTACAGGGGGCCACATCTGTGTCAGTCATCTGCTCAGTCCAGGTTGCTGCTTATGGTTTGATAAATGATGGCATGAGCCTGCACGCAAAGGGCTCCAGAAGCATGTGAAGGATGAAATATATTGGTGCACTATTTAAAACACAATCTTTAATCCTGGACAGAAGGCTCCCTCTCCAGGATCTGTACTCAGAATCCCTAGCATGAAGTCATCTACATGTTGGAACTAACACATAGTATAACCCTACTAGCATGGGTTGCCATGTCCCAATTCCCCAAAAAGGGGCAGACTGATTTGCGTATTATATACTTGCTTGCTCATTATACAATCAATTATAGGTTAGGGGCCAGTCCTATTCCCCACCACCCAATAGCATGCAGTGCTGTGAACAGAATATACACTCCATGCCGTTGGCAGAGGAGGTAGACAATCACAGAGTCCAGAAGAGGTCAGTGAAGCTTTTTCTTACTATAAGATGCCTGGCCTCCAAAAAGGACTCCAAACATATACCAGCTCTTTTGCTGTCGAAAGTCTGATGAGACTTGGGATGGTTTAAAGTGAGGAAAGAAGGTTAGCATCTTGATATGCACTGATGTGCATCTTGATGTGCACTGTAGGGTGCAAGCCAGCCCCTGCCCAGCTTGTTACTCACCCTGAAACACCCATGATCATTCCCAAAACTGTCCATGCTTCCAACCTACCTGTCCCAGGAGGGCATGGGGTCGTCACCAGTCAGGGCATCATTCTGGCCATTTGCTCAGGGTGGGGATGGAAGGAGCCAAGCAGCAGTGCAGGAGCCAAGCAGTAGTGCAGTTTTCACATCACTGGACTGCTCTTAACACAGCAGATTCTGAGATCCATTACCATAATCTTTAGATAGAATTGGGCTACCAGTTAGTGAAGACTAACATGGCCCTTTGATTGCAGTAATGCTTAGAAATTCTTTACTTTGGACACAAATTACAATGAATCAAAAAGTAATGTAGGAATTCTCCCCTCCAGTTTCAGCTCTTGCAAGTAATGTTCCATAGAACTGCATGTTACATTTTCTTGCCCTTTTTCTGACCACAGTTTGTAAATTTAGCATGCAAATGTGTAAGAATAATAATGCAAAGAAAATTTATATTAAATTTGCCTTTTGTACGACTGCTGGGCTAATCACGTAAAGAAAGTTCTTTGCTTTTCACAGCATGGGAGAGCAAAATGTAAA
This sequence comes from Cryptoblepharus egeriae, assembly GCA_030015325.1. Classification (NCBI taxonomy): domain Eukaryota; kingdom Metazoa; phylum Chordata; class Lepidosauria; order Squamata; family Scincidae; genus Cryptoblepharus; species Cryptoblepharus egeriae. The sequence goes on along the minus strand of JAREYC010000004.1, from coordinate 39,329,239 downwards.
ATTGAATTAAATTTTAAATTAAAATTAATCTTGCATAAATGTGACTTAAGCCTAATGTCATGTGCTTGATTTAATTGTCTGGTGCCTCAAAAAAGGTGCTCTTTGGTAATTAATTTTTTAGGGGGAAAAAATACCTGCCTAGGGCCATAGAATCTGAAGAAAGTTTTAGGAAAGTGGAAGGAGAAGGAGAGGCAGAGGTTAAACGTTTATTTAAAGAATTGCAAAGAAGGAGAGCTACAGAGGTCAAAAGCAATGAGTTTTGAAAAGAAGACGTGAGGGAGGGATGGGATGAAGACACTAACAGGAGAAACTCCAGTTTAGCCCAGATCAAATGCTTGCTTTCCAGAAACTGGTTGGTCCCGAAGGCTCAGTGGTGCAAAATTCTTGCTCCTTCCCGCTCTCTGCTAAATCTAACCTAAATTTACTTTGACCCAGGACTGGAACTAAACCTCTAAATGTAAAAATGGTAACCAGCCAAAAATAAAGTTGCAATCCAAACACTGTGTTGAGCTGGTGCAGGGATCCTGTACCAGCTCCTGAGTGTTGCAAATGTTCCATAACATTCCAGCTTGAGAGTCGGCTGGGGCAATGCCGTGCCCGCACCAGTTTGGTACAGTGAATCCAGCCTCTGCACTGGCAAGATGGGGTTAGTTTTGCACTGTGAGTTATAGGGGATGGGCGGGAAAGGGTGGTGGGAGGGCATTGCAATTTTGGGACAGGGAGAGTGGAATAGTGAGAGGGTTGGAAATAGGGGTGGGATTGGTGCAGAGCATGTACCAAATCCCTACCCCCAAATCTTGAAGACCTACATGGGCTTCTTGGTTGCACCAGCTCAATATCTGGAGCAGATCCAAATAGCCCTAGTGGGCAGGCTGGGGCTCAACATAGAGTATCCTTTTTTCCACCAAATTCAACTCAGAACCCACCATAAGCCCCCTTCTTGTGACAATTTCCAGCAAACAGCATTTGATAACGTTATCAAAATAATAAAGAACTCTCATTTCCTAAAGATTTGAAGGCTCCTTGTCTATCTGCTGTCCCTGGCAAGGGAGTTTGGCTGACAGGCAGCTGAATTTATTGTGCAGTTGTGGCTAGACTACAGTAATTGGCTTCACCCAATGCTCTGATATAGACCTTGTTGCATGTTGCTAGATTAAGTTTTCACAGCTTCATTGCGTGTATATTTTTGACATTGCTCTCTCCTTGTTCCCCAGAAGTGCTGCCAATCCATTTCATTCATCCTTGTTTACACACTTTCCGTAAATTATATGGACAAAACACTTCTCTGCTCTGCCTTCGCTGTTGGCGTTTTTTATTTTGCATTTACATAAGACACTTTTAAGTTTATGGATTGCGCTGGAGGAGATAAAGAGAAAACTAACAAAGTTGTAAAAATCACTGCGTGTTAATTCCGTGATGGGGTTCACAATAAAATATCTCTAATATAAACATTTTGCTATGACTTGGTTTAAGTCATTGCCCCATTTTCAGAGTTTTGATGCTGCAACACTGATTACCTGATAAAGGCTGGTGATTAACAGAATGATCTTTGGGGGAGGGGGTGGGAACCAAACTGCAATTAAATAAAATGGCTTTTTGTGCACATTTCTTTAGTAAATGTCTCCTGATATGAAAGAACAAGCATTTGATTGCGCATCTAAAACCTTGCCATGGTTGGTATGATTGTGAGTTAACACAACATGTTGTTATTTCTACCTGTCATCACATTATCATGAGTCCTTCTGTTCTCAGAATGACATCTTTCAGTCAAGCTGAACATTTCTTTATGGGAGCTTGTTGGTTGTTTTACCAACTTGGTTCTGAGGAATCAATATCTATTTCATGTGGTATATTCATGAACCATATGGACATTTAGGAAAGTGGCTTCAGAAATTTTCAAACTGCATATCTGTGCAACAACTAAATCCCCACTCTTAACATGGGAATAACCTTTAAAATGACACAGAGTTCTTCAGAGATGGATTACTGCCATTGCCTCCTCCTGGGGGCATATCTAGGGAATAGCCTGAAGGGCATGTGATCCAGGCGCCGTGCCAGCTGGGATGCATGACTCCCCCCCCCCTCCAGGTTCTGCCCAGTCACCTTTAGGCATGGCAGTGCCTCCTCCTGACTTCAGAAGAGGCTCATGCCCCCAATCCAGAGTAACTATGGGAGCACATAAGAGACTTTTCGTGCACCCGTAGTTACTTCACCACCTAGTGAAAACCTATGGGAAATTCATATTGGAATCCAGAGTAAGTTGTTATTACTCCGGAGCAAGGACTCCCCATAGTTACTCTGGATTTTGACCATAGTCTTCCCCAATACCAGGAGAAGCCCCATCCTGAGGAGAGACTGGGGTTGTGATGTCACAATGTTGCATAACATCACGATGTCATCATGCATCATGCGCCAGATTCTCTGCCACCTTTTCCTGAAGAAGAAGCAGTGAGTGGTAAGGGATAAGGAGGAAAAGGGGAGAGAATGATGCAGTGATGGAGGCCATGCACATACCCCCCCAAAATGGAGATTGCAGAATGTGGGTGCCATTTTAGACACCTCTTTAGCTGGACCTGTAGCAATTACTTGCACATCCACACATCAATCATCAAATTACACTGTGTGGCAACAAGGAAAAAGTATTTCATATATGATTTTGCCCCATTTAGATGCAAAAGAATATGAGACACAAAGACGCTAATACATTTATTTTGATATTACTACATCTGAAAACACAGAAATTCCTGACAAAAAGGAAAACTCTGGAAAGCTTCATTTCTACTTTTACAAAAGTACACACAACACCTTAGTAGGCAGGGTCAATTTCATAACCCATTTATAGCCATTTCACATAACAGAAAAGGTAAAAAGTTTGTAAAAAGATCTTAAAATCCTAATCTTCATTTAGGCCGGCATAAACTCTGGCAGGAGTCCAGGTGCTGACCTGAGGGGGTCACAACAGACCTGGGGGTGTCACAACAGACCTTCTGCCCAATTCCTGGGGGAGATTAGGCCAGTACACAAGAATATGCCGAGCTTCCCACACCACTATGGAAAGATATGTCAGATGAGTTAGGCCAGCCTAAACTGGTTAGGATTGTGCTTCCAATCTTAGTGGAGGATAGGGTGGCGTAGTGTGCTGCAGCCCATGGAGTCATGAAGAGTCAGTCACAACTGAATGACTAAACAATAACAAAATAGTTTCAGCAGAAGAACTAAGGTGACACTGATCAAAATTGTCTAACACTTTTTATACATTATCAAAAAAATTAAATTTGAACATAGTAATTAAACAGACACACAAATGAAGTCATCTGTCTAGACACTATTGACAACATTTGGTAATGTATGTTAAGCCTTTCAAAACAGGCCAAGTCTCTCATATTTCAGAGCTTCAAATCACAACTTATTTCAGATTCATTTCCTGGCAAGAAAATGCTCAGCGACTCCCTTTTCTTCTTTCAGAGGAAATGCCCATCATCCGCTTTAGATTTCATGCCTGATGTACAAATACAGCATCACACACACAATCTTTCTTCTATAGAAAATTCAGAATATCTTAAAACAGAATAAAAACAGTTTTTGTGGCTCCTAATTCCGTGTTCTTGAAAAACGGTCTTTTTCCTGTAACAATAATCCTACTCAATATATAGAATTCCAGTGATAACTAAACATTCTGGCTGTAATCTACTGATTAGCACATTGCTAAGGACATACTGCAAGTTATCTAGGTATTGGCATGTTAATGCTATAAAATGTTGCCACAGGAAGTCATGCTAGCATATTGGATGACAACAAATACTGAACATGAGGATAGCAATAAATATAGACAATACTGCTGCATGTTACTTAGGGCTTTACAGCAAGTACTGCACTCCACGATTCTTACAATAATATATTTGTTACTTGCAGTAAGTTTGAACTAAAGGAGAATGAAGGCATAGAAACAATAACAAGGCAGGAACAAACACCACAAATTTATGAAAAGTGCTCAAGCAAGGCTTAGCGCACAATCCTAACCATGTATACTCAAAAGTAAGCCCCATTGTGTTTGATGGATCTTACTCCAACAAAAGTGCCTTTAGGATTGCAGCCATAATCTTTTTAGATTTGATGGTGCATTAGATTCAAGTAAATACACTAAATCATTGTTTTGCATTCATCTGTTGGCCAGATGGGCAGCCCAAGCCTATCTTGCTCACCCTGCACCAATGCAGCTGGGCCAACAGGGTGCACATTGCATCCTGCGTGGGGTGAACATATGTTATAACCAGAGAAGAAGAATATATACTGCCTGCTCACAGTAAAGGAGGAGAATGAAGATTTTTTTTCTGGGACACAAGGCTAAAAAAGAGAGCATGTCCTGGGAGAAGAGGACATGATAGAAGAGGAGATGATAGTCATCCTGATGCTGTGGGAAAATTTCAATCCCCAAATATCTCCTCTGAGTAAGAGAGCATTTTGTTTTCTTACCTATGGTAAGCCCTTACTACCCTGCTGGGCCTACATAGATCTGCATCAGCAACTTTGCTGGCGCAAGTCCAAGTTGATCTGGAAAGATGGACTGAGGCCAAGAAGTTCTATATCAGCAGCAGGTTTTCCTTAATAGCAGGTTTTTCCTTAATCAGAACTTTAACTGATCCTGAATCAACAAATGAGTATCTTGTGAAATTAAATTCTAGGCTTTTAGGAGGAAGAAAATATTGGGGGGAGGGAGGGGAGAAGCCACCACTCATTCAATATCAATATCAATATCTTCTACATCTTCCAAGGACAGACAAGGCTTGTGAAAAGTGAATCATATTCTATAACAAAGTTTCCATATTAATGAAGATGATTCCAAATGAAGCCCTCTAGGTTCATAACTAGACCAAAAAAGATAGAATTGCAACTCAGCACCTCCCTGGAGTACTTTTACAGTGATTATGGGTGCAATCCAGATTAACTATGAGGAGTCATTGCTACGACATAAGAACAATTTACTCTGGACTGCAATATGAATTTCCCATAGGTTTTCACTAGGTGGTGCCATAACTACATTGATGTAAATGTCTCTTACTTGCTCCTGTAGTTACTCTGGATTGTAGGGTATGAAATTCATTCAGAGCATTTGCCTGCTAAACACATGTGGTGGGACAACAATAATCAATCAATCAGTCAATCACTACAATTTATATACTGCTTTTCAACATAAAGTTCACATAGAAATTTTCAGAGAAAATGAAATAATTTTCATATAAATAAAATAACAAGGGAGACATAAGAGTTTGGTGGGGAAAACTGATTGTGCTTGAACCTAGACATTCCAACTCCAGCTCAGAAGCTGCAAATGTCCTTGTTTTTTAGGGGAAAGCAGAATTGAAAAATCTCAGAATTCAGGGGAAGGGTGAGTAGTGAGCTGTGAATGGATGGGGATCAGGAGGTGGATGCAGTGGTGGGATTCAAATAAATTAACAACAGGTTCGATGTCCCATTAGTAACTCAGAACCAGGCGCTCATTAGCAAAGGGTTCTATAGAACCTGTTGACTGACTGACTCATCAACGCCCAGCCAAAACCACTGGGCCTAGAAGCATGACATTTGGGGTGAATGTTCCTTCCGAGATGGAGGGAGTCACGAAGAACCAGTTTTCGGAAATTCCAACCAGAAGGGGGTGAAAAGGGGCGAAACACGTTTTCCTCCTTATACTTTAAAAAATCCCTGACTGAGGTCCACTCTGCCCCAATCCCCGGAACTAGAAGCATGAAATTTGGGGAGTGTATTCCTTAGGGGAATTTAACCCCTAAGGATTTGAAAATGGGTGCAACACATATTTGGCCTATACTTAACTCTGAAGACTGATCACCATCTAGCTGATGCACTGAGAGAGAGGGTGCACAGAGGACACTGCACATGGTGGGTCACATGGGAGTTCTTGCACATGGGGGTTGGTGCACATGGGGATTGGTGCACATGGGAGGATAGTGTGCACAGAAGGGTACTATTCATGGGGAGAGGTTGTGCAAGGGGGTGGTGCACTTGGGGGTTGATGTGCATGGGAGAGTATTGAGCATGGGGGGGTGATACACAGTGGGGGTGTTGATGCACACAGGGGATGGTGCGCACGGGGTGGTGGTGCACTTGGGGGGTGTTGCGCATAGGTGTGCACATGGGGGATGATGTGCATAGAGGAATGGTGCACATGGGGAGTGGTGCACATAGGGGGTGGTGCACATGGGGGTTGATGCGCTTGGGAGGGTATTGTGCATGGGGCTTGATGTGCATGGGGATAATGTGCATGGGGTGTTGATGTGCACGAGGAGATGATGCGCATTGGGGATGATGTGCATGGGGTTGTTGCACAGTAGGGGCATGGCATATGGGGGGAATTTTACTCCTGCAACACGGGTACATTTTCGCTAGTATGCAATAGTTTTAAATTTAATAGTAATATAGTGCTTAAACTAAGCACATGAAATACATACGTATTCATGCTTTTAGCTTTTATTTGTTCATGTCCTACATTTTCCTTGGGTGTCCTACATTTTTGGGGCCCTGTCCTCTCTTTTTTGTTATGACACCATTGGAGCTGATTAAATTGTGGTGATTTGGTCTCTTTTAACATCGTACATCATACAACATACTTCAACCGCTTTGAATATCAAACAAAGGATACACCCGTATCACACGAATGCTATTTAATAGCAAAAATATAGTGTTACATGGATGTCCAAGGATACTAGTTTGTTACTCATTAGGGCTGTGCCAGTGTTGCTGTGCCAGGACAGTTGAGTCCCTTGACCCTTGTGCCAATGTCAGTGCGGTGCTGCCAAAATGGGCTTAGAATAGCACGGATGTCATATCTGTGTCCATGGGCTATTGGTAGAAGAACAGGATTGGACTATTTAGAGGAAAGAAAACACCATTGCTTTTCTGTATTTTCTATGTTAATAATGCTTATTTTACATTAGAAGTTTAATTTTGCTGAAGAAAGTGCCTTCTCTTCGCCTAAGTTGAGAGATTCTCTCATTCTAGTCACTGTAAAAGGGCCCAGTAAAAAAGAAATCATATATAACTATTAGTAAGCAAGCCACTGAGGTGCATAATTATGACTAAACAGATTTGGAAAACATTAAAAACTCATTTTGTCAGCAGCATCATGCCACCAGCTCAATTAGAGCCTAAGCTATCAAATCATGTTCAAGGGCTCAGTTCAAAGCAATAAGTCAAAATGTCAGCAAACACTCTTGCAGGGTGCAGTATGCAAAGTGAAGGGAGAACCACAATTGGTTATGGTGCTAAGATTGAGTCTTAGCTCTGCTGAAGCAAAAAAAAAATTACCTTTATTAGCTTTGGTTTGTCATTATTATTTCTATTATTAGTAGTAATAAAGTTGCAGTTGTAAAATAGGTGAAAATTGCACCAGCTATGCATATGGCACTTTATAAGATTGTGAAGAAAGATCAGTGTCCAAGGTGGAGGTGTAACTAGGTAGAGCCTGAGGAGTACCTGTCCTGGACACTACACCAAGGGACACGAAGCTGCCAGTTGTTCCTCCTTAGTTGAGCACCAAGAAATGGTTTCCTTGTTACTATTTATGGTTCTCCTAGAGGAGGGAGATCCATACTGAAGAGGGCACAATCCTATTTCCTATTGTATTCAGCGGAGCTTACTCCCAGGAAAGTGTGCATAGTGTTCCCTGTTCCTTCTTTTGCAAAGGTTCCCCTATGAAGGTGACATCTCTTCAATAGAGAGCCTCTTTGGGAGAATGGAGGGCATGCAAAGTCACCAGGACCTCCTCCTTCAGGAACAACCCAGAAGTAATGTCATGATTTCACACGATGTCCTGACGTCACTGCCCTGGACATAGGGCCCTCTGGTTGTCTGTGGCCCAAAGGGCTTGTAATCTAACTAGTTACGCAAGGAATGCATTGTCAGGCTTTTCAGTTTGTAGCCTGGTAGCATCTTTGCTCATCATAAAAGGTGATAATTAGAGTCAACAAGTCATCATTTAAATATCAAGAATACAACCACTTATTTTCGATAACTCCCTTGCAGAGCTATAAAATGGTAAAAGCTTAAGTCAAGGAGTATTTCCAAGGGTAGCAGTTCAATAAAGCTTCACACAGCACATACTTACTCTAAGAGCAGAGGCTGGTAAGCATACAAATCTCCCTTTTCAGTAACTGTGGCTCAAGCTTTGACACAAATGATAATAGCCAGGAGATCTGACATTAAGAATGACACAGTGTCCTTAACAGGTCCCATTATGCCAGCCAGCAGACTCCTTTCTGTGCTTTCACATAACTAAGTGACCTTTCCACCATATGTGCTCCAATACCTAAGCAAACTAGGCTGAATTAAAGACAAAATATCAGCCTTCGCTTTGAATTTTCCTTCCCATTATCTCTTTCTGTCACACACATTACGCGGCAACTGGGCATAGTTTTTTAAAGCACCATCAAGCTCTCAATGGCCAGCATGCTCACCAGAATGCAACTGGCATTTAATGCAAGATACTTTATGTAACAGAGCATAACAGACACAGGACTGTTCTTGAAGGGCTCCACTGGTTCCCAGTGTTTAATGGGGACAATGCTGGCAACACAATGCTGATCCTGGCTGGAATCAAAATGGGGAACCAGTTTCCCACTCATCTTAATGGAGCATTTAGCTCCATCACTGACATCACTGGGAGATGGCAAGACTTAGAGGTTTGCAGCCTTTGAACATATTTGTTTCCACTGTTCTTCAGTGACTTTTAAAAAAATAAAAAAAATAAATTACTGGATGCTGATTACTTCCCAGCTTGAATCAGACTGGTTTGGTTTAAGCAAAAAGCATGTAATTTCCCCCCCTCCCAAAGTGAGAAACAGCTTAATTTATTTCTGAACCAATCTGAATTCAGTTCTGAATTCTTTCTCAGCTTAGAACTCCTCTTTGTCTATGATATATTTCCAGGCCAGAAATGTTGGACCCAAATTTTGAAGGGTCACAAAACTGGCAAACTGACACATGATAAGGAGTATGTATTGAACCTCATAGAAAGCAAAACTGAGCCACATACAGTACATGCATTTATTTATGCATAGATGACCTCTGCCATGATTCTTATCAATATCCACATGAAGGGGATGGCAAGGCCACCAGAAAAGACCCAAACCAATGAAGGTGGAGCACCACAAATTCTCCAGAATGTGGTTCCCTCAACTCATCACAGTAAAAAGGATAAAAACCAAGACTGGAGCAGTTGGTACAGTAAGGTTTCTTTTTTTATCTCATAAAGCCACGTGAATCTTGGCAGAAGGCTGTTTTGAAAAATGGGTCCTGTTGCTAAAATATACAGAAAGAACATTTTGGAGCTTTGCCCACTAAGCCAAACCCTGTACCAATGTTTGTCACATCACATTAAATGTCTCACTAGATGCTCAGCGGTCCCACAAGTACCACCTCAAGCACCACTGGTCAGGGTGACCATATGTCATAACCAAAAAAGAGGACAAGAACCCCCCCAAATGTAATACAACCAAGAAAAATGTAAGACATGACCAAATAAAAGCTAAAAACACATCGATATTGCTTTCATGTGTGTATTTTAAATATTCTATTACTTATTAAATTTAAGATTACGAGTATAATTTATTGCATGTAATTTATTAATTAAAACAAGAAATTAATTAACTTCCTACTGCCCGGACACAAGGAAAAGAAGGACACTGAAGTTTTTTCCAGGACACAAGACTAAAATCCAGGACATGACCTGGACAAAAAAGGAGACATGGTCACCCTAACCACTGGTGGTATCCATAGTACTGGATAAACATAGTACTGGATAAACTGGATGAACTGTTGAGAAACAGTTCTAGGCTGAATACTTTGTTTAAGAATACTGGAAATTGATGGCCTTTCCTTATAGTGTGAATGAAGTAAACACATGAAACTGACATACAGTATGTATACGGAGTCAAGTCTTTGGTCTATCAATCCTGGTATTATCTGCTATATGAACTTTTCAGAGAGTCAAGCAAGGGGGCAAGTAGAAGCTGAGTACAATTTGAGACTGTATTTGAGAGTCTTACTACTGGAGATTCTGTGAATGAAAATTTTGAAGACAGTATCCGACATGCAAAACACAACGTACCTTTTCACAGAAAGATCTCAAATGTTTCACAACACTAGAAATCTTGCATGCAGATCCTGCAGTACTACCACCTGTGCTGAAGTTGTCAAAAAAAGCCACTACAGGGATTTCGAGGAGAGCAGGAATACAGCAAAAGCCATTTGGGAGAAGCAACACACAATTCTTTGCCTGTCTAGAGACTTTAGATCTAAAGATTCTAGGAAAAAATTCACTATTCAGATACTTTGGTGGGAACACATCTCAGGTGGGTGAAAAGACAGTAGTAAATGGTTCCTGGCTTTAACCTTGAACAGTATTTTGTCAAAATAAGTCTTTATAGCAAATCCGGAGTGCCCACTAGATGCAAACCATGCCTGTTTTTCAGTTATTTGATTTTGGGAAAAGGATCAATACAACAAATTATGAAACAGCTTTGAAGTACTATAAGATCAGATATGAAATATGCCTTTACTGGTTTAAAGCTTCTTTATGTACTAGTGTATTTTGTTCCATTAAGCAGGCATTTGCAGTAAGAACGAGCCAAGCATTTCTGCCATTCAGAACGTCTGCCCTTTGTCTATAGCAAGCAATCTATTTTCATTCATTTTCTTTGCAGACTTAAATGAGAGGTAATTCAGTTTAGATAATGCATCACAGCTGCAGTAGGCAGGAAAAGAATGGAAGAAATTGTTCCTGAAAGGAGGATACAAATGAATTGAATGCATTGTATTTGTGCAATTTGTGGAATTTCTCTCTGTCAGTTAGGATGGCGAACGCATAACAACAAATCCTGTATTTCAGGGAAGTAAAAGACAAGTTTGAATGGATGAAAACGTGTCCTTCTATATCCCATTACAGAATTGAGTTTTTGATGGGTTTATCCTTGTACAGTTTTTCTTCTGATAGGAAACAGCCACATTAATTTCCACTGCAGTAGCCAGCAATCTAGTTAGTCATTGGATCTTCCCTGTAGGACTTGTCGTATTAGTTGCAAGCAGCTTCGAACCATGCCTTCTCCATGTTTGCTCAAACGCAGAGGTGAACTGAAGAAATGTCCTTGATGCATGTAAAAGAATAGCTCAGTGCTTTAAATAAGAAAGAATTTCCCCTGGCTCTAACAAACAGGTACTGTGTTTGCCAGCATTCAAAGTGCATATACAGTATTCCACCGACATTTATAACAGTACTAGTGAAAAACGTACCCGCGTTGCGGGAGTAACATTTCCCTATATGACATCCCCCCTTGGCACATCAACAACCCATGCGCATCATTCCCCATGTGCAACTTTTCCCATGTGCATCATCCCCCATTCGCATCATCCCCACATGTGCATCATCCCCCCATGCGCAACTTCCCCCATGCGCAACTTCCCCCATGCGAATCATCCCCATGTACATCATCCCCCTTGCGCATCATTCCCCCATGTGCATCATCCCTCATGTGCAACTTCCCCATATGCAACTTCCCCATGCGCATCATCCCACGTGCTCATCATCCCCCCGTGCTCATCATCCCACATGTGCAACTTCCCCCAATCCGCATCATCCCCCCATGCGCACCTTCCCCATGCGCATCATCCCCCATGCGCAACTTTCCCCCATGCGCAACTTCCCCCCATGCGCAACTTCCCCCATGCACATCTTCCCCCAGGCGCATCATCCCCCGGTGCTCAACATCCCCCCGTGCTCATCATCCCCCATGTGCAACTTCCCCCAATGCGCATCATCCCCGCATGCACAATTTTTCCCATGTGCAACTTTCCCCCATGCGCATCATCCCCCCATGCGCATCATCCCCCCTTGCGCATCAGTCTCCCATGCGCAACTTCCCCCCATGCGTAGCATCCTTGCCAGTGCAACCTCTTCCTCTGAACATTCCCCATGTGCATGCTTCTAGGCCCAGCAGTTGGGGCGGAATGTTGATGAGTCATCAATTCACCAATGCAAAGTATAGGGAGGAAAACGCGTTGCGCCCGTTTTCACCCCATTCCAGTTGGAATTTCCAAAAAATGGTTCTTAGTGCACCCACCCCAAATTTCACGCTTCTAGGCCCAGCAGTTTTGGCAGGATGGTGATGAGTGAGTGAGTCAGTCAATGAGTCAGTCAGTCAGTCAGTCAGTCAGTGACTTTTCTCTTTTATATATATAGATGCTAGCATACTGTTAGGAGAGCCATGCCATAGTGAATGGTATGTCAAAGTGGGCCATGAGAAGCTAAAATTAAACATTAAAGTTAAAATTTTCACTTCTCTCCATCAAGTTCATTGGTGACTTTTGCCCCATCTCAATTTATATGGGGGAGAGAGAATAATGTGTATGTCACATGGAGCTTCTTGAAAAGTGAGAAATTATAGTGAAGAAAAACATAATGAAGAAATTATTGAGTTGATCAATATTGTCTTAGATGCCACTTTCTTGATTGAAAATAAATCTGCACCATAGATTTTCCAGAATCATGTATCTTGAGAACTGGAAGAAGTTAGCAGCATCACCTCCTGTTGACTGCCGAGACTGGAGGAAGTGGCAAAGCTCATCCAGTTGCTCAATACCAACAGTGGTGAAGGATGTGCAGACAGAAACAACATTCAAATAAGGCTGACATGGTAGGATAGGTGGGTATAGCACTCCCCTTATTCCAGTGGTATTCAAAGTGGGGTTTGGGACCTCCTTGGGGTGGGTTACAACTGCGGGTTGTGGGGGACATGAAAGAGTCATGAGAGGGATTCACCATCTTGGAATCTGGCACTGAGCCTTCCAGGGAGTAAGTCTTACTGAACACAGTGGGACTTACTTCCAAGTAGACATGTAGGAGCTATCCTGGTTGGGAGAAGGCAATACCACTGCCTTATTCACTGGTTCCTGAGCAGTGAGCCGTGGCTCCCCATGCAGTTGCGAAACCAGCCAGGGAGCCACAGAACTGTCACAAAATACCCATTGTCCTATGTATAGAATTATAGTCCTGCTGGGGAGCCAAGACCAATGGCCCAGTAGATCAAGGGAGCCACTTGAAAATGTTTGGGAACCACTGATCTAATCCCTTAACAGAATTACAATCATGCAAGCTACATTACTTACCCAAGGTTATCCATATTGTCATATTTCTCAGTATTTTTTCTCACCAACAAAATCAATAAAATGGCAAACAAATGAAATTATTCTGCTGGTGATATCACCACATCATTCCTCTCTATTTCACATCTTATTACAGATCTCCATGTTCTTTTCTTTCTTTTTTTCCTGTAAATAAATCTGTTTTGCTATCACAGTTTACCTAAATTGTTGCTTTGCTATGTTTGTTTATCACATTCAACATCTGGAAGCTTAAATTAGACAAATTCATATTCTGGCTCCTTGTAATCAATGAACACTAATAAACCATTTGTAGTATTGATCAACAGTTTTCACACTATTGTGGAAAGGAAAATAAATGTGGAATCATTAAAGACAATGCAGAAGAAAAATGTGGAAACTGCCTTTCAGCAAGTAAAACACCATTAGCTAGTGCTCATCTTCTTACAATTACATTTCCCACAATTTCTTTAAAAAAACTTTCATTAAAATATTTTATTATAATTTCATCCCACTCTTAACATGGAGCTTCCAATGTCTTGGAAGAGGGAGTTTGATCACATTTATACTCTCCAAAAATTGATCTCAACGATATGTCCCGAACTCCAACAACTATGTAGTATCAAGTCTAAGATCATTCCCTGGACATAATGTATTTCTTTATACGTATATTTATCTATGAGTAGATTGAGTTTGATCTAAAAGAAGAAAGGCAGCCTTGCTGACTGTGCAAACTATCGACCCACCCGCCTTCTCTCTCACACAATGAAAATATTCTAGAGGATCATTGACCACCACATCTGTGATTTTTAACAACTCACAACAAACCAAGCAGGCTTTATTTGTGGTTGTGGCACAACAGATTCAGTGCACACTGCCCGACTTCTGTTTGAAAAGCACAGAGAAAAGCAAAATCCACTGCATTTCACCTTTCTTGACATTGAAAATGCTTTTGACCATGTGCTACATGATGTCCTCTGGTTTGCATTGTGTAGCTGAGGTGTTCCAGAAGATCTAGACCCAAAGAGCCGTGTCCATGCTGCTGCTAGAATATAAAAAGGTTTCCATATTACAGTGTTCACCAAGGCTCAGAGCTGTCTCCAGTGCTGTTCATCACGGTGATAGGACGTCATCAACTGTGAGCTGCAAAAATTGATGCCATGGACGCTCCTCCATACAGCTGTTGCCCTTCTTGCATCAGAAAAAAGAAAGATCTTGAGCAGCAAGTTCAAGCTTTGAGCGATCGTCTTGCAATGTTTGGCCTCTGCCTCAACACCAAGAAGACTATGACGATGGACCACAACGAGTCTGGGACAATTCATGTAAATGGTGCTAACCCATCATGTGCTGAGTCATTCCAATATCTTGGCTCAACAATCATGGCTGATGGCAGCCTGACTCATGAGACCACCACACGAGTAAATGCAGCCTGGGCAAAGTAGCACACAATGACTGGTGTCCTCTGTGACACTGTGACAAGAAGATCAATGCTAATCTTAAATCTAAGATCTACTGGATGGTCATCCAGCCAGTTGTGCTTTATGGAGCTGAATGCTGGCCAGCAACAAAAGAAACTGAATGTTGCCTTAGTACCATGGAGACAAAGATGCTGCGGTGGATCAGTGGTGTCATTTGCTTTGACTATATCCACAACAATGACATCCATCAGAGATATGGCATTGCTTCAATCATTGCTAAGATGAGAGAAGCTTGTCTCCAGAGGTAAGGACATGTTCTGCGTGCCAACAGCAACACCATAGCACAGTTGAGCCTGCAGTTGGAAGTCAGTGGCAAATGACCAAAGGGTTGACCAAAATAGCACTGGCCTGACACACTGCGTGGTGACCTGAAAACCACCCCCCTGCTCCTAGACCAAGTCCACAACCAGGAGAAATGGCACCAGAGATTCAGAGCTGCGGACCCCGTCACTGTGTGGGGTGATGATGGTGATGATGATGATGATTTAGTTTGATGGCTTTAGAATGGTGCTGGAGTTTGAAGAAAGGGCCACGGACAAAAATATTTTATTTCCATCCATATACGTAAACTGGAGGCAGTAATATCTACCTTTCCATAAAGACTTTGAAAGAACAATAGCAAGTGCTTAGATAGCATGTTAACAGGGACTAGAAGCTTGGGTTGATCTGTACCACTTCTTATTCAATATATCTTTCAAAGATTTGCAATTCCTCTTAGGCAATATATCCATGCTGAGATGGTAAAATCCTCACTTGATGACATAGGCAGAGGTCCAATGCTTCAAATAAAATGAGCCACCATTATTACATAGGAAAACAGTGAAAATTGAGAAAGCTGAGCCTAAATGTTGAGAACCACTTATAATACATAGAATTTAGGAATTCTGGGAAATAAGCAAATGCTTGCAAGATTCCCCATTATAGTTAAATGCTTAGAAATGATATTGTGGGTGCTATTGTGAAGTGCACTTGGGCCAACCCATCTAGCAGTAGGCAGGTGTAAGTTGAGATATGCCAGCCTAGCTGCACCAGAAAAGGCCTGGGCCGACATAAGTCAAGTTAGGCCAGCAAAACTCAACTTTTGCTGGCACAAGGTAGATGGACCTGGGCTGGCCTAACAGGGCTAGCCTAGGCATCTCAGCAGGGGAGTGTTGAGGGTATGTTGAGCATTGCCTAGAAAAGTGCAGTTAGGCTGTATCCAGAGCCAGTTTCCAGGCAGAAATGCTTCTTCCCAGATCCTCAAAGTTAGACCACCTCAAGAGAAGGAATAAATCTGAGTAGACCCATAGCGGTCCATGATAAGGTAGAGTTAGAAAGGCAGTGTTGACCAAAAAAAATCTGAGTTCTTGGCCAGCCTAATGGAAATCCATGCCTCTTAACCTCAGGATGCAGCACAATTATGACAGCTCTGGGATACAGCAGGCCACTCCAACAACCCCCTTGCATCCACCCTCCACTACAGGTACTGCTGTACTGCAGTCTCATGCTGCAGTCTCATGCTAACTGGTTGTCAGGGACTCCTGGGCTTCCTTAGAAGACAGGCATCTCAGTGTTCCTTGTTCAGTGTGATCTGTGGCAGGATTCCTCGGGAGCAAGCCCTCCGCAGGTGCCACTGACTTGATGCTCAGCAGCCTGTGGATTTGGCCCTTCTTTCTGCTCAGGATATAACCTACTTGGGCCAGTCCAGCTGGGCCATTCTCACTGGCCTCACTTCAGGATTGCGCCCTGAATGTCATAGAAAGACATTCAGCTACATTTCAAATATATTTACTCAAAAGCCAATCCCAGTGTATTGTATTAAGGACCTAACTTTGTATTAAGGATGTGTAGCCTCTGCATGAAGACGGTGTGGAGGGATCAACTCCTTTGTCTGAACAATTTATATGGTATATTTTCACACAATATTTGCTTGAGACAAGCTAGATCTGCATTGCAAAAGTACCTTGGGGGTTTAGCTTAATCTGTGCCTAATCCTGCCTTTAGATTAAATGATCTTTGGACTCTTCCGGGCATAATGTGGTAGCAGAGAATATGTTCTACATAAAAACCAAGGAAGGCAATAACAATAAATTGGCAGCTAGGGAGGTTTCCACAGCTAGTCTGCATTAGATAGGAACATCCATCAGTTTACTCAGTGGAATAATTATGTATATGTTGATAATTGCACTACTGTTCAAATGCACAAGCACTGCAAATAAAATAGCCAAATAAAATAGTTTCTCCAGGTCCGCCCAAGTTTTTACACAACCTCAAACCCCACAGCCCCTCCAAAATTGAACAGAAAAGTTAGTTGAAAACAGAAGGAATTGCCTTTAACTTTCAACATTCTTTTGATGCCCCCAAAGGTCACGCTTGGGTAGTTCTATTCAATTTTTCTATGGATTTTTTAAAAAGTGTACATGGAAGAGGCTTCATTGAGTTCCCAGCATGAGACAGAGAAAATGCAGACAATATGAATTGGTGCCATAATCTTGTTTTGTCTTGGAAAACTATTTTCTGAATGTGTAAGTAAACAACAAAGACCCGTACAGGCCACCACATGGAAGTCAATCTAGGATCTAATATAAATGTTTTGCTGAGCTCTAGTACACAAAGAATACTGTGGCTTAGGTTTTTGACCCCAAGCTGGAACATTTCCCTGCCTTTTTCTTAACCTATTGGTAGTACTGATATTTTTAATATCCACCAAGCAAGTCTTATTAGAATCAAAACAGCAAAGATAAAAATTTACAACAAAGAGAAGGCACTGATAAAGCCAATGAGAAAGATTACAATGCTTAAAGGATAAAACTAGGGGCAGAGAAGCAGTACCACAGGCATGTTTTAATACAATAGGACAAAGCTTTTCCAGCAGATGCAGAATGGCTTCAGATTTACTTTCAAACAACATTCCTGCCAGTTAATCTTTCCACCTTGTTCAATCACTAACAGGATTCTAATGCTCCGAAACAATAATCTTGGATACAGGCTTATCTGTGTCTTCCAGGAAAGGAAACCCAACTATTAACAATACACTACAAAGTGGACTCCATAGGGTGCATTAAAGGTCCATTCTCTTAATTCAGAAGTATATCTGCTATTAACAGGAGGGAATGTGCCGCATACGTACACTCCAAGAACAATACTCAATTACATTTTTGCCCTAAGCATATCAGTAGGAATCTACTGACTATTTAAACACAGAATGTAATTCCCATTAGAAAGCACAAGATAGTCTTTCTAAAATTGCACAGTCAACATTGGTACACTTAGCATTTAATGTACCAGAAAGCCTATTTCAAGGTTCTTTTAAAAATCCTCCAGATTTCATATCATCTTGTTGGCCCAGGTATTGTTAGATTCTATAGGAATAAGGATTTAAGGAAAGGTGCTTCAGGTGAGTGGCAGAATCTGAAATCAATATGACTGCAATCACTGTGACTTCATTTCAGCCAATGCCAGTAAGGTGAATGATAACTTCTGGTTGATTGCAACTAGTTCCACCAATTTAGGTGCCATTTAGGCTGCAATCCTATCCATATTTAACTGGGAGTATGTACAACTGACTCTAAAATGACTTATTTCTAAATAGACGCATTTGGGCTCCCAGTTACAATACAATCCAACATAATTCAATGCTTTTACAGCCAAAAGGAACTCATACAAAGATGTTCTGAGAGAGAAAAATAAAACAGAAACAGGTGGGTGGAGGGAAAACCCCAAGAAATAAATCTGGACAAAGTCTTGTCACTTTCCATGAAATAGTTTTACCGCTTTGTACTATACTCTATAGCACACATAACCATTTGTGAAGCATATTTAGGCCCTCACTTATTACCTATTCCATTTACTTAACACTAGGCCAAAGAAAGTACCAGTTACGCTGGGACTATAAAGAATCAGATCTAAAGGAAGCAGTATTATGGGAGTATTATGCAGTATTACTCCCATATTATGTAATAATATACATAATATATTATAATATATTATTATGGCCTAAAGGAAGCAGTATTATGGGAGGCCTTACTCTCTCTCTCTCTGTGTGTGTGTGTATACACACACACAGAGTAACATATATATGAATATGTGCATACATTTATAATTCACACACACGTGCCCATTGTTACCTGATGTGGTTGTGAACTCGACCATCTGCTATATGAAGGAGCACCTGAAATCTTGCTGGCTGTAGACTTCTAAAAAAACATGGAGAAAATTTCTGTTACAGTCAAATACTTCAAGGTTAAAAAAAGGTTAATATACACACACTAACACACACACACACACACACACACAATGTACTTTCAGCACTGCGCACTGAATGGAAAAATACTCTTGTTTTGAACCTGTAACATTTTGGAGATTGGACTGGGGTTGCAAGGATAGCCCCACTAAGATAGCACATGTACCAAAAAGTGCACATGCTATTCTCAAATAAACAAAGTATTATTACCCATGTACCTGGGTCATCCATCCTTTTGCCCAATAGGTCCAAAGTTATATAATAATGTCACTTTTGGTGGAAACAGTTAACTATTAGGGGTTCAGCTGCTTAGAAGATGACAGTTTCCTTGCTTTTGCTGCTAATCTTGGCATCAATCAGTCTTTAAAAACTATGGTATAATGCGAAGCACAATGGCCTGGGTAGATTGATATGGAGGATAGGCTGTTACCCAAGCAGCAAATCCCCCCTCCACACCTACAATGGATGATTTCAAGCTTGAGTACAAGATGCAAAACATTAATGATTTATGGACTATGTATCTTATGATGCAGTGATTACTCTTCAACCATGGGTGTAGAACCAACGCATAGTCCAAAGATGCTTCACAAATCTGATTACATATGGCTTAAAATATAAGTGATGTGGGAAAAATGGTGCACTACTGGCCATAGATCAATTTGTAGTTACCTGGCCGCTTTGTCCATCTTTTCTAACATTTAAAATGAAACTCACTCACCTGATACCATTTTATATGAAGGCTTCATTATATATAGTCTTTTATATGCACTACAGCCTTTGAAGCCACTATTAGTATAAAATACTGCTGTATTACCAAATTATTAATATGGCAACTGCCTCCCTTTAATCCAAATTACTTTAATTAAAAAGATAAAAATTTAAAAAGCTCCAGACAGTTCCTTACTAATGAAACCATCAGAATACAAAAGAAGCTTTAAGCAGTGAGCTGGATGGCATGAGAAAGAGGAGATTTCGGCACAGATTGTTTTAAGGTAATATTGCAATGTGTGGAAACATTTCACTCCCAGCATGACATGCATAAAGCAGTAGAAGCTATTTCCGGGCAGGTGGGGGAGTTTGTGTGACGTCATTGGAAATCACAGCAACTCTCACAAATGAAAATGAGAAATAATGTGAATCATTGGCAGTAGCTGTTGAGCCTTTTCTATAACAGCTTAGGGGTAGCAAAATTTTGGGGTAGCAAAATGGCACAAAGTGAATAGTTAAATACATTAACCTCTTCCACAAATCTTTATGATGCCCTTCATCCCAAGTTCCCAATGTAGATCTGTTAGGCATTTGGCCCTGAGACAGAGAGGTGTCACTTCCAGTTACCAAGAACCCGATCCTATCCAATTTTCAAATGCGGATGTAGCCTAAATGCAACCTCAACTTAAGGGAAATGTTTCTTTTCCTTGATGAAGCTTCCATGAATGCCCTCCCCATTGAAAAATGCAGCACACAACGTGTTGGCATGGCTGCATCAGAACAGAAGGTTGGATAGGATTGGGCCCAGATAAGATTTCAGTGGTGGGCTCCAGCAGGTTCGCACCTACTCTATAGAACCGGTTGTTACCGAGAGATAGGACATATAGAGTTTAAAGATAGCCATTTAAAAGTGGCTGCCAGATGGGCATAGAACCGGTTGTTAATTTCTTTGAATCCCATCACTGGTTTAGCTTGAAGCTTTGGACTGTCCAATCTATTCATGTCTACTTGGAATTAAGTCCCTTGTAATCTATGGTGCTTACTTCCAGGTAGATGTGCATAAGATTACAGCTGGTGTTAAATGTTTAATTAATTATATCACATTCTTCCATAAACTTTGGCGTCTCTGCAATCCTCCCTCTCTCCTTCCTCCCACAAAAAAATCATCGTGCTGTTACCTTACATTTAAATTTATGTTTGCATCTTCTTATTTTGAATTTTCAAATTCAATTTTTCCTCCCTGGAATTCAGCATAGTAAAACTGAGATCATTTAATTGTGTGTTTTCTGAAGTATTTAAAATGTTGTGGAATACATACAGGAGTAGGTCTGTATAGCAGCAGTTTGGAGATGATCTTAGATAATTAGGATTGTTGATGGCTAAAGGTGCAATCCTAACCTAGGCCAGCACAACTCATTGGTCTTCCTATTTTTAAATTTATTTTTCTATAGAAACCAATCTGTGAACTCTTTTTCTGAGCAGCTATATATATTTTTTTTTCTGAGCAGCTATATAAATATATATATATATTATCAATCAAATCTAACCTTACATGCCCTTGGAGATTAGCCACAACTTTCTTAGACTATAATCCCCAATCTATTTGCAATGGCTTATGTCATTTATGGATTGCATTCTCTTAAACATGGCATTTCATGGTTGCTCCTTTATGAGATAAGAAGCTCCCAATGGTTTCCAAAAAGTATGTTTCCTTAAAAATCATTCAAAGTTGCCAGGGGAGGCTTACATTTCTCTCTAGCTAGGAAAATCATTGCCATATGTTCCAACTGTCCTGATCTCTGGAGCAATTTGACATATTTAACATATTGGGCTGGATTCAAAGTTTTCCTTCTTCCACCAGAAGGAATCTTCTACCAGAGGAATGCATTTTCTTTGGAGGAAGAAATTTCTTCCCTTGGAGAAATGTGTATCTTTGGCTTCAACCAGTGGTGAGATTCAAATAAATTAACAACAGGTTCTATGTCCTAATGAGGCTGTGGGTGGCGCAAGTGGCTAAGACACTGCGCTTGTTAACCAGCAGGCCAGGGTTCGAGACCTGGGTCAGCCCCACAAGACAGGGTGAGCTCCTGTCCTTAGCCCAGCTCTGCAACGCCAGCTGGATCCAATCGTATTGGCTCTGCCTTTCCATTGGACTAATTCAGTGCTGTGGAGAGGGGGGATTTGCTGCTTGGGGAACAGCCTACCCTCCATAAAAATCCAACCCAGGCTTTCGTGCTTCGCATGCAGCGTATGCAGTGCCAAGCACGATACCATAGTCTTCCAAGACTGTCGGAGGCCTGCTATGTCCTAATAACCTAAATTAACAACAGGTTCTATGTCCCATTAGTAACCAGTCTCAGAACCAGGTGGTCATTAGCAAACGGTTCTATAGAACCTGTGAGAACCCCCTGAAGCCCACCATTGGCTCCGTTGTGCCATTGAGTGTGTGCCATTGAGTCCATTGCACTATCTGCATACTAAACATTTAGTAAAAAAAAAAAAAGCAGGCCTCCGTCAGTCTTGAAAGACTATGGGATCGTGCTCGGTGCTGCATACGCTGTATGCGAAGCATGAAAGCCTGGGTTGGATTGTTATGGAGGATAGGCTGTTACCCAAGCAGCAAATCCCCCCTCTCCACGCCACAGAATTAGTCCAATGGAAAGGCAGAGCCAATACGATTGGATCCAGCTGCGTCGCAGAGCTGGGCTAAGGACAGGAGCTCACCCTGTCTTGTGGGGCCGACCCGGGTCTCGAACCCTGGACTGCTGGTTAACAGGCACAGGGTCTTATAATAAATATAAATAAATAATAAATATAAATAGTAATAAATAATAAATAATAAATAAATATAATAAATAATAAATATAATTATAAATAATAGGTATTTAGCTAAAATATTCTTAACTGCTGTCTGTCCTGTCTGGGTTAGTTTCCCTGAAGAGATTCTGAAAAAGGCTTCTGAACAAAATTTTGGACTTCTTTAAAAACACGGAATTTAATCCTTTAATACAATCATGTCCTTCCCACCCAGATATGATAAATTATTGGATTGTTTCTGGTCATGAAAATCTGTTGTCATATATTGTAGTAGAATTGCAATTAATTTTTGATAACCGAAGTTAATTGCAGTTAATTAATGATAACTGACCCACTGTGAAATTAATATTCTATTAAATAGTCTTACATTGCTTAATATAGTACAATGCTTTTTAGTTTTTTGCATTGTACAAAGGTAACAAGTACAGTCAATTACTAGTGTCTGGTTCAGTGGCCTGGTCAAGCTATTGCAAGAATACAGTGGACTGTAGGAAGGCAAGATCTAATTCGAGGCAGTGCTTAATTCCCCTTACAAATATTGTATGCTGCTGTTTTGGTGACATTGGCATATACCTTATTCTATTCTGCTTCTCAGGTATGAGCCACCAACACATATCCATTTAGACTTAAAACCTTAAGAACATAAGAAGAGCACCACTGATTGGCAGCTGAATCCTAACCCACACAGGCCACTTGGCATACCCCATGTCCAGTGCAGGGTTGGCTAAAGCTCAGCCTGGAGCAAGAGGAAATGATTCCCCTTACACTGACTAACATGTTATTAACCCCAGTGGGTGCCATTTATAAAGACGTAGTGCAGATCTGAGCAGCCTCATGCTGCACTGGATCACTCAGGAATGGAGTTAGGATCTGGACTAAGTGCTTGATCCTAGCCACATCCCCTTCCATTGACCTGGTATTTTCAAACAATTTGTGAGAATGCTGTTTCCCTCTGCTTTGATTTATTTGTTCCTTAGCTAACTACAAGCATAACATGTTGCATACTGGACCTTTGGATCTAGCTTCGAAAGTTGAGTTCTTAACTTTGAGAGGCAATTAGGACATGATCTGAGAACCGGAAGAAGGAAAGCAAGCCATAAATGTCCAACATCAAGCAAAGTACTCCAAAATCAGATTTGAATGTAATATAACATACAGTTATGTGCAGCAAACTTGACAGCTACGCATAAAATATTGAGGAATGGTAAAAAGGAAAAGGCTGTCATTACACAAAATTGTATCCGATATAACTTTTGTTTTACAGCAATCAATGCAACAACAAGACGAGGAAAGATACTGACTGGAGTTGCCAGCCATAAAAATGAATCTCTCTGGATCTAGAGGGATGAGTTTTGATAGAGTAACATATAATGCATGGATGCTTCTACCAGCATGCAGAATTTCATGGGCAAAGAATATCTACAGACATAGAATCATAGAACAGAATCATAGAATCATAGAGTTGGAAGGGACCTAGTAGGTCATCTAGTCCAACCCCCTGCCTGCAGCAGGAAATCCCCCTACAGCATCCCCGACAGGTGCTCGTCGAGCCTCTGCTTGAAGATCCCCAGTGAGGGAGAGTCCACCACCTCCCTTGGCAATCTGTTCCACTGCCGAACCACCTGAATTTCCTGACATTTTCACCAGGAAATAATCAAAAAATCTTCAAATAATGCACTGCTATTAGGTACAAAACTGGCCAAAGCAAGAGTGAAACATAGAAGCAATTTCTAACTAGAAACAGTATTTGTGTTTTGCATTTTTTAAATAACCTCCAACCGAAGTGTGTCAGAAGGTTTTGATGTTTTATACATAAGGTTCCAGGAGGATGTTGTTACCAGCTAATTTTATTCAGATATTTGAGTAAACCCATTTTTTTTTGTTTGCATTGCATGGTCATGGCAACACATTTTCATTTCGAAAGGAAAACAAAACTCTCAGTATGACTGCAAGTCTTAGAAGAAAAGTCCATCACTGGTTATCGGTTATGATGGTTTTCTGTAACCTCCTGGTTTTTGAAGTAGCCTACACAAGGTTGCCAGATGCAAGGAAGTGGCACCACAATGCTTGGTTGAATTGTTTACAACCTAATGTATTTGGTGGGCTACTTTAGGATACAGGAAGCTGGACTAGGTGGGCCTTTGGCCTGATCCAGAAGGGCTCTTCTTATCTATATATATAAAAGAGAAAAGTCACTCACTGACTGACTCACTGACTCACTCACTGACTGACTCCTCACCGCCCTGCCAAAACCGCTGGGCCTAGAAGCATGAAATTTGGGGAGGTTGTTCCTTCTGTGACGGAGGGGTGCACTAAGAACCGGTTTTCGGAAATTCCGACCGGAAGGGGGTGAAAAGGGGCGCAACGCATTTTCCTCCCTATACTTTGCATTGAGAATTGCTGACTCAGCAACATTCTGCCCCAACTGCTGAGCCTGAAGCATGGAATTCTGGGAGTTCCTTCTGTCACCTGAACACCCACCAAGAACCATCTGGAGACATTTAACCCTTCAGGGGCTGAAAAGGGGGCAACTTGTTTCTGCCCTATACTTAACATGGGAGACTGACCAACATCCAGCCAATTGGGTGCCTGGTGCACTGGGGGATGTTGTTCGGAGGAAGAGGTTGCACTGGCGAGGATGCTGTGCATGGGGGAAAGTTGCGCATGGAGGAAAGTTGCGCATGGGGGAAAGTTGTGCATGGGGGAAAGTTGCACATGGGGGGAACGATGCGCATGGGGGACGTTGCTCATGGGGGAAGTTGCTCATGGGGAAAGTTGCGCATGGGGGAAAGTTGTGCATGGGGGAATGATGCGCATGGGGGAATGATGCGCATGGGGAGTGATGAGCATGGAACACTCTGTTGGGAAGTTGCGCATGGGGGATGATGTGCATGGGGGATTATGCGCATGGGGAAAAGTTGTGCATTGGCAGATGATGTGCATGGAGGAAAGTTGCGCATGAGAGGAAGTTGCGCATGGGGGAAAATTGTGCATGGGGAAGTTGCACATGAGGGGATGATGCACATGGGGGAAGTCGCACATGGGTGGAAGTTGCACATGGGTGGAAGTTGCGCATGGGGGATGATGCGTATGGGGGGTGATGCGCATGGGGGGATGACGTGCATGGGGGAAGTTGCACATGGGGACATGATGCACATGGGGGAAGTTGCACATGGGGAAAGTTGAGTATGGGGGAAAGTTGCACATGGGGAAAGTTGCACATGGGGATGATGTGCATGGGGAAAAGTTGCACATGGGGAAAAGTTGTGCATGGGGGTTGATGCGCATGGGGAAAAGTTGTGCATGGGGGAAGTTGCGCATCGGCGGATGATGCACATGGGGAAAGTTGCACAATGGGGAAAGTTGCGCATGGGGAAAAGTTGCACATCAGCGGATGATGCGCATGGGGGAGTGTGCATGGGGGGATGATGCGCATGGGGGATGATGTGCATGGGGGGATGATGCGCATGGGGGATGATGAGCATGGGGGTATCATCACATGGGGATGATGCGCATGGGGGTATAATGCGCATGGGGGGAAGTGGCACATGGGGTGTTTCTGGGTGTTTCTGGCACATGGGGGATGGCATAGGGGAAAATATTACACCCACAACACGGGTACGCTTTTCGCTAGTATTCTTAATATGAATTTTTCCTGAACAGTTAAGCTGGATGTAAAAATGATTCTAAAAGATCAGTGAGGCAGATGAGGAGTTCACAATCATCCATAGTGTCAGAAAATCACAAAGGGCTAAAAGATTATCACCTTCACCATTGCTTCTCTCTACTCTTGGGTTACCTGTGAGCTGGGGAGATTGTCACCTATGGCAAAGGGGTGGGCAAGTGCAATTCTTCCAGTTTATACCCCTCTGGGCCAATAGTTCTGTCACTTAAAAGCAACTTGCTTTAGCGGCTTCTAGGAAGGGAGGACAAAGATGGTGTGCAGGACATGTTATATTCCCTTTCTAACTTACCTGCCAGAGAGTCCGTTTGTAAATGGAAACTACAGGAAAAAAAATAGTCTATCGAAAAGTTAATTGCCACAAAGAGTCACTGAAAAAAACAAAGTTGGATTTGGCTGGAACTTTACTTACATCCCATTAATTTCCAAAGATAGATCTATTTTTTCTGATTTATGGCTAATGAGAGGACTAGCCAGAACGCTTGCATCAGTCGCCACATTCTTACCTACCTGCCTCAAAAGCTATAAACATACCATGACCAGTGAAGACTTGGAAAAAAATCAATTAGTAACAATTAGCCAGGGATATCCAGATTTTTAGGAAGGAGGGCCACAAAATCTCTCTGACACTCTGTTGGGAACACTATGACACCATATATTAAGACGCTGTGCTTGTTAACCAGCAGGCCAGGGTTCGAGACCCGGGTCGGCCCCACAAGACAGGGTGAGCTCCTGTCCTTAGCCCAGATCTGCAATGCAGCTGGATCCAATCGTATTGGCTCTGCCTTTCCATTGGACTAATTCTGTGGCGTGGAGAGGGGGGATTTGCTGCTTGGGTAACAGCCTATCCTCCATAACAATCTAACCCAGGCTTTCGTGCTTCGCATGCAGTGTATGCAGTGCCGAGCACGATCACATAGTCTTTCAAGACTGACGGAGGCCTGCTTTTTTATTAGAGACAAGACTTATGAATGAATTCAAATCAGTTCACAGACACTTTCTAACACAATGAGAGGACTGATCTTCGAATCAGTTCATAAAACACTTTCATGCACAGAGAGAAGCTCATGCTCACTTTCATGCTCAGCCTCCAAAGGCAAGGCCTCCAAAGCTCTCCTTACTTCCGGAGGATTACTGGCATCACTTGTGAGCTGCATAGAGGGAAGCCATGGGGCACATCTGGCCCCCAAGCCGAATTTAAGCATCCTGGATATACAGCTAAATGATATAAGACAGGTGAGACCTTCAATTTAATCAAATAGTTTAAATAAATAATATAATTCATAATATAATGCATAAAATAATTAAATGTATAATATAATTCACTTTCTTTCACAGGCATCTCACTAATCTGCATCATAAGTAATCTGCATAATATTCTCATACACAGACGAGACACATCCACCCTTAAATCAAAATGCAAGATCCACTAGTGGCTATGTTTTAACCGTTGGGGAATTACTTACATAAGGAACGAGCTCTTCCATTCAAAGTAATGGAAGCTTCTAGGTGGATTATGTCCACAACTTCCTCGCTGATTCAATCTCTCTCTCTCTCTCTCTCTCTCTCTCTCTCTCTCTCTCTCTCTAGCTCATTTTTATTCTCTCTTAAACCCATCAAAGCATCTAAATCATGACATGGGGAAAGGTTAGACAGGAATTCAAATTTGTCTGTCACTGCAGGAGGAAAGATGCAAAATCAAGACTGCAGCAGCTATCACTGAGAAAATATATTATTCTTAGTTCTGAAAGCGCCCTCCCTGTAATACAACAGAAGTGCATCTCAGAAATAAATTCTTCTAAAAGCACCTTAAATCTATCATGCTAATTGCAAATTGTGGTATGGTCGTTTGTCTCATCCTAAAAGTATCAAAAGCTGCAGATTTTTTTCTTTGAAAAGTTTCGGAAAGATTTAAAAGTATAAAACTAAAAACAGTCACAGTACTACACTAGTTTATACTCTCACAGGGAAACCAAAAGAACTCAATGCATTAAAAGAAGATTAAAAGTGAAAAGGATTATCAATAACACAGACAGAACAAAATCTTTGAATCCATACAAGGCCTCAAACTATGATCCTTCATATTGCTTTTCTATTTTAAATGGTTGTACACTCAAATATTATTTGTGATCAGTAATTTAAAAAATGCCCCCAATGATCTATACAGATCCATTGGTGCAAAAATATTCACATTAGGCTGCAACCATTTCCAATTACAGTCATTGCAAGTGCATGAGGGAAGGCTGCCCTCTTCAGCCAGAAGTTGGGAAAAAAATGGTAAATATAGAGTCTCTGAATGTCCTTTATGGCAAATATTTGGAAAAATATTACTAAAATATTGCACTGCAACAGAATAACGATCTGTGTGGCTTCCAATCGGAAAGAGCAAGATTATCATTCATATTGGTATTAATGGGAATAAGTGTTGCACACAAGAGGAAAGAATGGTCTGTTCTTCCCATTAGTGACCTATTAAACAATTTCTGCTTACATTACATCTGCTATAAATACCCAGTGTGAGTAGCAGAACATCCGAGCATCTGCTGGAATACAAACCTGCAATTAATTGAGTTGTCAGAATCTGGAGTGTTTACTTAAATTGTCACGTATCTAAGTGTTCCAATCCTGTGAATGTTTCGTAATTGGCTGTTATCAAATTTGGACGGTTGAAAACTAATGCTCATTTATTTCACACTCTTGAGTTTTTACAGCTGTTTCTGAAGAAACCGACACAACAATTTAGTTAGGATTCCCATTATTTTGATCACATTTTATCAACAGCTATTTATGACACAACATATTCAGGAGCGGAAGTAAAGCAAATTGGGTATATTATTGTCTCTCGCGAGCCTGTAATTCACATATTTTAATGAATTCCCCATGATTTTTCATGAAATTAATTCTTTTTAACTTGTTCATAAAAGATTTGGAGTTAGAGATCAACAGTGAGATGGTCAAATTTGTGAACCATATCAAAGTTTTCAAGGAAATGCAAACCAAAGCAGTTTGTTAAGAGCTCCAAAAGGATATGCAGGGCTGAACTGGCCAAGCTAAAGATTAATGCAGTTAATTATAAACAAGTGTAAAGTGATGCAAATTAGGGTGGGAAAAACTTCCTAAACTGCAATCCTATTCACCCCTAACTGGGAGTAAATCCCACTGAACTCAATGGAACGTGTATATGTCTGGGCTCTTGGTCTGACATATATCCGTTGGGTCTGAGCTGTGTGTACTAAACCATGAGAGAGACCTTCCATCATGCTGGATAACTTAATGAAAATTTCAACTTGGTGTGCAACAGGGTTGAAGACAAATATAGGTAATTAGGAAAGGGATACTGAATTACAGCATTATTTTATGCATGCCTACTCAGAATTAAGTCCCAGTGGGATTTATTTATTTAGCCTATAGAAGAGGTCTCCAGACACCAGACCTGGGGGCAGATGCAGCCCTCTTTGGATCTCAATGTGGCCCCCGGCAAGAATCCTCTATCCGGCCTTTGGGCAAGCCTTGAAATCCACTCCAATGTATTCTTATATGTAAATTTGTGTAAATGTATTCAAATTTGAAATGTAAATTAGTTTTCCAGATTCCAACACAGTGTCAGAAAGATGGTGTGGCCCTCCTTCCAAAAACTTTGGAGGCCCCTGGCCTATGGGATTGGAGCCTAATGGAACAATCCAATGGCACTACCACAGGTCTGTGACTACTGTAGGGTTTTGCAAATGTGCCAAAAGTCTCATCCATGAGCCTTACTGCTGGGCCTCTACTGGTGACATTGTGCCCTTATAGGGAGATTTCTTTCACGAGCTTGAGCACTGGTGCAGGAAGGAGCACCCTCATTGCAGGGCAATTATGTGAAAAAGCATTCCCTTCTCTTAAGAAAACCTCAGACAGCCATCAAGGCTTCCTGACTTGATGTTAGATTTAAAACCTAATTTTACGCCAATTCAAGCTAGGAACCAAAATGTTTCAAGATCTTTATTTTCTGCCTTAAATTGGTTCTGGGGTACCAGGATAACTCGGAATCATTTCCATGTGTTGAGGTACAGGTCTTTGCAGATACTGCCTAGAAAGAAAAATTTTGGACAGAGTTGCCTAAGCTGGTAAGTACAAATCCCTTCCAGTTGTGCCTCTTTGAAGCAAATTCCCCCACCTGATCAAGATCTATGACAGCATGCATCCCAAGGCTGTACACTACCTGCCCTATCTAGGTTGCTTTAAAATGTATGAAGAAATAAATGAAACAATTAATCAAAAGCAAAACATGTCATTCGCAACCATGGGTTTAGATTCTCACTGATAAAATATCACTTGGATAGAAAAAGTGTTGGGATACCAAGTATGAAAGAAAAAGAGAGATAAACATGTCTAGGCTCAGTGAAGTGTTTTGGCTAAATTTATAATCCCTAGTGGCATTGGCGTAATGAGGGTATAGAAAGGGGTGCAAAATGCATGGGCACCCTACACAGCTGTCACAGGCACCCCCAGAAAATCAGGCATGCTGGCAGCCATTTAAAAAGTTGAATGCGCTGTGCACACTGCTGTAGGATTTCCCAGAGAAGGAGAGGAGTGAGGCAGGCCCAGGAGGAAGCTTATATATATAAAAGCAAAAGTCTGTCTGGTCCTTTGCAGAGTCTTTCCTGCTATAAGTGGTGGGTTGCACTAGAAGACCTCCTGGGATCCCTTCTGTTTTGACAGGGGTGAAATTTCAGTCCTTGCTAGGGGAGCCATTTTGCCTAGGTACACTTCTGCCTCGTGGCCTTTTTGGGTTGTTTTTGAACTTGGGTTTATCAACCATTTATTTATTTAAAATATTTCTGTCCTGTCTTCCATATTGCTTGAAGTGGTTTCCAAAAACTCTCGTAACAGAACTCAGAGGTTGTGCTGTTAGTGATCAGTTCATTTTGAAGTTCAAGGTCATGCTCAACATGATCCTATGCTTGTATACTCAGAGTTAAGTCCCACCTTCGATGGGGCTTACTCTTAGGAAAGTGTCTGTAAGTAGTCTGTAATTCATTTTAGTCTGTAATTCCAATTCCGTTAGTCTGTCATAAGACTAGTGCTGGGCTGGAGGTGTCACAAAAGTGCCCTAAGGCACTTCTGCGCCACTCCTGGGGTGGAGTAGGATAGTGCACAGACATGTGCCAACCTCCCCATCCCACCATGGGAACAAAGAAATAGTGAATTGTGCTGGCCTAAATTGGTTAGGATTAGCGTCACAGCTCAATCCTAAAGGCAGTGCCATCGCCAGGTGCAACAGAGCCAAAGTGGTTATTGCTGCACCCTGTGACACCCAAGGAGAACACCCTTGAGTTCTCCTCAAGGAAAGTACCAAGCCTCCCAAGTACCTAGATTTCTCACGGAAAGTACCAAGCCTCACAAGTACCAAGAGTTCTCCTCAAGGAAAGTACCAAGCAATGGGACTTCACAAGTCCGCTTCAGCTCTTTTGGTGAAGAGCTAAGAGACTCCATGCCAGGCTAGATGGCAGGTTCTTCTTCTGGCTGGTGCTGTAGGTTCTTCTTACTTCTTCTGAGCAGCACGGAGCTTGTTCAACTAGAGCTGGCCCACTGCCACAGGCTCCTCCAATCTGGGTGCCACAGATAGGTCTTACAGCACATTTGTAACACCCATCACTAGTAGTATACAGCTGGCACAAAAGACCTCAGGATTGGGCTCTCCATCAGCTTCATAGCTGAACAGAGATTTGAACACAGGAGTTCCATGTTCACACTATTTCCTACACATTACATAATACCAGTTTGGCCTGGCGCATTAGCTGTGGTGAGTTCAACACATGCAGCAGTATGGGATGCCAGAATTTTCACGTAGTAGCATTTTACTCTACCTATTTTACTCTATCCATTTTGAATATTCTTCAGGTTTACTCTACCCATTTTGAATATTCTTCAGATTTAAAACAAAAGACATCTGGAAGTTTCCAGCGCACTCTTTTTCCTATTCCATTGATTATGTAGTGAGTTTTTCACATAAGGAAATGTTAAAAAATATAACCCACCCTTGCAGCATGAATACCATGGTCCATTTTACCATCTCCAGGTGTTGTGTGAGGGTTAAGGAACATGCGCATCAGATTGATCTAATTCCCAAAACTTCAGAAATGGTCACTGTGATAACATCCAATGTGACTTCAAAAATGGGCAGGGAGCACTAAGGGGTCCCAGTTCACTGCTGCACTAGCACATACCAGCCTCTCCATTTGGTAGGAACTAACACACACCAAATAACCACTAGTAGGTCCACTATCAGTCAACGGGCAAAATCCAGAGTAACTACAGGGAGTCCTTGCTCCAGTATAAGAACTTACTCTGGATTCCAATATGAATTTCCCATAGGTTTTCACTTGGTGGTGCAGTAACTACGGGTGCATGTAAAGTCTCTTACATGCTCCCGGAGTTACTCTGGATTTGGGAGAACATTTATTCAGTTTTCAGTAAGTTCTAAAGTATTTTAACATCAGAACACCTAAAGCATGTTTGCATTAACAAGAGAATTTAAATAAATGTTGGCAGCCTGATCTTATGGCACAATATTAGAAGGCATTAGTTTTGTGCCAAATATGGTGTTACAAGCAGATGTTCAAAATGAAAACTTACTGTGTTGAATTTGAGTTTTTGTTTCCTCACACTTCATGATCCCGTAATCTTCCACTTGCACTGTCTTGCCATACACACTCACACAATCCTGAAATTGGCCATCAACAAAATGAATAACAGTATGAAAATTCACAAAGAAAAGATGTAGAGAATCAGTGAACATTATATCCGTGCATAGTTAGCCATCGTTCTTGGGTGAAAACGATCAGTAGTAATAGACCTACCACTCTGTGCACCCTCGAGTAAAGTGCTTGTTTATCAAGAGGATATTTGAATTTTTTTAAGGATATCAGTAAGGTTTGAACTTTCTTTGACTACAAAATTCAATTTCATGTATAATTGATAGGCTGCAATCTTGAAAGGGTAAATAAATAGAGTATGAATATCAAAATAGCACTCATTTCCAGTCTCCGGTTGCTGTCATGTTGCTTTTATGTTTTTGTGGCCCCCATGCTGCTGAAACTACACTGGCCTTGTTTGGCTTCTGAACAATTAAAATGTAGCCTTTTTATCTTTGATGTTCTTCCTTCCTTTAATCAGCTTGCAGTCTAAAACAGAGGAAGTAAACGAATACCAACATCATTACAATCCATATTCCTGGGTATGACTATTGCTTCCTGTGGAGGAACAAAGTATCCACTTCATTGTTCTTGGTGTTTCACATGCTGTTGAATTATGAAATTGCTCCCACTATGCAAGGTGATTGGGTTATTATGGATTATCTGAAATGCAAGATAGATTTGGGGAAAAATTTTAGGTGAGAATTTCAGCTTCTGTTCAACATGCATGGTTTTATTGCTTCTGTTTTTCCTTCAATAAAGAAGTTTAGAGGCGAGTAGGATTATCATAATTTGTTTGAAAGAGAGGAAGAGATAGTGATGTTAAGTGATGTTCCTTCCATGTCACATCCTTGGAAGAAAAGGAGCATCACACTCAAAAAAATGTGCCATTCTGTCATGGCAACCTCTTGCCAGTTGTATGCTACTGATCTTAAAGTAGGTGAAATAGGTGTGAGATTTTTTCAATGTGAAGTAAAAAGGTCTTGCATTAATATTTTTGAAAATGCTTTCCATGCAAAACCCTAACAAGTTTAACTGTTCTGGTTGGTCATCGTGATCATCTCAGTAAGACCACATGTTCTCTTTTTCCAAGGCAGAATCCTCTTTTTTAGCCTTGTGTCTTGGAGAAAAAATCTTTATTGTCTTCCTTTTCCATGTGATCAGTCACCATACAGTGTTCTTCTAATTAATAAATTACATGTAATAGTTTTAAATTCAATAATAGGTAATTGAGGCTGCAATCCTAAAGACACTTTCTTGGTAATAAGACCCATTTAACACAAGTAGGCATGGTTAGGATTGTGCTCATAGTTTTTAAACTAATCATAAGAAAACAATATGTATATGAATGTTTTTAGCTTTATGTCATGTCCAACATTTTTCCTGGATGTCCTACATTTTGGGTTGCCTTCTCCTTTTTTCAGTTATGAGATCTGGTCATCCTGGGTCATCTTCAACTCTTGCTTGCCTAAGGGAAGACCATATCCCTTTTTCCATATAGCTATCCAGGAATGGGTTAGGGTTAGGATTAGGGTTTGCAGGGCAGGACCTAGAAGGTTGATAGCACTGCTGATCATGAAAGCGTTCTCATTTTTGCATTAGAAAGGGCAAATAAATTAAAGCTGATTTGAAACTGGACTATAAAGGCATATTAGCTGCCAGCAATTGGGAACAAGACATTTCTCATTTGACAGATTAATTCCCAGATGTCCACTACAGATCTGCTAGCATCTTCCTTTCAGATGCTATTACCAGCCATTATCCGTGACAAGATAACAAATGAGATGGACCACTGGCTAGAGGTTAAACGTTAGAGCTTTTACTAATTTGACCTCTTTCCAGTTTTCAACAAGTGTGATAACAAAACGCTGCTAACTCTCTTCAAGAACGGGAGTTGAAATCCAGAAAAAAATATCACAATAGCAAGGTTTGGTGCTTAGAGATAGTCAAGTTTGGAGGAGGTCAATGCAACTGAAAGAAGTGATCACCTTAGCTTCTCAGGAATGAATTGATTCTAAAAGGACGAGTATATAGGAAATGGCCTTTGCCCCATTCAATTCCATAGGATACTGTAAAAGCAACTGAACCATTACGG
The DNA here is from genome assembly GCA_030015325.1 of Cryptoblepharus egeriae. Lineage (NCBI taxonomy): Eukaryota > Metazoa > Chordata > Lepidosauria > Squamata > Scincidae > Cryptoblepharus > Cryptoblepharus egeriae. The sequence goes on along the minus strand of JAREYC010000004.1, from coordinate 39,294,393 downwards.
AAGTACAGGATTCAACACAGTCTGAAAAACAAGACATTTATTTTTGTGTTTGTGAAGAAAGCAAGCAGAAAAATGGGATCTGTGTGTTGTCATGCTTGAAAATCTAAAGTGCCTGGGATATCCTCAAAACATCACCACTTGTGTACATCTGACAACAAATGTTAGATGGATATTTCCATACTGTCCACCAGTTTATATTCATTGTGGTGAAGAATCCACAGATGTGTAGTATATAAGGAAGTAATATTAGATGTGATTGTGAGAGGGGTCCACTCAAACACGTGAGTGGCCTTTTTCAGATGTAGAAAGTTGATCATAATCATCATTGTGACCCAACCACTTTCCAAAAAATCCCAGATGGGCACTTGCAATCCACTTCAACTGCCATACCTCACTAGTTGAACATCACTGGTCTATCCTGAAGGATTTCTGGATTGGGATGAACAGGGAAATTTTCTAGGAGTTTGTTTTGAATTGAGTTGTTCAGGGAAGTGAACTGTTGTATCTGTCTCCAAAGTAGTAGACGAGCAATGCCTGCACTACAGGGTGAGGAGTTTGGTATATAAGATCCTCTGCAGAATGTAAGCTTATCGAACCATGGAATTAATAAAGTGGGCCTGCTTGGTACCAAATATTAATTTTTATTTATTTACTGTATTTATATCCCTCCTTTCTCTCTAGAAATCCAAGCTGGCTGTGTTACGTGATTTGTGAAGGGTATTCCGGTAATTCTCCCGTACCTATCTTCATGTTGAACCAGTGATTTTCAACCAGTGTGCCACACATTGGTGTGCTGTGGATAGTCCTCAGGTGTGCCATGGGAATTTGGAGATTGACATTAATTAATAATAAAATTGGGGGATTTGAACAGGCTGGTGTGCCTTGTCAATGGTAAAAACAATTGGTGGTGTGCCTTGACAATTTCACTGCCCTTGTTATTGTGCCGTGACATGAAAAAGGTTGAAAATCACTGTGCTAAACAAAGGTGAGGATTTTCCCTTGAGGAAATATAACTGTAAGAACAGCTTCACTGTTTGTAATGCAGCCTCTAATTGCACAAGAGTCTTGCTGGAAAACCACTTCACAATCCGAGTGACAACGCAGAGTTTGTTCTCCAAACTGCAGAAGTGGGAGGCAGCCACCAAGATGAGTTTCCTTCTGTTTTGACAAGCATGTTATGGTTCAGTTTCTCACTTTGCAGTGTTAATCACAAAGTCTGAACTAGTTTTTCCATAAATCTCTGTAGGAAAAAAATACATTTCAACTGTGTGCTGAAGTGTTTTGAAACTACCGAAGCACTCAAGTAACCGTCTGTCACTCTGAGTGGCACACAGCAATTTAAAATTACTGGAGCTCTTAAATTAAATGCTTAAATTTAAAGGTGATCACCACTCTGGGTATATGAATTGCAGAGCTATCTGAACTCTCTGAGCACTTCAATTTTCTTTAAGCAGCTCATTTTAGAGAGTGAGAAGGGAACCTTTATTGCCCAGAAAGCATCAACTTAAAGCGAGCGTTGGAAATTTTCCTATTCATCTTTACAAGCACATGTGCTTGGGTGAAGCTTCAGTGGGTACCAAATTGACCTACAATTCTTGAACTCCAATTTGTGTTTTCTCATTCATTGACAATTCCATCTCAATATTTTTGTTCTCTTCCAAATTCAAGTCTGCTGTTTAAGTGGGCATAGATTCAGTTTTGTTAAAGGAGCCCTCAGGCTATATCCATTGATGCATTATTAACAAACCTTTCCACAATAAGGCTACCAAAGCTTGCTCAGGTTAAAAAAAACAGACAGCAATAACCAGAATGGACCAGAGGCTGTTATGTGAACTGACCACATCATTTGGCCCAATCTACACCAGAGTTTCTCAATACTTGTCCCTGTCGTACCACTTTTCAATGTCCATCTATTGGAAGTACCACTGAAAGTAATTGATGATGATGTTGGGAGGACAGATGCAATGGTACAAACATGGGTAAGAGACTCAGGGCAGACAGTAGAGTTTTTTTCTGAACATCCAAAAAAAGTGCCTGCTAGACTTCTGCCTATTGAACCAAGACTCCTGTTTGGTGGTCTCCCTGCCAGGTGGAAGGGGTCTAGGGATCTCCTGAGTACCTGATCCCTTGATCTTAAGAAACACTGATCTACGCAATTATTTTGCTTTAAAGTAGGAAGAATTGCAATTTCAATTTGCACCCATGCTATATTAGTAGCATATATGAACCAGGTCTTATGTAGATTCTTCCACATTCATCCTTGTGCAGAAACATCAAACTGCAAACAGAACAGTTAAAAGTGCTTAGTTAAGGCAGGAGGGTGACCAGTCCAAGTGAACATTATGTAACAGGCTATCCCCTATATAAACCCTCAGGAATAATGTTTTGTGGCAGTTTTCTGGCACAACCACAAAATAATAAGGAAAATGATTCTTTGCTTGTAAAAGTTCGGTTTATTGCTAGACTGAGAACACATCATAGTATAGTTCCTCGTTTGCACCTTACATGGAAAGGCGAGGATGTTCATCTAAGCGTCACTCCAATTCCACTCTTCAGATACTGTCTATCAATAATTCCATTGCATGCTGGCTCTTCCCAAGACACTGTATGCCCAGAATGCAGATAACATCAGCTCTGGGAACAGCAAACCAATCACTATCCATAACAACAGATCCATTGGAATCTGTGGGAAAGAGTCCAATCTTGTGAAGGTACCTGCTTTGTTTCACTCATCTCATGCCCAGTTTATCTGAGTCACCAAACTGTGAGATTTTGAAGGGTCCCTAAATTCAATTACTGATAAGATTCAAAGCACAATTCTCAGTGAACAGGCAGGAACAGGCAGGCTGGCTCAGCCAGAGCTGAATCCAGTGCAAGGTTTAAGGTGGCTGCCATGCGAATGTAGAAAAGGGAAATCTTTTCCACGGTAAAGCTGCAGCAGTCGCAATGGGTCTACTCTGACCTGCACCGCCTCTGGAGGAGGCATAAATCTGAGCAGACAGGAGTAATGCTGCTCTGTGCTGTCCATAGAAGTAGGTTGGGATCTCGCATACCGTTGGGTCCCACCCCCTTCTCTAGCTTTCTGCCTGCTCCCAGGAATGCCTTCTGCCCACCGTCCCCTACCCCAAAACAACAAATGATTTCATTTGTCTTTGTCCTGTGATGATTAAAGTTTCACTTCCAACACTCAACAAGCACACGTGGCTTTGATTACATTACAAAGTTATACATAGGTGCACAAGGTATTTTGTGTCGTATTCCTCTAAATGGAATACAGATTTTTGAAGTCCTTGAGTTACTCTTAGAATAAACTTTTTTTCTGACACGTTCAAGGCCAGTACAGGGGCAGGAAAAATATATAGATGAAAATTTTGACCCACAAAAAAACCAATACCTAGAGTTGATGTATAGCACATGATATGAGACCAGTACATTACCAAAGTTAACAAATACAATAAAAAGTACAACATAGGGTGCAATCCAGAGTAACTACTGGGGGTCCTTGCTCCAGTGTAAGAACAATTTGCTCTGGATTGCAATATAAATTTCCCATAGGTTTTCACTAGGTGGTGCAGTAACTACAGGTACACGTAATGTCACTTATGTGCTCCCATTGTTACTCTGGACTGTAGGGATAGTCTGGTATAATAGGTAGAATTAAGTGTCTCAGGTCAACATAATAGTATTATACTTCAGAAACTATGCTATTGGGATTGTCACCATCAGATGGCATTAAATAAAAGAGAACCTTCTTAATTCATGGCAATATCTTATTTAATATTTTATATAACTTCTTCCCAATGACTACTATTAATGTCCCTGTTCCCACCATTCCAAGTCCTATTCCATAGAGATAATTTAATTCATTTGTATCTAATCCAAATGTCAACAGCCTTATGAATTAGGAATTTCTTGTGACTGGACGATGTGTAACTCAATGGCATTTAGCAATCCTGTCTCCACTGGCATTGCCACTCCTTTATGTACAAATGAACATAATCCTTCATTTTGCATACCATAAAGGGGATCATATAATGGTTCAGTCTTAAAAACAAAGTTATACATTGCTACATTAAAACTTTGTTTTAAAAAGGGAAAAGGCACAGTTATTATTCATGCATAATTTTAGGGTATTCAAAACCTGGATACACTATACATTATACACTGTACATTATATATGGCAATATTTGAATATTTCAAATATATATATTTGAAATTTGGATCCTAGTCAAAACATTGCAGCTTGAGCTTTTGAGCTATTTGTAAATCATTCAAATGGAATTACTGTTGTTGGAGTACTATTGCTGCCAGATGTGGTATATACTAGTAAAAGTCACTGCCTTCGACCTCCCACCAAGGAGTATCAAATGAGAAACAGAAACTCTTAATTTACAACAGGTTCACATCTGGCTTATTTGCCTTCCTCGCTTTGAACATATATTGCCTCCGTCAGGTTTCATAGTGATGCTGCTGATGTCACCAATGAGGCCAGTAGTCTGGACAGGTGTTGTCGGCTCTGTGAGATTTACAGTACAATCCTAGCTGCCCATTTGGGACTGTGCAAGTCACTTGCGCTGTAAGGCATGTCTGCGCCACATGGATTATTGGAGATTACTACAACTTTATTGCATTAGCTGTAAGCACAGGGAATGCCTGGTCAGTGCTGAGCCGTTGCCTGAGGCAGAGAAGAATTACTGCTCTACACCCCACAAAAGAGACCTCCAGCAGTCACTCCACCTTGGGATGCAGTATGACCCATTCGGGCATTGCTATATCACTGCATGGGGATTTAGATAGGATTGCATTGCCATGTTTGCCTTTTATGAATATCTTCAAATGTCTCTAACCAGCTTCTAATCTGTTGACAACACTATTCCTCTCAAAAGGTACTTTGCCAATTGCTTTTGAAATTCTGAAATGATATAAAGCTGATGGTTGTTTATCCTCTGCTGACACATCCAAAAAATCATTTCATTTGAATCCTTTATGTCCTGCTAAGACAAATGCCTTTGAATAATAATGTCATGGGATTTCTTAGCTGCAGTTTCTGCTAATTAGATTAGTTCTCTCACCCTCTCTTTTAACAATTAAAATTTGAAGGTGGATCAAGCAAACACATGCACACAAAGTGCACTGTTGAAAGCATATATGTTGAAACCTAGAACAACATGGTGGCAATAAGTATGCTATAGGCATCTCAGTCACATCAAGACAGTGGAATGATACCCTAATTAGTATTTCAGAAGTTCAGAGTAGGATTGGACTTCCTCCCACCTCCAGTGTCTTTGAAAGGAGACATGAAATCAAAAGCCAGAATTTCATTTTAATCAAATTGCACTGATTACCTGCTACGAAGCTAAAGAAAGAAGGTTAAGTTAAAAGCTCACACAGCTGAAATATTTCCAGATCAATCTGACAGTGCAAGAAGAAAACAATAATTAATGAACGCAAATGAAATTACATTGTGGCAATCAGCAAAGAGCTTGGATGGGGGCAAAAAATTACATTTACTATATAGACTAGTGCTAGGAAATTGCTACTTTTTGTAGGTGTTCTATTGTACTTTGTTCTATTTCCTTATGTGCTTTAAATTCAATCTTAATTCAAGATGCAACTCAGTATCCAGTTCCTGGCACAAAGGAAGCAGTTAGCATAAACAAAGCAGTCTGAGCACAGGAGTGACCGTATGACCAGATTTTTCCAGATTTGTCCTCTTTTTTAGCCTCCTGTCCACATGTCCTCCAAAAGGGCTTCATTGTCCTCCATTTTGACTTCATTTTGGAACTTTGCAATGGTGTGCAATACCCCATCATGTCATATGGTCATTGGATTCTTATTGAAGAGCAGAATCCAATGCATGATTCAGTTTTGAAATATCTCCTTCCTATCACAAGTTGTGGCCAAAAAACTTAAAATAAAAAATATGCATTGAGCTCTACGGGAAAGTGAAAGTGCCCAATATTGCGGCTTTACTCATGAGTAGGCAAACATGCCCTTGTCCGCCGGAAAGTCCAGGCTGAGAGGAATCCAAAACCTTGTCCTCCTTTTTAGGTTAGGCATCTGGTCACCCTGCGCAGGGAGAGCTGAGAAAGAGAGTATATTACTGTATTATAACACCACATTGAACCAATAAGGTACTGGGACTTATTGGTACTAGAACCAATAAGGTAGTATGCCTTGTCCATCTCTTCTTCTCCCTGTCCTCCCCCATACCCTTGAACTGCCATTTTATCTGTTCTAGAACAGTAACTGGGATCCGCTGGCAAACAAGCCAGGGTTGCCATATCCCCGGAATTCCCAGGAGCCCTCCTGAAAACAAGCTCCGCCTCCGGACCAGCAAGCTCCACTCCGGGCTCCGGAGAAAGAGGCTCCTGCTGCCAGCGGCAATTTAAATTTGGCGCGCTGCAGCTGTGGCTGCTTCTCTTCACTGTGCCTGCAGCTCCAGCTGTGTCTGGTGCTGATCAGGAGAAAGAGCGAGCGGGAGAAGGACGCTCCTCCCCCTCACTGCCTCCCTCTGGATCAGCATCTCCAGTCCTCACTGCCTCCTGGATGCTGCCACTCTGCCTCCTCCCTACACTCCTGACCATGTCTACTCAAAAGTAAGCCCCTCTGCAGTTAATGGGTCTTACTCCCAGGGAGGGATCTTCAGGATTGCAGCCTTAGAAAACACTCCTGACCATGTCTACTCAAAAGTAAGCCCCCCTGCAGTTAATGGGTCTTACTCCCAGAGAGGGATCTTCAGGATTGCAGCCTTAGAAAACACTCCTGACCATGTCTACTCAAAAGTAAGCCCCCTGCAGTTAATGGGTCTTACTCCCAGGGAGGGATCTTCAGGACTGCAGCCTTAGAAAACACTCCTGACCATGTCTACTCAAAAGTAAGCCCCCTGCAGTTAATGGGTCTTACTCCCAGGGAGGGATCTTCAGGATTGCAGCCTTAGAAAACACTCCTGACCATGTCTACTCAAAAGTAAGCCCCCACCAGCCTCCCCTGCTGCCTGTAGCACCCACTATCCTGTAGCCACCTCCACCAACTCCCCTGGCCCTGCCTGTGCCCAGTACCCCAAAGAAAACCCCCACCAGCCCTGCATTCACCCCCTCCCCCCCAGAAACCTCCCACTCACCTACGTTCCCCACCCCAGAGAAACCCTCCACCAGCCACCCCTGAATGCACCCACTGCTCCTCCCCCTCAGGGTGTGTGAGTCTATTACCTTAAAAAGGTAATATAGTGTTGGAATTAAGTACAGGAAAGTAATACCAGTATTTTAAGCTTATTTTAACATGTCCTACATTTCGTCCTACATTTTTGGACAATTTTTTTAATTACAGGAATTTTCTCAGGGATTTTGGCTGGACTGAGAGGAATTTTGGCCTTAAATCAGGAATTTTGGGGTTGCTGTGCAGGAATTTCCAGTTTGGCGTCTGGTAACCCTGAAACAAGCAGAGCCTCTAGCCATTTATGGCAGTGATTCTGGACCATACAATGCAAGTATACCTTTCTGTTGTGCTGACATCTATTGCCAATAACCCTGCTAGAGTTTAGTGTGACTGAGAGCATAATCCTAACTACTTTAGGACACCATAATTCACCCATTCTCCATTCCTGTGGTAGTGTGAGGAGACCAGCACATGTTTTTGCTCTTGCCTAACCACTGGAGTAGTGCAGGAGTCACTTTTGTGACACCCCCAGGCCAGCATGGGACTTGTGCCAGGACTTACTAACTGGGGGTCTAACTGGGGGTTGAGATTGCAGCATGAGCAGTGGTGGGCTCCAACAGGTTTGCACCTACTCTATAGAACCGGTTGTTAACAAGAGATAGGACATATAAAGTTTTAAAATAGCCATTTAAAAGTGGCTGCCGGATGGGCACAGAACCGGTTGTTAATTTCTTTGAAGCCCATCACTGAGCATGAGGGCCTTAGAGTGGCCAATTTAGGCCAATGCAAATCTGTGTGTCTTTCTGCACTTTGTGACTCCTTCAGGTCAGAGCAAAGGACTTGTGCCAGCCTAACTGGGGATTAAGATTATGCAGTCATTGTGTATATCCTGCCTTCTAATCTCAGGGTGACAAAAATAAGAAGGTAGAGCTGTATACTCCATTCTGAGCTCCTTAGAATGGATTGGAGGTCAAAAGATATAGTAATGGCACAACTATTACTACGATATAGAGAAAGATAATAGGGTAAGATACAGTTATGGGTAACAAAGGCAAAAGGCACAATTTTGCAGTTGTGTCCTGAATAACCTTACATTTATGATTCATCCATGCCAATAACTGTCCCTGTGGCAGATGGTTGCTTATTGTGATACTAACACTGCCATTACTTTCTCCTTTCCCAGGGCTGTTAGGTTTGTAGAGGATTTAGATTAGAATTCTTGAAAGTGCAATAGGCAGAGGCAATAAGTAGTGAAACATAAGTAACACTCTCTCTTGAATTAATGGTAATTTTTCCCTGTACTTTGTGAGCCGGCAGATGAGGGGGACACATTACAATGCAGATCAAAAGAGGAAAGAACATTTGAGAGTTCAGATGCCTTCGAAGCATAACATCTGTTATCCATGTTTTATATTTCTGCATGAGCATGCTTCATAACACTCAGTACTGTGTAGGCAATAGCTTTTAAAGCAGCGCTTAGGTTCAGCTGTCTGCTAACTACAAGTACTGATTTCTTAAGGAGAAATTCCCTGCCTTAAGGTCAAACTAGATGATGAACTATTTTCCATGCTTATTTCTAAATATGTTTATAAAATAAACATATTTTCCATGCTTATTTCTTTGTTTAGAAATAGTAGCCATGGGAAGGAATAGTCTTGATGGGGACCACAGATAAATAATGGATTTATTCATGGTTGGGGGAATTTGGCTCTTTTACTTTTTGCATCATTTTCCCATTGCTTTCCCATCCACCCTCCCCCTCCCCCCCCCCCCCACAAGCTGCTGTTTGCCATCCAAGGTGCAGTTTTCTTTGGTGGATCATCTGGGAGCAAATAGCTTCATGACTATTTTTTAACAGGGAAAAATGGTATGATAAAAAGGCTCAGACTCTCCTCCCTACATTCTGTGGTTCTTGCTCAGATCCATTCCCCTGATCAAGCTGTTTCTAAAGAAAAAACTAGTGCAAGCTATATGTCTCCACGTAGAGGCATCCCCCATTTCTGACAGTTCGTTTTCTGATGGTTCCACTCTTCCAGCACCTTTCAGTTATACCAAGAACTCATTTATTCTTCTCGTTGTGCCACTCTTCCCCCAAACCACCCATGAACTGCCATTTTATCTGTTCCACACCAGTATCTGGGACCCACTGGCAGACAAGCAGAATCTCTAGCCATTTATGGTAATGATTCCACTCTTTCAACCTCTTTCTGCTGGTCTAAAGGCTAACACTGCCTTCCCCCATGCGGATTTGCCATAATCTGATTTGTGGAGGGCCAACAACCAACTTATTAGCCTCTGTGGGCCCCAGGATACCCAGAACAAAAGTGACTAGAAACTATTTCCAGTTTCTGTTTTACTTGTATTTTTCTTCCTGTGAAGCAGTGGTCTTCAAAGTGGGGGTCAGGACCCCCTTGGGGGTTATGACTTCATTTCAGGGGGGTCACGAAAAGCTGGGTGCAGCCATCTTGAAATCTAACACTGGGCACCTTTAATGTCACTACCAGCCACATCATCAGTTCCAGGGTGTCCCAGACAGATTGTCATTCTCAGAAGAGGGAGCCTGGGCTGAAATGATGAAATACCACTGCTGTGAGGCATTCTGTTCCCATTGAGGCCAATGGGTGATGGGCCTGGCACAATCCCCGGCGTCCGGTTTCTGGGGGCTCCCAGAAATGCTTTGTAACAGAACATAGAGCATTGGGTCATGACCTATTGGACACTGGATAACAATTCAAAGTTTGGGAAATGCTGCTATACAGGAAATTAGCAGCAAGAAATAAATTTCAGAAAGATGAGAACACCACCAGCAATTGCTAACTGAGTCCTTCCACTTTCCATCCATTCAGCAATCTGGTCCCTATATTGGGTCAGCTTCAGTGGAATTATATTTATAATTAAGATTTCTCAACTCAGATGTCACAGGAAACCAGTTAATGCAAACCATGGGTTGCAAGATGGAAAACCATGGAAAGGACTAGGTTGCTAGATGGTGGGCCAACACCATGGCTAGATGGTGGCCCACCATGATTTGTCACTTTGGGTGTCAAGCTAAAAGATAGCTCTTCAAGTAATTTGGAAATGTGACATCTATACTGATCCAGAGAAATAAAAGAAAACTTACAAAATATCTTTCACTCATTACTGTTGAAGCATCTTATTGATTTATCTATTAAGTTATTATTATAAATTAATAAGGACAGGAGGTACATTAATTCAGTTTATGAGTTTCTCCATCACTGATTTCATATATTCTATTAGTCAGCCTACCACCTCATTCATGTAATTTATCTATAATCTCTGCATTGTAGAACATCAAACTTTATGTAGTACACTTTCAAAGTGTCCACATTATATTAACTCATCTGGTCACATTCATAACGAAATCAATTAAATTGTTGAGCAATGCACATTACGAAAGGGAGCCAATTTCAATTGAGATTTAAATTACCTATTTGTTAGCAAATTGCCAGTTATTTGTATTTGCTTAGAATCCTCCTTCTTTGCCCAAGGCAATCAGCAGAAAATAACAATATGCCCATTTTGTTCTTATTCTCCTCTCATCCACTGCAGTACTTATTCTGTGTGTGTGTTTTAGCTGATGACTCTTAATAATTACTTATTTTCATGGAGAATCTAGAAAACATTCTGAAGAAGAACTTCAGAGAGGAAACACTGATCATTCCTTTGTCATTTTTAGGAACCACTTCCTGGATCTTTTCTTATAATTTGCATCATCGTTTGGTGCATCATTTTGGAGAGGTCTCCAAACCCCAACCCTTCGGCCAGATGCAGCCCTCAGCAAGCATATATCCAGCCCTCACCACGTCTCCTCCATCCAGCCCTCTGGCAAGTCCTGTAATCCCCCAAAGGTGTAGAAGCTCTGCTCTACACACCTCAAGAGGGTATTTTGAGGGCTGAGGGAGGCTGAGAACATCTCCACTCACTATGTATGAAAGTGGTTGTAAATTGGTTTGAAGATAGAAAGTGTTTGTGAATTGATTTGAATTCATTCACTCACTCACTCACTCACTCACTCACTAGTTCCATCACTAATACAGTAGTGCCTCAAATAACAAGTTTAATTTGTTCCAGAAGCATGCTTGTTATGTGAAATGCTCTTTATGTGAAGTGGATTTCCCCCTAGGAAATAATGGAAACTCAGACGATTGGTTCCACAACCCAAAAAATATTCATATAAAAATATTAACTATATGTTAAAATAATGAAAAAACACTGTCATTGATTTCAAAACATGCATTCAGTGTGCATGATCCTATGAAATCTACTTGGGCTGCAATCCTAAAGACATTTTCCTGGGAGTAAGTCCCATTTAACACAATGGGGCTTACTTCTCAGTAGACATGCTTAGGAGGCTGCAATCCTAAAGACACTTTCCTGGGAGTAAGCCTCATTGAACACAATAGGGCCTACTTCTGAGTAGACATGGTTAGGAGGCTGCATGGAAGATAGGGGGCTTACCTGGGCTGCCGATGGGGGCTCTTGGGGACAGTTAGAGGCAGCAGTGCACTGGCCGGCAGCCTTTTAAAACAGGCTCCATGTTTTTTTTTACACTAGTTCCACTTCTTTTATGGAAACTATGTTGATGCCAAGACTGTTCCACTCCACATTTGTGGGAAAGGTTATTCACTGATATGCTAACTAGAAAAGACTGGTCCAACATCACAGCCAGAATGTGGTGAGTTCTTCATGTGCGGCAACTCTCCCTGCTGAGACAGCCCTATGCAACATGCCATCACAAAATTTAAGGGTTTTTTTGTAGTAGTGGCTGCCTTGTTGAAAACTACTCAATGGCTGTAGTGATTTGTTGCACATGAACAGACCATCAGGCAGTGGCAAATGATCTGTGCCGCAATTTAAAGGGAGAATTTAAAGCATGTTGTGCTTGTATTGCACAAGCCAGCCTTGCATTACTGGCACAAGAGTATTTCCATTATAAGAATGGGGATTTGGAAAGGGTTCAAACAGGCATGATCAGTCTTTAAAAACTCCTTGAAGGAATGCCTAGTTCTCCATCTTTAACAATACTTTTCAGTCTTTTAGATGTATGTGCAAAGGGTGATTTGTGATGGGATGACTTGATGCAGTTCCGTGAAACTTTATAAATGCCATAGTAGGCATCTGTGGATGTCAGATATACATAGTAGCATTGCATAGCACACTGCCCTGATGCACAGGGCAACAATGTCACAATGTTACATGACAATGCGACATCATGATGTTATGTGACATTGTGACATTGCTTTGGGTTCTCCCCAGAGTGTGCTCTCTGAGGAAGCTTTGTACCCCCATTCCTTCTCATGTGGAGTTTCATTTAAAGAAGAAAGAACAGGTCCCAAAGCCACCAGTGCCTCCTCTTCAACGGAGAGAACCCAAAAGTGACTGCCTTCCACTGCTTACACCACTTCTCCCCAGAGGAGGGGGCACATAATGTGGTGGCTTCGTGCCTCCTTTCCTTCTCCTATGGAAGCTTCCCTTTGAAGGAGAAGCACCTCTTCTATTACTACAGCAGAGTCGGAGGGGGAATTATATACCCCCCTTGGTGTAACACCCAGGGTAGATGTTCCTCAGGCTCTGTCCTCATTACGACTCTGCATAGTAGACTGTTTCCTTTCGAGTATTTCCCAGTACAGAACTTACCACTGGTTTTTTGGGGATTCTGAAATATAAAATGCAGAAGGAAAAAGGGCTAGAAGAAATGAGAAAGAGAAAATATATGCATGTCTCCTCTTATCCTTTTATACAGATATTCCTATTCCCAATCTCTCACTTCTCCTATTCTATTTCACTTCCAAATGATTCTTCATTTCTGTTCAGATATGTCAAGGGAATCACGTTTTTCTTTAAAGTTACAAAACGATCCTTACCATTGTCACTAACAATATTTGAGAAGGGAAGGGAGGGGGAACTTCATTATCTTGACAATGTCTGCAGTTAGTTGTCAGATGAAAGGTTACTTCTAAAAAAAATCACAGATTCAGCAACAACATATCATTACCTGACAAGGAAGCTTGTCTCCAGAGTGGTGATTATACATTTAAAGACAATCATAAGAGTGCACAACCACTGCACAACCAAGCAACAAATGGAGAAGTCTCGCAACCCAATCTTTAGTCATCCCAACACCTCTCTAGAGGGTTGATGCATCTCATAAAAAGAGGTGGTTTCACAAATGTTAAGTACAAGAAAATCACATAAGATGCCACTCAATTCTACCTCTTAATCATAAATTTGCTACATTTTTGCACAAGAATAGGGAAAAATTGAAACTATCTTGGGAATCAAACTCCTATATATGTAAAGAAGATCACCTGTATATGTAAAGAAGATTATGGTGTGCACATTTTCTTTTTATTATCTCACTACTGAATGGAATAGTCACTTGTCTTATTGCAATTATAGCAGATAAACCAAGCTAATATGAAGTATCCAGAGAATCAAAACAGGGTAGAATACTGAAGAGAGAAGTATTTTGAGGTTGGCTTGCAAAATAGGTAAGAGGTGGCCTAGTACAGTTTATTCAGACACACTGGTCGAAAGACTGACTGACTAATGTTGAGAGGACCCAGTCTTATCCTACTTTCCAGTTCTGACCTAGCCACAGTGCAGCTCCAAGGTAAGGGAACAAATATTATCTTATTTTGAGGAGGGCTTCCTGACTGTACCCCACATTGCAAGAAGTATGTTCCCCAGTGCCACAACCAGAAGGGGGTGAAAAGGGGTACAACGCGTTTTCCTCTTTATACTTTGCATTGAGGAATCGGTGACTGAGGGATGCTCTGCCCCAACCCCAGAGCCTAGAAGCGTCAAGTTCGGGGAGGGTTTTCCTTCTGTCACATCAACACCCACCAAGAACCAATGCTGAGAAATTTAACTCTTACGGGGCTGCAATCCTGTTGACAACTACATGAAGTAAGTTCCTCACTCAGGATACTGAAGTTCACAGCTCTGTAGTTGCACATCTGTTCAGTGCAGGGCGTGAAACGTGCTTTATGGAGTAAACAGTCTCAATGCCTGCTGTGGGCCTGGCAGTGACATCATAAAGCTGGCTGTGGCATCATAAGACCAAAAGTGACATCATAACACAGAAAGGGATGTCATGAAGTAGGTGGTGACCAGAAATAAGTCATTTTTCTAGGACTGGTTTAGAAATGAAAGGAGACACACTTTGCAAAGAGATATGAATCCCCTCAGAATCCTGCAGCCAATCAGTCCATTTCTCGACATAAAAATAAGTTGTTCTTATTGGTTGAATCAATGCAGAGACTTGCAGTCACAGGCAAAATTCTTGCAAGAGAAACATAAATAATTAGTCCAAAATGAAGCAGCAAAACTTTATGAAAAGCCAAATGAAAATCTAAATGAAAAACTTCCAAGAACACCCAAAGTAAAATAAAAAGAAAGTAAAAGATACTAAAGAAACCAGCTTCCTACTCCTTCCATCACAGCTTTCAAGGCAAGGGTGAGCCAGGCTGGGCTGCAACACATTGAATCCCATGTGAAAATCTGAATGCACCACCACTGGCAGAGTAGATCCCACCAATGCTCCTGAGTCTGTCTCCTGGGGCAGCCCCCTCCCCATGGTCAGTTTCCCCCATCTGGTTGGATTTTGTCTATCTGGTTAGTTTCATCCCTTTCTCTTTAAGGAGAAGATAGTGATTGGTCAGTGATTTGCATAATTCCACCCATCTCCTACAGTGAATTGCAGCACTGTTTAACCATTTCACTGCCAGGAGATTCTAAAGGGGAAGTTCTGCCTCTCACTGGCTGCTCTTCAGTCAGATACACAGAGTGACACAACTGCAGGTAAGCAGGTAAGAGGTGGTTGTCCTCTTAACCACAAAAGAGGACAGAGCCCCCCAAAATGTAGGACACCCAAGAAAAATGGAGGACATGACAAAATAAAACCTACACTCTGGAATCAGCCTTTACCTTTCAATGCACCTTCAAATCTCACGTACTCCCTGATTTTGGAGACTACATTTGGCGGAAAAGGGTGAGCAGAAGATTCGAGGAAATACCGTCATCCACTCTATATACATATCTCTGAAAAGTCACTCACTGACTCATTCACTCACTCATCAACGCCCATCCAAAACCACCGGGCATAGAAGCTTGAAATTCAGGGAGGGAGTTCCTTCTGTGACATGAACACCCACCAAGAACCCATGTGGAGAAATTTAACTATTAAGAGGCTGAAAGGGGGTGCAATGTGTTTTTGTCCTATACTTAACATGGAAGATTGACCAACATCCAGCTTGGTGCCTGGTGCACTGGGGGGATGTTGTTCGGAGGTAGGGGTTGCACTGGAGAGGATGCTGCGCATGGGGGCGGTTGCGCATAGAGGCGGTTGCGCATGGGGGGTGTTGCAGATAGGGGGTGTTGCGGATGGGGAGGTGATGCACCTGGGAAGGTGATGCGCGTGGGGGGATGTTGCGCATGGGGGGTGGATGCGCATGGGGAGGTTGATGCACATGGGGGGTTGATGTGCCTGGGGGGATGTTGTGCATGGTAGGAATGTTGCGCATGGTGGTGAGATGTTGTCCATAGGCTGATGTTGGGCATGGGGGATGGCATACGGGGGAATTTTATTCCCGCAACGTGGGTACACTTTTGCAAGTTAAGTAAGTAAGGAACAACTTCAGCTTCTGTGATCTGAAGTCTACCTTTCAATAGGAAAGCTGGATAGTTTTGTATTGGTTTGTTTTCCATATTTGAAGAAAACTTTTGGTCTAACCCGGGCACAGACAAGGGTCCCGCGGGAATACCTGGGAGAGCAAGGAGGAGAGAAGAAGAGAAGCGAGAAGGCCAATTGAGTAAGGAAACAACAAAAGAGCCTGCCTGCCTGCCTGTGATGAGTCAGACATGGGGGAAGAAGCCATGAAGGCGCAGCTGTGAAGCACCCACAACTGCCCTGGCTTGAGTCTGGAATCCACAGAGAGGAGAAGGAGACAAGGTGCCTAAACCATCCTTTCCACCCCAAGTCAGATGTGACCTTAAGAGTCTGTCTGCCCTCCCTGCATCTCCCTTCATAATTGCCAATTCCTGGGTGGGGGACAAAGTCCCTCAATGGCTTGGACCTCTCGCTGCTGTATCTGAGGGTGGAGTTTCTCCCTGCAATCTGCCACAGTGTCCTCTATATAGCAGAAAGGATGATGTCAGAAGTCTGCATGTCCCAGTCTCCATTTGTTTGCAAAGCACCGGGAGATACTCTCTTTAAACATTTAAATTCATTTAATGCACTGTAATTCTATATTGCAATTGAGATGCACTGCACAAAATGATTTGCTGTCTATCACCCCAATTAAGGAAGTGTAGCTTAGTCCGGATGCTAATTAAGTACAATTCTAGACTATGAGCAATTATTTTAAACTAGATGGGAGCCCATTACTCTTTATCTTAACATTAACCAAATACTGGAAAAGGAAAAAAAATGCTAAGGCGGGGAGATACGTCTTGCCCTTCCAATGTGTATACATAGCACATACAATGTTTCCTCGAATTATGAGCATAATCCATTCCAGAAGCATGCTCTTATTCACAATGCTCATTTATTGAAACAAGCCATCAAATATGTCTTTGAAGGGACAGTGAACGCGGTGCACATCTCTTCACCCCTCTTCGAGGCCAGCAGCTATGCTACTGGCCTTGGAGGGGGAAGAGAGCTTCTTCCCCTCTCCTTATTCGAATCATGTTCGAATTATGGAAAGAGAAGGGATGGAATGTATACCACCTTCACCCCCCACCCCAAGAAAGAGGAAAAGGGGTGCAACGTGTTTCATCCCATACTTAACACTGAAGACTGATAAAACCCAGCCCCAAATGTTGACCTGCCCGGTTCGGGTGCCTAGGTGTGGAGGGATAGTGCACAGTTGTAGGGGGATGGTGCACAGTTGATGGTGCATGTGGGGGTAGTGCATGTGGGGGGCTGGTGCATGTGGGGGATGTTTCACATGGAAGGATGGTAGATGGGGATGGTGCACATGGAGGAATGTTGCACATGGGAGGATGGTGCATGTGGGGGGATGGTAGAAAGGGGTGATGGTGCACATGGGGATTGGTGCATGTGGGGGATAGTGCATAGAGGAAGGTGTACGGGGGGATATTGCACAGGAGGATGGTGCACAGGGGGATGGCACACAGGGGATGGGGTCCGGGCGGGATGGTGCAAATATTCCTGACATTTTACTCCTGTCATATGGGTACATTTCACTAGTTCATACTATAAAATTACACAGCATTAGTATTAGTATTTTCCCAGTGTTTAAAATATAATAGTCAAAGATCACTATCCCATTTTACCAAATGCCTTTTAACATAATAGATTTTGCTTTTGTTCTGTTTCCATCCAATTCCCAAATCTGCTCAAAAAGCCATTGGATAATTCAGAATTATACTTAATAAATCAATTGTCCTCTTGAAGGCAGGCTCTAAAGAAATAAAAGTATTTTTTTTTAACCAAAAGCATTTCTTGGTAGCATTTTTTCTACCTCCCAGCAGGAACTGGTGCTAATACCTTGCTAGTGGAAAGGTTCTCCAGGCTGGGTTTTCAAAGACATTTCTTGTTTCCATAAATAAGGCGAAACAACAACATATTTTACATCAATTGAACTAGACCAGATTAAGCACTATAATCCAGCCGGAGTAGCATTCATTGCTTGAAAAAGATATTGCTGATATTTTTTCCAAATGGAAGGAAAACACCAGTTCAAAATAGCAATTCGTGAAGCATTTCTTGCATATTTGAAAAAAAAAGTTTTATTGACATCCCATACATACTGACTACAATACTGCTTGCTATGTACTCTAGCTTTCCTTTATGTTTGCTACAGTATCCTTAGGTACTGTGATGTCAAAATCTAAGGGTCTAATTTTGAGACATAAAAAATTATTCAGGTGATGGCTAAGGTGAATAGAAGTGTGTTCTTTTCACTCTCATACAACCCCAGAACCAAGGGACATCCACCGTGCCCCCCCATCCCACCACCAGAACGTTGCCCCCAGAACGTTAGGCAGGACAAGGGGAGGCAGGGGGGGTGCTTCCTTGGGCCCCCTGAGAAGTGGAAATAAGGAAGGAAGACCCCCATCCTGCCACCCCCAGCACACTCCCAGAATCTGGGATATGTAACCAGCCAGACAGGACATTTTCCTAATCCATCAAATCTTGGACGATCCCAGTTTTCTGGGACATACGGCAACCCTTAGAGAAAAGCAATAAATTTGCTCCTAGTGTGATTCCAGAAGTATCTTGAGTATCCCCACACATCAAATAGAATGTGTTAACATTTACTTTGAAATGTGTATATTGTTTTCAGTTTATATATTTACTATATTTAAGATGTGACAAATGTTTGTTTTTGAAATGAACAAGAATGGTTTGAGGCAAGTTGGAAGCAGCTGCTTGAGTGTAAAGAGGTATAGATGTAAGAACAGTCTTCCTGCCCCTGTTACTATAAAACGGAATAAATACCATAGCACTGTTATTTGCAATCAGAAATGTTAACCGCCATCACTGAAGAACAGCATATGCAGATACCCAGTTTCTGCTGTAAATACATTCAATTGATTTCCCTTGAGTTATCTCTGCAAGAGAATGTTGTACATCTATAACAAATGCTTTAAGGATGCATCTGAACAGCGGAAGTCTTGAACAGCTGGGAAAATGGCAGTATTTTAGCTAAAAGTCTAGAAATATGATAATGCCCTTTATTTCACCAATGGGTGATCCAAACTGGTTATGATCAAGCAGGGGTCACAGATACCTGAATGAGCCAGCAGCTTTTATTCATAGGTCATTATGAACTTGGGAGAAGTGCAACCCCTTGATTTTTCTGCCAACAGGCACCTCTCTTTAGAATTCAACAAAGGAACAGGAAGTTGAGTGCATTCAGCAGCTTTCTCAACTCCGCCAAAGGCACTTGGCACCCTGCAAACAATCAAATAAAATGTAGGCTAGGTTGCACACCAGTTGCTGTGCAATTATGCAAAACTGACAGCTAGAAACCAATTCCTTCCCAAGCCGCAAAGGAGAATTGTGGGGGTAAAGAGACTGAATAGTGAAATCTCTCCACCTGCTATTTGAAAGTGTCATAATATTCCTGTGCCCAAAACTGAATTTTGCATAAATGGGAGTTATCTGCACTCGTCTCTCTGCTGATGCCTCTCCTGACCCGGTCAAACAAATGTATTATACTAAAGCAGTTCAATTAAAAAAGTGCTTCCCTTTACAATGGTTTTAAAACAGCTTTTCTTACTGTTGTAGAGAAGCAGCCAGCAATTAGAAATGCAAGAGACCCACTGCCCTTATCTGGCTCAGCTGAAGAATGGAAAGATTGCTTGCATGGCTGCCTCTCTACAACAGTAGAAAAACAGTTTTTAACACTGTGATTTGCAGTGGCCATTTGTGTTGAATCAAATCCGTGTATAAAAAAATCAGTATATAACAAGGTTGGATCTGTAATGACTTGCTGTCTTGCTTCCTTCTGCTGGTTCTGCCATGGGGCAGAACCTGGGAGAAGTAAAACCTGGGAGAAGTAAAAGGGCATTGTTTGTCCCACCACCCTTATCTTGTCCTACTCTGCCACTGTATTTCAGTCAGGGTGACCAGATGCCCAAACCTCAAAATGAAGACAAGGTCTTGGATTCCTCTCAGCCTGGCCTTTCCAGCAGACAATGGTATGTTTGCCTATTCATGAGTAAAGCCAAGATATTGGACACTTTCATTTTTCCATAGAGCTCAATGCATATTTTTTTTAAGTTTTGGCCATAACTTTTGATAGGAAGGAGCTATTTCAAAACTGATTTTTGCATTGGATTCTGCTCTTCAATACAAATCCAATGACATATGACATGATAGTATACAGCATACCATTGTAAAGTTCCAAAATGGAGCCAAAGCAGAGGACAATGAAACCCTTTTGGAGGACACCCAGACAGGAGTCTGAAAAGAGGACAAATCTAGAAATTTTTGATCATATGTCACCCTGGTGGCAGTACCAAAAGAACAGATTAGGGGCAAACTGGGTGTAGATGAGATGGCTGCAGAGGTTATCCATCCTGCAGGGTACCATGTGTATCCATCCACTGCCTGAAGCACCCCACTTTATCTCAACTGCCCAACCCTGGTATGACTAGTATCATGTTCATGAGCAATCTTCTCACTTACCTTTTCCTCTGCCCTTGTGTTCAACTGAAAGAAAGGAATCCTAGGCTGCAATCCTATCCAAAATTACCTGGGAGAAAGCTCCATTTAATATAATGGGACTTACTTCTGAGTAGATATGCATAGGATTGAGCTCCTAGTTTCTTAAACTTCCATTTTGCATTATATTCTGATGAATTTAAGCACTCTCTAAAATCCTTGGCTTGATATCCTGGTTTTCCTGGAACAATTAAAGTACAGGTTGCAAGTTTACATATGATGTAAAACTGAGGTCTAAGAAGTGTCTGGGAAGGATTGCTGTGGCTACTTGGAATAAGATAACTTACACTCCCTTATCCCATGTAGCAATCAGGTATCACCAATGGGTCTCCTTGAATATGTACTTCCTACTGAGCAGATCCAAGAAGACCCATGTAGAGTCTCCTAGGCCCATATAATGGCACATTTACAGTATAGGGTGGCACATGTTGCACAGGATTGGGCTCTGAGTTGTCTCACTGATGTCAAAGAGCCTTAAAATTCACGTTTGTTGAATACAATGCTTTATCTGGAAAAAAAAGTTGGCAGTTCTGATGTATATGAATAAGAAAAAAATTTGGAATCAATTGCTTACAGTAATTTAAAAATAAATAAATGATCAAACTTATATAATAGCACCATTACATGTAGATTACCACTTATTTGGACATCCAAAAATCTAGACTATTCCAAAATTTGAACATTTTTATCCAGATCTTGTTTTCTGTAGTGCAAACACTAGGACGTCTTGGGCTCATTCCCAAATACAGACTACAAATTCTGTTCTCTGCTCTGTGGTATGTACTTGTACAGACACTGTTGAAAAATGTCAAAAACACCCATATGGGAAACAGTGAAAAGAGCAAAAAAAAGTATTTCTCATTAAATCTATGCAATTATTCCAAAATCCAGACACCTTCCCTTCCCATGCAGTCCTTATAAAGTACACTCAACCTGTACTGACATGATGAATGAGAATTGGAAATCTGGAAAGCAGACAAATTGATAGTTATGATACTATAATGTTTGGTGAACCAATTACAAAACTGGTGATACATTCCACAGCCCCTTCCCAATTAGCAAAAGTCAAGTCACATTATTCATAGCCATTTCTCCAGCTCTTATATAATTTGGATTTTTTATTTTTAAGATTCCTTCTTTTCTTCAGTGAATCATGAATTTTTATCTGCATGTCTGTTCAGTGCAGGGGAATCAGTGTAAACAGAAATATGCATTAATATGTTTTTTTGTGCTCATTGAGTACATAACGAAATTATAATTGCATCCTGAAGTCGGAGAAAAGGGCTAGTGCAAGAAAAGACAAATAAAACAACGTGCAAAATAATCCAAGTCTCCCTGCATTTTCCCAGCAGAACAATACATTATATTCAACAAGGAGCCACCAGCGAATGTGTGGAAGGAAAGGGCATTTGTTAAGTGGAAAATGGAAAAGAGAACCAAATTGGGATCATTCCATTCAGTTCATCATGAAATGAACTTCCATGGGGCTCAAATGAACTGAATAGCATATGGGCCATTTGGTTCATTTAGGGCCTGTTAATTTTCATGATGGGAGAGAGAACGGTTGAAAATTTGTAGCAGGGAAACACAGAAGGCTTTTTCTTCTCTTTACATGGTTTTTAATGTGTAAACAGAACTGCAGAACTCCTCTCTGTGGCTGCTTTATAATGACCACCATGTTTTATCCACAATGTCCCAAACTGATAGAACAGTCAAGGCACTTGGGGGGGAAAACCTGATCCTTCTTTACACTTTAAAAGTAAAGGTGTCCCCTGCAGGTTGTACTGCTAGTCGTGACTGACTGTAAGGCGTGGTGATTATCCCCTTAAGTGGCTAAGACACTGTGCCTATTAACCAGCAGGCCAGGGTTCAAGACCCGGGTCCCCACATGACAGGGTGAGCTCCTGTCCTTAGCCCAGCTCTGCGATGCAGCTGGAACCAATCATATTGGCTCTGCTGTTCCATTAGACTATTTCAGTGGTGTGGAGAGGGTGATTTGCTGCTTGGGTAGCAGCCTATCCTCCATATTAATCTACCTAGGCCTTTGTACTTTGCATGCAGCATCGACCACGATACCATAGTCTTTCAAGACTGATGGAAGCCAAGTTTTTTTAAGCCTTTAGAGCCAGTGTTGTCCAAGGACACTTCTGTGGTCATGGGGCTAGCATCACAGGTGGACCCAGGCCAGTTTGCACCGGTTCTACAGAACCGGTTGTTAATTTTTGCCCGCCACTAGCAATCCGGTTGCTAGCGGCGGGTCAAAAAAAGGGCGAACCAGTTTGCCCTTGGGGCCCACCACTGCGCTTGCGTCAATCTTGACGCAGGCGGAGTCATGTCCTGAAGAGGACGCGACTCCGCCTCTGAAAGATCGGCATAGGCAAAGTGGCGTCCAGAAGAGGACATGACTGCGCTTGCAGTCGCATCCTGTTCAGGACGCGTCTGTGCGTGCACCAAGGTTGGCGCATGCACAATATGACAGGGTTGGGGCCGCCCCTCACCACGCCCCTCTCCCCACCCCCAGCCCCACCCCTAACACCGCCTGGCCCGCCTACTTCCGGCGAACTGGTTGTTAGGTTGGGCCAGGCCCATCCCTGGCTAGCATGCCTGCTGAAAATGCATAGAACACTATTTTACCTTCCCGCTGAGGTGGTACCTATTTATCTACTTACATTTCCATGCTTTAGAACTGCCAGGTTGGCAGGAGCTGGGCTAAGGATGAGAGCTCACCCCATCTTGTAGGATCTGGGGCTTGAACCCTGACCTGCCAGTTAATAGGCTGAGGGCACAATCTACTCAAAAGTAAGTCCCATTGTGTTCAATGGGTCTTACTCCCAAGAAAGTATCTTTAGGATAGCAGCCGCAGTTTCTTAACCACTTGTGCCACCACAGCCCACTTTACACTTTAGGAGATGGGAAAAAGCCTGCTCTCAATCTCTGCACCTTAATTTTCTGTACCACGTGAGTTTTGGTTCCTCAGCATGCCAGGCACATTAGACTCTTTAGATCTGATGTCTCCAAACATTTAAGTCAGAGAGCAGCATCAATTTTCTGGCACAATGTCAAGGGCAAATATAAAATATATAAAATAAATACATTAGAGGTGAACTTAGAAGAATGAATGAACGGTCTCTAAATTCAAGGATTTCTCCAAGCACCAACACACACCAGGAAAATAAAGCACTCACTCAAATGAACTTCCCTGGGGCAGCTTACATGGCATGTTGCAGAGCCCTGTTGAACTGTGAGCACAGTCCTAACCATGTCTACTCAAAAGTAAGCCCCACTGTGTTCAGTGGGTCTTACTCCCAGGAAAGTGTCTTTAAGATTGCACAGTAAGTGCTATTTCCCCCTTCTGGCTATCTTTCCACATCATCTTGGCCACATGTCATCTCATGAGATTGGAATTAGCCTGTACCGCATTAGCTGGTCTCGCTGTCTCTTGACTGTTGGGCAGCTCTGACAGGTTCACACAGTCCATCAAAATTCTTTGACCATATCTTCAGCCTCTGACCCTTTTGATCTTTAGGTACCTGATGTGCTATATGGCACCAGCCTGCCTTGATCCACTTATCCTGCTTCTGGTTGTCTTTGTTCACTCATTACATGAATTGATGAGGCAATGTTTTTTATTTTAGCAAGAATGCCTTTTTGCAGGTAGCACACTTGGGGCCCAATCCAGAGCCCAATCCAGAGCAACTAATCTGTCCACATAAGAGCCCTTAGGTTGCCCTATCTAACACTAGGTTGGAGCAACTGCAAGATGCTCCAGCCCAGTTACTCTGAAGGAGGCTTAGGGCAGAGCAAGGCAAGATAGGGTGCCCTAAGAGAGGTGGACCTGCTCTGCCCTAACTGGGGCAGCCTAAGCAGCTCAGGAGAGGCAAGTTGAGGGCATGTTCAGCATTGCCTAGGGCAGAGCAGTTACTCTGTATCCAGAGCCTGTTTCCAAGGCAGAAATGCCCTCTTCCAGCCCTCAGAGTTATACCACCTCAGGAGCAGGTATAATAATGAGTAGACCCATAGGGGTCCATGATAAGGCCGGAGTAAGAATGGCAGTGCTGACCAAAAATCTGAGTTCTTGGCCATCCTAGCTGCAACTCCTTCCTCTCAACCTCAGGATATGGAACAAACTATGGCTGCCCACAAACCTCAGGATACAGCAGGCCACTCCAAGAAGCCCCTTGTATTCACTGTAGAATGTACTGGCATCTCATCAGGGACTCCTTAGAAGGCAGGCACCCAGTGGCGTCACCAGACTGGTGCGGCTGGTGTGGGCTGCATTGGGGATGCGCTCCGTATGGGGTGAAGGAGTTTGACTGTCCTTTGGCAGGCCCCGGGCGTCAGCACCCCCATTCAGGCCTGCTCCAAGGCGGAGCAGCAGCCAGAAGCTGCCACTTGTCTGAGGAGCTGGCCTGAACGGCCATCTGAGGTGCACTGCGCAGAAACACACTGAGCATGCCGAACAGCTTCAGAGGAGACTTCCTTAGAGCAGAGAAAGTCCGCGCCTCTGCACAGCCATTCGGCCTCACTCAGGAGGCGGAGCGGCAGCCGAATGGCTTCAGAAAGAGTACTGCACAGGCACCTTGTTCAGTGTGATCTGAGGGGTGTCTCCTCAGGAGCAAGTCTTCCCCTTGTTCAATTACTTAGCGTGCTCTGGAGCAGTTAGGGCAGCCCAGGCTTCCTGACTCTCTGGATTCAGCATAACTTTCTGCTCTGGATACAGAATAGTTAGGAGAGTGCAGTTAGGTCAGAGCAGGCTGAATTTGCTCTGGATTGCAGCCTACGATATTCTACCATCCTCCTGTGTCCAAAACAGAATTGTGGAGTGCTGACAGCCAAATCCAGATTGCAGCTTTAAATTGATCTGGGCCCTAGATAAAGAAATCATAAATCTGGCAAAAATTCCACTTTGTCAGGTTTGATCTTCCTTTCCTATAATCCTATGACAAATGCAGGACTCAGTTTAATGCACTGTGCATTTGATTTCACAGCTATAACATTAAATGGATCTTCATGACTTACGAAGGACATTGCCACTGAACAACAGCAAGAACTATTTCCAAACCCTGCAAGTTCCATTAGATAATATAAAGCAATTTAAAGACCGGAGATAGCATTGAAATGCTACTATTAAAAAGTTTCATAGCCTTTGCAAGAAATATAATGAACATGTAAATTATTTGAAGCTAGTTAACTCCACCTGTTTATTTCCTTCAATGTTGAAAGGTGAACATTATGTACTACCCCTTTTTGCTACAATTAGTGAGAAATAGCTTTAGAAGCTTAAGGAAATGGAAACTTCACAGATACATATGTTTAAAAAATATGTTAATGTACACTGAAATTCATGGTGATTGTGCTATATTCAAGTATTTCTTTAGAAATGTGTGTTGAGTTCCTTAAATATCAAATACTAATGCTATGTAAGGAATGGCATTTGTTAGTCAAGTTTTAACAGTGCAGTTCAGTCTTTGATTTTTCACCAAATGCCCAAGAATAGGATTGCTATGAAATTTAATGTATGGGGAAGACTTTGTGCATGCAACAGTTTAAGCACAAATTCACACCGTGCCATATGCAATGAGTTGCTGGATAAGAATGCTGTTCTTTGTATATTTGGTTACAAGATCACAATATATAACCTCATTTGTATATCTATCCCCTTCCTGTTAATAATTCAAATGGTTAGTGTATAACTAAGGCTATATGTTGCTGCCAAGACAAACATCCCCCAAGTAGATTTCCTCCATATGTACTCTAATGCTTAGTGAACCCACCATGTGAGTTCTATGCGTTGTGTAGTGATTTTCCCCATGGCCACCAAAGGCCTCCAGCAATGGAGAGCCAGGATAGGAATGGAAATCCCCATGGTAAGCAATGAAAATATGGCTTTTGTCTTGCACAGATCAAATCATCATCTGGCTATAAGAAGCTGGGGGCAAGCTGAATATATAGAAATCTGGAAATCAATACAGTACAGCCTTGGATTGAGAGCACTGTGGACTGGGATGTTTTGCAAGACAGGAAAACATTTCTAATAAATTTTGTCTTGCAATACAAGTGACGTCTTGCAGTAAAAGCAAAAAAATAGTTCTAGCTGGGAAATTGCTGGTTTTGGTGTTCCACCAACACCTGCTCAGCCTTTCCTGAAAGACCAGCCTATACATGTCTACTCTGACGTACGCCTATTACAGAAAATGAAGCTCATTCCAATAGAAGTGGGGGCCTGAGACACTTAGCCTTGCATGTCTACCCTAAAATAAGCCCTATTATAATCAGTGGGGTTCACTCTTGTGTAAGGAGAACAGATTGCTTCCTATGAAACCTGAGAGACTAATCCTACAATCCTGAGTAACTATGGGAAGACGTAAGAGGCACTTATTCTGGATTGCTATGCATTTCCCATAGGTTTCCCACAGGTGGCTCTGTAACTACGTTAATGTAAAAGGTCCTGTAGTTACTCTGGATTGTAGCCTATGAGCACAATCCCAACCATGTCTAGACATGGTTAGGACTGTGCTCTAAATGCAGGTTAATTTGTTATGTTTTTCTTTATATTTTGTATTTTATTTATTATTCTGTATTAGAGTATTGTAATTATTTTTATATGAATATTTTTGGGTTGTGGAACAACGTCTGAGTTTCCATTATTTCTTATGGGAAAATTTGCTTTGTTATACATGTGTTTTGGATTATAAGCATGCTTCTGGAACAATTTATGCTCGTAAACCAAGATACCACTGTACTTATGAAACATTAGTTATCATGTTGAATACCATGTTTGGCTTTTTGCTTTTGACATTTGACATGAAGAAAAATATAAAATTAATAAGACTTTTAAATGTAATATTCACAAGATGAGTGTTCACAGCATGCAACCTGGACCAGATTATATTGCTATCAGTCTTATATAGCTCATTGAGACCTTTGGTGTCAAGCACCAGAAAACAACTGCTCAGCAGCAGCACTGGTCGAGAAACCAAATGTCATCATTAAAATCATGTTATCTGGATATTTCAGATTTTTAAAGGAAATAAGAAGAGAGCACAGACTGACAGGCGTGCAAGGCAGGCAGATGAAAGACTAATGCATTTGGCCTCATTTCCTTCCGTAACTCTTTTTCCAGAAAAATGGGGAAGGGGAGTCATACTCTTATTTCCAGACAGTAATATTCATCACCTGAGTTCCAACCTCGTGAAAAATTATCAAGGGGGAAAACACTATTCAAAATTGATTTATGGCTAAATTGACAACAGTGTGAGGTTGGAACCAACAGCCTGCCCTCGAAATATCTTTCAATCTCAAACTCGAACTAAAAGCTCTGCTCAAAATCGCTTGGGTAATTTGAGTTCCAAAATATAAAGCATTAACCCAGCTCAACCCATTTATCATATCAGTTGCTTAGGTAAGGAGGCCAAAGAGAAAAATGGATAAACAGAATTGGTCAAATATTATTGATCTCTGAGCAAATATTATTTATCCCTAGCAAAAGTTCCGTTCATGAGC
The DNA here is from genome assembly GCA_030015325.1 of Cryptoblepharus egeriae. Lineage (NCBI taxonomy): Eukaryota > Metazoa > Chordata > Lepidosauria > Squamata > Scincidae > Cryptoblepharus > Cryptoblepharus egeriae. The sequence goes on along the minus strand of JAREYC010000004.1, from coordinate 39,266,513 downwards.
TTATGTAATTTCTTTCTGAAATTTTTTAAAATTGTTCCATAGCAGCCAATTTCTTTCTACAAATAGAAATAAGAGAAGAAATAGAAATTGGAGAACAATCTTGGGCAACGTTTTCGAGGGATAATCAGAACAGTCATTCTGTTAAGTTCTGCCAATCCATCAAAATCAAAATAAAGTCTTAGAATGCAATCCTAACACCTACTCAGGCTGGCATAAGTCCTGGCACAAGTTGCCATGCTGGCCTGGGGTTTTTGTAAAACAGTCATAAGGCCAGGGGTGGGCAGAACCCGGTTCGGGCTGGATCGCCCGAGCTGGTTCTTGTTTCTGCCCGACCAATGGCGAGCCGGCAGCCAGCGGTGGGGCAGAAAGGGGGGGACCGGTTCGGCCAGCCGCAGTGCGCACCACGCAGTGCGGCCGGCTGAAGTACTGCCCTGAAGCTGGGTGACCTTCCGATCGCCCAACTTCAACACAGCACTGCGCACGCGTCAAAGTTTGGCGCGTGCGCAGTGTCTTCTGTGGGGCCATTTGGCCTCGCTAGGGAGGCAGAGCGGCTGAGCCACTCTGCCTCCCTAGCGAGGCCAAATGGCCCTGCAGAGGCTTGGACCTCCTCCTCTCCAAGGAGGAAGTGCCTTCTGAAGCCCACGGGCTTCAGAAGACGCACTGCGCACATGCCATGGTTGGCGCATATGCAGTGCGCCGGAATTGGGGCCTGCCCCTCACCTTGCCCCCTGCCCCCGGCCCCAGCCCCTGACCCAGCTTGGCCCTGCCCACTTCCGGGGGACCGGTTCTTGGGCCAGGCTGGGCCCATATATGCATAAGACACTTCTGCACAACTACTAGGGAGTTTAGGCCAGTGCATAGACATGCTGCAGTCTCCCACACCACTACAGGAATAGGGAACAGGTGATTTGTGCCAGCCTAAATTGGATAGCATTGTGCCCTCAATGAATTTGCATCTTTATTTATGAACATTTCCTGGGCCAAACAACCTCATCTAGAAACTAATTGGTGGTAACTGCCTCAGTTACTCAGGTACTCAGTTACTGTCTCAGTTACTCACTATGGGCACAATCCAGAGTAACTACGGGGAGTCCTTGCTCTGGTGTAAGAACAAGTTACTCTGGATTGCAATATGAATTTCCTATAGGTTTTCACAAGGTGGTGCAGTAACTACGGGTGCATATAAAATCTGTTATGTGCTCCCGTAGTTACTCTGGATTGTAGAGTTATTTCTTGTATTCTACAAGAAATTATCAAAGAAGGGTTTACAACCCAGTAAAACATGCACATTTTCTGCTGAAGTGCTGCCCTGAAGCTTGGGCGGCCTTCCGATCGCCCAACTTCAACACAGCACTGCGCACGCGCCAAAGTTTGGCGCGTGCACAGTGTCATCTGCGGGGCCATTTGGCCTCGCTAGGGAGGCGGAGCGGCTGAGCCAGTTTGCATCTTCATTTGGTTAGGAATGCATTATGTGCACACACATAATGACCTCCACAAACACCCCACACAAAACTGCTACAGAAACCACTAAGTTAGAACATGTGCAATGCAATCCTATGCCTATCCACATGTGCAATGTAATCATATGACTATCCACTCAGAAGTAAGTCATATTCAAATAAGCTTCCTCCTGTACAAGGGTACATAAAACCTCAGCCTTAGATTTAGATGCAACATTGAAAGGAACATTAGCTAAAGTACATAATTTTCTTCTTGGGTTTCAAAATGAAAAAAGGATCGGCATAAAGTTAAATGGACTGAAGATTTGGGAAGTGATTAGACATCAGAGATTTGAGATTATGCACATGAATTATTCCTGTGTTTAAGAAAAGCTTGGAATGGAATAAAGCACATTGTCAGCAGCCAGATTAAATAAAATGTACAGGGCATCAGCTATGAATAGTTGGAACACTAATAACTATTATTCAGACTATTTAATAGTCTCCTTCACTGCAGTCAACTACAAAAGATGAATTATTGTGGTGAAATCATGTATTAATTATATTTTTGGTTATGGATTGGAACAGGATCCTGCTAGGCTCTTTTAATGTGATCTAAAGGTCTCTGCATGGCCTAAAGAGTTAGAGCACAATCCTAACCGTGTCTACTCAAAAGTAAGCCCCATTGTGTTCAGAGGGACTTACTCACAGGAAAGAGTCTTTAGGATTGCAGCCATAATTATATAATTAAGCCACTTAACAAATAACAGTCAACTAGCAGTTCCTGATACACCATTTTCTTTCCCACTATTAAGTTCCTTCTATACAGTTCAGGGCCACTGCCCAAAACCTGTACACCCTTCAACTGGTTCCTTCACACCCACAGGTTCTTTACTCAAGGCAGGAAATGTGAAGTGCGCTAGGAAGGAGGTTGGCTCTGTTAGCTATGGACTGGTGGTGTCTACCAGTTTAGCTGTCCAATGTGAATTGCTTCATGGATGGACCAGCTACTGTAATGGTTCTTGTCTGCTTCATAAGGCTGAACCATTGATTGGGTAAAGGGATGGAATGGTAGAAATTGCTTGGTTTTCTATTGAAGCTGGTTGGAAGTGTGTTAGATTTCTCTCTTCATTTGTGTCATCATCTTTTTTAAGAGAACATTAAATGATTGGGTTAAGTCTAGAGAGGTAGACAACAAGAAGGTATTTCTGAAGCTTATCTCTTTGAATATTCTACCTGATGGTCCAAACCGTTAAAAACTATCAATAATGTCCAGATCAGTGTGGTCCAACATCTGACAGTCAGGGGACCTTGGCATCACTCCCTTTCTGCACAGATGCAGAAGTATTTATTTCCATCTTCTGACCCACCAAGGAGGCAGGAGGCACTGGTGGGCATGTCAAGGCCTTTCAATTCTCCTGTCACAGTATTCCAGCTTATTTTCCTCCAAAGGCAAAGTCAAAACTATGCAGCCAGGAGATTTATAAAAAGTCACCAAAGAGGGAGGAGTTGATGCTACAGTGGGGCTTTAAAGAATTACCAAAAAGGCCATCATAGACCGTAGGTGGTCCACAGGCTACAAGTTGGGCCACCCTGTCCTAAGTAATCAAGGTGGTTGACCAAATAATGCAATACAGAGGGCTCGCAAAAAACAAAAATTTGCAATCGTAATTTGATAACTCATCAATGAATTTATAATGGAAACGGCTTTTCCCCCAAAGTCCTGGAATTCTTGAAGTAGAGTATTCCAGAAGCATATCACTGTATTCATTTTGAACTTGTAAATAATGGTTTCCAAAACAATTCAGATCTTAGATTCCATGTTATTCATTATCATGCAACTGATCAAACAAATTGAGATGTGTTTCTGACATCGAATATCATGCAAGGTGAGGTGCCACCGGATTTTAAGCCTTGCTGAAATAAACACATTTCCTACCAGCATAATCCTCTCAAAATAGCTGGGAGCATGAACTCATGTGGCTATTCTTAACCTCTCTTCAAAAACTAATTTACAAAATAAATAGAGACAGTTTCGAAAAGACAAACAACTTTTTATTAATTCTTTATCTAGTGTTTCATTCAGATTTTTTGTTTTTATATTAAACAGTGGTGTTGTAATAAGATTTCTCATTTGACAAATGTATAATTTTAACAGATAAACAGAACGGCAGCAACAAGTTAATGATAGTTTCATGGAAAATTGTTCACTTCCACCATAGGCCTCAACAATGAAATACATTTTTTCCTTTAGGCAATTGCTTGGCTTATTTAATTTTTATGGATGGAAATTCCTTCAGCAATGGTGAATTCAAAAATAACGGCATCCATATTTGTATCAACCATGGTTAAAACTCGCATCATGGTTTGAGCTTCTAGGTGTACAGTAGACAAACCATGGCTTCAAATCCCTAAATTTGCTAGTGCTTCTCATCTGCTAAGAGCTCAGCTTCATAAATTCTCTCCCCTCTCGATTGTGCAGCTGTCTTTCGAGGTGGAGCAACTCCTATTTCCATGGTTCAGGAGCCATTTGAAGTTGAACAAAGGTCCTAACCGTGATTTATCAGTGGTCTGTGAATTCAGACATTAATGAAAACCACAATTAGCCAAAACAGCTTCCAGCTGTGCATTCATATCTCATGTTGTCGGCTCCAAATAAACCATTTTTTCGGAATGTTCAAGTTTAGACACATGAAACCATAGTTTAGCTGAACAAATCATGGTTTCATAGTATATCTGCATCCAGCCAATATATCTGAAAAGAGGAAAAGAAAACAGAAAATTAGGAAAGTGGACCTAGCTGGTAAATATAAATGAATTCATATCAGAAAAATATAGTCAAAAATAAAGGAACGGTGAAGAATATTTGAAAATTCTGAACATTGGATAAATAAATGGTATCTGAATAATAGAATCAGGATAACCAGCATGAGAATTTTGGAGATGAATACAATGCCCCTTATTTAAAGGGAGGGAGATAAACAATAAAGCATTCCGCATATATTTCTCTCCAGCAGAAGAAGTACAGAATATTTGATGTAACTACATTAAATGTATTATTGTTTTTGAGATGCCTGTTTTAACTGTTTTAATGTACTGGATTTTATTGTTGATATATTTATGGATTGTTTTGTAAGCTGCCTTGAGTCCCTCTGGGAGAAAGTCGGGGTATAAATAAAGTTGTTTGTTGTTGTTGTTGTTGTTGTTGTTGTTGTTGTTGTTATTATTATTATTATTATTATTATTATTATTATTATTATTAATCAAATTATTGGAAAATATAGCAGAATTAGTAAAGAATCTTCAGTTATGATGAGTTAGTCTTGTGAGTATAAAAATTAATTCATTGGAAAGAAATTTCAGATAGAACATCCTACAGGATTCTTTCTGCCAAGGTACATTCTCACAATTTATTCGAATGCAGAGTTAGAGGACAGCATCAAATTCAGAATGAAACTGACAGCAGGACACTTTGGAGAGAAAATTGCAAAATACACACATACGCAAGGCACACGCCAATCAACTCACAGAGTAGTATGCTGCTGAAGCACTGATAGAAAGGCTAGAGCATTTCCAAACACATGTTACTGGGTCACTGACCAGCCACCAAAGTGAGATACAAGATAAGGTGGGGGAAGGCAGAATGGAGCCAGAGAGGGAAAGAAACTGGGAGAGGGAGGAAGGGGGACAGAGAGACGGTGGAAGGGGTGAGACCAGTGGTGGGATTCAAATAAATTAACAACAGGTTCTATGTGCTAATAACGTAAATTAACAACAGGTTCTATGTCCCATTAGTAACCTGTTCTCAGAACCAGGCACTCAATAGCAAATGGTTCTATAGAACCTTTGAGAACACCCTGAAGACCAACACTGGGTGAGACCTGTGGCAATGTCGCAAATAGCATCCTGTTCCCTCTAGAAGCATCCTCCTTGCTCCTTTCTCTTCTCAGATTTGGACCAACAAAATTACTAGCCAGGTCCAAGAAGAACCATTGAAGAGGGAGAGATTTATAGGGGATTTCAGGGTGCAGTCCTAACATAACCAGGGTGCAGGCATAACACACCTGTTTCCCTGTGTGAATGGTGATGTGGGAGGCCTGTGCATGTCTGCACTGATTTAACACCCCCGCAGGAGTGGTGCAGAAGTGCATTACAGTACTTTGCGACACCCTAGACCAGGGGTCCTCAAACTTTTTAAACAGGGGGCCGGTTTACTGTCCCTCAGACACTGTCGGGGGCCGGACTATATCTTCCTCCCAGCGAGCCGCACCCCGTGCCTGTGACACATTCCTACACTGAAGTAAATCCCATGATAGTCAATGGGCTTACTCCCAGGAAAGTGTGGCAGGATTGCAGCATCAGAGCCCCATCCTAAGAATCAGAGCCCCATCCATCGTCCATCCATCCATTCCTACACAGAAGTAATGGGCTTACTCCTAAGAAAGTGTGACAGGCTTGCATCATCAGAGCCCCATCCTAAGCATCAGAGCCCCATCCATCCTAGGAAAGTGTGACTTACAAACCGGCAAATGAGCAGGGAGGGCACAGGAGGGACTGAGTGGGAAGTGCACACGACTGTTGCCGCTTCTCTGCAGCGCCAGGGGTTTCCTGGCCAGCGCGCATGCAGTGACTGAGCAGGAAGCAGCAACTGAGTGGGAAGGGCACATGCGCCGGTCAGGGAACCCCTGGTGCTGCGGAGAAGCAGCAATAGGCGTGTGTGTTTCCCGCTCAGTGCCTCCTGCGCTCGTGCACCTAGTGTCGAGGCCCCTGGGGTTCCTCTCTAACCCCCGGCTGGGGGGGTTCTGAAAGTGCCTGCGGGCCGGATTGAGGGCTCTGGTGGGCTGTATCCGGCCCCCGGGCCGTAGTTTGAGGACCCCTGCCCTAGACCAACACAGCATTTGTACCAGGACTTGTGTTGGCCTATCTGGGGGTTAGGATTGCAGCCTTGCAGGATTGCAACCCTTACAAAGTCTCCCAAATCCTTCGCCCACTAGCCTTTTTGATGTGGCTTCATCAGTTGGGAGAGAGGAGAATAGGATTGGGCTGTAAATGAAACAGTTAAAAAAAATAAAAAACCCATCATGATTGACTAATGGTCAGGCAGGGCTATTCAAAAAGATCTCATAAATTATCATGTAAATTACAAACTGAACATGTCAGAAATGTAACCGATGCAAGAAAGGCAAAGGGCCTTTGGGAGACACTGGCAGAAGTATTGTCTCTCATATTCACAAAGTAACTATTGTGCGCTACTTGACAGTGCATAGTGTTCAGAAAAACAACTCTCTCATAGTCCCATTTGGACAAGTTAGAAAGATAAAGGGCACAATCCTAAGAAATTTAGGCCGACTAACTCACCTGGCATATCTTCCTGTGGCGTTGTGGGCATGTTGTGATATGACTGTGCACAGGCCTAACCCCCACCCGCTGCCCCAGAGTGGGTTAGAAGTGCCTTATGGCACTTTTATGACACCTCCAGGTCAGCACAGAACTTGTGCTAAGGCTTAGGCCAGCCTAACAGGAGATTAGGATTGTAGCCACAGAGGAGCAACATTTTTGTTAAATTAAAGCATATGAAAGGGATGAGAGGAAGCATTGAAGGCACTTTAAAATCTCATTCCAGACTCACCCTTACATGTTCCTTCATTACAATTACCTAATTCTGCCCTACTTCATTCCCACCAGAACTGTAATCTCTGACCCCATCCTTGTTTTTACTATCTGATACCAAACTTTAACAGTTAACTGGAATTTTAAGTATTAGGTGCACCACATTTTGAGCGCTTACTCTTCTTCAGAGTTCTAACAAAGCAAAGCAATGAAAATTTCTGAAATAAATCAAAAAGAAATAAAATAGTGGCAGAACCACAGCAGAAAAATACATTGTACCTGAGAAGCTCATACAAGCTACGGTTTCCTCTTAAGGTTTCCATTGCTAAGGTTTTCTCAGTCTTATAAATGCTAAAAAAAATCCTAGAAACACAATCCTGATTCAGCCTGGGCTGTGGTGGCACAAGTGGTTAAGACACTGTGCCTATTAACCAGCAGACCAGGGTTCGAGACCTGGGTCCCCACAAGATGGGGTGAGCTCCTGTCCTTAGCCCAGCTCCTGCCAACCTAGCAGTTCAAAAGCATGTAAATGCAAGCATGTAAATGCAAGTAGATAAATAGGTACTACCTTGCTGGGAAAGCTAACAGCATTGCATGCACCTAAGTGGATAGTCATGCTAGCCCCATGACCATGGAAGTGTCTTTGGACAACGCTGGCTCTAAAAGTTTGGAAACAGGGATGAGCACCGCACCCTATAGTCAGAAACGACTGGCAGTTAACCTGCGGGGGGAGCTGTGCTGTATCCAGTGCAAGGATCAAGACTGCTGCACCACTACTGGAGGAAAGGGTAGTTAATCCCCTTCCCCAATATAAGGCAAGCACAGCTCCAAAATGCTTATTCAGATCTAAGTCACCTCTGGAGCTGACCTGGATCTGAGCAGATTGGACCAGTCATACCTGTTGGATCCAACCCCCACTTCCCAGTCTCCACTCACCACGGGAATACCCCCTCATCCAGATTTTTTTTTAAAAAGAACAAAAAAACTTGAGAGGTAAGGAAAGAAGAGGGAAATACTGAGGGAAGTCCCTGAAATCAATATGGTCTTCCATTAAGATGCAGACAGATTTCAGGAGTATGTCTCTTAGTGTAACCATGTCTAAAATTGTTAAAGGACAGCAATCATACAGTCTTAAATTCAATCAAAGGTTAAGAAACATACTAACAATCCATTAGATAGGGAAAATACTTCATGTTTTCTAAGGTAAGTTATATAACCTGCCTAACTGTTCCTTTTTAAGATGAATCTGGTCAGAGATGTGGTATATGAATTACAAAATATCTTCACGGGAAATTGAGTACCTAACGATGGAAGCTACTCTTGGGAATAATGATTTTTTCCCACTGACATTTTGATAGGATTTCAACTTTTTCCTACCTAAGGTTCTGTATATTTAATATGTGCCTGAAATCTTTCATGTGTAGCTTTCCCAAGGACTGTTTCCATGCCAAGGAAGTGTCCTGTGGTTCAAAGTCTGCCTGTCGCATGCAGAGCTACAAACAAAAAAAAAACTCTACCAGAAAGGAAGAGAGTCTAAAGCTGCAATCCTAAAGACACTTTCCTGGGAGTAAGACCCATTGAACACAATGGGGCTCACTTTTGAGTAGACGTGGTTAGGATTGTACAGTAGTGCCTCACAAAAAGAGCTTAATTCATTCCAGAGGCATGCTCTTTAAGTGAAATGCTCTTTAAGTGAAGCGGATTTTCCCATAGGAAATAATGGAAACTCAGACAATTGGTTCCACAACCCCAAAAATATTCATATGAAAATATTGACTGGATCTAAAAATGATGACAAAACACTGGAATTCAAAACATGCATTCAATGTGCATGATCCTATGAAGTCTACTTAGGCTGCAATCCTAATTCACTTTCCTGGGAGTAAGCCCCATTTAACACAGTGGGGCTCACTTCTGGGTAGACATGGTTAAGAGGCTGCAATCAAAGACACTTTCCTGGGAGTAAGCCCCATTTAACACAATAGGGCTTACTTCTGAGTAGACATAGTTAGGAGACTGCAATGAAAGACACTTTCCTAGGAGGCTTACCCTACAATCCAGAGTAACTACGGGAGCACGTAAGAGACTTTATGTGTAGCCATAGTTGCTGCACTACCTAGTGAAAACCTATGGGAAATTCATATTGCAATCCAGAGCAAATTGTTCTTACACCGGAGCAAGGACTCCACGTAGTTACTCTGGATTGCGCCCTAAGTTGGGCTGCTGCTGGAGGTTCAAGGTGGTCAGTGGGGGCACTTGGGGGCAGTTAGGGGCAGCTGCCTCTGGCACCTCCAGGCAACTGCCCCTAAGTTGGGGGCAGTTAGAGGCAGCAGTGCTGGCCAGCAGCCCTTTTAAAGAGCCTCCATGTGGAGCATCAGGGCTGCATAGCATGTGTGCCCATAGTGTGCTTGCTTGTTAAGTGAAGCAGAACTTATTATGTGAAGCAAGATTTCTTGGAAATTTTGCTCGTTATGTGAAATGCTCATTAAGCGAGGCGCTTGTTAAGCAAGGTAGCACTGTACTCTATATTTTGTCAGACCCCCAAATCCAGAGTAACTATGGGAGCACGTAAGAGACTTTACGTGCACCCATAGTTACTGCACCACCTAGTGAAAAAGTATGGGAAATTTATATTGCAATCTAGAGTAAGTTGTTATTACACCGGAACAAGGACTCCCCGTACTTACTCTAGATCTAGTGGTTCTCAATCTTCCTAATGCCGTGACCCCTTTATAAGTTCCTCATGTTGTGGGGACCCCCAACCATAAAATTATTTTTGTTGCTATTTTATAACTGTAATTTTGCTATTATTATGTATCGTAAAGTAAATATCCGATATGCAGGATGTATTTTCATTCTTACAAATGAAATGTGTGTTCTATGCACACAATGAACACAATGGGATTTATTTCAGAGTAGGCATGCATAGGATTGGGCCTATCCTATCCACATTTACATGGGAGTAAAGGCCCCCTGTCTATAATGGGATTTATTTCAGAGTAAGCATGCATAGGATTAGGCCCTGAGGCTGTCAGTCAGCCCCAATGTGCACGCAGCTACAGCCAGAGGTCTGGCAAGCCTGACCTGGCCCCCTGCACCAGGGGTCTTTAGGTGACCCCCAGGAAAGCTGTAGGCGACCCCCAAGGGTGTCCCGACCCCCACTTTGAGAAACACCCTTCTAGATTGAGTCCTTACTAGTTTTGCCCATAATTTCAGAACAGCATTTAATTGCTCTTATTCCCTTGACTGTAAATAAGCTCTTATTCCATGAAAATTATCCTTTTCCTTCACCACATATCCATCTTTTCAAATGTTTCATACATTCAGAGATGTTATCTAGGGTGGAACATGCCCCAGGTGCACATGTCTGGTTTGGTCATCCCTGTTATAATGCATAAAAGCTCAGGTGATAATTAGGTTCAACTCTGTTATACACTGATTTTTTTTATACACAGATTTCACTCAACATGAATAGCAAGTGCAAACCAGTTTTAAAAACTGCTTTTTTCTGTTGAAGAAAGGCAGGCATGCAAGCAATCATACCATCCTTCAGTATCTGAAGGTACTGAAGGATTCTTGGGGTATCAGTAGGGAGTCCCGGAACTAAACCCCTGCAGTACTGAGACACAACCTTATTCCATTAGGAGCAATGGAAGAGCAAGAATTGTGGAAGTGGATCATTAAATCCATTTTTCCATTGTTTTTAATCCACAGATTTTTTTTTACTCTACGGGAGATTCCAGAACAGAACTGTAATGAATAACAAGGGACACCTGTATTGAGACAATAAGATTGATGGCTGGTGGAGGAAACTGTGTGTGCATGCACCATGGTTGCTAATTTTCTTTGAATCCCCAGGAATCCTCATCTGCTTGTGGCTCCTGAAAACAGTTCTGGAGACTTCTGGACCTTCCAGTATTTTATCATGTGGGGAGGAGTAAGAACTCTCCAGGAATAGCTTCAGTCAAAATTGGCCACCTTCATGTGTGCAGGCACATGTATGTGGTATATCTGTCCTTTGTGACCAGTTTTGGTTAAGCTCCACAGAATAATATAATTAAATTCTTGGATGAAATTAACACCAGAACATCAAGTTAAATGTAAGACAGCAGGTGTGCCTCTGTGATAAATTTCAGCAAAAGGGGCACAAAAGCTGTTGAACAGATGCTGTAATCAGAATAATGAGAAGAACTGTGTTGCACAGGAACTGGAGGGAAAACATGAATTGGAATCCAAGTTATGCTGGCAAATAGTGAGGATGAAAGGAGAGAAAAATACCCAAAAGGAGGGATTGGGGAGTGGTGGTGATGGGAGAATTTGCTTCCGAGATAAGATAGCATCCTTTCCATAGGAGTAAATAGGAACAATGACAGACATGCACACTAATATATTTTTGTATACTAAGAAGCTTTTCTTCTTTTATGTTTTTACTAGCGAAAAGCGTATCCACATTGTGGGACTAAAATTCCCCCATACACCATCCCCCACGGCACAACATCCCCCATGCGCAACATCCTCCCCGCGCATCAAACCCCTCTGCGCATCAACCCCTCAAAGTGCAACATCCCCCCATGTGCAACATCCCCCACACGCATCATCACCCCATGTGCAACTTTCCCCCATGCACATCAACCACCATGCACAACATTGCCCATGCGCATCAGTCCCCCATTTGCATCAACTCCCATGTACATCGCCCATGTGCATCAGTCGCCCATGCGCAACATCCCCCATGAGCAACATCCTCCATGCACATCAGTCCCCCATGTGCAACATCCCCATGCGTATCAACCCCTATGCGCATCATCCCCCCATGCTCATCAAGTCTCCATGCACAAAATCTCCCATGCACATCAACCCCCCCATGCGCATCAACACCCCAGGCATATCAACTCCCCAGGCACATCAGCACCCCATGTGCAACATGGCCCATGCACATCAACCCCCATGCGCAACATCCCCCCATGCACAACATCCCCCATACGCATCATCTCACCATGTTCATCAACCCCCATGCACAACTTTCCCCATGCGTGACTTCCCCATGCGCATCAACCCCATGTGCATCAACTCCCCATGTGCATCAACCCCCATGCGCATCAGTCCCCCATGCACGTCAACCCCACATGCACAACATTCCCCATGCACATCAGTCCCCATGCGCATCATCTCCCCATGCACAACTTCCCCCATGCACAACTTCCCCTATGCGCAACTTCCCCCATGTGCATGAATCCCCATGCGCATCAACCCCCCATGCGCAACATCGCCCATGTGCATCAGTCCCCCAAGCATATCAACCCCCCATGTGCATCAGTCCCCCATGCACATCAGTCCCCCATGTGCATCATGTCCCCATGTGCATTAACCCCCATGTGCATCAACCCCCATGCGCAACATCTCCCCATGTGCAATGTCTCCCCATGTGCATCATTTCCCCCATGCACATCATTCCCCCATGCGCATCAACCCCCCATGCACAGCATCCTCCTCAATGCACCAGGCACTGGTTCTCCTCAGTGAACCAGGCACCGAGCACCAAATTGGCTGGATGTTGGTCAATCTTCCATGTTAAGTATAGGACAAAAACACATTGCCCCCTTTTCAGCTCCTTGAGGGTTAAATTTCTCCACATCGGTTCTTGGTGGGTGTTCATGATACAGAAGGAACTCCCTCCCTGAATTCCATGCTTCTAGACCCAGCAGTTGGGGTGGAATGTTGATGAGTTATCAATTCTCCAATGCAAAGTATAGGGAGGAAAACACCTTGCTCCCCTTTTCACCCCCTTCCAGTTGGAATTTCCAAAAACCGGTTCTTAGTGCACCCCTCCGTCACGGAAGGAACACCCACCCCAAATTGCACACTTCTAGGCCCAGCGGTTTTGGCAGGGCGGTGATGAGTGAGTGAGTGAGTAAGTGAGTGAGTCAGTCAGTCAGTCACTCAGTCATTCAGTCAGTCAACTTTTCTCTTTTATATATATAGATGAAGCATCAGCTGTACCTTAGTTGAGAATTATCAAAACTGATTATTTGAAGCCTTATCTTGGTGCAGTTTGGTTTCCACCTCAATTTGGGAACTGAAATGGCTTTGTTAGGTGATTATAGAAAATTTTAAAGGCAATGCTCAGTGTGATCGATCACCTTTGCTACTATGTATGTAAATCGATAATCAATTTTTTTAGACACTCAAGGATAATTAAATACAATTATAAATTGCTGAAAATTATGAAAAATTTGAACAGGCAAGGATGGCAGATACAATTTAAATAGCCTATATGAAAACATATTTCAGTGGCTTCCTAGTACATTAGTGCAAGCACTGATAGCTGAAAAGAAAAAAAAAAAGATATAATAGCTGGAAACATTGCTGGGAAATACATTGTGAAGTGTGGGATAAAAAGTCTTGCACAGCACACTCAATGACGTCATTTTCTTACCATAGTCAAGAACTCCAGAGGATTTCAGTGTGAATCTCTGTAAAAAGAGAAAACAGGTTTAAAAACACTCTTTAGCAGATTAAGAGCTAAACCTTGAAGAAGCTATTGGCAACATAATACTATATGTTGAGTTAAATAAATGAATACTTATCTGATGGTTTCCTGGAATCCTTTTGTGGTTGCAATTCTTGAGTTAGAGGAATTTTTTATTTTGTAATTACGTGTATATATCTACATATATATGAACGGTTTGGAACTTGAGAACAAATTAGAATTTGACTTTAAGAAGAGCGACTGAGGCACAGCTTAGTTGCCAAATGGAACACAGAAATGATATTGTTTCAGTTTAGATAAGAAAGGGTTAAAGATGAGAAAGTATAATTTGTATGCCAGAACAGTAGGAATATCCTGCACAGAGTTTACTGTGGGGAGATCAAGGGCAACTTTTCCTGAGAGAAGGAGAACCTTGTCAGCCACTGTCAACAGCTTTGATCAAGCATTTCTATTAGGGTTTTATGTATTTATTTTAAGAAAAGGGGTAAGTTGTTGTCCTTTTGATATTGCTAAAATATAAAGCTTACACACTCAGCAGTCACATGGATCAGAATGTTGAAAAGAAACGTTCACATTCTCACGAAGGTAACTCAAAGTACCGGTATATATAAATTCTCAATACACTGAAGCAAATTGACCCAACATAATTTATTTCATTTCCCACATACAGTATTTAAAGTCATAAAGCATCCCAGGATAAACTAAGCATTTCCTATAAATTGCATTGTTCTCTTTCTGATTCTAAACACTCTTTATCTCTATTCCTCTTCAGGATTTCTTGGTACTATTCTATGCTGCCTGCAGAAGGAGTCACAGGGTGCAATCCTAACCAGTTTAGCAGGGCAAAACTCACCTGACATAACTTCACGTGGTTGTGTGTGTGTGTGGGAGGCTGGTGCATGCCTATGCACTGGCCTGAGGCTGCAATCCAAATGACATTTTCCTGGGAGTATGTAGTATTGAACACAATGAGGCTTACTTCTGAGTGGACATGCTTAGGATTGCGCTGTAACCCACCTCCCTATCCCCCTCCAGGAGTGGGGCAGAAGAGTCTTTCGTGACTTTTTGGACACCCCAGGCCAGCATCATTCACCCAATCATGGGATGATTTATGCCAGACTAAGAGGACAATTCTAACCATGTCTACTCAAAAGTAAGTCCCATTGTGTTCAATGGGTCTTACTCCTAGGAAAGTGTCTTTAGGATTGCAGCCTAACTGGATGTTAGGATTGCAACCAGAGCCACTTTTTCCCTCACACTTCAATATGTGCATTTCCTCAGAAATTGTTTAACAAATTCACTACACCCTCTGTTCGCTGGTTGAATTGATGATAGTTGAGCTGCAATCAATGAAACCCAGTTTACACAATTGCTTGTGTTACTTTTAATCTAGGAATAAATCGACATAAAATTGTGTGATGATTCATAAGAAGAACTTTTGAAGGAAGGAGTTTCCTTTGATTTTAAATGATACATGCATGGATTTCAGGCAGGAGTTTATCTCAGAAGGAGCATTCTGTCCTATGTGCAGGAAAGCAGGAGCATTTTCCCATTTACTACAACCCAGTGGCATAACTGGAGGGAGTGCAACTGCACCAAGCTACAACCTTTAGTGGGGGCTACAAGCGAAGCTTGACACTATTAGCTAAAATTGTGAAAAACCAGGTATGTATGAATGATAATACAATCGTATTATATATTCTTGGAAAGGTGATTTAATGCAAAATGCAATGAAACAAATTGCATTAATATATCTTTATTCTATCAAAAGATATGGCCAATTAACCAGAAAATGAAAACACATAGGTATATGGAACTAAAAGTGGATTTGTTTAACTCAAAAGCTTTCCCATGATACTGATTGCTCTGAGAGCCAATGAGATGTAATTCTGATACTGTATGGACCTAATAATGTGAATCAGATGTCATTCCCATATACATAATAATACAATTCCCCTGCTAACTGGTATACAGACACTTTGAAGTGGTACTCCTCTGAAATTTAGCAGGGAAAGAATAACCATTCCTCTTTGTCCTAGCATAGTTTACCTAACTAATAAGGAAAACAATTTTCATTTTTTAACGTAAATTTCATTTTGTTGTTGTGGGGGGGGGGGATTTAAAAATTTTCTTTTAAAAATACCCCTGGATGACATCACTTCTGGGACAACATTTTGAGCTTTGCACCGGGCTACATGATCATTAGCTGCACCACTGCCAGAACCTGAAATCTTCAGATACTGTATTATAATTTTAAAAATAAAAATAAAATAAATTATTCAAAATATGTTTCTCAAATACGTTTCTTTCTTTTCATGCGAAGCACGAAAGCCTGGGTTAGATTGTTATGGAGGATAGGCTGTTACCCAAGCAGCAAATCCCCCTTCTCCACGCCACTGAATTAGTCCAATGGAAAGGCAGAGCCAATATGATTGGATCCAGCTGGCGTCGCAGAGCTGGGCTAAGGACAGGAGCTCACCCTGTCTTGTGGGGCCGACCCGGGTCTCAAACCCTGGTCTGCTTGTTACAAGCACAGTGTCTTAACCACTCGCGCCACCCACAGCCCATTTCCTGTCACCAATCTGTTTAATAACATATTTAATATATTTGTCACCAATATATGACAGTAACATATAACAGTTTAATAACATATTTATACCATATATGACTGTAATAAAGTAACCACGAAAATATCCTCAGAACATACTGGATATCATCCACAATTTCTGGGCCTATTTTACTTTATATAATGACAAAAATCCATTAGCTTAAAGAAGAGAAACTATTATCTATTTTAATAACATTTATACTACATGACTATAATTAGGGTTGCCATTTGTTCCACAAAACAGGGACAATCCCAATTTTGGGGAATTGTGCTCACATACTAGCAAATAGGACAGAGGGTCCTGTCCTGATGTTGTGGAAGAGTATTCTGGCAACCCTAACTGGTGGTGGGCTTCAGGGGTTCTCACAGGTTCTATAGAATCCTTTGTGAATGATGCCTGGTTCTGAGAACTGTCTACTAGTGGGACATAGAACCTGTTGTTAATGTAGGTTATTAGGACATAGAACCAGCTGTTAATTTATTTGAATCCCACCACTGACCCTAACTATAATAAAGTAACCACGATGTCTGGAGCAAGAAATCTGTGGATATATCCCACTGCTACTTTGCTATTTGATCTTGACAATATCTAAGAATATAAATTATCCTCAGACACCCCTTATCCCCACCCACATTTTAAATCTGAAATGGAACCAGCTATAAGAGTATTTCACACTTTCCATTGGATCTGAATCCGAAGCAGTGCACAGCGGATTAGTAGGAAGAGCATGTCAGTTTTAGCTTACAAAGCACTGCTAGAGCATGTAGAGCTATTGATTTATCTTCCAAAATTCTGCTATGTAGTGTAGTTTTTTCTGATTTAGCTTTCAGACCACTGCTGGGATCATTTAATTTTTCTTCTCCAAAGACCTTGACATACTTTATTAATCAGAGTACGTACCTCATATCAAGTCAAATTTCAGAGGGGAAAAAAATCTTATTTAGGACCTAAGATTGGTTTCCATCTTTTATCTTTTTGTCAGGTTTATTAGTTCTTCTCTGTCCATCTTCTGCTTGAGTTTTTTAAACCAAGATGGAAATTTCAACTACAGTTATTTCTGTGAAAGAATTGCATTGGTCAATTCTTCTTTAACCAAAGCCAAAGGAGAACTGACATTTATGACAAGATGCCTATTACCTTCCAGAGCCTTTGCGCTCAAATCCACACTACTTTCTAACTAGCTAATACTACAATTCTTGTTTTTCCAGAAGCTGAAAAGCAGTTACAAGTTGATTGGGTGGAAGACCAATTTGGGGAGCAGCAGCTGCCCAACTTTTCTTTGTCACCATTTCTTTGCTAAAATTCTCCCATAAGGAAGGGGCAAATTGAGTGGGAAAGAGATAGGATCATAAATTATTCTTACTACATTGCCATTCTTTTGTTCACGTGAAGCCATCCAGCCTAGGATGATGCTATAATCTGAAGACAGTTCCCCCCCCCCGCCCCAGCATGATGTTGTTAGAAATTCCTGGAGGCACTGCTAAAAATTTCCAAGTCTGATTTGAGTAGACATGTGGAGAGCGATCATGGAGAGTGCGACAGTTCATGATCAAAGAAAGCCACCAGGAGATATAATCATAGCAACACGCACAGGAAATTCTACATTAACTCATCTTAGAACTGCTTCTTGTTTTGCAAAAGCAAATGGGCTGCTTCTTCATCCCATGCTGTTCCAGTCACATTAGAACAATTAAATCACATGTTCACGTCACATACCAGCATAATCTTGGTTTAGCTCTTGTTCTTCCATTTCTTAGACCAAAGAGAAAAGAAACCACAAAGGCAGTGGCAACTGTGCCATTCCTGTAACTTGAGAACCAAAACATACATTCTTATCTCTACCTGCCATTTGCTGGCAACTTTTAACATCATATGCAATGGTAATTACTCCTTTCTAATACAGTATTCATTCATCTCTCTTTGCACTATCATGCAAACTTTCAGAATTTCAACTCAGTTCACCCAGCTTCCAATAACAGCCACGTGCGCAGAATACAACAGGTATAAAAGTGCTCTATTATGCTCTCATTAAATTTAATTTATTCTTCTGCACCATTTTCCTATAGGAATTACATCTGACCAGCCTCCAAGTCTCACCTAAGACATCTGTTTATTGCTGCCCACAATTTCAAGAACCTTTTCATCTGTTGATCTGTTGCATCTCTACGTCTGCTTTTATCTCTTTACCTTAACAACATTCATCAGAAATGATGTATCTTTGTTTCTTTTCATTTCTTCTCTTAATCAACATGTACTTGCACATGATTCAAAATAGCCTCTTATTTTATAAAATTATGCTGTAAGCAGATGTTAAGAAATTCACCAATAACAACTATGGCTAAAGAGTCATAAACATGCTATACACACAGTTCACATATCTTTTAAAAAAGAATTTATAAAGCCTTACAATAACATTCAAAGATTTTTTCCCATTTCTGCACTCTTAAGTAGAGAAAATGGACAGATGCATTACACATAATAATATCAATAATTAACCAATTTAAAACAGTCTAACTGCCACAGTGAATGGAGAGGTTGGCATATACCTGTGCACTGTCATAACAGAGGGTGCTTCACTGCACTTTTGTGACACCCCAAACCAGCAAAGGACTATTGCCAGAACCTATGCTGGCCTAACTGGATATTAGGATTGCAGCCTTAATTTATTAAGCTATTGACAAGATTAAATAGGTTAGGCCTTATTTCATTTCCCTAAGTCAGCATCATTTTTTTTCTATTTTCACACTACATTGTTATATTGTCAACTACCATATTTTTTGGCTTATAGCATGCACCTTACTATTAGACACACTTAGATTTAAAGGAGGAAAAAAAGAGAAAAATGTTTTCCTCCTTTAAATCTAGGTGGTGGCAGAGGGGTGGACAGCTGCGTGAGAACTGGGCCAACTGGAGGAGGCCGCACGATGGCTGCCCAAGTCTTGTGCGATCTTCTCCAGCCAGACTGGACATAAGCAAAACACTTCGGGTGTCACTGTCTCCCATCACAAAGGTGATCATATGACCAAAAAATTCCGGATTTGCCCTCTTTTTAGTCTCCTGTCTGGGTGTCCTCCCAAAAGGGCTACATTTTGGCTTCATTTTGGAACTTTGCAATGGTGTACAATAACCCATCATGACATATGTTGTTGGATTCATATTGAAGAGTGGAATCCAAAAATCAGTTTAGAAATATTTCCTTCCTACCAAAAGTTATGACCAAAAAACTAAAAATAAAAAATATGCATTGAGTTGTATGGGAAAGTGAAAGTTTCTAATATCGTGGTTTTATTCTCTTTTTACTCCCTCCCCATTAGGATGGGATCTCTCTCATTCCCTTTCTCTTCACCCCCAATGTAGGTTGGGGGTCTGATCATTCTCTTTCTTTTTACTCCCCCATTATGGATGTCATGCCTGGATGTTGATCAGTCAGTCTTCAGTGTTAAGTATGGAAAAAAAAACATGTTGCACCCCTTTTCACCCCCTTAAGGGTTAAATTTATCAACATCAGATCTTGGTGGGTGTTCATATGACATAAGGAACACCCTACCCAAATTTCATATTTCTAGGTCCGGGGGTTGGGGCAGAGCTCCCCTCAGTCAGTGATTCTTCAATAGAAAGCACAGGGAGGAAAATGCATTGTGCCCCTTTTCACTCCCTCCCGGTTAGAATTTCTGAAAACCAGTTCTGAAATCCCCCTCCCCAAATTTCATGCTTCTATACCCAGCGGTATTGGCTGGGCATTGATGAGTGAGTGAGTGAGTGAGTGAGTCAGTCAGTCAGTCAGTCAGTCAGTCACTTCAGTTTTATATATATATAGATTGGAGTGTATTGGTTCCCTTCACAGTACTGAATGACAAACATATTATAACTCATAGATGCTGAAATGGATCAGTGCATTGGTATGGATAATAACTTAAGAACTCATGTACCCTAAA
This sequence comes from Cryptoblepharus egeriae, assembly GCA_030015325.1. Lineage (NCBI taxonomy): Eukaryota > Metazoa > Chordata > Lepidosauria > Squamata > Scincidae > Cryptoblepharus > Cryptoblepharus egeriae. The sequence continues at coordinate 39,246,430 of JAREYC010000004.1, read as the reverse complement.
AGTTCCACACTTGTTCCTGTTCTCTCTGCTTCCAATTAGAATTTTGTTACTCATTTCAACTGGGTTCAACAGCAAGCCTAGACACCTAGGACTAAATAGGCCAACCAGCAAAGGCCAGGAGGGTTGTCAGACTAGGATACATTTAATATATCGAGTTGACAGAGAGCAACCTCATTATTGCTGAAATGTGCTCTCTTCCTGCTAACCTCTTTCATCCTTCATCTCCTGTGTGTTTTCAATCCCCTGCCGTGCCGTGCAGGAAGGATTATTCTCCCTTTCACACTTGTATGGTTTTAAAAGCATGGCTAGTTGCAATTTAAGAGCTCTTCCTCAGTAATAATAATCTCCTGATGAAGAATGAGGTAATGGGAAGGTGAATGAGTTGTGTATTCACACAACACTCCCTTGCAACCACTACCCAAATCTGCTGCATTTGAATCAGGTTTCTGGAGGGAACAAGAACCTTACATGGTTTAATGAGGAATAACTGAGCATCTCTATACACAGATCACTATATTCTGACTGACTGAAACAAGAAGGTGGAACTAAGCCCATTAAAAAATCAACACAATCACTACACAAATCTAAAACTCTTTTTCCTCCACTAAAATGTAACTTAACACTGCAGAAGGAGATTTCAAGTTGACTAAGGGCACAATCCAGAGTAACTACGGGGAGTCCTTGCTCCTGTGTAAGAACAATTTGCTGTGGATTGCAGTATGAATTTCTCATAGGTTTTCATTAGATGGTGCAGTAACTACGGGTACACATAATGTCTCTTACGTGCTCCCGTAGTTACTCTGGATTGTAGGGTAAGAGACCCCATTTTTAGTTTTTCAGATTCTACCTGAAAAGACGGACATTTTATGTAAATATCTACAAACAGAATTGTTGGAAGTCATCAGAAATGTATTATGCACTCATTTGTCCTGATATAAACTTGAACCCATATTGCACCCAGGGTCCCATATTGCACCCAGTTACCAATTTTTTTTAATTGACATACATTAATGGACATATTCTTCCTCTTTTTCTGGAAAATTTCTGAATTACAATATGAAGGTAATGTGTCTGGTTGCCACATCTGAAAAAGGTTATAGAGTTACAAGAAGGCAATCGAAATAATCAGAAGGCTGGAACACCTGGAGGTTGTCAATGTAGGCACCCAATGAAGGCTGGAACACCTGGAGGTTGTCAAAGTAGGCAACATTTGGGGCTTTTTTGCTTGGAAAAAGGCAATTAAAGAGGGATAAATAATAGTGGCTTATAATGCTTGAGGTGGAGCAAATGGAGAAAGACATGTTTTTTTTTCTGTCTCTCACAGAGACAGAAAATATTGTTCCACAATAGTGGAACAAAGAGTCACCCACGGCAGTAATTGGTGTGAAATTTAGATTGGATAAAAGTATGCACTTCTTTACATGGCACAGAATTAGTCTGGAATTTACTGCCACAAAACATAGTGGTGGCCAATAGGTTGGATAGCTTTAAAAAAAATTAATGGAGGACATGTCTAACAAAGGCTGCAAGTCATAAGGACTATGTGCTACATTCAGATCCAGCAGCCGTACAGCTGAGTACAACTCTGAATGCCAATTGCTGGGAAGCAGTGGCAAGAAGAATATGCTTGTGGGGTTCCCAAGGCATCTGGTGGATCACTGTGGGAAACATGATGCTGGTCTAGATAGTCATTTGACTTGATCCAGCAGAGCTTTTTGATGTTCTTATACAATTCAGTAGATCAATGTTTTCTTTACTTCCTTCTATGGTAGCAAATGGCACACACTGATTTCTGTGAAACAAAGTAGAAAATATTATTCAGATGCCCTATAACAAAATACAAAATATTTTTAAGAGCTGTATCACCAAGTTTGATTTTTACAGCTGGAATCTGAAAGATGCTAATTTCAGTTAGAATTGTGAGGCATGGAATGTGTATGTTTTCTAAGTTACCTTTGACTTCTTACCTCTTTTGTTCAGTTCCATCTGGTTCATATCACAGAACAACTGTTAATCTAGTTAAGTGAGGTATGACAGATTGCAGTTTGGCTGATGGTACATTAAAATGCTAACTCCCATTCTTCCCTGAGCTTATTGAGAATTATTACACTCTATTGTAACAATACAGAACTTGATCACTATGAAATAGTGCATTTCAAAGTTCACAATACAAGATTATCTGCATTCTTAGAGGTATTTCCATAAACAGAGCATTCACACAGTTCACACTGATCTGTGCTACAGCTTGACATGCCAAAATTCCCTTTGGAGCATTTACACAGAAGCAGCCAGCCCACTCTATCACTGCATCAAAAGCTAGTCTGAAGCTTGGTTGCTCCTGCCTCCAAGGGTTTGGAAAGTGAGAGAGCCAGGATGATGACTGCATCATGAAGGGAAATACCTGGAGAAATTGTGATTTTATGAGTTTGTCTTATAATATTTGGAAAAAAATCTCATTTTTATGTTCAATCTGTGTTCAGGGGTTTTTTCTGTTCAAGGATTTGTGTTCAGCCTGACAATGTAAACTGCTTTGAGACTATAAGAAAGATAAACAAACAAACAAATGCATACATTTATTAACAAATAAATAAATGCATACATCCAAAGGTGACCTTCAATTATGTGTTTATTTTCAATTTTATTCCCTGTGCAGAGAACACGTCTATATAGAAACAATGTACAGAAAGGAAATGGTTGCATCTGCTTCTTGCTTGCAACTTCTACATACTGGTTGGGTTCCCCCCCCCCCCCCCACAGAGTCTACATATGTACCAACTTTTCCACAGGGTAAAGTTCCTGCAAATAAAGTCTATACACACATATAGGGCTCCTAATAATTCTGAATACTTCCCATTTTGCACTTCATTGCACTTCACACTATGTTCCCAAGTTATCTCTCCTGGGTAATTTAAATGCCATCAGCATATATGTGAAATTAGAGGGGAAGAAATCTTACCGCCACATCTTCTTAGATGTGAAATTAGAGAGGGAGATGTGTCCTACTGCCACATCATCTATATACATACAGAAATGTCACTAACTGATTCACTGACTGACTGATTCACTCACTGATAGGCTGACTGACTCATCAGTGTCCAGACAAAACCACTGGACCAAGAAGCGTGAAATTTGGGAATGGAGGCACCCAGTGATGGGTTTAAAAGAAATTAAGAACCGGTTCTCTGCCCATCTGGCAGCCACTTTTAAATGGCTATTTTTAAACTTTATATGTCCTATCTCTTGTTAACAACTGGTTCTATAGAGTAGATGCGAACCTGCTGGTGCCCACCACTGGAGGCACCCTCTAAGAACCCGTTTTGGGAACTTCCAACTAGAAGGGGGGTGAAAAGGAGTGCAACACATTTTCCTTGATTGAGGGTGAAATCCAGAGTAACTATGGGGAGTCCTTGCTCCAAAGTTAGAAAAGGTTACTCTGGATTGCAATATGAATTTCCCATAGGTTTTCACTAGGTGATGCAGTAACTACGGGTGCACGTAATGTCTCTTACGTGCTCCCATAGTTACTCTGGATTGTGCCCAATATCCCACTTTCACTGAAGAATCCCTTACTGATGGATGTCCTGCCACAAACCCTAAACTGAGAAGAATGAAGTTTCTTGCAGGGCAGTGGGGGGTGTTTCTTGCACAGGGGGGTTTCTTGGCCAGGGGGGTTCATTCCACGGAGGGAGAGTGCTGCATGTGGGGGGAGGGTTAAGTGTGTGCTCAGACACACAAATATTCTTGAAATTTTACTCCCACAATGCACGTACGTTTCATTAGTTTATAATAAATCTCAACTTTAACTTTGTTGCCAGTCAAAGAATATAGAAAGAATTTGGCCAAAAGAAGTTCAGTATTCTCCAAAGAACATGAATGGAAAAACTTAAAGGTATGACATAATCTTCAAGAAAACTGAACCAGTTGGGTCTTTATAGACACAGTTGGGTCTTTAAAGACACAGTTGGGTCTTTATATATTTATATTATTTCTTCCTGAGATTCTTATTCCTGCAAAGTCACTTTGAGCCCAGTCCTATGCATGTCTACTCAGAAGTAAGACTCATTATAGTAAATGGGGCTTACTCCCAGGAAGTAAGTAATTTACTCCATTACTGTGGTGGTGTGGGGAGGCCAGTGCATGTCTGTTCGCTGACCTAAGCGGCCAGGAGTAGTAAAGAACTTTGTGGCACTTTTACAACACCCCAAGGCCAGCATGGGACTTGTGCTGGCTTAACTAGGGGTTTGGAATTTAGCCAAAAAGTCTCTTGTACACTCTTTAGGAAGATGGTAGGTTTGCGCATGTTCTTCACAATTCTTCACATGAGATAAAAAGGAGGATGAGCTCAGCTAAACAAGTGATATATACAATATATAAAATGTACTGTACCCCAAGGTTATAAGTCTCCCTCTTTCTGCACAGCTCCTTGAAATTATGCCCCTTCTCAGGTAGAATGTCTCACTTAGAAACACTTGAATATGGTGTGACATTAATATTCGACACTTCAAAAACACAAAGGAATTGGGTGACAGAAAAAAGATAAATCTTTTAATCCTACAGTCCTGAGTAACTATGGGAGCACGTAAGAGACATTATGTGCACCCTTAGTTACAGCACCACCTAGTGAAAACCTATGGGAAATTCATATTCCAATCCAGAGTAAATTGTTCTTACGCCGGAGCAAGGACTCCCTGCAGTTACTCTGGATTGCACCCTAAGTGCAGAGTTATGCATATGATTAGGAGTAACAATAAAAAGCAAACCAGAAATCCCAAATGAAACTGTTGCCCTCAGTGGTAGCTGCAACTTTGTGGAGGAAATGTAGGATGATTCAATAGAAATTAATGTTGTGCCTCTAGTATTGGAATTGTCTAACTGTGTCATTACATCAAACACCTATTCTGATGGTATTCAGGTATTCAACAGTTAAAAAATGTTTAGTTTTTTTCCTCATTTCTTTTGGCATTTGATTTAGCCAAATGCAGGACAGCTTGACAGCACTCACTGACAGTTTACAGAAGGCTGGAAATTCTAATGGTATGATATAGGATACGTACTTGTGTTTAACTCACAGATCTCCTGAAATAGATTTCTTTTTTGTTTATATTGAAAAAGGGATTGCATGTCACGTCAGGATCAGTCCCCTTACATTTTCACAGAAGAAAAGACACACCTGAGGATGCATGGATAGAGAGATGCTCTTTTCTGTCACACATAACACCAGGACTATGGGACAGCCACTAAAACTGAACGTTGAGAGAGTTAAAATATAATATTTCTTGACCCAGCATGAAATTAGTCTGTGGGACTCCTTGCCACAGATGAAGGCATTGAACCTCAATGCTTTTAAGAAAGGACTGGACAAATTCTTAGCGCAGTGATTTTCAACCTTTTTCTTCTCACGGCACACTCCACAAGGCACTTGTCAAGGCATACCATCAATTGTTTTTACCATTGACAAGGCAGGGTGACCAGATGCCAAACCCAAAATTCCTGAACTCCATGGCCAAAATTCCTACCCCCAGGCCAAAATTCCTACCAGCTTAAAAAAATTGCCAAAAAATGATTTTTTTTGTTTTCATAGTTTTTGTGTTTTGGTTTTTTGGCCATACATTTTGATAGGAAGGAGATGTCTCAAATCTCATTTTTGCATTGGATTCTGCCCTTCAATATGAATCCAATGACATATGGCATGATGGGGTACTATGCACTATTGAGAAGTTTCAAAACGAAGCCAAAATGTAGGACAATGAAGCCAAAATGTAGGACACCCAGACAGGAGGCTAAAAATCTGGACAAATCTGAGTTTTTCTGGTCGTATGGTCACCCTGTGACAAGGCACACCAGGCTGTTCAAATCCCCCAATTTTCCTATTAATGAATGTCATTCTCCAAATTCCCATGGCACTCCTGAGGACTATCTGCGGCACACCAGTGTGCCACAACACACTGGTTGAAAATCACCATCCTAGAGCATCACAAGTTACAAGCCATGATGGTTGTCTATATATGTGTGAGTGTGTGTGCATAGGTAGATGTAGATATGGACAACCTCAAAATGCCAGAAGTGGGGGGGGGGCACCTTGATGCAGGTGTCATATGTGCTCCCTGGGGCACCTAGTGGGCCGCTGTGTGGAAGCTGGACTGGATGGGCCTTTGGCCTGATCCAACAGGCTTTTCTTATGTTCTTAAGAGAGAACTTGAAAAGCATCTCTGCTTCACTTTCCTGTCTTCATTCTGCTTCACTTCTTAATCTCATTTCAACTTAGCACTAGAGGCATCAGGAGCTGGCATCAGGACAAAGTGGTGGCAGGACAATGGGGTGGCACGCTGTTTCTTGTTCTCCTTCACCAATGGGGCAAAATCAAGAAAGAGGAGGTGGTTCAGTTTGGGAAAGGGCACAGAATAAGAAGGGAAGGGTGAAACACAATCTTTCTCCTACAGTACCCTTGCCTAGTTTCAAATCGCCATCTCCAGCTTCTTTTGGTTTTTTTTTTTTTTGAAGCAAAGACTTTGAGATCTGATCACAGACTGTCTCTTTGTTTTGGGAACAAATGTTGAAAAGTGGGGTGGATGTGTGAAGATGAGCTGGAGAATATGTGTTTTCGTGTGTACGTGAAAAGCTGAGGAACTGAAGTAGAGAGCAAGCCTGCATGTCACGTGGGAGGGAAAGAACAGAAGGTATAGGGTTGCTTTAAAAAAAAACCCTTAAAAATTGCTAAGCACCTGTTTCTTTAATTAAGAGCCCATCATAACAGTATTGCACATTTAGACATCCAGTTACTGGGCAGTAAGGAGTGTTGTTCTATTCAAAGTTAAAACTTATTCACCAGCTTCCTCCTACACATTAGAAAAACATCAACCAAGAGAGGAATAAAAATCTGAAGTCTGTAGAATTCACTGAAAGTTAAGGGGATCGTTGTTCAGTGGATTGTTTTAAATGTTTTCTTTCTTCAGAACAACTGTAGTTATGGAGCAAGTTTCATTTTCTGTATGTTTAAAGTAAGTTGGAATGTTTCTATTTTAAAAAATCAGTTTACCTGGTTATTTATAGCTTCAGAACTATGAAGGATGTACTTTCATTTTGCATGTGTGTGCTTAAACATGATGGAACCTTTATTTATTCTTTATTAAAGGGTTTTATATTTTGTCTTTCCCATGTCAAAGCAAATACCCCATGCGGATTACAAAGCTTTTATCCTTTTTGTCCTCTTAACAATCCTGTGAGGTACGTCGGTCTAAAAGGGAGTGACTAGCTCAAGGTCATTGGCTCAAGGAAACTTCATGACTAAGGAGGGATTCGAATCTGGATCTTCCAGGTCTTAGTTCAACATCTTAACCACTATGCCATCCTGGCTTCTTGCTAGTATAAATTCTCTTTCAAGCATGGCAACCCACTCTAGTTTTCCTATTCTTAAGGCATCACTACAAACTGTGTAATAGCAGTAGTAGCCAGTGACATAGCTAAGGCGGGTGCAGGGGGTGCAGTTGCACCAGGCTACAACCTTTAGGGGGGCTACAAGCTAAGCTTGACATGAGTGATTACAATTGTGAAAACAGGGTGTGTATGAATGTTAATACCATCATGTTATATATTGTTGGAAAGGTAATTTTATGCAGAATGCAATGAAACAAACTGCATTACAATATCTATATTCTATCAAAAGATATGGCCAATTAACCAGAAAATGAAAACATAAAAGCCTATGGAACAAAAAGTGGATTTTATAAAAATCAAACGTCCCCATGGTACTGATTGCTCTGAGAGCCAGTGAGATGTAATTCTAATATAGTATGGAAATAATAAGATGTTAATATGAATCAGCTCTCTTTTCCATATACATATATCATAATACAGTTACTAACTGGGTGTACTAACTGGAAGGCACTAATTAGGTGTACAGGATCTTCTAAGTGGTGCTCCTCTTTTATTTAGCAGGGAAAAAATAATTCCTCTTTCCTCCAGCTCAGTTTCCCTAACCAATAAGGGACACAATTTTCATTTTTTTACTTAATCAAATTTGATTTTGTTCTTGCAGTAGAAAATTAATTTTAAAAAAGTACCTCAGATGACCTCACTTCTGGTTGTGACATCATGTCTGTAGCAACATTTTGAGCTATGCACCGGGCTACATGATCATTAGCTACACCACTGGTGACAGCAGTGATTTTCTGGGTGTTACTGTGTAAAATCCGTGACACCAGTGTAATAGCAGTGATTTTCTACCTTTTTCATCTTGTGGCACACTAACATGGCACTGAAATTGTCAAGGCACACCATCAGTTGTTTTACTATTGACAAGGCACACAATTCTTTTGGTAGGGGGGCTCAAATCCCCCAATTGTCTTACTAAGACTGCAATCCTATTCCTGTCTACTCAGACGTAAGCCTCATTGTGTTCAATGGGTCTTACTCCCAGGAAAGTGTCTTTAGGATTACAGCCTAAGAAATGGCTCTTACTGAACTCCTGTGGCACACCTGAGGACCATCCATGGAACACCATGTGCCACAGCACACTGGTTGAAAATCACTGTGTTATAGGATCCACCAGAAATTGGGTCATGACTCATCAAGTAGGTCCTGACACACAGGTTAGGCAACAGGGGAAAAATCCATTAATTAAGTGAATCACATTAATTGAGTGAAGAATTAAGTGAAGAATACTTTATAAGCTCTTTGTTTGAGCCTCTTCACAAGAGATAACAATCAAGTCACTTCCAAGTCACAATCAACTCAGCACTACTTGTACATCAAGGGGCAATATACACACTCAAGACCAAGGATGGAATTTGCTATATTTTTTTAAAAAGATCCCTATAAGATGCCGTTTAAATGTCAGAAGGATTTGCCTTTCTTTCCACTTTCTCTCTCCTTTTCTGAACTGAGAGCGAACATGATCTATTGATCTCAAAGTAGTGACAACCACTTTCTAGTCAAGTATCCACTTGTGTGACAATGAATGTGCTTCCGAGACAAGGACAGACAATTCCCTTGAAGAGCGTTGCGTGTGTTTGAGACAAAACAATACCCATTATGTATCACTGAGAACTATTACTGTAACAAAGCACACAGTAACATTTCACCAGAGGATACAAGAGTTCCTGAGAGAAGCCACAATGATAAAACACATCTTTTCAATCCATCAACTGCTCATTGTTCTGATCTTTTGAAATCTGATGGGGAAAAAACCAACAGTATACGGGGAGCAAAGACAAGCAAACAGCATACTAAGGTTTTGCATAAATAAGGGAGACAAATGAAAACAAGCCGTGGACAAACACCCGCGCTAAACAGTGTGCAATAACAGAGGTAAAACCAAACAACTATAATCCAAATCCAGAAAGGAAGCCTGTGCTGATTGTTGTTGTTTGCAGGACAATCCAGAGCAACTAATCTGTCCACATAAGAGCCCTTAGGTTGCCCTATCTAACACTAGGTTGGAGCAACTGCAAGATGCTCCAGCCCCGTTACTCTGGAAGAGGCTTAGGGCAGAGCAAGGCAAGATAGGGTGCCCTAAGAGAGGTGGACCTGCTCTGCCCTAGCTGGGGCAGCCTAAGCAGCTCAGGAGAGGCAAGTTGAGGACATGTTTAGCATTGCCTAGGGCAGAGCAGTTACTCTGTATCCAAAGCCTGTTTCCAAGGCAGAAATGCCCTCTTCCAGCTCCTCAGAGTTATACCACCTCAGGAGCAGGTATAGTAAGGAGTAGACCCATAGGGGTCCATGATAAGGCCCGAGTAAGAATGGCAGTGTTGACCAAAAATCTGAATTCTTGGCCATCCGAGGTGCAACCCCTGCCTCTCAACCTCAGGATATGGAACAAACTACGGCTGCCCACAAACCTCAGGATACAGCAGGCCACTCCAAGAAGCCCCTTGTATTCACTGTAGAATGTACTGGCATCTCATCAGGGACTCCTTATAAGGCAGACACCCAGTGGCATCACCAGACTGGTGCGGCTGGTGTGGGCTGCATTGGGTGATGCGCTCCGTATGGGGTGATGTGCCAGAGGAGTTTGACTGTCCTTTGGCAGGCCCTGGGCATCAGCACCCCCATTCAGGCCTGCTCCAAGGCAGAGTAGCAGCCAGAAGCTGCCACTTGTCTGAGGAGCTGGCCTGAACGGCCATCTGAGATGCACTGCGCAGAAGCACACTGAGCATGCCAAACAGCTTCAGAGGAGACTTCCTTAGAGCAGAGAAAGTCCGCGCCTCTGCACAGCCATTCAGCCTCACTCAGGAGGCGGAGCGGCAGCTTCAGAAAGAGTACTGCACAGGCACCAACTCTGATGCCTGCACAGTCTCCCCCGAACCCAAAAGGCTTCAGAAAAGTACTGCGCAGGTGTCAGAGATGGTGCCTGCACAGTACTCTTTCTGAAGCCAGTTGGCTTCAGAAACAACTGCGCAGGCGCCAACTTTGGTGACTGTGCAGTCCAGGTAGGGGGGGTGCACATCCCAGGGATGACGCACAGACTTCTGCACCAGGTGATGTGCAGAGTCATGTCCACCACTGTAGGCACCACAGCTGTTCCTTGTTCAGTGTGATCTGAGGGGTGTCTCCTGAGGAGCAAGTCTTCCCTTTGTGTCAATTACTTAGCATGCTCTGGAGCAGTTAGGGCAGCCCAGGCTTCCTGACTCTCTGGGTTCAGCATAACTTTCTTGCTATGCTTTCTTGTTATAACTTTCTCTGGATTGTGTCCTTAGTCATTAAAGGCAAAATCCAGAGTATCAATGGGGAGTCCTTGCTCCAGTGTAAGAACAACTTACTCTGGATTCCAATATGAATTTCCCATATTTCACTAGGTGGTGCAGTAACTACGGGTACACGTAAAGTCTCTTACATGCTCCTGTAGTTACTCTGGATTTGGGGGTAAGTCACGTCCATGACCCCATGGACAATAACACAACAGCCCCCCTATCCTACACCAGCTTCCAAAGTCCATCCAAATTCATATTCATTGCTTCAGTGACACTATCTAACCACCTCATCCTCAGCCATCTCCTTCTCCTTTTGCCTTCAGTTTTTCCCAGCATCATTCTCTCTTTTTTTTAAGGAGTCCTCCCTTCTCATGATGTGGCCAAAATATTTGAGCTTCAACTTCAGTTCAAAATATTTCAGTTCAGTTCAAAATATTTCAGCTTCAACACTGAACAGCCAGTGTTGATTTCCTGGAGGATGAACTGATTTGATTTCCTTGAAGTCCAGGGGACTCTCAAGAGTCTTCTCCAGCACCATAATTTAAAGGCATCTATTCTTCAGCCTTTATGGTCCAGCCTTCTTTATGGTCCAGCCAAGCTCCCACAGCCATACATTATCATAAGGAAAACCATTATTAGATGAATCTTTGTCGACAACATGATGTCTCGACTTTTGATCATCTTGTCTAGACCTGCAATAGCGTTCCTCCCCAAAAGCAGGCGTCTTTTGATTTCTTGGTGGCTGTCACTGTCCTTGTGATCTTAGATCCCAGAAAAATAAACTTTGTCATGACTTCCATTTCTTCTCCTTCTATTTGCCATGAATTGATGGGACCAGAAGCCATGATCTTGGTTTTGCTAATGTTTAGTTTTAAACAACATTTTTCACTTTCTTCTTTCACCCTCATCAAGAGGTTCCTTAGTTCCCCCTCATTTTCTGCAACGAGAGTGGTATTGTTTGCATATCAGAGGTTATGGATATTTCTCCCAGCAATATCAATTCTGGCTTGCAATTCATTCAGCCCAACCTTTTGCATAATGTACTCCCCATAAAAATTAACGTAACAAGGTGACAATATACAGTGTTGTCATACGGCTTTCCCAATTTTAAATCACTCTGTTGTTTCATATTTAGGTTTAACTGTTGCTTCTTGACCCACATACAAATTTCTCAGGAGACCAATAAGATGATTTGATACTCCCATCTCCTCAATTTGTTGTGATCCACACAATCAAAGGTACCACCTTGCTTTCTGGAACTCCCTTGCTTTCTGCATAATCCAGCAAATATTGGCAATTTGATCTCTTGTTCCTCTGCCTCTTTGGAAACCAGCGTATACATCTGGTAGTTCATGATTCACATGCTGCTGGAGCCGAGCTTGAGGATTTTGAGTATTACTGTATTTCCTGGCTTATTACACGCACCGGACCATGAGACGCACCAAAGTTTAGAGGAGCAAAACAAGAAAAAAAAGTATTCTGAACCATATGGTGTACTAATATATTTAATAAAATATAGCAGAATAATATTTCAACCACGTAAAGTCAACAGTGGTGTTAAGAACCATTATCACTGTCATTAACAAATGAGGAAAGACTTCAAGCACTCTTCTAATTTTCTGGTAACCCCAAAAACTCATCATCTCTAGTGTCAGCGATTTGCGACTTTTGCACAAATCTCATTGCAGATGATCAGACAACAACATTTTGCACAAATCTCATTGCAAATGGTCCAGGAAGGCAGGTAAGTTGGGGGGGTTCTTTTGGGGGGTAGGTAGAGAAAGGTGAGGGGATCTAGATAGACAGGGGAGAGTGAGGGAGGCACAGGCATGGAGCAGGAGGGACCAGGTCTTGTGCAAGTCTACTTTGGAGCAAGGGAAGGCTGGTTAGGATTGCAACTGTGCTAGGGTGACCAGATGCCAAACCCAAAATTTCTGAACCCCAAGGCCAAAATTCCTACCCTCCCAAGCCAAAATTTCTACTCGCTTAAAAAAATTGCCTAAAAATGTATTTTTTTGTTTTTATATTTTTAATTTTTACATTTTGGCCATAACTTTTGATGGAAAGGAGATATCTCAAAACAGATTGTTGCATTGGATTCTGCTCTTCAATACGAATCCAACAACATATGACATGATGGGGTAAGCTGCTCCAGGATTGGTCCTATCACTCTATCAGACACACAGACATTCCCCCCACCCCTTTGGGGGAAAAAAAGTGCATCTTATAAACCAGGAAATACGGTATGTTGCTAGCATCTGAAATGAGTGTGATTGTGTGGTAATTTGAGCATTTTGCCTTTTTACCTTGCTGTTCCCTTATGACTAGAACTGGTCTCCTCCACCTCTTATTTTCTTCAACTTCCCCAATTCTCCCTTTTTCCCAACAAAGCACAATGTTTGTCAAAATTCAGTATAACCCCCATACCAGTGGTGGGCTCCAGCAGGTTCGCACCTACTCTATAGAACTGGTTGTTAACAAGAGATAGGACATATAAAGTTTAAAAATAGCCATTTAAAAGTGGCTGCCAGATGGGCACAGAACCGGTTGTTAATTTCTTTGAATCCCATACCCTACTTTTCTATATGTGAAAGAGGATGAGCCCAGGCTAAGGATCTCATTCCATCACCTCCAATAAGAAACTAGCACTGGCTTGAGCACATTGATAGAACAGCCTGTCTTTCATGTTCCAACATGCTCCGAGATAAAGAAAGCAGCTTTTTTCCAAAGAAGGCAGATTTTTTTTTAATCTACATAATTCTGGAATCATTCTGGATATTCCAAATGATGCCCACTGAGAGGCAATGTTCATGTCACCACAGAAACAAGCAAATATATAAAGGCTGCAATCCTAAAGACACTTTCCTCAGAATAAGACCTATTGAACATAATACGGCTTACTTTTGGGTAGACATGGTTAGGACTGTACTCAAAATAAAAATAATTAAACGTTAAAAAATAAGAATGAATAGGAAAGGAGATTAAATATGAATCAGAACTTCCTGAATGAGTGCTGAAAAAAGCACATGGTCCAAACAGGCCCGAGAGAGAGAGAGAAAGAGAGAGAGAGAGAGAGAGAATGCATGCATATATGTCAGAAAAATATGGAGCCCTATGTAAATGGACTTCCTGGTCTTCCTGTTACACAGGGGAGATATGACATAAAACATGTGGAATAATCATTATTTGAGACCAGAGCCAATTTGGACATTAGAAGACATTATATGAAAGTGAGAGTTATTTCAAATAGATTTTAACCCTGAATTACAGCTGCAAAATTTCCACACACAGATCCAGACTTATTCAACCGCAGATCCAAGAGGCCCTTAACTGATGATATAAGTACTGTATTTTAGATCAACCCAGAGACTGCCCTGCTATCCAGTGGAAAGAACTGTGTCCAAATGTAAGCTTGAGAAGGCTTGCAATGTATCATAGGTTACTATTTATAACACTGAGATTCAAGGAATATTGCAGTACTACACCTGTGAATAGCATTAGGATCAGTGCTGGTCAGGCTCTTGCTGCTTCTGGATGCACTCTTGTCATTGAGATCAAGCCAGTCCCCCACTTATATGAGCGATCTATTTATAAACCATTCAAATAGGAACTTGGCAATATCAAGGAAGCAGATTCTGTACTGATCTGACAGCAGAGTAAGTTATTTGCTCATAGAACAAAGAAGCTACAGAAATCTCCCAGTTCCTCTAATTCAAAACTTCCTTATCCCCCAAAATCCCAAAAATAGGTATAATGAAAAAATAATTAATCCCGTCCCTTTGTTATAGCTCGCATTTCTGCATAAAATAGATGCCTCAGGCCCTGAAAACGAAGTGGTGCTTCGGTAGGGACTAATATGCGATATTTCTAACAATATACCTACTAATTAAAGTGGATACATCTGCTAATTAATATGTTTCCAACAGAGACTCATATGTGCATATGTTGCAGCATTTACAAATACCTGTCATTAAGCTCGCAAGAATAATCCTCAGATAAAATCTGATACCTCCATGAGGGCAGCCAGCAAAGTTGGATGAATCTGCGCGCTTACCATCGCTCTCAGCGTGGCCTCCAGTGTGTGAATAAAGCATAAACAAAAAGGAAGAACGATCCCTTGAATCTGCAATTAGGCTTGAGAAGGGCTCATTTTAAACGTTGGATTTGTGATAGCAGCTATGATTTTAAACAGTCCTTGGACCTGAAAATGTTCTTACAGCCTGGGAGGAATGGAATATATTCTTGGAGATCAGGGGAGATCAATATAATATAAATAGATATTAATATATATAAGATCAATATACTAATATTGATTATATGAGATCAATATACTAATCAGGGGATAATAATCAGGGGAGATTAAAATAATTCTTGAAGGTCAGGGGAGATAAAGTAAACAGGGGTCAGCTACTGGAAACTTCTGGACCAAATGTGGCCCTGTGAGGTCTAGTGTCTCATTCACCAGTGTCCACACTTTTTGGCAGGAGGGACACATTGGGGACAATCCAGAGTAACAACAGGAGCATGCAAGAGACGTTACATGTACCCGTAGTTAACTGCACCACCTAGTGAAAACCTATGGGAAATTCATATTGCAATCCAGAGTAACTTGTTCTTATTCCAGAGCAAGGACTCCGCGTAGTTACTCTGGATTTGTCTCTCCGACATTGTGTTGGGGGGCTAGAAAAATTATTTACATTTTAAATTTAAATAAATTTACAGATGAGAACATATTAGTGATAGATACAAGGCTTGCCCGCAGGTCAAGGGATCTTGCTGTGGGTTACACTGAGACTTGCATAGGCTGCATCTGGCCCCCAGGCTCAGGTTTGGACACCCCTGATCTAGAGGCAAAAAGGATGTGTGTAGACGTGTTTGTTTCTGGTGAATATGTTAGGCTTATTTCTGCTCCCTGATAAGTCCCATGCTGATCTGGGGATGTCACAAAAGTGCCATATGGCACTACTCTGCCACTCCTGGGGGGGGGGGGGGTTGTTAGGCCGGTGTTTAGATATGTGCCAGCCTTTCCACGCCACCATGGGGATAGGAAGGTGGGTGAGTTGTGCTGGCCTATATAAGTTAGGATTGCACCCTAAATGCTTACCAGAGCACACTTTAGTTTCACATTTGGAATAAACTGCTCCACTTTGATGGAGGCAAAAAGTTTCACATATACATCTGTATTTGTTTTCCACTTCCCTGTACCTCTTATCTCTTGCACTGAAACCAGAAAAAGCAGCCAAGCTATGCGCAGATGCACCTGTGGCTAACTTTAAGACCCCTATTTTCCTGGCAACGCAAATGGGGTGCAGTGTACTTCATAAATGTCCTGATCTCTATTAGGATCACATGGCATAAAGCTTATTGCAATTACCGTACCGTGGATAGCAGAAGCTTTCTCTGTTTGAAATTGAGTCACTGATTCAGACAAGGTTTCTAAATGATTCATATTGGCTATAATTTTCAATTAGAGCAAATAAAAGCTTTAAGTGAACTTTAACCTAGCTTTTTCTGCTAACAGATGAGGGCTAAATTTATAGTGACAGCACCTAATCACATTTAGTGCAGCTTGTTATTCAATGGGACCTGGTATTGCATCCACTGCAGGCTGAGCTGGTAAAGCTGTTAGAGGAAGTGCTTGTATTAGAGGTATGTTTATTAGTTTTCCAGGGAGTTGGGCATTTACCACTGACATAGTTTATGCTGTTGTTGATTTTAAAGAGTGTCACACAGCTTTAATCTTACCTCCAGAACAACTAGTTGTTGACATGGAACATTAAACTAGATGTACCCTAGAAGAAAAGGAAACTGATGCATAGCTTTTCATAGTACAGATTGGGTATCCCTTTTCCAGAATTCTGAAATACAGAATATTTTTGACCATCAGGATGAACTTTTTTTTAAAAAAGTTTTTGCCTAAAAAATAAAAATCACAAATTGGCTTTCATGCACAAACTTATTAAATTGTATAAAATTTGTATAAAATTACATAATAATTTTATGTGATATAAAATAAAAATAAAAATTGTATGAAATTACTTTCAGGATATAAAAGGTAAAAGGGGTATTCAGGAAAAAGGGGTGTATGAAACATGAATGAATGAATGAATGAATGAATGAATGAATGAATGAATTTTGTGTTTAGACTTGAGTCCCATCCCCAAGATCCATCATTATTTATATGCAATTATTCTGAAATACAGAAAAATCTAGTATCCAAAATACATCAGGTCCTAAGCAGTGATGGGCTTCAAATAAATTAACAACCGGTTCTCTGCCCATCTGGCAGCCACTTTTAAATGGATATTTTTAAACTTTATATTGCCTATCTCTTGTTAACAACCGGTTCTATAGAGTAGGTGCGAACCTGCTGGAGCCCACCACTGGTCCTAAGCATTTTCAGTGAGGGATGCCAATATATAACTAGAAACAATGGCTACAATTCTAAGAGCACTTTCCTGGGAGTAAGCCCCGTTGAACACAAGGGGGCTTACTTTTGAATAGACATGGTTAGGATTGTGCCCTTAGTCTTCATCCACCCAACCTGTACACTTGCCTGCAATGACACTGCATCACAAAGAATCTTGATAATTAAAATACTGCCAAGAAGTATTTGCCAAGCTTTCTTCCTTATTTCTGAGACTGCTGGTAAATAAAAAGGAGGACAAGAAATTTTCACCTCCAACCATTCAGCACATTCATGTAGCATGACTCCAACACAGAATCCATGGGATTTTTTTTATGCAGATGCAGGAGTGTGGCTAAACGGAAATGGAAAAGCTTAGTTCTCCTGGGTTCTCACTATATTGTAGAGGACAAAGTCAATGACACGCTGGCTTCAGTTTTATTTTTTGTTGTTTTAGTTGCAATCTTAGCAAATATTGTTTAGTTGCAATATTAGCAAATATTGTAGGTCACTTTGGTTCCCTATTGTTGGGAATAAGTTCAAGATACAAATCTTTTAGTTAAATAAAATGAAATATGCAGTCCACAAGGGTAGCTAGTCAAATCTTTGGACAGAAGTCTCTAGTTTAATGTGAGAATCCCATTGTTAGTATACTAACCTATAAGGTTACTTAGATTTGTGTAGCTCTTTAGCTAGTGCAAATCTGAGCATCCCATGTAAGGCTGCCCAGATCTGCACTGGGGGATAGGATTCAGTGCACACTGCCACCATCCATCACTTTCTCAGGTCCGATCCTCCTATTGTACCTTTCTTCACCCAAAAAATGTCTCCTCCTCATCCCAGAACACACTCCAGTCCCCTCTCCCACCTCCTGCCATGCCTTACTTCAGCGTTTCTAAAAGTGGAGGTCAGGACCCCTTTGGAGGTCGCCTAGAGCTTTCCTCGGGGTCACCTAAAGACCCCTGGTGCAGGGGGCCAGGTCAGGCTTGCCAGACCTCCAGCTGCAGCTGCGTGCACACTGGCCCCTATGCATGCCTACTCTGAAATAAATCCCATTATAGTCAGGGGGGGCTTTACTCCCATGTAAATGTGGATAGGATTGCAACCTCAGGGCCCAATCCTATGCATGCCTACTCTGAAATAAATCCCATTGTGTTCAATGTGTGCATAGAACACATATTTCATTTGTAACAATGAAAATACATCCTACATATTGGATATTTACATTACAATTCATAACAGTAGCAAAATTACAGTTATAAAGTAGCAACGAAAAAAGTTTATGGTTGGGGGTCCCCATATCGTGAGGAACTTATAAAGGGGTCACGGTATTAGGAAGATTGAGAACCACTGCCTTACATAAACATACCCTGTCCGCCTGGCACAAGGGCTGGATCTGGCATATTGGCCCAGCCAACTATGAAGTTGTTTGCAACATTGGGAGACGGCAGATGAGGTCTGTGCTGGCTCAACCGCCTTTCTGACTTTTTTTGGTTGTCAGATGCTTCTATGAATAGTCATTTGGAGCTGATTGTTATCTGGAGTTTCTAACAAACTAGCCATGTGTGTCTGGTACATATTGAACCTTTATTTCATGTGTCATCTATGCCAACTTTAAAGTATACCTTACATTCAAATGTCTGTTTCTCCAGATGTTGTGTTGTTCAGAAATTTTTTTCATCACTGAATCTGTCTGTACCATAAGTCAGATATTTTTTTTATATTCCACAATCATTAATTGTTAAAATTGTAATTACCCATTCAGCAGTCAAACAGTAAAGCGGGGAGAAAAATTCTCATGGAAATGTCATGGGTTTTTGGTGCTATGCTTTGTAATACCAGTCAACCTTTTGTGTGCTTTTGCTTATAGCTTTGCTGCAGAGGGAAAGGTAAGGTATTATTTTCCAATAGCAACATACACCAAAAGATACAAAGAAAACTATAATTAAAAATATTAAATGTGTATGCCGTAGGAATTTGACGTGATCTTTTTGTTATTCATACAAAAGCATTCAGACACAGAATTCTCAGGCAAAGTTAGATTTTGCCAGCTTTGCATATACTTTAATAACAGATTTATTGGAACAAGACATTTTTCCTCCTTAGCAGTTTTGCTTATAAGACCTCCATCAACACTAATCTTGTTAATAGTGCATAAGTATTTGCAGAAAGCAGGCTGAATTATGCAGTTCTTGTGCCTAACAAAGCAGACACTCCCTCCATACTGATCCTAAAAGTGTAGACAACCCCCAACTTTTGTAACACCCCCGTGCAACCGTGCAACTTTTGTAGCATGGGATTTTTGCCGGCCTAACTGGGGATTAGGATTTCAGCCTCAGTGTATAACAAACTATTACATGCCAACTATCTTCTGTAAAGAGGAATGGGTGTTAGGATCTCAATTGCCCTTGTTAATAAAGGAGCACAGAAAGTCCCCATATGTATCAACAATAAGAAGCACTGAATGACAGATATTTGTGGAAATGAATACTTTTTATGTCAATGAAATCTGTTTTCACAGGGTGTGAAGATCACAAAATTCGAGATCAATAACACTGATGACTTTCTTTTTCCACTTGACCAGAACTCTGGAAAATTTCACAAGCTTTAATATCTTATATCATATCCACTTCATCGTAACTCTCTTAAAATGTTAGTAAGTTTGTTTTTTACTTAGACCACCATTCCTCTGAGGAGCCCAAAGCAGCTTATATATGGTTCCAGATCTTTTTTTCCAGTCAAGGCAGCACAGGGCCAGACTTGTTTCGCTTCAGCAGTAGATGTGTCATACAGACCACTGGTTCTGGTAACAACCTAAGAATACAAAATGAACTAGCCAGGCAGAAAAGTTGTTGTGCACTGACGAGTCAAAGTGTTAAATGCGCTATTCCTTCTTTGCATGTATTCATTCATTTTAAATGTATACAAAGTTTGAAATTATCTAGTCTGGCTCTGAAAAAACTGAAATACAATATGTTTTGATGACCTCATCCCCCCAAAATTAAATTCAATTAAAATAGTAGTTACAACAACCCTAACCATTTATCTACACTATTTATATACTGCTTTTCAACTAAAAAGTTCACCAAGTGGTTTACAAAGAAAATGAAAAAATTAATAGTTAATGGGTCCTTGTTCCAAAAGGGCTCACAATCTAAAATGCAAAAAGAACACCAGCAGAAGCCACTTGAACTGACACTGCTGGGGAGTTTAGGGCCAGTTACAAAAACATCCAGTTTATTTATTTACACCAGTTTTCAATTTTTATTCCAGTTTTTAATCACATGGGGCAATCCTATACACAATAAAATTGATAGAACTCATTTCCAAAATAAAATATGTTTTTAGGATCAGGCTGGCCGTATGCTATGAAAAAGATCGATTTTGCATCAAATGCATCAACAGGTAGCAACTCAAATCAGGATCCTATTTGGTTTTACTTTTCCCTATCCCAAAAGGATCTGTACTACTGCATACTGATACAGCAGTATAACACAGTCGTGGCAGAACTAAAAAAAATAGCACTAGGAAATCACAGACAGCCAGGAAGATAAAATGTAGTTGGTCAGTTCCAACATCAAGATATTTATTATCATCATTATCATCATCTTCAGCATTGCCCTTGGTAATCTGGCACCAGATATTTGTGATCTTCTGGCTAGGAAAGATTCCATTCAAAAATTACTAACCATTAGTCAATACACCCATTAGCTATTAATTAGCTATTAATTTTTTTTTCATTTTCTTGTAAACCGCTTTGTGAACTTTTCAGTTGAAAAGCGGTATATAAATACTGTAGATAGATAGATAGATAGATAGATAGATAGATAGATAGATAGATAGATAGATAGATAGATAGATAGATAGATAGATAGATAGATAGATAGATAGATAGACACCCAATAACTAGCACACAATAATCTTGGAGAGGTTGACATGCTACAACAGTTTCTAAAAATACATAGATATTGGATCAAAGGACTGCTAGGACAAGGAGATTCTCGAGATAAAACAAAATGTAAATATCTGACCGAACTGCTTACCCTGTATATATTTTTACAAGTAATGAGATTACAGGAATCTGGCCTTCTATCAAGATCAACTATCCAGTGCCAAGATAAGAAGTTCTTTAATTTCCTACAGTCACTTTCATATACTGCACATATTCCCATGCATGATATTAGGGCAAAAGTATGAAATGCAGATTAAGTTTAAACATATTAAACACTGTACAGCTTCAGTTGCAATATTTGACATTTCATTTGACCCTTCTTTGCAAGTGGAAAGTATGCTTGGAACAGGAAAGATCTTATTATAACAGAATAGCTTTTAAGACATATCACTCAAAGAGTGTGCTATTTCTAGTGACAGTTTCAGCTTCAGAACATGGATTCTATTCTCCAAGGAACTTCAAACATCTTCTTCATTTGTTATGCTGTGTGTGCTAATAATGATTCCTATTAATATCTCTTTGCTGAATACAGTTTGCTATAATATACCACTTCTATACTGCATTTTCACAAACACGTTTTTTTAAATATTTCTCAGAGGAAGATAACGAAAAGCACTTTATAAGCTAAATAAGCTAATTAAAGAGGCGATGGGACAATAACTCAGTGACAGAATCCATGTCCCAGGTTCAATCCCTGGCATTGACAAATCTGGGAGGCAAAAGTAGGTAGATGAATCAAGTGTCTGACTCAATGTAAGGCAACTTTTTATGTTGTTGTTCCAGATGGAGCATGAGTTGTACCTAAAATTACATACTTAGTTGTGAAGAACCCATCTCTTGCATCATGCCTTGCATATATGGCTTTGCTCTCTCTCCTAGGGTGAAATCCAGAGTAACTACGGGGAGTCCTTGCTCTGGAGTAAGAACAAGTTACTCTGGATTGCAATATGAATTTCCCATAGGTTTTCACTAGGTGGTGCAGTAACTACGGGTGCATGTAATGTCTCTTAAGTGCTCCCTAGTCTCTGTGCAAAAGAAAAAGAGGACAGTGTGAGATAAAAACTCTAACAGGCAGTGGTGCCGGTGAGGCGACGCAGGCCACGTTGTGGGATGTCACCACTACTGGTGACAATTTTTAAAAACTTTTTAAAAAATTAAAATTTTTTCCAATGTGCAAATTTCATTCAGAATGCAATGAAACAAACCACTTTGAAATATCTTTCACTCTTCAATCAAATGTCATAGCCAAAGACCAGTGGGGGTAGGGCAACTGTGTATTACCCAAGGTGACCCTATAGAATGGAGGATAGAGTGCCTGCACCTTTAACCATTGCATAGAAGACAGAATTTAGGCTGGCTTAACTCAACAAAGAAGGGTTTAAAAAGCTTAGGACTTGTGTCAGCCTAACCAAGGCCTAGGATCTCGCTGGACAAATGTGTTACAAGCTGGCACACTGCTCTTGAGTTTGGATTCTAACACACACCGGAAGACAAACATTACTTTTAACAGAGAGAATTATGCCAGGCGATTGCGCCAATGTATTAGGTAACGTTCAGGACAGAATGGAAGTTATGTTGTATGGAACAGAATTCAATTAGGAAAATGTTCTCTGACTTGGAAACTCTGCCCATAATTCCACAGCGTGCAAGTTGGAAGAAAAAAAAAATTTAATGTCACAAATGCTCAGACTGTGAGGAAATACTTCCCTCCCCAGCCAGCCTAGAGGTAGGAAAAGCAACGGGCAGGTCGTGTTTCACAGGGTGGCTGACAATCCCTCAGGAAATAGCAGTGGCAAGAGAAATCTCTGACCTGATCCAAACCTACAATGGGTTCAGTTTTTCAGCAGCAATCTTTGTAATCGCAGCAGCAGCTGGAAAATAGAGTTCGAACATTACACAAATCACTACCAGGATGTGACAGTCTCATGCAGGGATGTGCGGTGTTGGATATATTTCCCTCAAGTAGGCATTCCTACAGATGGTGGGGCTATCCTTCATGTGCTAATTTGTAAGGCTACACTCCTAAACTCCAGTTAGGTCAGTTAAAGCCCCTGCATAACTCCTGTGCTGACGTGGGGGTGTCACAAAAGTGGCACAGAGACACTTCTGTGCTACTCCTGGGAAAGCGTGAGGCCAGTACCCAGACATGCGCTTACCACCCTACATCACCGAAGACCAATGAGTTATGCTGGCCTAAGTTGGGATTCCTCCCTAGATTTCTGAACTGGCTGTTTTCGGAAATAGATTCTGGACTTGGCAACTAAACTAAACTTTAGTTTATAGCCTGAAATTATACATTATACCTGTGGTTTCCAAATATTACCATCCAACTTACCATCCATTGCTAGTATCATGCAAAATGCACACAAAGGACTAATCAGAGACAAGGAGTCAAGAAATTTAAGTTTTTTAAAAAGATTACAGGATGTTTAAGTGCTCTGTAAAGCAGTGGACAGCTATTTTTCTGAAGTAATTTCCACTTTACTGCTCCTATTGTTCTGTTTGATCCAACGTCAACTGTACAAAGATAATGTAAGGGAAAAACTTCACTATGAAGGAGTAAGCCCATTTTCTCAGTTTTCGTAATTATAGCTATTCCCCAAAGTCCCATAGAATTAAAAAGAGATGTGAAATTGACTAGATAAGATCACAAACAGCTTCTGGTCTAGTTATTTCTTTCCTAAGGGAAACTTGGTTGTTATTTTCTTTTTAATGGCATACATGTGCAGAAATGGATATGTGAATATGTACTCCTGCCACTTTCTTTAAAAGTTAAATATAGCTTCAAAAATGCTCCACATGTTTTCTCTTCCAAGGGGAGAGAATGATATACATCATAGACATTATCCAAAAGTTACTGAACACAGAAACACAGGCATGCACATGAGTTTCTTGCAGCACTACTGTGTTGAAATTTGTGTGTGTGTTTGAGAAGGCTTACTTTTCTCAATACAGCTTGGATAATTAGTAAATAAAAATGGCAAGAGATAATCTGATCATAATGCCTCTCAGGATGCAGTTCTAACATAGGTCAGCACAACTCATTGGTCTTCCCATTCCCATGATGATATAGGGAGGCAAGCACACGTTTGTGCATTGGCCTAACCCTCCCCCAGGAGTGGTGCAGAAGTACCTTACTGCACCATCGTTCCTATGTCAAAACAAATACTCAAAGCAGCTTACAATTCAAGAACTAAAAATACACAATATATAAAATAATATATTTATATTATAAATTTATAATATATTTTTCAACCAGAGGCTCGACGATGCTCTAGGAGGATTTCCTGCTGCTTTCAGGGATGCTCTTGGAGGATTTCCTGCTGCAGGCAGGGGGCTGGACTAGATGACCTACTAGGTCCCTTCCAACTCTAGGATTCTATGATTCCAATAAATGACAACCACAACTTGGAGGAAAGCAACTGTTTATAACCAAAACACTGCTATAGAGACATAGGACAGATACTAACATGCCTCCAAAAATGCAAGATGGGACAAAAACAATATTGACCTTGATGGACCTTCTATTCAGTAGAAGCCTCCAATGAGTTCAATGGACACAGATACTGTTTTGGGGGGACAGTAAGACATTCTCTTTGCTATAATGGACATCTGTTAATTTCTGCCGAAGTCTACTGAAAATATCAGATTTGCTCTGGGACATGAAAGATTAAAAATGGACAATGCTAGTGATATATTGAATACATGCAGTATTCTCATTATGTATGGGATGCACTGCAAAGTGTCAGTAAGATATAGAAGAGAGTACAATAGGTCTTGGCACAGGACATCCAGGCTCGAACCATTCTGCGATATCAAGACAACATCTCTTAATGGAACCCACCTGGCAGAAGTTGTGGAAAGGAAAAATAAGTGACAAACTGCAAAGAACTTTGTACACTGAAAAGGGCTGTAGAAATTATTAACTAATAATAAAACAAATGCTGCTAGGCCTTTTTACTTGTCCACCAGGAGGTTCATTATTTTCAATAGTAGACCTTTTACATAATCAGACTCCCTAGCACATATACACACAGATACACCTCCCTTTGTGATAACTTGATTCAAAATGAGACTATCCCTACAATCCAGAGTAACTACGGGAGCATGTAAAAGACATTACGTGCACCCGTAGTTACATCATCACCTAGTGGAAACCTATGGAAAATTCATATTGTAATCAAGAGTAAATTGTTCTTACACCAGAGCAAGGACTCCCCTTAGTTACTCTGGATTGCGCCCTTACCCCCAAATCCAGAGACTTTACATGCACCTGTAGTTATTGCACCACTTAGTGAAAAACCTATGGGAAATTCATATTGGAATCCAGAGTAAGTTGTTCTTACACCAGAGCAAGGACTCCCCGTAGTTCCTCTGGATTTTGCCTTTATTTTAATGGGAGCCCAATATTTCAATGTCATTTTCTACACACATCCCAGGAATCATCAGCATTTCATCAAAAATCAGAAACTGCAGTTTTTCAAGCTTCACTTATTGATCATTTAGCTGAAAAAATTTCAGCAACTCTTCACTCTCAGTAGGTTTAAACAATTCTTTTTGGGGAGACAAATAATTTTCAGATAGTGTGTTTATTAGCCCCTTTGTAAAAAATTTTAGCATTGTCAAAATTACGATGTAGTCATAATCAACATTGCTACACGTACTTGGTTATCAGTCTTGAAAAGCATTCAGAAATGGATGCATCACCAACTCAGAAAGCCTACAAGAATTCCCTGCTTCACCAACTCTTATCCCTAGACTTGCTTAGATTTAGGAAAATGGAATAAAGGGGATTCTGAAAAGGAAATAAAGGAAGGTGCCAATGAAATAATACATAAAAAATAAAAAGAAACTTATCCCTCTCAATAAAGGCAACTTAAACCAAGTAGCTCATGTTTTAATTACCATATAAAGTATTTCTGCACCTTTCTCTTTTCCTTCATGAGATCCAATTATCCCATTTCTAAGTGTGCTTCTGGTACAAAATGCCTGCATATTAGACGTCCTTTCCAAAACATGAAATAGATTGCCTTTTGAAACCAAGAGTGACTGACATAGGGTCAAGGAAGACCTGCTATGTTCAGAAGAGGGAAGATCATCCCTCATGTAGTAACAATCATTTTTTTAAAGCTGAACAGAAAGTTCTCAATAAATAAATGTCTTTTGGCTCAAAATTAGCAGAGAGAGAAAATTCTCTGAAACCATCTGTAAACCACTTTGTGAACTTTTATTGAAAAGCAGTATTTAAATACTTCTGATTGATTGATTTTATCACGATCACTATTTGTTTTGGTATTAACGCTCCTCACAGTGTCTGACAATTCCATGTTTAGTTTAGCTTAGTAACCCTCTAGATTATTGTACACTTCCTTTGCTCTCTTTGGTTTCAGGATTATGTCACATCCTCATATTAAAAAAACAAACAGCAGTCACTTGCTTCCAAGACTCTGGGGACCATCATTAGTAAGGAGTTTAACTAGATTTTATTTCCTAAAACTAACTGAAAAGACACTGCTCAGAACACCACTGCCTGAAAATGGGGTGGTGAAATTAGGGGTGCCATTCCAATTCAATTCAATTTAGTGGATCCATACTAAATTCGTCTAAAGCCCACATTGCCTTTACCATGTACATATATGGCTTGAACTTTAAATCATGTCTGTTATAGATCTGAACATCAGGCCTAGCTTGAATGATCCATAATGATTTGAGTGATGCATATTTCCAAAATATCAGAAGAATTACAATGTGAATTCTGATGTGTTAGAAAAATTAGAAATCAGAAAGGAATACTGGCATGATTGAACGTCGTCCCTGTGGGCAAATTATAAGGTTCGTAGAGGGTGGAATCTCATACCGGCAAATCATCCCAAGTGCTTTTCTACCACCAGAACAGTCTGCAAGTAAAGAGAATACCTAGCCTCAGGTCCCAATCCTATTTTTAGTGCTGATGCAGCCATAATGCAACAGTAATATAAGGGACAAAAAATGCTTTACTTTGAGGGGGACTCTGTGTCTTTCACTTCACCACAGGATGCAATGCATGCCCCATTACTAGGTCTGCATCAGTGCTGGAAAGTTGGATAAGCTTTGGGCCTTTATGCTGTAGCCCCATCACAGAGTGTTCCTCAGTTTTTAAGCTCTGAACCTGAGAACCCAATACGGCTTTATATTTCTGGCATAGCACCAAACAGCTTATGGCACAGTTAAATTGAGCAGTCAGCAGACTGCTTGAACTGACAAAATGCCTGAAACATGGAACCCCAAATTCATTAGATGTAGGATTTTAGAGGGGAAATTAAAAGGCATGATTTTTCCTTACCTATAGCCTAAAACTTAAATATAAACACATTCCGGTAAGCGTATATTTGACTAAATAAATGGGTTTCCTCTTGGATCATAATTTTAAATCCTAGCCTGGGTCACTTACGGAAAGTTGAGGTGTCTCAATCTGAGGCCCAATCCCATCAAATTTTCCAGCACTGATATAGATGTGATGCAGCCATGAAATAAGGGAACTTTCCCTTACTTTGAAGACGCCTTATTAACTGCTACTCCCCCACAGGTAGGGTTGCCATAATTCTCTTCCCCTAAAAAAGGGACAGGATCCCCTGTCCCATTTGCTAACATGTGAGTGCAACCCCTGAAAACTAGGACAGTCCCAGTTTTCCAGGACATATGGCATCCTAACCCACAGGATGCAATGCATTCCATGTTGGCACAACTGCCTCAACACTTGAAAGCTGGATACAATCAATCCCTCTGTCTTAATCCTCCCTCTATGAAATAGCACTATTAGTGATCTATTAGGAAAGATGTGGACATCATACAGTTTTCAGATTTAAAATGTTATGTAACTGTTAGTAAAGTGTTCAGTGTCAGAATGGGGAAGAAAGGCTTTGTGTCTATGCACGTGCATGCATGCTTGTGCACATATATGCCCAAAGTTTGAGCTTTGTATTTTGCAATAAATATAATAGTTATGCACATAATTTGTGGGCTTGGCTGATATGATACCTAGAAGAGTTTAGTACGAGATAAATTATTGTACAACCAAAATTAACTAGTAATGCCTTAGTCCCTTTCTGGCTCCAAAACCAAATTCCTTAGGCAGCAAGGAAGGCAAGATCGGATTTATTGTTACCCAAGAGAATGCAGTCAGCCTTTCTCTGAAAAGCTACTCTTGATGATAAGCATTGTTCCATTTCTGCCTTAAGAACTAACAAACATAACAGAACCCATCAGTGCAAGGCTCAATTATATCAATTTTAATTAGCTGTAAATCTAGCCAAGCATCCTCAGCTCCTTCTTTCACCTGCAGACATGCATTGGCTTCCTGCTACTGGCTGCTAGTAAAACATTAGGCAGAGCGCACAGTGCATCTAAAAGTAACTACTGATCACAGATTTCTGCTGATGGCAGGGTTTTGAATAGCTGAAGGCACTGGCACAGCCGCCATAGATTTCAGCAGCAGCACTCACTGTATATTTTAATTAACGTGCAAGCTAATATTTGAGGGATACATTTAAAGTTCCAAGCTTTGTGAGGTTTGTAGACCTGAACTACCAGAATTGTTTGCATGGGCTCCTTGTCACAACCAAGAAAAATATTACACATAACTAAAATGCAAGCCTTCTTTGTGAAAGCTATCAGCATATTTAAAATGTGAAAAAATACATCGCTATCTTAAGAAATTTAACCCCCTTTCCAAGCATCCAAATCCATAGCATTGGTATAAGAATCAGCTGTGGTCATCCTCACTTTTATTTTTATTTTAGTAAGGGAGGTCACGATGATAAAAAATTGTACTGATGTCACAAATTTGGCCAATAAACCCCCAAAAGGACAAGTATACAGTATGGAATATGGTACACTGAACACAGTATTGTCAATCAACAGTCTGTAGTAAAATGGAATAAATTCAGTAAAAACAATGTTTGCTCATTAACTATAGAAATTAATGATCTAAAAGTTGTTTCACCATTTTGAATTACATAGCAGAACAAAAGAATAGCACCCCATCAATTGAGGTCAGAAAAGACAAAAACCAATCACAGGTGGAAAAAAGAGTGTATTAAAGCAACAGATAAGCATCTATGTTTTCATTGTTAGTTTGCCCCTTCATGACCCCTTCTTCTCTGACCTGTGCATAAGGTTTAATGCTGATTGTCTTTACATACTCCTCTTTGTATTGTTTGTTATGTGGTTGTTGTTTCCTACATTATAAATCAGAACTATTATCCCAACTAACACAAGGACATCGTGAAACCCACTAGATTTCCAGGATAGACCACTTGATTTCCAGGATAGTGCAACCATTACACTGGGAAAAGGTGGACCATTTAACTAATGCAAGACTTATCTGCAGGGATAATAACAGCACGGAAGCCAATGAAATATTATTTGCTTTTGCACCATGTAACATTTTCATCAATCAATAGTCACATTTGCTGTTTTCGGAAAATGTAGGCCATCTCTATTGTGAGCGATACATCATTTATAGGACCCGGTTATTAAACCCATGCTGGGAAATATTAATGGATCGGAAGGCATGCCTACAGACAGGAAGGCTGATCAATGCACTTTGCTAACATTATCTTTAGTGGTGAGGGGTGACTCTCTGTCTCTTGTCTCACTGCCTGCTTTTGAATTCCTATGGCAGAAGATCTATTAGCAGCACCACGAAAGACAAATCTGACCCATTTCTCTGCTGAACTCAGTGATTCATGTACTGGGCACATTAAGAAGCATCCTGGTCTACAATGACACAGCAAGAATGGACCAACAAAACATTTCAGGTTGCCTCCTCTTCCCAATTGTTCTTTGGTACATTTCAACTACATACAGCCCAATCCTAGCCACACCTTACTGGGAGTAAGCCCCATTGACTCTAATGGGGCGTACTTCTCTGAGTAGACATGCATAGGATCGGGCTCTCAGTCTGTATCCAATCTATGCACATGCATATTAGGGAAATGGGAAGAGACACTTTCACCAATGATGACCTTGTTAAAACTTTTTTCAGCATTTTCCTTTCTTTTTTCTTATAGATTTGTATTTGCACTGGATCCAGTACAGTGTATATGCTGGATCCAGAGGGAGGGAGAAGAGGAGGAATACCTTGCCCCCTTCCAGGCTTGGGCAGAGTAAGGTTGTCTTAATAAGTGGCTATTTGACATTCCTAAATCTGCTTTGTCCTGAAACAACCTGAAAAACTCCTTATCCTGAAGCTACAAGATTCATTTTTCTTTAGATATGGGGTGGGGGCCAAAATGATCCAGAGAAATGCAACCAGATCAATTTTCTCCACTCCCCCCTAAAGAATACAGTGCATGCCAATGGTGGAGGGGATGGAGGGGGATGGAGCAGTCAGTGTTGGAGGGAGTCCAGGGTGACCATATGTCATAACAATAAAAGAGGACAAGGGCCCCCAAAATGTAGGACACCCAGGAAAAATGTAGGAGATGACAGAATAAAAGCTAAAAATACTCATATATACTTTATCATTCGTTAATTTAAACACTATATTACTTTTCATTATATTTAAAACTATTACCTATAATTTATTAGTTACAAAAAGACTACATGCTGCCTGCTCACAAGAGAAAGGACAATGAAGCTTGTTTTCCCCAGGATACAAGGCTTTAAAAAAGAGGATATCTGGTCACCCTGGAAAAGGAGGACAGTAAAGATTTTTTTTCTAGGACAGAAGGCTAAAAGAAGAGGAAATGTCCTGGAAAAAGAGGCTAGCTGGTCATCCTGGAAAAGGAAGACAATAAAGACCTTTTTCTAAGATATAAGGCTAAAAAAAGAGTACCTGTCCTGGAAAAACAGGATTTATGGTCACTTTGGGGGAGCCAGGACATTTCTAGACTCCCCCCTGCCTAGAATGCTTCCAAAGGGGTGAGGCTCCCTCCAAGACTGACTGCTCCGACCCCCTCTAGCTACGCCCCCATTGCATGCAATGCATGGGTTGGGATTCAATCTAGGACAGAGTCCCCTTGTCCTCCATGGATGCCAGTTTGAATCCCCACCCCTGAGCCCCCCTCTTGCCCACTCCTCTGCCCCCACCCCAAGAAGCCCAGATCCTCCAAGGCAGCCTCTCCCTTCTCCTCCTAAAGGGCAAAGGAGTTGGGGAACCGACCTTTTTGTCCTCCTTCTCCTGCTGCTGCTGCTGCTGCTGAGAGCTGTCACCGCCTGGATCCCCTGCCTGCCCATCCTGCTGCTGGCAGCCTCCAGACCCCTGGGTGTGGGGGAAGGGCTGGGAGACTCCCTGAACATCCATCTCCATCTTCTTCCCAGCCAGCCACACAAAAGCAGGAGCAGGGAGACTTGGCACCCCACACCCCCTCTTCCTCTCCTCCTCCTCTTCCTCCAGATCTTCTGGATCTTCCCTTCTTTCTTTTGAAAAGGAGGGCGCCTGGCAGGCTCACATGGCTCAGCCTCTCCTGCACAGATCTGATGGCCAACACACTAACACACACACCCCAACCACACGCACAGCACACTTGAGATCCTCCAGGCTTCCCCTTGGCTGAGCCTCAGTGCAAAGCCCAACCCTAAGAGTGTCTACTCAGAAGTAAGTCCCCCTTGAGTTCAATGGGGCTGACTCCTCCCAGGAAAGCATGCATAGGATTGCAGCCACTCAGTTGAGCAGATCAAACTGCCATTTCTGCTCTAGGGCTTGGTGACCAAATGTTCTCTTTTTTCCCAGGACATGTCCTCTTTTTTTAGCTTTGTGCCCTGGGGAAAAAAAATCTTCATTATCCTCCTTTTCCTTGTTAGCAACCTTCATTATCCTCCTTTATCTTCATTGTCCTCCTTCATCTTCATTGAGCACAATTCTAACCATGTCTACCCAAAAGTATTCAATGAGTCTTACTCCCAGGAAAGTGTCTTTAGGATTGCATCCATAGTCCTCCTTTTCCTTGTGAGCAGCTTTCATTGTCCTCCTTCTTCTTCATTGTCCTTTTCCTTGTGAGCAGCTTTCATTGTCCTCCTTCATCTTATTTGTCCTCCTTTTCCTTGTGAGCAGCTTTCATTGTCCTCCTTCTTCTTCATTGTCCTCCTTCATCTTTCTTGAGCACAATCCTAACCATGTCTACTCAAAAGTATTCAATGGGTCTTACTCCAGAAAAGTGTCTTTAGGATTGCATCTTTAGTCCTCCTTTTTCTTGTGAGCATCCTTCATTGTCCTCCTTCATCTTCACTGTCTTCCTTCAATTTCATTGTCCTCCTTTCCTTGTGAGCAGCTTTCTTGTAATTAACAACTTATATGTAATAGTTTTAAATTCAATAAGAAGTAAGATACTGTTTTTAACTACCTGAAAGATATAGATATATATGTTTTTCGCTTTTATTTTATATCTTTTAGGTTTTATTTTGTCATGTCCAACATTTTTCATAGGTGTCCTACATTTTGGGGGGCCTTGTCCTGGGTGACCATATGTTCTCTTTTTCCAGGACATATCTTGGATTTTAGACTTCTCTCCTGGAAAAAAAACTTCAGTGTCCTCTTTTTCCTTGTAAGCTGGTAGTATTTAGCCATCTTGTAATTACTTAATTGTACAGTATGTTTTATACATACAATTAATTATCTATTAATTTTATATATTAATTATATATAACAATTTTAAATTTAATAATACGTAATATAGTATTTAATTAAGCACATGAAAGCAATATACTGTATATCTGTGTTTTTAGGTTTTATTTTGTCATGTCCTACATTTTTCTTGGGTGTCCTCCATTTTGGGGAGCCTTGGAGCACTACTCAGTGTCTACTCAGATGTAAGCCCCATTGTATCCAATGAGTCTTACTCCCAGGAAAGTGTCTTTAGGATTGCAGCCTTAGCCTCTTTTCTTGCAAACAGTTACTCTGGCCTTGTTCTCTTTTGAAATTTTGACATATGGTCACCTTGTATAGGGTTATTATGGACATGGTGGTCCTGCCAACCAGGCTTCAACAAACCTCCTTCCCTTCTTAGAGCGCAATCCGGAGTAATTATGGGGAGTCCTCACTCTGGTGTAAGAACAATTTACTCTGGATTGCTATATGAATTTCCTATAGGTTTTCACTAGGTTGTGCCGTAATTATGTCGATGTAAATTTCTCTTATGTGCTCCCATAGTTACTCTGGATTGTAGGGTTAGTTCCTCTTTGCACTGCAGTCTTTTGGTACAAAGTTAAACATGGAAGGAGAAGAAGACCCCCCAGCCAGACCTGGGGACTTTGAGAATGGGTGGAAATAACTGACAATAACCTGTCATGTCAAGGAAATGTTAAACCTTGTTAAAATGTTAAGTCACTGACAGCAAAGCAATCTAGTGGGTTCAGACCTGGGCAAAGTAGTACTGCTG
Organism: Cryptoblepharus egeriae; assembly: GCA_030015325.1. Taxonomy (NCBI): domain Eukaryota; kingdom Metazoa; phylum Chordata; class Lepidosauria; order Squamata; family Scincidae; genus Cryptoblepharus; species Cryptoblepharus egeriae. The sequence goes on along the minus strand of JAREYC010000004.1, from coordinate 39,213,025 downwards.
GTGGTGGTGATTGCAGAGATCATTTAACTGAGTGCTCTCTAAACATTTTGGCCAAAGGGTCACATGATCAAATACCTGGTACAGTGTCAAGAGCCAGAAAAAAATTTTCAATATAAGATTTAAATAAACAGATTAGAGATGGAACATAGTTTAATGAATAAATGAGCTCAAATTTCCAGGATATCTGCAACACACAGCACAGAAATAAAGCTCACACAATGGACCCTCATCTCCCTCACCCCACCACCACAGCTCCAATTGTTTTTGGTCAACTGGCTCAGAGGCTCTTGGCCGCAGACCAGTTAGAGGCTCCCCATGGGCCACATCTGGGCTCCAAGCCGGGGTTTGGAGACCCCTGATTTAGCTGGTGCTAGGGTTTGATCAGCACCTCACCCTGCTTGTCATGATAAATGACTCCTTGATGTTAATCTCTCTCTCTCTCTCTCTCTCTCTCTCTCTCTGTGTGTGTGTGTGTGTGTGTGTGAGAGAGTGCCTGTATGTGCCTTTCTCCATGTATACATATGCTATTGGAGCTCCCTGTCTAGTCTGCCAGTGCCACAATTCTGCACAAGAAAAAAAACTAGAATAAAAGGGGGGGAGAGAAAACCTTTTCCCCTCAAGAAAATTCCTACAAATCAAAACCTACATTGAATACGAGCTATTGAATCTTCCCAGTCAAATTTACATGATTCAGTTAATACTAAGAGTAAATTTTAACATAGATGAGTAGATGAGGACTAGACCCCCCACCCAACAGATTTTAAATTCCAGTGCTCAGCTCTAAAACACAAAAGTAACATGCCTTTGGGCATGTGCAGAGTATTTTGTACTCTGTTGAGTAATCATCATAGCCCAATTTTTCAAAATGATGTCATCGGAAAGGGTAACGTACACCAAAGACACTTTCAAAAAGATGTTTTTAACAGTTGAACGGGGAGGGGGCTAAGCATTCAGTGACTATTTTTGTTTAGGAAAAAAATGACAAACATATGGATGCTGTCAACCAACTTGCAACATCACAGTTTTCTATTATTCAGTAAGGGAATGAAGGACAGGTTTTGATCTGATCATTCTTAAAACAAGGCTCTATCAAATGACTAGGCTGCATTTCTAAATATAAATTGCTAAATATAAACTAACATTGTAATAAAGAGCTGCTGCTTTGAAAGGCACCTGGAAGCACAGTGTGGATATAAATCTGTAGATATTTTTTTAAAACGCCACAGATATCTCCTTCCATGCAGCTGGTCCATTGCCCAGTTCAGGGAGACTAGCCCTTGACCCTGATTGTATCAGCTGAATCACTTAAGGGTATTCTGGAAAGCTCCTCTGAGAGGCATGACATGAAGCACTTGCCTTTGCCTGAAGATCAAGAATGGCCGAAATATTTTGGAAGCTAAAATACACATTGGCAGCTCTTGCAGTTGCAGTAGAATGAAGACAGCGAAGGGAAACATTAACAGAGCCTCCGAAAGATCCATCGTACCAATAAAGGCAAGCTGTGTTTTTAAATAATTCACTATACACTGTATACTTGTCAATGACAATGCATTCACTTTAAAGCTGCTCCATACTGTTTCAACTGAATACACAAGTTTGATCAGTAAGTGGGCATTCAACGCATGCATCATGTTGTAACACTATTTTCTTCGGAGTATTTTTGACACCATGTGCAGCTATAATCCATTTTCCTATATTCCCACTTAAACAATTCTTGTTATTATTACAGGTTGTTGATTTAGGGGACAACAATTTTCCCCCTGTACTTGTATATAGCAATGTAAATGGCACTTGAAAACTGGTGACTTTCTGAAGCTGCTGATTCTCACTTGACTTTATTACACCATTCCAGCAATTCTTGCTGTAAATATAGGTTGCTGAGTGCATATGTTCTGCCATCATAACTGGTGCAAATATGTGCAACATCTGAAACACTCCTTGGGTGACAGACTGTGCAACTAATAACATTTTAAAGCTAATTAAAAGTGTTTTCTTTGTTGCTCTATTGATTTACACAGCAACTTTTGCCATAGTCGCTAGCCACTTGTTACAAAGTTAATAAAATGATAAATTACACCAAAGTCTCTCTGTAATGGGTTACAGTAAAGAATTGGTGGCGTGAGAAAATAAAATCAGACCAAGCCTCTCTAGCACCTACGGCTTAAATAAAACCCAAATAAGGACTAAAACAAATTTTAAAAACATCTTGTTTGCTGGAGCTTACTGGAGTATTTTGATAAGGTCTTTCTTAAGATAAGGTCTTTCTGTTCACACAGCTCAATCCTAACCCTAGTCAGGCCAACAAAAGTCCCGTGTTGGCCTGGGTGACTTGCAAAAGTGTCATAAGTGTCATAAGGCACTTCTGCACCACTCCTCAGACAGATAGGACAGTTCACAGACATGTGCCAGCCTTTGTACACCATGATGATAACAGGGAGATGAATGAGTTGTGCTGGCCTCCCCTTCCCTGCAGTAGCACAGTAAAGGGCATCACTAGAGAGGTGTGGGGGTGCAGCCCACACTAAGTGATGCATCTGGGTGAGGGTGATGCCCACTGGGGGATGTGAAACCCCCAAAATGCAACTTCATGATGGTGTGGAAAACCCCATCATGTTACACCAATTGAAGTGTATTTAAAAGAAGAATCCAATGCAGAAATCCATTTTGAAATATCTCATTCCTTATGTATATTAATTTGTTTATTTTATTAATTTAATTCATTAATTTTTTTTATTTTCATTTGCTTGATAATGCAACTTCCAGTCATGATATCACTTTTGGTGGGTCCTGAACAGATTGTCACTCTAAAAAGTGGATCCCAGGCTAAAAGATTTGAGAATCAGTACAATAAGTGCAATTTCTGTATTCACTTGAAGATGATGCACCATCAAAATCTAATGCACACCCTATATTTATAATAAAAATGTTGCATTTTCTATAATCTAACTAACCATCAAATCTAATGCATATCCTGATTTTGGAGTCTAACAGCCAAATCCAGCATAACTACGTGAGCATGTAAGAGACATTACGTGCGCCTGTAGTTACTGCACCACCTAGTGAAAACCTATGGGAAATTCATATTGCAATCCAGAGTAAATTGTTCTTACACCAGAGCAAGGTCTCCCCATAGTTACTCTGGATTTTGCCCTAAATTTGGCTGGAAAAGGTGAGTGTTAGATTCAAGTAAATACAGTATTAGAAAGGTGGCACCCTTGAGGCAGGTGACAACACTAGTGACCAAAGTGGCTAAAACCATGGCTTTTAGGAATAATACCATCAAATTATATACCTTTGGATGCATAATTTATAGCCGAATGGAATGAAACAAACCACAAAAAGGATATGGAGAAAACAGTGAAGGCTCAGAGGATAGACACCAAAATGATTACTGGTCTGGGACACCTTCCGTATAAGGAAAGGCTACTGTGTTTGGGGCTCTGCAGTCTAGAAAAGAGGTGCTTAAGGGAGGACATGATTGAGACATACAAAATTATGAAAGGTTGGATAATGTGGATAGAGAGACGCTCTTTTCCCTTTCACATAACACCAGAACTACGGGACATCCACTAAAATTGAATGTTGGGAGGGTTGGGACAGACAAAAGAAAATATTGCTTTACCCAGTATCTAGCCTCAATGCCTTTAATAAGGGATTGGGCAAATTCCTACAGAAATGGACCATTACAGGTTACAAACCATGAAGGGTGTGTGTGGATGTAAGGACAACCTCAAAATGTCTGGTGCAGGGGAGGGCACCTGGATGCAGGTGTCTTATGTGTTCCCTGAGGCATTTGGTGGGCTGCTGTTTGAGTACCAATAGTGTATTTTCAAGTAAATTTGGAATAACCATCTTTTAGTATTTCCATTTAGTATCTGCTTCTACCCTTTAGTTTACATAAATATGCTATCACACTATGTAATCTAACATTTAAAAAATAGGCAGAGAGCCTAAACTTAAGACTGTGTCTTTTAGCAATTTGCAAAAACATAGGCAGTCTATACAGTAAAGCAGGCAACAAGATGGAACCTTTTATTTTGCCATCATTAGGGAGAGAGTTATTTTGGAGAACAACCATTGGCATTTAACTTGACAGGAGATACAAAAATATGGGAGCACAAGCCAATCCCACTGTCGGTTCTACAACAGTGTGCAGTCCATGACCTATGAGAATCAGGTTGGAAGGGTTCTCACCATATTGGTCCAAGAGAATGAGACAACAGCTGCCTTTTATTGGAACAACATGTCTGGGTGAAAGAGCACACACAAGCATTTCATTTTGTCCAAACACGGGATCAGCATATTTGCTCTGTTCATTTTGTAAAGCTACTTTAAATATACCTTACTAAAGGAAAAAAAAATGAGCCTCCCCACACTTTATATATGATTCTTCCATATATGATTATGATTCTTTATATGTGATTCTTTATATAGGATTTTTTCTAACCATAGTCATCTGCCCTAAAATGTTGAGGGAAAGGAATGTAAACTACAATAAAATAATATAACAGTATAAAAAGATGGGGTCATAGAAAACAATGGCAAAAAGACACTTGGCAGGCCAAGCAGTATTCGGGCTGCCAAGTGTTGCTAATGATAGGGAAGGGAAGGTCCCAGGTTCAATCCATGTCATCTCCAGGTGCAGCAGCTGCACACAAAGCAGCTACCAGGTAGTATTGACTATACGGAGCTAGATGGATCAATGGTCTGACTCAGCATAAAGCACTTTGACAGCGCAATCCTGATTTGTGCTGCATGAGGCAGACTAGCCTACACATTGATGAAGAAATTCAGACTATTTATTTCTGTCACATTTGTATCTCACTCTTCCCCCAAAGAAATTAGGACATGTTTTGACTAGCTTTGGCAGGTAAATAATAAGGTGATGAGATACGGACTAGCCCAAGGTCACCCAGTGAGCTTCATGGATGAGCAGGCACTTTGAATCCTGGCCATTCCAGGGTTCCATTCCAGTTGTGCAGCCACTACATAACATTGACTTTCTTATTAAAGTATGTGGATTTTTCCTGTTGTGCATGTCAAAAAGAAAGACTGTTTCCAAAGGCAGCCTGGTTAGTGAACTTTGCAACGAATCTGAGCAAACACTATAATGCTTCCTATGTAAGAAAAAAATAAGAAATTCTCCATACAATTCAGATAGCTGTATAGTTGCTTAGATGTAATTCCCCATTATGATTAATAAGGAATTCTCAGTGCGCATGGAACTGTACCTTCAATGACATTTTAAAGGTATTCAAAAACAGCCCAAACCTACCCCCAATAGCATATCCCTATAGCATAAAGCTTTGTTAACAGAGTGAGGGTGAAATCCAGAGTAACTACGGGGAGTCCTTGCTCCGGAGTAAGAACAAGTTACTCTGGATTGCAGTATAAATTTCCCATAGGTTTTCACTAGGTGGTGGTGGTGCAGTAACTACAAGTGCACATCATATCTCTTACGTGCTCCCATATTTACTCTGGATTGTGCCCTGAGTCTTGCATGGTATGGTTGGGTAGAGTACCAGAGGTATTTTTTATTTACATCTGGGTAGGCCTTGTGGCCGCTTGTGTATTTCTTCCGACACATGCCAGCTATATAAAGTTATGAAAGTCAAATGTATGAAAGTCAAGGTACTGCTTTATTTTGGTCCTTCTTAGGATGGCTAATTTACCCTGCAATCCAGAGTAACTACGGGAAGATGTAAGAGGCACTTAATCTGGATTGCTCTATACATTTCCCATAGGTGGCACTGTAACTATGTCAGTATAAAATGTCCCATCGTTACTGTGGATTGTAACCAAAATCAGTCTCCATTCAATGTATCTTTGGCATCGGGGACAGCTCCTGTAACCCTTAGATGACCAATGGGATCCACTGACTGGCAATTATAATTTATGCAAACTGACCCTACAATCCAGAGTAACTACAGGTGCATGTAGGAGACATTACATGTACCCGTAGCTACTGCACCACCTAGTGAAAACCTATGGGAAATTCATATTGCAATCCAGAGCAAATTGTTCTTACACCAGAGCAAGGACTCCCTGTAGTTACTCTGGATTGTGCCCTAAGCTATTTTTAGATGGTCATCTAACCCTTAGCAAGCATTTCATTCTCCACTTGTTGCTTAATCTAAAGGAGCATGATGCTCCTTTAGATTAAGCAACAAGTGGAGAATGAGACTCATGCATGCTCTTCAACTGGCTACGTATTTTGTACACTATTCCCATTTTCCACACTGTTCACTACATATTTTGTACCTTGTTCCCGTTAAAGCAACCAGATTGGGTTGTGTAATCCTAAAAACACAAACACACACACACACACCTAGGGAGAGAGCAGAAGTTATCAAAGGAATCACAGCTCCCATTGTCTCACATGTCCTGTGAGAAAAGCCACGACTGGCATTTGAGTAATGCTGACCTTTTACCACCCTCAAATAATTTAAATCAAAGCTTCCTCATATTCCTTGGGGCCTCAGTCAACACTACCTGTCCACTCACATTCCAGGCTCCTTTCCAAGCAGAGCTGCACGTCGCAAACAGAGCTGTTTCCTCATGTGCCGCCAACCTTATTGATAATTCCCTCTGTACTATACATTTCAAAGCGAATGACACAGAGGAACATTTGAGTCTTTTTCCCACCCATCGACCTGGGGTCCTCTAAGGGCCTTTGTTGCAAGTGTGCAAATATCCAGTGTACTGTCATGCTCCTGCTCTTAGGCATAGAAGCCTTTTGAGATTTGCCTTGAAGGTCTGAAGTTGTCTACTTTTTCAGAATACTAACCTGACAAAAAATGTTGCAAACAACATAATTCTACCAAAGACATTTAGACTAACCATTGAAATATTTTTTTTAATTCTCACCTAGTATAAAGCCCAAGGATCCCCTTTGATGTTCACTGCATCAATGGGTTTAAAGCATGTTCACATTTGTTTACCTTTTCTGAACAACATGTCTGTGAAGTCCCAACTAAAATTTTAGCAACCCTGATTCAAGGTGTTTAGAATTCATATTGTGCTATGCTTCCAACTGGATTTTGTTCACAGACAGCCCTAAACAACTTAAAACACAATCCAAACCATGTCTACTCAAAAGTAAGTCCCTTTGTATTCATGGGTCTCACTCCCAGGAAAGTGTCTTTAGGATTGCAGCCTTAATCCTCCACACAGCAAAGCAGCAGCAGCATTGTGGCTGAAATCCTAAGCACACTTTCCTGGAAGTAAGACCACTGAACACCACGGGGCTTACTTCTGAGTAGGCATGGATAGGATTGCACTCTGTGACACCTGCTGGATCCCACAGGGGAGTTTCATCCCTTTCATCAATGTAAGCACACACAGAACTATTAGGTTCACCCAGTCCACCTGAATCACATGGATTCCATTTAGCAAGTGGTAACAAGGGTGTTCCAAGACATTTTGGTACCTAAGGTGGAAAATGGCCCTCCTACTAACAGTTAATATGGGACTCAGTCCACAGGGAGTGTTTTTCAGCACAAGCCCTATGAAATGAACAGGAGCTACACAAGAACAGCTAAGGGAAAAAATTATATGGACAAGAAGACCTTAGAAAATCTTAAAAAACAGAGTAAAATCCAATTTAAGCTTGAGGATAAAGGTGGGATGTTAGTAATGATGAAGAGTTAAGATGATATCATGGAAGGCCACCATTATCTGGGAAATATAGGTTATCAGAAATGTATCTGAATCAATTCCTACTGTAATCTTTAATAGAGAAATCATAGACTCATGTCTAAATGAACTTTTTTGAGTTTGGGGTTTTTAAAAAAAAATTCATCAGAGCCTTCTACTACTGTAGCATGTTCTCACAAACAAGCAGACAACCTAGGTATCAGACACAGGATCTTTTATTCAACACACGTGTTGGGCAAACTCCCCGGACTCATATCCCAAAGCAAGGATGGCTCTAGGCTCTTATCTTTTACAGTTGCAAAGCCAGTTACAGAATGCAAGAAGCATTATTTTCACTTAATTGGCTACTTCAGCCAAATATGATCATTACAAACAGTTCTAATTGGTTTCCAGGTAAGCATTCTTAGTAGCCTCTGGGTACTTTTCCACTTCTTAGAGGATTCTTCCAGACCCCCTTTCTTCTAGTACCCAAAGTCACACTTTGGATACATGTTACTTACTGGTATATCCTGTGGTTGTTACAAAAGGTTTGGTTAGATCACTGGTTCCCAAAGTGGTTGATATTGAACCCCAGTGGTCGATTTCAACTTTCAGGGGGTCTGTGTCAGTGACAAAAAATTGGGGGGTCCACAGTATGTAAATGGGGGTCCACCCACCAAAATAATTATTTCAGGCGTTTTGTAAACTTTTAAGTAAATATTTTTAATTTGAGATAATTAATTATATGAGTAGGTACGATAAGTTTTGGACTTTGTTATATTTCTTCAAAATCACAGAAATTATAATGTAGCTTGTGAAAATAAAGATAATAGTAGTTTTTACATAAAAATAGAATTTTTAATTTAATTGTTTCAATAAAGGTCTGAATAAAAAAATTAAGTTCATTTTCTTTTTTTTACAAATCCCTATCAAAGTGAACAGCACGTGTCAGCTGTGAAAAACATATCTGACAATATAATGTTTAGGAAAATTTAATATTAAGCAGGAAGGGGGTCTACGGCAAAAAAATAATTTGGAAAGTGGTCCACAAAACAAAAATGTTTGGGGACCTCTGTGTTAGATGGAGAGCTTGGGGGCCTTGCACAGCCTATGGTTAGGGTGGGCTGCAGAGCCTTACACTACTGCAGTGATTACATTTTTCATCTCATGGCACACTGACAATGTGCAAAAATTGTCAAGGCACATGAGTTTTTTTGACAACTGACAAGGCACACCATGCTGCTGATGAGGACTCACACCCCTATTGGCCCTACTAAAACACAATCCTAACCATGTCTACTCAGAAGTGAGCCCCATTGTATTCAATGGAACTAACTCCCAGGAAAGTGTTTTTAGGATTGCAGCCCTAGTAAATCATCCTTTCCCCAAACTTCTACCACACACCTGCAAACCATTTTCAGCTCACCAGTGTGTTACTGCACACTGGTTGAAAATTGTTGTGCTACTGGAACTAGGGAGATAGGTGGGGAAGAAGACAGACTGATGCTGGGAGAGGGCAGAATGAGGCAGGGTGACCAGATGCCCAACCCCCAAAGGGAGGACAAGGTCTTGGTTTCCTCTCAGCCTGGCCTTTCCGGCAGACAATGGCACACTTGCCTACTCATGAGTAAAGCCACAATATTGGGCACTTTCACATTCCTATAGAGCTCAATGCATGATTTTTATTTTTTGGCCATAACTTTTGATAGGAAGGAGATATTTCAAAAGCGATTTTTGCATTGGATTCTGCTCTTCTATACAAATCCAATGACATATGACATGATGGGGTACTGCACACCATTACAAAGTTCCAAAATGAAGCCAAAATGGAGGACAATGAAGCCCTTTTGGAGGACATGTGGACAGGAGGCTAAAAAAGAGGACAAATCAGGAAATTTCCAGTCATATGGTCACCCTGGCATAGGGGAGAACTGATGTACCAATATCTTATTCCCCTTTGCATAAGGTTGCCATAATTCTCTTCCACAAAACTGGGACAGGACCAATTTTCTGGGAAATATGGCAACCCTGCCGTCATAGCTTTGATCTGTCTTCCCACATCCACTCAAACTGAGACCTCGTATGACAGCAAGGGCTTACCCTAGAGCAAGGGAACAAATGTACCCTCACCTTAAAGAGGTCTTCATTGTCTGAAATGCCCCCGTAGGATGCACAGGGAAAGGGCAATTCCCATGCCCACTATTATGTGGCTGCATCACTACAGGAGGAATTAAGTAGGACTGAGTTCCCTATCATTCCGCAACTTTTTCTTCCACAGATTCAAAATAACATAAAGCTATTCTAGTGGTGCACTATAATATCTTAGTGTGGCTTTTTATAAAGCACATTTACTGATTGAGTAATGGCCCACTCCTACAGAGGGCCTACAGCAATGGATCATCCAGTCTCCTGCCAAAAACCCAAAACAATCTGCTGCTAAAAAAGAGTTTTACAAAGCCAAAAATATTGATAGATACAATTTTTTAAAACTAAGCGGAAGGATTTGAGCCAATAATGGGATGAATATATCTCCTATGATATGGAGTGTAAAATATTACTAATAAACATTGGTATTTTTTAGAGAATGTCAATAGATTTTTAAAAAATTCTTCTTGCATATAGAAAAAAATCAGGATTTTAATGGTCAGATATGTATAGGTCATTTTTAAATAGTCCATTCATTATAATAAATGAAGTCAATAAATGATTACATACAACAATTTGAGTTCTCTGCCAAACAGGTTGGGAGAGAATCAATTTCCAAAATGCTAGTTAAGAAAAGCTATTTGATTTATCAGTTAAACAGGTACATGAGAAGAAAGCGATCTAAACAACTTGACCAGGGGTGTCCAAAGATTTTGGCAGAAGGGCCACATCATCTCCCTGACACTGTGTCAGGAGCTGGAAAAATTTCAAATTTGAAAACATTTGCATAAATTTACATTAAAAAGTGTATTAGAGACAGATCCGGAGGTTTTTAAAAGCTTGCCCAAGGGCCAGATGGAGCGGTCTTGCTGCAGGCAGTATTGAGGCTTGCCACTTCTGGCCCTGAGGCCAAGATTTTTACATAGATCATTACATAGATCATAGACTACAGATCTTTACATTGGTCTCCCAGTAGCAAAGGGCCCCATTTTCTCCATTGAGTGGATGCCCAGAAGCATACTCCTCGTTCACACATTGACTGAATATACAAAGGTGAGGACAAGACTTGTGGCTTACTCCCTTGTTCCACTGTGTGATCATCCATCACACTGGGGCCATTTTGGAACCATCTTCAATAGATGTTCATATACAATCTAAAGAATAGCCAAAGGGATGGTTCTGTGATTACAGAAGATCTGTTGACTACTCCCAGTTCAGGGTTTCAGCTGTCTAAGCTCTTTTCAAAAAGTCAACATGGCACCTGCTTGATTCTCAGCAGAAAGTGTCAGAAATGCTTTCATGAGTGTATTATAAGCTCGCTGCAATCTAGTCCCTCAGCAATTCTACCATCTGCTTCACATATTGCCCATATCAGATGCTTCTGCCAAAAACAGTTTAATTAATACAGCAACCAAAGACTGCATAAGGAAGCCAAGTAAAGTTTATCTGCACAGAGTAAAGGTGCAGGGTAGGTTAAAAACAAGAACAACAAATACTGGAACCTTTGACAATATTTATTCCCCTTTTCCAGAGTCAGTCTTTCAGCGCTTTAGCCAATTGCAACACTCACCAAACTACGGAGTGTGGGTTGGATCTGGTTCAGAACTGCACCTTTCCCCACATGTGCCTTTGTGGGGATGCTAGGGGCAAGGGGATGAAATTTCCCTTCTCCCAAGAATCCGTTGGTGGTGGCCTATAGCACTCAGGATATGGTCACAGGCCATTTTGGTGCTGTGGCTGTCCTGGTGTTGTGGGCAGCTCAGGATTGGGCTAACCTACCTTTGAGTGCAGAGGTATCCAACACATTCTGTCAGTGGTTGTATAGTATTTGGTGACAAGGAAACAAAACCTCTGAAATGCTTTCATTGTCACTTGTTAATGCGCATGATGCAGCAGTGAACTGAACTGAAAGTCAAAGGTTGCCTTTCAGCTCTGGGCACTAATATCCAAAGCACATGTGGAAGTGACAATTGATTTCTTTTCTAAAGAAACTGACAATTCCACACTCTATTCCCGTGACCGAAAACAAGTATACGGAGGGTTCACTAATGCAATGGTCTGCATATGCTCAAAAGAACCCATGACTTTACTTGACAAGATCTTAGTTACGGTTGCCAGATGGGAAATACAGCTTCTCCAGTTCATTTAACAGCCCTGATTTAGTGGGATTAGAACATGCCTCCAGATGACATCACTGTTTACAGATGGCCCTGCCTACCCATTTATGTGCCATCCATTCAGCAAGAGGAACCAGTCATCCTAGCAAGTCAAAGATCAGACATTTTGATGGCAGATCAAAAGTAAATTGGGTAATAGCAGGCCTCTGTCAGTCTTGAAAGACTATAGCATCGTGCTCGGCGCTGCATATGCTGCATGCGAACCACGAAAGCCTGGGTAACATTGTTATGGAGGATAGGCTGTTACCCAAGCAGCAAATCCCCCCTCTCCATGCCACTGAATTAGTCCAATGGAAAGACAGAGCCAATACGATTGGATCCAGCTGCGTCGCAGAGCTGGGGTAAGGACAGGAGCTCACCCTGTCTTGTGGGGCTGATCTGGGTCTCGAACCCTGGCCTGCTGGTTAACAGGCACAGTGTCTTAACCACTTGCACCACCCACAGTCATTACCCACAGCCAATTATTACCCACCCACGTAATTACCCGTAATTGGGTAATAAGTACGAAGAATATAATCTGGACCTGCATGGAAGTTTTCTCTTCAAGTAAAATGGAAGGTTAGTGGAGCATGTTATGTTCCAGTATGTTATGTAACAGTATGTTAGCTGAGGGTATGTTTGAGTGTTCGGTAGACAATATACTTGTGACCAGGCTAACTGTATATGGAAAGCACAGTGGTACTCAAAGTGAGGGTCAGGACCCACTGAGGGGGTTGCAATCTCAGGTCAAGGGGGTCACAAGAGAGTGGAATATGTCATCTTGGGCTTTCTTGGGAGTAAATATCATTGAACACAATGGAACTTACTTTTGAGTATATATGGAGGGGATCCTGGATAGATTTTCAAATTTGAAAGTGGGTCCTGGGCTGAAATCCCCACATTCCACTGACCTAGCAAATTGAATAGTTAAGGTGACAGCTATGTGATAAACCAAGTAATTGTATAACCCCATCAGGAGTATGTGTGACCCCAGAGTATGTGTGACCCCATCAGGAAAAGCACGACAAAGAAGGCATATGATCAGACTGTGTTCCCTGGACTTGTTTATGAGCACCAGGTTTAGTGTTATATCTCTCTCTTATTCCCTCGCATACACTAGAGACATGCTTTAAAAAAAGGAATGTGTGAAAATTGAAGCCTAATAAGACAATTGAACAATACCATGATCGCTAGATCAGTGCACTTGACTTCATTCGCTTAATATGAGAGAATTGCCTGGAGAGAGCAGAGAAGAAGAAATGGCAGTTACTGTAAATTGCAGGGCCAGCATTAGCTAAAGGATTGCTACTGTGAAAGCACCCCCTCTGTTCTGCTAAAGTAAAGTAGCAGGGATTATTGGCTGCTTTGGGTGGCTCTGCTCCTTATCGATTTCTCAAACAACAAGGCCAGCTTCTGCTGTTCAAAAATTCTCTCTCACCAGTTCTGTGAAATCAAGTTGGCAGCTTCTTTTATTTTTGCAGAGAAGCACATTCAGGCTTATCTAAGTGGATATATTCTGATAAGGTTGTTGCAAATATATATATATCTGTGTGTGTGTGTGTGTTGTTTAAGTTTGTAGGTAAATTTGAAGATTTTGCATTATGATGCAAATGAAGGTCTTCCTGGAGTTCAACTTCAAGATTTCCCAGCTCCCAAAAAGAAATCAAGGGATTGGAAGCAGACCAGTGGTGGGCTCCAGCAGGTTCGCACCTACTCTATAGAACCGGTTGTTAATGAGAGATGGGACATATAAAGTTTAAAAATAGCCATTTAAAAGTGGCTGCCAGATGGACAGAGAACCGGTTGTTAATTTCTTTGAGTCCCATCATAAAAGCAGACACAAAGATCAAGGGGCTATTATCTCCAGTTCAAGTTCCTGTCAAATGACTGGGAAATAAAGAGCAAATCTAGATATCACTTCAAGGGCCTGAAAACATTAGTGGTATTAGTATTAGTATTAGTATTAGAACTAGTAGTAGTAGTAGTAGTAGTAGTAGTAGTAGTAGTAGTAGTAGTAGTGCAAAATGAACTACAGCGAACAGCTGCCTTGGGCATCTGTTGTTTTACAGAGGAAAGGCAGGATATAAATCTTTTAAATAAATAAAATAAAATAAATTAACTAGCTGTACAGAGCAGAGCTTTTCAAACTGTGGATGTGTCCTGCAGAACCTCCTGTGAAAGCACAGGTGGTAGAAAGATCGGATAGCTATTTTCTTCAAGCACTGGGGCTCTTCCAAAATCAGACACAGTGGTACCTCGCTTAACAAGCGTTTCGCTTAACAAGCGTTTCACATAACAAGCAAAAATTTCCTTCACATAACAAGAAATATTGTTTCACATAACAAGTTCCGCTTCACTTAACAAGCAAGCACGCTATGGGCATGCATGATATGCAGCCCTGACGCTCCGCATGGAGGCTCTTTAAAAGGGCTGCTTGCCAGCGCTGCTGCCTCTAACTGCCCCCAAGTACCCCCATCGACCACCTTGAACCTCCAGCAGCAGCCCAACTAAGCCTCCTAGGAAAGTGTCTTTGATTGCAGCCTTCTAACCATGTCTACTCAGAAGTAAGCCCAATTGTGTTAAATGGGGCTTACTCCCAGGAAAGTGTCTTTGATTGCAGCCTCTTAACCATGTCTACCCAGAAGTGAGCCCCATTGTGTTAAATGGGGCTTACTCCCAGGAAAGTGCCTTTAGGATTGCAGCCTAAGTAGACTTCATAGGATCATGCACATTGAATGCATGTTATGAATTCAATTCCAGTGTTTTGTCATTATTTTTATATCCAGTTAATATTTTTATATGGATATTTGGGGGGCTATGGAACCAATTGTCTGAGTTTCCATTATTTCCTATGGAAAAATCTGCTTCATTTAAAGAGTGTTTCACTTAAAAAGCATGCCTCCGGAACAAATTAAGCTCTTTATGTGAGGCACCACTGTAACTGCTAACTTCCCTGCAAAGAGCTGAGCTCCTATGGTTTGCAAGCTTTTGTAAATGTCAAATAGTGACATTGCCCATCAAGTCTTAAGAATATTTATTAGGAATATTCATCATTGCAGGAAATTGATTTTTTGCAAGGAAGGGCTTAATCACCTACCAGTGCATAGTGTTGCAAGTATGTCATAAGGCACATCTATGACGCATACTGTCTGGCCAACCCAGATGATGACCAGTGCTGTGTAGATGATGGGCAACTGCCTCCCAGAGCTTTGTGCAAGTGCTGGGCAGCAGAGAGGTAAGGATGGCATGGGGTCATTCTGGAGTGGGAGAGGGCAAGGAAAAGGCATGGCGGGTGAGGGATTGGGGTTGGGCAGCACCAGCAGTGTACTCTACTTAATCCTGAAGCCTGTGTCAGGCCTCACATGATCCTGACGTCCATGTCAGGTTACTTGATTCTGTAAAAGATAATGATGCATTTTAACCCGTTTCTCCATTTACTAAGGGGAAGGGAATAAATAACCCCTTCTCCTGAGGAGCCACTACTCCTTAGAATGCTGCAGCAGCCCTTTTGGCATCATGGAAGCCCCATATGCTGGGCGGCTCAAGATTAGACTCCCCATTAATAACAGCACACTCCTAACCATGGCTAGTCTACTCAAAAGTAAGCTCCATTGTGTTCAATGGATCTTACTTCTAGGAAAGTGTCTTTAGAATTGCAGGCTAAGTAAAACATTTCTTGTAAATAAATGAATAAAAATGCAATTTTTTCTAGATCAACTGTAAAGCACTGTAAAGATCAATTGTAAAGAACTGTAAAGCACTGTAAAGCAAGGTAGGGCCTTAATTGTAAAGCAAGGTAGGGCCTTAAAGACTTCTTTTTAAAAGTGGGTCTTGGTGCTAAAAGTTTGAGAACTACTGGTATAGTAATATAAGGGAAATAAATAGGTCTCTATGGGCAAAATCCAGAGTAACTACAGGGAGTCCTTGCTCCAGTGTAAGAACAACTTACTCTGGTTTCCAATATGAATTTCCCATAGGTTTTCACTAGGTGGTGCAGTAACTACGGGTGCACATAAAGTCTCTTACATGCTCCCATAGTTACTCTGGATTTGGGGGTATTTTGAGGCCCATACAATCTAGGGTCAACAAACTGTATGTCAGGAAAATGGTTAAACTTAAATACCACTGCTTTTCTGTTTAGTTTATCCATTTCCATACCTTTATGGTAATCTTTCTTTTTTAATAAAAATTGTTTTAAAATAAAAAGTCATTAGTATCTTGTTTCTTTTCTAGATATTATATTTGATACGGAGGAGCGTTTGCTATCAATTATCAAATAATTAATATTATTTGATCCTGAGCGACAGTTGACCTGCTTGTCAGGAATGAGGGTTATCCTCGGCCTGGCACAGCATTCTCCAAAATGTGCACTGCTGAGTCACGAAAAAGCCTTCCTCGTCGAATGTGGCACGTATGGGGTGAAAAGAGATACCGTATATACTTGTGTATAAGCCAACCGGCATATAAGCCAAGGCACCTAATTTTACCGCAAATACTGGGAAAACTTACTGACCCAAGTATAATCCTAGGGTGGGAAATACAGCAACAGCAGGAAAGCGTGGCTGGCCTTGTAGCCTCAGGGCCCAATCCTGGGCATGTCTACTCAGAAGTAAGGCCCACAAAGAAGTACCTGAGTCTGAGGAGGGGCTTGGCTGCAGTGGGCTCCATGTCTTGCCGCTGCGCGCCTCCTCCACAGCCCGGAGAGCCAGTGCCAGCATCTGGAGAGGCTGCATAGCCTCTGAGGGTGCGCGCTGGAGGTCGTGCCCGCCATTTTTCTTAATTTTTTTTACTGACCCGCGTATAAGCTGAGGTGGGTTTTTGGGCTCATTTTTTAGGTCCAAAAACTAGGCTTATAGGTGAGTATATATGGTAGTTACTCTCCTCTTGCTGACTACAATAGCTAATGTTACCTATTCATCTGCACTACATGCTTCATTGTCATCATCTTTATCTTCTTCTTTCTCCCTTAGGATAATATGTTTGAAAATGTTTAAACTATTTTCTGCTTTTAAGGTACCACCATGTGGTCGTCATGTGGCTAATTATCACCTGGCACCTTCTAACCATTCCATTCTCACACCATTGATTAAAAACAGATCCACAGTTGTGTTAACTGTCTCTTAACTCTTTCATTGTATGTATTTGTGTCCAGTACTCTCTCTAAAACTAGGGAAATACTGTTGAGTGGAGTTGAGTCGATAATTGCAGATTGTGATTATCTTCTTCAGACGATCCACTGTGCTTGTGAATATGTTCCAGAGCTCCTGAAAAAAATCTGGAAGACAGGATGATTAAAAAGATGCTGTGAACTGTGAATACTTAATTTACTGGGTACTTATTAAGAAACCAACTGAATTTAACCCCTAAGGGAATGAAAAGGTGTAATTGAAGACTGACTGATCAACACTGAGTCCTTGCACCTTGAAGCATGAAATTTGGGGAGCTTATACCTTCTGTGGTGTAAGGACCCACTAAGAACCAATTTGCTGCCTAGTGGTACCCAGTGTCTGGTGACCAGCAGAGATGCCTAGCAGTTGGTAGGGATGCCTGGTGGTACCTGGTGGAGCCCACTGCCTGCTGCGACCTGGTTGTGCCCCATAGTGCCTGGTGCCTGATAATCCCTTTTTCTTAGCAGTGGCGAGACTAATTTTTTCTCTTAATATGGAAGTTTCTACATGTTTCATCTATCATGCAATAAAATTGATTACTTGCAAGTTTGAGCTTCTTCAGTTTTCCAGAAATAAAGCTCAGAGGGCATGATGCCTGTCTGGATGTTTCCAAGGGCAACCAACTGAGAGAGAGAAAGAGGTCTGTGGATGAGGCAGAAAAGAATTTAGTTTTTATATTTGTTTTCACTTTATAGTGTAAGATTCTGTTTTACATTCATAGCAGGAGTAGGAAGCGGAGTTTCATTTCTATAAGTGGCCCTAGAGACAACAATACATAAGTTAAGAGGTGCCAATTTGTGGCCTGGCAAGCATAGCCAAGTAGTAGGCCTGGGGCACTTCATTATGCTGTAGCAAGAGCGCTAGCACTAGAGAGTACAACTACAGGATGTATTGTACAATATATAGAAAAGGAATGAGAACATAAACATTGAGTTACCCCCAAATCCAGAGTGCCTACGGGAGCACATAAGAGACATTACATGCACCCGTAGTTACTACACCACCTAGTGAAAACCTATGGGAAATTCATATTGCAATCCAGAGTAAGTTATTCTTACACCAGACCAAGGACTCCCTGTAGTTACTCTGGATTTTGCCCTAAGTCTACTGCACACCACTTTTAAGCTACGTTTAGCTGTTGTGACATAGCAGAGGCAGATATGGCATGTGGTATTAGATTTAGACAACTCACCATGTGCTTTTTTATTTTGGCCCTGTTGACTACCATGTGCTTCTGGTGGCGCAAGTGGTTAAGACACTGTTCCTGCTAACCAGTAGGCCAGGGTCCCCACAAGAGGAGGATTTCCTGCTACAGGCAGGAGGTTGGACTAGATGATCCACTGGGTCCCTTCCAACTCTA
Source organism: Cryptoblepharus egeriae (assembly GCA_030015325.1). Lineage (NCBI taxonomy): Eukaryota > Metazoa > Chordata > Lepidosauria > Squamata > Scincidae > Cryptoblepharus > Cryptoblepharus egeriae. The sequence continues at coordinate 39,194,561 of JAREYC010000004.1, read as the reverse complement.
TGATTCTATGATTCTAAGTATGGCTCTGAAGGGCTCAAAACACAGTTGTGCACATGTGCAATCTGTGTACTGTGTACACAAGTATTTGATCTGTAAGTTAGTATATATAAACATACTCGTGTATGGAGATACAGATAGGAGAGACACAAACTAGCCATATAATTGAGTGATCCTGTTCCAGTTTTCATGTTTAAAATAATGCATAGTATAACCTAATTAGCTGATTTTTTTCACCCATGTTTTTACCTCAACACAAATGAGGTTGGCCCTTTAAATTAAAAGATAATTGGTTAATAATTAACCAATTGGTTAAAAATAAAGATAATTGGTTAAAAAGCAGTTAATGGTTTTTTAAAATGTCCTGCTTACAACGGCAAGCAATCGGTCAATCTCTCCCTCCTGCCTGGGCTTAGAACAACTTTATTTCAGGTCAGAGGCAAACCCCTCCCTTCCCCTTGGAGCACACAAAATAATGCAAACAAATTTGAAGTGATGCTCTCTTTTCATTCATTCCCAATTTCAACTGGAAAGAAGGGGTCTGCCTACAAGCCATTCTAAGCCCTGGAGAGGGAGATTGACCGATTACCTGCTTATAATTGAAAGCAATCTATTTTTATCCTGTTGTTTAAAGGGACTTTTAAAAATTGCTATTGTTTAATGTGATTTTTGCATCTGTGGAGGTTCCTGGAACAGAATCCTTGTAGATGCTGAAACTCAACTTGTCATTTAAAACTGAAATGTACATCCTTGCCAATGTAGTTTACATTCAAATGTAATTTGAATGATTTACATGTAACTATTTATATTCAGATTACACTAAATTTAAAAATATATTTTAAAAATGTATTTAAATTATATTTTTCAGATATACAAGTTACATGTGTGTACAAGTGTATTATGGATACTTTGATGAGACTCCCCAACCCTTGTCAGGATTTGCAGCAGAGAAGATGGGAGAGGTGGAAGACCAATGACCGTCGCTGAGTGAATGGGTGGACGCCAAACAGTATTGGGATGAAGAATACTGGGCCAATGTCTGTGCCAGGAGACCCGGGTGAGCTTTAACCTGGGGACCTAGTGTTTCCATGTACAGATCTGGAGGAAGAGCCCTCTACCTCTCTCGGAAGCAAAAGAGGAGGGGAGAGGGGAGAGGACTATAAAAAGGGAAAAAGGCAGGAGAATGGCAGAGGGTACATGGGGCTGACAGCAGTAAACCCCTCTGGAGAGAGTGCTACGATACCTCATTCTGCTTGGCCGTGTGAGAGAAACCTAAAAGGAAAAGAGTTATCCAGTGGACTTTAAGTACTTACCTTGTTGTTCTGTTGATGAAGGACTGTGATTAGCCTGGGAGATATGGTGGATGACTGGGATGAAGGGGAAGACCCTCCACACAGATGTGCAGATAGCCAAAGACATGACACGTGAACATATTTTTGCGTGAATAAAATATGTAACATATGCATAAACACCCGAGCACAGACACTTTGTAATAAGTGAATAACCCTTTTCTGTTATTCGAATGTAAGATAAGATAAGATAAGATAAATTTATTGTCATTGTACTCAAGGTATGAGAACAACGAAATGAGGTGCTCTCTCTCATAATACAACACAGATATACAAATATACAAATATCCATTTGAACAAATCAAAACACACACAATTTAAAAAGAAAAAAAACTATTACACTTAAAATATAAGTATTACATTGCATCCACCAGATTTCATAATTTTGCATTTAGCCAGATCACCGCACTTGGGTAAAAACTAAGTTTAAATCTGCTTGTCCTAGCTTTCAACCCTCTATATCGTCTTCCCGATGGTAAAATCTCAAACAGCGAGTGGCCCGGATGTGAAGAGTCTCGCAGAATGTTATGTATCTTCCTTTTACAACCCATATTATACAAATCCTCCAATGAGGGAAGAGAACAACCACTGATCTTTTGCGCCCTTTTTATCCCCCTTTGGATTGTAAAATCTACATTAGCAGGAAGGTGTATTTCATTTTTTAAAAGACATTGTGTCCTGCATCAAGAACATTAATTAACAGGTAATTCATTTCCGACTCAAACACATTCTTAGTGCCACCTGTGAAAAAGCCGTAACACATTTTCTTCCTGTCTCACTTTTAGTTATAAAAAGAAAAAGCATGGGTTTGGTACACTTTAATAGTATAATTCTCACTCACTCAGAAGTCCCTTTGAGCTTTATAGGGCTTACTCCTTAATAAATGGATTTAGAATTGCAGGCTTCTTCTTCTTGTAATCATACAGTAGATACACCGGTAGCTGAAACATAAGATTTTTTTCCACTTGTTCAAGGCAATATAAATATTAGAGTTGGTTGCGTGAAGACTTTATGAAAACAAAGCCATAAAATGAGTTTGGGAACATTTAGGCATCAATCACAATGAATTTAGGTTTTGCCTAAGGACAATCACCTTCTGTCCTCTTTGTAATCTTTAGTACTACATTGTGCTTTCACCGTTAAAAGAAGACAAATTTCAGTTTTTTTTTCCTTGCATGCTCTTCTATGGAATTGGGATCAGGGAGTGAATGGCATCTGAAATTGTTCATGGCGCTGGATGAAGTCTCGTGGCTATCCGAAGTAGGCTAGGCCCCAGAAAGGGCCTGTGCAGTTACCAAAGAGAGGGAGAATTTGTTTCCCAACTGAAATGAAACTCTTCAAACCCCAATGGTGGAAAAAGATGTTGATTTATTTCCTCCCTCTCTCATTACTGTGGCAAACAGGCAGAGTAGTCACTAGGGCTTGCATCACCTGGTGAGGGAGGTGAGCATATCACCCCCCATGATATACCTCTTCCCATACAGTGGTGGGTTTGGAGAGGTACCATTTGCCAGCTTCCCGTATTTTGTTGGCCATATCGAGCCAAGAGGCTGATTTATGGAGCATTTGCTGAGCTTCACTTTCATTGGGTCAGAACCATGCCTTGTGTTCCTCTTTGCCAGACCTGAACATGAGCCAAGGAATATTTGCTTACTCATGAGTTAACATGGAACTTAGTTTTGCTTTCTATGGGGATCAATACATTCATCAGCTTGGGGGAACTTATTCTCCAGTGTTTTGTAGAGGCTGTGTTCATTGAATCAGGCCCATTCTGGTGTTGTTGGATTCTTCTCAGCACATCCTTCCCAAAGGAGTAATTCCTCTCCTTAAATGGAGCAGTTCCACTACTTGCTGGTAAACATGCGATATGGCTGTTACACTTTCCATAAGTCTCAATGCATTTTATTGTTTTCTAGTTTTTTGGCCATAACTTTAGTTAGAAAGGCAATATTTCACTCTTTTTTTATGGCATTCTGTGGTAAAATATGCATCCAAAGGTATACTAATTACATAATGGGGTTAACCCCCATATGGTTGCTCAATCTAAAACCTCCTCTCACCTACTACTTGCTCTCTCTCCTGCCTAGTGGGACAAAAGCAATGGGGTATTAAGGCAGGGGAAGTGGAATCAGAATCAAAAGTTTAAAAACAGTCTCCTTCCCACAGCCCTTTTGCTTAGTTTTAGATTTCCAGCTGTTGTTGCCTTTTCCAGAAAACAGGTCTGGAGATCTAATTATGGGACTTTGTTTTGGGAAGAGTGCATAATGTGAGAAAGAGGTGGATGTGGACAATGGGCTGGAGAGCATGTCTGCTTGAGAGCATGTCTGTGATGGTGAAGACCAAGGGATTATAATGTAGAAAGATCCTATGTATCATGGGGGAGGAACATGCGAAAAAAATGGAAATGGACAAGCACCTGTTTCTTTAATTAAGTTGGAAATGGACAAGCACCTGTTTCTTTAATTAAGGCTTTTTTCTGTATAAAAACGGTTGCTTTACTAGTTGTTGCCCACCTAATTGCACATCTAGGCATGTGGTTAGAGGCCATTAGGCACAGGTGTTCCACTCGAAGTTAAATCTGTGTTTCAGTCCCTACTCCACCCACAAAATTGCAGCTCTGCTGAGCATCTTGTACAAATCTATATATATATATATAACTGAAAATTCACCAACTGGCTCACTGACTGACTGACTGACTCATTCATCAACTGCCAGCCAAAACCACCAGGCCTATTAGCATGAAATTTGAGGAGGATGTTCCATCAGTGATAGAGGCACCCACTAAGAACCAGTTTTCACAAATTCCAACTGGAAGGGGGTGAAAAGAGGCACAACGCATTTTCCTCCATATACTTTCCATTGAGAATCCCAGAGTAATCACAGCCCTGTCTCAACCCCTGGACCTAGAACCATAAAATTTGGGGATAGTGTTCCTTCTGTGACATCAACAGCCACCAAGAACTGATGTTGAGAAATTTAACCCTTAAGGGGCTGAAAAGGGGTGCAATGTGTTTTTGTCCTATACTTAACACTGAAGACTGACTGATCAACATCCAGCTGATGCACTGGGAGGGAGGGTGTGATGGTGTGCAGGGGGGGATGATATGCATGGGGGGACAATGCACAGTGGAGAATGGCATACGAGGGGAATTTTGTTCCTACAACCAGTTACGTTTTTGTATAAATATATAAAATAATTAATATATAAATTGATCAACTTCCATTTCTTCCTCATCTATTTGCTGCAAACTGATGGGACCAGATGCCATGATCATTTTTTTTAATGTTTAGCTTTAAGCCACATTTTGCACTTTCCTTTTTCTCCTTTTTTTGATGCACTTAAAGCATCAAGAGGTGCCTTAGTTCCTCCTCACTTTCTGCCATTAGAGTGGCATCATCTGTGTATCTGTGGTTATTGCTATTTCTCCCAATAATCTTAATTCCATCTTGTGATTCATCCAGCCCAGCCTTTCTCATAATGTACTCTCCATATAAATGAAATAAACAAGGTGACAATATACATCCTTGTCGCACTCCTTTCCCTATTTTAAACCACTCTGTTCCATACTTGGTACGGTAATGCTTTTCTGATCCTTTTTTCTTTAAACCATTTTTCATTCTTGGCAGGAAACAATCATGCTCTAGTGATGTTCACTTCCAGAGGGAATAATTTTATAGTTCTAGTCTTATTGACTCCAGTCTGCCTAAAGCTCCTGTAAAATAAAGCACGTTAACAGCCAAAAATGGTTCTAGAGTGTTGTGGGACCTGATATATTTGGGTTCTCTGAGCATAGATGAACTGCCCCTTCCCATTTCACTTCCACGCCATTTACTGATCAGGTGGATGGCAGCAGGGAAAGGATGGATGGATGGGCAATTCTTTCCCTTCCCGTGATAGGTATCCTAGCCACATTGCCCTGTTGTACTGTTCCCCCTCCATCACCTCAAGGCCTGCTCAATGGGAACACTCCTAGGCTGCAATCCTAAGGGCACTTTCCTGGGAGTAAGAGCCATTGAACTTAACGGAACTTCTGAATAGACACAGATTACACTAATAGATTATGCTATTAGTGACATAGTTCTTGTTGCTGGTTAGAACATCATAGCTATTTTGGCATTGGGGAATGAAGAGAGATGTAAAAGTCAGCTGCTACCTCCACCCCCAACCTGAAAGCAGAGAGTCTCCTAAGGACTTGAGAAGGAGTCCTAAGGAGATTCTCCTAAGGATTTTGGCTGCTGGGGATGTTGCAGCAACCTGAAAAAGTCATTTAGGAAAATCGAGAGTCACTATGCAATTCTAGATTTTCCTATGTGAATTTCAAGATTGTTGCAACTCCTGCAGCAGTGTCACGGGTTCTCTTACTGCTTCCCCCGGCCCCCCTTTCTATTGGGGTCTGGTCTTCTAGGATGACAGATATCTGAGTCTCATCATCGTCCCCACCTCGGTCATACATGATCATGGACACGCCAGGTAAGTTCAAACCAGATTACTTTACTCTCTTCTTAGGTTTCCAACAAGTATTAACACAGCATTTCTCTTACAGGTAACCACAGGCATTTCTTGCTTCACCAACAGAACCCCACACCAACACAAGGTAAGTGCCTCTCTTTCACCTCCCTCTCTCCACTACAGTACTTCTCGTCCTGAGTTCTCACTCTTTGTCTCTTTTGCAGGTATGTTCCATCATCTCCTCGCCTCTGCCTGTCATTCCTTTGACAGGTCTCGCTGGTCCCGGCTGGGGAGGGGATCTTTGGTTCTCCAGCTCTACTCTGGGCTGATCCTTCTCCTCTTTCAGGGTCAGGGTCTCCAGGGACAGATCTTCCCCCTTTTTCTCCACGCCTTGTAGGTGCTTGGTTCTCTCCAGGGCACCTCTTCCCACCAAAGGACCTCCTCCACTTCTCCCTCCCTCTCCCTTATATCCTCGACCCCCCCCCCCCGCCCATTTCTTCCCGCCATCTCCCTGCCAATGAGGGTACGCCCCCGTGAGCGTACCAACGGGTAGATGGTCCCACTGTTATCCCCCTCTTCTTAGGTCCACCCCTCCCTCCTGTTCTCCACATGTCCACCATGTCTTGCATGGTCCACACTTCCACCAAGTCTGGAAAGTCTTTTATATCCAAGGGGGGGTAGTCTGGTCTCCTCCACACACGGAGGCTCTCCCCCATGTATACTCCCATTGGCTCCATATTAAATCGCTGGTATGCGTCCCAGTCCACTCCACAAGCAGTCATAAAAGGGTGGGGCAAATTGGTCTAGTGCTCTTGGGGACACCAGTACATGCCCTGATAGTCTTCTTGTTAATAGCGCAACTGAAGACCGTTGTCTGAAAAACTGATCATTATGTATCACTGAGACTGTTCTAAAGTCTTTGTCCTTCATCCTGCTTTGAAACTTTACTAAGGGCACAATCGAGAAGTGCACTTGGGTTACCGTATCTCTCACTGGGCTGAGCCAACTGCAAGATGGGCCACCCTAGTTATTCTGGAAAAGCCTTGGGGCAGCCTAAGGCAACATAGGCTGCCCCAAGACAGGTGGACCTGGGCTGCCCTATCTGGGGCAGCTTAGGCAGTTCTGGAGAGACATGTTGAGGGCATGTTTACCATTGCTTTGGGCAGAGCAGTTACAATGAATCCAGAGCCTGTTTCCGGAGCAGAAATTCCCTCTTCCAGCTCCTCGGAGTTATACCACCTAGGAGCAGGTATAGTAATGAGTAGACCCATAGGGGTCCATGACAAGGCAGAGTATGAATGGTAGTGTTGACTAAAAATCTGAGTTCTTGGCCAGCCTGGCTGCAACCCCTGCCTCTCAACTTCAGGCTATGGAACAACTACGGCAGCCACTCCAAGAAGCCCCTTGTATTCACTGTAGACTGTACTGGCAGACTCATCTGGGACTCCTTATAATGTAGGCACTACAGCTGTTCCTTGTTCAGTGTGATCTGAGGGGGGTCTCCAAGGGAGCAAGCCCTCCTCAAGTGTCACTAACTTGGTGACTACTTAGCTTGCTCTGGAGCAGCTAGGGCAGCCCAGGCTTCCTGACTTTCTGGATGCAGCATAACCTTCTGCTCTGGATACAGAATAGTTGGGGCAGCCCAGCTGGGGCACTCCTCACTGCCCTCACTCTGGATTGTGCCATAAGCCTGTCATTTTATTATATCCCTAAAGTCCTGCCTGCCCTGATTTCCATGTTACTTGTCAACATTTGCCATGTTATTTTTGATATCAACTGTGTTACTGCTTTCTGACAAAGCCTCTAATAATTCAGCATTTCCTTAAATTAGGGTACTCTTTGAATAGTGATAAATATGTGGTAAATATAAGTGGTAAAAATTTACCACTTAGGAATTCAAGAAGAGATTACAATTTCTTTATATTCCATCATGATAGCTTTTTATTTTCAATCTAATTTTGAGAGATCTACAATTTTGTAAAGTCAAGAAAACGTTATAACTGTCAAGAAAAATACACACAACTTTGCTGTTTAATTACATTCAAACACTAACTATAGGTTTGATGTCAATTTTATGAGTCAACATTACAAAACAAAACAGATCTGTTTAAAACTGAGTCTAATTTCATACTAACTATATTGTTGAACTGCTGTTAAGAATCTTCTGCTACAAGTGAAAAAAGATGCACTCTGAATCTGTAAATAGTATAATGGGTTTTCTCCTATAAGTGCTGAAGGCTGCCTTGGAATTCAGCCATTAAAGAATCTATTTCTTTAAACGTATCTGTTACGCTCTCAATGCACTCTCCAGCCTTGAAAGCTTCCCCGTCAATTATAATAGAGTCCTCATGAGTGTTGATTTCCATTGGCCTTTTTTCAGTAGACACTGTGCTGCAGTTAGGCATCTACAAGAAAAATATTCATATTTCAGTTATATTAATCACAATTTTGCAAGAAAATATTTTCATCCTAATCCAACAAGGGAGATCAATACACAGGAGCATATATACAATCAATATGAACACAGAAGGACACCTGGATCCATATCATGCTGCTCATTTGGAACACAGTAAACTGTCTGCATTAAGGGTCTTTTAATGTAGGATGGACTCTGGATTATCATCTAGATACTACGTTTTGCTTTAGAGAAGTTGCACGCAAAACTAATACTGGGGTGGGGAGCTCATTTTTTTTAATTATTCGCTTTACAGTCAATCATCCTCAAATCACATGTGGACTCATCTATATTTCATAAACAAGCTTATTAAAAGGATCTAAATATTATGAAATTTGAAAAATACATAGAAAAATAGTTTCATTTTATGAATTGACTCTTACACAGTCTCAATGATAACAAGCTAGTTTCACAAAGTTGCATCAGGAATAGATCAAAAATCTTTGATTAAAAGTTTCTAGAATGTGTGAGACTAACATAGTCAACTGATTAATGGACTGGACAGGCTGCAATCCTAAGCTCCAGTTAGGACAGCATAAGCCTTGGCATAAGTTCTGTGTTGACCTGGTGGTGTCACAAAAGTGCAGTTAGGCACTTCTGCCCCACTCCAGCGGTGGGTGGTGCTAGGCCAGTGCACAGGTATACATCGACCACCCCACACTACCAAGGGAAGATATGCCAGATGAGTTAGGCGTGCCTAAATTGGTTAGGCTTGTACCTTATGTGGGTTAATAGAGGCAATGAAAAATGTTAATTCCAATTGACCTATTGTCTATTTAAAAAATAAATACATAAAATCAGAATTTTAGAGAGGTGAATAACAAAAAGAGATGCCATTGGGAGCCTAACTAGAAAAAGATATAGAAATATAAGAAATAAAAAAGAATGTGTTTGCAATTTATCCAGCCTGCTAAAGAGCAAATTATACATGTAAATGTGTACTACAAAGCCCTAACCTAAAGAAATGAAAAGGTTTCTTAAGGGACTATAGTTTTGAATGAATAGAGTGAACTCTAGGCATGTCTCTAGAAACTTTGGACTGCTTCATGTCTCAAATAGCTCCTCCAAGAAAGGCACTCTGACAGTTTCCAAGAAAACATATAAAATGTATGCTCAGATTACCTAAGAACAGATGTGCACTAAATGTGCACATTTAGACATGTAGCCCTCCCAAGTTTATAGGAGGCTGCAATCCTAACCATGCTTTCCTGGAAGTAAGTACTATTGAACACAATGGGATTTACTTCTGAATAGACATGTTTAGAATGGCACTAATAGTCAACAGGAGTCAGAAATGTTTTGCACAAGTTTGCTAAATTAATAAATGAGTACAGTCTAGTACATTTAAATCAGTTGTGTCCAGCCTTTTAACTTCATGGCTCCTGGACCTTTAACAAGCTTCTAAAAGAGGGAATTTCAACAGGTGTAGTTTGTGATCTGTGGGATAAAAAGCTGCACCTGCTAAAATTTCCCCCTCTGCATACTTGTTAAAGGTCCAGGAGCCCTGAAGTTGAAAGGTTGGACAACACTGATTTAAATAGTACCTTATGTTGTCCCTCATTATAAACAACTAAGAGCACAATCCTAACCATGTCTATTCAAAAGTAAGCCCCATTTTGTTCAATGGGTCTTATTCCCAGGAAAGTGCAGCCTAAATAAAAATTTAGACAAAATGTCATGGGTTCTTTTAGTCTATCCCTTTATAAAGGGAAGAGAGCTATTAAAATGGTAAAAGATTTGCAGATGCGTGCCAGTGTGGATCCCCTTGTCTAAGATACAAGTGATAAATATTAATTTCAAAAATTGAGTAGGAATAAGATGTACTTCTCACTCATTGAAGGGCATATGCTTTCAACAGCTTTATTATAATGTGCTAATATGTAAGTTTTTGGAATCTGGTGTGATTACTTTTGGTAAATACATTAGAAGCATAGTAAATATTTCATATGGCGTTTCTTTGCCAAAAATAAAAATTCTTCTAAAGTGACTGTTCCAATCATTAGTTGTTAGCAAAGAGGCTCTGCAGCTATGAATAATGTATACCTCGTCCCTCACATTTTTGTCCTCTCCATTCACAAATGACTTGAAAGATGGCTTGGAGGGGCCTGAAACATGCTTGAGAACTTGGTCCAAATCTTTTAGTATAATTTCTGTCTGTGAGACAACTAATAAAACAACAATGTTAATAATTTAGAAGAATTGTACATTATATATTAATGCAATGCTATTTATTGCTCAATCAATTGCCTGGCTACAGACGTTATGTGGAAAGGGCAACTGACGTGATTCTAAATTCAGAAGGAAATGTGTTTTACATAGCGTTAATCCTATGTAATGAAAAACTGATTGCTTTCATTATAGTAAGACCAGAATGGGTTGATTGGCTTCTGCTAATAGCACTGTTTACACCTATTCTTCAAAAACTTAAGAGATTACAAACCAGTACAGAAAAATTATTTAAATTATTATTTGATTATTTGATTTGAAGTACAATTATTTGAATTGTACTGATGCTGAAGTTCAGATCATGATTAAGTTAAATTATCTTCACTGAGAAAATGGGCAGGAATAGGGATCTGTCAACACTCTCCACTGCATATCTTTCCCTCTCACCTTCCTAGCATTGTCCAATTTTAATCTCTTTACTTTCCAAACTTCTTTTTTATTTGAGGTAATTTCAGTCAAAGTTTGACTCAAGGCAGCACCAAATTTTGCCACATTTCTGAGTTTTACCCTCATTATCTTGCACAACTGACAGTGAAAGCTTTCCTCCTCTTTCCCTGAGTGCAATGTTGGGGAGCTGCAACCACTTTTCCTCCTAAGGAGTGAAGCCATGCATTTTGCAGCCAAGTTTTGCACGGGTTAGAACTTGGCTACCTGGAGGTCAGTGATGAAATTGGGACATCTCTGTTGAATGTCAGAGGTCCCACATTAACTGCTGTACATGATCTCCACACAGTGCATGGAATCCTTGCAGGGAATGCAGGCTTGATGACCAAAATACCAGAGGATTCTTGACAATTTGCCATTCCTTGTTGGTTTGCCACTCCTCCCAAAAGATGCAAGCCTTTCAGAATCATGGTGGATTGATTATGAAATTATGGTAATTTCTGATAGCATTGCTATCAATGCCTTTATCATTGCTATCAATGCCTGTATTTTTAAAATTTTTCTGTTTTAATATTATTGGTTTTAGGAACTTTTAGAAAGCAACTATATTGGAAGTAAAAGTGAACAACAAAACCAAATGGGCAGAACCATTCTAAAGATGGTACTGCCCTAAGTTCAGTGGCGTCAAGTTGCTGCATCCTGAGGACCCGTAGCAGCTGCATGAAGTCTCCTTAGGAAAATGGACTTTGGTCCCGAAGCCTATTAATGGGATTTCTCTTGTCTCTGCCAGTTATTTTGCTGGCATCAGCTTAAGGGACTCCATGTCAGGCTTTCCAGACTGACAGAGTTCTGAATCTGGTTCAGCAAAGCTCCACCAGTGCCACTAGTCCTACCCTGTTTCCTCCCTCTGCTCCGCCCAGTAATAAATCTATGTTTTTATATACTGTCAGACACAGTCCGTAATAATTTGACATCACAGACACTCTTGATTCTGTGCTGAAGAAGGACTTCTGCATTTTTTTCTATTACAGGGATGATGTCAATCTTTGAAACACACCTCTCCGTTCCTACCTCTAGAATGAGGAAATTTCTATCCTCTTCAAGACTGCATCTTCCCAGTATCCATTACTGAGCATATAGATAGCTTTCCCTTTCGGCTCATTTCTACCTCTAAACACTTAAATCATAAAATTTTAACCATTCATCTATCCATCTATCATATTTCTGCTTTTATAGCCCACGTGTTTACAGAAATACTCATAGCACTTTTCCTGATTTGGGACACAATCCAAACCCACGAGTCAATAGCAAAATTCTTGTTACTTTTCGTGAAGCTGGATTGCACCTTGTATGATAGACATAACACCTAAACTGATGGAAAAAGTAGATAATTATGACAGTATAAATGGAGCAAGCAGATATATCTATCTACTTTAATGTAAACTAATGCCCCGCCTACTGTGGTTTACAAGAAGAAAACAGGGCAGCAGGAAACATTTAATTTACAGCAGTCTCTTGCTATTATTGCAAATATGACTGTCAAAGTACTCAGTAAGCACTTTGCATGCTATTTTTAAAATGCTTAGCAATAAGACTTTTTTTCCGTCTTGCAGAATGTGGAAAATCACAGCCACTCATATGCCAGATAAAAAGGCGCTGGTACAGTTATCACATATGAATGTTAAAAAGCTACCCTGCATGTACATTGTTTTTAAAATTCCACATAATTTCTCACATCTATAGTATGTCATTCACAATGTGGGTCACCCACACACACCCCAGGAATATGGGAATCGGTTCATACACACTAAGCACTATTGACTATGGCTAATATTTGATATGTACAAACAGTTCTCTCATATATTTCTCAACCTAACTAATCACTGTATAACTGCTTTGATACAGCAGTGGCATTTAATGCAACATAATGTCACTTCACCAAGAAGTGCTACTCATTTATTTAGCAGAGAAAAAGTAACTGACCCTAGTCTTGAGCCTCATTTTTCAAGTAACAAGCAATAGTTTCTTACTTAGGAAGGTGTATGTACTGTAACTTATATTGGCACCAACCTCTTTTTAAAGACTGTATTTCCCTAATTAAAAGTGTTTGTACAACTTTATACAAACCTAGATTTTCACTTGTTAGGATGTCTTCTGAGCCTGCTGCTTCAAGAGCACATGATAAGGTTCTTTTCCTAAAAATTCAGAAATAGTGTATGTGTTGCAAATTGTTAACCAAAAGTAGTTATACAATATCTGAATAATACCTTACGCACAAAGCTATCTTTCCAATTCCTGACTTTGTAAAAGAGGAATTGTACTAAATATTTAAGAAAATTACATCAACATTTTGTCATAACATCTCAAGCCAGTTAACCATTTATTAATACAGTTATCTGGGTGTCCCCACTGATAAGCAAAAATGTTAGAAAGAGCCATTTTTATTTATAGATAGAGCTAAATCTTCATAGTGGCAGGCTTAACCATGCTTAGCCAGGCTTAGCCATGGAGAATTCAAAGCCCAATGTTGTATCCACTAATCATCCATGTAGATAGCTAAGAAGTACAACTAAACTATACAATGGGTCGTTGAAACCTAACCACTGCTAGCAGAGAGGACTGCATGGCCCATGGTGGGATTCATTCAATAGGCTGGAGGCAGTGGTGGGATTCAAATAAATTAACAACATGTTCTATGACCTAATAACCTAAATTAACAACAGATTCTATGTCCCATTAGTAACCGGTTCTCAGAACCAGGAGCTCATTAGCAAAGGGTTCTAAAGAACCCATGAGAACCCCCTGAAGCCCACCACTGGCTGGAAGTCTCCTCAGGGTTATGGAACTGTTGTTTCTTCATTTCATGTAGGGCCTCAACCAGCTCAATGGGGGTTGGCTGCTGAAATTGCTGGCTCAATTCCAAGTAGCCGCATGTCAGGCTTTCAAGCCTAGAAGCCTAGGAGGGGAATAGGATTTGCAGTCCCAGCTACCTCCCAGCCCCCCTTGACCTCTTCTGCTCTCTTCCATCTTTTTACATTTCCCAGCCATATTCCACCCTCCTCCACTCCTGTGCCACACCATTGCATGGTGTTCCTGGATTTGGCACAGGCCTTCCAGCCAGCACTACCTTCTTCCATAGTGCCACAAATATTCTTTACAGCATGTTTGCAAAACTCTACGCCAGTGAATAGAATTAGGCAATAAATTGGATTTAGGCAATAAATGGGGGTTGGCTGCTGAAATTGCTGGCTCAATTCCAAGTAGCCGCATGTCAGGCTTTCAAGCCTAGGAGGGGAATAGGATTTGCAGTCCCAGCTACCTCCCAGCCCCCCTTGACCTCTTCTGCTCTCTTCCATCTTCTTACATTTCCCAGCCATATTCCACCCTCCTCCACTCCTGTGCCACACCATTGCATGGTGTTCCTGGATTTGGCACAGGCCTTCCAGCCAGCACTACCTTCTTCCATAGTGCCACAAATATTCTTTACAGCATGTTTGCAAAACTCTACGCCAGTGAATAGAATTAGGCAATAAATTGGATTGAACATTTAATTTGCCATCATGCATATTGCAGTAAATAAGCTAAATCCTATCCCTACCAACCCAGACCTTGTAGCACTGCTGAACAAGAGGACTCTGCATGGTATTTGTGGGTGGCAACATGGTCATCCAGAAGACATAAGGTAAAAAATCTCATTTATATACCTCCTACAGGTTGCCTGGCCTCCAGTGGATTTCCGGTTTTTCTGGTGTACGTTTTGCTGTTGTATGTCCGAGGTGTTTGCTGGTGAAAGACCAATGGGACTCCTGTAAGGGTCAAAGTGATGAAAAGGTTGGGACAGGATATTTGTTTATGCTGCTGCCACGTGATACTTCCCTGAACAGCTCCTGCCTGGCCCTCAATCAACCCAACCATGATCCTCCCCTAAATTACCACCCACTGCCAACCTATCTGCTCTGGCTGTGGTTTGGAAGCTGCCACTGCTGGGGCTTGTAAGGTGCTCTTCTATAATAAAGAGCTGCCCACTGTCAATACTGCAGGACCCTGATAAGACTGGACCCATTAGGAAGGTACAAGGGCTGCTCTTAATATATCAAGATTATCTAATATTATCTTATATTATCGTATATATTTTAATTATGATAGATTACATATTCAAACAATATATCAGTTTAAACTGCAAATTTTTAAAGTTATACATAATAAAGCACAAATTTAAGTGTCTCAGGCTGCAATCCTAACCCCCTGTTAGGCTGGCATAAGTCCTGGCACAAGCCCCATGCAGGCCTGAGGGTGTCCCAAAATGCTTTAAGGCACTTTTGCAACATTCCATGGAGGGTTAGGCCATTGCATAGACATGTGTCAGTCTTCCCACAGCACCGTAAGTATGAGGAGTGAGTAAGTTGTGCAGGCCTAAATTGGTTACGATTGTGCCCTAAGAATTATTTTAAGGAGAGAAAATGCCACCTTTTCAATCCTTGGAGAAGAATTATTTTGGAAAGAGGATCAATTTTACATTGAACATGTATTTTGCAGTACTCCCTACTCAGAAGATTCACATACCTTACTGGTTTGCCTAGTATCAAATTTTATGTGTGTTAGGTGCCAGCTAGATATAATCCTCTTTTTCAGGGGTTTTAGTAATGACTTTTAAATTGACTTTTGTGATTCTCATTGATTTGATGATCTGCAGATCTTGAAAATGCTGCTGTTTTCTCCATTTAATTCTTGTTTATTGCTTCATTGCTGAAGGCCACATTGAAAATATTTTAAATACGTGAATGTGTAATTACGCTATGAAAGAAATATGTTGGGGTACAAATATCTCCTCTGTTTCTGGCACCTGTCAAAAGCAGAAAACTCATGTCCAAGCCCAGAGGATGAGTTTTTCCCCCACTTCTGGCATAAAAAATCCATAATTTTTAACAACCTAACAAGGCAATGTAATCACAATACTAGCAGGGTGTTGAAAGTATACTTCAAAATTACCAGACAAAACCATTTAAAAAGACTCCTAACTTACTTTCTTTTTCTACAGTTATTTTTCTTATTGCAAGTTTTTGCCAAAGCTTTTACCTAAGAAATAAAAATGAATTGAAAATGAATTGAAAAGTTTGTAGTTATGCAGTGTGATGCTATGGATGATTACTCAAAAAATAAACCCCAATAAGTTTTTTTTTCTTTTTTTAGATTCTGGAGGGCTTTCCAGAGCCCCCAGATTCCCTAGAGTTGTAGCACTGGCAGCAGATAAGTTTTTTAAAAGCCCTCCCATGTTCTCTAGTAACAGTGTGATCCTTCAGATCATGCTGCTGCTTTCTCCCCTCCCCTGCAACAACTTACTCCCAACTACTTTGTAGGAGATTTGGAAGCACTGTTTTATACGTTTCTTATCCCATGGTACTCATACCATCAGTGGTATTTGAGGTGATATCTGCTGATATACGAGTGAACCCCCAGAACCCTGCCATCCAGCAGCAAGACAAGTGATGCAATTTGACAAGCAGTGGCAAGAGATGTGGCTCAGTGGGCAAAGCTCCAGCATGCACTTTTCATGTGCTTGCCTCCTCTCTGCCCTGAGCCTCTTTCCAGAACTTATCATATAGCTTCTGGACTCCCAGTTCAGAAGAAATTGCCAATGATGTCATTGCCTATTACTTCAGCTTGTACTTCCAGTACGTAAATTGAGTGAGGTGGTACAGTGACGGACAAACGTTGATAAGCACTGCTCTAGAATGCTTATTTAAGTAATACCATCTATCTTATTTCATCAGTTTGCTTCTGAATTATCTTGACTTTCAGAAGATTCTTGATGTTGAAAGTAAAAAAAATTAATAAGAAAATTAAATAAAGGCTTATAGCTAAAATTTTACAACTGTGATTCTAATAAATCAACATCACGCCTGAAGTAATGCACATGAAGTTACAACAGGAATATTTCTAATGAAATAGATCTTGTTGAAAATGATTTGAGAAAATGGAAAATAACTTCTAAATATTTAAATTGTGCATGTGTCTGTGTTTGTGTGTGTCTGTGTGTGTGTATTTGTGTGAGTGAGTGCACTTACTTTTCTGTTGCCTAGTACTGTATTATTTTTAGTCTTGGCTTCTTTATTCTTTATTGCACCTAAAAAGCAGTTCAAAATCCATAAGGATAGTGTATTAGTAATGTTTATTAGATGGAAGTTACAATACCAAAATGTAATATCCATATATAAATGATTTTCTTAGAGCACAATCCCATCCATGTCTACTCAAAAGTAAGCCCCATTGTGTTCAATGGGTCTTACTCCCAGGAAAGTGTGTTCAGGATTGCAGCCTGAGTTTGCAATCCTATACCGTACTCTTTCCTGAAAATAAGCACTGAATAAAATGGGACTTACCTCTAAGCAGACATTCCTAGGATTGTGCTGTAAACCATAGGCCAATGGAATGTATGCTTCCTTTTATATAGATATAGGACCCAATCAACTTTCCAGCAGTGATCCAGCAGGTGTTTGATAGGCAAACACCTACACTGTGTGCCTGAACAGTACCCAGTATCCAGTGTAGCTGTTTAAGAACTGGAGAAAGATAACAAATCCCATTTACAAACCAGTCCGATCTATTTCTTTGCCGTAGCATGCAACCACACCAAAACAGAATACACTGCATACTGTGGTGGAGTAGGGGGAAGACTGGAAGGTTTGGTAGACATAAGGGAAAAGTTATTCCCTTACTTCCCTTTTAGCCTCACAATCACTAATGGGCCTCCTAAATCTCTGAAAAGATAGACTGTTAGGAGGCAAGGAAGTGGGACAACGTTTTGGCTCAGGTTGCACATACCATGACACTGCCCCTCCTGCAGCCAAAACACCTTCCTCCTCCAGTTTCCCTCAAGAGCCAGGTGCACGAGAGGCCTGTGGCTGCCGCTTGTATTTCAAATGGCAGATCCAAACTGGCCACTGGTGGACCTCTCTTTGTGATGCTGTTGGGCCTTGTGACATTGCAACCAACATAGCCATGTTGCAGTTGGTCCTCATGCAGTTGGCTGGATAGAGGTGTCCATAACCTAACCATGGCATCTTGTACTAAGAGTTGTTTCTAAGAAGCCTTTAAGGGAGCCCATGAATAAGTTTTCATTAAATACATTAAGCTATATGTATTGTTGGGGGAGGTGGACTCTTCTGGGCCAATAACATAGGCATTCTAAGCAACCCGTGTGACCGTGGACCTCTTTTATAATCTTAAAAATTAAAAACTTCTTTGGATTTTTATCCAAGAATAAATAGAAATAATTTAAAATAAAATAATTGTCTTTTGGTTTGAATGTTAAGGATAATAAAAGTAATGCACATGGATTAATTTTACCATTTTTTGAGATGTAGCATATTTCAAGCCTTTGCTGAGCAGAACAGTTAATCAATGTATTTGCTTCTTCCAGTGCACTTTCATACCAGGCCTTTTTTCTCTTGAATTCATCTGGCTATGGAAAACAAGCAAACATTCATTACGGATGCATCCTTATTATACACTGATTTTTTTATACATGGATTTGACTCAAATAGTCACTGCTTGATCCCTGGAAGGGGGGAGAAACGCATCTCTATAAAATCACAATTTTAAAACGGCTTTTCTTTCTATAGTAGACAGTCATGCAAGCAGTCATTACTGTGGAGCCAGGGAAAGGCAAAGGGTCCATTTCTAATTGCTGACTGCCTCTCTACAACAGTAAGAAAAGCTGTTTCAAACAATTGTAAAGAGACATACTTTTATTTTATTTATTTATATTATTTGTATTCCATCTTACTCGTGAAAACTCAAGGCGGTTCATGAAGACTGAAGGCTTTTTAACTATTTTTATCTTTTCTGTATCAGGAGGGACTCCCAGAATAAAACCCCTGCAGTTATTCCTATTAGGGGTAATGGAGGTGTAAGAAACCTGGAAGTGGTTTTTTAAATCTATTTTTCCCACATTTTAATCCCTGTAGTGGTGGTGGTTCTGGAATGGAACTTATTGGATAACAAGGGACAATCCATATTACAGTATCAGTTAATTTTTTTCTAAAATTCTGAGTTGGTAAAAAATGTTCCCAATAAAAGAAGAAAATATTAAGAACCTTTGTTTTCAAAAGTTTGGATCTGTTACATGTACGTGTGTTGCAGTGATGGGCTTCAAAGAAATTAAGAACCGGTTCTCTGCCCATCTGGCAGCCACTTTTAAATGGCTATTTTTAAACTTTATATGTCCTATCTCTTGTTAACAACCGGTTCTATAGAGTAGGTGTGAACCTGCTGGTGCCCACCACTGGTGTGTTGCATGAAAAATAAATATAAAATCAAAAAACAATTATGAAGACATAGGACCCAATCCTAACCAATTCAGGCCAGCCTAATTCACCTGGCATTTCTTCCTGTTATGGTGTGGGGAGGTCGGCATATGCATGTTCACTAGTCTAACCCTCCTCCCCCCAGGAGAGGGGCAGCCATGCCTTATGGCACTCAACACTGGACTTATGCCAGGGCTTAGGCTGGCCTAACCGGCCTTAATACCAGAAAAAGCTTGGATGTGCCCACTGTTTTAAATAAAACTCCTGTGTTCATTTTTGAAACATATCAGTTCCTTATCATAAGGCTGTGAAAAGTTCCTGGCTCATACAGTAAACTGGGAATACCATTCCAGGCCAGCAAATTGTGATTTCTATTTTTTTTAATTGGGGACATGGCAGTTCAGTTTTTCCCCCTAGGTGCCAAAATGTCTTGCCCTACCTCTGGGCTGAGACCAGTTAGCAGAGTTTTACAATTAGATACTTTCACTTATTTGAATCTTAGGAATGATCATCATGCCAGATAGCTAAAATTTCCTTATCACAGAATACAGAGTCAGCCACATCTGCTTATAAGGGCAACTACTTCAGCGCTATAAATTAAAAATCCTTCACAACTTATAGCCCAATCCTAATTGCACCTATAGGGTTCCCCCTTATCCATGCTTTCAGTATCAACAAGGGGTGCCTTGTTCCTCTGCAGATTTGAGCAGACACCTATGTCTACCTTTTCTGCACTGAAATAAAATATGTAGCCAACAGAAAAAATACATATGTTTAGGAGAAGATATGGACAGGTTCTGTTTTGAATTATTCAGTCTCACAGTTCACAATACTATGAAAGCTACTAAGGTTTAGCGCAGAGATTTTCAACCTTTTTCATCTCACAGTACACTTAACAAGGCACTGAAATTGTCAAGGAACCCCATCAGTTGTTTTTACCTTTGACAAGGCACACCAGACTCCTCAATTCCCCCAATTTTCCTATTAATTAATATCAATCTCTAAATTCCCGGGGCACACCTGAGGACTGTCTGTGGCACACCACTCTAAATCACTGGTTTAGAGAGTTTTACCTTAATGTCATCGAATAAAATGAATCTACCTGAAATACCTTTACCCTTTTGCTAAGCACCAATAAATAAGTTCATCATCCTACCCTTGTTTATGCAGAAATTATAAGTTATATTCTTGATAATAACAAGAATTGATTGGAAAGATAAATGTCCTGTCAACAGCCAGGCTGTTTGACATTTCAACATAAATCTAGTGTAGCTTTTCTTGGCAGCTGGACGTTTTCTTCTGTAGCTGGGTTGGACAAAGCCTAACTTGGCGGCACTTGAGGACCACCAATTTTCACCTGCAAGAAGCTCACTTTTCATTGATCCACTAGCCTATGGGAGACTATTGGAGCTGGTGCTGGTATGACAGCATTATTTTACCCCACATTGCTTCTGAACAACTTGTGTCTCCATGTGTTTCTGGCTTGGCCACGTGTGTTTGAAAACATATGTGTTTGTTGATGTGCTATAGCCTTCCAGAAAAGTGTGTGTGTTTGTGATGTCAAATACTGGATATTCCTTAGTGCCTGCTTTGTGGGTGGCCAGAGTGGATACTACAGTGTGGATTCAGAACGCCTCCCAAACTATTTCTATCTCTGCCATGGGTGTTTCTGGTCAGCCATGCAGAAGGCTAGTAAAAGAAGCCATGTCTATTTTACAGGACTAATTAATGTTTACATATCCTAAATATAAAGGAGAGTATTATTCATAAGTTGTTTAATTTAGTAATGCATCCTTAAATCATTTTTTACGTATTATTTATTAGCTAGCACAAGAAAAAGTGATAAAATAATGATGTAGCATCATCCTGTTGATAATGTTAGTAGACTATTAAGAAATTTGTATTAAAATTAGTCAGAGGAGAAAGAAAGCAGCAAGCACATTTTTCAATATACAGTATATAGATACGTGTTTGCCACCTTGTGGTGAAAACTTTCAACATTTTAAAAAATACAGTGTTTGTACCTTCAACCTGTAATTTGAAACAGATCAACCTAAAGGTTACCTAATCAGCTACCCAAATTTAACCAAACAGAATGAAAATACTAATTTCATTTCTGATTTTATAATAATTTTCTCCTGCCCCATTTACTTTTGAGTAGACATGCATATGATTGTGCTCTAAGTAATTGGTGTTTTGCAATCCAAGCTAATTATATAAATATATTTTCATCAGTCACATCAGCAATTTTAAAAATTGATTCAACAAATTAAAACTCATATGGAAGAGCTGCTCTAGTGTTTTTCTAAAGGAACTTTTAGCCAGGATAGAAAATAAAACCACATCTGCACCCTGCATTTTTATATGTGCTAAGCAAGCAACGAAACAGGCCAAAAGCCTTGCTTCCTGGCCTTGATCTGCCCCTCTCTCTACCCAGATCCTTCCACCTCTCAGTCATATACCAGAAACAAGCAGAGTCAATGGAAGGATTGTTATGGGAAAATGTGGCATGTTGTATTAAAAACGGTTCAAAATACTGTATAGGAAAGGCTTTCCAAAGCCCATATCCACATCTCTAAGGGTGCAATCCTAAGCCTATCCACCTAGAAATTAATCCCATTATATTCAATGGGGCTTACTCCCAGGAAAGTGTGTTAAGGATTGCAGCCTAACTGTGGTAGGCTACATTTGCTTCCCACCATGCAGTACTCTTAAAGCACAATCCTACTCTTAGAGCACAATCCTAACCATAGTAAATAGTATGGTTTCTACTAGTAAACCCAATTCTGTTCAATGGGTCATACTCCAGGAAACTGTCTTTAGGATTGCAGTCTTAACCTCATGTGTCTGAAGTTGGGGTTGAACCTGCTTCTTTTTAGAAGGTTTGCTCGATCAGCGAAGAGAAACCATACCCAAGGAAAGAGTCTAGGACCCAGCCCTCACTGGCTTAAAAATTTCAGGTAACAATAAGGAAAAAATAAGCAAAAAGCAAGGAGGAAAAGGAAGCTAAAGCGAAGGGCAATGAGACTAGTACATATTTCTGCATCAGTTTATTTCCGTATCTGCCATACTTTCTGCTTTTCTTATACATTTCTGTATCTGCTGACTTGGAAGTAGCTGAAAAGACTCCAAGAGACGTCAGCAGTGCCTTGAGGCAAATAAAAACCTTATCAGCAGTGATGGGATTCAAAGAAATTAACATCTGGTTCTATGCCCATCTGGCAGTCACTTTTAAATGGCTATTTTTAAACTTTATATGTCCTAACTCTCATTAACATATTCTATAGAGTTCTATTGAGTAGGTGCAAACCTACTGGAGCACACCACTACTTACCGGTACCAGGATTTTGCAGTCAAAAAGGTAGAGTCCAGGGAAAAGGTAGAGTCTTGAGGAATAAACCAAGAAGGCACTGAAGAGGCTTGAGCCAAATAGGATAGTGCCTTGCCAAAAAGAAGGGTAAACCTAGTGCAAAAAGTCTGAAGGTGCCGTAAAGTTAATTATATCCCATAAGACCATTCTTGTTTTATTTAAATTAAAGCTTTCCAAGATGCCTCGTTTTTATATTCTAAAATTGCTGTTTCACAACCTAGTATGTTAGCCAATTAAGCTGGCATATAGATTTAAGCTGATTAAATAGACTTATGATTTAGCTATTCATTTTAACTGAATTGTATTTTGAGCAGTCAGTGATTCTGAATTAAGAGTGGAATTTTTTTTAAAAAATCAAATATTATAGTATATCCTTTCTTAGAATTTCTTCCATCCATTCTGTTTCTTAGTGCAAAGATTCATCAAAAAAGATGAATGATAATTTCAGAGCGCCCAGTACTAAACCGAAGTTGGCTAGCACAGCATCCCTTGAGCTGGCAGAGGGTGTTGTAAACATGAAGATGCCTGTGCCACCCTGCCAACACTGAATCCATCTTGGTGGTAGAAGAGGGTTTGTGTTGGGCAGCAGAGGGTAATGTAAAGATGATGGGAAGTTGCCATTTTGTGGCAGGGATCAGTGAGGCATCCTTCCGCTGTATCCTAACCCTTTCAGCTGGAGCAGCTGTAATTACACTGGACTGCTCAGACATCCATCAGCTAAATAGATGGCAGAGATCTGAGTAACCCTATAGGAGAGGTGGTAACATTAGTTGGGGTAAGGGAAAAAATATTTCCTTACCCCAAGGAGACTTCCAGCCTGTTCCTGAACTGTGTTGGATGAAGGATGCCATGCAGAACTGCTGCATCAGCACAGTTTAGGACTGGACTGTGAATTATGAGGAAAAAATGTGATTTGAGATTAGGGTGTTTCTGTTTAAGTAGGTAGAGATATTATCTAATTATGCAACAAAAGACGTTCTGTTTCAAAAACTAAGTTAACTTTTCGTTACTCACAAAGTGCCCATGAGTGCCTACTACTGTAACTTTCCTTTACTCCAGTGGTCTTCAATGTGGGGGTCAGGACCCCCTTGGGTGTTGCGACCTTGGGTCAGGGGGGTCATGAGAGGGAATCTGTCATCTTAGAATCTGATACTGGGCTTTCCTGGGAGTAAATATCATTGATTACAATAGGACTTACTTCTGAGTAGACAAGGAGGAGCTCTGGCATCTCATCCCAGTAAATTTGACAGGGGGTCCCAGACAGATTTTTAAGTTTGAAAGGGGGTCCCAGGCTGAAATGCCTGAGTACCACTGCTTTACTCACAAAATGCCTATGGAGATTATGCTTTTTAAATTTATGCTAATAATCTAACAGCACAATTTTATGCATATCTACCCAGAAGCAAGTCTCATTTGTTTCAATGAACTTATTCCCAAACAAGCATATAGAGGAGCTTGGCATAACAGTAGGAAGAAGCTTCAATGATGAGCCACCATTAATAATTTGCTTGCATTAATGTCAATAACAACTATGGAACTTATGCAGAGCTTCAACTCCAGAATTTTAGAATAACAATACATTATAAAGTAGTCTTTCCAAAGTGTAAATTCCCCAGATATATATTCATGCTAGAAAGTAATTGGCTTCATGACAGTCACCGAGATTCCCCTGGAGACAGGTAGCACTGATATGTGAAGCAGGATTCTTAGATCTTACAAGTAAATATTTGTTTGTTTTGTCTGAAATATTTATATTTTGCCTTTTTTCTGTCAGAACCACGGCAGCTTTCAACAAAGCAGAACATACATCATTCAAACAAGGGTTTCAATAAAAAATCAAATGAGATCTGAAAAGACTAGCTGTAACAAGAAGTCTTCAGCCTCCACCAAAAGACTGGTATGGAGAGGGTCACTTGCATTTCATGAGGGAGGGAGTTCAGTAAAACAGCGGTTCTTCACGTGAAGGCTGGGACCCCTTTGGGGAGGTGACAATTTCATTTCAGGTGGGGTGCAAAAAGCTGGGTGCCGTCATCTTGCAATGGGGCACACAGGCTGCTTTCCTGGGAGTAAGTTTCATTAAATGCAATGGTATTACTTCTGAGTATACATGAAGGAGCTCTGGCATCAAAGTGGTATCACTTCCTATTTGATGTCATGTCCAGCCAGGACTCAATTCTGGGGGTCCTGGGCGGAATATGAGTGGAGTGGACACTTATATTTACCTTTTTTGCATTGAAACAAAATGTGTAGCTAAGAGAAAAAATACACAACTCACTGTTCTTCCTGTTGTGATGTAGGGAGGCAAGCGCATGACTGTGCACTGGCCTAACCCTCCACCAGGAGTGTCTTACAGCACTTTTGTGACATCCCCAGGTCAGCACAGGATTTACGGCCGGCCTAACTGGAGAGTAGGACTGTAGCCTGATAATGGGTGCAATCCAGAGTAACTACGGGGAGTCCTTGCTCCGGTGTAAGAACAATTTACTCTGGATTTCAATATGAATTTCCCATAGGTTTTCACTAGGTGGTGCCATAACAATGTCGACGTAAATGTCTCTTATGTGCTCCCGTAGTTACTCTTGATTATAGGTAATGCTTCTGAATTTCACATTTCCTAATTAAATCTATCCTGTACAGAATATGATGCTATCATGACAATAACACTACACACGGGATAGGATTGGGCCAGAAATCTCCTTCTATACTTAGTGGCAATGAAGAGTGCAATCCTAAACAATTTACGCCAGCACAACTCATCCACTCCCTGTTCCCGTGGTGGTGTGGGGAGGCTGGTGCATATCTGTACACTGGCCTAATCTCCCCATGAGGGTAGCAGAAGTACCTTATGGCACTTTTGCAATACCCCCAGACCAGCACAGGATTTGTGCTAGGACTTATGCTGGCCTAACTGGGGATTAGGACTCTAGCTGAAATCACAAAGTGCTTATTTTAACATTTTAAGACAGAAAATTACAGTGACTTCTACAGAATACATTGTCAGAAATCTGGCAGAAAGAATGTCCTGAAAAGAGCACACAACAGAGTTCAAATATTGTGACAATGGAATTAACCTGTTCACCAACATGGGCTGCATTCCTAAAGACACTGTCCTAGGAGTAAGACCCACTGAACATATTGGGGTTTATGGTTGAGAAGGATTAGGATTAGGATTGTGCTCATTGTCAGTCTCATTCACAACTCTTTTACATATAAGTCTCTTTTACATATATCTTATATATGTAAAATATGTGAGATATATCAAAGATACATGAGATTTACCACCAAATCCAGAGTAACTACGGGAGCACGTAAGAGACTTTAACTGCACCCATTGTTACTGCACCACCTAGTGAAAATCTAAGGGAAATTCACCTTGGAATCCAGAGTAAGGACACAATCCAGAGCAAATTCAGCCTGCTCTGACCTAACTGCACTCTCCTAACTATTCTGTATCCAGAGCAGAAAGTTATGCTGAATCCAGAGAGTCAGGAAGCCTGGGCTGCCCTAACTGCTCCAGAGCATGCTAAGTAAATGACACAAGGGGAAGACTTGCTCCTGAGGAGACACCCCTCAGATCACACTGAACAAGGAACAGCTATGGTGCCTACAGTGGTGACATGACTCTGCACATCACCTGGTGCGGAAGTCTGTGCGTCATCCCTGGGATGCGCGCCCCCCCTACCTGGACTGCGCAGTCACCAAAGTTGGTGCCTGCGCAGTTGTTTCTGAAGCCAACTGGCTTCAGAAAGAGCACCGCGCAGGCACCATCTCTGACACCTGTGCAGTACTTCTCCGAAGACTTTTGGCTTTGGGGGAGACTGTGCAGGCGTCAGAGTTCGTGCCCGCGCAGCACTCCCTCCGAAGCCATTCGGCTGCCGCTCCGCCTCCTGAGTGAGGCCGAATGGCTGTGCAGAGGCGCGGACTTTCTCTCCTCTAAGGAAGTCTCCTCTGAAGCTGTTCGGCATGCTCAGTGTGTTTCTGCGCAGTGCATCTCAGATGGCCGTTCAGGCCAGCTCCTCAGACAAGTGGCAGCTTCTGGCTGCTGCTCCGCCTTGGAGCAGGCCTGAATGGGGGTGCTGATGCCCGGGGCCTGCCAAAGGACAGTCAAACTCCTCCGGCACATCACCCCATACGGAGCGCATCACCCAATGCAGCCCACACCAGCCTGGTGACGCCACTGGGTGCCTGCCTTCTAAGGAGTCCCTGATGAGATGCCAGTACATTCTACAGTGAATACAAGGGGCTTCTTGGAGTGGCCTGCTGTATCCTGAGGTTTGTGGGCAGCCGTAGTTTGTTCCATATCCTGAGGTTGAGAGGAAGGGGTTGCAGCTAGGATCGCCAAGAACTCAGATTTTTGGTCAACACTGTCATTCTTACTCGGGCCTTATCATGGACCCCTATGGGTCTACTCATTACTATACCTGCTCCTGAGGTGGTATAACTCTGAGGGCTGGAAGAGGGCATTTCTGCCTTGGAAACAGGCTCTGGATTCAGAGTAACTGCTCTGCCCTAGGCAATCCTCAACTTGCCTCTCCTGAGCTGCTTAGGCTGTCCCAGCTAGGGCAGAGCAGGTCCACCTCTCTTAGGGCACCCTATCTTGCCTTGCTCTGCCCTAAGCCTCCTTCAGAGTAACTGGGCTAGAGCATCTTGCAGTTGCTCCAACCTAGTGTTAGATAGGGCAACCTAAGGGCTCTTATTTGGACAGATTAGTTGCTCTGGATTGTCCTGTAAGTTGTTCTTACACCAGAGCAAAGATTCCCCGTAGTTACTCTGGATTTTCCCCATAATTTTTAAAGATTGATCCTATCTATTGCCCATCAGTAAATAAATCAATATATCTTTTTATTGCCTGTCAATAAGCAGATATATGTACTGACTGATGGTCCTGCATGCACTTCAAAGAATGCTGGGCTGACTGTAAGCCGATAGCTGTGGCTAAGCCATATTTATATCTGTATGTATGAGATGCAGGCAGAGCTGTTGAGTCAGATCTTCAAAAAAAAGGCCCTCTGACAATGACCAGCATTAAGGAATGTCTGTTTATATAAGTTTCAGATGTTTCTATCTTTCAGTTAATGACACAGAAAAGGCCTGAGAAGTCATCAGTCAATTCTACAGTCGACAACTACCCTTGAATTTAGTAAAAAAGAGAGAAGAGTAGATCTGCAATATCACATGAAAAGGAAATGGCCAAGTACAGAATGAAAGGAAATATAAAAGATAATGGAGTTTAAAAGATCAGTCAGAGAGGACAGAAGAGCACTTATTGATAGGCAGGCATTTGAAGTGGAAATGGAAGAAATAAGAGGAGATTTAAGGACACATTATCAGACTCCTAAGTGATTGGCAGGAGATTTAACTATAGAAGAAACACTAGACTAGCAAGAGCAAAGATTTGAACAACACTTTTATACAAAACCAACACTTACTGTATTTGATAGCACAGAAAAAAAATGATGGAACCTGACATTTACACTTTGAAAACTATTGCTGAAAGCTGAATCTGAAAGGAGCAAAGGAACATCACAGCCTTCAATATAAGTGGTGGAGTCAATGTAAAATGCCTACAACACTTCTTCAAACTGAACATGAGATTATAATCTAACTGGGCTCTATAATGCAGAGCCCAATCCTAGGCATGTCTATTTAGAAATAGGTCCTGTTGCAGAAAACAGAGCTTACCCTTATGTTAGTGTGGATTGCAGCCTCAAATGTCCAATGGCTTAAACCTGGACATATTTTCCTATTAATTCATAAAGGCTGCAATCCTAAAGACACTTTCCTGGGAGTAAGACGCATTGAACACAATGGGGCTTACTTTTGAGTAAGCATGGTTAGAATTGTGCTAACCATGAATGCTGTGAGCACCCCTAGAAGGTATCTGACCCTGCACGGAACCTCTTCCAACACGTACATCCCAACCCTACATTTGTTCCGCTGCCTTAAATAGCACAACTTTGTCATAAAAGATGCAGTGCTGAGCAGATGGAACCACTAGTGGAAACAACCAGCTGTTCCATGTACATACTAAGGGAAGGAGCACAATCCTGACCATGTCTACTCAAAAGTAATCCTCATTGTGTTCAGTGGGTCTTACTCCCAAGAAAGTGTCTTTCGGATTGCATCCTACATCAAAGCAGGTGGTGTAGTGGAGGTGACAGGTTGTGGTTGGGGAGGGGAGGATTGGGGTAGGGAGCAACAGGCAGGAGAAGGCAGATCTTGGCAGCAAAAGTGCAAACAGAATCCTTTTGCCAATTTTCCAATCCACTCTTCTCCTCGGATTTTGAACTTTCAGGATCAAGCACTTTTTAAAACAAAAATACCTGCGTAACAAATAAAGTAGTGAAACATGCAGTGATCAAAACATACAAAGTCTGTAAAAACAATATAGGTAAACTATTAATTAGCCAGCTTAAAAAATATTAATTCGACAATCTCCCAAGTGAAGCTTTGAAACTGTTAGCAAATTAAATGCATGTTAATTTAATTCATTTTAACAGCTAGCTGTATAACCTAAAGACTGGGACAAGCAACTCATACTTTTTATTTCAAAAGCTAAATCCCCTGAGCCAAAGGTACTGTAATTCTGCTGTGTCCACAATTATTCATGCAAGCTGCAAAGCTAGATACGGCAGGTCCCACTCTTTATCTCCCGCAGTTTATCCTTCTTCAAGAGAGCAGCATGCATTGTGACCCTTGATAGCTTGGATCTGACAGTGTAGTCTCTGAAAATGACTGTGTTACTGAATATGACTGGTATAGTCAGCCCCAAGAGAAGAAACCAGAGAAGTGGTGTTCCTAATAGATGATCAGTGTTGAGCACCTGTCTCATAGGCATATGCTACCACCAGTGGAGAGCTATGGATTCAAAATAATGGCTTTTGGTTATTATAGAAAACAACAACAATAATGAGAGCTAAAGTCACTGTTCTGACTCAAACCCAACAATTCTAGTCCAATACACAAAACAATCCAGAGTAACAACGGGATCTCTTACGTCAACATAAGAAAAATTTACTCTGGATTGCTTTAAGCATTTCCCATAGGTTTCCCATAGGTGGCGCCATAACTAAATCGACGTAAATGTCTCTTACTTCGACATAAGAGGTCCCATAGTTACTCTGGATTGTGCCTAAAGTGTGGGGAAAGCCTATGTACTTGTATACTCCCTTTTCTTGTTATCTCATGTGCCTAGCTAAACTGAAAGCTTTTAGGTTTGTTAAATCAGCTTCCTGCATGGTCAAAGTTGAGTTTACCCTACAAATCACCTGTGTGGTGGTTTGAGTTCACCTTATAAATCAGGTGAACAAACTTGTATTGGTCCTTTTTCCAAGATCTAGAACCACAATTTTCAAGATTAGATATTGTAGGAAACTATTATTTTAAGAAA
The DNA here is from genome assembly GCA_030015325.1 of Cryptoblepharus egeriae. Lineage (NCBI taxonomy): Eukaryota > Metazoa > Chordata > Lepidosauria > Squamata > Scincidae > Cryptoblepharus > Cryptoblepharus egeriae. The sequence continues at coordinate 39,164,634 of JAREYC010000004.1, read as the reverse complement.
TGAGGAAGGTTTCAGTTTAGCTGTGCATGAAATATAGAGGAAGGGAAGGATGATGCACATAGGCACACCTGGTTGAACAAAATCATAGTTCATTAGATCAGAATCATGACATCGGAACAAGACCTTTATTGAAAATAGTAAGCAAAGATTCTGAGGTCTAAAATATCTCCCTTACTTACTTACTTACAGGATTTATATCCCACCTTTCTCAGCAAAGCTGACTCAAGGCAGCTAACATAAATTAAAAAATTTAAAACAGCCCACCACCCTAAAAGTAATAAAAACATTGGCTAAAAATTAAAAAACACAACATCCCCAACCTAACCAACATCCCCATCCCCAAACACAACATCCATGGATACCTGATTAACATTTTTATCATGAGGTGATATATTCTAATTATCTGATGTGAAGTACAGTACGTAATATTTAACCATACAATCTACAGGAAAAAATTGTGCTATTTATACAGTTCCTACCTTAAATGAACTAGGATAGTGATCAATGCATTTTATGGCAGCCCAACGACTGGAATGGGGTTTCCCCAGAAATTCTACATGATGACTTTCAACATCTCCATCCAAGTCGTATGTCACATACTGTCCACTAACAGGGTCTGGACAAAGAATGCCAGGCCATCTTGAAAATGAAATGTTAAAATTCAACGATTTCTACATACTTTTTTAAACACACACACAGAAACACAGAAAATAAATAAATAATATTCTCCCTTATAATAAAACCCCTTGTTAACAGTTGGATAGTGAATAATGTGTTCTGTAAAGCACTTTACCACCAGGAGGAAACACACAATGCTAGAGGGGTCCACATGCCACTTGGTGATGGGCATTTCATCAACAGGTCACAAGAGTACCAGCTGGACATAAAAGAGCATCAGCCAGTGAGTGTCCCTGTCATGACGAAGAAAGACTTTTGGGGTGGAAAGAAGGCTGCTGCCAAACTCTTATCTTCCTTTCTCAGATAAGCCTGCTAAGAAGGTAGCACAGATCTGAGTCAATCCATCAGGGCCACCCGAGATCTGTTCTGGGTAAGGGAACTAAGGTGATTTAATTTCATGTGACTTTTGCTTTCACAGTATAAAGACCTGAAAACTCTTCTGTTGATATCATTACTGTAGATTATTTGTATTAAATGTATACAGTATTGCTTTACAGTATTAATTTTTTTTGTTTGTCCTTTTAAGTTTGTAAGCTGCCTTTGTATCTACAGGACTGAATGGCATGATTTAAGTGAACTGATGAATAATAAATTGTCTTCACCTGTCGACTACTGCCAGAGAAAAAGCTAAAATTTGAAGATTTCCCTGTTTTCCTTTTCTTCTATTTTTTTTCTTCAGCACATTATTGTTCTCATTATTTTAACTCATCTTTAGAAAATGTCAAAACATACAAAATAGAGCAGAAAATCCTTTGTCCTCCAGTTTTCAACAGAGTTTATTTTGATTCTCATCACAATTATGCATTTTAAATGTGAACCAATGCCTGCGATACTGTCAGCAAGTAAATTATAAATTTTATTTTTAACCTTACCTTGGCCATTTGTGCAATTTCACCAAAACCAAACTTCCTAAAGGGAGCTCGGAATAAATATACTTTAATCCATGCTTCTGAAACTGAGACGCCTTAGGAAAATATTCTTCAGAAACAGAACATTTATTAAACCATGGATCAGTATTCATATAACAGTACCATGGTGCACTGAGATCAACTTGTGCTGCGTCATCATTTGATAATAATCTCCATTTTAAACAGCTGCTATTTTCACACTGTATCCATACTTTGTCTAAATAAAAATTATCAGTTCCAGCATCCATATAATAAGATTCTTATATCTTACAGGTGGCAGAAGCTGTCAGATACTGGTTTGTTTGTTCTGAAATATAAAGAAAAAAAAAGATTCAGACCTACACAAATCAAAAGAATTTTGATTTTTCCCACTGTTGATTCCCATACCTTCTCAAACCCATACCTGAGCTCTCAAAAGCAAAGGCTAGTTTGCTCTTTCAACCTGACACATCATGGTGACACATGAGCAGAACAAGGGAAAGCAAATATATTTGCCAACAATCTTTCATGGAAGCAGGTTTTTTTTTCCCCCTATAAATCAAGGCTGCAAGTTACAAATAATTGCAGTGATGTCAAAATCAGCTCCAGCATTGAGGAAGGCAGAAAAAATGCCTTCAATTCTGAACTCCTCTCTGGTTTCGGAATGCATGTTCACATGACTGGCTATGTTCTCATGGTGTGTTGGTACCAGGCAGTGGACATGTTGCAGTGTTATTTATGGGGTAGGGTGATAAGGTTACAATCGGAGGAGAAATGAAGAGTGAGATCTGGTTTGAAAGGTAATGGTAGAGCATCAATGGCAACAGATGCCATTGAGGTCTATGGGACACCGGGCCAAATGGAGCGGCTGGGGGGCTCACAAACTGGAGGGCCCAGGATCACTTTAATATTTTGTCTAGTATCCCATAATATTTGGACATTTCAGTTGGAGTATGTGCCTCCTAACCAAAAAGATTTATCTTATCTTAGAGGGTATGTAGAGGTAGCAAATTATGCTGTATCTTTTAAGGTCTGCCAGTAGGGCAATGATATATCCTGCAGTTGGTGGGGACAGTCATAGAGACCACCTCAAGGTAAGACCATGTTTTTTGGGAGTTGCATTGCTATTATCTTGGTGTTAGAAAATTGGTTAGGATTGAACCCTATGTTACTGATTAAGGGCCCAATCCTATACCAACTTTCCAGCTCTGGCATAGCCACAATGCAGCCCTGTGGTAAGGAAACAAATGTTCCCATACCTTAAGAATGCCTCAAACACAGGATGCAATGGACATCCCCTGAGAACAACTGCAACAGCAATATTAACTTGCAAACCATCTCTAGCCAAACAATCATCGAAGTTAACTATTGTGAAAAATCTGTTATAATACTGTTTATCAATTTGTCCAACTGGATCTCTCAATATGGGTCTGTTGACTCCATAGGGTCTCTTTGTTTCCATTATGTTTTGCTTGAATATTTTTCTAAATAAAACTAATACCATATCACAAAGACATTATAACTCTTTTGTTTGTTTTTTCTTATTCAAAAGAAACTAAAATTCTTGCCTTGTGGTGAAGTGCACAGCATATGAGAATGTTTTCCTGTCTGCTAAGTTTACTCTGAGTAGAAATGCAATATGGTTTTGCACTTTTCTGCCTGCTATGGTGTGCATAAAGAGCCTGCATATAGAAACATTTACCCGTTCTGTATAAGCTTGTTAATGTAGGTCAAGGCATATGAATTTTAGGTGTTTGAGCTGTACTAATAAGAATTCTTAATGAAATGTTTTGACTGTGGGCAGATTAAAATGGCAGGCAAAGACATCTGTTTAAAATGTCAAAACAGAGGAGTAAAGGAACAAAGCAGAATTAGTCTGTAATTAGCATTTGCTAATTAGCATTTACTTTTCCCACATACAAAATTATTTTCAATTTTAATAATTTATTTTAGCAGTTGACCTAGGAACTTGTTGATAGTTGTTTCTATTGAAGATTACTTTTTTCCTAAAATGGCACTCAAATATAAAGTGAGCATGACCACTTTTACTGTGCTAAAGTTGTTTTACTGGGGTGAGAAAGGCACATAACTGGTGAACACTTGCTCTAAGAATGAGAATTCTCCTTAAAACAATTCCTCATTATTTTGTAAATTCAGATGCAAGGGATTCATTCTGGTAACTATCATTTTGTAGAAGATTTTCATAACTAGATCTTGCAATGGAACTAGTTACTGCAATGGAACAGTAACAAGACAGTGTTGCTATATAAGTCTGAGCAGACTTAAGGAGAGCAACACACATCCCAACATATTTAATAGTAGCTGCTTCTAAATTCTAGTTGGCTGCCCAATGATGTGATTGAGCCCCTTTGAACTCATGAATCTGAATTTCAGAACAAACATAGGATTGGGTTTCCGTCAATGGAAGTCAGCTCCACTGAAATCAGCAAGAGATTTTAAACAAGGTTGAATTTGAGGAGAAAACATCCTTAGCATCGCTATCTTCCCATTTGATCCTACCCTACAATCAGTGGTGGGCACCAGCAGGTTCGCACTTACTCTGTAGAACCGGTTGTTAACAAGAGATAGTACATATAAAGTTTAAAAATAGCCATTTAAAAGTGGCTCCCAGATGGGCAGAGAACCGGTTCTTAATTTTTTTGAAGCCCATCACTGCCTACAATCCAGCGTAACTATTAAAGCACGTAAGAGACATTTACGTCAATGCAGTTACAGCACCACTTAGAGAAAACCTATGGGAAATTCATATTGCAATCGAGAGTAAATTGTTCTTACGTCGGAGCAACGACTCCCTATAGTTACTCTGGATTACACCCCCAGTCAGCCAAATTTTAGGCATGTCGGCAGAAAATCCCACTACATTCAGTTATCAGTTTATAGCACAATCCTATGCATGTCTATTCAGAAGTAAGTCCCATGGTGTTCAATGTCACTTCCAAGAGAATGTGTATTGACTCAAAGTGGTGGTTGGGACCTTTCTGGAGAGTTACAACCTCAATTGGGGGATTACAAGAAGATTGGATCTACCATATTGGAATCTGGGCTTTCCTGGGAGTAAGTCTCATTGAACACTCAGTAAATACGGTAGATAGATTGAACACTATGGGACTTACTTCTGAGTAGACATGGAGGAGCTCTGGCATCACAGTGATGTCACATCCCAGTAAGTTTGACAAGGGGTCCTGGACAAATTTTTAAGTCTGAAAGGGAGTTGTAGGCTAAAATGCCTGAGCACCACTGATATAGAGGATCACTGCCTTACTTACAGTGAACATGTGTTGCCTTAGGCTGCCCCAAGCCTTTTCCAGAATAACTAGAGTGGCTTATCTTGCAGTTGGGTCAGCCCAGTGATAGATAAGGTAACCCTACTGCACTTCTTGATTGTGCCCTAAATGTTCCCTTACATTGAGAGGTCCTCTCTGTTTGCCTCCCAATTAACATGGCTGCATCAGCGCTGAAAAGGATGGGCTGAAAAGTGTTCTGAATTTTTTTATCTACATATTGATAAAATATCAATTTTATTTTGTTTTATCAACATATTCTTATTACAAAGCCGGAAAATTCTTTTCATGATAAAATTAAAATATGTCCTATCACTGTGAAGTGTCTCATGGAGAGTAATTTTGGCCAGAGAAAGACAAGGGCTGAAGCTTGATTGCATGGAGCATTAACTGTAAGGAAGCACAACATGTAAGACATGTTATATGGATCATATATTAAAGTGGGTGCCTTAATTTACAATTCCATGCATTTTTGCACATGGAGTGAATGAGAAAAGTTTTACATATAAGTTTTACATATGTAAGTTTTACAATTCAAACCCATATTTTATTCAACAGAAATTCTCATTTGTCTCATTTCACTTACACTTAGACTGCAATCCTAAAGACACTTTCCTGGGTGTAAGACCCATTGAACACAATGGGGCTTACTTTTAAGTAGACATGGTTAGGCTTGTGCTCTAACTTACATACCCAGTACTTACTCACTGTCAGATATGTGTGTAAAGCAGAATGGGGAGAGACTGGGGAGAGTGCCCATTCAAGTTATCAAGGCCTGAAATTTGAAAGGGGACCCAGGGCTGTCTAATATTGCATATATTTTCATATTTAGTGGTTCTGCCCTTGTTGGGGATCCCTGAAATTTTTGTTCCCCCGCAGGGCCTGAACATGCTCACCATGACCTTGTCTGATGCTGACATCTTATGGTTACCTGAGAGTAAATCCTGCTGAACTCCACAGTACTTACTCCAGAGTAAGAATAGACTTGAGATGTTAAAAACGTCATTTTAAAAGTAATCCTAGAACGGGGTGGCTAACTTTAGTTCTTCTGCACTTAAATTTCCTCCTCTAAACTGCTGAAGGCCTGCAGTGGCTTAGTGGTTAAGATTATGTGCTTGTCGACCCGGGTTGGTGGTTGGACCTGAGTACTGCATGACAGAGTGAGCTCCCATATCTTTTCCCGCACCTGCCAACCTAGCAATTTAAAAGCATGCAAATGTAAGTGTATAAGGTGCCACAGAAGGTGGAAAGGGAACAACATTCCATGATTTGGGGGTTTTGTCATGCCAACCATATGACCAGAGAGGCGTCTTCAAACAGAACTGGCTTTGGAACAGGGATAAGATCTGCACCCTAAAGTCGGTCACAACCAGCAGGACAACCTGCAGGGTACTATCTTTACCTTTTCACTGCTGAAATTCCCTCCCCAATACCACTGGTTCCCAAACTTTTTAGCAACAGGACCCACTTTTTAAATTATACTTAATCAGGACCCATCTAGGTTTACCATTTTTTTTTAAAAAGGAAATATATAATGAAAAAATACAGATATAGCCCCGTTATCTACTGCGATTCTATTCTAGATTTACAAAAAATCAGTGGATACCAAATCAACTGAAAAATTGACTCACTTCCAAGTTTCTTGCACATCCAATGTCGTGTCAGAATACCGTATTTACTTGAATCTAATGTGCCATCAAATCTAAAACACACCCTATATTTGGAATCAAAATACCATATTTGCTGAAATCTAATGAACCATCAAATCTCATGTGCATCCTAATTTTGGAGACTGAACTTGGCTGAAAAAGGTGAGCATTATATTCAAGTAAATACAGTACAGTACAGTGACGCCTCATGTAACAAATTTAATTCGTTCCGGAGGCGTGTCTGTTACGTGAAATGTTTTTACGTGAAGTGGATATTCCCTTAGGAAATAATGGAAACTCAGACAATTGGTTCTGCAGCCCCAAAAATATTCATATAAAATATTAACTGGATGTAAAAATGATGACAAAACACTGGAATTGAATTCAAAACATGCATTCAATGTGCATGATCCTATGACATCTACTTAGGCTGCAATCCTAAAGACACTTTCCTGGGACGAGGCAATTCTAAAGACACTTTCCATTTAACACAATGGGGCTTACTTTTGGGTAGACATGGTTAGGAGGCTGCAATCCAAGACACTTCCCAAGTGTCTCCCCACTTTTTCCTCCTCTTCATGCTGAGCCTGTCTCTCCCCATCTCCCTTATGGCTAGCCCTGCTTCCCTCTTCTCCACTGCTCTTCTCTCCCTCTGCCCAGCAGACGCCCGGCCACAGGAGGCACAGCGTGGAAGTGTTGCTTTCGCTATGGGCAGGCGCGCTAGGCAGCCGTGATGCTTTTTAAAAGGGCTGCCGGCCAGTGCGTTTGCCCCAACTGCCAACAAGTTTGTTTGTTACGTGAAGCACAGTGTGTTACTTGAAGCAGAATCCTGGAGAAATTTTTGTTTGTTACATGAAACATACTTTACATGAGGCGCCACTGTATACTGAATTGGTATAGATGCTATACTGTATTCAGCCACTAGATGGAATGAACAATGAAATCTAATGAAATGTGGTATATTATCTATTGCATGGTTCTCAAACTTTAAGCTATGGAACCGCCCTTTTTTGAATGAGAATTTGTCATGATCTACCAAAAGTGACATCATCAAGCAGGAATATTTTTAGAATCATAGGCTGCAATCCTACCAATATTTACCAATGAATAAGTCCTATTTACTGTTATTGTTAAAAGCATACATAGTAGCCTATTAAAAGTATAGATCAGTAATATTCCCCCAAATGCAGTCACATTCTGTGATAGTCTCAAATCTAATATAACATAATATAAATATTAGATTTGAGACTTTCACAGAATGTGACTGCATTTGGGGGAATATTACTGATCTATACTTTTAATAGACTCAAAAATCCTACTTTTGAGTAGACATGGTTAGGATTGTGCTATTCAGTTTGTGTTAGGACCCACTAGTGGATCCTGATCCACAGCTTGGATGTGGGATCCATCCCGTTTGGATCAGGCAATGGAGGAGAAAGAAACCCATAAGGGGATCTTTAAAGCTAGCTTTAAACCTGAGAAACATGCAACCAGTGCAGTTTGACAGCATGAGCAGGAAATTGGATTTTTCTGCTTTTTCCCCTTTGTTACAAGGAATTTCAAGGTGGACCCCAGTATCATTTGTGAATCAGTGGATACAAATCAGTGGATATTGAGGTTTCACCTGTACTTTTATTGTAAGTAATAAAAAAGCAGGCCTCCATCAATCTTGAAAGACTATGGTATCGTGCTCTGCACTGCATACGCTGCATGCAAAGCACGAAAGCCTGGGTTGGATTGTTATGGAGGATAGGCTGTTACCCAAGTAGCAAATCCCCCCTCTCCACGCCACTGTATTAGTCCAATGGAAAGGCAGAGCCCATACGATTGGATCCAGCTAGCGTCGCAGAGCTGGGCTAAGGACAGGAGCTCACTCTGTCTTGTGGGGCCGACCTGGGTCTCGAACCCTGGCCTGCTAGTTAACAGGCACAGCGCCTTAACCGCTTGCGCCATCCACAGCCTAGTGGGTAAGTAATAATAGTGTAAGTAATAGAATAAGTAATAACAGTGTAAGTAATAATAACTGGGAAAAGTACCTCAGATTCCAAAATATTTACACATACTTGCAAATTGAATGAGCTGAGTTCTTTGCAGGGCAATTAATAGCAGCAGTGTCTTATTTTTGGTGCCTCAGGGGTTTGAGGCAATTGGTTATATCTTTAAATCACCATTTGGCAAGCCAAAAAGATAAAAAAATTCGATGCAATCCACCATGGGTCCTGACCCACAGTTTGGATGTGAGACTAGCCCCCAAATCCAGAGTAACTACGGGAGCACGTATGAGACTTTATGTGCACCTGTAGTTACTGCACCTCCTAGTGAAAACCTATGGGAAATTCATATTGCAATCCAGAGCAAATTGACCTTACACCAGAGCAAGGACTCCCCGTAGTTACTCTGGATTGCGCCCATATGCAGTTCAGTCAAAATCCATGAGTGGGTCTCTATCCACCAGTGATTCCTGATCCACAGCTTGGATATCAGACGCATCCAGTTTGGGTCAGAACCTGCCAATATGTTCCGACTCACAATTTGGATGTGGAACCCATCAATTTTAGGTCAGGATCTACCAGTTGGTCCTGAGTCATCAGTAGGTCTTGATCCAGAGTTTGAATGTGTGAGCCATCCAGTTTGAGTTAGGACTTGCCAATATGTCCCAACCCACAGTTTAGGACTGACCCATAGCTAGATCCTGACCAATAGCTTGGAGAGGGACATGTCCTTTTTGGGTCAGGCCTTAGCAGTGGATCCTGATGCACAGCTTGGATGTGGGACTCTTCCATTTTTATCAGGACCCACCAATTTATCTGAACCCATAGATTTGATGAGGGACCCATTCAGTTTGGATCAGGATCCACCAGAGGGTCCTGAGTAACCAGTGGATCCTGATCCACAGTTTGGATGTGGGGCCCCTCTAGTTTGGGTCTGTACTGACCAGTGGGTTCTGATCCACAGTTTGGATGAGAGGTGCATCCAGTTTGAGACAAGTCTCAGCAGTAGATCCTGACCCACCTCCTGGATGTGAATCCATCCAGTTTTGATCAGGACCAGTCAGTGGGTTCCAACACACAACTTGGATGTGGGATTCATCTAGTTAGGACCAGCCAGTGGATCTTAGTCACAGCTTGGATGTGGGTCCCATCCAGTTTGGATCAGGACCAGTCACTGGATGCTGACCCACAGCTTGGATTTGGTCCCATCCAGTTTGGATCAGGACCAGTCATTGGATGCTGACCCACAGCTTGGATTTGGGACCCATCCAGTTTGGATCAGGACCAGTCAGAGGATGCTGACCCACAGCTTGGATTTGGGTCCCATCCAGTTTGGATCAGGACCAGTCTGAGGATGCTGACCCACAGGTTGGGTGTGGGACTCATCCAGTTTGGATAAGGATCAGTCACTGTTTTCTGGACCACAGATTGGATGGGGGTCGATCCAGTTTAGATTAGGAACATTCAGTGGGTTCTGACCCACAGATTGGATGTGGATCCTCCCCACAGATGGGACGTGGGTCCATCCAGTTTGGATCAAGGGCCAGTGAATGGGTTCCGACCCACAGCTTGGCTGCCTCCGGAAGCCATCACAAAATCCTGTGGCAAGGAGTTCCACAGGCTATTCCAAAGTGGTTTTCAAAGTGAGGGACCCACCAGTGAGTCCTGACCCACTTCAGTCTCGACACCTGGTGAAGATCCAGGAGCCCTGAAGGTGTCAGGCAGGTCTCCCTGCCTTACTCTGCCCTGGAGGGGGAGCCTTCAGTGTCCTCTCCTCAGAGAAGGGCCACCTTTTTCAACCATCTCCTTGCCAAGGCCACTCACATCACTCCCTCAGGCGCACCTTCAGCGAGGCTGCAGTAGCAGCTCCCCTCCACTAGGCGACAAAAGGCGCGCGAGGGTCCGATTTCATGACACAGCTTTAGAACTCAGGAGAGGCTTATGAGGTTCTAAGGCCTCCTGGACTACAATTCCCAGCGTGCACTGCGTCGCCCCGTTGCAACATGGGACAGCATCTCAACCTTAGGTCTCCAATTCACCCCCTTACGAATGAGAGACTACATATCCCGGGATGCCTCAGGAAGGGGGAAGCCGGTCCAGGATATGCAGTCACTTGAGGGTAAGGGGCGGATGGTTGACTTCCTAGAAGGTGAAAAGGAAAGGAAGGTGTCCCGTCAGCTGCTTCCGCGCCCGCTGGGGCGGAGGGTGATGAGAGTGGTGAGGCGCCCAGAGGAGTACGAGACGAGGCATTTTTGGACGCTGTCTCCTTCCGCTGTGGCCGCGTCGCGCGCAGAGTCCGTTGACCACCTGGCAAAAATAGTCCGAGAAGGACACGCCCACTTCTTGGAGAAGCCTCGCGCCTAAAGGTAACCGTTGCAGAGCCCCTCCCTCACTGAGGGGCAGGCACTCGCCCCACCCCCGAGCCCCCACTGGGGGCTTGTGGCTGTGGCTCCTGCAGCACCTCCTCTACCCACCCTTGGGTGCTGCTGTCCTGTGGAACACCCCCCATGGCACTCTTCCATACCCTAGGGTGCTGTTGTGCTCCCTTACCCACCCTAGGGTGCTGCTCTTTTGTGGCACACTCCCCCGTGGCCTCCCTTGCCCACACTAGGGTGCTGCTGTCCTATGGCGCACCTCCCCTGCCCACCTTAGGGTGCTGCTGCTCTGTGGCACACTCTCCCATGGGCTCCCTTGCCTACCATAGGGTGCTGTTATTCTGTGGCACACTTCCTCAGGGCCTCCCTTGCACACCTTAGGGTGCTGCTGTCCTATGGCACACTCCCCCATGGCATCCCTTGCCCACCTTAGGGTGCTGCTCTTTTCTGGCACACTCCCCCGTGGCCTTCCTTGCCCACCTTAGGGTGCTGCTCTTTTGTGGCACACTCCCCTGTGGCCTCCCTTGCCCACCTTAGGGTGCTGCTGTCCTGTGGCACACTCCCCCATGGCCTCCCTTGCCCATCTTAGGGTTCTGCTGTCCTATGGCACACTCCCCCCATGGCATCCCTTGCCCACCTTAGGGTGCTGCTCTTTTGTGGCACACTCCCCCGTGGCCTTCCTTGCCCACCTTAGGGTGCTGCTCTTTTGTGGCACACTCCCCTGTGGCCTCCCTTGCCCACCTTAGGGTGCTGCTGTCCTGTGGCACACTCCCCCAGGGCCTCCCTTGCTCACTCTAGGGTGCTGATACCCTGTGGCACACTTCCTCAGGGCCTACCTTGTTCACACTAGGGTGCTGCTGTCCTGTGGCACACTCCCCCAGGGCCTCCCTTGCCCATGCTAGGGTGCTGCTGTCTTGTGGCACACTCCCCCGTGGCCTCCCTTGCCCACACTAGGGTGCTGCTGTCTTGTGGCACACTCCCCCAGGGCCTCCCTTGTCCACACTAGGGTGCTGCTGTTCTGTGGCACACTGCTGCAGAGCTTTTTGCCCATCGTAGGGTGCTGCTGTCCTGTGACACACTCCTGCAGGGCCTCTTTTGCCCACCCTAGGGTACTGCTGTACAGCAGCACCTTAGGGTCCAATTCTTCTGTAATAACTTCCTGTGGTGTATGAAGAGGCTGGTGCATACCTGTGCAGTGGCCTAACCTTGTCCTTCCCACTCCAGAAGAGGGACTGAGCATGCGCTGGTCTCCCAATATCATCACAGAAAATTATGCTAGACAAGTTATGCTGGCCTGAATTGGTTAAGATTTCATCCACGCACAGTGATTTCACTTTCTGTTTGATGTCACTTACATGTTGATAACATCACTTTTGGGGGTTTCAGATAGATGATGGAAGGTCCACAGTCCTTCCAGATTTCCTGGGAAACAATAGTGGCATTTTTTTTGCCTCTTTGGGCTGTTTTGAAGCCTGGAGGACTGTGGGTGGACACACGCTGCCTGTCCAAATTTCAGAAAGTCTTTTGGAGGGCCTCTGAGTGTATCTCTGGTCCCATTTGGAGAAGTTAATCAAGCAAAGTTGTGGCTTTATTTGCAATATTTAATATCAGCAGGGGGTTCAAGAAGATCCCCCACAAATACCAAGGACTTTTGTGATGGTTTTTTCCTTCATAAATCTGTCCAGTCCCATTTTAAAGGCATGTAGGCCAGACAGAATCACCACATCCTATGGCAGGGAGTTCTGCAGTTTAATCACATGTTGGGTAAAAAGAAAATGGACCGCAGCTATAGGGCAGGTTCCTATGGATCAGTTGCTTCTGGTCCAGTTTAGGCAAGGAAAGACAACTGTAAAACTCACCAAAACTCACTGAATGGCTTACTTATGACCTGTTAGTTGATAGGTTAGGGACACTGGGCAAATTACTGGTCCTGTTCTTCCTACATTTCTCCATAGCCATACAATGTATTAGGGAAAAGTTACTCCAAACTAACTTTTCTCCTGAAATGCCCCCTAGCCTCTCCACAGCCAGGCCTATTATCTGTCTGTCCCAAATGACAGTTGAAATGGTAATGGAATGATGACCATTGCCTCTCCTCAGCCTTCTCTGCCCCAGAGGGATATGGGAACAGAATCCTCAGAAAGTTTCTCGCCTCAGTTGGCTTGATTGACATGGAATGTTTGCCAGAAGATGCGGACACCTGAACACACAGGTTAAAGCTTTTATGTAGAACGATTTTTCTTACAAAGGAGTACTCAGTCAGTACTCAGTACCTGAAATGCGACAGTCCAGGTACATATTTATCACTGTGTTTGTGAGAACTAGATCTTCTGTTACCTTCTAGGATGTTATCTTCTAGGATGTTATCTTCTATGATGTTCCATTCCCTTCTAGGATGTTATCGAATGCCATTTCAAAATGACATGGCTTGTTTCCAGTTTTAATGTGCTTTCATCTACTGTGATCTAACTTTCTGCATGTGTGAGGATTATGTTTCATTTTTGCTGCAGATACAAATGTGGAAAGTTGCAACTGGTAGTGTAATTATTCATGCAGGTTTCCTTCAAGCTTTCTGGTGGTGACTTAATTTAGGAAACTTTCAGTATATATGTGACAATAGGTACTTTTTCCCTATCCAGAGGATCTGTGAATAAGGAAAAAAATTATGAAAAATTTTGAATACATTTATTTGCATGCGAATAAAGGTTATAAGAACGAAAAAAGAAATTGTCATAACATTCCTCCTAATATTTTTCTCCATACTCATTTTTTGTTCTGTACAAAACAAGATTTCTGGTGCTTCCTCCTGTGGATAATCAGCTGAGTCATTCAAACTGGACTACAAATATTCAGCATCATATCCACCAGCTTTGACAACTGTGGATTGAGTTGTGTGTGAGTGTGTGTATGTATGTATATGTGTATGTATGTATATATGTATATATATGTGTGTGTGTATATATACACACACATACTGCATGTGTGTGTTTATATATACACACATACTGCATATATATAAATATGAAATGAACGTATGCTTTCAGCTCTTTTCCTTGGATACTAGTATGTATAAAGTAGCTTTCTGCAGAAGTGTTATACTGAGAGGGTTTCTCTTACATAAAGCCTTCTTCGGAAACACTATGATTAGAAGGTTCCAGCAAACAAACTGCTCTTAAATCTTTGAAGATTTTTATTCCCTACTACATGTTCTCATCTATGCCATGTTATAAATTAAAATCCTTTTGATTAGTCTCACTTTATAAATTGAGTTGCAGTGTTTGCATTATAATTATGACAGCAATTTGGATATTTTTTTCTTGGCGTTTTATGACAAGATGATGAGTTCTAAATCAGGACATTTCAGAAATTAATAATAATAAACTTTATATCTTGCCTTTCTCTTGGAGGGACTCGGCGGCTTACAAAACAATCCCTAAAAACATCAACAATAAAATCCAATTCATTAAAACAGTTAAAACAGGCATCTTAAAAACAATTTAAAACATCTACGTTAAAACACTAATTAAAACCATAATAAAAAATTTGTGCAGTAGAAGCAGCCTGACTAAAAAAACAGCAGACTAAAAAGTTCAGAAGGCTAAAGAGAAATGTTTTTAGGCCAAGCCAAAAAGTTTCAAGGGAGGGACTGGTTTTTAGATCAAGAGGGAGGGAATTTCAGAGGGTTGGTGCCGCTACTGAGAAGGCCCTATTTCTTGCCGCCTCCCTAGGCACAGTATTTGAAGCAGGGCCTTCTCTGATGATCTGAGGGAATGGACCAGATTGTGAGGAAGTAGACGCTTCATAATATGGGCCCAAGCTGTTTAGGGCTTTATAAGTCAAGATTACCACCTTGAATTGGGCCCAGAAACAAATGGGCAGCTAGAGGAGCTGGAGGAGCAGCCCGACAAAGTCAAATTGTCTGGCTCCATCTCAAAATTCAGAAGTTACATCTTACTGTGTAAGCATTAAGTTATTCAGCCAAGCAAAAAGGAATGTTGCAAGACAAGGAAATTCCCTTGGTCACCTATTTCCTCTTTAGTCTTTAGACTATTAATTTTATAAAGATTTGTAGATTTTGAAGCAAGAATTCAAAGAAAGTCCAGAAAAAAAGACATAAGAAAAAATGTAAAATTAACCTGGACCATTATTTGAACTACTTCGCTGAACAAGGGAAATTGAATCATTTGACTATTACAGAATAAGTGTTCGAAAAAATCTGGTGAATTATGAAATCCAGGTTAGACTGATCCCTTCAGTGACTCCACCTATTTTCTGTGGTGGAAGTATTACACAAACACTGATAGTTAAGCGAGTTTTAGCTGATGGTCAAACATCACTAATAAGAACTTTTGAGATTAAATTTGGGATTATACTTTGAGGTAAGGGTGAAAAATCTAACAAATGCTTCTTTATATGATACCAATTTCTCAAATATTCTCAAATTCAAAGGCTTATTATATTACACACGGTAATTCCCACAAATGCTTAACATTTTGTTTTGTATTTAGGTGCCATGGATGAATTAGCTGAAGATGACATTGACATTTTGAATCATGAAAAAGCTGACACCCATCATAAAAGAGATGGAGAAATTCCTGTTCCTGCATATACTGGGGAAGAATCTGTTGCATCACATTTTGCACTTGTCACTGCTTATGAAGATATCAAGAAGCGACTAAAGGAGACAGAAAGGGAGAATTCTTTCTTAAAGAAAAGATTACGACTATTGGAGGAAAAGGTAAATAGTTGTTTAATTATGTTCCAAAGTTTGTTCTTTTTCCAAATGGTGAAACTATCATTTCATTTTTAAAAACAGAAAAATTAAAAAATGATTTTTGTGTGTGTGCTTGCAATAGGGCCTGCCATTGGTATAAGACCTCATGCATGACAGAGTCCTGTCCTAAGGTAGTGAGTAGAATGCTTGCTTCTGTAGCTGAGAACTCACTCTGCAGATAGAGTTTTTTAAGGCCAGAGTGACAAGTGGAGTGTCTCTACATGGGCTTTCTCGCCTGTCCCTGTTCTGATTGGCTTGAAATCAGGCCTCATGGAAGCAGTTGTTAGTGATATTGACATGTCACTGGCACCTTCTTCTGGGTTATTTCTCAGTAACCGAGGGCCAAGGGGCAAGATCCTACCAACACGTTTGATGTAGGATCCTGCTGCTCCTGGGAGTGGCCGGGGTTTGTAACTAGTTCCTGCATTTTGAGAGAAATAGGAAAATTAAAGAAAACAAGGGAAAGAGGAGATGGTTGTATGTGTATCTGTTTTTCAAAACATTTAATATGATTTTCCTTTAATGTTGCTAATTATATCTTCCCCCTCCTTTCTCCCCAATGTATATTATACCAGATTGTGTGGATACTTGTTTTATGCCAATAAATTTTCTACGTATGTACTGTATATATATCTTGTCATATATATGTACTGTGTATGTGTGTATATGTATATACGTGTGTGTATATGTGTGTGTATATATATGTCTGTATATATCTATATAAATATTTAGTTTTAATAGAACATTTTGATAATCTTTGAATAATAAAGTTTCTGAAAATGTAATCTTGTCTTGTAGCTCCTTGTTGTCCATTCAGAAGAAATTACAAGCTCTGTAGGGCGTGAGCAGGTTAACAAAGCCTACCAAGCATATCGAGAGGCGTGTATTGAACGAGATAATCTGAAAAATAAACTTGATAAAATGGTATGTTCTGAAGCAAATTAAGAGGTTTCTGGCATGCTACATGAGTAATGTCAAAAGGTTATAACACAACAGAGGTGTATTATTGGATCAACTAGTTAGTAATTCAATAGATTAAAACTGTCATGATCTAGCATGGGTGCCAAGTTTCGCATGCAGAACAGCGCTTACTGGCATGCCAAGTCAACCCTGGCAGAAACAGCCAGGAGTGCTGCCACTGCCACTCCTTCAGTTGCCAACAGGAGGCTGTCCGTCACCATTGCTGGTGCCCAGAATGACATCTCTGGTCTCCTCACCCCATTCTGCTGTCATCAGAATGGAAGGCCCTGAAGCAGAGACCCTTCGCCCTTCTGTGGGAGACCAGGTGTGCAGCTTAAATGCAGTGCCTCCCTCAGCAGCCCTCCTAGGGCCAGCTAAGAAGCAGCAGGCCTGGAGCTACCCAGGCCAGGCAGGCGAATGATGCTGGCAGGGTTCAGGGAAGCCGGAGGGGCAGTGCAGAGTCCTTCCTGCAATCTCTGCAACTGGAATCTTATGTGGGGCCAGAGAAGGAGCACCTAACTTCTCTGCCACATTCAAGCTCACCCCCATGTGCCTCTACTCAGAAGTAAGCCCCTTTGCAATCATTGGAGCCTACTCCAAGGAAGAGATGGAGAAGAGCACATCCTTAGAGTCCAATTCTGCACCTCTCTACTCAGAACTAAGCCCATTTGCAAGAGGCATACTAAGGAGTAGAATCCAACATCTCCAGCTCCCACAGCAGTGCAGGGATGAAGAAGGCCAGGGGGGAGGGGGAAGGGAGATGAAGCCACATGCTGGCTGAAGGACAGAAACGCCTCAGGAGGTGGTCTCTGCGTGCGCATATGTAACTTTAGAATCATGTTGGGATGTGAAATAACATTGAAACATTAGTTCGGCACTGCACTGGCAAAAGGTTTCTAACTAGCTGAAGGTAAGCAGTAAAATAATGTTGCTTTCAACAGAAGAGTTTAACGTGTATCTTTCACACTGACTGGGATCATGCCAACTCTACAGTATGTGAATTTTTAATTTAGTTGCTTAAAGATTAGATTTTAAGTAGTGGGTTTGTTATGTATTCAGGTTGATGACTTTATAAATGGCAGTTCAAGAGACTTCAAGATGGCACTTCAAGAGACAAAACAAAGAAACTTAGATTATCTTAATTAAAGAACAAACAAGAGGTTTCATTTTATAAAATATCATTCATAGATATACTGTGCAGGAGATTGCAATTTTCAGTTATGAAGAATGTCTTCATTTGTAGTTAAGCATTGGTCTTGCAAGACCTTTGGAATGCTGGAAAAATAAGCTTAATTTTTTTTTTTAAAAAAAAAAGCTAAATCACCTGATTAGTTCTGAAAGCCTGCTGAGCATGTAAAACTGACATTTTGTAGCTTGCCTAATGGCCTAGAGTTGTGCTCTCTTAGAACAAACTTTTGACTTTGGCTGCAATCTTAAAGACACTTTCCTGGGAGTAAGACCCATTGAAAACAATGGAGCTTACTTTTGAGTAGACATGGTTAGGATTGTGCTCTTTGACAAGGTAGTGTGTAAATAGTTACAATATATTTGATTATGGCATGGTTCTATGTTGGCCACAATAAAATTAAATGAACACCTGACCTTTTGACCATCTCTGCAAGTTAGATGAGTATCTTTTAAGAATTCAAGAATCTGTAAATTTTATTAACTAACAAAGTAAAGGGAAGATGTCCTGACAGTATGTTTCTTCATCACACTAGACAAAAGAAAACAGTGAATCCCTGAAATTGTTGAATGAGCAGTTGCAGTCTAAAGAAGTGGAACTCCTACAGCTAAGAAGTGAAGCAGAAACTCAGCAAGGTGCTCATTATTTACCAACAAAGTGTGTAAATGTATGCAAGCTACATTATAGAGAGCGAAATTCTGTGGTCTGTCTGCTTTGTGGTAAAGTATTCTATTTGCATAATAGGATATTGTTGCAGTGCAAGAATACCGAAGCAAAACAAAATGTGATATTTTGTACAAATTCTCCACAGCTCAATATTGTATTTGGAAGAGGAAACTTTTTCATTTGTTTGCAGTTTGGCAAGATAAGGATGAAGCTACATTGTGAACAAGGATTCTACATTTGTTGGTTTGGGCTGGAATTATTACAAGATTGTTCAGTGTGTGACTTCCTTAAATCATTGTATTGCTTGGCATACCAAGAGTTTTCAAACATGCTCAGATGTTCTTACAGCCCAATCATTTTGCCCTTTCGCTGTAATGGGTGGTGATTCCCTCTGAGATCAGAGAAGGAGGCTCCTGCAGTCCCAAAGCAGATTATGTTTAAGCAGATTGTGGAATTGCATATGGGGAAATAAGAAAAGGAAAACAGGTGTTCAAGTGCCTCGGGGTGGGTAGATTTCATACTTTAGGAAAGATATTCTCAATTTTAAATATTAAAATTATATAAGGTAATATTAAAAACTTTCCATGTAAGATGGATTAATTGTGGCACTTACCTTGTACTTGCTTGTAATGTATGAGAGAGATGGAGGCTGTAATCCTAACCACCAGCTAGGCCAACACAAAGCCGTTAGGCCAGAACGCATGGCTTCACCACACAACCCACAGGAACGGAGAAATGGGTGAATGGTACTGGCAAGTTATAATTAGAAATAATAAGTATGGGGAACTAGGGCCTTTGAAGAATTAACATGAAATTCATTACCACAAGACGTAACAAATGATTGCTGTAGATCTACAGTACTTAGTGCTGGAACATATTATGGTTGAATAACCAGACTTTTCTTATCCTTTTGCAGTGATGAAGACTCTGAATTGTAACCCATCTAGTTTGGAAATAGAGAGATTGAATAATGCCCTAAAGGTGCATTGTTTGGAGCAGGATGTAGAGAATCTGAGGGAAGAATGTAACGATCTTAAGAGAGAACTGCAAAAATATATGCAAAAGGTATTGCTGCACTACAGTCATATGGAAATTGGGAGGAATGCTGCATTGCACTGTAACCCTTAACAGACTTGAGGAACGTCACTGTTTCTGGGATGTTATTCAAAAAATAATGGCAAGGATCCAAAGTGCTACTTAAGCATACCTATGCTTGAGACACTTATTCCCAATGAGAATACAACAGGCTTTTGTAGCAAACTGCTCTGGAGTGCCCTATTTTTTATGTGACATGTAAACAGTAACTTTAATGTTCTTTGCCCAATCTATTAGTATTCTGCATGAAGAAGATTCAAATAATTTTTTGTTCCCCCCCCCCCACCCCCACTGTTTGACCTGATCCTCATAAAATCCTTATAACCAGATTACTCTACCTTTTAGAAGGTGGGAACTTCAGACTGTTGCTTTAAAGCGGAGATCTCTAAACGTCTTGGCTAAAGGGCTATATCAAATATATGGCACAGTGTTGCAGGCTGGAAAAATATTTTAAATATAAAATTTAAATAATCAGAGATAGAATTGGGCTCAGATTTCCAGGATATCTGCAAACACCAACACACAGCACAGAAATAAAGCACACATTTAAATGGACCCCATTTCCCATACCACAGCTCCAGTCGTAGTTGGTCATCTGGGTTAGAGGCTCCTAAGGGACCAGAAGTTCCCAGAGAGCCAGTGAGAGGCTTGCCACGGCCCACATCTGGCCCTTGGCTGGGATTTGAAAACCCCTGATTTAAAGTAATAATTTAATTCTGTGGCTTCCTTAGGAGGAGGTTGCTTGCATCAGTAATGGAGCTATACTGCATCTTCTAAATTTGGTACAATATCACAAAAGTGATGACATTTTTGGAATTGGCACCTCAAATTTGCACCACCATAAATATTGAAAACATTTTTTTCTATGTAATTTGTATGAATGGATCAGGATTGCATTTTTCGGAATTGCAGTCTTGACCATTCAAGAGAGTTGCATTGCTTCACTTGGGAAAAAATAAACTGCAATGATAATATAGTAAAACTTTGGATTGAGAGCATTTTGCAAGACAAACACTTCTAATATGTTTTGACTTGCATTACAAGCAATGTCTAGGAATACAAGCAAAAAAACCAGTCCCGGCTGGGATACAGCTGGTTTCAGTGCTCCACCAGCACCTGCCTAGCCTCCCCTGAGAGACCAGTCTATGTATGTAAGCCTATTGGGGGGACTGCAGTGGCTCAGTAGTTAGAACACTGGAGCAGGAACACTGCCTGACTGGAATTCCACTCAGCAGGCCCAAGTACTGCCAGATGGGGTTAGCTCCCATCCTTTGCCCAGCTCCTGCCAACCTAGCAGTTCGAAAGCATGCAAATGCAAGTAGATAAATAGATATAACTTCGGTGGAAAAGGCAATGTCCTAGTGACAGGCCTTACAATAGGCTGGCCAGGTATCCCCATGTCACGTCCATCATGGATTGGAGGAAACTCCAATCCACAACAAGCGGACACCATCTCACATGGTACAAACACTGAAGAAGTTGCATGTAATAAGCCTCCTACAATCAGTGGAGCACACTCCTGTGTAAGGAGAACAGATTGCAATCTGAAAGACCAATTTGTTAACAAATTAATTAATTTGGGTTAATTGTCTTTTCTTTATATTGTATTTTCTTTATTATTTTGTATTACGTTGCAGTACTGTAATCATTTTGATATGAATATTTTTGGGTTGTGGAATGAATATCTGAGTTTCCATGATTTCTTATGGGAAAATTTGCTTTGGTTTACAAGGGTTTTGGATTACAAGCATGCTTCCGGAACAAATTATGCTTGTAAACCAAGGTACCACTGTATTTTATGTTCAACTAACAAAAGCTTCCTGAAACTTTAGATCATTTTGTTTCATTTTTGTAGGTAGGCTTTGAGCAAATTGAATAGACATCACTTGTTTTCTGTTCATCAGATAGAAAGTAGATGGTTTTGTCCTAGTGTGAAGGTTTTTATAAGTTCCACTAGGTGGTGCTATATGCAAGATGTTTGCTTGAATGTCTTTAGTTCCTTTAACTTCAAGAACTGGCATTTTGTCAATCTGCAACTTAAAAACTTGCTGAGCGTTAAGTGAATCCATTCACTAATCACAGCAATCCAGCCATATATCTCCAATCTAAACAACCCTGTGAGGTAGGCAAGGTTGAGAGTTAGTGACAAGAAGTATCTTGGCAGAGGATAGGGTACCCATAAGTCACAACATAAAAGGAGGACAACACCCCCCCCCCCAATATAAGACACCCATGAAAAATGTAGGACATGACAAAATAAAAGCTAAAACAGACATGCTTATTGCTTTCATTTGGTTAATTTAAGCACTGAAAGCACAATCCTAACCATGTCTACTCTAAAGTAAGCCTCATTGTGTTCAATGGGGCTTACTCCCAGGAAAGTGTCTTTAGGATTGCAGCCTAAGTTACTTACTAGCAAATTTAAAATGTTTGCATTTAGGCTGTAATCCTATGTATGTCTACTCTTAAGTAAGCCCTGTGAGTTAAATGCAGCTTACTCCCAGGAATGTGTTCTCAGGATTGCAGCCATAATTTCTTACATATAATTTATCAATTACAAGAAGGCTACATAGTGCCTGTTCACAAAAATAGGAGAAAAATGTAGATTTCTTTTCTAGGACACAAGGCTAAAAAGAGGACATGTCCTCGAAAAAGAGGATAGATGGTCACCAAAGGCTAGGATCTTGGGGTTTCTATCAGTCTCTCAGGTTGCAATCCTAACCATATCTACTCAAAAGCAAGCCCCATTGTGTTCAGTGGGTCTTACTCCCAGGAAACTGTCTTTAGGATTGCAGCCTCAGTCTACCTTCAGCCCCCCCCCCCCCCCAGTCTTGGCTAGGATCATTGGGAGTTCTCTACCTCTTTCTCCCCCTCCTCTTTTCATCCCCCTTTGCTTGGATCCGGGTATCTCATCATTCTCTCTCTTCTCTTCATCCCCTGTCTAGAATGGGGGCTCTGTCTGTCATTCCCTCTTTCTCCTTCCCCTCTCCTCTTTATATCCTTCTGGTTGGGATGAGGGGATTCATCACATTCCCCACTTCTCTTTCAAGCTGGCTCCTTGCTGGCTGGCTGGCTGGCTGGCCATGCGATTCTCCTGCATCTGGGGTCTGGCAGGGAAACTCTACACATGCCCTCCTGCTGAGAGGAGGGGAATGGCACTTTGTGGGGCTGGACAGAGACCTCCTGAGGCCAGCCAAGTCCTCTTGTGAACTGTTCAGGCAGATGCCTTTGGTCCCCTGCTGGGAGGAGGAGCAGAGGCTCCTCTGGTGGACCAGTTCACCAAGGACCTCCAGTGGTCCCTAACCCAGACATTGAGAAACCCTGCTTTAGATTGTGAACAGCTTTGTGTACATGTGGAATGCAGACTAATCATCATTTATTTAGTACAGTAGTTCTAAAACAAAGGCCCAAATAAAAATATGGGGTAGACCTAAAAGATTCAGGTAATTGTTACAGACAGTTCTAGCTTCTCAGCTTGCTTCTGTCTGGCCAGATTTGTGCATAATTTAACTGGTAGGTCCGGTTATGTTTCTTGCAATCATAGCACACATGATTTGCTCAGATCAATTGGGAAGCTTTTTCATAGGCTTTTTGCTTTCCTGTCCTTGTTAATCCTAAAACAGTGGTTCAATTAGAGAATGTTTTCAGCTCTCGCACTTCACAGTACTTCATAATTCCCAGTAATGAGATCAAATGATATTGAAGTCTCCATAGTCCAGTTCTCAAAGGGACAACTGGCGTTTTCATAAACATTGTAAAACACTCACAATTTTAACTTATGTCTTTTAGGCTGAATCCAAGGAAGGAACTTTAAATGGAGAGTGTGTCCAACATCACAACATTCATAGGTATGATGATTTGAGAAATTTATTTCAACTTCGCTTTGGTATTAATATGCAGATGAGATATTGTGACTGATGAGATACATTCAAGAGATGACAAGAGATTCATGCCCTTGTGACCTCCAGATTGGAGCTTCCTTTGGGAGGGTGCTTAGAGGCTCTTGAATGTGATTGCCAGAGTGTTTTCATGATAAGACTGTCCAGAACATAAACTGTAACTTCAGATTTTGAGGCAACTTGACTGATTTCCATTAGGTTTTTAAGCCCAGTTGAGGATGCTTGTTTGGTTGTATCTTAAGAACCTTTCAGTGTCCTAAAGTGATCTAGAGGTTCTGTTCTGTGTCCCTATTTTCAGAAATGTGATGGTCTGACACAGCTTCTTGCTGTGGCAACTACAAGGCTGCATTTTTAGTGGCAGATCCAAGGACAGAAAATTTGGTCTATCGGGAGCCTGATGCTTCTAGACAGTGAAGAAAACAGTTTTTGTACCTGAAGTCTTTAGCAATAAGTTAAATTACAATACTTACTCCTAGGCATTTGGTTTATTTTGCTTATTTCTCTGCCAGTTCATTTTTAAATTTTGCACTGGGTCTTTTTTGTTTTGTTTTTTTTTTCTGCAGCTGTTTCTCTGTGTTTGTTTATTATAATAATTATATTGAGTGTTATTACTGCTTTAACTTTGTGCCTTGTAGATCCCATATGGATCAAAAGGCAAAGTAGAGCAGTATTGGCTAAATAAAAATTATCTTTATAGGGTGTCATATACTAAATACATTTGTCAGCATGGTTACAGAATTCTGTATGTAACATGCTGTTTCCTATTCTGAGATACGGTATGTATTTTCCTTGTTTTCCACTTGAGGGAGAAGTAGGATTTTATATAAGTGGTCATTTGTAATTTTTTTGGATGGTGTTAGTGAATGGGAAGAAAGCAGTCATGTAAGACATTATTAATATTCTTAAGAATATTGCAGGGATTACTTTAATTGATTCTATGTTAATAACTGATTCAGTGTACTGAGTAGCTAATTTTTGGTGGGTTTTCTCTGACATATTTAGATAGTTGTAGGGCAAGCGAAGTTATTGGTCTTACATTCTGTTAGAAAAGGATTATTTTTAAAAGCTGTTCTCTGGTAATCAACATATATGTAAATTAGCTCATAGAAGTCTGTATCTTGTAGAATACACTATTTTATGGAATTTGCATTGATTGTAAAAACAAGTCTGCAGCTCTCTTCAGACCTAGGGAAGATTTTTTGAAATATTTGTTGCAGCAAGTGTCCTTTGGTTCAACATGAATATCAATATTCACTTACCTACTATTTTTGTAAAATATTTTACACATGTCAGTGACACAAGAGAGTCTTTGATCAAATATGTATTGTTACTTAAACAACTAAGTTTTCCTATAAATAGTGTTATGCTGTTCTTCTGGTAAAAGAAGACACACCCCAGCAATGTCTGTTCTAGTGGCTTCTGCTGGTGTTCTTTTTGCACTTCAGATTGTGAGCCCTTTTGGGACATGGACCCATTAGCTATTAATTAGCTATTAATTTTTTCATTTTCTTGTAAACCGCTTTGTGAACTCTTCAGTTTAAAAGCGGTATATAAATACTGTAGATAGATAAAAGGAATTTATCCTGACAGTTTCACAACATACTGTATATGGCAGTGATGTAACTATATGATAGAGTTCATCATTCATACAGTGGTATTTATCGGACTTTTCTATATTTAGTAACTAATGTGCAGCTTTGGAAGAAGAAAATGTTGATACCATTGATACTGGAAAGCAGAATATTCAAAGAAAATATTGATAAATATTATTTTTAGTGTGTTCAGAACTACTGATAGTGTCGGCCTGACCACTGTGCTGCTCAGGGTCCAGGTTAGAAGCGCCACTCCCTCTCCGATTGTGTGACCCCAGAAAGTCTTAAAATGTAATTTCGGGAAAATTTAAGTGAGATATTTAAAGCCTTTGAAATGCCTTTGGATGGGGAAGCGCATGTGGGAGATGATGCGCCGTGGGGGGCTGATGCGCCATGGGGGGATGGTGTATTTACTCCTGCAATGCGGGTATGCTTTTCGCTAGTTAACAAATATTTGATGTAATATTTATCCTAAATATTTGATATAATCATGGCACCATTTCTTGCATCATACTATCCCCAAGAAGTAGTACTTCAGATTTATTTCAATTTTGTATAACCAAAAATAATGCCAAAAATATGAAGTTTCAATAATTTAGGATTGGGCTTAAGGGGGTATGCAATAAATAGTAAGAAGTCATTACACAAAACAACTTTAAATTCTTTATATTTAACTCTCTTAATCGTAGGATTTTTTCTGATGACACAGACTAACGGTTCCAAGCAAAAGTCAAAAATTAGAGGAGAGAGTGAATATCCTTGTCAAGTTCCTTTGTCTAACTGAATTGGAGGGGACAATCAACCATTTTCTAATGTGGATTTCGAGCCAACAGGTCCACCACTGATATAGTATTTTCCCTTTGTCAGATGCAAGAGAAATGTAGGGAACAAAGACAGCCACTCTTTGTAGCCTTTATAGACCTTACAAAGGCTTTTGATTTGGTAAGTAGGGATGGCCTTTTTAAAATCCTCCCCAAGACTGGATGCCCACCTAAGCTCCTCAACATCATCAGGTCCTTTCACGAGGACATGAAGGGCACTGTAGTTTTTGATGGCCTAACATCAGACTCCTTTCACATCCGAAGTGGAGTGAAGCAGGGCTGCGTCCTTGAACCAACTTTATTTGGGATCTTTTTTGCAGTCATGCTGAAGCATGCTTTTGGAAATGCAACAGAGGGAATCTATCTCCGGACCAGATCCGATGGAAAACTATACAATCCTTCCAGACTAAGAGCAAAGTCCAATGTGCAGCTGAAATGCTTGCGGGAGTTCCTCTTCGCCGATGACGCTGCTGTTACTGCTCACTCTGCCGAAGACCTTCAAAGACTTATGGACCGTTTTAACAAAGCCTGCCAAGACTTTGGTCTAATAATCAGCTTGAAGAAAACACAAGTGATAGGTCAGGGTGTGAATCCACCTCCCTGTATCACAATCTCTGAACATGAACTGGAGGTTGTCCATGACTTTGTGTACCTTGGCTCAACTACCTCTGACACTTTCTCCTTAGATATCGAGCTGAATAAACGTATTGGTAAAGCAGCTACCACGTTCTCCAAGCTTACAAAGAGAGTATGGCTTAATAAGAAGCTGACAGAACATACAAAGATCCAGGTCTATAGACCTTGCATCCTGAGCACACTCTTGTACTGCAGCGAGTCCTGGACCCTTTATGCATGGCAGGAGAGAAAGCTGAACACATTCCATATGCGCTGTCTCCAACGTATTCTTGGAATCGCCTGGCGTGACAAAGTTTCAAATGACGCAGTCTTGGAGCGTGCTGGAATCTCTAGCATGTTCACACTTCTGAAGCAGCGGCGTCTACGCTGGCTTGGGCATGTTGTGAGAATGGCTGATGGTCGGATTCTGAAAGATCTCCTATATGGAGAATTAGTGCAGGGAAAGCGCCCTAGAGGGAGACCACAGCTGTGATACAAAGACATCTGCAGGAGGGATCTAAAGGCCTTGGGAATGGACATCAACAGCTGGGAAACCTTGACCTCCAATCGTTCAGCGTGGAGGCAAAAGACCCAGCATGGCCTTCTCCAACTGGAAGAGACACTTGTTTGGCAGGCTGAAGCAAAGAGACAGACCCAAAAGCAGCGAAACCTGTGGCCTGGGCAGGGGACGGAATTTATTTGTCCTCAGTGTGGAAGGGATTGCCACTCTCAAATTGGCCTTTTTAGCCACACTAGATGTTGTTTCAGGACCTCCAATCAGAGCACGATACCATAGTCTTTTGAGACTGAAGGATGCCAATGATGATGAGATTTGTAATACAAAATCTGAATTCAGTGCAAATATTCTTGAGGTAATCCACATTTTAAAAGGCAAAATAATATATATTTCTTCTGCACCTGAGCAAATGCTTTGTGAGCATCCAATGATAAAATAACAGACTGAGTTTTTGTTCCATAGAAATTAAATCTCCTACAAATCTTAAATTGTTAACCCCTTGACAACCATTTATAAATCCCATTTGATCAGGGTGTACAAGTTTTTTAATAACTTGTTGCAATTGATTGGCCAGAGTTATTGATAGGATCTTCTTATCCACTTTCATTAAAGAAATTGGTCAATAATTAGCACAGTCTGTATGGTCCTTATCTGGTTTAGGAGTAAGTGAAATGTATGCTTCTGCTATGGAAGGAGGAAGTATACCTGCAATAAAAGTCTCATAGAATCATAGTAGGCGTTCAGCTAAAATGTCAACCAATACCCATTCAACAGGATAGCTATCAGCACCTGCAATTTTACCTGTGGGTAGTTTATCACATTCTTAACTTCCTCCAACATGATAGGTTTGGCCAAGCCACTTTCTTGATCAGTACTGGGCTCTAATAATCTTAAATTTGGAAAAAAAGGATTATATATATTGACTCAATGGTTCCTTTTCACAACTCTTAAGCTTGGAATAAAAAAATTAAATTGCTCATTTATTTCCTGAGGTTTTGATATCATCTTACCATCTTCTTCTCTGATAACAGCAATTGTCTCTCAGATGATTACAGCCTTTTATAGGGTAGAATCTTACCTGATCAACAATCTCCTAATATTTCTGACATAAACAGATCATTGCATGTGCTACCTTCTCTGATGTTATATGTTCCATGTTCAACTTTTACATTTAACAACTGCACATACGTCTCTAGAGAGGACTTCAGGTGCAAATGGCGTTCTGAACAGGGATACTTGGCAGGTATCACTCTTTGGATGGGCTAAGATTAAGTAATGAGGACTATTCCTGTAATTACTTCACTATTTGTCTTAATGACTACTTGGCATATTTTCTACTTTTTCTTTTCACTTCTATACTAAGATTTTCTTGAAAAATGCCTTTTTAAAAAATGACTAAGCTCGTTCTCCCTATACTTTCCATTGAAGATTCCCTGACTGATCACTTTCCTGCCTCAACCCCCACCCCCAGAATGAGAAGCATGAAATTTGGGGAGGGTGTTCCTTCTGTGACATCAACACCCATCAAGAACTGATGTGGAGAAAGTTAACCCTTAAGGGGCTGAAAAGGGGCGCAACTTGTTTTTGTCCTAACATTGAAGACTGACTGATCAACATCCAGCTGATGCACTGGGAGGGAGGGTGCGCATGGGGGAGTGATGTACATGGGGAAATGATGCGCATGGGGGATGATGCGCATGAGGGTATTGCACATGGGGGATGGGGATATTGCACATGGGGACAGTGTGCATTGGGAGGACAGTGCGCATGGAGGGTGTTGCACATGGGGACATGATGCAGATGGAGAGATAGTTTATGGGGATATGATGCACATGGAGGGATGGTGTGCATGGGGGTATTGCGCATGGGGGATGGTGTACATGGGGGATGTTGTACAGGGGTATTGCACATAGGGGGACAGTCACATGGGGGACGATGCGCAGTGGGGATTGTGTATGGGGGCATTTTACTTCTGCGATGTGGATACATTTTTGCTAGTGGCTGATAAAAGCCATAATCCTTCTAAGAAAACCTTGTGCATAAAAACTATGAGAAAGCCTCTGCCAAATGTAGCACCTAATTATGTGTTGGCTGCATATTTTCACATGAGTGAAAATAACTTGCTTATTTTTACCTACATATCTTACAGGAAAGTCACTATGGTATATTTTTTTTTTAAAATTGTAATTTGTAATGTGACACTGGATTATTACACAAGGACCAATCTCAATCAAATGGAATTCCATGCTTTTGAGCTGTTGGTTAATAGAGATTTTTTTAAAAGCTGAGACAAATATATGGAGGCATACAGTTTGAGTGTTGTCTTAAATAGCATCAGTTAAATACTTCATGTACAGAAGAACTATACTCTTGAAAGTTAGATACTTGGAGCAAATGCCGGGCATGGTCACTATCCTGCCCTGTTTGAGTCCCATATTATCTGCTGCTGGGAATGGACTGCTGGGCTTGGTGGATCTCTGATTTATTAAGGTGTTCAGATTTCCCAGCTCTGACACTAGCTACAGATAAAAATGGTTTATATACTTTGCATTGTGCTTTCTTTTATTTAGAAAAATGCTAAGCACTTGGAAGGGACAAATCTAATGATACTTGTAATGCTCTTAATATTTTATATGTAGTAATGTTGGGGGTGTTTTTATGGTGAACTACAGTAGGAGTAGTAAGCTTTTTCTAGCTGTTTGAACTAATTAATTTTGCTGTGGAGTAAAGCAGTAATATAAATTGAGATTTTGAAATGTAACTTAAAATGTGTTTCAGTGAAAGCCTTCAGCAAGCATACTGGGAATTGAAGAGGGAGATGTCTAATTTGCATCTAGTGACTGAAGTGCAAGCCGAAGTGCTGAGGAAACTGAAACTGATCCCATCTGCAACCAAGAAAGGCAAGTCGGGGTTTGCAAGATGAAGTCTTAAGAATATAGACCATCTTGGAGTGTGGATAGCTATTGTATCTTTATCAAAACCTCATCAGTTGAAGCTGAGAAACCCAGTTGGTATTATAGTTCAAACCCCATTTTTCTCTCTAAACTTCTGTCGCATACTGGACAACTACATATGTAAAGGTGTTGCTGATGGGGGTGTTTTCATGCTATAGTCGCTTCCCTTGTGGCTTTTTTCCTCAGTCAAGTGTTGCTTATTTCTATGAGGCTTAGGTGTTAGTTTACTTGTATTTGACCTTTTACCACAACTACCTTTTCATAATAGAAAAAGCACCAGAAGACGGGTTATTTTTCAAATGCATTCTTCTACAAGTGGTGTTTTAAACATGCACTTAATTCAGTTTTTCTTACCATTTTAATGGAATAATTTATTTCATCCTAAGAGTCCCTTTTTACTGAAACTCCTAAGAGTCTCTTCATAGTGAAATGCTTACACAGAAAGCACTTCTTTGTGGAATATAATGGATGACCCAAAAATGATGCTGATAATGATAGATGGTATCTTCCTGTATATCAGTATGAGGACATACTAGAGGGAGGTATGTTTGGCTGTGAGCTTCCAGCAAATGTACGCCAGGTGCACACCCAATCCATTACATGCCTCTGAGACCCTCAAATATGACTGTCCATCTGGGAGAATGAGTTCTACAGCAAGTAGAGCGCAGAAGCATAAAAATGTATTTAAATGTATTCAGAAAAGTAAAAGCCAGTTAACTTAATGTGTCTTCAGTCCCATAATGTATAAGTAATTTATGGAATTGACTGCCACCATTAGCTGGCCATACAGCTTTACATAGCTGGAACCCAGAACATAATATACATGGAAGCTGTCTTCCTGCCCTCTAAAAAGCTGCTGTTCTCAGCTGGGACAGGATGGGTGTGGGACAGAACAGTGAGATGGGGCTGTGGAACAGGTAGGGAATACAAGAAGCCAGGAGGAGGATCACAAGTAGAACAAGGGAACTTTTAGTGGAAAATTCCTATAAAGTTGTATATTCTATATAGAAGTATGAAAACTTGACAAGAAGAGACTATTGCTCTGTCCTTTTCTTCCAGAAATCCCAAATTCCTTATAGGGGAAGGGTTGGTAATGCATCTCCTCTTCTGTAAGTTTGCTGATTCTTGTAATTGAATTGAGTCACTAAAACTAAATGAATCACCCATTGCAAACTTAGTAATTTGTTTTGCATGTTGTAATATAGAAAGTATTTTGGCTTTTTGAACATTTTTTATGTTTAGCAATATTAACCTGCTATGCTTTCTGCAGTATCATCCTGCGTACCTGTTCAGTGTATTGAAGACCTTGAAAGGGACTTCTCAAATGTACATCTGACTGCTTCTGGAGCTGTGTGCAAAAAGAGGCTGTGTGCACCAAGTGATCAAGTTTTCAGCAACGCTTTGTCTTCCCAATCATGTTCTGATGAGAGACTCCCAGTTTGTGACTTACCATATCAGGAACACAACTCCTATGGAAAGAGCTCTTTGGAAGATAATTCTTGGGTCTTCCCTAGCCCTCCCAAACCTAGTGAGACAGTGTTTTGGGAAATGAAAAATAAAGTGACTCACATAATCTTTCCTGAAAATTTGGATCAGTGTAACCAAAACTGTCTGCATAAGAGCTAAGAAATTTTAGGAAGGATTTAAGCCAGCAACTATTCAGAGCTCTTTGTAAAAGGACAAAAACTAATGAGAAGGAAGGAGTGTTGTAATTCAGGCTGGATCTTAAACTGTCTCTGCTCTCTAAATGGGAAAGCGCTCCAGTGAAATCAAAAAGAGTGGCATGAGACAGAAGGTGGGTGAACATGAGTCCAGTCTGTCCTCGGTCTCTTGATTGCACATCTGCAAATTACTAGTGTATCAAAACTTACAGTAAAACAAAAGCTGTACATTGCAGCTAATTATGTGAATAACTGCTTTAAGGTACTGTATCTTCAGATGTTTCACAAGCTATAAGAATGGCCTTGTTTGGTGGTATTTTTCTTTTTGCTCTCTCCTTGAGCTTCTCAGGTAAAGAACATAATCGGAATGTGATTTGGGTTTTTTGCCTGCAGTTTTGAAGCAGATTTTCATAATGTATGATGTGTGCTGGAAAGAAAGCACACAAATGAAAGAATTGTGACTGTTTATAAAAAGCCAAATTACTATGTTCCCTTGTCTTGATTGCATGCTCTAGTTTTCCTTATCAAAGATTTTGAGGTGGTAGAAACTGAGGATCTCCAAGACAAAATGGCAAAATCTGTGATGACTTTATGGGTTCTGTACAGACTGCTGCCTGTTCTGGGATTACCCTAACCAAATGCAGTGACCGTTTGGGTGCCTTTCTGCCAGTTACCAAAATCTTTGCTTTAAGATTTCTGAATCCACTACCTTTGGTGTGATGTAGCAAATTCCAGGCGCCTTAATATAAGCAGGTAGAATTAAAACATAGTAAATTGAATTTAAAACATTCTATGACAATGCATAACTAATGTGCTCATGGAAATTTAGTATCGTGTGTTTGAAATGTTATGAACATGACAACAATTTTCTGGGTAACTCTCAACATGCAAATAGTTAATCCCCTAGTTCCTTAGACTTTACTGCTGATTGGTTAGTGAGTTTTCAAAATTTAGTAGAAAAATTTATTAATCTACTTCAATTAAATAGAAGAGTGAATGTCTCTAACAACTTACTACTGCTAACGTAGGTCCCCTTAAGATTCAGGGAGAAAATGGCAGGTGATAATTTTTATAATGTTCAAAAAAATTCAATGAAACAACAGAATGAGGGGACAGCTTTTGAGTTTTTCTAGTTGTGTCAGATTCTCATTTTGTCATTCCAGGATTACAAATTCATGCTTTTCTGTCATTTTCTCCTTGCTTCCAAACCTTTACTGTGGGGACATGAATGGGCAAAAAAAAAATCTGTATCTGATCTAGTAAGATGCTTAAATGATATCTTAAAATTATAATAAAGGCCTGCCATGGTGCTGTGTAAATGAGTTCCTGAGCAGCGCATCCGTATCAGTGGTGTAGTGTGAAAGGGGAAGAAATCCCATCTTTCTTTCCTTGCATTGCAGTTTAAATATTTCAGCGTTGACTGCTTTATTCCTTTTCAGATACTGGAGAGAATTTTTTTCTATAGAGGAGGAAGAAAGATGCCTACAACTGTGTTAGTGAATGGCATATATAAATAATGTTCATACCATTCACCAAATATTGTTTATATCTCCTATCTTGCTCACGTACCTTGGCTTGTCTGTGATTAATGGAAATGGTGTCAGATGCTGGAATTTATTCTGACCGCTGAACATAGCTGACTCAAGGGAGTACAATCTCTTGCAGGGTAATAGAAGAAAACCCAATATGCATAAAATAAATCCAAGTCACTAGACTTCAGTTGATAGAACCAACTACCTGTGTAATAACAAAGCAGAAGAAACCATTTCTCAATGTGGCCGCATAGCTCTGATGCATTTCTCAGGGCTTCTTTAGTTACACAGTCTTGGATAAATGATGCTGTCCCGCATACAGAGCCACTTCACATTTTGGACAATATATTGGAGAAATTTGTCATATTTTTAATAAATTATTTTTATTTGAACAGAGCTTTCTGTACATTAGTGCAAATAAGTGTGTTTTGTGATGTCTACTTATGAGGTACATATGTGTACAGTTGCAGCTTCTCAGAGTTATCAGCATAAATCTACAGCCTAGAAATGTGAGCTTTTTTTGAAGCTTAACCTGTTGGTGTGAAGAAATTAGAAATCAGAGCATGGAGATGAATGTTCATCTGTGCACAAATACGTTCTGCTGTGCACAAAATCAGACAAGAGGTTGCATCACTTGTATCATTTAGGAGGGAGGTTAAGTGTGGATTGTACATTGGCTATATTCATCTTACATTTTAAAAAGGAAATTTTAATTTTATACATCTAAACAAAATTACTAACATTTCAGACCATGTCGAGAATTTTAACTCCTATGAGCAGCTGTGTGTATATATCATTTCTAATTTGGTCAGCCTCTTCAGATGAATTACTTGTTTGTTTACTTCAAATAATCTTTGGAGATAACTATTTCTCTTCCGCTTAGCTTATCCAAACATTTAATCTTTAGACCAGGGCAGGTGATTGGCCTAATTGTAACATACAGTACATACAGGTTTTCAAAATTGCATTGTTAGGACCAATGGAGAATAACGATTGGCTTTAATTAGGGAAAGAACCTAATTACTGTATATGGATCTCTGGATCTCTAATGTAGCCCTTATTGGACTTTTCATTCTTTAAGAAAAAATGAACTAAATTACTCATAATGTAGTGCTAGAGTTCTTGATCTGTCTACTTCTATAGCAGTCACACACGGCCATAATGCTGAAGCAGAGGGTGTATTTAAACCTTTGCATCATTTTCTGGCTGACGACAATCACAGAAGCAGATGAAGTACCATTAGTATTCTTGAATTTTAAATCATTTGAAAAGCGGTATGATCATTAAACAGCCATGGATTTGTGAAATAGAAACTTTAGACAAAATGAGAGGAATGTGTGTTTCACTGGCCCTTTAAGTTCTCTGGAGTGGGGACAGGGTACATTCAGAACAATCTGGGTTATGCCCCACCCACTCCGAGACAGGGCTGGACCGAATTTTTCTCCTCCCAGTGCGGGGAGAGACCTTCCCAGTCCGGCTCTGTCTCCTCAGAGAAGGGCCATGTTTTCTGGTGCTCCTTAGAGCACCACCTCTCCTCTCACCTCTACTCTCTACTCTCATCTTTTTCAAACCTATCTCTATCGGACCAAGAGACCACTGGAGAGCCTCCCCCCCTCTGGGCCTAACATCCCGCGGGGAACGGCTTGGCAGGTTTCCCCTATCTCCCTCCTCCGGAGGAAGAGAGCTGGCCTAGGCAAGGCCACCTGCTGCCTCCATTTTGAGGCTGGGACCACCTTGCGAGGTGGCCCCTAGCTCAGGCACAGATCTTTTGGAGGCTCATCGTCCCTTCGGGGTGTACCCCAGCTGCAGCCCTTCGCAGGCGGAAGCTGTGGGCTCGGCTCCCCCTTTCATCAAGCGCTGACCGAGAGCTGCAGCGGCTGGCTGTGGGGCGGCAAGCGGGAGGCACACCGTCAGGCGGCCTCAGCACAGCCGCGGACGATCTCCCCGCGTGCAGGACGCAGCACGAGCAAGCAGCAGCTGCACGTACGACAGGCGGTTCGGGAAGCGAGCAACAGCCCGCTCTCTCGCCGCTCTGGAGGCTCAGAAAGGGGGAGGAAGCCTGAGGAGGCGCCCGGTTTTGGCACGCGCGCCTAACCCAGCACCATCTTGGAGAGGCCAGCTTCCCGCGCTAGCCGTGGATGCCATTTTGAGGCCTCCTTCAGACCCACGTGTTGCCTCTGGTGGTCGCAGTGAGTATTAGGACCCCCCTCCAGAGTGCCAGCACTGGTAGTGGCCTGGGAACTCTTTTTTCAGTGATTGGGGGAAACCTTAGTAGACCTCCCTTTTTTCACATCCCCCCTCAGGAAGCGGTGAGATTTTGGGCCTCTGCTCCAGCTAGTTATTGGGAAAGCATGGCCCAGAGTCACTCTGAAGTGGATATCGTGGGGGGAGGAGGTGTCCACCCCCTCTGGGACTAATTTGGCCTCTGGTTCTACTGGCACCCCCCCGGCTGAAAACCTACTGTCCCCCTCAGCTATCCAGCGGGCCATTGACTCCGCAGTATCCCTGAGCTTGCCGGGCATCATCAAAGTGGCGGTCAAGGCTGCCTCTAAGTCCCAGCGTAAATCTGGGTCTCCCAGGAGGAGAAAAGCTACGTCCCCTTCTTCCTGGTTGTCCCTGTCTGAGGCCTCTTCCGAGTCTCCTCCATGTAAGAGGAAGAGGAAGACTAGGCATGTGGATCACCATTTTTCTCGCCGCAAAGGGCATCGTTCCAGGGACCCCAAATCCCAGCCTTCTTCAGACTCCTCATCTGGTTCCTCTCGCTCTTGGTCCTCTTTTCCAGATTGGGAGGAGGGTGAACTGTCCGACCATGAGGAGCCCAAAGCCAAGAAGGAGCGCCTTTTTCCATCTGACTACCTCCCGTCTATGGTAGGTATGTCTACCTACCTTGGAATGTCCTCCATCTGAGTCTTCGGAATGTCTCCATCTGAGTCATCCGGAGGAATTGGAGTCTGATTCAGATCCTGACCACTCTGAAGCTTTCCCAGGGGGTTCTACAAAACAGACTGTGTTCCCTTTTCCCAAGCCGTTCAACAGCGTTTTTGCACAAGCATGGGCCCCTCATCCAAAGGGTTTTGGGTCCAGTTTAATTGATAAACTTTATACTCTGCCTGCCAAGCAAATGGGTCTCCTAAAGATTCCTTCTGTTGACCCTCCTGTGGCGGCGCTCGCCTCCTCCATGGTACCCGTGGACGGAGACGTCTGGCCGAAGGAACCCACTGATAGAAAGATCGAGACTCACTTAAAACGTAATTTTGAACATTCTTCTTTTTCATTTAGGGCCTCAGCGGCTAACTCAGTGATGTCAAGGGGAGCTTTCCTCTGGGCACAGAACGCTGCGCGATTGAAGGGGATCCCAAGATCGGTCAGGAGCATCTTCAAGAAAATTGCCCTTGCCTCGGCCTTTGCTGCGGACGCCTCGCTTGATTCCATGCACCTCTCGGCCAGGGCCATGGCTTCGGGCATGGCGGCCGGGCGAGCTGTCTGGTTGCGCTCCTGGTCGGGAGAAGGTTCCTCGCATTCCAAACTCATCAACCTGCCCTTTGAGGGTACTCAGCTATTCAGAAAGGCCATCCTCGTGAAGTCCAAGGACAAGAGGAAGGTGCTCCCTCCGGGTAAGAAGGACCCGTCCAGGAGTAAGCCCACCTCCTTTCGGTCCTTTCGCTCCCGCTACAGGGACGCGGAGAATCAACAATTCAAGTCCCAGTGGTCCAACGCCAGGGTCCTCCCATGGAACAAGCCATCCTTCACCAAGCAGCGTAACAACAGAAAACCTGGACACAAGGATTGCGGCGCCTTCTGACGCTGGGCACATCTCCGCGCCTACAGCCGTGGGGGCCCGGCTGCTTGGTTTTGCTCCATTATGGCGTGAGGCTACGTCCGACGCATGGGTGCTACGAACCGTCTCCCAGGGTCTCTCTCTCGAGTTCAAACGTCCTTCACCGGACAGGTTCTGGAGGGTCCCTCTATCTCAACACCCAGAGAAACACCATCTAAAGATCCGTGCCATCCAACACCTTCTATCGATCCATGCCATAGAACCAGTTCCTGTCAGTCAACTAGGTTTGGGAGTCTACTCCATCTTCTTCCTGGTCCCGAAGAAGAACGGAGATTGGAGAACCATCCTAGATCTCAGTTGGCTGAACAGGTTTCTCGTCTCCCGAAGGTTCAAGATGGAGACCTGGAGGACCATTGTGGCTGCGCTCGAACGAGGGGACTTCCTCTACTCCATCGATCTGTCGGAGGCTTACTTTTACACATCCTCATATGGCCGAGTCATTGCAGGTTCCGCAGATTCTCCTATGGGCACCATCACTACCAATACAGGGCTCTCCCCTTTGGGCTCTCAGCGGCCCCAAGAGTATTTACCAAAATTCTGGTGGTGCTCATAGCGAATCTCAGGAAGAGAGGCATTCAAGCGTTCCCGTACCTGGACGATATCCTCGTTGCAGGTTCTTCCAGCGAGCAAGTCTCCAGGGACCTTCAGGTGACCATGAAGTACCTGTCGGATCACGGCTTTGTGATCAGTTTAGACAAGAGTACCCTAACTCCCTGCCAGCAGATCACCCACCTGGGTCTTCTGATAGATACGGAGCTTTTTCAGGTTTTCCTCTCGCAAGACAGACGGACAAAGTTGCCCCTCCTGCTTCACCGGGTTCAGTCTTCCGGGACAAGTCCCCTTCAGGTCCTGGCATCGCTCCTGGGCCTGCTAGTGTCCTGCCAGGACGTGGTGCCCTGGTCCCGGTATCATCTGAGGCCCCTCCAAGCCTTCCTGAGACCTTATGCACATCTCATCGAAGGGAAGGTGGCTCTGGCCCTCTCGCTCCCAGACTCGGTTCGATCATCCCTGTCCTGGTGGGTGCCCAACCAACGTCTTCTTCAGGGAACCAGTTTGGAGGTCCCAGACCGTATTGTCCTGACCTCGGATGCCAGTCTCCAGGGCTGGGGAGCACATCTTCTCGATCAATGGACTCAGGGAATCTGGTTGTCTCAGAAGGCACGTTTTTCGATCAACAGGCTGGAGTTGAGGGCGATCCGCCTAGCACTATCACATTTTCAGAGCCTGGTCCGAGGGGCACACGTGTTGGTTCGGACGGACAATACTTCTGCCAAGGCCTTCATCAACAGGCAGGGGGGTACCAAGTCTCGGGGTCTGATGAGGGAGGCCTCCCTCCTCTTCGACTGGGCAGAGATCCATCTCAAGTCCATCAGGGCCGAACATCTGCCCGGAGTGTCGAACATGGAGGCCGACTGGTTGAGCAGAGAAAGCGTGGAAGAGGGAGAATGGGCGCTCCATCCGGACGTGTTTGCCCAGATCGTCGCACGCTTTGGTCTCCCGGCCATGGATCTCTTTGCGAATCGCTCCAACGCCCAGGTTCCAGCCTTCTTGTCGCGGCTCCCAGACCCTCGGGCCATGGGGTCAGACGCTCTATCCTTCCCTTGGCTGAGGGCCTTGCTGTACGCCTTCCCACCATTTCCACTTCTCCAGGCAGTCCTTCGGAGAGTTCGGCAGTCCTCAGCGGACCTGATACTGGTGGCGCCCGATTGGCCACGCCGGCCATGGTACCCAGGGATTGTCAACCTGGCCCGGGGTCCTCCTTTTCGTCTCCCCTCCAGGCCGGATCTATTGTCCCAGGGCCCAGTGTTCCATCTGAGTCCCGACAGGTTTCGACTGACAGCCTGGCTTTTGAACAGAGCCAGTTAGCCAGGAAAGGATACTCTCAAGGTGTTATTTCCACCCTTTTGTCCTCTAGGAAATCTTCAACAAATCAGATCTATTCACGCACCTGGCACCGGTTTGTGTTGTGGACCAACAAGAACGGTATCCAGGCGGACAAGGCCAGACGTAAGCATGTCCTTCAATTCCTACAAGAGGGTGTTGAGAAAGGTCTCAGCACTAACACCATTAAAAGACATTAAAAGAGCCGCGACAAGAAGGCTGAGTTCCATCCTGGGCCCCTCCAAATCTGGGACATTGTCTGCGCACCCTGATTGCAAAAGATTTATTCAGGGACTGAAGCTTATTAACCCTCCGGCAATCCACCGATTTCCAAATTGGGACTTACATTTGGTCCTAAAAGCCCTAATGGGTCCTCCTTTCGAACCCCTCACCACGGTATCCATTCGCTTTGTGACTCTGAAGGTAATCTTTTTAGTGGCCATTACCTCTGCCCGTAGGGTGTCAGAAATAGGGGCTCTCTCTATACACCCAAATTTGTGCAAATTTCTGGATGATAGGGTTCATCTTAGGCTGGACCCCTCTTTTATTCCAAAAGTTAACTCTTTTTCACAGGTCACAGGACATAATTTTGCCTACACTGTGTCCTAGTCCATCTTCATCCAGGGAACGAGCCTGGCACCCTGGATGTCAAGAGGGGACTCAGCTTCTATCTAGACAGGACCAAGGAATTTCGGAGGTCCAAAGCATTGTTTGTTCTGTTTGGGGGCCCATCCAAAGGCAAGCGTGCTTCTCTGGCTGCCCTGGCCAGGTGGTTACACTCTGCGATTCAAGAGGCGTATAAGGCAGTAGGTAAGGAACCACCTAAGGGAATTAAGGCTCACTCTATCAGAGCTGCAGCCGCATCTGCAGTGTTTGAGGGAGTACCATCTCTAGAGTCAATATGTAGAGCAGCCACCTGGGCTGATACATTTATCAAACACTATAAAACACCTGGGCTGATACACCTGATACATTTATCAAACACTATAAAATAGACCGTGTTGCCTCGGCTGAAGCAGCATTTGGCAGGAGGGTTCTACAGTTGGTGGTCTCCCCCTAAGGCATTCTGTGTCTCTCCCACCCTGATGGTAAGGCTCTGGTACATCCCAGACTGTTCTGAATGTACCCTGTCCCCACTCCAGAGAAGGACGGAATTTCCTTACCAGTAAATGTCCTTTTCTTGGAGATGGGGACTGGGTACATTCAGACCCGCCTCTTCAGAGACACAGTTCTCCTTGTTTTTATAGGCCTCACTCCCTCCAGGGAAGTTGGCTGTTTTTTCCAGTTTGGTCTTCCTCTGGTTCCGTTTCTTTGTCTACCTTTTTTCTGAGACCTGCTGTTTGGGTCTCCCTTTGTCTTACCTTGCCGCTTTCAGTTCTATCTGCTGCAGGGTAGTTTGTTTGGTTTTCGTCTGCGCATGGCGGTGGTGGATCTTCTTCTTCGGCTCTGATATGTGGACTGGGAAGGTCTCGCCCCGCACTGGGAGGAGAAAACTTCGGTCCGGCCCTGTCTCGGAGTGGGCGGGGCACAACCCAGACTGTTCTGAATGTACTCAGTCCCCATCTCCAAGAAAAGGACATTTACTGGTAAGGAAATTCCGTCCTTTTTTCCCATTTTTTAAAAAATCAAAGGCTTGCTCTGATGCCTGGTACACAATAAAAAGAATGATGTCCTGTGTACAGAAAGCAAGTCCAGCCAGTTTTGATCAATAGGATAGTATGTGTGAAAGCTGGAAATTCCCAGAAGAGCTAAGAGTTTCTTCTGCAAATGGGTAAGTTGCAATATTGGAAGAAAAAAAGACTTCTCAAAAGTTTCAGTCTAAATTTCATTTGGCCAACTTTGGCTTAGTTGCATATCCAATATTTACTCTTAGCAAATTAAGTTGAAACTATTCTGTAAGTACCTTCAGTACCTAAAGTCTGTTTGGTAACAGCAAGAAAGCTTTCATGGTCCTAATAACTCTTAAGTTTCAATGTAGTTGGCATAGAGGCTGACTGGCAATGGAAATAATGTGCCAGCTTCTCGATGTGCCTTTTGAGGTAGGGAGAAGAACCAGAAGTTACATTTTCCTTTCCTGCTGTAAAGCTTGGATGTGAAGAATGGCCATGGGCCTCTAGTTAGACCAGTAGTTGGTGGCCTTTAGCCTGCTCATTGTCCTATGTAACAGTTAAAAATCCTTTTTGAATAAAATCTTCAGGAAGTAATGACCCTGAAAATTCTTCCTCTACACCTTCCAGTGAGGTTAGAGCAAAGGCTATAGATTGTTAAGTTAGTTTCTTTGAAGAAAAAAACAGGTCGGGATATGTTAATGGCTATTTCAACTTTTCAGTTTTAGGGCTCCTGGACCTTTAAAGCAGGCCTCCGTCAGTCTTGAAAGACTATGGTATTGTGCTTGGCACTGCATACGCTGCATGCGAAGCACAAGAGCCTGGGTTAGATTGTTATGGAGGATAGGCTGTTACCCAAGCAGCAAATCCCCCCTCTCCACGCCACTGAATTACTCCAATGGAAAGGCAGAGCCGATACGATTGGATCCAGCTGGTGTTGCAGAACTGGACTAAGGACAGGAGCTCACCCTGTCTTGTGGGGCCTACCTGGCTCTCTAACCCTAGCCTGCTGGTTAACAGGCACAGTATCTTAACCGCTTGTGCCACCCGCAGCCCATTGGACCTTTAAAACAATTGTGGAAAGAGATGGAATTGTGGAAAGAGATGAAAGAGCAGGTGCATCATCTAACAGATGGTATGGGCAAAATCCAAAGTACTAGGGATTTTGCCCCTAGTCAGTGATTCTTCCATTTTATATACATAGATGATGACAAACTGCATTGATTGAGCCCAGATTTGGAAAAAAAACTGCTGGAGAAGCTTTTATTAAATTATATCATCAGTTGAAGAACTTTGTAGGTCATGTAAAAAAAGTCAGCTTTGTACAATTGACTACATGCTAGTGGGAAGCCTCTGTTGTTTCTGACTCTGGCGAACACCGGTTGTTTTGAACTCTTCCCTTTGTTTCAAATATTCAGCCTTGCATTCTTCATAAAATGTAGGATCTGTATAGCTGGAAGACAACCAAATTGTGATCATTAGATCTAATATTTTCTCTACTTCACTGTACTTACTACTAGATAATGCTAGTAATATATGGGTTCAGCAGTTCTTGTTCTATTGTACATAGTCCATGCAAGCACACAGTCTTGTCTGGTTTTCAGTTAACCGATCTTTGCTTTCATGTTGGTTTATCTTCTAAACTTGCTGTTGAAGAGTTTTGAAACAGATGAGCCTGACAATTCAAAAGTCAGTTTTCTAGACTTAGGCTTCAGTATCGCACACTTCTTTCCACCAATACCCACCCCCTTAGATTAAGGTACAACATAAATGGCATGTATATATACTGCCATTTAACCTGGCCTCAGGAGACCTGTATATATAATCTGCCAAGAAACAAGGTTCACCTGTACCTCAAATATAAAGAAATAACACAAAGAGAAAAATAAGCCAAACTTGTTTACAAAATTCTGAAATAGGGTTCAAATCAAACAACAAAATGATGCATTTCACAAAAGCTGCATTGGGGAGGAGAAGAATGAATGCACCAGGTACAGAGGTACAAAAGAGTGAGTGCATTAATAATAATGCACTATTATTGGGTCCATTAATTATTTTAATTCCATCTTTTTGTTGTTCACAACAATATTCATACAAAGTACACACGATTGTTGTCTTGTACTTTTGAACAATTTTCAAGTCAATAACTGCAATGATGTAAACTGCATTAGAGGACCGCAGTCCCATGTTAATTTTTGAAATGATGTATGACAGTAAACCTACAATCTAGAGTAACTATGGGAGCATGTAAGAGACATTTATGTGACATAGTTATGGCACCACCTCATGAAAGCCTATGGGAGATTAATATTGCAATCTAGAGTAAATTGTTACAAAGGAGCATGGAATCCTGTTATTCTGGATTGTGCCCAGAATCCACATGATACAAGCAGAAGTCACATGATACAAGCAGACAACCGCCATTATGTTAACAACCCTAATGTATGAGATTATTAATGACTTTTTGATCTCAGATACTTATTTTCAGATTGTCAAGTCTGGAATGGATGTTTTGCATTAGATGCTCAGCCACTTGAAGGGCCCTGTTCAAAGTAACAGAAGATGTACTACTGCTTCTCCTATCCAACATTTTGTAATGGACTTATTTTCCTGCATGGTACTTACTAGCCAGTGAGACATTCTTTCAGTGCCGCATTTTCCTCCCGACATTTTACCACCATCAGAACGCCTGAATCTTGACAACATTTTGTAAATGCTGGAAAAGAAATGGTTAAGATTATACTTACAAAAAGAAGATAAATCAAAGAAATTTGGAGCATCAACTCCCTCTTGTTTGTTTGCAACAAAGAATCTTAAGCCATTTTTTAAGTGTGATATAAGTTTTTAATGAATATGGTAGAAGCCTCATAATTTCATCATCTCAGAAACAAAATGTTACTTGTTTTAAATCTCCACATGATTTCTGATGCAGGTCATGGACTCAGATACTAGCTGCTGAGGGCAAACAAAGATAACAATAGCCATAAATGGTTACTTATTCTTTCAGACTACCAAATATTAAATTTTAGTCTTATGCTAGCTTTTGCTAAACTAGGCGTGCAAGAATATAAAAATAAGATTCACAACAGTGTGACAAAGCGTCAAATGCTGACTGGAGAGATCCCATTCAAGGAATTAAACTCACTGGGTGATCCAGGGTTAGACACTCCCAGATTAACCCAGATCACAGGTTAAATGGTTGTGATGAGGATTAAGTGGAAGTGGCACAAACCATGTGTGCTTCCTCAGAGGAAGGGTAGATGAAAAGGGAGTAATGAAAGGGAAAAAAACCACCCAAAGAATAGCCCTTTGCTAGTATTAGCTCTGGATATTTTAATTCTATTTAGATACCTGTATTTTAATTCTGTCTGAATATTTTAATTCTAAAGCTGGCTGAGTGAATCTATCTCCTGTATTTATAAACTCATTGGGTACTATCTCCCACCCCATACATTACAGTCTCTCAAGCTATCATTTGATCTAGGGTTGGGGTGTCCAAACCCCAGCCAGGAGGTCAGATGCAGCCCTCGGTAAG
Organism: Cryptoblepharus egeriae; assembly: GCA_030015325.1. NCBI lineage: Eukaryota > Metazoa > Chordata > Lepidosauria > Squamata > Scincidae > Cryptoblepharus > Cryptoblepharus egeriae. The sequence continues at coordinate 39,120,619 of JAREYC010000004.1, read as the reverse complement.
ACCTCTCTGTCTGGCCCTGCAATTCTCCGGAAGTGAGGAAGACTATGCTCCTCACACTAGAGGGTATTCTAAAGGTTGGGGAGGGTATTCTAAGGGTTGGGGAGGGTTAGAGGGTATTCTAAGGGTTGGGGAGGCTGTATTCACCCCTTCACTAAAGTGCTTATGAACTGATTTGAAGATCATCCTCTCCTTTTGTGTGTTAGGAGGTATTTATCAACTGCTTTGAATTCATTCATATAAGTTCCATCTAATATAGTCATTTACATAAATTTTTTTCCAGCCACCAACAGAGTGCCAGAGATATGATTAGCCCCACTGCTAAAATATTTAGACACCCCTCTTCTAGGGGGGAGCCCCAATGGATATTTCCTTGACTTTTTTGCCCTCCTAAAGAAGGAAAGCCGAAAAAATGGTGCCAAAGGTGCCTTTTTCATCTATAAAGGACTGGCTTTAGCTACAGCATATAATAGCCTAGAACAGAAATCCTGACCCTGCACTACTCAAAAAACTCCAGTCCAATAAAAAACCACATCACTATATTTTACACTTTGTGTATAACGCCTCTTAACACACTACCCTCCAATGACAGCAAAATATTCTGGTTGTAATGCATTAGGAAGCTGTTCAAGTTGCCGATAATGCATGATTGTATTAGTAAGGTAATAAAACAACTCTTCCATCGAGAAATATTTTCTCACTCGGTGACCCTGGCTGATCTTCAAGCATAGCCATTCTTGGTCTGCTGCCTCCAGCTGTTTGTAAGGTCTTTCTCACTTGTTTAGCAACAAGGTTGTAATTAGGACTTTTCCTTCGCACTGTGTAACAAATTAACACCCCTCATACTTGGAGTGATCTTCAATACTACTAAACTATTTATGAAACTGAATTTATTCTGTAACAAATCCAGAGGTGAAACCCTTCTCCTTATCATGCTGCTTCTCAGCAAGTTAAGAGTCAGCACGAGAACACAGTGCATTTTCGATGAACATTGTATATTGCTGGTGCCCAAGCATTGATTCACACAATTATTTTCTCTTGGTTGTATGAATGTCAAGTGTCACAAGTACAGTAAATGAAGATAATTTCTTCCATACCCTGAAAGCAGGTCTGGCATACTTACCCTACAATCCAGGGTAACTAGGGGAGCACATAAGAGACATTACGTGCACCGTTGTTGCTGCACCACCTAGTGAAAAACTATGGGAAATTCATATTGAAATCCAGAGCAAATTGTTCTTACACCGGAGCAGACTCCATGTAGTTAATCTGGATTCTGCCCTAAGGCTGCAATCCTAAATACACTTTCCTGGGAGTAAGACCCACTGAACACAATGGGTTTTACTTTTGAGTAGACATGGTTAGGATTGTGTTCTAAGAGACAAAGGGTGCAATCCTAAGCATGTTTACTCGGAAGTAAGTCCCATTCTGTTCTATGTGATGCAATCTCAGGAAAGTGTCTTTAGGATTGCAGCCAAAGTTATAAATCAAAATACAAATTCAAATTTTGGCTGCAATCCTAAAGATACTTTCCTGGGAATAAGACCCATTGAAGGCTCACTTTTGAGTAGACATGGTTAGGATTGTGCTTTGTCTCTACCTTGTACTTACTAGGTGGTCTTAGGTAGGTCACAAAGGCTGCAATCCTAAAGACACTTTCCTGGGAGTACTGCCTAATGAACAGAATGGGGCTTACTTCTGAGTAGACAAGTTTAGGATTGTGCTCTCTGATTCAGCTCACCTGGCTGAAACTCAGGGACACTATTTTGCAGGATAGTAGGAAGGTAAAAATAAAAGAAACATCATTCTTGAAGCCCTTTAGGTGCTAAGTGTTTTGTGAAGGTGGGAGTGTTGCCATATCAGTATAGCATTTGTTATTATTAAATAAGTTGAATATAAGCATGTTAACCCTATAGCTGCTCTCAAACATTTTTAAAACACTTTTTAGAAAAAACTTTAAAAAGTTTTTAAAAACAATTTCTTTAAAAATTTCACTGTACTGGAACACATCTAGGTTTATCAGATTTTTTGAAAAGGCGATCAAGAAAGATGTACTGTATTTATGTATTTATTTGTAATAATAAGAGGCCCTTAAACATTTCCTTACCTTTATTTCTACACGTTTGCAAACTTCAGGAGCTGAGCTCATTACATGATAATTAGCAGCAACAGTATTGGATTTTTGAATAGTCTCAGTGATTGAGACAATCTGATAATTCTATCACCCTTTTATGACCCACCAAAAATAAAGTTGTCACGCTGCCCTCCAGTAAATCTCTTAAGAGTCCAATCCTATGCATGTCTACTCAGAAGTAAATCCCATGAAGATCAGTGGGTCTTACTCACTGGGAAGTACACATAGGATTGCAGTCTAAGCTTTTCAGTGCAGTCTTCTAGATACATTGACTTGAAGAAAGCTTTTCTGTGTATAAAGGCAGAGAGTTTTTTGTTTGTTCACAACTGCTCTTTCACAGTGGTGGGAGATGAAAAAGTAAGAAAACTTGTATTTCTTTTTCCGAGTCTTCACAAACACAGTAGGTGCAGAGAAGATTTTAAGTTTCAGGACAGCCTTTCCTGTTGAGATGACTTACGACTGTTACACAAGTTAATGAAGTTTTTAAAATTAGGAGACTCTGGAAATGGAGATTGTTTAGTTTTTAAAAATGCAATATATGAAATGTACTACTAATATTTTTTGCATGTAATTAAAATTTCTAAGGAATTGTTTCTTGCTTGATGCATATAACCAGCAAAGCTGTCCACTAAACAGTATTTTGTATCATATTTAAAATTAATAAAAAAAAAGAAGTTATCAAAATAATTTTACAAAACAGCCCTTGAAATATATTCTGTTCATAATAGCAATTGTCAATTCACATGCGTGGTGGTCAGATCAATATCAGCATTTAGGAAAAGAAGCAAAGCATGGAAAAGGGAAATTTGATTTTAAAACAACCTATTCTTTTTACTTTCCTTAGTTAAATAAATAAATAATTTATTTATTTTTAATTGATACCCTGAATCAATTAATCACTAATTGATACCCTGAATCCTAAAGACTTACAATGCAATCTTAAGCATGTCTAATCAATAGTAAGTCCCACTGGGCTCAGTAGTACTTACTATAGTACTCACTATACTATATTATACTGCAGTATTGACTATAGTACTTACTCCCAGGAAAGTGTGGTTAGGATTGCAGCCTTAATTTCTTAGCTCCTGCTTTCCTTGTTACAATTTTGGTTACCGGAGCAGAAAGGTGATATTTTTCTTCTCCCAAGTTAAGACCAACATATAACATTGTGTTTTTCTATTTTAAAATAGCCTCATTTTAAGGCAAGCCACCAGAGCTTTCAAAAGCTACACATCACACCTAATTCATGCTCTTTAACAAATGTAAAATAGTGACCAGTCCACCTACACTGAGCAGTGAAAAACTGAATTACAATAAGAAAAATATAGCCAGTAAAAGTATCAGTGCATCGTACGGGAACATCAGACTTTCCCACTTCATAGAGACATGATGGCTACAATTAGCTGGAAACAAAATGTTGATGGGGTTTTTAAACTTGGAGCAATTTGATTTCCGCTTTCCATGACAGACAACTAAGTGCTGTGGAGCGGTACTGCAGGGTCTCCCCTTTTGTAATAATTCCTCCTGAAAGCTGTGAAGTAAAACACACACACTCAAAATAAAATAAAAGCTGAAGACAACAGGAGGTCCCTCTCACTTGTTAGCTCATCAGCTTCAGTTGGTTAAAGGTGTGATGTCCTAGTGAATGAAGACTGAACTGCTACGGTAAGCCTGCCCCAGCTTTCAACAGGCTGAGCCTAAACTATACACAGCCAAGGCCGTGCACGGAGGAAGCATCATTACAAAGTGATAAAACTGCTTCCAGCTATATAGCTTTAATGTTGTTAATGCTAACTAAAAATGAAAAGGGGAAAAAAGGGAAGGGGAGCAAGCTCAAGAATATTAGATCCCCCCATGTGAATGTATAACACTGCATAATTTCTCCTGGCTTCTTGTATCTCCAGTCTTTTTAAATCCCTCTGATGTGAGGGAGAAGAGACAAATTTGGACGCTGGTCTATTACAGACATTGACTTGAGTCTTTCAATCAGCTGGAAAATACCACACTTCTCATTTTCTCTTTCCAATTCTTGAGATTGGTATTTTCATAAGGAACATTAAATAACTCCATAATTTGGGGGGGGGGGGGGGAATCCACTCTGGAAACTGATTTGTACTGCTTGCTTGGCACCAAATCCAATGCTTTTCTGATGCCAGATGAAGACCTTTTAATTTGCCTAATACATTAAAATATAATATAAAAGCAGGCCTCCATCAGTTTTGAAAGACTATGGTATTGTGCTTGGTGCTGCATACGCTGCATGTGAAGCACAAAAGCCTGGGTTAGATTGTTATGGAGGATAGGCTGTTACCCAAGCAGCAAATCCCCCTCTCCATGCCACTGAATTAGTCCAATAGAAAGGCAGAGCCAATACAACTGGATCCAGCTGGCGTTGCTAAGGACAGGAACTCACCCTGTCTTGTGGGGCCAACCCGGCTCTAACCCTGGCCTGCTGGATAACAGGCACAGCTTCTTAACCACTTGCACCACCCACAGCCTATTTTTGCCACCCACAGCCCATTTATATTTATATTTATATATAAAACCATTTAAAACAGAAGCTGCTTTTAATTGTTATATTAATTCTACTGGACTGTAGCACTGTTGTGATGTTGTTGCACTTTGAGCACAATCCTAACCATGTCTACTAACCATGTCTACTACTAGAGCACAATCCTAACCATGTCTACCCATTGTATTCAATGGGTCTTCCAGTAAAGTGTCTTTCGGATTGCAGCCTTATTCAATAACAGATTGAGATATTCATTGTTCTTTCTCTTTTACTTTTTTTAACTTTCCCTGAAAGTTTTTTTTAAGTTGAAGAGCAGTTTAAACTATTGTAAATACAATAAATTAAAATGGAAGGATAAAATGAGTTTTTAATCACTTTATTCATCCCTCTTCTCCAGTTTCCTGGTTTATATATTTTTGTATTGTCTGTTTATTTCTCTATTGTGGACAGCTATGATAAAGTCGGAAAATGAGCTCTGCAAAAGAGGGGGCTGCAATGCATTGGGACTGAAAAAAGATGAACAATACTTCCAGTGTTTTCACATTATTTTCCAAGAGCTACAAATTGAGATTGTAACTGCAAGGCGCTACCCTTTCCACAATCAGATTGCATCCTGCTGACATAAATTGCATGCTGAGTGAGGAACAGTTGCCCTTTCTAGTCTCGCACTGCAAGGAGATGCGGGACAAGGCCATCCAATAATCCATAACCCTTGTCATTTTATTTGAGCCTCCTAAAATGGAAAAAAAAAATCAAAAGGCTAGTAGTGGAATTGTCTGGTTTCCTGTAGGAAGGAAACGGGGTGTAAAAATGGGTTACTCTACTGCAGATGTTAAAAAAAAACACATGCAGTTTGTGAAGCGGCTCTGTTGTGTGGCTTACGATCACTGCATCAGAGCTTGAGAAAGTCCCTTTACATCAGTGTTCTCAAAGTGGGGGTCAAGACCCCTTTGGGGGTCGCCTAGAGCTTTCCTTGGGGTTGCCTAAAGACCCCTGGTGCAGGGGGCCAGGTCAGGCTTGCCAGACCTCCGGCTGTAGTTGCACTCACACTGGGGCTGACTGACAGCCTCAGGGCCCAATCCTATGCATGCCTACTCTGAAATAAATCCCATTATAGTCATGGGGGTCTTTACTCCCATGCAAATGTGGATAGGATTGCAAACTCAGGGCCCAATCCTATGCATGAAATCAATCCCATTGTGTTCAATGTGTGCATAGAACACACATTTCATTTGTAACAATGAAAATACATCCTGCATATCGGATATTTACATTACAATTCATAACGGTAGCCAAATTACTGTTATAAAGTAGCAATGAAAATAATTTTATGGTTGGGGGTCCCCACAACATGAGGAATTTATAAAGCGGTCACGGGGTTAGGAAGATTGAGAACCACTACTTTACATGGTTTTGATAATGGTATACATAGCCTTGATAGGTACAGAAACAAGCTCATGGTTAAAAACAAAAATAAAACAAAACCACCATGCAAGGAGAGACTGAAAGACCCATTCATGAAGTATATGTTCTTCCAGTCTGTCAAGTTCATACATTATACTTGTACATATGATGATCATGACTAGAGATGATCGTGGATGACCATGACTAGAGATGCAACAACCCACAACCTAGCCAAGGTGAGGGTGATGATTTATTTCATGCATATCGTGCAACCCCTACCCGAGACATATTTTTTCCCAGGGGAATAACTGAATATTAGGGAAAGGAGTAGAAAAATTATAAATTATGGTACTGTATTTTTCTTTTATGAAGATTAAATGAATTATTTTAAAGGTAAGGTTTCAAACTACTATTGTATGTTTTTTACTCCTTTCCAAGAACTGTATAAGTCCATCCACAGTGTTGCATACCACATGCAGGTACAACTCATAAATCCTCTTGCCTGCTTCAGATTCTTCCATCTTCTGCAGTATGGGAAAGAAACTAACCTATGTTTGGAAATATATCTTTCCCCCCTTAATATCAAACTGGTTAACTAGTAAATTGTCTCATCTGTTAAACCCTGCTTAACAGACGAAAGATTCCCCTGCCCACAAGAGAGGAAAGCGGGCCTGCTTGTGGTATGTACACCAATGTGTCACTATGGTTTATGTGTCCCAGTGTGGGAGACTAGCATGTTCCATCCAATCAGCTTTCAATAGTTTTGATGGTGCTAAAACAGGAAATGGGTTTGAATACAGGCTTAGCAACAACAGGTTCTTGCTAGAGGGGAATGTCCAATTTACAAATCTTATGGTTATATTAGCAACGTCTAAATTTGCTCATGTTAACAACGTGTGAATATAGGTGTCTACAATTTGACTGTATTTTAAAAATCCTCCCCCTCTCTAGTTAACAAAACAACTAACTGAATTACCCAGTACTTGAGTTAACTTGGGCCACTATGGGGGCAATCCTAACCACGTCTACTCAAAAGTAAGCCCATTGTGTTCAATGGATCTTATTGCCAGGAAAGTGTCTTTAGGATTGCAGGACTTTCAATAAATGAATGAATGACTAGAAGTCTATTTAAATGTCCGGTTTGGTGGTGGAGAGGTCAGGACCATGATAGCCCCCCTTAAGCATGTGCTGTGAAGCTGCATGCTTTTATTTTTTAATCAGCACGGTGGATGGAAATCCAGACTGAGACTACACAGCTAGTGGATTTTAACCCTTTGCTCCACTGTGGCCACAGACCAATCTCCACTCTCAACCCTTTGCGCACTTCAGTTGATATTTAATGAGAGAACCATAGTTTCCAAGTCAAGAGAAGTCATGATTCTGCTTTTACTCAGCATTGGTCAGACCTCATATGGAGTCCTGTGTCTAATTCTGGGCACCTCATTTTAAGAAATATGTCTCCAAACTGAGATGAGAATGATGGAAATGTTCAGAGGGGCTGGAGAAGAAGCCCTACAAGGAAAGGTGGAGGGGACCTGAATGTTCAACCTGGAGAAAAGGAGGCTGAGAGGGGATATGATCACACTTTTCATACCTCTGAAGGGCTGTCATATGGAAGAAGGGACATATTTGTTCTGAACTGCCTCTGAAAGTAGAACTAGATCCAATGTGTATAAACTGCAAGAGAATTCCTGATGGCAAGCAAAATTTTGACAAATGTTGGAGATGCTCGAGGAATATTTCCTGCTACAGGAAGGGGAATGGACTAAGAGCACAATCCGAACCATGTCTGCTCAATGTAAGCCCCATTGTGTTCATTGGGTTTACTCCCAGGAAAGTGTCTTTAGGATTGCAGCCTAAACCTATAGAGACCCTTCCAACTCTAAGACATATCCAAACGTCTAAAAATGTGAAAAAGAGTGGGCTACTTAGATTTAACCAGGTAAAAATATTTAGTTAGAAGGACTTAATCTATCCCAAGGAATGCATTTCTAGATTTATATCTCACTTTTCGGGATCAAAACCTCCCCAAGTAACTAAAATTAAATCTATCATACTGCAGTGTGCACCCTATCTAAGCATCCTAAGAAAGTGCACCCCCTTCAAGCAACACTGTGATCAATGAGTTAATATGATTAACTTTTAAAGTGGCATTCGTTCAAAATGGAACTTATGACTCACTTTCTAAATTCTGTTTCAAAATTTCTAATAATAAAATTCTAAGAACCAAAAATTAAATGACAAAAGCCTTAAGAACTAGAAACGTTATGTGATAACAAAAATCGTTACCATTTACTGTTAAAATTGAAAATTAAACGTGCAACTTCTTTGAAATGGGAAAAGACAGATTCAGCATGATCTCCAAGACAATAAAGTTCCAAATTTGACAGGCAACCACCAAGATAACCATATTTCTAGTCTCCACCAAATTCACACACAAATGTTGGCCCAGGGATCTACAAATGGACATCACTATTGATTCAAGTGCAGTTTAAAATTAACATTCACGCTAAAAAATAAAACTATCACACGTTGAATGGTTAAAAATATAAAACACAGGTTCTTCATATGTCACTATTAGATTATATCACTATTAGATCATAATTTTCCCTATGTATTGAATAAATAAAGCATTACCAGGGTAATACTGATGGTCTTAGGGTTGGATCTGTAGCCTTGGGTCTGGATCTGTATAAAGGGGTGGCAATTTTACTACTTAAGCACTGGTCCTAGGGAGGTGTTATCTCACCATTTATATTTTCTTCAACACTTATGATATTGCTATCACACTCTTAAAATAAGAAAACATCGACCATGAACCAGAACAAGCTTTATACCCTCCTTTTGGACAAAAAAAGAGATTATATTCTCCCATGGTTTATATTATTCTACAAGTCAATAGATAAATAAAAAAATTAGGAATACAGAGTATATTGGATATTTAAAGTGATGTATTTTGTAAAATGTTGAGAAGATATTTACTGATTTTATTTTTAAATAGTAAAAAAAACTCTTGGTAAAAAAATACTGTTTTATACTTTACATTTTGTCTTAAATTGAGATTTATTAGCTTGTTATTTTGAAGACTGCACATTGTGCAAAGAATGGATTTACGGGAGTGTTTAATGAGGCAAGTAGGAGGTACAGCAAAGATGAAGACCGTTCCACAATGTAGTGCACAAGCTATTTGATATTTCTGACACAGTACAAAAGGCAGCTTCTCTGAAGATTGACCATGGTTCAGTTAACATCACTGAATATCTAATACCTCCAACTCAATTAATTCTCACCTGATTAAGATCAGACTGATATTCAAACTAAATCATCTCTCCAGTCAAGTAGAAATCAATATTTCTTATTTTACTTTTAAATTATAGCAAGAAATAAAATATACACATTGACAGAGTGCCAGGGGTGGCTTCCTTAGTCTGGCCCACTATGGCATGCATAACACAGCTGATTAAAACATTATTCTAATTTGAGCAAGGACATATAGAAAATCCAAGATTAATGTGAATATGGCAAGATGGAATGAAGTAATTATAGGGCAACCAGAAGACTGGCAATTCTTTAAAAATTTACCGCACTTTTGTCAGATATGATCATCTATTTGTGTCTACATTCATGCCTGCTCCTGCTGCTGCCCTTATTAAATAGTGTCCCCTTTTCTCCTGAGAGTCGACAACAAATTCATCATATCTTCCCTAATACAGCAATTGCCAAAGTTGGCAGACTACATTGGCTATGTAAGGAATCATCTATATGGCAGGAGACAGAACAATCCAAAGTTTACTAAAAGGGACATTATCAGTGCATTAGCTTTTAATTAGCTATTATTATTTTTCCATTTTCTTTGTAAACCACTTTGTGAACTTGTTAGTTGAAAAGCGGTATATAAATACTGTAGATGTAGATGTACGTCTACTCAGAAGTAAGTCCCACTGTGTTCAATAGGACTTACTCCCAGGAAAGTGTAATTGGGATTGCAGCCTATGTCAGAGGTTTTTTTTACTGTCATCTATTTTATTTTAGTCCAATCAAATACAGGGCTCTTCCAGATGTGTTTTCTAAAGTGCAACCCAGCCAATACTTTTGTGCAATCCTCAGTTGCAAGCACCTGTGTCAACATGGTGCCAATACAACACCACTTTCCAAAATACTGTATTTCCCAGCTTATTACACATACCGGACTATAAGACGCACCAAAGTTTAGAGGAGTAAAACAAGAAAAAAATATTCTGAACCAAATGGTGTATTAACATATTTAATAAAATATAGCAGAATAATATTTCAACCATGTAAAGTCAACAGCAGTATTAAGAACCATTATCACTGTCATTAACAAATGAGGAAAGACTTTAAGCTTCAAGCACTCTTCTAATTTTCTGGTAACCCCAAAAACTCATCATCTCCAGTTTCAGTGATTTGTGACTTTTGCACAGATTTCATTGCAAATGATCAGACACCAACATTTTGCACAAATCTTATTGCAAATGGTCCAGGAAGGCAGGTAAGTTGGGAGGGTTCTTTTTGGGGCTGGGGGGATCCAGGTAGGTCCAGGTAGGTAGGGAAAGGTGAGGGAGACACAGGCATGAAGCAGCAGGGACCAGGTCTTGTGCATGTCTACTTTGGAGCAAGTCTCCAAGCCAGGGAAGGCTGTTTAGGATTGCAACTGTGCCAGGGTGACCAGATGCCAAACCCAAAATTCCTGAACCCCAAGGCCAAAATTCCTACCCACTTTAAAAAATTGCCAAAAATGTATTTTTTTGTTTTTATATTTTTGATTTTTACCTTTTGGGCCATAACGTTTGATAGGAAGGAGATATCTCAAAACTGATTGTTGCATTGGATTTTGCTCTTCGATACGAATCTAATGACATATGACATGATGGGGCAAGGTGCTCCAGGATTGGCCCTATCACTCTATAAGACGCACAGACATTCCCCCCCCCCCTTTGGGTAGAAAAAAGTGTGTCTTATAAGCCTGGAAATACGGTACTCTCCAGACTATATTTGTACTAATTAAATAAAAGGGCTTAAACTGAACATCATGTTTTGGGATCTTTATATTTTGGTTTGTTTTGGTCACTGCATAGTCAGTGATTATGTCACAGTTTTGCCTATCAAAAAATCTGAAAAGGCAGTTTATTTATCCCTTTGGGTATTTTGCAATTAGTGAGTCGCTAAACTTACTACTGTAATAAATCTTTCCTTGTAATATAGTTGTGGAACGGAAAAAATATGGCTGTGCAACAGAAGGACCATAGCATCCTATAATTTGTAAAACAAGGTTTTCCATTCTAAACGGCCAACCTGAAAGGGTCCATATAATTCTCAGTTTTGACTGATAAAAGTGATAAATTCTTGGCTATAGGCAGTTAAGGTGAAATCTTACATATGATACAGTGGCCAAGCTTCAAAATCTGGCTGTCTTGTGTCTGATAATGACTGTCTAATAGGATTGTGCATAATGAATAATGAACAGGACAATCCTTTTTTAATCCAAAATCTTCAAACAGACAACCTTAAAAATGCAATTTGAAATTATTAAGATGGGTGATGAAACTTGATGGACTTCATAACAGTGCTTATTCCTAAAAAGTACATAAGGTCAAATGTCTCATTTCAACTGGACGATTCATAAATGCCCTGTTCTCTCTGCCACATAAGGTATGATTTAGTGCAATGATCCTTGAGCATTTCAGTCTGGGACCCCCTTCTGAAAATAAAAATGTGTCCAGGACTCCTGGAAGTGATGTCAGGGTGATATCATACAGGAAGTGGCACTACTGTGATGTCCGAGCGCCTCATGTCTACTCAGAAGTAAGTCCCATTGTGTTCAATGAGACCTACCCCCAGGAAAGCAGCCTGAGTGCCCCATCTCAAGATGCCAGTGCCAGACTCCAAATTGGCGATGGCCAGCTTTCCATGACCATCCTGGAATGAAGTTGCCACTCCAAAGGGGGTCCCAACCTCCACTTTGAGACCTCCTGATTTAGTGAACAATCATGCAGATGTTGAAACTCAGCTGGCCAAGCACAACGGATAGTGCTCAAATGTCACCAAAATATCCCCGCAGAGTCAATTCAGTCTATTCAAGTCTTATTCTATTTTAGTGCAAAGCAGGATCTTTCACCAATAAAAACCAACTTAAGGTATATGGAGAGGATTTTACTAAGACAGGGGTGTCCAAACTTTCAAATTTAGGTCTCCTAGACCTTTAACAAGTGTGTAGAGGAGGGAATTATAGCTTGTGATCTATGAGATGAAAAGATGCACCTGCTGAAATTCCCTCATTTACACATTTTGTAAAGATCCAGGAGCCCTGAAGTTACACATTTGGACATCCCTGTACTAGGTGATAGCACATCATTCATTTCCTGATCTCCCTTCACTGCAAAGAGAATCACAGTAGCGAATGAGAGCAGAATCCTAACCATGTCTACTCAAAAGTAAGCCCCAATGTGGTCAATGCACCTTACTACCAGTAAAGTGTCTTTAAGATTCCAGCCTTATACTGTGGTAGTACCACAGTTCTAAGCTCTTTGTACTAATCCTACCTTGCTGTGGATCCCAGTCAAGATCAACACAGCTAGTCTTCCAGAGACTGTGGAGATGGCCCAGTTGCATGGCATTTAGGACAAGCAAAACCAATAAAATAAAGCTGGTAAAGAAAACAATCTCAATTGAAGTCTAGAACTAAACTGAAATACAAACCTGCCTAGACCACATTACAACCTTCATGAATGTGATTTGTCATTATCTAACAGCACAAAAAATTCATCTAGATATGTGCACATCCCCAACCTACCGTAACAGACATCAACTCCATGCACAGGTCCAGATGTGGGACGTAACATTTTGATCTCCCACACAGCAGCCTTGAGTTGCACAGAAGGAAGTACTGAGTAATTCACATATGAAAACTTTATTCAGTTTGTAGATTGTCCTCTGCAATAAGCTGTGAATCTGCTTATTATGAGCAACAGCATTGTTTAAAGTGAAAGACCTCTAACTGAAAGCATATCACTAGGCATTGCCGTTTTACCAAAAATACCGTAATATGGTAAGAACATGAAGCTGTTTAAGAACAACCAAACACACAAAATGCACCAAAGAGAAGAAGGCAGAAACAGAACAGAGAACAGCACTATAGAAATAAGTGAGATATATCAGGGGTTGAAATATTTGATCTGTCCTCATTGAGTCGGTCTGCCTCTTATTAATTCTCATATAAATCCATATAAGCCTCCTACAAAAGTTCCTTGGCCAAGTATACCTGATGTATTCTCACAACCTGTCTTCCAAAGGAAGATCTGGGAGGATTCAATAGGTGGGAATCCCCGCAGTGTGGGGAAGTTTCTTAACAGCACTACTGCAGCAGTATATAAAAGATTTTAAAATCTTTCCTCAATGTCCTTATAAGCAAACTGAGATTAGGTTTCAATTTTTGGCTTGGGCTTGCTTGGAAACCCAGAGAAAGATCAGAAATGTGGTTGAAACAATATAGTTGTGGCAAGAAAAGAGTGACATCAGCTGTGTCACCAGACTGGTGCGGGTCACACCGGTTGATGCACTGTATAGGGATGACGCATTGGAGGGGTTTGACACTCCTCCGGTCGGACCTGGACATCAGTGCGCCCGTTCGGGCCTGCTCTGAGGTGGAGCTGGCCTAAATGGCCGGCTGAGACAAAGCCTTGGACATGAGCAGTGCGAGTCTCTGCATGGCCATTCGGCCTTGCTCGGGAGGCAGAATGGCCACGCAGAGGTGCGGACTTCCTCTGCTCAGAGGAGCAGGCCGCTCCTCCTTAGAGAGGAGGAAGTCTCCTCTGAAGCCGTTCTGCTTCAGAGGAGACTGCAAGGGTGTCAGGGTTGGTGCCTGCACAGTCCTGGAATGGGAGGTCTGCACATCCCAGGGGTGACACGCAGACTCCCTCACCAGGTGACACGCAGAGTCGCATTGCCACTGGGTGACATTCTTACCACCACCCCAATCCTTCAAAGAATCAACTGCTAGAGTAGTGTTACATGAACAGCAGATCAAGACAAAACCTTACTTCAGTGTTTCTGCCGCTTCAAGGACCAACAAGAGTAAGGCTGCAATCCTAAAGACACTTTCCTGGGAATAAGACGGATTGAACACAGTGGGGCTTATTTTGGGTGGACATGGTTAGGAGTGTGCTCTAAGGCAAATATTTAGTTACCCCCTCTCTGGCTAATATGCGCTGGGATTAATTTGTTGAGTCATTAGCTTTACTTTTCCAGATATTCAGTGGTGCTTTAATTATACATTTTGCAATACTGGTATTCTTGTTTTATAAAGATTCAAGATTTTTCTGGTGTTTTATAAAATTGTTCTTTCTGAAGTTTTGATTTGTGTTGGGAGGATTAAACTCTTAGACACAGGAGAACTTTTTTTAAATGACCATTACTGAGGACACAATTTTTTTTGTATTCTTTATACAAGCAACCACAATCAAGTCACTAGAAGTTGTCTCATTCAGGATTTCAAAACAAATACTTGCATCTCAACTGGCTTGAATTATGAAAGTGTGCTTATGATATCAATTGTATAAGCAGTAGAGTTCTGAACTTGAAATCATCCTTAATCTGAACCCTATATATTAACCCTTCCAATCTATTTAGAAGGGCATGAGATGTTGCCCTCTTCCCTCTCACTATCCTTAGTGGGCCAAACGGGTCCACTGGGGTCATCATTTCCTACAGTGATCATTTTATAGACTTCTTCTTCTTCGTGTCCCAACACCTGTAAAAGCAAGGCAGGCTTTGTCAAGATGCTGTTCTAAATTATGTGACAAACATGCACCTTTTCCAGCTTATTAGGATGGTCTCTTCTGGAGCAACTGCTACAAGGAAGGGCACCGATTAAGATTTAATTTGCTTCCTTACTGCATGTTAAGGGTTCCTGACATCAAACATGGCAGCAGGGGCTGTGAAAGAGGCAGAACTGGAACACGGACATAGTTTCCCTACAGCTATCACCCGTCAGTGTCTATTCCTATATTAACCTACACTGAACTCAATCTCTTGCAACACAACATCAATCTCAGTTTTTTATATCCATAGGCTCATCTGTCCCATTTGGAAAAGGCTGGTTAGACAGCAGGCACAATATATATTTTAAAAGTTAGGCATACTCTTCCTTTGCAAGTTAAGTTGAGCTGATATTTTTTAAAAAATCAGCCTTCATGTGAACAAATGTCAGTAACCTGCTCGGTGAAAAGGATAAGACCCTTTATGGTGAACACCTCTCTTTACCACAAGATGGGGATAAAGCAGACACATTTAACTGCTGTATTGTGTTTTTTCTTATGAACTCTCGGGTTCTCAAAACCCACACTAGCATTACCAATATAGTCTGATGTATATCATTGCATGTATCATTAACATTTGTAATAGTGTTCTCTCTCTCTCTCTCTCTCTCTCTCTCTCTCTCTCTCATACACACACACACACACACACACACACACACACACACAGGGAAAAATAGTTTTCTTGCTCTTTTCCAAAGACTTCTTGCAAAAGAAGATTTTAGCAAATTCTATACCTAACAGGGCTCCTGAGAATAAAAAGCAAGGAATTTAAATCCATCCAGTGCATCTGTGCATATACGAAACCCCACAAAGAAAGAAATGGTAAATCCCCATTTCAGAAAGGACCAAAGAATAAGAAATTCAAGGTGTACCATTGACTAGTTTTTACAGGTGAAAAATTATTTCTCAGTTTTTCCATGCAAGCAGTATGTCACCTATAGTTCTAACCCAATACCTGGCTTATTATTTTCATGGAATTCATAAATCCTAATTATACTGAATTCACATTAGTAATTCACATACTAATTC
Source organism: Cryptoblepharus egeriae (assembly GCA_030015325.1). NCBI lineage: Eukaryota > Metazoa > Chordata > Lepidosauria > Squamata > Scincidae > Cryptoblepharus > Cryptoblepharus egeriae. Next base: position 39,104,709 of record JAREYC010000004.1, on the reverse strand, counting down.
ACTTACTCCTAATACACATACTAATTGATGGGACATGATTGCTTAGTAATGTGAGGCGATGGCACGCATCAGGTCAATCTTTTGGCAGCTCAGAACGGAAAGGCTCTCTTCATTGACATGTTATGAAGTGGAAGCCATGTTATCAAGTCATGTGTCAAATGGAAAAGAAGTTAGCATAACAGGACACCTAGAAAGCACAAAAAATAGAATCTTATTGGTTCTGCAAAATACTTTGGAGAGGAAAATACAGACTTAAGGGAATCTTTGTGTTGGGTCAGCTTTTTACAAACCAAGGAAGTGAGAATAGAGCATGTTCAAGTGACTATGGATCAATTTCCAAACATCAAGTGGGAAATTACGCACATATATTATGCACACACTCACACACATACTCCATCCTCCTCCTCAAACTGTAGGAGTCTCTGCACCTCTTTTGCACAATATCCAGAATCATGGAAAGTGCCTATACAAGTACTGCACATATTACTTGCTAATACTTTCTTGTAACATGTGAAGACGTTTGAGGCAGAGAAATAATAAATTGTAAGAAAAAAAGAATACTTGGGTCAGGCTATGGGAGAAACCGAGAGAGCACATGGTTCAGGAGAAGGACCAAATATGACATGAAGATACAGCTATACAATAGGGAAAGGAGTTAAGAAAATGGTAACCACTCAGATACTGTACTAACTACTAACTACTCAGAATGAATATATAGTAATCATCATCATCAACAGTATTTACTTATGGCTTCTCAAAGGTAAATGCATAAAGGAATTCATACCCATTTAAAAATGCCTCTTGTCCATTTAGCAGGGCTAATGCTAAGCACAACAGAATAAACCAAAACCAGTAGTTAAAATATATATTGTACTCACTGGGTGCACATTGAGGAAAACTCTAGTCTAAACTAAACAAATGCTTGAAAATGCTTAGGGGGGGAAATCGAAAAATGAGTAAGTTTCCTCTACAGCAAAATAACCCACCATATATGCTGTAATTTCACACCTCTACAAGGGTGAAACTGATGTGACCAAGTTCTTGTTTTATTAACAAATCTAGACATAAAAGTGTTTTTTAAAAATTCCAAATCAAGAAGGTCAACATCTTTTTAAAAATAAAGCTAGGGGATATGAATTATATACAGGCATCACACCACACCATTCGGACCTTAGGAACTAATGCCCAAGTTACATGAAGACAGTCTTTAATAGAAATTAAGGATGCAATCCTAAAGACACTTTCCTAGGAGTAAGATCTATTGAACACAATGGAGCTTACTTTTGAGTAGACATGGTTAGGATTGTGATCCCAGATATTTAAGAGAAGTATCATAAGCGGTACTAAATACTTAAGAGAAATACTTTAAGAAATAGGTTCTCAAAACAGAATGTTCCAAATACTTTTGAACTCTTAGCTCCAGGAGTATGTCCATTTTCTTAGTTTTTGGTTCTTAAAAAAGGTCAATCAATGAACAATATCAATTCAGTCTTCTGCTGTATTAACATTAAACCTCTAGGGGGCAACTAAGTTTCAGAGTATGCTTTCCTATACACAGCCAAGTGCCTTAACTAATTTGAAACTTTTCTGCAACACTTTTTTGTTTCACCAAAGTGATTGTTTCCATGTTGTTATTGTTACAAAGTATCTAAAATCAATGACTGATCATTTGCAGTGCAAGGAGACTGTGCCTGCAGGTTTACAATATGTTATTCAAGGCAATACTTGAAACTGCGTTGAGTCAGACTCAGCTCCACCAGTCCACCTGAACCATCTGTAGGTGACCGCTGTAGGTGACCGGAACTGTGCTGTGGTTGCCTATGGAGGGCTTTCTGAAGCCCACAGAGGACACAAGCAAATATGGGCTTCAGAATGGCCCACAGGGGTTTTTTAAAAAGTTTACTGCTTTCCTGGACCTCAGAATGCCTTAATATAGTGGACACATGTGGCCTCAGTGGACTTTAGAAAGGACTGCATTATTTCCAAGAGAAATGGGGAGGATACTGGCTTACCTAAAACCAGTATCAGTCTTCCAGGCATGGAAGGAGCCACATGGATGCTTCTCAAGGGCTATCCAAACTAGGGTTGCCATAATTCTCTTCCACAAAATTGGAACAGGACCCTTTTGCCAATATGTAAACACAATTCCCCCGAATCAGGATTGTCCCTGTTTTGGGGAACATACACCAAACCTCAAAAATTGTGACTGAAAGCCACTTCCAGTGTCCGAGCATGAAACCGAATGTGGCTTCTGATTGTGATTTTTATCTTTTCAGGGAGCCCTGAAAAGAACAAAAAAACTAAACATTTCCTGTTTCATCACATAAACTGGAAATGCCTTATTTTCCTTTTTTTTTAAAAGAAAAATTTAAAGAAAACTTTTTTAAAGAACAGGGAGCCCTAATCAGAGAGCTTTTCAGATCCCATCCTGATCTGCAGCAGTGGTTTTGGGTAAGTTTAAAATAAAGAAGAAAGAAGAGGAAAATGTTGGGGATCACATCACTTCTCTCCTCCCCCACAAAAATACTTACAGTGCCCCCAACTTCCTTGTACGAGGTGAGAAGCACTGGACTAGTAGTTCTGAATGTGCAATTTGAATCATTTGACCAAAAGCAAATAATTTTTCCAATAATTTCCATGGACGACTCATCAGATTCAACTTTAGAAAAATAAATCTATTTCTAGTGTGATGATAACTTAGGGCAGTGTTTAATAATTTAAAATCCATATAAATATTTACAAATATGCATAGGGAAAATAATATTTTTAGAATGTGAACCCTTTGAGGACAGGGACCCCATTAGCTATTAATTTTTTCACTTTCTTGTAAACCGCTTTGTGAACTTTAGCTGAAAAGTGGTATATAAATACTATAGATTTCCTTCGTGAAATTTTTACTCACACATAGACACTCTAACTCAAACTGAAGAATGAAAAGTGAAGGACAGTTTCTTAAAAGTACATGTAGTTGCTATTCTGGGGTAAAAAAAAAAACCTGCATTTTACTTATTGTCATGCAGTATTACTGTTGCAAGCATTCATTAACAAAACTTCATCATGTGGAGCAATCATAGCAACATGTCACAGTTAGATATTATTTTTAGAATGGGAAAGTGGCATGTGCCACCATATTTGCAGATATTTCTATTCTCACTTAGATGTGTAATATTAATTGCTCCGTTAACATAACCAAATAAAACCCTCCAACAAGCAATGACAAGGACATAGCTATCATAAACAAGTCACCAAGTGCTACATTTCTGCCAAAGAAAACTGGAAATCCTGATCAGCAGATATCGCCCCCATTTACCAAATTCTTTGGGTCAGATCCGAAAGCTTACACCGACAGCTTCTTAATACATTAGTGTTCAGAATTGTATAGCTAGGAATGAAGACTTCTGTAACTCAACAGTTGAGCATATGATTTGTATATGGAGAAACCCAAGGTTGATCTCTGGCATCATTGGCTAAGGAAGGGAGAAATGGTGTCAGGGCACTGAGAGATTTCCATTAGTGAGACAGCATAGAGGGACTTCCATATTCCTTCTTTGGTATAACAGTGTCTTCTAAAATCATATGGCATTTTAGGAAATGGGACTAAGGCTGAACTAAACTTTTCAAGTGAGTCCACACCTTCTAACAGAATGCCATTCTTCAGTGGCACACCAAATCCTAAGAAGGGTGAAGAGAACATTACTAGAAGAATGAACCTGCCATTGCAGGAGTAAAATTTCCAGAATATTTGTGAGCACCAGCAGGCACTACTGGGTACAGAGCATGGCAGGCCCAAGCAAGCACTGGGCACCAAAGAGTATCAGCTTAACATAGAAGGGTTTAAAAAACTGCACCTGCCCAAATTCCCTCTTCTGTGCAAGCGTTAAAGATATAGGCACTCTGTCCTCCATAGTATTTTGTCTCACTAACTGCTCCCCCCTGTCAAAAATCCATAGAAATGCTTGAGTGGGAACACAAGCCCATTTTTTTTATTCAGGCATACTGATATCAATGGGACTTCTTCCCAGATAAGTATGTATAGACTGTCCCTACAATCCAGAGTAACTATGGGTGCACGTATAGGGCTGTGGGTGGCACAAGCGGTTAAGACGCTGTGCCTGTTAACCAGCAGGCCAGGGTTTGATTCCTGGGTCAGCCCCACAAGACAGGGTGAGCTTCTGTCCTTAGCACAGCTCTGCGACACCAGCTGGATCCAATCGTATGGGCTCTGCCTTTCCATTGGACTAATTCAGTGGTGTGGAGAGGGGGGATTTGTTGCTTGGGTAACAGCATATCCTCCATAACAATCCAACCCAGGCTTTCGTGCTTCGCATGCAGCGTATGCAGCGCAGAGCACGATACCATAGTCTTCCAAGACTGACGGAGGCCTGCTTTATGGGTGCACGTAAGAGACATTACGTGTACCCGTAGTTACTGCAGCACCTAGTGAAAACTTATGGGAAATTCATATTGCAATCCAGAGCAAATTGTTCTTACACTGGAGCAAGAACTCCCCGTAGTTACTCTGGATTGCACCCTAAGACTCTAAGATCCGGTTCTGCATTAGGACAACAAAACTCTTGTGGAAAGTTTTATCGCCAGGTACAGTAAAACCTGCAAGTTTTAAAGTGGGGGAACAAAGGGGAGACTTGGAATGCTGACAGGAAAGAAAGATTATGCTGCAAACATAAGTACCATATTTACTTGAATCTAAGGAACCATCAAATCTAATGTGCACTCCTGTTTTAAAAGGTTTGAGAAATGTAAAGCAATGTTCACTGGAGATTGTAACATGCAGCTGCAAAGCAGGTGTAAAATTTCATTTTATTGCATACAAGAATGAGTTATATGATAATAATATGATAATGGTTTTATGTTATGGTTTTTACCCAATAGCACTACTTTATGCACAGCAATGGCTGTGGTGGAGAAAGTGGTGGAGAAAGTGTGCCTGTTAACCAGATTCTACAATACGGGGTCAGCTCCCATCCTTAGCAGCTCCTGCCAACCTCGGAGTTCGAAAGCATGGAAATGCAAGTAAATAAATAGGTATCACTTCAGTGGGAAGGTAAAACAGCGTTTTGTGCATCTTTGGCAGTCATGCCAACCCCATGATCATGCCACACTTCCATGAGCACGGAAGTGTCTTTGGACAACACTGACTCTAAAGGCTTAGAAATGGGGATGAGCACAGCATCCAACAGTTGGTCACAACTAGTAGTATAACCTTTGGGCAACAATTTACCTTTTATAAAACAATGGATTTATATTAATTTTTTATTACAATATAGTAAAATGTTAAAACTAAATTGTGACCTATACTTATAATCAAAATACTGTATTTACTCAAATTTAATGCACCATCGCATCAAATGTGCACCTTGATTTTGGAGACTAAATTTGGCTGGAAAAGGTATGTGTTAGATTCAAGTAAACAGAATATGTCCACATAGTTTATGGAGTACAGAAACACATTATTCTATTGTCTGCTATACCAGGATATATGGTGAAGATATTTATCTTCAACCCTGGCTACTTTCTCAAACTGAAATGCCCCAAATAAAATCTGTTATATGGTATACCTAGAGCAGTAGAGGTGGTGGCCAAATTCATATTGATAAGGGATATCCAAAATTTTTGGCAGGAGGACTGTATCATTTCTTTGACACTGTGTAGAGGGCCAGAAGGAAAAAAAGGATTGATTTACTTTTCAAATTTATGTAAATGATTATGAGACAGACTATATGAATGAATGAATGAATGAATGAATGAATGAATGAATGAATGAATGAATGAATATAAGGGAAGCAAAGTCAACCTAAATCATAACAAGAAAGTCAGTCTCAAAGAGATCCCGTCTAAGGCTGCAATCGTAAAGACACTTTCCAGGGAGTAAGATCCATTGAACACAATGGGGCTTACTTTTGAGTAGACATGGTTAGTATTGTGCTCTACGTTTAAAGATTTACTAGTCATGATACCACCACATACAAGAACAAGTTAAAATGCTTCCTGAAATCCTTATCCCAAAAGAACTAGATATCATCAACACTGCATCAAAGATGTGTATGCTTTGTAATAGCCTCACTACTGGTAAAAAAAAAGATGATGAACAACAGCTTTTCAACACTTTCCCCCTTCAGGAGCTCTGTATGGCCCACCCATAGAATCAACACTTTCCAACTCTTAGAGGCACAAAAGGTTAAATTTAACCCCATTGAACTCAATGAAACTTACTTTATGAGTAGACATGCCTAGGATCAGGCTGCAGGAGCTTATGGCCCCAAACCAATCCTGCTGTTGAACATAGATACCTACGTTAACACATCACCACACTGCTTGCATATAATCAGAATAGCTAATTGTGAAGATGTACTTAATTAGCAAGCTACTGTTTAAGCCTCAGGAGTTGGCTGTATCAGAGTTCTTGCTGGGGATATTAATGCAAATATATTCAGGGAATGTGTCAGGATTAAAACACCTCGCAGTTAATGGCAGTGTTTAACTTGATGACTTAACTACCTACATTATAATGATTAAGATAGTAATGGCATACTGACCTTAAATTACTCAAGATATAAGTCTCCTGTTAAAGCTCAAGATCAATGTCAATTGTTTAAAGGAACCCAAATAAAAAGATAATTGAGAACGTACAGTATAAGTAAATCTGCCATCATGCTTGTCTTCTTTGGATATTACACTGAAAATCTTGATAATTAGAGAGATGCAATTAAAACTTTATTGAAGGTAATATAAAAATTTAAGGCCATGCTGGTAGGAATACAGCAACCTGGCTGAAATTGATATTCATTAGGATACTCCTCATATGAATAGGAACCATTTGGACTTGGTAGTCTTTATAAGAGCCCCAGCTGGTAATGGTTGAAGGTTAATGCCTTACCCCATTCTGTTCAATTTTCTGTCCTAATTAGTCATCCAAATCTATAGCTGTGAGCACCAAGTGTCTGTGCTCAAAAGAAACTAATTAATGCTAGCAAATTAGATCAAGTCCAAAGATCCAACAGCCAAACTCTTAAACACTCCTTGTTAATAGGAAGTGTAGCTGTCAATAACTGCTGTTGGTGGCTATAATGAGGCCTCTTTCTTTCACTGAAAGTGATTTCATTTTTCTTTGTCCTCACAAAAGCTGTTCCATACCCTTAAAAAAGAGGGGGGGAACACATATAGTTGCAGAGGCACTGCAAGGTGTCTGACCCATTTCTTACAATCAACTGATTCAAGCGACACTGAAAAACCAAGTTGGAAAAGTCTCCCTGACCCCCCACCCCCACCCCCACCATCCATTTCCTCTTCCAAAATATATGCATCAAAACAAATTTCTCTGGAAACCTATTGATGGTTTGTGAATTTCGAGCTTTTCTTCAACATAAATATGCCACCGCGGTTCATTTAGGATACAACTGTTTGGTTAACACATAAGGCGAGATCAACACCAGAAGGAACTAACTGGATCTAAATCCCGCTAATCCCCAGACCATACTTTGTATATAGTTTCTCTGGGATGTTTCACACTTTGTAGTATAAGACATAAATATCCAAACTTTTCAATATGAGCACAATATCATATATTTTACACATATTGTGGACCAAAAATTCTGTTTTATAAACAAATGAAGTTGAAATAGATTACAGGCATCTCCACTTATTGGACAAGATAGAGACCAGAGCAAAAGTGAAAACCGTTGAAAGTTGGAACGCATTCATTTTCAGCTTGAAAATGCAAAAAGGCCAGCAAAAAAGACTGAAATGTATTATGTATTTTGGCTACATGTTAATAGATATGTGTTATTAGGAGCACAATCCTAACCATGTCTACTCAAAGGTAAGCCCCATTATGTTCAATGGGTCTTAATCCCAGGAAAGAGTCTTTAGGATTGCACCCTTAGGCTTTTGCAAGTGATATTTGTCTTTTTGTGGCCATTTTGTGGCCATCCTGTCCAGTGGGGAATACTTGTATTATACAGCTACCTAATTTCTCTCAAGTAGGATTATCAGTCTCTTCTTTGGTAGTTAACAAAATATTTTCTGACAAGACAGAATAAGGCTGCAATCCTAAAGACACTTTCCTGGGAGTTAAGACCCACTGAACACAACCTCTGTCTATCTACAGTATTTATATACCGCTTTTCAACTAACAAGTTCACAAAGCAGTTTACAAAGAAAATGGAAAAATAATAATAGCTAATTAATAGCTAATGGGTTTACAATGGGGCTTACTTCAGAGTAGACATGGTTAGGATTGCACTGTAAGATTCTTTTAAATTCGCTTGCCAATGAATGGTATTCCAGGTCTTAGCACTGTAAGCACTACATAATAAACAACAGCAACTGTACTTTAGAACCCTGAACTACTCAAGAGCATATTGCTTTGCAGGTTAGCATAACTTAGGAATTTATTTGTTAATTCGGAAAGGGAATGAGGGAGTGTCAGCCACTAAATCCAGCACAATACTTCCAAGTATCTCACAGCTTTCCTTATCTTCATTGCTGATGAGACAGCATAAGACATTTACCAAGTGCTACTTCAGGTGTCCTTGGGCATTTAAATAGGCAGCGCCAACATTTGTCCAAGCTTCGGGATTGCTTTCCTTTTGCGGGCCTTGATGTGTCAGGTGCAAGGGTCATGGTCTGGTGCAGGTGGCCCCTCGGGGGACAGATACAATACTAGCTACAGGACTGTTGATTAAGTGTGTATTATTGAAACTATGGTTGACACTGGCCTGACTCTACTGTAGGGAAGCCTGAAGTGGTGTTTCGTCCCATCATCTTCACTAAGTATCAATGCAGTCCCTGGGGAGAGTAAGAATGGTGGCATTTGGAAATGGCATTTGGCAGAAGAACCCTTCCATAATTTTTACTGTACAACTGTACCAAGTATTTATAATTTTATGGGGCACACAGACATAACTACCGCAATCAGGCATTTTTATAAAAGCAATTGTCTTCAGAATTTTAAAACATGTAGTCATTTGATCAATGAAGAATAAAAGCAAGAATATTCCCCTTTTGATTCCTTATCACCCATCAACTATCAAGAACAAATTCCTAGATTAAGACATAAGTACTAAGCAAAACACAATGTACATTTTGGCTGAGTTAATGGCTTTCCAACATTTACTATTCTACCCAGTCTCAATTAAAGACACTCCATGTTCAGAGATTTACATTGTAGTTATTGTACCCCATTCTTAGTCATCAGTTGCCATATAGAAAACCCACAGCCCACATTACCTCCAGAGGACATGGTGTGTTCGTTGTGATGAGCTTCCAGAGAAGAAAATTTGAGATATATATGAGAATGTCCTTGACTGATCATAAAAGATTTACAGTGGAATATGTGTGGAAGCAGTTTCTGGATACAGCTTAGTTGTTAGGTCATTTAACATGGCACCTTCAATTCAGTCCAAAAGAAAACATAGAGCCAGTAATAATAATAATAATAATAATAATAATAATAATAATAATAATAATAATAATGGCAAAAAATTGGTGGGACCACAAGCCTGAAAAAGTGGTTGCAAATGAGCAGGTCAAGCTTCTGTGGACTTCAGGATACAGACGGACAAGGTCTTGGAACACAATACTCCAGATATCACCATCATAGAAAGCAGAAAGGTGTGGGTTGTTGACATCGCCATACCAGGTGACAGCAGAATTGAGGAGAAACAACTGGAAAAGATCTCCCGCTACCAAGACCTAAGAATTGAATTACAGCGTATCTGGTGTAAGCCAGTACAGGTGGTTCCAGTGGTAATTGGCACACTCGGTGCAGTGCCCAAAGACCTTGGCAGGCACCTGAAAACTATTGGCATTGACAAAATATCACTCTGCCAACTGCAGAAAGCCGCTCTTCTGGGATCAGCACGAATTATACGCCACTACATCACACAGTCCTAGACTCTTGGAAAGGGTCCGACTGGTGATGTGAATGAAACCAGCACAAAATTGTTCGCTGTGTATTTATGGATGATAATAATAATAATAATAATAATAATAATAATAATAATAATAATAATAATAATAATAATAATAAGGAAGGGTCTGACTGGTGATGTAAATGAAACCAGCATGAAATTGTTCACTGTGTATTTATGGATAATAATAATAAAAATAACTTTATTTATATTCCACCTTTTTCCTGGGGGACTCAAGGCAGTACAGGTGCAGCAGCTTTGGTTTAAACAGCCACTTTCTTTAGATGATACTGAATATTTTGACCAGTTTAAGTCTTCAAAATGTCTTCAAGAGAAGCCCAATAAAAAGTGGACTTCTGTAGTCTAGCGCCAAAGACGTAGTATTATGTCTGCATCTTTGAAAAATGGATGTATCCTTCTCTTCTCGATAACAACCCAATCCTACCAAACTTTCCCATGGTTATGTAGCTGTGCCAATGGGGTATATACAGAATACTGCAATGGTGGGGCAGACACGGAGATCACTTTTAAGGTAAAGGACAATTTAATCATGGGAAACTGAAAGTACAGGTATCCTCCACTTTCTGACAGTTTGTTTTCTGATGATCCACTCATTCAACACTTTTCTATTATACCTAGAACTCGTTCATTCAACACATGTTCCACTCTTTCAACCTCTCTTTGCTGTTCTAAAGGACAAAATTGCCCTCCCCCATGTTGTAGCTAATCTCATTAAGGGGTTAATGAGAATCCATTTGCAGAAATCTTTGTGCAGAAGAATAAATTTGCAAGATGAAAGTGGCATTTAAAATTTGCTGGCTAAAAAAGCATTGGAAGCAACATTTATAAACTAAAAAAGACTGGGTTCCACTTTTCAATGGTTTTCACTTTTGAACAGTGCTCCAGTCCCTAACCTGTCCAATAGTGCGGGGGGTGCCTGTAGTGCTTTTTTCACCTTGTAAGGACCATTCTGAATCCTGCAGAGAGGCCACAGGTAGATACTTTTGGAAGGTCCAGAAGACCAATGTTGAGTCAGATCTCCAGATAAACAGAATCCACCTGTAGTTGCAAACTTTCAATACAATTTGAATGCTTTTGCACTTCAGTGCCCATCTTTAAACATAATCAACAGATATTATACACATGAATTAAGTTTTTAATTGAAAACAGTTCTATACGCAGCATTAGTCACATCTATATGCAGCAATGTTCATTTTATGATAGTTTATAGCTCAGTAATGAGTTTCCTCTGAAGTTAGGAGGGGAAAATAACTTGTTAGCAAGCTGAGCAATCAGGTTAATAAAAAATATATGGAAGGGGAATTCTTGTTTGTGTTTTATTCACACCTAGACAACATGATTACAACACATAAATGGAAGTGTAAACTCAAGCACTGTGGCTTCTACAATGTATCACAATTATTTGAACACCTGTAGTCAATATTCCATAGCTTTCTTAACAGATTGCAATACAGGGGGGAATAAGAATGCAACTTTTCCACAAAGGGGAAAAATCAGTGTATGAGACAGCAGCGTTCATACTGTATTTAAGGGCAATCCCATAAGGCAAAAATAATCTTGAAAACTGGCAAGCAACATAGAATCATATCATCATTTAAAGGCATGTAAGTGGGAGAAAAGAGTGCTAATGAACATCCATTTGGGCTGGGGTGGAATCGCATGAAAGGGAAGGGAAAGGGTATAAAATGTTGCCGGCGTTTGGGATGGGCATGGACGGTGGGAAGAGTTGAAAAGCAACCTCCAAGCATGCATACCACCCAGCAGCAGTTCCTCAAATGAACTCAAAGCAGTTTTTAAAATTTCCTACAACCTGGAAAATGACATTTTCATACTTTCCCTAATAATTTCTAACACTTTCTGGTCTGATATGATATGATGACATCACTGCAATTACTTCTAGGTCAGGGGGGAAGCGCCAGAATTGTCACTGAATAAATATGCAATTTCTGTTTTTTATTGTAATCCTGAACTTTCAAAATGTGGTACCAGACCAATTTTGGGAAGACAGCAAAACAAGGAATCATAACCATATTTCAACTTCCTTTGCATACATCAAATATAAAGACATTGTCACAATCTTAAGTAAGCTCTTTGTACTTTATGCACAAATTTTGCAGTAAACTGTTTTTCTAAGTTTCTGTCTGTCACTTCCATAATAAATTATAGTTTTAAAGTCTCTGATTCCTCTCTTTGTCCTTTTATACATATCTACATACCCAAAGCAACAGCATAGTGGATGGTTGCAAAGGAACTACCCCCATATACCTGACCTACTTCCCCTGAGCAAATGCTTTTCAGCCTCTCTATTTCTCTCCTGTTCACAGGACTTACGTTTTTTTTGCAATTTTCACAACATCACACCTCTTTCCCCTGTAATTCCAAAACATATGGGGAGTTGCTCCTTACATTGGCAGTTTAGCTGAATGCAGAGGTGAGAGTCTTATGCCATTTTCTTCAAGGTTCTTGTTCCCCCAATTACTGTGTACCCTTATAAATCAAATTTAAATTTCCAATTTTTTTCGTGTTTACAGTGCATTCTACCTAAAAGTTAGGTTCAGTTAGCTGTCAGAAGAAATAGCAAGTTTAAAGTACAAATAAAGAAAAGCCCTGACACTGAAGAACTTGGAGAACTAATTTAAAGTAACAGGGAAAAATACAGATTCTTTCATTTTGCATCTGTTTTGGTAAATATTACTAATAGCATTAAGGTACATGCTCTTAACAGAGTTTGATAGACAAAAAGAAAAAAGAAAAAAGGTGCCTGACCCCAAGGAGCTAGCATTTTGTGAGCAGAGGTATGTTACCAGTTATCACTGAGAATTCTCTACCTCCACTGTGAGGACTATGGAGAAATTCCTCTTCATTAATATAATACAATCTATTCCAATATGTTCTGGGACAGTTCTATAAAACCAAGATTATAAATGGGATAATACAATCACACATCTTTTTTTCTAATATACCTACCATGGGCAAGCACCCTTTCCTTGAGAAAACCCCCTTGTATTTTTCTACAAAGCTCTTTATGTATACTGGGGACATCTAGGAAGCAGGAGTCATTCTGACTAGGTTGGACTCCTCCATTCTAATCAAATGGATCCTCTGTTCCAACCAGGGGCAAAATACAGAGTAACTGCAGGGAGTCCTTGCCTACTCTGGATTCCAATATGAATTTCCCATAGGTTTTCATTAGGTGGTGCAGTAACTACGGGTGCACATAAAGTCTCTTACGTGCTCCCATAGTTACTCTGGATTTGGGGGTAGGTCACTTATCAGACCCAGCATTTCTCTTTAAAATGTAAACTGGAGTCCTATGACTCTTGAGTTTCACAAGAAAACAACAACCTTGGCCAAAATCTAGTTCACATGGATTGAATAACTTTGTAGATCAAAGAATTTCACTCTCACCTTGCACTTTATCAGAACACAGCTCCCTGGCCTTCTCTCTCATCATTTTTGGGATCAAAACATCCTTCTCTACATGTCTGAGCTGTGGTTCCTCTGCAAAAGAGCAATAATATTTCCATGCAAATTACAGATAAATTGATAGAATGAAAAAGCTGTTTACATAAAGACGTAAAATAGTTTACAAAAGACATAAAATAGCCCCCAGTCCTGAAACATACTTCTAAGCATTTCTTAGATGTTCCTCAAGTGTCCACATGTCATGGAAACTCCATGTAAATTTCTTTTCATTTAATTCTAACTCCGAACTAGCATCAATTTAGATAGGGAAATAATAGGAATCATACGTAATTGGATGCTAATTTATTACATTTGTAAGCAAAGCATTATATCCCACTATTTCCTTCCTCTTATGGTAGACCTTGCAGAGTCCTTCCAGAGAAGAAAGGAAATCTTAGGATACAACCTATATGAAATAGTATGTCTAAATAATGCAGGATGGTTTAGGATTATTCCAATTTATCCTCGCAATATCCTTTAGAGGGAACTTACGCTGAGATCTATAACTCACTCAAGCATACCCACATTTGAACTTTGATCTCTCCAGGCCAATTCCACCTCACTGTACAAGACACAGTTTCTGTACTATGAAACAGACAACTTCAAACCAAAAAACAAGACACAAAAACATTGTCTTTACGGTAAGGGATCACATCAGAGGTCAGGGTTTGACCAACAACTTGGCACAACTAAAGGATATGTTATTCACCACCCAATCCTATCTGGGCTGGCTAATGTTCCAGTGCTGGCCGATGTTCCAGTGCTTGACACCGAAGAACTATTGTAAAAGATGCTCCAGCAGCACACTTGGAAGTGTGCTGGCATGAATGCCAGCAGGAAGCCTGGAGCCATTCACACGTACATGTAGGTCAACAGGAAAGGAAGGAGGCCAGATAAGGAATAGGGAGAAAGTGGAACTTCTGAAGCCTCCCAATCCACCTCCCCACTGAATGCAAGTTGCCCTAATTTTGACATGGCTGAATCAGGAAGAAGAAGAAAAGATAGGACTGGGCCATCAGTGACTGAGCAAATGCAGAGGGTCCCACATCCAATTTCTGGACGTTCCAGGTAAACGTAAAAAAGATCCCTGCCTGAAATCCTGGAGAACCACTGTTCACCTGCTAACTGCATGCCCAGCATTAAATTGGTTTAACATGGTACAAGGCTACTTCCTATGTAAATTGACTATCTCACAAGTATGACTTCATAGGAGCAGGGAGTTGGAAGGGACCTAGTAGGTCATCTAGTCCAATCCCCTGCCTGCAGCAGAAAATCCTCCTAGAGTATCCCTGACAGGTGCTCGTCGAGCCTCTGCTTGAAGATCCCCAGTGAGGGAGACTCCACCACCTCCCTTGGCAATTTGGCAATCTGTTCCACTGCCGAACCACCCTCACTGTCAGGAATTTTTTCCGAATATCCAACTGGAATCTCCTTGCAGTTTGTACCCATTGGTTCTTGTTTTGCTTTCAGAATCAGCTATGAACAAATGAGCCCCTTCCTCCATATGACAGCCCTTCAGGTATTCTTCTTGCAGCCTTCTTCTCAACTCAGAGTGCAATCCTACACACTGTGTCTGGTAGTGAGTCCCAATGGATTCAACCAAATTTCCCACCAAGAAAATGTGAACAGGATAGGGTTGTAATTTCTGTCACTCCCTGGAATGCTTGCAAGAATAAGTTGATTTCTGAAAATCAATTTGGAAACAGTGTTCACATGTGCAATTTCCAAATGTTCCAAATTTTGAGACTTCTCTACCTTACATTGAATCAATTCAAATTAAGAGAGAGCATAAGGATGACAACACCGGGGAAAAAATTTCAAAGCTTTAACTTCTCACTATTCTATCATCACCTTGAAGTCAATTTTCACCTTTTTCACTGGCTGAATCTGTTATCTTACATTTTGCTTTGGGGCTCATGTGTTCTTGTGATATAGCAGTACAGGATTATGAGAATACTGACAAGCATGTTTGCTAAAAAAAAGTCACAATGCTTGTATTTTTTAAGTCAGAAATCAGATTCTGCAGTAATTCTATAATACTTGGGGAAGTCTAAATGTGAACAAAGATAAAGCAAGTATATGGCTGCAATCCTATGCACACTGTCCTGAGTGTAGGCTACACTGAGCACAATAGGCTGCACCTCTGAGTAAAGATGCACAGGATTATGGTGTCAGTTTGAAAAATTCAAATACAAAACAGTAGAAGTGGCCCCCACTTTCTGACAGTTCGTTTTCTGATGGTTCCACTCCTTCAATACATACCTTTCAATTATACACATAAATCATTCACTCAACATGTGCTCCACTCTTTCAACCTCTCCCTGCTGGTCTCAAAAGCTAAAACTGTCTTCTCTAATGTTGACTTGCATGTAACATGCTAATCGAACTTTTTTGGACATTTCCTTATGACTTTCTTCAGTAAATAACCAAAATTCAAATACACAAGATATTCATTGTCAACACATGTCTTTGTTCATTTTAGTTCATTTTCCTGTAATTTATTATGTATTTTGGCTATGTATTAACACATATGTATTATGTATTATTTTGGCTTTTGCAAATGATATTTGAGTCTTTTTTGGTGACCATTTTGCATTTGGAAGCTGAAAAAGACTGGGGGCAAAATCCAGAGTAACTATGGGGAGTGCTTGCTCTGGTGTAAAAACAATTTGCTCTGGATTGCAATATGAATTTCCCATAGGTTTTCACCTATGCACCACCTATGCACCTACCTCACCTAGGTGGTGCAGTAACTATGGGTATACATAATGTCTCTTAAGTGCTCCCAAAGTTACTCTGTATTGTACGGTGGGTTTCCACTTTACAAATGTTTTCACTTTTGGACAGTGCTCTGGCCCCTGTCCAATAAGGGGGGATGTTTGTATAATGAAAATAGGGAGTTGAAAAGATGTAATACAAATTTCTTTAATTTTTGTAATACAAGGAAAGGTTTTAATACTTTCCAAATTTAATCAACAGCAGTTTTAGAACAAATGATGTTGAGTGAAATCCTAAGCATGTCTGCTTAGAGTTATTGCCCAGTTGACAGGGATTCACTTTCTCATAAGTATATCGAAGATACTTTAGCCACTGAGAGATCAGTCATGTTTCGAAGACTAATTAAAGAAAACATGGCTGCACAGAAAACATTTAACACTCACAGTTTCTCTGTGGCTTTTTTCCAAGTACAAACAACAACAACAACAAAAATCAAGCTCCATCTTGACTCACATATACTGGCCAAGTTCAAGCTTCCCACTTTTCACTGCATCGTTGTCCCTGAAAGAAAGTATCTGCACTAACAATCAATTCAGACGTTTTAACTGTACCTGAATGTAACCCTTAGATGCCCATCCGGATCCAGAGTCCGGAAATGCAAATTTATGCAAATTGGGCTATTTTTAGATGGGCATCTAAGGTTAACTAATTCAGATGTTTTAACTGTAGCTGATTCTTTTCAAAGCGCTAGTAGGGACTGTCTGGTTAGCACTACTGCTTGCAGTACTTCAACCCTTATGAATACCTAGAATAAAATGAAAGATCACAGGGAAATCAACAGTCACTCTCAGGCAGTTTTCCCCCCTCGACTCACCAAACTGTGATCAAGAAGGTGCAGATGATATGACGCAGTTAGGACAATGACTACAGGATATAAATATGAAAGATTGATTGATTGATTGATTGATTGATTGATTGATTGATTGATTGATTGAGAAAGACTTGGGCCACAATGTATTCAGGCCCTTAAGGTTTCAATGTGGTTTTACAACCATGCTGCAGATACTTCTAACGGCTAATATGAGAGACAAGGCTGGCTATTTTTTTCAATTAGACCTGGAGGAAGATTTAATTTCTCACCCCCAGAACACTGACACACAAAAAGATGCAGCAAGTGACCTTTTCCAGGGACAGATCCACAGAATTTGGGTCTCTTACATCAGGCATGATCATACCAATCAATTGGAAAACTATAATGATGCCTGGAAGCATGCCCACTTCATAGTACACAAATACACAATTTCTTTTAATTTCTTGCAGTATGGTAGCAGCTCTCTGAGGCTGCAATCCTAACCCCCAGGTAGCCTGCACAAGTCTTAGGATGGCTTGACAGTGTCACAAAAGTGCACTTCTGTGCCACTGCAGGGGAGGATAGGTCAGTGCACAAAGTGCCTACCTCCCCACACCACTCCACACCTCCCCACCAAAATGGGGAGTAGGTGAGAACTGCCATCCCAAATTGGTTAGTATTGCACCCTGGGGGTAAAAAGCTGAAGCCCATCATGAACAAAACGCTCTGACTTTTGCCTACGAAGTTTCAAATTAGTCTGTTTAGTCTTTGGAAGACTTTCAGCTATCATCCAAATTGTCCAGTGCAATTGTAAGTAAGTATGTCTACTGCATCCTGTGTATTGGATTGCAACCTCTCCACTATTCCTTGAGCCAAGAAATAGGACTCTACATTTCCTCGCCATCAAAATCTCTCAAACTATCAACAAATTCCAAGCCAACACTTTTCTATTACGTGTAAAGAAGCTGCTTTTAACTGGGTCAAAAATTGGTCCATCTAACTATTCCATACCAAAGTAATCTGACTTCTGATAGCCAGGAGGGCAAATTACCCTGGCATAAACCTCCCTCAACAACAGCACAGACGCAGATGTAACACTGCCTCTACCATTGAGTTATAACCCAATCCTCACATTCACCTTGTTCATTTGTGTCAGGGGTGTCTAAACTCCAGACTGGTGACCAGGTGTGGCTCGCAGTGAACTTCCATGTGGCCTGTGGCAAACCCCCCACCATCCGGCCCATGAGTAAGCCTTATAATCTTCTGGAGGCAAGGGGAGATCTGCTCCCTGATCCTTCAGATGGTGTTGGGGAGGCTGCATGCACCTCTTCTCTCTGTGTATGAAAATGTGCATGAACTGGTTTGAAGATCACTCCTGCTCTCTGTGTTAGAAAGTGTTTATGAACTATGTCTCTAATATATTAATTAATTATATATTATTCAAATTTGAAATGTAAATAAATTCTTTTTTTCTGGCCCCAACACAGCATCAGAGACATGATGCAAAAAGTTTAAACACTCCAATCAACATAACTCAGCAATATTGTCAATGGATCTCTGAGCTAACTCCATGTTTTCTTTTGTTTGCTTTATTGATTATTATATTAACTGCCTTGAAGAAAGGTGGATTAAAAATCCACTAAATAAACATATACTCACTGGTTTATCATGTATACCTCCAAGGCTGATATTTCATGTAGAGCCCAAGCCTATGCATAGCCTCTCAGAAGTAAGTCCCATTATAGTCAATAGACCTTTCAGGTAATGTGGATAGGATTGCAGCCTTCAATAAAGCTTTGAAAATAAGCAGATTGTCTAATCTTGGTGGGTTTTCACAGACGTCAGTCTCACTTGGTCCAGTGCAACCTGATTTCAAGTATATAAGGATTGCAGAATTACTCTATTAAAAATAATTTCTGATTGAAATACAAGTTTACACTGTTTAACAACTAACTGCTTAATGATGGTGGTCAAAGCACAGGTCTCCTATAGGGTGCAGCAGTATGTCTGTTTACATAACAAAGATATTCTTAAATCTAAGATGCAATATATCTGCAGTAGCCTATGCAGCCAGCTAGCAACTTGCAAGGAGTAGGTATTTACAAAATGATGCCAGTAGACTGGTCTGAATTTTTGCTTAACAACATAATCACATAACAACAGTGATAAAAGAACATATCCCTTTTTTAAGTGATCCATGCCTGTAATTAGAGATTTTCCAATTATTGCGTTTGGTTTATAAACTACGTGACATGCTCTGAATTTTTAAACATGTATCTGTTTCTCTCTCTAAGAGCACAAGCCTAACCATGTTTACTCAAAAGTAAGCCCCATTGTGTTCAATGGGTCTTACTCCCAGGAAAGTGTCTTTAGGATTGCAGCCTAAGACATCAACATACCCCACTGCAATTTTCACTGGAACACTGAACAAACACAGCAAATGGCAATGGTAGTCATTTAACATGGCCAAGGCTAAACAGTATTTCAGCAAATATTGCTGCTAAAAAAATGGTCTCAGGAGTAACATCTCCAACAAACATATATCAGTCACCCACTTAATAGCACATCATCAACTACAGGTGAGAATGTGCTTTGACACAACCTGGTATGTACTGTAGAGCTCCTCAAAAATAAAAACAGTGTTTTGATAAGAAAGAAGAAAACATGCCAGAGAAGGTTTGCATCCTTCTGTATAACACCATGCTGTAATAGCAGAGGGAAAAACAAACAAGCCAGTTATGAACATAAAACATTTATCTAGAATCTGGCTGAGAAAAATAGAAAGAAATATAGTCAATGGTCCAGCAGATAAAATGAAAGGCCAGAACAGGTTTTGGTATAATTTACTTTCTCTCTGTGGCAAAAAGAATTCTTTAACCAATACAATAATGAACTTGGCCTTGGTGAATACTTGCTAATTGGGATTTGCTACCAACCAGGATTCTAAAACCAGTTTTAAAATCTGGTTAGTGTAAAAAAATTTTTTTTGTTTTGTACTTTGTTTTTGCTTTTGTATTTTTCCCCTTTCCCCTCTTTAATATTTTATTTTTGCTGACTTCTGGATTGTTAGTGGTTTGCATTTATTTGATAATTCCCTTATTATGATGTAACTCGCTGTAAGTGCCTTCATTTCAGTTGTGTAATTTCTCTGCAAACCACTTTGTGGAACTTGCTGCTGCTGCTGCTGCTGTTGTTGTTGTTGTTATCCATAAATACACAGTGAACAATTTCGTGCTGGTTTCATTTACATCACCAGTCGGACCCCTTCCAAGAGTCTAGGACTGTGTGATGTAGCGGCATATAATTCATGCTGATCCCAGAAGAGCAGCTTTCTGCAGTTGGCAGAGTGATGTTTTGTCAATGCCAATAGTTTTCAGGTGCCTACCAAGGTCTTTGGGCACTGTACCCAGTGTGCCAATTACCACTGGAACCACCGTTTGGAAAAAGAAAAATCCATATGTAGGATACGGATAATCTTTAGGCGGATGTAGGCTACAATCCAGAGTAACTATGGGAGTACGTAAGAGACATTACATATACCTGTAGTTACTGCACCACCTTGTGAAAAGCTTTGGGAAATTCATTTTGCAATCCAGAGTAGCTTGTTCTTACTCGGGAGCAAGGACTCCCCATAGTTACTCTGGACTGTGCCCGTAATGATATTTTAATCATCATAATAAAAGTATTCTCTGCATCAGCATTGATTTTTGTATTTTATGACTGACAAATTATGTCCATGTGTCATTATTAACATTGCCACAATCACTGTAGAAGA
Source organism: Cryptoblepharus egeriae (assembly GCA_030015325.1). Taxonomy (NCBI): domain Eukaryota; kingdom Metazoa; phylum Chordata; class Lepidosauria; order Squamata; family Scincidae; genus Cryptoblepharus; species Cryptoblepharus egeriae. The sequence continues at coordinate 39,083,951 of JAREYC010000004.1, read as the reverse complement.
AGAAAGTTTTTGCAAATGACATGATGGGGTTATTCTGGCTGATCCATTGTCACAGTACAGTGGTACATGCGACCATACATGCATAGCAAATATGCATTCACCAAAGGTATACAGCTTTAAAAAAAACCTGGGCCAGAGAACAAGACTTGCTCTTTGCTTTTCTAAGTATTAGCCTGAAAGAAAAAAAGAAACGCAGATATTTTTGTTCTCTGGGTCAGTTGGCAACCCTACATAACAGAACAGCCACTCACTGTCACACGGTAAGACTTGATAACTTGTAAAACTACCTTATCACACCTGCTTTCGCTATCAGCGACATTATTTGCAGAACAAAGCCAAATGCCATGGATGCTTTTAGGTCTAGAAGTTAAGACTTTTCAGATCAAAAAAGATCTAAAAGTTAAGACTAATAGTGCAATCCTAAGCATGTCTACTCAGAAGTCCCACTGTGTCAACAGGACTTACTTCCAGGAAAGTGTGGTTGGGATTGCAGCTTAAATTTCAGATGCTGGGGTTTATTACACCATACCCTGCCACCAACCCCTTTTCTGCTTTGATAAGTTCTGGAGAAATGAAAAAACTTGCTGAGGACTGTGTATCTTTTGATTTGATTCTAATCAAGGGATTATTAGATCGTGTGGAGGTCCACTGCCAAGTTTCAAAATCAACAACGTTAAAAGTGTTCAAGAAACAGAAGCCTTAGGAACGGAGGAAGAAAAAAAATGAAAAAAACCAAGCGGAAAAAGCTACCTACGTGAGCCAGCAATTTCATTGTAAACTTTGTGCACTTATTATAACTTGGGGTTAAGACTTTGATCAAGTTTAAATAGAGCAATGGCTGAATGGGGATCATTCATTGATTCACATTTTATACCACCTCCAATGAGTTCAGGGTGGTGTACATAAGCATCCTCACAACAACCTTGCGAGGTGGGTGAGAATGAGAGATGGCAAATGGCTCCAGGTCACCTAGACAGCAGCTAACACAATTTTCTCAATAGGACTGCAGATGTTACAGTCAGGGCCTTATTCTCAAGTAAGTGAGGCTAGGATTACAACATCAGAGCCCAATCCTATGGATGTCTACACAGAGGTAAGGCTCAATGTAGTCTATGTGGCTTATTCCCAGGTAAGTGTGGCAAGAATTGCAGCTAAGTTATAACTTTCCTCTTCTGCTTGTCTACTCAGAAGTAAATCCCATTATAATCAATAGGATTTGATTTGGCAAGTCCTGTTGAAAGTATGGCAAGAATTGCAGCCAAGTTCCAAAACCTCTGTCTACTCAGAAGTAAATCCCATTAGAGTCAACAGGACTTAGAGGAAAGTGTGCCTAGGACTTCAGCTAAAATCCAAAGCCTATGCTTGTCTACTCAGAAGTCCATTATAGTCAATAGGGCTTACTCCCAGGAAAGTGTGGCTAGGATTGCCCCATCTTATGATTGTCTACTCAGAAGTAAGTCCCATTATATTCAATGAAGTTAACTTCCAGGAAAGTGTGGCTAGAATTGCAGCTAAATTCCAAAGCCTATGTTTGTCTACTCAGAAGTAAATCCCATTATAGTCAATAGGACTTACGCCCAGAAGAGTGTGGCTAAGGTTGTCCCTTCCTACACTTTTCTACTTCTAATTAATAGCGCAATCTGAGCATGTCTACTCAGATGTAAGTCCCATTGGCTTCAATAGGACCTACTCTCAGGAAAGTGTGGTTAGGATTGCAGCCTAAGTCCCAGATTAGTCAATGGAGCTAACTCCCAGGAAAGTGTGCCTAGGAATGCAAGCCTAAGAGTGGCTGGCGGAGTAGTAACCCAGCTTACTACTGAGAGGTACAATTACTAGTAGTAAGCAGCTACCACCCCTACTTTCCATACCTTGAGGAGGCTCCATCTGCAGCTCTCCTGCTTTACAAGCAGCTGCAACTGTTGCAAAGGTGGAGGCAGCACTGGCTACATGACCACTGGAAGGGCATCCCAAGAACGTTCTGCGCATGCGCCAACTGGGAGCACTCAGTACAGAGCGTGAGCAAGGGGAAGGTTCGAGGGTGCTGCGCATGCGTCGTAATGCAGCCTGAGACTGAGCAGTAAGAGACAGGAGTGAGGAAGAGCAAAGCAAAAGCAGGCGCATGCGCAGTGGAGGCTGCCTGTGCTAGCCTAGCAAGGGAGGGAAAGAGGCATAGAATGCCTGTGAGGCATTCCTGGGGTGTTGCATTCAGGGCTGTTTCCAGGAGTTGCCTCAGGAAGTTTCCTTTGGGAAATGCCTTCCTGGTGGTGGAAAGGTGGGGAATTGAGGGCTTGGAGCCTGTGGGGTGTCTCTCTTGATACAGGGTGTCCCCATGTCATAACCACAAAAGAGGACAAGGTACCCCCAAAGTGTAGGACACCCAAGCAAATGTAGGACATGACTAAATAAAACCTGAATATATATATATATATATATAGCTTTTCAAGTGGATAAACATTGTATATTTAAATACAATAGCTGCAAACCCAAAGGCACTTTCCTGGGAATAAGGCTGCAATCCTAAAGACACTTTCCTGGGAGTAAGATCCATTGAATACAATAGTGCTTACCTTTGAGTAGACATGGTTAGGATTGCACCCTAAGACCCATTGAACACAAATGGGTTTACTTCTGAGTAGACATGGTTAGGATCGCTCCCTAAGACCCATTGAACACAATGGGATTTACTTCTGAGTAGACATAGTTAGGATTGTGCTCTATATTTCTTTAAATTTAAACTATACACTATAAAACGCTATACTACTTTAAACACTTTAAACACTATATTATATTACAAAATATATTATTTTGTAATTATCTATTATTATCTATATTATTTCACATAGAACACAAGCCTAACCGTGTCTACTCAAAAGTAAGCCCTATTGAGTTCAGTTGGTCTTACTCCCAGGAAAGTGTCTTGAGGATTGCAGTAATAATTTATTACACACAATTTATTAATTAAAAGAAAGCTGCCTGCTGCCTGCTCACAAGGAAAAGGAAGACAATAAAGATTTATTTCCCCAGGATACAAGGCTTAAAAAAGAAGACACGTCCTAGAAATAAAGGATATATGGTCACCCTGAATGCAAGCTCTTGTACCTTCAGGCCAGGGTGACCATATAGAATGGAGGACAGAAGAGGGAATGCACATGACACGTGTATGGAGTCAAGTGACATTTGTAAAGGGTATGTGGGAACATCACCAGGTGCTTTACTCAGATGAGTATGCCTAAGAGCATGTCTACTCATGTTGTCCAAATCCCATTATAGTCAACTGGTCTTACTCCCAGGTAAGTATGAACAGGATTGCAGCCTGGAAGCCCAGTCCTTGGCATGTCTATTCAAGAAAGGCTGCAATCCTAATCACCTTCCTGGGAGTAAGTACCAGTGGTCGGCTGCAGGGGGTTCTCACAGGTTGTATAGAACATTTGGTTCTGAGAACATTACTAATGGGACATAGAACCTCTTGTCATTGGCATCCTTCAGTCTCGAAAGACTATGGTATCCTGCTCTGATTGGAGGTCCTGAAACAACATCTAGTGTGGCTAAAAAGGTCAGTTCGAGAGTGGGAATCCCTTCCACACTGAGGACAAATAAATTCCATCCCCTGCCCAGGCCCCAGATTTTGCTGCTTTCCGGTCTGTCTCTTTGCTTCAGCCTGCCAAACAAGTGTCTCTTCCAGCTGGAGAAGGCCATGCTGGGTCTTTTGCCTCCACGCTGAACAATCGGAGGTCAAGGTTTCCCAGCTGTTGATGTCCATTCCCAAGGCCTTTAGATCCCTCTTGCAGATGTCCTTGTATTGCAGCTGTGGTCTCCCTCTAGGGCGCTTTCCCTCCACTGATTCTCCATATAGGAGATCTTTTGGAATCCGACCATCAGCCATTCTCACGACATGCCCAAGCCAGCATAGACGCCACTGCTTCAGAAGTATGAACATGCTAGAGATTCCAGCACGTTCCAAGACTGTGTCATTTGAGACTTTGTCATGCCAGGTGATGCTAAGAATACGTCGGAGACAGCGCATATGGAAGGTGTTCAGCTTTCTCTCCTGCCATGCATAAAGGGACATAGAACCTCTTGTTAATTTAGGTTATTAGGACATAGAACCTGTTGTCAATTTACTTGACTCCCACCACTGGTAAGTACTATTGAACACAATGGGACTTACTTCTGAGTAAACATGCTTAGGATTGCACTCTTTGTCCCATTACAGTCAATGGGGTTTGCTCTCAAGTACATATGGATAGGTTTACAGCCTGAGCCCCCAGGCCTAAGCATGTCTACTCTCTCTGAAGTTAGTCCATTATAGTCAATAGGGCTTACTTCCCTGGAAGTAAGGGAAGCCTTAGGCTGCAATCCTATACACACTTTCCTGAGAGTAAGCCCCATAGAATATAATGAGTCTTACTTCTGAGTAGACATGCTTAGGATTGCAGCCTTAATAGTAACAGATTCAGAGTGGGACAGAGTGCTTAAACTGTTAATCATTAGAAAAGGGAATTTTGGCAGGTGCAGCTTTTTAAACTCTTCCATGTTGAGCCCTGTCTGCCAAAATTCCCTCATCTGGTTAAGTATAGGCACTCTTTTCCATTTTGAATCTGGAAACCAGATGTCTAAGGACCATATTCTATCTGATCTTTTTGTGTCAGCGCAGTCCCAAGTTAAGGAAACACGATCCCTTACTGCAGGAGTAGCTTCACTCATGGTAGGCAGTCCTACTCATCAGATTACTTCTGTTTTGCAGTTGATCCAACTGTCTGCAATGGATAGGATGTGTCTTGAAGTGTGGATTTTACTCCTGAAGCGGTTCTCAGGTTAGGGTATTACTCCTGCTTGAAAAGTAATCCTTATGCTATTTGTCTTCTGTGTGATTTTATAAAAAATAGTATTAAAAGGTGTAGTTGTTGACATAAAGTCACTTAGAATAGTATAATGTTGTTTTCTGCTGTATCACTCATCCAGTTGCTTCACTGGTCCATTTAGGTTAATATTGTCTTTCTGTGCTGATTCCTCCTCAAAATTTTGAAGCCAGGGATTGAACCTGGGGTTTTATACAAAAAAGAAATGCAATGGGCACTACCACTGGGCTACAGATGCTTCTTCAGCACATGTGACATGAGTCAGCCAAAGAAGAGAAGAGAGAATTTCTATTTTGCAAAACACAATTTACAAGAATCCAGACTTATCCCTCAAGTCCAGAGTAACTACGGGAGCGCATAAGAGACATTACGTGCACCCATAGTTACTGCACCTCTTAGTGAAAACCTATGGGAAATTCATATTGGAATCGAGTAAGTTGTTCTCACACCAGAGCAAGGACTCCTCATTGTTACTCTGAATTTTGCCTTATGTCTCTGTTGGAACAAAAAGAGTTTTGCCAGCACTTGAACAAAGTATCGTGCACTAAGTTTTTAAAGAACATCTCTAGGTGACTGAAACGTGCAGTTTATAAATGACAAAGAATAAATTTTTCAGGCATAAATGGGCTGCTCATAAATAGCTCTTGCTTGCAGTCACTTCTGTGTTTGTCTGCCATTCATATTGTCATTTGATTAGTTAATCACCCATATTCTAAAGTGCGAATGTGTTTTTACACTTCTTCCAAGACAGTGTTAACTATGAAACTATAGATAGCAATGGAGATTAATTATCTATTTCAGAAGTCTCCACACCTTCTACTTTCCAGATAAAAGAAGAGAACTTTAACTCTGTTCACACACACAAACATCCAAATCGCATTCTATAATTCTGATCAGTGTGTTGAACTTGATCAAGTGGCTCCACTTCAAACCATCAACTGCATTTTTGCATCTTCTCCTGTGTTTGTATAAAATGTTTTTTGTTCTAATGGAATTTGAAGGTGCTAAATATGGAACAGAACCAAGAGGCATTATAAGAGTTGGAAAGTGAGGCCTGGTTGTTGACATATTATGCGTGGTCATCCATTTTTTACTATCCTAAAATTCTTTTTATCGTTGGATTTGTCCAGTGGTCATCTTAACCTGCTTTCCTATCAGAATCTAGCTAATGAGCTTTTTCTTGCCTCCTTTGGCTGCAATAGGGCACATTAACCCTTCCATCTCATGGCTGGAACTCCCTGTTGTTCCTCCAATCCAGGGTGACTAGATGTCATAACAGAAAAAGATGTCACAACATGAAAAGGCTACAAGGGCTTCCCAAAACTGGACACTTACAATAAACATAGGACATGCCAAAAGCTAAAAACACTCATATATATTGCTTTCATGTGGTTAATTAAAACACAATATTACTTAAGAAATTTAAAACTATTACATGTATAAGAAGACTATATGCTGCCTGCTCACAAGGAAAAGGAGGACAAAGAAGAATTTTTTTTCCAGGACACAAGGCTAAAAATTTGGGTATGACCTGAAAAAGGCATACACAAAAACCCACAATGTTTTTCACACTGCAAAAACAGTAAGGACCAATCCCGTCCCATACACAGGCAGACTTGACATGCAGTACAATCCTAAGCCTATCCAGAAGTAAGTCCTACTGTATTCAGTGGAGCCTACTCCCAGGAAAGTGTGGTTAGGATTGCAGCCATGGTGACTCAAATACAAGACTTGAGTCTGTGGGACCTTGATTTGAATGATTTTCAGAGTCTTCCATGAGTGAATCTTGCATGTTGATCAGTCAGCAAAATATCTCAAGTTCAAATCATCCAAACTGAGTTCCCAATAATATAATTCAGACATGCTATAACAGTTGATAAGCAGACACCAGCCACTCAGGGCTGTGTACTGGACCTTCTCTAGACTCTCAAAGCTGCTTGTAAATTAGCTTGACCCTAGAAGAAACATTGTTTATCTGTCCAGGCTGTGGTAGTTGCTCAAATACTGTTCTGCTAATAAGCACCACTTATTTGGTTCCTGATGGCTTCACACAAATTGTCATGGCCCTATATCCTAAAGTAAAATTAAGTTCCTTGCTCTGGAACAGTTAAGATGACTTTCCATAACACTAGAGGGTGACGTAATTGTGTGGACCCATAACTGCTCTGGATTTTGCCCTATGTTGTCCAAATTCTTTTTATTTATGTATTTTTGCAACTATGTGAACTAGAATTTCTGTTTGAAAGTTAAAACATCAGGAACACATCTTTAATTTCTGTGTGTGTTTGATTCAGGAACTGAGTTGAACTAGGCAGAGCTAGCATTGTGTTCATGCCACAAAGTCCAAAGTTTGGGATCCTGGCCCACAGAAGGCACTTCCTAACAGTCAAAGATTCCCCCTCCCATTGACAGAATTACAACTTATATTAAGCAAGACTCCAGAACAGTCTCAGGTAAGCTATTTTCTAATTGTTTTAGGAATGTGCAGTGAAGGACAGTCAACAGATTGTTGCTGTCTCATGTCACACAAGTTGAATAGTCTTTAACTCAATTTCTGCACTCATTTTACTATCTAAAGACACTGACACTCCTAACAAGAGTTTAACTTCTTTCTTGAAGAGGTGCTGGACTTTAACTACAGGTGATATGTAAAGAACTCAAAAAGGACTTGTATTATTAAAAGGACAACTATATATAAGGCAGAATTTGTGAAACTGATTTCCAGTGAATCCACAGGCTTTCTAGGGAGTTTCTTTTTGGATTTTCTGTAGCCAAGTAATTTGGCCCAAATGTAATCATAAACCTTGTGTTTTAGAGCAGTCCTGTAAATCTCAGTGTGCCTGCACCTGGGTGGGTGGAATGCTACATGGATCAGGCCCAGGAGAGGAGGTGGGACTGGCCATGGTATTGCAGGCCAAATCTGAACCTATTTGTTCCAGCAATTTTGTTGGAACATCAAAGTAACGTGGGCATGACATGAGATAAGAAAACATCCTCTTAGTTGTGCCCCATCTGGCACCTACCTTGTGCTGAATACAGCGGAGGCCACTTGGCCTGCCTGTTTCAGCACAAGTTAGGGCTGTTGAACCTTTAAATATAGACCAGCCTCAACCATTTTTGAAAAAAACTTGAATAGATGACTCCAGTTTATCGATATTCCAATTACATGCTTCTATATTTATGTCATTTCTGGCTTTTGCTGGACAAATATCAGCCAAACTACTTTAGCAAGTGGTGACACTGATCCCAAGGAAGAACTTTTCTCTTTCACTATATTAACACTATAGAACATTCTGTCCATTTAAAGTCCTGGTGAGACCTGTTTCACCCCAGCTCCAACTATCATGTTACCATCCGGTTGCATCACAAACCAAACTTGTGACACCTGTGACAATAACCCATAACGCTAATTATAAATAGTAACACACAAACCCTTTCAGGTCCCAATCACGAAGAAGAGACATATCATGAATAATCCTGTTTTATTGTGAGGGGAAAGACAGTTCCCCCACAGTAAACACCTCACATAGGCCTTCCATTTCTAAGTATTCTCCATCTGTATTCTCTTCTGGCTCATATTCCACAAATGGTAAGTCTTTGATAGTCTCTTTCATGGTTGTCTCAACAGAAGACTGGTTTCATTGCGATGTCAATGCTGTCATAGAGATGGATTTGATCTCTTTCAGATTTCTTTGTCAAACTATAGTGGTGAGGTTGGTTCTCTTTAAAAATGTATTCAGTTACAGGATTCTTTAGCAGTTTGAAGGCCATGTTTGATCTTCAGGCAGGTGGAAACTTCTCACAGGCTGGTTGGTGGTGATTGTTCGGTTCCTTTCTCCTTCTCTTCACTTTTTTGTCTTCAGCCAGCCTTAGAGAAGGAGACGAGGCGATCTTGCTAACGTACTTTGCTGGAGGCCACACGCCTGCTGTATTTCCGCGGCATGACTTGCTTCAGGGCACTTTGCACATCTGAGGTAACTATGGAGTCGCGCCGCTCCTTTTTCCTCAGACGTTCAGCCTCATCAGACACTTTTCTGTAGATTTTATCCACATAGGAGTGCAACATGCCCCAAGCATCTCTGGTCATCCGGATCTTTCTGCTGGTCTTTATCCTTGGAATCTTGGCACGAATTTTTGCAGGACGCTTCTTGTGGCGGATCTTCACATGCCTCACAGGTCTCCTTCGGCTCTTTAGTCTTCGGCCTCTTGGTTTTCTCCTCCTGGTTGTGGTCCTGTATCGTGGTCTTCTGCGTGTTTGTCTTCGAGTAGCAGCCATTGTTCCACGCACCAGGATTGTCTGCCTGTCTGCCTTCAAGTGCTTGTGCATCATCCTAGCTGTACACTTATATAGGGCTAGGTATTCAAATGAGCAGCCACTTCCATGTCCAGTGATTGGTTGGTTAGAACAAAGACTAAGAAGTGTCTCATAATATGATTATGACCAGTGGTGGGTTATGACCTATATGGGCATGAGAAAAATCATGATAAGGCTACTGGCAAGACAATTATTTTTATATTTTGATTTATTTAATACTTGGGGCTCAAATCCTTACCCAAAGGAGTGTAAAAATATCTAAAACATCCCTCTAACCTGCTCCACTTCATAGTATGTTGTTCACCTAAATAATGGGTTTGCCCAATAATATTTCAGCCAACCTCCCCTACTTGTATCTGTGTTGGTTTTTAGTTCATTTAGTATTTTGTTAAACAACAACACAAACAAAAACAACAGTTCATTAGCCAACAAAACCTGAAGGAATGCTTTGCAGAAAACAAAGGATAAAAAGCTTTGCAACACTTCGTAGAACATGGAGTCATGCCACAATTATGAAATCAAGTTCCTTACAATACCAAAAATGTATGTAAACACATGAAATCCTTATAACACAGAAAAATGTACATAAACACCAGTTGGCCCAGAATAATTATGTATGTTCATTTAAAGTTTTGGCTCCAGTTCTAGTGGTAATCAGCAAGAATTTAGTTATAATCTGAATCATGAATTTGTTATCAGACAGAAGATAAAGAAGCTGGGAAATCTGGCTCCTTTATTTTTAAACAAGTGTAGTAGTTGGATTGAATGATCCTTTAATGCAATTCCTTCAGGGCATCTGATCCTTCAGTGCAATTGCAACCCGTTCCACAGGGAACCAACCAATTACTAAGGCAGATCTCTCATCTTCAATATCTCCCTATTATTTGAACTGAATTGCAAGTGGCAGGACAATCCAGAGCAACTAATCTGTCCACATAAGAGCCCTTAGGTTGCCCTATCTAACACTAGGTTGGAGCAATTGCAAGATGCTCCAGCCCAGTTACTCTGGAAGAGGCTTAGGGCAGAGCAAGGCAAGATAGGGTGCCCTAAGAGGGGTGGACCTGCTCTGCCCTAACTGGGGCAGCCTAAGCAGCTCAGGAGAGGCAAGTTGAGGGCATGTTGAGCATTGCCTAGGGCAGAGCAGTTACTCTGTATCCAAAGCCTGTTTCCAAGGCAGAAATGCCCTCTTCCAGCCCTCAGAGTTATACCACCTCAGGAGCAGGTATAGTAATGAGTAGACCCATAGGGGTCCACGATAAGGCCCGAGTAAGAATGGCAGTGTTGACCAAAGATCTGAGTTCTTGGCCATCCTAGCTGCAACCCCTGCCTCTCAACCTCAGGATATGGAACAAACTACGGCTGCCCACAAACCTCAGGATACAGCAGGCCACTCCAAGAAGCCCCTTGTATTCACTGTAGAATGTACTGGCATCTCATCAGGGACTCCTTATAAGGCAGGCACCCAGTGGCGTCACCAGACTGGTGCAGCTGGTGTGGGCTGCATTGGGGATGCGCTCCGTATGGGGTGATGCACCGGAGGAGTTTGACTGTCCTTTGGCAGGCCCTGGGCGTCAGCACCCCCATTCAGGCCTGCTCCAAGGCGGAGCAGCAGCCAGAAGCTGCCACTTGTCTGAGGAGCTGGCCTGAACGGCCATCTGAGATGCACTGCGCAGAAACACACTGAGCATGCCAAACAGCTTCAGAGGAGACTTCCTTAGAGCAGAGAAAGTCTGTGCCTCTGCACAGCCATTCGGCCTCACTCAGGAGGCGGGGCAGCAGCCGAATTGCTTCAGAAAGAGTACTGCACAGGCACCAACTCTGACGCCTGCACAGTCTCCCCTGAAGCCAAAAGGCCTCAGAAAAGTACTGCACAGGTGTCAGAGATGGTGCCTGCGCAGTACTCTTTCTGAAGCCAGTTGGCTTCAGAAACAACTGCGCAGGCGCCAGCTTTGGTGACTGCGCAGTCCAGGTAGGGGGGGCGCGCATCCCAGGGATGACGCACAGACTTCCGCACCAGGTGATGTGCAGAGTCATGTCACCACTGTAGGCACCACAGCTGTTCCTTGTTCAGTGTGATCTGAGGGGTGTCTCCTCAGGAGCAAGTCTTCCCCTTGTGTCAATTACTTAGCATGCTCTGGAGCAGTTAGGGCAGCCCAGGCTTCCTGACTCTCTGGATTCAGCATAACTTTCTGCTCTGGATACAGAATAGTTAGGAGAGTGCAGTTAGGTCAGAGCAGGCTGAATTAGCTCTGGATTGTGTCCTTAGTTACCCTTCTCCTTTACCAAGATCCAGGTAAATGTTTTAGGACATGTACAGATTCATTGGCTGCAATCCTAATACCAAGTTAGGCTGACCTAAACCCCAGCATAAATCCTGTGCTGACCTTGAGGTTTTGGATCTGTAACTATTTGCAACTTTTGGAAGGGCTTTCAGAAATTAAAAAAAAATTAAGACATTGATATTTTCATGGATAACATATTTCTTCATGGTTAGTGTTAAAGGTTGTCTGAGCTGAACATATTTGGATCAGTTAGCATGACAATAAATGTTAACATCCTCCAGTATGAGTTAAATATACTTAAAATCATGAGACAACTGTGGGTACACTCCTAACCAATTTAGGCCAGCACAACTTGCTCATCTCTCCAGTTCTGCTGTGACATGGGGAGTCCAGCGTATTTCTCTGCACTGTCCTAACCCCCACTCCAGGAGTGGCACAGAAGTGCCTTATGGCACTTTTGAGACATCCCCAGCCCTGCACTGGACTTTTGCTGAGACTTGTGCCTGGCTAACCAGGGGTTTGGATTGCGCTTTGTATACTATATGCAGTATATCCAGTTTCTGATTGAGCATACTTCTATGGCTCACCAGGTTCCTCTACCTTTTTAAATTCTTTATCAGCATGCTATAGTAAACCTGTAGTATAATCCTATAATATAGTATACTATAGTATATAGTATACTATACTACTGCATATAGTATAATACTAATGGTTAGTATTAATATAATAACCCTAACCCTAATCAAACCCTGGGGGTGCCCAAAACCCAGCCCCATAGATCAGATGTTTCTCTGCTCCCCTCACTCTAGAGCAGTGGTTCTCAAACTTCCTAATGCTGTGACCCCTTAATACAGTTCCTCATGTTGTGGGGACCCCCAACCATCAAATTATTTTCGTTGCTACTTCATAACTGTAATTTTGTAACATAACTGTAACAGACAGACAGACAGACAGATAGATAGATATGCAATCCTCCCCTGTCAGACAGACAGATAGATATGCAAGGCTCCACTTCATCTCACAGCTGCTCAGAGGCTCCTTTTGAGCTTCTTCTCAGGGCTTCTTGCAGCCGGAGCAGCTCCAGCGTTTCTGCCAGGTCTTCCCACCTGGCCCCCTGCACCAGGAGTCTTTAGGCGACCCCCAGGAAAGCTCCAGGCAACCCCCAAAGGGGTCCCGACCCCCACTTTGAGAAACGCTGCTCTAGAGGATATTCTCAGATGCTATTCATACTTCCTCTCTCTCTATTCATTAAAATGCTTATGAACTGGTTTGAAGATAACCCCCTCTCTGTGTTAGAAAGTGTTTATGAACTGATTGAATTCATTCATAAGTTCCATCTCTAATATGTTCATATATATAAATTATGTAAATTTATTCAAATTTGAAATGTAAATAAATTCTTTTTCAATTCCTTTACAGTACCAAATACATGATGTTGTCCTCCTGCCAAAAGGTTTGGACAGTCCTGTTTAATCCATCTTTTATTGGGATGTCATGTGACATGGCCTAGACATGTATAGACAAGTTGTTTGGCATTGAGAAATCCATGGAAATGGTCTTTCCCTCTTCTTTTCATCATCAAATAATTTCTTCAGGATTCTTTGTGTTTTCATGGCTCATACAAAAGCAGAGTGCCATTTCTGTCTAGACTACTACATATTCATATAACGGGAATGCAGACTCTCACTGGTGTGCAGCCCTTGACAAACGATTTTTGACATCTGGATTCTATCATGGAAATTACTGTGGTGTTATGGAAATTGTGACTGCATATAATTTAACAGCTCCCTGTACAGGTAATGCACTTTGATTCAAATGAGTAGGGGCACTTGAGCTAGAGAGGCTAATTTAATTGAAATTTGTGTTAATAGGTGATTGGGTTGCAAAGGTAAAAATACAGTGCTTGAATATAACTTGTGGAATATTGCTTGCTCTTTGCACATCTAAAGTGAATGTGCAGGGTGATTGAAAAGTAACTCCCTATTTTAAAATCTTATAAATTACAATATAGGGAGTTACTTTTCAATCACTCTGTATATTATATACATATACATAGTTTTACAAGGTATATCATAGTTTTCCATTAGGGTACCTGCAAATTTTTGTCAAACAACCTTTAAGATATGAGCTATTAACCTGACCCAGTGTTACAACCATACCATTAAGTGGCCATCAGGGTTATGCCTTGCACTCACCCATTTCTTCTTCAGTCACATGTTCCAGTTCCCCATTTCCTTTTTTATTTTTTGCCCTGATACCTGAATTGGATTAACTGTGATTTCAATAAACCTGTTTTGCCTCTAAACTTTAATTGGAAACCATGGTTTGTATAGAGTTACTGATTCTAGTTTGGCAGCAAACTGTGATATGCGATCATCACATTTTACCTGGTTAAGGCATGGGGACCCACAGCCAACTTGGTTGTCAAAAAGGTGTTCCTTATTTGTGTGTGTGTGTAGTTAATGGACTTGAATCCTGGATGCAGAGGTTCCTATCAAGTCTATTTACTTTTGCTTCTTTGCTGATGCACTATAGCTGCTGATACTATAGTTGCGGGCAGGGGCTGGGATAACTTCCTTGTGTCCTTTTGTGTACGTGGTAAACTTGGGGCATAGTGAAGATACCTTTTGCTGTTGTAGGTAGGTACCAACAGCAGGCAAACCATCCCCCAGCCTTGACTGATCATTGGCCCTGCATCTGTCCTTAGCTTCCTCTTCCATGCATCTGTCTCTGCTCCATTCATCCTGGCAACACTTCTTTGGTCACCAGCATTACAGGGGACACCTTGGACATTACATCAGTGATAAAGACAGATGTCTCCTGCAGGTTGCCCTGCTAGTTGGAACTCACTCTATGGGTGGTGCTCATCCTTGTAACAAGGCTGAAGTACCAGTGTAGTATGAAGACCTTTCTGTGGTCATGTGGCCAGTGTGACGCCAAAAGTACCCAGAATGTTGTTATCTTCTCACTGATGTAGAACCTATTTATGTGCATGTACATGCTTTTGAACTGCTAGGTTGGCAGCAGTTGGGCAAGTAATAAGAGTTTACTCTGTCATACTGTACTTGGGTCTTGAGTGACACAATGGTTGACAAGCACAGTTTCTTTAACCACTGAGCCACTGCAGCCCTTAATCAATGATATACAGATCAATGATACATAGATAAAATACTGATGATGTCAGGACCCTGCTCCACAAGAGATGGACTGTGTCAAATTTCCATGGATGCTGTCATTATTGCTGGGAAGGTCTGCACCACTATTACTGGGAGAACCACACTGGCATTACAGGGAGGGCTATGCAGGTGTGGCATTATCTGGATGGTCTTAGGATACCGCAGATGACATGCTGGCCTCTGTGCATTCTCCAAATAGCACTGGGCTGTTTGATTATCTGTCTCACTTTTCTGCAAGTTTATTATTGGTTCAGTTTCTTCAACAACTGATTTTACTAGCTGCCCTTTTTAATACGTCACAAAAGAAATTGTGGACAATATGCTTCTCTAAATGTAAGCACCTAAGCCCTCAAAACATTTGACAAAATCAAGGAAGCCCAAAACTTGAAATTATTTCCAAAGGAAGCAATAAGGATAGAAAACTTTAGAATATTTCTAGACTTCTTCTGCATTTAAAAAAGGAAAAGAAATGGCATTAATCCAGTTTATAAATAATCTTTTGCAGGTTACCTTCATGGGTAATTGGTACTGAGTCTAAACCCTATCAACAGTCAAATCTCTTTTTCTTGTGCATTCTCTGTACAGCACAAACATGTAAATCTTTTTCAGCATCTTAATCTGTATTCAGATAAGAACCAAAAGACTGATTGCAGTGTGATGAATCAATTCCCATGATGAGGCATAAGCTTGCAGATGCCTGAGTTTCATCATTGTCTGAAATATAACATCAGATTATAGAATAACATCTAGATTTTAACCCATACATTTTTAAGTCAAATAATTCCAGTTATTCTTAATAATATTCACATAGCTCATCACTGCCTGGAATCTTTGAATATAAAACCTATTTGTTCAAAACAGCAACTGTATTCATGATAGTACGGCTTGCAGCGGTTAATTTAGGAAGAGTGTCAGGATTCTCAGGTGTACACTGAAAAACCAGAAATGTAGCAACTGCCTGCACTTTATAGTAAAATTCAGGTACTTTGTACATGCTGTGAAAGTGCTTTCTCTTGGTCAGTCTCTGTCAATGTTTCCTCTAGATAACATGCTTCACTTTTTTCTATATTTCTATAGAAATATAGATAACGTGCTTCATTTTTTTCTATATTTCTGCTATAACTGCCAGTGTAAAGGATTAGTAGGCTCAAACCAGTAGAGGACAAGTGCTTGCTCCTTGTGCCACCAAGACATCAAAGGGGAGAGAGGGCTGATCTGAGCTTTACCACACTACAACCCTCCCCATGCTGCAGCAGAGGAGGAAACTAGCCAGCCGGATGATGAAGATGACCTTCAGAGATAAGTTCCCTTTTGGCCCCATATAAGTCTCCTAGGCTTTGCAATATTCCTGGGAAAAGAAAGTAAACACTCATATCTTGTCTTCACCTTCTCACCCTGCTCTGGAGTTCAACCACTAGAGCAGTGGTTCTCAAACTTCCTAATGCTGTGACCCCTTAATACAGTTCCTCATGTTGTGGGGACCCCCAACCATAAAATTATTTTCGTTGCTACTTCATAACTGTAATTTTGCTACTGTTATGAATAGTAATGCAAATATCTGATATGCAGGATGAATTTTCGTTGTTACAAATTGAACATAATTAAAGCATAGTGATTAATCATAAAAATAATACGTAATGATAGATAGATAGATCTAGATAAGAGGGGGTGACTGGGAAAGAAAGAACGGAAGAAAAAGAGGGAGGGAGGGAGAGAGGAATGGATAGATAGGTAAGTAGCTGGGTGGTTAAGGGGAAAGGTGGGGACCTGGGTGAGGGAGAGGAGAGGTGGTGATCTGGGAGGAAAAGGGAAGTAGCTGGGTGGCATAGCTAAGGGGGGTGAGATAGATAGATAGATAGATAGATAGATAGATAGATAGATAGATAGATAGATAGATAGATAGATAGATGTGGCATAGCTAAGAGGAGGTGACTGGGAAAGAAAGAAAGAAAGAAAGAAAGAAAGAAAGAAAGAAAGAAAGAAAGAAAGAAAGAAAGAAAGAAAGAAAGAAAGAGAGGGAGACGGAGAGAGGGAGGAATGGGAAGGTAAGTACCTGGGTGAGAGCAGACCTCCATAGGATTAGGATCTCAGGCAGCAGAGCCAGCCACTGTTTCCTGGGAGTAAGTCCCATTCACTATTATGGGACTGACTTCTGAGTAGACATGCATAGAACTGGGCTCTAAGGCTGCACTCCTCCCCACCCCCAAGGCTCCACATTGTCTCACAGCTGCTCAGAGGCTCCTTCTGAGCTGCTTCTCAGCGGCTTCTTTCCGCCGCAGCGGCTCCAGCATTTCTGCCAGGTCTTCCCACTTGGCCCCCTGTACCAGGAGTCTTTAGGCGACCCTCACAAAAGCTCCAGGTGACCCCCAAAGGGGTCCCGACCCCCACTTTGAGAAACACTGCACTGGAGCATCCTCAGATAAAGTCTCTGGTGGATCTTTGCTAACCAGCTCATCTTGCATTGCTCTTGCCATACAGTTGCCAGTCAGTTTACTCTGTGCCAGAAAGAAATCTGCAACTGGGGGGGGGGGGGGGATTTGCAACTTCCCCATGCATTGCATTGCATTGGAGTGCACAATGGAAAGCTTTTGAACTTTGAAGCCTCTGGCCGAGAATGAATTATGGATTATCTGTATTACCATAAATTTAACCATATAATTATTTTGCATGAACTGGGTCTATGGCCCAGTTCCATGCGGTTTCATTCACCATGATCTGGATACTAATCAGATCTGAACCATATGCATTAGCTACAGTGCTGATGTTTCTCCATTCTTTTCTTATAAGTAATTCCAGTTCTTAGATGGGTTACCATGAAGGATTTTTTTCCCTACTTTTCAAATGAAAAGCACGTCACTGCCTTTATTTATTTGTGATTTATTCACAATAGTGTCTAGTTTTCTATCATTTGCTATGAGTGAAGAGCCTAGTTTAAAACTGTATTCCTTTGGTTCCAGAAATGTCTTGGTTCCAGACAATGCTATGTTTGTACATATTATATCTGAAGGAAAAATTATTTTTTTTAATTATAAAGATCATATAACAAAAGCATTTTTATAAAGATCATATAACAAAAGCATTTTTTTAATTATAATTATAAAAATTATAAAATATTTAATGAAATAATTAAAATTTAAAAATTGCAATTTTTTTCCAAAACTGAGGATTAGAAATGTTTTACAAAATTTATGGTGATTTTGTATGAATTTGGTGTGCGGATTCAAAAAATGGCATCAGTTTTGTCCTCTCATGTCTAGTTTCATAATTAGGAAGCTGCTTCAATTATTCATTAATGAGGCTATAACATACCTCCAAAATTAGTCATAAGATGGCAAAACTGATGGCATTTTGGAATCAGCATCTCAAATGTAGCCAGAAACTGGGGCTTACTTTTGAGTAGACATGGTTAGGATTGCTCTCTAAATTCCACTGAGTTCAGTGTATTTATACTTCTAGGAAAATACTTTTGAGTTGCAGCTTTAATTTGATGTACAGGTAGCTGCAGTTTGGCAACATGGCACCCCATAAAGTGTTAAGTGTCGTGTGTGCATTACGTACAATGACGAAATAAATATGTTCTGTCATACATGACAAATTTTGTTATATGATCTTCATAAAGAGGTGGTTCAGTGTGTTTTCCTAAATCATTAGATTTCAGTTCCTGGAATGAAACATGTTCATTATTGTCTGATTTCCATATCATCCAAATGGCTTTTGTGAGAATATTTTTCCAATCCTACTTATGAATTTTCTTAAATTCAGCTACTGAAGAAATTAAAGCATTTATTTAGTTTTCGTATTAAATTGAAGCATTGTTAGTTTGCAAAAATGTAGAATAGCATATATGGCTATTATACCTGACCAAGCGTGTAATCCTAACCAATTGAGGCCGGCCTAACTCACCTGGCATATCTTCCCATGGCGGTGTGGGAAGGTCGGCGTATGCCTGTACACTGGCCTAAGCGCGCAAAAGTGGGGGCAGTGAGAGTACTTTTGTGAGACTTGCATGTCAGGATAGGACTTGTGCCAGAACTTATGCTGGTCTAACTGGAGTTTAGGATTGCAGCCCAAATGCTTTAATATGTGTTGTATTGTTCAAATAGGTCAGTTCAAATAGGTATAGGTCCTTTAGGGTCAGCTTTCTTTAGTCATGTGTGTAGAATATTTTCTATTTTTTGTAGTGAGTTGTGGAAGCACTTTTGGATGGAAGACTTCTATGTGTGCAGTGGTGCCTCTGCACCTCTAAGGAATCATTGGATCAGGGTGTTGAGTTCATACTGAGAAAAACAAAAGCACTGTGGCTGCAATCCTAACAACACTTCCTTGGGAGTAAGACCCACTGAACAAAATGGTTCTTACTTTTAGACATGGTTAGGATTGTGCTCTGTGACTTTTTTTTGTGTAACTTGGGGAAACATCTGAAAATCAGCATAGGAAGTTGAAATGGTGAAACTAAATTCACCCCATTTGTTGTTTCATCTCTGCCAAAAAATATTGCATCCTTGGACCAAAGTAGAGCAGGGGGTTTGAACTAGATGATCCACTGGGTCCCTTCCAACTCTATTATTCTATGATTCTATGATCTATGATCTAAGTAGAAGCTCCTTTATGACTTGTCTACAGTGGGAAAGTACAACAATCACGAGGTGCATACAAATTTGGATCTTCTATTATAATCTGATTTGGACTGCACAGTGAAGTTAAAGAGGGCTTCTTTCTTAGAGAATTCTAAATCAAAGAAAGGGGGAGATCAAAATAACTGAGGCTCAAAACAGAGTGGCAGACGAGGTTGTGTGTAAATAAAGTGGCTGGCTAATTGTATTCCCTCATGTACCCAGTCCAAATGGACCAGACGAGTTGAGTGCATAGTAAAGCACATTTGCCACAGTTTGAAAATCTCTGGGAATACTGAGCTGCCTTGTGCCACCCCTGATGGAGCTGAAATTGTAGTGAACAGAATGCTGGAACCATGTTGTATTATCAAAGGACATGGAACCACTTATTCCAACTAAACACTTAGTGCTGTCATGCTGGTGTGACAGAAAATGGCACTAAAGCACAGACGAATGGCTATTTTAGTCTGGATAAATACACTGGTTTGTCATGCCTTGTCCTTAGGTTTACAGAAGTGTTGGGGTATTTGTAGATATTTTTTAAAATGAGATTTCCCAACTTTGCTGAGCTGTTATTGCTTTCGATATGAGGGATGTGCTTTTCCCAAACAGTATGAAATTATGCACAACATGTACTTTTATTTGGATATATGGCTCATTTTGATGGATTTAAAAGCTTATTTTAAAAACAAAATCTAAAGTGATTTTAGCCGCAATCCTAAAGACACTTTCCTGGAAGGAAGATCCATAGAACACAATGGGGCTTACTTTTGAGTAGGCATGGTTAGGTTTATCCTCTAAATCTACTTTATAAGTAGGTTGCAATTTCCCATCATTATTAAGATTTTGTCCTAATATGCAATTAATCCTAGCAGCATCAATGAATGGGATATATATTAAGACAAGTCACAGTCCTTTTTAAAAAGTTTTTATTGTTTTGAACTGTGATTTTTATAGATGGTGCTTTAAAAAAAATGTTGTGATATTTTTATTTGTAAAGTTCCTTTTAGTCCTAAGGAGGCCAATGAATGAATGATGGCCCAATCCTATCAGCCAGTTTACAACAGGTTGCTGCCCCACTGTAATAAATCAGCTGACGGTGATGCTCAGAGTGTGCAACTGGTGGACACTTTCCAGCCACTGGTGCAAAATGGGGGCAGCACTGGCAGCCTGCTGCCATATGCAGAAGTCTGCTCTATTGCAGGTAAGCTGGTGGAGGGGATGGTTGGTGAGGAAAAAATGTATAATTGGGCAGACAGGGAGAGAAACATCGCCAAGATTGGGGATGTTAGGAGGAACAGCAGAGGCAAGCATGGGTAGCTATCAATGACAATGATGCCCCTAATATGATATTTGCCCCTGCCTGGCCTTGCCATACCACTTGGTCCACTGAGACCTGTGCCAGGCCAAAGAGCCTGGTCCATTGAGGAAGACTGCGTATTGATATTATTGGACACATGAACAAATTTCAGAAAGCAAATAAATGGTTCCATGTTTCAAATGGGCTCACAGTCTAAAAAGATGCAGAAGAATCACCAGCAAGAAACCTCTGAAAAAGATGCTGGGTTATGTCAGGACTATCAATTGGGAGCCAAATCCTGTCCAACTTTTCATCCCCACTGCAGTCACAATGTTCCCATATCTTGAGGAATCTTTTGTGACTGCGAGCACAATCCTAACTGTGTCTACTCAAAAATAAGCCCCATGGTGTTCAATGGATCTTACACCCAGAAAAGTATTTTTAGGATTATAGTCCACCTCCCTACCACAGGATTCAGGGCATGACCTGTTGGTATGACTGCACTGACACTGGAAAATGGAATAGAATTGGGCCCTGGGTTCATAAAAAAATGGAATAGGATTGGGCCGTGTGTCCAGCTCATGGTGCCATCTGTCAAGGCACCGAAAAATGACAAAGGCAGATAATCAGATCTTTAAAATGTTTTTTACAGATGGAGGTGTTTAGAAATTTCAAGAGAAGAGGCATAACAGTTACTGAGATGGAAGCCAATGAAAGCTATTCAAGCAGATAAATTATTGGCCAAAATTCTGTTATCTACCAGTAAACCGCATTGAACTTAGCAGGATTCAGTTCTGATCAAAGTAATATTTAGTATTAGTAGTTAGTTCTGGGTACTTTCCACTGCACTAAGCTCAGCACTTCCAATGGAAATGCTATGCATGTCTACTCAGAAGTAAGTCCCATTGGGTTTATTTCCAGGAAGATGGGTGTAGGATTATAGCATAATTGGGACAAGATATGAGATAAGGTATTTGCTACCAGATAATTTGGAGAAATTTTGAATACAAAGCAAATGGAAATGAGCAAGCATGACAGATTACAGATTACAAATTACTTCATGACAGATTACATTTGATTACAGATTACAGATTACTTCAATTACATTTGTCTTTCATTTCATTAAAACTTACTCTGAGTGTCTACCAAGGAGACCACTTGGTAGATAGTAGTCATACAATGTTGGTAGATACCTGAAAATATTATCTCAGAACATTCTGTTTCAGAGAGCCAGGACAAGAAGTTCAAATTGCTTCTAGCAGAGACAACCTGAGACATTTTAGTGCTTGAGAGAGGAAATCTAAATGTCACCCACCATTGGAGTAAATTATTGGAAACTAAACAGCAATTTGCTGTCCTTCAGTGTGGTATATCAGTACCTGCCTCCTGAGATGGGCTTGTTCATCCTTCTAATTTACCCAGGGAATAGTTAGTTTTCATTCATTTGGACTGAAATATCAGAAAAAAAATTCAGTCTTTTATTTACTTTTTTGTGATGTGTTGATTGTTATTGAAATGTTATTGATTGTTATTAATATTTGGTCCTCACATAGGATGATATATGTATACTTGATATAATTCCAGGATGAGTCTTATTAACATCAGTGAGATTTACTCCAAGAAAACATAACATTGTGTTGCATGTTTCTAAGGCACATTGTGCTGTAGGCTTTGATGAGATGGAACACCCAAAGTACCCCAGCACAATGTAGCACCTGTGAATAAATAAAATACTGTTGTTAATTCTGTTCTGTGGATGTAGTTATTATGTATCTGCTTCAACTCATTAAAGTCAGTCCAAGAGAAATATGTTTTCAGTATTTACACCAAAGCCACAATTCCTTATCCATCCTGAAAAGCATGTAATTTCTAACTGGATGCAAATGAGGATTGCAACACACATTGCTGTTTGAAATCATGTTGTGCTTTAAGATTGATGCATTGGCTCTGTTGTGGGCTTACCTGACAAGCAACCTGGGGAGATACTCTTGCAGAATGATTGTATCCTGTCTAGAACAAACCCAGAGCAAGTGTAATCTTAATTTATATGCTGTGTCCTGTGCACATAAACAGCTTTTCCAGAGGCTATGCAGACATTTCAGAATGAATTCACTCTGATGGAGCACCAGAGAATAACATGATGCCAACTTAGAGAATTGATAGAAAGACATATATTCAGATTCCTTTAAATTTTTAATTTTTTAAGAACATTGTTATGTATTTCTCTACTTGGGTAAGATAAAGAAGCTTGCCAGCAGTGCGGGAATGCCCTTAGGATCCCCAACAGCATTTTAAACTATGTTTTATGCACTGTGAGGAAGGCCGGAGGTAAATCTTTTAGGTGTCTAGTCCATTTCTAAAGTGAGAAAAGGTAGTTCAAAGTGGCCATGATTTTAGCCTAAACATTGCTTTTCTTTATCATCTTGATAGGCATTTATAATGGTTTGTTTCAGTCGTCATTAATCCATTTTTGTTCCATTCTGTACTTCAGTTTTTTATGAAGTCAGACCAGTTGTAATATAACAATATTTTTGGTAAAATACATTAACAAACACTGATCCCCCCAAAATAGTGCAATAATCCGCTCTTAAAGTCTCCCCTTATCCATTGTGTCTATGCTACGATGTCATCCTTGATGTTGAGCCATAACTGTACTGCAGCCCTCCAGCCTAGATGTATGTTGTAACACAGGAGAAATTGTTCAACCTCCTAAGAATTAATGTACAGTATATATTTCGGGAAAAAATTAAAATGAAACAAACAGTCATAAAATGAAATGGCAATGAATAGCCTTGAACGGTTTGCTTTCTCTTGACCCTTTTTGCAAAACTGTGAGAAAGAGGGGGGAAAACCCCCTAAAACAAAACAAATATCACTGGTTCAATTCTTTGTTGATCCATATTGGAGAATCAGCCCCAGGAAGAGTGATAGGATATTTCTACACTGTGGATGGAGAAAGTTGAGACTGGCTTTGACTCTTATCAGCCTGAATTCCTCTTTTCCCAACCAGGGACCATTCCACATATATATTAATGAACACACCATTTAATACCACTAATATAGAGCCAGGAGCCCAGAATGGTGAACGGCACATGGATACCAATTTCCACATGTGGATTGTCTTGCAAGATGTAGCTCTTCTTTGGAAGATCACCCCCTTGACTTCTTCTCTCATTGCAATTCAGGCACCATCTCTCCCGTTCTTCAGTCATCCATTCAATAGACAAAGAAAGCGTCAGAATAGCTTTGTGGACTGGGGCAATAGTTTGTCAGCATATCTATTATTTGATGTTCTTTTGGAGGCAAATTTTGCTCTTTGAAATCATTAATCTGCATGATCTTTAATAGATGGTGATTATTTTTCTCTATTAAATGGATGCCTTTCTAACCCAGGCAACCACAGTTCTTTCATTTCCCATTTACATCTGTTCTGTTTCTATTAGAATCAGTTTTTTTAAAACTAATTTCAAAACGGAGACACGTCGACCCATTCCGTACATGTTCCATACAGCATATGGCTGAAGTAAAGAACATCACCTCTTTTGTTCAATAGTGAGGGCTGTTTCTTTCTTTTCTTTCTTTTTTCTTCTTTAATTTCCTTCTGGTCCTTTTACTTCCCTGGCCTTCCAATAAAGATAATTACGAAGGGGGGTGGTGGAAAAAAGTTGGAACTGGTGGAGAGTGATCATTTAAAGCCATTTCTTTTGCAGAACGGAACAAAAAGAAGTACCAAGGGCATGGATAAGCCTTGAAAAAAAGAAAAGAGAAAAACCATCTAATGAGGATGTTCAGATAAGTGCTTGTGAAGAAAACTGGCAAAGAAAGAGCTTTTAGTCTAAAATCCATAAATAAGTGGGCATCAGATGGGTACTAGAACATTTATAACAAGAGAGGCCACCAGGCTGCATCCTTCTATGCGAGAGCTACAACCTTATCTTCTTTTTTAACAAGCTGCCTTTTCCCCCTTTTCAAAAATTAATTTTAAAAAAAGAAATACTTGAAAATTAAGGAGTTTTATTCATGTCTTTTGAATCCATTATAGAGGCATACACCATCAGCGTTATCTGCCTTAGATATAGTGATGAAAGCAAGCCTGCTCCTTCTGCTGTCTACATCGAAAAAATCTCCAAGCTGATGGGATCTCTGATCCCTTCAGTGATCTTGAGATCTGGGTGAAAGATGCACCCTAGATGGGGACAGAAGAGTGAAACAGTTGTTTATTTCATGAGGCTACTCCTACCCCTTGCCTGAATAACTGGGAACTCAGATCTGCTTGATATACAAAGATGTGTACAGAGCAGGTATTTTAGACTTGGTCTAATTATCTGTGAGGGACTTTGTCCTTGAGCATTGTCTGATTCAGCATTTAATAATGCTCTTGTAGGGCATAAAAAGGAAAGGGAAAAACAAATCTGAAAGGAAAGCAAGATAAAAAAAAAAGGAAGAGGGAGGGAAATCGTGTATGGCTTGGTGCTATTTTGATGTCTGCAGTCCATTGTTAGCCTTGCAGATTGTGAGAAGTGGGAGATGTATCAGGGTGACCATATAGAATGGAGGACAGAGTGCCTCTACCTATAAGCACTGTGTAGAAGAGGAAATTTAGGCAGGTTTAACTCATCACAGAAGGGATTAAAAAGCAGTACCTGCCAAAATTCCCTCTTCTATACAATGCTTAAAGGTAGAGGCACTCTGTCCTCCATACTATATGGAGATGTTTCTTGCTTGATTGACAGATAGAAAGGTCCTAAAGTTACACGTCTGTCCTGGTACAATCTATTGTACAAAACCCACATGTCAAAAACTTTAAAAGCTTTTGATTGACCACAGTTCTGAGGCTTTGAGCAATAACTTGTTTTCCTAATGAGGCTGGTTAGTCAGTGAACCTCAAAAATTTATTTATACTTCTTTTGCTTTTAAGTTGGCAACTGGCACGTTAAGCTCTACTAAAAGTGTTCATAAGTGAGGTTTACTGTGAGGGGCTGGAAAGGAGAGTCTGATTCTGGGATAGGATATAATGCCCATCAGGTGGCCAGATGCTGTGATTGGAGATAGGTTGATGTTCATGTGTCAGATTGTGGTGGGGAGCTTCTGTGTGGCTGGCTGCTCTGCAATGAATTGCATAGGATGAGGAACCAACCCTAAAAGAGTTCTAGAGCAGCTGTTATCAACCGCTGAGCCATGGCACATTGGTTTGCTGCAAGTGGTTCTCAGGTGTGCCAAGAAATGGTAGATTTGAGACCCCCACTGTCAGCATGGTGAAACTTGTCAATTGTCAGAAACTAATGGTGTGGCAATTGTCAGAATTCAAATGGTGTGGCAGAATCTAATGGTGTGGCAACATGAAAAAGATTGAAATTGGCTAGGATCAGCAGACTCCCCAAGACACTTGTGTCTGTATTGGACCCAACAACCTTCATTTGCTCACTGCCCAGATCCAGCTCCCACTACAAGCAAGTATCAGCGGGTAAAAATCCCAGGCAAGTACAGTAGCATCAACCAGGACTTGCAGGATCTTGGTCAGCTCCATGCAAACAGCTTCCTTCAAAAGTATATAAACTGGAGGTAAACTGAGCCTTTAACTGAGCCTCTTTGGATCTGTTTTGATTCATAGTGTGGCCTTGTTAAGAACTGATATTTTAAAGACTGTTATTTAAGTAAAAGAAATGGCAGAGGCCCATAGTAAACATATACAGGAGGCTGATTCTGAAAGAGGTAAGGGATGGTTGGAAGGAGGGATTGAGGGAAGAAGAAGCAGACATGAAGGACAAGAATTTGCCCAGAACAGGGAAGAGACATTTAGGATTGATACTTGCTATTATCCTTCTTTATGACCATATGTATGCAAAGCAATATTTTGGGGTCATCTAGCAAATTATTTTAGTAATTAAATACAACCTTCTGATATGGAGCACATATTATTTTGCCAGGAACATTTTGTAATCTTGTATAAAAGTACATTTCTAAAATGGCATCACAATCAAATCTGCTTGTTTGCTTTTCAGTAGGGTGCTTAAGATGACAGTGTGACACGGCCAATTACATGTGACCCTCAGAAAACAGAGATCCGGTGCCCTTAAGGTGTCGTCTCTTTCACTAATATACACTTTGTCACGTTTCATTAGCTAATGAAACCAAAGCATTCTTGTGATGGTTCAAAACTTTTTTTCATTTGAAACCTGCTTCCAATGATGGCTCCCTCACACTTGGCAATGCACCATTCACAGAGGGGCTGTGTGCCATTTATGAGAAAAGCATTTTCTGCCATCAGTACCAAACCACAGGATTGGGCCATGTTTCCTAAACTTCCGTTACGTAGAGTTTTCCCCTTTTTTGTTGCCAAATTGGCACTGTAGTTACACTGCAATCATATAAGTGTATAAAGGTATTTTAGAGTGCGTAACAGCTCCTCCAAGGAATCCACATTATGTTACTGGTATAGGCCGCCTCCACTAAGGAAGTAGTCAAATCCAGATGAGAGTCACATTCAGAGATGCAATGGATAACCATGTCAGACGGCAGGTAATTCTGCCTGCTATTCTGTACCAGATTTGTTTTTTGTTTTTTTTTGAGATACTCTACGTGGAGTATCAGTGGAACCTATTTAGTGCATTTACATTCTTCTTTTCATCCACTGTGGAGCTCAAGGCAGCATAGATGGGATACCAGACCAAGGCAGCATAGATGGGATAGCAGACCTAAACATGTGCTTTGTTTCATTACACATTCACAGTTGAAAGCTGAAAACCCAAGTTACTAGAGACCACACATCTGACGGATCATCTACCAAGTATTGATAGTTGTGGCTAATTCACTCCATTGAGGGTGACTGGGCAACCAGCAGTGTTTGATATATGAGGACTCTATGAAGACATACCCTACAATCCAGAGTAACTACGGGAGCACAGAAGAGACATTACGGGTACCCGTAGTTACTGCACCACCTAGTGAAAACCTATGGGAAATTCATACTGCTATCCAGAGCAAATTGTTCTTACACCAGAGCAAGGACTCCCTGTAGTTACTCTGGATTGCGCCCATAATCTTCATGGATTCCCATCACATTCTTGGAGATTAGCTAATATTGTCTGTTAAATGAGTTATGAATTATAATTATAAGCTACAGCTCTTTAATTGAGCAATCACTTGGGGAATCCATGTTCAGAGAAGAAATTAAGAATCAGAATGAGGTAAGCCAAGGCTGTGAATTTATATTGATATCACCAAATCCGTTCCTTGGAGGTGTCAAACTCGATGACAGATTAAGTCAATTATTTTTCCCCTTTCTACCATTTTTCATTTTTTAGAAAACAGAAGAAAACACAAAACTGATCTGTAACCTTATTTTGATACTGTAAGACTAACAAATTGCATGTTCAGTAACTATAATTTACAAATTACCATAATAAGATGCGAGCCACGGCTGGTCTGCCATGCTCAGTCCTGATAATTTACTTAATTAGTTGATTATTTAAGGTGTGTATGTGTGAAATAGCACATGCAATGGTTGTGTATAAAAGAAGGCTTGCATCTTGCTTTCAGTGTGATGACTGATTTTTTATTATGACATGGAGATTGCTGTTGGAGAGCAGAATTCCTAAAGAAGAAAATATATGTAAACATTTTCATGAATGCAGGTGGAAGTTTGTATTTACAAGTGGGTATGTGATAAAGTTGTGGAAGTAAAACAGATGCTTTGCATGGAACAAAGCATGATCTCACTACCTTTCTGATCTCACTTCATTCCCTTCTGCTTTCCCTTCTTCATCCCCCTTCCAAAGCATGATCTCACTACTTATTCTTCATTCCCTTTTAAAAGGGGAAACCTTTAAAGTGGAAATCCTCCATGCCTTGGAGTAACCAGCATTGAATGCAATGGGATATATTTTTGGGTAGAAATGCATATGATTATGAAATGCATATGCATCTATTAAAACTAGAGCTAGTATCATTATTATTAAGGACAGTATTTATATACAGTGGTACCTCGCTTAACAAGTGCCTCACATAACAAGTGGGTCACATAACAAGCAAAAATTTCTCTAGGATTCTGCCTCACATAACAAGTGTTGCTTCACTTAACAAGCACACTCGTTGGCAGTTGGGGCAGATGCGCTGGCCAGCAGCTCTTTTAAAAAGTGTAAGGGCTGCCTAGCACACCTGTCCATAGCGAAAGCAACACTTCCACACTGTTCCTCCTGTGGTTGGGCATCCACTGGGCAGAGGGAGAGAACAGCAGTGGAGAAGAGGGAAGCAGCTCAGGGCTAGCCAGAAGGGAGCAGGGGGGAGAGAGGCTCAGGATGAAGAGAAGGAGAAAGTTTGAAGAATCTTTGAAAGTATCTTGGATTGCAGAAGAAAGTGTCTTTGATGCAGCCTCCTAACCATGTCTACCCAGAAGTAAACCCCACTGTGTTAAATAGGGCTTACTCCCAGGAAAGTGTCTTTGATTGCGGCCTCCTAACCATGTCTACCCAGAAGTAAGCACCATTGTGTTAAATAGGGCTTACTCCCAGGAAAGTGTCTTTAGGATTGCAGCCTAAGTAGACTTCATAGGATTATTTATTTATTTATTTATTTATTTATTTATTTATTTATTTATTTATTTATTTATTTATTTATTTATTTTAAAAATTTATATCCCGCCTTTCTTGGGCCATTAGCCTGACTCAAGGCGGCTAATGAATGCACATTGAATGCACGTTTTGAATTCAATTTCAGTGTTTTGTCATCATTTTTACATCCAGTTAATATTTTTATATGAATATTTTTTGGGTTCTGGAACCAGTCATCTGCGTTTCCATTATTTCTTATGGGAAAATCCGCTTCACAAAAAGAACATTTCACATAACAAGCATGCTTCCAGCACGAATTAATCGCTGATCGCTGTACAGCTTTTCAATGGAAATTTACAAATAGTTCACAATCTCAAAAGGACACCAAAAGAATAGCAACAGACAATCACAAGAAAAGATACTACTGGGATGAAGAAGGCCGATTCTCTCCCACCCTCATCTCTACTAAATAAAAGAGGAGCACCCACTTGAAAAAAGTGCTGATTAGCCAGTTAGCAGTAACTGCTAATTTTAATTAAATTTTTTAAATTTTTAATTTTTGAGGCAACTACTGGTATTTACTTGAATCTAATGTGCCATCAAATCTAATGTGCACTTCTATGTTAAAATACTTGAGATTTCTAAAAATGTTTACTGGCCATTATAATGTGCAGCTGCAAAGGAGATGCAAAATTTCATTTTTCTGCATACAACCATTAGTAATTTGATAATATGACAATGGGTTTGTTATTATTTTTACCTATTTGTACTATTTTATACATCAATAAAAATGTTACATTTTTATTACAATACAGTAAACTGTTAAACTTAATACTGATCTATACTTATGATCAACATACCATATTTACTCAAATCTAATGTGCCAGCTAACCTAATATGTACCCTGATTTTGGAGACTTCAGCTGCAATCCTAACCACCCTTTCCTGGGAGTAAGTCCTACTG
The DNA here is from genome assembly GCA_030015325.1 of Cryptoblepharus egeriae. Classification (NCBI taxonomy): domain Eukaryota; kingdom Metazoa; phylum Chordata; class Lepidosauria; order Squamata; family Scincidae; genus Cryptoblepharus; species Cryptoblepharus egeriae. The sequence goes on along the minus strand of JAREYC010000004.1, from coordinate 39,053,893 downwards.
GACATAATGGGACTTTCTTCTGAGTAGACATGCTTAGGATTGCACTGTAAGGCTGCAATCCTAAAGACACTTTCCTGGGAGTAAGACCCACTGAACACAATGGAGCTTACTTTTGAATAGACATGGGTAGGATTGCACCATAAATTAGGCTGAAAAAGTTGACCATTAGATTCAAGTAAATATGGTACCTAATGACTCAAATACTTTTTGCAATGAAAAATATGAGGAACAAAAATCCATATTACAATTTTTTTTGTAAATCTATTAGCATCATGCCATAGCATTACATCTCAGCCTTTGTAGCCATTATCCTAAAATGAGCTGTAGACTGAGCTTGAATTTGATATTATGTTATTTGTTCCTATATTTTAAATATATAGTACATCTCTGAAGGAGTGAACAATAGAACAGTAAATAAAGAAAATAATCAGTGCCAAAAATTAATGGTTATAAAACCCCAATCTTTCCTTGGTTATAAAATTAATGGTTATAAAACCCCTGAGAGCACTTTTTGTATTTAAAAAAGAGTAATCTTACAGCATCTCCAAATATGTTTGAGTGTAGATTTTGAGAAGAAAATTCCAAGTATATAGTGAGAATGTGCCCTTCATGCCTCTGCTAAGCACATCAGTGGTGTGGAGAGGATATATTTAGATCCATGTTGCAAAGAGCCATGGGACAAAATGTGGAAGGTGGCATGAAAACTTGGAGAAATCTAATGAGACAGAACAGCATGGAAAAAAGAAAATAATCCAAGATTTTCTGGAATCTCAAAATGGATCAATTGTTAAATTTAGGTGAATGAGGGTCTTGATCCCAAGTTTTCCTGCATCCAAAAACAGTGTTCATTGAAAGAATGTCCACGAGGTTGGGGAAGGACCTCCTCCTGGTCCCACCTCTTAGTGGATTCCCACATTGGGAAGCCCCAGAACTTTAAGGGCAAAATCCATAGCAGTTACAGGTCCAGGCAGTTACGTCACCTTCTAGTGTTATCTTATGGAAAGTCACCTTAACTGCTCTGGAGAAAAGGGCTTAATTTGACTTTAGGATATGGGCCTAAATGGCCTTGCGCAAAACTTTAAATGGCCTTAGAAATGCCTGGGAATTCTGGAAAGGGAGGTTTTTTTCCCCTTTTCCGGTTGGCCCCCCTTTTACGGAGGGGCAGGGGTGCTTTCCAGGCATTTCCAGTCCTATTGTCACCCTGGTCCTAATGGGCTTATTTTCTGAGTTTCCCAGAGTGTTTTTGTGAAACATGTTTTGTGACATAAGTCTTGAGTCATAAGTCTTTCCCTTTAAAATCCACCCATGGCTCCTTTGAAAAAAAATGGAGCTGCCACCAGGATATATGTGTGTGTGTTTTTCAGAGATCCCTTTAAACACTCCCCTGTTGTTCCCACCCGTTCCACTGTGTAAATAAAAGTCACCTGAGTCATTTCAGTCAAGTCTCTATGAACGGTATATTTCAGGCCTATAGGATGGCTGAAATATTGTACACTGCTCCTCCTCATTTTCAAAAATTAGGTTGATCATTTCTTGGCTAGTAAGTCAGATTATCATTGATTAGTGTTAATTATTAGATATTTTAGTGTGTATCCCAGCTGTCACATTGTCTGCCATCAAAACCTTGGTGGCCTACAAGGAGGTAGGAAGAGTCAAATAAAAGAGAGGCAAATGAGAATGAAAAAATCATAGAAGCAGAGAGAAAAAAAGCAAAAATCTTCATGAAAAGATACAAAACACTCACCTCTACTTATTCTGGGTGCAGAAAGCGATGAAGGAGCCAGACCCTTAGGAATATAAGGGTCAATATCAAGAAACTTTATACTGGTACATATCTGCTATTCTTTAAGGTGCCAGGAGATTCATTGTTATTTGAAAATAACTTAAAACCAAATAAAGAGAAATATGTCACATCAGACTGAAGTACAATTATTTTAGAGCAAAGAAGAAGGAAAAGACCATTCTGCATCGAATGGCTGTGAAGAATGTTTCTTCTGTAATTGTTGATGTTTTAATTATGAATGACATTTTAGGGACTTATTTGTATATAGCCTATGGCAACTGGTTTCCGAGATGAAGCAGAACTCAAGTAGAAAGTGCAAATAAGTGAGTCTGCTGAAAGACATAGTACTGTAGATCACTTTGGTTTGTAAAAGCTTTAGATGTGCATACTAGTTGAGTTGGGTTTGTGAAATAAAATCTATCCTTTATTTTAGGCAGTAACATTATCACTGAATAAGGAATAAGAACATTGGATAACAGTCTTTGTGGCTTAGGACAGAGATGGTCAACTTCTCAAGTCTGTGTTTTTTAGCCCAGTCCTATACAGGCCTAGCCCTGCAGAACCTGTGTTCCATCAGGATAAGGCTTGGGCTTCTGGTGCTGCAGCTTCTATGTGCAAACCCACCAGTGCGATCAGCTGGTGGCCACATGCATGCGTCATCTACCTCTGGAGTTCACACTGGAGCAGGTATGGCAGCAGATGGGGTTGCTTGACATTCCAGGGAAGATAAGTGTGGGGATAATGACCAGCCGGAGGAATGTTGAGGGCAGATAGATAGATATCAGTGGCAGCTGAAGCACTGATATACAGATGTCTCCCACTTTCTGATGGTTTTCTGACAGTTCCACTCTTTCAACATCTTTCAATTATTTCCAGAATTCATTCATTTAACATGTGCTCCACTCTTTCAACCTCTCTCTGCTGGTCCAAAGGGTGAAATTATCTTCGTTGATTTGCATGTGATATGGTGATCAAACTATTTTTTGATATTTCCTGATGTCTTTCTTCAGTTAATAGCCATAATTCAAATACATAAGATATTCCTTTCCCACACATGCTTTTGTTCATTTTACTGTAATTTGTTATGTATTTTGGCTATGTGTTAATAAATATGTGTTATTTAGGCTTTTGCAAGTGATAGGCTTTTTTTGGTGGACATTTTGTATTTACAAACTGAAAAAGACTAGGTTCCACTTTTCAATCGTTTTCACTATTGGATGGTGCTCCAATCCTTAACCCATCCAAGAAGTGGGGGATTCCTGTACTTGTTCCTCAAGCTTAACTCACTTTCTTGACTTGGGTTATGCCAGCCAAAGAGACGTTGCCGATCTGATTAGGCCCATTAGAGGTAAAAACAGCAGTGAAATCAGTAAGAAAAAAGTATATTTGCCTTTCTTTTTCTGTGTGATTCCTGGCTAGTCCATAGCATGATACATCAGCACTGCTGCAAGCTTCGGAGAGGCTTCTAGTCCCGGGTTCAGAACATGATGACCAGGTAGGGCTGGCAAAGAGCTCTATTAGTGATCATGGACAGCTGCTGCCAGATTTCTAGTAACCATGAAAGGATGGCGGTGGTGTGTGTGTGTGTGTGTGTTTGCATGTGTGTAATAGTGCATGATAACAGTCTGAATTAGGAGACCATTTGCCTACTTAAAATGAGTATCACTGTCAAATATCTCTAACAAGGCTTTTCCCCCCTCCCCTAGTAAAACATTTTGCACCTTTAATCACACATTCAGCCATCATCCTATAATACTGCCGCACAGAGAAATTAATGAATTTTCGAGCAGAGGACTGAACCTATGTAAGCGATGGCTGAAATAGACTGCCCTCTCTTTTTAATTTCTCTCCTTGCTTTGATTTGGTTAATAAGTACCTGGAGATATTTTGTCTCAGTTAAAGGCAAAGTGGATATATTGGTGGTATCTGTGAATTGGGTTTATGGGGCCCCATACACATGCCTGAATCTGGCATGTGCCCCTGCAGATGGATCAGCCCAGCCGAGGGCCAGACAGACAGTCTGTTTGGCTCAGACTGAGCATGAGAAGTATAAACTATGTTTTTAAAAATTAAAATTAGAAGTTAGTTTTTAATGCCTAAGGGTGCAATCCTAACCTAGGCAGGCACAACGCACTGGTCTTTCTGTTCCCATGATTTTGTAGGGAAGAAAACACGTGTATTATTTCTTCCCTAGGAGTGGTGCAGAAGTGCCTTACAGCATTTGTGTGACATCCCCAGGTCAGCCCAGGACTTGCGCTGGGGCTTAGGCCAGCCTAACTGCAGCTTTGGATTGCAGCCTAAAGTATTAGGATACCCTCTGAGGCTTTCCCAGGCCTCTTAATGTCTTTTACTGGGCTCTGAGGAACTCCTGGAGGTGAGGGGTTCTGGAATGAAACCCTGTTTGATACCAGAGCATACCTGTACCACATCATACAGGAGGGAGGGTTGATGAATCACTGTGGAGGAACATTGTGCTTTGATAAAGAAAATATAGGTAACGATTTCATGAAATTGGAAAAGATTCTAGGTACAAACAAACCATATCCAATAGTCAATATTTATAGCTCATCCAAGTAGGTAAGTTCATCCCATATAGCAGTGGTTCTCAAGCTGTGGTTAAATACCCGTTGGTGAGTTACAACCTGGTTTGAAGTGGTTCACCAAAGAGTGAAGGAAAGATCATATAATTAATTGCCTAAGGCAGCAATGCTAAACCTCCACTTAGACTGGCCTAAGCCTTGGCAGAAGTCACTTCTGCAGTAAGAAACTTCGGTGCCATTCCTGGGAAGGGAGGATGGTTAGGCCAATGCAGAGGCATATACTGACCTCCCCACATCATCATGGAAAGATAGGACAGGTGAGTTAGGCTGGCCTAAATTTCTTAGGATTGCACACTTTGGCTAAACCCCTTATTAGCCAGAGACATTGTGCTGAGACGCTGTAATTAGAGCACTGTAATTAGAACAATTAATCTCTTGGGCCAGTTTTGAGTTAAGTACAGTAGTTCCACTTTTTGTTCCATAGGCCTGCTGTGTTTTCAATTTCTGATTAATTGGCTATAACTCTTGATAGAATACAGATATTACAATGCAGTTTGTTTCATTGCATTCTGCATTAAATAACCTTTCCAATGATATATAATTGGGGATCCAAACCTTGGCCCAGGGTCAAATGCAGACCGTGGCAAGCCGCAATGTGACCCGCAGCAAAAATCCTCCTTCTGGCACACAGTCAAGCTTTGTAATGTGGCTAAATAGAATCTTATGTTTAAATTTATGTAAATTTATTCTAATTACAAATGTAAATCATTTTTCTGGCCTCTGACACAGTGTCAGAGAGAAGATGTGGCCTTCCTGCCAAAAAGTTTGGACACCCCTGATATATAACATGATGGTATTATTAAACATACCCTGTTTTTCATAATTTTACCCACTAGTGTTAAGCTTAGCTTGTTGCCCCCCTAAAGTCTGCTTCCTGGTATAACTGCTACCCCCTGCACTCCCTTACCTATGCCTCTGTAATAACCTCAAAAAGGCAATTACCACTCTAAAGGCAGAACTAAGGAACCTCTTAAGAGGTTTAAAAAACTTTGGGTGCAATTTTAAGCTCCACTTAGGCTGGCCTAAGCACCATAAGTCCAGTGCTTACTTTGAGGTGTCACAAAAGTGCAGCAAGACACTTCTGCTCTCACTCCTGATGGGGTTAGGCCAAGGCACAGGCATGCGCCAACCTCCCACACCATCATAAAAAGATAGGCCAGGTGAGTTAGGCCAGCCTAAATTTCTTAGGATTGAGCCCTAAGATTATTTAACATTAAAAACCAAGACAATGGCATCTGGATCCATCAATTCATAGCAAATATAGGGGTAAGAAATGGAAGCTGTGACAGAGTTTATTTGGGGGGAGGGGCTCTAAGATCACAGCAAATAGGATTGCAGCCATGAAACTGAAAGATAATTGTTTCTTAGAGGAAAGCTATGGCAAACTTTCCTAATTAACCAAAGAAAAGTTACGGTTTTTCCAGTAATAATATATGGACGTGAAAGCCATACCATAGCGACAACTGAATCCCAAAGAATAGATGACTATGGCTGCAATCCTAACACCCTGTTTGGCCAGCCTAAGCCCCAGCATAAGTCCTGGAGGTGTCACAAAAGTGCATGAGGGGAGATGGGCCAGGCACAGACATGCACTTGCCTCCCTACATCATCCCAGGAATGGGAAGACCAATGTCAAGCCGGCCTAGATTAGGATTGCACCCTATGACTTTGAATAAACCTGAAGGCAAAAGAAGGGGACAGCAAATGATTAGATCAGGGGTTTCCAAACTTTCAACTTCAGGGCTCCAGGACCTTTAAAAATTCTGCAGTGGAGGAAATTCTAGCAGGTGCAGCTTTTCATCTCACAGATCACAAGTGGCACCTGCTGAAATTTCCTCTCTACACAACTGTTAAAGGTCCAGGAGTCCTGAAGATGAAAGTTTGGAGATCCCTGGATTAGATGGTTAGTTTTACCAAAGCAATGAACATGAATTTGGATAGACCTGGAAGTTAGTGGAAGATAGGAGCACCTGGTGTACTGCAGTCCATGGGGTCAGAAAAGTGCCTTGTTGGTGGACATCAGCAGCACTTTTGAAAGCACATAGGACAACCTCTGATATGTTCTACATCCTTTTGATTTACATGCTCCTTCCAGTTGATCTCAGAAAGGTACCCAGCATTGAAAATGTATTCTTTTTTATTTTTATTTATTTTAAACAGAGTGGCTTTGGATAACTTGACTCAAGAGTTTCTGACTTAGAATGTCTGATAGAATCTCAGCTTTTTGAGGAGACTGCTGGGTTTTTGGTTGTGTGCGTGTGTGTGTGTTTTAACTCACCGTGCTGGAAAACACACCAATCTTGGGAAATCAAGCTAATGTCTCCCAGCTGTGCACGAAAAGTGTGAACAGCTCTGTCAAATGAGCTACCCCCAACTCTCGTTTTTTTCTCCCCAGACAGCATCTTATACTTGAGCAGTCCCTTCACATTTGCCTTTTGAGTTGTTGTGATATAACTGCTGTTTCATTGCCGATAGGAAAGTTTCTGTGAGGAGTAAGGAAAGGGTCTTTCAAACTGCCCTGGCTGAAAATGAAAGAAAAAGAGAGGAATATAAAAGGATTTAGTTATTTAGTTGCAGGCCCATTTGACTGGTGATAAAGAAAATGATATTAGCACAATATCTGAAGGTTGCTTATTGACCAAAGTAATAATCTAAGGAGAAGAATTTACCGGGCTTGAAATGTATTTACCAGATTAAGGGTGCAGTCCTAACCTAGGTCAGCACAACCCGTTGGTCTTCCCATTCCCATGGTGATATAGGGATGCAAGCACATGTCTGTGCACTGGCCTAACCCTCCCCCAAGGAGTGGCGCAGATGTTTCTTATGGCACTTTTGTGACACCCCCAGGTCAGCACAGGACTTATGTTGGAGCTTAGGTTGGCCTAACTGGAGTTTGGATTGCAACTGAAGAACATTAAATGACCTTTCAAATTTAATGACCTTTCATTAAATGACCTGTTCAATAATTGTGTACAATGATCAAGTGCTTTCACGAATATGCCTTAGACCAGTGTTTCTCAAAGTGGGCGTCTGGACCCCTTTGGGGTCACCTAGAGCTTTCCTGGGGGTCGCCTAAAGACCCCTGGTGCAGGGGGCCAAGTCAGGCTTGCCAGACCTCTGGCTGTAGCAGCGTGCGCACTGGGGCTGACTGACAGCCTCAAGGCCCAATCCTATGCATGCCTACTCCGAAATAAATCCCATTATAGTCAGGGGGGCCTTTACTCCCATGTAAATGTGGATAGGATTTCAGCCTCAGGGCCCAATCCTATGCATGCCTCCTCTGAAATAAATCCCATTGTGTTCAATGTGTGCATAGAACACATTTCATTTGTAAACAATGAAAATACATCGTGCATATCGGATATTTACATTACAATTCATAACGGTAGCAAAATTACAGTTATAAAGTAGCAATGAAAATAATTTTATGGTTGGGGGTCCCCACAACATGAGGAACTTATAAAGGGGTCACGGCATTAGGAAGATTGAGAACCACTGCCTTAGACCTACATGTTGCTTAATCAGTAGTGTTGTAGTAAGGACAGTCATCAGCCAAGGTTTCTTTCTGACATGCAAAACTGGACTCGGGAACAGTGAAAAGGTTAAATACATTATTTTTTTGAGGGCAGAATGATGGTTAAGTGAAACAGTCTTTTAGGCTCTCTAGGTCATCTGAGCAGAAGAGGACCTGTACCAGTACTGACCATTTTGGGGGGGATGCACTGCAGTGCAGCAGAGATCAAGCCAATAGCTCTTTGACCCTGGGAGATGCTCTGGTAGCATAGGTGGTGAGGCACCTGGACCATGCTCCAGTGAACCCCATGTGTGAGATCCACCAAATTTGATTCTTCTCAGCATTGTCCAAGTGATATATACCCTAATCTGGAGCAAGTTCACTCAGAAGCTCCCTGCTAACCAAGCAAGAGGCACTCTTTCAAGTGGGTGTTCCTCTTTTATTTAGCAGGGGGAGAGTAACTGGCCCTACACACCCCAGCAATGTCTGTTCAAGTGGCTTCTGCTAGTGTTCTTTTTTGCATTTTAGATTGTGAGCCCTTTTGGGACAGGGACCCATTAGCTATTAATTAGCTATTATTATTTTTCCATTTCTTTGTAAACCGCTTTGTGAACTTGTTAGATGAAAAGCGGTATATAAATACTGTAGACAGATAGTAGATAGAAGCCAGTTTCCCTTTCAGTGAGGTTTAGTTTCTAGACTGCATGCTTATAATTGGAAATACAGTACAGAATGTAGAAAGCAGCCATTGCTGAACCAAACATCTATATTTGCCCCTGTGATCTTTTCCTTTGATTAACAGAGATATGATATTCAAAGTGTTTAGAAACATCTGCAAAAACAACAATGCTGTCCTATTGTTTTCAGTAAAAGGAAAACCAGGGAACCACCAGATCCTTGGTCTGCGCATCAGTTCTTGTGGCACGATCGGCATTCAGGCACAGTGCTAGTCATCGTGTGACAAGTGTTCAAAAAGTGAAAACAGAAGTGACCTCTTCTCATATCTCGGCAACTATTGGGCTCACGCAAACAGCTTGGCATCTGCCGGCACATCTTTAGCGAGTTGGCAGCCCCAATGCCCTTTGCAGGTTGCAATCAAACCTGCCTTCTACAGAAGCCTCTTTCTGGCTGATTAACTTTAATGTAATTTTAATTAAAAACCACAGTGTCAAAGGGTTTAGCTGCTCGAGAAATAAGCACAGATTGTGGCACAGTGGCAGCAGTCACTTGGAAAATGGAAATGCATCCTGACAATATTGTGCAGGGGCCAGATAAACAAAGCTGCAGCTCTCTTACCTTGCAGTGACTGGGACAGATCCGAATAGCAAGGATCAGTCGCATGTAACATCAGTCACATTTCCCCATTATTAACTGGATATTCAAATCTTTGATGCTTTCCTGTTTTCAACGCTTTATAATCCCATTAAAAAAGCTACAGTAATTTAGCAAATAAAACATCTCAGACTTCCCCATTTAGTGTCATAAAACTGAATAAATTGATATATACATGTGCAATATTTCTGGTATGCTTATTTTTGAAATAGTGGAGCCTTTTCTCCAGAAGTAAATAATACATTTTTAACCTTATTTTGTGAACAACAAAGTGTTGAGAACACTGTCCTTTTTTTGGCAATCTAATCTGAAAATAAGTCCCAGATCTGAAGCGTTTTGCTTCTCTGCTTCTGATTTTTCTTGTCCCTTGAAGCATTATATACAAGCCAAATATATCCATTTTTGGCTTGTACATAATGCTTCAAGGGACAAGAAAGGCTTGTCCCTTGCACACTGGGATTTATCCATTTTTCATATCTATCTATCTATCTATCTATCTATCTATCTATCTATCTATCCTTTTGTATCAATTTTATTCCACAGGGACTTTTAAAAAAGGGATAAAAACCCCTTTCTTGTTAGAGATAAAGAACAGTCTGATAATTTTGCTGAATGTAGAAGCAATTTATAAATTACAGGCTTTGTATACTGAACTTTTCCCATCCATCCATAATTTGCCATTATTTGATAATCAAACTCTTGAATGTGCAGAAATTGTTTGTATTCCATTCATACAATTATATGCGCAAATGCAGAGTTGGCCAAACATCTTCTGGCACCTAAAGTAGTGGTTTATGTGTTGCATATTTTCTGTTGTGAAATGCCTTGCTTCATTAATGCTACTATCTTTACCTGTTAGAATATCAGCTGCCTTTGTCCTCTCTGCTCTATTTGAATAGGCGGATGGAAACAGAGAGGAAGTGTGGGAGAAACACACTACCAACCCCTCTTCTCCCCTCCTGACTTACCCTACAATCCAGAGTAACTATGGCAGCACATAAGAGACATTATGTGTACCTGTAGTTACTGCACCACCTAGTGAAAACCTATGGGAAATTCATATTGGAATCCAGAGTAATTTGTTCTTACATCGGTCACTGGAGCAAGGACTCCCCATAGTTACTCTGGATTTTGCCCATAGGGCACAATCCAGAATAACTATGGGGAGTCCTTGCTCCAGTGTAAGAACAATTTGCTCAGGATTGCAATATTACTCTTTCATTCCAGTCCCTTCTTCTGCACCTGGATGCAGGTGTCTTATGTGCTCCCTAAGGCATCTGTGGGCCGCTGTGAGATATAGGCAGCTGGAATAGATGGGCTTTTGGCTTAATCCAGTGGTGGGTTTTTTTCTGTTTTTGTTCTTTTTTCAAACCCAGAAAGAGGGCAGAAGAGTGGTGAAGGTGGGTGGGCAGTCAGATGGCAGAGGGGGAATGGGTGCATCCCACCAATCCATCAATGTTTGGCTGGGCCTGGTGGCACAGCTAATGATCGTGTAGCCTGGTATTGAGTGTTGTCCCAGAAGCAGGGTGACCAGATGCCAAACCAAAATTCCTGAACCCCAAGGCCACAATTCCTAATCCCAGGCCAAAATTCCTACCCACTGAAAAAAATTGCCAAAAAATGTATTTTTTTTGTTTTTTGTTTTTTTGACCATAACGTTTGATAGTAAGGAGATATCTCAAAACTGATTTTTGCATTGGATTCTGCTCTTCAATACAAATCCAACGACGTATGGCATGATGGGGTACTGTTTACTATCTATCACAAAGTTTCAAAATGAAGCCGGAATGTAGGGCAATGATGCCAAAATGTAGGACACCAGGACAGGAGGCTAAAAATCCAGACAAATCCGGGTTTTTCCGGTCATCTGGTCACCCTGCGAAGTGATGTCACACCTGGCTTTTTAAAAAGTGAACATGAAGGAAATCTGTCTCCTCTTCCTCTAGCAGCTCACTGCCCATTTGCTGTGCCATCTTCATCACAGCTTACTTCTGGAAGCTGCACACTGTATTTGCAGTGCAAGGGCAAAACCAGCAATGTCATATGATTATAACTATTGGTGTTTGTGCCATCCATCTATGTTATGCTTTTTCTTTGTTGGCTACTGGAAAATGCTAGTTCAACCTCTGTTACTCCTACAGATACATAATTAAACTTTAAAAATAATTTTTTTGTCAGCGAACACCTAAATAGCAATGGATAATGTATTATAAATAAACATCCAAATTACAAAAAAAGTAACATGGATGAAGCATTCAGGTTTATAGGCTGTCAGCTGTAAAGGAGAAGACAAGCAGGTAGATGTTCTGATTTATATTTATTAATGAACAGTTGATGTAAGCAAAATATTTTATTCCACTAGACTTAAGCCCAACTGCATTCTAGTCATTGAAGTAAGTTTAGTTAAGGAGAATTTTCTTCACCTCTCTTGACATTTTAGGACATGATAGAGCAGATGGAGCCTGTACAGGTGGGACGGTTTCCATCTGAACAGAAGGCTTACAAATGTACTTATGGAGAGGATAGACAGAGCTATAGGGGAGAGTTTAAAGCAGTAGGCAAAAGGATGGGAAGTCTGTACAAAATCCAACATTGAGGAAGAGGCTCACAATAAGCAGATGGGTAAATAGTGGGGCAAATTATACTGAATGCGAAATTGTGGCTTTCATAATTGAAGGCACCGAAAGGCCTAAATATTATCCAGGAAAATCAAAATGGTGCATATGACAATATAAAAATCTCAATCTTAAGATGCATGAGCAAAAAAAGAGGTGTTAAAGCCAAAGTTCAGCATTCCACATTACTCTATATTGTACATGCCAATTAGGAATCCCAAGTTACAGTGACGAAAAGTGTAATTAATGCTGCAATCCTAAAGTCACTTTCCTGGGAATAAGTCCTATTCAATACAATGAGGCTTACTTCTGAGTAGACATTGTCAGGATTGTGCTGCAAGTGTCATAGGATGGGTTTGCATGTCCCACTTTCATACCCACGAAAGTCACTTGTATGGGCACAATCTAGAGTAATTACGGGAGCACATAAGAGACATTACGTGCACCTGTAGTTACTGCACTACCTAGTGAAAACCTATGGGAAATTCATATTGCAATCCAGAGTAACTTGTTCTTACTCTGGAGCAAGGATTCCCTGTAGTTACTCTGGATTTCATCCTATGTCTGAATGCTCTTGATATAATATTGTGTGTCAGCAATCAACATACCCCATTTCATGATAAACCAGACATAGGCAAGGAAAACCAGAGTGCCATATTAAGCCCACAAGAGCCTCCAGTCTGATTTTCCCACTGTGTCTCTATCTATGGATGATACACACATTAATAGTAGTGCTCTCGATGTAGCATTTCTTTTCCACTGAAAGTATCACAGTTTGCACAGACATGGAAGAAGATAGGCACATGCCAACTGTCCATGTTGGAACTGATCGTAAGCAAATACGTCCTGTCTGTGAGCAGCACAAGTCTGCTGACCTAGAAGAGATTTATTTTATCAATAACACAGATTCTTACATCAGCATAACTGATCCACCGGTCACTCAACTACAGTTTGACTTTGGTATCTGTGAGGAGTAAGGAAGGTTCAAAACCTGCTGTGAGTTGAATCTGCTGATAAGAAGGTGGATCCAGGATGGCAATGGTACCAGTCAGTAAAACCTTGGCCCAGTGGGAATGTCCATGAAGCAGGAAAAGATGCTAGTCCTCTGTTGGACATATGGGGCTTAGGAGACATCTGTACTCTGGACCCTAAAGTGGTACTTAAATATTATCCAACCTATTATCTGCCCTGCTTGTTCAGTTCCCACTAACTAGTCTGAGAAATCCAGGATGATATTATCACCAGCCATCACCAGTCAAAATTTCTGAGACTGCCAGACCTGTAATGTGTGTGTTGCATGCAGAGCAAGGATAATTGAGATACTGTGTGTGAAGCACTTTGAATCCTCAAAAGTAATATACAAATAGGAAGTATACATAATAATTATAGAAAACAAAAAGGTAATTAGAACACTCACCTGTTATGGGTCTCCTACTGAGCAGATTTTCTTCATTATCTATAATGCATTGGAAGGCCAAAAATGTTTTTAAAGTTGCAGGTATAAATACGTGTTCATGTGTAATGGGAATATTTTCTTGGCTATAATCTTCCTGTACAGACTCCTCGAGATGCAAAAAATGAAAATAAAAATGCCACTAACTGACCATAAAATATGATGGTGCCATTTGGGAGTTTTCTTCTAAAGGAAAATAATGAATGCTAAAACAAAAAATAATAAATGCTTTGCATGCTTTTCTCAGAAGGCACCTCTTTGGTTTAAAATACTGTATGATTGAAAATCCATATTTCATCTGTAACAAATGACTGTGGTTGATAGAATCACACTAATGAATCAGCCAATGCTTTTATGAACCTGAAGGAAAATTAAGGCTGCAATCCTAACTTGCAAATAGGCCAGTCTAAGTCCCGTGCTGACCTGGGGATGTTACAAAAGTGCTGAAGGGACTTCTGCTTCCCTCCTGGAAGGGGTTAGTGCAGTGCATAGTGCACAGGCATATGCCGACAATATGGGAAGATATGCCAAGTGAGTTAGGCTAGCCTAAACCTCATATCATTCATCTGAACTCATTCAAAGCTTTTGAGTTTTGTGGCTATCCTTTATGGACACAGAATGCAAATCAAATCCAGTTTCTGGTGATTTTGGTGGGGTGTCAGTTGCAACCAAAGTGGATTGTCTTCAAACCCTGAATCTGGCCATTGCAGGCCTCTGAGGAATGCAATTGTAATCTCTACTTTTACATCCAATTTTATCTACCCAGAGAATCTGGCCCTTGTGTTTGGCAGGCCTGAATCTGAAATCCTTTGGGTACCAAAACCACTCAGTGCTGCCTCTCAGTTCTCTCTGAGCTTGTGAACAAGGTTCTAAGGATATTCCATATGGAAACATGCAAGTGGTGCTTTTATGATCACCAAGGGATGATGTTTCCCTGAAGCCTTTTTATGTTTCCAGGATAAAACCAAGCAGCTGCCTAAAGCCCATTCAAAAGGCATATGCAATTCCCTTGCATAACAAAGTTTCCCTGTGAATCTAGAAGGAAATGCCCAAGGGTCTGTGCCACATAACAAGGTGGTGTGTGTGTAGAGCATTTCATTTCAGGCATGTAAGTCTTGCCTTGATGAATCAAGCCGTGGGTGTTTATCCATAGCCGTGAAAGTATCTAATTGCATGAAGGAAAGCACTGGACTGAAGTCTAACCAGCAGGAAAATATGAAAGAACATGGAAGTATAATGCATTAAAAAGATGCAAAGCATTTGATGGCTGTAAGGCAATAAAAGTGTCTCTATTTACTCCCGGTTCTTGCCAGAGTAACTTGTTTATGCCTCAGTACAGAGACGAGTGATGAAGAGAAATTGAATAAACAATATTTTATATGATTTTATAAATGAAGAGGAGCAACTCCCAGATGATAGGGATGGGCATTAGCCCATATTCAAAGTTTCAACTATCTGCAGAGGGTTCTGGAATATCCATGGATAGGAGGGTACACCCAATGGTGGGATTCAGGGGGTTCTCACAGGTTCTATAGAACCCTTTGCTAATGAGCACCTGGTTCTGAGAACCTGTTACTAATGGGACATAGAACCTGTTGTTGATATAGGTTATTAGGACATAGAACCTGTTGTTAATTTATTTGCATCCCACCACTGGTTACCACCATAATATTCAACTAATACATTAAAAAGCACACTGATGGAGTGTGTTCCAAACTAATGTTCCTTTCTTTTTGAACTTTTATATTTGTGTAGACAGATCTGGTCTGTCCGTGAGGCAGGCTGAGACTATTGCCTCAGGAGGGAGACTGTAATAGGCAGCACTTAAATCCATATCAACCTCAACCACCACCACCACTGCAGCTCTTACTTCAGCTCTTTCTCTGGTAATTCCTGTATTTAATAAGGATCGAGAAGGGACACAAAATGGAAAAAGGAAGAAAAAATAGGCGGATTGAGTAAAAAATGGTGTAATATTTTCAGAGTACAGGTAGCAGAAAATAAGAGAAAAGAATGACATATAATTTTGAAAATCTTTGGATTAAATTAAAGCCATTCCACATAACAGGAGAACCCTCAGGCATAATTCTACATAACAACTAATATGGATTATAAAATATTCAGTATTGTTTTTCTTCTGAAAGTACAGTTTTTTCTAAAAGCACATCTGTTGTAAATGTTCAGGCTCAGCCACATCGAGGGCTCCAGTTTGACCCGTGCCTACTTCGACCTTGTTCTTTTTTCCAAACTGTCAACACCAGACTTTTCATATTCAGAATTCTTGCTTATACGTGAAAAACAAACTTGATTTGGTTAGCATCGGGTCCATCGGTTTCCCCTACTTATCATCCATTTCGAAACCATTTTCACAAGCAGTTCTTTAGAAAAGACCTTTGAACCTTTCTTGGGCTGTTTGTGCCACCATTCTGTGAATGTAATTTATACAAGAAAGTGTCGTAGAATAAAGTTTCTACTGTTATGATAGCTAAAATGCTTTAACTACATGATTATTCTTTATTTTAAATCTTTATTAAAGTCTAAAATACTACCATAATAAGATAACACAGAAATATAGGCAACGTCTGTGTGGTGTACATGTGGTGATGGTGTCCGCATGTACTGTTGTGAAAATAAAACAGCAAAGGATCTGCCAAATCCTTTCACTGCTCTGATTCAGTATTGGCAAACTTTTCAATTAATTTCCTAAAAATTAAACTAAAGCCAATGATGGCATTGCCAGAACTGTGGCAAATATGACATTCCTTTGGAAGCACATTCTTCATTTTCTGATGATGCCACTGTACATGTTGGCAGAGAGGAACACAGGAGTAGTGCCATGCCAGACAATTTAAGTGTTATAACACCAAAGCTGAGCCTGCTACTTGAGATTTGCTCTGCAGATATTCAAAATATCTGAAGATTTTTCTTTGGGACTGTCAGCCAAAGGGTCGGTCATTTACTGAGTTGCACAAAATGGATTTATGAGATCCTGAAATGCCCTCATCCTTACACATGCTGCCATCTTAGGCACTTGAAGACAAATCAAATAAATATTTTACTTAGTGAACACCATATGGCTAACACTTCACATTGTGGTGCCAGCTGCCAATTTGTTGGTGCTTGGTTTTCACATGACAGCCTGACTGGTACTGAAAACATACTTTGCTGGAAGTTAAGGTTATATTTTTGGGTTCATAAACTGTGAACATGAAGGGGAGGGGAACAATTTTTTTCCAATTGTGTGCATGAATTGAATATAAATATTTTAACAGTGGTTAAAGCTCCAGGTCTAGGCAACCCCTTCCAGGTTCTACCTCCCTATATTGTGAGCAGAGCAATTAAAAAGGATGCTTCTCAGGTCTGAAGATCCTCAAATTTCCACAGTATGTCTCTTGGTTTCTTGCCAGTTGTGATGTACAAGCCCAGAGGAGTATAACTTTCTGAGAAAGGGGCGTCCAAAGTTTTGGCAGGAGAGCCAAGTCATCTGTATGTCAGGAACCAGAAAAATGATTTGCATTTTCAAACTTGAATAAATTCACATAAATTTACATATAAGAGTGTATTAGAAACAGATCTGGAGGATTACATGGCTTGCCTGAGGGCCAAATGGAGGGGTCTTGCTGTGGGCTGCATAGAGGTTCATCGCAGGCCACATCTGGCCCCCTGGATGTGTACACACACACCTGTTCTAGAGTGAAAGAGGTTGATTCCTGAAGCTGCTGTGCTTGAGATGGTGCTAGCCCAAGGGCTGAGGGATATCTGGGGTGGGTGCTACCCAGTACAGCACTTACCTTCAAAAGCCTGACATTTTGGAAATTTGGGGATGATATAATTATGGGCCACAACATTGCCTTAAATGAGAAATGCCACTTCTGGACTGCCTCCTTTGGCAATCTTTGGCCCACTCCATGCCCAGTTGCTGCTGGGACAAAGGCCTAATCCTGATTTTGTGGAAGAGAATTATAGCAACTCTACTCCTAGACCCCATATTCATTCTTGTATAGGCTCCGTCATTCCTAGTTGCTGATAAGCAATGAAGCGCTTTTTCAAGCTCTGCTTAAAGTGCCTCTTGCTGCGTTTAAATGTCAGAAAAAGAATACAAAACATTTAAATTTGTATTTATTTTCAGCCAGCGTTTGCAGACATATCTCTTGATGACGTCGGTTATCAATGCACCACTATCAATAGCACCTTACATGACATAGCATTGGTAGCTCCAGGATTTTTCACGTATAATATTTTGTGAAGCATTTTTTTTCTCTTCAAGCATAGCGTAATAGGCTTTAGGTTTGTTAAGCTGCTCTGCCAGCCCCCCTCCCAGTGCCCTGCTGTTCTATTATATTGAACTTGTAAGCAGGACTCTCTGCCAGGCTTCACCCAGATTACGCCTGCAATAAGGGCCCCGCTGAGTGACTAGTGTCATGATAAGTGCTAGGGAGGGAGCTCACCATCTTGGCATACTGTTCTCATCTTATTAAATTCAGCTTTGTGGAAGCAGGGAGTCTGCCTCTCGGTCTGGCTGGCTCTACCTCAGTCCAACTGCTACTGTCAGACAATATGAAATTAGGAACCACCACAGCTAATAGCAGGTGCTGCATCACAGCTGAGGAGTTGTGGGGGGAGGTAGAAAGGGAAGCTGTGTTTGTGTGTGTCCGCGCATGCGTGTGTTTCAAAGGTCCTCAACTGGACAGAGACAGAACCAACCAGCTTTATACGTATAGGTTCAGCCGCTCATATTTTTGAAGCATTTAGCCCATTTTTTCCCAAATGTCACCTTCATAGAATAAATGGGATATGAAATATTCAAGGCATCGTTGCTATTTCCAAAAATGGGAAATTGTAAGTGAATCTTCTGGGTGGGTGCTACTTGAGTGCTCAGGGTGGGTGCAGTATCTCATTTTCTTGACTTTTCTCAAATGGATGTATGAAATAGGGTTTTGTTTTACACACAAACACATGCACTTTTACACACAAACACAAGCATTTTTACATACATGCAAAGTTTTATGCATGAAATTTGTATGTATTAAAATTTTTTTGGGGGGGGGGGAGGGCATAATCCAAACCAATTTAGGCCAGCTTAACTCACCTGGCATATTTTCCAGTGGTGGTATGGGGAGGTCAGTATATGCCAATGCACCTTCCCCCCCCCCCCCCGGAATGGGGCAGAAGTGCTTTATGGCACTTTTGTGACAACCCAGGTCAGCATAGGACTTATGCTGGGTTATAGGCCAGTCTAACTGGAGATCAAGATCGCAGCCTTTATGGGTGACCTTATTGTGAATTGTATCATGCCAGCTAGAATGTGGTGATGTAGACAAGTGTTCAGGGCACATCATTGGTGTTTTTTGTGTGTATGTGTTTTGTTTTTGTTTTTTTACAATTAATAAGGCACACCACACTATTGGGGGGGGGGGGCTTACATCCCTAATGGCAATCCTAATAAAATACTCTCTTCCAAACTCCTGTAGTACACCTGCACACCATTCACGACACACCAATGTGCCATGGCTAGAGATGGCAATAACAAAATTTAAACACCCAACACCGCTTTTTTGCACTTTTTATAAAACAATCTGAAATCTTAAAAAAACCTGGGAAATCTGTGAAAAAAATAATTAATGGGCTATTCTGGGAAGGAGGTACATGAATAATCACTCCTATAGAACATGTGTCATTTGTGCAAATGTTGTGGTGTTTCTGTAAGAAATATGGTTAATATTCATGTAAGGGAAATCTTCCTATGTATGTACATGCAATGTCAGTTTTACAATCTTTGGAAACTATGCTCATCAATGTCTGTCTGTCTGTCTGCCTGTCTGTCTGTCTACAGATTAAAATACCTCACTGTAAACTGAATTCATTTCCAAATTGTGGTTCATTGGCATATGAAACATCATTATTTTGTCCTATTGATTCAGAGTGGAGCTCAACAGGCACTGCATATTGATGCCAAATTGGGATCAATACAAAATACAGACTTAAAAATCCAGGCACTTATGGCAGAAATAGCTAAAACTGGCAGGTTGCAATTCAGCAGCCAACTTTCTGGTCCTGTCAGTCTTCATAAGAGAGACAGGTTTGATTAGATCCTTTGAGAATGGTTATTTTAAAAAAAATTAAACAAAAACCCCCAAATTTCAAAATAATGACTTTCTGCCAATTTATGGCATCACGGGGACAAACCATTCTATACAGATTTAACAACATAATAAATATTTGCCATTTTGATCATCTTGAGAACTTTTTTAATAAATGAAAAATAGAGAGATTTGGGTACTTTGGTTGGAATGATACTGTATCATAAGAAAGAAAATATTCTATGAACTTTTTACTTTTACTGTAAAATTGCTAATGCAACATACAGTACATGGGGAACACACAATGGAATTAGTGATCCATTTTTATTTTCACAATTCCTTTAATTAAAAAAACGATGGATTTAGCACAGGGAATATTAGGCAGAACTGGGAAGCAGAAAGAATCTGTTTCAAGTCTTACCTCTGCCTACAGATTTAGTAGGTTCTTTTAGGCTGGAATCTTACAAATGCCAACATGGGAATAACCCCCAAATCCAGAGTAACTAAGGGAGCACATAAGAGACTTTACGTGCACCTGTAGTTACTGCACCATCTAGTGAAAACCTATGGGAAATTCATATTGGAATCCAGAGAAAATTGTTCTTACAGCGGAGCAAGGACTCCCCATAGTTACTCTGGATTTTTCCCTAAGAGCACAATCCTAACCATGTCTACTCAAAAGTAAGCCTTATTGTGTTCAGTGGGTCTTACTCCTAGGAAAGTGTCTTTAGGATTGCAGCCTAAGTCTCATTCAAATAATGGAACTTACTTCTCTCAATTGACTTGCCTAAGATTATTCTATTAGGCAATGGTCCTTTTCTATTTTAGCCCCCTATTGATGATACAAACTCTCTGTAATCAGCTCTCTGTATAATATTCATTCATTCATTCATTTGTAGTGAAATTTCTTTCTTGCACCTTCTCTGAAACAATCAAAGCCCAAGGCAGCTAACAAACTAAGATATAAAACAAAAACAAATGCAATACCCTATAAGTGAAATCCTATGCACATTTACACAGCATTAAGTTCTAGTGTGTGCATTGGGCTTTATTTTCAGGACGTATAGGATTAAAGCATAAAAGCATTGGATTCAGGACCCAGTCTTATGGTTGCCCTGCACTCCTGGAACCTGGATTCTGGGTTATTTCCAACAGCTAAAGCTAGGGTACCATCATGCATGGTTCCACTTCCTGCATTGGCAGGACTGGCCAGAACCTACGCCAGTGGTGGGCTTCAGGGGGTTCTCACAAGTTCTATAGAACTCTTTGCTAATGAGCGCCGGGTACTAATGGGACATAGAACCTGTTGTTAATTTAGGTTATTAGGACATAGAACCTGTTGTTAATTTATTTGAATCCCACCACTGAACCTACCTTTTCAGCCAGTGTGAGGCTAGGTCTGGCCTTTGGAAGATGTTGCAGATCTCCCTGCCAGCCCAGCCAAATCCCAAGTCAGCATGAACATGACTGAGACATGTTAATGACATTTGGAAGCTGGCTCAAGGTGCAAGGCACTCTGGCTGATTCTTAAAATGGGGTCGCATTGAGAGAATGAGAGCCACTAACCCTGCATGTATACTCAGCAGTAATTCCTATTATAGTCAATGAGACCTGCAGTGCAATCCTAAGCATGTCATACATAAGTCCCATTGTGTTCAATAATACTTACTCCCAGGAAAGTGTGTGTAGGATTGCAGCCTTAGTCCAAGGAAAGTGTGGATAGGATTGCAGCTTTAGGGCTCAATACTTTCCTATTTAGGTCAGTCTAACACACATGGCATATCTTCCTGTGGTGGTGTGGGCAGGTTGGTGAATGCCTGTGCACTGGCATAAGCCTTCCTGTCAGGAGTGGGGCAGAAGAGCCTTACAGCACTTTTGTGACACCCCCAGGTCAGCAAAGCCTCTATACCAGAGCTTATGATGGCCTAATTGGAAGTTAGGATTGCAGCCTTAGTGAATGTGGGAAAAGTGAGATTTGTACTGCAGAAGTCATAACTCACAGCTCAGCCATTCAGCTCCTCCTTCTCTCTAATCAAGGTCTTATATGTTAAAAAAGTGTGATTTGTGTTGTTCTGATTGAAAAATCACAAAAAATTCTTGAAAATGTTGCTTTCTTGATTTTAAAATTGAAAATTAACTTATTCCTAGGATAAATTTCCTAGTGAGTCTTGACTATGTGACTCTTGCTCATACTCATTTTGATGGAAGCTCTCAACTTGGGCTGAAGCTTTCCAAAAACAACCTGTGTTTAAAGCTTGCACACTTAGCCCCTAGCACAAAGCATGACTCATGAATTGCAGCAGGTAACTGATTGCCTCGCAGTAGCCTTCTGCAGTTCTCATGCTACATTTTTAAGGATTTATTGTCTTCCTTGAGACCCAATCTGTGCAAACACAGTGGGAGTTGACTCTTGTACATGTAAGTAACCCTACAGGATGACTCATGGGGTGCAAAAGTAATTGACTGCCTCTGCAGCTCTCCTGGGGGTTTGATTACTGTTTAGATCGCTTGATCTGTAATAAGGCCCAATTTCTGATTAAAGAAGTGGCAAACAGTCCAGAAATTGGGTCCTATATATCACTTCCTTTGGATTCAAGGCAGCATACATTGGGTTCCAAGATTATCTTCCACTGATCAGATCTAGACATCTTTAGAAAGTAACTGTATCTTGCATCTTCTTCAAAATAATGTTCCTGTGAATGTGCAGGTTACAAAAGACTTACCCTACAATCCAGAGTAACTACGGGAGCATGTAAGAGATATTACGTGCACCTGTAGTTACTGCACCACCTAGTGAAAACCAATGGGAAATTCATATTGCAATCCAGAGTAAATTTTTCTTACACCGGAGCAAGGACTTCCTGTAGTTACTCTGGATTGCACCCATAATGGTGGAGTTATTGAGCAGGTGTAGCCACTGTGCCATCAAAGACTCTTATAAGACACATTTGGGGCTGTTCTAGAGCTGGCTGAGCCAGAACAGAGACCTGCACCAGGTCAGCAATGCTGGATTCCTTCCTGATGCCAAGTTGGCACAGGTATGTTTGTGTTGGGCAAGGGTTAGGAGAGAGTTGCTGGGAATGGAGGGGATATTTTGGGCAGAGGGAGGGCATAACAGGGGCAGATCGAGTCCAGGGGGTGTCAGGAAAAGGAAGCCTCCTCTGCCATATCCTAACCCCTACTTCCAGGCAGCCCCAAACAGTTTTCTTGGATTTGCAACAGCTAAATAACACATACAGATTTGTGAAGCCTCATGGAGTGGCTGGAGTTTACTCTGGGAAAGGGAGAAAATATCCACTTAACCCAAGGTGATCTCCAGCCACCTCCTAACCTGGGTTGGATACAGCGCAAGCTATGTAGCCTGGCTGTGTCAGCGCATTTTAGAACTGCTGTATAAGAAAAATCAGCTACATTTTGTACGGCCAGGAGCTTTCATGCCATCACATTAGAAACCAGGGCTGTAATCAGAGGCGGGGAGGGAAACACTAAGTTTTGCAGGGAGCATCACTGAAGAGTGCAAGTGATCTTCTCCCGCTCTGAGCCATTCCAGGAGGGGGAAGCATCCTGGAATGGCTCAGAGGGGTAGGAGACCCCTTGCACAATCCGGGGAGGATCCCTGAAAAACTTAGTGTCCTCTCCCCTAACCCCTCCCAGCTATAATCCTGTTAAGAAGCACATGATAATGAGAATCTCAGATTTATTATCATTAGTGCCAACGCACAGTAGAGTAACTGCCCAAAATATGTACAAACAAACTGGATTTCAGATAACTATAGCTAAGAAACATAAGAGAAAAAGTGCATTTCCCCAACTAATATTTTCTATTTGACTTAAAAATACTAACTACAGTGGTACCTCTCATAACAAGCACCTCACACAACAAGCATTTCCCATAACAAGTGTAAATTTCAAGAAATCTTGCTTCACATGACAAGTTCCACTTCACTTAACAAGCAAGTGCGCTATGGGCACGGGTGCTATGCAGCCCTGATGTTCCGCGTGGAGGCTCTTTAAAAGGGCTGCCGGCCAGTGCTGCTTGTGATTTTCAACCAGTGTGCCTTGGCACACTGGTGTGCCATGGATAGTCCTCAGGTGTGCCATGGGAATTTGGGGATTGACATTCATCAATAGAAAAATTGTGGGATTTGAACAGTCCGGTGTGCCTTGTCAATGATAAAAACAATTGATGTTGCGCCTTGACAGTTTCAGTGCATTGTTAAGTGTGCCATGAGATGAAAAAGGTTGAAAATCCCTGCTATAATATAATATTGGCATCCAATTTGCTTCTTTTGACCACATGCCCATTTTTCTAAGCTTTTACATCAATATGCTCTTGTACACTGAATCACTGAACTAACACTGTATTATTTCTCAGTACAGCTTGAAATGTCTGGTAGGACATTATGTACTAGCATTAATTAGATACAAGGAAAGGGAGAGGACAAAGGTACTGACTAGCAGTTTAGAACAGCTTTGGTGATAATGACCTGGGTTAGAATTGTTGCATTTGCTTTTAAACAACATGAGAGGAAGGCAGCTCTCTGACACACTGGTCTTAAAAAAATGTTTCTTGGAAGTAAGTTCCTCTGATTGCTTGGGGTGTTATGAGAATACAATGCAATGAAAAATCTCTGTTTAGCTGATGCAAAAGTAATTTCTGGGATATATCTCTTTATTAAGTAGTGTACTTAAGTAGTGAAGAGTACATAACCAATTATTACTTCAGCAAACTAGTCAAGAAACAAACTTTTGAACCATTCAAAAAGGTTATGATGTTATTCCAAAGGTATTCATACATTGCAGCGATATTAGAAAAATGAAATCTGGATTTGGTCAT
This sequence comes from Cryptoblepharus egeriae, assembly GCA_030015325.1. Lineage (NCBI taxonomy): Eukaryota > Metazoa > Chordata > Lepidosauria > Squamata > Scincidae > Cryptoblepharus > Cryptoblepharus egeriae. The sequence continues at coordinate 39,029,679 of JAREYC010000004.1, read as the reverse complement.
GATGTTAAATTGAAAAATTGAATGAATGTGAAGATGCAAGAAGGTGGTTTTGCCTGGTCCTTGTTGTCAGTGAGTGTATATGTGCAAATTTCTGTTTAAATACTTTGCATTTTTATTCTTGCCTTAAAAATAAATCTCTAGTCTACAGCATCTTATGTTGCTGTTAAGTCATGTCCAACTCTTAGTGCTACATGTGCTGCAGCATACCAGGCCATTCTGTCCTCAACCAACTTCCAAAGTTAAGAACATTAAGAAGAGCCTTCACTGGATCAAATTAAGAACATAAGAAGAGCCTTCACTGGATAAGGCCAAAGGCCCATCTAGTCCAGCTTCCTGTATCACACAGCGGTCCATTAGATGCCTCAGGAAGCATCTTGAATCTGGCACCTTATCCTCTCCTTTTGCTTTCAGTTTTTCTCAGCATCAGGGTTTATTTATTTGTATGGCAAAATACAGTGGCATAACATGGAATTTACATAGAAAGTACAATATATGAACATATATCTGGAGAACAGTCTTCTCCAGCGCCATTATTCAAAGGCATTATTCATCACCTGTCAGCCTCCTTATGGTCCATTTCTCACAGCCATACATTACTAATAGCATCCTATACTTTGCATGTTTTTAACAACTGGTGCTTCTTCTCTGGTGCTTATATCTTGCATCATGTTCCAGAAACAACTCTAAATGATCAGCATAATGGAAAGAAATTTTCATTTGAGTCTGATTGACTGATTCATTGACTTCCTTTCTTTGGTGTTCCTTGGCCCATTTCTTTGAGTCACCTTCCATGAGTGCACTTGGTAACCTGTGGAACCCTGTTATCTTGATGCTATAGCCATTCAAAAGCAGGTCATGATAAACAACTAGATTGCTCTCTTTGGTGATTTATACCAGAGAGGAATAATTATTTGATTAAAATTAAAAATAAATCCTATGTTTCTGGTTGTTAAGATATCGAAAGTTACAGATTATTTTACAGGATTCGGGTGATGTATGGATAGAGGTTCCTATAGGATGTACAGGCTATGCTCAACTTACAGGTTGTTTCCAGCTCACATTTTTGTGAGAAAAGTCTTTATTTTTTCACATATGTATATATGCACCATCATTTCTCCAAAAAAGCTCAGGGTAGTGGTTTCTCTCCCTTCTTCATCCTTGCAACAACCTTGTAAGGTAGGTTTGGCTGGGAGAGAGTAACTGGTCCAAGATACCTAATTAGCTTCACTGCTGAATGAGTTTTGAACCTGGATCTCCCTAGACAAAGTGGAATGTTTTGAATGCTATTACGAAGTAGACATTCATAAGCATTCCACACCCTTCAAAACCAAACACCATCCTAGAATGAAAAACTATAAGGATCCAAGAGAAGAGTTACCAACAATATGACTTTGTTTTCTTTGTGAAGTTAAAAAAATGGTTTTCCTTGTATGACCCCTTTCCTTTGACAAGAGAGTCAGACTCAGAATAAAATAAGAAGTTGCTTTAGGAGGAAAGGGGGAATACATTTCATTTTAGCACCTTTCAACATCTATGCAGCATTGCCCACTGCTAAACATGTCCATTGTTTGGGACAAGAGGGCACAAGCGGCTTATGTCACTGCTTTTTCCTCCCACTCACTGAGCACAGAGTGGAAGACTTTTCCATCTCCCCTACGTCTGATGTCAACGTCCAATGTCATCTTTAATAACAGCTGTGGCAGCCGCTGTGTGACAGCAAAAGGCAAACAATGGAAGACAGAGCCAAAATGTTGAAGTCCCTGCTTCCCTGCGCAGGGCAGGCATGGTACGCAGAGACTGGCATTCTGAACTTGGGACACAGCTGTTAAAAGCACTTTAGTTTTCTAGCCTGGATCTCTGCAAAACGTGATGATTACAAGTGACTCAGATAAGCATGTTGGTTTTTTCCCTTCTCTTGAAACACAGCCAAAATGAATTTTGGAGACGTTTGACTTGATATCACTAAGGACAACTTGATCCAGTTTTTCAAGTTATTTCATACACAGTAAATTTAAAATATAATATAATTTAAAATATGATAGATAGATGGATCGATGGAGGGATGAATGAAAGAAAGGCAGGACAGAGGGATAAGCAATATGGTCATTGAGTTCAATGATCACACAGTCAGGGATTTTCTGTTGCAAATAAGAAGTGAGCCAAAGATGCACACTTAGAAAAGTCATAAACTAAAATGTCATTTGGAACATTGACAGTGCAATCATATACTGGCTTTCGCAGAAATCCCATTGTGCCCAGTGGTATTTACTCTCAGGAAATTGTGTATATAATCTCAGCCTTATTGTTGTCTTTCTATCCATTCCCTGTGTTTTAAATCATATTTAAACATATGTAAATCCTGTGTAAGTGCTGCTCAGTACTGCACGTATACAGTTGTGTATATGTAACCAGGACTAGTTACATATACTAGTCCTGCAAATGAATCTGCAAAGTGGCAGATGGGAGGTGAGGAGGGGTAATAGATTCAGGGTATCCCTCATCTTGGCTGGTTGTTCACTATGGAAGTAGGAAACCTACTGTTCTGCAACTTGTTCAAACAAATCTGAAGGACCACAAGTATGAGCAGCCTTTTGGAGATAGGTAAAAATTGCTTGTCAATGAATGTGATTCCATTGATTGGCAGCCCTTTGACAATTTCTCAGTAGTTCTTTTAGGGTAACCTTCCTTTCTTCCCACTATTCTCTTCCACTGTTGAACCAAACAGTTTTGCCTATGATCATAAAGCAAGCGTAATAACTCATTCTGCATTATATACATAGAGGAAAATGAATTCATAGGAAACAATGCTTTCACAGTAGCACCTGCATAGTGCTATTTCTTTTCCCTGTTGCATTTTCGAGGCTAGGAAAAAGTATCTCAACTGCAGGAATCGTTACCTGTTGCTTTTGGAAACTGATACAGCTGAACAGGTAATTTCAGGATGAGATCTAGAAACCAGTCTGGTTAAGAGCAAGTCAAGGACCCTTACCCCAAATCCAGAGTAACTATGGGAGCCCGTAAGAGTCTTTACATGCACCTGGAGTTACTGCACCACCTAGTGAAAACCTATGGGAAATTCAAATTGGAATCCAAAGTGAGTTGTTCTTACACCGGAGCAAGGACTCCCAGTAGTTACTCTGGATTTTGCCCTTTGTGGGCTAGCTCTGGTGGACTAGTATTTTTTTAAAATACTCAAGTCATGTTTTCTGCGTCCATTTCCACAACAATCATTCATTCGTGTTTGATGATCTGGGCTTGTGGTTTCCCTCCATCTTATTAGTAACCATATATGGGAGAATTCTTCCCATCATTGTGCAGAAAGCAAGGAGGAGATGAAAAGACAGAGCAAGGCCAGAGAGAATGGATCTGCAGAGCGGAGGCCGAACTGATCAGAAGAAATCCATGAAAATGTCAAAAATCAGAGCGTGAACATCCATGTTCCCAGCAGGCAGGCTCCTGAACTTCTGCACCTTGCCTTCTCAGTGACCCTACCCTCGCCAATCCTCCTCATTCCCGTACAGCCTCGCAGTCACTGCCTGGTCACCTCCTATAGAACCAAAGTGAGAAAATAAGATGGCGTTAGCTCTATTAACACTTTTGCTCAAGTGAAATGGAGAGACGAGGAGTCAAGGCTTTGTCGTGTTTTGCATCAAGCGGATGCAACAGGGTCTGCTGGGGCCTTGGGCTTTTGGAGCAGAACCTGGCCATGGGCAATTAGAACCATCGAGCCAGATAGTCAGCAGCGGCTCTCAGCTCAGAGGGAGCAGTCTGGGCTTGTCAGCTAGTATCCCAGCTTTATTATTCCTTTTGGGGGGGGGGGGGGGACTGCAGTCAATATGGATCATTTTATGGCTTCTGCAATAAGTGACATGGAAAATAATTTGTAGTGACCTCATCCTGCATCTGTGTTCAGCATAAAGTTCTTATCAGATCTGGCAAATAGCATATCAGAAATAAGAGCCTAAGGCTTTTCTGGTTCTCATTTCTTCCAGCTGTTCTTTTCCAATGCTAAACCAAAGATTCCTCTTCCAGTCTTTAAAACCCAACTTCTGTCAACGAAGCACAGGTCTCAGTCAGACCTAAGTTTTCTTCTCTGTGTTACCTAACAGTAAAAGGACATTTACAGGTCCAACCTTGTTAAACACAGATTTTTTTTATACACAGATTTGACTCAACATGGTCACTGCAAATCACAGTTTAAAAAACTGCTTTTCTGCTGTTGTAGAGAGACAGTCATACAAGCAGTCATTCCATTTTTATGACCCAAAATCAAATCCCTATAGATATTGAGGCACTACCTTATTCCATTAGGTGCCTTAGGCTGCAATCCTAAAGACACTTTCCTGGGAGTAAGACCCACTGAACACTGTAGGCTCACTTTTGAGTAGACCTGGTTAGGATTGTGCTCTTTGAGAAGCAAGAAACCTGGAAGTGGATCTTTAAACCTATTTTTCCATTGTTTTCTTTATAGACTGAGAAAAAAATCTCTGAATCACATATCTCAAATTCTTCTATTATTTCATTGACACATTTCACTATAGACTGAGTATGTTCTGTCATTTCAGGCACTCTCATAGAAAATTGACCTGAAGATGGTTCAATAATTCAGGGTGCAATCCTAACCAGTTTAGTCAGCACAACATGCTCATCTCCCCGTTCCTGTGCTGGGATGAGGAGGCTGGTGGATGTCTGTGCTCTGGCCTAACCCGCCCCCAGGTGCAGATGTGCCTTATGGCACTTTTCTGACACCCCTAGGTCAGCACAGAATTTGTGCCAGGACTTGTGCTGGCCTAACTGGATTGCGCTGTCATTTTCTAAGGTCTGAAGAACCTATCTTTAAGATAGAACTTCTGCCAAGTCTGAAGCATGCACATGGCGAATGGCGTAAGTGCTCCTCTTCTTCGTGAGCTGAAACTGTAACATATTCCTTTCATGTAGATCCTGCTCTCTTCAGAGTGGGTGATTTTTATGTGGAAGCTAACCCACTGTTAGGCTGTGGGTGGCGCAAGCAGTTAAGACGCTGTGACTGTAAACCAGCAGGCCAGGGTTCGAGACCCGGATCAGCCCCACAAGACAGGGTGAGCTCCTGTCCTGAGCCCAGCTCTGCAACGCCAGCTGGATCCAAATGTATTGGCTCTGCCTCTCCATTGGAGTAATTCAGTAGTATGGAGAGGGGGGATTTGCTGCTTGGGTAACAGCCTATCCTCCATAACAATCCAACCCAGGCTTTTGTGCTTCGCATGCAGCGTGTGCAGCACTGAGCACGATACCATAGTCTTTCAAGACTGACGGAGGCCTGCTTTAACCCACTGTTGACCGCATTCATGTGAGCCTTTCCCATATATGTCCTTGAGCAACATGCGCTTGTTCCCCCAAGCTGTGTTGTTCACTGCTGCAGGTATTTGGGAATTGAAAGTTGATAGGATTTCTTTGTTTCAGATTTGGAACATTATTTCCATGCATGCCAACTTCACGGTTGCTAGAAACAGGTACATCCTCCACAATTTATTGCTCTTCTTCTGCTCCTCCGACTGGTGAACTGCTGTAATTATTTTAACCAAAATCCTTCTAAACCTGTGCTCCCTTTTATTTTGTGTCATCTAATCTCAAAGGATTCTTGTATTTCAGGCTCTCTCAAGTTTTTCTTTTGAACATGCATTTGCTTTTGGTGGTTCTTGTAAGTGTGGCTCTCCCCAAATGGCTCATTGACCAGTAACCAGTGATGAAGAAATAATAGATTTCTCCTCTGCTTGCTCTTCCATTGCAGCATACCTAACTCTTTCAATAAGCTAAACTGTGACTTCAGCCAAAGAGTGGGGGGAAAATAAACCACCTCATCATCTTCAGGTGCCTTCCCCTTAATCCTACTAATGGGAAAATAAGATTTATCTGTTATTAGGCTGTTTATTTCTTTTAAGGTACCTAGCTTTGTGTCACTGTTGATTTCATTATTTGCAAACTGGCTTTGTGATTTTATTGATAGCTCTTGAGTGAAGAACTCTCCCTTAATATATGCAAACTCACAACTCTCAACAAGCTTTACAGTTCCGTTAATGAGGGGATTAACAAGAGCACAGCAATGTATTTAACCTGCGGCACTAGCTCTGTTTCAATAAGGCTTCAACAGCCTATTAAATGGAGTGGGGGCTCAATTAACCCAGACAAAGGCCACTCTACAGAACATGGCAGGGAGGACCACAGTTAGCATCTGCCTAAGCAGCTTGTTCAGAGCTGGAAATAAAGAGGGTGACATGTTCTCGCCCCGAGCTATGATATAACTGAAATGGTGATTCTAGTTCATCTGGGCTGCCTGAATAGGTGACAGCATCAAAACCCACCACTATCTCACCATATGACAGTTTGTAAAATCTGAGTGCACTCCCCGGTCACCCCCAGAGCCTCCTGCACTATGGCATTAAGGTATTGTAACCCTGAGAGAGAGGGCTGGGTGCAGAAAGGTGCAGGCGCCAAATAGGTTGGGGGCACATGGTTTGAAAAGGCCTTTCAGGGTATGTGTTGCATTTAAACAATTTCCTGTCGGAGATCTCCTGGGCATAGACGTTACTGGTCCTCCATCAACAGCTAGCCACAGCTAGCATCTCGTCGTGGCCTTGGAGGGTGTTTGCTGAAAGCTGTCATCTAAGGCAAACAGCACAACAGGAGAGGACTTCATCCTCAATGAATCATGTGTTGTTTTTTTAGACATAGGAAGGCTGGCCTTAATGTTACTTTTTTCCTACTCAAGAAAGGTGCAAGGAGAGGGAAATGGTCAAAATCACAAAATCTTTAATGTCACGATAACCTGATATGTCAGACACCCATGCCTTGTAAATCTGCTTTTATATCTTAATCTGCTTTCGTACCTTATATTTTATATCTCCTCTTAAATCTGGACTTCCTAATTCCTTACATTTCTTCCTAACATTCCTATCATGTCTGCTATAGAGAGGTCCACAACCTTTCTAATGATATTTGAGGTGGGCTGTATTTTCCTCTCAGATCCCATGCTTGGTTGAGTTTCATACTTCCCATTGATCTCTGACGATCTTAGCTGCCTCTCAGATTTTCGAGGACAGAATTTGGGTCTTATGTGAGCCATGGATGGATTCACACTTTTGCTGGCTCCCTGTGTACTTTTTTCAGACTTCCTGTCTAGTAAACTCTTGCAAAGTCTCTTCTCTTCAGCCTTTTTTCATTCATCCCCTCTTTTGCACCTCTCTAACTACAGATTTTGCAGTGTTGATGATGGCCAGTTTGACTCATTGCAACCCAATGGATAATTGCAATCCAGTTATGTTTCTAGAAGCTCCCTTGGCACAATGCTGTACTTGCAAGATACGAAGATACTATGGTACTCCCAAGATATCAAGATACCCAACATTATGGAACCTGATCCTGATCTACTTGTTGACACAGTTCACTATATCAGATGTATATTTGACTGCTCTAATGTGATGATAACTTGTAACAGATTGACCCTACAATCCAGAGTAACTACGGGAGCAAGTAAGAGACAATACGTGTACCTGTAGTTACTGCATCACCTAGTGAAAACCTATGGGAAATTCATTTTGAAATCCAGAGTAAATTGTTCTTACACTGGAGCAAGGACTCCCCGAAGTTACTCTGGATTTTGCCACTATTTTGCCCATAGTGGCTATACCAACGTTTTAAACTATCAACCCAAACTAACAGAACAATGAGGGAAATAACCAGTTTAAGGTTTTAAAGATTTAATAGTCCTGACTGGATTGATTCCTCAACCCTCTTCAAAGGAGGAAGCCAGAACTGAGGCTCTACTCCAGAATGGAGTGGGAAGAAAGGGCTTCAGATAAGTGACTGAAGAAAAGAGCTATAGTAGAAGAAGAATTACTTTTTGTTCCAAGGTAGATTTAATTGTTATACTAGAATTGAGTTAAGAGGAGTTAGCGAAACTATGTTGCTCCGTTTGGTACCGGGCATGATGACCATACATCTTTTTCCAGGACATGTCCTCTTTTTTAGTATTGTATTCTGGAAAAGAACATAAAAATTCTATTTTTCCATGTGATTAGGCTTTTGCAGGCAGCACATAACCATCTTTTAATTAATAAATTATGGCTGCAATCCTATACAAACTTTCCTGAAAGTAAGACCCATTGAACACAATGGGGCTTACTTTTGAGTAGGTATGGTTAGTTTTAATATAGTTTTAAATGTAATAATATGGCTGCAATCCTAATCTCTAGTTAGGATGGCATGAGCCATGGCATAAGTTCTGTACTGATCTGGAGGTAACACAAAAGTGTTGTAAGGCACTTCTGCCCTACTCTTTGGGGGCTTAGGCCACTTAACAGGCATACGTTGACTATCCCTCACCACTATGAGAAGATATGCCAATTAGGCATGGAAGGGGGAAAGTTAACTATGCTTTTGCCCACCAATAGGCAGAACAGTATATCTGTATCAGTGTATCTGCAGGGGTTCTCCCATATTTTAAAACGATAATTTCCTATATCAAAGCACTGGTCATCTTACCCAGAGTTTTAAATCTTTCTGAAACATTTAGGGTGAAATCCAGAGTAACTACGGGGAGTCGTTGCTCCAGAGTAAGAACAAGTTACTCTGGACTGCAATATGAATAGGTTTTCACTAGGTGGTGTAGTAATTACGGATGCACGTAATGTCCCTTATGTGCTCCCATAATTACTCTTGATTGTGCCCTAAGAGCCCTTTTTGAACATATCCAGAGATTTGAACATTTTTTGAACTCTCCGTTTTTTAGTCACCCAACCCAATGGCAGGATAGCACACACAACACTGGCATAGAGCTGCATAAGAGATTATGGATTGGGACAGAAAAAGAACACTGGTATAAGCAGAGGTTCTGGAGCCAAACTAAGATGTAGATGTCCCCGAAACCCCAAAGCAGCTTCTATGACTAGCTTTGGCAACCGTAGTATTAATGTACTACTGCAGTCTCTGTTTCTGGGTCTATTTGCTTTGAGACCCTTTCTTTAAATAAGAAAATGCCTTTCTTTACATCATGCCTTTCTTTAAACATAAATATTGTGTGCCCACCAGCTTTTTGGCAAAAGATCCATATCTAAAATTGCTGATTGCTTTTGTTTAATTGGAAATTAAATTAGCCAATGCAGAGAGGATGCCAGCAATGGCCTGACAGACATATTCTCACAAGAATCTGAAGGGGTTAGTAGCACCTTTCAGTAGGTGTGCACACACCAAGTTGGATACATGCTCTGATTAGAGGATGGCAGCCTGATCTGCCTGGCAGTTTTAAAACAGCTGGTTGTCTTTTTGAGGGTCAGGATTTCACCTATTTGAAGTAAATACCGAGCTAACGTTGCTTCTGTTCTGGCAAAAATGGAGGTGTGGGTAAAACAGTTATGACAAGTAGTTTTACCACCACTTTAAAATCCTAGTACATTTGTGGATGCATTATAAATTCATAGGAAGTTGGGGCTGGAAAACTGAGGTCGCACATCAGGTTAACTGCTGAAGTAAAACTACAAACAGTATCAGGTGTAAAATTTGAAACAAGTGTCATCGAACATCTGTGTATGGGGGGGGGGGGGAAAGCAAGAAAGGGCACTTCAGTGAGTGGAAAATTGAGAATGTGAAAGTGTGACAAAGGCATAAATGTACTGGAGACTCTAAAGGTAGCTAAAAGCAGAAGGTGATACATCAAGGTGCAGGCGCATCACCTCTGCCTTAACAGGCATTCTCTTCGAAACAGATCCCATTGATCTCACTTCAGTCCTAAACATAGGCCTGCATTGTGATGTCATGAGAAATAGCTACAGCAACACCTTGTGTGAGGCAAGAGGTGAAGGTCCAGCCTGTTATACCACGTATCAGTTGCAGCTGCATTTTAACACTACATTAACAAATACAAGGCAGTAGTAGAAGTTGTGGTTGCTTGTAGAAATACAGGATGCTGCCTTGAGTTGAATCAGACTCTTAGTCCATGTAGCTCAATATTATTTGCAGCAGATTTTCAGGCAGGAGTGCTTGTCTCTGCCCTATCTAGAGATGCCAGAGATTGAAGGTATGCCAGAGATGTGCCTGTACCTTATATAGGCATCCCTTTCTGATGGATTTTCTATCTATCCACAATATTTATATACAGCTTTTCAACTAAAAAGTTCACAAAGCAGTTTACAAGAAAATGAAAAAAATTAATAGGTAATTAATAGCTAATGGGTCCCTATCCTAAAAGGGCTCACAATCTAAAATGCAAAAGAACACCAGCAGAAGCCACTAGAACAGACTTTGCTGGAGTGTGGAGGGCCAGTTAAATAAATAAAAAAGGATCTCCCTACTAAGTCAATCAGGAACACCCACTTGAAAGAGTGTCTCTTGCCCAGTTAGCAGGGATAGTTACTGGTAGCAGAAAACCAATTTCTGATGGTTGCGCTCTTTCAAGACCTTTCAATAGTACCGAGAACTCATTCATTCAACACATGCGCCATTCTTTTAAACTCTCTCTGCAGGTCTAAAAGCTACAATTGTCTGATTTGCTTGCAACACAGCGATAAAACTGTTTTTGCCATTTCCTGGTGACTTTCTTCAGTAAACAACCATCATTCAAATACATAAACGATTCATTGCCCACACACCCTTCTTCATTTTACTGTAATTTGTTAGGTGTCTTGCTATGTGTTAATAAATATGTGCTATTTAGAGCACAATTCTAACCATATCCAATCAAAAGTAAGCCCCATTGTGTTCAATGGGTCTTACTCCCGGGAAAGTGTCTTTAGGATTGCAGACTATGGCCTTTACAAGTAATATTTCCTTATGTCTTTTTTGGTGTCCATTTTGCATTTGCAAGATGAAAAAGGAAAGGGTTCCACTTTTGTATGGTGCTCTGTTCCTTATAATTATAATTAGTGGTCCACCCAATAGGTGGGGGTTGCCTGGACAAGCAAAGCAGGTACCACTGACTTAAAATCCCTGGACCATGCTTAGGAAAGTCATCCTTGTCTGCTTCTAATCCCACTGATTTCTCAGTTTTGCACAGCACTACAACACATCTGGAGGTATTTATTTCTCTGTGGCAGTCTTGGAACATGAAAATGGATGGTGGGTAGAGCTGGACCCCTATGCACTTTTGCCAGGAAGTACTGTCCATTGAACTTAATGGGACTGAGTAGAGTATGCATAGGGTTGTGCAGGTGGAACCGAAGATGAGTCATTTATGTGTTTAGCATAAACACATGGGTCTCCAAACCCTGGCCCTGGGACTGAATGCTCCCTTCGGCAAGCGTCAATGTGGCCCTCAGGAAGACCCCTCCATACAGCCTGTGAGCAAGCCTTGTAATGTCTCTAAAACAATCTTATATGTAAATTTAGCAAATTTATTCAAATTTGAAATGTGAATCATTTTTCTATCCCTTACACAGTGTCAGAGAGATGATGTGGCCTTCCTGCCAAAACTCTTGCAGATCCCTGCAGTAGTAAGTACACAACTTTTTTTAAAGCCCAATTTTGTTATCTGTAGAAATACTGCTTGAGTTGAAAAGATATGTACATAAATTCTCCTAGTGTAGTCCTTGTTTGTACTAATGGAATGGATGGTCTGTGCAAAATCAAGGAATAATTACAGTACTCCATATCTGATATCAACTTTTAATCATAGAATAACAGAACACTAGAGTTTGAAGTCATTTTAGAGGTAATATATCTCCTGTCCTGCTTAGTGTGGGCAACTAATTCAACTTACCGTATTTCCCGGACCATGAGACGCACCGCACCATGAGATGCACCAAAGTTTAGAGGAGCAAAACAAGAAAAAAATATTCTGAACCAAATGGTGTACTAATATATTTAATAAAATACAGCAGAATAATATTTCAACTATGTAAAGTCAGCAGTGGTATTAAGAACCATTATCACTGCCATTAACAAATGAGGAAAGACTTTAAGCTTCAAGCACTCTTCTAATTTTCTGGTAACCCCAAAAACTCATCATCTCTAGTGTCAGTGATTTGTGACTTTTGCACAAATCTCATTGCAAATGGTCCAGGAAGGCAGGTAGGTTGGGGGTTTCTTTTGGGGGTGGGGGGATCCAGGTAGATAGGGAAAGGTGAGGGGATCTAGATAGATAGGGAAGAGTGAGGGATGCACAGGCATGGACCAGCAGGGACCAGGACTTGTGCATGTCTACTTTGGAGCAAGTCTCCAAGCCAGGGAAGGCTGCTTAGGATTGCAACTGTGCCAGGGTGACCAGATGCTAAACCCAAAATTCCTGAACCCCAAGGCCAAAATTCCTACGCCCAAGCCAAAATTCCTACCCGCTTAAAAAATGTATTTTCTTTTTGTTTTTATATTTTTGATTTTTGCTTTTTTGGCCCTAACTTTTGATAGGAAGGAGATATCTCATAACTGATTTTTGTAATGGATTCTGCTCTTCAATACGAATCCATCGACATATGACATGATGGGGTAAGGTGCTGCAGGATTGGCCCTATCAAAGACGCACAGACATTTCCCTCCCCCCTTTTGGGGAGAAAAACGTGCGTCTTATAATCCGGGAAATACGGTAACTTCCTCTGCCTGTAAATCTATAATGAGCTTGCTTAGCCCACTACTGTGTGACGCAGCCTGTTCCAGTGGCAGATAGTTCTTTTACCCAAGATCATGGGAGAATTTGTTTAATGCTCCTCTGAAATTTAGGTACAATTTGTCCACAGTATTCACACAGTTTGCTAGACCAGAGATCTCCAAACCCAGGCCCTGGGGCCATATGTGGCTCTCAGCAAGCCTTAATGCGGCCCTCAGCAAGACCCCCTCCATCCAGCCCCTAGGCAAGCCTTGTAATGTTTTTTTTTTAAATCTTATATATAAATTTCTGTATATTTCTTTAATTTTGACATGTAAATCATTTTTACAGCCCCCAACACAGTGTCAGAGAGATGATGTGGCCCTCCTGCCAAAACACTTGGGCTAGACTAAACCTGCCAAAACCTGAGCTAGACTAATCACTATCAGAAAAGGAGATGAAGGAGATGAAAAGGAGATGAAAACAAACTGGTATGATTTCTTCTTGACAAACCCATGCTGGCTCCTTTAAATCATATCATTACAGCCAAGGTACATTTGTTTATTTTCTTTCCCATTTTAACATTGCCCTTCCTCCAAGGAGCTTAGGATGAGGAACATATGGTAGGTCCTTATATTCACCCACAACAACCCTGTGAAGTAGATGGGGGTGAAAGATGGTGACTCCAGAAATATAGTGGAAGATAGTAATTCCCAAAGTCAGAAAGCTTCGGGACTGAATGACTGACCTTGAACTTCTAGCAGCACAATCCAGAGTAACTACAGGAGCTCTTACGTCAACATAGTTATGGCACCACCTAGTGAAAGTCCATGGGAAATTTATAGAGCAATCCAGAATAAATTTTTCTTACGTCAACATAAAAGCTCCTGTAGTTACTCTGGATTGTGCTGTTTGTCTACATCCAACACAATCACAACTAATGACGCTTAATGTCATGCTCCAGGATCCTTCCATGTATTCCTGCATTTCTCAAGCCTGGATGTTGTACTGGCAGGACTTGAGCCAAACTTGAGCACACTATAGTACTTCAGTACATCAGTGGCATGCAAGTGCAGTGGCATGTCATATTGCAGTACTTCAGGGCACAATCCTAACCAATTTAGGCCGGCACAACTCACCCATTTCCCAGTTCCTGCTGTGACATGGGAAGACTAGTGCATATCTGTGCACTGGTCCAACACCCCAGGAGTGGTGCAGTTACAGCACTTTTGCGACGTCCTCAGACCAGCGCATGATTTGCACCTAGACTGATACGGGCTATACAGGAGTTAAAATTGTGTTGTCAGTGGGATACATCATTTGAGTAGCATTTGCTAAAACCCCATTTGTACAGTAACCAGATACTATGGTAGGTGCTGAAAAGTCTCTTCATTGGTACTATGGCTTCATATTTCTCCAGAAATTTATATTTGACATTATTTTAATATTGTCTAGGTCATAGAGTTGCTTCCCATGGCCATATTGTACGCAAACCCCAGATCCAGTCATTGCCATTTGCATAAGAACAATCCTGTTGATCAGACCAAAGACCCATCTACTCTCCCAATGGCCCATCAGATGCTTCAGTGAGAACCCAAAACAACAGATTATCTGATACTTTGTTTCTGTTCCCTTGCATCTGTGATTTAGAGCACTATCCTAACCATGTCTACTCAGAAGTAAGCACCATTATGTTCAATGGGTCTGTCTTACAGGAAAGTGTGCTTAGGATTTCAGCCTTAATAGTACCGATGGCCACCTCAGCACACCTATGGATAATTCAGAACCTTGTAGGATGTTCTTAATAAGACTATTTATGCTGAATTTCATTTCCCATTTTCCTAAATCAAAGTTATTGAAAATGTTAGATTTCAGATAGCAAACATTTCCATTCATGGAGAAAAGTTGTAACTGGATAACTGATAACGTTTGGAAATTATATAACTTGGGCATCTTATTTTTGGGGGCGTAAGGAGTGTTTGCTGTTCTGTTATCCCCTCACCTGTAAGTTTGTTTCTGGAGCATTTTCATAAATCCCACAGGGGAGCTCTGATGGATAATGGGTCCAATTCAACTTTTTGAATATTGCTTCATGGTGAAGTTTTCTTTTTTATTATGATTGTCAGTGAAGACAATGCATAGAGGAAACATTGAGGAGTAGAAATAGGAATGCTGATTTTTCCCCCCTTTGGCTACTTAACAACTGGAATGATTTGCCTTCTTTATCGTTTTGGACCACAGTAGCTTGCTGACCATCACAGATGCAACGAGTGGGGAAATGCAGATGTTATGTTACTTTCCTGCCATCAAGGGAAAACATACTGACACTTTATAATGTTAAGACAAAACTGTCAGAGCCCACTGGAAATAATGAAGCCTGACAGTTCTTGAGTTAATACAAGGACTATTGGGCCTGTAAATTTCAATTAGTCCTGACAGCAATAGGGTTTAATGTGACGTTTATGTGAAGTGGTAGGTTGGGAGCTTTCCTTCACACTTACAAAGGCAAGTATCTCAGTTTAGAAAAAAAACATTGGGTTCATCCACAGTCCTCTGCTCTTTTGCTATGGATCAATGTAAAACGTTTGGGACAAAACAGCCACAATAGTAGAGGCTGGAATTAGTCACCAAAATCTATATTTATGATAGCAGTAAATGGCTTGGTTTTTTCAGATGTTCCAGTCTATTTTTCCATCCTTCAGTCACCAAGGGAATGGAAACATTACTAGATCATTCTGAGCAGGTTCAAATATGTCACCTCTACATTATTCCCTCTTCACCATACTCAGTTCCTATTTAATCTGCATACTAAGATTATTATTGCATAGTTAAATATAGTCCAAAGTTTCTTGAAGCCTGAATTTAATTGTCTGGCCAATCTTATCCTGGGCCTTCAGCAGCAGTTCTTGCAATCTGCTGCCGAAAATACTTTTACACCACTGTGAAAGGTTGGATGCTCTAGAGCCAGTAGTGCAAATTGCCAGACACTCTGTGTTCACCAACAGTCCACCCAGGCCATACTGGATCACATAAAGTGGAGGAATGAGTGGGTCATAGTAGTGTGGGAGGAATCAGGAACTGTTCATGAGATGAGAGGATCTCAGCAACAATTCCATGCGCACTGTTGTATACTATGTAATGTACTAGACAGTGTGGGATAAGATAAGTTTCCTAAATGAAAGTCTTTACTAGGTTGGCTTCCCTACAATAACAAAGAGACATTCACAATCCATAAATATGGATCTGAGGTTTTGTATACTTCTGCTTCATATACAATCTTGCTATTCCTGCAGTTGCAGTGAAACACTTTGAAGCACATATAGTGAATATTAATTCATACAGTGCATGTCTTCCTGCAATCTCTTTACATTAGATATGTTTGGATTGGATTCAAACACTTTGAGGAAGATCTAAAGAACCAGCCGTTGTTCACCAATAAAGCCAGAACTATTGCCAACAATTGCCAGTTGACTAGTATTGCCAACATTAGTCAGGTCAAGTTATAATGTCTCAAGGGAAGGGATTTTTTAAATTGCCACAAAATGGGCAAATTAACAAACGCTAAGTGATCACAGTTGTATCCTTTGAATGTACAATTTTTAGTTAGCAATTTAAATATGTGTGCATGTGCATGCACACACATACACTTTAAATGTTTCTTTTATTATAACAACCTGTTTATATGGGTTGTTGCTGGTGACCTCCCCATCCACACCTAGCTAATATCACCAATACTGTGCTATCAGATGCTACCAAAACTCTGTTTGGGCCCAGGAAACTTTTTAATTTCCCCCTCCTAAATTCAGACCACCTACCAACACCAGTCTTATCAGACATGTCTTTTTTTAAATTATGAGATTAGATACTCCTCCGTGTATGAATCTGTGTCGGACAGATACAGAAACACTTCAGTGCTTGACTGGTCACAGCTTCTGGCTATAGTGCAGCAAGGATGTTATCGGATACTGCACATCTGCTCATCTAGGTGATGCAAATATGTTTTCTCCTAAAGCCCAGCCATGGTCAACATAGGAAGGAACACTCATCCTGCCTACTATGGGTTACTTCATTATAGCAGCCTGGTAATTTGCCCTGTTCTACATCACAGGTTGAGGGCATGCTCTTCTGAGAAAATAAAGGCTATTGTGAAAGAAGTAGATGGTGAATTATTTTTTAATGATCTCAGTATAATCAGAATCCAATCCTATTCATGTCTTCCCAATGTCTTTGTACCATTATACCATTCGTACCACAATGTCTTCGTACCATTATAGTAAGCAGAGCTTACTCAGGGTGTTTACAACAACAGCATATACTGTACAGTACATGCGTTTCATTTGCTTCTCCTTGTCTGTATTATTGCTAGCTGTAGTCAATTGTGACTTTTTACATTGAAGTATTAGAGCCTCATTTGGGGGTCTTTTTTGAGACTGAAAAGTGCAATATAAATTTATAAATAAAATTAAGCATATGCTCTTTCATTCTGTAATTAAGATGGTTGATCAAGATACCATTTACTGATGTGGGCAATACCTGCTGACTCT
This sequence comes from Cryptoblepharus egeriae, assembly GCA_030015325.1. Classification (NCBI taxonomy): domain Eukaryota; kingdom Metazoa; phylum Chordata; class Lepidosauria; order Squamata; family Scincidae; genus Cryptoblepharus; species Cryptoblepharus egeriae. The sequence continues at coordinate 39,012,591 of JAREYC010000004.1, read as the reverse complement.
TTAAAGGTGTCACACTATCTAGCATTTTTGAATGTGTTCTTGAGTATGCTTACAGATTACATGTAGGTGAGTGAAATTTTACTAAAATAAATTGTCACAGAGATTGCTTGTTGAATGAATGGGTTTGTTGTGTTTTGGCATATTTTATTTAGGCTGTGTGGGCTGTGGGTGGCGCAAGCAGTTAAGGCGCTGTGCCTGTTAATCAGCAGGCCAGGGTTCGAGACCCGGGTCAGCCCCACAAGACAGGGTGAGCTCCTGTCCTTAGCCCAGCTCTGCAATGCCAGCTGGATCCAATCGTATTGGCTCTGCCTTTCCATTGGACTAATTCAGTGGTGTGGAGAGGGGGGATTTGCTGCTTGGGTAACAGCCTATCCTCCATAACAATCCAACCCAGGCTTTCGTGCTTCATATGCAGCGCTGAGCACGATACCATAGTCTCTCAAGAGACCCAGTGCAGACCCAGTGTGAAAAACTACTCGTCTAGGAATTATGTTTCTAGGAACTGTGAGCAATTATTGTAACTTGAGAGTACAATCCTAGTTATTGGTCAGTGATCACACTGGTTTTTCTCTGTTGTCAATGAATTGTGCTTTAACATTAATACCTATAATTCCAACTGTTTTCCACAACGTGAGTTATTTTCCATGTTTATAGAGCCAGTCACATCACCATAAGTCATCTTTGGAAAATTAATAAAATCAGAAGAAAATAAAAGCAAAAAAATTGACTTCATAATTATATGATCATGCAATGATTAAAACATTGAAAACATTTTTTTATTCCAATTACGATTAATCCAACTTACGATTTATTTTTTTTTTTGCGACGTGGCACAACATTTTCTTTGTGTCAAAAATAATGACAAGTCAGCCATAGGCAAGGCCAACACTTTAAGCTTTGTTTTGATAGCGGCATTAAGAATGTTGAAAATTAATGGGATTTTCAGATTTTCAGAAGTATTATATATTTGAAATATATATACAGCTAAACATATGAAAGAGTTGAAAAACCTATGTTGAAAATTATTGGGATTTTTACTGTGATTTAAGTTTGACTAGGTACTTGCCCACTTTTGGTGAGGTCTTGGCTAATTCACATATCCATAATTGCATTTTCCTGCAATTATATGAAGCTCATTCACTCTACTGATGAATGTTCCTTGTAGTAGCACTTGAGCCATGGATCACACAGGACATCCTGGAATCTGCCACTGATATTGATCCTACCAATAACTGAGACATGACAGCAGCAGAGATCAGCTGTGGGAAAGGACTGGCCATGATGTCCATGATCTCTCCCACTGTGAGAGAGCTCCTGCAAACCCAAATAAATGAGTGTTTTGAATTTCTCTTCACTTTACAAAAAATGCCAATCTATTCTGTGGCCTGACTGGTAAGTCCACCTTGCAAACTGCCAACATGTTGTCAGATGTGAAGTCTTCTGTGACACTGTTCAGTCTTGTTTCTTCCATCCCCGGCTACATGAAAGAGACATTTTTCAGCACCTGTGTGCTCAGTGGTGCCTCCAGCAAAGCCCCACAGATGAACCATTCCAAATCTAGGCTGACCTTAACGAAGAAGGAGCCGACATACTTCACTCATGGCACTCAGCGAGCAATCAGACTGCATCCCAGTGACATTCATCACAGCTGCCGGCAACAGCCTTTAATTCATCTGGTATTTAACCAGGGTGAAATGCCCCCTGGCTATATCATGTTTGTTGGTGTTAGATGAACCCGGCTCATCTCCTGCTCACTAAAGTTCAGGATTTAACACCAATCTCTGATTTTCAATCATTTTGGTTTCTGTATAAAACATTTGTCTTTTTTATTGTCCTTTATGCTGTTGTGTTTGCTTCATGTTGATTTAAAGCGCGCGCACGCACACACACATGCATTTATACTCTATCAGCTATGCATCTAAAAGATATAGCACACCAGTAAAATTATCAGGGCCAGTAATACTGGAAAATATCCCTAGTTTTCCCAGATTAAATATTGTGAAGGACATTTTGATGTGTTTTTTTTCTAGCACAGTAGGACAATGTGAGCGCAATCTACAGTGTCCCTAGGCCAGCACAAGTAATACAGCCCTCAAGTATCACAAAAATGCTGTAAGGCACTTCTGTGCAACATTCAAGGAGGATAGGACAACACACAGATGTGCACTGGCCTCCCTGTGCCATCCTGTACCTCCACAGGACAGTGGTGAGGAGCACGTTGCACTTGCATTTCCAGGCCGTTCTGGAATTTGCAGAGGCTGCCGGCTGTTCCATGCTGTCTCTGTGGAAAGCTCTCCAGTGGTGACCAGTGCCCACATTCTTCAAGAAGCTTTGGTGAAGCAGAGCCTGGCTTAACACTATCCACAGATAAACAGGCTCCACCTGTATATACATTTAATGGACTGTATACCTTGTCCAGTATTCAAAAGGCTTTAAAAGTATCTTAAAAGTAGTTGGAATAAGTTCAGATTTTGCCGGTTATGGGCACAACACATTTACATGGTTGTTAGTTGAATCCAGACCTCCAGTTAGGCTTGTACAAGTCCCTGGCAAAGGGGTGTGGCAAAAGTGCCATAAGGCTACTCAGCATAACATATACTGAAGTTGATGGAAAGATGAAAACAGTTTATAATTTATGCCACAAAAATCCCCCAAAAGTGAGGCTAGGATTGCAGCCTCGGAGCCCCATCCTAAGCATTCCTACACAGCATTCCTACAGGACTTCAGCCAGCCTAACTGAAGTTTAGGATTGCAGCTTAAGAGAATATTCTAAGTTTTCTTAAGAAGGATTGATCTGGTTTGATGAAATCAAGATTCCAGGAAATAAAAGTGTAAGTTAACAGGAAGAAACAGACTATGGGGGGTGGGGGGTGGGTGGGGGAGAAAACTAGATTGTTTTCATTCTGTCTTTGTTTTCTGAACAAACTCTAGCTGTGCAATGCATTTGGACAATATTTGCTTAATTTATAACCCAGCAGTCTCAAATGTCCCAAATGTAGCCCCAACGCTGCCTTTGGTTTTTATCACTCCACATTGCAAACAGTCTTCCTCCTCGCAGGATGACAGTCCAGGGATCCAGATGCCAGCCCATGGAGGAAGGATTCCAAGACACAGCATCTGGCTTGATATGCAAGTCCAAAGGCAGCTGCTTGTGTCGGTGGCCATGGAGTTGCCTCTGGCTCTGACATGTGGGTAAGATATTCACTTGGTAGACTCTGTATCCATTGTGTCCTTCCGGTGACTGCCTTTTTCTGACATACCTTTCAATCTGAATCAGACTTACCGTATTTCCCGGCTTATTACATGCACCGGACCATGAGACGCACCAAAGTTTAGAGGAGCAAAACAAGAAAAAAATATTCTGAACCAAATGATGTACTAATATATTTAATAAAATGTAGCAGAATAATATTTCAACCATGTAAAGTCAACAGCAGTATTAAGAACCATTATCACTGTCATTAACAAATGAGGAAAGACTTTAAGCTTCAAGCACTCTTTTAATTTTCTGGTAACCCCAAAAACTCATCATCTCTAGTGCCAATGATTTGCAACTTCTGCACAAATCTCATTGCAAATGATCAGACAACAACATTTTGCACAAATCTCATTGCAAATAGTCCAGGAAGGCAGGTAAGTTGGGGGGGTTCTTTTGGGGGTAGGTAGGGAAAGGTGAGGGGATCTAGATACATAGGGAAGAGTGAGGGAGTCACAGGCAAGGAGCAGGAGGGACCAGGTCTTGTGCATGTCTACTTTGGAGCAAGTCTCCAAGCCAGGGAAGGCTGGTTAGGATTGCAACTGTGCCAGGGTGACCAGATGCCAAACCCAAAATTCTTGAACCCCAAGGCCAAAATTCCTACCCACATAAAAAAATGCCAAATGTATTTTTTTGTTTTTATATTTTTATTTTTTGGCCATAACTTTTGATAGGAAGGAGATATCTCAAAACTGATTGTTGCATTGGATTCTGCTCTTCAATACGAATCCAACGACATATGACATGCTGGGGCAAGGTGCTCCAGGATTGGCCCTATCACTCTATCAGACGCACAGACATTTCCCACCCCCCTTTGGAAAGAAAAAAGTGTGTCTTATAAACCGGGAAATACGGTACTTCTTGTGATGCGGGTTCACTACAGAGGATGGGGCTGAGTCTCTGGTGACCTCTCCCGGCCCCACTGCCAACTCTTCACTAAAATAAGTCTAAGGAGACACCGGAGGGATTTCCAACACAACACTTTTACTAGCTTCCATGTCTGGAGGTTCCACCCTTAAAAGTTACACTTTAACACTTCCAACTTAAACACAGGTAAGTATTCCTTTCCTCACCCTCCCCTCAGAGCTCCAAGAGGCAAAACACTCTTTTCTATCAGGTAAGTCCGAACAGTAATCACTGAGCAGGTAAGTACCGACCAACACACAGGTCTAGTCTCTGGCTCAGTTTCTCCTGACCCGCCTTCCTCTTTCCCGCTCTACTCCCTCTTTATATCCTGGCCTGGGGCCATGCCCCTGCAAAGGTCTCCACCATTCTGGTCGTGGTGGAGGGGGGACTTTACTCCACCAAGTAGGCCCATGATCCAACCCCTGCCTCCTTAAGCTAAAGCCTCCAGGGCTTCCCCCTCTGGGTTCTTGAGGTGCTCTAGCCTTCCTTTCCCTCCAGTATGCTGCCACTTCTTGCTTCCTCCCTTGCTTCTCCAGCCATTCCCTCTCCCACATTTGCCTCTCCAACCCTGGGTCCATGGTCTCTGTTAGCACCGCCTCCACCTCCTGTTCTCTCCCTCTCCTGGGGTGAGTGCGTGGTGCTGTGTACATGGTGGCTGCCCCACAATGACACTTGGGGTCTCCCTCTTCATATGAAAAGTCCAGCCACATCAGGTCCTCTGCTAGTTCTTCCTCCGGCATGGGCCTTCTTAATGAACCACACTTCTTAATGAACTTTAGTGGACAAAAGTAATTCATGATCATTAATACTCCACAGTTTCCTTTTGTTTTCACACTCTGGCCTGGTGAAAAAGATGCCACTGTGTTTAATACTAATTTGGTCATCCTAACCTGCAGAGAAAGAATCCTGCCAGAAGAATCCTTCCCATAATACCAATAAAATTGGATGAACCACCAGCACATGCAAGCTGAATTAACAGTTGTTTCATTAGAATCCACAACAGGGAGAAACACATCTGCCTGCACTTCTCCCAGAGTACTTTATTTCTACTTAATAGTGCCTGGCAAGAGATCAAAGACTACTCTTAGTAGTAACTGTTGATATTATGTTTAAAAGAGGGTGAATTCCTAAGTAGTCCATGGCAGTATTCCTCTGAATGGAATTTGTAAAGTATTGGTCTTCCACAAAACCAGGACATACTTGCCAGTATGTGAACACAATCTCCAAAATTCAAGACTGTCACAGTTTTCTGGGACCTATGGCAGCCCTATACATAGAACAAGCTACATTCAATATGGAGAGTAGAAGCAGGTAGTATTTGTCTATAACATCAATCTGAAGTTCAAACTGAGATGACCCAACATCTACAGATCAGGAGTCATGGTCAACCAAGGTTATCTAGTTGACTTTTACCAAATGACAGGTTGGTTAAAACTAACTTTATTAATGCTTGGAAATGGAATACAGTCTTAAAAGGGGCTTCTTGGCACTACCAATGCACAGAATATGAAAGGGGGAATGTGGGCAGGGGAAAGGAATCAGTGGGCAAGCTGAAGTCATACTGCAAAGTAACTTTATTTGTCAAGCTGGAATATTAACTGCACAACTTTCAAATCCTCTGAGCCTTTATGATGGCAGGATGTTCACAGAATCATATCATAGAATCATAGAGTTGGAAGGGACCCAGTGGATCATCTAGTCCAACCCCCGCCTGTAGCAGGAAATCCTCCTCTTGTGGGTTTTTACTGTTTGTTTTTTACTATTTAGTTTTACTGTTTTTAATCTGGTTTTTAACTGTATATCGTTAACTGTGTTTTGTATATTTTAACTGTATATTGTATATTTTAATGTAGTTTTTAACTGTATAAAAATTTTTTTTTGCTGCGTTGGGTATCCTTCCTTTAGGAAGAAAGGCAGAATAAGAATGACTGAATAAATGAATGAATTGGAATGAATAAATGAATGAACTGGAATAGATTTTGAACAGAGTATAGGAAGACCTTTTTCACACAATACAGTGGAACTTTCAGAAATTAGCTTCCACAAGATAAGTGGTGGCCACAAGTTTTGACAGCTGTTAAAAGGAATTAAGCAAACATCATTCTGATGCTCTATCAATGGATTGCAGTCTTGTTACCTTGAGAATCAGAATATAATTTTTCTGAATATAGGTTGCTGGGTTCAGGCAAACAGCAGAAAAGGAACATTTCTGAATGCCTTGCTGTGAGCTTCCTGGCAGCATCCATCTGGTCACTGTTGAAAGCAAGACAGAATCCTTGCTTTGATCCAGCAGGGCTCTTCTTATTGCTGCTTACTTCATAGCTCTTGAAACACCAGTCCAAGACCTCCGGATGCCTGAAACATCTTGCTAAGTGCTGACCCCTTTATTCAATTATATACTAACCTCTACTCAAACTCCAGCACTTTCCTCTGCTCCACATTTTTTACCTTCCTCTTTCTTTCCTAATTGAGGCAAGAGAAAGAGGAGCAGTATGGACAAGTAGGCAGATGGATGGGTGCCCACCTGCTCAAAAAAGAACTTGCCCCATATTTTTGGTTTATTTATTGCCCCATCTGATTATTTTTTATTATTTAACATGCAAATTTGATCATTAGACACATACTGGTCAGCATCAGCAACTTTTGAATAGTTTTATATCAAATGCTCTAAGATGGCTAGGAGCAGAACCTTTTCGGTGGTTGCACCCCAGCTCTGGAAATCCCTTCCCTTGGATTTAAGAACTGCTCCCTCTTTGTATACAATGGTTTAGGCAGGGCCTAAAAACACTATTGTGGGCAAAAGCCTTTAGCTAATGGGGAAGTTGGGAGTTTGTATTTCTAACAGTGCTCTTAGCTGTTTAACATTTTTAGAGTGGTGGGTTGTTTTTCAGTGTTTATAAATATTATATTTATAAATATTATAACTATTATAATGTGACCTACCTTGAGTCAACCTGTCGAGAAAGGTAGTTTAGAAATTCTGTAAATAAATAAATAAATGCTAGAAATGTAGAATCAGAGGACATTTATTTTTAGCTGTTCTAATGTGATCATTTTTGAACGTTCATCCCAATGGTAGGCAGATCCTTTCATCTTTTTAATCAGTATGTAGCAATATTATTTGGTGGAGAGAGTCACATTCTTAGTGAAATGTTGCAACTTCATAAACATTTTGACAGAGCTGAATCTTTTAAGGGCTGGCTCTGCAATCTGCAGCCAGTGCAAACAAATGGAACAGATTTTTAAAATAATTATTTATAAGATGTCGGTTTTCATCATGTCATCACTTGACTGCCTGTCAGATTCAAGGCCCTTTGCCCTCTCTGCCCAAATGTAACATTCTGCTGGTCTTAAGTGAGCTGAACTGGGGGTAATTTGTAGGCAGGAGGAGGTGTATTTCTGTGGTATTCGTGCATGCCAGATCCTGTCCCCCTTTCCAGGTCAAGATCCACCCCTACCTTTCCAAGCTACTGTAGTATATATGTGGAAACCCACTGATAACCAAGAAAACCTTACTGGGAGGTAACTAAAAATAGTTTTACTTACCTCTTGATTGCTTTCCCCATCATAAAAGGTAGTATGCATTTTATGGAGTATGCATAAAATGGAGTGGCATTTCCTTCTGGAAATGCCGCTGCTTCCTTTTATTTTTAAGAGGTTTTCTTAAACCCAGAAGTACCTCTTCTTTTGCATAAAACATCTGTGGGGAAGGGCTCTAGACCTTAGTATACAGGTTAGCATTTTCCATTTTCCCTCAGAGCTATTTTCCTGTTGAAGATCCCCAAAGCTACTATTTCCTGAAGCAGCTGATGACCCAAAGGATGCATCCAGTTGGGCTCTATGCATCAATGAAAGTTATCTTGATCAGCTGCAGAACAAGCAATACTGCTACTCCTACTACTACCATTACTACTGTTTGTTGTGAAATGAATAAAAAATAAAAATTAAAAATGTATTTTAAAATGTTTTCCTCTCCTTTCCCATGTTGAAGAACATACCCAAGGAAGGTTATAAAATTCCACATCAAAATGTACAACACATAAAAATTATAAATAAAATCATTAATAAATAAAATTAATAAAATTCTTAAGTAATGAAAACATTTATTTGTAATAATAATTTATTATATTATTAATAATTTATTAATTATAATAAAACTATTTCTTTAAGGAACTGCAGAGTCCCCAAACAGGAAGAATACGGGAAGCCCCTACTGATCGTATGTTGTTTTAACAACAAAACGCAGATGTTGCCTCCTCTTTTTCCTACAATTCAGCGTGGCTGATGTTGTTCCTTTCAATAGCTACCAATAATTAAGCATGAAAATATATCCAGTGGTGGGCTTCAGGGGGATCTCACAGGTTCTATAGAGCCCTTTGCTAATGAGTGCCTGGTTCTGAGAACTGGTTACTAATAAGACTTAGGCTGCAATCCTAAAGACACTTTCCTGGGAGTACAACCCATTGATCAAAATGGGGCTTACTTTTGAGTAGACATGGTTAGGATTGTGCTCATAGAACCTGTTGTTCTATGGACATAGAACCTGTTGTTAATTTAGGATATTAACATAGAACCTGTTGTTAATTTATTTGAATCCCACCACTGTATGTGGCTCCCTTAACAATATTCCAGAACCTGCCTTTCATCTTAACAGGCTTTCATCTTAACAGGTTGGTACCTAGGTATTTTTTACTTGTGAAGATGTAAGAAAAACCACACATGCAAAATCCTATTCAGTTACTCATTACAACTGCAGTTCAATCCTATTTGTGTATATTCAGAAGCACCAGTAAGTCTTCAGGCTTACTCCCAAGACAATGTGGATAGGACTCCATGCTAAATAATTTGAAAGAAACTTATTTGGATGATGTAGGGGTTCTTACGTCAAACTCAGACCCAAATGTTCCAGGCACAAATCCCTACTCAGTCATCAAGCTTCCTGGGTGATCTTGGGCCAGTCCGTACCTCTCAGTCTTACCCACTTCACAGGGTTTCTGTAAGGACAGAGGAGGAAAGGAAACATTTACATCACCCTGAATTCTTTGGAGGAAGGATGATATAAAACTCAAACCTATTTCATGTTTCAACAACCTGTTTAATGTTAGCAACAATTCCTTGCCTCTGAACCCTAGTACTGTATTTTTAGAGATATGATTAAACCCAGCAGTGCCTTTATATATCCCCATATACAAGTACCGGTACATGTTTCTATAGAGGCACAATAATCTTGCATGGTTCCTTCAGCATTACCCTTTCCTGCATAGGGCTAAGCGGCCCATCCACTATCTGCCAAAGCCTTTGCTAGGAAAAAGTCGAGGCGGTGATGTGGTCTAGTATCCATTAGAGACACCAAGCTGAGATCTGAACCCAATTCACAAGAGGCTGGCCCTAAATTCCCTGAAGTGAACATCTAGCCCTTTTACCGCCAAGCTGCTTCTTTTTGTATTTAATCAACTGCTGAATCCTCTGAAGTGAAAAAATGCACATTTTGTTTTTCAATGACTTGCTGAAACCAGCTACTTCTCACAACCAGCAAGGTCTATGAAACTCGTATTTATTAAGGATGACTGATTTCTCACACTTATTCTCTTTCTATCCAAGGCTGCCAAGTTGGTCCACCTGGGCCTCAGAACTGAGATATCACATTCCCCACGTCTCGTGCCTTTCCTCTCTATTTGCCCTGCATTATTTATTACGGCACAGAGAGTGCTCCCAGGGCTTGGAGCCAGCCAGGGTCGGGTCGGTTCTGGCCTCACCTCGGCAGTAGCGGGGATCAAAAGGCTATTTATATGGCATCAACAAGTATATCGAACACAAATTGCACGGCAATTTCAAAGGAGCACAAACTGGAATTTAGAAGGCTACAGGTCTGTGCACTGTGAGAGAGAACCTCTTTCCCCAATTTGTGGTTCAAGGTAAAAAGTCAGGGCAGAGTTAACTTACATACAGGCATGCCCCACAGTGCCCATATGATCTAGTGGTAGCCATTTAAGTGCTGCTGGAGCCTTGTGTACTGCCAAACTTATGACTGGACTGGAAATAATGCTCCTGTGCTGGAGAGGTTCTTTCATTTGGAGACATGTTACAGATGTCCTGTTCTAACAAACAGCTTGTGAAATCAGAAATGAGAGAGGAATTTGAGCTATCTATCCCTCCTTCTCTCTCTCCTTCCCTCTTCTCCAGCTTTTACTCAGCTAGTAGTTATGATGGTAAATATTCTTCTTCGCAAACTTTACAATCTAATGAAATGTCCCTTCTCCAGGAGTTTGCAATGTGATGTTAAAGATATTTCTGTTCACATAGCCATGTTGTGGTTAATGATGAGTTTGTTGTTGTTGTTGTTGTTGTATCTCCCTGTCCATGTTGGATTTGATTTTATTGATTTTTCTTTTGTATTTTATTACATTCAGAATTTCACATCAGAAAAAAAGCTCACGGTGTTTCCCTTTAGGGTAATAACTTAAGCCAGTGGACCATCTAACATATACCATCTTGTGCTTGTATTCAACAGCTGAGGGCAGTGTAGGGCAAAATCCAACTTCACAAAATTAGTGACAGCCTATCTTATTTTATTTCCTCCAAGTTTGTGACTTTTCTGCCTGTAACTCTTAGCCATTGACCTGTTCATTTGTGAGATCCCCAGGTGACATCCTGGACGGTGTCGTGGTTAGGGAGTTGAACTGAGATCTGGAAGATCCAGATTCAAATTTCCCGTCAACCATGAAGCGTCCTGGGTGAATGCGGGCCAAGCACTCAGCCTCACCGACCTCACAGGGTTGTTGTGAAGACAGGAAGGGGAAAGGAAACATTTACACTATTTGGAGCTCCTTGTTGATGGGAAGACAAAAGGATTTGTAAGATGCCTTGGGTAATTCACATTGGCATGGGGAAGGCATAGGAATTGGCATGGTTATAATTTGCAATGGCATGGGAAAGGTGGAGGTGAAAGCAAGCAATAAACAAACAAACAAACAAACAAATACTGTAACTCAAATAAGAGGAGAAGATCACAGAAGAGTAGCTAGAGTATTACTGGAGCGAAAATTTCAGGGAGGATGATACCTGGGTTTCCTGTAGCTTTAACAAGCTTAACATTCAGTTCAGTAAATCACAACAGATTTCTTTCTCATCCCCTTTCAAAATTAAAAAAGAAAATAAATAAAAGAATGGTAATAAAAAACAGTTCTTCTCAAGAATGCAGATAGATGCAAATATTTTAGTGCATGCCCTGGCCATAGCTGAAGCCAGTCATAGAGCAGCAAGATGTGCCGTAAAGTACATCAGGAAAGAACATGGTTTTGCTTTGGTTTGCTGGTACTTTAAACAGCTGGGTAACAAGCAGCAATTAAATGGATGAACAAGTTGTTTATAATAGAGAGAGCTAATGTTGAATTTCCTCCAGTTATGTACCTGTTTGAGGCACATGAGCAACTCAGAAATCAGGAGGGAAGGATCTGAAGCCCAAGTTCTGGAATGAATGGAGAGAGAGAGAGAGAGAAAGAGCAATTCTGCAAACATAGTAGACTTGGTACCTGTAGTACTTTAACAGTGCTGACCGCTAGCATTTTTAATAGTACAACACATATACTACACATTGAGCACAAGCTTAACCATGTCTACTCAAAAGTATGCCGAATTGTGTTCAATGGGTCTTACCCACAGGGTTTTTTAGGATTGCAGCCACATAGTATTTACAGGAGTATCTATAGTGTCTGACTGATGGACAGTGCCATTTTGTGATAGTGGGATTGTGTGCTGCAGTGATACAAAGGGCGGTAGCTTAGCTGGCAGTAGTTTAGCTAGTGGCAGGGACTCCCATGCCAGGCAGGCCTTTGTTGAGCAGCCAGACTAAACCTGTCCAAAATCCCACTGTACATGGGTTGTCTGGAGAAGGAAAACTCCCACCTCCAACCTCCACTGCCTTGTGGCTATACCCACCTATGGGAAAGGCTTCAGGAGTCAACCTCGAGGCAAAATCTGGAGCCAGAGTCCTGGGAGCAGTTTGTGACTGTGTACAATCATTTTCTGGTAACTCCTCTGATGCAGCTGGAACCAGTTGTATCGGCTCTGCCGTTCCATTGGACTGTTTCAGTGATGTGGAGAGGAGGGAATTGCTGCTTGGGTAACAGTCTATCCTCCATATTAATCTACCCAGAGAGAGAGAGACTAAAAGTTGAACCAGGGATTTTCTCGTTTGAACACACCCTTGGATGGTGTACTACTTGGTTGCTGCTGGTGTGATATCAAGGCTAGGTTTGGAGAGAAACAGTTTCAAACCCCACCACCACCTCAGCGATGAAGCTCACTGGGTGGCCTTGGACCAGTCTTTTCCCCTCAGCCTCACTTACCTTGCAGGGCAGTATATATAACTTTGATGACTTTCTCTGTAGTTGCTGTAAATCATGAGCAGTAGTGGCCTTCCAGGGTGTGAAGCAAAGATAGGCCTTTCCCAGTAGGAAAATTAACTTCCTCTCAGTGATTCAGTTCCTCTGAGTTCCACCATTTAAGTTAGATATTTATACTCCATATTTCTATTGCAAAAGGAGGCAAAACCAAAAATAACATTACAGAAAAACAGCCTATGCCACAAGCAAGCAATAAAATAGCAGTGCGTCACAGAGGCTACAATCCTAAAGACATTTTCCTGGGAGTAAGACCCATTGAACACCATAGGGCTTACTTTTGAGTGGACATGGTTAGGATTCTGCTAACCCTATGGAATGCCCTGTGAATCAAGGCTTCTCCAGTTTCAGATGTTGGGTTTTTTGTTCCACTTGTGAGGAGGTGGAGAGGATGGTTGGCTGTGAGGAGTGGTGGTGAACGGGTGATACTACTGTGGGTTGTGTGGGGTTGCCTGAGTCACCTTTTTGCACATTACATTCTTTTGTTATTGTTTTAGTTTTACGTTGTGTGTGTATGTGTTGTTTCAATTCTAGCCCAACCTGCCTAGGCAAGAATAGCATAGCACAAATGTAAATAGAGTGCAGTTTTAAAAGTAGAGAAAGAACGTCAATAACTTAAGAATTAACTAGAGTAAAAAGGACTTTACCAACCTGCCGAAGTCCTAAAAGAGGGTCTGTTGTTCCTGTTCCAGAGAGGAAATTTGTGCTCTTCCACTGAGTTGTGGCCCCTCCCTGCTGTAGATAAGCATGGAGGAACATGAACATACCGGGGGGGTGGAAGAGGAAGAGAAAAAACTACTGATATTTTACATATTTTTTCACATTTTTATATTGCTTTTCTGCCAAGGAGCTCATGGTGATGTACATCGTTTCTCCCTTTTGTGCACACAACAATCCCATGAAGTAGCAAGGCTGGGACTGATCCAGGGTCTTCCAGGAAGCTTCATAGCCAACGAGGGATTTGAACCCGTCTCTTCCAGATCTACTGTAGATACTGGCCTATAAGTGAGAAATTTCCACCAATAAATCAAGTATGTATCACTTCCTTGCCTTATCTACGGGATTGTGCAGGGTTGGGCTGTTGCAGGAACAGAGATAATTACAGGTGAATCAATCTCTGTGGTGATCAGGCTTCAAGGCAAGCTGTAGTCAACCTTTTCACTCCTCCTGAAGCAAAAGGAAGCCAGGGCTCAAGGTTTCCATTTCTATCAAGTGGGCATCCCTTCTCTGTAGCAGACCCTACTGTATCCTCCTTCCTTTTTTCTAATGGTTAACAGAGGTCTGGCTTTTTAAATACCAGGATATAATCCTTGTTTCCATCTGAAACACATGCTGTAATCATAAAGACACTTTCCTGGGAGTCAGACCCATTGGACACAATGGGTCTTACTTTTGAGTAGACCTGGTTAGGATTGTGCTCTTAGTCTCAGTTTACAATTCAGTGCACCATTACTTAAGAATAACACTCTTGGAAAGCAATGAGTGTACTTCAGAGTAAAATAAGGTTGGAACTATGTGTAGCTGCCCTTGCTCACGGTCATTCTTTGTTGCATGAGTTTCTGCTATGAACTGAATTATATGCTCACAGGTATGTGTTTTTAAGTTTTATGTTACATGTTATAAGGGCTGTGGGTGGCGCAAGTGGCTAAGACACTGTGCCTGTTAACCAGCAGGCCATGGTTCGATTCCCAGGTCGGCCCCACAAGACAGGGTGAGCTCCTGTCCTTAGCCCAGCTCTGCGATGCCAGCTGGATCCAATCGTATTGCCTCTGCCTTTCCATTGGACTAATTCAGTGGTATGGTGAGGGGGGATTTGCTGCTTGGGTAACAGCCCATCCTCCATAACAATCTAACCCAGGCTTTCGTGCTTCGCATGCAGCGTATGCAGCGCAGAGCACGATACCATAGTCTGCACAGACTGACAGAGGCCTACTACATGTTGGGTCTCTGACTTAAGACATCAGGCACCTTAGAGGAGGATTTGATGATTGGTTCTACCAGTATGTTGTTTACAGTGCAATTCCTGAGAGTAGTTACAGACATATTGTGAAGGCCAAATTTTTTAAAAAAACTTAATGAGTAAAAATGTATCTTGTGAAGTTTAACTATATTTTTTCATAGAGTATGAACAGTCCTTAGGTAACGATTACTGGTAGTTATTTTTCAGGATCTGACCTTGTGTAAAAGTCAGACAAATCTATAGGCAAACTCCCCCCTAAATTTAACCCTGTTTTATCTGACTGACATAGAAAATTCCATGTTTTTGGCTCAATACCTGTGAGATCAACTTATACATGAGTGTCTGTTGTAAGTCCAACTCCTAAATTGCTAAACTAGGAGAATGGAGGTAGGTTTCCACCAATCTGAGCTTCCCTCAACCAATTGCTCTTCAAATCACTGTCACATTCAAAAGTTTCACACAGGAGTCTCAATCAGAGATGACGGAACCGTAACCAGGTTGCATATGTGAAGTGGTATAGGGCCCTGAATCAAGGTAAACGTTGATTACCCACTTTCCATGCAACATCATTGCAAGGCAGGCACGTGGCACTTTTGATTGGCAACACAGCAATCTGGAAGTTCATTAGGAGTGCTTCTCACCCAGAATGCAAACTGTGAACCACATTTGGAAATAATGTTTTTAATTAAAAGTAGCATTTTGGAGACTGTTGGCAGTGGCTATGGGGCATAAGTGAGGAGATCACTTGTGACAGTAGATGGTTGGGATTTGGATGTAAAAGACTGCAAACCAGTTTCAATCCTGCTTGGCTAATCAAATCAAGAGTTTTCATTCCTAGTGGAATGCCTTCAAAGTGGCACATGAGGTTTCGTTGGGGGAATCTCATTATCCCTGATAAAATAAATTGGGCTTGCCTATGTCAGGATCGCTTTGTCGTTGCGTCACTGTTAAGACCCAGAGCATAGACAAGCTGCAGCCCAAACTGAACAGCTTCTGCATTCTGGTGTATTTCATTCACTTTGGAGGAGCAGGGAATACTAGTACTAATTGTCCTTGAAGAACAGGATCCTCTTTGAGATGTGATTAGGCAGATCTGATTGCTGAGTGTCCTCGGGCTTCATATCGTGTGCAAGAATGAAGAAAGTACTAGTTTCAGACTAGAATGGAAGGTTGTGGATCCCAAAGGACATCCGTTTAATCCTACTGACAAGGCTTCAAATGGCCTGTTTGCTTTGTGGTTAACTCAGCAGTTACTGCTCAAAGCTTTTTTCTAATCCTTTTCTCATTAAGGACCCTGTATCCCTTTCTTTGACTAGTTTTTTTTCTTGTAATTCAGGCAACTTAATTATCTTAATTTGATTACGTGGAAGATTTGTTTACATACCTCCTTGCCACTTGACCCTGCCACTTCTTTAGCAAGTTACGTAGTTGATAATGAGGTCTACTATCTGGGGACTGCACCTTTCCTCTTGGAAACAAAACCTTTTCCACCAAAGGAACACAGCTTTAGACTTCATCCCAGCAACACCTATTTAAGAGATGCAATACCCATCTTATCTACAACACATATCACTTGCTGCTAGATAATTTCTGGGTGTCTTGGAGCAGATCCTCCACAGAGATTGCTGTTTCACAGAATGGCAATACCTCAATTTGCCTTTAAACCAGGCCTCCGTCAGTCTTGGAAGACTATGGTATCGTGCTCGGCACTGCATACGCTGCATGCGAAGCACCAAAGCCTGGGTTAGATTGTTATGGAGGATACGCTGTTACCCAAGCAGCAAATCCCCCCTCTCCACGCCACTGAATTAGTCCAATGGAAAGACAGAGCTGATACGATTGAATCCAGCTGGCATTGCAGAGCTGGACTAAGGACAGGAGCTCACCCTGTCTTGTGGAGCCAACCCAGGTCTTGAACCCTAGCCTGCTGGTTAACAGGCACAGCATCTTAACCGCTTGCACCACCCTCAGCCTATCCATGGCTTAACTGAGGGACACAGTTCAGAGCTGTTTCTGCTCATGCACTCCTATTGAGGGTGTGTTGATTTTTTTCCATGGTTGGCAGGAAACAGAGCACCTGGCTAAAGAGTAGGGCAAGGATCTGGTGTCTTTCAGGGCATCTGGTGTGTTTATGGTGTCTTTCTGATGTCCTATCATGGTTGCTTGGTGATTTCTGGTCAGCCGAGCAAGCTCAGCAGATAAGATAAGGACTCTTATGGAAGTCCTTCTATAATGTGTTTTCCTCACAATCAGTGTGTAACTGTCAAGTAATTCATCCTCAACAATGCCCTCACACTGTAAGATCAACCACCTGGTATCATTGCCTTATACCTGACATTGCTTTGCTGGCTGTCCCCTAACCAACGTGATAAATTAGGTTGGTTATTGGCCATCCCTTCTTTGCTTGGTCAGTGGTCCAAAATTAACACTTTTCAGGGGGCAATCCTAACTCCCAGTTTTAAGCTGGCATAAGTCCAAGCACAAGTCTCCTGCTAGCCTGGGATGTGACTGCTCTGGGAGGGGGGTCAGGCCAGAGCACAGACATGCACCAGCCTCCCCACACCACCACAAGAATGGGGAGCAGGTAAGTTGTGGCTCCCTGTTAGGTGTCTAGGGTTTGTCCTCTGACTTGTACTCTGCTACTGTCCCCTGGCAGTAGTAGAATAGTTTTAATGCAGAACACAGTCTGACTTGCATGGGCTAGGAGTTGTTACTAATGCTATTACAATGCCTTATAAACATTGTGATATCATGTCATATTTTAAGGCAGGCAGAAGTTGAAATATCACATTTTGAGCACTTAATGAAAAAAGACAACCCTGGGACAAATCATTTATGGTCAGGACACAAAAATGGCAGTTTAAAACATGTTGGAGTATAAGTGGGCCATGACGTGGGCTGAAAGGGAGTAAAGTCTCCACCTGAATCAAGCATTTTAATTGGGAGACTTACAAATTTATAGAGATTTTGTGCAACCTACAGTTTTATTGATGCAGTGCATCTCCTCACTCCCCACCACCCAAGCACACAATGTTTATGCAATATCGCCAGGGCATTAACAAATAAGAGTTTATTTTGAAATGTGTGTGCCTGTGGTTTTAGGATAAATGCTATTCATCCGCAGGTGTAGAATGTAGGCAAGGCACATGAATTAACTCCTTTCTCTTGCAGACTGTGTTCCAGAAATTTATATATGTTTACAGATGTTTATTTTTGATACAAAATTGTTTGGACAGCTTTTATCGCAAAAGATTCATGTACTTGCGCATGCACAAGTGTACATGTGTGCACATATGCACACTTAATGTAACTGACTCATATGTGTTCCATTCTGGTTATTATGTAGAGCAGGTTTTGTGAAACCACAGCGCACCAGCCGGATCTGGTGTGCATCAGCATCTGTCCCCCATGATAGCAGTGTTAGCAGTGCTTACCGTTCCACCATGGTGCTCTCACAAAGCCCACTCATTTGCTATAACATGACACCCTAGGCAGTTGCATCTACCTGAACATGAGAACAGAACCTGCTGGGACAGTGGCTATAGATGTGACTGCCTAGAACGTTGTATAACAGCAATCTGGTGGGCTTCTTCCAGGCAGTGTGGTGTAATGGTAAGCGCAAGTCTGAACAGGGGCTGCTTTTTCAGTGTACAGTGGCCACATGTTTGGCCACCACTGATGTACAACTGTGAGGGAGAGAAAACCATTTTAGCAGAAAATAAACCCTACAATCCAGAGTAACTACGGGACAACAAAAGAGGCACTTACTCTGGATTGCTCTATGCATTTCCCATAGGCTTCCCATAGGGGGCACCATAACTTAGTTGGTGTAAAAGATCCCGTAGTTACTCTGGATTGTAGCCAAAAAGATTCTTTCCAACAGTTTCAGTCAAAATTAATATTAAAGAATAGTTTTATTTTAATATTAAAGAATATAGAAATTAAATTGCTGGCTGTTTTCATTTTTAAGATCTGACATCTTTCCACTTTGAAAAGGAACATGAGTCAATTGGAGACTAACTATCCACAGGTTTAAATGAGTCTTGGTGCAAAAGGGTATTGTTGTGGGATAGAATGAGATTACAGCTGCCATAAGCTTTCACACAGTTGAAAACGCAGGGTACCCATGAATTTTCTTAAATAATAGTGCAGGGCACCATTTAATGCCAGAGGGTTGAAATAAAGGCAGACATCCTGAGAATACTGAGAGCAGAAAAGACATCCTGAGAATAGATAGTGCTTGTTGCTGTGGCACTGAAAACATTAACACTTCTGGAATGAACATGGAGCAGGATTTTCAGCAAGGCTGCATGAAATTTCAGGGCAAAAAAACAAACAAAACCCATTCTGAGTGGATGAAATCACAGTTCAGTCCAAATTCCACTGCTGATGAGATATGGCAGCAATCCTCAGGCTGGAAAAGATGATGAGACTGGTGGTGTCTCTAAGGGGAGATCAGGGGGTCATTGTTGGGTCCATAGCCTTTGGCTATGGATCCATAGCCTTTCAGAGGTGTATTAAAAGCCACTGAAAGGTACTTTTAAGTTTTTGGCAAAAATCAGAGACCTCTAGGAGGCCTTCTGAGGCCCAGGAAGGTCTCTCAGGGACTTACCCCCAAATCCAGAGTAACTACGTGAGCACATAAGAGACATTACGTGCACCCATAGTTACTGCACCACCTAGTGAAAACCTATGGGAAATTCATATTGGAATCCAGAATAAGTTGTTCTTACACTGGAGCAAGGACTCCCCATAGTTACCCTGTAGTTACTCTGGCAGTTACTCTGCCCTTAGAAGGTCTTTTAGAGTGCAGTCCTAACCCAGGCCAGCACAACTAATTTATCTTCCTGTTCCTATTGTGAAGATGAAAGGATGTAGAAATGAAAGTGCATGTCTGTGCACTGGCCTAACCCTCCCCCTGGAGTGGTGCAGAAATGCCTTACAGCACTTTTGTAACACCCTCTGGCCAGTACAGGACTTGTGCTAGGGCTTAGGCTGGCCTAACTTGAGATTCAGATTGCAAACTTAGATACCTCCAAAAGGCAATTGGTTTTAGCCCAAAACCAAAAATGCTTTTTGGAGGCTTCCGAAATGGTACTCAGGGCTTCAGAAGGGCCTCTACAATGTCATATGGTATGGAAGTGTGAAAATTCATGAGTGTTGTGGGGAGGTTCATGTTGTGTTGTGTTGTGTTGTGTTCATG
This sequence comes from Cryptoblepharus egeriae, assembly GCA_030015325.1. NCBI lineage: Eukaryota > Metazoa > Chordata > Lepidosauria > Squamata > Scincidae > Cryptoblepharus > Cryptoblepharus egeriae. Next base: position 38,992,864 of record JAREYC010000004.1, on the reverse strand, counting down.
TTGTGTTGTGCCTGTTAACCAGCAGGCCAGGGTTCGAGACCCGGGTCGGCCCCACAAGACAGGGTGAGCTCCTGTCCTCAGCCCAGCTCTGCGACACCAGCTGGATCCAATCGTATTGGCTCTGCCTTTCCATTGGACTAATTCAGTGGCATGGAGAGGGGGGATTTGCTGCTTGGGTAACAGCCTATCCTCCATAACAATCTAACCCAGGCTTTCATGCTACGCATGCAGCGTATGCAGCACGGAGCATGATACCATAGTCTGTCAAGACTGACGGAGGCTTGCATTTTGTGGGGAGTATAGAGCATATTGGTGTTTTCAGTGGTGGGCTCCAGCAGGTTCACACCTACTCTGTAGAACCGGTTGCTAACAAGAGATAGGACATATAAAGTTTAAAAATAGCCATTTAAAAGTGGCTGCCAGATGGGCATAGAACCGGTTGTTAATTTCTTGGAATCCCATCACTAGGTGTTTTGTGCCCCGTTTGCCAGAACTTAGTTGTGCCATTGTGAGATTTCACTGTCCGCTGAATGACCAGCTTGAGTCTGATCACTGAATCTGATCAGATTGATTTCATCACTAGGAGTTCGGAAAGGAGAAAGTGAACCAAACAGCCTGACCTCCAAAGAGTCAGAAAACATCTTGGCCTATAAGGATAAAGCTCCCATCTTAATTTGCTCTCAACGTCAGCCATTCAAAAGTTCTGGCATTTAATTAGCTTTCTGAAGCACAGCATGGCCTGGAGCACTTAGAAAAGTTCTTCGTTCTCATCAGTGTTCATTTTTAAATGGTTTAATGCTGCCTTTGATTGCCAAGTGCTAAAATATGAATCTTCACACCTCTGAGTCATTGACTTAACCAAGCTGCAGCTTTGACTTCAGAGAGCTTCCTGGGAGTCAAGAAAAAAGTGGCCACGAAAGGAGGTTTGAGTCAGACTTTCCAGGGCAACTCTGGCCCACCCATATGAAACCTGGTTCACCCTCTTCTTCCTATCACCTACCATCCCACAGCTGAGGTTGACTGCTGAAACTTCTGATAACAGCTTTTTGTTTGAACAGTTTGGCTTAGGAGCTGCCTTAAAAATGAAAGTAGTTTACTCATTTTTCTCTTTGACATGGACTGTTCTATTTGATAGGAATGAGGCTGTCATGTAAAGTATGTATTGTGTGTGGCATGCAAAACATGCACCTGTTTTGCATGCAGAAAGCCCCAGGTTCAACCCCCAGCATCTCCACATAGAGCAAGGAAAGACCCCTATATGAAACCTCAAAGAGCCTTAGACCACAATCCTAGCAATGGGTGAAATCCGGAGTAACTATGGGGAGTCCTTGCTCCGGAGTAAGAACAAGTTACTCTGGATTGCAATATGAATTTCCAATAGGTTTTCACTGGGTGGTGCAGTAACTACAGATGCGCGTAATGTCTCTTACGTGCTCACGTAGTTACTCTGGATTTGGCTGTATGTCTACTCAAAAGTAAGCCCTGTTGTGTTCATTAGGTGTTACTCCCAGGAAAGTGTCTGGCTAAAACCTTAGCCTCCCAAATGTAGATGATCCTCATTAAATGGACTATTAGCCAGGATGGTGTAGTGGTGCAGGTGTTGGACTGGGTCAAATCACCGCTCAGCGGATGCTTCCTGAGTATCCTAAAAATTCCCGCTCAGCCCTGAAGCTTCCTTCAACCTTGGACCAGTCAATTTTACTCATCCACACCTACCTCACAGGGTTGTTGTGCAGATGAAAGGAATGGAATTCTGTATACAACCCTGAGCCCCTTAGAGGGAGGGAAGTATAAAAATATGAAAAAGAAATCAAGCAAGTAGTCTATTCAGCAGAAAGCATCTCATATGTACTTTATTCTTTTTCACTAGTAGAATTAACAGTAGAATTCTATCAGTAGAATTATCTTCTATTTTACTTCTTCCACATCAGCTTACACACTCCACTACAATGTAGATTTTCATGATGATGGTTGTACTAATAAATCAGGCACTAGCAGCACACAAGAGACAATACATTTCATTATCAAGATCAACATAATCACACATGCGCATACACACATAGACACACACACACAATTTGGAAAGCATCCTCTGGACTTTCCACTAATTTTTACCAGGGTAAAATAATAAATTATGCAGTTGGCTTCAGTTAGCCTCATAGATGGATATGGCCCTGTATAAAAGTTAATACGTTGCATTATTAGCCTCAAAAATGCAAATAATTATGAATTTTAGAGATTTTTTTTAGTAAAGTGAAGAAAAACTCAGATTGTAGTAAAACAATGCATTATTGCAATTATTATTCTTGGAAAGATTTATGAGTTCTTATGATTATGATTTTTGTGTTTATGAATTGTAATTGCTTCTCCATAAAAATTCTCAAAGTGGATTAGTGGTCTTTTGAAAGAACTTCCAAGTATATTACCAAGTTGTCAAGAAAAGTTTATTAAAACTCTAGCATTTATGTATATTTTCATCATTCCCCTGAGAAAGAGTGGTTCACACAAAGCATGTTGTGCGCATTTCTAGCTGAATGCTCTCTGTCCTTCTTGCAAGATATTTGAGCACTGGCGTAGCTAATGATCATGTAGCCCAGCGCAAAGCTCAAAATATTGCAAGGAAGTGATGTCACAACCAACAATACCTGTAACCAGGCATGGGCTGATACCGGTTCGGACTGGATTGGCCAAACCGGATGTTACCATCAGCCCGCCGGTCGCGATCCGGTTGTTGTGGGGGCTGGCCATAAAGGCCGAACCGGTTCGGGGGTCACCGCGGCTGCCATTCCCCCGCTGGCTGGGAGGGCTCTGAGGCGCACGTGCTCCACTGCGCACCCAGAGCCCGCCTTCCCCCGCTGGCTGGGAGGGCTCTGAGGCGCGCGCGCTCCACTGCGCCCCCTGAGCCCGCCTTCCCCTGCCGGCTGGTCGGGCTCTGAGGCGCCGCGCACTCCACTGCGCCCCCAGAGCCCAGCTTCCCCCGCTGGCCGGGAGGGCTCTTCCAGGCCAGTCTGGAGAGGACTTCAGCCTCAAAGCACCATCCTATGCAGGTCTACCCAGAGGTAAGCCACAAATTTTTTTATTTTTTAATTAAAAAATTATCCCTGGCCCCGCCCCCTGGCCCCGCCCCCTGACCTCGGCCCCACCTCTGACCTTGCCTGGCTCTGCCCACTTCCAGAGAACCGGTTGTTGGGGCCAGGCCTGCCCACCTCTGCCTGTAACCCCCAGGTATTTTCAAAAGTAAATGGGGAAAACCAGCCTTCTCCTCCTTCTCCTCCTCATCAGCAGATCACAACCCATTTGCTCTGCTATTGGCATGGCTAAAGCACCTATTTGCTATCTGTAGTTTGGAACAATGTTGTTCTTCACAATAACAAAATCAAATTTAATTAAGTTTAAAAAGTAATAATTATATCCCTTAAAGGTTAGCGAAACTGTGCTGGGGCAAAGAGGAATGGTTATTCTTTCCCTGCTAAATATGAGAGGAACACCGCTTAGAAGTGCCTGTATACCCAGTTAGTGTGGGTAACTGTATTATGATATATGTATATGGAAATGACAGCTGATTCATATTAACACCTTATCCCATACAGAGCACAATCCAGAGTAACTACAGGAAGTCCTTGCTCCAGTGTAAGTACAATTTGCTCTGGATTGCAATATGAACTTCCCATAGGTTTTCACTAGGTGTGCAGTAATTATGGGTACATGTAATGTCTCTTATGTGCTCCCGTAGTTACTCTGGATTGTAGGGACAGTATCAGAACTGTATCTCATTGGCTTTCAGAGCAATCAGTCTCATGGGAATGTTTGAAAATCAGAAAATCCACTTTTTGTTCCATGGGATTTTATTTTCATTTTCTGATTAATTGGCCATAACATTTGATACAATATAGCTATTTCAATCAGTTTGTTTCATTGCATTTTGCATTAAATTACCTTTTCAATAATATATAACATGATGGTATTATCATTCATGCATACCCCGTTTTTCACCATTTTAGCAACCAGTGTCACACTCCCCTTGTAGCCCCCCTTAAGCTTATAGCCCAGTGCAACTGCATCCCTTGCACCCTTCCTAGCTACACCACTGCATTTGAGTCATTGCAATTTTATTTGCTTAGTTGCTTTCATGTCTTTAAATTTGGGTGGTTGACAATTTTTTTCCAAACATCTTTGTGTTAATAGCCAGGGCTGGCAACTTCTTCACTGGTCTCTCTTTCTGTGCTTATAAACGCAACTTGATCTTCAAGCCTTAGAGGGTGATAATGTTTAGTTCCATCATGTAAAAAGCTTTCCTAGTGAATTCCTGAACAGCAAGTCACCTTTAAAGACACAGGAGCAGGCAGTGTTTTTTTTCTGGTCCATTGGCAGCCCTACCTATATCAAGTGGTGTTGCAGTTACAGAATTCAGATTAATTCTTTTTGTCACCCTGGATACAAATGTTGATTGAAACAAAATATTTAAGAGACAAAATCTTTCCTCAGCTAACCAAAAGAATACATACCAAATTCATTTTCTAAGATGTGTCATACCTGACAATCTAGAGTGACTACGGGAACACGTACGAGCCATTTACGTCAACGTAGTTACAGCACCACCTAGTGAAAGCCTATGGGAAATTCATATCGTAATCCAGAATAAATTGTTCTTGCTTCAGAGCAAGGACTCCCCTTAGTTACTCTGGACTGAGCCCTTAATGACTCAATTCATTTGTCATTTGCAGGCCTGCATACTTGCCACTCACCAATCAATAACAATAAAAGTATTTATTGAGAGTGCTGATGGTTGAGTACAGGACTGCTAAAGATAGCTAAGCAGGGAAGGACCTGGACAGCTCCTAGATGGGAGACTGACAACTGTCATGATTCATCAGAGCCAGAAGGTGTCAATAGTTACAGCTTGCCTGACCTGAAAATTCCTCCTGGAAGCTTGGATGACATTTCCTGATACCAGATGTGATAACCACGCCATGAAAGAATTCATCTGGGAGAGAAAATTTCTATGAGCCACCCATAATTATCTACCTGAACCTGGTTGCTGAACCAGGTTGCTGTGTAGTCTGTGGCATCACATGTATATGCAGCAGCTCAGCGCTGCAGTGATCAGTTGAGTCTGTATCCTAACAGTGCACCTGAATTTCGTTGTATATTCGTGTAGAATGACAATAAAGTTTTTTCTTTATATACTCCTTTTCAATCAAAAGTTCACAATCAATCCCATCTAAGCTGTATTTGGCAACCTACTAGATCCACCCAAAACATCAGGGTTTCACGGCCTATCTGGAACTGGAAAACAAGAGAATGTGGGTGACTTAAGCACAAGGTCAATCAGAGCATGATTAGGGTGGCTAGACATAATACAGTGCCTATGCTTATAACCATTTGTATAGAGGAATCACTGGCCAGCATGAGCTTGGACAGCCTGTGATCATCCAGGTTAAGCATAACTCACCAGTCATTTGACCACAGAAAAGAGAGTGCGTATAACAGTGATTTTCAATCAGTGTGCTGTGGCACACTGATGTGTCCTGAGTTATCCACCAGTGTGCCATGGGAATTTGGACACTTTATTTATTAAATAAACATCATTTATTATTAGGGTTATTGAGGAATTGAAACCCCACCAGCTACAGCATGGTGTGATTTGTCAGTTGTCCCAAAACTGATTGTATACCATGACTATTTTAGCATCTGGTTGGTGTGCCATGAGAGGAAAAAGATTGAAATCACTGGCCTATACTTTTAACCATTAGATAGAATGGGGAATTTAACAGGGTTTTATATAGAAGAGGTTCACTTTTATGCTGAATTGCACCTGTCAAAATCTCTGGATGGTCACAGGCTGTCCAAGCTCATGACATCTAGCAATTTGTCAAAGGGCGCAATCCAGAGTAATTATGGGGAGTCCTTGCACCGGAGTAAGAACAATTTACTCTGGATTACAATATGAATTTCCCATAGATTTTCACTAGGTGGTGCAGTAACTACGGGTGCACATAATGTCTTTGGATAGTAGGGACAGTATCAGAACTGCATCTCATTGGCTCTCAGAGCAATCAGTCTCATGGGAATGTTTGAAAATCAGAAAATCCACTTTCCTGGGAGTAAGACCCATTGAACTCATTTGGGGCTTACATTTGAGTAGACATGGTTAGGCTTGTGCTCTAAGGCTGCTAAGCGAGTTCACTGGCAAAAACTGAACCAGAGACCTTATAATTTTATTTTAAGCATTCCATTAAACCAGAGACATCTGTCCAGAATCAACCTTATTCACCAACTAATTCATTGTAGTTTGTTGGAACATTTAAATCCTAAGGCTACCATCATTGCTATAACTGGGACAGTTCCACTGTTTTCAAATGACTGGTCACCTTTCATGCTCTTTTTATAGCTTTTGGTCCCTCAAGTGGGGACCAAACTGTCTGTGCGCTCCCTATAACTCACTTGGAGATCCTTTGCATGGAAGGTGAGATATTGATGTGAATGATTGTCAGGGTAGGATCACATCCCTGGGTTTTTACGAGCACAAACTCCTAAGAAGGGTTGTAGAGACAGAAAAAAATTACAATAATCAAGTCTAGAGAAGACAAAAGTGCAAATAAGACTTTCAGCAGAAGTGTGACTGAGACAGTGTTGAAGATAGGGCAATACAGAGGAAGTGTTAATAAGCAGATTTACAGAGACAGAATGTGAGAAGCAAAGGTAAGCTGAGGATCAAAGAGAGCACACGGGTAGCTTCTGCTACAAGATGGTAACAAAACTGAACACTGCAGAGAGCAAATATGAATATCTGGATGCAGAGACTACCGTGGACATCAAAATTATTACATGGGACATATTGCACAATCCTAACCATGTCTACTCAAAAGGAAGTCCCATTTTGTTCAATGGGTCTTACTTCATGGGAAGTGTCTTTAGGATTGCAGCCATAAACTATTACGAAAGTCAGCAAAGTTAAAGATTGTTGCACACACGCACACACATACACTACAAGCAGTGAGGAAGCCATCCCAAGGCATACCTCCCAAGGCCTGTCCCCCTCTGAACGTGACCTGAGCTGTGCTCCTTGGCCAACCAAGGCCCTAAGAATGCTTTCTAAGGTCTTATGAGAGGGTTGAAAACCAGCAGTGATGATTTCCAACCCTGAGATCAACTCCTGGAAACTAGAAAGGCTCTTTGCAGCCTCCTGGCCTTCAGCATGCTTTCTGGGTCCTTCTGAGGGTTGAAAACCAACACTCAAAAGCCCACCAGAGATGACTAGAGCATAAGTTCAGTTGTGTTTGGAGGTGGCGTGAGGTCAAAGGGGTAAGACCAGGCATGGGCCCAACCTGGTTTGGGCCGGATCGCCTGAACCGGTTGTTCCCCAGACCCCGCCACTACCGAACTGGTAGCGGCGGGATACCCAGAAAACCCCGTGTACCAGTTCAGTACACCTGGAGGAGGAGACACAATGCGCGTGCGCCGACCTTGCTGCTTGCGCATTGCGTCTCCTGCTGGGGAAGATGCACAGCACGCGCGCCAGAGTCGGCACGCACGATGTGTGTCTCCTCCAGTGGGAGGAGACGCACTCCGCATGCGCCAACCCCCAGGGTCGGCATGTGTGTAATGTGTCTCCTCCAACTGGAGGAGATGCACTGCACATGCGCTGGGGATTGGCGCATGCGCAGTGCGCCGGGGTTGGGGTCCGCCCCAGCCTTTCCCCGGCCCTGCCCCCTGACCCTATCCCCACTCCCACCCCCAACTTCCGGTGAACCGGTTGTTGGGTAAGGTGGAGCCCACCACTGGGTAAGACCCTGACAGCTGCAGTGAGGGTGACATTGACACCCCCGGAAGAGTGCTTTCTGGAACCCTGTGATACCTGCTCAACTATGTTAGTGACAACAAGCCCATTGTACTGAAGTGCCACTAAAAGGACACACCCCTCCCCTTTTTTCAGAACAGTTATGACTATTCTTCAAAAACTTCATATTGTTTGCCAAGCCATTAAGGCTGTAATATAAACCTCCAGTTAGGCTGTAATATAAACCTCCAGTTAGGCTGGCCTAAGTCCTGTGCTAATCTGGGGTGTACAACCTAAGGCTGTAAGTTTTGTGGGGATTAGGCCAGTATATGCATACGCCTACCTTCCCGCCATGGGAAAATATGCCAGATGATTTACGCCGGCCTTGTTTAGGATTGCGTCCATAGTTGTTTGCTAAGCCACTACATGCTAATTGATAGTATAGGTGCTTGTCAAAGGTCCCCCCGCAGGTTAACTGCCAATCATTTCCAGCTATAGGGAGTGTTGTCCTGTTTACAAGCCTTTAGAGCCAGCATTGTCCAAAGACACTTCCATGGTCATGGGGCCAGCATGACTATATGCCGAGGCTCATGGAACACGGTTACCTTTCCCACCAATGTGGTATCTATCTACTTGCATTTACATGCTTGCATTTACATGCTTTCGAATTGCTAGGTTGGCAGGAGCTGGGCTAAGGACAGAAGCTCACCCCCATCGTGGGGAGCTGGGTCTCAAACCCTGGCCTGCTGATTAATAGGCACAGTGTCTTAACCACTTGTGCCACCACAGTCCGTGAGTAAGATAGGAATATAGCCTAAGGCTACAATCCTAAAGACACTTTCCTGGGAGTAAGACCCATTGAACACAGTGGAGCTTACTTTTGAGTAGACATGGTTAAGATTGTGCTCTAAATCTGCAATGCTATCCACACCTTCCTGGGAGTAAATTCCATTGGACTTACTCCTAGGTAGACATGCATAGGATTGAGGTCTAAATCTTACTGAACATAATAGGATTACTTGAGAGTAAGGTAAAAAAACACCAGCACCTCCTCAATAATGAAGGCAGAGCCTGAGTGCTAGTCCAGAATGCCGCAGCCCATGTCTTTGTTGAGGCTCGTCGGTTCAACTCTTTCGGGCCACTGCTTCAGCGACTACACTGGCTGCCCATTCGTTTCCGGGCTGAATTCAAAGTGCTGGTCCTGACCTTTAAAGCCCTAAACGGCTCGGGTCCAGGGTACCTGAGGGACTGCCTTCTTCTGTACAAGCCGACCTGTCCCCTAAGGTCATCTGAGGGGGCCCTTCTGACTGTGCCGCCACTAAGAAATGTGAGAGGTATGGCGGCCAGAGATAGGGCCTTCTCAGTGGTGGCACCCCAGCGGTGGAACTCCTCCCCTTAGAACTGAGGAAAGCTCCCTCAATACAGAGCTTCAGGCAGAGCCTTAAAACTTTTTATTTTAAAAAAGCTTTTTAGTTGGGCAGAGGTTAGGGAGCTGTGGTTTTACTGTTTTTAACATATATGTTTTTAGCCTGTATGTTTTAATTGTTTTTATTGAATGTTTTTAATTATGTTTTATGTCAGCCGCCTTGAGTCAGACTAATGGCCCGAGAAAGGCAGAATAGAAATTTTTAAAATAAATAAATAAAATAGTCATATGCTCCCCTTCCCCCAGTTATCATAGCATCCAGAGAAGGTATCACCCTGGTTAAGTCTCTGCATGTGATTGTGTGGTGCACCTCATTGAATATTTGAGTGGGCTGTGGGGCAGCCTTGCTCAAATTGACTTAGTTTAACCAAAAAAAAATGAGAAACACTACAAATTAAAACCCTATCACAAGCCCAGAAATCTGAGCAACTATGTAATAACACAACATCACAAAAAAAAAAAAAAAAACTGGGAGAAAATTTATTCCAACCCAAAGGTTCAATTGAAACAAAAGAATTCTAACAGAACGTTAGACAGATGTGCATTACAGATGTCTCGAATCAGCACTGAACCAGCCACATTAAAAAGTCATGCCCCTCTATGAACAGAAGTTCCCATTTGGGGACAAATTGGCTTGGAGAGATGATGTGTTTAGAGTCAGACAAATTCGATACTGACTTCTTATTTAACTGACAGGATTGGTGGTGGCAAACATTTCACTGGATAATAAATTTGGAGAAGGGCAATCATATGCCCATGTAGCAAGAGGTCCCCTTTACTATGAACTTGCCCCATTATATCCTGAAATATGATAATATATTATATCCATATATTATATGGACTGTAATTAGTGGGCAAGAAGAATAATATTTTGGGGAAGAAAGGCCATTTTCCATTTTTTCAAACTGTATGCGCTGAGCACAGGTTCTCCTTTATAATTATCTCGGCACTCCATTAGCCATGCAGTCTGCGTGCATTCGGTGATATTTAAGGGGTGAGATTTCGATACGCAGCTTGTTAGGAGATGCCTCAGAACATGAGCCTGCAACATCTTCTCACCTCTGTCAGAGAAGAAATCATATAGACAGCTGGTCTGGTATTGCACATTTGCTGCACAAACCTGATATGACATTTCTTGGCTGATCTTTTCTATAGCACTGAGCTGCATAACAAGACAGCAAAATCAGCTGTGTACTTCTTTCTGCAGACAACCCTATATGAATAGGGAATAGTAACAATAGAATCCCTTAAATGTCTGCTCAGAAACATTGAAGGGTATTAAATAACTTTGATATGAGGGACTAGCAGCTTGGCCACTAGAAGCAATTGTGCTGACTACAAAATAGAAATAATATTTTTTTTTCCATGGTTGTTTGAGGAAGAACAGGCATACTCCACTTATTGGACGGTTAAGGACCAAAGCACCATCCAAAAGTGAAAACCGTTGGAAAGTGGAACTCAATCTTTTTTATTTTATAAATGTAGCTTTCAATGCTTTTTAGCTGTCAAATTGCAAATGTCCTTTTATCCAGCAAATTCAGGCTGCACCACAAAGATTTCTGCAAATGGATTCTCATTAACTCATAAGAACTTAAGAAAAGTCTCAGCTGGGTCATGCCAGAGGCCCATCTAGTCCAGCTTCCTGGATCTCACAGACGCCCACCAGATGTCTCATGGAACACACATGACACCTTGCATCCAGGTGCTCTCCCCTTCCTCTGACAGTTTGAGGTTGCCCACATCTATATCTAGGCACACACACACACACACATACACATGTAATGGAAATGGGATAAACCAGGAGTAACAAAAGGGGGGAGGACAATTTTGGCCTTTAGAAAAGCAGAGAGGGGTTGAATGAATGGAACATGCATTGAATGAATGAGTTCTGGGTATAATTTAAAGGTGCTGAAAGAGTGGATCACCAGAAAACGAACTGTCAGAAAGCAAGAGATACTTGTAACTATGTTTGCATTGTGGAGGAAGTGACTATCTCAAAACAAACTTTGGTAAAATACTCTGATTAGGCCTCGACCTAGTTTATTTTTTGTTTTTCTTCTGCCATTACAACTTTCAATGTGTAGCACCTGTGGTTTGATCTAGGCAGACTCAAGATGTAACATCAGCAAGCATATGACTAACTTGGAAGGCAATCAATGCCAAGAACATAAGAATAGCCTCTACTGGATCAGGTTGTTGAGATGGTTGTGTGCTTGCTGATGTTGCATTATGAGATCAGTTTGTGCTGCACACCTAAACTAGGAGTACATTTGGAACTGTTTCCATATGGCACATCAGGTATGGAAACTGCTGATGCAGAAGTGTCCCAGGGTCTAGTGGTGGGATGACATGATGACGTGGCTGTGAGTGATGAGCATCTGCTTCACATGCCACCATGTCAATGTTAATATGTACCATTAACATGCATTCAACCACACCTAAGCACATAGCAGTGTGACTAAAATCCACATGGCCTGACCTAACCAAAAAGAACCCATAAGATGGACAGGTCCTACAAATATGATGCATATTCTACAGCTGCTCCTATTTTATAATACGTCTTCCTCCTGGATCCAAAACTGGTAAACAATTGATTAATACAGTTTAAAGCAGTGTTTCTCAACAAGAGGTACTCAAACAACCAGTGGCACTTGAAACGAAGGAATAGCATTAGTTGTTCTATAAACATAAAAGTGCAATCCTATTGAATGTTGTGGGTTTTATTCCTGATGATACATGTCTGAGTTTGCACTATTAATTGTATGTAAATGTTCTGTTAAAATCACTTTTTTTACTTAGAGGACTCCACAAATACTTGAGGAACATAAAAAATTTCCATAGGCCTGTCAGCTGTCAAGAAGGGGGCAACTGTATCAAAACTATATGATGGCACCATAGGAAAGTCCAAAATGTTTCTATGTCACAGTAACTCTCATACCTTTTTAGCAATGGGATACACTTTTTAGAATAAGAATGTTTTTAGAACTTTCTAGAATCAGTTGGTATCCACCAGAAGTGATGCCATAATCCTGTAAGTGATGTCATCGAACAAGAAAATTTTTATAATTTTCCAAGTCTGCAATCCTATCCTCACAATTATGCAGGAAAGCCTGTATAGATTGAAATGAGGACAGGCTGTTACCCAAGCAGCAGATCCCCCCTCTCCACACCACTGAAATAGTCCAATGGAAAGGCAGAAATACGATTGGATCCAGCTGTGTTGCAGAGCTGGGCTAAGGACAGGAGCTCACCCTGTCTTGTGGGGTCGACCCGGGTCTCGAACCCTGCTGGTTAACAGGCACAGCGTCTTAACCACCTGCCACAACACTCACGAATGAGGACCCACCTGTGACCCATCTATTGTGTCCCGATCCACAATTTGAGAACCACTGCTCTAAGAAATGCCAGTGTAGCAGAAAAATATGCCAATAAATCAGTGTTTCTCAAAGTGGGGGTCGGGATGCCTTTGGGGTTGCCTGGAACTTTCCTGGCAACCTGGGGGTTTCCTGGGGTCACCTAAAGGCCAGGTGGGAAGACCTGGCAGAAACGCTGGAGCTGCTGCGGCTGGAAGAAGCTGCTGGGAAAGGGCTCAGAAGGAGGATCTGAGCCGGTGTGGAGCCTTGGGGGCAGGGAGGCACCTGACACACTCACCACAGATGGCAGCCTCCTCCTCCTCCCCCCTCCCTGCAGATCCTCAGTGCACCTGTGGGCTGAGAGTGAAGTGCACTGAGGTGTGAGCGTGGTGTGAGTGTAGAGCCAGAGCTCTGGCAGGTGGGCTGTCTGGTGGGTGTCTGGGCTGTCTGGTGGGTGCCCGACCACTTGTGCACCGACCTTTGTGCCCTGCTCCTGTGCCCAGGAAAGTACTAGGATTGCAGCCTTAGAGTCCAGTTCTATGCATGTCTACTCAGAAGTCAGTCCCATGATAGTGAATGGGGCTACTCCCAGGAAACAGTGGCTGGCTCTGCTGCCTGAGATCCCAATCCTAAGGAGGTCTCCTCAGAAGTCAGTCCCATGATAATGACCTTTGTACCCTGCTCCTTGTGCTCTACTCAAAAGTAAGCCCCCTCAATGTTTTTGTTGTTCATGATAAGTGAATGGGACTTACTCCCAGGAAAGTGCTAGGATTGCAGCCTTAGAGCCCAATTCTATGCTTGTGTACTCAGAAGTCATTCCCAATGAGTTCATTGAGGTTTACTCCCAGGAAAGTGTGCACAGGACTACAGCTGTAGCAACAAAAATAATTTTATGGTTGGGGGTCCCCACAACATGAGGAACTTATAAAGGGGTCACAGCGCTAGGAAGATTGAGAACCACTGCAATAAATGAATGTACCACAGAAAGAAAACACATCTGAAGCTTCTTTCTCTTTCATTCTGTGTTTTAGACACTTGTAGCTTCCCCCATTTAGGGCTTTTCTTGTTCTTCTTTTGTTTATGTGAATTTTAAATTTAACAGTCTTTTTTTCTGAAGTAGTATTTCCACCCGCTTTCTTTGATGTTCGTATTTCCCTGACTTGTAACCTTTAAAATACCACAGCGAGAGAACTTGTGAAAAAAACAAACAGGTGTAGGCACCTCATGGCCTCCAGAAGTTCTGCCTCTGTCTTTGAGGCAGGGCATTTCCCTTCTCCACCCTCCCCCACAGTTTCCCATCACATTTTGGGTTTTGCAGGGTGCCTACATCCTAGAACCAAATTCAAAAATGAAGCCAAGCATATTTCTGAGAGATTAATGCTGGGAAACACCTTTCTTCGCTTTCGTAGGTGTCAGTTTAGACCCACACCCACTAATCCAAACTCCACTCTAGTTAAGTTTGACTATATTTGAAGGCAGCTCTCTTTGCAAGGAAAGTAGGGAGCTGCTACACAGGGGGAGGCAGCAGAAGAAGGGATAACGGGTCAACCCTCCCCCCCCATGCCTCTAGCTTCTTACCCCCTTTTTCTGGAAACCCATAATAGTAATGTAAAGAAAAGGAATTTTTCAGCTGTTTTTATTTATGACAGTCAATGTATATAAAACACAAATATATTTAAAGAACAGTTTCCTGTTGGTTCATCTTTTGTATTTTGCATTTTTAATGAATGCTCAGATAACAACAAATCAAATATCTTTTATTGCCGTCACTGACCAGTACACAAATAAAATCATTTGATTATATAAAAACACTTAATGTTTGGAAGAATTTAGGACAAGTAAAGGACAAGATTTGAATTTAGGACAAGATTTGATTTTGATTTGATTCAGGTAACAACAAATGATTCAAGATAATTTTATCTTACCAATTATATCAGTGATATAATTATCAAATTATAATAATTTTATTTTATCAATTATATCTTGTCAGTTTATTTCATAAAATCCAGAGTAACTACTGGAGCACATAAGAGATATTACGTGCACCCGTCGTTTCTGCACCAGCTAGTGAAAACCTATGGGAAATTCATATTGCAATCCAGAGTAAATTGTTCTTACACCAGAGCAAGGACTCCCCGTAGTTACTCTGGACTGCTGCACCCTTTGCCACACTGATCTTCACATTGGTAATGAATGACGCAAATATTTTATTGCCCCTCTGAGAAGAAGCATCCAATGTAACAAATTTAAAGAGTGCAATCCTAACCTAGGTTGGCACAGCTCATGGGTCTTTCCATTCTCATCATGATGTCGGGATGCAAGCGTACGACTATCCACTGGTGTAAACCTTTCCCGGGCGTGGCGCAGGAGTTTCTTACAGCAGTTTTGTGACACCCTCCGGCCACATCACACAGGACAACACATCACAGGACATGCTGGAGCTTAGGCTGGCCTAACTGGGGCTTAGGATTGCTGTCTAAAAGTAATAAATATAACAAGAAATAAAAGTAACAAATTATGAAGTACGCTCCTGTGCACGATCTGTAGATTTCAGATGGCCTTCAGGGATAGCCCCACAGAGAGTGCATTACAGTAACAAAATTTGTCACAAGTGCATGTGACTTATTTTTGTAGTCTTACTGACTCAGATATGGTTGTAGTTGGCATACCCATATAATATGGGGAAAGGTTGTATTAGTCACTGGTGTCACCCCATGCACTGTGAATCTACTCTTTTAGAGAAAGTATGAGAATGTGTGGATACTAATTTATCAGTGCCCCATAGTTTGACTTCCCTTTATGTTTAGGAGGAAAGCATTAATTTGAAATACACTCTATTTCCCACTTAGATATACATATTGCCCCTCTGTGTGCCACTCTTCCAAAACTTTTTCCTAGTGGCATCATTGAGCTCCAATACTAAACATTGATATGGGGTCAGAGAGAGCAATGAGTTGGTCTGATTTGCAGTTTTTACTGCAATTACTGAGGATAGTGACAGTTCAATGACAGCTTCCAAAAATACGTTTTCAGCCTAGATGAATGGACAATAAAATGGCAAACGAGTTTCATATATAAATATGAACCAAAACACAGTGGCTTAAAGGAATCCATTTCAAACATATATGCTTTTCTCTCTCTATTTCTTCCTAATTCATTCATGAAAAAGTCCTTATAATGAAAGTGAGTTTAATGGAATTATATAAATTTCAATGAAAAAACTTCTAATTCATTACGAAGACGTTCTTAGCTCACCCAGAAATCAACCAAATATACCCTAAGTGCCTTTTCTCATACAAAAAAATTGTAGAATGGTAGAATAAATAATATTACACAGTATCAATAACATGTGAAAGTTGATGATGAAATATTTCAGAAGTTTTAGCATCACATCATGAAATGGGCAGCCCAATCCAATGTTATATAGCAGTAGTATTTGGGCATTTCAGGCAGGACCCCTTTTCAAACCTAAAAATCTGACAAAATTACTGGAATGTTCTTCCATGTCTACTCAGCAGTAAGTCCGAGTAAGGGTGCAATCCAGAGTAACTACAGGGAGTCCTTGCTCCGAAGAAAGAACAATTTACTCTGGATTGCAATACAAATTTCCCATAGTTTTATTGTTTTATGTTATTGTTTTAACAAATGTCTTATAGCTTGTTTTTAATTGTTCTTAGTCTTTTATTATTCTAATTGTATTTTAATTGTATTTTAATGATGTTTTAATCTGTATTTATTAGCAATTTTAATGGTGTTTTATTCGTCAATGTTAGCCGCCTTGGGCTCCCTCTTGTAGAGGAGGAAAGGTAGGGTATAAATTAGGAAAATAATAAAAATAAATAGGTTTTCACTGAGTGGTGCGATAACAATGGGTGCTCCCGTAGTTACTCTGGATTGTAGGGTCAGTCTGAGTAAGAACACTTAGAAGTGTTCAATGAGACTTTGGCCCATATTTTAAAGTCAAATTAAGCCCTTTGCTCTGGAGCAGTTAAGGTGACTTTCCATAAGATAACACTAGAAGGTGACGTAGCTGCGTGGACCCGTAACTGCTCTGGATTTTGCCCTTAGGGCACAATCCAGAATCCTTGCTCCAGTGTAAGAACAATTTGCTCTGGATTGCAATATGAATTTTCCATAGGTTTTCACTAGGTAGTGCAGTAACTACGGGTACACGTAATGCAGATAGGTTGCAGTTATGGAAGCTAAATGTAACATCGTAGTACAGAGGCAACATTGCAAGAAGTATCAAATACTAGGGATGATGGTTGATGAAAAATACGAGTGGGTTATTGCCATCATCTCCTTGCTATGGGCTTCCAAGGAGTATCAGACTTTCTATGGCAGGAGAGAAATTTCCTAGATGGAAGCTTTCATCTTATCCAGCAACATGGTGCAAAGAGGAATAAATAAATTTGGATCACTCCTATGTTCATACTGAGGAACCTGTGCAGAATGTCAAAAAGGGCCAAATGAAGACTAGATGGCCTGTTTAATATGTAACAATGCAACACCCAACCCACTCGGTGCTAAATATAGCACAAGGTGTTGATAATCACTAGTTCCTTCAGAGTTTAAAGATCTGCAAAACTCATGTATAAAAATGCAGCTGTTTGACAGGCACAGAACACAGCACTTCTCTCAACAGATGTTGTTGTGAACTTTTTATAGGAGTTACAGGAGTTACAATATATTATATTGTCCATTATATTATTCCATTATATTATTTCCATCAAGGACCAAAATCATGCTGCCACTGCTGGCACTATTGACATCCCCCTCAAAGAAACCAAAACTTGAAAAAGAGGACAAGGCCCCAAAATGTAGGGCACCCACAAAAAATGTAGAACATAAAATAAAAGCTAAAAACACACAGAGATATATTGCTTTCATGTGGTTAATTTAATCACTATATTATTTATTAAATTTAAAACTGTTCCATATAATTTATTACATACAATATATTATTAACAAGAAATATGCATGTTCAAAGAAAAAGAACGACAATGATTTTTTTCAGAATCATCCTGTAAAGAAAGGGTACTCATCTCCATGTGGTGAAGTGCCTGGGCAGGGATGCGGAGGTTCTGACCAAATTATGCCCTTGGTGGCAGATTAAAGGGTAAAGGGCACCCTAATCCTGCCACTCCTTAGCCACTTTAGGCAAGCTACATTGTTCATTCAATGGAAGGCCAGCCCTGCCACAGATGCTAATAATAAAATACAAATAACTATGTATGGAACACTGTAATTGCCTTTCTAAAATATATGCATATTGCATCTGCTTTTATACACCCATTTCTAAAGTTCCTGATCCCATCCAATTAGGATCATGACCAAAATAGCACCACTGCAAAGATGAAGGCTGTTTTTGTAAGTACTGATGTAACTCCAAAAGTATGCAAAGGTCATAAGCAGGCCTCCTTCAGTCTTGAAAGACTATCATGCTCGGCGCTGCATACACTGCATGTGAAGCACGAAAGCCTGGGTTAGATTGTTATAGAGGGTAGGATGTTACCCAAGCAGCAAATCCCCCCTCTCCACGCCACTGAATTAGTCCAATGGAAAGGCAGAGCCAATACGATTGGATCCAGCTGGCGTCGCAGAGCTGGGCTAAGGACAGGAGCTCACCCTATCTTGTGGGGCTGACCTGGGTCTCAAACCCTGGCCTGCTGGTTAACAGGCACAGCGTCTTAACCACTTGCATCACCCACAGCAAAGGTTATAAACTTTTTAAAAATATGCGGGAATAAAAAGATCCAAAGTACTTTGCTTCCTGGGAAGACTCAGTTAAAAGGAGAGAAAATATACAGGAGATTCCTAGAGAGTTGTCACTCTTCCTGCAAGATGCAGATGAGATCTATTCAACTATTAACTATTTAATTAAACTAAATTAAACTAAAGTTCAGTTACTAATACTACTATTAGTACTAACTCTGCGAATGAATAACAGGATCAAATGGAAATATATAAAGAGTAAAATTGAGAGTGTGGTAAACTTAACATTTACATAGAGGAGAGCTGGGAGAAATGTTATTGCATGCAACTTATTCACATCCATACCACACAGCAGCCTGTGATTTCTAGGGCATATGTACTCTGGAACTAAGCTCTAATAAATCCAGTAGGACACACTCGCAGTATGTCGAGTATTTATTTTTTGGGTTGGAATCCAGTATTTTTGGGTTGGAACCCTCTTCTATGACATTTGTCCTCAAACAATAATAACACAAAAATACAGCCATTTCCCCAATCATTGTCAAGATATGGCTCCAGACACATAACCACAAGATATCGAAAGACTAATGCATCTGAAAGACCATAATGTTCACTTTTATTCTGATCCAATCATGTTTGATTTCTACATGATCAAATTTCACATCAGGTTTCAGTTATCATGGAAAACGTCCTTAAGGTATTTTAAGATGGGAGTATATTGTTGATTTAAAACCCAGGGCAATTACTTTTTTGAGATAAATGAATGATTCTTCTGTTGGCTGAATGGAAAATTTTGATAAATATGTATCATTTTCCATCTTTACTAGATCCTTTAGCTTATATTAATTCTTAGGCTCAGTGGTTCCTTCTTTCCAAAACAAGCAGTTGTAATTAGCATTAT
The DNA here is from genome assembly GCA_030015325.1 of Cryptoblepharus egeriae. Taxonomy (NCBI): domain Eukaryota; kingdom Metazoa; phylum Chordata; class Lepidosauria; order Squamata; family Scincidae; genus Cryptoblepharus; species Cryptoblepharus egeriae. The sequence continues at coordinate 38,973,689 of JAREYC010000004.1, read as the reverse complement.
CTTTATCTGCCTTCATATTTTAAAAACTATTATTCAAGCTCTGATTTTACTCTTATAATAACTGTTTTAGTACTAAATGACTAACGGCACAATCCCAACCCTGTGCATTCAATGCCCTGCATTGCTGTTAGACATGTTTACACTTACGTAAGTATCATTAAATTCAATGGGGACTGCCCCTTGGTGTTGCCCCTTACCATGTAACCATGTCTTCTCAGAAGTAAGTCCAATTGCATGTAATAGGGTTTAATTCCCAAGGAAAGCATGTTTATGATTTCAGCCTGCAGTACTCATATGTTTTGCAGTCTCTTGGCCTTAATGGTCAACCAGCACTGCTATTTATGCCCTTTCCTCCTCTATGTGTTTTCCTTTGTGTGCGCACAACATATTGTTTTTGAATAGATGCTGTTTTCATTGCCACTGGTATTTTTCCTTTTATTAAAAAAAGCCCTTAGATGTTCATGCTCTTTGCATGCCTCTTGCCTGAGGGTGTCAGTTGCTAAAAGAAATTAATATATATTTTTAGTGTACTTTGGTTTTGGGCTGGGTGCTCTTTATTCAGGGTCTGTCTGGCCCTGGGGTCTGAAAATAAAAAATACCATAGTGGTTCTCTCCATGTGACTTGCCAAAAGGGGTGTTAAGAAATTTCCCTGGTTGTTTCATATGTGTGAGCTGCAAAGAGGTGCTAAATTGCTGAAGGAAATTAAAATGGGGGAAAGGGACGAAAAAAGTTTTCTGTGCTTCTGATGAAGAGCCGTCTTTTCAGAGCAATGTGTCCTGTGGTGCCAAAAGAAAAAATGTTGCCCCACTCACTGTGTGGATGACTTTCCCAAGAGTAATGGCAAAAAAAGAGGAAATGCAATAAGAAAGCCCGCCTTTGGTGATCTGTATGTGTCGTTTGACCAGGTGCTATCCGATGGAAAATTCACACCTTTGAAAGAAGAATCTCCAAGAAAAGAGATCATATTTTGGACAAGCTGTCGTTTCCAATAAGTTTTCACAGTACGAATCCTGTAGTGGTCGCCGCAAGGAAGAGGACAGAGCTCAGTGCTAGCCTGCATTGCATGCAAGAGATCCCAGGTTCAGTGCCTGGCATTTCCAGGTGAGAAAGAGGAAGATTCCCATCTTTTGGAATATGCTGCCAATCAGTGGTGACATTAAGCTAGAGCAGCCAGTGACTTGACTCTGGAGAGCAGCGTCCTATCTTCAACACACATCTAGTCTTCCAAAACCAGGTGCTATTGTTGACATACTGATCAGTAAAGCAGGAAAATGTGTATTCCCTTGGATTGGACTTCTTTGATTTCCTGAGGCTTCTGTCCACAAAACTGCTGTCTCTGTCTGAAGGACACTCAACTATATCCACAAAAATTAATGGCTTCAAGAGTACCTATAACAGATTGACTGCTCTTCCTTTGACATTCAGATACAGTATGTGGAATTTATTCTAAACTGGTGATCTGTCTTCCCTGCATGTCTCCTTTGACGGGATTTCTCCTATCTTAAGTTCTCTAATATGTTTATAAGTGCATCATCAGCCACTTAGAATTTAGTCTTAAGTAGCACTTGCACCACAACAGATAAGTGTGTTTAATCTGAATCACACCTCTTAACAGGCTACCATTTGGGGAGGGAGAGAAAACTATGACAATTCCACAGACTAGGGATTGTTCATACCTTATGCATTCTCAAGTGTCATTCTACAGACAATACTGACACATGTGTGTGTATTTAAAAGTGTTGAATAGTTTGGAAATGGTGATGAACAATCGTATCATGTTTGCTACCAAACTACAAGACTGTGAAAGTAGACACACACACACATACACTCATTCACACATAAACAGGACAATGTCAGAATAAAAGTAAACTGAGATGTGAATAATAAGAATAGACACATGCATAATTTGAACACATAACATAAAATGTGTGACACTGGGGAAAGCAATTCTGACCATTGTGATAAACCAAACTATTTTATAAAGAAGTAAAATATCTATGAAAACCAGATATTGTTCTCTCTTCAAACTGATCCATTTAGATTTGAAAAGCTGGTGGTGACAGAAACCTGATCCTCCAGTGCAGAAGACAAATTGAGCAAGTGGTAAAATGTTTTTCTAGAATCACATCACAGGAAAGAGGAAGATCTTATGTATACTAATACAAACCCTTCGGCGCAGAAGATAAAGTCAGAATCCAACAGACATGATAACAGACAGAATTAGTGCAGTGGAATAATTGTCCTATCTAGCAGAATTCTAGTTGTGCTGCTTTGTGAAGTATAACTTACAATCCAGTCATACATAAGATAAGCCCTATAAGATCAGGCAAGGGGCCCATCTACTCCAGCTTCCTGTATCTCACAGTGACCCACCAAATGCTTCAGGAAGCATCTCCTGTTCTCTCTCCATTATGTCTGGCTGCTGTTTTGACTGTGGAGATTGTGCATGGCTTCTCAGAAGGAAACGTCACTGAGTTTAGTGGGACTTACTCCTAGGTATGTTGGTACAAAATTACAGCCTTAGGCGGCAATCCTTATCTCTAGTTAGGCCAGCCTAACCCCCGGCATAAGTCCTGTGCTGACCTGGGGGTGTCACCAAAGTGCCATTAAGACACTTCTGTGCCACTTCTTGGGGGAGGGTTAGGCCAGTGCACAGACATGTGCTTACCTCCCTACATCACCACAGAAATGGTAAGACCAATGGGTTGTGCCTGCCTAGGTTAGGATTGCACCCTTAGTTACCAGGCTCCACTTTGAAAAGCTCAATGATATACATCAATAACAAATGAACTCTGGGGATTTCCCAAGAGGAGGATATCAGTGAAAGAACAAGAAGATATAAAAAGCAAATGGTTAGACTTTGGGCATCACTTTCCATCTCTGTTGATATTTTCACAGTAGCACTATTGGAAGCCTTACACACTTTTTTGGGAATCAGTCTCATTGAATACAACAATACCTATTGTACTTACAAGTGTACTGCCATGGTAAGATTTTTTTAAAAAGTAAAGGTACAGCCTTAATCCTTAGTAATAGGATAAACTGCAAATTAAATAAAACAACATTTCATTCAAAGAAAGCCGTGCTCAAACCAGCATTTCAACGAGTAATAGAAAATAAGAGATTCAAGGATGATTGAATGACATATTCTCCTTGACACATAAGACATAGAATCCATGCTTCAATCAACATTCCACACCTCCAGGCAGTGCAGGATTACAGCCATCATGGGGGGTTTGACTGAGTGTGAACTTGCACCATTGCAACTAGTGGTAAACGCAATTCTGGTAGAATGGAATCCATGATGTAGATGGCACAGAAGTGAAGCCTGACATTATTACGGGCCAGAATAAAGTCAATTAGCTACATGGAGAGCCTGATTTTCTAAAGAATTGAAATGACAAATGCTTGAACAAGTCACCATCCCTATGTTTTTCTCTTCATTTATATGATTAGTCATGCGCAGTCTTAAAAGACTTTATTCTTCTTTTTGATCTACTATATGTAATGAATCATCCTCCACATATGGATCTGTTAATTCAACCTGAACATTAAGTAAACTGGGGATAGCATCAAGCATATCTGTCTGATTCTCTCCCCTGTTTAAAGATTCTGGCATTGCTACAGAAGTAGCCAGTAATACTGACTTATTATTATTTATAATAAGTGCCTGACTTATTATTTTATTATTTTGCTAGCAAAATGTATTATTATTATTTATAGGTGCCTGACTTGTTGTTTTATTATTTTGCTAGTGAAATGTACCCATATTGTGGGAGTAAAATACCCTGGATGCCATCCCCCCATTGTGCAACATGCCCCCTGCCCATTAAGCCCCCTGCCCATCAACCCCCCTGCCCATCAACCCGCCTCTGTGCATCAACCCCCATGTGCATCAACTCCCCACATGCAACATCCCTCCTGCGCATCAACCCCCATGCACATCATCCCCCTATGTGCATCATCCCCCCACATGCAACATGCCCACTACCATGTGCATCATTCCCCCACAACCATGAGCACCCATTGTGAGCTGGTGCAGAATTTGGGGCTGAGTGTTGATCAGTGTTCAATGTTAAGTATAGGCCAAAAATACATTTTCAGATCCTTAGGGGCTGAATTTCTGAAAATTGACTCTTAGTGGGTGTTGCCATCACATAAGAAATACCTTCTCCAAATTTCATGCTTCTAGGTCTGGGGGTTCAGGCAAAGTGTCCTTCAGTCAGGGATTCTTCAATGTAAAGTACAGGGAGAAAAATGTGTTAGGGCCCTTTTCTCCCCATTCTGGCTGGAATTTCTAAAAACTGGTTCTTAGTGGGTACCTCCATCATGGACACTCTCCCCAAATTTCATACTTCTAGGTCCAGTAGTTTTGGCTGAGTGTTAAGTCAGTCAATCAGTGAATGACTAAAAAGATGCTGTTTTAGGACCTCCATTTCAGAGCATGATACCACAGTCTTTTGAGACTGAAGGATGCCAATGATAGTATAGTATATAAATCTTAATCATCATCATCATCATCATCAAAGGAAAAGTGGATCAGGATAAGACCTGGTTGTGGCTCACGAGTGGAACACTGAAGAAGGAGACGGAAGGCCTGATATTTGCTGCCCAAGAACAGGCAATCAGGACAAATGCCATCAAGGTCAACTGGAATTTCCCATAGGTTTTTCCCAAATTCCCATATGAATGCCATCAAGGTCAGAATTGACAAATCAGCCCATGACGCAAAATGCCAGATCTGCAAAGAAGTGGATGAAACCATCGACCACATTCTAAGTGGCTGCAAGAAGATCGTGCAGACTGACTACAAACTGAGGCACGACTCTGTTGCCCAGATGATCCACTGGAATCTATGCCAAAAGTATCATCTGCCAGTGGCAAAAAACTGGTGGGACCACACGCCTGAAAAAGTGGTTGCAAATGAGCAGGTCAAGCTTCTGTGGGACTTCAGGATACAGACAGACAAGGTCTTGGAACACAATACTCCAGATATCACCATCATAGAAAGGAATAAGGTGTGGCTTGTTGACATCGCCATACCAGGTGACAGCAGAGTTGAGGAGAAACAACTGGAAAAGATCTCCTGCTACCAAGACCTAAGAATTGAATTACAGCGTATCTGGTGTAAGCCAGTGCAGGTGGTTCCAGTGGTAATTGGCACACTCGGTGCAGTGCCCAAAGACCTTGGCAGGCATCTGAAAACTATTGGCATTGACAAAATATCACTCTGCCAACTGCAGAAAGCCGCTCTTCTGGGATCAGCACAAATTATATGCCGCTATATCACACAGTCCTAGACTCTTGAGAAGGGTCCGACTGGTGATGTGAATGAAACCAGCACGAAATTGTTTGCTGTGTATTAATAATAATAATAATAATAATAATAATAATAATAATAATAATAATAATAATAATAATAATAATAATAGTCAATGTCGTTGTAGTAGTTGTAGGGCAAAATCCAGAGTAACTACGGGGAGTCCTTGCTCCAGTGTAAGAACAACTGGAATTTCCCATAGGTTTTTCCCAAATTCCCATATGAATTTCCCATAGGTTTTCACTAGGTGGTGCAGTAACTATGGGTGCATGTAAAGTCTCTTACATGCTCCCACAGTTACTCTGATTTTAGGGGGTAGTTGTTAAAAAAAATTTAGTTAAAAACTAAAAAAAGTTTTTAAAACTTCATTTTGATTGTTGCTTATTGATAGCCCTGATAGTAGTAGGTAATTTGGCAGTATTCACAATGTTGTTAACATTCAAATTATTGAGTTCAGTGTATTCAGAGGCACGCCATGCATATGGAACCTTAGTATTTATGTGCGTGCCAATATGCACATATGTACTAGAGACAAGATGCAACCTTCTCCACACAAAAATGTAACCATTAGGAAAAGGGCAGGAACGGAACCCTAGACAACAATGCTAGCAACAAAACATTAATAAGGCATCCCCAATAAGCCAACATAGAGGAAGTAATTTATCAAGAACTGATGGTGCATTTGCAAGTCAGCTCTATCTATCCACTAGTTCTTTGACAAAGCAATCAGGATTATTTTATGTCCAGGAACTTAACTGTGCCTTTGAAATATTCAGAGTCCATACTGTGGTATGGACATTTACAGTGTGGTATTTAAATGGTAGATCATGGGCAAAATCCAGAGTAACTACAGAGAGTCCTGGCTCCAGTGTAAGAACAACTTACTCTGGATTCCATTATGAATTTCCCATAGGTTTTCACTAGGTAGTGCAGTTACTACAGGTGCATGTAAAGTCTCTTACATGCTCCCGTAGTTACTCTGGATTTGGGGGCATGACATGCTTTTTATACACATCTAAAAGGAAAGATATTTTAAGTGTCAGTTATAACAAAGTACATAAATTTCCAAAAGAAATTTGGAGATGACAACACTAGAATTGAAATTGGAATCTGGACCAGCAGATCAGTAAAAAGAAATTGGGTGTAATCAATTTTCAGTGCAGGGATCAATTTTCTGGATCTGGTTTGCTGTTTTCTAGTCTTCAAATATTTGGTTTCCTCAATAGGAGCAGGCACATGACTGATCATTGCAAACTCAACAGAAGTATATTACTTTCACCCACTTTTAACACCCTCACAGAGGTGAGGCCAAGCCACCAAAGTCCATCTCAATCTGCTGTGAAAATAACATTATTGGATTAAGTACATTTGAAGTGTGTATAGGTGCTGACCTTTGGCTTCCACCAATGGAAACAAAGGGTTACAGAAACAGAGAACCTTAAAAACACAAACAAATACCAGGTCCCAATTCCAGCCGTAGGGGATTTCTAATTGTCAACTGCATGGATCAAACCTGTTATGATAAATGTCATGTGTTCTGTGGACTTTTTACAAGACGGTAAAGAAGAAAAAGAGGTGAGAGAATAAATGCTGGTTCACTCGGAGAATCTTGGGAGAGTGAAGGGGGGATGTGCCCATGAAATACATGGCTGTTCATAAAGCAAAAACAGAATGTCAAAGGAAAGCTATGCAGAATTTATTGTCACAATATATTTCCTACAGTCAAAAATAAAAATAATGAGGTTAATGAATGGCCTAGTAAATTTATAATGCATTTTTGACAGGTATCGTTTATCATCTTTTTATGTCAAAAAATTAAGTAACAAAAAACCAAGAAACTAAATACAGATTTTCATGCAAATATATTGGTATTAGTTTTCTTTCTGAACAGGTTTGGCCTCAATGGGTTCTCTGTGAAGAAGGCATTGGGGTCAGCATTGTTAGGGAGCTGCTGCAGATCCACCTCTGAGGTTGCAAACCTCAACCCTGAGTTAGGCTGGCCTGAGTCCTGGCACAAATCCTATAATGAGCTTGAGGTTTTCACAAAAGTGCCATAAGGCACTTCTGCGCCACTCCTGGGTGGGTTAGGCCAGTGCACAGACATGCACCAGCCTCTCCACACCACCATGGGAATGGGGAACAGGTGAGTTATGCCTGGCTAAATTGGATAGGGTTGTGCCCTCAGATCCTTTGTGTGGTGGTGGCTCTGTGACCCTCTGAAGTCCCACCAGGAAGGGGCCTGTGGAGGGTGGTTTCCTAAAGGCTTCCATACAGCTGAAACCAGGTCTGTAGTAGGGTTTTAAGGTGATCGGCACACACAGAAGGCTACATACGAATGTTTATTACAATCTAAAAATTCAGACCAAAAGCTCAGTTCTGTAGCATTGCATTCTGTGGAGGGAAGGCGTCCCAGAGGTCACCTCCAAGAACATTTTTTGTGTTCCCCTGGTACAAACCTTCACCATCTGAATTGGTCTACTTGGACCTGTGCCCAAGTCTTATGAGGACTTGGGAATGCAGATCAATGCTGGAAAGAGAGTTAGGATATCAATCATGGTTGTTTAATTGCTAAGGCACATCTAACTCTTTGTAACACCATGGACTGCAGCATGCCAGTCCTCCCTGTCCTCCACTAGCTTCCACGATTTGTCCCAGGATATCAGTGGCACCACCCTACTCCATGTCTTGTTCTCCACCACATTCCTCTCCATCCATGTTTGTGACACCTATTGACAGCATTACGCTCACACACCCCAGAGGACTGGGCTCTTCTTGCCTCCAACCTGGATGTCTTTCTAGACAATATACATTATTGGGTCTTTGCACTCATCATGCAAAGTGTGGAGTAACAATTCCAATAAATAAATAATAATAAATAACGATTCCCCTGCAGAACCAGACTACATACATGGGAGACTCTGATTTTGTCCGAGAGGTCTTCTGTTGAAGGAAAAGTTATTAGACAGGAGCTAGACATTATCTGGAGGTGGAAAGCATCCATGAAATGGATGTTTTTACTCAGCAAAAAGCAAAACGATTTTAGCCTCTAAATATGCAGAGACACAATATCAAGTATCACAAATGTGTGCTGGTGATGCAGCCAGCAACACTTAATTATCAGTTCTGCAAGCAAATTAGGTGAGAAAGTTACTTGTCTTTTTATATTTATTTTATTTATAAAAGCCCTTCAGAAAAGATACCACCATGGCATATTGTGCATAGACCTTTTGCCTACCCTTTTAAATTTTCTGAATTTAAAAAAAATTACATTTTATTGTTACTTTTTGTGTCTAGTGGTGATAATTTCCACTTTATTCTCTTTAACATGCTACCATGAGTAAATTTAAAGGCCAGTTATTCCATTGTAAGTAGAACAGCGATTTATCTAACAGTGCATTGAAGAGTAACTATACAGGTCCATCACTGGAAAGGCAGATCACTCTAGTTTTCCTTTTCTTTCCCTCCTCCCTTTGAAAAGAATTAAAGTTACAGCAAAACTTGGGAATGGATGGTTATTCCATCCAGATGATAAAACTGTTCCCAGTTCTGCTGGGAACATTAGAGTTTTAAATTAATTTTAATTAATGTTTTAAAATAAATTAAATCAATGTTTCTTATTAATTAAATTAATTTTTTTTTTATGTATTATACATACATCTTTACAATAAATATAGCTGTATAAATGTATTTATTGCCCAATCCCAATGGTTCACTGTGCCACTGGAACTCATGTTCTGGTGGAGCATCATGCTTTATGGTTGACACAAAAGCTGGCACACCATACAGCATGGCTACTGTAAGCAGCCAGGTCCACACACCAGCAGATCACTAATTAACTCCAATACCAGTAACTCAGTATGGGGGCATGCAGGAGGTGGGGCTGGGCAGATGGAGTAGATAACAGTAGGAACAAAGAGGTGACTTGGGTAGGGAATAAGGTGGATCAAGGCCAGGAAGAGGACACTATCGGGGCAGCTGCACTGCCAATATTCACTGAGCCAGGTACAGTCAGTCTTGCTCCAGCAAGACCTTTATTGGGAGCTTTCCTGGCAGGAAACCCCAATGAACATAATGGGACTTACTTCTGAGTAGACATGCATAAGATTGTGCTGTTATTCTGACCAATGAGAGCATTGGAGGTTTGCTTGACGATAAAAAAAATGCATTGACAGATGAAGGTTTGGTAGGATTGGGCTGTTAGTTATGTTTTATATTTATTCTTTACGTGTTAGCCAAGATTGTTTCATAAAATTAGAATTAGAATTCACTAGAACCCTTAAATTTATAATCCAAAACCAATTTGTAATAGATATTAATAACTATTGAATGAATAAATTATTTTAAGTACTATACTTAGGCAGCAGTCCTAAAGACACTTTCCTGGGAGTAAGATCCATTGAACACAATGCGGCTTACCTTAGAGTAGACATGGCTAGGATTGTGCTCTTACTAACTTATTTATACATGAACATACGCATTGTATATTCTATTACTGTACTTTTATAAAAACAACACTTGTTCTATCACTGTACTGTTAAAGCAACACTTGTTCTATAACTGTATTGTTAAATCAACACCTTAAAATGGAAAATATTATAATGGTACAGTATGAGCTGGTTTGATGGTGTGAGCTTCATATGCAGGATCATACAATATCAGATACATAATGGGGACTGTTAATATAATAGCTACATATTTGTTTTTTAGGGCAGTACTATTTATTTTTACATATTTGTTTTTCAGTTATGTCAGCATAACTCACCCGTGTCCCCATTCCTGTGGTGGTGAGGGAAGGCCAGTGCATGTGTGTACACTGCCTAACCCTACAGTGGCACAGAAGTGTCTTATGGCACTTTTATGACACCCACAGGCCATATGTTCAGAATGAACTAGAATTGGGGATTAGGACTGCAGACTCAGGTTTCTTGCACTTTCCTTGTGTTCCTATAGAACACAGTGGGGTGTACTTCTGAGTAGACATGCCTAGGATTGCACTGTCAATTTATGGCACATGTACAAACATATTTAATGCTGGGGGAATTACGCATTTAATTAAAATATCAATTTAAAGTCAAATGCCATAAAAGAGTCTATTCATGAAACATACCGTTCAGGAGGAATGTATTATAAAAGCAGGGACGCCTTATATAAGTCAGTCAAATGAAGATGGAGAAATTCAGTTACTACCGTAAAAAGTAAGTCTTGCCAGACAAATCTGATCTCATAACATCAGGTTATGAGACAGTGGGAATGAAATGGATGTAATTTATCTTGACTTGAACAAAGCATTTGACAAGGTCCCACATGGCATCTTAATCAGCAATTTGGTAAAAATAGAGGCTAGACGATACAATTATTTGATGGATCTGCAATTGGCTGGATGGCCATACTCAAAGGGAATTTTGCAAATGGCTCTGCATCTACTTGGAGGTCTGTTTCGAGTGGGTAAGTACCACAGGGTTCTGTCTTTAGGCCCTGTTCTCTTTAACATCTTCATCAACGGCTTGGATGAAGAGAAACAAGGGAGTCTAATAAAATTTGCGGACGACAATAAGTTGGGAAGAATAGCGAACACAACAGAAATAGGGCAACACACTTACCCATCATGCTGTACCCACGGTGGCATGGGGAGGCCAGCGCATGTCTATGCATGACTAGACTAACCTCCCCAGGAGTGGCACAGAAGTGCCTTATGGAACTTTTGTGACACCCGTAGGCCAGCAAGGCTTGTGCTGGGACTTATTCTGGCCTAATCAGGAGTTAAGACTGTGCTAGAAATGATTCAACGGGGAAGGGGAAGAACATTTTAAAATGTTCTCTGATTGTCATCTCTGGTTCTACTGAAATTTTGAAGATTGATTTAAGAACTGAAATAGTGAAAGAACTGGACTATGGCAAATCAGGTACAGACAGAAAATATTTCTTATCATTGAATTCCTTGTATGCGGGGCAGTGGAATTCTTTTCACACCAACAAATATTACTGGGATGTAATAAATAATAAACTGAGCCAGTGGCTCTAGCAAAAAAGACATAGGACAGATGTTGCATTGATGCTACCATGATCACTGTTAAGATAGCTTTACAGAGCAATCCTATGTATGTCTACTCAGAAGTAAGACTATCAACTTCAGTTGGGCACTCCCAGAAAGATATTTTTAGGATTGCCTCCTAAGATATAGATTCTGCTGTGTCTGGAGAAGATTCTATTGTCTTGGAGAGGATAGTCTCCAGATCATTTAATTTCTCCTGGGAAATTAAAAATTTGTATTCTGTAGCTGTCAAGACATGTGCCTTTCTATTGCCTTGGAGACAATGAATGTAGAAGCTGACAGTCACTTAAGAACATGTGCAAGAATGACCTAATTTTAAAAAAATTAATTCCTAAACCAAAATCTATAATCATGTACAATCATGTACATTATAATCATGTATAATCATGTCCATCACGTACATGTAAGGATTTTCATACACTGCTCATGTGCATCAGCACCACCAGGAATCTTCAGCCCATTCAGTCCCTGTAGATGAACCAATATAAAATGTGTCCCACATTATCCACTAGGTTTCTGTTCTAGCTCCCATAGACAAAATAAATCAATGGATTAAAAAAAACAGTGGAAAAATAGGTTTAAAGACTCACTTTCAGGTTTCTTGCTCCTCCATCACTCCTAATGGAATAAAGTTGTGCCTCAATAACTGCAGGGATTTAATTCTGGAACTCCCTGCTGATAGCAAAAATGTGTTAAATAAAAGCAGTTTTAAGAAGTTAAAAACAATTGTTTAAATTGTTTACAATTTTTACAATTACAGTGGCGCCTCACGTAAAGAACGCCTCACGTAAAGAATGTTTCATGTAACAAACAGAAATTTCTCTAGGATTCTGCTTCACATAAAGAAATTGCTTCATGTGAAGAACACATTTGTTGGCAGTTGGGGCAGACGCGCTGGCTGGCAGCCTGCTTAAAGAGCGTCAGGGCTGCCTAGCGCACCTGCCCATAGTGAAAGCAACACTTCCATGCTGTTCCTCCTGTGGCCGGAGGGAGAGAAGAGCAGTGGAGAAGAGGGAAACAGCTCAGGGCTAGCCAGAAGGGAGCAGGGGAGAGAGAGGCTCAGGACGGAGAGAAGGAGAAAGTAGGGAGACACTTTGAAGGTGTCTTGGATTGCAGCCTCCTGACCATGTCTACCCAGAAGTAAGCCCCATTTTGTTAAATGGGTCTTTACTCCCAGGTCTTACTTTAGGACTGCAGTCTAAGTAGACTTCATAAGATCATGCACATTGAATGCATGTTTTGAATTCAATCCCAGTGTTCTGTCATCATTTTTACGTCCAGTTAATATTTTTATATGAATATTTTGGAGGTTGTGGAACCAATCGTCTGAGTTTCCTATGGGAAAATATGCTTCACGTAAAGAATGTTTCATGTAAAGAACATGCCTCCGGAACGAATTAAATTTGTTTAGAAGCTTTTCTTTCTGTTGTAGAGAGGCAGTCAAGGCTTCGCTGAAGAAAGGAATGATTGCTTGGATGACTTCCTCTCTAGAACAACAGAAAAACCATTTTTAATTTTTGTTTTGCAGTGGCCATTTGTGTCAAATCAAAACTGTGTATAAAAAAAATCAGTGTATAGCAAGGTTGAACTTTTATGTTGATACAGAGGTGCTCCTGATGCGGGGTGATGCTTACCTGAAGAAGCTTCACATATCAGAAGTTTGGAGGTGACATAATAAAGTCTGAAATTCCAAGCTATTTCATTAAATTACCATACCTTCATTTGGCGATCTTTAGGAATTGTGGTTTTGTTGTTCTTGCTTGTGAGTAGCAAAAACATGTTCTCTGGCAGGATGGGAGGTGACTGTTCCTGGAGTAGGCCAGAGATCACTGAAGGGCGATGTGGTATGTCATCCCCCCAGGGAAGGCTCTTCCGCATCACCCCCTTGTAACACCAGTGACTCTATAAATTATTCTCCTTGTCACCATTGCCTGATCACCAATATGAATTATCATGCCCTCTCTACCTAATGATTGAGTCAAGTTGTTCGGATTGATTAGATAAATGTTTCCACATAAACCTTAAATTACTTTGATGGGGGCTGTTGTTTCTGGTTCTTGCAGCTCAGAGATGTAGGATGCTTCAGTTCACACTGATCAGTTCATTCCACCACCATCACCCTTTCCTGCCCTCTGTCTTTTCAAGAGGGAGGGGATGGTAAAGGGAGATAAACAGCAGAGATAGCAAATATGGCTGTCACTGTAAGGGGAGGGTAAAGATTGCTCAAAGGGGTGATCAGTGATAAAGCTAGGGGGACATTAGGGACAAGGGGGAGATTTGGAGCAAGACAGACTAGGAAGACTTCTGCAACATTTAAGACTGAGGCTACAATCCAGAGTAACTATGGGACCTTTTACACTGATGTTGTTAGAGTGCCACCAATGGGAAACCTATAGGAAATGCATAGAGCAATCCAGAGTAAGGGCCTCTTATATCTTCCCATAGTTACTCTATGCTCTAAGGGCATATCCTAACCATGTCTACTCAAAAGTAAGCCCCATTGGGTTCAGTGGGTCTTACTCACAGGAGCCTTTAAGATTGCAGCCAAATTCATTATGCCTGACCTCTTGAGAGATGCAAAATGTGCATGCTTGCTTTGTAAATTCAAATCTCATCCACTGATTCTGGAGATCTACCAATTCTGTTACATGAACAGTATCATATAGAAGGGTGAAACTCACACAACTCCATAACAGCATCATTCCTGATCAGGATGTTCATAAGAATTACCAGTACAGCCATTTTATTGCATAATGTTTTGTCCTACCATGTTTCATGTTAATTACTCATATTATTTCTTAATTTAACATTTTAAAAAAATCTTCAGATCATAAGATATGATTCTTCATAAAAAATCTGATCAGGTCAGAAGATATGATTCTTCATTTAAAAAAAATCGTATGATTCTGAAATCATCAGTTGAAATTCCTGGATTGACTCTGGGTTGCAATTCACATGACGTGTGAATGACCACAATTCCTGAAAGTTTTGGCATGCGCTCAGGTAGTTGTGCTCAAGAAGCCAGACATGTTCTATCAAAATTGTACCCGCTCCGATCACACTCCCTCTGTTCAAAGTTTAGGCACTTCTCTTTCTATATACTCTGCATAAACCCCCTCTTAAAGGCCAAAGCGGGAGCCAAGTAGTCTAACAAGTGGCTTGTCTGCGAGGAATGTCCTAGCGGTAAGTATGGAGCAGTCATGACTCTTGACACTTTTCAGCCAGTCCTTTGAGGATAATAAGTAAGGCGGACAAAATGAGTGCAGCCCTCATGGGCCTCCCCTTAAGAGTTTAAAAGCAAAATATTGATTTTGAGTTACCCTGCTTCAACTCAGCTTCACTCTCATGATATTTTTATTCCCTTGTATATTGCCGAGTCCATTTGTTTTGTTTTTTGTGTGCGTGCCTTTTTTTGAAACCACTGGTGAAACTGGCATGTCCATGTAACATTCCTGTACCTAAAAATATAGTCAATTGACACCTTGAAGGTTTCCAGGCAACTATAACCATTTGTGACATCTTTAGATGCATCCCTAGTATGTTCAAAACAGATAAAGTGGATGAATTGATTTTAGTTGTCTGAAACCCTTGGCAAAAATCTCTTTGTGGCCATCCAGTCAGTCTCTTGATGATT
Source organism: Cryptoblepharus egeriae (assembly GCA_030015325.1). NCBI lineage: Eukaryota > Metazoa > Chordata > Lepidosauria > Squamata > Scincidae > Cryptoblepharus > Cryptoblepharus egeriae. The sequence goes on along the minus strand of JAREYC010000004.1, from coordinate 38,958,682 downwards.
TATATGAGCTTTTGCTTCCACCACAAATGTGATCTGTCCTGACTCTCCACTTTACTTTTCAACTTGATCCACAGTGGGTGTCCCTTTCCCGAATAAAGATAAAACAAGCATTGCTTGCGTTGAATGCAAAGATTTTCCTAAAGTAAAATACATCATCAGTTCCCAGCCTGGTTTGACTGGACCCACCAAGAGTCACATTTTGAATTTGAATTGAAAACATTTTGCCCTTGAACCTGCTAAATGATCTAAACAGGTATTGTTTGTCCAGTGGATTAATCTGGTCCACAACTGGCTGTAACAGTTTGGCCCCACTGTTTGGGGCAGCAGCTCCAAAAGGTTGCTAATAGCATGTTGCCTACTGCTGTATGGCCTCTGTCAACAGAGGGACGTTCTTACACTGTTGTAATTTGGAGGGAGGATTTGGCAACTGATAGTTAACAATTGATAAAAACTGGTCAAGGATCTGGTCACATTTTAAACGGTTTGGTCAGAAATTGCTAACAAAATCTGCATTTTGAAAAGGAACAGGGAGGCCAAAAACAGTCTAGAGAAGCAGTAAATGGAAAAATTGAGAACAATATAATACAGATCTCGGGTTGCCATAATCCTAGACAAAACCTGGACAAGACTCCCTGTTAAACTTGTCATTATGTGAATGCAATCTCCGAAAACTAGGACAATCCTGGTTTTCCAAGACATATGGTAACTTTATCCAGACCCAAAATACAAGGCTTCTTTCATCCCTACAAACTATGCACACACTACACCAGAAAAAGCACTTCACTTGTACTTACCGCATTTTTTTCTGCTGGTCCAGCCACACGTTTTTATGGCCAATTTGCATGAAGATAATGTAGAGATTAAATGCAAGTAGATAAATAGGTACCACCTTGGTGAGAAGATAACAGCATTCTGTGCATATGTGGGCCACTTGCCTATGAAGGCAATGCTGCCTCTATGGCTTAAGAAACAAGGATGAGCACCACTCCTTAGAATCAGTCAAGACTAGCAGGGCAACCTGCAGGGGACACCTTTACCTGCAGGGGTAAAGATGCCCCTAAATAATACCCCTGTTAAATGTCAGAAACATAGATGCAGAGATTCAAGTGTTATCTTTGAGGTTGTCACTTATTTCTGTCAAATTTGTGCCAAAGTCAGAAGAACTGGCATTTAAAAAGTTGCCTGCAAATTAGAGAAAGATTGATGAAAGAGTTCCTATGGAAATCAATATTGAATGGTCATGTGAAACAACAAGACACTTAACTGTATTGCTTTAAATGCTGTGTCAAAGGAAAATCAACACAGACACAGAGATGGGGATGAACTGGAATATGGGGACTGAACTAGGAATCTGGTTTGGAAATGTGCTAAAAGAGAAATATTTACATATTTTAATATTTGTATATATTAAATAAATAAATAAATAATAAATGACTCCAAATAAAATACCTCCCTTCATCTTGCATGGGCTCTGGCACAGTTGGAGGGGGAAATACTCCCTTATACTAATAGTACCCATTTACCTGGCCTCCAGGTCTTCCCACTCTAGGTCTTCCCACTCACCCACCTGAGAAGGATCCTGCTTCCTGGCCTGGAGAGCCATTCCCTGATTGTCCTTGAGAGGAAAGTGTGTTTCAAACATTCATTTCATCCTCATCCACAAAACAGCCTCTTCAAAAAACAATGTAATCCGATGACTGTGAAGCCCTTGCATCATGCTGCGACTGCAGAGCCAGGCAGAGTCTGAACCCTCCGAGCTTGGACCTGCCTCATGTCTGGCCTGTCCCCTTTCCAGGCCAGAAGCTACTTCCCTGGTGTCCTGAGAGTCCCAGATGGCTACATGAGTAAAAGGATGAGAGTAGCAATGCATGCATGCAGCCACATCTAATTTCATTTTGCTTTGACCCAGATTCAAATCCCTACTTAGCCACAAACCTTCCTGGGTGACATTGGACCACCAGTCACTCACCATTCCTACCCCACAGGATCGTTGTGAGAACATAACAAGAAAAGCTCCTTGGAGGAAGAGCAGCAATCAATCCATAACATTGTTCTTTAGAACTCAGATGAGTTGAAAAGTGAACTAGGAAGTCTCAAAAACATATAGAGAATGTTATTAAATGATATTTAAACGTCCTTTTAGGTTGCATTAAGAGGACTGTAGCTTCCAAGTCACGAGAAGTTCTAGTTCCTCTTTATTCTGCATTGGTCAGACCTCACCTTGAGTACTGTGTTCAGTTCTGGGCACCTCACTTGAAGAAAGATGCAGCCAAACTGGAGCAAGTCCAGAGGAGAGCGACAAGAATGATCAGTGGGATGGAAGGGAAGCCCTACAAGGAAAGGTTGGGGGAACTTGGGATGTTCAGCCTGGAGGAGGCTGAGAGGAGACATGATTGCCCTCTTCAGATACCTGAAGGGCTGTCATATGGAGGAAGGGGCCAATTTGTTCATAGCTGCTTCTGAAAGCAGAACTAGAACCAATGGGTACAAACTGCAAGAAAGGAGATTCCGGCTGGAAATCCGGGAAAAATTCCTGACGGTGAGGGCGCTTTGGCAGTGGAACAGATTGCCAAGGGAGGTGGTGGACTCTCCCTCACTGGGGATCTTCAAGCAGAGGCTCGATGAGCACCTGTTGGAGATGCTCTAGGGGGAATTCCTGCTGCAGGCAGGGGGTTGGACTAGATGACCTACTAGGTCCCTTCCAACTCTATGATTCTATGATTCTATGATGCAACAACCCTCACAAAGGCTGCAATCCTTTCCTCCAATTAGGCCAGTTTCTGAGAAACTTGGCTTGGCATTCATTTATCTTCATTCCTCCTAACACCTTACCAGGTCATTTTTGATGCTTCTGAAATGTGCATGAGCAAATATTGCCCTGTAAGTATCTGCAGATGGTCTCCATTAAGAAATGAATAGGATTTTTGCAGCACATTAGTATCGCAGTATATGATAACTAAATTGCAAGGTTTCACCTTTCTGCCATTTTAGCCGGCTGTTCCGCCTGCAGCTCATTTCAATTTTGAATCATTTTTCTTTAATCTTTCTTTTCTTTCTCTGTGAATGCAAATATTGACATATTTTCTTTCTTTGTGAATGCAAATGTAGGTTAGATGCTAAGAAGTTGAAACTCAGGGAGATCTAAGTTCAAATATCATGTTGGTATGCCACGTATTTTGAGAGCCAGGAATTCAACAATGATGTCTGGATGCCAACCATTCTTCAAAGTAGACTGGCTGCCAATTGTTGTTAGTCATTTGGTTCATAGTTTTGTGTTATCTGGGGTGCACCACAAGTAGGCAAAATAGCATCACACCCCATATTTGTATGGTGTGATCAGGGTGACCATATGACTAGAAATTTCCGGATTTGTCCTCTTTTTTAGTCTCCTGTCCAGGTGTCCTCAAAAAGGGTTTCATTTTCTCCTCCTTTTGAGGTTTCAGCATCTGGTCACCCTGTGAGGATTGCACTGTAAGCCAACCACATGAAATCAATATAAGTACTATTGAACAACATTATCAGTACGTACAATTGGCAACAATATAAACTTGTCAACTTCTGAGTAGACATGCTTGGGGTTCAGGGTGACTAAATGTCTGGATATTTCCGGATTTGTCCTCTTTTTTAGCCAGGTGCCCAAAAAGCCTTCATTGTCCTCCATTTTGGCGTCATTTTGGAACTTTGCAGTGTGTGTAGTACCCCATCATGTCATATGTCGTTGGATTCGTATTGAAAAGCAGAATCCAATGCAGTTTTGAAATATCTCCCTCCTATTAAAAGTTGTGGCCAAATAATTAAAAATAAAAAATAAAACTAAAAATATAAAATATGCATTGCGCTCTACGGGAAAGTGAAAATGTCCAATGTCACAGCTTTACTCATGAGTAGGCAAATGTGCCATTGTCTGCCTGAAAGGCTAAGCTGAGAGGAACCCAAGACCTTTGTCCTCCTTTTGAGGTTTGGGCAACTGGTCACCCTCAGTGTGATAGCCTTGGATAGTGCATTATCTCTCAGCCTCAGTTGTATATCCATGCCTGTTAACCAGCAGGCCAGGGTTCAAGACCCGGGTCAGCCCCACAAGACAGGGTGAGTTCCTGTCCTTAGCCCAGCTCTGCGATGCAGCTGGATCCAATCGTATTGGCTCTGCCTTTCCATTGGACTAATTCAGTGGCGTGGAGAGGGGGGATTTGCTGCTTGGGTAACAGCATAACAATCCATAACAATCTAACACAGGCTTTTGTGCTTCGCATGCAGCGTATGCAGCACTGAGCACGATACCATAGTCTTTCAAGACTGACGGAGGTCTGCTTTTTACTGCTGATACACCATACAAGTTTTTTTCAAAGATTACTATACAATACCACTTAGAACATTGCACCCACCATATTCAATGACTGTTTTTTTAAAAAAATAGTTTGCATTCATTTTAAAAGGGTCACTGTTGCAAGAGAACCTGGTAGCATCTTGAAGTCAAATGTAGTAGTGCAGAATACATTTAGTGAATTCTTGTCCATGAAAGTTTATGCTACCTAATGGAAGCACATCTAAAATGCAAAAATGGTTGGTTGGCTTCAAGAACAGAGTGAGAACAACTAAAGCTCATCTCATCTTTCTTGCATCCAGACCTTGGGATGCAATGACATTACATTCACAGCTTCTCCAGTCTTTGGAAGTACAGTACTCCAAACGCTTAAAAGTTCAGTGCGTTTGTATCAACAAACCTCATCCAGCTCTCCAGCTCCAACATTAGGAGGAGGGCTGAGGTTCATCATGCTCATGGGACACAGAAGAACATATGCCATGTTTATCAGAAAATGTCCAGTAATAATTTACATTGTACAGTTGTTTTTAAATTGTGATTCTTTTAACTACTTTTGCATTTGTACCTATAAGCTGCCTTGGGTCACCTTGGAGAGAAAAGTGGGATAAAAATGCCATGCTTACTAAATTTATTTCTAAGAGACCAAAAATAATTATTCTCAGTTAGGCCTCCTGACCATTTTGTTTTCCAGCCAGAACAAACTCTAGACTCCTAGTTAATTGTTCATAGAAGCTGCACTACAAATAAAAATCCAGCCAATTCATATTTAGGCGTCTCTAAAAACATTCTAAAAGCCCAATCCTATGCATGTCTACTCAGAAGTAAGTCATATTAGCTCCATTGAGATCCACTCCATGGAGCTTACATCCAGGTCTGTATAGGATTGCAGCTTAAGGCCTATATCCTAAAGTGAAATTAAGCCCCTTGCTCCAGAGAAGTTAAGGCTGCAATCCAGAGCAAATTCAGCCTGCTCTGACCTAACTGCACTCTCCTAACTATTCTGTATCCAGAGCAGAAAGTAATGCTGAATCCAGAGAGTCAGGAAGCCTGGGCTGCCCTAACTGCTCCAGAGCATGCTAAGTAATTGACACAAAGGGAAGACTTGCTCCTCAGGAGACACCCCTCAGATCACACTGAACAAGGAACAGCTGTGGTGCCTACAGTGGTGACATGACTCTGCACATCACCTGGTGCGGAAGTCTGTGCGTCATCCCAGGGATGCGCCCCCCCCCCCACCTGGACTGCACAGTCACCAAAGTTGGCGCCTGCGCAGTTGTTTCTGAAGCCAACTGGCTTCAGAAAGAGTACTGCGCAGGCACCATCTCTGACACCTGCGCAGTACTTTTCTGAAGCCTTTTGGCTTCGGGGGAGACTGTGCAGGCGTCCGAGTTGGTGCCTGTGCAGTACTCTTTCTGAAGCCATTCGGCTGCCGCTCCGCCTCCTGAGTGAGGCCAAATGGCTGTGCAGAGGCGCGGACTTTCTCTGCTCTAAGGAAGTCTCCTCTGAAGCTGTTCGGCATGCTCAGTGTGTTTCTGCGCAGTGCACCTCAGATGGCCGTTCAGGCCAGCTCCTCAGACAAGTGGCAGCTTCTGGCTGCTGCTCCGCCTTGCAGCAGGCCTGAATGGGGGTGCTGATGCCCGGGGCCTGCCAAAGGACAGTCAAACTCCTCTGGCACATCACCCCATACAGAGCGCATCACCCAATGCAGCCCACACCAGCCGCACCAGTCTGGTGACGCCACTGGGTGCCTGCCTTATAAGGAGTCCCTGATGAGATGCCAGTACATTCTACAGTGAATACAAGGGGCTTCTTGGAGTGGCCTGCTGTATCCTGAGGTTTGTGGGCAGCCATAGTTTGTTCCATATCCTGAGGTTGAGAGGAAGGAGTTGCAGCTAGGCTGGCCAAGAACTCAGATTTTTGGTCAGCACTGCCATTCTTACTCGGGCCTTATCATGGACCCCTATGGGTCTACTCATTACTATACCTGCTCCTGAGGTGGTATAACTCTGAGGGCTGGAAGAGGGCATTTCTGCCTTGGAAACAGGCTTTGGATACAGAGTAACTGCTCTGCCCTTGGCAATGCTAAACATGCCCTCAACTTGCCGCTCCTGAGCTGCTTAGGCTGCCCCAGTTAGGGCAGAGCAGGTCCACCTCTCTTAGGGCACCCTATCTTGCCTTGCTCTGCCCTAAGCCTCCTTCAGAGTAACTGGGCTGGAGCATCTTGCAGTTGCTCCAACCTAGTGTTAGATAGGGCAACCTAAGGGCTCTTATGTGGACAGATTAGTTGCTCTGGATTGGGCTGTAAGATGACTTTCCATAAGATAACACTAGAGGGTGATGAGCTGCGTGGACCTGTAACTGCTATGGATTTTGCCGTAAGTCCTTTTTGTTTGTCATGGGCCAATAGGATGATAAAGCTCCAAAGAGGCAGAATGTTTGAATAAAGTTGCCAACTTTGAATCTTGAAAGCTGTGCTGCATCTCTATCTGAAGGGCTGGAATTCATCTGTTGAATTTCCACCTGCTTCACACCCATTAATATGTAAGATACCTTTTCAGAAAAAGTGGCAGACTTTGGTTTGGATCTTGATATAGCAACAACTGTATTTGTTGCATTCTTTGTTAATGTGGGCTTTGTTTTTATAGTTTATTATATTTTCTTAGTGAAAGAGTGAACTCTTAACAAATCCAGCACCTTAGATACACCACATCTTAATTTTAAAAAAAATTCTGCTTAAAATGGAATGGGTATAATATAGAGTTTATAGCTCTAAAATGTATAAACAGCTATAAGGGTGTAATCCACTGAATATGAGAGAGATAATTGGAGAATTATTAGTATATTAGTCAACAAAGTCCACAAGGTTGTTTATACCACAAAGGAAATTGATAAATGTTTCACTGTCACCAAAGGGCTCATTATCTAAGATAAGATGTGGAAGAGATACCCATAATAGCCATTGTGAAATACACAACAGGGTGAAGAGAGACAGTTGCTCTCCAGGGCACCATTTAAATACAGAAGTGCCTCTTTGCCCAGTTAACAGGGATTAACTTCTTCATTTGAAAAAAAGAATTAAGGAATAAAACTATTGGCTCTGGGCTTTAATCTGAATTAATTTAATTGATAATTGCAACTTTTAAAAAATCTTACTGCTAGATGACATTAAAAACCCTATGGAACAAATCCTGCAACCGTATATGTCTGTTTTAAATTGCCTTTTGCCTCAGTGCAATGATTCATAAAATGAAGAGCGTTAATCAAATATTTTACAGGACTGGGGTCATTTAATTTTCACCATCTTCAGTAGTTTTGCTTTAAAACACATCATTTGAGACAGAACTATGTGATAATTAATAAGCAAGCTATTAGTACTTGCCATGCATTATTTATCTTGTAATTTTAAAATGCCTTCAATTAATACTACTTCCAATTTGGCAAAGATCGGCAGTGTGGAAGTGTCTTGTAACTGATATTATTGTTACTGCTGATAACTTCTACTATTGCTTTAGTATGCTTCTCATATGTTATCTTGTAATCTTTGCAAACAACCTTATAATGTAAGTCATAATTATTATCCATGGGCCAAGAGGAGAACTTGCATAAACTAATTAGTGAGTTTATTGCAAAGTTCTGCAGACTACCACAGAATCTTTTAAATCTATTTTCTACATTATTTAAATAGGACTCATATCCTAAATTATGGAGACCGAATGGTATGTGTTTCTATGGAGGAATTCAGTCCAAAGCACATGAATGAAAAATAAGTGCCATTGCTCTGGACTTATTTCCACATAATCATTATCTTAATTGGGCTCCAAGTATGGACAACTTCATTAACACATTAACAACCTTTATTTAGTATTGTGCAGTGGAGGCCCTCAAAATAAGGAACAACCTCTGATCTTAGCAATGTCATAAATGAAGTAAAAAATAATGTGATTGGCTAATATGGAATTCTCACAGTTGTGATTCATTACTGTCGCAGAAGTAGGAGCAATGGTGGATAAAACAAAAGGTCTCCCAAAGAGCTGGATGATATCTTGGAGGTCATCAAGTTCAACTCCTCTGCTTTGTGCAGGCAATTACAACAGCATCACAACCAGGTAGATGCCCACACTTGGTTTTCAAAAATCCATCAACAGTCCACCACTGGCAGGTAGTTCAACTCTACAGAATTCTTACAGCTAGTAAATTCTTCCTCATGTCTGGCATAAATCTACTTCCCTGTAATTTCAATCCATAGGCTCTAGCCCTACTCTGAAGCAGAGATCACCTTTTCTTTCCTTTAGTGTCCCTAGAAGGCAGTTCTCATGAACTACAGGGTGACTGAAGAGTAACTCCCTATATTGTAATTTATAAGTATTTTAAAAAACGGAGTTACTTTTCAATCATCCTCTAGAAGGCAGTTCTCTAGATACGAGAAGGCATCTCTACTCAGAAGTAAGTCCCATTGTGTTCAATACTACTTACTCCCAGGAAAGTGTGGTTATGATTGCAGCCTTAATTAGTCTCCTCTTTTTCTGGATTTGAAGCTCTTTTAACTGATCATCATAAGTCTTGGTTTCCAGACTCCTCACCATGTTTGCTGACTTCCTCTGTATCTTCTCCTGTTTATCAAATCCTCCTTAAAATACATTGTCCAAAACAGTATTCCAAGCAAAGCCTGATTAGTGCAGCATAAAGTGGAACAGTTAACTACTCATGTTCTGAGTCGTGGCATGGAATTGTAATGGCAGTCGAGCCCCAGTAGTGTTAACTTACTGCTGGTTACTTACATACTCAACTTACTGCTTACAACTTACTACTGATTAAGTGGTAATTTTCTCTTTGAAGTCTCACTGCTTCAAAAGTCCAACATAACGTAAGTAACAAAGAAGGCCAGAAATCTGTACCTTGAGTGGTGTGTAGAGAAGCAAATGACGTGAACCTTTTGTGAAAACGTTAATGACCAGCTGTTCCTGCCCAAATTTCCTTTTCCAACAAGTTCTCTTCTTTACAATTCTTTACCATTCAACTCCATCTTTGCTCTGACTTCAATATTCTATTTTCCTGTGAACTCTTCTTAATAATTTTGAATTTGATACAGATACATTAACAAAACAGTTCTTGAAGCTATGGATTCTAAGAACCTTGAGAACAAATTCACAACAAAGTAGCCAAAGAGTATGAACCACCTATATATACTGTATGACCAAAATTGAATCAGGGCCTTACAGTTACTTGAGCACAGCCAACTAAATGGTTTCAAACTGTGTTAAACCTTAATTCAGTTCCAATTAGTTTTAAATTTTCTTGTATAAAATAAAATATTTTTGTGACCCATTTGAAAAAAGACAAGTCAATGATGTGAACCATCTTCTCATAGGTTCCCAGGTTCTTGTGAGGACAGAGAGGTAAGAGAGGACAGTGTGATCTTATGTCCTCTTTCTCCAGGCTACGTCCTCTTTTTTTATTCTTGTGTCCTAGGAAAAAAAATCTTCCTTGGCCTCCTCTTCCTTGTGAGCAGACAGCATGTAGAATTCTTGTAGTCAGTAAATTAGATCTAGTAAATTAGATAGATAGATAGATAGATAGATAGATAGATAGATAGATAGATAGATAGATAGATAGATAGATAGATAGATAGATAGATAGATAGATAGATAGATAGATAGATGTAATAGTTTTAAACTTAATAATAAGTAATATAGTGTTAAAGTAACCACATAAAGGCAATATACAGTACAGGCATCCCCCTCTTATTGGACAAGCCCTACAATCCAGAGTAACTACGGGAGCACGTAAGACACATTATGTGTACCCGTAGTTACTGCACCATCTAATGAAAACCTATGGGAAATTCATACTGCAATCCACAGCAAATTGTTCTTGCACCGGAGCAAGGACTCCCCGTAGTTACTCTGGATTGTGCCCAAGGTTTAGAGCACTGTCCAAAAGTGAAAACCATTGAAAAGTAGAACCCAATGTTTTTTTACTTATAAATGTTGCTCCCAATGCTTTATTAACTAGTAAATTGCAAATGCCCCCTTTACCTTGCAAATTCCTGCTGCCTCATAAAGATTTCCTCAAATCTCATTAACTCCTTTGGGAATGGGATTAGCCCAGGGGCTATGACATAGGGGAGGGCAATTTTGCCCTACAGAACAGCAGAAAGAGGTTTAAAGAGCAGAGCATACAGTGAACGAATGAGTTATGGGTATATTTGAAAGGTGTTGAAAGAGTGGATCATACGAAAATCAATTGTCAGAAAGTGGGGGTTACCCGTATATGAGTGTTTTAGCTTTTGTTTTGTCATGTTCTACATTCTTCTTGGGTATCTTACATTTTGGTGAGCCTTGTCCTGTGTTTTTGGTGTTGTTGTTTTTTTGTTATGACATATGGTCACCCTGCATATATGGCCCTGAACTCCTTGAAGGAAGAGTGAGGTAGGAATATTATAGACAAACCTTTAGTAGTAGTCCTAGATGGGGCTCTTTCTATTTTAAATTAAAGTTGGGTTAAGATTCTGGTTTTTTTGGCAAAAACAAAAGTTTGCAATAAGGAAGAAGCACGTGGTGAAGAACTGATCAGAAAAGTGTTTAGAAGTTGGTGACCTCCTTTTGCCTCTCTCCAAGGTCCTGACAGGGCCTGGCATGTGCTAATCTGGTTTGTCCCCACTTGTGCTCTGGAGAAGGCAAACCACTGATGGTCACCCCATCCACAAGACAAGTGGGGAATCTATCCTCCTGACATCCTAGGAGTGTCTAAAAAAATCTATTGATTTCAGTAGGAGAAAAGGATTGCAGCCTTAGGATATATCTCCCCATGAGCCAATTTACAGTTCAGTGCAAAGCAGGTCTACTCAAAATGAATTCGATGGATGTTAAAAAGTTACAGACAGGGTGACCATATGTCCTCTTTTTCCAAGACATGTTCTCTTTTTAAACTCTGAGTCCCAGAAAAAAAATTCATTATTCTACTCCTTTTCCTTTTTAGCAGGCAGCATGTAGCCTTCGTGTAATTCATAAAATATATTATATATTTTGTATTTTGAATATATTATAGTTTTAAATTTAATAATAATCAAAATAATTATTCTGGTTGTCTGTTCAAGTGGCTTCTGCTGGTGTTCTTTTTTGCATTTTAGGTTGTGAGCCCTTTTGGGACAGGGACCCATTAGTTTTTAATTAGCTATTATTATTTTTCCATTTTCTTTGTAAACGCTTTGTGAACTTGTTAGTTGAAAAGCGGTATATAAATACTGTAGATAGATAGACAGATTATTAAATTAACCACTTGAAAGCAGTATAGATAAGTGACTGCCTGCTATACACACGTTCCTGAAAGTAAGTTCCATAGAACACAATGGAACTTACCTATGACTTACCTAGACATGCTTAGGATTGCACTCTTTAGCTTTTATTTTGTTGTGTCCTACATTTTTCTTGTGTGTCTTACATTTTGGGGTACCATGTCCTTTTTTCTGGTTGTGACATAAGGTCACCCTGATTACAGAGAGGTAATAATTACACTGTGATTACAGACTGCTAACAGTCCAAAATCCCTCTACTTGAATACATTTTTTAACTGAAGTCTTATGGAACCCACGTTTCAGAAAGAGGGAGAAAATAGGCTTTTAGTGTTCTTCCTGTACAATCCAGGAGGTTCACCATGTCCCTCAGCCAGCCTTGTTGTCATATATTCAGGTGTTAATGCCTAATTTGCTCTTGGATCCCACCATGAGCTCCCTATTTTGAACACCTTTCATTGAATTAGAGACTCTCAGGTTTGGGGTAAGTCAGGGCAGTGAGACCATTCATTCATTCATTAGATGGACCTTTCCCATGCTAATGCCCATTTTGGTTCCTCCCCTCCTGCTGTCCCTGTGGGGTAGGTAAGGTTTATTGTGAGTGACTGGCCTAAGGTCACCCTGGAAGCTTCATGGCCAAATAGGATTTAAATGTGGATCCTCCAGGTCTCAGTCCAACTCCCTAATTACTATTATACCATCCTGAATCACAGCACAATCCTAGCTACCGTCTACTCAGTAGTAAGCCCCATTGTGTTCTGTCTGTCTTACTCCCAGGAAAGTGTCTTTAGGAAATCCAAGAGATTTTCTTGGATGGCCATAAAACCAAGGAGTGCCCATTTCAATCAATGTGATTCGTTTGGTGATGAGGACTGGGGAAAGTTGACTTTTGGTATTCTCTGGGGTGAGGAAAGATCCTTTAGAAAGATAATATTTGGGAATCTGCCTCCTGACCTCCTGGAGATGTGCTTGGAAGCTCATCACATTCATTACAATGGAACTTCTTTCCTGGGAATCAGACTCCAAATTAAAGTCCTGGTCCTTCTAAAGTCACTGTCCTGATCCTCGACCTACAATCAAACATTTCAAGGTCAGAGCAGACTTTTAGGATCTTCTCAGTGCTGAAGATCTCAGGGCAGAAGACTTCCATCTTCCTTCCCAGTTAAAATAAGGAATCCCACAACGAATTATTGACATAGCTGGTTTTATGGTTTGTTGGCAATCTCTTGGCCACGTTTGTAGCAATGGGGCGGGGGTGTTGAGCAGACCAAGTGTGGAGATTCAAAACCCTGTCCCATTTTATCCGTGTGAAGATCTCACACCTGAAATCTGGCAGATTTGAGATCTGCCCATAATTGGACCAGATCCCTAGACCAGAAGGTAAAAATTAAAGGACGTGGAGAAGGAGGTTCATCTCTGCCCCTGATTTCAAGAGTAATTCAGAATTGCAATCAATCTGGATTGCATCAGAATTGCATCTGGATTGCATCTGGATTATATTTAAATTGCATCTGAATTGCAACTGGATTACAGTATATTTAAATTGCATCTGGATTGCAACTGGATTACAGTATATTTAAATTGCATCTGGACTGCAACTGGATTACATTTAAATTGCCTCTGGATTGCATTTGAATTTGTTTGTTTTTGGTGGGAGCTGCATGTTTCTACAAGGGTCCTGAACTGGACCAGATTGGACCTGGTGCTTCCAAATACACACACACACACACACACACACACACACACACACACATACACACACACGAACAAACAATTCCTTCTCACATATTTGGCAAAAACCTGTACCAACATTTGCTGGCCCATGTTTTTAAGATCAGATCCTCAAGAGACCCCCTTTCTAGCCACATGTGGTTGATCTGTTCTGCTCTAGACAGGGCTTCCGATGAGGTGTAACCTGCGAGTTACACACCTTCAATCTGCTTTGGGAGGAGAGCGGGGAGGATAAATTAGTGATCCTCATTTTATAGATGAAAGTCAATTCCTGTCCAGATGTGCTATTTTCCTTCTGAGCAAAGGAGGGCGAGCACTGATTCTGAATGCGGGTCTTGCTCAGATGGGTAGTAACGAGTGAGTAACTGCGATGTTCCAAATTGTGTGCTTTCCTCGCACTATGCAATGTACACTGCTGAATAGCTGAGCAAAGGGCAGTTTTGGAAATTACTACTGAATCACAAACACTTTTCTTCTGATTACCTGTAGGAAAAAGGACTCCTCAATCCTAAACGTACTCCGGAGTAAGATCAGCGCAGAATTCAGTCTTCAAATGCTTAACTCTGATCCATTCTAGAGAATTGTGGCTGTTGCTGGGGATGGTTACTCTGAACCCAGAGTAACCCCAAAAAGCACCCTTTGTGGACGTCGCCTGGTCTCAGAGCCCAAACCTATGCATGTCTACTCAGAAATGAGCCCCATTATACTCAATTGAGCTTACTCACCGGTAAGTGTGGATATAGGATTTCAGTTACAAGCGTGTGTGGTATCCAGTGGAGATGAAATCCCCTAGACCCCTACTTGCTAAGGGTGGTCCTTTGATACTGATAAAGCCAATGGGTTCAGTGGGTCTTACTCCCAGGAAAGTATCTTTAGGATTGCGGCTATAAAAGAAAAAAGTTGGGGAAAGGGGGAAAAATGTCCATCCCATAGCGCAATTTTATAAGAGCGACAAGAGTCTCTTGTTCTCTGGTTTTAATGGAGGCTGTATTTACTATATTTTTCTTTAAACAAATGCAAAATCAATTTGGGGGGGGGGTAAATCAGGAAAGGGGCAGGTGTCCTATTAGTGTTGGGGGCAAAAGCTTCAATCACACTTGTCTTTGTGTTGCCATCGCTTCCTTTCACCATGTAATGCAAGGGCTTTGCTTCCCCAGAGTGTGATGATGAAGATGAAGAGTATTTATAAACTGCTTTTCCAGATGATTATGTTGATGATGATGAGTATTTATAAACAGCTTTTCCTCTGCCTTCTTCAGATGATGATGGTGATGATGAACAGTATTTATACTGTTTCAAAGAGAAGTTCACAAAGCGATTTACAGAGAAAATAAAATATCTAGTGGCTAATTAATAAAATTATTTTTTAAAATTCGTGCAAAAGCTAAAAAATATGGGTGGCTATAAATTATTCCCTTCCCCAAAGAAGCGCTTCCACCAGGAACCAGCTACTGAAATTCCTGCACCCAGACAAGATCCTCTCTTTTCCTGACCTGCCTGCCAGGTTGACCAGATCATTTTTCCCAGGACCTGTCCTCATTTTCAGCCACCTGTCCTAGAAAATGTTTCCCTTTCCCCCTATGAGCGGGCAGTTCAGAGAGCACAATCCTAAGCACGTCTAACTCAAAAGTTAGCCCTATTGCGTTCAGTGGGGCTTACTCCCGGGCAAGTGTCTTTAGGATGGCAGCCAGTGTCTTCTTAGGAGTAATAAATTATATTTAATATAGTTTTAAATTTCATAATCAGTAATTCAGTGTTTAAATTAACCACATGAAATCAACATACGACTTTTTATTCTTTTATGTCCTACATTTTTCCTGGATGTCCTACATTTTGGGGTGCCTGTTCCTCTTTTGCAGTCTTGACATCTGATCATCCTGATCCCTTTTCCAGAAAATCTCAGAAAAAAGAGATATTTCCAGAATGGGCTTCTAAAGGCAAAACTGCAGCAAAGGGGAAGGCCTGAACTGAACAGACTGAAATTCAAGTTAATCTAAATTTCAGGCTAAATCTACCCCCGCACACCCCATTTAAATCCACAACTTCATCGCCCTGACAGCGCAGTCCTGTGCTCGTTTACTCGGAAGTAAGGCCCATTGTCTTCAATGGAGCTTACTCCCAAATCACTATATATGTACAGTTTGTACCTATGTTTGTACAAAGGTACATATGTCCATTTCCCTGGGAATAAATTCCACTGAATTCAATGGGGCTTACTTCTGAGTAGACACGCATAGTCTTGGTCTCTAAATCAGGTGGATCCAGGCACTTTCCTTATTTCAGATCAGCGGCGTATGAAGGTTCACTTGGCACCCGCTGCACATTAATTTGTGGCACCACCATGCGAGGAAAATTATACTAATTCATTTAATTAATGAATCGGAATTGTAATTTTAAATCTTTTTTTAAGAAGGGACAATAGGTTACCATATATCCTGTTTTTCCAGGACATGTCCTCTTTTTTAGCCTTGTGTCCTGTAAAAAAATTCTTCACTGTCCTCCTTTTCCTTGTGAGCAGGCACCACACAGCCTTCTTGTAATTAATAAATCACACATAACAAATTAAATGTAATAGTTTTAAACTGAATAATATGTCATGTAGGCTGCAATCCTAAGAGAACTTTCCTGGGAGTAATCTCCATTGAACTCAATGGAACATACTTCTGAATAGACACAAATAGGGCTGACTGATAGTGTTTAAATTAATCAGATGAAAGCAATATATGTAAGTGATTTTAGCTTTTATTTTGTCATGTCCTATATTTTTATTGGATGTCCTACATTTGGAGGGGCTTGTTCTCTTTGTATGTTTATGACATCTGATCTGGTCACTCTGGAAAAAGGCCTCCTTTCCCCAAAGTCCCTTTTTAGCAAATCAAGTGTGAGAGTTAAGTATCCTGAAGTTGGGGAGAGAAATTGGAAATTCTCTCCCCTTCTGTCTTTAGGGAGAAAAGTCCAATGTGTTTTTTTGTTTTTGTTTTTGTTTGGATGGGATGATCTTTTTACTGAGGTATCCCCCCCCCCACTTTCCATCAAAGTTCAGGAATTCCCCAGCAAAGAGTGCAAATGGTCCTTCCTGCTCCTAGTTGAAAGGGAAGCCCGGCCAAGGTGTGAAGCTCTCTGCAGGTTGTGCACACACAATCTGTGGTAGCTGCGGTTGCATCTAACCCAGGGAAGGGAGAAACAGGGAGAGGGGGGTACATATATATAGAGAGATAGATAATTATGCTTCTCAATGGGCAGGCGAGAGAGAGAAAGTCTAGACTCTGCCGCATTTCAATGGGATGTGGATCAAGCAAGTCTTTGAATGCAGCTGGAAGGATGGGGAGCAGCCCCCCTAGGTGGAGGGGAGATGGCCACTTAGGAGGAGCTCCCACCACCACCGCCTTTCATCTTCAGACCACTCCTAGGCTGCCCTAGGCTGCCACCCAAAAAAAACCTTGCTCTCCAAAAATCCCCCTCCATACAGTTGACCGAGGGCGCGATCATCCCAAGCGTGCCTATTCAGAAGTCAGCCCATTGTGTTCCATGGGACTTACTCCCAGGCAAGTGTAAGTCTCGGTTGGCAGGTCAGAGCCCCACTCCCAGAAGCTGAGATCAGCCTTATTTTTTTTTATCACCCCCAAACAGATTTCACAACCCAGTCTTACGCATGCCTACTCAGAAGTGTTTTATGGGACTTACTCGCAGGGAAGTGCGCATAAGATCGCAGCTACAGTCAGGCCAGATCACCCAATTGATCTGGATCATACAAGAGGGAGGTGTGCGCAAGCGCACTTCTTCGGAGAGCCCCCCCACCTGTGACCATATCCTCTTTTTCCAGGACATGTCCTGGATTTTAAAAAACTTCATTGTCCTCCCTTTCCTTGTGAGCAGGTAGCATGTAGCCTTCTTGGAATTCATAGATTATATATTTAAAATATAATAATATTTTTTGTATATTTGAAATTTAATAATAAGCAATACAGAGTTTAGAGCACAATCCTAACCATGTCTACTCAAAAGTAAGCTCCATTGTGTTCAATGGGTCTTACACCAGGGGAGTGTCTTTAGGACTGCACCCTAAATCAAGTATATGAAAGCGAGAGAGAGAGAGAGAGTAGGAGGGATGTTTTAGCTTTTATTTTGTCTTGTCCTACATTTTTCTTGGGTGCCCTACATTTGAGGAGGACCTTGTCCTCTTTTATTTTAGGTTCTGACATATGGTCCCCCTGACCTGGACCACCATCAAGGACACCGGAAGGAGCCCCCCTATATATATACTGTATATGATAAATTTATAATATGCTGTATAAGCTCTCCAAGTTAGAGGAGTCACAGGTGAGCCTCTGCACTTAGCTGCTGCCTGATGAGTTTAGTGCCACCGAGCTTAGCCAATAGGTGGGCGCTTGGAGAAGGGGTCTGGACGGTGACTGGAGCGCCTCGGAAAGCCCCTCCCCGGCTGCTGGAGAGGAGGGGGCGAGTCTTTATAAGCGCTTTCTAGCAGGGCAGGCGGACTCTGTGGGGTGGTTTTCAGGGGCTGGTGGGTGCTCTGTCTGTGAGGCTGAGGGGTCGCCCCGGGCTGGGGAGGACATTTTTCTGGACTGGGACTTGGGGAGGGTCGGGTTTGGAAAGCACAGTCTCGGCGCCTTGCGCGGGTTTGGGGGACTCTAGGCGAGTTTGGAGGGACATTTAAGGAGACCCTTGGCGGGCTTGGGGGACCTTTGAAGGGAGCCTTTGCAGGGATCTTTGGGGGGAACTTTAGTAGGCTGAGGGGGCTCTTGGCGGGCTTAGAGGGAGCTTTGGCAGGCTTGAGGAACCCTTGGAAGGACCCTTGAGGGGAACCTTGGAGAGCTTGGAGGGACCCTTGAGGGGAACCCTTGGCGGGCTTCGAGTAACCTTTGGTAAATTTGAAGGGAACCCTTAGGGAGCTTGGAGGGACCCTTGAGGAGCTTGGAGAGCCCCTTGAGGGGTACCCTTGGAGAGCTTGGAGGGACCTCTTGACCCGTGGGGGGCACCCTTGCCGGGCTTTGTGGGAGCCTTGGCGGTCCTGTGGAGATGCAGCTGGGGGAGCAGCTTCTGGGGAGCGTGTCCAGCTTGCCGGGGACCCCCTTCTACCCCCTGGAGAGCCGCCCCACAAGCTCTGCGCGCCACCCCAGCTCCGCTTCTCCTGCGCGCCTGGACTTGGAGAAAGTGCCCAAGAAGTTTGGAGAGGTGGCCCCGTCGGGGATGCTGAGCGAGGCGGAGACGGGCGAGTCTGACCCTGTTGGGCGCAAAGGCTCCCCTTGCCCGGCCGAGGAAGAGGCTCTACCCCCTGCTCCAGCACCCCCTCGCTACCCCCTGGACGGCTTGACCCCGGAGCGCTACTACCTCCAGTCTCCCGGTGCGCAGGCGGCTGGAGGAGGCGGCGGCGGTGGCGGGGATCTGGGGGGGCCCTGCGCCCTCTTCCCCTATGCAGGGGCGGCCGCGGGGAGCACCCAAGCCGGCTCCATGTACCCGGCACCCACGGGTGCTCGTTACCCCTACGGCTCGGTCCTGTCTCCCCCCACCGGCTTCTCCACCGCGGCGGGCAGAGCTCCCTTCCCGGGTACCTACCAATACGGCCAAGGGGCACCCCCCGGCAGCCTCTACAGCCCCTACCCGGCCACGGCCGGCTCCTGCGGGGGGCTGAGCGCCCTGGCGATGCCCGGAGGGACCGGAGGGCTCCGTGCCCAAGTCTTCCTCTGCAACCGGCCCCTCTGGCTCAAGTTCCACCGGCACCAGACGGAGATGATCATCACCAAGCAGGGCAGGTACGCTTACTTGCGAGTAAACCCTTCCCACTGACTTGAGACACGCTTTACTTCTGAGCATAGGGTTGGGCTCTCAGGTTGCAACCTTATCCACACTTACCTGGGAGTAAACCCCATTGAGTTTAATGAGACTTTCTCTGAGTAGACGTGCAAGGGATTTAACTGTCAGCTGCAATTCTATCCACACTTACCTGGGAGTAAACCCCATTGACTTTAATGAGACTTTCTCTGAGTAGACGGGGATTTAACTGGGATTCTCATTGGATTTAACTGTCAGGCTGCAATTCTATCCACGCTTACCTGGGAGTAAATCCCATTGACTTTAATGAGACTTCCTCTGAGTAGACGTACATGGGATTTAACTGTCAGGCTGCAATGCTAGCCACACTTCCCTGGGAGTAAGCCCCATTGATTTGAATGAGACTTTACTTCTGAGCATAGGATTTAGCTTTCAGGTTGCAATCCTATCTGCACTTCCCTGGGAGAAAGCCACATTAACTATAATATGACTTTACTTCTGAGTAGACAAGCATAGGAGGGGGCAATCCTTATCACATTTATCTGGGAGCAAGCTCAATTGACCATAATGCAGGATGACCATATAGACATGTCCCTTTTTTTAGCCTTGTGTCCTGGGGGAAAATCTTCATTGTCTTCCCTTTCTTTGTGAGCAGGCAGCATCTAGCTTTGTAATCAATAAATTAGATGTAAGAAATTATATGTAGTAGTTATAAATTTAATAAGTAATACAGTGTTTAATTTAGCCACATGAGTGTTTTTAGCTTTTATTTGGTCATGTTCTACATTTTTCTTGGGTATCCGACATTTTGGGAGAGTCACGTCCTATTTTTGTGGTTATGACTTCTGGTCATCCAGCTATAATGAGACACTTTTGAGTAGACATGCATAGGTTTGGGCTCTCAGTGGGGAGCAGCCCCCCATCCAGGATGCTGAAGGGAGAGAGGACTGGAAATTGCCCCAAATTGGTCTGTAACTGGTATGGATGGGTGGCTTGCTTCCCTTGGCACACCTGTGCTTTCAAGACAAAGGCAGCATTAATCCACCTTGAGCCTATTGAGAGCCCCATCCTAGGCAGGTCTACATAGGAGTTAGTTCCATTACACATCCATGGGGCTTACTCCCAGGAAAGTGTGGATAGGATTGTAACCTTAATCATGAGTTGATTTCATTGGAACTGTTTTCCTGAACCAGATGTGATGAATCTGGTATTCTGTGGTCCCATGAAACTGATAATACCATGTCTTTCATGGAGCTCAATACTTCCAATACTTACTACAGAGAGTAAGCCCCACTGAAAACAATGGGACTAATTAGGCAGGTATAAGATTGAGCTCTAAATTTCTTTAGCTGTAGGTTAGTGGTTTAAAAATGAGAGTTTCTAGTGGATGAAAAGGAACCCGTCAAGTTGGAAATAAAACGAATTTGGAGTCGACATTGAGACTTGTGCTAAAATTCTTTGGTCTGTGTATTTGTTAATATTTTGTCTTGTCTTTACTAGATCACTCATCTTTTTATCATCCTTTTGGCATCCTCTACAGCTCTATTTATTCTTTCTCTAACCCAGTTGAGGAGTCGGAAATCTAAAATGAGCCATCTGTAAATTTTTATTAACAGTTTTTAACATCTTCAACCCTAAACCTCTTGTGTGCAGACTTTAATATGAGCAGCTACAGAAGATGACACCCATGGGTGGCAAGGTGTCCATGAAGACCCCCCAAAACTTAGGGCGTTAAAGCTGTGGAGCCCAATTCTATGCATTTCTACACAGGAGTAATAAATGCAAATAGGGCTTACTCCCAGGAAAGTGAGGATAGGATTGTAGCCTAGCGATTACAATACCCTTTAAAAAGAATAAATGTGGCCCCCACATGGCTACTGGTTATTACAAGTTTCCCCTCTTTTTCTGAAAATGAAATGCAGTTTTTTGGCATGTCTTCTGTGTTTAGTGGGACAGCCCAATCCCTTGTATTCCTTTGCAGTTCTACTCAGACTTCAGCCCCACTGTACTCAATAGGACTTGCTCCCAAGAAAGTGTGGAAAGGATTGTGTAACCTTACTCTTTAGGAAGTCTACCTATAACAGAAGACTTGTAGTCTTTACAGAGTGGGCATTGCTAATTTTTGTGAAATTGTTACAATGCTGCACCACCCAACCCTTTATTGTGGCTTGGTTTTCCAGAGTACTGTACCTGAGCCATTGATGCATGACTGTGATACAGTTAATATTTTATCGTTTATTATATTATTATAGTCATTAATATTAATCAAGAGGGAGATGAGGAGAAGCAATGGTTAAAGTTAAAAAATATTTGAATCCCAAACTTCCTACTTGGAATAGATACAATTTAGTCTAGTATGTGATTGGGAGGTGTTGTGGCTATCCCTGGACTGGAGGAGAGTTTCTTGGTCTCTTTTCCCTGGAGCAATTAAGCTAGAAGCTCTATTGCTTGCAGAAAAGAAAGCCAAATCCCCTCCTTGCAATTCTTCTAAATATAAAACCCACCAGGGGAACCGCCATCTGCCTCCAGTCCTCTGCCCAGGTGCTAGCCAAGGCTGAAATGCACTGCCAAGGACCAGGAAATGGTGAGGATTTTTTTAAATCTTCCCTTCTTTCTTAATGCATTTCCTCCTTCTAACTGCAGGAGAATGTTTCCTTTCCTGAGCTTCAACATCACTGGCCTGAACCCCACAGCCCACTACAATGTCTTTGTGGAGGTTGTATTGGCAGATCCCAATCATTGGCGCTTTCAAGGGGGAAAGTGGGTGACCTGTGGGAAAGCAGACAATAATATGCAAGGTAAGGATCACTGGGAGGAAAGGACAGCTAATATGAAAGGGGAATTTTTTTTCTAATTTTATGTCAGTTCAGAATGTGTTGCATATTTATTTTTTGAGGGTGGAGTGGAAATGTGTTATCTACCATTTTCTCTCTAGTCCAGTCAATGTGGGGGTGAAAGGCTGCAGTTTATCTGCTTTTGAAATGAATGACCCTGAACCCTCTCTGGAAAACAATTTGAGCTTGGTACCCATTGTCTTTTTTGGGCAGGAAAGAGAGAAAGATTTATCGTAGGAAATGATAGGAGAAAGGGCAAGCCTTGTTGAGAGTCCCTTTGCTCTCTATTATGGACCCCACTTCTTTTAAAGCCAATGGCTCCAGTCCAACATGAAATTAGCTTGTATGCATGACTGCAGCTAAGCCTTAAATTGGGCAGCTCAGTAGAGCCTATATGCATTTCCTTCTTGGAGCCATCTTTAATTTGGTGATCTCTCTTTATTCAGCACAATGGGAAGGAACCCTTTTCCTTAACTCTTGGGTTTGTTTGTGTTTTGCCAACAGGCAATAAAGTTTATGTTCATCCAGAATCTCCGAACACTGGAGCCCATTGGATGAGGCAGGAGATCTCTTTTGGGAAACTGAAACTTACAAATAACAAAGGCGCCAATAACAATAACACTCAGGTGAAATGGTGTTGTTTTTTACTGTATTGGTTTAGGCAGTACTTTTCGAAGACTACAGTATATGGTGGATTTTGGAAATGGATCTGCATACAGTAGCTTCTGAATTCTCTGGAGTTCTGTCATTGGTTCCAAATCCTCACTAAAATCTGGCTTAACCTGCTGACCCTTTCAGATTGCATAAGTTCTACCCCCATCCATGCCAGTTGGGGGGCGGAAATGGCCCTATAAGAATAACTTGATGGTTGCATAACTTGATGCTTAAAGATAAGTTCAAGAAGTCTAAGGACTAAGTTGAGTATCTTGTTCCTCTTCTTCCAGATGATAGTACTGCAGTCTCTCCACAAATATCAGCCACGTCTCCATATTGTAGAAGTGTCAGAAGATGGTGTTGAAGACATGAATGACTCCTCCAAGACACAGACATTTAATTTCCCTGAAACACAATTCATAGCAGTTACAGCATATCAGAACACTGATGTAAGGATCAAGCATGCTAATTATGCAAATTAGCTTTTGTATGAGATGCATTAATAGCTATTTAAGAACCCTCGACTTGACTGATAAGAAGAGTGCTGAGATTGGGGATGCAGCCAAGATGTCTTTAAATATCATTAACTTTTTTAGGCTGAAATCTTAGGAATAGGAGAAATCTTCCTGGGAGTAAGACCCATTGAACACAATGGGACTTACTTTTGTGTAGGCATGATGAGGATTGTGCTCTCAGTTAATCATAAACAATATTATGATTATATAAGAAGTGTAGGCGCCCCTACTTTTGCTGGTGTATAGGAAATGATTAAAGTTAAAAGAATAAAATGTGAAAGATCTGGAAATAACATTTTGTTTTCTCTTTTCCAGATCACACAGCTTAAAATTGACCATAATCCTTTTGCAAAGGGATTCCGGGATAACTATGATTCGTAAGTTGTTTTTTTGTATTTCTGTGTGGTGCAATTTATTTCGGAGAAGCTTTGGTTTAAAGGCTGAATCATTAAACAAACTCTTTATCTAATTGAAAATCAGTTTTCTCATTAAATGTTGAAGCTCCACCTTAACTAATGCCCAATATATTTTATTTTTGTGCTATTTCCGAAGGGCTTGGTTCCTAGAAACTGCACAAATTTAATCCTGCTTTGAAAAAAAGATGCATGCTTGTAATGTTTGTTTGCAGTTCATCAGCTTTTAAACCGTTTCAGCAGAATACAAAACTTAACCTAAAGTATTTGGCTTCTTGTAGTAATAGTCAAAATTGCTCTTGCCAAATTATAATCTAGAAAATCTCAGAACTCATGTTAACAAATCATAGATGTGCTATGCTGTACATGTAAATTGTCTATACTATACCTGCTAGGTTTTGCAATATCAGAAACCTGATTGGCTTTTAACTAAAACTTACTATATCAGTAGGACACTGCACTATCCTTGGTGCCTGATTAAGGCCGCAATCCTTACCACCAGTTAGGCCAGCCTAAGCCCTGGCAGTAATCCTGTGCTGATCTAGGATTGTCACAAAATGCAATAAGACACTTCTGCCCCACTCCTGGGGGAGGGTTAGGCCAATGCACAGGAATAGGCTTGTCTCCCTACATCACCATGGAAAGACAGGCCAGATGAGTTAGGCTGGCCTAAATTTCTTAGGATTGTGCCCTAAGCCTCCTTGCATTTTAAGATCAACTAAATGGAGAACAGTATCTTAGCTTCTCTCTCTTATATTTGTAGCATGTACACAGCTTCAGAAAATGACAGATTAACTCCATCTCCTACGGATTCTCCTAGATCCCACCAGATTGTTCCAGGAGCCCGGTACAGCGTACAACCCTTCTTCCAAGAACAATTTGTCAACAACCTGCCACCAGCAAGATTTTATAATGGGGAAAGAACTGTGCCTCAGACAAATGGCCTCCTCTCGCCTCAGCAGAATGAAGAGGTGACAAATCCTCCCCAGAGATGGTTTGTCACACCAGTCCAGCAACCAGGGGCCAACAAATTAGACATGAACTCCTATGAAACTGACTATTCCACTAGTACCTTACTCCCTTATGGTATAAAGTCCCTACCCCTTCAGACGTCCCATGCCTTGGGATATTACCCTGATCCAACATTCTCATCCATGGCAGGATGGGGGAGCCGAGGTTCTTATCAGAGGAAAATGTCTACTGGCTTACCTTGGACCTCCAGAACAAGTCCTCCTGGATTCTCTGAAGACCCTCTTTCAAAAGAAAAAGTGAAGGAAGAAATGGGGTCATCCTGGATAGAAACTCCACCATCCATAAAGTCTCTAGATTCAAATGATTCAGGAGTCTACACTGGTGCTTGTAAAAGAAGACGACTCTCTCCAAGCACATCAAGCAATGAAAATTCTCCAACTATGAAGTGTGAGGATATTAATGCTGAGGACTATAGCAAAGACACTTCCAAAGGCATGGGTTACTATGCTTTCTATACTAGTTCTTAAGGGTTTGCATTTTGTGGTGTGTGTCTGTAGGTTTTTTATTTAAAAAAACTTGACTGGCTATACCTTTCAGTGGTGGCACTGAGATCTTTGACACAAAAGTTGTTGAAGGAACTCTTAACTACCACCTTGAAATGTGTTTGTGCAATCCTATAGAAAGTGCCAAAGCTTTTGACTGACTTCTGCAGGTAAATATGGGAAAAAACAGATTAGCACTCCAAAATGGCATTTTCTCACCTCCTCCTCCCCAGGAGATTTGGAAGGAGACCATAAAGAGGATCCTGATGCTAGCCATGTGACCCTCAGAAAGAATGGGGAAGATGTGACTATAAATAGTAAAGGAAGGTGCCTCTTGAACCGGATAGCATGTGTTAAACACTGATGTTCTACCTATAGAGGAATCATTTTTATTAAGTATGCAAGAACAAGCCTCTTTGGTTTGACAATTTGAATTTCTTTAGCCAAATTTGGCTCTATCTTGGGCAACTCTCAATGCCTTGGTAGAATGCTTGCCAACAAAGGAATCCTATCATGGTAGCAAAAATAATAATTACAGTATTAAATGTACAGCTATCTACCTAGGTATATCATAGAGAATACAACAGTTTTCTGTATATAGTTTAGTCTATTACAGTGCAGTTGAGTGAGTGAAACTGATGTGCTGGGCATTCTTCCTTTCCTAAAAACAATTTAAAACTGATAGTGGACACTGATGCTGAGAGTACATCAAAATATCTATTTATTGGTGGGTAGTGAATGTATTTTTTCAGCTGTTCTCCATTTGAAAGTGTGTGTGTGTTTGTATCTGCTGTTGCTGGGTCTGTAAATAATTTTATCAGATATTGAAAAGTGGCAAGAGACTTTAAAAACAAAGCATTAGTTTATTTAGGGGTGGGATTCTCGTCTGTACATAATTTTTAATAAATGTGTTACAATGATGGGGGTTTCTTGCTTCTGTTAACCGTAGACAGCAGATCCTGAAGAGGAATTGTCCATAAGGCTGCCCGAAGCAGCACCTTTCAAAACACTGATTTTTTTATGGTGTTTCATACAAATGTCTTTACACATCTAGACTTCTTAAAAGCAGAAAACTGCATTGACTTCTGCAGGGAGGTTAAGGGGCACAGAGGTGGGTTAATTTTCTCTCTAACTGGCTTTATATTCTTTGGTGCATCTGTGCAATATCGTTTCTTGTAAGACCTGCAGCTAAAGTCTGGAGCACATGCTGATCTCTTTTACTTTTTGCATGTCTGGGCAGCCCGTGCGGCTGAGCACATTTGGGGGAAATCCACTTGTAACTCCAAAATCAGTCAAATATTCCAGGCCATTGCAGACTTCAGCTGTGTGTGTTCTTAAATATGCCAGCCCGCCATAGGATTGATTTATTTATTTACTTATTTACTTATTTCCTAAAAGGGTGCTCAAGGATGACTGCCCCATCTAAATACTTCCAAAAGCTTGCTCTGCATGGTGAGCTGTGTGTGTATTCTTAACTGCATTCCCAACTCCAGCTTGGATATAATGCTTGGAAAGATGTGGCAGGAAGGGTGCACACTGGATTCTCCAGCCTTACTTCTTACTTATGGCACTTCCAGCCTTACTTCTTACTTATGAAAGATGTGGCAGGGAGGGTGCGCACTGGATTCTCCAGCCTTACTTCTGTGTAAGGCACCAAGGATGCAGTGGAAATAATCTTGCTGAAAAAGGAAACTAATTACTCAAGGCATTGATAGCTTCCTAAACTGCACCAGAGCACAGACAGAATATATTGCTGGAAGGGAGAAGGACTTGTTTAAAAAATCTCTTGCTGATAACAAAAGAAATGCAGCTCCCCCCCCCCCCCCGCACCTTCATCCCCATAGAGGGAAGGAGTTCTCTATCTCCTCCTTATCTTGCTGGTCAATGGGAATAATAGGATTAAATACACTGCATTTAAATACACTGCAGGCAAAATTAACAAACCACTTCCGAGCAGTTTCCAACCATCTGGAAAGCCATCAAAGTGGCAAATTGTCTGTTTTGTTTCAGGGGGAGCTGCAGGGATGGTTCTGGGAGGGGGGTTTTGATCTGACGGTCTGGAGCTTTAGGTCCAGCTCTGTCTTCAGCCCCCAGACTGGAGGATCCTTCTCAGAAACAAATCACCAACAGCGACAGGCTTTGCCTGCTCCATTAGAAAGTCCTTCCATTTCTTCAATCCATGGAAAGATTTCCATTAAGAAACCAAAAATTCATTTTTCCCCATTCTCTGTGTGTGTGTGTGTGCGTGTGTGTATATATATATAGAGAGAGAGAGAGAGTATATGATATAATATATCATATTATATTACATATATTATAATACTATATAGTATTAGTATAATCTATATATTATATATAATACTATAATATAATAAATATATACTATAATAAATATTCTACTATACAATATATAGTATAAATATATACTATTATACTATATGACATCGTATATATAACATATGCGTATACCTACATGTATATTCATATATGTAGGGTGAGCTCCTGTCCGTAGCCCAGCTCTGCGACGCCAGCTGGATCCAATCGTATCGGCTCTGCCTTTCCATTGGACTAATTCAGTGGCGTGGAGAGGGGGGATTTGCTGCTTGGGTAACAGCTTATCCTCCATAACAATCCAACCCAGGCTTTCGTGCTTCGCATGCAGCGTATGCAGCGCCAAGCACAATACCATAGTCTTTCAAGACTGACGGAGTCAAGACTGACTGCTTTTAATGTGTGTGTGCGTGCCGGCACACACATTCCTAACACGCTTGCCCATACTGCGCTTTAACTGAAACCGGATTCTCTCCAAAGCCTCGTGGATGTCAAAACGTGATTGTATAAAATCAGTATAAAACCACAATATACACTGATTGTATATATATTTTAAAATCCTTTAAATCTGGCACGGGGCATGACGGATTGTCTGATCCAGGAGATATTTTGGATGGGTATCGACAAAAAGAGGCAAAATTAATAGAGGAAGGAGGTTTCTCTTACATGTTAAATTTGGGGGAGATAAACTACTGCTTTCATCATCATCAGTGTTTATATCCAGTTATATATATATAACTTTTATGTACTATCACATCCCTGTTCTCTCCTATGTATTCCAAATACTCCCCTAAATGTTGAATATACTGAATAATCCTCTCCTAAATATTCTGAAGGGAGGATGAATATCCTGTCCTGGGAGGATGACCCATTGATTCTGAATGCAGAGTAATCTGCATTGAAGTGGGGTCTAAGGCTGCTGTCCTACACACCTTCCTGGGAATAAGTCCTATATAGAACACTGTGCAACTTGCATCCTAAGAGTTATTGAAATAACTGGGACTTAGAACCCAATCCTAGCCATTTCCTATCGGTGTACTCAATGGAGCATACTTAATACCAGGTCAGTGGTGATCAAAGGGGCAAGAATGGGGAGGTGCAGGAGATTTTCAGGGCATTTAAACCGAGGTCTACAAGCGATGAACGACGGTAAAGTAATAATCATGAACCAATATTGGAAAAGCCAAAAGGGATCCGGGTGGAGTGGAAACTACTTGTTTCTTTTAAGCACAGAGGAAAATAGGCTTTAGGAAGCATTGATCTGCCTACCTCGCAGGATTCTTAGTCAGGACCTTAACTAGGGTGACATATGTCCTCTTTTTCCAGCACATGTCCTCTTTTTAAAGCCTTGTGTCCTGGAATTCTTTTTCATTGTCCTCCTTTTCCTTGTGAGCAGCCAGCATGTCGTCTACTTGGAATCCATAAATTATAAGTAATTTATTGCATGTAATAGTTTAAAATTTAATAATAAGCCATATAGGCTGCGGTCCTAAAGACACTTTGCTGGAAGTAAGACCCATCGAACACAATGGGGCTTACTTCTGAGTAGACATGGTTAGGATTGAGCTCTAAGTCATATAGTGTTTAAATTAACCTCTATCTAGCTATCTATCTAGCTATCCATCTAATGAGTGTGTTTAGCTTTTATTTTGTCATGTCCGACATTTTTCTTGGGTGTCCTACATTTTCGAAAGGGACCTTGCCCTTTTAAATTTTTTTAAGATATATGGTCACCCTCATCACTTAATTCTTCCTCACTGCCTAAGAGTTCTGCAGCGCAGTGACATAGCTAGAGGGGGGCACAAAACACTAAGGCTGCAATCCTAGCCATACTTTCCTGGGAGTAAGCCACACTGACTCTCATGGGCTTACTTCTGAGTAGACAGATATAGGATTGTGCTCTTAAGTTTTGCAGGGAGCCTCACCGCAGAGTGGAAGCCTCCCTTTTACTTTCCCTGTCAGAAGAAGAAGAGGAGGAGGATTTGTTACTTTTATTTACTTACTTATTTTTACTTCGTAAGGCTGCAATCCTAAAGACACTTTCCTGGGAATAAGACCCATTGAATACAATGGGGGTTACTTCTGAGTAGACAAGGTAGGATTGTGCACTAAGTTACTTTTATTTATTTACTTACTGACCTTTTATTTATCTAGTAAGTTACTTTTATTTATTTACTTATTATTTATTTACTTTTATTTATTTGTTTATTTATCGCCTTTCCCATGCCAACACAAATACCCAAGTCTGCTTACAAATCTTTAATCCTTTTGTCCTCACAACAACCCTGTGATGTAGATAAGGCTGGCCCAAGCCAAGGTCACCCAGGAAGTTTCATGGCTCAGGGGGAATTTGAACCTAGATCTTCCAGGTCTCAGTCCAGCTCCCTAACCACTACACCATCCTGCCTCTCTCATCAAAATGTTGCATAGGATTGGGCCCTTTAGTGCTTTCCACCCCTTTTAGCTACTCCACTGGTGCATCCTGAAGGCTGAAGAGCTGCCCCCTGTCATTAGATCAATGAACCCAGATTTTTTGGGACTGACAGCATCAGTCGCATAGCTAGAGAGGGGCGCAGCAGTCAGTCTTGGAGGGAGCCTCATCACTCCCCTTCCTGGAATGCTGCGCCCCCCTCTAGCTACGCCACCGGACAGCACCAGTCTACTAGGAGTGGGATCAGCCTGGTTCCCATCAACCCCATATACAGGTTAGAAACCTATATAGGATTTCTAACGCATCTCCCCCTCTTTCCCCAAATGCCCCCTTTTCCAAGGCTCCCTCCCCCATCAGCAACGATTCCATGTAACCTGTATATTTTTGCACTGCACAGTTTGAAAGAAAGGGGGGAAAGGAAGGAAGAGAAGAAGCAAAGGAGGGGGGAAAACTTGCAAAAAGTCCTCACACTGTTTAATGGAAACATAAGTGCTTGGCTGGCCCCAATTAACACCTTGTGATAAGGAGGCATTCCTAAAATGGGGGTGCCAGACGCCAAATCGCGAATAAATGTATCTAATTAATCCGTCTTGGGTGACACCGATAAACAAGTCTATATTTAAAGCGAGAGAAAGAGAGAGAGAGAAAGAGAAAGAGGGAGGGAGGGAGAAAGAGAGAGAGACCCTCCATGAGATCTGCTGAGATTCTGGAGCCCCAAAGCTGGCTACAGAGTGACAGTCCCAGCCTATGCCTGTCTACTCAGAAGTAAGTCTCATTAAAGTCAAGGAGGCTTACTCCCAGGTAAGTATGAGTAAGTAATGTGGCTTACTCCCAGGGAAGTGTGGATAGGATGGCAGCTAAACAGCCCAATGCTATGCATGTCTACTCAGAAGTAAGTCCATTACAGTCAATGGGGCTTACTCCCAGAATCTTGGCAGAATGGCAGCCTAACCCTATAGAAGTAAATCCTGGTTGGAAACAATGGGGTTTACTCTCAGGAAGGTGTGAATAGGAAGGCAGCTTAATATCCCAATCCTATACATGTCTACTCAGAAGGAAGTCCCATTCGAGTAAATGGGTCTTATGCCAAGGATAGGGTCGGGCTGGGAGGCTGCAATCCTGTGCACACGTTCCTGGGAGTAAAATTCCATTGAACTTAATGGGACTGACTTTTGTGTAGAAAGATCCTGTCTGTGTGTGATTTTAGAAATGGACACATGGGGTGTGTGTGTGTGTGTGTGTGGGGCTGCCCTTCGAACACACTGACTGATTGACTGATTGATTGATTGTGTAAGTGGTACTTGGAAGTAGAAACAGAAGAGAATTTGTTCCCCCAAAACATATCTATACATTATATTATATTATATTATATCAGAGTGACGATATGTCCTTTTTTCCGGGACATGTCCTCTTTTTTAGCCTTGTGTCCTGGGGTAAAAAAATCTTCATTATCCACCTTTTCCTTGTGCGCAGGTCGCATGTAGCCTTCTTGTAATTAATAAATTATGTATAATAAATTATGGGTAGTAGTTTCAAGTTCAATAATAAATAATATTAAGAAAAAATTCTTAATTTAAATAGTTTTTTAATTAACCACATGAAAGCAATATATTGGTCAGTCAGTCAATCAACAGTGTTTATATACTGTTTTTCAACATAAGTTCACAAAGCAGGTTAGTGTTTGTAGCTTTTATCTCTATATCTATCTGTCTGTCTGTCTGTGTTTTTATTTTGTCATGTCCTACATTTTTTGGAAGGCTTATGACATCTGGGCTACAATCCTGAAGATACTTTCCTGAGAGTAAGAGCCATTGAACACAATAGGGTTTACTTCTGAGTATACATTGTTAGGATTGTGCTCATCATCATTCTGGCATGTCTACTAGCAAGTAAACCCCCCAAAAAATGTTCGATAGGGTTTTGCACACCCTATGAAGCATATTCACGAGTAAACCAACGACCAACCCTCTGTTATGGTAAAGAAGTAAACTTGAGTGGGTAGAACAGATCTCCTCTGATACGCATGTGGATTCACACGTGCATCTGGTAATAAGTGAAATCCTATTGGAGAGGCTCTGAAGCTCCCCGGAAGGGGATCTGGCTGGTCAGCGAGGCACCGAGGCATCTGTCCTCTTTTTCCAGGACATGCCCTCTTTTTCAGCCTTGTGTTTTGGGGAAAAAAATCTTAATTGTCCTTCTTTCATATAGAATTTTCATATGGATTATATATAATAACTCAAAAATTAATAATAAGTAATATAGTGTTTAAGGCTGCAATCTTAAAGACACTTTCCTGGGAGTAAGACCAATTGAACACAATGGGGCTTACTTTTGAATAGACCTAGTTAGGATTGTGCTCTTAATTAAGCATATGGAAGCAATATATATGAGTGTTTTAAGCTTTTATTTTGTCACATATCCTATATACTTCTTGTGTGTCCTATATTTTGGGTCCTTGTCCTCATTTTTGGTTATGACATATGGCCACCCTGCACCCAGACTTCATCCCTGTCCCCAATATTTCTTAAAGGGGGTAGTTAAAGTTGGAGAGGGGGACAGTCAAGGGTGCGAGCCCCATGATAAAGATGTGATGCCCAAAGCTTGCACCACTTGGACAACTGCACACTCTTGCCAGGCTCAATGCGCCGCCTAGTGGCTGCTGGATCTCAGTGTAGGAGGAAAGGCGGATTAAGAAAGAGGAAGGGGGAAAACTTCTGCCTGTGGGTGCAGGTGAACATTTGTCCTCTTTTTCCAGGACATGTCCTCTTTTTCAGTCTTGTGTCTTGGGAAAAAAATCTTCGTTCTCCTCTACTTCCTTGTAGACATGTACCCTTCTTGTAATATAATATAATATAATAAATTAGATAGATATGTAATAGTTTTAAATTTAATAATAAATAAGTTTTTGTTTTTATTGCTTAAATTGTATGTTTTTTATTATTATTATATTTTTTAAATATTGTAAGCCATTTGATTTCCCTTTTGGGAAGAAAGGTGGCGTACAAGGTGGGGTATTATTATTATTATTATTATTATTATTATTATTATTATTATTAAATAATAATAATAATAATAATAATAATAATAATAATAATAATAATAATAATAATAATAAAGAGCCAATTCTGAGTCTGAACATGGTGGATCAGTTCATGAGCTGGTTCTACATATGAACTTTGAGTTGAGTCCCATCTGTACACACCTACTTGGGAGTAAACCCTACTGAATAGGAGGGAGGTGGTTACACCATCCTAAGCTTATTAAAAGAAAGACTACCTTCGTATGATCTCAGACCTTTTCTGCACACACTTAGAAGTATTGGCTGATTCCTGGATGCTGAAGTCCCTATTGAAGAGTCACCTTCCTTGACAGCAAGGTGCTCCCTCAATTGGACATGGAACCAAATGAGGGAAGCTTCTCCAAAATCACTGAACTCATGGATAGTTTCTGGATTTAAACATCTAGCAAGATAAATGACTGTGATCTCCCCAACCAGGAAAAGTCTTCTTGGCACACAAAAGGCTGCCAGATTTCTTATGACAGAAGCTTTTGCACAGCAATAGATTATGTGACAATAAATCTGTTATCTGGAAGGTGCCAAAAGATCTGTGGAAGATTTGATCATTATCATGGAGAAGCCAGATTTCCAGGAAAGGGCTTCAGCAAAATTCATGTCTTGGAGACCCCTCACCCACCTTCTTCGCTGCAGCCCAAACTTATGTACCTGGACTCCACAAACCAGTTGTATGTGTGCAGTGAGGGAGATGGTGGAATCTCCCTCATTGGAGATCTTCAAGCAGAGGCACAACTAGCACCTGCTGGAGATGCTATAGAAGGATAACCTCTGGATTGCTGTTGGATTAAATGCCCCTTTAAGGTAATGTCTTTTAAGGCCCTTAAAAATACCGATGCAGAGGAGTGCCAGGCAATGAGATGCAAACATGTGTTGTGTGCTCCCTGAGGCATCTGGTGGGAAGCTGGACAAGATAAGAACATAAGAAGAGCCTTCACTGGATCAGTCCAAAGGCCCATCTAGTACAGTGTCCTGTATCACACAGCAGCCCACCAGATGCCTCAGGGAGCACATAAGACACCTGCATCCAACATCCCTGCATCTGGCATTTTGAGGTTACTCACATTCAAGGGCAATGCGACAGTTTACATCACCTGGTGCAGGGGGCCACTGCATCACCCCTGGGATGTGCATCATATCCCCCTAGGATAGTGCATGTGCCATGCTGGGGGGCTCTGACCAGATGCCACTGCGCATGGGCAAACTTCGCCCATGCACAGTGGCATCTGGAGTGATCCTAGGAGGGACTGGTGGCTCATGCGCAGTGGTTCACCCACTGGTTCACCCATGTGCAGTGGCATCTGGAGTGATCCTAGGAGGGACTGGTGGCTCATGCGCAGTGGTTCACCCACTGGTTCACCCATGTGCAGTGGCATCTGGAGTGCTTCTGGGAGGAAGGGGCTGGTCCCCACAAGACCCAGGTCCCCACCCAGGTGAGCTCCTGTCCTTAAGCCCAGCTCTGCAACACAACTGGAACCAATCAAATTGGCTCTGCCATTTCATTGGACTATTTCAGTGGCATGGAGAGGGGGGATTTGCTGCTTGGGTAACAGCCTATCCTCCATATAATCTACCCAGACCTTCATGCTTCACATGCAGCATCAAGCATGATACCATAGTCTTTTGAGACTGATGGATGCCAATACTATGTCTGCTGACCAAAGGCATTCATGGAAGGTGAGTCAGGTTTGCATAATTATATGAGATGCTTAAAGGACAAGAAAAACACAAGAATTCATCCTATAGTGTGACACTATGGGGAATTATGCAAACCAACTCTGAATTTGTGCTTGGCCAAAGTCCTGGAAATGTGGTCCGGATAGTAGGACTTCTGGGAGAATATGCTTGCAGGCTGGAATCCAATGTGAAATCATACTGTAGGATATTAAGAGTCCATAACAGAGTTTCTAATCAGGTATAGAAAGGGAAAATCAAAGTTTAAAGACAAAGGGGGATTTTCCCAGAGCACAAGAGCCTTGTAAATAGGGGTGTTTTGTTTTTTTACAGTAAAGGCATGTGGTATGATATGAGAACCATTTTTAGAGGACAAGATGTTAATCAAATAAGTACCAGTTACAGGGATTAAGCCATTTTTGCCCAACATTGCATATGGAACAGGGACCAAATGTGTATACCTATGTGATGGGCAAAAATTTGATTTTGAGTCAAGGCCCACCAAGGTTTAGTGCTAAAAATTTGGTTTGAATGTAAATTCTCAAATATGAGAAGAGCCTGAATAATCAAGAGAGAATCTCGACACTGCAGGGAATAGAAGAAAGGTCTTCAAAGGCAAATGTGGCATCTTCTATGTACACCTAGGCTCTGTCACCTTTCTTGGTGAGCATAAAGCACTGGTACCTAGATACTGCTTCTTCTGAATCTCGGAGGAAACATTGCTCCATCTAGTGTCTAAAAGTACTTGTGCAGGACCAGCAACTCATTTTGTGAAACTTTAGCAAGGCTGTAGAAATGGTCTCAGAAGTACTGTATGAGTAAATTGTTTGTTTGTTTGTTTGTTTGAAATTTATTTTTCAAAAAAATAACTTCTTAGAAGATGCCAGACCCTTACTGTGAGTTGGAAATAACAATACCTGTTTATAGTGAATACCTCTGTGGAAAGCCTCAGGTTGTACAATATGGAGCCGGCTTGACACTGAAGACCAGTGCAATCTTGCCATCATAACTTTTGTAACTTGCAGAAACTCCAGTCTAGGTTGCTTGAGGCCAGTTCTACAAGTACAAATTATTCTATTCTATTCAGACACACTAAAACAAACTGTGCTGACTAAGAGCACAATCCTAACCAGGTCTACTCAAGAGTAAGACTCATTGTGTTCAATGAGTCTTACTCCCAGGAAAGTGTCATTTGGATTGCAACCTTAATCATCTTTTGTGTATTCACTAATTACTCTTTTGGATTACATTTTTGTCAGTGTGTGTGTGTAAATGAAGGCAATTTGGTAACTTTTTTGGGGGGGTGCTCTTGTTATGAGACATGCATTCCCCTGCCTATGGTAATATTTTAAATTTGTTCTTCTTTTATGTATCCCTGTCTTCCTTTTTATATCCCTCCTGTTTTTTTAATTAATATTGATACATGCATCATTCTTTGTTTTCCCTTTTCTGGCAGAATCTCCCTGTATGCTAATAGTATGATGATGTTGACTAACATAAATATTAATCTAATCCCTTATGGGAAGGATTTTAGTGCTTGCTGGATTTCACGAAATATAATCCAGAAGAGAAAGAACATTATACTGCCAATGTGGAATGCAAACTATGATTTGAATAAAATGATAGGGATGGTATCGGCAAGTTCCTTGAGGGAGTATAATGCTCGGAGCTGTCACAACGGATTGTGTGAATAAACTAGACTGGAGATGTGATCCTAATCATACTGATGAAACATTCATCTGAAAGAGTGAGTGCAACCAGAAGGGACTCACTAGGAATACAATTAAATCCTAATCTGGGCAGGAAGATTCCTCTGTAGAGATGTGGGCAGCAAGGCAATGAAAATAGTAGGCAAGGACATTAGGTGGGCAGTGTTTAGCTTTCTGGTGTCATCCCTTATTGTGAATGTTTGTTCTTATAAAGCAGGCTATGATTCACCATGTCAGATACAAGACAATACAATACAGTAAAAGTCAATATCCAAAAATTCACTCCTATTAGTTCAAGCATACCAGAATCTGGAATAAATCCAACCCTGGTTTAAATTATAACTCAGGGCCTAATCCTCTCCTGTTTTACAGTACTGATGCAACCATGCCAATGGGGCATGCATTGCATTGTGTGGTAGAAGGGTGGTCATGGAGGCATCAGGATGTTTGTTGTCTTTCCTTGGAGCTACACCAGTGATGGAAAGTTAGACAGGATTGGGCCCACAGACACTACAGATTTAGACCTGAGTATTCAGCTCATATGAAAGATTCTGGAAGATTTCAATCCACATACACATTTGCACTAAAGTTTTTAAAATTAAAAGTGAGTTTAAGCCACTTCTCTGCATTTTCCTGGATTCATAAAGAATCTTCTGACTGACCAGCTATGGATGGTCTGCCTCACAATGCTGACAAACTGGGACTTCCAAGTGGATGGTGAGTTGTCAAGTAGTTAGTGATCCATGATGCATATCTGTCAGGGGTGATGGTGCAAACTGTGTAAGCCTGGCATAAAAGTACATCAGATACAGAAGCTATAAAGAAAAGAAGAAAAATATTTCATTTATTGGACAGCCCAATCTTAGCTTTCCCTGGAGCAAGCCCTACATTAAAAGTAGGGTGAGAGTGAAAAGCAGTGCAGAAACACTTTCCCTGACCCTGGTCATACTGCATCCACCCAATGGGGTTACTTGGATTTGTTGCAGCTCAAGATTTGGTGCAGATCCAAAAACCTGGGGCTGCCTCAGACTGTTTAGGAATAGGGATAAGACCAATGGTGAGCTTCAGTGGGTTGCTAATGAGCACCCCTTTGCTAATGAGCTCCTGGTTCTGCAAACCAGTTACTAATGGGACATAGAACCTGTTGTTAATTTAGATTATTAGGACATGGAACCTGTTGTTAATTTATTTGAATCCCACCACTGGCCCAACTGTATCCAATTTTCCAGTGCTGGTACAGCTGTACCAGTGGATTGTACATTGCATCCAGTGGTGGAGGAGCAGTCACTGGAGCCTTCCTAAAGTACGGGGATGTGTGTTTTGTTACATCTGGATGGGTGGATAGGATTGGAACTTTAGCCCCTTTTCTCAACGCTTTTCCAGACATAATTGCTTGCATAATCACACAAGATTCGTCTGTTCCAGTACAGATCTATGTCTCCAAGGGTGACAACACAGATAGCCCCAGGAAATTCATAAACAAGGCATAATGGGGATAATAATTTTTTTCCTACATTTCTGGCATCTGGTAAATCTTATGTATTTTGCTCTTTTCATAGATGTGTCTTATTTAGCTAGTGCTGAAAAATCCCAAAATGCATGTTTGAATCTCAGGGCCAAATTACATATAACAAGGAGCATGGAAGTCTAGCCCTTCTCTCTTTGAAACAGTGGGGGAAAGCCAAACATGTAGTATGGGTAGAAGGCTTTAGTTCTTAGTCCCAATTATGGTACCAATCCTAATTCCATTCACCTGATGTAGTTTTTTTCCACTGACTTTCAATAGAAGCTTTTGAAAACTATCACAAGTACTACAATCCCGCCAATGGACAGTACTGTATTTTTGGTGGTGGGATTGCTTTGCTGGTGGTAGCATAGCTATCAGCAGGGACTCACACACCAGACAAGCTTTTGCTGAGGAGACTAAGAGCACAATCTTAATGATGTCTACTCAAAAGTAAGCCCCATTCAGTGGTGGGCTCCAGCAGGTTTGCACCTACATAGAACCGGTTATAAACGAGAGATAGGACATATAAAGTTTAAAAATAGCCATTTAAAAGTGGCTGCCAGATGGGCATAGAACCGGTTGTTAATTTCTTTGAATCCCATCACTGGCCCCATTGTGTTCAGTGAGTCTTACTCCCAGGAAAGTGTCTTTAGGATTGTCCAAATCCCGCTATTGTGGATTTACCTTCTGCTGAAAAGCCATCAAATTAGGCAAGAACCCAATTTAAAAAAAGACAAATGTCAAACAATCATTGGCATCTAACATTATGTATAGGCTCTTGAGGCTGCCCCATCCATGCAAACTACTAAAATAACTCCAAGAAGGCTAGCACTACAGTCACAGTTCTATCAGTAATATGTTGTAGTTTGACCTTTTACATTTGTGGCCATCACCACACTTTGTGGCAATGTGCTGCATCATGAAATATTTCCCATGGTTTCTCCTGAACAATGGTGATCAGTGCCATCCTTGGTGGCCACCTTGAGCCTGTGTTTTCATCTATATATATAAAAGAGAAAAGTCACTCACTCACTGACTCACTGACTGACTCACTGACTCATCACATAAAGAGCTTAATTCGTTCTGGAGGCATGCTCTTTAAGTGAAATGCTCTTTAAGTGAAGTGGAATTTCCCATAGGAAATAATGGAAAGTCAGACGATTGGTTCCACAACCTCCAAAATATTCATATAAAAATATTAACTGTATGTAAAAATGATGACAAAACACTGGAATTGAATTCAAAACATGCATTCAATGAGCATGATCCTATGAAGTCTACTCAGGCTGCAATACTAAAGACACTTTCCTGGGAGTAAGTCCCATTTAACACAATGGGGCTTACTTTTGGGTAGACATGGTTAGGAGGCTGCAATCAAAGATACTTTCCTGGGAGGTTTATCTGGGCTGCTGTTGGAGGTTCAAGGTGGCCGGCAGGGGCACTTGGGGGCAGTTAGGGGCAGCTGCCTCTGGCACCCGCAGGCAACTGTCCCCAAGTTGGGGGCAGTTAGAGGCAGCAGCGCTGGCTGGCAGCCCTTTTAAAGAGCCTCCGTGTGGAGCATCAGGGCTGCATAGTATGAGTGCCCATGGTACGCTTGCTTGTTAAGTGAAGCGGAACTTGTTATGTGAAGCAAGATTTCTTGGAAATTTATACTTGTTTGTGAAACATTTGTTATGTGAGGCACTTGTTATGAGAGATACCACTGTATATTGTAATACAAATGTTCAGGATTTTAAAAGAAACTAGGCGCAAATGTCCAGGGATGCCAATGTCTGAGATACATTTGGCCTGGGCATAGTTATCCCAGACATAATGGTTCTGTCACTCTCTTACGATATAAAAAATCAAAGTACAGTGGCGCCTCACGTAACAAACGCCTCACATAAAGTACTTTTCACATAACAAACAAAAATTTCTCTAGGATTCTGCTTCACGTAACAAACTGTGCTTCATGTAACAAACACACTTGTTGGCAGTTGGGACAGACGCGCTGCTTGGCAGCCCTTTTAAAAAGCGTCAGGGCTGCCTAGCATGCCTGCCCATAGCAAAATCAACACTTCTGCACTGTTCCTCCCCTGGCCGGGCGTATGCTGGGCAGAGGGAGAGAAGAGCAGTGGAGAAGAGGGAAGAAGCTCAGGGCTAGCCAGAAGGGAGCAGGGGAGAGAGAGGCTCAGGATGAAGAGAAGGAGAAAGTGGGGAAACACTTTGAAAGTGTTTTGGATTGCAGCCTTCTAACCATGTTAAATGGGGCTTACTCACAGGAAAGTGTCTTTAGGATTGCAGCCTAAATAAACTTCATAGGGTCATGCACATTGAATGCATGTTTTGAATTCAATTCCAGTGTTTTGTCATCATTTTTACATCCAGCTAATATTTTTATATGAATATTTTTGGGTTGTGGAACCAATCATCTGAGTTTTCATTATTTCCTATGGGAAAATCCGCTTCATGTAAAGAACGTTTCACATAACAAACATGCCTCCAGAACGAATTAAATTTGTTACGTGAGGTACCACTGTATGGGCAAGTGATGTACACTTAGGAGATATAGCCCAGTAATAGAACACATTTTGCATACAGAAGCTCCCAGTTTCTCTGCCTGAAATCTCCAGGCCGGATGCCCTCCGATTCAGGAAGGTTCCTGTTAATACCATCTACTTGTAGACAAGACAAAATTGACAGACCAAAGGTTTGATTCAGAATAGGACAACATCATATGGTGTATATGGTGCTTTTGGTCAGCACCCACACCAGATCAAAGAAGTTGGTTAAAACTGATTAACCAATTCATGCTGGTCTTCAGTCTTAGGGTGCAATCCTAGCCATGTCTACTCAGAAGTAAGCCCTATTGTGTTCAGTGGGTCTTACTCCCAGGAAAGTGTGCTTAGGATTGCAGCCTAAACCGCAATAGAAGGAATTGGGGGGAAAATTTACTTCACCTTCTGAAGTTAGTACAATTTTGACCAATTTTTGATAAGCTAATCCATTGGGGACTAATGGCTAATCCATTAGTCCATCCAAGCTAATCCATTAATGGTTAATCCATCCAAGCTAATCCATTACTTGTTTCAGACATAACCTGTATGGTACTGTCCATTTCTTCTGGCAGAATAAAAGAGGTTTTATATGTTACATTAAATAGCCAGAGT
Organism: Cryptoblepharus egeriae; assembly: GCA_030015325.1. Taxonomy (NCBI): domain Eukaryota; kingdom Metazoa; phylum Chordata; class Lepidosauria; order Squamata; family Scincidae; genus Cryptoblepharus; species Cryptoblepharus egeriae. Next base: position 38,917,745 of record JAREYC010000004.1, on the reverse strand, counting down.
CTTAAAAGATAGGTAAATTTTGCCTGGGGTTAACAACTCTTGAGATTTCTGAAACCAAGGTAGTAGTACATTAACACCTTAGATTTAGGCAGCACAAAATCCAAGTGAGTGTCTTTGGATGATAGAAACAAATCAGGTGCTGCCTTTGTCTGTCGCAAGGAATTACACCATTTTATGTGTTATGCCCTTTGGCTTTACAGATTTACCTGCCATGCTCTGGAGTTAATGAGGAGGGACTGGTTAGAATGAACTTGCTGGACTGATTTTGTTTCCTCAGAAGCATCAGAAGATGGTTGGGTAGTTCTTTAAGAAGTTTTCTGCCACAATATATTTTCTGTTGGGTTTTATGATACTGTATGGATTTCTACATGCTTTATTGCCCATCTCTTGCATGGCCTCTCTATCCATAATTTTGTGAGCATGGCTTTACTATGAAGCAGCAGTATTGTGTACAGTACCAGAAGGGATTGTTTGATGCACTGTTGAGCTTTATGTCTTCCATTCCCAAACTTCTTTTGAAATGCAAGTCTGTACTTGCTGTCCCAGCCAGCAAAACTGACTTTGGTGGGGTTCAGCCAAACAGGACAGTGCCACATGATCTCAAGTGATATCTGCCATACTGTGCCTACTTGTATGCCCACAACCAGAAACCACCGGGCACTGGGTATCCTTAACAGGTACCAGGCACTGTTGGGTACTGAGCATCCCTTTCAGGCACCAGTCATGGGGCAAAGTGCTATCTGCTATACATAGCAGGGCTGCCTCAAAACTTCTTAGTTCCTGAGGCATAAAACAAAATGGTGCCTACGCCTTAGCTGTTGATGTACTAGCCTCCTCCTTCATCTTCCTTTTCCCATCTAGGAGGAGGAGTAGAAGAGTGGGTGGACGGTAACTGCCAATCTGTTGCCTGAAATGTCCGCTTCAGTTTTCCTCATGGATGGGCTGGCCTTGAGCAATTGTTTTGTTCTCCTATTCTGTATAGTGGGGTGATTCTGGGAAGTGGAAATATGCTGAACAGTGGTGTCATCATTCATATTATTTTACTTCAGAGTTTCTCCAACAGAGACTGGCTGTGTGAAACTCAGCAGGTCGTGTTGCTGACAAGAGAAGGAATCCTGGTGTTTACAGGTCAGCACTTTCCATAGTGAATCTATTGCAGTAACAAAGTTCCAGGAACATTTCACTGGAATGAATTTCCATCACTGTGGGTGCAATCCAAACCTTCACTGGCACATCTCATCAGACTTCCCGTTCCTGCAGTGTTGTAGGGAGACAAGCACCATCTCTGTGCACTGGCCTAACTCTTCCCCAGAAGTGGCGCATAAGTGCCTTACAGCACTTTGTGACACCCCCAAGTCAGCACAGGACTCGTGCCAGGGCTTAAGCTGGCCTAAGTCCAGAATTGCAGCCTGCAAAACATTGGCTAAGAAGGTGCTAATCTTCCAGCCATGCGAGCGAGTCAACTCTCTTTGTGTTCATCTTGTGCACCCAACCAAGTCTGTCACTACACTGCACCTCTTGCATTTCCTGTTGCAATTAATCTTGTTGTTCAACCTTTTTTTCAACAGCCATGTGTGCAATTATATGTGCACACATGTCTATTAAGGATTTCACCACTTTGATGAAGTGGACTATAGTCCACTAAAAACTTGTACCACTAAAAATGGCACTGCTATTAACCCCTGCTAACTGGGCAATAACCCCTGCTAACTGGGCAAGAAGCACTCTTTCAAATGGATGTTCCTCCTTTATTTAGCAGAGGGAGCATGACTGGCCCTCCACACCCCAGCAATGTCTATTCAAGTGGCTCCTGCTGGTTTTCATTTGGCATTTTAGATTGTCATCCCTTTTGGGACAGGGACCCATTAGCTATTAATTAGCTACTAATTTTTCATTTTCTTTGTAAACCGCGTTGTGAACTTTATAGAAAAGTGGTATATAAATACTGTAGGTAGATAGAAATGGGTTCATCTTTAAGACACTTTACTGTTGTAGATATGGGAATTTCCCAAGACTAGCTGTTCTGCATTGCAACATGTCCTTGTGTGTGCATTTGTCTGACAGTTCAGAAATCAGGAGTGTGGGGAAACATGTCCCCTCTTACACTATAGACCATGGAAAGCTTGGGGAATAATCTGGAGCCTTAGGTGAGTTTTATTTTAGTAATACAGTGGTTCCTTGGTTTATGAACATAATTTGTTCCAGAAGCATGCTCCTTTCCATTGCCCTCCTTACACAGGAGTGAGCCCCATAAGCTTACTACAGAGTAGACATACATAGGCTGGTCTCTCAGAAGAGGCTGAGCAGGTGCTGGTGGAGCACCCAAACTGACCATATCCATATCAAGACATTGCTTGTATATCAAGTTGAAATTTATTAAAATGTTTGCTTGTCTTGCAAAACACTCTAAATCCAAGTTACACTCAATTCAAGGTTTTAATGTAATTAATTTGTTGTTACAAATCTCTACCACCCTTTGCAGAGCAAAAAGAACTGTGTCATTCTTAATATGTAGGGTTGCCATTTACCAGAAATCCCAGGACATTCCCTGTTTTGGGGGTCCCATCCCAGCTGGTTTGGTCCAAAACCTGGTTTTGGATCCAGCCGGAGAGGTGGAGAGCAAGGAAAAGCATGGGTAGGGCAGACACTTCTGGCCATGCACTGCCCAGCCTCCTCTCCAGGAAGTGTCCATTCACTATAATGGGGCTTACTTCTGAGTAGACGTGCACAGGATTATGTCCAACCCTGGCTCTGTCCCAGTATTGTCCCGCTTTGCAGCGATTTTGTACTGTCCAGGTTTTGTGGAAGGGAATGATGGCAACCCTATTAATAGGGATAGCAAAAGTGACTTACTTTTCTATCTTATACTCACTTGCCTGAGAGTAAGCCCACTGAACTCTATAGGAATAGGTCCATTCTGGACACTTGTTAGCAAAAAAAAATCTCAAAGGGTTCTGGCCTGTGTCAACTCATATTTTGGTATAGTTACTGTATGTCCATGTCAGCTTGAGCGAGGTGAAATGGCCCAGTTCTGAGCATTAGGATGTGCACCATGCCACTCAGCTCATAAAGCAGCGTGGTGGAGGTGGTTTAAGGTAGAAGAGCAGCTAGTAGCAAAGAGTTCTACAGCCTTCTGCGATCCACTATTCCCCCTTCTAAGCCTTCCTTCAGTGTTGATCCAAGTAGACCTGGCGCATGGGACAGTGAGCGAAAATTCATACTGCCCTTGCAGAGTAGAAATCCAGAAGAGGGAAGTGGAGAGGAGTGGTGCATATTTGAGAGTAAGGGGGAAGATCTCTGCATTTCCATTTCTCTCTCTCAGTTCTCTCTCTTAAACCCAGGGAGTAGGAGAAGGAGTGACAGAAGAGGTTGGGCAAATTGGCACCTCTGCTTTATCCTGCTGCATGGATTGGCTGACACTGCCTTTCCCACACCTGTACTTCTCCCAGCTGCTTGTCCATCAGTCTTGGACTCCAGCTGGAAGAAACACAGCTGAAGGCAGACTCCAGAACCCAGGGTGGTGATGTAATGACCTCATGTAATGTCATCACATGTGTGACATCATTTCCAAGTTCTCATGAACTAGAAAGCAACAGCGGCAGGGCACGTTTGCAATCTCACTGCTGTCCCATTCCTTTCTGAGCTGCCAAAGGATAGAACACAGCTGTAGTAAGGTTGTAGATTTGCTGAAACAAGGGCTTTAGAACATAAGAACAAAGGGAGAGTTTCTGCTGGATCAGGCCAAAGGCCCAACTAGTCCAGCTTCCTATACCATACAGTGGTCCACAAGATGCTTCAGGGAGCACATGTGATACCTGCATCCAGGTAACCTCCCTGCATCTGCCATTTTGAGCTTGTCCACCTCTACACCTCATGACTTGGAACAGTGGTCCGTGGTGGTGGGATTTCCATGGTGGTGGGACACATTTGAGATCTCAACACTATTACAGTTCCTTTTTCTTTGGTGCTCAGCCTCCACAGAGAAAGGAAAAGGTCACAAACGAGTCACAACAAGAGAAGGCAGCTGCTTCTGCTTCTCCTGCTGCTGCCATCTTGATTGGGCCTCATGTGGCACTCTCTTCCATCCTGGCACATGGAAAGCCCTGCTTGCCTTCCCCCTGTTGTTTTCCTCCTCTATGACTGCCCTTAACGCCTCTTTTACAGCTGTGTGGCACAACCTGCATTCTAAGCCAAAATTGTAAAAGAGTTGCATCTAGATGAAAGCATATTTTCCAGAGATTTTGGTGTCCGTTCAACGTTTTTCTCCTGCTAGCTGCAATGTTGTGATGCCATCTTGTGGACAAGTTAAGGAGAGAGGAACTTTTCCCCTTTATAATCAAAAGTTTCATAAATCTTATAAGCAAACATATTCCAGTACAGGTATCCCCTCACTTTCTAATAGTTCGTTTTCTGACAAACCACACTTTCAATACCTTTCAGTTATACCCAGAACTCATTCATTCAATGCATGTTCCAGTCTTTCAACCTCTCTCTGCTGTTCTAAATGCCAAAATTGCCTTTCCGCAGTATTGTAGCTCCTGGTCTAATCCCATTCCCAAAGGAGTTAATGAGAAATTTGCAGAACATTTAAATGTTATAGTCCAGTAGCCAGAAAAAATACAATTGCATTATGTAACAAAAGTGGCTTATCTTAACTTAAAACAGACCAATGAGACTAATTGTTCCAAGAGCCAATTAGTTGTCATTATGATATAGCATGGAACCAATAAAGTGTTAATATGTTGGAGGTAACCAGGGGAAGGCAGCAGAGCACATGGGGCAAAAAGCTGCTGGAGTTGGAGGTGGTTTCTTCCCCTATTTCAATTTTTTTTAACACTGGGATGACCACTTATGGGGCATCATTTTGAGCTCAGTTTGTATGATCTTTAGCTGTGCCACTGATCAGCAAACGTACTGTAGTTTATTTCCACACATTCCACACATCTTCCACACATCTATTCCATATAGTGTAGTAGCACTACACATCTTCCACACATCTTCCATATAGTGTAGTAGCTAGGAACTGTCAATCAGGATTTCCTAGTTCAAACCTATCCTCTGCCATGACCTCACAAGGAAGCCTTGGCAAAGCCACATGACCTGAGTTCTCCAGCTGCAATATGGGGATGATAATAATCATCTAATAGGATTATTGGTAAGAACTACATCAAGATAATGGATGAAGTAGCTTGCGCTCTTAGAAAGTGCAATGCAAATTGTGTGTCATTCTTTGCTTATAAAAGCATTTTCTGTTCTATGGTAGCTGAAGCTACCATATTGTCCCTTTCCTTCAAGTTCCAGAAGCCCTCTAATGATGCCATTCTTTCTTTCAGTTCTTATCTTTATCTTTAGGGGTTTTAGAACTTCTCAATGTTTGTTTTCAAATTACTCTTAACTGTTTCAACACATAAGCTTTTAGCTTATGGTTTTGAAGATTCTGATGGCAATGTGTTTTCAGAACATGTGATATTGTCAGTGTTTTCTGGATATGAACATGGAGGTACCAATCTTTGGTTCTGGAAGGAGGAGTGTGGGCAGCGGTGGCAATGGTAGGTGGTTTGGACAGGGAGGAGGGCAGGATTGGCTGTACCAGTGTGTACCACATCCTATCCCCCTTTCTAGGTCTAATTATTGAAATGGATTAACTTGGACTTGGGCCAGTAACATTTCTGGTGCATATCCATTAATTTATTTTTTATATTTTTATACCACAAGATATAAAATATGGGTGGTGTATGTAACTGCTCTCCTCTTTTTGTCACCACCACAACTCTTTATGGTGAGGCTGTGAAACAGTGACAGTGCAAACCTAAGCACATCTACTCAGAAGTAAGACCCACTGTGTTCAGTAGGACTTACACCCAGGAAAGTGTGGTTAGGATTGCAGCCCTTGTGGCATAAGAGGTCCCCCATGAAGCTAGTGGCTGAGTGATGATGTGAATCTGGATCTTCAAAACCAATCACTTGATCCAGTGTGGCTGCTGTAGTTTATCTCAAGGCAAGGTAATATATTTATCTTTACCTTGAGGACATTTAGAGGTTGAAATTGCCTTGAATGGTGGGTGCAGCAGAGCCCATGCAATAGTCACTGCATTGGCACAAAGGAATGGGTTGCCCATATAGTTAAAATAGGGAGAATTCATGACACCAATCTTGGAGCATGTTAAGGCAAAGCCTTCACAAAAACTATATTGGAATGCTTTAGTTTCCCCAGGTTTAAAAATAAATGAATGCATTATTTTATATATTTCAACATTTCTGGAAAAAAAGTTTGTAATCATAGCAAGAGCTGTTCCTTCAGACTCCCCTGTTGTCTAATTTACTACTGTTTCCAGCAGAGGGCAGGTCTGGCTCATGAACCTCCTGATGACTTGCATTATCTTGGCTGGCTGCACAGTTAGAAGTGCTACAAAGTACAGTATATCAGATTGTTGGAAACTAAGTGCTCAAGAAAGGTTACTGTCTCAATTGGAAGAGACTGAACAGCAGCCAGCATTTTATATGAAAGGGTTGAGCAGAAGAAAAAGGCTCTTTTGCTGTAGTGTATCACAAAATTGGGAATATTTTCCCAAATTATGGAAATATTTTCTCCTTTTGTCCTGGTATATCAAGTATTTAAATTTTGCTGATCTCTCTGCCACTGGTCTTGTAGCAATTGAGAAGGTACCTTAATTTTAAAGGAGTGGAAGTACACTTTAATTAGTGTTTTATTTCATTTATTTTTCGTGGGAACAGAGCTGGTGTAGCAGAATGGCCAAGAGAATGAATCTTGGCCAATTCCAGTTTGAATCGTGCTTCTTTCATGACCTCCCTTGGTGGCCTTTCACAAGCCACTCCTTCTTGGCATCATCTGTACTTGCTTTAAACATAATAGTACTTCCCTTAAAGGGTTGTGGTGGAGATTAAACCAAATAGTACACACGAGATACTTTCGACATTCAAAACTGCTATGCAAATGTTTCGGTTTCAGTTATTTTTCTCAATGTAAAGCTACATGAGTCACTCTTACTGTGAATGACTGACTGTATATTTACTTTGGAGTAATTGCCACTCTATGGGATTTACATTACCTTTAGATGTACAAAAGGAATTATACTATGTGTTTAAACACATGCTTGCGCATGCATACTTTGACTGCAAGAATGATGAGTTGTATATAGGAGTTTTGCCAGGATGGTGCAGCTGGTTTGGGCTGCATGAGGTGACATGCCCCAGGGGGTGATGCACTGGAGGAGTTTGAGAGTCTTCCAGCGGCCACAGTGCCCCCAGATAAGCATGCATGTCTAAAATTCCAAGCATGCACGATGGTCCAGGAATGCTCAGAGCATGCCATGTGCATGCCAGTGCCCAGCATGCATGCCTGGAACTCTGGGCATGTGCAGTGGAGTAGGAGCACCCTGATTCCTGCATGCACACCCTGGAGGGGTAATGCATGTCCCAGGAGTGACATGCTCACTGGGGGTAATGTGCTCACCTCTGCACTGGGTGACGCATAGCCCTTTGATGCCCCGGTCACAAATTGTAACTGAATTATTACTGAATTAACTGAATTATTACTGAATTATTCAAGTTTAATTCAGAAAGACGGTCCAAAAAACAATGCATAGGCCTCTATAGAACTGCAGGGTAGCCTAGCTAATACTGCCCTTTCAGTCAGGTTCTCTCTTCTACTCCAAGGGTCTCCAAACCCTGGCCCTTGGGCCAGATGCAGCTCTTGCAAGCCTCCTTCAGCTGGCCTTCAGGTAATCCCTGTAATCCTCCAGAAGCAAAGGGTGCTTTGTTCTCCACACTTGGGGAATGTATTTTGAGGGCTGGGGAGGCTGCACACACCTCTTTCTGTATGAAAGCACATATGAACTGGTTTGAAGACCACCCTGTGTCTCTCTTTCTGCTAGAAAGTGTTTATAACTGATTGGAATTCTTTCATTCATTTGCAAATTTTATCACCAATATATTCATTTATATAAATTTATTCAAATTTGAAATGTAATGCTTGGTGTGGGGAAACAGGATGGATGGCTGAATTGGGGAGTTTACAGTTGTGATTCTACTCAGCACCAACTGTTCCTGAGTCTGCTGCATATATTGGTTCCTCCTTCAGAGGATGATGACTTTACACGTACAATAAATTGGTAGTGAGAAGGGGATTAATGCAGCTTAAGAACATCACAGCCTTGTGGGATCAGACCAAAGGTCAATCTATTTCAGCATCCTGCTCTTCACACTGTGAACTGGATGCATACAAGAAGTCTACAAGCAGAGGCCAGCCTGTTCTGAGAGTCATGGAGTGTTGGCTGCATCTAATATGGTGACTTCATTTTTCAACATTTGCTTCATTTCTTCAAGTGGCACACATGTTGGGAATCCCTGGATTAATGCAACCCAATTTAATCAATTAAATTAGGAAGTTTGCAAACACAGAGTCTGAACATCCTTTGTGATCTACTCAAATGGAATTAACACAGGATATGTTTTGCAAAACCAGTTGATTCTAAACTGGAATCATAAACTTTAAAACTAATCATAGTCCTGAGAAAATATTTTGAAGAACAAATGTACTAGGGACTGATTACTTATCCTGCCCTCTTCCTAAGAGCCAATCCTCTCACCCAAGTTTACCTACTACCTCTTGTGTCTTCACCACAACCCTGGAAGGTAGCAGCCTGAACATCATCAGCCTTTATAGGTGCAATAGAAGTCAGTGAGAAGAGGCTGTGAGGGATTATATCTAGAACTCAGTTTTGATAAGACAGTATCACAAATAGGTTGGATTTAAGTCCTCTTTTGCTCAAGCTTTGAAAAGCTGCAACTGCAACCATTACATACAGGAAGGAATTGATGCAGGTTTAGCTCATCATAGAAGGGTTTAAAAAGCAGCATCTGCCTAAAATAGCTCTTCTATGCAAGGGTTAAAGTTACAGGCACTGCATTCTTTATGGTCACCCTATTGTGACCCCACTGAGGTCACAACCCACAGATTGAAGAATACTAATGTAGACCAGTGCTAAGCTAAAAGGGCCAGTGCCACTCAGAAGGCAGCTTTCTGTGTACTGGGAATTTGTTCAGCTAAATTATAAATTATTTTTACATATTTTAATGCATAAAACTGTATTATCCAGATTTGAACCTAGTCTTTAAAACACACATGCACAGATATGTGCATAACACCATAACTAACGCTTGAGTGTTCTCTTGTATTACTCATTGTACTGTGTACAGTTTTATCTTAAATTTTTGCTTATATTTTATTGGCAATATTTTGCTCTAAATGCTTCTTTTGCTATTATACCTATTAAAGGTTTCTGACTGACTGACATGCAAGTGAGTGAGCATGTGCACACACACTCACTTGCTTTTATATATAAATAAGTTCTAAAAAGATGCTGTTGTAATTCACACCAGAAGTTACAACTGAGAAGCAGGGCATAAACTTTAAAATAAATGAAAAATAAAAGCACCTGCTCAGGAAATAACCAGAAAGTCTATCCTGAAGCATTTTAACACTTTCACTGTATTTGAATTATTTACTAGGGCAGAATAATATTTTGTGACCTTTGGAGTCTCCCATTATTCCAATACAATTTTATATTGCAAATGTCACTTGAAGAAAGTAAAATACTCCCACTGTGTTTTGCACCCTTAAACAAAGAGTAACATAAATATCCTAATAAATGTGATGACATTTGCACTGTAGGGAATAGTGCAAAGTTCACGAACCTTTATTCTGCCCTGGTTACAATGTAATCATTAGAGTCTTGCCTGGTGGTTACTGTGTGACATTTGCACTTATAGAAGAAGTTCCTGTGAATATCAATAGCTTATATCATTATGTCCTGGGGCATTACTGGGCTCTCACAGAAGTCAATAAAAGATTTTTTTGCCATTAACGTCAGCAGAATCAGGAGTTTGCCCTACTTTTCTATAGCTGTTTGTTAAAAATGAATGGTAATATAGCTGGAAATATAAATGTTTTCCATATCAGGGTAAACATCATCCAGGGTGTAGTTAAGAAGCATAGGGTGCAATCCTAACCATGTCTACTCTAAAGTAAGCCCCATTGTGTTCAATGGGTCTTACTCCCATGAAAGTGTCTTTAGGATTGCAACCATAGTAATTTATAACTAGTCTACCAGTAGTGTTTTTATTTGTGATAGGCGTTGGTGTAGCTTAAGAGTATGATGGTGGATGGTGAAGCATACTGTGTGGGCTGCCAGCTCAGCAGTCTCTCCATATGATGAAGGGCAGCCACTGGCATAAGGCCTGGAAGGCTGCATGCAACGAAAAACAGCCTGCAGATCAATCATCATCAGATTGGGAATGGGGCATGGTGGAGCTTGACAGTAACAGAGTCTGCAGAATCCAGACAGGAGCTCATCTTGTCTTGTGGGGACCCGGGACTCAAACCCTGGTCTTCTGGTTAACCACTTGCATCACCAAATATTCTGTACTTATCTCTCCCAGCCAACATGTCCCCTGCTGGTATATTGGATACAGTGGACTGGTGAAGGCTGCATAATCAGCCCTAAATCATGTGAACTACTGGGAAATAGGAACAGTTCATTGGGAATAGGCTGTAAGTTACTAACTAAGGTCAGATGGAGTATCAAATCATAATTGGATTGTGAGCACTGTGGGAGGGAGTGTTAAACTTGTATGAACTGTCTTTTCCTCCCTTCTAATTTCTCTCTTCAGTGCAGAGCTGTGAAACAAAAATCTTGGTTTCTTTAACCACAGTTCTACCTGAACTTGGAAGCTGTGGTTTAGAGACCAGAATATATAGGCTGTTACTTTCCTAAAGTTACCTAAAAATACTTTCCTGGGAGTCAGACCCACTGAACACAATGGGGCTTACTTTTAAGTAGACATGATTAGGATTGTGCTCAAAATCTTGTTTTATCTGTAAACTGCAGGTAATTGTCAGGTTTGGTTATCACGCAAAACTCTGGTTTTAACTAACCAGGAATTCTAGCTTTAAAGTCAGGTGGGTGAGGCAATGAGATGAGAAACTGACTTGGCATTTCATCCTATAAGATATTGTGGTTGTTAACTTGAAGGTTAGCCAGTGGTTTGAGTCCCAAGTATCGTGTGACCAAGTGAGCTCCCATTACCTGCCCAGATCCTGCCAAGCTGCCAGTTTGAAAACATGTACCGTATTTTTCTGCTTATAAGACGCAGTTTTTTCTCCCCCAAAGGGAGTGGAAATGTCTGTGCATCTTATGGAGCAAAGAGGCCAATCCTGGAGCACCTTCTGCAGTTTTGCTCCGCCCCCCAGGCAGGGCAAGCCTATACAAAGGCCAGAGCAAGCTGGGGAGGAGGGACAGAGGCTTCCCCACAGCTCCTCTCCCAAAGAAACAGAGACCAGAGGAATAGCAGAACATGGAGGCAGGCAGGCAAAATCAGTGGGGCACTGGTGGGAAGAGGGGAAGAGGAAGCAGCACAGGAGATAAAGATCTGCTGCTGCTGCAATCCTATGCATCCTTTCCAGGGGTGGCGGAGGCTTGCAACTGAGTAGAGTAGGCTTGCAAGTAGAGTAGGCTTGCAATTGGTGCTTGCAATCAATTGCAAGCTTGCAAGTTGAGTAGGCTTGCAGTTGCAGCTTGCAATCTGGTTCCTAGGGCTGCAATCCTATGCATCCTTTCCAGGGGTGGGGGAGGCTTGCACTTGAGTAGACATGCACAGGATCTGGTGGGATTTAGGCTTATCGCAGCCAGTAGCCTCTGCACACGCGGGGGACCTCATTCCATGGTCCACCCCCAGAGACTGATGGATCCAAATGGTTTCCTGAGGGCTCTGGGGGATTTTCCTGCTGCCAGAGCTGGTGACTCACCCAGCTCCTTGGTCAATCTCTGGAATACAGAGATGACCAGGGCCCTGGATGAGATCGCTCCTGAGCGACCTCGGCCCTGCCGTAGATCAAATGCAGCTCCTTGGTTTTCTGGGGAGCTGCAGGCTTTGAAACAGCAAGGTCGACATTTAGAGCGACGGTGGCGAAAAACTCGTGTCGTTTCTGATCGGGCAGAGGCCAGGGCTCACTGGCGAGCCTACTCTGCGGCGGTGGTGGTGGCTAAAAAGATGTATTTTGCTACCACCATCGCTTCCACAGAGAACCGCCCAGCAAAGCTCTTCCGTGTGGTCCGGGGCCTACTCCATCTGGCCCCCCGTACTGATGTGGTACAGCATACAGAGGCTTGCTGTGGCAAGTTCGCCCAACATTTCGCAGACAAGGTCGATCAGATCCGGCATGACTTGGACGGCACTTTAACAACATCCAACGATGTCCCTGGGGCACCTGTCTTGTCTTGTTGCCTTCTGCATTAAAGCAGGCGGTGGTTCGCCCCCTCCTGAAGAAACCCTCCCTGGACCCTAAAAACCTAAACAACTATCGGCCAGTCTCAAACATCCCATTTCTGGGCAAAGTGGTCGACCGGGTGGTGGCGTCCCAGCTTCAGAGGGTCCTGGATGAAGCTGATTATCTGGATCCCTTCCAATCTGGCTTCAGGCCAGGGTTTGGGACAGAGACTGCCTTGGTCACCTTGGTGGATGACCTACGCCGGGGAATGGACAGGGGGAGTGCGTCCCTGGTGGTCCTGCTGGACCTCTCGGCGGCCTTCGACACCATCGACCATGGTGTCCTTCTGGGTCGGTTGGCCAGGTTGGGGATTGGAGGCACTGTTTTGCAGTGGTTCCGCTCCTTCCTGGCTGACCGGTCCCAGAAAGTGGTGCTGGGGGATGCTTGCTCGGCACCCTGGCCTCTTCGGTGCGGGGTGCCACAAGGTTCCATTCTATCCCCCATGCTATTCAACATCTACATGAAGCCGCTGGGAGAGGTCATCTGGAGGTTTGGAGTGAGGTGTCATCAGTATGCTGATGACACCCAGCTCTATCCCTCCTTTCCTCCTGAGTCCAAGGAGGCAGTTGAAGTCCTGAATCCTTGTCTGGAGGCAGTGGGGGTGAACAAGCTGAGATTAAATCCTGATAAGACAGAGGTTCTCCTGGTCCGGAAGTCTTCGACTCAGGTATTGGAATATCATCCTGTTCTGGAAGGGCTTGCACTCCCTCTGAAGGAGCAGGTTCGCAGCTTGGGGGTTCTCCTGGATTCGCAGCTGCTCCTGGAGTCCCAGGTGGTGGCTGTGGCCAGGGGAGCCTTTGCTCAGCTTCAGCTGATCCGCCAGCTGCAACCATACCTGAGTCGTTCAGATCTGGCCACGGTAACCCATGCCCTAGTGACATCGCGACTAGATTATTACAATGTGCTCTACATGGGGCTGCCACTGAAGATGGTCTGGAAGCTGCAATTAGTCCAGAATGCAGTGGCCCGTGTGGTTGCTGGGGCTCATCGGTTCGACTCTGTTGGGCCACTGCTTCAGTGACTACACTGGCTGCCCATTCGTTTCCAGGCTGAATTCAAAGTGCTGGTCCTGACCTTTAAAGCCCTAAATGGCTTGGGTCCTGGGTACCTGAGGGACCGCCTTCTTCTGTACAATCCGACCCGTCACCTAAGGTCATCTGAGGGGGCCCTACTGACTGTGCTGCCACTAAAAGATGTGAGAGGTGTGGCGGCCAGAGATAGGGCCTTCTTGGTGGTGGCACCCCGGCTTTGGAACTCCCTCCCCATAGAACTTAGGAAAGCTCCCTCAATACAGAGCTTCAGGTGGAGCCTTCAAACCTTTTATTTTAAAAAAGCGTTTTAAACGGGGCAGAGGGTGGGGGCCAGTGTGTTAGTGTTTTATTTTATTGTTTTAACAAAGTCTTTTAGCTTGTTTTTAATTGTTCCAATTCTTTATTATTCTAATTGTATTTTAATTGTATTTTAATGATGTTTTAATTTATATTTATTACCAGTTTTAATGATGTTTTATTCTTTAATGTTAGCCGCCTTGGGCTCCCCCTTATGGGGGAGGAAAGGTGGCGTATAAATTGAGTAAATAAAATAAAAATAAATTCTTGAAGCTGCAAAGCAAAGCATCCTTTCCAGACTTGCACAGGATCTGGTCCTTAGTGCTGCAATCCTATGCATCCCTGCCTGCCTGCCTCCCCCCAACTACCTGCCTGTCTGGATCCCCTCACCCCCCCAAAAAACCCCTCCCCCAAACTTACCTGCCCTCCTGGACCATTTGCAATGAGATTTGTGCAAAATGTTGGTGTCTGGTCATGAAATTTGTGCAATGAGATTTGTGCAAAAGTCACAAATTCCTGACACTAGTGATGAGTTCTTGGGGTTTCCAGAAAATGAGAAGAGTGCTTGAATCTTAAAGTCTTTCCCTATAAAGTCTTTTTATTAAATATATTAGTACACCATTTGGTTCAGAATATTTTTTTCTTGTTTTGCTCTTCTAAACTTTGGTGCACCTTATGGAGAGGTGCGTCTTATAAGCTGAAAAATACGGTAAATGCAAGTAGATAAATAGGTACCACTTTGGTGGTAAGGTAACAGCATTCCATGTGCTTTTGGCATTTGATCACACTGGTCTCATGACCATAGAAATGTCTTTGGTCAGTGGTGGCTGTTTGGCCTTGTAACAGGATGAGCACCACTCCTAGAGTCAGTTACTACTGGCAGGCCAACTTGCAGGGTTATCTTTACCTTTTTACTACACAAATTAGATATACCAGTATTGTTTCCTTTACAGGTATCCCCTGCTTTCTGACAATTCATTTTCTGACAATCTGCTCTTTCAACTCTTTTAAATTATACCCAGAACTCATTCATTCAATGCATGTTCTGCTCTTTACCTCTCTGTAAAGAGGCCAAATTGCCCTTCTCCATGTTGTAGTTCCTGATCTAATCCCATTCCTGAGGGAGTCAGAATCCATTTGCAGAAATGTTTGTGTGACAGCAGAAATTTGCAAGATAGAAGGGGCATTTTCAATTTACTTGCTAAAAAATAGCATTGTAAGGAACATTTATAACCAATAAAGATTGGGTTCTACTTTTCAATGGTTTTCACTTTTAGATGGTCACTAAACATCCAATAAGTTGGGGGATGCATATATATTTAGCCCAAAGTTGTTCCATGCATCTTAGATAACAAAATTAAAAAGACTCAGAATGCACTTCCCCACATTGGTGGATACAGCACATGCTCTGTTGGCTCCACTGCATCAGCACTGGAAAGATGGATTGGATTGGGACTTTAATCATCAAAACCTTTTTATCTTGTTCATGATATGATAAGGGCCCCAAGTCAGAAAGGAATGCAGCACCACCTTGTGTATTTAGGACAAAGTTATTGTCGCTGTTGAAAAGTGACATTGTATGATTAGCAATAGGGTCTGTTTATTCTTTACTTTGGACAAGATTGTGCCTGACTTAAGTGGTAGTGAAAAGGAAGGTGAGGAGGAAACAAGGATATTCTTGGATGTTTCACTGAACTATAACTCCTGTTGGAGAGTTATGTGGATCAATCCCTTCCTTTAGTTCCTTTAGGGATTTGAACTTAAATTTGTGTCTGTGGCAAGATTTTCTGGACCAGCCCAACTATGACCTCAAACAGCAAGTGGGGTGCCAGTCTTTGTCTGCCCACTTGCCTGCACTTTTCCTCCCCCTATGCTCTGGGCTTAAAAAAGAGGGGAAGGAACCAGAGTGCATTCCTGAACTTGGACCCCCTAGATGCTCATTCTTCCACTCCCACCAACCAGGCATGGGCTGAGACCGGTTCGGACTGGATCGGTCGAACCGATTGTTAACATCAGCCCGCCAGTCGCAAACCGGTAGTTGCGGGGGCTGGCCATAACGGGCCAAACCGGTTCGAGGGTCCTTTGCGCATTTACAGCCACCGCGGCCGCCATTTTCATTCTGCGTGCATGGAGGTGTGCGCGCAGCTACTTAGAGGCGGGTGAGGAAGTCCCTCCTCCCTGGCTCCTATACAGAGCACCTAAAGCCTTCCCCCGCCGGTCAGAGGCGCCCGCGCGCTCCTCTGCACGCATAAAGCCTGCCTTTCCCCACCAACCAGGGGGCTCAGAGGCGCCCGCGCGCTCCTCCGCGCGCCTAAAGCCTGCCTTCCCCTTCCGGCCAGGGGGCTCAGAGGCGCACATGCTCTCCTCCGCAGCTAAAGGAAAGGCTTACTCCCAGGAAAATGTGGCTGGGACTGCAGCCTGAGAGCCCAATCCTATGATGACTATTCAGAAGTAAGTCCCATGACACTCAATGGGACTTACTTCCAGGAAAATGTTTTTATGATTCCTGCCTCCTTTCCAGATAGATCCTCTTTTCTTAGCCTGGTGACTACAATCCTAACCATGTCTACTGAAAAGTAAGCCCTACCGTGCTCAATGGGTTTTACTCCCAGGAAAGTGTGGACAGGGTGCATCCTTGGGGAGGAAGACTAGGCAGGTCTACTCAGAAGTAGATCCAATTACAGTCACTGGGTCTTACTCCCAGAAAGTGTGGACAGGGTGCAGCCTGAGAGCCCAATCCTTTGCATGACTACTCAGAGGTAAGTCCCATGACAGTCAGTGGGGCTTACTCCCAGGAAAGTGTGGATTTGGAACGGCAGCCTGAGAGCCCAATCCTAAGCATGGCTACTCTGAAGTAAGTCCCATGACAGTCAATGGGGCTTACTCCCAGGAAAGTGTGGATTTGGGACTGCAGCCTGAGAGCCCAATTCTAAGCATGGCTACTCTGAAGTAAGTCCCATGACAGTCAATGGGGCTTACTCTCAGGAAAGTGTGGTAACTGAAGACGGAGCCGTGACTTAGCATGGCTCCGTCCCCTTTAAATTCTATGCACTGCTTCCTAGAAAGCAGTGCGGAAGTTTTAAATTGAGGAGGCGTGGGTGGGACTCCCCGGGGGCCTCTCTAGGCTTTCCCTGTCCCCAGCCGGCGGTCAGCTGAGAACAGGGAAAGCCCTAGACGGCGCATGTGCCAACCTTTGTTGGCTGGCACATGCGCAGTGCAGTCCTTTAGGCAGCGCATACGCAGTGTGCGTTCTTTAGCACATGTGCAGTGCGCGTCGGCGTGCACCTCCTCCTCCTGGGTCCTGGGCCTGGCTGCAGCAACAGGTGAGTGGGGTCGTGCCCTCCCAGGCCCCACACCCAACTGACCCCACCCCCTGAACCTGGCCCCGGCCCCTGACCAGCCTGGCCCCTCCCAATTCTGGCAAACCGGTTGTTGGGAAAGGTCGGGCCCATCCCTGCCACCAACCCATATTTTACCAAGACTTTGCTTTCTGAAAGTTCTTCAGTAGGGATGTTTCCCATCCAGATTTTGAACCCCTATGTCTTAAACTTGGTGCTCCACCAGAACTTAAGGCAGGAATGAGAGTAGATGCAAACAAGTGGTATTTTGGTGGCTATTATGGGGAATGAGAAGAGGTAAACCCATGTTTAAGTACTCAGGGTATTTCACAGGAATTATTTTGTTGCAATCCTAATAACAACCTTGTAAGGTATTGTATTTACTCAAATCTAACGCTCATCTTTTCCAGCTATGAGCACAATCCTAACCATGTCTACTCAAAAGTAAGCCCCATTGTGTTCAATGAGTCTTACTCCCAGGAAAGTGTCTTTAGGATTGCAGCCTAAATCCAGTCTCCAAAATCAGGGTGTGCATTAGATTTGATTTTTTAATTAGTTTTGAGTAAATACGGTATTTTGATTATAAGTATCTGGTGCGCATTAGATTCGATGGTGCATAAGATTTGAGTAAATACAGTGAATGTGATGCCTCACTGATCAGACAGTCTAGGTGGGACAGGACAAACCTCAAGGGTGCTACAATCCTATACACTGTATACGGCAACTGATTTTTTTTTACTGAGGATTCCACAGTCACCTGTTAGTTCCCATGGCTCCCTTATAGCAGAACCCATGGCTCACAGTTTGAGAATGATTATTTTAGGAGAATGTGTTATTTGGTTGTAAACCTTTTTGAGTTACATGATTGCAGACAAAAAAGATAGGGTATAAATGTTTTTGATTAATGTAGGCCTTTTTCAAATGGTTAGGATTTCTGGAAGATAAGGATTTGTTTTTTCAAAACAAAACTATTTTGGTGAAATAAAAACAGCAAAGGTGAATTTTTTTGCAAATAGGCATCAGAGAAGGAAAAAATGTATTTTCTGGTGAGTTTTTAAAAGTCAAGTGAAATTAATTTGAAAACTACTTGGCTTAAACTAAATCAGGTTTGCATCATACGTCTGATAACGACAGTGTTATAAATTGCAGTGGAAAACTGTCTGAAAAATTGCCAGTCCTGCAGGCTCATTCAACATTTGGCAAGTTTTCCTAAATTCGTTTTAAAAGGACAATCAGAATTTTGTAGAACATTTTATGCCCAGGATATTATTTTCTACCCTCCTCCATGTCCCCAGGAGACTTGATGGAAATTCTGCTGATGAGACGTGATTCCTTACAACACACTGAAGCTCTTCATGAAGAATGGAGCTGTCATCCGGCTGGTTGCCCATGCCACTTTCTTTTGGAGGCGACCCAAGAATTTAACGTTGAGCGTCAAAAGCTTCCAATACACTGATGGCTCTTTCCTGTTGCAAAGCTACAAAAACAGCTCAAGCCAGTATATACATACTCAGGAGCACTTGTAGAAAGCAGAATCTGGTAGAGGGAATGTTTTCAAGGTAGCAAATTGTGTTTTTTTTATCTGAGCCTGGTTTTCCTCACATAGGAGGCCTGAGTGACCTTAAATGACCTTGCACTAGTTGACTCAAAGCCCAGTGAAACCAAGTGAAAAGATCTAAATCGCTTTCAGCAGTGCTTACCACCAGGACCAAAGAACGGTCACAGCATATGTAGATCAGTGGTGGGCTCCAGCAGGTTCGCACCTACTCTACAGAACCGGTTGTTAATGAGAGACAGGACATATAAAGTTTTAAAATAGCCATTTAAAAGTGGCTGCCAGATGGGCATAGAATCGGTTGTTAATTTCTTTTGAGCCCATCACTGACGTAGATGCGTGTATTGCAAAAGCGGAACATTTAGTGTCAAAAGAGAATGAATTCAGCCTCAGTTCCTCCGCTCCATTCCAGCTGTGCATTGCCTTTACTAGTCTTCTGCTGTTTTTATGCCCCAACATTCAAAGTTAGAAAAGCAATGATGAATTTGGGATAATGAATGGTAGCTGGAGATCAGCTCAATCCTAACTTGTGTTGGAACGGATAGACTGACAACACAATCCAGAGTAACTACAGGACCTCTTACATTAATGTAAGAAAAATTTATTCTGGATTGCTCTGTGCGTTTCCCATAGGTTTCCCATAGATGGCACCGTAACTACATTGATGTAAATGTCTTTTACGTTGACGTAAGAGGTCCTGTAGTTACTCTGGATTGTGTTGTGAGAGGCCAATGCTGGGTCTACACAAGGTAGATGCTATCTGGAGGACAACTTGGAGTAAGGTTGTTTTTTTGGTTTGTTTTTTAGCCACTCCATGGGGCTACTCTGATCTGCACCAGTGAAATTTCTGGCATAAATCTGAGCACACCTTATAAGGCTGATTGGGCCAGAAGTGGGAGTTAGGATTTGGTATGCACTGCCAGGCTAATCCTATCCCTTCCCAGGCTCAATCTGCTTTCCAGATCAATCTTTCCTGCCCAAAGAATCCCATTACCTGTCTCATTACATCCTCCCATCAATCTCTCCCATCACCTCTGCTGGCTGAACAGGCCAATGCAAATTTATTCTGCCCAGGACTGGATGCTGCACCAGCATATCATCACACACCTAGCTAGCTCTCCAGTAGCCACATTTTTACACATGCTTGTGACCAACCCCGGGCAAGAGCAGGAGGCCTGCTTTGGCTTAATTTTAATTTAGAAATGGACTTTAGTATTTAAATTTAGAATTGAATTCTAAATTTAGAATTAACTTAAATTTAGAATTGTGCTTATCAGTACATTAAGTGATAATATAAGGGGCCAGGGCCCTCAGATCAGAGTAAAGAGAAGACAAAAAAAAAGCCCTTTGAGACAAGCTGAGAGTAAGATATGAGTCAGATGGAGGCTGGGTTGAAAGATAAGACAGAAAGCAAAGAGCTGGAGCACCTTCTGGAGTGCAGATTGCTCTCTTGGAAAACAGATGCAATCAGTTGCTGACATGTAGGAGTGCTGTGCCATTTGCTGACACTCAGCAGCCTGTATATTTATTACAATATTAATTCCTGTTGTAAAAATTAATAGAAATATTACAAAGACAGTATAAACCTTTCATACTCTCTGCTGCAAAGGAAGCCAGAATCAGCGGGGGAGAGAGAAACACACCTGGAACTGATCACAACTTGGAAAAGTGGGGTGGGCTCATGTTAACAATATATAGACCTGTAGGGAAAGGGGCCAGGAGTTTCCAGTTAAATGGAATAGGATCTGGCATGAAACATTGCCACAGGATCAGGGTGACCATTTGTCCTTTGTTTCCAGGACTTGTCCTGGATTTTAGCCTTGTGTCCTGGAAACAGGGTTGACATAATTCTCTTCCACAAAACCAGGACTATCAAATTTATCATTATGTGAATGCAATCCCAAAAGACTAGGACAGTCCTGGTTTTGGGGGACATATGGAAACCCCACCAGGGGAAAAAAATATTCAATGTCCTCCTTTTTCTTATAGGAGGGCAGCATGCAGGTAACCTTCTTGTAACTAATAAATTACATGTAATAAATTATAGTTTAAATTTAATAATAATCAATATAAAATTTAAATTAAGTACATGAAATGAAAGCAATATATAGGAGTTTTTATTTTGTCATACATATCCTACATTTTTCTTGGCTCTCCTACATTTTGGAGGAATGTGTTCTCTTTTGGGGCAGGGTTATGATATATGATCACCTTGCACTAGATCTACCCTGTTCCACTGCTGCCACCTCCCGTCATAAGGGCTAAACTTTAGCGCTGCAGGGTCCAATGCAAAATATTTGGGGAGGGGCTGCTGGGCCCAGGGTGACCAGATGCCAAACCCAAAATTCCTGAACCCTAAGGCCAAAATTCCTACCCCCAAGCCAAAATTCCTACCTGCTTAAAAAATTTGCCAAAAATGTATTGGGTATTTTAGCCATAACTTTTGATAGGAAGGAGATATCTCAAAACCAATTTTTGTATTGGATTCTGCTCTTCAATACGAATTCAACAACATATGACATGATGGTGTACTGCACAATACAAAAATGAAGCCAAAATGTAGGACAATGAAGCCAAAATATAGGACACCCGGACAGGAGGCTAAAAATCCAGACAAATCTGGATTTTTCCGGTCATATGGTTACCCTGGCTGGGTCCCCTGTTCACCTGGTTGAGTTGCAGAAGGGAACCTCATCAGGCATCCAGTGACAAAAGGGTTGCTCCAAGTCTGTCAAGTCCCCTAAAACAGCTGAGCCTGGCTTGGCTGCACAGGGTGAGCAGCTTGTTGTCCTTCATGAACTCTACCTGTTGAACTCTACCTGGCCACTCTGAATGGGTCCCTCCTGCTACTTTGAACCCAGTGCGAAGATCTGTATGGCAGATGGTTTGAGAGAGCCATGACTATCAAGTGCTGACTCATCCATATTTGGAACTTACTAAGCAAATGAACCTTCAGCACAAACAAGGCCACCAGGTATATCTCTTCTTTTCCCTGTATATGATTTCAAAAATTGTACATTTATTACTTCATTGCTCTTAGGCAGCAATTATTGATTTCCCACCATATTTTAGATTATTCTTGAAGTGTGTCAGTTATGTGACCTTCATTCCTGCTCTCCTGTGTCTCTATAGGATCAACTTGGAGTGGTCAGGAGGTTTTCCTGCCTGAGGCATAGGGGGATAGATAGCCAGGTGCCTGTGTATGGCACCAGTATCTAGTTACAAATGGAGACATACTGTTCTCAATCATCAGGTATACTTCTTTTTTTAAAAAAAACCCTCTAAGATCACTACCTTTTTATTGTGCCATTAAATGAAATTGCTTTCTCAATCTTTATATCAGAGCAATTAGGCAACAAGGCAGGATATCACAGAGGCCAAAGCAATTGATACATTTGATACCATTAAAGTTATAATGAACTAAGGGAAGGAACAACAAGATTAAAACTGCATTCTGGTGACCTTTAAGATTTGAGAACACAAGTTTCCTCCAGTACTTGTAACTGACTAATGGCCCATTAAAGGGAACTAATGATATGCAATGACTTACCTGAAGGTTCCATGAAATCACTGAAAGATTCATCAATACTGCCCTATTTTTCAAATAGCTGTTTAACACCGGATGGGTCATGCATGTTAAGTGTGCTCTGGAGAAAACCAGCCACTGTTTTTAGATGGTTGGCTTTTAGAAAAGCCATTGTTTTAGGCCAGGGGTCCTCAAACTTTTTAAATAGGGGGCTGGTTCACTGTCCCTCAGACACTGTCGGGGGCCAGACTATAGCTTCCTCCTGGCGAGCCACACCCTGCGCCTGTGACGCATTCCTACACTGAAGTAAATCCCATGATAGTCAATGGGCTTACTCCCAGGAAAGTGTGGCAGGACTGCAGCATCAGAGCCCCATCCTAAGAATCAGAGCCCCATCCATCATCCATCCATCCATCCATTCCTACACAGAAGTAATGGGCTTACTCCTAGTAAAGTGTGGCAGGCTTGCAGCATCAGAGCCCCATCCTAAGAATCAGAGCCCCATCCATCCATCCCTACACAGAAGTAATGGGCTTACTCCTAGGAAAGTGTGGCAGGCTTGCAGCATCAGAGCCCCATCCATCCTAGGAAAGTGTGACTTACAAGCCGGCAACTGAGCAGGAAGGGTGCAGGAGGGACTGAGCGGGAAGCACGCAGGCCTGTTGCCGCTTCTCCGCAGTGCCAGGGGTTTTCTGGCTGGCACGCGCGCAGCGACTAAGCAGTGAACAGCAACTGAGCGGGAAGGGCACGCATGCCAGCCAGGGAACCCCTGGCGCTGCGGAGAAGCGGCAACAGGTGTGCGTGCTTCCTGCTCAGTCCCTCCTGCACTTGTGTGCCTGGTGTCGAGGCCCCTGGGGTTTCCCCCCCAGCGGGGGGGGGGGTTCTGAAAGTGCCCGCAGGCCAGATTGAGGGCTCTGGCTGGCCGTATCCGGCCCCTGGGCCATAGTTTGAGGACCCCTGTTTTAGGCAGATGCTGTTTTTAGATAGATAACACACTGCCACACCATTGGCATTGCTGCATGCTTTGCCTGGGGATAGGATTGGGAATCTAATAAATAAGTACGTAGATAATAATACAATGAAATAAGATGCAAGATACAATCACACCATTATGATATCTCTTTCCCAGCTCTTCCTTTGACTTACGAAGTGATGTCCTGTCCCGGTAAGCTTGGCAGGGGTCCCCGGACAGATTTTTAAGTTTGAAAGTGGATTGCAGGCTGAAATGTCTGAGTACTACTGCTTCTGGTTTTTCTTGGGGTTGGTATCTACCAAAAATGTGTTTTCCTTGACTTCTAATGGGTTCCTTGACAACATTTTTGATTGTAATTTCTCCATGCTAGTCTCCATAATACTGTAATTTCAGTACGTATGCTTATGTGAATACAGAGACGGGATGTGCCTGTTTTACTGTGACAACGTCTGCAGGAGTACATTATGTTAAGTCAGGGGTCTTCAAACCCCAGCCCAGGGGCCAGATGCGGCCCACAGCAAGCCTCAGTGTGGTCCCCAGCAAGACCCTCTATCTGGCGCTTAGGCAAGCCTAACCCACTTTAATACAGTATATTCTTATATGTAAGTTTATGTACATTTATTCAAATGTGAAATGTAAATTAGTTTTCCAGCTTCCAACACCGTGTCAGAGAGATGATGTGGCCCTCCTGCCAAAATGTTTGGATACCATTTTGTGAAGTGAATGAGAAAGACAAGGAGCAAGAACAGAGGGAACATGAAAGGAAGTCATTCAAATGAATATAAATTTTGGACTTACCATCTGCACATTAATTTCTTAGAAAGGTAGCAGAGAGATAGTTTTCATTTTTCAAGAAACCTGCTGCTGATTGGTCTGAAGGGATAATTCTACATAGGCTGATAAAGGAAGCTGATTGCAGCATTTTCACTAATGTGCAATTGGGATCAGTGGGATCTTGACTGTTGGAAATATTCAGGATCAGTATCCAACCCATTCAAACAGCATTAAATTAACTGCATGATGTATTACTCAGGTTGTAAGATGGTCCTAAAGAGTTTAGTGCCTGTAGAATGTTTGTATCTAGTGGAGGAGGAAGTTCAGAAGGGTACAGAATGGGTTTCCAATTCCAGAGAATGGGTGGTGCAAGATTGGCAGAGATGGTGGTGCCTGGTATATTGCTGAATAAGGTGATGTAACAGATCGAAAAGAGGAAAGATGGTAATGGAGTGGGAATTTTACATGGACATACTACAAGCTCCACCTTCAAAATGAATTCTGTACAGAAGGTTAATTACAATGATTTTGTTCATACATATTGATCATGTCTAGTAATACCAAAAGCAACTTTGGACTGTGTTTCATTTTTCCTTATCTCCATTATTCAACTAGTACTGTAAATTAGTAAGGTTTCAGGACCAAAGCTGTTTAATAATTGTATTCACATTTGTAAATGTGGTATTGACAATCTGCCTATGGAGCTAGGTAGACATGAGGGTGGCAAACACGTCAATGGCAGATTGCTGGTGGCCCTGGGCAACACCCTAAGCTGGGTGACCTGATGGCAGCCAGGAACTCCACCCAACCTCAGTATTAGGGAATGGAGACGATACATGTTTGGGAAGTGATAATCATCGTTCTTACCTGCTTCTCCTTTTTACCTGCTTCCTAATCTCATGGGAGGCAGTCATGCAAACGGTCTCGTTTATGCAATTAAATAAATTTAATGCAATTAAATACATTTAAAGCAAAGGGAGGAGGACTGAAGAAAGGTGAGGATGTGCACTTGCTGTGCGTGCCATTTAACAGATAGGGTCAGTTTGGGGGGTAAAATGTTTTCTGAACTGGCCAGTGGAAAAAGAGTGATTTCTGCTGTTTAATAGATTTCAGTTCTCTTCCTTGAGATAAAGTATTTGCCCTAAATCAAACCCCAACCTTTTCAGGACCAGAGCCACATTGTATATTGAACAATACACAGATTTTGGGGCTGTGTCTTTTTTAAAATCTTTTTTAAAATCATAGTCTTTTTAAAAATCTAAAGACCCTAAACTGATCCTTCATAAAAAGGAGGGAACTGTCACTGCATTTATACTAAAGGTTTCTGAGAACTAAAAAACTAAAACTCAATCTAAGAATAAATAACTGAAAACTAAACCTAAAACCTGAATCGGATCTAAAACCCAAGGCTAAAACGTCCTCTAAAAACTGAATTCCGAAAACTAAAACTAAGAAATAAAAATCGTTTAAAGGTACAACTGAAATAAAATACTAAAAACAACAATTAAAGGTCGAACCTAAAAAAAACTAGAACTACAACTGAACGCCTAATCTTTCACCCACAGCTTTGGTAAGCTTCCTCAGAGACTACAGCTTTCCTTACTTCAGGTACCAGAACTTGGTGTTCCTCTGTTCTTATACAGTTTGTAACTACCGTAATTGCCCACTAAATTAGGAACATCATTATCAGCTGCTAACCACAACTGGTTCCTTATTCTCTGAGAAGCATTTTTTCTTAAAATGCTTTATGAATGCTGTGGTCTAACATTTTTTAGGTAAAAAAAAATGTTAGACCACAGCATTCAGCCTGAAAAACTATGCACAGTTCAATATGGATTCAAGCTGTGAGACGCCTTATCACACTGTATATTTTATGGACATTTTCACTGGCTGAAAAAAAGATTAGAATCATAGAATCATAGAGTTGGAAGGGACCTAGTAGGTCATCTAGTCCAACCCCCTGCCTGCAGCAGGAAATCCCCCTAGAGCATCCCCGACAGGTGCTCATCGAGCCTCTGCTTGAAGATCCCCAGTGAAGGAGAGTCCACCACCTCCCTTGGCAGTCTGTTCCACTGCCGAACCACCCTCACCATCAGGAATTTTTTCCGGATATCCAACGGAATCTCCTCTCTTGCAGTTTGTACCCATTGGTACATTATGAATGAATGAATGAATGAATGAATGAATGAATGAATGAATGAATGAATGAATGAATGAGAAAATTCACTTGGATCTTTTTGTGTAATCAGAATGATATGATTCATTGACATACTTAAATTGAAAAATTAAATATAATGGGTCAAAATATAAAACATTAGCAAATTCTCTGAGTGGGGGGGGGGGGGGGTTAGGCCAGTACACAGGCATGTGCTGACCTATACACGTCACCACAAGAAATTATTCTTAGTGAGCTATAAAGGCCTAAATTGACAGAATGGGAGAGGAACTGGGATAGGATTCTGGTACACATTGATATCAGGATATTCCCCATTGATGGGAGAGGATGGTGATTTTACCAGTATATGATCATGTTACCATTATCTGTCATAATTTCTATCTTCGCCACAGTTCACAGTTCTAGCTCAGCTTCCCAGGGCTTTGAAGTGAACACCCTTTTTAAAAAGTGATTTGAAAAAAATTAATGGTCACAGAGACCCTGTTTCCACGGCTGTTGCACAGCTTTTACTTGCCTGCAGAATAGCAGATGTATATCCAAGGAGTTCTATGGTGGAGATTTTCCCTAAGATAAATGAAAAGTCCAGGTGTCCCTCATTATCCACTAGTGTTTTGTTCCAGAACCTCCTGTGGATAAAAAAAATCAGTGTATAAAGAAGACAATGGAAAAATAGGTTTAATGACCCACTACCAGAATTCTTGCTCCTCTATTGTGCCTAACTGAGTAAGATAGTGCCTCAGTATTGATAACTTTTAGTTGAAAAGTGCTATATAAATACTGTAGATAGATAGTATCTCCAGGGGTTTGATTCTGGGACTGAAAAATGGAATGATTGAGTGCATGACTACCTATCTATAACAGTAGAATTTTAAAACTGATTTGCAGTGGCCATTCGTGTTGAGTCAAATCCACGTATAAAAAATTAGTGTATAACATGGTTGGACCTGTATTTCACTTACCCCTGGAGACCTTTCCAAATGTCTTGTAACTAGAATGAAATATTTCTGCAGGTGGGAACAACAAGTTAAATCTTAACTCATCAGAATGGTATTTTTCTTTCTCATTATGAATGTGTACTGAATTAGTGCTACTAACTCCTACTAGTGAATAGTTTCATTTTCTTTCCATTACTCATTTAGCATACAAAAATCACCACACCTTTCCCCTTTTAGTTCTCCTTGGGTGTAATTAATGCTTCTATTATGCTTTGTTTATCTGTGATTTTCTGTTTCTCACTTCCCTTAAAAAACTATTTCCTTCCTTTCTTCTTTCTTTACTATTTCCTTGTGAAATTTGAACTTGAAACCATTTTCTTCAGTTCAAGAACAAATATTTTAAGTAGTTCCCAGAAGACCAGCGTAGTTCATGACGTCGTTTTAAAAAATAGATCTTTGCAATGACTTAACAAGTGACCTGACTAAGGCTTTTAAATTGATTTTTCAAATGAAATAGAAGCAAAGTTGGCATGAATCTCCATGCCCTGAAACGCTAACCTCTTTAATAGTAGAACAATCCTGAGTCCATGGGAAGAGGACCATATCTTGGCCACTCTACATACAACTAAACAAAGTCATATTTACAACTAAACAAAGTCTTATATATAACTAAACAAAGTCAATGCATATTATATAATATTTTTCCCACCTTTTCTCCACTGATGTGGGCAATTAAGGTATCTAATATAAAGTATACCTGCTACAACAATAAAATGAAATGCTACCAATGAAAAAATGAAGCTACCAATCAAGAAATAGCAGGAAACATTAACACAATTATGTTTTGTAATGTTACAATGTTACATCATTGGCATCCTTCAGTCTCGAAAGACTATGGTATCGTGCTCAGAAGTGGAGGTCCTAAAACAGTATCTTTTATGACTAAACAGGCCAATTCGAGAGTGACAATCCCTTCCACACCGAGGGCAAATACAGTCAGTCCCCTGCCCAGCCCCCAGATTTTGCTGTTTCCGCAACTGTCTCTTTGTCTCAGCCTGCTGAATGAGTGTCTCTTCGAATTGAAGAAGGCTATGCTGCGTCTTTTGCCTCCACGCTGAACGATCAGAGGTCAGGGTTTCCCAGTTGTTGATGTCCATTCCCAAGGCCTTTAGATCCCTCTTGCAGATGTCCTTGTATCGCAGCTGTGGTCTCCCTCTAGGGCGCTTTCCCTGCGCTAATTCTCCATACAGGAGGTCTTTTGGAATCCGACCATCGGCGATTCTCATGACGTGTCCAAGCCAGCGTAGAAGTCGCTGTTTCAGAAGTGTGTATATGCTAGGGATTCCAGCATAGGCTCTGTGAAAATGTAGAGTCAGAAATGAAACCAAAGGGCATAATCCCTCTTTCCAACCACTCATTTATTGTACACAAAACCATGGTGTTAAGTGGCAATTGACAAGAGTTTCAAGTTTACCATATGTTTACAGGTTTCCTCATTCTGTTTATTCTGGGGGAATCTAAGAAATATCCATAGTTAATTATCTCATGGGAAATCAACAACAACGCAAAGCAATTGTTCTAATGAGACCTGGTGAGACTTCAGTGCCAAGTGCCACTTTCGGGAGGGGAGCAGGCTATATCCTAGCCCAGAAAGTGTCTTCTTAGACTCTCATTGGGGCACCACAAGCACACCGTGTGGCTACCATCTTCTCAGTGTTGCTGTGCCAATTTACACTGGTATTTCCTGAGACTCCATGCATTTACTATGGGGCTCCCCAAGACTCAGGCCTAGCTTCAGTCACAGTGACCCTAATGAGAACTGATAAATCTAAACAAAAAAGAAAAAGAAAAGGAGATCTTATTCTTTCTTTCTTACCGTACTTTGGATCTTATTATGCATACTTGGGAGTAATCATCACTGGATGTTATTGGGACTTCTTCCTGAATGAATATGCATGTCTGTTTGAGGAAACAGAAGATGGTTACCAGCTGTGTCTCTTCTAATACTGTTTAGTATTAAAAGCACTTTAGAGCTTATTCAGAGCACTCAAAGGATTTCAGAGCCTTGCAGTTGTGTTCAATTTATTATCATTATTTTCAACATTAGCTTCTACAGATTTTGTTTGCTCACCAACATCCTCTGTTACTATCTGGTTCACCCTTGAATAGGGCTGTGTTTTTTTTCCTGTTTTTGGACTCAGAGTTATTAATATTGTCCCAGAGCTCAATCTGGGGAGCCAGGCAGGCTGATATGGAATGTACCAGTCTGGATTCTTCTGAGAATTCTTCTTTACGGTACATTACAGCGATCATATCAGAAGCTGAGAGCATTTCAGGAATTTTGACTCTGCTGTTTCATGTGCTGGGCTGTATCAACAGATGCATAAGTCCAGATTGTGAAGAGTAATATTTCCACTCTGTTCTGCTTGTAATCAAATCTCGTTTGGAATACTGCATCCAGTTTTGTGCACCACATTTTAAGGAGGACACTGATAAATTGGGACTGAGTTCAAAGGAAAGCAACAAATGTGATGAGGAGTCTGGAAAATAAGGACTGTGCCTTAAAAAGCTAGTTATGTTTAGCCAGAAAAGATGACCAAGTAAAGACATGATAGCAATCATCAAGGATCAGAAGGTCTGTCACAAAAAAAGGGACATGGATTTATCATGAGGGTAGGACTAGAACCAATGACCTGACATGGAAGGGAAGTAGATTTATAGCACAATTCTATTAATGCGTAAGCCTCATTAAGTTGAATGGGCTTAGAGCACTAGCCTAACCATGTCTACTCAAAAGTAAGCCCCATTGTGTTCAATGGGACTTACTTCCAGGAAAGTGTCTTTACGATTACAGCCTTAATCCCAAATCAGTGTGCACAAGATTGCAGCCTTGAGGAAGAATTTTCTAACTGTGAGAAGTTCCACACTGGAGGAGACTGTGTAGTAGTGGGCTTCATTCAAGCAGAAGCTGTATGGCCTCCAATCAGACATTCTTCAGCAGTTTCCTCACTGAGGGTTTGTCTAGATGACCTCTCTAAGGGCAAAATCCAGAGTAACTACTTGGAGTCCTTGCTCCGGTGTAAGAACAACTTACTCTGGATTCCAGTATGAATTTCCCATAGGTTTTCACTAGGTGGTGCAGTAACTATGGGTGCACGTAAAGTCTCTTACATGCTCCTGTAGTTACGCTGGATTTGGGGGTAAGACTCCTTCCAAAACCTTCTATGATTTATAAACACTTTTTCTACTGCATGGAGATTGTAACTCTGGTTTTCACATATCCATCAACCATGGATTTGACTTGCTTCAGATACTATGGAGAATGGGAAGTGCCACTTCCAGTTTGCTGTGTTTCTGAAGCCTCTGGAAGGCCATTTATGGACTCACGGTTGAAGGATCCACAGAGGCATCAGAAAACCTCTTTAAGTTCACTTGTCAAACCAAAGGTGGCTGTGAAATCTGTGGATTTGCATATCTGTGAGGAAAGGATCCTGGAATAAATCCCTTGTGAATGCACCAAGCAGTCCTATATTCTGCAAATCTTCTTTCCTAATCTGCTCTGATATTTTTATTCAAGTTGTGTGCCTTGAATATTGGCTTGAGCTGGCTGCCTTTTCAAGGAACCCTAAGCAGCGTGATACAGTTGGTAATATCCACTGGAAATCTCATCCAAGAAAAATAACTTTTTCCACTAAGGAGATCTTTAATTTCATTAAATTGCACAGAAGTCTACAGGTTACCATGGGAGCACTAGCTTGAGGCATAGATGCCTCACTCCAAACTATTAGTGCTACGTTGAGTCTATGTTTTGCTTTAGGACTGTGGGGAGGTAATTAGGATATTGAGTTTTCTCTAAGCATAAACTGATTAGATATGCCTCTTCTTTTTAATAACATTGCTACAATCCCAACCTGCAGGTACAGCAAAGCATTATCTTCTTTCTCCAGACAATTTGTGTAACAAGAGTTTCACAAATGCAGATTTTCCATATCCTCCTCAAGCATCCAGTAAACATGTTTCTGATATTCTAGCATTGCATTCAGTTGCAAGGGGCTTCTCAACTAGTACTAAGTAGTCTAGATTTCATAAACCATCCAATGTATCATGCAACTCGTTTACACTAAGTGTAAAACTGTCCATGTTTACTCAGAAGTAAGCCCCATTGTGTTCAATGGGCCTTACTCCCAAGGAAGTGTGCTTAGGTTTGTAGCCAATGTGTTTTAAGGAGTATTTACATACCGTATTTTAGTTATATGCTACTCTAATGCAAAACACAACCCAGTCAATTTTCTTAACTCTTTTTTTGCCCAGCCTAAAAGTTCAGAAAAACCTACTCATTTGGTCACGTTGAGCAGAAACGGTTTTAAAACAATTGCATCCCAAGGAGGAACTACAAAACAACTACCGTAATATTTACATTACCTTATCTAAATTATTCTTCTTCTTTTAGTAAAGGCTGGTCTTTTGACCATAATAACGATTTGATTTTATCTGAGGCAGGGCCAGAGATATTGGAGGTAATTTGGACTCTTTCCTTTCCCCCCATGGTTTCATTCCAGATTGTACCCCCCACCCCGCACACCATTCTAATGAGAACTTTCCATTGAAACATATAATTTGTGATGTCACCCATTGCTTTAAGACCTGGTAGTATATTTAATTGACCATACCTGTACATTTATTGTGCTGCTGATACCAATAACAACTGCTGTGGTCAGAAACCTCAGAGGGGATATATGCAGCCCAACAATTTTCTAAGTTGGAAGGGATTTGAGGAGTTGCAATTGACTAGTAGAGCATCTATTCTGCATGCAGAAGATCCTAGTTTTTGTCCCTGGTACAATAGTTGCAGGTACATTTGGTAATGACCACTGTCTGATATACAGACAGTCTGATATATAGGCAGTATATGCATCAGTACTCACCTAGAGAGATCAAAAGTCTTATCCAACTTTCCAGCATCTATGCAGCTTCAATGCAGCCCTGAGATGAGGGAAAATGTTCCACTACCTTGAGGAGACCTCCGCGACTACTCCTTCACTACACATTGCTGCATAGACTGAGCTGCATAGACAGAGATGCGTCAGCACTGCTAAGTTGAATTGGATTGGGCTCTAACTCAGTAGGAGGCAATGTAAACTGTTCAAGGCTTCACTCCCTGCCAAAAACTCTAATATTTTCTGACATATTTTAAGAGTGCGTCTACTCTTGCCAGCCCCAATTTAGCATCCAGGCCTTCTGAATGCTAGAATAAAACAAGCATTCAAGCAGATGATTACACAAACTTTAAAATGACAAATATATTTCATAAAACAGTAAAATCCAGTCTGAGTCATAAAATCTGAGTCATGCTTTTAAAAATAAAATTTTGGACATTTCTTTTAAAATAACTTTTTTTTAATCTGTGTCACAACCATATTACATAATTATGTTTGTATCATTCTGATTAGCCACTCTGTCAAATAGCTAGAAGCCTGAATGAATTAAAACATTTACTCACTTCAGAAATAAGATCTAAGATATAAATATTTTTTTTTGCTTGATCCTCTTACCTAACAATGCAAGGACACAACTGATACATGAAGAACATGAACAAGCAAGCTGGGACAAGAGGTTTTCCCTTACAGCTGGATTACTTTATGGAGCTTCCTGACAGCTCAGTCTTTAAAATTGCTTGTCCAGAATATCAATGAAAGATGTGAATCATAGTAACCTCCATTATAAGCTACTGTGAGAACAAATAGAACATGCCATAAGGCACGTTTACACCAACTTGGGAGTTAGCTGGGCTGGTGTGGAGGCCTGAGCCAGCTTGGGAGGTCCAGATCCATTGGGTATATTTGTGTCAGGTAGAGTAGGGATGGGAGAGGGTGGTGGTAGGGCATTCCAGAGGTTGGTGTGGTGAATTAGGTCCAGGGCAGGATCAGTAGTGGCAGCACACATTGCATCCCAACCCACATTCCCACAACAGCTGTTTGGATTTGTATTAGCTGAATATCTGGCACAGATCTGAGTAATCTCCTAGGACAGTGATGGCTAACCTTTTCAGCACTGAGTGCCAACTGATGGCGCCAGTGCCTTGTGCATGTGCCCAGAACCCTGGGCATGCGCATTGGACCAGGAGCACTCCAAGCCTATTGTGCATGCCCAAACTTCAGAGCATGCGCACTGGACACAAGCACGCTCTGCTCCAAAAAGGAACTGGGAGCTTCAGAGCAGAACGTGCTTGTGCCCAGCACACATGCCCAGAATTCTGGCTGTGTGCATTGGGCTCAAGGTGCTCCTAGCCCAATTGTCGGATCTCTGGACTTGTGCACTAGACACCAGCGCCATCAGTTGGGTCTGCTCTGAAGAGTGCACCAGTGCCCAGTGCACATGCCCAGAGCTCTGGGCATGCACGCTGGGCATAGAGCGCTCATCTGGGGGTGCTATGGCCACATGCCAGGAGAAGACTTTTAGTGCCCATTCTGGCACATGTGCCATAGGTTTGCTTCTGCTGTCCTAGGGCAAACTGAGACTCAGCACATGAAAAAGAGAAAAATATCCCCTTACTCCAAGCTGACTTCCAGCCTGCACCTAACCTGTGCAGGATACAACAGAGGCCACTGTGTCTGGCTATTCTCGCACAGTTTAGGATTGGACTTTGATTTATATTTTTCCAAGGTTGTAGTATGCAACATTTTTCACTGCTAGGTTGAATGTTTGCTAAACAACATACCATAGCACTAGGTTGTGACTTTCAAAACATCACATCAAAACTTTCCAAAAGCAACTGGGAAATTCTGTGCAGCTGTCTTCACACCCCTTTAAACATTACAGTCATTTAGAAAAGGTCTTCTGCTCCTAAAGGCAGTTCCATAATTTATCACAAGAGTGGAAGTGATGTGTAAGACGTACAGTTCACTTCCTCCTCTTGGATCAACAAATACTACTTTTAGGTCAATACCACCTTAGGCAATTCATCAATGTCATTTTAGCACTTCAAGATATAATGAATGATTCTCCATCTGAACTGGGTTCTGTTTTCACCAAATTCCTGGTCCAAACGTCACAAAAAGAACTTGTGTGCCAGATCCATACAACATTTGAGTACAAGAAACATATGATGACTTGAGATGACAGCAGTAAAGCTGGTCATTGCTGTTTTTCATAGGGAAGCCATTCCTGACTGATGCAGGAGATTCAGTAGATCCAGATGCTTTATTCAAAAGTCTTTAGAAGGTCTACTTCCAGATGAGAACCTTGTATTATGGATGATATGGCTCCACCATCATAAAAAAGCTAAATTGGAAAAAGAATCTGAAGAAACATACTTAGAACTCCAATTTCCTACTTGTTACTTCTATAGGTCCAGTCTTATTATACATGTATTTTTTAATACATGGATTTGACTCAACACCAATGGCCACAACAAATCACAGTTTTACAAACTGCTTTTCTGCACTTGTAGAAAGGCAGTCATGCAAGCAATCATTCAATTTTTCAGCTGAGTCAGGCAAAGGCAGCGGGCGGTCCATTGCATTTCTAATTTGTGACTGCTTCTCTGAAACAGTAAGAAAATCTGTTTTTACACATAAATAACTATAAAGGGATGTATGTCTTATTTTTTTAAACTGCTTTTATTTAATTCATTTTAAATATCATCAGAAAGTCCCAGAATCAAACCCCTGCAGATATGAAGGCATAACCTTATTCCATTAGGAGCAAAAAACATGGAAATGGGTCTTTCAATCTATTCTCTATTCTTTTCCTTCATACCATGATATTTTTTAATCCATGAGGGGTTCCAGAATAGAACTGTAGTTGATAATGAGGAATACCTGTAATATTGGAATCTCCTAACAATTAATTTTTAAAGTATTAAGAACTGGACTATGTTGCCCTGAATTTGAGTATGTCCTTTCATCAGTGCTTTCAAACTTTCCTGGCTGGTAACTCCCTTTTCTCTGCAAATGTAGCACTCAGAAACAAGACATTAGTGGTGATGATGTGAAATGCATCATGTGATGACACCATGATCACTCACTTTCAAGTTTGGCAAGCAGAAGCGAACCTGCAACCAGGTAAGAAGGTCAAGGAAGGCTTTCCCAAGTGTGCAAAAACATCAGCTGTGCCCTACTGCCATTTGAAAGCTTCCACTAAGGTCTTGTTGACAACTGCTTGCAATGCCTAGGAAACTCTTGGGCTTTGCAAGGTACAGTTTGGGAACACCTGCCTCCGAATGTTTCCTGATGCAAATTAACCCCACACCACCTGCAAAGCAGCTATTTGTTGTTCTTCAGAAGTATAGGAAGTACAGAAGTACAGAAAATAAATGTACTTTGGGAAAATAGAACAAGATGAAAACCCCCCAAGCAATTTGGTCATAAATCAAGACCCCTTCTCCTTGCTGCTTTTTAAAGAAATGCCAAGGGTTGAGCTATCTGATCAATTTCTCTAATGCCTTGCCTCGGTTGGTCTTCACAGTTATCAAATCTGACTTTTGGTACAAATTACAGTACATACAAATAAGTTGCTAACAACAACCATCCCCCAGTGGACATGCGATTGTACCAGTAATTAATGACTGATTTCCTTCTGAGAATACAACCTTTCTGTTCCAGGTACTACACATTTTGAGTAATTATTTGCTGTAAAAAACCAGACCATGTAACCCACACCCATTCTGTTGTGATGATAGTAATGCTTAGCACATATGTAGCAGACTTCAAAGCGGCTCACATACATTATCTGAACAATGACAAGAGCTTTCTCACTTGTCATCTTGGCTGCTGCTCCTTTCTGGGTCATCTGACGTTATTTTAATAATCTTGTTTCTCTAACAGGCAAGGTTCTTGCCTGTTAAAAGGCATGGTTCTTTAGTAAAAGAACAAACCTAAACATGCTTATATTGTTTCTCTTTTGTATCTGCTCCCCGTCTCTTTTTTGTATAATGATGCAAATCAGTAACAAATTAGCATACAGATTTCTTCTAGTTGATCAATTGCATGGCAAAAGGAGAGACTGTTTAGTAATGGGGTCGGAGGTACACAAACAAATTTTCTACGCATTTTTGTTCTTTCCAAACCAGACAATAGGCAAGCAAAATTAAATGACTGCTGATCAGGGAACCTTAATAAGGGAAATGGTAGTACAATAAACACCTGCAGCTCCACCTTCTTACCCTCCAGCACTTGTTTGCAGTTGCACAATAAAACATAAAGGCTGCACACATTTATTTTTAATTGGGTTAGATCAGGATAGTACTAGCTTGTAGGCATTAATGTCCTTCCATGGTATCATGTTAGCTTTTCCATAGAACTAAATTTTGTGAAATGTTATATTTATGATATTACATATCACAGCCTAATCCTATCCACCCTGCACTGCCAAAGGGCATGTGCTGTATCCAGTGGGGTGGCAGATCAGGAGGTTTTAGAGAAAGGAGATATAAGTTCCCTTAGTCCTTCATAAGCCTTCCATCTACAATGGATCTCCTTAGATCAGGTCCAGCTATTTTGCTGGCACAAGTCTGAAGGGATAAAGGGAGGAGGCTACTGCCAGAGGGAATAGGATCCAGCACCACCAGACCACTCACTCACATGGCCTTACATATGTCAGATTTGACCCATAGGATCATCCCAGGGGATCATCCCAGGGGCCAAACTCCATCCCAGGGGCCAGATGTGACCCATGGCAAGCCTGTATCTGGCCCTCACCAAGTCTTTGATCCCCTCAAAGCCTCTGGCCCATCTGAAGGCCAGATATATGCTTTAGGTGTTTCCAGTGAAGTGCTGGTTCTCAGTTATTTACTCCTGTACATGTCAATAAGATGCTTGAGCGTGGGGGGAATGGAAGTCCATTGGAGTGTGCGCTTTATTTTTGTAGTATATGTTGGTGTTTAGAGAAATCCTTGAATCTCTAAAATTTAAGTTCTGTCTCTAATATAATTATTTAAAATGTGATTATTTTTCCAGCCCACAATACCAAGCAAGCTGTTTGATGCATCTCTCTGGCTGAAATGTTTGGAGTCCCCTGCACTATAGAATTAATCTGACAGTCATGAACTGACCATAAAGATATGAACAACTTTTGGAATACAGTACTTAAAAACAACCAGAATAGAATATAGCACAGCATTTCTATATAGCACAGTGTTTCTATAGAATTGTAATTGTCTCCTTCCATGTTGATAGGTCACATGATTAAAAGAGATCATGAGACATGTAGACACATGTACATCAGTCGCGACTTTAGTTTACAAACAGGTTTTTCATTTGGCTTTTGGCTCTCATTATCAAATCTCCTCCTTTTGAATGGGCCTCAAAGCTAAGGAGTAGCCCTCTTAGTTTACTTGTACCCCTTTCAGCAATTTCTCCTTTGTATTCTCAAGTTACTGATCTAATGATAGATGGAATATTTAAATTGTGTAACTGCAATGTTCATGGAGCTCTGTATCCAAGGATGGAAACAAATGAATTATTATCTGATTTTTTGAAAAATTTAAATCTTATTTTAAAAAAAACATTTTTTACAGTTACAATGTGTGCCTTAATTTGGCACACATTGGCCTCAAAAAAGGCCAGGCTTAATAATTATTAGCAGACTGTGCTCTTTCACGTCTACCACCTTAAATACCTGTCTTGACAGGGGAAAAAGACTTTTGTTTAACTCTCTGTTGTTGCCTGGTCCCAGGATTGCCTATACCCTAGCATGCAGTGTCACTGGTCCATTGCCACTGGTGCTCCAGTGCCACTGCATGCAGACCACACCATCCTTTTGGAATAAAATCCAGCAGAGCCATATGGTACCAATGAAATGTAGGAATGTGTGGGTAAATACAGATGCCTTAGCCTGGTGATAAAATGACAGAGTAAATGCCTGGCAAGCTTCATTGGAAAAAGTAGTCCAAATTTACTTTTCATATTGTGTAGAATAGAATAAATGTGCCCAGTAATGACTTGCAACAACACTTGGAAACTCTACCTCCTAATCCCAAATGTACAGCATGATTAGAGTGGAAAGTGCACTGGACATGCATAAACTGAAACTAGAGTCAATTTGGCTTGCATATAATATTGCTTTCAAAAAGGTTTATTAATTCACTAATAAACTCTTTCTAATACAATACTATATACCTTTGTGACTGTTATAAATATATCACAGTAGTACCTAAACAAGGCAATGTCCTTTAAGAAATTCCCTGTATATATGAATTGTGTATGCCCATCTCATTTTCCCTGATTCCCAGTCTTTGAAAAGTAGCTGCTGAACACAACTGCAATATTGGCTTTGGCAGTGAAGAAATAGAAACATCTCTGTGCTAAGCTGACAGTACTGCAATAATGGACTCCCTGGAAGGATGTGTGTGTGACTGGAATTCAATGACCACCATTAGTACTGAAATATTTGCTTTCAGTATCACAGTGACATATACGCAATATGCAATATCAGTTTAATACCATGTTTGCTGTAGACAGATTGGTATTCAATACTGTCCATGCAAGCATTTATTCATGGACATTAGCAAGTCTTAAAATAGGAATTTTTTTCTGCTCAAATTAAGATAGCAAACAATACACTACTGAGTTAGTGGTAGTATAGATATTCCATTTTTATTATGTATTATAGACCACTGGTTTGTTCTCAAAAGCATCAGTATTACTCCAAATTGTCTTTCATAGAATTAGGCAATTGAAATGAGAGTTAAGAAGTCTGATGGCTAAAGTGACCTGATGGTATCATACTGGAAGCGCTAATTCTGGAAGCATTTTAAAAATTTAAAGAATTGACATATACTTAATTGGACATTTGGTGTTGAGCCAAAAGGCTGCCCATACACATTTATAAAGCTGGTTGTGCACCAGCTGGAAATGATGTAACTCCCTGAAGCAGTAGGAGCCAGTGAGGGGAAGAACATGATCTATCAAAACAGACTCATGGGAAAGAGAGGCAAGAGTGTTATTCTTATGCTGTGTTATTTTTCTGACACCTTGAACTTAGGGAACAATGTAACATGATATGTTATCAAGTGGCAATCCTACTTCAATTAATTATAAAATGTATTTGATCATATCTCAGGGCCCACAAATGCAAACCCATCAACACTGGCTACAAACCTTAAAAAGTTTTGCTTTCAGAGTTAATGACTTGTTAAAATGTTGGCATTGACATAGAAGATCAGAGTTCAAAGTCAGCCATTTCATTCGCTGTACACTAAGCTAAAAGTAAAACCAATCTTAGAATTGTGAAACCCTTGTACTATGGGTTTATTGTACTATGAAATATGCTGCAAACATGATTAATAAAATAATTAGTGATTTCTCTTCAAATGACCTGCATATCAATCTCACCCCATCATGTCCTCGTAATTCAGGAAAAAAATATCAGAAACCATATTTGAGGAGCAAAAGATTTATTTAAGTGCTCGCAGAGGCCATACGAGTGGATGATCAGGACACAGTTCTGTGGCAAAGCAGGTGGTTAGCATGGCTAAGGTAACATTTCAGTTCCTGGCATCTTTATTTAAAGAGGGGCCTAAAATTAACGGACATTTCAAATTTGAATAAATTTGCATATATTATATATATATAAATTGTTTTCTCACCCTCCATGGGTGGTATATGTATGTTATCCTCAATCTCGGGTCCTCTACCAGAGGCCTGGGAGTTTGAGGGTTCTGCACAGAATCTTAGCTGTTCCTAGCAACGCGCTTTTCTGGATTGTGTGTTCTGATGTCCTTCCTGGAATCTGTTGGAGCCATTCTTCCAGCTTGGGTGTCGCAGCCCCTAGTGCTCCAATCACTATTGGGATCACATTTACCTTCACTTGCCACAGTCTTTCTAATTCCTCCTTCAAACCCTGATACTTTTCCACCTTTTCATGCTCTTTTTTCCTGATGTTGCTGTCGTTTGGTATCACTACATCTATCACCAGGGCTGTCTTCTGGGCCTTATCCACCACCACAATGTCTGGCTGGTTAGCCAGTACCAATGTCTGGCTGGTTAGCCAGTATATATATATAAAACTGAAAAGTCACTGACTTACTCACTGACTCACTCACTATCTA
The DNA here is from genome assembly GCA_030015325.1 of Cryptoblepharus egeriae. Lineage (NCBI taxonomy): Eukaryota > Metazoa > Chordata > Lepidosauria > Squamata > Scincidae > Cryptoblepharus > Cryptoblepharus egeriae. Next base: position 38,877,743 of record JAREYC010000004.1, on the reverse strand, counting down.
ATATCTACAGTATTTATATACCGCTTTTCAACTGAAAAGTTCACAAAACAGTTTACAAGAAAATGGAAAAAATTACTACGTAATTAATAGCTAATTGATCCCTGTTCCCAAAGAGCTCACAATCTAAAACTGACAATCTAAAACTGTCTCACTGACTCATCAATGCCTACCCAAAATCACCAGGCCTAGAAGTGTGAAATTTGGGGAGGGTGTTCTTTTTGTGATGGTGGCACCCACAAAGAACTGGTTTTTGGAAATTCCATCCGGAAGGGGGTGAAAAGGGGGGCAACACATTTTCCTCCCTATACTTTACATTGAAGAATCCCTGACTAATCAAGGCTCTGCCCCAACCCCTGGACCAAGAAGCATGAAATTTGGGGAGAGTGTTCCTTCTGTGACATCAACACCCACCGAGAACCAATGTTGAGAAATTTGACCCTTAAGGGGGTGAAAAAGGGTGCAACGTGTTTTTGTCCTTTACTTAACATGGAATACTGACCAACATCCAGCCAACTGGGAGGGTGCACTGGGGTGATGGTGTGCATGGGGGGGTTGATGTGCATGGGGAATTGATGTGCAGGGGGTGTTGCACACGGGGGTGTTGCACAGAGGGGTTAATGTGCACGGGAGGGGGTTGATATGCATATGAGGGTGTCGATGCACATATGGGTGCGTTGATGCGCATGGGGAGGTTGATGCACACAGTAGAGTATTGCGCATGGGAGGGTGTTGCTCATGGGAGGATGTTGTGTTGCGCATGGGAGGGTTGATGCACACAGGGTGGTTTGATGTGCATGGGGGTGTTGCGCAAGGGGGGTGATGTGCAAAGGGTGCTGTGGCACAATGTGGAGATAGCTTAGGTGGTTATTTTACTCTCGCAACGCAGGCACGTTTTGCTATTATACATATTAAAAAATATTGGAGTGATTTACAAAGCTTGCCCAATGGATGGATACAGGGGTCTTGCCGGGACTTGTGGAGGGGTTAGGAGACCCCTGCTCTAGTCTTTCCACCATATAGAATTGAAAAGGTTTAGATCCAAACTAGTCCAGTTTCCTGGACTAGCAGCCCACCACCAATTGCTACAGGGAGAACTCTTCTTCACAGCATGATCATAATCATAACTGGCATCAAGGAAGGCCTTAGCATTAGCAATTTTCAGGTCAGCCAAGCTGTAAACAGTGACACCTTCTGGCTCTGATGACTCATGACAACTCAGCCTGGTCTCCCATCCAAGAGTTGTCCAGGTCTTTTCCTGCTTATTTTTCTTCAGCAGCCCTGCACTCAACCACAAGACCATGCCAGCTAATACTACAACCCTTCTACCAAGGGTCTCTGCTGTCAATATTGTTTTTATATTTTTGAGTTTCGATGGCTTCCCTTTAGATTCGAGTATGGTATTGCTGCAGTGTGGAGAGGACATGCAGGTTTGGAAGAGGTTTATGCAATGAGCAGTTTTCACATCACGTTCTTCCACTGCTGATTTTTCACACTCTTCTAGATGGCAAGAATGTTCATGCTTCTTTATTTTCATAGTCATGCTTCCTTTTTATAGTTCCTATGTAAACGTCTCCCCATTCACAAGGGATATGATATATGCCAGTCATGGAGAGTGGTGGTCTTTTATCCTTTACGAACCACTATGCCTGAGATTGTGGTGTAGTATGATGTTAAATTTATTCAATAACTCCCCAATCTTGTCTATTATATTGTTTTAACCTTGAAACTCGTTAACAAATAAAAAAGCGAAAATGTATAATTCTTTTGTATTTTCAAGATATGAGACAGCCCAATTATAATGGGGCTGCAGCCTCAGAGCACAGTCCAATGCATGTCTACTCAGAGGTAGGTCTCATAATAATCAATGGGGTTACACCCAGGGAAGTGTGGACAGGACTACAGGCTCAGCCCAGTCCTATTCATGTCTACTCAGAGGTACTGTATGTCTCATTCTAGTCCAGGGGTGTCCAACCTTTTAGCTTCCCTGGGCCGCACTGGAAGAAGACGAGTTGGATTTGGCCACATATACAGTATGTGATGGACTGCGCATAATGATAGCTGATCGTCCAAAAAACCATAGAAAACATAGGCATGAATAAGATTGGCCTCTCAGACTACAACCATAACCACCTTTACTTGGGAGTAAGCCCCATTGACTTTAACGGGGCTTACTTCTGAGTAGGCATGATGCATAGGGTGGGCTTACTTAACCTTGGAGTAAGGCTGCAATCCTGAACACACTTTCCTGGGAGTAAGACCCACTGAACTCAATAGGGCTTACTTTTGAGTAGATATGGTTAGGATTGTGCTTTTGCCCTACAATCCAGAGTAACTATGGGAGCACATAAGAGACATTATGTGCACCCGTAGTTATGGCACCACCTAGTGAAAATATATGGGAAATTCATATTGCAATCCAGAGTACATTGTTCTTACACTGGAGCAAGGATTCCCCGTAGTTACTCTAGATTGCATCCTTGGTCTCATTGATTATAATGGGGTTTTCTTCTGAGTAGCCATCCATAGGATTGGGCTCTCAGACTACTTTTCTTAGTTTTACTTCTCCTCCTGTTCCTCTTTACCTGGAGGTCAGTGGAGGAGCAGTTCAAGGAGGCTGTGGCTGGGCGGCTTGCAGGTGATGGGCGGCTTAAGGGATCTGCAGCAGGCAGGCAGGCAGCTGCCGTTGCGAGGTCCATGGGCGGCAGCACAGGTGGCCCGTGAGGAGTGTGCTCCTGAAGGCTGTTGCTTCTAGGCTGCCTGGGAGCTCTCTGAGTGGCCACAAAGCAGGGAGGGGGAGGAGCTTCCTTCTCTCCTGCCTCACTCTTGTCCCACCCAGGCCCAGACCCAGGAAAAAAGCAGCACACATAGCAGCGCACAAAATTTGAATTTGGCAGCCGTAACAAAGCTGGGTTTTCCAGTGATGGCCAGCATTTGCAGGAGGGCCACATTAATTGGCATCCTGGGCCACGTGTGGCCCCTGGGCCGCTTGTTGGACAAGCCAGTTCTAGTCAGTGGGGCTTACTCCAAGGGAAATGTGGACATGACTGCAACATTAGAGCCCAACCCTATGCATGTTTCCTCAAAGTCTCATTCTAGTCAATGGGGCTTACTCCCAGGTAAATGTGGATAGGATTACAGCTTGTTTCCAATCCTATTCATGTCTCCTCAGAGATAAGTCTCATTCTAGTCAATGGGGCTTACTCCCAGGAACATCTGGACAGGACTGCAGCCTTAGAGCACCTTCCTATTCATATCTCATCAGAAGTAAGTCTATTTCTACTCAATGAGATTTACTCCCAGGGAAGTGTTTATACACATCTCCTCAGAAGCAAGTCTCCTTCTAACCAATGGGGCTTACTCCCAGGGAAGTGTGTCAACTCAGAGGTGAGCCTCATTCTAGCCAATGGGGCTTACTCCCAGGGAAGTGTGTCAACTCAGAGGTGAGTCTCCTTCTAACCAATGGGGCTTACTCCCAGGGAAGTGTGTCAACTCAGAGGTGAGCCTCATTCTAGCCAATGGGGCTTACTCCCAGGGAAGTGTGTCAACTCAGAGGTGAGCCTCATTCTAGCCAATGGGGCTTACTCCCAGGGAAGTGTTTATACACATCTCCTCAGAAGCAAGTCTCCTTCTAACCAATGGGGCTTACTCCCAGGGAAGTGTGTCAACTCAGAGGTGAGCCTCATTCTAGCCAATGGGGCTTACTCCCAGGGAAGTGTGTCAACTCAGAGGTGAGTCTCCTTCTAACCAATGGGGCTTACTCCCAGGGAAGTGTGTCAACTCAGAGGTGAGCCTCATTCTAGCCAATGGGGCTTACTCCCAGGGAAGTGTTTATACACATCTCCTCAGAAGCAAGTCTCCTTCTAACCAATGGGGCTTACTCCCAGGGAAGTGTGTCAACTCAGAGGTGAGCCTCATTCTAGCCAATGGGGCTTACTCCCAGGGAAGTGTGTCAACTCAGAGGTGAGTCTCCTTCTAACCAATGGGGCTTACTCCCAGGGAAGTGTGTCAACTCAGAGGTGAGCCTCATTCTAGCCAATGGGGCTTACTCCCAGGGAAGTGTTTATACACATCTCCTCAGAAGCAAGTCTCCTTCTAACCAATGGGGCTTACTCCCAGGGAAGTGTGTCAACTCAGAGGTGAGCCTCATTCTAGCCAATGGGGCTTACTCCCAGGGAAGTGTGTCAACTCAGAGGTGAGTCTCCTTCTAACCAATGGGGCTTACTCCCAGGGAAGTGTGTCAACTCAGAGGTGAGCCTCATTCTAGCCAATGGGGCTTACTCCCAGGGAAGTGTGTCAACTCAGAGGTGAGTCTCCTTCTAGCCAATGGGGCTTACTCCCAGGGAAGTGTGTCAACTCAGAGGTGAGCCTCATTCTAGCCAATGGGGCTTACTCCCAGGGAAGTGTGTCAACTCAGAGGTGAGTCTCCTTCTAACCAATGGGGCTTACTCCCAGGGAAGTGTGTCAACTCAGAGGTGAGCCTCATTCTAGCCAATGGGGCTTACTCCCAGGGAAGTGTGTCAACTCAGAGGTGAGTCTCCTTCTAGCCAATGGGGCTTACTCCCAGGGAAGTGTGTCAACTCAGAGGTGAGTCTCCTTCTAACCAATGGGGCTTACTCCCAGGGAAGTGTGTCAACCCAGAGGTGAGTCTCATTCTAGCCAATGGGGCTTACTCCCAGGGAAGTGTTGACAGGACTGGAGCCTCCAGCGCTGTCCCTGGAAGTAGTGAATGTGAGGAGACTGTGGGACTCATGCCGGGTGAGACTGCGAAGGCGTCATTCTGAGGCAGTGATTTGTAGCTTGCAGGACCAGCAGTCCAGACACCGGCCTCTCAGGTCTCCACTGGGCTGCCCCCTTCATGGGGAAAGCCCCAGACGTTGGGCTTGGATGGTTAAAACCGTTGAAGGGGAGAGAGGAGGAGATTGAGCATCCCCTCAGGGGACGGTTTCAAGTCCCCCCCATTTAAGGAAACCGTTTCAAGCCCCCCCTAACTACCCTTCAAAGGGCGCGCGAGACAACGAGGCCACTTTGAGGAGGGGGAGGAGCCGCCTCCTCGCCACCATTGGTTGGGACCGCTGCCAATCCACGCCGAAGTGGGTGTGGCCAGGCGGGAAAACCGGCTGGTCTTTTCAGTATGTGAGTGTGTGGTTGAGCGAGTGAGGAAAAAGCCCAGTTGGGCGAGTGAGGGTTGTTGGCGGTGCTCCGTCAACGGCTGTGGTGTTTTCTTTTTCTTCCCTTCAGTCCGTTTCTCGCTGGGCAACCCTTTCCTCTCCTCAGCCCCTCGACGAGCCATGGAGGAGGAGCGGGCGGGAGAGCAGATGAGACCGCTACTCACCACGGTAAGGGAAGCGGGTGGAGGAGGAGGAGGAGGAGGACGTGGCTGGCTGGCTGAGAGGGGTTGGTGGGGGGGACAGGCGAGTGTCCCCCCCTCCCGCGTTCAACCCTTCAGTCCTTGGGGGTCTCCTCACAGCCACAGCTTCCCTTTGTGGGGGCGGAGCTCGGGCGGTGCCAGTGAAGGGGGGCGCTTGCCCTGCCTCAAGAGGCGACACAAAGAAGACAGGCCCGGACGTCCGCCCTCCTGCTCTTCCTTTACAGGTGTCACTGCTTGGGGGGCCCCTCTCCCCTCACGCCCTCTGCCCCACTTGCAGCCCCACACAACAGCCCCCCCAAATAGGGAGCCTTATGGGGGTTGTATGTCATAACTGCACAAAAGAGGACAAGAATTCCAAAATGTAGGACACCCAAGGAAAATGTAGGACTTCTTCTCCAGCAGCCCCACACAACATCTCTCCAAAAAGGGGAGACTTCTGGGGGGGGGGGTTATATGTCAACTACACAAAAGACTTCCAAAATGTAGGACACCCAAGGAAAAAGTAGGATCTTTTCTCCTGCAGTCCCACACAATACCACCCAAAGAGGAGACTTCTGGGGGGATATATGTCATAAATGCAAAAAAGAGGACTAGGGCATCCAAGAAAAATGTAGGACCCCTTCTTCAGAAGCCCCACACAACATTCCCCCCAAAAGGAGAGCCTTCTGGGGGGTTATATGTCATAAATGCACAAAAGAGGACAAGATCCCCAAAATGTAGGACACCCAAGAAAAATGTAGGACTTCTTCTGCAGTAATCTCACACATCACCCCCGCCCCATAAGAGGAGACATCTGAGGGGAGGTTATTTGTCATAACTACACAAAAGATGTCCAAAATGTAGAACACCCCTCAAAAAATGTAGGACCCCCTTCTCCAGTAGCCCCACACAACATCTCCCCAAAAAGGAGAGCCTTCTTGAGGGGTGTGTGTGTGTGTTATATGTCATAACTACACAAAGGACCTCTATAATGTAGGAAACTCAAGAAAAATGTAGGATTCCTCCAGCAGCCCCACGTGACATCTCCCCAAAAAAGAGAGCCTTCTGGGTGGTTGTATGCCAGAAGTGCAAAAAAAGGATAAGATCCCCCAAATATAGGATTCCTTCTCCAGCAACCCCACACAACACACCCAAAAGGGGAGCCTTCTGGGAGGATGTTATATGTCATGACTGGAAAAAAATGAGCAATCCCCCTGCAAATGTAAGATACCCAATAGAAATGTAGGACCTGATGTATTGCGTTCATGGGGTTCATTAAACCCCATATATGACTTATTAATGTAGGACCTAATGTATTGCTTTCAGATGGTTCCTTTAAACGCTGTATGACATTAAATTTAAAGCTATTATGTATACTTTATCACCTGTGGTTTATTAAGTACAAGAAGGCTACATACTGTCTGCTCACAAGGAAAAGACAATGAAGATTTTTTTCTTCCAGGACACAAGGCTAAAAAAGAGGACATGTCCTGGAGAAAGAGGATGTATGATTTCCCTGCAAAAAAGGGGATTGCATAATTTTTTTGTATGTATATATATTTTGCTTTCAGATAATTAATCTAAACCTTATATGGTATTGCTTATTAATAAATTAACAGTTGAAGAGGGTCTAATTTATCAATTCCAAGAAGGCTACATGATGCCTGCTAATAAGGATAAGGAGGACAATGAAGATTTTTTCCCCAGCACACAACACTAAAAAAGAGAACATGTCTTGGACAAAAGACATGTGGTCACCTTGGTCTTGGGGAGCCCTTCTTGCTGGTCTGTTTCAATGAAGAGTAAGAAAAGAGGCCATTCTTTTTCTTTTATGGTCCCTTTCCTTGGAATGCATGAGAGGTAGATCTCATTGAGCTGATACATGGTGCAGTCCTGTCCACACATTCTTGGGAGTAAGCCCTGTTGACTATAATGGGATTCACCTCTGAGTAAGCATGCATAGGATTGGTTATGCATATTTGGTTAACATATTTGTTGGAATATGCATATCATACATGCATATTTTGTTATCATCACTTTATTCCTTTCCCACTTCATTTTTAAAAACATCTTTAGCTTCTAGTAGTTCTTGTGCCTCTTCCCTTTCTTCAACTGGTCTGCATGATCAGCCCCACGCCAGCCTCCGATATTCATTCTTGGCTGGGGAGGCCCTTTTAGAACTTCATTCCTTCTTTCTCTCTCCTATTAGTAGCTTGCTTTGCTTTTGTTCTTTCAGAGGTCCTGATAGGGTAAGGGAAAGCTCTCTGTTCTGAGTTCTTGGCACACGCTGGAAATGTCAAACAGGGTAAAGGGGATAATAGGCTGGAGTGATCAACTGCCTCTTGATCATCTTTGGAAATGAGATGTGTTCTGGACACATTTATGTTGAGTAGTTGGGAGGCAACTGCTGGGGTGTCATGTAATGCTGTTTTTTTTTAACTACCTTGGCTCTCCTTCAATGCTAGCACATGGCTAGCCATTACCAGTTCCGTTGACCTCAGTTTCTGCAGATGTAGAGAGGGGGACTTGAGGAAGTGGTATGTTGTTTCCACCCACCCACCCTCCTCCCCTGTTTTGTTGCCTGTGTGTGGAGGTGGGCAGAGGAGAATAACGCAGCAGTGATTCACTTTACTTCCTTTCAAGGCTGGATATGAAGTGAGACAGAAATGTGGTCTCTTAGCTGTACTGCAAAAATAAAAGAGGAAAAAATGGTTGGCTCTTTATGATTTTCTAACACCCCCCACCCCCCCCCCCAAAAAAAATTAGAAGAGTGTGTTAGGTTTGTTGAAAGTTTCTGTGACTTTATGGTAACGGCAGCCTTGAGTTCACTTCAGGGTTCCTTGGGTCTATTCCATGGCAGTTAATCAAATTTACATTTGTAGTGTAGACAAGCCCTAGTCTTTCTGACATGACATACTAAGCAGCCAAGGAAGTTAACCAAGTAAACACTTTATTGTACAGTACAAGAGTTTCTTTGACTTGCTCTTTGAAGAGTGATTTGAACTATTACTATATAGCAAACACAATAAGGGCTGGAATTAATCTAACATCAGATTGCTGTAGGAGATATTTCTTTGATATAATTGTAGATAAAGTGCAGTTAATCTGTTAGTAGAATTTTCAGTTTTGATTATTTTTTTTCTGCATTTGATTATTAGGAAACAAAAAGTGTTGGGAAGATTGATCACATAGTGATTGAATTCATTTTAATGCAATTTTTTCATATTGGAAATCTGTGCTTGGTGTCTTACTAGCATTATTCAGAGCAGGGTAGTCAACTCGCTCATGTCTTTTTCATATTTGTGACTTGAGGAAATATATTGGCTGAGCTCCTTTTGAATCACAATTAATAAGAGGCTTGTGTATACTGTATATAAAGTTTGCAAACTTTATAATATTCTGATCTAGATATAAACTAGCTGATTAGATAAAAAGGTAAGTTTAATGTTCATGATAAGTAAATGTATTGAAGAATTTTAATGGTTGTTAAATATTGCATATCTCAAACACCCAGAGTTTATCATATGTGGCTCTTATATCAAGCAAGTTTGGACACCCCTGATAGAGTCTAATTTGTGTCAGCTTATCAATTACTTTTCAGCTTTCACAAAGCACAATGATACCAGGGTCACAAAGACAATTTTTGTCTGGTTAGAGCATCATTGTGACCTGGAGGAATAGTTTGAACAATGCTCGGCAATAGAGTTACAAGATATGCGAACACTAATCACTGGCATAGCTAATGATCATGTAGCATGGTGCAAAGCTCAAAATGTTGTCCCAGAAGTGATGTCATAATCAGAAGTGATGTCATCCTCAGTTTAAAAAAAAAGAAAATTGGGAAAAAACCAGGCTCCGACTCCTCTCCATCAGCTCACCACTTGTTTGCTCTACTGTCTCCCCCAGCTACTGACATAGTTAAGGCATCTATCTACTATCTGGAGTTAAAATTACTCCCTCCCACAAAATCAATTTTGAAAAGTGTGTCACTTTTTGTGCTGGGGCAGAGAGGGATCGTTAATCTCTCCGTGCTAAATAGAAAAGAACTACTTAGAAGTGCCTCTCTATTCACTTAGTGTGCATAACTGCATTATGAAATATAGAAATGAGAGCTAACACCTTATTAGTTCCATAAGGTAAGGATGTCCCCTGCATGTTATACAGCTAGTCATGACCAGCTGTAGGGTGTGGTGCTCATCCCCCTTTCTAAGCCTTTTGAGCCAGCGTTGTCCAAAGACACTTCCGTGGTCATGGGGCCAGTATGATTGCCGAAGGATTACGAAACTCTAGTTCCACAATACATATCATTACCTCTCAAAGAAATTGGCCTTATGTGAAAGTTTTGAGTTAAGGAAATCCACTTTTTGTTCCTTAGGCTTTTGTGTCTTCATATTCTGGTTAAATAGCCAAAACCTCTTGTAGAATACAGATATTCCAATGTTTTGTTGCATTCTGTATTAAATTATCTTTGCACCTAAATATGATGGTATTATTTTTATTCATATATACCATTTTCATAATTTTAGCCACTAGTATCAAGCTCAGCTTGTTGCTCCCCCAAAGCTTGTTACCTGGTGCAAATGCCCTGCATCTGCCTCGCAATGCCACTGGCACTAGTCTGACCAGGTGAAGTTGCCAGTGCTCATGGCTCCCAATCAAGGGCTATGTTAAACTTCTGTTTCTGGTACATTGTTGTTTCCAGAAGATGCTTTGAAATAGCCTCTGGGCTCCAGGAATATCTGAAACTCCCAGGGGCTATGTCAGGAGGGGAGAGATGAGCAACTTCCTGTTCAGTACCTTGCTGTACCTATTGGTCGGAAACTGTTATGAATTGGATTCTGTGGTTGCATAGTATGGCACATCACTTGGGTCTCAACAGGGTGGTGCAACTGGTGTGGGCTGCACTGAGTGACATGCCTGAGTGGGATGATGTGCCAGAGGAGTTTGCCACTCCTCTGGCAAACACATCCATCCCTCTTTGGCAGAGTTCAGCATGTATCTCTGAACTTGGCTAAAGGCAGAAGCTTAGGGCTGTCTGGGAAGAGAGGGGCAGCTGCCTATTGCTCCTGAGCAGTGCCTTGAATGCAGAGCACATGCGTGAACTTTGTGTAAGTACCCTGCATTTGGAGTGGTGCTCAGGAGGGAGGGGCAGGTGGGCCTCCCTCTTGGGCAGTGTTCTGAGCTCCACATGTGTGAACTTTAGCACATGTGCAGTTTTGCTCTGAAGCCAGCCACCCTGACTCAGGAAAACCTGCTTCAGAGGTGCACTGTGCATGTGCTAAAATTTGTGCATGCGCTAGACGGGGTGATGCACTGGGATCCCACACCAGGTGATGTGGGCCCTGGCACATAATGAAACTTCAGATACACCAACTGTAAGTGGCTGATCAGGGTATGTCTATTCTTCGGGGCTGGTGACAAGTTGCTATTGGCTACTAGTGGAAGAATCTTAATAAATGAAAGAGGAACATTTAGTTTTTTCAGCCAAATGTACCAGACAGCAAGCTCCTGCAAGCAGGCTTCCCTAGAATTGAGGAAGGTGGATTGGGCCACAGTCTAATACAGTGAATTTCAACCTTCTTCATCTCAGGGCACACCATCAGTTGTTTTTACCATTAACAAGGCACACCATGCAGTTCAAATCCTCATGTTTTCCTATTAATAGATGTTCCTCCCCAAATTCCCGTGACACACCTGAGAACTATCCATGGCACACCAGTGTGTCATGACACTCTGGTTGAAAATCACTGGTCTAATATATATTAGGGTAGCATTTCCTAAAAATTGGGTCATGGAGTCCCACAATAAGGAAGCCGCCAAACGATATGATATGTGTACTGGAAGTTGCTTCCAGGTTGTGTCAGCGAGTGAACCTTTTCATTGGCTGCATCACTGTCCTGGCCCTGGACTGTCTTGTAGCTTTCTGGTTGTGGCAGATCCATGACAAACAAAGTTGGGTCACAGTCATCTAGTTTGGGAATGCAATGCATAATGGTCAGTGAAGCAGGTTGTGTACTAGTGCAACTGGGCTGCCATTGGGAAACACTGTACTAATGAATAAATTCAATAGAAATCAGTGGGACATGAGTAAATATGCATAGGATTCTGCTGTTAATTGCAGTGACCATAAAACTCTCATATTAGAGCACAATCCTAACCATGTCTTCTCAAAAGGAAGCCCCATTGTGTTCAATGGGTCTTACTCCCAGGAAAGTGTCTTTAGGATTGCAGCTGTAGTCACTAAGGGCACAATCCTAACCATGTCTACTCAAAAGTAAGTCCCACTGTGTTCAATGGGACTTACTCCCAGGAAAGTGTCTTTAGGATTGCAACCTAAGACTGCAATCCTAAGCCCCAGTTGGGCTTGCCTAAGCCCCAGCACATGTCCCGTGCTGGCCGGGGGGGGGGGGGGGGCGGTGTCACAAACTTCTGTGCCACTCATGGGGGTGGGTTAGGCTAGTGCACAAACATGCACTTGCCTCTACATCACAATGGGAACAGGAAGACCAATGAGTTGTGCTGGCCTAGGTTAGGATTGCACCATAGTCACTTATTTCATGTTCTGGAGCAGGGTCTATGTTTTTAATGGCTGTTTTTAATACCTTGAGCAAGGTCTATATTTTTAATAGCTGTTCTTCTTTAGCTTTCTTTGCTAACTGCTTTGATAACCTTATTTAAAAGTGGTGTACAATCAGTTCTCTTTATATGTGAATTTGCTATCTGCAGTTCTGCAAAGGGCAGAATTGCCACCTGTCTTTGATTCTATTGTTATCCTCTAGTACTGTGCTCATGCACTCAGGGTGGGAAGGAACTTTCCTTGAACTGACAGAACAATTCATCACAGGCATAAGCAGGTAGGTGGGGGTGAAAGAAGAGGGGAAGAAGAGACAGTGGCTGCCTCATGAGCAGAAGCACCAGCACCATGCAAGGGCAGAGTGAAAGACATACCTGCTCATTATATTCCCAGTAGGAGATGGGGTTGAGGTAATTGCATCCAGCCAAATGTACTCCTTGCTTTATAGAAAGATGTCTGGATTTGGTCAAGTTTCCACATCGAATGGGCATTGATATTGACATGTGACATGTACATTTGTATCTACGTCCAGATTTGTCAATCTTGGACATCATTTTGGGATTCCAGCTGAACCTTTACAACTTTGGCAACGATGAAGGCTCCCTGAGGGCTTCTCTGTGACTCAGGCAAGCCCAGGGAAAGTGCCAAGAGACAGGTGGATGAGGAGGACAGGTGAACTCTGAGGACTTGTCGTCAGGCCAGTTAACTTCAGTGAGCTGAAGGATATCCAGCATGGAGGAGGAAGCGTTAGAAGTCTGAGATACCCTCACTGTCACTGTTGACTTCAAGTTAAGGTTCATGTTCATGAAGTTTTTAGGGTTTCTGGTGAAAAGGGTCCCTTCAGACCCAAATCAGTTTCCCCATAGACTCAGTGATTCAGTACCTGCTAATTCAATATTCACTAGGTTTTCCAGACACCAGATTCTATGCATAATGAGAGCATAGTGTATAACATTTTCTCAGTAATAAAGTCAGTGTGGTTAGAGTTTGGATCTAGGAAGTCAAAGTTCAAGTATTTGCTCAGCCTTGGCCAATTCACAAGATATTTCCTTAAAGCAGTGATTTTCAATCATTTTCATCTCATGGCACACCATCAGTTGTTTTTACCATTGACACCATGCTGTTCAAATCCCCAAGTTTTCCTATTAATAAATGTCCCCACATTTTTGCAGCAAACCTGAGGACTTTCTGCAACACACCAGTGTGCCACAGTATACTGGTTTAAAATCAATGCCTTAGAGCAGTGGTTCTTAATCTTCCTAACGCCGTGACCCCTTTATAAGTTCCTCATGTGGGGACTCCCAACCATAAAATTATTTTCGTTGCTACTTTATAACTGTAATTCTGCTACTGTTATGAATCGTAATGTAAATATCCGATATGCAGGATGTATTTTCATTGTTACAAATGAAATGTGTGTTCTATGCACACATTGAACACAATGTGATTTATTTCAGAGTAGGCATGCATAGGATTGGGCCCTGAGGCTGTCAGTCAGCCCCAGTGCACACACAGCTACAGCCGGAGGCCTGGCAAGCCTGACCTGGTCCCCTGCACCAGGGGTCTTTTGGCGACCCCCAGGAAAGCTCTAGGCGACCCCAAAAGGGGTCCCGACCCCCACTTTGAGAAACACTGCCTCAGAGTAAGGTTGGGACAAACTGCATGTGAAAAAGCAAAACAGGTTACTTTTATAATTCTTTTATGGGCAGTATATGTATAAAACAAACTTGTTTCTCTTCCTCTCTACAAAACTTTAGGTGGGGTTAGGTTTTCAAGTGTATTTACCTTCAGATTTGTCAGCAGTCAGGGTGAATAAAATGCTCCATGACATTCTCCATTGCTTTGGGTGCTTATGGGTGAGGTTCCACCTGGAGAGATGTTTAGATTTGTGGTATTCTCTGTCTGGAATAACTGTTTGAAAGTAGCCTCCTCTGGTTGTTTGCATTGGCTTCTGCTATGGGAAGATTTCTCTTAGTATGGTAGCCTTCATTTAGCTGCACTTCTAGTACAGTATTTTGCCTCCTGAGTTTGTTTCTGGCTGCTGAGGGAGCAAAGTGGACCTAAGGTTCTCACTCCCAGGCAAATCCACCCTGCCCTTCTGTTTTTCCATTAATTTATACATCTACTGCCCTCTTCATTCTGCTTCTGAGTTTTGTTTACAGCAAGGGCTATTTGACAATGAATCAGTCACAGGGTGTAAATGAAAGACAGTGTGGGCAGACCTCAAGGTAATAACTGAGTTTTGTGCAGGGTATGTTTTATTTTTTTAACTATACTCTTTAAGATTCACTAACCAGATTTGGGTGCAAAATAGTGACATGGAGATATATAGCAAGGGCTTCTGACATACAACTCAACAAATAAGAACATTAGAAGTTGCATTAGAAGAGCTACATTGGATCAGGGCAAAGGCCCATCAAGCCTGTATTTCACAGTACCTTGTTTAATGTACAAAATGCTAATAGCTCTTCATATAAGGCAGTGGTTCCTAACCTTTTTAGGATTGGGACACTTTTTTAACAGCACTCTATCCACCCAGGTTGACTAGACTTTAAGAAAAGGAGATATATAATGAAATATTTTATTTGTGTAATAAATAATAATTACAAAACGACCTTCAAATATCTCCCTATTCTAACACATGCTTGCAAACTTCGTAACTGAACTCCCTCGCAGAGAAATTAGTAGCTATTTTGCAAACTGTAGGAGCTGAGCTCTTCACAAGGTAATTAGCAGCTACAGTCATCTTCTTTAGTCCTTAGTTGTCTTCTTTCAAATGTGCCATTTGAGTGATATGAATGCTGCTGTTGCCTGGCCAATATTGTTGTGGACTTTTGCAGTAGATACTACTTTCTTCTCTTGCACAAGTGACCCCAGATACTTGAATTATTGGAGCTGCTCAATTTGGACTGTAGCTACAGTATAGCTACAGTATCTATAGCATCAGTATCCCAATATTCTTGGGGCTTGAGGCAAACAGTTATCTGATCATCCTTCTACGACCAACCGCAGAAAGGTCATTACCCATTAGTGGGTCCTCGCTCACTATTTGGGAACCTATGCTGTAAATTGCTTAAGGGGAGGGGATTAGATACAGTTTATTATGGATGACATTAATAGTCTTTACTCTCATAAGAATTTAAATTGTCATTTGCCCAATTCTGTTTTTGTGTCTAAGAAGAAAGGAACAATGATTCTACTAGAAAATTATGTGTCTTGAAAATGAATGTGATGGGTTTTTTTTTTAGCTACAAGTAGGACTAGTTTATTTTAAAGAAATTCAGGTTATCCCACTCATTTACATATTCATTCACACACACATAACCCTACATCTTAGGATTTTCTATTTGTGTAGATCATGAACACCAAAGTCAGTTCGATTAAAATCATTTAACAGGTGAAGTAGGTTTAAAACACAGAACTGGTATATCTTTGAAGGATATTTAAAGGATCACATTTAAATTAGCTAGTGGAATGTGCTAAATATAGCTGTGATTTATTAATTTTTTTTCTTCTCAGCTATTCATGTGCATAAAATACAATGCCATTCTTGATGGGCCCTTAACTTTACAAGCTGCTTTCTGACCTAGTGAGAAATGGAAAATCTCCACTTATGCTCATCTCTTTGTATTCCAGCCTAAGATGGAAAGGGGAGCAACAACAAATTGGCAAATACATGAGTATACTTTGAGCACAGGTTTTTTTTAAAACCCCAAGATCTTAATACAGTGTACTATGTTTTGAAATAGCTTTTGTCTGATTTTGTCCTGATGTCACTGTTATGTACTGTATTCAGCTTAGTTTCTTTTCATTTACTTAATTAGCAGTGAAGTTGTGAATAGGAAGTCATGTAAGTCTCTATCAGAAAAATATGTAACTCAAAATAGATTGTGAATATGGCTGCCTGCTATACAATTACACAAACAGTTGTTACCTTTTGGCATTTGTCCTTTAGCCATTTTTCTTCAGTCAGTACTGAACTGGAACCTTCTCTATTTTTTTCTCTCTTAAAATTATATTTACTTTTAGTTTGGATGGCCAGGACTGAGAAACATTGCTTCTGATGTTTCTAAATGGTTACCGTGATTCTATACACATTTATTCACAGTAACAAATTTCATCCAATTAAGTGAAATTACCTGAAGTGGGCTTCATAAATAAAGATTTGTTCATATAAAGTTGTTAGCTTAACTTATATTAAGCAATGTTAATTGCACAAGAAATAATGATTTGCAGTTAGCCAACTGAAGTTGACAGCTTGCATTGAAACAAGTACTGTACAGTTTAGTACTGCACAGAATGAACAGTATGTTGAAATATTTTGTGATGTCCGAAGTAATTCTAAGATGAAGATGGAATATCTGTCCAGGATGATAGGATGACTGAGGAATGAAAGCTCAAAGGCAGAATGGATAATTGCTGTATTTTTGGAGATGTACATTCCCTTCCTACAGAATCTAGCCTTATATCATGGTTCATATGCATTGTATGTGTACATGCATTTCCTTAGTTACTAGTTTTAAATTTGATAATTTGCTATATAAAGCATGAAAACATTACAATTACTAACTTTTTTACATTATATATTCTAAGATATGTTTTCCCTATCATGTCTATTTAAAATAAAATACAAAAGTAAAGTTTACACCTTTACTGTGTCGAAAAGAAGATGGTTCCCATGGCTCTCTCAGCTCTACCAAAACTGCTGAGCTGCACATTGGCAGAAGTGGCATGGCTGAAAGGCTGCTACTGAGAGATCCTGATTGTCATGCAGGCAGCGCTGTGTCTGCTTAGGAGTCATTGCTGAAAGAGCAGACTGATAATTAGGCTGTCCCAGGTCTCAGAAGTTGAGGAACACTAGGGGAGGAAAAGGCAGACCAAGAAGGGGAGGGGAGAAATAGAAGAAGCTGCTGAGGTTATAATGTGAGCCACCCTTTCAGCAGTGATGCTTCTGCCAAGACGTCACTTTGCAGACTACCTCTTGGCTTCTGAACTGCAAAGTGATACTTCAGCAGAACTGGTTGATGTTTCAGCAGTGCGACATTTATAGTTGGGCTCTCCCAGTATCTTGGAAATATTATTGAAGTTTTGCATTTTTTCTCTTCTGTAATTTGCAGCTAATGAGTGCCTAAGTGAGAGAAAAGTCATTAGGTCCTCACTTGCTTAAGTTGTCACCTGCTTAAGATGTCAGTTCCTGGATAACATGCAATGATGAATGCTGTTTGGCTCTGTATACACTGGATAAAAAGTAACACCACTGGCTTGCAGTGTACCGGTGTCTTCCACCTTATGCCACCCTGTTTTTTGGTCATTTCACTCTATCATGAAAATATCATTATCCAGAAATCTGTTTGTCATCAGGGAGGCTCATAAATTCATCAGGTTTTTTTTAAAAAGGTGTAATTTCCTGCATATGTCATTGTTTATTTTAGTATAATTTGGTATGTGTTAATAAATATGTGTTGTTTAGGCTTTTGCAAGTGATATTTATGTCTTTTATGGTGGTCATTTTCCATTTGCAAGCTGAAGAATGAGTTCCACTTTTGGTTAGTGCTTCGGACCCTAACCTGACCAATAAGCGGGAGATGCCTGTATATAGACAAATTTTGTAAACATTTGTAGTTATTGATACAATAGTAGCAACTTGAAGTAAAAATTTAAAGTATCTTTCTGGTGAGAAGATAGTTTTCATTTAGTTTTAGAGAACATAAGGAGTACCACTGAAGTGGCACCAGGGGGCACTGTTCTCATTCTTTAATCCTCTGGACTTTGAATTCTCTGTTCAACAATGTCATTGATTACATTTTAGTTTGTCAGTACTGATGGCAATCTTGGTGGCAACAGTAGCAGCAGGTTATATTTGCAGATAGGCATATTTGTATTGCAGAATTGAGTTTTGCTACAATCTTTCTTAAAGAAGTATCCACAAGTTTGTTGAATTACTGTTTTGTTTACAAAGTAGGCAGGCATTTGTGGATACTGAAATGTACAGGTTGTCTCTTGTTATCCCCTGCGGTTTCATTCCAGAACCCCCATGGATTAAAAAATTGTGGATTAAAAAGGGGCAAAATAGATGTAAAGACCCACTTCCAGGTTTCTTGCTCCTACATTCCTCCTAACAAAATAAGATGGTGCCTTGATTTTCAGGGGTTTGATTTTCAGAGGTTTGATTTTCAGGGGTTTGGCTCACTTCTCAGTAGAGGTGCATAGGATTAGACTCTAACAGAAGATTCATTCTTCCATTTACATTGTCTCTGGGTGAGTAGACTCTGCAGCAGTGTTTCTCAAACTGGGGGTCGTGACCCCTTTGGGGGTCGCATGAGCTTTTCCCAAGGGTCACCAAAGACCAGGCTGACCTGGGGGCGTTTGGGGGCTGCTCTGGCACATGGGGCTTGTTTCTGGCTTCTCAAGCAGCCGGCATCTACTGTGTATGTGCACATCAACAGGAAGCAGCCCTTCCTGAAGATTGGGCCAGGCGTGGGCAGAGCATCCACTCCTGGGACTTGGCCTGGCTGTGTGCACCTCCACTTTCACTTTTGAACAGGCGTGCCAATCAGGCCGGATCCCAGGAGTGGCTGCTCCTGCTGGCCACCATGCCTGCCCCACCACCTCTGGAGTGGCAGAGCCCCCGCATGGCCAGCTGTTTCATAGCAGCAGGCAAGATATACCCAGTGCCAACCATTCACTTCCCCCTCAGCCCCCCATGGCTCCTGCAGCCTCCCTGTACCTAGTTAACCCACCCATCTACCCCCTCAGCTGCCCCTCTGCCATCAGTTTCCCCCTCGGCCCCCCTGGCTGCTGCAGCCTCCCTAACCACCCATCTGCCTACCTAGCCAACCCCTATCTGCCTAGGGTTCCCCACCTGTTCCCTCACCCACCCAGGTTCCCACCTGTCCCTCCACTCATCCAGGTACTTACCTTCCCTCCCTCCTTCTTCCTTCCTCCCTTCCTCCCTCCCCCCTTAGCTATGCCACATCTATCATCTACCTACCTACTTGCCTGCTTCCCTTTCTCATCCCCCCTTAGCTATGCCACCCAGGTACTTACCTTTCCCCCCAGATCCCCACCTCTCCTTCACCCAGGTCCCCACCTTTCCCCTCAACCACCCAGCTACTTACCTATCTATCATTACGTATTGTTTTTATGATTAATCACTATGCTTTAATTATGTTCAATTTGTAACAATAAAAATACATCCTGCATATTAGATATTTGCATTACGATTCATAACAGTAGCAAAATTACAGTTATGAAGCAGAAACAAAAATAGTTTTATGGTTGGGGGTCACCACAACATGAGGAACTGTCTTAAGGGGTCACGGCATTGGGAAGTTTGAGAACCACTGCTCTACAGTGAGTAGAGTGGCAATGCAGGCAATTCTGCCCATTTAAACTATTTTTCTTTTGTGTTCATTTATAATGCACACAAAATATGACTTGACTATACTGGAAATATCACAAGAAAGAAGTTTTTAAGTTGAGTTTTGATTTGTCTGATGACTTTCTAATGAGAGTGTGAATATAAATATGCATGCTTGGATGGAAATGGAGGAGCTGTCTTGCAGTACTTAGAACAGTCATCAGATCCTTTCCTCACAGTATAAAAAAATTGAAAACAGCTTGCTGAATTTATAAGAAAAAAATGAAACCAGACTTATCTGTAATATAGTGACAGTTCACAAAGAATACAGTACATACATATATCAGTATTTATATACCACCTTTATTTTTTAGACAGCATTCAGGAAGGTTTATACAGGCAGGTTTAAACCAAGATTTTCCAATTTTTTCCCCTAATGATATGTTGTGTGGTAGACTTGCAGAACCCTCAGTCACCAGATGTTTCCTTCATAGCAGTAGCATCACTGGAGAAGGGGCTGAGGAAGTCCTGGGTCCCAATTTCCATCCTGAGAGGAGGTGTGACATTACTGGTCACCAAAACTGCTAAAACTGTGTCCTTTATACTCCATACACATTTTATACAAATTATACTTCTTACCTGCTACCATTTTTGCATCCCTCTCATTCCTTCAATTTGCAACCAGATTCTCTTTCCTGCTCGCTTCCATGGTAAGAAAATAGAGAAAGTAGGGGGAGAAGACAAGCCTACCAGGCTCCCTTCCTGCTTTCTCTGGCCACTTACAGTCGCTCCATTTTCAGAAGGCAGTAAAAGGAATGGGATTGAGGATGAAGGCACTAGCAGCATGACTTCTTCTGAATCACCCCTGAATGCAGTGGCTGTCTCAGTTAAGGTTCTGCCCTGGATCTGGCTACTGCTAGATCCAGTTAATGCAGGGGTGCACAGATGTTTTGCAGAAGGGCCACACCATTTCTCTGAACAGTGTGTTGGAAGCTGGAAATTAACATTTAAAATTTAATAAATTTACATAAATGAATACATTAGAGATAAAACTTTTGAGTGAATTGATTTAAATCAGCTCATACACTTTCTAACACAAAGAGCCCAAGGAGTGAATTTCAAAATAGTCCGTGAACACACACACGCACATGAGGGGAGCATACCCCTATGCTGGGGTTTGGCCACCCCTAAGTTAGTGGATTGACTGACTAGTGGATCTGCTAGCACAGGTGTGTCCAGCATAGGCCATATGGCTGATTGTGACCCCTGGAGGCAAATTATCAGTCCATGAATCTAAATGGGTTCTCTCATATCTTGAAAATATGAACAAAGATTTTCTTTGGTCATTTAATTTAGTGAGTCATTTCATCTAATGGGAAGGTGCTCCTTAATGGCCGTCTACTTGTCCCTATTTTATGTCACTTCCGACCCTCAACAGGCACCATGAATGGTAACTTTGGCCCTCTATATCAAAGTAAACATTTTGGCAGGAGGGCCACATCTTTCTGACACTTTGTTGGGGGCCAGAAAACTAAATTACATTACAAATTTAAATAAATTTACATATAAGAATGTATTGGACTGGATTATAAGGCTTGCCCAAGGGCTGGGTAGAGGAGTCTTGTCATGGGCCAAATTGAGGCTCACCAAGGGCCATATCTGACCCCAACGCCAGGGTTTGGAGACCTCTGCTCTATTTGAAATGAGTTTGACATCCCTTGCCAGCATTACTTTTCCATTCTAGAATTTCACTTTGTTTTCAAATAAAAATTTGAAGGATGCTGTCAGCTACATTTCAATGGAATCAGCTGTGACCAGAGTTCTCTATATTTGCCTCTGGAATTAAGCTTAATGGCACAGTCAGATATAAAACTGATTCTTTGAACTTTTTGAGGGGTAGTAGTTTGGAACAATATGTTCTTCAAGCAATGAAAGAAGAGCCATACTTGAAATGCCAAAAGTGCATCTACTGATAGCTGATGACCTAGTTCTGAAAAAACAATCTGTTTCCTTCTGTTTTGAGGCTTGATGCTTGAGCTGTATCAGCATTATCTTTCTTGAAGTCACACTGCTGCTAGTGTTCAGTTAAATTAACCTTCTGTAATGGAAACTACTTAAGCTGCATTTTGGAAACTGCAAGCTGCTTAGTGTAGTGAAAAATAGACTTAAAATCAGATTATATGATATGCAATTTCTAATTACTCTTGACTGTATTTAAATTTTCTGGACAAGGTATTGCCATGTTTCGACAGGAGGAAAATATTGTGTGTCTTCCTCTTGCTTACAATTAAATGGATGTGCAAAAATCAGTTGATATAAACCTTTCCAGTTATTCTGAGCAGGATATATCATAGTAAAAGAGCTTAATTCAGCTGAAGAATGGAATGATTGCTTGCACAACTGCCTCTCTACAACAGTTAAAAATAAAAAAACTTCTTTTTTAAACTGTCGTTTTAAAGGAATGCACTTTTCCCTTTCTCCAGGGATTGGCACTTTTCTTCTCATTTGCAGTGATCATTTATGTTGAGTCAAATCTGTATTTTTAAAAATCAGTGCACAATCATAACCAATTTGGGCCAGTACAACACACCCATCTCCCCAAACCCCCAAAGTGTGGGGAGGCCAGTGCATCGCCTCAGGAGTGGTGCAGAAGTGCTTTTCATCACTTTTGCAACATCCCCAGGCCAGCACAGAATTTTGTTGGGACTTTTGCTGGCCTAACCAGGGGTTAGAATTACACAGTGTACAGCAAGGTTGGACCTGTACTCTATTTCCTGATTTCCCCCAAAGTTCCAAACTGTTGTGTTAACTTTCTGCCTGCATATCTCATATCAGTTCAGGACACTGTCTGTTACCTTGGTATGAGGAAGTTCATTATCTGGGCACAGATTTTTGGCTAGTGATAAATTTATAATAAACTGTAGAACTGCAAGTACACCCTTTTATATTGAACTCGTGAGAAGTGTACCTGCACTGCTGCAGTAAAATTCCCCTGTGTGTGTTGGCCTTCCCGTGTCCGTCGGCCCCTAAGTGCTGCATCCTCCCCAGTGCAACCTCTTCCTCTGAACAACATCTTCCTCACTGCACCAGGCACTGTGATTCTAATTGGCTGGATGTTGGTCAGTCTTCCATGTTAAGTATAGGACAAAAACAAGTTGCAGCCCTTTTCAACTCCTTAAGGGTTAAATTTCTCCACACCGGTTCTTGGTGGGTGTTCATGTGACAGAAGGAACACCCTCCCTGAATTTCATGCTTCTAGGTCTGAGGGTTGGGGCAGAGCATCCCTCAGTCACCGATTCTTCAATGCAAAGTATAGAGAGGAAAACGCGTTGTGCCGCTTTTCACCCCCTTCTGGTTGGAATTTCCAAAAAACGGTTCTTAGTGCACCCCTCGGTCATGGAAGAAACACCCACCCCAAATTTCATGCTTCTAGGCCCAGCAGTTTTGGCAGGGCGTTGATGAGTGAGTGAGTCAGTGACTTTTCTCTTTTATATTAAATAGAAGATTTTTCCAGTTTTGTATGTATAGCTGCTATCACAGAAAA
The DNA here is from genome assembly GCA_030015325.1 of Cryptoblepharus egeriae. Classification (NCBI taxonomy): domain Eukaryota; kingdom Metazoa; phylum Chordata; class Lepidosauria; order Squamata; family Scincidae; genus Cryptoblepharus; species Cryptoblepharus egeriae. The sequence goes on along the minus strand of JAREYC010000004.1, from coordinate 38,854,918 downwards.
TGTTTTTGCCATACTTTAGTACAGTATGTAGTTTCTAAACAAGCATTTTCTCTTAACATCATTTCCTATAAATCTTTGTTTCCTTATAAGAAACAAAATATAAAGACAATTATTGACATCTATTAGAGATTCTCTCCATCTTCCAAATTGTTTATGAGAGATTTTATTGGGTACAATATACACTGGAAAATCTTTTTTACAGCATATAAGCCCACACAGAACATACTTATTTTTGGAATTTAAGGCAAACACATCTAGTTAGTGAGGATGAGACCTCATATTTTAACAAAAAAATTTGCAGTGAGTAGGCTGTTTTTAGCTTCTGCTGTAGTTAAATGTTAAGCCCCAAACCACATCATTTCAGTTCCTTTTTTGGTGTTCTCTTAGTGAGAATTGAAGTCATGCCATATTCCTCAATTTTGTTATTCTTCTCGCAGCATAGGGTCACAGTTATTGGCTTAGAAGATTAAGTATCCTTGCTAGATAATTGGCTGCTACAAAGCCTTAAACTGGCATACATCTGTGTAGCATAAAGTGATTGTATGCAATCTATTACCTTGAAACTTGTTTCATTGCAGTCTTGAACAAGGACACTCTCACATTCTTTGGTGCCAGAATGGAGAGAATGCATCTAGACAAGGAGCTGCTACCCGTACGTGTTTGCTCTCTTTGAAGAGTTGTTTGCAACTCTTATTATTTGAACAAAATTTTGGACAGTCATTATACTTTCATATAGTGTGCTTGCATTGTGCAATGAACATGTCTAAATCAACTATTACTGCAAACTTCTGTAATGTTGGAGTTAGCAGTATTCTTTATATTCATAGAAGTAGAAATTGTTCAGTATTATGACTATTTTAACTTAGTGTTACATTTAGTGTTCTAAAGTTTGAATTAAATGTCAACTTCAGTAGTGGCTTTGTAGCTAAAATGGGTTATTGTGTATGGTTTATTTGAAAAGTAGTTTCTTTTAAAGTTACTCTGCATTTTTTTCTTAGTACACTTTAATTAAATTTAATGGATTTTTATTCTATTTTTCTGTCAGATATATAATCAAAAAAGTCCTTTGCATTACTTAAATTATCATAATCTTTGTTCAGGACTGTGTATTGTATGTTACAACTGTCATGTATACTGCTTTGTAAAGCATCAGTACTAAGGCAATTTGTGACAGATGCTAGCTTGAATTTTTTTGTATGAATATATGTATTATCAAAAGTATTTATCTCAGTGCAGTGTTAATACTACTTGGAACCCAATGGGTTTTAAAGCTAATGGGAGTTAATGATGTTCAGGAAAATCTAGTTAATATAAGTTGAACTCTTTAATGTAGCAATTGAACATCAAACTTTGTACATGTGGCTATCTTTGGTAGTCCCTTTTGCTTGGGCTCCATACATAATTGCCCCTTGAATTCTCCTTTTTTACCCTTCATTCTTTGATGTTGTTTTTAAGCAAGACAACATATTGTTCTAATGCATATAGCTGTTGCTAATATGGAGAATGATTTGCTCTGTAAGGTTTATCTGCAGTTTTATGCAGATGGGAAGTCAACAAATGAAAACCCAGTTTGCTTTATTGGTGAGATTAACATTGAATAATTATGTTTTGAAGATCTTAAATCATGTGACCCAGCAAGTGTAAAGCATGTGAAAATGTGAATTAGCAAAGTTGACATCACTCCAGCCACATGGAAAGAAGTTTGGTAGACAGAACTGCACATGTTAACTTTCAAATCAAATGGTTGAGTAATTTTTTTAAAGTTGCTGCAGCACAGATAAAAACTTGTGGCAGGCTGAATGTGGCCCATGGATGATAGAAACTAACATTTCTATACAATTACTTAACTTAAAAAATGTAAGAATTCTGATAACAGGATTATATGTTGGGAATTTCCAAGTCAGTGGCTATTAAGGTTCGAGAGCTGGCTGTAGGCTGGTCACATGCTGGCTGGATGCAAGTTAGAGGCTTAGTGTGGGCATCTGCCCCCCAGGTTGGGGTTTGTATAGCAAGAATATTTCTGATTGGATTGTTTCACTAGAAATGCATTTAATATCTACAAAATTAGTGTTATGACATAATTAAGCCATTGGTCTGTTTATTCATGTGCATCTATTTTTTCCAGTTGTGCAGTGATCCTAGGCTTTACTTGGTTACTTTTTGATTATCCTAAAATGAGTCCCTCTTGAAAGTGTTTATATTCCGCAGTCTGCCAAGAGGCACTATCAATTTTTTTGAATGGAATTCAGTAAATGCCCAGCAGAAATGATTGTACAATTTTTTTATCATTATAAGAGGTATTAAGAAAAAATAGGTTTTGACCTTTCAATCAGAGTGTTCAATGCTGCAAGATTCTTGCCCTGCTTAACTGGGCAAGAGGCACTCTTTCAAGTGCGTGTTCCTCCTTTATTTAGTAGGGGAAGAGTAACTGGTCCTCTTCTCCCCAGCAACATCTGTTCATGTGGCTTCTGCTGGTGTTGTTTTTTGCATTTTAGATTGTGAGCCCTTTTGGGATAGGGACCCATTAGCTATTAATTAGCTTTTTCATTTTCTTGTAAACCACTTTGAACTTCTTAGCTGAAAAGTAGTATACAAATACTGTAGATAGATTCAATCAGATTGTTGTCTTGATGCTGCAAGAATTTCAAATGCCTAGTCTTGCATGTCTACTCTAAAGTAAACTCTTCTATAATCAGTGGGGCTCACTCTTGTGTAATGGGGGGTAAGTTGCAAATGGGGAGGGGGTTTGGTTGCAACCTGAGAGACATGAGAGACCAAGTTCAGGTTAATTTGTTTTATTTTTCTTTATATTTTGTATTTTTTTTTTTTATTGGGTTACAGTATTGTAATCATTTTTATATGAATATTTGTGAGTTTTGGAATGAATTGTCTGAGTTTCCATTATTTATGGGAACATTTACTTTGGTATATATACTTTGGACAACAAGCTTGCTGAATCCAGAATGAATTATGCTCGTAAACTAAGGTACCACTGTATATTTATAGGATGAGAATTCCTTTTTTTGGGTCTGTCTTGTTGTCAGGCTTTGTAATTGATCCTTTGTTAATTGACCCTGTTTCAAACAAAAAAAAAAATCAGGATCAATTCCAAATCATGACAAACAGAATCAGGTAGCTAGAGAATTCCCATGTACTGTAATGGTTCTACAATACCAACCTTCTAAGACCTTTAGTGCTACTTTCATTATCTTAGATAACGTAAACATTCTTTAGCTGTTAAGAACTTCAGAAATTGTTGTGAGTGGCTCAAGGTAACCCAGGAATCTTCATAGCTATGCAGGGAATTTCACCTGTGCTTTTCAGAGCTATGTCCAGATCCAGAACCACTGCACTATCCTGACTTCAATAATTTATTTTGGATTAAAACCTATAAAAACATTCAAACACATCATTTAAAATGGAAATGGTAAACATTGTCTTACTAATTTTAAGGACACTTTTGTCATAGACAATAGTGGTCATCAAAGTTTTGCAGTGTTAGCAAAATGCCTTGTGTTTAATTCAATATTAAAAGTTTACAAGCAAAATAATTCAAAGGTAGACATTTGTAAATGTATGGTGATGACATTAGCACAAGAATTCCTAAATGCATACAAACTTTGGGACCTGAAATGTTGTGACTACCCAGGAAAGCCCTTGGAGCTGTGGTGGAAAGTTTACTGAAACTTCTATTTGGCATAGAGGCTGTGAAGGACAAAATTCATATTGCATGTTTTTAGGAGAAGGACTAAAAATTTCAAGCATTGCAATGTGTTTATATAATTCCATAGTGCATTTATGTTTTTATATATAGTTTATATAAATCCATAATGCCCTCAAAGTGTAGGGCTGTAGGTGGCTCAAGCGATTAAGATGCTGTGCCTATTAACCAGCAGGCCAGGGTTCGAGACCCGAGTCGGCCCCACAAGACAGGGTGAGCTCCTGTCCTTAGCCCTGCTCTGCAACGCCAGCTGGATCCAATTATATCTGCTCTGCCTTTCCATTGGACTAATTCATTGGCGTGGAGAGGGGGGATTTGCTGCTTGGGTAACAGCCTATCCTCCATAACAATCCAACCCAGGTTTTCGTGCTTCGCATGCAACGTATGCAGCACTGAGCACAATACCATAGTCTTTCAAGACTGATGGAGGCCTGCTTTTTTAGTGCGAAATACTGTATTTTGATTTTTCATCCTTAAAAAGGACACTGGAGCAGGAAAAAGTATGGAAAAATATAATAAAAGTGAGAAATTAGAACTTCAGAGTTTGGTCTTTGATTTGGGAACATGATGGAAGATATTGATATTTTGACTCATTAAAGGGAAAGGAAAGTTTTGCCTCTTTTCATTATTCTGCAACGTTGAATTGTGAAATGAAGCTAATTGTCAATAAGCTGAGCTGGGGAAATCTTAGTGATCTTTAAACAATAAAACTACCGCAGAATTTATTACCACCTCATATGAAAAAAGGCACTTGTGTTGTTTAGATAGGAGGTGCTTCAGAAATTCATGGTGGAGATGTTATTGATGGCTATTGGTAGTGAAACTATTGCTATTGATGGCTATTGGTCAGTGTAAATGTTAGTTGCTGTTGATAAATGTATTATGAACTGAATTACTATGTGTACTGCATTTGTAATTTTTTGTTCACATTGCCATTGTAGCAATATGGTAATGTATTATTGGTACAATAGAAGATGATTTTCTTCATATGCCCCCAAACATGATATGATCTTCGGTCAGTGATGTGTATAAAACTTGCTCGAAGAGCCCTTTTAAAGTGCTAGAAATCTCCTATGTGTTGAATCTCTTATAGTAACTAAAAATTCACATTTTAGAGTTCATGCCATAGTTTAACTGGAAAATTAGTTCCAAAATTAGAACAGGAACTAAATACTGAATACCTGGTCAGTTTTTCAATATTTTGCAACATGTTTTTCTGAGGAATGAAGTTCAAAAATTTGAGTGTAGAAGGTAGCAATAGCTGCTAGTAATTTTGGAAGAGTCTCTTCCAAGAGACTGTACAATAGTTACAGTGCCATGTGAATATAACAGGAAGATTTACAAGGGCTATAATCTAATCTTCACAGACATGCTGCTTTCATATGAGAGCATTCTGAAGGCCACTTCTAAGTTCAAGCAGGCAAAGGACCCTCCCTTAACAGAAACTCAGTCAAGTACAAGGATAGTATATTTGAGTGATGCCACAAGTAGCATTCCAAATTGTTCTTCAAATATATAGTATCTTGATAATGTTTGATTGTGCGTCTCTGTAGCTAATGATCATGTGGCCTGTAGTCTGGTGCAAAGCTCAAACTGTTGCCCTGGAAGTGATGTCACTACCAGAAGTGATGTCATTCCTCGGTATTTTTAAAAGGAAAATTGGGAGATAACCTGCCTCTTCCTCCTTAGCTCCTCCATCACCCATTTGCTCTGCTGGGGGCATAGCTAAAACACCTATTTGCTACCTGGAGTCCAAGAAGTACACCTTATTAATTCAGTATCAGAATTACATCTCATTGACTCTCAGAGAAATTGGTATCATGGGAAAATTTGAGTTAAGAAAACCCACTTTTTGTTCCATAGGCTTTTGTGTTTTTGTTTTCTGGTTAATTGGCCGTAACTTTTGATAGAATATAGATCAGTGGTAACTGGGCTCGAGACCCCCTTTCAAATTAAAAAATCTGTCAAACATACTGGGATGCTCCTCCATGTGTTCAATGAGACTTACTCTCATGAAAGCCCAGTGTCAGATTATAAGATGGTGGATTTCACCCTCTTGTGACCCCTCTGACCCAAGGTTGCTACCTCCCAAGGAGGCCCTAAGATAGAAAGTAAGGCATTAAGACATAAAACTTGAAATAAATTATTAATAACTGATCTGCTAAAATCTGAGCGAAAGCAGTTTTGATCAGAAGTATATTCAAAGTAGTAGTATTTTATAAATAACAAAAAGAGGACATTCTGTTCTACCTTCTAATGCAGTGGGACCCACTTTTTAGAATGGTAATCAGTTAGGACTCATTAGAAGTAATGTAATGACTTGAAATTACATACCAGTAATCAAGCAGGAAAACTTTTAACAATCCTAACTGCAATCCTCCCACACCTACAAAGGACTAAGAGTGCAATCCTAACAAATTTAGGCCAGCCTAACTCACATGGCATATCTTTCTGTGGTGGTGTAGGGAGTTCGGCATGTGCCTGTTCAGAGGCATAACTCACCCACAAACGGGGCAGATATGCCTTATGGTACTTTTGTGACACCCCTTGATCAGCACAGGAGTTATGCTGGGGGTTATGCTGGCCTATGTGGAGGTTAGGATAGCAGCTTAAGTCTCATTTACTATCATTGTTAAAAAAAATACTTAGGGCCAAATCCAGAGCAAGTTCAGCCTGCTCTGCCCCAACTGCTCTCTCCTAACTGCTCTGTATCCAGAGCAGAAAGTTTTGCTGCATCCAGAGGGTCAGGAAGCCTGGGCTGCCCCAACTTCTCCAGAGCATGCTAAGTAAGTGACATCTGGGCAGGGATTGCTCCTGAGGAGACACCCCTCAGATCACACCGAACAAGGAACAGCTGTGGTGCCTGCAGTGGTGATGTGACTCTGCGCATCACTTGATGCGGAAGTCTGCGCAGCACCCCGGGACATGCACACCCCTCTACCTGGACTGCGCAGTTGCTTCTGAAGCCAACTGGCTTCAGAAAGAGTACTGCGCAGGCACCATCTGACACCTGAGCAGTACTTTTCTGAAGCCTTTAGGCTTCAGAGGAGACTGTGCAGGCGTCAGAGTTGGTGCCTGTGCAGTACTCTTCTGAAACCATTCAGCTTCAGAGGCAACTGCGCAGGTGCCAACTCTCATGCCTGCGCAGTCTCCTCTGAAGCCAAATGGCTTCAGAGGAGACTTCCTTAGAGCGGAGGAAGTCCATACCTCTGCACGGCCATTCAGCCTCGCTCAGGAGGCAGATCAGCAGCCAGAAGCTGCTGCTCCGCCTCCCGAGCTAGGCTGAATGGCTGCACAGAGCCACATACTGCACATGACCAAGCCTTTGGACATGCACCGTGCATCTCTGTGCAGCCAGTCAGCCTTGCTCTGAAGGTGGAGCGCAGCCCCTGGCTGCTGCTCTGCCTCCTGAGCAAGGTCAAATGGCTGTGCAGAGGCGCAGACTTCCTCTGCTCTAAGGAAGTCTCCTATGAAGCCATTCAGCATGCTCGGTGTGTCTCTGTACAGTGCACCTCAGCTGGCCATTCGGTGGCCAGCTTCTGGCTGCTGCTCCACTTTGAAGCAGGCCTGAATGGGCAAGCTGATGCCTGGGGCCTGCCAGAGGACTGTCAAACTCCTCCGGTGCATCACCCCATACGGAGCGCTTCACCCAATGCGGCACGCACCAGTCTGGTGTGGCCACTGGTTGTCTGCCTTATAAGGAGTCCCTGATGAGATCCCAGTACATTCTACATTGAATACAAGGGGCTTCTGGGAGTGACCTGCTGTATCTTGAGGTTAATGGGCAGCCGTAGTTGTTCCATATCCAGAGGTTGAGAGGCAGGGGTTGCAGCTAGGCTGGCCAAGAATTCAGATTTTTGGTCAACACTGCCATTCTTACTCAGGTCTTATCATGGACCCCTATGGGTCTGCTTGTTACTATATCTGCTCCTGAGGTGGTATAACTCTGAGAAGCCGGAAGAGGTCATTTCTGCCTTGGAAACAGACTCTGGATACAGAGTAACTGCTCTGCCCTAGGCAATGCTAAACATGTCCTCAACATGCCTCTCCCGAACTGCCTAGGGCAGAGCAGCTAGAGCAGAGCAGGTCCACCTCTCTTAGGCACCCTGTGTTGCCTTACTCTGCCCTAAGCCTTTTCCAGAGTAACTGGGCTGGAGCATCTTGCAGTTGCTCCACCCTACTGATAGATATGGCAACCCAAGGGCTCTTGCATGGACAGATTAGTTGCTCTGGATTTGGCTGATAGACTAGCTTTGAGAAGTACAGATCTGTAACATTTTCCAAATGCAATCACAAACCATGGCAACATTAAGTCTAATATATTAAAAACTAGCAAAAAGCGTACCCCCGTTGCGGGAGTAAAATTCCCCCTTATGCCATTCCCCCCATGCGCATCAACCCCACATGCGCATCAACCCCCCATGCGCATCAACCCCCATGCACAACTTCCCCCTATGTGCATAAACCCCCCATGCGCAACTTCCCCCCCATGCGCAGCATTCTCACCAGTGCAACCTCTTCCTCCGAACAATATCCCCCAGTGCACCAGGCACTGAGCACCAAATAGGCTGGAGGTTGGTCAGTCTCCCATGTAAAGTATAGGACAGAAACACATTGCCCCCTTTTCAGCCCCTGAAGGGTTAAATTTCTCCAGATGGTTCTTGGTGGGTGTTCAGGTGACAGAAGGATCCCTCCCAGAATTCCATGCTTCAGGCCCAGCAGTTGGGGCAGAATGTTGATGAGTCAGCAATTCTCAATGCAAAGTATAGAGAGGAAAACGCGTTGTGCCCCTTTTCACCCCCTTCCAGTTGGAATTTCCGAAAACCGGTTCTTAGTGCACCCCTCCGTCATGGAAGGAACACCCACCCCAAATTTCATGCTTCTAGGCCCAGCGGTTTTGGCAGGGCGGTGATGAGTGAGTCAGTCAGTGAGTGACTTTTCTCTTTTATATATATAGATAAAATATTGAAATAAATGTGGACCTTCCTGAAACTGTATGACAGCATTTCCTATAACTGGGCTGGGACACAATTGACATGACAGTTGTGTGAAGGCTATTTGTGTCAAGGATTAAAAAAGGTGCTACTTTGGGGGGAGGAGCTGTGCTGCCCAATGACCATTTTAACCATACCCTTTGGTGTTCATTAATTAGGCATTGGCCTTTACCTCAACCCATTAGCTGTTGGGACAGCAGTTTTCAAAATTGGGTTCAGGACCTCCTTTGGGAGACGGGAGCTCCTTCCAATGGGGTTGTGAGTGGTGAGGAACCCTCCTTCCCGCGATCATAGTGATCTCCAGGGTCGCCATGTGCATGAGCGACCAAGTGTGTATGTATGTGATAGTGTACATGGGTTTTGGGGAAAGTGGGGGTGGGAGAGAGTGACCAGAGTGACCATTAGTCCTGTTTTTACAGGACATGTCCTCTTATTCAGCATTGTGTGAAGTTTGATGGGGGTTCCAGACATTTGAAAGGGGGTCCTGGCCAAAGGCCATTTGTTATGGTACTTCGCCTTTGAAGGAAGCTTCCCTCCCCATAGGCTGACAATAAAAATGTATTGAGCTCTCTGGAAAATGACCCACAAATGCTTATTTACTAATAGAATCATAGAATCATAGAGTTGGAAGGGACCTAGTAGGTCATCTAGTCCAACCCCCTTCCTGCAGCAGGAAATCCCCCTAGAGCATCCCCTACAGGTGCTCGTCGAGCCTCTGCTTGAAGATCCCCAGTAAGGGAGAGTCCACCACCTCCCTTGGCAATCTGTTCCACTGCCGAACCGCCCTCACCGTCAGGAGTTTTTTCCGGATATCCAACCAGAATCTCCTCTCTTGCAGCTTGTACCCATTGGTTCTAGTTCTGCTTTCAGAAGCAGCTATGAACAAATGAGCCCCTTCCTCCCTATGACAGCCCTTCAGGTATCTGAAGAGGGCAATCATGTTTCCTCTCAGCCTCCTCTTCTCCAGGCTGAACATCCCAAGTTCCCCCAACCTGTCCTTGTAGGGTTTCCCTTCCATCCCACTGATCATTCTTGTCGCTCTCCTCTGGACTTGCTCCAGTTTGGCTGCATCTTTCTTAAAGTGAGGTGCCCAGAACTGAACACAGTACTCAAGGTGAGGTCTGACCAATGCTGAATAAAGAGGAACTAGAACTTTTCGCGACTTGGAAGCTACAGTCCTCTTAATGCAGCCTAAAATGGCATTTGCCTTCTTTGCAGACACATCACACTGCTGACTCATGTTCAGCTTGTGATCCACGGCGACTCCAAGATCCCGCTCACATGTTGTGCTGCCAAGCCAAGTATCCCCCATTTTATATCTGTGTTTTTGGTTTTTATTGCCTAAGTGCAGAACCTTGCACTTCTCCCTATTGAAATTCATTCTATTGGTTACAGCCCAGGATTCCAGTTTATCCAGATCCTCCTGGAGGTTTCTCCTGTCTTCTGATGTGTTTGCTACTCCTCCCAGCTTGGTGTCATCCGCAAATTTGATCAGGCTCCCCTGTATCCCTTCCTCTAAGTCATTAATGAAAATGTTAAGGAGAACCGGGCCCAAGACAGAGCCTTGGGGTACCCCACTTGAAACCGACCTCCAGGTTGACACAGAACCATTTACTAAAACCCTTTGGGTGCGGTCGTCAAGCCAGTTGCAGATCCACCTAACGATTGCCTCGTCTAGCCCATATTTTTCCAACTTCCCAATTAAGATGTCATGTGGGACCTTGTCAAATGCTTTGCTGAAGTCGATAAATGACATCCACAGCATTGCCACTGTCCAGTAAGCTCGTAACCCGATCAAAAAAGGAGATCAGATTTGTCTGGCAAGATTTATTCTTGGTAAATCCATGCTGGGTTGTTTTGATCACCGAGTACTTGTCTAGATGTGCACAAATTGTGTGTTTTATGATTTGCTCTAATATCTTGCCCGGGATTGAAGTCAAACTGACTGGTCTATAATTTCCCGGGTCTTCTTTTTTCCCCTTCTTAAAGACTGGGACTATATTTGCCCTCTTCCAGTCCAGTGGCACTTCTCCACTCCTCAAGGATTTCTCAAAGATGATCGACAGAGGCTCTGCAAGGACATCAGCGAGTTCCTTAAGAACTCGAGGATGCAGCTCATCTGGTCCAAATGACTTGAATTCATTTAGGCCAGTTAAGTGGTTTCGAACCAGTTCTCTGTCAATCTTAATCTGCTGTTCTGCACCATCCATGTTTTCATTACCTCTTTGGGGATGCAAGCACATCCCCGCATCAGCCAATGATCTTGCACCCCCATATGCACAGCCCTCTTTCCGAGAATAGACAGATGCAAAGTAGGAGTTGAGCAGCTCTGCCTTCTCCTGGTTTCCAGACACCTGCTGTCCATCTTTGTCCAGGAGCAGCCCCACCCACTCGTCTCTCCTCCTGTGCCTTCGGGCATATCTAAAGAAGCTCTTTTTGTTATCCTTGACTCCCCTGGCCAGCCTCAGTTCATACTGAGCTTTAGCATTCCTGACCCACCTCCCTACAAGACCGGGCTATCTGCCTATACTCCTCCCTGGTGATCTTTCCAGTCTTCCACTCCCTATACTTCCACTCCCTATACTCCCTATGGGTAGGCTCTTATTAAAGGCCAGGCAAGGGGAAATGTAGAGCTACCAGACTGATCCCAATCTGAGGACCATGGACCTTAACAAATGTTCCAGGAGCAAAAAGTGGTATGGTATCCCTACCATAGCAAAAAGGAGGAAAACAGGGGCTTGAACTTCTCATGATGTTACTTTTTCTAGACTCAAAAAGCTAGGTGCATCCCAATAGCAGCAGGCACCCGCCAGTCTTGAAAGACTATGGTATCGTGTTCAGCGCTGCATACACTGCACGCGAAGCACGAAGGCCTGGGTCAGGAATGTTTTAAAAATTGGGTCCCAGTACTAAAATGCTTGGGAACCATTGCTGCTTTTATAAGTTCAGTCTGTACTTGTGTAGCCTAATCCTAAACTGCCTGTGGCTCCAGGACGGCTGCTGTGGGATTGTGGGGGTGAGCAGGCTACTGCTTGTGCCCCTTTAGGGGAAAGGGATATTGCTCATCCCCTTTCCCAGCATAAGCAGAGAGTTTGTAAAGGAGCTACTAGTTTCTGTCCTAGCTCTTGAGCTGGTGCAAAAAACGAACCTCCATGTAGTGTGAAATATCCTCCACAGAGGTACTGGAACCTCCTTCAGTCCCACCTCCCTCCCTCCAAGTTCCATGCCCTTCCTCACCCTGAAACTTCTCCCGCATTCCCTACTCTGATCTCTGCTACCCCGCTTGGACTGCTGTATGGCTAAAATGGGTGCCCTTCCCAGTGCTAAATCAGTGGGATTCACAGGCATGACTTATGTGGCATGTTTGCAATATTTGAATATTGCGACCACCCTATGTAGAGTCTTTAGGATTAGGCTCTTAGGCTCTTGTTCTTGAATGGCTTGAGCTCTGATCAGGAACACATTTGCTAGGAGTTTGGACTACATTTTATTGCAGGTCCCTTCTTCATAGTCTTGAATTTATTTTATTAACAAATTTATATCCTGCTTTCCTGCCCAGTGGGCATTTAAAGCAGCTTACAATAATCTAATACAAATTTTAAAATATAGTTCAAATGTAGAAATACAACATTAAAATTAACCAAAACAATATCCAACCTAAAAATCTCATTAAAAGCCAGCAGCAGACAGTGAAAACACAGCCTATAAAAAGTCAGCATAAAACCATAACCATCCATATTAAAAAGCTCAAAACTCATAAGATGAATATCAAAAGGAAAGTCTTACTGCCCTGCCAGGAAGCTTCCATGGAAGGACTAATTCTTAAAATGAGGGAGGGAATTCCATAGAGTAGGCATCACATCGTTGAAGATCCTGTGCCTTACCTACCATCTCCATATGCAATGGCACCCATAATAGGGACACCTGTGATTATCAGAAAGGATAAGCTGAGATATTTAGAATTAGGCAGGCTCTTGGATATCCTGACCCTAAGGTGTGTAGGGAGGGTTGCCATAATTTTCTTCCACAAAATTGGGACAGGAGACTCTGTCCCATTTGCCAGTATGTGAACATAATCCCCCCAAATTGGGTTTGTCCCTATTTTTTGGGACATATGGCAACAGTATGTGTAGGGCTTTAAAGGTCAAAAACAGTGCCTTGAATTGGCCCTGGAAATAAAGGCAGGCAGTGCAGACATTGGGGAAGTGGCCTGACAAGAGCTGAACCACCACTTTCCAGTAAGCACATTGGCCACTATCTTTTGCACTAAATGCAGTTTCCCAACCATTCATCATGTGCAGGAGGGATCTGTTCTAGATGGTAGAGCCTTTGTTTGCCTAAAGATAACAGCTGAAGGTTGCCAATTCAAAATCACCAGAAATAAATTTCCATGCACAGACAAGCAGCTGCTGAGTTGAGTTGTTCCATCTGCTTTTTGGTGAGAGCAAAAAAGTTGTCTCAGCTGCCTGAGTGGAGAAATGAAGGAGCCAGTGTGTCAGGCACCTGGAGCCACTAGTGAAACCAGACAGTGGAAGATCCATCTTTAGTATGGTCAGTTCTTGAAAAACAGAACCTCTATGTGATTGTAAAAATCCCTTTGGGGATTTAAAATAGCTTGCCTCATCACCTTGAAAAAAGTCAAAGGAGCAATTCAGTGACCAGAAAGGCGGTATATTAATACCTGTATTATTCATTTTTGCACAGGTTAACCTCTGTCTTGTCTGTATTTAATATTTGTTTGTAAGCCCTCCTGCAGATCCTAACTGCCTCTAGTGACCTCAGCAGCTACTTGTAATGAAGTACAAGATAAGAGAGAGCTGGAAGTCATTAGCAGATACCACTCCATGCCAAATTCCTGGGTGATCTTTTCCAGTGGTCTCCCTTGATAAATAGCATGGGGGATAAAATAGAACCCTATGATATTTAACAGATCAGAGACTAGTGTGCTAAACAGCATCTTATACCTTTTGGAACTGTCCCCTGAGTAGTTTTATTAGGTAAAATCTCAATAACTTTTAAACATTCCTGTGTCAACCTAAGAATATTTAATTTTAGTGATGTACAACAAAATGTAACAAAATTAAACTTTTTCTCATGCAGTACCCCTGTTTTTGCAGAGAGTTGTTTCATAAAAATACTTAGGAAGCATGATTGCAGCTCTTGTCCTTGTAACTGCACGTATTCAGATGGGCTTTTTTCCAAGATTCTTCTTTCTAGGCCTATCTGTTCAACTGTTTTACAGCAATATTTGTGAGATGCACTCCCATGACAGTTCTTCTAATGGAAAATGAATCTTATCCTTTGTAGATAAGACTATATAGTGCTCTGTAAGAAGAAAGTACTGCCTGTATCACATAATATTGTAGTAGAAACAGAATCTGTACAGAACAATTTGTACATGGTACCATCGTGATTTACAAAGTATATGGGGACAGATGCATGCCTCAATAGGTTTCCACTCTAAACTAGTGTCTCTCAAACTTAGGGAGAGATTTACTACAAATATATCCCAAAGTCTTTTGGGGGAAGAGCTGGGACAGTGACACGATTCTTCAGATCATGCCTCTGCAGAGGAATGAGGGGGTGGTTTTCTGCATTTCCCAGGGTTCCGCCAGTTCATGCTAGGTCTTGGGGAGATCTTGAGAGCCTTGGAGAACCCTCCCAGATCCTTGCATGGGTTGGCACAAAATTTCTTTGCAGCCAGGCAATCTTGAGGATTGCTATACTGCTTTTCCCCACCCTTTTAAAAGGACGGGGGAATTTACATGAACAAGGGGGTTCCGCCTCCCCATTTGAGTAGCACTGCTCTAAACTGTAACATGAGAAGGCAACAGGAGAAAGAGTGGAAAATTGGAGCAGTTTTAAATGAGGAAGAATATGCATTTTCTTTCAGTAACATACTTGAGTATATAGTAGTTAGGGAAGAATATGGGATATCATAATAACATTACAGTTTATCCGCAGCAAAGCAACTAAGTAGCAAAGCGACAAAGATATATTACTAAAGATTTCTAGTGTTTTAAGGGAATATTTCTTAGCACCCAGGCAACCTGATGAGTGATGAACTCATCTGCACCTACGAGCAGTAAACAGAGCTGAGCTAATGGGTATCATGCAAAAAGATAGGGGGAATTCAGCGGAATTGGTACCACATACAACTTGATTTTATTACATTTTCTGTTTGTCTAGGTGGGACCTGTACTTCCCTGCTGTAACATCTGTTTGAGCTTCTTTTTTCCTTTTTCCAAAGTTGAAGGCACAGAATAGTGTGTTTGCAGACATCTGAAAATGTCTTTGTTTTCAGATTTCTCTGGAATGCAGTTTGTAGTTTGTAGTTTATGTAAACATCTGTAACAGTGTTGTTTAATAAGTCCTCAGGTTGACACTTGATTTTATTGATGTCAAGGGCGACCATCATTCTTGAGGGAGAAATAGAGTAATTGAATTTCTGGGTATTTTCCTCACCTAAACTTCATTCACTTGGTTGGAAAATATATATGTTACAGTTGTCATGTCAGTCAGTTGTAAGTTGGGTATTTTCAATTGACCACACACTGTATGACCTCAGTGAAATACTGTAGTGTCAAATATTCCACATAGCCAGAATGCCACTCTGTAGGCCATTGGTCTTCAACCTGTTTGTGTCTCAACCCCCCCCCCCAAATAAAGTGTGAGATGGGTGACCCACCACCAATCCCATTGCCACTCACGTGCCCCATTTCTCTCTACCTCTTGTGTCTTAATCCTGTGAGGTAGTGGCCTGAATGGGACTGACCCTAGGAGCTAAAGGACAAGAGGGCAAAAACAGGCTGTTCAGGAACTCAGTATTGATAAGGCAGTATCATCATGGGACTAGATCCAAGTGTGTCTTCTAGATGTTTAGAAAGGCTGATGCAGTACTCCAAATGAGGCTTTAACCCAAAGGTTGAAGAACACTGCTGTAGGTCTATTGAACACAGCTACTTAATCCTGTGTGGGTTTTCCCAGGTAAGTACCTGTATACTATTGTGGTCTCACCTGACCATTTAGCACATTTAACCTGCACCTGAATATTTTTATGTTTTCATCATATTTTAGAAATGAAAGGACAACTGATCAGTGAATACTTCATATTTATAGAAGGCTTGCCTAATGCTGTTAGCTTTAAAAATAAGTACTTCATTGTTTTACAAGAGCAGTTCTTTAGATTAGCATAAGTTTCAAATATGTTCATTAAAAGTACTTTAATTTTAATAAAATTAACTGATCAAATAAGCATACTTAGAAGTGTGACCTTGGGCTGTGTTTGGCCAGAAAAAGGGTGTATGATCTTCGTATGTGTGCTGTTCTTGCTGGGATCCTTCCTCCTCCTGTCCCTGAATCTCTCTTAGTTTGGCCCTGTCACTATCCTTTCAGAAATAGTCCCCCTTAACCTGTTATGGCAGGGCCTCCATGAGACATTCATGTATGCCACCTCTGACTGAAGCTAATGATAGTAATATAGCTTTCGTGCCACCAGAACAGAGCATATGGTTGCAGATTGCAAAATTCTCTGCTGTTGGCTGTGAATAAAATTGCACTTTTAGATAATGCCATGTTGCATTGAATAGAACTGATCATGACTTGTTTCTAACTTGCGTTGCAATCGATATTTCCAGTTAAACAAGGAGGGGTAAGGGGAAGGCTTAATACAATTATCCATTTTTCTGGGAGGTTGACAGAAGTAAGTGGTAAGGAAGTTACCATCAAAATAAATCAGAATGTCAATATACACTCCAGAACGAAAATTAACTTAAGGCGCAATCCAGAGTAACTATGGGGAGTCCTTGCTCCGGTGTAAGAACAATTTGTTCTGGATTGCATTATAAATTTCCCATACGTTTTCACTAGGTGGTGCAGTAACTACAGGTGCACATAATGTCTCTTACGTGCTCACATAGTTACTCTGGATTGTAGGGTTAGTTTAGAATGCACATGCTATATACATTGGTACCTCTCATAACAAGCGCCTCACATAACAACTGTTTCACGTAACAAGTATAAATTTCCAAGAAATCTTGCTTCACATAAGCTATAGGCACACATGCTATGCAGCACTGACGCTCCACGTCGAGGCTCTTTAAAAGGGCTGCCGGCCAGTGCTGCTGCCTCTAACTGCTCCCAGCTTGGGGCCAGTTGCCTGCGGATGCCAGAGGCAGCTGCCCCTAACTGCCCCCAAGTGCCCCCACCAGCCACCTTGAACCTTCAGCAGCAGTCCAGGTAAGCTTCCCAGGAAAGCCTCCTAACCATGTCTACTCAGAAGTAAGCCCCATTGTGTTAAATGGGCTTACTCCCAGGAAAGTGTCTTTAGGATTGCAGCCTAAGTAGACTTCATAGGATCATGCACATTGAATGCATGTTTTGAATTCAATTCCAGTGTTTTGTCATCATTTTTACATCTAGTTAATATTTTTATATGAATATTTTTGGGTTGTGGAACCAATTGTCTGAGTTTCCATTATTTCCTATGGGGAAATCTGTTTCACTTAAAGAGCATGCCTCCAGAATGAATTAAGCTCTTTATGTGAGGCACCACTGTAGTTGCAGTAATTATGACAACTTCTGTAAGCAAGGCCAATGTAAATATAATCCACAGATTGCAGAGTGAGGCAGATTTCTTTATACTTATAATTTTTGGTAGTTAATATCTTAAGGACCCTGTCCATTTTTCAGTCCATCCAGCTTGAATCTTTGGATTTTTTTTCACCTCTTAACTTCTTGAAATATAGTGTTCCTTCTTATTTGTGGTTGTAGGATCCATGGAACCCACCATCCACATATCCCAGGACAATGTACTGTTGGGCAGCCTCTGGCATTCCCTTTTTGCCCCTGGCATTTCCAGCAGAAGCATTTGAAAATGCTTCTGTAATTCATTCTGGGAAATCCTATGGCCAAGGTTGGAGGTCACAAGCCTTGCCCTGCCGTCACCAGAGGCTGCCCCACACTCAGAGCACTTTATAATATTGAGGTAGGGAACCTTTAAAAAAACTTACTTAAGCTTCCATAGAATTTATCTGATTAGGGGCCAGTAGCAGAACCCTGTGGATGCTGTATTGGCTTATCAAGAAAATAGTTGTCAAGTCTGAATTTTGCATAAAATAGAGGAGCACCTGTTGTGTGTTGAGTGGCTGTTAGTGTGAAAAAGTGAAAGTAATTTTAGATTTCTATCCTAAAATAGGTTTTTAATAGGATTTTCATGCAATTAAAAAAATTAGTTTGGTTTTCTCTCAAAGGTAAATATAATGAATTGTTCTGAAACAAAGAACATATGTTGTATTTAGAGTTTGCACCTAAGTGCTGAAAAGGAATTCTGTTCCCCTCTCATGGGAATGTGACCTGCAAAAACCACTATTGAATATGTACTGTATATACAAGTGGATCTTCATTTTCAGTGATTTTGTATCCTCGGATCTGAGTCAATATGAATGGCTGAGCTGCTCATTAAATGTCTTTTAATTGTTTGCAGGCAGGCGTAATTGCATATGTACATAACTTTGCTTATCCTTGAAGGGTTTCCTCCTTCACCTGAACTCCCATGTGAATGGCACATTGCAGACAGCCCTTGTGTCCCTTCATCTCTCCATCTCTTTCACACACAAACAGTTGTGTGTGACATCTTTCAGCCCAACTCCACAGAAACTCTATTCTAGCAAGGCAAGGAAAAGAAAACACAATGAAAGGGACAAACATCTCATCTCCCCTTTTCTGACTTGCTGGCTTTGAAGATTTCCCTTTAAGAATTTCCATTTCCTTGTCTTGCCATTACAGAGTGGCCTTGGGGTTAGGCTGAAACACACAGCTCTGTGTGTGTAAAGAGAGAGGTGGTTGTCTGCAGTGTACCATTTGCAGTAGAGTATAGGCAATGAACCCCCAGCACATAGTGTAAGCAAAGCTATGTGCGCACACATGCTTCTGCCTGCCTGAAAACAATTAAGGCATTTTGGGGTATTTTGCAATAGTGCAACTTTTGCCATTGGTGCCCAAGTCAGGAACAAATCCCCGCATATAATGAGGCTAGAGCTGGAGTAACTTAAAAACTGCTGTGTATTGGTCAGTGCTTTTTTAAGTCTACTCAAAGTTTTAACAGATTGCTCAGTTATAATATTTCTACTTTCTGATAGTGAATGTGAACATTTTGCCTATGCTGGAAATGGTTTTCTGTTCCTAGATTACTTTTATCATGCTAAATGATAAAAGTTAGTGAACAACCCTTTATTTCTCTGAACTTTTTCTAATTCACTTTTATAGGAATGTGCAAATAATATTTGGGTCCATTTTGAGAACAAGTGGATTAAACTAGACACTGAGCTGGAGAAATTTATGCTGTCATAGGTCAAACCAAGTGTGGCTAAACTCCAGCTTAGGGGCCAGATGCAGTCCTGTCAGCCTGCCTGCTCCAGTTCTTCTTAGAATTGCCCTTTGAATAAGTTCATCTATAATATATTGATTTGTGTAAATTTATTCAAAATTATAATGAAAGTTTGCATACCTCTGGGTTAAACTATTCTTAACAGAGAGTTTACAGTTAGAAAAATGAAGAGCATAATTTCAAGTGCATTTTGGATGGCAGAAGATGCATGCAAAATAACTTTAAAATATATTTATTTAAATATAGGGTCATGATGAAGAAGCTGTTGTGGATATGGGCAAAACGAGCTCTACTGTCAACACAAACTTTGAGAAGGAGGAACTAGAAAGTAAGTTTTTTTTATCAGTAGTTTTAATTTCACAAGTACAAAGATGTTGTAGTGTAAAAAAAGCAAAACTGAAGCTCATCATTTTGGTTTCTTTTTCTGAACACATTTCTGTTTTTATGTACTGCATTCCGTATTTTGAACTTTGATTTTATTTAGTACTAACTGAATTAACTTGTCATTGTGGGAGTAAAATTAAAGAATATTTGTAGGCACTGGTGGGCACTGGGTACCAGCAGGTCACCAGTGGATGCCAGGCACTTCTGGTCATCTCTAGGAGGCACCACAATAAGCAACATGGGGCACAGGGCGCCACAGAGGCACCATTGGCCACCAAATTTATTCTTAGAGTGTCCTTACATCACAGAAAGACTATGCTCCCCAGATTTCATGCTTCAAGGTCCTGGGGGTGGGGCTGGGCATTGAGGGGTCAGCAATTCTTCAATGTTGAGTATAGGGATGAAAACATGTTGTACCTCTTTTATCCCCCTCCAGCTGGAATTTCTAAAAACTGGTTCTTAGTGGGCGCTTCCATCACTGGAGTACCCTCCCCAAATTTCACGCTTCTAGGTTCAGATGTTTTGGCTGGGCATTGATGAGTCAGCGAGTGAGTCTGTCAATGACTCTCCACAATTTTATGTACAGTGGTACCTTGGTTTACTAGTATAATTCATTCTGGAAGCATGTTTGTAATTCAAAAGACTTGGATCAAAGCAAATAAATATATATCAAAGCAAATTTTCCAATAAGAAATAATGGAAACTCAAGACAATTTCTTCCACAACCCAAAAATATTCATATAAAAATTATTACAATATTATAATCCAATACAAAATAAAGAAAATGCAAAATATAAAGAACAAATTAACCTGCACTTAGTCTGCAATCCTAAAGACACTTTCCTGGGAGTAAGACCCATTGAACACAATGAGGATTACTTTTGACAAGACATGGTTAGGATTGTGCTCTTGGGGTGCAATCTTAACCAACTAAGGCCAGCATAACTCACCTGGCATAACTTCCTGTGGTGGTGTGAGGAGGCCAGTGCATTCCCGTGTACTGGCCTAATCCACCCAGGAGTTGGGGCAGACCATGGACCAGTCTCCCACCACCACAGGAAGTTATGACAGGCCAGCCTAAATTGGTTAGGATTGCAACTAAACTAAATTAAATTGGTTAGGATTGCATGACTAAACAAGTCATGCCAGCCTAAATTGGTTAGGATTGCATCCTGAGTCTCTTGGACCTCTTGGGCTGCAGTCTACCCACCTACACAAGAGTGAGCACTATTGACTATAATACACTTCCTTCAGAGTAGACATGCATTGGCTGGTCTCTCAGGAAAGGCTGAGTAGATGCTAGTAGAGTGCTGAAACTGGCCATATCCCAGCCTGGACTTTTTTTTTGTTTGTTTCTTAAGACACTGTTTATATTGCAAGTCAAAATTTATTAGAAATGTTCGCTTGTCTTGCAATACACTCTCAATTCAAGGTTCTCTTAATCCAATGTTTTACTATACATATATAATATTGAAGACCAGTTTATGCATTTGTGCTATGTAGTTGAGAGCTTTGGCAGTGGAGAAAGCATCCAGAGGTACTATAGAGGTAGTGTAAGCACTATTGTATACATATTCAAAACAGATACCTTTTTATTTTCAGTCCTGAATAGCACTTAAGACCACTGATTTCTCATCCCTCTCCTCCACACATGTTCCTGTAGAGCTAGTTCCTAGCTTTATGTCTCTTTAGCATTTTTATTGAGCCAAGTAAAGATGAATTTTAACATCTGTGTGTATTTATTATCAATGCCATTTATTCCAGTTGTCAAGTTGTAGGGGTTTTCTAAATGTGTGGCATTTGTTTTTGTGAAATTCTGCTTTGTAGTAACCATATGCTTAGGATATTGCTCATGAGGGCAGGCATCGTGGGTGGCTGTAAGGGAATATAATATATGCGGAACTGAAACACAATTTTAGTTTTACTTGCAGCAGATTATGGAAAAATGTCTCAGCAACGTTAAAGATTCTTAATCTGGTAAATACAAATGATTGTTTACTGTGAAGCAAGCAGACCTTCCAGCATTAGTTTATTACAAAAGATATCTATGATGAAGCTAACTTGTGTGGTCTTTTTGCTTGTTTCATGAATACTTTCAAAGCACATTCAGCAGTAAGAAGTTTGTGCTTATGTTTTATGTCTATTTTCCTTTGCATATAAATGTTTATGTCTAAATAATCTATCATATATGGTTTGTGTTAATGCTAAACTCTGTTCTGAAAATAGTGGCAACTTCAGTGTGAATTGCTTCTGTTGATAAACTGATTTTCTATGTTGCTGACTCACTGTTTTTCATCCTGAGATGTTAAAGTAAGTCTTAGGGCACAATCCTAAGGAATTTAGGCTGGCCTAACTCACGTGGCATATTTTTCTGTGGTGATGTGGGGAGGTTGGCTCCTGCTCCTGCAGTGGCATACCACTCTCCCCTCCAAGAAGTGGGACAGAAGTGCCTTACAGCACTGCCTACAATTGTGACACCCCCAGGATTTATGCCAGTCTAACTGGAGGTTAGGATTGCAGTCTCAAACATCTGTGTTGGTATCTGACTATGGCTTGCAATCCTAAGGAATGTATTTAGGAAATAAATACAATAGGACCTACTTCTTAGTGGAAAGGTTTAGGATTGCACTGAAAGACAGGCTGCAGTTCTAAACAGGATTACGTCTAAAGCTGTTGGAAATGGGTGTGTATTCTGTTGAAATTGGTGTGATTTCATGGCTAATCAATTTATGAAAAGGAGAAGTGGGGAGTCGCAACACATTTCAACAATGTAAAATCCTTTGCAGGAGTTGCAAAATCCTTTTTGTTCAGGATTCCAGGAGTATGAAAAAAGCATTGCAATGCTGAATCACAGTAGGAGATGTTGGGCATTCTGAAAGCCACTGAGCATGTAGCTTCCCTTGTGTAGTTCTTGAGTTTTCTATTTACATACCAGTACAGTATAGTTTGTATACCTAGAAATATAAAGTATGCAGAAATCACATTTTTGTGATCCTGTTCCATTTCAATACTAATACTCAATCTCCCATGTTTGGAGGAAATGATGAGGTATGATATATTTGAATAATTAAATAATTAAGTTGACAGAGAAGAGTTCTTGAGCAAGAAAAATTCATTGTATCTAGAAGTCTAAACTTGCTGAATTTTGTAAGTTTTATGTTGCCATGAATAATATTGCAACTGAATGCCAGTAACAGTAGTAAAATAGTACAACAAATTAGTGGATGTGTATTTTTGTTTACAAATTATGACATCTCATGTCATACTATTACATGATAAAAAATGCAGCTTAAAACTGAAATGCAGCTTAAAACTGAGATGTAGTCAATTGAAACATGCTGAATTAAATTGCTATTTGTAACTTGCATGTTACTGTTGCTTCACTATAGTGTATAATTATTTTAAAAACATTTTAATTCCAATAAACTTAAATTGGAGTGAACAATCGAAATTTAGCACAGCTACCCTGTCTGGCAACATGCTTTAAATGATTGAGCGTCATGATTCAGTTGAACATTTTTTTTGTATTTTGAATTGGTTTTGTGCAATAGAGCAGTGATCATCAACCTTTTTGGTCCCAGGGACTAGTTCTGTGGAAAAGAAATTTTCCAGGGACCAGCCCAGGGATGGGGGAGAGTTCTGCCTCTGGTGACCTGGAGGGAGGGCTTCCCCACCTAGAGCACAGCACAGCTGCTTCAGCTGTAAATCCCATTATAATAGAGCTATTGGTAAGTTATTGTGGATAGGATTGCAGGTGAGAACCCAATGTCTCAATGCATGTTTACTCAGAGCAGGGATTTTCAACTGCAGTGGTTAAGACACTGTGCCTGTTAACCAGAAGGTCAGGGTTTGAGACCTGGGTCCCCACAAGACAAGGTGAGCTCCTGTTCTTAGCCCAGCTCTGCAAAGCAGCTGGAACCAATTGTATTGGCTCTGCTGTTCCATTGGACTATTTCAGTGGCGTGGAAAGGGGGGATTTGCTGCTTGGGTAACAGCATCAATCTACCCAAGCCCTTGTGCTTCGCATGCAGCATCGAGCACAATACCCATAGACTTTCAAGACTGATGGATTACAATACAATGCATTGGATGCATTGAAAATGCACAAAGCCATCCTAGTCACTCTTTGGAGAGTAAGCCTCATTGACTATAATGGGACTTATTTCTGAGTAACAGGCATTGGATTGGACTCTGAGGCTGCAATCTTATCTGCGTTTTCCTGGGAGTAAGCTCCACTGCCTACAATGGGACTTATTTCTGAGTAGACAGGCATAGGATTGGGCTCTGAGGCTGCAATCCAGGTCACACTTTCCTGGGAGTAAGCACTGTTGACTACAGTGGGACTTACTACTGAGTAGATAGACAAAGGATTGGTCTCTGAGGCGGCAATCCTCTGATAGAGCCCTCCTACTGTGAGAAGGGGAAGAGAGGAGTTCTCACGTGGAATGGTCAGGCAGCTGCCGAGGACCTGCAGTGGTCCCTGGACCCAGGGTTGAAAAACCCTGCTATAGAAAGGTATACACAAAAGTAAAGGGAAACAAAAAGTATATGTAGTTTGAATAAAGCAAAGCATGTTGATACAGAAAAGTGAAGTGAAAATTTAAAATATAACATTTGAAAAAAATATCAGAGAACATTGTAGTGATAATGGCGCAATGCCTTCTTTGAGGGAAGCTGGTGATAGCACAAATTCTCAGTAGAAAGGCTTGTGAAAATCTTTGGGTAGCAAGAACTTTGCAATGAGTCAGAAGTGCATTTCATTTTATTGCTCAGAGTAAACACTTAAATAACTATTGGTAAAATAAGATTACTATCCCTTGCCATACCAACCTAACCCTTTTTAAATTAAAATGGTTGGCCTGGCATCAAGTAGCTATAGTGGAAAAAGCCACCCAGACCTACATAATAAAAATTTTATAATTCAGCCCCAGATTTAGAATCGCCCAAGTAGAGCGAAATCTTGAATAATGCTTTTGAATTATGAATTATGTTTAAAATTGTATCAACTCACTTTGATTTGCCCTATTGTCTATTTTGTCTGTGTTTAAAAATATTGTTCTGTAGGTGGCAAAAACCATGTATTTTTTGAGTTTATTGTAAACTGCCTTGTGCACCCTATATTTTAAGAGAAAAGGCAAATTAAAAATCCTGTGAATACTTAACCACAAGATTTTCAAGTTATTCCTATGAATAAAGTAGTGAATTGAATTAGCATATTTAAGAAATTTTAAAATGACACCATTAATGACTTTAACTACTAGATACCATTTGTGGATTTTGTCAGCTAAGCTTGGATAAAGTCATGTCTGATTAAGTCAAACAACAATCTCCAGACCTATTCATACTAAATTTAGTATCTTGTATTCTATTAATGCTGTTGAGTCTTGGTTTTAAGCTAATTCTGTAACAAGCTTTGTTTGAGATAAGTAGTTTAGTACAGTGGCACTTCTGAAGGTCTTCTAATAATTCCTTTGTATCTTTTTGCACTAGTAATTAAAAAGTACATTAAATCAATAGTTCCCAAACTATCAGGCATCAAGATCCACTACTTAAAATTAGGTGTTTATTGGGATTCACCCAGCTTTATAAACCTTTAAAAACAATAAAAACGGTTTCACTTTGGCAACCACTCAAATCTGGTAACAGGGAAGGGTGGCTTCCTTCCGAACACTTGGATGGGAACTGGTTCATCAGATTAGGACTACAGAACCCTCCATCTTGGACCAAAGCCCTAATGCCTGCTGTTGCCTGATTTATGAATGCCAAGAGATGTGGCTATAATGAAGACTGGAAGTGCCTAAATAGCAGCTTGTTTAGCGAACATAACGTAATCTGTCTTGCATTGCACTCTTTTTAGCCCGTTAGAGGTTAAATTTCTAGAAATTGGTTCTTGCTGGCTGCTTTCATCACAGAAGAAATACACTCCCCAAATTTCATATTTCTAGGTCCGGGGGTTTGGGCAGGGCATCCTTCAGTCAGGGATTCTTCAATGTATTGGGAGGTAAAAGCGTTGTGCCTCTTTTCACTTTTTGGAGAAATTTGACATTCCAAACTTATTTCAATTGATAAAGCTTGCAAACTTTCAGATTTTTTTTTGTCAGTTAGGAAAAGGCTGATTCATTTCAGTATGATCAGTTTAATGCTGTTTTGAAATTCTAAGTTCTTGTAGACCAGAGATTTTCAACCATTGTGCTTTGGCACACTGATGCCAAAGCAGAATGCCACCAGACTTCGAGAAGGGTCATTTTATTGGTAGGGCAACTGGGAGATTTGAGCCCCTTACCAGCAGCATTGTGTGCCTTGTCAGTGGTCCAAAAACTGATGTAGGGGCTTGACAAATTTTAGCGCCTTGTTAGCATGCCATGAGATGAAAAAGGTTGAAAATAGCTTGTTGTAGACTACTATTACAGTTTTTAAGAATACGTTTAGAGGATGACTGTATTCCTTACCAATTAATATTCTTAAGGACAATTGCATAATACCTTGAATATTCTAAGTCAACATTGTAAGACAATGACATGCTCTGTGGTTGAATTTTTCTGTACAAGAAAATTTTGTTTAAAATGTATGGGATCTTTTGTATACTTAATATTCCATAACTTTTATTAGGTCACAGAGCTGTATATATTGGTGTGCACGTCCCCTTGGGAAAGCAGGGCCGACGCCGGCATAGACACAGAGGGCATAAACATCATAGACGAAGAAAAGAGAAAGAAACTGATAGAGAAGATGGACGAGAATCTCCATCATATGGTAAGAATTGTATTTTCACATTACTTTTATTAAATTCAGTTCTAACTTCTCACTTTTTTTGTTGATACATCTGAAAGTCTACTGTGGGAGTCTTAAGACAAAATTGACATACGCCAATAACTTGTGTTGTACAAAGTCCGCACAGTTAACTGTACTCAAACAGTTCATTTAAAAATTAATATCACAACTTTCCTCTTAAAAACCCAGGTGCCCATCGTGGCTCATAATTAAACAAACCCCATTAAAATTATCATACAGAAAAATGCAAATTACCAAGAAAACCAGAATAAAACAAAAGTAGACTGCTAAAACATGTTAATGAGAGAAATTATTCAGTACAGAGAAATCTAGGGAGGATTTTTTTCAGAAGGGTGTATACCTCCCACAGCTTCAATACTTGACATGTAAATAGCTTTTCCCCCCCAAAGGATTCTGTCCACATCCTTGGGTCATACAAAATGCAAAGAGCCTTTCCTGCTGATTTTGAGGACGAAAAATGCAGCAGGAAAGATGTCAGTTGGAAATGTAAATAAAACACTGAAGTTCTGACAACGGCAAGTGATGTTAATACAGAAAGTTGCTTTATTCCTCTGAGGAATCAGATTGTACAGATCCTACTCAAACCAGAACAGCTCAGCTGGTTGGCCCTTTGCAGATATGAGGGTTGCATCAAATATTCAAGCATCCAAATATAATGAAATGGATTTCTTGTCAACTTATGCAATTTTTGTACAGTGGAAAGTTTTGCTAAGAAGGTCTTGGTTATTGGCTTCATTTAGTCAGTTGAAAATGAAAGTAAGTCCAAGCCACGAGGAGTCTCAGGTCAAATTTGATGTTCCCATAAGTGTGGTTTTGGTCCATAAAAATTGTGCATTTTTGTGTGGGGATGCAAAATAGTCCAAGCCATAGGGAGGGAGAAGTAGGGGGCTTTGGCATTTGGCTCTTCTTCGATTACTTGCCTCATTGTTCACCTTTCCTCTTGAATTTTGTTTTAGAATAAGTAGGATAAGTGGAACAGAGACATGAATCATGGAGTTGAAAAGGTCACTGTTATAATAAAGTAGCAAGACCCAACTTGTGAAGCTTTAAAATTAATGTGGTAGATATAGGGAACAAGTCCAGTGCTTGTGCATTCCTTCATTCTTGCTTCAATTAAATTAGTTCCATATTAACTCCAACAAGGAGTTGCCGTTGCATTCAAGCCACTAAAAATTTATGGTAATGATTATTCCTATATTGCTATATTAAATAAAAATTATGATTTTAGTCTCGTTGCATCTAGTTGAAGCTTTTAACTAATAAATAACTCAAATTTAATTTCCGTAAAGACACACCATCTCAGAGGGTGCAGTTCATCCTGGGTACTGAAGATGATGATGAAGAACACATTCCCCATGATTTGTTCACTGAAATGGATGAACTGAACTTTAGAGAAGGAGAAGAATATGAATGGAAAGAAACAGCCAGGTAACTTATGAATAGTTTCTTTGGCTTCAGAATTTCTCTTCTCATTCTTGATTTACCGTGATTAAATTCCAGTTAAATTAAAATAGATCATTTTTATCTGGAAGAAATATTTTTAATGCCCTGTGAAACAGGCCCCTGAAACAGATTACTTTTAAAGTGACTGACCATTACTATAGTAAATGTAATAAGTAGATAATGTCAGTCAGTGGGCAGTTGGCAAAGTGCATAAACCGTATTTCCCGGCTTATTACACGCACCAGACCATGAGACACACCAAAGTTGGGAGGAGCAAAACAAGAAAAAAAAAATATTCTGAACCAAATGGTGTACTAATATATTTAATAAAATATAGCAGAATAATATTTCAACCATATAGAGTCAACAGTGGTATTAAGAACCATTAACACTGTCATTAATAAATGAGGAAAAACTTTAAGCTTCTAGCACTCTTCTAATTTTTTGGAAACCCCAAAAACTCATCATCTCTAGTTTCAGTGACTTTTGCACAAATCTCATTGCAAATGATCAGACAACAACATTTTGCACAAATCTCATTGCAAATAGTCCAGGAAGGCAGGTAAGTTGGGGGGGGGTTCTTTTGGGGGTAGGTAGGGAAAGGTGAGGGGATCTAGATAGGGAAGAGTGAGGGAGACACAGGCATGGAGCAGGAGGGACCAGGTCTTATGTATGTCTACTTTGGAGCAAATCTCCAAGCCAGGGAAGGCTGCTTAGGATAGCAACTGTGCCAGGGTGACCAGATGCCAAACTCAAAATTCCTGAACCGCAAGGCCAAAATTCCTACCCTCCCAAGCCAAAATTCCTACCCACGTAAAAAAATTTGCCAAAAAATTATTTTTTTGTTTTTATATTTTTGATTTTTACTTTTTTGGCCGTAACATTTGATAGTAAGGAGATATCTCAAAACTGTTTGTGGCATTGGATTCTGCTCTTCAATACGAATCCAACGACATATGACATGATGGGGTAAGTTGCTCCAGGATTGGCCCTATCACTCTATAAGATGCACAGACATTCCCCCCCCCCTTGGGGAGAAAAATAAGTGCGTCTTATAAACCGGGAAATACAGTCATTAAATCTTTTGAGGGAAATGGTATGTTAAATCTCCGAGATACATACTGGTTCTGTTGCAAGGGTTTGTCCAAAACTGGGAAGGTACAGAAGTCAAAATAGCTCACTCTTGCCATCCTAATGCTATTGCACATGCACTAATACACCTTAATGGACGGTGCCTTCATAATTGGCACTTTTTTAAGCATTGATTTCATGAAAGGGCCAATCAAATAGGCCACCCTTTTAGGAGCCTTTCTTCTCCAGATGCCACTTCACAGACCACCTTGCAGCTGCTGAACTATGAAGTGATGCTGCAACAGAAGCAACGCTGCTGAAAAGATGGCCAGTGTAATAATTCAGCTTTCCCATTTGCACATTTTTCCTTCTGTCATTTGAAGATAATGAGATGCTATGTAAGAACAAAGTGCCTATTTGTTTCAGGTGGCTAAAATTTGAAGAAGATGTTGAAGATGGCGGTGACCGGTGGAGCAAGCCCTATGTTGCTACCTTGTCTCTACATAGTCTATTTGAACTAAGGAGCTGTATTTTAAATGGAACAGTCATGCTGGACATGAGAGCTAATACACTGGATGAAATCGCAGGTTACAGAAACTTAGGAATTTTATCTTTGAATTCTAAAACAAATTGTGTTCCACTATTAAGAATGAAATATGGCAGAAGGCACAAAGTATCTTTTTTTGTTCTTAGAAAAATTTATTTTTATCTTGCTTAAGCCATTGCTGGTTCACTTACAATGGTGCCACAGATGTCCCCTCTGGTTTCAATTACCTGTTCCCTTGGCTGTTGTCAAATCTTGTGAGATTTTGGCACTGCCATCTTGGAACTTGCAAGATTTCACAAGGTGTTAAAGCCCAGCTGAACCATGAAGAGAAGGCTGCAGAGGTATCTTGAAAGCAGTATGTTTGGGACTACTATGCATTACATTCTATAACACAAAATGAATAAAACCTAATGCTGGCATGTAATGATTTTTTTGCGGGGGGGGGGGGGGGGGGCAGGGGGAAAACTTGCCGAGAAGGGGAAATAATTATTCATATGTTCACCAGAATATAGGTAAAAGGATGGATCATTTCACTGAGCCTTTTGCAAGGCTTTCTTTCTTGAATGGTGTGTCTTGCTCTATATCGTGCTTGGTAGACCTTTAGAGGTTAATTTTGAGAATGTGTCTTCCAAATTAAATGTCCACTTCCAAATAAAGCCTGTTTTTGAGTAAAACTCAAAATTGTCAATTATTTTTTTCTGCCTGAAATAAGTAGGACTATTTTCTTGTAATAAATGCATTCAGGTAATAGAGTTCTCTATACTGTTGAAGTATGCAGAGACTTTTTGGCTGATGATTCAATTTGTGTGAAAATATGTCTAAAAATTAACCAGGGAACCTACAATATCTTAGCAAATGGCACTTGGTACCAACATACTGTTTCATCCTTGATAAATGATAAGGACAGTTTAATATAAAATAAATCTACAGTGGCACCTCATGTAACAAATTTAATTCATTCAGGAGGCATGTTTGTTACGTGAAATGTTCTTTACATGAAGCGGATTTTCCCATAGGAAATAATGGAAACTCAGATGATTGGTTCTACAACCCAAAAAATATTCATATAAAAATATTAACTGGATGTAAAAATAATGACAAAACACTGGAATTGAATTCAAAACATGCATTCAATGTGCATTATCATATGAAGTCTACATAGACTGCAATCCTAAAGACACTTTCCTGGGAATAAGCCCCATTTAACACAATGGGGCTTACTTCTGTGTAGACCTGGTTAGGAGGCTGCAATCCAAGACACTTCCTTCTGCAATCAAAGACACCTTCAAAGTGTCTTCCCACTTTCTCCTTCTCTTTATCCCTGAGCCTCTCTCCCCTGCTTCCTTCTGGCTAGCCCTGAGCTGCTTCCTTCTTCTCCACTGCTGTTTTCTTCCTTTGCCCAGTAGATGCCAGGCCACAGAAGGAACAGCGTGCAACTGTTGCTTTCGCTATGGGCAAGGCGTGCTAGGCAGCCCTGACACTTTTGAAAAGGGCTGCCGGCCAGCATGTCTGCCCCAACTGCCAACAAGTATGTTTGTTACGTGAAGCACAGTTTGTTACATGAAGCAGAATCCTAGAGAAATTTTTGTTTGTTATGTGAAACATACTTTACGTGAGGCGTTTGTTACGTGAGGTGCCACTGTATATTGTTTAAGCATACACTGTAACTCTGACTTCCTATCCCATCTTAAGACTTCTTATAACCAAAAAAATCATGTCTGCAGTTCAGTATCATGTTAGACTGCTTCAGTACCATGTTAGTTCAGTACCATGTTAGACCATGTTGACATCAGTGGGATTTCAGTTTCTGTGTATGAGATAATGCCTATGAATTGATGTAGGACTACAGAATGAATCCCTGTTTTTTCAAATAAGTTTTAAGCAGCAGCATGTGTGTGTGCATGGCATGCTCTCCATATATCTTTCAATAAGAGAATCAGCAAAGCCAATTGTGTCAGTGCCAGTACAGGTGGGGAGGGAGAAATCAAGGAACAATGCTGACACATTGTCAACCATTATAGGACTCTTAAATCCTGTGTTACGCACTTTAGATGAGCACAGAAAAGAATAAGGTTTACTAGGAAAAGTCACATAGAACTGCAGCTGACATTTTCAGATTATAGCGAAGTTTGATTTGTTGAATACAGGCCTGCATTTCTATTCAAGAATAGTTCTAGAATTTACTTTTAGCATCCTCTACTAAAGAGAAGTCTTACTGATGGCACTCAAGTGGAATTTGTCTTAAATCAACTTCTGATTTGTGTTGAAAAAAACCCTTAGGCTACAATCCAGAGTAACTACGGGATCTTTTACACTGACGTAGATACGGTGCCACGTATGGGAAATGCATAGAGCAATCCAGAGTAAGTGCCTCTTACGTCTTCCCATTGTTACTTGGGAATGTAGGGATAGGCTGCAGTCCTAACCACACTTTCCTAGAAGTAAGTACTGTTGAAAACAATGAGACTTACATCTGAGTAGACATGCTTAGGATTGCACTGTTAATGTAGTTAGACCTCACTAAATTTTGATTGAATTTTTTTCTTTCCCTTGATAGATATGGTGTTGGATAATATGATAGCTTCTGGTCACCTGGATGAATCCATGAGAGATAATGTCAGAGAAGCTCTTCTTAAAAGACATCATCATCAGAATGAGAAAAAATTCAGTAATCGAATTCCTCTTGTTCGGTCCTTTGCAGATATAGGCAAGAAACATTCTGACCCTCTCTTGCTTGAACGAAATGGTGAGATAAGTTGTGGCATCCAATTTTAAATTTTTTAACAAATATAATGCAGAGATGTTAGAAAAGTCAGCAGGCTTAGGAAAAATACATTAAAAATTCCTTCCTAGTGTAGAAGGAATTGTGTTTAAATGGTCATAATGCCAATAATATTATTTTTGTGCCATTTGACCTGCAGTCATTAAGAATAGTTTTCATACCACTTAACTCAGTCTGCACACATCAGAAAATGGACTGCTTCATGGTTTTATGTCTTCCCTTTTTAACATTTGAAACCAGGGCTTGTGATATTATTTCATGTTATAGAAGTCCTTCAGTTTTCTGGATCTTCTATTGTCAAAAACCTTAAGCATTCATGATGATTGAGTTTTGGTCACTTGTGAAAAATGCACTGTTTTTCATCTTGAGGGTTGCCTTTAGTTTATATGGTATGGGGTGCAACTATTTCTATAAAAACGTCTTGGCAAATACGTTTTTCAGAAATAACTGGGTAGGAGTATAGTATTATAGAATGTTCTTATTACATTGTTGCTTATTATTTTCCTTCATTGGTGTGGTTCTTGAAGCCCAGCAAATCATTGACAGAGCTCATGTACTTTCAAGTAATCTTTCTCATTTTATAATTTTATAACTTTATCTAATAGCCATATCTATGTTGGCTTTTCAGGTATGTATTTCTCAAGTATCTGGTTTTGATGAAAGTCTGAATTAGATAAAATATTCAAATATTCCATGTTGTTAGAAGCAAACAAGCATATTGCCTACTGACACTTAAAAAAATTTCTCATAGGTCTTTCTGCATTGAGTTTCTATTAAGAGTTTGTTCCCTTGGGTTGAGGAACAAAATAAAGTTTTATGTTCTGTTGACATGTTAGGTAATGATAATGATTAGTTTTCCCTGTTCTCTTTGTTTTGTGTTGAATTTCATTATCCTTTTTGCGTTCTAAAAAATCTGTACTCAAAAGTTTGATTAATTCCTTTGTGAGTTTTATGTTTTGAGGATGTCCAATTCACTGTGATCTCAAGCAATCTCAATGCTATTGTTTTCCTCTCTCTTGCCCAATAGATATGTACATAAATGCTGACTTTTTTAAACATCTGAATTCTGCTTAGCATTCCTGTTTTGCTTAAGCCTTATCTCACCGATGACTATGATATATTGCCTTTTAGAATTCTGTAATATAAAATGTTATTTGAAAAGTAACATGTGGAACTTCTATCTTTCTACTGAAAACTTTCATAACTTTGTTTTATCTCAGGGGAAGGCCTTTCAGCCTCCCGTCACTCTTTACGAGCAGGTCTCTCTGCCTCAAATATTTCCCTGAGAGGAGAGAATCGCTTGTCCCTTCTTCTCAATTACCTTCTTCCTGGAATTCCGGCAGCCTCAAGGAGCGCAACCCCTTTACCTACCCCACAAAGTACTCCACCCTCCAGTCCTAAGTGTGATCACAAGGCAACCACAAATTTACAGCCAAGTGAGCTTCAGGGTGCTGAACTCCTAGTGTCTTCTTCTAGTGATATCATCCCTAAAGTAGTAGTCCATCCTCCTGAGGACGATTTAGAAGCTTATGAGAGCAAGGAGAAGACGACAGACGATAATACTGACATAACATCAGGCAACTATCTGAACTGAAATTGTCCATGCGTGATGCTTTCAGCAGCTGAATCACTTGCACTGCAGAGTTTATCACACAGCTTTAGCAACCATGAGTTTTCTATTTGTTACTGTTTGCATGCTTCATTTTTTTCTTGTATATTTTCTTGAAGAATTCTTAATACTTTGAATTTTATGCAAAGTTTTACATATTAACACAAGTATTAACGCATTCAAAGTAATATTTTAAGTATTTATCCACATTGATCATAATCAATACAAATTCATTCAGGAAGTACTTTTGCTTTTTTTAAAAGAAAGCAAGGTATACATTGAAATTTTAAGGTATGAAATGGTGGCCTTTTCATTGTTACACCTCATTTTTAGTATGTGAGATATATTGTAGCACCAGAATATGCTAAATATATCAAAGATTAGAATGCCTGGCAACCTCAGCACAATTCTATCATCAGCTTGAGCTTCTCAAGTGAAAGCTGGTTCTGTTTGATTTTGTTCATTTAAATATCGATTTTGGTGTGGCACAAGGCTAGCCATATTATAATATAATTTTACTGTAGCAAGGAGAGCCTAGTGCAACATTTAATGGGATACTTATCTGAATTAAAGGGGGAAGAATAAGCTACTTCTACCTTACTTGACCTCTGAAAATCTATTGGCAGTAGCATCCCCCAATTTAGCACTTTATCTGTGATAGGTTTGCTATGAAGATATATAGTAATATTGTGTGATTCTGGTGTCCCTTCTTGCAAGCTTGCAGGGCTGGATAATGTATGCAACAACCGTCAGCACTAGAATAGAGAGATCAGCACTTGATTTAATGTGGAGATAGTACTGCTGCTGCATAGCAGCATTGGTTGAAGATCTGTTGTTGACTCTCTTATCAAGCTATAATGGAAAGTATTGCGCTTACAGAATTTGGATATGGAGTGTTTTGGGAAATATTTCTTAACAGTAATGGGAGAATGCTACTATTGTACTGCCCTTGTGAGATCTGACCGTTGTCTGCCAAAGTCATTGTTATCTGCTGAGGCTGCATTCAATTACATAGGGCACATAGGAATTAGGATAATTCATTAAAGAGAATAAACTTTTTTACTCTGAAAGATATTGGTGCACTGAATGATATGTTTGCAGTTCTGTTGCTAGAGCATATTAAAGGCATGCAAAGGACTTTGCGTGCTTTGATTTTAGTTTATTTTTCTTGGAACATGTGAGTTATATTGTCCCAGTATGTTTTTTGTGATCTTAATCTAGTTAACCCACAAAAACAATTCAGAAGCTCTAAATTTCCAAGTTGCAATTTTAGTTCATTTACTCTTATTTTGAAACCCTAATCCAGCCACAATGAAACCCATGCCTCCCTTCACAAGGCCTAACAAGGGTTCATGTCACCCAATGTGGGAGGCCAGCAGGTAACACCATGCAGTAGGCGAGGCAACAACATGGATGGCGTGGTAATGTGCCATTGCTCTGCCTCCATTTGTTTTTTGCCCACACATTTTGATAGAATAAAGATACCGTATATACTCATGTATAAGCCGAGGCACCTAATTTTACCACAAAATTGGGAAAACTTATTGACCCGCGTATAAGCCAGGTCAATAAGTTTTCCCAGTTTTTGTGGGAAAATTAGGACCCTGGTGCCTGCCTGCACGCCTCTCTGGCGTGTGAGCGGGTGCTGGTCCTTGCACCCACCTGCACGCCTCTCCACCTGGCCGGAGAGGTGTGCAAGCGGGTGCTGGTCCTGGTGCCCGCCCACACGTTTCTCCAGCTGGCTGTCGCGGCTGCCCCCACGCTTCCAAGCACCTCCAGCCGACCAAGGAGGCGTGCAGGCGGCTGCGACCACCAGCAGCGGCCATTTTGGGGCAAGCCTGGCACTTGCTCCGCGTAAAAGCCGAGGAAGCTTTTTAAGCTCCAAAAAAGGAAACAAAAAACTTGGCTTATACGCGAGTATATACGGTAATTCAAAATGGTTTGTTCCTTACATTCTATTGTAAATTATGCATTTAATGGTATGTGACATGATGGATTATTCCTAAAAACCATGATTTTTAGCCACTTTGGTCACTAGTGGTGTCACTCCAAGGGGGTTTATTGCAGTGGTTCTCAAACTTTTTTTATTTTGGACCCACTTTTTAGAGTCTCCAATCTCCACCAAAAGTGATGATGTGGCTGGAAGTGACATCATCAAGCAAGTTAAAACAAATAAATAATTTTAAATACATCAAAGTAAATCAAATAATAACATCAACCCCAACCCTCCCCCCAAATAAAAATAAAAAATTCAGTAACTTTCTTATATTTAAAGCAGTTTAGTGTGATTTGGGATTCAATTAGCTTTAAATCCAGCAGTTTTTTCTTTGTGCTAGGCCAGGGTAACCATATGTCATACTTAGAAAGAGCAGAAGCCTCCCCCCCAAAAAGTTGCCAAATCTTGTGAGATTTGGCACCCAAGAAAAGTGTAGAACATAACAAAAGCTCAAAACCCTTGTGTATATTGCTTTCACGTGCTTCATATAAACACTATATTACTGAATATTACATTTACAATTACAATTATTGCATATGATTTATTTAATAATTATATTAATAAATTGCTGCCGGCTCATAAGGAAAAGGGGACACATTTTTCCCAGGATTCATGGCTGAAGAGAGGATTGATTTTTTAAATAATCAAAATGGCCTTAATCCCCCCAAACGCATTAAAACTTTTGAGAAATAAGGACAGAGGAATCACTTAAACAAGAGGGAGAAAGACAGGAAATTAATCTTGGGAAGAGGGGGAAAAGTGTTTGGACTATCATCTGAATATAATTTTTTAAAAATATTGACATTGTCTACTGAGCCAGTTTTTTCAGTGTTGGGTGGGGCTGCTTTCTGGAGCAGTTTTAGCTCCAAATGCATGGGATCAGGGCCATTCTGGAAGCCTTTATCACTGGACTGACTCTCCGCACCAGCCAAATCACATTTGCTTAGTTGCAAGTATGTGCAGTTTCACTTACAATGGGGTTCAATGCAAGAGAAATTTGTGGTGTTCTCATTAGAGGGCCTTTAAGGCCTGCTGTCTGTATTCTTTTAGGCACTAGATAAAAACATAACTTTTCAGTAAGCTTTGGCTGACGGTTTGATTAATTAGGTGCTGTGACTAGTTCTGAGTTCAGCTGTTTTTTGCTCAACTTTGTTATTTTGGTTTTATGCTATAAATTTATGGATGTTATGTTTTGCTCTTATGCTGCTGTCAACTGCTTTTATTTGGAATTCCTAGAAAGGCAGTATATGAGTGTTTTAAAAGTTTGGATCCTACTTCAGTCTCTTAAAAATGGTTTTTGGTTTATCACTGAGTGTTGGATAACAAAATTATCTAGTTGTAGGACTAGATTTTCTAAAGTGTTTTGTTCTATGGTTTTTCAGACTTTAAGAAATTCATCACTGTGGTGCATGATCCACTCACAAAGCATTGGCGGTTAGATTTATGTTCTTATGCTTTTTTTAAAAAATAACATTTTTGTTTCTGGTGCATTTTGCAAAAGGCCATCATTTAGGCTACATCTAATTTATCTTAACAAATATGCATTGTTTTTTCAGAAGAAA
The DNA here is from genome assembly GCA_030015325.1 of Cryptoblepharus egeriae. NCBI lineage: Eukaryota > Metazoa > Chordata > Lepidosauria > Squamata > Scincidae > Cryptoblepharus > Cryptoblepharus egeriae. The sequence continues at coordinate 38,817,630 of JAREYC010000004.1, read as the reverse complement.
ATAATTTGTGTGGCATTTTTGATACTAATGCACCTTTGTTTATTAACTTCCACCTTTGCTTTTAGAATGATGCCACTGTTTCATCATGTAACTAAGAGCCAATCCTATCTGACTTTCCAGTGCTGACTTTCCACAGCTGATGCAGCTGTGTCAGTTGGGCCTATGCAGCAATGTGCAGTGAAGGAACAGTTTCAGAGGCCTCATAAAGGTAATGGAACACTTGTTCCCTCGTCTCTGAGCCTCGTTTTCAGCTGCATCGATGCTGGAAAGTTGGATAGGATTGGACCTTCAGTCTGCTTTCTGCAGGCACAATTTTAAACTTGTTTGTATATCCTATTCATTAGGACTGCTAGCATCACCACAGTCAGCACCTGGTAATTTGGATATTGGAAAAAGTGGAGATATTAAAAGTAGTGGAACTGGAGGAAGCAGAGAAAATAGCACTGTTGATTTCAGCAAGGTAAATAAACGCTTATGTCTTGAAAAAAGAGTGAATTTTTATAAATTAAAGCTAATTATACTGAGGATAATTTCATAATTCTTTATACTGTTGGATGCAAAAAAATTGTCTACAGTATTATTTCAATTTGCTAGGTGCACCTGTAAAAGAATTGTAATCACTTCTAGAAAATCTGGAAACAAAAATGTACTTCAGTAATTTTGATTTTTGAATTATCTTATGATGGTACAGAAATAATAAAAGTACTGTATTAACTACCAGTTTTCTGAGAATAGACATAATTTTGTCCCATGCTTTTGCTGATACAGGGTGATCCTTTTTGTGGGTTCTATTCCTGGAACCTCTGCAGGTACTAAAATCCATGAGTGAAATTGGTGGCTCCTCCTCCCAACCTTTTGAATTTGAATAGAGCTATGCATTGGGCATGTCCAGGGGGCCTTCTGAAAGCAGAGTTTCTCTAGCCCTTAGAAAGCCTTCTGAGGGCCTAAAAAATCATAATTTGGGAAATCATGTTTTTGGAAGGGCCAAAAAAACATGACATCCTTCCAAAGGCTCTCAAAATATCACTGAAGGTTAGCATCCTGATGAAAGATCCTGAATTTGCTCTCTGAATGCTAACCCTTTAACTTTTAGAACTAGGTAAGAAAATTTAAGTGACAAATCTGCCTTTCTGCATTCTCTGTGCCCATCACAGCCTGTTAGTTGCATGAATTCAACTAACAGCTACATGAATTCCATATACTGCTGCAGCAAAAATACAGACTTGGGGCTAAATTCTCCAAGCATATAAATTTAGTAACAAATGAACTTTATCATAGGAAGTTTGTAATCAGATATATATATTTTTACAGCTATAGAAAGTATCACATTTGCAGCTGATTTAGCATTTTTCCTCTTTCCAATGTTTTGTATTTAACTTTGAGGGACACAAGAATATATTTTGTTGCTTTATAATTCAGTTGAGCACTGTAGCTGCTACTTTAAAAGTTGTCAACCTGCCTCTAATGTTATATAAAGTAAATTGATGTTCTAGTTTAATCATGGTAGGTGCCATTATTCCTGCTTCTCTATCAGTTTCTGTATTTTTACATGGCCTATTTTTCTCTGCACCTGCCTTGTCTCCTGTTGGGCAGGAGTCAGCCTCCTGGCACTGTAGTTGTGGCACACTTGGTGTGGGACTCAAGAGGCCAGCTGTAAGTGTTTTTTTTCTAGATAGCTGTCTTAACTGGTGTGATAGTTTTTGGTGATCTTGGTGTTTGTTTGTATGTGAACCAGTAGTTCATGTGCTGTATGATATGTTGATCATTTGCAATTATATACAGCTTAAGTATGACATCTAAATTAATATCTGCTTTTACAAAATGAATCTTTCAGGATGAAATAATAAAATAAAACTGTATATAATTACATTGACATTTTAATATTTTTGGTTTATGTTGATAGTCTTAGAACGGTTTCTTCCCAAGCAGTTAATTTAGTAAGGTAGATAACATAACTTAAACCCTTTAGATCAAAATACACAGTTATGATAAGTGTAAAGAGAAAGTCTTACTAAATTTGCTACTGTCTAACATATTTGTACCTTGTAGCAACATGTATTCTTACATGATTCAGCACAATAGCTTGAATCTTACTTTCAAAACGCATTTAGCATCAGCCGATTAAACTAATATATGCTGGTTTTACACATGCCTTTGTAACAGGTAGATATGAACTTCATGAGGAAGATTCCCATGGGGGCTGAGGCTTCAAATGTGTTGGTGGGAGAAGTGGATTTTTTGGAGAGACCAATTATTGCTTTTGTGAGGCTGTCTCCTGCTGTGCTTCTCACCGGTCTCACAGAGGTTCCAGTTGCTACACGGTAAGGAAAAATATGCATATGCAGATGGGACTTCAGTATCAATTTATCTGATTTACCACTGATTCCATGGTCCAGCTTTACAATGTCTTGCAGCAAGGAATATCACATTTTCACTATTTGTCAGCTGATGGAGGAAAGGGTCAGGTATGGAAAGAGAACCATAATTGTCTTCATCTGCTTAAAATCTGCATTAGAATGTTCATTACACCAGAAAGTGTAGGAAAAAGAGCACGTTCCACCAAAGATGATCCGACTTCTCCAAGCATCATACAGTGGCTCAACCAGCAACATGTTGGATCCAAAATGAGCTATCTAAGGAATTTCCTATTTAAACTGGTGTACACAAGGGAGATGTCACCTCTCCCTTGCTCTTTAACATCATGTTTGACACCATTGCAAGGAAATATTAGGGTAAAGTACAATGTAAACAACTTCCTGACCTACCTGATGGTTGCAGAGGACAGTGCAATATTCACTGATATGGGTGCAAAGGCCACCAACATTCTTTAACACATTGCCCAATCCTATAGTCTAAGAATCAAAGCAGACAAAGTTATAACCATGGATGGATCACAGGCCAACGTTCACCTAGATGGAGTCCAAATTGAGTCAATTTGTGGTCAGAAATGGCTTAAAGTAGGTGGCAGATCTTCATGGAAACAATGATGCTTTAAGTAAAACATGGAAAAATTAGCCTTATCCCGCATTCTGGTGACTTACAAATCACATCTTGATACAAGAAATAGATTTGAAGCACACACATTTTTCCAAGTTAAACACAGAGGCATACAAACTCCAACAACTTCACTAGTACTGCACACGGTACCCTGAAAATTCACTGTTCAAATGCAGCTGCCACAGGGATAATGTCCACCACATCCAAATTTGAATTATCTTGCACTCTCAGACTCCTCCATCCTTGGTGTCCCTTATACCTGGAACACCTGCAGGTTGCTTCTTTAGTCACAACCTTTAAATGCCTCCCGAACATCCATGTTTTTCACTGTATTATTAACATTATTTGGAGGACATTTATTTTTAATATGTGTTGAGATTAATGCAAACCTTTTGTCATTTAACTTCTGTGTTTAATTTTTGTAGTCTGTTTTATTCTTCCACAGATTTCTTTTTCTACTATTGGGTCCAGCTGGCAAAGCACCTCAGTACCATGAAATTGGAAGATCAATAGCAACACTTATGACTGATGATGTGAGTACTATCATCCTGTACTGTGAAAAGGGGTTCACAGAAATCTGTATGGAAATTGATCTGAAAATCAAATCAAGTGTACGATAATTGCATTAATTACTGGTAGAATTGTATATTTTATATAGTGGTGTTATTTTTTATCATATGTATTTAGTAAATACAACTTCAGGAAATATTTTCAGGGTTAAAGAATCTTTAAGTGAAAATGTATCTCTTGTGAATTGTGGCACTCAACATTTGACTCAACAGTGGGAACACTTGGGAAGAAGGATAATATTGCAACCTGGTTTAGTGGACTTGAAGTAGCTTAGTTATATTTGACTTTAGTGGAAATGTGGATAATAGAATTAGGTTTCTTGTATTTTGTGCTATTGCAGGAGTTAGGTTGATGCCTGTTTTTTTCATTTTCTTTGTAGAATGGACAAATTAGATAAAAAGCTAAAAAACAGCTAGTATGAAATATTCAGAAATGGTCATCTGCATTTATCTTATGACATCATGTCATAAGGTGTGTAGGTGTGTGTGCAAGCCTAAAAACCTTTTCTTTTAAAAAAAGCTTTTAAATGGGGCAGGGGTTGGGGGGTAGTTTTATTGTGTTTTTTATATATTATTGTTTTAACAAAGTTTTTAGTCTGTTTTAATTGTTGCAATTTTAAATCTAATTGTATTTTAAGTGTATTTTAATTATGTTTTAACTTCTATTTATTATTATTTTAATGGTGTTTTAGTCTTCTCTTATGTTAGCCGCCTTGGGCTCCCTCTTGTAGGGGAGGAAAGGCGGGGTATAAATTAGGAAATAAATAAATAAATTTTGACAATATGTGTTATACACAAAGATTGTCATGTCTGAAGATTTCCTGTATCAAATAAACCACTGCTGGATCAGGTCAAAACCATATAGGCCTATATCCTAAAGTGAAATTAAGCCCCTTGCTCCGGAGCAGTTAAGATGACTTTCCATAAGATAACACTAGAGGGTGATGTAACTGCGTGGACCCGTAACTGCGCTGGATTTTGTCCACAGACCAGTGTTTTGTTTCCTGCAATCAGTTGCTTCTGGGAAGCAATAAGCTTAAGATGACACATGTCTTTCCTAGCATTGGTCCCTGCTGTTAGTATTCAGAAGCAAACTGCTACAAGATCCAATGTGTAACCGTCAATATACCAGCCTCTGTAAATTTCTCCAATCCCTCTTTAAAGCTAGTAAAAATGATGGGCAGGCAATGAATCAAGCTGAATCAAGGCAAGCAATGAATCAAGATGAATTAAATTCCTTTCAAGTGGCTTAAAACTTCAGCTCAGAAGTAAATATTCATGTGTTTTTTTAAATAACAAGTTAGGAAAGAATTATTTTTAAGACAGAAAACTAAATCCTTATAATTTATTGAAGGTTTTCCATGATGTTGCTTATAAAGCTAAAGACCGAAATGATCTGCTGTCTGGAATTGATGAATTTTTAGATCAGGTGACTGTTCTGCCTCCTGGAGAGTGGGATCCATCTATACGAATTGAACCACCCAAAAATGTTCCTTCTCAGGTGAGAACTTTTCAGCAGAAAATGTGGCCAGCTGTAGTAGGACTTAATAGTGAAACATTTGAAATTGTTCACCAGAATTCTAGGGTGATGACAGTGACATTTGTAACAATTATGCAGATCATGTTGATTATCTGATTCCTTATTTAGTACAATTCTGCTTTTTAAAAACATTTTGTACTTGTTTCTGCCAGAAGGGTGATGGTCATAAAAATCTGTGAGCTACTGGACAAGTAAGTCCTCTGATATTTGAGAAGTCATTAACATTTCACACTCACTTTCAAGAATACATTTTAATCCATAAGGGTCAGGACTTTTAAAAACTGAAATTCTTAGCAAGAAAAATCCTTATCTCTGTGGACCAGTACTTGGTTTGACTAGGGAAGCCAAGCACAGTTCCTGGGCAAGAAGCAAAACTTTGGGGGGGGGCACATTAGGGGGTTTGCGGGTCCCTGATGTGTGGATTTAGGTATCCATGGAGTTTCTGGGAAAGGAATCCTTGCAGATAATGATAACAATATTTAAATGTATTCCCTAAGCTTACTCAGAATAAACAATTGTGACAACCCTCCCAATATTAATGATGATTCATGTGCCTGGTCCCTTAAGTTAATGTTTAGAATTCTTTTTTAAGTCTAGTGTTGACAGTTAGTTGTGCTGATATTGCATATTACATAATATAATATTTTATTAATCTGACTATTTTGTTACTCATGTTCAGTTAGACCAGTGGTTTTCAAGGGGTGTGCCACATCTCCTCATCTGGTGTGCTGCAAGAGAGAGGTAGGGCAGGGAAGGGAGAAGCAACTCTGTTTTCCCTTGTGCAGTGGTGGTGGAGGCTGAGAGCATCAGGCATTTCATCTCCTGCAACTGCGCAAAGCCAGGAAGCTGCTGGGAAAGGACCACAAACCACAGAGTGCCTTCCCTCTTTCCTTCCCTCTTGCTGGGAAAGGACCACAAAGGACCACAGAGTGCCTTCCCTCTTGCGATGCTCAGCTACTTCTTTGCTCAGCATGAATGAATACTCAGAGGCTTCCTGGCTTTTGCACCAGATGAAGCACCACTGCTGTTCCAGGGCTCAGCTGAGAGCAGCCTATTGCCTTGCCTAGTTCTGCAAAGCCCAGAGTGCTTGAGCAGAGCCTGAGAGCAGCAGCACTGAGGCTGCACTCCTGTCCACACTTACATGGGAGTGGTCCCCATTGAGTTTAATGGGACTTCTGAGTAGGCATACCTCCTGTGGTTGGGCAAAGCAGATTTGCAACAGAGAAGGAACTGAAAACTGCAGTATCTTTCACTGTTAAGCTGCAAAGCACAAAAAGTGGGCTGGGAATGATCTTCCTTGCCCATCCTTGGAAAGACAGAGCAGCCAGCAGCCTTAGGTCTCCCCTTTGTAATGGAAAAGGGGATTGCTGATGGCCCCTTAGTCTTGATCTGACTTAATTGGACCAGACTGCCTGCAGGAGGGATGAACTCGGGAACAAAAACCGAAATTGAGAACATCGATTGGAAGGACACGAGGCTAAAAAAAAAACCCAGGACAGATCTGGGAAAAATATTAGGAGGGGCAGGCTGCTGGCTCAGATAGTGCCACCCATACTGTCCCCCCTAGCTATGGCCCTGTCTATTAGAACAGTGATTTTCAACCATTATGCCGTGGTTCTCTGGTATGCCATGGATACTTCTCATGTGTGTCATGGGAGTTTGGAAAAAGTCATTTAGTAATAGGAGAATTAGCAGATTTGAATAGCCTGGTGTGCCTTGTCAATGGTATTTATTTATTTTATTTATTATATTTATATCACTCCTTTCTTCTATATATATAAAAGAGAAAAGTCACTCACTCATCAACGCCCTACCAAAACCGCTGGGCCTAGAAGCGTGAAATTTGGGGTGGGTGTTCCTTCCATGACCAAGGGGTGCACTAAGAACCGGTTTTCTGAAATTCCAACCGGAAGGGGGTGAAAAGGGGCACAATGCATTTTCCTTCCTATACTTGCATTGAAGAATTGATGACTCATCAACATTCCGCCTCAACCCCTGGACCTAGAAGCATGAAATTCTGGGAGGGAGTTCCTTCTGTGACATGAACACCCACCAAGAACTGATGTGGAGAAATTTAACCCTTAAGAGGCTGAAAAGGGTGCAATGTATTTTTGTCCTATACATAACATGGAAGAATGACCAAGATCCAGCCAATTTGGTGCTTGGTGTCTGGTGCACTGGGGGGATGTTGTTTGGAGGAAGAGGTTGCTTTGGGGAGGATGCTGCACATGGGGGTGGCGCATGGGAAAATGCGCATGGGGATGATGCGCATGGGGAGATGATACGCATGCCCAGTTGATGCGCATCGGGGGGATGTTGCGCATGGGGGCGATGTTGCGCACGGGGGGACTGATGTGCACGGGGGGATTTTACTCCTGCAACGCGGGTACACATTTCGCTAGTGTGTTAATAAATACGAATTCTTGAGGCTTTTGCAAGTGATATTTATGTTTTCTTGGTGGCCGTTCTGCATTTGCAGACTGAAAAAGACAAGGTTCTACTTTTCAATGGCTGGAGGATGCCTCTAGTTCTCTTCTGTAGATGTTGCCACTGGAAAACCATTTTGATTCATAATAATTCTCACTTGTAGAACTAAATCAAAAGTTTGTTTCTTTGAAACTTTTGCGTAGTATAACTGATATTTTTGTTAAAGATTTTTCAATATTACATTTACATTTTTTGAGAGGTTTACTTCAGCATGCAGCACATATTATTCTTTACTAAAAATTGAGTTTATAATTCTTATGCCAACACAGGAATAAGTAAATGTGTTCATTTTGCTGGGATCTGTATAGAAGAGGAAAATTTGGAAATTATTGTTGTAGTACTATAACCATATATACTTCCTTGAAACAGGAGAAAAGGAAGATACCTAAATTTCCAAATGGAGCTGCTACTCCTGGAGAACCTCTCAAAGAAGAAGGCCATCATGCTGGACCTGAATTACAGAGGACTGGAAGGTGTGTGGCATTTCCTTGAACACTTGGAACCTCAAAAAAGTAAAAAAAAAATACTGGTTTAGAAATTTGTAGAATATACGTGCAAAACTTCAACATAAATGAAAAGAACACTTAATTTTCACCTCATCTGACGGCCTAATTTAGGCTTTAAATGTTATTTCAGTACAGTATATCTCTTCAGAAAATATATAGTGTACTTAATTGAGTCTTTCAAATTGATCTGGTGGAAAAATATTGATTGTGAGAATAGTAAAACAAAAAAGTTGTCTATATTGGGCTAGATATTCAAAACTACCCATAAGGGGAAAATACAGTGACATCTTTACAGGTAAAACAATGAGATCCCATTCTTGGAATTCTTTTTACAACACAGAGCATCGTTCTATGATGGTAAACTACCTTCAAAGATAATTATCTAGGCAAAGAGAGTTCTACTCGTATTATTAAACCAAAACTTTGGGTGAATACCTATGAACACAGTAGTCTTGGTTGACCACATATTAAGGAAATTGCAAGCTTTCTTAAATACTATTATGAGAAGGGGAGACGAAGAAAAGTGGGAAACTAAAAAGAAAATGTTTTCACAGCAGGTTTTGCTTACGACAAAATTAGTAACTTTTTGAAGAACATATCTAAGGACATCAGAATTTTTATTTAATTGTATGTTCACTGGATTAAAAAAGCAGGCATCCATCAGTCTTGAGAGACTATGTTATCGTGCTCAGCGCTGCATACGTTGCAAGCGAAGCACGAAGGCCTGGGTTAGATTGATATGGAGGATAGGCTGATCCCCCTCTCCACACCACTGAAGTAGTCCAATGGAAAGGCAGAGCCAATACAATTGGTTCCGGTTGCGTTGCAGAGCTAGGCTTAGGACAGGAGCTCACCCTGTCTTGTGGGGACCGACCCGTGTCTCGAACCCTGGCCTGCTAGTTAACAGACACCGTGTCTTAACCACTTGCGCCACCCACAGCCTAGATTGGATTGTGAGTGTAGAAAGGCACATAAGCTATTTATATTGTCATTATTTAGATTCATTTGGCTCATATTCTTAGGCTGCAATCCTAAAGACACTTTCCCGGGTGTAAGAACCATTGAATACAGTGGGGCTTTCTTTTCAGTACACATGAGTAGGATTGTGCTCACAATGATTTAATTACTTTGATAACAGTTATTTTAAATATAATATCTCAGTGCTATCATGTATTTGCAAATTATTTCTATTTTTCTTAAGTAGTTGAGTTTCACTTGATAATTGTTGAGGCTGCATATAAGTCCTTTTAATTAAGACTCTGCATATTTTATTATTTGGCAGAAGTGAAGAATTTGAAAGTATTATTTTAATTTAGAACAAATTTCTGACCATTGCATTAGTTGACTTGAAAGTGCATGAGTGATGCCGTGGTGAAATTTCTAAATCCAGAGATATTTCCCCTGGGTTTTTCCCCTGGGTTGCAGAGATGGATTTCAGTGGCTCCCCTCCTGCCTTCTGTGGCAACATGGAAACGGAGCAGTGATATCATTAACACAGATCACAATTTTTGAAAATTGGTGTACTGTGTAAGCTTTACCAAACATTACATTTTTCTAGATGTAGACTGTTTTGATGAAATGTGAGTAACATTCTCACACTGAAATATTTTTTGTGATTTATCTGCCCCTGTATGTTCCTGTGGGAGCATAAGATCATATTGCAGAGGGACTGCCCTGGTCTCTTCTGTAAGTGTACAGTGTTAGGGCACAATCCTAACCATGTGTACTCAAAAGTAAGACCCATTGTGTTCAGTGAGTCTTACTCACAGAAAAGTGTCTTTAGGATTGCAGCCTTAGTGTGAAAGGAATATTCAGTGTGCTTTGCACACACGCATACCTCCATTACTGAGCATATATAAGAGGGACATAGTTTTGAATTGCAGAAATATAGAAATACATCTGAAATTAATGAAATATTCAGGTGATCATGAGTAGTATAATAATCAGTATTGCTCTATAGATATAAAATATTGTGCTCTTTTTCAACTTAATATTCAATTATGAATTATGGATTTTTTCAGTAGAATCATTTATCAGAGTTTTCTGTTTCTAGCCCATTATATACAATATCTAATATTTAAAAAATATCAATTGGAAAGTTGACTGAATTTGCACCAGGTACTAAAAATGATTAGATGAAATTGGTATACTCTTTGCGGTTTATGTATTAATAAAGTTGGGAGTATATAAAATAAGGCTAATTTGTGCTGAAAATCTGCACTGTCACTCTTGTGTATCCCATAGTTTTAAGCATTCTAGAGTCCTTTAGTGTACAGTTTGACGAGTTTCATCTCACCTATTTAGGCTTTTTGGTGGTTTGATACTTGACATCAAAAGGAAAGCACCTTTTTTCTTGAGTGACTTCAAGGATGCATTAAGTCTGCAGTGCCTGGCCTCGATTCTTTTCCTATACTGTGCCTGTATGTCTCCTGTAATCACTTTTGGAGGGCTCCTTGGAGAAGCTACAGAAGGCAGAATAGTGAGTACAAAGAATGGTAGTAGACAGGCGTTTAGATTTTCAGAGGCAAGTGACTGTGTTCATTTGTCTCCTTTTATTTCTACCTTTATCTGAAGACTTTTTAGTACAGCTATTGATTAGTCCTGCCCCATAGTAGATGTCCCTCAGATATTAACAACTGTGGAAAATGTGGAGAAATTCTATGTACAAGCAGGAGAAGATTTACATTTAAGGTAAACATTATCCTGTTTTGGTGAACAGTTGTACAAATCAAGAAGTAGCTTGCATTTTTATGTTCTTAAATAGCTGTGGAAAACATCCAGTAGTCCAGTCTTAGCATAGATCTATCTTGAATGTCTACTGAAGACTGCTAAAGAGATCTTTAGTAGGCCTATGAAGGTAATGTTAAAAGTTTGTGTAGAGAAAATATAAAACTCAGGGCTGAAGTAAATGTTACCACACATTGCATAATAAAGCTCAGATTGACATTCTTATATTTGTTTTGAACAGAAAAGATGTGGTGATTTCAAGTGAAATGATGCTTAACTCTTCCTTGCTTGACCTTTTTCACATATAGCTTTCTCCCAAATTATTTTCTTTTTCTCTGCCTCCTCCATCCCACATACCTCAAGACAAATGTCATGAGGAAGTGGTGGTGAGGTGGGGTTGATGGATTAAAGCAGAAAAGCAATGGGCAGCAATGGGCTAAGCATCCTTTTGCATACAAACCTCCACCTGAAATCGTGTTATTCCTAGAAGAAGTAATCTTTAGGGTTTAAATATGCATATCCATATGTAACATGCAGTTTGGTCACCAAATTATTGATAAATTTGGAAACATTTCAGGATCTTACATAGTCTTTGCTGTAAAATGTAAGAACTATAACCTACAGTCACTGCAACACCTAACCTAACATTTTCAAAACTCATGAGGATGGTTACATGACACTTGAGGTCAGTGTTTCAGCATAAGCATTTGAGGTCAGTGTTTCAGCATAAGCATCTGAGGCATGACAAAACTTTTTTTTTACATTTTAACATATTAATGTTTATCTATCCTTTAGGAAAATTTGTAAATGCCTGTGTCATTTTTTAAAATATAGTTTCATGTTCTGAAAATTCTTGCCATATTATATACTTTATAAGTGTGGTCCATTTTTTCCCCCAAACAAATTTGGATGCATTTTTTCCAAATGATATTTTTGCTCTCATATATTTGAACATTGTATTTTATTGAATTGATGTTACTCTCTCAACAACAGAGCCTTTCTCTACATGCTTTTTAGATAACATTGAAAGACCCATAGTTTTTGTAACAGTTGCACAATTATGCTGTGAAGCAGTTGGTTGAGAAATGTATACAGTACTGTATATCCTGTTGGTAAATTGAAAAATGCCTTCTTTCTTCTAGCTGTCTGGGATTGTTTGCTGCCTTCAGTTGCTTGGTGTGCATCAGTGAATGTATTAAATTAGTTACTGCACACATGAGTTCAAGCAAAGTAACTGGCTTGTAAAGGTACACACTTGTGTTCACACCACTTCCTCACATCTCCAGAGGCTGTCACCTTCACAATGCTCCTGCCCTTGCCATCCTACGTTGAGAGTCCAAGGTTAATGCATTGACCAATCCACAGGCTAGTTTAGGGTTAGCATGAAGAAATAGGGTTTATTGTACATGCATTGAGTTGTAGTTTAAATTTAGTCATGACTATGTTCATTAATTTTATTGGAACTTGTGTCTAACTTAAGACATGACTGGCTAAAGTTAGGATACAATTTTGTGTTAAATGAAATCATGAGATTCCCCTGATAGCAGTTGTCCCATTTTAACACAGCACTCATCTTGGCACCTAGAGTTTCCCAAGGTATTAGTAAATTTTAGTGCACATTATTAGCTTATACTGTGTTTTCCCAGTTATTACTTAAATTTGGTCTTGCACATCTTGAGGAGAACTAAGGAACATAACACTCTGATTATTGTACTACAGTTTTTGATTGCTTCTCCATGCATTTTGAATGATGGTCTTTTTAAATTGAGAGCAATATAGTTTCACTTAAAACCTCCTTTTTCCTGTAAATGCATAATATTATACAGGTCACTGTTTTAAAAGGTGTTAAGCTTGGAGCTGGACTATTACAGAACAACATAATTGAGAAAAATGCATTACCATGTGGGATGATGACTTTCTGCTTCATTTGTCTCATGCTTCAAATATCTCATTTATTTCTTTGTTTAACCCATCATTACTCAGTCACGTCCAATCAGTTTCTGTTTTGTCATGATTGTTTGGACAACTGCTTTAATACTGCATATCATGTTCAGTTTTGGTACCAGTTTGTTGCAACATTATCTTTTTTCGTACAGGAGAAGACATTTTGTTTATTCTTTTCCCTTTCTACTTGAATTAGGTATTTGTGCTCTACCATTCTGGATGTATATTTTTTTCTTAGCTTGAAATATTTGGTTTTGTGATTTTGGGGATAGCTTAAGAGAAGCATTCCAAATTCTGACTTATGGTATTGCAGAAGTATTTTTCTAGGTGAAATTGTATTGTAACAAATGATTGTGGTGTTCTTGCTCTTGTTTACAAATGTGTGTAAAAAACGTCATTAGTCAAAAATTCAAATGTTAAATTTATGTTCATCAAATCATAGGAATTTTTTTCCTCTCTAGAGTGCAATAGAATCTTTATTTGGAGCATCATTAACTGGGATTGCCTATTCATTGTTTGCTGGGCAACCTCTAACGATACTGGGAAGCACTGGACCTGTTCTAGTATTTGAAAAAATATTATTTAAGTTCTGCAAGTAAGTTCTGTTTGTGAGATTTACTAAAAACAGTCATGGAATCTGACAGAATTTATGCATGTTTGAGCTTCTTATAAATGAAAGCACCATATTTATTCAAATCAAATGCACACCTTTCCCAGCCAATTTTTGTTTCCAAAATTGGGGTGTGCATTAGATTCATGGTGAATATTAAAATCAATGGAATATGGATAATCCTGCCTCGCCCCGATATGGCCCGATATGCCTCGCCCAGCGATTGTCCCAGATAACCTTTTATCCCTGGGATATTCGCTTTGCCCCTGTGATGGGGAAGGGGGTAGCCAGCCACTTTGTCTCTCAGACTGGCAGGATTAGCAGTGCTATTCCTCTTGCCAGTCTGGGGGAGAGAAGTGGCTGGCTGTTCTGCCATAGTTCTTGGGGGACAAAGTGTACACCATAGAATGGAATACACATGCTTATTTAAAAGACTTGAGTGTTTGCTGTGCTTTATAATTGCCAGGAAATATTTTTAAAATCTCAAGGCTCTTAAAACCATTTTTTTAGATCGGATGACACATTAAATTTGAAGAATTACTACTAATAGTAATAATTACTACTTAAGAGTATAGCATACTGTAGTTAGCATAGATAAATCTTATCAGTCATCCATTAAAATCTTTTTGAATCTAATAATCCTTTAAGAACTTTATTCTGCAAACTGTTCGCTGAGGAGTGCTTGACCGACATGCACATTGATCAGAGGCTTCTATATACCATACTTACTCAAATCTAATGCTCACCCTTTACAGCTGAATTTAGTCTCCAAAATCAGGGTGTGCATTAGATTAGACGATTAAAGCCTAGATCATGTCTAAATATGTTTTGTCTATGAGGTAAATGATTTTACTGAACTCATGTTTATTTTTCAAACAGGGAGTATGGACTTTCTTACCTCTCGTTACGAACTAGCATTGGTCTATGGACAGCATTTTTATGCATACTTTTGGTAGCAACTGATGCAAGTAGTCTTGTATGTTATATCACTCGATTTACGGAGGAAGCTTTTGCTGCTCTTATATGCATAATATTTATATATGAAGCATTGGAGAAGCTTTTTCAATTGGGAGAGATGTATGCTTTCAACATGCACAATGACTTGGATAAACTCACACTGTATTCGTAAGTATTAATTTCTTAGTAAAACAATCAGACAATATAATCACATTTCTTTCAAAATTCTGACAGTAGACTTTTTTTGGGAATGTGGATGTCATTTCTAATATGTATTCACAAATGTTCTTTAAATGTTTGTTCAAATAATATGTCCATCTATATCAGGGGTCACTAAACTTCTTGGCAGGAGGACCACATCGTCTTTCTGCTACTTTTGTATACAAACCCTTGCCCTGAGGCCAGATGCAGCCTTTGGCAAGCTCCTTCCACCTGGAAGCTCTGGTAAGCCCTGTGATTCTCCACAGGCAACGATCATAAGGATACAGTGGCCTTGTAAGAAGAACATAATTTGTTCTGGAAGTATGTTTGTCTTACAAAGTGTTCTTTATACAAAGCAGATTTTCTCATGGGAAATAATGGAGACTCAGAAAATTGGTTCCACAAACAGAAAATCTATACATATATAAAAATGAAAAGTCACTCACTGACTGACACAACAACGACCGGCCAAAACCGCTGGGCCTAGAAGCATGAAATTTTGGGGTGGGTGTTCCTTCCATGACTGAGGGAATCAACTAAGAACTGGTTATTGGAAATTCCAACCAGAAGCGGGTGAAATAGGGTGTAATGCATTTTCCTCCCTATACTTTGCATTGAAGAATAGGTGACTGAGGGATGCTCTGTCCCAACCCCTGGAGCTAGAAGCATGAAATTCGGGGAGGGTGTTTCTTCTGTGACATAAACATCTACCAAGAACTGATTTGAAGAAATTTAACCCTCAAGGGGCTGAAAAGGGGTGCAACATGTTTTTGTTCTATACTTAACATGGAAGACTGAGCAACATCCAGTCAATTTGGTGCTAGGTGCTTTGTGTACCTGGGGGAAAGGTGTACTTGGTGCACTGGGGAGGACGCTGCATGGGGGGGTTGTTGCACATGGGGGGATGAACATGAAGTATGTTGTGCATGGGGGTGGATGCATATGGAGGGTTGATGTGCTTGGGCAGTTGATGCGCAATGGGGGGATGGTGTAGGGGGAATTTTACTCCTGCAATGCTTTCGCTAAAAATATTAACTGTAAAAATGATAAAATACTGTAATCAAATTCAAAACACTATAATATAATACAGAACACAATTATTGTAATATTAGTAAAAATCACTGTAATATACTGTTCAGTTAAACAGAAAAGAAAAACCTTTATGGCCAAGGATGACTAATTTTCACTGAAAGAGTCACTGTTGTCCTTTTGAACAACTTTAACAAGGGATTTCTCTAATGCAGTGTTTCTCAAAGTGGGGGTCGCCTGGAGCTTTCCTGGGGGTCTCCTAAAGACCCCTGGTGCAGGGGGCTAGGTGGGAAGACCTGGCAGAAACACTGGAGCTGGTGCAGCTGGAAGAAGCCACTGAGAAGCAACTCAGAAAGAGCCTCTGAGCTGGTGTGAGACCGATGTGGAGCCTTTGGGGGGTGGGGAGGCACCCGACACACCACAGACGGCAGCTTCCTCCTCCCAATCCTATGGAGGTCTCCTCAGAAGTCAGTCCCATGATAGTGAGTGGGGCTTACTCGCAGGAAAGTGCTAGGATTGCAGCCGTAGAGCCCTATTCTATGCACGTGTACTCAGAAGTCATTCCCATTGAGTTAAGTGAGGTTTACTCCCAGGAAAGTGTGAATAGCACTGTAGCGGTAGCAACGAAAATAATTTTATGGTTGGGGGACCCCCCAACATGAGGAACTTATAAAGGAGTCATGGCATTAGGAAGATTGAGAACCACTGCTCTAATGACACTTGCTTTTGTCTCCTTTTGAGGATTTCATGGAAAAGTGACATTGCATTGTCATTAAACAGATTCATCACTCACACTGCTACAGCTTTATTTTATTTTATTTATTTCATAGAAAGTTTTTTATGAACTGAAATGAATTCATTCACAAGTTCTGTCACTAAAATATTCATTTATGAAAATTTATTCAAATTTGAAATGTAAATAATTTTTTTCTTGTTGCCCCTGACACAGTATCAGATGATCTGCCTATCTGTATAATGCTTTTCATCTGAAGTTCATAAGAAAATGAAAAAAATTACAAGAAAATGAAAAAAATTAATAGCTAATGGATTCCTGTCCCAAAAGGACTCACATTCTAAAATGCAGAAATAACACCAGCAGAAGCCGCTAAAACAGACATTGCTGGGGTGTGTAGGGTAGTTATTCTTCCCCAACAAAATAAAAGAGGAACACTCACTTGAACACTCACTCGCAGTGGTGGCACCCCGGCTTTGGAGCTCCCTCCCCATAGAACTGAGGAAAGCTCCCTCAATACAGAGCTTCAGGTGGAGCCTTAAAACCTTTTATTTTAAAAAAGCTTTTTAAATGGGGCAGAGGTTGGGGGACAGTTTTATTGTGTCTTTTTTATATTATTGTTTTTAACAAATTTTTTAGTCTGCTTTAATCGTTATTAGTCCTTTAAATTTAATTGTATTTTAATTATGTTTTAATCTCTATTTATGATCATTATGATTTATAATGGTGTTTTATTCTATTGATGTTAGCCGCCTTGAGCTCCCTCTTGCAGGTGAGGAAAAGTGGGATACAAATTATTTAAAATAAATAAAATAAAAAGAGTGTCTCTTGCCCAGTTGGCAGGTGTATGTGGCCCTCCTGCCAAAATGTTTAGAGACCCCTGACTTAGAAGCACAGAGTCTCCTCCCTCCTCTTTAACATGCTAGGATATCAAACTTAAGCTGATATTGGCTGCAATCCTAAAGACACTTTCCTTGAAGTAAGACCCACCGAAAACAATAGGGCTTACTTTTGAGTAGACATGGTTAGGGTTGTGCACATTTTCAGTGAATTGAAGATTATAAGAGGAAGATAAAATGATGTCTAAAATGTTGGAATTTTGAATTTGCCAGATGTGTATGTGCAGAACCTCAGAATCCTAGTAATGCAACAATGGAATTATGGAAGGAGAAGAACAAATCTGTGGATACCATACCATGGGCTAATCTTACAGTTAAGGTGAGAAACCTTCAGAGTATGTACAATTTTGGGTACAATCCTAAACAACTTTACAGCACTAGGGTAAGGGCATTTTCTGAGATAAGAGACAAGGGAGCAAGCCTTACCTTAAAGGAGACTTTGACTGCAATCCTAACCACACTTTCCTGGGAGTGCCTGAAAGTACAATTGAATACAGTGGGATTTACGAGTATTCAAGCTATACTGCTCCTTTCCCACCCCAACTGCAGGATGCAGCACATGCTGCATGGCATACTATGGCAGTGGTGGAAAGTTGATTAGAATTGTGTCCTTCATATTTTAAAAGTGGTAGACTGTGTGAAATCTCTTGCTTTGTACTGACTGGGATTAAGATGCCTTGTTTGTTATTCCCTGTCTAGATAATATTCAGAAAATGTAGTCCAAATTCAGAAAAGTCAGTGGTCCAGTAGACCACATTTAAGATGACTTTTGATGCCAAGTGAATACCTCCTATTCTGCAATTTAACTTTAAGCTTTAGGGTGATGAACACTTAGGTTTTGGTAGGTTGCCTGCCAGATTTAAGCAGACCTGCAGGAATATGTAACACAGGGTGACCATATGCTATAACGCAGGCTTGTCAAACTGGCGGCCCGAGGGCCACATGCGGCCCTTTGCAGGCACCCCTGCAGCCCTCAAGCGATCTCCCCACTCCCAGAAGCAGCTCAGTAGGGGCGGCAGCACACTTGATTTTGAGCTGGAGAAAGAACCCAGGAGGAAGTAGGGTTCAAGCACAGCAGCTTCCCAGGGCGTGAGAAAGGAAGGCACCTCTGAGTGGACATGCAAAAAATTGGAATGCAGCCCTCAGGAGAAACCACTAATGCTATTGTGGTCCTCTGGATACACAATTAATGCTAATGCTGCCCTCTGTATGAAATGAGTTTGACATCCCTGCATAACGAAAAAAGATGACAAGGCCCTCCTAAAATGGAGGACACGCAAGACAAACATTGGACATGACAAAATGAAAACTAAGAACACTTGTTTACATTGCTTTCACTTAATTTAAACACTATATTACTTAAATTAAATTGAAAACTATTATATCATTTTTTACATCTAATTTATTACAAGAAAGCTACATGTTGCCTGCTCACAAGGAAAAGGAGGATACTATAGTATTGTAAAAATGAAAAAAACATTTCAGGCTGAGATTTTCCTAAGATCTGTCCATATTTTGACACTACCACATAATGCACATCTTATGATCTGGATAAAATATCTAACTTATTTTATAAAATATGTAAATATCTAACTTGTTTTTGTATATGGCTTGATTTACAGGAATGTAAAACACTTCACGGTGCATTTGTTGGATCTGCCTGTGGGCATCATGGTCCATATTTTCCAGATGTTCTCTTTTGGTCCATTATATTATTCTTTACTACATTTTTCCTCTCCTCTTTTCTCAAGCAGTTCAAGACCAAACGCTATTTTCCGACTAAGGTAATAGAGATAACATTTACATAGTTTCAGGATTTCCATGTTAACTATCTTACCATACTATCCTTTGCATTACTCAGATTAAGACCCATTTAAGACTTACTCACAGGAAAATATTACCAGACTTAAACCTTACTTCCTGAAAAGTTGATATTGGTGATAAAAATAACACTTGGTGAAATGTAATTTTGAAGACATAAGTTTGAAATTGCATGTATTTTCAATGTCAGTAATTTATATTTTACCTTTCTTTTTCTTCACCCTAGACCATATAAAATGGAGGAAAGAGTGCCTGTACCTTTAACCATTACAAAGAAGAGGGCATTTAGGCAGGTTTAGCTCAACATAGAAGGGTTAAAAAAAGTAGCACCTGCCTAAATCTTAGGGAAGTATACTTACTCCCAGGAAAGTGTGCATGGAACACACTTTTCTGGACATACTTTCCCGGAAGTAGGCCCCAATGAATACAATAGTACTTATTTCAGAGTAGTCAAACTTAGGACTGCTCTGTAAATTCATTAATTCCCAAGATGTCAGTGTTCAATCTTGCCATCTCATGTTAAACCACCTCTTTGATTCATAGATTTACATTCCAGGTTCTTATATTGTTTGTTATACATTAACAAACATTAGTTTGTTGGTCTTATAGTTTGTTATACATTAGACTTTCACTTTCATGCACATCCCGAGCTAAGCATCTTGGCATCATATCTTTTAACGTTTTGATGCTCAGTTATCATATTCTTGATTAAGATACTGGAGTGGGTTCCCATTTACTTCTCCAGTGGATCACATTTGGACATAACTGTCCATTATGATCATTCTGTCTTGGGCAATTGATGAGTTTTGAGGCCCCTTTCAACTTGACAAGATGAAGGAGAGATTGCAAATTACTGAAAATGTAATGTTATCTGAAAATGATAATATACATTACTGCAAATAATATTTAATGGACAGCACAGACTGAGGTCACATTACAACCCTAATTCCAGTAATTTTAAATTACATTACTGAAATTAGGACTGTAAGTTGACTTCAGTCTTATGCTATGCCTGTGATATCTTGTTGCTCTCTTCTTCCATTTTTTCACCATTAAGGTGAAGTAGGAGGAAATATAATTAGATTTGAGTTCCTCTCTCACTAAATCTTTTCTGGGGAGGAGCAAGTACAGTGATATGATCTTTGGATCATGCCCCTCAAGAAAATGGAGAGTGTCCCATTCCCCTGTAGAGGGCTCCCTCTACTGTTCTGTTGTTCTACAGTAGGGGCTCCCTCTACTGTTCTGTTGTTCCTTCTTTCCCTGTTCTTTAAAGGGACAGATATACCTTTACACAAATGGGGGTCATTACCCCCCCCCCCCATTTGAATAGCACTGCTGTAGCACTGCTGAACTTTATTTCAGGGTGTCACAAAAAGCTGGAAGTTGCCATCTTGGAATCTGACATTGGGTGCCACCATCTTGGAATAGGGCACTCAGGCTGCTTTCCTGGAAGTAAATATCATTGAACATAATGGGACCTATTTCCAAGTATGCACAGAGGAACAGCCCTGGCACCACAGTAATGTCACTTAAAGCCATTACATCACTTCCAGGGCATGGGGTTCCATACAATTTATTCTTAGAAGGGGGTCACTGGCTGAACCGCTGCTCCATAGAATCTGAATATACATCTCATTGAATGTTATGGAACTATATCAGAATAAATTATTTAATTGTTTACTCACTAAAAGAGAATAAAATATTTACATTACCATTCTTTTTTAACAGGTGCGTTCTACAATAAGCGACTTTGCTGTGTTTTTGACAATAGTGATCATGGTTCTCATTGACTACCTTGTGGGAGTTCCTTCTCCTAAACTTCACGTACCTGAAAAATTTGAAGTAAGAATCTTTTCAATCTACAACTGAAAAAGTGCTTTTTAAATTCTATTAGAAGCAATGCTTGCTTTTCAGGAGTTCTGTATACTGCTGTCAGAGCTTATTGCTGCAAGACGTCAGAGAAATCAAGGTGTGTCTATGTTTCTCTTTTAAAAATTTTCTTGTGGTTAAATTTGGTTTATTCTTATAAACCCTTATAGCTTGTTCTATTCTTATAGCATGATCTTGTGCATGACAATGGCAAAAAATCTATTAACCTTAGGCTGCAATCCTAAAGACACTTTCCTGGGAGAAAGACCCATTGAACACAATAGGGCTTACTTTTGAGTAGACATCATTAGGATTGTGCCCTTAGAATATTTTTATGTAAAAATATTGGGAAGGGAAAACATGTACTAAACATTTTATTTTCCTGCCTACTCCTTATTTCAGATGGGTTCGCATTCTCCAGTAGTTGCTCCGTGACAGGGTCAGTCTTTGTACTCTGTCATTTCTGAGGCTTCTGCTATCTGTATGAAGTCTGGGAATATTGATTAGACTGAACTGATCGATTTGATCAATGGCATCGTCCAGACCAATGTGTCATCTAGCTCGCAGAATGCTCTGAACACCTTTCATTGGGCAGTGGCGGCTGCAGTTTGTCCTCATCAATACCTAGACTCTATATGGTGAGGCCTTAGAAATGGCAAAGTACAAGGACTGACCCTGCCATGGAGACTACTGAAAAGCGGAATTCACAGGTAAGTCCATCTCCTTGTTCATTGCAATGTATATTTTTAATATATCCAACTTGATGTTATCACGGTATGGGAAAATGTCACAGATCTGTGCTTTTAATAGGCTACTTTTATAAGCTTTTAACAATTGCACTCAGCCCAGTTAAGTGTTGATAGGATTTCAGCATTTGGGATAGAGGGAGATTTTAAAATTTTCTCCTGCCCTTAAGGTATATGCATTTGGCCCCCATTGTTTATATGTAACAAGAAAAATGCTTATATGCAATATCGGGCAGAAATGGGTAAAAACAGATCAGAATGATGTTTCTTTATTTTAAACAAAATTTTAAATGTATTGTGAACTTTTAATTTATTCACTTTATTAAGTTTGGTGTAGTTATTGGGGGAGGGGGGCGGAATAACCTGGCATAATTTTCTGGTTAATAGCATCACTTCTGGTGGCTCCTGACAGATTGTCATTCAAAAAAGTGGATCCTGGTGGTAAAATGATGGAGAATTACTGTTCAAAAGTATTGAGAGAAAATAATACAAAATTAAGATTTCAAATGTTTACACTTGGATAAGTATACAAAGGAAGATTATAGTCCACTTCAGCTGATCAGTTTTTGTTCTCTGTCCTTTTTCTAGCCAACACGAAGTGATCGCGGATGGCTTATAGATCCCCTAGGAACTAATCCTTGGTGGACAATTTTGGTAGCTGCAATTCCTGCTTTACTCTGTACCATTCTTATTTTTATGGACCAGCAAATTACAGCAGTCATAATAAACAGGAAGGAACATAAACTCAAGGTGAGAAATTGCTTTACCTAACTGTGAATGCAAAAAATGAAATTGCTGTTGCTGAGAATCTCTGCTATATTCTTTGCCAGTATTCATGGTGAAGATATAAAATGTTGAAATTAGAAGCCAGATAATTGTACTATATGTAAACTGGAAGAACATTCTGTTCAGATTTGCTTTTATTATAACTTGCACTTTTTACTAGCTGAAAAAGCTAAGGAGTATTTGACAAGAACTGAACTGAGATAACAAAAGTATGGGATTCACAAAAAATGTTGCTGCAATAGAGACGTAGTAAAAAGGAGCAAAAGCTGTAGAAGAATGGATCGAGATACTGGGATTATTTAAGATTATAACATCATTGGGACAGATTTAAGATTTAACTTGGGATTTGGTGCTAGAAAGTTATTGCAACTTCAGGAATCACTAGATGAGTTCAGGAATGATGAGTTCAGGAACATATGTTACTAGGAAATCGGACATCTAAATCCTGACTGTAACTGTCAAATACTTTTTCATTTCCTTTATATACTTGTAGTTACAAATTATATTTTTTATAAATTATATTGGAGGTCTTCAGCCTTCTGGAATGTGTTGTAGAAAACCTATTCATTTTCTAACTTGTTTGGGGTGTTCTTGCAAATTAATAAACAATGTCTCTTACTATCTTTTCACTTTTTAATAGACTACTTTATGAAGGAATTTGTAACTTTTATTTTTGTGTAGTGAAGTGTCTTGGGACATAATCCTAACCAACTTTCCAGCACTGAGATAAGGGCAGTGCAGCTTTGCGATAAGGGGACAGACACTTCCTTACTTTGAGCAGGCCTCCATGACTGCCCCCCAACTGCAGGATGCACATCTATGTCAGCACTAGAAAGTTGATTAAAATATGGGCCTGAGTTAATAGATAATGAAGTTAATAGTTAATGTTAATAGATGCCAGATAAACCATTAATAGGTAGTGGAGTTCCAGATGGCTGTGTAAAAAAATTTAAATGGCTTTTTGACAGAATGTGAATTTGTTGTTCTGTTAGTTTCAAAGGAAACATTTTTTGTTTGACTCCACAGAAAGGCTGTGGATATCATCTTGATCTGCTCATGGTTGGCATTATGCTAGGTATATGTTCTATCATGGGCTTGCCATGGTTTGTAGCTGCAACTGTTCTTTCTATAAGTCATGTCAACAGTTTAAAAGTAGAATCAGAGTGTTCTGCACCAGGAGAGCAGCCAAAGTTCCTGGGAATCCGTGAACAGAGGGTGACAGGATTAATGATATTCGTTTTAATGGGACTATCAGTGTTCATGACGTCTATATTAAAGGTAAGGGGTTGGGGGAAAATATTTGTGCTCTAAAATGTATTCAGGCTTACAATGTTATATCTTAAAATTGTAATGGGAGTGACTGGAGCAAACTGATCTCTGTGCTAGCATAAAACAACAGGCTATCGGCACAAGACCCTGATAAAGAATTTGAATAGAAAAATGGAGTAAAAAACAACAACTGCCTCTGGTTAGCCTATGCTTTTGTATATATTGAGTGTATAGCAGTGTTGGGAGAAGTCCCAACTTGAAATCTAGTCATAACGGGAGATTTCAAGTCACCCCTTCAGAACTCCATAGGACTTGAGTCACCTGTACCCCCTTGGAAAAGCCCGCTGTGGAAAAAAACTGCAGCTATTGCTGGACTGGGTGTGTGTTGGAGCTCTCCTTAAACATTCCCCTGTCCCTTCCCATCTGTAAACAAGACTGGAAGGATGGGAGGAACTCTGGGAGCGGGAAAGGAAGCCGCAAGAGGGAGGAGGAAGGTCACAAGCAGCATCTGAAGGTGTACCAGAATGACCCAGTCTTTGGCAGCTCTACTTGGAAATAGTTCCACTGCTGATAGTCATTCAAGGGAGGACCTCATCTCCACCAGTCATGTGGTGAAAAACATGATCTGTATGTACTGCCTCCCCTCTTTAAAAAAACTAGGAGTGGTAAAAAAACCAGGGCTGTTGGCAGTCCCTCCTGCGCCATCCCATCTGTATTGGCAGTGGCGACTACAAGAGAAAGGGGAAGGAAGCAGGAAGAGGGAGGTTCTTTAGCAGCATCTGTGAGGCTTACCAATCCTTAGTAATCATACACAGATGGAATCCCGCTGCAGCTGTTCAGTGAGGGTTCTTCCTTCCATCAGCTATTCAGTGAGAAGTATGATTTCTTTGAACTTCCCTGCTTCCCTTCCTCACCCTCCCGGCTTTTCTGAAGCCAGTCCTAAGGCAAGAAGCTCATGCCTTAAGACTCATTTGGCTCTTCCTGCCCTCCCTCTGCCAAAGAAAATATGAGAGTATGCCCATACTTTCTCCAATGATAATGGGTTTCTTCCTTCCTGTTAGAAATTGGCATGTGCCTAATTCTACCTTCCCCCCTCTCCTTGCAGAAGCACACATTAGCTCTACCCTGCCTCATGGCTGGAATTCCCTGCTGCTTGCCCAATCTGAATAATATTTCACAAGGTTTTCAATACCATGAAAACAGTAAACAGGCACTCCCAGACTCAGGCAGACTTGACACATTGACTCAAATAAAAGACCTGAGTCAGCTCAAATAGAAGATCTGAGTCAAGGGAGCCCTGCCTCAAGTGTCTTCCATGCATGTGACTCATGAGTCACTGAGTCAGTGGAAAACATACATTTTCATGACTCAAGTCAGAGCCATCCAAATTAGAAACTAAGTACAAGCTGGACTTTCCACCCATGTATTCTCAGACATGTTCATTAGATTAAATAGGACTCTCTCCCTATTACTCTTTGGAAAGTTTGTGTAAAATTGTAGTATGATTCCTCATGCTGCTTCTATTTCTCTGTAAAATGCATTAAGGTCCTGAGGATCAGGATAATGGAAGTATCAGCACACACTAGGGACTGTCAAATTAATTAACGTATCTGTACTTTAATTTGTTTTTATATCTTACAAGTAAAATGTTTAACTTTTTTGTATTTATCTTATTATGATCCTCTTGCAGTACAAATAATTTAAAGTTTTGCACTGAAAGTAAATTTGTATAGCTTTAATTCTCAAAGCTCTGCCCTGCTGAATTTTGTTGTTCTTAAATTACACACTCCAATCTGTGAAAATCCCATGTTACCTTTTTACAGAGCAATCTTTTGTCACAAGTAGTTTGCGTACTTCTTGCATTTCCTGTGTTTGATTTTTATTCTAAAGATTGTGTTTCTTCTCCACAGTTTATTCCAATGCCAGTTTTGTATGGTGTTTTTCTTTACATGGGAGCATCTTCACTAAAAGGCATTCAGGCAAGATTTACTATCACCATGTATCTTCAGAAAGAAATTGAAAACACAAATTATGAGTTCTGTTGTTTCATGAACTTCAAATACAGTGGTGCCTTGGTTTAT
The DNA here is from genome assembly GCA_030015325.1 of Cryptoblepharus egeriae. NCBI lineage: Eukaryota > Metazoa > Chordata > Lepidosauria > Squamata > Scincidae > Cryptoblepharus > Cryptoblepharus egeriae. The sequence goes on along the minus strand of JAREYC010000004.1, from coordinate 38,791,859 downwards.
GGGCATAATTCATTCTGGAAGTATGCCTGTAATCAAAAATGCTTGTATATCAAAGCAAATTTCCCCTTAAGAAATACTGGAAACTCAGAAAATTTTTCCACAACCCAAAAATATTCATATAAAAAATGATTGCAATACTGTAATCCAATACAAAATAATGAAGAAAATACAAAAACAAATTAACCCGCACTTAGGGTGATATCCAGAGTAATTACAGGGAGTCCTTGCTCCAGTGTAAGAACAATTTACTCTGGATTGCAATATGAATTTTCCATAGGTTTTCACTAGGAGGTGCAGTAACTACGGATGCACATAATGTCTCTTACGAACTCACGTAGTTACTCTAGATTTGATTGTTAGTCTTTCGGGCTGCAATCTGCTTCATATACACAGGAGTGAGCCACCCTAATGATAATAGGGCTTACTTTAGAGTAGACATGCAAGGTTATGTTTCTCAAGCTCCTTTCCATTGCCCCTCTTTTATAGGACTAAGCCCCATTGACTTTAATAGGTTTACTTCAGAATAGACATGCATAAACAGCATGTCTACTTTTTGGAGAGTGCCGAAACTAGGCCAGGACTATTTTTTCACTTGTTTATCAAGTCATAGCTTGTATTATAAGACAAAATTTAGAAATATTTGCTTGTCTTGCAAAACACTCTCAATCCAAGGTTTTTCACATATAGGTCTAAATTTGTGGGGTGCTGCAAGGTTCCATTCTATCCCCCACGCTCTTTAACATCTACATGAAACTGCTGGGAGAGGTCATCTGGAGCTTTGAAGTGTCATCAGTACGCTGATGACACCCAGCTCTATCTCTCCTTTCCTCCTGAGTCTGAGGAGGCAGTTGAAGTCCTGAATCATTGTCTGGAGGCAGTGGGGGACTGGATGAGGGTGAACAAGCTGAGATTAAATCCTGACAAGACAGAGGTTCTCTTGGTCCAGAAGTCCTCGACTCGGGTATTGGAATATCATCCTGTTCTGGATGGGGTTGCACTCCCTCTGAAGGAGCAGGTTCGCAGCTTGGGGGTTCTGGATTCGCAGCTGCTCCTGGAGTCCCAGGTGGCAGATGTGGCCAGGGGAGCCTTTGCCCAGTTTCGGCTGATTTGCCAGCTGCAACCATACCTGAGTCGCTCGGATCTGGCCACAGTGACCCACGCCCTAGTGACATTGAGACTGGATTATTGTAATGCACTCTACGTGGGGCTGTCTCTAAAGACAGTCCGGAAGCTTCAACTAGTCCAGAATGCGGTGGCACATGTGGTTGCTGGGGCTCGTCAGTTCGACTCTGTCGGGCCACTGCTTCAACAACTCCACTGGCTGCCCATTCATTTCTGGGCTGAATTCAAAGTGCTGGTCCTGACCTTTAAAGCCCTAAACGGCTCGGGTCCAGGGTATCTGAGGGACCGCCTTCTTCTGTACAATCCGACCTGTCACCTAAGGTCATCTGACTCTACTGACTGTGCTACCACTAAGAGATGTGAAAGGTGTGGCAGCCAGAGATAGGGCCTTCTCGGTGGTGGCACCCTGGCTTTGGAACTCCCTCCCCTTAGAACTGAGGAAAACTCCCTCAATACAGAGCTTCAGGCAGAGCCTTAAAACCTTTGATTTCAAAAATCTTTTTAATGGGGCAGAGGTTGGGGAGCTGTTGTTTTATTATTTTTAACATATATGTTTTTTGCTTGCATGTTTTACTTGTTTTTACTGAATTTTATTATTTATGTTTTTAATTGTGTTTTATGTCAGCCGTCTTGAGTTGGGCTATTGGGCCCAAGAAAGGCGGGATATAAGTTTTTAAAATATATAAATAAAAACTTGTTATACACTGATTTTTTTTAATACACTGATTTGTCTCAACACAAAAGGCCACTACAAATCACTTTCAAAAACAAATGTTCTACTGTTGTAGACTGGCAGTCATGCAAGCAATCATTCCATTCTTCAGTTAAGTGAAGCAAAGGCAGGGAGTCCTTTGCATTTCTTATTTCTGAATGCCTTTCTGTAATAGTAAGAAACTGTTTTAAACCCCTTGTAAAATTACACTTTTTATTTTTTAAACTGCTTTTATTTAACCCCTGCTGATAATGCGGCACAACTTTACTCTATTAGGCTCAATGGAGAAGAAAGAAACCTGGAATAGGGTCTTTAAATTTAGTTTTCCACTTTTTTTAATCCATAAAAGGTTCTGGAGCAGAACCCACTATATCCTCTATATCAAGGGACACCTGTACACCTGCGTAAGATTGCAATCTGATAACCTGGCTGCTTCATTCTAGTTTATATGATCTGAGTTTGTTATTTTTTTGGTCACATTCCATATGATTTATTAAACCCAGAGTACAGCCACCAAGATCATAGGAGAAGAGGGTTGTATCTGAAGGTATAGCCAGAATTGTGTCCCCCCCCCCAAAAAAAACACACCCTGGTTCTAGATTGATTTGGAAGCAAGGTAGCATGTCTAGACTGGGAAATGCTGGATTATGGTATTGGGTGCAGAAGAAATGGTTTAGTTTCTTAGCTATGTATATTCACATTTACATAATATGCAATTGATTGCAATTGTTTGGAATCTTTTAGGAGGGATTCTATAGTGAGTTACATTTTGGTTACTCTTGGTTACATTTCTAATAAATTTAATATTTAAATGTTGGATTAATGCGCAAGTGGCTAAGAAACTGTGCCTGTTAACCAGCAGGCCAGGGTTTGAGACCCAGGTCGGCCCCACAAGACAGGGTGAGCTCCTGTCCTTAGCCCAACTTGGTGACGCCAGCTGGATCCAATTGTATTGGCTCTGCCTTTCCATTGGACTAATTCAGTGGCATGGAGAGGGGGGGATTTGCTGCTTGGGTAACAGCCTATCCTCCATAACAGTCCAACCCAGGCTTTCGTGCTTCGCATGCAGCATATGCAGTGCCGAGCTTGATACCATAGTCTTTCAAGACTGATGGAGGCCTGCTTTTTTAAAATTTACTCAATATTATATTTTGATGTTCAAACTACTAATCCTTTCTAACTTTGATTCCTTTGTTTCTGACTTTTTCTGCAAATGTTAGGAAAAGCATTCAGTGATTAAAGTTCTTTTTTTCTTTTCAATTTAGTTCTTTGATCGTATCAAATTGTTTGGAATGCCTGCTAAGCATCAGCCTGATTTGATTTATCTACGTTATGTACCTCTCTGGAAAGTCCATGTATTTACTGTAGTTCAACTTACCTGTCTTATACTTCTGTGGGCTATTAAAGCTTCTGCTGCTGCTGTTGTTTTCCCTATGATGGTAAGTTAATGTTTCTGGAGGATAAATCATTATTTTTGAGTGTGCTGCCAACCAGGCAAAAAAATTGCACCATTAAATTCTTTCTCACTTTTCTCCTAAGTCATGTAGAGATGAGTGTATTGCTTTTTAATTGTTTTCAAGGTTTTAGCTCTCGTTTTTATTCGCAAACTTATGGACTTATGTTTCACCAAACGGGAGCTCAGTTGGCTTGATGACCTTATGCCAGAAAGTAAGAAGAAGAAGGAAGATGACAAAAAGAAAAAAGCAAAGGAGGTAAGTTCATTGTAACATCCATCAAATAGAGTTGGATGCTGTGCGCATGTGTGTGGGTGTAGAGAGAGAGTATACTTCCTGTAACCTGCATTGGTCATGTCAAAAAGTTTGAAAACCATTTGAAGTACTTGTGAGATGAAAAAGACTGGCTCCAAAAGATTTATAAAGAAACAAAAGTCATTTTTCATCTTGTAGCAACTATCCTCGTAGAACTTCCCCAATTATGAGTCTTTACATATGCTGCTCACAGTGTTCCATGATGATGATCCTTGTAAGAGACAGCTTGCTGGGCCACAGAAGCTGAAAATTATCATATGAATCCTGTCCCTTCTGTACTGTAGAAGTACTGTACAGTACCTTCAAGAAATTAAACCCACCTTTTGCTGAGTTGATACATTAAGTGAAATTCTGAATATTGCAAGAAAAAAAATGCACTCAAGACTAAATTGCAAACTAGAACTACTTTTACGTGTACAAGGATGTACATTACTTCTTTAGGACTGATGGAAGGTTATTGACAAGCTCTGAACCAGAGATGTAGAGTGGGAAGAAACTGTCCCTAGGGCAAATGGTAAATAGTGACTGTTCTTGAACAAGATAACTATTCTACTTGCTTGCTTTCAGTCTTTCATTTACCATTCCTGGAGATCTCCCAACTGCTAGGAAAGATCAGAATGGATGTGTTACATTTCATGCAGATTTCATAATTGGTTTAGTGAACCCTTCAAACTACCAGCAGAAGACTTAGACGCTTATGTGACGGTATTGGCCATGTGTTTTTCACTAGTTCCCTAGACTATTAAAGGCCGGATGTGAAGTTTACTTGGATTTTTAAGAGGGGCTTATGGGTTTGGGATTCTGATTCCAAACAAGAGTTGTTTTGGGAAGGGGGAATGACACTGTCATAATGCAAAATTTGTAGCACTAAATAGTATTTTTAAAGGGCTTTTTGAAACAAAGAAACCTTGTTTTTGTAGTTAAAATTTGTTAAATATGTATTGGATAATGTGTAACTTTCAGGAAGCTGAACGAATGTTTCAGGCAGTGGACAGTGAAAGTGTACACCTTCCATATGAAAGAGGCGATGTGTTAGAGATTCCCGTGAAAGCTCTAAAATACAGGTGTGAAATACCTACTATTTTCAATAAAAGTTTAATTTTTCTACATATATTTATATTGTTGCATTAAATAATCCCATTTTATAACAAGTTTGAATGATTGCTGACATATGAATCTGGGATTCATCTATCTGGTAAACAGGAATGAGGAAAGAATTAAGATCTTATACATGCACTATCACTCACTGTGTGTTTAAATTTTATCTTATTCATTCACATGACCATTTTGAACAGATCAGATGATTCACTTTCAACCAGCTGTTCTGAGAGTGAAGAACCTGTTTGGGTCAGTTTTTTGAGTGTGTTGTTGTGCATGGCTAATGCTATGAATAGCACTGAAGATACTGAATACATATTAATTGAGCCAAACATTAATCAGCTACTTAGTATCTTTTCAATTTCGCATAACTATTCCTCTTCCTTCAAAAACTGGTGCACATAAAAGGTTGTACACTTTTAAACTGAGAATACTCTAGAACAAAACTGGAATAGTTTTTGACATGGCACTATCTGGAATAATAAATGTTGAAATTCTTAAAACAGTTTATCCAGGAGCAATTTGCAATCTGAAATGATTAAAGAATTTCATTTTAAGAATCTTCTAATTTAAATAGATCACTCTTATATACTTAGGTATCCTTGTTTTCTTTACATTATTATTTTCTAAAAATAATAGAAAGTATTACAGTATTATTTTCTAAAAGTGTTATTACCCTCTTCAGATACCTGAAGGGCTGTCATAGGGAGGAAGGGGCTCATTTGTTCATAGCTGCTTCTGAAAGCAGAACTAGAACCAATGGGTACAAACTGCAAGAAAGGAGATTCCGGTTGGATATCCAGAAAAAATTCCTGACGGTGAGGGCGGTTCAGCAATGGAACAGATTGCCAAGGGAGATGGTGGACTCTCCCTCACTGGGGATCTTCAAGCAGAGGCTCAACGAGCACCTGTCGGGGATGCTCTTGGGGGATTTCCTGCTGCAGGCAGGGGGTTGGACTAGATGACCTACTAGGTCCCTTCCAACTCTATGATTCTATGATTTTTTTCTTAGTCTGATTAAAATTAAATGTAAATCCTAGTTGAACATGGAAATATGCCTGTAAGGTAAAAGATACTCCATATATAGGCCATATACTTTTCATTAAAACAATGTGATGAAGCAACTAAGCCTCTGAGATTCTTATAGAGATTTTTTGTTGGGTCCAAAAAATGTATTGCCTTTAAATCATGTCTCTAATCATAATTGATTAGAATTGATTTTGCGTGCAGATATGACAGTTGTCAGACCACAGTTCACTGAAAAATCAAGGACCACTTTTTAATATATAAAAATACTTGTATTATTGTAATACATGCAGTGATACATTAAAAGCATTCTGTAACATCTCACTGGTGGCTGTGCAAATAGAGAACTAAGGCTCAAATGAAATTAATTAGCATGAGACATAATTAACGCTATTGGCACTGAGTACTAATAACAGTGTGTTTGTTGTCTAGTGTTGATCCTTCTGTTGTAAACATATCAGATGAAATGGCCAAAACTGCACAGTGGAAGGCTCTTTCCATGAACACAGAGAATGCCAAAGTAACAAGATCTAACTTGAGGTAGCTTATAATAACTCACATTTTCTGGTAATTGTTTTATTTTGTGTGTTGATTAACAAATAACAGTGAAAGTAATTTGGATTGGACATATATGGTATTTGTACCCTGAAAGTAGAATGAATTTCTATTCACTGTTTGAGGAGAGAAAAGGCGAAAAAGCTCCACAGAACTGGGACAAAGAAAGATGTGGCCTTCAGGTTTAGAAAATAATTGTTATTGAACAAGTAGTCCTATGAGTTTGGCAGGGGGAGGCAACATTGGGGATTTCTCAAAATGCAGCCAGCCTACCATGCTGCATAGCAAACCACTTGTGGAATTGACAACGCTAACAAACAGCGTTTCAAATATATATATACTGGGGGTATATATACAGCATTTTGCCATATATACTGGGGGTGGGGATGTGAGCTACTTGAATAAGCATCTTATTTAAACAAAATAGCTCTTTGGATCCTGGACAAATTCTTGTTTAGCAAGAACACAGCAAAAGCTAAACATCTTTCAAAGAGAATTGTTGCACACATCTATTGGCTGAGCATGAAATGGGAAAGAACAACGTACAGCAATACATTGCACTTTGGTCTGGTTAGGGACTAGTGCACAGATTAAAGTAAAAAAATGGATTAATTTCAAAGCTTAGTCTTAAGTAGGATACAAAACATTTTTTGACTGACAAAATACATAACACATTTGAATGCATGTGAAACCTACATAAACTGGAAAAAATAAACTTAAGAATGGTGATAAATATGGAAAGTTGGATGAAATTGGATCAAAGAGAAGCGCACAGACAAAATCTGGAGTGTAGTTATAATAATTGAAAACTGCTGAAAGCAATGAACATCAAGTGGATAGACGTCAAGGTATTGCTGTATATATTTTTGTTCATTCCCTTCTATGTGCAAATTCTTTACAAATAGTCATATGTATTTTTTCCAGAAGCTTGCTTATTAGGAAAAATTTCATGCAATTATTGTGCATTTGAGGCTGGTCGTTAGATTATACACTGTGAAAAAATGGAAACATGGCTAAAAGTTCTCAGGCTTTGATTTTGCAGTTTTAAGAGAAAGAATAACTCTTGCATCTAGGTTGCTTCTGGTAGGTTAAATTCTGCCTAAAAGGTGTGTTATAAAACAATGTTATAAAACATTGCCTAAAAGGTGTGTTATAAAACATTTGTGTTTTACACATTCTGGATCTGGCTTCTCTAATCTTGTGGATTGCTCTCAACAGCCCTGAAAAAGAAGAGAGTGTGAAAATAGACATGGAAAATGCTCCTGAAACGAAGTATGTAGATGCTGAAACCTCATTGTAGAAGTGACAGGGTATATATTGTTATATAGGATATACTGTACTGTTTAAAGAGTGACTTCCAAGTTTCTTTCAAGTATTGAAATTTGAACTCTATATACTGTTAAAAGCGACAAGAACTTTTCAGATAAGAAAGAAGTGGTGATCACTCCAGAAATATTTATTTTTAGTGGAAAACTTTTTATTTCAATTTTTTTAAATAGTAAAAATAAATTACTTTTTAGTTATACATGCATTGGTCGAAAATCAACTTTAAATGTAAGTTATTGTTCTGCTTTGTATAGAATTTTCTAGTATATACCTGTTTTATAATTTATTGAAGTATATGCATCCTATTTTTCAGGCAATTGCTGTTTGGGTTTTTGCAAAATTTTCTGTATGTCTGTCTTTCTAGAACAAGTATTTAATGTGCCGTTTCATCAGTGATTGCATTTTCAGTTCTTTTTCACTTCATATTGCTGTTTTGAGGTTTTTAACAATATGGGAATAATTTTATGGTCATAAGTTAATGAACTCTCATTAAACATGACTCCATTACCTTTAAAAATACTCCAGTCTCATACGACATGTATATAAATCCTAGGTTCCTAAAATACAGTTTCACAAGAGGTGGAAACCAATAAAGGCCCTTGCCCAGTAATCCATTTATATAGCTTCCTCCATCATGCTACATTTGTGAGTGTGTATGTGTGGGCTGGCAGATACAATGGCTGCAGTGAAACAATTAGGGCAACCCCCTCATGCAGTTGTATACATTGGGACACAAATATTGGGGGTTTCTATCAGGGTGATTGTTTTAAAATGTAACTATAAAACAAAAATATTAAACTAAAATGATCATACATACCCAATAAATGAGTTTCCTTCTACACATACGCACACATCTTTGATTGATCTTTGAAGGTAAACGCTTCAGAGCCATCTCCTTTTGATCCTTTCCTTTTTGAAAATTAAGCTCAGATATAGAATTAGAACCTGCATTTGTCAATTAGGATGACAGGTGATGAGCTCAGTTTTCACAGTTTAATATGCTTTATGAGGGGCTATTTAATGCCATTATGATCTTCATTTTTTAATGTTATAAGAAAGCAATCAATTGGGTATTCTATTAGAGCATACTTCAGAGGTATATAACTGAAATAAGTGGCAACTTAAAAAAAAAAACAACTTTATATATATTCAAGACTGAAGCCTGCTTATATGGTCCAGTGAACTCAACAGAGCTTGGGTAACAAATTTATGTACATTGAAGTGAGATCTTATGTACAAGACATAGAACTTAAAGAAAATAAACCATATCCAAAGCTCTATGACAATTCTGCTATGCATACAGTACTTCTGTGACAATGATGATGACGGGGATTTGCATGTTATTTCATTAACAATGGGGAAAACCCGTACTTGTGCAAGAGTCTGTGTGCTCATTAAAGCAGTGGTACTCTGGCATTTCAGCCTGGGACCCACTTTCAAACTTAAGTCTGTCCAGGATCCCCTGTCAAACCTACTGGGATGTGACATCACTGTGATGCCAGAGCTCCTCCATGTCTACTACTACATAGTCCCATTGTGTTCAATGAGAACTATTCCCAGGAAAGCTCAGTGCCATATTCCAATTTGGTAGGACCCCCCTCTCGCAACCCCTTGACCTGAAGTTGTGATACCCCAAGAGGATTCCAATCCCCACTTTGAATATCACATTAGAGTTGCTAACCCTAATCCCACACATAAGTTTGAAGATCAAATGTGTAACCATTTCCAGAAGGCTAATAGTCAAAGGGCTAAATGAAACAGAGCAAGGTATGCCCTCAAAACTACATTTTGAAACTACACTTTTGAGTTCTATTGATCTCAGTTGGATTGTCTAAAACTTGTATATGATTGTCCTATTGAAATTGATAGGAAATAACTGTCCTACTGAATGAAGTGCTATTGTATTAGCCAATTTTACTTTGGAATGGGAAATAATTTGGAAGCAATTCACAGGCAGGAATTACTTTCCACCACTGTGGAGGAGGGGTTGGGAAATTCTCACTGATGACTTAGGCTGCAATTCTAAACACACATTCCTGGAAGTAAGACTCACTGAACACAATGGGGCTTACTTCTGAGTAGACATGGTTAGGATTGTGCTCCTAATGGAAGTGCTAATACATAAGATACATAATAAGATGGAGGGTGATTCAGCACTATGAAATCATGTGTCTGGATGATTGGTTACAAGTCCCATGTATGATCATGGGCTTCTGACTTCAGTAGGGACTGTTAGTGGACCCTCTGCTTCCACTAGCATATCCACAACATCCCCATGTCCAGCAATCCAAAGAATAATACAAAATACCTTTCATCATTTCCTGAAAACTGCAATAGAAAAATCATGTTTTGCACTTCCTTGTTTTGTGAATTGTTGAAAAAGGATTCTCAAAATTTTTTTGAGGAATTTTTCCACGAGGCAAATGAAGTCTGTTTCTGCTTTCTCTACTGCTTGCTTTTAACAAGAGGTACTTAGTTCATTCATAACATTTTTTTCCAAAAGCCCCATCTCTACACCATATTATTAATGTATATGAAATTCACAGATGCTTGAAATACCAGATGGGAAACAATTTTGGGGACACACCTTGGAGGGTGATGGGTGCACCACTCAAACCCCCATCAAGCAAAATTCCATGTTGTGTTTGGCAGTGAATTGGCCCCACTACCACCCAGCTCTGACTAGCAGCAAATGGGTGCCCTGGAAGCAATTTGGCATTGTGTGCAATGATGGAGGTGTGTTGTGTGAGGTTGGGAATGACGCCCATCTCAGGCAATATCCACACTTCTGACAACACAGCACCATTTAAAAATAAGGTGTTTTTTTAGGTACTGGCAGTCTAAAATGGTTTATTTTTCATGGTTGTTGGTGTTATTGTATGAAGGGGGCTGAAAGCAGTATTATGGTGGTATGTCTTTTTAGTCCACATTATACTCATTATGTTTTAATATGTCAGCAAACATAGCCACAGGAATAAAACAAGAATAAAACACATCAGAAATCTCACACACACTCCCAAAGGGTGCAGCTATATAGCCAACTATGGCTGAAATCCTGAATCCTCACTGGGCTGGCCTAATTACAAGATGGGCCAGCCCAGTTACACCAGAAAGACTTGAGCTAATGTAAATCAACTTAGGCTGGCCCAAGACAGATGGACCTGTGCCATCCTAGGCAGTTTGAGAGGCAAGTTGAGGGCATGTTCAGCATGGCATAGAACAGTGCAGTTAAGCTGTATCCAGAGCCTGTTTCGAAACCAGACATGTCCCCCTCAAACACCTAAGTTTGAGTTAGAACACCTGAGAAGCAGGGATAAATCCGAGTAGACCCATAGGGTCCATGCTAAGCCAGAGTAAAATGGAAAGTGATGACAAAAAATTCTGAGTCCTAGGCCGACCCCAGCCTCTCAATCTCCAGGTATGGCAAAACTACACCAGCTCACCTCAGGGTATGGCACAACTCCTCCAGCCCAGTGAGCATGCTGCCCTTGTGCTGTTGCCTCTTCAGCAGCAGTCAAACCAACCAGATGCCTTCTAGCCCTGTGGATTTGGATTTGGCCTGTCAGTATGCTGTCAACTTAGGTGGGCCATTTTTCAGGCCAAATGTCAGGATTGCATTGTGTGCATAGAACACACATTTCAATTGTAACAATGAAAATACATCCTGCATATCGGATATTTACATTACGATTCGTAACAGCAGCAAAATTACTGTTATAAAATAGCAACGAAAATCATTTTATGGTTGGGGGTCCCACAACATGAGGAACTTATAAAGGGGTCACGGCATTAGAAAGATTGAGAACAACTGGCATAGAGGGAGGGGATTGCTTCTCAGGTGTTTTGGAGGCCTGCATTCATCAGATCAGGACAATTCTGGTAGCACTGCATTCCTCCTGTAGTCGGAAAAAACTGAGAGCAAACAGAATTTATTGAAAGTGGCACAAAAATTTAGAAAAATACATTTTGCATAAATGGATACAGTTTCCTTCAAAAATGCTGCTAAGTTTATTCTAAATTGAGGAAAAATGTTTATTCAATTTCAAGGGCATGGATCATGCTATTTAAATGGAAGACCTTAAGCGTGAGCACCATATAAGCTTTGCACTTCTACTTTGCTATTTAACCAAACATTGGGAACAGTATAGGTATTTTTTTCATTCCATAACTTTTGCATAGCTTGTGCCTTAGCCATAGCCTTCAAGAAATATGCACTTTTAAAAAAAATCATAATCACTTATCATTTGCCCTTATCTTATATACACATGATTAATTTTCTTAGCAATTATGTTTATACTCATTGGTACAGTTAAAAGAGAGCATTGTGTCTTCGTAGTTTTCACTTTTCTTTTTTGCTTTTGTCTTCCATTACTGCAGACTTCCATACTTTCAGCCATGAGGTAGTCATTTGCAAAGACTCAAACAGATTTGTCTTGAATTTTAATCCTATGTTTTCAAAACCTACAATGCTACAATACTGAACAGTTTTTGTATTAGCATTTCAGTGCCAAAGGGTTAATTTTGTGATCAGAAAACTATTTGAACGATCATTTTGTTTAATTAGTATTTTTACATCACCAGTGCCAGGAATACTACAACGTTCCAATGTTAATGTATTCTTACACATTTTAACGTTTTCTTATTTGATAAGTCCCGGTGACATGCTGAAAATCTCCAGTAACTTCTATCTAGTGCTTAGTTTACTTTGTATAAATGTTTTTCCTTCTCTGTAAAGACAACATAGTATTAAAATAAGACAGTGCAGGACACAGCTTTTACTGTCTGTAGATATAAACGTTGCCTTAATAGGTGTAAATGAGTAAATATACTGTGCACTGATTCACCTTGGAGTGAAACCAAATTAAAAGCCAGTATAATTCCATTAAACCAGTGGTGTAAACAATTGAGCACTTTTAAAAAGTGCTTTGGTTGTCACCTGGGAAGCAAGATAATTTATTATACATGTGACTTTAGAGTTACCCCAAGAAATATGCTTGTCATTCTTTTTTAAAAATTTTGAAAATGTGTATTAAAGAAAGGCTATCTCAATGGTTATGGTAATGCATGTAGACATTCTCTGAAAAATGTAATAAGCACATTTTCAGTACAAGCGCTACAACAACATAGCAGTTTTAATTTTTATCATATGTACAAGATATGTAAAAGTTCTGATATGCTCTAGATATGTAAAGTTGCTCATTTACCTTTATGTGCAATTGTTCAATACTTCAGTTTGTGTACAAGGAAAGGTATTCCAGGTTATCAAGATTTCAGCAGGAAATGTTCAAAATTGTATGCAAATATTTTTTGCAAGGTATGTCAATCATTTTTAGCTTTCAAAAGAACTATTTACTTTTCTTTCATTTCAAATGCATTTATCCCTTTGTATAGTAGGATTGTAAAATGTGCCCTTGTAAAGGTGAGCTTCAAGTGTAAAATGTCATGGATAGGTATAATGCATTACAAAAATGCACTGGTCTGCATTGTTCATAGGGTTACATATTGTATACATTTTGTAAATTGTGTTAGTCACGAATTGAATCAATTTTAGATTGATAGCACAACATACTGAATGTATTTTTGCTTTTCTTGAGTTTGGTCAGTAATTTAAATATTTTTAAATGATTGATGTAGGTGCCATCCATTACAGTACAAGTGTTGTGACAACCCTTTTTATTTTAGTGAATGTACAAGCACATAGTTGTCTCAATATAATATATAGTGTACTTGTATTATGAATACAAAATATTGTCTTGTGATTTTAATATTTGGCATTTTTTACTTTGTAACCTTTTAGTATATTTGTCGATTATAGGAAAATGGTTACAATTGGTGAGAAAACTAGTTTTCAGTTTTTCGTACATATTGTCACTATTTGGTAGTCTTGAGTAATGTAATAATCAGGTTTTTATAATGCAATTTATTAGTCAGAAGATGCATCCTTTGTAATATTTTCCCTTTTGTTACTGATGATTTGTTTTGTAAGTGTCTTCCAGTGTTCAGAGCATCCATCTGAACAACTTGAGGTGTAATTACATGCTTGATTCCAATTTTTATGACAGTTTTCTAATTATATATATTTTCTTTTATAATTAAGTCCAAAGCAAGCTAACACTGTTCCAAATGTAGAAACAATATTTTATTAATTTATATAATACTTACAAAATTTTCTTCACTATCTAATGTGAAATATCGTCTTTGTAATTTAACGACCATTGCAAAACTATTTTTTTGTAATGTTTCAAAAAGCAATAAAATGCCACTGACTTTAACAGTTTTGGTTAAAGCTTCAATTCTTTCCTACTTAGTCCTATTCTGTAGGCCTAATATTACTACTTTAAGATAGACCGATATAGGAAGGGGGAAAAAATCTTGCTTCTACTTACTTATTCTAAATCGAAGCTTTCCAGGCTACAGTAAAAGTTGTGACACCAACTGTGTTTTGCTCAATCTGAAGATGATGAAGACTTAAAATATAATAACTTACCGCATTATTGCAACACACAAACTAAAACAGTAGTGCCAGTATGGGTATCTGTCTTTGTTCCAGTGTTTGGAACCAACAATAATAATTGTGGTAAGAAGGATGGTGGTTGGAGAGGATGATATATTTAAAATGTCATGGAAGGGCATTACCAAAATCTCAACACAACCACATTGTCTGTCTGTCTGTATATATATAATTGAAGAGTCACTGATTCACTCAGTGACTTATTCATCAACACCCAGCCAAAACTGTTGTTTCTAGAAACCGTTTCTAGGCTGGTATGGAAGGTCACTCCAGGGCTTCCAAAATGCTCCTGAATAGGTACGTCACAAGAGTGTTAGAAAGGTGACCACCAATGACTAAAATTGCTAAAATCATGGTTTGTAGAAATAATCCCATCACTTTATATATATTGGATGCATAATGTACAGCAGAATGCAGTAAAGCAAACCACTTTGAAATACCTTTATTCTATTAGAATGTGTGGCAAAAAAACCAGTGGAGGCTGAGCAATGGCAAATGACCATTCAGGTGTTGTCCTGCCCACTCCATGAGTGTAATGCACTGCCCTCTGCACTGGATGAGGCGAATCCTAGTGACCCCCCTGGGTATAACCTAATTATCAGTGGATTTTCCACCTTTGATCTATTTCAATGCAAATTATGTTGACCCATTAAAACATAAATGTCCCTTTATGTTTAAAAATACTCATTGTAACACTTGTAACACTTACCATGGACTCACCTTGTAAAATGCTGTTATAAATTGTGGCTATACTTGGCAACAGTAGCCATGTACAGTACTGGCTATACTTGGTACCATGGTTCTTATCAGAATAGCTGAAGCTATCACCACTTCTGCACTTCTCTCTCAGGATTGATTTGAGCAGTTTATCAATGAACAACATACAGTAGAGTCTACTGTGAAGCAAGCTCCTGCTGGGACATATGTTACTTTTTTCCCTTGATGGATTTTCTCTTGACAACTCCAGTGAGAGATGATAATTTCCAACTGTGACCTAACTGGGAAAGAGTGCAGTTGGTGACTTCCCAGTTGCTCAAAAGACTTAGGTTTTATTAACTGCATGTGGTTCTTGACTTAATTTCTAATGATATTAATAAGGTAAGTCAAGAGTTAAAAAGATACCTTTTGTGATCACAAATTGATATTGTTTATCTCAGAGCTAGGAAGCTCTTAGCATGTGACTTTATTTGTCAATCAGAGAAAGACTGCTAAGCACAATGTAGCTTGTCATGGAATTTTTCAAGCATGAGGGCTGCATGGACACTCATTAGATGCCACATGACCTTATTAATATCACTGGGCTGGCATTTTGGGCACTCCTGATCTCACAAAAGCAATACAAGACTGCCCTGCCTTAGATAATGCTTTCTTGCACGTATTTTGGTTAGGCAACAAAATTTGGGGCTAGTGAGAATGAACTACCTAATGCACCTTGGAACAGGGCCAAAATTATAAATAAAATACAACCACCAGAGATTTAATTCCACGTCCTTGCCTGTTGCTATACAAAACAGAATGTACACTGTACAGTTAAGTTGGAATGGGTCTCTGGCAGTTATGCCTATTTAAGGGTCTTCTCACCAAGCTCCAAAGAGTGTATGTTCCTGAACATCCTGCCTATGTTCAGACACTTAAGACACAATCTAAAACAGTACAAATCCCATGAAACAATTTAATACAGATGAGCTGAGGTGGAACATGAGAACACACAATTACGATTACAAATGGTCACACAAATTGCAGATTATAAGCGTAATGTTCCTGCCAAGTCAAAAATCTGCAGATTGCAGATTATAAGCGTAATGTTCCTGCCAAGTCGAAAATCTGATCTACACTTCAGTTATACAAGTTTAAGGTAAAGTGGTAATACTAGTAGTAACTGTTCTACTGCAAATGTGGGGTTGCATTTAAGAATGCCTTTCCATGAAGAAGCCCCTCATTGCAAATGAGCAGTGAAAGAAAAGATCTGGTAGATTTTGCCTGCCTTTTCAGGGTTACTACATATATTTGTAGTGCGCACGTATGTCTGATGTATTTCTTCGCTCTTTTGAGTGGTTAGATTGGCAATAAATCTCATCAGTCCTTTTAAGCATGAAGCCTGGCATATCATTCATAGTAAACTGTAGCATTCCAATGAACCTAGGAAAAAAACTGTCACATGGCTGTTGCTTCCCCTCATCCAATCCTGTGTGATGTTTCTGTGTCCTCTGGAAGAGACTACAAAAAGCAGCTGAGGGAAATAAACAGATTGATTCATTGATATACTCTTAACATTTTCATGGCTAATAGTACAGGTCCAAACTTGTTATACATGGATTTGACACAGCACAAATGGCCCCTCCAAATCATAGTTTATAAAACGGCTTTTCTACTGTTTTAGGCAGGTGGTCATGTAAGCAATCATTCCATTTTCCGGTTCCGGAATCAAACCCCATAAAAAAACCAAGGCACTGCCTTATTCATTTAGCGCAACAGAGAAGCAAAAAATC
Organism: Cryptoblepharus egeriae; assembly: GCA_030015325.1. NCBI lineage: Eukaryota > Metazoa > Chordata > Lepidosauria > Squamata > Scincidae > Cryptoblepharus > Cryptoblepharus egeriae. The sequence continues at coordinate 38,775,251 of JAREYC010000004.1, read as the reverse complement.
TGGAAGCGGATCTTTAAACCTATTTTTCCATTGTTTGTTTGTACTTGGATTTTTTAATCCATGGGAAGTCCTGGAACAGAATACTAATGGATAATGAGGGATGCCTATATTGTCACATTTGGGCTCACTGGCCGTGGTCTATAAAGATTTTACTTTCTACAGTTTTGCTCACAAGTGTAGTGGGCATTTTCAAAGCACCAGTGGCTTGTTTGTCTCACACCAGAGCAACTGACATAAGCTGTCTACTCATCTTGTTCAATGTGTTCCTAAATGTACTATGCACTTTACACAGGCTCTGTTTTTTCCTGTTCCAAATTTCTGGATCATAGTGTTTCTAAGGGCTGTTAGTGAAGCACTGCTCATGCTCTAAGTCAGAGAAGCAATATAAATATGAGTCTGAAACAATACAACAACAATATGAACAGGAAAGAGGAGACACTAATGATTGCTACCACCATTTGGATAACACATTTTCAAAACACACTATATGGTGAACTTGGAGCTCAATCCTATGAATGTCTACTCAGAAGTAACCCCAATTTATTCAACTGAGATTATTCCCAGGGAACTGTGGATAAGATTGCAGTCTATGGTTTCAATCCTATCCAAACATTCCACATGCACAGGCCTGGGCTCAGAGGCTGCAGCCCTGCCAACTTTCCTGGAGAGTAAGCCCCACTGACTACAATGGGATTCACTTCCGAGTAGACACGCACAGGCCTGGGCTCAGAGGCTGCAGCCCTGCCACCTTTCCTGGAGAGTAAGCCCCACTGACTACAATGGGATTCACTTCCGAGTAGACACGCACAGGCCTGGGCTCAGAGGCTGCAGCCCTGCCACCTTTCCTGGAGAGTAAGCCCCACTGACTACAATGGGATTCACTTCCGAGTAGACACGCACAGGCCTGGGCTCTGAGGCTGTAGCCCTGCCCACCTTTCCTGGAGAGTAAGCCCCACTGACTACAATGGGATTCACTTCCGAGTAGACACGCACAGGCCTGGGCTCAGAGGCTGCAGCCCTGCCACCTTTCCTGGAGAGTAAGCCCCACTGACTACAATGGGACTCGCTTCCGAGTAGACACGCACAGGCCTGGGCTCAGAGGCTGCAGCCCTGCCACCTTTCCTGGAGAGTAAGCCCCACTGACTACAATGGGACTCACTTCCGAGTAGACACGCACAGGCCTGGGCTCAGAGGCTGCAGCCCTGCCACCTTTCCTGGAGAGTAAGTCCCACTGACTACAATGGGACTCCCTTCCGAGTAGACACGCACAGGCTTGGGCTCAGAGGCTGCAGCCCTGCCACCTTTCCTGGAGAGTAAGTCCCACTGACTACAATGGGACTCGCTTCCGAGTAGACACGCACAGGCCTGGGCTCAGAGGCTGCAGCCCTGCCACCTTTCCTGGAGAGTAAGCCCCACTGACTACAATGGGACTCGCTTCCGAGTAGACACGCACAGGCCTGGGCTCAGAGGCTGCAGCCCTGCCCACCTTTCCTGGAGAGTAAGCCCCACTGACTACAATGGGACTCCCTTCCGAGTAGACACGCACAGGCCTGGGCTCAGAGGCTGCAGCCCTGCCACCTTTCCTGGAGAGTAAGCCCCACTGACTACAATGGGATTCACTTCCGAGTAGACACGCACAGGCCTGGGCTCAGAGGCTGCAGCCCTGCCACCTTTCCTGGAGAGTAAGCCCCACTGACTACAATGGGACTCGCTTCCGAGTACACACGCACAGGCTGCAAGCTAAGCACCCCCAAGATGGCACCCACCACATTTCCCTCGACCCCCGTTGGGAACCAAGCAATTATCCTTGCTTTGATAGACAAGGGGCTACCTTAGCCAATCAGAGGATCGGACCAGCTGTCAGTCGGATGACGTCAACGCTCTAGACCCGCCTCCGGAGTCGTTTCCTCAACCGGCGCCTCCTCGTGCGGCTTGGTCTGTTGTCATGGCAAGGCAGGGCGGTGGCGTTACCTGTTTCCTTGGAGGGCTCGTGCCGGTTCAACCCTCGAGCGTGGCGATTGGCCGGAGAGAGAGGGTGGCGCTCTGTGATTGGTCGGAGGGGTTGTCAGTTGGGTGGCTCAGGGGTGGGAGGGGGAGGGGCAATGTCTGTGCCTGGAGGCGACCCCCTCAGAGGAGCAGTGAGTGAGTGAGTAGGGGGAGGGAGGGAGGGAGGGGGCGCTAAAGGGGTCCCTGTAGCCCTGCCTTACTTGGTGATGGCTGGACAGGCGCTGTGCTCCATGGAGGGCCCCCTGTCCTCAGCCCCTCACCACCCCATCCCAGGTCCAGGCTTCTGACAAGGGGGTCTCTGAGCATGTGCAGAGTGCAGCCACACAAAGCAACAGCCTCTAGAACCAGTATGTATGATGGTCACTCTACAGGCAGAGAGAGAGGAGAGTCAGCTGGCTGTAGTGGTTGGGAGTTGGACCTCAGACCAGGAGGCAGAGTGACCCTATGTCCTCTTTTTCAGGACATGGCCTCCTTTTATAGCCTCGTGTCCTCTTTTACCAGGATGTTACCTCATTTATGGTCTGGTGTTCTCTTTTTCCATGACATGTCCTCCTTTTACAGCCTCGTGTCCTCGTTTACCAGGACGTGACCTCATTTATGGTCTGGTGTTCTCTTTTTCCAGGACATGTCCTCCTTTTACAGCCTCGTGTCCTCGTTTACCAGGACGTGACCTCATTTATGGTCTGGTGTTCTCTTTTTCCATGACATGTCCTCCTTTTACAGCCTCGTGTCCTCGTTTACCAGGACGTGACCTCATTTATGGTCTAGTGTTCTCTTTTTCCAGGACATGTCCTTACAGCCTTGTGTCCTTTTTTACCAGGACATGACCTAATTTATGGTCAGGACATGTCCTCTTTTAACAGCCTTGTGTCCTCTTTTTCCAGGACATGACCTTATTTATTGCCTTGTGTCCTCTTTTGCCAGGACATGACCTCTTCTTATAGTTATGTATCTTCTTTTTCCAGGATATGTCCTCTTTTTATAGCCTTGTGCCCTCTTTTTATAGTCTTGTGTCCTCTTTTTCCAGGACATGACCTCATAGCCTCATGTTTCTATTTTCCAGGACATGTCCTCTTTATATAGCCTTATATCCTTATATAAAATTTTAATTGTACCTCTTTTCCAGGGTCACCAAATTTCTTCTTTTCCAGGAAATGCCCCTTTTCCAGCTTTGTGTCCTGGAAAAAAAATCTTCATTTTTCTCCTTTCTCTTGTGAACATGCAGCATGTAACCTTCTTGTAATTAATAAATTGTATGTAATAGTTTTAAATTTAATAATGTCATATAGTGTTTAAATTAACCACATGAGAACTTGAGTGTTTTTAGCTATTTTCATGTTCTACATTTGGGGGGGCCTTGTCCACTTTTTGAGGTTATGACATTGATCATAAGTTTGAAAGATTCAGGTTCACATCCCCCTCAGTCTCAGGTTCACATCCATCCCCAAGATCCTTGTTTGATAGATCCAGATTCACATCACCCTCAGCCACGAAGCTTGCTGGGTACCACTGTGCATCAGGCACCACTAAACACCATCATGCAGTGGACACTACCAGGCACTGGGCGTCTCTGTTGGGCACCAGCAAGCAAAGGGCACCATTGGGCAACAACCAGTGGTATGCACCACCAGGCACTGTGAAGTGCTGATCTAGAACTTCATGCACACCATATTAGATGCACACTGTTTTGGTATTCTCAGCAGATGCTTACATATCTACATGGTACAGACAGAAACTGCAAGCAATGGATCCAAAAGGTTGTGAAATTTAAGAAGTTCAGTCTGACCTCTGCTCTGCTCAGTCTGACATAGATAGCTCAAATGACTGTTATCTCTTGTTAATGGCAGCAGCAGGTTGTTGAGGTCCCTGTATCATATTCCTGTACTGCAATGCTTGTGAACACTAAAATATGCACCCACCCATGATGATCCATGATGATTGCTTTGGGTGCAACTGCTGCCGCCGTTACTGAAGCTTCAAGAGTTGGCATGGTTAGGTGGATGTTCCCATGGGCATGGATCCTTGGTTCGCACCCAACCAAACCAACAGCTACCCTTATCCCAGAATCTTGCATTTGTACCTTTTTGTCCCATGGGTTTGTTATCTGGGTTTCATTTTGAGTATCTACTCATATGTAAACACCATATGTAAACACCATGTAAACAGGTCTTATTCCCTGGTAAATGTGCTTAGTATTGCATTCCATTATATAGCATTCCATATATCCATACTCAATAATCTGTCACTGAAGATATGACTTCTTGTATCTGCCAAAGTGGGCTTTCGACCTTGAAAAACTTAAATTATAATTAATCTGTGATTACTTTTTGCAACTCCATCCTCTGAAAAAAAATTTAATCAATGTGAAATCACAACTATATTCAGCTAATCTAGGATTAAAGTTTCCAGGGCTGGCAGTATGCTTTTTGGAATAGATCAAATTGGTTTTACCTTGCTCTTTTTTATAACATATCGTAACGTTTAGTGATGGTGGTTTTGCATGTGCTGTTTCAGATGTTGTTTTTCCTCTTTATAGTATTTCTGACCACATGCTCACAAGAATGCTCACATGCATTGAAGCATCCTGTTGACCTATCTCATGAAACCTATCTCATGACTCTTTTTGCATGTGGTTCAAATTCTGTTGTCTACCCAACTTCTGTCAGTTGGTGTGATTAATCCTGAGCTAAATGGAATTATTTAGGGGAGTGCATTCACAGTGCATGCTGTGATGAGGGTCAGAGGTGATGTTGTTATGCAGGAAGTAACATTATGAAGCATGCAATGATCAGAAATAAGCACGTTGTTGTCATTTCATTACGCTGCAATTACGCTGCGAGATCTCATTAGGTGCAAATGGTTGAAGAGAAAATGTTCAAATCTTGATCATATTTTCACTTCTGTATATGCAATAGCCGAATATAATATGGGCCACCGTTATAACAGTACTGCTTCCGTCAAGAAATGGCTTTCCAGCTCTGCAGTCAAATGCAGGAGTCAAATGCAGATCTTTGACGTTTGATGTGGCACTCAAGAAATATGTTTATTGAGTTTCTTTTTTGTCACAGTTGATATAAAAAGTAAATAAGAACTTATCAAGCTTTATAATTATTTATTGTGTATAAACTGAGGCACAATCCTACTCAGTTTAGGTCAGCGCAACTCAGTTGTCTCCCTCTACATGCAGTGGTGTGGGGAGGCCAGCGTAGGCCATGCCTTGGCCCTGCCTGCCCGGGAGTACATAACTTACAGAACTTTTGCAACACCGCCAGGCTGGGGACACCTCCAGGCAAGAAAAAAAGTTTAACATAGATACATTAAAGAATTTAAATGCTCCTCTAATACTGCAGCTCACAAACATCTGAAGTTTATTGTATGTGGCTATTAATGTTAAGCAAGTTTAGCCACCCCAGTGTAAGACAGCTTCCTATTTTCCTAAAGGCTCGTCTTTAAAAAAATTTTTTTTGCCAAGTTTCTATGTATTCTATTTTGTTTTTAAGTATCTCTTTCTGAAAGTTATTGACCTTGTTTGTTGCTAGTGCCCTGCACTTGTTCACAAAAACAATCACTGTATTTGTTGAATTTTTTTTCCTCTTTAAAGACACAATGCGTTAACACGGATTCCCTAATATTATACAATGCCTGATCAACACAAGAAGGTGAAGGCCACAGGGAATGCAACAGATACCAAATCTCAAGGGTAAGGTGCTTTACAGTAAATGTCAGCAGTGATTCTGGAATTTGCACCGGCTGCCAAACTGAACAGTTCAATCTGAAATGCCATGTGTACATGGTAACAGTTACTCTAGTCACCAAGTTTATTGCAACCTTTTCTTTTTCATGATTATAGTTGGTTGTTAAGAAGTCTATGTACAAATTGGGGAGGGAAGAGAGGAGGCTGTTGAGGTAATATTAGAAAGGCTCAATTCCACAGACAGATCATAATCAAGTGTGATTTTGTTTACATAACATAATGATGAACGAAGGTCATGTGGAATTTAATGGTATGTAATTCATGTTGTCTTCTAGGGATTATTCTGATCTTAAAAGGCTTTTGGCTCTTCTCAATGTCCAGTCAAGCAAGCAGCAGGTATGGTCTAATAGCAATTTATAACAGTTTTATAGAAGGGACTATAATTTTAATTTCATTTTGTAAATATTTGGCTTTAATATTTCCTGGTAACATAAGTGGAGTCGAGAGGGTTGCGTGCTAAGTAAGGTATAGTTTGCAATGCACTGCGTAAGAGGCTCCTCCTCAGCATCAGAGGCATTTAGGACATTGACAACAATGTAGCATTGCTGCCTGAATGTCTCTGACACTGAGGGGAAGGAGCTGCTTATATAGTTTGTTACAGAGTATGTGGTAAATTTCATGGGTTTTTATATTAAAAAAATTAGTCATGAGGCCAACATGAGGTAATGGGACATGTCTAACCCATCTCATTTACTTCATTGACACTGAGGGTACAATCCTATCCTACTTTTCAGTACCAATATGGCAGTGACAACGAAGTGTGTGCTGCAGCCTATAGTGAGGAGGGCAAGTCTCAAAGGCCTCCTCAGGCTAAAGGAATGTTTGTTCCCTTAGCTTGGATTTTCTTTGTGGCTGTATCAGCACTGGAATGTGGAATAGAGTTGGGTCCATGGTTATGGTTAACCATCTTTGGATACAGCCATGGTTTCAAACTTTGGGTGCAATCCTAAGAAATTTAGGCCAGCCTAACTCACCTGGCCTATCTTTTTGTGATGGTATACCCCTGTGCACTGGCCTAACCCCCACCGCCCTAGGAGTCGGCCAGAAGTGCCTAAAGGGACTTTTGTGACACCCTCAGGTCAGCAGAGGACTTATTCCAGGGCTTAGGCTGGCCTAAGTGGAGGTTAGAACTGCAGCCTTTGTGGCTGTAAATAAGGGGAGGAATGGGGAATCCCTTTTAGATACAGAAAAAGGGCAGACAGAGGAAAAAAAGCCGAGTCAACTGTTAGTTATTAGTTATTTCATTTTCTCTGTAAACCGCTTTGTGAACTTTTTGTTGAAAAGCGGTATATAAATACTTTTGAGGGATTTTGTAATGCTTGGTTGGCAGGAGATGGGGCAGGTAATGGGAGTTCACTCCGTCATGCAGCATTTGTGTCTCAAACTGCCAGCTTGCCAATCTTCATGTTGACAAGCGCAACACCTTTAACCACTGAGCCACTGCTGCCCCTTCCCACGTCTCAGTAATAATCACAGATATTCTTCTATCCTAGTTCATTATGTCATATTATTTGCCTTATATTTAATTGTCCTTGCATTCACAGCTGCCAGCTCTTAACTTGGGATCCACTAAAAATAGCATGACCAAGGCCGAACAGTACTCCAGCAACACTTGTGGAGAGAAATGTAGAGGTCAATGGCAAGAATCAACTGAAGCTGTTGAACTTGAGCACTTTAGGTATGATGCATTTAAATTAAACTGATAATATTTTTGTGAATCTGATCCATACCATGTCCTGCAGTTTTTCTTCCCTTCTCTCATCAAAATCGTGGTTTGAATCTTGCAGGAATACTTTACAAGATTGTGAATAAAATCAAACCCTCTGAACATTTTACAACATATTTGTTTTGTATATTCTGTTCTCACATGAAGTTCCTAATATTCTCCCTTCCATGCTGCATATTAGGTTCACACCTCCTTAGTTCCAGCAATGCTGCTGCATCTAGTATGGATATAGCATATTTACTGCGCTCCTGTTGTATTAATGTTTAAGTTGGTACCAGGATGACCAGATGCCTGAACCTCAAAAGGAGGACAAGGTCTTGGGTTCCTCTCAGCCTGGCCTTTCTGGCAGACAATGGCACGTTTGCCTACTCATGGGTAGAGCTGTGATATTGGGCACTTTCACTTTCCCATAGAGCTCAATGAATATTTTTGATTTTTAGTTTTTTTGGCCATAATTTTTGATAGGAGATATTTCAAAACTGATTTTTGTGCTGGATTCTGTTCTTCAATGCAAATCCAACTACACATGACATAATGGGGTACTGCACACCATTGTAAAGTTCCAAAATGAAGCCAAAGTGGAGGACAATGAAGCCCTTTTGGAGGACACCCAGACATAAGACTAAAAAAGAAGACAAATCTGGAAAAATCCAGTTACATGGTCACCCTGGTTGGTACCCTTTATATGAATAGCAATTTTAAACTGCTTTCTTTTGTCCATACAAAACTTGCAGTATGCTGCTGTCACCCTGGTTAAGGCTGGAGTTTTCAGTTCTCTTATGCCTCTCATAAGTGTGATTTTAGTTTTTATTTTTGATAGTTCAGACCAGGGTTTCCAAACTTTCAACTTTAGGGCTCTTGGACCTTAGCAATTATGTAGAAGAGAAAATTTAAGTAGTTTCAGCTTTTGATCTGTGGGATGACAACCTGCACCTGCTGAAATTCCCTTCTCAGGGTCCAAGAGCCCTGATGTTAAAAGACTGGACACACCTTGTTTAGACTATATGTGATTTTTTTCCTTTACATGCCAGCTCCAGAATCTAACTCTCAATTAAGATACATCTGGACTATAATCTCTGTAATTGTGCTACTTAGTCAGAAATAGAAATGAAAGTGTCTTTATTTTTTGCCTCAACAACAATTTCTAGTTAACTCCTATGGTTATTAAATTGTTATTATAAAAAGTAGTATAGTATTTGTGCCTTTTCCAGTACTGCTGTTTCCTGTTGTTCCCTAGTATGAATTACAAGAATGAGAGAAATTTTAGCAAACATCCACAACACAAGTTGTTTCAAGATATCTTCATGGCCTTGGTTAAGAACCGGCTAATTTGCAGGTAAGAAATATGAGTGATGAGAAACAAGAAAAATGAGTTAGACCTCATTTGGAAGGCTGCATGCATTTCTAGGCACCCTATATTAAAAATGAGGTTGAAGTTAGAGGTTTTCCTCTAGGTTTTCAAAGTAGAAGCTGAACAAGCCTCCTCTCAAGAATGCTGTCTTGCACTGAACAGGCTGTTGGATTAGAATGTGTACAAGGTTCCTTCCAGCTTTAACTCTCTGCAGTTTTATGCCTTTAGCTCTGTTCCTTATGTTCTTAAGAGAAACTAATGTACTCTCTTTAAAGCATTTTCAAAACTTTCCCTGAATCTATTAAGGGCACACTGTGGATATGACATTAACGTTTAAATCAAGTTACGCGAACACTGTTATGATTAATGGTTAAATTATTTAAATCAATTCTTTTCTCTTTGTGATCGAAATCAATCCACCCAAAATAGACTACTACTCTTTGCAGAGAGGCAACTGTGGTGGGAACCTGGAGAAAAGCCATTGGCCATAATGAAGTTTTGGTCCGGAGAGATTGCTCTACATAACTCCATTCTTGGGAGTCTACGTGCTTCTATTGCAGCAGTCTTTATTTTTATCATATTATTTTTAGACATTGGCTAAATTCCTGGCATGGAACTAAACTGTCACACTAATCAACCGTATCTATTTCTAGGAGGGAATGAGAGAAGTGAAAATATACACAAATGCGTATGTGTGGATTTACTCACGTAGTTGCACACAAATATGGACATTCATCTACATTAATGAATAAAGTGGTAGCTTTGACTTTCTACAATGAAAAACAACCCATCTTCACATGGGTTCATATATTGAGGTTCCAGTCCACTTTACACTTGCTTCTGTAACATTTGGATGAAACCTCAAAATGCTGTTTTGAATAACAGTAGTTTATTTGTAGAGTTGTTCATTCAAAATTGATTTCTATAGAGTGGATAATTCATTTTTTGCTTTTGCTTTTATTGCAGGGAATGGGGTAATCGAGCTTCATCTCTCCATTTTTTGAGAGTCTTGATTTGTATAAGACTGTTAATGAGGGATCCATGCTATCAGGTTGGTTTACTTATGACCTTTCTATTAAATCTTGTCATAAGAATACAGCACTATTTTCAGTCCTGGACCTGTAATTGGCTATTTAAATCCTAAAACTGAGGAGGTGCTGCTGTTGATGCTAAATTGGCACGTGTCTTGCCAACCCCTATCATGTTACATTTCCACCCACTTTTGGACAGTTTCTGGAGTTACAGTTTGGTATGAACAGTGGTCCTAGCAGTTTTAAAGCACATAAATGCAAGTAGATAAATTGGTGCCATTTTGATGGGAAGGTGGCATTTTGTCATGCCAACCACATAACAACAGAGATTTCTTCATATAACTCTGGCGCTTTGGCCTTCTAATAGGATGAACACCGTCCTTACAGTCAATAATGACTAGCAGGGCAGTTTGCAGGAGTCAACCAACTTTTTTAGATATGAACACATAAGTATCCTGGTCTGCCTCTGAAAGTGGAAATTGATCTCAGGTCATGTTCCTGTGTACTAAATGGATCTATCTGCCTAACCTTCATATAAAATTTGCTTGCAATATTTGTTTAAAATAGGCATCTTTGTTATACAGTGATGCTTCACATAACAAATTTAATTCGTTCTGGAGGCATGCTTGTTACGTGAAACGTTCTTTAGATGAAGCAGATTTTTCCATAGGAAATAATGGAAACTCAGACGATTGGTTCCACAACCCCAAAAATATTCATATAAAAATATTAACTGGATGTAAAATGATGACAGAACACTGGGATTGAATTCAAAACATGCATTCAGTGTGCATGATCTTATGAAGTCTACTTAGGCTGCTGTCCTAAAGACACTTTCCTGGGAGTAAGACCCATTTAACACAATGGGGCTTACTTCTGGGTAGACATGTTTAGGAGGCTGCAATCCAAGACACCTTCAAAGTGTCTCCCCACTTTCTCCTTCTCTCCATCCTGAGCCTTTCTCTCCCCTGCTCCCTTCTGGCTAGTTCTGAACTGTTTCCCTCTTCTCCACTGCTCTTCTCTCCCTCCGGCCACAGGAGGAACAGCATGGAAGTGTTGCTTTCACTATGGGCAGGTGCGCTAGGCAGCCCTGACACTTTTTAAACAGGCTGCCGGCCAGTGCATCTGCCCCAATTGCCAACGAACGTGTTCTTTATGTGAAGCACAGTTTGTTACGTGAAACATACTTCACGTGAGGCGTTCTTTATGTGAGGTGCCACTGTACTAATAGTTTTAATAGAACATAACATCATAGAACATAATAGAATAACCCCTCCTCCCAATTATTGACTTGTTAGTTTGCATTATGTAACCCCTCCTCCCAATTATTGACTTGTTAGTTTGCATTATGTTGGTCAGTTTAGTGGGACTTTGATGTTACTCATTATAGTTGGTTACAGTTAGGTTGAACCTATTAGTTAAAGCAATTGGATCTTTTCAACTTTGCTGTACCTAAACTGGAATTGATTGCTTCAAACAGTCATTTTGATATTTACAAACTTTATTTGCTTTCTTGTTTTTGTTTTTTTAATAGGAAGCACTCTACGATCTGGGTGGAATTAACAGTTTAGCACAGGTAAAGTTCTCTGTTTGCTCAGAGTATTTTATTGCATATTTGTTTGAATTGTAAAAGATAGTAAAGTTACTGTCATGTAAAAAAGTTTTTAAGAGAAAGTTATACAGTCCTCCTGTGTAAACAAGATACAGTATTTTCAGTTTTGCAAGACTCATGAAACAGTGCTTGTTACTGTTCATTTGAATTCTTCCACTGACTATCTTCGTAATTTGAGTGCTAAGTGGCTGGCTTTGGTGAAAGTCTTGATGATTGATCAAAATCCTAATCTGTTGGACAGGCTATCTGGTTTCTGCTTTTACAGTTGGAGTTCTCTTGATCTAAACAAGAGAGTACAAATCTTAATCTGGTAGTTGTTGTATGTGTACACTGAATATGTACCTTATACAATTTTTGCATATTTTTAAAATATATTTTGTTCATGTTAATAGCAGAAGAGCATATAGGTAGCAGTAAGGTGATGGATATTAAAATGGATTACAATTGCATCTAACTCCATGGAAGATAACCACAATCTATTAAATTGGTCATCAAAACTGGTGGTATTATTAGAATGACTATGGCTGCAATCCTAACCAATTTAGGCCAGCCTAACTCACCTGCCCTATCTTCCCATGGAGGTTAGTGTATACCTGTGAATTGGCCTAACCCCTCCTCCCCAGGAGTGGGCCAGAAGTTACTTACTGCACTTTTGTGATACCCCAAGGTCAGCACAGGACTTATACTAGCTAGGGTTCAGGCCAGCCTAAGCAGAGGTTAGGATTGCAGGCTATGTGTCATGATTTTGTGTTTCAGCTCAAAGGTTTATATTGTAGGAACCAGTTCTTTGAGGTAACCATGTACTGTTCTGTAACTGATTATTTTGCAATATGTCTGCCGTAATGTACATTGTGAAACTAGTTCGCCCTCTGCTGGTAGCATGATAAAACTTTAGACCTGTATATCTTTGTTACATAATATTTTTTCCACTGTTTTTCCATGTACAGTATTTGGAATCAGTAGCAAAAGATTACCTGGGTTATGGAGAAGAGCAACATAATGTAGACAAATTGGTCAACATGACATGTGAGTTTTTTTTTTTTTTGACAAATTCACTTATTCCCTTCTTTCTGTGGCTAACAAGCCAAGTTATATTAAATTCCCTTGGAAGTGCTTGTCAGTATATTCCACAGTTGTAACATTGTGCAGCTGCTGTCACATGAGAAGTAACAGTGCACAGTCAGATTTAAAAAGCTTAGAATGGCTAGCCTTATTCTGATGTATTTGTGAGTTCATAAATCACAATTTTTCACAAATCACATATTCAGATATTTTGCAATGTGAATTTTAATAATGCCACAGAAACAACTAATTTATGAAAATGCTGCTTTGGTCCTGTGTTTTTTAAGGCAGTAAAATTAAGAAGTCTTTCTGAAAGGCAAGTAATTCTTCAATTTTCTTTCCAGATATTTTTCAAAAACTGTCTGCTGTTAAAGATCAAAGGGAATGGGTCACAGCTAGTGGAGCACATAAAGTGAGTGTTTCTTTCTTATTAAACACCTCTTTTAATGGCTGCTTTATGCTTTTCATAATGACAAAACTTATCATTTGAAAATTTCTGTGCGATATAAATTGTCATTCAGTCATCTCCAATTCTTTATGACCCCCTGGACTGCAGCATGCCAGGCCTCCCTATCCTCCACCATCTTCCTAAGTCCATCCAAATTCACGTTCATTGCCTTGGTGACACTAACTACTTCATTCTCTGCCATCTCCTTCTCCTTTTGCCTTCAGTTTTCCCAGTATCAGGGTCTTTTCTAAGGAGTTCTCCTTTCTTGTGTTTAAAAATTAAAATATTTGAGCTTCAGCTTCAGTATTTGTCCTTCCAGTGAACAGTCAGGGTTGAGGATGGACTTTTTTGATCTTCTTGCAGTCCCCTTCTCCGTCATAGGTATGCCTAGACTGGGCTGCCTAGACTGGTCATGATATGTTATTCAAACCAGAGTATTGAAGTGTACCTCAATTTATATCTCCTTCCCCATTGTGTTACGATTTGCAAACAAGATTAAGGACCTAGTCCTATCCAGCATTCCAGTGCTGAAGAATCTCCAAGGTAAGGGATCAAACGTTCTCTTACTTTAAGGAGCCTTCTATGAAACCTTCCCCACTCCCACACTGCAGGATGCTGTGCATGCCCCATTGACACAGTTGCATCAGTTCTGGAAAGTTGAATAGGACTGGGTCTTAAACAAGTATTTGTCGTTCTAATACACCAGTGCTAATTGTATGCTTTTCCATTTATGATTTTGTGCACCCTGTAAAGTAGCCTTTAAATTTGCATTTTTAAAGAGGCAAACATTAAGATTGCCAAGCAGATGTTTTATCTTCTTATTTTTACAGACTTTGGTAAATTTACTTGGATCCAGAGATAATAATGTACTGCTAGGTGCATTGCTTGCTCTCACTAGCTTAGCAGAAAGGTGAGTTCAATCTGATACGCTACAGGGTTGCTACTGGATTGCAATAAATTTTGGTGGATGAAAATGATGTATTAATCAGATAATCTTAATTCTCACAATATTTCAAATATTATGGCATATGTTATCCTTAAATTTCTTATACTTGGCCATTGACACTTCCTCAAGTCACTTCCTCTTTAATTGTTTGTGAGAGTCATATGCATATCAGATATTATAACATGGTTAGGGTAGAGTAAATAAAATCAATTTAAAGACAAAAATCCCTTTAAAGATAAAGGTGTGTCCCTAGCAGGTTGTACTGCGAGTTATGACTAACTCTTAGGTGCAGTGTTCATCCCCGTTTCTAAGCCAAAGAACCAGCGTTGTCTAAAGATGTGGTCATTTGGCCGGCATGACTATACACCAAGGTGCATGGAACACTGTTGCCTTCCCACCAAGGTGTTACCTGTTTACAGTATCTACTTGCATTTGCATGCTTTTGAACTGCTAGATTGGCAGGAGCTGGACAAATGACAGGAGCTCTGTTTTTTAGCACTTGGATCTTGAACTCTTGACTTGCTAGTTGACACGCACAGCATCTAATCTGCTGAGCCACTAACTACATCCCAGACAACCCTTTATGCAGCTATAACTTTATGCAGTTATAAAACCTGTAACATGGCAGGCAGGCAGTTCATCAAGCTCCCTTTCTGGAGCCTAGAACAGCTTTGCTTCAGCTAGGAGAGAGACCCCTCTCTTCTCCCTGGATCAGCAAAAGAATACAATGTGATAATAACTTCTGAATTGCTTTATATTCTTTTGCTGCTCCAGGCAGAGAAATAGAGTCAACTTCTCAGCTGAAAAGAAGTTGTTCTAAGCCTGCGAAATGGGGAGAGAGATTGATTACCTGCGTGCCACATTATCATTGTAAGCATAAGCCTCTATGTTATTATTCCATGAAGAAGTGCAATATTGTGGGGCTTCTCTAATACACATATATCTGCAGAAGGATGAGAGAGTAGAATCAAATGCACCATCTCAAACTGCATTTGGTTCAATTCAGATGCACATTCCATCAGTTTCCCTTAGTTAGGATTATTGTTGCCTTCCAAATATAGCTGAGGATTCTGATTTTAACATTTTAAAATTTAATTAAAATTTAAAAATTTTTAAATGTTAAAATCATTTTAACATCTTGCAAGTTGCTTAGAATGCCTTCTGAACAATATCACTGATGCACTGTGGGTGGCGCAAGTGGTTAAGACATTGTGCCTGTTAACCAGCAGGCCAGGGTTCGAGACCCGGGTCCCCACAAGACAGGGTGAACTCCTGTCCTTAGCCCAGCTCTGCGATGCAGAGGGAACCAATCATATTGGCTCTGTCGTTCCATTGGACTAGTTCAGTGGCATGGAGAAGGGGGGATTTGCTGCTTGGGTTCCTCCATATCACAGCCTATCCTCCATATCAATCTACCCAGGCCTTTGTGCTTTGCATGCAGCATCCAGCACAATACCATAGTCTTTCAAGACTGATGGATGCAAAGTTTGTGTTTGAATGTTGAGGGAATGTGAAGGCAGTTTCTAGATTAGCATTGCATATTTTTCCTACAGATTGGTCAGTGGCTGAGGCTGCCATCTCAGGAAACATGGCAGTGTTTTATTTGGGTTGGTTTTTGTTGGCCGAGTTAAAAAACCAGGCTGTTTAGTAGTCGTGTTTTCATTATTTTTGTTTGGAATTGAGACTTCCAATTTTAAATGTCGGCATCATGAAAATTATTTTTACTTACTTAGTGTAGTATTATTATTCAAATACATCTTGTGAGAGAAATATTGTGGATGTTCAGTGAGTTTCAAAAAATATTTCATTATTTTTTTTTCTGTTTTAGTCCTGAGTGTCGAGAGAAAATAAGTGGGCTAAACATTGTTGAGAACTTGTTGGTGATACTTCATGAATATGACTTACTCTCTAAAAGGTAGGACACTTATCCTACAATCCTGAGTAACTACGGGAGCACGTAAGAGACATTATGTGCACCCGTAGTTATGGCACCACTTAGTGAAAACCTATGGGAAATTCATATTGCAATCCAGAGCAAATTGTTCTTACATTGGAGCAAGGACTCCCCGTAGTTACTCTGGATTGCGCCCTTAATTTAATTTGATTTAATACCATAGTCTTTCAAGACTGATGGATGCCAAGTTTTTGCAGCCACTTTGCTAAAATTGTGACCACTCATTCTCATCAGTGATGCACTTCGCTGCTATTCATATGCTTTGATAAAAATAACATTAAATTTCCAAATATGACACTTTAATTATACAGCATTTAAACATACAGAATTAAAGATTGTTTGAGCTGTGTGTTAACAAGCCAGAAGATATGTGGTTTTGCAAGTTCAGTGTGAAATGTACACATTTTTTCTGGTGTACTCTAGGAACATGCTCAGGATGTTTTCACACAAGAGCTCTTTCTGCATTGGCCACAAAGCTCTTTCATGTTACCGTTGCCTTTTCCTTCTGCATGAAAACTGGTTGGATGTTGTATAATCATGTGATAAAGCTTTAAAATGCCACCACGTAAAGCAGTAGAGCTTCCCTCTTCACTTGCATTTCAATTTGTTATAACTTTTGTTATAAAGTTTGTTATAAACTTTCGTTTGTTTTTGTTGTTATAACCTATTGTTATAACTTTATTGAGTGGGAAATGTTTGCTATAGGCCATTGGATTAGGTGGAAGGGGTTAAACTCTTCCTGCTTTGTCCTCCAGATGTTTAAGTTCAGCAGTGGTCTAAGGCAGGGGTGGACAAACAGGGCCACTTTAGGGAGCCTGGACCTTTAATAATTGTGTAGGTGGGAAAATTTCAGTATGTGCAGTAAATTCCAGCTGAAATTCTCTCTTCCATATAATTATAAAAGATCCAGGATTCCTAAAGTGGTCTAGTTTGCTCACCTCTGGTCTAAAGTGGGTATAGGTTAATCTTTCATAATTTAGGGTGCAGTCCTACCCAGTGTAGGCTGGCCTAACTCACGTGGCATATTTTACTGTGGGGAGGTTGGCATATGCCTGTGCACTGGCCTAACCCCCCAGGAGCGGGGCAGAAGTTCCTTACAACACTTTTGTGACATGCCGAGGTCAGCACAGGACTTATTCCAGGATTTATGCCTAACTGGAGATTAAGATTGCAGCACTAGTTTCTCTATTGAGGTGCCTGGTGTGGCCATATCCTCATTTTGAGTGTGAGCATTTGTTAATGCTAGTTTAGAAATTTTAAGCCCTATTATGGCTGGGGATCTGGTGACCTGAACCCCATATCTTTTCACATGAATCTGTGTGATCTTCGTTAGGAGCATACTTCTGTATCCTTTTGTGCAGGCTGTGAAGTGCAGTTCACTGGGATACAAGACATTTTTTTTCAGCATCCATGGTGAACTGCCTCCCCCAGAAAATAGGCTGCATTTGAGCAAATGCAAAGCAAGTGGTTAAGACACTGTGCCTGTTAACCAGAAGGCCACGGTTCGGAACCCGGGTACCCACAAGACAGGGTGAGCTTCTGTCCTTAGCCCAGCTCTGTGACACAGCTGGATCCAATCATATTGGTTCTGCTTTTCCATTGGACTGTTTCAGTGGCGTGGAGAGGGGGGAATTTGCTGCTTGGGTAACTGCCTCTCCTCCATAACAACCTACCCTGGCCTTCGTGCTTCGCATGCAGTGTCAGCATCGAGCACGATACCATAGCCTTTCAAGACTGATGGATGCCACGTTTTTTGCTATTTTGGCTTGTTTCATTTTATGCCTTATTTTTGCAATTATTAGGCTTTGGGTCATGTTTTTATATTTTAATTTTCTTCTTGTCAGGTGTTTTGATATTTTTTGGGGGAGAGGCTAATATAAATGTTTTTAAAAAGCAGGCCTCCGTCAGTCTTGAAAGACTATGGTATCGTGCTTGGCGCTGCATATGCTGCATGAAAAGCACGAAAGCTTGGGTTGGATTGTTATGGAGGATAGGCTATTACCCAAGCAGCAAATCCCCCCTCTCCACACCACTGAAATAGTCTAATGGAAAGGCAGAGCCGATACAATTGGATCCAGCTGGCGTCGCAGAGCTGGGCTAAGGACAGGAGCTCACCCTGTCTTGTGGGACCAACACGGGTCTCAAACCCTGACCTGCTAGTTAACAGGCACAGCGAATTAACCGCTTGTGCCACCCACATCCACATTTAAATGTTTTAAATAAACTGCAAAATCTCTTTTAATGAATGTAGAAATTAATAAACAGTGCTATGTGATTTAACAGCAGAATTTTTTTTAACTTCTCAGACGGTGGTTGAATATTTTCTTTCAGGTTGACAGCAGAGTTGCTTCGCCTCCTTTGCGTAGAGTCCCAAGTCAAAGAGCAAGTTAAAATGTATGAAGGGGTTCCCATTTTGCTCAGTTTGCTCCATTCAGATCATCTCAAGTTGCTATGGAGTGTTGTTTGGATTCTGGTCCAGGTGTGCGAAGATCCTGATACCAGTGTGGAAATCCGTGTTTGGGGTGGTATCAAACAGCTCCTTCATATTTTACAGGGGTATGTTTCTGAGGCTGCCAGTAGTGAGGTTGTCTACAGGCAATTTCAGATTTGTATATGAACATCATGATTTGCTTCAATCACAGGCATATTCTTAAAAATGTTTATTCTGATTAATCTATCCAACTTTATGTAAAAATCGGTTCTTCCTGAGCCTTTCTAACCATATGATTTTATTGGAAGATTTTTAGAGTTTAAATCATAAAAAGGAAAGTTACGATGATTAACACATATAACAATATTAGTTCCTATGGGGAAAATAGATCGTTGCTCAAAACATTCAAAAGATTTGATGGATTCTATTTATCTATAGCAATGTATGCAATTCAAACACGTGCCTCATATATATGACAAAATGAATTGAATATAGCTGTACGCTAAACAAAAATAGCAGTCCTAATTTACAAGCATTTGATCTTTCAAGTTGCATAATTTTCAAAAATATACTGCATTGTTTGAAATGTAGTGCTTATAATACATACAGGGATGCATATTTACAGACACTGTATCAGCAGTTTCAGTTAACTGCAGAAATGGAGCCATTCAACCTCCCACCCCCACCCCGCCACCCTTCTGAGGTGGGGCTCTTCTGAGCTCTGGAGTCTCTGGCTGACTTCAACCTCTGAGGGGCTCAGAATTGCAATCCTATGCACATCAATCTGGGAATAGTTCTCACTGGACTCACTGAACCTCACAAAACCCTACAGATATTAAGGCACAACCTTATTCCATTACGAGCAAGAAACCTGGAAATGGGTCTTTAAATTTATTTTTCTATTGTTTTCTTTATATACTGATTTTTTTTATCCCAAACAGAACCTAGTGGATAATAAGGGACACTTGTACTTATAATCAAAATACCATATTTATTCAAATCTAATGCATCATTGAATCTAATGTGCACCTTGATTTTGAAAAAGTGCACCTAATAAGTGCACCCAATGTGCACCTTGATTTTTCATCTGAAAAAGGTGTGTTTGATTTGAGTAAATATTGTATTTACCATGGTAATTAATGAATCCATCTGGATTCATTACTCAGGGAGGCAGTGAATCCCTCTGAGCAGGGATGTCACTAGGATTTGCATCTCCCAGTGTGGGAGGGCAGCACAAAATCCCAATGCAGTGGGCGGGGCAACAACCTGAATGGTGGACATGGTAATGTGCCATTGCCCTCCACCACTGATTTTTTTAACCATGTTTTAATAGAATAAAAATATTTCAAAGGGGTTTGTTTCACTGCATTCTGCTGTAAATTATGCACCCAACTGAATATAACTTGATGGGATTATTTCTACAGATCATGATTTTAGCTATTTTGGTCACTAGGAGTGTCACCACTTTCAAGGGTGTCACTTTTCTAACAAGCTAGTGACATCTCAGATTAGGACTTTTTGGAAACTTTGTACTGCCCTGGACAGACCTTCCACGTGTTTGCTTACTTGCGAGTAAAGCCATTATATGGGCCACTTTCACTTGATAGATAGATAGATAGATAGATAGATAGATAGATAGATAGATAGATAGATAGATAGATAGATGTGGCATAGCTAAGAGGGGTTGACTGGGAAAGAGAGGAAGGGAGGAATGGGAAGGTAAGTACCTGGGTGCGAGGAGATCTCCATAGGACTGGGATCTCAGGCAGCAGAGCCAGCCTCTATTTCCTGGGAGGAAGTCCCATTCACTATCATGGGACTGACTTCTGAGTAGACATGCATCGAACTGGGCTCTAAGGCTGCAATTCTCCCCACCCCCAAGGCTCCACATCGTCTCACAGCTGCTTAGAGGCTCTTTCTGAGCTGCTTATCAGCGGCTTCTTCCAGCCGCAGCGGCTCCAGCGTTTCTGCCAGGTCTTCCCACCTGGCCCCTTGCACCAGGAGTCTTTAGGCGACTCCCAGGAAAGCTCCAGGTGACCCCCAAAGGGGTCCCGACCCCCACTTTGAGAAACACAGGCTTAAAACAACATTTCAGACAGACACTTCACTTTTCTTCACTTCATTCAGTTGCAAAGCAACTGTATCCAGAGCAAATGGGAAGTGATTATCACTCTTTAACTCAATCCCTGGGAAGGGAGGAGCTGCCTCCCAGCTGAAAGCCTGGAAGATTAATTGCTTACCATGGTAAGTAGGGTGTTTTTAAGCCATTAATATTAATATTAACACCATGTTGATATTTAAGGCAAGTTTAAGGCATGTTCATTTTAAAATTAACTGTTTAAGGCAGGGGTCCTCAAACTTTTTAAATGGGGCTGGTTCACTGTCCCTCAGATACTGTCGGGGGCCGGACTATAGGTGGGGGTTTCGGGGGTGGTGGGTACTGGCAGGGCTGGTGGGGGTTCTGGGGGGGTGGTGGGTACTGGGAAGGCTAGTGGGGGGTTTCTGGGGTATGGGAGTTACTGGCAGGGCTAGTGGGGGGTTTCTGGAGGTGGTGGGTACTGGCAGGGCTGGTGGGGGTTCTTGGGTGGTGGGTACTGGCGGGGCTAGTGGGGAGATTTCTGGGGGGTGGGGTTACTGGCAGGGCTAGTGGGGAGTTCTGGGGGGTGGGGGGTACTGGCAGGCTGGTGGGGATCTGGGGGGAGCAAGGGAGGCACTTACCTGGGGAGCCCTGTGGCCATCATCCAAGCCCCCTGGCCGGCCAGGGAAGCTGTGGATGGGGCGCTGCAGCCACGCAGCCCCCCATCCAAGCCCCCTAGCCGGCCAGGGAAGCTGTGGATGGGGCGCTGCAGCCCTGCGGCCCCCCATGCAAGCCCCCTGGCCAGCCATGGAAGCTGTGGATGGGGCGTTGCAGCCGCACAGCCCCCCATCCAAGCCAAGTTCTTCCGCTGGGCGAGCGATCTGGCGGGCAAGCAAACAGACAGGCAGCCCGTCGCCATGGTGGGCACCTGCCCGGTGCTGTCCTGAGGGGATGGCTCCTCCCCCTCCCTGCCTGGTCTTGCCTGGCAGCCACTCAGCAACAGCGAGGCAGAGAGGGGGAGGAGCCGTACCCTCAGGACAGCACAGCGTGCACAGGAGCGCACCAAATTTAAAATGGCAGCCACCACCAAGCCTCTTTTCTTGGTGGTGGCCAGCAAGCCTTGGTGGGCCGGATTGAGGGCCCTGGCGGGCCGTATCCGGCCCCTGGGCCGTAGTTTGAGGACCCCTGATTTAAGGCATGTTCATTTTTAAATTAACAATGTCATTTGCATTGAGACAAAATAGCTGATATATAAACGCTGATAATTAGGTTATACCTGTAAATACTTTCTAATTAACTACTTGCCCAGTAGATACATCAAAAGTATTCCCTACATTGTGATCTCACTTTTCTAGGGAGCGAAATCTATTTTCTGATCGTTCTTCCATTGGGAGCTTATCTAGTGCAAATGCAGCAGGGCGAATCCAGCAACTTTACTTGTCAGATGATCTCACCCCTCACGAGATGCAAGAAAATACACTCTCCCTTCAAGCAGGTACTTTGCCTCTGTATGTTATTCTATGCTTAAATAATACAAAACATTCAGTCTTGTTTCTTAGCATTCTTTAGCATGTACAATGTTCCCGAACATGCTCCTGGTACCTCTAACACACAACTTGTTACTCTCTCTTCCTGCCCACAAACTGCTACCTTTGTCATGCACACAAGCAGTCACTGGCTGTGTCAGCAGGCCACTGATGCTGCTGCTTCTTTGTGGTAGTGTTTGGCTGCCATAAACTGGATGATAGGATTGGGACATTAGGTGACTTTAGGTGACCTTGGTGAGCCTCAGTGTTGCCCCCAGCAAGACCCCTCTATCCAGCCCTTGGGCAAGCCTTGTAATAAACACCAATACATTCTTATATGTAAATTTTGATATGTTTATTTGAATTTGAAATGTAAATTAGTTTTCCAGCCCCCAACACTGTGTCAGAGAGATGATGACAAAAAGTTTGGAGACCCCGGCATTAGGATACAATCCTAGAATATTTACCCTGGGTGTAAGTTCAGTTATACTCAGTGGGACTAGCAGTGTAATGCATGTTTCCTGGCATACAAGAACTCTGCCATGCTTTCTCCTGCTCTCCATTTTGCCATATTTCCTGCACTACCCAGATTCATGATCACTTTCTTAACTTGGATTCAGAAGCAGCCATTTTTTATTCTTTGAAATAGTATGTAGTATCCTTAGTCATAACTAAAGGAATTAATAATGTATAATTTCCACTTATTTCAGTGGACCTTAGTCATGATCAGTCAAATGTAGACTGCATTTCTATGTGTATACAACAAAAGTGAAAGGTATTCCATTGCACATTCTTCTGAGTAGACCTGAATTCTGAGTAGACCTGAATTACATCCTATTAGGATGTAATCCTGTGGTGGTTTTTGAGTTGTAGTGAAAGAAGATGATAAAGCTGCAAGTTATGAGGAGTATGTAAAGCAGATTATTTTTTTGGTGCTGTTCTTTCATTATGTCGGCAATCCTAAAGACACTTTCTTGGGAGTAAGACCCATTTAACACAATGGGGTTTTCTTTTGAGTAGACGTGGTCAATATTGTGCTCTAAGGGTTTATTTAGCTCCCTTTCTCACATTAGAGACATTACACATTACAGGTTTTGTCATGAAGTGTTCACCAGAGAGGGACCTTCTGCTAAGCAAGTACTCCATGATAAGTGTTGCTCTGTAACATACAGTACATATTTGTTAACAAGTATTTGTAGCTGTCACATTTTCTACTTTCAGGTGTATATTTAAACATCTTAGATTTATACCTGAATTCCAAAATGTTTGAAGAGGCCCTGTGGTGCATGACTTATACTTGAAATGAAAATGCAGAAACCAGATGTGATTATTTCTACTAACAATGATACAGATAGCAAGAGTTGCCTATCATCCTTCTGTAAAGCAATATACAGTTCATATATGTGATTTCTTATTCTAGCTTGTTGTGCTGCAATTACTGAATTGGTCCTTAATGATACAAATGCTCACCAAGTGGTACAGGTAAAATATTTTTGAATACATTTATTTGTGCACATGTTCATCTCTTTTTTATGTTTTCTCATATGCTCTTACTTGGTTGTGAATGTGAAATGAATATTTGCAAACCTCCCTCTCTCACTCTGTGTGTGAGCATTGGTGCATCATTCAGGTTTAACCTCTGCATGTATGATTTTTGTTTTAATGTGTTATATAAGCTCTTTTGGTAGTTTTCAGCTGATTTCAGGTAAGAAATTTGATGTTATTTCACTTTAACATTACTTTCGTAATGTTAATATGTAAATTATTATATTTGACTACACTTTGAATTTATCTTTCATTTGTGCTTTCTAGGAAAATGGAGTCTATACAATAGCAAAGCTAATTTTACCAAACAAGCAAAGGAATATAACAAAAGCTAATTTATTACAGGTAATCCTTTTATCCCTTTATTTCCAAACTCTTTCAACTAGTTATAGCATCTTAAAGAAACAGGCAATGGTTTATTGTATATTGGTGATATATACAATATATATATATTATATATATACAATATATATATATAGTCACAATATATACAATATACATATATACAATATATAATATGGTTCAATTCAAAGTGCTGTTATCCATTGAAATCTATATATATAAAAGAGAAAAGTCACTGACTGACTCACTGACTGACTCACTGACTGACTCATCACTGCCCTGCCAAAACCGCTGGGCCTAGAAGCGTGAAAACTGGGGTGGGTGTTCGTTCCGTGACGGAGGGGTGCACTAAGAACCGGTTTTCGGAAATTCCAACCGGAAAGGGGTGAAAAAGGGCACAATGCGTTTTCCTCCCTATACTTTGCATTAAAAATTGCTGACTCAGCAACATTCCGCCCCAACTGCTTGGCCTGAAGCATGGAATTCTGGGAGTTCCTTCTGTCACCTGAACTCCCACCAAGAACCATCTGGAGACATTTAACCCTTCAGGGGCTGAAAAGGGGGCAATGTGTTTTTGTCCTATACTTAACATGGGAGACTGAATAACATCCAGCCAGTTTGGTGCTCAGTGCCTGGTGAACTGGGGGATGTTTTCCGGAGGAAGAGGTTGAACTGGCGAGGATGCTGCGCATGGGGGGAATTTGCTCATGGAGGAAAGTTGCGCACGGGAGGATGATGCGCATGGGGGGAAGTTGCGCATGGGGGAAGTTGCACATGGGGGGAGTTGCGCATGGGGAAAAGTTGCACATTGGCGGATGATGCGCATGGGGAAAGTTGCGCATGGGGGAAGTTGCACATGAGGGGAAGTTGCGCAGGGGGGAAGTTGCGCATAGGGAAAAGTTGCGCATGAGGGGATGATGCGCATGGGTGGAAGTTGCGCATGGGTGGAAGTTGCACATGGGTGGAAGTTGCACATGGGGGTTATACACATGGGGGGAAAGTTGAGCATGGGGAAAGTTGTGCATGGGGGAAAGTTGCGCATGCGGGAAAGTTGTGCATGGGGGTTGATGCGCATGGTGGAAAGTTGCGCATGGGAAAAGTTGCGCATGGGGATGATGCGCATGGGGGAAGTTGCGCATTGGGAGAACTTGCACATGGGGAAGGTTGTGCATTGGCAGATGATGCGCATGGGGAAAGTTGCGCATGGGGAAAAGTTGCGCATCGGCGGATGATGCGCATGGGGGAAAGTTGCGCATGAGGGGAAATTGCGCATGGGGAAAAGTTGCGCCAGGGGAAAAGTTGCGCATCGGCAGATGATATGCATGGGGGAAGTTGCGCATGGATGGAAGTTGCGCATGGGGGGATGATGCGTAAGGGGGGATGATGTGCACGGGGGTAATGCGCACAGGGGGAAGTTGCACATAGGGGAAAGTTGCACATGGGGAAATGATGCGCGTGGGGACATGATGCACATGGGGTCATGATGCGCATGGGAGAAAGTTGCGCATGGGGTAAAGTTGTGCACGGGGGAAAGTTGTGCACACGGGAAAGTTGCGCATTGGGGTTGATGCACATGGTGGAAAGTTGTGCATGGGGGAAGTTGCGCATGGGGGAAGTTGCGCATGGGGGAAGTTGCGCATGGGGAGAAGTTGCACATGGGGGAAAGTTGCGCATGAAGGGATGATGTGCATGAGGGGAAGTTGCGCATGGGGGGAAGTTGCGCATCAGCGGATGATGCGCATGGGGGAAAGTTGCGCATGAAGGGATGATGCGCATGGGGGAAGTTGCGCATGGGTGGAAGTTGTGCATGGGAGATGATGCGTAATGGGGGGATGATGTGCACGGGGGATAATGCACACAGGGGGAAAGTTGCACGTGGGGGAAAGTTGCACATGGGGAAATGATGCATGTGGGGACATGATGCACATGGTGTCATGATGCACATGGGGGAAAGTTGCACATTGGGGTTGATGCACATGGGGGAAAGTTGCGCATGGGAGATGATGCACATGGAGAGATGATGCACATGGGGGAAAGTTGCGCATGGGGGAAAGTTGTGCATGAGGGGATGTTGCACATGGGGGGATGATGTGCATTGGGGATGATGCGCATGGGGAAGTGGCACATGGGGTGTTTCTGCGCCATGGGGGGATGGCATAGGGGAAATGTTACACCCGCAACGCGGGTACGCTTTTCGCTAGTCCTATATAGTTCAGGACCAGGTGACCTTAAGGTCTTTACCCGTGTGTAACTGTCCAAGCCTTATAATCAGTGTCAGTGATCCAGATCTCTGGCGTGTACTTACACGAAGTTCAATTGGTGGCACCAGTGACAGGTTCTTCCAGGACAGTGGCCCATGACCATGCAAGAGGCCCACAAGGAGTATGTCTTTTGTAAGCAGCTGCCACAAAAAAAATTTAATAGAACTGTCCATTAAAGAAGGATTGCACTGCAGCTCTGTGCAATGGTACCTGGTACCTAGGGGAAGGAGTAGGAAAGGTGGGACCTGTGGGGAATATATTGTGTATTGGGTTTGTCTCAGATTTTTCTTCTGCTACATGGCCCCACACAATCCAGTGTGAGAACTATGTTCTTCTCAAGAGTGCTTTAGTTGTGAAATTCTAATAGAAGATCCATCAGACTACTTCCTTGCCTATCTTTTGATGGGTTTTGAAAATGTTTTATTCTAGCAGTGTTTATAATGCTTTTTAAATATTATCTGCTACTAATTATTATGGGTTGTTGTACTTTGTATTGATTTGCAATTGTATTAACATTTAATTCTCTGTGTGTTTGGGTTTTGGTGGACACCTTGGCAGCATTTGCATAAAAGCTGGGAAAATAAAAATTTAAATGCATAAATAATAAAGGCAGAAGTTGGATGATTATTTAAATGCAACACATCTAGCAAAAAACCTGAATTTTCTTTCATGTGCTTTATAAACAAATCTGATCTTTTTAACATTACAAAGAGGCTAGAATTAATTAATGTTTTAATGCTGCTTACTTCAAGAAAGTTTGAAAATGTGGATCAGAAAACCTAGCCCTGGAAAGACAAAATGAAAAAAGTAAAAACCCCAGATTGATAATACAGTGGTACCTTGCTTAACAAGTGTTTCACATAATAAGCAAAAATTTCCAAGAAATTTTGCTTCACATAACGAGTTCTACTTCACTTAACAAGCAAGTGTGCTATGGGCATGCGTGCTATGCAGCCCTGACGCTCCGCATGGAGGCTCTTTAAAAGGGCTGCCGGCCAGAGGTGCCAGAGGCACCTGGAGGTAGAGGTGCCAGAGGCAGCTGCCCCTAACTGCCCCCAAGTCCCCCGACTGACCACCTTGAATCTCCAGCAGCAGCCCAGGTAAGCCTCCCAAGAGAGTGTCTTTGATTGCAGTCTCCTAACTATGTCTACTCAGAAGTAGGCCCCATTGTGTTAAATGGTGCTTACTCCCAGGAAAGGGTCTTTGACTGCAGCCTCTTAACCATGTCTACCCAGAAGTAAGCCCAATTATGTTAAATGGGGCTTACTCCCAGGAAAGTGTCTTTAGGATTGCAGCCTAAGTAGACAAAACAGGATCATGCACATTGAATTCATGTTTTGAATTCAGTTACAGAGTTTTGTTATCATTTTTAGATCCAGTTAATATTTTTATATGAATATTTTGGGGGTTGTGAAACCAATTGTCTGCGTTTCCATTATTTCCTATGGAAAAATCTGCTTCACATAAAGAGCGTTTCACTTAAAAAGCATGTCTCTGGAACAAATTAAGCTCTTTATGTGAGTCACCACTGTACTAACATATTTTTAAAATTTTTTGCTCTTAAGTTGAAGCATACTCAAATGCCATTCTGATAATATTATATTTATTTTTTACTGCTTCAAAAATATCATTTTTTTCAACCACTTGCTTTTGCTGCAAACATTTGCTTGCTTAGTATTCTTCTAATATAGACTATTTAAACAAAAGAAATTGAATGCATTTAGTAATGCTTCTGCATGGAATTGTCATTAATATATGCATTTTTACCACTCCAGTGTTATGCCTTCAGAGCCTTAAGATTTCTTTTCAGTATGGAAAGGAACAGACATCTTTTCAAAAGGTATGCACATGGAATATTGTGAGATTATAATCTAAAAATGTTTGCTTGAGTTACTGCAAGAAGCCCACAGGTTAATACTTAGCATAAGGATTAAGTCTTCATTGTATTCATTGATTTGTGGATGAAAGAACTGAAAGTGAGATGGTGTGACAAATTATGACAGTGTCCATAGATATCTCTGCAAAGAAAAAACCTTAAGGGCTAATTTAAATGTCAACCTGCTACATGGAGTCTTCTAGGTCTTCTAAGTGGAGGTCGGCCAAGGCTGAGGGTCCACCACCTTGGCCTCCCAAGTGATCCCCCATGTGTGCGACTTTGGGGGAGCACTCACAACCACATCGCTGACAGCTGGTCGGTAGGGGAAGAGTAAGATTCCTGATGGTTTGGGGTTGAGTTGCATGTTGTGGAGAGCTGTGCAGCCTAGCGTTTGCTCCACAGTTTCAGCCAGACACTGCAGGGGGTTAGGCGAGTGGATGGCAGTCCTTTATCTTCCACTGCTCCATTCATGCATCCTTCAGGAGGAGCCATATATGTTACCATCTATGCTACTCAGAATGGAAGCCTGTATAGCATGGATCATTCCCTTTCTCCTCCAACACATAGGTATTGTTCTGGGAGTTGATAAATAAAAACATACATATAGAGTGCAGAAAAAAGTTCAATTCAGATTTTAGAACCTCCAGATTTTAATCCAGGAAAAAAACCTGGGAAAATATCCAATAAAGTAATTTGAAGAAATTTAAAAAATAATTTACCATACAGGCTATGATTACTTATAATATTTAAGGAAGTAATGTTTAGGTTACAGTTTGCAGCACACTTTCCTACGATTAATTTCCATTAAATTCAGTTGAATGTACTTCAGAGTACACGTTTGTAGGATTGCGCTAAACTTTAATAAACTATTATTTGATTAGTGTTCCTCAAAATACTAAAATGTGTTTTAAATTTTATACTTTATTTACGCAAATATAATGCATCATCAAATAGAATGTGCACCATGATTTTGAAGACTAAAGCTGCAATCCTAAAGGCACTTTCCTGGGAGTAAGACCTATTGAACACAATGGGGCTTACTTTTGAGTAGACATGGATAGGATAGTGCTGTAAGGGTGCAATCCTAAGCATATCTACTCATATGTTAGTCCCGTTGTGTACTGTAGGACTTTCGGGAAAGTGTGTATAAGATTGCAGCCTAAATTTGGCTGAAAACAATGACATTATATTCGGGTAAATATTTTTATAACTTAAAAATACAATCACTTATAAAAGCTGCAGATGGCAAACACCTCAAGGGGCACTGTCCCTTTTCTCTCATATGAGAAAATGCCTCTCTGTGATGTCTTTTTGCACACATGTACATTATTTAAGAAGAAATATAGTATTATTTTTGCTTCAAAATCTATTGAATTTATACTCATACGCAGACTAATGCAAATTAATGCACAGTTAATTGAAACAAACTCATCTGAGTTATAGTAATTTCGCTATAGTCAGTCCTAATAATATTTTAAGTGGGTGCACTATGGAAACTCTTTATGTACTAACAATGTAGTATGTGTTAAGCAAGTATTATGGACTCTTCAGAGGACCTCCACTGTGAAATAACATAAAGATAACCCATAGATATAAAATACTATATTTATACTGCATTTTTAGATTTCTTTTAAGGCAGAAGCAGAGATAAAGGTTGATGAAGTTTCTGTCAGGCAGCTAGGAAACCATCTGGAGAACTACTAAAATTTACCATTCAATGGTTCTGTATTGTTACACTGCTATATTATTATAATGAAAAATATTATCACAGTGTACTATGAGCATTTATATCAATGTTTGATATTTTTAAATTTATTTCTTAATTGAAGAAATTGAAGATCAGACAAGTTTCCTTGGTGTAAAGAGGTTTAGTATGTTTCTAACTTGTATATCATTTTTTCATAATACTATTTTGCATCAAGAAAACTGGCCAAATATAAACTCTTCTGCACTGTGTGAAATTTTAGCCTTTATTTTTATATCAGGGGGCATTGAATTAGGTGTAAATTTTATTGAGCAGCCCACAAACCTACATTTTTTGTAGACTCTTCCCTACAGAGTTATTTGAGAGCTTCATTGACATTGGGCATTACGTCCGTGAAATCAGTGTTTATGAAGAGCTGGTATCAAAACTAAATTCATTTCTGGTAAGTTGTAAAACCTTTATTGCTTATTCAAATTAAATCTGCATTTTCAGTGGTGACTCACATAAAGAGCTTAATTCATTCTGGAGGCATTCTCTTTAAGTGAAACACTCTTTAATTGAAACGGATTTTCCCAGTGGAAATAATGGAAACCCAGACAATTGGTTCCACAACCCCCAAAATATTCATATAAAAATATTAACTGGATGTAAAAATGATAACAAAACACTGTAACTGAATTCAAAACATGCATTCATTGTGCATGATCCTATGAAGTCTACTTAGGCTGCAATCCTAAAAACACTTTCCTGGGTGTAAGCCCCATTTAACACAATGGGGCTTACTTCTGAGTAGACATGGTTAGGAGGCTGCAATCAAAGACACTTTCCTGGGAGGCTTACCTGGGCTGCTGCTGGAGGTTCAAGGTGGTCGGGGGCGGCACTTGGGGGCAGTAAGGGGCAGCTACCTCTGGCACCCCCATGCAACTGCCCCCAAGTTGGGGGCAGTTAGAGGCAGCAGTGCTGGCCGGCAGCCCTTTTAAAGAGCCTCTGTGTGGGGCGTCAGGACTGCATAGTACAAGTGTCCATAGCGCGCTTGCTTGTTAAGTGAAGCGGAACTTGTTATGTGAAGCAAGATTTCATGGACATTTTTGCTTATTATGTGAAACGCTTGTTAAGCAAGGTACCGCTGTACTAAACTCCTTCAACAGTATCAAATTGAAAAAAAGCTTGGACTTGGATAAAGGAGTCATCTAACTATAGGGCAATTTAAAATAGACAAATGAAAAAAGTAATGTTCTTTTCTTGCATGTCTCTGTTCTGTCTGAACTTAATGCATCTATTGAATGGTTGGGGTGGATGAGTGGGTTGGCATGAAAAATTGTGATGAAACATATGGGAGAGGGTAGATGACCAAAGTACAGTAATTACAACTGAGCTGTTAGGTAGTCAGAACTATTCATAAAACCTAACATCAAAATAAGGATTTTAATTTGTTGCATAACTAGGAGGATGAAGTTAAGCAAATTGCTGAAAATATCGAAAACATTAATCAGAACAAAGCTCCCACAAAATACATTGGGAATTATGCAATATTAGATCACCTTGGCAGTGGAGCTTTTGGAAGTGTTTACAAGGTAAATTTTGATAGATATCTTTTGAGGATTCCTCTTTATTATGATGTTGTTGCAAATGTATTTTACACCATTTTCTTCCTATAATAGTGGATGTTATGATGGCTTGAATTTGTGGAATCCTTGTCAGTAATTATGATGCTGTTTTGTTTTCTCCCCATAAATAGCCGTACTTGAGAAAGCTGGTATAATATAATGGCTAAGGGTACAAGCCAAGTAGGTGTGCAAAGGAGTACACTGTAAGAGTGTGATTCAGAAAGTCTTATCTTCAACTCAGTAGATCTTCTAAGGCCACCTGTTCCTTTTCAGTTCTCATAAGAGTTCTCAAATCTTCAAAATATATTTAATAATTAGCTGTTTTACATAGTGTTATAAATCATAAAGAAATATTAAATATTATTCTCTCAACCACCATGTACCCATGCCTTGGGGAAGCTCCAGTTTCCGATTATCATTATTTCAGAGCCCACGTATCTCATGTAACTATCTCCTACTGCACCATGCGAACCCCAGTCTTTTCAGGTTGATAGTTAGATAACAGGAAAAAGAGTGTCAGAATAAAAAACAATGAAGTTGGTTTCGACAAGATAGTAATGCATGCGTCCTTTCTTCTCCTGGTCAGTGTTCAGATCCACAATGGATATTTTGTCTACCCTAGGTTAGAAAACACAGCGGCCAAAACCTTTTAGCAATGAAAGAAATCAATTTGCATAACCCAGCATTTGGAAAGGATAAAAAAGATAGAGACAGCAGTGTAAAAAACATCGTCTCTGAATTGACCATAATTAAAGAACAGGTAAGTCCTGAGTAGAAAATATTCCATTTTCTGAGCAACCAGTAGGGCTTTCTTTGAAATAATTGTGTTTAAGATTTGTGTGCCAGTCAAAACAATTTTTAAGTATGCTTTAAAAATGTGTTTTAAATACTCCCTTCATACTAAGATTATCGATTGAAAGCAGTGGTCTTGCTGTGCATTGGCAAATGCTTCTCTGGTGCCAAAAGCCTGACCATTCTGCCAGAGATCATTCATGCATCCCAATTGTTTGCCACATCCAGTGCTTCTGTCTTGAAATATGGATGCAAAACCTGCTGGGATGTCAGAGGCCAGAAGCTGCAGAACATCACCAAAAATTGTGCACATGTTTTTTGTTCTGTTTTGTTTTTGCGGAGGCTGCACCACAGAATGGTAAGCTCTGTTTGAATGGGGGAGGACTTAGGAAGGATCCTGGATCTAACCCTGGGCTGGAATCTAGAGACATAAGACTTTCCTCCTTGCTCTGGCACTGCCTCAATTGCTGCGGCACCATTGGGAAACTCCTTTCTGAACTTCTCTTAAGAAGGAATTACCTTTCAGTTCCTCTGGTGGCTTGTGACCACCACTTTGGGAACCACTCCTATAGAAGATTGAAATGCCAGCACAAGGTTGTGAAGTAATTTTTAAAATATATAAAATATTTTTAAAATGAAAGTTCTATCTAACTCTAATTGTGTTTATTTATTGTAGCTATATCATCCTAATGTTGTACGATATTACAGAACCTTTTTAGAAAGTAAGTATTCAAATTTACTGGACCACATTCTGAAACTACTGTATTGTAAGATGTTTATTAAAAAATTAAAAAGGACTGTTCATAGCTTCACATATCATGAAAATCTTGGGCTTCTGCTAGAAAAATCCTTTATTGGAAGATATTTTAATTAGATGTTTCATCAAGTTTTAAGGAAGAGAACAAGGAGCCAGTCTTAAAGTTCCAGCTCACATATTTTGTCTGATGACTTAAGTGTAAATTTTCCAACCAGCTCAGGATTCTTTGGCCCTTTTAATAATCATGAGTATGGCATGAATTGTAGTAAGTGTTGACATGGGCATGTTGGATTTAATGTCTTACACTAGTCTGATGTTCCATAGTCAATCCTGGATGCAGATCCTGATGTAATTTTGCTCCTGCTGTTTCATTTTGTTGTGTGCAGATGACAGGCTCTACATAGTTATGGAACTCATCGAAGGAGCACCACTGGGAGAACATTTTCATTCTTTGAAGGAAAAACAACAACTGTTTTCAGAAGATAGAATCTGGAATATATTTATTCAGGTAAGGCCTTGCATTTCCCCCCAATTTTTCTACATCATCCCTGCAATCCAGAGTAACTACAGGAAGATGTTAAGAGGCACTTACTCTGGATTGCTCTACGCATTTCCCATAGGTGGCACCATATCTACGTCAGTGTAAAAGGTCCCGTAGTTACTTTGGATTGTCGCCTTAGAGCACAATCCTAACCCTGTCTACTCAAAAGTAAGCCCCACTGTGTTCAATAGGTCTTACTCCCTGGAAAGTGTCTTTAGGAATGCAGCCTTAGTTTCTCATCTTGGAGTCATAATTAATTGGTGCTTATTGTGTCCAAGGATCAGAACTAATGCCACTGATCTGGAAACATTTTATTAATAACCATTTCATGTTTATCTGTATGTTTTGTGCATGTATATTTTTTTGCAGAGGCATGCAGGCATTTTCCTTCAATTTTGGTTGCAAGAGTGTTGCATCTTCCCGCCACTGAAGCTGCTATGTTTGGTGTGAACAATTGCTGCTCTGCTCCTTGCTATAATAAGAATAGAATAATTGTTTTGTGAAATATGTTTGGCAGATGTTGAAGACATCTGTCACATGACAAAGGGAACCCAGTTTCCAAAACACGCAAATACCCTGAGCCGTGTTGTGACTTTTTTGTTTAATTTTATGCTAGGGACACAGAACATCTTCAAAACATGCCATACTGGCATAAGGGATTTCTGAATACACACTGTCAGATCCATAGCCATAGGTGAACATTCTGGATTGTATTAAGTCCAGCCTTATTGGTTCAGAATTACAAATCCCCCTCCACCAAATTCCACCTTGAATGTAATTCTGTGATATCCTTAGCCTTCAGGGAGCCTGACAGCACAGTCCAGAGTAACTACGGGAGCTCTTATGTTGACGTAAGAGGCATGTACGTCAACGTAGTTATGGCGCCACCTATGGGAAATCTACAGGAAATGCATAGAGCAATCCAGAGTAAATTTTTCTTATGTCAACATAAGAGCTCCTGTAGTTACTCTGGATTGTGCTGTGAGTGAAATCTCACAGCAGAGCATGAAGAAATCTCTAAGTTGATTTAGACCCAGACTTCAGGCAAAACAGAAGAGCTTCTCCAGGTGTGAGACATTCAATAAAATCCAGTATATGTTTATTCAGAAATACAGTATGTTCCATTGTATGCAATGCAGTTTACTCCCAAGGAAGTGTGCATAGGATTGCAACCTTTGGTGAGCTTTCTGCACATTTGAGGACAAAGTTACCTTCTCCTGTGCAGAAGTATATACAGTGGTGCTTCACATAACAAGTTTAATTCATTCCAGAGGCATGCTTGTTACATGAAATGATCTTTACATGAAGCAGATTTTTCCTATTGGAAATAATGGAAACTCAGATGATTGGTTCCACAGCCCAAAAAATATTCTTATAAAAACATTAACTGTTTATAAAAATGCTTACCACAACACCTCAATATAACACAGTACAAAATACTGTAATATATAGTAACACACAACACAGCAATAAAGAATATACTGTACAATACTAAACTGTACTGTACCTTTGAAAACCTTCATGGCTGGTGTGAGGGTTACAGAGAGGGGGATGACTTTCACAATCACTAATGGAATCACTGCTATCCATTGGCTCGATGGAATCTTTGTCTTTTTGTGCAACTTTAACATTCCCAAGCTGCTGATGGGGAGCAGCACTAGAACATTGATAAGGCACACCTTCCACACTGCCACACACAGATTCCACATACAAACCTGGCTCAGGCTGCTCCCCACAGACCCTCTATGAGTTCCCTGGCCATGGAAGCCTATTCTAAACTTACCCAGTAGACATGGTTAGGATTATGCTCTTTCACAATCACTAATGGAATCACTGCTAGCTCAAGGGCTAGCTCAAGCTGGTCTCCTCGTCCCCCTGTGAGTTACCTTGCCATGGAAGCCTGTTCCAAACTTCTGCAGAAGTGGTGTTTACTCAGGACAGTGCTCTTTACCCAATTCCGGGAAGTCCTTGCTCCAACGTAAGAATAATTTACTTTGGATTGCAATATGAATTTCCCATAGGTTTTCACTAGGGGGTGCCGTAACTACATTGACATAAATGGCTCTTAGTGCTCCCATAGTTACTCTGGATTGTAGGGTTTGTCTTGCATAGCATTGACCTTATAACTCCTTCCACTCATTTTTTATCCTCCAAAGTCTCTGCAACCCACCCATAAGGCACCTTCAGCTTTAATGCTGCATTAAGTGCATTTGATAAGTGCTAATATGGATGGCTTTGCATGTGCAGTAAGACCTTTTTTTCATCATAAAGCTGTGTTTAGCTCTTCGGTATTTGCACAAAGAGAAGAGGATTGTCCACAGAGACCTCACTCCAAACAATATCATGCTGGGAGATAAGGATAAAGTAACCATCAGTAAGTTTAATTTTGTAATTTTTTTGTAATATTAGCAGGTTTCAGTAGGAAATTATTTCATAGTGAAGTCTTGTGAATTCAGAATCAATGAGAAATGTTTCTAATGCATATTGAACACTGAAGGCTGTGGTTTCCACAATAGTTGCAATAATTGTCCAGAGTTTCAAATGGGTCTTTCCCAACCCTAAGATGTCATGGATTCAACCTGGGATTTTTTTGCATGTAGAGCATGTGCTTTCCCACAGATCCTTCCACATGTTAGTGTGCTTTCTGTGTTCTTTTCCTTGTTCTATATAAGAAAGTAATACATTTTTCAAAGCCATCGGTGTGACATATAGTTGCTGCTACTTTTTCATAATTCACAGGATGCAGAAATAGACTTCATGTCCTGGGGTTACATGCTTATGCTTTATCTAAATGTTCTGCCCAAGATAATGTCAGGAGACTTTGGGTGGAGAAGTGTTTGATTTTTCTCTCATCTTAAAAATGGGGAAGACACAATCTGAGTTCACTTACAGCTCAACCATAACTTGCTCTAGAACAGGCTCTAGAATTGTAATATCTTCTCCTTACACAAAGGAGAGCTATGGCAATCCCAGTGGGGCAACTCACACATCTGCACCACCTAAAGAATTGAGACAAATCTGAACAGCCAGGACTGTCCAGGAATTGAGTTAGAATTGGAATAAGTGCTGGATCCTGGTCCCACTACCTGTTTCCTGCCTGCTCGCCCCTGGGAACATCCACTGCTCGCCCTCCTTCCACCAAAATACCTCCTTCTCACCTCCCAACCTCCATGCCAGTTAAGCTCAGCCTGTGCAAACATACCATTTCTGGGGCCC
The DNA here is from genome assembly GCA_030015325.1 of Cryptoblepharus egeriae. Lineage (NCBI taxonomy): Eukaryota > Metazoa > Chordata > Lepidosauria > Squamata > Scincidae > Cryptoblepharus > Cryptoblepharus egeriae. Next base: position 38,738,684 of record JAREYC010000004.1, on the reverse strand, counting down.
ACAGCAGCATGTGCATGTTCTGGCCGATCTCCCTGCAGGGTGGTGCAAAAGTGCTTTATGACACTCTCTGTTATGCCCCTTTCTGTTACTTCTTCATCTGTTCATTGATCCTACTTTCAAACAACAGCCTGATTATATCCAGTTCTTTGTGTTTAGTGTGTCGTTAAGTGGGGATAGGGAAGGCAATGGAATATTGTGGGTGATGATCTCTATTGAAATATAACACTTTTTCTGACAGCTACCAATTCAAAGCCAGGAGTCCAAAAATGAACACATTTTCTCTGGTGGATGCCTTTTTAATTTGGAAGATGCTTCTTTAAAAAAGAGCATAATTCCCCTTATGTTCTTCTGGCTGAGAAGGAAGCGCAGAGGTTCTTCAGATCATAATTTTGAAGACTGTTTCTTTCCAAAGTTAAGCATGATCTTGCAGTAAGGAAAGGGTGGTTTACATAATAATGCTAAATTAGGAGTGGCTGCCACATCTATCCAAAATTTCTGGAGCCTTGTTGATTGCATTGCCATACCTTTGACAGGTCCCCCATGAATATGTGGCATTGAACTGAGCCCATACTCATTCATTCAGCAGATATTTGTCACCTTAAATTACCACATGGGAGACCATTTTATTCTATTTTATGATGCAGACTGAATGAGACGGGTGATTCTCACTATTTTTGCAATGTACTAAACTTAATAATTCTTCATTCAGTTAATTTGTTGTTGGTCATATATCCCTAAAAGACAGTATCACAATTCAACTTACAATCCAGAGTAACTACGGGAGCATGTAGGAGACATTTATGTAGACGTAGTTATGGCACTACCTAGTGAAAACCTATGGGAAATTCATATTGCAATCCAGAGTAAATTGTTCTTACGTCGGAGCAAGGACTTCCTGTAGTTATTCTGGATTGCGCCTTTTGAATACTACAAAGAAGATGTTTTAAATGAAGAACAAATAAGCACTAAAAAGGGAGTATTATCTCAATTTCCTTTGGGGCAAAAAAAGCTTTCTTAATGTTCTGATTTCACATTTAGGTTTTATGAATAATTAAAGAAAATGCTTATGAGCTTTTCAGTGTGTGTTTTAAGTAACTGTGCAATTACTATAAAACACTTTGAAAGATAGTCTTAAGGCTTTATCACATTGATAGCTAAATACCATAAACTGGAATTGAATTGTTGGTATGACTTGCCTTGTTCATCTGTGGAAGATGTAAAAGGAGATCAAAACCCAGTTGGCTGGATTACATGTAATTATATGTGTGTTAGGGATAGCAAGCAATGTAACTGTTATAACTATTACATCTGAAAGCTAAGGAACATTCAGGCCTCTTCTATTCCCTTCTTAGCAGGCCTCCGTCAGTCTTGAAAGACTATGGTATCGTGCTTGGTGCTGCATATGCTGCATGTGAAGCACGAAAGCCTGGATTGGATTGTTATGGAGGATAGGCTGTTACCCAAGCAGCAAATCCCCCCTCTCCATGCCACTGAATTTATTTATTTATTTATTTAAGTAATTTGTATCCTGCCTTTCTTCCCCCACAGGGGGGAACTCAAGGCGGCCAAACAATTAAAAAACAATAAAACACCACTAAAATTACATATGGTAATAAATAGAGATAAAAACACATTAAAATGTAGTTAAAATACAATTAGATTAAAGCTAAAAACGTAGACTAAAAACGATAAAACAGAAAAAGATAAAAAAAGATAAAAGCCCCCCAACCTCTGCCCCCATTTAAAAAGCTTTTTTAAAATAAAAGGTCTTAAGGCTCCGCCTGAAGCTCTGTAGTGAGGGAGCTTTCCTCAGTTCTAAGGGGAGGGAGTTCCAAAGCCGGGGTGCCACCACCGAGAAGGCCCTATCTCTGGCCGCCACACCTCTCACGTCTCTTAGTGGCGGCACAGTCAGAAGGGCCCCCTCAGATGACCTTAGGTGACGGGTCGGATTGTAAGGAAGAAGGCGGTCCCTCAGATACCTTGGACCCAAGCCGTTTAGGGCTTTAAAGGTCAGGACCAGCACTTTGAATTCAGTCTGGAAACAAATGGGCAGCCAGTGTAGTCGCTGAAGCAGTGGCCCGACAGAGTCGAACCGACCAGCCCCAGCAACCACACGGGCCGCCGCATCCTGGACTAGTTGAAGTTTCCGGACCATCTTCAGAGGCAGCCCCACGTAGAGCACATTGCAATAATCTAGTCTCGATGTCACTAGGGCATGGTCACCGTGGCCAGATCCAAGCAACTCAGGTATAGTTGCAGCTGGCGGATCAGCCGAAGCTGAGCAAAGGCTCCCCTGGCCACAGCCGCCACCTGGGACTCCAGGAGCAGCTGTGAATCCAGGAGAACCCCCAAGCTGCGAACCTGCTCCTTCATCCAGAACGGGATGATATTCCAATACCCGAGTCGAGGACTTCCGGACCAGGAGAACTTCTGTCTTATCAGGATTTAATCTCAGCTTGTTCACCCTCATCCAGTCCCCCACTGCCTCCAGACAATGATTCAGGACTTCAACTGCCTCCTTGGACTCAGGAGGAAAGGAGAGATAGAGCTGAATTAGTCCAATGGAAAGGCAGAGCCCATACGATTGGATCCAGCTGGCATCACAGAGCTGGGCTAAGGACAGGAGCTCACCCTGTCTTGTGGAGCTGACCCGGGTCTTGAACCCTGGCCTGCTGGTCAACAGGCACAGCGTCTTTATCGCTTGCGCAGACTTAGCAGACTTTACATATACACACATTAATTTAAAATTGGATTCAAATAAGTTAAAATACTTTCATTTTAAGATCAGTATTCCCACATCCTCATAAAAAGCATAGGAAATTGAAAATTGTCACTTTGATTTAAACACTGTGTAAAGTGGTAAAGTGTGTTCAAAAGCACCTGCAAGGCTGGTGCTGCCCCGCTGCTGCTGGATCCAGGACTGCCTATGGAACAGGTACGCTGCTGCAAGGTGGCTTGGGGGCAGGAGGAGGGCAAGGATGGAGTATAACAGAGTAGGGGGGAAGACCGGATGGATCACGCCCAGGAGAATAGTGGAATTGGCAGAAATGCTTAATCCTGTTACTCCTCCTTGCAGATTTGGAAGCCTGACACAAGGCTGCTCATATAGTTCTGATGGGGCTGCACAGCAATTGTGCAGATTGGAGCTTCATCTGGGATAAGAGGACAAGTGTCCCCTTATCTTGAGTAGATCTCCAGCCTGCTTCTTCCCATCACTGGATGCATCATGAGCCAAGTACTGATGAGCTTTGCCAGTACTGATTAGGACTGGCCTGTAAATCTACATTGAATAAACTGATACAGGATGAAGTTTCCTCCTCCCAACATTTTGAAGGTGCAGTTTAACAATGATTCCAGGGTGCCGCCTGGGGAAATTACTGTGATTAAGTTTTGTGCATGTTGCACCTCCTGCCAATCCTGTGATAGTCTGCTGAAGAAAGAGGGAGGGGGAAAACCCAACGAAATTAAACCATGTTTGTAAACTAGTACGCTAGGGGGAAAATTAGGCCTGAATGTAATTTAGAAATGCCAGAATAGCTTAGCTGCAGACCTCTACCAGCTTAATAACTAATTAGAACATCCCAATTGCAACACCTTCTATTTTAAACATCTTTCATGTTCTCATTGTACAAGGAATTCCCTTCTAACTTTTAATGTTCAAATATGGGAGGGGGAATTCTGTTCATGCTTATTTAATGGATGCTGCTTTGAAGTGGTGTATATATAATTGGCAGGAAGCTCTCCTATGAAGTGCTAAAGGAGAGAACAGAAGACTTTTCTGGCCCTGAATATGTATAACATTCCAATCAGTAGCATAGCCAGAGAAGTTTTCATAACAGTAAGTTTTGAAGGTACTGCAGTGTGCAATGTAATTCCCCTCACCGTCTGAGCCATAGAAGGCAGTGAGAACATAGTGTGGCCGCTGATAACATGGCCGTTTCAGCATCATGAGTACAATACTGTTGCAATCCTGCTTTAACTATGCTATTCTTAAAGGTGTTAAACTTATACACTGTGCTCTTAATGCTGACTTAGGCAAGGAAATGCTACAGTTTTCCTGCCAGGCATTTCCAAAACAACATTTTCCAGTGCCTGCATATAAATTATAGCGCATGGATTACAGTTTTCATTTCTGTTGCCTTAACTAGAAACGTGACATTAAAACATGAAGCATAAATGACAGCAGAAATATTAGTCATTACATGAATATGTATGTGGATGTATATTTACTTGATTTCTATTCTGCCTTCCTGTCTAAAATTATCTCTTCAATGAGAGGTTCTCAAATGTTTTGGTCTCCAGAGTCCTTTACTCTAAATGGCGTCTCAGGGAGTGAGACTCCCAGAGTGATGCATACATGGAGTGGGGCAGCACAAAACTGCCATTATGTGGCCGTATGTGGCCTTTATGGCATTTTTGTGGAGCCCCTAAGGGTATCTTAGAGTCTGATCTTATTGGGCTTTAGCACTGGTGCTGAGCAACAGCATTGGTGCGAGGTGATCTAAGCATTCTGGAAAGCATGTTTACAGCACTTGGAGAGTAAGAAATGCCAGTAGTAAGCCAGCACCGGCTGGTGCTAGGCCAGGCACCAGGAGGAGGATGCTGCACACTTACTAAAAGTAAGGGAGGTGCTCTCTTTCAGGGTGTTAGGGGAGGTGTTCCAGTTTTGGGGGAGGAATTGATAGAGTGGGACTAGTAGAAACCTCCTCTAGCAGATCCTATTGTATACATCAAATTAAAAAGTCCAATTTGGAAGTTCTCTACAAAATAGCTGGCACAGTCTCAAGGAAGCTCATTGCAAAGCCTGGGGCTTTCTTTGGGGGAAGGGGATGAAAGTACCTTTCTCCCAAGAAGAGGAAAGCTCTGGTGGCTTCCTTGTGTCTGCTGGATGTAGCAATACCCATTGTAGCACCATTGATTCTCCAGGCACTGGGAAGCATAGGGTTGGGCTGTGTTAGTGATTGAATTCTTAGGAGAACAGTTTGAAAAATTCTGTCTCCTTGTATAAGGTGGCTTACATTACAATATTTGGAACTTTTTCTATTCCTCCAATAGCTAATATGTTCACCAAGAGAGAAAGGCTTGCCATTCCCTGGATGGGAAAGCCCCTCCTCTGGAAGAGGCAGGTCTAGTCGTAAACGAGGCAATGACTCCTTCCTGGTGCATCCCCTCCCCAGACCAGATCCTTCCTCCCAGGAAGACGGTTTGGTCATAAGGCTCTGAGCCACATAGCTCAGCTCCTTGGGGACAATAGGCCCAGGACCCCTGATCCTGAAGAGCCCTGACAGACCGACACCATCACAACTGATGAGGATATTCAGGAAGAGGGTGAACTCTCGGAGGAGGATCCAGATCATCATGGCAAGGGCTATGCTCTCCTGGGTGGATGAGCTCTGGAAGAAGAACCCGAGGCTACCCTCACCATTCCTGAACACAGATGAATCTATCCCTAGCATCCTCTCTAACAGCCGGCACCTCCCTTGACGCCTTCCAGTTTACAGCCAGAGCCATGGCTTCCAACGTCCTCTCCAGCTCAGGAACTGGGATGTAGATCAGGGAGGCCAATCCAAGCTTGTCACAGTCCCTTTCAAGGGCAACAACCTCTTTGGCCAAGCTCTTGACCAGCTGCTGGTCGAGAACAAGGACAGGAGAAAAGTGCTCGCACTGTCCAAGGGAGAGCATTGCCGAGGCCACGGTTCAAAGCTTTTTCGTGGCCAAAGAGGCAGCCATCGCAGTAGGGAAGTCTCCTTCTGCAGACAATACTCCAGGTCCCACTTGTTCCCTCGGAACAGACCTGCACAAGCCAGCAACCAAGCTTGCTCCTCACTGCCCTCATCCTCCGCCCCAAGCACAAAGGCCCCAGGGTTGCCTGATGGCATGTCCCCCCAAGAAGCACCAATTGGTGGGGGGGGGTCTGCAGCTCTTAGCAGATTAATGGAGCCTTTCGACAACAAACCAATGGGTCCCGGAGACTGTCATGGTGGAGCATGCTAGACAGTCCACCATGTCATGCTAGAGTTGTATCGGACCCCCCAGGACTGTTTCTGGAACTTTCCAAGGTCCAAAGTTCCAACCAAACATTCCAACATGATGAAGGTGATTCAACACCTCCTAGACATCAGGGCAATAGAACCAACCGGGAATGGAATTTGGATTTGCCTCCGCACCACAGGTGTTCACCAAGATCCTTGTGGCCCTTGTGGCTGACCTGCACCTGCAGGGGGTCTTCCTTATCCCTATCTCAACAACCTCTTGTGTTCTGCTCCCCATCCCAGGACCAAGTGGAATGGGATATCAAATGGACACTGGACTGTATTCAGTCCCATAGCTTCATTGTCAATCTGGCCAAAAGTTCCCTTGTCTGGCTGAAAGATCAAGCATCTGGGCCTCTTCATCAACACACAAATCTCACTTTTCTCCTTGTCCCGGGAGCAACAGGAAAACTACAGTCAACTCTCAAGGGTTCTGGAGAGAGGCCCCTAGGCCGCCTTCAACTGATATGCCTACTGCATGAGATCTGCAGAGCAGCCACATGGTCGTCTGTCCACACCTTCATCAAACACTGCAGGGTGGACATGGAGGCCTCCATGAGCCGAGGCCTTCATGGGCAGAAAGATGCTTCTGCTTCAACAAGATTTGGAGCATATTTAAAGCCCCTCTCATGTTTTATCCACCCATTTTTTGGTCTTCCTACAGTTCTGGTAGATCCCTTCCAGGGAATGGCAAGCCTTTCTCTTCTAGTGAAAGATGGGATTTCTCACCTAAGAATCCTTGTTCTGGGAGAGAAAGGATGCCATTCTGCCTGCCACTGTCATCCACAGGTGGCCCACTTGGGTTATCTTCTCCCCGGGGAAAGGGTCCCGTTCAGGCTACTTTACTAACCTCTAACCTTCCTCAGTGGTTACATACTGCATACAGCAGCACAGGTGTTTCACCTCCAGCTTCAAGACAGGGAAATCATATACCTGAATTTCCATACATCTGGAGGACACTTGATATCTTTACTGCTCTGCAATACCAGTCTGGGGAGGGGATGCCCCAGTAAGGAGTTATCATCTTGTTTACAACTAGACCTGCCTCTTCCGGAGAAGGAGCTTGCCCATATAGGTAATGGCAATCCTTTCTCTCCCAGAACTGGGATTCTCAGGTGATAAATCCTGTCTTTCTCTTCCCCAGACTGAATTTTCACTGACTGTTCCAAATATCTTTCATCAGATCTCCCTCCCCTGATTGAATGTCCCATTGCTTACCAGCTGCAGATATTTTAACCGTCCAAATACAGTGATTGTATCCAAAGGAAACAAACACTGACTAAGCAACACTGAAATCAATGGGACCCAAGTTAGTCTTGATTCATTTGTCTGCATTGATTTTAGTGGTGCTTAGTCAGGTTTTGTTTTCTTTGAATGAATCACCCCTTCTCATCAGTGTACTGTGATGCTTCATAAAAAAGCAGTTAAAGCAGGAGCTAACCTGCACTAAAGCATACAGCCATTGCATGGTGCTCTTGTATTGCAGAAAATAATCATTGTGGCTCATTTAACCTTTTCAAATAGAGAATTGAAACAGCATTTGCTATATGCCCAAAATAGCTCTAGAAAACCATTAGCCCAGAGTAAAATAGATAGCAAGACAGTGGCGTCACCCTAGCTTGCTGATTTTGGAAATCCTTTTATTTCACCTTGTGGTTACCAGGCAGGGTGGATTTCATTTATTCTTTTAAAAAATAATGACACCAGTCTACCCTTTGTTTAATATTACATGAATTAGTGTAGATGTTTTTCAGAAGGTGAGAAAATAGTATGTGTTTGATAGTAATAGGTGACAAGTAGACAGCATGCATAGAAATACATTCTAAGGTATGAGCAAGCAATTAATCAATTTGAGAATTTTCTCAGCATGAGAAGCTTCTACTGCACTTTTTGAAAATACAATAACAGTTCCACCAATAATGTTATGCACCCACTAATTAGAGAAAACAGGGAAAGACAAGGAAACAGCATCAAATAGAATGACAATTTTACTCTAATTCTGCTGTAGGAATTGCCAAGCTTATTATCCGTAGCATGAGCATGTAGCAGTTGCTTTTGACAGGAAACTTACAGAGGTGGCACCCATTTCCAATTTCTGTCTCTGTGTGTCACTAAAAAAAAAGTCCCAGCATTGTCTTTTTAGCTTTTCAGACTGAATAAGGCTGGCACTGAGCACAATTCAGTGCAAAATAACCTTTTAAAGAGTTCACAATTTAGATTAACTGGTAGGTCACTGCTACTTAAGTTGACCTAAATGAAGAATTGTTGAACGACGTAGCCAATGCTACAGATAATATGCTCTCTTATTTAGCTTGATCTTGTTGTTTACTTAGAACAAAGATGTACTGTTTTTCCATGGGACTTGTTCCTGATAAGAATTGCAGTTTCATATATTGGGAGTAGCATGTACATAGATAGGGTTGCCGTAATTGTCGTCCACCAAATTGGGACAGGATCCTCTGTCACACTTGCCAGTATGTGAACACAATCCCCCAAAATTGGGGCTGTCCCTGTTTTTCAGGACACATGGCAACCCTACATGTACAAGACCAACATTGTTATACATGGATTTTTCTAATACAGGGATTTGACTTGGTATGAATGGCCACTGCAAATGAGACGGAATGTGCCCACCTCTGGAAAAGTGGAAAAATGCATCCTTTTAAAAATCACAGATTGAAAAACTGCTTTTCTTACTGTTGTACAGAGTCATACAAACAATCATGCAATTCTTCAGCTGAGCTAGACAAAGGCAGGGGATCATTTGCATGTCTAACTGTTGACTGCCTTTCTACAACAGTAAGAAAAGCTGTTTTAGTAAGGGTAAAAGGTAAGTAAAGAAAAGCTTTTTAAACTGATACCCTCAGGAAGTCGAAGAATCAAATGTCTGCAGATATTGAGACATGACCTTATTTCATTAGGAGCAAAGGATGAGCAAGAAACAATGAAATGTGTTTTTAAATCTTTGTTTCCAGTTCTTTAAATCCATGTGTTTTTTTAATCCACGGTGGGTTCTGGAACAGAACCCTAGTGGATAACCTTGGAAGAATTAAGGAAAAGCTTGTAGTTGAGTCCATGCTTTGCACATAAGAGATTTCTGTTCCATCCTTGGCATCTCTAGGTATTGCTAAGAAAAAGTCCTGATAAAAAGTTAAAAGATTGTATGCTGCCCTTATTAGGCATCTTTCCATGACTTATGGCTTGTGTGAAAATTGATTTTTTTGTATATTTATTTGTTTTTAGTTCAAGATCTAATTTTTATTAATTTAAAACACTTTAAATATCACTAAGTAGGCAATATAAGTGGCAATCCTAAACTCCAGTTTGAATGGCGTAAACCTTTTGCTGACCTGGGAGTGTCACAAAAGTGACATAAGGAAAGGGTTCTCAACTTTTGAAGGAGCCTGGACTAGTTTAATGAGAAAATTTTTCCATGGGCTGGCTGAGGTGGCGCATGCCCAGAGCCCAGTCTGTGCATGTGCAGATCACTCCTGGTTCATTCCTGGCCAGGAGTGAACTCGGCAGACAAGGCAGCAGGGCTCTGGCCTCCAGTCCTGGCCCAGCCCTGCCAAAAGCAGACCAGCAGAGGGCCATGGACCGGTGGCCGAGGACCCCTGCCACTTCTGCCATACTTCTTGGGCGTGGGGGTTAGGCCAGTGCACAAGCATACATAGACCAGGATGACTGGTCTTTGTCATAACAAAAAAGAGGACAAAGTCTTCTACAATATAGGACACCAAAGAAAAATGTAGGACTTAACTATATAAAGGCTACAAATAATCCTATATATTGCTTTCATTTGGTTAATTTAAACTTTATATTGTTTATTATTAAATTTAAAACTATTATATTTTTAACATATTTAGGAACTATTTTTAACATATTTAGGAACTAGAAGAAGGCTAGATGTTGCCTGCTCACAAGGAAATGGAGGACAACTAGCATTTTTTCCAGGACACAAGGCTAACATCCAGGACATGTTCTGAGGGAATAAAACAGGGCATATGGCAACCCTGGCACAGACCTACCCACACCACCAACTGAAGATATGCCAGTTGAATTAGGCCAGACTAAATTGATTAGGATCACATTTATAGTGTCAGTAGATGCAGCCACAGTATTATTTCAAACTGGAAAAAATTGAATTTAATTTATGTAAATTACCAAAATGTGGTCTTTCTATGTGTTTGTTTAAAACACTTCTTATGGCCCAAACCTATCAAGGCTTTATGCTGCCAGAACTAGTGTTCCAGCAATGTAAATGGCTTGTTTCTGACTCGTGCAAACTTTACATACTATTCAGTGCTGCCTGGCTACTGCCACAAGGAAAAAGTGGCCAGGTCCACATACCAGAAGACCAGGAAGGAAACCTGTGCTGATAAATCAGGGTTGGGGGTAAGAAGGACATGGGGTGGGTAGAACAGGGCAGGGAGGGATAGAACAGAAATGGGATGGGGAAGGATGGATTGAGGTTGGGAAGGTTATCATTTTTAATGGTACCTCTGAACCCTTTCCAGCCAACAATCCACTTTCCTAGATCCACTCAGATCTGGGCTGTCTATATAGCTGGTCTGAATACAGGGGCAGTGACGGCTTACTCTGGGACAAGGGATCAAATGTTTCCTTACCCTGAGGAGCCTTTTGGAGACTGAAATTCTGTGGGATGTAGTGCATGTTTCTTGGTCCAGCTGCATCACTTCATGGGGAGTTAACATGAGATAGGGTGCCTGATCTATTTGGCAGTTTCCTAGTTCAGCTATTCTTCTACTCCCAAACAGAGCTTCTCAAGTGCAGTGGTTTGTTTGGATCACACTCACATTTGTAACAAAGAACCATGATGAACTTCCACCTTAAAATGTGGAACATTCTGGAGGAGAATTTTTTAAAACTAACTTTCTGAATGAATGGATTGTGAATACAAGATCACATAGTTGGTTCTGAGGTTAAATGTTAAAAAATTGTGCATTTTTTAGTTGTACTACCGCTCTGTAAGAGTAGCTATTGCAAGAGTGGCAACAACTCGGCTTTTGTTAAGTGGATGTAGACACTGGAGGCAGAAGTCTTCATCCAGCATCAGTCACCTCCTATCCCTCCTATCCTCAAAGGTAGGATGTCCCAACAGCCCAGCAGATTGTGATGGGGAGAAAAATCCTCATCAGCTAAGAAACAACTTCTTTATTTTTTTGCCTCTGTCTGAGTCATGACAGAGCTAATTTAATACTTCTGCCTTGAGGTAAGAGTTGAAACATAATAGTCTTCTAACAATTAAAAGATTTTTAAGTGACCTTTTCAAAGATCACATTTGCTCCATTACCCCAGGATTTGGCTTCAGGGAATTATTGCTTTTCAGCCCCTGCCAAGAACAGTAGCTGATAGAGTTTAGATTAAAGTCAAAGTGCTTAAGTAAGTGTTTCCATAGTTAGTATGTTATTAGTTTTGGCATCTGCTCAGTTCCAATCTTCATAAATGGATTTTGATATATATTTAAAATGCATTTCAGCGCTCATAGCAATAGAACATCAAGATTAGCACAATGCATAGGAATGATATTGGCATTGTGATGAGCTGCTGCCTAAAAACTGATAGAACTGGTTGAATTATATGCCAATAATTGAGAGCAAAGGCAATTGTAGATGATGAGCAAAGAGCATGGTACATTGCCTTATATTGTATTTAAAAATGTGAAAATATTTTCAATGATAGTTTACTGCTAATTTTCATGCTTAAAATAATTAACTGTTGAAGATTTCACAGAAAAATTAACTTGCTAGTTTTTTTCCCTTTTTTATTTCAGCTGATTTTGGCCTTGCAAAGCAAAAACAAGAAAATAACAAGCTTACCTCATTTGTTGGAACAATTATTTATTCCTGGTAAGAGAATATTAATTCTGGACTTTGAAGGTGCACTGTTTCTTCAAAACATAATAGAATTTTATGATTGTGCTGGAAGTTGATTTGATTGCTATGGAAGACATAATATATAACAGTGGTTCCTAAGCAGTGGTTCAGTGGTTTTGATGAGTTGTGAATTAGGCTATATGCATCAAGGGTTAAACAACCTGCTACTTGGGATAGCACTGTTGCCCAGGCACCATTATATCTTATACCCATTGTCAGTCATAAATTAGGCAGAAGTGTAATAGCCACCAAATGACCACTAGAATGGTCTTGATCCATTAATATTTGGTTTCCACCACCAATATCACCACAGCAGAAAGGATAAAAACAGGCTCAAGTCCTTGCAGGGTGGCTGTATCTGCTCAGGCAGCAATTAGGATTGTGCTCTGAATTACTATTGGTCTGATGAAACCATATGTAAAGGACAGCGATGTGCCTGTTGGGAGGCACAGTGAAGTGATTTACATATGCTATAGCCCATAGAATTTATTCCTCTTTCTTAAATGCCCATCTTTATTAAACCAAATAGACCATCTAAACCCAACAATCTGTAGACCATATACCCTATTTTACTTGAATATAACGCTAACCTTTTCCATCTGAATTTAGTCTCCAAAGTCGAGGTACACATTCGATTCGATGGTGTATTAGATTAAATATAGGTATTTTGATTATAAGTATAGGTCAGTATTTAGTTTAACAGTTTACTATATTATAACTAAAATGTAACAAAAACCCATTGTATAAAGGAGTGACAGTCTCAGAGATATCCAAACAGGATCTCATGTAAACTTGAAATATATTCTAACAAAATTTCAAATACGAGTTTAAATTGAAGAAATCTGGTCTATTGATTCAACAGGCTTCTGTGGATGGTGGTTGCATTAACTCCAATATAGTCTGCAATCCTAAGCTCCAATAAGGTCAGCATAAGCCCCAGCATAAGTCCTTTATTGATCTGGGGTGTCACAAAAGTGCCGTAAGGCACTTTGTCCCAGTCCTGGAGGGGGTTTAGGCCAGTGCACAGGCTTACATCGACCTCCCCATACCACCATGGAAAGATATGCCATGTGAGTTAGGTTAGCTTAAATTTGTTAGGATTGCACACATAATGAAAGAGAATAACACCCCAGCTATATACAATTAATTGAAGGGATGAACTCCTGCGCATGAAACCCCATGTTTCTGTCCTTGTGAGTAGGTTTTTGTTTCTTTTCTTTCTTTCTCCCTTTTACCTTTATGGCAAATTTGTTGAACTGGATTTTAAACAGAAAAAGAGGCAAAAAAAATTGAAGAACAGAGGTGGATGTTGCAGTTGTATTTAATATAGGTTTTAAAAATCCAGGTTTTTACTGTCTGACAAAGTAACAGCTTAGATTTTGAGTCTTGTGATAAGATTGTATAAATGAGTCCATAGGGAGAAAAATGCATTCCTTACTACACAGACAAGTATGGTTTCATTCCCTCATGTCTGCCAAAAATCACATTACTTACTTGCATGCTATGCTGTGATCTACCATATCTCAGTCTTTGATACATGTGCCCTGTCATGAAACATTGGAAAGGGCTTTATTTGCTTTGGAGAGGCAATAAAATTTAGAAATAAATTGGTTTTCTGTTCATGATTGTCACTTGACATACCTGATTTTCCCCTCCCATTTTATGCAGCCAACCTCTGTTTCTCATATTGGGTAAATTTTTACAAATGAAGGTTCATAAATTTATGATCTCAAACATAGGGTAAATCTTTATAATAAAGAACATCAGTTCCAGCTAATATGTCTCTTCTGCTAGGGCTGTTTTAGCACTGCATCCATGATGAAGTTGAAGATGTAAGTAGCTGTTTGTGTAAGTGTCTCTTTCACACATCATTTCTGCTTTTGCCAAAGGCAGATTACTGTAAGAGACACTAGATTAAAGTGTGAATTGGTGACATTTGCCTTTGTGTGTCATTTACAATTTCAATAATTTTTAATATTTAGGAATATGAAAACTCATGTAATCTTAGATGCTGATCATTAGATAATTGTGGCATTTTCTTGTCATGTGGAATGTTGTACAGTGATGCCTCACATAAAGAGCTTAATTTGTTCGAGAAGCATGCTCTTTAAGTGAAACGCTCTTTAAGTGAAGCGGATTTTCCCATAGGAAATTATGGAAACTCAGACGATTGGTTCCACAACCAAAAAAATATTCATATAAAAATATTAACTGTATGTAAAAATGATGACAAAACACTGGAATTGAATTCAAAACATGAATTCAAAACATCAATGTGCATGATCCTATGAAGTCAACTTAGACTTCTTAAGACACTTTCCTGAGAGTAAGCTCCATTTAACACAATGGGGCTTACTTCTGGGTAAACATGGTTTAGAGGTTGCAATCAAAGACACTTTCCTGGGAGGCCTTCCTGCTGCTGGAGGTTCAAGGTGGCCAGTGGGGGCAGTTAGAGGCAGCAACGCTGGCCGGCAACCCTTAGAGCCTCCATGTGGAGTGTCAGGGCTGCATAGTACACATGCCCATACCGTGCTTGCTTGTTAAGTGAAGTGGAACTTGTTATGTGAAGCAGGATTCCTTGTTATGGAATCGCTTGTTATGTGAAATGCTTGTTATGTGAGGTGTTTGTTATGAGAGGTACCACTGTATCTGATGACATATTTCCAGAGGAACAAGTTCTATGAAGCAACTGGAAAAGCTCAGTGTCTGCTTACAATACCATTCTTGGCAAAGGCACCTGAGCTAGTATACACCTCAAATATGTTGTTTTTCTTTTAAGTTTCATTTTCAGTTTTGCTATTTTTCTGGTTTTTTCTAATAGCACTTCCTGTTTTCTGATATCCTTTCAACCTGCTCCCTTGAAACTTTATTATTTTCTTACCCATGTCCTGGGTGCTAGAAGGAAATATAAGGAATCTTAAATGCACAAGAATTTTGGAGGTAGCAAGGGAAACTTTGATATATTTGTACCTAGGTAGTGTACCTACTTTTTGATCCAGTCTGTTTAGATACCACGCTGATGGTACACTGTTAGCTGGTCCAGCTTTTCCCAATAATTGTCCATGGAAACCCAACACAGCCATTGATCCATGGATCGGTATTCTAATATTGTAGTGATGTCAGTGCATTGTTGGCAGCAGTCATGGTCTGGTGGTTGAATGCAGCGCTCTTGAAAAATGCTAAGCAGGGAAGAAGCTGGATAGCTCCTGGATGAGAACCTACAAGCTGATAAAGCTGTCATAAGTCAACAGAGTTGGAAGAGGTCACCGTTTACAACTTGGCTGACCGGAAAACACTTTCTGGAAGCTTGAAGGCATTCCCTAATTCCTGATGATCACACTGTGAAGGATTCAGCTTGGGAAGAGAAGAGTTCTACGACCTGCCCATAGAACTATTTAGACTAGTCTGCTCATTGGGCTTAAATACCTACCTACCGCCTGCTGGACTTCACAGAAGGATTTCCCAGCAATTGTAATTGCCATACACTAAATAAATAAATGTTTGTGTAAGGTCTAAGGATACCAATGCTGCATCCACCCAGCCCCAATGTGGAACAAATCAGGGAACAAGGTCAAATATGCAGCTGTTTTTGGGGCGGAATTGCCCTATCAGCTCTGAACAATGAACAGTGCAACAACTGGCACCATTTCATGGGAAGATACCCAAGAACAGCCCTCTCACACAGTATGACATTAGGATGCCTCAACAATCTCACTCCCTACAAGCTACTGTTGCTAAGGAGCAGAAGCAAGGAATTGCTAGGAATTCCTTCATCCAAAGTTCAGTGCTCCTTATCCCTGTGACATGTTTCCAAGAAATACCTTTTTGAGCAAAGTAGGGAGAGGGTCAAAGAAACCTAATGAAGAGACTTTGCCAAAGAAAGGGACTAAAAGAGTGATTCAATTAAAATTGTTACTGGAATCAGTGAAAGAACAGCATCTGAAAGAGAAACACTAAGGCTGCATTCCTAAAGACACTTTCCTGGGAGTAAGATCCTTTGAACACAATGGGGCTTACTTTTGAGTTGACATGGTTAGGATTGTGCTGTAAGTGGGCTTGCCATTCTGCACCTCCCAGTAAAATAATAGTTGATGTAGCTATCAGTCCCTTGAGGCATCTGAAAATAATTGCTGCTGTTTAAACAAGAATAGCTAGTCTGGATTTGGATCACTGGACATGAATGTGAAGTTAACTTTGTTCTTCCACTATGGTTGTCGAAGTAATTTTGTATGCAGGAATTACTGGCCAGGATTGCACCTATACAGCCAGTACATAAAGCATTGTTAAAAAGCAAGGTAATTTCATTTTATAGGCTCTAGGTATTTGGTTTATAAGTATTATGTTTTCAGGAACAGTAAGAAATATTTAGAGTTAGGATAGTAAAATAAAATTGCTGAAACTGTGATGTGGAAAACAAACAAGGAATTTAGCAGAGCTTGATACAAAACGGTGAACTTCTTGATATTCAGGTTTGATTTTGGGTTTTTAAAGTGAAAGATTAGCAAAGTCGGGATCTCCAGTGTATGGTTAAACTTTGACAGACATGTCCTCACTGCAGGCATAGATCAGGGTGACCAGAAACAATGGGGAATAGAGATTTGCCCATTGTGCAGAAGAGGGAATTTGGGTTTTCTTTTAAACCTTTCCACTGAGCTGCACCCAAACTGTTTCACCTACTTCTGATTCCTCCCCCAGCATTATGCATTTTGAAAAAATGTAAACCTTAAGCCTTCCTCCCTCCCTCCTTCCCTTCCCATCTGAAATCAACCTTCCTTTCTCCCACCATGTCAGCTGCTACTGACCTTCTGAATGCCAGCTTCCAGACCATCCATGAGCTCTTTGGTGTGTTATGGAATTGACAAAATAAAAAAGCAAGCAAGCACAAACAAAAAGTGAGTTGTTATTTAAGCCACTTTGAATCTTGGCATTTTCGGTCACTTGCCCCAAGTTATGAGTTGGGTCCAGTGGTGGGCTCCAGCATGTTCGCTCCTACTCTATAGAACTGGTTGTTAACAAGAGATAGTACATATAAAGTTTAAAAATAGCCATTTAAAAGTGGCTGCCAGATGGACAGAGAACCGGTTCTTAATTTCTTTGATGCCCATCACTGGTTGGGTCCATGCGTCATTGACATCCGTGAGTTGAATTGACACAAGATATGAAAAGTCAGTGTTTTTATGGTTAACCCTAGTTGAGTCATTATGACCTGACTGTCGATACCAAGACCAGACTGGATTATTGTAATGTAGTCTACATGGGGGCCTTTTGAAGATGGTTCAAGGGCTTACTGTCTAACTATAGTGAAAACCAAAGAGCTACCAAAAAGGCAGTCACCATTGATCTCTAGGACCAGTGCTAGATATGATTATTGTTTTAAAACTCCCCAACAGACTGAGTCTGCAATCCTAACCCCCAGTTAGAGTGTCATAAGTCCCAACACAAGTCCCATGCTGTTCTGGGGTTATCACAAAAGTGCTGTAAGGCCCTTCTGCACCACTCCTGAGGTGTTAGGCCAATGCACACACGTGCATTGGCCTCCTCAAATCACCACAGGAATGGGGTTGTCCTAGAGAGTTGTGATGTCCTAAACTGATTAGGACTGTACCCTGTGACTTTACTCCTATACATTCTTACTTGAGAGTAGTTCTCATTGAATTCAGTTGGATTTACTTCTGAATATACACTAGGAACACAGAGGAATTCTGAGAGCACCAATCTCCATAAGAATCCTTGAGTTCAGCATGGGAAATACTTGTCTGTTTTCCACTGAAGCATGATGTAGAATCTGTCAGTGCACTAGATGCATAACAATTTTCATATGCATATTTCAAGTTTGCACCAAATGATATCAAGATATGTTGTGATACAAAGTTTTTTTATTGATTTGTGTCAATAAATTCAATGGAAGTCTGAACTTTTTGGAATTCAATGGAAGTCTGAACAATGAGGATTCCTGTTTCTCATAGCATTATTTTCCTTCGATCCAAGGAATGACTGCAGTCTGAGCATTTTATTTATGAAAGGTAGCATGCCAACCACATGACCATGGAGATATCTTTGGACAATGCTAGCTCTTTGACCTTGTAATGGCGATGAGCACTCACTTAGAGTTGGTCATGAGTAGCAGGCAACCTGCTACTAACTTTTTTGTGCTATGGATCTTTTACCTAGGAGAAAGGAAGTTGATCTGCTACGGGTTCCTTGAAGCACAGCAGGGGCAAATTTAGAGGCTAGTTACAAGACACGTACAATACACGTACACGTCGTATTTATAGACACGTACAAGGAGAGGACAGATGTGACCCAAAGCTTAGAAGAGTAAAAACTGCATGAGAATGACAAGAAGATGTATAAACAAGATATTGAATCAGGAGATGTCAAATTTGTTTCATACAGAAGGCAAAAGTTAGTATTTGTGGTGTCTGCTGAATGCTTTCTTTTGACCATTAAGCAGAAAGTGACATCATCAGGCAGATGATAGCAAGATATCAGTACTTTATTCTGACATAGAAACTTAATTAGCTGCAAATGACAAGAGAAAATGTGCAAATCTTGTTAATATTTTCAAGATATGAGAGAGTCCAGTTATCACAATCGAATAGCCCAGTTACAATGGGGGGAGGGAAATTCAAGGAAACATATGTTAGTCAAACAGTATTCTTACCACAGTGGTACCTCACATAATGAGTGCCTCAAATAGCGAGTGTTCCACATAATGAGTAAAAATTTCTGTGAGCTTCTGCCTCTCTTAACGAGCATGATTCACATAACGAGTGCCCATTGGCTGGGCTCCCCCTCCTCCCTGCATTGGCTGGGCTGAGGCACTGAGGCGGGATTTTCTACCCCTGCCTGTCTGTACCAGGGAACAGGCCAGCAGAGGAGCCTCTTCAGTTGGAGGAACAAAGATGGCTGCTCTGCTCCTGCAGCCAGCAAACATGGTCAGCCCAGCCTCTGCACTGCAGCCTCCATCAGGTGGTAGGGAATACTCCTCCTGCACCCCCTTCTGTAGCCCCCTTTAAAACAGACTCTTCCTCCCAAGAAATCCCTCCCTGCCTGGACCCCACTACAACCACCCTCTTCTCCCCACCACCTTCCCTGCCTGCACTTTTCCTTTCCTGTGAGTAAGCTTCAGTTGATTCAAAGGGGCTTGATTCTGAGGAGACATCCCAGGATCTGGCCCCTTTTCAATGCAAGCAGAATCCAATCTCCTGCTGGCATCCTATGGAGTTAGGCTTGCATCCTATGCACTTTCCTGTGAGTAAGCCCCAGTGGATTCAATGGAGCTTGATTCTGAGTAAACAGCATCGGATCTGGCCCCTCTGCCCTTCCTCTTCATGGAAACTTGGGAGTCAGGCTGCATCCTACACACTTTCCTGTGAGTAAGCCAACAGTGGATTTTATGGGGCTTGATTCTGAGTAGACAGCATAGGATCTTGCCCCTCTGCTGTTGCAGACTGCCTATCTAGTTTGCATAGATCTCACACAGAGTGAGGTTCCTTGTTAAAGATGGTCCAAAAGACACCAGTGACTTTTTTAGTGAAAATTAGTCATCCTTGGCCATAAAGGTTTTTTTTTTCTTTTTTACTGTACAGAATATTACAGTGTTTTATTACAGTAATTGTGGACTGTATTATATTATAGTGTTTTGAATTCAATTCCTGTGTTTTGTCATCATTTTTACATCCAGTTAATATTTTTATATGAATATTTTTTTGGGTTGTGGAACCAGTTGTCTGAGTTTCCATCGTTTCCTATGAGAAAATCTACTTCACTTATAAAGCGTTTCACTTAAAGAGCATGCCTCCGGAACGAATTAAGCTCTTTATGTAAGGCACCACTGTATTTCTATACAGAGGTACCTTGGTTTACCAGCATAATTTGTTCCGGGAGCATACTTGTAATCCAAAATGCTTGTATGTCAAAGCAAATTTTCCCATGAGAAATAATGGAAACTCAGACGATTCATTCCACAACCCTAAAATATTAACATAAAAATGATTACAATACTATAATATAATACAAAATAATAAAGAAAATACGAATAAAGAAAATATAAAGAAAAATAAAACAGATTAACCTGCACTTAAAATGCAGTTCTAAGCGTATCTACTCAGAAATAATTCCAATTGTAATCAGTGTGGGCCTACTCCCAGGAAAGTATGTTAGGATTGCAGTCCTAGTCTCTCAGGGCTCTCAGGCTGCAATCTGTCGCTTTTCGTAGGAGTGAGCCCCACTGATTGTAATTCAGCTTACTTTAGAGTAGACATGCAAGGCTAGGTGTGTCAGACTCCTTTCCGTTGCCCCCCTTATATAGGAGTGAGCCCCATTGACTCTAATAGGCTTACTTCAGAGTAGAAATGCATAGGCACAGGAAACAGGCCATATCCTGGCCAGGACCATTTTTGCTTGTTCATCAAGACGTTGCTTCTATATCAAGTCAAAATTTATTAGAAGTGTTTGCTTGTCTTGCAAAACTCTCAATCCAAGTTACTCTCAATCTAAGGGTTTACTGTATTTATTTTTAAAGGGATTTATACTTCACCTTTCCCATGCCAAAGCAAATGTTCAAGGAGGCTTACACAGCTTTTATACTTTTATCCTCACAATCACCCTGTAGGTAGTAGGTAATTATTGGGCATATTGTAGAACTCTTCTTTTACAGAAGGAATTTTTTACATCATGGTCATTACATTAGATCAGGGGTCCTCAAACTTTTTAAACAGGGGGCCGGTTCACTGTCCCTCAGACACTGTTGGGGGCTGGAGAGTGAGAGGACTTATGTAGGATGTCCTACATTTTAAAAATGTAGGACATGTTAAAATGAAGCAAAAATGCTTGTATTGCTTTCCTGTACTTAATTTCAACACTTTTGAAATAGAAAAACTTTTAACATGCCTGATTCTCACCCAGACATGCAGGACGCCCTCAAAGCAGTTTCCAGCAACATGTTACTTCAACATATTTAATTTAACATATTTTTCATGTCAGACTTAAGACATATAATTGTAAGACACCCTCAAAGAAATTTGCAGCAACACAAGGAATGTCAGTGACATGCACTGACACACAACGTGCTCTCTCTCTCTCTCTCTCTCTCTCTCTCACACACACACACACACACCCATGTATTCTTACACACACACACAAGCACAAACTCACCTCAATTTTGAGCTTGCTGTTCAGGAATTTTGCCCAAGCCTATCATGTCTACTCAGGAGTAAGGCCCATTAGAGTCAGTGGGGCTTACTCCCAGGAAAGTAAGCCCAGCCCCCTGCATGTCTACTCAGAAGTAAGGTCCATTAGAGTCCATGAGGCTTACTCCCAGGAAAGTGTGGATGGGAAGGTGGCCTTAATAGCCCAGCTCTCTGCTTGTCTGCTCAGAAGTAAGCTCCTGGCAGCTGGGGGGCCGTGAGAGAGTGGCAGGAGGCACGCATGCCAGCCTCAAGCCCCTGGTAACTGGGGCAGCCACGCAAGGGCGGTGAGAGGCATGCGCGCGCCAGCCTGAAGCCCTGGGACAGTCACGAGAGAGCAGCAGGAGGCGTGCGCGCCAGCCTCAACCCGGGCCCCTGGCTGCTGGGGTGGCTGCGTGCTCCAGCCTGAAGCCCCTGCTCCAGCTGCGCGCGCAACATTTTAAAAAAAAATATATTAAGGGCCAGCTTGAAGCTGCCCAAATTCCGGAGCCTGGAGGGGCTCTCTCTCTTTGCACAGGGCTGCCACGACTGGCGGATCTTCGCCGCGGCAGCCTTGAACTGCCCCCAAGTGCCCACAAAGCGCCTCCTAAACCCCCCAAAAGACCGGCAGGCCGGATTGAGGCCTCTGGCGGGCCTGATCCGGCCCACGGGCCGTAGTTTGAAGATCCCTGCATTAGATCATCAGGAATGCCTTCTAAGTTTTCAGCAGAAGCAGTTTTTTGATCAGCCAAAATGTAAACAGTTGTCTCTTGAAGTTCTGTTGGCTTTTTGCTCTCCCATTAAAAATTCAGCCAAGTCCATTCCTGCTTAGTAGTATTTTGGCAGCACTCTGCTCACCTACCACACCATGCATGCTGCTTTATTATGACCTTTGCACTATCATTTGTAAACTAATACTGTATGTGTATACACAAATTCTGTACTGCTGGTCATCTCCTCTAAGACAGTTTAAAAACAAGTAGAATTCATCAAGATTCAAATGGGGGAGGGCCATTTCCCACCCGTTTCCACATTCTTATTAAAATTATGTAAATTGTAATAAAATATTAACAGAATAAAGTTTGAAATAAACTTCAAATAAAGTTTGAAATGAAGATTTAAATTCAAAAAATCATGTATGTCACTGAAAATGAATTAAGAATAGGAGCATTTTTATAAATAGGATCATGACATAACTTTTCATTGAGATCAACCTCTTTCTGCCTTTTCTTTAATTTTTATACCTATTTACTTTTCAATACGTTTTCAAGTCATTTTCACAAATGTGAGCATCCTCACAAAATGCTTGGAAGATCACATTACCTTCTGTGCTGCTGTACATTTTGTTCAGCTGCCAAACTCCTTTTAAGAGTGAGTTTAGCATGCAGTGGGGTTTGTTATTAAATAAAAATATGATTTCCATAGAAGAGGAACAGATGCTGAATCCTTTCAGAGAAAACAGGCTCTATCTTTAGCACTGAAAAATGTTCAACTAATCTGGCTTTCTTCTTGTTGAAACTGTTTGATTATCTGAGGATATCCTAATCTGTCTAAACCAGAATAGTGGTGAATGAGGGGACCTTTCTGCTCAAATGCAAGATATGAGATTGAATTGTGACTTGAAAGCTTAAAAGCAAATAAAAATTATTATTGGAATGTTTGCAAAATTCAATTAACATAAGGACAAGATGTTGGATATTTAACACCAACCTTTGTGGATAATGCCACTTAGATGCTATTCAGGCTGGGTGTAGTTGGATTGTCATTACATATCATTGACAACCTAAGCTCAATAAAGAGGCAACCACATTAAGTAATGTTCCAGAAACAGTTCATCTTCCAAGAATTATAATGTTCTTAACATGGGTAATCCATTATTTTAACTGTAAGTAAGTTTGGTCTTTGTGTGTGTATGCATGGGTTCATTTGTGCATGTGTGTGTATTTTTATATATTTGTGTGTGCATGTGTGGGTGCACACTTCTGCCTTAATTTGGAGAATCTGGACTACGCAAAACACATAGTTTCAAATCTACAGTTCAAAATCTAATTTTAAGTTTTTAGGAACTTTAAGGGTGCAATCCAGAGTAACTATGGGGAGTCCTTGCTCCGGTGTAAGAACAATTTGCTCTGGATTGCAATATGAATTTCCCATAGGTTTTCATTAGGTGGTGCAGTAACTACGGGTACACGTAATGTCTCTTATGTGCTCCCGTAGTTACTCTGGATTTGGGGGTAACTGAGACATATGTCCTACAATCCAGAGGAACTACAGGAGCACGTAAGAGACATTACGTGCACCTGTAGTTACTGCACCACCTAGTGAAAACCTCTGGGAAATTCATATTGCAATCCAGAGCAAATTGGAACAAGGACTCACCATAGTTACTCTGGATTGCACCCATATATTCTTTATCTGCCTATTGAATTTTTTCCAGGGGAAAGGGAAGGAAAACAAAACTATTTTTGTAGTTATGACAGGTAGGTATGCTGCTGGTGTCTATAAGAACTTTGAGATAAAAAAAGATTAAAAGAAAATTTAAAAACGGCAAAGGTAGAAATTGAATGGTGTTGATAATTTGATAAAAATTGAGCATTTTAAGATGGAGAGAGGAATAAATCTTTAACAATTGATTTAAAGATGTAGGTCAGGGGGGAAAGAATGGATGAACTGTTATTTGAGTTGATTAAATTACATTTGTCTGAGGAGGAGGAAAGGATAGATTGCATTTAATATTGACTGGAAAGGAATAAATCTGGTATAGTATCACTGAAAAATCAGTCCCTAACTAAAAGAAAGAGGAGGATGGTGGGCAAAATCTGCACAAACTTCTTAGCAGTTAGCAATAGCCCTTTCTTTCTTATTCTCCACTTAACTCTTCCTGCTAGTCAGATGGGAGAGAGAGATGCACATGGAGTGGTGAGGAAGGAAGTGGACACCTATCTATCCACCCAAAACAGCCAGATCAAGCCTGGTGATCAATGGGGTGGCACATATTGAAGCGAAATCACCTTCACATCCAGGTCAGATGGGGGTTACTAGGGAATTGATGGTTTTATTGCTTCCCCATTCAGAAGTCAAAACAGAAAAGCTACCTTAGGAATAGGGAAGTTAACCCCCGGCTTCCAAACATGATGATAAGCTTCCTACCTGAACCAGGCAGGTAAATCAGTAAGAAAAATTAAAGACTGAATGAGCACAGGAAATAAAAGAGCGAGGGAAATGCAAAAAGGTTGGGCAGCAAAGGAAATGTTAAAAGTAATTAAATTCCCAAATAGGGCTAACCCAATATTGTCCCTATTCTAAACTACTGCTGTTCAACAATAGACAAAGCAAAAGCCATAAGCATCCTTATGTATGATCTTAAAAAATAATAGGGTTGATGATATCATAGACAATCCAGAGTAACTACAGGAGGTCTTACGTTGATGTAAGAGACATTTACGGCGATGTAGTTATAGCGCCACCTAGTGGAAACCTATGGGAAATTCATAGCACAATCCAGAGTAAATTTTTCTTACGTCGGTATAAGAGCTCCCGTAGTTACTCTAGATTTTGCTGTTATTTGATTAAATAGTTGGGGACCAGCTGAACACTCCTACCTGGTCAGGTGGGCTTGGATGTGCAACCAACTATTGTATGCCAGTTCTAGAAGGATCTGTTGTCTGGAGGGAAGCCATGTGATGAATACATGCAGTCAAAAAAGTACCTATCAGTAGGGGCAAGCAACCTTTCTGCAATGGTGTTGGGAAAGATCTCAGGGGAAGATCTCAGAACAATGGCTATTTGAGATGTGGAGGTGTCAGAGCAGGGTGTTTTAACAGCCATATGCGATCAGATGTACAAAGATTTAGGGGGAAAAATCTTGGATGTTCACCAGATATATGTTAGCAAACCTTTTGCTTAAGATTGAGACAGCAAGTACAAATGTTCTGTAACCTGGAATAAAAACCACTTTGCTGCTCAATTTGGATGGAAGGAATAATAGTCTACTGGATATAGAGATTGATGAGAACTGGGAGACAGGTAATGAAACAGGAGTGGAGAGATGGGTCACCACCATGTTTTATCTATGATTCCAATTTATTTAGAATTTTAATAGTAGCTAAATATGGTAATTGCAATTTATAGATTTTCTAAATTGCATCTATGGTATTTAGACAGATATTAATACAAGGTCACCACAGTTTAATCTGCACTGGTCACATTTTGGCTGCAATCCTATATTCACTAACCTGACTGTAAATCCCCTAAAACTGTACAGAACTTTCTTCTGTGTAAGATTTGCATTGGATTGTAATTTTTTGTGTTTTACAAGCATAGCCAATCGGATGGGCAGATGGTATTTCATTATCATCTGAATTTCATTACCATTTCTGAATTGTCTCTCCCTCCCCACCCTAAAGATTGCTTTGTAATGCAGTTGCTGTTTTCATGCTAAGAAGCTTCTGTGACCTTTACCTCTGCTTTATGGATCATTGAATATCTGCTTGTGTTTACCTAGCCCTGAAGTTGTGAAGAGTGAGCCATATGGAGAGAAGGCTGATGTTTGGGCCGCTGGATGTGTCCTGTATCAGATGGCAACACTCAATCCTCCTTTTTACAGCACCAACATGCTCTCCTTAGCAACTAAAGTATGTAGGTTTGGTAGATAAAAATATTTTGGTAGATATTGCCTTTGCTGAAATAGACTTCTGTGAATGTCCTCTTCTTCATACTTTGGCTGTGTCAGTCCTCTTCATTCAGTGACCACATACCACATAGGTTCATTGTAGTATTGCTGATGACTGTTGCTTTGAGGTGGGCCTTATTCCTGTTAGGGTTTGAATCTAATAATGAAACATGTTTGGACAGGCAAGTTGATTCAAGGCTGATGCAATACTCCAGAAGGCTGATGCAATCTGTAACTGCTCTTACAGCATGATTCAGCAGAATTGGAAGTGCCGAGTCACTGATCACATGACTGCAATATCTCTAACTGATTGGTGTTTCACTATATTTAAGTGTGTATGAGATTATTGCAAAGTGTGGGTTACTGAGGAGGAGTATTATTACTGTTTGATACTCTGAAAGACTGGACTGTATCTGTGGACTGACTTGTGGACTGTTTAACTGGATTACTGAGATTGGAATAACCCTGCAACTGGATGTATGTATATGACTGATCTACTGCTTTGACCTTGGACTGTGTTACTTGACTTATCTTCTGCCTGTCGTTTTGAACCATATAGTTATCTTGAACTAAAAACAGCTGTGTGTTTACTTTGTGCTGCTGCCCTCTCATCCTCTGCACAACTACTCTGCTTAGCCCTGCTAATCCTGCAGGGACTCACATTCCTAACAATTCCCATTACTGGATCAGAGGAATGAGGGATCTTCTTGGGCTGACTCTGGATGTTAAACACCATGTTCTCCCGTGTTATATTTGAGTTGCTTACGTACTTCTCTCAGCATTCATTTTTATTTTTAAGAATTTGCCAGTCCATTGCAGTATCTCTGAATAATGAGACCCAGGGCAAAATCCATAGCAATTATGGGTCCATGGAGTTATGTTACCCTCTATTGCAGTGATTTTCAACCTTTTTCATCTCACAGCACACTTAACAAGGCACTGAAATTGTCAAGGCACACCAACAATTGTTTTTACCATTTACAAGGCACACCAGACTGTTCAAATCCCCCAATTTTCCTATTAATGTCAGTATCCAAATTCCCACGGCACACCTGAGGACTATCCGCGGCACACCAGTTGAAAATCACTTCTCTAGTGTTATCTTATGGAAAGTCATCTTAACTGCTCCAGAGCAAGAGGTTTAATTTCACTTTAGGATATAGGTCCTATTCAAGGAGGCACTCCTAATGCTGTGTAATCATTTTCAGGACCAAACATTCATTAAAGTTAATGTATGATCTAGGCTTTGAGATTAGGACCACAGCTCATGGGGAGTAGGAAAATTAATTCTTTACCTTTGTACAATGGGCTTGACAGAAATTTCCCAAAAGTTATTTGCCATAGCAAAGTGGTGCCATAACAAAGTGGTGTCAAATAAATTGGGGGTGGATTTTCATTTGGACTGTGGTGCAAGGGTTAGCCCACAGATTTAAGAAATTTAGATTTAGCCTACAGATTTAGGGGAAATTTAGATTTAGCCACAGATTTAGCCCACAGATTTTCACCCCCCCCCCACACACACACACAGCTGCAGTTTAAAATGAATTTTAAATCATACAGTTAAAATGCATTTTAAAGCAAACTGTGCTTAACGTAATTTGTAATTTAGACATTATTGAACCAAGACCTCAAATTTGCAAATGAACTGTAGACAAATTGAGTTTGGGCACTATATTGTGCTGGTGAAGTGGCAAGAATGTGTTAATCCTATTCAAAAGCAGGCCTCTGTCAGTCTTGAAAGACTATGATATTGTGCTTGGCACTGCATACGCTGCATGCAAAGCACAAAAGCTTGGGTTAGATTGTTATGGAGGATAGGCTGTTACCCAAGCAGCTAATCCCCCCTCTCCACGCCATTGAATTAGTCCAATGGAAAGGCAGAGCCAATACTATTGGATCCAGCTGGCGTTGCAGAGCTGGGCTAAGGACAGGAGCTCGCCCTGTCTTGAGGGGCTGTCCCGGGTCTCGAACCCTGGCCTGCTGGTTAACAGGCACAGTGTCTTAGCCATTTGCGCCACCACAGCCCACCATAAATGCACTACATACCAGGTTATTTGCTAATAACATATTAACTCTTCCTCATTATTCTACATACATTCCTGCTTCTCATGTGCCCAGTTTTCTAGTCTCAGTTGCCAGTATAATTCCTCTCATGCTAGTGTACACATTCTCACTGTTTGCTTTGCGTACTTTCTCTCTTCCTATTCTCCCTACCATTTCCAGTGAAATAATTGTCACATCCTTTTCATGCCTGCATTTTTTTAGATTCCTTCAATTCAGATACACTTCACATCCAGC
This sequence comes from Cryptoblepharus egeriae, assembly GCA_030015325.1. NCBI lineage: Eukaryota > Metazoa > Chordata > Lepidosauria > Squamata > Scincidae > Cryptoblepharus > Cryptoblepharus egeriae. Next base: position 38,710,615 of record JAREYC010000004.1, on the reverse strand, counting down.
AATAATATATGTTTTACTATTGCTAAGCAATTGGTCTTTATGGGCTAGTAAAATAGTCACATTTTTTAGACTGTTGAATACAAGGACTCAAAAATGTAGCACTCAAAATTGTATTACAGCACTTAAAAATGTAATTTTACAATAAAGACGTGCAAATCTAGCAAGTTTTTTGAGGTGTTCATTAGAAAACAAAAAACCAAACAAAATCCCAAAGCTTTCCCAAAGCAAAACTTTGATAAAAAGGATGAAGTACGAGGGTCATTCAAAAAGTTTTGCCTCCACGTCTGTAACTACTTTATTAACATATCAAATGAAATATTTTACATTGACAGGTACATTGTTTTTCGATATAGTCACCACTGGCAGCAATGCACTTCCGCCATCGATACACTAATTGCAAACTGTCACAGAAGAATGAGGTGGGCTGTAGACGACACCAAGAACGCACCGCATGGGTGACTTGTTCTTTGGACAAAAAGCGCATGCCCTTAAGATGTTCCTTCAGCTTTGGGAATAGCCAATAGCGTCACAAGTCCAGGTGAGGCAAAACATCCGTGAAACCCATTTTCTGCAACACCACATTTGTCTCCTGACTTGTGAGGGCAAGCATTGTCGTGTTGATTCACATTGATGTTCTTGAACGGGGCACAAGTGTCTACTCACAACACTACGTGCAGACACTGCAGAAATTGCGTGCTTATCTGCGACGAGTCCATCCTAAAAAAAATGCGATCAGTCAACATGCCCTCACCCAAGTCGGGAGACAAATGCAGCATTGCAGAAAATGGGTTTCATGGATGTTTTGCCTCACCCACCTTATAGACTGGACTTAGTGCCTTGTGACTTTTGGCTGTTCTCAAAACTGAAGGAACATCTTTTTGTCCAAAGAACAAGTCACCCATGCAGTGCGTTCTTGGTGTCGTCAACAGCCCGCCTCATTCTTCTGTGGCGGCTTGCAACAACTAGTGTATCGATGGCGGAAGTGCATTTCCACCAGTGGTGACTATATCGAAAAACAACGTATCCCTTCAAAGGCAGACATTTTAAAGTTACTTGTCAATGTAAAATATTTCATTTTGTTCTGTTAATAAAGTAGTTACAGACGCGGAGGCAAAACTTTTTGAACAACCCTCGTATCTTTGGGATGTGGATTCCTCCATGTGGAAAATAATGTTTCTCTGTCACAGAAGTTACTCTGCTTTAAATTACGTGTGTGTGAGTGTGTGTTTGAGAATTTGACATATGATTAAATTCAGTTGTTCTTAAATAACTATGCATAAATATAGTCATTGAATAATTACTATAGTAATGAATAATAATTATTTATATCCATATGCCCAAATTCTCAAAACACACACACACACTTCCACTGAATATTCCTTCTACTTCCTGCCATTATACTTACACACTGGCCTCTACACAGGATCCTTGCACAGAAATTTGTTGTAATCCATGTGTGCATCTTACTTGTTATTAAATACACATCTGTTAAAAAGACTGAATAGTTGGTAAAATGTATAAGAAGTTACATTTTATACATTATATACATTATAAGAAGTTACATTTTATACATCTTATACATTACTTTGTATAAGAAGTTCCTTGCATGTGATGGTGTGACAAGTGCCTCTGTTGCATACATGTTAAGAATGGCTGTGTGGTGTCTGCCAGGCTTTTACAAGAGAAAATTAGTGAACAAATACATAACACAATATTGTTCAATTTGTCACAACAATTATTTTGCAGATAGTAGAAGCTGCTTATGAGCCAATTCCAGAAGGTGCCTACTCTGAAAAACTATCAGATATCATTAAAAGGTTAGTAATTTTTTCGGGTTTGCGTCTTCTCAAATTGTATGATCTGTTTTTATGAACAAAGTTGACAAATCAGCTTACTCAATCCTATCCTGTAGAAGTGTACAGGCCACTGGGTGAAGTTGCTGCTGTATCCTATGCATATATATCACTAATGCATACTTGTACACATTGAACTCATTGTGTCTCATTGAACTCAGTGGGCATTTACTTCTGAATAGACATGCATTGGGCTGTTTCTGTTTTTGATAGGACTTTCTTAAATCTGTTTGAATTCAGGTTATCGTTACTCTGTAGATTTTTCACTGATAAGGGCTTTTTTGGGTAGGTGCTTGACCCCTGATGCAGAGAGTCGTCCTGATATAGTAGAGGTCAGCTCAATGATATCAGAAGCCATGATGAAGTATTTGGATGGTTTATCAGTCTCTCAGCTTGTCTTAGAGCGGAAATTGGAACGTGAAAGGAAGCGTACCCAGAGATATTTCATGGAGGCCAATAGGAATGCAGTGACATGTCACCATCAGCTTGCTAAATTATCTCATGTAAGTAAATATGTAATGTAACTTTATTGTATGAAGTGTAAGCCCTTGGAGACAAACAGTAGCCCTTGGAGACAAACAGCTTGATAAATTTGAAAATAGTGACCCATTCCTATGCCAGTGTGGAAAAACAACAGCTCAGTAACAGTGGCTGACCCTGAACATGCATTTTGGAAAGCTGCCACGTTAAAGGAAAACATCTCTATTTTCATTTGTAGGAACAGTATGAGAAGTCAAGCCCCAGTAGCAGTAGTAGTGGAGCAGCCAGTATAAAAAGTGAATTTTCTGAAAACACTGATCTTCTGTCTGAAAACTTTCACCCATCCTCTGGAAAAGATGGAGACAAAACCAACGAGGAAACTCTGTCAGACGATAACTGTACTTTGGAAAACCTGGAAAAAGGTGTCAAGAACAAGCAAGTTAAACATTAGTACTTTCAGCTTGCTAATCGTATTTGGATAGAAAAGTTCATTTCTGCTTTTCTTTTTATACACAGATGTCTACTCAGAGTTGGATGATGAGCTGGATATGTCAGATAATTCCAGCAGCTCTAGTTCAAGTCCTCTCAAAGATTCAGCCTTTGGTAAGCTTCTTTGCATAGCATTCCCAACGCTATATTATTGGTCTTTAGTATTATTGGTCTTTCATCTGTTGGTGTTAAGGGTGACAGTAGAACAAACTGTGATGAACACACTTGAGCATGTGTGGAAACAACATGTATGGGTATTAGGTGGCATTTTGGGAGCTGATCCAGATTTTTTGAAGGCCCAGTCATGCCATCTCAAACAGAACAAGCAGGGCATCAGATTCTAATCTGAGGCAGCCAGACTCGGTAAGAAACTTTCCATGTGAAGCAGATTGCAAAATGTTCCTGTAATGAACTGCTGCCATTCTGGCAGCGTCCGCTTCTAATCAGAGTGCCAATCAAAACAGAACAGCAGAGACTGCATGGCTCTCAGCAACCCAGCCTAAATGCAATGGAATGTGATTTAAGGAATGAGCCCTTAGCTTGATTCACAGAGGCATTGTTCTAGCAACATAAAGTCACCATGTTCAATCAATATCTATTATAAATGATGTCAGCATATTTCCACAGTCTTCTATTAAACAATAACAATGGCAAAAGTAAGTTGGAAAGATTCTCTCTTTCTCCCTGTCTCTCTCTTTCACCCCTCCCCTGTGAGTTGTGGATCAGTTTGTTTGTTTAGCAAATGGTAAGTACATGGACTTATAGTAAATCAGAAATTAATGTCCAGTCCACACAGTCATTCAAGAACAGACATTCAAGGTCCATATTGAAACAAATCAAACACTGGGCTGGTATAAGCTCTTGATGGACATTTGGACACAAAGTGATGAATATTTAGTGGGGGAGCACCACTAAGGTGTATATAGAAAACCCCACTCAAACAGTGAGTCCTGACAGACATTGTGTTGGGGATGGATCCTATTCAGCGTTGTGCTTCAGTGTGTGGATTAGTACAGAGAAGATTTATATTTGGAAAGTGTTCAATTCAGCTCTAAAAATATTCTAGATCCTAGTTGTTAGAAATTGTGTGGCTTGGGCATAATTCATCTATTTTTGAAGTTTTTTTTGAAAATGTTTTTCTTAAATAACTTGAATAATATAGAGAAAACCGTGTGAGAGAATGTATGTTTCTCACCACCAGTATGTTTCGCACCACCAGTGATTCTTGAGGTGGTGTCCAATGGTTTTCATGGGACCCACAGAGCCTCATTGCCTGACCAGCAATGCGACACAACAAGCAGCAGTAAGAGGCTTAGTTAGTAGGCAGAGCTCCAGTGTGCATTTTTCATATGCTTGAAAAAGACCTCCCATCTGCCTCTCTTAGAAGCACTTGCTGTGTTGTATCTGGCCTCCCAAGCTAGATGATGACATCTTCACCATTTACTTTCTTTGGTATTTCCAATAGGTGAACCATTAAAAGTGGTAGTGTTGGCAGGCAAACATTGAGAAACACTGATATAGAGCACTGGCAGGCAAAAGTGTTATAAAAACAGGGTCTAGGATTCATATTGGAGAGTCATAGAGGTGTAGAACTCCCAATCCTTTGTCACTCTCACATCTTACTTATTTTTCTCCCCAGTTATAAAAGTACAAATTTTCATTTTTAATATAAAAAGTGAAATTCTGAGGGAACTAACAAATTCTGTGATGAAAACCATATTCCAGAATTTGCAACATGGTTATGAACTTGTAAAATTCCTTTGTTAGTTAAAAATATTTGCATAATGTGCCTGCTCACAGAGTCATACTGAGGGCTGACCACTCGAGAGGCTCACCCACCTTTTTAACATCGGAAGGATATCTTGCAGAAATATGCATTGTCTTATCTGTTAATTCCCTTCCTTTTCCCTTAGTGCCAACTGATTGATAGTTGGGTTGACTTCACTATCTCCCCCATCTAAACTTTGAGCACAATCCTAACCGTGTCTACTCAAAAGGAAACCTCATTGTGTTCAATGGGTCTTACTCCCAGGAAAGTGTCTTTAGGATTGCAGCCTTTGAAGGACTTGGTATTGACTTTTTAAAGACAATAATTTTAAATATTTTGGAAGAAGTAGCATCTCCCCTTGAAACCTATCAACTCTCATGCCAGTTCCAATCAAGTGGGCTTAGTCCCTGTTGTGATTATATATTTATGCAATTTTAATTTTAGCATTGACTAGTATTTTTAATTGGATTGTCATCTTTGCTTTTATTAAAAATCTGCTTCCATTGACAAACCTAATAAAGCAGGCCTCCGTCAGTCTTGAAAGACTATGGTATCGTACTCAGCGCTGCATACGCTGCATGCAAAGCACGAAAGCCTGGGTTAGATTGTTATGGAGGATAGGCTGTTACCCAAGCAGCAAATCCCCCCTCTCCACACCACTGAATTAGTCCAATGGAAAGGCAGAGCCAATACGATTGGATCCAGCTGCATCACAGAGCTGGGCTAAGGACAGGAGCTCACCCTATCTTGTGGGGCCGACCCAGGTCTCGAACCCTGGCCTGCTGGTTAACAGGCACAGCGTTTTAACCGCTTGCGCCACCCACAGCCACTGACATGTTAGGTTGTCAGTGATCTCACTAATTGAGATCACTGATTGCCTAAAAAAATGAACCAGCATTTGTTCATGATCTCACTAATTGTGATCTCACATGATCTCACTAATTGCCTAAACATGATCTCACTAATTGCCTAAAAAAATGAACCAGCATTTCTAGAATGGCAACACTTTGGGATTAAGAAAATAATGATTGAAAGTCATACATTTAAGATCAACTGTAGCTTTTGCCTGAGGTTGAAGTGTGGGTAGATCATACTGTGGGTCCAGTTCTAACCAATTTTCAAGTGTGGAAACAGCTGTGCTAATAGGGCTTGTGCTGCGTCTGCAGTGAAGGGCAGTAATGGAAGCAGCCTCAAGGTAAGGGAATAATTGTTCACTTGTCTCAGGGCTGCATTGCAGCTGGGATTGGGCTCTGTGAGTACATTATGATTGAGAAGGGATGCTCAAACCTTTTCCTGAAATATTATAGCCTGATTTGAGTTTGTTAGGCTTTCTGCAATTAAGAAACCATCTTCCATCTCATTCCTTAAAACTGTGTGTTGTCAGTTTTGTTTAGATTCAAAGCCTACTAGACAGCAAGTAGTGTCGTCCCTGTATTTACCCCAGCATCTGTCACACTAGCAGCACTAAATAAACATTAAATCAGACCTTGTAAAATCACATTGCTATTTGTGTGCCATAACATGATTTTTCACTCTCTTGCAAACTCAACTGTCTGGGAATGGTATAGCAGTTTAATACCATTTCCGTCTCTAGTATTAAACTGTGATCTTCATCACATGCACCAAGACACATTAGAGCAGCTGTGTCAGACATTTTTTTATTAGTGACTAAGGGCACAATCCAGAGTAACTACGGTGAGTCCTTGCTCTGGTGTAAGAACAATTTGCTCTGGTTTGCAATAGGAATTTCCCATAGGTTTTCACTAGGTGGTGCAGTAACTACGGGTACACGTAATGTCTCTTACATGCTCCCGTAGTTACTCTGGATTGTAGGGTATAGAGCACTCATGGCCCCTGCAGATGGCCACAAGTGACCTCATTAAGCAGGAAGTGATGATATTGATCAGATGAAGTCCAGAGGCACTAAAATTCACTTCGGTTTTGCTGAATATCTGGAAGTAGCATTTTTTCCTATTTCCTATTTTTATTCCTATTTTTACAGTCGTTCTGAGCCCAACAGAGGCCTCTGCTGGGCTCAGAAAATCTTCTGTAGTCCAGGGGCCTCCATCTCAAGGTAGGGAGAGGACCTCTTGCCTTCAGAGAGCGGAGAGCATCCTCCCATATCTGCAGATACAGAAGCATGCCTTATAAACAGCTAAGATAGTTCTTCAGGTCCTCAGCAGAACTGGTGCTCTTACCTAGAGAAACAGCATTTAGGTTTCTTTTTAATATTTGTGTAGTATGGTTAAAAAAATTAAAGTGTAAGTAAAACAGTGCTTCGATTTGGACAAATAATATTTTCCTTTCTCTGGGCTTAGGGAAAAAAAGGTGAAACCAAAGTATGTCATCTGCTCCTAAATAACACTGCTTCTTGACATCAACAGGCTTTCCAAACAACAAAAAGAAAGAAAGGTTCTGAGTACAGTGGTGCCTTGATTTACGAGCATAATTCATTCCAGAAGCATACTTGTATTTCAAAATGCTTGTAATACAAAGATCTGCCCCTACGAAATAATGGAAACTCAGACAATTAGTTTCACAACCAAAAATATTTATATAAAAATATTAACTGTATGAAAAAATGATTACAAAACACTGCAATATATCTACAGTATTTATACACCGCTTTTCAACTAAAAAGTTCACAAAGTGGTTTACAAAGTAAATGAAAAAATAATAGCTACTTACTAGCTAATGGGTGCCCGTCCCAAAAGGGCTCACAATCTAAAATGCATAAGAACACCAGCAGAAGCCACTGGAACAGGCATTGCTGGGGTATGTAGGGCCAGTTACTCTCCCCCTGCTAAATAAATAAGGAACACCCGCTTGAAAGAGTGCCTCTTGCCCAGTAAGCAAGGGTTAATACAGAACACTGTAATCTCATACAAAACACTGTATAAGATTGTATATATACAATCACTGTATATATAACATACAGTAATATAAAACATTATAATAAAGAAAATAAGGTATAGTACTGAACTTTGAAAATCTTCATAGCTGGTGTGAAGGAGATGAGGGAGGAGAATGACTTTTACAGTCGTTTTACTAATGGAGTCACTACTATCACTAATGGAGTCACTGCTATCGTCTGGCTCAATTGAATCTTTTTGTGCAACTTTAACATTCCCATGCTGCCTATGGGGAGAAGCATTAGAACATTGATAAGGCACTCCTTCCACACTGCCACACACAGATTCCACACACAAACCTGGCTTAGGCTGCTCCCCCCCCCCCAATCTTCCACCCATGAGTTCCCTGTCATAGAAGTCTGTTTAAAACTTTATCCAGGGCCTCACCATAGCTCCATCTACTCCCACCAGTTCCCCTCTGTGAGTTCCCTGGCCATGGAAGCCTGTTCCAAGCTTCCTCAGAAGTGCTCTTCTTTTAAGACGGTGCTCTTAAATCAAGTCAAAATTTCTGAGAAAATTTTCCTCTTAATACAAAACACTCTTAATTCAAGTCGCTCTTAAATCACTGAATTTTTACCCAACTTTCTTTCTATTTCTTTCTTTCTCATTTGCAATTGTTTGTATTCAGTGTGCCCTTCAGTACCTTAAGCAAGCAGACAACAGGACACAAATGAGTTAAGTTTCGTGCCCCAGTTTCATGACATAAAATATCTGCAAAAGTAGAGCTTAACTTTCATTTTCTTGATTCTGTGAAGGTGTTAGTAATTGCACTTCCTTGATGTTAGCCATATAGTATCTGTGCAGTCTATCACATCCTGATTTGCAAATTCACACTGAAATGAGTTTTCAAGGCAAGCAAAGGCTGTACATGAGGAACAAATAGGAAACAAAATAAGAATGGAAGCAAGATTATTTTTACTGGACTCATATATTTTGAAATAAGAAAAATTGATTTGTGTGATATTTCAATCTGGAAGTTTTTGGTACAGATTCTCTCTCATGATAATATTTGGATACTTCAGATTTTGGGAGCTGTGCCTCTTCCTAATATTCCTAATTTTGTTTGGTATTCAGATCAAAACCTACAGAAAGCTTCACAATGAGTTGTTTTAGGACGATACACTGAAAGCATCAAAATTTCTTTAGCCCAGATGAGGGTGAAAGGGACAACAGAACTAGTGTATTGGTGGCGATAGTAAAAAATAATGAGGAAGGGGAAATAAATAAAACAATGCCTAGCTTAGCTTGCTTGTTCATTCAAGAACAATGCAATCTGCCTCTAACTAGACCTATTACTGGCCTGGAATGTGGTTTCCTAATAGACACTCAGCACCAAATAATATTTACATATAAGTATTTCACCATTCATGTCCTGAAATAAAAAAATTGACCAGATAAGAATTGTTTCTTTTTTATTGTTCCCTTACACATTTCTGAACTTCTCTGAAGGTCTTGAAGGCTCAAAAGGTAGAGGAGATGTGCATTTAATAATTCATTCAAGATCTTATAGCTGGCTGGTAGAATGTTCTATTTTAAGCTGCAGTCTGATTAAACTGATATTTGGGATCAGTGAATCATTATGCGCTACTTAAAATGCTATATATATATTTAGTACTGACTTCTATACTGCTGCGTTTCAGCACTGGGGGCTACTGCGGGGTGCAAAAGCCGGGGTACCCAAGGCCAAGGGGAGCCTAGCAAGAAATCAGAGACACACTTGGCCAGCTGATCAAGGATGAGCTCGTCTGTCTCAGACCAGCTTCCTATATTTATTGAGATTCACAGTTACAAAATAGTTACAAGATTAATGAGGCATGACTAACTGAGATAAGGTGTACAGGCTACTTTTGACAGGTTACTCAAAACAAAGAGAAAGTTGGACGTATGATCTTGAGAAAGGAGTGCTTACAAATATGCCTTAATCAAGTACGGGAGGAACTGTTCATGTCTATGTTCAGTTATGAAAAACATTCCGTTGCTTAATCAATGTGTGTACGTTCAGTTCCTCTAAAGTACAACTAGTAAGTTTTGCTGTATGTGTAGTTCTTATTTATGCTGAATGTATTAGTTCATTTAAAGTACAATTCCTTTAGTTCATTTACAGTACAAATTCTTCCGTGTCCTCTTGCTTATTTACCTCACCGATTACGCTGGGCAGCCTGAAAGTGCACCCTCCTATTCCTCATTGTACAGATAAGCAGGATTTTTCCACGCTTAATTTTGAATCATTAGAGAGAACTTCTTTCAGGCTCCTTTTGTATTATGAAATCCTTATATATACCAGTTTCTTTTAAAACTTGCTGTGACAGGACCAACATGTTGGGAAACTGCAGGTGCAATCCTAACCAGTATAGCTCACTTGGCATAAATTCCTGTGGTGGTGTGGGGAAGCTGGCTCATGCCAGTGCACTGGCCTACCACCCTCCCCTGGAGTAGGGCAGAAGTGCCTTATGGCACTTTTGTTATACTTCCAGGCAAGCACAGGACTTATATCAGGACTTATGTTAGGACTGCAGTCTGCATCTGTTGCAGACATTTAAAATACTTCCAGCACTAAGAATATATCCATTGTGCTTTTGTTGCAGGTATTATGAAACGAAGCTTCAGTGCTTCTGAAAGACAACTTCAAGCAAGGCAAGTCTGAAATGTAAAACTAATGAAAAATGTCAAATTTGGGTTGCTACATAGTGATAATACACCGTAACATGAAGATGAAATGATAGAATATTTTTCAAGTGCTCTGAAATGCAAGCTTGCAATTTGATGTCATGATGTCAGATAGTAGATGCAACTCTCAAGTCATGAACGGCAGAAACAAAATTTAATTTAACATACATTTTTGTTAAAAAGCTCTCATCAAGTTCCTAAATATTTTTTATTACCGTAGGTTTTTTTATTGACATGAAATAAATAGAATACTTGCATTGTAATTTTTGTTAGTAAACAAATAGAACTAATACGCACTATTCCTTTGACTATCAATTTGGACTTTAGTTAAAATTAATGTTAGAAAAAATTGAGAGGTGGTGGTTTCATTCAAAGGTATTGGGGGAAAATTTGGTATAGACTCATAATTATAATGTATTTTATATTATTACATAGTACATTCATCCTGTCCTTTAAGCAGTGGACTTAAAACAAGTATTCTAGAAGGATCCTTTTTCTATCACAAAGCAGGGTGACCATATGACCGGAAAAACCTGGATTTGTCTGGATTTTTAGCCTCCTGTCCGGGTGTCCTACATTTTGGCTTCGTTTTGAAACTTTGCGGTAGTGCACAGTTTGACATATAGTTTGCACTATATGTCATTGGATTCGTATTGAAGAGCAGAATCCAATGCAAAAATCAGATTGAGATATCGCCTTCCTATCGAACGTTATGGTAAAAGACAAAAAATAAAAACAAAAATAAATACATTTTTTGGCAATTTTTTAAGCGGGTAGGAATTTTGGCCTGGGATTAGGAATTTTGGCCTTGGGGTTCAGGAATTTTGGGTTTGTTATCTGGTCACCCTGTCACAAAGGAGCTGTGGAGGCCCATATAGTGCTTAAGACTGTAGCGCTTTGGGAGATGCTGTTTCCCTGCCAAATGTATAAGTAGCTGTTTGTACGTAGGTGATCTCTTAAGTAGCTGTTTGTCGCAAATGCATGTGAGATTTAGGCTGCAATCCTAAGGACACTTTCCTGGGAGTTAGACCCATTGAACTCAATAGAACTTACTTCCGAGTTGACATAGATAGGATTGCACTCTTCGTTAAATGAACATAATTATCTTAGACTACACATTTTGTATATAGTTGCCTGCAATTACTTCTGCGTAACCATCTAGAGCTGTAGTTTCCAAACTTTTTTGAAGCACTGGAGCCCACATTTTTAAGCAACAGTCTGTTGAGGCAATTTGATGTTGCCATTGCCATTTGTTGATCCACCCAAAATTAGGTTGTGACCCACCAGTGGGTCCCGACCCACAGTCCCGAAACCACTGGAAGATGGAGTTGCAAGACTACATACAATTCTGTGCACACTTAATTTTTTTTAGTAAAAACCATTGACGAACTAAGCCTTTTTCATTTAAATAAAACGAGAAATGTAGATTATGTCCAAATGTCCCTTTTTATGCAAATTGTCTACTGTATTTTAAAGAGCCAGGATGAAAGTTCTTCCTTTGCCTGCAATATTTTTTGTTAGGCTTGTAACAGTGGCTAAGATTTTGAGCCATTAGGGCTGCAATTCAGTAAGATACACTGAACACAATGGGGCTTACTTGTGAGTAGTTGGTTAGCATTGTGCTCAGTCTTCCACTTTTAAATTTCTAGACTGCCACAGAGCTGGTGGATTAAATTTCTTATAAGGGGTTATTTATATCACTTTGGAACAACTTTCTTATTTATTTATTTGATTTATTCTTATTTATTTTTTAAATACTCTTTTCTCTTTTTCAGAGAGTGTATTGGTATTCCAGGATCCAGACCAAGACCAGGTAATTCAAAGCTGCAACTAGATTTGAAGGTTGAACTCATCTTACCATTTCAAAACTTTTAAAAACATTTGTTATAGTTTCACATACAGTTTCTTCTTTTATTTCTTCAGCTTTGCTGCCCCTTGATCTGCTTCTGAAAGATCCTTCGCTCATGTTCAGGCCCCACGTTATGAAAATAGAGGACTCATTAGTGACAGGGTGGAAATCTCATAGTCTTCCAACAGTGATTCTCCGCAATCTGAAAGATCATGGTAGTACTTAAGAGTGTAATTTTGAACTCAAGTTGTAAGACAACAAAGAAAGAAAACTGCATAGTAAACAGTGTAGATGTTTTCTTGGGGGGAAAACTTTATTTGAATAATAATTTCTATTTAGAAGTTATTGCTTTAAAAGATTTTTCACTTAAGTCAAAGCTTTGAAACATTACAATATATATTAGGTCATGTTCTAGCTCTAATCATAGGCCAGGTCATATCTGGCACTGGGCTGGCCTAATGCCAAGATAGGCCAGCCTCGCTGCACCAGAAAAGGCCTGGGCTGGCCTAAGTCCACTTAGGCCAGCACAAGAGATGGACCTGCACTGGCATGGCTGTGCTACACTAGGCAGCTCAGTAGAGATGTATTGGGGGCATGTGGAACATGGCCCAGAACAGTGCAGTTAGGCTATATCCAGAGCCAGTTTCCAGGGCAGACATGCCCCCTCCCGGCACCACTGACTTAGACCACCTCAAGAGCAGGCATAAATCTGAATAGACCCATACAGGCCCATGACAAGCTAGAGTAAAAATGGAAGTGAAATAAAAAGTTCTACATCTTAGGCTGGCCTAAGCACCACTCCTGCCTCTCAGCCTCAGGATATGGCACAACTACAACAGCCCACTCCAGCAGCCAGTCCCCTTGCACCCATCCTACACTGCAGGTACACTTAAGCTGTTACTGGTTGTTCCAGGGCTTCCTTATAAGGCAGGCAGGCATCACAGCTGTTCCTTGTTCAGTATGATTTGAATGAGGTCTCCTTGGGAGCAAGCCCTCCCCAGGTGCCACTTACTTGGTCCTCAGCAGCATTTAGGCCAGCCTTAGAGGCCTCCTAGCTCTGTGGATTTGGCCCAAGTGTTAGCTGAGGATATGGCCTACTTAGACTAGCTTAGCTGGGCCATTCTCTCTGGCCTAAAGTCAGGATTGCACCCTTATGCAGGTATAGCCACATGGCAGGTATGGCCATAAGCTAAAACTAGGCAAATGCACTCCTGGCCACAGTCAACACTTTGAAATCCAGGAGGAGCTTTGAGTCTGGGATAATCCCAAGCTGTATATACAGTATAACATTCACAATAACTCTGATGCTCTCAAATACGTACATAGCTTTTAAAACTTGGGGCCATTATTATTCTGAAGGTACTTTCCTAATAACAGATACTTCTCCATTGATTGTTGTTTATTTTTCAGTGATTTATTTCTATCATCAGCTATTCAGTAAAAAAAGGTCTGGTTTTGCTTTTCTGAAATTCTAACGTCTGTAGAAAATTTAATGTGACAATTTGATGGGAGATACTTTGCACCTAATTTGTGAATGTATGAATTAGTGGTTTTTCCAGTGGTAACTTAACATTCAGTTGCACAGAGGTGCTAATATAAAAACAGCTACTCATGCAAAACTGACAAATGAAAATCACTTTGTGGTGTCTTTAAAGTGTCACAAAAAGTGGTGGCAAGAATAAGGGATTAATCTGACTGATTTGAATAGTACGAGTAAGAAGCTGTGGAGAAAAGGCTAGTGTAAATTGATCAACACATACAGGCTCAAAACTTTATGGATGTTATTAGTTGCTACGTTTCTAGTTAAAGCCCAAGAATCATTTGCAGGAACTATATAAAGCATACTAATTGATCTTAGAAACAAACAAACAAAAATAGAAAATCTTATTGCATGTAATTTTCTGTAATTTTTCTGTCATATTCTGTAGTGCTGGGTCAGAAAGAAAATGAAATTATTCAATTTACCCGGCTTTAGGGAACACCATGAACAAAGTTGAATTACTTTTATGGATTTTTACATCTGATTGCAAAGCAAACGTAGTATAATCTTGTCGTATCATTTGGAGAGATGAGAAAAAGTTTCTTCCTTTCCTCAGAATGCTGAAAGGACATGCAAAAATGAATATCTGAATTTTATGAAATGTTTGGGATTTTTGTATTCTCATTTTATGTTTGTGATTACATATCACAATTGTGATTATATATCACAAATAGTTATTACATACAAAGCTATTGGGGAAAGGATATTTCCTATGGAATGATGTAAAAAAGAGGTTGTATTTTTATTTTAGTGTCTAGCTGAAATTTTTGTAGAAATATTTTCTTAAGGAAGTGAGGAAGCAATAGATTCAGTGGCAAGATGCAGAATTCTTCTCCTCACCTGCTTTCTTCATCTGCCTTTTACAACTTGTTTGCATATTTGAGAGAGATGCTAGAAACACCAAAATGGGTTTTCTTTGCTTTATCATCTGCAGCATCTGCCGGGATTGCTGTGTCACAACGGAAGGTGCGCCAGATCAGTGATCCTATTCAACAGATTCTAATCCAGCTGCACAAAGTTATCTACATCACCCAGGTGAGTTTGGCTGGTTTTGCTTTAATGCAGCTCATCCTTTTCTGTTAGCTGCGAGCTGTTACCTTGCAGCCGAATCCTAGGCGCATACACTCAGACATAAGTTCCTCTGTGTTCAAGAGGACTTTCTCCCAGGAAAGTCTGCTTAGGATTGCAGCCTTTAATTCTGCCAATCTGAAAACCATAGACACATTCTCCAAAGTATGCTTTTGTGTTCTTTTTAAAAATAATTTTGCCCTTAAAAACCTGTGCATTAATTCTGCTATTCGGTAAGTAATTCTGCCTCTTTTATGTTCACAGACAGTCTGTTGACTTTGACTTTTGTAATAAATTTGAGATTATTTGTGATAAAGTAATGAGTTTTTCTTCACCATTTATAGGTCATTTTCCAAATTAGGTTGTGTTGCAAATCTAAGATTTCTCTGCTCCTCTGGGTTTTTTCTTTGAAAGAAGGAGACCCTAAGGTTCAACCCATTGTTCCTTATAAAATTTTTCCAGTGTTTAGGCAGAGTTTTTTTTTTAGTTTTCCCTCCACTGTCGAGGGTCCCTTCATGAACAGAAACAAGCATTCTGCTCACACAGTGGATCTCTTCCCAAGCAGAAGGAGCCATGGTTGAGTGGAACATGAAAGCAGAGGGAGCTTTCAACTGTGGACAGCCTTCTTGGGACTAGAAAGTCTGCTGGAGGCACTTCCCGTTTTTGGCAAATCCTGGTCACTTCTGGAAGGTCATGTGAGGCCGTCTAGCATGGATTGGCATTTGCACTGAGTCAAATCTGTGGGTGACAAAGCTACAGATAAGAAAGCCCCACTGTATAAGTAATGCATAAGCCAGCATAGCTTCCACCCTTTCAGATGTTGTAACAAGCAGTACTTAGAGTCAATGATGGCTCTGTGTCAGGTAAGACTATTTAATCATGAACAGAGTGACACCACAATATTTTATAGGGTTATCTGCAGGTTCTTTTGAAGCCAATTTTGCATGACTACCAGCTAAGTACAGTAAGTCCTTGACTCATGAACATTCAAGATGCAAATTTTCATACAAACATCCCTGCAAAATATGAACTTTCAAACATACAACGAAATCAGAAGTCATCAAATGTGGAAGTGCTTTTTTGCAAGCTTTCCCACATTTCCACAAGCATATCTGGAGCCTTTTTTGCAGTCTTTGTTGCAAATGTTGAATCCTCTTATCCCTGCATTCTTCTACCATGCCTGCAGCCTCTATTGCAAGTATATTGTTCACCCTCTGGTGCATTAGTTTCCCATCATCTCTCCCCATCCTCATTCCACTAGTCAGTGACTCTCTATAGTACAATATAGTACACAGTACAGTACTTGTCTGCTGCATTTAAAGAATAGCACCATATATTTTAACATACAGTCTTTTATTTTAACAAACAGTTCTGTTTAAAATATTTTAA
The DNA here is from genome assembly GCA_030015325.1 of Cryptoblepharus egeriae. Lineage (NCBI taxonomy): Eukaryota > Metazoa > Chordata > Lepidosauria > Squamata > Scincidae > Cryptoblepharus > Cryptoblepharus egeriae. Next base: position 38,694,600 of record JAREYC010000004.1, on the reverse strand, counting down.
AAGTTTGTAAAAATATTTTAACAGTAAACAATATTAAGAGTAAAAATATTTTAACAGTAGATGTTTAATTCACACTACTCCGTTTTTAAAAAACGTGCATTGACATCAGTGGGACTTAACAGACATTTCATCTCACTAACGAGTTTCTGGAACAGAACTTGTTTGTAGGTTGATGAGTTACTTTACTGAGTTCAAATAGAGGCCAGATAGTAGATTTTGATATGCTTATATCATTTTAATATGCTTATATGCTCGTATATCTATCTACAGTATGTATACACCACTTTTCAACTAAAAAGTTCACAAAGTGGTTTACAAAGAAAATGAAAACAATTAATGGCTAATGGGTCCCTGTCCCAAAAGGGCTCACTAAAATGCAAAAAGAACATCTGCGGAAGCCACTGTAATAAACATTGTTGGAATGAGGAGGGCCAGTTACTTTTCCCCTATTCAGCAAAAGAGGAACACCTTTTAGTTTTACATTCAATAACAAAGATAGTAGATTCTGGAAAGATGGATAGAAGACTTTAGCTTTGTACAGCTTTTGTAGTTAAAGAAATAAAAAAATTAATACAGGTTGAGCCTCCCCATTCGTGACATTTGGTTCTAAGAAGCTGTGTTATTACCTATTTTCACAGTATACAAAGGCAATTAGTTTCTTTTTATCAGTTTTTATAAAAAGTTTATTAATTTTCAAATACAGGTAGAGGGAAAAATGGGAACACTAACAAAAAAGGGAGGGGATACACACAGTAGGTCCTCCGTTGTACAACATTTATTATCTTATCTTTAAACCAGAACTTCTTCTCATAAGTCTTTAGATATGCATTCCATCAACTTATGATCATCATATTACCTGAGCTGAATACTTAACATTTCTTTTGTTTCATGCCTAACACTTTCATGAATACCATCAAATTTGATTAATCTCTATTAAAATATACCACAGTATAGCTTCAATGATCTAATCAGTACTATCTTCATAATTATTAGCTTACTTCACTATAGCCCAGGGTTGATTGTTTAATATCTCTTAGGGCACAATCCAGAGTAAGGTCAGTGAGAAAAGACCTAGCTGGGCTGCCCTAACTATTCTGTATCCAGAGCAGAACGTTATGCTGCATCCTGAAGAATCAGAAAGCCTGAGCTGCCCTAGCGGCTCCAGAGAATGCTAAGTAGGTGCCTGCCTTATAAGGAAGCCCAGAAGTTCCTGACAACCAGTAACAGCTGCAGCTTGAGAATGCAATACAGCAGTACCTCTAGTGGAAGGTGGATGCTTGGAATGGCCTGCTGTATCACCAGGTTAGTGGGCTGCTGTAGTTATTCCATATCCTGAGGTTGAGAGGCAGGGGTTGCAGCTAGGCTGGCCAAGAACTCACATTTTTTTGTCAACACTGCCATTCTAACTTGGGCCTTATCATGGATCCCTATGGGTCTACTCATTACTATACCTGCTCCTGAGGTGGTATAACTCTGAGGAGCTGGAAGAGGTCATTTCTGCTTTGGAAACAGGCTCTGGATACAGAGTAACTGCTCTGTCCTCGGCAATGCTAAACATGCCCTCAACATTCCTCTCCAGAACTGCCTAGGTTGCCCCAGTTAGGGCAGGCCAGGTCCATCTCTCTTGGGGCACCCTATGTTTCCTTAGGCTGCCCATAAGCCTTTTCCAGAGTAACTAGGGTGGAGCATCTTGCATTTGCTCCACCCTAGTAAAAGATAGGACAACCCAAGTGCTACTCTGGGTTGGGCTGTTACTTAATCTTTTCTTCTATCTTTTTGAATAAAAATCTTACCTCATTATAATCTAAAATATTCTTCATATAAACTGGTTTAATTGTTATATCTTGATCCTTAGATCATAAACTTATCATGAGATCATCTTCATCCTTCCATTCAATTTTTCTTCTTTTTAGAATTATATAACTGCATTTCAGGAGGCTCTTCTAGGCACATAGAAATAATTCACTCCCACTTCCAGACTTTCATTTACAATAATCAATTACTTTATCTTCTTTTAAAAGTTATACAACTGCATTTTAAAGGCTCTCATTTCTTCTTACAGTTATTCAAATGTACTCATTCCCTCTTTCCAACCTTCCTTTACAAAAATTGGGCTACTTTCTAATTTTTTGATTCTCTGAATTTAATCCTTAAATAATAATTCTGTTACCCTCTCCACACTTTATATCCTACCTCTTTAATAAAGTCAAGCCTATTTTACTTATCTGCCATTCGGCTATGAAAACGACCGTGAAAATGAGAACCAAAAATACAGCCAATAATGTTTGGATGAACCTTATACTCTCCTAAATCTTCTAATGATTCAATAAAAATATCAGTCTAAGATCTAAAGTCAATCTGTTGTTCCTGCTTTCCTTAGCTGTGGAATTTCTTTATAAACATAATCCGATATGACCCCTCTTGCAGAATCACTCCCCCCCAAAAACTTTTTCTATCTGGCTTCATGACACACTTGATGCTCTGAGGAATTTCAATACGTCCTGAACTCCAAGTCCAAAACAATTACTATGAGTAACTACGGGAGCTTGTGAGAGACTTTACGTGTACCCATAGCTACTGTACCACCTAGTGAAAACCTCTGGGAAATTCATATTGGAATCCAGAATAAATTGTTCTTACACCGAAGCAAGGACTCCCCATAGTTACTCTGGATTTTGCCCTATATCTTAAAAATTGTAATCCAACACTAGTAGATCTTCTGATTCAATAACAGCCAAGTTCTTGTCCAACTTAAATTCCAAATTCTAATTCCTCATCTTCCATGTTCTCTTCCCACACAAGTATATTTAAAAGGAAAGAAAAACAAAACTCCCCAGTTTTCATTGTTGAAGTTATGTTAAAAGTCATCTCATAAATTTTCGTTTATGACCCGTTGTGATAACACTGTGAAACTTCTTCCCCTTTCTTTATGCTATCTGACCATCCCACAGCTGTGCCATCAGCCACAGAGTTGTTATCTGGTCTTGCAGCAGAGTTTGACGTAAATTAGCTTCAGATTGCCATTAAATTCATTCTGTACCTTTTCTCACTGTGTTAGGGTAAATTTGTCAGAATTCCAGTCGTCAGCTTCCTGTTCTTCTTAGAAGTTCTTGTAAATCTTCAGTTGTACAGTGAAATGGGGGTGGGGGAAGAGAAGGAATTAGGCATGACTGGTCACCATTAGGAGAAATATATTCCTTGTCCTAATTAATATCCATTATTAATCTCATTGACTCTTAATTGAAAAATCTCTCAATTAAAAAAAGTAGTGGTGGCTACTGAAAACTGTTGCATTGACTCTAATCACTTGAACAGTAGGAAGAGAAATTTGCCTTTGTTAACATACATTTTTGCTGTCCTGGTGTCTTTCAAGTTGGAGTTCTGCTTGATTAATGTGACCCTAAGGGAGTGGTTTCACCCAAGGTCTAATGTTTTGGAATTTGTCCAAGAAGCTTGGGAAAAGGCCTTGAAAACTGCTGAAGAGGCAAGCTTTCATACTTAATGGCACTGCAGAATTTTACAGTATATATAATCTTCCCTTTCCCACTTGTAAAATAAACCCTCTCGCCTACTCTAAACCACAAGTTTCTTTTTGTATAGAGTCCAAGTCTAGTTCACAATGTAGCTTTATAGAAATCCCTACATCCTTCCAGATTAAGATAGTTTCCATGCCCCAAAATAGGGATGTTCTAAATTTTTAGCATCAGATGGATATAACTCAGAATGCTGCTTCCTACCAAAGCAGTCATCATTTGGGAATTACGTTGAAAATCACCAAATATAATTCAGTGCTTTGTGAAACACTCCATTAACATTCAAATTCCATGTTAAAATCTAATGAAAGGTGTTTATTGTCAGGGGACATTTCAGACTTCATAGACAAGCCACAAAGATTTATAAAATTAAACTACAAAACTGAATGTAGATTTTTTTTAATATACCATTAGGCAGAATGCTAAATGAGCTTCTGAAAAATTAGTGAAAAGAACAGTGTAATTTTTCCCCAAAAAAACCCCACATCTGCATTATCACAGGCCTCCACATGTAATATCAAATCTGTCAAGTGTGCTGTTGACAGAGAAATGGTAATGCAGAATGACAGTTCATATTGAATGCATAAGAGAGGCCTGTATGCAGATCTCTCTTAGCTTTTGGGAGGGAAGTATGTTTGTGCAGCTCCTTTCAACACGTTTTCTTCCAACACAGTAATCAATCTAATGAAAACTCACCCTACAATCCAGAGTAACTATGGGAAGACGTAAGAGGCACTCTGGGTTGCTCTATGCATTTCCCATAGGTTTCCCATAGGTGGCACCGTAACTACGTCAGTGTAAAAGATCCCATAGTTACTCTGGATTGTCGTCTAAGGCTTTGGTCCAGAGTTGTCACTAACTTTAACAAATTCATCAATGGGGTTTCAAGGCCACATTCATCAGGTCTAGATACCTATGTTTCACCCTAAAGTGCATAGGACATTGCCAAGGGAAAGAAAACCCTAAACTGCCCCACTGAAACTGTAAAATGCACTAAAAACAAAAATTACTAGCTCTACTCTTAAAAAAAGCAAATACAGTATCCCTGCTGAAAGTTCAAAATAATGCTGAGCAAAGATCAATTACAACTTGCCTACAACAGTGCCTACTCCCATCCATTTAGAGTAGGGATAATCTCTGTTGTAGGCAGGTTGCAACTATTATTTGTTCAGGGTTCTTTGGAAATTACAGCAGTGATATTTCCATTTTTGTTTACAGAAGTAGTTGCTTTTACTTTAGTGGGTTTCAAGAGGTCAGCTTGGTTTTTTTTCCATCCCTACCAGTTTAGGATGAGACACTGCATTACAATCTGGACGGTGAGTGGCCTTGAAACCCAAACAATGTACCTTTGATTAGTTGGCAATAATCAGTCCTTTTGTGCTGTTGTCTGCTATGAGCTGTACTCACCAAACTAATTTTCCAGTTCTTCAAACATCCTGTTGGAACAAGAAGTGTACTTTGCACTTTCATTCTTGGCTGGCTTTAAAACAGGAACTAAAGGACGTATAAGCTCACTGACCAGGATATTCCAGTGGTTTCCTCCATTTCTCTGGTCTCCACCAATACCAAGCGGGACACTTTAAGCCAAGTAGGATGCTTTATTGAAAGTGATCTCTTGCAGATCTTCTCTCATGAGCAGAAGCTGAAGTTCAAGAGGGGAAAGTTGTCATTGTTATTTCTTGGCTGCCACCAGCCTTTCCCATTCAGTTTCCATGGCAACAGGTTTCATTCGAATCCGAGAAAAATCATGTAAGTTTTTTAAAAACAATTATGTAAGCCGCTTACCTTATTTCCACTCATGTGGCCTCCTAGTCCCAGAAAACTGAAGCAGGAATTAAAAGCCGGTAGCTGAGACAACTTTGCTCAGTGTCTTTTACAGGCCTTTCAGCCCCCCGCCCTTGTTTGTTACCAAGGACATCAGTATGTGAAGGTATCATCTCTTCCCAGCATAAATGTGCTTGGTTGACAAACATCCTGAAACAAATGACATGTGCCGGCAGCCTCTTATCCAAGCAAAAACACAGAGTCTTCATCAGGATTATTCTGTGTGCATGGTTCCTTCCTAAGAATGACGGACGCCCATTTCAAGAAACTCACAATTTACAACCAATTTAAAACCAGAGAAGACACCAGAAGGCACCTGTGGAGCTGCTCCTGGCTGCCTGTGCCTCTGGGACAGTGAACATGGAGGTGCGCACAGCCTGATCCCAGGAGCAGATGATCTGTCCATGCCTGGATTGCACCTTAGAAGTACTGCTTCTTGATTAGAGCTGCAGGCGCCTGCGCAGCCAAGCTATTGAAGGAAGCGGCTGCCCGGTCAGGCCGTTACTTAGCCTTGCCAACCTGGGGCAGCCCCTAACCCCCCACTCCGAGTGCCCCCCATCCCTCCATTCTTCGAAGAAGCAGAGCCTCTTCCCTGTTCCCCAGTCCAGGGGCCCAATTTCCTGGGGCCTCTGGGAAAACCCGGAAGTCTGGCACCTTGGGTTAAAAGGAAACAGCAAGAAAAGTCTAATGGCAAAATCCAGAGTAACTACAGGGAGTCCTTGCTCCGTTGTAAGAACAACTTACTCTGGATTCCAATATGAATTTCTCATAGGTTTTCACTAGTTGGTACAGTAACTATGGGTGCACATAAAGTCTCTTACGTGGTCCTGTAGTTACTCTGGATTTGGGGGAATGTGTGGAGTTTGTCTTCATTCCGTAACAGAAGATTCTAGGTATTAATTCTGTAATGACTATTTTATTACATCACTTTGATACTTTTTTCTTTAGATTTCTAGAATTAAAAACTGTCACTGATAACAGAAAACAGGGGATGTGTGCTGTATTAATTAAGCTAAGGTGATAAAAGAGCAAATTCTATTTTTCCTACCATTATAGATAGGATGTGGGTAGAATGTTGCCTACTATTTGCTTGCTGCTTTGTTGTTGCTGATTTCACATTTCTGTACAGTACCTTCTGCAACAAATAGCCATACTAACCATTTCTACTCCCTCAAACAGCTTCCACCAACTATGAACAGCAACACGAAAAGAAGAGTCATTGAGAGATTCAAGAAATCCCTATTCAGTCAGCAGAGCAATCCATGTAACTTGAAGTCTGAAATAAAAAAGGTGTGCGGTGTTTTGCAGGTCACTTCCAGGGATGTCATGTTTCCATCAGTTATTTGAAGTGTGGACAACATTTTGGTTGTGGGATGCACAGGGATATATTTTTAAAGAACAAGCAAGATGATCTAAATGTTTGCCAATACCAATGCTCAGTCTTTTTCATGAAGCATGTAAACTTGTCGACAGCAACTCATCCAAAGCCATGAAAGCCTGTTCTAAAAATGATTTGAATTTAATTTGAAAGTATGTTTGTATTTACAACAGGAAATGAAACAAAATGAAACTGATCTTAGTTCTTCTAAAAAGTTGGGGATAACTAATAGAAGTTTTGTTTTCATGTTTCAATGATGGGGATACATATAAAATTTCTAAGACCTATATCCTAAAGTGAAATTAAGCCCCTTGCTCCGGAGCAGTTAAGATGACTTTCCATAAGATAACACTAGAGGGTGACGTAACTGCGTGGACCCGTAACTGCTATGGATTTTGCCTTAAGCCTGCCAACTGCTAATATATTGAAGCAGAAAACCACACTCATAAGAGATATAATTTGCTTAGACTTTTGTGAATGTGCTTATTAAAATAGGTGTGACCTTATTTTAGCCCAATCCTATGCTTTTCAGTTCCCAGGGCTGCTGCAGTACAGAAATGGGTACCATTGTATCCCCAAGGGCTGTGCCAGACAAGTGTAGAGTTTTGTGGGCATATTGCCTGCTCTGGGCTAGTGCAGGGCTATTAGGATTGGGACCTAAGACCCCAATCCTAGCCACCACCTCCAGAGCTGAAGCAGCCGCATAAAAAAGGCATTCTGTGATGGTGGTGGGTGATCAGACATCCTGCAGGAAGGAGATAAGTAGAAATGTTTTTTTCTTACCTCCTAGTAGGCAACCTGATTGCCAGTGGTTCTCAGGCTTATGCCACCTATTTTGCTGGCTTATATCCAATGAGAATTTTTTATGGAGGTAAGATGTGGCATTCCCTCCCTGACTAGGAATGTCCCCTTTCCATTGTTTCTCTCCCCATGACCTTCCCACCTCCACAACCAACTCACTGGGAGATGGTGGGTGGTGTCTTTGCCACTGGCTGATTTGCACTTCTGCTTGGATCTTGGTTCTTTTGCTGGAGGAACACATTATAGAGGAGATTTATTAATACGGTTGGATTACAAAGAGTCAAAAACAAAACTTTATGCAGTCAAACCCTCCACATTACATAGAATTTGGAAAAATTCTAAATATTATACTAAATTCTCTTTTTCATAAAATCCTTTTAACCCCTTTACACTAAAAGCAGTTCCTATTGAAGATTTGCTTTGTAAATATTGCCCCACTTTAACATGGATAGAAGCGTCTCTTTCCGGTATCAACAGGACATGATCTTGGCTCAACTGGAGAAGCAAAAGGGGTGCAAAAGTTGAAAAGAAAAGGAGATTAATTGGGAAAAGCTGTGACCTTTAAACATTAACTTCTTTTCCAACATGACCAAAAAGTGCTGAACCATTCAAATGTATTTCAGTGCCAGATAATCTTGACATAGCTCAGCAGGCCTTAGTGCAGATCATTACTTTTCAGCTATCGCATTCTTACAAGTGTTGCAAGATGTGCATCTGTTTATAAATGCTATTTTGGATCCTGTCCAGAAAATATATCTGTGGATAATTTTGGGGACTGTTGGAAATTCTTCTTCAGTGATGACTGCACAAATCCAAAAATGTTCTGAACAACCTATTAGATTCCATAGCACCCACTTTTTAGTTATCCCAACAGATGGTACAACTAGATATATTTTCTTCATTTATTTTCTTTTATTTTCATCTTCAGCAGGCACAAGTCCACAGAGAAGGGGGAAAAGGACAGAATCGATGCTACTTTTCCCCCTCTTTTCTGTCAGTGGACTTGTGCACGTCCAAGAAGTCTCATATCCAGATCTGCCAGATCTGTCCCCTCCTAGATCTGCCCTATTTTTTCCTTTTCCCTACTCAGTTTTACCCCCTCCCCATCACTTCACATATTTCATCAGGTCCCAAGAAATTCACCGACATCCCAGAAGCACTCCATATGCAGCCATTTTACAACAGTGAACCTATTAGAAATGGCAGTGCACAATAACCTAATCCCAAATTGGATTGGGCTGTAAACTGCAGTCTTTAAGGCACTTTCCTGGGAGTAAGACCCATTGAACACAATGAGGCTTATTTTTGAGTAGACATGGTTAGGATTGTGTTCTTGGTTCCTTACTTCTAAAAGTTACATTCCAGAGATAAGTTCTGTTCATACCTTAACACTAATTTAGGACAGTTCTTTTCTGTCTCGTGCTATCATGCCTACATATACGCAAGTACCAGCAAAAGATGCCTGTGTGAGAGCCTCACTGCGGGTGTTCAGAATTCAGAGATCCATAGCTTGTGAATCTTCCCTTGATTGTAATTAACATTTCCTTGGTTGCATTTGAACTTTTCTGGATTGAGACTTTTGCACTGATAATTTTTTTAAAAAAGTTTTTTGCTTCCTACTTCTTCTAATTAATGAGAAGTCCAACAGCAGCTACAGGGTTTAGTATTCTAGCAATGAGAGAGCACTGAAAGCTTATGGTGTTTTTGTAACATTTGTTTGATTTACAACTATACAACCAGACCTCAGCAGAAACAAAGAGACACTCTAACAGTAGGCATTAAATCTGCTAGTCTTGCAACAGATTCCCAGAGAGAGCCCCTGCTTCCTTCATCTTCAGCCAACTCACAGTGCCAAGTTTTGTGTGTCTGTTTCCTACTTGCTTAAATTCAAAACTGCCAGACTGACTCCAAACTGTTTCTCAGTCCCATTTCACAGAAGTTTCAGGATTATAGCAAAGGGTGAAAGCAAACCTCCACCCTCACTAACCCTACAATCCAGAGTAACTACAGGAGCATGTAAGAGACATTACGTGTACCCGTAGTAACTGCAACACTTAGTGAAAACCTATGGGAAATTCATAATGCAATCCTGAGCAAATTGTTCTTACACCGGAGCAAGGACTTCCCGTAGTTATTCTGGATTGCACCCTATGGTCCCAACCAAGTTCAGCAATCCCACATCTCACCCCCTTCCCTGTTTTTTTTTTTAAAAAACAATATGTAAGAACCAGATTTCAATAGACGTGACAAGTAGCTTGGCCGGAAATGATAGAGTTTTCTAAATTCTAATAATGGATTATTGCATCCCAAAGCTGGAGAGAGATTTCCAGATATCAGGTATGACTATCTCCTGTCATTGATTTCCTTTGATGAAACATGAGTAGATCATCCTGGCCTATTAGTCACCCATCTGTCCAATCAAGGATTGTGTCCCAGTATCTGTAACAATCTGCTACCTAATACGTTTTCAGTAAATGTATTTGAAAACTTTTGTACATTTTACTTTTCTTTCCAGTGTCTCTGTTCGGTAGGAAGAGATGATAGACCACATAAGGCATACATTGTCCTATATAAAATGCGTATTCCAACTCTAGGCTGGCACAACTCATCAATCTTCCTGTTCCTGTGGTGATATAGGAAGGCAAGCGCATGTCTGTGCACTGGCCTAACCATCCCCCAGGAGTGGCACAGAAGTGCCTTACAGCACTTTTGTGACATTCTCAGGTCAGCCCAGGTCAGAACGTCATGTGATGTCTCTGCTCTGGGTTCTCCCCAAAGGGTGAGAACTGCTTCTCGTGCTTGAATCCAGCATGCATCCCTTTGGTGAAGCACCCAAGGCATGTGTCCCTCAAGCTCCATCCATATTCCACTTCTGGATCTAATATTCAACACCTTATTTTCAATTATTTTATTCTCATTTATAGAAAAATGAAAACTGATGAAAAAATATTGCCTGGAAATTCTGCTGTAAAAATCTAATGAGAGTGAGCAGAAGTTTCTCAGAGAGAGAGAGAGAGAGAAGCTTTTGATCCATAATGAAAAGCAAGGGCATCTGCTATCTTGCCTGGGTTAAATATCCAACCCTAAGGAGTGTTGAAACCAGAGAGCATCATCTCAATTGTGAACTTTTAATTCTGAAGCTGAAAATGGCTTGAACTCCTAACTGTAAACTGAAGCAGAAAGTATGTAACAGGAAAACCTCCATCAATTTAAATTCAATGAAATCTGTTCACCTGGCTGAGGCCTGCCTGTGCTTGGATGAGTACCTGTCACTGTAAGGATTAGAAATTTCTTCCTCACTTCATCTGATGTGACAGTTGTCACTTTTCCCAAACAACTTCAAAAGGATTGAGCATCTTAAGGGATCAAAATGGCTGAAACTGCAGGACCATCAATGGATCCTGCTAAGCACTTTGCTGCAGTGAAAATAGGCCAGTGTCTGAAGATGGATTCTCAGACATAATACTAAGAATTCAGTTTATTGCATTATAGGAGATCAGTTTACTTCATTAGTTCAGTCAATTTGAGGTTTATTTTTCTTCCCTGTCCTCATGAGGTCATGTCAAAAAAGCATTAGAAACAGATCATATTTGGTAACAACTCTCCATAGAACAGAGTTTTTCCCTTCCTCTGGAGTTGAGAACTGCTTCTTCACTACAAAGCTTTTGGTGGGGCTTGAAACGCTTCTGTTTACTCAAGCTTTTAATTTATATCAGGCTGGTGTTTTACTTGTTTTATATAATCTGGGTGCAGCACTGTTTTTACATGTTTTAATATGTTTTTTATATATTTATTTTTTATGTATTTTATATATTTTCAATTGTTGACCCTGTTGTAAGCCACCTTGAGTCCCGCTTGCAGGAGAAAGGCGAGATACAAATAAGTGAACAGAACAGGATCTGAGAGGCAATTAGTGCAGGAGGCTTAAAGGTTCTTGTTAAAATCTTGACAATTTCCATTTTATTTATATTAAATAAAGGAAGTCTGATGGGTTTTCTTACTCAAGATTTCAGAGACAAATTAATCCCTTTGTTTCATGTGAATAATACATAAGGAAATGAACATTTTAAAAAAGGTCCAAACTCTTCCTTCCTGACTTGTAAGATTATTTTGTGATTTTTTTTAATAACACAAAAGCTACATCATTTAAAGCTACACAAACAGTGAATCACACAAAATCCAAACCCAAATTTTTAATGTTTCAATTCTGTGAAACAAAGTTTTTTTATATTCACTATGAAACCAGTGGGTAATATTGTAAATGTGAATGCTGTATTTACTCAATCCAACGCTCACCTTTTCCAGCCGAATTTAGTCTCCAAAATCAGGGTGCGCGTTAGATCTGATGGTTAATTAGTTTCTAGTAAATAGGGATTTTTATCACTATAGGGTGTGCATTATATTCAATGGCACATTACATTCAAGTAAATACGGTATTACTCCAGTGTCGACGCTAGAATACAATGATATATAATTAATCCCTCCTTATGCCCCATCCAGGGAAATTTACATTTTAAGAAAGCCATAACAATTCACAAATTAGACTGAGCTGATGGGCAAGCAGATGAATCTGTATTGATTAACATGGCATCCTTAACTGGCATGGACGCATCCTACACAAAGGCTGCTAGTATGGGGAAGACTCCATCTGTCTCAGGATTCTTACATTCCTTCACTAGGTATTCTGCAACTCTCAACTCTCCTGCCTGACTGATTCCAAGAACCACATCTTTCACTTGTTACAGATTTTTCAGTATAGTGCACATACAGTAGATCTCAGTTCCTCATCCTGACTAAGGTGTCCTGTCTCATTTGATACTACTTTAGACTCCTAGCTTTTTGCTTTTTGCTTCTTATCTATGATTAAATTTATCAGTAGAAAAGAGTAGATTTACATTCATACTTTGCCTTTTTGTAGCTTCTCCAAGGTTCTCCAGAACTTATTGAGCCGAACTTTTTCACAGCAGATTGCCACTTTTTGCTGCACTCTTCAGGGGGGAATGTCTTGATCTCAGATGACAGAACAGGTAAGTCTAGCAAAAGATATGATTTCAATCCTTTCCTGTTAACTTGTGCTCTTGATACGGACCACTTTCAGAAAAGGCAGATCACTTCAAATAAGCATGTACAGTGGTATGTTGGTTCATGAACGCTTCTGTTTGCAAACAATTCAGTTCACAAACAGGAAGTTCATCAAAATTTGGTGATGAACCAATCTTGTTACCTGGCCGTGGCTTCCTCTAGGCCTCTGCAATGTGGTTGTGGGTTCCTCTAGGCCTGTTCACACTTGCTCTGAAGCTTTTGGGTGACCTTTGCACATTTGCTGTGAAGCTTTTTGTGAGCTGTGCACATAATTCCTGGGATTTGAAAAGGAAGAGGAAGTATGGGGAAAAAGGCTTTCATTTAATTTGTTGACATTCTATTCCAGTAGTACTTGTGCATTTCAGCCCAGGAATTTCAAACTTAAAAATGTGTCTAGGACCCGCTGTAAAACTTACCCAGATGTGATGCTAGAGCTCCTTGGACATTGAGGTCAACTTGGGCATGGAGTCCCTTTGTATTCCGAGGACATGTGTTCCTAGGACATGTTCCTAGGTCAACTTGGACATGGAGTCCCTTTGTGTTCAATGAGACTTATTCCTAGGAAAGCTCACTGCCACATTCCAAGATGGTGGGTCCCACCCCTGACCCAAGGTTGTGACCCCCCCAAATGGAACCCTACCCCCACTATCCCAACTCTAGTCCACCACTGCCCTCTCCTTCCCCCCACTTCATCTTTCATACTGTTTCATTCTTAATATTCAAATCCAAAGGACAGGAAAATGTGGACTAGTGGGAAAAGGTGGCTAGAGACCCGTCTCTCTTGCCAATCTACTAACTAACTTGACCACCGCATCTGGCCTGATGGACAAGCCAGCTCAGATGGTCGTCTTTATGCTTTTGCCTTGCTGGACTCGTGGTCAAAATTACCCATGGTTACAATGTGTTACAGTAATCCATTTTGAAAGTCTAGTAATACCAAAAGTATATGAAATAATACCAAAAGAATATAATGTTAAAATATAGTGGAGTGGTTGATGAGGTCTATAGAAATGTTAAAATTAGGTTTAAAATGGGTAGTGGTGGGTCACTTGGTAGGAGATTTCTCTCTCTCTCTCTCTCTCTCACTCACTCACACACACACACACACACACACACACACACACACACACACACACACACAATCCACATAGGAGTAAGGTAGCAGAGGGAGCTGAGTACAGCTGTATTTTTGAGGAGAATAAAAGATGAGATATAATAAGAGAGCTTATGCAAAAATCTAGAATAAGTAGCTAGCAGTGTTCAGCCTTATCAAAAAGAGTGACATGGTCATAGCAGAACCAGAGAAATTATTTCAATGGGAACATTCTGAATTAGCTGAAGAGGGGGAGAGATGGGAGGAAGGAAGGCCTGCTGGGAGGAGATTACTTTCTTTGTAATGAGCCTATGTAAGCTGGTAAATAAAGAATGTTAGTCAAACCAATGATAATTTTGAAAGAATGCTGTATGCTGTGGTTATTGTAGAATGTCATTCAAAACACTGATTTAGCTTCACAGGTTTGCAATTTTCATTGCTATAATAATGTTCCTAGTTACTCCTCATGGGAAGCGTGTTTGCTTAATTGCTGTACTGAGGTTGTCTTTCTACCAATGCACTCAAGGTGATTTACAGTTGAAAATACTACCGCAAAAAAATGTCAGGCTATTAGTAGACTTTTTGGCAAATTCGTTCTATGACAAAGGACCAAAACAGGGAAAAGCTGCCATTGATTTTGGATACAAAGAACAATGGGGGACACACACACTCAAAGCTGTTGCACCCCGTTCTGGTTGCCCTCTTAACCATGTAGTTGCCATTTGCAATAATAAAACAAACATACATGCAGGCCAAATTATATATTTATCATAATATATTGTTTGGCTTTGAGGCTAAAATTAAGCTGGCCTTTTAGAATGTCCCAGATCACAGTATGTTGCCAAATGATCAGGTGAACCTGTATGTGCCAGAAATAGCATTTCTGTGTGATGATGCACAGATCATAGAATATAATAATAACTACAAGTGCCAGTGTTGTCAGAGAAGCAGCACAGTCTTATTGGGCTTTAGCATTTGTAGGACAGTGTTCCGATTCTACAGCCTGGGTCCACTCAGACCATTGCCAGCAATTTCACTAATGCAGGTCCAAGTATCTTCAGCTGTAGAGGCTTACTGTCAAGGGAATTAGTGCCCCTCATATGAAACTGCAGTAGCCATTTTGGCAATGCTGCATTGGCAAGAAGGAAAAAACAGGAGATCTTACCGTGGGCTCCTGTTCTGGGAGGAGGAAGGAAGGGTGCTCTGAATTGATTGGGTGTGCCCTTCCCTCCATGCAGGCAGGCTGGACGTGGTCTTCTCCCTCTAGGTGGGGGCACCCAGGATTCCCAGTTTCATAACCAAGCTGAGAGAAAGGAACCCTCCTACATAGTCCTCAGAAACCGACATAGAAAGACTGAAGAGTAAACTTACAACAGTTAACAGGCCGGCAACCCCTTACCATGGTCACTGGGAAAGCAGAAGAATAAGCCAACAGGCAACATGACTGAGGGAACAGTCAACCAGAAAGGTGGTCCCCACCTCCAGGGCTGCAGGCCAATCCATTGCAGCAGGTATAGCACCCTTTCTTCCTCCTCCTAGAACAGGAGCCCATGGTAAGAATTGTTTTTCTCTGTAGGAGGAAGGAAGGGTGCTATGAATTGATGGGGATGTTCCAGAGCCATATTCATCCGAAATGAAGATGGGTAGGAGAATTGCAAGACCCTAAGTTGCCACCACCTTTCGCAAGACCCTCCATCCAAAGGCAGCGTCGGCCAAAATACCCTTTCCCCAAGCACCATGATCTAAATCTTTTCCAGGTCACCCCATAGACTTTCGCTGTGGAAGCCCTCTTTGAATCTAACAAGGTATCAGTGACCCTGTCTGGATAACCTATCTTGGCGAGAGTTTGCTGCTCAACCTCAAAGCAGTTAATTGAAAGATCTTTGGGTGTGGGTGTAGGATCAGACCCTCACAGAGAGGAGCTGGTCTGATTGGCAGCTTCCAGGCCTGATCCCTGCTGAGCTGGATCAGGTCTGGAAACCACGGATGTCTTGGCCAATTTGGTGTCACCACGATTACCTATGTTCCTTAACCTCACCCTGTTGAGAAACAGTTCTAGGAGTTGGACTGGAAGGAAGGCGTACACCAGTCCTGTTGGCCGCTGATGCTGTAGAGCATCCATTCCCTCGCCCCCCTCCATCATGAGATGGGTAGTAACCTTGGAAGTAACATGTTTTCTTTGGAGGCAAATAGGTCCATGACAGGAATTCCCCACCTTTTTGGTTAGGCTTTTAAATACTTCTGGATGAAGCTGCTACTCCGAGATGCTAGTCTTTTTCGACAGTCTTTTTCGACTAATCGTCAGGAGAGCAAAGCAAGTCCAACATTACAGGGGGGAAGTGACCTCCTCTTCCTCGCCTGACACTTCCCCTTCCTCTTTCTCTGAATCAGATGAAGCAGAGGCTACCTTAAGCTTGGCCTCAAACCCCTTATGTCTCTTTTTTAATATATTTATTTCTTTATTTATTTCAAAAAGGGGAACAACAAAGAAAGAAAAAAAGAGAAAGAAAAATAAATAAATAACAGAAAAAATAAACAAATATTTTCTTATCAGAATACAGCAGTACCTCTCATAACAACCACCTCTCATAACAAGTATAAATTTCCAAGAAATCTTGCTTTATATAGCAAGTTCCGCTTCACTTAACAAGCAAGCACGCTATGGGCACGTGTGCTATGCAGCTCTGATGCTCCACGTGAAGGCTCTTTAAAAGGCGCTGCTGCCTCTAACTGCCCGCAACTTGGTGGCAGTTGCCAGGGGGTGCCAGAGGCAGCTGCCCCTAACTGCCCCCAAAGGCCACCTTGAACCTCCAGCAGCAGCCCAGGTAAGCCTCCCAGGAAAGTGTCTTTGATTGCAGCTTCCTAACCATGACTACCCAGAAGTAAGCCCCATTGTGTTAAATGGGGCTTACTCCCAGGAAAGTGATTTTAGAATTGCAGCCTAAGTAGACTTCATAAGATCATGCACATTGAATGCATGTTTTGAATTCAATTCAAGTGTTTTGTCATCATTTTTCATGCGGTTAATATTTTTATATGAATATTTTGGGGGTTGTGGAACCAATTGTCTGAGTTTCCATTATTTCCTATTGGAAAATCTGCTTCGCTTAAAGAGCGTTTCACTTAAAGAGCATGCCTCTGGAACGAATCAAGGTCTTTATGTGAGCCACCACTATATATGGCATGCCGATGATCTAATTAACCTTTCTTTAGTCTTAAATAACTTAAATTAATATATTATTTAAACTATATGGTTACTTAGTAATTCCAACAGACATAAAAAGGGGAATAAAAAGTTTTATAACAATTACCTATAATTGTTAACTATTACCTATTAGCTATAATTGGATGGTCTCTTCAAAGGGGGGGGGGTGGAAATAAAACAGGGGAATATGGGGAGAAAAAGAAATGTTTATAAGGTATACAAGGGGATATGAAGAATATGCTAATTATATGTAAACATGTAAGAAAAAGATATGTAACTATTTAAGCATCAAATAAAGAAAATTACATGCAAAAATAACAATTACCTATTCATCAAATCCATAATTAATTTTACTCATCATCCCCTTTTCGTACAGAAAGCCATGAATGCTTTTCAATTGTCCATTAAAATTTTTACTGACTTTTCTTTAAGAAAAGTTGTAAGTTTGTCTATTTTGGCAAAGTCCAGTATCTTAATCCACCATTCTTCAACAGAAGGTATTTTTGGAACTTTCCAATATTTAGCATATAAAATCCTTGCAGCTGCTGCCATGTATAAAAAAATACTTTCAAAATTTTTACGGATTAAATCTCTAATATTCCCAATAAAAAGCTTCTGATTTCATTTGAATATTCACTTTAAATATTAACTATAATTGTCGATGAATCAAAACCCAATTTTTTTTAACCTTAGGACAAGTCCACCACATATGATTAAATGTTCCTTCATGTTTCTTACACTTCCAACATTTATTTGAGGACTTCTTAGATATTTTCGCTAATTTGACCAGTGTCAAATACCATCTATACATCACTTTATAAAACTTCTCTTTAATGCTCACATTTAGTGTAAATTTTAATCTTTTAACCCATAAATCCTCCCATTGTTTCATTAATATTTCATGGCCCACATTTTTTGCCCATTGTATCATACAATTTTTAACCTGTTCTTCATCTGATTCATATTTTAGTAGTAACTTATAAATCCTGGTAATAAAATGTTTTTCTTCTACAGTGTCCACCTTAAGCCTGGCCTCAAACCCTTTCTTGGTCCCCGGAATCTTGGTCAGATTCTTGGTCCCCGGAATCTGCGTCTGGGGTCACTGAGCACGTCCAACTCCTAAGCAAGGGCCAACAGAACTGGGAATCCTGGGTGCCCCCCCCCCCCCGAAGAGGGAGAAGATTTCATGTCCGGCCTGCCTGCATGGGCGGGGGGGGGAAGGACACACCAAATCAGTTCAGAGCACCCTTCCTTCCTCCTACAGAGAAAACTATAGGAACGGGCTGGAAGTCCTGGAATCAGGCCATTAATGAAATTTAACTTTTCAGTTCTCAATAGCACCATGAAAACAGAAGTCATCTTGACAGAGACATATACAGGTTTTCAAACATGCAGGTTGGTTTCTTGTACATGCGGCTACTAACTGAAATTGAGGGAGCAAATCCATATGCATGAAGGGAATGCTCAAGGCCCCTCAAACTCTCTTGAAACAAATCTGAAAGTTGCTCCAGCTATAGAAACATCACACCTTCCAAGGCCTGGACAAATCTTTGGACATGATGCAATTGGTTATTATTACCTTTATCTCACAGTTTGGAGTTCACTCTCACTGTTGGCCTTTCGCATATTATTTTGCATTATGTGCATTATTGTAATTAAAACAATGGAAAAAGAGTTGTGTGAGAGGTTTCTGACCATATGTGCAAATCAGTTAATACCCCATAAACTTGGTAATGAAGAAACTTATCCCATAACCTTGGTAATGAATAAATAATAATCTGCTATATCTTAAAAATATGGCAGTGTTTTTTATTTAAGAACAAGCTCTGTGGTGTTTCTTTTTATAAAGCAGGAAACTCTATTCAGTTTTCTAATATTATCTGATGATGATTTATTCATAGGTCTTCCTAGCACTTTTGACATGGATGAAGGAATGACATATGAACAAATGCAGGTCAGAGAAAGTATGGTTTCTGGCGGGTTTTATGGATGTCTTATAGTTTTGCTTTGTTTTTTTTAGAACTAATAACACAAACTGGGCCTTTGCTTTTATAGGCAGTGATTGAAGAAGTTCTGGAGGAGTGTGGGTATTACAGTTTCTCTTCAAACAGGTGAGTCTGAGTTTCATTTCAAAGGGAAAAGCTATTTTATAGTGTACTGGCAAGGTGGCCGCAATCCTAACCAATTTGGGCCAGCACAACTCATCGTCTCCCTGTTCCCATCATGGAGTGAGGAAGCCAACACATGTCTGCACACTGGCCTAACCCACTGTAGAAGTGTAGAAGTATTGATGGCACTTTTGCAACACCTCTAAGCCGTGACTCAAGGTAGCTGAACTGGGGTTTAGGACTACAGCTTGTTTCCCTTTTATTCAATTTCCTAATTTTAAGCAGCAATTCTATCCATACTTACATGGGAGTAGGTCCCAGGAAAATAAGTGAAACTTACTTTTGTATAGAAATGCATAGGATTGTGCTGTTAGCTTTCCAGTTCCGTATTGATGTAGTGCCTGACTTTATGGCGCATGGGCATATGGTGGATACAACTGATGGAGAATATCTAAGCCACTATTTTGATGGCCACAGCTGCTGCATCCTAACAGAAGAACAGCATAGATTTTATAGCCAGTTTCTCTCTTTGTTTCCCACCCCTCCTAAGCACATTTTGAAATGAAAGGCACCACCATTTTATTCACTTTGATGGCTGGGAATGTATTATAAAAACTCTTGTAAGAAAAGAAACACTGATAAAGAATTTGAAGACTGAAAAGTAGTCTAATTATTATATTATTTGGAAATAGAAGAAATAGGTGAACATAAAAGGGAATTATTAGTATTGTAAATAATCTCCTTTACAGTAGCAGAAAGTGCTACACAAGGCTGTGAACATGTGAAACAATAAAATTGATTTTTTTTTTCCAACCAAAAATATATATTAGCCTACCATGTTGAAGCACACATATTTATATGAGCTACAGCTCATATATCTGTTAAAAAAAGCATTTTGGTCTTGAATAATGCTGTTTATAAGCCATAGACAGACTTTTTCAAAGTTGTTAAAAACATAAACCCTAGCATAATATCTCTGAGAGATGCTAATAATCTCTTGTTAATTTCAGTGGCAAATTCATTAAGTGCACATTGCAAGCTTTGCACATTGGTGCTTCGTTTGAAGAATTTAGCTTGTAATATTTCAGCTCTATTTTGGAACTCCTCAGCAGTTTCAAGAGGTTCTTTCTCCTTTTTCTTTTCCCTATCCCTAATTTATATGTATAAAAATGAAAAGTCACTGACTCACTCACTCACTCACTCACTCATCTACACCCAGCCAAAACAGCATGAAATTTGGGGAGGGTGTTCCTTCCATGATGGAGGCATCCACTAAGCACCGGTTTTCAGGAGCACAACACATTTTTCTCCCTATACTTTACATTGAAGAATCCCTGACTGCAGAATGCTCTGCCCTAACCCCCAAACCTACAAGCATGAAATTTGGTGAGAGTGTTCTTAATGTGGCATCAACACCCACCAAGAAACAATGTTGAGAAATTAAACCCTTAAAGGGATGAACAGGGGTGGAATGTGTTTTTGTCCTATACTTAACATTGAAGATTGAGTAACATCCAGCAATTTGGTGCCTGATGCACTGGGAAGGAGGGTGCACTGGAGGGATTTTGCGCATGTGGGGATGTTGTGCATGGTGGGATGTTGCGCCTGAGAGGGGAGATGTTGAGGATGGGGGAATGATGCTCATGGGGGGATGATGCACATGGGGGTTGATGCACATGGGGGTGTTGCACATGGCTGTTGATGTGCATGGCAGGATGTTGCGTATGAGGTGGTTCATGTGCATGGGAGATGTTGCGCATGAGGAGATGTTGCACATGGGTAGTTTGATGTGCATAGGTGGTTTGATGCACTTGGGGGTTGATGCACATGGGAGGGTGTTGTGTAATGGGGGTTGGCATACTGTCATATTGTCCTCCCGCAACGCGGGTACATTTTGCTAGTATATCTCTGAATAATACCATCTAAGAACACAGGTACTACAGTCTAAGAACCAGTATTATTATATATAAATGCAGTAGACTTTCTCATTCCATAATAAAACATCTTAAATCTTTTCAGGTATCAATACTATCCATGGGGAACAAAGAATAATCCAGCCAGAAGATGAGAACTTATAATTCTGACTAGTGGCAAGTTTGCTAATGAGGTCTGACTGAGTTGACTCCAACTGTTATTATCTTATTGCCAAAGATATGTTTTGTTTAAAACAAAAGGATGAAAAACTATGTTTAAACAAATTAAGGGTAATTTGCAAAGAGTGCTCCAGACCACAGAACACAAATTGCAGTTGTGGCTAGAGCTACTTGCAATACATTTTTGTCTGCTTGTGACAGTTCTTCCAGGTGCCTGCCTTAAGAGGATGACACAATGTTCCCTATTAATTCTTGCTGCTTTATAATATCCTTTTGAATGAACAGATACTCAGGTTTGTTGGAAATATATTTTTTAAATTTTAGAGATATGCTTCTATCAGATTTAGCTTTTATAATAATACTTTTTATAAGAAGAGAAAAATTGGACTGTTTAAGGTGGGGAGGAGAGAAATAATTTACATGTTTGGTATATCAAGCATTGACGGGAATTCACTGGAAGAATATTTTTCCATAAAAGTCACTTTAGAGGTATATATGTATATAAACTAGTCTTTTGGGTATTCGGGATTTGTGCTGCAGGCATGGTACATTAGACAGTATTTATGGCACAAGTTCAAATAATTTCAGAAGGAAAACTTAAAGCATGTTTAGATTTTATAACTAAATAAATGGTGGTGTTCATATGTATATATGCAATGTCTAAAGTGTATATTTGTATTCAATGTTATATAAATGTATGAAGGAATAGAAGGGAATAAATAGCTAAATGTCACTTTTTATTGCTAGTTATATTTGCTGCACTTAATGCACTTTTGAAAAAATATAAATATATTTCTGGAACTACATATGAAAGTGTGCACTTCTTTGAGTCATTGCTACTAAGATTTTTTTTACCATTTTTAAAACTGAATTCTGAATAAATGTAGAGTCCCATTTTTTTTAGAATAACCCTTGTAGACAATCTGAGTAGATTTATGACCCAGGATTTATGACCCTACTGGCAACTTATGGCAGCAAATCATTCAGTCTGCTGCCATTAAGTCTTGGTGTGGCACTGCAAAAGTTGTGCTGATGTCATGTGCTGCAGGGCCATCAGCCCTGTGTGTTTTAGTGGCTCATATCAGCACCAAAGCTGGTATTGTGATGGTGGGTGTTGGTTGTAAACAGGATGACCATATGACCAGAAATTTATGGATTTGTTCTCTTTTTTAGCCTCTTGTCTGGGTATCCTCCAAAAGGGCTTCAGTGTCCTCCATTTTGGCTTCATTTTGGAACTTTGCAAGGTGTGCAGTACCCCATCATATCATATGTCGTTGGATTCGTATTGAAGAGTAAAATCCAATGCAGGAATCAGTTTTGAAATATCTGCTTCCTATCAAAAATTATGGCCATAAAACTAAAATTAAAAAATATTCAATGAGCTCTATGGGAAAGTGAAAGTGCCAAATATTGCAGCTTTATTCATGAGTAGGCAAACATGCCATTGTCCGCCGGATAGGCCAGGCTGAAAGGAATCCATGACCTTGTCCTCCTTTTGGGGTTTGGGCATCTGGTCACACTAATTGTAGACTATGGGGGAGCTGATGGGTGGGGAAATAGGAGGGCACAAAAGCATGGATCTTGGCTACAGTCACATGCACTGTAATTTTGGTAATTTTTTCCATCTTTTCCTTGCTGAACATGTCCTGAGGCTCCTTGGACTAAATGATATTGAAGGTCTCCTCCAACTCTTATGTATACTGTATAACACAACATAGATTATCATTAGTCATCTCAAGAAAAAATCTATGGAATACCATATATTTCCAGGAAACCTATGCACCTATATGAGGTAATTTCACTTTCATTTTTTGTCATTAAAAGCTAGAGACAAAAGGCTTCTATAACTATCCAATACCATCTGTAGTGCCCTGTGAAATAAGAACCATTTCAAAGTATGATTATGCATTTTGAAATTGCACATAATAAAGTACTGTACATTGATTGCTAAAAAGAAAATGTGTGTAATTTTACCAACAGCCGTCAAAACTCAGCATTCATCATCTTGGGAATTTTAGAGTAATCATGGCATCTTTCTATCTTTAGAACAGTAGACACCACAATCACCGGAGAGCTGAAAAATTTGCATTTGTAAGGGCTTTGAGTTCAAGTATTGTATAGAGGAAGGAGGAAAGACTGCTAGACAGAAGCCATAAAATCCTTCAAGTTATACCCTTTGATAGTTTGTATTTGCAAGAAATTAAGCTTGCAGTTAAGTTTTACAACTATTTTGTTTTAAAAATTAACAAGGAACAATATAAGATGGCCTCTTATTCTGTAACTGTTTACTGGTCCAGCCTTGTTATACACAGATTTTTTTATGCTCGTACACTGATTTATCTCAACACAAATCGCTACTGCAAATCAGTTTTAAAAACTGCTTTTCGGTTGTAGAGAGGCAGCCATGCAAGCAGTCATTCCATTCTTCAGTCCCAGAATCAAATCCCTGCAGATATTGGGGCACTACCTTATTCCATTAGGTGCGATGGAGGATCAAGAAACCTGGAAGTGGATCTTTAAATCTATTTCTCCATTGTTTTTTATCCACTGATTTTTTAATACACTGAGGTTCTGGAATGGAACCCTAGTGGATAACAAGGGACATCTGTATTTTGATTTTTGTGTATTGTGGAAGTTTTGATTTTCTAGATTAGTTTGACAAGCCAATGCTTTAATGCTGGTGGAATGCAAGTTCCGTGTATGTTAACTACCTTATGGCAGACACAGAAGACACAATGTCCAGAGGTACTTGCTGCTGGAACATTGATGGGAAGGCTATAGCTGTCCAGCACATTGCCACAACCCTATCAGTACTCCCCTAGACGGGTGGCGGAGATTTGAATGAAGTGGTGAAGTAGTGAGGGAGGGTGGAAGGCGATGGGGCAAGAGTGGGTAGATTGGTTCCAGGAAGTCATCAGCAGTGGCTGCTGATACCTAGGCTCCTTCCAGGAACTTATCCTGATCAACCTTTCCTTCGAACTTGGCAAGGAATTGGCCATGCAATACTTTATTCTGCCAACTGGCAGTCCAAGCCTGAATTACACTTTTGTGATATTCATAGTTGGTCTGCTGCACTTTCAACAACTTTCTCTTGCTGACTTCAATCAGAGCAGATTCCTAGCTCTCTCGCACATAATCTGCTAGGGCATGTTTTTCTTCTTCCACCGACTGCTTCACTTGCAAAAGTCCTCTGGCCCCTGATCTTCTAGGCAGGTACAACCTGTCAACATCACTGTGTGGATGTAAAGCATGGTGAATGGTCATTAATTTCCTTGTTTTCCTGTCCAAGTAATCCAGTTCCTTTTGTGTCCAATTCACAATGCCAGCAGTAGACCTAACTACAGGTATGGCCTAGGTATTTATAGCCTTTATAATGTTGCCGCCATTCAATTTGCTCTTCAAAATTTTTCTAACCCTTTGTATGTATTCTTTGCTGACCACAGTTTTTACATGCCCATGCTTGATATTGTCCAGCTGCAGTATGCCCAGATATTTGTATGCTTCAGGCTGGTGGCGTTTAATGGTTTGACCATTCGGCATTTCATTGCCATCGCTTTCCGTGATCTTCCCTTTCTTTAGTGTCACTGTGGCACATTTGTCCAGGCCAAACTCCATGTTGATGTCAGTACTAAAGACTCGGACTGTGTTGGTGAGTGACTGGATTTCTGCTTCTGACTTTCCGTAGAGCTTCAAATCATCCATGTACAATAGATGTGAAATTTTCTGTGAATTTTTGGCAGTTTGGTAGCCCAGATTCGCTTTCTGTAGGATCACTGACAAAGGGATCAGTGCGATGACAAACAGCAATGGGGACAATGAGTCCCCCTGGAAGATTCCCCGTCTAATGTTGATAAGTCCATAACTTTCATTGGCTATGAATAATTCTGTCTCCCAGAGTTTCATTGCATTTTCAATGAAATTTGTTACATTTTTGTTGACCCCGATGGATTATTATTATTATTATTATTATTATTATTATTATTATTATTATTATTATTATTATTATTATGTACTATTTCACAGTCGCCAGGTGTTTGACTGGAATTGGCTCTATTGTGATTCGGTTCCTATCCAAGGAACTAGGAAATTCAAAAGTATTGTCTCAATATGTGTGAAGTTCCCAGGATTGCTGTTTTTTGGTAATTGGGCAGTTGTGATCTTCTGGAGGCCCATTAAGTTTAGATGTTCTTGGAGACTTAATGGAATCACTCCAAGAGCACCTATTATTATTGGAATCACAGTGGCTTTCTTTTCCCAGATTCTTTGAATTTCTATCCGTAGGTTTTTGTACTGTGTGATCTTCTCATGTTCTTTTTCTTGAAGCCGACAATCTCTGGGTATTGCAATGTCAATTATCCAGATCTTTTTTCCTCAACCACAGTAATATCTTGTGTGTTATTATTATTATTATTATTAAATCTATGGAGTGGGTTAAATCTAGAGGACTGGGTTATTGAGGGTGCAAGCTGGCACAACTCACCTATGCTGGCACAACTCACCCGTCTTCCCATTCCCCTGGTGATGTTGGGAGGCAAGCGTGTGTCTGTGCACTGTGCTAACGTTAACGGAGTGGAGCAGAAGTTTGTGACACTTTCAGGCCAACACAGGACTTGTGCTTGGGCTCATGCCAGCCTAAGGGTGCAATCCAGAGTAACTACGGGGAGTCCTTCCTCCGGTGTAAGAACAATTTGCTCTGGATTGCAATATGTATTACCCATAGGTTTTCACTAGGTGATGCAGTAACTATGGGTGCACGTAAAGTCTCTTACATGCACCCGTAGTTATTCTGGATTGTAGGGTAAGTGGGGGTTAAGGCTGCTACCCAAGTCAACAGATACCTGAAAGCACTTCTATTGGTAAATATACTCATGGCCACTGCATACTGAATCCCAGTGTTTGCCAGCATTATTGATTAAAGCCTACCAGGAATGCATTTTATTTATTGAGGATTATTGTAATTAGTAGTCAGTGGGCTTTGAAGTTCATACTGCTGCCATTATCTCATTAGCCAGAGTCTGTACTGGCACGGTATATGTTCCTTTTAAACTTGGTATATATAAGTGTTCTGAGTGTCTTCCTAATGTGAGGAGAAATCATGGAACATAAATGTATAAAATAAATATGCATCTAATTTGTATATTGTGATGCTCCTGTATCAGGGCCTTATTTATATTAAGCTGAATTCAATGTTTTAAAAAATCTAGGATTCACATTTTATGGTCTGCAATTAGCTGTTGAATAAACATTTCCTTTAACTACCCAATACTGAAAAAGAATTTATGATGTTACCAGCAGATAACATTCTGAGTACCAATGCTACTTTAAAGACCACTTAAGAAAGGCTTATTTCTTTCATGGAATTGTATGGAATAGGTCAATATGCTTGTATACATTCAGCAGCAGTCTAAACTGGCAAGTAGAAAAAGAGACACCACAGCAGCAGAGAAGGTTTTTGTTGATAATATTCAATAATTGTTATCCCAATCCTAATGAGCTTTCCAAGTTTTCCAATCCTAACCAAGGTAAGTGCAATGCAGCTCCAAGGTAAGTGAACAAACATTGCCTTACCGTAAAGAGGCCACCATGACTGCCTCCTGACTGCAGGATGCAGCATGTGCCCCACTTGGTCTAAGAAGCATACAATCTACATCTCAAGAGTACATAGAAAAAAATTGCTTCAGAGTAGAATGGAGAGAAGTACCATGCATATATGTTCTGGGAGAGAAAGCTGCTTTCCCTGCATGCTGCAGACATGAACAGCCCAGTATACATTTTTCCATAGGATCCATACATATGATTTCATGATGAGCATGATTATCTAGTTAGCTTGTATGAAATGGTCTTGGGGGTGTTAGTTCTATATATATAGATAGATAGTTCTATATATATTATATATATATATAATCTTGAAGATTGGTTCAATACGAAGACATGTTTATTATTTTTTTGTTGTACTCTTAATGTTCTGTGAAAATGTTTACATTGTTAAACACACACATTACTTTCACGGGAAAAAAAGTTTTGTTAAATTGTCAAGAGAATATTCAGCATATTTGCTTAGGCTTGGGAAAGGCAGGATACTAATCAGTGTTCTAGATTTGCGCAAATTCTGCAAGACCCATTTCCACCTTACAAATAACGCTTATCCTGTATAAATTGGCAAGGTTTTCACCCATAAATCTGAAAAAGGAGACATCTCTCTGCATGTGGTTCATTGTGATCCTAGGCACTCTTGCCGATTAAATTTGCACAGTTGCTTCTAAAATATTCCATCACTTTCTTGATTACATGTTTACCTGCTGCAGTTGCTTTTAGCAGAAGTGGGGCTGTAATTATAGCCATATAAATAATCCATGTATCCCATTCAAAACCAGCCTACAGGAAAGTTGCTTTTATTTCAGGGTTCTGTATCCATGAGAAAACAAGGTTAATTCCTCACTTTGTTGCTTGAAAAAGATCTCATTTTTTAATAAACAGACCATTTGTGACTTGCATTGGTTTATGATCCTGACTACTGCCCCAAAGGGATCCAGAACATTTGCAATCACCCCAGTGTAGCTGTTGGAAGCATTCCTTCTGAACCACATAGATTGGGAGCGAAAATGCAGTCCATGCTCAACCAGCCACAAATCTCTCTGAAACACAGTGTGTGGTCTGCTGGAGTGCAGATTCTTTAAAGATTCTCCATGGATGTATTTTCTTGCTAGGAACATTTTGTGCAACTGGAAGCTGGAGATAAACTTGATCTAACCCACATTGGACAGTGGGATGTTTAAAAACACAGAGGTGGATCTGCAGTTTCTTGCTTGAAGCTATTTTGATTTGTCCAACTGAATTTTAACCAGAGAGCCATCTTGATCCTGGAGATATGAATTTGTCTGACATTTATTTCAGTGTAGTTCAGTCTAGCAAACTTCCATGCCACTCAGAAACGGAAGCATGTTATGGGGTGTATGTGTGTTTCCTGAATATGTTTAAAAACATGCCAAAAATCTTCATTTTCAAATAGATTTGTTCTGATTGATTTCACAAGTTTCTCCTGGTCCTCTTGCCAACATTTTTCTTTCTTAAAAATGATGAAACTACATGCTGGTTGCCCCTGTAGCAAAAATGGAGATAGACTGGCCCTATTGGCTCCCCAAAAGTGCTTAAACATAACTTTATAATAGATATTGCCAGCTCTCCACAATTGTGGGTTTCAGCTCCAGGCACCAACAGACAACACAATGGAAACACTCCTCACAAGGCATTTTCCACTCACTAATGTAATGAAAGCCCAGAGCAACTGCTGCAAGAATGAACGGATGTGTGATCATAACGCCAGTACCCAGATTAATTATTCTGGGAACTAGAAAAGAATGAGAAATCTTTATTGTATCTGGTTAATGGAAGAGAACTCTGTTGGAGGAGATGGATGAAGGCTCAGTAGGTCCTTCTTTCCCTCTGGAATCATATCGTGCCACTATGTACCTTGGTCTGTACCTTGGTCTGACACGAAAAAGGCTGCCAGAGCTTCCAGTTGGATACGCATGATTTATTAGGATCCCAAATTTTTCACTTAAATTCATTATACTGTGTAATCAATTGGAAAAACAACTAAGATTTCTGGACTGCTGCTGACCAAACGGCCACCTTTTGCTCACTCAGCTAGGCAAATATTTTTCAGGCATTTTGGCTTCCCTCCAGTGATACTTTATTTCTCCCCTTGATTTATTCATTGCTCCCTTGGCTGCAAGCATTCATTTACAAGTTTGAATAGTAGATGAATTGGCAGGGAGGAGGGAAATCAACAAATAACATATTGCAGTTGCAAACTTTATACCTTGAGCTGCAGCTGAAATTTTACTTGGCTAAGAATTGAATCCCTTCAGCTATTGGCATCATAAGAACATGAGACAAGCCTTGCTAGATAAGACCAAGAGTTCACCTAATTTCCAAGACCAAGAGTTCAGCCTGTTTCCAACCATGATCAACCATGGGTCTTCAGGAAGTATCTGATTAGGGTATGATGAATGCTCAGTAAGGAAGTCTGGAGCTCATTTTGCATATTCCATTTGTACTGTGTCCCTAAGATGTTCAAGAGGTAATGGGCGAATGAGACAAATGTGTTTGGAAACGGGTGTCTCATTAGAAAGCTAGGAATGGCTGTAGTCTCTTTCTCCAATGGTATATCTCCATGGTGGGGTCAGAGCTTGATAGGTACTGAGATCACCAGGACTGACCACACCATGGAGATCACCCAAGAAGGGAGCTTACATAGGTAAAACCAAATCTCCCCATTCTCTGGTGGTATATCTCCATGGTCCCTATCCACCATTGACCCCATCATGGAGACCAGCAAGTAGTGGGTAAGACCAAATCTCCCTGTTTCATGAGTATACACATGAAATTATCAAAACATCATAAACCAGAGTCCGCATCTGTTGCATGCTTTGACAGCATCTCTCAAAGTTCTTCCTTTAGTTACATTCCTTGAAATGATTTAACTAGCACACCAGGGATTAAATTTTCATTCATTCAGTTTATATCCTGTCTTTCTTCCTAATAGGATATTCAAAACAGCTTTAACCTTTTCTCAATCTCGAATCTTGATAAATCTGGAACCTTGTGCCAAATCTTGAATAAATCTTGAACCAAGTGTGTGTTCTACCACTGAACATTTTGGCCTGCTTTTTATGATTGCTAACAATAGTCACACAATATGTAGAATGGCCTTCAGAGGACAGTATCCAAAACAGAAAAACATAAGGGTGTGTGTGTGAACACAGAATGCAAAATAATGAGAATTTCTGTGATATAAAAATATATAGGTCAAAATAAAAAAATTCTCACAAAATAACACTTTTTCTTCCTTTTGAGGAATCTGCAATACTTTTCACTAAGGCTGCAAGCCCCTGAAATATACTGCCAACCACAACCTCCCTCACCCGCCCCCCCAAAAAAACCTAGCAATAAAGAAAATCTGAGAATATTTCAGCATACTGGCAGCCTTTAACAGATTTTGCATTACTTCAATATTAAAAACAGAAAGCATATTGTGCAGCAACAGACAAGCTGAGCTGCAACAAGGAACAATCTGGGTGTTCCTAATGTGATCAACTGCTAGGACACATAATTTCATGTAGCTGTGAAAACAATAGCAAGATCTGACAACAACATTTGTTCCAGTGAACTCTTTCCACTGTCAATGCCATTTTTCAGCCTCTTGTGATAGGATTCTAAGAAGATATCTCTATAAGTGTCCCTATAATTCCCTCATAGGAAGAATTCATTTTGTGTGTTAGGATGCAATCATAATTGTGTGTCATTTTGTTGGTTACATAGAGTAACTAATTTCAACATCTATTTTCCAAATATCTACATAGCTTGACATTCCAGCTATCTTGGGAAATTGCATGTATTTGAGTTTCACAGATAGACAAGTCCCCAAATCCAGACCACCTACGGGAGCACGTAAGAGACTTTACATGCACCACCTAGTAAATAGTTACTGCACCACCTAGTGAAAACCTATGGGAAATTCATATTGCAATCCAGAGTAAGTTGTTCTTACACTGGAGAAAGGATTCCCTGTAGTTACTCTGGATTTTGCCCAAGGTTACAACTTTCCAGACATGTATGAGACGTTTGCCCTGAACCCATGACTCCTTGGAAGCAGCCTGGTGCTTATCAAAACTGGTGCTTATCAAATTCTGGTGCTGATCAAAACTTGGTATCTCTCAAGACATAAGAACATGAGATTAAAATTCTTGTCTCCTTTTTCAAAGCATTTTGACTTTCATCAAATATTTACATCTGGTTTGAAATGCAGATGTTATGAAAAATCAGACCAAAATAAAAGAACAATGTTTGAATTACAAGGGGGACAGACTGCCTATCTTTTGTGAGCATCCCTTAGCTATTAGCGGAGGCATTACTTGGCTAGCAAATAGGAAATGTGGCTTGTGGGTTGCATTAAGGGCAATCCCGCATTTTCAGACTAAAATCTGAGTGCTGAAGACACATGAGCTTTATTTTTATTTAATTTATTAACCTATAACAAATATTTCACACCTTCTCTTTACCCTAAAAATGGTTTTCAAAGTAATAAAGAGTATCAAACAATAAAGATGGTAATTCAAATCCAAAACTAAATACCAAAAGCTGTAACACAAAATTTTAATTGGTAGATCTATCAGGCACAGGTGAGCAATGTGATTCTAACCACATAACCATATATTGACTCTGAAATAGGACCTGTTCACATTTAGAAAGATTTAAATTAAAGTGTTTAGGATCTTCTTAAATTTTAAAAGTGTTTAGGATCCCAGCTGAGCACAGCAATCCAGTAAATGACTTTTTTTACTAGAGAATTTTATCTTGTTTTAACGAACAAACATCATGGCTGCAATCCTAAAGACACTTTCCTGGGAGTAAGACCCATTGGACACAATGGGGCTTACATCTGAGTAGACTGTGCTCCATGTCTGCTTACACTGAATTAAAAGCATGATAAAATACACTCAAAGACAATTAGAGTAATTAAAATACATTAAAAGACTAGCCAGTTTTTTCCTTTCCATCTAAAAGCATCTCCTAACAAGATTAACTTGCTATTAACCAGGAACTTACAAGAGCTTGTTTAAAAAATTGGCAACCCTACCTTTCAATGAAAGGATGACTGATTTTTGCTGCAATCCTAAAGACACTTTCCTGGAAGTAAGTCACATTGAAAACCATGGGTCTTTCTTCTGAGTAGACATGGTTAGGAGTGTTCTTTTTGTCCATTAACATTGCAAATCTCAGTCTCCAGTATCACAATTTCCTAAGATTTTGGCAATTTGCATGTTAAATGTTCTTCATCAGTTAAAAGGCAAATTTGATTATCCGAGGATGGTGTAGTGGTTAGGGAGATGGACTGGAATCTGAAGAACCAGGTTCAAATCCTCTCTTAGCCAAGAAACTTCCAGGGTGACATTGGGTGAATCACTCAGCCTCACCCACCTCACAGGGTTGTTGTGAGGAGTGAGGATAAAAGCTTTGTCAGCCACCTTGGGTATTTGCATTAGCATTGGAAAGGTGGGATATAAACAAAATAAATAAATAAAATAAATAAATATTACAGCCCTAATAAATTTCAAGATACGGAGTGAAATAGAACAAAATCATATAGTTAAAAACAACTGTCAAATGTCTTGAAATCTTCTTTAGCCAGAAAACTTGATCCTTTAACCTGATTTCTCTATTGTTGTCTTTCTGAGGCCCAAAGAAGACGAGAACAGCGAGTAATTTCATCATCAGGACACAAAATTGATTTATCTTCCATTTCTGTTGCTCAAGGCTTTGCCTCATTGAATCAATCAGTGTTGTGTTTATTATGCTAATGGACAAGGCCATAAATAAATAAGGATTTCTGTCTAAGCCAACATTCAATCTGCACGGCCATTTTTCTTCTGAGGGAAACCTCCATCTTGTCTCTGACACAATGCTAGATTTTTCTCCTCCAGTTCAATGGTTTACACAGCCAAATCCAACCTTTAAGTGACCGAGGCTGCAATCCTAACCACACTTTCCTGGGAATAAGCACCACTGGATACAATGGGACTTGCTTCTGATTAGAGATGTTTAGGATTGCGCTGCTAGACATTTAACAGTTGTGTAGATAGGAAATGTCAGCAGATGACAGTGAGATGCCAAGCTGAACCTGCGGAAATTTCCTATAAAATTCTTAAACATCCAGGTCCCTTAAAGTTGAAAGGTTGGCCACCTTTTCATTTTTGGTGTATTTATCTACCTCCATTTTGTACCAGTAGAAGCAATGGGAGGAAAAGCTCGATGAGAAAACTGTACACACAGAATGATTCACTGCTTCCTTTTCAGCCCTGTACAGCCAAACATGAAATGAATTTTGGAACTATTCATACTAAGTCTGCAATCCTAAAGACATTTTCCTGGGTGTAAGACCCATTGAACACAATGGGGCTTACTTTTGAGTAGACACGGTAAGGATTGTGCTGTTAATCATTTTGTTTCCCTGTGAAGAAATTGGTAAATTAACCTCAATGAAAATATTGATTTCATGACAATTGGTAACTGTAGGAAATGCCACAGAAATTGTATGTATTTTCCACTCTTGAAAGATGTGTGGAAGGAGGGCTAACGGATTAAGATGGCCCCACTCTGAGATAAATGAACCTCAAGTTGTTTGTTTTCGGGCGCTTTGAATGTTTACTGGATTACTTCTCCATGATCCTTGTTTAATGAGTACATTTTAACTCAGCCAGGAGCTCAGTTTCAGAGCTGATTCAGGCACTTGGCTGGTTTAAAGGAATAGGAAATCCAGGGCCGCAGTAGCCATCTTGAGACCCAAGGTGGCAATATCTCTGGTGACATTCTGTTGGGGCTCACCACAGATTGGGATGTAGACAGTCTCCCTCGAACAAGGAATGCATCCATGAAGAGATGTGTACTGCTAGTTTTCGGGTCAAACTAGTCATGTACCTAATCACACACCATGGGGCTATGTAATGCTTTTCTCCTAGAAATTAAGTTGAGAATACACACTATGAAGATGTTATAAAGATGGAAGTATTCACCATGAAGATGTTATTTGTAATCATAGGTATTTCTACTGAGGGGCCGTAAAGGTGCTGGTACTCAAACAGAGGTGCCAGTACTCAGTACTAGTGAATACCCCCTCAAAAAGAACCCTGGATCTATGAGTCACACAACTTCCATAGACTTCTTGTTACATAGACTATATGTAAATACCAAAAGGAATCAGGCCGTGAGGAATGGAGCATGGGTGGAGAGGGTCTTTGGTACTTTGCCTCCACTATTCATCTGAATTTTGCTTTCACAGTGCTATTTTTTTCGTTGGGTGGAACAAAATTCAATGAATAGTTTGCATTAAGAACATAAAAAGAACCCTGATGGATCAGAGCAAAGACCCACTTAATCCAGCTTCATGAATCTCACAGGGGACCACCAGATGCCTCCCAAAACAACAACAGATCTGCATCCTGGTACCTTGCATTTAGCATTCTGAAGTAGCCTACTTCTAAAATCAGGAGGTTGCACATACACATATAAGAATATTTGCAGAGACATTGCTCCAGATTTATCATTTAACTTTGAAGGGATATGGCCATTAATTAACAACAATTTTTCCTGGGTACCCATATATGAAGAACACTGAACTGTACTTCTCCCCACTATCTTAATGCATGAGTGCACTGCCATTTTGATAAATATGATGGAGCCATTTAATTCTGACATACGACATCATTTTTAAAAAGCCAGACCCTGATATATAACACAATCAAAGTGGATTTGAATTTAAAATGGAAACTGAAATGATGGTTCTGCGTGCCCGGAGAATGAGGCCATGTGTAGGAGGCACATGCCATGTAGTTAATGAATTTACTGGAAAATATATGGCCAATTACGCTTGGACAGTGCCTGCTTAAAGTCTCCAGTAACAAGCAGTGGCTTTTTAAATGAATGCTTTTGAAAGGCAGATAGAAAGAAAGGAGAAGAAATGTGAAGGCTTTTTTATGCAAATGTGGCATATGTATTTTAATTGAGCAAGAAGAAGAGAAGATGGCTTCTGTGCCTGTAGAGATAGACTGAATGTTCCTGTTCCAAGAAGCAGCTTCATTTCGGTATCTCCCCAGAGATGTCTGGCAGCTGCTTCATACCTTAAGTTAGTTTCCTGAGGAATGAAAGTGGAAAGAGGGCAAGTCATTTGGGGTTAGAGTCGTTCTTTGCCTTCAAAAGCTCTATTGAATCCATAATGGAGGTTTAGGGCTGAGTTTTTGTTTCCTTCAGGATGAGATATCCTCCCTCCATTTTGCAATGTCAGCTCTGTGTTCACAAGAGTTATGTGCTGAGTGAATGAGATACAGTTATTTTTAGGACTCCCCCATTTTTTCTGGGTAAAATTAGGGCAGCTGGATATTATTCAGGAATTATTCTTTAGGAAAGAGGAGTAGGAACTTCATCTGCTGGCAGAGCACATATAGCAGGAGTGGCCAAACCATGACTTGTGAGCCACATCCAAGTCTTTCCAGGGCAGACATTCCCCCTGACAGTTCCTCTGACTTAGGCCACCTCAGGAGCAGGCATAAATCTGAGTAGACCCAAATGGGGTCCATGATAAGCCAGACCTGTATAATCCGTATAACCAGTACAATCCTTGCCTCTCAACCTCAGGTTACAACACAATTACACCAGCCCACCTCAGGATACAGCACAACTACACTAGCCCAGTGAGAATGCTGCCCTTGTGCTGCTGCCTCTTCAGCAGCAGTTAGGCCAGCCTAGAGGTCTCCTGACCCTGTGGATTTGGCCTAACTGTCAGCTCCATATATGGCCTACCTTAGGTCAGCTTACCTGGGCCATTCTCTCTGGCCTAAGTCAGGATTGCATCCCAAGATAAGGGCAATTTAGCTCCACGGTAAGGGAACAAAGATTGCCCAACCTCGAGATGGCCCCCATGATTACCACCCAACTGCAAGTGGTAGCAGCACACATCCCATTGGTACAGCTAAGTCAGTGCTCGAAAATTGGTTAGGATTTTGGCCATACTGTTTCAGCTACTACTGTGTTATTATTTGGAGAATGGGGTGAGTTAAAAATTTAAAGATTTCACAATGCTTTGGTTCAACTTAAGAATTCCTTTTTTCGGGACTCATAGAGAAGGGATCTCCTTGAAGCTTCACAAAATCCAAAAACTATGATGACCTCAAGAGGACCTGAACATGTACACTTCTCCACTGAGTTGTCTAGATATGAACAGGCAATTTATGGAATACAGCAAGTCTAGTTCTTAGGATGGCATAAGGCAGAGTTGACTATGTATAAGGCACAGTCCCCTACATGACCATAGCCTGAGCTGTAAAAATGCTTTTTGTGATGGATTACCATAAATAGGCTTTGAGCTGCACCTGTTAATGTCTGTGTTAAGCAGCATTTCTCCCTTCAATCACATTTCAAGGAATACAAAGCAATTGAGTGAAGTTTAGCTGAAAATATCCACCACTGGAGATTCTTTGGTGTGCCTACAGTCTTTTCAACACAATTGTATCCATATATTATTAGACATAAGCCCCACTGTGTTCAATGGGGCTTACAGCACAAGTCTAAGCATAGAAGTCCCACTGAGTTCAAGGGGGCTTAGTCCCAGGTTTGTGTGTTTTGGATTTCAGACTGAATAAACCATATGTTTTAACTTGAGTGAGTGCTTTCTGCACAGACCTTCTCAGTTCACCATAGATTAGTGTTTCTCAGCATTTGTTTCCTGCTGTCCATCTTTTTGAAGAATTGTAAGTTCCCTACTTATGAACATTCCCTACTTACAAACATTCAAGATGCAAACTTTCATACGTACAAACATACCTTCAAGATAGTAACTCTCTGCTTGTCTGCTGCATTTAAGGTCAAAGTGGGTGAAACATGCATTAACAGCAATGGTGTTGGATTTATGAACATTTCAACTTATGAACAACTCGACTTCCGGAACGGAACTTATGAACGACATTTCTTCCGGAATGGAACTGACTCATAAGTAGGGGACTTGCTGTACCACCAGAAGTAACTGCCAATGATATCATTTCCAGCTAAGAGGCTCAAGGTGGACAGGAAGCTTTTTCTGGAGCTCAGCCCACAGAGCTGAACATCTGTTATGTTGCATTCCTGATTCCGTTGGACAGAGTGTTCAGGGATCCCAAGAGTACCACTAGGCAGAACTTCAGATACCATTGGAGTTACCCATATCATTGTTTGAGAAAAGCTGCCATAAATCACAGATTAATCTAAATTATGTTTTCTTCTAATGTGACGAGATGGAATCTGATGGCCTATTGATCTTGTGACTGCTTATCCACCATAATATCCACAAGATGTCTTTCTTCAACCACCAGCATGTCATCACCACATTAGCAGTCCCATGTGATTCCGTGCATGTACAAGATATTACTGATGTTGTCATCACAATACAGCTTTCCTACCCTCCCAAGCGGTTAAATGAGTTTTGCAGACTGAGCTGTCAATATTTCCAGTTAAGGAGAGATTAATCAAGAGAATCCTCTGGCATCACAGTCTGATTTGTAGCACTGTGTCCCCATAGCCATCTGCACTGACAAACTTGTTATTAGTCTGCAATCTGCCATAATTAACACAATGCTATTAATTGGGCTGGGAGAAGTAAACTGTTCTCTTAACTTTCTGCAACAGCCTTTAAAGTGAGATAACTCTAAAGTATACAGGTTTCTTGAATTTGCCCACAGGTAACAGAACAGACTATGCCAAGGGTATTAAATTTGGTTCATACAGAGGACCAAAGTTAGCATTTATGGTGTCTGCTGAGAGGGCTGCAAGTGACATCATTAAGCAGATGATGGCCAGAAATAAGCACTTTGTTCTCACATAGAAATTCATTAGCTGCAAATGACAAAATAGAACATGTGCAAACCTTGTACGTATTTTCAAGATATGAGAGAGCCCAATTATTATGGAGTTCCCAATTATATGGAGGCTGGATAAATGATAAATGACTCGAATCTGGCCATGGTGACCCATGCCCTAGTGACATCTAGATTGGATTATTGTAACATGCTCTACATGGGGCTGCCTCTGAAGATGGTCCAGAAACTCCAATTAGTACAGAATGTGGCGGCTCTTGTGGTTGCTGTCGCTCATTCGTTCAACTCAACTCATGCTTCAGTGGCTACACTGGCTCCCAGTTTTTAGCTGGTTTTTACTGTAAATTTTTAGGAGAGATGCTTTAACATTTTTGTGTAATCTGTATTTTAACTATATTTCAATTTTGTCTTAATCTGTATTTATTATTATTTACTTTAAATGGTGTTTTATCAATTTTTAATTGTTGTTAGCCACTTTGAGTTCCCTTAGATTAGGGAAGAAAAGTGGGATATAAATAAATAAATAAATTTTTGCTATTAATTTTTTCATTTTCTTGTAAACTGCTTTTGAACTTTTCAGTTGAAAAGCGGTATATAAATACGACAGACAGACAGACAGACAGACAGACAGACAGACAGACAGACAGATAGATAGATAGATAGATAGATAGATAGATAGATAGATTGATTTCCAAGGACTGCATTCAACCTTATGTTTGACACCCCTGGTGTAGGCTGCTGTTTCACTTTTCAGGATTCTCAAAAGAGAGCTCATGACGTATTCATTAACAGTTTTTCTTCTGTAACATCTTAGTTTGCTTCCAGATGGAGGTTGGTGAGCATCTGCCTACAGACTCAGAACATTTGTAAGTATAAGTGATGTTGGATCTGTGCCAGCACCCATGCTGATTTCTACAAGATCCCATGGACTGGTAGGGTCAGCACTATTTGCCCAGTTATCAGAACACCAAACCATTATATTTCTATGGACACACTAACCATTACATACTTCATTCTATGGTTACTCTATGGAACCCATACTAGGTAACCTTTCTTTATGATACATCTTGTTGATTGTAGTCTGTAGGTGAAACAGTGGAATAACTGATAGCAAGGCCAAGTTCCAGATTCAGTTCTAAACTATATGTGGTCCAGGCACAACTTTGGTAAGTTGCCTGGGTGCAACCTGTAGTACAGCAGAAGGCCTACTGTCCTATTAATTAGGCAAAATGAAAGGGTAGGCCTCTAGTATTTATTTCAGGTCCAATGAATCCAAAGGTGCCTACCAATTGTAGGGTCTGATGTTAACGCCCCACTTCTTAGGCTTGATAGAGGGCTCTCAGGCTTGAGTGTATCCATTGCCAGTGGGCTAAGTCCCACTTGGTAAACATGAGGTTCTGGTTCAGATCCACCAGGAGCTTCATATTGCCACCACCCTAGTTTATTATCAAGCCTTTGATGTCTGTATAACTTTAAGGCTGAAATCCTAATCCCCAGTTAGGCCAGTGTAAGACCCATCCTGGCCTGCCGGTGTTTCAAAAGTGCCATAAGCCACTTCTGTAGCACTGGGGGAGGGAGTTAGGCCAATGCAGCCAGATGGGCAGCCAATCTCTCATCCAGAGTGATAAGGTGTGTTTTTGTTTTGTTTTGATTTTTGGTTCTTTCCATCCTTTGACATCTTCCCTAGCAATGAGTCAAAAACAGCAGGATTAAAAAATGCCAAAACATAAAAAAATGAATCATGCCTTCGGAGTGACAGCCTCAGCAATAACAACATGTGCTGTAGGTGGGATGCAGCTTCAGATGAGATACGAAACTAAAGAGGATTTAGGAGGGAGGAGAAGAGGGATAGCAAAAGCAAAAACTTGCAGTGGCTGCCTCTCTCTCTCTCTCTCTCTCTCTCTCTCTCTCTCTCTCTCGAGAGAGAGAGAGAGAGAGAGAGAGAGCAGCAGAATTCACATTTCCAACTGACCACATCAAAGCAGCATCTGCAAATTGCCTAGATGCAAGTTGGCTTGATCTGCTATTGGATCATATGGTTATGAAGGGCTTTGGATGGCTTTGATTTCTATTGGCACTAATCTAGGCAATTGCCTTATTGTTCACCTCTGTCCCAGTACAGATTGAAAATAATAATAAGTAGCTTTCATGTTAATATCAAGTATTGATGTTAATGTCCAGAGGCCTAGCCCTGTTAGTCTGCAGCAGCAAAAACAATGAAGAGATACTTGCACCTTAAAGGCAAACCCATTTATTTCAGCATTTTCATGGAGAGCATGTGGCAATGAACTGGTTAGACTTGAAGGTGCTGCATGACTCTTTGCAACATTTCAAATTACTTACCATATGGAATTCTAAGCTGATCCTTGTTTATATCACAGCAAAAGAGCGGAGACCCAAGATTGCTTCTGTGGCACAGGATGCATCTCAAATTATAGCAAAGGAGTGTTTAGAGAATGCATTCTATGAAAGTACATTAAACTGTGGCTCTATGTTATGTGTACATGTGATGTACATGTGCAATGTACATGTGCAATTTTCTCTAAACCTGTGACATGGTCCCAATTTTCTACATTTCTGAACCACAGAGGGGTGAATTCACAGGTCTCATGAGACAATCAATTACATCAGTCTTCATAGTAAGAATGTCAGTTAAATCAGATTTTATTTTACATCCTAAGATGAGTCAATTAAACCAGTCTTTATTTTACAGCATCGGTCTCCAAACATTTTGACCAGAGGGCCACATAAAATATCTGACACAGTGTCAAAGGTCAGGAAAAAATGAAATATAAAATTTAAAGAAATACATGAATGGAACTTAGAAGTTCCATGAATGAATGAATGAATGAATGTGCTCAAATGTCTAGG
Source organism: Cryptoblepharus egeriae (assembly GCA_030015325.1). Classification (NCBI taxonomy): domain Eukaryota; kingdom Metazoa; phylum Chordata; class Lepidosauria; order Squamata; family Scincidae; genus Cryptoblepharus; species Cryptoblepharus egeriae. The sequence goes on along the minus strand of JAREYC010000004.1, from coordinate 38,654,209 downwards.
ATTTCACAAAAATCAACCTACTAAACACAAAGCCACATGGACCTCTCAATCAACTTACTTAGGCTGCAATCCTAACCTGCAGTTAAGCCAGCTTAAGTCCAGGCACAATTCCCGTATTGGCTTGAGGGTATCACAAAAGGGGGCCTCTCCGGGGGCCACTCCTGGCTGGTTAGGCCAGTGCACAGGCATACACTGACCTCTTCATGGGAAGATATGTCAGGCAAATTAGGCCAGCCAAAATTGGTTAGGATTGCACCCAGCAGACTAATCCCAGAATCAACACATCATAAAAAACACCTGGAGTATGTTCTGAAAGGTCAAGGATACATTCTAAGAAGGCAATCCTAACAGCACTTTCCTGGGAGTAAGCCCCACTGAACTCAATGGAACTTACTTCTGAGTAGATATGAATAGGATAGCACTGCAAGTCATGATGTGCACTCTGAAAACCTCTTATATAGGCTGCAATCCTAAAGACACTTTCCTGGTAGTAAGGTCAATTGAACTAAATGGGGGTTACTTTTGAGTAGACATGGATAGGATTGTGCTCATATTTTGTTATTACAAACCTCCCCTATTCTCATTGGAGTACCCTTCAAGTGTTTTTTAGCCCAGGGTTAATGCCAGGTGAGCACAGGTCAAGATATGGTTAAAAGTAATTTTCTTTCTGTCTTCCTCCTCCGCTCTTCATCATGAGAAGCTACATAGAAGAACATTTTTTTCTAAAAGTCTCTGTAGCTGATGCTGATGGCCATTCTTTACTCAACAGGCGTGCATAAGTATTGGTGCATCCGGCAATATGTAAACAAACCACCACTTCAACCTCAAAATGGATGTCTCAGGAAATTTGTATATCAAACAGTCAGTGGGTGTTCATGTCTGTGTTTTTCTGGAGGAACACAGGCATGTGAGCACCGCTACTGAGGTGCCTTAGCCCGACTCCTCTCCTGCAGAGTTTTTCTTTTTTGCTAAACTAAAAATGTAGTGAAGAAAAATTAGATGCATGAAAGGACTGCTTTGTGGATGATTGGGATGTGGGCGGCTACAGCCTTGTTGCAAAGATACATGAAAAGTAAAGTGTGATTTTGTTCTCCTATGAAAGTACCCTGAGAAGACAGCAAAGAACTCTCAGAGCTGCATTCTGTTATTAGTAATCATAATAAGCAAATAGGAAGTGTTACTGGTAAGTCATAGTATTCAAGAAGTTTTGCTTTAAAATTACATGATTAAGGTCACAATCCTGTATTGATTTGATTCAGAGCACAATCCCATCTTTGTCTACTCAAAGGTAAGCCCCATTGTGTTCTATGGGCCTTACTCCCAGGAAAGTGTCTTTAGGATTGCAGCCTTACCATACAGCATTGTGACAATTTTCTGTTATCTCACTCTCCAATCTCTGAAGGAGGTAAGTCATCTGGAGAGGTGGGAGAATGAAGAACAGTGCAGAGATTAAATGGTGTGGGGGCAGGAATGGATGCAGTGGTGGGCCTGGCCCGGCCCAACAACCGTTCCGGAAGTGGGCAGGGTCAGGGGGCAGTGTCAGGAGGCGGGGAGGGCCAGGGCCGGGGGAGGGTCAATGACCGTTTTAACCCTTAGTTTACCAAAAAAATTGTATCACATGTTACTGCATAAATCAGTATTAAGCCTCTGGGTTCAGTGTAATTTGTTCCTATGCATTACACTTTGTTGTGCTCTCAGGGGGAATGTGTGCCACAAATAAGAACATAAAAGCATAAGAAAAGCCTCCACTGGATCAAACCAAAGACCCATCTAGTCCAGCTTCCTGAATCACACAGAAGCCCACCAGCTGCCTCAGGGAGCACATATGATACTTGCATCCAGGTGCGTAAGTACCAGCAGACACTACCACAAGTTCCATAGGTAGTACCACTGGTTGAGAAACACTGATCTACAGTTTAGGACCAGAGTCTGTGGTGTCCATCTGCAGGCTGAGGTTTGCTTCTAATCCACTACTTAAGGCTACAATCCTGTCCTGACTTTCCTGTAAATAAGCTCCATTAACTGTGATGGGACTTACCAGTACTTCTGAATGGTCATACATAAGATTTGGGCTCTTAGAATCCCAGCCTCTTGCTGCAATATAACACTTGCATCCAGGTGTCCCAGTACCAGCAGACACACTTCTAGTTCCACAGTGGTGCTCATTCCACTGGCTGAGAAACACTGATCTACAGTTTAGGACCAGAGACTGTGGTATCCCCTCTGCAGGTTGAGGTTTGCTTCTAAGCCACTACTTAAGGCTACAATCCTGTCTACACTTTCCTGTAAGTAAGCTTCATTGAATATAATAGGACTTCTGAGTAGTCAAGCAAAGGACTGAGCTCTTAGTAACCAGCCTCTGGCTCCAATTCTATTCACATTCCTGAGAGTAAGCTCCACAGACTCTAATGGACTTACTTCTGAGTAGCCAAGAATAGGATTGGGCTCTAATGCTGCACTCCTCTGCACACTTTCCTGGGAGTAAGCTTCATAGATTGAAATGGGATTAACTTTTGAGTAGTCAGGCATAGGATTACAAGCGCTTAGAAACCAGCTTCTTTCCAGGGAGTAAGCTTCACTATCATAATGGAACTTACTTCTGAGTAGACAGATGATTGGGCTTTGAGGCTACACTCCTATCCTCACAGGAGAGTAAAACCTGCTGACTTTAATAGGATTTACTTCAGAGTAGGCAGTGGACTGGGCTCCTTGGGGGGCTGGATGGGAACTGGGGCTATTTCTTCATGTGCCCCCCATACTGCCTCCCGACAATCTCAGGTGGAGAGATTTCTCAGAGGGGCAGGATGAGGTGGGGAGATCTCGGGGGGGGGGGTGCGGCAAAAGGACTACAGTGTGGATAGGATTGCATTCTGAGCCCAATCCTAACCTCAGAAGTACTCCCAAGTAAGCCCAATCCTACTCAGAAGTAAGTACCATTCAAGTCAATGGGGCTTACTCCCAAAACTGTGTGGTCAGGATTTTAGCCTTACAGTCCAATCCTATGCAGGCTTACTTAGAAGCAAGTCTCGTTCTAGTCAGTGGGGCTTACTCCCATGTAAGTGTGGATAGGATTGCAGCCTCAGAGCCCAGTCCTAACCATTTCTACTCAGTAGAAAGTCCCATTATAGACAGTGGGCTTACTCTCAGGAAAGTAGACAGGGCTGGAGGAACAGGGCTGGAGGGAGAGATCCAATCCTCTGCCAATCTCCTCAGAAGTAAGTCCCATTATAGTCAGTGGGCTTACTCTCAGGAAAGTGTGGATGGGAAAGTAGCCTCAAATCCTAATCCTATGCTACTCAGAAGGAAATCCCATGATAGTCAATGGGAATTGCTCCCAGGAAAGTGTGGCTAGGATTGTGGCCACAGGCTGAAGTCCTCTACTATACAGTGTGGCTTACTCCTGAGTAGTTCTCTATGCCTAGTACTGGGCTACAAAGGCACCTGGGGAGACAGGAAGGCAGACAGGCCCCACCAAAAGCCCTGGAGGAGCTCATTCTCACAACACTCAGAAGAGGAGGGAAGTTCAGAAGGGGAGGAGGGAGGGGAGCTTCACCTCTGGGAAGACAGACCCAGATGCCCTTTAAGAGAAATTCAAACACACTTGCATGCAGTTCAAAGATGACGGCCCCCTCTTAGCTAACGGTTCGATGGGGTGTGCCAAAATTAACAACTGGTTCCTATGAGAACCGGCTGCAGCCCACCTGTGAATGGATGGTAGGCTAAATAGTAGCAATGGCTACCCAATTTTAACCTCATTCCTGGATCCATAACATGGAGCAGGCCCACATGGCCTGCACCAGCTATTTAGAAGAATAAGAGCACAATCCTAACGATTTCTACTAATAAGTAAGCCCCATTGTGTTACATGGGTCTTACTCCCAGGAAAGTGTGTTTAGGATTGCAGCCTAACTGTAGTAGTAGATACAGCTTCACGAGGCTCAGGGTAGAGGCTCAACCCCACATATGGGACTGATAGTCCCTAACCCAGAGGAACCCCTTCAATTACCTCCTCCCCCACATAGGATGGGGCAGTTGTCAGCTTTGCAGACTTTTAAAAGTCTATATCCTACTTGTTTATGCTTCAGGCTGATTCAGATCTCACCCAAATCCATGTGCAGAACCCAGATACAATCATGCCTATTTAATTAATGTTTGTGCATCAGAATAACATGAAAATTGGCTTCTTAATGTTCAAGCTTTTGCTTGAGAGATGGTGATAAAGGCATTGACTTGGAAATCAGTGGGTGGTGGTTATGACATTGTGAAGCTCTGACAGTGAACTTTCTGAATCTGTCCATTCCCCCAACCCACTCCGCCCAAACTAAGGAAAAATAAAATCTGAAATATTAATTCTCAATCCTTCTATTTTCCTACCCTAAAATGCCAGCTAGAATGTTGAAAGGGCTTGGCAGACGGCCATACTATCAGCAGCTTTCGATTAAGTTGGAGTGACAGGATTGTCACAGCAAGGCACTCCCCCGAAGGGGAATCGTTTCCAAATCTGCACAAGCCACGCCAAATGCTTTGCCAGAGAGTTGCGCTCTCCGAGGTAGCGCAATATCTTTTCCTTCACCCCCTACTGAGCCATATGCTTGCAGCAAGACTTCAGCATGTCAGGGGGTGGGAAATATCAGGCCTTGGAATAGCTGCGTTAAAACCAAGATCCATTCCATATAAATAGCCATGCAGCCCAATTCCATGCGTTATGCGGTCTTATTTTGCCTCCTTCCTTGATAAACTAATCTGGTGCCTTGGAGAGTTAAATAAGCCTACAGATTATACATTAACGATATCCAATAAATGCCAGTGAGTGTCGCCTTTTTCACCCGAGTCTATTATTTCCTGCTTATAGAAGAAAGCACATTTTAAATATAATTTAAAATGACAGCTTTCATTGTAATCACATTTCTTAATGTGCCCACAGGAATCCCCATTTCCAGCTGGAAATTTCACTGCCAAGAAGCTCCCTACACCATTCAAAGGCTGGTACTGCAAAAAATGCTGATTTCTCCTCTTGTGCTAATGGGCTTGGAAAAGATGGGCTGGTGCCTTTGGAATCACTAAAGCAGATCACAGTCTGGCTTAGAGTTGGCATTGAATTATAAAGTGGTATTGGGGATCGAATGATGCACTGGACCAGAAAGACAGTGGTTGAATCTATGCCCATCCAGGAAATGTAGAAGGCTTTGTGCAAACTATAATCTCTCAGGGTGCAATCCTAACCAATTTAGGATGGCATAATTTAACTGGCATATCTTCCAGTATTGGTATCTTCCAGTATTGGTATCTTCCAGTATTGGTATGTATATGCCTGTGCACTGGCTTAACCCACTTAGGAGTGGGACAGAAGTGCTTTACAGCATTTTTGCGATACCCCAGATCAGCACAGGATTTATGCCAGAACATATGCCAGCCTAACTGGAGCTTAGGATTGCAGCCTTTTCACAGGACTGTCAAAGGGATAAAAGAAGGGGACAGCATATGCGTGGCTGTGGGCTTCATGGGACAAAAATATGGTCATTAAATTCAGTTTAATTGTAATGAAATTGATTATAATAATAAGCATTCCTGTAATGTTTTTTTCCAGGTCACAAAGCACTTTGCATCCATTATCTTGATTTAACTTTACAACAACCCTGGGGCTACCTGATCCCTGACCTGCCAGTAGCATAGAACACAAGCTTCAATGGTGGTGCTACATGTTCTGTGGCAGCCATGGATAGGATTGGGGTGTTAATCCCAAGAACATGTATATAAGATTGCAGCTTTAAACAGCTTTAATTGTCATTCCATCTTCTTGGGGAATTGTAGTCGGGGATGGGGTGAGTATAAGGATCTCTAGTGGAGACATAGCCATAACAATGAAAGTAGAAGGAGCCCAATATTTGTTTGTGTTGTAGATCTTTGGTTTTTTCAGTCTTGGTTTACTTTGTGTATATATGTGTGTTTTGTTTTATGTGAATATGGAAACCTTGGAGCTGGTATTCCACTTGTTACTCTACAGTGTGCATCTTTAATTAGCTCAGCACAATGAACCGTTACTCACAAACACACTTTCTTTCCAGACAGCTCAGATTCGCCTGGGGCTACTTGCATTATATTAGATCCACACATATAAATAAACAGATAGGCTGGAACTGCATATGTCTGCACAGCCTGGCTGTTGTTCAGGATTTTGTTCAGGTCTTATAAGGATTTTGAAGTTGTTCCCTTAAATATCTCAAATAAATGTGTTCCACCCTCCCATCCGCTCCAATGGCCACACACCCGTTTTTCTAATTAATGATGCACAGAACTACCAATAAAAAAAATCATTGTGAACATTATCTCTGCAAAGAATACGCTCTGCAGCAAGCTCTCCACTACTGGCCATTTCAGAAAGAGATAAAAATTCCTTGCAGAACAAGGAACTGAAGCAGGATTCTATGCTAAGCAAGGTAGAAACACCCGTTGAGAGTAATACTACTAATCTGTAATTAGGGTTTGCCAGATTTTAAGTTCTTAGCCTGGGACTTGATATTTGGAGGGCTGCCTCCCTCCTCTCTTCTGCTCAACATTTTGTATGCGCTGATAAAGATTTATGCTATGCGCTGCTGGAAAGCAGGAGTTTTCCAGCAGCAATTATTATTATTATGTACTATTTCACAGTCGCCAGGTGTTTGACTAGAATTGGCTCTTTTGTGATTCAGTTCTTATTCAAGGAACTAGGAATCACAAAGGTATCGTCTCAATATGTGTGAAGTTCCCAGGGGTGCTGCTTTTTTGTAACTGTAAGTTACAGTTATGGTTGTGGTCTTCTGGGCAGTTGTGGTCTTCTGGAGGCCCATTAAGTTTAGATGTTCCTGGAGACTTAATGGAATCGCTCCAAGAGCACTTATTATTATTGGAATCAAGTTGCTTTCTTTTCCCAGATTCTCTGAATTTCTATCTGTAGGTATTATTATTATTGATTTTTGCAGTCAGGCATTCGACTGGTTTGTTTTATCCAGACATTGAGTCCTTCCTAAGGACCTGGGATGCTTGGTTTCTATTTTATTTTGATTTCATAAATATCGTCCCAAGATATAAGCTGTTCCCAATAAAGCTGCTTTTTGTAGTTGGGGAGTGATAATGTCTGTGGTCCCGACGCTCTTCAGATGCTCTTCAAGATGTTTTGGAATAGCACCAAGGGCACCAGTCGCCTCTGGGATCACTCTGGTTTTCTTCTTAAACAGCCTTTTAATTTCTGTTTGTAAATCTTTGTATCTTGTTATTTTTTCAAGTTATTATCTTCTACTCTGCTATCACCTTGGATTGCTATATCAATGATTTTTACTTGTTTTTCTTTTTTCTCACCTACAGTGTATTGTGTAGGTGTATTGTGAGGTAGATGTTTGTCTGTCTGTAGTTGGAAATACCATAATATTTTGGCATGTTCATTCTCAAGGACTTTTTTTTTCAATTTTGTGGTCCCACCAGTTTCTGGCTGCAGGTAGCTTGTATTTGTTACACTGGTTATAGTGTATCATTTCTGCTACCTTGTCATGCCTTCGTTTGTAGTCCATTTACACGTTATTATTGTTGTTGTTGTTATTTATTTATATCCCACCTTCTTCATAAAGATTCAAAGAGGTGCACAACAACAAAAAACATCATCATTAAAAACATCAATAATGATAAAATACATTAAAATTGCATTACAACATTTAAATACGATATAAAACAATACATAATAAAAGAATAAAACAGTACTATAAAAAACATCTTATTTGGCTGTAACAATATTTTTTTTAAAAGCACATAGAAAATTTCACCTACCATTCCAGAAAAGAAATAGAAAAAAATGCCATCATTTCCCAGTTTGGCATGGTTCATCATGAATGGCCACATTTCCATTTTTGAGGGTTTCCTCTAAATTCTCCTGCATTTTTCTTGTGCAACTATACCTTTGGCCTTAATTAACATTTGCTGCAATCCTAAACACACTTTCCTGGGAGTAAGACACATTGAACACAATGGGGCTTACTTTTGAATAGACATGGTTAGGATTGTGCTCATTATCTATTTCATTTTGCTTTGATTTTTCCGACTGTCCTAAGAAGCCCAGAGGGCACCATTCACTGAGCTGGCCACAAATTGCCTTATAACAGGAGCAGAATGATGGATGGGAACACCTGGCCCTACCATTAGTACATCAAAGTACAGTGCCAACTAATGACAGAACTATATAATTATACTAATATCTATATTTATAATGACTTTTCCGATACTGGTTCATTGGGCTGAGCTTCTGTCTTTCTCATGTGTAAATTCTCTTGATTCTGGAAGCTCTAGGAATGAGTCCAGTATAAATGCCCATATTGCAATATTTTGACATAGGCATAGAGCACAATCCTAAACATATCTACTCAAAAGTGAGCCCCATTGTGTTCAGTGGTCCTTACTCCCAGAAAAGTGTCTTTAGGATTGCAGCCTTTGGCTCTAATAATGTGTCTCCCCCAAATCAAGTCAGCGTTTCTGGAAAGTCTGTTTCTTATTGTGCCGTATGCACTTCTCTGTGGCATACTGAGAGTACTGAGTTATGGAATATACTAGATTCTCAGAATGAGATGGTACATGGCATTGAAGCAAGTGGGAGGTTAATCCCCATGGCTTTTTGGTCTGAACCATGGCTGATCTATGGGTGATCTTTGGCTTGATCTATGACTTATAAATACAACATGGTTTCATGTAAATGTTTTTTTGGTTGTCATTGAAAAGCAATACAGCAAACTAAAAGTGCTTTTTAAAGGCTGGGATGCCTTCTGAGACACAAGGAAGTTGTACGCAACCACAATCCCACACCTAAGAAGGTTTCCAGGACACATCTTAAAAGCACGTCCCATTTGTCTGGCAAACTGGAAGTGCCTTTCAGAAGCCTCTAGGAAGCCCCCCAGTTCAAGGTCAGCATCAGTGTACATTCAAATCTGCAGGTACCAAGTCCATTGATAAGGAGAACTCTGTATATGAATATTTTTACAATACTTGATGTGCTTTCTCTTTCTTGTTTTCTATCAGTAGTTTTTAAAAAACATTTACTGTACTACCGTTCAACAAAGTCAGGTTGTTGAAATTGCCCTAATCACTCCCCTCTCTACCTCACAGGGTTGTTTTGAAGACAATAGCCTTGTAAGCTGTTTTGGGCATTTGTTTTGGCATGGCAAAGAGAAAATATAAACCCAATGAAATAAACAAACAAACAAACAAGTTAAGCACACTCCTGAAAGTACATGCAACCACTAATCTCTCCATCAGAGTCCCAAAGATGCTTTGTCGTTGGCAGATTCATAGCTTTTACTTTTTCTCTTCATCATCACAAACTCAAATTGCAAAGATCCTTTGTCTCTTGGTCTGTCTTGGTCTGTCTATCTTTAAATCCTTTGTGGAAGCTTTGATGGAAGCCATGGCTCCTCAGGAACATATATGGTTTTATGCTGTGTATACCCCCAAACAAGAATCTTTGACCAGCGTTCATGGTGTGTTTAGGGAGAATCCATATTCTGCAGAGAGAAAAGGAAAAGGATTCTGAATATAACACACAAGTAACTATGTAGTAACTAAGAGGGAATGAAAACAAATGCAGTGTAAGATGAGGCAAAAGGCAAATAACAGCTGAGAGGCAAAACCATGTTTAAAACCATAGGCATTAAACAGAGTGGTGGGATTAGGGGTCCCCGAGTGCTGCATATCCTAATCCACATTTCTAGGCCTATCTGCCAAAATGGATCAAGTCTGTTGTTGTGTTTGGGCTTTCCCTGGGACAAGGGGATGAAAGTCCCCTTATTTTTGAGGAGACCTGCCAGCTGCAAAATTCTCCCTCGGGATGGAGAGCAAGACACAGGGACACCACTGCCATGTAAACGAGGGGAATTTTTGCTGGACTGGGCTATCGGTTACCAATTCAGATTTGTGCACCACTCTCAGATCTGTCCGTACCTCCCTTTCAAGGCCAATATTTGCACATCTGAAATTGTCTTTCCTCATTCTTTTATTTGGGAGAGAGCAGAAAGACATTGGGAGGTGAAAAGTAAGTGGTGAAGCAGGTGGGAATGGGCAGGTTTCTAAATTAAAGGCTTATGAGGGAACAGACCAAATGGCTCAAGCAACTGTGATCAATGGGTCTTACTCCCAGGAAAGTGGCTTCAAGATCACAGCCATTTTTTTGCCAAAAAAACACCTTGAGATCAGTGGCAACACAACCCTGCGTGTCACCTGATCCAGGGGGAGTGTGTCAAACCCCCGGCACTTCTGCACATGCGTCAGTCCTCCTTCAGAGGAGCGTTTATGCTCGTTGGTGCACACTCCTCTGAAGGAGGACAGTTGGCGTGTGCGCTTCCTTCAGAGGAGTGCTGGGTGACGTGCTGAGGTAGTGCCAAACTCCCTCAGTGCATCAACCCAGGGGCATGTAACCCTGGTGCGCTCCACACCAGTTGCATCAGTTTGACAGTGCCTCTGCTTGAGATGCATATCTCATAATGACACAGCCCTAGGGGCATCTATCTGATTTTTGGATGGCCTTGGGGCACTGGCAATCTTGAAAGGGAGAGCAAAACACTAACTGGAGCTACTTGAGAGCAGGGGTGCAACCCTAACCAATTTAGGCTGGCATAACTCACCTCGCATAACTTCCTGTGGTGATGTGGGGAGTCGGTAGTTCTCTATATTTCTAAGTATGTGCCTCACTGCTGGGGGCATAGGCCAGAGCACTGGCATGCGCTACCCGCTCAACATCACCACAGAAATTTGTGCCAGGTGAGTTATGCTGACCTAAATTGGTTAGGATTGCAACCTGGATAGGGTTGCCCTAATTCTCTTTCACAAAACTGGGCCATGATCCCCTGTCTAACTTGCTAGTATGTGAACACAATCCCTGAAAACTGGGACTGTCCCAGTTTTTCAGGACATATGGGAACCCTAAACCTGGAGGATATCTACCAGCCTAGTCTCCTCTCCTTTTCTTTTCCAGTCACCTCATCTTTTGGAATTCAGAGAGTGGGAGGAACAGATGAGGAAGTGGGCAAAGACAAGCAAATATTCTTCTGCCCCAACTTGTCACCTGAGATGACTGTCTCAACTGGCCAGATGGACGTGATCCCCCTGCTTAGAACCAGGTCAGATGATTAACTCGGTAGTTCTCTATATTTCTAAGAAGATGACTGAGTTTGCTTGGTAGAGGATGCTGAGTTTACTGATAGAGGATTGATTCTTTTTAATAACCACATCAAGCTGGGAATCCAATCAACTTCAGTTGATATTCACTGGCAGAACAAGACTTCCCCACTGAAATCTGCCACTTTGAACTCTGAGTTTGTGTGCCAGGCGTCTCATCTGCTCCGGCAAATGTGAAATGCATTTTCCAGTGGTCATGCAGAGATCAGATCACCTAAGGCTATGGAGGCAGAGCAGGTGACTCAGCCAGCAGCAAGACTTTGCATGGAGAGGTTCCAGATTCAGCTGTTCTTAAATATGGTGAGGTTAGATAAGATCGAGGGATGCCAGGTTCCTGCATAAGCCTTCAAGGGAGAGCAAAGAAATTTTTTTAAGACACTTGCTATATGGAGTTTTTTGACCTGAGAAAGGAAAAAAAGTATATTACAGGAAAAAATGGTAAAGCAAGACTTGTAGCTGTAGCATAGGAGGAGCAGTTGGAGAGTCTGAATGACTGGAGTAGCAGGAATCTCCAGTAGGAACTGAGTTGAGAAACTTAGACTACAATCCAGAGTAACTATAGGACTTTTTACACCGATGTAGTTATGGTGCCACCTATGGGAAACCTATGGGAAATGCATAGCGCAATCCAGAGTACCGGTAAGTGCCTCTTAAGTCTTCCTGTAGTTACTCTGGATTGTAAAGATAAGGCTGCAATCTGAAATACATTTTTCTGGGAGTAAGAGCCATTGAAAAAATGGGCCTTACTTTTGAGTAGACATGGTTAGGATTGTGCTCAAAATTCATGTTCACTTTGACTCACATGTTTGACCACTAAGGATGCCATATGGTTCTGTTCAATGTTCTGTGCAATGTTGCTCTGCAGAGGCTTCTCCAGCAGGTGTTACCTGTTAGGATGTCGCACAATGGGACATCAGGAACTGTTTGTCTCAGATTGTGATGCACATAGAAAGCTGCAAGGAAAAAAAAATCTGTTTCACACAAACAGCTGGTCAGGGAATCCCAATACTCCTGGCTTGCACCAGTTTAGATTGTGGTGGGGGAAAATCACTCAGTTGAGAAGTTCCTTGTATCTGAAAACCACTTCAGCGATATGTCACATACAGCTGTGGCTCCAGAGGCATATGTTGATATGTTAGTAGGTTAGAAACATGGCATGGATGGGGATGTCCCCGAAAACTGAGACTGTCCCAGTTTTCAGAGATTGCGTTCACATACTGGCAAGTTTGACAAGGGGTTCTGTCTTGGTTTTGTGGAAGAGAATTATGGCAATCCTATGGGGAAGGGGAGGACAGGGGAGATCTGGTTAGGATTTCAGCCTCAATCTGCAGCTTCCCGTCACCCTGCACCATATCTTGTATTATCCCTGAAGCTTTTTAACCCTCACAACTAGCTGCTATGGGGTGCAGTGGATTAAAGTGGTTGCAAATTTGGTTCTGTGAGTAGAATGGGCAGTTTCATTTCTGGTTGGGAAATATACTGGAGCAGACTTTAGAAAGCAAAGCAATAATAGACAATGTTGCTATTCCAGTGATTTACTTGTGAATTGTAGCAGGTCAGGTGTGGAACTTTTCAATTCCTTAGAGCAAAATGGGTTCTTCACCCCCTTGTCCCACCTTATCATTCAGTCTTTAATCATAATACTTTTATATAAAGCTCAAAGTTTAATTCTATCCATTGGAAAAGTAAATAAAAACAACAATGGGATTACCTATAAATAACCGCCCAAACATTACCAATGGCTGCTCGAATACCATCTTATAAAAATATAATGGTAGAAGTAAGACTTCAGATGAAAATAAATTGAATGGGTGCTAATGCTTTGTCACTATATATTACATCCAAATCATTTGGCAAATTTCTTTTTTCCTTCTATTGTTCACTAAGCAATGGAAGACTGGCTGATGTCTTTAATGCACTCTCATTATAAAGTTTTTTGTTCAGCTCCGCCACTGTGCCAACATTGCACAGAATATGCTGGGCTGAATCTTAAGAATGATCTTCATGGTGCAGCACCACTGAAAACAATAAGGCCCTTTCATTGTGACTAACTGAAGCCCCATTAATTTCAGTGGGACTCAGGTGGCAATCCTATGCACACATATCTGGGAGGAAGCCCCACTGAATTTGATGGGGGTATTTCTGAGTAGATGTGCATAAGATTGGGCTGTTGGTCAGGATGAACCCTACTGCAGAGCTTCCCAAACTGGGTGTCATGATGCTCTAGACAGGGAAGACCATACACTGCCACCTTAAGAATCAGGGCAATGGGTAATGTGTTTATGTGATCACCAGAGCTACACCACTGCTGGGGACAAGGGGGGGGGGGGCTTTTTCAATTTATGATTAGCAGTGCCATGTTGGGAGTGATGATTGTGGGGGCCCCACTCCAAATACACTATAGGATTCCCCAAGACTTAGAATATCTAAAAATAGCCACTGTGACACACTTCTGGTTCAAGATTGTGAAACCAGAAGGGGGTTGCCATCACTATTCTATTTCCTGTATTTCTATCTCGCCTTCCTCCCATAGGAGACCCAAGGCAGTGATTTTATATACTGTATTTTGAATCTAATCTAATGCACTGTTGAATCTAATGCATATCCCTAATTTAAAAGGCTCAAGATAAAAATGTTTATTGGCAATTATAATGTGCAGCTGCAAAGCAGGTGAAAAATTTAATTTTTCTGCATACAACAATGAGTTATACGATGATTATAATATGACAATGAGTTTATGTTCTGATTATTTACCTAATTGTACAACTTTATACAACAGTGGGTTTGTTACATTTTTATTACAATATAGTAAAACTAAATATTGACATATACTTCAGTTAAAATACAGTATTTTCTCCCTAAAGACACACTCCATTTCCAAGGTCCCAGAGAGTTGGAGAATTCAGGCTGAGGCTACAGGTGGATCAAAAGGTGTCCTCATTCAAGACTGGCAGGATTATTGAGATCATCTGTGAAAGGGCCACACATTTGCATAGCTTCAGTTTTGCCAGCTTTTGTACAGCTTTTCTGTGTTTCATTTTGGCTTCCTCCCCATAATCTGTTTAGTCCATCTGCTGTCACTTGATCATGACTGAATGACTAGCCTACTGATGAAAACCCTTATGCCCTTGATGACGGTCTCACAGGTGTCCTTTTCTTCAGATCTCCTAGCATTCAATAGATTTCTAGCTAGATCTAAAGCCAGGGGGGAAAAATGAGTTGCAACTTTCTTGGAAGAAGTAGTTAATGAATGATACCTTTTGGACTTCCAACAGGAGTCTTCAACAAAAACATAAACTTTTCACAGCATTAAATTTCAGCGCTGGCATTTCTGAGCATTACTGCCTCACCTTCAACCTATGGATTTTTCATCAGTCTTCAATGAAAAGAAAGTGCCTCAATCATTTTTGCTCGTGTTTTGCCTCCTGTTATTTTTGAACGGAGGTGAAGAAAGATATAAGAAGTTCTTCTGGAAAACTCACTGTTCTGATTATAGTTCCTGCTGGCACTGCAGTAGATCTCCTGAAAGACTGGCACCATTCTTAAAAGACAAATACAGAACTTCTCCAGAATATATTGAGGCCGGCCCATTTATTCGGCAAAGTAAGACAGGTGCCTCAGGCAAGGAATAAGCCAACTGCTTCCTGGATTTGAAAATGGAGTGGAAGGAAAATTGTGGGAGAAATGTAAATAAGGGGCTAGAGTGTCTCAGTTGTTCTAGCTCACCATTCTCCTCTCTTCCTTACTGCCATTTTTATTCGGGTCCCTTCCTTTCAAATCCAAAGAGCAGAAGAGAGGAGGAACAGTGTAGTAAGTGGAGTATTAGGCATGGCACCTCAGGCACTTGGGGATCTGAGCCAGCTCTGTGAATATTTAAAACCGTGTCGACACAGATTTAATGAATGTATTAGATTTCTGTCCAGCACTTCACTGAGTGCTTTAGGGTGATATATCCCCACAAGTTACAAGGCAGGTTAGTTTGAGATACCATTACCCCATGTAAGGCTCTTAATTCACAGTAGGTCTCCTCAGACCTGACCTAAATTTGTGTTTCACTTGCATAAGTCTGAGGACAGAAAGGAATCAGGGCCACAGCCAAAAAAGGAAGGTAGGATCTGGCAAATGCCTTCATTTTACTGTCGGGTTCATCCCTTTCTACAGTCACCCTGTCCCATCACTACCCCTTCCTGTCCAGTATTTAATTATAGAAAAGACACTGAAAAGGGCCAAAGTCCAGGCCATTTTGTCATGATGTAGAATGAGAGCACGTTATCACATTAGGAATATGGTGAAGGAGGCTTAACACTCCTATCCATGGTGCTTTCCTGCAGTTATATGGCAGTAGCGAAATGTACCCACATTGTGGGAGTAAAATACCCCCTTATGCTATCCCTCCATTGCACATCACCTCCACTGTGCATCAACCCCCCATGTGCATCAACCCCCCCATGTGCACAACACCCCCCATGCACATTATCCCTTCAGGCATTGGTCACCAAATTGGCTGGATGTCAGTCAGATTAATACTTTCACGTTAAGTATAGGACAAAAACACGTTGTAACCCTTTTCTTCCCCTTAAGGGTTAAATTATTTAACATTGGTTCTTGGTGGGTGTTGATGTCACAGAAGGAACACCCTCCCCAAATTTCACGCTTTTGGGTCCAGGGATTGGGGCAGGGCCTTGATCAGTCTGGGATTCTTCAATGTAATGTATAGGGAGGAAAACACGTTGCATCACATTTCACCTCCTTCCAGTTGGAATTTCAAAAAAATGGTTTTTAGTGGGTGCCTCCATCAGGGAAGGAACATCCTTCCCAAATTTCATGCTTCTAGGTCCAGCAGTTTTGGCTGGGCGTATGAGTGAGTCAGTCAGTCAGTCAGTCAGTGACTTTTCAGTTATACAAGTGTGTGGGTGTGGGTGTGGGTGTGGGTGTGGGTGTGTGTGTGTGTGTGTGTGTGTGTGTGTGTGTATATATATATATATATATATATATATATATATATATATATATATATATATATATATATATATATATATATATATATATAGTCTATTTAATGGGAACATGCAAGGGTGTTGTCAGGTTCAGGTGTTGCAGATTCTCCTGCACCTGTATTTGCTAGTAAGAGGGATTGGAGGAGTTCTTGCTTGCTGTATAAATTGTAAGCCCATGGGCTAATCTCTGGAAAGTGTGTATAGGATTTCAGCTTTAGGAAGGAGATGTAGATCAGTGCAAGGTCCCAGGTTCACTCTCATGTATTTTTCTAAAATAAAAAGTCCCACTGGAAAATGCAGCCAAGTTAGGGACTACAGCACCATCCAAAACTGAAAACCATTGAAGAGTGGAACCCAGTCTTTTTCAGCTTGCAAATGCAAACTGGCCACAAAAAAGACAATATATAGCACTTGCAAGGCTGTGGGTGGCACAAGTGGCTAAGACACTGTGCCTGTTAACTAGCAGGCCAGGGTTTGAGACCCGGGTCGGCCCCACAAGACAGGGTAAGCTCCTGTCCTTAGCCTAGCTCTGCGCTGCCAGCTGGATCCAATTGTATCGGCTCTGCCTTTCCATTGGACTAATTCAGTGGCGTGGAGATGGGGGATTTGCTGCTTGGGTAACAGCCTATCCTCCATAACAATCTAACTCAGGCTTTCGTGCTTCGCTTGCAGTGTATGCAGCGCCGAGCACGATACCATAGTCTTCCAAGACTGACGGAGGCCTGCTTTTTTTTATATCACTTGCAAAAGCCTAAATTATTTATTAACATGTAGCCAAAATACATAAATTACATTAAAATGAAAAAGGCAATGGTGTGGGCAATGAATATCTTATGTATTTGAATGATGGTTATTTATGGAAGAAAGTCATACCAAAAACAGTTGGCTCACCATGTCACATGCAAATCAACATCAGGAAAGACAATTTTAGCCTTTAGACCAGCAGAGAGAGATTGAAAGAGAGGAGCATGTGTTGAATGAATGAGTTCTGTGTATGATTGAAAGGTCCTGAAAGAGCAGAACCACCAGAAAATGAAAATCAGAAAGGGGGGATACCTGTACAAGCAGATACTTCTATTCCTAAACATGGAAAAAGGCTGGAAAACATCTACAAGAACCTATCTGAAAAGGGCAGGGTTATTTTATGCTTTTGCTGATTGAACCAAACAGTGTGGGTGAAGACAAAAGACAGCAAGATATAATATAAGCCAAATTTCAATTTTTGACCAAGTCACTAATAAAGCTGGCAGTGTTGCCAGGGACACAGGCCAGTGAGCCTGAAACTGCAAATGAATGCAGATGACTTTTTTGTTATTGAAATGGCTGGCTTCACTTTTCCTTTCCAGAAAACAAAGGGGAGATGCAACATTTGCATTCAGGATCATCACGCCTATGTTTTTTGGACAGAGAAAAGCTGCAAACGCAAAACATCGGCATGGCGAGAATTAATGACAGCTCCGTCCCGTCCCTTCTTCAAGGCACTCCTTTCTGAATGTCAAGCTGCTGTTGGGGCATTTATTGCCAAACAAATGTGAAGAGAACATGTCAGAGAAAAGGCATCAAGAATGGGGGACACGGAGACAAATATACTTCTGTTGGAGAAGAAAAGTAATTTGTGGGATGGACTGTTCAGACAGGCAGATACTTAAGATGTAGGATCTGAGACCTGAAGATCTTACCAATCAAGATTGCTCTCTTACACATATACACAGACAAGTGTATCATGATCATCAGTGAATTGTATTTCCTTTTTGCTTTCTAGCATTTTGAGGGCTGTGGGTGGTGCAAGCAGTTAAGATGCTGTGCCTGTTAACCAGCAGGCCAGGGTTCGAGACCCGGGTGGGCCCCACAAGACAGGGTGAGCTCCTGTCCTTAGCCCAGCTCTGCGATGCCACCTGGATCCAATCCTATCGGCTCTGCCTTTCCACTGGACTAATTCAGTGGCATGGAGAGGGGGGATTTGCTGCTTGGGTAACAGCCTATCCTCCATAGGATCGCCGAGCACGATACCATAGGATTGCCAAGCATGATACCATAGTCTTTCAAGACTGACGGAGGCCTGCTTTCTAGTATTTTGCATTTCTCCCCCAGTACAGCAATATAATAACTGCAGAAGCCTATAGCCTCTCTTACTCAACTGGGATCATCCTATCAAACTACTTGTTCCCCAACAACAAGTGTAGTTGAGCAGATCTTCTGCAGAAGGGAGTGGTGAGGTTAACAGGAGAGCTCAGCTGTTGCCTTAGAAATTTTTTCAAGGACCTTTATTGAGAAGCAGCATCAGGCACAGCAAAAGGCAAGCTGGAAAATTTGCCTAAGGAGATTGGTTAATGTCTAGACCAGGAATATCAAACTTGTTTCATATGGCCAAAGTTAGCTTTTGAGGCACCTGCTATGGACTTGAAGTAACACCATTCTGCTGGAAGTGATGTCATGAAGCAAACAATGGCCAGAAATAAAAATTGTGTTATATGCAAATAAAGAGAAAACATTTCTCTCCTTAGCCACTTGAAGGCACATCGTATGCACATCCTATGTACCATCATAAGCATCGAATGCATAAAAGTGAGGTTATTTGGTTCTGTTGCACTTGGCAAGGTGAATATAGGCACCAGCTGACCCCAGCCTGGGTGCAACACTGCCAATACCAGGGTGCACCCACTGACAGTCCATTGCTGGAATAGCATGTCCAGAATGCATTTGCAATACATACACAATGCAGATGTACCGATTCCTTCTAACACTTGGGTCACACGGCCTGACCACAGAAAAACAACACCAGTAGAATTCAATAGTTAAACCACATGTGATCATGCATCCAGGTGGAGATGATAACATTAAGTGTAACTAGTCCTACCAAGAGTGGTCTTGACCCTGCATAGATCAATATGTGATATCTCAGTGATATCTCACGGTGATCTCTGAAAATTCTGAAAAATGTTTGACCGCTTCTGCTTACAAGGTGCTTAAACCAGTCTCCATCTTAAAAATAGCTAAGGAAGCCATGATGACTAATGAGCAAAGTCAAAATATTAGTATCCATGTGACAAGCGTGGATTTATGGAACCAGCTATAATTGGCTTTATTGAACAAGGGAATGGTCCTCCAGGTAAATGAGCCTCTAAATTGATTGGTTGTTTCTCGTAGTTTATCTGGATTGATTGGCTCTTCCATCACAAAGAAATTCTCCAGCTACAAATGATAGGGAGAGGAACAAACTCGGTAAAAAGTATAATTGTGGTTGCATGTACAGAGGGATGAAAATAAAAGGTTTCCATCACTTCATTATGTCACCAGGGGCCTTTCCTGCTGGAAACTAATGGCCTTAAATGCTGGTATATTGAAAACTTTTTTTTCCAGTAATGGACAGTGGCAGGATTTTACAATGAATACCAAGAAATGATTCCTTTTGATGTCTTGAAATGATGCCTTTTGATGTTATTAGTGTATAAACATAATGTAGGAGATACAGCTACGTATCTATGTACAGTGCCCTGCTTTTCAATATTGTGAAATTCTATGCTTCCAAAGCCCTCATTTTACCTATCAACCCAAAGTGAGGAATTTGTCTTGAATCCTGCTATGGATCCTGCTTCAAGGGTTTAAATCAAGGGCATCACCAGGGGGTGTGATGTGCACTGGGGGACCCCAAAATTGCAACTTTGTGATGGTGCAGAAAACCCTATCATGTCATATACCATTGGATTTGTATTGAAGTGCAGAATCCAGTACAAAAATCTGTTTTGAAATAGCACCTTCCTATCAAAGGTTATGGCCAAAAAACTTAAAAAAATATGCATTTATAGAAAGCAAAAGTGACCCATATCGTGGCTTTACTCATGAGTACACAAATGTGGAAAGGGCAGACTGAGAGGAATCCAAGGACACCAGAATTGTCCTGATCCAATGAACAAAGTCCCCACAAATTACCCCAGAAGGCTGTCCCTGATGATTGCATTGAAAATGAAAGTGAACTGCACAGCTATGTTTACTAGTGAGTAAGCAATCGTGCCTTGCCTGATGTGGAAGGTCAGTCTAGAAGAGTATAAGGCAAGACTCCAAAATGGCCCTGATCAGGGATGTCACTAGGTTGTTAGCAAATCGCCAAGCCTGATATAAAAGAGAGCCTAATATAAAAAAGATATATAAAAAAGATGAATACAAACAAAAGACCATTTCTGAGCCAGGATCTGGCGACATTGCAAGACTTCCCTCCCTTGCAAAACTGGGGAGTGAGAGTAAAATCTGGTGTGGTTACAGACCTCATGATAAAAAACACAGATCAGCAGTCTTCAGATATGTTGCGATTAATCTCTGGCACCAACCTGAATAAAGCCAGGCTGAGAAACAGAATCATGTTTGGCAATCCTAGTTTGTAGGTTTTGCTATGCTTGACAACATCTGGGCCCAGACACATTTCAGGCTGTGTTCATCTTATGTATCAAAGTTCAATTTATTCACCCCATCTGAAAGCTCCCCAAATGGTTAATGATATGTCCACTCAAAATCCTGCTCATTCTTGTCACATCTGGATCTGTGGAGCATATTTTTTAATTGAATTGGGAGGCTGTTTGTTTCATGAACCCCCTCATCTGATTTTTTTTAAAGAAGACTTTAAACATGCCCTAATTTGTCTGATGTAAGAGGAGGTGCCAAGTTTTGTGCAATCCATGAGTGCACATGTCTTTTACTACATGGGGCCAGCTGGATAGTCCAGCTGCCTGAATTGATCCTTTTAAGGAAAGCTTCAAGTCTCAGCAGTCTACAACTGAGGATGCCCTGTGAGCATCACATCAAAACCAAGCAACTGCAATACAGCAGAGATGATTGTAACGACAGCCAAATCTGTTGTCCGGCACTCCATCTTCAGCATTATCTAATACTAATTAAGTCTACCCACTCATTCACAAGCACACCTGGCAAAACTAGAAGTGTGTGACTCTGGGGAAGAGAGTTTTGTCAGATTGCAGGTGGCAATTAACTCATATACTAGCATGGGAGAATTACTAGCCTTTGTAAATCATATACACAAAAGCTTAGTTGGTGTGAAATGAAAGTTGAGGAAATTACCAGCCTGTGACACCGTTTGGCAGTGAGGACCGGGAAACAGAAATTGATGAATGAGAAGAGAATCCGGCAGGGTCTTCCTTCTGTTTACAGCTATATATAGGATCAGCCTCCCATGTAATGCAGTATCAGAAGGTAACGAAGAAGCTGAACACACTGTTCTGTCTTGTACTAAGCAGCCAAATAAGTCATCTCCTAGTGGTGAGTTAGTTGGAAGGAATTTTAATAACTTCCAGTACTCCGACTGGGGATACACAAGACCGACATCAGATTTCTGATGCAACCTGTGATCATGCTTTTCTCTTTCCTCCGGCCAACGGATTATAGGTTTTACAGTCCTGCCACTTAAGAGTCAAACTATACATTAACTGGAATGTTGTGATTGGAACTTTTAACGTATTTTTCTTATCCTAAAAGCAATCACTATAGTGAGAATTTGGATTGAAAGTGTTGCACCGAAGGAGGTGGATAAAGTGTGTCTCCCTCCATCAATTCTCCAGTGCAAATTGGGGATATTTCCGTATTTACTCAGATCTAATGCACCATCAAATCAAATGTGCACCCTATACTTATAATCAAAACACTGTAGTTACTCAAATCTAATAAACCATCAAATCTAATGTGCACTTGGGTTTTGGAGAATGAATTCGGCTGAAAAAGGTGAGCATTAGATTTGAGTAAATACAGTAGTCTTTGTTCAAAATGGTGAACCAGGCTTCTTATGCATGCTTAAACAAATTGCATATGGTATGTTTTTATGTGCTCAGGTTTCCAGATGAACAAGAGCAAACGGACCCACTTCTAAGTTAATATGTACGCATCGGCTGGTGATCTTTTATTTGTAGTTTGGAGCTAAACATAATCACCTCCTAATAACTGCAGAATAAACTGTTGTTATAATGGGGGCAGCTTAAGCAACAGCTGCAATTCATTCAGGGCTTATTTAAATGAGGAACAGGAAATATTTCTGTGCTTGCAACTCTCATTATTTTCTTTGTCAAAAAGAAGCTATAGGAAAGAGTTAATCCCTTGTACCAAGCTGGTACTTCTGCCTTAAATTGCACCACATCAAAGATGCTATTAACTTTGGTGGGAGGAACCTGTGGGAAGTATTTGTACTCATAAGCTTTCTCTTCAGAGCTAATAGCAGATTCAGGGAGTCTTCATTGGAGAGGGTGGTTTCCATGATGCAAACCTGACTGAAATTAGAAGTTTAACAGTACAATCCTATGCGTGTATCAGAAATACCGTATTGAATCCAGTGCTCATCTTTTCCAACTGAATCTAGTCTCCAAAATCAGGGTGCACATTTGACTCAATGGTACATTAAATTTGAATAAATATGGTATTTTGATTATAAGTATAAGGCTGCAATCCTAAAGACACTTTCCTGGGAATAAGACCCATTGAACATAATGGGGCTTTCTTCTCAGAAGACATGGTTAGGATTGGGCTCTAAATCAGTGTTTTAACAGCTTACTATATTGTAATAAAAATGTAACATAAACCCATTGTTGAATAAAGTAATGCAGTTAGGCAAAAATAATAAGACAAACCCATTGTCATATTATTATTATCACATAACATGGTATGCAGTGAAATTAAATTTTGTACATGCTTTGCAGATGCACCTTGCCATTGCCAGTAAATATGTTAAAATCTCAAGCCTTTAGAAACGGGTGCACATTAGATTCAATAGTGCATTAGATTCTAGTAAGTATGGTTATGTTAAATTGATATCAATTTGATGTCACCTTACTCCAAGTAAGTGTATTTAGGATGCAGCCAGGGCAGAAGCTCACCAGCCAACTACTCTGGCTCTGTGCCAGTATCTTGGTTTCATTGGGAGAGGAAAAATCATAACTGGCAAGTATTTTTTAACAGAAAGAAGATATGAACTAGTCTGTTCCTTGTGACATTTGGGAATATATTTGGAATATATTTGGCAGAATAGATTGAATGTTTTTGCTCTGTGTTGACTTTAATAAAAACTGCTTTTTCATTAGCAATTAGTGCTACTTGTAATAAAGTGTGAGATAAAGGAGTACTTCATCACGTAGTCTGGGATTGTTGAGAAATACAGATTTGTATAGATAATGTGTTTAAATCAATGGGGGAAAATTTGATGCTCCTTCAAATCCATTAATTTTCCTATTAGGTTGCATTAGCTGTCAAATATAGGGTGCAGAAATAGTTTTAAGTTTGGTTACTGTAGCAAAAATGCCAATAGGCTATAAGGTTTATTGGCTATAGCCAAGGATAGAAAAATCTGCAGTAATTTGTGTACATTTTGGGAAGGATGAAAACAAATTAACTGATCTCAGCCTTGCAATGGGAAGATGTTTTTTAAACTGGAGAGGATTAAATTAAATGGTAGTCACCCACTTCCAGGAAACTTTTAACAAGTCCCTCACTTAGAAATCCCATTCTATGCACTGCATTTTTCTGTGATCTTTCAGATCTGAATTAAATTAATTCTGCACATGCTTAGGAGTATTCAATCATTTATTATTAGTTGACATGATTTTGAGCAGAGCCCTGCCATTTGCCTACTGAGCTATGATAGAAAAATCTTGGAGCCCTGTCAACTGAAGTACATCATGTTATCATAAGCAGCATCTTGTAGGATTGCAGGGGAAAAAAATAATAATGCAGAACTTTTAGCCAAATCCACCACACAGTTAAGTAAAAGTGCTTGGATTGAAACTTGTTTGTTTGTTTCTCTGGTTGTTATATTTAATTCCGTAATTGATTCAATGAGACCCTAAAGACAGCTTTTAGAAGAGATTAAAAACAGTCAAAACAGTAATGTATCAAAATCTATAATCTATCAGCAGCAACCATAAAACCACTACACTAAACAGAACATTGTCAGTCAGTGGGCCTCTATTAACTTGCTCTAGCCTATCCAAATAGTCAAGTTTTCAGGGCTCAGCAAAAGGCAAATAGAGGTTGAGCCAGCATCCTTTTGGGTAGACTGTAGTTTCATCCCATATACTCCAGTTGAAGAGCACAATCTTAACCATGTCTACTCAAAAGTCCCATTGTGTTCAATGGGTCTAACTCCCAGGAAAGTGTCTTTAGGATTACAGCCTAGCCCCCAAATCCAGAGTAACTATGGGAGCACGTAAGAGACTTTACGTGCACCCGTAGTTACTGCACCACCTAGTGAAAACCTATGGGAAATTCATATTGGAATCCAGAGTAAGTTGTTCTTACACCAGAGCAAGGACTCCCCATAGTTACTCTGGATTTTGCTCAAAGTCAGATGTACTTAGTTCAACTTGCCCCCCAAATCCAGAGTAACTATGGGAGCACAGAAGAGACTTTAAGTGTACCCCTAGTTACTGCACCACCTAGTGAAAACCTATGGGAAATTTATATTGGAATCTAGAGTAAGTTGTTTTACACCAGAGCAAGGACTTCCCGAAGTTACTCTGGATTTTGCCCTTGGATTGAAACTATAGGAATATATTTATGTGATATTTACACCATTGTTCTACCTAGAAAGGATACCCAAGGCAGCTTTCAGCAATTAAAAACAGCACAGAGAGTATACAATTAAAAACTAGATCAGAACAATAAAACCAGAAAATAAAATATGATTAAAACAATATGACAATGGATGTGAACTGCACGGCTGTGTTTACTGGCGAGTAAGCAGGCATGCCTTGGCTGGAGTGGAAGGTCAGTCCAGGAGAGTACAAGACTTCCAAAATGGTCCCGATCAGGGATGTTACTAGGATTTTAGAAAGGGGGCACCCTTGAAGGCACTCCTTGTGACCTAAATGGTTAAAATCATGGTTTGTAGAAATAATTCCATCGTTATACACCTTTGAATGCATAATTTACAGCAGTGAAACAAACCACCCTGAAATATTGTTATTCTATTAAAATGTGTGGCTAAAAAAAACAATGTAGGCAGGGCAATGGCACATAACTGCACCCACCTATGGACTGCCTGCCAAAAATATGGGGGTGACGTGCTGGCCTCCCATACGGGGTGATATAAACACTAGTGACACCCCTGCACGTGTCTCAGCATATAGTCATGCTGGCCACATGACCATGGATGCTGGCTCTTTGACTTAGAAATAGGGATGAGTACCTACCCTAGAGTCAGTTACAACTAGCAGGGCAACCTGCAAGGGACACCTTTAGTTATAATGCAATGATCTGATCTCTGGTTCTAAGTCATAAGAAACTACAGTTCCTCAAAGGACCACTGAATTCAAGCCCAAAATTTTCACTGGATAGAATTCAGGCTAGTCAGGATTGGGCTGAAATGTAAGCATCATCACCTTCCTTTACTTGTAGTTGTTAGTGTGTGTCCTCATGCAGGAGTTCTTGAGTGAAATAATGCCAGAAATGTGTTGTTGATGATTAGTGAATCTTTCTGATTAGCTGCCTAATCTAGCTGCTACATTTTCACTAGCACAGCATATGGTCAATGATTACAGTTTTGCTGCAATTCCTCGGGCAATGCATCTGGCAATCGCTCACAGAATAACTCTTGGACTTGAATGGTTAGAGTTCCCCCCTTTTGGCTTTTATTCCTTCCTCTGGGAGGGAAGTACTGAAGCTGCTTAAACTTTGATTGCCATAGAATGATTTGTATGTCATTCCAAAATAAGAAGGAAGCTGCAATACTATGTGCATTTACCTGTGAGTCAGCCCATTGGTCTCTGGCACTCACCTGTGGATAAACACAATACCCCAATAACTACAGTATTTACCGTATTTTTCGCCCCATCAGATACACTTTTAAACCCCCGGAAAGGGGTTAAAATGTCAGTGCGTCTTATGAGGCACATGCCGGCCAACCCAGGCCTCCCATGGCCGTTGCACCGCCTCCTGGACCCTGCCCAGGTCTGGTGCAGCCATCCAGTGATGGGATTCAAAGAAATTAACAACCGGTTCTATGCCCATCTGGCAGCCACTTTTAAATGGCTATTTTTAAACTTTATATGTCCCATCTCTTGTTAACAACCGGTTCTATAGAGTAGGTGCGAACCTGCTGGAGCCCACCACTGGTCACATCCCCCAGCCACATCACCAGACCAGTGACGCGCTGCATGGGGGTGACGCACTGGAGGAGTTTGACTCCTCTGGCTGGCACTTTACATCACCCATTCAGGCCTGCTCCAATGGAGAGTGGACCTCCTCCGCTCTAAGGAGGAGGAGGCTGCTCCACCTTAGAGCAGAGGAAGTGTCCTCTGAAGCTGGTTGGCTTCAGAGAGACTGCGCAGACATCAGAGTTGGCGCCTGCGCAGTACTCTTCTGAAGATAGTCCGCTTCAGAAGTGACTGTGCAGGCACCCCGGAAGGGGGTCCGTGCATCCCAGGTTTGACGTGCTGAGCCCCCACACCCGGTGTCACCCTTGGCATTCCTTCCACCACACCGCCCCTAGATTTAGAGGATTCAAATAGAGGTTTGCCACATTTGCAACATTTTGGTTATACACAGCTTGCCCTCGAGAGTGCTGTCATGGGATTTTTCCCCATAGCCAATAAACTGGACTTCATTGATAGCCTTTTTCCCCCCAAGGACCTACATACCATGCAAACTGGTGTTGATCCAGATAATGTTGCTTTAACAGTTCTAGGGCACGGACCTCTTCATGTATTCATTGCTTGTTTTACTTGATGTGATTGAATATAAACTTCATGAATTAACTTGGAATTTGCTTACAATTGCAAAAATGCTAGTTGCCCCAAATTGCATCATTCATCAGTTTGCTTGCTTAAGGGAAAATCTGGAAATTAGCTGAAATATCCAAAATGATGGAATATGTCATTTGTTGTTTTACAGGCATTGTGCTTCTTTACTTATTAAGAGGAGATTGCTGCTGGTTTGTGTTTAAATTGTGATGTTCTAATGATAATTTTAGGATATTTTTAAATGTTTAGGATCTTTAATGTTACAATGTCATAAGTTTTAAACATGAGTTATTGTGTATTTAAGACTTACAAGCTTGTGGCTCTGGAAGCAGTTTCGGTGACTTTGAGCGAGATGAAAGCAGTGTGCAAAATAAGTAAATGAGTCAATATATATGTCTACACAAGGGTTGGAGAAAAACAAATTCAGATTTGACAGTGGGGTGGATTTTGGGGTGATGCTGAGACGAGGAAAATGGAAACCCCACAGCACTTTAAATGTGGACTTCAGTATCTGCTGGCATCCATGGTGAGTCAAATCTGTGGATGCCAGACCCACTGATTTTTGCAGATCCACTGCACTTATAATGGCAAAACCACACACTCCTATTCTATGACAACATCCTGTCATATGACAGTCTTGTTTCCTTTGTACAACTTGGGGCAAAATCCTAACCCACATTCCAGTGCCAGAATAAGGGCAATGCAACTCTGAGGTAAGGGAGCAAACATTGCCTCACCATGAGGAGGCCTCCATGACTGTTGCAAGATGCAGCATATGCCCACTGGCATAGCTATGCCAGAGCTAGAAATTTGGTTAGGCTTGAACCCCAACATCACGCTCAGATAGGGTTGCCATAATTCATGTCCACATGACCAGGTGGGTTAAGAAAGGAAAGCCCAGACATGCTCTGGGGGGCAGGGCATCATGCTTACTTGGAAATAAGCCCCATTCTAATCAGTGGGGCTTACTCCCAATGGACAGATGTCTCCCTGGCCTCCTCTTGTCCACCTGTAGAAGTGCATAGGTTTGGGCTCTTATGACGCAGTCCTGTCCACACTTACTTGGGAGTAAGCCTCATTGACCATAATGAGACTCAACTCTGAGTAGACTTGAATAGGATTAGGTTCATACCTGGTAATCATCACTTTTATCTCCCTTGCCTCCTTTATTCCTTTCCCACTTCTAAATATTTTTTCATCATCTTTAACTTCTAATAGTTCCCCTTGTGCCTTTCTCCAGCTGTTCTGCTTGACCAGACCCACACAAGCCTCCGATACTCATTCTTGGTTGTAGCTGGACCAACGTGGCTTGTTCATAAGGTGATCCTATAGAAAGGTTTAACTCAACATGGTAGGGTTTAAAAAGCAGCACCTGCCTAAATTCCCTCTTCTAAGCAATGCTGAAAGATAGAGGCCCTCAGTCCTCCATTCTATATGGTCACCCTAACTTGTTCAAGACATCCCCTTGTGTCTACCTCCCACTTCTAAGCTAAGAAGTAGTGATTTGTTTGGAAATTTCTTAAGCATACACACTCAGTAACAATGAAGTTTAAATTTCTATAGAACATATACAGAAGGCTGAGCCCAGTGGTGGAATCTTGTTCTGTCCAATATGTATACTCTTTATGAGCGAATAATTTTGTGAAAGCAGTATAAGGATGATCCTTACCAAAGCATTTGTTAACAAGATGTACTTTTATTTTAAAAAAGCGCTTATAGTGTTCAAAGCAACTGTCTGTGATTGTAGAGGGGAAAGTTGCTTAATAAAAACAGTAGCTAATTGGGATTATTATTCTTAAATAGAAATAATGGCATGAATGCCAAATGCATCTCATGGACTTTTCAAACATACTGTAACTATTGTAGAGGAAAAGTAAAAACAATGACACATAAGTACTGTATTCTTTTTGAATTTTTAGTAAAGCCCTGCTATATAAAACTGAAAAACCTGTACTATATTATGGTTAAAGTCATCTGGAGCATCTTTATTGAATCAGAAAATGTTAAATGGTGAGAAATTATTTTAAAATGAAATTTTTTTATAACATCATGTATTAGTGGAACAAAAGCATCCACAAAGCATGGAACTAAAATGTATATTGTTTAAAAACCTTCTTTTTGTCACAAGCTTCATTTTGTTCCCATGAACCAGTTTCCTGCCCATCATATAGACTATGCCCGTTGTTTCCAGTTGAAGGAATGATTTACTATGAAGGACAGCATTAAATGCTATTCTTCAATCCAAAAAACTGCTCATCTAGGACAGAATGAATTTTCTCAAGGTTTCTTGAAATTAACAAGAGATTATTAGCACCTCTCAGAGATATTATACTGGGGTTTATGCTCTTTTAACAACTTTGAAAATGTTTGTGGCTAATAAACAGCATTATTCAAGATCAAAATGCTTTATTTTTTACTGAAATATGAGCTGTAGCTCATATAATAAGTATATGTGCTTCAACATGGCAGGCTGAATTTTGCTAGCCCGGAAACACCAGGTAAATACCGAGCTAATTACAGCCCAGGGTTTTTATTTTTTTTATTTTTATTTTAAAAATTTATATCCCACCTTTCTCAGGCTATTTAGCCTGACTCAAGGAGGCAGACATAAAACATAGTTAAAAACATAAATAATTCAATACAATAAAAACAATTAAATCATATAGGCTAAAAGAATATACATTAAAAACAATAATGGCACTATCCAGAGGAAGGGCAGTGAGGAGAGTCCTAGTGGGCTGCCTCAGCTATTCTATATCTAGAGCAGAGAGTTATGTTGAATCCAGAGAGTCAGAAAGCCTGGGCTGCCCTATCTGCTCCAGAGCATGCTCAGTGGGCACCAAGTAAGTGACACTTGGGGAGGGCTTGCTCCTGAGGAGACCCCCCTCAGATCACATTGAACAAGGAATAGCTGTGGCGCCTGCCTTATAAGAAAGCCCAGAAGTTTCTGACAACCAGTAATAGCTGTAACATGAGAATGCAATATCTCTAGTGGAGGGTGGATGCCCTCAGTACCTCTAGTGGAGGGTGGATGCTTGGAGTGGCCTGCTGTATCCAGAGGTTAGTGGGCTGCCATAGTTGTTCCATAGTTGCATAGAACTGTTCCATAGTTGTATGTGCCATACTTGTATCCTGCGGTTGAGAGGCAGGGGTTGCAGGTAGGCTGGCCAAGAACTCAGATTTTTGGTCAACGCTGCCATCCTTACTCAGGCCTTATTATGGACCCTATGAGTCTAATATTACTATATCTGCTCCTGAGGTGGTATAACTCTTAAGGAGCTGGAAGAGGGCATTTCTGCCCTGGAAACAGGCCCTGGACACATTGTAACTGCTCTGCCCTAGGCAATGCCAAACATGCCCTCAATATGCCCAGCTAGGGCAGCCCAGGTGCACCTGTCTTGGGGCAGCCTATGTTGCCTTACTCTGCCCCAAGCCTTTTCCAGAATGACTAGGGTGGCCCATCTTGCAATTGGGCCAGCCTAATGATAGATAGGGTAGCCCAAGTGCACTTCTGGATTGTGCCCTTAATTCTTCTCGCAGGGTTCCTATTTTGTCTTGGATTGGTGGCAATTCAATTGAAATAATTTTTCACTCATTCATTGGACTGAAGGGAAGAAATAGAAGTGTCCCAAAAGGAATAGTTTGACTTTCACCAGCTGTGAAAAAACAGGCAGCTGGATTGGAGAAGATTTCCAGGCTGATGTGTGCCTTTACCTTTGGCTTGTTCCGTGCCAAGGAATGGAAGGAACTATCACACAGCAACCCAGACAGGGCCAACAACAAGGATTGATATTGTTGTGCTATAGCCAAAGGGCTGGGGTCTTAGCGAAAAGGTTCACCATGGATCTCCTTGTGCCCATAGGCCTTGAAGGATCATGATCTCAGTTTCAACTTTCACAGGACCAAACTTTTCAGGATGTCTGACTGCATCTTTGTAAACTCAGCATTTATTGAAAAGTACAATAGGGCTGTTGTAGTATTGTGGCAGGAGGAAGTGTGTATATATGAGAAATATATGAAGATTAGTAGCAACCCAGTGAGGAACAAGAGATGAATGAAATGGCATGAGACAAGAGAGCTGGTCTGTTGTGCTCGCCTCATGCTCTGCTGACTCAACAGAGAAAAAGCATGATCAAATTTCTAAACCTCTGATGACCTCCGAACAGCCAGACAGCAGAGAAAGTCTAGCTCGAGCAATTTCATTCTACAGTAA
Source organism: Cryptoblepharus egeriae (assembly GCA_030015325.1). Lineage (NCBI taxonomy): Eukaryota > Metazoa > Chordata > Lepidosauria > Squamata > Scincidae > Cryptoblepharus > Cryptoblepharus egeriae. The sequence continues at coordinate 38,623,085 of JAREYC010000004.1, read as the reverse complement.
GCAAGACAGAGAGAAAAATAAGAAAAATTCATAGCAGGTTGGGGAAAACATTATCTCTAATGTAGCTTGACTTCTTTTCTCAAGGAAGTTATGTGAAATGGAGCATAGTTTCTCCAGTATAATCTCTTTGAAAGGGATACTAAGCAAAAGTAGAAATGTTCCTGCAAATATTTGAGAGAGCTGTCTATGCTTAACTGAAATTACCATTTTCACAGCTCTCTGGTCTACTGTTTGATTCTTTTAGTAGGACCATAGTAGATCATATTAACTTCTCTCATCTCTGTCGTTGTTAGGCTAACAAGTTCAAATTCCCCTTCTGGGTAATGTGAAAAAGAATAGTCTATCTAGTAACAATTTTCCAGGCTCTCCATATCTGTTTGAAATACTCTGTGTTTGTCACTCCACATAATCTTTTACACAAGTCATTCTGTGTCAGGCGTCACACCATGGCGAATGATTTATCACCATCAGACAAGAATGACAAGAAACTGGCAAACCTCTATTTGAATCTTGATTACTGGAATCTGAGTTTAATGAACCAGAAGCAAATCGTACTTTTAAATATATGGTGACTACTGATTTCAGGAACACCTAGAATAGGGTTGCTGTACACTTTGTCATGATTTTGTCATTATTTAACTGGCAGAATATATTTGGTAGTGTTTTCCTGATTAAAATGGTTAAGAGCTTTCAGGGGAACTAGACTAGGGTCAGTTCAAGACTGGGTGTCTAACTGAGGATTCTCACAGTTGGTTCACTCATAGGAGTCTTCATATGCCATCATCATCCATCTGATGTCTGCCCTTTTACTCCTCTGTGGTTAAATCACATTCATTAGGAAAAATCCATTAATACGAGTAATCTTGTAGTAAGATTAGTGATACAACAGCACACTAATGGCAGAATAGACTGCTGTGAACACCACTCAGGAATGCATGTGTAGATTCAACAGGTTCCAAGAGAAACATGAAAGAGAAAGTGGAGACTGTGTGGAATTTTAATACAACATTCCTGTGTATGTTGTATGGAAGAAACATTGCCTTTCTATATGTGATGGCAGGTAGAGTAGTAATAATTGGCTGCCACTCCAAAACAGGGCTTATGAGATGTAGACTGCAGGTTCAGTATGTGCCACTGCAGTGTTTCGGTGGTTGAAGACATTGTGCTTATCAATGTGAAGGTCTGCAGATCAGTGGTCTGAGACCTAAGTACTGCATGACAAAGTGAGTGCCTGTTACTTAACCAGCTTCTGGCAACTTAGCATTTAAAATCACGTAAATGCAAGTAGATAAATAGGGTTTTATTCTTTTGCATTTAGTCATGCAAAATGATCACGAGCTGCACCTGTTGAAATCCCCTCTTTTACACTATTGTTATAGGTCCAAGAACCCTGAAGTTAAAAGGTTGAACACCCCTGATCTAGAACATAATTTCTGGGGGAGCAAAAAAGGTACACTGTGTCCTTGTCTATAAAGCAACTGCATTTAAAAGTACGGTTTTGTCTTTGTTGTCGGTAGGCAGTTAGAAGGTAATATGTAGCTGCCTGTCAACCACTAAGAAATATAAGTTCACAAGGCCAGGGCAGAATTGGTTCCCTATCGCACTTGCAGTCACATTTACAAAAGCAATCATTTCAGATATTTCCAGTGTCTTCAGTTAAAACGATTGATTCTGTCTTACCATGATGCTATTTCCCATCCTATAAATGTTATAGAGAAAGATTATGCCAATGAACCTCTAGAGGCAAAATCTTGTTCTATATATAGTTTTTGCATAGTTGAAATCCCTGCAAAGGTACTGCAGGCAACGGTTTTGCTTAGGAGACACTATTACGAGTACTGTTTGTAAGAGAAGTCTGATTTTTATGACAAACAAATTGACACAAAGGTTCAAAATGTTGCATTAGCAGGATGCAGAGCCTGAAGATAGAGCTTCTCCTCAAGATGGAACATTTACACATAGTTCTGGAAACCTTTGTTCATATGTCACTTTCTGTTATACAGCACAAACTGTAATGGTAGCTGAGCAGCATTTTGATAAGTGTTTCTTTGTCAAACTGAAATACTCTGGCTATTAAAACATTTATTCTGTAAACTAGTGAGATGTACCCATGTTGCAGGAGTAAAATTTCAACAATGTTTGTGTGTTCGGGCATGCCCTTGATTCCCGTGCAGCATTCCCCTGTGCAATACCCCCATGCAACACACCCCCCCCCCGTGCAACATCCCCCTGTGCAACACACCCCTCCTGTGCAACACCCCCCTCCCATGTAACATCCTCTCTCAACCATGGGCACCCCTACCTAGCAGGTGCAAGGTTTGAGACTGGCTTTTATCAGTCTTCAATGTTAAGTATAGGACTAAAATGCATTGCACCCCTTTTCAGCCCCTTAGGGGTTAAATTTCTAGAAATCAGTTCTTAGTAGGTGCTCACATCACATTAGGAATACCCTCCCCAAATTTCGTGCTTCTAGGTCCAGAGATTGGGGCAGAGCATCCATCTGTCAGGGATTTTTCAATGTAAAGTATTGGGAGGAAATTTAAATTTCCCCAAATTGGTTCTTAGTGGATGTCTCCATTATGGAAGGAACACCCTCTCCATATTTCCATACAACTGCTTCTAGGTTGGGCAGTTTTGACTGGGTGTTGATGAGTCAGTGAGTCCATGAGTAAGTCAGTGAGTGAGTCAATCAGTGACTTTTCAGTTTTATATATATGGATAAATCATAGCACAAATTGACATCCAAGGATTAAAACCAGAAATTGTTGAAAATTTACTCAACTATACCCAGAACTTAAATATACAATGTATATTAAAAACCTCATCAAAGTCCATTGAAGTCAATGAGACATCATGCCAAGGTTTCATTAGACTTTGGCTCAATGTGACATTATCGACGGGGGGTGGGTGGGTACCAGTCATGATCTTCACTGCCTATCTCACTGGATAACTCAACCTCTATTCCCTTCTGCTTCTCAGCCATACTGGTTTCTTGTTTCTCAGGACTCCCAGTCAATGATGGACCAGACAGGTAAGTATAACAAAACACAGGTTTACTTTATCTTCTTCAAGAGGCATATAAGCTTAATGGTTATAGATTTCTTTCTTTCTCTTGGTTACAGATAACTGTGAAACAACTATAATAACCTCCCCTCTTCCAGTCTCCCTCCAACAGGTAAGGAGTACAGGTAAGTATATCTTCCAACGATTATCACACTAACTCAATGTCCTTTTCTTTTCCTTTAGGTGGTATCTTCTGGTTCCTAAACCTGGGTCCCCAGGCTTAGCCTCATCACCGGTTTGGAGAGCAGAAGAGGATCTTCCATCCGCCACACGTCCTTCTTTCCTCCGTCTGCTCCTCCCCCCTTTTCCTTTCCTTAAGAATCTCAATCTCCTCCCCTCCGCATCCGTGCTCTCTCCTCCAGTCCTCTCCTGCCTAAAGCATGGGAAGAGCTCGGATTGGGGCGTGCAGAGATTGGTCTTCCTGGAAACATTCCCGTCTTTTTATTCATATAAAGCCGCAGCAGTTCCCAATATGAATCTGACCAGGTCTCCCTCTCTCCTTCACTTGAGGCCAGTACTTCTGCCCACACATCTCTCCTCCATACTGGCTCGCTCACCAGGTCCTCCTGCACTCTGGGAGCCTCACCACAGTACCACCAATGCATTCCTGCCAGATAATAAGTATTCAAAAACAAGGCCCCCAATCCTATTCATGGCCTTGTCTTGTATTCTGACATACAAGGCACAGTTGCTAAACAATAGTGTGATCCTGTAGCATGTTGAATTCAATGGGACTTAGGGTGCAATCCTAACCGTATCTTCTCAAAAGTAAGCCACATTGTGTTCAGTGGGTTTTTCTCCCAGGAAAGTGTCTTTAGGGTTGCAGCCATACACCCAGATCAGTATGTAGTACTGCAACATAAAACTGCTTTCTCAGGGAAGGAGAGAAATGCTATCATGAATTGTTAAAGCCACATTAAGCTGTTTCAACATCAGCCTGGAAATAGGTAAGTGTGTCAAATGATAAATAATGCACACTCTCCCATTTCCTTACTGCGGGCATAAGAATCCACTGCCAAACAGCATGAAGTAAACAACTGGGCAGGGATTTCCTTGATTTCTGGCAAAGAATAACGACAAGGTGTGTGGTGTTGACATATCTGTTGGTGTCTGATCAAGACGTGGCAATTCTAGAAGTTTTGTGACATTGGTTAACCTTAACTTGTTGAGAACTCTTCACTGTTTAATTCTGCCCTGTTGATTTTCTGTGAACTGTTTGCAATTCTGATTAAAATTTTCTTGATTGATTATCTTACAGAACAATCCAGAGCAACAAATCTATCCACATAAGAGCCCTTGGGTTGCCCTATCTATCACTAGGGTGGAGCAACTGCAAGATGCTCCACCCCAGTTACTCTGGAAGAGGCTTAGGGCAGAGCAAGGCAAGATAGGGTGCCCTAAGAGAGGTGGACCTGCTCTGCCCTAACTGGGGCAGCCTAAGCAGCTCAGGAGAGGCAAGTTGAGGGCATGTTTAGCATTGCCTAGGGCAGAGCAGTTACTCTGAATCCAGAGCCTGTTTCCAAGGCAGAAATGCCCTCTTTCAGCCCTCAGAGTTATACCACCTCAGGAGCAGGTATAGTAATGAGTAGACCTATAGGGGTCCATGATAAGGCCTGAGTAAGAATGGCAGTGTTGACCAAAAATCTGAGTTCTTGGCCAGCCTAGCTGCAACCCTTGCTTCTCAAACTCAGGATATGAAACAACTACGGCTGCCCACAAACCTCAGGATACAGCAGCCCCTTGTATTCACTGTAGAATGTACTGGTATCTCATCAGAGACTTCTCATAAGGCAGGCACCCAGTGGCATCACCAGACTGGTGCAGCTGGTGCGTGCCACATTGGGTGACGCGCTCTGTATGGGGTGATACGCAGGAGGAGTTTGACAGTCCTTTGGCAGGCCCTGGGCTTCAGTGCGCCCATTCAGGCCTGCTCCAAGGCAGAGCAGCAGCCAGAAGCTGCCACTCGTCCTTGGAGCTGGCCCAAATATCCAGCTGAGATGCACTGCACAGAAACACACTGAGCATGCCGAGAAGCTTCAGAGGAGATTTCCTTAGAGCAGAGGAAATCTGTGCCTCTGCACAGCCATTTGGCCTCACTCAGGAGGCAGAGCGGCAGCCGAATGGCTTCAGAAAGAGTACTGCACAGGAACCAACTCTGATGCCTGCACAGTCTCCTCTGAAGCTGAAAGACTTCAGAAATGTACTGCGCAGGTGTCAGAGATTGTGCCTGCGCAGTACTCTTTCTGAAGCCAGTTGGCTTCAGAAACAACTGTGCAGGCACCAACTTTGGCGACTGCGCAGTCCAGGTAGGGGGGTGCTCACATCCCAGAGGTGACACACAGACTTCCGCACCGGGTGATGCACAGAGTCATGTCACCACTGTAGGCACCACAGTTGTTCCTTGTTCAGTGTCATCTGAGGGGTGTCTCCTCAGGAGCAAGTCCTCCCCATGTGTCAATTACTTAGCATGCTCTGGAGCAGTTAGGGCAGCCCAGGCTTCCTGACTCTCTGAATGCAGCATAACTTTCTGCTCTGGATACGGAATAGTTAGGAGAGAGCAGTTAGGGCAGAGCAGGCTGAACTTGCTCTGGATTGTGCCCTTCGTCCACATTGGTTGTTATTTTTATTGTAAGCTGCCCTGAGTTGATTTGGACAAAGGTGGTATTTACACATTTTTAAATAAATAAAGGTATTACTAGCTTAAAAACCACTGTCCCTAAAGTGTTTTTCCATATTCCCACATACTATTTCAATAGGAGACCATCATCAGACTCCCGGTTGCCTGCAGCAGATACTCTCCATGATATGACAAGAGCAAGCTTATTCCCAGTTTAGAAGTGTCCTATAAACCCACTGACAGACCTGGAGAAGGACCAAAAGAACAAACTCGCTATTGCTGTCTTACCAGGATAATTTCAGTATAAGTGGATTATCATAAGGCATTTGTCAAGACGGTGGCACAGTATACAAGTTTTCCATCAGCTCTGTAGCCATAATTAGATTGGAAACCTGGCTGCTTAACCCTAATCTAATACTGCACAAAATTATACCATCCGTTTTACATCGTATTGTATCAGCACTGTGTCACATCAGTCCTTGTTTTCAATGGTGAGATGCACATGGTACATATGATTAATTGGGATCGAAGGTCCACTGGTGCCAGGAGAAACTGTGGCATACAGCCTATACTCAGCTGGTGGTTCCTGCCCTTATATGATCCAACTACAGGAGGTGCGAGACAGTGGGTTGAAGCGATACTGGTTATGCACTCAGACAAGTGTGTGCCTGTGGTCTCCTCTTAGACACATGCAGGACAGGAGTTAGTTATCTCCTCTTCCATTTTAACTTATTGCCGCTACTTCTTCTGCACATGTTGGTCTTCTATAGTACAGAAACTTAAGGAAGAAAACTTTCAGTAACTAAAGAAAGGAAACCTTTTCCTATAAGAGGCTGGACACATCCATATACCATGTATGTACGCATGTAGGCATTCTAGAGTGTATGCTCTCAGAAATATGTTCTTCATGTTTAAGGCACTGACAGTGTTGGCCCAAGAACTCTTGACAACTCAGTTGGCATATCAAATGATGCTCCCACTTACCAGATGATGTGCCAAAAGCCCAAGTCCAATGTTTCTACTGGTCCCAACAACTAGAAGATCGATACTGGGGAAAAACACTCTGGCTAGCATGATGTGGCACCTGGTACCCCAATGCTCCATGTTCTCACCACCTCATAGCAGCACTGCCATTCTGAACACATGTCCTTCACTGCTCATCAGACTTGCTTCTTCACTTTCACCATGCATTATGGAGGAGAAGAAAGCCTAGTTTCTTTGACATCTCCAGTCAAATCTTCCTACCTTATGCCATAACCTTTCTCGTTTCCCTTACAATTGGGCTTGGGAGAATGGCAGTATTCTGCAAGCGCTGGAGTGTAGGGTTTTTAATTTACAAGCAGTCAGTATTTTGAAGGTGTAAGGAATTAATGCAAGGAGATCAATCTCAATCCAAGTTTTTAAAAAAGCTTATTGGCAGGCCAAATACGGCTCCATCCTTCTGTAAAACAGACTTCTGATTTCCATGATATACAACCATGTCATCTGAACCCAGGAGCAGTTGCCATGTCTGTGTTTGTCTGGTTTATTTAATGACCTCTGGGAAGTGTGGGTTATAGATCTTTGCTGAAGAAAGAGGCAGAGCACAGCTGTTGGGAGAAAGAAACCACAACTTTGTAAATACAGCTACATGCATCAAGAACATTGTGGCAGGATTTTACTTCTCCATTTTGAGTCATTTTTTCCTCAGAAGAGATGCCCACACTCGATTTAAGGCTTCTTCTCCATTTTAGGTGATTCCATGACAAGTGTCTTCCCAAGAGTGGAACCTATTGGGGCTGCTATTGCCTCACCACGGGGAAGGAGACAAACCTCACACTCCCTGTGGTAACAACTTGTGCCAGATACTTGCCTGCCTGTCCCTGCCAGGTTGACCATATAGAATGGAGGACAGAGTGCCTTTACCTTTAAGCATAAAAGAGGGAATTTAGGCGGGTACTGCTTCTTAAACCCTTCTATTTGCGCTACACTTGCCCAAATTCCCAGTAAAGGCACTCTGTCAGCCATTCTATATAGTCCCTCTGGTTCCAGGCAAATTAGGATTGCACTGCCTGTTGTTATATATTTATATTATATTGTGTATTTTATTACTGTTAGCTGCCTTTTTATATATACTATTTACTATAATTTACTTATTTATCGTTTACTTAAGCAGTATTTGTTTAATGCTGTCTATAAAGGTTTTAATATTTAAAATATTTACATTTTAAAAGTACTTCTAATATTAAACAAGCACTTTCCCCTTAACTCCCTTCCAAATGAGTACATTCATAATGTTTCTTTCACTTCTGGCAATGAGATAATCTGAATTTTGCATGGGGAAATGTGTAAATAGAGTCATAAATATGTGTTCACTCAATAAACATTAGCATTCACTTGCTTTTCAATCCCTTTACATTACCCTCACCCAAACTGGTATAACTTCTTGATTGATGCCTTGCTTTCACAGCTGCCAATTGAAGCAAAAAAAATGATTTAACCTCAGATGTGAAAAAACCTTTGGTACATGTTTAGTTTTATAAGCCGGGGCAAACAGGCTGAAACAGTACATAGAAGTCTATGTACAGGGATAATGCTGTCGTCTGCACTATTTCCTTGGAATCAATAGTTTATACCCTTCAGTAAGCACTTACTTGATAACACAGCAAGTCTCGGGACTGGCCTATAAGTCTCCCATTCCATAAAGTTCTGAATTTAATGTATTGGAATCCCTTGGAAACTTCCACTATAATTCTAATAAAATTCTAAAGTACTTCAGCACTTTGTTTCCAATATCAAGCTCTTAGCCAGATTTTCAAACATCTGTCTCCGCTTGAAACCAAGTGCGACATAAGTTTCAGAAAGAGGCACTTTCCGTGATGAATGCATTCAGAGCTTTCTTATATTACTTTCCTCTAGTAAAGTGTCTGCTGAAATACACAGACAGAAAATCCGAGGATCATAAGTCTGAGTATTGGGCCACCACAGTCCACCACAGGTATATACATATTACTACTACCTTTCTCTAGATTTGAAGTCATTTTTTTAATGATTTCAAAACTTCAGGGACATATGTAAGATGTTTTTTCTAGCGCTCTTGGGGTGCAATCCTAATTAATTTAGGCCAGCATAATTCACCCATCTCTGTTGGCGGTGGTGTTGGGAGGCTAGTGAATGTCTGGGCACTGGCCTACCCCACAAGAGTGGTGCAGAAGTGCCACATGGCACTTTTGCAACACCCCCCATACCAGCGTGGGACTTGTGCTGGTCTAACCAGGGGTTAGGATTGCACTGTTGGTTAATTACTATTTACCTGGCCAGTCCTGCTCATGAGCAGCAGACATTTAGTTATAGGCAATTTTCATGCACACAGTGCAACTCAGGGATTTTTTTTTGGCCACAAGCCATAGCACAATACAATGTGGGGAGCAGTTCAGCGCTAAACCTGTTCAAGTGCAGCAAACCTGAAGATATTTTTTATGAATTATATGCAAAAGCAGCAAAGAGAACAATCCTAAACATGTCTACTCAAAAGTAAACCCCATTATGTTCAATGGGTCTTACTCCCAGGAAAGTGTCTTTAGGATTGCAGCCATAGAACTAAGCTTATCAGAACCAAGATCTATAAAAGGAGTATTTGCGCCATGTGGGGTAAATATATATATAAGAATGTATGGTAATAATCAGTTTCATTCACAGTGAATGTGGCAGCAAAGTATTCTAAATGATCTGGTCAATTTGTGAAAAAAACCTACAAAATTTTATAACATACACTCAGGTTCTGAGGTTTACCATCTTGCCTCGTACAGTATATCTGACTTGATGCAACTACCTATATTATAGTGCATGGGTCACTTCTTGTAATGCTCTCTGTCTACAGAGAGTAAAATTGAACAGGCATGCTGCCATGCAATGCATTTTCTACTTACATGCGCCTGTGGTCCGCAACCATTTTATTTCTAAAGGCCTGACTGTTTTGTAATCGCAAACTGCAGAATAAAATGTCATGTTATCTACCTCATCATGATTCAAAGACAAGCAGAAAGGAAAACAACCTCTGGATATAAAACGAAATTTCAGCAAACATTTGAATTGCTTTTTTCAGACAGGGGGAAGACGATGGGGGAGCAGAGTTTATTGAAAACCAAAACAGGATCCATTCATCCAATTGTGATGTTTGAGGAACCCTAAAGAGAGCTTCACATTTTTTTTTTAAAAATCCAATTTTATCTATCTGCTCACCAAAATGGAAAGCTACCCCACATTAATATGAATAGCTTGCATTTTTATTACCATTTTGGTAGCTTTCCCACCTTTTCTGTAGCTATAGCATAGAATCACAGAATCCTGGAATTGAAAGGTACCTAGTAGGTCATCTAGTCCAACCCCCTGCCTGCAGCAAGAAATCCTCCTAGATCATCCCTGACAGGCAGGGATGGGCCCGGGCCCAACAACTGGTTCGCCAGAAGTTGGGGGCAGGGCCAGGGTCAGGGCCAGGGTCAGGGGTGGAGCTGGGGCAGGGCGGGCCCCAACCCCAGTGCACTGCGCATGTGCCAACCCCGGACGCATGCGCAGTGCGTCTCCTCCGGCTGGAGACACACGTGCAGTGTGTCTCCTCTGCCCGGCGTCCGAACCGGTATGCTGGGTTTTCAGACGACCCCGCAGCTACTGGTTTGGTAGCAGCAGGGTCATGGGAACAACCTGTTTGGGCGATCCGGCCCGAACCAGCTTGTGCCCATGCCTGCTGACAGGTGCTCAGCAAGCCTCTCCTTGAAGATCCCCAGTGAGGGAGAGTCCACCACCTCCCTTGGCAATCTGTTCCACTGCCGAACCGCCCTCACTGTCAGGAATTTTTTCTGGATGTCCAACTGGAATCTCCTTTCTTGCAGTTTGTACCCATTGGTTCTAGTTCTGCTTTCAGAAGCAGCTATGAACAAATGAGCCCCTTCCTCTATATGGTAGCCCTTCAGGTATCTGAAGAGGGCAATCATGTCTCCCCTCAGCCTCCTCTTCTCCAAGCTGAACATCCCAAGTTCCCCCAACCTTTCCTTATAAGACTTCCCTTCAGTCCCACAGATTATCCTTGTTGCTCTCCTCTGGACTTGCTCCAGTTTCGCTGCATCTTTCTTAAATGTTTCTTATCTTCTTCTATGTATATAAAATTGAAGAGTGACTGACTGACTGACCATGGTCCAGAGAAAACTGCTTGATCTAGAAGTGTGAAATTTGGGGACAGTATTCCTTCTGCGATGTTAAAACCCTCTAAGAAGCGACTTGATACCTGGTGGCGCCTGGTTCCCGGTGGTGTCCACTGTCCATTGGTACCCCTGTCCTGGTGCCCTGTGTTACCCAGTGTCCAGTAGGGATGTCCAGTGCCCAGCAAGGATCCCTGGCACCTTGTGCTGCCTGGTGGTTCCTGATGCCCAGTTGTTCTTGGTGCCACCCAGAGGTGTATGGTGTCTGGTGGTGCCCAATGGTGCCCAGTGCTGCCTGATGTATGGTGATGCCTGCTGCTGCCTAGTAGTGCCCTGTGGTGCCCAGTGCCCATTTGGGATGCACAGTGCCCAGTGGCACCAAGTAGTGTCCTGTTGGGCCCACTACTGGTGGTGCCCAGTGCCTGGTTCAGTGGTCACTGACTGACTGACCATGCTTGGTGGTGCATGCTTGGTGGTGCCTGCTGCCCACTGGTGCCCAGTGCCCAGTGGTACCTGGGGTCCACTGCTCAGTGGTGCCTGCTGGGGCCGCTGCCTGCTGGTGCCCTCTTCCAGTGTTGTCTGGTGGTGCCCACTGGTGTTTGCTGGTGGCCGCTGGTGCCCAAAGTTCACTGGTGCCTGGCAGTGCCGGCCACCCATTGCCCTTGGCTACTGCCCACTAGTGCCCAGCTTTGCCCACCAGTGGTATCCACAAATATTCTTTAACTTTTACTCCCACAACAACAGGTAAATTCAGATAGTGCAGATATAAAAATAATGAATATAACTTTTTTTCCTTATCCAGAAAAAATAGGAATTGAATCTTAAGCAAACAACGGAGCATCAAAGCTTTGCAGAAGTTTTTCAAACGTGGGCAAAGCATTACAGATGTTCCTGTAAAAACCCGGAAAAAAACTCAGTCCTGATGTTAATTCTCTTGCTAATGTTGGGGTGTGTGAATCTTCCTTTTGTTGAAGGAAATGTTTAGAATAAGTACATTGGCATATACAGTAGAAAAGGGAACTTTGAGGATCAATTCAATATGCTAGTTAGTCCTTTAAAGCCCTAATGCTGCAATCCTAATCTCCAGTTATGCCATCCTGAGCCCCAGCATACTCCTGTGCTGGCTGGGGGTGTCCAGAAGTGCCGTAAGACACTTGTGTGCAACTCCTGGAGCAAGGTTAGACCAATGCACAGACATGTGCTTGCATCTCTGTATCACCACAGGAACAGGAAGATCAATGTGCAGGGGTAAGTTAGGATTGCACTCTAAGGGCCAAAATACCTGATATTTCTCTTCATTTAAAACGAAATATCTCTCTTCATTTAAAACGAGCAGGCTACCATTTTGTAGCACGTTCTACTCTACTTCCCATGCAAACATTTACACAGTCAGCTCACAATGTAAAGAGAAAATAGTAACTTTCAAAAGCCTGAAGTCTTCTGTGTAAGAACCTTCTCTATAGGATCCTACAAGGCCATTCTATTCATCTACCTGTTCAAACTGCCAGAACCCCAAATTGTACTTGGAATAAAAAGTCATAAAAATGCCAATGACAAATCGAAAGACATGTCAGCAGACTGAAGACTGGTGAAACCAAAATGATTTGAGAAAGACCCATTGCCGAGTTCGATATTTTTCAAGGTGCTGTTTCTGTGCGTGCCGTATAAGTAATTGTTTCACTCAGCAGTCGGTTGGAATGCAATTCCTTTCAAATCAGAGCACTTTCCGCATTCATAGTTCATATTTACATTTGTTAAGGTTAATAGACCTGACAACCTTTTCCCTGTTTCCCTCAGGGTGCGCTTGCCGACAGCCCTTGGGAGAAGCCGCAGCTCTTCTTTGCACACCAAAATGTGTCTCTCTTCCATTTTCAGATGTTACAAAAAGAGCTCAATTTTTTTTTGCATCAGACATGGTACAAAAAAACACCAACAATGCACAGATTAATCTGCATTTCTGAATTCTCACTTTCCCAGGCAGGTCAGTGAAGAGAAAGTATGGGAAGCTCATAAGTTTCTGTAAACCTGTCCTTATAATTGGAGGTCAGAATAACCAATTGATAAAGAAAAGTCAGTTGCTAAATGATGCATCCGCTAGCTAGGATGACCATATGTCCACATTTTCCAGGACATGTCAACTCTTTTAGCCTTGGATCCTGAAAAAAGCCTTCATTGTCCTCTTTTTCCCTGTGAGCTGGCACCACATAGCTTTCTTGTAATTAAGATGTTATGTATATTAAATTATATGTAATACTGTGGTTTTAAATGTAATAAGTAATATAGGGTGCAATCCTAACCTAGGCCGGCGCAACTCATCAGTTTTCCTGTTCCTGTGGTGATGTAGGAAGGTATGTGCATTTCTGTGCCCTGGCCTAACCCTCCTCCAAGATTGGCACAGAAGAGTCTGTGGCACATTTTGTGACACCCCCATTTCAACACAGGACTTATGCCAGGACTTACACTGCCCTAACTGCAGTTAGGATTAAATTAACCACATGAAAGCAATATACATGAATGTTTTTAGCTTTTATTTTGTTATGTCCTACATTGTTCTTGGAAAGTCCTCCATTTTAGGAGGCTCTTGTCTCTTTTGTGGTTATGACATCTGATCACCCTGCTACTACTCAAGAGGACACTACATATCTTAGATATTACTGTACTAACTTGGGCCAAAGTAGCTCTGATGTGTGCTAACTTGTGAACACTATAATCACCTTTTAAGCCACCAAGTACATGGTTTGACTTCCATCAACCTGCTCCTTCTTTAGACAGCACAAATTGCCAGTTTTCAAACTTCCACAGTTTGTCAGATTAAAGGTTTCCACCCTCCTTTTAATAGCAGTACTGAACTCTCCTTCATAGCCAACTTGCAACTTTGTTTTGCTTTTAATAGGATTTCCTTTCTCCCCTTCCTATCTCAAGGGAGGGACTTTATCAACTTTGCTGTTATAAAGATCAAGTCTATAAAATGCTTTCATTCCCTAGCGTCTATTTCACATTTTAAAGTCCCATTTCTAGTCAACTTTGCAGGGCTGATGGTGCTGTACCAATGGGGCATATACTGCATTTTTCTCTTAGGGAGGGGATAGTGACGGAGGTGTCATCCATCAAATAAGGAAACATTTGTTCTATTTCTTTGGGGCTTCATTTTGGCTGTATCGGCACTGCAGATTTGGATAGGATTGTGCCCAAATGCTGTTTACCTTGATGAGGGGTGTGCAAACTTTTTGGCTGGTGGGCCACACCATCTCTCTGACACTGTGTTGGGGGCCGAGAAAAATTTTAATGAACATTTCAAATCTGAATAAATTTAGACAGATATATTAGAAACTGAACTTATATAAATGAATGAATTCAAACCAGTCCATAAACATTTTCTAACACAAAGCGAGGGGGTGATCTTCAGTTCATAAACACTTTGTGGCTGCAATACTAAATTCAGTTAAGCTAGCATAAGTCCCAGCACAAGTCCAATGATGGCCTGGGGGTTTTGCTGATTTAACTTCATGTTCTTCCTTAATGCCAATAAAGGTTTCTTGAATTTGTACTTGAAATTACTGGCCTGGGGATGTTGCAAAAGTGCCGTTTAGCACTTCTGTGACTCTGCTGGGGAAGGGTGGGTTAGGCCAGTACACAGTCATGTGCCAGCCTCCGCACACCATGGGAAAATGTGTGTTTTGCACTGACCTATATTGGTTAGGATTCACACATACACACAGAGGGTGATGTTCATAGCAGTTCATAAGCACTTTCTAGCACAAAAATAAGGGATGATCTTTGAACCAGTTCCTGAACACTTTCTGAGATGAGGTGCACACAGCTCACTGTGGGCTACTGCTGGCCCCTGAGCTGCAATTTGGACACCCCTTACCTAGATCAAGAAAGCTCACTTTTCTCCCCGCATTCCTACATTTTGGCTAAACCCTGGGACTGTGACATTTGAATGTTTTAGTTGGCCAATTTACAAAATTCCTTCTAGAAATGTGAACTTTTGCCAATTTGCTCTTCCTTTCTCAGTCATCTCAATGTTAATGAAATGTAGCCGCCTCTGGGGGAAAAACATTACTTATCTTTTTCCACCATAACACAAAGAGAGGTGTTTCTTGGCTATGTCATGACATTAAAATTTCAAGGATTCACTTCCCTGACAGAAGGCATGGAGTGGCAAGGGAGGGATGTCAAAAAGGGAGAACATGTTGTTGGAAAACCTACGATGTAGCTCATAAAAGCTAGTCTTCCAGGTGATTGCTTGTTAGCCTTTATGGCAGGCAATAAAGATTTCAGCCTGCAAAGTGTCATCGATGAATGTTCAAAAGGCCAGGTACAAGTATCAGTTGTCTATTAAAATTGTTTTGGGGAAATACATGTTATGGAAGACAAATGAGAGGAATGGATGAATGAGTAAACTCAAATAGGGGAAAAATACTATGTTTTTATGACAAAGAAATTGGTCTCAAGGGTTTATTTTTATTTTTTGCTTTCCCATTTGGTTTGTATTAGATGAATAAATGGAGAAGATTTGTTAAATGCACCTCGGGTAAAATGGACTGCAGCCTTTGGTTTGTAACACATGAGTGAGCCTGGCTAGGTATCTTTTTAATTTTATTCTATGTTTTTGTGAGCCACCTAAGAATGACATACCATGTGGCAGGCTGAGATTTGCTTTTTTTCATCCCAAAGCATTCCTGCTGAATAGGCGGTTTAGATTGTGTGAAAGTGCCACTTTTTACAAGGGTTGTTTGGAAGCCATCAGCCAATCAATCACAGCCCCGAGAGGACGACGTGTGAGTTGCAATCACATTAATTTCTCCTTTATTCTCCTATAACATAAGCACAGGAATGAAAATGCACAGGGAAGCAAATGAATGGGCTGGAGAAAAGTGTTTGCATTTTGCCAAAGGGTGTCTAATTGCAGAAAGACTGTGTCGTTTTGAGCGGAGAAGTTTCAGATCTTCCAAATTCATTCTTTCCCTTTTCCTACATGCTTCTTTTCTTCTCCTGGTCCCAGGAAATCTACTCACAGATTTACTGGGGTGAGAGGAAGGAGCAAAAGGAGAAGAAAACTACAGGCATCCCCTGCTTTCTGACATTTTCTGTCAATCCACTCTTTCAACACCTTTCAATTATACCCAGAAATCATTCCACTCTTTCAACCTCTCTCTACTGTTCTAAAGCTGAAAATCACCCTACCCTATGTTATAGCTCCTGGTCTAATCCCATTCCAGGAGTTAATGAGAATTTGCAGAAATATTTGCGTGACAGCAGGAATTTGCAAGATAAAAGAGGCATTTGCAATTTGGGTTCCACTTTTCAATCATTTTCACTTTTGAATGGTGCTCCGGTCCCTAACCCGTCCAATAAGTGGGGATGCCTGTAAATTCTTTCTTCTTCTATTCCTGCTTCTTTTCCTCTATCATTTAATGCTGACATACAGTCAGAATAACAGGATAGGGTTTTTTGCTAACTTCTGGGTATATGGACACGTGCCATGTATGAATTTGTTTGTAGCTGGAGAGCTTAGATAATGTACTAGTTTGTGCTTCGGTAGCCAAAAAGTAGCTCAGCATGAGAGTTTCCTGTGAGGACTGTGCAGTAGTCATATTACTCATCTGAATCGTAGTCGTAATCTATCTGTCTTGTTTCTACTCGGGTCCAAAGGAGGCATGGGGCAGTGACAGGGCAGTGATAGGGGCAGGGAAGAAAGTGGATCAGGATTTGAAAAAGAGGTTTGGAGGCAGCAGTATTGATGCTGGTGACTCCTGTCCACCCCACGTCTTTTTGGCATAGCTGTATCAGTGGGGAGAGAAAGATAGGATTGGGCCCTAAATCCAAATGATTCTAACTTCCTTTAGTGATGACTAACTAGACATAGGGCGCAATCCATAAAATGGCTGTTCAGCTATACTGGAAGGATGTTGATTAGATAAGGAAGTGGACAAGGGCTCAATCCTATTGGGTTTCCATCTGATAGGGCCGGTGCTCGAACCCACTGTAATGATGACAGTGACCCAGTATGTCACCAGCAGATACCGTCAAGGGCCCAAAATAGGGCTTTGCCCCAGGGCCCTAAGGAACCCATGCTGGCTCTGTTGATGGGACTAGACATTTCCTGTGTGGGCCAGAAAATTGTTTTAAAATTGGATATTTCAAACCAAAATTTTAAAATCTTTTCTATACATCCATTAACAGCAGTGCTTTGTTTTAGTTTCATCATGATTACATTGCTAGAGGGAAATACTTCATTCTTTCCCTCACCCTACCTCTTCTTAACATAGAATTCATAGAATCATAGAGTTAGAAGGAACCAGTGGATCATCTAGTCCAACCGCATACACATCTGTGTTACACAGTTAGCTGCTATTCCTTCCAGAGACAAGGATCTTTTTATTGTTTTTTTTAATTACCATATTTAATCAAATATAATGCTCACCTTTTCCAGCTGAATTTAATCTCCAAAACTGGGGTGCACATTAGATTCAATGGCACATAAGATTTGAGTAAATGCAGTATTTTCATTTTAAGTATCGGTCAGTGTTTAGTTAACAGTTTGTTGTAATAAAAAAGGTAACATAAACCCATTGTTGTATAAAATAGTGCAATTAGGTGAAAATCATAACATAAACCCATTGTCATATTAGTGTCATATAACTCATTGTTTAATGCAGTAAAATTAAATTTTGCACCTGCTTTGCAGCTATTGCCAGTAAACTTTTTTTATCTCAAGCTTTTTAAAATCAGGGTGTGGATTAGAATAGATGACACATTAGATTCGCATAAAAGGTATATCCATTCATCTGTATATTGAAGGATATGACTAGTTAAATGACAGGTAGGATGGAATCATTTAGCTCTTCCTTTGACAAGTGGAGTTATTAATCTATATATATAAAAGAGAAAAGTCACTTTTGCCGACCAACCGACCGACCCACTCACTCACTCACTCACTCACTCACACACTCATCACCGCCCTGCCAAAACTGGTGGGCCTAAAAGCGTGAAATTTGGGGTGGGTGTTCGTTCCATGAGGGAGGGGTGCACTAAGAACCGGTTTTCGGAAATTCCATCGGGAAGGGGGTGAAAAGGGGCGCAACGTGTTTTCCTCCCTATACTTTGCATTGAGAATTGCTGACTCATCAACATTCCGCCCCAACTGCTGGGCCTGAAGCATGGAATTCTGGGAGTTCCTTCTGTCACCTGAACTCCCACCAAGAACCATGTGGAGAAATTTAACCCTTCAGTGGCTGAAAAGGGGTCAACATGTTTTTGTCCTATACTTAACATGGGAGACTGACCAACATCCAGCCAATTTGGTGCTTGGACCCTGGTGCACGGGGGGGGGGGGTGTTGTTAGAAGGAAGAGGTTGCACTGGTGAGGAAGTTGTGCATGGGGGGATGATACACATGTGGGGATGATGTGCATGGGCAGAAAGTTGGGCATGGGGGAAGTTGCACATGGGGGCATGATGCGCATGGGGGATGATGCACATGGGAGGAAGTTGCGCATGGGGGGAAGTTGCACATTGGGGGGAAGTTGCGCATGGGGGATGATGCGCATGGGGGATGATGCGCATGCGAAAAAGTTGCCCATGGACGTTGATGCGCATGGGGGATGATGCACATAGGGGGTTGATGCACATGGGGGGTTGATGCTCATGGGAGGTTGATGTGCATGGGGGGAAATTGCGCATGGGGGAAAGTTGCGCATGGGGGAAGTTGCGCATGGGGAAGTTGCACATGGGAGAAGTTGCGCATGGGAGGAAGTTGTGCATGGGGAAGTTGCGCATGGGGGATGATGCGCATGGGAGAAGTTGCGCATGGGAGAAGTTGCGCATGGGGGATGATGCACATGGGTGGAAGTTGCGCACGGGGGAAAGTTGCGCATGAGGGATGATGCACATGAGGGGAAGTTGTGCATGAGGGATGATGCGCATGGGGGATAGTGTGCATGGGTGGAAGTTGCGCATGGGAGAAAGTTGCGCATGGGGGAATGTTGCGTTTGAGGGAAGTTGCGCATGGGGGAAAGTTGTGCATGGGGGAAGTTGTGCATGGGGGTTGATGCACACGGGGAAAGTTGCGCATGGGGGAAGTTGCGCATGGGGGTTGATGCGCACGGGGAAAGTTGCGCACAGGGGAAGTTGCACACAGGGTGATGATGCGCATGGGGGAAGTTGCGCATGGGGGAAAGTTGCGCATGGGGTTGATGCGCATGGGGGATTTGTGCATTTGGGACTGATTCGCATGCGGGGAAGTTGCACATGGGGAAAAGTTGCGCATGGGGGGAAGTTGCGCATGGGGAACATTGCACATGGGGGAAGTTGCTCATTGGATGTTGATACGCCGTGGGAGTGGCATATGGGGAAATGTTACTCCTGCAACACGGGTACACTTTTTGCTCTTTTTCTTTATAAAAGTCAAGGCAAAGTTCGGCTAATATCAGGAATTGACTGAAGGTGACACATTACACACGGAGATCCCTGATGCTCCTGTTCTCATTGCAAATTGGCCTCCAGATAATACAAATTTGCATCATTTCAAATGACACCAATTCTCCCAAAGGTTCTCAAGAGATTCAAAAGCGTACTCCACACTGGCTGGACTTGGACCTTATTTCTTAATCTTTCATTTGCATAGTGAAGACTGTGCACTTGCTGTAATGAATCTGTTCATGAGCTGCCTTGTGAGGTGCCTGCAAATATGCCACAGCCATGATAAATGATCAGGTTAATTGTATTCAAATTAATTGACATGGGTTACAAGAGAGCCCATGTGATTTGCTGCTTTGGAGCAAATTACCTGAGATCAAGAAGCTGCTTCAGCTAATGCTGAAAGTTGCCCCCTTTTAAAAGGCCTATAATTAATCTTAATTTGCCTTTGCGTGGAGGCAGTTGGGTTAAAGACAACATGAATATTCATCCTTGGCGGTGGGGCTGATTAATGCATTTTCCTTAAGTAAGAAATGTATACAAGTAAGCACATTAATAGAAAGAAATAGATTAAAACCAGATTAAATAGTTTCATCATATCGGAAATAATATAGTATTTTATCTAGTGCATAATGCAAACCCACTGGAAGAGCAATTCTCATCCAGACAAAAGCAGATAATTCTGGAGACTCTGTTCTGACTATATCTATTTTATCTCAATTTTAGTGATATCACTACTAGCCAAAATTGTAAAATCTTGGTATTTTTTAATAATACTGTCATGTTATTTATCATTTGATAGGTAATTTCATACAGAATATAAACAGCCACAGTGAACATAGAATCTATATTTTATCAAATTATGGACAAATCATCAGAAATGGACAATCAACCAGAAAGCACAACTGCCTTAAGTAACAAAAAGTAGATTTTTGAAACTAAAATGAGACTGTTCCGAGAGCAAATTAGATGTTATTAAGACATAGTAGGGTATCAATAAAATGCTAGTATATGTCAGCTCTCACTCCCATGTTTCAGAGCAAACACTAAAACTGAGTTATGTGAGCACCATCACATAATGTGAGCCATTATGTGAGCCATAAAGTTGGCCTCAAAATTAAGAGTGGTGAAGGCTAATTTGAGAACAGGGATGGGCTGTTAGACCTTTAGATTGTGACTCTTTAGAGTTTGTCAGAAGTAGCAGGACAACCTGCGGTGGACATCTTTACCTAAACCTACTTGTGCCTGAGCCCAGGAAAAACATTTCCTTTTCACAGTTCTGTGACACAAAAATGAGATTTGGATGGTGTCCCTATGGTGAATTGCATCATTTATGCATGCATCTGGTGCTCTTTGATGTCTTATCAAAGAGACAGGATAAATGTCTCCTTTGGACATCCAAAGTGTGAGAAGCCAATGCGCAGGTCACATGAATTGTAATCAGGGGCATCACTTGGGTTCACGTCACCCAGTACAGGAGGCCAATGCGTCATCCCCATTCATTGGGTGGGGCAACAATATGAATGGTGGGCATAGTTATGTGCCATTGCCCCGCTTCCACTGGTTTTTTTAGCCATACATTTTTTTTAGCCAATAGAATAAAGATATTTCAAAGTGGTTTGTTTTGGCATTCTGCTGTAAATTACACATTCAAAGGTGTATAACATGATGGGATTATTTCTACAGACCATGATTTTAGCCATTTAGATCATAAGTGCTGCCACCCCCTTCAAGGGTGCCCCCTTTCTAATGGCCTAGTAGTGTCCCTGATTGTGACCACTTTGGAAGTCTTGTACTCTCCTGGACTGACCTTCCAATGCAGCCAAGGCATGCTTGCTGTGCAGTTCACATCCATTTTCAATTAAATTCAATGTAATCATCAGGGACCTCCTTTTGCGGTGATTTGTGGGGATGTGTTCATTGGCTCAGGACAATTCTGGCGTCCTTAGATTCCTCTCAGCCTGCCCATTCCAATGAACTATGGCACACATGCCTATTCACGAGTAAAGCCGTGGTATGGGTCACTTTCACTTTCCATAGAGTTCGATGCATATTTGAGTTTTTTGGCCATAACCTTTGATAGGAAGGTGCTATTTCAAAACAGATTGGATTCTGCTCTGCAAAACAAATCCAATGGTATATGACACGACGGGGTTTGATGCACCATCACAAAGTTGCAGTTTTTAGGTCCTCCAGTGCACATCACCCCCCCTTGGGTGCGTCACCCGGTGCAGACCACTCCACCCCCACCACCCTAGTGATGCCACTGTTTGTAATGCTGAGCCACCATCACAGGGGAGTAAATGTTCTGTTAAGGTTTGTTTTAGATACATCTCATTCTGGAGTTACTCAATCACACCCGTTGTTCCTAAATATAACGGCCTTGCTTTGAATGGATTCCCACAGATCTTTCCGAGTTGCCTAGTGCTTTGCTGTTGCATGGCAACTGCAGATCATGCTTCCTCATCACTTCCAGAGAACCCAGAAGTGTCTGGGGAATGTGTTCGGAGTTGCAGCACAACCAGAAGGTGCCCCCCATCCTCCCGTGCGCTACTTTTTGAAATGCCCACCAACCCCCCTCCCCCAAATGCCAGCCTGCTCAAGCTAAACCACAACAGCATGGCAGTGATTGGCAGGTGACCTTTCAGTGTCCAAAATTTGGCTTTAGATTCGTTGGATTCCTGACCACACAAACATCTGCAAGAAAAATTCTGTTTGTATGCTGCTGAATCACAAGCTAGAACAAGGGCCACATGATATTTAAAGTGTTATTAGATCTGATAGGCTTAAGCCCCAATCCTGAGCAGCATGTGAGCTGATGCAGTGCATCCGACTATGGTGCTTTCCATCACAAAGCTGCCATGATTTATAACAGCATAGTAGTCCGGATGTGCAAAGTGAATTATGCGCAACCGTGGAAGGTACGTTGACCAAGTAGCTCAAAGGTGGAACAGTACTGTGGGAGATTGGAAAAGGTGTGTAATAGAATAGGGAGAGAGCAATGATGGGGCAGGCAGATCAATCAACCATGTGTGCTGAATCCTTTTCCCCTTCATACCCTACAATCCAGAGTCACTACGGGTGCACATAAGACACATTACGTGTACCCGTAGTTACTGCATCACCTAGTGAAAACCTATGGGAAATTCATTTTGCAATCCAGAGCAAATTGTTCTTACACCGGAGCAAGGACTTCCCATAGTTACTCTGGATTGCACCCGGCCAAATATGCCATAGTTCCCATAGTTACTCTGGATTGCATAGGCCAAATATGCTGACACAAAGCAAAATGGACATCTGCCTGCTACAGAATTATGCAGGTCCATGTTGCCCCACTACAGATGGTGGGGACCATTCTGGGTAACCATATGTCAACTTTTTCCAGGACATGTCCTCTTTTTTAGCCTTGTGTCCTGGAAAAAAATATTCATTGTCTTCCTTTTCCTCATGAGCAGGCAGCATGTAGCCTTCTTGTAATTAAAAAATTACAGTGGTGCCTCACATAAAGAGCTTAATTCGTTCTGGAGGCATGCTCTTTAAGTGAAACACTCTTTAAGTGAAGCAGATTTTTCCATAGGAAATAATGGAAACTCAGTGGATTGGTTCCACAACCCCCAAAATATTCATATAAAAATATTAACTGGATGTAAAAATGATGACAAAACACTGGAATTGAATTCAAAACATGCCTTCAATGTGCATGATCCTATGAAATCTACTTAAGCTGCAATCCTAAAGACATTTTCCTGGGAGTAAGCCCCATTTAACACAATGGGGCTTACTTCTGGGTAGACATGGTTAAGAGGCTGCAATCAGAGACACTTTCCTGGGAGTGAGCCCCATTTAACACAATGGGGTTTACTTCTGAGTAGACATAGTTAGGAGACTGCAATCAAAGACACTTTCCTGGGAGGCTTACCTGGGCTGCGGCTGGAGGCTCAAGGTGGTCGGTGGGGGCACTTGGGGGTTGTTAGGGGCAGCTGCCTCTGGCACCTCCAGGCAACTGCGCCCAAGTTGGGGGCAGTTTGAGGCAGCAGCGCTGGCCGGCAGCCCTTTTAAAGAGCCTCCATGCTGGAGCGTCAGGGCTGCATAGCACGTGTGCCCATAGCGCACTTGCTTGTTAAGTGAAGTGGAACTTGTTACGTGAAGCAAGATTTCTTGGAAACTTTTGCTTGTTATGTGAAATGCTTGTTAAGCAAGGTGTTTGTTAAGTGAAGTACCACTATATATGAAATAAATTATATATAATAATTTTAAATTTAATAAGTAATATAGTGTTTAAAATAACCACATAAAAGTAAGATACATATGAATGTTTTAATATTTTATTTTGTCATGTCCTACATTTTTCTTGGGTGTCCTACATTTTGGGATGGTCTTGTTCTCTGCCATTGTCCTGATTGACAGCTTCTGTTGGCTCTGAGTGGGGGAAAAACAATTGATATCAATATTAACTTTTTTTCAGGGTCACTAGCAGTCTCCCCATGAATTGGGACTGTGATGGTGATAGGGTTCAAGCACCTTCCCTTTGCCATTTTCCAGATCTACTAGGTTGTTATTATGGATCCTAGCACCATTCCTGGACATCCTGGACCAGCCCCAACCTGCTTGGATTTGCACCACCATTTGAGGTGGTGTAGATCTGAGTAGCCCCATTGGATCTGCTGTTGCTCTCCTGAGGGTTTCCCCTTGCCTTGGGCTAATGCACGAGCATTAGCCGCCCCAAAATTGTACTGAATGCAACACACACATGCCAGCCTGCCTGTTCCAACACAAGTTAGGATTGCACTGTAAATGCCACATGTCCTTTGGTTTAATACAAACACTTGGAAAGCCTCATTCTTGATCATGTTCTAAACATGGCACATTTCTTGTAAAGCCTTCCTATTGCACCTGAGTCCTATTAAATATTTTCCACTTGCAGTCAGTCCTGAACAACTTCTAGTAAATCCCAGTGCTATAAATATATACATGGTCATAGAGATGAGTTTGGCCTTCTTATAACTTAGAACCAGTTCATCAATCTGAATTTTCCCTCCTAAACATAATGGCAGCATATTACCTAAGGGATCAAAACACCGAACTCCTTTGCCTCGTAAAGTAAGTAGGCAGAATCACAACAAACCCAAATACACCCTCCAATGTGGATCCTCAGCAAATAAATCAACCACTCGCCAAGGTCTGCTTCAGTTGTCATAATGGATTGACAATGGATTTTCACAATGGATCTTGTAAGCATATTTGAGTCTCTGCAAGAGATCAGTTTGATTGTTTGCAAAGGCACACGCTTTTGTGGACATTTGCTTGAAATTTTTAAACCATTAAAAATAAAAGTCATTTGCTTGTGCTTTTTAAACCCAGGTTAAATCTGGGTTGTCTGCAGCAACCAAAGTAGTCTTCTGAGAAGGACAGAGGCCATGTTCCTTCATGTTCCTTTGCATACCTATTTCTTTCCCGTTCTGTCCATGTCTGGCCCTAGGATGTGAGGAGTAACAATAGGAAGAGAAAGAGACAGAACTGTCCCACTAAATACCAGTGTGCCAAATTTGGAGACATTTTTCTCATTCTCAGTAAACATCCTTATGACAGAATTCAACATTTGTTAAAGTTACAATGTTCCTACACTTTCCAATATCTAGATTGCTTCATCACTCTAAAATTCGTTCTTAACCAGCAATTCTGGATTCTAAAAGGTCTCCCCTTGCAGCATCACTGCAATTACACATTACAGAAGTAGTCCCAAACTGTGAGTTGTGGCTCTTCAAGGAGCCATAGGGAGACATAGAATCCTTGAAGGAAAAAAACCACCCTATATAATGTATAGGATTTTAGTCCAAATAAGAAGCTGCAGTGAATGGGCCAGTAGGTCAAGAGACTGTAAAGTCGAAATAGTTTGGGAACCCCGTACTATATTAACAACACCCTTGACAAGCTTTGTTTTCTAATACTAAAGAACAGCTGAAGTAGGGCATGATCCAGATTGGGACTGTAGGTAGAGGAACTTTTAACCCTTTTGCTATCACTAATATCCCAATCCTCATAACTGATATCTGGCACAGTAAAAACTAAATATGGCTACAATCCACAGTAATTACAGGACCTGTTACACTGACATAGTTACAGTGCCACAGATGAGAAGCCTATGGGAAATGCATAGAGCAATCCATAGTAAGTGCCTCTTACATCTTCCTGTAGTTACTCTGGATTGTAGAGTATGTCATGTCATTAAGGTGGTATATAATTTTATGTACAGTTGTCAAACAGGATAGAATGTCTGTATAAATACAATATGTTTGAATCCCATTCCAATAGCAACTCCTCTCTCTCTCTCTCTCTCTCTCTCTCTCTCTCTCTCTCTCTCTCTCTGCAACGGCTTCTCATTTTTTGATATTGCTTCATATTTTTTTAAAGGGCAAGTTGCTTTTAACTTATGTACTTTATATGGCCCTTATATCATGTTGAGTTACCTTGATGCTGACAATTGTACAGAAATACTGAGGGGCATAATATAATCAGCCTCCGACTGAGTCTGTTACCCTTTAGAATGGAGTACACAAAGTTGATCTGATTTCAGCACAAAGACATTTATATAAACCTTTGTCTGCTTTAGCAGGCTGAAGTTTTGTAATTTACTCAGAGGTCTATGGGGGACAGTCATGCCAAGACAGTGTTGATGTTATGATTTATTCCGCCTTTCTCTTTATAGTGAAATGGATTGAATACATGTAACAGATCCTAGATTATTCAAGGGGAAAAACACTGTTGCAAATTCAAATCTCACATTTTCGTAGTGGTTTCAACATGTTCGGTGAAAATGGCACATTGTCAGTGGGTTGTATCCCAAAGTGTTATACTAGACCTTGACCTGACAAAAAGATCTTCCACAGGAAGAAGGAAACTTTAGGATACAAAGGCTGCAATCCTAATCCACATAAATTCTTGCACATAATAGTATAAAAGGGATTAAGATATGGTGGTCATGTATAATTCTTGTTTTGTTTTCTTTTTTCCTTATTTTTAATGTTATGGTCAATTGTATATATCTATGTAGCCTTTTATGTACTACTTTTGGTTAGTTTTTTGGTTTGTATTTTTTAATTTATACAATAAAAGAGAAAAACGTTCCAGCACAAGTACTGTGCCTGGCAGTGTTGCAAAAGTGCTGTAAGGCACTTCTCACACTCCTCGGGGAGTGTAGTCCAATGGATAGGCATGTGCCAGCCTTCCCAAACCAATACAGGAATGGGGAGTTATGCCAGCCTAAATTGGTTAGGATTACACCCTCAATATATCAAAATCTTGTTGCCTGATATTTGAGAATACAGAATACCAAACATTGTGGCATTCTTCTGATGCTTTGAAATAGTATTTTCAGTGCTTCTATCTATTATAATTTGGAGACTTGTGACATTTGATATTTTCTCATTAAGCTGATATTTAAATCCAAACATTTACAAATGTGGAATAGTCAATTTATACCCTCCTGACCTTGCAGTTGTTTCGCATAGTACCAAAAATTGATATTAAGAGAAAATTTCACTCATAGAACATGCCCGTTCTCTACTTCCAGAAATTCATGTTCTTTAGCTATACTGTATCTATACCACACCGCTGGAATTGGGCCCAGCTAATAGTTTCTCCCATTGTGTGCTGAATACTTTGACATGGATAAAATAGAGAGTTGCAGAGTATAAAATGAAACTTTTGATTTATATCCAAAAGCAGTCGATAAAACAGTGGAGGTCATTCTTCCTATGCTTCTAGCAATGTTCTTTACTTCCACCTACACAAGTGCTGCAGATGTATTCAAAAGTTCTCATTTTTGCCTAAAATAGAATTTAGAGTGACATTTCCTAGTGGTGTTTCTAGATATCTAATTACTTACCTCCATATGTGACAGATGTATAGATACTGTAGTTTGTTCATCACTGTATGAAATCTATGATCGTGATGTGGGGGGGGGGAATAATATTGGATGATGGCAGTAAGAGGGTGCAGGATTCACAACTGGATTTTATTATCACTTCAGGCAGTGGTATACAAGGGAAAGGGAAGGGGGCCACATGAAGCCTCCCTGGTCCTCAGAATATCTTGGGGGAGGGGGGTAATGGGTGTTGTGGCATGTCCCGATTGGGAGGTGGTACCTTTGGAAGTGTGCCTCCAATTGGGACAGTGGCCAGAAATGCCATTGTCTTCAGGTCATTGGAAAAAAAGTCAAATTTGAGAAATCAGCTTCAGAAAATGTGATATAACGTTGACCACCTCTTCCCCATTTTGAAGAGTTAAAGAAAGAACATGATAAAAGATGAAAATGTGCATGCGTCAAGTTTTATTTCTGGTGTATATTGATTTTAATGAATATTAATGCCAATATGCTAGACTCTGCATTTCTTGAAAACCAGAATCAAGAAAGGCACATCCTGTCCATATTTCAATGAGGATGTAAATATGCACCTCATTCACGGCTGAAGAAGTCCGTATTGTAAACATTAGTATTTGCAAGTACCAGAAGAAAAATAAAATTGTTTGGAAATCAAAAGGAAAATTACTTATTTTATTTATATTTATATTTATTTTAAGCAATCTTCTCTCTGTTTTATGTGCTAAAATTGCTTTTCCCCCATGTTGGTTTGCCTCTGACATGGTGATTCAGACTGTTTTGTCATGGGTTTGTGTGTGAGAGAGCGCACATAAGGTCACTTTAACTCCTGGAGCACAGTCCTCACCATGTCTACTCAAAAGTAAGCCCCATTGTGTTCAATAGGTTTTACTCCCAGGAAAGTGTCTTTAGGATTGCAGCCCTGGTCTATTCCCATACCAGGACGAGTTGATGAGAATCCATTTGCAGAAATGTTTGTGTGACAGCAGGAATTTGCAAGCTGAAAAGGGCATTGGCAATTTGCTAGCTAAAAAAAGCATTGGAAGCAACATTTGCAAACTGAAAAAGACCAGTTTCGCCTTTTAACCATTTCTGCTTTTCACCACATCTCCAATCCCATAACCCAGTGATTTTCAAACTTTTTCATCTCATGGCACACCATCAGTTGTTTTTACCATAGACGAGGCACACCATACTGTTCAAAACTCCAACTTTTCCTATTAGTAATTCCTAATAATTTCCTATTAATTTCCTCCCCAAATTCCTGTGACACACCTGAGGACTATCCATGGCACACTGCTTGAAAATCACTGCCCTAACCTGTCAGATAAGTAGGGGATGCCTGTGTATGATTTTATCGCTTCATGGAAAAAAACCATCACAAAATAGTGGATCCATTTGGGAGATGGAATGGGTTGCAGATTCTCTTAGCAGGTGAATATCCACTTTTCCATAAAGAGAAGTGAAAGACGCACTTGTTGCTTGGAGAAAAGATTGAATCCAATTCCCAGAGCTTGTTCTTCATGCCATCCAACCCCCCCCCCCCTCATGCACGCACGCATACACACACACACACATTAGGTTAATGGAACTGTTAGGAGAAAAGGGAACTACAATAGTTTTCATGCCTCCGGTTTGAGAGGCATGCTGGTAAAAGCCCCCAATGCTTAATGCAGAGTCTTCCTCATTCTATGTAAGTTGGATGAGTATATTCATTCCTCTGGCTTCTATGAGAGAGGTACCTTGCTAAGAGCACAAGCCTAATCATGTCTACTCAAAAGTAAGCCCCTTTGTATTCAGTGGTTCTTACTCCCAGGAAAGTGTCTTTAGGATTGCAGCCTAGGTGTATCAAAACTCTCTGCAAGCCACATTTGAGAGATCATGGCAGAGAGTTTTGAACGATATGATTTAAAATGAAAAATTTCTTATGATAGTCACATAGGAAATTAGAGCAGGACTTTTGACAGATTTGCCCAGGGATTTCCTTAAGAAATTGGTAGCAGTGCCAAAGTCATTCTGGATCAGCACGTAGTTGGTCATTGCTAATGTTTTGATGTATTTGCTACATTCAAGTTTTTCTGTTTAGTTGACATTAGGCGATAAGAATGAAACATATTGCTTTACCCCCAAATCCAGAGTAACTACGAGTCATTACGTGCACCCGTACTTACTGCACCTCCTCGTGAAAACCTATGGGAAATTCATAAGAGCACATAAGAGTCATTACGTGCACCCGTACTTACTGCAACTCCTTGTGAAAACCTATGGGAAATTCATAAGAGCACATAAGAGTCATTACGTGCACCCATACTTACTGCAACTCCTAGTGAAAACCTATGGGAAATTCATATTGGAATCCAGAGTAAATTGTTCTTACACAGGAGCAAGGACTCCCCATAGTTACTCTGGATTTTGCCCTAAGTTTTTAGGAACACTTAGTTGTACTGTCATATTATTAATTTCAGCCATTTATTTGGGATATAAGAATCAAAACCTGTATCTGCCTCTCACTCACTCACTCACTCACTCACACACACACACACACACACACACACACACACACACACACACACAGAGCCTTCAGAGAGCTAGTGAAATTCCAGAAGGAAAAATTCTGGTTTTTATTGCAATTTATTCATCCAGATGAGACTTTTACTATCCAGTTCCAGTGTTTTTTCCACATTTGCTATTATATTAAAAGCACACAGCACTACACTTAATTCAATATATCTACTTTGCCTAATGAGGGAAAGGAATATATAAACTCAGTTATTTAGGTAAGCTTATTGTGTGTTTATTAACAAGGAGGCTGACTTTTAGATATTTCTTCCCAAATGAATTTCTTCCCATCTTTTGACTTTTTTAAAAAGAATGGTTCATTAAAATCACTGTGCTATGATTTGATCTTTTCAAGTCAGAAAGATGTGGCTTGACAATTTTTTAAATATTCAAACTGAAAGGAAAATTAGGTTTAGTAACTGCAGAGAAATCTTGGAATATGTGTTTCATTGCTGATATCCTATTGTCAGATATCTCTAAAGTGTTTTGAGTGATAACAGATTGCTTGTATTATAGATGATTGATGAATAATACATCCAAAGTCTGATGCAGTAGAGATTGCTAGAACTATAATTTCACAGGATAAAATAAGTCTACAAGAAGAGTCTTGCACTACAACTGGTAGGAATTTGTTTATAGGAGAGCTGTTGTAGTATGGTGTCCACCTGTCATTTTCGAAGAGGACCTCAACATATAACATGGGCTGGTTGTGGGCCATTCATGGTGTGTCTGCAGGTGACTGAAAAGGCCAATGTGGGCATGGAATGTTCTGCCACATGTCGAGCAGACATATGTGGGCACCACTGCTTTAGCATTTGCAGCTGTAGCTTTGCACTGTGTTCGCTTCTCTTGGGCTATGGTATTCCTTCTGGATTCATATGTCTGACAGCCATGGTGGACCAGTGTGCCGATCCACCATGTCGATCAGTCTTGTGCCAAGGCAGGACAAAAGTCAAGACAATTGGAGATGGGCTGGGCGCAGTGGTTGAACAGGGCATCTTTCGTGTCTTGCCATGCTCTTAGCATACCACGTCGCTTGCAGAAACCGACTCCAAGACCATTGGTCCTATTTGGTAGGTCTCATCTACTCAATCTGCTGGAGTCTGTCTTCACATGCTCAGGATAGACAAGTCTCTATCTTACCAAAGGTCTATGACACAACAGTGACCCTCAATGTGGTTTGGCCAGCCTGTTGAAGCTGTTACCTGAGGTGTGGCCGCTGCACATGCTACAGCTACTAGGAGCCACAGGTGAGAGCTGAGTGTCAGGTGAGGACCAAAGATGGACAAGCTGCCCTAAAAAGTGCACAACATGCCCCTCCACCAGAAGTACTACTGCACCCTGAACACCCCATACTTCCATACATTTGTAGTATAGCAACTACTGGTCTGAACTGTCATCAATCACAACTTTTCCAGGTCTCAAATCTTGGCTCTGCCATGTAGTCTCCAGGTGGCCTTTGGCAAACCACACATATTCAGCCTCTTCTTCCAAGCTGCAGTATGGAGATGATCAGGGTTGTAGTCACAGGGAGTAGGAATAGTGAATCTTCACAATGTCTACAACTCAGTGATCTCAATAGGAACACTTTAAGTGCTGCTTTGAATTTTTTTCTCAAAATAACAGCATCAGGACCACCAGGAGGCCCATCAGGAGACCCACCAGTAGAACTGGGAAGTTTGTTTGGAGCAGATGACATTACAAAAGTTGCTTATATTTAGGCTGGATTCTTTCTGAGGGTGCAATCCCATGCCTGTCTACTCAGAACTAAGTCCCATTATATTAAATAGGGCTTACTCCCAGGAAAGTATGTTTAGGATTGCACCCTAAGACTAGTTCTATGCCCCTATTTTTGTGTGGAATGGGGTGTATTAGAATAGAATAGATTGACCCATTGAGCCATAGAATAAATTGACCCATTCTATGTGACAAATGGAATAGAGGGGGAGTTTGGGATACTGAGAGGAGATGATCCTTTGGGACATGGAGACTTTTGTCCACTTACCGTCCTTTCAGTGGTGAAGATCCTCAGATTCAGTAGGAGCAGAGCTTGGAGTTCCAAGCCAAAGCTGGACCAATGACTGCAGAGTGTTTTTGTGTGTGTTGTTGAACACTACACAAAAGGGCATTTTTGTGTTTGTGTAAGGTATACACAGCTTTCTGGAAAAGACTGGACAAACTATAATGGGAACAAAGAAACATATCACATCATGTCAGAGTAGGAACAATTTGCAAGGGATATCTTATTTTATATTCTGATGCCTCAGCTCATGCACACAATATCTCAGCTGGAATGATTTCCCATTTGACGATGCAAACAGCCGCACAGATCAGAAAAACACCTCACAGCAATTCTCCTTTGCAAATCAGATTCCATATTGAAAGCAATGGGCTGTATGCACAACTTTGCCCTAGGCGCTCGATTGAACACAGTGGATGCTATAAAGGCCGACCCTATTGTTGTCACTCTGCTCCAGACTGTTAGGAGACATTAGAGCTTTGCAAGCCTCATCTGGGATGTCCACAGTCTTAGCCAGCGGCATTAGCAAAACTTAACTCAGTGGCCATCTGTGGAAGATCTTTTAATTACTAGTGAATACTAATTAGGCCTGCAAACAGAGTAGCAGAGCTAGTCTCTTGTTTCAGATGCATATTCAAGTGGCAAGACCACAAAGAGCAGATGGATACAATCAAGTTGTGGTCTCAAGATAAGGGATCTGGGAATAGCTTCGCAACTTGCAATTAACCATGCTGGATGCAGTGCATTGTGCTCTTATGATACCCCCTAAGTACTTTTAGCCCCCTCCCCATATTTTATAATCCAAGGCAAGCAACAAAAATGGAAGTTATCTAGCCTACATGGAGTGTAGAATACTTGACTGAGAGTCTGCATTCACAAATGGCACAGACTGAACTGCAGGCTCTTCATAGAAGCACGGAACATTATGCTCTCCCTTGGCTTTGTTACTACTTTGATGTCCTTTCTTTGATTCTTGAATGATAAAATTATTTCTTTATACAAGGAAAGCAACTGAGGCTCAAAGCAAAGCAGAGAAGAATTTGCATCAGGGGATCACTAGTAAGGTCACTCCTTAAATAATGAAAATAACCTTTGTAGTCTACCCAGTCACCAGGAGTGCTAAATCTAGTGGTGCGACAAACATCTGCAAAGCACCAACAGGTCACTTGTGGTTCTTTGTTGTCTGGAAGAGGGAAGAGAACAAAGAAAGCAGGAGACTTCACACAGCTGGTCATGGGTTGGATAGGAGCTTCTGTAAAAGGGAAGGTGGAGTCCACTGTGGAAATCTATCACTCTGATGTATCCTTATCCTACCATGGCTCAGGAGGCAGCCAGCAATCTGGAACCAGCTCTTTCTGCACACTCAGAGTTGCAACCACACTAATGTATTTCCATAGAATTTCCATAATTTGTTTGCCCACTTTTTATTGAAAACAAACACAGCATTGCTGTCAAATCATTCAATTCCTCTATGTGTGTGTGTGTGTGTGTGAGAGAGAGAGAGAGAGAGAGAGAGAGAGAGAGAGAGCAGAATTCACATTTCCAACTGAGCACAATCCTAACCATAACTACTTAAAAGTAAGCCCCATTGTGTTCAGTGGGTCTTACTCCAGGGAAAGTGTATTTAGGATTGCAGCCTTAGGCAAATTCTAACATTCATAAGTGATCCCCTGTTGAAGATGGATGAGACATAGAGGATGCAAGGGGGAGAAAGGTCTGGATAATTTCCTTACCAAAGAAAATAACCATTCCATTATCATATGAGTGGAGTCTTGTCCACTCCATTTCTCTGGATGAGGTGCCTTCAAGGACAGGAGGTAGAAGTAAAGTTCACTCGTGAAATGGAGTGAACAACACTCCACTCCTATGATATTGGAATGGTTATTTTCATGGTTATTTCAACTACTTTTAAGTAGTTATGGTTAGGATTGTGCTCTGTCAGGAATAATTAAAGTTCCTCCTGCTGACTCTGCTGAACACTTCTGAGCCCATGCCTGGAATGTTGTGAAGACATCACCACCCCTAGGAAAATATTAAAAAAACATTTTAATATAAAATTGTATACAAGACTAGAGCATGTGAGGTCCTAAGGCATGGGTTCCAATTGGAGCAGTTGGTCCAGTTACCCTAAAGCTGGCCATGCTCCCTTGTCTCACCATCCCAAAGATAGCTGGTGTGGCCTAATGGCTAAGAATCAGGACTTCCCTGGCTTGAATCCTACCTTTGCTATGAAATCATAGCCAGTCCTCTACACACATAACCTGGGAGTGATATCTCAGTAGACATTCACCATAGGTGACCTGAGGCTGGGTATCCTTCCAGCCCCAGTTGCAATGTGGGGGTGATTATGATTATGATTATGATTGCAATGTGGGGGTGATTATGCACAGGATAGTTGTAAAGCCTACATCATGACAATGTATTTTTAACTATTTTATATACTTCCAGAAAGTAGTTTTTATTACATACTGCCAGATCCTATTACATACGGCCAGCTCCTGAGCAAAAAGCAAGCATCCTATGGGAATCTGGAAAGCAGCAACTTGAGAACTATAGAATCTAATACAGCTTCTTTGTGATTTTGAAGCAAATCACATAACTTGGCTGACAGTGAATTATTTTGAGGATTGCGTTTGAACTGAATTGCCAATGAGTGAGACAGTCCAGCACAATTCTTAGAAAGTTTAAGTTGAACTATAAAGGTCTTTAGATCAGGCCTGTAGGGCAATTGCGACATGTTTATTTCATTCTAGTCATTCATATTTCATTCTGAACTTTGAAACTTCTTGCCTACTTCCTCTCGGTAGGTTTCCTGTAGGTTTTTCTCTCCTGCCTTCCACATCCTCATTTTCACCACCAGGAGTACCTGCTAATCCCTTCACACCAACAGCCTTGACTTGATCATCCTCTTCCTGCTCTTACTATCCTCTGGGCCCTGCCTCGGAGAAATCCTTACACATCAAACAACCTTTACAAGAGGAATGGCACTTTTTCCTAGCAGGACGCCAGCAAGCTGCTCAGTTTGTTGGTTTTTAATGAGATGGTTTACAATTCCTTCCCATTTATCCCATCTAGATTTTTAAAAATTCAGGGAAGCAGGGCAAACCCTTTGCATAGAAAAATGCCTTTGCCACCCTGCTGAGTGTGTCTAAATATTCGCAGATAAGTGCTAGCTTGGTGACAAAAAGAAAGCTGTTACTGAGAATTTTCAAGAATTGGTGACAAAAAGAAAGCTGTTACTGAGAATATTCAAGAATTGGGTGTTAGGAGAGTGCTAGAGTTTCACAACTTCCAGAAAGGTTTCCCTTACTCTGCTGTACTTTGTGATGTTTTGTTAGAGACCAAAAGTGTTTCTATGATCTTCTTTAGAGTTGCTACTGAATTTCAGAGGTAATAACCACCTAACTGCAAACATTTAGGGTCTGTCCTATAGGAGGACTCTGGAGAGTCTTACAGCTGAATCCTATTACTTTGTCCTGCAGGGAAATTTTGGCTGCTGGAAGTCTTGATGGAGTAAGAGGACCCCTGTCCTCTTGCCCTGGGGCAAGATTCCACAATTGTAGCAGGTCAGCTTGGACCTGTGATATGGTTAAAGTCCACATTGATCCATTCTGGCGGATCAGATCCTGTAAGGGGGTGAAAATATGGAAAGTGCTGGCACTGCTAAACCTGCCCCATCCTGAGCTTAATTCACCCACTCTATCACCCCAGTCAACTTTGTTCCTTCCCCTTCCTCTCTCTGCAGTTTCCATATCATCTATAGTTCCCAAGGCTTTACACAATAAATTTCACTTTTTCAATTTCCAAATTTTCAATTTCCTTCCCTGGGGTTGTGAAGGTTTGAAACTGGGACCTTCTGAATGCAAAACAGATGCTCTTCTTAATTTGGTGTAAGGCAGCTAATTTATGGGAGCTACTATCAACTAGGAAGGATGTGTCAGTGTTTAAAGAGCCCAGCCTTAAATTTGTGACACTGATCAGGAAAGGGTCCAGGAAGCATGGATATGTGGCCCCATCCGAAACTGTCATGCCATCAGAAAAGGTGCCTGCTGAGAGCAGCCCAGTGGCCAGAAACCTAGATCTAGAATGGCCAGATACCAGATCTGGGCTTCAAGTCCAGGCAATGAGAGTCCATGTCTCCCTACCTTTTGGATTGACCTGGACTCTGGAACTAAAGTTGTGCTTATACCCCACAAACAAAAACTGGATCTGCCCCTGACAGTGATGAGGAAAACAGCATGAAAATAGCAAGGCATATAGAAAATAGCTTTTCCAAAATCCATTATTAAGTGCTAGCCTTATATTACCCAATGGTTGGAGCGAAGGCGAGGTGGGGCTAGCTTCATGGTGAGACAAATACTTTGCATGGAGATAATCCCTGGGTCAATTTCTGGCACTTCTAGGTAGGGTTGGAAAAAACCTCTTGAATATGAAATTCTGAAGAACTTCTGTATAGATGATACTAAGCAAGACAGGATACTTAAAGAAGCAGCTTGAATGTCAGGAGACAACAGCTTAGTTGTCTGAAATACATCTTGAAAGACTAGTGGTGTCCCTGCTCGGGCGCTGCCTTCTTTTGTAGGATGTGGATGGTGGAAATTGTTAAGACATTGTGCCTGTTAACCAGCACCAGGTTCGAGACCCAGGTCGGCCCCACAAGACAGGGAGAGCTCCTGTCCTTAGCCCAGCTCTGCAACGCCAGCTGGATCCAATTGTATTGGCTCTGCCTTTCCACTGCACTAATTCAGTGGTGTGGAGAGGGGGGATTTACTGTTTGGGTAACACCCTATCCTCCATAACAATCTAACCCAGGCTTTCATGCTTTGCATGCAACGTATGCAGTACCGAGCATGATACCAAGACTGACGGAGGCCTGCTTTTAGTCGTGTGTCATATTTTTCATGGTCAACTTTATTTTGATGTGAAAAAAGGTTCTGAAATATTTCTCAATATGAGAACAAAAGTTCAAAAGTTATGAAATGTTCTCTATAAGATTTCCTAACCTTGCAAAGTCATACATAGAAGACAGCTTTTTCTCGGGGGGGGGGGTGTTTGCAAGGAGTTCACCCCTGCCCTTCTATGTTATTACAAATCCAACTCCTTTCCTTGAAAGATTGCTCTGTAATTCTGCGCTATGAAGGGCTCCAACCTCCTCCTCTGCCTCGATGATTCTGATCAAAGCCGAGTCATGCAGTCAGTCTGAAGCTCTTTCCTTCAGCTTCTCTTCCATTTCCAGTTTCAATGTGAAGTATACATCAAGAAGATAGGAACCCGGAGTGCAAGCCAAATGCAACAAAACTGCCCACAGGGATGGACTGAATCACTATTTCTGGCTGGCAATAAGCTGCAAAGAAGAATAGAGTGTGAAAATGTATTACCCAGCTCTTATTCACAACCAATAACAGGAGTAGATATTTATTTTTAGAAACACTACATCATGTCTGCATGTGCATTTTGCTGTGTATCTGGAAATGCTGAAGAGGTCTTTCTTGCTCATTGAATCCTTATCTAACAGGGACTTTCATACTCATCTTCTTGTGATCAACCAGTGATCTGATGAATCTGATTAATGTTGACAGAGGCCAAATATATGGTCCGTGCATTAACTATTGTTTTATCCTTGAAATGCCTCTGAGTAGCAAAGAGCCTAGGTTAAGATTTAAACTCAGATGAACAAAACCATCAAAATGATAAATTAAGAAAAGTTTTGTATGTCCTAGCTCAATGTTTCTGCAACTAAGTTGTCCATGCTGCTTATCAGCATCAACAACAAACAAGAAACAACTTTTACCATAAGTGGTAGGAAGGGAAGACCCACAGCAAAATCAATTAGCACTATTGTTTCTTCAAGGGAGGTTGCATGGGGTAGAGAATGGTGGAAGGATACGATTTTCTATATGGGATGACAAAGACTGAAAATCCATTTTAGATATTTAGAGCCGAATCCTGTACCTCACCAGAGCAACCATGCTGATATGATGTGGTACTGCACACCATTGCAAAGTTCTAAAATGAAGCAAAAATGGAGGACAATGAAGCACTTTTGGAGGATACCCAGACAGGAGGCTCAAAAAGAGGACAAATCCATAAATTTCCGGTCATATGATCACTCTGGTTGTACACAGTAGATTAGGAGGCATAAGCATCCCACTTACTGAACACTTGTCAGAGGCAACACTTTCCCCAATGGAGGCCTTCCCATACTCTGAAAAAACACTACTATACAAAAAATTCTCTTGCTGAACTATTTGGCTGCCATATCTTTATGTGTCAACACCAGAATGTCTTATGGAGCAATCCTATCCAGTGGTGGTACAGTAGGGCAACATGGCCCACACTATGTCCAGTGCTGGAACTAACCAGGCTGGAAGACCACTCAGAATAAAGGAAGATTTGTTCCCTTGCACTGAGTTGAATCCCAGCCTACCCAATGGGGTTACTTGGATCTGTGCCCATGAATCAGTTGGTGCAAATCTAAGAATCCCTGTTTAGGGCTTCTAGATCTGGGGAGATAGAGTGTGGTGAAGGCCTCTTCTGCCAATCCTACCCACTCCTGGCCCTGATCCACCCCACTCTGCCATCTCCTTGCCCTGTTATACCCCTCTCTACACTCCTAAGCCCTCCCTTTGGCCCTGTGCCATGCTATAGAGAACTTACCTGGCAGAGGTCTTCCGGATTCCAGTGACAGCAGGACTTGTAAGCTTTCTCACTAGTACATTGTTACCTATGTTACCTTACCTATGTTACCCCTACATTACCTCTATGTTACCCCTACCTATGTTACCAAACATATACATTGTTACCTATGTACTGCACTGGCATAGCCAATGAGGAGGAATGGGCCATCACCTATTCTAACATATATTTTAAACCTTGTCTTGAACATTAAAGTCTGACACAAAAGTTCACTTCCAGAATGTTGAAGATTAGTGGCTCTGAGAGCAGACTTTCTCTTGCAATATAATCCTGCTGTGTAATCAAGTACAGTTAGTAAGATTTTGACCTGTCCTGCTTACAGTCCATTTAATAATGATTGATGAGCATGACGTTAATAGATATCCTCTGTCTCTTTCATCCCATCAGCCTGTTTCTAGAACCTTCCCACCCACTCACCCTAGCTGTGACGGAAAAGGTGATCAGGACTGAAATCTGTAGGTTCACAGATTCTCAGCGATCTGATGTTTTCATCTGGATCCCCTTGATTTGAAAATTTGCACTGCAGGTATTATTAATGTTTTCAGTCGGATATTGTAGTGAGTTACGATGACACGCAATTTCCTGTTTATTATCTGCTTAAATGCTGTGACTTCCCCTGCTGTCCTTCAGTCAACTGGTAACTCATCTGTTTTAATGAGTTGTCAAAAATGATTGATAATGGCTCTGTAATTGTCTTTGCCACTTCTTTCAGAACCTTGGGGTGAATATTATGTATCACAGTTTTAATTTGTATTTGGCCCCTGCAGGAATTTTTTTCCCCTATTGTTCTCTCCGCATCCTTTCTTGAAGTCTGCAGAAGAAACTCAGGACTTGCTTCTTCCACTTAACTTTATCTTTGTTTTGAAACCTTCCCCAACAGCAAACTTGCCAGATATTTCAAAGGCCAATTGTTCCATGTATGGATGCACAAAAACATCCATCGTTTTCAATTCTAGGATCAAAAATAACTATTTCAGTATTTTAGCCATACTTTGATGTCCAAATATTTGGATTTTTCAAATCCGGTTCAGCTCTATAGTTGCTGCTGTTGCTTTGGACTCCACTTTTCCCCAATTTCCTCCTTCACAAGGCAATTAATCAGGGATTAATTGTGAATGGGTTGATATCACAGCAATCAGCCAATCTCTCTTAGCCAATCAGATTTGGTTATATCGGCAATTTTCAACGATATTGATGTGTTGTGAATTTTCTGCATGTGTGCCATAGAAGTTTGAGCATCATTTATTAATAAAACTATTGTAGGAAGTCAGCCCCTCATCAGCAAAGAGGTGTTCCTTATCAATTGTAAAAAAAATCTGATGGTGTGTTAACAATTTTAGTGCCTTGTCAGTGAGCCATGAAATGAAAAAGGTTGAAAATAACTTGCCTACAGGATGGAGTCACACAGCAAAGGCAATTGAGATGAGGGCAAGGGATGGCAATGTTTATAGAATCATAGAGTTCGAAGGAACCCAGTCCAATCCCCTGCCTGTAGCAGAAAATCCTCATCTTGTGGGGACCAGGGTCTTGAACCCTGGCCTGCTGGTTGACAGGCACAATGTCTTAACCACTTGCGCCACCAGAGTTAATGAACCAGTGCATATTTTTCTAATACATGTCGAAAAATCATCAGGAAGGGAGGTGCTTTCAAATACTGCAAAAAATGTTTGCAAAAACAGTGAGTCCTTACTGTTGTGTTATAGTTCTAACAGAAGGGAAAACCAAGACACAAATTTTAAAATGCTATAATTCCAACAAGTACTGCATTTATAAAATATAGCTATGAGATGTGATACCATTTGAGATGGTGTTGTGGGGAGGTTCGATATATATATATCAGTATATTATTTTCAAGCAAAAACTAATCCCCCAACAGAACAATTAGATTCTGATACACCAATTTGAGGAAGTTGTCCTATCCTTAATCCTAACCAGATATTTAACTTCAGTACCAGTTCCTAAAAAACCATAAGCCTAGCAGAGGCAGTTCTAAGAATTTGGTGCTGACATAGACAAACTGCACAAAGACCATGAGAATTGCAGAAGTGAAATCGATATAGTTTTGCTAGCTCTGAAATGGATAATATTTTGATGTTCAGCTAGTAGATCCTGCTGCTTCTTGAAAAATCAGTTAACATATTGATATGGTTGCTGACTGGCCATTTCTTTCATCCTGTAGGTAGCTAGTTATTCACTCAAATTGCCTGGGTGATTTTTTTAAAGGACCAGCAAGAAGTTGGAGATATCTCAAAAACTTGGAGGTGATCACTCTTCTTCCCCACAAAACTCCCCATTTATCTTTATAACAACCATATTAGGTTACTAAATCTGAGAAAAAGTGGCTGATTCAGTATCAGATAGAGACTAGACCATTGTTTCTCCATTTGTCTTCCACCACATCATTTCATATGGTCACTTTTTGGATGTAACGCTGGAAGAAACAAGTAACGTTTCTAGTAACTAGTAGAAACATAATTGCCAATTACTTCTGGGTTGGGAGACCCCATGTAACTTGACAAACACCAGTAAAAGGCTCACAGTGGATGGGAGGGTTTTTTCAACACAGAATTGCATGCTTTGGAGTTTGTTGTGTCACATTTATAGTCTTGCTGCTGGGTAGCAGGAGTCCACCAGTCTCATAAGTACCACCAGACACCACCTCAAGTACCAACTGCAATACCTGCATCGCTAATTGAGAAAAACTGGAGTAGGCCTTGGAACCTGGGTATCCTTGTACCTGTATAGACTGTGGTGGCTCAGTGGTTAAAGATGCTGTGCTTATCAACCTGAAGATTGGTTGGCAGCTGGAGATCGGTTGGCAGGTGGAGACCCAAGTACTACATGACAGAGTGAGTTCCCATCACTTGTCCAGCTCCTGCCAACCTAGCAGTTTGAGAGCATGTAAATGCAAGTAGTCAAATAGGTACTAGTTTGGTGAGAAAGTAACAGTGTTCCATGTGCCTTTGGTCTTTAGACATGCTAGGCATATGATCATGTAGAGGTCTTTAGACAATATGGGCTCTGGGTGGCGCAAGCGGTTAAGACGCTGTGCCTGTTAACCAGAAGGCCAGGGTTCGAGACCTGGTGAGTCTCCAGGTCTCACAAGACAGGGTGAGCTCCTGTCCTTAGCCCAGCTCTGCGACGCAGCTGGATCCAATCGTATCGGCTCTGTCTTTCCATTGGACTAATTCAGTGGTGTTGAGAGGGGGATTTGCTGCTTGGGTAACAGCCTATCCTCCATAACAATCTAACCCAGGCTTTTGTGCTTCGCATGCAGCACCGAGCACGATACCATAATCTTTCAAGACTGACGGAGGCCTGCTGTTTTAGACAATACTGGCTCTTGTAATGGAGACAAGCACCACCCTTAGAGTTGGTCACGACTAACAGAAAAACTTACGCAGAACACCTTTACTTCTACCCTCACATCTTGTCTGACATGCTAACCACTCATCACTTCTCACTCTCCCTTGGAAATGAAGAAAATTTAATGTTCGTTGAACTGAGGAATTAGACCCGGTGAAGGCTCTGACTCAAAGCCATTGATGCACTGAAAAAATGACATTCACAGACCCAACAACTACACAATACTGCAAGAGAGAGCCTAGAATAAATCAACACAACTACTCGGAAATGCCCAAAGTGAGCACATCTCATACATTTGGTGCCTGCTAACTGTGCTTCCGTTAAGCATTTTGGCAGATTGCCACTGCTGTGATTTGGAGAAAACAGACTTTAGGAACGTTAGCAAAAAAAGTAAACATTGCTTTAAGAGTGACTGTGTTGCTGTGGAAGGACAGCATGTTATTAAACTGTGCATGTGTGATGGAAGTGTTGTGAAACCCAGGCACTTTCTTCCTTAATTAAACATGCCCCTTTATTTCTTTCAAGATGAAAATGTCAGCCTCGAAGCACAGCGATAAAAAATTAATTATTCAGCTTTGTCAGCCAGGAGGTGGTGAGGCGGAGGTGGGGGTGGAGGAGAGAAAAGGGATATTCTTTTTTAAATGCAGCTTACAGTGTACTCCTCAGTCAATTACATTGGCTGAAATCCTAACACCAGTTAGGCTGGCCTAAGTCCTGGCACAAGTCCTGTGCTGGCCTAGGGGGTGTCACAAAAGTCCTGTGAAGCACCTCTGTGCCACTTCTGGGGGTGGGTTAGGCCAGTGCACAGACATGCACTTTCCTCATGTCTGTGGGAAAGGAACAGGAAAACCTAGTAATTGTGCTGGCTTAGGATGGGATTGTACCTTATGTCCAGGAAAAGCCAACAGGTGGATGTGGAAGGCCACCATTATGCATATAGAAGGTTCCAGATTTTATCCTGAGCAATTATTTTTCCTTTCTCACAGTGCTAGAACTGGAACTCATTGGTTCCAGTACAATGGACAATAGACAATGTACAATGGACAGTGGACAAAACGTCCAGATGGACAATGGACAATGGACAATGCTATACAATGGACAAAATGAGATCCTTCTTTATACGATGCATAGTCAGCCTGTGGAATTTCATGTCATAAGATGTGTCATGAGCTTTGATATTTTCCAAAGGGATTAGACCAATCATGGAAATCTATTAATGGCTATTACTCATAATGATAGCTACAAGCAACTTCCAGTTTAGCAGCAGTTGGGCTTG
Organism: Cryptoblepharus egeriae; assembly: GCA_030015325.1. NCBI lineage: Eukaryota > Metazoa > Chordata > Lepidosauria > Squamata > Scincidae > Cryptoblepharus > Cryptoblepharus egeriae. The sequence continues at coordinate 38,580,012 of JAREYC010000004.1, read as the reverse complement.
ATTGCCAGTTGAGTGGGAGAGAGCCTGCCTTTCTCTTCTGTTGTTGGCTCCCTGGAGGCAGCTGGAGGCACTGAGGAAAGAACATCCTGGACCAAATGGGTCTTTGGTTTGATCCAACTGGACCTTTCTTAGGGGCACCTTCAGTTAAGAAAATGGACCTCCATCTGTGCATGGGGAGGGAGGCTACCTTGCAAGGATCCTCTCCCCATATGACATGCTAAGTGGGGTGACCATATGACCAGAAATTTCTGGATTTGTCCTCTGTTTTAGCCTCCTGGGCGCATGTCCTTCAAAAGGGCTTAATTGTCCTCCATTTTGGCTTCATTTTGGAACTTTGCAGTATTGTGCCGTATCCATCATGTCATAGGTCATTGGATTTGTATTGAAGAGCAGAATCCAATGCAAAAATCAGTTTTGAAATATCTCCTTCCTATCAAAAGTTATGGCCAAAAAACTAAAAATAAAAAATATGCATTTAGCTGTATGGGAAAGTGAAAGTGCCCAATAGTGTGTCTTTACTCATGAGTAGGCAAATGTGCCATTGTCTTCTGAAAAGGCCAGGCTGAGAGGAATCCAAGACCTTGTCCTCATTTTGGGGTTTGGGCATCTGGTCACCCTGATGCTAAGCCATCACTGGGCAGACTGAAGGGACTTTGTTGCACTGAACAAAAGCAGTGCACAGGCCACCTACTGCTTCTCTTACATCCATGTTGTAAAACCATGTGGTAAAACCTCATTGAGCAAGATGAGATTTATGAGTAAATGTGACAGCCTTGTGCTGCTAAAACTCTTTTTTCTGTAAACAGCAGAAATAAGAGGGGTCATTTCCAGATTAGTACTTCTGCAGACTCCTACAGGGACTCAAAATCCAATTATCACATTGCTTTCCGTGCTTATAACAAGCTCTACCCTTCACCACAGCCTTCAGATTGCCTGTGCCAATCAATGAGTGGGTGCTGAGCTCATAGGGCCATACAGCCTTGTCATAGGGCCATGCAGCCTTAACTGCACTCTTTCCTTTCTCAGCATAAACTAGGTTTGTTGCACAGGGCACTGATTCTCAAACTTCGAGCACAGGGATCCACTTTTTTAGAATGAGAATCTGTCAGGACCCATCGGAAGTGATGTCATGGCTAAATGACATCATCAAGTAAGAATTTTTTTGGCAACCCTAGGCTCACACACTTACCCAGGAGTAAGTCCCATTCACTACATTATTAAAAGCATATGCATAGTTGTGTGTTAAAAGTACAGATCTGTAATATTTCCCCAAATGCAGTCCAGTATAAGGGTAGGCATCAAGTCTAATATAGGAAAAATAAAATATTTCCATTAATATGGACCCACATGAAACTGGTGATGCTTCTAGGGGGTCCTGAACCACAGTTTGAGAAAAACTGGCATAGGGTGAACGTTGAGGTTGTAGGTTACCCATTTTGCTCACTATTGCTCTGTCGAGGGCATGAGAATGCAATCCTCATAAGATGCATTTTCTCAAAGCAACCCTTGCCAAACCCTTGCTCATCTTTTTGAGAATCTGATTTTCCTCATTTCGATAAAGTGAAATATGTAGATGTGAGCACCTCTGTGAAAAAAGCACCTTCTTTTTATTTTGTGTGGGTATCTGCACTTTGTACCAGTGCAATTTAGCTACTATATATAGAAAAGCACATCTATATGGCATGTCACCCTAGATGGGTGATGTCTGCTAAACCAATCGGTCCAAAGGAATGAATGGGCTAAGAACGCAGTTTCATCACAGAGGTCAACTCAGGAAACACTGCAGTGAGAAGCAGTCAGAGAAACACGATGTATAGACAAAAGAAAGAAGAACTGAAAAGACCCTCCTTTATATTTAGAAAGACAGGTGTTGACTTTACTGGTATAGTTGGATGGAAAGTGAGTGTCTTAAGCTAAAATTAGAAAGGAACAAAAGGAAAACATTCAGAAAAACGGGGAAAAAAGCATAGACCAGTGGCTTGGTTCTCAGCTGTTCTAAATCAACTTAACCCCATCAACATCCATATTATGAAAGTGTTTATGCCAGCTGCGAATCTGAACTGGAGCATTTACGAAAGGACAGAAATAGCCATTGTGTCGGCAACATTAGCCAACACAAATGGAAGCCCCTCACATTATAAATAATCCTCTCCTAAATAGGCTGTGATTAAAACCAAACAACACGTGGAGAGGGAGGCATTTCAGAGGGATGAGCTCATGAAGAAATGGATGGCTAATGATCGCAGCAGAGCTACAAAGGGGAAAGAGAAATTGCTTGTGTCAATGTTTTGCTTCGAGGCAGGACTTCTGAAAGTACAGCTGCAATAGCAGAACATTGTGAACAGGGTAATCCCCGAGCTAATGTGTACCAGATCAGACTCCAGCTATCATTCCACAAAACCGCTTGTTGACCTGCAAGGCATCCCTGGATGCAGCCTGCCTGCAGAGGGCTTGGAGTCATACTCTGAAAAGTACAAAGGTGGTTCTGGTGGCCATTCCCAGAGATTCGCTGTACTGATGGCAATCTGAGCTAATGGGGAGTATGTCTTGTGGATTCTTCAGTGCTTGGCATACCTCCAGTATGTAAGGAATGTTTCCTTCAATCTGAATGTACCCCAGCATACCTCTCTTATTGCTGTTGATTGAAGGGGTTGCTTCCAGGTTTGCAGATTTGGGGCTGCTGGAGATCTCATGGCAATCAACAGTATTTATATACAACTTTTCAACAAAAGTTCACAAAGTGGAAATAAATTGTTTGGGGTAAACTACAGCAGCTGCGATGGGCGAACATAATCACGGGTGGAAGCCTGAGTTGATCTATGGCAGTGGTTCTTAACCTGGATTCAATTGAACCCCCGGAGTTTGGTGAGTCAGTCTCAGAGGTTCGGCAGAGGTGTGTGCCCATTCTGTTTGCCAGGGTTGCAGGTGCATTAATACACTTTTGTTACGATGGACAAAACATTTTATTTTTCCAGCTGTTCAGTGAATGCATGTATGAAACTTGCAGGGTTCAGTACCACCAACAAGGTAAAGAACCACTGATCTATGGAGATGGATCTAGCACCTGAAGGAGGGATCAGGGTTTGGCATGGAATGCCAATGCCACCTTTTCCTGGGCCTGATCTGACCTGAGATCCTGATTTTGACCTCAATGCCCTTAATTACTGCCTTGATCTGCTCATCCTCCTATTTCATCTGCGCCATTCCACCAGCTAATATAGTAAATTATGTGATCTGGTATATATCTATATATATAAAAGAGAAAAGTCACTGACTGACTGACTGACTGACTGACTCACTCACTCATCACCGCCCTGGCAAAACCGGTGGGCCTATAAGCTTGAAATTTGGGGTGGGTGTTCCTTCTGTGATGGAGGGGTGCACTAAAAACCGGTTTTTGGAAATTCCAACCGGAAGGGGGTGAAAAGGGGCGCAACGTGTTTTCCTCCCTATACTTTGCATTGAGAATTGCTGACTCATCAACATTCCGCCCCAACTGCTGGGCCTGAAGCATGGAATTCTGGGAGTTCCTTCTGTCACCTGAACTCCCACCAAGAACCATCTGGAGAAATTTAACCCTTCAGGGGCTGAAAAGGGGGCAACGTGTTTCTGTCCTATGCTTAACATGGGAGACTGAATAACATCCAGCCAATTTGTTGCTCAGATCCTGGTGCACTGGGGGATGTTGTTCGGAGGAAGAGGTTGCGCTGGCGAGAATGCTGCGCATGAGGGGAAGTTGCGCACGGGGGGAAGTTGCGCACGGGGGGAAGTTGCGCACGGGGGGAAGTTGCACACGGGGGGAAGTTGCACACAGGGGGAAGTTGCACACGGGGGGAAGTTGCGGAAGTTGCGCATGGGAGGAAAGTTGCGCATATGGAAAGTTGCGCATGGGGGAAGTTGCGCATGGGGGAAGTTGCGCACGGGGGGAAGTTGCGCACGGGGGGAAGTTGCGGAAGTTGCACACGGGAGGAAAGTTGCGCATGGGGGAAGTTGCGCATGGGGGAAGTTGCGCATGGGGGAAGTTGCGCATGGGGGGTTGATGCGCATGGGGGGTTGATGCGCATGGGGGGTTGATGCGCATGGGGGGTTGATGCGCATGGGGGGTTGATGCGCATGGGGGGTTGATGCGCATGGGGGGTTGATGCGCATGGGGGAAGTTGTGCATACTGGGTTGATGCGCATGGGTGAAGTTGCGCTTGGGGGTTGATGTGTATGGGGAAGTTGCGCATGGGGGGTTGTTACGCCTGGGGGAAAGTTATCCATGGGGGGTTGATGCATATGGGGGGATGGGATACGGGGGAATTTTACTCCTGCAACGCGGGTACGCCTTTCGCTAGTAATATAGTAAATTACCTGTTCAGCCTTACTTGCTCTGGTGACTCTTCCGCTATCTTTCAGTGCACAGGAAGCTGCTCATGCCTCACCATCATCATCTCAGCAGTCAGCTCCTATGTGATGTAAAAGCTATAGTACTCACCTTACAGCACAATCCTAACCATATCAACTCAGAAGTAAGCCCTGCTGTGTACAATGGATCTTACTCCCAGGAAAGTGTATTTAGAATAGCAGCCTTAGAGAGCTTTCCTATGCACTTATCAATTATTCCCAGGATATAATCCATCTGATATTGCTACTGCACAACTCCAAGCATAGCTCCAACTCAACCGCTCCTAAAATGAATATAATAGTGGTTGGGTGAGCTCTCTAAAAGCTCTGAAACCGGATGATAGTCAGCAGCTGTTTTGCCTTGCTATTTCAGCATGTGATCCGAGAAAATGGAGCTGGACTTTGAAGAATGATGAAAGCCTTTCAACAGATAGAACCCTAGCTTGTTGTTTACACTTGGTTATTCTAGACTACTTGCAGCATCTCAGAAAGAAGGAAGGAAAAGGAAGGAAAGAAGGAAAGAAGGAAAAGGAAGGAAAGAAGGAAAAGGAAGGAAAAGGAAGGAAAAAGAAGGAAAGAAGGAAAAGGAAGGAAAGAAGGAAAAGGAAAGAAGGAAAAGGAAGGAAGGAAGGAAGGGGGCCCAGTGCTGTTCTTGTCCCAATTCCAGGATCATTGCCACCCTTGCCTGTTGTTGCCATTCCTGCCCCTGTCTGGCCAATTTCCCCACCTCTTGGATATTCACAACCCTGTAAGGTAGGAACTTCAGCAGGGCCTCCCGTAGGATCTGTTGTGAAAGAGGATTATATCAAGTCCTCAGTTTTGATAAGGCAGCACCATTATTGGACTGGATCCAAGTTCTCTCTTGCATAGGCTTTGAAAGTTTGCTGCAGTCCTGAACAAGACTTTGCTACCCCATTGGAATCACGATCCACAAGTTGAAGAACTCTGTACTAGTGGGGACTCAATGCAAATTTCAGTGTAAAACAGAGACTGGAAAATATGCTCACTGAGTCACCACAGAAAATGATCAGTAGCAATCTATGTGGAAAAGCAACAGTGTAGATGTTACATCAGTGTGATGACTTTCTGAAAGTCTGAAAGTTAAAACCGACAACAAATGCATCCATCTTTGTTTTATAGGGAGCTCCTCTCTCCAGCATCAATGGCTGTGTCACCACGGACTGTTGCTTCTTATTACCCCTCACTGACTTCCACTTGAGGGTAATTGGCACAAGGCAGTAAAAAGGCAAGATGACACTGACAGCTGCATCCTGGTTCACTCATCCAGATTATCGAGTGGAACCTGCAATGTCCCCCAGTCAAATAACACCATGTCTGCACATTCTTACTACACATTGGGCAGGCCCAAATTCTTTTCAGCATATTAAACAAATAATATGCTGCAACACATCATTGTTAATACTTTGCAACAATAATCACTGTAAAAATATTTGAGTGTCAGTTGACAGCTTCATGTATTCAGACGAGGTTCTCTTTTCAGCGTTCAGTAATTATCTCTGAATAAGTCTGTTGTCATTGGGAACAATTGGACGGAGTATCTATTCAGGGGAATCTGCTAGTATGGCCAAGTGTAATCAAATTTACAGAAGAATCCTAAGTGTTTCTATTCAAAGGTAAGTTCAATAAGTCTAATAGAACATACTCCTAGGTAATTGTGTATAAGGATTGCACCCTGGCAATCCTGCCTCTACTATTGCAAATACTGTCTGTCTGTGACTCTTACTTGCTTGTTACTTACTTGTTTGTTACTCTTACTTACTCTTGCTTGTTTGTTACTCTTACTTGCTTGTTACTCTTACTGCCTGGCAAGTTACTCTTACTGTACTCTTATGGTTACTCTTACGGTAACTCTACTGCCTGGCAATCCTGCCTCTACTATTGCAAATACTGTCTGCCTGTGACTCTTACTTGCTTGTTTTTCATTATATGTTTTGTTTTTGCTCTTGTTGATATAGCCACATTATATTTAGAAGATGGATGATGTACTCATTAAGATTAGGGATGTGGCGTGGGTACAAATGGGTGGAGAGGGTGCAGAAGACTCCGTTATTGATGTGGAACACCACTACTGGCAAAAACTGTGAAAAACTTGGTGCTTTTAAATAATACCATCATACTATATATCATTAGAAGACTAATTTAGTACAGAATGCCATGAAAACCAGCACACTAAAATATCTGTATTCTACCAAAAGTTATAGCCAAATAACCTGAAAAGGGAAACATACCTGACCTATATAACAAAAAGTGGATTTCTTTATTTCAAAACTGACCAAGCCAAAGAGGCATTACAACATATCAGGGAACAAATAAGGTGTTAGTATGGATCTGCACTCATTTCCATGGATCAGAATTAATAGTATAACTCTTATTAAGAGCACAATCCTAACCATGTCTGCTCAGATGTAAGCCCCATTGTGTCCAATGGGTCTTACTCTCAGGAAAGTGTCTTTAGGATTGCAGCCTAAGTTACTAGCAAAAATGTACCCGCGTTGCGGGAGTAAAATTCCCCCGTACGACATCCCCGCACTGAGTATCAACCTCTGTGCGCAACCCACCGCGAGTCAACCCCCCATGCGCAACATCCTCCCCAGTGCAACCGCTCCCTCCTAACAACATTCCCCCAGTGCACTAGGCAGCAAATACCAAATTGGCTGGATGTTGGTCAGTCTTCCATGTTAAGTATAGGACAAAAAGACGTTGCACCACTTTTCAGCCCCTTAAGGGTTAAATTTCTCAACATAGGTTATTTGTGGGTGTTGATGTCACAGAAGGAACACTCTTCCCAAATATCACGCTTCTAGTTCCAGGGGTTGGGGCAGAGCATCCCTCAGTCAGGGATTCTTCAATGGAAAGTTTAGGGAGGAAAATGCATTGTGCCCCTTTTCACCCCCTTCCAACTGGAATTTCCGAAAACTGGTTCTTAGTGGATCCCTCCATCAAAGTGTGAACATTGGGAAGGGTGTTCCTTCCATGATGGAGGCAACTACTAAGAACCAGTTTTGGGAAATTCCAACTGGAAGGAGATGAAAAGGGGCACAACGTGGTTTTGTCCTATATTTAATATTGAAGACTGACTGATCAACATCCAGCCAATTTGGTGCCCACTGCATGATTCACTGGGAGGGAGGCTGCACTGGGGAGATCTTGCACATGGGGGGCTTGATGCACATGGGGGCGATGGTGTGCAATGGAGGGGTTGATGCGCAATAGGGGAGTAATACGCATCAGAGGGATAATGTACAGGGGTATTTTACTCCCACAACATGGGTACATTTCACTAGTATGTAGGCTCCAATACTAACCTCCATCTATGCTGGCATAATTCATGGCACAAGTTCCATACTAGCCTGCGGGGGGGGGGGGGGGGGTTGGTGGTCTTACAAAGGTTTCATAAGGAGCTTCTACTCCAGAGGCACGTGCACAAAGATGTGCTGGCCTAAATTGGTTAAGATTCCACCCTTGTTCTGTATTATTTAGATTTGGGGGAGATCCATTCTATAGGAGATGCAATTTGCTCTGGCACTAGGTGATGCAAACTCTAGTGACATGTCTAAATGTACCAGCTCTGCTTAAGAGGAAGGGCCAGGAAAATTAGCACTGGATTTTTACCATTCAGCTAGTATTAAATTCTTCTGTGTATCAATGTCCTTGATCTCATGCAATTCAAATGTACCATTTCCAAATGCGCATAAAACATAGCCTGCACTGAAAGGGCATGGTAAACCATTCCTTTAAGATTCTAGCACACTTGAAATCTGGCTGACAATTGCAACGCAGGCTTCAGATCTTCAAACCTTTGTCTCTAATGTGAGAAAACAAACCCACTTTCTGAGCTGTGAGAACCACAGTTGCCACGTAGCAATAGACAGCAGCCTTTCCCCCTACAGCCTGCCCTCCGGCTCTGCACTTTAATAAGCTCAATGCCAACCCGGAGTGTGCCTTAACTGCTTGAACACCTGTCATTTCCCCCAGAAATCGCTTCCGGGCTTGTCTTTTACAACCCACTACCTTGTTAATGCGCTTACCTTGGACATATCTGTAATACCTGATCGCGTTCCATAATAATCTTTTTTCTCAAAAATATTGTACATCAGTGAACACACGCAAAGTGGTTTAGATGTTTTGCCTCCATGTCATAATAGTCTTTCCCATTAGGTCCTACTTACAGTCTAGTAGTCCATGAGGGTTTTGCCCCAGGGAGAAGCACTTCTTCAAGCTTCTTCTTCAGCATTGCATAATTAATCCTTTCCTTTTCAGCCGGTAAGCTTTGGGGAGCATCCTATACCCATGTGACTCAGTCCATAGTACGTGTGGATTAAATGCCACAGATAGGCAGGACTCAAATACCATTTTTTTCTAGGGATCCCATTTTTCAAGCTCCTTAACATTTCTGGCTGCCTGAGTTGTATTTCTGTCCACATACAGAAGTATGGACTGTATTGCTATTGATTATACACGATATTCATAACCTTTTGGTTGTTCTCCCATCATAGATGTTCCCTCCTCATGGACAGGGAATGTGACATGGTCTCCTGTCGTGGGTTCCGCTGAATGGCATTGAAGTGTTTTCTGCAGAGACAAAGGTTGAATGCTGAGAGGTGGGGCAAGCCATCAATCTGCCTACAGAAAAGTTGGCAGAGAAGTTGGCAACTTAGAGAAGGAAAGTGTGCACAAGACTGTTGATGGTACTGTATTAATTTAAGTCATTTATACTCTGCCTAACAATAAAATAATAAACACTAAAATATCATAAAATGTCAAAGACTTGACTAACAGCACAAAGAACTATAAGGCAAATCAAGCCAATTATAAAAGCAGCAACAGTACATCACAAGCAGCAGCAAATGACATAAGATGATACTATGCAACATTTACCCCCTCTGCATGGCCCGCCTATTGGGAAGTACTACTGAAAGTAACTGGTGATGTCATTGCCATTTACTTCCAGATTGGGGAGGCCCAATATATCATAGCTAACATATATAACAGGATCAAGGAAGATGGATTATTTTAGCATGTCAGAAGCACACAAAGGAGTTCTGCCCACCAAGACTTTCACTGCTACTTTTCACATTACGTTGTTTGTCTTGCTGCCAAGCTGGGGAGTCCCACACATATCATCTGACACTGACATCTCAAATACCACTTTTGGTACAAGAATCACTAGTTGAGAAACTCTGGCCTTAGAGAAGGATTAAGTAGTTGGCAAACAACAGCCCTGCAGATGCAGATCCACATAGACTTTACAGGGACCAAAATGATTTTGATCCACATGGACTTTACGGGGATCAAATGTGAATTGTTCACTCTCCATTCTTCTGAATCACATGCCATTCAAAATAGCAAATCCCCACAAAGCTTTATTTTGGGGTAAATAATCAGGTTATAGAAAGGAAATCCTCAGGAAAACCAGACATTGACACTGAGTGACTCAAAGATGTTTTGATACCTATTCTAAGCATTTTCTGCACCATAGATTGTATTCATGTTTTTATATTTATTTTCCAATTATCTTATCAGTTATCTAAGATGTTATGTCCTCTGCCTCTCCTTTTTAAACCCAATATTATGTCCATTCAAATAATCCAGTTGTTAATCTGTACACTATGCCCCAATGATGAAAACTTTACTCTGATTGATTTAAACAACAACAACAACAACAACACATGTTTCAAATCTCTCTCGTTCTGTGTGTGTTGTGTCTATTTTGAATGGGGTCATAGCTCAATGGGCAGGTACCTGGTAGCGTCTTCAGGAAGGACTTGATCCATGGAAAACTATTACCAGACAATGCTAATTTAGGTGGTCCAGTGGTCTGACTCAGTCAGAAGTAAAGGCCAGAACAAAAAGGTCAGAGTCAAAAAGTCAGAGTCAGAGAAATGCTGATTATCGGGAAGAAACAGAGGTTGAAGGTGCTGCTTGTCTTAACCTCATCACTACTTGTTGCGTGCTTTGCCTTTGTGCTTAGGAGGCCAATGCAGGAAAAGCTACCTTACATCCTTTGACAAAAGCAGATGTCACTAGCATCTCGTATGTCACTCTGAGATAGCAGCCCAGCTGTCATGTGGTGTGGATCAAGAGAAGGTCACTAAGTGCACAAAAATAACATACGGGAACACAGAAAAACAAAGTGAAACTCATAAAAGGCAGCAGACATAGTCTGGTGGTTGAGCGAAACGCAGGGCATAATTCCCTCAAATACATACATACGTACATACATAAGTAAGTTGAAGCACTTGCAGGACAACTAAACTAATGTCCGTAGCACAAAACTGAAGAGAAGTGCTTGGTGTGGTCTATAAAGAGAAGTACCTGTTCCATAATTCTTATTAGCAGTGAGTGGATTCACACAAGACTAAAGGCACAACATTTCCTGCCTTGGGGTGTTTGGGAAAGGGAAGCCCAAGAAAACCCCCTTGAAATAATGTCAGAGAAATCCAATGATCTGTAAGTTTGTATATAAATATGTGTTTGTTTGTAGGGAGGCTGCCTCTTGGCCCAATCAAGAAATGGACAGTTGTACAGAGATGGGGTCAATGCCTAGCTTGCACCATTTACCCTTGCTTGAACTAATTAATGATTTTAATTCCCATGGACTATCCATGTGTCTTATGTGTCATAAAACAGTAAGGGCATCGCTAATCTGAAACAATCCTGAGTTTGCATTAAGAATATCAGGACCATACTCAATCGGATCAAAATTCAGCCTTCTCTTTGCAAGATTCCCACTTATCTGAAGGCACAGATTATCCACTCCTGGGATAATGTTCCAAACTATCTGTGCCTACAAAGATACAGAAAATTGGTGAGTACAGATCTGTTTTGTTGAAGCAGACCCAGGATGAGCTGGAAATATAAGGCCAATCAGAAAATTTCAATGCTATCTGAACAGATCCAGCATGGGGCAGGCAACTGCTAACATCTAGGATCTTCCAGATGCTGGTATGTTACCACAAAATATAAAAGAGGATCCTTGGAGTGGGAGAGACAGTGTGTAATAATTATATAGTCCTTTTTGAGTCTGCAAAGCACATCCCACTTGTCATCTTGACAGGTCTTGACAACAATGCTAGAAGACAAGACTTCTTAATACTTGATACTTTGGTATCAGCCCCACATTGCAGCCTGGGCTGAGAAGGATCAGCTTGCCAAATGCAACCTAGTAACAATTTATGGCAGAGGTAGAGATTTGAACTGATGTTCTGACTCAGATTTCAGAGATTTAAAACCAACACTCCAGGCCCTGCCATCATTGCAAGCCATGATGCCATTACAATCCATGATGGGTGTGTGTGTATGTGTACAGTATGCATAGATAGATCAAGGTGACCATATGCCATAACCAAAAAGAGAACAAGGTCCCCCAAGATGTAGGACACCCAAGAAAAATGTAGGACATGACAATATAAAAGCTAAAAACACTCATATATGGTATATTGCTTTCATGTGGTTAATCTAAACACTATCTTACTTATTATTAAATTTAAAACTACTACATAGGATTTTTTACACATAATTTATTATTTACAAGAAGGCTATGTGCTGCCCTCTTCCAAGGAAAAAGGAGGACATTGATTTTTTTTCCGGATACAAGGATAAAAATTCAGGACATATGGAAAAAGAGGGCATATGGAAAAAGAGGGCATATGGTCACCATGAGACAGATGTAGATATAAGGCAATGTCAGTGCCAAATGGTACGGCATCTTGCTGCAGGTGACTTGTATGCTCCTTGCAAGTGACTTGTGTGCCCACACATATCATTAAATGTATGTGCACTTTTAAAATAAATGTTAAGGTGTCACCTTGTGTGCTACCTGAGGTTTCTGGAGGGCTGTTATGAGGTATAGGAAGCTGGACTAGATGGGCCTTTACCTGATCCAGTGGAGGCTCTTAGATTCTTATTATGTTCTGATGCATCAAAGGCTGCTACATTGTGAACAAAGGCAATCCCTGGCTGGTTTTAATCAGCCCGTGATTGAACTCGGCTGCCTTCTGCGTCCCTTGCGGAGTTTTCCAGGCCAAAGAACACTGCAATAGCAACTGCTAGCCTCAACTTTGAAAGAGGAGAAGGAAAAGGTGAAGCCAAAAAGCATATATATTTGCCATATCTCATCCCTCCATCACCAAGCTCACACCCTCATCCCCTTTCAATGTCTTCTAAAAAAAACACAGAGCCAATTTCACAGCTCTGAAGGGAATACTAGAGCATGACCATTACCATTTCAGAACCTGAGGCTGAGCAGGGTAATGGAGAAAAATCGCACTTCACCTAAGATCTAATGAGGATCAGTGAAGTAATGCCAAGCAGCAAGGAAGGCTGATGCCAAGGGAGTGAGCCAAAGCAGCTGATTAGCCAAGGCCTTAAAAGAGGCCTCTTTTTCATCCAAGTGCTCAGCCCGGATCTTGCTTGCTGACAAACTGCTGAAGCCCTTAGTCTACCACTAGCCTTGAAAGCCAAAGGCAACAGAATAATTATTTCAGTGATGAATATAGATGTGCCGAAGAGGGTAGCAAAGAAAAAGAACCCTGCTGAAAGCTGGAAGTTAGGATTTTGTGTGTTTATGTCCATGGTGGAATGAATAAAGCAAGACCCTGGTGGAATGAATAAAGCAAGATTTCATAAGTTGCAAGACAAGACAACACAGGATAACTAGGAAGAAATAGTGGTTCTGTGCTGTCACTGTCCAGTCATTGCCATTTAGAGGAGGAAAGAGGAAGAAGATTGGCTACAATTTTTTTTCCCAAGGTGGCAACCCTCTTTTAACCATATTGCCCCCGATAATGTATTAGATTAAAGAAGAACAGATTTACAACCCAATCCTACGCATGCCTACTCAGAATTCTGTTTTATTGAGTTTAATGGGACTATCTCCCAGATAAATATTTATAGAATTGCAGGCTAAGTGGGTCTGCCCCTCATTATACAGACACTGGAATAACTTGCATGTAGAAGTATAAATCTACGATATATTCCAGATTATAGCTACAAATGAACCCCCAATTTACCATACAGAACAGGGAAAATAGCCTAATTTAGAGGAAAAATAACTTGTTCTTGTCGCTGTTGCTACTAGGGTCAGAATCCTTTGCTGACCTGTGGCAAATAATCCTTCAATCTACATTACTTTCACTTCTGCCTACCCTGTTCCAGGGCCTGAATAAAGGACATTTTGTGGTCTGACAGTGAAACTCAAGGTCAGACTGATTCCCAACTATTTCTCTTTAGTCTCTGCATGCAGAAGGTCCCAGGTTCAATTCTTGATATCTTCCAATAGGGAAAAGTTCCTGTCTGAAGCCCTGGTGCAGAGTACTGAGTTCATTAAACCAGTGAAAATGACAGTATAAGGTCATTTCCCATGTTCTCATAATTCCAACTTGTCTCATACACTCCTTACCTCTTAATGTATCATTATCTGCTTTTTTCTAGCCCTGTCTATTTTCTGCACACCTTTGGCCTTCTCTCTCCTTCTTCCTACCTTCCTTACAAAATCTCTCCCTCCCTTATCCTCTGCCAACCTCCTTTTCCCTTTATGTGTGTATGCATTCACGTGTCTGTCTGCTAACTAGATAATGGCTAAGGAGCATTACTCACATTGATGGGTAAAAACCACTCCATTTTCTCCTTTAGTGTAGGGCATTGTTATCCAAACCCTCACCCAGGAGCAAAATGTGGCCCACAGTGAGCCTCAGTGTGACCCATGGCAAGACCCCCAATCTGACCCACAAGCAAGCCCTGTAATCCTCTGGATGTGTCCATAATATACTCATATTTGTAAATTTATTCAAATTTGAAATGTAAATCATTTTTTCTTCCCCCAACACAGTGTCAGACTGATGTGGTCCTCTTGCCAAAATGTTTGGACACCTCTGGTGGTTTTCAGACATTTCAGGGGTCCAACACAGCAGTTCCCAAACAGAACAGCAACAAGAGCAGAGAGGACATCAGAACACCTCTTGTATATGATTGAGAGGCACATTCAGTTGTGTCTTGGAGGTCATATGTAAGGCCCTCCAGCGAGTTTGGAACCCACATTGAAACAAATCTGCAGATGCCAATCTCATAGATATGGAAGGCCCACTCCTACAACTAATCATCATCATCATCATCATCATCATCAGTTGGAATTATCCAGTTTCCCATGTTCAGGTATAACAGAAAGCAAAACATTTCCAACAGTCTCCTTATATATGAAGTGGAAGAAGTGTGTATGCAAGTCCAAGGTTAGCCACAGCTTGTTAATAACGACCTAAGCCATTACGATTCCCTGAAGCAGTCTGCAGTCTCAAAATGAGGCTCTCACTATTTTAAAAGGTTTCTAAAATGCTTAAAATTTTTAAAATTGAAAAGTCCTTTCTATCCAACATTGTAATGGATAATAATTCTTGTTCTATTCACATTCTAAGGATTTATCCTCCCTACTACCAAATAACACAAAGAAGGAATATATCTATTCTCAGGGGGAAAAAAATCTTTCCGTCTTGTTCACTGCATAAAAAGGGCCTATATCCACTTTTATTGTAGAACAGTTCAATTAGATGACAGTTGTGGTATAGAGAGATATCTAATCCACACTAAGGGCATTCACGACACCATTTCTTTCAATTATAAAATATGGCCATAGAGAAATGCTGCCACCCTTATTCATTATATTAATGTTGCTCAACCAGTCTGGTGATATGTGTGGGACTCCTGATCACTTGCCAACCAGTGGTGAGACAAACAACATGATGTGACATGTAGTGGTAGGATCAGTGATGGGATTCAAAGAAATTAACAACCGGTTCTATGCCCATCTGGCAGCCACTTTTACATGACTATTTTTAAACTTTATATGTCCTATCTCTCTTTAACAACTGGTTCTATAGAGTAGGTGCGAACCTGCCGAAGCCCACCACTGGGTATGATGCTTGGCTTGGCAGTGAGAGCTCCAAAGCTAAAGAGTTTGTTTCATAGTAAAACCCTACAATGTTTATTCAGACACAAGTCCTACTGAGCTCAATGGGACTTCCATATACATATAAATTGTCACATTTTGATAAAAGAAAGCAATACTCATGTATTTTAGGACATTCATCTCCACAAATTTCACAGAGCATGGACTGCCCAACTATATTTTTAAAATATAGTTGAAGTAGCCCTAACCCAGGAAGGATTTTTCATGTGTGATTACATCTACAAATATGCAAAAGGCAAAAGTTGATGCTGAGTTTTGGGACATGGTAGAAATATAGTATAGAAAATTACCTGGTCCAGTTGCTCAGTGATGAGTTCTACTATCTGCTTCTGTAAGAAGGAAACTTCTAATGCCAACATCCATTCAACAGTTTCTGCTCAGTGAAGGTAAAATTGGACTTGATCCAGTTTCACTCCTGTATCACTATGCTACAATAATGAATCTTAATTTATGTAGAGCCCAATCCTATACCTGTCTACTCAGAAGTAAGTCTAATTACATTATATTCAAATGGATACATTATAAATTATATTTAAATGGTGCTTACTCCCAGAAAGTGTGGATAGGATTGCGGCCTAATTCAAACATTACAATGTACCTTGTATATTCATTTTTTTACATTACTATGTACCATCATAGTTCTATTGAGTCTGTAAGTCAAATCATTGATAAGCTGAATCAGGATAACACTGATAATAATATTTCATAAATAAGACTGTTTGAAAACAGAGGTCAGTGATGATTATTATTTCTTCATTTACTGGCCTAGATTTTCACACTGAAGGCACATTTTAGAAGAACTGCATTTAACACCTTGCAGCTTTGGTTGAGGTGCTTATATTTTGATTGAGGAATCCAGTATAACCCATCTATGATAAGAATCTTTGGTTCTTATATAGTAAATTCCCAAACAAAGGGTGTTGAAAAATTGTTCAGATTTTATCAATAGGGACGCCCTGATAAAACATTGCACATTTTACACACACTCTCACACACACTCACACTCAGAGAGAATCATATAGCTAAGAGTTGTTTATATAACTTCTGGACACAGAATACGAGTCACGTGCACACACACTCAATCCCTCGCATGCATCTGAATAGACCTAGCCATCTAAGAAAAGATTAGTATGCACACAGAGCAAGAGGCCAGGGAAGGGGTAATGTTCTTCTCTTCTCTGTGCTTCAATGAAAGAGAAAAACATTCATCATGGGCAAAATAGTTTGGTAGCATGGGGGATGCTCAGATTTCCAGCCCCAGCCCCAGCCCCAACTGAGGGCCCAAACCTATCCAACTTTTCAGCATCCATGCAGCCACAAGGTAAGGAACCAAATGTTCCCTTACTTTGAGGAGGCCTTTGTGACTACCTCCCCAACACAGGATACAGTGTTTGCCCCATTGGAATAATTGCACCATCCCTGGAAAGTTGGATAGGATTGGGCCTTACATACTTAGAACATCTTAAATCTTAAAAATCATCTTAAAATCAGCACAGTGAATGAAAAATTATTTTTTCAGTGTGGTCTGAAATAGTCACTGAAGCAGTTTAGCTTTCCAATTATTTGTTAATACTATCCTGTGACTCGGTTTTCAACAATTGTCTTCAAATCTCACTGACACATACACATGCTTGTATGCATGTTGGATCTCAATGAACCTGGACCAAGGAATCCCAATTTCTACCAGCATATGCAATCTCACGGTTTTATATCTTTTTGTTTAGTTACTTTTCTAAAAGTGGTGGAGCATTGTTTTATGACAGAATGGGAAAAGAAAAAAGGCAAATGTAGCAGAGTATAATAGCATCTGCTACTTGAATCCTTAAAGTATTTAGAACATGGAGCATGCTCATTTTAAAAGAGATTTGCACAAGCAAATCATCCCATAGACTTGTGGAAACAAAAATATTATAGATGCTCAACTACAAAGTATCACACTAGAATATTTTAGGCTTGATTTGATGTGTGGTACTCAAAATAGGCAGCAATAGCAGCCAGGAAAGTATTGTCCTTTTTAATATTTTGATGGGACTTGCATTTAATAATATTAAATATCCCCTTTACAATTGATCCTGCACTTATATGTATTGTAAACGGGTACAAAATGTCAACTGTAGCCCACAATTCCATATGCTTATATAGACAGAAATACAACTTCAAATTTCACCAGATCTTCAGGAGGTGGGAATAAGGCAGAGCAACTGTGCTTTATTCTGTCTTGAAAGTATCCTATTATTAGTGTGACTTTTTCCTGCTCCACCATTTTTTTTTCTTTTTCCACATCCACGAGAACTAGAATCATTCTGTTACCAAAACTGTTTAGTGTTAGGAATTTTTTAAAAATGCAAACTTATGTTAAAACACCTTGTTCAGTTCCATACAATTTCTAAACTTCTAACTGTAACTGCAACCATCAGACAGGTTTCTGTTCAATAAATTAGTCTGTATTTACATGGTTCAAAGTTAAGCTTTTATTTGGTTTTAAATTAAAAAAATAAATTTCATTATTAAAGAGTGGAATGAGTCTAAACTAATGTTTACATATTAGTTTACTTGGTTTAGAATACCACCAGAGAGAAACAATAAAGGTGTACTGTATCACCCAAACAGAAACCTTTTGTTAGAAAGTTTGACAGTGGTATAATTCAGTGTAATTGGAAAAAGTCTAATACGTTTACAACGCATATTAGAAGTAAACATCTGCCATTCGTGCTACCCACATCTATGTTTCCCTCTTGAAGTCCATTACTGTGTTCAGGGCACTACACCACAGTGCTAATATCATCAGCTTCCTCTGGTTTCTTTTGCCTGCTTGGCAGGGATTTCAAGTACTCAAGGTGCCTGCGTGCATCCTCTTGATTTTGCCGCACGTAATAGACTACGTATGAGATCACCATGGTGAACCAGCCAAACATGGTGACCAGCATGGCATAATCAGTAGTCCTTTTAGGAAGGTTGCAGAGGTCAGGATCGATAGCATTGAGGAACGGCCTCCCAGCATGTTCGTCTATGTCTGAAGTCTTACAGATGACACTGTTGGCTGTTTCATGATTGGACGCCATGCTCCTTAGGACCTGCTGAAGAGTGCAGTCACAGTGCCAAGGATTGTTTGCAATCCTGGCTCTGGCTTTTAAGTTATTGAAAGCATTTTTGTGCACACTTTTAATCCGGTTGTCTGACAGGTCCAGCATCTGCAAGGATTCCGCCACCCCTTTGAATGAGTGTTCGTCTATAAATTCAATAATGTTTTTGGATAAGTTCAGGACTTTCAATTGGTGCAAGTCCTTGAAAATTTCATTGGGGATGGAGGTTATCTGATTGGAATCTAAATAAAGTAAGACGGTCTCAGGAGGAAGATCTCTGGGTATTTCCTTGAGGTTGGCGTTGCTGCAACTGACATTTAAACCTCCAGAATGGGAACAAAGGCAACCTTTGGGGCACATACTGGCAGAATGAAAGCACAGTATCATGAGGACAAAGCTTTGTAAGAGCAGACACATGGAGAGGGAGCGAGTTAACCACAGGTCTACCAAATGCATGCTGAGATGTCAGCATAATCACATGGCCACTTCTCATTTACCCAATAGTGGTGGCAAAGGATCTCGGGCAGAAAACTGCAACCTCATTCTCTGTAGTGATGACATTCAAGAATGTGCTAATGTGTAGACTTCCTCATGATCATTCCTGAAAATTTAGAAAAAGAAAAAGAAATAAACAAGAAAAACCACACCAAAAGACCACAAATACAGATGATTCTTTTCCTTAAGGATATTTGTATGCTGCTTTTAACAAAAATGTTCACACTGTGGTTTACATATCATAGCATTTTAACAGAGAATGGATGAGTTTTTCTATTTTTAACCCATTTCTGCCCAGTCCACAGGGATACACATTTGGTCCCTGCTACATGTATGCAACGTTGGACAAAAATGGCTTAATGTATAATGGGATTTATGTGCATTAACACCATTTTAATTGTTGTCTTTAAGAGGACAAACATCACATAGCTCCAACATACCAATTCTTGGGAGAGACAGTTCCTTTTTAAAAACACAGGGTTTTCTAGAACAATGGTAATAAAACTTAATTACTTTCTTCCTTTTACAGTTGAGGACGCATTAATAAGATTTACAGTGGTTCGCCAGCCCCAGTAACAAATTAGGCAAGCATTTTTGTGCTTAATGACCTTGCAACAAAGTATTCCATCTAGCTTTAAATTCAAATTAAACTATTTAACAGTAGCAGAATTTTTACAAGGATACATTCATTATCAAGAGAGTTTCAACCAAATATTGCAGGATGTCAATGAACAAATGCAACTTTCCTTCTTTAATTTCTCACCAACTTCTTTTTGCTTTCAGTATCTACTATGTATTAAAAAGAACTTTGCTACCTGACTGCAGCAGGGACTCCAGAGATAAAGTGTCATGAACACTCTTAAGTTTTAATTTTAATGGCTTCAGTAGTAAAACATTAAAGATTGTATTGCTTACAAAGATCATAGGAAACAAAATTAAGGTTCTTAAATTTTTCTAAATGAAACACAAATGAATCTTTTTGCCTTTGAAATATCTTTGAGAAAGTTAAATATCCAAATAGCTTTTCCTCCACTAACAGTGACCCCAAAACAAAACAACCCCCAAAACAGTACAATCTCTTTATCCTCCTCCTTTGTTATGAATTCAGTTTTATGATCATGGCAGGTTGATTTATCTTTTTTCCTTTTATGTAGAAGCTCAGAAATCTGCACTGTTTCCAATTTTTATTTACATAGAAATGAGTCTTATTTGAACATACAGCAAAGTTACTGCTAACTGAATTTTGGTATTGCAAAATGTGTGAAATTCCATAGGAAAAGCATCTGAAATCTGATTCAGATGCTTTTGTCTGCCACTGGGGGAAAACTTGCACATAAAGCTGTCCTCCTAACTGAAAAAATTAAGGCTATAAGTATGCTGGAAATCATATCATCAGGGAATGAAAAAGTATACTTATCAGCTGGTCATGAAAAATGTATATTAGGAAATCCTAGTTCAGACATTAAGGCTGCAATCCTAATCTCCAGTTAAGCTGGCCTACGCTCCAGTGTAAACCATGTTCTGACCTGGAGATGTCACACTCCAGGGAGAGGCTTGGGCCATTGTATAGACATGTGCTTGCCTCTCTACATCACCATGGGAATGGGAAGACCGATGAGTTGTGCTGGTCTAGGTTAGGATTGCACCCTTTGGCACTTTGATGAAATGTATCATTTCACCCTAGAAGTGCAATCCTATTCACATCTACTCAGAAATAGATCCCATTGTGTTCAGTGAAACTTGCTCCCCCCAAAGTGAATGCTACCAGTGAGTTGCAAGGTGATTCTACGTGGGTTGTAAAAAGTTTCTGAAATATTTTTTTTAAAGTTTGTAAGGACCCTTGTGCAGTTTGCTGAAGAAAACGGCAGCAACTGGCAATCCGGATAGAGAGATTCCACTATTTTGGATGGAATGCAAATTATGGTAAGAGATAATACTCAGACCTCCCAGATTAAAATATCACATTTTCTGTAGTAATTGGCATGTCATAGATCATATTTGAACCCAGTTTCATCCTTTTGTCTGGCCTCAGTTGTCCCTAATTGCATATCTTGCTTCCCATTTCAGTCTTCTGAGTACCCTAGAACATCTGTAAAGAAGTGGTTCCCCCAAACTGTGTGTTAGGACCCAATTTTTGCCACAAAATCAATGGGGCAATATGGACCAATCAGTATGGGCAATCAATCGGATTATATGCTTCAGGGGCCTCTACTTCTACTGGGAGAGAGTACAGTTGCCAAATCACAATTATGGCCATACCGCTTGACATCTATCTACAGTATTTATATAACGCTTTCCAACTAAAAAGTTCACAAAGTAGTTTATAAGAAAATGAAAAAAATTAACAGCTAATGGGTCCCTGCCCCAAAAGGGCTCATAACCTAAAATGCAAAAAGAACATCAGCACAAGCCACTGTAACAGATATTGCTGGGGTATGTAGGCCAGTTACTCTCCCCCACCCCCCGCTAAATAAAGGAGGAAAACCCACATGAAAGAGTGCCTCTTGCCCAGTTAGCAAGGGTTGCCCAGTTGACATTCATAAACCAGGCAGCAGAAGCCTTTTGGGACGTATAAAGTTAGATGGGTCCCAATACAGTGTCTTTCTTACCCCAAGAGCAACCAAAATTGTCCCATGGGACGCAGCAGAGCCCATGTTGGCATTGCTTTATCATTGTGCAGGAGGTTTAATTAGGACTGGATCATTTGTGTTATTAGCAATTAGTATGTTTTCAAAACACAGCTGTACTTTAAATATTGTTGATTCTCATATTCTAGTTATAGACCAACCCCCAAATCTAGAGTAACTACAGGAACACTTAAGAGACTTTACGTGCACCCATAGTTACTGCACTACCTAGTGAAAACCTATGGGAAATTCATATTGGAATCCAGAGTAAGTTGTTCTTACACCGGAGCAAGGACTCCCTGTAAGTTACTCTGGATTTTGCCCCAAGTACAATAACTAAACTTCACACAATACTTATGTGTAATGCTAACATATCCCAGCAAAAAAATACAAAAAGTAAAAACTGTGTCATGTATTCCCACAAGTTTTTTAAAGCAAAGACAGTTTCTCCCCAAAACTTGCAACTCAATTTTTTTATAATACATGAAACAAAATAACATAGATGCTAAAAC
The DNA here is from genome assembly GCA_030015325.1 of Cryptoblepharus egeriae. NCBI lineage: Eukaryota > Metazoa > Chordata > Lepidosauria > Squamata > Scincidae > Cryptoblepharus > Cryptoblepharus egeriae. The sequence continues at coordinate 38,557,928 of JAREYC010000004.1, read as the reverse complement.
TATTGCAGGTGCTCCTGATACTAAATTCAAATTGCACATTTCTTTTCATACAGAGAAGAATTTTTACATTTAATGTGAGTTTGGAAAAGTAAAAAAAAAAATCCCAGCTAGACAGGTGGAGCTGGGCATTAGGAAATTCAGACACATTATGGAATAAAAAGCAAAAGACTGAAGAGCTTAATGACTTACTGCAGCTTTGATGAGAAGCCTTGGGAGTTGATAAGGAACCTTGTTTCTGCTGATATCCTCATAAGATGCTCCTTTCGTTTGTCAAAGAGGTAGAAAAGGATCTTACTGGATGAATCACATGATGCCATCTCATCTCTTCTGGGTGAGAGGTCTTGCGGACAGAAAGAAAGACAAAAAATTGTTGCATTTTAAGATTGTCTCTTTCAAATTAACACTGCTGTTGTCTTCTGTCCATTTCATTCATGAAACTTAAAGCAATTGCTCCTCCCCCAATAAACAGAACCCTACCCCAACATTAATCATAAAGGGTGAAATAGTTCTATATACTTTTTATAAAACCAGGGATTTTGTAAATGAGGCAACAATCCTAATCCCCAGTTATGCCGGCCTAAGTCCAGGCATAAGTTTTGTGCTGGCCTGGTGGTGTTACAAAAGTGCCATAAGTCACTTCTGCCACACTCCTTGGTGGGGTGGGGGGGAGGTAAGGTTAGTGCACAGGCATACACTGACCTCCCCACACCACCACGGGAAGATATGCAAGGCGAGTTATGCTGGCCTAAACTGGTTAGGGTTGCACCCTGAGGTATACATAAAAACTCAAATGTCCTCTAAAACATATCCCTTGGACCCAGTTTCTCAGTAATTCAACAGGCCAATGTTCAGGTATTCTATTTCAATAAATATAGTATGAGGATCTTAAAAATGGGGTCTCTCAACTGAAGGTCTGCCAAGAGTTTTTTCAGATACAATTTCCAAAAAGTTATTAAAAAACTATTTAGTCTTAGAGCACAATCCTAACCATGTCTACTCAAAAGTAAGCCCCATAGTTTTCAATGGGTCTTACTCCTAGGAAAGTGTCTTTAGGATTGCAGTCTTAGTTATCATTTCTGCAAAAAGGTAATTTCAAATAGTTTGGCTTCAGCACCAAATATTTAGACATCTGGTAGTCGTGCACGTGGGATGCTAAAGCACCTCTTCCCAAATTAGCTCCTTCCTAACATTAGTAATGGAAAAAGAAAACTACATCAGGGAACCATTAATCATTGTTTCCTGAATTCGAAGTTCTTTGAGGTATTATACACAGCACTAGTTTATGGATAAAGAATCAGAACTTTATCTTAAGAAAAACTCCGATATCATGGAGCTGCATTGCAGCTCATAAGCACGGGAAAGCTGGATAGGATTGAGACCTCTGCTTCTTTCAGTTTCAATAAAGTGGGGAAAATGCCTCAAGGTCTTGCCACGAACTAAACTGAGGGGAAAAATGAGTAACCTGGAGGTCATAGAAATATGAAGACTGTACAATAGATGATCCTTAGAATAGAACCTGATGTTGGGGGAAATGAAGGCAAAAGGCCTGGTGTGCCACAGTCCATGGGTCACTAAGAATCAGACATAATGACTAAACAACAACATATAGTAGATTAAGTGGCAGTGGTGGTAATGGCTCCTACCAGTATAAAAATATATAACGGGGGTTGAGTACCGATGTGGTGCGAAACCATAACAGTCTAATCCAACATATATCTGCATGGTCATTCAGCAACACAGCAGCTGGTTATGTTGCATGCAACAGGGAATTCTTTTCGCTTCTGGAGGTCTTCTTGAGGTAAGGGAACTTATGATGACAAAGCAGTTCCAACATGTCAACTTGGGGTAAGTTTCAGCTGCTGCAATTATATCACTGGCACAAGTCCGTGTTGATCCATGAAGGTGGATCCAGCCCAGGAACGGTCCTGGAATTTGTTGTACCTAGTTCCCATCAATCACACCCCCTCCTGGACCTGATCTGCCCAGTCTCATCCACGTTCCACTCTCTCCCTGCTTCATTCAGCTGCTTCCCCTCTCCTATGTAATGGATTTAGAGCACAATCCTATGCATGTCTACTCAGAAGTAAGGCCCCTTCTGTTCAATGGGGCTTACTATCAAGAAAGTGTGGATAGGACAGCCGCTTCAGTGGGCATCTGCCAGTGGGAAGACTCCTGTCAGTATGTGTGGCCTTGCACAGTTGCAAAGTTTGTTAACCAGTTTGTTAATAAGTTGGGTGATCACATCAAACCAGAATTCTGCCAATAAAGTAAATTTGCATATCTGCAAAATGTACTGTGCTTCTGTGAATTGCTTTATTTCACAAATACTGTATGTACTCAGCACCTATTGACCCCAAGTTGAATGACCTGCTACCCTATTCCCCATGACAACCACATGATCCTTTAAATTTTGGGAGAAAAGGTATGATGTATTAATTCCCAGTTTGAATTATTCAGGGGAGAAAAAATAATAAGGAGCTGAAAAAAATTAAGTACCTCTTTGATCCCCCAGTATAGGCATAAAGACAATGACATGGAATTATTAAAATCAAATAGGCAAACTGGAATGCATTGTTTTATTATGTTGCTTAATGAAAACTTACTGTAATAAAGATAACCAAAATAATGAACTATATAAGAATGACAAAGCAGATCTTATGTTAAAAGAAATGAAAGGATAATATGCGGTAGAATAGATAAAAATAGTATGCAAGACTATCTTTCAGAAGTATATTTTGTGATGGAGTACAGAAATATAACAGCAAGAACATATGCCGATATCAAACAGTGAATATTCTGAATTGTTAAAGAAAATTAGAAAACCTAAAACTGCAGCAGGCACAATAGGAGCGGAAAATTTCAAATCATCATATTCACTGGCAGCACCTCAGAAGAATGCAGCTGTAAGACTTTCTGGGAGTTGTATTATAATAATACAGCAAACAGCCATGGAACAATAAAGAGACAATTCCCAGTTTAGCATCCCATCTCTCAAAGAGATAACTGGAGTTGAACTGCTGGTAACAAGTACCATGATGCAATTAAATCCAACACTCTTCCAGGAAGCAAACTGAACAGAAAACAACCCCAGGAATTAAGATAACATTTAGGTAAAGGAAGTAATAAAAAAACTAGTATGTGGTCCCCAAACACCAGTCAGAAAGAAGCTAATAGAGATTGCAAGAAACTCAAAAAGCTGCAGGAGAGGCTAGTTAAGAACACCTAAACTAGAACTCAGGGAGAACGTATGCCCCAAATTCATTAATTTAGTTTTAAAATACACAATTCACTCCATTCCGAGGCATGAGGTTATTATGAAAAACTGTAAAAAAATACCGTATTTCCCGGTTTATAAGACGCACTTTTTTTTCTTCCCAAAGAGGGGGAAAATGTCTGTGCGTCTGATAGAGTGATAGGGCCAATCTTGGAGCACCTTACCCCATCATATCATATGTCGTTGGATTCGTATTGAAGAGCAGAATCCAATGCAACAATCAATTTTGAGATATTTCCTTCCTATCAAAGGTTATGGCCAAAAAAGTAAAAATCAAAAATATAAAAACAAAAAATACATTTTCTGGCAATTTTTTAAGCGGGTAGGAATTTTGCCCTGGGAGGTAGGAATTTTGGCCTTGGGGTTCAGGAATTTTGGGTTTGTGTCACCCTGGCAAAGTTGCAATCCTAACCAGCCTTCCCTGGCTTGGAGACTTGCTCCAAAGTAGACATGCACAAGACCTGGTCCTGCCTGCTCCATGCCTGTGCCTCTCTCACTCTTCCCTATGTATCTACATCCCCTCACTTTTCCCTACCTACCCCCCAAAGAACCCCCCCAACTTACCTGCCTTCCTGAACTATTTGCAATGAGATTTGTGCAAAAGTCGCAAATCACTGACACTAGAGATGATGAGTTTTTGGGGTTACCAGAAAATTAAAAGAGTGCTTGAAGCTTAAAGTCTTTCCTCATTTGTTAATGATAGTGATAATGGTTCTTAATACCACTGTTGACTTTACATGGTTGAAATATTATTCTGCTATATTTTATGAAATATATCAGTACACCATTTGGTTCAGAATATTTTTTTCTTGTTTTGCTCCTCTAAACTTTGGTGCGTCTCATGGTCCGGTGCGTGTAATAAGCCGGGAAATACGGTACATTAAAAAGGCTCATTTCAAAAGTTAAAAAACCTAGCAAAACAAATTACAAAAAGCCCAAACATAAGCTCAGAAGTAGAAAGTGTTCCCAGAACATGTATAGAATTGCAGCATAAGCTTACAAAGAATACTGCAGAATTTGTGAAATAACTCAGTTGGGCAACGAAACATAAGACATTTCAATAACTTAACTGATGCACTAAATTGATTTCACTTCAGAAAATATACAGGCATTCCAGACACCCTCCTGTGGATATTGATGGGGGGTGTCCTGTGGATACTGCAGAAACCTCTCCCCACCTCCCACAGCTCTCCCACATGCCCATTACATCATTTTAAATATTTAGTGTGCAATCCTAACCTCACACACAACTCATCGGTCTTGCTGCTGTGGAGATTAAGGAGGCAAGCGCATGTCTGTTCAGTGGCCTAAGTCTCCTCCAGGAGTGGCACAGAAGTGTCTTATGACACTTTTGTGACATCCCAGGTCAGCACAGGGCTTAGGCTGGCCTAAAAATTGTCCCCACCACCACAGATATCTGAAACTGGACATGGGAGTTGTTGGGGGGGCTCCTATTCTAGCATCATTCCAGCTGACCAACATTCTGCATTCTTAGAAAACTGAAACAAGCTGCAGTCTAAAACCCCAGTTAGGCCAGTAAGTCCCAGCACAAGTCCCGTGCTGACATAGGGGTGTCACAAAAGTGCTCTACTACACTTCTGCACCACTCCGGGGGGAGGGGGTTAGGACAATGCATAGATATGCTCTGGCATTACCATAACACCATGGGAACAGAAAATGGATGAGTTGTGCCAGCCTAAATTGGTTAGGATTGTGCCAACATTGAATAATTGTTACAATGACTGTATAATATTCATCTTCTGACTTACTATAACTAAAATATCAACAATGATCACATCTGTCATAAACGTCTGTATCAGTGATGGGCTCCAGCAGGTTTGCACCTATTCCATAGAATCGGTTGTTAACGAGAGATAGGACATATAAAGTTTTAAAATAGCCATTTCAAAGTGGCTGCCAGATGGGCAGAGAACCAGTTGTTAATTTCTTTGAATCCCATCACTGGTCTGTATAGCAGGGCTTGGAAAAGGCAAACCTTTTCTAAGGCTGTAATCCTATCCACACTTTCCTGGGCGTAAGCCTCACTGACTGTAATGGGACTTACTTCTGAGTAGACATGATTAGGATTGCACTGTAATACCCTGAAACTTTAAGGCAAAAATCTGTTGCCTAAGTTATGAATACCATATACAAGTTGATCCTCCCCATTTGTGATGTTTGGTTCATGCTGCCCTGGAGAGCATGTTGTCTAAAGAGAGAGGACAACCCCTTTTGTGGGCTTCTTAGACAGTGGCACCTCACGTAACAAGTTTAATTCATTCCAGAGGCAAGCTTGTTATGTGAAACTCTCTTTATGTGAAGCAGATTTTGCCATAGGAAATAATGGAAACTCAGACAATTGGTTCCACAACCCAAAAAATATTCATATAAAAATATTAACTGTTTATAAAAATTATGACAAAACACTGTAACATAACACAGTACAAAACACTGTACTATACAGTAGCACACAACACTGCAATAAATAAAATACTGGACAGTACTGTACCTTTAAAAACCTTCATGGCTGGTGTGAGGGTTACAGTCTGGCTGCAATCTTAAAGATGCTTTCCTGGGACTAAGACCCATTGGACACAATGGGGCTTACGTCTGAGTAGACATGATTAGGATTGTGCTCTTTCACAATCACTAATAGAGTCACTGCTCTCCATTGGCTCAGTGGAATCTTTGTCTTTTTGTACAACTTTAACATTGCCAAGCTGCTGATGGGGAGCAGCACCAGAACATTGATAAGGCACACCTTCCACGCTGCCACAGACAGATCCCACATACATGCCTGGCTCAGGCTGCTCCCCCAGACCCTCCATGAGTTCCTTGGCCATGGAAGCCTGTTCCAAACTTCCTCAGAAGTGCTCTTTAAGACAAAATTTGAGGAAAATTTTGCTCTTTACACAAACGCTCTTTATTCAAGTCGCTCTTTACTCAAGGTACCACTGTACCTGTATTCTAAATGTATTCTATAACAGGCATGTCAAACTGGCGGCCCAAGGGCCACATGCAGTCCTTTGCAGGCACGCCTGCGGCCCTTGAGTGATCTCCCCGCCCCCAGAAGCAGCTCAATAGTGGAAGCAGCAAACTTGATTTTGCGCACCTTGCATGTCTTGATTTTGCGCTGGAGAAAGATCCCAGGACAAAGGAAGGCTCATGTGCAGAAGCAGCAGCTTCCCAGAGTGAGAGAAAGCGCCCAGTACCCCCAGTACTTTTCTGGGAGTAAGCCCCATTGATTATATTGCAAAATAATTGGATTGCGGCCCTCAGGAGATATAATTAATGCTATTGCGGCCCTTGGGAGACACCATTAATGCAAATGTGGCCCTCGGTATGAAATGAGTTTGACACCCTGTTCTATAATATGCTTATAAATTAATTAACCAGATAGCAAACTCTTTGCTGGCTGTTCAGAATCAGCCAATTCACATGTAATTAGGTTATACCTGTAATTTTTCACTGTGAACACAGAATATCAAGATGTTTTTAGAGTGACTAACTGCAGATATAAAAAAATGGGCACTTAGTATTCAGCGGGGAATCGGAAGACTTCAGAGGCGAAGGGGGATTTTAATCTGCCTTGCACCTCTGTAACCCTACAATTCAGATTAACTACAGGAGAATGTAAGACACACTACATGCATCCGTAGTTACAGCACCACCTAGTGAAAACTTATGGGAAATTCATATTGCAATCCAGGGTAAATTATTCTTAAATTGTTCTTTAAAATGTGCCCTAAGCCTTCCACTCCACAATGGGTTCCCTCAGTCCTGCACCAGCCAAGTTGTTGGTCCAAGTCTGAGGAAAGGGAGCAGGGGGACACCGAATCCTGACATCCTACAGTCTTGCCACCCCTTTACAACCTTCTTTCCACTGCATTTTGCTCCCTCCTTTCCATCTGCCACCACTTTATTGCTCAAGGAGGTGTAAGCAGCTTTGACAGCAGACTGTGACCACTGCAGTCACACATAGCAGCATTCTGAAAATGGCTGCCAACGAAGCACAGTGTGCTCTGTCAGCAGCCATTTTGTAACAGCAGAACTCATTACCATTGTCACAAAAGGTTGTGTGTTAACAGCCCAACAGATTGGGCTGTTACATTCATTACTTTTTAATAAATCAGGAACCAATTACATGGAATAGAAAAAAAAACACAGAAGCAACAAACTGTAATTCATAAACAACCACCACAAACATCAGTTGCTGAAAAGACTGATGTACACAAGGGGAAACCTGACCTTTACTGTGCCTGCTTTGTGCACATTCAGTATGCACTATAAAAGGTGCAATAAGCTGTAATTCCTCAGTGTACATGGTTTTCACACCTCCTTAGTGCTAAACCATTTCCGGTTTTCCAGACATAAACTAATGACCATGGTATTGTTTATCTCAGGATGAAAGCAGAGGAGGAAAAAAAAGAGCTTCGGAATCATCATGAGGTTCTATTCATCACTTCCAACTTGCTTCAGTCTCAGCTTAAACATGTAAATAAATTAAATTCCGAAGAGGGTTAAGAGGCGGCTGCTGGAAGAAACTGCTCCAGAAACTACATGCTGAAATGAGTGGTAAGAAACTATACTGGAATTTTAAACACAGAGAGATAAGCACAACTTGCTTTTCATGATGAACTGCCTCCTGGAGTTCTAGGAAAGTACCTAGTTTTGTTTTAAAGTTAGAAAAATTGGGGGAGGGCTGGGGGTATTGAATGCTATCTATGAAAACATCATGTGTTGTTTTAAAGTTAGAAGAGGTTTTGGGGGGGAGGGTGTTGAATGCTGAAATATTTATGTTGCTTAATATTTTTTGAATGGTTTGCAGCTTCAATATTTATAGCAGGGAGCTACAAACTTAACGTACACTATCATTTGATTTTTGCATTGCTGCAAGTTCACAGTGATTTTGGGACTGGTATGATAGGAGAACTATACTGGTGCAGGACCATGACTGTAATCCTTTTCCAAGTACGACTGAACTAACAAGTAACATACTGGATATAGAATTGAGAACTTGTCCATTCTTTTCCATCCATCTTTTTTTAAAAACCATACTGCATAAACGAAACCTCTGCATTCTAGCTATTACTCCTTTATGATCTTGTGAAAAGATCTACAGCAGATGAAATGGTGGTTCTGGTGGTTCTATCCCATTCTGGTGGTTCTATCCCACAAATCCAGGGTGACCATACGTCATAACAAGCCACCCCAAATGTAGGACATCCAAGAAAGATGTCGGACATGTCATAATAAAAGCTAAAAACATATATATTGCTTTCATGTACTTAATTTAAATACCATGTTGCTTCTTATTCAGTTTAGAACTATTACATATAATTTATGAATTACAAGAAGGCTATATGCTGCCTGCTCAAAAGGAAAAGGGGGACAATAATGATTTTTTAAGGACACAAAGCTAAAAAAAAGAGGACATATCCAGGAAAAGAGGGTGCATGGTCACCCTTTATACACATGATCCTATGAATCAGAGCACATCAGCTTGTGAAAATGGGCCATAATGGCTTGTTGCATACTGAGTAGCTTCCATTGCTCCTTGGGTCTTTATTAAACTAATTACAGAATGGCGAATGGCTCCATGTTGTTCTTCCACTATTGGCAAGGTTCAGCCCAAGATGCATTTATTCTTTTAACCTGCACATGTTTATATGAAAAATTGACCTACATATTCAGCATGCTGCATTGAAACGAAGGTGACCTTTTGCACATAGCTGGGCAAATCTCTTATCAAGCAAGCTGATGGAAATCAGGGAATTCATTTTATGTACTGGAAAGCATTTGGCGGTATCTAAAATAGCAATCCAAGAGTCAGTATTTCACTGCACTCTTGCCTGGCTACTGCATACTGGGACAAAGAACAAGTGCTGCAATGATCTGCAAGCAAATTGTCAACCAGACAACACTCTTCCATATCCCAGAAAGGCCCTGTGGATGATTGCAGGGATGAAATAGTTTGAAAAAGATCCAGATCCATGCAAGCAATCAATTTAAACAAAATCCAAAATCTAACAAAGCAGCCAAATGCCCAGCTTTAGAGTGGCTATCAAGCTGCTAGCATCATATCCCACAGAGCTCAGGAGAAAACAACACCTTTCTGTGATGTTTCAAATGAGCTGGATTGAACTCCTTCCAGTTTGAAAAACAGTCATCAACACAGCAAGGGCAGGCAGCTACAAATAAAAATGTGAGTCCAAACCTCAGTTAGGTGCACTGAGTTAATAATTTGATTCTGTAGTTTCTTACATATTTATTTAACAAGGTGATTACCAGGTCCAATTTCCTTGAAAATACATACCCTACATAACAAAAGAATAAAAGAGATATGCCTTTTGGGCAAGTTTTGACATATTTCACTTGTGTTTCCCAACATTTGTCCATTGATGTACAATTTTTAATGGTACTTACAATGTCCCCAATGTGATTGTAATACCGTCAAAAGTAAGTGGCAATAATGTCATCACCTGTAACTTCCGGATTGGAAGGCCAGATGCTATACAACAAACAACAGTAAGAGGCTCAGGATGGATGGGAGGGTTTTTTTAGCCAATAGCACAAACGAGAGCTTTGCCTGCTGAGCCAAGCCTCCTACTACTAATCACATTGCTTGATCTCATTGACAGGCCAAGGGACAGGGATTTGGGGGTCCAGCAAGTACCACCAGGCACCATGTCAATTACTACTACTGGTAAAAGCAACACTGATTGAATAAACACTGCGCTAACTGGTATGCTCCAATTTTCAGAAAATTAAGAATATTTTTAGAAGTATGAAAATATGATACAGTTGGGAAAGTCAGAATCTTTGGTGTTATAGAAATTAAGATTCTGATACCTATAACATCTGAAAATAAAAATGGTATCACCTAATGTTAGTTTTTCATCTATTGCTTTATCAAAATGCTAACAAGTTTGACCCAAATATCAACATCTCTTTAGGTTTAAAAAGAGCCTACTTACCATGAAACGTGGCAGGCAGGCAATCAACCTCACTCTCCCGGGGTTAAAACAGCTTTGTTTTAGCTGGAAACCAGACCCATCCCTTCCCCTGTCTAGATCACAAAACAGAATGCAAAGCTATTGGGAAGTAAATATCACATTGCGTTCTTTTAACCTTGCATTCTTTTTACTCCAGGTAGAAAAGAGGGTCTGCCTAACAGCTGAAGATCTAAGCCCCGGAGACGGTGGTTGTACCACAATGGTCAGCAGGCTATTTTTAAGGGATTTACTAATATTTTAATTGCTTTAATGTGAAAATCTACACCCACTGAGGTTCCTAGATCAAAACCCTCACAGATGTCAAGACTCAACCTCTAGTGAAGGAAACTTGGCATGAGTCATGCAACGCAATCCTAACTTGTGCTAGAACAGGCAGGCTGATGTGCATGCGCTGTATCCTGTGCAAGTTATGGGCTGCCTCTGCACCAGCGCAAGTCAAGTGAAAACATTTGTGCTTATCCAGGGAGAGCCACAGCAGTCCTAAAGGGGCTACTTGGATCTACACCAATTCAGAGTGTAAATCCAAACAGCCCAGGACAGCTCTGGCTGCACATGAATGGGGTTAGAATCCAGCATAACTGCCAGGTTCTGGTCCTATCTACTGTTCCCCACCCACTCCCTATGCCACCCAGAACATCTCTCTCCATCCTCCCCACAATCTTGAGACCCTCTGCATCGGCTGATGCAAACTTCAGTAAAAATTAAGTCCCATAATAACAGTAAATGTATGATCTCTCACAAATATTAATATGATTGATCCAGACTCTCACTAGACCATTTTGCTGTAATGCTGAGTTTTAAATAAAATCTTATTGCAAGCAAGCAAACAAATCCACCCACCTACTAAATTAAAAGCAAAATCAAACACTTGGCCTGAAAAAACCTATTACATGTTAATGGTCTCACTGTTTGGTCCAAGTTCCAATCAATTTCTGGAACATTTTCTAATTCTGAAAGCTATTTCATGAATTTATAAGAAGAAAGCAGGTTCTGAAATATGCCCATCAATTAATTGGGCTCTCTCCCACGTCAAGTAAAAGACAATGTTTTTTTAATGTGCTGACCTTAACATGCTGAACCTCTGAAAATTAGCTTAATTTAAACATTCAGTTGAAGATTAAAGCCCTTGAGCTGAAAGTTCTTTAAATTGGATTCACGCTTTGCATGTCAAAGGGTATGGAAAATACCACATCTAAAGCCTGTTAAGCTGTCACAATATCCCAAGATCTTTACTAGGATGACAAAGGAAGCAGGTATTGGGTTTGAATGTCCTCCCACTTTTCCCTTTAAAATGTTATACTGCAGGCTTGTCCAACATGTGGCCCGTGGGCCGCATGTGGCCCAGTTCGGCTGCGAATGCGGCCCAGTAAACAGTGAGCTGTGTGTTGAACAGCCCCATGGGGCTGTTTAAATGGTGTATGCACAGCTCTGGTCTTCCCAGAGCTCTTTGAGGTGGGCAAGGAACTCCACCCCCCCACCTCAGTGCAAGCCAGAGTTGCGTGTGCAGCAGAGCAGCAAGAGGACACGCTGCACTTTGCCGCTCTGCTTCTCCTGCATCAGCACGCGCCCGCCTGGCTCCTCCACTATCACTGCAAATCGGCCTGCCGGCCAGAAGCACAACAGCAACCTCGCTCCATCAGGAACAAATTCCTGCACACCTGCCTGCCCGCCTGTTAGGCTCGGTGCCCACATGCAGCAGAGCAGAAGCGGAGGACCTTCAGCTGCATCCATCCATCGCCTGCAGCACTGCCCTACAGCTCCTGAGGCCCCACAAATAATTAAGCCTCCTCTGGGGGGACAGGAGGGGGACTGGGGAGGTTTCTGGCTCTGGGGAAAACAGGCAGGGCTCTGGAGCATCCTGGGGGATCTCCCTCTTTTCAGCAGTATACTTGTAAAGCCAGTTATGGTGCCACTGGAAGGGACCTACCCTTAGGTTGCCCTCCCAGGCACACTTTCCTGGGAGTAAAGCCCCCATTTAACCTTGCTGGAGTAGGTTCTGGAGCAGCCTGGGGATCTGGGGCACATTGGTGACTCAGAAACGATGTCAAACATCTCACTACAAGTTTAATATGTTAACTGTGTTTTCTATGGTTTTTTGGATGATCTGTTATTGTTGGCCCAAACCAACTTGTCTTCTTCCAATGTGGCCCAGGGAAGCTAACAGGTTGGACACCCTGCTATACTGTATTTCTAATTGGCTCATCCTTCAGGTAATTTAGGACAAGGTTATGGAAAGGGTCTGTAGCTCCATGGTAGGTGACACACTTTGCATACAGGAGGCCACTGGTTCAATCTCTGGTATCTTTAAGGTAGAGCTGGGAAAGTCCCTTGCAGAAAACATTCTGAATAGTGTTTTGCATAGTGATAAGTGGTTAGAAGATTGTTGTAACACCTTGAAGGACAGACCAGTAATGGAAAAAAGAAAACAGTGAACAGCAATACAATCATGTATGATTAGGCAGGATTAGGCAAGAGATCACCAATTCAGTGAATAATAAAGATGTCATCATTACTTTGTAAATGTCACCATCAAATTATACAAGTACGGTAATTATCTTGTGACAAGATAGTGTTTTCTTGTAGAGGAGCTCCATAGGTACACAAAATAAATAAGTACCAGTATATAAAATTTTAAGTCTTCCTCCATCCAGACCACTAGCCTGATGTGAGCACATTCAGTGGCCCCAGGATTGATATGAAGTTGATGTGTTAGTTGGAAAAAAAATAACCAGCTGCCTCAGAACTGGGAAATGGGGGGACTGATTTGAACCAACTAGAAGAGATGTGACATTTATATGCAGATTCCTCCTATAGTAAAGGACAAACAGTACAGATGAAAAACAAAGCTTATGCAGATCTCTGGAGTCCAACTGGCTGGGGTGAGGATAAAGTAGTATCCTCTGCCTTTTAAAAACCTGAAATATAATCAGAATTAAATCCTATCAAAGACTTCAGTGAATTATATAAACAGCCCTTAGTTGTGTGACACAGGAAAATGGATATATAATGAAACCCAGCAAAGTAATAAGGTGGAACTCCTAATTCAACACCTGCTAGCCTACCCTAATTAGCACATGTTTTATACAGCGAGACTGTTTGGAAAGAATAATGAATGAGTTGCACATACCAGTACCTCTGAACAGGAAACACTGGAGAAAGCATCACTGTAATTAGGCTAGGGAAGATCCGTTGATAATAAAGTCAGTGAGGTGGAAAAGATGTAAACACCTGAGGGTTATATTCAGCAAGGAACATATTAGCATGTCTTACCTATGAAAACTTCTTTGCTGTGGCAACTTATATCATTCAAGATAGATGGTTCTGCAAGCCATCTGAGGATTCTCTACCAATGGGAACGTCAAGCTCATGTAACAGAAAATGAAATGGAGGCTGTCAAAGGAATGGTTACAATGGAAAGGAGTTTGCATTGACATCACTGTAGCCAAATACAGATGTCCCCTTGAATCCAAAGGGGATACCCCTCAAATGGATATGGAAGCCATGATTAAACGGAACCCTAGGAAAAGGCTCAAAAATTCCCATGGTGTAAATTAGTTATTTGCCTGTATTTCAGCCTTCATGTTGATTTTCCTCAATCTCCCTTGCTCCTTGTGGACTGCAAAACTGAAGGACTCACAGAAAGGGAGGTGACAGCTAAAAAGAATGTCATGATTCCTGCTTCCATTTTGCCGTCAGCAAAGAGCCAAGGATACCCAGGAAGTGCAAGAGGAAAGCTACCAACACAAGCAGGTAACTAATTTGCATGATGGGGGAGCACAATGGGAAGATTTTTGAACAGATAATTGATAACTGAAACTGCAGATATGGGAAGATACCTACATTGAAACTTAGGGGTCTTATTTCAATTTACCTGATGCAAGGTAAGGATTATACTTGGAAGCAAATCTTGTGAATTCAGTAAGACTGACTTCTGAGAAGACATGAGCAGGAGCAAGGATATATGGTAATGAACTCTAAAAACCAGTGATTTCTGCAAGATCATTATGAAGGAAAACAAAAATTGGTGGCTTCTTTAAGGTTTTCACTGAACAGTGGCTTGCTTCTTCAGCAGTGCAGGCAGACATGAAACATCTGGATACTTCAAATGGCTATCACCAACTTGCACCAACAACTTGTACCACCAACACACATTACAGGCTTCATGTAACAACAGAAAATGTAACACTTGCAAACAGAGGTTCACAGTTTGCTATTTCTTCTACCACCATTTTATAATACTGTTTACAGTCGAGGACCTTAAGAAGAAAACCATGGCTGCCTTAAAGAAGAATCAGAATAAACTGGATGAAGAATAGTCTGCTCGGCAACAAAACATTGCTATTTGCATTGAGAAAACTAGACACACACAGCAGGAATGTGACCCAGAGGAAAGATGTCTAGATTTTCCAGGAAACAAAGTAACAATTGCATGAAAGAGAAGAATTTTCTAGGCCAGAGTTTCAGTAGGTCAGGACTCACTGGTGGAACATGACCTATCCGGACCATGACATTGGTCAATCATTACTGAAACTACAGTAATTACTTGATAGCTGACAAGGAAAATGTATTGACCTCTATTGAAAGTTAAACTGAGCCGTAGTGGTGCAATTACTCATGAGTAAGCAAGCATGCCTTGCTACTTATCAAAGGCTAGGTGAAGACTAAAGGGAATGCAAGGTCACCAGAATAGTCCCAATCTGATATTGTGAAGCTTAACAAATGCTCCGAAAGGTGCCCCCACATCACCATAGAAAAAAAGATAAAAACAGAGACTTGAACTGCTTATAAAAAGAAGCTCATAAAGTTAAATGGATCTCCCCCAAAACATTTTTAAACCACCAGGACCCATTTTTTAAAAAGTTTAAGAACCACCGATTTAGACATTTAATGCAACCCAATCAAATGCATGTTTACCTCCAAGTAATTCACACTTCCGTTAGATGCACACTCAGTTGAGCTTATGCTTCTAGCCTATGGTATTAATCCTGTACACAGTTACTTGGGAGGAAGTCCCTTCAAGCTTAGTGGCTGAATTATGAATAAAAAAATCAAACTATCAAGCTGCATGAATCCCCATCCATAAAAGGCTTTAATCCCACCTTTTCTTGCTCTTATGCAAAAGACACATTACAGAAAGGCTCATAACCAGCTTTGTGGATTTCCATAGAAATCTGTACACATTTGCTTTTTCACTAGTCTTTCTCCATCATAGAGATGAAACTGGAGGAGTTATTTTTGTCTGCTGAAAAATATGGCAGATCTAGGAACACCAAACAGAATCTACAGATCCAAAATGAGTTTGAATAGGGAAGCACAGTGCCCAGTGATGACAGCTAATGTGCCAACATGTCTAATGTGGAAATCCCAAATCATTCATTGGTTTATTGCTCAAGCGGCCAAATCGTGAACAGACCCATCCACCATAAATCAGAAGACTCAAAAAGAACACACAAACCCATGGTGCTTCAAAAACTGACATTTATTCTGGCACGAGCATCTATCACTTCATCAGAGGCTCAGCTCATGTTCCTCATATAATATTTGGGAGCAAACATGTACGGTAATCTGAAATATGAAAGAAATAACAATAAGCTCTACAAGGAGTCAAACATAAAATGTGCTATGATATAGCACTACCATCCAATTAGATAGACAAAAATATTTCATCCAGAACTGCTAAAAAAAGTACTATAGTATAAACAATTATATTGCCGGCTGCTCAGAAAAATTATCTAAGAGGTAGGAAGAGAATATTTATAAAAGGGCTAGTTTCCCCCAGGGATAGGTGAACATTCTGTATTTTTTAAAAAGAAAAATCATGAAAAGCTAAGAAGCTCTCTTTAATTTAGTATACAGGTGCATGAACTTTTGGTATAGCATACAACATTTATACATATAACAGTGACATAATTACCAAATCAAATTTTGTAAGTACAAACTGTACAGTTATAAATGAATGTGGAAATCAATCAAGCTGTTATTCGAAGGATCTTGTATAATTAAAAAAAAATTAAGTTGGTGGTCTATTAAATGAAAATGTTATAAGAGACTATGCCAAGCGTCTTCAAGCTTATTCTGTTGAGAGGAAAGCTCTCTGTCTCTCTCTAAATTCAAGCTGTAAAGTAGAGACAAAGCAACTTGTATGACATTTCCATTTCCAGCATGCAAGTACTGTACATTTGTAACATAATTTGAAATCCCATTTCTGCAAACGTACAAAAGCTACTTTTGGACTGCATTAAATAAGTACAATGCACAGGTCTGGTACTGCTGTAATCAAAGAGTGCAGACTGGCATAGTCAAGTGCATTGAAGATCACCAATTTCAGTAGGACTTAAATGAGCATAACTGTGGACTAGATTGTGGCCAGAACTTCAATGCTGTGCTTCAGAAAGAGTAATGAGAATAACTGCAGACTAGATTCTGGCTGGAACTCAAGTGCTTTACTTCAGGAAGAATAATGTTCTCAATATTGTACTTAGAAACTACAGTGGCGCCTCATGTAAAGAACGCCTCACGTAAAGTATGTTTCACGTAACAAACAAAAATTTCTCCAGGATTCTGCTTCACGTAAAGAAAGTGCTTCACGTAAAGAAAATATTTGGTTGGCAGTTGGGGCAGACGCGCTGGCCGGCAGCCTGTTTAAAAAGCGTCAGGGCTGCTTAGCACACCTGTCCATAGTGAAAGCAACATTCCCATGCTGTTCCTCCTGTGGCCAGGTGTCCGCTGGGCAGAGGGAAAGAAGAGCAGTGGAGAAGAGGGAAGCAATTTAGGGCTAGCCAGAAGGGAGCAGGGGAGAGAGAGGCTCAGGATGGAGAGAAGGAGAAAGTGGAGAGACACTTTGAAGGTGTCTAAGTGTCTTTGATTGCAGCCATGTATAATGGGTTAAATGGGTCTTACTCCCAGGAAAGTGTCTTTAGGACAGCAGCCTAAGTAGACTTCATAAGATCATGCACATTGAATGCATGTTTTGAATTCAATTCCAGTGTTTTGTCATCATTTTTACATGCAGTCAATATTTTTATATAAACATTTTTGGAGTTGTGGAACCAATCGTCTGAGTTTCCATTATTTCCTATGGGAAAATCTACTTCACGTAAAGAAAGTTTCACGTAAAGAAATTGCCTCCGGAACTAATTAATTCTGTTACGTGAGGCGCCACTGTATATGGTAAAATTCCAAACACATTTCCTAGCAGAAAACATTTGCAGCCACTATGTTCAAAGAATTCAAGCTTGGTTGGAAGGTATAGAAATTGGGACAGGGCAGGGGCGACCAGAGTGCACATGTCACCTGGTGCGAGGCACAGCTTGTCACCCCCAGGAAACGTGCACCCCACTTCTACCAACTCTGACGCCTGCACAGTCTCCTCTGAAGCCGGTTGGCTTCAGAGGACACTTCCTCCATTTTAAGGAGAAGCAGCCTGCTCCTTATCAGAGCGGAGGAAGTCCATAGCACTAAACGGCAATTCAGCCTCGCTCAGGAGGCCGAATGGCTCTGCAGAGACACACATTGAGCACGTCCAAGCATTTAGACATGTGCAGTGCCTCTCTGCGATGCATTGGGCCTTCCTCTGAAGGTGGAGCCAGAGGCTGCTGCTCCTTCTTCAGAGCAGGGCCTAATGACTCCGCAGAGGCACACAGAGGCACGCATAGCCAATGGCTTGGACATGTGCAGTGCGTCTCTGCGCAATGCACCTCAGCCGGCCATTCAGGCCAGCTCTGAGGCAGAGCAGCAGCCTAGAGTAGGCCCAAATGGGCACGTTGACGCCCAGGGCTGGCCAGAGGAGTGTCAAATTCATCCGGCGTGTCAATCAGTGTGGCCTGCACCAGTCTGGTGACACTGCTGGGACAGGGCATGATTTTTTGTGAAAAGGTGGTATATAATTATTCATCATCATCACAAAGATTTGCAATTTTAAAAGAATAGGATGAATACTTTGCACTTCTCCTAAAAGTGAAAAGTTCCTGGGGCAGCACCAACCAAATTCTAGTTTCCTTTCTGTTGCAAAATAGGAAGAACATCACCTACATGACACAGGTGGCAATGTGGTATCCAGAGGACTAAGAAGCTACCAGTTACGTATTTTTATCCCTTTTTGAGAGAATGATCAGATACCATAAAGTGGTATGCATTTAAACCTTTGTAAGAAGAGGGTCCTGCCAACATAGCAGTTTGAAAGCATGTAAACACAAATAGATAATTAAGGACCACTTTGGTGGAAAGGTAACAGAGTTCCGTATGTCTTTGACATTTAGTCATGCCACCCACATAACCACTGAAATGTCTTCAGACAGCAATACTGTGGCCCATGGAGGGATTGGTCAAACTTATGGACAGACCTGAACGAATTATTTCTTCAGCCTAACCAACTTCATACAGTTGTTGTGATGATCCAGAATCTAAGCACCCAACACTATGCTCCTCACCGGTCTGGCAGCATAGTCTAGGCCCAGTGCTCATCCACGCTGGCCTCTCCACCGCCACCTCCCCAATTCTGGCTGCAGCAACACACATTTGTGAACAGCCACATATGCGATCGTGAGCAGATGCTGCTGTTTGAATGGAGGACGGGGCTGTAAGTCACTCCAATATTAATGGTTTGAAGGAAAAGTTTTCTAGCCACATAAAGTAGGTCAATTTCACTGGGATCTTGCCCTTTTCCATGACTTCTACCAATCTTTTTTGGTATACATCACAATTCTTTCCCATTCCTTCTAGTTAAGAATATTTATGTCATTTATTTGAAACTGACTGACCTAAAATGTTCTCACTTTCCTTCTCAGAACTTCTTGACTATGAGGATAGTTAAATGCAGACATGGCCCAGTATACTTTAAAAATGCCCAAGATCTGAAGTTTAATCCGCATATACAGCAGAAATGGAAATTCGGACACCCTGCAGAGACAGAAATAAATGCTTTACATGCTTAGTGAATAAGGGTCTCTGGCAGTCACAGTTGTCAATGAATACTTGTGTTTCTTATGGCCAAATCTTATTTTCCACTAGTGATCAGCGACAGGATCTCTTGATTTTTAAAAACACAAAACTTTAAAGCAGCAGGGCTGTTTGTGTGTGTGTGTCCATGCATTTGTGTGTGCGCGCATGTGTGTATGCATGAGTACATGCACACATACATTACATCAATGATGGGGAATTTCACCCTCTGAACTCAAGCAAGCTCTTGCCAAACTATGGTCTCCTCCCTGTGAGCAGTGCTTACCATTTTGCAACACCACTGATTTGTTTTTCTCCCCAAAAAACAGAAGAACTCTGGGGCCAGTGGTACAGAACTGGGAAGGGGGTTATGACCCTCAGTGTATAAAAGTCCCCTGCTCCCTGTAAAGGGTGGAGTAAGGTGAAAGCAGCCAGACAATTGGGG
Organism: Cryptoblepharus egeriae; assembly: GCA_030015325.1. Classification (NCBI taxonomy): domain Eukaryota; kingdom Metazoa; phylum Chordata; class Lepidosauria; order Squamata; family Scincidae; genus Cryptoblepharus; species Cryptoblepharus egeriae. The sequence goes on along the minus strand of JAREYC010000004.1, from coordinate 38,538,256 downwards.
ATCACATGTTTGCAGGGAAATGGGGGGCTATTTTTAGGATCTCCAAGGATCTTGGGGTACAGGGAGCACTGCATATTGCAGCAAAGCTTCCCACAGCTGAAAAAGAGTAAAAGTTTTGGGCTAGGATGGGAGGGAAGCAGGTTGGAGGAGCTCTGCTCCTCTGAATCCAAAGACTCTGCAAAGGACATTTCACCCTTACCTGAAAGTTTCCAAGCCAGTGCTGGAAGGAATAATCCATTGGGGGCCTTCTCTTTTACATGGGAAGGGGATGCCATGGGTCTTCCCTGGATGCATCCGTCTCCCCTGCCATGGCTGCCTGCTGTGCACAATGATCTTGTAATAGCCATTCTGGCACTGCAGAAGCCCTGCTAAAGTGGACATCTCTGGATGAGGCTATAAGTGTTCTAGACTCTTCAGTCTAGAAGTGAGCAGGTGAGTGGAAACATGATTGAATCATGTAAAATTATGCATGGGATGTATAGAGAGAAGCTGTTTTCCCTCCTATACAGCACTAGAATTAGGGAGCATCCAACTGGTGGGAAATTAGAACAGACAAAAAGAAATATTTCATTCCTTTTGTATGTAATTAAACCATGGATTTAATGTGGTATGTTCTTACCGCAGTACAGTATGGTTAATGGTACCTGGTCTAGATGCCTTTAGAGGAGGACTAGACCGATTTATGGGGGAAACGTACATCACAGGTTCTATCATTGGCATCCTTCAGTCTCAAAAGTCTATGGTATCGTGCTCTGAGTGTCCTCTCCAGAGAATGATGGCCTGGGTAGATTAATATGGAGGGTAGACTGTTACCCAAGCAGCAAATCCCCTCTCTCCACATCATTGAAATAGTCAAATGGAACAGCAGAGCCGATACGATTGGTTCCAGCTGCATCGCAGGAGTTACCAGAATGTGATAGTACAGTCACAAACTGCTTCCTGGACTCTGTCTCCAGATTTTGCCTCTAGGTTAACTCCTGAAGCCTTTCCCACAGATGGTTATAGCCACAAGGCAGTGGAGGTTGGAGTGGGAGTTTTCCTTCTCCAGACATCCCACGTTCAGTGGGATTTTGGACAGGTTTAGTCTGGCTCCTCAACAAAGGCCTCTCTGGCATGGGAGATCCTGCCAGTAGCTATGCTACTGCCAGCATAGCCCTTTGTATCACTGGAGCACACAATCCCACCACCACGAAAAAACACTGTCCAACTTTGTCCAACATCATTAGAAATATATCTTAAGTTATAATAAACAGCAATGCTTGAAAATAAACCAAAGCACATTTGCAACAGTAAACAACAGAAACAAAGGAGTGCCAAAAAAAAACCCAGAATTAAAACGTATTAAAGCAAGTAATATGAATTATTTTGATCCTTCAATTAAGTCCCTTCCAAGTCATTACAGCAAACACAAAAACATCTTTTAGCCTGTAGGTCTATACATCAAAAACACAGACACTGAACTAGTATCAGGGAAAAAAAAAACATTCTTGCACATGGGTTAACCATGCATGGCTGTACAAAATAAATAAGGTTCATTTTTTCTAGTTTAAGTAATGGAGTGTAAAATCACTTTTCATGCAAATAGCTTTTGGGAGGACAAAGTGCCTCTTTGTCTCCACAGAGCAGAGATCCTCATGGTTTGTCACACTGTGCAATTTGTAATAAGCTTTATGATAAAAGAACTTAGATGATGAAAGCTGGGAGGATGGGATTCAGTTCCTAGTAAACATGTTTAAAAAGGGTTGCCTTGTAAGGCTATAATCCTATACACAGTTTAACAAAGAGTGAGCTGAAATGAAGTTCATGTTCCCCTAATAGGTGCCTGGCTAGTCATGACCAACTCTAAAGGTGGTGCTCATTCCCGTCCAAAGATGTCTCATATGACAATGCCAGAAGTGCATGGAACACTTTTATCTTCCCATTGAAATGGTACCTATTTATCTACTGTACAGTACTTGCATTTACATACTTTTGAATTGCTAGGTTGGCAGGAACTGGGCAAGAAATGGAAGCCCACACTATTGTGCAGTACTCAAACTGCTGACCTGCCAGCCTTCAGGTTCACAACAGCGTCTTTAACCACCAGGCCACCACAGCCCAATGAGTCCTAATACTTTTGATTAAACATGGTACTATTGAGCCACACAGGGTCAAACAATAGACTGGCTGCTTTAAATGTGGGTCTGCTTCAGTCAATGGAGACATAATTGTACAGTTTTGGGACACACCAGCAAAGGATGTTTATTTCATTGTGCAAGTTTGCTTCCTTGCAGTCTTCCCATCAATGTTGCTTCCCTATCAAGAAAATTCTGATATCAAATGTGAACTCTGTTATAAGCAAGTTATACATGGGAGGGTTCGGCTCTGCTTTTTCCTTACAATCAGTTTTCTTCCTTGTAAGTGAAACCTTGTAAACCTCCTTGGGCATTTGTGCTAGCAAGGGAAATGTGTAGTATAAATCTCCAAAACAAAATCTATATTATCATTATCATGATTATTATGTATTTTATTGATGTTCAATAAATAATTCAATAATTCAAGCAAGGGCAATCTGGAACAATTTGGTGGTTGAAGAAATGTTCACACACCCTGCTCCTGCCCTCCCCAATTATTTTTCACTTCCATTGCCACCACCTGAGGATGCTGAAAGAAAAATTGATGGTTTAAAAATATGTATTTGTACATATCATTCAATTCAGCCCTCAAAGGGTGATGTCTAAAGTTCACCCAACATATTGCAGAAGGCCAAAGAGCAATATATTGGTTCATTCCAGGGGAAATAAATCACTCCGTGGCAGTACAAGCTCTACCTCGGATGCTGTTAACATCTCATTAGATACCTATTAGACCTTAGGCAGGTTAGGAGATAGAATCAGCTACAACAAGTCAGCGAAGCAAAGGAATGAGTCATCAGTCTGCTTGCTGAATAATAGTCCACGTTGTATTTTCAGACCAAGGTAAGAACGGCATTGAATGAAAAACCAGTTCATAAAATTAAACCTCTGGGAAAGCAATCTAGAGAACAAACACATAAAGCATACACATCTAGGCATGATTACTGAACAGCAAGAATGAAATCATGAACATTTTAGAAACATCTTACACTTTGGACAGAAAGCTAATATTGCCATGTTGTTGGATACAATCTGATAGGATTTCAAATATAATTCTGTTTCTGTACTTTCATTCATTCTTCTATTCCCTCCAAAACCCTTAACCATTGTTAACATGATGAGGGACCAGCCATACACTAGGATGAGATGGAGGCAATTTGGTAACCCATGCTTTGCATTAATCACAGTTGAGTATTAGCTCAGTGCTGATATAATCAAATCCTGATATATCCTACAATCCACAGTAACTATGGGAGCACGTAAGAGACATTATGTGTACCCATAGTTATTGCACCACCTAGTGAAAACCTATGGGAAATTCATATTGCAATCCAGAGCAAATTATTCTTACACCGGAGCAAGGACTCCCCATATTTACTCTGGATTGCGCCCATAATCTCTTAACAGGTTTAGAAAATTGGGAATATCCATTGCAGCTACCTATGCTGCAGTGAGTTTATAACTGAACTATTGTCTGCGGCTATGGTTAAAAGAATAAATTTATTATGTGAGTTTCCAGGTAACATACAGGTGTGCCCCCATATCTCCAGGTTTTCCATTCCAACTCCCTGAAGGTTACCCAAGTTTAATGACCAGAAGTGGCATTTTTAATGCTTTATAAGTAGGGATCTGAAAACGTTGAGGTTATTTTTCATGATAAAGGGGTGTTATCCTTTTGCAGGTCCCTACTTATAAGGCACTAGGATGCGTAGGGTCAGAGGGACCTCAAGAGGAGAAAGGAGCGCCTCTAGAGGGAGTGCCTGTGAGGGGGCTCTGTGGAACTAATCTGTATATAACTACAGATAACTGCAGGGATACAGCCCCCACCAGGTATATATAATGCTTGACCTCTAAATGCAGATACTGGGCAAAATCTAGAGTAACTATGGGGAGTCCTTGCTCCGGTGTATGAACAACTTACTGTACTCTGGATTCCAATATGAATTTCACATTGGTTTTCAATAGGTGGTATAGTAACTACGGGTGCACATAAAGTCTCTTATGAGCTCCTGTAGTTACTCTGGATTTGGGGGACTGTCCTCCTAGATACTTTTTATTTTAAAAAAATTTATTTTTTTAAGAGACACAATTTAATAGAGTCCAGCAGGTATGAGCATGCACACACAATTCTGATGCATGCAGAGTAATATAAAATATTTTCTCTCTTCACATCACCAAGTTTTCCATAATGTTTAGACTTCAAACTTTTTGACATTTGGATGTGCTGAAAGGGCTCATTTCAGACTTTCAAGCTGAGTGACACTTCAGATCAGCAAACAAAGACCCTTGAAGAAATTTCAAATTGCTTTCAAACTAATGGAAGAATCAGATCATCTTTGAACTTCCCCTCCATACATTGTGCTGTAACATACGAATGTTAGTTTTTGGAAACTATTATTTTTTTAGATTTGAGAACTGATTCCAGTAGTGTGACTGAGAAATAATTCATGGCTCTAGGTGCCTCCGAGAATACATGATAATTCACATAAGGTGCATGTTTGCAAGGAACATTTATAATATGATATACTTCTCTCAAAATGAGGTAGTACCAGGACATTTGTCGACATACAGGTCCAACCTTGTTATTCATAGATTTTTAACACATGGCTTTGACTCAACATGAATGGTCACTGCAAATCACAGCTTAAAAAACTGCTTTTCTACTGTTGTAGAGAGATAGTCATGCAAAAAAATCATTCCATTCTTCAGTCCAGAATCAAAACCCTGAAGATACTGAGGCACTATCTTGGTCCATTAGGTGCAACAGAGGAGCAAGAAACCTGGAAGTGGCTCTTCAAACATATTTTTCCATTGTTTTCTTTATAGATGGATTTTTTATCCATGAGAGATTCTGGAACGGAACCCTAATAGATAACAAGGGACACTTGTATTGTCAACCATTACTGCATTGGCCATTGGGTAAATGGCATTGGCCATTGGGCAAATGGCATTGGCCATTTGCCTTATAATTGAATATTTATTTATGCATGGTTTACTAATGAGAGTTGTTGCTGCAATTCTATGTACATTCACCTGGTGGTAAGTCCTACTGAAATAAACAGGGATCTGCTCTGTGTAGACACACCTAGGATTGCAATATTATTGCATGGTATTGATATTGTTGTAAGTGGTACCGAGCCTTCATGAGAAAGCATTTTTTAAATTCATACTGAATAATTGTTTATTTATATATTTCCAATGTAATGCATTACAAATATAGCTACTTTGTCACACAAGGATGTTTTTATTCCATTTATGTCTTCTGGTTTTTTGAGGCGTCTTTTCCCTGTTTGAGTTTTGTATTTTTTTTAAAAAAAAACCCTAGCTTTACAGAGAAAAGAAAACTTATGCAAATAATTTCTTGTCTGTTGACAAAATATTCATGATTGCAGAGAATTTGGAAAATCTGGTTTTCCTGGATGAAGAGCATGACATGAATACCACCTGCATACCTACTTATTTAACCCTACCTGTCAATCAGAATTCAAATTCATCTGGCCCTAGATTCCTTAGCAAGCTGCTGTTGATCATAAAACAAAGCTCACTGCAGCTTTGTGTATCAAATGACTTAATGCCACTTTAAAGATTTAATACAGCTTCACTGAAGAACAGTTTGGCCCATTAAACATTAAGGGAAGGACACCTCATATGCTGCAAAACTACACAAAGGTCACAACAGCAGTCAATACTCACTCAAAGAATCATTGTCGCTGAACAAAAGAAACATGAACCCCCTAAAGTAAGAGACGAGAACAGATGTGAATTACCACCACCAAGTAACCCAATAAGCCCTTCAGGATACTCCTGTGAATTAAAAACTGAGCTACGGCCAAGAACATGGTGATACAATAGTGCAGGTTTATGCTCCTATTCTTGGCGTGTGAGCATCCTGTAAAAGGATATGGCCAGTATTTCAACCCATGACAAAGCCTACCACCTGACAGGAAGAAATGAACAAACAAAACGATACATACAATTAAGTCCCACCATATGCCACAGGAATCCCTGCCAAGCAACACATTTAAGATTGAACTGCAAGAAAGAAGAGCACAACATAATTATACCCAGTGAATCAGGCTATTAAAAATGCTGTAAAGTTGGTGACACAAAGTTAATTCTGAGGGACGTTCCCTTGTTAGAGGCCATCACAGTGGACATTGGCCAACTTCAGAGATACAACCGAACCATCTACATTTGGGTTATTCTTTGTGCCTGATCTGAGGATGAAGACAGATGTGATGTGAAAAGAAGGCTTTGCATGAATTCTCCAGCAGCAAGTGCAAATTTGATTTTGCAAGACAAGCCAAACAGTGGTTCGCAGTACAATACTATGGTTTGCTACTGTCAGTACAGCAGCTACTTTGCCAGTGCTAGCCACTGCAAAAGACTCATAAAGCGGGGGCAGTGGAGGGGAGCAGTGTTGGCAGAGGAGGTCTCTGCCATATCCTAACCCATCCCAGGCCTAGACACCCTTCATGAGGCTTATTGGAATTTGGTTGGCACAGATAAAAGTAGCCTTAGGATGCAATCCTAAAGACACTTTCCTGGGAGTAAGCCCCATTGTGTTCAATGTACTTACTTTTGAGTAGACATGGTTAGGATTGTGCTCTTACACAGATAAAAGTAGTCATTGGACAGGCTGGAGCTCAACATGAGGTATATGAAAGAGACTTCCCAATGGCTCAATTTCATTGCTTGAAACAGTTTGAGTTATGCAGCTCCACTGTGCCGGTGATGCATATGATGGGACGTCTTGCTCAAGTTAGGGGAATGGCAGCCAGAATTGATTTTCTCAGGGGTCGCGCATGCACTATGGAACTCCCTCCCCTTTGAATTGCCTATCACTATCTTGATCACCGTGATCACTATCACAGACTTGAATTGTCTATCTACCACTATCAACCTTCTGGCGGGGCTTAAAGACTGATTTATTTAAAAGAGCCTTTGGGACCTCATAATGGCTTCCTTTTAAGCTTTCCTTTATTTGATATTTTATTGTTGACTACATGACATTTTATGCTATTTTAATTGTATTCTATTATTTTAATCATATATTAATCCATTGCCATGTATTTAATGCCAGGAGTTTTACAAAGATGTTTGGCTGCCAACTGTTGCCAACTGCCAATTCTTCAATGTAGTCTGGCTGCCAATTGCTGCTAGTCGTTTGGTTCACACTTTTGTGCTATCTGGGGTGCACCATGAGGAGGCAAACTAGCATCACATACATCACATTGTGTCTTAGGGCACAATCCAGAGTAACTACGGGGAGTCCTTGCTCCGGTGTAAGAACAATTTGCTCTGGACTACAATATGAATTTCCCATAGGTTTTTACTAGGTGGTGCAGTAACTACGGGTACGCGTAATGTCTCTTATGTGCTCCTATAGTTACTCTGGATTGTAGGGTTAGTGTCCATCGAGAGCTTACACCAGCCCAATATCTGGCTTTTTTCAATATAGACCTCCCTATCCTCAAGTGGATGGGTGGGCTGGACATAAACATTTGATTTTTCATGCTGTATCCATCTTCAGGCCCTTATTGGTTCTTTTCCTTAAGTTCTCATCTGTATTTCAAAAGGTTTTCTGTCATACATGGGGCTGGCTACATTTACCTCTGGAACAAAATAATGACGAATTATCATCTACATGAGATTGTTGCCTTTCTCTCGCCATCCTCTGTCCACAGACAATATCACTATAATTAAGATTAAACAAATTCAGATGGTTGGAATAATTCCAACTATGCTAGTAGTATGTATGTAGTCATTAGCCAAAACCAAATTCCAAGTATGGTTTCCATACTTGGCCAATAAATAAATCAAGCAATAAATCTATCTATCCAAAGGTGATTAACAAAGGCTAATTTGTGTCAGGGCTTCCCAAAACCAGACATCAGAACGTAAGAAGAGCCTCCACTGGATCAGGCCAAAGGCCCATCTAGTCCAGCTTCCTGTATCACACAGTGGCCTACCAGATGCCTCAGGGATCAGACCCCCTACCTTTCAAACACAGTGGCAAAATATTTGAACATGAATCTGTGATAGTATAAAGCTACCCATACTGTTCTCATGCTCACACTGGGGGCATCAGCAGAGATGGATAAAAAGGAAGAATGTGACAGTTGTGCATGTCTTCAGCAATATGTGTACTATATTGTTATTTGTAAAATACCTTGGCTGAAATATTTGTGATCATTAACATCAAAACATAAAATTCTGGAAAACTCTCACATAAAAATTTGAGATTATGTACATAGGAAACATCTGCAGAATATTTACCTACTACAAGCAATAGCAAATTCCCAATTGTCACTGACTCCTTACAAAGTCAATCTCTCTTTGGGTATGAGCTTAGTGCTGCAATTCTATGCATATTAATATGGGAAGAAGTTCCAATGAACTCAGATGGACTTACTTCCAAGTAGACATGTATAGGACTGTGCAATAATTTTATTGGGAGGTGGGAAGAGTGCCTATGAACATGTGCAGGATACACAAGTCAAACATAAAAATCTGACCTCACATCTCTAAAGGTTGACAGCAACAGCTTTCATGATAATTCAAAAAAATTATGTTTTTAACACTTAGATGACCATCTAAAAATAGCCTAATTTGCATAAATTATAAATGCAGGCCCAATGGACGTGGTTGGTCATCTAAACATTGAAATGTTTGGTAGAATGAAGTGAATGAAACAGAACATTCAGTAGATGTTATAAAAATACAAAAAAACACAAACCCAACAACTGAATACAAAGATGATAGCATAGTTCTGTTCCTGTCATATTCTTAGATTTGATGCCTTGTTACACCATTGTTTGCAAAGACTAGAGAAAGTCAGATTCATTCCTTCAGATACTTTGATGTGAGCTCTAATGTGATGCGATCTTAAACGTGCTAACCTATATGTCTGGAATTCTCTTTCATAGGGTTCCAACTAAGGTTGCAATCCTAAAGACACTTTCCTGGGAGTACTCATTGAACAGGACTAGACATGGTTAAGATTGTGCTCTAAGGAGAAGAGAATCCCATTAGTACTTAAAGGAATGTGTGATCTGAGCCTGGTTTCTGGTTCTCACTGACATGCAAAGTTGGCACCCAAGTTGTGGCAGTTCAGAGGGGACTCACAGGCCTGAATATTCTCCCATATAAACAGAATCCTTACACACAGAAAGTCTAACAACAGTATTTATATACCAAAAGTCAGCATGTCAAAGAAACAGCTGGGACAATACCCTTATACACAGTGATTAAAAAGAAAATCATTTAAGAAGGTGAATCTGCCTACAAGCTGAAAGAATTTGGACATAGATTTACCACCTCAATGAAGCTGGTGAAATCAATGTGATTGAGGGCACAATGCTTGGAGCACCCTGTGCTGGCCCTAGAGGGTCAGAAACATGTTGCAAAACACATTTATGCCTCCTTGGGGTAAGCTGCGCTGGCAAACACAAGCGTTGTGGTATATGGAATCCATTCCACGCCACCCGGAGAATAAATCTCTGTGCTGGCCAATCTCAGCTGAGATCTGAGCAGGAAGGAAGGATCTCAGGTGAGATCTCAGAGATCTGAGCAGGAAGAGGGCAGAAAGGTGGTGAGACAAGTTATGCAAGAGGAGAGGATGGGTGGTGGGCAGAACTGTGGGCATGTAGATAGGGAATGGAGGATAGGGAATAGAAGATAGAGATTGGACCCCGCAGTTATGCTGCACCTATCTATTCTGCTCCACCTCCAGAGGTGGTTCAGATATGAGTACAGGCATCCCCCACTTACTGGACAGGTTTGGGACCATAGCACCTTCCAAAAGGAAAAAACATTGAAAAGTAGAACCCAAACTTTTTTAGTTTATAAGTGTTGCTTCCAAAGCTTTTTTAAGCCAGCAAATTACAAATGCCCCTTTTATCTTGCAAATTCCTGCTGCCACACATAGATTTCTGAAAAAATCCCTTTGGAAATGGGATTAGACCAGGAGCTACAACCCCTGGGATTAGACCACGGCGATTTTGGCCTTTAGAGCAGCAGAGAGAGGTTGAAAGAGCAGAATATGCATTGAATGAGTTCTGGGTTTAAACAAACAGCATTGAAAGAGTGGATTGTCAGAAAACAAACCGTCAGAAAGCGGGGGAACCTGTAAACCCTTTGAAATCACTTTAAATCTTTGCCTTGTTCTGCAGTAGTGCAGCAGCAGCCCCAATGGAGTGCTGGACGCAGTGCAGGCAAGTCAGCCTACCTGCACCAACCAATTTAGGATTGCATTATCACTCAATCCTGACTAACTTAAAACCCTTAATTTCAAGAGGACATCACTAACTTGTTTGCAGATTGAGAACGAAGATGGTAAGTAAGCAAACTATCCCAAAGTAACTATCCAGAGTCCTCAGGATTTTCCTTCAAATACACAGAACACATTCTCAAGCCTTTAAATCCTTTTATCCTTGGGAAAGTGATGTGGGAAATGGCAGGCCACTGGGAGGTAACTGCTAAGTTCGTACCCTAACTGCTACGCTTTGTTCCAGCCAGGAACAAACTAGGAACAAACTAGGGCCAATTTCAGAAATCTCAGATTTTTGAAGTATCTGACCCATCGATGCTGTGTGTGTGTCTGTGTTTGTGTGTGTGTGTGTACACATACATCATAGATTATTCAGCCCTCACAAGAAAACAGAATTAAATATATAAATCAGAACAATTACGTATCAGAATAGCAAACACAGTTCACACATCAATAGAAATCAAGTTACAAGGCTCCTTTCTCTGCCTATCCTAAATTGATTTCTATAAAGTTGATGTAGCCTGAGCATGGGAAACTGCAGCTTTTCTACAATCTGACGTTTTCTACAATCTGACGTACAATCTGAAGAGATGTTTCTTACTCAGACTAGAATATACAGTGGTGGGCTTCAGGGGGTTCTCACAGGTTCTATAGAACCCTTTGCTAATGAGCGCCTGGTTCTGAGAACAGGTTACTAATGGGACATAGAACCTGTTATTAATTTACTTGAATACCGCCACTGAATATACAGTACCATAAACAGCTTTTTACTACTCCTGCATCTGATACACATATCCCGCCCAACCCCATCTCCTCCTCATTTCACCTTCTTCCTAATCTGTTCCAGTCTTGCACTGGGATTACCTGCTCCAGTTGGCCTTCCACCCATCATTGGAATGCACAGGTAAGCTCTGGCCTTCCTATTGACATGATGAAGCTTTGTGGCAGCCTGCACCAGTGGAAAACTGGTGCACTTTTTTAAATACTGTAGCATTGGGCCATACTTTATTTTCCTCTTCTTATGCTTTGTTTTTAAACAAAAAGCTAATCCAAAAACCTAACTGCTTAGGTCTGCAAGCAAAATCTTAATTGACAGCTTGAAATAAAATAAGCAAGCAAATTACTTCAAAGAAATATCATCTACAAGCATCTTTACATAGTATAAGAAACTGAATACTAATGAATAGAAATAGGAAGACATACAGAACAAAAGCAAAATCCAGATAACTTTTTGGAAAAAAAAAATTCCTGCATTTTACTCAAATTCTCTTGCTGAATAATGTCATTTGTTATATCATTTGTAATGAAGCTCACAAAAGGCAGCTTTAAATAAATGTATGCCAGGAGATAACGGGATTATTTTTTCAAGATTGCAGAACAGAAAAACCTTAAATGAATGCAAGTTTGGAGTGTTTGAAGCTGAAAATACATTTACTATAATTACTTTATTTCAGACCACCTGCTGATTCCAGGATACCAAAACATATAAAATGGACTTGTTGTTCTGATGTTCCAATTCTTATTAGGACACCTCTAGAAAACACACTAAGGGCAAAATCCAGAGCAGTTATGGGTCCATGCAGGTACATCACCCTCTAGTGTTATCTTATGGAAAGTCACCTTAACTGCTCCGGAGCAAAGGGCTTAATTTGACTTTAGGATATGGGCCAATGAGTGGCTATTTATTCACTCAGTTTTTGTTCCCTTGGCATCACAATCCTTATAGATGTGATATAGTTCATCACAAAAAAAACACCACTGTAAAGATTTCTTTCATCATTCAGTAAAACAAGCAAATCAAGTCAACTTCTAGAACTCAGCTCTTATTACACGCCACCTCTTGTCTCCGGATGTATAGGTACTATATTCCCCTAAATCACAACACAGTAATTTGGAGACATATTATTTGCAGCTTCAAAATTGATGTCTAATATTTTGAATTAAAGATAGAATGAAGTTACTTGAGTGAAGCTTTTACATATAGCTGATTTATCAATACCAGTGACTAAACAGGCACCAAATGTGGTTTATAGCAAAAAGCCACAAAATTTCTCTGTATCAGGCTGCTTACTTGCTTGTTGGGGAAAGAATTACATGTCACTTCGGGATGGATTGTCATTCTAGAGAACTATAGGATACTCAAATAGTGATCAATCATGATTGCCAAACTTGCTCCCCCCAATTATTGGTTGGAATTTTTCTTCATAACATCCTCATCTTTTCAGCTCATTGGAATCCAATTTCAAATCAAAGCCGTGCCTTGTTCTGATCAGGGCCTGAATATGGAGCAGAATGTATTACCAAGGTTGTTTTGCATATGTAATAACAACCAAAATATACACAGCACAATCCTAACCCATGATTAGGCCGACACAAGTCCTACAAAGGGCTGGGGGTGTCACAAAAGTGCCATAAGGCCCTTCTGCACCACTCCGGGTGGGGTAGGCCAGAGCACAGACATGCGCCCACCTCCCCACACCATCTCAGGATCGGGGAGATGGGTGTGTTGTGCTGGCTTACATTGGTTAGGATTCTGCCCACAGTATCATATTGTCCTCTATTTTGGAACTGGGTCTGTCTCCCCAACCTGCCATTTCATACGAGACATTTCCAAAGCTCAAGCAAAGGTTGTGGTTCCAAGAAGTCCAAAATTTTCCTACTCCTGTTGTAGATCAAATTAAAATGAGACAACTAAGTAACATGGAATGTAAATAAGCTCTATTGTAACTTCTGCACGAACTAAATACAGAGCTCCCCATGTTGCTAACAAGCTTCATTTCCTGATCTACCATCAGATGCAATCTTTGTCTGCTGTCCTCAGCCTGCCTTGAATTCACACTACATAAGCTTCAGGTCTCTCAATAACAATAAGATTGGTGACACCCTTGAAAGAACATCAACAAAGCAAGGCAAGCAATCATCACTACAAAACTGAAAAATATGATGAAACTGAAAAAAACTGATTTTTAAAAGTATTAATTCTGACCCAAAATTAATTAATTTTTGTATTTAAAAAAATCAAACCAGTAAAACAGGAAAAGCTTTCTTCCCTGGCTAAAATGTAGAGTTTCTTTCTTTCAAAAACTGGGAATATACATAATTCACTCTTAACTTCTACAATCTTTTCCCCTGCTCCCCAGTTCTCATTAAGGATTGGTATGAAATAGTTTGCTAAAACTGATTCAGCTGCAGGTGGAAGGGGGAGGGAGAATACATAAAGACCCAGGTTTTTGGATGTCTTTCAAAAATATGGTACATAAAAATTATTCATGCTGGCACCAGCAGTTTTGGTATGCTGCATCTTATTATAACCTTTGTTTCACTTCATCACCTCCTATCATAACCCTTGTTGTTTGAACAGGAGCACCATGCATGGAAGCCAAACAATCCATTTTTTACTTAGAGAAGGGTTTTTTTGACGCAGCACTGATTGTCTCAAAACAAAAAACAAATCCCCAAAGAAAATACAATGACGCAAGGAATTTGAGGGAAAGAAAAGTTTGTTTGCCAAGGTCTGAAGTGCTTTCAATTTTAAGCCAGGCAGTAGAAGAAGCAGCAGGTGTTATTCCTGATAAGACAAAGGAGACCACATAACAAAAAAAAGGACAGTTATTCAACAAAATGTAGGAAACCCAAGAAAAATGTAGGACACACCAAAATATAAGCTAAGAACATTCATACAAATTGGCTTCATGTAGGTAATTTAAGAACTATATTATTATATTTAAAATTATTACATATAATTTATTAATTACAAGATGGCTCCATGCTGCCTGCTCACAAGGTAGACAAAGAAGATTTTTTCCCCAAGACACAAGGCTAAAAAAGAGGACATGTCATGGAAAAAGAAGACATATGGACACCCTGGTTAGGATTGGTCCTACCAAGCTGTCATGTTTGTAAGAGGCCTTGACAAGTCTGGCCACAAAGCATCAAAGAGATGCAGTCTCTTGGAGAAGAAACCCCAGGTAAAGGTGCAGTGCTCCCAGTGGGTCTACTCAGATCTGAACCACCTCCAGAAGTGGCACATGGGTGCCTCACCTTGATATCACCTCTTTGATAGCTTCAAGGTCGGAGAACACTGCAGTGGGACTAATCATAACTAGACAGAGCTTTAAAAGCAGCCAGAGGGAGGCTCTTCCAGCAAGGGAATCAATTCATCGTAATACTTGTTTCCTCAGCTGCCAAATTCTGCCACCACGGACTATAGGAGGATTGCAAGTCACCCACTGCCTGGCTGCCTGTAAAATTCCATATAACCAGAATTAGCTCTGCTGGGGTTTCCCCTGGCTGCACAGCCGTCAAAAGATCAGAATATGACACTGATGAGGAGGAAAATCCCTCCAACTTTGACCATTTCTGCCTAGGCTGGTAAGTGAACTGCAAAGGAGACAGGTAGATCATCCAGATCATCCACATCTACAAACTGAAGTCACTAGGATGAAAGGCCATAGCTTACAGGTAAAGGACTTGCTTTGCATAAAGAAGGTCCCCAATTCAATCCCTGGCATTTGAGGAGGAAGGCTTAGAAGAAGCCCTCTGAAATCTTACGAGGCTATTGCCAGCCGCTGGAAGAAATACCATATTTACTTGTATTATAATGTGCACCTTTTCAGCTGAATTTAAAGCACAATCCTAAGCATGTCTATACAAATTTAAGCCCCACTGTGTTCAATGGGTCTTAAACCCAGGAACATGTCTTTAGGATTCTAGCCTTCGTCTGCAAAATAGGACCATGCATTAGATTTGATGGTGTGTTGAATTTGAGTAAATACAGTAGTGAACTCGATACAGGCATCCCCCCTTATTGGACAGGTTAGGTACTGTAGCATCATCCAAAAGTGAAAACGGTTGAAAAGTGGAACCCAATCTTGCTTCCAATGCTTTTCAGTTTGCAAATTGCAAATGCCCATTTTGAGCACAATCCTAACCATGTCTACTCAGAAGTAAGCTCCACTGTGTTCAATGGGCCTTTTTCCCAGGAAAGTGACTTTAGGATTGCAGCCTTCAGCTGCAATCCTAAAGACACTTTCCTGGGAGTAAGACCCATTGAATACAATGGAGCTTACTTTTGAGTAGACATGGTTAGGATTGTGCTCTTTATCTTGCAAATTCCTCCTGCCACACAAAGATTTATGTAAATGGAGTCTCAGTAACTCCTTCAGGAAAGGATTAGATCAGGAGCTACAACATGGGGGAGGGCAATTTTGGCCTTTAGAACAGTAGAGAGAGGTTGAAAGCACAGAAGATGCATTGAGGGATTGCGTTCTGGGTAAAACAAAAAGAGTGGATCATCAAAAAAATGAACAATCAGAAAGTGGGGGGGACCTGTAGGACCAAAAGTTGGGCTCTGTATTGTCATAAGGCTACTTCATAAGTTCTAGGGAAGTTGGGTGTTAGACAGGGGACGGATTGTGGGATAGAGCTAGTGCAGCATTTTTCAAGTGGTAGAACACATATACTTGTGATGGTTGTTGATGTGTTGTTCAGAGGTACATGTGGACCCTTCAGGGGAGGCAGTACAAACAGCAGCACAATGCTTGGCCCAGCAGCAGAGCACCAGCACACTGTTTTCACACTTGAAAAAAACCAACCCACTTGTTCTGAGCCCCATTCCACTTTGTAAGTTTTTAAGGCTGGGTAGTGGTCTTGCTGCTGACTGCTGGGTGTCCCCTGGCAGCCGTATGCACCAAAAGTTACTACTGGTGGTATTTAATTAGCATATAAGACTATAATATATTGAGAACAAACACTGTAAACCAATAGTATAGGGGAAACTGAATTTCTCAGCTATTTATATATTTTACAATGTTATTTTGTACGTTTTCTAACCCATGCCACTCCAACTTGATATGAAAATTTGCCGTAAGCTGTGCCACAGAGGTCTGAAATCTATATACATGGTCATTAAATATACACTATGAACACATATGCATCCATTTACAATATGAATCAAAATCTGACCTTCTTCCAAACTGCAGCGGTCCCTACCCCAAAATTAAATGGAAGCAAAAAAGGATTTTGGTGCATATGGAAGCCAAAGTTACTTTTCAACCCAAATACAGTGATTTATATCCAGGTGGCTACCGGCCTTCAGAGGACCTCTTTGCATTGAAGTAACCTTGTTGCAACTAATTAAAAACAGCTTTGCTAGCAGATTCTACCAGTGGAGCAGAACAAGGGCATCACCCTGAATTTGACCCTTGTTTAAATATCCAACATCATATCATAATCCAATAATTTATCATGATCAAGTGGAGAACAGGAGGTATTTAAGAATCCAATTTTTTAAAAATTATGTTTTCAAGGGGAAAGTAACACTTCAGTTAGACAAGATCAAGATCTTGAAGTCTCTAAAAGAGTCTAATCTCACTAGCTGGAAAAAGAGAGACTCTCTTACTGATAGCAAAATAAGAGCAACTCTTGTGTAAAAATTTTTTTTATCCCTCACCAACATTGGAACAGCATGTGAACATATAAACTAATTAACAACTGTGACATACCATAAACTCTAGCACAGGTCTCTCATAAACAATCTTATTTATTCTTATATGTTAGATAGAATACCCAGGAGTTATGCGCTCTCAATATTAAAGAATGCTTTATCAATATTCGACATATGTCATTTCCATGTGGTGGGGAGGGGGACTCTACATACAATAAATGCAATTGCAGGTAAGAGAGAGTTTGGGAATAATATCTGCTGTTGGTATATCCAACAGGAATCCATAATGGGCAGCGTCTTCCAAATAAATGTATACATTGCAAAGGAAGCATTTGTGCCATTTGCATCCAGATGGTGCGTGCAGAAATGTCACATATGAAGCAGCCCTAATTCCTGATGGTTTGATCACAAACAACAGACAGTTTTCCTCTGCATGTATTATTCACTTTGTTCCACAGTGAACTGCTGCTACATTTGGGATCCAAGCGTTCCTGTTTATGATAAATGTTACACAACACATGAATGCAAGAAGCACAAAAGGCTGGCTTGGCCATAAAACAGTATTATGGAAGTTCAACTAGACACCAAGGTCCTTCAACAACTTCAAATAAGTAATAGTTTCCCCCAAAAAGAAACTGAAAACTGAAGCAGCTTTCTGAAAATTGTCGTCGAGTATGCTTACACAGTGGCACCTCACACAGTGGCACCTCACATAACAAGTTTAATTCATTCCGGAGGCATGCTTGTTACGTGAAACGCTCTTTACATGAAGCAGATTTTTCCATAGGAAATAATGGAAACTCAGACGATTGGTTCCACAGCAGGCCTCCGTCAGTCTTGAAAGACTATGGTATCTTGCTCGGCACTGCATATGCTGCATGTGAAGCACGAAAGCCTGGGTTAGATTGTTATGGAGGATAGGCTGTTACCCAAGCAGCAAATCCCCCCTCTCCACACCACGGAATTAGTCCAATGGAAAGGCAGAGCCAATACGATTGGATCCAGCTGGCGTTGCAGAGCTGGGCTAAGGACAGGAGCTCACCCTGACTTGTGGGGCCGATCCAAGTCTCGAACCCTGGCCTGCTGGTTAACAGGCACAGTGACTTAACCACTTGTGCCACCCACAGCCCACTTGGTTTTTGGGGTTGGTTCCACAACCCAAAAAATATTCATATAAAAATATTAACTGTTCATAAAAATGATGACAAAACACTGTAATATACAGTAACACACAACACTGCAATAAATAAAATACTGGACAGTACTGAACTGTACTGTACCTTTGAAAATCTTCATGGCTGGTGTGAGAGTTACAGAGAGGGGGATGACTTTGGCTGCGATCCTAAAGAAACTTTCCTGGGACTAAGACCCACTGGACACAATGGGGTTTACGTCTGACTAGAGATGGTTAGGATTGTGCTCTTTCACAATCACTAATGGAATCACTGCTATTTATTGGCTCAATGGAATCTTTGTCTTTTTGTGCAACTTTAACATTCCCAAGCTGCTGATGGGGAGCAGCACCAGAACATTGATAAGTCACACCTTCCACGCTGCCACACACAGACCCCACATACAAACCTGGCTCAGGCAGCTCCCCCCGGACCCCCCATGAGTTCCCTGGCCATGGAAGCCTATTCCAAACTTTGCCCAGGGCTCCACTATAACTCAAGCTAGTTCCCTCGTCCCCCCTGTGGGTTCCCTTGTCTGTTCCAAACTTCTTCAGAAGTGCTCTTTACTCAAGACAGTGCTCTTTACGCAAGTCAAAATTTCTGCAAAAATTTTGCTCTTTACACAAAATGCTCTTTATTCAAGTCGCTCTTTACTCAAGGTACCACAGTAGTCTACTTTTAGTATGCTTGCACAAGATAAGTAACAATTGCCCCTGTGTAAGCTTCCTGAAGACAAAGGCAAGATGTAACAGGTAGATAATATTGGCCAAAATTATCTTAGGCTACAATCCTAAACACACTTACCTGGGAGTAACAGCAAAATCCTTACCATGTCTTCTCAAAAGTAAGCCCCATTATTTTCATTGGGTCTTACTCCCAGGAAAGTGTCTTTAGAATTGCAGCCTAAGTCCTATTGAACACAGTGAGACTTACTTCTAAGGAGACATGCTTAAACACACTTTCCTGGGAGTAAGTCCTATTAAATACAATGAGACTTTGTGCTGAGTAGACATACTTTGGATTGCACTGTTAGTCCATGACTCTTTCACAATAGCTGGCCCTAAGAGAAGTAAACCAGAGCCCAACCTGGCCATGAGATGTCAGTTCATACTACTGCATGCTCTACCAAACAGCCGCAAAAATACGTACTTCTGATTGTCTTCTAAAAATATGGAGGACAAACGCAATCTTGTTTAACATTTTGCTTGGGCTTGTGAGTATACAGTAGGCAAGGCAATGTTGGTGGCTGGATGGGTGACATGGTGTATGGAGCATGGTGGTGGTGGAAAGGAGGACCACTATCAACTTGACTAGGAATGAACTGCAAAGGTATGGAATGCAAGGTGGTCTACATGTTTCCTTCTGCCCTTTTATTCTTACTTCTGAGAGAAAAACGATGCTAATAGATGGTAGCTGGCCCATGGCCACAGTATGTTCTTCTTAACCTTTTAAACATCTTCAACCGATAAGCATGATCCTAACATACCCTGGAACAGGCTGGCTGGTCTCCCACTTTCTGATGGTTCATTTTATGATGCTTCCGCTCTTTCAACACCTTTCAATTATACCCAGGACTCATTCATTCAACACATGCTTCATTCTTTCAACCTCTCTCTGCTGATCTAAATTGTCTTCCTTAATGTTGATGTGCATGTGACATGGTGATCACATTGTTTTTGCCACTTCCTTATGACTTTCTTTAGTAAATAACCATCATTCAAATACATAAGATATTCATTGCCCACATGTGCCTTTGTTCATTTTACTTTAATTTATTGTGTATTTTGGCTATGTGCTGATAACTATGTATTATTTAGGCTTTGGCTAGTATATTTATGTCTTTTTCATGTCCTGTTAGCATTTGCAAGCTGAAAAAGACTGGGTTCCACACCATATAGTTTTCACTTTCGGATGGGGCTCCAGTTGGGCTCCACTCCATAAATGGGAGTTGCCTGTACTGCTGCACTATCGCAGGGATAACTGTCAAATCCTCATCTTCGCCACCCACCACGTTCTCCCGAACACCCCTCCTGCCTCCTCTTTACCCTCCCCCAACTCCTCCCCACCCTCCCAAACAAGATTTAAGTAATATACAATTCATAGACCCACACAAGTTCACCTATACAACATGACTGCAGTAGTATCTTTCTGAAAGAGCATTGAAAAAGGTATTATTCCATAACTAAGGTTATAGAGAAATCATTTTCCTAATCTTCAGAGAGAAACAGATTATCTGAATTGCAGGACAGATCGATCAGATTCAACGCATCAACATCTTATATTTCTTTCATGGTACTAGGGTCGGCATACACAAGATTCTTAAGTGGTCTCCCACCTGGCCCTGTCCAGACACAGACCTACCTATCTATATTCAGCTCAATCATGTCCAGTAGTGGGCCCAGCCTGGCCCAACAACCGGCTCACTGGAAGTGGGTGGGCCAGGCTGGGGTCAGGGCCGGGGTCAGGGTCAGGGCCGGGGCCAGGGAGTGGCAGGCCCCAACCTTGGCAAAGGCGCAGCGCGTCTCCTCCAGCTGGTCTACCAGCTGGTCTACCAGCTGGAGGAGACACACTGCATGTCCGCTAAGGTTAGCTTACATGCAGTGCCGCGTCTCCTTAAGCTGGTCAACCAGCTGGTCGACCAGCTTGAGGAGACGCACTGCACATGTGTCAACCTTCTTTGGTTGGTGCATGCGCAGTGCAGTGGTGGGCTGGCTGCCGAACTGGTGCAGCTGGTTTTCTGGCCCCCCCATAGCTACCGGATAAGTAGTGGGGGGCCAGAAACAGCGATCCGGCCCAAACCGGCTTCAGCCCACCACTGATCATGTCCCATCATATAATGGGATCCCCAGATATACGAGAAAGTCTTGGCTCACAATCCCTGCTTAATTGGAGTAATTGCAATTTGTCAGATTTGATACTCCCAGGAAAGGTTATCATGGGTCAGATGAAAGAGTGATACCTGTGGATAAGACATTGATGGTCCAATCCTAACCTAGACCACCACAACTCATTGGTTTCCTGTTCCTGTGGTGATGTAAGGAGCACATGTCTGTGCACTGGCCTAACCTTCTCCCAGGAGTGGTGCAGAAGTGCCTTATGGCACTTTTGTGACACCCCCAGGTTAACACAGGATTTATGCCAGGGCTTAGGCCAGCCTAACTGGAGTTTGTGATTGCAGTCTAGTTTTTTATTCTTTAGGCATGACTTATGCAAGAGTGCACTTCTCCTGCAAGACTGAAACTTGTGGCCATGTTACTGAATATTTTTTTCATTCTACCTTATGAAATTACTTCCTTAAAACTATATTTGCATTATGAGTCTATCTTCTTTAGTATTTAATATCCAATTAAATACATTAAATAATAATATCCAATTAAATACTCCAATAAAGTTCAGCATGCTTAAATTGTTCAAACTTAAATTAAGAGGCTAAGAAGTGCTTTGGTCTTTGACAGAATTCAATAGGACGCAAAATATACTTACCTGGGGCTGATTCATGCCCATTATAATGATCTTCAACAATCTTTTCACTGCGCTATTTGGAAATGTATTGAAGTATTATCCTTCCCTTTCCTCATTCGTTCTTCCTTTCACTACCCTCGCGAACCATTAGAGCTCTCATTATCCTTATTTAAATCCCCCCTGGTGCTTTTAAGAAAATCAGGAATTGGTGCCACTGTATAGAAAATTCCTCGTGATGGGTTCTTCAGATACTGAAGACACATACTGGGGAAGAATCCTTCTTGGGTCCAACACTACTCTTGGAGAACTCTTCTGTTTGATGTGGTTGCACCTGGAGACCAATTAGCAGGTAAGGTGCAGATGATGATAACATAATGAGGAAGTGGAAAGAAATTAACAGAGCTCTAGGGTAAAAGACTGGCTTGATAGCAAGCCAAAACTTTGGGAAGAATCAGAGGCCATCAAACAAATTCACTTGGAGAAATCTCTCGACTAGTTTACAAACTGAACAAAGACAAATGTAATAGGAAAGGGCAGTATAGTATAAATTTTATAATCAACAAGGTAAAACTACTATACAGTGGTACCTTGCATAACAATTGCCCTCATAACGAGTGATTCACATAGCAAGGTAAAGGTTCCCCAGTATTCTGACTCTCATAACGAGTGTGCTTCAAAGAATGAGCCCCTCTGGTGCCCCCAGAGGGGTTCAGTATTGGAAGCACACTTGTTGGGGCAAGGTCAGGTCGCTTTTACTGGGGCCTCCCTGCCAGGCAAGTGAATGGCACTTGCCGTAACACCTCCTCCCCTGCCTCCTGCCTCCACTTGCCTGGCACATGTGCCATCCAGGAAGCGGCAGGGAAGCAGGCAAGTGGAGGCAGGAGGCAGGGGAGGAGGCACTATGGGCGAATGGTGCCAGGCGTGTGCCATTCAGGAAGTCCCTGGCGTGCACGCCATCCACTTGCCCGCAGCACCTCCTCACCCACCTCCTACATCTGCTTGACTGCTTCCCCGCCACTGTCCTGCCCGCCTGCCGCTTCTCTGTCACCCCCGCCTCTGTGGCAGGTGAGCGTATCTGTGTGTCTCCTAACCATGTCTACCCAAAGTAAGCCCCATTGTGTTAAATGGGTCTTACTCCCAGGAAGGTGTCTTTAGGATTGCAGTCTAAGTTGACTTCAATTAAAGTGTTTTGTCATCATTTTTACATCCAGTTAATATTTTTATATGAATATTTTTTGGGTTGTGGAACCGATTGTCTAAGTTTCCATTATTTCCTATGGGAAAATCTGCTTCACATAAAGAGTGCTTCACATAACAAGCATGCTTCCGGAGCAAATTAAACTTGTTATGTAAGGCACCACTGCATATTTCATTATTGCCTCAACCAGTCTCCTCTTGGATCTGATCTAAGGTTTGGTTCCACAACTGTAATTCTTACCTCTGAATCCTTCTATGGCTAGAATGTCAGGTTGGCCAACAACCTCACCTGAACAGGGAAATACAGATTTCCACCATTCCAAAAGTAGCCATTTTCAGTTCCAATGTGCAATTGACAATTGGCTGGGAAGGTACATAATTTATTTTGAATAATAAAAAAAACAAACCAAGGATTATTCAATTAATGACAGGCAATTAAATGATTACTTTGGTCCTGTACAAGATGATACTGTAACAAGTTCATTATCTTTATTCTGTGTTCAAGATTTTCTAGTCTCATATTCCGCTCAAGGCAACCATTCTCGGTCAATATTTTAATGAAGGCGATGAGTCTACAAACAATCTAAATGCAATTAAGTGGGACCAATGAATCATTGATCACAGATAACCTAATTTGGTTTAGAGAACATGAGCCAGAAGTCTGCTTTCCAGTTAGTCTCTGATCAACCAAACACAAAATCACTATTTGGTAACATTAGTTGCACACTCCTTCTTAAACATCATAAGGGAAGATTAATACCAATCTTCGAATTCTTGTTGCAAAAATTAGTGAGAAAATATATGTTAAGCATATACTAGAATCTATACATTTCATTACCATATTGGGGAAAATCCATAGCAGTTACGTCACCCTTTAGTGTTATCTTATGGAAAGTCATCTTAACTGCTCTGGAGTCATCAAGGGGCTTAATTTCACTTTAGGATATAGGCCTTAATGTCTTCCAGAGAATAATCTGGATCAAAGAATTTGATACGATTAAGAACATAACCAAATTCTTATTTTCAAAAAGATAAAACTAAGTTGTTAGTATTTATGCACTTTCTGCATTGCAAAAAACACCAACAGACATATTACAGCTTCAGCATTAAGTAGATCAGTCAGTTTCCATAAAGGAAATATAATAACTGTACCACCAAACTGCCTCCCTTAGTGCAACCAGCCATAGCAATCAAAAACATATATTGTTGCCTGTGTTTGTCATATTTTTAAGTGCCTTAAACCAGGCCATCTACCAAGGTGGCCTCCATAAATCTCCTGTTTTTGCTGCCTACCCAGAACGGGGAAAACTAGGGCAGCTAACAAACACCTGCAAGACACAATATAAGTCTGGTGGGCTATATGTGGGTTAGTGGGGCACAGATGTGTACAGTCAGAATGGAGAACAAATCAAGCAACCTTGAGATGAAAGCTTAGATCAGGGGTATCCAAACTTTTGGGCAGAAGGACCACATATCTCTAACTCTGTGTAAAGGTCCAGGAAAAAAATTTACATTCCAAATTTGAATAAATGTACATAAATTAATATAATAGAACTTGAATGAATTAATCCATTAGTTACTGTATCTCATTTTCTCTGTAAACGTTTGTGATTTTTTAAATTAAAAAGCAGATAAATACTGTTGATTGGTTGAATTAAAACCAGTTACTAACAGAGAGAGAGAGAGAGAGAGAGAAAGAAGAAAGGAGGTGTGTGCAGCCTCCCCGGCCATCACAGTACAGCAGAGTTCCCGTCATCTCCAGAGGATTACAAGGCTTGCCAACGGGCCAAATGGAAGGGATTTTCCATGAGCTACATGGAGGCTTTCCATGGATGCTTTCCACATCTGGTCCCCAGATTTAGGTTTAGGCACCCATGGATTATAAACAACATTCTACCTGCATATCACCTAAAGCCTCCCCATCAAGATTCTGATTCTTAGGAGAACATCACAACAGGTATTATTTCTCCCTCACCCTGATGCGACTTAAGATCTAGCTTCAGAACTGTGCTAAATGAACATGCATTAATTAATTAACTTAAAAATATGTGTCTTAGCATGTTGTCTCATAGACAACATGCACAAAGTGTCTCAGAGACAAACTGCCACAACAAAGATGCTCACACTGACACGTCGTTTTTAAAAATACACACCCTGGCCAAGGTAGTAAGAGCAAACCAGTAAGTAACCATCAAACCACCAGTAAGAGCAAAGAGCAACATGACTCAGCACCCGATAGAACATTCCATCACTCTGGCATGCATGCCTGCATGGAAGGCCATCTGTTAGAGGAGAATATTGCCAGGACTAAATATTGTAACAGTGAAGTCAGTGTCTAAAGGAGAAATGTTGGGGCTCGTCTGCCCAGGAAGACAAACCCTACAATCCAGAGTAAGTACGGGAGCATGTAAGAGACATTACGTGTACCCGTAGTTACTGCATCACCTAATGAAAACCTATGGGAAATTAATATTGCAATCCAGAGCAAATTGTTCTTACACCAGAGCAAAGACTCCCTGTAGTTACTCTGGATTGCGCCCATAGACACATAGAATTGTCCTCCAATTCCCAAACCACAAGAACTGATGATGGAGAGTGCAAACGCATGACTGGTTTCAGATTTGAGCAAGGACATCAGGTGGCCAAGTCCTAACATAAAGGCACATGGTTTCTTCTTCTTTTTACCCTACAATCCAGAATTACTACAGGAGCACGTAAGAGGCACCTGTAGTTATGGCACCGCCTAGTGAAAACCTATGGGAAATTCATATTGCAATCTAGAATAAATTGTTCTTACACCAGAGCAAGGACTGCCCTTAATTACTCTGGATTGCACCCAATGTCAAGATACCCAGGAAACCACAAAATTAAGCACCACATCATGTTTTCTCATTTCTCTGAGCTTTGAAATTTCTCTCTCCGTCAAAGTGAGAAACAGATGTATGTTTATCGAGACTTCAAAGAGTAAAAAACAATATATCAGAAAATAAGGATATGCTTTCAACTTCTAATGCAACTAGATTTGGAGAAAAGAGATTATGGGCACAATCCAGAGTAACTATGGGGAGTCCTTGCTCCGGTGTAAGAACAATTTGCTGTGGATTGCAGTATGAATTTCCCATAGGTTTTCATTAGATGGTGCAGTAACTACGGGTACATGTAATGCCTCTTACGTGCTCCCGTAGTTACTCTGGATTGTAGGGTATGGCTGCAATCCAAAAGACAATTTCCTGGAAGAAAAACAATGGGGCTTACTTTTGAGTAGACATGGTTAGGATTGTTCTATGTATCTCCTAAAGTGGGGGGTGGCTTCTATGTTTTCTACCTCCTCCTGTCAACTGGGTGTGCTGCTTGTGTTCCAGTCATCCTACAGAACTGCGCTGTACTTAGAAACAACCACTGCAAATCATGGCACTTCAAGATATTTCTCCTTAGTCACTGTTAACATCATTCAATCAAGCTTGGCAACTCTCTAAGACAAAAGCTACCATTAAATACAATACTAGACATTTGGGGCAAAATGTAACTTTTTTTCTAACAAAAGCATTTTTCCTGAATCAAGTCCCAACTCAAACCGGTAAGGAGCTTTACTGTTTTGGGGGCCTTAACTCAATAACAATACACACATATAACTCACAGAATCCCGAATAAAAACAGATCCGAGTTGTTAGATAAGGCATCAGTACTTAGTCACGTTTTCTACACAAAATCGTATTGTCTCAGTGTATGTTTGTCTGTAGATGTGTATTGAAATGTACTCACAAACAAGAAAAGCTTTTCAGTGTATTCATCATGCGCACTTTTTAAGGAACAAAACAGCCCGATCCTAAGATTCCCACGTGGAGCAACAGTCTGCTTGAAAAATGCTATGTGTGGGTATCTCTCCACTGGACAGATGGTGCTGTCACCTTTGACAACACTGATCACCTGTGGGGATGCCTGGGGTGAAGGGAAGCGACTGAGTTCTTGCAGTCCAATAGTTTCCTCTCAAAACCAGTTGAGAATTGCTGGGGAATAGCACATTTTTTGGCAGGGTTTTTTGTTGTTGTTGTTGTTTTGTGTGGTTCTTTATTTTTATTTTTATTTTTTGCTGTATTAATATGAAGGATGGCCTAAATGCAAAGCCTTGACACTGAAGGGTATTGAGCAAAAAAGGGGCCCCAATGATGCAGCAAAACTGGATGTTACCAAGCAACAGTTCTCCATTTTTTGGACACGAAATGGTGCATCATAACAAACATGTAAACATTATCATGAGTTGCTTACGCGTTTTTGGAACCTGATTATCACTTACATGTTAAAAAATTATTCTCCTAGAAGGAGGAATATTTATCTATATAGGAACAACTATGACCCCCAAACCTGTTGCTTGCAAGTGCTGCCAAAGCTAAACTGTAATGCTGATCAAGAGATAAATATACTGTTGTCTGGAATTGTAATCTAGATTTCTCACTCTTCCCTAACAATACCAATTAATATACCTTTGTTCTGAAGAATACATCTAGGCTTGCAGTTTCTTGGCTGGGGCATCAGCTTGTATTTGGTGGCTCAGTTCAGTCTTCTTGCCCAAACTATGGTGCAGCTATGGGACCACTCAATGCTTTGATTCCCTCCCTCACTTTCTATCTTGCAACAAATATACTTTGACATGACAAATGAACTGAGCAAACTATGGATAACACAAACCAAAGTTTGCTGCCAAACCAGGATTATAAACCATTGTTTCAAATGAAGATCCAGTATTGGTTTGGAAGTAAATTATGGTCTGTAAAAACCATATAGCCCAATTTGGATATAATGACAAATGAGTTTGCATCAGAGGATGCAAACAGAGCCCATAAATCTGAAAGCACCAACAGCTGAATGTCTGAACTGGGGTCCATGTCTGTTTCTATGAAACTAGAACTCCAAGAAGCTTGAATCGGAACCCGTGTTATCAGTGCATACTGTATTAATGATTTGCTAACCCATCACTAGATACGGTAATTCACAAACTTTAACCAAAAAAAAGTTGGCAAAGTTTTCTAGATGCATTGCTAAGCAAGCTTCAATATTTTGGTAATACTTTTTTATTTCTTGGCGGAAACTCATGCGACTCTATTAAGAAGTTGATACAAGTTACAGTCAATTCTTTTTGGTCCCCTCTTCCAATTTTAAATGTTACATTAGCAGCGCCATAAAAGGACTTTTCAGCAGTGCAGGAAGCCAGTGGGCTGGTCCAAACCGACATGTTGCAGCTCCTGGTGCTTACCCCAGGACAAGAGGACAAATGTTCTCGTACCCTACAGGTTCCCAAACTCTCCTGTTAAAAGAGAAAAAAAAATCCTTTTTGTTTTCATAGCAAAAAAGGAGGAGTTTTTTTCCTCTTTTTTACAGGAATTTGAAAGGCGGTTGCAAAGGCTCCCCAGATTCCCAACAGCCTTAGCAACCCTAAACAAAATCCTTCTCTTTTGGACATCCACACTATAATCCTGATCACAATGTGGGCATCGCTATGGCCTCATCACAGTAGGGGACAACCACAGAGCTTGCTTGGCTGGGGCATAGTTCCCAAGTTCCCTTGGATGCGGCAAGTTCCAGTTCAGGTACATCTTACCCCAATGACAACTCTGAAAATGCTCTGCATGATGCAATGTCACCCATGCAGGCATTGCTACATAGGGATTTAGTTCAGACTAGGCTGTCAGTCTAGGAAGGTTTACTATTGCAACCAGCCACAGGAACAGGCAAATAGTTCTTAATATTTATTATATCTGAAAAGTTATTCCTCTCCTTTCCATGAAGCATACAGAAATCTAGTACTAACCAAAAGACACAATGCAACCAAAGATAAACACTTTTAATTCCCAAACCAATAGGACAGTTGAAACTAATGGAATTGAAACCACAAAACCCAATTGGATTGAAAACTTTTCAAACTGCAATTAAGGGCACAATCCAGAGTAACTATGGGGGTCCTTGCTCTGGAGTAAGAACAAGTTACTCTAGATTGCAATATGAATTTCCCATAGGTTTTCACTAGGAGGTGCAGTAACTACGGGTGCATGTAATGTCTCTTATGTGCTCCCGTAGTTACTCTGGATTGTAGCGTGCGTCCATGTATATATCATCGTGTATGTGTACAAGTATCATTTTGTATGTATACATGTATCCATGTATATATCATCAATGTAAAGCAAAATTCTTCTTTTTAGGTTTGTATAACCAATTCCACAAAAGCTAACTAATTTTCCTTCCAAAGTAAGGCAGAGCACAATTTTAGGCAAAGTTGTCCAGTATTAATATATCAACCCCCCCCCCCCTCCAAGTGGAAATGTGATCAAGTTTTCTTTCTTGATTTCCACAGATCTTCATTTGGATAATGAGATGAGATGCAAAACTGTTGAAATTACATGACTTCTGTTTCACTTCAAGTCTTTTTATAAATAATTGAGGAAATTTATCCCTTTCTGAGGGTGATGGCGCATCAGGATGCTCATTCAGGATGTTTCAGCCTATAATGCTAATAATCTATGGTTATTCATACAATATTTGCACATAACACAACCCTTTATCACATGTACAAGCAACGAGATAATGATCCTGTTTAGGTGACCATTTTTCCTAGTTGGTTTTGTTCCCTCAAATCTACAAATCCAGAGCTTCTAAACTGAACGCTTTCATAACTCACTTCACCATCCACTTCAAACCCTGAATAAATAAACCAGCCACTGAAGTGAATTAATGGATCATTATCCCTGGAAAGCTGAATACATACACTAATCCATAGTTATTGATGGCCTTGCAAGTTGTTTCAGACATGTACCATTAAATGTGTACCATACTTCAAACGTGTACCATATACATTTGAGAGTCAGTGTATATCATCAAGCAACAGAAAATGGCCCAAAGGACAGGTTAATCTCGAGACAACTCCCCATTAAACATACTGCCAGGAGGAACTTCTATTCCATTAGAAAATTTGCAAGCACACACTGCGTCCTGAATCTGAACCCAACATCTGCATACTTTATAAGCTATTCCTTGCAATTAAATCTTTATTTGTTCTGGAACATAATGTGTTTTACTAGTGGTTTACTCAACAAGAAATAGCTAGGATCCTTGCAATCTAAGCCCGCAAAACAAATTAGCCAAAGGACCTAACCACGGCAAAAGTGTTAAAACTGTCTGAGAGGTACAAACTGATAATATCAAAGGAGAAGAGATATCATAGAATCATAGAATCATAGAGTTGGAAGGGACCTAGTAGGTCATCTAGTCCAACCCTCTGCCTGCAGCAGGAATTCCCCCTAGAGCATCTCCAACAGGTGCTCATCGAGCCTCTGCTTGAAGATCCCCAGTGAGGGAGAGTCCACCACCTCCCTTGGCAATCTGTTCCACTGCCGAACCGCCCGAACCGTCAGGAATTTTTTCCGGATTTCCAGCCGGAATCTCCTTTCTTGCAGTTTGTACCCATTGGTTCTAGTTCTGCTTTCAGAAGCAGCTATGAACAAATTGGCCCCTTCCTCCCTATGACAGCCCTTCAGGTATCTGAAGAGGGCAATCATGTCTCCTCTCAGCCTCCTCTTCTCCAGGCTGAACATCCCCAAGTTCCCCCAACCTTTCCTCGTAGGGCTTCCCTTCCATCCCACTGATCATTCTTGTCGCTCTCCTCTGGACTTGCTCCAGTTTGGCTGCATCTTTCTTAAAGTGAGTTGCCCAGAACTGAACACAGTACTCAAGGTGAGGTCTCACCAATGCAGAATAAAGAGGAACTATAACTTCTTGTGACTTGGAAGCTACAGTCCTCTTAATGCAACCTAAAATGGCATTTACCATATCATTTAGCTTAGACTTGGAGCAAGCCTATTTTTTTTACTCTTGGAAGTTAAATGGGATTATTTCTCATTGACTTCAGAGATCAAGATTACCAAGTTCAAATTTAATTTTGGATGCAAGCCATATCACTGGCAACCCTCCCATTTCCTTTAATGAATCCAGATTCCACCCATGCTCATTCCAGAGCAGATTTTAAATTCAATGAGCAAAATCTTATTTGCAACAATGTTTTCACTGACATAAAAAGGATTACTTGCAGCAGTGAAGGCTGCAGAATTGATCCAAACATTCCTTCAATTCTTCTGGCACTCTGAGTCAGATTACTACTAAACTGGACTTACTACAGGAATATCAGAAACTGATACTGTCCTGGGCATGATAGAGGTATTAGAAAGTCAATTTATAACCCAGCTTATATATTCTGGGCTTTGTCACCAAACCACATACACATATGCACCTGTCAAATACAGTCAAGTAATGGAAACCATAAACAGAATTTAAGCATGGGAACAGTGCAGTAAAAGCAATCAAGAGTCTCATTTTTGTTGCATATATCTTGCAGGAAATGTCAATATTATAATATCATCAGAATTTATTATTTTAACTATAGTTTTCCATCCAAGGTTCCCACCGAGTTCAACCAACATGGTACCAATTAAAACATTTCATTTTATATCATTACTACTATATTTATAAACCGCTTTCAATACAAGATAGTCCACAAAGTGGTTTATATAGCAAAATATAAATTGGTAACTGGTTTCCTGTTCCTAAAGGGCTCACAATCTAAAAACAGACGCAGAAGAGACACCAGTCAAAAACCACTGGAAAAAGACGCTATACTGGGGTGAAGAGAGACACTTGCTCACTCCCTGCTGAATATAAAGAGACAGCACTTTAAAGGGTTTCTCTTTGCTCAGGTAAGAAGGGGTTGCAGCTGTGGTTATGAATATGGCAGTTGTCTAATCTTCCCCGAACCCCAAAAGTGTATGCATCTATGCAACATACACACACACGCACAGATCACAAGCAATATTGTGGTACCACCCTATTGAGCTTATCCACAGCCAGTCCACTGAGATACTACCAGTTCCCACTCACTGAGAATCCTGACCTCCTGACTTACACACAGCTATGAAATCTCTCATCCAACTGGCACATTTTAAGGTCACGGCCACAGTGTCCTGATCAGGCCATTTCATTACCCCTTGTCTCTCCCCCCATCCCACATCACAGCTGTAGTAGCTTTTACACCAACCTCTACTACCTCTAGTACCTGAGTCACAAAGACTGATCATACACATGTCTACTCAGAAGTACATCCCTTTATGGTCCATGGGGCTTACTCCCAGGTAAGTGCAGATAGGACTGCGGCCTGGGGTGGAAAGGAGAAGAAGGGAGAAACCCAAGTCCCCTTAGTACATGCCCACCCAACGCAGACCTTACAAGGGGACCTATTATAAGATATATAACTATATGGACATAGGTACAGTATGTAAGATCTTATAGGCCATGGTACCTACTCCCAGGTAAGTGCAGTTAGGACTGTGGCCTGGGGTGGAGGGATGAAGGGAGGAGAGGGGCCCTTTAGTACCTGCCAACCCAAGACATGGGGAGTCAGGACCTAAATAAGGTATATTCCTATATAATGGCCTTGTGTGGAAAGAACAAGGGAGGGGGAGAAATCCAAGCCCCAAAGTTAGTATTTTACCAAGCAAGGCAGATCCCAGCATCAGTGTGACCATATGTTGTGACTGAAAAGAGAACAAGGTCCCCAAAATGTAGGACAGCCAAGAAAAATGTAGGACATGACAAAATAAAAGGTAGAAATGCTCACAAATATTGCTTTCAGGTGGTTCGTTTCAGCACTATTAAATTTTAAGGTTAATTCCTTACATATAATTTATGATTTGCAAGAATTCTATGTTAAGCATGGGAAAAGCATGCCTACTCACAAGAAAAAAAGATTTTTTCCCAGGATACAAATCTAAAAAAGAGGACATGTCCAGGAAATGTAGGACATATGGTCACACTGGGAAAGATCAAGGGAGAGGTGGAGAAACCGAAGCCCCCTAAGTTAGTACCTGCTCATCCAAGATAGACCTTATAAGTCCATGAAGACGTGTAGGACCTTATAGTCCATGGAGCTTACTACAAGGTAAGTACAGATAGGATTGTGGCCTTGGGTGGAGAGATCAAGGGTGGTGGGGAGAAACCAAAGACCCCTAAGTTAGTACCTTCCCACCCAAGATAGACCTTACAATCCGGGGGACATATATAAGGCATATGGGACCTTAATGAGAATTACTCCCAGGTAAGTGCGGATAGGATTGTGGCCTTGTGTGGAAAGGGATGGGGAGAAACCCAAGCTCCTTAAGTTAGTACCATGCCCACCTAAGACAAAAACCTCACAGTCCATGGGGATATATATAATGTATATAGGACCTTAATTGGAATTACTCCCAAGTAAGTGCAGATAGGATTGTGGTTTGGGTTGAAAGATCAAGAGATGGGAGGGGGGAAAATCAGCCCCCCTAAATTAGTACATGCCCAACCCAAGACAGACCTTACAGTCCATGGGGACGTAAATAAGGTACAGTATATAGGATCTTAATGGGAATTACTCCCAGGTAAGTGGGGACAGGATTTTGGTCTTGGGTGGAAAGATCCAAGAATGCAGATAGGGTGGAAAGATGAAGAGGGGGTGAAGGGGGAATGAGCCCCCTAAGTTAGTAGCTACCCACCCAAGCCAGCCCAGGCGTGCCAGGGGTGCCAAAGCCTTACCAGGTGGTGACTCAGGAGAGGAAGGCGAGGCGCAGGCGGGCATGGATGGCTGCGGCTGGCAGACTGAAGGCTCCTCACCTGGAGATAGCTGCTGCTGCTGTTGTTACTGCTGCTGCAACTGCAGCCAGGATCACACCCCAGGCTGCCATTTGTTGCATTTCTGGGCGCAGCTTCAGATGCAAGAAAGCAGTTCCCTTTTCATTCACTGCTCACCTCCAGGCAGCAGTCTGGTGCGCTTCCCTCCAGCTCCCTCTCCGCCCCATGCTGAGCTGCCCTGCCCGCCTCCCTGCCTGCTTGCCCGGCTAGCACGTCCTCCCCGATGGGCTGCAACTCCAGCTAGCCAGCCGGGCGTGGCGGTGGGGGGAAGGCGCGCATGGCACACTCCCTGGGCAGGGGAGGGATGCTCTGGGTCGCCTCCTGCTCCACAGGTGCTGCTGCTGCTGCTCTCCCAGGGGGTCGGGGAGGGGCTTCTGCAAGGGAGGGGAGGGCACCCCCTCTCTCCCACTCAATGTGGGGAGAAGCCCAGCACTGCAAGCCCCACTGGGGAGGATGATCGGGGGGGTGATCCTGCTGGGTGGGCACTCAGAGTTTCCGCTGGGCGCACAGCTGGAGGAGGAAGGGACTCCAAGCTGCTTGTCTGTTGTGATCTCTCTGTGTGTGTGTGTGTGTGTGTGTGTGTGTGTGTGTGTGTCCAGCCCCTTCCTTGGAAGAGGTGAGGCCATATGTGCAATCAACACCCTTTCCCAAATCCAGAGAGCACCTCTGGGTCCCTTCTCCATCACCATCACCAGGAGTAAGGAACTCCAAGATGTTGTCTGCTGTGATCTCTCTCTCCCCAGCCCCTCACTGGGAAGAGATAGCGCTATATGTGCAATCAACACCCTATGCTTATATCCAGATAACACCCCTGGATCCCATCATCACCACAAGGAGTAAAGAACTCCGAGCTGCTTGTCTGCTGTGATCTCTCTCTCTCTCTCTCTCTCTCTCTCTCTCTCTCTCTGTGTGTGTGTGTGTGTGTGTGTGTGTCTTTTCTCCCAGCCCCTTACAGAGAAGAGGTGAAGCAATCAATACCCTTTCCCAAATCAGACAGCACTCCTGGGTCCTTTCACCATCACCAGGAATAAAAGGAACTCCAATCTGTGATCTCTCTCTCTCTCTCATTGTGTGTGTGTAACTTTTCCCCCAGCCTCTTATCGGGAAGAGGTGAGGCCATATGTGCAATCAACACACCCTCCCAAACCAGGCAGCATCCCTGGATTTCTTCACCATCACTAGGAATAAGGGTCTCCAAGATGTTGGCTGCAATCCTAAAGACACTTTCCTGGTAGTAAAACCCATTGAACACAATGGGTCTTAGTTCTGAGTAGACATGGTTAGGATTGTGTTCGTTGTCTGCTATGATCTTTCTCCCTCTATCTTCCAGCCCCTTACTGGGAAGAGATGGGGCTATATGTTTAATCAACACACCATGCTTCTATCCAGGTAGCACCCCTAGATCTCATCAGCACCAGGAGTAAGAAACTCCAACCTGCTTATCTGCTGTAATCTCTCTCTCTCTCTCTCTCTCTCTCACACACACACACACACACACAGAGAGAGAGAGAGAGAGAGAGAGAGAGAGAGAGAGGAGCCCCAAAAAACCCTGTCCCCCAATTTCTTCCCCTCCTCGTAAGAGATGAAGCCATACGTACAATCAACACCCTTTCTCAACCCAGGCAACACCCTGGATCCCTTCACTACCACCAGGAGTGAGGGAATGCAAGCTTCTTGTCTGGTGAGATCTTTCTCTTATCCCTCC
Source organism: Cryptoblepharus egeriae (assembly GCA_030015325.1). Classification (NCBI taxonomy): domain Eukaryota; kingdom Metazoa; phylum Chordata; class Lepidosauria; order Squamata; family Scincidae; genus Cryptoblepharus; species Cryptoblepharus egeriae. The sequence goes on along the minus strand of JAREYC010000004.1, from coordinate 38,503,191 downwards.
TCTTTCCCCTCCCTCCAAAAACCCTCTCCCCCATTAGTTCCCGTACTAAAAGAGGTGAGACCATAAGTGCCATCAGCATTCCCCCCCCCAACTCAGGAAGCATCCCTGGATCCCTTCTCCATCACCACCCCACAAAAAGGGGTATGGGTGGGTTAGAGGGCAGTGTGCCTACAGGGCTAGGCTGTGCCATGCAGATCTGCCATGCAGCCCCCCACCCTGCCTCCTCCACCGTTACTCTGTGCTTACTCCTGATTTCCATTCCCCTCTTGCTCCATCTCCTAGGAAAACAATTGCTGAGAAAAGTGAGTGAACGCATCTACGATCTTAGGATTGTGAGCTAAAAATTAAGGCTTACGATCCTATTCCCCACTTGCACAGGAGTAAGCCCCATTGCTTGCAGTGGGTCTTACTTCTAAGTAGACGAGCAAAGGATCCAGATGTAAGTCCTGAAAAGCTGCCGGGGGCGGGGGTTGAAATTTCAACCTGTGCTCCTGTCAGTCCAGCCCTAGTACACAATCTTAACTATGTCTACTCAAAAGAAAGCCCATTGTATTCAATGGTCTTACTCCCAGGAAAGTGTCTTTAGGATTGCAGCCTTAGAGTATTATTTTTAATCTCCCCAGACAGTCCTTAGTGATGCTCAGCAAACTCCTACACCTCCTGTTGCTCCTGCAGCCCAGCCCTTGCTTCTGCTGCAATCGGGGATCCCTAGGTTTATCCCCCCCCGCAAAAAACCCGTCACCCCATTTCAGACCTCTGTGCAACTGGGGTCCCCTTCCCCATATCTGCGATCTTCAATGCATGCATGAACATTAGTGATGGAGTAGCCTCCTTTCCAAGGCTGCAGCTCTGGCTTTGCAAGCTCCATCAGAAACACTGTGCAGATCGATTCCCTACTCCCAGTATTAGGCTACTACGCGGAAGAAGTAAAGGAGGGGAGTCGGTGAGCAGGGGAGAAAATCTACAGCTCTCCTTTGGTGCCCCGTGAGACTTGCAATTCTTTTGGGGATCCAAATTGTACCTCCATGTCCTTTGATCAATGCCCAGATTACCTGGGAGTAAGCCTGTTGACTATAATGAGACTTTCTTCTGAGTAGACACAGCCATAGGATTGGGCTCTAAGGCTCCAATCCTGGCCACATTTATCTGGGAGTAAGCCCACTGACTATAATGAGAATATCTTCTGAGTAGATACAGCCATAGGATTGGGCTCTAAGGCTGCAGTCCTATACACATTTACCCATTGACTATAAGAGACTTTCTTCTGAGCAGACAGGCATTGGAATGGGCTCTAAGGCTGCAATCCTAGCCACACTTTCCTGGGAATAAGACCCATTGACTAATAATGAGACTTTCTTCTGAGTAGACACAGCTACAGGATTGGGCTCTAAAGCTGCAATCTTATCCACACTTACCTGGGAGTAAGCCCCATTGACTTATTAAAAGGGATTTACTTCTGAGTACACCTGCATGGGATTGGGGCTCATCCAAAAATAGCAATTTAGAGGTCAATCCTATCCATAATTACCTGGGAGTGGGAGCCATTGATTCTAATAGGATTTCTGAGTAAACATGCATAAAATGAGGCTCTAAGAATCCAATCCTATGCCTGTAACTACAAGCAGGAGGAAATGGTCCCCAGGGCTGAAGTAGGTGGGTTTACAATGCAATGCAACAGGTAGTAAGGAGCAAAACCTTACCTTTGCCCAGGGTGACCATATGTCCTCTTTTTCAGGATATGTCCTCTTTTTAGCCTTGTATCCTGGGAAAAAGTCCTCATTGTCCTCCTTTTCCAGGGTGACCATGTTCTCTTTTTCCTGGACATGTCCTCTTTTTTGTCATGTGTCCTGGGAAAAATATTCCTTGTCCTCCTTTTCCTTGTGAGCAGATACCATGTGGCCTTCTTGTAAGTAATAAATTATATGGAATACAGTAGTTTTAAATTTAATCACAAGTAATACAGTGTTAAACCACCTAACAGTAATACATATATGAGTATTTTTAGCTTTTATTCTATCAAGTCCTACATTTTTATTAGGTGTCCTACATTTTGGGGAACCCATGTCCACTTTTATGGTTATGACATATGGTTACACTGCCTTTGAAAACACTATCTAACCATGTCTACTCAAAAGAAAGCCCTACTGTGTTCAATGGGTCTTACCCCCAGGAAAGTGTGTTTAAGATTGCAGTCATAGTCTGTCTTGTGCCAACCTATTTGTCCTTGTAGGTAGATTTAGATGGGCTGGGGGAGAAGAAAGCTGCTGCTCCAGTTTGGGTTAACACTTCCATCAAGTTTGGGTCAAGTTTGGGTTAACTTGACCCAAACTTCTCCACACAGTTACCACAATAAACTGAAAAGTGACTTGTCTTCTTTTTAGCATGGGGCAACTATTCACCTTTTATATTCCATCACAAGTATTTTTCAGCAGTTTTTTTGTTCCCCCTTATGCCTTTTTTAAGATTTGGGGGGCCAAAGGAATTTTTTTGATTTGGGGGGACTATGAAAACCTCTGTGTGAGGTTCCTGTTGAAACATGATATAAATATTCTTTTAAATTAATCATAATATCTCTATTGATGTTTAAAATAGTCCCTATGAGATAATTATTGCACCTTCAGCATTACTAATGCCATCCAGAAAATCCAAATGTTCAATATTTGGATGCCGCAAACTGTTATCTCTTTCTGTTCCTCCTCTGCTGATGTATTCAGAGTATGATCTAGAATACCTGTCCTGCTTGACCAAGTCCTCCTGGTGCCTGCGTGGTGTGCCAGATGCTGCCCCCCCCCCCCACCTGGTGTGGCACCATCCTATACTTCTCTTTTGATTGGAAAAGGAAGAAAGGGATAGCGTAGCTTATGAATATGGACCCCAATTTTATGGAAAATATGCCATATTAGGGCATGTTATATTAATATCTACCTGGTATGAGTGTCCATTTTTAATTTCCAAGTTGGGAAATGTAGCAAAAGACTACAATTGCTTTGTAGGACATACAATTGCTTTTGTATGGAAGACCAGCCCCTTCCCACCTTTATTGGTTTGCTACCTCTAGTGGTTTCTTGCCTGCAAAGCTCCTATTTTATGTTTTTGTTTGAGAAGTAGGAGCACTTTTGTATAAAGGGGAAAAAAATCAAATGCCTTCTCAGCTGGCTTCAGGGAAAATGTGTTTTTGTCCGCAGCAACAGAAATGCAGTGTTATTCGTCAGGAATGGAATGATTTTATGCATTCTATGTTTGCATCAACATTCTCTGGGTTCTGGTTTTTTAATTTTGGAAATTATCTATCTAAACTTTTATGCATAGTTACCTGCAATTACCTGTATTGTACATACCTGTATTGTATGTATTGTTTGATATTTGTGTGTTGGTGTTTGTATGTCTGTAGCCGTCGCCGAAGCCAAATTCCGGGTATGGAGTTCATACTTGGCCAATCAATCAATCAATCAATCAATCAATCAATCAATCAATCAATCAATCAATCAATCAATCAATCAATCAATCAATTACACAGTTCTTCATATAATTCTATTTGGGATTATTCATCTGGATAGATGGTTCATTGGTTGGTGGGACAAGACATGCCCTAAAATCCAGAGTAACTATGGGAGCACGAAAGAGACATTTACATTGACGTAGATACAGCACCACCTAGTGAGAACCTATGGGAAATTCATATTGCAATCCAGAGTAAATTGTTCTTACACCGGAGCAAGGACTCCCTGTAGTTAATCTGGATTGCACCCATGGTAAAGTTGCAACGTGTGGTTAATTAATTGATTGTCAGGACTATCCAAATCACAGCCCGCAGTCTCTGGTCCTCTAAGATCCTCTGGTCCCAGTTGACAAAATGCAACTGGAGTTGTAATGGTGGGGTGGAAGAATGGAGATCCATTTAAGAGTGTGTATTATTTATGTGCTGTCCTTGCAGAAATCCTGGAAATTTGAGCCATTTTCTCCATCACTAATGTATTTAATTATATAAATTTTATATTTAATTTTTTTATATTCCTCAACACTATGCTAGGTATTTGATGGGCCCCTTGACTACAAGGTTTGGAGATTCTGCATTAGGTCAGTTGTTCTCAAACTTTTTAGAGGCCACTGCTTCATTTATAAACGTCAAAAGTGCAGCTATAATGGTGAATAGGTTAAAACACTCCCCCCCCCCCAATAGCAGCTTGTTTAACCCTTGATGTACATAGCCTAACCTGCCCTATCAGTTTCATGAACCACTAAAATAGGTTTAGGTTTCACACCTGCTGATAAGTTTCAGTCCTACAATTTGAGAATCACTGGATTAGGTGAATCAACAAAAAAGATTTGCATTATCTAAATGGACCCAATTAATCAGACATTCATTTGTTCTGTTTTTAAATAATGCTTTTTGATACACATACTAACCAACAACATGTGGCATTTCCTCTTCTTTCCTGCCCTTATGGGAATGCCACATCTCTGGTGATACAATGCGGGAGGCATTTTATTTAAATATTAAAAACAAAATCTTTTCTAAAAATTGTTCATCTATTTGCAGGCAAAATTTAATTAATCTATTAAAAGATAAAGGTGTCTCTGCAGGTTATACTGCTACTTGTGATTGACTGTAGGATTCAGGTGCTCATTCTCATTTCTAAGCCAAAGCATTGTCCAAAGATGTCTCCGTGATCATGTGGCTGGCATGATTACATGCAGAGGCACATGGATCGCTGTTATTCCCACCAAATATCTGTATTTGCACTAATATGCTTTCAAACTGCTAGGTTGTTAATGAAATGTTAATTGTATGGTAATAAATTGATTTAAGGTCTGTAGTGGAGCTGGGCAAGGGACAGGAGCTCTCTCTATTTTGCAGCACTCACATCTTGAAGCCCAGAGTGCTCATTGAAAGGCATGATGTCTTATGGTGTCACACCACTACAGACCTTAAATCAATCTATTACCATACAATTAACATTTCATGAATCGGTTCATAATGGTCCTAGCTAGGTAGCAGAACTAGGAGCCTTGATAAGAAAAAAAAAATTCATTTTCCAAATTCAGCATGCAAGTTACTAGATGTCATGGAAGAATATGATCTGCCCCTAATAATATTGAAATGCTAAATCAAGGAGTAGCTGCATCTATAAACAGTTAATAAATTTTAAAGTAGGTAGGAGGAAAAAAATTGCTCCAGTGGATAAATGTAACCCTTAGATGACCAACCATATCCATTGACTGGCAATTATAATTTATGCAAATTAGACTATTTTTAGATGGTCATCTAGTTTATGTGGATTTTGGCTATTTATGATGGGTATGGCTATGGGAAAGGTCATGACAAGCTCTTGCACTTCCAAATTGAGTACTAGTGTGTAGTCGAGAGGGTAAAAGTTCCAATTAATTTTGGGGAATACACTCCTGGAGGTAGGCCACTTAGGAACTTTTGCTCATTATTCACATTTGCTAGCATATGATTTTTTATGTCACTGTTAGCAACGTAAGGATTAAGCCTACATTAAAATAGAAGAATGTATATTTAATGTCTCAAGAGAAGGTCATCCAGCTTCCCAGTGAAGGAAGACGCAGAAGTTTCATATTGACCTTGTTACATATGGGTATGAAACTGAAACTGGGATATAGTGTGCTTTATGGTTTTAAAAGTAAAACAATAAGATTATATTATATGGGCTGTGGTGGCTCAGTGATTAAAGATGCTGTGCTTGTTAACCTGAAGAACAGAAGATTGGTAGTTCAAGACCTGAGTAATGAAATCCATTACTTGCCCAGCTCTTGCCAGTCTAGCAGTTGCAAGTAGAAATATAGGTAACACTCTAGGTACAAATAAATAGGCAAGTAGATAAATAGGTACCTTTAGGCAAGTAAATAAATAGATACCCAATTAAATAACAGTTTTCTATGAGCTTTGATGTTTAGTCTTGCTGGCCACATGACCCTATAGGGATCTTTTTACAATGCTGCTACTTCAGCCTTGTAATAGGGTTGAGCACTCCCTCTAGAGTTGGGTATGACCAGCAGAGCAACCTGCAAGGGACACTTTACCTTTTTAAGATAACATGAATTAGTATTTATAAATATTTAAGGGTCAGTCATGAAAATTTTGCTCATTGTGCTACTGCGACAATGATATCGAATCCTTCAAAATGTATAGAAATTAATTTTAAAAATTGTTGAGGAAATTATGAAACTGACAACCTAATTCTACTGAGTGGTAATGCTAGCAGGTGTTGCAAATATACCATAAAGAATATTTGCAGAACAGTAAGAGCAAGAAGCACCAGCAAGAACTCCGCACTGCCCTGCCAGCAATGACTCTAGCCCAATGACTACTGATAAGTTTAGTATCAAGCAGCACAAAAGTGAGGGAAGGCAGAATAGGAATAGATCAGGCTAGGTGGGGGTGGCAGAGCAAGCCGCCACCATATCCTAACCCCCTATCTATGCCTGAAAGTCCTACATTTGACCTGTCAGAAAAATGCCAGCTATTTTTGCTGGCTTAGATCCAATTAACCTCATTGAACAGGACTGGGGTTTGACACAGGTTAAGGAAACAAATGTTCTCTTGCCCCAAGGAGACCTCCAGCATTTTGGCTGGAGGACCGTGTGGATTTGCAACACCGGCACTGGCTAGGATTGGGCTGCCCCTCTGTAAATAATTCATTTCGAACACCTTGGTTTTCTTAGCTTTGTATGCAGAAATCTGGTTGCCAGTGTTTAAGAGATATCATATGACCTTCTCTTTTAGCTGTTAAACTTATATTCCTTTTTAATAGAGAATTAATCTGTTCTAATAGTGCTATAAAATTCATGTGCTAACGAGTGCATTAATGAACTGAATCTTCCCATTGACCTCCCTACACTGACAAAAACTGCAGAAGTATCGCTGATGTTAATGAGGTTTGGACTTTGCATAATAAAACCAATTGGGGCCAACAGCCTCCCTGATATGGAGGAAGTGGCTGATAGGTTTTTTACTTCAATGCTATCTTAATGCAGTGATAGAACATATACGTGAGAGCAGAATTCAGACATGCACATAACCATGTATCCAGTGTCAGATGCTGAAAGTTATTTTTTCCCACTGAGCTTGAGTTTTGGCACATGCACACCTGTTTTTATTTAGACCAGTGGTTCTTGAGCATTCCAGTCCAGGTCCTGCTTCTGAGAATGAAAATCTGTATGACACCCACAGAAGAGATGTCATCAACCTGGAGGTGATGTCATGGCTAGAAAGGACATCAAACAGAAAGTGACATTACTGTACATATCTAAAAAATGTGGCTCCTCTATATCTACTTGGAAGTAAGTCCCATTGTGTTCAATAAGACTTCCAGGACAATATAGATTGTATATATTGAATAAATGAGTGCCCCATCTACTCAGTGGTGGGATTCAAATAAATAAACAATGGGTTCTCTGCCCTAATAACCTAAATTAACACAGGTTCTATGTCCCATTAGTAACCGGTTCTCAGAATCAGGTGCTCATTAGCAAAGTGTTCTATAGAACCTGTGAGAACCCCCTGAAGCCCACCACTGGAAGGGAAGCTGATATGACAGGACAGGGAACCCCCTGAAGCCCACCACTGCAATCTACTCCATGTCTACTCTGAAGTGCCAGATTCCAAGATAGAGGTGCCCAGCTTTCTGTGCCCCCCTTGAAACGAAGTTTCGTGACTCCTCAAAGGGTTCCCAACCCACACTTTGAGAAGTACTTATCTAGATGTTCTGTTATTCCTAAAGCCTATCTCAGGTCCCGTTCTCATATATTGGGTCATGTTAGGCAGTCTGGGTCCAATGTATTGTAAGCTTGGAATTAATAGATGCATTAATGAAAATTCAGCCTCTCTTTTGAAAAAAAACCTTTATTGGCATAACCTTTATTGGCATAGATAGATAAGTATAGATTAGTAACCAACAATAAATAAAGGATTGACAGAGTCTAAAATTAAGTGGGAGGGGGAATAAGACTAACAACTGGCAAGAACTGCTGACAGAAAGTCTGCCACAAGATTTGTAATGGAAGGGGAGAAATCACTAAGCAGGATTGGCAAGGGATCAACCAGGGAAGGAGGAAGGGATGAGAGAAAGGGAGAAAGGAGGGTGGATCTGGAAGCAAGGTGGGCAGGACAATGATATGGTCTATAGAATCTGGTTCGAGCAGAACGAGCAAAGTCTGTTCTGCCATGGCGTGTTGGTAAATCTTCCTAGAAGGTAAGCTAATGGGAAGATATTTAGCCTAGCCAGCAAAAATGCCCTCCTTTTGTTAGGATCAGTCAGATGATTGCAAGGTTGCATTCTGGCACCTCTCCTATTTAATCTCTACCTAGCTGATCTCCCCCCCCTCCTCCTTTCCCTGGACTCTCCCTCTCCCTCTCTCAACGACTCACCTATTCACCTATTCCGTTACTTTTATATGCCGATGATACTGTCTTGCTCTCGCTCTCCAAATGAGGTCTCCGCAAACTCCTTGCAACCTTTCATGAGTACTGTTTCACCAACCATCTCTCCATCAAATCTGAAAAAACCAAATCTTGGTTTTTCTCTATATCTTGGGCACCATCTTCTTGGAAAATCAATAATCTCAATTTTCAACAAGTACAGTCGTTTAGGTACCTAGGTGTTATATTCCATCATCACCACACTTGGACCCTCCAGCGTAAATTTGCTGTCTCTTCAGCTCTCCTGTCCCAAAACGCAGTTGCTAGGTTCTTCTTTAATAAAGGTAACCGGTATGTTCCTGCTGCTATCCAGGCACTCCAACTCAAAGCCATTCCTCAATTGTTGTATGGAGTACCTATCTGGATTGAAGCTGTCAGTGCTGATCTAGACAAGCCTATTACCAAATTTCTCAGAAGGATCCTTGGGGTTCCACATCTAATTAGGCTGTCTACAACTCTACTTGAATTGGGCATACATCTTCCTTCTACTTCTGCCTGGGCCTCCACATTCAAGTTTTGGCTAAAGCTTCACCTTAAGTCTCACCCAAGCTCCATCTTACAAGACCTCATTAAGGACTCATACTTATCAAATTGGTTTAAACTCGTGGATGCTAAGCTTCTAGCCCTTGGTCTCTCTCCGGAAATACTAGCTGATATGGACCTCTTAAAAGCTTATCACACCATTAAGCTCAAATTATGGGAGCAGGAAACTGAAACTTTATTTGCCAATCTTAACCCAACTTGTTCCCCCTCTTTCTTTGGTTTACTTTCTTCACTTGGCCAACCGGTACACTTGGCCAACCGATACTTTCTTCATCTGACTGAGCCTAACAAAAAAATAATAATAAAATAGAAAACCAGAAGTCAGCAAAGCTGAGAGAAAAAAGCTCTTGATGTATTTGTTTATAACCTCCCTTTCAGCCCCCAAGAGGACCCCAGGACAGCTCACAATTATTCAAACAATATAAATTAATGTATGATAATTTACTAACCATGAATATTTGTACTTTTAAATATGGTTAACTCCAGTATCAACACAAGAAAAAATAACTCATTTGAGTGCATTTATCTTAATATAGAACAGATGGAGAAAATTGTATTTTCATAAAGAAATAATTGCAAGCAAAAACACAGTGATAGTCAATTAATATCTTACAAAGAAAGTTAATGTGTTGCATTAAAAGGTTAGAAGCACATTCTATAACAGTAAGGGTAGGTCATGGAACAATTTTTTTAAATTTGGTTGGAGGTCTTAGATCTGTTACGTTTCTTTCCTACGAAATATACATAGCATACATGAAAGATTTAATTAATAATTGATAGTTTATCCATATGTACCTGTGTGTATAAAAAAGCAGGCATCCGTCAATCTTGAGAGACTATGGTATCGTGCTCAGCGCTGCATACGCTGCATACGAAGCATGAAGGCCTGGGTTAGATTGATATGGAGGATAGGCTGTTACCCAAGCAGCAAATCCCCCTTCTCCACACCACTGAATTAGTCCAATGGAAAGGTAGAGCCAATAAAATTGGATCCAGCTGCATCGAAGAGCTGGGCTAAGGATAGGAGCTCACCCTGTCTTGTGGGGACCGACCCGGGTCTGAAACCCTGGCCTGCTGGTTAACAGGCACAGTGTCTTAACCACTTGCACCACCCATTTGTATTAATCCTTTCAAAAAACTAAAATCTTTAAAAATAATGAAACATAGAATCATAGAATCCTAGAGTTGGAAGGGACCCAGTAGGTCATCTACTCCAAACCCCTGCCTGTAGCAGGAAAGCTCTGACAGGTGCTCATTGAGCTCATTGAGTAACTCTGCCGTAACTTGCAGAGTTACTTCTAGCAACAAGAAAAATCTTCATAGGTTTTCAAAATCATCAAAAAATTCATCTCATCCATATGAGGTATGTTGATATCCATCTATAGATGTATCTAATGTATCTGAGGGAGCCAGGCTGATGGAAATTTTTGTGAAAATTGCTGATTAATCTTTCTCTGTATTTCCTATAAACCATTTCAGAAAATGGAATGGACAAGTCTGGCAAAGTCTGCTAAACACTGGGGGAGTTTTACAGTATACTGTGCATGCATATTCAATTATATGATTTATCTGCAAGAAGGAAAACAACCTAAGTTATCAGAACATATGGGCAATGTTAGGGTCAAGCAGGTATGGAATAGGTTCCTGCTAGTGATGAAATGATTCCAGTCAAACTGAAAAACAGCCAGGCTGTAAAGGAAGTTAATCTTGGGCAATAATTTAAAAGATCTGAGCCCTGAAATACATTCCAGAGTCATCAGACAGCTTTAAATGGCAACAATTACCCGACTGGGATGCAGGAGGAAGAGACAATTGTTTTTTGCAGACAACCAATACAAGATAAAGTGGATCTTAAGGGGCTTTTGTGTAGAGGAAACTACTCAAGGTCTGACAGATCACCCCATCTTAAAGACTGGGTCAATGATATTGCTTGTTGAGGAAACACATTAATTGAGAGAAGGTATGTGCAAGCCGCAAGGATCAGAAGAACAAATGCAGGGCAAGATTTGTAGCATGTATTGTTGCAAGGATCAGAAATGGATATTTCCACCACTTAGCAAAACAATCCTACATAGAGTTTTGCTGCATTTTTTACCCTTGCTTTTAGTGGGACTCGGCATACAGCTTTGCTTGAAACATCATCATGGGTGCTGCTGTAGAAATCCTCTCTGTCAAACTCAAGTTCCACAAGTAGATGGGCAAATCTATGGGAAGATTATACATGATTAAGAACAGATCTGCTATGGGAAGAACAATGGTATTATAACACTCCCACTGGGCAGTAGATCCACTAGATTTAGTGACACCTAAGGCACACTTGCAGCAGCGAGTCCCACCCCATCCAGCCTCACTGGCACATGGACCCGCAAGGACAGGAATGGCTCTTTGGCCTGACAAGAGCACTTGTACATATCAAATACCCACAGAAGGATTTTGTGATCCATTGGAGAGCCCAGTCATTCCCCATATGTGGCACGCCTAAGACTCATGAACATGGTCAGTGATTTTGATGTCAGCCAGTGTAATCCCAGCCCTTGCAACACCCTAGAGATGCCATTGTCATCAAACAGGATAGAAAACAGGAGCACACACCTAAATTCTATCCCTGATTTTCTGTCACCAAACTTGTACTGGAACAGGCAGGTCAGTTGGCCAGTTCTACATCCAGTGCAGATCCAGGGCTGTTGCCATACTAGTGCAGGTCAAGGAGAAACTTTTCCCCTTGTGCAGAGGTGGTGGTGCAGAGCTGAGGGAACTGGGCTTGCACTTTCCAGGGAACAGGGCTTGGATCTGGCATAACTGCCGGATCCCAGTCCACCTTCTATCAACCTGCAGGAATGCCCTTCACCTCTCATCCTCCTACTTGGGAACTTCTCTTTCCTGCCCTTCCAGACTCTTGTACTGGCCAAGAACCACCAGCGCAACTTACTGGGCTGCATGATTCAGAGGAAGGGACATGATCCAGATCATGATCATGGTTTGCATGGTGCAGGGAAGCTGGTGCAATCCCCAGCAATGGCCTACCCTCCTCAACTTGTGGTCTCAGGTGTGCTTTATGGCATGTTGTGACATCCTGGTCCAGCACAATTGACATCCCGGTCCAGTGCAATTCGGGTCCAGCCCAAATGGAGTGCTAGGATTGCACTCCTAATTACAGTCAAGAGGCCTACAGAGATAAAAAAGAATAAAAACATAATATTTCCTTCTATAATAAAATAAAATAACTTCTATAATAAAATAAAACAAATTTTTACTTCTCCCACGCATTTTTTTGCTCTGCTCCTACAATGCAATATTATTGCATAGTAAAAACTGTTGGGCCATAAGAACTGAAAGACTTCTTACAGAGTAGAATAAACATTATGTTTTGATTGCATATAGCACAAGAAACAGGATGAATAAGGATAATGTAGGCTGTCATATAATAAAATCAACCCATTGATATCCATAAGAATTGTTATGGCCATATCAAGAATTTCAAAAGATTTTGCACATATAATGGAGAAACTATGGCGAAACTATGCAGGATCTGGCATCACCAGTGATGGGCTTCAAAGAAATTAAGAACCGGTTCTCTGCCCATCTGGCAGCCACTTTTAAATGGCTTTTTAAAAACTTTATATGTCCTATCTCTTGTTAACAACCGGTTCTATAGAGTAGGTGCGAACCTGTTGGAGCCCACCACTGGGCATCACTTATGGAGAAACTATGCAGGATTTGGCATCACTTATTTCAATGTTAAGCTCAAACTACATTGATGATTTTATATTTACACCACCATTCTTCAGCTGACTTGGAAACAACCCTTTTGTGAGCTCAAGAGGCCTTCTGCTAGCAGAAGGACACCTTTGGGCCCAAGCCTGTGTGTTTAACCAATTAGTTTGATATGAATTAGAATACAGTCTGTGTAACGTTCCAATGCCTCGGAGACAACTGCAGTCAACATATTTAAAATATAAGTCTGAACAAAGTGGTACCACTGGGAGTTTTACACAAACATTTGGCAGAGAACAGAAATTTAAAAATGTTATTTGGCCTCAAGACAGATATGACCTAAAATCTTCGCACAGATAAGAAAATATATGAAAAATTGCTTAAAGAGGAAACAGTTTGAAAGGCTCCCTAGAGTTGCAGTGATAATTTGCAGTGTGATTTCTTGTATACTTACAGACTTTTCCAACATTTTAATCTGTTTGCAGCACATCTCTCAAAGGGCAAAGTCATGTCCCTAATCTGGCAGCACAAAATTGTGCAGCACAAGTGTGTTGTGTGCCAAGGAGGAGTATATTCTGAACCATATAGGGGAAAGAAAGCTATATCAAGATTGTCTGGGAAAACCAGCTTGAGGAACAGCAAGTGTTTTTGGATGCTCTGGAAAGACAGTTACTGCTTTGGGACCAGGACTCCAAATACACATACCTGCTTGCTTCTGACCTGTTCCACCTGTTTGTAACTGTAAAGAAGCTATGTATAGATTCTGTACCTCCAGTCAGATCTGATCAGTCTGATCTGATCAGAAAAAGACTGAACTGATAAATTATGCCCCTGAATGCTTGTTGCACAGCATCTATGGGGAACCCAGAAGTTCCACACAGGCAGCTTGAGACATAGCTAATCAGTGCTGGATTTAAGTTTCAGCTAAACAAGCTATAGCTTAGGGCCCCACAAAAAATTTAAAGGAAAAAAACCTGGATGTACATTTCCAAAACATAAAAAACAAATAAAATAAATCCTACATACAGCAACAGTGTTTTGTGTTGTGTAGGCTCCTGTGATGTAAGTAATGGGCCTAGCCTGCTGGACAAATAAAGGGAACCATTACCTTCAATAGCTTAGAGCCTCATCAAACCTAAATCCAGCCCTATAGCTAATGGTTGAGCTGTTGTCCGGTACAGGGTTACCAGACGCCAAACTGGAAATTCCTGCACAGCAACCCCAAAATTCCTGATTTAAGGCCAAAATTCCTCTTAGTCCAAGTCAAAATCCCTGAGAAAATTCCTGTAATTTAAAAATTTTTCAAAAATGTAGGACGAAATGTAGGACATGTTAAAATAAGCTTAAATTACTGGTATTACTTTCCTGTACTTAATTCCAACACTATATTACCTTTTTAAGGCAATAGACTCACACACCCTGAGGGGGAGGAGCAGTGGGTGCATTCAGGGGTGGCTGGTGGAGGGTTTCTCTGGGGTGGGGAAACGTAGGTGAGTGGGAGGTTTCTGGGGAGAGGGGGTGAATGCAGGGCTGGTGGGGGTTTTCTTTGGGGTACTGGGCACAGGCAGGGCCAGGGGAGTTGGTGGGGGTGGCTACAGGATAGTGGGTGCTACAGGCAGCAGGGGAGGCTGGTGGGGGCTTACTTTTGAGTAGAAATGGTCAGGATTGTTTTCTAAGGCTGTCAGTATGAAGATCCCTCCCTGGGAGTAAGACCCATTAACTGCAGAGGGACTTACTTTTGAGTAGACATGGTCAGGAGTGTTTTCTAGGGCTGCAATCCTGAAGATCCCTCTCTGGGAGTAAGACCCATTAACTGCAGAGGGGCTTACTTTTGAGTAGACATGGTCAGGAGTGTTTTCTAAGGCTGCAATCCTGAAGATCCCTCTCTGGGAGTAAGACCCATTAACTGCAGAGGGGCTTACTTTTGAGTAGACATGGTCAGGAGTGTTTTCTAGGGCTGCAATCCTGAAGATCCCTCTCTGGGAGTAAGACCCATTAACTGCAGAGGGGCTTACTTTTGAGTAGACATGGTCAGGCGTGTAGGGAGGAGGCAGAGTGGCAGCATCCAGGAGGCAGTGAGGACTGGAGATGCTGATCCAGAGGGAGGCAGTGAGGGGTAGGAGCGTCCTTCTCCCGCTCACTCTTTCTCCTGATCAGCACCAGACACAGCTGGGGCTGCAGGCACGATGAAGAGAAGCAGCCACAGCTGCAGCGTGCCAAATTTAAATGGCCGCCGGCAGCAGGAGCCTCTTTCTCCGGAGCCCGGAGGTGGAGCTTGCTGGTCCGGAGGCGGAGCTTGTTTTCAGGAGGGCTCCTGGGAATTCCGGGGATATGGCAACCCTGGTCCGGTAATGTGTCCAATTGCTTTTTAAACCCTGTGTCAGGCACAAATAGGGATCTCCCCAGTCAGGCGTAGGCCTGACAGTTCCCCTGTTAGAAAGCTGTGATTAGCACCTAATTAACTCAATTCTAATGCTCTTAAAGTGATCAGTGACCTTCAGTAGGATGTACAAAGAGAGAATATTTGAAATCTGATTCTAAAACCTCATTTATTAACCTTAAACAAGTCAACAAAAAAATACTGACAGGTCCCTGTTAGAAAACTGTCATTACCACCTAATTAACTCAATTCTAATGCTCTAAAAGTGATCCTACCTTCATTAGGACATACAAAGAGAGAATATTTGAAATTTGATTCCAAAAAACCTCATTTATTAACCTTAAACAAGTAATTTGAAGTTTGTCAGGCGCAACATGCGTGAGAGGCCCTATACAAACCTATGAAGTTCCGCAAATATCAGTTTCAGGCGCAACGGGCCTGAGAGGCCAAGAGGGTCACTACTGCACTCCATGCAGGCAGAGGGAAAACTGACTAGGGGGGTTTTGAACAGCTCCTAGAGATAGGAAGGTACTAGGAGGGACAGGCCTCTTGGCCACCTTGACGGAGTGAGAACAAAATTTCAGGGCCTATTAAGCCAGTTGCACCTGACACAAGGGTTAATTCAGGCTGACACAAAATGCCATTAATTAATGCATTAATTAATGCAAGCTCAATTCAGGGATGTCACTGTACACAAAAGAGCTGGGAGGAGCACAGATGCAGACACTGAAAAATGGGGAGAAGCAAAATGCTGGAAAATGTTTATTCAGGCCAACCTTTCCACAAAGTTTCTTGAAAACATTGCATTAAGTAACAAAACTGGGGACTGTCATTTGATAAGCTGACTGCAAGTTAGATTATAGCAGTGGGCACCTTCAGTGCGAGAAAACTGTTGTGATTCCATACTTTTCTCTGCCACATGCCAACCCAGTTGCTTACAGTAGCGCTAAGGGTGCAATCCCAACCTAGGCCAGCACAACTCATCAGTCTTCCTGTTCCTGTGGTGATGTAGGGAGGCAAGCACATGTCTCTGCAGTGGTCTAAGTCTCCCCCAGGAGTGGCTCAGAAGTGTCTTATGGCACTTTTGTGACACCCCCAAGGCAGCATAGGACTTATGCCAAGGCTTAAGCTAACCTAATTTAGGGTTGCCATACATCCCCAAAACAGGGACAAAATTGTGTTCACATCCTGGCAAATGGGACAGAGGGTCCTGTCCTGATTTTGTGGAAAAGAATTATGGCAACCCTAGCCTAAGTGAAGGATAGGATTGCAGACTAAGTGGATGAGGAAAGTGAACCAAAGATCACCAGGTCCCCGTTCCCTTAAACATGGCATGCATGTTCCATCCTTTGAGCCCCTCCTGTTTCAAATGAACATATATGCTTGGTTCTGCTGGTCTTTTGAAACAGGCGTGGCTACATCCCAGATGGAGGCTACACACAGAGAGCCACTTGAAATTAGGGAGACGTTATGCCTCTTTTCCCCATCCTTTCCCACTGGAGCATGGTAAAATCGGGGAAAAGTATCTGGGCAGCAACGAGGCTCAGGCCATTCTTGTACTTAAGTTATGATGTTTCCAATAACTTTTGTAAATCACCTAATGGATTTCAAAATAAGTTCTTCCTGAGATGTGAAATTTGGATAACTGTGAACTTGACTGATTTTTCTAGATCACAGGGGCTCCTCTCATTCTGTTCTGTTCTCACTTCCAAAAGAACATCATACCATAGATTAATTACGAACTCCATTCCTTTGTCCTACCTGAATCTTTTTCAATTTCAGGATGACACTAAGTTCTAGTATTATTAGGAAAGAAGGAATGGTTCTCTCTATTGTGTCTACATTGTGCATCATTTTTATAAATCTGTCATGTTCGTCCTATCACTTCCCCCATCATGCCTCCAGCATGGCTTTCCTTATTGGCAAGAGTTCTAGACACTTTCCTGGGAGTAAGACCCACTGAATACAATGGTGCTTACTTTGGAGTAGACATGGTTAGGATTGTCCTCTACCACTACTTTTCTATCACTACTTTAGAAAAGTTTCTAAAATACAGTTATTTGGCTGAAAACAAATATGATCTCATCCCCAAATATGGAAGAAAATAAACAGTGACAGTGTCAAGTGTAATTAAACTTGTAAATCATAGAAGCTACAGTTGGAAAAGATTTTTGAGGTCATATTATTCAACCTGCTGTTGAGTGCAGGCAACTGCTACAGCATCCATGATAAAAACCTCCAATGAAGAATGCCCCCCAATGCAGGAGGCAGACAGTTCCACTATCCCAATGATGAACAGCTCTCACCACTATGAAATCCTTCCTCTTGTCTAGCCCAAATCTCCATCCCTGAAGCTTCTTTGGGTTTAATATAATGTAATCCTTTAATTCATGCTAAATAAATACTAGGCATCATGAAAATTTATGAAGCATATTCAAGAATGAGAAATCTGACAACATTTGAGTGGTGACTCAAGGGATCCAAAATCCTGTGGTCTGCTTTGGCGTAACCCTATATGCTTATTTGCAAGGTTTAATTTGACCTTAAGAAGTCTCTCTCTCTCTCTCTCTCTCTCTCTCTCTCTCTCTCTCTCTCACACACACACACACACACACACACACACACACGCACGCACACACACAAGCAAACACGCACACATACACACATCCAGCTCTAAAGCCTGTTTTTCATGGACCCATTCATGGTCTGGTGTTGAGTCATGAAAGCTGCTAAGCCAATCAGTGGAAATTGCTCCACATAGGTATTTATTTATGGAACCACTTCCTACAAGCTGTGAAAAAAAAAACGATGGCTTAGCCTTCCAACTCCTTTCAACATGTTCCCATCCTTATTAGTGAAAAATCTTCATAATTTACATATATCTCTCAACTCATATAGGATACAAAATATTTAGTATACATATGGATGGGAACAGGTGGCTTCAATGCTGCAATATGATCCGCATTGGCCAGCTGCTGATTTCCTTCTTGTTATCTCTGCACATTTCCTTGTCTTTTTTATTGGTCTTGCAGTTGCCTACAACAGCAACACTATTGTTATTTCAAAATAGCATCATAAATAATGGGGATACACAGATCACTACTTCCATTTTCTGGGACGCAACTAAATATAATATTTTGAAAATGCTTCTAGGTTTTTAAGTCTGCTGTACTATTCTTTTGTCCCCTTGCATAGCAGACAGAAGAAGTGTGGAATGACATAGGGGGGCAGATGGGGCCCGTGAGGGAGCAGGATTGGCAGTACCAATGTGCACCATATCCTATCCCCCTTCCTAGGCCTAATCTGCCAATATGGACCCACTCATACTTGTGCCAGTGATTTAGCTGGTATGGGTCCATGTAGACTCATTGCACAAGCTATTTTTTTTCCCGGGAGGACAAATATCTCCATAGTGAAGAAGTTTCTTCACTTGCTAAATTTCCCTGCAGAATCCAGTACAAACTGCGCTGGTACTACTTCACTTCAAGCAGCAAATTGGAGGAAGAGACAGGTTGGAGAAAGAAACAGGAGGAAGATACAGCCAGGTTGACCCTGTGCTCTAACCCTCTTCTTACCTGTTGAGAGTGAAAAGGAGGATCAGAAACCTTCGTCTTCCTCCAGAGCCACAAGTGCAAATAACTATGGTGGTGTCAATGTCAAACAAAAAAAGTAGGAGGGTGCCCTACAGCAACCATGTCCTCATTGCTCCCCTTCTACAAGAGCAATCAAAATGCTTCACATACTTCATTCTCACGAAGCCAAGGTGAGAAAGCCTCCTTCTTTGATGGATGTTTAGTGGTGTTTGGGTAAGGTTGAATTGAAAGCAGAGGAGGGAGTAGCAGAACCAAAGGATAGCAATGTAGTAAGTAGATGTATAGTGAGTTGCAACAATGAGAGATGCATTTGTGTGGCATGAGTTGTGGTTAAACTGTGCAACCACAAAGCTCAGAGGTCCACAAAGCCAAACACTGCATAGGCCACCAATGAAATGAAATATCTCCAAGTGCCTGGAAGCACCACCAAGCAGCCAGCAAACGTTTTCAGTAACAGAGGTTGTGGGTAGCAAGAGTATACAGTGTTCTCATTTTGAAAATTTGTGTTCTCTCATGTGAGGAACCTTCATCAATGTGAGAAATTTTTATGTATTGTTCCTTAATAAATTAGATTCCTAATGGCAGGGAATTGATTAATGGATATGTAGATAGCAAGGCTTCCTTGTAAATAAAACATCCAGTATACATATTATTATGCAATTAGTACAGTATAGTATGCTGTGGGTGGTGCAAGTGGTTAATACACTGTACCTGTTAACCAGAAGGCCAGGGTTTGAGACTTGGGTCCCCACAAGACAGGGTGAGCTCCTGCCCTTAGCCCAGTTCTGCAACGCAGCTGGAACCAATTGTATTGGCTCTGCTGTTCCATTGGACTATTTCAGTAGTGTGGAGAGGAGGAATTTGCTGCTTGGGTAACAGCCTATCCTCCATATCAATCTACCCAGGTTTTCATGCTTTGCATGCAGCATTGAGCACGATACCTTAGTTTTTCAAGGCTGATGGATGCCAAGTTTAGTATAAAATATAGATAGTATATATAATTGTCTTTATTATATATCATATGTTGATAGTGATATTGCATTACAATACATATAGTAAATGCAATGTATATAATAATTACACACACACATATGCACAAATACACATATTTTTTTCACTTGATGTTATGAGTGCCTGAAATTCTATTTATAGAATTGGCACAATTGATTCATTCAAACTCAAAATTCAATATCTTGAATAAAATGCAACTGAATGTTGCATTTTTGGAGAAAAAAATTATAGTAATGTTGAAAAAGATAAAGCACTACTTCTAGTTTCACATGCCATTCTATTCCCATTTCCTATACATCTCCGGTGCTGTTTCCAATTGCACGGAATAACAATGTATAATTTGCTATCAGAAAGCAAATCAGAGGCATGTCCTTACAAATGCAGGGACCTTGATATATAAATGTTAATAATTCAGTGTCTCTTCTTGGGTTTGATGTTAATTTTTTCCCTTTTTTGGCTTTTTTGGAAAGCATTTGAGATCTTGATTAAAAGAGTTTTAATGGATACAGCCTGTCAACTCATCCGTTTGCCAGCAAATCCAATTTTTCACTCACTCTTTTTGTCTCAAGAGGCTTTGATTATAACGAAATCAAAGCAAAAACCGACAGCAGTTGCTGCTGCTGAAATAAATGGAAGAGATTCTCCATTCAATTTGGTGGCAACCAGGCCATTCATAATTCTGTAGGAATTAAAAGAGTACTGCCGTTGTCTGACAAACACAGAAGCTGTTGGAAATACAAAGAAATTGCTTCCCATGGATTTGTTTCTATTATGTATCTGAGTATGTGCATAGAAAGCACACTAGTCCCCAATAAATCCATAGGAAAGAAGCAAAATATTAACAATAATTTTATATTGGCTTGTTTAGATTCTCACATTAGATTTAGATTTAACATTTATGTTAAAGGCACATGGCACAATTTTATTTTTTAAAAAAGTTTCAATAACCTACACAATGTGGTTGAAATGCATTTACAATTGAGAATTGACTATGATGGCAGTGGAATAGTTTATAGAGGTCCAACCTTGATTTATAGGTCCAACTTTGATATATTTAGAGCACAATCCTAAGCATGTTTACTCAAAAGTAAGCCCCATTGTGTTCAATGGGTCTTACGCCCAGGAAAGTTTCTTTAGGATTGCAGCCATAACCTCCACATATATATGAAGTTTTTATACATGGATTTGACACAACACAAATTGCCACTGCAAACCACAGATTTAAAAACTGCTTTTCAACTGTTGTACGTGTGTATCAATCAATCAAGCAATCATTCCATTCTTCAGCTGGGCCAGGAAAAGGCAGGGGGACCTTTGCATTTCTAATTGCTGACTGCCTCTCTACAACAGTAAGATAAGCTGTTTTTAAACTACTGTAAAGGGACATTTCTTAATTTTTAAACTGCTTTTATCAACTGGGAGTCCCAGAATCAATCCCTTGCAGATATTGAGGCATGACCTAATTTCATTTGGAGCAATGGAGGAGCAAGAATCTGAAAATGGGTTTTAAAATCTATTTTTCTGTTTTTTAAAATCCACAGATTTTTTTTTTAATCCCCAGGAGGATCCAGCAACAGAACCCTTGCTAATAAAGAGAGACACTTCTACTCCAAAGACAGAGAAATTGATTGAAATGGGCAGGGGATGGGGTAGGGTGGGAGTATTTGGCCTGCAAGGGACCTTGACCATGGGAGCCAATCCCCTTTGCGCCCCTTTGCAATATCCCTCTGAGTGGGTTGTTCTTCTGACCTCTTTCCATCAGACCAGAAATGTCAAGATTTCACACAATGCTTTTTTGCTAAGTCAGGAACCACTCTGTATGGAAGAGAGTTTCCACAAGCAGAGGATCAGCCTTGCATTCAAATCATCATCACTAATTCGAATGCAGATACAATTCACATGTTCACATAAAAATCAATACAAGCTGTTGTAATGTTGTATACCAGGGTTTCTCAGCCCCCTGTCTGATGACCACTGAAGATTCTTGGCGGCTGCCTGACCGGTCCACAAGAGGACTCCTACCCTTAGAATACCGGGATTTTTTTTTCACGCAAACGAAGGCACAGGTCAATTTGATCCATATGACTCTGTACTATAGTTAGGTACATATAATGCACATATGATGTACATATATTATACATATAATGAATAAATGTTGTGTAAAGTTTTAGTATAATTATTTTTATTGTCAAATAGTGATTTTTTAGTACAATTTTTATCATCTAAGAGACTGCATGGGTCAATCTTGACCCGTGCAACCCTGTACTATAGTTAGGTACATATAATGTTCGTATAATGTACATATAATGAATAAATGTTGTGTCAAGTTTTAGTATAATTATGATTATAAGTAGTATGATGATTTTTAGTACAATTTTAGCTAGCAAAATATTGAATAACCAATAAAAGGCAACATGGGTTCAGTATGACCCTGTACTATAGTTAGGTAAATATAATGTACATATATCATACATATAATGAATAAATGTTGTGTCAAATTTTAGTATAATTATTTTTATTGTGAAATAATGATTTTTTTAGTACAATTTTTATCACCTAAGAGACAGCACGTGTCAATTCTACAAATCTACTACTACTCCCAAAACACTGCGCCTAGGATGATCAGCCAGCCATCAAACACCACAAGAGCAAAATCAAATCATAGAATCATAGAATCCTAGAGTCGAAAGGGACCCTGTGGGTCATCTAGTCCAACCCCCAGCCTGTAACAGAAAATCCACTGGACACTGCACTATAGTTTTAGTACAATTATTTTTTATACTAACTATTGTGAAATTATGAATTTTAAGTATAATTTTAGCTAGCAAAATATTGAATAACCAGTGAAAGGCAACATTGGTCAAATTTGACCCGATTTGTATCCTATGTATAAACTGGAATTTGCAGAAAAATTTTAAATTCAAAAGTTTCATGCTTTTGGAATTGTAACTGTCTAAATAGCAGGAAAAAAGTCAGAAAGTCTTGTCAAGTAATAATAATAAATTCCAGTAAAAAACACAACACAAACTTCCTGGCGGATCATATTGACCCAGTTGGTATTTTAAGGGCTAAGTGCCTCTTCCCCTTCTCATAGCAGGAGGCCTCTGTCAGAGGATTGCAATCCTCAGAGACCAATCCTGTCCCTGTCTACTCAGTAGTAAGTCCCATCATAGTCAGTGGAGCTTACTCCCAGTGTGAACAGGATAGGAGCCTCAGAGCCCAATCCCATGCCTGTCTATTCAGAAGTAAGTCCCACTATAGTCAGTGGTGCTTACTCCAGGAAAGCACGGATTAGATTGCAGCCTCAGAGCCCAATCCTATGCCTGTCTACACAAAAATAAGTCCCATTATAGTCAATGAGGCTTAGGGCGAAATCCAGAGTAACTATGGGGAGTCCTTGCTCCGGTGTAAGAACAATATTCTCTGGATTGCAATATGAATTTCCCATAGGTTTTCACTAGGTGGTGCTGTAACAACGGGTGCATGTAATGTCTCTTACATGCTCACGTAGTTACTCAGGATTGTAGGGAGACTCTCCAATAAGAGTGACTAGGATGGTTTTGTGCATCTTCAATGCATGCTGCACTGAAAAAGGTTGAAAATACCTGCTCTGAGTAGACATGCATTGAGACATTGGGCTCTCACCTGCAATCCTATCCACAGTAAACTAGCAATAGCTCTATTGATTGTAATGGGATTTGCAGCTGGAGGCAGCTGAGCTGTGCTCTCAGTGGGGAAGCCCACCTTCCAGATTGCCAGAGGCAGAACTCTCCTCCATCCCTGGGCTGGTCCCTGGAAATTTTTTTCCACAGAACCGGTTCCTGGGGCCAAAAAGGTTGAGGATCACTGTTGTATACAACATTAAGCCTTCCTGGGCCAAAACCTTGTGTGGATCCCCCAAGTTGCTCCACTGATAAATGCAATACCACTTGCAGGGATATTGAGGATTCACAGGATATTGAGGATTAATCCTGGCCATTGATTGATGTGAGTCCTCAGGTGGTGCTCAACCTATCTAATGGCTACTTCCCTGTTACTGCTAAATGCACTCAGTCCCCATGTGTACTTTAAAAATGGACAAATCATCAAACCTGGTACATATACATGTGTAAAATATACAATATACAATATAATGTATGGATAATCCTCTTGGTTCACGGCATTGCACTGTCCCACTATTTAATTTGCAATTCTATAAAAACTTCAGCACTTTCTGAGATATATACCTGTACTGGGGTCAGGTGGGGAGAATTAAAAAATAGTATAAATTCACTTTCTTCGATAGTCTCTATGGGAATAAACCTTCCTAGAACTTAACTAGGATAAAAAAAGTTGCTAATAATTATCTGTCCTTAGTTAAAACCTCATTAATCATTAAACCCAGAGACAAAACTCTCTTGAGGAATTTTGGTAACAAGCTTTTCAAATATGTGAAAATCTTCACTAACTCTGAGAAAGCTGAACAGACAGACTTCTAATTTCACAAGAGGAAAGGAAGATGGGAGATGCTGCCATGAAAAGCAATCAGATTTTTCTTCTTTAGAAATAAAAAAGAGAGATTAATTAAGATGGTCTGTTAGGGGGTTTAATTCTTTCAATTTGTATGTAACTCACAGATAGCTACAGGAAAGTGCTTCAGGAAAGGAGATGTCTTTCAGTAATGGGATTTCAAACCATTCCTTATCACACCATTAGCTGAAGTACTAATTAGAAAAATCATTAATTTCTCAAGTATTTCAAATTATTTTTACTTAGGGCTAAAATATGCAGCGGCATTACAACCAAGAAACTTCTCTCAAACATTATGTTAACCAAAAAAGTGTTTATTTTAATATAGATAATTGACAAATTTATCATTTTTCCTGACTACAGATAAATACAATAAATAATCAACATGGATGTGAATATTTATTAAAATTAGGTCAAATACCAAGCATACAAAAAGGTTTAAAACAATCCTTTTTCTGTTATGACCCATCAGGAAGTGTTCCAAAGAGAGAGACGCTGCATATACCTGTGATTTCATCTCTGTGAGGGAAGCAAGAAGTTGTTGGGAAAAATTTCTACCCCATAACACCAGCATCCGCCACTTGGATGGTGTATTGGATGGATCAATTTTTTAGTGTGGACATAGTGCCCAACTTGGTCTGGTCCTGATCAGTGGTGGGCTCCAGCAGGTTCACACCTAATCTATAAAACCGGTTGTTAACAAGAGATAGGACATATAAAGTTTAAAAACAGCCATTTAAAAGTGGCTGCTAGATGGGCATAGAACCGATTATTAATTTCTTTGAATCCCATCATTGGTCCTGATGTTGTTCCTGCAAATCTGTGGCCATGGAACCACATTTAATTTCATCTTAGAACTACCTGTACTTTTGTTGTTGGGCTTTTCAGCAGGTGCAGGCTGTATTGAGTGCAATACAAGGGAGAAAGACATCACTACTGGCCAAACTTTTTATAATATTGATTATTTTTAGTACCATCATGTTATATATTATTTTGATGTGTAATTTCATGCAGAATACAATGATACAAATCATTGCTGAAATATATTCTATCAAATCTTTCAGCCAAAAATCCCAGCAGGAGTAGTGCAATGGTTCACCACTGCACCACCATCTGGGATATTACTCCACCCACTCCAGGGAAGGAGATACATCATTGGGGAGATGTGCTGGACTTCTGCTCATGGTGTTGCAAACCATGTGGTGCATGCTATTGTTTGGTGCATGCTGGTGATACTATTGTTTGGTGCACAGTGATGCTATTGGTTGGTATATGGTGATGCTAGTGATGCTATTGTTTGGTGCACAGAATAGTTTAAAACAAAAAAAACAAAAATGTGGAATGAATAGTGTGAAAGATCCATTTACAGCCCAGTCGCACCCAGCACAGGAGCAGCAGCTCCAAATGGCTACCATTTGGGTAGCCATTGGGTAGCCATTTTGGGTAGCCATTGGGTAGCACCCAGCCACTGGGTGCTGGTATTGAACAGGCTAGAGGTCTCTTCAGGGGAAGGGGAGATTCATTCTCTTACCCTAAGTAAAGCTCCAGCCTGCTCAATGGGGCTTCTCAAGTCCACACCTGTTAAATCGCAGGTGTGGACTCAAGAAGCCCTGCATCGGGCATCTATGAGACGGCACAGGCCTTCCCACCAGTGCAGATTGTGTATGTAACCTAGCACTGGCACCAGGGAAGTACTGGATCAGGCAGCCCATAAACATGTTTATCAAGGTATCTATCTGGATATTTTAATCTTGAAAGCCACGCAAGATATGAAGCTCACAACACATGCAATAATTTTTTTAAAGTAACAAATCCAAAAACTGTGCACCCATGTGCCTAAATGAATTTCAGATTCATACAGGGAAATATAGGAACTGAGCTGCATTTTCTCCTGCCAGTTAATGTAGTTGCTTTACACCAGAACCAGCCCCAAAGTGTGGTTCATTCCAATACGCGCAAATTTAATTGTCTAATATTTTCTGACATACAAAAGTAATAAAGGTCTAACTCTTGCAAACAGCACATGAAGTTATAAACCTGTCTTACTCCAAATAATAGTTCTCATGACTCAATGCTCATCCATACTTTGTACATAAAAAAGAAGCATGTCAAGGAAAAGAATTAAATCCTTTCTTCTTGTCATCTAGTTTTCTAGTTTTTTGTTTGTCTTAATGAAAGTGTTTTCTATTGTATCATTCCCCCATGCACACTCTGAAGTGGTACAATCAAATGACGAATACATTTTGTGTTTGTGAAAACCAAGCCAAACACTTTGCTGGCTTTTCCTTTTATGTATCTGGGAGCAAAATGGAAGAAAATCCTTAATCAGGGGCCGAGGTGGAGAGAGAGAGAGAGAGAGAGAGAGAGAGAGGGGGGGACACATCACAAAAATGGAGCCAATAATTTATTATTCATTCAGGAAGAAAGTACATTAGAGCAAAATCTTAACCATCCCTTCACCAAGTGTCCTATTAAGAGTGTCCTATTAGAGCAAAATCTTAACCATCCCTTAACCAAGTGTCCTATTAAGAGTAACTATGGGAGCACATAAGAGACATTATGTGCACCTGTAGTTACTGCACCACCTAGTGAAAACCTATGGGAAATTCATATTGCAATCCAGAGTAAGTTGTTCTTACACCAGAGCAAGGACTCCCCGTAATTACTCTGGATTGCGGCCTATGTCTACTCAAAAGGAAGCCCCATTGTGTTCAATGGGTCTTACTCAGAGATGGGCTGGCCCCATCCCAAGATCCGGTTGGCCGGAAGTGGGAGGAGCCAGCCGGAGTCAGGGGGTGTGGGCGGGGCGGGGCAAGGGGCGGGACTGGGGAGGGGCGAGGGGCAGGGTGACGTTGGCGCCTGCGCAGTGCCTGCTTAGAAGCCGGCCTGCCAGCTTCTAGGCAGGCTCTCCGCAAGCGTCGCTGTCGGCAGCGTGCCTAGAAGCTGGCCTGCCTAGAAGCCTGCCTAGAAGAGCCTGCCTAGAAGCTGGCAGGCCGGCTTCTAAGCAGGTTCTGCGCAAGCGCCGACAGCGCCGACAGCGTACCAGTCCGCTATGTTTTTGCATTTCCCTGTCGCTGGCGGTTCGCTAGCGGCAGGGAAACTGGAAGATCCGGTACGGGCGCGTAGGCCAGTACCGGTAAGTACCCACCACTGGTCTTACTTCCAGGAAAGTGTGTTTAGGATTGCAGCCATAGTGTTTAATTTTCTCTGAGTGAAGACTTCATGATTTGATCTTAGGAGAGCAAAATGAGGATTAATAATTTTAATCCATTTATATATAAAAATATAATAACAGGATACCTATTATGATAGTTGGAAGCATTCAGGTCTAAAAGTAATATCTAAGCACATTCCATGAGTTATGATCCCACCACTGTGAAAAATGTAATAAACAGGGTATATATTACTACCTTTAGAGGGCTGTTTGTAAGACTACATCTGATTCGTCCTGGCATTTGAAATATATTTATAGAATATGAACTCCTTTTTCATTACAGGCTGCGTAGAAGTATGTGAACGATTATATTTTTCTCCTAGTGGAATGCAGTGAAATAAAAGAGTGCCTTGAGCAATGCTTAGAACAGGGAACCACTGTCACTTAAATAAAAAAAATTGTACTATTTCATACAGCAAGCTTACTCAAGGAGTCTCACAGCCCTTTCCTCACTTGCGCTGGAACAGATAGGCTGGCTCATCCTGCACTGTATCAAGTGTAAAATTTGGGGCTCCTGCCCCACATTGGGGGAAATCTTTTCCTCTTCCATGGGGTTGGGATGCAGCAGCTCCAGTTGGTCTATCTGCCTCTTCTTTCCTTGTGGCTCGGAAGAAATAGGTGCTGAGGGGAACATCCACAGCACCTCTTTCTTCCACCCTCCTGGCCGTGGTGTGGTACAGAGGTGGAGGCATTTTGGTACCCCCTAGGCTATGGTACCCAGTGTTGCCAACCCCCCCGACCCACTCTACGAGATGCCACTGCTCCTAGCACAATTATTTTCAGCATATTCTCACAGAATTACGACAAGGAGCTAAAATTGCTAAAGACACACCATCAGTTTTTTTTACCATTGACAAGATACACCATGCAACTGGTAGGGGGCTGAAATCCCCCAAGTGTCCTATTAATAAATGGCACATCTGCAGATCGTCTGCAGCCATCAGTGTGCCACAGCACAATGGTTGCAAATAGCTGCTATAGGTTTTCCATTTGGCCTGAAGGCCCAGTTATTCATTTCTGTCATTTCTGTTCTTCTCTGTATATCTTACATTCAGGTTTGATTTTATTGTCTTGCCGTTGCAATTTACCGTAATACGTATTTATTATTTTTGTTGATTTCCTCTTTTTTAGGGGAAAGAGGCAGGATATAATTTTTTAAGTCATCGTGATAAATGCTTTTTTTTCTAGAAGTGCTTTTTTTCTAGAAATAAAGGTGGGACACTCACCATGAAGATATTATAAATGTGGGGGGTACTCCCAATGGAGATGTTATTCATAATCATAGGCATGTCTAGGTGTTGGGCAACAAAGGTGCTGGTACTCACACACAGGTGCCATTACTCAGTACTGGTGAGTACCCCCTCAAAAAGATGTCTGATGATAACTATGTGCTGCCCTTGGGTTCAACAGCTCCAGCAGGGCAAAGGCTGGTGAGAAGAATGCCTTCCTCTCTTGCTTGTGAGATTCCTAGAGACAGCTGGTAATCCTCTGTGGCCAACAAAATGTTAGTGTAGCCCTACAATCCAGAGTAACTACGGGAGCACATAAGAGACATTATCAGCCCAATCCAGAGCAACTAATCTGTCCACATAAGAGCCCTTAGGTTGCCCTATCTAACACTAGGTTGGAGCAACTGCAAGATGCTCCAGCCCAGTTACTCTGAAGGAGGCTTAGGGCAGAGCAAAGCAAGATAGGGTGCCCTAAGAGAGGTGGACCTGCTCTGCCCTAAATGGGGCAGCCTAAGCAGCTCAGGAGAGGCAAGTTGAGGGCATGTTTAGCATTGCCTAGGGCAGAGCAGTTACTCTGTATCCAGAGCCTGTTTCCAAGGCAGAAATGCCCTCTTCCAGCCCTCAGAGTTATACCACCTCAGGAGCAGGTATAGTAATGAGTAGACCCATAGGGGTCCATGATAAGGCCCGAGTAAGAATGGCAGTGCTGACCAAAAATCTGAGTTCTTGGCCATCCTAGCTGCAACCCCTGCCTCTCAACCTCAGGATATGGAACAAACTACGGCTGCCCACAAACCTCAGGATACAGCAGGCCACTCCAAGAAGCCCCTTGTATTCACTGTAGAATGTACTGGCATCTCATCAGGGACTCCTTCTAAGGCAGGCACCCAGTGGCGTCACCAGACTGGTGCGGCCGGTGTGGGCTGCATTGGGGATGCGCTCCGTATGGGGTGATGTGCCGGAGGAGTTTGACTGTCCTTTGGCAGGCCCCGGGCATCAGCACACCCATTCAGGCCTGCTCCAAGGCGGAGCAGCAGCCAGAAGCTGCCACTTGTCTGAGGAGCTGGCCTGAACGGCCATCTGAGGTGCACTGCGCAGAAACACACTGAGCATGCCGAACAGCTTCAGAGGAGACTTCCTTAGAGCAGAGAAAGTCCGCGCCTCTGCACAGCCATTTGGCCTCACTCAGGAGACGGAGCGGCAGCCGAATGGCTTCAGAAAGAGTACTGCACAGGCACCAACTCTGACGCCTGCACAGTCTCCCCCGAAGCCAAAAGGCTTCAGAAAAGTACTGCGCAGGTGTCAGAGATAGTGCCTGCGCAGTACTCTTTCTGAAGCCAGTTGGCTTCAGAAACAACTGCGCAGGCGCCAACTTTGGTGACTGTGCAGTCCAGGTGGGGGGGGGCGCATCCCAGGGATGACGCACAGACTTCTGCACCAGGTGATGTGCAGAGTCATGTCACCATTGTAGGCACCACAGCTGTTCCTTGTTCAGTGTGATCTGAGGGGTGTCTCCTCAGGAGCAAGTCTTCCCCTTCTGTCAATTACTTAGCATGCTCTGGAGCAGTTAGGACAGCCCAGGCTTCCTGACTCTCTGGATTCAGCATAACTTTCTGCTCTGGATACAGAATAGTTAGGAGAGTGCAGTTAGGTCAGAGCAGGCTGAATTTGCTCTGGATTGCAGCCTATGTGTACCTGTATATTGCACCACCTAGTGAAAACCTATGGGAAATTCATATTGCAATCCAGAGCAAATCGTTCTTACACCGGAGCAAGGACTCCCCGTACTTAACTCTGGATTGCACCCTTGGTCAGCCTTTGACTTGGTGTTGATCCTATGAACTCTTGAATGCTCATAAGTGTGCAGAATTTAGCACTTTTATACAAATAAGTAAGGGATAAATTGGATGGAAGTTATATTGGAGAAATAAGCTGTTCAGCACATAACTGTATTTTTACGGAAGTATTTGTAAGCCATTTCTGGAAGTAGACCCCAGGGTGTCATTTTAACAGCCCATCTTGTGAGATTGCTGTGCAAAAGACAGAGAATATATAGTCTCTCTCTCTCTATATATATATATAGAGAGAGAGAGAGAGAGAAAGAGAAATATATATATATATATATAGTTATTTAAGCTCTTTTCATCAGTGCATGACTATTACTATACTAACAGACATTTGTTCAATTCTATAATTATAAGGAAATGGATTGTATGTTTATTTCACTAATTGAAATGCATTTTTTCCAAATATGAGCACAGGAAATAAATTTATACAATTTCAGCTGCTCTGGGTAAACTCAAAAGTTCTGTTCCTTTGGTATAAAATCAATAGGTTTTTTTTCCCTGTGTTCTCATTTTTCCTCTTGTTTTTTCCTCTGTTTCTGTTGTTGTGTATCATGTCCTGATCTTGTGCACATAGGTTTTACAGAATTTCCAATGAAACTCTGTTTAGCAGTTCTTTTGTTGGCTTGCCCAATTTACTGGGAATTTTTTTCTGACATTCCTCAACAATATGCCACAATTTTCATATATTTTACATTAGAAGTTAAATTAAGTAGGCCAGAAGCCACTTGCTTTTTGTTATTGTCTCTGTCATTGCTTCATTGACTTGTATAGCAAGCAGCTATAATTAGAAAAGGCATTAAAAAGCCATTTCCATCCAATCAGACTTGTCTGTCTCCCCCTTTAAAATGGTACAGTTATTAAGCAGCCAGTACTAAGGACCTAGAAGGATTTGCAGGGAGGGAGTCGCTCTCTTGCTCTTTAAAAAATTATAATCTGCTGAATATTCTCTAGTTTTTTAGTCTAAATTAAGATCAGTTTCATAGGATGGTCAATATTTTACAGAAACTCTATTGATTATGTTCTCATTTCAATCCTTTTGGTGCTTTTTTTTGCTTCCCACCAAACCTGCTACTGCTTCATGATCATTTACACCAGTGGTACTTGGGCATTTTAGCATTCTCACTTTATTTTGCTGGACAAGGCTGTCAATAAGAAAAGGATGTGCCAGTGGCATACCTAATTATCATGCTGCCTGGTGCAAAGCTCAAAATGTTGCCCCGGAAGTGATGTCACAACCAGAAGTAATGTCATCACCAGGTATTTTAAAAAAGAAAATAGGGGAAAAACCTACCTTCTCCTCAGCAGTTCACCACCATTTGTTATGTGCCTGTATACCCAGTTAGCATGGGAAACTGTATAATCATATATGCATATGGAAATGAGAGCTGATTCATATTAACACCTTATTAGTTCCATAGAATCTCATTGGCTCTCAGAGCAATCAGTATTAGGGAAAGTTTGAGTTAAGAAAATCCAATTTTTCATAGGCTTTTATGCTTTCATTTTCTGGTTAATTGGCCATAACAGTTGACAGAACACAGATATTCCAATGCAGTTTGTTTCATTGCATTCTGCATTAAATTACCATTCCAACGATAAAAACATGATGGTATTAACTTTCATGCATACCCTGTTTTTCATAATTTTAGCCACTAGTGTCAAGCTCAGCTTGTAGCCCCCCTAAAGCATTTAGCCCGGTGCAATTGCACCCCCTCCACTCCTCTATCCACACCCCAATATGTTTAGTTCAATCTTTTTTCCCCCAACCGTTACGTTTTGAATTATTGTTTTTTTCCTTGTTGTTATGAGTTCAGAGGCCCTTGAGGATCAAAAGCTGAAAATTTTATTTTATGAAAATAAAAATAATACTGATAAAAATAATGCACCAAGAGAAAATGTAGGCCTGTACTACTGCAAGTGTCTGGCAGCTTTTAAAGGAAGGGAAGCTTCAAAGATATGACCACCTATCTGAAGCCTGAATAAAGCCTGAAGCCTGTATAAAGCCTACAATTCACTACTTCCTTCGGCTCAATACGAGATGTGATCAATAAGTATCAAGACTGGTGCTATAAAAAGAAAACTACAACATGTAACGATTTGGCATTGAACATGGTCCATGGGACCATTTGCAGTAATCACTGTTGGTTGTGTCTCCTGATGCCAAAGCCTTTCCTTGAA
The DNA here is from genome assembly GCA_030015325.1 of Cryptoblepharus egeriae. Classification (NCBI taxonomy): domain Eukaryota; kingdom Metazoa; phylum Chordata; class Lepidosauria; order Squamata; family Scincidae; genus Cryptoblepharus; species Cryptoblepharus egeriae. The sequence goes on along the minus strand of JAREYC010000004.1, from coordinate 38,470,530 downwards.
TATGAACCATGCTCCTGAATTATGTTGGAATTCATAGAATCTATCACACAACAAGCCACCGACTTTCTCTTTCTTCCTTATGTGTTATTCATGCCAGTCTGCCTCCTGAAATTTTAGGAACAAGCAGCGGAAAAGCACCAACAGATCAGCTCATATATTCTTCCCGGCTAACTGTGCATTGCTGCCTACAGTGTTCTTTCCGGGGCTTCGTGTCAAATGCTTTGATTGTTTCAAGCAACAGGGCCTCCTTAGCATCTCCCAGGGGAGTCTGATTGGCAGTCAAATAAACCTCAGCAGTAAGAAAGTCTCTTGCTCTGTACCGCAGGGTGATCCACAAGCAAGCAGCTTAAAAAGGGAAAGAAAAGCTTTTATAAAAGGGAAAATAAAACTGCTAGCGAAGCCGTCTAATTAGACGTTATCATTGAAAGGCACAATCCTAATCAACGTTCCAGCACTGACACAGCTGACGCTGCATCCTTTACTCGGGGGGCAGTCACTGAAGCCTCTTCAAGGTAATGTTTGTTGACTTACCTTGGGGTTGAATAGCCTTTACGCCAGTGCTGGAAAGTTGGTTATAATCGAACCCTGAGTCTAAAGTCAGACATTCATAAAACGTGGCCCTCTGTTTCAGTCTATCAAACTACAGTGGTGCCTCACATAAAGAGCTTAATTCGTTCCAGATTCATTCCGCTCTTTAAGTGAAGCAGATTTTTCCATAGGAAATAATGGAAACTCAGACGATTGGTTCCACAACCCAAAAAATATTCTTATAAAAATATTAACTAGATGTAAAAATGATGACAAAACGCTGTAATTGAATTCAAAACATGCATTCAATATGCATGATCCTATGAAGTCTACTTAGGCTGCAATCCTAAAGACACTTTCCTGGGAGTAAGCCTCATTTCATAGAATCCTAGAATCCTAGAGTTGAAAGGTACCTAGTAGGTCATCTAGTCCAACCCCCTGCCTGCAGCAGGAAATCCTCCTAGATCATCCCCGACAGGTGCTCGTCAAGCCTCTGCTTGAAGACCTCCAGTGAGGGAGAGTCCACCACCCCCCTTGGCAATCTGTTCCACTGCCAAACCGCCCAAACCATCAGGAATTTTTTCCGGATATCCAACCGGAATCTCCTTTCTTACAGTTTGTACCCATTGGTTCTAGTTCTGCTTTCAGAAGCAGCAGAAGAACAAATGAGCCCCTTCCTCCCTATGACAGCCCTTCAGGTATCTGAAGAGGGCAATCATGTCTCCTCTCAGCCTCCTCTTCTCCAGGCTGAACATCCCAAGTTCCCCCAACCTTTCCTTGTAAGACTTCCCTTCCATCCCACTGATCATTCTTGTCGATCTCCTCTGGACTTGCTCCAGTTTGGCTGCATCTTTCTTAAAGTGAGGTGCCCAGAACTGTACTCAAGGTGAGGTCTGACCAATGCTGAATAAAGAGGAACTAGAACTTCTCGCGACTTGGAAGCTACAGTCCTCTTAATGCAGCCTAAAATGGCATTTGCCTAACACAGTGGGGCTTACTTCTGGGTAGACATGGTTAAGAGGCTGCAATCAAAGACACTTTCCTTAACATTTAACACAGTGGGGCTTACTTCTGAGTAGACATAGTTAGGAGACTGCAATCAAAGACACTTTCCTAGGAGGCTTAACTGGGCTGCTGCTGGAGGTTCAAGGTGGTCGGTGGGGGCACTTGGGGGCAGTTAGGGGCAGCTGCCTCTGGCACCTCCAGGCAACTGCCCCCATGTTGGGGGCAGTTAGAGGTAGCAGCACTGGCCGGCAGCCCTTTTCAAGTGCCTCCATGTGGAGCGTCAGGGCTGCGTAGCACACGTGCCCGTAGCACGCTTGCTTGTTAAGTGAAGTGGAACTTGTTAAGTGAAGCAAGATTTCTTGAAATTTTTGCTTGTTATGTGAAACGCTTGTTAAGCGAGGTACCACCGTATAAATGCTTTGCCCCATTTGACAAATGAAATTCCATGATTTTCCCTTTACATTTACTTAAAAGCCAAAGCAGCCTGCAATTCTGTTTTGGAAGAAGAACACATGGAGGGAGATGGCTAAAATCTCCCATTCTATTTTCCACCTCAAACAACCCATTGAGGGTTGGTCCTTGAAGGCCTCTTGCCACCTAAAGTGCCATACCAAATGCTACTCTTCCTCCTTGTGATGTGCCAGCCTCTGTACAAGATGTACTATACAAGCTCCCTCTGTGGATGCCGTTTGTGCTTCCCCCAGTAAAGAGAGCTAAGAAAAGTTCTGTTCTGAATCAGATGGATGAAGATGTGTGAGAACAGAAAGCACAAAGTATTTTTCCTGCCCCCAACCTTGTTGGTTTAGAAGGAAATTCACAGTGTAAGGAAGTTCAAAAGTGCCAGTAGGACAACTTAGATCTGCCCAATTTGTACTGAAACTTCTCTTCTCCCAGCCACTTTAGATGTTTCTGGTGCAGCTGTTCACCTCCAGCAGGCCAGAAAAGTCCACATCTACTCTTTTATTGTTATTTTTAATGGCAGAAATAAGCCCCCGGTAGATGCTGCTGTGTTGTGGCCAGGAAGTCACTGTTTGTACAACCTGTACTGGAGTTAGGCTGTTTCCACTGATCCTTCACTGGCTGTAATCACACAACATCTCTCAGGACTTGATAAAGACTTGATAGTCTTGGTGAAAGGACTGAGTGTTGATGTTTGAATGAAGTATAAATTTTTATTTATTCTATGAATACTGTAAGTACAATCCTAAGTCTACTCGGAAGTAAGCCCCATTGTGTTTAATGGCTCTTACTCCTAGGAAAGTGTGTTTAGGATTGCAGCCTCTGTATCATGACATTTCATTGTATATTTTTGGACAATGACAATAAAAGTATCTATCTTTTGCCCATGCCTAGAAGTAACATGTACAAATAGGAAGAAAGTGAAATTTAAGCAGTAACGGGTAAAGACATTGTGGATGCTATCATCACTGAATCTACAAATTGAATAACAAACTATCTAATTTCTTAATTGGTCCATTGGACTATTTCAGTGGTGTGGACAGGGGGGATTTGCTGCTTGGGTAACAGCCTATCCTCCATATTAATCTACCCAGGCCTTCATGCTTCGCATACAGTGTCGAGCACGATACCATTGATGGAGATTGATGGATGCCAATGCATGGTACTTGGAAAAATGGTGTGTGTCTGTGGTATGCGCAGGACCCCAGAGCTCACCATCTGCAAGACCAGCAACATTGCAGGAGGCTCAGCTAGGTGGGCAGAGCTCCAGTGTACACTTTTGGCATCTAAAAAGCCCTGCCATCTGCCTTGAGCCTCTCGCCATCTGGTTTCCCAATCTGGAAATAACTGGTGATGCCATCTTTACCAGTTACTTCCAGAGGTTCTTCTAATAGGTGGACCATGCAAATTGGTACAGCAGGGAGCAAGCGTTTTCTGGAGTGGTATACCACAATACACCACCATTTGAGACGAGCCACTTCTCCCTTCCTAGTGATGGAACCAGCCATGGTTTGCAGTATCTATTCATCAGCCTATATCTGCAAGTCTTATGGGAATGCAGTCTTAAGATGTATGAACTACAGTTCATTGAAACGTCTTCCCATTTGCAAATATCTCTTGGATTTACAACACCATCACTCTCTAAGGTAGGAATCCTAAACACACCTTCCTGGGAATAAGACCCATTGAACACAATGTGGCTTACCTTTGAGTAGACATGTTTACGATTGTGCTCTGAAGTTCATATAGCACATCCTTTTTGATTTGTATGTGTGACAAGCTACTGCTATGATTTCTTCATTGGGGGGTGGGAGGAAGGAGACATATTCCATGAAGGCTGGTTTTCTGCTTTATACAGTTATGGCATCTATAAAAGCAGCTCTATTTTAAAGGGCTGTCAAGACCTTTCTGCTGCAACATTCCCATACATACTTTACCTTTACAGCCCATTCTATTGAAGGATCTCTTCTGGCTTCTTGAGAGGAAATAAACAGGCAGCTTCTATTAACTGCATTAAAGAAAGGTCAATGTTTAATTTTTTTTAAATGGACTCCAGGTTGGAGCTACCAGCTTGGTTTGAAGGGAAGGAGTATACAATGTGTACAATATCTGTCTGCAATCATTGTTCTGAAGGGTTTCACTGCGTTCTCACTGTTCCCCAATATGACCAGTTGTGGATGGCCGGCTCCCATATTAAGCCAGATAAGCTCATTGCTTTATGGCTCTACTTGCAAATATGCACTTTTGGTTCTTTCATTACAAAGGAATAGTGAACAAATAAATGTCACTTGAAATCCTATTGCTTTAAGCTCTGGCTTAACCTGGAAAAAAATGCAGTGTTATTCCTTTCCCTGCTGTTATTTCTGGCAGCCTTGAAGGAACCTGGTTGGGTTCAGGTTTCTGTTTATTAAATCATAATCAGGTATAATGATTCCCTTTTTGCAAACTTTTTACAAATTTGCCACATACATTTTCTTTGCTCTGCTATTAAGTTGCTATAAAATTGCAACTATTGCAGTATTGATAGAATACCATGAAAAAGAGCACAGCAGAAAATTGGTCCCCTTTTGCCAGCAGGACACTAATGTGATCAGCAACTAGGGCTGCAATCCTATTCAAACTCTACTGGGAGTAGGTCCCTTTGACTACAATGGGTCTTACTTCTGAGTAGACATAGGATTGTACCCTAGGATAAGCAAAGCTTTGAAAATATGCTTTCGCTGTTTAAAAGCCATCAACTGCCACCTTTACCACCTAATAGGAAGGCATAATATGGTGTGGTATGGATATAAGGATCGGATTGTTTCCCTTGGATCCCTCCCTGATCAACGCACATTCAACAGAAACTGGGAAAGGATATTCAGCTATACACACAGCATTGTACACTTACAGCACAATCCAGAGCAACTAATATGTCCACATAAGAGCCCTTGGGTTGCCTTATCTATCACTAGGGTGGAGCAACTGCAAGATGCTCCACCCCAGTTACTCTGGAAGAGGCTTAGGGCAGAGCAAGGCAACATAGGGTGCCCGAAGGACCTGCTCTGCCTTAGCTGCTCTGCCCTAGGCAGTTCAGGAGAGGCATGTTGAGGGCATGTTTAGCATTGTCTAGGGCAGAGCAGTTACTCTACATCCAAAGCCTGTTTCCAAGGCAGAAATGCCCTCTTCCAGTTCCTCAGAGATATACCACCTCAGGAGCAGGTATAGTAATGAGTAGACCCATAGGGGTCCATGATAAGGCCCGAATAAGAATGGCAGTGTTGACCAAAAATCTGAGTTCTTGGCCAGCCTAGCTGCAACCCCTGCCTCTCAACCTCAGGATATGGAACAAACTACGGCTGCCCACAAACCTCAGGATACAGCAGGCCACTCCAAGAAGCCCCTTGTATTCACTGTAGAATGTACTGGCATCTCATCAGGGACTCCTTATAAGGCAGGCACCCAGTGGCGTCACCATACTGGTGCGGCTGGTGTGGGCTGCATTGGGTGATGCGCTCTTTATGGCGTGATGCGCCGGAGGAGTTTGGCTGTCCTTTGGCAGGCCCTGGGTATCAGAAGCTGCCACTTGTCCATGAAGCTGGCCCGAACAGCTAGCTGAGGTGCACTGCGCAGAAACACACTGAGCATCTCGAACAGCTTCAGAGGAGACTTCCTTAGAGTGGAGGAAGTCCACGCCTCTGCACAGCCATTCGGCCTCACTCAGGAGGCGGAGCAGCAGCCAAATGGCTTCAGAAAGAGTACTGCACAGTTCACCAACTCTGATGCCTGCACAGTCTCCTCTGAAGCCAAAAGTCTTCAGAAATGTACTGCACAGGTGTCAAAGATAGTGCCTGTGTAGTACTCTGAAGCCAGTTGAAGCCAGTTGGCTTCAGAAACAACTGTGCGGGCGCCAACTTTGGTGACTGCACAATCCAGGTAGGGGGATGTGCGCATCCCAGGGGTGACGCACAGACTTCCGCACCGGGTGATGCGCAGAGTCATGTCACCACTGTAGGCACCACAGTTGTTCCTCGTTCAGTGTGATCTGAGGGGTGTCTCCTCAGGAGCAAGTCCTCCCCATGTGTCAATTACTTAGCATGCTCTGGAGCAGTTAGGGCAGCCCAGGCTTCCTGACTCTCTGGACGCAGCATAACTTTCTGCTCTGGATACAGAATAGTTAGGAGAGAGCAGTTAGGGCCGAGCAGGCTGAACTTGCTCTGGATTGTGCCCAATATCAAGAACCCTGCTTGATCAGGATCCTGAGTGCACATAAAAAGTCTGTACAAATGCAGTTTAAAGAATTCATACTTTCTGCACCCTATCTGGCCAGAGGATGGGGCTGGTGCATGTCTGAAAGATGGGGACAGAGCCACTATACATAATCCTCCTTCTACAGTTTCTATGCATTTAACCAACACATGGAGGAAAAATTAGAGCAGGTCTCTCTTATACATCATGAAAAGTCCTCTAGTTCATCCTATTATCTCTTGCTCTATTTTCTGCTTGCCCAGAATTTTTCATCCACATTGAAAATGTGAGATCTTGGGGACATGGATCTATTACAGAGAACAGTAATTAATATATTATCAGCATTTGGGAAGACAAGCATCACTATCTCAATCTGTGATCTAGATGGGTGAACTGAGATTTTTTTAAACTACCCATCCGAAGTATTCTGCATGATTACCACTAATAAATGTGATGTCTTTTCTATATTTCCTTGTTGTGCACTGTTGAGGATAGTTGAATAGGTTTGAATATGCAATGCGGCTATTTTGTAATGAGGGGGTGCACACTTTTTGTCACGTGTCAGCCTCTGACATTTAAAACTGTATATCATCAATTGATATATGTTTGGTTTGCTTGTTTGGTAGATTGTATATAGCATAGAACAAGGACCAGATGCAGCCTATGGCAAGCCTGAATTCTGCTTGCAGCAAAACCCCTCCATTTGCCCCCCAGACAAGCCTTATAATGTATCTAATATACTCTTATATTTAAATTTATGTAAATTTATTCAAATTTGAAATGTAAATGATTTTTCTGGCCCCAACACACCATCAGAGAGATGATGTAGCTCTCTTGCCAAATGTTTGGACATCCCTGGTATGGAACGACAGCAATGAAATGTCAAAGGAGGCAGTTGAAGAAGACAAGATCAGAGGTTGTTTTAATGCTATTGATATAGACTCAGTGTGGATTTTTGTCCGAGCTCTTAGTTCAGTGGTATTCGAACATTTCAGCTTGTGATCCTCTTCCAAGAATGACAATCTGTCTGGGACTCCCCCAGAACTGATGTCATGGCTGGAAGTATAATTAAAGTTGCCCAGTGCCAGATTCCATGATGGCTACATCCAGCATTTTGAGACCCCCCTGAAATGAAGTCATGACCCCCCAATGAGGGTCCGAACCCCCACTTTGAAGACCTCTGCCTTGTGTACATAAAGCTCCAGTGATGATCCTACCTATTGATGGTGCTGATGATTCAGGAATCATCCTGGCCAGGCCTAATTCCTATCAACACCTGATTCCCTCCACAAATCTCTTAATAGCATTTTATGCCATGTTCTTATAATAAAGCAGTTGCTTGTTGAATCCCAGCCATTGTGAATGCCTCTATTTCCTTCCCATGGATAATATCAAGCCCTGCAAACTCAAATACCATAATTGCTCTACAAAGCTTTTGCAGAGCACCAAAGATTGTACATAAGTGTTCTGCTAAATTTGCCGTGTTTTCTTAAGTAGTTTGTTGCTTGGTATATTAATACAAAGGTTAAATGCGTCCTGAAGGCATACTGGACCAGACGCAGTGAAGGCTTACCAAAAATGAGTGGTTGTGTGCATTTTGACATATACAATTTAGGGTTTGCCCTTCATTTTGCTGTTGCAGCCTGCAGTGGCTCCACTCTTCCAATTAAACCAAAATAGTAATTTTGATTTTGGTGGCGCTCAGATGATGTGTCTTGAAGAGAAGGGAGCATTTGTTAGAAAAGATCCTGATCCTGATGCTAGGAAAGACTGAAGGCAAAAGGAGAAAGGGATGGCAGAGGATGAGGTGGTTAGATAGTGTCACCAAACATGAATTTGAACAAACTTCGAAAGCTAGTGGCGGCCCAACATGCTGCAGTCCATGGGGTCACAGACAGTCAGACGTGACTTAACATCTAAACAACAAATTATGCGTTAGGCAAAATTCAATGGCTGTTTTCTTACATGTGTTTTTAACCAATGCAGCCTGGGCAGGTGATATGATTTATTTGTTTGTTTGTTTGTTTGTTTGTTTGTTTAAGGCACTTAGGGTGCAATCCTTAGGCCAGCACAACTCACTGGTTCCATGGAGATGTAGGGAGGCAATCGTATGTCTGTGCAACACCCTAACCCTCCTCCAAGAGTGGCACAGAAGTGCCTTACAGCATTTTTCAGATACCCCCATGCCAGCCTGGGACTTGTGCCAGGGCTCAGCCTAACTGCAGGTTAGGATTGCAGCCATATAGCCCACCTTTCCCATGCAAAAGAAAATGCCCAAGGTGGCTTACAAAAGTTGCTCCCTCCTACTGTCAATCCTGAGAAGTATGTAAGGCCAAAAGTGAATGACTGGCTGAAGGTCACCCAGGAAGTTTCATGGCTAAGGAGGGATTTGAACACAGATCTTTGAGGTAATTTATCTAACCTACACCATCCTGGCTCTCTTAATGGACAAAGCGGAAAGGGTGCATAACTTTCTCCTTCAGCTATTTTTTTCATTCAAAGTATCCCTTCCCAAGCTGCTGTATCCTCTATTAAGAAAAAGATGTTGGGAAGCTATCGTCCTATTTCAATGTCATATTACTGGCCTGTATTCTGATCTCCTGGTGGGCACCCAGCCACGAAACCATGAAACTTCTCTGTAAATGAAATAAAAAAAACCATAAACATGCTTTCTACGAGGCCAGGGCAACAATAAAATAAACCTTAAAGCAAAAAAAAATGTATTACAAAATAAATTTGGGTATCTTAATTTCAGCCTATCTGCATTTCCACTATAGAATTAATTCACATTTGATGCACTTCTATGATCTCATTGCATTTAGGAAGGAACTGGTCATCTTGCCTCAAGCGTAATGGCAGTTCTCAGCCGTCCTATTTAGAACAACCCAGAGCCATTTCTTTAATGTCGTGGAAGGAGTTGCATCCAAACCGCACATACATTTCCTGAAACCTGATTCTTAGGGACAAATTCCATGGGGCAATTTTGTCAGCACTTATGGACAAATCTTTTCCAAACTTTCAGTGTGGCGCAGTTGTGCCGATGGGGTATGTATGAAAACTGTGTTTGGGTAGGCCTCCTCAAGGTATGGAAGCATTTGTTCCCTTACCTCAGGGGTACATTGCAGCCACATGTGCTGAAAAATTGCCTGAGCCAAACCCTTGTGATAACAGATGTGCATTCTCATTTTGGTTCTTCCTTTTACACCCTGGAAAATTTGGGGCAAGTTTTTTTCCCTTAGGTGAGGGATAGTTTGAGGGACAAACTTCTCTTCTACACATATAGGATTAAGAATGGCAGTTATATATGTCAATGGAAATGTCACATGTGTAGCATTTTTGGAAAATACATCACCAGTTTAGATATTAAATATGAATTTGAGAACTCAACTTCCCTTTTTTTAAAACTGAGGTGAACGGGCCAATAATTTTAATCTTTCAATCCTTCAAACTGTCAGCCAGCTACTTTACAAGCAGCCTGTTCATACACCTTCAGCTATTTTAAAATTTAATTTTTAATTAATAATACCACTGAAATTGAAAAGTACTCAGTGTTCCAGGAAAAAGGGGAGAGTAATCTGTTTCTGATCTGTCAGGGGGGCTTGTCACCAAAGTCTTGGCTAATATGAGAGATTTCAAGTGAGTAGGAGATAAAGATGAACCAATCTCCTCAGACCCCTTAAGAGAAAACATTTCCAAATCAACTTTTCCGTCATGGACTGAATAATTATGAAAAGAAAGGCATCCCCAAGCAAAATAAAATGGTGAAAGTTCGTAATCAGAAGTGTTTTTCCGTGAAGCCCAAGGAAGTTAGTCCTAATTAAGCACCATTGAAATCAATGAGATGCTCACAGCACAATCCTAACTTGTGCTGGAACACCAAGCAGACTGGAGTGGAGATACACCACTCTCACTTGTTATGGTGAATCCACATTTCCTATTTAAAATATAAAATCCACATTTCCTATTTAAAATATAAAGGAATATGACAGAAATCCTGCTGCTTCAAACTACTGTACATCTTTTCTGGAAGACATGCTTAATGAAAACAGTGACATTTTATTTGATTAAAAGGATTGGGAGCTGGTCTTCTTTGAGTAATATCAACCTTTGTATGCAAAGCAGAGTTGTTTATCATTGTTATTTATGAAAACTACACCAAAATAGATTCCACCCAGAGCCAGCACTTCTACAGATCAGCAAACATTCATCCTCAGATTAATGGAAATGCAAAGCTGGACAGAGAATAATGTAATGATTGCTTCAGAGTGCAATCTGATGCAATTCTACTCATAAGTAAGCTGTCCTGAATTCAATGACATTCCCAAATATGTGTGCATAGGGTTATAGCCAGTGGTGGGCCCATGCCAGTTCGCACCAGTTCTGTAGAACCGGTAGTTAATTTTGGCCCACCGCTAGTGATCCGGTTGCTAGAGGTGGGCCAAAACGCGGGCGAACCGGTTCGCCCCCGAGGGACCCACCACTGCGCCTGCGTCTAGATTGACTCAAGTGCAGTTGCGTCCTTCAGGGTTGGGGCCACCCCTCGCAGTGCGCCAGGGTTGGGGCCACCCCTCGCCTCACCCCTGCCCCGCCCCCTGACCCTGGCCCCTCCCCCTGACCCAGCCTGGCCCCTCCCACTTTTGGCGAACCGGTTGTTGGGAGGGGGTCAGCCCACCCCTGGTTATAGCTCTTTGTTCCAATGAGACACCACATATATATTCATACCCATTAGTAAATTACCACTTAGTTGTAATCCCACTAAAGTTCTCAAGAAACATTTAAGACCTGCAGAAATTTTCTAGAAGTCTTGTATGCAGACTGATACCAGTTTAACTGTGATGGGATTCATTTTCAAAGGATCCCACTATATCAGGACATTAATAGATCATGACAAACAAGAGTGCATTAATGAGAGAACTGCATTTCTCTGACAGAGGATCTACTCTACATGAGCATCAGATGCAAAGCAAACATAATGAGGAAAAACTGAAGGTAACACACTGCCATCATATCTGTTTTAAGTGATAGGTTACATCATTAAGTGATAGGTTACATCACAGAAAGTGCTGTGGGTGGTGCAAGCGGTTAAGACACTGTGCCTGTTAACCAGGAGGCCAGGGTTCGAGACCTGGGTCGGCCCAACAAGACGACCTGAGCTCCTGTCCTTAGCCCAGCAATGCGACACCAGCTGGATCCAATCGTATTGGCTCTGCCTTTCCATTGGACTAATTCAGTGGCGTGGAGAGGGGGGATTTGCTGCTTGGGTAACAGCCTATCCTCCATAGCAATCTAACCCAGGCTTTTGTGCTTTGCATGCAGCGTATGCAGCGCCAAGCACGATACCATAGTCTTTCAAGACTGATGGTGGCCTGCTACATCACAGATGTGTTGTGCTACAGCAGTGGCCACCAAATCACCAACTGCTGTGTTACAAGGTTACCATCTCCATGTGTGACAGTAGCAAGAGTTTTTAATTCCAAGACGCAGGACCCTCCTTTTACTTCTGGTTTTTGCTCCCAATGAGCAGCCACTTCTGCTGCCCATCTCCCCAGGAGGCTCTTTGCCCCAATTTCCAGGCAAAGTGGCTTCCTCGATGCAAGCTTTATGAAAATCAACAGCAAAAAAGGAGCCTGTGCCACAGAACCAAAAGCCACCATTGCAACCTGATGGTAATCTTTTGATGCAGGATATAGACGGTGGGCCAGGGTATGGTGGCTGCTGTGCTACAGCAGCATTTATCAAAGTTAGCTCCTTAGGAGACGGGTTCAGGAGTTCCACAAGTACATCATAAGAGGCCTCCATCTGCTTTGTGCTATGCCACTCCATGTATACCCTGAGGCTCCCGCAAATTCTGTGCATGCACCAGCAGGGCTCCTGAGACTATTTAGGAATGTAAAAGACTCTGGAGATCAAAAGTTTGAGAATCACTATGCTAGAAGCTTAAACAAGGCCACTTTGCTTAAAAGTATAATTTAAATAAATAAAATGATAAAATTTGCCATTCAGAATGGAAATGCTCTCCAGGGTATGAGTCATGTATATTGTTCATCATCCAGGAGCTGCGTGTCATAACTTTATGAAACATAGTAAAATATATGACATTTTATTACTTTATTTTCCAAAAGCAAAACTCCAGAAAAATCACCTGCAATGCTAATGAAGACATTATCCACTGGCTGCCACCTTATATTTGATTTTTTTCCCTAAGGGTATGGAAGTCATACTAGAATTCTGTTGTAACTCTGTTCTCTCCTAATAAAATGGGACTTATGATAATTTGTGGGCACAATCCTAACAAATTTAGGCCAGTCTAACTCACCTGGCAATTTTCCCATGGTGGTGTGGGGAGATCGGTGTATGCCAGTGCATGGGACTAACTAGACCAGGTGTATCACCTCCCCAGGCCAGTACAGGACTATGCCAGGGTTTAGACTGGCCTAACTGGATGCTAGGATTGTAGCCTTAATCTTACTTTTATAAATGAAACAATCCAAAAAACTGTGTTTGAACAACTTATGTCTCCATGTGCTGGGGTGTATGTGCAAGAGATGTATGGGAAACAGTTCCTATTTCTCATCTGGTTCTACTTGCCTGTATTATAGTTCTCATATGTATTATAAATGATGTCAAATTTGTTCATTTATACAAGTTCTACCTTGAACACATTCACTTATGTACATTTATTTGAATTTGAAATGTTCCTTAATTCTTTTTTACCCATCCCAACACAGTGTCAGAGTGATGATGTGGCTTTCCTGCCAAAGTGTTTCCCTACCCCGATCTAAATCAATTCTGACCCATCTTGAGGCCAACAAAACCTACAATCCAGAGGAACTACGGGAGTGCATAACTTTACGTCAATGTAGTTATGGCACCACCTAGTGAAAACCTATGGAAAATTTGTATTGCTATCCAGAGTAAATTGTCCTTACGTCAGAACAAGGACTCCCTGTAGTTACTCTGGATTGCACCCTAAAACATTTATCTCAGGCAGCAAATCGGTGGAGCTGCCCATCTCTGTCCTCTTACTTGCCTCCACTGCTCCTCTTTGTCCTTCCACACCAACTGGAAAAAGATGAGGTAATGAAGAAGGGGAAATACTGAAGGTAAAAACGTTCTGAGCTAGAATATTAGTGAGTGGGGGGGAGCAGAGACAGGAACATACTGGATTAAGGGGGGGCAGCATTTGGTTTTAGGCAGTGGTGTGCTCCAGCAGGTTTGCCCCTACTCTACAGAACCGGTTGTTAATGAGAGATAGGACATATAAAGTTTAAAAATAGCCATTTAAAAGTGGCTGCCAGATGGGCAGAGAACCGGTTGTAAATTTCTTTGAAGCCCATCACTGGTTTTAGGAAGTCTTGGGCCAGTCCTAAACAGGGGATGATGGGATCAACCATTAAACTGCTTTTAGAAGTGGTTCAAACATTTTTTAATTTGTTCTTTTCAGCTTACCCTTTATTTTAAAGCATGTAGCTTCTGTTTCATGACTACTTACATTCCAATTTTAATTTTTTTTACTCACAACCCCCTGTAGAGTGCCTGAATTCAGTTCCTATGATATTACTGATGCATTTAAAAAAATGAATGAGCGGCTGGACCAGCTGTATTGATGAGCTGAATGAGGAATCCACCAGCAGGGATCAGGAACTGGGCAATTAAAGAGTTAATTCAGGAGTGCCATGGTAACTAAAACACCAGTACCAAAGAAGCAGAAGGTATTTTAGGTGCAAGGCAGGGGAGAAACAAGTAGTTCCAGGACCAGAAGCTGGAAGAAGCTGAGAACTTCCTTAAATGGGACTTACTTGTCTTGAATAAATGTATATTACATATACGGACAGTCACTGCAAGTTTACTATAGGAAAATAAAACACTACATCAAGTAATGTATGGAATCACAATTATAATTCTGCTTCCAGCTGATTATGAATGAGCAATGCCTCAGCTGACTAAAGGGCCCTAGAGTACAAGCACCCTTAAAGCATCATTAAGACCTAAAAGTGAGCTATTCTGCATATTAGTAGCAGCTGTAATTACTTTTTGCCAAGAACTCTCTTAATGTTCTTTTATTAAAAGGAAACTTAGGAAAAACACTTTTTTGAGCAAGTTGCTTTTTAATTAAGAAAACAGTGTTGTATAACACTGATTTTGATTCAGCAGGTTTAATGTTCAATATAAAAATCTCTTATGTATCAAGTGTCTGAGAATATTTGTTAGCAACCTGGTGTGCTTGCAGTAATGCATGCTGTGGATGCACTGCTTATCCTGTAATGATTGAATGAATGAATTCCAATAAAATGTGTGCAGATGTTTTAAACAGCACATGCCCCCTCTCCTTTCCCATAACCTGAATCCCCCAGAAACCAACCTCAGTGCAGCATAAAAATAGAGGCAGCAGTGGCAGAGTTGGCAGCAGACTAGAGCTGCTGGAACCAATTGTATCGGCTCTGTCGTTCCATTGGACTATTTCAGTAGCATGGAGAGGGGGATTCGCTGCTTGGGTAACAGCCTATCCTCCATATCAATCTACCCAGGCCTTCGGGCTTTGCATACAGCATTGAGCACAATACCATAGTCTTTCAAGACTGATGGATGCCAATGCAATGCATATCAATCCCAGTAGCCAACACCAGGATAGTAAGTACTCTGTGTCAATCAGTGGGTCCCCAAGAAGCTTTCCTACAATAGGATTGGCACCTCATCCCATTAGATAATCTTACAATCTGTACAAGCTTACAATCTCTACAAGTTCCTGGAAAAGGCAACCTGTAGCCACTTCTGTCTACTTTCCTCATGTTTCAAAATAAGTTTCTGTGGGACTTTGGGGTAGGCAGAAAGGGAGATGACAATAGGGTTAATCACATTCTTGATTGCCCTAATCACAATCTACTGTAATAAGGGCTGTGTTTGCCTCTCTTCAGATGATGAGCATTTGAACAGGGTCACTTTTGTAAACACACAACTTTGATGCTCATGACATCCCTGAAACCCACAAACACACACTAAACCGGCAGGGTAGAAGATGACATCCGACGATTGGAAACATGTTGAATGTTTTTGCAAAGAGTTATTAAACCGTCAGCGGAGATGTAAACATATTTCATACACATGATTAAAAGCTTCCTTTCATTTGTGACTTGTCAAGGTTAGCATCAATCTACTCACATGGAAGAAAAAATGTAATTGCCTTTTAAAGACAGTGTTCTGCCAGTGGGAACTCTTACCAACCAGTACAACAACAGTAGTACTTAATACAGACCACTGGCTTTTGACTGTTAACATTACATTTTCCACCAAGGAGACTCACAAAGGACATTTTAACTTGAAATGCCGGTACTTATTTATCATAAAGGAAATGAAATGTATCTAATCATAACACTAAGCTTCTTCCCTCATTGTTAGTATTTTATTTTTCAAAATTATATTCCTCCCATTTCCCCACAAGTAGCTTAGGGCAGTATCTCTTTTATTCTTACAATAACCCTGTGAAGTAGGTTATGCTGAGAAGAAGCAGCTAGCCCATTGTCACCATGACCTAGGGATCCTTGTGGCAGAATGGGGTCTGGGACCAATGTCTTCTGGCCACTAGATCAAACCAGTGGCACAGCAATGGGGTAGGAGATATTACCCCCTGGTATCAATTGTAATATGGCAATAACAAGATACCAAAGGCGGCAAACCTAACACACTTTCCTGGGAGTAAGTACTATTGAACACAATGGGACTTACTTTTGAGTAGACATGCTTAGGATGGCACTGAAAATCAGCCACACCAGCTTCAGACATGTTGCATCCCAGCCATCAGGAGATTCTGTTGTTAAGAGCTATGAGCAGAAGAGCCATGGCATTTGCTGCAGCCAGAGCTGAAACACACTCAGGGCACAATTCAGAGTAACTAGGGGGAGTCCTTGCTCTGGTGTAAGAACAATTTACTCTGGATTGCAATATGAATTTCCCATTGGTTTTCACTAGGTGATGCAGTAACTATGGGTGCACAAAAAGTCTCTTACGTGCTCCTGTAGTTACTCTGGATTGAAGGGTTACATGCACCTTCACCCAGGGCACAGATGCCAGCTTTTTCTCCTTCCAGAAGTGAAAACTCAGTAAACAGAAGAGATATATGACACTATGATATCATTACTGCCAATCTTTTGGGTTGTCAAGCTCCTCATTGAGTAATGCCACCCTCAGTGACACCGCTGATTGTGACCATTATACCACATCAGCTATACAAGAAGTGCAGGAGGTCCTTGGCACTAATGGAGGAACAGAGGCAATACCAGTCTGGTTTGGACAGTACATTCCACTGTCCCCACTAAATCACATAGGGAGGAATATGTGTACACTGCCTTCTACCAAACCCACATACCACCTCACTGCTTCATTATTGCAATTGCCTGAACAGACAGGCAGTGATGCTGTAGAAACTGTAACTAAATGCATCATTCATTGCAGTTGTCCCCTTGTTCTTCAGAAGTACCCATACATAAATCCTACCTGCTCTTCATTCTACACCTTTAAAAAAAATAAAGAATTTTGCCATAACTCCTAGCCCAAAATGTAATAAAACATTATGTGTAGAGGAATTCGTCATCTGAGTTTTTGAAATATAGGCCTAGCATAAAATAACTCTGGCTTTGAAGGCCATGTTCTTGAAACACTGGTCAGCAGAGGTATTAGAGAATAAAAGTTTTGGTTAGAAGTCTCTTGAAGTCTGAAAATCTTACAAAATAAACAGTGTGTTTTCATTAGTTTTTGTGGTTATTTTCATGCATTATTACCATCCTACATGATTTATTTAATTTTAATCAACCATTTTCTTTTATTCATTTCTATATGGGCGTGGGGGTTGGAGTCAGGTTTACAACTCCTATTATCTTTCCTGGCCAGCACAACTGATCAGAGCTCAGCTATGTAAGACAACAGCCAAGGGCTCACACCCTTCAGAGAATCCACTTCATCAGACTACCACCTGAATCCTCAGTACTGGGGGCAGTGGCACCATGTACTGTGCCACTGAGACAGATGTGGCTTTCTATGCGAGACCTGAGGCTCTCCCCCAGTGTCCTCAGCACTTTGGTGTTGGTAAAACATGGATCCTTTGTTTTCCTCAAGTCATTGCTCCAATTCCAAAATCCTCAGAGCTTTTAGTCCATATTGATCTCAGTTGCTTTAAATTTACTATGGAGTAAGTTACTTAGGAATTGGCATCCTAATCCTAAGCTGCCTGGAGTTAAAATAGCAGTTAAATGCTCCAGGATTGAGTTCTTATCCTTTTATTCTAAAGCGGGGGTCTCCAAACCTTTAACTTCTGAGCTCCTGGACCTTTAACAAGTGTGTAGAAGAGGGAATTTCAGCTTGTAAACTATGAGATGAGAAGTTGCAGCTGCTGAAATTCCCTCCTCTAAAGATCCAGGACCCCTGAAGTTAAAAGTTTGGAAAGCCCTGTTTTAAAGCTTGGAACAAACCTGAACTCAGTTGCCGTACTGCAAAACAAACAATATAAATATAGAAGTCTTTGGATTCTGTGCTATACACTGGGATGTCAGATAATATTACCAAAAAATAGTAGCACTGCCCAATAGCAGTAAACAGTTTCATATTTGGACCACTAAGGACCACTAAACACTTATCATAATTGAAAAACTAATCATATGTTTCAGAAAGATACTGTATGTTGTCTTGTCTGACTATTTTTTAAGCCTGTTATGTATGGTATTGATACCTCCATCTAGAGATTGATAATGATCCATCTAGTCTAATAATGATCCATCTGGTCTAAAATTATTAATGATCAGCACTGATAATGAGCCCTCTAATCTAATACTGCTGATTAATGATGGGAAGTGACTCAGAATGGTCTCAGGCCAGAGACTGAATTGATACATTCTGCACGAAAAGCATGTGTTCTGCCAAAGAGTCAGGACATAAATGGCATTAAGTGCATCTGTTTCTTCAACAAAAAGAAAAAAATATCAGGATTGGGGCTGCAATGCACAGGGAAGGAACATTTACAACACAATCCTAACCCATGGTTAGGCCTGAACAAGTCCTATGCCAGCCTGGGGGTGTTGCAAAAGTCCCATAAGGCACCCCTGTGCAACTCCTTGTGCGGGGGGGGGGGGGGGGCCTTAGGCTAGTGCACAGACATGCACTAGCCTCCCCATACCTCTGCGGGTATGGGGAGATGGGTGAGTTGTACTGGCCAAATTGGTTAGGATTGTTCCCTAACTCTTCTTCCTCCAAGCTGCAATCCCAACAAAAATTACTCTCTGAACATACTATTTGTCTCTTGAGGAAAGGTCTCATAAGTTCTTGTTGTATATACAGGGTGATTGAAAAGTAACTCCCTATTTTAAAATACTTATAAATTACAATATAGGGAGTTACTTTTCAATTACTCTGTAGAAGAATGAATAAAACCTGGATGATTTGTGGCTGGCCCTCTTGGAACCTCAAGCACCCTGAGTCAGCAAAAGACTGATGATCATGCCAAGAAGAAAAACACCTGAAAATGAAGACTTCTATGCAAGTCTCCTCATAGAACATTACTTGTAAAAACTCAATTTGTGAAAAATGGAGTTTGGTGAAAACCTGCCTATGTGAACCACCGTGAGTCGATAAGAATCTAACCCATTGTGAGAGTCAGAGCACAATCCTAAACATGTCTACTCAGAAGTAGAAGCACCATCATGTTCAATGGACATACTCCCAGGATAGTGTCTTTAGGATTGCATCCTATGTGAGAAAAATGGTGAAGAAGAAGCAGCAACAAGCAGCAGCTCCATGCTGATGGGTAAAGCCAGCGCTTTCCCTGTTATTGTATCACCTTGACTTATGAGGGAAAGAGCAAGTAATACTAGTATTAATGGAAATCTTAACACATGCTCTGGCAACTTTGCTCCTTACTGGATTCCACATTTTGCAAACTCTGACACTGTTGTATATCTAACCCTACAATCCAGAGTAACTACGGAAGCACGTAAGAGACATTACGTGCACCCATAGTTACTGCACTACCTCGTGAAAACCTATGGGAAATTCATATAGCAATCCAGAGTAAATTGTTCTTACACCGGAACGAGGACTCCCTGTAGTTACTCTGGATTGCGCCCTTTGAGGAATTGTTGCTCATGGCCACTGTCTCCCTTGATTCGTAATCTTGCTTCTTTCTTTCAAGGAGCACATTATTTGCAAATTAACCTTTGGAGGGTTGTCTGTGCTACAAACATATGCAGGTTATTCTCTGAAAGCTTTTGGCCTTTCACTTTCAGACCAAAACATCACTTACAAAGCTGCAAGTGCTCATCTGCTATGTTCTCTCATATGACTGCATCATCACCTTAGAAAGCACAAGGAAATGTCTGTTTGAACACAAGCACACAGCAAAAGCGACTTTATGTCTGAATTGACTCTTTCAGAAGATGAAAGTATTTTATTGACATAACCATTAGAGTTTTGTGAAGGTGCTTCCATAGGGGAAAAAATGTGCTGAAGCTCACACAATAAGAGTTTTCTTAAGACAGAAACCTTGCAGCAGAAATTGAGAGGTCTACTGAGATTTATTAGAAATAATACATTTACCTCAGGAAAGCCGAGTTGATAATTATTGTGGGTATTATTCTGAGTGTAACTGTTGAGGGTATTATTCAGAGTCTAAAGGAATACTCAAAGAAAATGGCAAATGTTGCTGCAGATTTATCCAAATGCATATTTTAGTGAATGCTTCTGGAACAGCAGTTGTATTAGACTGTAGCAGCAACAACAATGAAAATGCATCTGATGAAATGAGCTGGACTTCATGAAAACTGAGGCTAACAAATTTCTTAGGTTGCAATCCTATCCACACTTACCTGGGAGGAGGCCCCATTGACTAAAATGGGACTTAATCAGGGGTGGGCCCAGCCTGGCCCAACAACCAGTTCCCCGGAAATGGGCGGGGCCAGGCTGGGGTCAGGGGATGGGGTGGGGTGGGGTGGGGTGAGGGGCGGGCCCCAACAAGCTCGGCGCAAGTGCACTGTGTTGAGCTAGGCTTGTTGCAGGCGCAGTGTAGGGCTTCCTGAGTGCGCTGAACCAGTGCGCCCAGTTTTCTGGCCCCCCGCTAGCCACAGGATCGGTGGCTGGGGGTCAGAAAGAGGTAGCGATTTGGGCTACCTGGCCCAAACCACCCTCTGCCCACCACTGGACTTAACTTCTGAGTAACGCACTTAGATTTGGGCTGGTACAGAACAGTCCTATAGGTATACAATACTTGAGTTCAATAGCACATTTCTCTTATTTATTTCACAGCCTTTCAAATGTATTATCTTGATGTAATTATGTAATTCCAATCCCCATACTGTAGACTGGAAGGTGGCTTGCTAAGGCCACCTTGACAGTTTGAACTGAGAATGGCCCAATTCACAACTCACTTTCTAACAGCACACTTCTGTGTGTGTCTCCTCAGAAGTAAGTTCCATGGTGATCAATGAGGCTTAAATCCAGTACGTTATGTATAGAATTTCAGTCAATGCTATGTGTAATACCATCCCTTGAAGCTTCCCATTCTTTCCAAAGCAGAACACGACTGACTCTGACCCACTTAACTAACTCTAACTATATCTCAGATTGATTCTATCTCACCAAACTACTGACCCTTTCCTGCAGATACTGCCGTCTATGGAGAATGCAGTACAGCCATGATTGCACCCAAAGCAAAAGAACAAGGGGGATGATATGGTGATACTTTAACAGGATGACAGACTCTCACTGAACTATTGCTTGCAATCATCAAAGATCACAATCTTGTCATTATTTCAGAAAAGTTTGTTTTTTCTGTGATGGGGAAAAATTGTTTTATACTTGGGAATGACATGTCCCAAACAGCCCCATTTCAAAATGGACAACATTCCGTTTAGCTAAGTCTAACACCCAATTATGGGAGCGTGTAAGAGACATTACGTGCCCCCATAGTTACTGAACCTCCTAGTGAAAACCTATGGGAAATTTATATTGCAGTCCAGAGTAAATTGTTCTTACACTGGAGCAAGGACTCCCCATAGTTACTCCGGATTTTGCCCTAAGTCTTAGTTATAGCGCTATCTTTTGAGAACTCAGATCCAATGTCTATCACAGAGAAAATCCACTGCTTTTTCAATTTTGTTTTCTTTCCTCATCCCTCAAGTTCTATTTTAGAAGCTGTGTGGGCTTCATCTTATCTTTCCTATTTCTTTTCTTTAGCATGATTGAAAGGGAGGAGGTGAGGATGGGACGGCAAGACTCCACAGTAGCATATCGGCTGCCTGAAGAAGTCTTTGCTTACCAGTGACATGGCAATTGCTGAAATGGAATCTGCTAGTATGTAAAATGCTACTGATCACACTGGACGATAAAACTGAAGGCTTTCCTCTGTCATGCTCTACATATAAACAAAAACTTGTACCTTGGTTACTAATGCTATAATTTTTTGCAGCTCAGCAATTTGCATTTTTCATACAATATTAATGACTAGAAAAGAAAAGGGAAGGGAGGCCTGTTTCAAGGCATTTATTTTCAGGAAGGCCATAAAAATAATTTATATAAATTATATAAATAATTTATATAAATTTACATTAATGAATAGATTAGATATGGAATATATATGAACTAGCGAAAAGCGTACCCGTGTTGCGGGAGTAACATTTCCCCATACGCCATCCCCCATGGTGCATTAACACCCCATGCACAACTTCCCCCATGTGCATCATCCCCTCATGCACCTGAACTCCTCATATGCAACATCACCCATCTGCATCAGTCCCCCATGTGCATCAGTCCCCCATATGCATCATCCCCATGAGCAACTTTCTCCCATGAGCAACTTCCCCCCATGCGCAACTTCCCCCCATGCGCAACTTTTCCCATGCGCAACTTCCCCCCACACGCAACTTCCCCCCACACGCAACTTCCTCCCACGTGCAACTTCCCCTACGCACATCATCCCCCACGTGCAGCTTCCCCCATGCGCAACTTTCCCAATGCGCATCATCCTCTCATGTGCAACTTCCTCCCATGCGCAACTTCCTCCCATGCGCAACTTCCCCATGTGCATCATCCCCCATGCGCAACTTCCCCCATATGCATCATCCCCATGCACAACTTCCCCCCATATGCATCATCCCCACGCGCAACTTCCCCCATGCGCATCATTCCCCCATGCGCAACTTCCCCATGCGCAACTTTCCCAATGCGCATCATCCCCCCATGTGCAACTTTCCCCCATGCGCAGCATCCTCGCCAGTGCAACCTCTTCCTCCGAACAACACCACCCCAGTGCACCAGGCACCAAGGACTAAATTGGCTGGATGTTGGTCAGTCTCCCATGCTAAGTTTAGGAGAAAAACACATTGACCCCTTTTCAGCCCCTGAAGGGTGAAATTTCTCCAGATGGTTCTTGGTGGGTGTTCAGGTGACAGCAGGAACTCCCAGAATTCCATGCTTCAGGCCCAGCAGTTGGGGCGGAATGTTGATGAGTCATCAATTCTCCAATGCAAAGTATAGGGAGGAAAACACGTTGCGCCCCTTTTCACCCCCTTCCGGTTGGAATTTCCAAAAACCGGTTCTTAGTGCACCCCTCCGTCATGGAAGGAACACCCACCCCAAAGTTCACACTTCTAGGCCCAGTGGTTTTGGCAGGCCGGTGATCAGTCAGTCAGTCAGTCAGTGACTTTTATCCTTTATATATATAGATGAATAAATGAATGAATGAATGAATTCAAATCAGTTAAGCATAGCGTCTCTTGCCACTGGAAGTTTACAGGCTTGCCTGCAGGCTAGATGGACAAGTCTTACCAAGTGAGGATCATGTCTGCTTTGAGCCACTTACATGTGCATTGTTGGTGAAAACAGGTCTTCCAAAGAGGTTTTCAATTTAAAAAGAATATAGTGTTGAAATTAAGTATAGGAAAGCAATACAAATGTTTTTAGCCTTTATTTTAATATGTCCTACATTTTATTGGGTGTCCTACATTTTTTAAACATGTCAGGAATTTTGCTTGGATGTCAGGAATTTTGGGGAACTTTGTCCTCTTTTTTGGGGTTTGGGCATCTGGTCACCCTGTACCAAGGGTTCCAGGTACCCTGTAACAAGGACTGCATGGAGGCTTGCCAATGTCCAAATCCAGTTCCTGGCTCAAGGTCTGGACACTCCTGCTTTACAGGGACCACAAATGAAAGGTTAAACAGCCCAATCCTAAGCAACATTCCAACACTGATGCAGCCACAGTGCAGCCAAAACATTCCCTTGCACTGGCATAGCTAATGATCATGTAGCCCAGTGCAAAGCACTAAATGTTACCCCAGAAGTGACATCACAACCGAAAGTGATGTCATCCCTGGGTATTTTTTTAAAAAAGAAAATTGGGGAAAAACCTGCCTCCTCCTCAGCAGTTCACCACCCATTTGCTCTGCTAGTGGCAGAGCAAGAGCAACTATTTGCTAGTTGGAGTCGAAGAAAATTTTGATGCCCCCAACCCATCAACAACAAAATCAAATTTAATTATGTAAAAAAATGAAAATTGTGTCCTTTATTGGTTAGGGAAACTGTGTCGGGGCAAAAAGGAATGGGTATATTTTCCCCTGCTAAATATAAGAGAAGCAGCACTTAGAAGTGCCTAGTTAGCATAGGTAACTGTATTAATGTATATGTATATGTAAATGAGTTCTGATTCATATTAACACCTTATTACTTCCATAACGTTTGTTTCATTGCATTCTGCATTACATTACCTTTCCAATGTTATACAGTATTTCATGTTGGTACTCTCATTCACACATATCCCATTTTTCACAATTTTAGCCTCTAGTGTCAGGCTCAGCTTGTAGCCTCCATAGAGCTTGTAGCTTACACCAGTGTTCCCTTATCCTGGGGAGGACGCCATGAGTGTTCTCCACCACTACCAGATACAGGGCTGTGACCCACTGGCACAACTGCATTACAACTGGAAGGTTAGTTTATGATAGGTTGAAAGAGTCAGAGGATGCAATCCTAATCAATTTAGGCTAGCCTAACTCACCTGGTATATCTTCCCACAGTGGTGTGGGGAGGTCGGCATCAGTGGTGGGCACTTACCGGTACGGGCCTACACGCCCGTACCGGTTCTTCCCGTTTCCCTGCCGCTAGCGTACCGCCAGCAACAGGGAAATGCAAAACATAGCGGACCGGTACGGTCCGCCATGTTTTCCGCCCACCGCCGCCTGCCCAGAAGCGGGCAGGCCGCTTCTAGGCAGGCTCTGCACAAGCGCCTTCATCGGTGCTCGCGCAGACCCTGCCTAGGGGCAGCTTGCCCACTTCTAGGCAGGCTCTGCGTGAGCGCCGACGTCGGCGCTCGCGCAGAGCCTGCCTAGAAGCGGCCTGCCAGGCCAGCTTCCAGGCAGGCTCTGCGTGAGCGCCGGTGTCGGCGCTTGTGCAGAGCCTGCTTAGAAGCCGGCCTGACAGGCCAGCCTGGCAGGCCGGCTTCTAAGCAGGCACTGCGCAGGCGCCAACGTCGCCCCACCCCTCGCCCCTCCCCAGTCCCACCCCTCGCCCCGCCCACACCCCCTGACCCCGGCTGGCCCCTCCCACTTCCGGTGTACCGGATCTTGGGATGGGGCCAGCCCATCTCTGGTCGGCATATGCATGTGCACTGGCCTAGCCCCCACAGGAGTGGGGCAGAAGCAGTGGTGGGCTTCAGAGGGTTCTCTTGGGTTCTATAAAACCCTTTGCTAATGAATGCCTGGTTCTGAGAACCAGTTACTAATAAGATCTAGAACCTGTTGTTCTATGGACATACAACCTGTTGTTAATTTAGGTTATTAGGGCATAGAACCTGTTGTTAATTTAATTTATTTGAATCCCACCACTGGGCAGAAATATCTTACTGCACTTTTCTGACACCTCCAGGTAAGCACAGGACTTATGCAGGGGCTTAGGCCAGCCTAACTGGATGTTAGGATTGCAGCCAATCTAAACTCGCAGAGAACTGTACTGTCTGCATGTTAATCCCCTTTGATTTCCACCTCTAAGTTAACAGAGACACTTTTATTGTGCAAATCCATTTGGCTTTAAGTTGCCAACAAAAATAGAAGGAAGCAGCAGCAGATAAAGTTAACCTTCCCAATGCTTCCCTAAATACCTAATGAACACATGCACTGCAAAAACAAGCTAAAATCAGCTGCCAGCACCAAAGAAAACAGCCAGCAGAAGCTTGAAAAGGCAGATAAGGAAAGAAACTGAAAGTAAGGAGGGGAAGGGCAGGTCAGACTATACATACTATAAAACAAAACTGTAGAAATGGTTTAAATGCAGAAGATTAAAAAAGACTGGGCAGAGATGGCAGGGGGATAAATATTGATAAGAGACATATAAATAGTGGATGGCATGGGACCCATTGGAAATAAAGACTGAAAGAAATACAGACATATGATATGCAGTGTGGAAAAACAGAAATATAAAGAGGATGGGAAAATTGGGGGTGCAGAAAGGGAAAGGCTACTAACACTGGAGGGGGAGCATTCTCAGCAAAATCCCATTAGTTTTTATTACTATTCTTTTACCAAACCACGTCATTTCTTCCGCGTCTGTTTCAGCATCTTCAGTGTCTGACATCAGTTTGTGCCACCTGAGGAACAATTTTTCTGTTTAGTGTCATAAGCAATAACCTTTAAGTGATTAAAAAGGGCATTGCTCAGATATTTTTAGATGAACCAAATGCTATTTTTTAAAGGGACATAATATCTATGATTAAATTAGAGCTGAATTTCAACTACTGATCAGGTCATTACATTACATTAAAGGAGAACCTTGTGTGACAAGTTGTGCGACAAGCACATTATTACATAAAATTAAATTTGGTAGGAATCTCCTGTTGCAATTGCTGTCATTTATCAGTAAACTAGCCAAAAACAAGCTGTAAAGCACACAGGACAGTCTTTATCTGAGACGTACCACTTCAGACTATAGGTGGAGAAATCACATGTTTAATGCTCCTTATGAAGGGAAAAATGCAAATGTAAGGTGTGTGTGTCAGGAAGAAAGGTTTTCATCCTCAACATGTCTTGTCCTTGCTGTCAAGGCATTCTATTACATAGGGAAGAATTTAAAGGTGCATTTAAATTTAAAGAATTAAAGGTGCATTTAAATTTAAAAAATTTAAAGCTTTACCTACAGCCTTAAATGGTACACTTGCTATTTCTGCTATAAGTCATGGTGACTTACACCCTAAAGACATTTCATCTGGATTACTGTAATGGGCTTCTTTGAAGATGCATTTGGAAGCTCAAGCTGTCCAGAATGTTGTAGCCAGATGGCTGAAAGGATTTGGTAACTGGGAAAATAATGTCTACTGGTTCCCGATCCATTTCTGGGTCCTATTTTAGCCCTGATTTTAAAGATCTGAAAAGCCCAGGAACAATTTTGATGAAGAATCATCTTCATCCACATGAATCTGTCTGCACACTGAGATCTGCTGGAGAGGTTGCCCTTTCTATCCAACCAATACTGTGGTGTGTTCAATGAGGAAGGGCAAGACAGCCTTCTCTGTGGCCACACTCAGGATAAGAAACTCCCTCATGAGCCATGCATGACCACTTTTCTCATGAAGAGGTGACCACCCAATCAAAAAAGTTCTGTTCCAGCAAATACTTTGAAAGAGCTGGTCCAAGTCCTCCTATGCCTGAGACAGCATGGAAAATGCTCTCCAACCTTTACTATATTGTAGTTATGTTTAATATTGTAGTTATTATGTTATTATACTTTCCTACGTTTCCTCTCCACCTTTTCCTCATGTTCAGGGAAGAGGAGGAAAAATGGTGAATGGAGGTGGACAGTGACTCCTTCGGTTGGTTCAGAGTAGGGAGCCAGGAGCTTCTTTTGGCTTTCATGCCTGTTGATTAATGCCTTCCTTTGAATCTTTGTCTTCTAAGTGTTGTCCAAACCTTCAGTTTTAGTGTTCTTGGACCTTTAATAATGGTGTATATGAGGGAATTTCAGCAGGTGCAGCTTATGATCTATGAGATAAGAAGCTGCACCTGCTGAAATTCTCTCCTCTCCATTACTGCTAACATCCAAGAGCCTTGAAGTTAAAAGTTTGGACACCACAAGTTGTATATGAATGAAGTACTCGCCTGATTTCTTGTATTTTAAATTGTGGTGTTCATGCTTCTTGCCAGGGGTGATGCAATAGTGCGTGTCACCCAGTGGGGGAGTGAGCGCGTCACCCCTGGGACATGTGCACCCCTCCCAGGACATTTGGGGAGGGGACTTGTCCTCTTTTAAGGGGGTTATGACATGTGGTCACCCTCCCAAATAACGCTGCTGTGGCCAATGCAGCTTCTGGCATGTTATTAGTGGCAGCTACAGGAGGAACTAAGAGCACAATCCTAACCATGTCTACTCAGTAGTAAGTCCCATTTATTTTGTTCAATGAATCTTACTCCCAGGAAAGTGTCTTTAGGATTGCAGCCTAAGTCTTCTGAGCTCCCAAAATCTTGAAAGTGTCCCAGACATCCAAATCTGAAGGAACAATATTGAAAAACGCCAGGATAGAAACTATTAAAAATTAACAAAACTAAAAAGCTTGCTTACATATTCAACTTGCATATCATTCTTGCATATTCTTGCATATCATTTAGCTGGGGAAAGCCCAGCTAAAACCAAAACAGTAACAAACTTCACAATTGTTCTCCAAATACTGTAATTATTTTTGAGGTGTTTCAGGTGGGAGAGAAAAATAGGGCATATTTGAAAATCCCCTCCTAGCTGCCCTGGTTGCAATATAAGTTTTGGCTAATCTGAATGAGTTTGCCTTGGCAAGTTTTCTATTCTTATGCTCACTTTAGGCTCATTAAATATAATGAGTGTTGTAAAGGTCAGGAGATGAAAGCAATGTTTACTGTTGTAACACAGGAAGGCTGAATAATATAAGCAATGCTGAAACATATGGAAAGACTTTTTTGATGACAGTGCATAAAAGAAAATCCTTTCTCTAATTCCCATTTGAACTGTACATTTCAGAAGAGCTGAATAAAAACAAAAGAAAGGAACGCAGCGTCTTTGTTGCCTCGTTGTAACATCAGCTCTATATTTTATGTCTGCCACATAAAACAAAAGTTGAAATGAAGAGTCAGTGAAGCTGCTCTCCTTTTATCAATATAGCAGATAGAAGAAGGTCATGAAGTGGGATGGCTGAATGAATGAATGAATGAATGAATGAATGAATAAATAAATAAATAAATAAATAAATAGGTAACATCTGTTTTGCATAGGATAGACTTAACATTCCTTGATGCAAAAAGTGTTTTTTGGGGTGAATAGCAGTGCAATCCTAAGTATGTCTACTGAGAAGAAAGTCCTATTGTATTCAATAGGTCTTACTCCCAGGAAAGTGTGGTTAGGATTGCAGCCTACACTGATTTTTTTTTAAAAGTAAATTGATAGCCATATCAAAAAGAATCTACAATGCTTTTCACTGTAAAGCAAAAAGTATCAATTCAGATGCATATGGACTATTTTTAATATATTTGGCATCCATCAGTCTTGAAAGAGTATGGTATCATGCTTGATGCTGTATGTGAAGCACAAAGGCCTGGGTAGATTGATATGGAGGATAGGCTGTTACCCAAGCAGAAAATCCCCCCCTCTCCACGCCACTGAAATAGTCCAATGGAAAGGCAGAGTCAATACGATTGGTTCCAGCTGCATTGCAGAGCTGGGCTAAGGACAGGAGCTCACCCTGTCTTGGGCGGACATGGGTGTTGAACCCTGGCCTTCTGGTTAACAGGCTGGTTAACCATTTCTGGTTGGAGAAATGGTAATGCCAGTGTTAATGAATTGCAGAATTTTTTGTATCCTTATCTTAAAGAGATCTGAGTAATCTGTACCTGACCAGTTAGAAAGATATTTGCTAGCCACACTTTATATCCTTCCATATCACCTCCAACAGCAGCCAATATATCCCCTTTCTTTCCTTAGACCAGCTAAGAATCCCATTGTCAGTCAAAGAACATAAGGAGATGTCCAACATAATGAAATGGCTGTTTTCAAGGATCCGTTGACAGGAAAACCAGCATGAGGCTCATCTGCTTCTTTAACTCAACTATCAGATAGCCATTTTTTCAGATAGCCATTTTGGGGGATAATCACTATATTAAGGGATATATCAAGGGATATTTTTACTGGGAAAACTGTGCAAAGAGTTAGCTTTTAAACCAGAAATCCTCACTGCCGCTGCAACCATTCATATAAAAAATGTTATGACCTTAACAGTGCAAGTGAAAGTCCAGAAGAGTTCACTTGAGGTCCCAGCCTACGCAGGGACTCTCTAGGAACTCTCCCAGACAACTAATTAGCTGCGCACACATGCGCAGTGATTTTTTTTTTATATTTCAGTAGCGGTTAGCCGGAGCTACCGCTACTGAGTTTACCAAGCCCTCAGTTACTCCCCACCCCTCAGAACTACCTCTGAACAGCCCCCACTGCCCGCAACTGCCCCCAGTCACCCTCCCACCCCCCACAATGCCTGGCACTGCAGCCTCAGAGCCCAACCTGACTACTCAGAAGTAAGTCCCATGACAGGCAATGGGACTTACTCCCAGGAAAGTGTGGCTGGCACTGCAGCCTGAAGACCTACCTGACTACTCAGAAGTAAGTAATTTTATTTTTTAATTTTTTTTAAATTTTTAATTAAAAACCTCCCCAGCCTCGCCCCCGACCCAAGCCCCACCCCCTGACCCGGCCTGTCCTCGCCCACTTCCAGAGAACTGGTTCTTGGGCCAGGCCGGGCCCACCACTGATATCAACTTCTTAATTTTTTTTACGTTTTTCAAAATATTTCCATTTCTTAAAATATTAACAATTAAGGATGCAATCCTAAGCATGTATACTCAGGAGTAAGTCCCATTCTGTTCTATGGGACTTAGGCTGCAATCCAGAGTAAGGGCAATGAGGAATGCCCTAGCTGGGCTGCCCCAACTATTCTGAATCCAGAGCAGAAAGTTATGCTGCATCCAGAGAGTTGGGAAGCCTGGACTGCCCTAGCTATTCCAGAGAATGCTCAGTAGACACCATCAGTGACCAAGAAGACCCCCCTCAGATCACACTGAACAAGGAACAGCTGTGGTGCCTGCCTTGTGCAGTGGTGGGCTTCAGGGGGTTCTCATAGGTTCTATAGAACCCTCTGCAAATGAGCGCCTGCTTCTGAGAACCGATACTAATGGGACATAGAACCTGTTGTTCTATGGACATAGAACCTGTTGTTAATTTAGGTTATTAGGACATAGATCCTATTGTTAATTTATTTGAATCCCATAACTGCTTGTAGGGAGTCCCTGATGAGATGCCAGAACAGTCTACAGTGAATACAAGGGGCTTCTTGGAGTGGACTGCTGTATCCCCAGGTTAGTGGGCTGCCATAGTTGTGCCATATCCTGAGGTTGAGAGGCAGGGGTTGCAGATAGGCTGGCCAAGAACTCAGATTTTTGGTCAACACTGCCATTCTTACTCGGCCTTACCATGGACCCCAAAGGGTCTACTTATTACTATACCTGCTTCTGAGGTGGTATGAGTGGTATAAGTCTGAGGAGCTGGAAGAGGCCCTGGAAACAGGCTCTGGATACAGAGTAACTGCTCTGCCCTAGGCAATGCTAAACATGTCCTCAACATGTCTCTCCTAGGGCCGCCCAGGTCCACCTGTCTTGGGGCAGCCTATGTTGCCTTAGGCTACATCAAGCCTTTTCCAGAATAACTAGGGTGGTCCATCTTGCAGTTGGGTCATCCCAGTGATAGATAGGGTAACCCAAGTGTGCTTCTGGAAAGTGTGTTTACGTTTGCAGTCCATGTTGTTTCTGAAAATGCCTATTATATATTTAATGTTACAACCATCACCTAAATTGTATTTGTCATACACTCAAGAAAAATGCTTCTGATGGAGTCAGTCTTGGCTAACTTCATCCACAATGTATTTAACTCTATATGCCACTAATATGCAATGAAACAGAAACCCTGTGATGCACAGAACTGCAATACACAGGGTCATCTTCCACTTGAAATAAGCTTTTCCAGTATCAAACACTTGGAAAAATATTTTTATAAACTATCTGCCAGCATCTAAAAGCTTTTTAAAATGATATATGTTTGATGTGTTCACAGGTGGTTTGTACTTGAGATTGATCGAGGAGGAGCGGCCTCAGTTCTGAATGGTCTGGTGTATGTGGTTGAATGAAGTAGGATTTACAAATGGAATCTGAATCCATACAAGATGGAAATGTTGGTTGTTAATGCTTCTTGAAAGATATAAAGAAGCCTGTAAATTATGTGGTTTTCCCATTGCAGTCAGATCAGGAGTACAGTGTGGAAGATGCTCATAGCTCTATTTTTTTTTACCCAATATGTACTTTTATCCAGGAATGCTTATTAGTATACCAGGGATGTGTGGTTAGAGGAGGTAGAGCCTTCCCTGTCCTGTCATAACAGCTTCCCTTGTAACTGCAGACAAATTCTACTCAGTTGTGGAATTAATTCTAGTCTAGTAGCCCTGGGAAACTGTCTGGACAATAGGCAAATGTCCAGCCGTCTTGCTTGGGGGGACCGGGGGGGGGCAGATAGAGGCAGCCGCGGCCCGGCACGAGTGAGTTTCCCCGGCCATGGCTACCATTTTAAAAACTATAACACTGCACATGCGGACACAGCCTATCTGGTCTGATAGAAGGCTTCCAACGAAGCACTTCTTGCGTGAGCAGAGCATCCCCTCCTGGGACCTCCACATGCGTCTCCACTTAAAGGCCTCTCACTTTCATTTTCCTTTAAGTGGAGATGCATGCTGGCAAGCAATGCTCTGCCCATGCAAGGAGCACTTCACTGGAAGCCTTCTATCAGAACAGATAGGCTGTGCATGCATACGCAGTGTTATAATTTTTAAAATGGCTGCCTGCACGGCTAAACTGTCCCCAAGTGACCTGACCAGACCTGAGCTGAGCTCAGACTCCCTGGACCCCAGCCAAGGTAAGCCCCCCAGTCTCATCAATGTCTACTCAGAAGTAAGCCCATTAAGTCAATGGAGCTTACTCTTGAGCCGGGGTGATTTTAAAAAAAATATAGGATGTGTTTAAATGATTTAAACACATCCTACATTTTGTCCTACATTTTTAAAAGTCTGGGTTTTCAATTGAAAATCCAGACTTTTGGGGGACCTTGTCCTACATTTAGGTTTTAGGATCTGGTCACCCTGCAGGTTGCTAAAATTTGCAAGGTTGCATCATCAGTATTTTGACAATTGACAAGGCACACCTTGGCGCTGGCAGCAGGGACTCATCTCCCCAGGCCATATTTCAATAAATCACTCTCCCCAAAGTTACACACTTACTCTTTCCTTAAATGGTGCTAATCAGTTCACCCTCAAATCATCAAGAGATCTGAGGCCAACTCACCGTATCTCCTTGTAATCATTTGCTATCTCACCATGCACTGAAACGTTCCTTCCAACTCCCTCTTCTTCAACACCTCAAGGCCAGATGATTTGCAGTTCTTCTTATGATCAAATTCAATAATTTAAAATAGAGCCCTTGTTGAGATATCATTTCTTATTAAAAATAAAACTCTTCAAACTATATTTACAATTCAATTAAACAAAAGTAATTGTCTACATGGAGCAAGCATGCATCACCAGATGCTAAACGAAAATGCTTCTGACAAAACAGACTCTAATCAGATCAAATCGGAAGCAATTTCATAACCTAACAAGGTTCCACTGGGTGATCAAGGTGATAGATTGCCTTCAACTGACTTCTCTGTTATGTCACTGAAGATAGATGGTGCTGCTCAAGACAAAACAATACTCAAATCATCATGTAAAAGGTTGTGCTTGATCTTGATTATGAATGGATTTAGCAGGAGAGGCTACTGCTCTTCCACATCTAGTCCGCATTCCTATAAATAGCCAGCTTCCACTCAGGGAAGCTGAACAATTCCCCAGTGGCCTGCTTATCCATGAGTACAACATAACCTTTCAACAGCTTTACAGAAAACTGAACACTTACAGCAAATGTTAGTCTAATTAACTGTGCTCAGAGATACCACACATTTCTCCTTCATGCCCTTGGCTAGCTACATTCTCTAAGATGTGACCTAAGAGTAAAGCAACATGCTTAGAGGCAGTTAGAGAACATAAATTCATGGGTCTCAAAAGATATTGGGATAGGTATACACAGGAATACCAATCCCTATTGTTGTATATCCAATATTCCTGTTCCCATATCTGAAATAAATATTTTTTTAAAAAAGATATTGAAGCATCTGTAACTACACAGGCCATATAACCTAAGATTGTGACCCAGACAATTTGTTAGGGGAAGCAACTCCCGAGCACCTGAATGCCTTATAAGCTCCCAAAGTTGTCTAAGAATTATTTGAATTAAGATATTTTTGTTTCAATACAATCCCCCAGTGTACCACTAGAATATACGTTTTGGAGGTGTAATTAATGCACTTTCAGACTGTAGCAAATGTGATACACTGGAGAGTGTGGCCTGGCTGTTGCTACAATGGTAAATGTGGAAAGAAGGAGGTTGGAGAGTCTGGGTGTAAAAGAAAGGAGGATGGAGGAGAGAGAATTGGCTGATGAACTAACTAAGGCTGCAATCCTAACCTTCAGATAGGCTGGCCTAAGCCACGGCATAAGTCCTATGCAGGTGGAGGTGTCACAAACTTCTGCGCCACTCCTGGGAAAGGGTCAGATCAATGTACAGATATGTGGTTGCCTCCCTACATCACCCCAAGAACAGGAAGATGAATGAGTTGTGCTGGCCTAAATTAAGATTCAATCTAACTGAGTGATTCATGGACTGAGGGACTAATGGACTTGCTGATGGAATGACTGACAGACCAACAGGCAAACAGACTTCTGGGAATTGCTGGAATGGGGTCACTGGAGATAATGGTGTGTGGCTGCGCAAAACTGGTTGAGAACCAAGATTGCTGCATATACATGTGCCACCATAAATAATCTTTACAGCAACCTTTGAGTAGGTAATTGTTCTACGGAAAGCTTCTAGAACTCTTCATTCTCAGTTGGAACCCTTCATGGTGTGGTCATCACATCTGGTATCAAGAACTGACTTCCAAGCTGGAGTTTTCAAATACAAGATGTAAATGTTGACACCACAATCTCCCATCCAAGAACTGTCCAGGTCCTTACCTGCTTAGCAATCTTCAGCAGCCCTGCACTGAATGATCAGACCATGCATGGTGAACCAATTAAAGCTCAAAGGTGCGCTCCAATTAAAGCTTAAAAGTGAGCTAATTAGCTTAAAGTGGGCATAAGTTCTCTATATGAGGCTTGGAACAGAAATCTGGCAAAACAGTTTTTGGACCCAAAACCTCCCTATGGGATGCAATATGCACTCTGTTCATACATTGGTGGTTGGGAGTTAGGTAGGACTAGGCTTCCCATATTGCAGGGTGACTATATTATAATGATTTTTTTTCCCCAGAACACAAGGCTAAGAGGATATGTCCTGGAAAAAGAGGACATAGGGTCACACAGACATGGAGTGTCTCTTACGATCTCATAAGCATCCAGATTTTCGGCATATTCTTTATAGATAGGCTATCCTGATGCCTTATACAAGATTTCCATTCATCATGTTTACTGTTTTTATTTCTAACATGGAGAGGATAGTTTTTGCCCTTTTCCTTAACACTTGAATATTCTCCTTCCCTAGGCTGAAAGCTCGCTACTTGCCGGAAGATCCCCAGTGATTAATGCCTCAATTGATTCTCCTTCCTTCCTCACCCACAGAGATATGTGCCATTTTGGTAGAGTTTGACATTTTAAAATATCTGAAGATTAGCCATTAGTTGGAAATCCTACAAGATGGGTATTCTTCTTGTCAAAACAGAAAAGGTAAGAACAACAAGGGTGCCTTTTAGATACTCTGTTTTTTAATGCTTTTAGTTTAAAATGTAGGGAGCAAAATATGAATCTTTTCAACACCTTAAATTCTAATATTGTAGAATATATAACTAGATATTGATAAAAAGTATCAGTTTGTGAAGCCTTATGATGCTGATATGGTCGCTAGAGTGTCATCCCTTCCCCCAAAGGTGTCCCCTTTCTAACACCCTAGTTACGTCCCTGATTGGAACAATTTTTGGAAGCCTTGTACTCACCTGGACTGATCTTCCACACTAAGCCAAGACATCTTACTTACTCGCTGGTAGTTTTACGACTGTGCAGTTCACTTTCATTTTCAATGCATTTCAATGCAATAATGAGGGACCTCTTTCTGGGGACATTTATGGGAACTGTTTTCATTGGATCTGAACAATTCTGGTGTCCTTGAATTCTTCTGGTGTCCCAGCCTGCCCTTTCCAATGGACTATGGCATGTTTGCTTACTCATGAGTAAAGCCATGCTAGGGGTCATTTTCACTTTCCATAGAGTTCAATTCATTTTTTTAAAGTTTCTTGGCCATGACTTTTGATAGGAAGGTGCTATTTTAAACAGATTTTTTGCATTGGATTCTACACTTTAATATGAATCCAACAGTATATGACATGATGGTATTTTCCACACTTGTGGAAGTTGCATTTTTTGTGTCCCCCAGTGCGCATTACCGCCCCCCACCCCCGGGCATCACCTGATGAAGGCCAAACCCCCACACTCCCCTAACAATGCCCCTGATAAAGCATGTAGCAGTGTATCTGATCCTGCAACCTCCCTGAGCCTAAAACGCCCATCCTCTACCAATCTGCACCCTCTTTTGTTATAACCCTTTTCTGCCCTGTCCTGTTCAGACCTTACTTGTGCTGCTGCATGTCAGGACTTCTACTGGTGTCAGTGGGATGGCACATGGCTTTCAGCCAAAGCCTCTATCTTCTTCACAGGTGCAATGTAGTTTACTGCACATTTGTGATAGCAAACACTGGCACAGCAAAGACTGGTACACAAAGAGGATAGGATTGTGCTGTAAGGCAGAATTTACTAATGACAAACAAGCTTTTAAAAATATAGATCTCAGCAAAGAAAATGGCAAGGTAAAATGTTTTTTACACAATACCCCAGCACCCCATCCATTCACTCATCCCACAAATACCTCCCAGCCAGATTGACACAGGTGTAACATATAATGCCTTTTGCTCTGATCTTCTATCTTTGGCCTTCTTATCCTCTGGACTGAATTTCTTCCATGACATTACACCCAGTGGTGGGCTCCAGCAGGTTTGCACCTACTCTATAGAACCAGTTGTTAATGAGAAATAGGACATATAAAGTTTAAAAATAGCCATTTAAAAGTGGCTGCCAGATGGGCAGAGAACCGGTTGTTAAATTTCTTTGAATCCCATCACTGATTACACCAAAAGTTGTGGGTCCATCTTCGGATGTCATGTCCTTGCTCACAATAAATGTTTGCATCAGACTCTCAAGATCCACCGGTTTCCTCTTGTTCCATCTTGATAGCTCTCAATGTAGCCTGGAAATATCTTTCTGGCAAACACACATAAACATGTGTGTGTGTGTGCGTGCGTGCGTGCGTGTGCGTACATGCATTTGTGTGTGTGTGAATTTACATATGCATACCTGGAGGGGGAATCTTGCAGTGGTGCATTTCTGCAAATCTTTTGTCCAAAATTGCTTCACAAAGAAATCATAGGGTTCAGCGTTCACAACAATGGTAGCATTTTATTTATTTATTTATTTATTTATTTATTTATTTATTTATTTTATTTTATTTTATTTTATTTTATTTTATTTTATTTTATTTTATTTTATTTTATTTAAAAGATCCCGCCTTTCCTTTGTTGGTCATGAAGGTCACCGAAAATGGCCTTATAGAAATTGGTTGCATTTTCATTCTGACACTTTGGCAGTTGTGTTCCAGTGGCCGACAACTTAAAATAGTGAAAAAGCAGATCATGAGAAAAAGGATAATTGTCAGAGCTAGTGTAACTCTTGGCTGTATTCCATAACCCCCAAGAAGGAATTCAACTCATTAATTCAGTAAACAGGAACCTTTACACCTCAAACATGAAACAACGCACCAAGACCCTGGAGAACTCGTGCTGTCTGTGGTCTGTTTATACTGGCTGTGAGCACCAGTATTCAGCCTTTGAGCACTTTCATGAAATGTAACAGACACCTGCAGAAGAAACAAGCGTAAAGAACTCAAGTAAGCCATCTTAATTAATTGTAGCCAAAAATAAAAAAATTGTTAACCAATTACAAACAAGCTTTTCTGAATACAGAACACAAAACACAGCAATCAACAAAACAGACACAAAACAGACCAAACAAGCATAATTTTTCACTCTTTGTAGAATGCCTAAGGGAAGACGTTGCAGACTTAACAGCACATTTTTTTCTGTCTCCAAATCCTTTTTTAGTTATTACAAACTTAATAAGTGCATCTGACAAGCGGCTAACTTTTATGCTTCATAACAAAAGCCATTTGTCCAAATATGCAGAGTGGCTATGAAATGGGCATGCTTTCTTGGCTTGTTCCTCAAACAAGGAAGCTTGAAGACACATTCAAAACTAGCTGAGTAAAAATGTCTTTAGCTGAAATCCTAAAGACACTTTCTTGGGTGTAAGACCTATTGAACATAATGGGCTTACTTTTGAGTAGAGATGGTTAGGAGTATGCTCTTTCTGATCTTATATACATATTAGATTCACAGAAGCCATGGATCTTTGCCAGGAAAAAAATGAAATCTCCTTATCTCCTGTAATAATGTCCCACATTTTTGCATCAATCTCTCTTTGGCAAGCTCATCGTCATGAACAGCACAGGCAAAAGTGGTGTCAGCTGAAATTTAAAATACAGTCTAATCCTGTTGGACAGCCCTGCTGGCAGAACATGAATTCCCCCAGTACTGATTGCCTTACAGCAGTTGTGAAAGCCTATGGAAGGGCTAGATCAATCTCAATTCATGCAGCAGAACTCATGAGGCCCAGAAGTGATGTCATTAAGCAGAAAGTGGCATCATGAAAGATGTGATGATTGGAAATAAGCACTTCTTCTCCCTTATCTGCAAAAGAGAAAATGTCCAAGAAAATGCCCAAGAGAGAAAATGCCCAAATCTTTATTGTAGGTCTCAGAGAAATGGAAGGATCAGGGAAGTGGGTGCCAACTGGTGATGCTTAGGCAGTTCTTTCTATGCATACTGTATGCCACAAGTTTTACCATTGTATTGTAAAATCCATATAACTTCTGTATAGATATGCTTTCTTGTTACAAGCTAGAAACAGTAATGCTTGTTAGCTGAAGATTTTTTTAAGCTTTGAACTTACCATTTTGCAGAGTGTCTTCTTAATGAGCAGTGCTAAGCTCAGTCAGTATTTTATAATTAGTACCACCAAGTCCTATCAAGAGGTTAAAAAAATTCATTGATTTCTGCTTAGATAACACAAGCAGGTTTGGGGAATTTCATTTCAGGAAAATCATAGTTTATTTTATCATATAGCAGGGAAATTGTATGATTTTGAGAAATCAAAAAGAAAATGTTAACACACTTGCTCTTCATTTTGCAGACTATTACTGCAAATATCACTGCAGGAATATTACTTTGCATGATTATCACTGATTATTCAGCAAAAACAAAGATAGGATGGTCTTATAAACTTATAAATACACAGTGTCTCTATAACGGTGGGTGTTCCTTTATAGCTGACCTGTCTGTAGGTAGATTGACTATGCACTGGACAATTACTTTTAATAATAATAATAAGAGAAGAAATATATTTAAACTAAAAGCTGCTCGTGTTGGAGTGTGTCATTGCTCCAGATTAGAACCCAAGCGTTGCAGCTGCTTTCCCAGCACAGGTCAGAACATTTACTTTTGAGGAATACTTGTCAAGTAGTGTTGTGGATTTCTAGAATAGAAATGTCAACCACAAGATGTGTTGCTTTCCATTAAGAATGAGAGACAAACCACATGGCAGTACATCTCCAGAGCAGCTCCAAAAATGAAAATCCCAGTGTCCACATCTGCTGTCAGTTTATGTCTGTGTTATAAATCCTGATTTTGCCTTGATGTGATTGCCTAAGTGTGAATGTAAGCTTTCCCAGTGTATTTGAATGTGGACCACTGTGTGCAGCTACTATACAGCTGATGCCGGCGCACTGAGACCTTGCTGTGGACAGAAGGGAAGCATAAAATCCTCACTTGTAGCAGGTGTTCTAATGAGATGCTTGCTGTGTGGATATGGTGTTCATCTTGTAACCAGTGGCACTGAGCTGCTGTGACTTGTGATATTCCCCAGGTTTGCACACAAGACTTAGCATCTCCGTCAATGTCTATGATTCACTCTACCTGATCCAATTTGGGATGAACCTTAGTACTGTTCAGCATCACCTAACAGACTGAAACACATCGAAACTCACCACGCTGCCTGCATGTGGATTGAACAATGAAAAGATTAGGTGGTTCACTCAGGTTTTTTTGTCTGAATAGGGACTGACTGGTTGAAAGCATGACAGCACTTTCGTTCCTGTTAGGTGTTGCTGCTAGCAGTTGCATTTCATATGGTGGTAAAGATATGCTTTCAAAGTGACAGCATACCTGTGTAACTTGGAAGAGAACTGCAACGTATTTTCATAAAACAAAAGCAAATCTAGGATATCAAGCAGTTTTTAATAATTATACCCAAAAAAGGAAGGTGGGATGGAACCAGTGGTAGTTTGTAGAAACTAGCATGTTTTTATCCTGATAACTTTTCTATTTTGGAGGAATAAAATTCCACTGTTTTAGACGAATAAAATTAAAAGGCACACAATGGTAGCCTGAAATATTTATAATTGGAGGATGTGTGAGAATGACCCAATTTTGATGGAGTTCATGTCTTATATTTCTGCATGATTCATTTTTTGGACATGTCTCCTGGCTGACTTGCTGAAACTGAAGTGATCCAGGCTATGGCATAGAGGTCAGGAGGGCAGAGCAGTCAGTCTTTATGGAGCACCCCCCCCCCCCGCCTTGCTCAAAAGGACTGAGGCTTCCTCCATGATTGACTGCTCTTCCTAGCTATGCCACCGGATCCAGGCTGACAGGTTGCCCTGCTAGCTGTAACAACTATAGGGTTTTGGTGCTCACCCCCAATACAAGGCCAAAGAGATAGTGTTGTCTAGTGTTGTCCATGGCTGGCATGATTAAATGCTAAAGCATGTGAAAT
Organism: Cryptoblepharus egeriae; assembly: GCA_030015325.1. Classification (NCBI taxonomy): domain Eukaryota; kingdom Metazoa; phylum Chordata; class Lepidosauria; order Squamata; family Scincidae; genus Cryptoblepharus; species Cryptoblepharus egeriae. The sequence goes on along the minus strand of JAREYC010000004.1, from coordinate 38,430,157 downwards.
GCTGTTACCTTCTCTCCAAAGCGGTACCTATTTATCTACTTGCATTTACATGCTTTCAAATGGCTAGGTTGGCAGGAGCTATGCAAGAGATGGAAGCTCACTTCGTCTTGGGTTTCAGATTCTGGCTTGCATGGTAACAAGCACAGCTTCTTAACCACTGAGCCACTACTAAGCCTTAAAAAACTCCAAATAATCAAAGGATCCCATGGATTACAGAAGAGATGCCAAAGTATCAAAATTTGTATCAAAATGGGGAGAATTTCAGATGCCTATAAACTACCTCCATTTGATAACTGTTGACACCTGTTGACAGTTTTTATTTACAGCTAAGTCCATATGCACCAGTGAATAATGTGATTTCTGTCCTATATCAAGCAGTCATATATTTTTTTACGTGAAAATCGCACAAAAATGTCTGACGATGTTCAGGAGTCTTACTTGCAGTTGTATGTTTTAAACATGTGTATTTATTTTTTATTACACTATTTCTCTGCTAACTTTCTTCTATACTCAAGTCTCATAGACTCAAAGCAGTTTACATAGGGAGACTGATGAAATACTCAATTTTGTTTTAGCTTTTTAAAAGTTTTAGTTTTTTTTTAATTTTAACAAAGCCCAAGTGTTATTTTATGAGGAAAAAAAACCATACTCAGCTACACATCTCTTATACTCTCCAAGCTTCTACAGACAACTACAAAACACTCCACAGGCTAGTTTTCATGAGATTATCCATGTCTTGACAGTCCACATTCCTTTGGCTCAAGCTATTGACTTTTGGTTACCCATCCAAGGTAAGACCCAAGCTTATTCAGTCAGGCAAGGCAGATCTCACTTTTTTTTAATATTCAAAATTGCTGTTCTTGATTATGTGATATTGAACTCGATCAATATCATCAAAGTCATCAAATTCAATGACTAGATACTAACTCAATGACTGGTTACTAACTGGTAGTGCCGCCAGATTTTCAGACAGTGATCTCTCACAATCCCATCTAGAAAAAGTCACTGATTGAACCATTATCTTCTACATGCCAAGCAGGCACTCTGATGCTATGTGACAGCCTGTCTCCCAAGACCAAAACATTATCAGTAATTCTGATATAAAGCATCTCGGAAATGATGGAATGATCCAACATCACCCAATGTGGAAGAATTAGCAGTTCTCAGCAGGTTGTGAGTGAAAGGCAGAAAGCCACAAAGAGCCTCAGCAAGCAGTCTTTCCAGGCAAGGAACAACACTTTGAGCTGACATTTATTTATTTTTTCTCACAACACATTAACCGTTCTCTCCTGGTATCCTGTTTGGGAATCACTGCCTCATTCCATCCATTTATTAGGCAGCATAGTAAACTGTGCAAATGTCTCATGTGTTGTGATGCGAGAAAGGGAGGGAACACTTTTGCTTCACAACTTTGGAATGTGTGAACTAAAAAAGAAATGTTCAAGAGGAGGCTGAGAAAGGTGAAAATAACCTTTGTAAAGAGGGAGAAGGAAAGAGGGAACTGGTTGCAGGGAACAAATAAGATGGAAATACAACCTATAGATCAGGCTACTCTGTTAGGCTGAGACAAACTGAACAAAATAGTTCAGATCTCTAGAGTTTCAGACAACAATCTTTTCCTGATCCTATCTGGAGACACTAAACTTGGGTCCTTTAATGTGAAAAGCATATGGCATATATCATATAAATGCCATTTACCAATAAAAGCATTTTTTTCCTCAGCTACAGCCCTTCCACAGTGGCTTATCTTTCACATTTCCTACTTGTGTGGAATAAGTACCATTGAATCCTGCAGACATAACTGGGCCAAATTCCCTACTGTCTGCTTTTCATTTCAGCCAATGATGCTGTTCTAGCAAGAAATCCAAGCTGTCTTCAGAAACTGTCTTACGGTGCAATCCAGAGCAACTGTGGGGAGTCCTTGCTCCAGTGTAAGAACAATTTACTCTGGATTGCAATAATAATTTCCCATAGATTTTAATTAGGTGGTGCAGTAACTATGGGTGCATGTAATGTCTCTTATGTGCTCCTGTAGGTACTCTGGATTGTAATAGTCCAATCCTATCCATCCCTTCATCTCTGCTGGCCAGAGGCGTATGTAGGCAAAATTTCACTCATGGCAAGGACTGAAATTTTGCCCCCATCAAAACAGAAGGGATCCCAGGAGGTCATCTAGTCCAACCACCTCCTTGTAGAAGGAGAGATCTCTGCAAAGGACTAGAGTTTTGTGCATGCGTGTGTACACGCGCGCGCACACACACACACAGAGGCTATTATATATATATATATATATATATATATATATATATATATATATATATATATATATATATAGCCAGTGAGTACTACACATGATTCTGACCCAGACATGTAATACATCCTAAAACACATGCCAGTGGTAGAGGGCATAGGTGGGGATCTGGGTGGAGGAGAGTACAGGTTGGGATCTGGGTGGTAAAGGGCATAGGTGGGCCTCCTGATGCTCCTGGTGCCCTGTTGACCATGGCAGATTGCATCCCGGCTATACCCTTGTTACGCCTCTGCTGCTGACGCAAATGCACCAGAAACAACTGCGCTGTATCCTATAAGACAGAATGGTTTTGGAGACTTCAGCAAGGAATTTAAATCCTCTTACTTTTGTGTGATCTTCAGCAATTGATGTTGCCACTCAGAGCCCGTATGATTCGGCTGTAAGGAGTATCTTTTTAACATGGTTCCCTTCATCATATCCCTTTGACTGCTTGGGAGCTACACAGTGAACACTGATAGTGTCAGTACTATTCTATCCTCTCATAGAATTCCAGTATCTGCCCCCTCAGACTTGTTTGTAAAAACAAGAATAGAAACGGCAAGTATCAAAGGACGCTGTTCAAAATGGAATTAGAAAAGGAAATATTCATTAATAAGGTTTGAAGCTCTGACAACAGAAATGGCTCATCAGAATGAAAATTTTCAAACCCCATCTTGCACTTTCAAGCGACGGTCGCTCGTTCTTCCCCCTCATGGATGTCACATGAAAGAGCAAAAAGAAAAACAAGAGGAAACAGAGATAAAAAAGAATAATCAGGCATGATATCTTTCTTTCCTGGCCATAAAAATGCCCAATTACCAAAGAGACTTCAGGGACACAAGAAAAAATGTTGGATAATTGGGCTTGGAGGTAATGATGGGAAACAGCACTACTTTTTTCCACCTGAACTGAGGTTAATGGAAGATATAATACTCATCAGTGCCAAATCTGCACAACACAAGTGACCTGCCCTATTGTTGCTGAAAATACCAGGACATCTACGAGCATTGAGCGCAAAATAGTCCAGTTGAGAACCCTACAGTATAGCAAATGAGTATGGATGAAAGGCTAGTGAGATGGAGCTTGTGATGTCCATTGGTGGACTCTATCATTTCTTTATGGCAATGTATTATATTCTCTTCATTCCAGGCAGACAGGACCAATTTGCATGATATTCACAATGCTGAAGTGGCTGTGTGCATCAAAAGGTGGGCATTCTCACAATGAGAGTATATCTTTCTCACAATGAGAGTATATCTTCACTGCTTGCCTTAATACTGTGGAAGTCCTCTCAATCATAGGATTTTGAACTTTCTTAATTGTGGAGTATATCAGATGAATTGATCTCATGAGATAAACCAAACTGCTGCCCTAGGGAAGGGTGCAGCCAGGATGTACATATGCAGGTGTGCACATCTTTTATACTGTGAAGCCAGCTCTTAGACCACTGCCTCAAATGGCTTATCCTTGAGAAAAAAATGGTTTGGTGGAAAATGGTTGCCCAAAGTGTGGGACGTAAGCCCATGCTAGGTTTGTCACAATATTGACTCATAAGCAAAGCTCCAGGGTGATGATCGGGTTTTATGCATGTGGCATGTTGATCACAGTTGCAGGAAGAGCATGAAGTGTGTGTAGCAGAAGGACCCGGACAGTATAAAAAGAGATGAGGAGATTTTGTAAGGTACTGTAGCAGCTTTTTTAAGGTGATTTTGTAAGGTGTGGCGTGACCTCATTGCTTAGCAGAATTCTAACTTGGTACAGTAAATTTCCCGGAATGTAAACTAACAAATGGAGATGCCTGACTCAGTGTTAGTAGCATGCAATTATGAGATTGTCCCCTGCTTGTCACGTCGGGATGTTATTAAATGTTCTTGTGACATTCTTGTGTGATAAAAGAACCTGCAAATGAAAAATGCAAAAATCAGTAAATGAGATGCAGTGGGAGGGGGGAATCTTTAAAAGAATAAGAAAGCCAGTATCATCTTCACAATCTCAGTGAGAGATGGCCTGCAGAAATGTGTTTTTCATAAGGTCATTAAAAAAATTGTATTATGGTTTCCTGTAGATTAACTAAATATCACCTGATACCTCATCTAATATTATAGCCTTGCAGAATTCTAATCTCCAGGCTTGAGGAATCCCTGACAAACAGCAGAGATAAACAGCAAGGCCCTCTCATTGGTCTAGCAAGAACAAACTGTCATTTATTTCACTTTTTATTTTTCACATTTTAATGTGAAATCGGCAGTGCGTGTCATGGATTACACTGGGCCAGTATCCACTCTATCTGTTGTAGGAACAGCTCCAGTACTACACTCCAGTATTGCACTTTGAAGGATCTGGCTCATAGAATAGAGGTGGTCCTGATTGTTTTTTTCCTGCACATCTGGATTATTAGCTGTCACCTGGTCACAGACTGTCCCCAGCTATAAAATCAGCTGCACCCTATTGGAAAAATTCTTGCCACTGTTATACATGCCTTGGAGATGTTTCAGATTGATTGTGGTTTCTGCCTGAAACTACTTTTGAAATCGAGAAACTGCAATTAAGTGCAGAACATAAGTTTGCGGCAATTTGTCAGTGCGAGTCAAAAATTATCATTTTTGGCACATTTGCATTACCTACTCTAAAGAATCTATAGGTCATTTGGATGAAAAGGTAAAATCTTTGCAGCAAAAGTATATATTTTAACTGTAGATTCTCACTGTAGATTTTAGCTGCAATCATAATCTCCGGTTAGGCCAGCATAAGCCCCGGCATAAGTCCTGTGGTGACCTGGGGGTGGCACAAAAGTGCCATAAGACACTACTGGCCCACTTGTAGGGAAGGTAAGGCCAACGCACAGGCAAACACCAACCTCCTCAATACTATGGAAAACTATGCCATGTAAATTAGGCCAGCCTAAATTTATTAGGATTCATCTGGCTTTTTGTACATTTTGTTTTGTCATTCTGCAAATAATCTTCTGAAACTGAAAATAAATGAAAAAGTACATCTTTTCAGTAACTCATTTAGGATTCTGCAGTATGAAAATTAAAACAAAAAGGTACACTTGGTGATATTTTGAGTCCTTTAAGCAGTTAAAATCTTGAGTACTCAATCCTCTTTCTGCATCAGGAAAAGCATGATCAAAGCGGACTGGGTTCTCTTATTAAAAATAATAAGAAACCTGAATTTGGCTTAACGTAAGTATTACATTTGAGGGTAACACAAAGGCATCTAATCCTTGCTGGCAGATTAAACACCTTCTGAGCTATTTGTCATTCATAGCTATGCTAACATGTTACTATCTGCAACAGATGATAGCATTGGACTTGCACTGGTTTCTTCTTTTTGCACACACAAAGAGTATAATCCTACCCACTTTTACCTGGATGTAAGCCTCATTGACCATAATGGAACTTACTTCTGATGCATAGGATTAGTTCCTAATTCTGTAGTGTTTATGCTGGCATAAATCCACAGACACTAAAATAACACCTAAACAACTGCTTCATGTCATCTTTTATGCCTTCAAGGAACTGACTGCAAGAAGGAACGGTATTGATAAGATTTATAACAAACATGAAACATTAGTTATTCCCTTAAAGCAATTTAGAACAGGAGAAGGTTGAATGTCCACATCTGAGGGCTGTGTCTTGTAAAGCTATATGAGAGCATTTTGCTCAAGAAAAACAGGAATTTCCTTTATGGAAAGTTACTATCATGCACAGAAGTTAATAATACTCACCAGGTTCTTGATAGCAAAGTAGTCTACAAAAAAATGGCTTAAAGAATAAAATAGTTAAAGATCAATTTCATGCAGAATGCAATGAAACAAAACTCACTAAAATATTGCTGTTCTATTAAAAATTAAAGCAAAAATGCCAAGGTGGAGCAATGGTACATCATCATGCTCACAAATCAGGGCACTGCCCCACCTATTGTATGGGCATCATAAGGATGATGCTTTGGCCTCCTGAATGGGTAATGCAAAGTTTAGTGATGCCACTGCTCATGGGACTGACAACCCAAAAGGATAGTGTTGAACCATTAGTTGCAGACAATAAGGAAAGAAGACCAAGGAACAGGGGTACAGCATTCAAAGAAAAGGTAGGTTTTAATAATGAATAGGAAGGAAGGAAGGAGGGAAGGAAGAAATGAACAAACGAATGAACAAACGAATGCTGATCTCTTATGCTAATGTCTGTATTAGAATTACGACACAAGTGTCGTAAATAAACAGGTGTCGAATTTTGGCTCGCTGGTCAAACAAAGACACAGCTCTGCCCTTGTGGGGTCAGGTGTGACCCTCAAGGAAGGGCGGAACACAAAGGTGAGCTTTATAAGGCGTATGCAGAGGTGGCCTCGCCCTCTTTTGTTCTTCGGGCAGGCGAACAAGGCTCTCATCACACATCGCACAATGTGATTTAATGCCTTTATCAAGAGAAAGTTATGTGCAGGTCTTAAAATTAAATTAACATTTAATTTAATTAAATTAAAATTTGGGGGTCTTAAAATTAACCCCAGTTCAAGTTCAAGATCAAAGTCTGCCATTTATTATTGGATTATTAATTGGTTTAATTGATTATTGAGGAATTATCAATAATCATTCAATAAAGTGGCCCATCTCCTCCAGTTTGTTGTCTGTGTGTTTAATGGACCATGCGTAGACCAATTAGCTAATGTCTGTATGTGAGAGGGACTCAACCCATATCTAAGGAATGTGAAACTAAAAGTTGTTTATTTGCATTCATGCCTCTGCCATTCTGTTCAAAACAACCTTTTGCCTCCAGAAAAAAGTGTTTCATTGTTATGTGTACAAAAATATACAAGGGTATTAAGAAAAAAATATTCATATATTATCTCTCATTCAAGTACTAATTATATGGTGATGCATCAGTAATGTAAATGAGGAAAAAGATTATCAATAAAATGGAAGGTTGAGGCATCACTTAATACAACTTGATACACTGTCTTTGCTGATGTGAACAGCTTATGTGAAAGAATGATTTTCAGTGAGGATGAACCTTATTTAATTTTTTTAAAGCCCATTTTTACTGTGACTTTGATGGAATCCAGCTGGGAAGCTTTCCGTTTTCATCTAACCAGCTTGACAAGAAGCTACAAGTGCTGGTGGGGAGGGGTAGGCTTGGAACATAATTGCTGATATCACAGTTCATATGGCAGAATGTAGCAATAACATACTTGCATTCCACAAATTAAGCTTTCGCTCCTCAAAACAATTTAATATTTATAGATATTTTGACAGACTAATGAGTAGATTGCTACATTTGCATAGAAGGGACAAGCACTCATTTCAAGATGAAAGAAAGGCACAGAGTGATGAAACATTAAAGAAAAACAAACATGCCGCACAAAGTTTGATTATGTCATTCGAATGACAAGGAAAAGGCAAGCAGAATGATGGGCACATTAAGCAGGCAACTTGGATGATCAGAGAGTCTTTGAAAATTTCACCCACATCTGGAAAAAACTCCATTTTGAGATTTGCAGGAATACTTAAGAATTCATGCAGTTTGTGCTTCTTGAACATGTGATGCCACTTTGAAAAGCTCTGCAAAGATTATCTAAGCAGTGTTAAGGCACTCCTTAGCCATGGACAATTTTTGGATAATGTAACGCAGTCCCATGATGTTCCTGCAACTTTTTTTGCAGCTGTGAAAGCTCTTCCCCCCACTTCCTGGCCCGGGCACTGAGGGCGGCCTGAGGAGCAGTGCGCCCTTGCTGCGCTCCGTCGCCATCGCCACCTCCAACCCAGTCAGCCTGACAGTGAGCCTCTGCTGCACCAGGAGCCCCTGCCTTCCTTCCTTCCCTGCACCCCCCCAGCCTCAGCAGGCAGCCTGGAGCAGCTGCCCGATCATCTGCCAGCCTGACACTGCACCAGGTACTAAACTAACCATTTTATCCAATTTTATCCAATGGGACGTACTTCCAGGAAAGTGTCTTTAGGATTGCAGCCATAGACCTGGATCCTTCTGCAACCACACATCCTCCTTGTGAGCAGGCAGCATGTAACCTTCTCGTCATACACTGCTGTAATAAATAATAAGTAATAAAAAGCACAATCCTAACCATGTCTACTCAGAAGTAAGCTCCATTGTGTCCAATGGGGCTTACTACCAGGAAAGTGTCTTTAGGATTGCAGCCATTGACCTGGATCCTTCTGCAACCACACAGCCTCCCTTTCTTTCCACCATCACACCTATTCAATATGTAATACACAGCACAGGCACAGAATGGAGACTTTCCTGGGAGTAAGTCTCATTGAACATAATGGGATTTACTCCTGAGTAGACACGGAGGACCTCTGGAATCACAGTAATGTTATTTCGTTCCGAGGGTGGGTGGGTTTAAAATGATAAACAAACAAACAAACAAATAAGGATTAACAAGTTTTGAGTTCCTGCATCTTTTTTTAAAAAAAAACAAAAACAGCGCTGGCGATGGGGGTTTATGAATTGATATTTTGATGCTAAACATAGTATGTCATGCCCCACATGCCCTCAACATACCCCTGTTGTATTGTTTAGGTTAGTCCTGCTAGTCTGGCCCATATCCATCTCTTTTGGACCAACCTAAGGAGACTTACATCAGACCAAACCCTCGCTTGTGTAGCTAGGCTGGCCTATCTAGGAATTAGGCCAGTTCAGTGAAGATAGGCTAAAGTAACTGCACTTCAGGATTGCAGCCTAAGATGGTTTATTAGTGCACTGCCCTGCTGGGATTTCTAATCAAAACATGTTGGACAGAATAAATTGATACCTTGTGCAATGTAGAAATTTGCCTTTTCCTTCATTTAAATGCTTGCTCGGCAATGGCGAGTACAGGTGGGCTTCAGCACCTTTCCTCCTCAGAGTCCAGTTTTAAATTGGGACTATTAAAGGCCTCTCAAAATACTGTTGGGGGAATGAATGAATTACTGTCAACAGCTAAGCCCATAAAAAAGTACGATATCAATGATGGATGATCTATTTTCCTGCTGATCTTGTCCTTATGAGGCCAAGGTTAAACTATTCACATTCTGGTGCACTATAAACACACAAGAGGATGTTGACCTAGTAATTAGCCTTCTTACAGTTTAATTAACGTCCTGTTTCTGACCGCAGGATCTTGAGCTTGTAGATATAGAGCTTTTGCCCTGCCCTTTGATAAAAATTCCTAAAACGGATCCCAAGGCTGGAACTTCAGCTTTGAAGAATAATCGCCTTTTCCACAACTCCCAGTTACTGCTTGATTTATTAAACTTATTTGAGAAGCCCACACAGCTGTTTTTGATGGTGAAGATATAAAGAATGTTGATATAGAACTTCTAACTGAAAAAAAGTTTACAAAATGATTTACATGGTAAAGGGAAAAGGAAACTTGGCTCCCATCCCAAAGGATCTCAAAATCTAAAAAGGAACACAAAGGAGACACCAGGAAGAGACACAAAAAGGGATGCTTATGCTGGGAAGAGCCGCCCTTATTAAAAACATGACAGCCATAAAAAGGAGCCACTTTCCCCAGTTATCAAGGTTATGTTCAGTCTTTATCTGCATTAGAGGTATTCTGCGCATGCACAATTGCTAATTAGAGCTGGGCAAAACTCTCTGTTTCCTTCTGTCCAAATGTCATAGACTGTCCTTTTATTTCTAGTCTATGATCATCTCCTAAAAGTCCCCATATATATTTTTTTCTATCACCAACAGAATCCTTATTTAAAAATGAATTGTAATGCATATCAATACATTGTAAAGTGCTCATTTAAAAACACACTGGGTAATGAAACATGATCAAAATTGGACATTCCAACTAAAATTTGGGCATGAAAGTAATTCAATAGTATTCCTTCAGCAAGATACCTTTTGTAGTCAATAATACCACTATATTTAAGAAACACAAATAAAAAGAGGCATTTTTTCTCTACTTCATTGGCATTGTTTCATATTTATAGTACTGGGAATTGTTTTCTTCAGTTGCTCAGTCAGGCTTGTCAACAACCATGAATAGGATATTAAGAGTCAGATCCAGGTAAGTGTGTTTAAAAGATCAAAAAAGTATCCTTTTGATAGAGGAAAAAACACCTGAATCACTCACAAAATTTGTGTAGTTTAGCCATGTTGCTCTTCAAGGATTCCTTCCTCTCTAAAGAGAATTTTGAGAATTTCATCTCAGATGAATAATTTACAGCTTGGATTCCATTCTATGATTTACTCTGCTTTATTACACAGTGAATTAGCCCAGCAGATTACTATGTTATCAAATGTGTTATTGAATATTCCTCATTCTTGTATTCAGTTTGAATTTCAGCTACAAGAAGCAGAAGATCAGTAATCTAGTGCCCTTGAGACATCCGTAAGTGTTTTAAATAAAGTGAAAGTTATTACGGAAGATTGTGTGGAAGTGGAAGAGCTTAATCAATGGTAAATGTTTCATAAGAGTATGTACAAATAGTACTGGAGTACCTGGGGCAAAGGGGGCAAATGTTCTGTGTCACCACCTGGTGGAAGAAAGCAGCCTGACCCCTCCTCAATGCCGTCCCTCTTTTTTTGTTCTTAAAAACCCTTCACATGTTTTAGAAGGCTTCCTGAGACATCTGGAATGTCTTAAACATCACTACCCATTTTCGAACTGGAAATTGCATTTTTGGGCTGTCTAGTGGCCTCCAAACTACAAGGGGGCAGGCAGGGAAGCTACACACAGCCATATAATCAGTTATATAATCAGCCAGATTGTCAGCATTGCGCCCCCAGAACTATGTATGCTAAACTTTCTTCTTCTCCAAAGTTGAAAGCTCAACTTTTGACTGTATGGTGGGAAAGAGGCCCTCATCAATGATGGCAGGCCCTTCAGCCTTGTGGCTTCTTTTGGAACTGGAAGCCAAACTGAAGATGAGACATATAGTCTTAAAAATCATCATCATCTGGGAATCTCCCATAAATGCCATTTACATTTTCCATATCACTCCAATCAACTTTGTAAAGGTGCCTTTTGGTGCCTTTTGTTCCCCTACTGAACCTCAGGGAATTTATTTATTTATTTATTTATTTATTTATTTATTTATTTATTTATTAAGCTTTTCAACAAAAAAAAGTTCACAAAGCGGTTCACAAAGAAAATGAAAACAATTAATGGCTAATGGGTCCCTTACCCCAAAAGGCTCGCAATCTAAAAATATGCACAAGAACACCAGCAGAAGCCACTATAAACAGATATTGCTGGGGTAAGGAGGGCCAGTTACTCTTCCCCTGCTAAATAAAAGAGGAACATCCACTTGAAAGAGTGCCTCTTGCCTAGATAGTAGGGGGCAAATCAGTTAAGCAAGTGTGGAGATATACATGATGGGGGTGAGTTTTGCCTTGGCTGTTTCCCAGGGGACACTGTCATTCTTCATATCTGCCTCTCCAGAACCCTAATAAATAAATTAAGGAGAACATCAAATGGTTGCTATATTTGATTTTCCAAGGAACTGGTTAAATGACAGCTAGGATAAAACTTGCATGAGGAAATAGCTAAGAAGAATATTTGTGGCACAGCTTCTCTCTCCTCCTCACTTTCTTCAGGCATGATGTTTCCACCACTGTGACAAGGCCAGCCACTGCTATCGATATGACAGATCCTCTTCCCAGCATTGATGTATCTTAAATAGATTCTCAAAAGAAATTGGCAGATGTTTCATTCCTTGCCTTGTCAATCTCAACAGAGATTGCTTTCAGTGCAATCCTAAGCATGTCTACTCAGAAGTAAGTCCCATTGTGTTCAATAGTACTTACTTTGAGGAAAGTGTGGTTAGGATTGCAGCCCTAATTTCCTGGGTCCAAACACTGTGGAGCAATTTTGGAAGAAGAAATAATCTACCATGACAAGCAAGTTGGAAGCTGTCAAGGCTGAAATCCTACGCACATTAACCTTGATAGGTGGTCCAGTTTAACTCAATAGGACTTATTTCTAGTAAACATGCACAGGTTTGTGCTGTATGTGTGGTTTACCCTGTTCCCCACCATTTTTTAAACCCAAGATTGTAATACTTTCTTGGATTCAAATTTATTTCACTGTACATTTTTCAAACTTGGGGAGGGAGGTTGTTTGTTGCCACTATTATTTGGAAAGCATTACAACTTGCAAGTCCACTTTTGCAAGCACCGCTTCTGCCTCAAACAGCAGATACGCACAGGTATGAGAGCTCATCCAAGTTCCTGCTTCCAATTTTTATCCCTGTTGATTCGTCCTAGAATGAAACTGTTCTTGCTTTCTGATTTCTTTCATCATCTGGCCAACAGACATGAAAGTAAATGGGCCAGCAGTTCTGGGATTGAATTCTAAACTTGTGGCCTCATTGACCTCATCCATCCTGTTCTATAAACACTGGTTCAATAACGTCCTTAGGACTAAAATGGGGAATGGGGTTACATGACATAAAGATTTTCCTGTATGTCATAAACGCAGGCAGTTCAAAGAGAAAGATAGAGGCATGAAAGATTTCAAGCACAGAACATCAGCAGTCAGAATCAGGTTAAAGGAGATGGCATCATTCCTTCTGTTATCATAGGGAGGGCATCAAGAATTGAAACACACACACATATTCCATATTGTTACAATAAATCTTTTTTCACTTATTCCTTTTAGCCATTTTTTAAAATACGTCTCTCTCCTAGTGACATCCAGTCCATTCTGCAACAAAAGCACAGCCTAATATCTATTGATTGGGGATCCCCCCTTTTCGTCTAGCTAGCTGTTGACAGTGTCTGGCACATCTGAAATAATCAAAGGACTGTCTGATGGGAAAGGGAAGGTCATGTTAGGAAGAGTGACAAAAAGCAGACCGAGCAGGGAAAGCTCACTCTGAATCGTAGCTTACAGTATATTTAAATTAGATCCTTTGAAGTGTTGTTTTTTCCTCCAAAAAATGCACTGTGACATTTATGTAATGGTGAAATGAGAGTGTATTTTTTATTAGTACTGTTATGTTAGCCTGGAGAGGTACATCAAACAAAACCTGAATAAACAAGTCTAATAAAATTATTCTGTTTAAACTGTAGTTGAGTTCCCCCTCCTCTGGAAATTTCATGCTTGGATCAAGTAGTCTAGAAGAAAATGAACCAAAGATTTGGCTAAAGAACCTGGCCCAGAATTTTCATACCTGGGTCACTTTTTGAGGGTTTTAATTACTAACCACCCTATGTGAGTCAATTTGGGACAGTGCCACAGCATTGTGCATGATACTCCTACAATTTGCCATTGCTTTTTTCAGCAAAGAACAAAATGCTTTGTTCCCATTTTCTCCTTTTAGAAGAAGCTTATGGGCAAAATCCAGAGTAAATACAGGGAGTCCTTGCTCCGGTGTAAGAACAACTTACTCTGGATTGCAGTATAAATTTCCCATAGGTTTTCACTAGGTGGTGCAGTAACTACGGGTGCACATAAAGTCTCTTACATGCTCCCATAGTTACTCTGGATTTGGGGGTATGTAGCAGAAGGCAGAAAAAGCTTGATAGTGCAGGCAACCTTCATAACTTAAGGGTACACTTGGACAGCTCTTGTTGGCCCGTGGAGAACGCAGTGCCATAACTTTGATTTGGGGGAAATCAAGCAAAAGTAGAATATAATAGTTTGTACTGTATATAATGTTTGTCATATCATTCCAGGGGCAATCTGGGAACCAAAACGGCAGCCAAACACAATAGGAAGAAGAGCTCATGAACTGTTATTGAATTAATTTAAATAGAAAAAAGAGTATTTTGTATTATTCAATCAATCAACAGTATTTATATACCGCTTTTTAACAAAAAGTTCACAAAGTAGTTTACAGAGGAAATAACTAATGGATTTTTTTCTTTACTGGATTTTTATTGTTCTTTGTAATTCATTAGTGTTGTGTTCAACTAGGCTTTCTTAGGACATAAATTCTACAGTTTGTTGCCAACATGCCATCTCATTGGCAGGAACTGCAAGACCACTGCTCATATTTGGCTAATAGAGTGACAAAGCATCCTGAATACATTTGCTCTTCACATATATATTCTGTACAACTAGGGTTGCCATATGTTCCGAAAAAAGTGACAATCCCAATTTGGGGGGGGGGATTATGTTCACATACTGGCAAATGGGACAGAGGGTCCTGTCCCGATTTTGTAGAAGAGAATTACGGCAACACTATTATAACGCAAAAAAAAGCAGGCCTCCATCAGTCTTGAAAGACTATGGTATCGTGCACAGCGCTGCATACGCTGCCTGCGAAGCACGAAAGCCTGGGTTAGATTCTTATGGAGGATAGGCTGTTACCCAAGCAGCAAATCCCCCCTCACCATACCACTGAATTAGTCCAATGGAAAGGCAGAGCCAATACGATTGGATCCAGCTGCATTGCAGAGCTGGGCTAAGGACAGGAGCTCACCCTGTCTTGTGGGGCCGACCTGGATCTCAAACCCTGGCCTGCTGGTTAACAGACACAGTATCTTAGCCACTTGCGCCACCCACAGCCCTCTTAGTATTTCTGATTCAAGCAGGGCCAGCTCAAGACGCTTTGGAACCTGCATATCAAGTGCTGCTCACCATAGCCAGCAGCACACAAGTTGACACTTCTCTTCTTTCCTCCCCTGAGGATTCAGTCACTCTAGCCCACAACTCTTCTTTCCTGTCCACTTCCTCCTCTGCTTCATTTCACTTTTTTTCCTGAGAGAAGTAGAAGTGAGTGGAGATGGGAATGGGTATGCAATGCAAAGCTGGTGCTTGAAAGCTGATCTTTCATAGACAGAATATTGAGTGGTGAGGGAACACTCTGTGTGTTTTGTGTGTGTGAGTGTGTGTGTGAGTGTGTGTGTGTGTGTGTGTGTGTGTGTATGTGTGTGTGAAATAATCACACCTATTGCACAAGCCACTTGGTATTGAGGGCACAATGCAGAGTAACCACGGGGGGTCCCTGCTCCGGTGTAAGAACAATTTGCTCTGGATTACAATATGAATTTCCCATAGGTTTTTCACTAGGTTGTACAGTAACTAAGGGTACACGTAATGTCTCTTACGTGCTCCTGTAGTTACTCTGGATTGTAGGGTAAGTGTATTATTGCACAAGCCACAAAGGTCCTATTATATCCTTAACAATAAATCAGTTCATACACCCCTTAAAACAATACCATGAAGTAGTCATTTGTACATGCATAGATGTGCACACACAGAAAGACACAAATTCTTTAAATACCACAAAGCACCTGTAGCTCTCCTCAAAAAAGTCAGGACATTACCGGTGTTCTGACACACTAACTACTTGTTGAATTAATTTCAGACATTGTTCTGCAGTGTCACCTCTCAGTTGTTATGCTGCTTGTTTTGTTATTCCTGGAAAGAATTAGACAAATGTTTCCATTTTTTAATCCCTTGAAAATGAAGGCAGGTATTATTCATACTGATTGACATTTCAATTTCTTATTTTATTTTTAATCACATAAAATAGATGAGATTATTTACTTTTAGCTGTATATTACAAATATAGAAATCACAGAGCACATCACCTCAAGAAAATGACTCTGTTGTAATGAACCTGGTGACACAGCACTGAACATAGTTTGTCAAGGCCCACCATAATTCTTAAATTGTGGCTATTAGTGAGATGGCAAATAGCTTTTCTCAATCATATCCTATCACATCAGAATGATTTAATAGTTGTGACGCTTCAAAAAGATGATATATTGAGCATATAGTTTCCCACAGTGGTTCGCCATAGGCAGGAAGGGAGGTATGAGAAATAGTAACTGATATGGGGTGCAATCCAGAGTAACTACGGGGAGTCCTTGCTCCAGTGTAAGAACAATTTGCTCTGGATTGCAATATGAATTTCCCATAGATTTTCACAAGGTGGTTTAATAACTACGGGTGCACATAATGTCTCTTACGTGGTCCCGTAGTTACTCTGGATTGTAGGGATGGTTTATTCTTTTCTGCATGTTGGGCCTGGAACATGTGCAGAATCAGCCCATGAAAGAAGTAAATGAGATGGCTGACTCAAGAGCCCAATCCTACGGGCTGAGAGTCGGGCACATCCCAATGGTGGTCTGGTGGTTGAGCGAAGGAACGCCAAAAGATTGCAAAGAGGAAAAAGATGGGTTAAGTTTTGAATGGGAGTCTGAAAGCTGATAAAGCCAAATTGAGACAACGGAGCCAGAAGACGTCACTGTTTACAGGTTAGCTGACCTGAAACTGCTTTTGCTGGAAGCTTGGAAGGTGTTCCTTGATGCCAAATGTGATGAACATGCAATGAAGTATTCTATCTAAAAGAGAAGGGTTCTATGAGCTACTCATACAACAATTATCTACTTCACATGGTTGTTGTGTGGACAAAAAAGGATTCAAAGGTATGTAAGCCGCCTCAGGTATTTGCATTAGCATGGGAAAGATGGGGTACAAATCCCTAAAATAAAAATGAGTAGCCAGAAAGTAAGGAGCACTGACAGCAGGCCATCCTCAGTTGACACTTGGTCCAGTGCCAGGTAAACCCTTTCTGGAGAACTATATGAACTCTGGACAGCTAAGAGGGCCTTAGGAGTTGGTGGGAGATGTTCTGGGGTGGAGGACAAAATGGGAGAGGAAGGGAGTGGTACTAGAGCCCTGCTCTGATGTATCTGGCTGCAAAGACTTGAGAATCCACATTGCAGAGGCTGGGATTTCTCCCCAAGAGACTTCTGGCAGCCAAGCTTGCCAAACCTCCTCTATTTTCCAGAGGTCTCCTCCAAAACTCCCCTCGCTCCGGGAGGGGAGAGTGCCTCTCTGGGCTCCTGAATTTGGGCAGCTTCAGTGCTGGCCCTTTAAATTTTAAACTTGTGTGTGCACTTCCCTTAGCCTTGCCGGCCACTAGGGGCTTGCCTTGAGGCTTCTGCGCCTCTCCTGCGACCTGCTTGCCTGTTCAGAAGTAAGTCCCATGATAGCCAATGGGGCTTACTCCCAGGTAAGTGCAGAGGGCTGCAGCCCCAGAGCCCAATCCACAGCCTGCTTTCTCAGAAGTAAGTCCCATGATGACCAATGGGGCTTACTCCCAGGTAAACTGGCTAGGATTGCAGCCTGAGAGGCCAATCCTAAAGCTCATTTTCCCCAGAGAAATCCTAAAGCCCCCCAGAAACCCCCACCAGCCTCCCCTGCTGCCTGTAGCACCCACTATCCTCAGCCACCCCCACCAACTCCCCTGGCCCTGCCTGTGCCTGCTACCCCAAAGAAAACCCCTACCAGCCCTGCATTCACCCCCTCCCCCCAGAAACCTCCCACTTACCTACTTTCCCAACCCCAGAGAAACCCTCCACCAGCTACCCCCAGGGTGTGTGTGTCTATTACCTTAAAAAGGTAATATAGTGTTGAAATTAAGTACAGGAGAGCAATACAAGTATTTTAAGCTTATTTTAACATGTCCTACATTTCGTCCTACATTTTTGGATAAATTTTTTAATTACAGGAATTTTCTCGGGAATTTTGGCTGGACTGAGAGGAATTTTGGCGCTAAATCAGGAATTTTGGGATTGCCATGCAGGAATTTCCAGTTTGGCATCTGGTAACCCTGCTGGCAGCATCAGTGGTGCCGCTGGATATAGTGATAGCCATTTTGGCACCACTGTACTTGGCGGCAGTACCATGTGAAAGGTTGGGATGTGAGGCACCACAATAATGGAAGCAACACCTCAATTTGCCACCACTGCTGTCATTCTTGCTCTTTCTCCTGTGCTGCTTGGAGTTGAAAAAGAAGAAGACTATGGAAAGAGGAGAATATTGAGCCACAGCACCACATGGGGAATGCTCTCTGAATCTCAGTCTATTTCTCCACACTTCCTCTTTGGCACCATCTTCTTCCTCTTCATGTGCAGTGAGTGCGAGGAGGATGTAGTACAATATTTCCACCATAGCCAAAAACAAAGATAGTGCAAAGCTTTAGTATGCAGGGGGTACAAGGAGAGCTTTAACTGTCCCGCCTCAGCTCCCTGCAAGTGCACTGCTGCACCTCTTGGGAAGGAATCTCTAGCATTTTCTCTTTTCTTCCAGGGCATGAGTGCCTTCAGACTAGGATTCTTTACAGCCGGGGGTTCTTCACATTTTTTGGTCAATACCTTACACAGTGTTAAGGGCCAGAAAAAGTTTTAAATATACAATTTAAATAAATACATTAGAGATTAAACTTAGATTAATGAATAAATGAGCTCAAATTTCCAGGATTTCTATAAACACTAACAAACAGCGCAAAAATAAAACACACATTTATATGGACTCCCATTCACCCATCCCACCATCACACCTCCAGCTGTGTTTGGTCAGCTGGATCAGAGACTTTTAGGGGACCAGAAACTGGCTGTGGGGTACGTCTGGCCCATGAGCCAGGGTTTGGAAACCCTTGCTTTTGAGTATCTGGGGTACTGCATTTCCTCAACATGTTGGGACAAAAATGAAACCAGTGGTTCCCCAGGGCACTTACCTTTGCTGGGGAACCTTTGCTGCTGTAAATATACAGCTGCTGTAAATATACAGCACCAGCTACTGCTATGGATTAGGTTCTATGAATCTTTAAACAGAAAGATCTAAAGATACTATTCTAGATCAGAGACATAGTACTTCAGAACACAAGATCTTAAGAAGAGCCTCCACTGGATCAGGCCAAAAACCCATCTAGTCCAGCTTTCTGTATCACAGAGTGGCCCACCGATGCTTCAGGGAGCAAACAAGACCCATGCATCCAGGTGCCCTCTCCTGCATATGAAATTTTGATGTTGTTCACATCTATCTATGCATGTGCGCGCTTGTGCACACACGCATGCTCACTCTAGCCCTTCCCCCTGCTAAAAATTAGAGAATCAGCAATGAAAAGTTACCCTTTTGCCCAGTTAACATTTGCATATATTGCAAAGTGGCCTCATTTTAAAAACCAGCTATCCTTGCTGAAAATATCTATCTTGAATATTAATGCAGTGACATAAAACAACCAGCCAGTGATGCTTGCAAATGATGCAGTGTTGTTGTCCTGTATACTCATTAGCCAACTGTCTCGCCTCCCTTCTTTCTTGTTTCTTGATCACTTTGCCAGCATCAATCATGAGGCCATTGTAAATCAACCTGTCATGAAAATACTTTCACATAATGCAGCTCCAGCAACTCCATCCTCATACTGACTTCCATTAGTTCACTTTGGGGCCATTTTCCAAGTTTCTACAATGGTTCACTAGCCCCTCAGTACATTTGAAGGACACATGTCACTGTCACTGCAGTATATTTGGAGTTCATTACTTTGTAACTTATCTTGATTTCTAAAGGATCTTACAAAGGAATCTTAAGATTTAGTACTCTAAAGGCATCTTAAAAGGAAAAAAATAATAATCAAAAGTCTTAGGACAAGCCGAAAGTCACCTTCGCTCCCATAAATCTTGGGCATATGGCAACATGCCTTTTTGTTGAGGTAGGAATAGGTAATCAGAACATTATAAAAGGGTTTCATATATAGCTCTAAGCTGTCACTGAAAATTCCTCTCAATTTGAAAGAAGAAACACAACATAATTATTACTAAAACAGAAAGTAATTAGATTAAGAGCTTTTTTCTGAATGTTTAGTAAAAAGTCAGCAATAACAGAACTGATAATTTATGTCCATATTTCATACCCATTTTTCTCATGAAGTTTTACCCTGGACTTTTGGATGCTCAGAAAAAAATGTACTGGACTCTCAATGGAACATGATTCTGTTCAGGTCTTTTAAAAATATAAGTGAAAGCTATGGCAAACACAGCAAAACAAAGTAAAAAATATGGGCAAAAGTATGGCAACCAATATGTAAAACTAGAAAAAGTAAAGTCTGAATGTTTTTGGAACTTAATAGATGCCCACTCATGATGGCATGACTAAGTAATAATGCTAACAAAAAGGTTGCTGAATTATAGTGCTCTCTGCACTATGGTAATCATGATGAACAGTTTGATACAGTTTGATATAAGGCAGGAAATTCTATTGACATCTACTTAGAAGTCTCATTGTATTAGTTGCTACTAAGGCCACAATCCAGAGTACCTATGGGAGCACGTAAGAGACATTACATGTACCAGTACTTACTGCACCACCTAATGAAAACCTATGGGAAATTCAAATTGTAATCCAGAGTAACTTGTTCTTACTGTGGAGCAAGGACTCCCCATAGTTACTCTGGATTTCACCCTAAGTGTTTCAGGGCAGAGGGAGGGTGGGCAACGGGCAGGACTGTAGGAGGACAAGCAGGGAGTGGAAGGCAAGTTCAGGACGCGGCACTTGTGCTGGATCGAAACCCCATTTTCCACTTTAAAAAAAATCTGGGTGTGATGTCACTTCTGGTGTGATATCACATTATGTTGCATTTCACATGGGGATATACTTTCATTAACTACACAACTGGTTAGTGGTATGCAAAATAACATAAGTAAATAAATAAACTCTGAATATTTCCAAGCCTACACCTGCCTCATTACATACTCACACACAGATACCCAAACACACACTCATCCTCAAAATATTTTTATGCACAGTGGCCTATAATCGTCACGCAAAGCCATTTCTGCCATTTTTAATGGCTCATGAAAATGTGCTGTTCCCCCCATAACAACACAAATTAAGAAATGCAGCAGAATATAGCAAACACATGACTTTAGGTGTAGCTGTATCATCAGCATGGACTTGGCTTTAAAGTCAGCTTCAGAGACATCTTCAGTAGGAACTGTATTCATACAACTTTTTCCTGTGGCAGAACCGAAGTGTTGGATGAATCTCTATCAATGAACCCAATTTTAAGGTGGCAATAGCTTGCAGATGGTAAATTGATATATGTTTTAAAACTTTATTTAGTGCCCTTTGGTTTCAGGAGCAGAATAATGTTGCAGTATGCAAATGAGTGTCTCCCTTGAAAATCACCTGTGTTGTTTTTTTGCTTTTAGAGTTAAAAGCATTTTATCTTTTAAGTGACCCCTCTAAGTCTTGAGATATGCAAAAAAAAAAAAAGGCCACTACTGTATTTTGTGCTGCCAGACTGTATCCCCAAGGCAAAGGAATATTTGTTTCCTTAACCTGTATTGAGCCTCAGCAGCCTCTATAGGGACCACTCAGATCTGCACCAGCTCTGGGCTCATGAAGGATTTTCAGGTGCAGGAGAGGGAAAGGATGCAATAGTAGCCTTTGCTGCTGTCTCTGCCTCCATGTCAGGTCTGAATTTCTCTCTTCTCCAACCTGCCTCACCTAGTTTCATCCCCTCTCAACCTTCTCTCTGTCCTCCGTCCACCCTGGAACACCACCCCACTACCTGGTGTGAGCTTACCACCTATGACTCCAGGTGGTTCCCTGAATGGCACAGAGGGCAGAGCACACCTGCACTGGCCTCCCTGCTAGTTCCTCTTTCATTCTGGCCACCATAAAACTTACATCACCTTTGTGATCCCTTGCATTGGGGAGGAGACTCACACTGACCTGGGATTGAATATGGATCCCAATATTTTCCAAGTCTTTTCCTAACTGTGTTCCCAGTGACATCCTGATTATCAGTATTCCATGCACAAGGACCATGGAACATGCTATTTCCAAGATGCCTGATGTCCATATGAAAGACGTATTAGAGATGCTCTAGAAAATTCCATGGGACTGTCATAACATTTAAAGGCCATTTGGGAGGAGAATATGGTGCACAGGAGAATATTCATACAATATTCATACAGCAGTCAGAGTTGAAAAACTTTTCAGGGACTCGAAGCTTCAGTCTTAAGTAATGGAAGCAAGCACTACTAAATGTTTACATTTGTACTCCTATCCAAAAGAATGTGAATATTAATTAAACAATTCACTCTCAAAAACAAAAGTCGCACCAGAAGATGCACCATGGAATGTGACTCAGCCAGTGTAACGCTCTCTTAAGTGATACAGTTTGTGCTTATTTCTCTTCTATAATAATCCATTTGGTTTTGTATGTAATGGCTCAATCCTATCTGGACCTTCCGCTGATGAAACTCATGTGCTGTCCACAGAAGGTGTGCATCATTACCACATCAGCTGCAGTGACAGTGCAAGGAATTCGGCCACCAGTGCAAATGGCTGGCAACAGAATGCACATAAGCACTGCAAAGTGGCAGTCGCTATACTTTGGGAGGGCCCGTAAGAGGGTTTTCTTGAGCATTCAAAAGGCCCAAGTTAATCTTTCTACTGCTGCTTGTCACATTGCATTGCTGGCTTTGGTGTCAGACGGGGATCCAGATACATCTCAAATACCACCTCAATCATACAAATACTACTAGTTGAAAAGCACAGCTCCAAAAAAAATTATGGGAAATAATAGAGAAAAAAACATGGGGGTTGCCAGGTGCCACCATCACCACTGTGCCACCATTGGAGAACCCATGAAGTTTTTTTTCTAAAAAGGGTACTCCGAAACAGTCCCAGTCCATCCTGCTGAAGATCATTTGGAAGTTAAATTTTGACTCAGCTGCCCCACTTCTAAATATATTTGGACATTGCCATTTGAGGGATAGCCATTAATATTTTGGCTGAGACTTCACAGTCTCTATCCCTGCCACCCTCCAGGCCTTACGTCTTTGACCTCTCCTGCAGTGATTGACAGGAACAGCATTTCAATTCATTTCCCAGAAGCTCTCAAGTGGATTACAATAATTTACCTCATAACACCCCAGGGAAGTGTAATTTTTATTAGAGACCTCTGTAGGATAATATCCTTCATTCAGAGACAACAGCAGTATGAGAAAATTATCCACCTTGAGCCCACTGGAAATTGACTGCACATCACAAGGAGGCCAGAAGATGCACCAAGAATTAACTCCAGTTTGGAATGAGCTACAGAAGGCACAAAATATTGAAAGAAATGTAACTTTATAGGAAAACACTGACACTGACAAAGGCACATGTACCCAACATCTGGAATCAGAGGTACCGTATAAAGGGTATAATCCTAAACTAGGCCAACGCAATATATTGGTCTTCCTATTCTTGTGGTGGTGTTGGGAGGCAAGCACGTGTCTTATATTGGTCTAACCTTCCTCCTTCTCTATATATAGAAGTGGCGCTGAAGTATCTTAAGGCACTTTTGTGACACCCCCTGGTCAGCACAGGACTTGTACTGGGGATTAGGCTGGCCTAACCGGAGTTTAGGACTGCAACGATAGGGTGCAAGTCTAACGTAGGCTGACAACTCATAGGTCTTCCTGTTCCCATGGTAATGTAGGGAGGCAAGCACATGTCTATGACATGCAAGCGCATATCTGTGCACTGAGGAGTGGCTCAGAAGTGTCTTATAGCACTTTAGTGACCTCCCCAGGTCAGCACAGGTCGTATGCTGAGGCTTAGTCCTACCTAAGTAGAGGTTAGGATTGCAGCCAGTCTCTGAACACAGAAATTCCCTGCTCAGTTATTCGGTTATTGATAAGCCTTGACAGCTTGTGATAAAACATTTCCTGTATTAATGTATCTAATCTTTTTAAAAAGCCACTTATGTTAGTAGCTGTCACCACATCTAATGGCAATTAATTCCTTTAGTTTAAAAGGTTATGACAAAGATGAATATGGCAGCCTTAACCTTCATGTACCTTTGCCTGCACACTGGTAGCAGCTCTTGAGGTTTCCAGGTAGAGACTTAATTCAGTCCTACCTGCAGAGTGCAGGGTTAGTCCCGGAAATTTTTATGCTCCAAGTACATCTGAAAAAGTCATCCTACCCTTATGGCCACAATGTTGCTGTTGCATCCACACTGAAACTTATCAGTGGTACAGCTAACTGTGCCGCCATTGAAAGAGGTGAGAGGTGTGGTGGCTAGGAGCAGGGCCTTCTCGGTGATTGCACCCCAGCTCTGAAACTCCCTTGCCTTCGACTTAAGAACTGCTCCCTCCTTGTATAGTTTTTAACAGGGCCTAAAATCTTTTCTGTGGAGAAAAGCTTTTTAATTATATTGGTGGTTGGGGGGAGTCGTGTGTTTTTAGTATTGTTTTTAGTTGGTTTCTGTTGAATTTTTAGGACGGGATGCTTTATACGTTTTTGTATAATCTAATTGTATTTTACCTGTGTTTTAATTGTGTTTTAACTATATTTATTGTTATCTACTTTTAGTGGTGTTTTATTATTGTTTTAATTGTAGCCACCTTGGGTTCCTTGTGGTTAGGGAAGAAAGGTGGGATATAAATCAAATAAATTTATTAGATAAATAAATAGCTGAGGGAGACGTACCTATGGTCAGGTGACACAATGACAACCTACGCCATCACATAAATGGAGAACAGGTGAATGTGAGGGTCAGTTTCACTGGATTAGCCCGAAAATTACAGTAAGCTCTGTCAACCCTTCTTTCCAGCGGAACTGGCAAGAAACTGCCACTCTTATTGTTGGGATCAACTGATCCTCCCATCCATGGATTAGCTACACCACTGCTTCTCATGATCACAGGTTGTACTAGTGCACACATAGGGCTCCACACCTAGAACTATCACATTGGAGAACTATGAAAAAAAATATTCATCAGTCCCTTCCCACTAAACCCCTTGCCCTCTCCCTGCCTCAAAATGCCACCAAGATACTCAGTGGCATGGTCTCTACTGCTGGCCTCTGCATGTACCTCCTTCTTCTGGTGGTACCCAGATGTACCAAGTAGCCATCTCCCTGGTAGCGCACACAAGCCTGACATTGCTGGCAGGGTGGATAGGACAACAAATTTCAGCTTACTTAAAAATGTTATTTTAATCAAAATATTAGTATCTGTTATTTTTTAAATAATAGATGAGTCTTTCCTGGGAGTCTCACTGAGCACAATGAGACCGTGGGTGCAATCCTAAACATGTCTACTCTGATGTAAGCCCCACTATGTTCTATGGGACATATAATTGCTGCAATCTTAAAGACACTTTCGTGGGAGTAAGACCCATTGAACACAATGGGGCTTACTTTTGAGCAGACATGGTTAGGATTGTGCTCGATCTCTCAGGAAAGTTTATTAGCCTTAGTTCCAAGTAGACATGGAGGAGCTCTGGCATCACAGTGTTGTCACTTCCTGTTTAATTTCACATTAGCTATGACATCATTTCGTGGGTGATGACATCACTTTTGGGGAGGTCCCCCCAGACAGATTTTCATTCTTAGAAGGAGTTCCTGGGCTGAAATGCTCAAGAACCACTTTTTTAAATCAAACTACAGCCAAATGGTAAACCATCCAAAATATATCAAAAAGCAAATATGTAACAAGGAATAATCTGTGTTTAAGTTTACCATTTGAGTTGTAAAATATCTGAGATGTGATTTCAGCTTCTTATCGCCTGAGGACTCCCACTGTGGTGGGAGGCTTTTTCCTCTGCTGAATGTGTTGGTGCTATGATGTTCGGAGACTCGGGGAAACACTTCTATCCACTTTAGTTATCTTTTCTACATTAAGTAATCAGATCTCATCAAAATGCAAATTAGCAATGTGGCAGAGACGCTGCTTGGGAATTACATGTTTCTTTCCTAGCCTTATTTCGTTCCCCTCCCTATGCGCTAAACATCATTGAAAAAGCTTGACAAACTGATGCAACACAATGCATCTTTCCCAAGTGGCACCGTCGAAGAAGACAAAAAAAACCCCTGAAGCAAGTTCTCTTTACGATGACTAAAAATGGAACTCTATTTTTTGTCCCTGCTGATCATTTTCAACAAGATATTGCTAGAAGTACTTTCAGAAGCCATTTTATTAAATATGCTATCCATTATTCATTTTCCATCTTACTCTCTGAGAAACAGAATAAATAAATTTGCAAACGGTCATCCCATGTACAGTTTACAAACAATAAGCGCTCTACCCTCAACAGATCAGAAAGTTGCTTCGAGCATCATCCAAAGATGAGGATTATTCTGCAATTGCACTCTAATAGCTCAATCCCATTGGGCTTCTCTACTGCTGTAAGTAGCATTTCAGCATAGGTTCCTGCCTTTAGATACCCTGCCTTTGTGCCCAAAGCCACATATTACCAGAATGCCAGTGGATAGGCCAGAGCTGACCATGCATGCATAGTGGCATAACTAGATCATTTGGCATGCTGGGCCCACATTTTTTTTACTCCTTTATATGTCAAAATTATTTAATTATTATCAGCATTAATTAATACAATGAACTAGATATTAATTAATATTTCCATATTTTAAAAAAATCACCTAACAAATTAAGCCTCTGTTTAATTTTATTTTTTCTTGGGGGGGGGGGAGTGGGTGAGATATTTTCTGGAGCACTTTTTGAGCACCACTTCCACTGAATTGGAACCAACCTGGTGGCGTTGCATTCCTCTGTGTCTGACCTAAACATGAGCCAAGGCACCTTTGCTTACTCCTGAGTAAACACAGCTTTCTGCTTTCCACAGGGCTAAATGCAATTATCAGGAACTTCCTTCTGGGTTGATTTGTGGGGTTTATGTTAACTGGATCAGAACCATTCTGGGGCACTGGATTCCTCTGAATTTGCCTTTTCCAATGGATTTAGGCACATTTGCCTACCCAGGAGTAAAGGTGCAATATGGTTCAGTTTCACTTTCCATAGGGTACCATACATTTATTTTGATCATAACCTTTGATAAGGAGATATTTTAAAGCTTTTTTTCTTGCATTGAATTCTGCTGGAAAATATGCATCCAACAATATATGACTTGATGGGGTTATTACAGAGGTCGGGGAATGGGGTATATTACCCCAGATGGGATAATTTTGAGATTTCTGGGGGTAACAGCGCTGCCAGATTGACCATGAGCACAATCCTAACAATGTCTACTCAATGTCTACTCAAAAGTAAGCCCCATTGTGTTCAACAGGTCTTACTCCCAGGAAAGTGTCTTTAGGATTGCAGCCATAGGGCGCAATCCAGCGTAACTACGGGGAGTCCTTGCTCCGGTGTAAGAACAACTTGCTCTGGATTGCAATATGAATTTCCCATAGGTTTTCACTAGGTGGTGCAGTAACTACGGGTACACGTAATGTCTCTTACATGCTCCCGTAGTTACTCTGGATTGTAGGGTTAGTCTCGTTTGTTCTGGGCTTTGCGTGCTGCTGTTCTTGGTGCTGACTGGGCGGGAGGCAGCATCCAGGCACCACCTTCCGTTCTTATCTCCTTCCTATCTCTTCCCGCCTCTCCTGCTTCCTGCGGCTGGTATTAGAGCCTTCTGCAGAGCTTGCCAGAGCACAGCCACGTGGCTGGGCCCCAGAGAACAGGGGCAAAGAGCGGAAGGTGTGCACAGGCTTCCCCAGAGGTGGGGAATCAGCCTGAGCTCCCGTTTCTGCAGGTGAGAGGACAATGCTTGAGAAGACCTTCATCTCTGAGCTCCTCAGTAGAGGCCATTTGGTACACCACTTCATGGTCTCACTGCTTGCACCTATCAAGCTACTACCTTCTCCTCCATTGACTCAAGGTAAAGGAGAAGGCACTTGGAGGAAACTGACTGGGGTTGCAGCCTCTGTGATCTTAAATAAAACAAAGGCACAGTCTGAGCTCCATCCTAGTTTTGTCTACTCAGAAGTAAACCCCCTTAAATTCAGTGGGGCTTACTCCTTCAAAAAAATATTGAATAGATTCAATAAAATTTTGAATTTAAATAATTAATAATATATGATTTCCTTCCTTTCAAATCAATGGGGTAACAACGGTGTATCTAAATTTATTTTGGGGTTAACAAGTTCCCCCACCCCTGGGTTATTATATCATTTTGGGGTTATTATAATGGGGTTATTATAATATTGTTTTTAGCTGATTTTTTATTATACATTTTTAAGAGAGATGTTTTAACGTTTTGTCAAATCTGTATTTTAACTGTACTTTAATTGTGTTTTAATCTGTATTTATTATCTATTTTAATGGTGTTTTATTGTTGTTTTCAACTGTTGTTAGCTACCTTGGGTTCCCTTTTATTAGAAGCTAGCGAAAAGCGTACCCACATTACGGGAGTAAAATTCCCCTATACACCAACCCCCATGGTGCATCAATCCCTCACACACATCAACCCCCCATGCACAACATGCCCCCATGCACATCAACCCCCCATGCTCATCAACCCCCCACGCACAACAACCTCCATGCACAACTCCCCATGCGCATCAACCCCCCATGTGCATCATCTCCCCATGCGCATCATCTCCCCATGCACATCATCTCCCCATGCGCAACACCCCATGCACAGCATCCTTCCCAGTGCAACCCTTCCCTCTGAACAACATCCCCCCAACAGCACCAGGGACCAAGCACCAAATTGGCTGGAGGTTGGTCAATCTTTGATGTTAAGTATAGGACAAAAAAAAACATTGCACCCCTTTTCAGCACCTTTTTTTAACCCTTTTAAGGGTTAAATTTCTCCACATCAGTTCTTGGTGGCTGTTCCCATGACAGAAGGAACACCCTCCCCGAATTTCATGTTTCTATGTCTGGGGGATGGGGCGGAGCATCCCTTAGTCACCAATTCTTCAATGCAAAGTATAGGGAGGAAAAGGCGTTACACCCCTTTTTACCTCCTTCTGGCTGGAATTTCCGAAAACCAGATCTTAGTGCACCCCTCAGTCACGGAAGGAACACCCACCCCAAATTTCACACTTCTAGGCCCAGCAGTTTGGCTGGCTGTTGATGAGTGAGTCAGTGACTTTTCTCTTTTATATATATAGAAAAAAGGCAGGATATAAATATAATTAATTAATTAATTAATAATTGTCAACAAAAATGTAACAAATTTCATTGAAAATGCAGTGAAACTCTGGAAGACAGAATTATTTGTAGCCAATGAAAGTTATGGACTTGTCAACATTAGACGAGGAATCTTTCAGGGGGACTCATTGTCCCCACTGCTGTTTGTCATCACGATGATCCCTTTATCAGTGATCCTACAGAAAGCGAATCTGGGCTACCAAACTGCCAAAAATTCACAGAAAATTTCACATCTATTGTACATGGATGATTTGAAGCTCTACGGAAAGTCAGAAGCAGAAATCCAGTCACTCACCAATACAGTCCAAGTCTTTAGTACTGACATCAACATGGAGTTTGGCCTGGACAAATGTGCCACAGTGGTACTAAAAGAAAAGGAAGATCATGGAAAGTAATGGCATTGAAATGCCAAATGGTCAAACCATTAAATGCCACCAGCCTGAAGCCTACAAATATCTGGGCATACTGCAGCTGGACAATATCAAGCATGGGCATGTAAAAACTGTGGTCAGCAAAGAATACATACAAAGGGTTAGAAAAATTTTGAAGAGCAAATTGAATGGCAGCAACATTATAAAGGCTATAAATACCTGGGCCATACCTGTAGTTAGGTCTACTGCTGGCATTGTGAACTGGACACAAAAGGAACTGGATGACTTGGACAGGAAACAAGGAAATTAATGACCATTCACCATGCTTTACATCCACGTAGTGATGTTGACAGGGTGTACCTGCCTAGAAGATCAGGGGCCAGAGGACTTTTGCAAGTGAAGCAGTCGGTGGAAGAAGAAAAACAACCCCTAGCAGATTATTTGCGAGAGAGCCAGGAATCTGCTCTGATTGAAGTCAGCAAGAGAAAGTTGTTGAAAGTGCAGCAGACCAACTATGAATATCGCAATAGTGCAATTCAGGCTCGGACTGCCGGTTGGCAGAATAAAGTATTGCATGGCCAATTCCTTGTCAAGATCGAAGGAAACGTTGATCAGGATAAGACCTGGTTGTGGCTCCCGAGTGGAACACTGAAGAAGGAGACGGAAGGCCTGATGCTTGCTGCCCAAGAACAGGCAATCAGGACAAATGCCATCAAGGTCAGAATTGACAAATCAGCCCATGACCCCAAATGCCGGCTCTGCAAAGAAGTGGATGAAACCATCAACCAAGTGGCTGCAAGAAGATCGCACAGACTGACTACAAACTGAGGCACAACTCTGTTGCCCAGATGATCCACTGGCATCTATGCCAAAAACATCATCTGCCAGTGGCAAAAAACTGGTGGGACCACACGCCTGAAAAAGTGGTTGCAAATGAGCAGGTCAAGCTTCTGTGGGACTTCAGGATACAGACGGACAAGGTCTTGGAACACAATACTCCAGATATCACCATCATAGAAAGCATAAGGTGTGGCTTGTTGACATCGCCATACCAGGTGACAGCAGAATTGAGGAGAAACAACTGGGAAAGATCTCCCGCTACCAAGATCTAAGAATCAAATGACAGCATATCTGGTGTAAGCCAGTGCAGGTGGTTCCAGTGGTAATTGGCACACTGGGTGCAGTGCCCAAAGACCTTGGCAGGCACTTGAAAACTATTGGCATTGACAAAATATCACTCTGCCAACTGCAGAAAGCCGCTCTTCTGGGATCAGCACGAATTATACGCCGCTACATCACACAGTCCTAGACTCTTGGGAAGGGTCCGACTGGTGAAGTGAATGAAACCAGCACGAAATTGTTTGCTGTGCATTTATGAACAGCAGCAGCAGCAGCAGCAGCAACAACAACAACAGCAACAACAACAACAACAACTCTGAACTATTTTAGTGATTTTAGTTATTTTGGCCTCCCCCCTGAGTGTGATACCCAGGGTACCCTATACCCCCCCAGGGATGCCTCTGCAAAAAAGGCCCATTGATTCAGGCAAGTCAGTGGAGAGGTGGAATGGGATGGAAAGGGGGAGGACAGGGGAGTGTCGGAGGCAGAAAGTGGTGGAACCAAGTGCAAGGGACTTTCTCTGGTTGCTATCACCTCTTGGTCTCCTGAGACATGTGCCAGCTAAACAACCAGGGCAGGTCTGAGGAGACTCATAGGAGGTCATTGCATGAGTAAGGAAAGTTGAACTTTGCCCTATATGACAGCTCATAACAGCCCAACCAACCGCTGTGGGATATATTTTCCTGGGTGAGAATGCATTGCTGGGGGTACAGGATAAGAATGGGCTGAAACAGTTTTATTTCCTGACAGCCAGAAGCCATTAAAAATGAAAGCTTTTTTCTTAATTACTATATTTGGACATATTTGAAAAGCTGAATAGCAATGATTAGCCACTGAATTACACAGTACATAAGCAACTAATTACTGTCATGCCAGTCTATCTGGAAATATGAATATGAGGGCCACCGCACACTGCTTTTAACACAAATAGCATTTCTGTTCTATCATCTTCATTTCAACTGACAATATACAGTCAGAGCCCGGAATCCACAGATCCAACATTCACAGATTTGACTCACTGTGGATGCCAGTGGTTTCCAGGGTCCACCTAATTTTTTAACTTAGAAATTTAACTTAAAAAATCAGTTTGGGGTCACAGGGTTTAACCGCACACCAAGGTCTGTGCTGTGCCTCAATCCAGATTGTAAACCCTCTTGGCCTTTTTTTTAACAGTCATGGAAATGCTACATGTCTAGACCAGCTCACAATATTTGTGGGCACCGGGCATTGCTGGGCACTGACGGGCACTACTGGTCACCAGTGGGCACTGGGCCATCCCTATCAGGCATCAAGGCAGTATTATAATCAGGCAGTGGGCACCACTGGACACCACTGAGCAGCAGGCACCACTAGGAACCATCAGGCATCACTGGACACTGGGCATCTCTGCCAGGCACCAGCAATGGGGTACTGATCACCATAGGGCACCATGCACCAGTGGGCATCCCCGCTGGGCACTGGACATGGGCACCAGGCACAATCAGTCACCACCAGGCAGCATGCACCACCAGGCACAATCAGTCACCACCAGGCAGCATGCACCACCAGGCACCCCTATCAGGCACTGGGCACCAGGGTCCACTGGGAACAACGGGGCATTGGGCACTACCAGGCACGACTACCAGCAGCGGGCACCACTGGGCACTAGGCATCCCTGGTGGGCCCCAGGTACCACCTGGTATCAAATTATGTCTTACTGGGTCCTTACATTACAGAAGGAACACCCTCCCAAGTTTCATGCTTCTAGGTACAGGGGTTTTGGCTGGGCCTTGATGTGTGAGTGAGTGAGCGAGCGAGCAAGGGCTCAGTTCTAACCATGTTAGGCCCACTCAACTGACCCATGCCGGCACATGTACTGGGGCCTAAAAAAACTGATTTGGGACATCTGCACTGGCCTAACCTCCCCAGGAGAGGCACTGGAGGGACTTACAATCCAGCACATTTGCGACACCCCCATGCCATATCTATATACATAAAAGAGAAAAGTCACTGACTGACTCACTGACTCATCAACACCCTGCCAAAACCGCTGGGCCTAGAAGCATGAAATTTGGGGTGGATGTTCCTTCCATGACTGAGGGGTGCACTAAGAACCAGTTTTTGAAAATTCCAACCGGAAGGGGGTGAAAAGGGGCGCAACGCGTTTTCCTCCCTATACTTTGCATTGGAGATTCATGACTCAGCAACATTCCAACTGCTGGGCCTAGAAACATGGAATTCTGGGAGGAAGTTCCTTGTGTCACCTGAACACCCACCAAGAAACCATGTGGAGAAATTTAACCCTTCAGGGGCAGAAAAGGGGGCAATGTGGTTTTGTCCTATACTTAACATGGGAGACTGACCAACCTCCAGCCAATTTGGTGCTCTGTGCCTGGTGCACAGGGGGGATATTGTTCGGAGGGAGGGGTTGCACTGGGGAGGATGCTGCGCATGGGAGATGTTGTGCATGGGGGGTAGATGCGCATGGGGAGATGTTGTGCATGGGGGACTGATGCGCATAGGGGAAGTTGCGCATGGGAAACTGATGCACATGGGGGGGATGTTGTGCATGGGGTAAGTTGCGCATGGGGGAAGTTGCACATGAGGGACTGATGCGCATGAGGTGTTGGTACGCATGGGAGATTTTTTGCATGGGGGAAGTTGCGCATGGGAGGAAGTTGCGAATGGGGGACTGATGCGCATGGGGGGACGTTGAGTGTGGGGGGATGTTGCGTGTGGGGGAAGTTGCACATGGGGAAGTTGCGCATGGGTGACTGATGCACATGGGGGAGTTTCACATGGGGGACTGTTGCACATGGGGGATTTTGTGCATGGGGGATTTTGTGCATGGGAAAGTTGCGCATGGGGATATTGCACATGGGGGAAGTTGCGTATGGGGGACTGATGCACATGGGGGGATGTTGCACATGGGAGAAGTTGCGTATGGGGGAAGTTGTGCGTGGGGGACTGTTGCACATGGGGGATTTTGTGCATGGGGGACTGATGTGCATGGGGAGTGATGTGCATTGGGGGAAGTTGCACATGGGGAAGTTGCGCATGGGTGACTGATGCACATGGGGGAGTTGCACATGGGGGAGTGATGCACATGGGGGACTGTTGCACATGGGGGATTTTGTGCATGGGGGATTTTGTGCATGGGAAAGTTGCGCATGGGGGAAGTTGCGCATGGGGGACTGACGCACATGGGGGATGTTGCACATGGGAGAAGTTGCGTATGGGGGAAGTTGTGCATGGGGGACTGATGCACATGGGGGAAGTTGCACATGAGGGACTGATGCGCATGGGGTGTTGATGTGCATGGGGGATGTTGTGCATGGGGGATTTTGCGCATGGGGAAGTTACGCGTCGGGGATGTTGCGCATGGGGGAAGTTGCGCATGGGGACTGATGTGCATGGGGAAGTTGCGCATGGGGGAAGTTGCGAATGGGGGACTGATGCACATGGGGGGACATTGCGCATGGGCGACTGATGCACATGGGGGAGTTGCACATGGAGGAAGTTGCGCATGGGCGACTGATGCGCATGGGGGATTTTGTGCATGGGGAAGTTGCGCATGGGGGATGTTGCTCATGGGGATGTTGCACAAGGGGGACTGATGCACATGGGGGAAGTTGCGCATGGGGGACTGATGCACATGGGGGAAGTTGCGCATGGGGAACTGATGCGCATGAGGGATGTTGCGCATGGGGGACTGATGCGCATGGGGGATGTTGCGCATGGGGGATGTTGCGCATGGGGGATGTTGCGCCTGGGGACTGATGCGCATGGGGGACTGATGCGCATGGGGGACTGATGCACATGGGGGACTGATGCGCATGGGGAGTGATGCTCATGGGGGAAAGGTGCGCAATGGAGACTGATGCGCATGGGGGAAGTTGCACATCGGGGACTGATGCACATGGGGGACTGATGGCATGGGGTGTTGATGCGCATGGGGAGTTGATGTGCTATGGGGGATGGCGTATGGGGAAATGTTAGTCCTGCAACGCGGGTACGCTTTTCGCTAGTTATATATATAAAAGCATAAAAAACCTTGGACTGAGAATGTTTTGCAAGACAAGCAAACATTTCTAATACATTTTGACTTGATAAACAAGCAAAAAAAAAAATAGTCCCATCCATGATATGGCTGGTTTTGGTGCTCCACCAGCACCTACGCCAGCACCTAATCCAGGAGACCAGCCTATGCATGTCTACTCTGAAGAAAATGTATTACAGTCAGTGGGGCTCACTTCTATGTAAGGAGAGCAATGGAAAGGAGCTTGAGAGACCTAACCTTGCATGTCTACTCTAAAGTAAGGCCAATTATAACCAGTGGGGCTCACTGATAAAGTGGGCAGATTGCAGCCTGAGAGACCTGGGAGACTAAATGCAGGTTTATTTGTTTTATTTTTCAGCATATTTTGCATTTTATTATTTTGCATTATATTACAATATTGTAATTATTTTCATATGAATAATTTTGGAATGTGGAACGAATTGTCTCAGTTTCCATTATGCTGCATGGGAAAATTCACTTTGATATACACGTGTTTGGTATGCAAGCATGCTTTCAGAACAAATTACGCTTGTAAACCAAGGCACCACTGTGTTATTGTGTGTTTGTGTGTGCGCGCACACATTTTATCACTTGGCAGAAGTATTCATTTGTTAGTACAAAGTAGATTTCCAAGTTTAGCCTGAAGGGTGTTTCTACTTACTATTTCTGATTGCTGCTTTGTGCTGAGCAGAGAGATAATTATGCATTTGTGTGAGACTATGAATGGGAAATCACCTTCCCTGTTGCTCTCTGTCACCTCCATCTCCGCTCCCTTGTTCTGGCCATGAGGAAGCAAAATCACAACTTAGTTATCTTGCGTTGAACAGAAAAGGCTCATCAAAGGAAATTGGGCAATCCAGCATTTTCAAGCTACATGTTGGCGCAATGTACTTTGCCACTTGCAATCTCAGTAGCAAGAGAACAATTCAACCGTATTCTGGTTTGTCCTGTTGAGTACTGTATAGTTCTTTGAATTATAGACTATCTCGAATATTTTGTCTCAAAATGGAACATTCTTTTTTTTAAAGTCATATACAAAATTCTTTTAAATCTTTATGTATGGCCCAACCTCAAGTTAGGATTGTGCTCTCAAAAGGATAAATTCCTTTCTTGATCATTCCACGATTTCCTTTTCCTCAATGTAAATATCACCCATTCCTCCCTGAACCTTCTTTCGCTGTCTCCATGCATGATTAAACCCTGCTCCAGCAGAATTATCAGAAAACCTCTAAATAAATAAATATATAAATAGCAATCTTGCATTTTTTTTTCCTAAGCCGCTGAGAGGTAATTTTCTACCTAGAATTCTGCATTGGCAGGACCTAATTTTAGGAAAGAAAACATGGTCAAATTTAGGCTAAGAGTTATTTTTCTACTTTTTTTACACCAGCTTTCATGTTATTGTTTTAAATAAAAAAAATCTAGTAATTTTCTCTAAAGTGCTGAAATGCTGCCATATTGACATTTATAAGCCAAATGCTGCAATCCTAAAGATACTTTCCCTGGGAGTAAGACCCATTGAATGCATAGATATGGTTAGGATTGTGCTCAAAAACAATAGTTGTGTCTGGTGCTAACAATACATACATATCACTGGGGTGCTCAACAGACTAATCAACCCTACAATCCAGAGTACCTACAGGAGCACGTAAGAGACATTTCGTGCACCCATAATTACTGCACCACCTAGTGAAAACCTATGGGAAATTCATATTGCAATCCAGAGCAAATTGTTCTTACACCGGAGCAAGGATTCCCCATAGTTACTCTGGATTGCACCCTAACAAGGAATACTGTGTCTGTGGCACCACCTTCTCAGACAGATCTCAGCAGGTCATAAATCCAGCTCCCCTAAACCTCAGGCAGATTTTTCTTTTAAACCAGCCTTGCTATCCAATTTTTTTTTATTTTGACTTGTGATGCCAGCATGCAACTTGGGACATCAAGTATGCAAAGCACACAATGCTGAGCCTCAGCACATTTTTTGCAGTGGTGGATTCCATTCCCTTGGCTTCTTTAGGGATATACTTATGGAACACATCCCCCTACTATGGGACCTATAGTACTACTATGTAGTCTACTATGGGAAACTTTTCAGCTGCATTTGGAAGACTTCCAAATGCATTGGTATGAGACTATATATACACTTGAGCATTTTTCCCCCTTTTCGTTGTCACTGCAATAACTCAAAGTACAGCATGCAGCTTGATGAGTCAGCACTAGGAATTATGTAGCACAGAGGAACCTGGAGAATTTATGTGAAAATACTGCACATACAGATGTAGAGATTATGGCTAATCTGCCTAGATCAGGGATTTTCAATCTTTTGGGTTTTTTTTGCAGATGCCATTTTTCCAAGCCCCACCTTTTTCAAGTATCACCACTAGCATTAGAACTGGATAAAGCACTTTACATTCAACTCAACAAGCATTCTGAAGATTGGAATAGATTGAAAACCTCCATATGTTTGAGGGATCGGGGAACAGCATCTGTCTTTTTGGTCCCACAAGTTCTTTCCAGCTATCAAAAACCTAAATTATGCATTCACTCTAAGGCATGACAATGTGCATTTGGATGCATAACAAAAAGGCTTCTGCCAATTTCCTCTTTTTCTGGTGTGGCCTTGTTAATTAGATAACAATGAACAGAAATACTGTAATGACTCTTATAAAATCCAAATTTTATAAATCCAATATTTTATAAATATCCCAAGTATATCTCCCACACATCCCAAGAATCACTCTCTTGTACACTCTCCATTTCAGACCTTGAATTTCAAGGGGAGAAGCTCTGACATTTTTGGAGAGAGAACCATGAAGGCATTAGAAGTTTGGGAAGGACCGGAAGGGAGCTCACCAGCAGTAGCAGGAAAGTGATTCTCCTTTGCTTCTCTTTTAAGAAATTACAGAACAGAATAATTTACTACAAAAAATGGTACTGTCCCTGCAGCACTAATAAGGCACAGCCATGTTTTTGTGATGGCTGCCAGCTCCCAATCTTCTTAAGTTGCAATGAGGATTCCTGGGGCATCCTGGAAAAGAAAATGGCTGGCATCATTTCATTAGGAAAAGCTTACAGTCCCTAATGATCCACTGCCATTGGCAAAGATGGCACCATATTTTTAAAAAATAAAATAAAATAACCTCTCATTTTTCTGCTTCCCCTTCCCAACCCCAGTGACACAAAAAAGTTCCAAGTAGCCTCATAGGGCAGGCTGGAACCCAACATAGGTTAAGAGGAAAGCATACCTCCTTACCTTGAGGTGACGTCCAGCAACCTCCCTGATACAACACAGGCCACTTGCAAAGATTAGGACTGCACCCAAACCTTTTATCATGTATAGGTTAGTGGTACTCATTCCGTGACTAACAGCCCAATCCAGAGCAACTAATCTGTCCACATAAGAGCCCTTAGGTTGCCCTATCTAACACTAGGTTGGAGCAACTGCAAGATGCTCCAGCCCAGTTACTCTGAAGGAGGCTTAGGGCAGAGCAAGGCAAGATAGGGTGCCCTAAGAGAGGTGGACCTGCTCTGCCCTAACTGGGGCAGCCTAAGCAGGTGCAACCCTTGCCTCTCAACCTCAGGATATGGAACAAACTATGGCTGCCCACAAAGCTCAGGATACAGCAGGCCACTCCAAGAAGCCCCTTGTATTCACTGTAGAATGTACTGGCATCTCATCAGGGACTCCTTCTAAGGCAGGCACCCAGTGGCGTCACCAGACTGGTGCGGCTGGTGTGGGCTGCATTGGGTGATGCGCTCCGTATGGGGTGATGTGCCGGAGGAGTTTGACTGTCCTTTAGCAGGCCCCAGGCGTCAGCACACCCATTCAGGCCTGCTCCAAGGCGGAGCAGCAGCCAGAAGCTGCCACTTGTCTGAGGAGCTGGCCTGAACGGCCATCTGAGATGCACTGCGCAGATACACACTGAGCATGCCGAACAGCTTCAGAGGAGACTTCCTTAGAGCAGAGAAAGTCCGCGCCTCTGCACAGCCATTCGGCCTCACTCAGGAGGCGGAGCGGCAGCCGAATGGCTTAAGAAAGAGTACTGCACATGCACCAACTCTGACGCCTGCACAGTCTCCCCCGAAGCCAAAAGGCTTCAGAAAAGTACTGCGCAGGTGTCAGAGATGGTGCCTGCGCAGTACTCTTTCTGAAGCCAGTTGGCTTCAGAAACAACTGCGCAGGCGCCAACTTTGGTGACTGCGCAGTCCAGGTAGGGGGGGCGCGCATCCCAGGGATGACGCACAGACTTCCGCACCAGGTGATGTGCAGAGTCATGTCACCACTGTAGGCACCACAGCTGTTCCTTGTTCAGTGTGATCTGAGGGGTGTCTCCTCAGGAGCAAGTCTTCCCCTTGTGTCAATTACTTAGCATGCTCTGGAGCAGTTAGGGCAGCCCAGGCTTCCTGACTCTCTGGATTCAGCATAACTTTCTGCTCTGGATACAGAATAGTTAGGAGAGTGCAGTTAGGTCAGAGCAGGCTGAATTTGCTCTGGATTGTAGCCTAAGAGCACAATCCTAACCATGTCTACTCAAAAGTAAGCCTTATTGTATTCAGTGGGTCTTACTCCCAAGAAACTGTCTTTAGGATTGCAGCCTAACTGTCTCCAGACCTTCATCAATATAATTTTTGCTAAGTTCAGGCCATGGCTCTTAAAATTATCAGGTGCAACACAGATTGAATCCTATCCTGTTACTATTTTGGCCTCCCTGATAAGGCAAAAGATCTGGAAATTCCTTTCAGACCTGATTTGTGAGACTTCTCTGTTGATTGATCACCCTTGCCTAACAATCTTGTTAGGCACAATTGTTTCCGCCTTTTGCAAATTTCCCCAGCTGCTCCTCTTTATGATGGCAACACCTGACTGCACAGAGAGTTTTAATGTCTGGTCTTGTGTCTGTCAAAGACAGATACACCACCACAAACCAAATTGTCAGAGAAGCCTTCCTCGACACCCCAAAGCCTTGAAACAGCATGAGTGCTCAGAAGATGTCAGTCAGATGGGCAAAGCCTAATTGGTTCATACGTGAAAGGTATATATAGCCTTGTCACCAAAAGGAGCCGTTCATTCCCCAGAAGCTTAAAACCCATCATCTGCTCAGTCTCCAAAGTGCATTTAGACTGTTCCGTTGAAAATTGCATCCTCTTTGGAAAGACAGCTGTAGGCAGGTGGCAATGGCCATAAAGACGGCAATGATTTGCAGATTTGTCAAGATTCAGTATCCAGATAATAGTGGTGAATGCATCATCGTGCATTCCCAAAAATATCTAGGACCATCCATCAAAGAGATGGTGAGCACAATCCTAACCATGTCTACTCAAAAGTAAGCCTCACAGTGTTCAATGGGTTTTACTCCCAGGAAAGTGTCTCTAGGATTGCAGCCAGTGTTAGGCTGTCTTGCATATCTATTATTTAAAGTCAGCTGGGGAGACAGGTACTTACGAGACAATTTTTTTTCCAACAAAGCTTTAACTTCCACTGACTTATCTGTTTTTATGAAGCACTTCCCTATGTAGGATTTGTCTCCTTCGGGCTTTATGCTCTCACCTCCATTGTGAATCATACAATGAAAAGTTTCGCATAAACAGATTCTGTATTTTTGTGTGTGTGCTTGTTTGATGATGTTCCTGGAAAACAAGCAGCCTGTTCATGAAGTACTAATGTTTTGAGGGCTCTTGACGAGAATGGGGAAAACAAGTTTTACATGGACAAACAAAAAAGTTAACAGCTCTGCCACATTCACAATACACGCTTTTCTCCCCAAATCACTGGAACGAAAAGTCTCTCAAACAGATTACAGTTATTCATTTTCAATTCAAAGGCCTTTCAAATGATTTGGTAAGCTGTGAAGCAAGAAGGCAAGGCAGCCACAGTGCACTAGGAAAATGTTGCCAAAGGCAAGGTGTTTAAACCCTTTATTTTTATTGAGAAGTACTGAACCAGATAGCATGATTAAACATCTCTATATCTCTCTATAAAAGAGAACTGGATGGGGTCTTTGTAGACCTTTCCAGATTGATAGACCTGATTTCAGTTTTTTTCACTCAGTTGAAGATATTGGCTGCTATCAAATGGATCCCAACATGACAGCAGAGTAAGTACAAAATCTAATCAAGTCAGTTTTCTTTATCCACATACAAGCGGAATTTAACTATTATTGTGGGAGTAAAATTTCAAGAATATTTGTGTTCTCTGGAACCAGCAGGCACTTCTTGGAACTGGTGGGCACTGCTGTGCACTGGGCACTGGCACCATATGGTAGGCACCAGTGGGCAATGGGAATCGTTGGGCACCATCAGGAATTGGGGACTGGAGATTATCAGGGGGTAGTGGCAGAAAGCATCGGGCACCACTGGACATCCTTACCTAGCACCAGGCATCCCTCCTGGGCATTAGGCACCATCAGGCAGCACAGACCACCGGGCTCCACTGGGCAGTGGGCACCACTGGGAACAGGGACCACCAGGTATGAAAGGCAGTGGGCACCACTGGGCATCATTACTGGGCATTGGAAGCGATACTGGGCACCAGCAGGCAGTGGGAACCACCAGGTGCAGGGCACCACCACTGGACAGCAGGTACCACTGGGCATAATCAGGCAGTGGGTTATCACAGGGCACCCCTACTGGGCATAAGACACCCCTACCAGGCTCCCCTACTGGGCAGCACTGAACAACACCATACACTATGTGCCAGGCACCAGACACCATAGGCTTTTCCAGAAACCTAACATCCCTATTAGGCACTGGACATTGGGCACCAGACACTACCAGGTGGAACTTCTTATTTTTAGAATTTTTTTGGAATTGGGTCAATTTTCCTCATTGAACAGGCATTGGGATTGGCTCATGGAGAATTATTGGATGTATTTGTAATGAAAGATTCTTCAAGGATACCTTAGAGCTGCTCACGGTCTGGGAAAGCCCAGGGAAGGCTCCAAGAGAGAGTGGATGAGCCCTTAACTATCACCCAGCCCAACAGATTTCAAGGTAAGATTCAGATTCATAAAGTTCAGAATGTATGGTGAACCTAACACCATTTCCCCATAGGGTCAATGATCTGCTATCCACTAGTTCGCTGTTCACTAGCTTTTCCAGAAACCTAAACCTAGCAGATAACGAGAATTATCCATATTTATCAAACACTGATTGACTGAACTTTTCAAATATGGATTCCTCTCTTACCAAGTTTCAAAGTGACAGAAGGTTGTGTCATGTCAATTTTTTAAGTGTGCCTGAAAAGGTAGGAATTGTTAGTTTAACTATGAAATATGGAAAGACCGGCTACTGCTTCATTCATATGTGGTGTTTCTGAAGCATCTTTACTCTAAAATAAATGCCAGTGAGTTTAATGGAAGTCACTTCCAATCTATTTTTCACAGAAATGTAAATGAAGGCTGCATCTTAAACATACTTATCTGCAAATAACTCATAGATATCCCAGGGCACAATCCAAAGTAACTATGGGGAGTCCTTGCTCCGGCGTAAGAACAATTTGCTGTGGATTGCAGTATGAATTTCCCATAGGTTTTCATTAGATGGTGCAGTAACTACGGGTACACGTAATGTCTCTTACGTGCTCCCGTAGTTACTCTGGATTGTAGGGTCAGTGACTTATATGCAGTGCTCCCTTTTCTTCCTCACAACAACCCTATGAGGTTGCAAAAGATCATCCCATAAGCTATTATTTTTCTACCATATTTCTATCCTGACTCTTTCTCCTAAGTTACCTATAGTTTTCACACACACACATGGGGAGAGGGGAGCAGAGAAAAAAAGAAAAAAGAATATAATATATATATGACTAAAAAAGACTGGCATTCTTTGGAAGATCATCACTGAAGCCTCATAGACTTGGTGACTGATTCACTGTCTTTTTCTAGTATCTCAGTGGAAAATAATTATCAGCTATGCCGGGAGGGGAAAAAACTCCAGGCTCTTTTTATCCTGGGAAAAATAAATGTTAGGAGAACAGAGAGCGAAAAACTCACAAGACCCAGGTCCTGATATAGCAAACGTCAAAAAGAGAAATTTGTGGTGCTACAGGAAAGTATAGTTGGATCTATAAAAGGAAAGGGGCTGTGTGATCTTATACAGGGTTGCACAAGTACTATAAAAGATCTACAAAAGGACTGCTTTTCAAGCACTGCTGAAGCAAACCTGTGGAAATTTCCAGAAGCAAAGAAGTTAATTCCAACCAGCTTACAACTGAGGTACTTGTTCCAGTAGAATTCATGTGTGTCTGAGGCCCATGCCACACCTGGCTTTACCTTTCATGATTATAAAAAAGGTGCGTGTGAAAGTGTGATGGTTTGTGGGAAAAACCCTTTAGCTTTAACAGTTTGATTTGTATTACTATTTAATATATGTCTAGACTTATCTTTTTAAGAGTTTTTTAAAAATGAAGAATCAGTGACTGAGGGATGCTCTACCCCAACCCCCAGACCCAGAAGCATGAAATTTGCGGAGGATGTTCCTTCTGTGACAGAGGAGTCTCTAAGAACTGGTTTTTGGACATTCCAACCGAAAGGGGGTGAATTGGGGCACAACGCGTTTTCCTCCCTATACTTTGCATTGAAGAATCGGTGACTGAGGGATGATCTGCTCCAACCCCTGGACCTAGAAGCATGAAATTCGGGGAGGGTGTTCTTTCTGTCACATGAACACTCACCAAGAACCAAGGTGGAGAAATGTAACCCTTAAAGGGGCTGAAAAGGGGTGCAATGTGTTTTTGTCCTACACTTACCATGGAAGACTGATCAACATCCAGACAATTTGGTGTTTGGTGCCTGGTGCACTGGGGGGGGGATTGTTTGGAGGGAGGGGTTGCAGTGGGGAGCATGCTGCTCATTGGGGGTGTTGCGCATGGAGGTTGTTGCACATGAGGGGTTGATGCACAAGGGGTTGATGTGCACAGGGTTTTGAAGCGCATGTGCATGAGGTGTTGATGCACATGGGGGATGTTGTGCATGGGGGGTTGATATGCATGAGGGGTTGGTGGGCATGGGGAGTTGAAATTTTACTCCTGCAACACGGGTACACTTTTGCTAGTGATTATAATATAATCATTGTAGTTTATCAGTGGCATCACTATGTTTTTAGGAGCTGAGGACTATGCAGGTGACACTTTCAAGGGGGAGTGACACAACTAGTGGCCAAAATTAGGGGGGGGATTTGTATTTATGAATGACACCATCATTTGTTGGGTGACGGATATTGTTATATATT
This sequence comes from Cryptoblepharus egeriae, assembly GCA_030015325.1. NCBI lineage: Eukaryota > Metazoa > Chordata > Lepidosauria > Squamata > Scincidae > Cryptoblepharus > Cryptoblepharus egeriae. The sequence continues at coordinate 38,386,457 of JAREYC010000004.1, read as the reverse complement.
GAAATACATAAAGGGCACAATACAGAGTAAGGGCAGTGAGCAGAGCCCTAGCTGGGCTGTTCCAACTATTCTGTATCCAGAGCAGAGAGTTATGCTGGATCCAGAGAGTCCCTACCCTAACTACTCCAGAGAAGGCTAAGTAGGCATCAAGTAAGTGACAACTGGAAAGGGCTTGCTCCCAAGGAGACCCCTATCAGATCACACTGAACAAGGAACAACTGTGGTGCCTGCCTTATAAGAAAGCCCAGGAGACTCTGACAACCAGTAACAGCTGCAGCATGAGAATGGAATACAGCAGTACCTGTAGTGGAGGGTGGATGCTTGGAGTGGCCTGCTGTATCCCCAGGTTAGTGGCTGTTGTAGTTGTTCTATATCATGAGGCTGAGAGGCAGGGGTTGCATCTAGGCTGGCCAAGAACTCAGATATTTTTGTCAACACTGCCATACTAACTCTGCCTTATCATGGGTCTACTCATTACTATACCTGCTCCTGAGGTGGTATAACTCTGAGGAGCTGGAAGGGGGCATTTCTGCCCTGGAAACAGGCTCTGGACACAGAGTAACTGCTCTGCCCTCGGCAATGCTAAACATGCCCTCAACATACGTCTCCTGAACTGCCAAGATTACCCCAGATAGGGCAGTACAGGTTTGCCTGTTTTGGGGCAGCCAGTGGGCACAATCCAGAGTAACTATGGGAGCACATAAGAGACATTAACTGCACCCGTAGTTACTACACCGGGTGAAATTCATATTGCAATCCAGAGTAACTTGTTCTTACTCTGGAGCAAGTGCTCTGGTCTAAGACCGCAATAAAGAAATCTATCTATCTACTCTGGAGCAAGGACTCCCCATAGTTACTCTGGATTTCACCCTATGTTGCCTTAGGCTGCCCCAAGCCTTTCGCAGAGTAACTAGGGTGGAGCATCTTGCAGTTGGGTCAGCCCAGTGAGAGATAGAGTAATCCAAGTGGATTGTGCCCAAAGTTAATAGGTGACACCACCCATAGTGATCCCAATACATTTAGGCTGCACATATGATGTAATTTATTCTTTGTGGTCTGGTACAGGTAGAAGCCCATCACAGGGGTGATGCAGTGTGCTCTCACACAAGGTGACACAAATCCTACTGAGATCTCTGTTCTGTACAAGTATTGTATCCATGTGAGATATGAGTAGATACAAAGACAAGTTCCTGCCTGAGGAATTTACAAACTCAAATGCTCCATGGAGAAAAAAAGTGAAGTTGAAGATAAAAGTTGAAGATACTGTAAGATATGGGAACTAAAGAGTAATGCCAAAAGCTGTATATGGAAAAGATGGATTTTGAGGAAAAATCTGTAGGAAATTGAAAAGGCATACTACACAAGGTTTCAGGGTGATGGTTCCAAACATAAGGGGTAGCAATGGAGGAGGTTGAAAATCATTTGAGGAAATAAGCAACAGCCAGATGGCTGAAGATGGTGTACAAATACTGGTGTAACCTTCTAACACACAGGGACACATATTTTTAAAAAGTCTTTTGTGAAAAGGCCTCCCAAGTTTGCCAGTACAGAGCTCCCAAGCGATGTAATTTTTTCAGGATTATTTGCTTTCAAGTCTCAGGCCAATTTTAATTTACATTAGGCAGGTTTTTGCTCACTAGCACTGTAGAAGATTTGGTGAAATCTCATATTGTTGATTCCAATAGGCCACTGTACAATCAGCCTAATTTTATTCTGAGAATAAAATACTGAAGCAGTATTCTTATTCTCAGGAGAATACTGAAGTAGTGTTCTTATTTGATTGTATGTTATGGACGTATTGTTTGTTATTTATGAGTTGGTGTTTGTATGTACGCAGCCGTTGCCGAAGCCAAATTCCGGGTATGGAGATCATACTTGGCCAATAAACAAATCTATCTATCTATCTATCTATCTATCTATCTAATTTTATGTGAGGAAGAAAAGTTCCTCATTAGGCGCTAATCAGGCTTTTGATCTTCCATCCTCCCCTCCATAGGGAAGCCATTGGAGTTATCTTAATATGCCACCTTTACTTTTTAATACATTCATAAAAGCTTAATCAGATAAGAGACACTCCAGAGTTGGAATATGATTAAAGTATTTACACTGACTACATCCCAACATTGATACCATTAATTCAATAAAGCCTGCTGCATAGCTGTCCCCAAATTCAATCTACTTTAGCAGTTACAGTACTTTTTCATGCTTTCTTAACTATCAAGGGTTCACAGCCACAGCTTCAGCAACCCAAATTTGTTTACAACACTGGGGCTCAGTACCTGAAGTATAATGATATTACTTTGACACAGGCATCTCCTGCTAAAAAAGAGAAATCTCCTGGGCCATAATTTAAAAAGGAAAAAGAAAGTTGTATGCATAAACAGCAGTGAATAACAGATAGAAGCAGAGTTTGCATTGCAGTTTTTATTCAAGTTGTTTCCACTTTTTAAGTCAGTGGCGCATGCACGTTTAAGATTGCACTCAAAGTTTCTTTGGATCATGGCTGAAATAAGTACTAGGACCTTGAACAAAAAGCAAATTCATATCATGTTACTGATGTAATCTACTTACCTGGAATGTTGTTCTTTTGCTAGTGGAACACAAGATATTTTAGATTTCATTTCAGATGCTCAGGTAGCATATCACAATTAAAACTATATTTCATGTGAGGCGGATCTGATGTGGGGAATCTGATGGGGGAAAATCTGATGCCAGAATGGAGATCGTGATAACAGGATAGGGTCCAATGGTAAAGATTTGTCACTCAGTAGTGCCCTTCCCCACCGAAATAGCTTGAGATTAGCTGTCATGTCAATTTGTCTGACAGAATAAGCAAAATGTTGGGGAAACAAAGCCATTTTGAATGGCAGTCCTATCTGAGAAGCAGCAATTTAGCTCTCTATCCTAAAGTCCATTGCAGATCTCCCTCTCAAATGCTGGAGAGTACATTGTGAAGAAACAGTTTTTACTGAAAACAAGAAATATTCCTTAGACTAAGATTTCACTAACAGCACAATCTGTAGCACTCAAACTAGGTTTTAAATTGCTTCAAGGACAGAAACACAAAGAGCAACTCCATACTGCAGACATCTCTGCGCATTTTCAAATCTGCTAAACCAGTGAAGTCACATCTTGACTTTCCAGATGCTCAGGTTTTATTTTTACTCCTAATTCACTAATAATATTTAAAGCCTATTAACAGTGATCATTTACCAAGTTGCGGCGTCACCTCTTCACAACTCCAGAGCAGTGGGCCCAGTGGTGGGCCATGCAATACAACCATACAACACACATGTCTTCCTAACCAGTGGTGGGCTTCAGGGGGTTCTCGCAAGTTCTATAGAACTTTATGCTAAGGAGCACCTGGTTCTGAGAAACGGCAACTAATAGGACATAGAACCTGTTGTTAATTTAGATTATTAGGACATAGAACCTGTTGTTAATTTATTTGAATCCCACCACTGAGTGGTCCTCAACCTTTTTGGCCCCAGGGATCAGTTCTGTGGAAAGGAAATTTTCCAGAGACCAGCCCAGAGGTGGGAGAGAGTTCTGCCTCTGGCAACCTGGAGGGAGGGCTTCCCCACCAAGATCACAGCACAGCTGCCTCCAGCTGTAAATCCCATTATAATAAATAGAGCTATTGCTAGGTTACTGTGGAGAGAATTGCAGGTGAAAGCCCAGTGTCTCAATGCATGTCCACTCAGAGCAGGGATTTTCAACCTTTTCCAGTGCAGGGTGCATTGAAATGCACAAAGCCATCCTAGTCACTCTTATTGGAGATGTCACAGAGCAATACATGTGGAGACAGGACGTGCATGTGGGGACAGAATTCTCCATTGGATATCATAGCAAAGCATCCCAGTTTGTCATTTTTTTCTCGTGGAACAATGTGATTCTCAGAGGAGGAGCACATAAATTAAATCAATCAAATTATGGTCCAAAACATCGATGTCACTGGTTGAAATGTTATGCTTTCACCTTGGCTGTGCAATTAGAATGTTTTTTAATGGGTGGACATGAAACTGTTTGGAACAGAGAACTGAAAAAGCATTATTTCCTTTTCCTGGCATTTCAACCCATCTGAAGAGACTAGAGTTTACTTTAAAATGTCTGCCCAGTTTTAACCAACTGTTCAGAAAAAAAGAGCTATAAAAATGCACATTTCTGTTTGCAGGTGTAGAATTTATTAGTAGAGGTTTTAAGTGATATTTCCAGCTTGCTACCCAAGCATTTAAGGATAACACCTGCAGTCACACATTCTCCTTTGGAAGGGGACATAAGTTCAAAGGACACTGGCAGACCAAATGTCCTCTGTCCTTCTCCAACTTGTTAAATCCAACACATCAGGAGCCATAAAGCAGATTATGAGATTATTCTGAGACTCAGTTGGAATCCTTTGCATTACAGAGTCCGGCAATGAGAACTCACACTATGACTTTGATATATTGCAAAGATACCTACTTCAGGATTAGCTTGGGAGAAAAATATATACATTATTAGATATATACGAACAGCGGCATAGTGCAGACCGACCTAATAACTCAACTATTTATTGCTAACTATTCAGTGTACATAGAACCTGGATAGGTAACAATAAACCAAACACAAGTACAGTTTATCTGTGGATTGTGTGGATTTTACTCTATCTGGCTGGGGTCAACTTAGGATAATATAGACCAGGGCTTTCCAACCTTTCAACTTGAGGGCTCCTGGACCCTTAACAATTCTGTAGTAGAAGCAATTTCTGCAGGTGTAGCTTGTAATCTAAGATTAGAAGCTTCACCTGCTGAAATTCCCACCTCTATACAATTGTTAAAGGTCCTGGAGCCCTCAAATTGAAAGGTTGGACAGTCTTGATATAGATCCAATGGACCTTGGCTTCTGCTAGTTTTCTTCCATAACCTTCTCATCCTGAGGTCTTCTGACTTGTAAAGGTAAAGATGTCTCCTATAGGTTGCCTGTTAGTCATGACCAACTCTAAGAAAAGTGTTCATTCCCACTGAAGGGCTGAATAGCTAGCACTGTCCGAAGATGTATCTATGGTCATGTGGCTGGAATGACTGAACACCAAAGATGCACAGAACACAGAAAAATGCACAAGTAACAACTTTCCCACCAAATGGTACCTTTTTATCTGCAGTATTTGCATTTACATGCGTCCAAACTGGCTGGCAGCAGCTAAGCAAATAACAGGTTCACAACATCATGCTGTACTCAGGTCTCTAACTGACAACTTGCTGACCTTCAGGTCAGGGACTGTGACACACCATTGTAACTTTGTGCTGGTGCAGAAAACCCATCATGTCATATACATGATGTGGAATTTAAATCAGTTTTGAAATAGCTCCTTCCTATCAAAGGTTATGGACATAAAACTAAAAAAAAAACTAAAATAAAAAATGCATTGAGCTCTATGGAAAGTGAAAGTGACCTGTTTTGTGGTTTTACTTATAACTATAACTAGGTGAATGTGCCATAGTCTGATGGAAAGCTAGGCTGAGAGGAATCCAAGGAAACCAGAAAGGTCCTGATCCAATGAACTCAGCCCCCCAAATCACCCCACCCTGATGATTGCATAGACCCCTATGAAAAATGAATGTGAGCTTGACAGCCGCATTTACTCATGACTAAGCAAGCATGCCTTGGCTAATGAGCAAGTCAGGCCAGGGGAGAGCTTCCAGAGCGGTCCTGATCCTGTGCACCTGGGGCTCAGTAAATGTGCCACAAAGCAGCTTCTTCAGCAGGAGTAAGATGAAAAATAATAATTTTTGATTTGTAAAGCCAAGTGATAGTCTCATTTCCCCAAGCCTAATTTCCTGTTCTCATCCTTCTAGGTGCCTTTTTGGGAGGGGGGAGCATGTTAAGGCTGTTTTGATTTTTTTATATCTAAGTCTAACACAAATAAAAAACATGAGGATTTAAAACTAATTTAAACCCAAATCACACTGAACAGGTTAAATAAACATAAGAACTTAAGTTGAACTAGACATTTGGTAGGATTAAAAATCTTACTGGTTGTTTTTTGGGGGGAAGGGGAATTGAGGTTATTCACTTTAATTTGGTTTCTTTTAATATATTTAAAATTATTTATTTATTTTAATATGATTTAACTTCCAGCACGACACCACTTTGGTGGGTCCTGGACAGACTGTCACTCTAAAAAGTGGGTCCCAGGTGAAAAGGTTTGAGAAATGCTGCAATAAGGTGTTAGAAAGTTAGCACCCTTGATAGGGGTTATACCACTAGTGACCAAAATGTCTAAAATCATGGGTTTTTAGGAATAATACCATAATGGATGCATACTGTTTAATGCATAATTTACAGGAGAATGTAATGAAATTCACTGTTACAAGATGAGGCAATAGACATTGAATTGGATGCTTTAAAGTGAGATTGGACAAAGTCTTAGAGAGCATTGATAGCTCTAGAGCACAATCCTAACCATGTCCTCTCAGAAGTGAGCCCCATCGTGTTCAATGAGTCTTACTTGCAGGAAAGTGTGTTTAGGATTGTAGCCTCTTATAGAAGATAGCCAGCATATCATTAATTTTAATCTAGTTGTTCTTGCCTTCGCATCAATAGCTTTTTGCAATATCTTGCCAGGCTTCTTTGTAAGTCTACAGAAAGGGAATCATTTTGCGATTTCATATTCAGTATAGGCTAGGAAGGTTTACTCAATGCATACTATCAATTGAGAAGATTCCCAGTGACATTGATGGCTTCATTATTCCCCCAATCTCTTTCTACTTCCTTTGAACTTTCTTTGAAGACAGAATTTTAGGACACTGCTCTGAACTGACATGTACATTTCCTCTTTCATTCCTAAACAGATATATCACATTTTTTATCCCTGGCATATGTGCCACAGATAATTATGCATGAAGATCAAGAAAAGACGGGTATTTTTTCTAGACAAATTATAGGTCAGTGAACTATATGGTGCTGCTGCTGAGAAACTAAGCAATGCACACAAATTAGTTTTTTATGAGATCCGTCCCTTCCCTTTATATTGGAAAGGTTGCTTCATCAATGACACTTCTCAACAGTGACACAGTTACACCTCACCTGACATCAGCCACTCTACAAGCTTCCAGTTGGAGTAATAAAGGAGAAATGAAATGTTGGTTGTTGTTGCTTCAGTACTACCTAATAAGAAAGTAGATTCATATTTAAGCCAAAAGTAATAAGAATGGAACTGAGTTGCGGGAGTTTGGATTAATCAATGGAACCTGGAATTCATGGACATACAGTTTTATCTATGTTATACAAGACCATCCTTTATATGTCTCTATGATCTTTGGGTCAAGACATGATAGTGACAAAAACTGCCCATTAGAATCAACTAGGGACAGAGACTGAATTGGACCCCAAACTTGGAGGTGGGGCCCTGGCAAAAATGCATTGTGTTGGGTCCCATAGCCCATGAATGGGGAAGCCCTGCTTTTCCACTCTTCGAGGAGTGCTTGGCAGGGACACATGACTGGGCCTTTTGCATGACCATAACTAGGTTCTGGAATTCCTGGCCTAGGGAGAGTCATCCAACTTCTTTCTTGATTAAGTTTCATTGTCTTAAGACTTTATTACAGCAAGTGTGTTTTTTAGTCAGATTGATGGTTCTAACTCCCTGAAACTCATTTGACTTTTGTTGTTTCTATTGTCCTTGTCTTGGACTACTTGCTGTCTTCTAATTCTCTTTTTTATTTATCTCTTTTTTTAAATAGTTTTTTTATATTATTAAGTGAATACTTGTGTTAAGCTGCCTTGAGTGTTTTAAATAATGAGATGGGATATAGCTTTGAATCTTTTTTAAAAAAAACCAACTAAATACAATTTTATCTCCAAGACTTTTATTGAGAGATGCATCAGAAATATGATGCTAAAAATCTGTGAAGAGCCTGGCCATCTTTTTGCTAATTACATAGTTAAAATGTACTTACTGTGCACCATATCTATATGTAAAAAGCTAATTATCTCGGATGAAAATTATGACTTTTGGCCATGGCTTGTAGTGATTAAGAATTCAATTCAGAACTATTCTACTCAGTAGGGGATGAATAAAATAAGCTAACAAGCTTGCTAGGTGCATGATAGGAGAGGCAGTGAAGACATTAAATACCTCTTTATATGAATAGTCAACAATTTAGGATCACAGTAAGTGCAGACATCACCTAGTGGAAGAAGGAAAAGCATGGAGTTTCAAAGCATGTGGTTGATGGTTATGCTGTCCTATCTGAAGCCACTTAAAGTCAATTTAAGAATTAGCCCTTTGCTTGGCAAACAGATAAGTGATTGTTCAATGTTGGTTCCCAGTGGCTTCCAACACTGAAGTTAGGACTGATGACCTGAATGTTTTCAATATCGAAATATTTTTGTACATCCACAACTTTGTTACTTTCAAGTTATTTATCATTGAGTAGATAGAAAGATAATTTCTGGCAATGTACATAATAAGTCTCAACCCTTACCTCTTCATTCTTGATAAAATAATTGCACTGGTGTATCAGAACAACAGAGCCATATATTAACCCAGAAAACAAAGAGTACACTGAGTCAGCAAAAAGCTCTTAATAAAATCACAGTTTATAAATAGACACATAGATAGGCATATCTGAAATTTGCAAGAACAGTAACATATTCACCTTTCTATCCCCATCGACTAATAGAGTTCTTGCCTCTTTCTGATTTATCACCCTTGTGATTGACTTTGCCTGCTTGAATTATAACTCAGCCTAGAAGCTCTTCATCCAAGATACTGATCCAAGCAGATTCTTGTTTCAATCAAACTCACATCTGGGATTTCAAAAAAGTCTTTCTTGTCAAACACTGGCCTTTGGTTGGCACTTATGTGTCAAGAGACGCTTAAGTGTCAAGACCACCCTTTCAAAATGCTCAGCCACTCTGTATTTGCAAGCATGTCAGTGTATAGAAAGCCTGATTTGCTTCATTTTTGGAAGGAGTTTTTTTATTCTCATATGTAGAAAATTTCTGACTGCAGTAGTAAAACAGATAGTACTGATTTCAAACTGATGTAATTAAACAGAAGATGTGAAATTTCAGTGGCCTATAGGTAATGGTCTTCATGGAAAATTAGGAGAACCTCCCAAGGTTAGGTGGAGCTGGTAGCAATTGGAGTCACACTGTACAAAAAAACAAAACAGACAAACATAGGGATTTATATACCACCTTTTCAGGTCATCAGATTTCTCTTTTGACTTTATTCTCAAGGTGGTTTACATAGGCAGTCTTACCCCAAATCCAGAGTAACTACAGAAGCATGTAAGAGACTTTACATGCACCCATAGTTACTGCACCACCTAGTGAAAACCTATAGGAATTTCATATTGGAATTCAGAGTAAGTTGTTCGTACACCAGAGCAAGGATTCCCCGTAGTTACTCTGAATTTTGCCCTTACTAACTCTTGAAGGGTTTTACAATTCAAAGAAAGGTTCTCTATTTCAAGAACTCCTACGTTCTTAGATGTTACCTTTTAATGTCCAGTCTCACCTTCACTGGCTCACTTTAATGCCTTTTTGGATAGACTTCATTGTAACTGTGTTTCTTCACACACTCCCACAGTTCAGCATCAACATCTCTCCATACATGACTTCCGGTGTTGTGGAGCTAGCAACCTTCAGATCTTCAGGCAATTTTCAGTGGCTCAACCATCTAGACCAGACCTTCTGCCCAAGAAGTCATTGGTTTGGTACTTTTTGCAGTAAACTATGAAGTTGAACCAGTAGTACAGAAAGCAGTACATGAAGAAATGAATTGGACTTTGCAGATATCTACTGTCTCAACTGTACTGCCCACACTAATTATTTTATTTGCATCATTGTATCATGCTGTTTTATACAGAAGAGCGAGTGTGATATTATAATGTGTCATGCTACAAAGTGGAAGATCTAGATTTGCTGAGTCCAATTCTATGCAGGTCTACTCAGAACAGAAGTGAGTCTTATAGTAGTTAATGGGTGTACACCCAAGTAAGTATAGTTAGGATTACAGCTTCAGTTATCTTGGACTCAGTAGCATAGCCAGAGGTCAAACAGGGAGATAAATACAGCTGGTGCTGCAGTTTACTATGTAAGTACACTACCCCCCTCCCCACCACTCTCTCTCACTCAGCCCAGTGGAAGAGATAAGCCTTAAATGTCTGTCGAAATACATGTGCCATGCAATTTTAATGGTTTCTAATACATTTTATCATTCTTGATGTTTTTAATTGATTGTATTTTTGCTGTTCTGAGCCACCTTGAGTCTTTATAAAGAAGACAGGATATAAATAAAGTTGTTGTTGTTATTGTTATTGTTACATCATCTTCCCTGCTAAGAAAATTCTAATGCCTTGTTGCCACTACAGGGAACGCCATGCATATCAGGTCCCCTCACCAGACTTCTGATTCTCTTGTTTTTACTGTGGATGAGTGTTGTGCCATAGGTACTGTTTGGTTTGCAAGAAACAGCAGATGTCCCAAATCAACTTTTCTAGGCCCCAGTATAAATCCTATGCAAACTAGATTCTCAAAGGTAAGAAGACTTGAGACATCAGCCTGGTCTTGCCCTTCATCTGCACGTTTGCAAACTGCTACTTTCCAAGGAAGGTAAGAGAGGTTTTTCTTGGAAATGAATTTTTATGTATGAGTATGCTGTGTCTCCTAGAAGATAGTGGTAAAAAGATGACATTCTGAATGCAATCAGCTGCCAGAGAATTAAAATTAAATCAGATGAACCCATGTTCCTCTAGGTAGAAAATACAGCACAGTCCAGAATCTTTCCCTCGTATGCTAAATCCCCAGGGAATCTGTGACTAGTGCTCTAGTCCGGGATGTATACTGTGACTACCAGTTTTTATTGCCGTGAGCAGCCTAAATATAATTGGAAGTTAATTTACCATGGAAACATTAATGATATTTGAAATCACAGATGAATGCATTTGAGAGATAACAATGAGAACCATCATAGCAGGAAAGTATCTATCAAAATAGCAGTAATAAGTTTCTCCACTTCTCAGCTGTGCCTATTAACGTCTGCAAGACTTTTTCTTTTTTTTCTTTCTTTTTGGTACTTATGTTGCAAACAAATGGCTTCTTTCTCCATTTGTAAATAGAAATAGCATTAAATACAAATAGCATTGTAAATAGAAATGGCATTTAAAAAATGCCAACATGGCCTTGGCAGCCCTTAAGCAGCATTCTTTGCTTGTCTGAAGCCTCACTTTAGAATTTGAATTACACTGAAACAGCTAAAATTGTGCATACATCAAGAATTTCCAAAGGACCACAAAGGGGACAGGGGTTGGTCTAGTGTCATTCTATACATGGAAGGCTGCCCAGCTCCCTTAATTTTCATTTCTAAGTACAGTGCTACCTTGCTTAACAAGCGCCTCGCTTAACAAGCATTTCACATAAAGAGCAAAAATTTCCAAGAAATCTTGCTTCACATAACAAGTTCCGCTTCACTTAATGAGCAAGTGTGCTATGGGCACACTTGCTATGCAGCCCTGATGCTCCACATGGAGAATCTTTAAAAGGGCTGCAGGCCAGCGCTACCTCTAACTGCCCCCAACTTGGGGGCAGTTGCCTGGAGGTGCCAGAGGCAGCTGCCCCTAACTGCCCCCTAGTGCCCCCACCCAACACCTTGAACCTCCAGCAGCAGCCCAGGTAAGCTGCGTCCTAGGAAAGTGTCTTTGATTTCAGCCTCCTAACCATGTATACCCAAAAGTAAGCCCCATTGTGTTAAATGGGGGTTAATCCCAGGAAAGTGTCTTTGATTGTAGCCTCTTAACCATGTCTACCCAGAAGTAAGCCCCATTGTGTTAAATTGGGCTTACTTCCAGGAAAGTGTCTTTAGGATTGCAGCCTAAGTAGACTTCATAGGATCATGCACATTGAAGGCATGTTTTGAATTCAATTCCAGTATTTTTTCATCATTTTTACATACAGTTAATATTTTTATATGAATATTTTTGGGGTTGTGGAACCAATCGCCTGAGTTTCCATTATTTCCTATGGAAAAATCTGCTTCACTTAAAGAGTGTTTCACTTAAAGAGAAGGCCTCCAGAACGAATTAAGCTCTTTATGTGAGGCACCACTGTAGTTGAAAGTGATGTCTGGAAACAATGCTTTATTCCCATTCTTCCAAAACCTTTTAGCATGGGACCCACTTTTAAAAAAATTAATCTTATTGCTGTCACACAAAAATTTCTGCAAATAGATTCTCATGGATAATGCCTTCAGGGCTAATGTTAACTCTCTCTCTCTCTCTCTCTCTCACACACACACACACACACACACACACACACAAACAGAAAGAGAGAGAGACACAAACAAAAAAAGTTTGAATCCACATGTCATATGCAAATCAACATTAGGTAAGGCAATTTTAGCTTTTAGACCAGCACAGAGATTGAAAGAGCAGAGCATGCACTGAATGAATAACTTCTGGGTATAACTGAACTGTGTGGAAAGAGTGGAATTGTTGAAAAATAGCAAAGGATACCGGCAGTGTTTGTATTTCAAAAATGCATGACATTTCTTTGTTTTGGCCTCTTCATATTTGCTTTCACCAAATCAACAGCCAATGGAGTGGCATAAAATACAGATTTTAAACAAAAGACTACCACATTATTTTTAATTTATCATTTCAGTGAATGTAAATCTTTAAAGTTTTTTTAAATGTACATATCAGATGGTCCAGACTTCTTTCCCATCCAGTCTCTTCTTGTGTGCTTCCACATATTGGCAGAAATTGGTAACTGAACCTTAAAGTAAACCTCACAACAAGGTATTTGACACCTACCACATGCATCCATAGATAGATGTATAGATATAGGAATACCTTTGAAATGTAGAATCACCATCTGTCAGCATGATACATAGTTTGATTCAAGTGTTTTCGTAAAAGATTTAAAGTACAGCTTGCTGCTGTATATTTTTATCCATCATGTATAAATCAGTTAAAGACAGAAAATAGAACCAAAAAATGTCTGACCAAATCCTAACACTGGAAACACTTATTATCACCAGTTCCTTATTTTTTAAATCAAGGTTTCATATGTCAGTCTTCTATGGCTAGCAAAAGAATTACCTGGTGGATAGTAGGATCACCACATGTCAATCCTATATGTATTCATCAAAACATAATTACTGTGGATAAACTTGGTGTACAGTATATAAGGGATATACACAACTCATCAGCATCATCCCCCAATTTCTCAAGCAGCATTTCTCAAACTGGATCCATTCAAAGCCTCCTTTGGATTCAAGACAATTTCAGGTGGTTTGCATAGCATCTAGTTCCACCACCATTGAAAATATAAAGCTGCTGGGCTGGACAGGCTCCAGATAAACAGAGACAAGGGTTTTGTCCTGAAAGTGGGGAAGGCTATGTGGTTGGAGATGTTTTAAAGTCTGCATTATCCTTTGACTTCTGAGATGGAAATTCAAGGTATGCAAAGAACACAATGAGCACATTGTCTAATTGTCTAATGTCTAATTTCTCAACCCCCGGTCCGGGGACCACTGGAGGTCCTTGGCAGCTGCCCGACCAGTCCGCAAGAGGACTCCTCTAAGTGCATCTTCCAGTCCTCGAAGCAGGAAAGCTCTGTCGGAGAATTGTGGCCTCAGAGAACAATCCTATGCCTGTCTACTCAGAAATAAGTCCCACTATAGTCAGTGGCACATACTCCAGGAAAGCATGGATAGGATTGCAGCCTCAGAGTCCAATCCAATGCCTGCCTACTCAAAAATAGGTCCCATTATAGTCAATGAGGCTTAGGGTGTAATCCTAACCATGTCTACTCAAAAGTAAGTCCCATTGTGTTCAATAGGCCTTACTCCCAGGAAAGTGTCTTTAGGATTGCAGCCTTACTCTCCAATGAGAGTGACTAGGATGGCTTTGTGCATTTTCAATGCATCCTGCACTGAAAAAGGTTGAAAATCCCTGCTCTGAGTAGACATGCATTGAGACATTGGGCTCTCACCTACAATCCCATCCACAGTAACAGAGCAATAGCTCTTTTTCTTATCATGGGATTTACAGCTGGAGGCAGCTGTGCTATGCTCTCGGTGGGGAAGCCCTCCCTCCAGGTCACCAGAGGCAGAACTCTCCCCCACCCCTGACCTGGGTTGGTCCCTGGAAAATTTCTTTTCCACAGAACCGGTCCCAAACCAGGGCCAAAAAGGTTGAGGACCACTGATCTAATGGAAACTCTGACTGACTGTAGTTTAGGTTTGAAGCCTATACTGATGACATCACTTTAGGCTATGACATCACTTCCAGATTAATGACATCATTTCTGGTGGGATCTGATAGACTGTCACTCTAAAAAGCAAAGTGTATGTTTCTGTAGTTTTTTTGGCCAACTGGCACCACAGATAAGAGAGCAGTGGACTTCAGGGCTTGGCAGGCCCCCTATTAAGCAAGGGCTCTTTGCTAGTACTGTCCTGCACTAACACCTGATGCTGACCTTGGAAATGGGACCTTTAAATATAACTGACAAGGTTTTGCACATTTCATAACCCATCAAGAGAGTTTTGCTATACTCATAACCTCCAAAATGAAATGTGTCATTTTCCCCCATAAGTTATACATTTTAAAGTTTAAAAATAAACACTGCAGGAATTCTTGTGAGGTTGCCTGACCCTACTGATCCCTTGTCTCCTGCCATCGTGAGTGAGGCATGTCATTGGCACCAGAGCAATTTGTTGCTCATTTATGCTCAGAATGGGTTCTCAGCTTGGAGATTAAGAGGTCAGGGAATCCACTCAATTTATTTTCTTTGTTTGAAGAGTCAGGTTGGATTTTTTTTAAAGCAGCATGCATTTTGTTTTGCAGATTGCTAGAGGCCTTGGCTATGATTTCTGATAAGATGCCTGCTTCTTGACTCAGAAGTCCTCTTTTAATGGGATTTTGAAAAAAGAAAGCGGCTTGAGGCAGAAGAGAAGAAAACTTAGTACAACTGTAAAAGATCAGAAGACAGTAAATAAAGATCCCAAAGCTGCAGAAGTTCAAACACTGCTTCATCTGCTCACACACACCCTTAGCTTAGCAGCCCTGGCATCTACTGTATCTCACAGCATCCTAGTACCCAACAATCTATAAACCTGAGATATTTGTATTGTTCTACTCAATTGGTCTAATTTCCTGATATTTAATTTCCTGATATATAATTGTTCTAATTTCCTGATGTGGTCTTTCCACAACAAATATGACATTTTCCACACCACAACATGTTAACGGTTACACGATGCTTGTGCAAGAAGAGACTGAGCACATTGGGGCTTACTTTTGAGTAGACATGGTTAGGATTTTGCTCGTTGTCCAAGAATGTCCAAATAGAGAATTGGCTAAAGGTCTACATTGGGGTGTCCAACCTTTCAGCTTCCCTGGGCCTCATTGGAAGAAGATGAGTTGGTTTGGGCCGCACATAAACACTAACAACTTTTTTAAAAAATGTAGGACAAAAAGTAGGATGTCCTATATTTTGTCCTACATTTTTTAAACCTTGGGGTAAGTCTCATTGATTTTAATGGGGCTTACTTCTGAGTAGACATGATGCATAGGATGGGCAGTGATCCTCTCCAAGCTAAACCTTAGAGTAAGTCTCATTGATTATCATGGGGTTTTCTGCTGAGTAGCCATACATAGGATTGGGCTCTCAGACTGCAGCTTGGGAGTAAGCCTCATGGGTGACCAGATGACTGGAAAAACACGGATTTATCCGGATTTTTAGCCTCCTGTCCAAGTGTCCTTCATTTTTGCATTATTGTCCTATATTTTGGCTTCATTTTGAAACTTCGTGATAGTGCACAGTATCCCATCATGCCATATGTCATTGGATTCATATTAAGGAGCAGAATCCAATGCAAAAAACAGTTTGGAGATAGCTCCTTCCTATCAAAAGTTATGGTCAAAAACCAAAAAACAAAAACAAAAAATACGTTTTTTGGCAATTTTTTTCAGCAGGTAGGAATTTTGGCCTGGGATTAGGAATTTTGGCCTTGGGGTTCAGGAATTTTGGGTTTGGCATCTGGTCACCCTGGGGCTTACTTCTGAGGAGACATGATGCATAGGATGGGCTGTGATCCTCTCCAAGCTTAACCTTGGAGATATGCTGCAATCCTGAACACACTTTCCTGGGAGTAAGGCCCACTGGGTACAATGGGCCTTACTTCTGAGTAGACATGTTTGGGTTGCAGCATACCTCCAAGGTTAAGCTTGGAGAGGATCACATCTAAGAGACAGGCCACCTACTGGCTAAGCTCCTTGAAAATTCCTTGTGTCATTCACAAAGGGAAGGCGGGAGACTCCACTCCACTGTTTTTTAGGCTTTCATCATTGGCATCATCACCATTTCACTACTAGCATCAAGTTATGCGGCATCACTCCCTTTTGCCCCATTCCTCCCTACTCTTTTCCACCTCTCCCCTTCTCTTCCCTCCCAACCTATACTGACTTACCAGCATCAGTGAATGTCCCTGATCCACTGGCATGCAGATCCAATCACTGACCATTTGCACCAGTGTACAGGCAGCATTTTGCAAATCCATAAAGGACCTTCAGGTGGCATGAGGTCCAAATAGGTTTTGGCCGTAACTGAAAAAAAAAATCCTCCCATTTGCAGCGGTTGAACCACCACATGTCTGTGTTTTTTAAAAAAAGATTGTTAAAATGTGTAAAAGATTAAGCTCATGGCCTGAAAATTATGGGAAACCATGTGAGGAAAAATTTAGTTATAGAAACTTTAGTTATAGAAACTAAAAAGTTGGTTTTATCTTGCATCCTGGAAAATGGAGGTGCATGTACAACATGCAGATTATTTCTGACAGGAATAAAGTGAAGAAGAAAAAACTTCAACTAATCCAACTCAGCTATTCCACAAGTACTTTAAAGCAGACATAGCTAGTGAGATGGAAAAAAAGACTAAAAGTACAATTATTATAGATTTACTTTGCTGGACCTCTGGCCTTTGAAATTATTTTTAATAAGAGAGTGAATATTAAGCTTTGGCTCTAGAGTGATAATCTGAGAAAATGACAAAGATTTCATTTAGGGTGGATCATGATCCTATTTCATTGTTAGCTTGTGCTCTTACTATTTCATGGTAGATTTAACTGCTTACTCTGTATTCAAATGGGATTACTTTTTATATCAAACTGAAATACTAGTGAAGAATGTCAGGTTGACAGCCATGGAAAATGAATTCTCATTCCATGCAGAGCAGGTGCGACTGACTTGGCAAAGCAAGTACCAGCCTCTACAAATCATCCCCCTGCATACTGGTGAAAATTCATCTCTACCTTTCCTTGGATATCTTCGATCCCCTGGAAGACTCCATTCTTCTATTGTGCTGTAGTACTGAGCCATAAGGAGGTCAGCCAAGGATATTCAGGTCTAGAGCAACATTGCTCAGTGTTTGTTCCCTGATGTGCCACTTTGCATGCTCTACCCATTGGAAATTCTACTGGAAGTGAGTGTTAATAACGTCATCCTCAATTATTTCCAGACTGGAGGCCGGACACAACACAGCAAATACCAAAAAGAGGTATTTTCCATGCATGCAAGAAATTGAGCTACAGCCATCACTGCCCAGCACTGGAACTTGGGGGCAGCACCTATGAGAGGGGGGTCCAGCACATACATTGTTCCAGGGCCCGAGAGCTACAGAGGGGCCCATAACTGAGCTAGAAAAAAGCCAGAAGGTTAGCTCATCAATATCCTTCAGACCTTGATGATGAAGATCTTGCAGAAGAAATGCAACATTTACCAGTTGTACACAAGGCCAATTTTGGAAAACGAGAGCTGAAACCTTTAGAATTGCTAAATTTGTTAACGGAATACAAATTGTGTAAATTATTTCCAAATGTTTGTATTAGCTTGAGAATATTGTTGATAATTCCAGTGACAGTAGCATGTGCTGAAAGATTTCAGTAAGCTTAAACTTATAAAAAATTATTTGTGGTCTACTATGTCACAAACTCGACTTGTTGACCTAGAAAGACTAAGCATTGAGTCTAGCATTGCCAGACAAGTTGATTTTGTTAGCGTTATTAGAGATTTTGCACATTAGAAAGCCAGAAAAGCACTTATTTATAGTTAATATTTTTTTCTAATTTTTTCCTTGATAAGATTTTAGTATTTTATATTGTCAAAGTACTTGATTACCAGAATATTTTAACATAATGTTTAATATGATCAATAAATGAGCACTTGTTGAAGTTTGTTGCACATTAATTCGCCTCAATTTTTTTAATTTCAAAATAATTTTGCAAGCCTTAGGGGCCCCAAATGGGTTTTGTACCGCCTTAAAAAATTTCTCTTGGAGGCTCTGCTTAGGAGTCATGCAAGTACTAAAGCACTCCATCTCAAGTACCATCAGTAGTATGAGTACCACTTGTTAAGAAACACTAGAGCAACATCTAGAGCAGTTACAGAACCATTTTAATGGCTTGTTTGTTATGACAAGTTCTCTATGACACAATGTTGCATCTCCAAAACCCTAAAAACCATTTCCAGGATTAACAAAGCAAGTGAACAGGGACAAATCCACCACCCCCCAAAAGTAGTGTTCTGCTGTTGTTCCATGTTTTCTGAAGAAAACTATGCATGCTTAGTTCTTGTCAGTATTTTCTTCCCCTTTAATGTTTTTAAAATTTTAAAATTTAGATTGACTAACCCTGCAATCCAGAGTAACTACGGGAGCACATAAGAGACATTACGTGTACCCGTAGTTACTGCACCAACTAGTGAAAACCTATGGAAAATTCATACTGCAATCCAGAGCAAATTGTTCTTACACCGGAGCAAGGACTCCCCGTAGTTACTCTGGATTGCACCCATAGGCTACAATCCAGAGTAACTACGGGACCTTTTACACCAATGTAGTTACGGTGCCACCCATGGGAAACCTATGGGAAATGCATAGAGCAATCCAGAGTAAATGCCTCTTATGTCTTCCCGTAGTTACTCTGGATTGTAGGGATAGTTATATTTATATATGAGAAACTAGGGAAATGAACAAGTATGCAGAAATCAGAACATAATTTTTTTGGAGGTTGGCCCCATTTTACTTAGGCATCAGACACTGAGCCATGAGAGTTTGGAAGACAGGCAGGCAGACAGACATGTTTTGTAAATTAAAACTTTCAGAATTATTAGCAGATAACATTTCAAGGCCTCTTCCACCATAGTTGAGAAGTAGGATAGGGGTGCAATCCAGAGTAACTACGGGGAGTCCTTGCTCCGGTGTAAGAACAATTTGCTCTGGATTGCAATATGAATTTTCCATAGGTTTTCACTAGTTGGTGCAGTAACTACGGGTACACGTAATGTCTCTTACGTGCTCCCGTAGTTACTCTGGATTGTAGGGTAGGGCAGCACTTCAGTACCACAGAAATTTTCATTTCTAGCCTAGGTCTAGCCATAGATGAGAGTGGTGATCCTTTTACGATGTGCGTGGGATGGTGTTCATTTAACTATGGTAATCCTTTCATTTTATCATAAAACCAGAGCTTCTCAAATAGGTGTTCAAGGCCATAACATTAAATAGCTGGACTCACCCACTGTTTCAGTTGTTAGTTTTGAAAATAGCAAGTATACCATTTTTTCCTCTCAAATGCAAATAATATTGGGTTTTAAAAAAATAAAACTAGCACTTGAGCCAAATTCCTAATCTCATTGAAGTCAATTCTGCCATCAGCTTCAAACAACAAACAAGGAATCCCTTTCTTGTCACATTTTCCTTTGGTCTTTTTTTAAGCATCAGCAGCACTTCAAGTAGTGTTGTTTACTGCCACAGAGCACCACTTTGAAGTGGTTATGAACGTGGTAATGAGGCAATCCCTTTGATTTTGCTTTTAAAATTAAAGGTTCACGGTCACTTACCCTCCATGTTAGGTCACCATTCAGAAGAAATTATTTGCAGCCACTCCAGTGATTCTCTATTTTGTACTATACTGTACACAATACTGTATACTTTTTATAGCCTAATATGCTTTGGACACAGATGTCTGGTGAGCCAGAAGCAAATCAGAAACATAGGACACAATCCAGAGTAACTACGGGGAGTCCTTGCTCCGACATAAGAACAATTTACTCTGGACTGCAATATGAATTTCCCATAGGTTTTTACTAGGTGGTGCCATAACTACGTCAGCATAAATGTCTCTTATGTGCTCCTGTAGTTACTCTGTATTGTAGGGATAGAAAGCTGCTTCATAACTAGTCAGCCCATTGATCCAACCAGTATCATCTGATCCAGAGACTCTCTCAAATTCCAGAGAATTATCTTTCCCTCTTTTACTTGAGGACTAACACTGAAAGAAAGATTTCAATGCTGATGGTTAGTCAGAGATAATATATTTCATATAGAGTTGAATAGCATTTGTGATGCTGCTGGTAGTGACGTCATTGGTGATGTCATTAATCTGGAAGTGATGTCATTAAGCAGGTCATAAGGAAATATGTACTTTTTCTCATGCTGTATTCTGTTTTCAGATAAAAAATATAAGTGACATTTCTTGCCTGCAAAGCACACCTCTAGCTCAATTCTTTTAAAAAGGAAGGCAAATAGTTGAACAACCTTGGATCATTCTCACAATGTTTAATCATTACCTTATAGTCATTAATGTTCAGGGTGATCAGATGCCCAAACCTCAAAAGGAGGACAGTGTCTTGGATTCCTTTCCGATACCATATTTGCCTACTCACAAGTAAAGCTGTGATATTGGGTACTTTCATTTTCCTATAGAGCTCAATGCATATTTTTTATTTTTAGTTTTTTTGCCATAACTTTTGATAGGAATGAGATATTTCAAAACCAATTTTTGCATTGGATTCTGCCCTTCAATACAAATCCAACAACATATGACATGATGGAGTACTGCACACCATTGCAAATTTCCAAAATGAAGCCAAAATTGGGGACAATGAAGCTCTTTAGGAGGACACTTGGACAAGAGGCTAAGAAAAGAGGACAAATCCAGAAATTTCCAGTCATATGATCAGCCTGTTAATGTTGCCTCAATATTATTGACCTCTTTATACTACTCTGTATAATAGTCTCAAATATGTATATCTCATTGTGTCCATGTTGGGTCCAAAACCCCCTTTTCCACCACCTTCTCCAAAATGGCTATGCCCAGTTGTTTCCTCACAGTAGAGTAACAGGATAATGTTACTAGAAAGAAGTAGCCATCTTTTCTAGTTCTGAGCTGGTTTTTCAAAATTCTGGGGGGAAAATGTGTCCAGAGCATGCTGGAAGCTTTTAAAAAAATGCAACCTCACTTCGCAACTGAGGTTAGCTTCCAATGATCAAAGAAAATAAACTAATGTTGATCATATTTTTATGATATGGAAGAGACTACCATTCAAGTAGGGCCACCTCAGCACAGCTCAGCAACTGAGAGTGGTGATGCTAGAAGGACAAAATAAAGAGATTTCAAGGGCCGCATCCAACCCCTGGGTCTTTTATATGACACAGTGCCAGGGTGACCATATGACCGGAAAAACCCAGATATGTCCAGATTTTTAGCCTCCTGTCTGGGTGTCCTACATTTTGGCTTCATTTTTGAACTTCGCGATGGTTTGCAATACACCATCATGTTGTTGGATTCATATTGAAGAGCAGAATCCAATGCAAAAATTGGTTTTGAAATATCTCCTTCCTGTCAAGTTATGGCTAAAAAACCGAAAAACAAAAAATATAAAAACAAAAAAATACATTTTTTGGCAATTTTTTAAAGCTGGTAGGATTTTTGGCTTGGGAGATAGGCATTCTGGCCTGAGGGTAGGAATTTTGGCCCTGGGGTTCAGAATTTTGGGTTTGGCATCTGGTCACCCTGTGACACACCTGCTCTAGGGTTTTGTTCAGCAAAACCAGATAGTGGAGCAAGTATACTTTGTAATTTGTCTAATCAGATGTTTGTGAGGACTTTGATTTATAAAACTCTTTCTGCTGGGAAAAAGTGATTGCAACTCTTTTTGTCTACCATAGACAACAACTCTTTTACTGTTTTCTTGTCATTTTCGGCACCTCTGGCAACATTTTCTAAGTGAAGTCAGTCATGTTATATTACTTTCCACTTTCCTTACAGCAGTCACTGGCTCTTGAATTGAGATGACATTGTGCTATTGATGGTTCTGAAAATAGGTTTAGACCCTTTACATTTCTCAAAATCAGCTTTTGAGAGCTGGGAGGAGGTGGCAGCTAGCATGCTGCCTGATCTTTCTTTTATCCAAGTAGACTGTGCTCTGCATTCATCCATTCTCAGAGCTGCAGGATGTGCACACAATACCACTACCCTTACCTAAGAGTGTGACAGCTCAACCATCTTCTCCTCTCACTTCCCAGGCTTGATAAATACGGAAGCAGAGGAGGAGGATGAGTGGCATCAAAGCAGATCTGGCTCATTTATGAAGCCAGTTCAAGTGGTCTCTGTAAGTCAGCATTTGCAGCGCTATTTCAACACCCCCAGGCCAGTGTGCATCCTGTGCCAGGACTTGTGCTGGCCTAACTATGGATTAGGATTGCACTCTCAGTTCTTCCCCTCTCTGGGAAATACTTTCTTGCTGGCCTGTTCCCATGGGAAGAAACAAGAACTTGGACTGCAACCAAGGGTCGTGACTGATGCATATTATCATATTCTGAGCATAAGGCAATAAGGAGTGTCCACTTCTTGATCCCAGGCTGTGTGTATTCTCTATCTGGCTGCACCAGCTGGGCAACCCCTCTCCCCAGTGGTGGTAACATCTGACATCAGCCTGCCTTTGCCAGCTGTATCTGGCTTGATAAGATGAGAGCACCAGCAATATCCATGCGTATATATAATCTGCTATCAAGCAGTCCATTTTCTGCCAGTTAATACAGATTTCTTGGTAAGTCAGTGATGTAAATAGCTAGTGTATAAAAGCTTCTACATTTGACCATTGCTTTGCTCTTGGACCATGTTGGATACTCACAGGCTCTGCTATCCAGAAAGTCACCTGAAATGCTGTGTCAGAGGATGCCTTCAGATGCCTGGAGGTATTCCTGTAAGTAGATCTTGTTAAGTTTCTGAGGAATAAAGTTTATCATGAGGTCCAACATGGAGGCAGTCATTGGATCCATCTGCATCCAAAGGAGCTGAGCTCTGCTAGTCCCACCCCACTCTCCTGCCTGCCTCCTCTACCTGCCTAGAACTTCTCCTCCCTGCCTCCCCACATGGCCCAGAGGACTGTACTTGTGCACTTCCAAGTGGCAGATCACCAGAATCCAATCAGTGCTGTCCCACCACTGGCTCATGCTGGGCCAATTCCAGCACTCAGCTGACACTAACCCTCACAAATATACTTTACAGTACATTTGTAATGGTGCATGCTGGTAGTAAGTAATCCTGAGAGCTCAGGATTAGGCTCTCAGACTCACTACTTCTTCTAAAAGACACCCACTCATGAGTAAATCAATCCCATAAGAGGAAACAAAAGAAGCAAAGCAGCAGCAAATAATCTGTGCACCCAAAGTCAAAAAATAACACCAAACTTAGAAATCTTAAAATGATACTGTAAGAGGTAGGAGCAGCACAACAGTCTTGGTAGCACTCTCAATCCTCTTGGATAAGCTGTGAGTCAAAGATTAGACATCAATGAGATTAGTATTATAAAATGAGCAACCAGATTGCATAATAACATTTGACAAACACCCATTTTCAAATCCTTGCCTGGATGCAGCATAACCGCTGATTATATTTTGTACACTCCAAATCAAAAATAGATTGCTTTCGCG
Source organism: Cryptoblepharus egeriae (assembly GCA_030015325.1). Taxonomy (NCBI): domain Eukaryota; kingdom Metazoa; phylum Chordata; class Lepidosauria; order Squamata; family Scincidae; genus Cryptoblepharus; species Cryptoblepharus egeriae. The sequence goes on along the minus strand of JAREYC010000004.1, from coordinate 38,362,694 downwards.
ATGCAATTATCACCCAGGGCTGAAATCATGGGTGCCTATGAAGTGATTTATCTTTTAAAAAATATAATTACTTTTGCCTACAAAAGTTGAGGAAATAAAAACAAGCAATAAACTACACATAGCATTTCATTAACAACTAAAAAAAAAAATCCAAGCAAACATCTGTGATCGAGCACTTCAATTGATATTGGATAAAAGTCATAACTGGCAGCAGCTGGGTGAATAGGAGCTCCAGCCATTTAAATTGCCTTCAAATTGTACTTACTGTGCAGCTAAGTTCAGCAATAATTGCCACAACCTTCAACTCTGAAAACATCTATAGCAACACACTTGCATAATTCCATGGTTTTCGGGGTCAACTGAGGGCAATCAGCTATAAGGCAAGGAAATAGCCTCTATCTCTTCCACTCACTTCACTGCTCTCTCTTTAAGGAAGTCCAAATGTACCACTGTTGCTGAACTGGTTTGGTATCATTTGCATCATCACACTGTGCCAGTGCAAGAGATCTCAGACCTCCCAAATCAAGCACCAGATACTGAACAGGACAAGGAATGAAAGAATGAATGCCATTTCTTATTGCTCCTTGGAGATCCATAAATATGTACTCAATTTTTAAACACTAATAAACATCCTGGGAAAATCCAGTGCCACATTTGATGGGATATGGGAAGAAGATTTGCAGGAACATGCATGCTCACTAATTGCATGATGCACACAAGATCCACATCTGCTGAGAATGTATCTGAGAGTGTTCAGATTATAACTTTAACCAAATGGTTAACCAAATTAGAAATCCTAACCAAATTTCCAGCACTGAGGTAAGGGCAATGCAACTCCAAGGTAAAGGAATACATTTGTTGTTTTTGTGTAGTCAATCAGTTGTGTCCAACTTTTTGTGACTTCATATGAGTTTTTCACGAACACATATTCCCTTACTTTGAGGTTGCCTTCATAACTGCCCCCAAGTGCAGGATTAAACACATATCCCACTGGCAAAGCTATGCAGTGCTGGAAACTTGATTATGATTGCACTCCAAACCCAGGCCCAGGGGCCAGATGCAGCCCTCCGTCCCCTACAAGCAGTAGTCCCCTACAAGCTACTTGAATGAACACAACCAGAGCTGTGCTCTGTTTCGGTTTAGAGAATGTTTCTAGGGCTGAAACAATCACTTCCTAGTTGTCCCCAAAACCAGAAGTAACTTCATGTGTACATCAAATGCCTTAGAAAGTGCTTGGGAGCTAGGGAAATGGGGGTCCATTTGAGTACGTACTTTATTTCTGTGGTGTATGTTGGTGCTTGGAGAAATCCTGGAAATTTTAGCCTATTCATTATCCAATTTATTCTTTCATCTACATTTTGTCTCTATGTATTTATTTAAATTTAATATTTAAATTTAGTTTCTGGCCCTTGACACCGTCCCAGATATTTGATATGGCCCTTTGACTGCAAAGTTTAGAGACTCCAGATTTTGACAATAGTCACAGATATACCAGAAATAGATTATTCAGTTTTGGGCAATAATTCTAGCCCTTATGTGGTGAGATTTGGAGATGATATATTATCTCATTCATTCATGGGACAGTTAAGATCCTCCCACGTAATGCAAAAACATGCTGTGTTGTGTAATTTTAAATAGATAAGAGAAGAACAAGAAAAGGAAAATTATAGGAAAACTATTCTATCCAACTTTCCAGTGGTGATGCAGTTACAATACAACCCGTAAGTAAAGGAACAAACATCCCCTTAACTTAAGGAGTCGCCCATGACTGCCTCCATACTGCAGGATGCAGCACAAACCCTGTTGGCACAGTTGCAACGCTGCTGGAAAGTTGGATGGGATTGGGCCCTTAGTTGCTGAAAGGAGCAGTTTTGCCTGCACTCGTATAAAACTATTTTTACTGGAAGATAAAACATTCCTTTGACAATGTCCGGTAGAGAACATGTTGGAACTGAAGAAGCTCAGCTTGCATCACAGTTCACATAATCACTTGGCAAAGTACAGTCTGTTCTTCTGTAATTTATAGGTGGAAAGATTCCATGATAATACATTTGATAAGGTGCATCAGGTTGCCATCTGATGTTGGAGCACAATACAACGTGAAGGGTAAAGGAGACAATGGATGAAGGCCAAGCTCAGTTCCAACTACATTTACTTATTGTTAATCTCCTATCACGAGCAAAACATAAGAATACCCCCTTTCACTCATTATTCTTGAGTGCTTTACCCGATGTTGCGCTTTCATCTGCATAGCTAATTCTATTTTATTTGATTTGGACAAAGAACTGGGATCTACTGGTATTTCTTCTTGACACAGGAAATTTTTTTTCACGCAAGCTTGGATTTATAGAAAGTACCAAAAATGATGTGATGAATGGACTTTTTTAAAAAAACTACCTCTGTGAAGAGCAAATTTAATTAATCCTCTCGAGCAACTCAAGCTACCTGCGATATCAAAGCAGTGCACTCTCCATTGACTCACTCCTAATCTTGTTCAGAGATAGCCCTTGATGTAAAAGTATTGAAAGTGCCACAAGACCTTCTATGCATCTTCTTCAAAACTTCCCACAATTTGGAATATGGGCAGCCAATGAGTGGGTTGGGTACCATCAGTGGCACATGTTACACGGGTCTGTGGTGCACCAGTTTGACAACCAAACTTAAAAAACAAACCTGGCCTGTATGGGTTTCTTGCTTTGGGGGCAACTCCCAAACATGAAGGGGAAATTTGGTTTTTAAGTGTTTTCTTCCTTAGCTCATGCAAAACCACACCAAACGGCAGTAGCTTTTCCTTTTCCTAATAGTTTGGTTATAGGCTAGCCAGTTGTGAGTGCTGCCACCTTCATTTTGTTTTGAATTAAACAAAAATTAATTTATTTTAATTTTGATTGAAATAACTGATTGAACAATACAGTTATATGCTGATAGGTCACCACTGAGAACGATGTCATTCACTTGCTCACCCCTCTTACCTTTTGGCCTCCTGTAAAGGTGGGTCACTGGACCTACCGGTATATCAATCACCAGGCTTATGTCACATTTACCATTACAGTTGTACACAAATGAGTTCAGAACACCAAAGCCACATGAAAATGAGGTCATTATCCTAATTGCCACAGTTGCCAAGTCTTCCAACAGATCCTGAGAATAAGACATCTGGCACAAGATATGAGAGTGCAGAACACAAAGGACCCATACAAATAGGACTTTAATAATGTACTGAAAGTTATTAGTAATAACTCAACTTCCAACACATTGGAAAAGCCCTGCACATTAAACTGATGATGGAAAGTGAAAAAAAGCACAACTTACCTGAGAATTATCTCTCAGGTAATAGCTGCTCAATAGGATAGCACAAGTTATTTGCACCAGACTAAGGAAGCACTAACATGCCATAAAGCACCTCCATGACACTGAGAGAACAAGGTAGGCCAGTGCAGGGAATTGCAGTGGCCTCCCTGCACCTCATGATGGTGAGTTGCACTGGCCAACTTTGGCCAGCACAGGTGACTGTGGGGACAGGGAAGGATAAGGAGGAGGCAGGAAGCATTCCAGGGCAGGGGGTGGGTGGGTGGAGGATGATCCTAGAGGCAGGTGGACAGGGAGCAGGAAGGGGGCAGGAGGACCCACTATTGATGCTGGATCCCTACCATATTCTCTGAGCAGCACGGGGCAGCCTCAGGCTGCATGGCTTGGCTCAGAGCTGTCCCACTGAAATCAGTGGCACAGATCTTAATAGACCAATTGGTCTGCTGCCGTGTTACTGGTATAGGGGGAACATTTCCTCTTCCCCCATAGAAGTGTGTCAGCAGCCCTGAACATGTGCTGGATTTGGGGCAACCCAATGGTCCCTCTATTCCAGCTCTATGCTGCTAGTCATCTTGTCTTAGGACCATACAAGCCAACCACTTAATTCAGGTTTGTGCTACAAACTTTATTTCCTCTTTCACATGGCTTTCTTATCCAGAGGACGTTTATCTTTCCTTCAAAGAGACACCACACAAAATACAGGTTGAGTCTCAGCATCCATGACCGTTCCATTTCAGGAACCTCTGCTGATGCAGATTTTCCATGTTAAACAAAAATAAATAAATTAAAAGATTAGTCTGCCTTTTGAAAATAGCCTGCTCAACATGGTAATGTGGCAGACAATAAATCATCCTCCCTCTCCAGAGCTTAGAAGTTTTTTAAATTTATTTTTTAGATCACTTCCTAATTGTTTTGCATTTTGTTGCTCCTCCCAGGGGAAAGGAAGGGGTCTGCCTCCCGGATGAAACAAAGCTATTAAAAGACACAGAGAGGGAGGGGGAGAGAAAGAAGTTGATTTATTGCCTGAATGCCACATTACCATAGTAGGGAGATTATTTTTAAACCTAAAGAAATGTTTAGCTTTTAATTAAATTGGCCAACCTCATTGGTACAGTACTGAGATAAAACCATGGGTGAAAAATGCTCCGATAATTACATTATAGCAGTACCTGATTTGAAAGCTGATTGCTATTCTGTGTTGAATACTGAGCTGTTAATTTAGCCTCTGCTCTGACTGGCTTCACCTTCATTGTGGTTTCTTCTTAAGCCATTTTATCCATCAAGGTTAAGTTACCAAAAGCTAACCTGAACTTGCTAGATCATTGCACAGCACCTTGAATGATCTGGTCAGATCCCCCTGAAAACTCTGCAGTACATTTGGAAACTAATTAAGATAAATGCTCCAGTTTGAGCTGATCACTCATTTAGATCTAAGGTCTTCTGAACAGTCTTTGCAAGACTTTAGATATGGACTATTTAGCAAATATCCTTAATTAATTCATAATTAGCTCCCTAATTAGCTCTTTTGCCAGCCAGCTAAGCAGAAGATGACTCGATTAAAACAAAACAAAAAGGAATTTTTTTCCGCTTTGAAACATAGCTGTGTGAAGCATCTTCACTCTACTTCCTGTTTGAAGTATAGTGTTAGTAATAGGATCATGAAAACATATATTAATAGAAACATACTGAGTTTCTGGTCTTTACTTTCAGAATGGATGAAGTAGCAGCAACAGATTAATAGGATTCTGAGACTTGAGGAAATTCTTCAAATCTGCCCTACACCATTCTGCCCTAAATCTTCTCCTTCTGGCTCATGTATAATTTCTGTTGTTTTACTGGGAGTAGAGCAGTGGTTCCAAATTACTCCAAGGGAGCAGGGAATCTCTAAAGTGGTAGCAGGGGAGAGGATGAAGCAAGGGCAACTGAAGTATTGAAGGATCAGTAATATTTTAAATTATCTGGGGGATCCTAGAGGGTCCTGGAGGCTTGCAACCCCAACTCAATCCTCTTCATTGCTCCCCTGATTTTTTTATTGCAGAACAAAGCTCGCTTCCAGTTTGTGAGCAGCTGCACAGAAGCTTGTAGAGGGGCTGTGAGCCTCCAGAACTCTTCTGGGGATTTCATTATTCCTGGAATAACTTTAAAATACCACTGGATCCCATATCAGCAGCACTTCATTTATTTGCTATTTTCATTTCTCTCTCTTCTTCCCTCATGAAACTCAAGGCATCATGCATTTAATTGCTAGGGTATTATCCATCTATACACTGACCTAGACCTGCTTTAGCTGTATCTAGGGTTGCCATATGTCCAGAAAAACAGGGACAGTCCCAACTGTGGCGGGGGGGATTGTGTTCACATATTGCAAATGCAACAGAGGGTCCTGTCCTAATTTTGTTGAAGATAATTATGGTAACCGTGGTTTATTATGTCCATATCATGTCCACTTGGAGGACTGGACTCTTTGGCACGATCTCACCTGTCCCACACTCTCCCTTTCCTGCAAAAGAAAAGTATTCTCTAGATTCTCAGGTAATTATACAGTTACAAATAAGTTGGGTGCTTTTAATCAGCCCAGACATTTTTAGTTAGATGTACAGAAACTCCCCAAGAAATTTCACATCTTCTGGAAACTGTAGCAGAATTCATTTGGGCCAGATTCTGGAATTCCCTACAGTGCCCCAAAAGCAGCTGAGTGGGAAATATAACTGTGGCATAACTTTTGTAGACAAAAAGAAGTATTTTCAAGATGTTGTAGTCAGAAAATGATGAATTTTGTCCCATTTTTAGTTTATTTCCTTGAGTCATGTAACAGTGATTAAATGTCACAATCCAATAAGGACTGGCAGAAAAACCATAGTTTAACGTACTATTGAATATAACACCAAGAACCTTGGCATGAATCAAAAGTACATGGCAGAGGTTGAATTTATGGTATTTCTCTATCCCAGCAAGATAGCAGGGATGCATCATGCCACAAGTAATGACAGGGGATAATGCAATGTAATACTCTTGACTCTGATTCACACTGCGCCCATGCATTATTTCAGAGAAATTATAGATAGTTCTGCATCTGGAAAACAGAGGTTGTCAATGCAATTCATTGCAAGAAACGCACAAAAAAAGTAGGGCAATGTTGGGCTATACTTCAACTGGGCAAGGTTGAATGAAAGTATACCAGCCTTCAACAACATAGGCAGCAATCCAAACCTCCTGTTAGGCTGCCTCATGCCCCAGTACAAGTTCTGTGTATATGTATACGTATGGGTGTCACAAAAGTGCCATAAAACACTTCTTAGCCACTCCTGGAAGAGGGTTAGTTCAATGCATAGACATTCACTTGCCTCCCTGCATCACCTCAAAAACTACTAAAATATTTTGTAGTAAGAACTATTGCTTTGCTTATATTGCAATACTTGTATTATTTTTGTGCATTTTTTACTCTTCCTCCCCCCTTTTATATATTCTTTATATATAAAAGAATATACCCCCTTGATAATATATATGGTTTTTTCAACTTCTGTTGTTTATTGATTGATTTCTCTTGATGGATTTGTAGTTCAGTTTCAGTACCTTTATTGGCATACAAAGATGTATTTCTATTATACCAGTGGTGGGCTTCAAAGAAATTAAGAACCTGTTCTCTGCCCATCTGGCAGCCACTTTTAAATGGCTATTTTTAAACTTTATATGTCCTGTCTCTCGTTAACAACCGGTTCTATAGAGTAGGTGCAAACCTGCTGGAGCCCACCACTGTATTATACATATGTATAATATGTATTATATATGTATAAATAATACATATTACATATACATTATACATGTGTATAAAAATATATGAACTGAGAAGCTTTTCCAAAGGAATAAATGCTGAAAAAAGCCTCCTAACTATGCTAACTTAACAGGCAGCCCAAACCAAACTAGTGCAGGCATAGTAAGGCAACAGGAATTAGAGGAGAAGGTTTCCTCAGAGTGAGGAGATGTTTTTTCCTCTTGCCCTTAGTAACAGTCCAGCCATTCCAATGGGGCTACTTGGTTCAGTACCAGCTAATGCTTCTGCCTTTCTGCTACACTTACCTGTGCTGACAGGAAAGATGGGAAAGAGGGGATGTTGGATTTAGGACATGGCTGCTTTATTGGCCAGATCACTTCAAAAAGAGATGGTGGTGGTGGCAGTGATAAATAGTGGGAAGAGCAGCTTCATTTCCTTCATTTCCTTTCAAGATCCCAGAGCAGCTCTCCAAATTGACTCTTTTTCCTCTGGCTCATATCTTTACAGACTTCCTGAGAGACCTTTCTTATTGTTCTTAAATAAAAAGTAGAATTTTCTTCCAAAGCAGTTTGCTGAAGGAACAAAGAACCAAAATTATATGTGATCCAGATATGACAAGGGCTGGACAGAAACAAGTGAGGAAGGATAGAAGGAGAATCAAAGACACATCCTAACTGGGAAAATTACTCTAACATGAAATAGATATACTGCCTTGGGTGTCCTCTGGGAAGAAAGGCGGAGTACAAATCCAATAATATATATATATATATTGTACAATATATACAATATATACATATACATATACATATACATATACATATACATATACATATATATATATATATATATATATATATATATATATATATATATATATATATATATATATATATATGATGCAATTTAGAGGCTATGATGCCTGATAAGACTAAATTGCAAAAGCATATGAGCCAATACATGAGCACAGCTCAAAAGGGCATTGGGAAGGATACCAGGGGCTCAAAACATCAACTGCTCATAGATAGAACTCAAAGACTCAAAGACTCAAAAGGCCCAAGACTCAAAAACCAGACAGACTAATCTGTGCACAGCTTGGATTGACTACAGGAAAGCCTACGACTCAATGCCACATACATGGATCTGTGAATGCCTGGCATTATATAAAGTAAATAAGACCTTAATGACCTTCCTTAAGAACTCCATGGGGCAATGGAAAACAACATTGGAAATCAACTCAAAAGAATTAGCACAAGTATCGATCAAGCGTGGCATATATCAAGGAGATGCACTGTCTCCCCTGCTGTTCTGCATTGGCCTGAATCCCCTAAGCCAAATAATAGCAAAGACTGGATATGGGTATAAGTTCAAGAGTGGAACTACCATCAGCCACCTCCTCTATATGGATGACATCAAGCTGTATGCAAAGAATGAATGAGACATCGACTCATTGATACACCTGACAAGGATCTACAGTGAGGATATTGGGATGTCATTCGGCCTGGATAAGTGCAGCCAAATGATCGTAAAGAGAGGAAAAGTGGTGAAGACCAGTGGGGTAGAACTACCAACAGGGTACATAACAGATGTAGAGACTAACTATAAGTACCCAGGTATCCCACAATCCCACGGTAATCATGAAGAGGAGGCAAAGAAGACAGCAATATCCAAGTACCATCAAAGAATATGACAGATCCTGAAAAGCCAGCTCAATGGGAAAAATAAGATACATGCCATCAATACATATGCACTGTCAGTCATCAGATACCCTGCTGGAATAGTAAGCTGGCCACAGAAAGAAATGGAGGCGGCCGATGTGAAGACCCGAAAGCTCTTCACAATGCATGGGGGTTTCCACCCCAAGTCTAACATCCAGAGACAATACACTAGTCGGAAAGAGGGCGGCCGGGGTCTGTTGAGCGTCAAAACTACTATCCTGGATGAAACCCAGAATATCCAGGAATACATCACTGAGATGGCACCCAAAGATGAGCTGATGAGAGGATGTCTCCAGCAACAACAGCAACAGCAAATACAGAAGGAAGATCAAACTGAGGAAGTGTCCCGGCAAGATAAGACCCTGCATGGGATGTACCATCGCCAGATAACCGAAGTCGCTGATATTGGGAAATTCTATCAGTGGCTGGAAAGAGCTGGCTTCAAAGATAGCACTGAAGCCCTCATCATGGCAGCACAAGAACAGGCACTAAGTACCAGATCCATAGAAGCGGGGATTTACCATACAAGAGAAGACCCAAAGTGCAGGCTGTGCAGAGAAACGTCAGAAACAATCCAACACATTGTGGCAGGGTGTAAGATGCAGGCAGGAACAGCATACGTTGAACGGCACAACCAAGTAGCCAGCATCGTGTATAGGAACATCTGCTCAGCCTATGGACTAGCCCTTCCCAAGACCAGATGGGAGACCCCTCTGAAGGTTGTGGAGAATGACAGGGATAAGGTCCTGTGGGACTTCCATATCCAGACAGACAAGAAGGTACCACCAGACATTGTGGTGGTAGATAAGGCCCAGAAGACAGCCCTGGTGATAGACGTAGCGATACCAAACGACAGCAACATCAGGAAAAAAGAGCATGAAAAGGTGGAAAAGTATCAGGGTTTGAAGGAGGAATTAGAAAGACTGTGGCAAGTGAAGGTGAATGTGATCCCAATAGTGATTGGAGCACTAGGGGCTGTGACATCCAAACTGGAAGAATGGCTCCAACAGATTCCAGGAGGGACAGCAGAACACTCAATCCAGAAAAGCGCATTGCTAGGAACAGCTAAGATTCTGCGCAGAACCCTCAAACTCCCAGGCCTCTGGTAGAGGACCCGAGATTGAGGATAACATAGATATGGCATCTCCTAATTCCCCAAATTCAAAGAATTTGGGCCTATGTATCCTGAGTTTACTTTGCAGTCAAGGCTGGCATCCAGAGTTGTCTAGATCAAGCATTTGCCAAGTACCATGCCCTTCAAAGGATTCACCTGCCAGCCCCTGAATCTTTAGTATCAGTTGGCACCAGTGCCCAACAAATCATTGGGGAATCAAGTACAGGGATTTGCTCCTCAGCCTATGCCAGTGGTGTAAGTAATGATAATGTAGCCCAGTGCAAAACTCAAAATGTAGCCCTGTAAGTGATGTCGTAACCAGAAGTGATATATTTTTCCATCAGGTATTTTTAAAAAGAAAATTGTGGAAAAACCTGCTTCCTTCTCCTCAGCAGTTCACCATCATTTTGCTCTGCAAATGGCATAGCTAAAGCACCTGTTATCAGAGTTGAAGATTTTGTTTCCCCCTCAGCCCTACAGCAACAAAATCAAATTTAATTAAGTAAAAGTAAAAATTGTGTCCCGTATTGGATAGGGAAACTGTGCTGGGCCAAAGAAAAATGGTTATTATTTCCCTGCTAAGTATAAGAGGAACACCACTTAGAAGTGCCTGTATACCCAGTTAGCATGGATAACTGTATAATGATATACCGTATGTACTGTATATATTTACTGAGAGCTGATTCATATAAATACCTTATTAGTTCCATATAGTATCAGAACTACATCTCATTGGCTCTCAGAGCCATCAGTAACATGGGAAAATTTGAGTTAAGAAAATCCTCTTTTTGTTCCATAGGCTTTTGTATTCTCATTTTCTGGTTAATTGCCCATAACATTTGATAGAATAGAGATATTCCAATGCAGTTCGTTTTATTGCAAATCACAATTCCAAACGATATATAATATGATGTTGTTATCATTCATACAGAGCCCATTTTTCACATTTTTAACCTTTAGTGTCAAGCTCCCTAAAGCCCCCTAAAGCTTATAGCCCTAAAGCTCCCTTGTAGCCCCCTAAAGCTTATAACCCGGTGCAACTGCACCCCCTGCACCTCTCTTAGGTACGCTATTGATCTATGCTCCTCTGCTGGCTGTCCTTTTTTCACAGCAAGGTCTGGGAAGGAAGCAACCAGGATCTTATTCACAAAAAACAAGACTCAGTTCCTGACCTGCAAGACTTTCAGGTTGAGTTCTGTGGGCTCAGATATCCAACAATTCAGACTAGGAAACTGATTTGGTGTTATTAAACCAAATCCAAAGGATGGCCAATCCATAAGGCTTGTGTGTTCAGTTATGACAAATCTAACCAAATCCATTTCTAGTCACCAAAGACTAAGCAGCTGCTATTAATGCCCTTTCCTCTTCCTCAAAATGGGAGCATCCTTGTGGCACAACAGCTGGCCGTAGTACCTAAATATTTGGTCCATTAGTCCTCTTGTCTGTCACATTTTTCACATGCAGCTATTGTAACGACAGCACCATCTGTATCAAGAAGTCTGGAACGAGAACCCACCTGCGTTTGTTACAAGAAAAACTCCTCCTCCTCTTATTTTGTCAAAACAACCTACTGTTTGCAGTTTGTAGTCAGTGGTACTGTGGGGGTGGCAAAATGCTAACCTTTTCAGGCACAGGGACACCTGTATAATGCACTCTTGGCCTTCAGAGTCAGTTAGCACTGCAAAACCCTTTGAATTTTGATCTCCCTCCCGTAGGGTTGCCATAATTTTGTATTTGCTTTTGTCTCAGGAAAGGGAAGTATTCAGGGTAACCATATGTCCTCTTTTTCCAGGATACGTCCTCTGTTTTGGCCTTGTATACTGGAAAAAATAACTTCATTGTGAAGTTTCCTTGTGAGCTTCATTGTCCTCCTTTCCTTGTGAGCAGGCAACATGTAGAACTAGTTTTTGTAACTATAGCCCCTTGAAACATGGAGGAAGGTGTTACATCACCTGCACTGTAATATTTTGATTCCAGAAGAACCCTGCAGTAGCATTTGGAAGTGGTGCATGCCTGCGCATGTCTGTACAGGTCCTTAACTCACTGTTCTTCTGATGGTTCCTTGACAGAATAGTAATGTCCTACTGGCTAGCACTACTGCCATATTTGTACATGTATAATATAATGTGCACATTTACACTGTTGCAGAGTGGGTTGTATGTTTTGCCTCATGGGTACACAAAGGCAGTAGGGACCAACAGCATGGCCACTGAAAAACATTCCAGCATGAAGCTAATGATGTTCATGAAACCCTCAAAAGGATTTGAGGGAGCCTTACTTTGGCAGTATTGGTTGAGACAACGGTTCAGAGTGCTACTCAGTATCAACTCTGTTGGCCACCATCTTTTTTAACCATGACCTCAAGATATGGTTGGCATAATTCTCTTCCATAAAATTGGGACTGGACCCTCTACCCATTTGCCAGTATGTGAACACAATCCCCCCAAATTGGGATTGTCCCTGTTTTTCGGAACATATAGCAACCCTACCTCAAGAGTCAGTCATACCCTACAATCCAGAGTAACTACAGGAACACGTAAGAGACATTTACGTCAATGTAGCTATGGACGTAAGAGACTTAGGGCACAATCCAGAGTAACTATGGGGAGTCCTTGCTCCAGTGTAAGAACAATTTACTCTGGATTGCAATATGAATTTCCCATAGATTTTCACTCAGTGGTGCAGTAACTACGGGTGCACATAAAGTCTCTTACGTGCTCCCGTAGTTACTCTGGATTGTAGGGTAAGGCTGCAATCCTAAAGACACTTTCCTGGGAGTAAGACCCATTGAACACAATGTGATTTACTTTTGAGTAGACCTGATTAGGACTGTGCTCTAAGAGACATTTACGTAAGAGACATTTACGTCAATGTAGCTACGGCACCACCTAGTGAAAACCTATGGAAAATTCATACTGCAATCCAGAGTAAATTGTTCTTACATCAGAGCAAGGACTCCCCATAGTTACTCTGGATTGCGCCCATAGACACGTTAATGATACTGAACCCCTGGTTGGTTGAACCCCTGTCGGCTGACGCTTTCTCTTATGATGCTGTGGACAGAACTTGGGGAATTAGACCAATGCTCTGCAATAACTACAAGTCAAGGTGTTCTAACCTCACTTCTTCCCAATGAGCAACTTATCCACCCGCACAAAATTTTGGAACATCTGCATTTAGAATATCTCAAGAAGTCTTCATCAGATGACTTCTTTAGACCAAATGAATGGTCTTGTATTCTTCTGAAAATTTCTTTGTCACAGAAAGGGCTTACAATATCTATCAGTGAGTCAGACACAGTGATGCCAACAATCAAGAAGTAGCTTGGTACTTAGATCTGACTCACAACAAGAATGACTATAAAAGTCTTCCCACATGATTTCTTTCTCTCTTCTTCTTCTTAATTTTGGGCTTAGCTGGTGGGAGCATGTATGTCAGTAAAAATGATATTGTAGGAAGTGGCTGTTAATGTGCTCGAGCTGTCTTGCTAAATTTACTGACAGTTACAGTAAAACCTTGGATTGAGAGTAACTTGGATTGAAAGCATTGTCCAAGACAAGCAAATATTTTTAATAAATTTTGTCTTGCAATACATGCAATGTCTTGCAATACAAACAAAGAAAAGTCCCAGTTGGGATATGGCTGGTTTCAGCACTCTGCTAGCACTTCCTCAGCCTCTCCTGAGAGATCAGCCACAGTATTTACTTTGGAACTCAAGAAAATTTCTTGGCATGGGAAAGGCAGGGTATAAAACCATTAAATAAACTCTCTCTCTCTCTCTCTCTCTCTCTCTCTCTCTCTCTCTCTCTCTCTCTCTCTCTCTCTCTCTTTCTGAAGGTGGGAACCATTCTCATCAGTGCAGTCTTTGTTTGCCTTACAAGTGATTCATATCTTGAAGCATTTATTGTTTTTTGCTTTTTAAAGAGCTGATGGTTTAAAAATAGCCTGTCTTTTGAAGAATGATATAGTTATGGGGTTGCCATAATTCTCCATAACTGGGAGGGCACCTGGATGCAGGTGCTCCCTGAAACATCTGATGGGCCACTGTGTGGTATCGGAAGTTGGACTAGATGGGCCTTTGACCTGATCCAATGGAGGCCCCTCTTATATTCTTATGTTCTGTTCCACAAAACCGGGACATGACCCCCTGTCACACTTGCCAGTATGTAAACACATTCCCTGTAAACTGAGACTAGCCTGGTTTTCCTGGACATATGGCAACCCTATATAGTCAAGATATATAGATGATAAGTCAAAATATAGTCTTGACATATTCTTTTCCAGGTCAGCTTCAAAACTTTTCCAAGGTTTCTGGAAGAATTTTGTTTCTGTTTCTTTTCTGGAAGAACTTTGTGCCTCACTGCTGGACACTCTGCGGACCTGACACTAATACTGACTCAGTTAAGAATCTAAAAATCTTGAGCCTCTGCTGGATCAGACCAAAGTCCCCTCTAGTCCAGCTTCCTGTCTCTTACAGAGGCCAACCAGATGCCTAGTTTAGACCCTTAGTGTTTAATATAAAACCATATGAAGCAATATATTATAAGCACGTGTTTTTGAAATTTTTGTCATGTCCTACATTTTTCCGCTGCTTCCTGTCTCTCACAGAGGCCCAACAGATGCCTTGGAGAGCACACAAGATGACACCTGCATTTTGGTGCATCCCGAGCATCTGGAATTTTGAGATTGCCTACATCTATCTCTACACATCTACCACATCAAAGTTGCAGTCAAGACAAAGTTGGAGTCACATCAAACTTTATAGTCAAAGTTGAGGTCAAGAAGTTCCCAAGACTTCTCCTATTATAGGAGTGATGACATCAACAGCAGGACCACCTTTTTCAAAGGCCTTAAGCTGAAAAGATGCATCATGACATCTCCCAAGGGTTGCCCCAGAGAAGCACGTAGCTTGTGTCATTCATTCATTCATTCATTCATTCATTCATTCATTCAATCAATCAGGCTTATGCAACTTAAAGCCCAATCATAGGCATGTCTACTCAGAAGTAAGTCCAATTGAAGTCAGTAGGGCTTACTCTCAGGTAAGTGTGATTGGAATTGTATCTTCAGTATAGCAACTTCTGATGTTTCTGAACTCCCTAATATAAGCATATCTGGAGGGATGAAGAGTTGCAAGTGCCCTACTTGGCATTCTGGAAGGAACGGCAATGCACCACCATACCCTCCCCAGCATTTCCTTTGACCTTGTATTGAGAACTTCAGAGAACTTTAAACAGCACTTCCAGATTTTAGGCAAAAAAACTGATGTTTTAGGCCTTCTGATGGCCTCAGAAGGACACATGATGTCTCCTTCAGCCATCAAAAGTCCCCCCTCCCCATACACAATGATGGGGTAGCACCAGCAGTCTCCTGGTGGTCCTGACCAGGCCCAGGATTGCCAGTGCTCCCTTAACGCTAAATAAAATCCACAATCCCCTTTCACACATGATGGGAGGAATGGCAAAAATACAGGTCAGGGATTTTCTTTCCCTTCTCTATAAATGCATAAACCAGCTTCCAGAGCTGGAAAACACAAAATTGCCTTATTGATTGCACTGGCACAATGATTTGGTCTATTGTTGTGTACTTTTAAATCATGCCGGAAAACATCACTTATTCTGTAAAAAAAACCAGTCACATGCACAACAAAAATCTAATTTGTTCTTCCTACCATAGGCTTCATTCTAGCTCCTTGCAGAATAATTTCTGTTTCACTAATGGAAGACAAAATAACACTAAAAGAGACCGAGTTCCCAAAGAGCCATTCGTAATCTGTAGACTGTATTTCTTTGTATTTCTTTGCTTTGACTTCATATCATTCAGCAGCAGGAGCAAACTGGCCAAGCAGACTACTAAAAAGAATAATTAAATTTAAGAAAATTCACCCTTGATTTATAACAGTGGGAAAAATAATTAGGTTTAATTCAAGCTATGATTTCTGAATGGAGTTGTACGTACATTATATAGTACTATATAAGATTATTGGTGTACGTGAGAAGAATGAGAAGTAGCTCTTGTGAAGTGTGGAGCTTCAGGAAATCATACTGATGTTTGCTAAGCTTTGGGGTGTGTGTACGCATGTGTGTGTGCATGCATGTGCATGCACACGCACGGGGTTTAGATTCTTTATAAAAAGAAGACATTTAGTGAACAGGTCATTGAGGCTGCATCCTAAAGACACTTTCCTGGGCATAAAACTCATTGAACACAATGGGGTTTACTTTTGAGTAGACAGGATTGTGCTCTAAGTGAGCAAACAAAGACATACCTATATGAACGTGTACACATACAAAAAAAATTAACGTGAATGACCCTTTCAAGTGGGTGTTCCTCCTTTATTTAGCAGGGGGAAAGTAACTGGCCCTACACACCCCAGCAATGTCTGTTCAAGTGGCTTCTGCTGGTGTTCTTTTTGCATTTTAGATTAGATTGTGAGCCCTTTCAGGAAAGGGATCCATTAGCTATTAATTAGCTATTTTTTTCATTTTCTTTGAAAACCGCTTTGTGAACTTTTTGGTTATAAAGCGGCATAAAAATACTGTAGATAGATAAAATAAGATTACCCCCAAAATGATTAAATAAAAATTACCCAAAAAATTAACATGAATGATCCCCAAATCATTTTAATTGTACTCTTTGGTATTATTGAAAGATACATTATAGCAGGGATCAATTCTTGTTTATCATTTATGCACTGTGAGGTAAGTAAGTTTTTTGAGGTTTCCTTTCTCTTTAGGGTTTGTTATCCCCAATCTTTCCACACTGATGATGCATTGCCTGGAAGTGGATATTTAAAGTCTTCTACATTAACAAAAAGCCCACTCCTATATTGGTCCCCCATCCATCCAACTGAGCAAAAAAATTACTGCTATACCTTGGTAGGGGAGCAGTCGTGGGGGTCACACCAGGGAAAGAGTACACTCATTCATTCCCTTACCTGACAGTAAGCCTCTTCAGCGCAGGGGGACTACTTAGACCTCCTTTTACAAAATTGCACAAGGATACATGGACATGCAACATGAAATCAGTTCCTCTCCCTCTTGATCTGCCCATCAACAACTTAGTTACAACCTCATCCTACTGGGGATTTGGGTTTGGATTTTCCCTTACTTTGTGTTATATTTGATGGCTAACCACTAAAATAGAGGCTTCACGGTGCAATCCTAACCCCTAGTTATACTGGTACTAGTCCCATGCTGGCCAGGGAGGGGTAGCAAAAGTGCTGTCAGGCACTTCTGTGCCATTCCTGGGGGAATAAGGTCAGTGCACATACATTAGTGGTGGGCTTCAGGGGGTTCTCACAGGTTCTATAGAACCCTTTGCTAATGAGCACCCAGTTCTGAGAACCAGTTACTAATGGGACATAGAACCTGTTGTTAATTTATTTGAATCACACCACTGACATACATGCACCAACCTCCCCACACACCATGGGACTGAGGAGATGGGTGAGTTGCTCTGGCCTAAATTGGTTAGGAATCTGCCCTTGTTTTAAAGATATCCCACCTTGTTCCCAAAGTGATCATATATAGATCATACTCTATAGCTTTTTAACATGGTGTCTTTTTCAATTGGCTAGAGAAAGCGGGAGGAGGGCAATAGCTGACAAAAGATTGACTGCGCTGGATTCTAAGCAGAAATATATTTGAGAGATTAAGACATGATAAATGAAAAGGGAAACTCTCAGTGTCTACAAAGTCCATTTAAGCCATTCTTTATGCAGTCCCAATGGGCACATTTAGCTTTTCATTTCCTATGCATGCATCTTTACACACCCTTTGGGCACACCAATTTTAAAGCTATATAACACTGAAGGGGGAATGTCAGTGCCACAGCTCAGCACATTCTGTCTCGGGCCTTGTCGGCAGTGTGGCAGTCCTGCACATTAATCATATCTGATGGGAAACCAAGGCATAGCTTATCTGTGTTGCTTGCACAAGGTACTCCTGGAATCAATATGACCCCTGGATTTGGGTTTGTAAAGTCAGCCTATATTGGAAAATTTACTGAGTGCTCATAAATTTGAAATGCAATAGAACACATACCTATAGATATAAATATATTATGCCAATCCTATATCCAGTGGTGTCGCTAGGAGGTGCAGGCTGAATCAGGTGATGCACATGATGGAGTGACACCACCACTGGCCAAAATGCTTTAAATCTTGGTACTTTTGAAAAAAAACCATGTTACTTAAAATCATTTGATGTGTTATTTCATGCAGAATGCAATGAGGCAAACTGTGTTGAAATATCCGTATTCCCTCAAAACGTATAGCCAGCAGAGGCAGGGCAATGGTGCTTCATCAAACTCACTGCCTGGTGCATTGCCCCATCCACTGCATGGATTAAGTCCATGAATGCACTGGCCTTCTACATGGATAATGCAATCGCTAGTAACATCACTGCCTCTATAATCTGAACTGACCTCCAGTTTGTTGTTGGGCTCAGTTTATAATGCTTTAGATCAGTGGTTCTCAATCTTCCTAATGCCGTGACCCTTTTATAAGTTCCTCATGTTGTGGGGACCCCCAACCATAAAATTATTTTCGTTGCTACTGCTACAGTGCTATGCACACTTTCCTGGGAGTAAACCTCTCTGAACTCAATGGGAATGACTTCTGAGTACACATGCATAGAATTGGGCTCTAAGGCTGCAATCCTAGCACTTTCCTGGGAGTAGCCCCATTCACTATCATGGGACTGATGTCTGAGGAAACCGCCACAGGATTGGGATCTCAGGCAGCAGAGCCAGCCACTGTTTCCTGGGAGTAAGTCCCATTCGCTATCATGGGACTGACTTCTGAGTAGACATGCATAGAACTGGACTCTAAGGCTGCAATCCTAGCACCTTCTTGGGTGTAAGTCCCATTCACTTAACATGAACAATAACATTGAGGGGGCTTATTTTTGAGTACAGCACAAGGAACAGGGCACAACGATCGATGCACAAGCGGGGTCCCACCAGACAGCCCACCCGCCAGAGCTCTGGCGCCACGCTTACACCATGCTCACACCTTAGCACACCACACTCACTCTCAGCCCACAGGCGCACTGAGGATCTGCAGGGAGGAGGAAGGAGGAGGCTGGCCCCCTGCACCAGGGGTCTTTAGGCGACCCCCAGGAAAGCTCCAGACGACCCCCAAAGGGGTCACAACCCCCACTTTGAGAAACACTGCTTTAGCTCTTTAGATCCAAAATAGGAGTGTATTGAAGGATCAGTGATTTCATCAATGAGAACACTCAGGTGTGGCATTTGGATCTTTTTTCCCCCAGAAGGATCTCAATCCAAAAAAAGCATCAGACTCAGCAGGAGATTCCAGTGGGGGGCACCCTACTGCCATCTGTTCCAGACATCAGCTTTCTGGCTACAATCTGGGATTAATGCTCAGAGTGAGGATGCAAAAAGAAACTATTTATTCTAAGACACGGCATACAGAGCAAAGTAAAACAATTATCAAATGGGCTTGCAGAATGCCATATTAAGTATGCTGGTGTTCAAAGCCATCAGGAAATCAATGCAAACTTGCAAGTAATAGACAGACAGTAAAATATATATGCGTGACTATTGCCCTGGTTCTCATAATTAAAAATATGCCTTATCAAATACGTGCAACTAATAATAAGCTGAGCTGATAAGTGCCATCTTCCCATCATTTTGGAGAAGGGTGGTCTAGCGGGTGGCGCTGATACATGGGAGCTGATATATGGTAGCCGGGGGCTTTGTAGTAGATGTGTATGATCATCTCATTCTCATACTATTGGGCAGGTGCTGCTGCTGTGGTTTTTGTTTTGAAACCCAAATTCTCATGGGAACATTTCAGTGGGAAAGCATACAGTTTCTAGGAACTAGGATTTGGCTGAAAGGCATAGATGATGGTTGGCTGGTAGGGAAGCCCTCATACTATCCAAGAGCGCACTTAGGGAAACAGAGGATCATGAAAATGTATAAGAATGGGGGTACCTAGTGCAAAATTCTCACACTCTAGTGGCCATAATTATAGTCACCAGGTAAAAAAAGAAACAAATGATTTCTCAGGATGAATGGCCAATGGCTGATCCTTACTGAGGTGGAGATGGGCTTCAGAGCTTAACAAGAGAGCAGCTATTCAGTAACAGACAGGACTAGGACATGGGTTGAGTGAACAAAAGAGGTGGAGCACCTTGTTGGAGTTAAGATGATACTCTTGGACACTCATCTAGAATTGGGACAAAGGCCTTTTGAAACAAAACAATTGAGGGATCATATATGATTGACTGGGTTCTGAGTAGAAAGCAAATAAGGCTAATTGCATTAGAGGCAAGAAAGTAGGAAAAATAACTTTCCAAGATTCCCTCAAGGTTTGGCTCTGCTTTGACCATGTTTATGGCAGTCTTTGACCTTGTTCATGGCAGTCTATGTCCTAAGAATGACTATGGATGCAATCCTAACCATGTCTACTTGAAAGTAAGCCCAATTATGTTCAATGGTCCTTACTTCCAGGAAAGTGTCTTTAGGATTGCAGCCAAAGTGGGGTTGCTGGACAACCCATGAGGCCGTACTGTCATAGAAAGAACAAGAACATGATGTAATCATACAAGCCCCTCCAACACTCCTTTGATTGAACCTTCCTCAGTAACTCCTATAACTGAACCTTCTTCACCAATGTCCTCCTAGCACGGCCTTATTAAAGCAAGACCGCAAGCATAACCTGCCCATGTCTTGGTTGAGATGACTGTATATTCTGCTGAGGGAGCATGGAGGAAATCACAGTGGTGCAAAGCCTCAACACAACCTGTACTAACCCCCTTGGAATCTCCAGGAGGAGATGCAATGTTACTCACCTGAGGACTTGAGGTCTGGTGAATAGCCCTCTGTGTAGGATCAGACCATATATAAGTTCAACTGAGGCTGTCGCATGAGGAGGAGAACACCCATCTCTGGCTACTCTCATCCACTGCTCTTCCCTCTCCTTCCATGCCATAGATTGGGAGAGGAAGAAAAAACGCAGAGAGGAGAGTGTTAAGCTAGAGCAGGGATCTCCAAGCCATGGCCCTGGGATCAGATACAGTCCACAGCAAGCTTCTATTCAGCCCCCCAGGCAAGCCCTATAATCCTCTAGAGGTGAGGTGAACTCTTCTCTCCACACCTCTGAAGAGTATTTTGTGGGCTAGGGAGGCTGCACACCTCCTTTGTGCATGAAACTGCTGATGAACTGGTTTGAAGATTGAAGATATCTGTCTGTCTGTCTGTCTGTCTGTCTGTCTGTCTATCTATCTATCTATCTATCTATCTATCTATCTATCTATCTATCTATCTATCTATCTATCTATCTATCTCTTCCTCCCTACCTCTATCTGTGTTGGAAAGTGTTTATGAACTGATTTGAATTCATTCACAAGTTCCATTACTAATATATTCATATATTCATTAAATTTATTCAAATTTGAAATGTAAATCAATTCTTTTTTCCTTCCTGCCCCAACACCGTATATGATATGGTCCTCCTCTGAAATATGATATGGCCCTCCTCTGAAAAGTTTAGAGACCCCTGAGCTAGAACATTGGAGAGAAGGAGGAGCAGGACCTGGCATATCATTGGTAGGGTCAGCATTTGCCATGGTTGTCCTGGGCATCAAAAGATCTTTAGCTTGCCTCAATGCCACACATTCCCACATGATTCCAACGGTGAGGTCCTTGCACATTGTGTGGCTTCACTGAAGCTCTATTTTGCCCATTTATCATAAATAAGCCCTGGATGCATATTTATAACCTTACAATATTTATTCACCTACTTAACCAAGCAGCAAGCTGCCAAAACCCTTTAAGAGATTAATCAAATTCCAAAAGTGAGACTGGAGCTTGTAAATCTTTATTGTAGGATCCACACCAGTTTGGAAAAATTCCAAAATGTTTGTCTTTTCCACATCCTCTTATCAGACAATAACATGCTCCCAAAATGGTATGTTCTAAAATGTTTTCACAGCAATCAAGTAAAAAGCATATGTATTTGAAATTGATGTTGAGAGTGATAGACATATGGCATAGTTTTCCTTAAAAAAAATCCCTTTTTGTTTGTTCTGGCCACTTGTTTCATTCCAAGATGTCTTAATTTAATCATTTGATTTTGTCTGTAACAAACCCCCAAATCCAGAGTAACTACGGAAGCATGTAAGAGACTTTACATGCACCTGTAGTTACTGCACCACCTGGTGAAAACCGATGGGAAATTCATATTGGAATCCAGAGTAAATTGTTCTTACACCAGAGCAAGGACTCCATGTAATTACTCTGGATTTTGCACCTACTTTGTGAACTGTTTTGTTGAAAAGTGAGATATACCCTACAATCCAGAATAACTACAGGAGCACATAAGAGACTTTATGTGTACCCATAGTTGCTGCACTACCTAGTGAAAACCTATGGGAAATTCATATTGCAATCCAGAGCAAATTGTTCTTACACCGGAGCAAGGACTCCACGTAGTTACTCTGGATTGCGCCCATAAATATTCTTGATGATAATGGTGTTAAAAACTTAAGCCATGACAATGATGGCAAAATACCTCCTTGTTAAGGAAGGCAGCTTTCTTAAATTGATCAAAAGTGGCCATTTCATATGAATGTCATGTTATTTAGATTGAACAGCAACTTCTGTATTTAAATACTGCAAAGTTCAGGCTTTTTTCCATTATTAAAGCAAATATGAAACATATCTGTCTTTAATACCTGTCCAAATGAAAGAATGCATACGGACAAAAGTATTGCAAAGTTATCATTAGTCAGCGCCTTTTTAACTGATGTGTACTGGGCTGTAAAGTGGATTTAAATCAATAACTTTGGCAATTTATCCAAAACAGGTTTTGAGAAGCACACCCATGTTGTGACTGGAATGAATAAAGGATGTAATTCAAGATTTATTTCCTAGAACCTCTTTGAAGCTAGTAAACGATTTTTATAGTTTTCCTATATAATTGCATATAATTAATGTCATATATGCATATACGTCATATATAATTGCATATAATTAATGTAATATATATGGCTTGCATAAAATTTATGTCAACCTCTCAAGGGGACTATACACCCATTCCTTTCCTACATGTTCAGAATATGAAGACGGTGGTGAGAGGACACCCACTGGACCAACCACTACCTCTCACGCTTACCATCAGTATTAATGGAGATGTATCCACCAACATCAGTGTATACAATCCTTTCCACAGTAATACTTGGAAGAACCCATAATGAGCAGAGTCACATCAATGTGCAGCCAGGGGAACCAATCCTGCTCTTTCTTTGCATGTTCAGTGTGATACCTAGAAGAAAGCCAATATTAAAAAGCCCACATCAACTTTCACCACATAGGTTAGGGTTCAAGTGGGGAGTTGGATTAGGGTGTTTTTTTCTGCTGCCAAATTTTGGATGGACTTTTTCATGACATTGAACTGTTTTGCATACATCTGAAAAAAAGCTGAATGACCAATCTTAAGGATTATTTATTTTATTATTTATTTATTTAATTTATATCCCGCCTTTCCTCACCTGCAAGAGGGAGCTCAAGGCGGCTAACATCAATCAGAAAAATAAAACACCATTAAAATTGAATTATAAATATAGGTTAAAACACAATCAAAATACAATTAG
The DNA here is from genome assembly GCA_030015325.1 of Cryptoblepharus egeriae. Lineage (NCBI taxonomy): Eukaryota > Metazoa > Chordata > Lepidosauria > Squamata > Scincidae > Cryptoblepharus > Cryptoblepharus egeriae. Next base: position 38,339,159 of record JAREYC010000004.1, on the reverse strand, counting down.
ATTAAAAAAACTGAGAACAATTAAAACAATTAAAAACATTTGTTAAAAACAATAAAATAGAACAATAAAACTGCCCCCCAACCTCTGCCCTATTTAAAAAGCTTTTTTAAAATAAAAGGTTTTAAGGCTCCATTAGGAACAACCTGAACCAAGGACCCATTTAGAAAATACTAACTCATTACAAGACTTAAAAACATATTTCTGGTATTTGTACACTACAAATGTAAATTCTCATATGCATATAGACAATAAAATATACAGTAAACTAGCAAAATGTTCCCATGTTGTGTAAGTAAAAGTTCATAAATATTTGTGAGCCTGGGCGTACCCCTAACTCCCAGTGCAACATCCTTCCCATGCAACACCACCCCATGATAAAAGGCATAAAACTTGATAAAAGGCATAGAAAACGACGCCACAGACCCCCTCCCAAAAGTGAAGGAAAAAACGATTATCTCCACACACCCTTCACCATGGAGGAACTAGAAAATGTTAATCTGTCAATAAAAAATAATAAAGCAGCAGGACTTGATGACTTAAGAACGGAACAAATAAAAAGATTTGGGCCAATTACTAAAAAAATGGGTATTAGAACTTATGAATAACCGTATTGACAAAAACCAGATACCTAAGAAATCCAAAACTGTATCTCTGCCAAAGCCTGGTAAAAGACCTAAAAGACCCCAAAAATTTTCAGCCTGTCTCACTTCTTTGTCACCTTTTTAAAGCTCTCAAGAGAATGATTTTAAACCGCATCTCTGAACAAGTAGATGAACTGCTCATCAAGGAACAGTCAGGTTTTTGCCCAGGAAGATCATGCTGTGGACAAATTCTTAATCTTACACAACACAGAAGACAGATTTGAGAGAGGACAAATTACGGGCTTGACCTTTATCGACCTTACAGCGAAAGCTCATAAGAGAAATAAATGCAATAACAAAGGATCACAGATAAACACAGCTTATCTGTTGCCTACTCCAAAACTTCATTACCCTCCAGAACAAAAAAAAAGCCACTGGAGAATCCAAAAAATGGGCTCCCATGAGGAATTGTCTTGGCTCCACTACTTTATAATATCTATACAACTGATCAGCCAATTAACCCAAATACTTGAACATTCATATATGCAGATGACACTGCAATTCAACACAAACACATTGTGCAATACACACCACCATGCAATGCACACCCTATGCAATACCTTCCCCCATGCAACACCACCCTGTACAACATCCCTCGTGCGACACACCAGTTGTCCAGTACACACACCTTGTGTGCTGGGCTTGGAGCTGTATTTTATCAGTTTTCTATGTTAAGTATAGGACAAAAATGCATTGCACCCCTTTTCACCCTCTTAGGGGTTAAATTTCAAAAAATTAGTTTTTGATGGGTGCTCATGTCATGGATGAAATACCCTTCCCAAATTTCATGCTTCTAGGTCCATGGATTGGGGCAGGGCGTTGACCAGTCAGTGATTCTTCAATGTAAAGTATAGCATGGAAAATGTGTTGCACCCCTTTTCACACTCTTCAGGTTTGAATTTCCTAAAACCAGTCCTTAGTGGGTGCCTCCATCACGGAAGGACTTCATGTTTCTAGGTCCAGTGGTTTTGGCTGTGCGTTGAGTGAGTGAGTCAGTGACTCTTCAATTTTATATTTATAGATAGATAAGAAATTAGTCCTAAAGGGCATTCTGTTTTGTCCCTCATTCTTTGGGAAAAAGCCCAAAAGAAACTTTGTACCCCTGAATAAAATTCTTCTTTGTACAGTATTTATATATCGCTTTTCAACTAGAAAGTGGGCTGTGCGTGGCGCAAGTGGTTAAGATGCTCTGCCTGTTAACCAGTAGGCCAGGGTTCGAGACCCGGGTCCCCACAAGACAGGGTGAGCTCCTGTCCTTAGCCCAGCTCTGCAACACAGCTGGAACCAATCGTATCGGCTCTTCCGTTCCATTGGACTATTTCAGTGGCGTGGAGAGGGGGGATATGCTGCTTGGGTAACAGCCTATCCTTCATATCAGTCTACCCAGGCCTTCGTGCTTTGTATGCAGCATTGAGTACTATACCATAGCCTTTTAAGACTGATGGATGCTAAGTTTTTTTTCTCAACTAGAAAGTTCTCAAAGCGGTTTACAAATGAAATGGAAACAATTAATAGCTAATTAATAGATAACGGGTCCGTGTCCCAAAAGGGCTCACAATCTAAAATGCAAAAGAACACCAGTGGAAGCCACTTGAACAGACATTGCTGGGGTGTGGAGGGCCAGTTACTCACCCCCGCTAAATAAAGGAGGAACACCCCATTTGTCTCTCTACTTGAAAGAGTGCCTCTTGCCCATTTAGCTTGGGGTACCTCTCAGAGGTCCTGGCACCTAATTTACATCAGACGGAACAAGACTTTTCACCAAGTCAGAGAGCCTTGGGCTACAAACATATGGCCACTCGCTGCTGAGCTATTTGTTCCAGTGGAAAGGAGGGTAGATTTTTCAGGAGAGAAACTTTGGCAGGCAACATACATCCCACAGGCCTTATGCTGCCGACACCGGATATAGATCTATGCCTAGATGTTTGTCTCTCTGTTCGATTACAAAGGTTTTGTCTCTCTAGACCTGCTTAGATTTCTAGAATTATAAATAATTTCAACAGCAGGTCAGTGTACATGTTTCCTCATTCAGACTCCATTTAGCCTCCTGACTACACAGAGAGGAGAATGTTTTTGGAGTCCAGGACTCCAAGGCACCTCATGTCTACGCAGAGGGTTATGTGGCACCATAAAGAGAAAATAATAATTATCTGCTGAGACATCACAGTCTCTCTCATGACTGGCCCACCCATGAGGCAGGGTGAAGCAGCTGGTTTGAGTTGTGGGCTGAGGGAGCGGATTAGGGGGTTGCCACCCCACTCAGGGTGACCATATGTCCTTTTTCCCATGACTTGTGTCCTGGAAAAAAACTTCAATGTCCTCTGTTTCCTTGCTCATGGGCAGCATTCTTATAATTAAAAATTTATGTAATAATTTATATATAATAGTTTTAAATTTAATAATCTATATATATAAAAGAGAAAAGTCACTCACTGACTCACTGACTGACTCACTGACTCATCACCGCCCTGCCAAAACCGCTGGGCCTAGAAGTGTGAAATTTGGGGAGGGTGTTCCTTCTGTGACGGAGGAGTGCACTAAGAACCGGTTTTCGGAAATTCCAACCGGAAGGGGGTGAAAAGGGGCGCAACACGTTTTCCTCCCTGTACTTTGCATTGAGAATTGCTGACTTATCAACATTCCACCCCAACTGCTGGGCCTGAAGCATGGAATTCTGGGAGTTCCTTCTGTCACCTGAACACCCACCAAGAACCATGTGGAGGAATTTAACCCTTCAGGTGCTGAAAAGGGGGCAACGTGTTTTTGTCCTATACTTAACATGGGAGACTGACCAACATCCAGCCTATTTGGTGCTCAGACCCTGGTGAACTGGGGGATGTTTTTCGGAGGAAGAGGTTGCACTGGCGAGGATGCTGTGCATGGGGGGAAGTTGCGCATGGGAGAAGTGGTGCATGGCGGGAAGTGGCACATTGGCGGATGATGCATATGGGGGGATGATGTGCATGGGGAAAGTTGCGCATGGGGAAAGTTGCGCATGGGGATAATGCGCATGGGGAAAAGTTGCGCATGGGGAAAGCTGTGCATGGGGAAAGTTGCGCATGGGGAAAAGTTGTGCATGGGGGTTGATGCGCATGGTGGAAGTTGCACATGGGGGAAGTTGCGCATGGGGAAAAGTTGTGCATGGGAAAAAGTTGTGCATGGGGGAAAGTTGCGCATCGGCGGATGATGCACATGGGGAAAGTTGCGCATGAGGGGATGATGCGCATGGGGAAGTTGCGCATGGGTAGAAGTTGCACATGGGTGGAAGTTGCACATGGGTGGAAGTTGCACATGGGGGTATGATGCGTATGGGGGATGATGCGCATGGGGGAAAGTTGAACATAGGGGAAAGTTGCGCACGGGGGAAAGTTGTGCATGGGGGAAGTTGCGCATGGGGGAAAGTTGCGTATCAGCGGATGATGCGCATGGGGGAAAGTTGCGCATGAGGGGAAGTTGCGCATGGGGAAAGTTGCGCATGGGGAGAAGTTGCGCATGGGGAGAAGTTGCGCATCGGCGGATGATGCACATGGGGAAAGTTGCGCATGAGGGGATGATGCGCATGGGGAAGTTGCGCATGGGTGAAAGTTGCACATGGGGGAATTTGCGCATTGGGGAAAGTTGCACATCAGCGGATGATGCACATGGGGGAAAGTTGCGCATGAGGGGAAGTTGTGCATTGGGGGAAGTTGCGCATTGGGGAAGTTGCGCATTGGGGGAAGTTGCGCATTGGGGGAAAGTTGTGCATGAGGGGACATTGCACATGGGTGGATGATGCGCATGGGGGATGATGCGCATGGGGGAAGTGGCACATGGGGTGTTTCTGCGCCGTGGGGGGGGTGGCATAGGGGAAAATGTTACACCCGCAACGCGGGTACACTTTTTGCTAGTAAGTAATATATAAGCACATGAAAGGAATATATATACCAGTAGGTGTTTTTAGCTTTTATTAAATGTCCTACTTTTTTATAGCGTGTCCTACATTTTGGGAAGTCATTGACCTCGCTTGCAATTATGATATATGGTCACCCTGGACCTCACTGCTGTCCCACCTTCTTTCACTTTGACAGCAAGTGAAAAGAGGATAAGCAGACCAAGTTACCTCTTCCTCCTTTGTGCTACCAGAAAGGGCAGCCCTAGTGCTGAAGGGAAGAAGGCAAGAGCTGCTGAAATTCTGCTCCACATCCTGGCACTTTTTCAAAATAGGCTACGTGTGGAGGATCGTAGAAATGGCAGATCTTCTCTGATCATCCAGTTTTGAAGAAGGTATTGATTGAGAAGAAGGTATTGATTGAGAAGGTACTGATTGATTGATTGATTGATTGATTGATTGATTGATTGATTGATTGATTGATTGAGAAGAAGGTATTGATTGATTGATTGATTGAGAAGAAGGTATTGATTGATTGATTGAGAAGAAGGTATTGATGTGAGATGCAGGAGTGCGCATAAACAAACAAAATGTGTATACAGCTGGGCCCTCATTATTCACTACGATTCAGTTCCAGAAGTCCCCGAGGATTTTTTAAAAAGTGGATTTAAAAAACAGTGGAAAATAAAGAAGCACTTTCAGGTTACTTGCTCCTCCATTGCTCCTAATGGAATAAGGTTGTGCCTCAGTGTGCACAGAGCATTGATTCTGAGTCTCCCTATTGATAAAAATATGTGCTAATACAAATATGATAATACAAATATAATGAAATATGTGCTGATACAAAAATATGTGCAGTTAAAAAAACTATAAAGTGAGTCCCTTTGCTGTTGTTTAGACATTCTGTCGTGTCCAACTGTTCCATGACCCCATGGACTGCAGCACACCAGGCCACCCTATCCTCCACTAGGTTCCAAAGTCTGTCCAAATTTATGTTAATTGCGTTGGTGACACTAACCACCTCATCTTCCATCCCCTTCTCCTTTTGCCTTCAGTTTTCTAAGCATCAGGCTCTTTTATAAGGAGTCTTCCTTTCTCATTACGTGGACAAAAAATTTGAGATTCAGCTTCATTATTTATCCTTCCAGTGAACAGCCAGGGTTGATTTCCGGCAAGATCGACTGATTTAATCTCGGGTGCAATACAGAGTAACTACGGGGAATCCTTGCTCCGGTGTAAGATCAATTTGCTCTGGATTGCAGTGTGAATTTCCCATAGGTTTTCATTAGGTGGTGCAGTAACTAAGGGTACACGTAATGTCTCTTACGTGCTCCCGTAGTTACTCTGGATTGTAGGGCTCCTTGCAGTTCATGTGTCTTTTAATTTCTTGGCTGCAAAACACCATCTGCAGTGATCTTAATAGTCCCTTTACAATTGTGTAAAAACAGTTTTTCTTACTGTTGTAGAGAGGCAGTCAGCAGATAGAAATGTAAAGGACACCCTGCTTTTGCCTGACCCAGCTATAGAATGGAATTATTGCTTGCATAACAGAACGGCTGCAATCCTAAAGACACTTTCCTGAGAGTAAGACCCATTGAACACAATGGGACTTACTTTTGAATAGACATGTTTAGGATTCTGCTTTAAGAAAAGCAATTTTATAAACTGTAATTTTAAAGGATGCATTTTTTCTTCTTCTCCCAGGATCAGTACATTCCTTTTTATTTACAGTGGCCACTTGTGTTCAGTCAAATTCATGTATAACAAGACTGGACCAGTACTACTTCTGAAAATTAAATAGTAACATTTTTACACTATTCTGTACTTGTCATTGCATAATTCAAGTATGTGGGCTGCAGTGGCTCAGTGGTTAAAGCCACTGTTCTTGTTGACCTGAAGGTTGGCAGGTCAGTAGATCAAGACTGCACAATGGAACGGGCTCCTTTTACTTGCCCAGTTCTTGCCAACTATTAGTTCAAAAGCATGTTAATGCAAGTAAATAAATAGGCACCATATTGGTCAGAAGGTAACAGCATTCCATGTGCTTTGGCATGTTTAGCTATGCTGGCCTCATGACCATGCTTTGGACAATGCTGGCTCTTGATCCTTGTAACAGGGATGATCACCACCCCTATAATTGATCACAATTAGTAGGGCAACCTGAGGGGGGGGGGCGCCTTTACCTCAATTCAAGTAAAATAAAAAGTAAAAATGAGAATATTAGTAGCACACTACTAACAAAAAACACTACTGAGTGTATAAGAATTCAGAAGAAAATGAAAATCATTGCTGTGTTCTATTAAACATCGACGTGGTGTTAGTTTCTATTGAAATATGTTGCTATACGTCTTTGACAAGATTAAATTACCGTACTCTATTGCGGGGCCCAGTTGGGAGCACTTGGTCCAATTGGCTTCAAGCTGGCCTGAGAAAAACACACAGCATTTTTATATTTTCCTTGCCCCCCTCCAGTAATTTCATTTTTCATTTACCCTTTTGCTTCCTTCATGCCTTCTAAACATATTTCCTCAATTCCCCAAATTGCAAGCATTAAATCTAAAATCAAATCAGAGATGGGCTGAACACTGAAGCAAGCCGAGAGCTACACTCCCAAGGCTAGGCTCAGCACATTCTTTTCTGAAGCACAAAACACATTGAACTCAGCCCCCATGTGTACCCCTCTTCATCAGAAATTCTCACACAACATTGTGAAGACATAAAAAAAATTGAATTAAAAAAAGCAAGCCCTCTTCCCAGGACTTGAAATGTGATTGCACTTCTGCAACAGCTGCCAGAGTATCTGGCCTATAGTGCAATCCTATTCATGTCTACTCAGAAGTAAGTTCCATTGATTTCAATGGGGCTTAAAAACAGGAAAATGCTTTTAGGATTGCAGCCTTAGCCTAGCTGAAGTGCCCTTGACTCTCACTGTACAAGCAGCAACCAGCTTACCCCCAACACATCTTTTCAGTTGTTAACCAGAAAAAAAGGTCAGAAATGAAAGAGGCACATCTGACTAATTCTCTGTGCTGGAAAATCAAAACTGACTCTCGGTCCAATTTGGAACTTGAGTCCCAAAACAAAAGCATCTTAGGCAGTGGTGGGCTACAAAGAAATTAACAACAAGTTCTATGTCCTAATAACCTAAATTAACAACAGGTTCTATATCCCATTAGTAATTGGTTCTCAGAACCAGGTGCTCATTAGCAAAGGGTTCTATAGAACCTGTGAGAACCCCCTGAAACCCACCACTGATCTAAGGCCTAGAGACAGGAGTCAGGCTATGAGCAATCTGGGCTAAGAAAATGGGTCCCTTTTTTCAACTTGGAGAAAAGTGAACAACAGATTAGCAAGTGCCCCATGAATCAAGGTTCTTACAACTGCTTAGAGCTAGGTCAGAGTTTTCATGAGTGCCAATAATAAAAACAGTCCTTTAAAAAAAATCTGATCTATACACCTGGGTATTCATTCACCTCCAAATTAATATTCTGCTATACATAAACTTGTGGCAAAGCTGGCACATGGTGTACAATTGATTCCAGGTATAGAACGGCGTGAGAGTGCAGTACTGATTCACTTTGGATGGAAAAATATAGACAGTGGTGCTGGCTCACTGAATAAATTAAATGGATAGTTCCTTGTAGCAGACAAGTACCGTGGTTATAACATAACAGGGCAGTCATAACTTCAGTGTACAAAGGCATTCATTGTTTGAGGCTTATCCGTCAGGCTGAAAGTGTTTTTGCATTATTTATTTTGCATCATAGACCCTGCCTCATGTACATTAATCCTCAGTTTTCTCAGCCATAAAAGTTTGCACACAAAATGCAAAGAAGAATTTGCAGATAAAACATACCGCACTATCAGTCTGAATAACATTATGCCAAGAAAATTGGTTGTGGATGTAATACTACCTTAAAACATTTGTCAGGTTAAATCATTGCATCTCTTTTTATGGCATCTCTTTTTTCCAGTTCTACATTTCCCTGCTTGTTAACACTGGAATAATACAGACTTTTATCCTGTTTTCAGTGGGCCATACTTTTCAAAAATAGCTTTACGACACCCACTGTATTTAACTCATGCAAGAAGGTTTTCTACCAAGTAAAGAACTTTTGAACTGCAAGCATTAGCTGCATGCCACGCTTCACAGTTGAGTTCACAATTAGTACAGCCAGCTAATGGATCATATAACTAAATGATAAACTCTATATTACTGAACTGTTATTGATGAAAAGCATTGAGTCATAGCACAAGTCTGTTACTGAACCCACTGGATGGGGAAATTAACCCCCTCCTGCTTGGATAATAATTGAAAAAATGATATGTGCAAAAGACAACTGGCAGGGCAGAGTCAATTCTTGAAATGGTGGAGACATCCAGTAATAAGACATACAATGCACTGCTGGATGGTGGGATTCAAATAAATTAACAACAGGTTCTATGTCCTAATAATCTAAATTAACAACAGGTTCTGTGTCCCTTTAGTAACCAAAACCATGCACTCATTAGCAAACGGCTCTATGGAACCTGTGAGAACCCCCTGAAGCCCACCACTGGTTAGGAGGACATGTGCAGTGATGGGCTCCAGCTAGTTCGCACCTACTCTATAGAACCGGTTATTAACAAGAGATAGGACATATAAAATTTAAAAATAGCCATTTAAAAGTGGCTGCCAGATGGGCAGAGAACCAGTTGTTAATTTCTTTGAATCCCATCAGTGGACATGTGTGTTGTATGGCTGCATTGCATGGCTGAAATGATGGGGAGGGCAGGGATGGGAGCTTAAAACTGGGCAGTCTTGATGGGGAGATCTGGCAGCATGCATCCCAGGGATGACAGTCCAGTGATCCGTCCCCCCAGTTGGGGGAGAATTCACAGCTGAATTCTGACCAAATCCTTCAGGGCACAGCATTTGAATCAAGCAGCAGCACACAGTCTATGCTACCCCCAACAATCGTACCTGAGCTTACATTATGGACATGGAACCTCAACACAGCAGGCCTGCTGTGCTCATCTTGCAAGCTTAGCATAAGGTAACACCAGTGTAACTCCCTACGAGATCAAGGAGCAAAAACAGTTAGAGTTGGTCAAATGCATAATGTGGTCACAAAATACCATGACTGGGAGGTAGTGGCAAAGTTGCCAGTGTCTTTTGACCCTTGTTTCTGCTCTCTTCATGATACCATCTGCTTTGTGCTGAGAGTACAGGGCCCTGCAACCAGGAAATGCTAGCACAACATCAGTATCACATCTGTTGGCACAGTGGGGCCATGAGCTTGGCCTGCCTGTTTTGTTTTTCAGAAGAAGCACTTGCATAACTTGACACATATAAAATTAAACTTGACAACAAACTAGAAATACATGCTAGCAGATGGCAAAGCTGTATCAAGGCTGCCCAATTTGGGGGAACACAGTCTGAGAATGACTGAATGGCATGAACCCTCAGCCTTCACACACGTGATCCAGCAATAGGGATTTTTTCCCCCATTCAAGGCATGTTTTTGTTTTTAAAGAAGACTCCACATACCAAAGACAGAACAAACTGTTTTAAAATAGAACTGAAGAAAACCAATTACGTATAGAATTTTTCCTAAAGATAATTTAGTAAAAATATTTTTATGGATAATTGGACATTATCCATGGACTTTCTGCAGGTGAAGAAGAAAATCAATCATATCTGTATATATAAAAGTCACTGACTGAGTGGCTGGTTGGCTGACTCATCAAAACCCAGCCAAAACCTCTGGACTGAGAAGTGTGAAATTTGGAGTGTTCCTTCCGTGATGGAGGCATCCACTAAGAAAAGATTTTGGGGAAATTTAACCCCTAAAGGGGTGGAAAGGGGTGCAACACATTACTTAACATTGAAGACTGATAAAAACCCAGCACTGCTTCCAAAACAGGGCTGTGTGCACATGTGCAGTTTACAGCCTCCAACCATGTGGCTGCCCGGCCAGCCAAAAATAAGATGTGCCGCACTGGGGTAGCCCCTAACGCCCCCCCCCCCCCGAGCATCCTCCCACCAGGCAGCGGAAAGTAATGTCCCACCATGTCTAGTCAGAAGTAAGCCCATTAAATTAATGGAGCTTAATCCTGAGTCAGGGAGGGGGTCCTTGCCTATGCAGCCTAGTACTATCCATATCTACTCAGAAGTAAGCCCATTAAGCCCAACAGAGCTTACTCCTGAGTCAGGGTGGGTGTCCTTGCCTATACAGCCCAGCCCTTCCCTATTTACCTCTACCACCTTCCTTTCCCCTCTTTGCATGGCTTTTGTTGCTGCAAACTGTATTGAGCGCATCTTACATGTATGTGTCAGAATCATGCATGTTGAAGTCACTTGTGTGGGTTGTGCTGCTGCAAACTGCTTTGAGGGTGTCTTACATTATCTGGGTCAGAATCATGCATTTTAAAAGGTTTTCATTTTAAAAAGTGTTGAAATTAAGTGCAGGAAAGCAATACACGTATTTTTGCTTTATTTTAACATGTCATATATTTGTCCTACATTTTTGGGGTGACCTACATTTTTAACAGGATAGGAATTTTGGCTTGGGGGACAGTAATTTTGCGGAGCTTGGGGGAGAATTTTGGGTTCAGCATCTGGTCACCCTGAGTATGGAACAGGAAGGCAAAGGACTTTCCTCCAAGGCCCCAGGCAAACTGGTGCCTACCCTGCTCTGCTTGCAACATCTCCCCCTCCCCAGGCCAGGGCATTTAATGGACATAGTGGTCCTTGCCTCACAAAAAAACTCAAGATCTATTGAAGAATAATAAATCAATAACCAATCATCATTACAAACCAATGAATAGGACAGTAGAGCAATAAAACTAGACAAAATTGTGAAATAGCTCAAAAGATTCACAATCAGTTGTCATATCAATAATATATCAGCCAGGCTTCCTGAAATTTTCCATGCTTAGAGAAATCATCAAAATGGTGACCAGGCAGACCTCAAGTAGAAGACTTTTTGCGGCACCCCTTCTGGATTTAGCAGTCAGTACTGGCACTTTAAACTGAGCCTAGAAGTAAACCAGCTACCGGTGCAGTTGAACCAAGAGACATAATATGATCTCCACAACTTACACTTTCCTCCCCTTCCAAAGTTTGCAATATCCACAAATCACAAAGCCATTAACATTGCAGTGACATGTTATCTTTCAGTCTGCTTGATTTCATTCAGAGAGTAAGAGATGTAATTAAGCAGCACTGAAGTACATGCAGTCATAATTTTTTGTAATTGACACCAGGTGATGCTATTATTTTTAACTCTCCTATAAAGAAGGCTCATTAAAGACAACAGTATATTGTCCCGGACTTACAATGGCAGGTGCTAGGAACCTAGATAATTACCCAAATATTCTTCCATCTTGACATGGACCAATCATTTTACCAAACGTTTCACCAAAACGTGCAAGAAATTGCAGCATAAATTATGTTACTCAGAATGACTCCGGTGTTCTGTCTTGCAGACAGTCTGAGTAACACTGAAAATTTAAGGCTCTTTTAAGGCTGAGTGAAAAACTCATTTTGCCACTTGGGTTATAATTCTTTTTGGCCTCCGCACTTTATGATGGCTGGTTCTGAAAAGGCAATTGCAATAGGGTGGAACAAGCAAGCACAGTAAACCTTGTAACTGTTGTGGCCAAACGATAAATCATGATTAATTGAAAAATCAGCACAGAACCACAGAGGGAAAATGGCATGAAGCTCTGAAACACGTGGCCAAGAAAACACAAGAGATGAAGGATGCCTACCTCAAAAATAAATCCGGCCAATTTAGAATGCTGTTTCTAATCGACATGGAAGACTTGGTTAGGTCAAATCTCTGTGGAAAATGGGCAGCGCAATACTAGCTGCCCAGAGAGGCTGGTTCAAGTAACTTGCTCTGGCCCAAGGTGTTGTAATGTGTCATAACGTGTTGTAACAGCATATCTTAACATTTTGGAAGTAGGACAAGCCAGCACAGGGAATTGCCTCCGTATGCCAATGTGTGCCTCCCTGCCCCATGCCAAGGTGAGTTGCACTGGTCGATCTTGGCCAGTGCAAGAGACCCGAGGTAGGGAGGACAAGGAAGAGGCAGAGGAGGTTTTAGGGGTAGAGAAGGGCAGGCAGAGTGTTTCCTGGGGGTGTGTTGGTGGGAAATAGAAGGTAGTGCTGGCACCTGGCAGTTAGGCCAGATCCCATCCTTATTCTCTGATCAGCCTCAGGCTGCTTGTTTCTTCTCAGAGTTGTGCCACCAAAATCAGTGGTGCAGCTCCAAGTAGACCCACTGGGGCTGCTGTCCCATTACCCAGTTATGGGGAACATCTTGAGACCTGGCCTCCACCTGAAGCAGTCCACTTCATAACAGGTGCAATCCAAAGATTGCCCTAGGATGGCAAAAGTCACCTGCACTGGAATCTTGGTGTTGCAAAAGTGTGCCCCATCAACCAAGTCGGTGCAGGTAACTATGGCTGCAATCCTAGCCTCCACTTAGGCTGCCTAAGCCCTGGCATAAGTCCTGTGCTGACTAGGGGGTGTCACAAAAATGTTGTTTGTGCCACTTCTGGGGCAAGGCATGCACTTGCCTCCCCATGTCACACTGGGAACAGGAAGACGGATGAGTTGTTGCCCTAAGTTAGGATTGCACCCTATGTGCCAAGACATGGAGAGGATGGGTTGTGTGTGGGTTCATGGGCAGACTGGACTAAGGTCATGTGTGGAGCCAGGATTCAGCACTTAGGCCTGATCCTAAACTACCCTAATGCATGGCTGCTTGGATCTGTACCCACTTCTCTACATACAGTTGCACAGATCCACATAGCCCCATTCAGGTCACTGCAATCAATTCCCTTTGGCTGCAGCCACCCTCAGCCCTGTGCTGAATACAACACATGTCAGCTGTCTGTTATGTTCCAGAATAAGATAGGTTTGGACTATATGTTCCAAAGTAGGAGTATCCCTGAAAGTCACTACATAGATAATACTGAGACAGAACAATAGTTTGATTCAGTAGAAGGCAGCTTCCTCTTGGATATATAGAATAGCTGTTAGCTTCCACCAAACACCATGCATTCCAGAATTTAGCATTATTTCTCCTAAGATTATAAAAATAGGAATAATGCCCACAGAACTATAAATCCATGAAATGTCATTATGATGGCTATATCTGCTTTCATTTTTCCTTTGTGTTCTCTTTTTAAATAAGAAATTTCATTTAATTGATTGGCTGGTAGTGACAGCTCATCTCTGAATGAATCCACCTTTTGATGAAGCTTGTAAAATGTATATCAGTTGTTTTTTTATTTCCTAATACCTATCCTGAGCCAACTGAAATAAATTCTGCTTAAGGAACTGCAGCTTTTTCCTTGACTGTTGGCTGCTTGACGTCACTGATCTGCTGAAACATAGTCAGAGAATTCCTGTCTGTTTTATAGCTGCTAAAAAAAGAGAACTGTAATTCATACCTCTTTATACATCACCCCGTCTCAGCAATGCTGTAATTCAGTCTTCGCTGCTTTAGGAAACTGTTGGGAAAACAGCAGTAAATCACTGGGTTTTTATTAGTAATGTTGACTTTGTTATCTTTCAGGTTTTTCCTTCCTCCCCCTCCCACCCCCCAAAATACAGAAAATTGCCTTCTGATCATTCTCCAGGCAATGAAAGACATGTTGCCTTTTCCTCTGATCTCTGATGAGGTTATAGGTTAAGAACGCAAAGTCTATATGGAGTTTAGAGTGAGAGACAAACAAGATTATCACACCCTTGAAAGTCTGTTAGGTTGATCTGGGAATATCTGTTGATAACTTTTTGCCATTTGTTTTGTTTTGGATGGCAAGAAAGCCGGCTGTACACTTACGTGAATAAACCCATCACTACATGTCAAGTTTCAAAAGGAAAAAAACCCACTTTGTTATACTCCTGGGGTGCAGGTGTTTTCTCTTGCCAGCTTGCTGCTTCTTGAAGGTTGACAGGTAACAATCCAGAGATTGGTGTCCTACATGCCCCATTGCCCTGCGAGATGAAACCACCTGCCATGGTTTCTCCTGGCAATATTCTACCTTCCACCTACCTGCTGTGCAGCACACCTGGGGTCCTGGCTCATTTTCAGCTGATGCATAAGAGAAAAGAAAAGCAAGCATTTCCAAAGCCTAGCAGTCACAATGTAGTGGGGGATGAAAGCAGAGCGTGCCAGCTTTGTCTGCTTGGCAAGTATTGTCTTCTGCAGGTGCTGCCATTTGTAAATCCTTCCACTAATACCAGAGGTTTGCATAAGAATAAGGTTGCAAGACCCATACATTGTGCAGGCCTAGGTTAGGATTGCACCCTAAGTTGTTTACCTCGCTGCAGAGGCCTCATCCTACATCCTCCTTCCTCAGCCTGTGCCTCTTCTGAAGGACCATTTCCACAGGTCCATTTCTTTCCCACCGGTGTACCACCAACCAGCCGTGTCTACTAGCAGGTTCAAGAAAGTTAGAACAGTGCTACGCAAGGCATGCTGGTAGTGGGGCCAAATACCACCTCCTGTACCAAATACCAAACTGTACACCTTTCCTCCTATTATGGCAATGGACAATATTTCATTTTAATTTTTTTCCATCCCCAGCTGGCCATCAGTAGCAACAATGGCACTGAACTGGCAGCTGAAAACACTGGCTAACTGTGGTCAGAGGGGCAAATATAAATGGTATTCCATGGGTGGTACCCCACGTGGCACCCCATGCAGCACCACTATAACCCTTTCCCCATAGCCACCATTTCTTTATTTTGGGATTCATTTTCAAGCCTATTTTTGTGCCTTAGAAGGCCAATTATGGGCCAGGGAGGCTGCATGTGGCCCTCTGAAAGCCTTCTGAGGCCTTCAAAATGCCAAAAAACAGCACTTTTGGTTTTTGTGGGGGGGAAAAAACCAGTTTTATGGAAAACATTTTTGTGTTTTGTGGTTTTGTGGAAAACCAAAAGTAACTTTTCTTGGATGGAAGGATGGCATTTCGTTGTCTTGGCCCCACAAAGCACCAGGGCCAGGTTCAGAATTGGCTGCAACCAACCACGTTTTCCCCTCACAAAGTATCTTGTGGTGCCAGGTGGGGAGAAATCATAACAGGTGGCTAGAATTAGGGCAATTTCTCTTTTTTTAGAACCCAGACACCAAAAACTCTCCATGATGAAATGAGGAAGCCTTGGCTTGATTTTAAATGTCAAGTGATTTTTTTAAAAAAAATGAATAACAACAGTAACAGGTCCATCTCTCTGTGTCCAAATGAAGTCAGCCTCTGAGACATCTTGCTTTATATGGGATGAAGCATTTAACTGAAATCTGTTTGGAGTTCCACCATCTCTTGCTTGCTCTCTTCTCTGCTCTCTTCCAGCATAAATACCATCAGGAAAAAGAGCATGCAGATGGTCTGGAGGAGGCTGCACAGAACTAAGAAAAGGAGCAGCTGCTGGGCTTGCTAATAACACACAGTATTAATGTGGTGGAAGGCCTATCCTGGGGCAAACAACAACAAGCCCTTTCAGGAGGGTCTTCACTTCAGGGATGGCCTGCTGGAGATGTATAAGGAAGGACAAAGCATCCGTGAGTGACTGGATAGGCCTGCTCCACTTATTCTGACTACTGACTTTTTTGTCATTTGTGCTTCTACAGTAACAAATTTTTAGACTTAGGCTGACATGCTAACCCCTTGGTTAGGCCAGCACAAATCCTGGCACAAGTCCCAAGCAGGTCTTAGAGTGTTGCAACTTTTCCGCCACTTCTAGGAGGGTTAAGTCTTTGTGCATAAACATGCACTGGTCTCCCCATGCCGCATGCCATGGGTGAATTGTAATGGTCTAAATTATTTAGGATTGTGTCCTGAGTGATCTGTGAGTTAGAGGGAAACAGCAAACAAACAAGGGCTGCAAACCTAACCTACGTTCAGGCCGGCCTAAGTCCTAGAACAAGTTCTATGTGACCTGAGGATGTCACAAAAGTGCTGTAAGGCACTTGTGCACCACTCAGGAGCTCAATCATGCACTTGCCTCCCTACATCACAACAGGAACAGGAAGACCAATGAGTTGCACCAGCCTAGATTAGGACAGCACCCAAGGAGTGCCCTCCAACCCCTGAATGCCTGCTGCCCTACCCCATTATCTGCCGAACTACTTCAATCAGTTCTTGATATCCTTCAGCTCACCAGTCTTCTTCCTAGTGATCTTCTCCAATCTTCTTAAGCTCTTGAGCAGGAAAAGAATCAAGGCAGTGACAGTTCATCTCTTCCTCCAGTGTCACTGGTTGGAAGAAAGAGCAAATTGCCACTTCTGCTACCTCACCCTCTTTCTCCTCCTTCATCATGCTGCGTAGGTGGCAACCAGAGGGTCAAGGAAAAGCAAAAGGTGGTAATCCTGAGCCTGCTTCTTTATCCTACTTTTGGCCTCAGCATTTTTCTCTTCTGCATGGTCCAGTTTAGATCAAACAAGATAAGTGGAATGTGCTGAACCATACCCGGGATGGAGGTGGCGCTGGAGCTGGATCCAAATCCACAACACTCTTCCTTATGTTGTCTTGTCTTGACCCTCCCTTCCCACCTGGCTCCTTTCAGTAGGAGAAAGATAAGGAAGGTGAGCAGTTAGCAGCACAAGTCATTGTGGGGAAGAATCATGCATATGAGAGGTTTTATTTTTATTGTATTTTATTTAGAGGGCAGATGATCAGCCTCCAGTTCTGGCAGTAGAGCCCCTCAGACCACACCTGTGCATATGCATGTGCACACACACACACCATGACATGCAGTCAGGGGTCACATATAGCCTCCCTTTTGATTACACATGTGCTCCAGTCCACCCAGTTTCTGAGTGGTTGTTCAATCACTGGCTGAGCTGCCACAATAATCTATCCGACACAAGGAAGACTCTCTGACACTGCCCAAGTCTCTTTCAACATCTCCAAAAGATTAGAGTGGTAGCATCAGCAGCACATGTATGTCGTGTTTGTATTATCCAGGAGCTCTGTGCACTATGTCTCCCAAGCCATGGATCTCGCTGCGCATGCACGCGCGCGCGTGCGCACATACAGAGTTATGGCTTATATCCTCAAGTGAAATTAAGCCCTTTGCTCTGGAGCAGTTAAGATGACTTTCCATAAGATAACACTAGAGGGTGACATAACTGTATGGACCCATAACTACTCCTGATTTTGCCCTATGTCTATTTTCCATTAAGTTCAGACTATGTGGATTATTAATATTATTTTTACAGTCCTAGATATAAATGGGGAGTGAGGAAGGCCTATGAATAATTGACAATTTGTCTTTCATTTGTGAGGAACAGGTCCTGAATCTGGAACCTGGAATGTCCTTCAACCACTGTGATTTTCCTGAAAGGGCAGGACATCACAGTAATGAGTGTCCCATTAATTTCATCTTATGTAATATTTTACAGCAAAGTTGCAAGAAACTTATCTCTTTTCCTTGGGGAACTGGATAAAAGGAGCTGTACTTTCTTTGAAAACTCTGACTGATGGAAGTCCTGCCACTTAAGAGCTACCAGGACTTCCGTCCTTTGATATGCAAATCAGACCTGGCTCATGAAAGGGGGCTGGGAGGAACTGCAGAATCCTTGGTCATTCTAATGAAGGCACAATTACTGAATACATCATTTTAGGGTCAAAGCTATATGTTTTTTAAGTTGCTTTGAAATGATGGTCCAAGTCAGATTCCCAACTTTACCAGATCTGACCCTTTGCACTTATAGGGACACCATGTGATGCCATATGCCCTTTTCCTCCCAGTTTGGAAGGCTATTCATGTTATTCTCCCAAGATCTCATATTATTCTTACAGTGCTATTGATGTGAGATTTTCTCTTACGTTTGCCTGGTGACGTAGGAAGAAGAGATCACATGCACTGTGTGACTCCCCTGTGAGGTGACTGGGTTGCATTGTGCCCAATTTGGGGCTGAGCGCCCCCAGGGCACCTGCCTCCAGTCCAGGGCCCCGTCCCAGCATGCCACGTGGACTGGCACTGGGCTGCAGACTGAGTATTGAGGACCCCTGCTCTAAGGCATTTCTGCACCACTCCTGGAGGAGGATTAGGCCAGTACACAGACATGTATTTGCCTCCCTCCATCACCATGGAAATGGTTAGACAAATGAGTTGTGCCAATATAGGTTAGGATTGTATCCTAAGGCTGCAATCCTAATCTCCAGTTAGGCTGGCTTAAGTCCCAACACAAGTCCCATGTTGGCCTGGGAGTGTTGAAAAGTGCTTTAAGACACTTCTGTGGCACTCCTGAGTGGGTGAAGCAAGTACACAGACATGCACCAGCCTCCCCACACTACCATGGGGATGGGGAGTGAGTGAGTTATGTCAGCCTAAATTGGTTAGGACTGCACCCTAAGATTTCAAAATGCATGAACACTGGTGTAAAAAGGTCCCTCCCCTCATTCAGAGCCATTTGTGGCTGTGAAAGCAAAGCAGGGGAGATGTCTCCACCTTGGTAGGCCATTGTGAAATACAGGAAACTGGACTAGATGGGCATTGCATGATCCAGCAGGGATCTTAGGAAATGCTGCAACTGCATGTATGTGTTGTTGTTTTTGTTCTTGTTCTTGGTTTACCTGGTATCCAGGCAAAAGGAGCCTTCAACCCTTTCAGAACAAGAGAGTAGCATTAAAAGCCTGGAGTATGAGCTTTCTGCAGAAGTGTAAGCCCCTAGCAGTAGCATCATGTCTAGGGGCAATGGGGAGCAGACTCTGGTTCTCGCTGAACCACTAAGCTGCTGATTGGAAACCAGAGCTGCAGAAAGTTCAGTCTGGAGCATGGCAAAGAACCCAGAATTCTCACCCAGAAGTCGCCCAGAGTGAGGTGACACAGAAGATCATACCCCTGCCACTGTCAGTTTATATAAAGCTACCAGATCAGCTGTGTTGGCTCAGTCTGCCTCGGTAATTTGAGGGCATCGGGTTATGCTGTGAGATGGTTGGCTTTATGCCAACTTGACTGCCCCAAGGCACTTTCCTGCCTTTGGGTCTGACTGCTTGACAAGTGGATACCTGCATGTTTTCTCACTGCCAGAAATCCTCGAGTCGCATTACATTCCGCTCAAGAAATAAGGTCAGAGACTGGAGTTCTTAAGCTGTTTGTTTTCACTGAGGCTTTTATTTACATGGTTCTTTTTATGATAGTAATGCCTTACCAGGCAGTTTAAAAGGCAGGTGCTAGTCTTGACACAACCATTTGGTCAGCTTCTGCTTCTGGGAATCCAATCCTAGAGAATAGTTGAAAGGAGAGCCTATACCCTACAATCCAGAGTAACTACAGGAGCACATAAGAGGCATTACATGTACCCGTAGTTACGGCACCACCTAGTGAAAACCTATGGGAAATTCATATTGCAATCCAGAGCAAATTTTT
Organism: Cryptoblepharus egeriae; assembly: GCA_030015325.1. Lineage (NCBI taxonomy): Eukaryota > Metazoa > Chordata > Lepidosauria > Squamata > Scincidae > Cryptoblepharus > Cryptoblepharus egeriae. The sequence continues at coordinate 38,319,277 of JAREYC010000004.1, read as the reverse complement.
CTTACACCGGAGCAAGGACTCCCCGTAGTTGCTCTGGATTGCACCCTAAGATGCAATCCTAACCACCAGTTAGGCCAGTATAAGTCCCAGCATAAGTCCTGTGCTGAATTTGGAGTGTCACAAAAAGTGCCATAAGGCAGGGGGGAGTTAGGCCTGTACACATGCATACACTGACATCCCCACACCACATGGAAGATACGCCAGTGAGTTATGCTAAAATAAATTGGTTAGGATTGTGCCCTTAGTGTAATGAGGACAGGAGTGTCCAAGCTTTTTGGCAGGAAGGCCACATTATCTTTCTGACACTGTGTCAGCAGCTGGAAAAATGATTCATATTGCAAATTTGAATAAATTTACATATAAGCGTGCATTAGAGACATTACAAGGTCTGCCCGCAGGCTGGAAGGAGGGGTCTTGCAGAGGGCTTCATTGAGGCTTGCTGAGGGCCACATCCAGTCCCAGGGCCAGGGTTTGGAGACCCCTACAGGGGGATGAATAGCTAGACTCCATGTCTGTTGATTTCATCAAATGTGCTGGAGAGAGGAAAATACACACACACACACACACACACACACACAGACAGACAGACAGGTAGATTGATTGATTGATTGATTGATTGATTGATTGATTGATTGATTGATTGATTGATTGGCCAAGTATGATCTCCATACCCAGAATTTGGCTTCGGCAACGGCTGCATACATACAACACCAACTCACAAATAACAAACAATTCATACAGAACATACAATAAGATAAGAACACTGCTTCAGTATTTTCCAATAATCCCTCAGCATAGTTGTTGGTTCAGCAATTTAATGGCGCAAGGAAAAAAACTGTCCTTGTGCCTAGATGTCCTAGTGTACAGAGTCCTATATCGGCGTCCAGAGGGAAGAACCTCAAACAAGATGTGTCCAGGGTGAAGAGGGTCTGCAGCAATATTCTCAGCTCTCTTCCTGACCCGAGCGATATATATATCCTCCATAGAGGGCAGACTGACTCCAATTATTTTCTCTGCTATGCCTATAGTTCTTTGTAATGTTTTCTTGTCCAGTTTGGTTGCTGTGCCAAACCAGACAGTGATGGAATTGCAGAGAACAGCCTTCAAAGATGCAAAAGAAAAGTATTGAGCTGTGCTGCAGCTGCAGGCTCCTATACCTGGTGGTATGTTTCATGCTCAGTGGAATAGATTCTTGTTGGACTGTTATGGTTTTATATGATTTTCATGCACTCCGGAAAGATTTGATCCTCTTGACCAGGGACCTCCAAAGTTGTTGGCAGGCAAAGTTGTTGCCTTGGTAATTTGAGGGCATCGGGTTATGCTGTGAGATGGTTGGCTTTATGCCAACTTGATGGTTGGCTTTATGGCCACATCATCTCTCTGACACTGTGTTGGGGGCTGGAAAACTAATTTACATTTCAAATTTGAACACATTTACATAAATTTATACATTTATATTTAAATGTATAATTTTAAATGTAAATGGGCTGTGGGTGGCGCAAGCGGTTAATACTCTATGCCTGTTAACCAGCAGGCCAGGGTTCAAGACCCAGGTTGGCCCCACAAGACAGGGTGAGCTCCTGTCCTTAGCCCAGCTCTGTGACACCAGCTGGATCCAATCGTATCAGCTCTGCCTTTCCATTGGACTAATTCAGTGGCGTGGAGAGGGGGGATTTGCTGCTTGGGTAACAGCCTATCCTCCATAACAATCCAACCCAGGCTTTCGTGCTTTGCATGCAGCATATGCAGCGCCGAGCACAATACCATAGTCTTTCAAGACTGATGGAGGCCTGCTTTACATTTATATTTTGTATTGGAGTGGATTACAAAACTTGTCCAAGGGCTGCATAGAGGGGTCTTGCCGGGGGCCACATTGAGGCTTGCTGAGGGCTGCATATGGCCTCTGGACCAGGGTTTGGAGATCCCTGCTCTGGACCTTTCAGCTTCCTTTTTACTAGTGTCTTCATTTTTGAGATGTTCCATCTTTTGAGGTGCCAAAAAGTTTGACTTCCACACCCACTTGGGGAGTGGGGAAGTGCAATAACTGCACAGTGGGGCTGCACAGTCCATGCTGTATCCAGTACTGGATAGGAGTGGCTAGAGGTCTCCTTGGGATAAGGAACATTTATTCCTTAACAAATGTTTCTTTATCCCATGTAGAGCCAAAGCTTTCCCAGTGGGGTACTCAGATCTGCACCAGCTACAATGCTGGTGTAAGTCTGCAAAGACTTGTATCAGAGAAAAGAATCAGGAGGGGTAATAGGATATGGCGGAGACCTCTTCCACAAATTTCTCCTCTCCTGGGCCTTATCCATCCCTGAATTTCCCTCTCCTGACCCTAAAACAACTTCTCCCCACCTTCTCCCCATGCTTGCACTGATTTGTACAGTATTGCGCTTGCCAGTGTCAGCAATCATGGGTCCAGATTCAGCATCAGCAGGACAAAGAGGCCAGCACTCCTTACTCTGTCATCACACGTGTGCCTTCTGAAATTTTGATAAGAAAGGGAATAGCATGTCCCTTGCATAAAATTATTAAATAAATAAATGTAAATTAATAAATAAATGTTCAATCATTTAGCATGTCCCCTGCACCAAACTATATTACAGTACCAGCAAAATGAACTCACCATGCACCATCCCCCATGCTGCATCCCCTGTACCACAGCCCTCCTGTGCAACACCCCCTTGTGGAACACCCCTATTGCAACACCCCACCCCATGCAACACCCCCACCCAGTGCAGTAACAGCTGCCTTCGTGCAACACCCCTGCCATTCAACATCCCTCTGTGAAACATTGCACATGCAATGTGCAACACCCTGCAAACAACACCCTGCCTGTGCAAACAAACAACACCCTGCCTGTGCAACCTTCCCCCATGCAAGGCCCCCCATGCAACACACACACACCTGTGCCTCACACACACACACATACATGCAACACAGTGATGGGATTCAAAGAAATTAACAACCAGTTCCATGCTCATCTGGCAGCCACTTTTAAATGGTTATTTTTAAACTTTATATGTCCTGTCTCTTGTTAACGACCCAGTTCTATAGTGTAGGTGCGAACCTGCTGGAGCCCACCACTGACCTCCCCGTGCAAAACTCTTTCCATGCTACACTCCCCCCATGCAGCACTCCCCATGCAACACCCTCTCCCCCACTGTGCACCAGGCACTGTGTACCACCAGGCACCAGATAGTACCTACATCACAAAAGGAATACACACCCCAAATTTCATGCTTCTAGGTCTGGGCCCTGGGGCTGAGCTTGATCAGTCAGTTGTAATGTAAAGTATACGTTGCACCCTTTTTTCACCCCCTTCAGGGTTAAATTTCTAAAAATTAGTTCTTAGTGGGTGCTTCCATTAAAGAAGGAACACCCAACCCAAATTTCATGCTTCTTGGTCCAGGGTTTGGGGCAGGGCATTGATCAGTCATCAATTCTTCAATGTAAATTATAGTGGTGAAAATGTGTTGCACCCCTTTGCACCCCTTTCCAGTTGGAATTTCTCAAAACTGGTTCTTAGTGGATGCCTTCATCAGAGAAGAAATACCCTCCCCAAATTTCACGCTTCTAGGTCCAGTGGTTTTAGCTGGGTGTTGGTGAGTGAGGAGTGAGTCAGTCAGTCAGTCAGTCACTTTTCAGTTATATATATATATATATAGACTAATGAAATTTTCCCACCAGTGCAGGAATAACATTTCAAGAATATTTGTGGGCTTGCACACTGCTGAGCATTCCCCTGTGCAACACCCCCTATGCAACATCCCCTCCGTGCAACCCCCTCCCATACAACCCCCTCCCATGCAACCCCCCTACTCCATGCAGCACCCTTTGTGCAACACCTCCCATACAACACTGCTGATTCTTTTGACATGTAGAGTTACATACAGTGCAACATATAGTGTTACATACAGTACAAACAGTGCATACAGTATGGGAAGTTGTGCAACACCTCCCATACAACACTGCTGATTATTTTGACATGTAGAGTTACATATAGTACTATCCCCAATCTTCTTCATTTTTTCACACAGTGTCTGAATCCTTGAATAATCAAATCTCACCGTCTTCATTCTATTAGGTTTCCATTACACCATGATATCTATGGTATATTCCTTTTTGCCACCAAGTTCTGCAGAAGAATACAAATGGATTAATTAATTTGAAATAATGATCACCACACAGATTCTTTTTGAATAAAACATAATTACAGACATTATTTAGAATCCTGATAGTTGGATCAGTCTTCCAACAATAACTATTCACAAATCATCCAAATACCAGCAGTGAGAAGCTGAGGTACCATGCACTGTATAATGTGATTATCAACTAGCTCAAGTTACCTTGATCAACAGATAAGGATAACCTTCATAGCAACTTCAGTAACGGATTCTTTCTGTAGCACAAAATGCATATCAGATTCTCCTCTACTTATATGCAGGTGTATGTATGCTTATTTTTCATGCCTAACCACATCTTGAGAGGAACTGTACATGCCATGGAGAGAACTGCTGGACCTTGTAACAAGGTGAAGTTAGATTCACCATTTTTTTAGAATGACTATTGCTTACAAAGTATTGCTGCCTTTTTTGTCTATGTCCTCTCAGGATCCATGTAGACCTTCTGGGTCAGTTGTCCAAGCTGCGGTTTGGGGCATTGTGTTGCAATGGTTCCACACTATCTTGACTAATACAGTAGGTCCCAGATGTTGATGTTGCAGGATGCCATTTTATCACTCTTCCATTTTATCACTTTTATCACTCATTTTATCATGCTTTTTAGTGTGGGATGATATGGGTTTCAATTTATGCCCAAGCCCTTAAAACAGCTATATGAAATCACAGGGGGAAATCATCTAAGGTTTTAGTGCATGGTTTGTCACCAGTATGCTAATGGTACCCAACTCTATCTCCTAATACTATTTCCAGGAAAGCTGATACAGTCCTTTACTGCTGCCTGGAGATAGTTGTGGTCTGGTTGAGGGCCAGCTTTAAACTGAAATTATATCCAGACAAGAAGGATGTCCTCCATGTCCAAAAATGATGCAAAAATCCAGATATGCTTGTCCAGCCTGGAAATTACAACTAGTATGGAATACTTTGTTACCAGTGTTTGGACAGTTCTATTGGACCTGTACTCTGGAAGTTACACTGACTTGATCATCATGGTACAATTTTGGAAGTGTTGGTCTACAACAAAGAGCACTGAGTTAAATAATTTATCTCCTGATGAAGACTGTTCTCAAATACTCACATCTGTCATGATTTAGCTGGCAAAGATTATCTTCAGTCAGGGCTCCATTTCCAAAATAGGATTTGTCTTTGATTGTGCCTCTACATGGGAGTCTTTCTTCCATCATTCTCACTGTCTGTGTTCTAGATATGCTTGAGAAAATATACTTTCAGTGGAAGAAAAGAACTGTAAAATTAGAGGGAGCTTCAGAGGCCATGTAGTACAACCTTTTCTTGATTCAGTTGGAGAAAATTCAGGGCTAAAGCAATCCCAGCAAATGTCTGTCAAGCACAGGGAGTCAAATGCTTTCCATGCACTTGTTCAAATAGCATTCATGATGCCCTCTGAAGGCCAGAAATGATGCAGGTGCAGACCAGAAATAAGCACTTTTTGCTCACTGAGGAACTCATCAGGTGCAATATGACAGAAGATAACATGTCAAATCTTGATCATATTTTAAAGAAACCAATTATCGTGCAGGCTGCTGTTTCAATAGTGACCCCTCAGCGTATCTCTGCAGCTGACGGTGGTCCTGGAGGGCCAGAAAAAGAACTTCTGGAAACTGCAGTCAGCCTGCAGGCCGTATGTTTGACACCCCAATGTAGCCTCTCTTTGAAGTACCCCGAAAGTGAGAGCTGATTCCTCCACCCAAGTAATTCCTACTGTTCCTGTTGTCAAACTGCTTCTATCTATCTATCTATCTATCTATCTATCTATCTATCTATCTATCTATAGTATTTATATACCGCTTTTCAACTTAAGAAGTTCACAAAGCAGTTTACAAGAAAATGACAAAATTAATAGCTAATAGGTCTATGACTATTAATAATGCTCATTTGAAACTGACCATATTGGACCTTAAGCCCATTATATTTATTCCCCCAAAAACAATGTTGTACCTTTCTATGTGATAATCTTTCAAATATTTGATGGGTGCTATCAGATTCCTTCTTGTCTTCTCCATGCTAAATTTATTATTTATTTTATGTAAGCAATTTGTATCCCGCCTTTCTTTCCCCACAAGGGGGAACTCAAGGCGGCCGAACAACAATTAAAAAACAATAAAACACCACTAAAATTAGATACGGTAATAAATAGAGATTAAAACACATTAAAATGTAGTTAAAATACAATTAGATTAAAGCTAAAAACATAGACTAAAAACAATAAAACAAAAAAATGATAAAAACAAAAGCCCCCCCAACCTCTGCCCCCATTTAAAAGTTTTTTTTAAAATAAAAGGTTTTAAGGCTCCGCCTGAAGCTCTGTAATGAGGGAACTTTCCTCAGTTCTAAGGGGAGGAAGTTCCAAAGCTGGGGTGCCGTCACTGAGAAGGCCCTATCTCTGGCCACCACACCTCTCACATCTCTTAGTGGCGGCACAGTCAGTAGGGCCCCCTCAGATGACCTTTGGTGACGGGTCGGATTGTAGGGAAGAAGGCGGTCCCTCAGATACCCTGGACCCGAGCCGTTTAGGGCTTTAAAGGTCAAGACCAGCACTTTGAATTCAGCCTGGAAATGAATGGGCAGCCAGTGTAGTTGCTGAAGCAATGGCCTGACAGAGTCGAACCGACGAGCCCCAGCAACCACACGGGCCGCCGCATTCTGGACTAGTTGAAGCTGACAGTCTTCAGAGGCAGCCCCATGTAGAGTGCGTTACAGTAATCCAATCTTGATGCCACTAGGGAATGGGTCACCATGGCCAGAGCCGAGAGACTCAGGTATGGTTGCAGCTGGCGAATCAGCTGAAGCTGAGCAAAGGCTCCCCTGGCCACAGCCGCCATCTGGGACTCCAGGACAAGCTGCAAATCCAGGAGAACCCCCAAGCTGCGAACCCCAAGCTCCTTCAGAGGGAGTGCAACCCCATCCAGAACAGGATGATATTCCAATACCCGAGTCAAGGACTTCCGGACCAGGAGAACTTCTGTCTTGTCAGGATTTAATCTCAGCTTGTTCACCCTCATCCAGTCCCCCACTGCCTCCAGGCAACAATTCAGGACTTCAACCGCCTCCTTGGACTCAGGAGGAAAGGAGAGATAGAGCTGGGTGTCATCGGCGTACTGATGATACCTCACTCCAAACCTCCGGATGACCTCTCCCAGCGGCTTTGTGTAGATGTTAAATAGCATGGGGGATAGAATGGAACCTTGTGGCACCCCACACTGAAGAGGCCAGGGTGCCGAACAAGCATTCCCCAGCACCACCTTTTGGGACCGGTCAGCCAGGAAGGAGCAGAACCACTGCAAAACAGAGCCTCCAATCCCCAACCCAGCCAACCGACCAAGAAAGACACCATGGTCGATAGTGTTGAAGGCCGCTGAGAGGTCCAGCAGGACCAATAGGGACGTACTCCCCTTGTCCATTCCCCGGCATAGGTCATCCACCAAGGCGACCAAGGCAGTCTCTGTTCCAAACCCCGGCCTGAAACCAGATTGGAAGGGACCCAGATAATCCAGATGCTAAATATATCCAACCTTCCAGTTATTAAATTCATTTCATTTTTTCCTAATGGGCCTTGTTTTCCAGATCCAAACAGATCCTCTGAACTTGTTTCAGTATGGAATCATATGCAGAAAAAGGCTCTTTCTTTTCCTGTTCCAAGATTTGAGACTAGAAAAATAAATAGGTGGATTCCCAGACAAAGTAATCCCTGCTTCCACTGCCAATATTAGTTTTTAACTCCAACTAATAACACTTATTTTTTTAAAAAGCTGCTACAGTGTCTGTAATAAAACAAGCCATTTGTATGAAAGGGTTTAATATATTTCATTCAATTGTGATTTATTGAGTTGCTAAGGCTTTTTTGCATCAAAGCGGTGTGCATATTATATAAACAGTATTTTAGTGTCAAGTTCAGCTGACATAGGTTGATGAAATTCATCCACCAAAATTGACATGCGGTTGTTTTCTCTGTATGTGGTTTCCAATTTGTAGAGCCAAAAGCAAAGCTGCTTACCAGGTGTTTGTTGGTAACTTCCCCTCCAGATATGTGAACTGCATAAAATGCCGGCATAAAATGCTCCCTCCCTACCCTGCCCTGTGAATTCAGTTCCCGTCAAAATCTGAGACAACTGAGCATTTCCAAATTAATCCTTTGCTGTTTGTTCTGCTTGATACATTTTTTAAAGGGAATTAATCATGGAATAATGTTAATGCATTTAATCTATTGCAAATGACAATAAAGAATTTTTTCTTCTTAGGCAGAACGTGACAGTTTTCTTACATAAATTTACTTTGTCAAATCCGGAACTTAATCCCCCTGTAACCTCCAAAAATATGATAATACAGGCTTCGCAAATGAAAAGCCAACTTCTCATGCCAGAATGGGGCTATTATTATGCTCTATTTATTCTACTGTGCCTGATGAGATGAGAAGGAACCAATTAACAAGATAAATACTGTGCTAAAATAACAGAAGATTATCGCAACAATTCAAACACAAGGAAGACTTCCCATTGTGACAAATATCCCCATACCTAAAAACATCTGGAAGAGCTACATGAGTAGTGCAACATTTTCATTCCCTTTACTTATTTTAATACCAACCTGTAGCAAACTGTTGCAATTATTCCCTAATCTCCATAGTGGAACTGAAATATCAAGGTATTATCACTCACTCTTATCATTAGAGCAATTGCAGTGTTATTGTAAAGTTCAATTGGGGAGCTCACAGAGAGGTTGAAAGAGTATAGAAAGGTGTCCAACATCTTCTGCCATTTGAGTCCGCAAGTTATACAGTATTCCAAATGGAATCAGATCAATGAAGCTGATTTTCACTAAGACAGACTATGGATCCATCTTGCTCAGAATTACCTTTCCTGGCTGGCATCATCTTTACAAGAATTCAAAAACAGATCTTTCCAGCCCAACCCTTTTAAGGTTGGAAATTGAAACCGATACCCTTTACATTAAAAGCATGCAGCGTATGCAGCTCCGAGCACGATACCATAGTCTTTCAACACTGATGGAGGCCTGCTTTTAACTCCTAAGCACCATTTCTACCATTCACTCATTCTTGTCAAGTGATAGAGAAATAATAGCATGATTTTAACTATCCATTTTTCTGGTGGAGACCACTATCCCCTATCCCTGACACATTTCTATCCTGTTTTGCCACCCATTTCCTTTTTATAATTACATCTATGCCTCATCTGAAGCAAGTTCTACAATTAAGCATGTCTAACTAAACTGTTAGATGGTTTTAAAGGGAGTTAAAGTCATATAGGGTAGGCTGAGAGATAGTGCTTCTATGCTGAGACACAGAATACTTCTGAGTATCCGAAGCTGTGAAGAAACAACAGGGCACAGCTGTTTTCATGACAAATGTGAATGTTTTCCAAAGACTCCTAGTTGGTCCCTGTTTGAAACAAGATCCTGGCTGAGACAGATTTCTTTATCTGATCCTGCAGGAGTTTTTCCTGGATTCATAAGAACGAAGCCATTAATTTTCTTTTCTTTGAGCCATTAAATGTCTCTTTTCTCTGAGCCATTAAATATCTTGCAGGTCAGTATTTTTGTTGAGTGAAGAAAACATGGTTTCACATTGGCATCCTATTGATTTAGCACAGAAAAGGCTTAGAAGCACATCAGAACAATGTCACAAGCCAGACAGATCCAACAATAGCTAGCAGGCATATTTATTTATTTATTTATTTATTTATTTATTTATTTATTTTTAAAATTTATATCCCGCATTTCTCAGGTCGTAGACCGACTCAAGGCAGCTCACATTAAATACAATTAAATAAAACATTCAATTAAAAACAATTAAAATCATGGAAGCTAAAAACATGGAAGCTAAAAAACAAACATGGAAGCTAAAAAAAAAAACCCAAACTCTGCCTCACTAAAATGCTTTTTTAAAATAAAAAGTTTTTAGGCTCCACCTGAAGATCTGTAACAAAGGGAGCATTCCTAAGTTCTAAGGGGAAGGAGTTCCAAAGTCGGGATGCCGCCACCAAAAAGGCCCTATCTCTGGCCGCCACACCTCTCACATCCCTTACTGGTGGTACAGTAAGTAGGGCCTCCTCAGATGACTTTATTTTAAAGTCATCTTTAAAATTTTATTTTATTTTAGGTGACAGGTCGGATTGTATGGAAGAAGGCGTTCCCTCAAATACCCTGGACCTGAGTCATTTAGGGCTTTAAAGGTCAGGACCAGCACTTTGAATTCCACCTGGAAATGAATGGGCAGCCAGTGTAGTCGCTGAAGCAGTGGCCCAACAGAGTCAAACCAAAGAGCCCCAGCAACCACATGGGCCACCGCATTCTGGACTAGTTAGAGCTTCCAGACCATCTTCAGAGGCAGCCCCAAGTAGAGCGCATTACAATAGTCCAATCTTGAAGTCACTAGGTCATGGGTCACCATGGCCAGATCCGAGCACATGGGTCACCATGGCCAGATCACCTGTCACAAAAGTGCTATAAAGTACTTCTGCCCTACTCCTGGGGGTTAGGCCCAGTGGTGGGCTCCAGAAGGTTCGCACCTACTCTACAGAACCAGTTGCTAATGAGAGATAGGACATATAAAGTTTAAAAATAGCCATTTAAAAGTGGCTGCCAGATGGGCATTGAACCGGTTGTTAATTTCTTTGAATCCCTTCACTGGTTAGGCCATAGTACAAGCATGCACCAGCCTCCCCCACCACCATAGGAAGTTATGATTGCTGGAATAGTTAGGATTGCACTATCAGGCTCAAATGTTTGCATAACTGGTGATGTTGCACTCATTCTGGAATTACAGCATTCAAAAATTGGTACCCCAAAATTTCAGTGGCCAAGTCAGCATTTTTAACATTTTGATACATAGATATTACAAAGATACAAAAAAACCCCACAATCAATATGAGTTTCTTTAAAACTCATACTTCCCTCTCCTGCTTTGTGTTTCGAATTAAACAAAAAATCATTTTAAAAGATGAAAATGGATCTCAAGATTCTCACATTAATAGGCTGCACATTAAGCCAGACTTCAGCCAGACCTTAAGCCAGACTACCAAAAGTTATATAGACTTTATAGATTAGATACAGGTTTTGCACAGTCTAGTAAAGTGCAGCACAATCCTCCATGTGTCTACTCATTTGAAAGTCCTGTGTTGTTCAATTGGGTTAACTTCAAATAACCACATATAAGAAAGGACTTAGTTTGCATGTTCTAGTGTTTGCTGAAATGAAGGGGCTTATCTAAAGATTGATTCCATGAGTGGCTTCTTGGCCGGAGAATTCTTTTTTAGAGGAGCAATGAGAGCATTGGTTGAATTCAGAGAATGTTAATCCCTTCGTAGTGATTTCTAATCCGGTTCTCTTATCCTCTGGTGGGTCTCAGCCATGACTCAACTGGAAATGGAGCTGCTAAATCAATTAAGAATCAGCCTCTGTAACATGCCATCCTTGTCACAAGCTGTATGAAGTAAGGTATCTTTTCAGAAGTGGTGAAAGAAGTGGTGTGGACACCACCTGTGCTTGGAAGAACTTTGCTTTTTTTTCCCCCTTCTGTCTTCCAGAGTTGCAGATAAGAATAAAACTAATCATGGAAGGAAGCAACATTTACAAAATCTGTATGTTGCTTGATCCTTGCTGATGTATGCTTAAATGCTTCAAGGCACGGAAAAGTAAATATCTTCAGAAGAACACAATCAGACAATTATGGTTCAGTCATTAAACTGTGCCTGACTCTTTGTGATCCATGGACCACAGCACACCACGTCTCCATATTTTCCATTACAATCCCAAAGTTTGTCTAAATTCAAGTTCATTACTTCTGTGACACTATCTAACCATCTCATCCTCTGCCATGACTTTCTTCTTTTGCCTTCAATTTTCCCAGAATCAGAGTCTTCTCGTCTTCCGTTCTCTAGATTTACTTTATTTGAACTTCAGTATCTGCCCTTCCAATGATCATGGCTGATTTTCTGTAGGATTAACTGTGCTGGTCTGACTGGATTTCAGTTTAGACCTGGGTCGCCCCTGTACTCATCCTATTAAGTCCGAGGTCCCAAAGTGCCTCTTTAAGTGTCAGCGTCTACCACTTAGCACTCTGCGCTTGCTCAGAGGCATGGAGATGCAAGTTGAAGTTGACTTTAGACTACTTCCTGAGTCCACCCGGTCAAACTTCCCACACTTGCTCCCAAAGAGGTTCCGTTGTTTGGGTTTACCGTAAGTAGTGACACAACCACAGTCTTATAGGATAGAAATCAAATTTATTGTAAATCCAAATCATCACACAAGTAAGGTGAAAAGCAATAGCACATGAAAATCTCAGAGTACTGAAAAACAACAAAGAACTTCCTCCTGCCCTTCTACTTAGTTCCCTAACTAAGCAGCAACACAAAACACAGCATCAGTGTGGGCTTACATCAGGCTTAATGACAGTGGTAGTCAGTTCCATCGCTCCATCCTTCTCTCCCAGAGGCTTCTGTTTTTCCTCCAGCTCCACACAAAGGAATCACACACCACATGGCCCAAGCCCTCGGGTAATTCTTATACAAATTTCAGGACACTTAGGTGTCAATCAAAAGTCTGACCAGTAAGAAGGATTTCAAAGGTGTGTTACTCCACCCCTTGGGTGTCCGCCCAGCCCGCCCAGCTGTGTGGAACCATTGAGAATCTTCCATGCCTAGAAGCTTCTGACCTTTTCCTGTCCTTTCTAGCACAGACCAGATGAACCCAGTTGTAGCTAATGGCCCATTGGGAGATCATCTGCATATCTCCTCTCAGGAAGTCATCGCTTGGCACCTCTTTGTCTTTCTTCCACAGCTCAGGCTGCACCAGAAACCATTTTAGACGATAACATGATGTACTATGTATATACATGTGAATCATTCTGGCCCAGGCATGGATGCCCAAAACATTAACTGAATGTTCTTCTTGTAGTCCATGGGACTTTCAAGAGTCTTCTCCAACACCATAACTCACATGTATTCTTCAGCACTCAGCCTTCCTTGAGCTCCAGCTCTCACAACTATATATTACTACGGGGAAAACCATAGCTTAACTAAATGAACTTTTGTTGTCTAGACTTTTAATTAAGTTATCTAGGCCTGCAATAGCTTTCTTCTTCAACCTGGGGCAGATTAGCAGGCATTTACTAAAAAACTGTAAGAGGATATGACTACAATCCAGAGTAACTACAAAACCTTTTACACACCGACATAGTTATGGTGCCATCAATGGGGAACCTATGGGAAATCATAGAGCAATCCAGAGTAAGTGGAAGAGTAATTACGTCTTCCCGTAATTACTCTGGATTGTAGGGTGAGTTTTTATTAAGCAAATCAGGCTTTGTATGTTCAGTACAATGTCATGGATATTGGGCTACTTAAGATTCATCTCTCCAATGCTACACTTTCCCTCTCCTTATCAGTAAGAAAACTATATGGTAGAGATTACAAATGAAATAAGAAAACAAAATGTAGTCTTGGATTCAAAGAACAGTAAACAGAGTAAGAAAACATACCGCACAATTCTATACATGTCTTCACAAATGGAACTTCCACAGAGTTAATTGGGACTTATTCCTAGGCACATAGTCTGAATTCTGTTTATACCATGAACTGTTGTACAAGCCCTAATATAGTGATTTTCAACCTTCTTCCTCATACAACACACTGAGGTGTCAAAATTATCAAGGCATACCGTCAATTTTTGACAATTAACAAGGCACACTACATTCTTGGGGGGGGGGGGGTTACATACACTAATGATGCTACTGATTAATAAATTACTTTCCTCCAAACTCCAGCAGCACATAGGTGGACTATTCATGGCATATCAATGTCCCATGGCACACTTGTTGAAAATGCTGCCCCAGCAGAACCTTTCTGCAGAACCCCTTTCTTAGGGGTTGCATGATTGTATGGAAAATACTGTGAACAAGGAAGATACTAGCTATAGTATATAATACAATCAATCTCTGTGAGGTGGGTAAGGCTGAGAGTGAATGACTGGCCCAATATCACCGAGGAAGCTTCATGGCCAAGGAGAGATTTGAACCCTGGATTTTTGAACTGTGGGACTGCGTTTATTTTGAAACATTGAAATGAATAGTGATTATCGGGTGCAATCCTAATCATGTCTACTGAGAAGTATGTCCCATTGTATTCTATGAGACTTTCTCTATAGGATTTTGCAGCCTAAGGCTATGTGCCTAATGACAAATGAGAGGTCTAGTGCAGAGTCTTCTTCCTGTAGGTGTACTTTCACTGCAATTCAGAACAAGAGAAGGAATACTGGAAAATAATTATCATATAAAAGAGTCAGGATAGTAGTGGTTCTGGAGTTAGACCTGGAAGATCCAGTTTCAAATCCCTGCTCAGCCAATGAAACTTCCTGAGTGACCTTGGGATAGTCATTGGGCACAATCCAGAGTAACTACGGAGCACGTAAGAGACATTACGTGCACCCATAGTTACTGCATCACCTAGTGAAAACCTATGGGAAATTCATATTGCAATCCAGAGTAACTTGTTCTTACTCCGGAGCAAGGACTCCCTGTAGTTACTCTGGATTTCACCCAATCTCTCTCAGCTTCACCTACCTCAAAGGGTTGCTGTAGGACAAAAGGAAGAGAAGAACCTCTTACACCAACTCAAGCTCCATGGACAAATAACTGCATGAAAATGTGAAAAATAAATAAGGTCAACTGTGAGAAACATGTTGGGCAGAAAAACCGGACTAATGATGATGGTAGAAGACAAACAGGGTTGCTAGAAGTTTGTAGAGAACATGGAGGTGTATTGGCTATGGACTTGGACTGAGACTGGGAAGATCCCAGTGTAAATCCCACCTTTGCCATGAAGCTTCCTGGATGACCTTGGGCCAGTCACTCACTTTCAGTCTCACCTACCTCACAGGGGTGTTGCGAAGACAGCAGGAGGGGAAGAACTAAAGTTTTGTAAGCTGCCTTGGGTATTTATGTCAACATGGGAAAGTAGGATAAAAATCCCTTTTATAAATAATACAATCTGACCTTGCCAAGAATGAGGACCATGTCCAACCATAATAGGTACCAGGACCCCAAGGGCAAAGCCCCATGTTTGCTCATTTTATATATTTTTCTGACACTATAGGGGAATGTACAATTAGGACTGCGTTCAAGTCAAACTATTTAATATAGGTTAAGAATTTCCCACAGCACACAGCGTGAATTTCCTGGGTCAGCAATTGCAGGGGCATGTTCCCCTGCGATACTATCAGCAAACACATCCATTTCCTCCATGCTTGTTAATCTGCTTCTATTTGTTGCTCCAGGGTAACATTAAAATGATAACATCTCTTGACTTTGGGGACAGATTGGGAGGAGAGCTGGTAATATAAAATCTTAGAGAGGAGATTTGTCTAGGGTTCATTTATTAACCTGAACCATTTGTTTTGTGTCAGGAACAGAAATGTACAACTGGACATCTTATCAGTTGGTCTAGCCAGATGCTTGATAATCTGAGTTGCTGCATCTAGCCTACCAGTGTGTGATAATGTAGTCTGGAAAAGAGGTTTCTAAATATATCTGTACCAAGTTATCAGATTCAATTAGACCTGTTCAGGTAAGTAATCAATACCTGTTTCACTAGATTTAAGAAAGCTGATATTGCCAATCAGAGAATTCACAATCCACACGTTGCTTGAAAATCTCTCTCTCTCTCTCTCTCTCTCTCTCTCTCTCTTTGTGCGTGTTTGTGTGTTTGTGTGTTGTGTTTGAGATTGAGAACGAGAGAGAGAGAGAGAGAGAGAGAACCAGGTTATATTACCTTTTTACCCAATAGCAGAAAAATAACCATCAATATTAAATACACAAGTGCTGGACACATGCACATTTTCAGTCTTCATCATCTTCATTGTCTTCAGGCTTCATAGTCTTCAGGTGTCAGAAGGTCCAAAGCAGAGGTTCCCAAACTATGTAGCACCAAGACCCACCTTGTCCTCTGAGCTCATTTCAGGGGTGTCACAAAAAGCTGGGTGCTACCACCCTGAAATCTGGCACTGGACATAGCCATCTTAATATGGGGCTGAAATCCATCCTTTCCTGGGTTTACTGTAAATCTCACTGAACACATTTGGACTTACTTCAGAGTAGACATGGAGGAGCTCTTGTACCTCCTGCACCATGTCACTTCATGTTTGATGTCACTTCTGGCCATGACATCATTTCCAGATTGATGACATCACTGGAGGTGTCCCAGACCATCATTCTCAGAAGGTGATACAGGGCTACAGTGCCCAAGAACCACTGCTTTAATGCACTGGAGGGCAGGGGCTGAATTGGGAACGTGTGTGTGGGACCCGGTCACCTTCCACAGTAAGCAAGAGAAAGCCACAGCAAAGTGTGTATCACCCTGAAATTCCAAGTGCTAATAGAAAATATTTTTCTCCTTTTTCTTTTAGAAAGCCATTTCAATACCCTTGTAAGATTGGATCATATTATTAAATGACCTCAGGGTCAAAACCACTTTGTAAAATATTCAACAACATGTCAAGTCTAGTGGTATTGAAAGCAACTGAAATATCTAAAAGGAGAAAGTAGTTTTCATCAGTATGATCTATGTCAAGCAGGTAAAAAATAATAATTTGTAATATACAGAACCCATAAAGTTAGGAACACCTAAAGTTTGGAACACCTTTAATACTGTATTTGAAACTTAGAAGAATCACATATGCTTCCCCAGTTTATCCTTGCCTTGTCTCACTTTCTCTGTTGTTTCCCTTGTGTCAGTATCAAGACTGTAAGCTCTTTAGAGAATTATCATTATAATTTGCTAAAACTGAGTGAGTACAAAGACAAGAGCAACATGCCAGTTTTGTGGAAATACCATGAGTGTATACAGACCTTTTTGCTTAATGGATTGTGTAGATTTTTCAGTTGCATCACAAGGCTTTGTGTCACCTGGTTGCATCGTCCCTATGACAGAACTCCAAACCATTGCCCTGCTTCCATGATTTTTTACTATAACATTTGAGGGAATAGAGATATTTCAACATGGTTTATTTAATTGCATATGCATGAATATGCACATTGATATATAATATGATAATTTAAAAATATCAAGATTTTAATCAATTTGCTAAGTATGAATGTCATGCTGACTGGGCAAGAGGAGCGCTTTCAAGTGGGTGTTCCTCTTTTATTTATCAGGGGAAGAGTAACTAGTCCTTTTCAACAACATCTGTTATAGTGGCTTCTGCTGATGTTCTTTTTCATTTTAGATTGCAAGCTCGTTTGGGACAGGGACCCATTAGCCATTAATTTCTTTGTAAACCACTCTGTGAACGTTTTCGTTGAAAAGTGATATACAGAAGATAGGCAGGCAGGCAGGCAGGCAGCAGGCAGGCAG
This sequence comes from Cryptoblepharus egeriae, assembly GCA_030015325.1. NCBI lineage: Eukaryota > Metazoa > Chordata > Lepidosauria > Squamata > Scincidae > Cryptoblepharus > Cryptoblepharus egeriae. The sequence goes on along the minus strand of JAREYC010000004.1, from coordinate 38,301,714 downwards.
GCAGGCAGGCAGGCAGACAGACAGACAGACAGATAGATAGATAGATAGATAGATAGATAGATAGATAGATAGATAGATAGATAGATAGATAGATAGATGTGTCACCCTCCTGTGCAAGTCACACAGTGTGGCCTGCACTCCCCCCCCCCACCCCAGTGTCCCCTAGTGACACCACTGGGCGATGCAACCAGAAAATGAATCACCAAATGATCAAGAAACTGAAGAAATAACATGGAAGAAAACTCTTCTTCCATGTGGAACTTGTTTTAAACTTGTTTAAAACACACACATACACACAAACAACTTTGAACATTTTCCCACTACATTTGGTGGCTGATAATGGAAAGAAAAAACAAATTTATTAAATATAACCAGGAGAGGTATTAGCATATTCACGAATATTGATTCATTTGAAACCAATAAATTAAGGATTTCACAAACTATTAAGAAGATTTATTCAACTGTTCTGAATCTAAAAATTGTATCTCTGGCTTAAACAAAACCTTAAGGCTGACATTTACCTTTTAGAAAGAAATTATCCAGGCAGAACTTCAAAGTGCATGCAGTATATGGATAATCTTGTGTTATTTACAAGTTATACATAGAGTTGCATTCAGAATGTCAAGAGTACAGTGGCTTTTAACAATCAAAGAGAATTTGCCCCCTTCTTTTTTAGTCCTTACAGCTCATGCTTTTGGGCTTCTATTCCAATAAAAATGGTGTTATTTACTGCTGTAAGAATCCTGAAATCCTACTTGGTTTTCCCATCTATCCAGGTAATGCAGGAGTCCCAATGGGTTTACTAGGAGCTGATCCACCAATTTTGGTGGAACGTCTCCAAGCAGAGTTGAGCAGGCTGAGGCACCACCTCTCTCCCTATCCACCTACTCCAGGAATGCCCCCACCCCAGAATGGGTTCATTTCCACTAAAGTGGGAGCAGTGATGGGCTTCAAAGAAATTAACAACCGGTTCTATGTCCTTCTGGCAGCCACTTTTAAATGGCTATTTTTAAACTTTATATGTCCCATCTCTTGTTAACAACCGGTTCTATAGAGTAGGTGCGAACCTGCTGGAGCCCACCACTGAGTGGGAGGCAATTTAAGGGCAGCATAGAGCTGCTCTGTATGGAAGACCTTCTGGATACAGAATGGTAACTTTAGGACCAACCCAAAGTTGATTTTAATCTTAAAAGTATGGAAATCCCTTTTAAGACAAGTAACATACAATATAGTTTCCTATTTATGGTTTTGTAAAGAATAAATCATGTAGCATCAAAGCACAGACTTTTAGCAGCGTATTGGGATCAGTTTCATCATCACCCCGGAGCATATTACATTACCATAATTGGGACACTTCCCGGGAAAGACTCTTGGTGCAAAGCATTTGAATAAATCCATACAGTTCATAACATACAATTCTACCAATCTGGTGAGACTGTCTGGTTTCCGGAAGCAATTTGGAAGCTACATGTGCTGTGATACACAAAGAATTGCACTGCAAATGAATGCTATTTCTGTGAGAGCCATAGGAGGACCTACTTATGAGTACTGTAGAAGAGATAGGCTGCACATCCAGTAGAAATTAGGCAATAAATTCTCTATGCCTGCTTGAACAAGGGTTGTCTGAACATATGTTGTTTGAATGTTTTCATTTCTTTTAAAATTTATCACCTATACTTTCTTCTTTTATTTGGAAAGTGCTTGTGGGGAATAACACTGTCAAAGCTGAAAAAGACAGTGAAATCACAAAGAATAAGTAACAGAAAAAAATAACCAGACCTAGAACATAGGAGAGGGTAACACATTTGGAGAGGGGAGCCAACTGTAAGAAACAACAAACAAAACAACTAACAAAAACCACTACCAAAACAACATTTGTGTTGCATCCTCCAGCTCCAGTGAAATAAAGGACAGTGACAGCAAAGTAGGAAACTAATGAATTTAATTTATTTTCATGATTAATGATCATTCACGGCATTTAATTAATGATGCTATTAATGATGTTTCTTATTAGCGATGAAGAAGTTAATCTTGACTTCATGACTTCTACAACTTTGAATCTTGATTACACAATCGTAACAATTGATAACATTTAAAAGTGTGTTTAAATACAAGTCACTGCCTGTCCTTCAACATATATTATCTCACAGGGTTGTTTGGAGGTTTCATATGGATAAAGCATACAGCACTTTTGCAGTATCTCCAGACTAGTGCAAGGGACTTGTGCTGGCTAAACAGATCAAGATTGCTCCCTGAGCTGTAAATCAGGATTTCCCTGGCTTTAAGTCACTAGCTAGACCAAAGGAAGCCATCTCTTACTCCAGTTAAGCCCCAGTAGCTGGCACAAATTCAAACAGCCCTGTGATAGCTTTTCAACTACTTCAAAGCCCAGTGTAGTTGGAACTACTTCCAAAAGGTGTAGATCTGGAATAGTGCAATGACACAAAAAAGACCAGTGAGCATTGCAACAATATCCATAGAACATGTATCTGCCACAAACATGGACCTGAAGGAAGCAGTTTCTATGTTTGCATCCAGAAAATCATAAATAGCACCATTTGTTCTTGTTCAATTGCCTGTCCCAAAATAAGTGGATCATTCATAGGTGGCTGATAGTGAATCTGTAATATCCTAACACTAACCCATGGACCACCAGATATGGCAAAGAATGGATTGTCCACTTTTTTAATGTGCAGAGGTGGCAGTTGCAGGTGGTCCATGATGTTTCCAGATTTTGCCCCAGTGGTCTGTAGGCTCCTAATGTTTGGGAACAGCTGAATATGACATTACTAAAAGCATGTGATTCTTTTTTTGTGTTCAGTAAATAGCAGCCAACCTGACAACCTCTGTTAAACAGGACCATGCTATGAGAAGAGGAAAATTAAACTTTTGCACCGTCATGATCCCAATCAGGATCAACCCCCTCTCATTTCTAGCCACCGCTATTTGCCTTGAAAGAAAGATCCGCTCTGATTAGGGGGTATTTCAGGGCCAAAAATTACCAAAAATTTTGGTAACAAAAATTTAAAAAAAAAATACGCATTGGCTTCATGAAATATCTAGTTTGAAACACATTCAGATGACTCATGTCCAACATGAATCTGCAGAAAGGTTATGCCACAAGGTCACAGGCTGAAAGGAAGCAAGCAAGAGTAGAGGTCAGAATCACCCAATAAATCATTTCCAGAGACTTTTGAGTACAAAAGAGAAATCAGGCTCTCCATAGAGCAGTGAGCAGAGAGACTGAAACACAGCATTGATTCAGCACTGTTGTCTGTGAAGTGGATCCATGTGGCACCACCTGTTTGGGCATTACTGATATCCTTCTATCTAGAACAGTGTTGATTTCAAAACAGTATGCTTAGAATCAATGTATACATTGATCATACCTTGACGTGCTTCCTCAGCTCAAAGAACTCATTATCCAGGGAACACATTTTTCCACATGAGATGTACATTATCTTTCAGCAAAAGTGATATTTCTTACATTCTTGTGAACTTTTTTCCTTTTATAAAAGTCAAGCTCTACATAAAAGAAAAAGCTTTAGGAAAAAGAAATGCAGATATTTTGCCCCATATCTTTTTCTTTTAAAAAGATTCTCTTCCTTCATTTCCTAATCTTTTCCAAAATTCAGCTAGTAGATCCATGTAAGAGGACATTCTTTGTGATGACCTTTACCCTGTAGAACTCACTGCCACTTCTGGTATAACTGGTGCTTCCCTTGCTGGTTTTTTCATTATAAATTGAAGTTGTTGCCTATTCATTCAGTCTTTCCTTATATTTACTAAACTTTCTTTGCTGCTAGGTTATCAGTTTTACCCTACCAGATTGAAGATGCAATCCTAACCAGTTTAGGTTGGCACAACTCACCCATCTCCCCATTCCTGTGTGGTGTGGGGAGGCTGGCGCATGTTAGTGTACTGGCATAACCCCCCAACCCCTCAAGAAGTGGCACAGAAATTCTTTACAGCACTTCTGTGACACCCGCAGGTGTCTTGTGCTGGAACTTATGCCAGGCTAGCTTGTGCTGGAACTTATGCAAGCCTAACTTGTGCATGGGACTTGTGCTGGAACTTATGCCAGCCTAACTGGGGCATAGGATTGCAACCTCAATATGTTCTTGCTGCTTTATGGTTCTATGTATTGTGGACTAATTCAGTGGCATGGAGAGGGGAGATTTGCTGCTTGGGTAACAGCATATCCTCCATAACAATCCAACCCAGGCTTTTGTGCTTCGCATGCAGAGTATGCAGCACTGAGCACGATACCATAGTCTTTCAAGACTGACGGAGGCCTGCTTTATTGTGGTACTATTTTGTTAGACTACAATCTCTCTATACTTACCTGGATGTAAGCTCCATTGGCTATAGTGGGACTTGCTTCTGCGTAGACATGCATAGGATTTGCATCTAGGATTGGCATTTTCCTGAGAGTAAAACCCCTTGAACACAATATAACTTACGGTATTTCAAAAAAGCCTATATTGGATTGTACTGTTATTAAGAGACAAGCAGGATTTCAAAGCAAACAGAATACTCATACCATTGACAGCACCAAGATAATGGCAGATTAATTCCAGCATTCATTATGATGTAGTGTTTCTGCATGATCCAGCAACTGATAAGGAAATACCCATCCAACTGCTTTGGTGCCATGTTCAGCACTGAACATGTTGTTGTTGGCCAGGGCATCTGTGTCATAGCTTCCAGTATGGTCTAAATTGATGGTAGACTATAGTGTGTTGATAAAGTGTTCGAGCTTTCTTTTAAGCGTCCACTATACCAAAAATAGTTATTAATATATTTACACCTTCATCATTAGTAAGAAAACATAAAACATGAAACAGCCCTTCAACTGAAAGGATTGGGCTTCATAAATAATTATGGACGTCATAATTAATGTTCTGCATGAGAAAAATAGTATGTTCAAATTATGATCAAGGAGGGGAAAAAAGCAGCCCTTTGTCAATCAAAGCTTAGTGTTTTCCAAGATGAGATAACCATGGGCAGGAGGAAAACACATTATACAGCCCCTTCTAGGTGTCTGATCCAGGCCTAGGAACTTTGTCTGGAAACATTAACAAGGTTTAGAAGATGTTCTTCAGAAGCTTCAGATAAGCAATGGAAATGTACCAGAGCTAGCTGCTACATCTGACTTTTAAAACTTAAAGCTGTGATTCTCAAAGTGCAGGTGAGGACCCCCTTCAGGGACCACAACTTCATTTCAACGGGGTCTTGAAAAACTGGGTGCTGCCATCTTGAACATGTATCTTGAGTAGTCATGGAGGAGCTTTGCATCATAATGATGGCATTCCTCGTTCTGAATATGACAATATTTCTAGGGGGTCCCCAGACAGATCGTCATTTTCAAAAGGGGGTCCTGGGCTGAGATGCTTGAGAACCACTGTCCCAGAAAGTTGAAAGGGACACGTGGACACCACTTACTCCTCGAGGTACAATATTCTTCCACAATATGCCTTTATAATAGGTGTGGAGATGGAGCAGGGAGCTACTGCAGCTGATACTAAGAGAAAGCTGGAATCAAATTTCAGGAAGGAAGGGAGAAATGAATGAATAGAGAATAGTAAATGAAGAAGAAAAGGCTAAATCCTGTAAATCAGAAACTCCTCAACCATTCCAGTTTTAGATCAGTATTGTCTTAAAAGTGCAACAGCCAGCAAAGAAAGAAAAAATAAAGAAAAAATAATAAGTCTAGAATGGGAATCGCCAAGGGAGTGTATATTATTTCATGATTAGTTGCAATAGCAAGAGATGGCAGGAGCAACAAAGTGCCACAGATTTGTAGTCAAATATTTATGTTATTTTTGAGGCTTTTTGAGTTTTGGAAAAAGATGCATGAGGCATCACAGTGAATTATTTATAACTTATCTATTGTTCTGCAAGTTGAAAAATGTCAAGTTTTTGTCGGAACAAACAATATTTGTGCCCATTTTTAAAAGGCACAGTTAACATTCTCTCCAAACGAGCCATGAATGTAGATCAAAGCTGGCCTTTAGGGAGGCGAATACTCTTGGGGTGATGGCGTTACAGCTCTTCGGAAATTAAGAGTAAACCCTAGTCTGATGAAGACATCAAACCATCAGGCTCTTCTGTGATCAGTCCCATCACCCAATAATTGCAGGAATACTCTTCGTGCCCATCAATTAACCTGTTAACTGAGACAGAATTATCACTGCTTTTATGTAGTTGGTTCCCAATATCTTCTTCACCGAGAAGATGTGGAATTGGCAGGTGACACTGATCTGTGCCTGTGCCATTACTAACTTCCTCCACCATAGAAAAGCAGCAACAATAGGATAATACTGTTAATAATATGCTAATGTTAAACGATGGCACTTAAGCTTGGGAGCACTTTATGAAAGTAGATAGATAGATAGATAGATAGATAGATAGATAGATAGATAGATAGATAGATAGATAGATAGACTGATTGATTGATTGATTGATTGATTGATTGATTGATTGATTGATTGATTGATTGATTGATTGACTGACTGACTGATTGATTGATTGCCACCCTCTTACTCTTATGTTAACTGCTATGAAAGCATTATACAGTAACTGCAAAATTGAAAATTTTATTTATTTACTTACATACTTAGAGCACAATCCTAACCATGTCTACTCAAAAGTAAACCCCATTATTTTCAGTGGGTCTTACTCCCAGGAAAGTGTGTTTAGTTTGAAGCCTTACTTACTTACCCACTTACATCCCAATCCTGAAAGGCTGGCAGCTCCAAGACTCCTGTGCCCCTGAACGTCTATCGCAGAATCCTGCAGACGAGCAGGCTACTTCCTGCACCCCCTCGAGGGAAAGGCAAGTTTGACCCCTTCTCCCTTGTAAACAGAGTAGCCCTGCATTGGGCTTTGGTGCTGGTGCTGGTGCAGAAAGCAAGTCTCCACGTAAGAGGAAAACAATATGGTAACTGAAACAATTGTTAACTTAATATTTCTTTACAAAAGATGAAGTAGTTTTAATGAAATAAATGCTCTTTAACTGTTATATATATACACACCATGATTGTCAGCCTCAATCTAAGCCTGGATTTAATGGGACTTACTTCTGAGTAGACATGCATAGCTCTGTGCTGCAAGTTGCTGTTTTTAATTTCTACCTTCTCCTGCCTCTCATCCATCCCTCTTCCTTCCACTGTAACTAGCTTAATAATTAATGTTCTGCATGAGAAAAATAGTATGTTCAAATGGAAGCATGGAGGGGGAAAAAGCAGCTCTTAGTCAATCAATGTCAAGCCAAGTCACTGTACTGCTATGGTTTTGGTGCCATCAAGTGGTCACTTTGATTTTGTCTGGTAATTGAATGGGTATGGTGGTTTAAAAATGAAACTGTTGTTTTGGATAAAATTGGTCCTCTGTTCACAAGATATCCCTTTTGTCAATGATGACAAGTTAGGCTACACAAGTTTGGCTGCAGGATCAGAGAACAACAGACACCATCCAAGCCTTGTCAGAGCAAGAACCTAAATGGCATGGCACTGACATCCTTCAGTCTCGAAAGACTATGGTATCGTGCTCTGAGTGTCCTCTCCAGAGCACAAAGTCCTGGGTAGATTAATATGGAGGATAGACTGTTACCCAAGCAGCAAATCCCCTCTTTCCACGCCACTGAAATAGTCCAAGGCAATGGTAGAGCCAATCCAGAGCCGATATGATTGGTTCCAGCTGCATCACAGGAGCTGCCAGAACATGATTGTACACAGTCACGAACTGCTTCCAGGACTCTGGCTCCAGATTTTGCCTCGAGGTTGACTCCTGAAGCCTTTCTCATTGATGGGTATAGCCACAAGGCAGCGGAGGTTTGAGGTGGGAGTTTTCCTTCTCCAATCCACATTCAATGGGATTTTGGATAGGTGTACCCTACAATCCAGAGTAACTACAGGAGCACGTAAGAGACATTTATGTCGATGTAGTTATGGCACCACCTAGTGAAAACTTATGGGAAATTCATGTTGCAATCCAGAGTAAATTGTTCTTACACTGGAGCAAGGACTCACCGTAGTTACTCTGGATTGCACCCTTAGTCTGGCTCCTCAACAAAGGCCTGTCAGGCATGGGAGTCCCTGCCAGTAGCTACACTACCACCAGCATAGCCCTTTGTATCGCTGGAGCACACAGTCCCACCACCACGAAAAGGTACTGCCCGTTGGTGAGAAATACCTAAAACAAACAAAAAAAAACCCTAAAACAAAACAAAAAATGCTTTTACATGGTTACATGGTTGAGGCCCTTAATAAATTGGAGGGGGGACCCAAATTGTAAATGATCAGGAAGCACAGAAACTAGAAAATCACAATAGGTAAAATAACCAAATAGATAGTGGGACAGAATGCCTATATCTTTATGCATTGTACAGTATAGGAGGGAATTTTGGAAGGTGCACCTTTAAAATTTTTCTGTGTTGACCTGCACTTGCCAAAATTCCCTTTTCTATTCAGTGGCTTAAGGTATAGGCACTGTGTTCCACTTTTGTATCTGGTAACCCTGGTGTATCTTGTAAGGTGCAGGACACAGAGAGTGGGTATCAATGGGCATTTTCCCAATGGAGAAAAGTGATGTGGCCCAAGGGTCTGTCCTGGGATATAACACCAGAAATAGGGGACAGCCACTAAAATTGAATGTTGGGAGGGTTAGGACAAACACGAGAAAATATTTCTTACCCAGCATGAGGCTGGTCTGTGGAACGCCCTGCCATAGGATGTGGTGATGGTATATAGCCGCACTGCCTTTGAGAAGGGATTGGACAAATTACTAGGGGAAACGGCCATCACAGGCTACAAGCCATGAGTTGTGTAGATGTGAACAACCTCAAAATGCTAGATGCAGGAGATCACCTGGATGCAGGTGTCATATGTGCTCCCTGAAGCATCTGGTGGGCCGCTGTGTGATACAGGAAGCTGGACTAGATGGACCTTTGGCCTGATCCAGTGGAGGCTCTTCTTATGTTCTTAACCCAAGCAGCTGGCACAAGACTCATGTCTTTTTCAACATACCCTACAATCCAGAGTAACTATGGGAGCACGTAAGAGACATTATGTGTACCTGTAGTTATTTCACCACCTAGTGAAAACCTATGGAAAATTCATATTGCAAACCAGAGCCAATTTTTCTTACACCAGAGCAAGGACTCCTCATAGTTACTCTGGATTGCACCCTAAGGATCATATTTAACACAGGAAGTTGTCTCATCCTGAACTCATACAGTGGAATCCCAGCATTGATGGGGGAAACCTGTATTTGAAGAGCTGGAATTGGCTGTCCAAACAAGAGGGTTTTTCCAGTCTTAACAGGAGTTACCAGGGATTGAACCTAGCATCTTCCTCATATAAAATAGATGATCTTCACTCTTTCACTCTTGATCTTTCACTCTTGCCAGGTTGGAATCCTGGAGCACTGCAGAGAAGGCAAACAAGACTGGGGTCAGAGACAGGATTAGATTGTGAAGAGTGCTAAGTACACAGCCCCTTATCTTGCATATATGATGGCAGTCTGTGTTAAATTGGCATGGAGGAAATACATATTCAAACTCACTATTCCTTCAATAGTGGTGGATGAGATGGTGCATATGGATGAAAGTACCACAACTTTATTAGTGGGCATCACTTGGCTCAAGGCATTTCATGTTAATTTATTAATGGTTATTGGTTATTATCCTTTTGATAAATTCACTCCTACAAAGTAGCATAATAAAATCTGACCTTCAGTTAGAGAACAAAATGAAATCATAAAGATTCTGAATTTTTGCTTCTTCAATCAAGACAAGCTCTTCAACACTGCTATAATGCATCCTGCGACGTTGTTCCAAAGAGACTTGCAATCCTGAAAAGACACAAACATTTAATGCAAACATTCCCTGCTTGCAAGTATTATTAATCATGATAAGTAATACCCCTTATAGCATAGATTTCTTTTCCCTAGGCTGGTATTTTGTGATCCAAGTGATTTTTACTCTATAAAAGCAATAAAGTGACAATAATGAATTTCTGAACGATCAGCTGCTGAACATCAAAACCTTTTTAAGGACCTTTTAAGCAGTCATAAAATGTGCATAAAATGTGTATCTTCTCAGTTATCTTTTATTCAGTGTGTTTTGCACAGTTTGTGAACAGCTGCCTTACCTGCCTCCTCGTTACTCTTTGGACTAGAAAGCGGAGGCAGTCAGAGCTTTCTGTACAACTGTATGGTGTTTGTGTCCCTGATCCAAAAAGCTTGCTTGAAGTTTTGTATGTACACACACACACACACACACACACACACACACACACACACAGAGAGAGAGAGAGAGAGAGAGAGAGAGAGTACTTCCCACTAATGTATGCGGCTACCTCAAAAACAAAAGTGGGGCCTGATGATCCCTACAATCCAGAGTAACTACGGGAGCACTTAAGAGACATTACATGCACCAATATTTACTGCACCACCTAGTGAAAACCTATGGGAAATTCATATTGCAATCCAGAGTAAATTGTTCTTACACTGGAGCAAGAACTCCCCATGGTTACACTGGATTGCACCCAATGTCACAAAACTGGCAGTGAAAATTTTTCAGTGAAAAATGAAGAAAAAAAATATTGTACCAGTCGCAGTTTGGTTTGACGGATGGACCAAAATGACCAGAGATTTGCTGCCTATCTGCGCGAGTAAAAAGAAAAGCTAGAGCCAAATGAATTTGGGAGCAAATGGACAACCTGCACTGCTGCCCATCATGACTTCCAAAGCTGCTTTCAAAGGTTAGGGCAAGGGGACGATATGCCCCTTTTTCCAGTACATGTTCTCTTTTTTAGCCTTGTGTCCTGGAAAAAATCTTTACTGCCTTCCTTTTTCTTATGAGCAACCTTCATTGTCCTCCTTCATCTCCATTGTCCTCCTATTTCTTGTGAGTAAGCAGCATGTAGCCTTCTTGTAATTAATAAATTCAATGTAAATAAATGAGATGTGATAGCTTTAAGTTTCATAAGTAATATAGTTTTTAAATTAACCGCAATTAAGTTTTTTAATAAACCGCAATTTTAAATTGTAAAGCAATTACATGAGTTTTTTTTTGCTTTTATTGTTTACTAGCAAAAAGCGTACCCGCGTTGCGGGAGTAAAATTCCCCCCCCATGCCATATCCCATTGCACATCATCCCCCCATGCGCATCATCCCCCATGCACATTATCTTCCCATGTGCATCATCTCCCCATGTACATCAACCTCCCATGCATACCAACTCTCATGTGCAACCCCCATGCGCACCAACCTCCAATCACATCAGTCCCCCTTGCGCATCAGTCTCCCATGTGCAACATCGCCCCATGTGCATCACCCCGCCATGCGCATCACCCCCATGCTCATCAACCCCCATGCGCAACTTCCCCCAATGCGCATCATCTGTCCATGCGCAGCATCCACGCATGCACATCACCTCCACATGTGCAACAGCCCCCCATGCACAACATCCTCCCCATGCAACCCCTCCCTCCGAACATCCCCCTTAGTGCACCAGGCACTGAGCACCAAATCAGATGGATATTGGATAGTCTTCCATGTTAAGTGTAGGACAAAAATACGGTGCACCCCTTTTCAACCCCTTAAGGGTTAAATTTCTCCACATCTGTTCTTGATGTGACAGAAGGAACACCCTCTCCAAATTTCACGCTTCTAGGTCCAGGGGTTGGGGCAGAGCATCCATCTGTCACTAAGTCTTGAATGCAAAGTATAGGGAAGAATACTCATTGCACCCCATTTCACCCCCTTCCGGTTGGAATTTCCGAAAATTGGTTCTTACTTAATCCCTCCATCACAGAAGGAACACCCTCCCCAAATTTCACACCTCTAGGCTTGACAGTTTTGGCAGGGCGTTGATGAGTCAGTAATGACGATGAAGATTAGTTGTATAAAATGCATTGCACCCCTTTTCACCCCCTTCTGGTTGGAATTTCTGAAAACCAGTTCTTAGTGGATCCCTCCATCACGGAAGGAACATCCTCATCAAATTTCACACTTATAGGCCCAGTGGTTTTGGCTGGGTGTTGATGAGTCAGTGATGATGATGAAGATGCCTTTTATATATATATAGATTTTTGCTTTTTGGGAATGTTTTTCCTCTTTCTCTAACATACAGCAACCCTGGTCAGGGGTCTTCTGGAATGAGTTAACGTGGTATAAAAGGCTGTACTTTAGAATAGCCTTAGTACAGCATGAAAGTCTGTATTTATAAGCATTTTCCTCTCATATATGCACAGGTGGGCAGATGCCGGTTCGGGCCTACTCGTCTGAACCGAATCTTCCCCCTGGGCTGACGTTGGCGATCCGGCCACAGCTGCGGCTGCAAGAGCCGCGGGGACCGGTTCGCCAGCGTCCACCGGCGTCGAGTCTCCTGGGGCTCGCCACCAGGAAGCTTAGTGCGCCTGCGTCCAGCTGGATGCATGCGCACTGAGTCTCTTGGGGCCGAGCCCCAGGAGGCTCAGTCCGCGTGCGTCCAGCTGGACGCAGGTGTACTAAGTGTCCTAGCCCTGAGCCCCAGGACGCTTAGTGTGCCTGCATCCAGCTGGACGCAAGTGCACTGAGTCTCTTGGGGCTGAGCCCCAGGAGGCTCAGTGCGCATGCATCCAGCTGGACGCAGGCACACTAAGTGTCCTAGCCTCGAGCCCCAGGACGCTTAGTGTGCCTACGTCCAGCTGGACGCAGGCGCACTAAGCGTCCTGGCGCTGAGGATGCTTCAGGAGACGCACTGCGCATGCGCCAAGTCTGGCGCATGCGCAGTGTGGCCTGGTTAGGGCTGGCCCCCCGCCCTGACCCCTGACCCCGGCCCCGCCCCCTGACCCCGGCCCCGCCCCCGAACTTTCGGCTAACTGGATCTTCAGGGAGGCTGAGCCCATCACTGCATATATGGTGTTTCTTGACTCCTGGACCCTGTATATTAACTGTCATTATGAAATGGCTGTGCCTCTCCTCAGAGAAACTGAGATTCCAAGCAATGGATACTGACATATTTCTTTACAGTTCACTGACTGCTTGTAGGAAATAGGTTTTCTACTAAGACATAATTAATCACTGTTGTTAGTAAAGTTGAAATGATGTCTACTGCCTTGCCAAAAACCATTATATGCTTGGCTTGAATTTTAAAACTGCTTTCCTATATGTTTCCTGCACCAGTCATTATATTTTTAGAATTCAATTAGGACTCTTCCCCTCTGGAATAAATTGTAGTAAATGTTATTTCTTGTTCATAGTGACAGGTCAATAGAAACACTTACCTGTGCTCTACTTCAAGTATACTTTTGTTTCCAGTAGTTCTCAAACTTTTGAGAGGCTACAGAGAGGCTGCTGCCTGATCTACAAAGGATGTGGATGTAATGGTGATAACGAAACCTGTGGATGTAATGGTGATAACAAAATCACCATTAATACGATTAATGTTTTGTTATCACTAGAGCAAGGTTGTCGAACTTGTTTCATACAGACCCAGAGTAACTACGGGAGCACATAGGAGACATTTGCGTCGATGTGGTTACTGCACCACCTATTGAAAACCTATGGTAAATTCATATTGCAATCCAGAGTAAATTGTTCTTATGTCAGAGCAAGGACTCCCCATATTTACTCTGGATTGCGCCCAGAGAGCCGAATTAAGCATTCATGGAACTTTCTGAGGGCTGGAAGTGACATCACTGTGCAAGATGTCATTAAGCAGGTGATGGCAAGAAATAAACACTTTGTTCTCACCTAGAAACCCATCAGCTGAGAATCATAAATGAAAAACTGTTCAAATTTTCTTTTTTAAAATAATGTTTTAATTAATTTTATCAAAAAGCAGAAATACTACAAAGAAAGAAAAAAGAACAAAAAATTAAAATAAAACATACTTAATAAGAGCAGAATTCAATTTCAAATTTTCAAGGTATGAAAGAGTCTGATTATCCTGCTGTGGGAGCCTAATAACAATAGGGCCAGAAAATTGCTTTTGGGCAAAATCCAGAATAACTATGGGGAGTCCTTGCTCCGGTGTAAGAACAACTTACTCTGGATTGCAATATGAATTTCTCATAGGTTTTCAGTAGGTGGTGCAGTAACTACAGGTGCACGTAAAGTCTCTTACATGCACCCTTAGTTACTCTGGATTTGGGGGAAAGTGGTCTAAATTCAGCCAGGCCTTGTGTTTGACAGTCCTGCTCTGGAAGATTCTGTTCCCTATCTATTTAATTTATGGACTCATCTTTCATATCATGTTCAGCAAAAATTCTTAAGATACTAAGAGCACAAGCCTAACCATGTCTACTCAAAAGTAAGCCCCGTTGTGTTCAATGTGTCTTACTCCCAGGAAAGTGTATTTAGGATTGCAGCCTTAGTCACATACTTTAATCACATACTTCATTTCATTGCATTTCATTTCAACACTCTCCCATCTGGTCTCTATTTCAACAAGTCAGTCTATTCCCGATACTGGCAGCCTTTCAAACGTACTGTAGTTCATTCAACAAGATGTGAATAGAAAAATTCATAAACCAATAAAGTAGAAATGGATTCTGATACCATTTTCCTTTTCACTCTCGCATGAGACAGTGTTGCCTCTTTCCTGAATAAGTTATCATTAGTGAACAATTTTTACTCAGCCACAGAATAGAGAATGTGAATTACCTACAATTTCAGTGTTGTTATCGTTTTATACAACTGCTGTATCTTGAAATAACTTTAAAAAGTTTTAAGTTTCTTCCCAGTTGTATTGTGTGAATATTCATGGAGGAGATATGGTAGATAATATTCAGCTAATGTACCAGATATAGACTTTCCGGGCTAAGAGAAGTAAGTGTTCTTCTAAATTATTATGTGAATAACGAACACCATTGTTCAGCATGAAATATTTTAAAGCAACTAGATCAATAACACTGGGGAACAATTTTTAACACACTTTCTGTTGATTTTGATTTTGCAGCTGTTTTAAAGTTAAATAGGCGTGCTGATTTCAAAACTGTAGTTAGTTTTCTTCTAACACATCAATTTTTTTCTCTACAGCTTATCTTAATGTGACCTCTCTCTGCTGAATTGAGCGTGAGTCATAGGAAGCACTAGTGCTCTCCTGTTGGCTGAAGTAAACCTTCGATTGGGGAGTGGTGAACGATGCCATAAGAGACCAGGGACAGCTTCAGACTTCTCTAGTTTATTTTTACAAATAAAAATTTTTATTTGTACCTGTTGATGGATTTCATCAATATATTTGGGGTGATTAACCAAATGTTTGGAATTACTCCCTCGTTAGCAAGATGGGATATGATGTGCTGTGTTTTTAAGAAGCTAGAGTGGGAGGCCTCAGCATAAGGCAGCCCATGTAAGTGAACTAACAGTGCAGTCCTAATTTAGGCTAGCGCAACTCATTGGTCTTCCCACAGGGTGGCCGATGCCAAACTCAAAATTCCCCCAAAATTCCTGACATCCAAGCCAAAATTCCTCCCCCCCCCCCGGTTAAAAAATGTAGCCCCCCCAAAAAATGTAAGACAAATGTAGGACATGTTAAAATAAAGCTAAAAGCACTCATATTGCTTTCCTGTACTTAATTTCAACACTATATTACTTCTTGATAAGACTCATTTGGCTCTGTGTCTGCCCAGGGCTGACTGAGGAGGAGCTGCACAAGGAAGGGCTGAGCTGGGGAGAGGCCCCTTTGCCTAGGCCTCTTCCTATGTGCTCAGCTGCCTCTGGGGAATCCCGGGAGGCAGCGGCTATGGGGAAGTCTCTTTGGCACAACAGCAGGCCCCAGAGCCTTCCACCTGCAGCACTCGCTGCTTGGAGAGGTGCGCGAGGGAGGCCATGCCCCCATGTTTCCTGCGCCTCTCCATCCTCTTCCCCCCCCCCACTGCAGCAGTGGTGCTGGCGCATCACTGGAGGGACAAGGGCTCCAGCGGCATCCTCCTAGGCCCAGCCGGTGCATAGGAGAGGTGCACAGACTGGGGGCTGTCCTGGCTCCCAAACAATTGGGTTCATCCCTGGATTTCCGGGGGGGGGGGATTTCCTAATTTCTCTGGGGGTTTCCAGTCAAATGGCAACCCTGTCTTCCCATTCCTGTAGTGATATAGGAATTCAAGTGCATGTCTGTGCACTGGCCCAACCCTGCCCCAGGAGTGGTGCAGAAGAATCTTACGGCACTTTTGAGACACCCCCAGGTCAGCACAAACCTTATGCTGGGGCTTAGGCCAGCCTAACTGGAGGTTAGGATTGCAGCCTAAGGAAAACAATTTCACCTTGTAGTAGTGGTTTATATGAATGTTTGTACCTATATTATCTCAAAATTTGAACAGTCTTAGGGCCATATTGATGAATAACTAAAGACCATTCTCCAGTATAAATTGTTGTGCCCCCAAAAGTGGTTTTCCCACTGAATTTTCAGTAATAAATAGGTGAGTTATAAGAGATGCCGCTATTCCCACATGTTTAACTGGAATATTATATGCTAACTCAAGGCTTCTCAAAGTGTGTATCGTAACCATGCATGGTGGGTCACAAGATGGGCTCTCCCACCCCTCTTACTTCCAAATGTCTCCAAATTGTTGCATTTCAGAAACAGTGGGAGGGTTTGTAAACCTCCGTCTGGAATGTACTAAGCCGGTGATTATTGGCCTCCATGGGTTTCTGAATAACCCACAGAAGCATGTAGAAGCTACTTCTTGTTTTTGGATGCAACTTCCAGTATTGCCAGAAATCACTTCTGGGTGCTTCTGCAGGCCATTTGGAGCCACATGGAAGACAATAGAATGGGTCATTAGCCATAATTCTATGTGCCTACCTCTTCCCCAAAGGGGGATAGGACCTCCTGTCAAACTTGCCTGTATGTGAATGCAATCCTAGTGACAGTCCTCGTTTTCTAGGACACATGGCAACCCTATTCCCAAGAAAACTTTGCAACATATCATGACCCACCATGGAGGACAAGGTGGTTGCTAATAAATGGGCTAGTTCTGACTGCCTGACAGAAACTTCTGTCAGCTTTTATTTTGTTTGAGCTGTTTGCAGATTCAAAGAGCAATCTAGTTAACAGTTTCATTTTTTCATCAGTTTGGCTTCTTTGATTTTAAAAGGTAAAGACTTCCCCCACAGGAATTGACGCTAACGGCAAGGCTTATCCATATTACAAGGCCAATGAGCCAGCATTGTCTGAAGATGTCTATGTGGTCATGTGGCCAGCATGACTAACCATTAAGTGGAAACTATCCTTTCCACTTAACTGGAACCTATCTATTTACTTGCATTTACTTGCTTTTGAACTGCTAGGTTGGCAGGAGCTGAGCAAGTAATGGCAGCTCATTCAGTCGTGCGGTATTCACATCTCAAGCTGCCGATCTGCTAAACTTTGGGTTGATAAGCACAGTGCCTTTAACCACTGAGTCACTGCAACCTTTATTTACTTTAATATTTACTTTTTAGACTTATTATTCAGTCACTCTGATTGAATTGCTTTGCTTCAAACTGCTTGCTGTAGAAACTGCCGAAATCCATCTATAACTGAGGTGAATGTTTCTCATTATTGTCCCACTTTTCCTGCTTGCTATGTTAGCAGCACAAGGAAAATGTTTGTTGTTTGGTTATGTAATTCAAGCATCTCATAAAAAATATGAGAAATCTGAGTAATGATAATCCTAGTTGCATTCCACAGGTAATTGCTTCCAGCATTAGTGGAAAAATTGACACTTCAGCCGCTATATTCCTGCTTCTGAAATCCGGGATGCCTGATTAAGTTCCATAATTGAACTTAAATTTTCAATAAAAAATATCTTGGCTGTTAAAAAATAAATAAACCCATAACTTTTAGATAATGTCTTCCTCCTGTCGGGAGCATCAGTGTTTATGCACATGGGTTGTGTGGCAGTCACTTGTTTATCTTTATGAGGGGAAGTGCATTGTGGACTGGCATTGGAGCAGGGTAAGAGACTCACAGGTTCACATGAGAGGATTTAACTTTTGGATGAGTGACATGACACCCCAAGTTAAGGGTACCACATTAATATGGTACAACACATTAAGGGTCGTAGGTGATAAGCTGCAACCTTATAGTTTGTCACCTTTCAATATAATGTCTGCAGTTGACCATCACTCTAATGTTCTCCTCATTTAGCTATTAGCCTGGCTATTTGAGGTACATGAAGGACAATATTCATCAGCCTATACATGCCTACTCAATAAAAAAAAGCAGGCCTCCGTCAGTCTTGAAAGACTATGGTATCGTGCTCAGCGCTGCATACGCTGTATGCGAAGCACGAAAGCCAGGGTTAGATTGTTATGGAGGATAGGCTGTTACCCAAGCAGCAAATCCCCCCTCTCCATGCCACTGAATTAGTCCAATGGAAAGGCAGAGCCAATACGATTGGATCCAGCTGGCGTTGCAGAGCTGGGCTAAGGACAGGAACTCACCCTGTCTTGTGGGGCCGACCTGGGTCTCGAACCCTGGCCTACTGGTTAACAGGCACAATGTCTTAACCACTTGCGCCACCCACAGCCCATTCTACTGAATAGTAAGTTACATTATGTCCTATGGGAATTACCTAAGAAAGCATGTATAAGTGTGTTATAAGAGATGCTGCTATTCCCTCATATTTAACTGGAATATTATATGCTATATGAGAATATTATATAGCCAGTCTCAAAAACCTTCAGAGAGATCAAATTAGGTGACATTCCATTCTGTAATAATTTTGTAGTGATAGAGATTTGATTTATTGGGTTGCTTGTGTGGATGCATGACATGGAGAGGGAAACAGTATTCGTTGCGTTTATGCCACCCTCTTTTCAAGGAGCTCAGGGTGGCACATATTCTTTCCCCCTTTATCCTCACAACATCCCTACAAGGTAGGCTGAAAGGTATTGGCTTGTCCAAATTCACTGGCAGCACAATCCAGAGCAACTAATCTGTCCACATAAGAGCCCTTGGGTTGCCCTATCTATCACTAGGGTGGAGCAACTGCAAGATGCTCTACCCCAGTTACTCTGGAAAAAGCTTAGGGCAGAGCAAGGCAACATACGGTGCCCTAAGAGAGGTGGACCTGCTCTGCCCTAACTGGGGCAGCCTAGGCAGTTCAAGAGAGGCCTGTTGAGGGCATGTTTAGCATTGCGTAGGGCAGAGCAGTTACTCTGTATCCAGAGCCTTTTTCCAAGGCAGAAATGCCCTCTTCCAGCTCTCAGAGTTCCAGCCCTCAGAGCAGGTATAGTAATGAGTAGACCCATAGGGGTCCATGATAAGGCCCAAGTAAGAATGGCAGTGTTGACCAAAAATCTGAGTTCTTGGCCAGCCTAGCTGCAACCCCTGCCTCTCAACCTCAGGATATGGAACAAACTACGGTTGCCCACAAACCTCAGGATACAGCAGGCCACTCCAAGAAGCCCCTTGAATTCACTGTAGAATGTACTGGCCTCTCATCAGGGACTCCTTAGAAGGCAGGCACCCAGTGGCGTCACCAGACTGGTGCGGCTGGTGTGGGCCACATTGGGTGATGCACTCCGTATGGGGTGATGCACCGGAGGAGTTTGACTGTCCTTTGGCAGGCCCCGGGCATCAGCGTGCCCATTCAGGCCTGCTCCAAGGCGGAGCAGCAGCCAGAAGATGCCACTCGTCCTCGGAGCTGGCCCGAATGGCCAGCTGAGATGCACTGCGCAGAAACACACTGAGCATGCTGAACAGCTTCAGAGGAAACTTCCTTAGAGCAGAGGAAGTTCGCGCCTCTGCACGGCCATTCGGCCTCGCTCAGGAGGTGGAGTGGCAGCCAAATGGCTCCAGAAGAGTATTGCAAAGGCACCAACTCTGAAGCCTGCACAGTCTCCTCCGAAGCCGAAAGGCTTCAGAAAAGTACTGCGCTGGTGTCAGGCGCCAACTTTGGCGACTGCACAGTCCAGGTAGGGGGTGTGCGCATCCCAGGGGTGACGCACAGACTTCCGCACCAGGTGATGTGCAGAATTGTGTCACCACTGTAGGCACCACAGCTGTTCCTTGTTCTGTGTGATCTGAGGGGTGTCTCCTCAGGAGCAAGTCCTCCCTATGTGTCAATTACTTAGCATGCTATGGAGCAGTTAGGGCAGTCCAGGCTTCCTGACTCTCTGGATGTAGCATAATTTTCTGCTCTGTATACAGAATAGTTATGATAGAGCAGTGAGGGCAGAGCAGGCTGAACTTGCTCTGGATTGTGCCCTTAGGAAGTTTCATGCTGCTGGTCTGACACTCTAATCATAGATGGTGGTGTGGAGGTGGTGGTTCAGAGGCTCTAAGCATCACCATTGACATCATGTTGACAATCACAGCATCTTAAAACACAGCATCACCATAGTCTTGTCCATAACGGGTAAAGTTGGTTGGGCAGCAAATGTGTCATCTGAACTAGCCCAGAAGACCTCTAGGTATGGAAGGGGCATATTTATCCATCCAGGAGGAACCCAGGGCAAATTTTGGCAAGTTTAAGACCAAACCTTTACTAAATCTCAGATTTTACTCAATGCTAGTAATATTTTCCCTTAATGCTTGTTGAGGGAAGTGCTTGCTCCTCTGCAGAACTCTTTTTTACTAACCTGGGACCACAGAAAACAGGATTTTGAATGTGTGCTTACATTTCAGTCCAAAAAAAGAACACTTTACAGTTTTGGTTCAGGGCCACGGAACATGACGTCTGACACTATAATCCTCAATGCCATCATATGAAAGCAAATACCAAGGATTTTCTTGGACTGCAGCCAACATTTGAGCTGCAAAGAGCTCAAATGAGTTAACCCTCTTTTCTCTAGGGTAGGGCTTAAACAAAAATATACTGTACACAATTACGCCACTATTAAGTTGAATCTGAGGAAAAGAGGTGTATGAATTTTTCTTTGATGGTATAAAAATTCAGAGCTTTTATGTAAATATAATTCTTAGTTTATAATTCTGAGTCACAACACAGATTCAAAACAAATAAAATAAATTAACTGCTCATTAATTGGGATATGGTGAAACCAAAGCATTTTCGAGGTCAATTTTGCTGATAATTTATTGGTCTTTTTTTTACCTTATTGTCAAAATTGGAGTGATACTTATTTTTGCTTTGCAGCACAGTACAGAATAATTTAAACATTGAATTGTTGTAATTGAACCATTACTATTTGTAAAGGTAAGGCTAATATTCTGATTTCAAAATTTGAAAATGTTCTTTCTTTTTTCAAAACAACAAATGTCTCCACTTTGCATTATAATGCAAATGAGACTAAAAAGATACGAGGGGCAGAAATAGCCATGCTTGCTGGGATATCACTCTGGAAAGGAAAGGACTTGTATCTCCAAACTCACTCAAGCAAACCAGGCTACTTAGAATGAACTACCAGGCACCCAGGTAATTTTGAGAAGTGCTAGTGTAGAAGTGTCAATAGGCATTGCTGTATCAGCACGTTTGTGCAACGATGTTCACTGCTTTGAGCTATGGAAAAATGGGACTAAATTCTTTCACATAAATGTAATCTTGCAATCGTTCACATGTTCTGCTGTGCTGGATCCTGAAGCATGAGACTGGTGCTAACAGAGCCTTTGAAACACTGGGCATGTACATAGCTCTTTCTCAACCTTACACCATCCTCCATCCTACTGGATATACAAGTTGCAAGAGCAAGGAGTTAAGACTTGTATGATCATTGTGGTGTAACAAATGTGTGGATCAAAGAAGCTAAAGGAATATGGAAGTTGGACCAGGACAAATTAATTGACAAACAAGACAAATTCCTGATCATGCTTCATAAAGTGAACCAAATTTCTGGGAATTCAACATTTTATATGAACCTGAAAACACATTTCCCAGAAGAAACAGCACTTTTTTAAAAATCCAGACAATTTTGAGTAAGATTACAATTTCCACAGTTTCCCACTTAATCTGTTGCTTGAATCCCACATATACGTCATTATATGTGACAAACACATCCATTTCCTGTGACAGGATGTTACCACACCTACTAATCCTCTGCAGTGTGTAAATATGGCAAAAATGATCATCATAAGTGATCTGCTACCTGATGACAAATTTCAGATAAACACTGAAATACACATTGCTTTTCATTTGAGCATAAGATTGAAATCTCTGTAATGCACAAATTAATGTAGGAAATGTTTAAACATAGATGTTTCAATGGCTAGACAAGTCTCAGGCCATTAATAGGTTAACATTAGCAGTGCTTAATTCGTATTCACAGGAGCGCAAGCTAAACACTAGCAAAACAGAGTGTTGCGTTTGTGCCGCCAAAGCCAAAAGAATTTGTGAGAGCAATACGGCGCTTGTTGCTTTGCCATTCTTGGGGGACAAGTGGAACATAGTTGAGGTCAAATGGTGGCTCTGTCTGATCCAGATTTAGAGTAGGTGGTAAGATCCCATGGTAACAAGCCAAAGCTGTAAACGCTGCCTCAATAGCCCCTGCGGCACCCAAGAGATGACCTGTTGCTCCCTTGGTTGATGAAACTGCCAGAGAATATGCATGCTCTTTAAATAGTCTTTTAATAGCTTGATTCTCTGCCGCATCTCCTAATGGCGTGGAGGTGGCATGAGCATTGATGTATGTTACTTCTTCAGGGCAAATCCTAGCATCTTTAACTGCTGCAGACATGCATCTAAAAAGGAAAAAATATAGGAAAAAAGATTAATTTTTTTCATATAGGGGCATGGTTGTATGACTTATCTCTATATATTGACCTAGCTTTGCCTCTGTAAATGTAAGTACTGCCATAGCTTGGAGTGCTTTTGCACAGGATCATGTGGTGCACCAGGAAAGTGTCTTTAGGATTGCAGCCTTGGGCAATCCTAAGCTTTCCTGGGTGTAGGCCCCATTGAATACAATAGGCCTTACTTCTGAGTAGACATGCTTAGGATTGCACTGTTGGTCTCAGCCACCTCCACATTTATTCCAATAGTGGATCCTGACCACTGAAACCTGACTTTTGCTGAACCTGACAGGAGGTAGCTAAGGGTAACTACGGGGTTACCAGAGTAACTACGGGGAGTCCTTGCTCCGTGTAAGAACAAGTTACCCTGGATTGCAATATGAATTTCCCATAGGTTTTCACTAGGAGGTGCAGTAACTACGGGTACACGTAGTCTCTTACGTGCTCCCGTAGTTACTCTGGATTGTAGGGTTAGTCTTAAAACCACTTATTCTGCATACTGTGTGCAACCATATAAGGTGCATATTAATAAGATGAGGGCTTAGGAAGGGATTTGAAGGTAGAAATAAATGCATTCTTCTTACAGGTTGGTTCTGTTAATAGGAACGTTCCATAGAATCTACTAGCAAGCTTATCTTGAAGCACAAAATTCAGTCCTAATGAGTGGAACATTAACTATCTTGAATCTTCTGCAGTTCTACCTATCAACTTTAAATGGAAAGAATATTTTCACATAAACTAGTTCTCTCCATAGCAACTATGTATCTTTCGTAGTGAACAAGAACATCTAATGAATGCAGGCAAAAAACTATTCTAATAGGTAAATGGCATTGCCATTAAAAACGGAGAAGGGAGATCTTTCTGCAAAATTAATAATAATTCCTGAATCACTTTACAGACATACAGTGCAAGCTTAAGCGTGTCTACTCAGAAGTAGGTTCCACTGTGTTCAACAGTACTTATACCCAAGAATTGCCGCCATAAAAGTCCTCCACATTTATCCTTGTCTCATTTATCACAACAGGTTTCTGGGCAAGTTACAATGAGTTACTTTACAACCGGCCCATGATAATCCCCAAGAGCAGAGCACCCATTTGAAGCTGGATCAATATGCAGTTTTAATTTAAAAATAATTATACATTTGTTCATAAAAGGGAAATGCACAAAATGATTAATATCACAAAAAGGAATGAGAGGATGTTCTCCTGTCCTGAAAAGGGCCAACTATTAAGATCTCAATTATTCAACTATTCAGATCTAGATTCAGGTTCAACTATTAAGATCTCCAGCTAGGGCTGTGAAAGACACACATCTGAAACCCTGCAGATCTACTGTTTGACACTGAAGACATTGTAAGCAAATAGATTAAGGGCACAATCCTAACCAATTTTCTAGGTCTGGTATAAGGGCAGTTCAACTCTGAGATAAGAGGGCAAACACTGCCTTACTTTAGGAGGCCTCCATGACTGCCCCTGATTGCAGGATGCAGCACATGCCTCACATAGCTGGCAACAGCTATGTCAGTGCTGGAAAGTTGAAAATTGGTACAAGTCTGAGGCTGCAAACCTAACCCCCAATTAGACTAGCATAAGTCCTGCGCTGGCCTGGGATGTTGCAAATGTGCTGTAAAGCACTTCTGCTCCTTTCCTGGAGCAGGAAACCTCCAAGAATATCCTGGGGAGAGGGATGTTAGGCCAGGGCACAGCAATGCACTGTCCTCCCGACACCACCACGGGATGTTATGCCAGATGAGTTATGCTGGCCTTAATTGGTTAAGATTGCACCCTTGGTCCACGTCCTGGCAGCATCCGATGTAGCCACAGAAAACCATATCAAACCATAATAACTAGGCAATAAAATCATTTAGTACTTAAAAGCCATGGAGACTAAAAAGGATATCATTGATTCCTGCTATGGACATGGTGGACATTCCACAAATTACGATACCACCATTAAAAAGGCTTTCTCTCCTTTGAAGTTGGGAGCAATTCAGTACATACCTTAAACTGGAAGATAAACCAGCCTGTCACAGAATCTGAACTGGATTCTGGACTATCCTCTAGTACTGGAAATTTCAAAAATAAAACCTTAGGGAATCATAGATTATGGCTTTACATCCAATTTATCAGATAATACTGTAATAAGTAATACAGTCACCATTTTTACCTGAAAGCACCATCTCCATCTGGACTTGGTGCTGTTATATGGGAAGCATCGCTAGAGAGTCCATAGCCTAAAATTTCTGCGTATAATTTAGCTCCTCTTCGTACAGCACATTCGTATTCTTCCAAAACCAAAACAGCAGCACCTTCTCCCATGACAAATCCATCTCTCTGGGAATGGAATGGTCGGCAAGCCAGTTTGGGACTTGAGTTAAAGCTTGTACTCAAAGCTCGAGCTCTTGCAAACCCAGCCAGAGACAATGGGCTAATGCAAGACTCTGTTCCACCAGCCAGCATCACATCAGCGTCACCGTACGCCACAAATCGAAAGGCATCTCCAACAGCATGTGCCCCGGTAGTGCAAGCAGTTGATACTGCATGGTTGGGTCCTTTTAGCTGGTATTTAATACTAATATGTCCTGCTGCCATATTGACTAAGATCTTTGGGACAAAAAATGGGCTGACTTTGTTGTAACCTTTTGTTTTGAATATCAAAGCTGTCTCAGAAATATCTTCCAGTGGAACCATCCCCATTCCGATCGCTACACCAGCATTTAAGCGATTCAGTTCAGATTGTGGGGTCCAGCCAGAGTCTCTTAAGGCGAGATCAGCAGCACCTATTGCCATGATAGTTGCAGAAGACATGGCTTTACTCTCTGATTTTGACACATGGGTTTCTCCATCAAACTGGCCTTCTCTAGTCCCCTTTGGCACACAAGCAGCTACTTTGCAGGGAATCATAGAATATTCTTCCCCTTCCAGGGGAAGAATCCCACAGTCTCCTCGGAGAAGGCTGTTCCACACCAGTTCTGTTCCAACACCCAGAGGAGAGACTAATCCTATACCTGTGATCACCACTCTCCTTCGGCCATGTGCTACTACACCAGTGCTCAAGTTCTTGAAAATGCTGCTCAAACAATGATATCCACAGAAATGTTTTAGACTGAAACATGTTGTTTTTAATGCATATCTTGAACACTGGAGAAGCATAGCTGCAGGCACCTGAAACGTGTTTCTGTAACATAAAAATGCATTATTTACAAGCTTTCACTCAAGGGCATGATTTATTGTAATTCAAGGAAGTGTCTGTACGACATATGCCTGTCAAAAAGCCTGTCAATGATTAATCCCTGTTTTACACACCAATGTAACTCTTTTAACTTTCAAACATACAGTGGTCCTTCACGTAACAAGTTTAATTTGTTCCAGAGGCATGATTATTTTGTGAAATGCTCTTTAAGTGAAGCAGACTTTCCCATAGGAAATAATGGAAACTCAGACGATTGGTTCCACAACCCCAAAAATATTCATGTAAAAATATTAACTGGATGGAAAAATGATGACAAAACACTGGAATTGAATTCAAAACACGCATTCAATGTGCATGATCCTATGAAGTCTACTTAGGCTGCAATCCCAAAAACACTTTCCTGGGAGTAAGCTCCATTTAACACCATGGGGCTTACTTCTGGGTAGACACGGTTAGGAGGCTGCAATCAAACACACTTTCCTCGGAGGCTTACTTGGGCTTTTGTTGGAGGTTCAAGGTGGTCAGTGGGGACACTTGGGGGCAGTTAGAGGCAGCGGTGATGGCCAGCAGCCCTTTTAAAGAGCCTCCATGTGGAGCCTCAGGGCTGCATAGCACTCGTGGCCAAGCACACTTATTTGTTAAGTGAAGTGGAACTTGTTATGTGAAGCAAGATTTCTTGAAATTTTTGCTTGTTACATGAAACACTTGTTAAGCGAGGTGCTTGTTAAGCAAGGTACCACTGTATATATTCTGATTTATTTTGTTATAATAATATTTTTATATTTTATTATTATGCTATATTTTGATATTTTTTAGAATTGCTTGCAATTCTCTTAATAATATTATTACCATTTATAATCAATATTTAATAATAATAATATTTGTATTTAATAAAAATATTTAAAAATATTTTAGTTAATAAAAATACTTCTTTTTTATTTTGAAGCCCAATCCTGTGTATGTCTTTTCAGAAGTAAATCCCATTACAGTCAATGTAGTATTTTATACAACAATTATAGTATATTATGTACCCTGCTTTTTATTCTTGGGTCCCAGTCCTTTGCATGTCTACTCAGAAGTAAGCCCCACTATAGTCAATGAAGCTTACTTTCATGCAAGTGAGGATATAGAAGCTTATTCCAGTGAAAGTGGAGATTAGTCTTCAAAGTGGCTTGCAGTGTTGAGTGGTATCCCATCCAAATTTCCCTTGCGGTATCAGTGTGTGAACCCCACTTGTGGTACCAATTTGTCTTATTTAATATATCCCTTGCCCCTTTTAATGCCTACTTTTGGTCAAGTAATACTTTCCTTCTCCGTAAATGGCTGCAATGTGCAAAGAACCCCCTTGTTTAACAAGTTTTATTACAATACAAACAAACTTAAAATAAAAAATCACAGCCCTTTTCCAGATCACTTATTCTCCCCACCAAAAACCAAAACCAAAAAACAAACCAAAAAAAGCCCCAACCATAAAAACAACCATAAAGCACTCTGAGTTAACACCAAAAGAGAAGGTCCATGTATCAATTACCGTAACCTCCTCAGAACAGTCAAACAGCTGTCAAATCATGGAAAGCACTGTCAACACCATATTCACTGTCTCATCTTTTTGATCTTCCATAAAGGGGGAAAATACAGTAATGTGTCAAATGTCCACTTTAAGCAGATGGAAATAAAATAATCCTTCAGAAGAGGTGAGTCAACTTCACACCTCTACCAGAATAGGGTGGTCATATGTTGTGATGGGCTTCAGGTGGTTCTCACAGGTTCTATAGAACCCTTTGCTAAGAAGTGCCTGGCTCTGAGAATAGGTTACTAATAGGACATAGAAACTGTTGTTAATTTAGGTTGTTGGGACATAGAACTTTATTTGGACATTAGGACATTAGGTTATTAGGACACAGAACCTTATTTGAATCCCACCACTGGTTATAACCGAAAAAGGAGGACATGGCTACCCCAAAATGTAGGACATGACATAATAAAAACTATGAACACTCACATACATTGCTTTCATGTGGTTGATTTAAATTCTACATTGCTTATTATTAAGTTTAAAACTATTGAATACTATTTATTACATTATTTTATTAATTCTAAGAAGGCTACATTTGCCTCCTCACAAGAAAAAACAATCAAGTTTTTTCCCAGGACACAAGGCTAAAATCCAGGACATGTCCTGGAAACAGTGGACACATGGTCACCCTGTGCTGGAATAACCTTTGGCTGTGATTAATGCCAAGCCTAGGATAGCCTTTGGCTGGAGCCATGATTGTTTTCCTGAAATTTTTATGGCTGTCCAAGAATTTGGATCTGAATTCTACCCAGGGATGTCAAACATAAGACTGTTGGCCAAATGTGGCCCCTGGATGCAATTTATGCACCCCACATTATAATCAGGGTCTCCTAGTGTGATAATTGGACTTTCTTATATGGAAAAGATTTACACATTTTCTATCATTTGCAGCTAAAGAGTTCTTGCGTGATGAAAAAAGTATTAATTCTGGCCATCTTCAGCTTCATGTTTAATGATGTCACTTCTGACCCTCAGCAGGCACCATGAATGCTAACTTTGGCCCTCTATATGAAACTGGTTTGACACCCCTCCACTATCCCATCGTGGCTTTCAAACTGGACATTCCTCCCAAGTTTGTTTATAAAATTATTTGTTTGCTTTTTTCCTGAAAACATACTGAACAGCAAAAAAGTAGAAATAATAAATAAATAAATCACAGTCAGAAAAATAATTTGTTCACTTCATAGAATTTAAATTTTTTTGAGAATACTTAAAAGAAAATACATTATTGGGTTTTCTTAGTAGTCATCAGTAGTTGGTGCATCAATAGGCTTGGGAGCTTTGCCCACCAACCTGAACCTCCTACTGCTGTCTGTTGCATCATGTTCTTGCCAGGTGGCAGGGGACTGGGAGCCTTTCACCTCAAGTAACACTGGTGGTACCCAAACCACTAGTTGAGAAACACTGCTCTGAGGGCTCACTTGGGCCAATGCAATCAAAGAGTTTGCAGCCCCTTACAGCAAAAAGCTATAAAATAATTGCATGCCACATTCCCAGGAGATAGACTGGCACAAGGGAGGTCCTCAGACTACAGTAAGCTGTGCCAGTTGACCTCAGCCAGTGCAGGAAATGGGAAATAACAGAAAGGAGGTAGGCAGGAAGTTTTTAGGGATGAGGAGAGCCAGTTTTGGATACTTGAAAATATTAGAAATTAAGTTTTAGCACAATCCTAAGCATGTCTACTCAAAAGAAAGCTCCATTGTGTTCAATAGGTCTTACTCCCAGGAAAGTGTCTTCAAGACTTCAGCCTTTGTGGTTTAATTCATTGTGTTGTGACAGGCACACAATGCTGCTAGCAGGGTGCTCAAATCTACTAATTGCCCTAATTGTCCTACTAAACCTGTGGACCATCTGAGGCACACCAATGTGCCATGGCACAGTGGTTGAAAATTGCCAAAGACCAAAGTGAACCCTCTTACCCAATTCCTTTGTATGTGTTAAAGTAATTTTGGGACCTTGCCAGAAACAGGGAAGGAGAGAAATTGGAATGACTTATAAATTTGCTCAAGCTTCATGCTGAGTCACAAGCTATTAAGGTCAATACAATTGATTGTTGTTTAGCACATGATTGTATCAATGACTCTTGACAGTTAATCCATTTTTCTGCTGACTGGATCAGTGGGTTTGGAGCATTTCAGCCCAGGACCCTCTTCTGAGAATGACAATCTGTCCTTCAGTGGGCACCACTGGCAGCTGGGGAGGAAGAAGGAAGGAATGAGGAAGCAGGGAATTTTTTTAAATCTGCAGTTGGTTGAATATGTTTAAGTAGAACTTTTGGATATGATGGGATCCCTGTCTTCTACATGACTTTTCTCAAGGGGTGAAAAATTCTGGGTCAGCTGCCTGTACAGTGCCTCGCTTAACAAGTGCCTCGCTTAACTTTACAAGTGCCTCGCTTCACAAGTGATGCACATAACAAGCAAATTTTTTTCTAGGATTCTGTCTCACATAACAAGTGTCGCTCACTTAACAAGCACACTCATTGACAGTTGGAGCAGACGCGCTGGCCGGCAGCCCTTTTCAAAAGCCTGTACAGTGGTACCTCTGCCTAGCCTCTGCCTACCTCTGCCTCAGGGCTGCCTAGCGTGCCTGCCCGTAGCGAAAGCAACACTTCCGGCTGTTCCTCCTGTGGCCGGGTGTCTGCTGGGCAGAGGGAAAGAAGAGCAGTGGAGAAGAGGGAAGCAGCTCAGGGCTAGCCAGAAGGGAACAGGGGAGAGAGAGAGAGAGGCTCAGGATGAAGAGAAGGAGAAAGTGGGGAGACACTTTGAAGGTGTCTTGGATTGCAGCCTCCTAACCATGTCTACCCAGAAGTAAGCCCCATTGTGTTAAATGGGTCTTACTCCCAGGAAAGTGTCTTTAGGACTGCAGCCTAAGTAGACTTCATAAGATCATGTATATTGAATGCATGTTTTGAATTCAATCCCAGTGTTCTGTCATCATTTTTACATCCAGTTAATATTTTTATATGAATATTTTTTGGGTTGTGGAACCAATTGTCTGAGTTTCCATTATTTGCTATGGAAAAATCTGCTTCACTCAAAGAGCGTTTCACTTAAAGAGCATGCCTCCGGAACGGATTAAGCTCTTTAGGTGAGGCATCATTTTGTGTGTGTGTGTGTGTGTGTGTGTGTGTGTGTGTGTGTATATATATATATATATATATAAAATTTTATTATACTATATTTAGATATTATTATATATATATATATATATATATATATATATATATATATATATATAAACTATAAATAAAATAATGACAATTAAATAAAATTAAAATAACATAAAAATAAAATATAAATGTAAAAATAAAATACTTTACTTAATATTAACAAAATATAAAAGTAATAAAATAAAAAATGAAAACATAAAATAAAATATAAAGTATAAAAAAGTATTAAAAATAAAATTTAAATGAAAACTAAAATATAACCCTAGAATAATAAAATACAAAGAATAATGAACTAATATAATAAGAATAAAAGGTTGACTAATGAAGGTGCTGAAGATGTCCCATCTTGTCCCAAAGGATGCTGATCCTGCATCCTCTCTCTCTCACCGGCGCCACCTGCAGGACCAGAGCGGAGCTGCAGCTGGACTCAGGGGACAGTGTTGTGATGGCAGGACGTCACAGCCCTCACTGCGCATGCTCAGCGCTGCACTGCACACCCCCGTCGTGAGCGCGCCTGTCACCTCTGCCGCGCCGCCGCCGCCCCTTTCTGAGCCACCGCTGAAGTTTGCCAGCAACAGAATCCCGCCCGCTCGCCCCACTTTTCCCGGAGGCGCTGCCTCAATCGGGCTTTACCCAGAAAAGAGTGCGGGAGGGCGCGAGGCGAAATCTAAGTTTCCTCGCTCACTCACAAGGGCACCGGCGCGCGCCGCTTGAAAGGATGGCGGCCGCGATGAGACCCTCTTCCTCGCCGGCGCGCTCGCGAGCTGTCAACGAGCTCTGCCAAAATCCCACAGAGACGTTCTTGGAAGCCTCCCGCTTGCTGCTTACCTATGCGGACAATATCATCAGGTGAGAGAGCGGGGCGGGCGGGCCCGGCACACAAACACTGCCGAGCTCGGGGTGGCGGCGGCGACTCGCGTCTTGCCTGTTCGCGGAGGCCGTCGGGAAACGCCTCGGGAGGGGGGGGGGGGGTAGGTGTAAAAACTTTTGGATCACCGTTTTGAGGCTTGTTTGAAATCGTTGCGGCCGGGCAGGTATTGGTGGGAGCAGTTTGTGCCCATTCATTCATTTTATTATCCTATCTACACTTTCCTGGGAGTAAGCCCCATTGACTGTAGTGAGATTTACTTCTGAGTAGACATGATTTATGCACAGAATTGGGCTCCCATTCCTTTAGGCTGCAAACATAAACACACTTTCCTGAAAGTAAGATCCACTGAACACAATGGGGCTTACTTCTGAGTAGACATGGTTAGACTTGTGCTCATAGACCCCTATCCTACTCAGAATTAAGTCCCATTATAATCAATGGGGCTTACTTCCAAGTAAGTGTGGATAGGATTTCAACTTCATTCATTCATTCCTTTTTATAGTTATAAATGTTTAAATCAATGCTTAAATTTACAGCTTAATCAAACTAAGTTTTAGTTTTATAATTTGTAGTTTTTAATTAGTGATTTTTTTAATGAGAAAAAAAACTAATTTTTAATAAGTGATTTTTAAAAATTAGTTTATCATAGTGTGTCATAGTATTATGTGTATTTGCAATTAGTGATTAATTCAGTGTATTGTATTGTGTTTTGATATCTGCCTTGGTGAATGTCAGAATTTTAAAAATCTATTAAATAAACAACAACAACAAAATACTTGTTTTTCTTATTGCTGCTCAATTTTTGACAGGTCATTTAGCTACAGTGATGTTTTTCAACTATAATAATGATAAATAATAAACTTTATTTATATCCCGCATTTTTCCTGGGGGGACTCAAGGTGGCTTACAAAACATCTATAAAAACACCAGCAATAAAATCCAATACATTAAAACAGTTAAAACAGGCATCTTAAAAACAATAAATAAAAAACATCTATGTTAAAACACTGATTAAAACCATAAGAGAGTTGTGGAGTAAAAGTGGCCAGAAGACTAAACAAGAAAAACCCAACAAACTAGTGGTACAGAAACAGCTAGTGAGGTGGTGCATACTGATATGTGCAAGAATATTTGCAAGGAAGATGACACAACAACAGTAGGTGT
This sequence comes from Cryptoblepharus egeriae, assembly GCA_030015325.1. Classification (NCBI taxonomy): domain Eukaryota; kingdom Metazoa; phylum Chordata; class Lepidosauria; order Squamata; family Scincidae; genus Cryptoblepharus; species Cryptoblepharus egeriae. The sequence goes on along the minus strand of JAREYC010000004.1, from coordinate 38,269,075 downwards.
AGGGGACAGCATGACCACTACCTTAATTCCATAGCTTAGTTGATTGGGCTCACAGCTGAACTTTGGCATGTGTGGCCAAGCTTTAATGGGCAGGTAGACCTAAGCTCCTGCCCAGACTTGTACATGGGAGGTAGACCTGGGCTCCCAATCTGACTGCCCTCTGGAGTTGCCACTTCTATATGGGTAGATCTGCGCTGCTTCCCAGCCCCTTTCCTGCTGGCATGACAGTTCTTGATTTGCCTGCCCTCCCCTTGGATCCACCCCTGACAGTAAGAGGCTTAGCTCAGTGGGTAGAACTCAAAAGCATGTTTTTCCATGCTCAAATATAGGCTCAACCACTGGTGTTCACTATGGTGCATCTGGCCACCAACCTAGAAGTAACTGATGGTGGTGTCATCACCAATTACTTCTGGTGGTATTTTGAATAGGTGGACCATGTGAAACGGTATAGTGGTGGATATATGTTGAGAAACACTGTCCTACAGTATTCACAGAACAACTTAATCTAAAAGCATAGGTGGACCATGTAAAACGGTATAGTGGTGGATGTATGTTGAGAAACACTGTCCTACAGTGTTCCCAGAACAGCTTAATCTAAAAGCTAACAGTTCACCTTGGGACTTACAGTATCTTGCATGATAGCAATCACTCCTCATGCAGAACAGATTAATGATTCAAAGCAGTGATGATGATGATGATGATGATGATGATGATGATGATGATGTGGAGAAGACCCGTGAACATAAAATAGATGTTGTTCTCCATTAAATAGGCAGATTTGGAGAGTGGTGAGGACTGAGCATAGTAACTGCCTGGTGATATGTACTGTAGGTAGGTAGGTCAGTAGGTAGGTAAGGAGATAGAGAGATAGATTCTACTACAACTCTGTTAAGAAGCACCCATGCTAAAGTATTTGCAAATGTTGCAACAGAAGATAAAATACAGTATTTGCAAATATCTATGTGGGATGTGTTAGAGACACTCAAGAAAACAGTCTGGAATGCTTCATGCTGTGTTAAGATAGACATGAAGAGTAGGGGAAGGTTGGAAGAATGACCCATAATCTAGAATCCTTTTAGGACAAATGACAGTTTGTGGTGATGAAGAACAACAATTCTGAAGAACAACAAAAAGAAGTTACAGTGCAATTATGCATTCTACTCAGAAGTAAATTTCACTGGGTTTAATGGGAATTGATCTTCAGTATGTGTGTTTAGGACTGCAGTGTTAATAAACTAATCTATACGAATATATATCTATATATATAAAACTGAAAAGTCACTGACTCATCAACAGCCAGCCAAAACCGCTGGGCCTAGAAGCGTGAAATTTGGGGAGGGTGTTCCTTCCATGACGGAGGGACCCACTAAGAATCGGTTTTTGGAAATTCCCACCAGAATGGGGTGAAAAGGGGCGCAACGTCTTTTCCTCCCTATACTTTATATTGAAGAATCGCTGACTGATCAGGGCCCTGCCCCAACCACTGGACCAAGAAGCATGAAATTTGGGGAGGGTGTTCCTTATGTCACATGAGCACACATCAAGAATTTTTGTTCTGTATTTAACATGGAAGATTGACTAATCAACATCCACCTGATGCACTGGGAGGAAGGATGCACGAGGGTGATGGTGTGTATGGGGGATGGTGTGTGTGTGTGTATGGGGGGGTGGTGTGCATGGGGGATGGTGCGCAATATAGGGATGGCGTACAGGGGGAATTTTACTCCCGCAATGCAGGTACGTTTTCACCAGTGTGTGTGTGTGTGTGTGTGTGTGTGTGTGTGTGTGTGTATATATATATATATATATATATATATATATATATATATATATATATATATATATATATATATATATATATATATATATAAAATTGAAAGGTCACTCACTCACTTAGGGCACAATCCAGAAGTGCACTTGGCTATCACTGGGCTGACCCAACTGCAAGATGGGCCATCCTAGTTACTCTGGATAAGGTAACCTAGCTGGGCCAGCCTTAGCAGTCCAGGAGAGGCCTGTTGAGAGCATGTTTACCATTGCCTAGTGCAGAGGAGTTACTCTGTATCCACAGGCTGTTTTCATGGCAGAAATGCCCTCTTCCAGCTCCTCAGAGTTATATCCCCTCTGGAGCAGGTATAGTAATGAGTAGACCCATAGGGGTCCATGATAAGGCCCGAGTAAGAATGGCAGTGTTGATCAAAAATCTGAGTTCTTGGCCAGTCCAGCTACAACCCCTGCCTTTCAACCTCAGGATATGGAACAACTACGGCAGCCACTAACCTGGGGATACAGCAGGCCACTCCAAGAAGCCCCTTGTATTCCCTGTAGAGTAGACTGTATTAGCTGTCTCCTGTCGCAGCTGTTACTGGTTGTCAGAGACGCCTTATAAGGCAGGCACCACAGCTGTTCCTTGTTCAGTGTGATCTGAAAGGGCCCTCCTCAGGAGTAAGCCCTCCCCAGGTGTCACTGACTTTGTGCCTACTGAGCTTGCTCTGGAGCAGTTAGGGCAACCCAGCCTTCCTGCCTCTCTGGATCCAACATAATTTTCTGCTCTGGATTCAGAATTGTTGGAGCAGCCCAGCTAGGGAACTCCTCAATGCCCTAATTCTGGATTGTTTCCTCCCTCCCTCATTCATCACCACCCAGCCAAAACCACAGAACTTAGTAGCATGAAATTTGGGGAGGGGGTCTTCCTTCCATGGTGTAGACACCCATTAAGAACCCATTTTTGGAAATTCAAACCGGAACAAGATGAATAATGATGCCATACGGTTTCGTACTTGGTGCCTGGTGCCCAGCAGGGATGTCTGGTGCTCAGTAGGGAGGCCTGGTGCCTGGTGGTGTACGGTGGTGCCCAGTGCCAGCTGCTGCCCCTGTGCTGCTTGCTGGTGCCTGAAGGGATGCCTGGTGGTGCCCACTGCATAGTGGTGCCCAGTGTGGAGTAGGGATTTTCCACTGCCCACTAGTGCCTACTGGTGTCCACTGCCTACTGCTGCCTGCAGCCCAGTGGTGCCCAGTGGTGCCCACTGTCTGGTGGTGCCTGGTAGGGATGGCTGGTGCTTGCTGATGCCTGCTGCCTAGTGGTGTTCACTAATACCTGCTGTTTACTGCCCAGTGGTGCCCAGTGCCCAATGGTGCCCAGTGCCAGGTAGTGATGTCCAGTGGTGCTTGTTGGTGCCCGCTGCCAGCTGGTGGCCATTGCCCACTGCATGGTGGTGCCCAGTGGTACCCAGTGGTACCAGTGGCTTACCTGGGCTGCTGCTGGAGGTTCAAGGTGGTTGGTGGGGGCATTTGGGGGCAGTTAGGGGCAGCTGCCTCTGGCACCCCCAGACAACTGCCCCCAAGTTGGGGGCAGTTAGAGGCAGCAGCACTGACAGGCAGCCCTTTTAAAGAGCCTCCATGCAGAGCATCAGGGCTGCATAGCATGCGTTCCCTTAGCACACTTGCTTATTAAGTGAAGCGGAACTTGTTATGTGAAGCAAGATTTCTTGGAAATTTTTGCTTGTTATGTGAAACGCTTGTTAAGCAAGGTACCACTGTACTTAAGTATTTGAATTTTTTTCTTTAGGCACCCAAGTGAAGAAAAATATCGGTCCATTCGGATTGGAAATCAAACATTTTCCACCAGATTGTTGCCTGTCAGAGGAGCTGTGGAGTGCTTGTTTGAAATGGGATTTGAAGAGGTCAGTAAATCATTACCTTTAATTTGGCCCAGAAATGAATAGGCAGCCAGTGCAGTTGATGGAGTAGCACCCAACAGAATCAAACTGCCAAGTCCCAATAACCACATGAGCTGCTGCAGCCCCCATATAGAGTGTGTCACAGTAGTGCGGTAGCCTCAGCAAGTTATAACTAAAGTATGGACAAATATAATCAGATCTGACTGACTTAGGTAAGATATATATAGGTACATAAAAAGTTTACTATATTATTATATAGTTTATAGAAATTTTAGAAACTACAGCAATTTTATTCTTTCCTCAAGGAGATAGAAGGCAGTAAGGCTGCAATCCTGAACTGCAGTTGGGCCATCCTAAACCCTAACCTAAGTTCTGTGCTGACCTAGGGGTGTCACAAAAGTTCTGGAAGGCACTTCTGAGCCACTCCTGTGGGAGGGTTAGGCCATTGTACAGGCATGCACTTTTCTCCCTACATCACCATGGGATTGGGAAGACCAATGAGTTGTGCCAGCCTAGGTTAGGATTGCACCCTAAAACATTTAGGCTGCATGCAACACTAGACTTGGGAATAAATCTCATTGGCTATAATGGGACTTACTTCTGAGTTTGTATGAATAGGCTTGTGCTGTTAGTTCACTCAAAGCTGGGAGTAGCGATTTTAGAGACTCACCTCCAAATCCAGAATAACTATGGGAGCACATAAGAGACTTTACGTGCACCCGTAGTTACTGCACCATCTAGTGAAACCTATGGGAAATTCATATTGGAATCCAGAGTAAGTTCTTACACCAGAGCAAGGACTCCCTGTAGTTACTCTGAATTTTGCCCTAAGTTTTTATATAATAATATGGAAAGTTTGACTTTTGTAACTATAATTTCAGGGGGAAACTCATCTTGTTTTTCCTAAGGAGGCATCGATTGAACAGCTATCTAAAATTCGAGACTTAATTGCTGGGGAAAGAAGCAGTCGATTAAATGGATCAAGTCAGACTGAATTGTCAGCATGCTCTCAGAAGGTAGCAAACATGGAATCAGTTGCACCTCAGCCATCCAAAGTTGTGGAATCAAGCCTAGACACCATTGATTCGTCTTCTGTTATGGTAATTGCTTCAAACTCTATTAACATTGATCAAGTAATATTAAGAGTGGAAATCAGAGCTAAAATGTAATGTATATTATAAGTCTTGGGAATATTCCTTGCCTGTGGTTATGTCAACTATGGAAGTTGTATTGTGTCAGCATGCAGCTTTCAAACTGAATGTGTGTACAGTTGGTTTTCGTTATCTGCAGGGGATATGTTATCAGACTCCTGCATATACTGAAACCCACAGATCGCCAAATCAGTGGGTCTAGGCCAGAGAGGATCTCTGAATGAAACTGAAAGTGCCTTTAAGTCATGCCCAGGTCAAGTGCTAAGCCTCCCAGAGGTGTCGGAAAGGCAAAACCAGAAGTGCACACAGTTTTCCCAGGCCCTAGAAAGCCTCCTGGATGTGACCAGATGGTGTTTCCAATCACACCCAGGAGGTCAGATAACATTCTCCAGCGTGGATTTGGAACCCACAATCAGTCAAATCCATGGATTCCAAACCTGTGGATAAAAAGAGCCCACCTGTTTCACCCGTTCTCCATTTTCGAGAGTAGATGCCAGATCTTCATGTTTATCTATTAGAAGAGCTAGGACTTTCTTCACAGAAGCGTTCTCCTATTAAATCATATGCCACTTTTAAACTTAAGTTGTGTGTCTTCTCTTTGCTTATTATAGTTATGCTTGTGCCAATAATATTCTCAGTGATTATGTGGTACATAATTGAGCCAAACCATTTGGTGTATCTAGATTTGTGCTATCTACATTGACTAGAAATAGCTCTCCATGGTTTCAGATGGATCTTTCCCAACCATACCTGGATTCAGGGACTTGGATCTTGATCTAGGGACTGTCTGTATTCAGTGTCTTCACTCAACCACTGAGCTACAATGTCAACCTGAATTGCATCAATATAAACATCTTTTTTCTGTACTTTTTAGGAGAATGATGTCTAATCCAATTTCTCAAAAAACATTTAAGACAGCTCAAACACATTGCTTTCCTTCCCATTCTAGACCACCGAAACGGTTTTCTTGAAGACACTTCAATCAAATTTTCAGCATGTTATGATATACGAGAACCCCACTTTACAAAAGAAAGCATTGGCTTGTATCCCAATCCAAGAATTGAAAAAGAACGCTCAAGAAAAGCTCGCCAAAGCAAGAAAAGTGGACAAAAGTGAGATTTTAAAAAATCTTTCCAAATGTTGAAGATATTAAAGAGAACAAATTTTCCTTTTGGCATGTAAGTGCTTGAAAAATTGCAAAGCACATGGACAGCTGAGGTTTGTCTTCAAGGGTAGCTTTTAACAATCATAAAATGAAAATTGAAAACAATTGACTGTCCATCAAAAATTTGGTAGAGGTGGAGAAGCTTGCTTTTTCAGTGACACCATATAATTGTACATTGGAGAATGACAATTAATTCTCCAATGTGGAGGAATCCAGATTATTGCTGATTTCAAGGATATTGGCAATACATGCACTGATCCTTACCCTCTCAGGTAACCCCCTTCCTAGTTTTTATTAGCGAGGTAAAGGTCTAACATACATGTGGGCATACCACCAAGGATATTGTCCACACCCTAAGGCTGACCAAGGTTAAAAAGATTCAATCAAAAACGAACAAGCAAATTCCTATAGCATGTCATTAGAAAATGTAGATTTGGAGTCTAGATTGTGGCATGAGCAGGTTCTGTTATGTGACACATGCTTCTCTAACGGTCTCCTCTAAAGGCCAAGAGAATAGTGGAAATGGAACTTCCTAGCTTGGCCTGGCTGGAGCTTGGGCTTGGATGTGGAAAAGGTCCTGTCCTATTTGATTGTCAGTTTCCAGAGGATCTTAAGTTGTAGGTAGAATCATGCAGGGATACAATTAATTGCTTAAAAAAGATAAGTGCTACAAATTCTATACCAGATTTGATATAAAATATTACATGATTTACTATTATTATTTCAATGTAACCCCTGCATATTTGGAAATTGGTTGCACTTCAGTTCTATATTATTTCCATAAACATATATTCAGACCCACTTAATTAGATGCCTGAAAGTTCTGTCTTAATTATTCCTGTTTTTAATTTTTCAGCCGTCGTTCTGAATGAACAGGATTTTCTGTTGCTGGAGCTTCTGAACTGGTTTAAATGTGATTTTTTCCAATGGGTAAATAACTTACCATGCATAAAGTGTGACGGAGAGACAGAATCTCAAGACAACCTGTCGCCTAGCGAAGATGATCTGAGATGGGATGCAAGCAGAGTTGAAAATCACTTCTGTAAGCAATGCCAGTTTAGCAACAGGTTTCCAAGGTGAGTACAGGCTGTAGGTGGTTTAGCAATTTGTTCTGTGTTTGATATTGTGTAGAGTATATTAGGGAGTGACATTTTCACTTACATTTCACTAGTTTTGATAAGTTATCAAGAGAAAAGTAAGTAGAGTTGTATTGGTAATAAGATTTCTCGCCTCTGTGCCATTAATTGTTGTCTTCTGCATTTTCCAAAAATCTGTCCTTGATAGTTTGGGGAATTTTCTAGATGTAGGACAGGACCTGAGGACCTTTAGTGTGAAAGGAGAATTTGCAGAAATTAGGGAGGAGGTACCTTGTGTTAGCAAAAATATATTTCTTCTCAAGAAATATTTCTTCTCAAGGGAGGTGCCAACCAATAGAATGGAATCCTATGCCTAATAACAAATGAACTCTTTGAGCAATAGCACAATATGGGCACACTCCAGAGTAACTATGGGGAATTCTTGCTCCGATGTAAGAACAATTTACACTGCATTGCAAATGAATTTCCCATAGGTTTTCATTAGGTGGTGCTGTAACTACGTCGATGTAAATGTCTTTTATGTTCTCCCGTAGTTACTCTGGATTGTAGGATATATCTATCTCCATAAAAGCCTTGACCATTGTGTTAGTTTGTCTGCATGTTCTCTTTCAATCAAGCAGGTTGAAGGTTCTATTCCTTTGTTTCTGGATCAGAGAAGGTTGAGGGTTCATCTGTGAGATGAAAAGCAGCACTTGCTGAAATTTCCTCCTATACACAATTGGTAAAGGTTCTGGAAACCTGAAGTTGAAAGTTTGGAGATCCTTGGAAGACAAGGGTTCCAGGTCCTGGAATAAATCCCTATTCAGTTGGTGAGGGAACTGAACAGTCTGTACATGGCAGTCTGCATATGTTCAGAGACAGTATTCTCTTAAGATTTATATTTAAGGCATTATGACATGTTAGGATGAGCCCTAGCATTATGAATAAAGAAAATTACCCCTACTGGTTCTGTCAGCTGTATTTGCAGTAGGAACCAAAAGATAGGACTTCTATAGTATTTCTTGGTTAGTGTGACATTTGTCAGAAGTTTTTAGCTTGGAAATAGGGAATAATGGAAGGAGTCTATATGTACCTTTGTAAACTTGTAACTTTGTACCTTTGTAACTTTGTAAACTTTGTAACTTGTAAAATTGTCAGCATTTAGGCAGGTATGAACACTTGCAATGATGGTTCCTTGGCAACAATTCCAACTTCCACCCCTTTTCAAACCTGTTTGCACAGGTACAATAATCCAGAGAAACTTCTGGAAACTAGACGTGGACGTTGTGGCGAGTGGGCCAACTGCTTCACCCTCTGCTGCAGAGCTGTAGGTTTTGAAGCAAGATACATTTGGGATGCGACAGGTATAATGGTTTTAGAACTGCTTATATTAATGCTATAACAGCAGTCTGTATGACATGTCCTTTGAAATAGTGTTGGTGGGGCTCCTATTCATTTAATTATGAATTTTATTAATGTTGGTCTTAAGTAACCTATAATAAATAGCTATATGAATAAAATATTAGCTGTACTTAAGGAGTGGAAATGGGAATTGGGAATTTTAACCTCCACATGTCTGTTAAGGGACGGTGTGCCAGGTGGCAGGGGGAGACATTCAATGATGGGCTTCGGGGGTTCTCACAGGTTCTATAGAACCCTTTGCTAATGAGTGCCTGGTTCTGAGAACCGGTTACTAATGGGATATAGAACCTGTTGTTATTTTAGTTTATTAGGACATAGAACCTGTTGTTAAATTATTTGAATCCCACCACTGGAGACATTCATGCATTCACTTCTTATCATACTGAGCAGCCACCTGGACAACAGTTATCCCGACCAGCATACAGAGATAACACAACCACAGTGTTTTATGATAGTTTTAATGATCCTTGTAAGAGCTGGAGTGAAAGAAAAATGGGTTTATGGAATTTGATGGATTTTCATAATTAAGAATGCAGTCCTAGCCTTGGTCATTGGTCTTCCTGTTCCTGGGGTGATGTAGAGAGACAAAAACATGTTTGTGTACTGGTCTAACCCTCCTCCAGGAGTGGCACAGAAGTGTCTTATGTGAGGTTGCCATAATTCTCTTTCACAAAACCGGGACTGGATACCCTGTCAAACTTGCCTATACAGTGTAAGACAAACTTTGCATTGTAAGACAAACTTAATTCATTCTGGAAGCGTGTTTGTCTTACAAAGTATTCTTCTAACAAAGCAGATTTTCCCATAGGAAATAATGGAAACTCAGACGATTGGTTCCACAACCCAAAAATATTCATATAAAAATATTAACTGTGTGTGTGTGTGTTTCCAAGTTTGCCACAGGAGTAGCACCAAAGGCTTCTGCCTGTTGCAAAGGGGGCAGGATGCTATGCTGTCTACTCAGAACCGTCCCATTGTGTCCACAGGGTCTTACTCACAGGAAAATGTGTAGGATGCAGGAGCAGCACCAAAGGCTTCTGCCTGTTGCAAATCCTAGGCTGTCTACTCAGAACCAAGTTCCATTGTATCCATTGGGACTTACTCACAGGAGTGTGTAGGGTCCAGGCAGGGAAGGTGATGGGGGGAAGAGGGGTAGTTGTAGTGGGATCCAGGCAGGGAGGGGGTTTCCTAGGGGGGAACGGGTTTCTATTGAGGGGGGTCCAGAGGGTCCAGGAGGGGGTTTCCCTCCTAGCTGATGGTGGCTTGCTGATTGCAGGAGGCTCAGACATGCTTGCTGGGGACACTCATAGGACGCTGCTGCTTATGTGTCCCTCTGCTAGACGGGTGAGGGTATTGTATGCAGGAGAGGTCCCGTCTCAGCCACCAGAGCCCAGCCAATGGGCATTCATCTTACAAAGCACTTTCATCTTACAAGGCAGAATTACATAGAAATTTTAGTTCCTCTTTCAAAGCATTCGTCTTACAAGATACCACTGTATAGTATGTGAATATATTCCTTGAAAATGGGGACAGTCCCAGTTTTTAAGGACATATGGCAACCCTAGTGTTAATGGCACTTTGGTGACATGGTAAGCACAGGACTTATCCTTGGGCTTAGGTTAGCCTAACTGAAGGTTAAGATTGCAGTCTAAATGATCTTGTGGTGTACCATAATCTACATTTTAAAATGAGAATCGAAAAAAAGATACCCTAGTTCTTTGGAAGGATAAGCAGAGGTAAGGGATAACTATTGGATGCAGGTGGGAAAGATTTGCTTGCAAGAATAACGTACTTTAAAATGGAACCTCGCCTTGAGATACTAACATAGAGAAGAATATGCTGTACATTTAAGTAAACACATTCCTGTATAATAATGCTTTGGATTTAAAAAAATTGGGTTCCTAAAGTAGAAAGACTTCTAGCCAAAGTCTATGTGTTTCTTTTGGCTTTCTTCTCCTTCCCCCAACCCCAACAGATCATGTGTGGACTGAAGTGTATTCCTCATCCCATCAGAGATGGCTTCACTGTGACCCATGTGAAAATGTCTGTGATAAACCCCTTCTCTATGAGATTGGATGGGGGAAAAAGCTCTCTTACATTATTGGATTCTCCAAAGATGAGGTAGGGGAAGTAGTATTCATTGACACAAAGACAAAAGTCTACTTATGATAAGGAGATGTTTTCCCCTTAACTGGATAAAGTCCGAGCTTGTCCAATGGGGGTCGCTAAGATCTGCACCAGCTATTTAATCTAGTGTAACATGAGAAGGCTTGGGAGGGAGGACAAGATACAGCAGAGACAAAGCTTTGAAGGACATGTGCCTTTGAAAACTAGATGGTTGGTTGTTATACAGTGCAATACAAACGTACCACTCCACTATTGCACCAACCATGCTCTAGGTTGGCCACGTTGCACCAACCTAGAGCCAACCTAAAGCATGTTTGTGACTAATGTAGGCAGCACTGACGGAAAGGTCTGCTCCATCCCACTAGTATGCATTCAAAACCAGGAGGTCTCTGCTGTAACATGTCCTCCTTTCTAAACTTTGTTGCATTACACCAGACATAAGAAAAACTATCCCTTCACTCTAAGTAGACCTTCAGTCTCTTTCAAACCTGTGCTGAATACAGAGCAGCCCATTCAGCCTGGCTGTCCCAGCACAGGGTAGGACTGGGCTGTCAAGCTGCTATAGATACGGATTAGCACTGCTTATTGTTTTCCTTTCATAACTCTTCAGGTTATTGACGTCACCTGGCGATACTCCTGTAAACATGAAGAAGTGCTCACCAGAAGGACAAAAGTCAAAGAAGCTCTGCTACATGAAACAATCACTAATCTTAACAAAATGGTAGGTTGTTTTGGTTGCAATCCTATGGACACTTTCCTGAGAGTAAGTCCCACTGAAGACAGTGGAACTTTTGAGTAGACAAGCTTAGGATTGTGCCCCTTTCCTTGGCTGATCTCTCAAAATAACACAAAGAAGAACTGAAATCCTTAAATCAGGGATCATGGGATTAATGTGTTGCCATCACCTGTCACAGAAAGAGACAGTCTTCTTCTTTGTAAATATCGCTGTTGTAGTATTCTTTTTCTGGCATGTAAAGTAACAGACTGATCCTATGTCCTGGGATTGCCATAAAGAAGAGTGATGCCAAAACGGCCACTGCTGTATTCTGCTGGGCTAGGGCAGCTGATGGAGTTTCTTGGGTGTTAAGAGAACAAATGTTTCCTTATCCCATGTTGAACCCTGGAAGCCCCAATGGGTTTCCTTGGAGCAGTGCCAGCTCTTGAGCTGGTACAGAACCAAGGAAGCCTATGTAGGGCTCTGCATCTTGGGAAGTGGTATAGGATTTGGTGGCAGACTCTGCTGCCATCTCTATACGCCTCCCAGGCCAATCATTCCTCTGGTCTCCCCTCCCTACACCAAGTTCTACCCTTCCTCAATACAGTAAACAATTTACAATCTTAAAATATACAGTGGTGTCTCACATAAAGAGCTTAATTTGTTCCGGAGGCATGCTGTTTAAGCGAAACACTCTTTAAAGGAAGCAGATTTTTCCAAAGGAAATAATGGAAACTCAGACGATTGGTTCCACAATCCCCAAAATATTCATGTAAAAATATTGACAAACATGATGACAAAACACTGGAATTGAATTCAAACCATGCATTCAATGTGCATGATCCTATGACGTCTACTTAGGCTGCAATCCTAAAGACACTTTCCTGGGAGTAAGCCCCCATTTAACACAATGGGGCTTACTTCTGGGTATACATGGTTAGGAGGCTGCAATCAAAGACTTTCCTGGGAGGCTTACCTGGGCGGCTGCTGGTGGTTCAAGGTGATCGGTTGGGGCACTTGGGGGCAGTTAGGGGCAGCTGCCTCTGGTACCTCCAGTCAACTGCCACCAAGTTGGGGGCAGTTAGTGGCACCAGCACTGGCCAGCATCCCTTTTAAACCGGCAGCCCTTTTAAAGAGCCTCCACGCGGAGCGTTGGGGCTGCATAGCATGCATGCCCATAGCGCGCGTGCTTGTTAAGTGAAGCGGAACTTGTTATGTGAAGCAAGATTTCTTAGAAATTTTTGCTTGTTATGTGGAACGCTTGTTAAGCAAGGTACCACTGTACATTAAAAAGAATTAAAAACTACATAAGATAGTTCTAACAGCATAGCATGAGCAAAGCTAAAAATTCTAGTTGTTTATATATATTTTTAAAATCTAATTTTTCTCCCCTATGTCAGCTATATCTCCAACAGTCACTCTTATCTTTCATAAGCTGCATATCCTAAGATATTGCTGAGGGTTGTCAAAGCAGCTGTCAGGGAGCAGCTTTCAGAATAGGATCAGAGACTGGGAAGGAGGGGTTTAAGAGAGGATCCAGTGTGTGAACCACAGTTGGTTTCAACAACTGTGAGTCCAAAATGTTACAAGTTAGTTATAAGCCTATTAATTCAGGTCGAGCAGAGTGTAAAAATGTTTCCAGCCAACTTTCCCTGTGCTTTATATTCAAACTGTGTATTAATATGTGTCCAGTTGTGCATAGATCCAGATTAAGGCTGCAATCATAGACAATTTCCTGGGAGTAAGATCCATTGAACACAGTGGGGCTTACTTTTGTGTAGGCATAGTTAAGATTGTGCTTTTACTCTACAATCCAGAGTAACTACAGGAGCACGTATGAGATATTTACATCGACATAGTTACGGCACCACTTAGTAAAATTCATGGGAAACTTATATTGCAATCCAGAGTAAATTGTTCTTACATCAGAGCAAGGACTCCCCATAGTTACTGTGGATTGTGCCCTGTGAAACTAATATTTAAAGAGCTCTTCAAAAAGTTATTTTATTAATTTTTATAGATGACAGTAAATAATGGACAATTGAAACTGATCTTTCTTTTTAATCCTGCTTTTTGTAATTGCAGAGACAGCAAACGTTGACTGAAGGAAGGAAAAGGGAGCTCTTGCAGAGGCTCATAGTGGAACTGGTTGAATTCATTTCTCCAAAAACTCCTAAGCCAGGAGAACTTGGTGGGAGAATATCTGGATCCTTGACTTGGAGAATTGCCAGAGGTGAAACTGATTTGAAGGTACTTAATATGTTTGCTGGAAATTATAGAATTCATTGTTTGTGCTGAAATTTTTTGCGACCTAATCCTCTCATGATCTGCTGCCAAAGACACTATCAGCACAAAAGCCACACCATCATTGTGTTTTTCAATGCTGTAGGCAAAAGTGGTTAAAGGCACAGTTTCATGGTAGTGGAATCAGGGCTAGCCAGGGGCTTGTCAAGGGTGTAGATCAGCCATGGCACCACTGATACCCTATGGGCTCCATCTGAGCTTGACTTGCCCCTTGGAACCTTCTCAGATTTTTACCAGCAAAAGAGCTGGTTTAGGACTGAGTAGGCCAATTCAGGACCAGGGAGCAGCAAAGCATGTAAGTATAAAAGTTTTTTATGTCCCAGTTTGCCTTTGCCTGATCCCTGGCTGCCTTTAGCATGAAGCATTGGGCATGCTCTAGGGATGCTCAGCCCAGGATAGGAATAGGCAATACTCAAATCCCAATGAAATAAGTCATGACTAACTTGTTCAATTGATTTTAACATATTGGTAATAAAGTATTATTTGTTTCATAAACTCTTATACCAAACTATACTAAATAGATCAATAAACACTTCACATTCAGAAAACTTGTGGTGATGTACCATAATTATTTTATTGTATGTATCTTATTTTATATAATGTTTTATATCATTTGCTAAAGAAATGTCCTCATTACTGTCCACTGTACATGAATCAAAATATTTTTGTTTTGTTTGGAAGCCATCAAAGCAGTATGTTCTTGTAGATGGAGGGCACAATCCAGAGTAACTATGGGGAGTCCTTGCTCTGGTGTAAGAACAATTTGCTCTGGATTGCAATGTGAATTTCCCATAGGTTTTCACTAGGTGGTGCAGTAACTACGGGTGCACGTAATGTCTCTTATGTGCTCCCGTAGTTACTCTGGATTGTAGGGGGAGTCTCTTTGTGTTAAATGGCCAAAAGCAGATTTTTGTTCAGCTGAACAGTGTTTATAGTCTTTTACTAACTGGTCTGAAAACCTATTCCATGCATTTCCAGACATAACATGTTGGAACATATAGTAAAGATTATCTTCAATTGTTCTTCACAGTTTATATAACAACATAAAAGGTACATTTTTATGAACCTCATATAGTCATTACAGGTACTGTATGATATTATGTATTTAATGAAAACCTAACATTGTTTTGGGTTTGATTAACTAGAGCAAAGAAGTTGTTTTTATCCCAACTGGACAAGAGAAGGCCTCTAAACTTCTGCATCTGAGTTACAATATAGTGGAAGACTGTTACAAACGGATATCCAATAATAATGAAAAGATTAATGGATGGGAGAAGGGTGTATGGAAGGTGGAATCCATATGGCGAAAGGTTGAAACAGACTGGAAAATGGTAAGTTGCAGGGATATGCCAGATATACAGTACCAAGTCTTTCATCCCAGGTATCTTCCCCCCCCCCCCCCTTGACTCACATTGCCTACAATTCAAAACGGGTGGTTGTCGCAACTTGTTCAGAGTTGGTTTTACACAAAACAGATCACAACCACACACACAAGTGAGTCTTGAGTCATTTTGAATATTTTCATCTTTAGGATAAAACCATCTTCACCAATTAAAACGGTCTTCAACCGTCATCAATGCAGTGTCATCTGCATATCTAGGGTGTATTAAATGGGGTATTCTAAAACGTCTCTTGTTTATGAATGTAAGTACAACTACAAAAACCCAACTTGCCATGTTTATTTATGCATCAGTACTTCTCTGGATGTTTTATATATTCTGCTTGAGTTGGCAAATAATAATGTCCAGAAGATAAGATTGACCACTGAGAAGCTGGCTTTGAAGGAACTTTCCCTTTCAAAATAGGACAGTGGAGTTGGTTGCCGGTATCAAATATCTGTTCTGATAGTAAACCTTACATCTGACATTTCCTATTCAGTGTGGACTTAATATAAGATCAGCCTATAATAAGTATGCTACCATTTGAAAGAATTAATTTTTTCAGCACACTGAAGGGCTTTATATTCTCTTTTCACTCTGCTGCACCACAATAGATATAATTTCCTTAGTCTAAATGTTAATGTCTACAAAAAGGCAAAGCATGTCAGTCACCGTGTATTAAAGGAGGTCCATTTCCAATTGTAAAGAATCTATGCACACAATCCTAACCATGTCTACTCAAAAGTAAGCCCCATTGTGTTCAATGGGCCTTACTCCCAGGAAAGTGTCTTTAGGATTGAAGCCTAAGTAACAACTGAACTTGATCTCCAAGCCTCATTGAAGATCACAGATTATGATGTGCGAAAATAGCATTTCCAGCAGTCAGCATAAAGAGTAAATGACTATTAAACTCAATTTCCTGATCCAACATTGGGTCATGTGAGTGCAGTACCCCTTGAAAGATCATTGCATCCATTTCCATGGGGTATGTGCATGCTGAATCAGATGAACTGAATTTGGGGTGAAGGACTAAATCTAGGCCGTCATCTTTATCCCCACCTCCTAAAAGGGACGCATAACTGGACAAGGGCCAGAGTGAGTTATATTTGCAGCTTTATTCCTCATTCGTTAAATAGATACTAGGCCTAGTGAAACTAAGAGCACAATCATAACATGTCGTTGGCTTAGGATTGCAATAATTCTCTTCCACATAATTGGAACAGGACCCTCTGTCGCATTTGCAAGTATATAAACACAATTCCCAAAAATCAGGATTGTCCTTGTTTTGGGGGGACATATGGCAACCCTACTTTGGGGCAACACAAGTGCCATGAGCCAGCATGGGTTGCCACAAAAGTGCCTCCTCCCAGAGAGGCCAGTGCAGCCACCCAATGCTGCATCAAGCCCTGGGAAGTAGTGAGTTGCGCTGGATGTGCTCTGCCAGTGCAAGAGTCTAGGAAGGCATATGGGAGGAAAAGGTGGAAGGGATATGTTTGGAGGTGAGAAAAGACATGTGGCAAGCTAAATTTTGGGCAGGCTGCCAGGAAGTGGGAGGTGGGTCTGAGTCCAAGCCCCATTCCCAGGCAGCCTGCATCAGTCTGGTGGCTGCTCAAATCTGCACCACCAAAATCAGTTGGCATTGCTGCCTCATTACCTACAATAAAGAGAAAGATTTCTCCTTATCCCAGGCTGGCTCCAGCCCCAAACATGCACTGGATGCAGCATATGCATGCCAGTCTGCCTGCTCCAGCGCAAGTTGGGATTACACTGATTGTTTAGCACAAAAAAAGGAAAAATGCTGATGCAGAACAAGATTTTTAACTTGACCTATTTAACATTTCAGCAAACCAATTTCACATTAAAAGTGGAAGTAGATACAAGAATTGTGTAAATCCTAACTATATATAGAAGTACTTAATAATTTATTGAGCTGTTCTTACCAATTATTCGACATGTAGCCCAATCCTAAAAGACCCAGTTACTAAAAAGATTACCCTGAACTTTAGGCTGCAAATAAGTGCACTTGCTGTGAAAAAGGGCACAATATATTTACCTTAAAAATGCATGGTTTTAATAGCACAGAAACTGGTGCAGCCTTCTTTTGCTGTGGAAATAGGGTATTCCCCCCACCCATTGCTAAAACTCTGGAGAAAATGTTCCCTTGGCATATTAATATCTAAGCTCTAATTTCAGCTGGCAGAAACCCCAAAATGGGACAGAAATGTGTGCATGTTGTGAGCAAGATGTGGGGAAACTGACTTAGGAAAACTGACTTTAACACCACCTTACCTAAATTCAGACAAGAATCTTTCTCAACCCTACATGTAAGTGCTGCCAAAGATTGAATCAGAGACTTACAGTGCAATCCTAAGCAATAGTATTTACTCCCAGGAAAGTGTGGTCAAAATTGCAGCCATAGTGTTCACACATAGGCAGTGGTGGGCTTCAAGGGGTTCTCACAAGTTCTATAGAACCCTTTGCTAATGAGCGTCTGGTTCTGAGAACTAGTTACTAATTGGACATAGAACCTGGTGATAATTTAGATTGTTACGACATAGAACCTGTTGTTAATTTATTTGAATCCCACCACTGCACATATGCCAAAGGCTATGACTTGTAACCATTAAGGTGTGATTGCTGGTATCTGACTTGTGCTGGTCTATGGGCTAGCATTGCATTTGCAGCTTTTGAGCTCCCAGGACATGCTGGGCCATGTTGGATTTGGGATGACCAGTGCCGCTGCTGCACCTCTTTGCTGTAGTGGCTGAGTGATAAATGCTATAAACTGGGCAGTACATATTGGATATATGTCTGCTACTCTGTTTTTGCTTCTACTATGGGTATTACTGGTCAAACACACAAAGGATGAATTTAGGCTTGGTTTTACCAATTTGCAGCCCATGCCTGAATCTTCAAAAGGAACTATTTTTCTTAACTTTGTTCCTTAGTTCAAGAGTGATTTTTAGCAGTTTGTGTTTATGGTATGAAGGGAGTTGGCACTCTTTCGTGGACCCATCACTTGCTCATCTCATGCGTGTACTGTCCCATCCAATAGATAATGGCATACCCATACTTATATCATATAAGGTGGATATGTAGTATGATGTACAGTGATGCTCAAAGTGGGGGTCATGACTTCAATTCAGCGGGTTGTGAAAAGCTGGATGCCACTATCTTGGAATCTGGCACTGGGCACCACCAAATTGAAATGGGGCACTAAAGCCGCTTTCCTGAGAATTAGACTCATTAAAAACAAGGGGGTTATCTCCAAGTAGATGTGGAAGAGATCTAGCATCACAGTGATGTCACTTCCTATTTGATACTTCTTCTGGCATGACATCACTTCCAGGGGGTCCCAAACAGATTGTCATTCTCAGAAAGGGGTCCCAGACAGAAATGCTTGAGAACCACAGGTGTAGTATGATGTGCACTGCACTAATTGGCACGTTACATGCCAGACCTATATGGAAATGTCATCAGCTGGCCATTGCCCATGATTGGTGAGTCCTTGTAACATGCCATGAACGCTGTACTAGTTGATGGGGTTGGGTCTGTCTGGCTGGTGAGTTCTAGTTTTCCTTTTGAGATGGACTAGTATAGGATCTTGATTATATTATGTGAACACAGGCAGGGTGGTAACCAGAGTATAGGATCAACCAGCACATGAAGGAGGATGGAACGTGTTTCTAACTAAACACATGATTTCATTTTTAGGCGCAGTCAGATACACAGATGCCTTTGATCTGATTGACCGTCCTACTGACTTCAATCTGATCCTTTGTATATTTACTCAGAAGGAAGACCACTTAAATGAAATAGGATTTGCTCCCTTATAGTGAATGTATAAGAGCAGCATTCAGCAGCAAAACTGTTTACATGTATAAGATGTAATGCTCTTAATCTAATTCAGTCTTGCTTATGCACATGTTCTTTCTTAACTAGGTTTATTTAGCTCGCAAAGAAGGATCACTTTCTGGTTACATCTGCTGGAAGTTTGAGTGTGGCTCGGTTGGTCTAAAAATAGAAAACATTTCAGTCAGGACGAGCAGTCAGACATTTCAGAGTGGAAGAGTAAGATGGATGCTGCGCTCTGGAAGCAAAGCTGTCAATGTAAATGGAGGCAAGTGTGAAACATTTTACTGGTTTAGACATGCAGCTGTAAACAAAGCAGGAACATTAGTATTTAATTACTGTCCACATTATATACCACTGCTAATGACTGCAGTAGGTAAATTATTCATCCTTAAAACACTTCTGGAAGGTAGGACATTATTTTCATTTTAGAAAATTGAGATGTAATGACAATAGGGTTTCTAGCCTAATTTGCAAATCAGTGGCTGAATTTGTACTAGCCCCCAAATCCAGAGTAACTACGGGAGCACGTAAGAGACTTTACTGCACTCCTAGTGAAAACCTATGGGAAATTGATATTGGAATCCAGAGTAAATTGTTCTTACACTGGAGCAAGGACTTCTCGTAGTTACTCTGGATTTTGCCCTTAGAATCATACAGTTGGAAGGGACCCAGTGGATCATCTAAGTCCAACCCCCTGCCTGTAACAGGAAATTCTTATCTTGTGGGGACCTGGGTCTTGAACCCTGGCCTGCTGGTTAACAGGCACAGTGTCTTAACCACTTGTGCCACCAGAGGACTTCAAGTTTTCCCAAATTAGGAAAACTATGTGATCTAACTGAGAATAAGATCCACTGAATTCAGTGGAATGTACTTTGGAATAAGAAAGCATAGGATTGCACTGTATCTCTGAGTTTTATGGATAGAAGAAGAATATGAAAATTTGAGATTCATACCATATGTATGTGTGTCCCTTTAAAAAAAAACAGTGTTGGGTGGAGTGTCCAAAATGGAAAGAAATTAGGATGCATGTAGTGAGGCCTTAGCATTTTCTTCCTTCTGTGGTTCTGATCCTGATAGCCTCCCACTCCTTGATCTATTTTTACTGGAGAAAAGCCCTTTCATTGGCTTTCAGGAGGAGGATAGGGAATAGTGGTAGAGGCTGCTGCTGCACCATATCCCCTCCTTTGCCCATCATGGGTCTCCTCTGTGTTGCACCAGCAATTGAACTGGTGGAGATCCAAGTAGACCCATAGGGGCTGTGGGACCTGACCAAGGTCAAAGAAACCTAAGGCTGATTCCCTGGCCCTGCAGGATACAGCCCATTTGGACATCACTGTCCCATGGGAGGCAGCCTGGTTAGGATTGTCAGAATATTTAAAAATAGCTCTTGGAAACAGGAGGTACCCATAACAGGGCATAATTGTCAGGAGAAGGTAAGAGAGGCTGTGAAATAAGGACAGTAATTTAAAATTTAAAAATTCATCCCTCTAGTTTCTCTGATCATGTGTTGCAGACCCCATTAGAATTATCAATCCCACTCCACAGCCAACAATAGTAGTGTAGTGGCTGATGCTACAATCCAGAGTAACTAGTGACTTTTTACACCAATGTTGTTATTGTGCCACCTATGGGAAACCTATGGGAAATGCATAGAGTAATCCAGAGTAAGTGCCTCTTACGTCTTCCTGAAGTTATTCTGGACTGTAGGGTTAGTCTTGAATGCTGACGCTCTGTTCTGGTTACGAGCAACTAAACTGGAGATTAGTATGATATAAGTAAACCTATTCAAGAGCAAAAAAAAATCCAGAGATGTTGGGGGGAGGTAAAATCCAAACAATTGTGTGGTTAAAAATCCAAACATCTAAATTAATACAACCAACTTAATACAACCAATTAATACAACCAATACACACCTACTTAGACATCCTTCAAAATCCCTATTTGAGGCTCATACTTCAAGTAGATAGTCTTTCACCTTTTAATAAAGATCAGTTCAATCCCTAAAATAAAAAGGAGGCAACAATAGCACTCTTCCTGAGCACTTAGGACCCAGAGCATCTTCAGGCTCTGATTTAAATAGATAGATACAGACTAGCATGTCTGATTTGTGGATTGAAATGCCAAATTGAGCCATCAAACTGAATCTTCTGACCTGTCAGGTTCTTCTGACATGTCAGGTGACCATGTGGCCCTCAAAGGGAACTAATAAAAGATAGGCTGATAAAATCTGTTGGAGAGTTCAGTCTGAGAATAAGGTGGGACCTAACTTTTTTTGGTTCTATGGTTCTAACCCCTATCATCCCTCTCCTTGTGCAACTTTAAAAAGAGAGCTTTACTGAAAGCCATTGAACTTGGGCTGCCCTTTCACTACCCAGTTACACCACCCCTTTCACCTCTGGTTTCTGTGCAGTTGCAGTGTGCCTTATAGCAGAACACAGTTTATGATCAGGCTCTGAACCATGTTTTATATTATTTGTAATGTACAGTGTTGCATTAAACTCCCTTTATAGGGGTGTATGTGAATATTTGAAAGCCAGTACAGTCAATTTAATGTGCTTTTCATTCAAGCTAAACTACAAGTATCTGAGCCAGTTTATTCCCATTTATTGCAAACCTAATTTAGATTAGAGCTGCAATCCTAAAGACACTTTCGTAGGAGTAAGACCCATTGAACACAATGGGACTTATTTTTGAGTAGACATGGTTAGGATTGTGCTCTATGGCTGAAATCCTAACCACACTTTCCACTACTAAACACAATGGGACTTACTTCTGAGTAGACATGCTTAGGATTGCACTGAAAGTCTCTTGTTTATTTCATATTTGTTTCACTTGCACTTCTGTTGCTCATGAGAAGTGGTTGAATTCATACAGTAGGTTATTCTGAAACAGGAAAGTGAGGGTTCCTGCTTTCTGCTTATTCTCACCATGGATGGATGTAGCTGGAACTTCACCAGCTAAATAAGCTGATTGAGTTTCCTGCATTTTTCTTGGATATTGCATGCAAATGAAACACATCTTTAGTCTTCAGAATTTTTCTACCCCAACCCCAATATATGCTGTAGCAACTGCCTATGTGAAGTGTAGGCTTTATTTAAATTTCACAATTCACCGTCTTCCTCTTTAACTATGTTTGTATAACCTGTATAACTGCACAATAATATAGCATGGTTCTCTCTTTTACACACGTTTTGCTATTTCTAAACTGCTATCATGGAGACTGTGGGGGTTCATCTATCGCCAGTCTAGAAATTTTTTGTACACCAATACTACACATATACGAATGTCCAGATGTTGCTGATGCAGAATTGATGTATGTTATATGTATGCATGTAACTCAAGAGAAAGCGCCAAAGTTGAGAAGGTTTTAAATCCAATTACTCAAGATCCTAGTGGCTTGGCCTACAAATTAGAACAGGTTTCTCAATTCCAATCCAACTTCATTTGCTTAGGATTTTCCCTAAAGCAGCTAATTGTAAATAAATTCTGATGCAAGGACAAGCAACCAGGGATTGCCCTGCTATGGATGATGCCACTTCTGGGATGTGGCAAACCACTTTGGAATGCCTTTAACCTCAACTCTGCTACTGCTACCTCAGCTCCATCCCCCTGCAGTCACTCTGATCTGCTTTTTGGTTACTTTTTGCAGGTGTGAAGTAAATCAAGAGAAAGCAATCCAGCCTCTTTCTCCACTTCATCCTTGCATAAATAAAATGGAAAGAGCAGGCTGAGCATGTTGCATAATTCTTGTTTTATTTAAAGGGACCATTTGATGAAGGTGTGAAGAAAGGGGTATAAGGGAAAAGGTTGCCTCCTTCTATGGAGTTCCCCCTTCCATGGACTTGCAGCAACCTACTTCCCTAACCCTTCACAAGGAAGGAGTTAGAGAAATAGATCTGCTATCACCTTGAATTTTGTTTTTTGGTAGTCATTGTTATTACCACCACCCACTTGATGGCAATAGGGTAGACGAGGAGGTGATAATACACTGTAACAAACACAGTGAATTTTCTATGACACTAGTCTGTAGGATATTCCCAAGGAGACCTTGAAACAAGCCTGATTGCTCACTTGAGGGGGAGTGCTTCCACGAGTTTCATTCCCACTGTATTGATTAATAAGACTTACTTATAACACATTCTGCAATATAAAGGACCTTGGGAGCAAGTCAATGACACAGTAGCTCTTCCATTCTCCAGAGTTGGGGGAAAATTGCCTTTATTAGGCTGCCAGCCAGCCTGCATGGTAAACTGGGATAGGGGTGTAAGTCAACTGCATGGGGAAAGGGAGGAGACAAAACAATGTTAGTCTTTGGTCTATAAGTTTCCCACAAAAGTACATGCACACATATAATGGCCTTGCCACAGGGTTGACCTGGATGAGTTTATATACTCTAGTTAGATTTGACATATACATTTATGTTTTTATCACACAGGTTTTTTTTAAATTTTGTTTCCACCTCTTTCTCTAGACAAAAGTCTTCACACTTATCCTGATATTTCCAATGTAACAGACTTTACTTTGGAGGCTGAACTAAGTGGAGGAGATGGTGATGCTGCGTGGCAACACACACAACTATTTCGGCAAAGTTTAAATATGGCTGAAGATTGTTTTGAGATAATTATAAAATTCAACAACCTTTGAGTAATCTAAGCAGACCATATATTGGTATCAAGCAAGCACTAATGGCACAAAATATTTTTTTAAAAGCCAATGGACTCTCTTGGAAGGTCTTGCCACTCTTTCACATGATTTGTGAAAAATATATTTCTCTTAATGTGAAACACAAAAAGTTGAAATTTTATAAGTAGTCTTTTGAGAACATGCATGAAATACCTACATGTCTCCGAAACCCTATGCTGCAGACTTTTTGCATTCAAAAATCAAGAGTAATTGAGGATGTAATCCTATAAACATTTAATTGGGAATAAAGTCCTATAGAACAATGTTTGATAAACATTCATTTAAAGATGTAATGTTTAATCTATATTGAGGCAAAGGCATTTTGATTTTAAATGAAAATTTTAACTTTGGATTTTTATTGGTTTTCCTAAAAGAAATGCACCCCACCTTCATGTGATATTTGAGCTTTCTGTTTGCTCATAATTTTATAATAGGCAATTTATTGCATTTGTAACATTAAAGTAACATTATGAAATGGTGGAATAATTCCTAGCACCTGGTGTTACTTTGGATTGACAATATATACTGTTTGGACTTTTAAAATGTAATTTTGTTGACAAAGTGGTTAATATTAATGCGCACCAATTCTTCTAAATTTTCCCAAATTATATATTAAGATCAAGAATTCAGTATTTTGAAGCTTGTTAATGGAAAAAACAAATTTTCTGTGTCCCTAGAATCCTGTCATGGCTTCTGATGTAAAAATATGTATCTTTGAATTACTGAAATATATAATGTTTTTATATATAAAACACTTATTGTTATGCCTATTTATTCTGTACAGATATGAATGAATGTACTCTGTTGCTGGTTACTGATTCTCTTGCAGTCACTCTGGAGCAGTCACTCACTTTCCTGGGGTCAGCTCGATACAGTATATCTAACTCATTTAGACCCCTCTGTACACATGTGTACACTCTGAACACATCTATACTTATAAACTCCTGACGTGGGGAAGCTGCTACATTAGTCTCAAAAAACTGAGCTGTTTTAAGCAAATAAAAAAAAATCCACATTTATCAGGTCCTCTGTTGAAATGAATATATAAACTCTTGATTTTTTTAAAAAAAATCATTAAAAATGTTTTTATTGTATACTCTATTGAGTGTTGCTTTCATATCAACTGTACTGAAATGAATGTAAGTTGCATCAAAGCAGTGTTTGGTAAATAATATGTTATTTACCAATAACTTCCATTGGCAAAGATTAATTTGCTGCCTAAAGTTCTTTTTAGCCTGGCTTCTGTGAACAGTGATAGCCATAAGTAGGAAGATCTGTAAATGAAATTGTTCCATTCCATTGAAATTTACAGCATGTTTACTCAGAAGTAAGTCTGACAGTGCAATCCTAACCCTCGATTATGCCAGCATAAGTCTGATGCTGTCCTAGAAACACTTCTGCACCACTCCTGAGGGGGATTAGGCCTAAACTCAGAGATACGTCAGCCTCCCAACAGCACCAAGTGAACGGGCAGCTAGGTGAGTTGTGTTGGCCTAAACTGGTTAGGATACCACTTCCACTTTGTTCAGTGAGACTTATTCCTCATGAGATTAATCCATAGGATTGTAGACCAAGTAGTTTTTAAAACTCATTGAAATAAGTGCAACTTAAGTTCATCTATATACAATGGTACCTTGCTTAACAAGCACCTCGCTTAACAAGCATTTCATATAACAAGCAAAAATTTCCAAGAAATCTTGCTTCACATAACAAGTCCCGCTTCACTTAACAAGCAAGCGTGCTATGGGCATGCGTGCTATGCAGCCCTGACGCTCCACACGGAGGATCTTTAAAAGGGCTGCTGGCCAGCGCTGCTGCCTCTAACTGCCCCCAACTTGGGGGCAGTTGCCTGGAGGTGCCAGAGGCAGCTGCCCCTAACTGCCCCCATGTGCCCCCGCCGACCACCTTGAACCTCCAGCAGCAGCATTGAAGAACTGGTGACTGATGGATGTTCTATCCCAACCCCCGGAGAAATGTGGGGAGGGTGTTCCTTCTGTGACATCAACACCCACCAAGAACCTATGTGGAGAAATTTAACCCTTAAGGAGCTGAAAAGGGGTGCAACGTGTTTTTGTCCTATACTTAACATGGAAGACTGATCAACCTCCAGCCAATTTGGTGCTCGGTGCCAGATGCAGTGTGTGGGGGGGGGGGGAAATGTTGTTTGGAGGGAGAGGTTTTTACTGGGGAGGAAGCTGTGCATGGGGGGGGGGTTCCGCATGGGGGATTGCGCATGGGGGTATTGTGCATGGGTGGTTGAAGCACATGGGGGAATGATGCACATGGGTGATGTTTCACTTGGGGCTGATGCGTATGGGGTGGATGAACATGGGGAATGTTGTGGAGTGGATGAGCATGGGTGTTTGATGTGCATTGGTGGTTGATGCGCAGTGGGGCAGATGTCATATGGGGAATTTTATTCCCACAACGCGGGTACGCTTTTGCTAGTCATGACTAATTTATTCCAGCAGCAGCTTCAGTGGAATTTGAACATAAGTGAAACTCTTGGATTAAGGCATCTTCAGTAGGTCTTAGAACATGTTCCCTGTGGAAATGCATGGAGGTGCTACTGTACAGCAATTGTATAACTACTGTATTTGTTCATTTAAATATGCTTTAGGGATCACTTCAAAAATATCATCTTAAATGCTAGAGTTGCTACATTAAAAATGTCATGTAGACTCTGGGCATTGGGCATCTTTCAGTTCAAGACAGATCTGACAAAAGGGCATTTGAAGCTGAAACACATACAAGCAATAGTAGAGAAGCACACCCTTGCTTGCTATCTGCTATTACAAGTAAAACTTTGCTTTGTTTCCTCAAAATATTATGATTTGGTCCTCAGACATTGTTTAAGAATTTATTAATGCACAAAATATGCCCAATGCAATCTGAACAGCAGCATAGTATTTGACATTTTTAAGTACTGCATTTTGTTTTATTATAAATATAGTTTTAGGTCATTTAAAATGCTTGAGAGAATGGTACATTACAATAGCGATTTCTGAACATTCATCACCAGCTACCTGGTACACAAACACTAACCAACAGAGTATGTAACACAGAGAATCTCTAGGGAGAAATATAATTTCTTAGAGAGACAAATTAGCACTGCAATCCCTATTAATACATTGTTGTGTAATTAAGTGCAACATTGTAACCTTGTTGAATGAGAAAAGAGCAAATACATGTGTTTGCAGAACACATTAATATACATTCATATATATAATTTTGTGGATATTCATATATAATTGTATACATATAATTTAAAAAAAAATTATACATTTTATCTAAATTAACAGTATTCATATAATAAGTGCTGCAATCCTAAAACTTTCCCAGGAGTAAGACCCATTGAACACAATGGGTTTACTTTTGAGTGGACATGGTTAGGATTGTGCTCTAAATAGTTAACAGTATTTATATACTGCTTTTCAAATAAAAGTTCACAAATCAGTTTACAGCATAAAAAAAATCAAATAATGACTTCCCCTCAAATCCAGAGTAACTACAGGAGCACGTAAGAGACTTTACGTGCACCCATAGTTACTGCACCTCCTAGTGAAAACCTATGGGAAATTCATATTGGAATCCAGAGTAAGTTTTTCTTACACCGGAGCAAGGCCTCCCCTTAGTTACTCTGGATTTTGCCCTTCATGTCCTAAAAAGGCTTCCAATCTAATTCTGCATGGAAATAACTTATAACAACTCCTACAACTAGGTGAGATTTTTTTAAAATAGATTTCTAGTTTACAATATTTAGAATAAGGGCAGGCCTAAATTACATAGGCATCTACTGTATATGCTTACTAAGATTTTATGTTAATAGATACATAACCTGAAGTCCTGCCAGAAGCATATGGGTGGGTCCACAAGTTCAGTTTATGGGAATACTGATTTTAAAATCACATCAACCTTTCCTTACTGTTCTCTGAGATTCTTTTTTTTTAAAAAAAAACTACACAAACCTTGCAGAACAACTCTTCCCTGGCCTGCCACTGGTGTTGGAAGAAGGCCCACAACTGATCCATTAATCTATTATCATATTACTTTCTTGAGAACAAAAGTCACAGATAGGATTAGTCTTGGATAGCAACATCACTCTTGGGAAGCTCAGTGGGTACCCTGTTGACCATTTGATGAAGATATCTAAACAAAAGTATTATTAGAGAGTGCAAACAAAGTTTTTAGTATAGAGATCTGTGTTCTGCATACATCCTAACGTGGGAACCGAATTACCAGCTTGACAAAGTAATTTTGAACAGTGTAATTAAGTGAGTGTGCCTTGGGTAACACAAAATTGCCACTGCCTGAACTGGTTTCTCATGGATTCATAAGCATGTCTCATCACATTTCTCTATTAATCTGACAGGCATAGTTCTGCTCTGCACAACAGGTAATGATTTCTACATTGTCCACAGGTTCCAGTGATCATCTATATGTGAACATACTGTGGCTTGTTCTTTGGGCTTATCCTAAACATGGTCTGTGGATTAAGGCTGCATTGGTTCCAACATAACTAATTCACGCTGAATATTCCACATTTAAGTCTGAAGTCTTACGGTAACTTTCTTATCAGAAAAAAGAGTTGTTTTTCCAGAGATACTGTGGATATTTTTATAACATAGGAGTATTTCAGTCACAACAGTATTTTCTAGAATGATGTGTTCAAATGAAACCAAAGGCTTATTAGAAAAATCATTCTGTGAAATACTTCATACTTGAGGCCAGATGGCATATATAAGATAGACAGATGGGCACCCTATTTAAGGATATATTTTCTTCTAATACATATCTACTCAGACCTGCATCAGTGATATTACTGATTAAGGCTGAGTTGTATGTATCCATCAAATTCATGTCAAAGTTGCCATATTTAGAAAGATTTTCTTCTGGAGTGTTCCAGAACAGTGGTCCTCAAGCCTTTTGGACCCAGGGACCAGTTCTGTGGGGAAAATTTTTTCCAGAACCAGTCCAGGGGTGGGGGAGAGCATTCTGCCTCTGCCAACCTGGAGGGAGGGCTTTCCCACCTGGAGCACAGCACAGCTGCCTCCAGCTGTAAATCCCATTACAATAAATAGAGCTATTGCTGGGTCATTGTGGATAGGATTGCAGGTGAGAGCCCAATGTCTCAATGCTTCTCTACTCAGAGCAGGTATTTTCAACCTTTTCAGTGCAGGAAGTCATCTTAGTAATCACTCTAATTGGAGAGTAAGCCTCATTGACTATAATGGGACATTTCTGAGTAACAGGCATTGGATTGGCCTCTGAGGCTGCAATCTTATCTGTGCTTTCCTGGGAGTAAGCTCCGCTGTCTACAATGGGACTAATTTCTGAGTAAAAGGCTCTGAGGCTGCAATCCTGTTCACATTTTCCTGAGAGTAGGCACTACTGCTTACAATATCTACCTAATTCTACACAAATCTACTCAGACCTAAGTCCCGTTACAGTCAGTGTGGAGTGTGGAGAGGATTGCAGCCACAGAGTCCAACCGTACATATGTCTACTCAGACATAAGTCCCATTATAGACAATGGGGCTTATTCTCAGACGAGTGTGGAGGGGATGGCAGCCACAGAGCCCAACCCTACACATGTCTACTTAGACATAAGTCCAATTATAGTCAATGGGGCTTATTCTCAGACAAGTGTGGAGGGGACGGCAGCCACAGAGCCCAACCCTACACATGTCTACTTAGACATAAGTCCCATTATAGTCAATGGGGCTTATTCTCAGACGAGTGTGGAGGGGACGGCAGCCACAGAGCCCAACCCTACACATGTCTACTTAGACATAAGTCCCCTTATAGACAATGGTGCTTATACTCAGACAAGTGTGGAGAGGACGGCAGCATCAGAACCCAATCCTAAGATGTCTACTTAGACGTAAGTCCCATTATACACAATGGGCTTATTCTCAGACAAGTGTGGAGGGGACGGCAGCCACAGAGCCCAACCCTACACATGTCTACTCAGACATGTCCCATTATAGCCAATGAGGCTTACTTCCAGGTAAGTATGAAGAGTATTGCAGCCTTGGAGACCAATCCTCTCCACATTTACCTGAGAGTTAAGCCCCATTGAGCGTAATGGGACTGACTTCTATGGAGCTGTCAGAGCGCCTTTCTGCTTCCTCACCTCAAGGGCGCCTGACCCCATCTGAGCCCCTGCCTTGCTCGCTTCTCCAGTGGAACACCAACCCCACCGCCATAGCTCGCGCTGATGTTGCCACCCTCAGTGACGTCATCCAAACTGCTCCGAATTCTTTTTTGATTGGCCGAAGAGAACCTCTCGACTGTCATTGGCCAGCGCGCTGAGGGAGGGCGTGGCTCGAGGCTGCGGGGCAGTTATGCTCTGAGGAGCGCGAGGGCGAGCCGTTTAACGGTTGTGCACCCTCGTCGTAACGGTCATTTGGCTCCTCTGACCCCCTTCTGGGTGGGGGGAGGGGCGAGTAACGCTACCTCAGCTGCCTCCACACAGCGCAGCTCGCGACGTCGCCGCCCCTCAGCATGTTTAAGCATTCAATCCGTCTGGCCGGCTCTATCGCCTCAGGCGCCGGCCATGTTCGCACCCTTTCCTTTCATTAAAAACAAAAAGCCCCGTCACAGCCCTGCGCCCTGCGGGGCTTCCTTTCTCCCCTTGACGTTGCACTCCTAGCCACACTTGCCCGGGAGTAAGCCCCGTTGTCCACTATAGGGTCTACTTATGAGTAGACGCAGAAAGGTCGGGCTCTCAAAACCGGCTTTTCGGCTGAACTGTGAAGAGATTTAGAAAACATTCCTCTGCCTGTCTACTCAGACGCAGGTCCCATTCCAGTCAATGGGGCTTACTCCCAGGAAAGTGGATGGGATGGCCGCTCAGTTCCACACCTGTCTACTCAGAAGCTGGTCCCATTCCAGTCAATGGGGTTTACTCCCAGGAAAGTGGATGGATGGCCGCTCAATCCCACGCCTGTCTACGCAGAGGTCCCATTCCAGTCAATGGGGTTTACTCCCAGGAAAGTGGACGGGATGGCCGCTCAATCCCACGCCTGTCTACGCAGAGGTCCCATTCCAGTCAATGGGGTTTACTCCCAGGAAAGTGGACGGGATGGCCGCTCAATCCCACGCCTGTCTACGCAGAGGTCCCATTCCAGTCAATGGGGTTTACTCCCAGGAAAGTGGATGGGATGGCCGCTCAATCCCACGCCTGTCTACGCAGAGGTCCCATTCCAGTCAATGGGGTTTACTCCCAGGAAAGTGGATGGGATGGCCGCTCAATCCCACGCCTGTCTACGCAGAGGTCCCATTCCAGTCAATGGGGTTTACTCCCAGGAAAGTGGACGGGATGGCCGCTCAATCCCATGCCTGTCTACTCAGAAGCTGGTCCCATTCCAGTCAATGGGGCTTACTCCCAGGAAAGTGGATGGGATGGCCGCTCAATCCCACGCCTGTCTACGCAGAGGTCCCATTCCAGTCAATGGGGTTTACTCCCAGAAAAGTGGACGGGATGGCCGCTCAATCCCACGCCTGTCTACGCAGAGGTCCCATTCCAGTCAATGGGGTTTACTCCCAGGAAAGTGGATGGGATGGCCGCTCAATCCCACGCCTGTCTACGCAGAGGTCCCATTCCAGTCAATGGGATTTACTCCCAGGAAAGTGGATGGGATGGCCGCTCAATCCCACGCCTGTCTACGCAGAGGTCCCATTCCAGTCAATGGGGTTTACTCCCAGGAAAGTGGATGGGATGGCCGCTCAATCCCACGCCTGTCTACGCAGAGGTCCCATTCCAGTCAATGGGGCTTACTCCCAGTGAAAGTGGACGGGATGGCCGCTCAATCCCATGCCTGTCTACTCAGAAGCTGGTCCCATTCCAGTCAATGGGGCTTACTCCCAGTGAAAGTGGATGGGATGGCCGCTCAATCCCACGCCTGTCTACGCAGAGGTCCCATTCCAGTCAATGGGGCTTACTCCCAGTGAAAGTGGATGGGATGGCCGCTCAATCCCACACCTGTCTACTCAGAAGCTTGTCCCATTCCAGTCAATGGGGCTTACTCCCAGTGAAAGTGGATGGGATGGCCCCTCAATCCCACGCCTGACTACTCAGAAGCAGATCCCATTCCAGTCAATGGTAGTTACTCCAAGGGAAATGTGGAGGCTGAGGATGCCTGCATCGGTCAGGAATAGGTTAGCACTGTGAAGGTGGGGGGAAGGCAGGCAGGTGTCCACACCTACCTGGGAGTAACAACCATAGACTCCAATGGGACTTACTTTTCATTAGACATACATAGGAGTGAAATGCCCGGTCAGCCCTCACACAGCAAGAGCTAGAAAGGGAAAAGCCGGTGTTGGAGGGCGGGCTTAGTATGGGTGTGCGCGCGCTGGTCTCCGTGCACGCGCACTCTTGACACTGGAAGGAAAGCTGTGCGCGCGCGTGCGGGCCACAAGGGGGATGCCGTGTCTGCGGCGGAAGCTGGCGCTGGTGTGTCGTGTGCGCGCGCCGCCGCCGCCAGCAGAGCGAAGGGGATCTTACTGGGAAGGAGGGGGCTCGTGTCTTTGTGCGCGTGCGCGCCCGAACGTGAGGAGAATCGGTTGATTGTGTGTGAGCGAGTGAGGGCGCGTGCGTGTGAGTGTGTGGGCGCGGGGGCGCGCGCCGTGTGGTAAAGTGTCCTTTATTGTGTGTCTGCGTGGAAGAGCCCCCTGTGGCGGGGAGAGCGAGTGGGAGAGAGAGAGGCCTGGTCGTGGCGAGGAGGAGAAGCCCCACAATGGCCAAGTCGGGAGGCGGCGGCGGCGGCGGAGGCAGCGGGGGTCTCACCTGGGTGGTAAGTGCCGGCTCTGCCCCTTTCCTTTTCCGGTTAAGGAGAGGCCTAGCGCCGGCAGGCCCCAGGGGGTTGTCCAGGAGGCTGAGGGTGCCTCACTCTCTCGCTGACGGGGTGGAGGCAGGCAGGCTGTGGGTGCTGCTCGGGGGGGGGGAGAAGGAGGGAGGCCTTGCGAGGGGCTGCGAAGGGGGCGTGAGGCTCCCTCCACTCCTGCTACTGCCGCCGCTGCTGCGCTCTTCTCATCTGCCTGCCTGTTTTTGTCTGAAGGGGGAAAAGTGCCACTTCTTCGCCCCACAAGGGCTCTAGGGCTTGTTGCACGGACGTCTCAGCCCCGCTGCAGGAGGGGTTCAGGCGCTTTCTATACACCAGTACACACACACACCCTTCCCTCTCTCTCTCACACACACACAAGCCTATCTCCCTCACACACAAGCCTTTCTCTCACACACACCTCCCTCTCCCTTACACACAAGACTGACTGTCTCCCTCACACACATACACACACCTTTAACACGTATCCACATACCATCTCCCTTACACCTCTCATTCACAATTGTCTTCCTCACACACATACACCTTTCTCTCCCTCAGAACTTTCTCTCTCTCTCACACACACACAACTCCCGTTCTCTCTTTCACACATTCACCTGCCTCCCTCACACTCCTACACTACTGCCTTTCTCACTCATACACACTTCCCTTTCTCTTGATTCCCTCAAACATATCCACAACTCTGGCTGCAATCCTAAAGACACTTTCCTGGGAGTAAGTCCCATTGAACAGAATGGGGTTTACTTTTGAGTAGACATGGTTAGGATTGTGCTCCAAGTCTTAAACCTCTCATGCACAACTCCATCTCCTTCACACACCTGCCTTTTCCCCTTTTTCTCACACAACTCATCTCCCTCACACACTTCTCTCCTACACAACTTTCTCTCACACATACATATACCCTTCTTCTCACACACACAACTGTCTCCCTGACAGTTTATGTCTCACATAAAGCTGTCTTTCACACACATACCTCTCATACACAGGCACAACTCTTCCCCTCACACAACACTTTCTCCCTTTCACGTATGCACAGTTTTCTAGAGAACACTTAAAAATTCTGGCTCCTCAGTGGTGGGCTCCAGCAGGTTCACACCTACTCTATAGAACAAGTTGTTAACAAGAGATAGGACATATAAAGTAAAAAAAATAGCCATTTAAAAGTGGCTGCCAGATGGGCAGAGAACTGGTTGTTAATCTCTTTGAATCCCATCACTGCTTCTGATGTAAAAACTACACTAGTGTGTATTTGGGGCGAGGTTTAACAGCACAATCCTATGCATGTCTACTCAGAAGTGAGGACTACTGTAGTCGTTGGGGCTTACTTGTAGGTAAGAGTGGATCAAATTGTAGGTCATCCTGTGCAGGTGTGTCATAAGAGGAAAAAAATGCAGAACTGAGTGTAAAGGAATGAGAAATTATTTTAGCCCTGTTGAAATTCCTTCTCTATAGAGGAGACCCCAGGAGGGAGAAGAACATTGAATGGATACAGTTTCCCAAGCCAATAATTTATTTCTATTTCTCTTGTTCAGCTAAGAGTTCAGGCTGGGGTCATTTCCTTAATGTACAGTAACTGGCAAGAAAAGGCAACACAGCACAGTAATAGCAAAGCAGCAGCATCTTATGTTTCAAAGGGGGTTTGTTGATTTTTTTCCTAGCTGTTCTTATATTAATGAAATCAATTTCATTTGCACCCCAGTTTTCAATATATTTTTTCAATTATCATTATCATATTTAAATTCTGTTAAACCAAGAGAAGATCTTGTTACTTTTAAAGTTGTCAAGTGTCATTTCCTGTGTTGTAAAATGTGTGTGTCAATATTTGCACATTAAAATAAGGGGTACTTGAACTATTATGAAATTTAAAAGACGCAAAAGTACATATCACTAAATTCTGTGTGGGGTTTTTTTCCTATGATGAGAATGGCAAATCTTTCCTCATGTTGCTCTTTGCAGGTGCAATCCAAAATGTGCAAAGCATGGAACAACTTATGTGCTCAACCTCTTTTGACAAGCAGTAGATTGGGCCACCAATGTCCTTAGGAAAGAGCTTTTGCTTGCCTCTTCATGTGGCAGACTGGAGCCTTCCCCTTCATGAGCAGCTTCACTTAAGGGTAGATGTGCCAGCTTGCATCTTGTCGTTGATAGCTTAATAATAGGGTTCCTATTTTGGATTGCACCCATTTTTTTCTACACAGTATGCTCATAACTTGTCCTGGTCAAAAATGAGTAATCTCTTGATTGTTGAGTAACATACAACCCAAATAAAGATAAAGGTGTCCCCCGCAGATTATACTGCTAGTTGTGACTGACTGTAGGGTGCTGTGCTCATCCCCATTTCTGGAGTGTTGGTCTGATATGTACCTTACATGCACCCAGAATGCTGTTAGCTTCCTACCTAAGTGGTACCTGTTTACCAACTTCATTTTCATACTTTCAAATTGCTGGATTGGCAGGAGCTGGGTTAAGGATGGGAGCTCACCCTATCTTGAACCCTGGCCTACTAGTTAACAGGCACAGTGTCTTAAACACATGTGCCATTACATCCCAACTAATGAACATATATTTGCACAGGTATGGTTCATTTGTGCCCAGCAGAGGGGAAAACAACAGCTCAGGCTGAGGGACCCTGTT
Organism: Cryptoblepharus egeriae; assembly: GCA_030015325.1. Classification (NCBI taxonomy): domain Eukaryota; kingdom Metazoa; phylum Chordata; class Lepidosauria; order Squamata; family Scincidae; genus Cryptoblepharus; species Cryptoblepharus egeriae. Next base: position 38,234,038 of record JAREYC010000004.1, on the reverse strand, counting down.
TGATTTGAAGTATGACAATGATAAAATTCAGAAAGCATGTACAGTACAGGCACTCTGGTAATGCATCTAAGCAATATTTCTAGTGTAAAGATAATATTTATGCACCATCATAACTGAATAGTAGCAGAAGATGGTTTAGATAATTCCTTGCATGTATATGCCACAGTTTTCTATACACAAAGAAGGACTTGCCCGATTGAAACATTTTTTAATTTTTATTATCATTTAATATTTATTACCATATTTTATATATTATTTAATCACCATTATTACCATTATAAAAGATCAGTAAAATTTATCAGTTTGCTGTACTGTACATTTTCAGGGGAGGGTCAAACTCATATGATGTGTCAAATATCATTAAGTAAACTACAAATAAGTACTTTTATTCTCACCTAGGAACTCAGTAGTGGTGTCCCTCATTATCCCCTAGGGTTCCATTCGAGAACCTCCTGTGGATTTTTTAAAAAGTCATGTATAAAGAAAACAATGTAAAATGGTTTAAAGACCCATTTCCAGGTTTCTTGCTTCTCTGTTGTACCTATTGAATAAGGTAGAGTCTCAATCCCTGCAGGGGTTTGATTCTGGGACTGAAAAATGAAATGATTGCTTGCATGACTACCTATCTACAACAGTTGAAAAGCAGTTATGAAAACTAGGAATTGCAGTGACCATTCATATTGAGTCAAATCCATGTATAAAAAGATCCATGTATAACAAGGTTGGATCTGTAGTTACAAGTGGCATAGGAGAAAATACACAAATCTTGATAAATTTAAAATATGCAACAGCCCAATTATCACATCACCCACCCTTTCAAGACTGCTGCTGTTTTGCTAAATTCCCATTGCAAGGTTCACCTATAGAATCTATGCACACTTTAAACTCATTAGTTTCCTTTCTTTCCTCAACAACAACCCCAGTTCTGCACTGTAGCATTGCTAGACCTCACCACTCAGATAGCTCACCTGTTCAGCCTGCAGAGGTATTTCTTCCCCTCTCATCAGTGTCCTCTTCAGCCACTACAGCAACACCTTGGTTTTCAGCAGTTCTTATACATTGCAACCACAACTAAAGTTTCCTTTTTGCCCCATCTACCTCTTCCCTCCAGCCTTGTGCTGTCTCAATCTCTTCATTTTTTTCCTTCCTCCAGATGTTGTTTTTATCCCTGAGGGCCTATTGCCTCCAACTGCAGCACACTTACTGCAATTTAAGGTCCTGGTGTTAACCCTGTGCTTCCCAGACCTTTAGGAGCAAGAGGCCACATTGACACCACACCCTATCTCTTCAAGGGAACTTGCACATTTCTGCTACAAATGCTTCTGCTGCCACTTCACAGTAGTTGAGAGTTGATTCCCTGGCATATGTGGCACTGCTAAAAGAGTGGCCCATGTGAGAATTGTACTCTCCCAATTTATCAAGAGTGTCTCCTTTTTTTTACACCTGTTGATCTTGGTCTTCTTCCCTGTACCAGTGGTACATGAGTATTTCAGCCTGTGACCCCCTTCTGAGAATGACTGATACCCCCCTGGAAGTGATGTCATGGGTGGAAGTGACATTATAAGTGCCCAGTGCTGGACTCCAAGGAGGCTGCATCCATTTTTTTTGCAACCCCACTGAAATGGAGATGCAATCCCCCAATCCCCTTTGAAGACCACTGCCTGTACCATTCCTCACTTTCTCAGTTCTCCCTCTAAATGCACAATCCTAACCATGGCTACTCAAAAGTAAGCCCCATTTTGTTCAATGGATCTTACTCCCAGGAAAGTGTCTTTAGGATTGCAGCCTTTCTCTCATATTCAGTGGCTCAGCAGAAGTGGTGCCCCTGAAGGAGTGGCCCACATTATAGTTGGGCTCTCCCAACACTGCCCTTTCAGCAGTGCCATTTCTGCTGATATGTCACTCTGCAGTTTATAGTGGTGCTGAAAGAGCCCAGTTATCAGTGGTGCCAGATAAAGAGCTTCTGCAGACTCAGAATGACCCCTGGGTCTTATGTTTGACACATGTGTTTTATACAAATTCACCTACATTCCAGAGCTCACAACCACTTCCTTGACATTTTAGACCTTTGTGAATGTTGTGTACCAACTGAGATTTGGCCCTAATTATGGTATACTTCATTTTATGACTAGCTGCTCTTAAGATACCATGTGATGCCTGATCACATTCAGACTGTATTATATGCAACAAAAATTCAGTAGCAGTTTATTTTTTTCCTGCAGAGCTGTAGTGTACATTCAGGCTTAAAGGATGTTCACACCACTGCTGAAGGAGTTTTCTTTAAACATTTTGATCTGATTGTTGCATCATAAGCTTATGAGTAGAAGCTACTACAATTTTCAAAAATAGCTATTTTAAAGATGTATAGTCTGTTACTGTGTAGGTTGATAGGGAGTAACAGTGCAATCTTATGCGTGTCTACTCAGAAGTAAGGCCCATTGAGTTCAGTGGGGCTTACTTCCTGTAAAGTATGTATAGGATTTCTGCCCGAGTCCCACTATTTTGGCTGCAGTCCTAAAGACACATTCCTGGGAGTAAGACCCGTTGAACACAACGGGACATACTTTTGAGTAGACATGGTTAGGATTGTGCACTTGGTGGAGCTTATCCTTTTTTTCTGTATATAAGATTCATCCCTTAGGCTTAGGTTGTGAACCTGTGTTGTTTTAGGTTTAATTAGTCAAGACTAACAAAATTCAGGATATAGCATAGCAATTATTACTTGAAAGTTGAAGAAATAAGTAATAACATCAGCTTACAACAGTGGTATTTGGGCATTTCAGCCCAGGACTCCCTTCTGAGTGGTGGGATGAGCCTCATCTGAAGTACAGCAATAGCTTGCACTTTCATCTGATTAGCAACCAGAATATGGCTGAAAGTAAAAAAAAATGGATGAATGTCACGTGTAGCCATATTTAACTTGCAAATTTATGTTGGCTACTGAAAAGCTTAACTGACTATATATGCATGTGAGCTGTGAAACTGAAGGAAACAAATAAAAGAAACAAACTTCAAAATGTCAGTGAAAATCATAGAACATTGGATACAACTAGAAGAAAGAGGAAAGCAAATTTGAAATGTGGTTATAATTAAAAACAGATGAAAAAGCAAAGCAATGAAAGTCAAAATATTGCTGTAAATATGTTCCTGGACAAGTTCAAAGTCGTGGTTTTGACTTTTAAAACTTTAGATTTTAAAAACTACAGAAGTCTGGTATGGATGATATAATGGACAAGTGATCTCACTTCCCCAGCAATTCATAGTGGTGTGTTGTATTTTCACCTTTTAAGCCATTTTCAAGGACAGCCCTACATAGAGGGCATTACGATACTCAAATTTAGAAATTACAGCATTGAAACTGTGTGCAAAGCTATTCCTAGGAAACCAGCAACCAGTAGATCATATGTACCTGTAAAATGTGACAATTACCACGTGTTTGTCAAGTAGCAAGTTTCCTGATTATGTATGACAGGTCAATCTTGGGTGCATTTGCTTACATGAAAGTAAGCAATGTGAAGTGATGACAGTCATGCTGTGTAATAATTGCTACATTTATAGATGTTTCTCACCTTTGCATGTGTGTGATACATGGTATGAAATGGATGATGGGTGAAGACTACATCTGTACCATTATTATAGTGGCATTGACTGTTTTTTGTAATTGATTACCTTTTTTTGGAAAAGAAATGGGTTCTCTTCCAGATTTGCTTTTATTTCTGTGAACCTGAGGGCAAGAAATGAACATTCTAATATTGTTCGGGGTATACTTGGAAGTTGTTGCTAGCCAGCAGCCTGTCTTTTTTTTGGGGGGGGGAATATTATATAAAATTGCTGCAATTTAGACATTATAAATAATGTTACTAATTTGATGGAAGAAGTATGAAACACAAAAATCTGGATACAGAACTACACCTCAAGAGATTGCATTATTGAGAAAAACAGGAAATGAATTTGTTTAGTATTCTTAAATATGATAAATGTTTACCATCTTGTACAGATTTGTCTATAAATTATCATCAGTTGGACAATAGCCCAGATCTTGTAAAGTTATTACTGTGCTTTATTTTGGAGATGTTGGTGCTGTTCCTTGTTGTGACTATTGTTAAAATTACTGAGGCACAATCCAAAGTGTGCCTTGTACTAGCACATCCCTTGTGTCAACCTAGGAAGGTCGCAAACATGTCATAAAGCATGTTTGTGCCTTCCTCTGTGTAAGCTGCACAAGAGCATGGAGGTGTGCTAGCCTATAGAGGCTGCATCCAACCTCCGCAGTGGTCTTTGGAAGAATGTTCCAGTGGAGCTCAGCCAATATGGAAGTCTGAGGTGTGGGGAGAAAGCAGGAGGAGGGTAGGAATGGGAAGTCCTTGCAGCAGGTGGGGCGTGGAAAGCAGGGGTGGATCTCAACCCTGTTCCTCAGGTGTCATGGAACAGTATGCTTGTGTCTGCTGGCTTGTCTCTGTGCCAACCTCAAGAGATGTCGCAGATCCATGTAGACCCTTTGGGACTGCTGCTGGATTACCTGAAGTGAGGGGAAAAAGTTTCCCCTTGCCTTATGGTAGAGCAATAGCAGCCCTAAATGTTTGCTATATGCAGTGCAAGCCAAGGGACCTGCCTGCTCCAGTGCTTCTTAGGATTGTCCTGTAACAATACAATCCTAACCCCGTGCTGGCTTGGGGGTGTTACAATAGTGCTATAAGGCACTTCTGTGTCACTCATTAGGGGGTTAGTGGACAAACTGTTCCTGCCTCCCCATACCACTGTAGGAACGGGGAGAAGGGTGATTTGTCCTCGCCTACATTTGTTAGGATTTCACCCTGAATCTTTCAAAATTATTTGTTTTCCTGTTAAGGACAGAAATTGGGATCTTGAAAATTGCACAATTACGGTAGTTCTACTTACTGTGGGTGATTTTTGGCTTGCATTGATTGAGTAGCAGCTATCTGGACTGGATTCTTTGGTATGGATGGTGCTGTATGAATGAACTTTTAAAGAGTTATATGTTCACAAACTCATCTCCCCCCATTATTCCCTGATCCTGGTTTGCAGTAATTTGTAATTTACTGCATTAGACAAAACAGTAAACCAGGAAGTGGGTTTACTTCCCACTTAAATTTTCTTAAAGAGGGGGAAAACTTTGAACTAGCGTTCTATTGCATTCCATTTTGAAAGGAAGGGTTCTTTTAAAACCATTTATGAGCTACCATAGGGATTTCAAAGATTTGCATTCCAAAGTAACTTTTTGGATCCTGGCATTATTTAAATGATAACTCAAGAGAAACAGCAGTAGGTCATGGGGCAAATGAATTTCAAGTTTATAAATTCCATTATACCCAGACCAACAATATAAAGTCACAACCATCGCATATGGAAAAGATCTGCTTCAAATTTTTATGTTTTACAGCAAAATAAACATTCAGGATGGGATTTTAAGATCTACTTTAGGGAGTTTTCTTCTAATATCAAGTGGTTCTAGAAAGCTTCAGTTCTTTTATTTCTGTACTAGACTTATTCATTGGTGCAACTGAAATGAATCAGTGTGGTTTACTTATTTTTTCTCACATTTCAGACACTGTTTGATAATCAAAACAATGCCTCAAAAAAAGAAGAAACTGAACACATTAATAAAAATGATTCCAAGAAGATGTCTGTTGAGAGAGTGTATCAGAAAAAGACTCAACTTGAGCATATTCTCCTCCGTCCTGATACATACATTGGTTCAGTGGAACCTTTAACTCAGGTAGATTTTCATTATACTCCTAAATAAAGAGGGAACTCCTGTTATTAAATATCCGGTTATGCTAGTGTTTTCTCCCAGATTTCAGGCTAGAATTATGTGCATACAGAAATGACAGATAAATTAACAGTAGAGCAAATTCTCACTTTTAAATCATTTCATTATGAAGCTGATGAGGACAAAAATTGATCTCTGACTGGAACCACTCTGTGGCGTTTGTGTGCACATTCTCTCTATATCTGCTTGGGTTTTCTCTAGCCCTGAAAACTAACATTTCAGTGTTTAATATTATAAAGTTTTTTTATGTTTATTTAGAAGTTTGGTGATGATTTTTGTGACCAAAAATATGCTGTAGAAATGTAAGCCTTATTTTCATAAGCCATTAAAATTGGCTAAAAGTAAAATTGGTCTGTTTATAAGTTATTTTGCTTTAATTTGCAGCTTCCAAGAATCTATCAAGAACTTTAAGAAAGAACTTGCTGCACTGGGATTATAAACAAATATTTTATAAGATTTTAAAGTTATAATTTATAATTTCAGTAAAATTCTATTTTCTTTACTGTAGCTGATGTGGGTATTTGATGAAGATATAGGAATGAATTGTAGAGAAGTAACCTTTGTCCCTGGCTTATACAAGATCTTTGATGAAATTCTTGGTAAGTGTTTATAATAATGATATTCTGATGCCATTAACATTTTTAGAGTATGTAGAAATGAGAATAAATACTGTATTTACTCAAATATAATCTTTTTTAATACATATAGCAGGCCTCCGTCAGTCTTGGAAGACTATGGTATCGTGCTTGGCGCTGCATATGCTGCATGCGAAGCACGAAAGCCTGGGTTGGATTGTTATGGAGGATAGGCTGGTACCCAAGCAGCAAATCCCCCCTCTCCACGCCACTGAATTAGTCCAATGGAAAGGCAGAGCCAATACGATTGGATCCAGCTGGCGTCGCAGAGCTGGGCTAAGGACAGGAGCTCACCCTGTCTTGTTTAATACATATAAGGGCTGTGGGTGGCTCAAGTGGCTAAGACGCTGTGCCTGTTAACCAGCAGGCCAGGGTTCAAGACCCGGGTCAGCCCCACAAGACAGGGTGAGCTCCTGTCCTTAGCCCAGCTCTGCGACGCAGCTGGATCCAATCGTATTGGCTCTGCTTTTCCATTGGACTAATTCAGTGGCGTGGAGAGGGGGATTCGTTGCTTGGGTAACAGCCTATCCTCCATAACAATCCAACCCAGGCTTTAGTGCTTCGCATGCAGTGTATGCAGCACTGAGCACGATACCATAGTCTTTCAAGACTGACGGAGGCCTGCTTAATACATATATAAATATATACTATATTTTAAATATATATATTTACTCAAATGAATCTTTTTCAGCCAAATTCCATCTCCCAAATCAGGGTGTGCATTAGATTCAATGGTTAATTGGATTTCAGTAAACACGATATTATGATTATAAGTATAGGGTGCACATTAGATTCAATAGCACATTAAATTTGAGTGAGTGTGTGTGTTAAGGTAATGTTTGCACTGCTGCACGTATAATATTTAAGGGATGCTTAACATTTAAGGCAGTGCTTTTCAACCTGTGGTATTTCATAGTAAATAACAGTGGTGCTCAAACTGGTGGATTGTAAACCACTATTGAACTTGAAAGAGTTTGTTCAAGGGAGTGACCTTTAAGGGTGTCTGTCCTAATGGCGGTACAGTGATCTCAGCATCACATTTAGACACATTTAAACACACCTGGGGGGATTGTGCAGAGGGTCCTACAGACTTGCAGCCCCCTCTGCAATTCACTGAAGACTCCCTTTCAGTGCAGTGGACTCCAATCTATAGTTGGATCTCACTTCCAGTTTTGGAAACTCTTTGCTTTGGAGTTGTGACTGCAAACTGGAAGGAAGCTGCAAGCCTTAAGAACCCTCTGGCAGGCTGCATAGTCCCCAGGTATGTTTAATTGTCCAGCTGCAGCACTGTTGTGGCATTCCCGATAACAGTCCCCAACCCCACAAGTATTTATAAGTAATTCTTGGATTTCCAGAGAGTTTGAGAACCACTGGTATAGATGATATAGTACAAGTATCACTGGATGAAAAGCGTTGAATAAAAAGGTAAGAAGTAGGCTGCAAGATTTTGGGTTTCTCTTTTCAGTGTCACACACTAGGCTGAAATTTTATCTGTTCAACTTCCATTACACTTAACTGTGAATTTAAGATAATCTGTAGTGATGTTAGCCCTCATTTGTGTATATTCCTAATCCAGTATTTGTGTGGTTTCAAAGTGTTAAGGCTGCAATCCTAAAGACACTTTCCTGGGAGTAAGACTCATTGAACACTGTGGGGCTTACTTTTGAGTAGACCTGGATAGGATTGTTCTCTTTGATTTGGGAATGAAACACAGTCAGCTGAGAGTTGACCATGGTGAGCATTACTGCAAACGTAATGTCAAACTATAGTTAAAGAGTGAAGGAGACTTAGGCTACAATCCAGAGTAACTATGGGACCTTTTACACTGACATAGGACAAAATCCAGAGTAACTATGGAGAGTCCTTACTCCGGTGTAAGAACAACTTACTCTGGATATTCTCTGAAATATGAATTTCCCATAGGTTTTCACTAGGTGGTGCAGTAACTACGGGTTACTCTTACGTGCTCCCGGAGTTACTTTGGATTTGGGGGTTCATTACAGTGCCACCTATGGGAAACCTATGGGAAATGCATAGAGCAATCCAGAGTAAGTGCCTCTTATGTCTTTCCGTAATTGCTCTGGATTGTAGGGTTAGAAGCCTGCTGTCTTGCAGGGTTTTTGTTGACATGCTTAGGGGTTCATCAGTATTATAGCTGGGGTGGACTTTGACCTTTATCTGGTAGCCTAGTGTCCAGACTTTTATCTGGACATTAGAATTTGCTGTGATGAGACCATGTTTTCATGTTTCATGAGACAAAGATTATAGCAGCACTGAGAATGCCATAAGCAACCCTTGCAAGTTAGTCTTAAAATCAGTATCTCACAAAGTTTTTACCAGTGCTATATGTGACCTGAAAAAGTTTGCAAAGCTTTCTTACCTGGTCATGTGGTGGTAGTTGTTTGCTTCAGATATACAGTAAGTGGTGCTGTCTTACAAGTTTACCATCATATTGTAGATGGAATCAGTCTCAGGCAAAATATCAGAACTGTCACCAACTTCACTAGCTATGTTACAGATCTAACGTGTTCACATTTAATTTTTTTACTATGAGTAATGTTTGTTCAATATGTGCTGTCCTTGGATGTAACTGATGTTCCTTTTAATTATTTAATTCAAAAATTTATATTCTGTGCATTTCCCTCCCACTTAGGAAGTGCTCATTATGGCTAATAAAATTAAAAAGTAGCATGCCATTTCAGAGATTCATATCTCAACAGTGAACTATGGCAATAGGAAAAGCTTCACATATTGCATTTGCCTATCATCCAAGTTTTAAAGGTTTAAGATCTTTTTGAGCATAAAGTTTGCAATACAAATAGCAAGTGGGTTTAGGATTTTTTTCTTTGTCTAGTTTTAATAATATAATTTGCTTATTTTGTCAAAAGGTGTGTATAATGTAGTGAACTGCTTTTTCTGGGGGGAGCCAAATTACTTATATAATTGAGATGATTTCCATGTCAGTGTCAGATCATAAAGGGCCAATGGGCACAATCCAGAGTAACTACGGGGAGTCCTTGCTCCAGAGTAAGAACAATTTGCTGTGGATTGCAGTATGAATATCCCATAGGTTTTCATTAGATGGTGCAGTAACTATGGGTACACGTAATGTCTCTTACGTGCTCCCGTAGTTACTGTGGATTGTAGGGAATGACTTGCTTTGGAAGGATATGAAGAAGAGTGTATATTTGTGGCATCCTGTCAAACTATTGGCAAAATCCAGAGTAACTATGGGGAGTCCTTGCTCTGGTGTAAGAACAACTTACTCTGGATTCCAATATGAATTTCCCATAGGTTTTCACTAGGTGGTGCAGTAACTATGGGTGCATGTAAAGTCTTATGTGCTCCCGTAGTTTCTCTGGATTTGGAGGTAAAACTTTGTGTTTATGTAACTGCAACAGGACATCAGATTACTGGAAGACAGAGTTTAATTTTCTTGTCTTGAGGAGTCTCTTAGGTACACAAAACAGAATCTTCAGTTTGAAAGACAGCCTGTGGGGAAACAATTGCCTTTATTGCCCTAGCAACATGATATGTAATGGTTAGTGCCTGACGGATGAGAATCTTGTATACTTGATGGAATGAGAGTGAACGAGTGAGAGCTTTGGTCATCTATTGTATAGTAAGGTTTTTAATGAATGTGATAATTTCATGGTCTTCATATTATAATAGTAGTAACTAGATGAACTAATAGGAATTGTGCTTTTTGGAATTAATGATCTTTAGATCAATTCATTTATTCAATTTGAGGAGACTCTTGCAGAGTTTCTCCTATCTACACTTGGCAGTAGCATAATTCAGAAAGGAAAGCATATTAAAGGAACTTATACCCATAGCCTAAAGTCAGATTAAGCCTGTTGCTCCAGAGCAGTTAAGGTGACTTTCCATAAGATAATACTAGTGGGTGACATAATTGCGTGGACCCGTAACTCCTCTGGATTTTGCACTTAATATGTCTTCCAACAAAGTGGAATTTTCAAGATTCCAGTCATCAGGTGTTCATAGATATAACTAAGAAAAAATGTAGTTTCTGCTTTATGCTTATCATGTTTGGATATGTGGGAGAGTAGAAACATAACATGTGAAGCATCCTTTAGCCTTCCTTTTTATGTGAGAAAAATAGAATACTGTAATTACAGAAGATGCAGTAACTGGAATCAAATAATTATCAGGAGAAATAAATAAGCATGTAACCATAAATTACATTTGGAGGAAGTAAGAGCACAAACCTTACCATGTCTACTCAAAAATAAGCCCCAGTGTGTTCAATAGGTCTTACTCCCAGGAAAATGTCCTTAGGATTGCAGCCTTAATCTCACTGAACCCAGTTGGCTGGAAGCATCTGGATGAATTACGTGGTCTGTTAAAAGTTCCTCAGAAGTGGATAAAAAGCAATGAGCATGATGAAAACTTTTGAAAAATGAAACTTTTCATTTCATGAAACATGATGAAACTTTTTCTCTATTGCTAAGAAATGTTAATTTATTTTTAGTAAATGCTGCTGACAATAAGCAGAGGGATAAGAATATGACGTGTATTAAAATATCAATTGATCCGTAAGTAAAATACTTTGCTATCTTTCTTTGTTTTCCCTAGAAAAATTAGAATTTGATATTGTAGTATGGTACATTTTCTGCTTTTAAAAACTGACTGGTATAATTTAAAGTAGTTTTGAGATGTGCTGTTAAAATGAAATGTTCCATAAACTGTTGTTAAATGTGCATGCAAGGATTTAGTTGTTGTTATAAGTTTAAATGAAGCAAGTATGTAATAAGAAGATAGTGAAACACTTGACTTGCTTAACATATATTAAATTTAACTTAATATGTTTTGGTCACATTTCAAAATTTATCGTTCATAATATTTGTGCACCACAAGGTAGTTTGCATAGCAAAGGAATAAAAGTTCCTTTTCCCAAAGGGGCAGATAAGGAGTCACCAGCAAACGGCATTTGTCACTCAGAAGGTTTGTTGCTGTACTTGCTCTGGTGAATAAAGACACTGATACTTCTTATGAGAGCCCTACTTTAAAAGGTACTTTATTGCCCATTTAGCAGTTAGATATAGTTATCAGTGTGTTATATATAAGATATTAAAAGAAGTAACTTTTTAATTAGATGATCTCATCAACTAGACAACACATGAAAAATGTATTTCTTCAAACATTTTTTAGTCCATGAGAAATATGGAATCTTTCTATGAACGTTTCTATGAACGTTCAGGTTTGGATCATGACTCAAACCAGCAGAATGATGCTCTTATGAGGGATTGTTAATGCCTCATTGCCCTCAAAAAGTAATTGCTGAAATTTTTATGAATGGCAGTACAGGAGCTAACAGTGGGACGCCAAAGGAAGTCTAGTGAATGTAACTTGTATGAGTTTGTGTAGTTCATGCAACTTTGAATTTGGTCCAAAATATACACATTCTATCTATTTTATGTATATTGAGCCTGAGCTCAGTTGGGGAAAACCAGATATTGAGTAGTGTACAAATTATCATTTCTCTAGTGGAAGATAAACTGAAGAAACAATCCTAACCTATTTAGGCCAGCACAAGTCACCTCTTTCCCCGTTCCTGTGGTGGTGTGGGGAGGCTGGTCTGGCCTAACACCACCACCACCACCCCCACGAGTGGCATAGAAGCACTTTACAGGAGGCCAGCACTGGACTTGTGCCAGGATTTATTCCAGCCAAACTGGAAATTAGTATTGCAGCCTGAATGCCATCCAAACAAGATATTTCAGTGAAAATATTTATTTTGCACATACTGTGTGAACCATCCCTTGTAAAACCATCCTTTGTAAAGGATGGTTTTGTGAAAATATATACTATATATAATATATACAATTTTTTTTTCAAAATCAGGTAGCATACATTGATGGTCATCTAGTTCTTATGAAATTGTTTTCTTTATATTAGAATGCAGCAATGTGCTTCAGAGGTGCCTTTTTTTTCTTTTTGTGTTTTCCACTTTGGGCCATTGTATATCCAAAGTGGAAAACACAAGAAGAAGAAAAAGGCTCCTCTGAAACGCATTACTGCTTTGCTGCAAGAACACCAGTGTTTTCCACCAAGTTTATGCCCAACATGGAACTGCATCTAATCATAGCTTTTTGATAACAGTTCTCTATTTCAGTATGTGTATATGAAACTACACATTTGTAGTTGGATTTTATTTTTAATTATACACCCCAAAATATAAGTATTTATATTGTTTTTCCTCAAAAAATTATAAAAGCAATTTACATCACAAAAGGAACAACAGAGAAAGAAATAAAAAGTGTAATGTGGAATTCTGTAGTTCTTTGGTTTCCCTTTTGATGTTAGTTCCTAGACTCTTTATTCAGTGGTATATTCATAAGTATCTCTCTTTTCTTAATTTTAGGGTAATCCTTAGGATTCCTTTGGAATTCTCTGTTGGTCATAGCCTGTTCATCAGCTCATTGATAGTGTGACTCTTTTTTTCCTGTACACCAGTATGGTTTGTGTAATAATTAGTATGCAAACTTTGCCTTTTCACCAGTGTTTGATCACTTCTCAGTTAACACTGTAAAGGATGTGGCCTACACGTACAGTAGAAATTTTAGATTTGCCGTTTTATTGATCTTGGAGCCATGTCCCTTTTGCCAGCCTAGGAATATTGCAGATGTTCTATAAGGCACATCTGTGACAGCTCAGGAGTAAGAGAAGCCAGTGCATTGGACAGACAAGGCCTGGGAAGGGGGTGAGACCAACTTTTGGTACTTATGCTATATCCTTACCTCCATGCCAAGCACCCTGGTATTACACTAGGCTGCTTGGTCTGTGCTAGTGAATTCTCCAAGTAGCCCCATTGAGGTAGCTTCCATGAAACATGGGGAAAGGGGAAATAAATCCACTTACTGTGAGTTGTATGGGATCCACCTCTTACCCTGGATACAGTGCAGGCCAACCAATCGGATTGGGCTATTAGTCCTTTTAAATCACAGCGTCTTAACCGCTTGCGCCACCCACAGCCAACACTTAGACATGCAGAAGGCCATTAATAGAAGTGGACAAACTTACTGAGTTTTGTATGAGCGATCTTACGTTACTAGTCTTTTCATAGATGAATTCTTGATAAGTTTCCAAGGAATCCCCTCCAAACACAATTAAAATCACTGGCTCGCTCTATACACCAATGTGAGTTAGACTGTATTTTGGGGTTTTTATTAACTTATTCTCTTGTATTCCTTTCTTACATTTTCAGTGAATCAAATATAATAAGTATCTGGAATAATGGAAAAGGTATTCCAGTTGTGGAACATAAGGTGGAAAAGATGTATGTTCCTGCCTTAATCTTTGGACAGCTGTTAACTTCCAGTAATTATGATGATGAAGAGAAAAAAGTTACAGGTAAAACAACTTGCATATATATATATATATATATATATATATATATATATATATATATATATATATATATATATATATATATATATATATATATATATATATATATATATATATATATACATATATATATATATATATATATATATATATATATATATTGTTCAGTACTAGAGTATTCATTATACCTACAGTAATAATAGTTTTGTGATCTTCATTGTTGCTTTCACAGCATTTTATTGTAGCATGTCACTCTATAGTATTTCATCACACTTTTAGGGAGTGGTTTTCAGACTCTTTGGGAGATTTACTCTCTTAAGTTTTTTGGGGGGAGGGGTGAAGGCAGTGATGCCCAGATCACACTGCTAAGGGTGGGGCAGCAATGGGGAGTGCTTACCTTCACTTTCTTAGGACTGATGCAAGGTGTATGATGTGCAGGGAGCCCTGTGCTGCTCTTCCTGACACTTAGTACCTTTGCTATCGAGCAATTGCAACCACTTCCTGGTTGGAGGAGGTGCTTTTCAATGCTCATTAGCAAATGTTTCAAGCCTCAGGGAGGGCTGTTTGGGGCTCCTGATACCTTCCGGAGGCTGCAGCAGCCATAAGATAGCACCCATTTAACAACGTGATCCTGGGGATTGTATCATGCCCTAACCCCTTCCTCCACCCCTTAAAGCAGGGGTGTTGAACTCATTTCATACAGAGAGCCAAAGTTAGCATTAATGGTGTTTCCTGAGGGCTGGAGCCCAATCTTATGCATGTCTACTCAGAAGTAAGTTCCCTTATAGTCATTCAGGCTTACTCCCAGGAAAGTGTGAAGGAGAAGTTCTCGGGGACCATTTGAAATGGTGAGGTGGGCTGCATTCGGCCCGCAAACCTTGTGTTTGACACCTGTGCCTTAAAGGAATCAGAGGACCTTTACACTAATAGTAAAGATGGTTCTTTAACATTAGATCTGTGATTTGCAACCACTGTGCTGCAGATGGTCTGCAGGTGTGCCACAGGACTATGGGGAGGGTTATTTATTAATAAGGGAATAGAATGATTTGAGCTTTCTATTAGTAGCATGTTGTGCTTGGCAATCGTCAAAAACATTGATTGTGTGCCTTGCCTGGCAATTTTAGCCTCTTATTGGTGTGCCACGAGATGAAAAAGGTTGAAAATCTCCGCATTAGATGGTAAAGATACATGATATTGTATTGAGAAATGTGAAAGGAAAGCCAAGCATGACCCTAGGTTTTTAAAAAGCTGGTTGTGGGAAAGCACAGGTGTTGTTTAGTCGTTCACTCATGTCCAACTCTTCATGACCCCATGGACTGTAGCACGCCAGGCCACCCTATCTTCCACTAGCTTCTGTCCAAATTCATGCTCATTGTCTCGGTGACACTCTCTAAACACCTCATCCTCTGCCATCCCCTTCTTTTGCTGTCAGTTTTTCCCAGCATCATAGTCTTTTCTAAGGAGTAATCCCTTCTCATGATGTGGCCAAAATATTTGAGCCTCAGCTGCATTTTTTGTCCTTCCAGGGGGGTTGTTTTCCTGGAGGATGGACTGATGTGACTGGCTCTCCTCACACCAGCGATGTCTTTTATAATGGCTTCTGCTGGTGGTTTTTTGCATCTTTTTAGATTGTGAGCATTCAGACTAAATGGTCCACTGGAGAAGGAAGTGGCAACTCACTCCAGTATTTTGCCAAGAAAATCCTATAGACTTTAGAATCAAAGCACAGAAGCATTCTTATATTTCATTATTCAAAGAAAGGAGATTTTCTTTTAAAAGAACTGTGTCATGAACAGAAATGCCATATATATTGCTCTTTTTCTTTAGTAATCATAATGAGTTATCAGTAGTCAATCGCATCAGCAGCTGGTGTTTATGCCAAATGGCTGCTAAATTACAGTAGAACCTCTTTAAATTGCCCATGCAAGGGACTAGAGGAAATTGGTCAACATAGGGAAGTGGTCAACATAAGGAAAAATATGAGGTACTGTACTTAAGAGTATTTTTAGAGCTTTTATTATTTTTATAGCTTCTTCAACTTCCTTAGGTGCATCCTTCACTTCTCCTCTGCAGCTGTACTTTCTTTCCTTGTCAAAAATATTGTATTTTATATTCTTCTTAAAAGAAATTCATTGCTACCAATTCTGCATTTCACTTTTTCTTGCAGTGCAAAGACTGGACTCAAGTGATCAAGTTATAGAGAGTAAAGGCTGGACTCAAGTACAGGCTGGAGTCAAGTGATCAATTTCAGAGTAAATTATGAGTAAATTAATACCGTGTGTCAAGGTCAAGGTGGTCAAGATAGAACTTACAGAGGTGGTCAGTATAGAGAGATTGGCTTACTATTGTGTACATATGGTGTATGTCCAGTCTACAAAAGTTAGGTCAACTTAGGAAAGTGGTCAATGTAGGGAGGTGGTCAACTATGGAAGTTTTACTATAATCTGAAATCTTGGAATTGCAAAATAGGAAGCCATGAAAGCCACATTTTTAAAAAAATGAGCAAAAGCCTTGCAACATTTGACTACAGAAACCTTTTTGAAAATTGTCTTGGAGTTCTAGTTTTTTGGTTTTTTTTTTAAGATGGTAGCCATTGGCTGTGTTCAGATATAACATGAAACCATGGTTTGAATTAGCCATTGTTGCTTGTTTAATAAATCCTGATTTGATCCACTGTTTATCCATCAACTCCACTGATTATCAATCAACTGCGGTTTGACTCAACCTTTCCTTTCTCCTCTCTTGTACCAAACCTTCCCTCCCATAGCACCTGTTGGGGATGCTCTAGGAGGATTTCCTGCTGCAGGCAGGGGGTTGGACTAGATGACCTACTAGGTCCCTTCCAACTCTATGATTCTATGATTCTATATGCTACCGTATTTCCTGGCTTATAAGATGCATTTTTTACTCCCAGAAGGGAGTAAAAACCCCCCTGCATCTTATAAGCTGATTATACAGCTTCCCCACCCCCAGCATCTGGCACGTTCAGAACGCCGCCTCCTTCAATAAGCCCAATCCTCTCAGAGGCTTGGGCATGCTGGAGGAAGCGGCGTTCTGGCCTCCCGAGGCTGGGAGAGGTCTCGCGCAACCTCTCCCAGTCTCGGGCGGCCAGAACGCTGCCTCCCTGAGAGCGTCCAAGTCTCAGAGGCTTGGGCACTCTGATGAAGGCTCTGCCCTGGCCTTGCGAGGCTGGGAGAGGTCGCATAAGACACTCCCAAGCCTTGCGCAGCTAGGGCAGAGCCTCTGAGAGGATTGGACGCTCTAGAAGGGGCAGCGCTGGTCGCACGAGGTTGTGCACTGGTCACATGAGGCTCGGGAGTCTCACGCTACCAGTGCTGCTCCATCCAGAGCGTCCAGCCCTCTCAGAAGGCTGGATGTTCTCAAAGGGGCAGCGATGGTTGTGTGAGGCTTGGGAGTCTTGTGCAACCAGCCCTGCTCCATTCAGAGCGTCCAGCCCTTTCAGCCCATATGGGAGGAAAGGGGCAGAGCTGGCTGTGCAAGGTTCCCGAGCCTCGTGTGACCAGCGCTGCTCCCTCCAAAGCGTCCAGCCCTCTGAGAGGGTTGGATGCTCTGAAAGGGGCAGTTCTGGTAGTGCAAGGCTCCCAAGCCTTGCACGACCAGAGCCCTTCCCGGTGTCAAGAGTGCTCCAGCCTCAGAGAGGCTGGGGTGCTTTGGAGGAGGTGGTGCTCTCTGGCCCTGCGAGGCTGAGAGATCGCTCTTCCAACCTCGCATGGCAGAGAGCTCTCCAGCACACCCAAGCCTCTCAGAGGCTTGGGCGTGCTGGAGGAGGCGGCACTTAGGCCTGGCTGCACTGGACCATGTTATAGTCCAGTGCATGTAATAAGCCGGGAAATACGGTATATTAGAATTTTCAGTGATTTTATGAGTCAGACAGCCTAATCCTAAATTGCTTTGGTGCACCAGGCCACATGGCCTGCACTATATCCAGTGCAGCTTAGGAGTAGGCTAGAGATCCCCTTGGCATAAGTATATATACTGTATTTTGCCTTATCCATGGTAAACCCAAAGCCACCCGTACAGGATTTCTTGGATCTGCTCCTATTATATATCAGGCACAATTCTGGGAAGCCCTAGATAGGGCTGCCCAAACCAGGAAGAAGGTGCTGATGTGGTATACTCTGTTGTTGCTGGTCTGATCCTCTTCCATGCATTATACCTCCCCTATCCTCCACCCTTTCCCAGCCCCTGTGCCATTGGGTGCAAACCTATGGTGGACAGAATAAGATCCAGTTTGTCATTTTGTTCCAGTAATTGGTAGCAAAAACAATTGGGGAAACAAAATGCTAGCTTCTTCAGAGATACCGGGCTGTTTATATCCAAGAATCAACCTTCTTCCCTGCTATATAGAATGTACTTATGCTGCTAATTATGTGATCCTATCAACACAGGGGAGTTAAGCAAAGTCTCTGTGATTGCCAATATCTATCTACAGTATTTATATACTGCTGTTCAATTAAAAGCAGTATATAAAGTGGTTTACAAGAAAATGAAAAAAATGGTTAATGGTTTCCTGTCCCAAAAGGGCTCACAATCTAAAACGCAGAAGAACACCAGCAGAAGCCACTAGAACAGAGACATTGCTGGGGCATTTGGGGCCAGTTGTTCTTCCCCTGCTAAATAAAAGAGAACACCCACTTGAAACAGAGCCTCTTGCCTTATCCTGAAACCAAATAAGATGAAAAATATTCAACATCTGTGAAACATTAAATTCTTCTAACAGTTCTGTTTTATGACAAAATCTCTATACAGTGGTGCCTCATATAACAAGCATCTCATGTATAGTGCGTTCCACGTAACAAACAAAAATTTCTCTAGGATTCTGCTTCATGTAACAAACACACTCATTGGAAGTTGGGGCAGAGGCACTGGCCGGCAGCCCTTTTAAAAAGTGTCAGGGCTGCCTAGCACGCCTGTCCATAGCAAAAGCAACACTTCTGTGCTGTTCTTCCTGTGGCCAGGTGTCCGCTGGGCAGAGGGAGAGAACAGCAGTGGAGAAGAGGGAAGCAGATCAGGGCTAGCCAGTAGGGAGCAGGGGAGAGAGAGGCTCAGGATGAAGAGAAGAAGAAAGTGGGGAGACACTTTGAAAGTGTCTTGGATTGCAGCCTCCTAACCATGTCTACCCAGATTCTGCTTCATGTAACACACTCATTGGCAGTTGGGGCAGAGGCGCTGGCCGGCAGCCTTTTTAAAAAGTGACAGGGCTGCCTAGCATGCCTGTCCATAGCACGTCTGTCCATGTGTTAAATGGGTCTTTCTCCCAGGAAAGCGTCTTTCGTATTGCAGCCTAAGTAGACTTCATAGGATCATGCACATTGAATGCATGTTTTGAATTCAGTTCCAGTGTTTTGTCATCATTTTTACATACAGTTAATACTTTTTTATGAATATTTTTTGGGTTGTGGAACCAATCACCTGCGTTTCCATTATTTCCTGTGGGAAAATCTGCTTCACGTAAAGAACACTTCATGTAACAAACATGCCTCTGGCACCTCACGCAAATTTGTTGCGTGAGGTGCCACTGTATTTATGTGACTATTTCTATTGTTGGCTGGCTTAAGAGCAGAGTGGCCTAAGTGGTCATTTCGTTGGAAGAGATGGGGTGAGAATGCAGGTTTTGGTAGGCAGATAAATGGAAGAGAGTCTACTGTATAAAAGTGTCAAGTTGAGCCACCTTCAGGCTGGTACGTTTTCAGTTAAAATCAGTATGAATTGGAGTCTCTGAAGAAAGGTGTAGTGTGAGGATCCAGCACTGAAAAAAATTGGGGTGTTAGGTTCAGATTTAATGGGAAGCCATAGGTAGTACAAATTGTGGCTTAGAAATTATTTCCACTGATTGCAAAAGTGGAGAGCGAGCGAGCCATCGAGTACTATCTCTTTTGGTGGCATGCTGGGTGGATAAGTGTTTTAGAGTTATCCTTTTGTGTATTTGTCCTGAGTGCTGTGCCCTTGCAGCTCCAGGTGTAAAAATAGAATTAAAGTTCCTGGTGTATGTCTGAAGATCTGAGGGTGGGCACCTGTAAGGATCTCAGAAGATAAATGTTATAAATATGCCTTCCTACTTTGTTCTCCATGGGTTTGTGCAGAACACCTCTTAATCAGTTACCAATTGAGCTTTTACATTTTCTAGAGATGGAGATAGAGTGATGTAGTTCCATGCTGTGTGTCTCGATATTTCCTGACAGGGGCTTATGTTGATTATCAAAAAATAAAATCTTAGCTAACACTGCAGAGGAAGAAGACTAATACTTTCTGTTGCGCTGTTTTAATTGGCCTCTTTTGCAGTGTAACATTATATTATCATCAGGAACAATAGCAAACTGAGCATAGAATTCTGGCTCAGGCCAATTTATCACCAGCCACTACCCCTCTGCTCTTTTTAAGCCCTCTGCACTAGCAGTTTTTGATAACCCACCAGCCAGTTGCAACTTGATTGTTGGGGTGTCATGAAAGTGACAGGACACAAGATAATATATTGAGCCCTATGGAAAGCAAAACTGAGCTGTATATGCATATTTACTCATGGGCAGGCCAACATGCATTGGCTCTTATAGGAGATGAAGGGGAATGGAAGCCCACCAGTAGTCTTGATCTGAAGAATATGGAGTTCAACAAATGCTCCAGAATTTGGCTTACCCATCATATTAAAATGGATAAAGAAGGAGGCTGAAGCAGGTGGTAATATTAAACTGTTTATTTTAAGTCTTAAAAAGCTAGCTCAGTGATTTTCAATCTTTTTCGCCTTGTGGCACACTGACAAAGCACAAAAATTGTCAAGGAAGACCATTAGTTTTTTTAACAATTGACAAGGCACACTATACTGCTGGTAGGGGGCTCAAATCCCCCTATAAGTCGTTGAAAATCACGGAGATGGGTAGATCTTGATACAGGGTCTTTTTAAAAAAAGTGTGCCCCTATGCTAAAACATTTGCTAAACCACTGGTTTTCTGATTATAGAAACATAAGCTTTCGATGGTGATTTATCAGCATAAATCAGACTTTTGGTATGGGGGAATTTAGGCATGATCTATCCTTGCCTAAGAAAGATTGTTCTGAGATGTTTTCCTTTCTATTAGGAAGTTGATGCTGACATAATGTTGAGCAGAAGTGCATACAGCTGGAAAGAGTTATTCAGAAGATGGAGAAAGTGTGGATAAGATTTTCTCCATGACCATTGTATGACATCATTACATTATGTCATCTAAAAATAGGTTTCAGACCTCTGTATTTGTATAGTTAGGGTGGAAGTGGAGGGATTTGGTAGGCAATGATATAAGTGTGTGCAAGATGTAATTCAACATTTCTTTAGCAGTGTTTCTAAATGAAGTCCTATTCCGTTGATGAAATCTATGAATACTGTAGTTCATATTGTTAGGACGTTTCTCACTGTGTTTAAGAAAATTTTAAAATAAAATGTATTTGCTTGTTTAGGTGGTCGTAATGGCTATGGTGCAAAACTCTGTAATATATTCAGTACGAAGTTTACTGTTGAAACTGCTTGCAAGGAATACAAACACAGTTTTAAACAGGTATGCTCTTTTCCTTGAATTCTGTATAGCTTTTTTCTGGTGGAGAAAAAAGTTTTTTTTTTTTTAAAAAAAAAGATTTTTAATGGAAAATAAAATTCAGTTGCTACTGTTTTGAAGTACAGTTAATTCGTTTTGTTTTTTGATAGATTTAGATTTTAAGAGTTTACGTTATTTGAAAAAAGTGGTTAATAGACTTCTATACAAACATATAACTAATTGTATGTGATTTTCGTTACTTGTCTTAACCCTAGTGAAGTGCTAACAAAAACTACTATCATGGAGAGCCCATTGTCATCTTTCTCAGAGCATTCAGTTTCGGGTCAGTGCATGTAAATTGATCTATTTTCTCTCACAGTGGTTGAGGTCTGAAGCACATGGGCAGGGAAATATTGGACTCTTCATGCTGTTGTGTCTTCTGGGATAAACTGAATTTATTTCCAGCCATGTTAATATAACATCTGTTATGAGCATTTTCATACTCTTCCTAGAAGCTGCTGCAGTAGATATGTTACGTAGGATGTGAACACTCTTCCAGTTTATATTTTAACATAATATTTAACATTCAAAATAATATTTTATGTTTTCACCCTTGGAAATTTTCAGGGAAAATCTCTGAAGAAAAATTATTCAAGAACTGTTTACAATGAATCATTGATCTGTTATATTAATGTAATGTTATGACCGCAATTATAACATGGTAAATCTTCTTTGAGTTGACTTTGTTGTTACTGTGTATCACATTAGAAAGAAGCTAATGGTCATTTTGAAAGTAATAACCAAAATATAAAATTCAGACTTATTATCCTGGAATATACATAACTTAAACATGGCTGGAAACTATAATGCTATTTTTTCTGTGTTAACTATTTTTGCAGAATACAAAAAAAGATACTTATGCATATTTTTTCCTCTCTTAAAGACTTGGCTGAACAATATGATGAAGACTTCTGATCCTAAGATTAAGCACTTTGAAGGAGATGACTACACATGTGTAACATTCCAGCCAGATCTTGCTAAATTTAAGATGGAGAAACTGGACAAAGATATTGTGGCACTCATGACGAGAAGAGCTTATGATTTGGCAGGGGCATGCAAAGGGGTTAAAGTTATGCTTAACGGAAAGAAACTGCCAGTAAGAGGATTAAATTAAATATTTCTAGTTTTGAATTTTTGTGTTAAAATGGTATGTGATAATTTTTCTTCTATGTTAGGTGAATGGCTTCCGCAGTTATGTTGATCTTTACGTAAAAGACAAATTGGATGAAACTGGAGTTGCTCTAAAAGTTATCCATGAACTTGCAAATGAACGTTGGGATGTATGTCTCACTTTAAGTGAGAAAGGATTCCAGCAAATTAGTTTTGTGAATAGTATTGCTACCACAAAGGTGAGTTAATTTTCATACGAGTGAGTGGTTCTTCTATGCTTGTAAACTCTTGTTAAAGACATAGAATTCCCTTTCCCTTAATGGCACATGTGTATATATTCTTCCGTCTATTTTCCTTCTTCACCTTTTTTATACATTCTTGAATGATGTGGTGATTTCCAAAAGAGCATGAACACATTGTACCTTTGGATAAGTTCTTTGAATTCAAATCATTGCAAAAAATTTTCTCAGTTTTTTGTCCCAATATAAAAAGACATGATACATTGCAGCAAATATGAGATTAGTTTATGATGCTATATACGTTATACTGTTTGCACTTATATACGTGCACATGAATGTTCACTTCCAGAGTCTTTTACGGTTTTAGAGATGTTTGAAAGAGCAAACATTTTCAATGGGTCTTTTGATATTACCTGCATCATCATTTTCATGTTGAAAATTTCATGTTAAAATTTCAGCCATGGCTTTGCTGTGCAATTGAAATTATAATTATGATTTTTAAAAATTTAATATTCCCTTTGTTTTCCTTTCTCGTTTTTCTTTTTCACATTCAGGGTGGTAGGCATGTTGATTATGTTGTGGACCAGATTGTTGGAAAATTAATAGAGGTGGTGAAGAAAAAGAACAAAGCTGGAGTTTCAGTCAAACCATTCCAGGCAAGCTAGCTTTTATATGTTAAAACAGAGGTTCTTCCTATGAGATTGGGAACCTCATAAGTAGTGGTGGGGGCAGGATGAGAGCAGGGGGTGACCTGATGGCACTGAAGGGCAGCTGTGGGGAGGCTCACAGAGGGGGCTATAAGCCTCCAGGGTACTCATGAATGCTTCCGTAGCCCCCTCAGTTATGCTAGAATGCCCCTGAGTCTCCATGGTGCCATGATAGTGATTGGGGTGGCACTATTGGGACACCCATTCCTAGGCCACTCCCCTTAAGATGGAATGACCCATTTCCAGTTCCCCTGGTTGGTCATGACCCACCAATTTGGCAATCACTGTTTTAAATAATTCCAGAACACAAAAATATGTTCATCATTTCTTTTTTTAAAAAACTTGCTCTTTTTGTGTGTATCACTGCTGTGCTTTTGTTTTTTGATCAGGTAAAGAATCACATATGGGTTTTTATTAATTGCCTCATTGAAAACCCAAGTTTTGATTCTCAAACGAAAGAAAACATGACACTTCAGCCTAAAAGCTTTGGGTCCAAGTGCCAATTATCAGAGAAGTTTTTCAAAGCAGTAAGTTTTTGATATTCATTTATGGAAAATACATATACTAGCTGCAATCCTATGCATACTTTCCTGGGAGTAAGCACCATTGAACATAATAGGATTTACTGTGGAGTAGACATGCATAAATCTGACTCCTTTAGGAAAGATTATTATATTTGAATTTGTATGTTTATAGTGATAAAGTGTTCAGAGATTTCTGTAAGGTGACCAAACAGAAAGTACTGTAATGAAAATATCAAAGTTCTTCTCATAGCAGAATACTTCACCTTATTTATTAATACTTTATTTAAGTTGGATACTACTTAATTAATACTAAAGATATTTGTTTTTATTTTTGCTGAGTTAATAACATTCTATGTTCATATGTGTTATGGAGATAGTTGCAGCATGAAATGCCAAATAAGGGATATTTTCCATCCCTGATGTCTTTGGCTGGGACACAGAGAGTGCCATTAGCTGTTGCAATAGCTTAAGCAAGTTCAGGGTTGTGGTTTGCGTTTTTGGGCGCAATCCTGACTTTAGCCCAGAAAAACAACCCAGCTAAGCTGGCCTAAGTAGGCCATATCCAAACCGACAAACTAGGCCAAATCCATAGGACTAGAAGGCTTCCTGTTGGCCTAACTGCTGCTGAAGAGGCAGCAGTACAAAGGCAGTATGCTCACTGTTCTGGTGTAGTTGTACTGTATCCTGAGGTGGGCTGCTGTAGTTGTGTCATATCCTGAGATGGGCTGGTGCAGTTGAACCATTTCTTGAGGTAGAAAGGCAGGAGGAGCAGTTAGGCTGGCCAAGGACTCAAAATTTTTTCGAACACTGCCATTTTTACTCTGGCTTATCATGGACCCATGTAGGTCCATGAGATTTATTCCTTCTCCCGAGGTGGTCTAACTTTGAGTAGTTGGAAAGGGACACTTCTGCCCAGAAGGGACACTTCTGCCTAACTGCACTGTTCTAGGCCATGCTGGACATGGATTCAACTTGCCTCTCCTGAACTGCCTAGGCTGACACAGCTAGGCAAGACCAGGTCCATCTGTCTTCAGCCAGTCTATGTTGACAATCTTGGAACTGGGCCAGCCCAGTGATAGATAGGCCAGCCTAAGTGCACTTCAAAATTGAAGCCTTTTTCACTTTAACTATTAAACCCATCTGACATACTTCTTCGGAAATTCCTTCATGCTCAAATGTATTGTGCCCTGCAATAGGTCATGAAGAAGGGATGGAATTTAAAGCATTCCTGTGATATGCATGGATGTTCTTCCATTATTCCTTCTATCCCAGTCCATATAACACACTGTATGGTCCATTTAAGAAATTGTGTTTTGTGTAAATAGTAGCAATAGATTTAAGGAAATAAGATTAAAGATGGAAGTATTTGTAATGTGATGTTGGTTCCAAGTGAAAAAAAATCATTGAACTTTGATTTAAGTATATTATTTTACTTAATCATTAAATCTTGTATTGTTGATATTGATCTTTTATTTTATAGGCCACCAATTGTGGTATTGTAGAAAGTATTTTGAATTGGGTGAAATTCAAGGCACAGACGCAATTGAACAAAAAATGTTCATCCGTGAAACATAGCAAAATCAAGGGCATTCCAAAACTTGATGATGCTAATGATGCTGGTAAGAGCAGCATGAACTTCTTGCATGATTCCTCATGTGAAGTAGGCATGAAGTATTTAATTTTGTTCAGAAAATCCCAAAATGATTGCTAAAAAAGTAAGCTTGTGTACATTTATAGAGATATGTTGTTATACGTTATTGTAAAAACAGTGATTGTTTTACATGTATCTTTCATAAAACTGTATCATATCTGCAATACAGTTACTAACTAATAAATAGTTAATAAACAAATTAAAATGCTTACCTAGTTGCCTAGGAAATCTGATTTTATTTGAAAGGTGAATTATGTCAAACTGGTATATTTGTCTTTTGACTAAGTTGGTTAAGGATTTTGTTTAAAATGGGCAAGCTAAATTTTATATTTCATAAAGTTTAGCTTATAAATGGCTTCATCTTCATTTCTTCTTTGTGTTAATTGTTCTCCCCAACATTGTAGGTGGCAAACATTCTTTGGATTGCACATTGATTTTAACTGAGGGAGACTCTGCTAAGTCTTTAGCTGTTTCTGGCCTAGGTGTCATTGGAAGAGATCGATATGGAGTGTTTCCACTCAGGGGTAAAATTCTTAATGTTCGGGAAGCATCTCACAAACAGGTATGAAAAAATCATATTAAAAGTTGGCTGACATAAAGCTTAAGATGTGCTCACATGTGCATGTACACACACACTCTCTCTTTTTTTATATAGATTATGGAAAATGCAGAAATTAACAACATAATAAAAATAGTAGGCTTGCAGTATAAGAAAAGTTATGAAGATGCAGAGTCTCTAAAAACACTGAGATACGGCAAAATTATGATAATGACAGATCAGGTAAGTGCTCAACCCTATCAGGTCCCACTGGTGCCTGGTGACCAAGAGGTTCCTGGTGCCCACTGCTGGCAGCTGGTTATCACCTTCCAGTGTCATCTTATGTGCCCCCACAAATATTCTTTAAATTTTACTCCCACAACAATGGGTAAGTTCAGCTAGTAATACAATATTTGTCTCTAAGTGTTTTCATATTCTCAGGCTTGATAAACTTTTATAAGGATATGAAACCATCTAACAAAGTGTTATTTTTCATAAGTTTATCATTTGCCACTCTGCTGCATTTAAATATTTGTTTTTTTCATGTTCAGGATCAGGATGGATCCCATATCAAAGGCTTGCTGATCAATTTTATTCATCACAATTGGCCATCCCTTCTGAAGCATGGCTTTCTTGAAGAGTTCATTACTCCAATTGTAAAGGTACCACATATATACTATAACGATAAATCATGTGTGCAAACAATCTTATTATTAGTTTCTGCAATTACGACATTATAAAACATTCTTCTTTGTACTAAAAAAATGAATGGAGATCCCACAGTTTGAGAGCATATAGTTTGAGAGAAAAGGTGCCCAGATAAGGGAAATAATAATGCCAGTAAGAAAAAAGGTGGGAATTAGAATCTAACATCTATATTTCTAAAATCAGAGAGTCATGGGTAGTGCAATCCATACTTGCACTGAAACAGGCAAAGTGGTGTGTCTCTGCTGCATCCAGTGCAAGTTATAGAGGCTGCTGCTGCACTACCCTGAGTAGGGAAGTCTTCTTCCAGTATAAGGCTGCAGGAGCCTCTATTTGTCTACTCTGATGTAGGCCACCTCTGGAGATGGCCTAGCCCCAAGCAGACTGGAGTGGCAATGCTGATCAGACTGACTGTTCAACACCTAACCCGTGCACCCAGAAGCATGAAATTTGGGTTGTTCATTCCTTCTGTGATGTAAGGACCCACTAAGAATTGATTTGGTTCCTGGTGGTGTCTGCTGCCCTGTGCTGCCTGCTGGTGCCCAGCAAAGATGCCCAGTGCTTGGTAGGGATGCCTGGTGAAGCTCAGTGCTGCCTGCTGCCTGGTGGTGCCCTATGCCTGCGAGTGGTGCCTGCTGCTCCACTAGTAATGAATAAATTTAACCATCAGCACAACAGTAATAGTATCTACAAATGTCAGAAAAAAACCAAGTTATTAATGGTTCCTTTCCTCCTTTTGTTCCTACAACAGCCTTGTGAGGTGGTAGATGAGGCCAAGACGAAAGTGCCTGGCCTACGATCACCTATTTGTTTATGTTTATTCACATATCTAAATATTTATATCCTGCATTTTTATCTTGAAAAGGTAGCTCGCAATATTTTAAAAAGTTCAAACCGTAATACGAAATTCAGTCCAGTGCTGGTCCTGATAGAATCTGGTGTTACATGCTGCCTTTGGCTGCTTATTCTCTTCTAATGATGGTTAATATTGGTAGAGGATAAACATGTCTTTGTTCAAAAAGTGGGAAGGATAATTTATATAAGGAGATCAGGTGTGCATATACACTCTTTATTTCATTTGGAAATTGAAGTTCCAGGAAATATAGATTGTATACTACTTGTGGATCCCAGGTAATTTTACTGATGGGTATTGAAAGCAAGTTTCAGCTCCCATTTCTCCATGCTCTCAATTATTTGAAATGACGTTTTTGATGAGACCTTGAATCTCAATTAGTTTGATGTACATATTGAAAGAGGATGAGATGGTGGAAATGGCAGGTCTGTAAACTTCTCATGTCGTATAATCTGTTATGTTTTCAAGGGGAGAAAGGGGAGAAACAGAGCTTTATTAGTTTCCATGGGGATTTATTCATAGGTGGGTGCCATACTCTTTTTCAGGAAAAGATTGTGTTTGTACTAGCCTATAATTTCATAAAGTTGATTAAAATAAAATCTGATTGGTATATCTTTGTTTTTAGGCAAGTAAAAATAAGCAGGAACTTGCTTTCTATAGTATTCCTGAATTTGATGAATGGAAAAAACACATGGAGAATCATAAAGCATGGAAAATAAAATACTACAAAGGTTTGTGTTAACATCCCATCTCCCAGATGCTGTCCAGTTAAAATTTGTTATGACACAAGTCACTTTGGACATTTGTTGGGACATAAATCCTTTTCTAATCCTTAATGTAATAACAACTCAGTCCTAAGCTGTGCTTGTGGAGCCAAGCCACAAGGCCTGTGTTGCCTCCACTGCAGCTTAGGAGGATGCTGGAAATCTCCTGGGGGTGCGGTAAGATTTTTTCCTTACCCCAAGTAAAGTTGCAACCATCCCTATGGGGTTTCTTGGATCTGTGCCAGCTATGTAGTTGACACAAATTTTGAAAGCCCACGTAGAGCTGACTGACCCTGGAAACAGGGTCAGGACGTAGCATGTGCCATGAAACTTTTGTGGGAATGGGACTTGGATCTAGTACAAGTGTCAGGTTCTGACCATGTCTCTCACTCCTCATATATTCACAATCCTGTTTGTCCACCTCCTGCCCCTCTACCCTGGAATCCCCACCTTTTCCCCACCATCCTTAGGACCCTGTAGAATAGTATAACTCATTTGTCCCTGAAGCCTGTGGCGAGACGGGGATACCAGCAAAATTCGTTGCCTGGCCTCCTCTTTGCACTGGGTGGTGCAAGCATGTTGTGGGACAAGGGACATGTGCCAGTCATAGGGCAATGTAGGAGTTTTTTCAATCTCCCTATGTAGGATGTCTCCCTATGTAGGATGTCCTTAATTTGTTTTGTGAAAAATGAGAAGGAAGACTAGTTAAACTTGCAATTTTTTTTTCTCATGAGATAGGTTTGGGCACCAGCACAGCTAAAGAAGCAAAAGAATATTTTGCAGATATGGAGAGACATAGAATTTTATTTCGCTATGCTGGTCCAGAGGATGATGCTGCCATTACCTTGGTAAATAGTACCAGAATGTTTCTCTCTCTCTTTTCCTTTAATGTTCATAATTTTTAAAACCTCTATCAATTATCTCTTACTGCTCTTCTATCTAGACTAAAAAGGCATTTTAAAGGTCTTGTAGGAAGGTGTCTCTACTTTTTGATGAATTTAGATTCCCATTTTATTTATTTATTAAGTATTTTCATCTCACCTTTCTCCTCCCAGAAGACAGTGCTCATTTTCTACTTTTCTAGTTTTGCCAGATCTTTTTTTTTTTGAGATAAACTGAACAGAAGTGTGCCTCAATTACACCAGAGATTGGTATAATGCTGTTATTATTCTTGCTGCTTCATTTTCAGTTCCTTTCCAAATATATTCTATATTGAATTGCCTTATTAAAAACTCTTCTGTAGCACATTAATTTGTCATTTTCATTATGGGCGCAATCATAACCAATTTAGGCTGGTCTAACTCACCTGGCATATCTTCCCTTGGTGGTGTGGGGAGGTTGGTGTATGCCTGTGAAGTGGCCTAGCACCCACTTCCCCCAAGGAGTGGGGAAGATATGCTTTACAGCACTTTTTTGACATCTCCAGGTTAGCACAGAATGTTTGCTGGAGATTATTCTAGTCTAAATGGGGATTGTTTGTTAGGGTTACAGCCTATGTTATGACAGTTTCTCAAGTGTACAAATATAGGGTTCAGCCCTAAGCAGCTTTCCAGCACTGGCATGGCTTATGACAGAAGGGCATGTGCTGCGTCCTGTAATTGGGCACAGTCATGGAGTCCTCCTCAAGGAAAGTCAATGTTTGTTCTACTTGGAGTTGCATTGTTTTCCCATAGAGCTTGAAAATTGGTTAGGATTGCACCCATGATGTACACCCGTCGAACAAGTTTTTTTCTGTATTGAGGTCTTCTGAGAAGAGATGAATGCAACCTGAATAAATGTGTAGTTATTTCTGTTTATACATAATGGTTTGTTGTTGGATCATAGCTAGTGTTTCAATTTGTACTTTGCTTAACAATGTTATGTGAAATCTTTACAGGCCTTCAGTAAGAAAAAAATTGATGATCGAAAAGAATGGTTGACAAATTTCATGGAAGATAGAAGACAGCGTCGGTTGCATGGATTGCCAGAGGTAATGTTTAAGTATTAAGAGGAAGTGACAAATATGCTATTTATATAGCACTGTCCAGTGGCATTGCTTGAGGAATGCAGGGGTGGGTGATGCGCACAGTGATCAAAATTGCTAAAACTGCAGATTTTAGGAACAAATCCATCATGCTATATACTGTTGGATGTGTAATTTATAATAGAATGCAATGAAAAAATTAGAGTGAAGTATCTCAGTTATATCAAATGTTATGGCCCCAAAACCAGAAAACAAAAAATACAACATACACCCAAATCCAGAGTAACTACAGGAGCACATAAGAGACTTTACGTGCAAACCTAGTTACTGCACCACCTAGTGAAAACCTATGGGAAATTCATATTGGAAACCAGAGTAAGTTGTTCTTTCATTGGAGCAAGGACTCCTCATAGTTACTCTGGATTTTGCCCCTAGAGAGTCCTGTTTGTAATTGCCTGTTTTTTAAGTGTTCTTCCTGGGCTATTTTCCTTGAAAACAATCATGACTGAGAACAGATCTCACTGCTCCCATAAGGACTTGTGCCATTGGTACATATGTGAAGATGATAGCGCAGCTTCTCCATAAGCTAACCTCACCATCTCCAAAGTTTCTGATGCACTTTTACCCAATTTCACAGAAACTTTTTATTGCGTACACCATTCCAAACTTGCTTGCGTTGTTCTTAATACAAGGCCCTTGAACATGGTATCACAAAAAAGCACGTCTCAACTCTGACATGGTTGGAATGCAACTGATCACTGTTCTGTCATATACTTGGGACCCCACCCCAAATGACCATGGTCAGCATTTTCTTTACAGAGCCCCTCTTGTGCATAGGAGCTTCATTCTCGTAGTTTCTGGACATACCTTGTATATCATTTGATATACCTCGTATATCATTTGCTGCGTAGCCACTCTGAAAAATATCTATTAAAATGTATGGCCAGAAGTTAAAACATATGGCAAAAGTGCAGGTGGGGCAGTGGTACATCACCACACCCATCAGGTAGGTTGTTGTCCCACAATATATATAAATTATTCAGATAGAACAAGATAGCAGAATTAATTTCAGTAGTAATAATTTGTATTTATTTTAGCAATTTCTATATGGTACAGCAACAAAACATCTCACTTACAATGACTTCATCAATAAGGAATTGATTCTCTTCTCAAACTCTGATAATGAGAGATCCATTCCATCCCTTGTTGATGGTGAGTATGATCTTTGCTATGCCATTTTGAAGATGTTTTACTGAATGGATAATAATTTGTTTTTAAACTTTATTAAATTCTAAGTATGGTTATTCACTGTCTTTTTGTGGATGTGTGGTTATTATCATATCTTTTCTAGTATGATTAAAAATATTGGTGGAGAGTACAATATTCAAAAAGTGTAGTTTTTTAACTCTTAAAAACCTCTCTATTCTTCACCAGGCTTTAAACCAGGACAGCGGAAGGTTTTGTTCACTTGTTGTAAAAGAAATGATAAGCGTGAAGTTAAAGTGGCTCAGTTGGCTGGTTCTGTTGCTGAGATGTCGGCCTACCACCACGGAGAGGTGGGTATAGAGAAAGTGGGAAAAGTCTGTAGCAGTGTGTGGACACATATAGGTTCAGGATTAGAAACATAGCTCTGGCCCCACCTCTTGCTTATTCTCTTTTCAGTAATGAATGAGTATAAGAGGAACTTTGAACTCTGCTTTATTGTTCCTTCCATTACTGAGGTTATTAATATTGTGGTAGTTAAGCAATGTTCTGGCTTTTCATGTGGATGTAAAGGTGTAGTGAGAATTCCAGTGAGAGAATGAAGGTTCCAGTTGTGTAAGTGAATGCAGAAAAGTTGCTAGTACAGTGGTGCCTCACATAAAGAGCTTAATTCGTTCTGGAGGCATGCTCTTTAAGTGAAACACTCTTTAAGTAAAGCGGATTTTCCCATAGAAAACAGTGGAAACTCAGACAATTGGTTCCACAACCCCAAAATATTCATCTAAAAATATTAACTGCATGTAAAAATGTTGACAAAACACTGCAATCGAATTCAAAACATGCATTCAGTGTGCATGATCCTATGAAGTCTTCTTAGGCTGCAGTTCTAAAGACACTTTCCTGGGAGTAAGCCCCATTTAACACAGTGGGGCTTACTTCTGGGTAGACATGGTTAGGAGACTGCAATCAAAGACACTTTCCTGGGAGGTTTACCTAGGCTGCTGCTGGAGATTCTTGGGGCAATTAGGGGCAGCTGCCTCTGGCACCTCCAGGCAACTGCCCCCAAGTTGGGGGCAGTTAGAGGCAGCAGTGCTGGCTGGCAGCCCTTTTAAAGAGCCCCCGCGTGGAGCGTCAGGGCTGTATAGGTGCTCTTTAAGTGAAGCGGTACTTGTTATGTGAAGCAAGATTTCTAGGAAATTTTTGCTTGTTATTTGAAACACTTGTTAAGCGAGGTACCACTGTATTCATTTAGTCTCACCCCATTCTTATAGCCCAGTCCTGTCTTGCCCTGAAGCAGTTATGCCAGCATATGTGTTACCAAGAGAGCAGTAAAAATAGGGGAATTAGCTTGTGCTTCTCTTTGGTTCAATACAGGATCTAGGCAGGACTCAGAACAGCGTCATGCAGAGGGGATACCTTTATTAGAAAGTGAAACACTAAGGAAAACTTGTCACAAAGATGCAGATTTTATTGTCATAAAGCATAAACTAATATTACATACATTCAATACCAGGAGAGTGAAGTGTACTTGTTTCTTGTGTTGTGTGTACCAAGGAGGAGGGGAAGCAAAGGAAGGGGGGAGAAGCAATATCTACCTTCTTCTTTAGGCCATGCCAGGATCCAGGTGGGAGGAGGGTCCAGGAAGATAAATGATCCAAAGGGAGAAGAGTCCAAGCGAAAAAGAAAAAGAACAATAGGATACAGGGTTTTTTTATACCCTAGGTCCAGGAAGGACATGCCCACCTAAGTGTGGTCACCTAGGAAAAGGGCAAGCCTGGGGAGGGGCTGTTTACCGTACAGGAAGGGGAAGGCTGGAAGGCTATCACCTGAGGACCATCACCCAATCAGAGCCAAAACAGAATAGGCATGCATAGGTGTGGACAAGATTTGAAAAGAGAAAGAATGGGGAAGGGACTATGTGACTGATTTAGCCTTGGCCAAGGAGAATAATGGAAGACCATGCTTCCAACTGACTTTCACATTAGCATATAAATGGCAGGAGGCAGAGTAGTTAACTAACAAAGGAGAAAAGGATTGCAGGAATAGTTGTGTAAGCCCCAAAGATTGATTTAGAAATGAGAGAGGGGGAAGGGAAATGAGAGACTTTGCCAACACATTTATAATATTAAATTAATAAAATGTATAATATAATAAGGGAGCAATTCTTGTAACATAAGGGGAAATTTTTCTCCCAGTATTGCTGCAGCAGCCTCTATGAGTCTACTTGGATCTGTACCACCAATTTCGGTAACACAGATCTGAGTGGTGTGGGACTGGCACATCTTCCCTGGGTATGGGTCTTGGGTCTGGCACAAGTGCCAGGTCCCAGGCCTATCTCCTGTTCCTTGGCTGCCCTGTTCACAGTCCTGCCTGCTGCCAGCCCAACCCTTGTCCTGAATGCCTTCCTTCCTGCTATCCCACTACACCCAGGTCCCCATATTGGCTTAGTTTAGCCAACACAACTTCTGCAACATTTTTGGGCCAGTTTAAGGGATATGTTCTGGCCAAAGGGGGGATTTACAGTAGATTATGCTGTCAATCAACCATTAGCTAACTATTTTAAAATAGTGATTCCTTGGGAGCTTTCAGGTCACTTAAAACCTGTTTTGAAAAAGGGAGTGTTTTGTACATAATAATAACAGTGCTTACTTTCTTCTAGCAAGCTTTAATGATGACCATCGTCAACTTGGCGCAGAACTTCGTTGGAAGTAACAATGTCAGCCTGCTGCAACCCATTGGTCAGTTTGGTACTCGGCTTCATGGGGGCAAGGATGCTGCAAGTCCTCGTTACATTTTCACAATGCTAAGGTGAAATTTTTTGTTCAAAACAAAACTGAAACTAGCCTAAAGCCATACAGAGTTGACAAACATTTATTTTTGAAGTGAAAACTAGATACAGTGGTGCCTCACATGAAGAGCTTAATTCGTTCCAGCCACATGCTCTTTAAGTGAATCGCTCTTTAAGTGAACCAGATTTTTCCATAGGAAATAATGGGAACTCAGATGATTGGTTCCACAACCCCCAAAATATTCATATTAAAAATATTAACTGGATGTAAAAATGATGACAGAACACTGGAATTGAATTCAAAACACGCATTCAATGTGCATGATCCTATGAAGTCTACTTAGGCTGCAATCAAAGACACTTTCCTGGGAATAAGCCCCATTTAACACAATGGGGCTTACTTCTGAGTAGTCATAGTTAGGAGACTGCAATCAAAGACACTTTCCTGGGAGGCTTACCTGGGCTGCTGCTGGAGGTTTAAGGTGGTCAGTGGGGGCAGTTAGGGGCAGCTGCCTCTGGCACCTCCAGGCAACTGCCCCCACATTGGGGGCAGTTAGAGGCAACAGTGCTGGCCAGCAGCCCTTTTAAAGAGCCTCCATGCGGAGCGTCAGGGCTGCATAGCACGTGTGCCCATAGCAAGATTTCTTTGAAATTTTTGCTTGTTATGTGAAACCCTTGTTAAGTGAGGTACCACTGTATAACAAATTAGCATTTGAAGTCCAGGTTAAGTCTTCTTGGCATGGCTGCATCAGCAGGAGTGGGTTGAATAAAGACATGATAAACTTCCTGATCTAAAAGTGCTTTATTTTTTCTTTTTAAAAGCCCTTTAGCAAGACTGCTTTTTCCTGCAGTGGATGATAATCTACTTAAGTTCCTCTATGATGATAATCAGCGTGTGGAGCCTGAATGGTACATTCCCATAATTCCTATGGTCTTAGTAAATGGTGCTGAGGGCATCGGTACCGGTTGGGCATGCAAAATTCCAAACTATGATACCAGGGAAATTGTGAACAATGTGAGACGCATGTTGGATGGATTGGATCCTCATCCGATGGTAATGCTACTTTAATTTGCAGACTCATTTTGAGAATTCATAAAAATAATTTAGATAATTCTTTTATAAAGTGGAAGAAATAAGAATTTTCCAGTTGTAAATGAACAAATATGCACTTTTCAGCTTCTCTTTAAACAAACGAGCAGTAATGGTAGCATGATTCATTCCTATTTTGAGAAGCAAAAAAATTTAATGATTTTATTTGGGTGTTTTTTTTTTTTTGGTGAAAGCAAAGTATTTAAATATTTAGAGTTGCATCCCAAGAATTATAGGTATAAGGAATCTTGAAGACATGAACTTACCTTCTGCTGGCTTGGCACAATAACTTGCTGCACCCTCCAAAAACTTGTTCCCTGTTGGAGACAGATGGATTCTAAGACCCTCTGGCAAATGGCTGTATTGGATGTTGCAGGGTTAAGGGAATATTGGCAACCGCGTATACCTCCCACACCCCAAATAGAAGTGCCTCATGTTACTGGGAGAGGGCTTGAGCTAGTTTTTTATTTATCAGCAATATAAATATTTCTTTTGTCTTGACATAATATGGCATAGTCATTAGCTGTTGAGTTCCTATATATTTTATGTTTTTTTAAAAAAAAAATCATATTTTTAGGAAAGATTTCACTATATGAAGAAATATTTGCAACTTCTCACTAATGCTGGTCACTTTGCTATTTAACTAACCTTTTAGTTAGATAATGTTTTCAGGGTCCTTAGGATTTAGAGTGCTTTTCATACCACAACTTCCTGTTGCTAGTTGACAGTCTCAATTGATAGTCCATGGTACTTATGGCTGGGTGTATCATGTAAAATCCATAACCTTCTTTCAACTTTATAGTGGACTTGTTCCTCTAAATTTCAAATACTGACAGGAATGAGAATATTACAGTTGTTTAATCCAGTTTAAACTGACAAATTCCTGCATGTGATCTTGTGCACTCATATAACGTTAGTGGAAAGATTAACATATGAGTCCAAGTAATTTCTGTGATTGTGACTATTAGAAAAAGGTGCAGCCTAGGTCATTGTAATGGCTGTCTCCCATCTTCCTCCCTCATGACATTTCTGTGTCAAAGAGTTTCTAATGTGAAATGGCTCCTATGAACTATGTCATGCTGCCATCTTCTGGGTAATCATCACTTTCATTTTAAGTGTTGGTTTTCCATCAT
Organism: Cryptoblepharus egeriae; assembly: GCA_030015325.1. Taxonomy (NCBI): domain Eukaryota; kingdom Metazoa; phylum Chordata; class Lepidosauria; order Squamata; family Scincidae; genus Cryptoblepharus; species Cryptoblepharus egeriae. The sequence goes on along the minus strand of JAREYC010000004.1, from coordinate 38,197,390 downwards.
GTATTGCTTTTTCAGAAATACAGATAGCACACACTGGAGCTTATGGCAAATGGAGTTGGGCTTTTTCTTGTCAATATCTGCAGTTGGAGGGATAATGGGGGACCGACAAGCAGGAGGCTACTTAGCGATCAGTAATGAAGGCAGGCTGTAGGAAGCAGAAAAGATCAGATAGAAGTGGGTGAGGCAAGGACAGATATTACCTTAGGCTAGTGGCTCTCAATCTCTTTAAAAACCACTTTTTAAACATTAGATTTCTTTAATGACTGCTGTTGGAACCCAAGTGATGTAATTAACCTGGAAATGATATTATCAGGGGGAAAAAAATTGACACCTTGTGATGCCCAGCCCACCCCCTCACAGGAGTGCCTGGTGTAGACACCTGAGAGACTGGAACTCCCTCTCAGGCTGCAATCCTAAAGACACTTCCTAAAGACACTTTCCTGGGAGTAAGACCCATTGAACACATTGGGGGTTACTGTTGAGTAGACATGGTTAGGATTGTGCTCTGAGTCTGGGATTTTGAGTACACAGCCTGTTATAGTCCACTTGTGTCTCCCAATCCTTATCAACACATCTACATGACAAAATTAAATCAAATGAAATAAATAAGGCTGCAATCCTATCCACATTTTCCTAGGATTAAGACCAGAACATACTGCTGAGTTGATAGCATTGGACCCTAAGTAAATTAAAAGTTTAAAAACTTACTTAAAATAAACTTCTAACCCTTCAAAACAATTGCTGCTCTGTTTTTTAAAAGTTCCCCAAAAGTCTCAAAAATTGCAGTTATTCATAAATCAGCCCCATTGTCATTGCACACACAACACCCACACCCACAGGTTGAACCATGATGCTTGATCTAGTGAATTCTTTTCTTTAAATTGTACTCTGTACTTGAAAGTGTACTATGGTGCATTTTGTGATAGTGATTGTTATTAATATATGTTCACAAATACGTTTTTCATGACTATATCAATTTTGCAGCTTCCAAACTACAAAAACTTTAAAGGAATGATCCAGGAACTTGGTCAAAACCAATATGTAGTGAGTGGAGAAATATATGTGGTTGACAGGAACACAGTAGAAATTACAGAACTTCCAGTCAGAACATGGACTCAGGTAAGATCTTTTAAGATAGTTTTATATTTTGAGTACTAGGACTGCTTTCTTTTAAAGAATTTTTAAAAAAACTTTTTTATGTCTTTGTAGGTTTACAAAGAACAGGTCTTAGAACCTATGCTGAATGGGACCGAAAAAACACCAGCATTAATTTCAGATTACAAAGAGTACCACACGGATACAACTGTGAAATTTGTTGTGAAAATGACAGAAGAAAAGCTTGCTCAGGCAGAAGCGGCTGGACTTCACAAAGTCTTTAAACTTCAAACAAGTCTAACTTGTAATTCTATGGTAACTTTTCTATATGTTTGCCTACCAGACTCATAATAGTTTATAATTTTCTATGTTGCCTTGGTAGTAAGATTTTCTTAAAAATGCATTTCTCCGTTTTTACTTCTATACAAAAGAGGACAGTGGCTTATTTCTGTTTTAATTGATGGGAGGTGGTAAATCTCAATTTCAAAACGTTGGCAGAGAAATCTGGTGCAGTATTAAAGATATTAATGTTCGCCATTCACTGGAAATAATCTGAATTACTTTAACCAGTCATAAAACATTTAGGATAATCTAGGAATGTCCGTTTAAAATTCTCAGTTCACTATAGTTTTCATTTCAATTCTTGGGCATTTAACCAAACCAGAAATTGTAATGAGTCTAGTTTTTCTCAGGATTATGTCCCTTAGAAAACAAAACAAAACAACCAAAAGAAGACAATTCCTAGCTTACCTCTTTTTTTCTGGGATAATCATGTAGAAAAGCAGTTATAGATGAGGCTTCAATATCTACTGATTGCATGTCCATAGATCTGGCTCAGTGCAGCTTTCTCAGACGTATGTGGAGCCAGACTTGGTTCCACAAGAGCCTTTCAGAGGTGACCAAAGCATAGTCACTCCAGGAGCTTCTCTGGGCCTCATAATGGTTAATATGACTGAAAAAGTCCCAACCTATTTTTCCCTGGAAAATCAGAATAAATGTTTTTTGGCCAGAAGCAGCCAATTCTGAAGCCCTTAGAGGCAATGGGTGGTAAGCATCTTAGGTTTCAGAAAGCTCTCTGTGAGGTCCATAACACAGCTTCATCCACTTCCAGAAGGCTTAAAGAGGCCAATTGTGCATTTGTTTGTCCACAAAAATTGGTTTCATTTCAATTCTTGGGCATGTAACCAAACCTGAAATTGTAATAAGTCCTTTCTTTCACTTGGGTGGGGAGGTCGACTCTTCCGGGAGCCCCTAGAACTCCACTTGGTGAAGTCTAGGGGAAAGACGAAGGCTCTCCGTGCCAGGGAGCATTCCTCTGCCAGAGCCAAGCATCGCTTCCAACAGCGTTCCTTGGGCTCTTAGTTTTTGTTTGTATGAACATTTTTTATAAATATTCACATTTTTTTATTTTTTAAAACCACTCGCAAGTCTAATTTAATATTTTAAATTTGTACAGGTGCTATTTGATCATATGGGGTGTCTGAAGAAATATGAAACAGTTCAAGATATTCTGAAGGAGTTCTTTGACTTGCGATTAAATTATTATAGCTTACGCAAGGAGTGGCTTGTAGGAATATTGGGAGCGGAATCTACCAAGCTTAACAATCAAGCTCGCTTTATTTTAGAGAAAATACAGGGAAAAATTACCATAGGTAAGGAAAAAAATTTTAGATATATTTTGAAATTAACCTTAGGAAAGCATACCTAGAAACGTTTTTTTCTTTTTTATTTCACATAGAGAATAAATCAAAAAGAGATTTGATTCAGCTTTTAGTCCAAAGAGGCTATGAATCTGACCCTGTGAAAGCTTGGAAGGAAGCACAAGAAAAGGTAATCCATGAAGTAAATTTGATGTTCCCTTATCTAAAGATTTGAGTTGCTTCTCTAAAAGAGATTCTGTTGCTGTCTTTTAATTATATGGATATATTTTAAACTGTCTTTCTGCCTCTACAAAATCTCCTTGAAATCAGGAGTCACTCCATTCTATGTCACTGATACATAAGAATTGTAATCTAAACTTTGATTTTTGATAGCACTTTGATAGTGCTTTGATTTTTTTGTTATCTAGTATAGGAAATGGATGAACAAAATAACTAATTTGATTATGTTTGTAGGCAGCCGAAGAAGAAGAAATGCAAAATCTGAATGATGACAGTTCTTCTTCTTCAGGATCTACCTCAGGCCCAGACTTCAACTATATCTTGAATATGTCTTTGTGGTGTCTTACTAAAGAGAAAGTAGAAGAGATCATTAAACAGCGAGATGCAAAAGTGGGTATTTTTTAAAACCTTTAACTTGAAACTACTGAACTTCCTAATCGTATGTAGATAAGGCTGTTTCAGATTGCAGACAATGCATAAGAATTTAGGAAGTTGCTGTATCCTGGCTGACAGCACAATCCTAACCCCTGGTTAGACCAGCACAAGTTCCCTGCTAGCTAGGGATGTCCCAAGAGTGCTGTAAGGCACTTCTGTGCCACCCCTGGAGGGATTAATCCAGTGCACAGACACACACTGGCCTCCCCATGCCATGGTGGGAAAGGGGAAATGGGCAAGTTCTGCCTGCATAATTGGATAGAATTTCGCCCTGAGGCTATTGATCTTTGCACAATATTGATAACACTGAGCAGTAGCAGCTGTAAAGGGTCTCACAAGAGAGTCTTTCTCTATGCTACCAAGAGGTTGGGATCAAAATTGGGGCCCTCAGTATGTGTTCCCATCCAGTGGCGTAGCTAATGATCATGTAGCCCGGTGCAAAGCTCAAAATGTAGTGCCAGGAGTGATGTCACAAACAGAAGTAACATCATCCCTGGGTATTTTTAAAAAAGAAAATTGGGGAAAAATCTGCCTCCTCCTCCTCAGCAGTTCACCAACCATTTCTTCTACTAGTGGAATTTTTGGGTTGTGGAAAGAATCATCTGAGTTTCTATTATTTCCTATGGGAAAATCTGCTTTGTAAGAAGAACACTTTGTAAGACAAATATGCTTCTGGAATGAATTATGTTCTTCTTACAAGGCACCACTGTATACTAGAATAGTAAATTATGCATATGCATTCATGAACAGCTATCTTTCCCATGGTAATCGTGACATTTTGGGGTTTTGATAGCATTATTATATCATCTTAAACATTTCTTATGGATGTATGTTCAAAAGTTTGTTCTATAGTGACATATTTCCTTCTGTTTTTTTAGGGAAAGGAACTCATTGACCTCAAGAGAAAGTCTCCTTCTGATCTTTGGAAAGAAGATTTAGCAGCATTTGTAGAGGAGCTTGATGTATGCAGTTCAATCTTAAAAACAGTGTCCAGTGTTAATGTTTCAGTTTTTATTTAGATTTGTAGTCTGGGACAGCTCTTCTTTAAAACTGTTCATTCTCAGGGTGACCATCTGACCGGAAAAACCCAGATTTGTCCGGATTTTTAGCCTCCTGTCCAGGTGTCCTACATTTTGGCTTTGTTTTGAAACTTCGCAATAGTGCACAGTACCCCATCATGCCATATGTTGTTGGATTCGTATTGAAGAGCAGAATCCAATGCAAAAATCAGATTTGAGATAGCTCCTTCCTATCAAAAGTTATGGTCTAAAAACAAAAAAACCTAAAAATTACATTTTGGGGCAATTTTTTTAAGTGGGTAGGAATTTTGGCATTGGGGGTCAGGAATTTTGGCCTTGGGGGTCAGGAATTTTGGGTTTGGCATCTGGTCACCCTGTTCATTCTCAAACTATGAATCTTGTTACAATATAGACAAAGGGAAATCTGTGTTAATTTCCCATGAATAAGGTCTTGGTAACATATGTCTCAAAAGTATTACCGTGGAGTAAAGCCCATAATGAGAGAATCTTAAACAAGTTTATAGGCATTTAAATATTTTTTAACATTAAGTTCGTTTCAGCTGCTTATAACTGCATATGTTTTGCATATTTGGCTACCTAATCTTTAATCTTTGAATTTAAAAGTGATGGCAAAGACATAAACTGAATGCTTTTTTCTTTTTCCAAGTATTTGGCCAATTCTCTTCAGTTAGACTATGGGAGAAGTCAAAGAAATTCCTGCCAAAATTGGGAGATATAGTAGTGCCCCCCATATCTGTGGGGAAAATGTTCCTGTTACTACCACAGATATTTGAAACTGAGGATAGTAGTGAACCCATTGTGCTCATGACTCGCCTCTCTTAGCCACAAGAAGACATGACAGCAAGAATGCTGATAAGATGCAGGACAGCGGTGGAAGCAGACAGTAAGAATGCTAGACTCGTAGACAGTAGTGGAGCAACAGTAAGAAAATTAACTGGTACTGAATCTAGGGTTCTTGCTTTTGGTCTGCCACCTGTCCACAACCTGTTAGCATTCCTGCTGTTGCCATCTGTAACATTTGTCTAATGCAGCAATTTTAAGCCACTGCACTGTGGCACATGAGTGGGCCAGCAATAGTCCGTAGGTATGCTGTGAAACATTGGAGAAAATAATTTATTAAGAAGGTCATTAACAGATGCGAGGTCATTAACATTAACACACGTGACTTCTGTTGTGATGTGCCTTGTCAATTGTCAAGAAACGTATGGTATGCCTTGACAATTGACCTTATCAGCTTGCCATGAGGTGAAAAAGATAGAAAATGGCTGGCCTAGTGACTGTTTCTAGTGTTCTCTCTGTCTGCTCTCTTTTCCAATAAGCTTTATAGGCTGTCTGCCCCCTCTTAGCATTACTTTGCAAAGAGGAGAGACATGAGTGTGAATGGGGGTGGGGGAATTTGAAAACCACAGATAACTAAAGCTGGAAGTTGAATCTGCAGATATGGGGGAGTTAGTGTATGTATTTTTGTAGCTTCCCTCTTAAGGCATGATATAACTAGGCATAGTTTGATCCTGTCCTATGAAAGTTTTGCCATCAGCAATTTTGTTCAAGTAAAATGGTGTTCATTGCTAATTTGAGTGTGGCACTTTTAAGATACCTACATTGCATTGTATTAAAATATCTGAAATTGAAGTTCTCTAGTGTTAACAGTCTGATCTCTGGCTCAGTCCAGAATTACTCCACGATGTCAAATCCCATATTTACTCAAATCTAGTGCTCACCTTTCCCAGCCAAATTTAGCCAAACATAAACCCATTGTCATATAACTCATTATTTAATGCAGTAAAATTAAATTTTGCACCTTCTTTGCAGCTGTGCATTACAATTGCCAGTAAAAATTTTTTTAAACTGAAGTCTTAAAATCAGGGTACACATTAGATGGAGCATTAGATTTGAGTAAATACAGGTATTGTTTCCTTAAGAAAAAATGCTTCCAAGATTGAATAGGTAATTTTTAATGGTTTTGCAAAGCATTTGTTAGGAATTTCATGTCTTAATGAACAGTTAAGAATTTAAAATATTAAGTTATTTAAATAGTAGATACAGACCACAGACTTAAAAAAATTGTTCCTTCTATTTTCATTTATTATTAGAAAGTAGAAGCACAGGAAAGAGAAGATGTCCTGGCTGGGATGACAGGCAAACCTATCAAAGGCAAAGTTGGTAAGCCAAAAATGAAGAAACTTCACCTAGAAGAGACCATGCCATCACCATTCGGTAGGAGAATAGTTCCACAGATCACATCTGCTATGAAGGCTGATGCTAGTAAGAAACTTCTAAAGAAAAAGAAGGCAAGTTAGTCTGTTTTGTTTTTTCCTTATTTGGTGGTCTGCCAAATCTTAATATAGCACTAGATTATATTTTAGATTGTGGTATTTGTTTCAAAGTTCCTTTATACAAAAAGAATCCAAGCTGCTCATACCATTGAACCCGTATGCTCCATGACACATATAAATCGTTATAAAGTGCTGGTCTAAAATGTGGTACTGGTCTAGCATAGCTGCTTGCTCACTCCCTTGCCTTTGCATACTGATGGTTTTTGAACTCATTTAAAGGAGGACCATTTATAACACCACAACTGTTTTAACAAATGACTTGGGAACATTTGTTTCACTCCATTAAAATTATATGTGTCATAGTAGATGTCAGGTGATATTTCAGAATTGCATTTTTTTTACTTTGGATTTTTGGGAGTAAAGTTTATCTGATGGTCAATTTCACTCCAGTTCTCCTCACTCTGATACCTCATTTCTGTTTCTATGATCATAAGTGACCTAAAAGGTTACTTACTTAATCCAGACCCAAGTGTGCCAGCTTATTTCCAGCATGCACTGTTACAAATGTGCCATAAGGCACGTCTGCAAGGCACTGTGGGTCCATCATGGAGCTAGCCCAGAGTGCGAGCCAGAGCTGAACCAGCTGCCACCTGCATTGGTGTAGAGATAAATGGTGGGGGTGAGTGAAAGGGTAGGGGATCCAGGGAGTGGTGTTTCAGGATCAGAGTAGGGAAGGGAGAAAGTGATGGGGGAGTGGAATGGGGAGTAGGAACTGGTGATGTTCAGTTCCGCCAGTCACAGAACCCCAACAAGAGGCTGCTTGGTTCTGTGTCAGTGAAATAGCACAGAGATGAGGAGTCCCATTGTGGGACTGTTTTCCTTAACCACAGAAGGAAATAAATGTTACCCTCTGCCAAGGAGCGGCTACTGACAGTCTGGTACCCACAACATTCCCTATAACAGATGAGCATTATCAACATCTCTATATTGCAACTTGGGGAGGGTGAAACAAGAGGTGGCTTTCCTGAGACCAACCAGTGAGCTAATTCTTAGTGGTTAAATTTCTAGGGCGATCTTGATTCTCTGGCAATAAAAATGGAATTTGATGAGGAGTTCAGTGGCACACCAGCAGAGGGTGCTGCAGAAGATTTGCTTAATACCTCTGCTATTAATACCTCTGGCCCCATGATTAAACCACCTAAGCCCAAAAGGGAGAAAAAAGAGCCAGGTAAGCTTTGGATTTTACAATTTTGTTTCTGAGTCCACTTAAGGAACAGTATCAAAGTTTCATTATTTCATTTATTTAATAGCTCATGACAGCTCAGAATCGATAGATAATATTTGATCACGTGAACTAATTACTTCTATATCTGTACTTCTACATCTGTACAACTTGTTTGGGAAAGCAACCAGGTGTTTTTATAATCCTCAATGAGACAACATTGTAGGGAGAACTGTATGTGTAAATCGTTGTATTCCATACGATACTGAAAAGATAGCTTTGTTCTAGGTACTAGAGTGAGAAGAACGCCATCGATCACAAAGCCTGGTGTAAAGAAAGTGAAAAAACGAAATCCGTGGTCAGATGATGAATCTAAGTCTGAAAGCGACATAGAAGAAAATGAGCCAGTGATTATTCCGAGAGACTCGTTACTTAGAAGAGCTGCAGGTAAGGGGGGAAAAAGACAAGAACAATTCAGAGTAATAGGATGTGTTAAGTCTAACTTTATAAGGGAACAATATTTAATGAAAAGTAACAAGATACATATATTCTCAAAGATATTAATGGTATTTAGGTATCCACTCCTGAATTAATGAACAAGATTGATAATAGTTAATTTATTTCTGATTCTAAATACTCCTTGCACAATACTTGAGCCATGATATCTTTCTTGTTTTTAAATATTAAATATTATTGATGGAGAGTTCTTAGTAATTTCTGAACAAAATCACAATTGGGTTTTTACACTTATACAGAGTATTATTAAAACTTCCTAGCTATCATTAGCGAAAAGAGATTCTTTTCTTTCTTAGAGCAGAAAGTTAATCCATTGCACCTTGCTCAGAAGATTTACCTTGATCAAGGAATCGTGATCAAGATGCACCTTGATCAAGACAGAGTGAAAAAAGACTTAGTATAGTTGTTTAATGCAATTTCCCATGCAGTTGAAAACTGTATTGGATGTACAGTTTAAGAATGAGAGGAAGCCTCTGAATGCTTCCTCAGTTGGTTCTGGAGCTGCATGAGGCTGTGTTTTGATGAGTGAGTGGGGGGAGAGAAGCTTTGTGCAAGGGGGTGCCATCATGTTCCTTTTCCCCAAGTTGCCTCATGGGCAGGTCTGCTACTTATTAGATATTTGATACTCTATGTCAATGGTCTTCAGCTATTTCATTCCAGGACCCCCTTTCAGTCTTTGGAATCTGCCCGGGACCCTCCTGTCAAACTTGCTACCCCCCAAAAAGAGGACCTATCCTGGAAAAATAGGATATATGGTTTCCCTGCCCCCAATTCTTCATGCTCTCTCCCACCCCACTGTCCCCAACCCCACAGGTCCTCTCTTACCCCAAACTTCCCCAAGCCCCCAGACTCTCTCCCGTTCCACTATCCCAACCTCCACTTGCATTCTCAAACACACACATGCACGCACGCACCTTTCATCCCATGCACTCATTCACACACCCACAATACACATACCCACCCCATGCAGTTACACACACACACACACACACACACACACACACACACACGAATATACGCACAACCCATGTACTCACACACACATAAATACACATACACAAACAGCCCTTGTACTCACACACACTTACAGCCCATGCTCCTGGGAGAAGGCAGACTTAGAAAGCGCTTGTCAGGGCTCCGGCAGTGCCTGCAACAAGAGGCCCCTGTGGAGGAAAGGGGAGGTTGGCTACACTCCCTCCCCTCCCCAAGCCTGAGAGCAGCCCACTCCCCTCAGTGATGGCCACCCAAGAAAAGTGTAGAACATAACAAAATAAAAGCTCAAAATCCTTGTGTATATTGCTTTCATGTGCTTAATTTAACACTGTATTACTGAATCTTATATTTAAAATTATTGCAAATACAATTAATTACATATAATTTATTAATTCCAAGCGAAAGGAAAACAATGAAGTTTTTTTTTTCCTGGATCATCGATAAAAAGAGGATGTGTCCTGGAGAAAGAGGACATCTGATTAAAAATAAAAAATAAAAATAGTCTTAAACACCCACCCACCCCCCAAAAGCATTAAAACTCCAGAGGTATAAGGACAAGAGATTAGGCTTGGGGAGAGGGGGAAGATGAGTTTGGACTATTTTTACAAATAATTTTTTTAAAAAAAAAATTAACATTACCAGTGGAGCCAGTCTCTATCATTTTCAGTGTTGAGGGGCTGCTTTCTGGAGCACTTGTAAGCTCCAAGTGCTTGGAATCAGGGCCAGGGTTTGGGAATCAGTGCTGGAAGCCTTGCAGTTCTGGACTGACCTTTCACACCAGCCAGAGTGTTTGCTTACTTGCAAGTAAACGCAGCTGTGCAGTGAGAAGAGAACTTCCTTCTGGAGTGATTTTGGGGACTTCTCATTGGATCAGAACCCTTTTGGTGTCCTTGGATTGCTCTCAGCCTGCCCTTTCCACTGGACTATGGCATGTTTGCTTACTTGCGAGTAAGGCCGTGATTTACTTTCATTTTCTTTTTCTTACTTTCATTTTCCCATGCATTTTTTATGTATATTTTTGCTTTTCAGTTTTTTTGCCATAACCTTTGATTGGAAGGAGCTATTTCAAAACAGATTGTTGTGTTGGATTCAGCTCTTCAGTCCAACAATATATGACATAATGGGGTAGTGCGCATCATCGTGAAGTTGACTTTTTGGGGTCTCCAGAGGCTGCTCAGACTTCTGTTTTTTTCCAGAGGCCCCAGGAAATTGGGCCCATGGACCGGGGGACAGGGAAGGGGCCCCGCTTCTCCAGAAAATGGATACTGGAGGGCGCTCTGGTAGGGGGTTAGGGGCTGCCCCTAGTCAGCAAAGCTTAGTAATGGCCAACCGGGCAGCAGCTTCCTTCAGTAGTTTGGCTACACAGGCACCCACAGCTGTAATCAGGAAGCAGCGCGTCCTTAAGGCGCAATCCAGGTGTGGGTGGAGCATCCACCTTTGGGATCAGGCTGCGCATGCCTCCACTTTCACTCTCCCACAGGTGCGTGCAGCCAGGAGCAGCTCCACAGCTTACTCTTAGTATTAGCATCTACTACAGTTATTCTCTTAAGCATTCATGCTGCCAGCATCAGCATTCAGTGCCCATAGCAACCTGTAAAAGCAAGACTTTTTCACCCCCATAAGGTACTAAACACTTCTAATTGTCATGAGGGCCCCACTGGATCTGTGGCTATTAGATCTGTAGATTCAGGAGCCCATTTGTCTAAAAATAGTCAGAGATCTGCAGAATCAATTTATTTGTTGGCAACATTACAGAGAAGTCTTCCCTTGTGCCACCAACTCCTTAACTTGATTCATAGGTGATGCTTTCAGGAAAGCCCCCTTAGATAACCTAGGAACCATGGCTTTATAGGCCTTGATCAACTCCTAGGAATTCAGAGAGCTTGCAAAATGGCTAACGTGTTATGACAGTGCACATAACTGCAAGAATAAAAACAACAGTGAGACAGGGGCTTCTGAAAAGAAAGCAGTCTCCTTGTGCATTAAAACTCTTTGAAAACCAGTAACAGAAATTGTACTCAAAGGAACCTAAATCCCATTAAAAGCTTGCAAAAATAACAGTGCTTTAAACCACTGTCTAAAAATAGGAAAGATTTCTCAGAGAGATCTTTGCAGGTGTTTGCTCTTGGTACATTCAGTTCCAGAAAATGAATGGTAAGACACATCAGCAGTGGCTTGAAAAAGAACCATTGTGGGTTTGGTAGTTTATTTCCATGTTGTAGGTTGGTTAATTTTTCCCTTGGGGGAAATCCTCTTAGCTCACCCTGCAAATAGCAAGCATCAACACTCATATTTGTAAAGTGGCAAATTGCATACTATTCATTTGACAGAATGTACATCTACTATTAATCAACCTGGAAGAAAGTGCCTCTACCTTTGTACAATTCACATTTGCCTCTATGGCCTGATCGACTAGCCAGACAAACCTTACAGGATTTGGCCAGCAGCTAAAGCACTCCATTGGTTAGAATCTGGCTGATCAGTTGTAAGGGTGACCATATGCTCAAAACCAGAAAAGAAAATTAGATACTCCAAAATGTACGACATTCAAGGAAAATGTAGGACATGAAAAAATAAAAGCTAAAAAATACTTATATTCATTTCATATGTTTAATTTAAACACTGTAATTAAATTAAAAACAGCATTACCATATTTACATGAATCTAATACTTAGCTTTTTCAGCCAAACTTAATCTTTATCATTGGGGTGCACATTAGATTTGATGTTGCATTAGATTCAAGTAAATACAGTATTTTGAATATAAGTATTGGTTAGTATTTAGTTTAACAGTTTATTCTATTATAATAAAAAAGTAGTGCAAACCAATTTGTATAAAATTGTGCAATTAGGTAAAAATTATAATGTATAGCCATTGTCATATTGTTATTGTCATATAACCCATTGTTTAATGCAGTAAAATTTTGCACCTGCTTTTTACAATCACAAGGAAATTTTTTAATCCCAAGCCTTTTAAAATCAGGGTGCACATTAGAGTTGATGGCACTTTAGATTTGAGTAAATATGGTATATAATAGTACATACAAAAACTTTTCAAAAATGCACATTTCAAGTCTCCCTAAAAACCCATCCACATGCAAGATCTTTGCAAATATGCACACCAGCCTGTCCCAGGAATCACCCCCAAGCAGGAATTAAACTTACTTGTTATGAACTCTCTAAAAAAGGTTTCACACCTCAGTGGAAAAATAGAGGAGAAGCAAGTTGTTCTCTCTTGCTTCTCCCCACTCCTGGTTGACTGCGTCACTTGGAATTCAGGGCCTCATTAAATGGGCCCCTCAGCAATCTGATGAGCCTTACTGATGGTGCAGGAGAACTGAGATTAAAAGGAACATAATAGGGCAGCCAAAATGGAGGACAAAATTTTAGAGGATACCTGGACAACAGGCAAAAAAGAGGACATGTCTGGGAATTTTTGGTCATATGATCATTATTCCAAGAGGGAAGGACGCAGTGAAGAAATGCACTGAGTTAGCCAATATCGCACTCCACAACTGGAAAGACGGAAGCAAGAGTTAATGACAGAACTTATGGACCTACATCCCTCACCTAGTAGTGCTGCATACTCCTCCCCTCTTTTACAAGTGCTCAAGCACTCATGTCAGTACTTTTGCATTGAGGTTGTTAACACCATATCTTCAAGATAATTTTATTTAGCTTTTTATGTACTTTTATTTGACGCTACAATGCTTTCTCTAGGAGTGGATAGTAGTGTAGTACATGTCCTGGGTGCTTATGGCCTGGGCCACTGATGATGTTGGCTGCACTCTCTGACTGTTGATGTCCTTGTATTCATCCAGGAGCAGTGGTGGCATGAAGAACAGTCTTCTGTCTCCTGCTGCAGCAGATGGAGGCAAGTTCTCCTTTGCACTGCTGCTGGCATTTCACTGTAAAGACCTTGTAGTTAATGTAGGTCCCCTGTAGTTTACAAGGTGTTTGACTAGGGCAGGCGTGAGCAGCAACAATAGTGGTCCTTCCTCCTTGTGGCATCCTCCATTATAAGATAACCCAATGCCTGCTCCTCCTGTTTGCCTTGATGTGGGGCAACCAATCTTTGTAAAAATTTAGTCTAGCAAAAAGGAGGAAGTACAGCTGTGGATGTTGCTCTTCCTCTTGCCTTGCCTGGTAAATTACCTGGGATGCCTATAGGGCAATAGAAGGAAGAAGCACAGCATCTGCACAAATGGTGTTCTCTTTTTCATCTCTGCTGTAACTGTGGCACAAATGCCAACTCTCCTCCACCTCCCATCTAATTTCTGGTCAGATGGAGAGGGGAGCTGGTGAACAGATAACGGGGCTGCAGGACTTGTGTCTGAGGCCTCTGCATATAGGCTGACATGATTCTTTGTGGAATGATGCTGTGTGCCCTTGCTTGGCTTTTTATGTACTAATCCATTGAATTTTTCTCTGTGGAAAAGATATTAAATTTTAATCTTTGCTTAAGTTGTCAAACTTTGTACAACTGTCTTTTTTTAAAAAAAAGAACTTCTGAGAACTTCTGAGGACTGTCATTTTCATTGTTGCCAGCACAGTGTGAAATTTAACATGCCAAAACTGATGGCAGTGTCTTATTTTCACAGCTGAAAGGCCTAAGTACACTTTTGATTTCTCTGAAGAGGAAGATGCTGATGATGATGAGGATGAAGACACCAATAATAATAATGATCTAGATGAACTGAAAGTAAAAACATCTCCAGTCATCAATGACAGAGAAGATGAATTTGTGCCCTCAGATGGTTTAGAAAAGGATGAGTATGACTTCTCCCCTGTTAAATCAAGACCTTCTCCAGAGTAAGTATAGTAACTTGTTTGGTATCTCACTAACAACGTGGTAATCATGTTGATGGTCTGAATTACAGTGCTGTCACAGAAAGCTGAGTCATGCATATTTATGGGAAGAAGCACAGAATCATGTGCTATTATGAGAATCAAATGTCAAGAGACAATGAACTGCACCTAAAATTTTGGTTTTGTGAATGAAAGGATGGGAGTTCCATATGGATGGGATCTTCATGTATTTTATGTCAGGGAGGAAGAATGTTCTAACACAGGTTACTACTCCACAGATTACTATTAATACCTACTCCTTAGATAGGGCAATTCCTATAATTCAGGACTTGTATTTTTCTGTGAAAGAAGAACCTACCTAATTTTTATCCTGGTTGCTAATAGTCTGGCTCCACTACTGAATTTTTTTGTGCTGTTGCTTCCCATCGATGTTTAAGGCAGGAAGGAAATCTGAATGTTTCTCAATTCATTAAATGTAATTTTGAATTGATTCATTTGATTGCAGTACATTTTTGCTAGCATTATTATCTTTTGATGAAAGGTGAGAAATCAAGTAAATAGTTCAGAACACTTGCTTGGCTTATGTCTTTTCTAGAACTTCAAATGCCCTTCAGAGCGATAAAGTGGGGTAGAAATTTGATAAATGTCAGAATTTCTATATAGCTTATGAGTCAATTTTAATTTTTTAAATAGGAAGGTTTCCCAAGAAAAAAGTAATCAAGACTTTGGCAGCCTGTTCAGTTTTCCTTCTTATTCCCGGAAAAGCAATATTGGTATGTATATAAATTAATCTATTCAGAATTTGAGTTAGCTGTACAGTTTTTTTTTGGACTGGGAATATATACATTCCCTTCGGGACGAAGCCTACCAAATTCCTCCGAGGTCACTAATACAAATGGGGGACTCATCACGTGGCTGGTGCTGATAATCTCTAATGGGAAGTAGCACATGTCAAAAGCTTTTCAAACTCTGTGTCTATGCAATTTTATGTCCGAAGTTTCATTTTTAAGAATGCTTTAAGCGCTAAGGACTCATATTTTTAGGTAAACTGTGAAAAGGCAGTATTGTGAGAATCCATTACATATTTTCTTTTGTTTAGATACATCAAAGTTTGACAGTGATGAGGAAGATTCAGCACCAGTCTTCTCATCTTCTTTTGTCCAGAAACAAACAGAGAAGCCTTTGAGTAAAACAACAGTCCCTAAAAAAGGCAAGTGACTGACAGCACAGTCCTAATCCCTACTTAGGCCAGCACAAGTCCCATGCTGGCCTGGGGATGACACAAAAGTGCTGTAAGGTACTTCTGCACCACCTCCCCACACCACTGGAGGAATAGAGAGCTGGGTGACTTGTGCTGGCTTAAATTGGATAGGACTGTACCCTGAATTAATTGCTAGGAATATATTTTGAGAGATTTCCCCCCCAAATTTCTTAATAAAATAGCAAATCTTAAACTATGAAATGTGGTTTTATGTGATTTTAACAACAACAAGAAACATTATTGCTCACTTAACATGCCTACATTGCTGGTGCAAAATTCTACTATTCTGATAAAATATTCACTGAACCTTTTAAATCTGTTTAAACAGTGATTCTTGTATTTTTGAATATTCTTGAGTTTTGTTTGTAACAGACCTGTCTTGGAATCTACTGGTTGCTATGTGAAACTGAAAAGTCACTGACTGACTCACTAACTGACTCATCAATGCCCAGCCAAAACTGTCAGGTCTAGAAGCCTGAAATTTGGGGAGGGTTCCTTCCATTATGGGGGAATCCACTAAGAACTGGTTTTCAGAAATTCCAACCAGAAGGGGGTGAAATGGGGCGCAACGTGTTTTCCTCCCTAAACTTTACATTGAAGAATCCCTGAGTGTTGGATGCTCTGCTCCAACCCCTGGACCTAGAAGCATGAAATTTGTGGAGGGTGTTCCTTATGTCATGTGAATACCCACCAAGAACTGATGTTGAGAAATTTAACTCTTAAGGGGGTGAAAAGAGGTACAATGTGTTTTTGTCCTATACTTAACATGGTAAGACTGATTGATCAACATCCAGTGCATACACTGTCCTTTATTTTTTTAAAAAAACACATATATACACAGTCCAGCATGACTGTATTTTTTTGTAACAAATAAGACATTTTTGTAAACCTTTGTCAGTTTCCAAAGAATGAAATTATTGTGTCTAGTTCTTCACATATAGGGTACAAGTCTTTCCAAGGCAAACCATTTGGTCATAAAGAAGTTCCCATAACCTACAGTATAACCTTTTTTCTTACCTTTCTTTCTCTTCGTCTGAACAAACACTGGGAAATGGGAAGTCTGTGCATAGCCAATGGCTCCATGGGAATACAGGATGCATATATAGATCCATTCATATGGGTATTATATCTTTTCCTGTGGAAGGACTATATCCATGGTTATTATTTTGTTATAATCAACAGCAAAACCATCATCTGATGCACCCCCTAAACCGAAGAAACCTCCTAAACCGAAGAAGATGGAAATAATAATTTCTGATTCAGAATCTGAATTTGGCATTCCAAAGAAGGTTGTAGCTCCCAAAGGTAAGAATTTTGGTGCCATGACTTCAGTCAGATTAACAGTGCAATCCTAAACATGTCTACTCAGAAGTCCCATTGTGTTCAATAGTACTTACTCCCAGGAAAGTATGGTTAGTATTGCAACCTAACTTAGTTAAGAGTATGCACCTCTTGGTTCATTTCATAATCTTATTCATTTAATTACAAAGCTCACTTAGGGAACTTAATGGTGGTTTACTGTGCAACCTGGTTTACGAGTGACTCGGATTACAAGTGTTTTGGAAGACGATCCAAAATTTATGAGCAATTATGGCTTATTAATAAGCATCTTGGTTAACGAGCAATGGCTTGGAACATTTGGTTTCAAGAAACTGATTTAACTATTTTTGTGTGATACAAAGGCAATTAGTTAACATGGTAACAAGGCAGACATTGAATTCCTGCAAAAGCTGACGTTCTGCAAAATGAGCTGAACTGCAAAAGGATCTCAGCTCTTCCAATAGCTGGCTTCTAAACAAAGCCAACACACAAATACTCCTCTCCTTGCCTGAAAAGTATCACCTTGGCATATTTTTAAATTATTTTGTATTATATTACAGTATTGTAATCCTTATTTTTGGGTTGTGGAAAGAATTGTCTGAGTTTCCATTATTTCCTATGAGAAAATCCGCTTTTGATCACAGGTTTTTTAGATCACAAGCATGCTTCTGGAATGAATTGTGCTCGTCAATCACGGCACCTCTGTATTTTGTTACTGTGAATGCAGCTATGGCCATAACCCTGTGGTTCCCTGTGAGCCATGGCTCTCCAAGGAGCTACAGAATCTTAAAAGAATGTGTTGCCCTAAAAAGTCTATAGGTTGTAGCGTTCATGGGGAGCTGCAGTAAATGACCTAATAGGTCAAAGGAACTGTTAGTCAAAACATTTGGGAACCAATGGGTGTAGGAACAGTTATGGAACATGACTATCATGGGACAAAGTACCAAAAGTGTTAACCAAACACAGAATAATTTCCTATACTGACAGTGCAATCCTAACTTGCATTGGAACAGGTAGGCTGCCTGAGGGACTCCCTGCTGTTACCAAACATGTATTTTTTAAAACATAGTTTAAAAAATTTAAAGTGTACAGTTGTTTAAAAACAGCTTTTTTACTGTTGCAGAGAGGCAGTCAATAAATAAAAATGCACTCTTTGCCTTAGTCTGGCTCAGCTGAAGAATGGAATGATTGTTTGCATGACTGTCTCTCTACAACAGTAGAAAAAGCTTTTAAAAAAAAAACTGTGATTTGCAGTGGCCATTCACGTTGAGTCAAATCCATGTATTAAAAAATCAGTGTATGAACAAGGTTGAATCTATATTTACAAACGTTAATTATTCTTTAGTAGGAAAAGGTAGGGGAGCAAAAAAAAGGAAAGTGTCCGGTTCTGAAAATGAAGGTGAATATAACCCTGGAAAGAAACCACCCAAATCGACAGCAAGCAAGGTAATTTCAGAATCTGTTCTGTTGCTCTTGTTACTACTCTACTGATAATACTAGCACAATGTGCAAAGAATTAAGAGTTTTGGAACAATGTTGGTTCCAAATCAGAGTTTTGCCCGTGGCCCAATAGAGGGGCCTTGCCAAGGGCCACATTGAGGCTTGCCAAGGACCACATTTGGCCCCAGTGTGGGGTTTTGGACACCCCTGCTTTAGACACAGATTATCATTTTGATTCAAATAGAGAGCAGTTGAAGCATGTGTGTGTGTGTGTGTTGTGTGTATTTTGTGTGAGTGTGGTTTTCCCATTAATTTTTGTCTCTGAACTCCTTTTTAAAAAGAAACCGAAGAAAGCGACCTTCGACCAAGACTCAGATATAGAAATCTTCCCTTCAGACTTTGCCTCAGAAGCCGCCTCCAGACCGCGGACAGGTCGGGCTAGAAAAGAAGTGAAATATTTTGCAGAGTCTGATGAAGATGACGATTTTGCTATGTTTAATTAAGTGCCCAAAGAGCACACAAAACTTCCAACAAATATCTTATGTTGTCTTTTTGTCCCTTTCTCTCGCAGACCTTTTGTACATTTGACTTATTTTATGTGATGATGTAATTGATGGTTTTTATTATTGTGTGTAGGCATTTTAACATTTTGTTCTTACACCTACAGTTTTATGCTCTTTTTTACTCATTGAAATGTCATGTATTTGTCTGACCGGCTTGTAGAAAATGTTCTAGAAAGCTGTGCAAAAGCACACATTTTAACTGTCATGGTTGCAAACTGCAAACCTGCTTTTTGAAATGAAGTTTAAACATTAAAAATATAAAACCATTCCTTTGTGTCCGGAAGCTTGGCTTAAAGAATCTTCCTTTACGCAGGTTTAAAATAAATATATTTTATTCTTTGCCAGGAGATTCCATGGAAAAAAAGGTAAACAGTATATGAACATAGAAAGCATTGTTAAACAATCTCAATGTACAAACAGAGCCAGTGAAAGTACATCACAGACTTGCTAGAATATATAAAAAAATCCACTAGTGCTTTTAAATGAAACCTAAGAAACTGACACTTTAAAAAAATTGTAACCACTCTACCACATTTTCCACTCTGTTTTATGGTGATAACAAAGTCATAGAGGCCGATTCTCTCCTCTGCTTTTGGATAGCCTAGTGATAGCCCCTTCCTTGGGGCTAGAGAGGAGGAGGATGGGGTGGGGAGGGGAATAGTGCCTCCAGGTAGTTTTTCACTAGTGTCACCAATTCAGAGGTAGTGATTATGCCTGGTGAATTCACCACTGAAGTTTCCCCAACAGCCTGTGAAAAAGTTAAAAAAACTGTAACACTGGGAAATGGTTTCTGCCTTGAAGGCTACAGCGGAAGTAAAAATTTAGTATTTTTAAATGCAAAGAAGTCAAACAAGTAATAACCCTCTTTGTAAATTTAAAGTGACATTAACAGTGGAACAAATTACATCCAAATAACTGATCTGGCAGTTACACTTATACAGAAGTTTCTTCTGCTAGTGCAGTGAATTTCTTTGTATCTGTTTAATGCAAAAGAAATACAAACTGAGGCCATAAAAAAGAGGAATGACAAGTTTTCATCCTAACTAAATTAGAATGTCTCTCTTAGAACCTTATCTGGACATGTAACTAGTCCATTTTCTAAGCATGATGTCTTTGATCATCTTACATATGCAAGAAAAAGGAAAGCACTGAACATCCAGTATAGAAAGTACAGGTCCATATAGCTGTATGTACAAAATCCTCAATTGGTAGCATCATGATTTTAACCTCTGGTTTGAAATCTGTCTTGTTGCTGCACAGTCTTGGTCATTCAGAAGAAACCGCTGGAGCTTAACTTGTTTCTTGTTTCATGAAATGTTGATTTAGTATTTCAGAAGTTCGTAGTCCCTCAGAACTGCAAGGCGCATGTATGTGAATTGTATGTGTATATATAGTATGGATGCATATGAAAACTTGGTCCTTGTTGGATTTTAGTGTGTGTATGAATGTTAAAGTCCAGAAAGTAAGCAGCAATTTTCTTGCATGTCATCCCTGTACATAAAATGTTAGGAATGTAGCTGGAGAATGTCTTATTGCACCAGTGGGGATTGACTGACACTGCTGTTGTCCACTGAACTGGGTGAGATGCTAGGACTGTGTTCTGTGGTTGTCCCAGTTGAGCTTGGTGTCAGTGGTTCATGTCCCTCTGAGTTTTCCAACATTTCCTGGATGAGAGGAGGCATTGATCCAGGGATTTCCATTTTTAGTGTAATAACACGTTCAGCACCTTTTAAAAACACAAGCAACAAAAGATGAATATAGGAGCAGTTGTATAAGGAAGGCTAACAAGACATGTAGCAAGGCAAGAGAAGGAACCCAAATAGAGAAAATGCTTCTACACTTGTCACAGGAGACAGGCTTGCCAAGGTAAGAAACCCCAACTTCATATGCTGTATAGGGGATATAGTATGCATAAGTCAACAATCCTATACACAGGTGGGTTTAAACTCATTGACACTGGAGCTTTAACAGGGAGACCAGCTGCCCAGATCTCAAAAGGAGGACAAGGTCTTAGATTCCTCTCAGCCTTGCCTTTCTGGAGGACAATGACACATTTGCCTACTCATGAGTAAAGCCACGATGTTGGGCACGTTCACTTTCACATAGAGCTCAATGCATAGTTTTGATTTTAATTTTTTTGCCATAACGTTTGATAGGAATGAGATATTTCAAAACCAATTTTTGCATTGGATTCATCTCTCAATATGAAATCCAACGACATATGACATGATGTGGTACTGCACACCATTGCAAAGTTCCAAAATGAAGGACAAAAATGGAGGACACCCAGAAGGAGGCTTAAAAAGAGGACAAATCTGGAAATTTTCAATCATATGGTCACCTTGGGTTTTAAGGATGCATAACATTGATGGGTTGTGATTATAAAATTTGTAGGAATTGCCACACTGCATGTAAGCTGTGTGAAAGTGTAAGCCTCATGTAAGCTGTGTGAAAAGTACTCTGTTCCATCCTGTTGCAGAGATCTGTTAAAGATCTCTTTGTCCTGGTACAATTAGCATTTTGGGAAACAAATTGTCACCTATAGCACTGTTTCATACAGTGCTGAACTTGCTGGAAGGGATTCCTCCTGTAATGTTTATGTGCTGCGGTATCCCCCATAATCACAGCTGATGCAAAAAATGTGGTTGAAACAGGGTCATGATTTATATAGAATCACAAGGCTGAGCAGCAATTGGTGTCAATGCAGTGGGGTCCTGCCTATATCCCATTCAGTTCAGGCACATAACTAAGAGGAGACAGGTGGTGTAGCTGTCTGAGCCCTCTCTTGGACGGACCAGCCTGGCTTAGAACCTGACCTTGCCAAAAGATCAACCAGGTTCTTCATCACTAAACTCTGGAAATAAGGTCAAAGCAGCTGAATTGTTCTGCCCACCCCGAGCCATATAAACAAAAAGTGGGCATCTAATTCCATTCCAGGGTCAAGCCAAATTTCAGTCTCTTGGATGAATTCAGTTAATAAACTGGGCATTTAGCAATTCTTAGGAACTTTGTCTTAACTCAGAGCACAATCCTAACCAGGTCTACTCAGAAGTAAGCCCCATTGTGTTCAATGGCTTGTGTTCCCAGCAAAGTGTCTTTGGGATTGCAGTCTCATTGTATGCTGTTGTTCTTATATGATGCAGAGCACATATTTTTAGAGAATTTTATACATCACTTTCCAACAAAAATGTTCACATAATTATTTGTCCATAATGGTCCACCTGTCAAAAAGGTATTAGAAGTACTTCTTAAACTTTTATAGAACTGTCAACAAACAGCCTCTAGAGAAGACAGCACTGAGGTGAGATGGGACTGTTATTGTCACCCAGCTAAATAAGATGAACACCAATTGAAAAACCTCTTCATTCAATTAGCAGGGTGATTGATTGATCAAATAATTTCTTATATTTCTTATATAGTTTCTTATATAGTCTATACATTCAAGAAAAATAGCGGGCTGCTGCAATCAAAGGAGAACTTTGGGGAGCAACTAGGTGGCCAGACTAGCAACAAATACTAACAGCCCAATCCAGAGCAACTAATCTGTCCACATAAGAGCCCTTAGGTTGTCCTATCTAACACTAGGTTGGAGCAACTGCAAGATGCTCCAGCCCAGTTACTCTGAAGGAGGCTTAGGGCAGAGCAAGGCAAGATAGGGTGCCCTAAGTGAGGTGGACCTGCTCTGCCCTAACTGGGGCAGCCTAAGCAGCTCAGGAGAGGCCTGTTGAGGGCATGTTTAGCATTGCCTAGGGCAGAGCAGTTACTCTGCATCCAAAGCCTGTTTCCTAGGCAGAAATGCTCTCTTCCAGCCCTCAGAGTTATACCACCTCAGGAGCAGGTATAGTAATGAGTAGACCCATAGGGGTCCATGATAAGGCCCAAGTAAGAATGGCAGTGCTGACCAAAAATCTGAGTTCTTGGCCAGCCTAGCTGCAACCCCTTCCTCTCAACCTCAGGATATGGAACAAACTACGGCTGCCCACAAACCTCAGGATACAGCAGGCCACTCCAAGAAGCCCCTTGTATTCACTGTAGAATGTACTGGCATCTCATCAGGGACTCCTTAGAAGGCCGGCACCCAGTGGCGTCACCAGACTGGTGCGGCTGGTGTGGGCTGCATTGGGGATGCGCTCCGTATGGGGTGATGTGCTGGAGGAGTTTGACTGTCCTTTGGCAGGCCCTGGGTGTCAGCACCCCCATTCAGGCCTGCTCCAAGGCAGAGCAGCAGCCAGAAGCTGCCACTTGTCTGAGGAGCTGGCCTGAACGGCCATCTGAGATGCACTGCGCAGAAACACACTGAGCATGCCGAACAGCTTCAGAGGAGACTTCCTTAGAGCAGAGAAAGTCTGCGCCTCTGCACAGCCATTCAGCCTCACTCAGGAGGCGGAGCGGCAGTTGAATGGCTTCAGAAAGAGTACTGCACAGGCACCAACTCTGACGCCTGCACAGTCTCCCCCGAAGCCAAAAGGCTTCAGAAAAGTACTGCGCAGGTGTCAGAGATGGTGCCTGCGCAGTACTCTTTCTGAAGCCAGTTGGCTTCAGAAACAACTGTGCAGGTGCCAACTTTGGTGACTGCGCAGTCCAGGTGGGGGGGGGGGGGCGCGCATCCCAGGGATGACGCACAGACTTCTGCACCAGATGACGTGTAGAGTCATGTCACCACTGTAGGCACCACAGCTGTTCCTTGTTCAGTGTGATCTGAGGGGTGTCTCCTCAGGAGCAAGTCTTCCCCTTGTGTCAATTACTTAGCATGCTCTGGAGCAGTTAGGGCAGCCCAGGCTTCCTGACTCTCTGGATTCAGTATAACTTTCTGCTCTGGATACAGAATAGTTAGGAGAGTGCAGTTAGGTCAGAGCAGGCTGAATTTGCTCTGGATTGCAGCCTAAGTCACTAAAGCCCTGACTTGATTTCTAACTCATCATTTACTAGATATGGGTTTTGATAATGGAAACAGCACAGACAGGTGATTTTCAACCACCTTCTTCTCACAACATGCTGAAGGTGCTAAAATTGTCCAAGCACACCATTAGGTATTTTTGGCAACTGACAAGGCACAACATGCTGTGGATGGTGGGGGGATCACACTCCCCAATGGCCCTATCTGCAGCAGCCAATGAACAATCACCATCCCCAGACTCTCATGGCACACCTGCAAATCATCCATGGCACACTAGTTGAAAATCACAAGAAGAGGAACACTGTGGTGGCATCATCCTACCTTTTGCACTGATACTTCGTAGATCTGTGATTTTCATTAAGATCTTTGGAAACATATGAGGCTTGTTGGGTCTTCTTTTTCGGATGTAGATTTTGAGAGCCTCCAACAATGGCTCTTGTAGCTCATCTACTTTTGCTGGTTCTTCGAGGTCCTGACGATCTAAAGAAAAATAGAACAACTTTATGAGGCTTCTTTAAATCCACAAATTACGATGACCAAATTCTCTCTCTTTATTTCCTCCCTAATTGGATTTCAAAATTCAATTCAAGCCTTTTGCCATAAGTCAGCCTAATGACAGCTTCCACACAACTTATTTGGCTGTTACTCAGTAAGCTGGCAGGGACACAAAGGGACAAAGGCTTTCCTTGTTTCCACTCTCTGGGTAACCAAAGATAATGTCCTGCCAAAAATATGTGTTGACTTAAAGAACAATAATGAAGTATAGCTAAACAAGTTTTTTATATTTGTGAAATAAGAACCACATGTAGGGTTGCCATCATTCTCTTCCACAAAATTGGGACAGGACCCTTTGGAACACTTGCCAACATGTGAACACAATCCCCCAAAATTGGGACTGTCCCTGTTTTCTGGGACATATGGAAACCCTGACCACATGCTTTACCCAAGGACATTAAACCAGTTTAAAAGTACAGTACTTTTCCCCGTTGATCCAAAAGCAATGTTGTTGCCTTCATTAAACCAGCAGGTGGCAGCAAAACTCTTAAGTAGGGCAAGAGATGCTCTCAATTTAAAACAAATCTTAGAAGTTGTTGACACTTAATGCTTCCTGTTTAATCTGATTCCACATTCTGGGTAGATTAGAATTAGAAGTGAGTATGGAAAATTTGGTTAAAACACTTGTAAGAATTGTGGGAAATTAAAAATATACCCTATTTACTCAAAACAATGCGCCATCAAACCTAATGCACACCCTTATTTTAAAAGACTTGAGATTTATTTTTTTTAATGTGAACTGGCAATTGTAATGTGCAGAGGCAAAGCAGGTGCAAAATTTAATTTTACTTCATACAACAATTAGTAATTTGATAATAATCATATGACAATGGGATTATGTTATGATTTTTAACTAACAATTGGTTCATTTTAAATTTGTATTACCATATACAGTAGTAAATTATTAAACTAAATACTGATCTATACTTATAATCAAAATATTTGCCTTTGATCAGCTTTGGCTGATTTGCCAGCTACAGCCATGCTAGGTCAAGTCAGGTCTAGCCATGGTGACCCTTGCCCTAGTGACTTCTAGACTGGATTATTGTAATGCGCTCTGCATGGGGCTGCCTCTGAAGACAGTCCGGAAACTCCAACTTGTCCAGAATGTGGTGCTCATGTGGTTGCTGGGGCTCGTCGGTTCGACTCTGTCGGGACACTGCTTCAGCGGCTACAATGGCTGCCCATTCGTTTCGGGGCTGAATTAAAAATGATGGTTCTGACCTTTAAAGCCCTCTATGGCTCAGGTCTGGAGTACCTGAGGGACAGCGTGAATCCATACAATCCAACCCATCACCAAAGGTCATCTGGGGGGGGGGCGCCCTGCTGTCTGTGCCACCACCAAGAGAGGTAAGGGGTGTGGTGGCCAGGAGCAGGGCTCTTTTGGTGGCGGCTCGCCATTTATGGAATTCCCTTTCCCTGGAGTTAAGAACTGCTCCCTCTCTTCAGAGCTTTCGGCAGGGCCGGAAACCGTCTTATTTATCAAAGCTTTGAACTAAAATCTGGCTGGTTGTTTTTAGGTGGTCTGACCATAGCTGTGTTTTATAATGTTTTATGTTGTTTCTGTATATTTTAATGTATTTTATGTATTTTTATTTTATCATTTTTTTAACTGTATGTATTTTATTGTATTTTTACATATTGTAAGCCGCCTTGAATTCCCTTTGGGAAGAAATTAAATAAATAAATAACTATCATATTTACTCAAAACTGATGTGCACCCTAATTCTGAAGACTAAACTAAGCTGGAAAGGTGAGCATTAGATTTGTGTAAATATGGTCAAGTGAAATGTCTCAGAGGGTTTACAACTTTAACGGCACTGAAATATAATGCAGGGCTTACTACAATATCAGTGTTTAGGTACAGGATTAAGAGATTACAAGGAGTATTCCCTAAAACAAAAGATTTTCACATTCTCTTGGCATCAGTCTATCCAAGATATGGAGCCCCCATAAACCATGTCATAAGACACATATACTTGTCCACTGAATATTTTCAAAATTGTATATTTTCTATTTTCACCATGCGTAGAGACATGTATATATATCTTATGTCTCTATTTAGAGTTTTAAGGCTGTGGGTGGCGCAAGCGGTAAAGACGCTGTGCCTGTTAACCAGCAGGCCGGGGTTCGATTCCCGGGTCAGCCCCACAAGACAGGGTGAGGTTCTGTCCTTAGCCCAGCTCTGCGACGCCAGCTGGATCTGATCGTATTGGCTCTGCCTTTCCACTGGACTAATTCAGTGGCGTGGAGAGGGGGGATTTGCTTCTTGGGTAACAGCCTATCCTCCATAACAATCCAACCCAGGCTTTCTTGCTTTGCATGCAGCGTGTGCAGCGCCAAGCACGATACCATAGTCTCTCAAGACTGACGGAGGCCTGCTTTTAGAGTTTTCATTAATATATGTACAGATTTGTGTGCTTGCATGCTCTCAATTCTGCTATCCATGACTCAGTTCAATAACAACCCCAAACTTGCAGGAGGATTGAGCCTGCATGCGTTTGTGGGACGGGCAGGAGAGGAGACAGCGACTGAGATCAAGTCACTGGATGAAGAGGGGACTTTTTCTATCAAACCAGGGTCTGGGGGTCTCTGCAAGCTCACCATAATTTGGAAAGAATGATAAACAGAATTGCAACCCACTTCTGGTTTTGCAATCACAACCTGGAAGTGGGTCATGATAGCATTGTTTTACTCTTTCCAAGCTGTGGGGAACCCTGCAAAGCCCCTCATAAGGTTCCCCAGATGCCCTAGACTTCAGCAGCAGATAAGCTTCCCCCTGCCCTTGCCTCTTAAGGTTGTAGAGCTTAGAGCTCTCAGGCTCAGGTGTTGTGATGCCCCAGTTTAAGAACGATTACATTAGTTAATGTTTTGATCAAACTGTAGTTTGCCATGATAGGCAAATTATGGCTCGATCATGATTTGTGGCTAAATTATAGTTTGTTCAAAATACAGATGGCTGCATCCAGAAACAACAGCAAACAATGATTTGATCAACATGGAAGAATAATTGCCGCATGAATCAGGGGAAGAGTCAGTGTATGGTTACAATTATTCCTCTTGTTCCTCCAAACCATGGTTTGGAGAATTACCTGAATTCAGTGAAAGCTAGATTTGGAAGCAACAGGAGCAAAAGAATTGGAAGAAGATACTTATAGCTCAGTTTCAGGCACATTTACTTTGTCAGAACTCTCACAGAATATGTGTTGGGATTGCAGCCTTCACATACTTCCATGTTTATCTGCAGCACGTAAAATTATTTCTCCAATTTAATTGCAGAGTTACTCCATGATTGGAATATATAGCATTAATGACTTCAACCTCCTAGAATTCTAGACACAGTGGACACAATGTGCATGTGAAAATGACATATTGAAAAACATGTGAAAATCAGTATTTCCTGAAAATGCCAGTATTTTCTGAAATTAGGAACATTGGCAACTTCTGTTTCTGTCTAATGACAGTAAATCTGATCTTTTCTTATTCTGCTATGGGTGCAATCCAGAGTAACTACAGGGAGTCCTTGCTCCGACGTAAGAACAGTTTACTCTGGATTGCAATATGAATTTCCCATAGGTTTTCACTAGGTGATGCCGTAACTACGTCAACATAAATGTCTCTTACGTGCTCCCGGAGTTACTCTAGATTGTAAGGTATGTCTCATCTGCAGCTGCTACAGCCTTCTGGAAGTTAGTGTAGATCACAGAGCATGCTGAGGAGCAAATCCAGCCTCTGGTTCCTCCAGACCCCCCGAGCCACCTACCTCCACAGATTAAGCAGATGGCACTAAGCAGGCCTGTTTCTGTGTCATCCATTTCCAAGGGCAGGAGCTGATTGGCAAAGGTGAAGACAAGGTCAGTCAGGGGACCAAATCCAGCATTGTGCATCTGAGTTCGGTTCAGGGTAAGGCCATCAGAAAAGGTCATCGTGTCTTGTTCTGGGGTGTATCTTGTGCAAATTCGAAGGATCTAAGGGGCAAACAAAGCAGCACTTACTTCTTTGGGTTCTTGGCAGTTTTGTTTAAGAACCCAACAGACACAGAGAGTCCCCCAAGAAATGCAGATGGCAGAGCCACATTTTTGCATTTTGTAAGAGTATCATCCTGTGAACCATATTTAACAGCCCAATCCTCAGCTGTCTATGGTGCCAGGACTACCACGGCACCTGAATGGCTACTGTGAATGCGCCTG
Organism: Cryptoblepharus egeriae; assembly: GCA_030015325.1. Taxonomy (NCBI): domain Eukaryota; kingdom Metazoa; phylum Chordata; class Lepidosauria; order Squamata; family Scincidae; genus Cryptoblepharus; species Cryptoblepharus egeriae. The sequence goes on along the minus strand of JAREYC010000004.1, from coordinate 38,168,899 downwards.
CAGCCATTCATCCCTTCCCTCCACATAAGCAGACAATAGGGCTGCTCATTTCTGTACAGAATGAAGAAAAAAAGCCTCTATGTCAGGACAAAAAGCCCTTCAGGGAGGTAATGCATCCAGGAGAACCAAGCTCCATCAGTCCAACTTTCCTCCCTCCCGTAGGTATGTACACATCTGTAGGTATGTACACAATCTTCTGATATACACTCAAGACTTAAAAAGTCCTTGATTAATACGTCTGGGAATGGATGGAATACAGAAGGTGGACAATCCTACATTCCCTTAAATTTTTTATTTATAGCTGTATGCCATGCCTTATTCCATTTGCTGCAGGTCATAATCTAAAACAGCTACAAAAACACTGGTATATCTTCTTCCCATCATGACACTTAATGCCTGGTGTAGCCACGGAGCTTGGGAAGCTATTGCCATATTCCTGGCCCAGCCGTTTGTATTTTTAAATACTTGGTGTTGTTTTTCTCCAAGTACAGTAATGCCCGAATAAACTAACAAGCAAAACAACCTTGGAAGTGAGACAATTTAGATTTTGACCAGTTTTTCCCAGATCATGACGGAACAAAGAAATTTCTCCATGCCCCTTTTTCCCTGTTGGGATATACCCCAGAAGAGAGTGTAGTGAAAACCAGCGTGTAGAAAAAAATGTGAGGAACCCTTGTCATTGTCGCCAACGCCAGAACGCCTGCATCAAGGTAATCCAAGCTGCCTCTTGGGAAGAATGTGGGCTCATTGGGTTACATGTACTACACCCAAGACGGCGAATCATCATAGCATATTCCAAAGCAAAAGCCTTTCTCTAATTTCATCCTTGCTACAAGCATGGACTATAGTCTGGTTTTATCTAGCCAGAAAAACAGGATGCTTTCATGTTGACTTATTTATGAGCAGCAGGAACAAAGAAAACAAACTCCAGGAAAACACAGATCAGGACAGTCATTCGTGATGCACAAGGAAGGCATGCCATTTCAAAACTTCCTGTTATTCATTTTTTTCTCACTATAAATAATTTTTTGGGAAAAAAGACATCTAATCCAAATATGAAAGGGCTGCACCGATTGACCTTACAGTTTCAATTCAGATTTTTCTGTCTGTTCAAACTGGGGGTTGGAACCCCCTAGGTGGGTCGTGAGTCAGTTTCAGGTGAGTCACATAGCACCTAGCTCAGTCATCACTGAAAATACCAAGTACAGAGCTGCTGGACAGAGTGCTTTGCCCAGAATAGACAGGAAGATGGGATCCTGGAAAGAGTGACTGGAGAAGGATCCATCTGCATTATGCTTTGGCTTCAGAGCTGAAATGTGTAAATTCTCTACTGTGCAAAATAACAGTACAAGCGCCCTGTGTAACAAGACCTTTGGCTGAGGAGGTCTGAAGACTAAATTGATGATGTCGCTTCCATTTAGGACGTCACTTCCAAAGGTAATAGCATCGTTTTTAGTGGGTCCTGACAGATGGTCATTTTGAACTGTGAGTCCTGCTGCTGAAACGTTTGATAACAACTAGTCTGATTCACCAGTTTGCCCGAGCAACAAACTTGGCAAGTGCCCTTCCTTTCTACCTGAACAGCTGGCTTTGCTTTGAAGATGCAATAGAGAGCAAACAAAAGAAGGCTTTCCAATTTGATTGACAGAAAAAAGTGATGATTTTCCCTAAAGAGTCTAGATGCCTTAGTCCAAGATCCTCATGTGTGACATAGGGACAGATAGACAGAAGGACACATACACAACCATGAGTGTCACCATAGAACATTTCAGATACCAACAGAAGGAGGTAGTCAATACACATTTTCAGTTTTCAGACTGCACCAACTGAAACTTTGCAGGCTGCAGCCTAGAACACATGGTAGGTAGGACTTCTATGCCAAGAGCTCCCTGTTGCTCTCCCCTTTATGATCTTTTGACCTCAATCAACAGTAAAATAAAATATCAGATGAAACACACAAGGCCTGCAGGTTAAAAAAAGAATAAAAGAAAAAACCTAATCCAAGAGAGCAATTAGAAGGACTTTAATAGAAGTTATTAGAAGTAGAAGAGACCAGGGCAGAGTTTTCAATTGTAAAGAAGATGGTGCCAGACTGACGTGTATGGGTGGGAAGGGGTGTATAATTTGAATATCACCTCAAAAAAGTCATCACTCCAAGCAGATACCTATCTACCTTCCAAACAGGAAGGATATCTGAGGAAGGTTCCCTGAAGAACACATTAATTACCAGCACATTCCTATGGATGAAAATCTTCTACACATGAAAATTCTCCTTACATATATGTCTCATTCAAACAGGGTTGCCATAATTCTCTTCCACAAAACCCAGACAGGACCCTCTGTCCCATTTGCCAGTATGTGGACACAGTTCCCCAAAATTTGGGCTGTCCATGTTTTTTGGGACATATGGCAACCCTGCCTTCAAAGTGGTTCCCAAACTTTTTAGAGGTTCCCAAACCTTTAGGCCATCACCTGATTTATAAATGCCAAGAGACATGGCTATAATAATGTCTGGGAAGCAGTGCTCCAGCAAGTAGCATCTTGTTTAACCCTTGGCGCACACAGCTGAACTTGCCATGTCATTTTTGCAACCCAACAAAAACTGGGACATAACTCTGTAATGGGTTCTGGACTCACAGTTTGGGAATTGTTGCTTATGTCTCATCATGATGAACAAGGTCCCCCATGCAGCTGGCGATGATTGCTAGCTGGACCTCGTCCACCAAGCGACACACAACTTTCCAGGGGTAAAGAGGATGGATCTTAAGCAACCAGAATTACAAATGATTGTGTCTGGCAGCTGACAAGCATTCTTGGGGAATGACAAGCTGAAAATAGCAGGCAGGCATCTTAAGAATGAAGGCTGGTGAGAAGTTAAGCTGTCTAAACTCTTGCTGAACTTTAAAAAAAAACACACACACACACCTCTATCGATTCCAGTTCCAATCCCTTCTCACAACACTGTGATGCAGAATGCTGGAGACTCGGTCGTATTTTATAAATTACAGTATGCCTTTCTGGGGTAAAATGAACTTAAATATGTCTTATCATAACAGCCCTAACCATGGCAGGCATGCAAATGATAACAAATAGCTCTGTCTTGCGGGGAGACCACACACAATAATGAGAAGACGGCCAGTATGAATGAAAGCCAGCGAGAAAAGGGGACAATGAGAAGTGAGTCTTGGGAACGGCACAGTAACCTCCATTTTCCCCTCGCCTTCCCTGTCATGCTATTTCCCCCTCGCATCACCCCATACATCAGTGTCATACAGGAGGGACCCTTCACAACGGCTTGTGACAAAACGAGAAGGAAAAGGTCAGAGCAGCTAATATTCTCCTCCTTCGGATTTTGTGCAAAGCTATGAGGTTTATGGGACTCTGTGATTAATTGCTCATGTGAGAATTTTTTCCTGAACAAACACAGCCAAGCAACACATACAGTACAGAGAACCACCCAACAAGGGGCTTCGGGGGACATAGAGGAAACAGATAGCAGTCTTGTAGCCTAAGCCTTGCATCCATCTATGAAACAGAAAATCTACTTACTAATTTATCTTACCAATTCTTTTTTTATTTTGCTATCCTAAAGAGATAGTAACTTGGAGTCTACTGTTCACGTGAGCTTCTTCATAGAACCCTTCTTATTTATGAGGATAAAAAGGTCAGTTATCAAGCAAGCAAGCAAGCAATCAACATTTATTGGCATAGTAAAACAGAATAATAGTGATAATAACACTACTGTATTTACTCAAATCTAACACTCACCTTTTCCAGCCAAATTCAGTTTCCAAAATCAGGGTGCACATTAATTTGAGTAAATTAGATTTGAGTAAATGTGGTATTTTGATTATAAGTATAGGGTGTGCATTAGATTCAATGATGCATTAGATTCAAGTGAATACGGTAGATAAAACATTAAAGGAAAGTAGACTATTAACCATACATTTCCTTAGTCTCAACGTGAGCAAAAGGTCCAGTGAAACATTCACCTTCCAGAGCTCTTCTAACGGGATGTTGTCTATATTCTGCAACCCTTAGACTCCCCTCTACAAACATCTAGTGATCCTGTAGCAAAGCAGGGCTCACCCAGGTTGAGGTCTCTCTTTGCAGGCCATCTCAGGGCAAATTCTGCTTTCAGCTGCTCAGCATTTACACTATAACTGGGCTGTACTAGAGTGAGGATTTGGGAGTAAGCTCAACTTGGGCATCATTTTAATGAAGGTTTGTAGGATTCACGTTAAGGTCTTTTGAAACAAATAAGTGTTACAACTTGATATTACTGGTAGTGAGTTGTGCTCACCAGAAGTATACGGAAATATTTGCTAATGAAAGCAAAATAAAGAAAACCTTCAAAAGATATTAAATGAATGAATTCATGAATGAATGAAAATACATACCAAGATGTCCAAGCAGGCAGCTTTAAGTAGTGTAATCTGGTCTGCAATGGTCAAACTTGTAAAACCAGGCAACCGTTTTGCAAATTCCACTATTTTAATAATGCACTTGGTAGCAAGTTCACTGAATTTGTCCCACAGCCCCAGATCCAGTCGGACTCGATGATCTGCGCTAGAGTTCTGAAAAGAAGAGAATGAATCCTAAATCAGCCAACTTCTGTGGCTGGAGGTGGTGGAATCAACAGAAAACAATGGCAGAGAAGTTCTTTGAGAATTAATGTCTAGGGATAGTTTCAATTTCAGTGGGATTTGTTGTTGGAATGCTTTTGTTCTTTAGTGTCCCTAAAATTCTTTGTGTGCTTCTTTGTTGCTTATGATTAAAGACACCATCTGTACATAGGATAAAAATGAATACAAGCAGTTCAAAATGCCAATTTCATTTTTCTGTGCCTCAGTTATACAATGACTACATTGAAAAGTGTTCACATTACACAGTTGTTAGCAAGGAATTAAAATGAGACGTGGAACTACGATATTGGCTTCTGAGTCTGGGAAAAGCAAACATCCCATTTTGCCGTGTTACTTTCACAAGCTGGGAGCCTTTTTTTACATGCTTACACTCTTAGGGCCTAAAGACTCATTACACACAGCGTGGCTTTGTGTACTTACCTTTTCAAAACTTCAGCATCATACGGTGTAAGAAATTTGATCAGAACTAGGACAACAACATGCAAGGTGGAGGTATTACAGCATAATCCTATGCATGTCTATTCAGAAATGACCCTACAATTTAGAGTAACAACGGGAAGACATAAGAGGCACTTACTCTGGATTGCTCTATGCATTACCCATAGGTTTTCCATAGATGGCACCATAACTATGTCAGTGTAAAAGGTCCCGTTACGCCCGGTGTAGTTACTCTGGATTGTAAGTTTCATTGTGCTCAGTGGGTTTTACTCCTAGGAAAAAATGCATAGGATTGCAACCCAGGGTGAAGATATGACTGGATTTTTCCAGATTTGTCCTTATTTTTAGCCTCCTATCCACATGTCCTCCAAAAGGGCTTCATTGTCCTCAATTTTGGCTTCATTTTGGAACTTTGCAATGGTGTGCAGTACCCCATCATGTCATATATCATTGGATTCGTACTGAAGAGCATAACCCAATGCAAAAATCAGTTTTGAAATATCTCCTTCCTATCAAAAGCTATGTCCAAAAAACTAAAAATGAAAAATATGCATTGAGCTCTATGGGAAAGTGAAAGTGCTACATATCACAGCTTTACTCGTAAGTAGGCAAACATGCCATTGTCCTCCAGAAAGACCAGGTTGAAAAGAATCGAAGACCTTGTGCTCCTTTTGAGGTTCAGGCATCTGGTCACCCTGTTGCAACCTCAATCTCTTCTGCCAGCATCTCCCTCACCTGTACCTCCCTCATACCTTTTCTTTCTTCTAACAAGGAAGCTTTAATATAAACATGCAGGCAAGGGCACTAATACAGGTAGCCCCTGCTTTCTCATGGTTCATTTTCTGATGATCCACTTTTCAACACTTTTCAGTTATAGCCAGAATTCATTCATTCAATGCACGTTCTACTCTTTCAGTCTCTCTCTGGCCAAAATTGTCTTTCCCCATGTTGTTGCTCCTGGTTTAATCTCATTTCCAAAGAAGTTAATGATCACCAACTTGCAGAAATCTTTTTGTGGATTTTGCAAAATTAAAGGGGCATTTGTAATTTGCTTGCTAAAAAAGCATTGGAAGCAACATTTATAAATTAAAATATATTGGGTTCCTCTTTTCAATGGTTTTCACTTTTGGACACTGCTCCAGTCCTTAACCCATCCAATACATGGGGGATGGCTGTATGTAAGGCTGTGTGTAACCCTAAGCATGTCTACTCAGAAGTAAGTCACTTTGTATTCAATAGTATTTCCTCCCAGTAAAGTGTGATTAGCATTGCCGCCAGTGTCTTATTCATACTGGGAAAGTGATGGTATCTTCCACATCAACATGTCAATTGTAATTGTCACATCTACCACAGTTGCTATTTTTAAAATGTGCATGTGGGGACAAATTCTGTGCTAATGTAATGTGTAGTTCGGACCCTTGAAAATTAGGTCAGGTTCTCTGTGATTGAGAAAAGGGATTATAGCTCTCAAGCACCTATACTTAGCAATTGCCATGAATAGCCATTTTTTAATTCAGTGTGATGAAGGCACTGAATGCACGCACCATGTGTATATTAGTGTGGAACTTGTCTGCACTTGTAGAGGGTGATCTCTTGGTCATCTCTTGGTCTCATTCATAAAACATGATGTCATGATGCTGATATTTGTTTTTTCACAAATTCTTTTAACAGCCACGCTCATGCTTATTTATTGACAAACACAACTCACTGTGTGAGGTGCATAAGAAGTACACACAACATCAGACTGGGCAGAATAATAATAGGAGCCAAATGGAGATGCTCCTGCAAACATTTCTTTTAGAAAGCCTGATCCACCAGCTGTGTACTGAACTTCACTTCAATATTGGGCTGCTTCGGGTGGTTTGCTGGGACATATCAAAGCCTAATGGGTTAACAGCTCCTGCTTTGCTCACTGAAACGTTTCCATCTTCAGTCGTGAGTCTGCATCCTTAAGATTTATTTTATATCATCCTCAAGGACCTTGGTGAAATGCTGTGTATTGTGGGGGGAAGGGGGAAATGGGGAATCAGATCAAGATGTGCAGTCATTCAGGTTGTAATTAAATTTAATAGGCAGTTTATTCAGTTCCGTAGAAAAATGGCAGTGTGCAGAGCTACACAAAGCGCAGCCTAGAGCAGGAAATCATTTTACAATAGGGAATCCATCTGGAAAGAAGACATTGCACAAAACCAGCTAGTGTGAATGAAATCTTGACCAGGATCTTATGAGGTCGCTCCATCATGCTCCCCTCCCCAACTGCAGAAAGACAAGCTGCATTTAAGTCAAATTGGCCTTTGATTCCCAGAAGCCTCAACACAATGTAAATCTAATTTGACTATAAGGGGAACTGAAAAGAAGAGGCAGTTAATAAAGCACAATGTTAACTGATTGCATAGCTTGATACATCAATAACGGGTGTGAGCCAAATATTGTTATTCATTATCTTATGAAAGATGCAGTCAGAAAATCCTTTTAAGGCCTTTATTTTTAGGGGGAGGAAGGTAATCAGCTAAAAATATCCCTGGAAACAAAAAGATTTCTAACCACTTCCCTCAATATGGAGGGGAATAACTTGAGTTGGTATCAACATTTGGGCCAAAAGATAAAATATGGGATTAATATGAAAAAGTCAGTTAGAAGCCAAAACTCCAGGATTCACGCTCTCTGAAGCTTATCCGACTAAAGGAATTCAGCTCAATGTTTTAGAGTGGCACGTTTTCCGAGTGCCTTTTCCAAAAGCACTCATGCATGCAGCTTAAGAACTGCATTTCCCATAATCTTGCAATGAAGCACATATGGCGGAATAATATCATAAAGCACCCTAGTGACATTTTTTTCAGCAGAAATGCTGTAAAAACCCAATTATGTGACCATTTTAAAATTGTATTTATTTTTATTTTTCATCTTAATTGATCCCCTTTGGATTTTGAAGCAATCATCTATATATTTCCAACTAAGAGTACAGATGAAGACATTCATGGAGATATCAATGTATTAAAAAAATTCCTTCTGCATACAGAGCTTCTATGTATCAGTTGGTGTTTATCTTCTAGAACCAAATGCCAGTGAATAGAGAGGGTCCAAATCAAAATACATGATGAGCCGCCAATGAGAAAGTACATTAAAATGCACTTAAATGCATTCCATGTCGGGACACGTGGCTAATTTGTTATTTGTGTATAAGGGCCGATGGCAGTGGCGCTCCTGATCTGATATGGTATATGGCGAAACTTTCATGCTGCTTTTGCGCGCATTGATGTTGCTGGCAGAAATGGCCAGACGCTCTGCATATTATCCACACACAGACTGAGCCCACACTAAATGTGTTGGCCAGGGCAGGTTGTGGGCAATATTGGGAGAGAAGGAGTAGATCTGAAACTGGAGGGGTGGATGCAAGCCAAAGCACAGGGATGCTATACTCCATTTTTAAACTATTTTTAACTTTTAAAAGAGATTAGTGCAATTAGCATTACTAATTAGACATGAGTGATTAGATTAATGTCTAATTAGAGATTACTGGGATTCGTGTATTTTTCACTTACCTTTACCTGGCTGAAAGATTGATGCTCACACCATAGGCATGCAGCTCACAATCTGTTGGTGGCACTGCATATTATGGACTGGCAGGGAATAGGAGTTGGCTATTAGAATCTACCACTACTGTCATCAAGCACTTCGGTGTCCCTGCTCTGACCTGTGACACTTCACAACCTAACTCGTTCTTCAGTACATGGGGTGTACTACAGACTTCCAGGTCCCACTTGGAGCAATAAATGTAAGTGATTCTAAAACCAGATCTCAAGTTGCTCTTATGTAATTTCCAACACTAGAGCCAAAACACCTCTTACCGTAGTGTATTTGCCCAACTGGCAGAGTGAAGGAAAGGTTTCCTGATGAGCTTTTCGGATTTTCTCTGTGAGATCATCCAGTTCTGCAGACATTTCATAGTTCTCCACAAACTCCTGCTTTAAAGGCTCTTTCTTTTTTTTGTTCCTATCATTTCGGACAGCTGAAAGAAAGAACAAAATTGCTTAAAAATGTGATTATTTAACACCCTACACTCCAGGCAAGTGTTCTGGATTAAACAGCTATACTCATTCTAGTAACAAGAAAAAGATGGAACAAAGAGAAGAATAATAACTTTTGTTGAAAATCATTTAACAACATCACACTATTACCGTATCTTTTGAATCAACGTATGTCCAAAGACAAGCTTTACAGGTAATTCCACTACCTTTATTGTAATAGATTGTTTATTGTATACAGTCTATAATAGATTGTTTAGGCACTGTTAATAGACATGCTATAGCTTCACGCTATAAACTGTCCAAGACTTTTGAGGAGCAGGACTACACACATTCAGGCTATTCTATAAGCAGCTGCCTCTGACAATTTGTACTTCAGTATTTATGTCTGCAGTGCTGCAATTTCCATAGGTATGTAAGATTACACCCCTCGGTGACCAATTATCATGGTATTACCACAAAGTAGTCAAACTTTGTGGGACCTCAGAGACAAACCCTGATTGAGTGAATAGCTTCTGTAGGAAACAGTCTATTTGTTTTCTTTTTTATAAGATGTGTGATGAAATGGGCTGCAAATGTGGCCAGATATGTGAGCGGACTGGGGCACCCTGGAAAAGACACAAAATTAACCAGGCAAGGATCAAAGGGAGCAGCCCAGACATAGCTAGAACTAGTAAAATATATGCAACACACAATCTGACAACTACCCACAATCTATAACAAACTCAAAACATGTCCTTTAAAAACAGCAGTGAGTTGACCTGCCACAGCTTTGTAATACAGGCAAGACAACATCCAAATTAATTCATATATAATAAAGATGAGTGATTAGATTAAAAATTATATATATCTAAGTATATACTAGTGAAATGTATCCACACTGCGGGAATAAAATACCCCCAAATATACCATCCTCCATTGCACAACACCCCCATAGCGCAACACCTTCCCATGTGCAGCAACATCCCCTATGCGAATCACCCTCCCATGTACATCACCCTCCCATGCGGATCAACCCTGCATGTGCACCAACCTCCCAAGGGCATCAACCTCCCATGAGCATCCCCCCATGTGCACCAACCCACAATGCACACCACCCTGAAAGGGGTGCAACATGTTTTTGTCTTATACTTAACATCGAAGGCTGACTGATCAACATCCAGCTGATGGACTGGGATGGAAGGTGCAAGGGGGGATGGTGTGTGTGGGAGGTGATGATCATGGGGAGTGGTGCGTATGGGGGGATGATGCACATGGGGTGGTACTCATGGGGTGATGGTGCGCATGGGGGATGTAGTAGGTGGGTATTACACATCAGGGATGATGCGCATGTGGGGATGAAGAGCATGGGGTGTTGCATATGGTGTGCATGAGTAGATGGAGCGTATGGGGATATGATACACATAGGGGATGTGCATGGGGGAGTATGCACATGGGGGATGTTATATGGGGTATTGCGCATGGGGGTGTTGCGCAAGTGCTCATGGGGGGTTGATGCGCATGGGGGGATGATGCGCAATGGGGGATTTACAATGCTATAAATATAGGCTTCATTTTTGTAAGTTATGAGGACTAAGGCTTGTATGTCAAAAGCTTTACAGGAAAAGTAAAGATCCCACACTGGGATCAAGCAGAGGCTCAACAAGCACCTGCTGGAGATCCACCTTCTGGATTTTATGCCTCCTCTTCCAAGGAATGGGTGCTTTTACAAAGTTACTCAGGTTGCTCTAACAAGACCCATATGCAATGGCTTCTATCTGATAGTAAGCCACATGTAACAGCCTCTGTGGCTAAATTCTGTGCTGCTGCTATTAAGATTCGGAAAAGGAGACTCTTGAATATTGTGCCCTCCTAACTCTGAGTTGCAATTTTAATGTTCTCTTTTTTAAACTCTTAATATGTACATTTATACCGTGGTTTAATGATAATTTTAATGCCAGCAATCAGGATTTCTGTGTTGGTTTAGTATACTCTATTTGCACTAACCGTTTGTGTGGGTGGACGCAGATGATGGACGTGGATGGTGTTTGTTTTTATATCTTTTATGTGCTGGTCGATGTGCTATTCATTCATTCCAGGGAATGGGAAGGCTCCTGCAGATACTTGTGTTGCGCTCTGCTTAACTGGCCTATAGCCCATATTCTGAACAGCTCAGCTCCCCACATCATGTACTGTTACCTATGTTCACAGGGCAGGATGCTCCCTGAGACCATTAAGAGAAGTACCAGGTAGCCATATATACATTAAATTATGTGGCCTATTCCCTGTTCATTAAGTGACTGTACATTTTTGCCCCCCAGGCTGTATTAAATGTGACATTCCTACAGGACTAGAAAAGATGGGATACACTTGCTGGAATGGCAGGGAGGGCAGGTGCGTTCTTATCCTATGTAAGTGGGAGACTAAGGGCAAAATCCAGAGTAACTATGGCCAGTTCTTGCTCCGGTGTAAGAACAATTTGCTCTGGATTGTAATATTAACTTCCCATAGGTTTTCACTAGGTGGTGGAGTAACTACAGGTGCATGTAATGTCTCTTATGTGCTCCCGTAGTTACTATGGATTGTAGGGTAAGTTGGCCAAAAGTCAATTTTGTACAATGTCAGTGTTGTACAATCTAATTAATAATGCAGTTCTATATCCAATTTTGTAAAAATGTAAAGAACATCTGGCTTATAAAAGCGTCACATACCAATAATATCATTAATCCCATGCTAAAGTCAATGGTAAGACTCTTTTAGAGAGTAGCGAATTAAATAATCAGACAAAAATCAGTAAATTCTAAGCTAGTGTTCCCAAAGTGACTGTAACTGCCGTGCTGTGCAAATACAGAATATCTGATTATGCTGTATATTGTATTTTATATACCTTATATCTCCCCATAGCTAGTTATCTCTGTATAGATCCCTAGTGCAGGATCCTTAATGAAGTCACACCAACTCTAACTATTGCAGTTAATGTGCCTGGAGTAATGTTGATATAAGAATTACTTACTTTTATAGCCATTAAATACTTAGCACTCAAGTGTTGCAATATTTCATCGTTTTCAGTGCATACTGAAAGGGAGGCAGGATAGTATGCATGATGGCAAGCTATTAAAGGAGAAACACCGGCATGGATTTGTGTTGCATTTTAGCATAATGTTACATTTTGTTATTTGCAGGATGCTCGTATACGCAGTGCTTTGGAACACCATATTCAGAATAATCATAATTATTAGACTCATATGACATATGACATTACATACTCTATAACATCTAACTATTGAATGTACATTGTTGTATAAAATCTACAGTCAGATCTCTTTATATGTGAAAGGCAGAACTATTACCAGTTTTTTTGTTATCTGTGATTCTGTTCTCATTATCCACAAATACTGTGCTAGAGCAAGCTGAAAGCTGTTTGGATTGGGTCAGTTTTCCACATCAGTTGCACCGATGGAGAATCACTGGACACATTTGTGTTCACTTCCAGACTTGCCCCACCATCTTGGATGCCAACTCCAGGAGAACTTCCACAACCTTGGTGATGATGAAAGACAAAGGGTCTCTGGAAGCCTACCTGAAGGCTGTTTTGGGACTAGAGCAGACCAATGGAAGGAACCAGGTTTTCCCCATAGGCTCAATGATTTAATATCCACTAAATCAGTAATTTACTAGGTTTTTAGTAACCTAACAATAGGATAATGAGAACTGATGGTACCTCTTTCAAGCACTGAAATCACTAGTCAGACAATAAATAAATAAAATTCTTCAGTAGCAGCGGGTATTGGAACAGCTCACAATCCAAAACCTGGCAAAACAAGTACATTTTGAGCATCTTTCTCAAAACAGAGCGGGAACCTGTGAGCCCCCTGAAAAGCCAGAAGTTATACCTCTGTCTCACACTTGCTCCAGGTGAGCCTTGGGCAACTGTGGTACATGGGAGCAGGGCCTTCCTCATGGGAACAGGGCCTTCCAATTGATAGGAAGATTCATGGGAGAGTACGGTATTTAAGATAATATGGGCATCCATGGTAAAAGTGAATTCAATCAGGATCAGAGACAAATGGAAAGCCAGACTAGATCCTATAGGATAGGAATAATATTTTTCCGTGCATTACCTCTATTAGAGGTATGTGTTCTGAGTTTGGTCCTAGCAGTTCTGAGTTTGGTTTGCAAGGATTATGGTGACACAGGGTACTGCTAGGACAGGTAATAAAATGCTGGGCTGACTGTTAAGAACTACATTTTAGGAAGATTCAAACATATAGTGCCTTGTCTGGTACAGTTAGCTCCACTGGATCCAGACCCTCTGTGTAGGGCTTCCTGGCACTACATGGAAGCTTTTGATTATATGGCAACTGAAGGGTTGCCGCAGAATCAAGTAGCCCCATTACTTGGGGAAGCTACTGGGAGAAGCCTGCAGCGCTCCGGATACCACAGCAGCCTTTTTGACCTTGCAGTAATCCTGGAGTTGCAGGATTAGGGCTGTTTATTATTTAGCGTGTGGTAAATACATGGACTTATGGTAAATTAAATATTAATGTCATTAATAATACTAATGACAATGTTAATATTAATGACAAATATTAATGTTCAATATTAATTGAACACTCAGCTGTTTAAGGGCAGTGTGGTCGATATTGAAAAAGCAGACATTGGGCCGGTGTAAGCTCTTGATGGACACTTGGACACAATGCGATGGATATCTTGTTGAGCAGCACCACATTCTCACTGAGGAGTAGACACAAGACCCCACTTAAACAGTATGTCCTGGCAGACACCATGTTAGGTACGGATTCTGTTCAGAGTTGACCAATTCTGGTAAGGTAAGTCAAAACTTGGCACCTTTCGTGTAGGTTCCTCTATATAGCTGCCTGTATCTGGGGGTTCAGCAGCCCATTTAGTTTTCCATTACGTATTGATATTAAAGTTGTTAGAAAGCTGTTGTGCAAATGTCAGAGAAGGTTTCCTGGATTTAAGTCTGCTAATTGCTAGATGAGGACAATCAGCATGCATAGGAAGAAGTGGGTTTCTCATAATTTTGTTATAATTTTGTTATTCTCATAATTTTGTTTTGTTGTATTTCTTCACTAAGGCATCCTGCCTTCGTAGAGCTGATGGAGCCATGTGACTCAAAACAGAGAGCCAGCAAGAAGGAGTAGATTTTATACAACTGCTTATGACCCACATGGTTTCATTTAGTCTGGCATCAATATTACCAGTGTGGCAGCTATTAAGTCATACAGGGGCACAGTATTCTGCTGCGAAGTAGACCAACCCTACAATCCAGAGTAACTACGGGAGCACGTAAGAGATATTTACGTCAACATAGTTACAGCACTACCTAGTGAAAACCTATGGGAAATTCATATTGCAATCCAGAATAAATTGTTCTTATGTCAGAGCAAGGAAACTCTGTAGTTACTCTGGATTGTGCCTGAGGCTCCCCATCTTGATCCTCTTAATTTCTGGAGTGTGTTGCTCATGGTGTTATTTTTTGCTGACATGTTCTCTGGGTGTTTCTTATAGGAGAGAGTCAGATCAAAAGTCATTCTGAGGTATTTGGGGTGAGAGATATAAGGAAGTAGGTTGTTATTCAGGTAGACCTTTGGGGCTGCAATGGCAAGTTTGATGTTTAGATGGAAACATTTTGTCACTCTTTTGCTGAAACTGGGTATGAGTCTCCAGTCATCAAAGAAATTTCCCAAGGTCTAAGTTCGCCTCTTTATGGTGCACCCCAGATAGGATTAAAGTGTGAACTAAACGACTAGCAACAGATGGCAGCCAGACATAATTGAAGAACTCCTGGTTCTCTAAATACATGGCAATGGATTGGGATGTAAGATACAGGGAAGCACAGAAAAAATTGATTGTTAACTTTCTCTAGGTGCAGAACTAAGGCATTTGATAGAGGCAAAACTAACAACAGAATTGGGTCACATGTTGCCTTAGTAAATTAGTTCTTACCCATTTCCACCATCTCCTGACAATATCCTCTCCCCATTCAGTAGGAATCCCAACTGCAGCACAGCAGTTTAAAAGACATAATACTTACAACAGCCACATGCGACTATGTTTAGGTTGTGCCAACAAAATAGGGAGTATGAACTCTGTTTTGTTTTAATGTACTATGGTATGTAATCGTTGCATATTACTATAAACTTGATCTATTATATCCTTCAGTATTGGACATTAAATGACATTGAAAATTAGGTTATTCTGATTATTAGAGAAGTGAAAAAGGACTAAACATCTATAAGCCTAATAATCAATCACTGCATTCATCTGAGTGCAATAAAAATCAATCAGGAGCTTGTGCATTTAAATCTAATTTTTTTAAGCATGACATTTTCCTCCAAGTTTCTTTCTTTAAATGTCACTGTTTTCTACCACAGTGATTGATTCTATCCCTAGGGACAGTCCATGAAAATGAGCAGTTTTGGATACTCTTTGGAAACTCTGGCCTCAATTTTTATCCCCTAATATAAAAATAACACCATCAAATAGACATAGGGCAAAATCCTAACATATTTAGGCCAGTTTAACTCTCCTGGTATATCTTCCCGTGGTGGTGTGGGGAGCTCGGCATATGCCTGTGCACTGGCCTAAATCCCCTCAGGAGTGGGGCAGAAGTGCCTTAAGGCACTTTTATGACATTCAAAGGCCAGTACAGGTCTTATGCAACCCTATGTTGGCCTAAGTGGAAGTTAGGATTGCAGCCATAAGGACAGAAAGTGTAAAACACAAAATTATCCAAGTTATTTTAATGGAAATTCCATTATTTAATGGAAATTCCATTATTTAATGGAAATAATGGGAATATTTTAAGTCATGCATTTTAATAGAAAGTATTTGTATGTTATTATCATCATGGTCTTTTTAAACATCATAATGATCTTTTTAAAACTGCAATATATTTGACTACTAACAATAGCCCCAAACAGATTTTCAAGCAAGAATTATTCTCACTACAATATGTAAGGATGAGCCAATTTCTCTCCATTAAGTTATATAAATGTTCCAAGGTTTGACATCAATTTGATTCCCTTCTCAGGACATAAAGATTTTGAATGTCATAAAGAATTTTGTGCAGGTTGCCAATCCTAGGAAAACCATAAAGGCATCCAAAAAATAATGGGGAAAAACACAATGTACAGCAGAAGCACTGTATGCAGACGGGTGATGCAGTTGGAGAGTTTATGATCACCTGTCCCTTGACTTGGTCAAATCATCATGAACGTCCAATCAATGTTGCATACCAGTTCCAGAAGAACTTGTTACCATGATCCATTGTTGTAGGATAGAACCATATATCATAAAACCATATGGAAAGACAGAAAATCCAAAATGTCTGTCCTGCCATGCAATAACCTTTCACTGGGGCATAATTCTAAAAGGACCATGGTGACTACAGCAGAAAGTTTCAGCAGTTTTTAAAAAGGCTGTTATAGCAGCCTCTGGGAAGATTGGAAGGATAAAAAAATTAGGGGAAAACCAGAGATTTTGAATGTATAAATACATGTTGCTATGTCTCAATAGCTTTTTAAAGATCAGTTAAAAATTGTATCAAAAAGATGAAAGCTTGAGGGATGATGAAACAATATCCCCAGTGAACACTGTTGTAGTTTACCCACATCTACTTTAATAATGTATATCAATTGCAGCCAAATTTTTGAAAATATTTGGAAAGGACTTCAGAATAAATCAGCAGCCGCTCAGGTCAGAGTAATTTACTAGCAGGATAGTAAGAAAATCCACAGAGAAATGCAGAAATTCTGCCAAATGAAGAAGTAATTTGCATTTGGCCTCCATAGGGATTCTTCAAATTAGGTCTGATACGAGGTATCTTACACAAGATATCTTAAAGAGGATGTTAATCTAATACATCTTGTCTATTGAGATAGGTACTCCCATGTGTTCCAGCCTCCTGTTCTTTGCTCAGATCCATGTGCCTTAGGTTGAGGAGTCCACTCACTTCTTCATCCATGATGACAACCTATTGCTGCCAACATCATCTACTCTATACTGAGACATACAACAGTTGAGATTCTCCACTGAGTTTTCTTCTTTGCTTTTAAATTCAAACCCCTCTGGGATTAGTTACTGTAAACTATTGGCTGTGTAATCAAATTGACTGAAGCAAGTTATATGGGATTTGTTATCACAAGGTAACTGAAGATTAGCAAACGACTTCAAAATGCGTGAGATTTTTCACCATTACTGGTGTCATCTCTTGGCAATGTTGTCCATGTTTTTGATTCATAAAGGTCAGAAATCTAAACCAAATCAATGCTTGCTTCTGGCAACACACTCCTTGTTTCAAATGAGATCAAATATTGGTGATATAATGAGAAAAATAAAAAACTTGGCATCCATCAGTCTCGAAAGACTATGATATCGTGCTCGACGCTATATGCAAAGCACGAAGGCCTGGGTAGATTAATATGGAGGAAAGGCTATTATCCAAACAGCAAATCCCCCCTTTCCACGCCACTGAAATAGTCTAATGCAGCGTTTCTCAAAGTGGGGGTCGGGACCCCTTTGGGGGGTCGCCTAGAGCTTTCCTGGGGATCGCCTAAAGACCCCTGGTGCAGGGGGCCAGCTCAGGCTTGCCAGATCTCTGGCTGTAGCTGCACACGCACTGTGGCTGACTGACAGCCTCAGGGCCCAATCCTATGCATGCTTACTCTGAAATAAATCCCATTATATTTAGGGGGGCCTTTACTCCCATGTAAATGTGGATAGGATTGCAGCCTCAGGGCCCAATCCTACGCATGCCTACTCTGAAATAAATCCCATTGTGTTCAATGTGTGCATAGAACACACATTTCATTTGTAATAATGAAAATACATCCTGCATATTGGATATTTACATTACGATTCATAACAGGAGCAAAATTACAGTTATAAAGTAGCAACGAAAATAATTTTATGGTTGTGGGGGGTCCCCACAACATGAGGGGTCACGGCGTTAGGAAGACTGAGAACCACTGGTCTAATGGAACATAGCCCAGCTCTGCGACACAGCTGGAGAAAAATAATGGTCTCAATATTTTGACTGTTCTTCAAATGCCACTGTGGTTTTTCTGGAATGCCATTACTGATCAGAATACATGGAATCAGGGTTTTGATCTATGGATATGACCTGCAGACCCATGAATACATGGATATGTTTTTCTTCTAAACTACTTGCTCATAGATATCCTCAGTAACATGTGCAGAGCACTGATTGGCTCAAAAGTGAGATGAAGGTTCCCTTGGTTCACAGTCTTGCATATATTTGAATGACAGTATCATCCTGACTGTCACATAAAGAAGATTTTCAGGTATTTACTGGTATATATTGCCATTCTGGCCATTGGATCAATGTACAATGTAGCTGTAAGTACATACACCTTGCCTTGTGCCCAGTCCACAAAACAATAGTCTCTTTTTTAAAAAAAATACCTTTTAATATTTCTGTTGAGAAATTTGAAACCATGTTAGACTTTTCCTTCACATGCTGAGTGTAAGGGAAAAAAATCCATCCATTAACTTTAAACTTTCAGACAGAGGCCACTAAAAGGTCATTAGGATGTTGTCTCATCTAATTTCAACTGTTCAAATGCCCTTTGGAGCTCCTTTCTTGAAGTAAATGCCCTTTGGAGCCAGTGCCTTGAAATTTGGAACAGCAATTCCCTTGGACAGCTGATTACAGAAATAAATATCCTAAATTTGACCTTTCTATGATATATCACCAAAAGGTTGATCATCTACGAATTTATGAATATTACATTAATGTCCCCTGTAAGTCAGGAGAGTGCCTCCTAATTTGGAGAAATGAAGGTCTTTGGAGGTCAGCAGATCTGTTTATTGGATTTTTGAAAAGAAAATATTGATGATGACCAAGTGCACTGGCTCAAAGGCAAAGAATCGCAATCAATTGAGAGCAATTCATTTAATTCTACCTGCTCAATCTCAAGCAGGTAGAGCTAGATATAGCACTCTATGACACTGAGCAAACAATGCCTTTTAATGTCTTTTACTGCAGAACTCTTTTTATCGCACTTACACTCAAATCAATGTTTGTTATAGATTGACAAATGTTCATATCTGATCATTTTCTTTTAAAAAGCAAAGAGACAGACACCAGCATCCACTGAACTCTCCAGTTGGGTTGCTTCGGTGAAAGGAAAGCATATCTTTTCAGCAAAAGAAGGAAAGCTATTAATCAAGTTGGACGATTAGGTCAATTTTTCTGGAACCATTTCCCCAAACTGCCCCCTAAGCTGCCTGCAAATGGATCACCAGTTCTTTTGTGGTTGTAAGTCCAAGGAGAGAAAAGCTGCATTCTGGCTGCTCCTGGAAGGGATAGCATTAGTGCTAGTTGTCCATGCTGAATGCCACCACCATCATGCCCTTCCTTTCCACATTACACTCTCCATCCTAACCAACCTAAGAGCACAATCCTAACTATGTCTACTCTAAAGTACAGGCAAGTGTCTTTAGGATTGCAGCCTCAGTCAGGTACATAGGTACTACTTAACTTTTGTTACCACTGGAGCATGCAGGGCTACTCTGGTCTCCATGTCAGAGTTCCAGAAGTGCCCAACTCTGCATGCTTTTGGAAAACCATTCTCAATTACCATAAAACACACCTAGTTGCATTAGTTGTGGTGTTGTGGAAAGAGCTATTTGGGATGTTAACCAAGCATGGTCCCTGTAACCGCAGTACAGCCTATACTCGAAACTACCTATTAGCCTAAGAAAACACTCTGCAGCAGGCCAGATACCTACAAGGAAGCTATATATAATCCTGTAGATAACACTCTGATTTTACCCGCTCCTGTGTAAACCCTGAACAGATTCAATAGACAGCAAAGTGTCTGTGCAATAAAACAGTCACAATGATAAAGGACTTATCTCCATTAAAGATGCTTTCATGAGTCAGTGAACTGTGATGGTGAAGAGTTTTAAACAAGAAAGTCCAAGGTTTAAATCTCACATCGGCAATGGCTCAGAAGAAGGTACCAGGCAAGCTGTCATCAATCCACTTTTAATCATGAGATCACTTAAATTATTACCAAATTTTAGCCATTGTTGAATTTCAACAGCTACAGCCCTTCTAGAGCTACAAACCTGCCTAAAAATTATGCTTAAGGTAACCGGAATTGATGTTACACAGAGTGGCTAGAGCACAGAGTCACCACGTCATTGCTGCTGCTTCTCATCTCAGCTTTTAGGATCATGAATGAATGTGTTTCACATTTCATCCATGGGCAGGGATTAAATTAATTTATGGTTTATCATTGTTGAGTGGCATGTTTTCAGAATGAGACCTTCTCTCTTTCAGAGCTCAGTTTCAGAAAAATTGACTCAGCACTTCCCAAAAGCACACCTGAGAATTTAAATTCTTCACCTTTCTAAAGATCAGGGACAAGGGTTTTTTAATAGGGGATGGATTTCAAGGTCACCCCTACTGTCCCTGATAACGTGCTCCTCACAAACGCAGAAGGTTTAGTACAATTTTCCTTATGAGCAATCTAAAAATTTTAAGCTGCTTTACCTTCAGCTTTGCAAACAGCCTACTGTCCACAATGCAGATTTTTCCAGCTTTATAAATCCATGATTAGCAATGTAAATATGTATTTCGCCGTTGTTTATAATCTTGCTGTGTTATGTACACTTGATAATTTGGTCCCTTTTTCTGATGAAGAGCTTTGGAAAACTTGTCATCTTGAATCCTCCTGCATCAATTTAAAGTTAGTCCAATAAAAGATTTCTACTAGTCTTTCTTGTCCAACATGGCAATGATGGTCTTGGTCTATTGAGCAATCATGACATTTTATACTAACTCTTCCCAGATTCCATCTACTTCTGAAAATATTATTATTGCACATATCAAATCACTGCGAACCATTACTGTGAAAAGATGGTTGCAGCGACATATATTTCAGCTTAAAGCACTCTTCACTGCATGCCAAGATTGCCCTATTCCAACAATTTAGAATGAAAAATTCATTCCACTGCCATTGTTTGGACTCAATGGTAACCCAAGCCGATCATGATCAGATTGATTTAAGAGGCTGATGATGGTTACATAGGGCAAAATAGATCCACATCCAAGTTTGACCGACTGCTTGCCTCTCTCTTATAGTATATTTTTCAAATACTTTGCAGCTACTAAGTTGGCAGGCACATTTTTAAAGTATAAGGCTTTCACAGTCATAAAGGCCAGTCTAATTTAGTGATCAAACAAGTGCCAAAGTGGACAGGGAAAGACAGTTGTTTCTAGGAAATGTCGTGTCCTTCAAAAGAAGCTGTTTTTATTGTTGATTTCAAATCAAAGCGATTACTGGAGATCCTGGATAGCTTCCATGGCAAGAGTTATTGCACACTAGGGAGCTTGTTTCGATAAGGCAAAGAGGCCGTGGTTCATCACAGAGTTAACTCAATAAAATATGCTTTCTACTTGGATTAACTGACCCAGTTTTTTTCAGACTCCTGCATGGAAAACAAAAGACGAAACTTGGATATTATATGGAAGGGGTTGGGTGTTCCGGCTCACTGAAGACTGTCCCCTTTCACCACTGGCCCACTGTCTGGTTACATCAAGTAGCCTCTAATTGGATGAGGATGGTAGCCCATCAGAAAAGCCCAAGCTGGCTGAAATTTACATCACAAATGATTGCACATAGTACAGTATAATTTAGAATGGCTGGTGATTTCTGCTCCTAAAAGGGAAGAATGCAGGATGGAATCTGCATTGTCTTACTTTTCAAAGTATATGGTGCAACTCCATGCCAGAAGCCTGGCCCTTTGGATACAGCTGGTGCAGACCAAAGAAAATGAATCCTTTTAACCTTAGTTTAACAGTCAGGTTAGATACCAGTGTTTTATCATACTTCAACTGAGAAACAAAATTTCAGCAGGTGTATATTGGCTGCTGCATTAACCATGGTTTTCAATAGCAGAAGCTCCATGCAATCAGCATTTCAGTCCTTGCTTACTCATAATTTCTTCAGCTAAGAGATCTCCTCATGTCATCTGCTCAAACCATACTTGATTATGATACGTGGGACCAATATATCCCACCCTTGGTTCCCTAAACTGTAAAATCCCCCTGTTGATTCATTGCAACAGAGCTAGAACTTATGCCCCCATAAAGCCCCAAGCATCAAGCCTGTGCTGGCTATTTTGCTGGTGCAGATAAGAGAACCTTCATTTGTTTATATCCCACCTTTCACCCCTTAACGGGAAAGGCAGCTTACAGCAATAAAATATACAATAAAACAATATTTAGAGCATTGAAACTCAATTAACTACCTCCATTTCCAATAAATTAAAATCATTTTACCAGCCCAGCAATCAAACACATTTAGAAATAGAAACGTCTCAAGGCTTTTTGGTCAAACAGAGGATAGGATCTGTGGAGCCAGGTGGAGTCAACATACATTCTTTCTCTGAGATGTCATTTTGATATAACCTAGTGACTATATCTCCCTATGCGGATATTAATACTTGCATTTCCTCCTATCTATGGGAAGTGTTCATTACAGACATCCAGTGCAATCCTATTCGTGTCTACTCAGAAGAAAGTTCTATTATGTTCAATGGGGCTTACTCCCAGGAAAGTGCTCTTAGGATTGCAGCCATAATTTATTTCTTTACCACCAAAAAATTACAGGAGATATGAAACTAAGATATTTGTTAACATCCTCACAGTGCTTTACCCTTCATTTTCTTTTCAACACATACTTAAGCTACAATCTTGACCATGGGATCAATGGGATGTCAGGGGAATCAATCGGATTTCGGTCTTGTATAAAGTTTCGGACTCAGTTTTTTGGGATCTGAGTGGACATAGATACACAAGACCTCCAACTCCAAAACTATAAGTCATGGAGTCGGAAGTAATTTTGGATGGTGTTGGATGTTTTGTGTATCAGCAAGTTACTATTCTCTCATGCTCAGTTTCCAGTTTGCAAAATTGGAATAGCAAGAACCTAGCTTGCAAGCAGGTTGAAAGAAAGTATAATAATCAAATATCTTTCTCTTGCCACTGCTGTAATTACAGAAGGTACAATGAGGTCCCTTTGCACTGCTTTTTTAAAGTCTGAATCAGAAAGCAATTTCCACTGGTTGTTCTCCAACAGTGCTCCACAGAAACTCTTCTTGCAGGTAAACTCAGAAGCGGAGGTGGATCAAAGGCAAATCGGGGTCAGGCCAGGGATTGGATCTCAGAGGCAGCAGCATATGCCGGATCCTATGCCTCTTTCCTGGCCTGGCCCAGTGCACAGATGATCTTCAGACTTTTACCAGCCAAAATGCTGGCATAAGACTAAGGAGACTGCTGAGTGACAAGTAACCTAGAAAGATGTCTGGGCTTTCTAGTTTCCAGACAGCTCATAGTATGCCACAAAGGCCATAACAGCAATGCTGCACACTCTGGGCCAGGAGGGCTGTTAATGATCATGACATAGACCATCTATTCAGAGAAGGTGATGAAGCAGTTGGAAGAGTTGAGGCTTGGTTCTTAAAAGGCCCTCAGTTTCCCCAAGAGGGGAAACTGATTATTTTTATCCAGTGATACTGTCAAAATGAGGTCCATAAAAAGAAGTACAACGTGCAATGCCGAAATGCTTGTGTAGACTGCATATGAGTTTCCAAGAAGTTTTTATATTAACATTTTATTTACTTGAGTAGTGGTTTAAATAAAAAAATAAAGCAAGAAGACAAGAAGGAAAAGTAGGTCAGTGTGTTTCTCTTGCATGTCTTCTGGCTCCATTAAAAGGACCTGTCAGAAGACTAGCCAAGCCTGTAATCCACACTAAAAGCATGTTTGCATTCAGCTTCACTTTTTGCCAGGGGACATGCAGAATTCCACTTAGCTTCAACTTCCACATTTAGGTGTGTGCCTTGAAAATGCACGGAATCCTTTCATAGATATCTAAGCAAATCCATTTGTGTCTTTGTCAGAAACAACATGTTACAGAGTCGGGACACTGAGCTAAAATCCAGGAATAATTAAATGCTAACCAGCCATGGGCACTGCCTGTAGGACTTTAAGGTACAACTTTTAGAAGTCCATTTCAAAAGCTGCTTTATGAGACTGATAATTCTCTAGAACAGATATGTGCACATGCTCCACACACAAACACACATGCACACACACACAGACACAATGCAGTTTTCCTAATGTTGTTACTATTTGTTGGGAATATCTTATCCAAATAAGATCTTCTAGCCCACCATCCTCCTGTTCAACACACATCCCCTTCTGTTATGTCCTTTAACAACCCAAGGAGCAGCAAACAGAGGTGGGCACCCCTTACCAATCTGCTGCCTAACTGCCTATCTGGCCAATCTTTTCATCAACAGCTCCCAGTGAGCAGACAGCAGCACAATGTTTTATCATTGCTAGTCTTTCACAGCAGATTTAAAGTTCTGCACAGCTGCCACCATGGAGGGGAAATTTTGGGGAGTCTTGGTGCAGAGAGGGAAAGGACAGGCAAATTTCAAAGGCTGTGACTTACTAAGGTCTTCTCTTTTCCAGGCCTTCTGAGCACCCACCTCATTGTTGGATGTACTCTGTCTGTAAGGAGGTGTCTACACAGGGGTATAAGAAACCTGATCTTTGATGACCTGAATCAAGTGATAGTTGTCTTGTGATTTTGTCATTTATGTTGCATCAAGTTCAAGAGGTTGGTATATGTATGTAA
This sequence comes from Cryptoblepharus egeriae, assembly GCA_030015325.1. Lineage (NCBI taxonomy): Eukaryota > Metazoa > Chordata > Lepidosauria > Squamata > Scincidae > Cryptoblepharus > Cryptoblepharus egeriae. The sequence continues at coordinate 38,144,107 of JAREYC010000004.1, read as the reverse complement.
CATTTTTTCCTGTTTGCATTATCTTTAATTTGTAAGGCTTACCCATTTTAATTTGTAGAAAATACCAAAAGGCAACTTCTTCAGCATTTATCTAATGATGATCTAATTTATGATCATTTATGATGATCTGATGGGGAAAGGGGCCCAAGATGGGTGGGAGCTCCTTAAGAGGCAGCTTCTACAAGCACAGTCAGAAACAATTCCCATGAAAAAGAAAGGGGGAAAAAACCTGAAAAAACCAGGTTGGCTGCACAAGCAACTTGGGGATCAGCTGAAGTTAAAGAAAGAGAAATATAGGGAGCGGAAGATTGGAAAGATCACCAGGGAGGAGTACAGGCAGATAGCCCGGTCTTGTAGAGAGGGGGTCAGGAATGCTAAAGCTCAGTATGAGCTGGGGCTGGCCAGGGGAGTCAAGGATAACAAATAGAACTTTAGATATGCCCAAAGGAACAGGAGGAGAGACGAGGGGGTGGGGCTGCTCCTGGACAAAGATGGACAGCAGGTGTCTGGAAACCAGGAGAAGGCAGAGCTGCTCAACTCCTACTTTGCATCTGTCTATTCTCGGAAAGAGGGCTGTGCATATGGGGGTGCAAGATCATTGGCTGATGCGGGGATCTGCTTGCATCCCCAAAGAGGTAATGAAAACATGGATGGTGCAGAACAGCAGATTAAGATTGACAGAGAACTGGTTCGAAACCACTTAACTGGCCTAAATGAATTCAAGTCATTTGGACAAGATGAGCTGCAACCTCGAGTTCTTAAGGAACTCATAGATGTCCTTGCAGAGCCTCTGCCGATCATCTTTGAGAAATCCTTGAGGAGTGGAGAAGTGCCACTGGACTGGAAGAGGGCAAATGTAGTCCCAATCTTTAAGAAGAGGAAAAAAGAAGACCTGGGAAATTACAGACCAGTCAGTTTGACTTCAATCCCGGGCAAGATATTAGAGCAAATCATAAAACACACAATTTGTGCACATATAGACAAGTACTCGGTGATCAAAAGAACCCAGCATGGATTTACCAAGAATAAATCTTGCCAGACAAATCTGATCTCCTTTTTTGATTGGGTTACAAGCTTACTGGACAGTGACAATGCTGTGGATGTCATTTATCTTGACTTCAGCAAAGCATTTGACAAGGTCCCACATGACATCTTAATTGGGAAGTTGGAAAAATATGGGCTAGACGAGGCAATCGTTAGGTGGATCCACAACTGGCTCGATGGCCGCACTCAGAGGGTTTCAGTAAATGGTTCTGTGTCAACTTGGAGGTCGGTTTCAAGTGGGGTACCCCAAGGCTCTGTCTTGGGACCGGTTCTCTTTAACATTTTCATTAATGACTTAGAGGAAGGGATACAGGGGAGCCTGATCAAATTTGCAGATGACACCAAACTGGGAGGAGTAGCAAACACAACAGAAGACAGGAGAAACCTCCAGGAGGATCTGGATAAACTAGAATACTGGGCTGTAACAAACAGAATGAATTTCAACAGGGAGAAGTGCAAAGTTCTGCACTTGGGCAATAAAAACCAAAAATACAGGTATAAAATGGGGGATACTTGGATTGGCAGCACAACATGTGAGCGGGATCTTGAAGTAGCCATGGATCACAAGCTGAACATGAGTCAGCAGTGTGATGTGTCTGCAAAGAAGGCAAATGCCATTTTAGGTTGCATTAAGAGGTCTGTAGCTTCCAAGTCGCGAGAAGTTCTAGTTCCTCTTTATTCAGCATTGGTCAGACCTCACCTTGAGTACTGTGTTCAGTTCTGGGCACCTCACTTTAAGAAAGATGCAGCCAAGCTGGAACAAGTCCAGAGGAGAGCGACAAGAATGATCAGTGGGATGGAAGGGAAACCCTACAAGGAACGGTTGGGGGAACTTGGGATGTTCAGCCTGGAGAAGAGGAGGCTGAGAGGAGACATGATTGCCCTCTTCAGATACCTGAAGGGATGTCATAGGGAGGAAGGGGCTCATTTGTTCATAGCTGCTTCTGAAAGCAGAACTAGAACCAATGGGTACAAACTGCAAGAGAGGAGATTCCGGTTGGATATCTGGAAAAAATTCCTGACGGTGAGGGCTGTTCAGCAGTGGAACAGATTGCCAAGGGAGGTGGTGGACTCTCCCTCACTGGGGATCTTCAAGCAGAGGCTCGACGAGCACCTGTCGGGGATGCTCTAGGGGGATTTCCTGCTGCAGGCAGGGGGTTGGACTAGATGACCTACTAGGTCCCTTCCAACTCTATGATTCTATGATTATCCCATGTGGTAACGGGGTCTGCCTGTTGTGGACTGAATCATCCAATCCATGATTGATGCGACATGGGGAAACCTGGCCGGCCTGTTGCAGGAGTTGCCAATTTGAAGAATATACTCATTTTTAGATATAAGATGGAGCATCAAAGCATACATATCCAAACTGCATATAATACTAAGTAGATAAGGGCTGTGATCTTAACCACACTTTCCTGGGAGGAAGCCCTATTGAGCACAATGGGTCTTAGTTCTGAGTAGACATGGTTAGGATTGCAGCCATAAAGGAGTTGTAAGGTATTAGAAACCTTCCTCAGTGAGCTAGTGGATTCCAACATCTGTGGATTTCGGTATTAATTTATATACTGGATTTGTATCCCACCTTTCTCGGCAAGGCCGACTCAAGGCAGCTAGCAAACAAAGTAACAATGTATATAAAAACAATTTTGTATCGGGGCAGGGGATTTCCCAGGAATGGAAACATTATGAATAATGAGGGTCATTCTTTATACTCGATCACTTTTGGAAGAGATGAATGACACTTTTCCTACAAATTTTCCAATGTATTATTTTTATTAACTATTAGTTAATAGTTGTGGTTGGCGCAAGTGGTTAAGACACTGTGCCTGTTAATCAGCAGGCCAGGGTTTAAGACCCGGTTCCCCACAAGACAGGGTGAGCTCCTGTCCTTAGCCCAGCTTTGCAACGCAGCTGGAACCAATCATTATCGGCTCTGCTGTTCCACTGGACTATTTCAATGGTGTGGAGAGGTGGGATTTGCTGCTTGGGTAATAGCCTATCTCCATATCAATCTACCCAGGCCTTCATGCTTCGCACGCAGGGTTGAGCACGATACCATAGTCTTTCAAGACTGATAGATGCCAAGTTATTAGTAATAAAAGCTGGCCTCCGTCAGTCTTGGAAGACTATGGTATCGTGCTCAGCGCTGCATACGCTGCATGCGAAGCACGAAAGCCTGGGTTGGATTGTTATGGAGGATAGGCTGTTACCCAAGCAGCAAATCCCCCCTCTCCACACCACTGAATTAGTCCAATGGAAAGGCAGAGCCAATACGATTGGATCCAGCTGGTGTCACAGAGCTGGGCTAAGGACAGGAGCTCACCCTGTCTTGTGGGGCCGACCCGGGTCTCGAACCCTGGCCATTAGTAATAATGATCATCATTAATAATAATGATCATTAATATAATAATGATATTAATAATAATTAATATTAATATAATAATAGTAATAATAATAGTAATAATAATGATCAGTAGTAATAATGATCATTATCACTATAATTATAATGATCATTAATAATAATAATAATAATAATAATAATGATCATTAGTAATAATGATCACAACAAAAATCACATCTATGTGCATGACACTTTTACAAGAAAAAGGCAATTTCTGCTCCAAGGAACTTACAAAGAAACAAGGGAGACAACAGAGGGGGAGTGGTTGCATGGTGAAAGAGAAAAGGAATATGAACCTGTCATGTGTCGTTGTAGTAAGGTGGAGAGATTAGGGTGTAGTGCCAAAGTCTTCAGGGGGATGTTTAATCTAAAAGGGGAACTTGGGAAAAATTACAGATAAAACATCAGAGAGGTGATGTGGAAGGGAGTTCCAGACATAAGTGCCAGAGTTGAAGTCATCTGCAGAAGCACGAGACTTTAGGATGGCTGAGAGTTGGGGTTTCTGGAGGAGTGAAGATCATGGGGATCTGGGAACAGTGTTGCCATATGTCTTGAAAAAGAGGGACAATCCCAATTTTGGGGGACTCACATATTAGCAAACAAGACAGATGGTCCTGTCCTGGTTTTGCGGAAGAAAATTATGGCAACCTTATTTGGGCACCACTTCTTAACTAAACAGAGAGATAAGGAGGGTCAAGGGTAAGTGGGGAAGGTTGAAAGTTAAGACCTGGAGCATATGCTAATCTGGGAATAGATAGAAAGCAAACTTCAGGATTTAAGAAGATACATGATTATATCAGAACAACAAGGCAAATTATTTTGGCAGCAGAGTCTGACGCAGAATGGAGATGAGCTAGATACTGAAGCTGCGTTACTGCCTCCATTCATCATCTTAACTGTTATGCCTCTAATCAAATATCTGGTAAACTGAAAAATAGGACAAGAAGCATGTTTGGGGTTGGCAAGCAAAGGAGGATTTATGAATGCAAGTCAAGCTTGGCTGTGCAGCATGCAAGATGCCTTAATTTTGAGGCAACGGTTGTCACTGTAGAAGACCAGTGAAAGGCAGGCCACAGATGCTCTACCTCAGAGACCTTGGCTTAGTGTAACCTCCAGCTGAGGACATGCAATCAATCTTATTAAGAGCTTATTAGCAGCATCTCCCTTATGTTACTCAGTGATGAAAAGGAGAATCAAAACAAGGAACTCGGTGCTAAAAGGAAAATAAAAACAAAAAAACACCATCCCCAGCACAGACATTGAAGCATTAGTGGTCTCAGCTTCCCAACAGCTATATACGGGCAGGAAAAAATCAAAGACAAGACAAAAAGCAAAGGCGAGCCTTCAATGCAGTAGACACTGACCTCCTTCCCAGGGGCTGTACTGAATTATTTTTCCCTGCCTTTCAGGAAACCTTGGCGCTTCACCACTTTCCACTACGATTAACCCAAGCTCTGATCTGTGCAACCCTCATTCAGGAAATTTCTCCTTGTTTCTGATGCACTGCAAGGGATTTGGTGTATTACAGCTTTTTTCTTGCCTTTTTCCCCAGTTCAAAACTCTTTCTCTGACAGTATGGATCCCTTTTGGAGGTGTGGCGGAAGTTTAGGTATTTGCATGTATTTAATTTAGGAACAATGTTCAAGGGTGGATCCTGAGGATATACTTTTAACATTGGAATATCTAATTAACGATGGAAGAAGTGATCCCCGCTTTGATTTATATATAGATGGAAATGAATGGGTTTTAGCAACACATGAGCACGATCTCAGGCTCCTGCTACACAAATGTGGCAACAGGATTTGTATATCTTGCTGCGATGTGTGCTCCTTGAGACATCTGTGGGGCCACTCTGGGTGCAATCCTAAAAACACTTTCCTGGGAGTAAGATCCATTGAACACCATGAGACTTACTTTTGAGTAAGTGGGGTGGAAGAGAAACCCTACAAGGAAAGATTGGGGGAACTTGGGATGTTCAGCCTGGAGAAGAGAAGGCTGAGAGGAGACATGATTGCCCTCTTCAGATACCTAAAGGGCTGTCATAGGGAGGAAGGGGCTCATTTGTTCTTAGCTGCTTCTGAAAGCAGAACTAGAACCAGAGGGTAGAAACTGCAAGAGAGGAGATTCCGGTTGGATATCCGGAAAAAATTCCTGACTGTGAGGGCGGTTTGGCAGTAGAACAGATTGCCAAGGGAGATGGTGGACTCTCCCTCACTGGGGATCTTCAAGCAGAGGCTCAACGAGCACCTGTTGGAGATGCTCTAGGACAGTGATTTTCAACCAGTGTGCCGTGGCACACTGATGTGCCGTGGATAGTTCTCATGTGTGCCACGGGAATTTGGGGAGTATCGTTAATTTAACAGGAAAATTGGGGTATTTGAACAGCCCGGTGTGCCTTGTCAATGGTAAAAACAACTGATGGTGTGCCTTGAGAATTTAAATGCCTTGTTAGTGTGCCATGAGTTGGAAAAGGTTGAAAATCACTGCTCTAGAAGAATTTGCTGCTACATGCAGGGGGTTGGACTAGAAGACCTACTAGGTCCCTTCCAACTCTAGGATTCTATTATTCTATGAGTAAACATAGTTAGGACTGTGCTCTTTGTGTTAGAGAAGCTGACCTAGCTTGGCTTTGGCCTGATCCACAAGGGCTTGCATTCTTAAGTCTAGAGGATCAAGATTCCTTCAACAAATGTTAGTTGCCACTGTGAGGGCCAATTTTTAGAAAGAGTGCACTCAAGGAAGTAATTTGTTTGCAATATACAGGGATATCCATTTCATTTGTTTGTAATATACAGGGATATCCCACTTATTGGATGGATTAGGAGTGGAGCACAATCCAAAAATGAAACTGTTCAAAAGTGGAACCCAGTCTTTTTCAGCTTGCAAATGCAAAATGGCCACCAAAAAGACATAAATATCACTTGCAAAAGCCTAAAAAACATATTTATTATTAGCCAAAGTACATCACAAATTACAGTAAAATGAACAAGGGTGTGAGTGGGCAATGAATATCTTATGTATCTGAATGATGGTTTTTTTACTGAAAAAAGTCATAAGGTTTGATCATATCACCAAAACATGTTTGACCAAAAACAGTTTGATCATCATATAATATGTAAATCAACATTAGAGAAGACAATTTTAGCCTTTAGACCAGAAGAGACAGGTTGAAAGACTGGTACATATGTTGAATGAATAAGTTCTGGGTATAATTTTGAAAGAACAGAACCATCAGAAAACGAACCTTCAAAAAGTGGGGAATGCCTGTAGCCCAGTTCTAACCTTTCGGAGTTTACAGCATACATGTAGGGCTGTGCAGGATGTTTAATACATCCCAGCTCCATCCACTAGATGTTACTGGTTTATTGCATCAGTTTGATCAAAGTTTTCTTTTGGCTGCAATCCTACGGACACTTTCCTAGGAGTAAGATCCATTGAACAAAATGGGCTTACTTCTGAGTAGACATGGTTAGGCTTGTGCTCTTTGGGTTGTCCAGCCAAGCTCAGGCATTTTCCATCAGCTTGATCACACTTTTACTATCCACCTTCCCCCCACCCCATTTTGCTTAATTTCTTTTTCTTTTGAAATTTTAATAAACTATTTAGTTTTACTTACACTAAACATTTTCCACCTTTTTCATCTCATGGCACACTGATTTTGTGCTAAAATTGCCACATCATGTGTTTTTTATTAACCGCTGACAAGGCACACAGTGTTGCCAGTAAGGCACACGCAAATCCCCCAAGTGCTCTCCTAATAAAATGCCGTCCCCAAACTTCCGCAGCACACCTGCAGACCATATGTGGCACCCCAGAGTGCCACTAGACCATGTTAATGTGCAATTCAGTTGCACTTTATGTCATGGCAGAAGATACAAATTACCATGGTCCTTTTCTGTTCAGCTGTTGATCCAGTAAAGAGAAAGCAGGGAGCAGGAAAGGAGGCACATGCTTTAATCACTAGACACTACTCCCTTGGTTAGCCTGCCTTCTCTTGAGACTCTTCTCTTTTCCCTGACACTCCTCATGCATGGTCATTTGCAGGCTCTTCATGCAATACTTCTGCTGTGTTCCTGTGCAGATGTGAATCAGTAGGTGACAGGAACATTCCACTTAATTCTCATGGGATGTCCCTCCAACCAGAAGGACTGGAGAAAAGAGGACAAACAGTGCAATCCTAAACCTGTCCAAAGGGCTGTAATGGCACAAGTGTAAGATGCAGTCCCTGTTAATAGGCAGGCCGGGGTTCCAGATGCTGGTCCTACAAGATGGGGTGAGCTCCCATCCTTAGCTCAGCTCCTCCCAGCCTAGCAGTTCCAAAGTATGGAAATGCAAGTAGATTAATAGGTACCCCTTAGTGGGAAGGTAAAAACAGTGTTCCGTGCTTCAGTCATGCCAGCCCCATGACCATAGAAGTGTTCTTGGACAACACTGGCTCTAAGGGCATTTGAACTGGGTTAAGCAGCCACCCTACAGTTGGTCATGACTAGCAGAACAACTTACAGGGGACAACTTTATCTTTAAGCCTTTCTACTCAGAAATAAGTCCTACTGCATTCAGTAGGCTTTCTCCCAGGAATGTTTAGGATTTAATCTGACACCTTTCATTATTTTCATTTGTATATTATTCCACTGTCTAAAACACTTTTCTAAAACAAAGTAAATGAATTCATGAGCTATTTAATCTGATGCCCATGGTGCAGTGGGGAAAGCTCATTAGATGAGTTGATGCAATTACTGCTGTTACCACAACCATCTCTATAAAACATGGATTTCATTTTATTAATGATTTACTCCAAGTTGCCACTTCAAACCTTCAACCTAGCCAGGCCAGGAGGGCTGCAGTAAGATCACAGAGAGCCTTTCAGAAGAATCACACCAACCTGCTTACTGTAGGACATCAAATACCACCATCAGGAACAATAATGTAATTAACTACAGGAATGCAAAGAAGAAGCTCAGTATGGCTGCAATCCTAAAGACACTTTCCTGGGAAAGTGAACACAATGGGGCTTACTTTTGAGTAGACATGGTAAGGATTGTGCTTTGTGATTCAGATCATGTAATTACACAGACTTGCAACTTAGGGTCAGAAAAACCTTTTTCAAAATTTATGATGTTTTTATATGCATTTTATATAATTAAAAAAATTACATCCATTTTTCTCCAGTTAGTTTTGGAAGATATGGCAGAGGCTTAATTTCAAGACAGTAAAATGAGTGTTGGCCTGTGTTGTTAATCAACCATCAAATGACAGAGAAAATATCTATTCTGTGACTTTGGAGGCTTTTGTGCAAGTATTGATTTTATCATATGTGGAGTAAATCTATGGGGAGAACATTTGTCTTCAGAGGTGTGTGGGTTTTTTTTCCTTTTTGTCCATCTTTTATCACCACCGCAGTACCATGTCTAGAAAATCCTAACCTGTTGAATGTCTGCCTCTCATTACAGCTGTTAATGGAAAATGGACCTTGCCAAGGGGTGAGGGGATGAAGCAATCCTATGAACTATAGGTCTTATGAACCACATTTGAACAGTAATCCTATGAGCCACACTAGCTAGCTCTTGTGGTAACATGAAGTGGCTTACTGTACTGGGTCAATTGTTTTTGCCTAGTACAAAACTGTATATTGTATTAAATATAACATACATATACAATACTGATTTATGTATACACCAGATGGGACTTGTGGACAGGGTATTGATCAAAAGTATATATACCTTTATCAGTCAACAGCCATGGTTTATTAGTTTTGCTGGGGGAAACAAAAGGTAAAAAGAATCATTAAATCTGTGGATAAGTTCGAAGATAATAATTATTATTCTACGAATCTTTGAATTACTTATATTTAACCATTTACCTATTTGAAAGTTGATCACAGAATAATACAACAAATGGGTTCTAATGCACTTTGCAACTATATTAGATTGGTGTGCCTTTGAAATCCTATCAGCTATTGGCTCTGAACATATCTATTGAAAGCTGTCTAGTAAAAGAGCAATTTTTGGCCTCAGGAACATGTGCACCTTGTTTTGCTTTTTCTTAAGACATCCAGAGGACCAAGCAGTAATGTATGTAGAAAGAATTTCACACAAGTTCAAGTTGGGCATTCATTCTTCCTTTGCCCTCAGGACCAGGCATTTGGGTTGTTATTTGAAGTTGTCCACCATGATTAACTCTTCCATTTGGGACTGGTGAAGCAGTGTAGGCTTGTTTTCCTATATGGCCGTGAGAGCACCTTTCTTTGTCCTTTGTCTGTGACATTCATGCTGAAAGGGGCAATGCGCTTGCAGCCAATCAGGCACTTCAAATAGGAGCAGAAGTGGCATAGACCGTGCTATCAACATTTGAAAGGCTTCAGCAGACAGGCTATTTTTCTAAATAGCCATCCAAAGGAATGAACAAAAATAATTTAGGAATGCCAGATTAGAAAGAAGCTGTTTCACTTCAGTATTATGGGGACTGTCTTATGGGAACAAGTCTTACAGGGAGTAGAATCATAGAGTTGGAAGGGACCCAGTAGGTCATCTAGTCCAACCACCTGCCTGTAGCAGGAAATCCTCCTCTAGAGCACCTCCAACAAATGCTGGTTGAGCCTCTGCTTGAAGATCCCCAGTGAAAGAGAGTCCACTACCTCCCAATGCAATCTGTTCCATTTTTTGTCTGTGCAAAAACTCAGGAATGCCCCTTTAATTTTCAAGCAGAAAGTACAGTACTTTTTAATTTTAAAAAGCTAGCTTGGGACCACTTAACACATGGAAAATTTCCTAAATGTCTATGAGTACCTTGCAGGCAAAAGCATAACCAAAAGCCCTTATGCCTGCGGCCATGACATCATAGCATCATATGACATCACAATGTCCCTTATGAATGAAAAAGAGAAGAAAGGGGGCTTAAAGTGTTGCAATGAGCAACTCTTCCTCCAGAAAAACCATAAGGACAGAGGGTTATCTCCACATTCTCCAGAAAGGAGGACATGCCAAAAGCTTTGCACACCCCGCCCTGGCGTAATTATGCCTCTGCTCTGTGGCCCACTGCATGCACACCACCACGTGTGCTTGTTCAATACATATCCTTAAGTGATGGGCAAGTGAAGGATACTCAAACAAGAACAAATCTTTAAATGCATGAGGTGGAATTTATAAGTTTTCGGTGAAAATGTACACAGCTTTCATGTGGATATTTTTGTTCTATTTTGTGATCCACTGCAGGAAATTATTGTGATCCATCACAGGAAATAGTACTAAACAATGACAAAAACTGCAGAAAAGTAAAAAAGCAATTTCTGCAACCTTTAGAATTGTTGTGGAAATAACTCCTGGGATGGACAGCTTTAATGTACACCTAATTAATGTAATTTGCTTGAAAATAGTGGTATCGGGCCACACGTAAGTGACATGTGGCCCAAGAGATCTGAGTGATCTCCTCCTAAGGGTTAAGCACTCTGATGATCTCATATTTTATCTTAAGTATGTGCTATAAGGATATGTGTTATTTATGTACAGGAAAATAAAGGAAAAGATGAAGATGAAGGGATGAACCCCTCGCGTAATCTCCTGTGTGTTAACACTGGTAAACAATTAAAGCTAGTTTGTTGTTTTGGTTTGCTGTTAATGGACAAACAAAAGAAACTCTGAGCACAATCCTAACCATGTCTACTCAAAAGTAAGCTCCATTGTGTTCAGTTGGTCTTACTCCCAGCAAAGTGTCTTTAGGATTGCAACATCTGTCTCCTGCAGAAAAATTCTTCAGGGATTTCTGAATTACAGTCACACAACTCAGCATTTGGAACAGTGAAAATAAAATTTAAAAAAAAGAAAGGAAAAAGTCTGCTTGATATTTCAAGAAGATTATGCCAATATTACGCTTTTCTTGCTTTTTCTTATGTCATTAAGCAACTTCAGTGACAAACTGAACACTTAACAATTATACAGAACTTTCAGTATGAAAAACACTTTGGGCAAAATCCAGAGTAACTACAGGGAGTCCTTGCTCCAGTGTAAAAACAACTTACTCTGGATTCCAGTATGAATTTCCCATAGGTTTTCACTAGGTGGTGCAGTAACTACGGGTGCACGTAAAGTCCCTTACGTGCTCCTGTAGTTACTCTGGATTTAGGGGTTCCTGTCTATCATCTTGACGCAATCTTTTCAGTAGTTCCCAAACTATGAGCCATGGCTTCCTGAAGATCTATGAAAGCCAGCAAGGGGACCTACAGAAGCCTTGCAAAAACTCTGTACTGTATGATGTGTAAGACAGTAATTCCAATGGGGAGCTGTGGCCAATGGCCCTGTTTAAGTCAAGGGAACTGCGAGTCAAAAACTTTTGAGAACCACTACTATATGGTGGGAGACAAGAAAACCCCAATGATCTACACCCCTTTCAGGGAGGACAACAACACAGCTGCTAGTAACAAAAGAAAAACTCAGACTGCCTAGTCTAATAATGTTATATATGTCATGTGAAGGTTGACCCTTACCTGCACTTAGAAGATACTGATAGCTGTACTTTTATTACTCCACTTGCTCGCCAACTCTTGTAACTGAAAAATTATCAGCTGAATATTTTATATGGACTCTAAGTTGACTCCCACAACTCAAAACTTCTGCTATGAGATTGGAAAGAGTTCGATAACACGGTAATGTATATAGGCAAGGGCAGCTCTCTTGCACTAGCTGTGATGGCATTGTTGTTTCTTAATGCAGGTGCAAGAAAGATCTCATTACACACAGGGCATCTTGTTTTTCAGATTCCTTTGGCTTCTGAGGCTTGTAAATACACAACAGTCCTTAAGATCTGTTCAACTTTCAAATCTAAGTTCACAGCACCATATTCTAACTGAGCTGTTTCAGGTAACTGGAGAAACAGAGATGTCAAGATTAGTTTTCTGGTGTGTGTTACTGCTTGGTTAGAAATCTCACCTCTTACAGTCAACAGAAGAAAAGGAACTTTACAATGCACACTGAAGAGCAACATTAAGTTGTGATTCATTAGGAAATGCCTGGTACTTCAGAGAACATTTGCAGGATCAACAGCCAGTTGACACCTGTCCATATCAACAAGTATTGTGGACAAGGCTGTCTTATGATGAACATCTTCAGAAAACCAAAAGTAAAAACTGTGCAAACATGGATATACAGGAGAGTGCAATCTCTCAGTTTTATTCTACAGGTCTATCCAAAATTATTTGCGAGAAATTATTTCATGATTCAATGAACTCCAGTTGTCATTGTCACTCTCCTCCCACACTGTTGCAAGTTTAATGTTTAAATCTGGCTGTGCACATGCCTGCCTACTCACTAGTCTTTGCTAATAGCCACTCCTTTCATTTCCACATGTCAGTTTCATGCCACCCATTTCACTGTCTCACCCAAACATGTTTATCTAAAGCTTCCTTTCAATTTTTTTTGCTTACTATAAAGATATTTTCTTTCCTAGAGGCAACTGCTGGCCTTTATCTTCTGAATTTTGTAGCATTTGTGCCTGTTTGCCTGTGTATTACAAGAGCATGCCTACACAAAAACTCAATACTGTGCTGCTGTCAGCATATTAGCATCAACTGAACAACAAGAAGCAGCAAGCACATATACAAAAAGAACCAGGGGATGTGTATATTTGCACATGATTGTATAATTTATGTGAATACCACCACAATCCTGGAATGCTATTTTGAATGATAGCAAGAACAGCATAAGCTGCTGGTCAGCTTTTATGGCTTCAAGACATCTGAATTACATGGAAAAACTCTGCTTAGGTTCTGGTAAATCTTCATGCAAGCATGGTATATGTGATATAAAAGCTCTCATGCTAACAAAACAATAATGTTTTTTATTTGCTAACAATAAAAAAGAATTTTTACATACTGGCAATAATATGTTGCATTCAAATATTATATAATGCCACCCTCTTGTACTTCTGATCACTTCCCACCCTCTTCATCATGTGATGAGGATACGGCACATATGGCTATGGATACAGTTGGATATGGCAAATGAGCTGGTTTCCCATAATCAACTTACATTCTTTGGACATTCCTACTTCAAAGCACTTCTGCAGTCTGCAGTACTGGCAACGGTTTCTTGTGACTTTATTAATAACACAGTTCTTATCTCGGTGACATGTATAAACCATGTTCTTCTGAATGCTTCTGCGGAAAAAACCCTGTAATCAAGCAGAAAAAAAGAGAAGAGAGGCATGAGGTGAAACCTCTCATCATGTGGCCAGTTGTTCTCGGAAGTGACAGAAAGGGTTGCAGCATCATAACTAGGTCGAATAACCTTCAAACTTTTATGAAATATTCAACAACAAATGTTTCTCCTTGTGTGGGAAATACAGATTTGTTAAGATAGACAATACTGTTTGCCAATCTGGTAAAAACACTCAGGAGTTGCTGAACAGCAAGTATTCAGAAAATAATGAGTGCAAAATCATGGCTTGCACATTAAAACCAGGTCTGACTCTGCCACAGTACAATGGTAAGGAAATTTCCTTATCATATGGATAGCTTGCTATCTCTGGGTGAGCAGATGTCATAATAAAAAAGAGAACAAGGCCCCCCCAAAATGTAAGATATCCTAGGAATATATAGGGTATCACAAAATCAAAGCTAAAACAGTCACATATATTGCTGTAATGTGGTTAATTTAAACCACATTAGGCTTTCATAAGTTAGGCTTTCCAGTTAGGCTTTCATAAGACCAGGCATAAGTTCTATGCTGACCTGGGGTGGCACAAAAGTACCATAAGGCAAATCTGCCCAACTCCTGGGGGGCCAGTGCACAGGCATATGCTAGCCTCCCCACACCAACATGGGAAGATATAACAGGTGAGTTGGGCCAGCCTAAACTGGTTAAAACTGAACCCTATATTCCTTATTATTACATTTAAAACTATTACATACAGGAAACTTATTGGACCAGAGCACAGTCCAAAAGTGAAAACCATTGAAAAGTGGAGACAAGTCTTTTTCAGGTTGCAAATGCAAAAAGACCACAAAAAAGACAAAAGTATTAACTTGCAAAAGCCTAAATAACACATATTTATTAATGCGTAGTTAAATTACACAACAAATTACAGTAAAATGAACAAAGGCAAGTATGGGCAATGAATAACTTCTACGTATATGAATGATGGTTTTCTTCTGAAGAAAGTCATAATGCCAAGAACAGTTTATCACCATGTCACATGCAAATCAACATCAGAAGACACAATTTTATCCTTTAGACCAGCAGAAAAAGGTTGAAAAAAATGGTATGTGTTGAATGAATGAGTTTTGAATATAACTGAAAAGTTTTGCAAGAGTGGAGCTGTCAGAAAATGAACCATCAGAAAGTGGAGGACGCCTATAATTTATTAAGTACAAGAATGTTTCTTGCTGTCTGCTTACAAGGAAAAGGAGGACAATGAAGATTTTTTTTTCTAGAACATAAAACTAAGGAAAGGCCATGTCCTGGAAAAAGAAGACAGCTATCAGATAGCAGCTATCTGATCAGGATAAATAGGTTGTCTTCACATCTGCTAGGGTTGTGTTCCAGGAACCTTCGCAGATGCCAATTTTTGTGTTAAAAGCAATTCAAAGATCAGACTTATCCTTCAATCCAGAGTAACTACAGGAGCACGTAAGAGACATTACGCGTACCCATAGTTACTGCACCACCTAGTGAAAACCTATGGGAAATTCATATTGCAATCCAGAGCAAATTGTTCTTACACCGGAGCAAGGACTCCCCGTAGTTACTCTGGATTGCACCCAAAGATTCAAAGATTAGGCATGTATTTTAAAATAGTCCATGTATTGTGGTAATGTGGCATGCCATGAATCAACTTCCCTCTCCCAGACTTAAAATAGCTTCATTTAAGTTCTTCAGCTGAATGCAAAACAATTGAGACAGCAATTGGGACAGAATAAAAAGCAATAGGGAAGTGATTATTACCATATATACTCGCATATAAGCCTAGTTTTATGCGAGGCATATAAGCCTCGCATAAAAACCTACCTTGGCTGATACACGGGTCAGTAAAAAAATTAAGAAAAATGGCGGGTGCGACCTCCAGTGTGCCCCCTCACAGGCTCTGCAGCCTCTCCAGCTGCTGGCGCTGGCTCTCTGGACTGCGGAGGAGCCCACTGCAGCCAAGCCCCTCCTCAGGTACTTCTTTGTGGGCCTCTCTTCTGAGTAGACATGCCCAGGATTAGGCCCTGAGGCTACAAGGCCAGCCACACTTTCCTGCTGTTACTGCATTTCCCACCCTCGGCTTATACTCGGGTCAATAAGTTTTCCCAGTATTTGTGGTAAAATTAGGTGCCTTGGTTTATACGCGGGTCGGCTTATACACAAGCATATATGGTATTTTGCATTCACAAAGAGAAGGGCAAACTGGAAGGCCTCATAAGACCTATCAGAGGCCTTCTGAAGCATTGGGAGGCTGTGCAAACCTCCCCAAGCCTCAGGACATAAATGGAAGGCACTCCTAGTTGCTTTTCGAGGTCCTCTGTAGGCCCTTCAGACACAGGTTTGGAGCCCATGTTGTTTCAAATCCACAGGTACCAAACCTGCAGATAAGGAGGACCCTATGTATACACAAATTCAATCAATCAATCAATCAATCAATCAATCAATAAAACATAAACAGGCATAAAAAATTAAAGTAGCTCATAAAATTGAGTGGAAATTATTATCTTGATTTGTGGAAGTCTTTGATTCTCCCTTTTTTAAGTTTATCCCCTTACTTTTTGCACTGAGATTTAAAGAATTAAAGAAAAAAGATTTAAAGAATCTTTTAAGATAGGGTTGAGATTGAACTTGTCACCATCTTTTATAGACCAGAAGGGTCTATAATATAATACAATGTAAAAATGTTCCTGAGGACAAGGGAACATTTTCGAAAGATGTACTTCTTTCGTATAACGTGGGGGACAGTAGCTGAGTAGGTGGGACAATCAAGAGAAATAGAAAAAACATCACGAAAAAGCAAAAGCACTCTCAGGTCATGCAAACGTCTCCTTAGTTCCAAGCTCAAGTTTTCTCTGCGTTTATAGAGAACCAAAACACCAATGTATTTGAACAAAATGAGCCATCCAATCTACAGGACAAGGGAAACAGGACCCACAAGATAGTCATTACAAGAAGGGACACTCTAGCCATTTGACTTGCATTTATAGGTCACTGTTTGATAGTTGTCCTGTTAGGCTACCAGACCTAGGTGATCCTTTTAACCCAGGGTTTAATTACAATTGCTCAAGAAGGAAAATGAGAAGGTCCTCTCTCATTTACGGGAACTTGACTTTGCAACCACAGAGGAAGGCATCAGTATTTGTTTCTCTATTAGCAACAGAAGGTAATACATATGTGTCCATTTTCTTTTATATTAACAATGAAGATTATCTCCTGTACTGTATTATAACCTCTAACCTGATCATCTGATTAACGTTAACTAAATGCTTCAGCACTGTTAGAGCTAAATAACCAGTAGCCCAATCTTATCCTATGCCCTCCTGCACAAAGGCAGCCAATTCAATAAGGAACATGCCAGATCCTATGGGGTGTGAGTGTGTTTGTGTGTGTGTGTGTGTGCGTGGGGAAGGTAATCAGACCCTCCGTAGGAAGTCAAAATTTTTTTGGAAATATATAATATCTGGTTGCTATAATGTGTTGCCAGAATGCATCTAAACTTGACAGACACCTCTCATTTCTTAGTATGGTGACAACCTAACATCTTTTATCCGCTAAGCATCATATAAGGTTTATTTTAAAAAAAACTAGTAAAATGTACCCACGTCGCAGGAGTAAAATACCCCTCGTAGAACATTCCCCCATTGCACAACACCCCCATTGCACAATATCCATCCATGCGCAACACCTCCCATTCACAACACCCCCCGTGCGCAACACCACCACTGATGTGCAACATCCCTTCCCAGTGCACCTTCTCTCCCAGTGCAGCAGGCACTGGGCACCAAATTGGTTGGAGTCTTCGATGTTAAGTATAGGACAAAAGCACATTGCACCCCTTTAAGAGTTAAATTTCTCAACATTGGTTCTTGGTGGGTGTTGATGTCACATAAGGAACTCCCTCCTTGAATTTCATGCTTCTAGGTCCAATGGTTGGGGGGTTGGGACAGGGCAGTGATCAGTCAGGAAAAATATAGGGAGGAAAACATGTTGCAACCCCCTTCCGGTTGGAATTTCCAAAAACTGGTTCTTAGTGGGTGCCTCCATCATGGAAAGAACACCAACCCCAAATTTCATGTTTCTAGGCCTGGTAGTTTTCACTGGGTGTTGATGAGTCACTGAGTGAGTTATCTATTTTATATAGATAAAATCTGCAAAACATAAAATGTTTTGGGTCTATATTTAATAGGAATCACATGTTACATGTTTGTGGTTCTGAATACGCTATACTAGACCTTTTTTCCTCTAAATAACATAATGTGGAAAGTTTTCAGCCAGGCCCACTCCTCTGAGGTATATTGCATGTAAAATATACTGTTCCTGCTACCCCTTTCAACATCACCACATACCTCTACTTCTGTTGGTGGCCATATTTCTTTCTACGTCACTAATCACTCTGTTTATCTTGTTTCTATGTCCTCCATGTTTTATCCACACAAAAAACCAATCCAAAAGTTACAAGTGTGATGTTACCATCACTTAAAAAAACTGCTCCTATGTAATCAAGTCAGGGAAAGATCCATGTCATAAGGCAGGGTTTCTAACCTCCGGTCTGGAGACCACTGGTGGTCCTTGGCAGCTGCCTGACCGGTCCGCGAGAGGACTCCTCTAAGTGCCTCTTCCCCTTCTCACAGCAGGAGGGCTCTGTCGGAGGATTACAGCCTCAGAGACCAATCCTATGTCTGTCTACTCAGTAGTAAGTCCCATTTAAGTCAGTGGAACTTACTCCTAGGAACGTGTGAACAGGATTGCAGCCTCAGAGTCCAATGCAATGCCTATCTACTCAGAAATAAGTCCCATTATAGTCAATGAGGCTTACTCTCCAATAAGAGTGACTAGGATGGCTTTGTGCATTTTCAGTGCATCCTGCACAGAAAAGGGTTGAAAATCCCTGCTCTGAGTAGACATGTGTTGAGACATTGGGTTCTCACCTACAATCCCATCCACAGTAACTGAGCAATAGCTCTATTTATTATAATGGGATCTACAGATGGAGACAGCTGTGCTGTGCTCTCGGTGGGGAAGCTCTCCCTCCAGGTTGCCAGAGGCAGAACTCTCCCCCTACCCCTGTGCTGGTCCCTGGAATTTTTCTCTCCACGGAACCAGTCCCTGGGGCCAAAAAGGTTGAGGACCACTATCATAAGGGATGTATGAACTTGCATACATGTGGAGTGCATTACAGGAACTATCAGACTTGGCCCCAAAGGGCCACCTGAAGGTGCCTCCTGCCTCCCTGAAGCAAAGACAATGAGGAGGAGACAGAGGAAGAAGAGTCAGATGATGACAGAAGAGGCTGTCTAAGCTCACCAGATATCACCACCACCTTCTTCTTCTTCTCAGCCGAAGAAGGCGGTGGGGTGAGCTGAGAAGCCTGCTGTCACTGCAACCATTTATTTCTCATCCCTCTCTCTTGGGTATCGTTTAACTCCTAACCCTGTGCGAGTACTGCCAGGTTTCATGGCCTACGCTGGATCCAATGCTGAGTAGGAGGCCGCAGGTGGTCACCTCGCAGTGAGGGGATATTTTTCCTATAGCTCAAATAACACTGTAGCCTGCACTGTGAGGCTATTCAGATTTGTACCAGCTATTATATACTGTAGTAGGTACAAATCTGCACAGGGAAAGCTGCCTTGGATATTCTTTTTTTAAGAAGAAAGGTTGGGATATAAATCAAATAAAATTTTAAGGAGAACTAGAAGGGAAGAGTAAAGCTAAGCTACCCCTTCTCTCACCTGCCATTTCTTCCTTGAAAATGTTCTCCCTACCCCTATATTTGCACTATAAGGCTGCAATCCTAACCATGTCTTCTCAGAAGTAATCCCCATTGTGTTCAATGCATCTTACTCCCAGGAAAGTGTGTTTAGGATTGAAGCCTAAGGCTAGCAAAGAGTTGAGAATACCATATTTGGCTCCTAACATCCAGTCTCTTAACTGATCAGATCTCAAGGCACTCTTTCCTATCTCTGGTTATCTCTGTGCAGAATTTGAATATAAATTTTTTTGGGGGGTAGGGGGTGTATTCTTTCACCATGGGTCTTGAATGGCACAAATACACTGGCTGCAATTTTGACTTGTGATTTTGGCATTTCCCTCCAGGATCCTTACTTTCACTAAGATGGAACGTATAATTCATAATCTGAAATAACAATAATAATAGTAATCATAAAATGCCTTTAAATTAATAGCCAGTGGGGTATGAAGTCACATAAGTTATTTTTTAAAAGAATCCATTTGCCCACATTTCGCTCTATTTATTAGTGTTGAGTACTCTTACAAGGGGATGTATTATGCCTGCGAGGCAGATGGAATTTGCATGAACAATTCTCATTAGTGTTAATGGGTGCTACAGGACCCACATAAATCCTCCATGATCGGAGCACAGGTGTGTGTCGGTGACAAAAAATAAGCAGGACGGATGCTATCCTTGCCACGCCAAAACGTTCACACAGCAATATATTCCAAACGGCGCATCTTATTTGCCTTTTAAATATCACCAGCCAAAGAGGAGAGGCCGAAGAACGTTGTGTTCAGTGTGCAGTGCACTGCCAGTACAGAAAGAACTGGTTTTAATACGGTGAATAGTAAAGGGAGGGGGGAAACCACACCAATGAAAGTGCAGCACAAAGCCTGAATTAATTTGGCACTGTGGTGGTCTACTTTAAAAAAAAATCAGATCACAACTGCATATCCCGATGGAGAGAACTTGCTCTGAATGTTCATCCTTTTCTCCGTTCTCCACTCTATGGGTGAAATCCAGAGTAACTATGGGGAGTCCTTGCTCCGGAGTAAGAACAAGTTACTCTGGATTGCAATATGAATTTCCCATAGGTTTTCACTAGGTGGTGCAGTAACTACGGGTGCACATAATTACGTGCTCCCATAGTTACTCTGGATTGTGCTCCCGTGGTTACTCTGGATTGTGCCCTATGTCATGTTTCCAAATTACACTGGGCTGCAGCGCTC
The DNA here is from genome assembly GCA_030015325.1 of Cryptoblepharus egeriae. Taxonomy (NCBI): domain Eukaryota; kingdom Metazoa; phylum Chordata; class Lepidosauria; order Squamata; family Scincidae; genus Cryptoblepharus; species Cryptoblepharus egeriae. The sequence goes on along the minus strand of JAREYC010000004.1, from coordinate 38,123,527 downwards.
CTCCCTCCACTTACCCCCCCCCCCCATATCCCAGCATCTTCTTATCTTAACAGGAGATGGATAGTGTATCACTCTGGCCATGTCGCATTAGGTGTCCTCATTTACAGATTGCAAGAAAGAAGAGGGGGAGAAAAAAGCCAGCCGGGCATAAATTATTCAAAATCTATTGTATCTGTGTGTGTTCTCTGAGCATTCACCACTGGCAAAGCAGGCGGATTATTTTTCACTTTTAATTGTGCTGATACCTTATCTGCAGCACTGAAAGTGGAAACTGGTATGTGAAACCGCATGTACTGGAGGAGCAAATAAAGCCAGTTACGAGGTCTATTATTTAAAGCCAAAGTGACCCTTTTAGACAATATTACTTTAACACAATGCTCCCCCCCAAAAGGCAACCTTGTTACTATTTACTTTTGTAGTGCTTCATGTTAAACATGAAAGAGTTTAATTCAGGGATAGGTTGCTTAAAGGAGATCTGAACACATTTAATAACCAGTGTCACAAAAGACTTCAGAATGCCATCTGGGCACAAAGGAAGTCTTTGTGTGTATCAAGCTCTCTTTCATAAAATGAAGCCTCTTCACTCAAAGTTCAAGGGCTTTTTACAAATACAAATCCTATGGAACCTATTGCCTTGTTAACAAATACTGTTAAAAATGCACCAAAAATCTGCATATGCAAATTACTTGGTTCCTTGTGTTTGGATACAGATAAATCCAAAAAAGGAAGTACCATAACATCATTTAAAATCTACAGTTATATAGGAAAAGAAAAAAGTACTTTCTGGGTTGGCAGAATTTTTTAGTTTTTAATTGCAGGAATGTGTCGCCTGCCATTTCAGGCACTTCATTCTTTTTGCAAGGTTGGATGTATCAAAAAATAACAAGTGGCAATTTTGCCTTGCAGGTTGGTAGAGGTAGATGCATTTTGAAACGTAATAGCTTGGTGCAAGTGCATTAGTATCGGGAAACATGCATTGTGATCATCCATGGTTCCTGCAGCCGGTCTAAGAATTCATCTTTTTTAGATTTAGGAAGAAGAAACCCATCTGAATGTCAGGTAATGTGCCCTACTAGCATAAAGTATCCACATAGTCTCATTCATGATTACTATCAAAGTGCTCGGCTTATGTGAGTCTCATTTAAATCAACCTGGCTAAAGAGATCCAAGCGAAAGCCAAATTAGTACAAAGTTCTGCCTAAATCCAGCCTGGCTAATACATGCTCAAGAAAATATTTTTCATCTGTTTAGATTAAAGGGTTTAAAGGGATTAAAAGGTGCTAGGATCAGACCTTGAAATAGCCCCTGGACCTATAATAGTCACAAGATTTCTCTAAATGTGGCTTCTTTCAACATTACAGTGCTGTGGGAAATTTCTAATGGTGGTGTCCACACAAAGTGCCCCACGCGGGGTGAACGGTACTGAAGTGGCATGACAAATATGCCTGATATGTGCCAGCCTCTGTTCTTCCCATTCCTTGGGCTGGAATAGGAAGAAGGAGGAAAGGAGCACAAGGTGAAGTATGGAAGTGTACAATGCACTCTAGCCAACCATTCACGTCCTCTACTACTCAATGATTTAGGTGCAATCCTAAGAAATTTAGGCCAGCCTAACTCACCTTGTCTACCTTCCATGATGTGTGGGAAGGTCGGCGTATGCCTGTGCATTGGCCTAAGCTCTTTGCCCCAGGAGTGGGGCAGAAGTCTCTTACTGCACTTTTGTGACACCCCCATGTCAGCCCAGGATTTAGGCCAGCCTAAGTGGAGATTAGGATTGCAACCTTACAGCACAATCCAGAGCAACTAATCTGTCCACATAAGAGCCCTTGGGTTGCCCTATCTATCACTAGGTTGGAGCAACTGCAAGATGCTCCAGCCCAGTTACTCTGGAAGAGGCTTAGGGCAGAGCAAGGCAAGATAGGGTGCCCTAAGAGAGGTGGACCTGCTCTGCCCTAACTGGGGCAGCCTAAGCAGCTCAGGAGAGGCAAGTTGAGGGCATGTTTAGCACTGCTTAGGGCAGAGCAGTTACTCTGTATCCAGAGCCTGTTTCCAAGGCAGAAATGCCCTCTTCCAGCTCCTCAGAGATATACCACCTCAGGAGCAGATATAGTAATGAGTAGACCCATTAGGGTCCATGATAAGGCCTGAGTAAGAATGGCAGTGTTGACCAAAAATCTGAGTTCTTGGCCAGCCTAGCTGCAACCCCTGCCTCTCAACCTCAGGATATGGAACAAACTACGGCTGCCCACAAAGCTCAGGATACAGCAGGCCACTCCAAGAAGCCCCTTGTATTCACTGTAGAATGTACTGGCATCTCATCAGGGACGCCTTATAAGGCAGGCACCCAGTGGCGTCACCAGACTGGTGCGGCTGGTGTGGGCTGCATTGGGTGATGCACTCTGTATGGGGTGATGTGCCAGAGGAGTTTGACTGTCCTTTGGCAGGCCCCGGGCGTCAGCATGCCCACTCAGGCCTGCTCAAAGGCGGAGTAGCAGCCAGAAGCTGCTGCTTGTCCTTGGAGCTGGCCTGAACGGCCAGCTAAGATGCACTGCGCAGAAACAAACTGAGCATGCAGAACAGCTTCAGAGGAGACTTCCGTAGAGCGGAGGAAGTCTGTGCCTCTGCACGGCCATTTGGCCTTACTAAGGAGGCGGAGCGGCAGCCAAATGGCTTCAGAAAGAGTACTGCACAGGTACCAACTCTGATGCCTGCACAGTCTCCTCTGAAGCCAAAAAAGTACTGTGCAGGTGTCAGAGATGGTACCTGTGCACAACTCTTTCTGAAGCCAGTTGGCTTCAGAAACAATTGCTCAGGCACCAGCTTTGGTGACTGCGCAGTCCAGGTAGAGGGGTGCGCGCATCCCAGGGGTGACGCACAGACTTCCGCACTGGGTGATGCGCAGAGTCATGTCACCACTGTAGGCACCACATCTGTTCCTTGTTCAGTGTGATCTGAGGGGTGTCTCCTCAAGGAGCAAGTCCTCCCCATGTGTCAATTACTTAACATGCTATGGAGCAGTTAGGGCAGCCCAGGCTTCCTGAGTCTCTGGATGCAGCATAACTTTCTGCTCTGGATACAGAATAGTTAGGAGAGAGCAGTTAGGGCAGAGCAGGCTGAACTTGCTCTGGATTGTGCCCTTAGTCCACCAACCTTCTCTCCTCCACACTTAACCTGGAGAAACCCTGGAAACTTTGGCCTTCTGATCATGATGGCATGCAGGAAAGTGGAGCTGTAAGTTTGGTCCACATGCGAAATCTGTAATCTTATGTAGCCCGCATTGATAAGAACAGCCAGTGGCCCAGTAGGTCAAAGGACCAGTTGAGAAAATTGTGGAGTACTGATTTGGGAAATGAAGGCAGCTAAACATGCCCAGATTAAAATAGAATTTCTTGGCAGGTGAACATTACAGTGAGCTGGTGTTCACCACTTAGCTAAAATGGCTATGCACAATTACTAAATAAATGGGAAAGTTAAAAAGAAGCTACAACTGATAACAGTGTTGGAGGTGTAATGATAGAGGGGAGAAATCCTTACAGAGGTACCAAGAATGCTGTACTATAACACCTCTCTTTTGAGGGAATGCACCATACATCACACAACACATGAGCCTCCTGGGTTCTCCATTACATATACATACAGTGAACAATGTTTATATTTGAAATAGAAAACTCTCAGACACACACAGAGACAAACACTACAGCTCCCAGGTGTGTTCCCATAACATATCCCTTAACATATCCCTATGGTTACACATAGCCATTTTCAAACAGTTCTGTGTTCGCTGTGAGACATGTGGTCAACATCAAGTAAAATGATTTGGATGCAGAAATGTGAACTGGTTAGATAGTTCTGGCCCTGATGTACTTATCCAATTTAAAGTTAAAAGCTTAACTAATTGTAAGGTTAAAAGCAAGCTCTTTCAAATTAATAAATTATACACATAATAGTCGTCACTTGATATTTTCCCTCTTGTAGTAAGTTTCTTCCTTTAACAGCTGTAGAACAGGCAAAAACAGAATAAATCAATGTTCACCTGCCTCACGTCATCACACAGAGAAAAACCATACCTGCTGTATTTCTGCTTGTGCTCTGTGTTTTGTTACCAGGAATAGGGAAAATGCTGGCAATCCCAACACAGAAATTACTACACAGCTATGTTTTATTTCAAAAATTTGAGGCGCTTTTCCGTCTCGCCATTTCAGATGTGGGAAAACATGAATTGCACAAAGAATGACTTTCAGGGGGTGGTTAAAACTTGCTTGCAACTTTTTTTCATGAACAAATAATTGGATAATTATATTTCTTCCTTCTTAAAAGTTCAAAGACATTTTGTTTTTCTCTCTCTGTTACTAAACAGGATGGCATGCGAAAGCCTGCCTCACTGAAACCAATCCCCAATTTTGAGGGTATCTGAAGAGACTGCCTGGTCCTTGGGGCTCTGATCTGCAAACAAATTCTGTCCAGTCCCCGGGGCTTCTCTCTGCAAACAGAGTCTTTGGTTTGGCATTTGGCACACGTCTCGGCCCCTAATTTGGTCTAATGCAAGTGATTGCTCCCCAGTCCCAAGCAGCCATATTGCAAATATGAGTCATTCTTTAAAATAATACAACTCATAAGCCTCTCTCTTTCTCTAGCCAGCTGGCAATTACGAGGGCAATAACCTTCTCAATAATAAAATGGAATTGCATCATAGATATCGATGGGGTTCAGTTTTGCACTGTCAGTGCTATATTTTTTAATACCAACTTCCGAGGAAAGGCATATCCCTTTATGCATAACATAATCTTCAACTATAGCTATGGAATTTAAACTACAAATGTACTGGGTAACAATAGTGCCCAAGGGGAGGGAGTTAATTATGAACTTTTTTTCAAAAAAAAAAAGAGAAGGAGAAAGTGGGGAGACACTTTGAAGATGTCTTGGATCGCAGTCTCCTAACCATGTTTACCCAGAAGTAAGCCCCATTGTGTTAAATGGGTCTTACTCCCAGGAAAGTGTCTTTAGGAGTGCAGCCTGAGTAGACTTCATAAGATCATGCACATTGAATGCATGTTTTGAATTCAATCCTAGTGTTCTGTCATCATTTTTACATCCAGTTAATATTTTTATATGAATATTTTTTAGGTTGTGGAACCAATTGTCTGAGTTTCCATTATTTCCTATGGGAAAATCTGCTCCACGTAAAGAACGTTTCACGTAACAAACATGCCTCCAGAACGAATTAAATTTGTTACGTGAGGCATCACTGTATATGGAACCAGCTTGGAAACTAAGGTAAACAGGATCGATGGTTAACCTTAACTATTACAAAATCTGTTGTTGCTAATAAAATGTTTAGTTGCAAAGAAAATCCCTGCAAATGACAGGAATGTATAGCTTAGAAGCATTACGAAAAGTATTCCTGTTCCTAATTGCTTAAATATGAATAAGTAGTCAGAAGCTCTACATCTGCACCTTCCTTAGGTATCAGGTTAAGGTACATTTGTAAAGTTAAACTGCAATCAAAAGCCGTCAGTGAGTCATCCAAACCAGTCACCCAAGCTGTAAATGAGTCATCCAAACCAGTATGCCCCCTGGGGCAGAATGGCTCCTACCAATTGTTAACTATCCCAGCCTGAGTTACAACCAGATGTAATGTAAAAAAAGTTCCAATGCCACCTGATTTTTGCACATGTATGCTACCAATCTAGAAATTCCTGGATTGCAATACTATCAGTCTGCAATCCTATTCACGTTTTCCTGGGAGTAAGCCCCACTGACTGTAATGGCACTTACCTCTGAGAAGACATGCATAGCATTGGGCTGTCATTCAGCTGTTTTTTTTCCATTTTAAAGGCAGAGCAGGCCTTAGGAGCTGTGGAACCCAATTCGAAAAACTTTTTGTAGGGCCCTTGGTTTACAGCCAAGGTCTGTAGAATCTTAGAGGAATAATAAAATATATTCTAGCCTTTATGTCTTGACTGACTAGACTTAAACAGCAATTAGAAAATCAATCAATTAATCAATTAGTCAATTAATCAATCAATCAATCAATCAATCTATCTATCTATCTATCTATCTATCCCCTGCCACGCCAACACAAATCCACACATACAAGGTAGCTTACAAAGCTTTAGTTCTTCACCTTGTGCAATCCTCACAACAACCCTGGGAGGTTGGTTAGGCTGAGAATGAGTGACTGGCCCAAGGTCACTCTGGAAGCTTTATGGCCAAAGAGGGATTTGAACCTGGATCTTCCAAGTCTCAAACCAATTCCTAAATCACTACACCATCCTGGCTTCTCTATAAAACCTATAATGTGGTGTACTGTTAAGTGCTAGTTTCAATGACAAGACACAATCATAAACCACAACAAGCACAATCCTAACCATGTCAATTCACAAGTAAGTCCCATTGTGTTTAATGGGTCTTAGAGCAAAATTATGTAACTTAGCAGTTACCGGTCCACGCAGTTACGTCACCCTCTAGTATTATCTTATGGAGAGTCAACTTAACTGCTCCATAGCAAGGGGCTTAATTTCACTTTAGAACAGGGGTCCTCAAACTAAGGCCCACGGGCCAGATACGGCCCCCTATGGACCTCAATCGGGCACGCCAGTATGTACCAACTCCCCCCGCCCCCAGGCAGGCCCTGCAGCGGCCTGCCCTGGAGCATCTCCCTCGCAGCTTAGCTCCTCCCCGGCTGTGCCTGGAGGCAGGGAAGGAAGAGAGGCGCCTGCTCTGCTCTCGCTCCCTCCTTTGCCTCAGTGCCGCCCGACCTCCCAGTGCCAGCCTCCATCTCGGCCGCTTTGAGAAGAGAGCAGAAGAGGCGCCACGCCGCCCGCGCACACGTACCCTCCAGGCATGTGCGCGGTGCACTGCCACCCAGGTCGCGCGGGAGGGGGCTTCCTCCAGGCACGTGGGGGCTTCCCTCCAAGCGCACGCACACTGCCCACCCAGGTCATGCAGGTGGGGGCTTCCCTCAGGGCACACACACTGTCCGCCGGCCGGCAACAGTAACAGCACAATCCTAACCATGTCTACTTCAATGTAAGCCACATTGTGTTCAATGACTCTTACTCCCAGGAAAGTGCCTTTAGGATTTGCAGCCATACAGCACAATCCTAACCATGTCTACTCAAAAATAAGTCCCATTATGTTCAATGGGTCTTACTCCCAGGAAAGTGTCTTTAGGATTGCAGCCTAAGTCTTACTCCCAGATAAACTGTTGCTGAGCCCAATCCTATGCATGTCAACTCAGAAGTAAGCCCCATTAAAGATAATGGGGCTTACTCCCAGGTAAACTGTTGCTGTTGTGGAGGAGCTTTTCATGATCCTCTGAGGGGGTCCTGCCTGCCCCCTACTTAGAGGATGCTGTCAGAGTCACTGGAGCAGGGGTTCCCAAAGTGGGGGTCACGACCCCCTTGGAGCAGGGTCACCAGAGGTCCAAACCTCAAAAGGAGGAGAAGGTCTTGGGTTCCTCTCAGCCTGGCCCCAGAGTAGGGCAGATGTGCTGCCTGCGGGAGGAGGGTGCGTGGTGAGGTTCGTTCATTTTCTTCCAAACTATAGTCCGGCCCCTGACAGTGTCTGAGGGACAGTGAACCGACCCCCTGTTTAAAAAGTTTGAGGACCCCTGCTTTAGGATATAGGCCTTACTCCCAGGAAAGTGTTGTTAGGATTACAGCTTTTGTTTCAATGGCAAGACAAGGTTACCCTAGTCTAGGGGGCCCTTAGGTGTGGAGCCCAATGGGGAACAAGTAATCTAATTGGCTTAAAGCTGGTTATAAGGTTCGAAATATACTGTTCCAGCCAGATTCAGATGCTGCCATCCAGCAGCAATGTTCCACTTGCCATGATCTTCCATTATACTTCAGCATGGAAGGTTTCCATGAACTTGATGTTCTGCATATGTCCATGTAAAACGAGGCATATTTGGATTAAAATGCTTTACTCATGCAAACAGTGATGGGATCCTCACTGATGGCCATGACTAATCAGGACGGGTGGGGGTAACCAGCTCAAACTGGCGTTCAGCAACTGCAAGGAATGCAAGTTCTATGCTAGGAATCACTATGAAAAGGAATGAAAACAAAACTAAGGCTGCAATCCTAAAGACAGTTTCCTGGAATTAAGTCGCATTGAACACAATGGGACTTACTTTGAGTAGACATGGTTAGGATTGTCCTTCATGAATACCATAATACCTCTATACAAATCCATGATACAGCCACACTTAGGTCCCAATCATATCCATATCCAGTTCTAAAGTGCTTCCAATAATTCACATTCTCACACAAATAGGTTGGCATTTGAATCTAAGGTTCCCTGAATAAAGGCCTCTTTATTGAAACCAATTTTATGGTTAACTGAAACCAATTTTCTACTTTTCTGTTAGGTGATTGCAAAGAATGAATGAATGAATGAATGAATGAATGAATGAATGAATGAATGAATGAATGAATGAATGAATGGTATACAGTACTTCTGAGGTCATTCTAGTTTTTTCCAGTTACTGTAAAATTGTTGTTGACATAATAATGCGAAATTAAAATACCAGGACCCAATCAATATTATCTACCTACTTTTGGCCCACCCTGCCTATTACTTTTTCCATTTTCAAAGTTTTTAAAAAGTAACATTTTTCCCTACTTCTAAAAAGTAAAATTTTCTCTACTTCTTAATGTCTCAAACATTCTTATAGGGCACAATCCAGAACAACTATGGGGAGTCCATGCTCCAGTGTAAGAACAATTTACTCTGGATTGCAATATGAATTTCCTATAGGTTTTCACTAGGTGGTGCAGTAACTACGGGTGCATGTAATGTCTCTTACGTGCTCCTGTAGTTACTCTGGATAGTAGGGTTAGTCTCGGGGGGGGGGGGAGCCGCATGAAGATAACTTATAATATCAGTAATAATTCTGATTTGAGACAGGAATATTTCTGAGTGCCCAATACAGAGATGAATTACTGCAGCTTTACAAAAAATATTCAGTGCCCCCTAACCTAATTTAGGTAGGGCTAGACCTCTAACCCACTGAACTCATAAACTGTCACAATCTCCTACCAGCTAACACTTATCCAAAAGGCCATCCTCTATTAACTACACTTCGTTTTTTTGCCTCCAGGGCCTCAGGATTTATACCACCAATTAAGACAATAATGAGTGCCCCGAGCTGACCTCCTAGGAGCAAGAATTAATTAAGCACAGTATTTCTTACTAAAGAATGACACTTTCCCAAACCATTTATGTAGCTGCTCTTTTTATCACCCCCAGTTATTATAATATTTCCTTTCTCAAATGGCCAGCCCCAAACTAGTACAATATTTCTTTAATTCATTTTTTTCTAAATGTACTAAGGACTATAAAATAAGTTTCAATATTCTGTGTGCAATTCTCTATTCACAATTATTTATAGTGAAGAAAGGAACAATAAACAGCTGTATTACATATAAGCAGGCAAAGGGATGTAATATACAATTTTATAAATACAATCAGTGTAATGAAAATGAAGAAAAGACATTGGCGCACACAGGCTTCAGAACTCATGCACTTCTAAATGTATAGTGAGCCAGAATGGTGCAGTGGTATAGTGGGTAGATTTAGATTGAGATTTGAAGGATTTTACTCTTCATTTCAGGTTCAAGAGTAAGCAATTAATTAAATTTTCAAATTTTAAAGAGACCCAATATTCAAATTCTTAAAACAACTGAAAAGCTTTACTTTCTCTGTTTAGAGCAAGGAATATAAATTGCGTTGAATTAAAACAAAGCAAAATCAACATCCCTTGCTCTCCAATAGTTCCAATTTGCTCTAAGTGAAGCATCCCGACCCTATTCTTGTATCACTTTCCCAAAATTTCAATGTTAAAGAAGCATGAAGTAGCAATGGAGAGAAGGAAAGTTTTAATGATGCCCAGACAAATCTGTCCTCCTTATCTGTGGATTTTGGGACATCATCCCCAGTAGCAGGATCTGGAGGCCAAAGCCAAACCCATGGTGGAGAGTGGATACTAATACCTGTGGATAAGCAAATTTGCAGGTTTGGTTCAATATTAAATGTTAAATGGTTAACTGTGATCAGAGATGCTGTCTGGCTCTGCCTAAGAAGGCTTTCTGAGAAAGGTCTTTAGAAGTGCCTTTCTTGCTCCTCCTGAGATGTTTCTGAGACTGGCAGACTGCATAAAAACTTTTGGATATGACATATCTGTTTGTGTCGGAAGGGAATATTGGACCAATCTGCGAATTTGCAGTAACATACCATGGTAGTATCAAGTTTAATACATTAAAAATAAAATATTGTAATAAACACTGGACTATGGCTGCAATCCTACCCTCCACCTAGCTGGCATAAGCCATGTGCTGATATGTGGGTTGTCACAAAAGTGCCATAAGGGACTTCTGTCCCACTCCTGAGGGGTTAAGCCATTGCACAGGCATATGCCAATCTCCCCGCACCATAAAGGGAAGATATGCCAAGTGAGTTAGGCGGGCCTACAATGATTAGGATTCATAAGCTTCATGATTCATGATTAGGATAATAAGCTTTGGCTTCAGAGGAATACTGTGCAGGTGTCAGAGTTGGCGCCTGCGCAGTCCCCAAAAGGGGTGTGCACGTCCCAGGAGTGACGTGCTGAGCCCTCGCACCAGGTGATGTGCAGAGTTGCGTCGCCACTGATTATTCAGTCCTACTATTTTCTCCACCTGATGGTCTGCACAGACCTCCAAGCAGTGGAGAAAGAGTGTTTTTGCTGGTGATAGAACAGTGTATCTTGGCTTTCAGGTACTCCTAACGACATGTTTGCATTTGCCACCCAGTTGCTACCATGATTCCACACAGAGCTCTCAGCATTGACCTCTAAGGGTGCAATCCTAATCATTTTAGGCCCGCCTAACTCACTTGGCATATCTTCCCATGATGGTGTGGGGAGATTGGCATATGCCTGTGCAGTGGCTTAACCCCTCAGGAGTGGGAACAGCCCGCTTCTCAGCCGAACAGCTTCAGAGGAGAGTTCATCCTGTGCCCCTGCCCAGCCATTTGGTCTCGCTTGGGAGGCAGAGCAGCAGCTACTTGCCTCCCAAGCAAGGCCGAATGGCTGAGCAGAGGCGTGTACTGCACATGTCCATGCCTCTGGACATGCTCTGTGCACCTCTGCACAGCCATTTGGCCTCAATCGGGTGGCAGGGGTGGACATGCGCAGTGCGCCTCAGCCGCACTGCAGGCCTGGTCATTCGGTGCCTCATTCAGGCCTGCTCTGAGGCAGAGCAGCAGCTCCTGGATGCTGTTCCACGTCAGAGCAGGCCCAAATGGCTGGCTGAAGTTCAGGGCAGGCCAGAGGAGTGTCAAACTCCTCTGCTGTGTCACCCCCAGCAGTGTGTCACACAGTGCGGTCCGAACCAGCTGCACCAGTCTGGTGACACAACTGGAATAGATAGTTAACAACTATCTGAATGGATAGTTAACAATCTTATATATGATTTTCATATATACCATAGTTTTGAATGTTCTCAGCTTATTTGTAAACCACACTATTTTCTAAAGATTGTCTGAGCACTCTACCATGAGCACATATCTTGATCTATTGCCCTACATTAGATGCTTTTGAAATTTCATTTGCAATGGTGCAGTAAATTGGGATTGGTGAACCTAGCAAAATGGTCAGATGACTAATTCACCATGGGCAATTCCATCCAGGTTAACAAACATCTCATCCCCTATGTGTGCATGAGAGAGAGAGAGAGAGAGAGAGAGAGAGAGAGAGAGAGAGAGAGAGAGAGAGATGTGGTGCCAGTTGCCACTGATGCATGATGATGCAACAACAAAGGATTTGGTTTATTCTGTGCAATTGCTAACAATTTGTTTTTATTGTATCTTGCATAACTTTCCTAAACTTTGTAACCATATAAGAGTAGGAAAGCACCCCAGAAATACATGATATAGCAGCATACTTTTTGGACTGTTAATGAATGTAGTGCATTATGCATCCCCTGTTGGCAGCAACTAAGATAGGATATAAGCCCCAACAGTAGTTGTAAGAACTATTTTCCATATCCATCACTGAACACCTGTGGCATGCCAAATGTGACAGGGTGAAGCCAATCGACAAGCAATAACAAATCAGAAACAGTTATGGCCCATTAAAGAAAGCACCACTAGTTTGTTCAAAAGCTTCTTCCACCATGCACACAATCTAGGGTGAAACAGCATGTTGCAATGGGCCTTGTGCACACAATATTGAACTTTGCATTGACTGTTTTCATTTGCAAAGTAACAACATACTTTGCAAAGTAACACACTGCAGCGCCTTCATTTATCCCTAAGCACATAACTCTGTGTGAAAACAGGTTTTAAAGAAAACTCTTTGCTGCTCTTCTGATTCACAAGTATCTGTTCACAAGACACTATTAATAAAAAAGAGTCTTATGGACACTTGAAATGAACGTGTATTGTGATAACAGCATTTGTATGGTAGCATGAGGTTTCGTAAGCTGGTGCCTATCAATTCCGTAAGATACAGTTTCATCAGATCAAATGTCTCCAATAAAGTAGCATCTCTTTAGCAATCTTCAAGATGCCACAAGCTTCTGCTGCTTTTGCTTTCAACAGTCAAACATTGGGCACAATCCAGAGTAACTACAGGAGTATGTAAGAGACATTACATGCACCTGTAGTTACTGGACCTCCTAGTGAAAACCTATGGGAAATTCATATTGCAATCCAGAGTAACTTGTTCTTACTCTGGAGCAAGGAGTCCCTGTAGTTACTCTAGATTTCATTGTAAGTTGCTTAGAGAAGAGCAATAAATTACTGAAATTATTAGCAGAGAATGATGCTGGCCACGCCTATGGAATGGGCTGGCCGGCCAGTTTTATCCCCCCGGCCAGATAGTACAGACAGGGGGAGATGTGCAGGCAGCCTATCGGCTGCTAGGGCCAAAGGGGGTGGCGCCCGGCTGGCCGATCTGGTTGTCCTGCCTGGGGAAGCCTCAGTCAGCTTCAGAGCGTCATCCCCTCCCACCCTCCCTGTGCAGTTTAAGAATAACTGGTCGCATTTTGGGCCGGGTAGGAATTTTTGGGGTCCTGCTGATTGGCTCTTGCCGGGATTCTTTTTTGCCTACCCTAAACTGTACTGGAGGTGTTGGGTTAAAATAATTGATCACTTTATGGCAGGTGTCGTGCTGGAATAGGCAGGATAGGCCATTGGTGACTGCCTGAGATAGCAAGGATCAGGGCGATGCAGAGCGGGTCTAGTGTATACCTGACCGGACCTAGACCTATGCGGCTAGCCCTGTACCTGGGATGTAATATAGGCTCAGTCAACTGGGCAACTGGTTGACCGAGCGCCCAGCTATCTCGACCCTGGAGTTGGCGTTGAAGGGCACTCTCCGGAGTGGACGTGTGACCTGAGCCAGGCTTTTGCTCGTCCCTATTTTTTTAGTTACCAGCACGACTTTCTTAGCAGACAGAAAGTCTGCTTTTTTATTAATGTTAGAAGTAGTTAATAAAGTGGCCCTTAATTCCACATCTGCCTCCGTGTACTTATTCTGTGCCGTGGGGGGATAATGACGAGAGTCAAATGGTTAAACAATTGTCAAGTATTTATATACTCTATTGTACAGTGATCATGAACAGCTTGTTTAGAATAGGTCAACTGGAACAATTATTTCTGTTTTGCGAAAAGAAACCCTAATCTGAAACCCGGGAAGGCGGTTGGGAACATTATGGAGAGAACAAAGTGAGGAGTAGGCCAAGGAGTGGGTGGTTCAAAGTCATACACCAAGATCTTATCCCCCTTTTCCCTGCCCAGTACACCTCTTGAGGCTCCTTGGACTTACACCACCTAAGATGGTGCTGTAGGTCCTACAAGACCAATTGGCAGCCAGGCAGCCTATGGGAACATAGATAAAAAATATCCCACTGAAGCATGCAGTGCATGCTCGATTGATGGTGGTGCATGTGATTAGATAGTGGAGAAGAGGAGGGGCTGTTGATTTGTACATGGAACGAAATGTCATTTAAAGGAAACCTAACAATTAATACATATTTCTTTCATATACTAAGGGACAAGGTCTCAGAGAGCTATTACTATCTATAGAAAGACAAATTGGCAGGAGAAGTTGGGGGCTGCCTCAGTTGGAGGATAATTTCATAATTATAATGAGTCATAATAATCTGGATAGTTTCATAATTATGAGTGAGTGATGCACTACGTTATTACTAACTGCACGATCAGATAAATCTATTTTTTAAAGGAGTAAACGAAATTGTTTGAAGGTGCTTATAAGTAATTCCATTAGTGAATTAATGTAAAAACTTAAATGAAAAAGGGCTATCTGCAGCTTTATCACTGATGTTTCTGGTTCCCCCCTTCTTTCCCCTAAAAATAAAAATTAACAAGTCGGCAGAAACTTTGCTGCATACACAAGAATGGTCACTTACACCCTGTTATATCATTCAGTTAGGTTTACACACAGAAAGTTATCAAATACATTTCCAACATTTAGATTTGAGCGTCTATTAAGATGGATTTCAAACCCAAATAAATTTGCCATGACTGTTCATGAGGGAAGCTATTTATGTTAACAGCCTCACTCCTCAAAATGCTGTTCTGTCACAAGCCCCATTAAAACTAATGGGGCTTACACTATCACAGGGACTTGAGAATTGCAGCCCATGGCTTTTTCTAAGCTAATCGGGCAGTAGAAAATGACAGCAAATGACATTCTCTCCTACTTTAAGGGTTGTCCTCACTGCCTGAAAAAGTAAGCTGTAAATGTACATTGCTCCAACATGATTTAGATTCAAAGGCAAAAAGAGCTCATCCTTACTGCTCAGAAGAAAAGGAAATGTGCTCTGAATAAATATAAGTCATGTAAGGTCAGCGTTCTTTTGAGTTTGTGGCTCACATACAAAAGGGGTACTGGATGGAATATTTTGGCCCAGAACACCTTTCAGTTATTCCCAGAACTCATTCATTCAACACATGCTCCACTCTTTCAACTTTTCCTTGCTGGCCTAAAGGTTAAAATTGTTTTTCCTCATGTTGATTTACATGTGATGGTGATCAAATTGTTTTTGCCATTTCCTTATGACTTTTTCAACATCATTCAAATACATAAGATATTTACTGCCCACACATGCCTTTATTCATTTTAGGGTGAAATCCAGAGTAACTACAGGGAGTCCTTGCTCTGGAGTAAGAACAAGTTACTCTGGATTGCAATATGAATTTCCCATAGGTTTTCACTAGGTGGTGCAGTAACTATGGGTGCACATAATGTCTTTTACGTGCTCCCGTAGTTACTCTGGATTGTGCCCTTACTGTAATTAGCTATGTATTTTACCTATGTGAGAATAAAAAATAGGGTATTGCAGTATTTCAAGTATTTCACACTGATAAAAATTAAACATAAGCTAACAATATCTTTATACCTATCCACATAGTGTAATCCGAAGAATGTCTACTCAGAAGCATGTCTAATCAGAAGTAAGACCCATTGTGTTCAAGAGTACTTACTCCCAGGAAAGTGTGGTTAGGATTGCAGCCTAAATGTGGCTTACTTACTACCATGTGAGTAGACTTGGTTAGGATTGGCCTCTATGTGTCTAGAAAATAGGTAGATAAGTACAAATAATTTTATCAAAGTATAAATTTGAAACCCAGTCAGGCTATCATTTTCACTTATGCTGTTTCCATATAGCTCACACGGTCTCCAACTTTGAAAATGAAAGTAATTATTTGGGTGTCGAGTATGGAATCAAAGCCAACAGAAAGTTATATTATACATAATCAGATTAATCCAGTGTGGTCATAGTTACTTTCAGAAACCTGTTGATTTTGCTTAGGTAAAGTTTAAACAAAATGTCCAATAAGGAAGTGCTTGCTTTGTATTAAGAGTGACACTGACATGGGAAAGAGCCGCAGATTCAATTTATGTCCGTTCTGTCCCTTAGCATCCGCAAGAGACAGAGAGGCACCTCTGCTGTACAAACACTTTTGCTGGCTCACACTATAAAAATGCTAGTGTTCTTTGTGCATGTTGCAGTTTTCTCCCTCTCTTTATTTTTTCTTGATTGCTCTCGGCAACTTTACTACATACACAGCTTGTGCCAGAAATCCAGGCTGTGGGTTGCCAGTGAAGGAATGTCGCTTTCTAAATGCTCATAATAAGGGACAAGGCTCAAATAGACAGCTGAATCTGCCAGAGCATTGGTTTTTCCTGGTCACCAGCACAATGGCTGGCATTATTTGGGAAAGATGCCCATTACAGCACCCCCACACTTTTGCCAGACTTTGTTACAATGGAGAGTAAATTTAGAGTGGGACTTTCACTAACAACCTTACAACTGATGAGGCTAGCCTTTTTTTAAAAAGAATACTATAATCTCAATGTAAAGGAATCAACCAGAAGAAAACTGCTTTCAGACCACAATCCTATACATCAGTGGTTCCCAAGCTATTGGCCACTGGTGGATCACAACATAATTTTTGATTGCTCAATAGTGGGTGAAAAGGCAGGCCAGTTGTTCTGTAGTATATCCAGCGCATATTCAGGGCTGCTGCTGCACTATCGTAAAGCAAGGGGAAACCTTTTCCCGTATCCCAGGTAAAACATCAGGATCCCTAATATGTCTACTCAAATCTGTGCCACCTTAGGATCCAAGGCTTGGATTTGGCACAAGATCTGGGTTCCAACCTCCTTTCCTGTCCACCCTCCCCAGGAACATCCTTTCTTTGCCCAAAATGCCTCCTGTCTGCCTACTCATTACCCTTTCTCCAACCCCTGCACTGGCAGGGGAAGGGGAAACATACAGAAGAGATTGTGGCTGCAATCATAAAGACATTTTCCTGAGAGTAAGACCCATTGAACACAACAAGGCTTACTTTTGAGTTGACCTGGTTAGGATTGTGCTCTAAGTTAATCAAGATGAGTAATGGCCAATTTGCTGACAAGTGCTTTTAACAAGAGAATGAGCTCAGGAGGATCTGGATCGTGATAAAGAGGAAGAAGCTCCTCATATCTTTATCTGAAGTCAATGCAAGTATTTCAGTTGACTGCTGGAGGCAGTGGACAAAGTCCCAAGAGTAATTACAGGTGAATGTCAATGTAACTGGGAAGGCTGCCCTGAAGAAAAGGCAATAGATGTGTCCACAGATTCAGAACCAATAAATAGTCTACATATCCTGTTTTTAAGGAAGTTTAATCAATAGGGAGTGGGAAGAATGGACCGTCATTCATGACTTACCTCCCAATCCAGAGTAACTACAGGAGCACGTAAGAGACTTTATGTGCACCCGTGGTTACTGCACCACCTATGGGAAACCTATGGAAAATTCCTATTGGAATCCAGAGTAAGTTGTTCTTACACCGGAGCAAGGACTCCCCGTAGTTACTCTAGATTTTGCCCTAAGAAATGGAGGGACATTTTAAAAGTTCTAATAAAATCAAAGCGACTTGAAAAAATGCACTAAAAATTAAAGAGTGGTCAAATTAAAGAACATAATTTAGAAGAAACGTTGAAAATGAAGAGAGAAAGAATGTAAGCGCCAATTGACGTAGGGGAAATACAGGTAGAAGACAATGACGATGCCAACGATGGTGATCTGACAGATGATGATCTGTTTTGTATTCTCATAGGAGTCAACCAAGCCTAACAATTCCAGAACAAAAGGCCTGTCTTTAAGTATCCTGTCACTTGAAGGATCCTTTCACCAGCATCCTTGGGAACAGGATACTCATCCACATAACTATCACATGGAAGCATCCGCATGACCATCAAATGGAAACATCCACACAGAGATAATAGAATCATAGAGTTGGAAGGGGCCCAGTGGATCATCTAGTCCAACCCCCTGCCTGTAGCAGGAAATCCTTGTCTTCTGGGGACCTGGATCTCGAACCCTGGCCTGCTGGTTAACAGACACAGTGTCTTAACCACTTGTGCCATATATTATCACATAGAAGGAACCAAATAAAACAGTGAGGTATGATTTGCAGATAATCCTATTGCCACTTTCCCATTTATAGCTTCAAGTCTCTACCTTTTCCACAGAATATCAACCATGAGAAAACTTCCTATCCTCACTTGCCTCATATGCAGTTAGATCTAAAGAGACAAAGGCCTTTATCCTAAAGTGAAATTAAGCCCCTTACTCCGGAGCAGTTAGATGACTTTCCATAAGATAACACAAGAGGGTGACATAACTGTGTGGACCCATAACTGCTATGGATTTTGCCCAAAATGGCACAGTACACATAATTTCAGACAACTAGCGGACTTGCCTTCAACTTTGCTTTGAAACTGCCTGAAACTGCTTTGAAACTGAAACTGCTTTGGCTGAATTCTGTTATCAAGACTTACCCTACAATCCAGAGTAACTACGGGAGCATGTAAGAGACATTGCATGCACCCATAGGTACAGCACCACCTAGTGAAAACATACGGGAAATTCATATTGCAATCCAGGGTAAATTGTTCTTACACCAGAACAAGGACTCCACATAGTTACTCTGGATTGTGCCTGTTGGCTGCAATTCTAAATACACTTTCCTGGGAGTAAACCCCGTTGAACATACTGGGACTTACTTTTGAGGAGACAGGGGTAGGATTGCACACTTCATCTCTAAAATGGAATGCAAAAAAAGCCACATTTACCAGAGAGGTTTGGACACTCACCTTACATCCCTCACATGCACTGACACCATAGTGATATCCGGAAGATTTGTCCTGACAAACAAAACAGGGCTTGTAAACACGAGGGGGAGGAAGCGGGGAAGGCGGGCTGGGAACAAGTTCCTCAGAACTGGTGCTCTGAGTTTCAATTGCTACAAGAGAAAAAGAGAAAAAAACATTGTTTTAGTGCATTTAGTAGCATTAACTTTGCTACTGCCAACTTCCATGGCAGAAATGCAAGGGCTTATTAGAGACATTTCACATCATATCCATGCATGGCACCCCACAATTTAAATGGTATCTTTGTACTGGTCATCAACCATAATAAAATATTTGATTTGATTTGAAATGGGATCATTCCTCAAAGACTGCATTTAAAAATGGTTGAGGTAGGACAAAAGGGTAATCGCAAAATAAAAACATATAACACCACTTTCTATACTTCAGTTTTTATTCTTTATTTAACTGGATATGAGTGCACTGGTAATTATTGTAGCTGCACCTGCTGACACTATGCCATCTAGATCACCTACCGAGTTCTCTTTTAAAGTAATGATAATTTCTAATTCCAATATACATTTTAAATAAAAACACACTGGCTGCAATCCTAAAGACACTTTCCTGGGAGTAAGACCCTTTGAACACATTGGGGCTTGCTCTTGAGTAGACATGGTTAGGATTGTGCTCATTAACATAGCTTTCCACATTTCTAACTTTTGGAAAACACTAAAATCCATTAAACAAAACTGTTTTTTTCCACTTCTAGAAAGAGGTACTGTAATAACTTTAGGCTAGTTTGGACATTCAAAATCAAAATATTACTGGGAAGCAATCACACAAACAACAAAATAACATCTGAGGATTTCCTGCTGCAGGCAGGGGGTTGGACTAGATGACCTACTAGGTCCCTTCCAACTCTAGGATTCTATGATTCTATGATCTGCTTTGTTGAGTGTTCTGAAGACAAGTGTGTACTTGCAAAATAGCTAGAGCAGCAGTTCCCCTAGTCATGAAATCATTAGTTGGGACCACCAATGATCTAGGGATGGGATTGGAGCAATGGGACAGCTGCTTGATGGGGTGTCCTGAAGATTTGCAGCCACCTCCACAATCTTCTTTGCTGCTGCAATAAGCGTCAATCTCCCCTTAGAGCTTGATGCTGGTTTGTGCAATCACCAAGAGAAAAAAGCAGATCATTGCAACCAATGCAGAGGGTTGTGGAGGTGGCTGCAGGATGCCCCGAGGTATGAGGGGATGACCCTGGGTCTCACAATATCATGACTGCTGGTGGGGAACCATTTCTTGGCCACTCTCCTTCAAGTTGAATGGCCCTGGTTTGGCTCTCGAGAGTGGGCTGCGACCCATGACTTTAGGAACAATTGAGCTAGATATCTGAACTTAAAAAGGAGAAGCCCTACAATCCAGAGTAACTACGGGAGCACGTAAGAGACATTATGTGTACCCGTAGTTACTGCACTACCTAGTGAAAACCTATGGGAAATTCATATTGCAATCCAGAGCAAATTGTTCTTACACCGGAGCAAAGACTCCACGTAGTTACTCTGGATTGCGCCCTAAGTCTCAAAGCTTTGTGAATATCAGAAAGAACAGTGATCATAGACATGGTCCACAGAAAGATATGGGAAAATTATTTTTCTGGACTGTGCCACTTCAAATGGCAGCTGGGTATCGTGATACCTAATAGGTATGATACTGTCTGGATACTACAGTTCGCAGTACCTGCTATGTAAAGAATTATGAAGATCAGTAAGTACTTTGTGGTAGTCCCTGCCCTGGGAAGTGCAGTAGATTCTCTCTCCGGCAGTCATCCATCATCTGGTAAAGAAGGCATTTGTATAAAAGCTGCATAATATACATTTTTTCTGCTTTCAGCCTTTTTTGTGTTGGCCTCAGAGATGTCACTAGGATTTGTGCTACCCAGTGAGTGGAGCCAGTGTGTCATAACCCCCTCCATAATGGACAGCGGGCAGGGCAACAACTCAGACAGTGGATGTGGTGATGTACCATCGGTCTGCTCAGTTGGTTTTTTAATTACCGTATTTCCCGGCTTATTACACGCACCGGACCATGAGACGCACCAAAGTTTAGAGGAGCAAAACAAGAAAAAAAATATTCTGAACCAATTGGTGTACTAATATATTTAATAAAATATAGCAGAATAATTTTTCAACCATGTAAAGTCAACAGTGGAATTAAGAACCATCATCACTGTCATTAACAAATGAGGAAAGACTTGAAGCTTCAACTCTAGTGTCAGTGATTTGCAACTTTTGCACAAATCTCATTGCAAATGATCAGACAACATTTTGCACAATCTCATTGTAAATAGTCCAGGAAGGCAGGTAAGTTGGGGGGTTCTTTTGGGGGGTAGGTAGGGAAAGGTGAGGGGATCTAGATAGATAGGGAAGAGTGAGGGAGGCATAGGCATGGAGTAGGAGGGACCAGGTCTTGTGCATGTCTACTTTGGAGCAAGTCTCCAAGCCAGGGAAGGCTGCTTAGGATTGCAACTGTGCGAGGGTCACCAGATGCCAAACCCAAAATTCCTGAACCCCAAGGCCAAAATTCCTACCCTCCCAAGCCAAAATTTCTACCCGCTTAAAAAAATTGCCAAAAAATGTATTTTTCTGTTTTTATATTTTTGATTTTTACTTTTTTGGCCATAACTTTCAATAGGAAGGAGATATCTCAAAACTGATTGTTGCACTGGATTCTGCTCTTCTATTCAAATCCAACGACATATGACATGATGGGGTAAGGTGCTCCAGGATTGGCCCTATCACTCTATCAGACGCACAGACATTTCCCCCCACCCCCTTTGGGGAGGAAAAAAAGTGTGTCTTATAAACCGGGAAATACTGTATAACTTAATTAAATAGAATAGAAGATAGAATAGAAGGTTGCATTCTGCAAGAAATTACGCATGAAATGATCTACAACATCATTTAAAATTTGATTTAAAATTTTGGCCAGTAGTGGTGTCACCCTCAAGGGACTGCAGAGCAGCTCAGTAGTTAAAGACATTGTGTCTGTTGTCCATCTGAAGATCAGCAGCTCAGCGGTTCAAGACCCAGGTGCTGCATGATGGAGTGAGCTCTCCTCACTCATTCCAGCTCCTGCCAACCTGGCAGTTCAAAAGGATGGAAATGCAAATAGATAAATAGGTACCACTTCTGTGGAAAAGGCAATGTCCTGGTGACAGGCCCCTGCGAGGCCTGCCAGGTTTCCCCATGACAAATTAGTCATGGTTTGGATGATTCCAATCCATGACAAGCAGATCCTGCATCCACACAGGACAAATGCTGAAGAAGTTGCCTTTTTTAGTAGTGTCAGCCCCATGTGCGCATTACCTTGTTTGGCCCATGCTTCCCCAGCAACACCACTACTTGGCCTACACGTACAACACACATGCTAAAACTATTTTTAACTGCACTACTTTTAACTGCACAGGTATGCAAAGTAAGGAGAAGCTACATATTTTTAATTTTTATCCCCTCATGCAAACTCCCCATGCCAAACAGCTTGAGAAGACTGTATAACAGGGGTCAGGGAACTTTTTTACCTTTTACCCCAAAATATATTTAGATATGCCAGTGTTACCCCCTTGATTTGAAAGGAAGGAAATGGTCACCCAAAAGTCAATTGACAATTCGGACTTTTAAAAAAATGTAGGAGAAAATGTAGTAGTACGTCCTACATTTGGTCCTACATTTTAAAAATCTGGAGTAAACATAAAGTAAATGGTTTACTTCTGAGTAAATGTAAAGTAAGTGGCTTACTTATCTTGGCTCGGGAGGGTGTTTGAGGACACTGGGGGGTAGTTTCAGGCTGCTGTGGCTCGGTGCGGCTAAGTCCAGCCAGCCGGAGCAACCATTTTAAAAAACATTACTGTGCACATGCGCGCTCACTCTTCCCCTTCCGAAAGCTCCAATGGAGACCAGCGCAACTGTCCATTACCCCCAGGAATTTCATTTTTACCTCATTTGGGGTAATTTACCCCTGTTCCCAGACCACTGCAGCGTATAAGAATCTTCTATCATCAACTTTTTTGTGTGTATGTGCCTGTGCATTTTCACACATTCAATCAAGTGAGCCCTACAGTATACCCTAAAATGGTACCGTCTTGGACTAGTCTTACCATGTGGCTTGTACATTCTACCATGTACCATGTGTAGAATGTAGTTATTCCTGAAACACAGAAAATCCTCTTAACAATCATTAAATATGTTTTGGAACTAATCCACTGCAATCCGACAGCAAGTTATAGAAAGGCAGAAGTCCTGAAGGATGACGATTGAAGTTGATCCCTGCAGCAATATTATAACAGCGTTGCAGACAGATAACTAGAGCACAGAATTAAAATTTAGGTGCCTGAAATCCATCACTCTACCATTTTACTGTAGCTGTACTGTATAATACACGGTCTAGTTATGCTAGCTGTTTCAGAGAACATTTTCACGCTTGACACTAAAAAGTCCATTTGAACCTCTCTGGAGCTATTTTGCCAAGTGAAAATGATGGGAAGGTGGAAGAGAAATGGAATATACCTTCCAGCCAATGCATGTTCTACATTTGCATTACAGACTGATTTGAGCACAAGGACTGTAAATGGGAAAGAAACTCCCTTAGGCAAAGATGCTGAGTTTGCCCAAGGATTCAGGGAAATGGCAAGGACCCTAGCAGAAAGAGAAAGGGGAAAATGTTCCACAGAGACCATAGTGCTGGCATCCCAAGCTGCCTTCTATTGGAAAACAAATACTGATACAAATTTACAACATGTGATACTTGCCATGTTTCTCATAAGCTGTCTTTTTATTGACTCATGATTCATCGTCAACGATTGTTCATCAGTATTATCTGATCTGAGACCGAGAATGTCAGGGAGTTCTTGATTCTGCCTCATACTGCTGGATAAGTCGTCCTTCGCCTGGTGAAGTTACAATCAATTTCAAAAGGGGTGTACTTACGCCAAACAGGGATAACAGATCAAGCTTGAGGTCTAGACACCTAAGGGGCCAGTTCACACACTCATACGCAGCATTCTCCTAGCTTTCTTTTTTCTCTTTCCCTTGACCTGAAGTTTGAGGTGAATAAACCACAAATTATTTCTTGTAAGCACAAATTGTTTCTTCGAAAAACTTGAGATTGACAGCGCAATCCTAAACCCAAGTTAGGCCAACACAAGTCCTGTGCTGGCCTCAGGTGTCACAAAAATGCTGTAAGGCAGTTCTGTGCCTTTCCAGGGGGGTTTAGGACATTGCACAGTCATGCACCAGCCTCCCTACGCTACTGCAGGAATAGGGAGATGAGCAAGTTAGGCTGGCTTAAATTGGTTAGGATTGTGCCCTGAATCTTTCTTAGGATTGGCTGGGATATATGCAAAATGTTTGGTTTATATTACGCTAATGAATCACTCAAATTGCCATTGAATGGTATGGATGGGACAGGAAAAGAAAGGCACCATGTGCATGGTGATATTTAAAACTAAGATGTACAAGCCCATGTGTACAGGTATTTCATTCCCTATCAGATTTCATTCCCTAAATCAAATATTGGTAACAGCAGTAACTCCCCACCTGTGCTTATTTTTTTTATAAATATCATATTGGTTGGAAAATATGCAAGCTTTTGAGGCATACAGATCTCTTTATCAGGCAGTTCTTCAACTAAACATGTGCAGGGCCAGCTCTGGAAAGCTTATTACTTCTCGGATGGATGAAAGAAAGTTAAAATTACAATACTCTGCTCTGGGAATCAATTGGTGCAGTCTTCCTGCTTAAATCAATAATCTGTTAGTCCCTTTAAATTAAAATTAGATTCATCAAATGCTCTTGAGAGACCTCAAAATATCTGCTCTTCTCATTTTATGCACATCTTAGTACCACTGCCAATCAGTATAGGTGAGAATATAATTTTTAGTTGGAAAACCATGTGATACATTCAGTTGTATTAATCTAAAACAGTTAAAGATTTATGGCAGAGAGAAATGTGGTCATCCAACAAAATAACTGCAATTTTCTACATTTTTAGTGGCTTTAGTATAAAGAAAATCTAGCAACCTTCATTAACATTGATCAAAATTGAATCTCTACAGTGATTTTCATTTTTTTTCATCTCATGGCACATTGAGAAGGCGCTAAAATTGTCAAGACCAAGTTTTTGACAATCGATATGGCACAACATGCTGCCGGTGGAGGATTCACAGTCCCCATCAGCATCCCCATAAATCTCCATTCCCATAAATGAACCTGTGGCACACTTGTGGACCACTCAAGGCACACCAGTGTGCCACGGCACAGTGGTTGAATATGACTGCATACAGCAAAGCAATAGGCAAGCTAATTCAAACGGCATCTAAAAACTTGGGTTACACAAACCAGCGGCTGTGGATAGGCAAGTCAATTAGACTAAAATCAAATCAACAACTTTAGACACTAGAAAGCCTAACACAGAACTATCTGGTGGAACAGACGTCCAAGTCGACGAACTTGGAAAAATGTACCTCTAAAAGCTGTAAAACAGTAAGCCACATACTAGAGCACACGGCAGAGGAATAAATTGCTACTGAATTTATCCATTGCGGCAAAGTACTAATACAGCTGGAAATGTTCAGCTGCCAAAAGATTCTACAGCACTTATGTGCAGAATTATTGAACCTGAGGAACCTGGAAGATTTCCAGCTCTGCAAGATTTCTTGTGCATGGACTTACAATTACTGTTTTGCTGCCAGACATCACGGAAAGAGTTCTATGGACATGTGCACAATACACCGTGCAGCAGCCTTGCCGTAGTACTCAGTATTCCCAAATGAAAGCAGATGTTAAGCATTAATACACACAATCAGATTAAAACACACATGCGCGCGCGCAAGTGTGCACACATCTGCCAACGTTCTTCTCCAGAAGAACGGTGTTGGATGATCTGACTGGTATGCAACCCAAATTGCAGTGGATTGTTGACTGGACAGTCAAATAGGTAGGGTGGGATTGGCAAGATGTTTCCATCAATGTTTTATCAGTCCAAACCTATCCTGCACCACAATATAGCATCTAACCACACCAATAGAGCACACACTGCATGCTGGAGACAATCAGAAAGCCAATGAGAGGAATAAAATAATTTTATTTACCCCATGATAGGTTTTCTTGCTGTCTATGGGGCTTGTCAGACCCACTCCAGCTACACATCTGGCATAAGTCTAAAAAGATGAAGAGGACGGAGCTGTTTGGTAAATAAGGGAAGCTATAGCACAAAATCCCTTCTTGGTCATAAAGCTCCCTGGGTGAGTTTGGGCCAGTCATACACTCTCAGCCTACCTCAGAGGGTTGTTGTGAGGATAGTAGGAGGAGGGAACTAAAGCGCTGTAAGCTGCCTTGGGTATCTGCTTTGGCATGGGAAAGGTAGTGTATAAATCCCTAAATAAATAAAATAAAGACCCATAGCGTATCTTGCTGTCACCTTCTCTGGATCGTATGAGTGTTTGGGTGAGTCTGACACACAAATTGTACCACTGACCATTTCCATTAGTGGTGCACTTTTCACATTGCCACAACATGGTCTAGGGTGGGATCACTAGATCTGCTACTGTAGGTGCTTGATAGGAATTGGGCCCAGATAGCTGGAAATTTTCTCACAATTCTCAGAAGTAGCAGTTTCCTAATTATGCAAAGGGGTAGTGCTGAGATATTAGCCTTTAATTATTTCATTTTCTTTGTAAATTGCTTTGTGAACTTTTGTTGAAAAGTGGTAAATAAATATAGTTGATTGATTGTTTGATTGATTGAACACTCTTTATAAAGACACAAAATGTTGGAATGGACATTAGCTTGGCTATTTCAGCGAGGGTTACCAGATATCTGAACTTAAAAAGGAGAAGCCCTACAATCCAAAGTAATTACGGGAGCACATAAGAGACATTACATGTACCCATAGTTATGGCACCACCTAGTGAAAACCTATGGGAAATTCATATTGCAATCCAGAGTAAATTGTCCTTACGTTGGAACAAGGACTCCCCGTAGTTACTCTGGATTGTGCCCAAGGTCTTTGATTCCTCTCAACCTGGCCTTTCTGGTGACAATGGCACGTTTGCCTACTCACGAGTAAAGCCGTGATATTGGACACAATCACTTTCCCATAGAGCTCAATGCATTATTTTTAGTTTTAGTTTTTTGACCGAAACTTTTGATAGGAAGCAGATATTTCAAAACCGATTTTTGCAATGGATTCTGCTCTTCTATACAAATCCAATGACATATGACATGGTGGGGTACTGCACACCATTGCAAAGTTCCAAAATGAAGCCAAAATGGAGGACAATGAAGCCCTTTTGCAGGACATCCAGACAGGAGCCTAAAAAAGAGGACAAATCCGGAAAAATCCAGTCATATGGTCACCCTGATTTCAGCACCATGGAGGTACACATTTGATGAATGGAATTCGCCCCCACCATAGGCAGTGACATCAGTAGCCTACAACCAGAACACCTATCCTTTCATCACCTGCAAACCACAGTGGATTGAAGCTGCAAAACATGATGCCATCAGATAACGTTATTGGTTTCTCCTCCTCTATTCATTGTGGCCCAGTAGCATGTTTATTTTCAACTTATTTTTCACATTTCCATACTGCCTGGCCTCTGTAGTCTCTTGTCACACTGCATTAGAGGATTAGAAGTGCACTGAAAGTTGATTAAAGCTTTAGTAGAAATTCAGTCCAGGTCTTCTCCATAAGCAGCAATGTGTACAATTCAGACATGGCAAAGTGTAACCCACACCAACCAAACTACCATCTTCAAGTAGTAGTTCACAGAATTCCTTGTGTGTGTCAAGAACACATGGCCTTGGATCAAGGCTGCATGTGTTTTGATATGGTTAGAGGGTGAAATTAAAGGTACAGATACAAATACATGCATCTGCCACTTATTGAATGGATTAGGGACCAGATTAGAGACCAATTATTTTCAAAAATGAAAATAACACTGGGGAACACACATTTTGTTGACTTAGATCTGGCACTTGTTTTTGACTAATTATTGGCATCTGAATCCAAAAATGACCCCAGTTTTTTTCTATCACATCAAGTTTTTAAGCTACAGGATATCCCAAAAGTCATATAATATGTGCATATAAAGGAAAATAAAGGAAAAACTTACCTAATATACTGTTCACATATAATAAATTTTATTCATACAATGGCTATATATAGTTACTGTAAGTTAAATTGTGTTCATAACAGTAGTAAGGTTCCTTTACCAAACGGCAAACATATTACATATTAAGGTAAAAAAAATCGTTTGTAGCTTTTCCTGGAGTGGTCAATCTGCGAACAATCTCACTTGATGCTCCAATAATAGTCAGCCATCATATGCTCATCACATCTACCTTGATACCACTTGACCACTTCTTATGCGTGCTCCTTTTGAGCCACTGTTTTCCGTTTCACTAACTAATTTGACTCTGAAGACAATTTTCTCTAGCGGCCCTCACTTCAGCCAGACGAGTGTCAGAACTGGGGGGCCTTGTAGGTAAACCCTAATATTTGCCTGTTCCACAAGGATAGAGTGGTCTTAAGACCTGATCTTCCCTTCATTCCTAAAGTGAACACTAGGTTCCATAGGGCCCAAGAAATAGTCCTTCCATCCCTCTGTCCTAACCCAACCCATCCTAAAGAAATGAAATGGCATATGGTGGATGTCAGGAGATCTTTAAAATATTACTTGGAGTGCACCAAATCTTTGCGTAAGACTGGCTTTCTTTTCATTTTGTTTAGAGGCCTGGCAAAGGGAAGGAAGGCATCTATCAGCACTTTATGGTTGAAACTGGCCATATCTATGGGATATCAGGTACAAGGCAAGGTTCCATCAGAAGGTATAACTGCTCACTCTGTCAGAGGAGCTGCTGCTTCTGCAGCATTAAAGGGTTACATTAGACTTCCAGAGATATGTAAGGTGGCCCCTTGGGCATCACCATCCACCTTCGCCCATATCTACAAGATAGATCAGGCAGCGTCTGCTGATGCCGCCTTTGGTAGACGAGTGCTACATAAAGTTGTGGTGCCCTAAGGTTATTCCCCACCCTAGAAGATGTCTTGCATTGTCACATCCCATGCTGTGAATGAGTGAGCTCCCTTCCTCCCTCCAGAGATAAGTAGGACTTCTTACCTGTGAAGACCCTATTCTGGGAGCAGGAAGGGAGAGCACTCGGCCTGCCGCTCAGATTGGACAACCTTAGGTCCAGTTTGGGAAGACATAGACTGGGGCATTCTGAACTTACCTCCGTCTCTCAGGTATCTCTACTCACTTTGAGCACAATCCTAACTCAAAAGTCAGCCCCATTGTGTTCAATGGATCTTACTCCCAGGAAAGTACCTTTAGGATTGCAGCCTTTGTCTCCTACCTACCTTGACTTCTGCCAAATATAATTTTTGCTTTTGGATGGGCTGAAAGGTCTGGGTGCCCCTCTAGTGAGAGGAAGCAGAACTTCGTCCAGCCTGCCTCTGCACCGGAAGGGCAACCCTTTATAGCCACTCACTCTATAGTTGCCCTTCCGGTGTAGAGACAGGCCGGACAAAGTTCTGCTTCCTCTCACTAGAGGGGCACCCAGATCTTTCAGTCCATCTGAAAGCAAAAACTGGTGGTCCAGGAACCAGAGAGTGGTCACATTAAGATAGGTTGTAGAGAAAAAAATTGACGTGGTAGAAGAAAACTAACTACAGTTTTGAAATCAGCATGCCTATTTAACTTTAAGACAGATGCAAAATTGAAATCAACAGAAAGTGTGTTAAAAATTGTTACCCAGTGAACTGAAAAGTGGAATCAAATCTTTTTCAGTTTATAAATGTTGCTTCCAATGCTTTTTTAGTTAGCAAATTGCAAATGCCCCTTTTATCTTGCAAATTTCTGCTACCAACAAAGATTTCTGCAAATGGATTCTCTTTAACTCTTTAAGGAATGGGAGTATTGCTACAGGAGCTAGAACCGGGGTGGGGGCAATTATGACCTTTATAACAGCGTAGAGAGGTTGAAAGAGCAGAACATGTGTTGAATGATTGAGTTCTTGGTATAACTGAAAGGTGTTGAAAGAGTGGATCAACAGAAAACGAACCCTCAGAAAGCAAGGGATACTTGTAAAGTCATGAGCGCAGAAAAAGAAAAAAGAGGGGAAAACAGACCAGGTTAGTTTATTTCATCAGCTGGTATTTGTTACGAAGTTATCACATAGTAATGAGGGAAACAGTGAATGCCGGTCCTTGGATGCTGGTACATTATTAAAAAATAAAATATAATGAGGACTTTGCTGAGATAGAAGAAATGAAATGCAGCAGCACTACTCAAAGCGAAGAAATTATCCCATTCTGATAAATGTTTTCATTTACTATAGTGTGAAACTTGCTCATGCTCAGTTAAAACTGTCGACTAAAGATTTGTTTAAAATATGTAATAACATCTGGCTTGAAGAAAAATTTAGGAAGGGGGCCCAATCAGGCATCTTGTCCTGGGCCCAATGCCAGCTCTTAGCAGCCCGGAGGGTGTTCAAACCCCTGTACAACACTGTAGGACTGGGCTGTTAGTTTAGAGCATCTAAAACAACAACTAGAATTACAACAATTCAGGCTGACCGTAATGGATTCAATTAGTAAAACATTACAAAACCAGGCTGTTGTTGGAGGGTAAGAGGCTTATCGGAAATGAAAGGTGCTTTGTGTATGAACAAAGTCACTCCTACTAGAGCAGAAAGGGAAGCAAAAGACTAGTTTCACTACTTAATGTGCAGAAAGTTGTGAGTTTATAGCAAAAGTATAAGCAAAAGATTCCTGGCCAGCACAGCACTAAAAAAAGCCCCATAATTCAAGGAAGAGATTTCCTCCATGTGAGAAAATAATGTTTATGTCACTGTCATTCCTGAATAATCTCAACCCACCAAGAGCTACTTAAGCGTTCTTTAAACAATAGATTCAAGTTGCAATTCTTCACCTTTGAATATTGTTTGGAACAAAGTTTAGCTAAAGGAGCAGATTAAGATCTTCAAGGAAGCAAAGGGGGCTTTAAAAGGGACAATTTATGGCTAACTAAACCACATTGACAGATCGAAGGATTTTATGCCGAGGCTGATTAAAAGCAGGGCAAGCATTTATGAAATCTTTCATTTTTCCTACCAATGCAGATTATTAAAAAATCCTCGGGTTTTAATGCACTCCTTTCAGACGGCTGAGCCTTAAAAGAATCAGAAGTTGTAAACCAAATGGCATTTCCTGCATAGCCCCAAGGGAAGCTGGAAGATCCAGCTCCGAATCCCTTGGTGGGCAGGAGCAATTTGAGCTAATTAGGGTGAATGGCAAAGTGTTGCATTTGGTCAAAACATTCCATTAACCCTCACTTTTATTGGCCCAAAAAGAGTCTATTGGGATATTTATGCATGTGGGTGCGTGTGAGAGAGTGCGTGCTCCTGTGTACAAATTCACTGCCGAAGTGCAAAGCACACAGCTCACATACATTAAACTGAAAGTCAAAGGAAACGGCAAAGTTCAACCAGAGTACAAGTAATTAGAACCAGATTCTTTGCCGCTCGTATGTGTGCTTCATTGTAAAAGTTCTTTATAAGTCTCCAAACAACGCCCCCCCCCCCATATGATTTAATTTTCATGTCTCGTCTGGGGCAAAAAACAAATCTGCTTTTAATAATCTGAAAGAGGAAGAAAAAAAAGAATTGTCTATGCATCAAGAAAGTGGTTTTTGCTTATTTAAATGCACTTTCTTTAAATGCAGTTCTAAAAGCAATCCGTGCAAGGCTAGCTCCCTATAGTTTAAAAAAATGCACTGAGTTTGCCATTTGCAGGGCTATTTTGAAGCAAAACGTGACATGAGGAAGGTAGACACAAAAGCAAGTGGGGCTGGGCAGAGGAGAAAGAAAACATGATCGCGGAGGGCTGCCAGCCTTGACTTGGTAACCTGGCCATGACCCTCAAGTGAGTGTGTGTTTGACCCGGTCATATAAGGCTCTGGCTGAGTCCTGTTGCTGGGCTATGATGACTCCCTGCTATTCTTGCTACACGTCTACAACTGGTGCAGACCACAGATGTCAGTGTGGAGGTAAAAAAGATAAAGACATGGAAGGTTAAAAGCTTTGATTTAATAACATTTTGGAAACATTTTTCTTCCAACAAAAACAGTGAAATTAAGAATCTGAAAGATGCCCATCTTTCAGTGTCTGAGTTGCCAGCATTGTTCTAGAGTACGGGTATCCAAATAGCGAATGAAGCCTGCAGCGAGCCTCAATGTGGCCCACAGTGAATCTCAATATGACCTCTCTACCTTGCTCTCGGGTAAGCCCTGTAGTCCTCAGGATCTGTCTTTAATACACTCATATATGTAAATTGATGTACATTTATAAATATGCGTGTGCAACATTCACATGTGATTACATTCACATTTGAAATGTAATCATTTTTCCAGTGCACATCACAGTGTCAGAGAGATGATGTAGTCCTCTAGCCAAAACGTTTGGACAATCTGTTGCAAAAACTATATGATTTGAAAAGCAGTGAAGTCGTAAGAGGGGATGTGAAGGTGCACTGGGTGATACCATGGAAAGGGATATAAAAAGCTCATCCTTTCCTACCCCCAAAGCCCAGGTCTATCCAAACCCAGGGAGACTTGGGTGGAACTGGAAATGTCTCTGGAACCCAGGTCTGCTAGGCTTCCCAAGATGGGGACAAGAGCTACAGTCTGGTCTCCATCTTTCACACAGTCCAAAAGCCAGATTTTTGCTGCTGCAGTTGGCATAAGAGGATGTCCACAAGGATACCATGTTACTGCACCAACCATGTTACTGTTACCACCATGTTCCTGCACCAACCCTAATGACATCTCAGTTCATAAATGTGCTTGGCACGCCTGAAACCCTTGTAAGGTTTGAACCAGATCAAATGGTCAGTGAGTTTAATGCTATTTTCTGGGTGCAGATTCTTAATTCCTATTGGCTCCTTATACTGTTTGGTCCCAGTTCAGACTTTGTGAGCTAGGAAACTGCCATGCAGCAAAATATATAGAATAGTTATTAGGTTATTCTAGGACTCCAGTTGGCTTAGTTGTTAAAGGCGCTGTGTCTGGCAGTCTCAGCAGGTCAGCCTACGAGACCTGAGTACTGCAAGATGAAGTGAACTTCCATCCTTAGCCCCCTTCCTACCAAACTAGCAGTTCAAAAGCATATAAAAGCAAGTAGATAAATAGGTATCACCTTGGTGGAAAGGTAACTGTGTCTCCTGTGCATGTGGGCCACATTTTCACAGAGGCATCTTTAGACAATGCTGGCTCTATGGCTCTAGAGTTGGTCATGACTAGCAGAGCAACCTGCCAAATCGAGTCCAAATTTAACTTTAATTAGGTTATTCTAGGGCCTAATGCCAATTGATTTAAAAAAGAACCACGTCCCTTTATTATCACACATTTCTCTCTTCTGTAATAAGTTCATGCTTTTCCAGCTATTAGACTCATCTTTGTCTTTAAAACTATTATTTTGTGCAACATATCATTTTAATTCGAGGACATAATTTTCAGAATATTGATTTTATTCAAGACAGAGTTCAGCTTTTCAAGACAGGGTGGGTTTTAAAAAAGAATCAGAATCAGCTAATTGCTATAGGCTGTAGTTATAGAATGGGCCAAAAGCCAAAAAAGAAAAAGGAATAAAGTTCTCTTTAGCCTTATTTCTGTCATGTTTCAGTGCAATGGTACAAGAAATCCTATAAGGTTAAATGTGTGCACATGATTTTTGAGATCTCTGCCATATAAGACACAATCTCATTTTAACTGAAAATGTAACAGGAATGGTGGATCAGCTTTTTTAAAGCTACACTTCAATCCACACCCTACAAAGAATCCTTTAAACCTCACTAAAGCTTTTGTCTGAATGACTTTATGGGATCACAAAGACTATTTGTTGTGATAGCTGCAGCAGCCTACCATTGCTATCCCTCTGGAATTTATTGTATAGCATGCAGTGTCTACAAAATGCTTGTCAAAATGCCTTCACATCATTCTGGACTCCACAGATGTGGGCTTGTTTCCAGGTAATGTCTTCCATATTCTTCTTTGGACTCTATGGGTCCGAAGAAGATAATTCTGTAAAGGGGCTATTTCTGAAGATGTCTCTATCCACACCAAGGTTCTCCCCAGCATTCCATGATTATCTGGCGATATGGATACTTGATCAGTTAGGGTCTTACAAGTCAGACCTATATATGGCTTGCATGATGAAGTCATCTAGATTTAGGCTGCAATCCTAAAGACATTTTTCTGGGAGCAAAATCTACTGAACACAGTGGGGCTTACTTTTGAGTAGACATGATTAGGAATGCGCTCTTTCCCTGCTGGGAAAGGAAGAAAATTCCCTTTCTCTGCTGAAGCCTCCCAATTTTATCAGAGGGTACAAAGTTTCTTTTGAAACCCTTCGCAAAGAGGAGGGGATGAAACAGTGCAGAGAATGGTGAAGAGGGCAAGCAGAACAGGGGCATGGAGGGGCAAAACTGCAGGAAGGTGTCAACAGCCAGACACATCTTTGGAGCCCAAATCTGCAGGGCTTCCTGATGCAGAGTACAAGTCTACCTGCTTGTGTAGTGTTGGCAGTTAAATACAGCAATATGGAAAACCAAACACAATTTCTAAAATTTTCTAAAACCAAATTTCTATTTGGTTTTAGAAAATTTTCTAAAACCAAACCAATTTCTAAAATCTTTTATATAAAGTAAATCATTGCAGGAAATTAGGACAAACTAGAATGGTAAAACCCTTGTATGTACTACAACTTACTTCTGAAGTTTATGTCGCATGGGGCTTACTCACAGGAAAGGAAAATTGCAGGCAGGTAAGGTGGTGGTGGGGGGAAAAGGGGTAGTTGTAGTGGGGTCCAAGCAGGGAGCTTTCTTGGGGGAAGATGTTTGTTTGAAGGGAGCTACAAAGGGGTGCAGGAGGAGTTTTCCCTCCTACCTGATGGTTGCTTGCTGGCTGCAGGGGAAGCTCCAGGGTCAGCCATGCTGGAAGACGCTTCCGCTGTGCTTCCTCTGCTGGCCTGTTCACTGGTACTGCAGGCAGGAGGAAAAGTCCAACGTCAGCCCCCAGCCCAGTCAATGGGGATTCGTCTTACAAAGCATATTCATTTTACAAGGCAGAATCCCAGGGAAATTTTAATTCATTTTACAAAGCATTCGTTGTATAGGGCAAGTTTAAAGGCTGAATGCATTTTACAAAGCATTCGTTGTATATTACTACTGTATTTCCACGTGCAGTCAGAATCAACTTCCAGTCTAAAACATTCAGCATTGTTCCCTCCATTGCCAATCTAGACCCACAAAGCTCCAAAAGCTGTGAGAATATGAATAAGATCCTCTCTCCCAAGTCCTTTCATCGAGACATTGCTGCCTTCCAATTCCAATACAGTAACCTAAGCTATCGGAATCATGTATCAGCAGCCACTAGAGTTAATGTGAATATTGACCCTGGCCCTGTGACCAGAGTACATCTTTTTGCAATGCCGGCCTGGATCATCTGATTTGTGTCAGAAAATAAAGATGAGTGCCTTATCAACATGCTGATATGCGGAGATGTGTGACTTGTATAGTTGCTGTAATGAATGTGGATGCAAACCCATCAAAAGGCTGCCATTTGTTTTTCCCTTCTGAGTTTAAAGGCTGATGCATTTTTAAGCAAGTGGCATTTCAATTTCCTTGCTGGCTGCAATATTTTGCATAGAGAAAGATCCAAACAACCTTTCAAGGAATAATCTCTACTTTTGATATTTGTTTTGAAAAGAAAATATCTGGAACTACCAAATTAAGACCCCCTAATATACTTCTTCTACGCTATAGGTGTCCAATTATCCACTAGGGGTCCATTATGGAAACTCCCATGGATAAAAAAAATAAGTATATATAAAACAATGGAAAAATAGGTTTAAAGACCTACTTCCAGGTTTCTTCCTCTTCCATTGTGCCTAATAGAATAAAGTATTGCCTCAGTATCTTCAGGGGTTTGATTCGGGACTGAAGAATGGAATGATTGCTTGCATGACTGCCTCGCTACAACTGTAGAAAAGCAGTAAAAAAAGCAGCCACTGTGATTTGGAGTGGCCATTTGTGTTGTATAAAAAATCTGTGTATAACTAGGGTGGACCTGTACTTGACCACAGTTCAAATATTGCCATGTGGTCAATGAAGAACAGAATGCCAGGAGTGCATTTAAAAAAAAATCAGCTCCATTGGATGCTTAGGGTACAGTCCAGAGTAACCATAGGGAGTCCTTGCCCTGATGTAAGAACAATTTACTCTGGATTGCAATATGAATTTCCCATAGGTTTTCACTAGACGGTGCCATAACTACGTCAACGTAAATGACTCTTATTTGCTTCTGTAGTTACTCTGGATTGTAGGGTTAGTGTAATATGTGCTTTGGTTTACAGTTCAAGAGGGACAAAATTGCAAAGCAAATGGACTTTTAATTATTGTACATTTAAACTATGTACATTTAAAGACCATTCTGAAGTCTGCGTCTTTGCAACAAAAATTGTTTCAGATCTCCTCCCTTATTATTTAAGGAACTTTGGATTTGAATTGCTGTCTTTCAAAAGGAAGTACTGTTGTTTTTTAGGGGGAAAATGCTATTTTAAACAAACTGAAAAAAAATCTTCTTAGTTTTCGTTGCTAACGCATCTGCCATAAATGTGTTTTACATTTATGCTCCTGAATAGGAACTTTCATAAAATGTCTTTCTATAAGATTATTTATCATACTTTGAATCCTGGCTCGAAGACAGAGAAAATATGGGAGGTTTAGTACCTTTAATCCATTACATAGTTGTTGAATATCTTGCAGACAGACAAAACTCCAGTGTTCTAATCACATGTTGTAAAACTGACCTGTCAAGTGATATTTCACGTCGCGTTTTACTTCTCAATTTTTGTGACTATTTAATTAAAGGAATTTGAAACTCTGCAGCACAATTAAGTCTTGAAATTAATGCACTGACTTGATGATCAGAAATATTTCAAGGTTAGTACCACATTCTCTGAAAATTACAGATCGTCCCAATTAATTGGGACTCCAGATGCACTAATGTGCAATGTTAATTGATTTACATACCTTCCTTTTGCAGGTCCGTTGAAAAGGGCCATTAGATAATGCAGTGAAGCTATTTAAGTGAGTTATGTTTGCGTTACTCTTTTAAAAAGACAGTTTGCATCTTTCTTGTTTGATTAAAACACTGAACACAGTGCACATTTTAGACAGAATTTGCTGATTCATATTCAGAAACTGGAGTCATTGCTGTTTTGATTTTAAAAAGGAGTTTTTATACAATATTGCTTTCCAACAACAAGAATATCACTAACCCTACAATCCAGAGTAACTATGGGAAGACATAAGAGGTACTTAATCTGGATTGCTCTATGCATTTCCCATAGGTTTCCCATAGGTGTCACCGTAACTACGTCAGTGTAAAAGGTCCTGTAGATACTCTGGATTGTAGTCATTATGTTGCGATGTACAAAGTGTCTCAAGATAAGGAAGTCTGGCAAATTTTCATTTACAAAGTTAAGGGAAACACTATTTAGGTGACTATTGTTTCCAGTAAGTCTCTTATGCGTACATACAGAACACAGAATTTATGTTCTGTCAGTATGTTCCACAATTTTTTATCCTATTGGCCATATCTCTACTTGGAACAGGCAACTGAGGATGTTCTGGGACAGTGTAAAAGCATAGAAAACAAGTTATTTCCAACATTTCCACATGAGAACTTCTGCCAGATCTCCTCTCTCAAACTAGTACATTTTAAATTCATCAGACAGCTTTAAATTAGACAGCTTGTGAAGCAGCGGGAAGAGTTGGCTCATGGCAGCTATCAATTGGGAAACTGACTGGGGTGTGTATGGTTTCTATTCAGAGAGTTTATCTTATCTGTCCTCAAATTATTAGTCAAACTCAGAATAATTTATTATTAAGTTGGGGGAGGAGTTCACTGGGAGGAGAGGCTGCTGATTCAGAAGCAATAAAAATGCCAGGTGATGCACGCACAGCTCTTGCCTGCTGATATCTATCTAAAGTATTTATATACTGCTTTTCAATGGAAAAATTTACAAAGTGGTTTACAAGAAAATGAAAAATTAATAGCCAATTAATAGCTAATGATACCCCACTGAATGTTCTAATAAGGACTCAAGATTTGGTTCACAAAACCTCCAACTCCAACCTTACCCAAAATTACTTCCACCACTCTGACTCCACAGCTCTACTCAAGGTTGTTGAGTTGGACATAACTCTGGGTGCCGACAATCCTGATTCTAATTAACATGTACAAAAAAGAGCATATCACAAACAAACTGAAGTCACAATTTCTTACTAACCAATGACGAATGCACCTGCTTTACTAAACTACTGGATTCACAACCAACCCTTTGGTTCCTTCTGTTCCTTGAAGCACCACTATGTTAATTATTAGGAATATTTATATACCAATACTAGTGAAAACGTACCCATGTTGAAGGAGTAAAATTCCCCCCATATACCATCCCCCACTGCACATCAATCCCCATGTGCATCAACACTCCATGTGCATCAACCCCCACGTGTATCATCCCCCATGCGCATCAACACTCCCTACTGTGTATCATCCCCCATGTGCATCAACCACCCATGCACAATACCCTTCCATGCACAGCAACTCCCCCATGTGCACAACCCCCATGCGCACCACCACCCCCATACACACCATAATCCCATACACATCTCCCTCCCAGTGCATCAGCTGGATGTTGATAAGTCAGTCTTCAATATTAAGTATAGGCTGAAAATTTGTTGCACCCCTTTTCAGACCCTTAGGGGTTACATTTCTAGAAATCAGTTCATGGTGGGTGTTCCTGTCACAGAAAGAACATCCTCCTTGAATTTCATGCTTCTAGGTCAGGGGGTTGGGGCAGAGCATCCCTCAGTCAGAGATTGGAAAGTATAGGGAGGAAAACATGTTGTGCCCCTTTTCACCCCTTTCTGGTTGGAATTTCTTAGTAGTTCTTGGTGGATGTCTCCATCATGGAAGTAACACCCTCCCCAAATTTCATGCTTCTAGGTTGATGAGGCAGTAAGTCAGTGAGTGACTTTTCAGTTTTATGTATATAGATAATCTCAAGGAGAATTTGAGGAGATTCCCACAGAGAAACCAATTCACATTTTATATTTTTTAAAAGCATCAAAAATGGAGGTGATCTGCATATCTCCTTCTTAAATGCAAAGTGGCTTTGAGAGATGTTTGTGGCACAGAGAATCACACCACAGGGGAAGAAGTTACACCAAGGCTGCAATCCTAAAGACACTTTCCTGGGTGTAAGACCCATGGAACACAATGGGGTTTACTTTTGAGTAAACATGGTGAGGAGTGTGCTCCAAGTATCTTGTTGGCAGATTCCAACTTTTGCAACTCACTGAGTAATCTGTAAAAGAGGGTAAGGCAAAAAGTGTTCCTTGTTCTGTCTGGAATCACTCACCTCAACTAAACTTTCCATTAGTTTCCAATTAAACTTAACAAGCTGACCAGGGTCACAAAATAACACTCCTTCACTTGTCGCACTTAAAGTGGTTGATTAGCATTAATGATTCACAGACCTGGAACGTTGGGTCTCCTTCCCTGTGCCTTTTACTGCCCCTCACATTTCATATTCAGTGTGAAAGCAAACCTATGAGTAGTGTTTGGGTTCTATTTTTTAGGTTCTATTTTCTATATAATATTAGGTTCTAACACCTAATATTTGGGTGGTGGTGAGATTAAATAATAAAAACTGCTATATAACTCACAGGAGTCGTTCTCAAAATCGGCAAATAATAAAATCCAAGCAGATTACTAATACAGATGTTCTTGCATTGATTAACACTGAAAGAAAAACAAAACTGTAATCCAGTTTAGCTGAAAGCAGATTTTCCAAAAGGGTAAATGACATGTTTGCCATGGATTTCCTCCACAGTATCAGCGTTTCTCAGATGTTGCCGCACACTACTAGGTTGTAGCCAAAGATTGTCAAATGCCTTTCTGTCAGAGCATGGCAACTTGTGACTCCAACTGAGAGTTAGGCTAACAAAATTTATTTTCTCACTTAGGAACTCTTTAGCTGCAAGTAACAGAAGGAAAAAAAATACGCAAATCTGGATCATATTTTCAAGATATGGGAGAGCCCAATTATCATGCCTCAGTACAGCTTGCCAGCTAAGAACAGCTGATGGTAGTACTGGGGGGAGCCCAAAGGCTGGGTAAATAACTTATATGGGATGCATCTAGTCTCAAGGTCTTACGTTTCAGATCCCTGGTCTTCTTCATACGCTTCCATCCTATGGTGGCTTTCAGAAAGTAACAGGAATTTTGTACATCTTGAGATGAAGGAAGATTCTCAGAAGTACAGGGTGATTCAAAATGAATGGGCCAAACAAGCAAGCAACCTTGTATCTTTTTGTAAGGTTTGAATCATTTGAATCATCCTGTATTTATCTTATATGAAGACAAAAAGATATGGATGTCTGTGCATGCACTTCCTCAGAGCTTAAACATCACATATTTTTAGAACTATAAAAAATGATCAATGTAACTACCATATTGGATATCTCCTAAGGTGGTCTTCGATAGCACCTTATTAAGATATCTGTAGCCTTGTATCTTCGAAGTTCTTCTATAAGTCAGGATGTTATAGCTTCTACTATGTGTTGAAAGGTGAGCTATAGAGTTATTAATAAATGAATAAACATGATGTACAATACTCTGGAATTCAAGATCTGCCTGACATCCCTGAGGCTACCGGTTCAAGAGCTACGTGGGATAACATAGTAGATCAGAGATGTCTAAAACTCCATCTTGGGGGCCAGATGTAATCTGTGGGAAGCCTCCATGTGACCTGTGGTAAGTCCCCTCTACCTTGGTTCATGGGCAAGCCCTGTAATCCTTCTCTCCTGCCCTCCTAAGGGTATTCTGGGAGGTGGAAGGCTGCATGCATCTCCTTTCTCTATGCTTATGAAGTGGTTTGAAGATCATTCCCTCTCTATTTGTTAGAACATGTTTTTGAATTGATTTGAACTCATTCATAAGTTCAATTTCAAACATACCATATTTACTCGAATATAATGCGCCATTGAATATAATGCATACTCTATACTTAGAATCAAAATACTGTATTTACTCAATTATAATTACTATCAAATATAATGTGCACCCTGATTTTGGAGACTGAATTTGGCTGGAAAAGGTGAGTGTTGTATTTGAGTAAATACAGTATTCATTTATGTAAATTTATCCAAATTTCAAATATAAATCAATTATTTTTTTTCTGGCCCCCAACACAGTGTAAGAGAGAAGATGTGGCCCTCCTCCAAAAAGTTTGGACACCCTACCGTAGATAATCAAATATGCCATTCTTGTGGAAACCTCATGAATAGTTTCCAGAAGAATGAAAACATTAAGAAGAAAATGCTGGACCAAAGACAAGAAAGGTCAGAACATTTAAGGAAAAAGATGCCAAAGAAGTGAGATCACAAAAGAGGTAATAGTGAGGATGGACAATGTAAACGTTTCTAGGTGTATGAAAGACAACAAAAGAGGAAGGTGCCCCTTGAGTGTTGCACATAATGGCCTAGTCTAAGCCTGTTATGCTGGCCAAGATTCCTTTGTCTTGGACCAGCCTAACTACACTTACACCAGCCCAAGTGCGGCTTGGTGTAGCTAGGCTGGTTTATCTCGGAATTAAGGCAGCCCAGTGAAGATAAGGATTCAGGATTGCAGCCTTCAGGATTGCAGCCTTCATCAAATATTTATTTTTGACACCACAAAATTCCTGTGCTACAATATGTGAATTTTATGCCATTATGGACATGCTGTATTCAGACAAGGAGAATACAATTAATAGCAAAATCCTATACTTGCCCACTGAGAAGGAAATCACACTGCATTCAGTGGGGTTTAATCACAAGAAAGTATGTACAGATTTGTAGCCTAATAAGCATAATCCTAATTGCTGGTTGAGCTTGTGCAGCCAGAATGTCTCAAACATTCCTAAAAGTACATTTGTGACTATTCATGAGCTGGCAGCAATGGTCCAATGGCTTGCACTGACATGCTGGCACTGAATCCAGGAGTGGCACTGGCTAGCACTGGTTAGATTGAGCTGGTGGCATGGGGATGGAAGAGGGTGACAGAGATGTTTAGGTGGTGAAAAAGAGACATTTGAGGACAGAGGAAAGATAGGAGTGGACTGAGTCCAGGAGGTGGTGGAATCAGTGGAGCTGTCCTCTGCATATCCTCGCCTCTCACCTCTGTGGCACTACACCAGATTTCCCAAACTTCAGCCAGCTATATAGTTGGCACAGATCCGAGAAACCCCATGGGTAAGGGAGGGGAAGGCAACCACAGGGTAAGGCAAAATATATCCCTATACACCAAAATGACCAAGGTGGTAAGTTCTACAATGGATAACAGAACCACTCACAAATACATGCGCATATTATCAAAGGCTAATCAGATTTGGGATATTGAAAATATCTCTTTCTAAAGAACCTTTGCAAGAAATACTACTGGCATTTACTCCCAGTGGAATGGTGGCCATTCCCTTCAATAATAGCACAACGTCTCAATTTTTACACTTATGAAGATCTGAAATTACAACAAGAAGTTGATTTTTCAAGCCAGTGCTGTTGAAATATGCAACTTGTGGTTAGAAGTGAAAAATTTTGGTTCTGCCAGATTTTAGGAATGTACCATCAGAGTATAATAGTATTTTTCTTTCATTAATTCACTCTTTCTTTAAAGTCATAGTTTAAAACTGATTCCTACCACTTCTGTGATTGTGCCTCACTCTCCCAGAGCTGACAAGCCAAGTTTTATACACTGAACATTTTCTGCTTCACTTAGTGGTTAAAGACACCAGGGTGTTTTATGGCAATTCCGGTATTTACAAACCTGTTTGTCCGATCACTATGTTCTATTGTTTCCTCAGATAAGCAGGACCCCAGTGAACAATTAAAGCTTTCAATAAATAATCTGTAAGCACATTCATTTGATTTACTGTTATTTGATACAGCAGTTAGTTTCAATGGGGCAGTTAATATTGATCATGCAAAGTACTGCAGACAAACATGAAACACTTCCAGAACTCCATGGATTATT
The DNA here is from genome assembly GCA_030015325.1 of Cryptoblepharus egeriae. Lineage (NCBI taxonomy): Eukaryota > Metazoa > Chordata > Lepidosauria > Squamata > Scincidae > Cryptoblepharus > Cryptoblepharus egeriae. Next base: position 38,080,675 of record JAREYC010000004.1, on the reverse strand, counting down.
ACTTTTTATCTGCTACTCATCACAGTTACTTGTAATGGTTGTGCAATTTAAAATCAATAATAATTAGTACTTTGTTCATTCTAAGAAATGAATAATGCAAATTATGCTTTGCAGAGGATGGACGGTTGTATCTTTTAAACAAAGTTAAAAAGAACAGAGTTCATATGTAAAAAAGGACTTCTGAACTTCTCAGTGCAAACTAAAAGAGGTTGAGTATCCCTTACCAAGAATCCAAAATGCTCCAGAATCTAAAACTTTTGAGAATCATCATGACATGGAAATTCTCCTCTTCCACAGTGTATAGCAATAAAGCACTAAATTAAAACATCAGGAATGAAAATTCACTTGCATCTATTTCCATTTTAGTTAATTATATCCCCAAGCTTTCCAACAGACCAGTCCCCCACCATCTTTTGAAGCTGAAATGGCCCAAAGAAAAACAGCTTTTTATAGTTATGGACTTTGATGAAGAAACAAAAGTAATTCGATCTTGGAAGACTTAATATTTTAAGATGATAAAATATACATCTAGAAGAAAAGTTGGGCAGAATTTAAAGATCTGTGTCAAAATAACTCACACTTGCTTATTTAAATGGTCATATAAATTATAAATCTGGACCTGTACCATTTACTAAAATTTTCTCTAGCACTGACCAAAAAGTTCAAAGTCGTTTCTGGAAAAAGAGTCTTTTTCAGAGGTCTTCTAGAGCCTTGTGGTATTGAATATTTTAATAGACTAGTGTCCCCTGTATCTGCAGGGAATCTATTTTAGGACCTTGTGGATATGGAAACTGGGGATACAAGGAAACCGTATAGGTTCAATGCTCTATGGCTTCCAACCCTCCATGTCCATTACTTTTTGGATTCTTCATTCTCCCAGCATATTACAGGTAGGCTGCAATCCTAAAGACACTTCCCCAGGACTAAGACCCATTGAACACAATAGGGCTTACTTTTGAATAGACATGGTTAAATTGTGTTTGTAGTGGCAGAAAGGTAAGCAGCCTACCTGGGCGGGGAACACCTTGAGAATATTAAAAGAAAGTTTGGCATTAGCAGGCCACAGATAGCCACAGATAAGCAGATCAGTGGATACAGAGGGATGCCTGTATTACTTCATTACACAGTGGCAAGGCAACAATACTTTTAACTCCAGAAATTAGTTCCAAACTATTGCTATTTTCTCTATGGCTGCTTCTAAAGTGAAAACTTTTTTTAAAAGTTCCTTGGTAGTCCTACCAAAAATAAAATGCAAACAGAACCTTTTCCATAACCCAATGATCAGACATCTTTGCAGGAGAAAAAATCTGGAGGGTCAACAGCAAGGCAGAATGACTATACTATATAATGTAAAAACTAACAATATCAACATCATATACAATCACAGAAGTTGATTAAATCCATGATGGAAGAAGAATGCTTTCAAACCCTCTACATACTGCCCCATATCCTTGCACCCCCCCCCCCGCCCCAGTCCCTGCCGCTGCCATGATTGTGGTCCTAATGTCTGAGCAGGATTGAGTAGAACTGCTTTTCTAGAGGACTTTGTGAAGGTTACAAACAATGGAACATATTAATACCCATATTAATTGCTCCAGGAAAATTAATCATGCAAACAAATGATAATCCACATCCCATGCACAAATGCACATAGCAAGATTGGACAAAGTTCATACACTGAGCACGCTAACTGTGTACACAACAGGACATGGAAGTGGACAAACAGTATCCTCTTTATGTTGCATATACTGTACGTATTCAACAACCAAATGAAAGCAAATAAGGAATTGTTAGGCAGGTAACAAAATCTGCTAAAGTCCCTTCAAACAAAAACAAAAGTTACTCCTGGCATTGAGGACACAGAATTTCAGAAAAGCAATTACATGATATTAAATTTTGTCATCCGCAAACCTTATCTACAAAATCAGTTATTTAATAGTGGTCATGACCAATGTGCTATATAGCAAGGAGTGGAATGTGCAAATAGCAAGGAGTGTGTTTACACATTCCAAAAGATATACAGCATATGCATGAACACCTTCTGTCAGTGGTTAAAAGAGGCAGCACTACTGCCAAGTGTCTCCAGGATTCACAGCATGCTGTCAATTACCACTGGGGTCCTAGAACAAAATGTGCTCATGTAACTCAACAGCAATTATTAATGAAATCTGAAGAAGTACTTATTGCAGTTTTCCGCACGAGCAACAAGAGAAAGACCTCTGTTGTGATCTCCATCTTACCAAACTAGATTGTGACAATGGGTCAAAATGTTACCCTCCTTTCATCTACAGAGCCCGAATGAATCAGACATTTGTCGTAAATCACCCAGCACTAGACAATTTCATGAAGGACCAGTCTATCAATGGCTATTACTCATCAAATGCACGCTACAATGTCGAGGTTCAGAGGTAGGATACTTCTGAAAGCTAGTTGCTGGGATGCAAAAATAAAAGAGGGCATATGCCTGTATGTCCTGTTTTTGAGCTTCCCAAAGGTATTTGATCGATAAGAAATAGGATGCTGTTCTAAGAATTTCCTCCCCTTCCCCCATTCCTAATACCAGCACTCTTTCTTTACCTTTGGCTATACATTAAGCATAAAACTGTTTTTTAACGAAGGTTGCAATCGAATTTAGTACATATTGACCAAGGAGTAAGTTCTTTTGAATTCAGTGGGAATAGACATGGGTAAGATTGCATCCCTAGATATAGCATCTTTTTCTTGGGGTCACAGAGGAGACTGTACTCTTGCCTAGTATGCTGTGTGATATTAAACGGAAAGGATCTATTTATAGGTTATAAAAACAACGGAGTTCAAAAATAACTGTCTTGTTCAAGAAAAAACTTAGATAAAGTGGTCACTCATTTGCCACTTACAAACAAGACATGAAGCATTGCAAAAATCACATCTTAGACTGTTCATTTTACTATATTTGTTGATTAATAAATAGGAATTAAAAAAACAAAGATTTGTTTTAAGGAAAAATCAGATCATGAAACATGTTTCAATGATAGATCGCTTTTGAGTTCTCAATGCTGGAGAAGAACTGAAACATCCAATACAGTTAAACAAAACCATGTCAGATATATGGGGTGGCCTTATAATTCTTCTTTGAATAAAATAAGTTGACATTTTCTAAGTCCACTTAAAACCCAACAAATATGCACCCTGTGCATATTTCCCATGCAGTAAATCATTCTTTGAAAAGCAAAAGGAAAAAGTGATTGTAAAAGCATCTTAACTTGAAAGAGAAGCAGTGAATTTTTTTCAGACCACTATCCTAAACATTTTTTTCCCGCATAATCTACTGGTCTCCCTGTTTCCATAATGATGTGGTGAGGATGGTGCATGTCTGTGTACTGGCCTAACTCCCCTAAGAGTGGTACAGCTGTGACACTCTCAGGCGTGCACAGGACTTGTGCCAGGACTAATGCTGGCCTATCTGGGGATTAGGATTGCAGCCTAATTGACTTAAATTTAGGCTTAACTTGGCAATATTCCCTTATGACTCGATAATATTCAAACAGACTTTCAAAGGCAAGATTTCCCCCCAAAGCATTCTGGAAAATAAATTTTAAAAAACCTTGCAAACTTGTTTTCTAGCAAGGAGTATTCTGAACAGTGGATAATGAGCAAGATGTCCACATGAACACACCCACAGGGGATGCATCCTGTCGCCAGTCACTGCAGTATTAGTTTGTCGGTCATAAGATCTTTACCCAGTTTTGGGGAGGTACTTGCTGCAGCCATTAAATCCTGCTTTTGCCTTGGTGTTTAGAGGCCAGTATGTTGTGCAAAGGACATGCGGCTGGTATGAACTTTAAGAGTACATCCTATTTCTCATAGGATTTCAGATTTGGACAGCATCTCCTCATTCGCAGCAGGAGTTACCATATTCCCAGGGCTGTCCTAGGTAAAGGGCACTTCGTTTGGCCTTCCAACCAAATAAAGCCACATAACTGTACACACTGAAGTAATTTGGCAATTCTGTACTTTTTGTTTTATTGACAATGGGCAAAATCCAGAGTAACTATGGGGAGTCCTTGCTCCAGTGTAAGAACAACTTACTCTGGATTCCAATATGAATTTCCTATAGGTTTTCACTAGGTGGTGCAGTAACTATGGGTGCACGTAAAGTCTCTTATGTGCTCCTGTAGTTATTCTGGATTTGGGGGTATGATACACAACAGTCAGGCAGATCCTTAGTGAGATGAAAGCAACAATCCTAAAAACACTTTCCCGGGAGTAAAACCCATTGAACACAAAGGGGGTGACATTTGAGTAGACAAGGTAAGGATTGTGCTTGAAGTTATCGGAAAAGAACAGTTTCAAGTGTCTTTAGGAAGCCAGGTATCCTGAATATGATTCTGAAAAGAAAGATGCACTCATTCAAACTTTTTGTTTCATTTTCTTCTGAACCTGCCATTTCAAACACATGCAGCAGTTTTCTGATTGTCACTGGCAAAAAGATATAAATGCACCACCAGAATCAAGTACACAGGTTTCAAGTATTTATTATGGTAGCTGTATTCAAAGTAGGGGTCGGGATCCCCTTGGGGTCCCAAACAGACTGCCATTCTCAGAAGGGTATCCTGGGCTGAAATGCTTGAGTACTACTGGCCTATGGGGAAAATAACTTTTAAGAAGCACAAAGTATGACAATTAAAATCAACTCGTCATCCTACATCTCATGGGATGTTTTGCGTACGGGAAAGTATGCATGCAACAGATATTGGAAATTTGTACAAAGACTTCCCTTCCTGAGATGACGGGGAACTGGGAAGCATGAATATGAAACACAACAGGCTGGGTCAGAGCACAATCCTAAACATGACTACTCAAAAGTAAGTCCCATTATGTTCAATGGATCTTACTCTCAGGAAAGTGTCTTTAGGATTGCAGTTTAGGGCACAATTCAGAGTAACTACAGAAGCACATAAGAGACATTACGTGCACCCGTAGTTACTGCACCACCTAGTGAAAACCTATGGGAAATTCATATTGCAATCCAAAGTAACTTGTTCTTACTCTGGAGCAAGGACTCCCCATAGTTACTCTAGATTTTACTCTTAGTTCCCTTTACAGCCTCTTGGGACTGTAAACCAAATTGTCGCTATCCAAGATCAGCACCAGAACTGTAGGCCAAATTGTCACTATCCATGATCAACATCAGAACTTCAGTAGCACATAAAAAGGTACGGTGGGACATTTATAATAGAATAGGATCCTCTGCTATTTGGTTTTTCAATGCCAACTCATGCAGCACTTACAGTATCCTGGCCCACTCACCAGCAACCTTATAGGTGATTCAGAACCGTGGTTCTCTGCAACATCTACCAGATCTTGAAATCCTTTTGGAAACCTATCTTTGAAGGCCTCAAATTTCTCATGTAGGGTTTTGAGAAAGGCTGTAGTTCAAACTAAAATTCAGAGTAGCCATACCAGTGTGGAGCAGCAAAACCAACAGCTGCATGGCACTTCAGACCATATTTATTACAGCAATAATGTAGGCAGACTGGACTCCAGTTCTATTTGATGCGTGAAATGTTATCTTCAGTTGGCTGGTTGTCTTGCCAGGGTGGTGTACCTGCCAACTCGAGATAACCCTTCATGTACCTGTTGAACTGGACTATATCCACAAAAACTCATGTTGAAACAAATATGATAATGTTTGATGTGGTACACTTAGCTGTTTTAAAGCCATATTTTGTTCCTTGGGCCAAACTGATCATTATTAGTATCTCTCTGCCAGCTAGGTTTCACCTGAGGGGGCTTCTTTCCCACCAGATTTTGTAGGGTTATAGCCAAGTATGGCATAATATTGTGTCAATGCACAGTGCCCAGATAATGTCTTGGCCAGGTGCATGCCCAGGTAAAGACTTTGCCATTAAAAGATGGTGAATATGATCTGAAGCCAACAGGCCGTGTGTGAGCCACTTGTGAAACATACCCTACAATCCAGAGTAACTACGGGAGCACATAAGAGACATTACGTGTACCCGTAGCTACTGCACTACCTAGTGAAAACCAATGGGAAAGTCATATTGCAATCCAGAGCAAATTGTTCTTACACAGTTGCAATCCAGAGCAAATTGTTCTTACACATGGAGCAAGGACTCCATGTAGTCACTCTGGATTGCACCCATACCCTACAATCCAGAGTAATTATGGGAGAAGGTAAGAGACATTTACATTGATGTAGTTACAGCACCTCCTAGTGAAAACCTATGGGAAATTCATATTGCAATCCAGAGTAAATTGTTCTTATATCGGAGCAAGGACTCCCCGTAATTACTCTGGATTGTGCCCATACACAGTTTGGGTGGGAAAATGAGTGTGTAAAGATCCCTAATCTCAAGATCTAAAATGTAGTCTCCTTTCCACTTTATTAACTTGATTGTAATGCTACCTGCCGGGCAGTGCTATGCTTCCAACTCCAAAGAGCCTTGCAGATGTTTGACTATGAAACAAGCATATTCTTGGTCACAGTTTATTAAATGAACTATGTACTGGATCTGGCATCTGAACTTTGAAATCCAAGAACCCAAATCGTAAGCTTGAGGTTCTTTTAGGAAACAGTGTGCACATGTTTTAAATAGAAAACCAATAAAGTTGGAGAGTGCCAAAGAAACAAACAAGTTATTCTGTGACACAGCAGGATACACAAGAGACTCAAATTTCATTGCTTTTCAGAACTGCATTAAATTAGTTTTGATCCAGATCAAACAATTGCCTATCGAGTATCTTTTAAACAAATGTACAGCAAATAAAAGCTTTCTACGAATCATCAAGGGAGGCGATCATTAGAAACTTTGAAAACCGTAAAAGATGCATAAAAATAAACCCTGTCCTTCTGAGGCTGAAATGCAGAACTTTGCCTACAACACCTGCTGCAATTCAATACTTAGGAATGTCGACTCCAAGTCATACACTTCAGTGTGTTTGTTTTTATATTGTGGCTACAAATATGAATAGTAATAAAGCACCAAGCTGGGTGTGAGGACAGATGTTCTTGGGCTTTTTCTGAGTCGGCATGGAGGAAAAATCCACCCAGTCCAAAATGCACAAAAACACTGCGGACTAGCAAGGAATTTTGGAACAAATGATTTCAGATTTTATACAAACTTGTCACCCTTTATTCTTCAATTTATGTAACAGCTCACTTGAAAGCTTTTTATTGCAAGCTTAACGTGACTAAGGGCGCAATCCTGAGTAACTACGGGGAGTCCTTGCTCCGGTGTAAGAACAATTTGCTTTGGATTGCAAAATGAATTTCCCGTAGGTTTTCACTAGGTTGTGCAGTAACTATGGGTACACGTAAAGTCTCTTACGTGCTCACGTAGTTACTCTGGATTGTAGGGTAACACTGATTGCAATCCTATATGTCCTTTCTTGAGAGTAAACCTCATTTAATACAATACTTGTTTCTGAATAGACAAGCATAGGATTGTGATAGAAGACCAATGTAATCAACGGTCAAATTTCTCTCTTGTTAAAGGTAAAAGTGCTCATAAAGCAAAAAGTTATAGTTAGCTATATAATGTTCTTATTTTTCTGAATGCAACAAGATGCAGTACTCTGTCAGGATTCTTTTACTATATGCTAGAAAAATAGATTTATAATTGGAATAACTATGTATTTCTTTACCCAGTCAAAAAGTAGAAGGAATTTGGCTATTAGTCACATATATTCTTCCATAGGTTGTGATCCAAGTGCAATAAATCCATGCTTCTAACCTAATGATGAACAATATGAAATGTCAACCCCAGCCATCCACTTCACCCTCTTTTTTACTGTTTTAAAAAATTAAGAAACAGAAATCTGTTTCCCACTGTAAGATTTTTACAAAGGTTATTTATGTAATCTTAAATTTGCACTTAATTCTCGACTTCAGGATTGTTCGTCTGATTGTGGTGAGCTGACCCTGATTTCTTAAGAATTAAGAGGAGAGATTATTGGTAATACTTTAAACTCCAATAAATCACAGTTCTTCCCTGTTTCTTTAAGGCCACTGTTTTCTTTGAACTGAGACTCATCCTTTAGCACAGTTTGAAGCCACAAGCTATGAGCTATGAAAAAAATAAGATGAATACAGCTCTGCCTTTAAGACACTCATGCACATCAAAATTAATAAGAGGAAGAATAGTATTATATCCTGGACAACTTATTTTTGTGACTGATTAACCTGCATAGCAATAGAAATGTCAATATTATTAGGGGAGGCTTAGTCCTGTGATCTTTATAGAGTTTTTGCATTTAAATGCAGCTATTATCAACATGCACTTTTCATCACTATAATATAAGCATTAACAGCTGAGGAGTAAATCAAAATATTTCAAATAGGTAGTATCTACTGCCAAGCCAAAATAAGCACACTATCTCAGAGTGGAGATTTTAATATTCTACCCAAAGCTGCTGGAGAGGAATTTGTATAAACAGAGAATAAGGAAATGCTTGCAGTTGGAATGACACATTCCCACTCCTTCTTCACTGGAAAAACACAATATAGACTGCTCTCTTTAGAGCTACAAGTAGCACATTCAATGCCAGAGTTAAAAACTCTGCTTACAAGTTCCAAGCCTGAAGTCCTTTAATATAGATTCCACTGATTTCACAGTTTTCTGAAATAAGCCCACATTCATTTCAGCTTGATTTTCAAGTTTATGACACTCAAGACAAGAGTTGTTACAAAACTGTGAAAGTGAATTCCTGAAAACATGTCACTGCAACTTTATTGATTCCTCTGATATTTCCTCTGATCAGCTTACCTTTGACTATAATCAACCCTTGTTTCTTATTCCCAGCAGTGGGCAAAGTGACACATTTAACACTTGACGCACTTCAGGAAGAGTGACCCAATGTTTAATTTACTTGGAAGCAAAGGCAACATATTATATAAATGGATCTAGTTAATTGCTATTTGCAGTTAGTTATGTTTCCTATTTTTCAATGTATCATCAGGAGTAAATTCTCAAAATCATGTGGTGCCCAGAAGGATTGTTAGCGCAAATCCCTGTTGCTATTCAAGGTGGTGATTTAAGTTTTGAAAATTTTATTTACTGCAAAATAAATGAAAGTTTCCAGAAAACTTTTCTGAGAAAGACGTCAGCAAAGCTTTTTCTCAGCCAGCAAATGAACTCTCAAAAAAAAGTGTTTTTTTGAACTCTCAAGCATAAAAATACTTAGAATAATACCTATTATTTGTAGTAATTGCAGTGTTTATCTTGTCTTTAACTATTGTCTCTATTGTTTTTAACAGCAAAGTTGGAAAGTGTTTGAAGTGAATGTTCCAGGAACTTGCTTCTAAGTTGTCAGTTTAACCAATAACCAATTGTGATGACCTAATTGTGATGGAAATGTTTGGACTGCAGCATTAACTCTCATAATGCTTCCTCGTTGCACATCTTTTGCAAAAGAAAAAAGAAAAAAATCCTGGAAGATTAAGAAAAACTCCAAGTATCTTAGAGCCTCAGAACCACAATGCCATCAAGATACTTCTACAGCTAATGCTCCACTGAACTGTCAGAGAGTATGTTAAACCAATTTGATAGATAGCTGTCATTTATCTAAATCAGTGTCAGAGCAATGAAGCATCCTTCAAAGCTTTTTTTTTTAATGCAGGGAATGTGGCGATGGGATGCTGCTACTCCTTGCTGATTCTCAGACTTGAAGCTGCACAGTTGAAAAGCATGCCACTGCTTGCCACTTCTACTCTCCCAGTACTAAGTCAAGATCCGATAACAAGATAGCAATTTTTAAAACTGTTCTGCCAAAGCTGTTTCCTTTCCCAAGAGTCCTGGGCTCTTAACAAATCCAGAAGATGCTGAGATAATTGATGGCATAACACAAGAGGTGTTCACAGTTAGTTTTCCAGCCAAAGCAGGGACTTCTTGGAGCAACAAAGTTTTTTAAAAAGAAGGTGGCAGCAAAGGTCATCAGAAAGATATATTGCTCCCCCCTTTTTTTTTGCTCAGAGAAAGAGAAACATTTATGGAAGCCTGCAACTTTGAATTTTGCCGACCCTACAGAAGCTGAAACTATTTGCTCAGAACTTCACCACCTTCACTGGTGAAGTGCAGATGTTACTTAGGCTAAAATGCACCTAAATCTAAATATTAGACAAACATATCTAACAATACCTCATCCCTACTCCACACTCAGAAAATACTCAAGAATAATAACTGTACTTATTTCCTCAACTGAATGAGGAATAATTCTGCAATCCGCAAGGTGCAACACATCTAGGTCAGGGGAATCCTTTTAAAAACATTTTGCAAAACAAATGCAGGTAAACATGGATTTGCATAACTGTCACCTGGAAAGCATGCAGCTTTCGCCTGCGCTTTTTTTCTCTTACTAGCATTTTATTTTGTCGCATGCAAACAAATGAAAATTTTAAATAAGCGGAAGAAAATAACCACGGGACCTACATTGCGCACTGTGCCGGTGTTGCTGCCACTCTGTTTGTGCCAATCCACTGAAGCATGCTTTCAGAGCCTTCTCCTGGAGCATGCAGGAAGATGGGCTTGCAGTGTAGAAATCCAGCATTGGACCAGGGCTGACTGCTAGAACATCCATGCAGTCAAACATGATTCCCCTTCTACAGGATGCCTGCAAAAGTGCCTTCCTTTTGGAAAATGGCATACAAAAGTACATCCAACTCCATCAAACTCTGCCCCTTTTTTGGCACGTCGGCTGTTGGTCTTTTTCCCAGACCAGAATCATGAATTATGACAGACAACACAGCTAAAAGCCTGTAATTGATCCAAATGATCATTTACCATTTTCCAGGCTGTTCAGCCAATCCAGCAGAATAGGGGGAAACAAACAGCAATCCAAGTTTCAGTTCAGATCCATCTGGTCCTGCAAATCTCTCGGAAGCCTCCTTGCCTCTTAGGCATCCTCTGAATGCATGATATTTGTTGGATCCCAGGGATGGTTGGAGTTTTGGGGATAAATCCGCCTTGGATAGGAGCTCTGGATCCCCCCTTTGCCAGTGAATAGATCCTTCTGCCTCTGAACAGCTCACTTCCTACTACTTGTGTCACACAGAATGAAAGATTGAATTGCTTAATATATGCGAGTGAACTTTCTATGAACCCTTCCCAGGCTGCTAACCTTCAAATGACCCAACTAGTCTGACATCACCAACTCCCAGGATTCTCACACAGCTTAAAAACTCCCAGCAGCCTTGCAAAAGAATGCAGGCAGGCAGGCAGGCAGGCAAGCAAATCACTGGCTGCTACACCTAGGAGTAGCTTGCATGCAAAAGCAGCACAAATGCAGAGCAGGCTGAAAAGGAGACAGAGCAGGCTGAAAGGGAGAGCTGCTTCCAGATTCTCACTGCATGATTTTTTAAAAGCTGATTCTTTCAAGTGCCCAGATTTCCCACCCACCTCCACTCCGATCCCTTTCCCATCGCTTTATTTATTCCTCTGGAGAAACCATCATAAGCGCTCAGCATTCTGCCTTGACAACCTTTGACATCCCACAGCACCCCTGCAATGTTGTGCAGGGGGGGAGACAGACAACAACCGGAGCAGGCTGCGTTACTCGTGGCATACAACAGAGTTAATATTCCTGGCAGAGAAAGAGCATATAGAATGATTGCCAGCCTGGAGCTAAAGCTCAACGTGCCAACATTTGCCAAGGCTTGGGATTCACGCTCGCTTTGACGGCTGGTCATTGACTTCCCGCTTTGGCCGCATTGCTCTCCAGGATTTCTCTACCAGATGATGTGCACTGCAGCTTTCAAATATACATAAATATTTGACAAGTGCTTAGATTTGGAAGGGACCTAATAGACATAAAATTGGAAGGGACATAATAGGTCATCCAGTCCAACCCCCTCCCTGTAGCAGGAAATCCTCCTAGAGCAGTGATTTTCAACCTTTTTCATCTCATGGCACACTAACAAGGAAATGAAATTTTCAAGACACACCATTAGTTGTTTTTACCATTAACAAGGCACACTACGCTGTTCAAACCCCCCAATTTTCCTATTAATTAATGACAATCCCTGAATTCCCAGGGCACACCTGAGGACTAGCCACAGCACACCAATGTGCCACGGCACACTGGTTGAAAATCACTGTCCTAGAGCATCTTCTAGATTTGGAAGGGACCTAATAGGTCATCTATTCCAACTCCCTCCCTGTAGCAGGAAATCTTCCTAGAGCATCTCCTAGATTTGGAAGGGATGTAATAGGTCATCTAGTCCAACCTCTTCCCTGTAGCAGGAAATCTCTAGGAAGGGATTTGGAAGGGACGTAATAGGTCATCTAGTCCAACCTCCTCCCTGTAGCAGGAAATCCTCCTAGAGCATCTCCTAGAGGATTTCCTGCTACAGGGAGGGGGTTGGACTTGATGACCTATTAGATCCCTTCCAGATCTATGTTTCTATGATTAAAATCACAGTAAAAGGTTCATCATTTCGAGTATGCTGTTGCTAGACAAGGGTGTTCTTCTCTATATAAAAACATCATGTACAAAAACAACTATGATTCATACAGATGACTGGCAGTTCAATACCACTACCAAAAACCAACTGTACATAGTAGAAGAGCTGCATCATCGTCAGGTTTCAATAGCTGCAACCCTATACACACTTTCCTGAGAGTAAAACCCCATTGAATATATTGGGACTTACTTCTTAGTAGTCAGGCCCAGGATTGCACCCAATGTGTCCTCAGTCCAGATCCAAAAATACCATAGTTTTTAAGGAATTCTTTTTACCTATGCAACTTCAGCAATGTGACATTTTCTGAAATGAGTGGTTATTCATGTTTTTATGATAATATTGTTTTATATTGGAATTTGAGCAGAAATTCTCATTGTTTGAATTCTGTGTTGATCACTGAAAAAAACACCCTGACTTCTCTTTCTTTCTTTCTTTCTTTCTTTCTTTCTTTCTTTCTTTCTTTCTTTCTTTCTTTCTTTCTTTCTACAGTATTTACATACCGCTTTTCAACTTAAAAGTTCACAAAGCGGTTTACAAGAAATATGAAAAATTAATGGCTAATGGGTCCTTGTCCCAAAAGGGCTCGCAATCTAAAATGCAAAAAGAACACCAACAGAACTCACTAGGACTTTGCTGGGGTGAGGAGGGCCAGTTATTCTTTCCCTCCCAAATAAAAGAGGAACACCCACTTGAAAGAGTGCCTCTTGATCAGTTAGCAGGAGAAAGACTTGAACATATGCTATCAATTTTTGTCGCTTATGTCCAAGAAGAGAAAAAGGACAGTAAGTATTGCAAAGGGGGAGACAGGATCTAGTGCAGGCCATTGCTTCCCGATCCATCATTCCCCACACCTGCTACTCACTCTGTCAATCTACTCATCCCCTTCGCAATTGCTAAGGAACAGCACCAATGGCCACAATGAGATCCAAGAATGGTGAATTCACCAAAAGAATGGCTGTGGATGGCATGCTACACACACCATCAGCATCCATTTTATGATGGTGGAAGCCACTTCCATTCTTGTAACTTACTCAGCCCAGCAGCCGACTGGAGATATTCTCTTATGTTGTGATGATAGGAAAAGCTTATCTTTTCAAGGTGAAGGAGTCTTGTCCAAGATGAAATCTGGAAAGTCTGTCACTTGCACGAAGCCAACAAACCAAAAGAAATACAGACCCTACACTTTGTTATCTGATCCTTGTATACGGGACAAACACAATATATGATTGTCACATTGTTATGCCCCAACTATTATAAAAAGCTGTTTTACATACTGAATATACTATACACACTGTTGTGAATGAACCTCTTGATCAGTTGTTACATTATACAGATGTGTATAGCAGTAAATGTCTGTTTATGCAATGAAGAAGAGGTGTTTAATGAATCAGGTCTCCAGTAGCCTGCAGCAGATAGTTTATACAACAAAGAAGCTCTTAATACAAAGAAGAGGCTCTTAATGAGGCAATCAACCTAATCACATTAATCAGTCCTTTAAGCCAGTGGTCCTCAACATTGTGAGGACCACGGCCTGGTTCCGTGGGGGGAAAAATGTGCATGCATTTGGAACTGCGCAAGCACATCAGCACAGCAGGGTTGTGCCTGCACAGTTCTCCCTGCAGCCAGGGAGAACTGTGCAGACACGACCTGGCGCTAGGCTGTATCTGCACAGTTCTCCCCATCTGCAGGGAGAACTGCGCAGGCGCAGCCTGGCAGCCAGACCACACTTGGGCAGTTTGCCCTGGCTGCAAAATGAGCTGGGCAAACATAGCCTGACACACCTCACAGTCAGGGCAAACTGCGAAGGGGCAGCCTAGCTGCTATGCTGCACCTGTGCAGTTATCCCTGTAGCTGGGGAGAGCTGCGCAGATGCAGCCTGGCACTCAGCTGTGCCTGTGCAGTTCTCCCCTGCTGCAAGGAGAACTGTATATGTGCAACCTGGCAGCCAGGCCGTACTTGCGCAGTTTGCAGTGGCTGTGACTCGAGCTGAGCAAACACAGCCTGGCTCATCACATAGCCAGGGCAAACTGTCCAGGTGCAGCCTTGGCAGCTGGGCTGTGCCTGTGCAGTTGGGCCAGGCTGGAGCTGAGAGCCTCCAGGGCTCCTGCCACTGGTCTGGGACCCAGTGCCGGTATGGCCCAGTGGGCAAGGCACAGCGGAACGGCACTGGACTGCGGAACGAGGGTTGAGGACCCCTGCTTTAAGCTATGTGGCTAACACCAGGAAACTTCTGACAGCTGAAATTCCTATGTGGGATGCAGCATAGCCCATGCTGGAGCACTGCATCAGCAGAGGAGAGTTCAGTTTATTTTATTTTAGGGATTTATACCCCACATTTCCCATGCCAATTGAAATGCCCAAAGCAGCTTACAGGCCATTTTAAAATCAAGTACAGAGTAATAGTTAAAAATGAAACTCATCAACATGGCACTAGAACATAACTTTTAACAATGATCAGTTCAGACTAGGCTGATCATTTCAGTATGCTGGATTAGACAGATCTTGGCCTCATCCTACTGAGTGATTCTCATGACTGCAGAGATGTAGTTGCCCTGATGCTCTTTGTGGCCTCCTTTTATCAACTTTGAAAGACTACCTTTACTGTAAACATCAGTAACACAATGTAGCCAATTTTTAATGGATTTTAAAGTAGGCTGTGAGAGGCATCTGACCCCATTCTGAAGCTGCAGACCCACTTAATTGAATCGCAAACAGTATACACTGTAAGCTCACACTCAAGTATACTCAGCAAAAGGAATTACATCAGATGATCTCCTATATCAACCACTTTGTTAGGATCCTTCTTTTCAAAAGGGCTGTCTTACTACAGGCTGCTAGGAAATCAACCCAATTTCTACAGCTTTGATAGCAGGGAAAGAGGGGTCCACCAACAATTCTGGAAAGCAGAATTGCTCATGCACAATCTTGCCTTGCCAAAAAGAAGGAGGAGAAGGAGGAGGAGGAGGAGGAAGAAGATGATGCTAAGATACAAGTGACTTTAGTATGGTGTTATAGCTGAAATTTGGAGCTGGTATAACAAAGCTGACACGAGCCAGAACTTCACTGGTTCTAATTTTACCATCGTTGTGATCTCACCAAGTGGTCTCGACCTTAGCTACAAAGTGGGGATGATAATGCTTTCCTTAGCGGGATGATATCAATATAATGACACACAAAGTTCTTCGTATATTTATAGCCCGATCCTAATCAACAACAGGGCAAGTTGGTCTGCACTGCATTTTACCTTGGGACTGAGCAAACTTGAGATCTCATTGATGTATAGAGATGTTTGTTTCCTTGCTCTGGAGAAAGAACAAGCTGCAGCAATGGGTCTATTCAAACCCACATCTGCTAATTCACTAGCACAAGTCTGTGTGCAGTTGAGTTGAGATTCCAAGGATAAACGGTGTGCATCTGCCAACAATGCCACCCTATCCCAGAACCTGATCTCCCCACCCTTCCCCGCCAGCTCCCTCCCTGCACTCCCCATCTGTACTACTCTGGCACATGTTCATACTCACATTAGTGCCTGTGGGACAGCGCAGATCTTCTTGCCATTGGTCCTATATTTTGCACCATAACAATATGCTTTGGTTACAATCCTAACTGCACTTTCCTGGTGGTAAGTACTATTGAACACAATGGGACTTACTTATAAGCAGACATATTTAGGATTGCACTGTTAATGTGCTAGTGCAGCAGTCACATTGTTTATTCTTTGCTATTACCTGAGAGTCTGATAAACAATATTTTCCTGTCTTTCTTGATTTCTATACTGAAGATGTCCACATATTTTCTTGCACAGAACTGCACCCATATATAGAAAATGAAACATATGAAGCAACATTTGGACTCAGTGCTCAGTGGAGTTCACCACTGAGGACTCTGAAAAGTTGAAAGCTGCATGCACACTTGCCAATAAATAGTGAAAACTCTGATAACTAAGGACCATCTCACATAGTGAACCTATCCGAATATGGGCAAAATCCAGTACAACTACGGGGAGTCCTTGCTCCAGTGTAAGAACAATTTGCTCTGGATTGCAATATGAATTTCCCATAGGTTTTCAGTAGGTGGTGCAATAACTACAAGTACACGTAATGTCTCTTACATGCTCCCGTAGTTACTCTGGATTGTAGGGTATGGCTGCAATCATAAAGACGCTTTCCCAGGAATAAGATCCATTGGACACAATGGGGCTTACTTTTGAGTAGACATGGTTAGGATTTTGCTCTATGCCTGCAGAACAGGAAGCCACAACCCATTTGATTTCCAGAGAACCTTGCTGATAGGATACATGAGCACATGTATCATATCACACATTTTATAACACTGTAAACTGCATATGCCTTTTTAAAAAAACTGCTTTAACCCATTTCAGCCCAGCCCACAGCTGTGCACATATAGAGCACAATCCTAACCATGTCTACTCAAAAGTAAGCCCCATTGTGTTCAATGTATCTTACTCCCAGGAAAGTATCTTTAGGATTGTAGCTTAACCCTACAATCCAGAGTAACTATGGGAGCACGTAAGAGACATTACGTGCACCCGTAGTTACTGCACCACCTAGTGAAAACCTATGGGAAATTCATATTGCAATCCAGAGCAAATTGTACTTACACCGGAGCAAGGACTCCCCGTAGTTACTCTGGATTGCACCCATAGTCCCATTTGTGTATATACAAAGTTGAGCATAAATGGCTTAAGTCAGTGTTTCTAGTTTCTCAACCAGTGGCACAAGTACCACCAGTATTCCAGTGATACTTAAGGTTGTATCTGGTGGTACTTGCTGGACCCCACACAATAGTGAGACTAGAAATGCAACACAGCAGCAGGAGTCTTTGCTCAGTTGACAAACCTCCAAAGCATGCTTTTCCACACTTGAAAAGCTCCCTGTTCACCTAAGCCTTGGATTGGTATTTGTCACATCAAATCTGGCTTCTTAACCCAGAAGTGACTGGTGCTAACGGTATTATTTCCAGTGATCCTGTACTTCTTAACAGGTGGACCATGAAAAGTGGTATAGCAGGGGACAAATGATGAGGAACACTGGCTTAACAAAAGCTATCCATGCTCACAGAACATTTGCCATGACTAGATATCCTGGAATTTTTTCATCTTTTGTGCTAATAGCCACAATGGAACAATGGAAAGCAGAGCTAAAAAAAACTCTTCCTAAGGAAACATTAAAGTAAATGCAAAACATTGACAAAATAAAAGCTCTTGTGCTTATTTTTTATTTATCCAGCTTGAATATTACACATGATATTTCACAGATAATACATACAGTTAATTCATACAGTTACTTGCAACTCTTAAAAATAAATTTAGCAATTCATGCTAAATTACCTCTGAATTGAATAAGATAGCTTTTTTTCATAATTTATCTAAATTAGCCGGGTAGTTCACCATGTTTCGCAATGAGTTATGCCTATGCTAATGCTTGGTTATTACTGAGCCCTTGAGTAATTAACGATCTTTAATTCTTTAGATAATCAAAAGAGCTAACTCTTACTATATCCTTCTCATTTCTGTAATACATTAATTAGTTCAGATTAACTCTAGAAAATTATATCTGGCTGCTTTTGTAAAATAAAATATATAATAAAATAGCTTTGGATAAATGGAGAAATTGAATAAACTACAGTAAAGCAGAGACATTTTTCCACAAGAAACCAATAGCAGTTTAAAAGATACAGATTACTATTCATTATAATTAGCAAGAATATACACTGGAGGAGTAATTAATTCCCTGGTTAATTTAAATGTAATGATGTGTGAATATTTTACACTCTTATGCACAGCTCTTGGAAGATGCTAATGGAAGGGAATGTGCTGACAATTTTCCAGAAGACCACATGAAAACCTTTCATGTCACCTCTGAGATCTGTTTTCTTTCAGTTGTCAATGGCAGAAACTTTACAATAAACATATTCTCAGTCATAAATGTAGTAAAACAAAAAGTTACAGTCAAAAATCTATTTCCTCTTCTATTACTATATGTATTGGACTGAATGACATTGTACGTATTTTTGAAGCCCATAATCATAAAACAACAATTTACAGCCCAAGTTCTCATTCTGTATCTGTGTCTCTGGTTTTTGTCCAGTAATTACCTGTTAGACCACTCTGGGCCATCCATCAACTCTGCAAATAAAGTAGGCTTGTGCCGGTCACTTTATGCAAAGAATAAGAATCTGCAGATCTTTCAGCAAATCCTAAGAGACACAGGAAAGAAAATTACATTTTATATTACGCTTCAGCAGCCTACATAAAGACATGCCTTCTTGCAATAAATAAGCTATTTAAACCAGCATTTGGAGCCCTGATGCTGATTGCAGTTACGGGACTCAGGACCAGCCCATGTGTGAGGCAGACTGAGATGGTTGCCTCAGGTTGGGAATTAGTGGTGGGAAAGGAGCTACTGTCACCCATCTATTACTTCTGGCTGCTTTTGCTGTCTGTTATCTCCTGCTTTGACTCCTTGTCCTGTGCTTCTTGGATTTGAAAAGACAGGAGAAGCTCAAACCCAAAAATTACAGAGATAAGAGGATTCATAGTGGTTGCTGTGCTGGTCTAAGACCGTAATAAAGGTTTATTATTATTATTATTAGTGGTTGCTCTGTGCCTATTGGCTTGCAGATGACACAGAGACATTTGGTGTCGTCTTCAATGCTGGGTGGCTTTGAAGAGACCTAACAGCAATACCAGTGGAAATGGTGATGGACCGACATGTAGAAACAGAGATCAACATGCCTATATGGTGCATGTATGTGCTCTGGTGGGTCTTCCATGGCTTTTTCCAGGTCTATGATGCAGTCATGAGGACCAAGCAAAGCAAGAATCTCTACTGTCTGGCTTCTTGTAATTTGCCTCAAAGCGAGTTTGAGCCTAATGGAGAGAAGGGGGTGACCCCAAGGTTGAGTCCAATTCCTTGGACCAGCCTCTTCAGGTGTCTCCAACTGGCCTGACATGCATAAGATTACCAGCAAGAATTCTCAGCTTTCAGATGCTGAGCCACTCTGTGTCTTATTCTTGGCTCCACTCCGAGCAGTTGCATCCATGAGCCAGAGATGTGTTTGGAGGCTGGGAAATGGCTCAGAGGTGTCCAGAGGACTCTGTTCCTCAGAATGCATTTCAAGGGTGACTGAAGTGGCTTCAAGTTACACTGGATGGACTTAGTGGTGTGGGCTTGACATCCATGGATTGTGGAATCTGCTGAGGATATGAGGATCCTCTGTAATTTCCTACGGAAAAATTAGCATAAATGCTGGTTCTTCTTCACTAATGTCTAGCAACATATAAAGCAGAGTTGCATGAGTACTCCTGAATTTTCATGGGCTAAAAAGATCCTTTGGATAGTCCATCAAGACGATCTTTGATGCTGAAATTCCAGTACAATTTAGCTTCAACACTGTGCTAATCCCTTGTCACTGGAGCATCTTGTAAAACTGGGTGACCAGATGCCAAACCTAAAATTCCTGAACCCCAGGGCCAAAATTTTTACCCCCAAACCAAAATTCTTACCCACTTGCCAAAAATGTATTTTTTGTTTTTATATTTTTTTTGTTTTTTGGCCATAACTTTTGATAGGAAAAAGATATCACAAAACCATTTTTTGCATTGGATTCTGCTCTTCAATACGAATCCGATGACATATGACATGATGGTGTACTATGCACCATCACAAAGTTCAGAAATGAAGCCAAAATGTTGGACAATGAAGCCAAAATGTAGGACACCCAGACAGGAGGTTAAAAATCCAGACAAATCTGGGTTTTTCCAGTAACATGGTCACCCTGCTTGTAAAATCAAATGTCAGCACAGCTTCACTGATTTTATACCACTGTGATGTTTTGCAGGTCTCCTTAACTTGGAGTGCTCTCTTGGCAAAAATGTAGCTGGGGAATGTAGCAAGAAGATACAACCTATTCACACCCCTTCGCTATCACAGGAACCCTCTTTTTCCACACAAAGCAACTTGAGGAGATAGAAATAATTCATAAAGAGAACCACATCAATGAAAAGGACTGAGATCCAACTCATTAAACAGGCGTTCCCCACTTTCAGATGGCTCATTTTCTGACAGTTCCGCTCTTTCAACACCTTTCAATTATACCAAAAACTGTCAGTCATTCAACACATGCTCAATCACAACTCAATCATTCAACACCTGCTCCACTCTTTCAACCTCTCTGTTGGTCTAAATGTTAAAATTGTCTACCCTGATGTTAATTTGCATGTGGCATGGTGATTAAACTTTTTTTGCCATTTCTTTATGACTTTCTTCAGTAACTTATAATGATTCAAATACTTAAGGTGTTAATTGCCAACACATGCTTTTGTTCATTTTATTGTAATTTGATGCATATTTTGCTATGTGTTCATAAATATATGCCATATATAATATAATATATATGTTATTAAGGCTCTTACAACTGATATTTGTGTCTCTTTGGTGGCAACTTTGCATTTGCAAGCTGAAAAAAGACTGGGTTCCACTTTTCAATGGTTTTCACTTTTGGACAATACTCCAGTCCCTAACCCAATGATTTTTAACCTCTGTTCTGCGGCTGCAGATAGCCGTCAGGTGTGCTGCAGGAGTCTGGGGGAAATCATTTATTAATAGGAAAATTAGGGGATTTGAATAGCCTGGTGTGCCTTATCATTGGTAAAAACAACTAATGATGTGCCTTGACAATTTTAATGCCTGGTTAGTGTGCCATGAGTTGAAAAAGACTGAAAACCACTGCCTTTACCTGTCCAATAAGTATGGGAAGTTTGTATTCATACTGAAAGTATTAGGACATCTCAACGTAAATGCCACTGATAATTCAGTAATATATGAACATCTTTTTTCCTAGTGCAAACCTAGTGATTGAGTTAGATTATTATCGGTTTGTTTTTCTTTACTTAAATTGTTTACAGCTTGGTCCTCGGCATCTGTGACTGTTCTGGAGGGTGGTGAACTCAACTCCCATTTAAGCTGTGAAAATGTGCATTTCACTGACTTGGCAACTTGTGAGTTGCTCATGTGGAAGATGGAAAAAACAGTTGAGTAAGGAACTCCTCTGACTCGGTATCTCCACATCTGCAGACTCAAGCCTGTCTATCTCTGGGTGTGTTTGCTTACTGTTTTCATAGCATGAAAAGCTTGTTCTTGCCACAATGCAGGGAAGGGTTAATGTTGAGGATTAAGCCGCCTTAAGTCCTTTGGGGGAATAGGCAGGATATAAATAAAGTATTATTATTCTAATTCTAATGTTTTCCTCTGCAGGGGAGGGGAGAGGTGGGATAAGGCTCTTGCTCATTTCTGATTGAAAGAAACCAATTATGGGTGCAATCCAGAGTAACTATGGGGTGTCCTTGCTCCGGTGTAAGAACAATTTGCTCTGGATTGTAATATGAATTGCCCATAGGTTTTCACTAGGAGATGCAGTAACTACGGGTGCACGTAAAGTCTCTTACGTGCACCCATAGTTATTCTGGATTGTAGAGTAAGACAAAGGATGTGCATTCTCATATACAGGTGTCCCTCATTATCCATTAGCATTCCATTCCAGAACCCCCTTTGGATAAAAAAATATTGTGTATAAATAAAATAATGGAAAAATAGGTTTAAAGACCCACTTCCAGATCCACCTCCATTGCACCTAATGGAATAAGGTGGTGCCTCAATATTTGCAGGAGTTTGATTCTGGGACTGAAGAATGGAACTACTGCTTAAATGACTTCCTCTCTACAACCATAGAAAAGCTGTTTTTAATGCTGTGGTTTGCAGTGGCCATTCATGGTGAGTCAAAGCCACATATAAAAAATCCATAAGGTTGGTCCTGTATTCATTTACTGAGATGGGGCAAGAAGAGAAATCAAGTGGGTTTTGCCTTATGATTTGCTGCAGGATCCAAGGAGTTGGAGAAAGAAGGAAGGAAAGGAGGAAGGTTTGTGCTACTCACGCTTTCCACCACATGACTGGCTGCTCTGTGAGCTCTGTTGTTCTCTCAGTGAATGACTGGCTGCCCTACTTCTGTGTAGGGCTACCAATCATTGGGTCATCCTGGTGAGCCTTGGAGCTTCTGCTCATGAGCCTCCTCCTCCTTCTAGCCTAGTGATTTTCAACCATTTTCATCTCATGGCACACTGACAAGGTATTAAAACTGTCAAGGGTGTATATCCCCAACTTTCCTTCTGACTAAATGAAGAACTGATCTTATTCTAAATAACTGGTTGGCTTTTTAAAGGGGTCCCCTTTGACACATGTTTTTTTTTTCATCACAAAGGGGTTTTCTCAATGACTCAGAAAGTACACCTATTATGACTGACAGCCCAATCCAGAGCAACTAATCTGTCCACATAAGAGCCCTTAGGTTGCCCTATCTAACACTAGGTTGGAGCAACTGCAAGATGCTCCAGCCCAGTTACTCTGAAGGAGACTTAGGGCAGAGCAAGGCAAGATAGGGTGCCCTAAGAGAGGTGGACCTGCTCTGCCCTACTTGGGGCAGACTAAGCAGCTCAGGAGAGGCAAGTTGAGGGCATGTTTAGCATTGCCTAGGGCAGAGCAGTTACTCTGTATCCAAAGCCTGTTTCCAAGGCAGAAATGCCCTCTTCCAGCCCTCAGAGTTATACCACCTCAGGAGCAGGTATAGTAATGAGTAGACCCATAGGGGTCCATGATAAGGCCCGAGTAAGAATGGCAGTGCTGACCAAAAATCTGAGTTCTTGGCCAGCCTAGCTGCAACCCCTTCCTCTCAACCTCAGGATATGGAACAAACTACGGCTGCCCACAAACCTCAGGATACAGCAGGCCACTCCAAGAAGCCCCTTGTATTCACTGTAGAATGTACTGGCATCTCATCAGGGACTCCTTAGAAGGCAGGCACCCAGTGGCGTCACCAGACTGGTGCGGCTGGTGTGGGCTGCATTGGGGATGCGCTCCGTATGGGGTGATGTGCCGGAGGAGTTTGACTGTCCTTTGGCAGGCCCCGGGCATCAGCACACCCATTCAGGCCTGCTCCAAGGCGGAGAATCAGCCAGAAGCTGACACTTGTCTGAGGAGCTGGCCTGAACGGCCATCTGAGATGCACTGTGCAGAAACACACTGAGCATGCCGAACAGCTTCAGAGGAGACTTCCTTAGAGCAGAGAAAGTCCGCTCCTCTGCACAGCCATTCGGCCTCACTCAGGAGGCGGAGCGGCAGCCAAATGGCTTCAGAAAGAGTACTGCACAGTCACCAACTCTGACGCCTGCACAGTCTCCCCCGAAGCCAAAAGGCTTCAGAAAAGTACTGCGCAGGTGTCAGAGATGGTGCCTGCGCAGTACTCTTTCTGAAACCAGTTGGCTTCAGAAACAACTGCGCAGGCGCCAACTTTGGTGACTGTGCAGTCCAGGGGGGGGGGGGGGCGCATCCCAGGGATGACGCACAGACTTCCGCATCAGGTGATGTGCAGAGTCATGTCACCACTGTAGGCACCACAGCTGTTCCTTGTTCAGTGTGATCTGAGGGGTGTCTCCTCAGGAGCAAGTCTTCGCCTTGTGTCAATTACTTAGCATGCTCTGGAGCAGTTAGGGCAGCCCAGGCTTCCTGACTCTCTGGATTCAGCATAACTTTCTGCTCTGGATACAGAATAGTTAGGAGAGTGCAGTTAGGTCAGAGCAGGCTGAATTTGCTCTGGATTGCAGCCTGAGTCACAGAAGAGTCACTGCAGAGTGGTGACTCTAGACTCTACACAAGCCCCTCTGGATTTTTCCACTATTAGTGTTCGGTTCTTGGAAGTTCTTCTGTTGACTATTAGTGAACACTTCTTCTAAACACTATTAGTGTTCGGTTCTTCTGTATAAATACAGAAAATCACAGTTCATAAAAAGCATAGTTTGACCAGCGCATGTGACCTCTTTGGGCTTCAGTAGGCCTCCCGGACACCTCCTGGACATGAACTGATAAGGATTTGGAACTCACAAAGGGTCAAATCTACAGGTTCTGAACCAACAGGTCATGAAAGCCACTGCATATCCCCAACTTTTGTTCTGAATAAATATTCAGATATTATTCTGTTTGTCTTTTAATGCTTCAAGGCATTGTTACTATTTTATATAAATACATTTATATATAAAAAACATATTGCTCCATCAAATAAAGTTTGCTAGAGCCTAGAGACTTTGCAACAGCAAGTCTGGCTCTTTTATTTTTTTATTAATAGACTACTGCCACTGCAATGCTATAATGCTAGACTTTGTTTAATGAAGCCACCGGGGAATGATTAAACTGGGAATGGCCTTTCAGTAGGAAAGAAGACCAAAAGCTGCTCAAGCTACACATCCACCACATGTGTATGGATATGTACAAAAGAGCCTCACATGGTTTTTTAATCTCTGACCAAATAAAATGGATTATGTGCACACTTTCAAATCTTCTTCTCCAGGCAACAATTTCGTTAAAACCAACTGCATTTTGCCATCTCTTGTTTGACATTTATGACCCACCCCACATGTCAGGCTGTTGCCTGAAATGGATAACTTTAAACATGGATTGGAAAAAGTCACGTGGGACTGGACTATCATTGGCTACTAGTTATGAGAGCTCTGAACTGTCTCCAGGTTTGTCAGAAGTGTGCCCCTGAGTACCAGTTGCCTGTTAGTGGTATTGCCAATGTTTGTGAAGAAAGAAGCAATAGGGGGACATACATATGCCATCCTCTCCTGTTCTTGAGCTTCCTACAGGCAGCTACTGGTATTCTCTCAGGATGATGGTCAAGATTAGTCTGATCCAGCAGAGTTTTTCTTTTATTACATAACAGCTGCAAACTCATGGAATGAATATTCCAACTGGTACAGGGAAATGGAATACAACAGATCATTAATAATGAAGGTTCAATTTCGGTATAACACATCAACAGTAAAGGAGGCATGTGATAGGAAGGTCAAGAGCAGTGTTGTCATTAGAATTTGTGTCACCCGGTGTGGGAACACAGCATGTCATCCCTATGACGTACACAGCTTGTCAACCATACAGTGGCCCAGGTGGTGGGGATGGGGATGGTGGTGGGGATGGTGGGAATAACCCTGCTGGTTTGGGGGGCGGGGGCATATCTTTTGTAGAATATAACATTCTGCTATAAATTATTCATCAAATGCTATATAACATGAAAAGTTTATTCCTACAAACTGCAATTTTAGCAATTTTGGTCACTAGTCATGTCACCCCCATCCTAGGTATTACCTTACCAACACTCTATTGATTCCATGCTGTGTCATAACATCTTATTGGCTCTTCAAACTAACTTTCCTGGGTCTCTTTTGAGTTAAGGAAATGTACGTACTTTTTTGTTACATTAAAAATAGCATTTTTCAGCAATTTAACGTATCTGGGTGATAACGCCATGGTTGTGTAAAATCCATGCTGTTAAAAAATCCAATGTTACGTTCTGTAATTTTTCAGACCCTTAGGAAACGTTGCTAGAGAAAAAGCAAGAAACCGAGTTAAATGCATCCACCGGGATGCATCTTTGTTTTTGTTATTTTGGCCATAACTTGTTATAAAGAAGATATTTAATTCCATTTTTTAAACTGCAAAATTTAATATTATATAGCATGATTTTATTGTTTCTAACCACTGTGATTTTGAGCACTTGTGGTGTCAGACACCCCCATGCATGTCACCCCCATGTGCATCTCATAGTATGGGATGCACCCCCTTACCAACGCCATTGGTTAAAAGGCCTAAGCAGTTATACCACCTCTAAACAGTCATGCAAGGGCTACCTCTGCCATCTGCTTAAGGTAAGAACCTGAAGCCTGGACATCTTACAAGGAGGGTTCACAGATGGTTCATGGAGATACTCAGCTCAACTTGTGCAGATCAGGGGGTGGGGGGAATACACTTCTAAAATCCCCTCTTCACACACTTTCATCCACCCTAGACATGTCCAGAGAACAGGACTACAAACTCTGAGGAGGGGTAGGCTCAAATAAATACTTTCATACTAATTTAGTAAGCCCTATCAGACCCTTTCATCTTCCATTACATGACAGCTTTCAAGCATAATGAAGAAACAGCCACAAATGTAAGTGTATTGTAATGTTCTGGAATTAGACTCACAAATAAATTTCCAAGTGTGTCAATCTTCAGCCTTTCCGCATCAGTACTGTAACTGTAATTAACTAGCTGGAGGTCATATTATTAATAAATCTTTTGAAATTAAATGCACAATTTGTCAAAACCTTTGCAAATTAATTAGTCAGAATTTTAGAAGCTTTTTAATTAGGGGGAAATTTATGCAATGCTGTATGTTATAATCGCATATCAGCTCTTTTCTCATATTTTTGAACATCAGCAAAAATTAAAATATTGAAAAACATTACTGGGTTATGGCATTTTGTCAATGTCAAAATCAACAGATGGCTAAAATTAAGAGGTTAATAATATCCTTACATCTTATATAGTGATATGATCTAAGAGCAGAAATCATTAACCAAATACAAAATCAATAAGCAAAAAGGCCTAATTCAACCATTTTTTGGACTGCACACTCACTAACTGTGATTTATACCAATATAAAACTTTTGCCTTGTTCCATACTTTTACGGTAAGGTCACTGCCGTGTCTTCAATACTATACTAAACTAGGGGTCCTAGTACATTCTTTTGCACAGTGTGAAGGACTCTAAAGCAGGCCTCCGTCAGTCTTGAAAGACTATGGTATCGTGCTCGGCACTGCATACGCTGCATGCAAAGCACGAAAGCCTGGGTTGGATTGTTATGGAGGATAGGCTGTTACCCAAGCAGCAAATCCCCCCTCTCCACGCTACTGAATTAGTCCAATGGAAAGGCAGAGCCAATACAATTGGATCCAGCTGGCGTCGCAGAGCTGGGCTAAGGACAGGAGCTCACCCTGTCTTGTGGGGCCGACCCGGGTCTCGAACCCTGGCCTGCTGGTTAACAGGCACAGTGTCTTAACCACATGTGCCACCCAAAACCAACCTGATATTTAACTAAATTTTTAACGATGGTTCCTCCCAAAGGTTTGTGGGGGAGGCAGGCCAAAAGGGATGTTACAAACATACATGGTCCAATTAAAGTCAGCTTCCAACAAAAAATTTTTAAAAACCCACACAGTATGCAATCTTAACCAATTTAGGTTGGCACAACTCACCTGATCCTTGTTCCCATGGGGCTGGGGGGAGGCTGGCACATGTCTGTGCACTGACCTATCCTCCCTAGGAGTGGCACAGAAGTGTCTTATGACACTTTTGTGACAGCCCCAGGCCAGCATGGGACTTGTATCAATCCTAAATGGAGATTAGGATTGCAGCCATAAAGAACTAAGAACAAGACAAAGCAATATGGCATTTTCTTCCAGATAAGACAGGATAAAACAGTAGGCAGAAGGAAGAGAAGGAGGAGGAGTAATAGCATATAGAACAGTAAAAGCTTGATAGATCTGAGGAGTTAAACCAGTGGCTCCCAAGTTGTGAGCTGGGCTCCCTAGAGAGCTGTGGAAATAAGTCAGGGAGCTGCGGAATCCCCTAAAAACCTGCCACCCTATACAATGTTTAGGATTGTAGCTGTGGCTGAAGTCCTTGTTCTGATCAAAGGAGCTGCCAGTCAAAAATGTTTGGGAACCACCTAGCTGTGGTCTCTTCCATAACCCTGAGTAAAACCTGAGAATTATTTGTGTTTAGAGCCAATGCAATAGGAATCTAGCAAGCTCCCAAGGAGATACTGGCTTCCTTTCCATGTTGCTAAGTTCCAAGCTTGTAGGGCCTGGGCAAGGTGAGATGACATGGTAGAAGTAGGTACCATCGGAGTATTTCTGGCACAGCATGCTCACAGTTCCTAATCAGATTATTACAGTGGCGCCTCACGTAACAGGTTTAATTCGTTCCAGCGGCATGCTTGTTATGTGAAATACTCTTCATGTGAAGCGGATTTTCCCATAAGAAATAATGGAAACTCAGATGATTGGTTCCACAACCCCAAAAATATTCATATAAAAATATTAACTGTATGTAAAAATGTTGACAAAACACTGGAATTGAAGTCTTCTTAGGCTGCAATCCTAAAGACACTTTCTTGAGAGTAAGACCCATTGAACACAATGGGACTTCTGGGTAGACATGGTTAGGAGACTGGAATCACAGACACTTTCCTGGGAGGCTTACCTGGGCTGCTGATGGAGGTTCAAGGTTTCAGAAGTGTGCCAGGCACACTTATCAACTGAGATGTTACTAGTGTTGGTGCAGTAATGTGGTGGCAACAGTAATATGACTGATGCAGTAACATAGTGTCATCCTTGTAATACCAGCTGCAGCCGCAAAAATCTGGCTTTTGAACTGTGTGAAAGACGGAGACCAGACTGTAGATCTCGTCCCCATCTTGGGAAGCCTAGCAGAGCTGTGTTCCAGAGACATTTCCAGTTCCACCAAAGTCTCCCTGGATTTGGATAGACCTGGGGATTTGGGGAGTCCGATGTTCAGATTGGCAAGCACATCACCTTAAACCACGAAGCTACTGCAGCCCTTTTATTTTAGAGTAGAAACAACTATGTAAGGAGAGCAAGGACAAGTATGCGGTTCAGAGCTTAACTATTGATAAAGCAGCATAAAGAAAAACACGGGTACCATAAATGATTTAAATCAAAAGACTGGTTCCAAACGTTGACACAGTCAGCATTTTTTTTAAAAACAGACACATCTTGAATACATTTTTCTTTCCTCAATGAGCTGTGCACATCCCTGTATCTTTCCATGACACTTTTCACCAGCATTTTATTTTCTACTTTACTGTCTGCCTTTTTATAGCAGGAGGCAGTCTATTTTCTAACAATTTCTTGCTAAACAGCATCTACACAACTAGAGCAACTGGGCCTTTGCAGCACTGAATCAACCCACCTGCTGTTTCAACGTCAAACCTCACAACGCGAGCAACATTCTCCGAACAGTAAGAATGCCTACTGTGTACAGCTCTATTCTTACACAGCTGCAAGAGTGCGGAGAAATTGTTACGAGAACCACCACCCCCTCTAGGGGTTTTCTCATAATAAAATCTGAAGCATGAGTTGATGTGCTCCCCACATTACAAAGCTATTCTTGGTAATGTGTACTTGGTAATGTGTATTCTTGGTAATGGAAAATCTCATCTGCGTTAGCACTATAGCAGGCCTCCGTCAGTCTTGAAAGACTATGGTATCATGTTTGGCGCTGCATGCGCTGCATGTGAACCACGAAAGCCTGGGTTAGATTGTTATGGAGGATAGGCTGTTACCCAAACAGCAAATCCCCCTTCTCCACACCACTGAATTAGTCCAATGGAAAGGCAGAGCCAATACAATTGGATCCAGCTGGCGTCACAGAGCTGGGCTAAGGACAGGAGCTCACCCTGTCTTGTGGGGCCAACCCGGGTCTTGAACCCTGGCCTGCTGGTTAACAGGCACAGCGTCTTAACTGCTTGCGCCACCCACAGCATTATAGATTGCACACGGTACAAAAACTTGTGTCATCTCAACACATTAGTGCTGCTACCTTCCTTGTGATGTACCCATATTTTATTTAAAAATTCCTGCTATGGCTCACCTGAATTGAAAACTGAAGCAAAAAAATTAAACTAGAAAATTATGACTAGCGTGTTTTCAATGTGTAAAACACAATTAAAACCTAATTTGCCTCCATCTTACATGTTAACTAGCCATGTAACACGTTATATTGGCGATGTGGTAGCACTAAAATGGTGAATCACACTAACGGTCCAATCACAGGTAGAGCTTGGACATAAACGTGCTATAAAGTGCATTACAGTGGAGCACTAGGGACAGCATCAATGGGAAGGAAGACTTGCCACTTTTGTTCCCACTCTTGCATCACCTCCCACTCCATTTACAGAAGGGATGGGTAGAAGGGAGTGGTTAAGGAGAGCTCGGATACACACAAACAGCAGTAGCAGGAACCCCATTTTTTCCAAAGTGGTGACTCAGTGATCGAAAAAGTGCCCTCATTAGGACTCATTTTTTGTTGAGTCAGAGGGAGTTGTGATTTTGGACACGACATAAGTCAAGCCCTTCTAGACCAGGCTTGTCCAACCCGCGGGCTGCAGTCCACATGCAGCCCAAGGCGCCTATGGATGCAGCCCAACCAGGGCTTCCTGCAAAAAAAACCTTCTCTCGGGGGGGAGGGACCCCAGAACCTCTCCTAGATTCCCTTTAGCCGCGGCAGCCCCTTACGTTTGCCATCACTGCTCCTTTAGCAAAGCTGCACGCTATAGCATGGTGGGGGATAAGGCTATTATTTTGTATTCAGGCTCATTCAATCACTACAGATCAGGCAGGGTTCCAGTGTTATTGATTATTTGTATGATACAGTGTGAGACTTTCTGGCATTTGCACTAGACTATCCCAGACTACTGGAATTAAACTACTGATCTGAATGAATTTCAAACAGGTCACTCAAGGGATTTCAAACAGGTCACTCAAGCTTCATTACTAATAATCCTTCAAGCAATGTAGTCCCTGGAAGTTTAATTTACATTTTACAATGAAAGTGCATGGCAAATAA
The DNA here is from genome assembly GCA_030015325.1 of Cryptoblepharus egeriae. Taxonomy (NCBI): domain Eukaryota; kingdom Metazoa; phylum Chordata; class Lepidosauria; order Squamata; family Scincidae; genus Cryptoblepharus; species Cryptoblepharus egeriae. Next base: position 38,049,672 of record JAREYC010000004.1, on the reverse strand, counting down.
TATTTTATTTTTCCCTTCAGTTTTGTCTGTTATATATATTCTACATGCAAGCATGCAGCATAGAAGAGATGGAAAACGTAGATGCTATAGAGCAAGTATTTCAAGCCTGTGCATAGTGCATTAGCAAAGTGCACTGCAGGACAGAGTTGGCATGTTTTAATAACCTTGGAATTTTTAGACAAGTTAAGGATGCCAGATTTTGACAGTCTACAGAACCTCTCGCATTGCCAAAGATGTAAAAAAGAGCTTTTTCTGCCGCAGTAACTGAACCATGAAGCAGACTCTTTCCACTCCCTGCTGAAGACTTGGATGCAAATTACTGAGGTATAAATCCACAGAAGACAATGGATTACTGCTAGACTAACAAGGGAGAACTTGACCCTCTGTGCTCCTGACACAGGGCACCAGATAAACCTAGGCTAAAATTAATCATGACCACAATTCACCTGGCATATAACTATGTCACATTTGCAACTAAAAGCATGCACCTATCTACACAAATAATTCAATGCAGCTGTTATTGAGGTCCACACAAAACAGAATCTTTTCTCAGAAGGAGATTCCGAAGCATTAAAATATTTTTTAAAACTTTCCTACAGCATCTTATTAGCTGTTAGCAAGGCACCTTAAAAACATGTGCAGTAGCCCTTGGGGACAGAACAACTAGTAAGTAGGGAAAAAATGTTCTAAACTCCTCTGAGCCAATGGAATACAGTAAGACATAAATCCAATAAAATATAGAAAATGATTAGTAAGATGCTAGATGTTACATATGTACATAGGTTACAGGTGGGAAAAACTGTTAATCAAAAAGAGGTGGAAAGATAAAAAGAGTATATTGTGAAGGTTTTGTCGTTTGTTGGAATTCTCTCCTAACTGTTTGGGGCCCATTTCATTTGACAGTCCCGATGGCATGCCATAAATTCAGAATTGTTATACTACTTACAAAGATTCTGGCTTTCTCTTTACTCTTGTGCCAACCAAATAGAAGAGAACATGAGACAAAGGCAGCATAAGAGATCCATTTGTTTCTCTCTCCTCAACCTGCCAATGAAATCCTTGCTTTAGATTAGAAAATAAGTAATGAGTGTATATCCCTGTATGATCTGGAGTGAGGCTCCTTATTTTATCTACATGGCAGCTACCTGTCAACATAAGGTAGTTGGAGTAGTGCACTGGGAGTTCATACACACCAAGACTATCTAAACAGACCATTAAGTGCTAGTAAAGTAACACATGTAAACGACAGGTCAGTAAATTTTGTGCAACTTATGCTCACTGCAAAGAGCTGGCAGCATCAGAGTGCACTGTTTACATAAAATCGATGTTTACAAGTATCTAAATAATTAGAGAACACACCTCAATAATAATTATATTCCAAATTCAATATAAAAGCTTCTGTCTTAACTCATCCGCATTTGTGTCCGCTTCCATTCTGTGCTCCTGCCTTTCAAACTAATGAGAAATTATGCCTTTATAGGAAGTATCTCTATGTTTGCTTGTGGCTGTATAAGGAGCCATCATAGTTTAATATGCTGATTAATGCATTGGCAAATACATTCTGATACAACGGCGAGTGTATAAAATACTGGAAGAATCAATATTTCCCTTCCGAACACTGGGTCTTATTTTAGCTGCTGTCGAGACATCTACTTGAGTTAAATCAAAAGACACTCAGCAATGCATAAATACGCATAGAAATTTAAAATGAACCACTTCAAATTGTATGTCAACAATTAGGATGTTTAGGTCAAAGGCTGGTTGAGCTCTTAACCTCTTGACCTACCCTTCCCTTGCCAGATTGTTAATTATACAAGAACGTGTGGCTCTATAGGGCAATTGGCCGGCAGAAAACCCGAAACCACAAAAGTCACAAATAATACATCGAAGGCTAAAATAAATCTCATTTCATTTCTTGGCAGCATCAACATAACTGATTTACAGAGTCGAGTTTCCAAATAATTCTGTAGCTTTTTGCCTGCAGGCAGAAAACTTCAGTACAGTGTGAGAAGTATAAATTCACATTTGCCATAGGGATCCATGATGCCATCTGTTCCCTAAAGTATATGCATAAACTATGCCAGTGCAAACCATCTGAAACAGCTCTTGCCCATGAATCCTCGAGCAGCTAATACAACGAGGCACATTTGCAATTTCAAATGAAGAGCCCTTGAGTTTCTCTTTCATTGTCACCGTTCCAGACACAGATGTGCTATAGAACCCCCTGGTTGGTACTTTTTAAAAATATGGCCTTCACAGAAAATCCTATACTCATTGTCAGCCAGTTTGCAGATCTGTTTGTTTATTTAGAACAAATAAAGGTGCAGGTGGGAATAGTGGGTGATAAATTGGCAATGAGAAAGGAAAGGATGGTAGGTACTATAAAAGCAGACTACGAAATGCTTTAGCTCAGCCAGGTCCCAGTAAAGCTCAGCTGAACTCCATGAATGGACCAAGACTTCAAGCCTATGCCTATCTATTCAGAAGTACCAGTGGAGCTTACTCCTAGGAACGTGTGGCTAGGATTGCAGGCTAAGGATAAAATCCTATACATATTTACCTAGGAGTAAGCCCCACTTAATACAATGCATAGCCCTTCACTGTAAGAGCTGTTCTTTATACAGCATCTCCTTGTAGTTCAGTAGTCCTGAGGACCTCTGGAAATTGGCACACTTTTAATAGTGAATATAGGCCTATACCTTGACTTTCATCACTTTGCTCTTTCAACTGCTTTCAATTATAACCACATTTCAAATTTTGTCTGTGTGCACTGCCGTCCAATTTCATCCAAACTTCCACCCTCTTTGTTTGTTCATTAATTCATTCATATTTTACATGCATTTGCATGTGTTATAAAGTTATATTTTTTGCAGGCCAAAATAAATTTACAAGATAAAGGCTGTACTTCATGTGTTTTTTTACTTTCATCCATGCTCAGGTCCCTAACCAGATGGAAGTACAAGGTATTCCTATATCTGGAAGGTTGTGCAAATCACAACTTTGCCCGCTTGAACAATATGGAGATGGGAGGGTGAAGCAGGATACAGGGCTCAAAATATGGAAGCGATGCTGATCCAAACCTTGTCTTCCAGGCAGCTGGGAACACCCTCTGATTCCTCCCATCTACTCAAACTTAGGCCACCTTTGAAGGTTGCCTAAGCTGAGTAGACCCCTTGGGACTACTGCAGCCCTACCACAGGGAGGAGGAGGACGAACTCTCTCCCTTCCCTGTGGTAGTGCAGCAGCAGTCACAATACTTGCCCTGGATTTAGCACAGGCCGGGACAGCCTGCCTAGTCCAGCGCATGTTAGGACTACGTTAAGATTGCACTGTCAGTCATTTAGGCTGTAAGGAAAGACGAGGTCAGCTCCATTTTCCAGAATGCATGGAAATGTATGTAGGGTTCTCTCTGTTTCTCCTCTGTCTCCTAAGCCTTTCACAACCCAATGTTGAACAATATGGCACAACCACGGCTAGATAAGCAACCAGTTTTATAAAATGAAATAGATATTTCATTCTATCATCCTCCCAAGGATTCTTGTCTTCGTTGGGACAGTCCCACATGATTCACAGACCATGATAGAATACAGCCTTACATATGAGAATAATGTCACAAATATAGCACTGAAAGGTTAGGGTGAAATTAAACCATGCTTAAAGAGCCAATAACAAAAGCACAGGGTGAGTATTAACTACAGAGCAGTAGATCTGGAAACACCAAGAATAATTATTTTTCAGGGTGTACAGAGATATAATTTGGTTTATAATATGTCTAAAGTCTGCACCAATTGATGTAACTAATATACTATTTTGGCTGTAATAATCAGTCCTCATTCACAGGAAATTATTACCATGAGTCAGAGAATAAGACTGCTTTAAGTCCCTTGTTAGATTCTCCTATTTTTAGCAGTTGTTCCTGTAGATCAAAAGCAGTGGAATAAAAGGCAGTGGAAGAAAAAGCAAGTAACTGATACAGTGAACACTATTACATATGCATTCTTATGCACTAGGCATAACTTTTATTCTCCTATTGCAGTAATTTTCAATCTTTTTCATCTCATGGCACACTAAAAAAGGCACTGAAATTGTCAAGGAACATCATCAGTTGTTTTTACCATTGACAAGGCACACCAGGCTGTTCAAATCTCATAATTTTCCTATTAGTAAATGACTTTCCCCAAACTCCTGGGGCACACCTGAGGACTAGCCATGGCACACCAATGTGCCATGGCATACTGGTTGAAAATCATTGTCATATAAATTTTTAGCAACCAGAACAAAAAGAAATGTTTCTGAGCTGCTTCAAACAAGGTACCAACAGGGTTGGAATCCAGAGTAGGAGCAGGAGGGGAGATGGTTCTGCAGCATCCTTCACCACCTTCTTTGTGGATCACTTCAGCCTCTCCAAGTTGGATGGTTTGGGCTCTCTGCCTCCTTCCAACCAGCTCTTAGAACATGCCCAGCCTTGCTCACTGTCTGCTCCAGCTAGGGTTTTAAAGCCCTGGCTGCACTGTATTCAAACTTCAGCCCTTGCTTCCGCTCTCCTATCCTCTTTTTCAAGCATCCCCATCACTGTGATTTATGTTTTCCATCTCACAGAGTCCGCCTAGAGAAGCTTTGCCAGCTCCTATGGCTAGAAGTGGGCCCATTGTTAATGGTGTGGTAGGCAGAGTAGGTGAGTTCTCCACCTCACATGGAAGAGAGAAACTGATCCCTGGGAAATACATGAACAGTGCTCAAATTATAAGGGGGAGGGATTGGGGGGAAAGGTAATAGGTCAGACCTCTTGGATTTGGTACTGTTCCCCTTGGCTATTGGTTCTGAAAAACTAAAAGAAGACTCATCATTAGGAAAAAAAATTGATGGAAGACAAGAGTAGGGACTGTGAACAAGTTTTTTAAAAAAACCTTTCCATTCCCTTTCATAATGTTTCTCCTGGCTTTGTAAGGTGGATGTGTTTATCTCCAACATTTTTATTTCCACTACCATCTTTGCATAAGCAACCAAGACTTAGGACTTTTATACTTCAATCCTAATCTCCACGTAGGCCAGCCTAAGCCCAGGCATAAGTCCTGCGCTGACCTGGGGGTGTCACAGAAGTGAAGTAAAACACTTCTACACCATTTATGGGGTAGAATGCACAGGCATACACCAACCTCCCTACACCATCATGGAATGATAGGCCAGGTGAGTTAAGTGGGCCTAAATTTCTTTGGATTGCTCCCTTAGTGCATAACTGAATAGATTTACAGCCAAATCCCAAACACCTGTTTAGTGTTGGTGCAGGCTACAATGCAAGCCTGGGTTAAGGGACTATTGTCAAAACTGGAGGATCTGAGTGATCATTCTTCTGGTGTGGTTGGGATCAGCTGCCATTTGGTCTCTCCCCTTCAGACAATCTTCATTAACAGCCATTCCACCTGATCCAAATAAGTTACTGTACATAACATTGGGTTGTCCCCAGTTAAACTCAAGCTGAATCCTAAGGTTGAGCTGGGTCAGTGCATGACCCTTGTGCCAGTCCTGTTTAGGCCTCCTCCAGTGAAAGCCATGCTGGAGCATGGAGGTACACCAGCCTGTGTAGGCTTCATTCAGCCTCTGTAATGGCATAGAGGAGGAGCGCCATGCTGGAAAGTTCAGTTGATGCAGAGGTCTGAGAAGATCAGAGGGAAAGTGGAGAGGAGGAAGAGGAAAACAGAGGGTGGTTCCTTGAGTGGCGTGAAGCAGCCTTGTTTGCTCACGTATGGTTGGCTCCACACCACCTTCAAAGGTTTGGACTGCTGCTTTGTTACCGAGGGTAAGGTGAAAAAATTTCCCTTGCCCCATGGTAGCGGCAGCCCCAAACACATGCTAGATGTAGCACAGCCAATTGGCGTGTCCATATGAAATGCCAGTGGCACAGCAAAGAGAGCCGTAGGATGCAATCCTAAATACAATTTCCTGGGAGTAAGACCCATTGAACACAATGGGGCTTACTTTTGAATAGACATATTTAGGATTGTGATGTTGAACACTAAGCTTTAAACACTTACTCAACATCATAATTTACCAGACCAGTTTCCCAGTTGCCTTCCAGGCTCTGTGAGCGATTTGGAAATTGCGGCTTTCAGCACATTTAGAATTTAAAACAGAGGAGATCAAAGCAAAACAAAACACAAAATCCACACACTTCTTTTTGTTTTTAAGACAGCCGATAAGCAGACTTTCACTGAGCATGTTCCAACAGCAGCTGTCATTAACAAAACGTATTGGTTTCTCCAAACACCTGCAGGTCACATTGGCTCTTGACAAGGCAGCAAGAGAGAAAGGAATTCTTAGGCGGGTTATTAATCACTAACTTGCTACTTCCTCTGTGACATAAAGTAAATAAGGATCATAGCAGGTTACAAAAGAAGACAAGGAATAATTCATGCGAATCTTGGTAATATCAAACCAGCAGAAAAATCCTATCTGGGTCAGCCAAGTTAAGATCAGCCTCACTTGAATAATTGGAATATACATAGCAAAGACACATGGGACTCCCAGGCAAGGAACAGGCAGGGAATCATAAATACACTGGGCTACAGTCAGTCATGAAATTACTTTCTTTCCCTTTCCTTTGATAGATATGCTACGGTAAAAAGCCAAAATCCATTATTACTAGTTCTAACTAGGGAAAACTCGATGCTCCAGAAAATGCTGCTGGTTTCTAGTATTGCCAAAGAAAATGAGACATCACTTATCCTGGTGGGAAAAACCACTTACAGCTAGAGAAAACCCGTTTCCAGTCCTTTAAAAATATTTGGAGCTTCTCCTGCTTCCTAATTGGAACCAATTGTTCTCAACAGACATGGTTTTTTTCTAGTTCTGGCTGACTTACCCTACAATCCAGAGTAACTACGGGAGCACATAAGAAACATTACGTGTACCCGTAGTTACAGCACCACTTAGTGTTCTTGCACCAGAGCAAGGACTCTCCGTAGTTACTCTGGATTGCACTGTAAATATTAGAAATATTGATCCACATTTGGAGTTTTTAGTTTTGCCAAATTCCTCTTAAAGGTCATGGTACGTTCTTATTCTTCCAAGGAAATACTAGAATTCTTCTGTACTATCCAGAACATCTATGTTTTACTAGACAGAGGCTGCTATTCTAAACACACTCTCCTGGAAGTAAGCCCCACTGAATATAATGGGACTTATGCCTGAATAGACAGGCATAGAATTGCACCCAAAATCAGTAACAATGAATTTTGGCTTTTTACTATAATAGGAATGTAAAAAACAGCCTTATACCATCAGACCACTAATCCATTTGGCTTAGTATAGGGAGGTAGGCAGTGGCCATCCCGAATCTCCAATAGTTTCCCACAACTATCTGACACACTAAGGATTGGACCTTCTGCATACAAGGCATGTGCTCCATTACAGAGCTGCATTATCTCAATAACCGCTGCTAGTAGCTAAGTGCACAGTCCTAACCAACTTTCCAGCACTGACATAGCTGTGCCAGTGGAGGATGTGCATTAGCCTGCATTTGGGGGTAGTAATGAGTAGGGGGTCAATTCAATATAAGTCAGTGTGATGTAATCAATAAGTATCAGGACTGGTGCTGTAGTAAAAGAACAAAAATCTGCAGAGTGAAACCACTTGGCACAGATTGACCTTGATCAGTGCCAGATTTATGTATAAGCTAAACAAGCTTAGCTATACCCCCCCAAAAAAAATTTAAATTGTATTTGAGTTCAACAAATACATATTTTGTTATGTGCAAATGGCTTTAGATACCATAAATTACCATATAGCATATATTCAACACAAAAAACCAGCAACAATTTGTTTTTGACAAAGGACATATAAAGGGCCCCATTACCTTCAATAGCTTAGGGCCTCATCAATCCTAAATCCGGATCTGACCTTGATCCAACCATGCATGCACACTAAGTTATAACATCCTAGCTCACTTCTCTTTACAGTAGGGCTTGGAAGGAACGTGTGGTTATCGCATTGACAACGTGTGGTTGTCGCATGACAGAGAAGGTTGAGTGGAGAATCTGCATCAAATTTTGCCAAACATTTGGCAATACCTGCACAGAGACCTACGCAAAGTTGCAGAAAGTGTATGGAGAGGAGAGTTTGAGTCGCACATGAGTGTACAAGTGGTTCAGACATTTCCAAGATGGCTGACAAAATGCTGACAGTGACAAACGTTCTGGGAGACCTACAACCAGCAGAACTGAGAAAAACATTGCAGATGTGCATGCAGCTGTGAGGGGAAATCGTCAAATCACATCGAAGGCTGTGCAGATTAGTTACGGTTCAGTCCATTCTCACTGAAGATTTGGGTATGAGACGCGTCTGCCAAGTTTGTGCCAAAACTGCTTTTAGCTGACCAAAAAGAAACTTGGGTTTCAGTTGTGCAAGATCTCGATTGTGTCGAGAATGATGAAAACTTTTTGAAAACAGTCATAATGGGTGATGAACCATGGGTCTATGGCTATGACCCCAAAAACCAGGCTCAGTCTTCGCAGTGGAAGACCCTAACCTCTCCGAGACCAAAGAAAGCACAAATGAGTCAAAGCAATGTGAAGACACCGTTGACCATTTCCTTCGACTACAAGGGGATTGTTCATCATGAGTATGCTCCATGTGGTCAGACAGTAAACAAGGAGTACTACTGTGACGTGTTGCAGTGTTTGAGGGATGCTATTCATCGGAAAAAGCCAGAATTGCATGTGTTGGGTGAGTAGCAATTGCACCGTGACAACGCACCTGCCTATTCAGCGCAGCTTGTGCAGCAGCTTTTGGCCAAGCACAACATCCCTCAGGTCAGACAGCCACCATATTCCCCAGATCTCGCCCCTTGTGACTTTTTCCTCTTTCCAAAAATCAAATCCCACTTGAAAGGACAAAGATTTCAGGATGTCGAGGAAATCCAAGTGAATGCAACGAGGCAGCTGCTGATTATCCCAGAAAACAAGTTCCAGGATTGTTTCCATCAACGGAAACAGCGCCGGCTTCCGAAGGGGTCTACTTTGAAGGAGATTAACCCATACAATCCAGAGTAACTATGGGAGCACGTAAGACATTTACGTCGACATAGTTACAGCACCACCTTGTGAAAACCTATGGGAAGTTCATATTGCAATCCATAGTAAATTGTTCTTATATCGGAGCAAGGACTCCCCATAGTTATTCTGGACTGCGCCCTAAAATGCCAAGTTGTCACATGTTGACGTTTTCTTTTTATAGCACCAGTCCTGATACTCACTGATCACACCTCAAATGTTCTTTTACCTTGGAATTGCATTGCTCTTATGCCAGTGTTGGAAAGTTGGTTAGGATTGCTCCCTAATGTGCTGACTGTGCATATATGAACTATTCATAAATCAAGCTGAAGTTGGCAAATGTTTATAATAAATTGTTAAAAGATTCTGTTTAAGCAACGTGCATTTGACTAGCTTAGCACTGGAAATGTAGTGAGTGCAGTTGATGAATGTTTAGGGAAATCACTACATTTGGGATCGCTGCATGCTTGCTACCAGAAAGGTGGTCCCCAATACCACTAATGAAATAATTTTGCTGAAATGCATGGAATGAGAGCTCTTTGAATTTAGTGAATGGATGCTCACATGCATGACTTTCATGTTTTGGCTGAAAAGTACAACTAGCTGTATTGTTGCCAACCTGATTACAGCAGATATTTACTTTGCAAGAGGCAGAAGAGGTATTTAAAGAAACTGACAGTGAAGTGTCTGACATATTGCAAGCTTGCTAAGTTCCTTTCTTTATTAGGAGACGCAAACCTGATAGCCATCAGCATTACCAGGTGATTAGTCAGTCAAGTTTTTTAAGGTTATCTGTTGAAACCTCAGCTAAATAATATGGTCCAATGACAGAAGAGAAGGAACACATCCCTTATGGTTGATCCTCAGGCTGGTATTATATAACACTAGGGAGCTTTCATTTATAACGTAGAGAGCGCACCTGGAAATCTGCTTGTAATTAGGAGGCGATAACAAATCCATCTATCAAACAGAGGCCTGTTTGTCATAATCTCTGGATAGAAAACCAAAATTTTTTTTGGCATAAACTAATCTCTACTGATGAAGCATCACAAAGACACTAGACCTTCTCAATGGAACATGACACACTTGTTGTTACCTCTGCTTTCTAGAGTAAAAAAAAAAAACAAAATTCAGCATATACTTCTTTGGTCAACAGTAATAATCTTTAGTAAATGCGAAGTCTGAATGTGACAGATTCCAAAAACCTCTTATTTCACAGCACTGAATTTGGTCAGTATATAAGCAATGGTGTTGCGAGGTTCTAGTTACGATGCACATTCAGGCAGGAAACTTGAATACAAAGTGCAGATAATGGAATTGTGAAGCCTTTGAGCACTGAACTGTACCCAGAATGAGATGTGAAAAAAGATACACATATCTAACCATACACATAAGTCCGCTTCCTTACGGTATAGGTCACTTAAAAGCAGGCAAGATTACTGAGATGATACAAATGCCGTTTCAGAAATAATCTGATTAGCATACGTTTCTAAAGGAAGTTCAGGCTCAAAGAAGACTGAGAGATTATGAGCTTTGGAAACTGGCAAAACAGAATTACCATCAAGGGAACTGTCAAGGTGGATAAAAGGGGAAAAGGAGAAGGCATTAAAGGAAAACCCATGACAGTAACCACTGTGATTTATCAGCTTCCAATTGAAGATACTTCACAATCACCAGTCTCATTTTAAAACAATTATAACTGCATGCAATTATAACTACATATAGCACTGGGAACATCTTTATACAATTCCCTTTGCCTGACTTGAACTAGGAATCTGCAAGCATGAATGCTCCCAGTCTCTTGACCCTTTATAGGACCAAGGGAATCAGCAGAAATAGCAGAAACACATACAGAGGGCCAGAGAAGTTGAAGTCATCCACTGCCTCTGCTCTCTCTTGCTTTCGTCTTGTGAAGAATATAGGTAGCTACTCATTTTGTGTGATGGCAAAGAGGTCCACTACAAGAATGCCAAACCTCTGGGATATAAATTGAAACACTTCGGTGTTGAACTGTCACTTTGTCTTGACAACTTGATGCCTGCTGAACCAGCCAGGCCTGCCAGATGTTCTGCTCTGATTGCTTGTTAAGTAAGTCTCCCTCCATACAAGAAGATATGCACACAAGATAACAAGAGACCTGCATCATGGGGCCTCCCCTGCACCTGACATTCTGGGGTAGCCTACATCTAAAATAAGGAGGTTGCACATACCCATCATGACTTGAAACCCATGACCAATTTTCCTCAAAAAAATTGTCCAATCCCCACTTAAAAGCATCTAGGCTAGCTGTCATCACCACCATATCCTATGGCAAGGAGTTTCACAGACTAATTACACACTGGGTAAAGACATATTTTCTATTGCTACTATTCTTGAATGCTGAAACCTCTTGGGCTGCTGGAGTGAGTGGAGGAACTGGATCCTGGGTAGGGGACTTACCTGATAACCTCTTGTCATCCTTAGGAAGGCCTATAAGTTGGGGGTTAGGGTTTGGTTCTGCTTGGTGGCTCCATCTACTACCCACCTGAATATTTTATCAATCTAACCCATGGAAATGTCTCCCCCAGGTAAAAGTCACTAGTCCATTACCTGTAGCAACTGCCCTAGGATGCACCCTCCCCTTCTTCTTCCATACCTGGCTCCTGGGATGAAGATCTTCCTGCCATGGCTGCCCTTGTCATCATTATGCTGTCCCTCACACAGTGAGTAATTAATCCGTAATTAGGAATGGCACCCCTCCTTTCCCAGATAATGGATTTGAATCTTTAGGGGTCTCCACATTTTCAAGTACCTAGATCTTTAACAATTGTGTAGCGGAGGGAATTTCAGCAGGTGTAACTTGTGATCTTTGACATGAAAAGCTTCACGTGCTGAAATTTCCTCACAATTGTTAAATGTCCTGGAGCCCTGAAGATGAAAATTTGTAGCTCTCTTGGTTAGATCACTGGTCCAGCTAGCTTGCCTTTGCCTATACTTATTGGTAGAGCCACTCCATTAGAGGAATATTGACAATCTGGAGCAGGCCCACAGAGGACCACATTTTTACATCTTTACATGTACATTTGCATTTTTACATTTTGCATTTGTCTTGTTTTTCTCTACCTTCACCTCCAGGACAAAACCAACAACCAGTCATTATATTTATTTATGAGATTTATATCCCACCTTTCTCTTGCCAACACAAATGCCTGGTGGCTTACAAAGTCTTAGTTCCTCCCCTCCTTCTGTCCTCACAACAACCCTGTGAGGTAGGTGAGGCTGAGAATGAGTGAGTGACCCAAGGTCACCCAGGAAGTTTTGTGGCTGAGGGGGGAATCTGAACCCCGATCTTCCAGGTCTCAGTCCAGCTCCCTAACTATTACACCTGGCTCCTATCTCTACAACATCTATAACAATCCTATCTCTGCAACATTTAAAAGAACAATTAAAGGTAAATGATGCCAATCTGAATTGTTGTACATTTAAAAATAAATAAATTAAAGAGACCAGTGCAAGACTAATAAAACTTTTTTCTGTGTATATATTTGGCCCCAATCAGCCAACTCAGATGCACAATTAGAGGGAAAAGCCCATTTTTGCAGCATTATTCACATAGCCAAACACTAAGAATTGCTGGGTTTGTCAATTATCTGCTGGAACAAGCCATTACCGAAACAGTGAAATGTAGATAATTGAGGAAAATGACAGATGCTGCATTATGGGCTAATTGAAGCACAGTTAAGTGTGGGCATTACATAAGACTGGGGATATAATACATGCCTGGGACCCTACTTTCAAAGAGATATCTAGCACTTGCTTCCAAGAAACCATTTGCCCGGTAAAAATTATTATCAGAGTGGTAGGAAGCCAGTTGTGTATAGCATCCAGTGGGAGGACATTTTTACCTATGCTCCTGCTAAAAATCAGAAATATGTGGAATAAATTTTACAGGTAAGGTAACATTCCACATTGCTAAAATAGGTGAGCAATTTCTTGTATGATAAACATGCTAAGGCTTTTACAGCCAGAATCCATACTGAACTGCAAAAGGTTTTCCCGACCAAGTGTCATGGTCTGACCTTTAAACATAGAGAACCTAAGCCAATCCTGAAAAAGGAGGAGGCTTAAATCTCAACCTACTAAGGTTGGAATCCTGACTTAGGTCAGAGAGAATGGCCCAGCTAAGCTGGCCAAAAGTAGGCCATACCCTGAGCTGACAGGCTAAATCCATACGCTAGGAGGCCTCTAGACTGGCCTTGTGCTGCTGAAGAAGCAGCAGCACAAGGATAGCATGCTCACTGGCCTGTGGGAGTTGTGCCATATTGCCATATCCTGCTATTGAGAGGCAGGAGTGGTGCTTAGGCTGGCCTAAGACTTAGAACTTGTGATTTTGCTTCCATTTTTACTCTGGCTTATCATGGACTCCTATGGGTCTACTCAGATTTAGGCTAAGACTGCTAGGCTAGGACTGCATCTGTCTTGGACCAGCCTAAGTTACTTAGGCTGACCCAAGCATCCTCTAGTGCAGCTAGGCTGGCCTATGTGGCATTGGGCCGGCCCAAGTGCCAGATAGGCTGGCCCCAGTACACTTCAGGATTGCAGCCTAAGACAGAAATCCTAAGCTCCAGTTAGGCCAGCATAAGCCCCAGACCAAGTCCCATGCTGACCTGGGAGTTTCACAAAAGTGTTGTAAGACACTTCTGCACCACACCTGAGGGAGGGTTAGACCAGTGTACAGACATGCGCTAGCCTCTGTACATCAATGGGAATAGTGAACCTAGCCTTAGGTTGGGATTGCACCTTAAGTTAAAAACTGAAGACCTTAAAAACCAAAATTCAACTTAAAACTAAGGAACTACTCTAAAACTAAGCCAAAAATCAGACTGAAACTTAATCTAATCTAAAAACTAAACAACTAAAGCTAAAACTAAGAATTTAGGAACTAAAATCAATGTAGAAAGCTAATATTAGAATTAAGACAAATTAAAGTTTCAACTAGAATACTGTACTAAACAAGGATTAAAACTTTTTAAAACTACAAAAACCTTTACTTAAAGTATCAACTAAAACTGAATGCCTTCCATTCTGCCATAGCTTTGATGAGCTTCCTCAGAGGCTTCCATTTTCCAGTTTTTAGGATTGGTTCAGATTTTTGAGGTAAAAAGTTATACCATGGGCACAATCCAGAGTAACTACGGGGAGTCCTTGCTCCAACATAAGGACAATTTACTATGGATTACAATATGAATTTCCCATAGGTTTTCACAAGGTGGTGCCATAACTACTTCAACGTAAATGTCTCTTATGTGCTCCCGTAGTTACTCTGGATTGTAGGGATAGGCACTCAGTCTGGAAAACATAATTCAATTATTTCTTTGTCAAATGATCATGAATTGAAACAGTCAACAATTCATTCTGCCTCCAAAGAGTTCAGGGCAACATACAGCAACCCTGTAAGGTAGAGTAGGCTGTGGGAAACTGGCTGGCTCGAAATCAGTCAAAGAACTTCATCACTGACAAGAGATTTGAACCCAGGCCTCTTCACATTGTGCATTTTTAATCTATAAAATCATTACCACAAGAATTTGAGGGTTTATACAAGTATCATACAATTCTACCTGGGTTAACACAGGAAATTCCCATAGGCTTGTATGACGACATCACAGGGTTTTCTTCCCAGTCTCAGTGAGTGTGTTTCATCAGGAAAGATTTTGCAAATACCATGAGTGCTGATTCAATATAGTGTATTCTAAACATTCAAGCCACATGGTGATTCTGTCACCCATCCCGATCCCTGCTGGTCCAAACCACAATCAGGAGATTGATTGGGATGGACTCAGGCTAAACAGAAATGAAGAACCCCCCACGATAGTGATTTGCTTTCATTCCAAGTACTGTGATCCATGCTTCTGATTTAAAATTGCACAGCTACCAGAGCAGCAAGCTGCACGCTGGGTTATAGTATCATTTTCCTATTTATAGCACATTATAGTAGCCACTTTGCAATGCAAGTAAATTATAACATGAGGGAAGCAACAGACATGTAGCTTGCAAATATGGTTTATGGATAGCCAAATTCCCACAGAGCTAGATTTACATGGAACATTAAAATTAGCTCTCTTAGCAAAGATACTGAAGCAGATTTTAAAACTCATGTATTGACAGCATCTTAAAGAATACCAGATTTCTTGTGGACTAGAGCCAACTTCAGACATGTGGTGTTATTCTGTGTGCATATGCGCAACGCAAACACACATGCACAATTTTAGAGAACACAAATTGCAATTTGTGAGCTTATGAGAGAAATGCCAGCCACATACCTGCACATACCTCCAGCCACATATACAACATACTTAGTACCCCCCACTTATGCTCACCTGAGTTCACTATCTGGAGAGACAACTGTTGAATCAAGAATTTTCACCATGTCTAAGAATCCTACACAGCCAGTGTTCTAGATGGGGGGACAAACTTTACCTAGGTTCAGTGCAGGTAAGTTCACTTTCTCAAGATGGGGAGAGAACGGGATTTAACCAGAGAGCAATAGCACAGCAGGTGGAGTTAGCAAGAATACTCCCTGTTCCCTTTGAGTACAGGAAAGTCTACTGTAACGTAACAGGTAACTATATTGTAGATACAGTAATTTTCAGCTGCAGTATGACCCCAACATAGGAAACAAATATTCTGTTATCTTGAGGATGCCTCTGTGACTACCCTCCCAGGATGCAGCAAATGGATGCATTGGTGCTGGAAAGTTGGAGGGATTGGGCATCCCTAACTAAATTTCCAGCACTGGCATGAGGGCAATGCAGCTCCAAGGTAAGGGAACAAATATTGCCTCACCTTGAGAAGGCCATCTTGACTGCCCCCCACCCAACAGCAGGATGCAGCATATGCCCCACTGGCACAGGTATACCAGTACTGGGAAGATGGTTCGGATTGCACCCAAAGAGTTTTAGAGTGCCAGACTAACACACTTCTTTCATCTTAAGTTGATTGATCTTATATCTGATGAAGGTTAGTCTTTGTAGCTCCACAGTCTCTTAGCTGCATTTGCTGTAATTGAACTACATCACAATCATATGCATGTTTACTTAGTCCTTTTTTGTCCAAAGGCCATACACTCAAACCAGTTTGTATAGGATTGACACCTGAAAGAACAACATTTTGAAAGATAAGTGCATGTTACTGGCCATAATACAATTTTCCCAGCTTTCTGTTCTTAATTCTGACTTGAACAAATAAAATCAAATTTGCTGCTGAGAACATCAGATAAGGGAGTTCTCTCCCACTACAGCTGTGGCCTTCAAAGTGGGGATTGGGATCCCTTGGGGTCGTGACCTCAGGTCAGGGGGGTTGCAAAAGGGTAGGATCCACCATCTTGGAATCTGGCATCGGGCTTTCCTGGGAGTACGTCTCATTGAACACAATGGTAGACATGGAAGAACATCCCAGTAAGTTTGATAGGGGGTCCCAAATAGATTTTTAAATTTGAAAGGGGGTCCCGGGCTGAAATGCCTGAATACCACCACTGCCCTATAGGCAATAAATTAGCATTGATATCTAGGATTGTATTATTGCCAGTTGAAATTGTTATGAATAGCCTTTGCAATTACTGTGTTAAAATTTGAGCTTTGCATAGAAAAATTGTACTTTGTAGCGGTGTGGGAGGTTAAAGTTTCCTATGCATTACTAAATATTTATATAAGGTGGTTTATAAAAAAGTCTGCCAAGAATACAGAGTGAAAGTAACAGAGCTCAGTAATAATATATGAAACATGATCCAGTGCAAGTAAGCACACAATTAAGCACTGATTGATTTCAATGTGCATGCTTGACTCTCTCATAAAAATTAATGGGACTTGAGAATACTTATTATCGGCTGGATTGTGCCCATGGTGATTGGAGAAGTCATAAACCCAGTACAGAAAAGAGAGCAATGAATACCTACAGTATGTCAGAAGATCAGGAGTAATATACAGTAGGGACCTACTTTTCAGACAGTCTTGACCTTTACAGCATATTACATGTTTTAAAAACAAGGACAAGCATCGGGGATACAGCTAATCAAATATCAAAATTAAATTCACCAAGATTAAATTCATCTGACATCAAAACCTAATCAGATACAACCAAACTGCACTCATTAAGATAATCTAATTTGTTTTGCTGAGATTGGTTGACAATCAAAAGAGTAAGCAAGCAGATGAAGGGCAGGAAAAGAGATGATGATGTGCACAAAGAAAGCTGGCAACAGGTGCTGCAATGCTAACTAACCAGCAAAGAGGAGGAGAAGGAAGAGGGGAAATAATGTAACGATGCCAAAGCTTCTTAGTATTTACTATTCATTTCATCATCTTTCATTGTGCATATAAAATGAATGCATTAAAAAGAATGCATAAATCTTTACAGGTAGATCAGGAATACACATCACAAGAAAAACAGAAAATGAATTGCCAAAGATTTTAGAGTAAAATGGTACCTTGCAAGACGAATGCCCTGTAGGACGAATGTTTTGAATCCCCAATGGCTGGGCTCCCTTTCCTCCTGCCTGCAGTACCAGTGAACAGGCCAGCAGAGGGAGCAGCAGAAGCGTCCTCCTGCGTGTCAGAGCTTCCCCAACCAACCTCCTGCACTCTCCAGCAAGCATGTGGCCTCCAGCCACCCAGCCCAGCTCAGCCCCTGGAGCAGAGTGGCCACATTCAGGTAGGAGGGAAATCCCTCCTGGACCTCCCTCTGGTCTGGAACCCCCTCAACAGAGACACCCCTCCTTGCCTGCTACGCACTACAACTTCCCCTCTTCCCCCCACCACCTTCCCTGCCTGGACACCACTCCTGCATCCAGCTCCTGCCACTGCAAACTTGGAAAGAGTCAGACTGGCATCCTATGCACTTTCCTGTGAGTAAGCCCCAGTGGATTCAAGGGGCCTTGATTCTAAGGAGACCATAGGATCTGGCCCTTTTTGCTTCAAGGCAGAAGCCATTGCAGCTGGTCCTGCTGCAACCTGCCCATCTGGTTTGCATAGACAGATCTCACACAGAGAGATGGGCTCCTTGTTAAAGTTGCTCCAAAAGACACCAGTGACTCTTTTAGTGAAAATTAGACATCCTTGGCCATAAACTGTTTTCTTTTCTGTTATACTGTACAGAATACTATAGTGTTCTATTACAGTAATTGTGTTCTATATTATATTACAGTGTTTTGAATTTGATTACAGTGTTGTGTCATCATTTTTGCATACAGTTAATATTTTTATCTGAATATTTTTAAGTTGTGGAATCAATCATCTGAGTTCCCACTATTTTTATGGGAAAATCCGCTTTGTAAGAAGTATGCTTTATAAGACAAACATGCTTCCAGAATGAATTAAATTTGTCTTACAAGGCATCACTGTATCTTCATGACATATCCTGTACTAGAAACCTGTTTCATGGTTCTTGGGTGCAATAGGTCGGAAAGAAACTAGGGTTTCTTGTCACAGAAGGAAAGCAATGATACTGAAGATATTAAACAACAGAATAAATTTGGTTTTATTGGCTTATATAAATTTTACCAATGGGAAACTAAATGAATTTGTGTGGTCTAATATATGTTCCTAATTGTGATTTTCTGAAACTAGGCTTAAAAATGTAAGAAAGTAATTTTCTGTGACTCTAAAATTCCTATTACTCAAATTCCCATTACTATTTCTATTACTCCAAATTCCTGTTACTCCAAAATTCCTATGACCCAAATTCATCCCTGTCCACTGTGACAAGCTTGAACATTTCCACGATGAATGTAAAACTATAGAAATTCTAAGACACTACATTATACAATGCTACAGGTTGAATTAGAGGATGAGTTACTTTCTGTTCTTTTTTATGATAACCACAATGAAAGCCGTCTACCAGGAAAGTTCATAGGTTTACCTTACCCATCAATCTGAGCAAAGGGTTAATTTATAGATAAGTTATGTTCGTTTTTCTTCACCCAATACAAACCATGCTGGCTATACATTGGAAAGCCCGATCCTATGTTGCCCTAGTGCCACAAGAACAGTGGCATCAAAATAGCCACTGTTGTATCCTGCCATATCCCTCTCCATCTACAGTGGGTGTCTCCTACTTGAGTCAGGACCTACAATCCAGAGTAAAGACAGGACGAAGTTATGCATTTCTCATAGGTTTCCCATAGATGGCACCGTAACTACGTCGGTGTAAAAGGTCCCATAGTTACTCTGGATTGCAGCCAAAGTGCCTTACAGTACTTTTATTATGTTCGGTGCCAGCAGTGGGGTTTCATTATGTCCAGTGCCAGCACTGAGGAGCTTGGAATTCATCTGCAAGGATAACTAGTTCTGCACCCTATGCTGCTATTTTGCCAGGCGGAAATATTACACTTCGGAACCGGAGAAATGCAGCAGAGCCAAGTTCAAAGTACAAGGTTTTCATCTTTTCATTATAAAATAAAGCTCATGTCCTGTTGTGAATTCAAAATAAATATTTCTCAGTGATTAGCTCATGATATCAGCTGTAACATAACATCAGGAGGAGGTCTGACAGCCAAATGTAACTTAAATTTAGACAAACATTATTTAAAAGGGACAGGTTTCTTTTATGCATGCACACAAACACACACACATCTCCGTTATAAAAAATACACCTAATAAAAACTAGGTTTTAAAAGGAGGAATATATAAAGAAATAATTAAAAACACCTTTGCAAATAAGATTACACAGGGTGCTTGCACATATGACCACAGGGGGCATGGAGTTGCAAAAGCAGCATGGCAAAGATTCATTCAAAAGATATATGGAAAACAGCAGTATAAGCACTTTCTTCGCATTATGTCGCATCTGAGGCCACTCAAAGCGAAGGGACTTGTATATTCAGATTTAGAATAGAAAATAAACTCCAAACCGTAAGGCAATTTATGAAAACAGACCCTCAGAAACATTTCAAATGGTACTAAAATGTATTACCGTGTATAGCCCCGAAAATATAACACTTGTGCCATTAAAAGAAACAGCTGTTAATATATAAAACAAGACAGAAATTGGATTTTTTTAAAAGTCAAAATAGAACACAACACAAATTTGCTTCTGGCACTGAATTCTTGCACTTCAACTATTGCAATCAGCACAATCCTATTTAAAGAACCAGATTACACTGTAAGTTAAAAATGTTATGATATTTTATTTTAAAAATCCACAGTAAAAGTATAACCAGTTAAGAAGTGAAACAATGCAACTTGGTTGTTCAAGATTTGCCTTGGAATTTTTTTTTACATGATCAATACTTATAACATGACATCCTGGATATTTCCCAGGATATCAGTTCACAACCTTGGAACAGTTTAGGAAACTAATTGCCCAATCTTAACCTCCACCACTCCAGAGTGTGCTGTGCATGTGCAGCAGCTGGAGGGGGACTTTAGGCTGTCTGGTGTCCAGTTGGTCTCCTCAAAACTTCACTGTCTGTAATGTTTCATTATTTTCAAAGATAAAATAGCAACAAATGCAACATCCAGCAGGCCTCCGTCAGTCTTGAAAGACTATGGTATTGTGCTCAGCGCTGCATACGCTGCATGCGAAGCACGAAAGCCTGGGTTGGATTGTTAATGGAGGATAGGCTGTTACCCAAGCAGCAAATCCCCCCTCTCCATGCCACTGAATTAGTCCAATGGAAAGGCAGAGCCAATACAATTGGATCCAGCTGGCGTTGCAGAGCTGGGCTAAGGACAGGAGCTCACCCTGTCTTGTGGGGCCGACCCGGGTTTCAAACCCTGGCCTGCTGGTAGTTGCTGATATATCAAAAGAGATGCTACAGCTCAGTGTCAGAACTCACATTTAGCATGCAGAAGGCCCCCAGTTCAATCCCTTGGGTTTCCAGATGATTTGAGTTAGGAAAAGTCACTCCCTTGATATAACACTTTCAGGAGCCTCATCGCACCTTCCATAAATGATGCACCCAGTTGGCACACCGTCTGAGGGTGCAATCCTAACCTAGGTTGCCACAACTCACTGGGTTTCCATTTCCTATGGCGATGTAGGAAGGCAAGCACATGTCTCTGCATTGCCCTAACCCTCACTCAGGAGTGGCACAGAATTGCCTTGCAGCACTTTTGTGACACTCCTAGGCCAACATGGGACTTGTGCTAGGGTTTATGTCGGCTTTACTGGGGATTAGGATTGCAGCCTCTCACTATGACTGCAATCCTAAAGACACTTTCCTGGGAGTAAGATCCATTGAAAACAATGAGGCATACTTCTGAGTAGACATGGTTAGGATTGTGCTGTCTGTCTCTCTTCCTCTCCCCCTTCCCTGTATTTCTTTCCCTCTCCCTCTCATTCCTCTCAGCTTTCCCCATCCTCACCTTATGGCTTCCCCTTTTTTTCTGAACCTCAGGTTTCCTTCTCATTGCACTCTTCCCACTCTCAGAAGAAAGAGAGTGTTCCTTCTGTTTCCTACAACCTATGACTTTTGAAAAGGCAAGAGTGATAATGTTCTGTCAGTGAGCTGTGGTGGGATGTTTAGCTCTTACTTCAGTAAGTGTGAAAATTGCTTTCACTTCCCATGTTTTCACTTGCCCCTGCACAGTGGCCCTAAAAAAGAAGCTGTTTTGACCATCACCTACTGACCTACATCTTCAATGTTCTTGATGGCACAATTCTATCACCAGACTGTGCCGGCTCAAATGTACTACACTCAAATTACTGTAATGCACATCGTGACAGTGCAGGTTCCAGGCCTGGCAGTGGGAAAACCTGCACTATCCCCAGCTAAAGGAAAGGTATGATCCAGAACCATGCACCTGTTCCATCAGGTGTGGAACATGGCAGATGAAAGGCAGTGACAGGCATAGGGGGATTGAGACCATGAGAAGGCAAGTTCAGTGGCAGCAGTGCATACTATCCTATCCCCCAGCCTGATCCATCAACACAGGGCAATGCAAATCTGTGCCAGTGATTTTGCTGGCACAGTCTGGACTTGCCTCACTGCACCTGTTGGGGTTCATCCTGAGGCAAGGGGACAATTATCTCCAGCAGCTGAAATTCCTGGAGATTTCCAGCAGCTGAAATTCCCCTGCAGGATACAAGGAAAGCTGAGCTGATGTTGCTATACTGACATAGACAAATTTGAATAGGATTTAGGTTAGGATTTAATGTTCATTCATAAAGGACACTCCTGCGTTTCCAAGATCTGTCTTACTCACTTCAATGAGTTAAGCACACCTGCACGACAGTTCCTTTGTGTGAGAAAATCCTGCTCCTTCCTTTGAAAAGAAAAGAACAGTTTCATTTGGAAAAGCACCCCACGTGTGTCAAAAAGGCAATTGGAGCTGCAGTCGGAGGCAATTAGGCCATTTGATTGAAACAATGGGACTTATTTCCACCTAATGTGGTGAGTAAGTAGTGCTTTAAAAGTTTGTAACACACCACAAATTTGAATGGGAAAGGATAGCATGCTGGGATTTGAACTACATTCCAAAAGGACTACAGGGGCATATAAAACAATGCGGCCTTATTGGAGCTTGAAAAGACATGCATAGTTAATGCTGATTTATCAGATATAATCCTATAAAGCCTAGCATTGCTTGTATTGGCATTCCTATAATGAACAACATGCCTACTAATGACATAAATATTTGTGTTTATGGGAAATTTCATAAAAGTTCAGCAGAAACCTGTGAGCAGGTTTTTTTTTCTTCTGTCTTCATGTCAGCATAAATGAGCCTTTTCACACATTAACCTTCTTTGTCCTAGAAAAAGCAAACATCGCAGAGTAAAGCTACAACTGAAAATTAATGTTCACTATGAAACATTTGCTATGTGTTTCTTTCTTAAGTTGTCACCCTGAAAATGGCTTCTAAGTCACCCAGGTCTTTATCGATGTTGCCAGCATGGCCCAGTCTTCATGATGGTTGCATGAAAGGTTGTTGTTTTAACTTGCTTCTTTGCTTAGCTGGCCTACCCTACAATCTAGAGTAACTATGGGAGCACATAAGAGACATTACGTGCACCCATAGTTACTGTACCACCTAGTGAAAACCAAAGGGAAATTCATATTGGAATCCAGAGCAAATTGTTCTTACACTGGAGCAAGGACTCCCCGTAGTTACTCTGGATTCCACCCCTTGAATCTGGCATCTGATCAACAGCCTTTTTTAGATCAACAAATCAGTGGATCAACAGTCTAAGCCTATTATTTTCCTTGCCATAGCTTGATGTCATGCAAAACAGGCTATACTGAATCAAAGGTGGGGGGGGGGCTGATCAGCAGTTTTGGAATGGGCAAAGGAATTTTCTTTTACCCCTTGGTAAACTCCACAACTTTACCCCTCGGTAAACTCTGCATAATTCAGTCTCCATGGATTGCATTAGACAAAAGGTGTATGTCATCTGGCACTGGAAGGGACAGCATCCAGAAGAAGTCACATGTGCTGGGTACCACACACCTCTGACATGACCCCAGCCTTCTATGTTATACCAATGCTCTTGCCCCTTACAGTGACTTGCCAGCTTCAGAAGGCCTTCATCCCCTTATCGCCAGGAGTGGAGCCTCTGTGGTACATCTGGTGGAAGTCTAAAAGTAACAAATCTGTGTTTCCAGAGTGCTGTTTGTGACAACCCAAAGCATGCACTGCTTCTGGAATGCTAATCTCAATAGCAGTAGCACTACCCTGGACTGAGCTCTAAACAAGGCATTCTGAGTCAAAAGTTATGGTTTTTCTCATGATCCTTTCAATCCGTTACGTTCCGAGTCTATTCCATGACCTACCAGAATTCACCAGACTTCACCTTTCCACCCAGTGCGACTCAGGGTACAATCCTATCCACACTTATCTGAGAGTAAGCCCCATTGCTAAAATGGGACTCAGTTTTGAGAGGACATGGATAAGATTAGGCTCCCAATCTTTACTGATTCTTCAGTAATCTTCCAGGGTTGGTCCTCTGACCCTCTCTTCTCCCCAGAACTTGAAACTTCTTCCTGAGACCTCCTCCTGAGACCCACCAGAACCTGAAACCACTTTTGGACACTTTGGGAAGAAGTTTCAGGTTCTAGGGAGTCAGAACACCATCAACTCTTATGTAACTTCCTTTCAAGGTTAGGAATTTCTAAAAACAAGCTGGTCCAATCTATAGGTGGCTTTTGTGCATGAAAATAAATTGGTTAAATGAATTATTTTTCCCCAAAACATTTTGTGTGCAATAGGTAACCAATTAGTGACCCCAAATGTGCACTATTATTTTACATAGTGTGTAGATCATTGGGATCTATAAAAGGCTGCAATGCTCAAAAGTTTAAGCACATGCTTCAGTAGAGTTGACCTTATTAAGCTATAAATGAACTGGACCTTGTCTTATGTAACTTAGCTTGGAAATAGGAGGCATTATCTTCAGACAATCAATTTTCACTCATTCAAAATGCTTTGGTAAAACCAATATAACAGCTTAGCTTAAATGAGAGGCTGAAATCTCATATTCATTTACCTGACAGTAATCCCCATTGAACTCAGTGGGGCTAACTTCTGAGTAGATGTGCCTCAAGTTGCATAAGAAGAACCCCACTGGATCTGTCCAAAGGCCCATCTAGTTCAGCTTCCTGCATCTCACAAAAATGATACTGGCAGATGATGTAGACTCTGACAGCGCAATTTCTGATACAGCAATTCAGTGTTGCTGGTACCACTGACTCCCACAAGAAAGTTTGGCTTTGGGACGCCTCCATGAGATAAGGAAACATTTGGTTTACCCTTACAAGCCTAGAGAGTCAACTAAGACCTGTGGTAGCTCTTTAACTGGTGAATATCCATGTTGATCCAGGAAGGTGGATCAGGTTCAGGAAACAGGTTAAGAGTTATTGTAACTCTTAACCTGCCAAACCAACCTCTTGTGGATTGGATATTGTAACTCTTAACCACTGCCAAACCAACCTCTTGTGGATTGGATCTGCCCTCTTTCTTGCCAAATTCTGCTCACCTTCTGTCCCATATGTTGCTTTAACTTCTCTGGAAGGTCTTTGGCTATCTACTGGCACACAGAAGGTCACTGCCAGCAACTTGGCAGCACGTACTGATGGAGGCTGCTACGCAACTACCTTAAAGCAGCATCTGACTGCACAATATACATCATGCCAATAACCAGCCAGAACAGAATTGGGCTGTGATGTTATCTTGTCTATGGTTTTTTCAATCCTAATTTTCTTAGTTCTATTCAAATAATTTCAACAAATAATTTCAACAGTTCAACATGGTTGGCCATGTGCTATGTATGGTGTGTGTGTACTCATGCATACGCACTCAGGCCCTGTTTCTGTCACAACAAATTTCCCAGACCACTTTCTTCTTCCACATACCTTCTGCTTGCCTCTCCTGCTATTATGCCTTATCTTCTGTTACCTTAATGGGCTGTGGGTGGCGCAAGTGGCTAAGACACTGTGTCTGTTAACCAGCAGGCCAGGGTTCGAGACCCGGGTCGGCCCCACAAGACAGGGCGAGCTCCTGTCCTTAGCCCAGCTCCTGTCCTCAGCCAGTCTGGATCCAATCGTATTGGCTCTGCCTTTCCATTGGACTAATTCAGTGGCGTGGAGAGGGGGAATTTGCTGCTTGGGTAACAGCCTATCCTCCATAACAATCCAACCCAGGCTTTCATGCTTTGCATGCAGTGTATGCAGCGCCAAGCATGATACCATAGTCTTTCAAGACTGACGGAGGCCTGCTGTTACCTTATCAGCTGGTTTCCTTTAGCCAGGTAACAGTGATTGCAATCCTACAAATGGTTTGGATAGAGGTAGGGTTCTACTGGATATGCCAAGTAGTCTTCACCCTTCCATTCTACATGTATGCTTTGGCTTGCTGGACTTTGGCACTGTAAATTCCCAGTTAAGGTATTTTAAACTCAGGGCAAAATCCTAAGCAATTTAGGCCAGCAAAATTCACCTATCTCCCTATTCACACAGTAGCATGGGGAGGCTGACACATGGATGCGCATTGACCTTACCTCTTTCTCATAAGGTGCAGAAGCACCTTATGACATAATTGCAACACCTAAACAAGAGATAGGATTGTGCTATGAATGAATGAATGAATGAATGAATGAATGAATTATGAGCAGGGATCTCAGTATATATTTTGCATTTACTTTGTGCCAAGGAAAATAGGAACTGACACTGAACATTATCCAACAATCTACAGGAGCCAAGCAGGGATGTTAGCAAGACCAAGGTCCATGTTCAGATATAATTATAGAAAGCTCTCAGTGACTTAAAAATGAGGTGCAGAGACATTTACATCAAAGATACATGTAGCTTATGGTAATAAAGGGCTAGAAGGCGGATACACGACAATGTCATTGTGCAAAAAGCATTAGCGTAGAGAACATGCCTGGTCCGTCTTTAAAAGCCTTATCAGCCACAGATAATCTCTCCCTCTCTATATGTAGATATTTTCAAAGTCCTAGAGTTTAATTCCCATAATAATGTCTGCAGCAAAACAGGAAAGCAGAAAAAAGCATCCATTCCACAGAGATCAAAGTGTGATGCATTTTTCTCCAAGCGCAGCCTTTTCTTTAATAAGGGCTTCAGCCGATCACTGTCATTGTTCTAGATAATGAATCACCCACACATACATTTTCAAGTGTAATGACACTCTTGCTTATTAAAGACCTCTCAGCTGAAGGGGCAGAATATTATGAACTGGCCAATCCATTCATTTTCTTGAATATGTTATTCAGTATTTTATGCTAAAGCAGCAATACACCATCCATTTTAGTACAATGATCCTTATGTTCAATAAAAGTGAAGTGCCGCATCATAAATCATTATAGTCATTTGTTCTACATTAGACATATTAGACACTCTATTCCATAATCTATTACAATAAGGTGGATTTAAATATACCCCAAGGAACTGCAATAATAACTCAAGAACCAAATATAGCAACTGCGGAGAAAATATGGTTAACCTAAAATTGCACTAACTGAATGGAGAGTGGTGAACTTTAAATGAAATCCCAAAGGGATTATAATCTAAATCAAATAAACAAGCCACAAAGAAATTAGAGAGCCTTCTCTATGGAATTTGTCTGAAAGACTCCAAGATTATTTTCTGAGATTTTGCAACTGAGACGCTGGACTTCTTTAATAAGGTATTTATTCATGATGAAATCCTGTTGTAAAGAATCCATATATTTACACACAAAATACTTGTGAGAAGAGCAATCGGATATCATTTCTGTTTAGAGGTTACCTATTTCTGTATTTTTAAAAAAATATTGCTATCCTACAAGAGGTTAAGTCTATTCATGGCTGAAATTTCAGCAGATAGAAGACCCCAACCTCCCCATTCCATGTGACAGCTTCTTAGAAGTTGTGTAGCTAAAGTATCTGGAATCACAAGGGATTTTTGGCCTTATAATTGGGTCAGGCAGGAAAAGGGGGGAGGCAGTTCATAGCGATCACACTTTTCACTGGATGGCTGGTGGAGAAGAAGGAGTCCTGCTGAATGATCGGCTGCAGTGGTAAGCCTTGCAACTGCTTTGCATAACCTTTCTCCTACCTCTTGCTGCTTCTATCCTGCTCTCTTGCAGTTCCTCCCACCCTTTTTATGGATGGGGAGGGACAAATGAGTAATGTTTAAAGAGAGCTCCAACACTTACACAGGGCAACAGCAGCCCCATTTTTCCCATGGAGTAGGGTTTTTCAAGGGGACTCAACTCCTACAGAATCACAAAGGAGCAGAGTGACTATATAGAATGGAGGACAGAGTGTCATTAACCATTGTGCATTAATAAGTGTTTTAAAGAAGAGAGGATTTAGGCAGGTGCTGCTTTTATCTTTCTATGTTAAGATAAACCTACATAATATCCTTCTTAAAGGTATAGGCACTATGTCCTCCATTCTATATGGTCACCCTGCAAAGGGGTGACTAAGAAAGTGCCCGTTAGGTCTCATTGTCAGTTGAGTCCAGGGGGGCAATCCAAGTCAAGCCCCACTAGATCCTTTCCATCACAGACAGCACCTAAAGAAATAGCAGTATAAATTAAAATAACTGAGTGATACACAATCTAGAATTTCTAGCACAGACATGCCTCCATATTCCCAGGGATCAAGTGAAACTGCAGATATGAGGAAATATCCCCTCACCCGCTATTGGTGAGGAGAGCTGAGCTCCCCTGGCCTCTAGACGGCCTGCTGAGCCCAATAGAGGCTGTGTGTGTCCACTGGTGGAAACTGCTGGGATGAAAACGCCTCTAAAAGGCCAAAAAATATATAATTTCCCGTTTTTAGTCAATGAAAGGAAGTGACATTTTTATTTCTTTAAAAGACATTAGAAGGGCCAAGGAAATCCTGGAGGAGGTGCATACACTGGTCTTGCAGAACTGATCTCCAGATAAGTGAAACTGCAGATACAGGTGTGTACCGACTAAAACTTGTAAACGGTTAGTAGATCCATGGTACAACAGGAGCCCTATGGTTCTACCCCCATTTCTTTAATGTTTGCTGGTCAGTAGACACCATATATTCTGCTGGAACCTGGAAGTAACCATCAAGTTCACTTGCATAATTTATTAACAAGTACATGTATGCTGGATGCAAAACACTAGTATGATTCAGCTGTAATTAACCAAAATATGGAATTCAGTTGAGGTGTCTGAACTGAGTTCATATGACTTGGGGCAAGCAAGCTATAAACTGAAACATTCAAAAGAAACTGGACTATTTCAGTAATTAGAGATGGATATAAATGCATACCAGAGTTTTACATTGCTGGAGAGCTTTGTTACAGATTTGGACCAAAGCCATACATAACATTTATTAGGGATATTTGAGAAGATGGACTAATTGAGTGGATCATTGCCACATGTGTTCTTCATTGTTAATGAATTGTTATTATATGATAAGGGAAGGTGTTCAAAGATGTTTTCTCTCCATATTTCACCATAAAATTTCCCATAAACGGCTCATTGTTTCCAATGTTTTTCTAGTGTTTTGCTCAATTTCTATCCTTTTTCCAAAATAACATATCAATGGTTCTCAAACCTTTTATCATCAGGACCCACGTTTTTAGAACAGGAGGTCAGGTAAGATCCCAGACCTGCAGATTTCTTTATCTGTAAGTTTTGGCTTCTGGTAGGGTTCAGAAAATGGAATCCCTCTGATACTGAGGACTGATTGAATGTTGAGATCCAAAATCTGTTTTGCTGCCTTTCTGGGTACTAAACAGAGCAGCAACCAATTCCATCATAGAGCAAATTATTCAGGGGCCATTTTTAAACATAAAATTTCAAATGGGGCTACTCGGCAACCCCAATGGGGCTACTGGGATCAATGCCACTTGAGGAGGTTGCACAAATCTGAGCCAATGGAGGCTCGACAAGCACCTGTCAGAGATGCTCTAGGAGGATCTCCTGCCATAGGCAGGGGGTTGGACTAGATGACCCACTAGATCAGTGGTTCTCAAACTTCCTAATGCCGTGACCCCTTAATACAGTTCCTCATGTTGTGGGGACCCCCAACCATAAAATTATTTTCGTTGCTACTTCATAACTGTAATTTTGCTACTGTTATGAATAGTAATGCAAATATCTGATATGCAGGGTGTATTTTCATTGTTACAAATTGAACATAATTAAAGCATAGCAATTAATCATAAAAACAGTACGTAATGATAGATAGATAGATAGATAGAGAGAGAGAGAGAGAGAGAGAGAGAGAGAGAGAGAGAGATAGATAGATAGATAGATAGATAGATAGATAGATAGATAGATAGATAGATAGATAGATAGATAGATAGATAGATAGATAGATAGATAGATAGATGTGGCATAGCGAAGAGGGGGTGACTGAGAAAGAAAGAAAGAAAGAAAGAAAGAAAGAAAGAAAGAAAGAAAGAAAGAAAGAAAGAAAGAAAGAAAGAAGGAAGGAAGGAAGGAAGGAAGGAAGGAAGGAAGGAAGGAAGGAAGGAAGGAATGGGAAGGTAAGTACCTGGGTGAGAGGAGATCTCCATAGGACTGGGATCTCAGGCAGCAGAGCCAGCCACTATTTCCTGGGAGTAAGTCCCATTCACTATCATGGGACTGACTTCTGAGTAGACATGCATAGAACTGGGATGTAAGGCTGCAATCATCCCTGCCCCCAAGGCTCCACATTGTCTCACAGGTGCTCAGAGGCTTCTTCTGAGCTGCTTCTTCCAGCCACAGCGGCTCCAGCGGTTCTGCCAGGTCTTCCCACCTGGCCCCCTGCACCAGGAGTCTTTAAGTGACCCCCAGGAAAGCTTCAGGCAACCCCCAAAGGGGTCCCGACCAGTGGTGGGCTGAGCCTCCCCCAAGATCCGGTTCGCCAGAAGTTGGGGGCGGGGCGGGGGTGGGGTCAGGGGGCGGGGCTGGAGGTGGATCCCTCCTCGGCGCACTGCGCATACGCAAAACCGGCCGGAGAAGATGCAGTACACACGCGCAGACTCCGCGGGTTGGCGCCTTCGCACTGCGTCTCCTCCGGCCAGAGGAGATGCAGTACGCATGCGCTGACCCCGTGGGTAGGCACGTGCGGGTTGGCGCCTGCGCACTGCGTCTCCTCTGGCCGGAGAAGACGCAGTGCATACGCGCCAACCCCTGGGGGTTGGCGCATGCGCAGTGCGTCTCCTCCAGCTGGAGGAGGCCGGCGCATACTCAGTACATCTCCTCCAGTTGGAGGAGACGCGGGAGGGGGGGAAAGATGGCGGCCGGCACGAACTGGTCCGCCCTCTTTTCACTTTCCCTGCCGCTGGCCATTTGCCAGCGTCAGGGAAATGGGAAGATCCGGTTCGGGCGAGTAGGCCCGAACCGGCATCTGCCCACCCCTGGTCCCGACCCCCACTTTGAGAAACGCTGCACTAGATGGTTCCTTCCAACTCTATGATTCTACGATTCTATACTCTAGTCTGCTCTAGGTTGCACACAGTATCTCTTTGGACCTCAGAAAGCTTCTGGATTTTATCAGATGGTGCTTCTGGTCACATCTGGAGGTCAGATAAGCTCCAACCCACAGATTTGCTTATCTGCATCCAACATGGTTCAAGGAAGATCTGGCTGCAGTTCTGATCTGGAAGAAATATCCAGGTTGGGGGAACTTGGGATGTTCAGCCTGGAGAAGAGGAGGCTGAGGGGAGACATGATTGCCCTCTTCAGATACCTGAAGGGCTGTCATAGGGAGGAAGGGGCCAATTTGTTCATAGCTGCTTCTGAAAGCAGAACTAGAACCAATGGGTACAAACTGCAAGAGAGGAGATTCCGGCTGGAAATCCGGAAAAAATTCCTGACGGTGAGGGCGGTTCGGCAGTGGAACAGATTGCCAAGGGAGGTGGTGGACTCTCCCTCACTGGGGATCTTCAAGCAGAGGCTCGATGAGCACCTGTTGGGGATGCTCTAGGGGGAATTCCTGCTGCAGGCAGGGGGTTGGACTAGATGACCTACTAGGTCCCTTCCAGCTCTATGATTCTATGATTCTATGATATCAAAGACCAGCCAACCTCCTTTTCCTGTGAACAGACTTCTGCATCTAGCAATCAAGGGTCCTGCATTTTTAAAGCATCAGTCAATACGATAAACTGCAGAAATCTTACAAATCTGCCCTTAAAGCTCTCTCCCCATCATCTTTGGTTTATTTTTACACTTCCTATGAGCCACTGTCTCAAATGGTTTCTTAACAATCCAGATGCAGCATTTCCACCATTTCGTCCTTCACCACTAATTAGATCATCAAAACAATCAAGTTTATCTAGCATCATTTGTTTATTGCAAAGCCACACGAAATGTAAGTTATGGCCCATTATCTTGTTCTTCTCTCCCTCCATGTTCCATTATTTTGCAAGTCACGGATATTAGGCTTCAGGCGGACTGGCAATTGCCAGAATTGCTCATTTCCTTTTTGAAGACACAGGAAGTGCCACTTTCATTACTATCAATCCTCTGACTCTTCATGAGTTTTCAAACAGCCATTTGCCACTGACCAGCTAAGTTTATTAGCTCATTTCCCTAAAGCCCTTAAAGACAATTGAGGTAGATTTCTTTATTGGTAGGCGAGATGCTGAGTTTCCTTCCCTCTTTTTTTGCTTTTTGCTTACTTGAAGCTTTGAAACTATGAGACACTCCTTAACAGTAGTGGACCTGGCACTTTTTGGGGTCAGGGGCTGCTCCCACTTGCTGCCACTGACTCTGAAGTAATTGTGATGCAACTATCCCTACAATCCAGAGTAACTACAGGAGCACGTAAGAGACATTACGTGCACCCATAGTTACTGCACCACCTAGTGAAAACCTATGGGAAATTCGTATTGCAATCCAGAGTAAATTGTACTTACACCGGAGCAAGGACTCCCCATAGTTACTCTGGATTGTGCCCTTCATGGCACTTTTTCCTCCTTTCCTTTAAAAAAAAAACAGGGTAGGGAGGAGGCAACCCACACTGCCGCTAGTGGTGCAAAGAAACTGTTTCCACATGGCTGAAAGTGATGCTCACTGCAGCGGCCTCTTCTTAGTAGAAGTGCACAATGCTGAAATTGAAGGGGGCAGCTACCCAGCAGTTTTGAGGGCTGCTCTTTCTCCCCTTTCTTGGGAGGAAGGCAACCCTCAGATAAGTGCAAAACTGATGGGCACAGTTCCAAACCATGCAAAAATAAAAATTGTGGCAGAAGGGGAGTGGGTCATAGCAACCCCCTGCTGAGAGGTGCCTGGAGCATTCCCCGCCCCCATGTTCATCACTCCAATTTGATGCAGAAAGACTAGCCCTACAATCCAGAGTAACTACGGGAGCACGTAAGAGACATTTTCGTTGATGTAGTCATGGCACCACCTAGTGAAAACCTATGGGAAATTCATATTGCAATCCTGAGTAAATTGTTCTTATGTCAGATTGCACCCTATAAGTCAATAGATCAAATTTAGCTATACGGAATATTTGAAACAGACACCAGTAAGCTCCATTGACTTCTATGGGGTATAAGACTCTTTGAGAATCACTAACAGTGCAATCCTAAGCATGTCTACTCAGATGTATGTCCCATTGTGTTCAAAAGTACTTACTCCCAGGAAAGTCTGGTTAGGAGTGCAGCCTTAGGACACAATCCAGATTGACTACAGGAGTATGTAAGAGACACATGTACCCGTAGTTACTGCACCACCTAGTGAAAACCTATGGGAAATTCATATTGCAATCCAGAGTAACTTATTCTTACTCTAGAGCAATGACTCCCCATAGTTACTCTAGATTTCATTCTAACCCTACAATCCAGAGTAACTAAGGGAGCACGTAAGAGTCATTACATGTACCCGTAGTTACTGCACCACCTAGTGAAAACCTATGGGAAATTCATATTGCAATCCAGAGCAAATTGTTCTTACACCAGAGCAAGGACTCCCTGTAGTTACTCTGGATTGCGCCCTAAGTCTGCAATCCTAAGCTCCAGTTAGGCTGACTTAAGCCTGGGATTAAGTCCTGTGGTGACCATAAGACCTGAAATCAGAAGAAATTAGGATAATAGAATTAGAATAAACTGGGAAACAGCTGTGATTCAAGGACTCAGCTGTGCACAGAACGAGAGGAAGGAAAAAAGAGGTCAAGTGGAAGGGCATTGTAGTGAAAGGGAGATGCATGGGACTGCAAGGAATGCAGGTGGGAAGTCAGAGCAAAATTGGTATCTGTAGGTCAAACGAATGGGAAGCAGCTCTTAAGAGATTAGAGGTGCAATCCTAACCAATTTAAGCCAGCCTAACTCAGCCGGCATGTCTTCCCGTAGTGGTGGTGGTGTGGGGAGACTGGTGCATGCCTGTGCTCTGGCCTAATTCCCTCAGGAGTGGGACTGAAGTGAATTACGGCACTTTTGTTACATCCCCAGTTCAGCAGAAGACTTATGCCAGTCTAACTGGAGCTTAGGATTGAAGCCGTAGAGAGTTGGTGCTTAATATTTATTGTCTAGCAATATCCCACACGGAGAAAAGAGTTCATCTGCCTAGAGTTCTGCTTGCCAGTTAATAGTTCAGGAAATCAAAAGCTGTTCTTCCTGGTTAAAAATATTTAATGCATTTAAAGGAAATGTTTTGCTCATTTTGGACTCTGTAATGCTATAACTATTGGACTGTTTTGTTTTGTGTTGTGTGTTTTTTATCGGTACCAGTTGTGATTGGGAGGTTGTATATTGACAGCAGATGCAGCTGGCTCTATAACTAAATTATAATAGCTTTAAAGATGTAGTAGGAAGTAATATATAATGTCAGAAAATGCAGATGACACTATAGTTAAATTATAATAGCTTTAAAAATGTAATCGGAAGTAATATATAGGTTGTATAGTGTTAGCAGATGCAACTGACACTATAGTTAAATTATAATAGCTTTAAAGATGTAATAAGAAGTAATATATAGGTTTTATAGTATTAGCAGATGCAGCCACAGTCGTTACCCATGCATCCTCTCATTAAATAATAAATGAAAATTTTTTTCAGATTTAAGTTTGTGTATCAATGTTCCTTTCACCCTGCCAAATGAGAAACTGCAAAATATAGTGTTATTTGTTTTTATTGTATCACAATTTTCACCCACCTGATCATATAAGTAAGCTAGGGAATGAGATACCGCAAGATATGATGAAGGTCACTAGTTAAAATCACTTTAAAAAGGCACTAGAAAAATTCACAGACATGCCTATCAATGCCTGTAAGTCATCATGATGAAGGTATGTTATCTCCAGATTCAGCAGAAGGATATGTCTCTGCATACCAGCTGCAGGATAGCATAAGCAAGAGAGGGCTATGCCTTCATTTCTTGCTCCAGATCTTCTCAGTAGCATCTGGTTGGCCACTGTGGGAAAAAGGATGCTGGCTGCTTTGGTCCGATCCAGTAGGCTCTCCTTATGGCCAAAGTCTGTTTTTGAAACAACGCTGTTTTCTATGACTCACAGAGAACATTCATTTCTTAGATGACAAGCCGTACTATCTTGTATATGGAGGCATGTTTCGGTTCTAAACCCCTCTTCTCCTTGCCACCCAGGAAGCCTCTGAAATATCCTTTGTTTTCATCCTAAGGAATTTAGGCCATTTATTTATCTAGATATTTATTTATTCCTTCATGGATTTATGCTCTATTGGAGCCACTCAGCTGAAAATCTGCTGAGAGACATGTGTATTTTGGATGACAAAAATAAATATTTTGGGTGTAATAGATATTGTTTAGCAAAGAAAACATTTTTATGGTAAATTAATCATGGAATTCTGCGCTATGGTACAAGGCAAATTTAAATCCCCAAGAGGATTCTCAATAGAAATAGTCTGTCCATGTTCCCCACAATATATAGCTGTGTTGGGAACTTGACTCGAACGACTCAGAAGCAAAGCCCCATTCTAATCAATGGGATTTAGGCTGCAATCCTTAGCACACTTTCCTAGGCGTAAGTACTATTGAACTCAATGGACTTACTTTTGAGTAGATATGCTTAGGAGTGCAATGTTAAGTCATAAGTGCAGTGATAAGTCATAGCAGATAATCAATCATGCCTTCATTCAGACTGGGATGTTCCAGCCAAGAGTCAGGGAATTAATGGTTAATGTGGCCTTTTAGCTGAGCAGGAAGGGAGAAGGCAGGAGCCCTTTCTGATAGGAGAGAAAGAATGGATGGTCATTGGATAAAGTATTAGAACCCTAGTACTGAGGGAGAATAGTTCGCAAAGTTTTTCTTTAAGTACATAAAAACTTTTCATAACATTGACTTTTTCCAACTTTTCTGATTTTAACCAACACTTATGTACAGTTAAGTAGAGATATTATTCTGCTAACATTGATCCAGCTCATCTTATGAGTATCTAGTTCTATGATTCTCAGATGTTTAGTACCAGGACCCAGTTATGACTGGAAGTGACATACAGTGCAATCCGAAGCATATCTACTCAGAAGTAAGTCTAATTGTATTCAAAGGGCCTAATCTCAGGAAAGTATGTTTAGCCAGCCATCATCAAGCAGGAAATTTTTTTCACAGTCCTAGCTGCAATTCTACCCTCACTTGCACAGGAATAAGTTCCATTTACTATTATTGTTCAAAATAGGTACACAAGAGCTTATTGAAAGAACAGATCTGTTACATTTCTCCAAATTCGGTCACGTACCATAGTAGCATCAAGTCTAATACATCTATCTATATATATAAAACTGAAAAGTCACTGACTGACTGACTGACTGATCAACACCTAGCCAAAACCGCCAGACTTAGAAGTGTGAAATTTGGAGAGGACATTCCTTCCGTGATGGAGGCTCCCACTAAGAACCAATTTTGGAAAATTACAACCAGAAGAGGGTGAAAAGGGGTGCAACACATTTTCCTCCCTATAATTTACATTGAAGAATCATGACTCATCAACACCCTGCCTCTTAACTCCTTAACTGGACCTAACAGCATGAAATTTTTGGGAGGTGTTGGTTATGTGACATGAGCACCCACCAAGAAATGATTTTGAAAAATTAAACTGCTAAGTGGGTGAAATGGGGTGCAACTTGTTTTCGTCCTATACTTAAGATTGAAAACTGACTGATCAACGTCCAATCAATTTGGTGCCCAGTGCACTGGGGGGATTATGATGTACATGGGGGGATGGTGTGCATGGGTGGGTGGTACACATGGGGGATGGTGCAGAAGTTGTGGGATGGTGCGCATGGGGTGGTGTGTGTGTGTGTGTGTGTAATGCATGGGGTGTGTTGCACAAGGATGTTGCAGGTGTTAGCGGACCAGCACTACATAGGGGGTGTGTTGCATGGGGGGGGGGGGTTGCACAGGAGGGTGTAACACAGGGGTTAGGTTAGAAATATTTTTCAAATTTTACTCCTGCAACACAAGAACATTTTACTAGTTAAAAATAAAATGAATTGAGACCCACCTGAAATTCAAGACCCCATGCAGTGTGTCCCGACCCACAGTTTGAAAAACACTGACCTAGTTTATATTTTCTCTTGATTTTCTTAAAGACATACTGACACACATGCAAAAATATCCATGTACATAGAAAACAGATGCCCAAGCAATGTCTGGAATTTCTGAGAGCTAAGTCAGTGAAAAACTTGTCACTCTAAGAGCATCTGCATTTTTCCCTGTGTTGTAAACTACAAATAGAGTAACCTATTCTTACTCTAGAGCAAGGACTTCCCATAGTTACTCTAGATTTCATTCTAACCCTACAATCCAGAGTAACTAAGGGAGCACGTAAGAGTCATTACATGCACCCATAGTTACTGCACCACCTAGTGAAAACCTATGGGAAATTCATATTGCAATCCAGAGCAAATTGTTCTTACACCAGAGCAAGGACTCCCTGTAGTTACTCTGGAGTAAATATAATATATAACAAATATACTCAGGTGTGGCCTTACTCTGTGTGCCAACCTTAACCCATCTATAAATTTAACACAGTATCTGAACTTTGAAAATGCTGGAATTTTCTCCAAATGTGACTCTTCTCAGAATCTTTGCTTAAAAATTAGGAATCCAAATGCAGTGATAGAATTATAATATTTCCTAAGCTACTGGGGTGAAAACTACTAGCTTTAATTCCGCTGAAAAGGTTCAAATAACTGTGGAATATCACTTTTTTCTTCTGCCTGGACAAGTCATGCAATATGAAGGATTAAAACATGACATGGTGACTTACAGAAAAGGGTTCCATTTGGTATTTCCCTTCTCTACATTTAGAATCCTCAATAGTTATACTGCCAGCTGAAGAATGTGAAAAGAAAAATCCTAATTTGGACTCCACAAGAAAAACAAAGATAGACAATTGACCTGGCAACAGACTATAAAGGAAAATGTTAACAATGATGGCAAAAAGACAAAGGATTTCATTGGGTTGCAACCAAAGGTTCCTACGTCCAGAGAAAAGGTTTTCCAAAGGAAGGACTCTTTCCTCTGGAGAAAGAGAACTTATGAATTTATGTCATTATATCCAAAGGACCTATTATTGTCACAAGCCAACACAACAAATATATGGCCCCATAACTGCCTACTTTTGGGTCTGGCATGAATAAACTACCTCTGGGCTGGGATTAATAAAGTAGAAATACAGGGAAAGCTGGAACTTCTTAACAACTGCTCACACTTCTTGAAGGACTCTCATTTCAATCAGTAAACTGAGGCAATTCTTATAATTGCAATTCTGCAGGCCTGATAATGTTGACATAAGTGGTTTGTGAGAAATATACAAAGCCAAATTACTTTGCTGGAAATATTCACCAGTTAATGGCTGTTTGTCTGCCTGTCTGTCCATAAGAATAATTCTTTGGATGTTTGCATTTCTCAGTACCGTCACCTAACCTATAACCTATGGATGTATTGGCAGTTCCTTTCTCTAACCTATAACCTATGAATATATTAGCAATTACCAGTACTTGTATCAACCCACCTTCAGTTTAGGGTGAAGGTAAGGCAAGGTCCATTCAGAAGACCTGCTGTCCTATGATAATTGTGTTCCATTTTGTTTAAAGCAGAGGGCAGGATGAACAAAGTGGAAATTGACCAACAAACTTAAAAAGAAAGTAAAAGGATTACCTTTCCCTTGCCCTATTTAAAAAGGCATTGCTTGCCCAAATCCCTCTTCTGTTATTGGCATACAACCCCCTTGTATTGGAAAGATAATGTAGCATATTTGACATCCCATTCATTTTAATGACTACAGGCTGCAACGTTTTTGTCCAAGGCTTGGCATTGAACTGTTAACACTGTAAGAATGCTCAAAAACCAGACACCAATATTTGAATGCAGGGCAAAAACATTCACAAAAATGCTATCAAATAGGAAAAATAATGTTTAAAACATTGGGATGATAAACTAACCCTTTGTTACTCCATTGACTCCAAACGGAGAAGTGATGAAAACAAAGTAATGAATTTGGAAATCTGATTTAGAGAAACAGACTGGTGATCAGAGTATTGAAATTACAGGTGCCCCTTATTATCCACTAGGCTTCTTTTCCAGAACCTCCAAAGATAAAAAAATGTGGATTAAAAAATTGGAAAAATAGGTTTAATGACCCACTTCCAGGTTTCTTGCTCCTCCATTGTGCCTAAAGGAATTAAATGGTGCCTCAATATCTGCAGGGGTTTGATTCTGGGACTGAAGAATGGAATGACTGCTTGCATGACTGCATCTCTACAACAGAAGAATAACAGTTTTTAAAATGGTGATTTGCAGTGGCAGTTCGTGTTGAGTCAAATCTATATCTAAAAAATGTGTGTTATATAAAGTTGGATCTTTATTAGGAAATAAAATCCAAACAAGTTTCAGAATCCACATAATTTCTGGACAGTAAGATCAATAGAGGAGTTTGGGCCACACTGGGTGAAACGCTTGCGGGGAGGTGATACCACCACTAGCCAAAATTATGAAAATCTTGGTATTTTTCAAATAATACCAACAATTTTTTAATCATTTGATGCAGACTTTTGTGCAAAATGCTGCAGAACAAACCAAACTGATGTGTTTAAAAAAAGTTACAGCCAAAAAACCAGAAATGGAAAACACAACAGTCTTATGTTAGAAAAAGTTGATTTATTTAGCTTAAAATTGACCAAGGAGATTGACTGTTCTGAGAGCCAATGAGTCTCATCAAATGCATCAAATGCTTTGTATCAAATTATTATTATGACACAGCAGATAACCAATAAAGTATTAGTACATTCAGCTCTCATTTCAATGGATCAGAGCTCATTTCTATGGACCAGAGCTAGTACTCCAACACTTATTCCCTCCCCCGCCCCCCAAATCCAGAGTAACTACAGGAGCATGTAAGAGACTTTACATGCACCCATAGTTACTGCACCACCTAGTGAAAACCTATAGGAAATTCATACTGGAATCCAGAGTAAGTTGTTCTTACACTGGAGCAAGGACTCCCCATAGTTACTCTGGATTTTGCCCTTAGTTGTATGTGTGCCAGCAAGTTGTCTACTGGTTTTTTGTTAGTTACTGATTTCTTGGGTAGCTTGTATTGTTATACAGGGTGAACCAAATGTAGGTGGACAGTAAATGATAACATTTATTCCACCTACTGTCCACCTACTTTTGGTTCACCCTGTAAATTAAATAAAGTTAAAATCACCCATTGTGATGCTATTGCATTTAGGCTGTATGTATTACTTTAATCAATTTTGTATGAGCCAATATGGGGGAAGGTCTATCATGGGGAGGAATCACTGATCTCCTGCTTTGGGTGATGCAAACCCTACTGACACCACTGCTGTTGGAAGCCAAAACTGAAAAACATAGGATGAAATACAATGTCATTTTGATCATGCAAAAAGTTGTCATCAATTCTATATTAAAATAAATCAGAAATACAGATAAATGAGCATATTATTTGCAAATGGTTACACTGTTGTGAAGCAACACAGGATACACACACTGTTAATTCGGTTAATTAGGGCATTTGGATAACCAATGTTCAGATAATTGATTTTATTGCCTTCTGTTGTCTTGTGCTGGGGGACTTTGGAAAAAAATGTGTGATATGGTTCTCTTGGAGACATAAAAGAGGATCAAGTGAAGCACTGGCTCAACTCAATAAGATTTTCCTTGAAGATGATTTACCTATCTACAATATTTATATACTGCTTTTCAACTAAAAAGTTTACAAAGTGGTTTACCCCAAAAAAGTGGAAAAAATAGTTACGGTAATTAATAGCTAATGGGTCCCTGTCCCAAAAGGGCTCACAATCTAAAATGCAAAAATGACTGGCTCCACTGCATACATGGATGGTAATACATGTTCACTTGAAGTGTTTCCCTTGTTTTCTATACCCCATTACCAAATTGCCTTTGATTCTACAATCCAGAGTAACTACAGGAAGATGTAAGAGCCACTCACTCTGGCTTGCTGTATGCATTTCCCATAGGTTTCCCATAGGCGGCACCGTAACTACGTCGGTGTAAAAGGTCCCGTAGGTACTCTGGATTGTAGCCTTAGTGATCCATTGCTGTGATATTGGGGGGAAGGGGCTAAGACACCTGAGAAAGACACTCAGAAATAACTCAATGGTGGCTATCGTTGTTGTCCCCAAAAGGCCTCTACCCCCAAATAACACAATAACTTCATACACAGGGCATTCCAGAAAAAAAAAATAAGTAGTAGCTCCAACACTGCTGGTGTGGCCAGAGAAGTAGCGAGGGAAAAATGAATGGAAAAAGACCACTTCCTGAGAGTAAGCTGGCCCTGAAACTTCCTCAGAATTGCTATTGGATCCCTCAAAATTGCCTGCAGTTTTCCTTGACTGCGTTTTACCCACCATCTTATTTTTGAAACCAAAATTGGAATGAACATTTTTTACTCTGTATTATCATGAAGAACTTCTATTTATCTGGGCTCTTGGCACATGAGGATTTCCATAGAACGCTGTAGCGCTGAGTGTGCACTTGCATGCATGCATAGACATGAAAAAACACACATGCGCGCACACACACATATACAAAGAACTATCTGTAGATTAAATACCCAAGTGGTTCCATTATATTGCCACAGGAGATAATTGACTTTCCCTATCATCAAATAGTCTAGTAAACTCTTTAAGAATCAAAAGCCTTGAAAGAAAAGCACTGAAAAGAACAGCAAACAAGTTGATAACAATTGCAAACATCTCTATGAATTTATATTGGGAATTTCTGCTGTGCTACTAATTAAAATTATATGTTAATGAA
The DNA here is from genome assembly GCA_030015325.1 of Cryptoblepharus egeriae. Taxonomy (NCBI): domain Eukaryota; kingdom Metazoa; phylum Chordata; class Lepidosauria; order Squamata; family Scincidae; genus Cryptoblepharus; species Cryptoblepharus egeriae. The sequence continues at coordinate 38,007,968 of JAREYC010000004.1, read as the reverse complement.
AATCAAGCCCGGGCACCCTGGGACGGGGCAGAGGGAGAGCTTTCTCTTTTCTTCCGCTGAATACAATCAATGAACAAGAGTGAATGAAGTAAGAAAAATTAAGAGGTCTAAAGATCAAGCAGAGAATAAAACAATGACACTGAAGCAATTAAAAAAGATAAATGGGCTGCAGCTTAAACAAAATATTGCAGACACACCCTCGGCGGGCTGGAGCAGTTGGCCGGGCTGCACGACAGCAGCATGCAAATGGGATCGTGCAGGGAGTTTCCCCCCAACTATGTTTTCATTAAAGATTCTGCTTTTTTCCAGAATAATAGTAAATGACACATGAACTTCATATGAACTATAGGTCATGAAAGGATTTAGCATTGGCATTTTTAATCTAAAAAGTCTGTGCCAGAAAATCAATATGTTTCAGTTGCAGCATTCGAATGCAATTTTCTTCATGTAACAGGATTTCTTTCTTTCTTCCCCCTTCCTTCTCTCTCGCTCTCTCCCTCCTCGTGTTTTCTCCTCTCTCTTTCTGGCCCTTTTTTAAAAGAAGTAATGGCTAATTCCCAGTTTTTCTATGAAACAAGCAGCTGTGTTATAAGGTAATGACATCAATAACACATTACATGTAAACAGAAAATGAACAAAAAAATCATTCAAGGCCCTTTTCAAACCTGCGTGCTTTTCATCAGCGCTATTACTGGTTCTATTCACATTATCGGATTGAACCATGCTGCATAACCAAGGTGCTGACAAGCCTTGATTACCCAATAACTCCTGTATTCCTTTCAGGCAGGTTCACCGAAAGGACAGGAATGCAGGGCCTTCCTGTGGGGCCGGCTGCTTTCCACCGAGACTTGAGTCAATGAAACCCAATGCCCTTGCGGCTCCGTGCACCAAAATGGGGCTTTGCATTTCCTGATATGTATTTATGACTTTTCCGTCTTTGTTCTCTATTGTTTCAGATCACAAATTTATTGTGTGGCAGAAGGAGCCAAGCCAAATAGTGTTTTTTTCAGAAAAACAACCAAAAATTCTTTTCATAACACTTTGGAAGTGGGATCTCTGCAGTAAGTAAATCTGTGGTAGGCTCTTTCCCATGCCGCCAAGTCAACAAACCTACTTCTCACCCGGGGCCGATCCAGACATTGGAAAAACAGTAGAAACATGAATCCCACATCCCGGACCCCAGGGATCCTCTCCTGCCATCCTGGCTAGCTGTCAAAACGTTCGTTAGCAGAGTCTCTCTTCTCACCTCCTTAACAGTTCACCCGCTATTCTTAAACCATCATCTTATTTAATCCACCCTTTCATTTAAAAAACAAGTTTATTTTTCCCAATGAAATGCTGCTTCAATCTGACATGGTGGCAAAGGGAATACATATCCTGTCTTCCTTACAGCTTAGCTTGGAGTGTTAATGAGAAACAGCAGACCAGCAAGTTCATCAGATGTGCAAAACCTAAGGAACCGCATGCAAAAATAAAACAGTCATTAGAATTGGGGGTATCCAAGAGGCCTTATCACTAGTGACACATATTCTTATAGACACCATACATTGCTACAGCTATCACATATGGAGGAATTCAAGGAAAATTATGAATTTGCCCGTAACTTCAGATACAGTGAGCAAAATGTCCCTCGGCACACAAAGGCTGTGGAGGGTTTGCACATATTGTAGAACTTCTGGAGGTGCAGTGGGCCATTATAGAAACATGCATCCTGCCAGGGAGGATCACGTTGCCAGGGAGGGCTGAACTGCCAAGACCACAGTTTTAAGGAAGGTTTTACATTATTATAACTGGTGCCCTACAGTTGCGGCTTTAACAAAGGGGGCACAGTGTTGCAGGGCACCTTAACTCATCATGCAAGCTGCCCCTCCTCCCTTGCCACCGGAGATATTCCTAGATTTGAAGGTGTCTCCTACGCTTTGCTTTCCCTGCTGGGAGTAGCAAGGGGGAGGACAAACAAACCCCTGATAGCAAGGGGAAGGACAAACAAACCCCTTCCCACCAAGGAAGCTCCCCCTGCCTGGACTCCACTACAACCACCCTCTTTCCCCCCACCGACTTCCCTGCCTGCACTTTTCCTTTCCTGTGAATAAGCCCCAGTGGATTCAATGGGGCTTGATTCTGAGTAGACAGCATAGGATCTGGCCCCTCTGCTCTTGATCTTCATGCAAACTTGGAGTCAGGCTGCATCCTACACACTTCCCTGTGAGTAAGCCCCAGTGGATTCAATGGGGTTTGATTCTGAGTAGACAGCATCGGATCTTTCCCCTCTGCTGTTGCAGACTGCCTATCTAGTTTGCATATTTAGATCCCACACACAGAGAGAGGTTCCTTGTTAAAGATGCTCCAAAAGACTCTTTTATTGGAAATTAGTCATCCTTGGCCATAAACGTTTTTCTTTTCTTTTTTACTGTGCAGAATATTACAGTGTTTTATTACAGTGATTGTGGTCTGTATTGTATTATAGTGTTTTGAATTCAATTCCAGTGTTTTGTCATCATTTTTACATTCAGTTAATATTATTATATGAATATTTTGGGGGTTGTGGAACCAATCGTCTGAGTTTCCATTGTTTCCTATGGGAAAATCCGCTTCACTTAAAGAGTGTTTCAATTCAAGAGCATGCCTCTGGAACGAATTAAGCTCTTTATGTGAGGCACCACTATACATGCAAAAAGCACCTCAGGTCGGAGTGCAATGATTTGTCACTATTAAATAGCAAATCTTTTCACCATCAGCATATGCAGAAAGAATCAGGGTAGAACCATGAACCATGAACAGCAACTTAACAAGGATGACTGCATCTGCACACACAAACAGTATTCAACATGCTCTTAGGTAACATTTATGTAACAATTCTTTATCCCACAGAACAAAATAAATCCCTTTGTAACTGAATGGCAGTTTCTCAAGGCAAACAGTAATTAAAAATGAACGCTTGTGCAGCGGTGATCATGTAGCTCGGTGCAAAGCTCAAAATGTTGCCCCAGAAGTGATGTCACAACCAGAAGTGATGTCATCCCCAGGTATTTTTAAAATGAAAATTGGGGAAAAACCTGCCTCCTTCTCCTAAGCAGTTCACTACCAATTTGCTCTTCTTATGACATATCTAAAGTACCTAGTGGCGCAAGTGGTTAAGACACTGTGCCTGTTAACTAGCAGGCCAGGGTTCAAGACCCAGGTCCTCACAAGACAAGGATCTCCTGCTACAGGCAGGGGGTTGGACTAGATGATCCACTGGGTCCCTTTCAACTCTATGATTTACTATCTGGAGTCAAAGACGATTTTGTCCTGTCCCCTCACAACAACAAATATAATAAAAATTGTGTCTCTTGTTGGTTAGGGAAACTGTTCTGGGGGAAAGAGGAATGTTTATTCCTTCCCTGCTAAATATAAGAGGAGCCCCACTTGGAAGTGCCTGCATACTCAGTATGAGTAAGTGTATTATGGTATATGTATATGGGAACGAGAGCTGATTCGTATTCGTTCCATACAGTATCAGAATTACATATCATTGACTCTCAGAGCAATCAGTATCATGGGAAAGTTTTAAGAAAATCCACATTTGTTCCATAGGTTTTTATATTTTCATTTTCTGGTTAATTAGCCACACCTTTTGATAGAATATTAATATTCCAATGCAGTTTCATTGCATTCTGCATTAAATTACCCTTTCAACCATATATAACACGATGGTATTATCATTTATACAAACCCAGTTTTTCACAATTTTAGCCACTAGTGTCAAGCTCAGTTTGTTGCCCCCCTAAGCCTTTAGCCCAGTGCAACTGCACCCCCTGCTCACCTCCTAGCTATGCCATTGCACTTGTGCCTTTCACACACACACAAACCCATCCAAATGAAAAATATAGGCTATAATCCTAAAAACACTTTCCTGGAAGTAAGACCCATTGAACACAGTGGGGCTTACCTTTGAGTAGACGTGGTTAGGATTGTGTTCATAATGGAATATTTGCCTGTCAAACATTAGAAGCCATCAAGTTCATCAGTCATCCAAATAAGAGTGGAAATAATAAGATGACAATTTTGGAAAATAATCTCACAGAAAGAAGTGAATTCCCATGCAACAATTTGTCTTATATAATTAATCCCATATGTGAGAATAGAGTGGATAATTAGGAGGAAAATTTTTTACCAAAGGTCATTAATTTCAATGCAGACAAGAAAAAGACACCATCACACCATTCTAACTGCATTTATTCCGCTGAAGAAAGCAATTGAAATGGTTGGACACAATGTCAGTAAAGTGACAAAAGTCTGCTAAATTTTTCAGTGTAATTAATTAAAGTGGTCCATAAAGCTCTGTTGTTCTCCTCTACTTCATCTACTTCTCTATTTTTAAAAAAGAGTGGTGGGATCATGCCCAAGTCAGCAAGAAATTAATAGCAGAACATTCATCCATGTCTATTTCTCAAATGCAGCTTTGTATGCAGCACCGTTCTGCACCTTCGGCCTGAAGGAAGTTTGACCAGTTTGGCTAAACTGGGACCCATTCCTGAAGGGAGGTCAGCAACCTGAACCCTGGGAAAGAGCACTTTATTCTGCAGCTGATACCCCAGCATGGAAACATCAATGCTGAACCATCATGAGGACAACATAACAAGTGAAAACATTGGCGCTGCATGGCACTCTCTCCTGCCTGTCCTTGGGTTCGATTGAAATTCTCCTCCACCCCAAAGCAGCTGGTGGTGACATAGCTGCTGAGTGCCTCAATGCTGACACTCATCAGGGTGAGCTGGAGTCCCCGCAAAAATGTTTTGCACAAGGACCCCCAGCTCCTAAAGCCAGCCTTGTCTGTATACTTTGAAGAGAGGATGTGATGCAGGATTATATTTTTTAAAATGTACAATATGTAGTGTAGTGTGTGTGACTAGGGAAAATTTTGTCACCCTGTCCCTTGAGACTAGAAATCAATGTAACCAATGAAATTGAAAGATTGGCAACAGATTAAGGATTGCAAAAAGTAATGTCTTTATTCAGTAATGAACACACAGTCACAAAATGTAGTGCTGATCATTAGCTTGGACAGATTTAAACAAGGATTAGACAAATTTGTAGAGGACCAGTACATCAAATAATCATGAGAGTAAAATATAAATTATATGTTCAGTGGCAGAACTTCTTTAAGATTCAGGAGCAATGGGGTGAGGTACTCCCTTCATGTGCTGGCTGCCTTCATGTGCACTATTAGAAAAATGATGCTCAAACAAGATGATACCTTGGACCGGTCTAGCAATGCTATTCTCTCGTGGACAGAATATAATTCTTCTTCTGATAATCCTCATTACTGTAGATTCTTCAATATTTGCTTGGTTTTTCTCCGCAGAAATACTGTTCTTTTTTTAATAAAAACAACCGTGAACTTAATAAGCAAAGATTAACAGTTGTTGCAATAACTCTACCTTAAAGATTTTTTCTCACCTTTGTTCCTCATGAGAGAGCATAGAGATCTAGAGTACTTTCTAGTGCCTTTGAGGGAAATCATGTCTTTCAATCAATGCTTTCTAACTCCCACCCTGACATCAAAGGGCCTGGGCTAGCTTCATTACATTCCTTCTCTCCACCCCCAAATTCTGGCTTTTTGATGACTTGATAAAATGAGAGCACTTCTTTCCCCAAAGGGATTTTCAAAGGAGCCGAAACTTGCACGTCAGCCACAAATATCTTTGTTCTTGACTACAACAAAAAATGTAAGGGACCTTCAAGACTTTCCAGGTAAATAAGGGGCCGATTAGATGTGACATCAACAAATCTGTATGCTTCTTCATCATCATCATTAGGCACAATCCTAACCAGTTTAAGCCAGCATAACTCACCAGGCACATCTTCCCATAGTGGTGTGGGCAAATTGGTGTGTGTCTGTACTATTGTCACCTTCCCAGAAGTGGGACAGAAATGCCTTTCAGCATCTTTTTGGCACCTCCAGGTCAGAACAGGATTTATTCCAGCCTAACTGAAGGTTGTATTGCAGCCGCCATCATCATCATCATCATCATCATCATCATCTGTTCCTTCCCTTCCTCCAAGGAATGGAAGAGGGCAGAACCATTACTACCTATCATTTACTACCCATCAGCATTACTACCCAGCATTTACTACCCATTACTACCCTGCATTTACTACCCATCATCTGTTCCTTCCCTTCCTCCAAGGAATGAAAGAGGGCAGAATCATTTCTACTCATTACTACCCTCTATTATTAATAAACGGCAGAACCATTACTACCCAGCATTATTGTCACCAGCACCCCCCCCCCCCCCCAAGCTTCAATTAGCATTCTGGGATGGGAGGGTCATAGTGATGCGTTTATTGCAGGGACTCCAACACATTGTGTAAGTGGCCCCTCACCTCACCTTTGAATCAATTCCAGGTAGTAAGAGCATCTTCTAAAAATTGCGTTCACTGCCCAGAATGACTCAAACGGCAAGGAGGACAGGCCACTTACATAGTGCCTGCAAGGTGTTATGCCACCAATAACATAAAGCTACTGGCTCCAATAACATAAAAGTGCTCAATTGGAAGGAAAGCCCTTGGACACATCTATGAGGAAAGCACATCTGTGAGGAAGTAACCCTCAATCCAGAGTAACTATGGATTGCACGTAAGAGACATTGACATCGACATAGTTACAGCACCACCCAGTGAAAACCTATGAGAAATTCATATTGCAACCCAGAGTAAATTGTTCTTACACTGGAGCAAGGACTCCCTGTAGTTTAAGATTGCACCCTAAGCAGCATACAGACTGCTATACCTCCTTTTGCTCCTTTTCTGCTCCTGCGCAGAAAACAAAGTCCCAAGGTGAGCTGTCGAGGTGATTGATGCAGATCTGCATTTAAGCACACAGGTCGCTTTCCATCACATCTAGTTTGGCCTTAAGCAAACCTTCCGTCAAGGGTCTGTGGAATGCCAGGCCATCATCAGAGAGCTTGAGAAACACATCAACCAGCTGAACTTTGGTGGTGGGTGGTGGGGAGGGGAGACAACAGTAGAAGAAACCAGCAAATATTAAAATGGCTAAGGATTTGGTTGAAAGGCAAGACTGTGGCTGCCTAAAGAGAGGGTGGCATGGAGAGAATGTGGGAGATGAAATAACCAATCGTTTTAAGATTAATACTCCGGGGTGAGAACAAAAGGATATTCTATTGTGGCACTGTCCTTAAACCTCTGAATGTAAACATTGTTCTGAGAACCATTTTTTCCTTTGCACAATCTTTAAAGGGTAATAAATTAGGTCGTAGACAGCCATACAAGCTGCTACTAGATGAGAATGTGAAAGTGTCTGTAGAAAAGGCTGACTTTCAATCAAAGTCTATTGAAAGAATAGTTGGATTTTCTAAAGAAGCATGTTGTGCCTATTAACCAACTTACAAAAGGGGCTATTTCCTTGATTTATGTTGGGTTGCTATAGGGATCTTGCAATACAGACAGGCAGGTGAAGCTTCCATTTAACAGTCCCACAGGCTTTGCCGAGCTGTACTAAGAGGATGCCCAACGACAGCAGGCAAAATTATCTGCATAAACATGCTGTGTCCATCAGGAATCCTGGTTCAGCTTTAATCACGCTTAAGAATGTGCTGTGAATAAAGTGGAGCTCGTTCAAGATTTTTGTACTTTAAGCTCTTGCCACTCTTAGCACCCGAAATGAAAAGGTATAGTTGGGGATCTTTCATCCTTTGAAGGCAAATATGCTTCTCTTCTTATCCTATCCACTACAATGGCTGTCTAATTTTCATTATTTAATATGAAAAAACACTAAAGAGATTTTTAGTTAAGAGACAATCTATAACAGGTTTTCCTAAAGAGGAGCACTTTACATTCTTAGACAGTGTTTCTCAAGTTGGGGGTCACAACCTCCAGTAGAGGTGCTCCCAACCTTCTTTTGGGATGCAAGTTTGAAGCTTGGTAACTGAGATGTAAGTGATGATGATCACTTAATCCAGAGACACTGTCCTGCTGGTTTCCACCCCACCAACTGCCTTGCATTATTTTTTTTTGTACCACTAATTCCCCTTAAGTAGAATAGTGACTTGAGCTGTCAGAAAACCACTTGTGGATTCACTGCTGCTACTGAACCATATAAATAAAAAGGGTATTTTTTATTACATGAATTCAGTGGCAGCAATGAAACCCAGAAGTTATATTCTTTAATTACATATATGGTTTGTTATCTACTGGGGGTCTGTACTGGAACCGCCCATGGGAAAAAAATCCATGGATAAAAAGAGTGGAAAAATACATTTAAAAATCCACTTCGAGGTTTCTTGTTCATCCATTGCTCCAAGTGGAATAAGCTTGTGCCTCAGTAGCTGCAGGGGTTTGATTCTTGGACTCCCTGCTGCTACTGAAAAATGTGTTTTAAAAGCAGTTAAAAATTTAACACTTTGAAAACAGTTTTTCTTACTATTGTAGAGAGCCAGTCAGGAATTAGAAATGCACTGGACCCTGTACTTTTCCCTGGCTCAGATGAAGAATGGAATTATTGCTTGCATGACTGCCTCTCTATAGCAGTAGAAAAGCAGTTTTTAAGTATTTTTAAATATTTTGTAGTGGCCATTTGTGCTGAGTCAATCTGCGTATAACAAAGTTAGATTGGTACATGTCCCCAGGTTGGGTCTCTACTCTTCTTCAGCAGGTAGCGTTCCTCCCTTCCCCCCATCCCACCAAAAGGTTGGGAGCTATTGTCCTAAGAGATAAGTATGAAACCTGGAATTTAGGGGTACAAAAATGGTATAAGACAGCTGGGGAGGTGCAGATCTCAAGGCAGGATTCTCAGCAGCCATTCTCCAATGTCTTATCATCTGCACCATCCATGGCCTGGTTCATCAGTAAGTCATAATAAACTTCCATGGAGCAACAGTGCCATGTAGGCTGCAATGCTAGACCAATTGCAGTCAGCTGACTCTTTGACTCAATGAGACACATTAGGACAAATAAAACCTTTGCTCCCCCCAACAAGACATCCTAGAGGGTTTATGATCTGCCCTTTTTCAGTACTTGATCACCAATGTGAATATTGCCTGCACCTGTATCAGTTTTACGAGTACCCAACTTGACCCCATCATCAGGAAAGCCACCTGCTTCTGTACCTTGATCTAGTACTATATTTTGACCTGTTCTTGACAGAATCTAGATCTAAGCTGGGTGATGTAAAAGTGCTGAAGGCACTTTATGACCAGCACTGATCCTCAATGCCAAGAAGACTCACTGGGAGCAGGTGTCTCATGACACACACTTTGGGAACCACTATGGGAATCCCACCTTTTGAGATTCAAAAGATGTAGAAAAATATATTGAGCAATTTCCATAGATTTTTCCCTGCAAAAAAAACACTACTAGGTTTTGGAGGGAAAACAAGCAGGGATCTATATCCACATATAACTAATACTGTAATACAAAGTTGAGGAACTGTGGTTATCTTGTGATACATATTTCATGGCAGTGTTTTGTAGATCCATCCATGGCTTGGTTTACAAGTGATAAATAAACGCATAAACATAATAAAATAGCAATCATCCTGTAAGAAGATGATATTGCATGCACTACATGATTGATCGCAAATGCTTGATAAGTTCTCCTGCCCTGTCCCTGTTACTCTAGCTCATCCCTCGGGGCCTAATTTAAAGAAGTTAACTTTCAATATATCAATGAACTTCAATATATCAATGAACAAGACAGGAAGACCAATGGATACCCTCAAGCAGCTTTATTATACTTTACCATGTCAATGTTAGCCTTCAGTCTAATGGGGTACTAAAGCTGATGTGGCCTATTGAAGAAATGGGAGCTAAATTGTTTTGTTAGCGTTCTGCTTCAGGAACTGTTTTGGGGACCTTGATCTAAAAAGTTTTAACTGACCACTCTATCTAAGTGTCCATGGAAAAACAAGGCCAGGAACTTGTAAGGGCAGTGCATGGATCTTCAGATAACAGGCAAAGTCACATGGATTCACATCTTGGATCTGGAGGTCTGACAGGGCTTCCCAAAAAGGTTCAGAGCTTCTCATTCACCATCTAAGGCCACCACACTATGATGCAAGCTCTTCCATGGCAGCACAAAATGTCTCTGGACTCTAAGTGATAAAAATATGTGGATTATCAAGCTTCAAGGTGCATGGACCACAGTGTGGCGACATAGCTTAGGGGGAAATAGCGCTTCATATGAAAGTCTTTTCCTCATGCATCAATTTGTTGATCAATGAGACACACAGAATCACACAGTTGCCACAGGATCCGTGATGGTAACTGATCTAGATGCCTTTAAAAAGTGATTTGATAGCTTTCTAGAAGAAAAGTCTATCACAGATTACAAAACATGATGGGTAAGTGCAACCTCTTGGTTTTAAAATTAGGCTACTCCAGAATGCCATCATTGGGCCAACAGTCTATCCAATGAGATACCTACACTTTTATTTGCTAGAAAATTCAGAGTGCAACCCTATGCATGTCTATGCAAAAGTAAATCTCTCTGATTCTAAAGGGACTTACACCCAAGTTAAGTATGTTCAAGCACTGTAGCCTTAGAGGATGAGAATCCATGGTACACATACTTGGGAATAAATTGAATTGAATTCAATGGAACAGGCTTCCACAGAAATGAAATCAACCAAATCAGGTTTAAAAATTTCAGTTCTCAGACCCTACAATGGGAAAGTTTCTATTATCACAGCATTGTCCACTGCAGGACTTTAAAGGTGGAAGGAAAATTTCACACTTGTTGCTGATTTGATCTAGAACAGACTAAGGCATTGGACCATGAAGGGCAAAATCCACAGCAGTTACAGGTCCACGCAGTTGTGTCACCCTCTAGTGTTATTTTATGGAAAGTCACCTTAACTGCTCCGGAGCAAAGGGCTTAATTTGACTTTAGTATATGGGCCGAAGTCTGATATTTATAGCTTATGACATTGTAGAAGAATTTTTTCACTTTTCATTATTCATTTGTTTTCATTTGGCTCCCATTACAGCAACATAATCACACTTAAGGTAACCCAACTTCACAGCAAAGAGATGCACGAAAAACCGTTCCATTAAAATGTTAAACTTCCAAAAATTCCTGGATACCTTTTTGCTCCAGCCCACAGAACAGGAATGTTATTAACCACCCTTTGGGACCGATGGGTAACATCGCTATCATAGGGTGCCCTAGGACAAAATCCAGAGTAACTACGGGGAGTCCTTTCTCTGGTATAAGAACAACTTGCTCTGGATTCCAATATGAATTTCCCATAGGCCTTCAGTAGGTGGTGCAGTAACTATGGGTGCATGTAAGGTCTCTTACGTGCTCTTGTAGTTACTCTGGATTTGGGGGCAAGTCTCAGAAAAATGAAAAAGGAAAAATAGAACCAACACACAGCATGTACAAAATGTCCACCTACCCGACTGGCGATGCACAACGCATCACACAAATGGCCAGAATGTGGTTGTGCATATACAAAAGTGTGCATTTATTCAATGAGATTAATTTATTTACATGTGTTGATTTGATGTGTTGACACGAACACTAGAAATAGGAAGGAAAAAATGTAATATAATTGGGGGAAAATGTGAAAGCTTTTCAACTCGTAAGAAAAATAACATTTCTGACATCCGCTAAGCAGCTATTACTGCTTGTGAAGGTTACTGGTCTGGTAACAATGGAAACTGAAGTCTTATGTTTATCTTCAGGCCAGAAGAGATGGAGGCAGCGGCAGTACATGCCTTCCTAGGCTGACCTGCTAATGACCTCAATCCAGGCCTGGAGGGACTAGTATCCCTTGGAGTCAGCGGATATTTAACTTTGATGCTAGTTCAACCTGGGGACGCCTTTCGAAGAAATTGCCAGATCCCTTGCCTTTTCCAGAAAAAAAGCTAAACATTTTTGCAGAAACGTTGCCAAACAAAAAGAGAGTTCTTCTGAAAGCTCTTTTCTTTTTCAAACAGTCTCTGCAGGGACGAGTGTCAGGGTGTCTTATCACCAAACAGTTCCTACTGGCGCCTTGGATTCAAAAAAAAGAGAAATTCCCGTCCTAAAGGGAATAATCATACTGGTAGGGACAGATTCCACGTGTATTTGCTGCTTTCTGTTCATTTTAATTCTGGATGATTGACCAATCAGCAAGGTTATTTAAATACTTTCAAATGGATGCATTTTTTCTGAAACTCTCCCTACATTATTCACTCATAATTCTTTCTAGATGAACACAATTCTGTTTATCTAGGACTTTATTAAAAATAACAGGATGCGGATTCAGGCATCCTCCACTTTCTGATGGTTCATTTTTGGACAGTTCGGCTCTTTCAACCTTTCAATTATACTCAGGACTCATTCATTCAACACATACTCCACTCTTTCAGCCTCTCTCTGCTGGTCTAATGGCTAAAATTGTATTCTCTGAAGTTGATTTGCATGTGACATGGTGATCAACCTGTTTTTGGTATTTCCTTCTGACTTTCTTCAGTAAATAAACATCATTCAAATACATAAGCCCACACATGCCTTGGTTCAGTTTACTGTAATCTGTTATGTATTTTGGCTATATGGTAATAAAAATGTATTGTTGGGCTTTTGCAAGTGATATTTACGTCTTTCTGGTGGCCATTTTGCATTTGCAAGTTGAAAAAGACCAGATACCACTTTTAAATGGTTTTCACTTTTGGACTGTGTTCTGGTCCCTAACCCATCCATGTCTGTACAATGGCATGCACTATAATTATCTTATTATATCTGGGCTGTGGTGGCTCAATGAGGGCTGTGGGTGGCGCAAGCGGTTAAGACGCTGTGCCTTTCCAGGGTTTGAGACCCGGGTTGGCCCCACAAGACAGAGTGAGCTCCTGTCCTTAAGCCCAGCTCTGTGACGCCAGCTGGATCCAATCGTATTGGCTCTGCCTTTCCATTGGACTAATTCAGTGGCATAGAGAGGGGGGATTTGCTGCTTGGGTAACAGCCTATCCTCCATAACAATCTAACCCAGGATTTCGTGCTTCGCATGCAGCGTATGCAGCACCGAGCTCAATACTATAGTCTTTCAAGACTGATGGAGGCCTGGTGGCTCAATGGTTAAGACACCATGCTTGTCGACCTGAAAGTCGGCTGGTTGACAGGTCGAGACCTGAATTCTGCAAGACAGCGTGAGCTCCCATCCCGTGCCCAGATCCTGCCAACCTAGCAGTTCAAAACCAATACAATTTTAGATAATTCTAGATAATGCAAGTAGATAAATAGGTACCACTTTGGTGGGAAGGTAACAGGCTACCTTTATGTGTGCTTCAGCATTTAGTCATGACCATAGAGGTGCCTTCAGATAGCACTGACTCTTTAGCCTTGTAGCAGGGATGAGCACTACACCCTAGAGCAGTTGTGGCAAACCTATGGCGCGCATGCCAGGGATGGCAATCAGAGCCCTCCTGGCTGGTATGCTGCCAAAGTGCTGCCACATGTCCCTAGCCGGAATGCATCAGCTCCCCCAGTTCAGCTCAGTTCCAAAGAGGAGAAGCTGCCCTCTTCAGAGCCCAGCTGAACTGAGACGTGAATGCCAACTGCACATGCTCTGAGTTCCCAGTGGCATGCTGGGCACCAGTTCCATCAGTGGCACTTGGTGCCTAAAAGATTTGCCACCACTACCCTAAAGTCCATCACAAATAACAGGGCAACCTGTGGGGTACAACCTTATAATTATCCAATACATTCTTATTGAAAGCCAGGAAAAAGAATTGTCCAATCTGTTGAACTCCAGGTTCACTGAATGCTGCCAGAAGGCATTCTCTTTCCTCCACCATAGTAAAAAAAGAATAGAAACAGATGCCTAAGCAAGTCCAGAGGAGAGCAACAAGAATGATCAGTGGGATGGAAGGGAAGTCCTACAAGGAAAGGTTGGGGGAACTTGGGATGTTCAGCCTGGAGAAGAGAAGACTGAGAGGAGACATGATTGCCCTCTTCAGATACCTGAAGGGCTATCATAGGGAGGAAGGGGCTCGTTTGTTCTTAGCTGCTTCTGAAAGCAGAACTAGAACCAATGGGTACAAACTGCAAGAGAGGAGATTCCGGTTGGATATCCGGAAAAAATTCCTGACAGTGAGGGCGGTTCGGCAGTGGAACAGATTGCCAAGGGAGGTGGTGGACTCTCCCTCACTGGGGATCTTCAAGCAGAGGCTCGACAAGCACCTGTCGGGGATACTCTAGGGGGATTTCCTGCTGCAGGCAGGGGGTTGGACTAGATGACCTACTAGGTCCCTTCCAACTCTATGATTCTATGAAATTAAACAGTAAAATTAAATATTTCATAAAATGAACTTTTGATATAATTATTTTAAAATGAAACTAATAAATCCAGGTGGGACCTAATACAGTCTCATTTTAAAAAGTGGTCTCAGTTTGAATAACTCTGGGGGATGCATTTATACACCAGGGTCACATAGCACATATATCTTGGCCATCTTGCATCACCACTACCACAGTTATTGTAGTAGTTATGGAGTTAACTTGGCCATGATAGTTCCTTAATATGATTAAGATTCTTGGCTACTCAATCCCTGACATTGCCTCTGCCTTGTATTGTTTCCTGAATATCTGGTTGTATGCTGAGACATTAGCACTGGAGGGGAACTGCATATAAACATATCTTCAGCCTATGGATTCAATCAACCGAGCACTGCTACAAAACTACCTTTTATCATTTTGATGGGACTCCTATGCAAACCTTACCGGAATAAATTGAAGTTCTATGGTAGTAGTACTTGGTGAACTGCACCCACAAGGAACATAAAAGGATGGGGGGAATGCAGGTATTCTAACACAAGCAGCCTTGTTGCCAAGAGTTATGGTTTTAACACAAGCTTTAAAATATTCTACAGGATGATTGAAAAGTAACTCCCTATATTGTAATTTATAAGTATTTTAAAATAGGGAGTTCCTTTGTAATCACTCTATAAATGGCTTAAAAATACAACTACAGTGGTGCCTCAAATAGCTTAATTTGTTCTGGAGATATGCTCTTTAAGTGACTCACTCTTTAAGTGAACAGGATTTGCCCATAGGAAACAATGGAAATTTGGTTCCAGAAAATTGGTTCCAGAACCCCCAAAATATTGATATAAAAATATTAACTGGATATAAAAATGATGACAAAACACTGGAATTGAATTCCATGATCCTACGTGCATGATCCTATGAAGTCTACTTAGGCTGCAATCCTAAAGATACTTTCCTGGGAGTAAGCCCCATTTAACACAATGGGGCTTACTTCTGGGTTGACATGATTAAGAGGCTGCAATCAAAGGCATTTTCCTGGGAGTAAGCCCCATTTAACACAATGGGGATTACTTCTGAGTAGACATAGTTAGGAGATTGCAATCAAAGATGCTTTCCTGGGAGGCTTACCTGGGCTGCTGATAAGAGGTTCAAGGTGGTAGGTGGGGGCACTTGGGGGTAGTTAGGGGCAGCTGCCTCTGGCACTTCTGGGCAACTTCCCCCAAGTTGGGCGCAGTTAGAGGCAGTAGCGCTAGCTGGCAGCCCTTTTAAAGAGCCTACATGCGGAGCGTCAGGGCTGCACAGCATGCATGCGCATAGAACACTTGCTTGTTAAGTGAAGTGGAACTTGTTATGTGAAGCAAGATTTCTTGGAAATTTTTGCTTGTTATGTGAAATGCTTGTTAAGCAAGGCACTTGTTAAGTGAGGTACCACTGTATACATGCTGGGTTCATTTTTAAATAATACTGAAGGTACAATCCAATATGTGCCCTACGCAAGCCACTGGACAGTCCTCACAAACACACAATCCTCTGTGCATTGAAAGGGGGATAACAGGAAGAAAAACTGCACATGAAAACAGCTATAAGGCAAGATAGATTTAGAACCAGCAACTCTTGCAGGATTCATGTGCCCTCCTGCACCAATAAAGTGACTTGTAGGGAGAAGAAATGGCTGACCTATACATTGTAGGACCATGGCACACAGGGAGAGGTGGCATCACTGTTTTGGAAAATGATTTGATGGGAAATTATGTGGTGTCTGTTGTTAAGTTAACTTATTCCCCTGCTGAATACCCACAGTCCTGGCCTCCTGAAGTTATTTTCCACTAAAGGCCCACTCATGACACAATAGCACATTTAGGACAATATCTAGCCTGATCCTACAGAGGTACTGCGAAAATTCAGTTTACTCCAACAAGCTCCAATCTCTTCTTCTGCCCTTAAAGACTCTGCTGCTGATTAAGTAAAATTAAACTGCTTTCAAAGGCTATTTGACTTGTGTGCTGCTTGTTATGGAACATCAGGAGCTAGTTGGGAACAGGAGATGATGACGTTCATTCTATGTTTACATAGATATTACTGGCAGCCCAATCCTATAGGACCTTTACTATAATAGATCTTGCACTCTACCATCATAAAGGCAGTGACCACAGAACCACAGAACCAATGGACCAGATTCAGGAAAAGGAGAGGGAGGGTAGGGGGCAATCTGGGAACTGGATTGGGTGGATTTTCTTCGTAATAGCCTGTCCCACAATAGTACAGTGGCACCTCACATAACAAATTTAATTCGTTCCAGAGGCAGGTTTGTTACGTTAAACATTCTTTACGTGAAGCGGATTTTCCCATAGCAAATAATGGAAACTCAGATGATTCGTTCCACAACCCCAAAAATATTCATATAAAAATATTATCTGGATGTTAAAATGATGTCAAAACACTGGAATTGAATTCAAAACATGCATTCAATGTGCATGACCCTATGAAATCTACTTAGGCTGCAATCCTAACGACACTTTCCTGGGAGTAAGACCCATTTATGGGGCTTACTTCTGGGTAGACACAGTTAGGGGGCTGCAATCAAAGACACTTTCTTCTGCAATCCAAGACACTTTCCAAGTGTCTCCCCACTTTCTCCTTCTCTTCATCCTGAGCCTCTCTTCATCCCCTGCTCCCTTCTGGCTAGCCCTGAGCTGCTTCCCTCTTCTCCTCTGCTGTTCTCTCCCTCTGCCCAGTGGACACCTGGCCACAGGAGGAACACCGTGGAAGTGTTGCTTTCACTATGGGCAGGTGCGCTAGGCAGCCCTGACGGTTTTTCAAAGGGCTGCCGGCCAGCGCATCTGCTCTAACTGCCAATGAGTGTGTTTGTTATGTGAAGCACAGTTTGTTACGTGAAGCAGAATCCTAGAGCAATTTTTGTTACTTGGAACATACTTTACGCGAGGTGCTTGTTACGTGAGGAGCCACTATATTCCCATTTTTCCAGCCCCATCCACCTTCTTTATCTCCTTAGACTTACAAAACAAACACAGATATTGTTTGAGGAGTCCCGCTGGTGGGCATGTAGTCCACCAAGAAACCAGAAGTGACATATTTTTACCTCTTCTGGCCATTTCATCACAGTCACTCACTAACACACAAACACAGAGCATACAGTACATGCCACTAGCATGACTACATGCTAGGTAAGACTGGGCTGTGAGTCCCACTGATTACAAAGGGTAACAACTAACTAACCTTAGGACACAGTCTATCTAGTGTATTTCTGCAGGAACTCCTTTCATAAGAGATTTGCTGAAACAACAGGGATCTGCTCAATGGATCGACAGGCGACTTTTCAGTGGATTATCTGCAGATAAATGCTTATGCAAAGAAACAATTGGATTTTATTGTTACTTTTTTCAAATTAAAAGGTTTTAAGTTTTAACAAAAATTAGGACTACAAGGGAACATCAGACAAAAAAAGTTTGTCATATTAAAAGTATGTTCACAACCAACTTCTATTTACATACAAAAGCCTTGGTCCTTTGTGAGAAACATAAATTACTGTGGAAATGCTACACAATATGACAACCTATGTGGTCACAGACGATGACTGCCATCCTAAAGACACTTTTCTGGGAGTAAAATCCATTGAACACAATTGGGCTTGCTTTTGAGTAAATATGATTAGGAGTGTGTTCAGTGTATTCCAAAAGCCGACATAATTTCCTATTCCAGGTATAGTGCATGAAAAAAAAATCCCTCAGAGAAGCTGCTGAACAATATATTTTGTATTCTAATGAACTAATTATTAAAATTAGTAATTATTGAAATAACCACATCAACTCCCAGTCATTAAAATCCGCCTAAACAGAGCAGCATGATGGCTTAGACTATTAGAAAGCTTGGCAGCCACCCAACGCCTACAATAGCTTACAATAGCTTCTAATTAATTGATCTCACCTCTAATCTGCTATTGTTAGCCCAGTGCTGATCATTTGTTTGGCCTACAGATCCTATTGCCCCTTTCATTTGATTGTATTTGTTACTGTACCCTTTCTATCTCTTTCAATTAAGCACAGGTTAAGTGGTTCAACCGCAAGAGAATAGGAGATAATGGCACCAATCAAAGTAATCTCTTTAATTTGCTAAATGGATTACAGGGAAACCCCAGCCAAAGTGAAGTCATTGCTGTGGCCTTCACTTGAACCATACACAAAGAGTATCTAAGTATTAACCCACAGAGTGCCGCATTTCATGCACTGGTACAATTGACATAAATGGGCATATCCTCATTTCAAACCCGAACGTGGCGTAGATCTCTGCACGCTATGGCGAAGGAGCACCTCATTGGCATCGTCCCCAACCATATCCTGTTTTCAGGCGCAGCACTCTCATCTGGGCAGAACGATCAACAACCAGCTCAGCACTCAAGTCGAGGAAGTAGATTTATAATCTCTTTAAGGGCATGCTCAGGGTAGACTTCATTTTTCATATTTGTACTATAAATGCAAATTCAGGTTCATAGTCATGACCGCTTTTGCTGACAGAGTGAAAATGTTAACAGTAAACATGCTTTGTCCTTAAACTGGTGAACGGGCTCGCTTTCCCTCTCTCTCTCTCTGGCCCTCCCCATCCCGCATACACCTCCCCATGTCTAAAGTGTTTTGGAGCACGCTGGCTGCCAAAAGAGTGACAAGAAAGGCACTCTGGTGGAGTGTTTGCCCTTGGCTGATCAGCCAGGCAGTCGATTTAAAATGGTGAGCTGCCTAAGTCAAGCGGTAATTTCCTTTAAGTGAAAGGGGCAAGGAGAAGGGGGGAGATAGCAATGCTACACGGTACTTGCAAAGACTTACTAACCAGGAGACAAAGCAGGCAGTGTGTTTAGTTTTAGGGTTGCTGCCATATGTCCCCCAAAACAGGGACAGTCCCAATTTGGGGGGATTGTGTTCACATACTAACAAATGTGACAGAGGGTCCTGTAACAATTTTGTGGAAGAGTATTATGGCAACCCTATTTTTGGCTGCACTCCTAATCCCCAGTTAGACCAGCATAAGCCCCAGCATAAGTCCCATCGTGGCCTGGGAATGTCACAAAAGTACCATAAGACACTTCTTCGGCACTCCTGTGGGAGTTTTGGGCCACTGCACAGGCATTCTCATGTGTCCCCACATCACCACAGGGAACTGGAAGACCAATGAGTTATGCAAACCTAGGTTAGGATCGCACCCTTTGCCTCCTTGAAACATCCAGATATGCTAATTTTGGAAGGGAGGATACAGAGAACAAGACAAGTCCTGACTCACAACTTGGGACCAAATACTATTTAATTTTCCACCACTGATGCAGATGTGCAAATAGGGTATTCATTGTATCCTGCAATGGTGGGAGCAGTCATGGAGCCCTCCTGAAGGTGTCTTTAGGGAATATTTGTTCCCTTACCTCCAGGTTGCATTGCAACATCATTGGCACTGGCAGGTTTGATAGGATAGCATCCTTAGGCTGCAATCCTAACCTCCAGTTAGACCGGCCTGAGCCAGAGATAAGTCCTGTGCTGACCTGGGGGTGTCACAAAAGTGATGTAAGACACTTTCACAACACTCCTGGGAAAGAGTTAGGCCAGTGCACAGTTATGTGCTTGCCTCCCTACATCTCCACGGGAATGGGAAGACCAATGAGTTGTGCCAGCCTAGGTTAGTATTGCACCCTTAGTCTCTTATGCTGCAATCTGATATATAGTTGGGCCTTGGTATCTGAGGGGATCTGTTTCTGGGTCATTCACAGATACCAAAATCTGTGGATAATGGAATTTGCAGGGAGAGCCCCAAGAACCTCCCAAAAGAAACTTATTACACCCATGATCACACACCAGATCATGCCTCAAGCAGTGTCTGAAAGCCAAAAATCAGAAATTCCTTTCAGAGGACTCCACACACTTCATAACATCTCCCAGATGTGACCAGAGTACCCTTTCGGTCACATCCGAGAACCACATGAAGCCCTTCAGATGCTGGGTCAGCACCCATATTGTGTCAGATCCATGGGTGTTGAATCCATATATATGTATGAAGGGTTCACAGTACTCTTGGGACTTGTACAAAGGGTTCTTGTACAACGTGACTTACATCGGAGTATATAATCACACTTTATTTTGGAGTTTCCCACCACAAAGTTGTAGAAACAAATACAAGTTCAGCCCTGTCAAAGATCCATCAACTCCACAGTTTCCAACTGTGGTTTATCAGTCTCTGGACACATACAGAAAAGACATGAAGGTAACATAGCCTTCCCTTCCTCTTCAGGGGTGCACACTTTATACAAGCTGATCAGCTGAGGTTTCCAAAGGTCTTCAAGGGCATCCCAGTGGCACAAATCCAACTGTGATTAAAGCTTGAGGTCAAAGACAGAAAGGGCAGAATTGGTGCACCAGCTGAAGCTGGACTAAAGCATTCCAGACCACAGCTGCCATCTGGTCATACAAGGCAAAGTTTGGGAGTAACACTTTCCAGAGGAATGCATCAGGCTGATGCACTGTTGCCATGTCCGTGGTTCTTCTGAGCAGAAAAGTTCAGAAGATTGTCCAGACTGAATTTAGTTTTGTTAATTCACTGTGAGTTCAAACACTGGTAGATAAAACACCATTTCATGTATAAATAGCATGGAGGTCATGGCTTCAAGATTGGGTACCCCCAAAACCATCTTCTGGAACCTACTCTCCAAGAGTAGAAGTGTACATTGTAACCTACCACTACCCAAGCCTTTCCCAACCAGGCAGCCCAGAAGTACACCCTAGTCAATGGTACTGGAAATGGCTGAGGTTGCAATCCTATATACACTTTCCTGAAAGCAAGTCCCATAGAACACAATGGCACTTACTTATGAATAGACATGCTTAGGATAGCACCCTGAGTAATCCAGCAGAACCAACAGAGAAACACTCTCACTGGCCCATAGGACAAGTATTATTTCACAATATTGGAACTCAAAATAAGGATCAAGATAATCAATTTCTTCCAAGAATCCCTAGAAATAGATCACTGTTGCATGATTGAAAAATCAGCTTAATTATCTCATACAGTGCGATCAAGAGGTGGATTCTTCAAAAGAAGGTATAAAACGATCATTAGTAAGTAGGATGGACTTCTGCTTCCTGTTAGAGAGTACCCATTACCCTCTATGTCTAACAAGCAAAGTCACCTACAGTTTATCAGTCCAAAAGCACATGCCACACAGATGCCAAAGGCACCTTATCTGAGCTGCTAAAATGGAATTCCTGAGTGTGGTGAATATAAGCAATTTTATTCATGAAGGCTGTAATCCTAACCATCAGGTCTCATGTGCTCAATGGGTCTTACTTCCAGGAAAGTGTGTTTAGGATTGCAGCCAAAGCCTTTTAAAGAAAGCTGCAGGACTGGATCCAAAGGCTAAGAGGACCTGATCCAAAGCCTGATCCTTTTGGCTCATGTCTCTCATTAGGCATACAGATGTCCCTCATTGTCCACAAGGGTTCTGGTCCAGAACCTCCAGTGAATTAAAAAAAATCAATGGATAAAAACAGTGGAAAAATAGATTTAAAGACCAACTTCGAGGTTTCTTGCTCCCCCACTGCTCCTAACAGAACAAGGTCATGCCTCAATATCTGCAGGGGTTTGATTCTAGGACTCCCTGCTGGTACAAAAAAATGTGTTAAATAAACGCAATTAAATAAATAACAAGGTCCCTTTACAATTTTTAAACAGATTTTATAACTGTTAGAGAGACAGTCAGCAATTGGAAACACAAAGGACCCTCTGCCTTTGACTTTCTTAGCTGAAGAATGGTTGCTTGCATGATTTTTAACAATAAGAAAATAAGTTTTATTAACTGATTTGCAGTGGCCACTTGTGTTGAGTCAAATCCGTGTGTAAAAAAATCAGTGTATAACAAGGTTTGGCCTGTATTTCTTTAATATCCTGGAAAGTTGTGAAGCACACAACTCTGGTCGTTTATAACTCTATTACAATTAATTGCATGTATTCTAGGAAATTCAACAGTGCAGTGACATTTGCTGGCACAGAGATAAAAGGCAAAAAGGGCACCATTACTACATCTGTAGAATAGGATACTGTAAACACAGTTCTGGTGACATAACTACTGAACAAGCATCTACAGAATAAAGTAAGGTATCAGCTGAACTTGTAATTATAATTCTCTAGCATATGCCATATGGAGTGCTTTCAACATTATGTCAATTAAACCTGATAGGAGCAACATTAGTCTGTGTTGTGACTGATAATGGCAAATAACTATCTGAAAAGACATACCCAGTGCCAAATAAACTGAAATATCAGTGTGTGTGTGTGTGTGTTGTGTGTGTGTGTGTGTGTGTGTGTTTTTAACAGGTCCAATCTCTGAAGAAATTAGGCTCCATGAAATACTTATTGACACATCTAAAATTACAAGCATCTATTACAGCTTTTGCACTTATTTAGTAGAAAATCTCTAATGGGGGAACATAACTAAATACAAATAAATTCTTTGGCAAAACAAACTGTGAGTGACTGAGTATTTAACAGATGGCACAGCTGGACAGGATTACTTAATAATGGTACTCAAACTGCATTCAGGTAGGAAAGGAAAAGATCAACTCAAATCAAGTCATTATACCAGCAATGAGGAATTTTTTAAAAAATACTTTGTGTTGCGCATGATTAGTGGAATTTAATTCCACTTACCACTTTCAGAAAAATGTTTTACGCAATCAGTCTGATCTAGCCAATAGGTAAAGTTTTATT
Source organism: Cryptoblepharus egeriae (assembly GCA_030015325.1). Lineage (NCBI taxonomy): Eukaryota > Metazoa > Chordata > Lepidosauria > Squamata > Scincidae > Cryptoblepharus > Cryptoblepharus egeriae. The sequence continues at coordinate 37,984,961 of JAREYC010000004.1, read as the reverse complement.
ATTGCAGTAAACAAAATGCAAGCTAACATTATTTTTTCAGGGCTGTCAAAAATGTAACATTATTGCAGAATCCCCCTCCCCTCATTTTTTTCCCATGTAAAGCATTCCAGCTTTTCTTTTTCTTTGCTCACTCAAATTTTGGGAAACATTCAGATTAATGCTTTCTAAAAATATTTAAAACTAAGATTACAGGAGGGCGTGGGGGTAGGGAAGAGGCAGATCTGCCAGTCCGACTTTCTTGTTACAAATGTAATAAGAATACCTAGATCCCTGCAGGGGTCTGAAACAGGCAGGTTGATCCATAGTCTGCCAGATGCAGACTATGGATTTAGTGGGAAGGCCCACCTGGACATGAACATGATGGGAGAGCATCTACACTCTGGAGGTCTATTTGGTCCATTTCAGGAAGAAATTCACAACTTCTGGTTTGAAACTGAAATTGATGGATATATGATGTAAGATTTGAGATTTCACTGGTCAGCTGTAATCCAGTGCTGTGTCTTCTTTCTCGGATATGTATGCCTTTAAAGAGCATTATGACTTTAAAAGATATATTCTTTTAAAAGGTATTCCAAGGGCTCAGAAAGTCCTCAGCTGCAGCTCCGATGGTGTTTGGAAGTTCCAAGGGGCTCCGTAATGTTCTCTGTACAAATTTTTAGAAAATATCCATGGATATAAGCATCCACAGGAGTTCTGGTAATGGAATCCCCTGTGGATACGAAGGTCAATCTGTATATAGGACTGTGGTCCAAGTGCACAAAATAAGCAAGATTTTAAAAAAAACCTATTGAAGGCGGGTGAGATGTTTCAGCTTTTTCAGTGGGCTCAGATTTATCACCTCACCCCAAAAAACCGAGTAAGGGTGCAATCTGAACCTAGGCCAACACAACTCATTTGTCTTCCCATTCCCATGGTGATGTAGGGATGTCTCTTCACAGGCCTAACCCTTCCCCAGGCATGGTGCAGAAGAACTTTACAGAACTCTTTACAGAACTGGGCCAGCATGGGACATGCTGGTACTTAGGCCAGCCTAACTAGGGATTAGGATTGCAGCCCAGATTATTTTTCAATTTTTTCTTTTTAAGTACTATTCTTTTTTGATATTAATGTTTTTGCATAATGCTGTTGTGCTAATATCCAGTGGAATACATCTTACATCTTAGATGAAAATGTATTAAAACAACAACCATCCCTTTGAGCAAATCCCCATTTTGCTGGGGTTAATCCATCTATGATCAAAAGCTACAATTCACCTTGCCAAATAATTGTGGCCTGAGTTCACATACTTTAAAAAAAAAACTCTGCAAACTAAGCCCAATCACAATCCAGACACGTTTCCCACCTGTGCAAAAATGGTTATTTTTAGCAGGCGCATACTTATAACAGGCCATTTGCAAATTGACCCAACAGCTGCTCCTTCTGCCAACTCTATGTCAACAAAAGATGGGCTGGCAGCAACACTGTCAAGAACAGCATACTCAAAGATATTCAACGTTATTAACAGTTGGAAAGGGAAAAAAAGGCGCAGGAAATACTATAAGGAGACTGGAGTTGGAAAAAAAGACACCTGCTTACCAGACTGTGGAAGGTCAAAATATATGCAATGCTTTTCTGTCTCTATTTTCTATTTTTACATAAACAAGGGAGTAAAATGAGTCTCTAGTAAATTACTAGGATCTTACTATTTTCCACAATTTCCAGTCCATTTTCTCAAAACAAAAATTTACATACATGAGGAGAGAAAAAAGCCAACTGTAAGTCCAACCTTGTTATACACATATTTTTTATATATGGATTTGATTCAACATGAATGGCCACTTCAAATCACAGTTTTAAAAACAGCATTTTGGGAATTAATTAGGACAAAATAAAATATTTCTTTACCCAGCATGTAATTAATCTGGAGTCTCCTTGCCAGAGGGTGTTCTGATGGCTTTTAAAAGTAGATTAGACAGATTTTTAGAAACAAGAAATCCATCACAGTTTTAGCCATGGTAGGTATGTGCAACCTCCTGGATTTAGAAGTAGGCTCACTCAGAGATCCAAATGCAAAAGAGAGGTTGTTGTTGTTTAGTTTAAGTTGTGTCCGACTCTTTGAGACCTCCATGGACTGCAGCACACTAGGCCCCCCGTCCACCACTAGCTTCCAAGGTCTGTTCAAATTCAAGTTTTTTGCTTCGGTGACGCTAACCACCTCATCCTCTGCCGTCCCTTTCTCCTTTTGCCTTCAGTTTTCTCTGGCATCAGGGTCTTTTCAAGAGTCCTCCCTTTTCATGATGTGGCCAAAATATTTGAGCTGCAGCTTCAGTGTCTGTCCTTCCAGTGAACAGTTAGGGTTGATTTTCTGGAGGATGGACTGATTTGAACTCTGCAGTCCAAGGGATTCTCGAGAGTTTTTGCCGACACCATAATTCAAAGGCATCTATTCTTTTGCGCTCAGACTTCCTTATGGTCCAACTCTCACTGCCATACATTACCTCAGGGAAAATCATAGACTAAGGGCTAAATCCATAGCAGTTAAGGGTCCAAGCAGTTACGTCACCCTCTAGTGTTATCTTATGGAAAGTCATCTTAACTGCACCGGAGCAAGGGGCTTAATTTCACTTTAGGATATAGGCCTACGAGCACAATCCTAATCATGTCTCCTCAAAAGTAATCCCCATTTTGTTCAATGGGCCTTACTCCCAGGAAAGTGTCTTTAGGATTACAGGCTTAAATAAATGGATCTTTGTCACCAAGATGATGTCTCGAGTGGTAACAAGATGCAGTTTATCTTGTTGTCTTGTGTACATTTGGTGGGCCTTCAGATTCAGGAAACTGGACTAAAATGGACTTTGGCCTGATTCAGGAAGGCTCTTCATATTTTCCTATGTTAAAATCAGGACTCCAGCAGGTTTGCACCTACTCTATAGAACCGGTTGTTAATGAGAGATAGGACGTATAAAGTTTAAAAATAGCCATTTAAAAGTGGCTGCCAGATGGGCAGAGAACCGGTTGTTAATTTCTTTGAATCCCATCACTGGTTAAAATGGTCCAAGAACAGACTTGGGAAGCTGTATGGCCAATCCAGAAGAATCCTCTACCATAAAGAAATGAGAGCTAAGTAGGAAGGAGTTTTTTTTTCCTAAAAGCTAAAAGTCTGAAACTGGTGAGAAGCAGTCTGTGGACAAGCTTTCTTATCGAAATATGGATAAAGGAAGAGAGACTTGGGTAGAGAAAAATGTGTTTCTGAAGTCTTCACAGAAAACAAAAAATGCTTTGGAAATTAAAAAAAATGCTTTGGAAATAACCAGAATGTAAGGAAGTAACCAGAATTCTGGAATGTCATGCATTCTAGAAATAACCAGAATGCATGACAATATCACTGGAAATAACATTTTTTTGTACATCAAGCAGGAACAGAAGAGGTCCTGAACTAATGCATAAATACATGCATTAGAGACTCTGAGGCCACTGCTGTTTGTTAGATGGTATCAGTCAAAGCATGCTGCAGAGGTGAAACTATACAGTTACAGGTAATAGGTAAGATGTCAGCCCTGTTAATTTTTCCAGAATCCTTGCCAGCTGACAAAGAGCTGAGGCTACCCATGGAAGAGCTGCACTAATGAAACACAATACAGTAAAGCTACTTAAATGCTCTCTGGGTATCTTGCTACCTTAGCCAGGTAGAGAAAGTCTTTTGAATTCTGTTGGTTAAATACATACATCTATGTCAGGAAATTCAAAACCCATCAAGCATCTCCTCTATGCAACAATGCCAAATGCTGCATCCATTGTGGGGTAGCAGGAAGATTCAGTGGGTAAAGGGGATTGTCAAATCCTCTTATACCCATGAAAGCCTCCCAACCATGCAGTGAGCCTCCTCGCCCCTGCAATGGCAATGTGCCAGCACAAGTTTGAAAAGAGAAACAGTGGAGAGGTTGCTACTGGAAGAGATCAGACCCATCACAGGCCACCATGACAGATCCCATGGCCTCTGCCATGGCCTCCCCAGAACTGATGATGCCTTTGCTGATAGAGGTGGAAAGGCATAGGTCTGAAGAATTTTGCTCTGGTAAGGTGAGGTTTTAAAACATGTTAACAAGTGAGCATGGGGAGAGTGTCCCAGCAGATGCATAGATAAGGGGTCCCACCAATAGTCTACTAACTGTCCCATAATGATATGCACAACGGCAATACCATCATTGCAATACAAGATTAGCAAGATTGGGAGTTGGATTTTGCAGATAATATTCCAGTGATAGACATTTCTAAACTAGCTGCTGAAGTGTCTATATTTTAATTTTAATGGTAAATTTTATGAAGGAGGCATGTTAGAAGAGTAATACATGATATGTTCTTCTGTCCTGCTTTTCATTTGTTAATAGCTAAGGAGATTAATGCATTTATCTGCACTACTGCTCCCATCTAGCTTGAAATAAAAACTTCATGAGCCATAGATGACTTTTATTGTTTAACTAACAAACAGTGCACTCTGCTGCACCTTATATGGATTTTTTGTTACCCCCAATAAAGAAGTCATCAATAAAACCATCATTATGAAATTAGCACATCAGAACTGCCAGAATACTGAATCTAAAATCGAATGAAAAAAAATTAAAGGTGCATGTTTTAAGTGCCCTGCTCAAGACTTGTAGATTACAGCCCAATTCTGACTAAGGCTGCAATCCTAAAGACAGTTTCCTGGAAGTAAAACCCATTGAACACAATGGGGCTTACTTCTGAGTAGACATGGTTAGGATTGCAGCCTTATTCAGCTGGGCTGGGTGTCATAACAGTGCCATAAGCAGTGTTTCCAGTTTCTCTTTTTTCAAGATCTACAGTAATGTAATCTTCTGATGAATGCGTTTTAAGATCCTCAATGTCAGTGGAAAAGACATACCTCAATTTAAATTTCTGATCCAAAATAAACACAAACACAGCAGAATTCCTCCTAAATCTGCCATCATCTCAACCTCCATTCCCCCTTACTCAGTTTACTAATGGAGTAACAAGATTTGATCTTCAAAAGACAAAGAAAGTTAGTGAAGGGTAACTTAAAAGATTTGAATATTGCTCTGGGCAGAAGATGGGCAATAAAAGCACTGAACAAAAGCAATCGTGGTCTTTGGTTGTTCTTTTTTATTTTAATAGAATTTCCTGAGGACACTAACCATTTCACAGATTTTTCTTTTTCCATAGTAATCAAAGTGTAGAAAAATGCTTTGGTGGTTTCCTTTCTGAATGCAAGGATGCAAAGGCATATAAGAAGCCAGAGAGCTATAAAGAGCAGAAATAACATTAAAATTAAGCAGCATCACTTATTGCAATAGCCTCACTTTGTATGGAACTCAATGTTTTCCTGAAGGAAACAACAGTTTCCAGTTCTTCCAGGAATAATGTTAAAGATTATACTGGACCCCAAAGTGCCATTTCACAGGCAGAAGATGTCTTCATTCACAAAAGCAGCACATTTTACTTGGCGTTCAAATTATCCACAAAAGCACAAACCTAAGTCCAAAGATGCTCTTCCACTTCAAACTTGCATAAAAAAGTGTCTGTAACTTCTCACACTAACAGAATCATATCTTATCATTTTGTCAGACGATCCCTACAATCCAGAGTAACTATGGGTGCATGTAAGAGACATTACGTTCACCCGTAGTTAAGGCACCACCTAGTGAAAACCTATGGGAAATTCATATTGCAATCCAGAGTAAATTGTACTTACACCCGAGCAAGGACTCCCCGCAGTTACTCTGGATTGCACCCTATCTCTACTGCATATGCAAAAGAAAATGTCAATAGCAAATGTCTCTCAAATCCCCATCAAAACTGCACTGAAAAGGTAAATTATTGATCGGAAAAATGAGATCTTTGCTGTCTCTTGAGATTCTCAGACCAGAGAGTTAGTAAATCTTTCTTACTATGCTCTTCCTCATCCTAGCAGGTTAGCCAGCCAAGTGCATATTTCAAATCAGATTAGGAGTGAACTTGGAAGGAAACTTACATGGTTTTGCAAAAATGTCAGGTTTTGTTCCAAAGGAGCAACATTCCAAACAAAGGAAACTACAAGAAGCACATCTGGCAGCTCTGACAAATATTTCTCTACTGCTTTCCTCACACTCCTCCCATCAAAAGATGATGAAATGCTCACAAGTGCTCCACTTGCCATATATCCATTTCCCAAAGGGGGGGGGGGCGAAAACCCAAAAGCTGGTTCAAAAGGTTATTACTATTCACTGGCAAAACAAGTGGAATTTGAAACATTTGCCTCTTCCCAACTTGAACGCCCAGTTGAGTTGAGGAAGTCAATTCATTCTGCCTGGTTCCCCAGGGGTGTTCCACTGTTGCAGTTTCCCAAAAGGTACTTCAGACTTCCAAAGGGCTTCAGAGGGTCCTCACAGGTTCTATAGAACCCTTTGCTAATGAGCGCCTGGTTCTGAGAACCGGTTACTAATGGGACATAGAACCTGTTGTTAATTTAGGTTATTAGGACATACAACCTGCTGTTAATTTATTTGAATCCCACCAGTGGTGCAATCTTATGCCTGTCTATTCAGAAGTCCCATTATATTGTATTCAACTGGGCTTACTCCTACGAAAGTATATTTAGGATTGCAGCCATAGTTCCTGAAAAATATTATCCATAAACAGTGGCTTTAACATGATTCTGACCATTAGTCAACTGGCTCAGTATTATCTGCCTCTGGATGTAGCTCTCCTGGAAAAAGGTATTTCTTCCAGTCCTACCTTGAGATATCAGAGACCGAACTTGTGATACTCTGTATGCAAAGTATGTGTTATTATACATACCTTGTCCTCTTCATATCACACTAGCAAACTGGAAGTGCCAGTCACACCTGGGAGTAGGGTTGCTGTATGTCCTGAAAAACAGGGACAATCCCAATTTTGGGGGATTGTGTTCACATGCTGGCAAGTGTAACAGAGGTCCTGTTGTGGAAGAGAATTATGGCAACCCTACCTGGGAGGGTTCTGAGTAGAAGCCATGGACCTCCTCCAGAGTGCCGGAAGAAGCCCCCCAGGTAAGAAATGTACCATCCCCTCAGGATGCCATGTTCATTCTGAGGTGCAGGAAGGCCACACATGACATCCCGACATCCCCATGCCTCAGAACATCCCTCAGATGTGATAAGTAGCCACTTCTGGACCAGAAGGTCGTCTGGCGGTGGACTCAGCATCTGTGGATATATAATCTGCAGATGACAATGGATAAGGACGGCCAAATGTACTGTTCTTACAGCACAGATCTATCCATGACTAAGAAGGTAGCCTCACTGACTTCAGTGGCTCTTACTCTTAGGTATGTGTATATAGGACTGTAGCCTCACTCATTAACATTTCTGAGTTCTGGTAGACATGTTCAATACAGTAGGAAAAAAAAATACATGCTCTTAAGTTACTTGGGCATTTCAGCCCAAGACCCCCTGTTTGTCCAGGACCCCTGTCAAATGTACTGGGATGTGATGCCAGAGCTCCCCCATGTCTGCTCGGAAGTCAGTCCCATTGTGTTCAATGAGATTTACAGGAAAAGCCAGTGCCAGATTCCAAGATAGTCGATCCTACCCTCTTACAATCCCCCGACCAAAGTCTTGACAGCTCCCGACTCCTTTTTGAGTACCACTTAAGTGTTTAATATCTGCAAACATCAGCATACAACTCTTTCACATCAACTCCTGCTAATGTTTACAGACGAAGCAACACCCAGGAAGGAGCAAGCTGGCAATTCTAAACTAGCCTTCGGTTTAATAAAAAATAAAATAAACTTTAACATATTGGCCACATTCCAATATGGTTTTGAAACTAGGGTGATCAGATGTCCTTTTTTCCCCAGGACGTGTCCTCTTTTTTGCCTAATGTTCAGGAAAAGAACTTAAATGTTCTTAAGAACTTATGCCTAATGTTCTCTTTTTTGCCTAATGTTCAGGAAAAGAACTTAAATGTTCTCCATTTCCTTTTGAACAGGCCCCTGGAGGCTGCACATTGCCTTCTTGTAATTAATAAATTATATGTAATGACTTATTAGTTATAAATTTAATAATAAGTGATATATTCCAAAATCCAGAATAACTACAGGAGTACATAAGAGACTTTATGTGCACCCATAGTTACTGCACCACCTAATGAAAACCTATGGGAAATTCATATTGGAATCCAGAGTAAGTTGTTCTTACACCGGAGCAAGGACTCCCCGTAGTTACTCTGGATTTTGCCCATAGTGTTTAAATTAACCACATGAAATGAATTTATGAATGGTTTTAGCTTCTGTTTTGTTATAGCCTACATTTTTCTCGGATGTCCTAAATTTTGGGGTTCATTTCCCTCTTTTTGTGGTTACAACATCTGGTCACCCTGTATGCAGAGCAGAATCCCAAACAATTTTCCAACATTGGGGTAAGGCATTGGGGTAAAGCATTGCCTTATCTTGAGGAGGCCTCTGTGACTGTTCCCCCAGCCCCAGCTGCAGGATATAGCTTATGCCCTATGGCACAGCAATGTTAATGCTGCAAAACTGGTTAGGATTGCACCATTCAGAGAAAATATTAGTCTCAGCTTTACATAAACTTTTTTTGCTTTCAAATATTTCCATGTATCTTGAATCACTGTGGGTTTGGGAACAGTTGCTTTTTTCTGTTTTTGAAAAAAAAATGATGCTAAAAGCAATGAAATGCTGAAAGTATTGATAGTGTTTCACAGATAACACAGTACATGCTGAATGCAGAAATATAGTGGGTATTGGAAATCTTTCCAAAATGATGGATGATCTTACATGACCATTAAGGAATAGATAAAACTTTATAAAAAGCCATTTGAATCCCTGCCAAAGTCTTCCCTAATCGGTAGTAAAAGTAATTTTAAGTACCGCAAGACTACTGTAAATATGAGTATTACCATTAACTATGGGCCAGTTCATTTGTTAGCTTAGGATCATCTTAGGAAAGCACAGAATTGCTAAGGGTTCTAATTCCAACCTGACATAGGACTGTACCATTTTAGGGTGCAGGCATGAAATAAAATGTTCCCCCATCTCAAAAAGCACCTTTTATCATAAACAACAGGAACCAAGTCCTTCTGAAATGCCAGATCTCTAGTGATTTTTGACAAGGTGAAAATGTTTAAATTGTGATCCCTTGCCAGCCCAACAAAAGTGATAAAAGTCATAACATAATTGTGTAGCAAATGCTATTTTCCTAGACTTTTTTCTTTCTTAATTTTTTCCTAAATAATGCCAAATAATAGCTTGGAGTTCTTTTTTTTGTGGTCTTCCTGCTTCTGTGGCCATGTATTTTGAGAGAGGTCACTGAGCATGAGTTCCAGATGATGCTCCCTGATGTATAAAGAACTGCATACTATTTACTTTGTGTGGTTTTTTTCCATGATTACGGTATTAGCTGAGAATCTGTCTGCGTGGTTTAGACCCTTCACAATATTCTCCTACCAGCCAATACATCTCACTGATACATTTTTTTGTTAAAAACTACAAATCCAGTGCAACATATTCTAGGAAACAATCATGTTTTATATCAATCAACCTAAATCTACAAGCTGAACTTTCATCTACAGTCTCCTGGGGTTGGCATTTCCCATGGATGAAAGGCATCTGTGGCAAATGTTTCTTCTTGTAACAGTATTTGCTCCTGTTGAGACTCATCAGCAACCACCATAGCACAGCAACAGGGAAATACTATAAATAGTACTATTTATAATTGCTGTTGGATAAAAATGGCTGCGAAAAAGCAAGAGGAACAAATTAAGGGTCATGTGACTGTTCATGGGAAAAGGAGATTTCTATATTCATTCTTTAAGAAACAATAACTTTATCAATACTAAGCAGATAGCAACTAAAAGGCTTTGGCAGAAAACTTCAGAGAATGCTCACTTCAAGATTGCCCAGGGCAAAGTGTCCTATAAAGAGAAAAAAAAAATTATCATATCTGTATAAGGAACTCAAGTGACATATTTCCAGTGACAGCTCATGCTTTAAGAATCCAGTTATGGGCTCATAAGAAGGTCTGCCTTCCTGGGGTTAATCCCTCAACCCTAATTTCATTGGCAGACAATGATCTAAAGTAGCAATTTTCAACCATTTTCATCTCATGGAATGAAAAGAAGAAGCGAAAAATTGTCAAGGCACACCATCAGTTTGACAATTGACAAAGCACACCATGCTGCTCATGGGGAGCCCACGAACTCCAATGGTCAGACTAATAATGATGGCCAGAATATACTTAAAACAGAAAAGCAGGACAAAAAATTGATGATGATGATGATGACGACGACGTAGTAGTAGTAGTAGTAGTAGTAGTAGTAGTAGTAGTAGTAGTAGTAGTAGTAGTAGTAGTAGTAGTAGTAGTGGAAGAAGAAGAAGAAGAAGAAGAAGAAGAAGAAGAAGAAGACTGTTTTTCAATGAAAACACTCAAAAAGTAGACAATGGCTACAATCCAGAGTAACTACGGGGCCATTTACACCGCAGTTGTGGTGCCACCTGTGGGAAACCTATGGGAAATGCATAGAGCAATCCAGAGTAAGTGCCTCTTACATCTTCCCATAGTTGCTCTGGATTGTAGGAATGTGGCCAAAAGGCCTTCAATCTTTACTTTTTTAAAAAAGGCACAAAGGAGATATTAGCAAACAGTTATTATAAAAGATAATATGCTGGGATGAAAAGCAACAGTTGCTCTCACCTTGCTAAAAATAAAGAAGTCACCTCTATAAAAAAGGTACACTTTGTCCCAACTGCCAGGAGCAAAGTGTTATTTATTACATTTGCAGCCCATGCATTTCCCAAGGAGTTGAGAGAGACATACCCCAAAATCCAGAGTAACTATGGGAGCACGCAAGAGACTTTACGTGCACCCATAGTTACTGCACCACCTAGTGAAACCCTATGGGTAATTCATATTGGAATCCAGAGTAAGTTGTTCTTACACCGGAGCAAGGACTCCCTGTAGTTACTCTGGATTTAGCCCATAAACAGATTTGCAGATATTATGCTTATAAAAACCTCAAACATGGGTTCGACAAAACAGAGGTAGTATTTGGGCCTTCGTTCACTGGGTAGGTTTGACTGTGTGATGGGATTTGAACCCAGAGCTGCTAATCTGTCAACTCCCTATCCATCCCATCAGAGTAGGTTTGGGCACCCTTGAAACTTAAAAAAATAAAAACCTCACATCTCCAGGTTTTGAACCGCACCGTCTGATCGATCCTCAGACATTGTCAGCCCCACTTCTGGCCTCGAAAACCCTTGAAGGGTGTTGTTTTAACTTCCCGTTAACAAGCGTTGCTCTCTTCATATAACAAACCATAGCTCACTCCATTAAGAAGCATCTTCAGAGTGAGGAGAAGCTACATTTTTGACTGATCATTCACACCTAAGCAATCAGTTACATCTTTTGTCAAAACTGTTTTCTCTTTCACACTGTGCCGAAGCCATTAAGAAGGAACACTGAGCAGGGCTGGTTATTTATCCTTCTCCTCTTGACCTCTTGGGGAATTAATCTTAAACTTCCCATTTAATGATTTGAACAAAGACCCACTGTAGAAGACAGCTGATTGCATGGAGTAGTAGTTAAAACAGAGAAAGCCTTTGAATGATGACAATTAGAGCAGCCAACCTCCTTCTCCACCCAAATTTGTCAACTGGGACACAAGGTTGAAAATCTACAATTCCACCCATTGCAAGGAAAACTGCAGTGATTATATGGAATATAATATAAAATAATAGAAAATAAATCTGAAACAAGGGCAAACGACCTTTAAATTATGCTGTGTTGTGGGAATAATATAAACATTTGGTGATCCTTTGCCAATAGTTATTAATAAGCACCCCTGCTACTTGAGGATAGAAGCACCTTTTAAGTGGTACATCTGGTATATTTAACAAGGTGAGAGAAAGTATCCCTATTAATCCTACAATACTGTCCTTATCAGTTGTTTTTCTGCTATTGTGTCTCCCATGCCCTTTTTTAGACTGTGATCCATAGAGCACAATCCTATCCATTTCTACACAGAGGTAAGCCCTATTTTGTTCAATGAGACTTACTCCCAGGAAAGTGTGTTTGGAATTGCAGCCCTATTGGGAAAGAGAACTATTTTTTAACCTATTTTGCTATGTGAATGCCTTTTTTCACTGTTTTGTTTCCATCGTTTGGAAAGCGGGACCTTGGGCTCCTTATCTTTTGTGATACTCCACTAGTTTTTTAAGACCCCAAAGAGGAAAATTACTTGCTTAGTACAAATGGTGCCAGGATCAGGGGCACGTATATGTCATTACAGCTCTGCTACCTTTTCCCAATTGTAAAAGGACTGGAGTACAGTCCTGACAGCCAGTGTACAAAAGAAAACATCTTGTACAAACTAGTCCTTCCCCTACAGATTGCCTCCTGCTTCCAGTCACCATAAACTATCCATGTGCTTATGTGGTTACATGGTGTATCTTCCAGTTAATCTGTGGTTTGGATTGGATTATCCATATGTTTTAGATATTGGGGCCATTCAAATAAATTATGGTAGGCGCAACATGCATCGGTAAGCAACTATGGAACTACACAATGCTTCTATGTTGCCCAAAATTGAAGATTGGATCTATTTTTAGCAAAAATATTTTATTTTCAAACTTTGAAGGTTTTGTTTAAACCTTCTGGTGGGAAATCCCTTTCTAATAGGTAAAGGGGTTTGCATTGTATTTGTTTTGTGTTTGCATTCAGAAGCTTTACATTAGGAATGGACCAACTCTGCATTTTCCTGGACCCATATTTTCCTGAACTCCTCCATATAGAATGGAGGACAGAGTGCCTGTACCTTTAACTATTGCATAGAAGAGGGAATTTGGGCAGGTTTAGGACATCATAGAAGGGTTTAAAAAGCAGCACCTGCCTCAATTCCCTCTTCTATGCAATGGTTAAAAGTAGAGGCACTCTGTCCTCCGTTCTATATGGTCACCCTGCTTGGACTCCCTCCTTTCCAAGGAACTACTGAGATCATCACTTAATTCCTAGCCACATAAACTCACAAAACATCTACTACAGTATTATCATTCCACAGGTATTATCATGTTCTAGCACAGTTATTTAAAAATAAAAATTAAAGAAACCATCCAAAACCAACATCACCTTACCAAATTTTCATTAACTGGCCATTCTCAAGTACTATCCACTGAACTGAAGGAAAATATAATACAAGGCAATTGAAACTACTCATGGAAGTCATGCAGGGAACAGATTATGGTTTTCAGCATGATGATATATTTTAAACATTCAGAAGGCTGAGTTAGATCTTATAGCACAGAAGGACGGAGAGTGAATTATCCATGAATGGAAGCTTTCCACCAAACTCTAAACTATATGCTTTTAGTAGTGCTGTTATTGGACATGTCACATCAGATTAGATTCCTATGGTGTCATGCTGTGCCTGAGTCACAGTGGAAAATGATGTAGAAGGACATAAAGCACAGTAGCGTAACAGGGTCGGACAAAAAGATGATACTGATTTCCATCAACTCTTCCACAGATTTAGCAAATGCTTGTCTGTCCAAAATATTGAAAAGAAAGCAGGCCTCCGTCAGTCTTGGAAGACTATGGTATCGTGCTTGGCGCTGCATACACTGCATGCGAAGTACAAAGACCTGGGTTGGATTGTTATGGAGGATATGCTGTTACCCAACCAGCAAATCCCCCCTCTCCATGCCACTGAATTAGTCCAATGGAACAGCAGAGCCGATACGATTGGATCCAGCTGGCGTCGCAGAGCTGGGCTAAGGACAGGAGCTCACCCTGTCTTGTGGGGCTGACCTGGGTCTTGAACCCTGGCCTGCTGGTTAACAAGCACAGTGTCTTAGCCACTTGCGCCACCCACAGCCCTTCCAAAATATCTACATCTGTGTCTACATATGAACAGTTCATGTGTTCACTTTTTTCCTCAAAAACATTCTGTTTCCAAAGGAATGATTTTCAAATTATTTTATCAAGCTGGAGAAGGCAACCCTTTGCACTGCACAAAATATCATGGCATGTCTGTGGATAAATGTATGCAGAGTACTAGCCATGTCTATTGTGTCTCATTCTTGCCTGTGACAAAAGGAGTGCACCCTAGATAGAGCACACTCCACATAGTCTTGTAGATAGACATGCAAGGAAAATTGGTAGACAGCTGTGTCTTATGTGATGTTACCTAATTAACTAGCTCACTACTGACTTACCCTACAATCCAGAGTAACTACAGGAGCACATAAGAAACATTGCGTGCACCCATAGTTACTGCACCATCTAGTGAAAACCTATGGGAAAATCATATTGCAATCCAGAGTAAATTGTTCTTACACCGGAGCAAGGACTCCCCATAGTTACTCTGGATTGCACCCTTAGGCCACCATCTTCACTAAATGCCATCTGCTGATGGATGTGCATACTGCTTCCAGTGCAGGGGTGGGGGAGGCAATAACAGAGGTAGTTGGGGAGTAGGGGAGGCAATAGCATATGGGAACTTTGGTAACTGCCATGGGGAAAGAGTTGACCTATGAGTCCCTTGGTTCTCCACCAGTTCTTTTGCTGCCATATAACCAAGGAGTGCAACATCAACAGAGAGAGAGGTAGGATCCAGCAGCAAGTTGATCACTCACTTTGCTAACATGCAGTGGCCTTTCCTTATCATTGAGTTGGGAAAAAAGTACAGAAGTAGCACACACTGAATGGCCACCTTTGGAAAAGACAAACAAGAAGGAGGAGGAAGAGGAACCAAGACAGGATGGTCTATGGTGTTGCTAGAGGGTGTGGTGGTGGCTTGCACCAGGTGATAGAACACGGGGGTCAAGCATATTTGGGGGTTGACACCACTAGAGACTAAAAATTGCTAAAATCATAATTTGTAGAATAAAATCATAATTTATATTATAAAATATATAATTTGTATATATTCCTATAATTTGTAGGAATAATACCATCATGTTATATATCACTTGATGAGTAATTTACAAGGCTCCAAAAGCATGAAATCAAATAATGGAAAGAGGAACAGGTTAATGGGAGAAATGGGTATGCCTTGATTGCTTCTCCCAGAGCAGTTGGTGGTTCTGTAGCCACAATGGGTTGTAGTTCAACTTTATTCTTTTCTCACCATTGTGGTGGAGGAGTCATGGATGGAAGAGTGCCAAAAGGGTTGGATTAAAATTTGATATTGCTACTAATGGAGATAAAAAAGGTCATACATAGATTTGAAGTAAAAATGGTCTCACTATGTCCGCCTCATCCTTGAAACACAGTCCTTTTCTGTATCCAAAGTCACAGGCAAAGTCACCAGAGAACTGAGCATCAACATGAATCAGGCATTTGGCAGAGTTCCATAGCTGCTGTCACAATTCTCAGATCTCCAGAGCTGACAGAATTAGGACGCAATCCTGATCAATTTAGGCCAGCCCAACTCACCTGGCATATCTTCTCATAGTGTGTGGGCTATGTATAGCATAACCATCACCCCACAGAAGTGGTGCAGAAGTGTCTTACAGCACTTTTGTGACACCCCCAGGGTATGCCGGCCTAACTGGAGCTTAGGGTTGCAGCCTTAGTTTTTCCCCATGGCAGTTACCAAATTTTTAAAATATGTCTCAATGGTGAATTTGTACACTTCATACTCCTCTACTACTTTCTCATCGCACCTAGGACACAAAATCCTGTGCTTCATCTTAAAAGGGAAGAAGTCCAACTTTAGCACCATCATGCCAAACAAATTATTTCAGAACGACAGTACAATTTCCTCTCATGAACCACTCCGAAAGTGCAATCCTAATCAATTTAGGCTGGCCTAACTCAGCTGGCATATCTTTCCTTGGTGATGTGGAAGGTTGGGAGGATGGAGGTTGACATATTCCTGTACACTGGATTACTCTCCCAGAAGTGGGATAGAAGCACCTTATGCACTTTTGTGACATTCCTAGGTCAGCCAAGTACTTATGCCAGGACTTATGCTGGCCTAAATGGAGGTAAGGATTGCATCCTGTGTCACTCAAAGGGCACCCACACTTGCTAAAAGCAAAACAGACTTCCACTCATATGACATAGGGGATTTAAACCCTCAGGGCTGTTGGTTTGAGACCTTTATGGTGCAAGTGTCTTAATCACTTGCACCACCCACAGCCTTAGCCACAGGGGGAGGCAGGGGCGCAGACTGGGCTAAAACAACTACAGGAGCAGATAATCAACAGGATATAACATTATCTGAACATTATAACACAACTATCCTACATCCTTCTCCCTTCTTCTAGGTTAGATGTCCTTGCCACAGACTTGTAGCCTATCCCTACAATCCAGAGTAACTACAGGAGCACGTAAGAGACATTACGTGTACCCGCAGTTACTGCACCACCTAGTGAAAATCTATGGGAAATTCATATTGCAATCCAGAGCAAATTGTACTTACACCGGAGCAAGGACTCCTTGTAGTTACTCTGGATTGCACCCATCATCTCAAAGAAACTGCTTGTGAAGAAAATCTTTCTCCCTATGTCTTTGTCTGCATTTTGTTTCAGATACCCAGAGCAAACCACCGCTGGGAATGCCATAACAAAGTCATTGGGTGGAGTGAGCACACAGGGAGCCATTTAAAAAACTGACAAACTATATCTGTCTTTCCTATTATGTTGTAGTCTGCCTGATGTTATCCTTCAAGTGTAGCACATCAATTGCTTAAAGCTTTCTTCATTAGAAAGAGAAATGCATTACTAGTTTGGTTTCGGGATGATACATTACACTAATGCATCATTAGAATGGCATGTCACATCAGCGATGCATTATTGTGAAACATTATTAGAGCAATAGCTCACTTGTTTCCAGATCCTACAAGATGCCAAGCTCCTTCGAGGACATGGGAAGTGAGTGTGACTCATTTAATGTGCCTGTGCTCCTGCAGGAATTTATCAACTGCTTCAATGTTGTTGAAGGGCAGTGCTTTCTGAAAAGCATCAGTTCAAAAGCTGCATTTTCTTTCCAATAAAATTACATATACTGTTCAAATGCTGCATCTCCTCACCTCTATATCATTCTTCTCCAGGCTCAACCTCCTTTATCCTATTGTTTCAAATGATAACTCAACCAACCGTGGCTTGGGAGTCCACTGACTATGCTCAGTCTTCCTCATCTGCATCTCCAGTGGTGGGCTTCAGGGGGTTCTCACAGGTTCTATAGAACCCTTTGCTAATGAGCACCTGGTTTTGAGAACTGGTTACTAAAGGGACATAGAACCTGTTGTTAATTTAGGTTATTAGGACATAGAATCTGTTAATTTATTTGAATCCCACCACTGTACATGTCCCTTGGAGGTTGTTCATGAGGCTTACATTACCATAAACATATTCTGGATCAAACTATTAGGCATCATGGTTTGGGAGTTGTTAAAATAATGGCCAGAGGAAAGCAGAAAACACATGAATAGATGTATTAGACTAGATGTACTAGAATAGATGAATAAATGTACTAGAATAGATAGACATGAATAGAAGTACTAGAACAATTATGAATATTGCAACCAGCAAATGAAGGACAGATTGGGCTCCAACAGTATCTGATGGGCAAAGGGTCCTTGATGGCCAAATTGAGGGTCTCCAAGGACCACAAATGGCCCGCAGGCCATGATTTGCTCACCCCTGCTCTAAAAAGAGGTTAATATATAACTATATTCCTCCTCCTCTTCTGTAAGAGGCCTCTCTCATCTATCTGTCAGTCTCAGGTTCTTGAGGAGCCAGAATGTCAGCCTTATTCCTTGGTGGCCTCACCACTGGCTTTGAAATTCACACTTTAATAATCTTACTGCAACCAAATCTGTCTAGCATAGGGCTCCAGCTCTTTCACACAGTACTTGCAACAGATGTTCAATTCAACCAGTCTTGTGAGCTCTACATAAAATAGAGCAGCAGATGTAAAATGCATTATCTTTTATATTTCCTTTAAACTGATATTTTTGCGCAGCTAACTGGGCCATTATGTTACACATGCATTATAGTTAACTATTCAAATCTTGGTCCTGAGGCTGCTGTATTAAAAGCACATTCCAATGTTAGGCATTTCCTATATAATGGTCCTTGGATTCTTGCCACATCTGTGTCTGACTAGCAAGGAGACATCACTTTATTAAGGCCACTTCAAGCATGATGAATTTTCTAGATGGAAGTAACTTGTGTGTATAAGAAAAAGCATGAAGTTCAAATGAAAAGTGTGGCACTCACTGCAACTGCACACATCCATTGTAAAAGGCATTTGTCTGATCCTCAAAAATGTTATGGTCTATGTGAGATTTTTCTGTTGTTTTGCATATATTCTTTCCATGTAGAAAACACATTCTTCCCATTTGATGAGTCTAAAAGAAAATGTGTCTTTTTCCAAGTCAGACACACATAGGTGTACAAGAAAGTACACTTTCTTCAATCCTAACTACACTTTCCTGGGAGCCTAAGATCCTTTGATGTCTTGAGAGGTTACAAAGACTTAGGGCAAAATCCAGAGCAGTTATGGGTCCATGCAGTTACGTCACCCTCTAGTGTTATCTTATGGAAAGTCACCTTAACTGCTCCGGAACAAAGGGCTTAATTTGACTTTAGGATATGGGCCTTCAGTGGTTATCTAAGGGCAAAATCCAGAGTAACTATGGGGAGTCCTTGCTCCGGTGTAAGAACAACTTACTCTGAATTCCAATATGAATTTCCCATAAGTTTTCACGAGGTGGTGCAGTAACTATGGGTACACACAAAGTCTCTTACTTGCTCCCGTAGTTACTCTGGATTTGGGGGTAAGACTGTAATCCTAACCACGCTTACCTGGAGTAAGCCCCTTTGACTATAATGGAACTAACTTCTAAGTAGACCTGTTACAGAATTGGGCTCTAAGGAACACTGGAAACAAGGATATCTCAAGTCTTTGCATATTACACCTTTATGAAAGAGATACAACTGGCACTTAACGTTCCGTCTACACTCAGTAGAAACTTGCAACAGATGTTCATTTCATTTCAAGAAGGAGGTGTACCTGATGCAGGATAGTATAGCGCAGGGGTCGGCAACCCACATGTGTGCCAAGCATGGCACGCATACTGATTTTCACTCCAGGATTGTAGAATCAATTTTATAATCATGTTGGCACGCAGAATACCATTGATACCACTGTTGCATAGAATACCATTGATACATAGGTTTGGCATGACACTGCTGGAAGGCTGCTGACCCCTGGTAAATACTGGTTTTGGAGATCAACGTTCAAAATACCACTCAGCCATGAAGCTTCCTTGTATCTCTCAGCCTAAGCAACCTGAAAGGGCAATTCTGACGTAGAAAGAAGGAAAGAACTATCTGCAACATTCCAAGCTCCTAAAAAGGAGGGGCAATATAAAAATGTGAAAAATATAGTAACTTTTCTAGAGGAGAGAATGAAGCATGTGTTTGCTTCAGGGGGTTACAGTAGCAGGATTTATCACATGTTTTTTTGAACCAGATAATTACGTTTGATAGCACATCTGGCAGCATCATAAAAACTTGAAATTCTAAGCTATTACACAGGAATTACTTTTGTAAATCATTTATGACTACAACTGACATAAGCCTATTCTGCATGTCAGAATAGTGAGACAAGGACAAAGAGGATGGCAATGACTTCCCCTTTCCCTTCAGGACTCAACTGGCTGTGTAACTCTTTTATCACTTTAAGAATGCTGTATTTAATAAGCAGTTGAAAATAAGCAGATGCAACTCAAGACTCTTTACTCCTTAAATATACATGAAGCAGATAGAATCCTTGGCCAAGACAGGAAATAGTGTACTTTAAATAAAACTTTGAAAAGCAGTACCACGTGGAAGTACGATTGTTGAACATATGTACAATACAGAAACAACAACCCGATGGTTAAAATTAATTATTAATAAATGGTATACAGGATGTGCTGAGATGTGCGTATGGATACATTATATACTCAGGGATTCCCCATTCATTTCAAGTGGACGACTATAATCCGAATGAATCATGAAATGTTTTGTGCAGATCGGTTCTTTCTACTAAAAGTATATGAGACAGCCATTCCAAAATGAGAATAATGCTTGAAAACTCTTCCATCTGATCACAAGAGATCACCAGAGACTTTAAAAAAAATAATAGAGCATTTCCAGATGGGGTGTTTAGTCTGGATTTCTGACCTACTGTGCACTCACCCTTGGCAGTGGTTCATATGAAACCATCATTGAGACATTGTCCAACCATCACATTCATCAATGTGAAAAATCAATTAGGGGTGAGAACAGTTGTACAGGAACTAAATGATGACAGATTGTTAATATTGTTCCATATCTCTTTGAAAAGTGGATGTCCAAGTACAGGTTGAACTTCACCATCGGTTCCAGGAACCTCTGAAGATACCCATTTTTGCTTTGTACAAAATCAGTTGTTTACCATGATAAGAAGACAAGCAGTAAATCAATATGAATCAAGTTCCCTTAAAAACAACTTAGTTTCAGCTCAGAGGAGAAGCTTCCCCTTGGAAAATAAATCAGAAGTTATCACTTTATATTGAAAATCACATGGGATAAGGGAGGGATCTTCCTCCCAGTTGAAACAGAAACCCAACTGAACCTTTTCCAGGAATGTTTAATTGCCAGCCATATTTCCATGGTAAGCAGGCAGCTTTTAAGCTGTTAACTGCTACTTAAGGTATGTTAATCTTTTAATTCATAAACCAACCTCATTTGCATTGAGACAAAATTGCTATTAAATAAAACACTGATAATTTGGTTATATCTGTATAGTAGAAACAGGAAAAGGAAAGATCATTCTATTGGGTTTGCCTTGTAGAAGGAATGTTGGCTGCAAATAAAGAAGCAACAACTGATAGTGTGTAAGGTTCATAAAAAGCCTCATAACAGTATGTGGTTATATAATTTTTATTAAAGTGGTGACCATGGGCTCTTTGAAGTCTAAGAAGAAATATATTAGCGCTTTTAAAATACTGAAGGGATGTCATATGGAAGAAAGAACAAATTTATTCTCAACTACTTCTGAAAGTAGAACTTGAACCAATGGGTACTACTGAAAGAAAAGGGATTCCGATTGGATATCAGGAAAATAAATTCCTGCTTGATAAGGGCAGTCCAGCAGTGAAAAAGATTGCTAAGGGAAGTGGTCCACTCTTCCGTACTGGGAATCTTCAAAAGAGGCTTCATAAGCACTTGTTAGATAGTCTAGGACAAGGGTGTCCAAACCTCAGCCTGGAGGCCAGATGCGGCCTCCACTGAGTCTCCATAAGACCCATCAAATGTTCTCGTCATCTAGCAAGCTCTGTAATCTGTAAAAATGTAAACATATGTAATATGTAAAAGTGAGGGAATCACTGCACCATGAACCTCCAGAGAATATTCTGATGCACCTCCACTTTTTGTGTATGAAAGTGCTTATGAAGATCACACACCCCCATTTGTGTAAAAGTGTTGATGAACTGTTTGGAATGCATTCATCCATGCATTATGAGCACAATCCTAATCATGTCTATTCAAAAGTAAACCCCATTTTGTTCAATGGGTCTTATTTCCAGGAAAGTATCTTTAGAATTGCAGCCAATGTCTCTACTATATTCATTTAGGTAAATGTATGCAAATGCATTCAAATTTGAAATGTAAATCAACTCTCTTTTTTTTCTTCCAGCACCAACACTGCGTCAGAGCAATGATATGGCCCTCCTGCCAAAAAGTTAGGACGCCCCTGCTCTAGGCGGATTTCACTGTGTCTCCGAGGGTTTCTAGCCTGGTTTGTATGTGGTCACTGTGAAAGAGGTGCATGGCACACATATGTGCTTCTAATGTGCTTTATATATATGTTCTGGAAAATTCATTCATTCCTATAAGTTCCGTATCTATTGTATCCTTTCCTGTAAATTTTTTCACATTTGAAATGTAAATTAATTCTTTTTACCCCAGATCCTCAACATAGGGTGCAATCCAGAGTAATTATGGAGAGTCCTTGCTCTGGTGCAAGAACAATTTGCTCTGGATTGCAATATGAATTTCCCATAGGTGGAGCAGTAACTATGGGTACATGTAATGTCTCTTATGTGCTCCCATAGCTAACCTGGATTGTAGGGATAGTGTCAGAGAGATAATGGGGACCTACAGCCAAAAAATTTGCACATCATTTTAGGTTGTGCAACAATTCCCCCTCTTTTTATCTTCTCATTTCCAATTTTAAAATATGGTTTTAGGCTGCAATCTTAAAAGACACTTCCCTGGGAGTAAGACCCATTGAATACAATGGGGCTTATTTTTGAGTAGACGTGGTTAGGAGTGTACCCTTATGTAGTTTTCAAATTGTAATCATAATTGAAAACAGATTAATACTTTTTTGCAATGCTAACCTGGTTAGAAATATCCTCCTAGAAAACCTCTGTTGAATTACTGTACTCACTGCTGAATAAACCAGGAAAGAGATTAATGCAGGCCCTTTGCTTTGTTAGTGCACTGCTTGGCAAAGCAATCATTCTGTACAGTTATGTTCAATTTTGCCATAGTGTTTCTTTTATTACTTCAGCATTCGTTTATAGTTCACCTTTACGGATAGGTAATATTTTTCCTCCTACTGACCTTTACAACAACACTGTGACCAACCTCATAATTATTAAGTATTTTTTTTTCTTAATGTTAATCTGATATAAAAACAGAAGTCAAGTCAAAAAGGTTGAGGTTCAGAAGTCAAATCCATTAGTATCATCACTGGAACTAAAGCTCTTCCTCAGATCTGTAAAAAAATGTCCTTTGCCTGTAAAAAAGCATTTTGTCTTGTGAAAGCAGACATGACATATGATGCTATTTGTCTGCTATTTATCTGAAAAATCACTGGGCTGAGTTATCATTAGGGTACTATTTCCTTTTAAAAAAATACTGTTGACCTGAAGGAGAGAAGGTTTATTCCAAATGTCAGAACCAGACAGCAAGAATATAGAATTTGACGGTCAAATGGCAAAAGAAATAATGTATCAACACAAACATTTACAACAGAACAATTTGCACATGATTTGTCAAAACATGCATTATAATGTCTTGATGTTGTTATTTTACATAAATAGGATGGGACATCAATAAGATCACACAATGATGTGGGAAGTCTAACACTTCACAGGGATTCACTTCTCGAGAATTTCAGCCTAGGACCCTCTTCTGAGAATGACAGTCTGTCCAGGACACCACAGAAGTGATGTCATGGCTGGAAGTTATGTCAGAGCTCATCCATGTCTACTCCGAAGTAAATCCCATTGTGTTGAATGAGATTTACTCAGAGGAAAGCAACCTGAATGCCCCATTCCAAGATGTTGCTACAAAGTGACAGATTCCAGGATGGTGGCAACCTGCTTTTTTCTGACACCCCCCCCCCCCATGAAGTGACAACACGAACCCCTAAAGAAGTCCCAACCTCTACCTTGAGAATCACTGCCGTACACTCCTTGGTGTAAGAACATAACAAGAGCCCTGCTGGATCAAGCTAAAGGTCCATCTAGTCCACCTGCCTGTATGGCCCACACAATGCCTTAGGGAGCACATATAGAAAATAACTTACAATCCTTGCCAATGAAAATATCTTTCCTGAGGTAAATAGAAATATTTTGTGCACAATTTAGACTGGAAATGAGGTGGAGGCAAAATTATGTTTCATCACTCACACCAACCATCTTACCCACTTAGGAAAATAAAAGGATCTACACCGATGTATTTAAAACAGCATGCATATGACATTTTGGAATGCATTTTAGAGGTTTTGCAAATTCAGTTTTGTTTTCTTTTTCTTAAGGGATTACCACCCAATCCTATTCTTGTCTACTCAGAAGCAAGTCCCATTTTAGTCAGTGAAGCTTACTCTCAGGAAAGTATATATACAATTGTATCTACCTCTGTATGTGAACATTGTAACATTTTAACTATTCTCATATTTAACTTTGGAATCACAGCTTAATTATTTCTGGATTCTGAGATAAATTAACAACGAGAGAGAGAGAGAGAGAGAGAGAGAGAGAGAGAGAGAGAGAGAGAGAGAGAGAGAATAAAAGAGCCTTATAGGAGAACTTGTAATATTTAAATAAACAAATTGCAAATTTTTAAATTTCACATCCGGTCTACACAGTCCACGTGGATGTGGCATTTACGCTATTTAGGGGCTGAATGGCTCTATACAGAAATGTAATGAAATATTGCCCCATCTAATGGGTGAATGCAGTACAGATGAACACAGATGCATTCTGGTGTCAGATGCATGAGAGGTGTCAGGAACCGCCATAGAGCCAGAAATGGGTCATTAATGCTATTTTTAGGCTCTAGAAATTTGGAAATCTTATGGCTTAACCTTTCAATAGTAAGAAATGCAATTTTCTCACTTTCCCCTCTTCTTCAAAGGTATTTTGATGGCAAGCCCAGTATCCACAGATTTCAGTATATATAGTGCTAAATAGTGTGGTTTCATTAACAGGGCTGCAATCCTATTCTCACTTTCCTTGTAGTAAGTTCCGTTCAACCTAATAGGACTTACGTTTGAGTATACATGCTTAGGATTGCACCCATGGCTTCATTAACATCATAGTCTTTTGCATTAGATAGAGTTTGATGAAAATGCATTTCTGTCACACTGCAGAACAAATTAATACATGAATTGCTTGGATTTACTTTTGCTCCATTGAACATAAATTGGACACCATGGTTAGAAATACACAAACATGGAAAAATTCAGAAAAAGAAAATTTTTAATTTGCATGTTCCCCTCTCAATTGGCAAAGGAGGGAAGAAACTGTGAAAAAAATATACTTCTTACAAACCATTTTCTCTCTCAGAATAATGAATGCAATGTTTTCCAAAACCATATTTCTAAATAACATTGCAGTTCATTCACTGTACTTTCACCAAACTTCTTAAGTTCAAGGTCCAAAGGCTGGCACTTATTTAACCACATATTTTTATCCCACCTTTCTGCGCCAGAAGGAGCACCTGTCAGTGTCAGTTATAATAATACTGTTGATGTACTTAATTGGATTAAAATCCAAATACTCTTAAGATCTGATGCTGAAAAAATACTCCCAAATGTAGCCAAATATCTGTCTTTGAGCATTTACACCAGAAGTACAAATGGTTGTCTGCCAAGCTTTCTGCTTCCACACCACATTTTTCATTATGCAGTCTCCAAACAAATCCTCCAACTACTTGCCTCAACCTTTTGGCACCAAGTGACGGATATTGGAAAAAAATCACACTCTGGATCAAAAAAACTTGAAATTTTGAGAAGTTTATTTCTGTTCATGCAGACATTTCATTTTCTCCCATCTCAGAAGTTATAGATGCATTAAATTGGGTGGTTTAAAAAGCACAACTTCAGACTAAAGCAAAAAAATTCAAGATGAAATATGACTGTTTTCTGTACAGTGCTTTAAACGTAAATCGATGAGAGTGCAATCCTAAACCCTGGTTAGGCTGGCACAAGCCTGGGCTGGCGGGGGGAGGGGGGTCGCAAAAGTGCTTTAAGGCACTTCTGCACCACACTTACGGGGTTAGGCCAGTGTACAGACATGCGCTGGCCTCCTCACATCACCGCAGGAATGGGGAGATAGATGAGTTGTGCTGGCTTAAATTGGTTAGGGTTGCACTCTGAGCCAACATGCTTGATAGCTTGTACAGAAATGATGCCAAAGATTGATGTAAGGGCTGGTACTTACTTGCAGGTGATGGGGTGCTGCATCCACTTGTTGGTGGGTTCCCTTGAATACCATGAAGAGTTGAAAGTGAAAGTCCACCAATAACAGGAGGGAAAAGTAATGGGTAGGGTGGTGCCGGGTAATGAGTCATACGTCCATTGACCGTCGGTACAGGACATCTACGGCTACTGCTTGTCATGATATTGACTCAAAACATACAGGTCAGAGAAACATCGAGCACCATTACGCTGAACAGACAAGCGAAGAGGTTCGGAGATACAACCTGAGAAGGTAAGTCATCAGGAGATCTTCTTTTTTCTGAATTCTTCCATTCATTTTCCTGCTACAGTCCTGTTGTGATAAGTCTTCTTTTAAAAAATATGATCACATATTGGGTCTGTTCAGCTGTCGTCAATTCTTTTTTCTTCCTGAAGAAGCTGTTTCAGTCTACAGGTTTTTGTTGAAGTACTCTGCAAGAGGGGGAACAATCACAAATAACAAAAGGCTTACAATGTTTGAAATTATTTATTTACTATTTTTTTATTTACTCAATTTATACCCCGCCTTTCCTCCCCCATAAGAGGGAGCCCAAGGCGGCTGATTTAAGGCTGAGCCCAAGGTGGCTGAATTAAGCCCCTGATTAATTAATTACCATGAGCAAATGTATACTGCTGAATTAGGCCGAATTCCAGTGAATTCTGAGTAAAAGTTTTTTAAAAAGTAGGTTGATGAATCTTTATACAAGCTATGCCAGTGGTTCTTAACACAGATAAAACACACAGTGGTTCTTTATTCTACACACAAAATAGCAGTTGCATACATAAAACATTTCATGTGCAGACTAGGACTGCAATCCTAAAGATACTTTCCTGGGAGTAAGACCCACTGAACAAAATGGGGCTTACTTTTTGAGTAGACATGGTTAGGATTGTGCTAAAAATTTCTGGATCTCAGTATTAAACTTTGATTAACTGAAATTTAAGGGTACTACTGTGATTGCCAGGAAATACTGTGGTATAGCAAGCTATGCCAATAAGACGGCCCACTTAGTCATGCCAATTTGTGAACTTTTAGGGCAAGCAACAGCCAGTAACTCAACAAGAGTAGGGTGGATGGAGAGTAGATTTGTCTGATTCCACCCCAAATGGTAAACAAGCATGAACAACAATAGGACATCCTGTTTAACCTCTTAATTTTGATGAGTTCAAAATCTAGCAACAGCATTGGTGAGCATCTTTTGGAACTACAGACTTTTGGTCTATTTGCATTCAATTCAGATGAAATTACAGAAGAACAGATACAAACAACTACAAAAAACCCACATTTTAAGAAGGTCTGTTTCAACAACAGCAAAAACTTCAGGCCTGTAATAATTGGGGAGAGGAAAGATGATGATTTCCAAGAATGAATATAAACCTTTTGCTTCACTTTTTCAGGAACATTTATCACATCAAATGTGTCAGATTTACTGTATGGTATTTTTTAAATCTTGTTTCTTGGTTGTCACCTGCTAAGATCAAAACCCATTTTTCTGTCCTAACGTTGTCAGGATTTTGCTTCCTGAAGCACCAGAGAAAACCACCCTGGAAACAGGAAATAGATTAGATAGCAGCAAGAATTCAAATTAGCAGTAATAACAAATTAATGTGAATCTGCCCTCCCCACCCCGCTTGCAAAGTCACAAGATGCAAAGAACTTCTCAGCAGTAAATGTAACAAAGGGCAATAGCTGTTATTAACTCCATTAAAGTAGAATTGTGGAGCTCTTCACATTGATAGTTATAAAATTATCACCTAGAATCGAGAGTCTGGTCATTTTGTGTTTCAGTTTTAAGCTGAAAGGAAGTACACTTACAAAACTACCATACTCTCAATTGCATATTTGTCAGCCACAAATATGCAGAGCTCAGCACAAATTAGCAAAATGTGCACAGCAACTGACGTTTGCACTTACTCCAGATACAGAAGAAACATATCTGGCTTACTTTTAGTACAAGTAGGATCTTATATGTTTGATTTTTTTAAAAGGAAGTTTGCCTTTTATTTATTTTCATGAAGAAGCATCCCAAGAGACTGTTTTAGTCCTGCCAAAACATGAATAAGAGAACATGCTAAAATCTCGGGTCCCAATCCAATCTTTGCCTCCCTCCCTTTGGCATGGCTGCTGCAACCATGCCAAAAATGGACATATTCTATCCCAGTGATATTCAAAGTGGGGGTCTGAACCCTTTGAGGAGTCAGCATCTTGGGTTTGACAGGCAATCTTGGACAGATTTTTAAGTTTGAAGGAAGGTCCCGAACTGAAATGCCCGAGTATCACTGTCCTACACTATTCCAAGAGTAAACCCTCTGTTGAATTGAGTGAACAAAAGCATACTCTTTTGTAGCAGGGAAGCAGTGCAGGGTAGTAGAAGGTGCTGCCCCCTCCTTTGTGCCACCCAGGTTTGCAAGATAAAGCCAACCAACCGCAAAGTTTTCCTTAATCCCAAACTCATGGACTGGCAAGTGCCACTGCTGCCGCCACACAGAGGAAACAGATGCCAAAACTTTTACCCTTGTCTAAAATGTTTTTAAGGGTATGTGAGTTTTTTTGAGCAAGCTCCTGCACCCCAAAAAGTAGCCAAAGAATGGCAGATGTCAACCAATAACTTCACAGAAGTGCCTCCAGGGAGGGGTTTTAAAACTTTCCTTTAAGATAAGGCCAACTTGTGACGGGGGGAGCAGAACCAGTAAGCCATTCTGTGTGTGTGTGTGTGTGTGTGTGTGTGTGTGTGTGTGTGTGTGTGTGAGAGAGAGAGAGAGAGAGAGAGAGAGAGAGAGAGAGAGAGAGAGAGAGAGAGAGAGAAACTGACCAACTGGAATCCTAACCTCCAGTTAAGCTCGCCGGTCACTGCAATCCTAAAGACAGTTTCCTGGAAGACCCACTGAACACAATGGAGCTTACTTTTGAGTAGACATGGTTAGGATTGCACCCTAAATCCCAGCGTAAGTCCTGTGCTGTGTTGGGTGCCAAAAAAGTGTCATAAGACACTTCTGCACCACTCCTGGGGGTGGGGTTAGGCCAGTGCACAGACATATGCTGACCTCTCCACATCACCGAGGTAAGATATACCAGCAGGGTTGCCAGACCTCCGGAATTCCCCGGATGCCTCCTCTAAAACCTCCCTTTCTCTTCGGGGCAGGGGGAAACCCCAGAACGCCTCTGGGATTCCCCCTTGCAACGGCAGCTTCAGCTGGCGCTTTAAATTTTTAAAAAATGTTTGCGTGCTACAGCTACGCGTGCACTGGGGCTTCCCTAAAGCCAGCCCACTTACTGGCTGCCCCAGGGACTTCTGGCTGATGTGCACCACTTACCTGCAGTGCGGGGGGCTTCCCCCAGGCGCGCATGCTGCTCACCCACAGAGCAGGGGGCTTCCCCAAGGTGCGGACACCACATGCCTGCCACCGACAATGGGAATTACTCCTAGATAAAATGTGGCTTGAATTGCAGTCTGAGAGGCCAATCCTATGCATGCCTACTCAGAAGTAAGCCCCACTGAAGATAATGGGGCTTACTCCCAGGTACAATGTGGCTAGGGTTGCAAACCCCCTCTATTCCCCCCGAGAAATCTCTCCCTCCCCCAGAAACCCCCCTCCTCCAGCCACCCCTGCTGCCTGCAGCACCCACTATCCTCAGCCACCTCCACCAACTCCCCTGGCCCTGCCTGTGCCCACTATCTCAAAGAAAACACCCACCAGCCCTGCATTCACCCCCGTCCCCCAGAAACCTTTCCCCACCCCAGAGAAACCCTCCACTAGCCACCCCTGAATGCATCCACTCCTCCTCCCCCCAGAGTGTGTGTGTTACCTTAAAAAGGTAATATAGTGTTGAAATTAAGTACAGGAAAGCAATATGAGTGTTTTAAACTTATTTTAATATGTCCTACATTTTTGGGGTGTCCTACAATTTTTTAATTGCAGGAATTTTGGTAGGAATTTTGGTTTTGGGGGATAGGAATTTGGCTTTTGGGCAGGAATTTTGGCCTTGCCGTTCAGGGATTTTGCGTTTGGCCTCCGGTCACCCTGTATACCAGGTGAGTTAAGCTGGCCTAAATTGATTAGGATTGTGTCCTGAGAGCAAGATAGGTCTGTGAGTGTGATTACAAACCACACGTCCGTGCTGCAAGGTGCGGGGCAGCTCATTCGAGATACTGCTTCCTAGGAGTACCTTCAAGTGCCCACTGGCTTGCCACATGAGGTAATGGAAGCTTCCTCCCTTTTTAAAAAAAAAAAAAGTTTTAAAGGGATGTTTTTACAACAGATTTGTGTCACTTCAGTTTCAACTAAGCTATCGGCAAATTTTTGGTTAGGGGGAAACCAAACCACTGTGGATAATGAGATTTGACTTGTATTCATGTTTATCAGCTTTCTTGTTGGTGGAAAAATATATACCGTATATCTTGATGCATAAGAGATGCCTCCTGATTCCCTCCTCTATTACTTTACTTTCGTATAAATTACCCATAAAATCTCTCTTGGAAAATAACATTATATTCAGAACCATCTTTGGAGCACTGGTGTGGAAAAAAGAAGCTCATTTGCTGATGCTCAAGTTTATTAATTTAATTTATTATAATGTTTCCATCGCTACTGTTATTCCTTGTTTTCAGAGATATCAATGTGGGTATGTTTGCATCCATACACACATACACAAGCTCTTGCCACATTTAGATTCAACTTATACAAATGCTTTCTCAGAATCAGAATTATGATTCCTCAGAAATACAGAAATACTGAGATGGAAGATAGTCTAGAGTCCTGATCTAAAGAAAGAGATATTATTCTTAACATTTGTTCAGACCCGTTGTTTTTAGGGCAAGACTACAGACCACACATGAAATATATAATATGAACTTTTTAATGTTTTGTTCTGTTAAAATACTGGGGTGGTGGTGAGACGAGAGCAAAACTAGGTAAAACCATGCCAGGAGTGTCTCCTGACACTGTTTCAATTCCAACCCTCCACCATACTTTGAACAGAATTTTTTTTTATTTGTATAGCAAATACAGAGGTATTACATGGAATTCATTTTTATAAAGTACAGTATATGTCTAGGTCTATGACCAGATATCTAAGGCTGCAATCCTAAACACACTTACCTGGGTGTAGACCCCATTGAATACAATATGGCTTACTTCTGAGAAGACATGCTTAGGATTGCACTGTAAATCATTTAAACATTGAACAGCAGCGCCCTCAAGATGGTGTAATTCCTGCAGGGGATTACAATATGATGTAAGGTTTGTGGGCCATTCCCACAGTCACAATTAGGATCGTCAACCAGTCCCCAATTGTATTTCCAAATAGAAAAACTGATCCCATTGAAGAGTGATGGAAACTTTTTTCTTTGCCAAAAACAAAAGGGTCCATGCAAACAAAATGAGAACAGCAAGGCAAAGTGCTAAAGCCCCTCCACTTGGAAAGGAATTCAAGGAAAGGAGTTTCTTAAATCTCCAGTGAAATAGATTTCAATTTTCCTGAACTGTTCTTATTCTTGACCAATTATTAAAACAAGAATTATAACTTTACACAATTCACCTGAACAATCTTTTTCCCAAATCTGTTAACAACTATATGAAGACTATCCAGTTATTCAGTCTAGTGATAGTAAACAGTTGCCACAGGACCTAAGAAGCCACCAGCCATGTTCCCATTTTGACAGTACCCAGCAGGTTTAGTCCAAAATGATCCATGAAGAGGATTAGAAGGATCTCTCCAACTCTGAGTAGAAGATTCACACGTGCAGGTCATGCCTGTTTAGAATAAGTTTCTATTACATTTTCAGAATGGAGTAGAATTACTGTACTCGGGAGAGGCACTTAGCAATGACAGGGTTGTATCCTTAACCCTTTTTGACTGGAGGCCTCCTACTGGATCTCCATTAAAGCTATAATCCAATAAATTCTATAGGGCAGCGGATTTTTCATGGGGATTTCATGGGTTCTCTGGTTGGTTTCTACAGCTCCTTGGAGAACAAAAGGTCACAGTTTGGGAACCACTGCATTAACCTACATTTTAGTATTATTTGCAAATTCCCCACTATGGGTGCAATCCAGAGTAACTATGGGGAGTCCTTGTTCCAGTGTAAGAACAATTTACTCTGGATTGCAATATGAATTTCCCATAGGTTTTCACTAGGTGGTGCAGTAACTAAGGGTGCACGTAATGTCTCTTACGTGCTCCCGTAGTTACTGTGGATTGTAGGGTTCCTCAGAGTGCTCAACTATGGCTACAATCCAGAGTAACTACGGGAGCACATAAGAGACATTACGTGCACCCGTAGTTACTGCACAACCTAGTGAAAACCTATGGGAAATTCATATTGGAATCCAGAGTAACTTGTTGTTACTCCGGAGCAAGGACTCCCCATAGTTACTCAGGATTGCACCCCATGTCTTGCTCAGGAGAGTCCCTCTATCTACTGGAGTGGATTCATAAGGGCAATTAATGGTTTTCTGTCAGAAGAAAGGAGCAAGGAAGTTCCTATATGGTAAGGTCTTTTGCACATGTTAAGGTTTAAATATAATCCACAGTAAAACACCTACTCAATATGAGTACCGTCTGTGCTTTAAGAATTTTTTTAATCCAATATTGGAAATTACGAGGAAAAGAATCAAAACAAGAAACACCATAAAGCAATGATGCCATACAACTATATTGTTCTATAGTAAAAACAACTCTGATTTGTTTTCACATCCAAAAGAACAACAGAGCTGGATAAAGTTTGAAAAAAGTTAAAAAGCAATGCAATCCTATTCATGTCTACTCAGAAGTAAGTTTTATTGAGTTCAATGAGGCTTACTCCCAGGAAAGTGCTCTTAGGATTGCAGTTAAGGCTGCAATCCTAACCATACTTTCCTGGGTTTATTGAGTCAGTACTTTTGAGTACACTTGCTTAGGTTTGCACTCTAAGTGAGTTTTATTCCTGAAATAGCTCTTTCTAATTTTGGAGGGAGGAGGATATTTGATACAAGTTTATAAAAGCATGAGTGATGTGAACTGGAGTGCAAAAAAAGGAAAAGGAAAATAAAGAACCAAAATTAGTCATTCTCATTTTTTAAAGATCTGTCATCCATTCAAAGTGGAAGGCAGCAAATTCAAATTGCACAAAAGGAAATAGTTCTTCATGCTACACCTAATCATCTTACAGAACTCACTGCCACAGGATGTGATGATGAGAACAAGCATGAATGGCTTTTTAAAAGGATTAAATTATGCATAGAAGTAGATTTGTCTATCAGTGGTTTCAAGCTATAAGAGCTAAAAGTGCATCCATTTTCAGATATAGTAATACTTTTGTCTAATAATGGCTAGGGATTAGCAGTAGAGAATGAACATTGCAATCATACTTTTCTTGCCCCCCCTCCCTGAATTAGCCAATGTCTGCTTAGCCATTTGTAGCTGACACGATATTATGCTAAATAAATCATCAGTCTGACGAGCAAGCTTTGAATTTGCTATAGGTTTTCACTAGGTGGTGCAGTAACCATGAATGTACATTAACCCTCTAATGTACAGAGTTCCCCAAATTTATTCCAAGGTGACAGTTAGGAACAATTTTTTTCCTTATGCTTTACCAACTACTAAGACTTTGACAGTCATACTTTCAATAAGAAGAAACAAAGACTTAGGTTTTTCCATACCCAACAGAGATAGGAAATAAATAAATGGGAAATACTTTTTGGCCATGATCCATTTATTTTGCAATGATCAAGAACGCTGGGAGAGTAAAGGAATGGTGCACTTCTTTCCTTATTTTGCTGTTGATAGCTGTAATACATTAATCTTAGTAATAGTAATATGATTGTTTTTCATACTATATATATTCTTTCTCTCCTGCTATTGCCACTTCAAAAATTCTGTAAATCCTTTCTCACCTCAAGACATGAAGAAATTTCAAATTTCAAAATTCTGTGTAGCTTCGGGCAAAATCCAGAGTAACTACGGGGATTCCTTGCTCCAGTGTTAGAACAATTTACTCTGGATTAAAATATGAATTTGCTATAGGTTTTCACTAGGTGGTGCAGTAACCATGAATGTACATTAACCCTCTAATCCAGAGTAACTACGGGAGCACATAAAAGCCATTATGTGCACCCATAGTTACTGCACCACCTAGTGAAAACCTATGGGAAATTCATATTGCAATCCAGAGCAAATTGTTCTTACACCAGAGCAAGGACTCCTCATAGTTACTCTGGATTGCGCCCAATGTCTCTGATGTGGTCTCCTAAGAGTTACTCTGGACTGTAGGGAATATCTACAAAGGTGAG
Organism: Cryptoblepharus egeriae; assembly: GCA_030015325.1. Lineage (NCBI taxonomy): Eukaryota > Metazoa > Chordata > Lepidosauria > Squamata > Scincidae > Cryptoblepharus > Cryptoblepharus egeriae. Next base: position 37,950,966 of record JAREYC010000004.1, on the reverse strand, counting down.
GCTTTTATATGAAAGATATACTGAACAGACATAAAACAACATTTATGTTTCCTTGAAAAAAGATGTTAAAGTATTTAAAGTTCCACTTTAAGGGGAATCATGGATGTTATGAATCAACCCTCTGTGATTCTGAGAAGTTACAGAGGTTCTGTTTCCAAATGTAACTGAACACTCTCAGTTTCTCTTCAGATCATATAAAATCCTTTTTGTTTTAAAAAAATTAATCTGGACAAGCTACTTACAGTGACAGAATTTTAAAAAAGACATGGGAGGAGATTGCCCTTTGGAGTGTTATGTTTCCTTTATTAGAATAAGACTGTCAAACGAAACAGAAAAAGCAATCTAATAACAAACATTCTTTGAGGACTTGTCAGGGAGCAGAAGGACATCCAGTTATTGTTCAGTCCATCCCATTGGTCCATATATTGCTCAGCGGGTACAATGGAAGGAAACAGGAAACTGAACGGTCCATCCGCATTATCTTATTAGCAGCTAATGGATATCTGAAAGGAACACGCATCTAATTCTGAAAGGTCTGTACCAATCTCCGAAGTCATAACTCTTAATTAGCACATTCTGTTTATAGATGGAACTTAACATACCCTTTTGTCTTGGAAAGATGTGGGCAGCTGGAGAAGGATATGCATTTCTGGCAGAAAGAAGTGAATTTTTTTTTTCTCAGTGGAAAATGAGCACTGCCAAAGGGAAATAACCAAATTAAAACATCTGACTGGGAGCCTATATAGTTGAACATGCATGACAAGAGTCAAATAGAAGGCCTAGTCTTCTGGACATTCCAGTCCATAATATAATACATATATAAGTATCTCTCATCAATAGTGAATTTTCAAAAGGGAATTGCACTACTACATGTTTCAAAAATGCCAATGGCTCATTGTTACAGTTATACAGCTGCAATCCTAACCTCCAGTTAGGCCAGCCTAAGCCCCAGTTAAGTCCTGTGCTGAGGTGGAGGTGTCAAAAAAAATTCTGTAAGGCTCTTCTGCACCACTCCTAGGGGTAGGTTAGGCCAGCGCACAGACATGCGCTTGCCTCCCTACATCATAAAGAGAATGGGAAGACCAATGAGTCATGCCAGCCTAAGTTAGGATTGCACCCAAAATTGGAATTTTGTATGTACTAAAACCTCCTCTCTCTGCATTAGCCAGTTTCTAATATTTTCCTTGCCTAAATAATACTTACTTGAACTGATGGGCAAACTGGTCATAGATGGAACTATAGCCTATAATTTGAGTGTGGTTTTAATACATCCCATTCCTTCTTAGCAAATGCCCCTCCCAGCACAACTGGTTTTTGACAAGCAGCATGGGGAACTATGCAAGATGTAGTCAGTTCCAGAAGTCATACATACTACTATGACAGCTACAAAGACTGGCAACCTCAGACTATGCATTCCAGTGCTCCCTTGCCTTGAGAACAGGAGACTGCTGCTACTGTTCTTCTCCTGGATACCAGACGAAGGAGAAGATAACTTAAAAGGAGAGCAGAATTTGCAGACAGCTGCAAACCCCCCCCCCTTTTGCTTCCCCATCCCTCTAAATACTTCATTTCATGAAAAGCTTGCTGACTCAATTTCACAAAAATTTGTTCATCTCAACCACAAGACAAGGCTGACATCAACAGTTGCCCTTATTCGGTATTTAACAAGACCCATCTCTTGGAATCAATCTATCATCAACTGGACAGAGTTCCCCAAATTTATTCCAAGGTGACAGTTAGGAACAGCTGCCTTACAAATACCTTATCCTTCTGAGTTTTTTTATTTTCATGGAGGGTTTGCAGCTTCCAGTGATGGAAACAACATCTAGATTAAGAGGCAATATGGGTGGCATCCAATAGCTCTTGCTGCTCTTCCTCCTTGCTATAGTCTTTCCTGCTCTTGTGTAAGGAGAAGTCCCTCTTGTCCATCTACTTGCTTACTTCTCCCACAATATCATTTGTTCTTCCAACACAGGCTACTATTGCAAATTTGGCAAAGGCCTTTGAGTGCTTTCAGGTCAAACAATAGGTGTGTGGAACAGTAGCATAGCTACTGTGATACAGTAAGCACTGCAGCCACCATAATGTGCCATGTAAGTAGCACCCCCACATGCTATTAGAGTCATTGTGTGCAGCAATAGCAAAGCATAGGAGATGGCATTTGGTTTGGCAAGTAACTGAGCCTTGCTGTTAATTGCCTGGAACAGCTCCAATGGCAAAAAGAGTGATGTTGGCCTTTAAATTAATAGGGCTTTCAGTCAATGGATAAAAGCTTAAAAATAGCCTGCTTACCATAATAACGCAGCAGGCAGGCAATCAACCAAACTCCCTCTCCCAGGCTTAGAACAGCTTCATTTCAGCTAAGAGGATTGAGTATCCTTTAGGAAGAAAGGCAGGAAATAAATAAATAAGGAAGTAAAGATATAAATGAATGAATGAATGAATGAAGCAGTGAAAAAATACAGTGAAAATCACCTCTGATTTGCTTTGGATTCTGTTACAAGTCCCAGGCGGAAAGAAGGGAGTTTTCTTTTTCCAGCTGAAATGAAACTGTTCTAAGTCTGACAGAAAATCCAAATTACTGATCCAAGTATTCAGAACTGATACTTTGCCATATTTTAATCTTGCCCAAATATGCCGCAGGAGGGGAGGGCCACCCTCAGTTTGGAAAGGTACAGAACTGCATTCTGCCAAAACATTTAAATACTTGAAAATACTTTAGAAAGACATTAAAAAGCCATTAGATAAAGCTTCAGGAATGCAGTAACACTGGGCCATGAAGCTGTTTATATGACATTCCTACATCCATCTCTCCCAATCCCAGCAGATGGTAGAAGGGGGGAGCAATCAAAATGCTGTTGTGCACCCTCCTCAGGGAGTGGCTTGCACTACTTTAATCTTTCAATAGTAGCTAAGATTGTTTCATGCTATGAAGCTGCAATGGCTAATTGCCCACTGGGTAAAAGGATACTTATTTGGTTTGGAACAGAGATCCCTTCTGATTTACACATCTTGATTTCTTCCAATTGGAGCTCACAGATAAATTAATATATAGAAGTACTCAGTAGAATAAAAGAAACATACTTAAGTACCACTGACTGAAGTCAAAGAACAAATTAGTCCCACAGATTTCAGTGGTGCTTAACATGTGAACCTCCCATAGATCCAGCAAAAAAAAAATACAGTACCAAGTGCAGCTATACTTGATTATGCTGATTATGAAATCAGTAGACATACCCCCCCAAAAAAGAGTTATAAGGATGCTTCTAAAATTCCTTTCCAATTTATCTGGGCAGGGAGTGATACTGATGTTGTTAACCTGGGTCCATTTTTATAGCATGGATTTTCAAACTAAAAAACACTGCAGGTGTGGAGCAGACCAGTGGGATTTCTGCTTCCTTCATAAATCTGTTTCCTCTTTTGTCAATAGACCCTAGAACTCTGAGGATTAAATACCATAATCTTGGAGGTGAAATGGAAACAGCAAAGGAATATTGATAGGGTTGCCAGGGTAGGAAGCTGGAGATCAGCCACTGCCTTTAATGCTCTCATTCCAACAGGAGAAAAGGCAGCAATTTCCCCAGTCCCCACTTCCCTCTTCCTGATCGGATGGAAATAATCCCTGTAATGGGAAAACTAACTCCTCCTGCTGCGGGGATTATTCTTAACAGGTCAGGAAGGGGAAAAAGTAGATCAGAGACAGGAGGAGTCTGTGCTGCACCTCCTTCTGTCCAAACAGAAGAGTTAGAACTAACCTCCAGCTGCTGAACCTGGCAATCTTAAATGCTGAAAAAAACAAAAGCCACCGGAAGTACAATATGTGATGCTCACAGCTTGGCTGAACAGGGGAGGGGGGCAACATATGTAGGAAATGTAAAAATGGATGCACAAGTTGTGGATGCACAGTTAAAAATATGTTGTGGATGCTGCTGATGCCCAATGGTCCCCGGTATGAATGCCCAGTTTCCAGTGGTGCCTGGTAAGGATGGCTATTGCCTGGTAAGGACTGCCAATGCCCACTGTGCACGGGTGCTTGGTGCTGCCCACTGACTGCTGGTCTGTTGTTGACCGGTACCCAGTGGTGCCTGCTGCCTGGTGATGCCCAGTAGGGATGCCCAGTAGTGCCCGCTGCCCACTTGTGCTTGATGCCTGGTGGTACCTGCTACCCAACTGTGCTTGTTGGTAAGGGTGCTAGGTGCCCAGTAGGGATGTATGGTGCCAGCTGGTGCTTGCTGTCCGGTGGTGCCTGCTCCTATCCACTGCTGTCTCCAGAATCCTCTGGTGCCTGTAAGTGCCCAGAAGTGCCCACTATCCAATACCCACCACCCAGTGCCAGTGCCCAGCATGTCCATCAGTGCCCAGCCATAGCTACGGTCCACAAATATTCTTGAAATTTTACTTCCACAATGATAAATAAATTCCACTAGTTACAGCATAAGCTCATATATGGTCATAGATTAAAAGTGCAAGCTTTCTCCAGACGTATGCTTATTTACAGCTTGAAAGCCAGTTGGCAATATAAATTATAATTAAGAAAAAACCAGAGCCAAAAAATATTGAAGACCTAGAAGCGGTACACAAATGCATAGTAGAAAGAGCAAAAAGACGTGTGTGTTTGCCCATCAACACTGATGTAAATAGCAACCAGTTTACTAGTCCATGGTGAATTTTTTTCTCTGTTCAATAGGAAATGTGAAGACATTCTAGAGATAATCAAGCGCATGCAAATTGATTCTTTTTCATTTGTTTCATTGGGTGATACAGTTTTGTAGTTCGAGAAATTGACAGAATAGTGCAGCATTGATTCTTAGCTGATGTAAAAACTTATGCCAGTCCATTACCTTAATGTGAGAAATTTATGTCTATGGCGTTGAGAATGTAACATACATTTGTGCTTTCATAAATGCATGGTTCCATATGCTTTCATTTGCAAAATGCAAAAGTAAGGGAATAGTGTGATAGTTTCAGTGACCTATTTAAATTGGCAACTGTGAACTAATTTATGAAGAAGGTTTGGGATATTTTAAAATAATGTTTTCAATTTCATAAAAGCTAATCCAATATTCACATATCCTATTCAATTTTATTTATGTCAACCACACACACACACACACACACACAGAGAGAGAGAGAGAGAGAGAGAGAATTTAATTACAAATAGTAAAGCTCAATATTGGTAAAGAACATAGGGAAAAATCCAGAGTAACTACAGGGAGTCCTTGCTCCGGTGTAAGAACAACTTACTCTGGATTCCAATATGAATTTCCCATAGGTTTTCACTAGGTGGTGCAGTAACTACAGGTGCACATAAAGTCTCTTATGTGCTCCCTTAGTTATTCTGGATTTTGGGAATAGATTGGCCACATTTGCACTTAGGCCTCCTGAAAAGTTATGCATGGTTACAAGTCCAGTTGGACTGGTAAAACTGCCTGAACAGGTGCATCAACCCTCAAAGATCTTATATTCAATGCATATAATACATACATATTTGCTATTACCTTTAAAAACAGATGCAGGAGCTATTTTTCAAAAGAGAGTTTTAATCTTGACTACATACACAAACATTCTTTCTGACATTTTAATTTTTGAGGCCACCAAAATTGTGTGCTGCATTCTGCACTTTTTTCAGCTTTGAAAATGAAAATTTTGTGTTAATACTGGATTGAAAATATTTGAATATTTTCTTCGATACAAAAGACAAAAAAAGAGTTCAGTCATCAGTAGTGTCAAATTTATCCCTCATTGAGGTTCCAATCCTTATTAAATGGAAGTCAACATTTTCTTTCTGTACTTCTTGAAAGTTTAAGGTCCTCAAATCTCCTTCAACACTTTGGCCAGCTCAAAATTTCTTTATTTATTTATGGGATTTCTACCCCGCCTTTCTCAGTAAAATCGACTCAAGGTGGCTAACAACAGAAATGATTATATATATTCATTTAAAATGTTTAAAACAACCCATCACCCAAAATTACCAGAAAAAAAACCAGTTAAAGGAAAATGAGAATTCAAAGTGCTTTGTGGAGTAAGAACTAAAGCCTAACGTTCTTAGTGAGCAAACGCCAGGCTTTCAATTCCATCTCGTGACAGCCTATATCTCCCCCCAGTGTCTCAAAACACCCTCCCATTCCCCACCCCCAAAGGCCTCCCAGTCCCCCCAATGGGGCTTATTCCTAGGAAAGTGTCTAGGATTGCAGCTTCCTAACAGAGCCTTCTCAGAAGTAGGCTCCATTGTATTCAATGGGACTTACTCCCAGGAAAGTATCTTTAGCTTTGCAGCCTCCTAAGTGCTTTAGGATTGCACCCTCCTAAGTGTCTTAGGATTGTGTCATTAGGATTGCAGTCTAAGTAGACTTCATAGGATCATGTACATTGAATGCATGTTTTGAATTCAATTACAGTGTTTTGTCATCATTTTTACATACAGTTAATATTTTTATATGAATATTTGGGGGGTTGTGGAACCAGTTATCTGAGTTTCCATTATTTCCCATGGAAAAATCCGCTTCACTTAAAGAATGTTTCACGTAACAAACATGCCTCTGGAATGGATTAAATTTGTTACGTGAGGCGCCACTGTACGTATAAAGTGGATGGGCTTCTCTAAGAGCAGGTAAGTTTTACACTTTTACAGTCTAAAGGCCAAACTATATGCATCCATGGTTAGATCTTCTGCTATGTTTGAGCTTCCCTCCACGTGAGGATTGGCCTGAACTGCCCAAGCCAAAACTGCCAAAGTCAACAGTGCTGCTTGTGGAAATGTTGCACCTTTTACCCCATGCCATTTTCTCATTGAAAATGGAAGCTGCTGATAGCTTCACAGATTCATCCTGCAAGGAGCAAACACTGCAAACATTGCCGCCAGGATGCCCGCCCCCCTCCCCAAGAACTGAAACTGGAACACAAAATTCCCATGAGGAAGCATATTGTGTATTCTCTTGCAAGCCCTCCCACAGCTCGCTTCTCTCTAAAGAGATATATTAATTTATATAATCTGATACATAAAAAGATTAAGCTGTCAGACTGACACTATCTTTCTCTTATTTTTGCCTTTCTTCTTTCTCCTTTCGCTTACGACTTAATTTTGCTCTCATCCATAATTCTTGCTACTTGCAACAGCAGATAATTTTGCAGAGAAGACAGAATTCCTGACAAGTCCTATTGCATACCTGTAGAGTGTATACCATGCAATCTGGCTAATTTGCTGATGCTCACTATATATTCTCTGCATTACTTCTGTTAAAATGAATGGCTTCTGTTTACTTGCAGTGTACCAAAGCATTTATTTAATGACCCATACCTGAAGATTTTATACTACTGCCTCCTTAAGCTATTGATTTTTAAATAGGGTATAACAGTAAAGTACAAGAACTCTGGGGAGGACAGTACACAAATATCGGTTTCAATTCATTTTGCACCTGTAACACCTGGACCTGGGGACCTAAGGAATATATATCTATCAAGAATCTAGCCTATGACTGATCTATCCCGAGAGCTTCACCGGGGTTACCCAACAAGCAAGGAAGCTTTTTATTGAAAGGGAAAATGATACTCCCTAACATTAGGTGATCCCAGCTCCCATGCTGTCCATGACCAAAAATTCCCAAGTCTTTCCCAGAAAAATCTGACATGATTGCTGGGACATTTGCCTCCCTTTGTCCCCAATACACTAATGCCCCATGAAAGCATAGGTGAGTCCCATGCTGTTTCCTCTTTTTCATACACCACCTTCAGCTAATCATGAACCTGGCCAGACAGTAGATCATCTCAGAAATATTGTTCAACTTAGTAAAGAAAGGATGCAATCCTAACCTAGGCTGGTGCAGCTCATAGGTCTTGCCCTTCCGGTGGTGTACTGTGCACTGGCCGAGTTCTTCCCCAAAAGTAGCACGTAAGTGTCTTAAGGCACTTTGATGACACCCCCAAGTCAGCATAGGACTTATGACGGGGCATAGGATGGCCTAACTGGAGTTTAGGATTGCAGTGCAAGTCCCCTATGTAACTTCTGGACATTGAAGAGGCTTGTTGTGAAAGTTCAGTGGTTAATCTGTCAACCTAATAACAACTAAATAAATGTTTGCATTAACTTTAATAACACGTGCAACATGTAATTAGACCTTAGAACACATGATTTATGCATCTCATTTTCTCTCAAAACATTTTAGTTTCTCAGTAACTGTGTTTAAGTTTGCTACATGATTTTGAGATTGGGATATTTCTTGAAAGAGATTGCTAATCGCTCTCCAATTTCTTGAAAGAGATTACTAATTGCTCTCCAATAATTCTCTTACAGGGAAGACCTAGAGGAGGGGAAAAAAGAGTAACACAACAGTGCTTTTACACTGACTGAATGAGAAAGACTGCACTCACAAGGAGCCAAGCCATCCTCCTAATATTCAACAGTCTCCTGCAAAAATATACATTGTTAGAGATTATTTGTAACAAATTGACATACCTAACCGTCCTAATATGAATAACCTGTGATAATATTCTTATCACTCTCCATCTGCAAGGTCAGAGCACATTTCTAGCAAAGTGGTTTTTCACACCACTTTGACTGCTGTCACTGAGAAAGGGAAAAGATGGAGAACTCAGCTTTTAAGAATGGAGAAAGTTTTACACATACTTTCAGTCAAGTAAGTGTGAAAGTGCATCAGAATTTTTAAAATTAGAGCGGCTATGTTGAACTATTTTTAAAGTAGCTGGTTTACCTGGAGTAATAAACTGAAATTGTGTATTGACTAAGGGCACAATCCAGAGTAACTACAGGGAGTCCTTGCTCCAGTGTAAGAACAATTTGCTCTGGATTGCAATATGAATTTCCCATAGGTTTTCACTAGGTGGTGCAGTAATTACGGATACACATAATGTCGCTTACGTGCTCCTGTAGTTACTGTGGATTGTAGGGTCAATAATTGCTGTTTAATTTGACACTCCTATCCATGATCTCTCTCATGGATGGATTTAGGGCGACAAACCTGAGCATCATTCAATGCAAATAATAGGACACAATGCATTCTGGGAAACTCACTGTTAGCCATCCAAAATACCAGCAGCTCACAGTGAACTGCAGTAACACGTAATAACTAGTGAACAATACAGCTAGTGTGTTTAGTAACATTACTATTCTCATCGCATATCCCAAAGAGACTATGGGTGCAGTCCAGAGTAACTATAGGAAGTCCTTGCTCCAGTGTAAGAACAATTTTCTCTGGATTGCAAAATGAATTTCCCATAGGTTTTCACTAGGTGGTGCAGTAACTACAGGTACATGTAATGTCTCTTATGTGCACCTGTAGTTACTCTGGATTGTAGGGCAAATATAGCTCAGTGATTTTCACCAGTGTGCTGTGGCATACTGGTGTGCCATGGATAATCCTCAAGTGTGCCGCGAGAATTTGGGGACTGATATTTATTAATAGGAAAACTGGGGTATTTAAACAGTCTGGTGTGCCTTGTCTATGGTAAAAACAATGATGGACTGCCTTGACAATTTCAGTGCCTTGTTAAGTGTGCCGTGAGATGAAAAAGGTTGAAAGTCAGTGCTATTGATGATTGCATGGGTGTTTTCTGGCACCACTATAACCTTCTACAAGAATTGCTCAGTATGGGCCAAAGACCTTTTCAGCTCATTGTACATTTTATTTGTCAAACACTATCTTCAATAAATATTAATTAAAATGCAAATTAAAACCCCACATTAGTCAGAAGCCTATTTGCTCACCCTTGTTGATTTAATACTCACAGCAAATACAAGACTATAGACGGCAAGGTATAAACTTGTTGACTGACACATTTAGAAATGGCAACTTATCTCTTACCTACTTGGACTCCGGCGTGCCACCCCTGACCACTCCACACTAGGCAGAGGCCAACCTGTCTCATGTACATGTGCAAAGATCACCCCTGCACACCAGTCTTGTGAGAAGCAGGCTAGCCTCTCAAAAAAATGGGGAGGTCTGTGTGATGTGTCTGTGCAAGCTTCATGCTCACATAGATGCACTGCCCCTGAGAGCCCCGGACTGGGAAGTGTGCGTGCGATGAACACAAAGACACACCACTGCTATGAAGCCATTTGCCTTGAATGATGAAGGGCACACAACCTGAGGATGACGCAGTGGCCTCCCACGCTAGGTGACGCGGAACATGGCACTGGTCCTGAGTCCAGGAGACAGAAACCTAGTTTTTTTTTCATTTTTAATATAAATTTTACCAACAATTGCCATCCAAAATACTATTTCATCCAAAGGCTATTATTAGTCATTATTGAACTACAGCACAGCCAGCTTAATCAAGGTACAGTTAAAAAAAATCCTAGGAAATGAAAATAATTGATCTGTTTCAAAGTAATGTCTCATCTGTGGCACCAAAGGAAATAGCTGAATATACAGGTGTTAACTGTCTTAAAAATCTCTTTTGCCCTTTGCTCTGATGCTCTGGAACCAGATAATTTAATTTTCTTATCAGCTTTTTAGAAAAAAGTAGGTGATCAACTAAAAAAGCAGTTTTAGGATAACTCTGTGAAGGAGGTAAAAGTGCTCAAATAAAGGAAGCTGAAGGAGGCTAAAAGCATTATTCAGGTGAAAGAGGAAAACCTCACAGTGACGAGATAAAGGAGACAAACCATTATCAATGAAGAGTAAAAAACACAGGAAAAAAGTGATATACTGATAATCTGAACATAGTAACATATAGACTATTATCAACTTACAGTAACTACTTTTGAATTTTATTCTTTTTATCTTGAGTTGCTGTATGTATCAAGGATTAATCTTAAAACAAACCAGCTCAGAAAAACAGAACTGGAAGTCTAGGTTGCAGAAAATAAAACACAAATAAAAAGGTGCTCAAGACCCCATCAACAGCTGCGAGCAATATCTAATTTGGAGGAGGAGAGTAGTATCTAGAATTTTAGCACTCTTGGCTAACAATGTATAATACTACTGCATTATTTCATTGCAAGGTAATGGGCAGTTTCCAACTAGCACCCTATAAAGGATGACCATCTAGAATGGGGGACAGAGTGCCTGTACCTTTAACCATCGCATAGCAGAAGGAATTGAGGCAGGTTTAGCTCAATATAGAAGGGTTTAAAAAGCAGCACCTGCAAAAATTCCCTTTTCTATGCAAAGTACAGGCACTTTTTCCTCCATTCTATATGGTCACCCTGACTCCACATTGCCCAGAAGGAAATAAATTGTCATTTTCTTCTGCAAATACTGTAATACTCCAATAGCCTGGTATCCAGCTGTACAACACACCACTGAAATGAGACAAGCTCAGCTCTTTGTTCCCCGTCTTCTCAGGAATCCCAGGGAGCATGTTGGGTGCCCCCTTCTTGTCTACACTACATCATGGCTCCAACCCTGTTATACATAGATTTTTAATACATGGATTTGACTCAACACAAATTGCCGCTGCAAATCACAGTTCTAAAAACTGCTTTTCTACTGTTGTAGAGAGGCAGTCACGCAAGCAGTCTTTCCATTCTTCAGCTAAGCTAGGCAAAGGCAAAGGATCCTTTGCATTTCTCATTGCTGACTGCTTCTCTACAGCAGTAAGAAAAGCTGTTTTTAAACAATTGTAAATGGATACATTTTAATTTTTTTTAAACTGCTTTTATTTTATTTTATTTGGTATCAGCAGGGAGTCCCACAATCAAACCCCTGCAGATATAGGTGTACAACCTTATTTCATTAGGAGCAGTGGCTAAGCAAGAAACCTTTAAATCTATTTTTCCCCACTGATTTATTTTTATCCACAGGAGATTCTGTCATGGAACCCTAGCGGATAAGGAGGAACATCTTACAGTGTAGCCTTCTAACTTACTCTTGCTGGGCTCCTTGGCCACTATGAGGTGGTGATGATGCAAATTGAGCATGGGGTCAATGGTGGCCTGGCTTGCTCAGCCTCAAGTGTGCTTCCGAGTGGCACTCATATCCAGTAGTCACAGCTTGGCAACTGTTCCAATGTACTATGATTTTTCAAGCAAGATTGGTGCTTCAGCCCATGACAGGGTGAGCATTTGTCCTCTTTTTCAGCCAAGTGTCTTGAAAAAAATCTTCAATTTCTTCCTTTTCCTTGTGAGCAGGCAGCATGGAGCCTCCTTATAATTAAGAAATGTGACATATATGTAATTGTTTTAGATTTAATAATAATATCGTGTTTAAATAAACCACATGAGAGTATTTTTAGCTTTTATTTTGTCACTTCCTACATTTTTCTCAGATGATCTACATTATGAGATGCGTTGTCCACTTTGGCGGTAATGACATTGCTTGCCCTGACTGCAGTTGCATCAGGTCATTTGTGTCACGATGTGAATGTTTTGCGAAAACACAGCTTGCCAGGTTTCCAAAACTCTACTAATCAAAACCAGTAATTTCAAAACTTGTCTTTTCTGACCAATTATTGGATTTTCTTCATACCCCCTCCCACACCAAAAAAAGTTGCGTTGCAAACTTCCAAACTGTAACATGCTTCTTGTCATGCTGGGATTTGTAATAGCAGTGCTATCCAGGACTGCTATGCAATAAAACCTGTGGTTTGCATTTAGATTACATTTGATCTCTCCTTGTGGAAAATACATGCTCTAATTTTCCTCTTATGGTAGAAGTGATAATCCTGAGAACACAATATCCAAGCTGATGACACCAACTGCAAGGTAGGCACTATTTGTTTTATAGTGATAAGGCTCGCACTTCTGGCTGTGAATTTACGAACCAAATATACCAAAGGAAGTCTAAGCAAAGAAGCAAGGAGGAAAAAATAACAAACCGGAAGGAACCAAGTCGAAGTAAAGGAAGCTGAAGCTATTGGAAAAGGCTGAAAGGACAAACTCCACATGTGCCAAGGTGAAGTGCATGTTCAGCTTCTGCACCATTTGCCAGGCAATGACATACTAAACAACAAAAAGAACAAAAAGGACAGATATACTATTTTAAAATATTTCTTTCATGTTTGTTGTTTCATTCTGTATTGCTATATGCTGATATTAATTTTTGATAGAGGGGGAGAGGGGGAAAACATCATTATGGGCTTAATCCAGAGTTAGGGGAGTGAGAATGACCCAGCTGGGCTGCCCCAAGTAGGCTGTATCCAGATCAGAAAGTTGGGCTGAATCCAGAGAGTCAGGAAGCCTAGGCTGCCCTCGTTGCTCCAGAGCATGCTCAGTAGGCACCAGGTAAGTGGTACCTGGGGAGTGCTTGCTTCCAAGGAGACCCCCCCCCCGCCCTCAGATCACACTGAACAAGGTACAGCAATGGTGCCTGCCTTATAAGGAAGCCCAGGAGTCCCTGACAATCAATAACAGCTGCAGCATGAGAACGCAGTACAGCAGTACCTGTAGTGGAGGGTGGATGCAAGAGGATTGTTGGAATGGCAGGCTGGAGTTGTCCTGTAGGTGGTGGACTATCATAGAGGTTGATGGACTATCATAGTTGTGCCGGATCCTGAAGTTGAGAGGCAGGGGTTGCAGTTTGGCTGGCCAAGGACTCAAACTTTTTGCAAACTCTTCCATTTTTTACTCTGGCTTATCATGGTCCCCTATGGGTCACTCAGATTTATACCTGCTCCTGGTATAACTTTGAGGAGCTGGAAAAGGGCTTGTCAGCCTGCAAACAGGCTCTGGATACAGCATTGGAGACAATGCAGAACATGCCCTCAGCATGCCTTTCCTGAACTGCTCTCCTAGGCTGGCACAGCTACGGCAGCCCAGGTCCATCTGTCTTGGGACAGCCTATGTTGACTTATGCTGCCAAGCCTTTCTGGTATAACTGGGAGACCCCATCTTGGAATTGGGCCACCCCAGTGATAGGTAGGGGAGCCCAAGCGCACTTCAGTATTGCAGCCTATGTTTCCATACTTAAAGGCTTTTTTTAATTTACTGAGCCAAGAACTCGTTTGGCAGGTATATTTTTACAATATGTCTCCAAGAAGCCACATGCACATTAGGAACTTATTAGTAGCTTTAAAAAAATGAGGCGCATACAGCACATAGCTCCTCAGGGATATTTTGCAAAGTGGAAACTGGGAACGGAGCCCTTTTGTTGTCTATCAAGAAAAAAGACAAAATGGAATTCCATAATAATAAACAAAAACAGACGCCTTTTTGGAATGAAAACAGCCAGAGCCCACCAAACACTGAAACTATGGACTGCAGTACAGCAGCTAGATGTGAAACAAATACAAGTATTAGACAGGGGTCTCCAAATCCCGGCCCTGGGGCTGTCAGCAAGTCTCCATCTGGTCCTCAGACAAGCCTGTAATCCTCCAGAGGCAAGGGGAGCTCTGCTCTCCACTCTTCTGGAGGGTATTTTGAGAGGTGAGAAGGCAGTTCACACCTCTCTTCACTGTGTTTAAAAGTGCTTATGAAGATAAATGTCTCTCTCTGTGTTGGAATGTTTTTATGAACTGTTGTGAATTCATTCATTCATTCACAAATTCCATTACTAATATATTCATGTAAACTTGTTCAAATTTGAAATGTAAATCATTTTTTCTTTTGGCCCCCAATACAGTGTAAGAAAGATGATGTGGCACTCCTGCCAAAAGTTTATAGAGACCCCTGACCTAGGACAGCAGTTCTCAAGCTTTTTCATATTATGGAACAGCAACAAGGCGCTAAAATGGCCAACGTCCACCATCAGTTTTTTGACCACTGACAAGGCACAATATGCTGTTGGTAGGGGATTCAGATTCCTCACATGCCCTACTAATAAATACACTTCCCCAAACTCTGGCAGCACACCTGTGGACCATTTGTAGCACACCAGTGTGCCACTGAACACTGGTTGAAGATCACTGATCTAGATTAGAAAAATGATTCTCAAATTCACAGGGAGTTTTAGAATCCGGGTATGTCTTTGCAAGGGTGTGTGGATGGTGGTTATGCTACCCTTTGGATTGTACAGTTGCCAAGGACCAAGCGATTTTTAAACAACTTGCCCTATACTGCACACCATCCTTGGAAGAGGTGGTGTAGGGAGCCCTGCAGAGGTCTCTGTGCTCAAAACAATGAAAAAATATAATTGTGACCCACTCTGGCTTCACAATCATAACCGAGAAGGGGTCAAAATACCATTCTTTCATTGTTTTGAGGCACATGGATCCCCATAGAGAATTCTATGGGGCTCCCCATACCTGTCGCAGAGGCCAACAAAGAAAGAAATAAGCTTTTAAGGCCTCTTGGGATCCTGGGATCATGTCCTTTCGCTTACGGGGGTAGAGACAGGGCTTCTAGGTCTGTTGGGTTCTGACTCATCAGTTTTGAAAACCCTTGATTTCGAGGGTGTGATACGTTCATCACACAATTTTAGCTCCCTGTCAACTGACTCAATTCAACAAAAGGAAATAACACAGTATTACACTGTTATAACTTGTGAAGGACTACAAAATATTGCCAGTTGGGTTGGGAAGAACAGGCAAGACTGTTGAGGGTTACAATGATACAATTTATTGTTATCTAAAATTATTATTTCTTATTTGTAAAGTGTTTCAGAATACAAAAGAATTCTACAATTATTTTCCTGTTCATGTTATCTCAAAAATTTCGTATAATCAGGAAAGCAATGTTGTTGGATGGACATCCTGATTAGGAATGGGTTCAATTAACGCAAATTGCTTTCTAAGAAATAGAAAAATATTGGGGAGTCAATACTATCCAAATTCCCATAACATCAATGCAGTTCACATGGAAACATGATGTTGTCCTTAAGTAGAAGATGATATCAATATAATTCTTCTGAAAAAAGATTGACACAAGTAGATGTAAAAATGTAGTGTAACAGACTTGTAAGAAAGGATTTTATGGGTAAAATCCAGAGTAATTATGGGAGTCCTTGCTTCGTTGTAAAATCAACTTACTCTAGATTCCAAAATGAATTTCCCATAGGTTTTCACTAAGGTGCAGTAACTAAGGGTGCACGTAAAGTCTCATTTGGGGGTATTATGGTAGACAAAACCAGCTGTCAGAATTTATTAGAATTATTATTAGAATTATTGAAATTATTTGATACCTTTGAAATCATTCTGTGGGCTGCCTATAGTGAAAGACACACAGCCAAGCACCTTACAGAGATTAAACAACGGCTGCAGACACACATTCCCTGACAGAAGCTTCCAATCAACATTCACAGGCTCCCCGGAGAGGAGATGATAACATCACAATGCCCCTTCTCCTTTCCCAGGAGTTTGATGGTTATCAGTGATTAGCCACTTAAGGCTTGTAAAGCCAGCCAAAGCTAAGACAGGAAACTCTCTTTGTCTTCACCTGACCCTGTGACAATAATAAAGAAGCCCAAAATTATAAAATTAAAATAAAATTTTAATTCTTCTTCCTGTGGGAAAGGAAACTCAGATGGAACAACCAATGTCAGAATACAGGTGCTTTGATTGCCACAAGTGTTCTTCATTGTACTGATGTGTAATGTCATGTCTTGCCACACATTTTTCCATCTCAGCTCAGGAAGCCACTGAAGATAAAATCTTTGATTGTATAAATCCTCTTGTTATGAACAGAATCATATTATTATGTAGAGAAACAGTTGTGCTATAAAAGGTCTAGTCAATTTGGACAAAGCACTCAGTCTTTTTGTAAGATAGAAAACTCTGTCTGGCTGAGTCCAGAGCTCTGAATAAAAAAATCTCTTGCTTGCATCATCATCTCCTGGGTCTTTCCTGCTGGTACCTACTTCATTCCTATTACAGTATGAATGAGAGGGCACATGGAAAACAAGATGCCAAAAAATGCACATCAATGTCTTTGCCTCTCTGTGGATGAAAATTCCAACATTAAATCTACAGGTAAATTTAAAATTGCCAGGTTTCCAAAACAATCTTATTTCCAAGGCTATGAGTACAATCCTAACCATTTCCATTCTAAAGTAAGCCCCATTGTGTTCAGTAGGACTTACTCCCAGGAAAGTGTCTTTAGGATTGCAGCGTATGCCTTGGTGAAACAACCATTTTTAACTTGACTGTCCCTGAGAACGGCAAAACAGTCTTTAAGACACTTCAAAGAACAGAACCTGCTTCAGTGGTTCACAATATAAGGTGGAAAGAATGAATGCTTGAACAGCCCTACAGAGAAATATGCTTGCATTTATACAAAGGAAGAATGGCTTAAAAGTGTGTTAAGCAGTGAACACACAATGTCTTATGGTACTTTTGTGACACCCCCAGGTCAGCACAGGGCTTAGGCCAGTCAAACTGGAGGTTAGGATTGCAGCTTTAGAGAGATATACTGCCTCTGGCCATGAAGGTTTCATTTAGCTGTGGTTTCCAGTTGATCAATCTTTCTTCCAAAAGCGGTAGGTATGTGCGTAGGTAGGTAGGCTTCTTTCATGCACCCACAATATGTACCTACGGTACAGTGACACTTAAGAAGGTTTAAAGCAAACGAAACTATTGTAGATAACTAAAGTACTATGTCAATAAGAACCATGCTTCCAATGTATACATCAAATGCAATCTACAGAGTATTCTAAAATGTATGTATGTATGTATGTATGTATGTATGTATGTATGTATGTATGTATGTATGTATGTCTAATGCCCTTTCAAATACATCTAAAACAGTATCATTACATCTTGCGACAGTTAAAGCCCAGTCCTAACCTGTGCCTGTATATTCAAGCCACATAGCCTTTATTGCAAGCAACACAGGTTAGGAGGCTGCTGGACTTCTCCTTGGGGTCAGAGGACTTTTTCCCACTTACTCTGTGTTGAACCACAGCCAACCCAATAGGGCTTCTTGTATCTCTGCCAGCTATTTAGCCAATCCAGGAAGCCTGGTGACCTGGAAAGGGGGTTAAGATATGGCAGAGGAGGCCTCAGTCAAACCCAACCACTTCCCTACCCCAAGACTCCCCTGTTCTGCCTTCCTCCTACCCAGCAGCCTCTCTATTCCATTCCAGTGCTCAGCACCTTTCCACTTTGCACTGGTGGATGCAGCTTTGGACACAATGGTAGAAGGCCTTCCTACTGGTGCTGTTGGCTTGCATGTCTGGGACACTCTGGGCTGTTATAGGGCAGCTGTGTTGACTCATGTGCTCACAGTTAATGAAACTCTCATCATGTGTCGCCCGACTGTAATCGTTCCTCTTAACTAAAAGCATTATATCATTAGTTCACTGCTCAAAAGTATCCTTAAAAAATTCCATTTCTAACTAATTGAACTTTGATTGCAACATTAATTTCATAGCTACAATCAGTGGGAAATGGCCTCCATGTTTCTTTCATGCACCCACAATATGTTCTAAATAACTAAAGTACTCAGTCAATAAGAACCATGCTTCCAATGTTACATCAAATGCAATCTACATACATACAATATAACACAGAGTATTCTAAAATGCAGCAAACACACTAGTTCAGGGGGGAAAACATCTTAGTAGGAATTAACAGCATGCCCTGATTCCTATGGGGTACACAGGGAATAGAGACATTGAGCTAAATAAAGTCCAGCAATGTTGCAATCTGTAAGCATGACATTTTCTCCACACAACAGAATCTGCATGTTTAAATTAAACTAGGCAATGGCACTTGATTACGAGTTCAGGGCTGCAAAGCACAGGCTATTATAAAGTAAAATTTGTGATAATCACCTGTTTCCATGAACAGCTTGTAAATCCACTGAGATAAAAAAGTGAAAAATCCTGTGAACACAAAAAGCCCAATATATTTACCGCCACTCACCACTGCTCTTAAACCAAACAGAAAACAGCTACAGAAAGCATCCAACCAAGACAGCGAGACTCCGTCTCATGGTAAATCCTGCAAAAATCCATCTCGTTCACTTGTGTGGATCTCTTTATTGCAGTTGACAAGGGCTTGCCCAAGGGACTAACTTGTTGTTCCATAAAGATCCCTAAACAGACACAACTGATGAAACATTTAATTTAAGCCCTGGTATCAAATGGCTTCTATTGCCACTGATAGTGAGAGGAAAGACCTATTTCCCAATTAAATAGTGGCATTCACAGCCACCCTATAGAGAACACATATAAATACAGCTCAGCTGTCTTGGAATGTATCCAAAAAACTTCAAATTTTATAGTAATAAAGAGAACTTTCCATAATTTTTAGAGTATATGCCTTCAAGAGGGAGGAAAAGAATATGATTATTTCCCAATATGGAAACAAATTATCATCATAGTTTGAGCAAGGCAGTGATTTTTTGATACAGGAAGTTAATACAAACCCAAAAACAGGTCTGGATTATTTTTGTTATTATCCTCATTATCATTATTGTTAAGAATATAGAAAGGGTATCTGTAGATCGCGTATCCTATCCACAGATTCACTTGTCTGCAGATATGTGAGGACCCCCTGCATCATCCTGTCCTATAAGAACATCTCTGAAAAGTAATCTGAGCCCCACAGACGCTGTGAACATCTGCCCACAGCCTTCATGGGTTTAGAGTCAAAAAGCAGTGCAACGTCCAGTTTTTTTGTCAAAACAGTAAGTTGCATAGTTTTGTTTTGTTTTTTAGGCCTGCAAAGCCAGTATCTGCTCAAGAATGCTTCTGCACTTGCGCCTGCCTCTGGTTGACCTTTGCCTCTGCTTGTACTTTGCAGCAGTTTTGCAACAGCTATTGTCAGGGTAGCAGTCCAGAGACCATTGTAGCAGCATCACCGTTGGACCAGCATCCCTATAGCTTTCTTAAAATTGAGTCCAATATAGTATTATACGTTCTGGTTGGTATTATAATACCAATATGGTATAATATAATATTGGTATTATAATACCAATATGGTATTATACGTTTCACTGGTATTATACCAGTGAAAGCATTTTTGTGTGGTTGTGTTCTCTCCTGCATTGCTAGGGATCAAAGGGTGTGATGGTGCCTGCAAAGCCCTGATTAAGTATTGATAGAAATGAGCTAAGCACATTAGGGAATTCCTCTAACATATGCTGACCTGCTCCATTATTTTGACCAGTTTCCTTCAGTCCTTAGGGTAGTCAGTTTCTGAAGATTTTTTTACTGCATTTGTCTCCATACTTCAAAGATAACCATCTGCAGAATTGTAGGTGAGGTCCCTGAGCTAACTTTTCTGGGGTTTGGGATGTATTCCACTTGCTTTGCAAAGGCAAAGGGTGGAATATAGTTGCTTTTATAGTAATCCTGTAAGTACTACAGTACTTTGAGACCTGTTTCTTCCAAAGACCGTCTACACCCAATGATCCTAATGGAAGAAAATGAGTATCTAGGGGTGGAGATAGATTTTCTCTAATATCCATGATAACAGTGCACAGTGATGTGAGTCAGATGCTGATCCTGTTTAAAGATTTGCTTGCAATGACATTCAGTGAAGTTGTTAATTAAACCATTTTTTTTTAATTTGCAAGTAAGTCCGCAAATAAAGCACAATGGAATGATTATCTGCTGGCCTCCAAAGCACAGAGCTCTTGTTAATGATATTTCATGAAGGAAAATAAATTCATTTTAAAACAAACATCTTTAGCATGCTTCCGCATCAGAGAATCATTAAAAAAAATCAATTGTTGCTATTTTTTGGTGCACTAAATTCAGCTTCTCTAAAGCACATGCTATTTGTTTGATAAACAGAATGGCCGTTGTTAGAGGCACTGGAGCTCTTCCTGTGGTTTATGGTTATTTATAAGGGACAGAAATCAGACTGCCAGTGACTGAACTATAAATGACCGATTGTTTTTTCTACTTTTCCCCACCAGTCAAAATTTTTTTAGCTTTTCTTACCAGTCTACTTGAAATGCAAGATGCTGACATCTTGACCCTAAGATTGCAGAAGCTGCATAAAACTGCTCATATTGTTGAAGTATCACAAAACATTGGTTAGCATTATAGTGAGAATGACTATTAGTGTGATGCATTACTGTGGCAACAAGTGCAGATCATCCAAATGTTACACTGATGTGGCAGGGAACATTAAGATAAGGAAGAGTGTGGGCAGACTTGACTGGCTCACTAGCTCTGCAGAACCCAGAAATTTAACAGACCATCCCTACAATGATCAGGCACTGGCAGAGCATGCATTTAACTAGAGCTAGTTGATAAAAAGCATTATAATGTGCTTTTTGGAACTACTGCCACAATAGGGTTGCCATATGTCCTGGAAAACTGGGACTGTCCTGGTTTTCAAGGATTGCATCAATGTACCCTACAATCCAGAGTAATTACGGGAGCACGTAAGAGACATTATGTGTACCAGTAGCTTCTGCACCACCTAGTGAAATTCTATGGGAAATTCATATTGCAATCCAGAGCAAATTGTTCTTACACTGGAGCAAGGACTCCTTGTAGTTACTCTGGATTGCGCCCATACTGGCAAGTTTGTCAGAGAGTCCTGTCTCGGTTTTGTGGAAGGGAATTATGGCAACCCTAATGCCAGAAAGGCCAGATCTTTCCCACTTGCATCATGCATCATGGCATCATGGCACGGTGTAGCGCTCTCTGCACACTGGAGCAAGTAAACCAGTGAAAGATGTGGGAGGAGTGGGGGATAATGCATAAATAGGGAAGGGCTCTGTGAGAGGGAGTGGATCCAGCTGTGATGATGCACTCTGCATGGTGAACAATGGGCTTCCCTGCCTCCTCCTCTTCTCAGATCTGCAGTAGCAAAATCAAAAGTAAAGGTCCAATTTAACATAACTTTGCAAATCTAAGAAATTTCACTTTTCAATGTAAATTTGATAACTTCCTAATTTATATAGAGGGCCCTCAGTATCCAGAGATGATCCATTACAGGACTCTCCTTGGATAAAGAATTATGTGAATGATTGAATTTCTGGGGGGAGGGAGTGACCACTTAACTGCGACCACTTACCTGAGGACCGTTCAAATATGGCCCTTCAGAAGTTGCCAGTGGCCTCCAGACACCTCCAGACACCTCCAGACATGAGGGGGAATGACCATTATAAACCAGAAGCATAATCTGGTCAAGTCCAGGAGACATCCTGAGATATGGAAGGGCCATATGTGATATCCCTATGCCTCAAAACACCTCCCGGATGTGGCCAAAAGCCATTGCTGGTTGCATCTGAGAGGTCCTCTGAGGCCCTCAGCTGTGGGGTTGGAATCTCAAGTTTCATAAAACCACGTATGTAGAGCTCACAGATAAGCTGGGTCCCCAGTGAACTCATTTCAGTATCTCACTATCTGCCAACAGATAGGTATCTATACTTCCCTCTTCAAAAGTTGAGTTCTTTTTCCCTTAATAGTATTTCCTGTGCCTTTTCTGGCACACACAGGGTTTCAGTGGACACAATTGTTGTTCTCTAACAAGACTGAAACTCATTCAGAAAACCTGAGTACCTTGTGATGCCATTAGGAATACATAATATATTCTTTCCTACCCTACCACAATGAATACATTAGTTTTTAACATCTATTCTCCTGATAAGTCATTCTGAGGCGATCTGCTTTTTGTTTTCCTTTCAGAAGCATGGTTGCAGCCAGTAAGAGGCTTTTCATGATGATTAATGGGATCCCATTGGGTATACGGAAAATTTCCCAGCCGGGTTCCCTTGAGAATGCTGCATGACATGGATTTCTAGGCAAACCTAGATTAAAAGAGGAGGAGCAATAGCTATAGTCCACCTACCCCACAGCCATCAATTATATACAGTTATAAATCAAAGTTTTCAACCAGAACAAAGACCAGTGTTGCAAACAAACAAGAGTGTCCACAGCAAATGGTTTTCAAGCAGAATATAACTCTCAAAGGAGACAATGGGGGGAGCAGAGTCACTGTCAATATCACAATAATGTGTTGCTGATTTATGGAGAATTAGGCACGGTGCATCCAATTACCGTTGAATTACCGTAACTTACAACAGAAAACACCTAAAAGAAAAATCAGGGGTAAGTTGCCTCTTTTTCCCAACACTTCTCCCCCTTCGCATTTTTAAAACAAAGCAGCTATAAATCTTCAAAATTATGAAGAAATGTTTTTAAAAAAACCAAATTTTGGTACACACCCACTTCAATTTGTACATGGCATTTTCTCTTTTGTATACCATTAATAATCTTTTAGCATGGTACTAAGCTAAATCCATAGCACTTACAGGTCCACGCAGTTATGTCACCCAATAGTGTTATCTTATGGAAAGTTCTTAACTGCTCCGGAGGAAAGGGCTTAATTTCAATTTAGGATATAGGCATAAGTGAGTTTACTTAGATGGTGACTCTTTATCTCAGTCAAAATAGTATTTTTAAAATAAAGAAAAGAATTATTTCTTTTAGAAATCAATTTCCTTTAGAAATCAAATTTGTCATTACCTGTTTTAATAATATGATTTGAATTTTTTTTAAAAAATCTTTTAAAAATCAATACCCAGGGACATGAAGTGTCAAGGAAAGATAAGAATTTATTAGTTTTTTTTCTGTTCATAGAAAATGGTCAATTATTCTTCAGTGTGTTGGCTTGTCTGTTTCATAGAACTGTGAGTGAATTTTATTTCTCTGGAATTCATCTGGTTTGAATCAGACATGAAACTGTCTCTATCCCTCTTTCATCCTGAAACCAGAACTCCAATTAACGTCTGCAGGAATTCTGATGGCAGAAGGATATATTGTCCCAGGATTAACTGCTAGTTTATACAATTCTGGTAGTGGCCTTAGAGCCAATACAAAATGGTTACTCTTACACCAGTTGATTTTGGAAACATTTGACAGAACACTATTGAATAAGACATGCATAGCTCTTCCCTGCCCCAAACCAATAGATGTGGGATTATATTATATACCCACAAGAAATGCAAACCACAACACTCCTTTGAGAACAGAAACTATCTTCAAGTTTTCAGTACAGTGCAAGGGATGCCAAGGTACTGCTGCCAAATGTCAACCAAAACCTTCCCAGTCAGCATATGTGCAGCATGCATGCACCACCTACAACCCTTATGGTATCTATCGTTATTTGTCTGGCTACTTATTCCTGTCCTTCAAAGCAATGAAGCTCTTTCATGAGTAGAGGATTTACTTTTGTCCCTTGCAGTCTTCCATTTCCTGTTCTGATTCATCCATGCACAACATCTGCAGCCTCCAAACAGCCTCACAGATGGCTGGGACCATCTTGATCCCACATTATGGTTAGGAATATG
This sequence comes from Cryptoblepharus egeriae, assembly GCA_030015325.1. Lineage (NCBI taxonomy): Eukaryota > Metazoa > Chordata > Lepidosauria > Squamata > Scincidae > Cryptoblepharus > Cryptoblepharus egeriae. The sequence goes on along the minus strand of JAREYC010000004.1, from coordinate 37,926,881 downwards.
GGCAGCACAACCCTATTAGCTTTCAGCACCAGTACACTGTGAGTAAATGCCAATGGTAAGAAGGTCTGCACCACCCTTCAACCCTTCAAATTCAGCCACCAGCAGAGAGAAGGTGATCATTGAGTGGTACAGGAGCATGAGTGGGGGGGGGGGGGAGGGCAGAATGGGGAAAAGAAAGGTCCAGGAGCAGGTGAAGCTGGTTTGAGAAGTAACATTGAGAAGGATAACATGTATAACTTGATAACAGGGATAACTTGAGCAGGATAACTCAGGATAACAAGAAAAGTGTCCCTCATGAGCTGCTACTTCAGTGCTGGATAGGATTTGGCTCTCAATTTTTGAATCATAGTGATCATTCCTGCCATTTAAATCTTCAAAACTGCTTAAATATATGTCATTTTTAGTCTCATCAGGCATGCACTTCCACATCTTTCACTCGAAGATACATATTGCACTCCTTATTGGTATAACTCTTGGATTCTCATGTAGTTGAAGGCTATAAAAAACTGTCCTTCAAAATGGTTAGAGCCATGTGACTAGAGATGTGCAAGCATGCCAAGGTACATTCCAAGCATCCATAAAACATCCATCAAAAGTTCACAAAGGTTCAACCTTCTGCATGCACAGTCATGCTCTTTTTGATTCTGCCTACAAACATTCAAGCAAGGACATCAATATTTCAAACACTCCTGTAGAATCCTTGCAACAACTTGACCTTAAATGATTAGTCATCTGTTTCACCTGATTGTAAAAAAAAGAGTTAACGTACGTCAAGGACTATTAAATTGAAGTTGTGTGAATATGGTCTAAGTAACACCCATCTGAACCTCATCCAGACACAGTGGGTGGGGGGAAAAAGGCCACATGAATCTATGATATTGTTCCAAGAGAGACGCATGGTTTCTTGAAAGAAAACTGAAACGATCTGAACAAATTCTCTTCAGCCATCCATGCCGCATTAATTGGAGAGAGAAAAGCATACCGCTAACTAATTTCTGGTCCTGATCAAGATACACTCAATATCCAGGCCAAGGTGTCTCCTTCTGAACTCAAGCTGCCATTTGAGAAATGCACGTTTGAAGTATTACTCCACCTCTCCATTTATCAAATCCCATTACGTGCTAAATATGTGCTGCCTTGTGCAGTATTACAAATCATTCGAGCACAGTGCTCGATTTGAAACTGAATACTAGCAAAAGGGAAGAAGAGATGGTTTTGCCACAGGTGGCAGCAAATATATGTCATTATTTCTTATGTTTTGATCAGTGATAAAAGGGATCCTGTTAGGATTAAGAACATCATACAGAGATAAGTTTGTCTGGATTGTACGTATATATATATACTACAGTGGTGGGATTCAAATAAATTAACAACAGGTTCTATGTCCCAATAATCTAAATTAACAACAAGTTCTATGTCCTAATAACCTAAATTAACAACAGGTTCTATGTCCCATTAGTAACGGTTCTCAGAACCAGGCGCTCATTAGCAAAAGGTTCTATAGAACCTGTGAGAACCCCCTGAAGCCCACCACTGACTGTATAAATGTGACAATAAAAAAATTAAGAGACTGTGGAAGCCACACTCAACAAAGCAGGGAGGGCAGATTGGGCTTGAAAAGGGGATGGGAACAACACCAGTGGCTAGAATTGTATCTTATCCTTGTTCCTAGGCATGATTTCCTGAAATCAGGCTAAATAGAATTTACACAGTGATTTTCCTGTCGGTAGATTTCAACATTAAAGAATCCCCCACTTTTTGGACAGGTAAGGGACTGGGTTAGGGTTAGGTATTGTCCACAAGTGAAAACTGTTGCAAGTAGAACCTAGTTTTTTTTTAGTTTATAAATTTTGATTCCAATGCTTTTTTAGTTGACAGATTGCAAATGCCCCTTTTATCTTTCAAGTTTCTGCTGCCAAAGATTTCTGCAAATGGATTTTCATTGAGGGGTCATCAGAAAATGAACTGTGAGAAAGCGGGGTATACCTGTACAGGTGTTATATGTGATTTATTTATATGTGATTTTGTCTCAAAGCAAATGAATGAGGCAAATGATTTTGTCTCTTTAAATTGAAAGATAAACATCCCTTAAGTAGCAGTTAATAGCTTATAGGCATCCTGCTTACCATGGCAGACAATTAAGCTCAGAAACGTTCACAAGGTGACAGCTTCATTTCTGTTTCAGTTGGGAGGCAGATCTCCTCCCTTGTCCCAAATGATAATCACTTCTGAATTTTAAGTCACTTGAAAGGGAATTTGCATAATTTTAATTTTTTTGCCTGCCTCGTTATCATGGTAACTAATTGTTTTTGATTAACACAAAAATGGGTAATCAGGGAGATTCCTGGAACCAAATGTCACAAATGGGGTGGTTTAACCTATGTATTGTTTTAGCTTTTTCACAAACAATGGAAAAATCTATATAGAAAAATCTTCATGCCAAATGCATGAAAAACACAAAATGCATTCGGCACTTTAAAACCAAACATACATTGCTCTAACTCATAACCTCACAAGAGTGTTCATAATTCACTTACTACAACATTGTTGTCCTTTCCAAGTCTATAAAACCTGAGCAACAATCACCTAATTCTGTGAATTCATGATAAAATTAGCACTATTATTAAATTACCCCTGTGTCCTTCTGAGATTTTAACATCCCCCCCTCCAACGTAACAAAAAGGTCAAATAAGCGTAACGCTTCCTTAATAGTCGGGAAGTCTTTATTTTTAATCTTTTCCAGTGACTCGTTGTCATTTAAAGACAAAATGTCAAACTTTGAAGAACTCTTACTTCCGTTGCAAATCAATAGAAACTGCAAAAGCTCACCACCTCTGAAAATAGAACAATTATTCTGCTCTTGAAGTATGGATTTAGATTATGCCTCACTTTATGTGGGAGGGGGGGTGTCATGCCTTCGCCTCCCTTCCGTCTCCCTCCCTCCTAGCAGTGACATGTTTGTCCAGCGGGACAGATCCTTGGGTCTCATCTTCTTCCTCCAGACTGTACATTGTAACAGAGGACTCACACACAAGGTAAGTGGAAACAACTCACATTTACTTATTCTCACTCTTATCGGTTTCTATAAGACACAAGCTAAATGGTTTCTATGCTCTTCTCTTCAACAGGTACATTTACCCAACATGGGTATTAAGAACCTCCAACAGGTACAGCAACGGTAACAGCAGGTAAGTCCAACAAACTGTCAAAGTCCCTTTATGGTTTCTCAACCCCCTGACTCTCTCCTTTCTTTTCCAGGTGGGGTTCCTTGTCTTTGGAAGTGCTTGCTCCCACTTCTCCAGCTTGCCTTGGGTCCTCGCAGTACGCTTGCATCACACCACCCTTTCTCCATGGCAGCTTCTCCACGGCAAACCTTCCAGTTTCCTCAAGTCTCTCGGTCCTCCTACTTCCTCCCACCAAATTCCTGCTAATGACTGCACGCCCCCATGAGCGTACCATCGTGGTGATGGTTCAACAGTTATCCCCCTTTTGGAAGGGACGCATCTTCTCCCTGTCTTCCACATGGTAACCATGTCCTGCATGCTCCATCCCTCCACAACATCTGGGAACAACTTTATATCCAAGGGAGGGTAATTAGGATGGTCCCATATTCCAAGGCTCTCCCCCATGTGCACCCCCATGGGCTCCATTTTATAGTGGGTGTATGATGAGATGTTGAAGACCCAGTCTGCTTGAATCAAGCACAACCAAGTCCCAAAAAGGAGGACTGGAGACCTCTTTCATGAGAAAGCTTCTCCAAGGACTACAGTCAGAATGGGAGGAACATTCTTGGATAGAATAATCCACCTGTTCAACTGAAGTTTAAAGTGTGTCGTCGCCCCCCGCCCTCCCATTTCCATGGGTCTTTCTGGAGATGCAGATCCACATGAGCTACTAAACTATACTGGCACCTGCAGGTATAGCTGGAGAAGACCCCTGATTGTATTCCTGTAGACTCTGTAGACTCAGTGCAACAACACTAAGCTGTCCTTACAATCCTAACCATTTCTAGTCAAAAGACCCATCGTTGCTTAGTGGGGCTTACTTCCATAAAAGTGTCTAAAAATGATTTTTAACCATTTTTTGTCTCATGGTACACCAACCAGGTACCAAGGCACACAATCAATATTTGGACAATTGACAATGCACACCATACTGCGAGTGGAGAGTTCAATTCCTTAATAAGAAGCAGGCCTCCGTCAGTCTTGAAAGACTATGGTATTGTGCTCAGCGCTGCATACGCTGCACACAAAGCAAGAAAGCCTGGGTTAGATTGTTATGGAGAATAGGCTGGTACCCAAGCAGCAAATCCCCCCTCTCCACGCCACTGAATTAGTCCAATGGAAAGGCAGAGCCAATACAATTGGATCCAGCTGGCGTCGCAGAGCTGGGCTAAGGACAGGGGCTCACCCTGTCTTGTGGGGCCGACCCGGGTCTCGAACCCTGGCCTGCTGGTTAACAGGCACAGTGTCTTAACTGTTTGCGCCACCCACAGCCTCTTAATTCCTTAATAACCCTATTAATAATTTGTGTTTATTAAATAAATAAATAAATAAATAAATAGTCCAAACTCCTACGGCACATCTGTAGAGCACTCATGGCACACCAGCGTGTCACGGCATATTTGAAAATCACTGGTCTAAAGGATTGCAGCCTAAGAGCACAATCCTAACCATGTCTACTCAAAAGTAAGCCCCATTGTGTTCAATGGGTTTTACTTCCAGGAAAGTGTCTTTAGGATTGTAGCCTTAATGTCCTAATGGCATGACTATAAGACAAGCTTCTTAAGGACACACTCACAGCTGGTACACGAACTCTGCTCACCAGCAGTCTGTGGTTTGTGTAAGCTCTTGAAAATCCAAACCAGAATTAACTTGTTGCTTGTAATCCTGCTTTGGAAGACTTGTGCAAGGCACTGACATCAATGAAACCATTTTGTTTTTCACAAATGCAGAAGGAATTCATTGATGCAGAAAGTGCAAGAGGGTAGAAAGTGAGAGTTGGCCCAGCACGTAATGCTGAACCACCAACCGTTTAAGGATACACAGTAGGAAATGTCACGTGGGAAAAATTCCTACTCCAACTTTGAAGCCATGTTAGGATCATGTTTGGTAACTCAACGTACTTACTACCAGTACCTTTAATTATATATGCATTTGGAATTGCAGACTGAAACCTGTTACAGTGGCCTGATGCAACGAAAGTTTCTTCAAGTCTATTCACAAATACCGCTCCTCCTAACTATGGCTCTAATGGCAACTTTTTATTTCTGTACAGCAGATTGAAACGATAAAGGATCGTAACTTAAATACATACAATTAATGGCTTTCAGATTATTGAAGGGTGACACACAATTAATATAAGTGCACCAGAGACCATCAAATGCCGTTTAACCCATTTTTATTAAATGAAATTAGCTTTTACGGGCAAGATGTTTCAAAGACATTGCGGCATATAACATTTCTGTGAAGAGGAGCTTTTGCTCTACATATTTTCATATGTGAATAAGAAGCAGTTCAAAGTACATCTTAAAACCCAGTGAAAGGTATATTGTTCTTCTCCATTTTCAGTGTTGCCCCATGAATCAGTCGCGTTCTCCAGAGCTTGCACGTTCTTCAAGAAACAAATTCTGAATGCTTCTTATACCCAGAATTTGGTTTCTTAAACCCAGAATTTGGCTTCTTATACTCTATGGCTTTTAGAAAGTGGGATATCACACTTGAAAATCTATTGTGGTCTATGCTCCTATCAGCCGACCTATCCTGCTCAGCCTTGTTTCTATTCTTCTTCCATGAAGCACTTTTGGAATGATGCATGCATTACATTGCTGTTAAAATAATGAAATTTATTTATCTATAAATGTCAAATGTGACAAAACTTCCGAGAAGCCTGTTTTAGAGAGAAAAACTGCACAGCCACTACATATTCTGCAGTGATTATTTGCTGCTAACCCACAACAGTAAGTTGTACATTCAAATAGTTTAATTCTGATATGCTGGTACATTTGATTGAATTATGGCACATTAATTAACTCTACTCTTAATTAACTCTCTATTTGCAGTAAAGCTTGGTAATTCACACAACTTTCCACTGTATTTTATGTTGATCCTAGCTCAGTGGTCCTCAACCTTTTTGGCCCCAGAGACTGGTTCTGTGGAAAAGAAATTTTCCAGGGACCAGCCCAGGGGTGGGGGGGGGGAGTTCTGCCTCTGGCAACCTGGAAGGAGGGATTTCCCACCAAGAGCGCAGCACAGCTTGGACTAGATGATCCACTGGATCCCTTCCAACTCTATGATTCTATTCTATTCTGTGTTCTACAGCTGCCTCCAGCTGTAAATCCCATTATAATAAAGAGAAATATTGCTAGGTTACTGTGGATAGAATTGCATGTGAGAGCCCACTGTCTCAATGTATGTCTACTCAGAGCAGGGACTTTCAACCTTTTTCAATGCAGGAAGCCATCCAAGTCACTCTTATTGGAGAGTAAGCTTCATTGACTACAGTGGGACTTATTACTGAGTAGACAGCCATTGCATTGGACTCTGAGGCTGTAATCTTATCTGTGCTTTCCTGGGAGTAATCTCCACTGCCTATAATGGGACTTATTTCTGAGTAGACAGTCATAGGATTGGGCTCTGAGGCTGCAATCCTGTTCACACTTTCCTGGGAGTAAGCTCTACTGACTACAAAGGGACTTACTACCGAGTACAACCATGAAAGAGCTCAAAACCCATTTGGGATTGTGCAGTGGGGGAAAGATGGTTCCTGAATCAAGCTCCCACAGTTTCTCTTTGCATTTGAGAGCCAGAAAAAATGAAGTGTAGTGGTTCTTCCTCCACCAAGTCATTCATTCTTTGAAGTGTGATGGGGCAACTCCCTACCAATCTGCCCTTCTGCTTCCATGCCATCTTTCCTTACAGAACATATAACCGATGGCTTCCAATACACTCCTGTGTGTATGGAAGCCAATTTTTTTCCTGACTCTGCTTCTGTTTCTTTAACATCAACTAACATATGGACAGTAAGCTGGCGAACTTTTTCCCATCACTTAATCTTCTTGCTTAAAAACAAAAACTTTCTCTTGCATAACTTCTTGGTGTTGGGATACTGCTAATGCTAAAATAAATACACTGAGCAGTAGAAAATGGCTCCCCCTTCAAAAAAAAAAAAAAGACACAGAAAAAAAAAGAATTGAGAGATACAAATAACATGTTAGGCAAATGCATCCTTCTATTAAACATTTATTTTTCAAAATTAATAGCTAGCGTAGCACACTTCAGTTGAACTGAGCTCGGATGAACTTTGTGTACTAGAATATTAAATTTGGAGATCATCAATCTTCTCCTGAGATGACCCACCGGGGAATGTAAGAATCTATTTGTTTTTGTATTGATCCAGTATCTAAATACAGCTTTCATCCTCTAAGAAAATAAGAACTCCAAAGACTCAACAAATCACACTGTTAAAATGCTCCTGCTGAAGTGTTAAGATGATGATATGGGAATGAAAAAAGTTTTAGAAAAAAAGTCTCCAAGAATGGAGGAATACACCACATATTGGTGCTTGTTCATGCCACTGGCTAATGATCCATCTTACTATCCTTTACTAGGTTTAGACTGACAACTAAATTAGCTCATTGGAAAAAAATCTCCTGTAGGCAGTAAGCAAAAACCTGCCACCTAGATACACTGTAATGGAGAGGAACCTACAGATGGAAATGGAAAGCAGCAGTAGCTGAGAATTGATGCTGGAGGGATGTGCACAGAGGAAAGGCAAACAGAAGAGAAGATGCTATTAAAATTGGTTTGTCGCATGATAAGGTGACACAAAAATGTCAGGGAAACAGGAATATTGCAGATACAACATTTCATAATGGTTAGGATAAAAAGGGAGCTAACTTTATGAACATACAAATCTTTCTTCCAACCCACGAGAGCCAATTCTTCACTAATCTTACAATCCAGACTAACTATGGGAGCACATAAGGCAATTATGTCGAGGTAGTTATGGCATCACCTAGTGAAAACCTATGGGAAATTCATATTGCAATCCAGAGTAAATTGTTCTTACTTCGGAGCAAGGACTCCCCGTAGTTACTCTGGATTGCATCCTAAGTTTTAATCATGGATGAGGAAAACATCTCAGCAAGATTCCCCTTGATTCAAAATTTAAATGTGAGTAGTTTGGTGAAATGGTGAAATGAAAACACTTAGTTCTCTTTTATTTAGCAGGGGGAGAGTAACTGGCCCTACACACCCCAGCAATGTCTGTTCTAGTGGCTTCTGCTGGTGTTCTTTTTCACTTTAGATTGTGAGCCCTTTTGGGACAGGGACCCATTAGCTATTAATTTTTCATTTTCTTGTAAACCGCTTTGTGAACTTTTCAGTTGAAAAGCAGTATATAAATACTGTAGATGTAGATGTAGTTAATGCCAAAACACCCCTCTGGAGGACCCTCTTCTAAGTTCTCCTCCATTTAGGGTTGCCATTATATCTTCTAATGGTCCCCATAGTCTAGTAGCTATCTCACTTCAAGTACAACTCTGAAATTTTTTCCTCTACGTTTGTCTATTTATTTATTTAATGCAGTGATTTTCAACCAGTGTGCCATTGGTGTGCCATGGATAGTCCTCAGGTGTCCTGTGGGAATTTGGGGAGGGACATTCATTAATAGGAAAATTGGGGGATTTGAACAGTCTGGTGTGCTTTGTCAGTGGTAAAAACAGCTGATGGTGTGCAATGACAATTTCAGTGCCTTGTTAAGTGTGCTGTGAGATGAAAAAGATTGAAAATCACTGATTTAATGTGTGGCAAATACATGGACTTATGGTAAATCTGATGTTAATGACGTGTTTTGAGAGGCAGGAATTCCACATTGATGTCTGGCTGCCAACTGTCACCAGCTGCCAGTTCTTCAATGTAGTCTGGATGCCAGTTGTTGCTAGTTGTTTCATGCTATCTGGGGTGCACCACGAGGAGAGAAACTAGCATCACACCCTTTTCCTCCATGTTTCTCCCCTTCTTCCACTATCTCCCTCCCCTTTTAACAGTACAGAATCTGGGGAATTGAACTGTCAAATGCAACTCAAGCATTTGATGGAAATATAATCTGTATTCAGTCACTTCTGCCAGAATCAAGATAGGGCAGTGGAGTCCCTAGTCAACTGTCTCCTGAACTTCTCCCTGCCTCCAACCCTGATGTGGGTGGAGAATAGAAGACTGTTGTCTTCAACTTGGGACCCTGTCTGGCAATTCTCCCTCATAATGTGACAGTTCTCCATAGGTTAAATAGACCTTCTAAATCTATATATAAAAGAGAAAAGTCACTCACTGACTGACTGACTCACTGACTGACTCATCACCGCCCTGCCAAAACCGCTGGGCCTAGAAGCATGAAATTTGGGGATGGGTGTTCGTTCCATGACGGAGGGGTGCACTAAGAACCGGTTTTTGGAAATTCCAACCGGAAGGGGGTGAAAAGGGGCGCAACGTGTTTTGCTCCCTATACTTTGCATTGGAGAATTGCTGACTCATCAACATTCCGCCCCAACTGCTGGGCCTGAAGCATGGAATTCTGGGAGGGATCCTTCTATCACCTGAACACCCACCAAGAACCCATGTGGAGAAATTTAACCCTTCAGGGGCTGAAAAGGGGTCAACGTGTTTTTCTCCTATACTTAACATGGGAGACTGACCAACATCCAGCCAATTTGGTGCTCTCTGCCTGGTGCACTGGGGGGATGTTGTTCAGAGGAAGATGTTGCACTGGCGAGGATGCTGCGCATGGGAGAAAGTTGCGCATGGGGAGAAGTTGCGCATGGGGGGATGATGAGCATGGGGGAAGTTGTGCATGGGGGAAGTTGCGCATGGGGTGTTGATGCGCTGTGGGGGGATGGCCTATGGGGAAATGTTACTCCCGCAACACAGGTATGCTTTTCGCTAGTAACTATAATAAAAATATGGAAATCTGAAAAAAACAGCTGAATGACTATGAAACCTATACATCTACATAGTACTATTTTGCAACATATTAAACTTGGGATACATGGCTTTGAAAATTATATGTAAATTAGAGATTCAAAGAAATCCCATAAATTTCACAACACTGCAAATGAAAGATGCAGTGTATCTTCCCCCTTCCCCCAAAAGCAGATAATAACCCATGAACAGCAGGCATTTTCTGCTATCAGGAAGTAGCTGACATACTGTGATTAGCACATCTTCAATCATAATAACAGGCTCTTTGGTAAGCATGATAAAATGTCATAACTGCTATCGTTTTCCATTATTGGTTATATTTTCAGAAGTTACCCAAATAGTATACCTAGCAAAGTAATTTGCATTTCTAATCTTATGAAAACTCATTATCTGAGTCAGACAGAACTCCAATACAAGATTTGGAAATATACATGTTATGCTTTAATTCTTACATATACTTCTTATAATTCATCTACAAACTGGCAATAATAATCTCACATAATGTTTGACCGTTCTTTTTTGAGAATGAAGATAGCATATTAGCCATCCACCATGTATTTCATTGGCTATTTAAATAGATTTATGTTTTATATGCACACAGGCAGCCCAATCTTACCTAATTTCCCATGTGGAGATGCAGCAATTATCACAGGCAAAAGTCAAAATGGATCCATGCAAGCAACCCATGCAAGCATATCCCAGTGCCGTCAAATGAACCCCATCTCAGACCTGCTCTGCCCACCCCTTCCCCATCACTTCCCAATTTGCCCCAATGCCCCATTCAATGCCCACCTGGGGCAAGGCTTACCTGTTTCAGTGGGCCTCAATCACTCCAACAGCACAAATGGGAAGGCCTCAGCTTTCCCACTGGTGTGCCAGCTCCCTACATTTTCCCAAAGAAATTTATGGCGTTTTTGTGGAACATGAATTCCACCAGCACGGCACTGCTCTTCAGTAGGATTGGGCTGTAAACTCCCAATTTCCTTCCTTATTCCACTTCAGAGGTATGTCTCATGTCAGTATGGATGCAAGTCAGAATAGTTGACTTTTACTGGCTCAGGACTATTGCATCTGCATAAAACACCAGAATAGGTGGACTGAGCCTGCACTAAAGCAGCTATGCCACCATACATTAGACGTCCATAAAATAGAAATCTTACTCGGTATACAAAGAAGAAACACAACTGTGTTAAATGGAATTTACTTCCAACAAAGAAAGCATACAATGTTCTGGTTGTGCAATTTCATTGTGACTTTTCTATTTTCATTCTCAACTTTAGCTACTTCTGAAAAGCTGCAATTGTTTTTATATGACCTCTGAACCTAATTAGAGAAGACACAGATTTTAAAAGGTTTATAAATTCTGGTCTTTGCTACCATGCAGGTATTATATGTCACAGTGAACTAATGTGTCAAAACAAAGTCAACAAGACCATCTTGCCACAGATATCCACTGTAATTCCACCTTTCCACTTAGCTGCAAATACCTAGAGGGCACACCATTCTCTGTTAATGGAATATGACCTGCAGGGCCATGATAGTTATTAAAATGATCCTTCACCCTCTCTACCTTATTGAGATCATTTAGCAACCTTATACTCTTAAAAGTATATCCAGCTCCTTCGAATCAGTGGGAATTTGTCAATCCCTTCATCGAAATACTTGATGAAGACATTGAACTGAACCCCAGGACTGACCTCTGAGAATCCCTATTTGATAACTTATTCCATTCATTATTACCCTTTTAATGTGCTCTTTACACCAGATCTATACCAATTTTAAGAAGTTCTTCTAGTTCATATTTCTCAAACTTCCTTATGAGGCTATCACCACAGACTGGGTTGAAAGCTTGGCTGAAATCAGGACATACAGTACAGATTAGGTTTACTGCTATTTTATCTACCTAGATATTTATTTTTACGAAATTTTAGACATTTACTTTTCAAAATCTTACCCTTTTTTGACTAAATATTACTAATTTATTCTGATCTTTCTTGTAAACAAAGAGAGCCCATTCAAATAAATAAATAAGTAAGTAAGTAGGTAAGTCTTGGGCCAATAGTCTTCCTAGTAACTAGATCTTTCACATTGTAGTGCAGTGGGCAAACACCTTAAAATTGGAGGCCAGCATGCTGTTACTGAATTCTATTATAATGTTATTGAAATGCGGTTAAAGATACAATAAACTACAGAGCCACGTTTCCTTGCAATGAACATTTTTGTATTCATTTTGTAAGACTTCTTCAAAATATCAGTTTTGGCCTACCCCTAATATTGGCGTTCCCTGATGAATGTAATGGTAAACAGGAGACCATATTTTCAGAACGTGACTCTGTCAACTTCCCATTGACGTCAAAGGTCAGTTCTTCCTCAGTGGCACTATAAACAACTTGATTAGGAAATAGGTATATAAATACAACTCCTGAAATGAGCAGAAGTGTTGCAACAGAAAAAGACCATCTTTCAGCACAACATTTTGCAGCACAACTGCAATGTAAGTAAATATTTTGCAAGAAAAAAATGTAGTGAGCATCAACCATCCAGAAAAAGACAGTTTTGTAAAACAGGAAAAATACTTAAAAATACCTCAACAATAGCCAACAAGAGTATTGTTTTCCTACTTTATTTCATTTCTTTCTTTCTCTTCAGTAAATGAAGAGAACCGGGAACAAGGAAATTTGAACCACAACCATCACAATCCATCTTTTGTTGCCTAACTTGTCAAAAGAAGAGCAGTTCAAGTGAGGCTGTTGTTTTCAGCATGATCAAGTTGCAGACTCTAAATACAATAAATTTATTCCATCCAAAATAACTGAAATCTCTTTACATGCATTTCATTGAGCCAGTGACTACCATTCCACTCCTCAGAGAATGAGGCAGTTAAAAGTTATTTATTAATCATTATGCTGAAGAAAATGGCAATAATTGGCTACACTAAGATTTTCCTTGACTGCCAGCAATGAGCTAATGAATTTAACTCACTTGTACATGTTAACACTGCTATAAATGCTATAAATGCAGTGCTATAAATGCTATAAAATATGATAACATATTTTAAAGCAAGCTGCATATGATTCATACGCAGAATCATATCAAAAGATCAACATAAATGTATATGATCTCACCTCTATTAGTATATATCCCAAACATTTTAAATTCATATACATTAATACATTTTATGTTACTTAAAGCCTGAAGTAATTAATCATCCAATAATGTACATCAGTGGTTCTCAAAGTAGGGTTGGTATCCCTTTGGGGGTTCATAACTTCATTACTGGGGGGGTCGCAAAATGTTGTGGGCTGCCATTTTGGAATCTGGCACTAGCCACCATTATTTTAGAATGGGGTACACAGGCTGTCCTGGGAGTAAGTCTCATCCAACACAATGGGATTTATTTCCTAGTAGATATGGAAGAGCTCTGACATGCATCACTTCCCTGTTTGACAGGCATCACTTCCCTGTTTGATGTCTCTTCTGGCCATATGTTCAGGTTGACGAACATGTTCATGTTCATAGAGATGGGAGTCCTGGACAGATTGTCATTCTCAGAAGGGGGTTAGGGGCTGAAATACTTAAGAACCACTGGTGCACACTGGTGGTTGTATGAATCAAGTCAGTAACTTTAAAGCACACATAATGAATAGTGCCCCATCTCAACTGTTTATTAATAAAATCTATATCTTATCTTTCTATAACGCATTCAAGAAAGCATATGAAATTTGGCTCTGAAATTGCTGTAAATCAGGGTCTCTAAACTTTTTGGCCAGAAGGCTACATCAGATACCTGGCACAGTGTTGAAGGCCAGGGAAAAAATTTAAATATAAAATTTAAATAAATTGGGCTCAAATTTCTAGGATTTTTTCAAGCACTTCAAACATTCAATTATGTAATGTTAGATATTGGTGTATAGAAACTTTATTGGGTCCATGTACTGAGTTTATTCATTAGTGAAGAATAAGTGACAATATGCCTACACCTAGAAAACTGTAGTTATACAAGCCAAATAATAGATACTTATTCACCTCATCATTTAGTTACAATTTTTAATTAAACCTTCTTGCCTTCACAGTAGAACGGCAACAAGAAATGTGTGAGCTATTAAAAGAATCCAAATATGATGCAGGAAACAAACAGTAACCTTTTGTCCTTTAGTATCCAGAAGTTGCCTTTTTCTCCTGTATTATATAAGTTTTTCATATAAAAAGGGTGCATCATTTTAAAGGGTATCCACCTACCCAAAGAGAGGGCCAGAGCTGAATAATAAAGGAGGAAGGACAGGATTTGTTAACCTCCACATCTACAGCTATAAACCGAATCTGTCAGGCAAAGAAGTTTATTTCACCCTAAGGCAAGAATATTTTCCTGCACCATTATGGATGACAAGCCTTACTCTGTAACCCATCATTGAAGTGTCAGGATTTTGTTAAAAAAATTGCCACAACATGCTTGGTTGTCCTGCCCTACGGTGATGTAGGAGTAACTGTGCCTTCAATATGCTTAATGTCATTCCTGCCCTTTGTTTTTTCCTCCCAGAATTTATGGGCCTTTTTGTCCCTTACTGAATTCACATAACTGAATGATGAGCTTATTCCAGATAGCCAGAGGAGACAGGAAGAGACAAGTCGCATTTCCTAGATACATGTTGACTAATACCAGGGAAGAACAGAAGCATTTCCAAAATAACGTATTGTTCTTCTACAGCAGTGGTTTCAGATTCTCTGCTTAACCACTGGTAACTCTAGTTTAGGGATCCGGCTACAGAGAAATCAGCTAGAGCAAGGATCTCCAAACCCCGGCCCACAGGCCGGATGCAGTCCTCAGGTAACCACAATGTGGCCCTAAGCAACACCTTTAACCAGACCTTGGGCAAGCCTTGTAATCCACGCCAATACATTCTTATATGTAAATTTATTCAAATTTATTCAAATTAGTTGTCTGGCCCCCGACATGGTGTCAGAGAGATATTTCTGCCAAAATGTTTGGAGTCCCCTGAAGAAGCATATGGAAAAAAAAACTTGGCTATATGTATTGATCCGTACCCAAGATCTGAACCAAATACAACAATAGCTATATACAGTAATGTGTAAAATCCTTCAAGCTTTGTATTTTGTGTGATGTAAATATACAAAGTTGTGATTGTGATCTGTGTAAAGCTGTTTGGATTTTTGTACCATTCCTAGATCGAGGTATGGTGAGACCCAGTTGGTGCCTGCAGAAAAAACAGGGAATGTTGAGAATTCCACAATCTTAGATCTTAGATTATGGTTGAGAATTACTGACGTCTTCTTCCTAGAGCCAACTATCAACAAGGGAGTTCACCTTCACTTTTTTCTTCTCTTCCTGAACAGGTTCCTTCTGTTCCTTTCCCATCCAAGGGATGAACTGCTCAGATTTCCAACTCTTTCCCCTCCATCATACATAACACTTTCCATTTTTGGAATAGAAACAAAGCAAGCAATTCAATCACAATGACCTCCTACAAGACCCTTGTTGACTATTTCTTTAACCAGCAGGTGCTAATCTTGTTGACATCAGAGCGAGCAGGTAAAGGGGCTATGAGAGTCCTCATCTTCAGTCCTGAAAATAATGTCTTTATATATCGGCAGTAAAATGGCTGCACTAAAGATCATGAATATGGCTACCACTAACAAGATAATTATGTGGAAATACTCAGTAGGGAATCTTATTTTCCTGATGGATCAATAAACAGGATTTGAACATGAATTCAGCTCTAAAGACACTCGGAGGCCCAACTTCTATATAATGAGATGATTTTTTTTTAAATCAGTCCTCAAGCCCCAAGTATTACGTTATAGTCAACCAGGAAAATAAAGTAAACCTATCTCATTTTAGTCCCTACTTCACTCCTTACCAGTTGTTACCAATCCATGGATGCAAAGGGGGATACTTCTCAAGGTACATAAAAGGGAAATACAATTCCACCAGAATGCTCTCAATCTGATGATGCAGAGCTCAAAAAATACTCCAGAAGGCAGTTCACCCATTAGAGTAAAAAGGATAAAAACAAAGGCTTGAACAGTTAATAAAAGCAACACTTCTTTTCAAGTCTTGTAAAACTCGATGAGTTCCAATCATGTCGTTTTTTCAAATGTGTGTCCCAGCACTAAACAGTTTGGGAACTTCTGATCTAAACCATTTTTTGGTACTTTTGGTATTTTTTGATACTAATTTTTGGTACTATTACTTATATACTGCATGATGAAGATTTATTTCACATAGTTGTATCTAAAGAAGTTACAGATTTGCAAGAATGTTTATGTCTTCTGACAGAGGACCCAAATCCAATTTTCCATCACTGGCGTAGCTGCAATGCAGCTCTGAGGTAAAGGAACAAGAATACCTTCACCTTGAGGCCTTTACCTCCTTTTCCTTGAGCTGTTCCCCCACTTTAGAATGTATATACAGTACCACATTTGAACAGCTATATCAGAGCAGGGTGCCCATTTGATCAGAAATGCCTGGAGACCTCCAGTAAAATGCAGGACTTACTGGCAAACCCCCTCTTTTACCAGGTTCCAAGCACTTCCCTGGTCTCCCCTTTAAATTTTGCGTGCAGCTATATTTGCGCGAGGCTCTGGGGCTCTTCATTGTGGGGCTCCTACCCCACCGGATTGGCCAGCATCGTGTAGGCCACCTAGTCCCACCCACCCACCACTCGCCCACCAGCCCATGCCACCCTCTCGCCACCTCCACAGGCCAGGGTGACCAGACCAAAAATTCAAAATTCCTGACCTGGTCACTTTAAAAAAACTGGTCACTTTATTTAAAAAAACCAATGAAGGACACCCAACATTTTGTCCTACATTTAAAAAAATTTCTTGGTCTGGAGAGTCCTGGGGGGTGTGGGAGGGTAACTGGGGGCACTGGGGGGCACTGGGGACTCTTTAGGCTCAGTAGCAGTTAGATGTGACTAACCGCTACTAAGCCTAAAGAGCCCCCAGTGCCCCCAGAATGCCGGACAAGGGTGCCATTGGACCAGACAGTCCGTTCCAATGGCCAAATTCCAGATGAGTCCGGGCATATGGTCATGCTGCCACAGGCCTTATGAAGCGCCCACACCAGCCTATGCCATCCCCTTGCCAGCTGGCCCAGCAGCCCACCAACTGCTGCACTGCTTCTCTAGCTTCACCAGCTGGCAGACCTCCCCAGTGGCCACCTCTCCAGTCTCGCTGGCCGGCCCGACACTCCTGCTGCTCCAGTGCAGTGGAGCCAGCCAGCAAGGTTGGAGAAGTGGCAAAGCAGCTGCTAGGGAGGACTGCCGGCCAGCAACTTACAGTGTGCAATACAGCAGCTGCTGGGGCACCAGGCTGGCTGGAGAGGTGGCTGCTGGAGAGAACAGCTGCCAGCCCACGCCACCCCCTCACCGCCTCCAGAGGCCTCCAAGCCAGGTCGTGTCATTCCCTCGCAGCCTCTGATGGCCTCTAAAGGCCCCTGCGCCACTCTCTCACCACCTCTAGAGGCCCCATGCCACCCCCTCCCCACCTCCAGAGGCTCTCCCACCAGCCTGTGCCACTCCCCCACTGCCTCTACAGCCCCGCCGCTGCCTTTGGAAACAAGCCGCTGCCACCCACCCAAGTAAGTGTCCCCGCTCAGCAACTTACCTTTCCTCTCCTCATCCGTCTACCTACCTATCCCCTCCCCACTCAGATTGCTACCTATCCTATCACCTACCCATCTACCTACCTTTCCCATCACCCACCCATCTACCGATCTTTCCCCTCCCTACTCATATGCCTACTTATCCCATCACCCACCCAGCTACTTACCTTTCCCCTTACACCTTACCTTTCCCCTTACCCTTCCTATCACCCACCCACCTACCTTTCCTCCCACTCATATTTCCTGCCACCCATCCACCCATCTGCATGGCTTGTGTTGCTGCAAACTGCTTTGATGGCATCTTACATGTATGTATCAGAACCATGTATGTTGAAGTCACTTGCATGGCTTGTATTGCTGCAAACTGCTTTGAGGACATCTTACATGTATGTGTCACGATCATGTATGTTAAAGTAACTTGCACGAGTTGTGTTGCTGCAAACTGTTTTGAGGGCGTCTTACATGTTTGAATCAGAATCATGCATGTTAAAAGTTCCCAATTTTAAAAGTCTTGAAATTAAATACAGGAAACCAATATGAGTATTTTTGCTTTATTTTAACATGTCCTACATTCATCCTACATTTTTGGGGTGTCTGACCTTTTTTTAAACTCTGTAGGAATTTTGGTTTGGGGACAAGAATTTTGGGGAGCTTGGGGGGAATTTTGGGTTTGGCATCTGGTCACCCTGTAACAGAGCTGAAATGTTGGATTGGACCACAGAATTTATAAACCCCTTTCCTTTGACAATTATCTTGTCTCAGTCTATGTATCTGTGACCAAATTCATGATCATGTGTAACCATGCACTTAATTTTTGTGGTTAGTATCACATTCCTATGTCAAGACTAATAATAAAAAGTAATTTTAAAAGTTTCAGTAAAGTGTTTTTTTTAAGTAACGTAAAAAGGATCTGGTACCCCTTGGGAGAGAAAGGTAGTATAAATATGGTAAGTATAAACAATTTCAATGATGCATCCAGACCATACAGAACTGATGCCATAAAGTAGTAACATTTCTATTTCCACATTTTATGTTGATCAAAGGAACCATTTTAAAACAATCACAACGGTAAGAATTCGGCATGATTGCTAATGGGTTGGAGCCAATAATAGTTTTAAAAAACACACAAATATCTTATTTTGCAGAATTTATTACAGAACTAGCGAAAGGCGTACACGCGTTGCGGGAGTAAAATTCCCCCGTATGCCATCCCCCCCATATGCATCAACCCCCATGGATAACTTTCCCCCAGGCGTAACAACCCCCATGCGCAACTTCCCCCATACACATCAACCTCCCATGCGCAACTTCACCCATGCGCATCAACCCCGCATGCACAAGTTACCCCATGCGCAACTTTCCCCCATGCGCAACTTCCCCCATGCACATCAACCGCCCATGCACAACTTTCCCCATGCGCATCAACCCCCCATGCGCAACTTCCCCTATATGCATCAAACCCCATGCGCAACTTTCCCCATGTGCAACTTCCCCCATGCACAACTCCCCCATGCGCAACTTCCCCCATGCGCAACTTTCCCCCATGCGCAACTTTCCCCCATGCGCAACTTCCTCCCATGTGCAACTTTCCCCATACACAATTTTCCCCATGCGCAACTTCCCCCAGGCGCAACTTCCCCCAGGCACAACTTTCCTCCATGCGCAACTTCCTCCTGTGCGCAATTTTCCCCCATGCGCAACTTTCCCCCGTGCACAACTTTCCTCCATGTGCATCATCCCCCCCATGCGCAACTTCCCATATGCACAACTTTCCTCCCATACGCAACTTCCCCCATGCGCAACTTTCCTCCATGCGCATCATCCCCCCATGTGCATCATCCCCCATGCACAACTTTCCTCCCATGTGCAATTTTCCCCGTGCGCAACTTTCCTCCTGCGCGCAACTTCCCCCCACGCGCAACTTTCCCCCCACGTGCAACTTTCCCCCCACGCGCAATTTTCCTTCCATATGCAACTTTCCCCCTGCGCAACTTTCCTACATGTGCAACTTTCTTACATGCGCAATTTCCCCCATGCGCAATTTCCCCTCATGCGCAGCATCCTTGCCAGCGCAACCTCTTCCTCCGAACAACATCCCCCAGTGCACCAGGGTCTGAGCACTGAATTGGCTGGATGTTGTTCAGTCTCCCATGTTAAGTATACTGTTAAGTATACAGAAACACGTTGCCCCCTTTTCAGCCCCTGAAGGGCTAACTTTCTCCACATGGTTCTTGGTGGGAGTTCAGGTGACAGAAGGAACTCCCAGAATTCCATGCTTCAGGCCCAGCAGTTGGGGCGGAATGTTGATGAGTCAGCAATTCTCAATGCAAAGTATAGGGAGGAAAATGCCTTGCGCCCCTTTTCACCCCCTTCCGGTTGGAATTTCCGAAAACCGGTTCTTAGTGCACCCCTCCCTCACGGAAGGAACACCCACCCTAAATTTCACGCTTCTAGGCCCACCGGTTTTGGCAGGGCGGTGATGAGTCAGTCTGTCAGTGAGTGAGTCAGTGAGTCAGTCAGTGAGTCAGTCAGTGAGTGACTTTTCTGTTTTATATATATAGATAAGCAAGTTTCATGAGATGTTAACAGTCTGAATGAAAGTTAGGTGAAGAAGGTTTTGGAAAAATAAGAAAACAGTCAAAGGACTATTACACTAAGCTGCAAAAAGGAATTTTAAACATCAGACCCACCTAGCCGTCCTTCAGAACACATCTTTTAAAAAGTACTGGTAATTAGGAAACTGCCCTTCAGGGATCTACAGAGCTGACGAGCAGCCTGTAGCAGATCAGTGATTGATGTGAAAGTCCCAAAAGCAGGCTGGTGATGGATGAGGCAGTCTCCACCATGCAGCCCAACAAGGATGGCAAAGAAAGCAGCCTGCAGCCAAAGAGGGATGAGGAGACATGCCTTGCAACACATCAATAACAGGGTGAACAGAAGGTTCCCCAGTTGCCACAAATTTTTAAGCCTTGCTGATAAATGCAACAATCACAAGCCAGTTAGTCCCTCCTTTTGCAATCACAGGAGACCTAATTTAACCCCTGGAGTGTAATTAATTGGGCCACCTCTCATAGGGAAGATTTATAGTCATACAAAGTGGGAAGTATCAGTGTACTGAAAGCGGTAAGATATACAACCACTTTTTTTACTGGGGACCAGCAGGACCCTCCAACAGAGCTGGAAGGGTTTCATACAAATTGGGCTTCATAATAAACTGACTGTTGATACACTTAGCAGCAATGGGTTTCAGCAAATTCAGAAGAATTAGAAAAATCTTTTGTTTGCAAAAATAAAGTCACTTTATGCCTCTCATATGGAAGCAATCCACTGAGCAGCAGGAACCCACTTATATGGAATAAACCATATACAGATTAATTTCCAGTAACAATGCAGTGTCCACATTACAACAACCTAACAACGTAACAAATTAGCAATGCTATTATTGGAAGTTGTTTTATCAAAGAACGACAACATTTGAAATTTTACAGGATTGGAATTATGGTAATACACTGTGTTTTGTGACTGTCCAATACAGTACATTCAGGAAGCACTCAATTAAAAAGAGCTCTTTATATTTATATTTTATGTTTATAGTAAACATGTTTATAGTATTTTTTTTCTATTCACCTAATACCTGCTGACGCCAGTTTGGGGGGTCTGCCTTGTGGAGCATATGCTGAGCTCAAGGTGCACAGGATCAGGACCATTCTGGAAGGTTTGCACTCCCTTGGACTGACCTTCCACACCAGCCAAGACATGCTTGCTTACTCATGAGTAAACACAGCTCTGCAGTTTCACCTTCAAAAGGGTTTAACGCAGTGGAGCTTGGAGGAGGGGCTTCCTTATGGGATGACTAGTGGGGGCTGCATTCATTGGATCAGGACCAGATTCCTCTCAGCCTGTCCTTTCCAATGCAATGATCTAAGGCAAATTTGCCTACTCTCGAGTAAGGGTGCAAATGCTTGGTTTCAGTTGCCACAGAGATCAATGCAATTATCAGGGGCTTCTTTCTGGGGTGACTTTGGAGCTCCAATCCTTGGATCAGGACCAAAAAACTGCAGACTATGGCAGCTTTGTCTTCTCATGAGTAAAGCCGTGATTGACGTGATTTACATTTTCACTTTCCAACAGAGCTAAATTAATACTTTTTATTTTGGCAGCACAATCCAGAACAACTAATCCGTCCTCATAAGAGCCCTTGGGTTGCCCTAACTATCACTAGGGTGGAGCAACTGCATGATGCTCCACTCCAGTTACTCTGGAAAAGGCTTAGGGCAGAGCAAGGCAACATAGGGTGCCCTAAGAGAGGTGGACCTGCTCTGCCCTAAGCAGTTCAGGAGAGGCATGCTGAGGGCATGCTTAGATTGCTGAGGGCAGAGCAGTTACTCTGTAACCAGAGCCTGTTTCCAAGGCAGAAACACCCTCTTCCAGCTCCCCAGAGATATACCACCTCAGGAGCAGATATAGTAAGGAGCAGTCCATGATAAGGCCCGAGTAAGAATGGCAGTGTTGACCAAAAATCTGAGTTCTTGGCCAGCCTAGCTGCAACCCTTGCTTCTCAAACTCAGGATATGAAACAACTACGGCTGCCCACAAACCTCAGGATACAGCAGGCCACTCCAAGAAGCCCCTTGTATTCACTGTAGAATGTACTGGCATCTCATCAGGGACTCCTTATCAGGCAGGCACCCAGTGTCGTCACCAGACTGGTGCAGCTGGTGCGGGCTGCATTGGGTGAAACGCTCTGTATGGGGTGATGTGCCGGAGGAGTTTGACAGTCCTTTGGCAGACCCCGGGCGTCAGCGTACGCATTCAGGCCTGCTCCAAGGCGGAGCACCAGCCAGAAGCTGCCACTTGTCCTCGGAGCTGGAGCGAATGGCCAGCTGATGTGCACTGCGCAGAAACACAATGAGTATGCAGAACAGCTTCAGAGGAGATTTCCTTAGAGCGGAGGAAGTCCGCGCCTCTGCACGGCCATTTGGCCTCGCTCAGGAGGCAGAGTGGCAGCCAAATACTTTAGGAAGAGTACTGCACAGGCACCAACTCTGACACCTGCACAATCTCCTCTGAAGCTGAAAGGCTTCAGAAACAACTGCACAAGCGCCAACTATGGCGACTGCGCAATCCAGGTAGGGGGGTGCACGCATCCCAGGGATGACACACAGACTTCTGCACCGGGTGATACGCAGAGTCATGTCACCATTGTAGGCACCACAGCTGTTCCTTGTTCAGTGTGATCTGAGGGGTGTCCTCCCCATGTGTCAATTACTTAGCATGCTGTGGAGCAGTAAGGGCAGCCCAGGCTTCCTGACTCTCTGGATGCAGCATAATTTTCTGCTCTGGATACAGAATAGTTAGGAGAGAGCAGTTAGGGCAGAGCAGCTGAACTTGCTCTGGATTGTGCCCTTAGTTTTTTTGCCCATAACCTTTGATAGGAAGGAGATACTTCAAAATAGGATGTTACATCTTATTCTGCTCTTCAATAAACATCCAACAACATATGGCATAATAGGGTAGTGCACACTGGTTACCTGTGCAGGACTTACCCCCTAACAAAGCCCCAGGGGCCTCCGCATCTGAAGGAGTTTCTCTGAAGGCTTGGGAGGCTGCATGAACTTTCCTTATGAATGCGCATTTGAACTGGTTTGATGTTCACTCCCTTTCTCTGAGTTAGAAAGTGTTTATGAACTGATTTGAATTCATTCCTAAGTTCCATCTCTAATACAGGCCGCAATTCTAACCACCAATTAGGCCGGCCCAAGCCCCAGCACAAGTCCTGTGATGGCCTGGGGGTGTCACAAAAGTGCTGAAAGGCTGTAATCCTAACCTCCAATTCGGTTTGCCTAAACCCCAGCGTAAGTCTTGTACTGATCTTGGCGTATCACAAAAGTGCCTTAAGACACTTCTGTGCCACTCCTGGAGGAGGGTTAGCCCAGTGTACAGACATGTGCTTGCCTCACCGTGTCTACATCACCATTGGAACAGTTGTGCCATCCCAGGTTAGGATTGCACCCTTATTAATTTATATGAATTTATGTAAGGTATTCTAATTTGAAATGTAAATCAATTCCTTTTTCTACTGTTCCCGACCACAGTGTCACAGAAATGATGTGGCCCTCCTGCAAAATATTTGGACACCCGATGTGGACCATCAACTGCAGAGGGATAGTCCAAACAGAACTATTTGATTTTTTGCACACAGCGCTTTTTTGACTGAGCACAGTGCCAAAGTATATAGGCTGCAATCCCACACACACTTTCCTGAGAGTAAGTCCTATAGCACAGAATGGGACTTACTTCTGAGTAGATATTCTTAGATTGCACCCTATGACATTTCCCTATGCAAAATGGAGTAAAGAGAAGTTCAGGAAACACTAATGTGACAAAGAAAGCACCCCATCAGAAGAGAAAAAGAAAAAAAACTACAGATTCTGCTGTATGTTCTTCTGGATTGGAACCTTATGCTCAATGTGACCCTGATCTCTACTCATGATTAATCACTGAAGTTTTAAACACACATAATTAATTGCTTTAAAACACAATAACTGAGAGAAAGTTTTAAAGTTTATTCTCTCAAGTCAATAGGACTTACATATACCATAACTAGTGGTGGTATGCCTTATTCTATTAAAATCAACTCAAATATTAATAAGAATCACGTCTACTGATCCAAGCAGAAAAATAAATTAAGAGTAATAATCCAAAGGATTATGAAGCTGAGGTTAGTGCATAACCTTTTAATGAGCAGAACATTTAAAGACTGATGACACAGTATATTTTCACTTGGCAGTAATTTAGTGTAGAAGTTCACACATTGATTACTTAAAAGGCCATTCAATTTTATTTCATATATTTAATTGTTCTATCTGCTTGGTAAATGGTACATGGCCTGAATCAAGCACAAGATTATTTTATTAATTTGGCATCATTTAAAAATACACTTGCCCCAACTCACTGGTTCACGTGCCCTCTGCATGCCCTTCAGATTTTTCAAAGCCATGCGGATTATACAGTACATTTCCCATTAACACTAAACCTGAAATCCTACAAGTGCTCAGTATCTTAAGACTAAACCTAACCCCTCCAGGTGCATGGAACAAAAAGGCAATCTTACCATTCCCAGGGAGCTGCTCAGTGAAAACAAAAAGAGAAATTATAGACTTATTCAGAAAAACGCAGCCTCTTTAGCTATTTACCTTTTTAAGAAGGGATGTTTATTAACCGCACCATTTTTGGCCTATATTAAATTAGCTGTTATAAGGTCTCAAAGTAATGTTCAAGAAAGGTTAGCAGAAGGCGCTTTCCACAAAGCTCTCAGGTATAAGTTTAGCCTGAAAATACAATTCAGTTAAACAAGTTCTACAATGCATCTACTCCTTTTCAATGGGAAGGATTTTTTTTTTTGCTTTGCTTTGCCTAAATACAAGCCTTACATCCATTTCCTGCCCACCACTTATGCGTCCCAAATTCAACGGGAAATGCACTAAAAATGCCCTCGTTTCTCAGCACTTTCAAGGATTTAATTTATCAGGCATAAAATGTTTCCGCTTCATAGCATCTACTGACACTTAGAACACAATCCTAACCATGTCTACTAAAAAGTAGGCCCCATCGTGTTCAATGGGTCTTACTTCCAGGAACATGCTGTTAGGATTGCGGATTTAGAGAAAGGAACTTCTTTGCATGCTCAAAAAATACCTGTACAGCATATTTTCTTACAAATAATTATATCTGAGAGAAAACTTTCCACAGTCCCAGTCATTAAAAACACATCTGGAAGTGACCTGATGACTTAATTTTACCCCACTACCTTACCTTACAATGCCGTAACCACAGCGCAATCCAATCTAGCTGTTATGATGGTGGATGATCCACCATCCTAGGTACTGATGTGGCCAACACTCCACCACAGCCATGCACTATAGGGTTTCTTGCAAAAACAGCCATAGGCTCTGTACTCACACCAATAACTTCCTGACGCCCCAAAGGAACATGTATGGTGATGGAGAAGATAAGGATTGGGGCAGGGAATAGAAAAGGATACAAGAGGCAGCAGCACATTCCAAGATCCTATTCTTCCATCCTACATCCAGAAGTCCTCTCAAGAGCCTCCCCAGCACCTGCCCCTAGAAGTCTCCTTACACTTAGGCCAGCAAAATTGATCTGAAGTCCGAGGAGTCCGAGGAGTCCCATTGGAGGCCAAATGGCCTGCAGAGAAATAAATTTATTTATCTTTGCTGTACTACTTTGTCGACCTGACCACAGCATGCAGCACACATTCCTTCAGCAGTGATGCATGTTTTGGGCTAGCAGCAGACAGGATTGTGCCATCAGTGGAAGAAGCCTACATATAGGCAACAGAATTCAGTCTGCACTGGTTCAGTAGTAATTGTGTCAAAAGAATTTTCCAGTAGAAAACCAACATAAATCCCATATATTATTGAGTCAGTAAATGTGCAGTCCTTATTTATGCCAGAGAGAATGCCCCAGCTAAGCTAGCCTATGGTAGGCCTATCTGAGCCAACAGTAAGGCCAAATCCTCAGGGCTATGAGGCCTCTAGGCTGACCAAACTGACTCACCTGTGGACAGCCTCCTCAGAAGCCATTCAGGTGTGACCAGCACTCACTTCTGGCCATGTCTGGAAGGTCTTTCAAGGGCCCTCTTCCATCGCCACTGCTTGGCGATGTTGAGCACGAGGCTAATGAAGATCCCTTGTATTTGATTTCAAATCACAATTGCCCTACAATCCAGAGTAACTACCGGAAGACGTAAGAGACATGCTGGGTGCAATCCAGAGTAACTATGGGGAGGCCTTGCTCCGGAGTAAGAAAAATTACTCTGGATTGCAATATGAATTTCCCATAGGTTTTCACTAGGTAGTGCAGTCACTATGGGTGCACTTAATGTCTCATACGTGCTCCCGCAGTTATTCTGGATTGTAGCTTTACTCAGGATTGCTCTATGCATTTCCCATAAGTTTCCCATAGATGGCACCATAACTACGTCGGTGTAAAAGGTCCCGTAGTTACTCTGGATTGTTGCCTTTGTTGCACCTACATTGCAATAGAATAAACACACTAGTAAAACAAGGCCAAAACAGAGTTGAAATGTATGCCTTGAAGTATAGTCCAGCGAGTCTGAACTATAATAAACATTGTTGCAATTACACAAGCTTTTATTGATTCTGCGCCATGATAGAATAACTGTTACCCTAATAAGATTCACATCTGACTTCATTTTTACATTTCACAAATAGTTTACCTGGAACATTTACAAACAAATCAATTAATATTGACCTAAAGATCAATCTGTGCACAATATGAGAAACAGGTTTTTGAACTACTTGATGCTCTCAACTGAAAGGCTTCACCTTCTCTGAATTAAAGTTAATTTACTTCAAAGTAATTCATGGCATTCAAACTTTAATTAAAAACGATATTTAAAAAGTCTACTGGGACTATAGAGCACAGTAACCCAGATTGGGCATCTTGGACTTCATGTGCACCTCGCACATATGGTTTCTATTAAAATATTTTAAAATACTCCTGATCTGTATCACCCACACATACACTTCAAGAGCTAAAATACATATTGTTACATGTCCTTAAGGGTCAATTAGTTCTTCATTACCCATTATTCCATAACATCAAATCACCTACTTTAAACGCATACAGAATCTCATACACAAAAGAAAGAGTAAAAGAAATTATCAGCATATCTAAATGCAAAAATTCAGACATTCTAAATTTGAAAAAAATGTTTCAGAATATAATTAATGGGTCTTTTAAGGGATTTGAATTACTAGTACCTGGCATAGTTTTTATTATTTTTCTTAATTAAATGAGCCAGTACTTTATGTTAGTTAGGCTGCAATCCTAAAGACACTTTCCTGTGAGTAAGACCCATTGAACACAATGGGGCTTACTTTTGAGGAGGCTGAGGTCCATATCCTAAAGTCAAATTAAGCCCTTTGCTCTGGAGCAGTTAAGGTGACTTTCCATAAGATAACACTAGAGGGTGATGTAACTGTGTGGACCCATAACTGCTCTGGATTTCGCCCATATTTAGGACTGCACCCATAAAGTCAAAATTTAAGAACCGCATGCTTTCAAAGAAAGTTGACTAGCCATGTAGTTCTCAACTGGAGGAACCGCAATAGCTTCTTCAATAGTAAGGCATGGAATGATTAGGAACGAGGTCTTTTTGGTTGAGGCACCTCATCTGTTGATCTCCTCCATTTACCTGATTTGCCAAACCAGATGGATTGTAGACATCCAACAAACCCCCAAATCCAGAGTAACTATGGGAGCACATAAGAGACTTTACGTGCACTCATAGTTACTGCACCACCTAGTGAAAACCTATGGGAAATTCATATTGGAATCCAGAGTAAGTTGTTCTTACACTGGAGCAAGGACTCCCCGTAGTTGGATTTTGCCCAAAGACTCTTTTTTGTTGTTTTGCCTTGTAATATCTTTATTACAAGGCATTATCTTTATTAGTGTATTATCTTTATTAGTGGTTGCTTTTAACAGATCCAATAGTGGTCCATATGTGTGTATGTTTTAAATGTTACTGTATATAATTTTAAAAAATTGATTCTGTAAGCCACCTGGGGAACTACAATTTGAAAGGGAGGATTGAACTATGTAGATAAATAAGTTCAACCCTATGGAAATCCCAGACTATACTTGAAACCTGCTATTTTCCCCCCTATTTCCAAGCTATTCTGACAAAACCCCAAATTTTAATGATTAAAAATGCAAAGAATTTTCACAGCATCAGTCCGCTCTGAGGCCATTAAAGAGGCAGCAAGTCTTGGAAGCCTATCTGGCATGCTGCCCGGCATATTTATTGCTACTTATAAATTAGACACTTGTGCAGGAGTGCAATTTTTATGTAGGCTTTGTCTAAATGAGCCTAATAACAGATGACCAAATAGGGGTGTTATGGGCCTGCTAAATAATTATGCTATACCGGAGACTGCTTGTGAAACTAACAACAAGGAAGAAAACCACCACAAATCATGTTAAAAAGAGCAGCTTGTCAAAACTTTCCACAAACAAAAGTACATAAAAATGACAAATATGAAATCAGGACAAAATAATTCACAACATACACCAGTGCAAGACTAAAAATACCTTGAGTGACTCTTTGGTGTTGTGGAATATTAATAGCTAATTTTTGTGTTGTGTGCACAAGTTTAAACCATTCAAAGACAAACTGTGGCAGCCATTAAAGTTTTTGCTGCCTTACCCAGAAATTGCTGATTGTGCCATAGATAATAGAAATTTTCTTCACTGAAAAAACAGGTATGTACTTTCTACAGGCTCTCAATAGATGCAAGTAGCTGTCCGCCCTCCACGTTGTGTCTCTTACCCTACTTGCACAATTTTTTAATCTATGCATTTTAATCTTGCATAAATAACATGAAGTAGAGGTATATTGGTAATCCTGAGCTCAATCCTGAAGTTCCCACAGGCTGGCATTGTGTCCCTTATGCTGGCATGGGAGTATCAGAAATGTGCTTTAAGTCACATCTACCTTGCTTTCCAATCAGGAAGCCTACTGCAAGGATGTATGCCAGATTGCCGATGCCAAAGCAAGACTCAATGGAAGCGAATTCAAGTCAGTGGTGTGCCACCAGATTGGAGGTTTGGAGGTGGCAACGGGGGAGAGTGGATGACAGATGGACCAGAGGGTGTAAGGGCCAGCCTCTGGCACTTAGGTCAAATCCTAATCTTCCCACCCCTAAGCATCCTGGCCTAACTCTGAGCTGCTTGGATCAATTGATCAATCAATCAATCAATTAATCAATCAATCAATCAACAGAAATTATATAATGCTTTTCAACAAAATTTCACAAAGCGATTTACAGCACCACACCGTAAGTGCTGGGCTTTGCAACACAGTAGAGTAAGTTGTGCTGCTGGAACTCAATTTCCAGCAACACACCTTCAGTGATGGGACTGTTTCTAAACAAGTTCTAACATCAAAGAAGAAGAAGCCTGACCCATTGGTTCAAGCAGAATTGTAGTCACCAAAATTTGGAACAATGCACCAGTGTTTCTCAAACTGTGGGGTCGGAACTTACTAGGTTACAAATCCATTATTCATTTCAATTTGTATTTTATTTTTTAAAGACTTTATGATACCATGGTATGTGACTGCATTTGGGGAAATGTTATAAATATGTACTTTTAACAGGCTACTATGCATTTGCTTTTAACGATGATAGTCAATTGGGCTTACTCCCAGATAAGTGTGGGTAGGATTGGGATGTTTGGGGAATTTTAAAATAAAATAAATTGTTATACTTACTGTGAACTTTTAATTTACTTATTTAATTTGATTTTGTTGTTAAAAATTTTTGTGCTTTATGATGTCATTTCTGGCCATGACATCACTTGTGAAAGGTCCCAATGGACTCAACAGTGGGTCTGGTGCGAAAAAGTTTGAGAACCACTAATACAGTACATATATTAGGCATTTGCCAAAAGAAAGTTACCTGTTTATAGAACAAATGTTAAACCAAAAAACACCCATTAGCAGCTTTCCATGAAGATGGATTTGAGGAAAGGCTGGGAACAAGCTCGTTGTTTTTAAGGCTTAAGGTTGAAACTCAAGGAGGGATCCTTAAGGAACAGATTTGAAGAAGTGAAGACACTGATTTCCAAATTAATTACACAACAGTATCAATGAGGTGCAATATGTGTTTTTTCTAATATGCGGTTCTCTAAAACATATCTGTAAAATATTTCATTAAATCAATAAGCTCCTAGAGAGTAATTAAGGACTGCTTACATAGTGAAAACAAGTTTTTCTGTTAATTCCTGTTATCACCGCAAAGCTAAACATAATTCAGAATTAGCTGGAATCTGCTCTTTTCAGGGCATCATTAGCAAGATACTTTGCTTGGTTCTAATCAATCACACCTGTCTTATCTCAAGAGCACACAAGAATCTTTCAAAGGTAAGTGGAGGAATGAATATACTGCAGCTTCCTAATGATGAGATACAAATCAGGTAGAAAAAATCCACTAAGTTCATGGTATTTTCATTGAGAGAATTTGTAGGAAACAAAGCAACCATGGGACTTGAACTAAAAACAAATTTGTAATTTCCAAAGATCCATCTTTGACATCAATGGAGTAATTCAACAAGATACTAGCAGAGAATCACTTTCAGCCCTTAAAAGATGTTTGTGTTATGTTGTATTATTTATTACATTTTTATGCTGCCTTTCTCCACCATCTCCTACATGCTACACTGAGTCCAACTGAATTTTAACAAGTGCTCTTCCGTTAACATTCAGCTAGCCACCTATCTATAGCATGTTTTCTCATCGCCTACATGCCACTGTTTGGTTTAGCAAGAATTTAGCTTAGTATAAGGAAGAAATACCAGATATTGGCTTTCAGCCAATAATGAGGATGTATTGGTCTAATTTTAAATAGATTACCTTTTATTAATTTATTCAGTTTAGTTCACTGTGACCTTAGCACCAGAATACATTCTTCCTCTTATTTTATTAACATTTCTTCCTTTCAAAGACAGGACTGGTTTGCCAGCCCTCTCTTCTCGGAGCTCCTAAACTACTTGCAAGTTGTAACAGAATATTCAGTGGTGTGTATTTTTCAACCCTTTGATGACCATCTAAAAATAGCCTAATTTGCATAAATTATAATTGCCGGACAAAAAATCCGGTTGGTCATCTAAGGGTTACAATGGGTCCCTCTAGCTTCTTAATCTTGATCTACCTTTATTAGTGCTGATGGTGTGGAACAGGGTCCTTGTGCCATAAGTTTCATTTTCATTCCTTAAAGTAGTCCCTATAATATGCAGTTAGATGTTTTGCTGTTTCAGGTGGGGCGAGTAATTTAAAAAAAATTTTGCCCCAAATTTGACTTTGCCATGGTCCATATTAATACGAACAGCAGCTAAAACATCTTTGAAACTTTATTCACTGCAACCCTCCTCCCCAAAAGGCCTGATGAAATTCCTTTAAACATGCTTTAATCTAGCTGGAATGCCAGAAATTGCTTCCAGATGTGCTCCATACAAAAGTCAATCATAGCTATTTATACTGACACTCTGCAGTCCAAACAATCTCAATTGAAATGCCATGTCTCCGCTACAATAAAGCTATAAATGTCAGTTTTGTTGAATTTGGGAAGGTGTTGAAGAGTTCATGCTAGTTGGCTTTCTGGATTAACCAGGAATAACCAGGAATAATTAAAAAGAAGAAGAGGGGGAGAGGAAGAAACAAGGGAAAAAGACTCCCGATGCTTTTAAAAAACATAGATTCTATATTTGGAGAGCAATTCTTAAGGCACACCTGACACCTTCAAACCCCAAGTGCCATGGGTTACAAGTTGAAATTCATTTCATAAACAAGAAAAATGTATTACTTAGGCACAGGGCCAAGAGAAACTAAAGTGCTTGGCGGGACTCCCATACCCTCTCCTATACTGAACACACACATAGTACACCTGGGACAAAAATTAACTTCAGTACAGTGAAGCAACAGATGCTCACCATGTTAGTACTTTAACTTAAGAAGCTTCCAGAGATGGGTGAAGGCGGGGGCAGAGAGGAAACTGTTTTTGCTGTCAGATAAAGGAAGTTTGGAAACCACCATACTGATAGTTTTTTCCACCCACGTAATGAGAAATTATGTATGAGAAAATGAGAAAAAAGAATATGGCTGCAATGCTGAAGTACTTTTGGGCTAGACTATCTATCACTGGACTGGCCCAATTCCAAGATGGACCAACCCAGTTACACCAAAAAGGCTTGGGCCAGCATAAGTCAACATAGGGTGATCCAAGATAGATGAACCTGGGCCGTCCCAGCTGTGCCAACCTAGACGGTTCAGGAGAGGCATGTTGAGGGCGTATTCAGCATGGCCTAGAACAGTGCAGTTAGGCTGTATCCAGAGTTTGTTTCCAGGGCAGAAATGCCCTCTTTCAGCTCCTCAGAGTAAATACCACCTCAGGAGCACATATAAATCTGACCTTACAATCCAAAGTAACAACGGGAGCACGTAAGAGACATTACGTGTATCTGTAGTTACTGCATCATCTAATGAAAACCTTTGGGAAATTCATACTGCAATTCACAGCAAATTGTTCTTACACCAGAGCAAGGACTCCCCATAGTTATTCTGGATTGTGCCCTAAGTAGACTCATAAGGGTCCATGATAAGCCAGAGTAAAAAATGGAAGAGTTTGCAAAAAGTTTGAGTCCTTGGCCAGCCAAACTGCAACCCCTGCCTCTCAACTTCAGGGTTCAGCAAAACTATGACAGTCCACCAACTTCTGGATACAGGACAACTCCAGCCAGCCACTGAAAAAAAACTTATTTGATTCCATAATTTTTCATCTCACTTAAGTGCTTCATTGTGTTTATTTAGTACAGGCCAACTCCCATCTTTTCCAGACTGACAT
Source organism: Cryptoblepharus egeriae (assembly GCA_030015325.1). NCBI lineage: Eukaryota > Metazoa > Chordata > Lepidosauria > Squamata > Scincidae > Cryptoblepharus > Cryptoblepharus egeriae. The sequence continues at coordinate 37,893,831 of JAREYC010000004.1, read as the reverse complement.
ACTTAGAGCAAACACCACTGTGTGTTTTTCAAAGTATCATTCAATATGTAAGAGAACACAGAGGCTGAAATGAGAATACAATTTCCCACGAGACAGTTCTGTGTTCAAGTAATTTAACTTCAAAACCAGCTCAATATCTGAACGCGGCAGACTTTTCTTCTTGCTCAGTCTTTAAATGGGTACTACACCGAAACCCATCAAATTCAAAAGTCGTTTATTCTGAAACAATTTCAATATTTAAAAGCGTTTTAGAACTGGGGGTCATGGTTGAACAACTGCCTAAAGGTCTTCTAAAAGGGTTGTTGTTTTATTGCCAACACACACAGGAGGTAATTCGAGGATCAAACACAAAGACCAGCTTGTATTTTACAGAATGAGCTTTGGACAAAGGATGCCTCAGTGGAAATGGAATCAGCCTAAGGGCTTCAATTCGGTTTGTAGTAACTGGTGCTTGCACCTAACTACTAAGACATGGAGTGACTGCAAGCAGTATCCGAGTAAAGGAATCTACTTGTTTCTTATGGAATGATACCGTTTATTAAGAGGAAACCCAGATATCAATTTCTAGCACTTTCCTTTTTAAATTCAAAAGAAAATAGCAGAATCTCAGGTGGCATGAATGAACTATACGTTGCAAAATATCATATTTATGAAAGCTTCCCCTACATAAAATAACTCTCACCCCCCCAAAAAAAAGTTTCTTAAAAGCCCTATTACATCAATGACACAAGTTTTGTGGTCCAGTCATCTACCTGCTCTGTTAGGTATCATCTATCATCTACCTGCTGTGTTAGTTTCTCCCTCCAAGGACTTTTTTTGTAAAAGCAGAGAACTCAAAGCTTAATCTCCATCCTAATTATGGCTGCAATCCTAAAGACACTTTCCTGGGAGTAAGACTCATTGAACACAACGGGGCTGAGTTTTGAGTAAACATGGTTAGGATTGTGCTCTCTGTCACATACCCACCACTATATTCTGTGTAGACCCCTTATTCCTACACTTCAGAACCTACCACCAGATTCTCTCCTATTCTGCTGCATGCACAGACCAGGCTCAACCCTGTTACAACACAATTTAGGAGACCATCATGGAAAGAAGTTATGGGTAAATACCAACTGCAGAGTTGGATAAGCCCATTTGTTCTCATTCCAAATTACTGACTGAATCAATTCTGGGCTTCCTTACTTGTTCAAGCCAATCATACCTGCTTGGTTATCAAAATTCATAATGAACCAGGCCTTATTTATTTATTATATTAATGGGATTTATACTCCACCTTTCCCATGCCAAAACAAACGCTCAAAATGGCTTACAAAGTTTTTTAGCCTTTTGTCCTCGTGAGGTAAAAGGTAGTCGTCGTCTCCCACTGATGGACCGCATCTTTACATGGTGGTGGGATTGTGTGCTCCAGAGACACAAAGGGCTATGCTGGCGGTAGTGTAGCTACTGTCAGGGATTCCCATGCCAGGCAGGCCTTTGTTGAGGAGCCAGACTAAACCTATCCAAAATCCCACTGAACATGGGATTTTGTCTGGAGAAGGAAAACTCCCACCTCAAACCTCCACTGCCTTGTGGCTATACCCATCTATGGAAAAGGCTTCAAGAGTCAACCTCAAGGCAAAATCAGGAGCCAGAGTCCTGGAAGCAGTTTGTGACTGCTTGTTCCGGTAACTCCTGCGACACAGCTAGAACCAATCGTATCAGCTCTGCTGTTCCACTGGACTATTTTAGTGACATGGAGGGGGGATTTGCTGCTTGAGTAACAGTCTATCCTCCATCTTAATTTACCCAGGCCATCGTGCTCTGGAGAGGACACTGAGAGCACGATATCATAGTCTTTCGAGACTGAAGGATGCCAATGCATGTCCTTACAACAACCCTGTGAGGTAGGTGAGGCTGAGAGTGAGTGACTGGCCCATGGTAACCTGGGAAGCTTTGTGGCTGAGGTGGGATTTGAACCTGGATCTTCCAGGTCTCAGTCAAGCTCCCCAACCACCACACCATCCTGGCTCACCCACTTTTGCAGGTGCAACCTTCCTTTCTCAGCAAGAGTGAACCTTGTTTTTTTTAAAGCAAGGATCATCTAATAGATTGTCTGTAGCACTAGAATTCATGACATTTCTTTTATTTACGTGAGCCTGTAACAAAATATTAAGTTGCAGCAAACCCATAGGAGGAAGCTTGTTTTCTGAATTTCACATACAGGGTAGTCATATGCAGTTCTGTTTTGAAGAGAAACATTTGATGTATCATACAGATGAAGCCCAGACATCGTTATTAGAAGCATTACATCTTTAGCACATCATCTGTAAAAATGTCCTGGGTAAACTAACGCTCCAGGGGAAAGCTGACCTTTAAGAGTCTTTCCTATACTACATCTAAATTAATGTCAGTGACAGCCACTTCAATCTAAACTAGCAGGGTTCTTTCCTACTATCTACAGAACCTACCCATCCATTTTACTTGTGAATGTAAACATGCGCACGTGCAAATGAATGTGTGTCACTTCAGGCTATGTGCTTTAAGCCACAACAATAAGAGCAAAAAAGGAACAATGTGGAATCTCAAGGAAATTCTTTTTGGCAATCTATGAAATTGTTATATATGTTTCTTATAGGAACAAAAAATTAAGTTAGCTTTTAATTAGGAAAACAACCACTTTCAGTAACCTATGCATGTCTATTCAAAAATACCTCCTATTATGGAAGGTGGGGCTTACTCCCAGGTAAGCACATTAGGATTTCAGCCTATGAGCACAATCCCTAAAACATCTACTCCGAAGTAAGTCCTATTGTGCTCAATGGGTCTTATTCCCAGAAAGGTGTGTTTAGGATTGTAGCCTATATCTGCTTAAAATATTTCTGCCTACTTTTCTATATCAGCAGCATATATTTTCCCATATCTACTGGCATATATCTGTATATGGCATATACCTAAGAGTAAAATAGCAAGTCCCTGTTCCAAAAGGCATATGTTACAATCTAACATATATTAAAAGTAAGCAGCAAATCAACAATAAGCAAATTTTAAAAAACTCCAAAGAAATAGGAGTTTGGACCTGATGCCTCAATGACTATGACATAAGCACTAAGGGAACATCTCTGGAGATGTGTTACAAGTCACAATACCATTACAAAACTGGGCCTATCTTCTGTTGCCACCCATCTCAACTTAGATGTTGAAAATCCTGGGACAGGATTTGCAGTGAATTGCAGTATGGAATAAATACACTGCTTTGTATTGTCCTTACAAACAGACTCAAAGTCAATGAAAATCTAAAAGCACAATACAGTATAGGCACCCCCTAGTATCCTCAGGATTTGGTAATGCTGCAGATTTGCAGGGTTTGGTAACTGTGGATTTGAATATCTGCGGGTTCTGAACCATCAACCATCTGCTGACCTCCAATCACAACCAGAGCTATGCTCTAGTTGCATCTGGAGGACTATCTTGAGGGCTGAGGAGACAATGTACAGAAGTTCTCAGAAGGCCTTCCGAAGGTGAAGAGGCCACATATAGCCTCTCAGGTCCTCAGAAAGCCCTCCGGCCACATTTGGATGCAACAAGGTGCTATGAGAGATGTTAAAACTGTCAATTGGCCATTCATAGACCACTGTCCATCCACTTGTGCCAAAGTTATTTTCCAGGTAAGGGAAGGAAGCCCATGGATCAGAATCACAGTGGAGATTAAAATTATGATTAATTATAATTAGGAAGATTAAGCTAAACTTCCTAACCCACTGATGTCATGATCAATGGGGCTGATACAGAAGGAAGAGAAACTAGGACATTTCAGGTTATTGTTGCTTTCATACATAGTTTCATTCTTAGGCAATGGCGTTTGACAATGACAATCTGTTTATATACACAAAGTGCAGCTCTCTTCTGTTTCCTATTGCCTATGCTAGTGGTCTTCAAACTTGGGGTCAGGACCTCAGTGGGGTCATGAAGCCTCACTTGGGGGGTTGTGGCAACTTATAGGAATGAAAAGGATTGAAGACAAATAGACTAGAGGACCACCAGGTAAAGAAAGAGACATCTGGTGTATCTCTTCAACTGCAAGGAGACAGTGGGCACAATCCTAACCAACTTAGGCTGGCAAAACTCACCCATCTTCTCATTCCACTGGTGATGTGTGGATGATGGTGCATATATGTGCACTGGCCTACCCGCCCCAGGAGTGGTGCAGAAGTGCCTTACGACACTTTGGCAATACCCCCGGGCCAGCACAGGACTTGTGCCAGGTCTTATGCTGGTCTAACTGGGGATTAGGATTGCAGATTGAGTTTCAGGCCTGCCCAGGTTCTTAGCAACTATATTAAAGTAGTTTTCATATTATACTAAAATAGCTAGTGCCAGACTTCATAGTAACTTTTATACATTTGAATATTTGGTTATAATGAACTATTCTGTTAGGGCATTGTGACGGTGGGAAGTGGGCGGCAATGCCAGTGTAGCTTATGGTTAGGGTCCTGGGGAGGAGGTACAGGGTTGATAATGCAGACTGAGTCATTCATTCATTCAATTCCATTCCATTTATGGCACAGCACACCAAAGGATTGCACATGCAAGTTTGAAGTCCTCTGGCCTATGTAATTAATGCCTAAAGCTACTTCAATAGGTATCTACCTACCAATAGGTGGACTTCTAGTAGTGTCACTTATGTACCCAGGAGATGTTGCTTACTTCTCAACTGTGTACGCCATGAAATAACTAAAATTTATGCAAATACGTCACTGTGGCAGTTGCACATCAAATGTGCCATTACAAAAATAAAAATAAATGCAACAGCAATAAAGCAGGAAAACACAGGCTTCAAAATCTGAAGCACTGAACAAAGAACTTGGATTTCCTAGATCCTTCCAAAAGCAGACAGCTAGATATGCAAAAAGTTGTTTGTTAATCATTATTCACGTATAATTTGCCAAGGGAGATGTAATAATCATATGGCCTCAAAAAAGGTCTGGCAGAAAAGACGACTTGGAAAGGCACTAATGTTAAGATTTGGAAAGGCATTAATGTTATGCAGCTCTATCAACACTGGAAAGCTATGTGATAAAAGACACTTTGAAGGCAGTATCCAATTTAGTGAGCTGAAAAATTAGGTAAGACACAAATTAGATGTCTTTGCACCGCTTTCAGTTTTTCTAAACATGTAGAAAAGAAGAAAATATATAAAACTAGCAAAAAGTGTACCCGCGTTGCGGGAGTAAAATTCCCCCTTATGCCATTCCCCTGATATGCATCAATCTCCCATGCTCAACTTCCCCATGTGCAACTTCCCCCATGCACATCAACCCCCCATGCACATCAATCCCCCCATTCGCATCAACCCCCCATGTGCAACTTAGCCCCATGTGCATCAACCCCCATGCGCAACTTCTCCTCACATGCAAACTCCCCCATGTGCATCAACCCCTCATGTGCAACTTCCCCCATGCGCAACCCCCATGCACAACTTCCCCTATGTGCATCAACCCCCATGCGCAACTTCCCTCAATGCACAACTTGCCCCATGCGCAACTTTCCCCCATGCGCAACTTTCCCCCATGCACAACTTTGGGGAGGAATGTTGCTGAGTCAGCAATTCTCAATGCAAAGTATAGGGAGGAAAACGCGTTGCGCCCCTTTTCACCCCCTTCCGGTTGGAATTTCTGAAAACCGGTTCTTAGTGCTCCCCTCAGTCACGGAAGGAACACCCACCCCAAATTTCACGCTTCTAGGCCCAGCAGTTTTGGCAGGGCGGTGATGAGTGAGTGAGTGAGTGAGTGAGTGAGTGACTTTTCTCTTTTATATATATAGATTACCATACAATTAAAAACTATGTTTCCAAAGCGGTAGGGATTGCAAAACCTTGGAACTGAGAATTGAAAACATTACATGTAAAATTCCTAAAATTTTAAGCTTCACTCATCTCCTATTATGACCAAGCAAACAAGTTTCCATTTCAACCTCATTCTCAAAGCAAACTTACAGGAATTCAAGCTGAAATAAGAGATGCTTATTATTTCATGCTTCCATGCTTATTATTTCCCATAATCTCATCACTGACGCCATACCTAAACAGCATGTCTCCATCCTGTCGTGTTACCTATAGACAGTTTCCAATGGATTTCTATACTCAAAATATTTTTCTTGCTATTCTTTTGGGGAATTATTTTTTAAAAAGTAATGATAGGCAACTTATATTTCACTAGCTGAAGTATCCTCAATAATATCCTCTTTTCTGCCTATTTGTTAAAATGATCTTGCTAGCTATCTTAAACAAACCACATACTAGTGCAAACCTTAACATCCAGAGCCATAGCTGCTACATATTTTACAAGTGCCACATGACATTGATGGATAACATGAAAAAAATAAAAAGAGCCCAACTGGAACATATCAGAGGCCCATCTTGTTCAGTTTCATGTATCTCACAGTGGCCCACCAGATGCATCATGGAGAACATAAACACCATCATCCTGTTATCAGTCTCTTGCATCTGCCACTCTAAGGTAGCCTTCATCTAAAACCAGGAGATAGCATATATCCATCACGGCTAGTAACCTGTAATGATGGATTTCAACTTCATAAATGTGTTCTACTCCCTTTCAAAGCCATCACCACATCTTGTGACAAGTAGTTCCACAGATCAATTTCATACTGGATAAAGAAATATTTTCTTCTGTCTATTCAAATTCCCTTGCTACTCAATTTTAGTGGCTATCCCCAGGTTCTGATGTTGCATAAGAAGGAAAATAATAGCCCTCTATCCATCTCCTAAATAATTTATACGTCTTGGACATGTTCCCCCTCAAAACGCCTTTTTTTGTTTAAAAAAAAGTCCTGACTCATAAGGATCCATATGAAGCAGCCTCATATGTACATGATCACATCTGTGTACATTGTCACTTATGTCAAATATGAACAGAGTGAGGAGCTCACAAAATGAGAAAAAAATTCCATTTTTGCCTAGGAACATCTTGCATTAGTATCTGTAAATTTGTAATAGATAAAAAATCTCAGAAAGAGCAACTAGATCTTTTCTGGGGTTTGATAAAAATCAATCAGCAGCATAGGGTAGAACCTTATTCCCTTTTGAATTTTATTCACAACGTTCCAACAATGTAAATATGGAGAAATAAATACTATTCTTCATTTGTTCCATTATACTGATGTAACATTTCAGGAGCTGAGCACTATGAGAACACTATAAACTCACATCCATACAGAAACATAAATGCTTCTTCCTCTGTACTTCTTGATAATCATGATCACGACCACCACCACACCATCTCTGATCATTTGTGTGGCCTGACATTTCAGTTCCTTTTTTTCCTTGTCCTCATTGCTCTGATATGGTCACACTGCACAAATGATAGAGTGTGTATTACAGCAAGTACAGTATTCTGCGCTGGAGTATTGCCTCTCATATTGAGCAGATCATTCTGATTAATCAGAGTTCCCTCAGTGACTCACAGTGACTTGGTCAGGTCACAGGGCACATGCTGCAATTTCCTTCAGCTTTTTATAAGTATTAATCAGTGGGGCTTGGGACCGTCATACACCCTTCCACTTCTGTGTTTAAAGATCGCTTAAACAGCACTGCAACCCAGCGGCATCTGGTGGGGTGGCTGGAGCATGATATAGCAAGGAATCCCTGCAAAGTGTGAAAAGCCAGCTTAACTTCAGGTTACAGTAGGGCTGCCATCCTGTCCACACTTACCTGGGAGAAAGCCCTGATGAATATAAATGGTCATACTTCTGAGTAGATATGCCTAGGATTGGACTGTAGTTTGCTCAGATTTGGCAGCACCTTGTGATATTGCTTTTTAAAAAATCCATATTTGTACCATTTTATTATTCATAGCTGGCCAAATTATTAAAAGAATGAATGACACTCACAAGATTCTTCAGAGCTGCTCTGTGTAACTTGCCATACCGATTACCAAACAACACTACCGAGAAGGGAAATAATTCTTCCTTCCTGCTTATCTATTTTTTATGCATTACCTGGTATTAAAAATGAATAAAATTCCATTTGAAATAAGAACTGCATTAACTAATGGGACGTGTACCTTGAGAATAGCTGACATACAACCTCTCTTTCATATTGATGTCTCACTTCAATCTCATCAGACAGCCAACACTGAAGACAGCTTCAGAAATACAATATTCCAAACAGAATGGACAATAAATGTTGCATCTTTTTCACCCTACAGGCCTTAAAGAAAGCCTTAGTTATTTTTTACAGCTGCAGTGTATGAGTGTGCATGATACAGTAAAGACAGTGATCTCTGAAGGTATCAGATATCTTTAGCTGGGGAAAAAATCAATATCAAATCCTGGCTTTATGGCTGTTTTCATTATTTATTTTAGTGCCTCCAGAAAGCAAACAATGGATACAATCTACTGGGAACTTTCCTGCACAAACTCCATTCAGATAAATAGGAGCCATGCAACAGGACAAATAAAGTATGCATCTGGCACTAGACAAATCCTACTGGGAACATGTCCTGTGCAAGCCCCATGAAACACATAGAAATTCTAGACATTATGGTTAATTTAAGTGGATTAATACTAGAATTAGTATTAAACCTAGTGCACATGGACATGGACAAATACCAGACAATGTGAACTTGTAAGTTTACCTCTGAGAGTTCTCAATAAGAAATATACCGGGATCTTATGCTTCTGCAAGGTGTAAAGTTTTCTATCGAAGAAGTTGTGAACCAGGTATCCTCATTTCAGTGGCTTGGGACAGATGAAAGCAAAACTATGATTTGGAACTATATGACAGAGCCTAGAACAGTGATCCGGTACTGTGGATAGTCCGTAGGTGTGCCATGGGAATTTGTGATCAGATTAATCATATTGACACCTTAATAGGTGGATAAAGGACTGAAGCCTTAGCATATGATTTGAAGAATCTTTCTACTGGCAAAACTACACATGCACTGGCCTATGCTTCTCTGTGTTATTAAAACTTATTAGATTTGAGAGGCACCATCCAGTTCAGGCTCACAGTACGCTGGTGTTATAAGGGTAATAGATCTACACAGCTCCATTTGCTCTAACTCTTGCTTCCTATATACAATAGCACCAGGCACAGCTTCATTTCTGTGACATATCTATTTAATTAACGCAGTCACTGTAGCTACGACGTGAAGTGCTAGACCAAGCAGCCATGCCTGAAAAACCACATGCCTTAAGCTGGAAAATGTAAATAGAATTTCTTTCTCTCTATTTCAAAAATTAAATACTGGCAAAATTTTCTTTGAGAATGAAAAAAATGTATCCTTGTGTGTTTTGTGGTGGTAAAATAGTCTATAAGCTATATATGAACAAAAAAAAGGAGGTTGAAGCAAAACTACAGCTTGATATTTTAAGGGTGGTAATGCCTACCAAAAGCTCATCAATAGAACATAGACAATTGAAACAATAATCAAGAATTTTGACATCTTAACGATGACTTACTCAAAGCTTTAAATCAAATTTACAGTATAAAAGCAGCAGCACCTACATGGTGAACATAAAAAAAGATAGTATTGTTGCCTAGTGCTTTGGCAGAAAAGTCATCTGCTCCTTCCCCAAACCCTTTCCCTCATATGTTCTGTCCATCTCCACCCAGGGGACTTTTTGAGGGGGTACAAACACATATGGGGTACCAGCACCTCTGTGTGAGTACCAGAATTTCTGTGGCCCCCAAGTAGACATCCCTATGATTACAAATATCCTCTTCATAGTGCGTACCCCCACCTTTATAAAATCATGGTGAGCATCCCACCTTTTTTCTAGAAAAAAGCACTATATCCATTTAGTATTACATCTGAAGACTGCCAGTTAGGTCCTAACCCATGAGGCTAGGTGAAGCCAGCAAATGGCCTTCAATGGAAGTCACTGCCACTCTCCCTGGCCCCCAAACCTGTATCAGGAAGAGAACAGAGAGAAGAAACTTAACCTGGAGCTTCACCAGGTCCAGACCTTTCTGAAGTTGGTCCCCATTATTAGTGGGTTCAAAGTATATGCAAGAGGTATGGAACGCAATCCCTGTGGATATAGGGGCACATCTGTAAACTATGGCTTAGAAGTATCTTCTGTCTGTTCTGTAAGCAAACCATGTATGCATCAAAAATAATTGCAACTGATCAATTCTTTATAAAAATATTGCACTCACACACATGCACACTCAAAAATTTGCCATTTGCTTACAAAGGAGGTAAAACATAGATGAAACAACATTTATGTACTGGCAAATACAGTAATTGATACTTCCCCTCCTAAGCATAGTTTACATGAAATTTATTCCAAAACCAAAACTCTAGTACAGCTGTCCCTAATTATCCACTAGGGTTCCTTTCCAGAACCTCCCGTGGATTAAAAAAAATCAGTGTACAAAGAAAAGAATGGAAAAAATAGGTTTAAAGATCCCCTTTCAGGTTTCTTGCTCCTCTATTGCACCTAATTGAATAAGGTTGTGCCTCGATATCTGCCGGGGTTTGATTCTGGGACTGAAAAATGGAGCGACTGCTTGCGTGACTACCTCTCTACAACAATAGAAAAGCCATTTTTAAAACTGTGGTTTGCAGTGGCCATTTATGTTGAGTCAAATCGGTGTATAAAAAATCAGTGTATAACAAGGCTACCTATATAGGCTAAATCCAGTTTTTCTGGATAAACTGGAATCCTGGGCTGTAACAAACAAATGAATTTCAACAGGGAGAAGTGCAAGGTTCTGCACGTAGGCAATAAAAACCAAAAATACAGGTATAAAATGGGGGATACTTGGCTTGGCAGCACAACATGTGAGCGGGATCTTGGAGTCGCCGTGGATCACAAGCTGAACATGCGTCAGCAGTGTGATGTGTCTGCAAAGAAGGCAAATGCCATTTTAGGCTGCATTAAGAGGACTGTAGCTTCCAAGTCACGAGAAGTTCTAGTTCCTCTTTATTCAGCATTGGTCAGACCTCACCTTGAGTACTGTGTTCAGTTCTGGGCACCTTACTTTAAGAAAGATGCAGCCAAACTGGAGCAAGTCCAGAGGAGAGCGACAAGAATGATCAGTGGGATGGAAGGGATGTCTTACGAGGAAAGGTTGGGGGAACTTGGGATGTTCAGCCTGGAGAAGAGAAGGCTGAGGGGAGACATGATTGCCCTCTTCAGATACCTGAAGGGCTGTCATATGGAGGAAGGGGCCAATTTGTTCACAGCTGCTTCTGAAAGCAGAACTAGAACCAATGGGTACAAACTGCAAGAAAGGAGATTCCGGCTGGAAATCCGGAAAAAATTCCTGACGGTGAGGGCGGTTCGGCAGTGGAACAGATTGCCAAGGGAGGTGGTGGACTCTCCCTCACTGGGGATCTTCAAGCAGAGGCTCGATGAGCACCTGTTGGTGATGCTCTAGGGGGAATTTCCTGCTGCAGGCAGGGGGTTGGACTAGATGACCTACTAGGTCCCTTCCAACTCTATGATTCTATGATTCTATAAGTCTCAATATATAAAAGCAGAAAACAGACATTCTTCATTATAACAGGAAAAGAATGTTCACTCAACATACAGTGGCAGGTACATACTTTGCCATAAACTTCAATTTCATTGTTCCTATTCTCGCTCCCATTCAAAGATTGTTCTAGAAACATGATTCAATTAGGTGCCTCCTTTAATGTAAGCTATTCATCGTCTCACACAAGAGCTGTTATTCCAGCTTCATTCACCTGTCCCTTTAATTTCATTTACACCAGCTTTCATCTGGGCTGTCTTAATTTAAACCTCGCTAAAGCTCCATCTACCTTGTTTACTGTTTCTCTGATTTGAACAATCTCCTCCATTAAGTCTTTAAGCGACAACTCAATGGCCATTCTTGGTTCCAGCTGTTTGTCAGAAGAGGACAGCAACTGCTTTAGCCTTTTATTTGTCCGAGTAACATTCAAATTGGTTTCAGGGCATGTATTCTGTTCCTGTTCCTCACCGTTCACGCTGTAAAATAATAAGAAATGATCTAATTTACAAGGTGGGATTTATTCTTCTCACACATTAGCATTAGGAACCATCTTCAAATGCCCTTGAGTTCTGTCAAATTAAATTCATAGTATAGACAATTATTTCAGCACCATCTATTTAGGTTTCTGAGTATGCTGTCCAGATGATCATATATAACAAGCGCTATATTAAGTATCGCTAGCCTACTTTATACAAGGAGAAATTAAGGACCCGAAAATGAAAGCTCTTGACTTTATCATCTGTATTCACAAACTGTGGCTTTACACAGGTGAACAAATGCATGTTGTATTAGGCAATAAATCACAAAGAAAAGGCTTTGACAGCTACAGAAATAAAATCCAGATTTTTAAAAATATCAAATTGTATTCAATAATAGCAAGAGAAACATCTGGATATCCTAAGTATTAGCCCTGAAAGTGACATACAGAAAAGGTATCCATTTTCTGCTTAAATAAATTGGTTTTCTTAAACTCTCAATAATGTTGCCTAATAGTGACAGTCTCATTTAAATCAGCAAAGCAAAAAAGAAAAAGAACCTTCTAATATACATACGCCAAAGGTCAGTTTACATTTTACAACCAACATACAGATACCATTTTAAAAAGTTCCACATGGTAGCTGTTATCACATAGTATGCCTTTTGTGCTGATCACATGGCTGGGTTAAGTTTCTACACCAGATTTCCATAATTGAAATAAATGTATCTGCTGTCACGGTGGAAACTACACCAGCCATTCAGCTCAGGGTGATACACACAAGACACTAATAGAGCAGTCTAAAACCGGCTTTGCAGGGGAACTGTACCAAACATTACCTTGAGGTAAGCTGATGGAGCATGTGCACATGTTGGCAATGAATGCGCAACTATATCAAAGCAAAGGCACATTCACTTCACATCAACACTTGTCTCATCCCAACTAAATCTGGGTTCAGCATCTACTAATCACTCTTTTATCAAAAGTTAAAGAAGGAGGATCTATACATCCATGTGCCCTTGAGCTGTATTTAGCCTATACATCTCTAGTGTACAGTGTCCAAGAGGCAATCATTATGAGTTTAAGGGCAAAATCCAGAGTAACTATGGGGAGTCCTTGCTCCAGTGCAAGAACAACTTACTCTGGATTCCAATATGAATTTCCCATAGGTTTTTACTAGGCGGTGCAGTAACTACAGGTGCACATAAAGTCTTTTATGTGCTCCCGTAGTTACTCTGGATTTGGGGGTAAGACTATATTATAAGTCTTCTCACAGTTTATGGCTTTAACCAGCTTCCTTAGCTGAGTTATCTGGGTGAAAAAAATTGATTTCTTACTTGTGCGTATCCTATTTTTGGAAGAGGAAGAAGAACCCACTGTGTGGGTTGATGGTTCCACTCAAAGAGGAAGGGCTGGGCTTTCTGAGCTCTCTTCTCATCTACAGCCTCTTTAGCCATGGTAGAAATTTGAGAGGACAGATCACAATCTCTAGACTTGGAATACATCCCCTTAGGAAGTTTCCTGCTGCCTCCCTGCTCTGCTGCCATCGCAAGGTCCCCTGTACCTTAAAGCAGGAAAACCTCTACTGGCCACAATGCTGGGGTAAGGTGCTGGGCTGGAGTCCCATGGGACACTGTGACAGTGGGATCCTGGAACCTGAGCTGTAAAATCGCAGCAGAGGGGGACTTTTTTAAAATGACACAAAACACGTCAGTGTACAGTGCATCAGCCAGCCGGGTGAGGCTATAAGGCTCTGCAGCTCTGCCATCTTTGTTGGGGTGGACATGGCAGCATGCCACCACATAACCACTTGTCCGCCGTCTCCCCCTTCCCATATTGCACCTATTGCTCCTGGAGCATACAAAGCTAGATTGATGCTTCCTTGGTTCTGGATTATGGGTGATAGAGACACTATGCAACAGCGGTGCTGCACTGATGAGGGTTGTTGGATCTCCTTGACTTCCTTTGTTCCCTGTCTATGAATGGGTAAAGAGAAGGAAGAGGCAGGAAGTATGGCATGGACAGAATAAGGAATGGCGCAAGAAAGGAAGATCTAAAAAAGCTAAGCTGTAAGGGCTCCACAAGATGGACTTATCTCTTAGAGAGGCTGAGCTGGGATGCCTCCAAAAGAGGAACCTCAGCAAGCTGAGCTTCACAACTCAGAATGGGGTGGGGAACAGCGGAGAATGCTCTCCTTCTTCTTCCAGAGACAGCACCCATCCCTCTGCATACGTTAGCATACATTGGCATCCATCAGTCTTGAAAGATTATGATATCGTGTTTGACGCTGTATGCAAAGCACGAAGGTCTGGGTAGATTAATATGGAGGATAGGCTGTTACCCAAACAGCATATCCCCCTCACCACGCCACTGAAATAGTCCAATGGAACAGCAGAGCCCATACAATTGGTTCCAGCTGCATTGCAGAGGCTAAGGGCTAAGGACAGGAGCTCACCCTGTCTTGTGGTGACCCGGGTCTCAAACCCAGGCCTGCTGGTTAACAGGCACAGTGTCTTAACCACTTGTGCCACCCACAGCCCACAACGTAGGAGTGACTGGATAAGACTGAAGGAAAATAGGAGGCGAAGTGCTACTTTAAAAATATAAGAAGGGAAATAGAACATAATCAATCCTATACTTCACAGGCAACATTCAAAAGAAAATACATCAGTTTTCTAAATAAAAATTTCCTTGACAAAGTTACGCACAAGTAGCATCCTCTTACACTGAAGGGATAGGACCTCATAGAATTAGTCCCATCCTGGTTGGACATTCCTCCTTGGTTGATATCTTACAAATGACTCCAGCTGGCCTCTTCCTTTTTAGGTCTTTTTTTGGAGAGATTGGCCCACCACGCCTCGAGAGACAGGCTGAAACTTAAACTTTTCCACTTCCAAATCAAGAATTGAGGATTGGGACTTCAAAGTCAAGAACTGTCCCCTCAAAGTGGCAAACAAGAGCAAGTTAAACCGATATTTTTAATCATGACAACACACTATGCAAGGTGATGAAAGCCTCAAAGCCACATTATAAAATCTAAATGGCAAACGTGTGAATAGATTTATTTGTTATAACTAATAAGGAAATCCGCAACAAGAAGCTGGATTAATGAATGACGATATGAAGACCACTAGAAAAATGGAACTCCAATGGTCAAGGATTAAAACAAAGGTCAGAGCACTGGCCAACAGAAACAATAACGGATTGAGATTTTTCATCAAGGTGCACAAAATAGCTATGGGTGATCACAATCTTCCAACCATAAATACAGATATTTCCAGAATTTCTGTTAGCAGGGAAGCAATTACTGCAATTTCCCAGCTACGTCTTCTACAGAACAGAAAATGCCTGAAGGAATGAGATAAATCACCACATTTTTAATTCTAAAATCTATGGTTAAAGGACAATATTTTGCACATTTATTTGGGAATAAGTGTCACTAAATTCAGTGCCCCTTAATCTGAGTCAGCATAGAATCAGCTTTGTGGCCTTCATAATTCCACCTGCAACATTTGGGAGAGGAACTAATGTTGCAATTCTATATATACTTCCCCAGGAACAAGTAACAATCACTTCTGGGTAGATATACGTTGTTAGACTTTCCACAGCATGTGTAGCATATATAAAATGGCAAAGTGAGATTCAGACATGTTTCATCATGTATTAATGAAGTATTGTAAAATATTGTGGCAAGGAGGTAAACAGACAAGAACCAATATGCAAATTGCAGAAGCAGCACTTTAAAAGCCAACTATTTACAATCACAGTGTAGTAAGAGCCTTGCAAATGACGTTAAACGGTTTTACGAAACCATCAGCCAACAACAATTTATGGTAACTTATTTTTATGGTCAAATCCCAATTATTTCAGTTTAGTGAGTAAACAAGAAACTAAATCTTGACTACATATGCACTTCTGTTTGGACAAAAAAGCCAAAGAACAGTATTTCCTCTATTGTTTACTAGCAGTAGCCATGGAGGGCATATCTCTTACTGATTCATTAGAAAAAATACTGCTACAGGGAAACTGATTTAAATTGATTTATGTGGTAGACACTGAAAGACAACCTTCTCAAATTGGACAATGTGGCAGATGGTAATGGATTTATGCATATTTATGTAGCATGTATTTACTTGTCGACTTTGCTATCCATCTTTCTCCCTGCACCCCACCAGAAGTAGATGGTAATTTACAATAAGTATGACACTGTGACTAGATGGCATTCCCTTCAGATTCTTTTGCTTTGGACATCACAGAAAGCAGTGTGTATGGTGAGGTTGCTTTAGAAGCTTTGCATGTTTATTACAAAATACCGCAACTGCTACTCCAGCTTCCACAGGCTATAACAGCACGTTAGTTGTGACCGCTCAGCACTTCCTCCTTGAGTTATCTAGAATTTGTTAACAAGGACAGTAAAAGGGGGAGAGCTCACCAACTTACAACCTTAACTGACCTTACATAATTGAGACTGCAATCCTAATCTCCAGTTAGGCTGGTCTAAGCCCCAGCGTAAGTCCTATGCTGGCCTGGGGGTGCCACAAAAGTAACACAAGGCACATCTGTGCCACTTCTGCTGGAGGATTAGGCCAGTGCACAGACATGCACTTGCTTCCCTACCTCGCCACAGGAATGGGAAGACCGCTGTGTTGTGGAGGCCTAAGTTAGGACTGCACCCTGAGGAACTAATCCTATCCAACATTCCAGCACTGATGCAGAGTGGTAAGAACTTGTAAACAGCTTTATGAACTTTTCAGTTGAAAAGCGGTATATAAATACTGTAGATAGACAGAACTGACAGAATCAAAAGCATTCAACCCATTTTTAAATGTTTCATTATGTTTCTGTTTGACCTGTTTTCTTTTGCTCAGGTCAAAGAATAGGAAACTGGTTTGACACATGTGATGTTCTAGATCTGGTGGGTAAAATTAAATGCCATTCTGTAAAGTTTTGAACTGCCTGGGTATTTGTTTGTTAACACACTCACAATTTAGATAACCCTTATGGGTGACTAACCCTACAATCCAGAGTAACTACGGGAGCACATAAGAGACATTTACGTCGACATAGTTATGGCACCACCTAATGAAATTCATATTGTAATTCAGAGTAAATTG
Organism: Cryptoblepharus egeriae; assembly: GCA_030015325.1. Lineage (NCBI taxonomy): Eukaryota > Metazoa > Chordata > Lepidosauria > Squamata > Scincidae > Cryptoblepharus > Cryptoblepharus egeriae. The sequence goes on along the minus strand of JAREYC010000004.1, from coordinate 37,876,760 downwards.
TTCTTACGTTGGAGCAAGGACTCCCTGTAGTTACTCTGGATTGCGCCCTTAAGCAACCATTTAGCATGTGGTTGGTTACTGCAGCATGTAACAAGATGTCACATGCGCAATTTGGCCTTATAAGCACAGATTCAAGTCCTGTTGGCACCTAGATTCCTTAGCACAACTGAAATTTACAAGGTTGCTTTTACCATTAAAATCGCAAAGGTTGAAAATCCAGCATACATCTCATAAATTGTATGTATATCAAATGAGCTATTAGCGGGTTTGTAACCCTGTACTGCAGTTTCATCACCATCTTGCAAGGATTCAGCCTTCAGGCTTGCAAGCAAACAAGCATTCAGTCTTTGAGCTGGAAAGTAATACTACACTGACAAACCACTGTACCTAACTTGTACCCAACTTTCAAAGTCAGATTCTATAGCATCAGAGAAGTCCATCTGTGTGCCAAATCAACAAAGCCAGCAATCTATAACCAGGGCACCTTGTGATTTGCCTTTAGGAAATTGCCTTCCATCTCTGTCACACAATGTGAGAATATCTGATATTATTCACTTGTAGACTGGCAGACGTACAAATCATTTGTTTTCAAAAATGACATGAATGCGCATTGCAATATAACTGCCTGGATAAATTTACATGGCCGCCAGCTCTTCTGTAAATACATGGCAGTGATATAAAGGAACATACAAAATAGCAGCTTACTGTTATCGTAATTATACATTTTATTAATATACTATGATTGAACATTTATGTAGCATTTTTATCTTACCAAGGCATAGACCCATAAGAATCTTGTAAACAGCAAATTAAGAGGCCTATTTTGTAGATGGTAGTTGAGTTTCGCCCAATCACACAGGAAAGGCTGTACAATCAATATCCTATTCACTCTACCTTATATCCCAGTGATTTTCAATCAATGTGCCACAGCACATTGGTGTGCCATGAATGATCTGCAGGTGTGCCATGGGAGTTTGGGGGAGAGCCATTTATCAGTATGGTCATTGGGGAATGTGAGCCCCCCCCCCCTGCCACACAATTGTGTACAATTTTAGTGTCTTGTCACTATGCAATGATATGAAAAAAAATTAAAAATTCCTGCTATATCCAACATTAACGCTATATCAGATTGAGCACACTGGCTCTCCATTCTCCAAATTTATAGAGAAGTATATGATGCCACCTTTGCTGCTCTGGTACATTACACCAAGCTCAACTGTGAAACATTCTCATTTGTTTTGAGCCGATACCCCGAATCCCTTGTATGAGACAAAAGAGCAGTAAGAAATAAGATCACCTTTTTTGATCGGGTTACGAGCTTACTGGACAGTGGCAATGCTGTGGATGTCATTTATCTTGACTTCAGCTAAGCATTTGACAAGGTCCCACATGACATTTTAATTGGGAAGTTGGAAAAATATGGGCTAGACGAGGCAATTGTTAAGTGGATCTGCAACTGGCTCAACGACCGCACAAAAAGGTTTTTAGTAAATGGTTCTGTGTCAGCCTGGAGGTCGGTTTCAAGTGGGATACCCCAAGGCTCTGTCTTGGGCCCAGTCCTCTTTAACATTTTCTTTAATGATTTGGAGGAAGGGATATGAGGGAGCCTGATCAAATTTGCAGATGACACCAAGCTGGGAGAAGTAGCAAACACAACAGAAGACAGGAGAAACCTCCAGGAGGATCTGGATAAACTGGAATCCTGGGCTGTAACAAATAGAATGAACTTCAACAGGGAGAAGTGCAAGGTTCTGCACTTAGGAAATAAAAACCAAAAATACAGGTATAAAATGGGGGATATTTGGCATGGCAGCACTACATGTGAGTGGGATCTTGGAGTCGCCGTGGATCACAAACTGAACATGAGTCAGCAGTGTGATGTGTCTGCAAAGAAGGCAAATGCCAGTTTAGGTTGCATTAAGAGGACTGTAGCTTCCAAGTCACGAGAAGTTCTAGTTCCTCTTTATTCTGCATTGGTGAGACCTCACCTTGAGTACTGTGTTCAGTTCTGGGCACCTCACTTTAAGAAAGATGCAGCCAAACTGGAGCAAGTCCAGAGGAGAGCGACAAGAATGATCAGTGGGATGGAAGGGAAGCCCTATGAGGAAAGGTTGGGGGAACTTGGGACGTTCAGCCTGGAGAAAAGGAGGCTGAGGGGAGACATGATTGCCCTCTTCAGATACCTGAAGGACTGTCATAGGGAGGAAGGGGCTCGTTTGTTCTTAGCTGCTTCTGAAAGCAGAACTAGAACCAATGGGTACAAATTGCAAGAGAGGAGATTCCAGTTGGATATCCGGAAAAAATTCCTGATGGTGAGGGCGGTTCGGCAGTGGAACAGATTGCCAAGGGAGGTGGTGGACTCTCCCTCACTGGGGATCTTCAAGGAGAGGCTCAATGAGCACCTGTCAGGGATGCTCTAGGGGGATTTCCTGCTGCAGGAAGGGGGTTGGACTAGATGACCTACTGGATCCCTTCCAACTCTATGATTCTATGATTCTAAGTTTGTTAAGAATAATGTGAGGGGAGAAAAAATAAAGTTCCTGGCCATTATGAAAAAGTCATGGCCCATAAACAAAAATGTAGAGCATCACCTCAGACTCACAGTAGCCCAGAAATCAGTATTATTTTAGGCTCCTTGAGGTTATTGCTCCTGTACAGTCAACTCCACAACTTTAGGAAATGCTAACCAATAATCCAAGCTTACCAAAGGACAGTGATAAAGAAATTGTGTTATGCAGTGGTGCGATTCAAATAAATTAACAACAGGTTCTATGTCCTAATAATCTAAATTAACAACAGGGTCTATGTCTACAGAACAAGTTCTAAGGCTACAATCCAGAGTAACTACGGGAGCACATAAGTGACATTATGTGCACCCGTAGTTACCGCAGTGAAAGCCTATGGGGAAATCATATTGCAATCCAGAGTAACTTGTTCTTACTCCAGAGCAAGAATTTCCCGTAGTTACTCCGGATTAAACCCTATGTTCCATTAGTAACTGGTTCTCAGAACTGGGCGCTCATTAGCAAAGGGTTCTATAGAACCTGTGAGAACCCCCCGAATCCCACCACTGATGTTATGTGAATTTTCGTTTTATCCTCTTGAGCTCCAGCATAATGGATTGTGCTGGAGCTTCTCTTCCATGGAGAGAAGCCCTCTGGTGGTCAAGAATTTTTATAAAAAGATTTAATGGATGTTAAGCCAGATCCAGGTGTGAATATTTTTAAGAAAAACTAGATGTTCTTTATAAAAGTAGTTAAGTGAGTTATAGGGAAGGGGAGAAAAAGGAGAATTGGAGCACAATCCTAACCATGTCTACTCAAAAGCAAGCCCCATTGTGTTCAATGGGTCTTACTCCCAAGAAAGTGTTTTTAGGACTGCAACCAAAGTAAGCCTTGCTCTTGTTGCCTCCAAAATGCAGAGGATTACTATGAGATGCATTGTAATACCACTGACTATATGCAAATTGATCCATCTGAACTGACATGTCACTACAAAACATTTACACACAAAATAAAAAGTAAAGAAACACTATATTCACTATAATGTCACCTGACTCCTTGCTAGAGCAAGCCATTACAATACATCAATAGTTGCCGAGAATATGAAGTTTATTTCAGAGCCTTACCAACAATGTGTCTTCTTGACTTTTGAACACACAGATCAGCTGCAAGAAACTGATCAGACTGACAGGGTGCAATCCTAAGCATGTCTACTCAGAAGTAAGTCCCATTCTGTTCTGTGGGACTTGTCTCTCAGGAAAGAGTGTTTGGGATAGAAGCCATAATCAATGCTTCTTTGCATTGGCAGCAATTCACAACTTACCCTCCCAACTCATAAAAGTTTTCATGTGCTTTCAAAAGCCTTAATGGCTTCATTAACACCTGGAGTCCTGAAAAAAGCTCTGTCCCACTTCCAGTTAATGATTTCTTTCCTATAGTGTGCAAGCTGATTGCCTGTACGTTGTGATCTTCAATGAAGCAAAAATGTCCTTTTTTGTTATTCACCAAGAAACACCCATGCTTCAAGTATAACAAAGATACTATGATGGGAGCAGTGGATGCTATTTCATAGAATCTTAGGGCAAAATCCAGTGTAACTACGGGGAGTCCTTGCTCCAGTGTAAGAACAACTTACACCAATATGAATTTTCCATAGGTTTTTACTAGGTGGTGCAGTAACTATGGGTGCACGTAAAGTCTCTTACATGCTCCCATAGTTACTCTGGATTTGGGGTAGTTGGAAGGAACCAGTGGCTCATCTAGTCCAACCCCCTGCCAGTAGCAGGAAATCCTCCTCTTGTGGGGACCTGGGTCTCAAGCCCTGGCCTGCTGGTTAACAGACACACCCTACAATCCAGAGCAACTATGGGTGCACATAAGAGACTTTACGTGCACCCATAGTTACTGCACCATCTAGTGAAAACCTATGGGAAATTCATATTGCAATCCAGAGTAAATTGTTCTTACACCGGAGCAAGGACACCCTGTAGTTACTCTGGATTGCGCCCACAGTGTCTTAACCAAATAGAGTATGGCTGCAATCCTAAACACACCTTCCTGGGAGTAACTACTACTCAACACAATGGGACATACTTCTGAGTAGATAGGGTTACACCTCATGTCCACAATTTCCATGAGAAGAACTAACCCTCTGGGTATAGGGAAATGCTAATATTTTAGCTTATGTAAGCCACCTTGGAGGACACTTTGAATGCAGAAAGGCAGGATAAAAATCTACAGATCAAATAAATAATACTCAAAAGTGAACTTCACTGAGTGTTTTTGAGTGCTGTCTTAAGTCTTATTGATCAACAGAAGATGACATTAAATCTTTGCCTGAAATCAATAGTTTGGAGCCTAATTTACCGCTCGATGTAAGATGACAATGTTCACACAAGGACCCTTCAGTAAATGCAGCTCTCCTATTCACCTGTGAATAGAAAGAACTTACATAGATGGCATCTTTTAAAGTACACCCCAGTAATGAAATTTATTTTTATCTTTGATGATTTTGTTGACCATTGTGTTTTTTTAATATTATGTATGACATCTTCCAGGCACATTCAGGGGAAGTAAAGCATAACAAAAGACCCCAAAGGAATACAAAAATCCAATCCATCAGGACTTTCCTGTGTGTTTGGAATATGCCATTTTTAGTACATTTTGTCTGATGTATTTTGGTGACCTAAAAGTGGACAGTATGAGAATGGAGAAGGTTTTTAGCGTGTGTGTGTGTGTGTGTGTGTGTGTGTGTGTGTGTGTGTACACAGATATAAACACAATCCTATTTTTGGGTCAACAACAGTAGGACACAGTTTCGCTCTCATATCTCCACTTTCAACAACATGCAGGTAATTCTAAGCTATCTTCACAAAGCATCAGTAGCATCTGAGGCCTGCACTGAAGTTGGTAAATGAACATGAGGATCAGTGATGGGCTTCAAATAAATTAACAACCGGTTCCCTGCCCCTCTGGCAGCCACTTTTAAATGGATATTTTAAAACTTTATATTGCCTATCTCTCGTTAACAACCGGTTCTATAGAGTAGGTGCGAACCTGCTGTAGGCCACCACTGATGAGGATGGTTCATCGTTCATGGGCAGGGACAAGGGGATACAGTGTGTTGGAAGAGGAATGGAGGGCATGTGGGGAGGAAGGGGATAGATCCAATGGCAATTATGTACATCAGATCTTATCCCTTCTTTTTAAAACATTCTCGCCTCTTTTCAATTCACAGACATACACCATCCAAAAAGTTCAAGAACCTCTAAACGCAATTGGGCAGCCTTTGGGAGGCAAACCTCCTTCTGTCTCTCCAATAGCTGGTTTGGAAAAGAACATTTCATGATTAAAGATCTAAACTGGTCTATTTTGCTACTTTCATTGTGAGCCATTTTACTTCTTCAGCATAACTTCTATGAACTGCTTGTTTACTCAGAATTCTCTGCTTGTCCAACATGACTTTTCAAAAATTACTCATCCTGGACATACTGGAGTGCACTCAGTTTGACTGGTGGAAGAACCAGATAGTGGGAACCAGCTGTATTCACTGCCATCTCTGTCGTAATTGGTACTACTTCTGTTGAATGCAGTGGTCCTTCCTATTGTAAGAAGCTGTGCTGTATTCAATACAGGATAAGTCGCGGGAAAGATAGCACATCTTTAAAAGTCAGTAAAGCTAAAAACTTGAATTGTGCTGTCAAAAAGAAAAGCAATAGGAAAAGCATCATTTTTGATTACACTACAAGAGAGAACTCTTCCAGCTATTCCTCCCAATATAGTAACCTGAATGATCCATCCCTTTATTAATTGTACAATGCTGTGTACTGTTTGGGTTTATAAAAGGACTATTATTCAGAAGAATAATAGAAGAATAATTCAGAAGTGGGCTGTGGGTGGCACAAGTGGTTAAGATACTGTGCCTGTTAACCAGAGGCCAAGGTTCGAGACCCAGGTCCGCACAAGACAGGGTGAGCTCCTGTCCTTAGCCCAGCTCTGTGACGCAGCTGGAACTCTGTGATGCAATTGTATTGCTATGCCTTTCCATTGGACTATTTCAGTGGCGTGGAGAGGGGGGATTTGCTCCTTGGGTAACAGCCTATCCTCCATATCAATCTAACCCAGGCCTTCGTGCTTCACATGCAGCGTATTCAGTGCCGAGCACGATACCATAGTCTCTCAAGACCGATGGGTGCCTGTATATATTCAGAAGAAGAAAAATAAAACAGCTGAAAATATACAACCTATGACTTACGGATGTCTGAGTAATGGATGTGCATGGTGTAAAGACCCTAGACAACCAGGCTAGTGTGAAAACTCACAGACATAGTGTGAAAACTCTAGACAACTAGGCTAGATAGAAAGGTGGCAAACAGGAGGAGCCCAGGGATCCAAGTCAATACAGTCAGGATGAATGAGGTAGCAAGGATCAGGGGACCTAATGTGACAGTGATGAAATGCATTACCACTCGCAGCCCAATCCTAACTGGGTTTCCGCCCAGAAGTACAGGTGTTGCAGATGTTATAAGGTGATGCACACAGAATGCCTCCAGCATCCATTGCAGAACTACTGCCACAACTAGTGGTGGTCTCACTGGCGAAGTGCACATGCAGCTAAAGCTTTGGGGAAGAAGGAATATGGATCCCAGTCTCATTCCAAAACTTTGTCCACTATACAGTGAACCCTCCCTTTCTGACAGGGATTACGCTGAAGACCAAGGAAGCACTTCAAGTAGCAAGTTACCTCTAGAGCAAGCTTTTCTGTGTATGTCTAGGGTTGCCTTACTTTAAATGGCATCAGTGGGACATGCGACTGGAAAACAAAATAACAGGCACAAATTATAAGCTATTAAAAGAATCATCTTGACGTTCCTTGCGGATTGAAAATGCATCATCCTTTAAAACAAAGATTCATCTTCTTCAACTGTTAGTAACATTAAAGCTCAATGCATAATATTGTATAAAGGCATATTATAAATTGAACTTGAGGGAAGGAAAGTGAATTTCATTGTCTACATAAACCACTTACAAGTGAAGTGGGGGAAAACCAGTTTTTTATAGGCCCACAGCAGATACAGTAATAAAATGAAGATAATAAACAGGCAGCAAGACAGAAATAACAAATTATTTCTGAAAGGAAAAGAGGTTTAATAGAAGCAGACCATGAATGCTATTCTTTACAGAGGTCTTCTTCATAAAAGGAAAAAATTCTAGTAATACTTCCACTAGACATACAGGCATCCCCCATTTATTGGACAGGTTAGGGACTGGAGCACCATCCAAAAGTTAAAATGGTTGAAAGGTGGAATCCAATCATTTTTAGTTTTTAAATGTTGCTTTCAATGCTTTTTAGCTAGGGAATTGCAAATGCCTCATATCTTGCAAATTCCTGGTGCCACACAAATGGATTCTCATTAACTATTTCAGGAATGGGATTAGGTCAGGAGCTACAAAATGGAAGAGGGCAATTTTGGCTTTTAGAGCAGCAGAAAAAGGTTGAATAAGCAGAACATGCACTGAATGAATGAGTTTTGCATATAACTGAAGGGTGATAAAAGAGTGGATCATCAGAAAATGAACTGTCAGAAAGCATGGGATACCTGTACCTAAAATTATTAAAAGCATATAGTGCCAGATCCTATACATGTCTACTCAGAAGCAAGTTCCATGATAGTCAATAGGGCTTACTCACAGGAAAGTGTGTATAGGAGTACAACCTTAGTTCATTAAACACAATGCTGGAAGTTCTGATTCCATGACAGATACCCCTTCCACCTGATGAGCTCTGTGAAAAGATGAACTCTCTCAAAAGTATACATTTCTGTCACAAAATTGCAACATAAATAAGAACACAAAGACACCAAGGAGGAGTCTTAATTGAAAACTAGAACAGAAAAAATGGTGCATTATAGTAGTAAGAAGATGGCAGGGAAAAACTACCAACAGTAAGCAAGAAAAGGCACAGAGGTTTAGAGATTGCCTCTTTTCAGATTATATTGCTAGTCATGACCAGCTCTAAGGACAGTGCCCATTATAAGGTCAAAAAGCCCAAAGATTGTCCAAAGATGACATCGTGGTCATGTAGCTGGCATGAGTAAATGCCAACCATGGAATGCTATTGCCTTCCCACTGATGTGGTACCTATTTGTCTACTTCCATTTACAAACTTTCAATTTCCTTGGTTGGCAGGAAAGCTTATACAGTCTCATTATCCACTAGGGCTCAGTTCCGGAACATCCTGTGGATAAAAAATCAGTGCATAAAGAAAACAATGGGAAAATAGTTTTTAAAACCCAGGTTTCTTTCTCCTCTGTTGTGCCTAATTGAATAACAGCACAATCCAGAGTAACTACGGGACCTCTTGCGTCGACATAAGAGACATTTACATTGATGTAGTTATGCGCCACCTATAGGAAACCTACGGGAAAATCATATTGCAATTCAGCGTAAATTTTTCTTGCATCGATGCAAGAGCTCCCATAGTTACTCTGGATTGTGTTGCAAGGCAGTGTCTCAGTATCTGCAGGGTTTTGATTCTGGGACTGAATCAAATGATTGCTTGCATGACCGTTTCTCTACAATAGTAAAAAAAAAGGTTTTTTAAACTGTGATTTGCCATGGCCATTCATGTTTAGTCAAATCTGTATAAAAATTCATGTACAACAAAATCCAAGTACAGTGACCTGTAACAACAATATTTTTATCCTGCTAAAAAATCTATACTACATTAATATGTGAAGGGGGGGGGGAGAAACAGACCAGAAAATAACTGAATCTATGGATCTCAGATTTGCAGATAGGAGGGCCAATCTTGTAAAACGAATACATAAAAGTGCTGGATCCAAATTAGCATGGGTATAGCAAGTGGCTAAGACACTGTGCCTGTTAACCAGCAGGCCAGGGTTTGAGACCCGGGTCGGCCCCACAAGACAGGGTGAGCTCCTGTCCTTAGCCCACCTCTGCAACGCCAGCTGGATCCAATCGTATTGGCTCTGCTTTTCCATTGGACTAATTCAGTGGTGTGGAGAGGGGGGATTTGCTGCTTGGGGAACAGCCTATCCTCCATAACAATCTAACCCAGGCTTTCGTGCTTCACATGCAGTGTATGCAGCGCCGAGCACAATACCAGAGTCTTTCAAGACTGACAGAGGCCTGCTTTTAGTGTGAAACATTCGTAATACCACTTACCTTTTCTTTTAACCACCTGGAGAGGCTTTAATGAATCTTTTGTATTGCCATAACCACAAGTAGCAATTCTTATGTCGGCAGCTTAAAGAAGTCTGACAAAAGGTTTGAAGTCAGCACTTCTCTCACACTTAGACAAATAAAGACAATGGGTAGCCATGAAAAGCTATTAACATCTGCTCAAAATCTGTACATGTCTTTGCCTTCCTCCAGCACTTTTCTATGATAGCATTCATTTGTATAATTCCTTAAAGCACTAAGTGTTTAAGTGTGTTCCATTTTATAGAATATCTCATTTATATAATTAGTGCTAACATATGGCTCAACATCAGTGTAGGAAATCTAGAATAATTTCTGGCAAGATGTCAGACCTAAAGGAATATAGTTTCAAAATGCCTCAAAAGGGAATTAACTAAGGAAACAACACAAGAATGAAAATTTAGCCCCAAGTTGTGGCAGTTTGTCATATGAAGTGCAAAGGGAAAAAAAATCACAATTTATACATAAAAGCCTGCTGGGAAGGAGGGAAGGAAGAACACTTTCCTATACTTTCAGAAACAGAAAGATGCAAATAAAGAAATCAAAATATAAATATAAAGATACATATTAAAAGACTCATAAATGTCTATACCAGCTAAATCCCTTAGCCCAGTGGTTCTCAATCTTCCTAACGCCGTGACCCTTTTGTAAGTTCCTCATGTTGTGGGGACCCCCAACCCATAAAATTATTTTCATTGCTACTTTATAACTGTAATTTTGCTACTGTTATGAATCGTAATGTAAATATCCGGTATATTGCAATGAATGCAATGAATGCAATGAAACTAACTTTATTTAAATATCTCAATTCTATCAAAGGTGCTACCTATGTTCTATCAAAAGCAATGTCCCTGCCAAGGCTCTGGTCTCTTCCACCACAGGAACTCCTCACAAGGTCCTATGCCTTTCATTATGATGTGGACCTCCACACATTGGAAAGAGATGGAGGAGACAAATTCCCCCATACCCATCACCTTCAGGATAAATGACTTGATGCAATGGAAAAGCTATGGAAAAAAGTAAATTGATGAGATCAACAGCTCCCTTCTAAGCCTGACTTAGGCTACAATCCAGAGTAACTATAGGATTTTTTACTCCAACATAGGGCACAATCCAGAGCAAGTTCAGCCTGCTCTGCCCTAACTGCTCTCTCCTAACTATTCTGTATCCAGAGCAGAAAGTTATGTCACATCCAGAGAGTCAGGAAGCGTGGGCTGCCCTAACTGCTCCAGAGCATGCTAAGTAATTGACACTTGGGGAGGACTTGCTCCTGAGGAGACACCCCTCAGATCACACCGAACATGGAACAGCTGTGGTGCCCACAGTGGTGACATGACTCTGCACATCACCCGGTGTGGAAGTCTGTGTGTCACCCCTGGGATGTGCGCACCCCCCCCCGGACTGCGCAGTTGCCAAAGTTGGCGCCTGCGCAGTTGTTTCTGAAGCCAACTGGCTTCAGAAAGAGTACTGCACAGGCACCAGCTCTGACGCCTTGCAGTACTTTTCTGAAGTCTTTTGGCTTCAGAGGAGACTGTGCAGTTGTCAGAGTTGGTGCCTGTGCAGTACTCTCCTGAAGCCATTCGGCTGCTGCTCCGCCTCCTGAGTGAAGCTGAACGGCCGCGCAGAGGTGCAGACTTCCTCTGCTCTAAGGAAGTCTCCTCTGAAGCTGTTCGGCATGCTCAGTGTGTTTCTCCGCAGTACACCTCAGCTGGCCGTTTGGGCAGCTTCTGGCTGCTGCTCCGCCTTGGAGCAGGCCTGAATGGGGGTGCTGATGCCTGGGGCCTGCTCAAACAGTCAAACTCCTCTGGTGCATCACCCCATACAGAGCGCATCACCCAATGCAGCCCACACCAGCCGCACCAGTCTGGTGACGCCACTGGGTGCCTGCCTTCTAAGGAGTCCCTGATGAGATGCCAGTACATTCTACAGTGAATACAAGGGGCTTCTTGGAGTGGCCTGCTGTATCCTGAGGTTTGTGGGCAGCCGTAGTTTGTTCCATATCCTGAGGTTGAGAGGCAGGGGTTGCAGCTAGGCTGGCCAAGAACTCAGATTTTTGGTCAACATTGCCATTCTTACTCGGGCCTTATCATGGACCCAAATGGGTCTACTCATTACTATACCTGCTCCTTAGGTGGTATATCTCTGAGGAGCTGGAAGAAGGTATTTCTGCCCTGGAAACAGGCTCTGGATACAGAGTAACTGCTCTGCTCTAGGCAATGTTAAGCATGCCCTCAAAATGCTTCTCCTGAACTGTCTAGGGCAGAGCAGTTAGGGCAGAGCAGGTCCACCTCTCTTAGGGCACCCTATGTTGCCTTGCTCTGCCCTAAGCCTCTTCCAGAGTAACTGGGGTGGAGCATCTTGCAGTTGCTCCTCCCTAGTGATAGATAGGGCAACCCAAGGGATCTTATGTGGACAGATTAGTTGCTCTGGATTGTGCTGATAGTTACGGTGCCACCTATGGGAAATGCATAGAGCAATTCAGAGTAAGTGCCTCTTATGTCTTCCCATAGTTACTCTGGATTGTAGGGTTAGGTGGTCAAAGTCAGGTGGCCAGATAGGTAGCCTATCCTGGAAACCTGCCTTACACCGAGGCAAACGACTGATCCACAGACAAACACCAGTAATCCAACACTTCAGGTAGAATGTTTCTTTGTGGAACTTGAAGATGCTGAGAACTTCTGAATGCAATGTGTGCTATGGCGCCTTGCTCACAGAGCCTACTACTGTTTTGTCTTGTTGGCATGGCTGACCCAGTCCTAGTAAATAGGATAGGATTGGGCCCTAAATTTACTCATTTCTAAGAAACTGTTCCAGTGTCTCAGAAAGATGCGATATTAGAAAATTGCATTGAAACACAATTTACTTTTCTCTATATTTATTTCTTCAGATAATGTCCCTTCTCTCCTTTTTCTCCATTTACATCAGCCACAGCTACACCATCCTAAAATAATCAGACTTATTCAGTCAGAATACATTCCTCTGAAAAGATATTACTAAGTTAAGGATATCAAATGGCCATTTACATTTTAAACAGCAAAACAAAATCCTTTAAACAAAAATCTTCAGATATAAACAATACAGAAATTCATCAAAAACTTTTCCACTGCCTTTTTTAGCAGACTGAGGGAGCAATCCTGAAGAGCACTTGGGCCAGCCTATCTAGCACCAGGCTGGCATAAGTTGAGATATGCCAGCTAGCTGCACCAGAAAAGGCTTAGCTGGTGTAAGTCAACTTAGGCTGGTGTAAGATGGACCTGGTCTGGCCTAGCAGGGCTAGGCAGCTCAGCAGAGGCAAGTTGAGGGTATGTGGAGCATTGCCTAGACTATGCTGTTCAGCTGTATCCAGAGCCAATTTTCAGGGCAGAAATGCCCTCTTCCAGCTCCTCAAAGTTAGACCATCTCAGAAGCAGGAATAAATCTGAGTAGACCCATAAGGATTCATAATAAGCCAGAGTAAGAATAGCAGTGTTGACAAAAAAAATCTGAGTTCTTGGCCAACCTAACTGCAATCCCTGCCTCTCAACTTCAGGATAAGGCACAACTATGGCTGCCCACCAATCTCAGGATACAGCAGGCCACTCCAATGATCCCCTTGCTTCCACCCCCCCCCCCCCCACTACAGCTACTGCTGTTCTGCAGTCTCAGTGTCAAGGACTCCTGGGCTTCCTTATAAGGCAGGCACCACAGCTGTTCCTTGTTTCATGTGATCTGTGGCAGGTCTCCTTGGGAGCAAGCACTACACAGGTGCCACTTACTTGTTGTTCAGCCCTATGGATTTGGCCCAACTTTGTGCTCTGGATATTGCCTATTTTGGCCAGCCCAGCTGGGCCATTCTCACATACCTCATTTCAGGATTGCTCCCTGAAGTGAACATAGCACAAACCTATTTATGATTCTGATACCCTGCAGAGCCCGTTATAACAGTGGAAGCATCGTCTGTTGTCACAAAATAGCTGGTGACAAAGTATTCAGCGAGAGTATCATAGAAATTCTGCCACCACATCCCACTGTACCCACCAGACTGGGTAGGGTAGCAATGGGATGAGACAGTGGCAATGGCACATGCCGCATTCTATCCCCTCTGTTTGCAAGTTTCTCTCTGTGGACTTTTACCAGCTAAGGAGCAGGTGCAGGTTCAAGCAGAGTCACTGGTGAGTGGGAGGCTTACAGAGGAATTAAGGGAAACAATTTCCCATTCCCTTCCCAATCTGATTCCCAACCAACCCCACTGGATACAGTACATGACTTTTTGGGGCAGTGTAGCTGCATCAGCAGAGGAGTAAAAAATGGTAGGATAGGGCTTTTAGAGGATCAGTACTTATAACATTGCTATATAATGCAATCTGTGCTTATAAGCAATGTGCTTATAACATTGCTATATTTATTTATTTAATATATTCATTTATGTAAATTTATTCAAATTTGAAAAGTAAATTAATTCTTTTTTTCTCTGCCCAAAATAGTCACAGAGAGATGATACAGTCCTAAAATGTTTGAACATCCCTACTCTAGGACATTAACCAAGTACAGTAAGTGAAATGGCAGGCAGAACCTCCTGCACTATTTAAATTTTTTTTTTCTCTGACATGGTTGGAGGGGAAGATGCTGAGTATAAATACCTGAAGATGTGATATAAGGACATCTGCAAGAGGGATCTAAAGGCCTTGGGAATGGACATCAACAGCTGGGAAACCTTGACCTCCTATCATTTAGCTTGGAGGCAAAAGACGCAGCATGGCCTTCTTCAATTTGAAGAGATACTCGTTCGGCAGGCTGAAGCAAAGAGGCAGTCCAGGAACCAGCAAAATCTGGGGGCTGGGCAGGGGACGGACTTTATCTGTCCTCAGTGTGGAAGGGATTGCCACTCTCGAATCAGCCTTTTTAGTCATAAAAGATGCATTTAGGACCTTCATTTCAGAGTACGATACCAGTCTTTCGAGACTGAAGGATGCCAATGATTGTGCACAAGATATGGGCCAACTGTATGTGCTGTATATTGTAAGTAAAGTGCTTTTCTTTGAAAATGTTTTCAAAGACATGCACTTGTTTTACTGTTACCAACAAACTAGCTGAGTTTGATGCGAAATAAGGGGGTAAAGATTCTTCCACCATATGACTTGATGCAATTCAGACTTTCTAACTGGCAACAATGAAGGATACCAAAATCCCTCAGCTTTGCAAGGACCAACCGTCATTTAGTTCCTTCTCAATTGAAAGGCCCCCTCCACTGTCCCAATATGAAACTGCAACTGAGCCCAGATTTTGAGTAATCCTACATTCCTCACCTACTTGCTTTTACTTCCCTTCTTGGCCTCCCCTATATTTTCTTATTACACCAGTGATTTTCAACCAATGTGCTGAGTTACACTGGTGTGCTCTGGATAGTCCAGAGTCCATGAGAATTTGGGGACAGACATTTATTAATAGGAAAACCTGGGGATTTGAACAGCATGTTGTGCCTTGTCAATGTAAAAACAAATGGTGGTGTGCCATGAGATGAAAAGGATTGAAAATCACTGTATTAGACAGTCAGTGAAATCCTAACCTCTGGTTAGGCCAATGCAAGTCCTGGCACAAGTCCCATGCTAGCCTAGGGTGTCAACAAAGTGCCATAAGGAATCACACTCCTGTGCCACTCCAGTGAGCAGACATGCGCTGTCCTCCCTACACCACCACAGGAATGGGGAGATGGGCGAGTTGTACTGGCCTAAACTGCACCCAGTAAGTTCCTTTGAAACTATTTCATCACTTCTTTGCTAGATAAACTGGTTTGAGAATTTTGGGGGCAAAAAAACAGTATATAAGTATAAATAAATAAATAAATAAATAAATAAATAAATAAATAAATAGCGAAAACAAAGAAAATTTCTTAAGGCTTGGAGAGACGTAGAAGTACTGTTAAAACAGGGTACCCCTGATAAAACACATTAACAATCTACTAATGAATAGGCTTTTCATACCTTCTGGGTAGTATTTTTTCTTTGTGACTCTCATACTTCACATGCATACTTCCAAGAAAGACTCATGAACACACAAGTTCATTAAGGGAGCGAGAGATTCAATTGTAAAATGGAAAAGGCTGATTGAGGTTATATTTCAAAGAGATTAATATGGTACATTCTATTATGTTGTAATCAGGTTCTCTCTTTCATCTTATGAACTACGATAGTTATTCTAATTTTGAAAATGGATCATTTTCCCTTTTTCACGGCATCTCTTTCCCTAATACAGAGCAAGAAATTCAACCATGCCGCAGGCGGTTTGCATTTAACATGGCCTTTTGCACAAGGCGATAGACATGTTGCTGACCATTTTTCTCCTTAATAAGAAAAACATTCAAATGTTCCTAATATTGCTGCCGTGGCAAACTGCACTTAATAGATGGGACTTGCCCTGTACGTGACACATGCAACATTAATCAATAGTGAATTTTATTTCAATTTATTATGGTTGCAGTCTAAATGAGAAGAAAAAGGGCTTACACTGCTAAAATGTCTTGTACTATAAATGCACAAATAATACAATCCCAGATTTTAGGAGAAATTTTTTTAAAAGCAACAAAACAGTTCCAGTCCATCATCTAAATATTAAAATAGAGACAGCCTGGCCAAAGAAAGACAACTTCTGGTGACAATTGGTACTAGTAGAGTTATTTAACATTCTTAAATTTGAGTGCTTTTATCCTTATAAGGCAGATTTATGGCACCTTCAGTCTTTAAGACTGGTGAGGCTGATATATATCTGAATAATTCATAATAAATTACTTTAATCCTTCGTTCATTTAGGGCTCATGTGCATCATTTTTTAAAGATGTTCATTTATCAGAGCCCCCTTCATCCTAACCCAAGCAACCATAACGCAAAAGCAGATCAAGCTGTCATTTCATAGAAATTCTTTGGTAAATATCCTGCATACAAACCCATAGGAGATTCACACCTTCCAAGCCATTGGATAATGTAGATTTATTTAGGCTCTGATGTGTGGTTTACCCTAGCCCTATAAACCAAAGACACATATAGAAATTTTCATGAAGCTAAACTGTTCTAATTCAGATTTACCCAATGACTGATACAAAAATAAGGGTTTACTGTTCAAGTATATGTTGGACATCACTTTAGAATCAACTTAAAAGTACTAATTTTAATTCCTAAGGACGACAGTCAAATTTATACCTGAGAATATGTTTGAAGATAAATAGTATAAAAGCCAAGTGTCTGCAAATTCTATCTCCCACCCTTTCCTGGCTCACTCCTTACCTCTGACATCACTGTATCCCATGAACTGCAAGTGATGTCACATCTGGGTCATCACTGGGGGAAATCCAATATGGAAGTGTTTCAAAGACTGGAGACACCACACTGGCGTTCAGAATACCTCTTGAAAGTCTTATAAAGACCTTCTGAGGGCTGGTGAGGCTGTGTGGAACAAGGCTACTCAGGTTAGGGGGATCCTTCAGGGTCAGGTGAGACAGAGCCTCATCCCTGCCCCCTGAACATCCCCAACCACCAACCTACCTTCTCAAACTGAGATTCTGTGGTCTGCCACTCTTGGTTTAGGGCTTACCAGTTCCCGCGCTGCCGGTAACATGCACAGAACAACATAGACGATGGTGCTTACCTTACATGGGTGAATCATGAATGTGAGGATAGGATTTGGCCAAAGACCTGTTAACTCTGAACCAACATATAAGTAGTTGGGAGGACAATGGAATTCTGCATAAGACCACAGCCGACAGGCCACCAACCACCTAGCTCATCACAGTGGTATTTATTATGTGTATACTCTTAATTTTTCTCATCTCGTCTCTCCCACCATCACAAAACTTCTTCCTCTATATATAGATGAAGAGATTTTGGGGTTGGGTCACTCACATCCTAGCTGAAATGAAAGAAAAACAAGTGGCCCCAATTTTGCAATATTTCATACTTAAAAAAATGAATTTGTGTACAAAAATGTATATTTTTTCTGTAACTAACCGCCAAATCCAGAGTAACTACAGGAGCACTTAAGAGACTTTATATGCACCTGTAGTTACTGCACCACCTAGTGAAAACCTATGGGAAATTCATATTGGAATTATTGTTCTTACACTTCTGCAAGAACTCCCTGTAGTTACTCTGGATTTTGCCCTAAGGCTACAATCCTAAACCTCAATTAATCCAGCATAAGTCCCAGCATAAATCGGGTACTGGCCTGAAGGTGTCACAAAAGTGCCATAAATCATTTCTGCCCCACTCCTAGTGGGGTTAGGCCTTTCCACAGGTATGGGCTGGCTAACCCACATCACTATAGGAAATTATTTAACATGAGTTATGCCAGCCTAAATTGGGGATTATGCCCTGAGCCACTTTGATCCACTATAAGAGTATGTGATGTTGGCTTAGCAACTGGAATTCTGGGGACACTGCTTAAGACTGAATTTTTTTAATTAATACTTAAAATATTTATTTGGAGCTGGCTTATTTGGAGAAACAGAAGGGGAAAAACTAATCAAATCCTACTTCAGCTGACTATCCAATTTTATTGCTCTATAGTTCTATGGTGACACTAATTTCATCAACAAATTAAAGGAGGAAATCCGCACATTTACTAAAAAGGATATTGGTTGTGCTATTGTTCTTACCAGACATAATAAAGCTATTAAGAGATGCATGAAGTTCAACTACAAGGGGCGAAACACTTAAAGAAATGGTGGGAATTTACCACTACTTTAAAAAATGTTTCACACTCCATGGTAACCTTTCCCCCAAATGGTTACATAGTACAGAAAAGTAAACAGTTTGAATTAAATCTTTTCATATGCTAGAAATAACTAAAGCTCTTTATTAAACCAGTCTTAAAACTATGCACTCATCAGAAAGGAAATATGTACACATATAAATTAAATGTCAGTTTTTGCTGAAAAACTATTCTCTGGATAAACAGAAATCTGACCGTGTTGTTGATAAAAATTTCCCAAAAACTCTCATCCAGGGATTTCTGCTTATGCACATTTTGAAAATAGAAGTTTATTCTGAAATAATAAAAAACATAATTATACACAATATTAGGCACTATGTTAGGCCCAGGACTGTCTCCAGCAGGAGCTCCTAGCAAGGTTTGAATCAATCTGTTTTAGAAAGCAGAAATGCTTCCTCTCCATGTCTAACAGGTATCACTGTGGACAAATGCTGGTTACTGGGAGAACAAGGTAAATTATGAGCATCATTGGAAAGGGTGGGACTCATGGAACAGCGCTTATGGGCAAAATCCAGAGTACCTACGGGGAGTCCTTGCTCTGGTGTAAGAGAAACTTTCTCTGGATTCCAAAATGAATTTCCCATAGGTTTTCACTAGGAGATGCAGGAATTATGGGTGCAAGTAAAGTCTCTTACATGCTCCCATAGTTACTTTGGATTTGGGGATATGTCTTTGCTGTACTTTCACCAGGACTTGGAGAGAACGTGCAAAGTAACAACATAGAAAGTACTGCACACCACTGTGGGTGTCAATGCTACACCAGTATATTTCCCAAATAAACTTCCCAAAAATGGAGGAGTTTAGGGAAAGCAACTATGGGACATATTTTACCTTCCCATTCCTGCAACTGGAGGAAAAATCAGCACCTGAAAATGGAAGGGGCAGCATATGGAACTGCAACACGCATTCAACCTCTGGCATCTTCATATAAACCTGGGAGCAACTCCTACCCCCAAATCCAGAGTAACTAAGGGAGTACGTAAGAGAATTTACGTGCACCTGTAGTTACTGCACCACCTAGTGAAAACCTATGGGAAATTCATATTGCAATCCAGAGTAAGTTGTTCTTACACCAGAGCAAGGACTCCCCATAGTTACTCTGGATTGTGCCCCTAGTCTGAAATCCTGTAGCGCTGTGGCATGTCAAGGTGGACCAATGGTAGACCACTGGTTCCAAATCTTTAATAGTCTGTGGACGACAAAGACAAAAATTGAAATGGTTGTGGACCACATGCAACCCCCATCCCACTCCCCCACCCACAAAAAGACAATTAAATTTGTAATAATTAGGCAAGATTTATTGGATTGACTTATTAGATTTATTATTTATAGAAAAGATTTTGATGCCAGCTGTTGCAGTAGGTGATCTGTTCTTTGTACTCTCTGGTGGCCCATAAGGGAGCATTGCATGAGTGACTACTTCCCCATACCAGAGAGGGTATTGCATGGGGTATACCAGAGAGGGTATACCAGAGAGAGACAATAGTCTGAGGGACAATAGTCCACAGAGACCAGAGAGGGTATACCAGAGAGGGTATTGTCCACAGCTTCCCCATACCCATACCCCATATTGTCCACAGCTTACACTTCATGGGAAAATGCTTATGGGGAGATTAATTACTTCATTACGTTTATGGGGAGAAACTTACTCAATGAGATGCTGGAAGTGATCAAAGGTAATCTGATTTTTTTCTATGAGTTTCAGACCACTTCTGACAGTCTCAAAGACCACAGGGGATCCAGTGGTTTAAACAATACTGACTTAGATGGATCACTGGCATACTCATTAGCAAATAGTTCACTATTTTGGGGACACCACGATTTATACAGACAGTTTATACAACAAATAATCTGACTGCTGATACATACTTACCTGCTCAGACAGAGGTTCTGTGGCCTGTTACTGCTGATGAATACACTCGTTTGCAATTTCTACCTTAAGATTGAGTGAAGAAGTTTTGGAAAGTAGGCGAAAAATCAGCTTACTCTGAAAATAAAACTTTATTTCCATCTTTTATTATCCTCCACAAATGTTGCCTTACTCTTAAATTTACTGTTAGTGCAGGCCGCTAGCAGATGTCTATAATATACTTTGAATAGTTCTGCAAAAACTGCACACACTGATAAATAAAATTTTTTCCACTTTTTGCTCAGCATATGGCATCACTCTGGTATTTTCTATGAAAATGATTCTTCCTCCAAAATGAAAATTCAGCAGAATCCTTAGCCACTCTCGTATTTCAGTCTAATAGTAACTGGGCTATTAAACCATCACCTACATTTCCAATAATATAATACTGCATACATAACAAGAGTTCTGTCCTTCAGAGTCTCCTTTACCTTTCACAGACTATGATGGTATTAACATTCAACTTTCTCCATGGGGAGAAAATATATAAATACCTACTTTGGGATTTGCACTAATAAGTAAAAAGGTAAATGTGTGACTCACAGGTTGCCCGGCTAGTTGTGACCAACTCTAGGGTGCAGTGCTCATCCCCGTTTCTAGCACCATAGAGCCAGCGTTGCCTGATATGCAGCTCACATCCACATGGAACGCTGTTACTTTCCCAATGAAGGGGTACCTATTTATCTACTGGCATTTGCATGCTTTCAAACTGTTAGTTTAGCAGGGACTGGGCTAAGGTAGGAGCTCACCCTGTCTTGTAGGATCTGGGTCTCAAACCCTGGCCTGCTGGTTAACAGATACAATGTCTTAACCACATGAGCCACCACAGTCCTAATAAGTAGAGACATTTAATTTGCCTAGTGACATGTTACGGATACCATTCTCGTTCTTTTTAATTCAAATTCTCACCAGTTACAAGAATGTTTTTATATCAGAATCTTCAACTCAAAAAATTCTTGCAATGCAGATTGCAGTCTAGTGCTTTAAACAATGAACCAAGACACTGACATTATTAAAATAAATTTATTAATTAAAATAATGCACTTTTATTAGTGCTTCCCAACCTTCTGTCCCTGTAGGACAGGGTTGAAACTCTACATTGGCAACAGTGACCATCAATTCCAGGTTCTTCCCACCACCAGTACATTTTACCAGTACCGTGCTGTAAGTCTTTTTCACACACCTTCTCTCCTCCAGTTTGCCCAGCTCCAATCATTTCTTCCATGGGTGGCATTGTAACCATGGGCGCAATCCAGAGTAACTACCGGGAGTCCTTGCTCCAGTGTAAGAACAATTTACTCTGGATTGCAATATAAATTTCCCATAGGTTTTCACTAGGTGGTGCAGTAACTACGGGTGCACATAAAGTCTCTCACGTGCTCCCGTAGTTACTCTGGATTGCAGGGTACGTCAGTGTAAAAGATCCTCTAGTTACTCTGGATTGTAGCCTTAATGAAACTGTGGATATGGGATCCACGGATAGAGGCCACTTTTACATATATCATGTTACTGAGAATGGATCAAATAACATTGAAAAAATAGAATCCCCCCTAATTAAACAACATGAAGGGATTGATTTAATACGCTAAGTAAAAACATTTATCTGGCACACATTTTTTAGAATCCAGTCCCACAACTTTCAGGCGTTATGAGATTTCAACAGACTAGAAGGGACATTCCAAACTCCCTTTATTTTTCTCAGAGATTTGTCAGAGGTAAATTAACCCTCAAATCCAGAGTAACTATGGGAGCACGTAAGAGACTTTACCTGCACACGTAATTGCTGCACCACCAAGTGAAAGCCTATGGGAAATTCATATTGGAATCCGAGTTAGTGGTTCTTACACCGGAACGTGGACTCCCCGTAGTTACTCTGGATTTTGCCCTAAGACAGGCACTGGTTGTGACCTTTACTCAAATGGTACACCTGGCTTGGCCAACCTCTGAATTACTAGTAGCCACTACAACATCCAGTTACTGGTAATCATCAGGGCTTTGCCTTAGGAATTTTGCCCCAACAATGTGGGGCCAGCATCAATTTTTCAACAAATGTAGGGAAAGGAGGACGAATATTGGCAAAAAGCATCTTCTAACTTACAGAAGCCCTATGTTCCTAACCATCCACATGGGCACATGCAGGATTACACATCTGTTTCTATCTATCACATCAATATCAATATCAATAGCACTCAAAGCAATTTAAGAACTGTCTAAAGCTCAAGAGGGGAAAAAAAATCACATTTAAATGTTTAAAAATATATCTTTTTTTGCAACCAAAGCTACATGAGGAATATTTTGGAGATTTTAATTACACTTGGAGATATGCTTATACCAGAGGAGTCATTATGGAGAACCTTACCAGAAATAAAGTAAAACATACAATATTGCCAGAAGGTTACATGGAAGAATGAACAGGATTTCTCACAAAACTGGGTGATAAATTGCTTGCTATGATGCAAGCTATAAAACAAAAATTTTAAAAAATCAGAACAATTATAAAATTGACATTATGGACACAATGACAAATGGAAGCAGGTGAAATGGTGGAAGACCTCGCACCATGCACAAAAATAATTGATTTTTCTCTGATTACTACTTAGGTGATCAGAGTATATTAGGTACTTGTTGTCTGCTTGCACTGTGTTTTATTAATGCTCCAAATCAGACACCCAATTTGGAAATCAATGCTTACTTCATCATTTTCTCTCTGAAACCTACTATTATTCACAATTGATTTAACAGAAATGAAAGTCTTACCATTAACAAGAGCCAGCTGCTGACACTTCGAAGATGAATTATTGAACTTTCTGAAAGTGTATTAACTGAACCATCATCAAGACCATTGTTTGATGTCTCTCCCACTGAAGCCAACATATTTATAATTACAGAAGCTACATGATCGAAACGAGCTTCTCTGTCACTTTCCTTAACTAAAACTTAAGGAGATTTGGGGAAGTAAAAAAATAAAAACAGCAATTCCAGGTTTTATATATTTATAGCCTTTTCCACTTTAAAATGCAAAGACAAACTGCTTTGGCATTTAAATGTTTATCTCAGAATAAGAGTGCACACTTGGAAAAGAAATACACACACACACACATACACACAGTACTTACCTAACTGAGAAAGGCAGAAATTCCAGGTATCAAGCATCATAAGAACCAGCCACTCAAATATAAAATATGAAGAGTGGTAGAGTACTGCACAGAAATTATCTTCTAGCCCGTGGTCTCCAAACCCTGTGGCCTTTGGCAAGCCTCAGTGTGGTCCCTGGGAAGATCCTCTACCCAATCCTTGGGCAAGCCTTGTAATCCACATTCTTATATGTATATTTATGTAAATGTATTCAAATTCGAAATGTAAATTAGTTTTCAGGCCCCCCAACACAGTGTCAAAGAGATGGTGTGGCCCTCCTGCTAAAAACCTTGAAGGCACTTTTGGAAACCTGAAAGTAGAAGGATTGGGAGAGGAGGCCAGTGTGCTGCCAGGCAGCATTTGATGCAAGTCCTTAGGCCACCATGATTCAGGCGCGCAGACAGACAAAACAGGAGTTTAATTTGGATAAGGGTTCAACCAAAAAATCAGGAAGAGTTAAAACATTCTGCTTCTGCATACAACAGAGTGGCTTTCAGTCATTTTTCAGTCACTACAACAAATTCCTACGTGTTTGGACCACAGGGAATGACTTCTGAAAAATCATGATTCCTAGGGAAATTTGAGCCATAAATTTCCAAAATTTATATATTTATATTTAAATTATATATTTCCAAAATATTTCCAAAATATCACAGTTTTCAAGATATGCAAAAGCTCAGTGTATCACATAAATCTACTTATCACTCAGTAGGCAAGCAAATCACTGTTCGCTTCTGCAACAAGAACACAATATTTCATTGCACCAACAGTAAGACATTGTATGTCTCAAATTTGAGACACTGTATGTATTAGACATTGTATGTTGTCAAAGGTACCAATGTCTTCATAACTGCTCAGAGAAAATACCTATATCTGCTCCTGAAAATATGATCAAAAAAATAATTTTTTTCTGAGATCCTAATCAAGAAGTACTGCTGATCCTAAGCAAGAAGTACAGTACTGGAAATACTGCTATACTAAACTTACCTCTCATTGCATCACTGCATCTTAAAAACAGAAGGAAATCAGTTGGGAAGGTATCATTGGACATTCCTCTCACCTAAAAGAGGAAGAAAAGAAGTTTTATAAAACACCATTAAAGAGAACAACAACAGGTAAAGTATTCCGTTGTGAGCTAACAATACCAAGAAAGATAACCAAAAAGGCAGCATAGAGAATTTCATAAAAATTTATAGCAAAAGGATATTCATTGCAATGAAATGCAATGAACTTGATCTCTTTTATTATACAACTAGCTGAACTTTTATGCCATTGGAAGAGGAAAATTTAAAGAATATTTTTGGGCAGCAAGCTTGGCTGGGCACCGACAGGCACCGGGCACCGATAGGCACCGGGCACCAGAGAACACCAAAGGGCACAGGGCACCAGCAGGCACTGGAAGCACCGAATGGCATCAGTGGCCAGTGGCAGGAACCAGTACTAGGCAGCAAAGGGCAATGGACACCAGGGAACACTGGGCTCCAGCAGGCAGCAGTCACCACCAGGCAATGAACTGGACACCAGTTCACCACCAGGCATCCCTACTGGGCACCAAATACCTCTGAGCATCAGACATCCCTACTGGGCACCAGCAGGTTGTAGGCACCACTGGTTGGCAGCAGGCAGCACAGGACACCACCAGGTACCAGGCATCCATGCTGGGCACCAGGAACCACCAGAAACTGGGCATCACTGGGTGATAGTGGTCAGCAGGCACCACAGGGCACCCCTATCAGGCACCAGTCACCACTGGGCAGAGGTGAACTGGGAACTGTGCATCCCTATTGGTCACTGGGCACAAGTAGGCACTGGGCAGCTGCAGGCAGCAGGCACCACCAGGCATCCCTACCAGTGACCAGGCATCTCTAATGGGCATCATGCATCTCTGCCCAGCACCATGCACCAGCACCCACTGACCACCATAGCTCATTTATTCACCCTGTTAGGGTTTGAATTTCTACGAACTGGTTCTTAGTGGGTGCCTACGGCTGCAATCCTAAACACACATTCATGGGATTAAGACCCATTGAACACAATGGGGTTTATTTCTGAGTAGACATAGTTGTGACATGCAATATATCACACAAGGAATAGCCTCCCCAAATTTCATGCTTTTTGGTCTGGCAGTATTGGCTGGGCAGTGATGACTCAGTCAGTCTTCAATTTTATATGTACTGTATAGATAACTTGAACATTTCAGGACTGCTTCTTTAACAAGAATTGAAGGTAAGTTTCGAAAAGGGAAAAATAATATACCATACTGGTGCCATTCCTCATTCTTCTACGTACGACATAGAACATCAGGTTGTGTTCACATATTTAAAAGGACCCATGCCAAAGGTGGGAGTTAACTGCTCATGCACTTCCCAAATGGCACAGTTTGGGGGCATGCTGGGGCATACCATCTAATCAGTCTTTAGGAATATAATGGCCAGTAGTAGATGTGGCCCCAAGCAATTGGCAAGTCATGAAAAATATACTAGTATGAATATGTACTATACACAGAACCATGCATGTTTCAAACACGCATGTACTGTGCGCAGAACCACGCATATCTGAAATGAAAAATACAGAATTCAATGTTCTAAAATCACAGAATCATAGGATGCTAGAGCTGGAAGGGACCAATTTTCTGCTCAGTGCAGAGATCCCACCCTCCACTTGAAAACCATCATCCCACCTTCTGGCTGAAAACCTTGAGCAATGGTGACCCCAATGACACAGACTCTCCCAGTCCTGGACAGTTATTACCTTCCAGACATTATGAAAAAAAACTTTGTAATTTTTGGCATCTCTCACAAGTTTTTAATTCATTTTGGGTTTCAGCTTTCCTAACTTGACCCAGCTGGTGCAGACTGTACTTGGGATGCAGTCTTAACCGGCACAACTCATTGATCTTCCCATTCCAGTGTGATGTGGGGAGGCAAGCATATGTCTGCGCACTGGCCTAACCTTCCCCCAGAGTGGTGCGGAAGTGTCTTAAAGCACTTTTGTAACACTCCCAAGTGAGCAAAGGACTTATGCAGACCAAACTGGAGGTTAGGATTGCAGCCTCAGGGCACAATCCAGAGCAAGTTCAGCATGCTCTGCCCTAACTGCTCTCTCCTAACTATTCTGTATCCAGAGCAGAAAGTTATGCTGCATCCAGAGAGTCAGGAAGCCTGGGCTGCCCTAGCTGCTCCAGAGCATGTTAGGTAATTGACACTTGGGGAGGACTTGCTCCTGAGGAGACACCCCTCAGATCACACTGAACAAGGAACAGCTAGTGGTGACACGACTCTGTGCATCACCCAGTGTGGAAGTCTGTGCGTCATCCCTGGGATGCACTCAACCCCCTACCTGGACTGCGCAGTTGCCAAAGTTGGCGCCTGCGCAGTTGTTTCTGAAGCCAACTGGCTTCAGAAAGAGTACTGCACAGGCACCATCTCTGACACCTGCACGGTACTTTTCTGAAGACTTTTGTCTTCAGAGGAGACTGTGCAGGCATTAGAGTTGGTGCCTGTGCAGTACTCTTTCTGAAGCCATTCGGCTGCCGCTCCGCCTCCTGAGTGAGGCCGAATGGCCGTGCTGAGGCGCGGACTTCCTCCGCTCTAAGGAAATCTCCTCTGAAGCTGTTTGGCATGCTCAGTCTGTTTCTGCGCAGTGCCCCTCAGATGGCCGTTCAGTTCAGCTCCGAGGACGAGTGGCAGCTTCGGGCTGCTACTCCTCCTTGGAGCAAGCCTGAATGGGCATGCTAACGCCCAGGGCCTGCCAAAGGACAGTCAAACTCCTCCATTCGGAGCACATCACCCAATGCAACCCACTCCAGCCGCACCAGTCTGGTGATGCCACTGGGTGCCTGCCTGATAAGGAGTTCCTGATGAGATGCCAGTACATTCTACAGTGAACAGAAGGGGCTTCTTGGAGTGGCCTTCTGTATCCTGAGGTTTGTGAGCAGCCGTAGTTGTTTCATATCCTGAGATTGAGAAGCAAGGGTTGCAGCTAGGCTGGCCAAGAACTCAGATTTTTGGTCAACACTACCATTCTTACTCAGGCCTTATCATGGACCCCTATGAGTCTACTCATTACTATACCTGCTCCTGAGGTGGTATATCTCTGAGGAGCTGGAAGAGGGCATTTCTGCCTTGGAAACAGGCTCTGGATACAGAGTAACTGCTCTGCCCTAGGCAATGCTAAACATGCCCTCAACTTGCCTCTCCTGAGCTGCTTAGGCTGCCCTAAGCCTCTTCCAGAGTAACTGGGGTGGAGCATCTTGCAGTTGCTCCAGCCTAGTGATAGATAGGGCACCCCAAGGGCTCTTATGTGGACAGATTAGCTGCTCTGGATTGTGCTGCTAGTCTCACTTATGGAAAGAGAATATGCATGAAATTATTTTTATAGCAGAAAGATCAGCAACAGTCACTCTAGTGATGGAAACTATAATAATTCTCTAAATTTCTTGTTCCCATCTATTTTTGTGACCTTGTAGTTTGGCAGCAAAATTCTACAATCGATCACAAAGGCACTATAAATCACATTGCATGTTTTCAATTTATATCTTATGAAAGCGTATTTACAGCTTTTCAAAATTTTAGATTTAGAAAACCCTCTTTACAGTATACTGGCTTCAAACTAGTTAGAGAGTTCAAGACTAATGAATACTAAACTAGTGTTCCACACCAACAGGCCAACAATCACAATATGCTCCATGCTTCTGTTGACCTTGTTCCTTATTTAGCTTGGAAACTCCTCTATGAAACCATTTTTTTGCTGGCTGCATAACCAATTAGTAAATAAATTAATGAAAAACTAGAAAAGATCATTACTTATATGATCATGTAAATACCGGAGCAACAATGTAGATATATGTTTCCAAATCAGTATTATTTTATTGACAAGCAACCCAACCACCTGCCCGAGCACCCCACCCCAGGGTCCCCTTGGTGATTTCCAATTAAAGAACCATTACCTTATCTTAATTAACCTATTCACACCTGTATTACTGCTTATAAGAGAATAAATGTTTCCAAGTTGGTTGTCAACGGATCCAGGAAAAAATAAAACTTGAAAAGCAAGACAATTTTGGGACCTTTTTCTCAGTAAGGCTGGATGGATTTGATAATGATAACTAAATTAATAACTTCCAGAATCACAACAAAGACCTTGGAGATAGTTAAGAAGCAACATCCAACAATCGTCTTAACACAGTGGTATGAGCTGTAGTATGAATACGGCATTTAATCAGGCATGCGAACCTCCTTACTAAAAGGAAAATAGATGGTGTCTCCCTGGGTAGCACTGTGACTTCCTGTATTTAACCCCATTAAGAATGAAATACATATGATCTGTAGCTTCCTCTGGGCTTCCTTTGATCTTTTCTGGAAATCACGAAAAACAATTATTCTTGCTTACATCTGTCTGCTTTTTATAATGAATTAATACCCTAATGGTCTCTAATGTTATAGCAATGTATATTCCAGTTTTACCATATGAGCTTACAACAGATTTCTGGTAATCATTTGCCAGAGAGGTTCTCAAAATTGGAACCAGGGCATTTATAGAATCATCAACGCTCCATGCTATCTTGTTACTTAACTTCCAATATGCATTTCCAGTAAAGATAGTGTCAAGGAAAGAGAAAGAAGTCTTAGGAAATCACTCATGGGAGCATCTAAATAATTTCAATGGCAACTCCCCACAGCTCAGGTAAAATTGGCAAATTAAAGTCCTAGGCTGCAATCCTATCCAATCCTATCCTGAGAGTAACCCTACAATCCAGAGTAACTACAGAAGCACATAAGAGACATTACGTGCACCCATAGTTCACCTCCTATTGAAAACCTATGGAAAATTCATATTGCAATCCAGAGTAAATTGTTCTTACACCAGAGCAAGGACTCCCCATAGTTAGTCAGGATTGTGCTAAGGCTACAATCCAGAGTAACTATGGGTGCACGTAAGAGACAATACGTGCACCCATAGTTACTGCACCACTTAGTGAAAACCTATGGGAAATTCATACTGCAATCCAGAGTAAATTGTTCTTACTCCGGAACAAGGACTCCCTGTAGTTACTCAGGATTTCACCCTAAGACTCATTGGATACAGTGGGACTTGCTTCTTAGTAGATAGGCATAGAATTGGGCTCTTAAACTTTTCAAAATTCCATGAAAGGAACAAGAGCTCATGACGTGATACTTTTAATTGATACAGAGTAGATTGATTCTAGAACTGATAAGAAGCCAACACTAAATTTGGGTTTTGTGCAATATCTCCAAAATCTGAGTATCTGCATTTTCCACTCTTTCTGAGTTTCTGCATCTTCCACACATACATGTAGATGATTGAGTGTACTTCTGATCCTGGCTTAGAATAAGTTAAGATGAGGTGTCAAACATAAAAACCATGGACCAAATGTGGCCACCACCAGTTATCTGACCCACCCACCCCATCACAATTGAATGTAACGCAGAATGCATAACGCATAACGCAGAATGATAATTGGACTCCTGTATCTTGAAAATATGGTTTATGCATTTTCTTCTGTCATTTTCAGCTAAAGAGAGACAAAATGTTTACCAGTATTTCTGGCCATCATGAATGATGTCACTTTTTGCTTTACAATGGCTTTAATCCTAAAGACACTTTCCTAGAAGTAAGACCCATTAAATACAATGGGGCTTACTTTTGAGTAGATTGTGCTCAATGTCACTTCTGGCCCTCGGCAGGTACTAGGAATGCTAACTTCAGCCCTTGGAATGAAATGGATTTAACAGATCTGAGCTAGAATCTTTCATTAGGTCCAAAGTGAGCAATCCAGGCTTATTCAAACCAACAATTGCAAACAAACCAGAAACTGAAGGTGGGATACAGTCCTACATTTCCTTAACCAGGAATGGTAGCAGAACACTTCTTTCCCAAGAGGATGACAAAGTACATGTGTGCCCAAGTTTAAGAGATGCCATACAAAAGTACAACTCAATGTTAACGCTGTGAATTCTAACGTGGGTCGTCAGGGAAAGATAAAGGGAGGAATAAAAAATGGCACTGAAGCAACAGATCCAGAACACAAGCCAGCAAACTGCTGCAGAAAATATGCCAATTTTATGCCAATTAATGTGGCATAAAAATATGCCACAAAGGTAGGGCTCCTTTGAGGACCTTTTGGCTCTTCTAATCCACTCAATCACTGTTGAAACCTGAAGGCTAAACATCTGGCCAGCCCAAACACCAAGACTGGAGTAAACTCCAAGGCTGGAATAAAAATTAAGAGAACAAGCATGAACTTCAGGATCGCATCTATTAGGTTCACAGACAAATTGAACAAAGTAGAGGACAAAAAAGGAATCCAATGGAATCCCACAAGACTGATCTTACAAGATATAATGAACACAATTTCCCATCACTTGTTACAGTCTTCTTGCTGGAAATTAATGGGACTTTTAGAATAAGTCTTGCAAAAACCCACCGTTTTATATTTCTATCACATATACTTCATTATCACCTATATAGCAAAGACTTTAGAAGTAATTAAAAAATCAGCATTCTTTATAATCTCAAGGTATGACCAAAGCATAATCAATCATGTAACATATTTATAAAAATGAGAAGCAGGAACAGCACTGGACCAAGAAATTTATTTTTTGAGCAGAAGCCAAATGTCCATATCTTAGGGTGCAATCCAGAGCAAGTTCAGCCTGCTCTGCCCTAACTGCTCTCTCCTAACTATTCTGTATCCAGAACATAAAGTTATGCTGCATCCAGAGAGTCAGGAAGCCTGGGCTGCCCTAACTGCTCCAGAGCATGCTAAATAATTGACACATGGGGAGGACTTGCTCCTGAGGAGACCCCCTCAGATCACACTGAACAAGGAACAGCTGTGGTGTCTGCCCTATAAGAAAGCCCAGAAGTTCCTGACAACCAGTTACAGCTGCAGTTCCTCTAGTGGAGGGTGGATGTTTGGAGTGGCCTGCTGTATCCCCAGGTTAGTGGGCTACCGTAGTTGTTCCATATCCTGAGGTTGAGAGGCAGGGGTTGCAGCTAGGCTGGCCAAGAACTCAGATTTTTGGTCAACACTGCCATTCTTACTCAGGCCTTATCATGGACCCCTATGGGTCTACTCATTACTATACCTGCTCCTGAGGTGGTATAACTCTGAGGGCTGGAAGAGGGCATTTCTGCCTTGAAACAGGCTCTGGAGACAGAGTAACTGCTCTGCCCTAGGCAATGCTAAACATGCCCTCAACTTGCCTCTCCTGAGCTGCTTAGGCTGCCCCAGTTAGGGCAGAGCAGGTCCACCTCTCTTAGGGCACCCTATCTTGCCTTGCTCTGCCCTAAGCCTCTTCCAGAGTAACTGGAGCGGAGCATCTTGCAGTTGCTCCAGCCTAGTGATAGATAGGGCAACCCAAGGGCTCTTATGTTGACAGATTAGTTGCTCTGGATTGTGCTGATAGTCCATTTGTGGATTCAGTTGCAGTTTGCCAAAAAGTCTGGACACCCTTGTTCGAAGCAATCCTTTGCAAAAACTGATACAGAATAGATATATAAGAGAGGAACAAACCGCTACATTAAACTCTGTATTCAAACTTTGAGTTTCCTAAAGAAATCAAAGAAATACAAGAAATTTCTGATGGGAAGTGGTAAAACACTTCGACAGTAGTACTCAAAGTAGGGCTTGGGTGGGTCACGAGTCAGGTGGTTCGTGAGAGGGTGGGATCCACCATCTTGGAACCGGGCATTGGGCTTTCCTGGGAGTAAGTATCATTGAATACAATGGGAATTACTTCTGAGTAGACATGAAGGAGCTCTGGCATCACAGAGCTGTCACTGTAATATGGGGAAACACAACAAGTCCTAAGTTTGAAAGGGGGTCGCAGGCTGAAATGCTGGAAAACCACTGCACTACAACAAGTGTAGTCAGCTCTTATTCACCAACTAGAAAAGATCTGCAGATTGGCGCAAAAGGAGATATCCTCTTGTATCTACCTTCTGTTTTGTTATTCAGCTGGAGTGGTTGAGTCATCACTAGGAGGCTCTACACATTGCACTATTATCTTCCCAAGTATGTGATTTGATTGCCCTCAGCCACCCAAGACATAGCAATGCGGCCAACAAAATTCCCAGTCACAGACCAAGAAGTCCATCCTTACTAAAGTGTGCAAAGTAAGTACTCAGTTGAAAAGCCATTGCCTCCCTGTTTGCATTCTCAGTAGATAGAATTCAGGACTACATTTTCTAGCTCCTCCCATCATTTACATTTCAACTTGTCCTTGATTTAGCTTGACTCAAGAACTACTTGGCTTTCACATTACAATCTAATGGGAAGGGCAGGAAACAAAACAAGTTAGAAAGCAAAAGCAGTCAATTCCTTCAGAATAAGGAAATACGGGCACCCCCCACTTATTGGATGGATTTGGGACTGGAACACGGTCCAAAAGTAAAAACAGTTGAAAAGTGAAACCCAGTCTTTTTCAGCTTGCAAGTGACAAATGGCCACCAAAAAGGACATAAAGATCACTTGCAAAAGCCTAAATCACTCATATTTATTAACACACAGCCAAAATACACTACAAATTACAGTAAAATAAAGGCTTTAATATCTTGTATTTGAATGATGGTTATTTATTGAAGAAAGTCATAAGGAAATGCTAAAAAAACAGTTTGGGCCCAGACTCATACTTTATTTATTGAGTTGTGGAATGGAAAAGTTGAAGATCACTGCCCTGAAACAAAGGTCCGTGAAAGTGGAAAACAAATAGAATCCCAAAATAAGATACCACCACCAATTTTAGCTTTGGCATGCAGTATTTTCAAGGGTCAGAGCAATATAAAAAAAATTTGAAACTTTTTCCCAACTTAAAACTATGACAATCAATAATACTAAAGGTATGATACAGTTTATTTCCATGGACTTTAGAAGTTTTCCGTGTACTATTCTCTTTTTTTCTCCTTCTCTACCCTATTTCAAGCACTTGAAAATAATGTTTTCTATTTTCATTCAATTTAATTAAGCAAATGGCAATTGGATGTTTAAAAACCTTAAGTCTCTCCTATCCCTCACCCCTCCTAAACTGTTAACTAAAATAGCACACAACAAGCCCCAATATTCAAAGGCAGATAATTATGTTAAGCATAAGCTTTAGTGACAAAACTCAATTTTCCTTTTCCAACATAAGAAGATAAAGGCCAGAAGGATGTGAAATTCCTGATTTCACTTCAATTGGAAGCTGATCAAAATTGGACATATAGCTGCTTTAGGGGAGATCAAATTTGCATTTGGGCTGAATTTTATTCCATAAAATATTCAACCTAATCTAAAACAGGGGCTTTTAGCCTGACTTTTCAAGAAAGTGCCTATTAGTCTTTCAACAAATCTGTGTGCATCAAGGATTCTTCTATCCACAGAAAAGGGGTTAGCATACAACTTAGCTATTCATTTATGCAAACGATGGTAAACAGAATTATAAAAGACAGATAATAAACAGCAAATGAGGTTATTTTGTTCTTCGCTTTATGTTGTCAGACTTCTGAGCATAGTTTAGTGTTTTCTATTCATGACTTTAGATTATCAAATTACTCCCTGATGATGCCTCAGATGTGCTTTTGTCTGCAAATGAGAAAGAATAAAATACCAAGGCATTAACGTTAAATTACAATCGTTAATGGCGTAAATACGAAAATAATTACTGCATCGTATCATCAATTGTTATGTGTTCATTACCTAAGTCCTTGGAAAGCCTTCATTTTCTTGTTACAATTATTTTTACTTTGTTTTTGGCCAGCTATTTTATTGTCCTGATAGTACTTTAGCAGCATTCAGCAGTTACACAAGCCATTTAATCCTGTTTAAAGCTTCATTTAAAACTTCCTTTTTTGCTACTTCTTAACTCACTTGGGTCCTCATGCTCCAAAGCTGCACAGGGATTGGGGCAAAGAGAGGCATGCGTCACAAGAGAGTATTCAAAACCAGCAAAGAGCCAAAACTGCTAAACCTGCTCTGAAGCACTACCCACAGGTGGTAGTAGACCCAGAGCACAAGCCTAACCATGCCTGCTCAAAAGTAAGCCGCACTGTGTTGTATGGGCCTCCCAGGAAAGTGTCTTTAGGATTACAGCCTTAATTGCCACACTGGGACACAGATTTAGGGCACAATCCAGAGTAACCATGGAGTGTCCTTGCTCTGACAAAATTTACTCTGGATTGCAATATGAATTTCCCATAGGTTTTCACTAGATTGTGCCACAACTACGTCGATGTAAATGTCTCTTACGTGCTCCCGTAGTTACTCTGGATTGTTGGGTTAGTGCCAGTGCCTTGTCCACAAGGGATGTCACCCCCTTGCCTTCTTTTCACACACTTAATGTCCCCTCTCTGGTCTCCAGCAAGAATCGCAATGTTCACATACTGTAGGCTGCCAAAAGTGAGCTCATCCACCCACCTACCACATACCACCAGGCTACCCCTGGTTTTGCTGATGACAGCTAAAAATGCCAATCATCACAGTTCTTTTTTCCTGAGCCTGTGTGTGACCCTATTCTCTCGGGTTAACTCTTTCATCATGTTGATGGATTCTGTCTGCTTCACTGTCCATTAAGCACAGAAGCCTTTGCAAACCTGCACTTTTGTGCATGCCCAAAAGTGCACCACCATGGAATCAATAAATGCAACCCCTCGGCCTGCCTGCTAGCCCTGGGGAGAAACCACCTGCGCCTGGACTGAAGACAGGGTTGCCAGATACAAAGGGGAGCAGAGTGCCTAACCCTTTAATCAATGCACAGAGGAGAGAGTATTAGCTATTAGCTAACTAACTATAGCTATTAGCTATAGCTATCAATCAGCTATTAATTAGCTATTAATTTTTCATTTTCTTGTAAACTGCTTTGTGAACTTTTCACTTGACAGGCAGTATATACATACTGTAGATAGACAGAAGTTGAAAGATACAGATCAATCAATCAATCAATCCATCAATCTATGGGTTTAATAGCCTGCCTTTTCCATGCCAGTTCAAATGCTCAAGGTGGCTTACAAAGTTTTAGTTCCTCCCCTCCTGCTGTTCTCACAACAATCCTGTGAGGTAGGTGAGGCTGAGAGAGAGTGACTGTCCCAAGGTCACTCAGGAAGCTTCACGGCCAAGGAGGCATTCAAACCTGGATGTTCCAGATCACAGTCCAAATCGTACCATCCGTGGAAGTGTTTCAAAAGCAGCACCTGTTCACTCTTCTATACAGTTCTATACAATTCTTCTATACCCTTCTATAGAATTCTCCTATAGAACTCTGTATTTGGCAATCCTAGCAAAGATGCCAAACTTTCCATCATCCTGGTTGGATGCATTCCAGTGCATGCAATGGCTTATAAAGACAAGAAGATGGACAGACCAGGACACCTGAGAGATTGTCTCATCCAAGAGTGATTCAGAGCCCCATGCTACGCATGTCTACCCAGAAGCAAGTCCCATTACAGTGAATGGGTCTTACTCCTAGGACAGGGTAAACATACGTCATAATCACTAAAGAGGATCCCCCCAAAGGACTCCCCAAAATGTTGGACCCTCCAAAATGTAGGATACCCAAGAAAAAAGTAAGGACATTAAAAAAAATTAAAAGCTACAATCACTCATATATATTGCTTTCATGTGGTTAATTTAAACACTACTGTATATAACTTATGATTAAATTTAAAACTATGACATAAAATTTTTATATAAAATTTAAGAATTACAAGAAGGCTAAGTGCTGCCCATTCACAAGGAAAAGGGGGACATTTAAGTTTTTTCCAGGACACAAGTCTAAAATCGAGAACGTCCTTTGGGGGGTGGGGGAGGATGGGACATAGAGCACAATCCTAACCATGTCTACTCAAATGCAAGCTCCATTATGTTCAATAGGGAACATACTCCCAGGGAAGCGTGTTTCGGATTGCAGCCATAGGGTCATCCTGTCCTAGGAAAGTGTGGCTAAGATCGCAGGCTCCATCCGGCAGCTCTTGCTTTAGAGGCATGCAAGATCCTACCCACACTTACCTGGGAGTAAGTCCAATTGAATATAATGGGGCTTACTTTTGAGTAGACCTGCGTAGGTTTGCAAAAAAAGCATGCAAATAAATAAATTAATAATAGCGGATCCCCCCTATGAGACTTTAGAAAGCGATTCTCAACAGCTGCACCTGAAGCTTCCAGGTGGACCTTGAGAGCCCGCAAAGTTCTTGCTGCTGCTGGAAAGGAGAGGAGATCCTGTGTCCAGCAGTGGATCTGAAGGCTGGCAGCACATTTTGGTGCCCTGCAGCGCCCACCTTTTCAGGTGCCTCCTCTGGCTTGTTGGAGCTACTTTTGCAGAAGTTGCAAGGGTTGATCCCTTGCCCTTATCCAGGGTTTCCAACCTCTTC
Organism: Cryptoblepharus egeriae; assembly: GCA_030015325.1. NCBI lineage: Eukaryota > Metazoa > Chordata > Lepidosauria > Squamata > Scincidae > Cryptoblepharus > Cryptoblepharus egeriae. Next base: position 37,839,887 of record JAREYC010000004.1, on the reverse strand, counting down.
CTCCCCCCCGACCTCCCCCCATCTGCTTGCACATGGAGAGCAAGCGATAAGGATGCACAGATCAGGATGCAGCCAAGGGATGGAGGAGTAGCAACAGTGGATGCAGAGAAGGATGCCCTGCTGCTGATGCTGCAACCCAGCTGGTGCACTTTGCCTGGTGCATTCTTGATGCAAGGGGGGATGGGATGGTGGGGCTGGTTGCACCAGGCAGCATCCTCCGCAGTGCAACCCTATGCAAGGGCTCTGACTGCAAGCCATGCAAACGAGAGAAAGGAGCGCATCACCTGCACGGCTTCTTTACCTGGCCGGGGAGATGGAGATGCCCAGGCAGGCAGGCGCGCGCGTGCACTTCTCCTCTTGCCCGGGGAACGTTCGAATCCAGGCAGCAGCAGCAGCGCAGCAGCAGAGCAGGGCATCTCCACCACCCTCCGCCACGCCCCCCGCGCGCTCTTCCAGCTCCTGCTGAGCCTCCCGCGTGCGCCTCGCAGCCACATGATTGGCAGCTCTGCTACTCAGCTGGCTTTGCAAAGGACAGGCAACTTGGCACTGGCTGACCAGGACACCCTCCCAAAGCTGATATATATTGCATGGGGGGGTGTGCATCATCCCCCATGCGCAACTTCCCCCATGCGCATCAGTCCCCATGCGCAATTTCCCCCATGCACATCAACCCCCATGCGCATCAACCCCCATGTGCAACTTCCCCCATGCGCAACTTCCCACCATGTGCAACTTCCCCCATGCGCATCAACCCCCAAGCGCATCTTCCCCCACGTGCAACTTTCCCCACGCGCTACTTCTCCCATGTGCATCAGTCCCCCATGCACAACTTCCCCATGTGCAACTTCCCCCATGTGCATCAACCCCATGAGCATCATCCCCCAGATCTCACAGTGGCCTATGTGAACCGTTGTTAACCACGCTGTCCTGTTGAAAGAAGTCTACCGCCTTACAAAATATTTTAAATTTATGCAAATTAGAGGCTGTTACTATAAAAATGTAGATTTTTTTGTAAATTTCCAGGGCCACACAGCCACTGGAGAATCCAAAGAAACGGTATACCACAGGGCAGCTTACTAACCCCAATGCTGTTCAACCAGGATGACCAGACACTAGAACCCAAAATGTAGGACAAGGTCCCCCCAAAGGGCCCCTTAAATGTAGGACAAATGTAGGACATGTTTATATTTCCCCTTGACTCAGGAGTAAGCCCCATTGATTTAATGGACTTACTTCTGAGGAGATATAGATAGGACTGGGTTTATCTGGGCTGGGGAGGCTGCTGGAGGTTGGGAGAAGAGGGTGCTTGTGGGAGGTTGGGAAAAGAGGGCTGCCTGGGCACAGCACGACTTACTTTTGGCCAGCAGGGCAGCCATTAATGAGAGGCTTCCTCTGCGCATGTGTGCACAGCCGTGGGAGGCTACACTGCGCATGCACTAGCCAGGTGTGGGCAGAGCAATTGCTCCAGAACCTGGCTGTCATCCTGCTGCCCAAGGTGCAGTGATGGTTGCGATGGGCGGTGACTGTCCTAGTCGGGACTCTTCCTCACTCTCTCGTGATCCCTCTCCCTTCTCCCCCAAGAAAGTGGGAGTCTAGACATAGCCAGTAGATGGGCACTCAGGGCGGGTGGGCAGCAGCAGTGACAGCCTCCGTCTGGCAACTTGGTAAGTGTGGAGGCACATGCATCGGGCCAACAGCCAGGTCCCAGAGCAATTTATCAGCCCAAGCCTGGCTCGCACATATGCAGTGTAGCCTTTCATGTCTGCGCACACATGCGCAGAGGAAGCCTTCCATTAATGGCTGCCCCACTGGCCGAAAGTAAGTCGCGCTGCACTGGGGCAACCCTATAAGTCCCCCAAGCACCCTCCCACCCCTCCTTTCCCTGATATTCTCTAATTGGACCATATGTCTGATCCGATAAGCCCATTCCCGGACATGTCTGGCCGATTCCAGCTGTCTGGGAACCCTGTGTTTAACATACGTAACAATGAACAACCACTGCCAGAAGTTTTATCTTTGCAGATGATCTGGCAGTTTTACAACATTTAAGGCTGTTTGAGTTGACTGATGCTTTGGACTTATTGAGCATATATTACTAGGATAATCAACTAAAATCCAGCTGCCTAAAGGCACAACTTCATGCTTTCCATCTGAAAAACCAAGAGGCAACAAGAACTTTGCAGGTTTGATGGAATGGAACTAGAATATAACACTGTGCTACACCCAAATATTTGGATCTAACCCTAGACAGCACACTTACTTTTAAGAACCACTGTTCTAACATCAAATAGGAAGTTTGTACTAGAAATAATATCCCGAGGAAAATAATGAACACAAGATAGGGAGCTCAACCACCTATACTAAGAAACTCTGCTGTAGCGTTAGGCCACTTGGTTGAAGAATATGCCAGCTCTGTTTGGCATAGATCTAAAGATGCAAAGTAGGTGGATGTGGCCTTAAATGAAACAGCCAGACTGGTCATGGGATGTTTAAAACCAATACAAAAGTTGTACTATTCAGTGGCGTCACCAGATTGGTGCGGCTGGTGCGGGCTGCACAGGGTGACGCGACACTGGGGGGGTGACACGCTGGAGGAATTTATACTCCTCCGAGCAGCACCAGGTGTCAGTGCACCATTTCGGCTGACTCTGAGGCAGAGTGGCAGCCAGAAACTGCCACTCTGCCTCGGAGCCGGCCGTGCTGTGCACAGAGGCGCACTGCGCATGTCCATGGTGTCGGGTTGCACCTGGTACTATTTAGCCTATCTTCCCCCCCCCCCCATTCAGTCGGAAGGTGCAGTCCAGAAAGAATGGGTTAAAGCAACGTGTGTATAAATCCACCCACCATATGGCCATTAACTTCCACAGTCGAGACTGAGATCAAGGAATAATTTCCTTATAACTATGGCCTTTCCTAATTTTTGTTAGACTGCCATGGACCTATGGAAAGCGAGTGTGGAGATGTCAAGCAAATGTATGGAAATCCTTATACTGTGTGCTGATGTAGGAAGATTTAAGCACAAGCTGGGGAGATGGGGGTACCCCATAAAAGATGGGCTGTGCAATTGTGAAGAAGAGCAAACCAAAGTGCATATGGCAGTGCATACAATGCTCTTCTACATACAGAGAAAAAATTATGTTGGCAAAGAGAAAATGCTGTCAAGGTAGCCCAGTTTTGGGCAAATGATTTTTAATTAACTTCCCTTTAATTATGGTTTATTTTTGTATGTATGTGTGTGTTTAATATGATTAAACATTTAACAATGTATAATTTTTACTTGTGTATATGCTTCTGACACAAAGGGGGGAAAAAGAAAGCTGAAGATACTCCTGTCTGATTTTTCAATACTATGGTGCTCTAAAAGGTACACAAGACTCTTCAAGGCCTCTAAAATACATTTGTACCTCTTCCTTTAGATACAGTAATCATAGTCAGAGTAATAGAACTGAGACAGCCTCCTGAACAATAATCATTGCATTTATAGAGCACTTCCTAAGAGTTCAAATGGCTTCAAGAGTCCCTGCTAATGTTTCCATGTTGCAATGGAGAGTGGTTGAGCCCGGATAACTAAGAACTTTGAATGAAGTCAATAAAAAACATTCTATTGTTCAAGAAATGTGAAGAAAAAGGAGCTAGGAATGGCTGGCAAAGAGACCAGTATTAATAGTTCCATCGGAGACATGATGCTACAGAATAAAGTCAGAAGTTCCCTGGACTTTGCTGGCTCCGCTAATCAGGAAGTTGAATTTATTTCTGGTGCTGGGGTGAATACGTTACACCCTTGACTACAATAAATTCCCTTGATACTGTCGTTCTTCAAGTTGTGTTTTCAAATAATAGTAGTGGGCATTGGTGGAGCAATGCCCACCATTTCTCCTATTGCAGCAAGATTTCCTGCAGCAACCTTCAAAAGAAGGACGTCTTGGATTCCTTTCAGCCTGGCATTTCTGGCAGACAATGGCACGCTTGCCTACTCATGAGTCAAGCCATGATTTTGGGCACTTTCATTTTCCCATAGAGCTCAATGCATTTTTTTTTAATTTTTAGCTTCAATTTCAAAACTCAGTATTGGCCTTAGTGAACAGAAAATTACAATGAATATTGTTGTGTATGTGCAGGACACAGGTCTATATTGCATGCCGCGACTCAGTTACTGCACCTGTTTTCAAGGACAGGAGTAAGCAAAGCACTTCAGCCACTGTGCTTTACTAGTAATTACACTGAAAAGGTTGGAAGCAGGCCTCTCATTAATTGAAGTACTGTAATGCACAGCATGTATGAATGAAAAGTATACTGAGCCCCGGTGGCACTCTTTCAAACCTGGCCTATCTATTACAGTATAAAGATTTTCTGTCAAGGCTGGAGCAACTCTCAACTCTTATTACACTAGCTACAGAAAGTTAAGATGACATTAAACATAAGAAGTTTGCAGTGGCTGTTTCAGATGCACCTATATAAAATAGCCTAAATGCTGGCTTGTGTTTATTACACTTGGACTGCAATCCTAACTTCCATTAAGGCCAACCTAATCTCCAACATCAGCCCTGTTCTGACCAGGGTGGGGGTTTCACAAAAGTGCCCTAAGACATTTCTGCGCCACTCCTAGAGGAAAGTTGGGCCTGTGCACAGACATGCTCTTGCCTCCCTACATCACCACGGGAATGGGAAGACTGATGAGTTGGGCTAAATTAGGCTGCAATCCCAACCTGCAGTTAGGCCGGCCGAAGTCTCAGTTCAAGTCTTGTACTGACTTGGGGATGTCACAAAAAGTGCCATAAGACACTTTTGCATCACTCCTGGGCAGCAGGTTAGACCAATGACCTTGTGCTTGCCTCCCTATATCACTTGTGCTTGCCTCTCTACATCACTAAGGGGAAGGGGACGTCTAATGAGTTGTGCTGGCTTTGGTTAGGATTGCACATTTAATTAATAACATTAATAACTCAATCCAGAGTAACTAATCCGTAGTTACTCTGGATTGAAGGGCTAGGCATTATTAGCAATTAGCCATTCTTTATTCATTTTCTTTGGAAACTGCTTTGTGAACTTTTTAGTTGAAAAGCAGTATGTAAATACTGTAGACAGACAGACAGACAGACAGACAGACAGATAGATAGATAGATAGATAGATAGATAGATAGATAGATAGATAGATAGATAGATAGAAAGAACACTTCCTTGTACCCATCATGGCTGTCCAAAATCTGATGCATTTGTTTTTCATCCGATGACCTCTAAAGGTTCTCCAGTCACTAAACAGAGATGAACTGCATCAGAGGGAAGTTGGAAGACTTCTTATGCTGAGCAGTTAAGTTGTCTTACCCTACAATCCAGAGTAACGACAGGAGCACTTAAGAGACATTTATGTCGATGTAGTTACAGTACCACCTAGTGAAAACTTATGGGAAATTTTCCCAGTTGGGCCACCGTTGATGGAGGTGAGGGGATGGTGGTGAGAAATAGGGCTTTGAAATGAAATTAACAGATCTTGGATGCATATATGGCAGGTAAATGGAACTGTTGCTTTAAGGGCTTCTTTCAGAGATGTTAATTATAGAGTTTTTAGTAGATGGTATATAAAACATGCACAGGTTCAACACCCATGTAAAACAGGTAATGGGGTCTATTGCAAAGGAGTGAAAAGTGAAACTCTTGGGTATATGTGGTGATCCTATTAAATAGATTTCAGAATTGTGATAAAAAGCAGAGTAGATTCAAAATATAAAGGAAAGTGGTAAACTCCCCACAGTTGATTCTTGTTTTCAATAATGTGATTGTTAATATTGGTAATTTTTAAATTTACAAATACAGCATCTTTTAATTAGATGACAGCTAAAAATGTTTCCTAACAGAAGAAATGCTGAGGCACCTAAAATTACAATTACAATGGACATGGTAGTATTGGGATACTGAATTTACGTGAGAGTTACTGGTTGTTATGCAGGCAGCAGATAACAAGATTGGACTTCATGAAAATTAGCCTTCCTTCCTGAACTCTGCAGAAGTAATTTGTATATTGTAAAATGAGACGATATTAATTTTATGTATGTGACAAAGGCTGCAATCCTAACCACGCTTTCCTGGGAGTAAGTGCTATTGAACACAATGGGACTTAAGTCTGAATAGACATGCTTTGGATTGCACTGAAAGTGAAAGTACTTGTTTTGGTAATCCTTGATGAATGACTGTATATTGAACTTTCTTATGGGACTCAGCATGTTCTCTGAGGTGTGAGTCTCAAGATTTTAAATTTTTATTATGTTTCTTTTATGTCTAGTGACTGAAATATCGTTAAATCGTTTTGGGAGCAGACAGTAACCGGCTGGCTTTCACAAGGGAGAATCTCCTCTTGGTTGGGGATGTAGTGACAGGATTTTGAACTCTGTGCCGTTTATACAGTTATACGTATTGGTTTGAATAAATAAATTCATATTGGTTTGAATAAATAACAGCCAATTTTCAACTGCTTGTTTCATGTTTTGTGGAGGGATGCAGAACAGAGCCATTTCCCTTTGCGCATAAGGGAGAGGAGAAGGAAGCAAAGGTGCACATCCATGCATTCTTAGACAATGAGCAACACATTTATTTATTATACTGCTTTCTTATACTGCCCTTCCTCAGGACAGTGTACATGTCCTCACAGCAGTAGGAGTTACATAGGATAGGTGAAGCTAATATATAATCTTACATCTCCCACCTCCAAACCAATATACCAGTGCTTCCCAAACTATGATCCATGGCTCCTCATGGAGCCATGGAAACCAAGTAGGGGAGCCATGGAATCCTTGCCAAAAACCCGCTGTCATATACAATGTATACGTTCATAGCCTTAATGGGAAACCATGGTCAGTAGACCAGTAGGTCAAGGGACTCACCTGTCAAAAAAGTATGGGAACCATTGAACAGAGCCATGTCATTCTGGGCGCAATCCCAAGTAACTATGGGGAGTCCTTGCTCCGGTGTAAGAACAATTGATTCTGGATTGCAATATGAATTTCCCATAGGTTTTCACTAGGTGGTGTAGTAACTACGGGTGCACATAATGTCTCTTACATGGTCCCGTATTTACTCTGGATTGTAGGGTCTGTCTCTTTCATGTCATTAATGGTAGCTTTTGAGTAGCCATTTTGAAAGGCAGAAGTTTTTTTTAATTGCCCTCAGAAAACATCATTTTGGGAAGACCAGGATTATCCACACAATTTTGACAGAACTTCTAGCGCTCTGTGTTTTACCCTCCCTCACCACCAAATACACTGTCCCATTTTCATACACACAGAATACTATGCAGTTGAGAAACTGAGCAAGAGGGCCTTGGATCAATAACAGTCCTTGGTTATGAATATATTTAGTAACTTCCTTTTTTATTCTATTTTTTATTCAGTTGAGTTAAACCAGATTCCCTGGCTTGAGTTCCAGTCAGCATTTCCACCACTAGCATATTTGAGCAACATGCAAGGAAGCTCAGCTGGCATTTCCTCCTCTCTTACTCCCCAGTCTGGTTATGTGATTATTTAAAAATTGTAATAAGAATTATGTGGAAACACTGCAATGACTTTTTAAAGCAATCGGTGTCTTGTGAATAATTAAAGTAAAAATTGCCAGTGGAGTTGATGCCTCTGTGGATCTGTGAATCAATTAAACTGTCAAAACATTGCTGTGTAGTGCCCTCAAAGGAATTTTTCCCCCCAAAGAGTGCATTTAAGGACAATTTCACTATATTCCTGTATAATTAACAATTATTTTAATGTATGACTATTGTGATTGTTTTGAAGCCTGTAAAAGAGTTTGTTAATATCTGATGCTGTGGAAGAATCTGAGAGTGTTCTGCTCTATAATATCCATGGCAAAAGCTCCTTTTCATCAATTATTTCATGTTAATATCTTTAGCTGTATTTTGGATGTCGCACTCAGTTTCTTAGAGTAGAATCAAGAATAAAGGAGCTTTTATAAGATAACAGCACTACAGGGATTCATAATGGTGAAATCACTTACTCTGTTCCTCATTTCTGAGAGTAAATGTGTAATATGAAATTAATTTGGTGATCCCAGACTAGACTACAAGCAGGCTGTGGCCCATATCTCCAAGATGCTAAGTTATTATGGGCACAATCCAGAGTAACTACGGGACCACATAAGAGACATTATGTGCACCCGTAGTTACTGCACCACCTAGTGCAGTAACTATGGGAAATTCATATTGCAATCCAGAGTAACTTGTTCTTACTCCAAAGCAAGGACTCCCCATAGTTACTCTGGATTTCATCCAAAGCCTCTGTTCCTACTCTCAACAAGAGAAATCAATTACTTTTGTTTAATTCCTTAATTTATGCACTTAAAAGGTTTCTGTTTGACTATACCTTGACTAACAGGACAATCCAGAGCAACTAATCTGTCCACATAAGAGCCCTTAGGTTGCCCTATCTAACACTAGGTTGGAGCAACTGCAAGATGCTCCAGCTCAGTTACTCTGGAAGAGGCTTAGGGCAGAGCAAGGCAAGATAGGGTGCCCTAAGAGAGGTGGACCTGCTCTGCCCTAACTGGGGCAGCCTAAGCAGCTCAGGAGAGGCAAGTTGAGGGCATATTTAGCATTGCCTAGGGCAGAGCAGTTACTCTGAATCCAGAGCCTGTTTCCAAGGCAGAAATGCCCTCTTCCAGTTCCTCAGAGTTATACCACCTCAGGAGCAGGTATAGTAATGAGTAGACCCATAGGGGTCCATGATAAGGCCCAAGTAAGAATGGCAGTGTTGACCAAAAATCTGAGTTCTTGGCCATCCCAGCTGCAACCCCTTCCTCTCAACCTCAGGATATGGAACAAACTACGGCTGCCCACAAACCTCAGGATACAGCAGGCCACTCCAAGAAGCCCCTTGTATTCACTGTAGAATGTACTGGCATCTCATCAGGGACTCCTTAGAAGGCAGGCACCCAGTGGCATCAACAGACTGGTGCGGCTGGTGTGGGCTGCATTGGGTGATGCGCTCTGTATGGGGTGATGTGCTGGAGGAGTTTGACTGTCCTTTGGCAGGCCCCGGGCGTCAGCACCCCCATTCAGGCCTGCTCCAAGAATCAGCCAGAAGCTGCCACTTGTCTGAGGAGCTGGCCTGAACGGCCATCTGAGGTGCACTGTGCAGAAACACATTGAGCATGCTGAACAGCTTCAGAGGAGACTTCCTTAGAGCAGAGAAAGTCCGCTCCTCTGCACAGCCATTCGGCCTCACTCAGGAGGTGGAGCGGCAGCCGAATGGCTTCAGAAAGAGTACTGCACAAGCACCAACTCTGATGCCTGCACAGTCTCCCCCGAAGCCAAAAGGCTTCAGAAAAGTACTGCGCAGGTGTCAGAGATGGTGCCTGCGCAGTACTCTTTCTGAAGCCAGTTGGCTTCAGAAACAACTGCGCAGGCGCCAACTTTGGTGACTGCGCAGTCCAGGTAGGGGGGGGCACGCATCCCAGGGATGACGCACAGACTTCCGCACCAGGTGATGTGCAGAGTCATGTCACCACTGTTGGCACCACAGCTGTTCCTTGTTCAGTGTGATCTGCGGGGTGTCTCCTCAGGAGCAAGTCTTCCCCTTGTGTCAATTACTTAGCATGCTCTGGAGCAGTTAGGGCAGCCCAGGCTTCCTGACTCTCTGGATTCAGCATAACTTTCTGCTCTGGATACAGAATAATTAGGAGAGTGCAGTTAGGTCAGAGCAGGCTGAATTTGCTCTGGATTGTGTCCATAATCTCAAAAAGCTCTAAGTAAAAAAGAACAGTGACACTGAGTTTAAACAAGGCTCTGTCCTCACTAGTACCATGTTCTCAGGGGCACTTCCAGAAGGGATGTTTAGTCTGGGACTCCCACAGTTGATTCACTGAAGCTGCAATCCTAATCCCCAGTTAGGCTGGCATAAATCCTGATCTGGGAGTGTGCTGATCTGGGGGTGTCACAAAAGTGTCATAAGGCACTTCTGCCTCACGGTCCTGGAGGGGTTAGGCCAATGCACCACTACAGAATGATTTGTCAGGTGAGTTAGGAAAGCCTAAACTGGTTAGGATTGCACCCTCAGAGTGCAATCCAGAATGGTCTTTGAGGCCAGTGCAAGTCCCTTGTGCCAGCCCAGAAGTGTCACAAAAATGATATAAGATACTTTTAAAACCCTGAGAGAGGAGGCAGACCAACCTGAGCCCCACAGAACCAGCACAAAGACATGGCTATGCTAAATGAGTAAGGCTGGTGCAGGATATTGGGGAGGGTGGAACAGAGACATTCCAGAGCAATAGTGTGAGGGTTGCCAGTGGATCTGTAAACAGGCTGGGGCAGAGATGGTACTTAAGCTCTGTCCCACTCCCAGGTGACCCAGTACAGCTTGGAACTGTGCCACTACAAATTTCACTCCTGCTGCCAAGTCACTGCCCCCTTGTCATCCCTGATTTCAATGTTGCTTAGTTAGGATTCACTTTCTTTGGATATAACCCATAGTTTTTTTCTGCATGATACAAAGATACAAACATAAAAATACATCCTTAAATTACAGCAATAGTAAAGTCACTAACCCTACAATCCAGAGTAACTACGGGAGCACGTAAGAGACATTACGTGTACACATAGTTACTGCACCACCTAGTGAAAACCTATGGGAAATTCATATTGTAATCCAGAGCCATATGTTCTTACACCGGAGCAAGGACTCCCTGTAGTTACTCTGGATTGCACCCAAAGTCTAATTATTATATTTCTTATCCATATCCAATTATTCTCTGACAGCAATTCTTATTTCCACTATTAACTTCCTGAACTGTATATTCTAAATCTATATAAATCTTTATCCTTTACCCTTTCTTGTTTTCTTTCTGCTCTCACGTAGTAGGTTAAAAGTTGTTGTCTTCTTTTTGACAAACATAATGCATGGACCAGGTCTTAATTTAATGAGTGAAAGTTCTTTAAAAGGTTCTTGAACTAAGGACACAATCCAGAGCAAATTCAGCCTGCTCTAACCTAACTGCACTCTCCTAACTATTCTGTATCCAGAGCAGAAAGTTATGCTGAATCCAGAGAGTCAGAAAGCCTGGGCTGCCCTAACTGCTCCAGAGTATGCTAAGTAACTGACACAAGGGGAAGACTTGCTCCTGAGGAGACACCCCTCAGATCTCACTGAACAAGGAACAGCTGTAGTGCCTACAGTGGTGACATGACTCTGCACATCACCTGGTGCGGAAGTCTGTGCATCATCCCTGGGATGCGTGCCCCCCCCCCACCTGGACTGCACAGTCACCAAAGTTGGCGCCTGCGCAGTTGTTTCTGAAGCCTTTTGGCTTTGGGGGAGACTGTGCAGGCGTCAGAGTTGGTGCCTGTGCAGTACTCTTTCTGAAGCCATTCGGCTGCCGCTCCGCCTCCTGAGTGAGGCCGAATGGCTGTGCAGAGGCGCGGACTTTCTCTGCTCTAAGGAAATCTCCTCTGAAGCTGTTCGGCATGCTCAGTCTGTTTCTGTGCAGTGCACCTCAGATGGCCGTTCAGGCCAGCTCCTCAGACAAGTGGCAGCTTCTGGCTGCTGCTCCGGCTTGGAGCAGGCCTGAATGGGGGTGCTGACACCCGGGGCCCACCAAAGGACAGTCAAACTCCTCCGGCACATCACCCCATACGGAGCGCATCACCCAATGCAGCCCACACCAGCCGCACCAGTCTGGTGACGCCACTGGGTGCCTGCCTTCTAAGGAGTCCCTGATGAGATGCCAGTACATTCTACAGTGAATACAAGGGGCTTCTTGGAGTGGCCTGCTGTATCCTGAGCTTTGTGGGCAGCCGTAGTTTGTTCCATATCCTGAGGTTGAGAGGCAGGGTTTGCAGCTAGGTTGGCCAAGTACTCAGATTTTTGGTCAACACTGCCATTCTTACTCGGGCCTTATCATGGACCCCTATGGGGCTACTCATTACTATACCTGCTCCTGAAGTGGTATATCTCTGAGGAACTGGAAGAGGCATTTCTGCCTTGGAAACAGGCTTTGGATACAGAGTAACTGCTCTGCCCTAAGCAATGCTAAACATGCCCTCAACTTGCCTCTCCTGAGCTGCTTAGGCTGCCCCAGTTAGGGCAGAGCAGGTCCACCTCTCTTAGGGCACCCTATCTTGCCTTGCTCTGCCCTAAGCCTCTTCCAGAGTAACTGGGGTGGAGCATCTTGCAGTTGCTCCACCCTAGTGATAGATTGGGCAACCTAAGGGCTCTTATGTGGACAGATTAGTTGCTCTGGATTGTGCTGTAAGTCTTATATAAGCATATACTGAGATTATCTTTAATGGGACCCTATAAGTGTTTTACATACTGATTGTAACTCCATACATCTAAAAGTCTGTATAATGAGAAGTAACTGCTTTGTGTGGCACCAAGCAACAAAGCTCAACAACTATTCAACAATTAAATCTACAATGAATGTATTTTTTTTCAACGATCAAGCATTACATTTAGTATTACATGCATGTGTATGGATTCTTTATAGCTTACTGTCATGTAATGCTTTATAAATGATACTTGATAAACAACAGCTGTGTAATCTTACTGAAGTATTCATCAAAGCCCACATTCATTAGTGGTAAATCACTTTTGACTAGTAAGATGCTAGTAGCTGGCATGTAATCTTTTAATGGCCCATGCACAGAGTAACGCAGGTCAATTCTTTAGTCATGAAGTAATGCAGGAGTAATGTACCAGTGTTTTTTATTAGACCAAAATAATTGAGAAAGCCACTTGGATCACCGTGGGTCATAATGGGAGTGTAGAAGGAAAATAATATCAGGGCATGCTTGGCGTGTGCTAGTTGTTGAACATTATCATGATTACAATTCATTCTAAAATTGTAATTTTACTGCAGCTACTTCTTTTGCATTACAAGCAATCCTAGCCAAGACAGTATAGGAAAAAATATGGATTTACAATCAAGTTAAGCATTCTCCCTTTTTCATCTGAAGTGTCTAAAGTGACATTATGAGATGACAGTGCCCTTTCCACCTTCCCCTCCGTATGTTATTCCTCCTACTTTCCACCTGGTCCAAATTATCTTCTGATCTGAGCTTCACCTACCCCTCCCCATATTCTTCTTCCTACCTACTTTTCACCTGGTCCAAAATATTCCATACACAGAGTTTTCCTCTTTGCTCTAGTCCTGCTCTGTCATTTGAAAAGGCAAAAGGAAGTAAAGAGGAGAAGCAGAATGACCCTTAAGTTGTTTGCAGAGGGCTTAGATGCTCTGGGAGCTGCAGTGGCTCAGTGGTTAAGATGTTGTGCTTGTTGACCTGAAAGCTGGCAGGTCAGTGGTTTGAGACACAAGTACTGCAAGACAGAGTGAGCTCCTGTCTCTTGCCCAGCTCCTCCAACCTAGTAAGTAGTTCAAAAGCAAGAAAATGCAAGAAGATGAATAAGTACCACTTTGGTGGGAAAGGTAACAGTGTTCCATGTATCATGCCAGCTACATGATTCTGGAGGCATCTTTGGACAATGCTTACTTTTATTCTTTGTAATTGGGATGAGCTCCACACCCTAAAATCAGTCACAACTAGCAGGGCATTTCATCTACATAAGCCCCCCCCCCCCCCATATAGATTTATATAGATCTGTAGATAGATCCCCCTACATAGATCTGTAGATGTACAAAGATCTACACAAGCCCCCTATAGATCTTTACAAATTATAATATTTGTAAGAATGGTGGCATTCTTACTCAGATGTTTAAGACTTATCCCTTGGCTTGTGAATGAAAACCAAAGTGCAAATGCACTAGAATTGGTGACACATGATTCTGTTTTTCTGCTGTCACCAGCAGACAGGGCCATTGGTAAGTCCCAGACCCTCAGTCTGGGAACCACTGCACTGCACTGATCAAGCAGAAAAATGGTAGTGGTTCAGTGAAATTCCCATCATGTGTGAAAAGCTGGATTTTTAAGGCATGTATATGTTGTTTTTTAATTTTCACAAGAACTGTTCTTGTTATTTTGCCCTGTTAGATGTAAGCTGCTTCACATGACTTATTTATGCGTTGAATTGTGTGAATTACTGAGCTTTGGGGAGTGCTAAACATGTGAAGAGGTAGTAGAAAAACTACTGAGCATTGTACTTCGCCAACTATACTGAACAAATTTTAAAAACCACAATGTATGTGCAGATTCAGAAACACTTTTACTTAAGGATGCATTTAAAACATTGGGGCTGATTGTGCTTCAATTCCCATGTATGTCAGTTGACATTAATAGAGATATTTCAGCCTCGTATGCTAATTCTGAAAAAGGGGAAAAATCTAAAGAGCAACTAAATTTTGTTTCCTACAGTCTAATCTATAAGACGGTCATTTTGAAGTAGACTATTATTCCAGTTGCTTTTCGCCATTTATGGTTACTTTAAATTTATGACTTCCATGATGTACTTCCCAATGGACTCACCACGAAGACTCAGCAGCTCTACAAATCTTCTGCCAGCAGACTTTCATCTTTCCTGCTAATTTGTGTACTTGTAAAGGAATGTAGCCATAAATCACAAAGAGCACCTTAACTCGCTGGCACACAGGCACACACCCAGAAGCAAAGAGTGGTGAAATTTTGCACACTCCAGTGCACTTAATTTTTTTATTTGTCTTATATTGTCTACTCATTATCTTAGGTTCTTGCCACTTAAAGCTTCTGCATAGGAATATCTGTCAATACAATTTCTGAGGTTGGTTAGTATATTGTTTATTGGCTAAAAAAAGTGTGAGTCATAAACGTAGAAGAAAGACAGTTAGCGGAAGAGATAATGGTACTGCTGTGCTTTGGAGGGTGCCCATGTCTCTCTCCTTCAGTCTTACTTAAATGCCCCCTGGTGATGGTTTGTATAAATGTATAGTACATGATTCTTCACTTGTTAGTTATACTAAGTAGTCCATCCAAACGATATCCTGAAACAGAGCACTCTGTATGGTTGCGTACAATGAGGGTTCAAAACATGTACCATTTATTTAATTGGCATTATTCAAGACCATAGGTGTTCAAGACCATATCCTAAATATCATATTTTTTTTTAAATGAATCATAGAGTGTAGCAGTGCAATTGCTCCCATGGAATGTCATGAATATTTCAACTGAATCAAGAAACACTATTTAATTTTGGAACTTTATATGATTGAATCTGAGAAGATGTGACCAGAATAAAAGAGAGATGAATAGGTATAAAATATGATAACTTTTTAAAAATTAAAATTATGGATGCACCATGTTTGCATATATTGTATTTACTCAAATATAACACTCACCTTTTCCAGCCAAATTCAGTCTCCAAAATCAGGGTGTGAATTATATTTGATGTTAATTAGAATTGAGTAAATACAGTATTTTGATTATAAGTATAGGGTGCGCGTTATATTCGATGGTGCATTATATTCAAGTAAATACGGTATATGTGCATGTGTATACATATCAATATGTATACATAAAATCTCAAAGTGCTGGAAGAGTTTAATCAGACTTTTTATTTTTGGCCAGCTTTTCCTTCGTTATTTGTTAGTGTCGTTGACCCCAGAAGGGAAATGTAACAAAGAAAACTATATACTATATTTCACAGGGCTTAATTTTAGCCAAATTCCAGGGCAAAATCTATCTGGAATATGGAAAGAATCAGACTAGATCTTACGATGTAACCGTATTTCTCAGTGTTTGTCCTAGTCAAAATACTACTGGAAGTAACTGGCAGTGACAGCACAAGTTATTTCTAGGTTGGGAGGCCAGATGCAACATAACAGTTAAGAAGCTCAAGGCAATTAGGAAGGATTTTTTGAGCACTTGCTTTGGAGCTCTGTCCTCCAATCTGAGCCTCCTACTGCTGTTGGTTGCATCATGTTCTTGGTCATGCTACAGATATCAAATGGTTCCACAAATACCACCAGATAACACTGGTGGTACCTGTGCTACTGGTTGAGAAACATTGGGGTGGAATATGCTTTTGAGCATCTGGATGAAATTAACTTGAGATTAGTAGATGGAGCTGCTTTCAGGTTTTGGGAACAGGTTTCTAAATGGACTTTAGCACAGCTGCCACCCTTTATTAATTAGCCTCTCCACCTCTCCCACACGCACTTTATTTCAAAAACCACTAAAACTGACTATAGTTGCATGTTTCTGATGTACAGAAACGAGAAACGTATAGTGCAATCCTGTGCTGGATCAGATAGGCCACCCTCACCTGTGCTAAATCCAGTGCAAGTATTGGGCCTGCAGCAACTCTACTGCAGAGAATGAGAAACTCATTCCCTTCCCTGCAGTAGGGCTGAAGTAGCCTCAGTGGGTCTACTCAGACTTAGGCCACTTCCAAATGTGGCCTAAGGGTGCAATTCAGAGTAACTATAGGGAGTGCTTGCTCTGGTGTAAGAACAATTTACTCTGGATTGCAATATGAATTTCCCATAGGTTCTCACTAAGTGGTGCCATAACTACAGGTGCACGTAATGTCTCTTATGTGCTCCTGTAGTTACTCTAGATTGTAGGGTAAGTCTGAGCAGCCAGAGATGTGCTGGCCTCCATGCTCTGCCATGGACTCTGCCAGTGGCCCCTTAAGTTGCACTGGCTGAGCTCAGACAGCATAGTGGTTAAAAGTGGGGAGAGGGTAGTGGTCAAAAGTAGGCAGATGGGAGGTGTTTTGGGATGGGCAGGATTTCACAAGAGCATGCAGAAGACAGGATGGAGTCCAGAACCTCTGCCCAATACAAGCCCCACTCCCATGTGGCACAGAGTAGCTATTGGCTGCAGCTCCTCACTAAGACTACAATCCTATACACTGTATATATATGCTGACAGGTTTTCTTATGACAATGCCGTGGCTCCATTAGCAGATTTCCATGGCTCCCTGGGAACCACTGTACACAAGTATTCCCATTCCACTAAAATGCCATTATTGACACCACAAGTGTGTGTCGCACACGATCCAGTGTTATAACTTTTGCCATGATTTCTTGGAAGAAAGTTGCATGGAAAGGAGCTTCCAAGAAAGAATGTCAAATTTTCGAGGATGGAGTAGTGGGAAAGGAGAGACTGCTTTTATTTTGCTTTGATCCAATTTCATTTGCATCCAGAAATATAAATCTTGTGTTTTCTTCTCATGAGCAATGCTTTCTTGCCTCATCTCCCTGCTTTATATCTGTAATAAACTTTTACATTCTACGCAAAACACTTTGGAATTTTGTCAGATCCCTGAGGTTCCCCTGCTGTTCAGAATATCCTAAGTAAAACAGCTGCATCCCACTGAGATATTTTTCTTTAGATTCCAAATTTCTCCATTATATACACTGCACAGTTCTTTGAAAGGGAAAAAAATTGTACTATGAGTATATCATTTTACCAGTCAGAGGCAGGGATGTCATGTGAATATGAGGGGTTGCTTATAAAAGAAATTATATTGCTTTTTCCTTTACTCTTCTAGGTAAATTGACTGATACTTTTTAATTTCCGTAGACTTTTTTGAAAGCTCTTTAAATGAAGGTTCTGAAGAAAATATATAGGACTGTGGTTAACATATTTTATGGTTATTACTGTGTACATATTAAATGTGAATTAATGCATTAAGACAGTGCATTTTGCATTTTTAAAAAAACTGTGAAATTTCACAGCTTTTGCCAACATGCCCCATGTATCAATGTAATTATGGCCACAATCCTAACAATGTCTACTCATAAGTTAGCCCCATTGTGTTCAATGGGTCTTACTCCCAGGAAAGTGTCTTTAGGACTGCAGCATATGTCATATAAATCTTCTGTTAACAGTAGATCTCTTTTGCTTTTGTTGAAAAAATTCTCTCATTGCCTAAATTAAGAAGGTATAAATCTGCGAAGAAGGCAAATGTCATTTTAGGCTGCATTAAGAGGACTGTAGCTTCCAAGTTGCAAGAAGTTCTGGTTCCTCTTTATTCTGCATTGGTCAGACCTCACCTTGAGTACTGTGTTCAGTTCTGGGCACCTCACTTGAAGAAAGATGCAGCCAAACTGGAGCAAGTCCAGAGGAGAACGACAAGAATGATCAGTGGGATGGAAGGAAAGCCCTACGAGGAAAGGTTGGGGGAACTTGGGATGTTCAGCCTGGAGAAAAGGAGGCTGAGGGGAGACATGATTGCCCTCTGAAGGGCTGTCATAGGGAGGAAGGGGCTCATTTGTTCATAGCTGCTACTGAAAGCAGGACTAGAACCAATGGGTACAAACTGCAAGAGAGGAGATTCCGGTTGGATATCCGGAAAAAATTCCTGACGGTTCGGGCGGTTTGGCAGTGGAACAGATTGCCAAGGGAGGTGGTGGACTCTTCCTCACTGGGAATCTTCAAGCAGAAGCTCGACGAGCACCTGTCGGGGATGCTCTAGGAGGATTTCCTGCTGCAGGCAGGGGGTTGGACTAGATGACCTACTAGGTCCCTTCCAACTCTAGGGTTCTATCATTCTATGTTACAAAGCATTGTATATCTTATTTGACAGGCAGCCCAATCCCAATCTGCTGGCCTCCTCTGTATCCAACACAGTTTAGGAGCAGGCTGAATGTCTCCTTGTGGTATTATTTTCCCTTTTAACTTATATAATATCCCAACCTGCCCTATTCCTTTGAGGAGTGTGGTAAAACTGAAATATAGAACTTTTGTGACACTCCCAGGTCAACTCAGGACTTATGCCAGAGCTTAGGTTAGGATTGCAACGTAACAGCCCAATCATAAATGGAGGAACAGTGGTGCCCAAATGGTGACCACTGTATCCTATGGGTACCAGGAAACCTCCAGAGGTCTCATTGGGGTAGGGTTGTCATATGTCCTGAAAAACAGGGACAATCCCAATTGTTGGGGATTGTGTTCACATAATGGCAAATGGGACAGAGGGCAAATGGGAAGAGAATTATGGCAACCCTACCTTGGGGGGAAGGGGTATTCATCCCCTGAGTAAATGTACAGGTCCCAACAGTAGGGCTTCCAGTCTACGTAGGCTACTTTATCAGTGCAGAGTTGAGAACTTCCGAGCTTTTCAAGCCCACCAACTTTTCAGCCCATTATGGAGGATGGGATCTAGCTAAAGGCCCCGCCATCATTCCCACCCCCTCTCAGACTTGTTCCTCCTCCACTTCATCCTTCCCCTACCCTGAAAATCCACACCACCATCCTGATATGTCACCAATCTTCTTCTCCAGGCAGTGGTCTTCCAACCAGTTTCATTGGAGGATACTTGTTTTACACACTGGATATCAATTTACAATTATGCCTCCTGATGTTCTTCACTTTGGTTAATCTCAGCATTGCAGGGAGGCTCAAAACTGTAGGCATTGTACAAGGATAGTATCTGGCATATTTTTCTCTAGTTTTTTTATTTTCCTTTTGTCATTCCACTTCCTTAGAGATAACACATTATCAACAGAGTCAGAAGTCAGCCCTAAAATGTACTATAATCTCCAGTTAAATATCTCAACTCAAGGTTGTAATATCTAGAAATAAAATATTACTGAGATGACTGAAGCTTTGATAGAGCTGTTGACATACCTGAGCAGGCAACAGAGTAAATGCTGAAAATGTTATCTTTTATTATTTACACAAGGTGCGGCAAAGATTCATGACAAATGCTTTTTATTTTCTTTTGATGGGGTCTTTTTTTACAATAATCATTATCAGTCAATACTGCAGTTGATAGTCAGTGTCAGGAAGGAATAGGGGCCGACCTTTAAATGCCACACTCCCAAGTGATCCGGCAGATAGAATATCCCTCATTTCAGTAATGTTTTGAACAATGCTTGTGGGTTTTGATGCTTGTGGGATACATTTAATGTAATGCAGTCTTGCATCTCTTGACTGGTTTTCTGATGCACAAAGAAGCAAAAGAAAATGTATGTTGAGTTCCAAATAATTTCATTTAAAATCTACATCCAACTGCCAATCACAAAATATTAAATTACTGATGTGTCCATTATTATAGTCTGGTAGGGCAACCTGGCATATTGAATAAATACTCTGCAAGAAAAATTCCTAATTAGCGCTGGATTCTGCAATACCACAATTCTTATCTTTTTGTTATACAGTGATACTTCACTTAACAAGCACCTCGCTTGTTATGTTTCACATAACAAGCAAAAATTTCCAAGAAATCTTGCTTCACATAACAAGTTCCACTTCACTTAACAAGCAAGTGTGCTATGGGCATGTGTGCTATGCAGCCCTGATGCTCCGCATGGAGGCTCTTTAAAAGGGCTGCCGGCCAGCTTGGAGGCAGTTGCCCAGAGGTGCCAGAGGCAACTGTCTCTATCTGCCCCCGAGTGCCCCCACTGACCACCTTGAACCTCCAGCAGCAGCCCATGAAAGCCTGCCAGAAAATTATCTTTGATTGCAGCCTCCTAACCATGTCTACTCAGAAGTAAGCCCCATTGTGTTAAATGGGGCTTACTTCCAGGAAAGTGTCTTTAGGATTGCAGCCTAAGTAGACTTCATAGGATCATGCACATTGAATGCACGTTTTCAATTCAATTCCAGTGTTTTGTCATCATTTTTACATCCAGTTAATATTGTTATATGAATATTTTTTGGGTTGTGGAACCAATCGTCTGAGTTTCCATTATTTCCTATGGAAGAATCTGCTTCACTTAAAGAGTGTTTCACTTAAAGATCATGCCTCCGGAACAAATTAAGCTCTTTATGTGAGGCACCTCTGTATTTAGCTATGATATAACTAACTAGACTAGTGAACCACAGAAGAGCAAGACAGCTTTCAATTGCAAAATAGGGTTATGTGCAATAGGGTTATGTGCAATAGGAGATTATGTGCATGGGGTTTTGTTGCACATGGAAGGTGATGCGCAAGGGGGATATTGCGCATGGGGGATGATGTGCAATGGGGGGATGGGACTCAGGGTGGATGGTGCACAGGGGATATTTTACTCCTGCAACGCAGGCATATTTCGCTAGTAAAACAATAAAACGTTCAAACATAAATGCAGCTGTCAAAAAAACTGCAACTGAAAGCTTCACAATGTCACCTCCAAATGTCTGCAAAAATTGGAGTATCCTGAACTGTTACTGAACAGCCACTGAGGTAGGTGGGTTTTGATGAACACACATATAGCAAGGTGAAATCCTGCCACCCTCTCCTTTGTGTCCATACATATTCTCAAAGACTGAGCCAAACATTGGCAGGAAGCTACACTTTTGCTGCAGGAGGAGAAAGACATTTTGAAACAGAATGTATTTTCTGGCTTGTGTGAGTTTTTTATTTGCACCACAAATGCAGGGCTCTTTTAGCTTTATGTGCAAAAATGCCCTAACAGCCCAATTATACCCTACCACACTATTGCATGCAACTGCGCCAACAGAAGAACATTTATTAATAAGGTAATACATGAGAATTTACTTAGGAGGTAAATTTTGCTGTCATGCAAACTTATTGTTGTCTCTATCTCAAAACCTTGGGTCATTGTAAGAAATGCTGTTGTAGCAGAAATGAGGAATAGAAGAGAAGAATAGAAGAGATTAAAAGAATAAAATAGAAGAGAATGAAAGGATTAAAGAGCTGAAAGATTGTCAGTGTGTGGTCAGTGCAAAGAAGGAACGGGTCACCCTAGTCATGGTGGAATAACAAGACTGTTGAGTTGTACCCCCGAACTTTCAAAGTCTTATATGATTGCTGTCTGGTTAATATTTCTTCTCTATATTATACATATTAAAAGCTAACTTTTGGAATAAATAAAAGGAATGAAATAATTGGAATAATTGGAATGGAATAAAAGGAAGCAGATTTTCTGCCAGACATTAGACTATGGCTGCAATCCTAAACAAACTTTCCTGTTAGTAAGAATCATTGAACACAACGGGGCTTACTTTTGAGTAGACCTGGTTAGGATTGTGCTCTATATAGATTGTCTAGGAAACTATTTTGTAACATGCAGCCCTGAGTACAGGTTCCAACCTGTTCGGCTCTGTCTAAAGTCACGTCAAGAATTGTGCATCAGGAAATGAAAGGTACACAAAGACTCTTCATAGATTATGATGAAAGTGTGTGTAGAGAGAAGGAGAATCTTGCTTAAGGCGCAATCCAGAGTAACTACGGGGAGTCCTTGCTCCGGTGTAAGAACAATTTGCTCTGGATTACAATATGAATTTCCCATACGTTTTTACTAGGTGGTGCAGTAACTACAGGTACACGTAATGTCTCTTACGTGCTCCCGTAGTTACTCTGGATTGTAGGGCTTGTTATTTAATGACCACACATACTAGCCAACTACATGCATTCAGAAATTTGAAATTAAATGGCCCTTCTGAGACTTGGAGTGATAATTTTGGTTATTATCGTCTAACGTAAAATAGTGTCAATGAGGAAAGGCATCTTCTAGTTTTGTTCTATGCAGTATATATGTGGAAGCTTCACAAACGTAAGCCAATGATGGTAGTGTCCTGGGATATTTAGTTGTAATGCACCACTTCTGTGAAGGTCATCACTTCTTTCTATCACAATGAGTGATTGACTCAACAAGAAGTTCATATTGTGCCATGAACTTTCAAGAAATGATTCATGTTAATGGCAAGTCTTAGGGGATTGATGCTGAACAGAAGCAACACAGCTAAAGCTTAAAAAAATGATTTAGCAATATGGAAGCCTACTGAGCAAGTGCTCATGTAGACATGGCTGATGGTAAACATCAAAGAATAAATACAACTTGAAGTCATAAAACTGGATAGACAATAAATCTGACAGTCCAGGACCTTTGGGGGCACGAATCATAAAAAATAAAATTACTTACGCAGGCATTTCTAGATTTTTGCCATACATCTTTCATAAAGTAGTGAACGGAACACATTTCTAGAATTCTGACATGTTGGTGCAGTTTAAAGGGGTAATTGTGTCAAAAGTATCAAAGGATGCCATTGAGGAAACATTGCTCTCCTCCATCCCAACTCTGATCACTTGTCATTATCTGATGTTCACAGGATATTTATTTTCAACCATGTGGTACTTGGAAATTTTTTGTGTGCTTTGCAGATGCTGTGCTGGAAATGATAACACTGAAAAGAATGGACACATTCTTTGTGGGGGGAAGTATGGTAGTGCTGTCCCATTACCCTGCACCCAGTGTTAATGGAGCTCAAATCTGGATCAAAGTGAAGGATTATACTCACAGTACACTTCCTTTATGAACTGCACATCTTGAGACAACATTTACTAGTTGCATTTTAAAGTGCCATTCATTTAGGCGATCCATATTCTGCATTTGAAAACATAAATCAGCAGGGACAAACCATCCATGAGGTTGGTGGAGGTGGTCATCTTAGGCAATTGGTTAGTGAGGGGCATCTACCTCTCACTTTCTCCAACCCAGTGGTTTCCAAAGTGTGCATCAGGATGCCCAAGGGTATCACCACAACACAAAGGGTTGTCTTACTGGTTTGCCAATCTAAAAGCTCATCTGATCTCACGTGATTGCATTGAGAATAGGGTGGGAATAGTGCACTGCTTCACATCACATGCAATTTGTGCACAATCATTTTAGATTTCAGCCCAGTGAGTCAGGAAGCAGAGGTTGTGCTATGTCTTTGTCAGCACAAAGCTCCTGTTTTCAGGAGCATTGAGTTTTGGAACTGCTCCTCTAGCCTACCACTCTAGCCCACCTTTTTAATACCCTGTTCCTTTTGGAATCCAAGAAGTGGGAAGAGCAGGCACTGGTGCATCAACCAGCTTGGGGAGGGGGAGGCAGCATTTGGCATGCCATCTCAGGTACCTGGAGGACCTGCACATTAACAGCTATCCCTTGGCTGTTTCAGATAATACCACATGAATTTTTTGAAAGCAATTGAAAAGTGTTTCTGCTTTTCCAAGGAAAGGAAGATTAGTTTTCTAACCAGTCTGGTAAGTTTATATTTCACTGGGTTTCAAACTGGCTGCTCTTCATGCCATGAGGAGTGGGATGTGCCTGTCCCATTCCTCCTTCCTTGGATAGGAACCGAATCACAATAGAGCCAGTTCCAGTCAAACACCTGGTGTCTGTGAAATAGTACATCATCATCATCACCATCACCATCATCATCATCATCCATCATCATCATCATCAACTTTATTTATACCCCACCTTTCTCATGCAGGATCCCAAAGCAGCTTACAAAAAACAATCCATAAAAACATGAACAATAAAATCCAATTACGTAATTAAAACATTTAAAACAGGCATCTTAAAACAATAATTATAAAACATCTACATTAAAACACTGATTAAAACCATAATAAAAAGTTGTGCAGTAGAAGTAACCAGACTAAAAAAACCAGAATAAAAAGCTTAGAAAGCTGTTCTGAAGAGAAACATTTTTAGGCCATGCTGAAAAGTTTCAAGGGGAGAACGGTTTTTAGATCAAGAGGGAGGGAATTCCAGAGTAACATTTTAAAATGTTACATATAAATCCCTCTGTTAGATTAAGAAAAGTTATGATAGCCGTATATGTAGGCCACTATATGTAGGATGCAGCCTTGGCCTGGTAATACAATAATATCGATCACCAATGAAGAAACTAAGGAGGATGAAGCAAGATAACCTTTCTAGAAATCTAGAGTTACGGACCTCAGTTGGAGCACATTATTGGAATTCATGAAACTTTCCAGTTCATTGGCAGCATTTATTTTCAATTTCAACAGCTGAAAGTGCAAAAATCATGAGGCATCAGATAAATTTTAAAAATTATTCTCTTCCCCCTTCAAATATAACTTGAATGTTAGATAGCAATTATTTTGTCAAATTTTGGATTGGAGACGTTCCCCCTTTTATTTTTTAGTACTGTTAGGGAACAAACCAGAGTAACTACGGGAGTACGTGCACCTGTAGTTACTGCACCACCTAGTGACAACCTATGGGAAATTCATATTGCAATCCAGAGTAACTTGTTCTTACACCGGAGCAAGGACTCCCCGTAGTTACTCTGGATTGTGCCCTTAAGGTAGGAACTGAACAGGACAGGAAGTTAGTTTGTCCAATAGGCTCTCATCATAATCAGCCACATTCCATACAACGCTCACAACTCTCAATTATGTAAAAAAATATTATGGTTTGACAGCACAATCCAGAACTTCCCCTAGGCTGTGCAAGTCACTTGCATGGGCCTCCAACTGTCGCAAAAGTAACTGCACCACAGTCTTGAATGATAGCCTCCTTCCACCATTAGCCTACACTTCCGTTGGACCAATGTGAGGGGTAAGCGGTCAACATTTTGGGGCTGCTGCAGCTGGCAGTGCCACTAGGGAGACGGCTGATCTGTAGGTAAGCATTCCCTAAGCCAAGCTTTTAAAAAGGAAAACCTTTGTATGCATCTGTGTGACAACCCAGTAAGATTACAGTTAAGCGGCTGACATGTTCCATGTGATCTGAAGGCAATGCCTGCTGTGCTGTGTCTTACACAGCATCACAACCTCAGCATTTCAATTTATTGTGCAATAATTAGATACCATTGTTGGTTGAAATAAAGGAATCAGCGCCCAGTAATTACTTCACTGTAAAATGTAATGAGTTTTCGAGTACCAGCTTACTGTAAAAATTGCACCATAATAAATAGAATGCCGTTTTCCAACAATAAACCAGCAGTGAATTCTCTTAGTGTATTTCTTCATGAAACATGTTTATGTGATAGTCTTCCAATTTTATGACGGAGGTTTATCACTATAAGGTGCATTTCATGACAGCTGAATAACTACATTCAGTTAGACTTGTCACCATGTGCCTTCAGTATCAAGACACATGCTGATTGTATCAAATACTGTTGACTGTCTTAGTGCCGCAAATAGAAAAGATGATTACATTGTTCTTTTTCGATGTGATGTAATATTATTCACATTGCAAGGAAGTGAAGGTCAAGGTTGTCTAAGGAACACAGGATAGATAGGCTGTTGAAAGCTTTGTAATGTGTTGATAACAGCCTAATAGACACCAAACTAGTTTTACATGAGTGTCTCCATGATTTCTTACAGAAGAGTCAGTATTCAGGTATTTGGGAAAACCAAGGAGGTCAACGACTGCATCTGTGCAAGCAAAAAAGTGCCAGAGCAGTCAGTAAACGCATTCATTGAATTGCAGGGTGAAGAATTTGAGTAAAATAATAAAAACCAGAAATAGCTGTACTGAAAGTTCCCTTGCAAAGACCATTCTAGTGAGAAAAAGGGATAAGCTAACCACTCTCAAGATATTTGTAATAATCATAATGCAAGGAAAGAAAGTGGAAAACTGCCTAGTTCTTAGCTACAGGAACTGCGGTAATGAAACAATTATTAGAAAAATTATTAAATTATTATTATTATTAGATTATTATTATTACATAGAAATAATTATTTTATGTAATCCTATTTTAGTGCAAATGCAGTAGTATCTGGTTACTCATTGTCTGTTGCAGCCAGAATTATAGCAGGCTTGAACAGAAGGAAGGCAAACTTATACAAAGAAGGAAAAATGGAACTTGACAGTCACTTTATTTCCAAAATAAATTTCCTCCACAATATTGGAATTTTTCCCAAATGTCTTCTATCATTCAATATTCATAACTTCAAGTCCTCCCAAAACCTGAATAACAATGCCATGGCTATTAGGTTGAATCCCAAATATGATTTGTACAAGTGGAACTGTGCTGATCACTGAAGAGGGGCATGATTTTTTCCAACTTCCACCTCAACTGTGGCAACTCCACATATTCCTGAGGGTCCATAGAAATGGCTTTTCGGAGGTTACTGGGGATTGCAGGAGGAGATTGTGGGTGAGCTTCACTCCACAAGCAAAATAGCAATCATGGTTCTATGGATCCAACAGATAATATAGGGGGCCATATATGTGGATCCCATATCTATAAATTCAGTTAGACATGAATCAGGTCTAGGGCCCCTTGCACTCCCCCACATGCTGCCTCAGGAGATGAGGTGCTCCCCTCACTTCCACAGAGGGGGTAGCCTCCCAGACTGTGGGGATAGACATTTGGGACACAGTTTCAACTATCCATGAGGACTTTTGGAACAAAACCCCCTGGATAAGGGGACAGGCCTGTATTAACAATAAATTAAGGTCTAAATCCTTTCCTTTTCTGCTCCACTGATGCAGCCATGCCACCAGAGTATGCACTGCACCCTGCTTGGAGAAGTCTCGCATCTCTCCTCTGAGTAAGGGAATATTTTTTCCCTTTTCCAGGGACAAGCCTCTGGCACCATAATATATCTACTCAGACTGGTGCCAACAGTTTCACCAGTCTGCATAAACCCAGGAAAGCACCTCAATGTCTGGAAGTGGTATAGGTTATTAGTGATGCTGTCTTTGTTCCAGACTTTGTTTCACCTCCCCATTCAATTCTGTGTCTTTGTCCCCCATTCCGCTTTGATCCATCTTCTACACACCTCCTGCCTCCTGTGCTGACTTACCAGTGCCAGGGGATAGGGTGGATCTGCAGGTGTGCCACAGCTCCGGATGGTATGCAACTTTGTAAAGGATTTTATGTTTTAACACTTGTTCAGGTGGTGAAAGTCTCAGTTATATTGGGCTGTTAGATTTGCTTGGAAACATTACATACACAGCTCATGTAAAAACCTAAACAAAAAAATTTCTTCTATTCTCAAGTCAAATATATTTATGAGTGTTGCCTATTTATGAATTAATTTTCTAAATTCAACAAGTTTGACAACCTCTGACAACTTCATGACTTCCTCTGCTTTCCTACATTCTTGTAAATTGCATCTGTGGTGGTCTATCACAAATGTACTTTGCTATACAAAAATTAATTATGATACACCATATGAAAAAAGAAAGTAATTGAGATTTCCTTATTGTTTCAGGGAGATTGGGAGCTTTCCCATTGAGATTTTAATTGAACCACTTTAATAGATAATTCAACATTTTTTTCAGATACCATAGTTGATTCAGGGTGCAGTCCTAACCAATTTAGGCCAGCATATCTCACCCACTCTCTGTTCCCATGATGGTGTGATGAGGCCACCCCATGTCTGCACACTGGTCTAAACCCTATCGAAGTGGCTCAGAAGTGTCTTACAGCACTTTTGTGACATCCACACACCAGCATGGGACTAGTGCCAGCCTAGCTGGGAATTAGAATTGCAGCCCCAGTGTTTTATTCCGATACACTTTTTAATGCTATCCAGGAAGTCTGTGTAATTTTAGCTATCCCTGTTGCTTATCAAGAAGGATGTTTCTCATATTTTATAAACTTTTCTCAGTGGATTTCTGTTGTAAAGACACATTGCCACTTTTACCTTGAGGAAAATCAATAGACCTTAACTATCTGGGGTTTCTTTTAATCAGTTTCAACCACTCTGAATATTGAATGGTAATCAGATATAGAAATGAATTAAATAATTTTAGGATAATCAATTTTCATTGTATTAATTGTATTAATAATTGTATTATTAGAGCATATAATTTTTCAGCAGTGGCAGTGTGGATTACAAAAGAATATAGCGTCATAGATTTTCTGCAGCCGCCACCAGTGCACAGCCATTTGACAGTGCAATCTTGATGCTGTTCTGATCTTGCACAATTCCCTTTGAGCATCATGAACATGCTGTAGCATATTTGTGGCTATTAGGAGCAGGCTGGGCAAGTATATGGACATGTTCTGGCCCAGTGGAGATAAAGTGGGACTAGGTTAGGCTGTATTTAAATTGGCAGAGAGGGAGAGGAATCAAGATGGGGAGGAGATATTTGGGGTGGGGGTGGGGGAAGACAGCTGTTTGAAGTTGGTACTGGCCATAGTACATCAGGCAACATACCAAACCACATCCCTTAAAAGACTTGCAAGTTGTCAGAGCCACTTGCATTTGCACTCACAAAATCAAAACTACAGATCCAAGTAGCCCAATAGGACTGTCAGTGGTTGTGATCAGGTTAAGGGGACTAATAGCAAAATCCAGAGTAACTATTGGAAATCCTTGCTCCGGTGTAAGAACAACTTACTCTGGATTCCAATATGAATTTCCCATAGGTTTTCACTAGGTGGTGCAGTTACTACAGGTGCACATAAAGTCCCTTACATGCTCCCATAGTTACTCTGGATTTGGGGGTTTAATCTGCTTACACTGAGTTGCACCTTGTGCCACAGCAAACCTGTGCTGGATACCATGCAGACAAGTTTGAACAGAAGTTAGAATTGTGCCCTTAAAGTTGACTAAGAGCACAATCTTAACCATGTCTACTCAGAAGCAAGCCCCATTGTGTTCAATGGGTTTTACTCAGAGGTGGGCAGGCCTGGCCCCAACAACCGGTTCTCCGGAAGTGGGCAGGGCCAGGCAAGGTCAGGGGGTGGGGCCAAGGTCAGGGGCGGGGCCAGGGAGAATTTTTTTAAATAAAAAAATTCAAAAAAAATTAAGCATGTGGCTTACCTCTGAGTAGACCTGCCTAGGATGGGTCTCTGAGGCTGTAGTCCTCTCCACAATGGCCTGAGAGTAAGTCCCATTGACTTTCATGGGACTTACTTCTGAGTAGACCTGCTTATGATGGGTCTCTGAGGCTGCAGTCCTCTCCACAATGGCCTGAGAGTAAGTCCCATTGACTTTCATGGGACTTACTTCTGAGTAGACCTGCTTAGGATGCCCCCCGGCCAGCCAGGGAGAGGCTGAATGCGGCGGACGCACGCAAGGCTCTCGCCCCCCCGGCCAGCCAGGAGGAGGCTGAATGCGGTGGACGTGCCGCGAGGCTCTCGCCCCCCCCGGCCAGCCAGGAGGAGGCTGAATGTGGTGGATGCGCCATGAGGCTCTCGCCCCCCCGGCCAGCCAGGAGGAGGCTGAATGCGGCGGACGCGCTGCGAGGCTCTCGCCCCCCCTCCGCCATTCCCCCCGCGAACCGGTTTGGCCAGTTTTGGCCAGCCACCATAGCTACCGGTTTGCAAGCGTCGGGCTCAGTGGAACTTCCGGTTCCGGCGATCCAGTCCGAACCGGTGTCAGCCCATGACTGGTTTTACTCCCAGGAAAGTGCCTTTAGGATTGCAGCCTTAGGCCTCAATTTCTGCAGTCATCTATCCCTAACACAGTATCTTTCTGGAGCAGTTTATATTAAAACAGGGCACAATGTCAGAAATACTCGGGGCATATTAATCTTGCTATTGAATTAGCATGCCAGAAAATGGTCAACCTCTGTTGTAACAGAGCAGAACAGGGTCAAGGGTCAAGGGTGACAGGGTCAAGATTCAGAGTGGGTACTAATCTGATAAGCACACCAAAAATTTGAATGATAAAAGTTTGAGTAGGCTGCACAGAGATTCTCTGTATGCTACAATGTGCAGCCTATGCAGCTCCTGCATATATCTCACAAGTAGTATGTTCTTAATGAATATGTGAATATGTGTTTAGCTTATCTCTGTTTTTTTCCCCTATAAGATTTTCACACTTCAGCTCTTTCTGGGAATTTGGTATTGAGAAGAACTGCCTGTTTTTAAAAAGAACACGTCTAGGCAGGAAATGCAAACCATAGCTGTAGCTCTAGGGGCCAAATTATGGTTATAGACTGTTCAAATTTATAGCAGCGCAAACATTGCATCCCAACATTCATTGGCCGTTCAGGATTCTGAATGCCTGTCCTTGATTGCCTGTCTCGCCATACCCCCTGGATCTTATAATGTGCAGTCCCGCTTACTGAACACACCTCATATTATTTCCTGAATTTGCTATTGCTATTCAAATGGAGAGGTGAAAGAAAAATTGCTTTTTGTTGTGGAGTCTTAAAAGAGAACAAAAGGCACCATATTGCCATTTTAGAGACCATTTGTTGCCTGCTGGTGCTATTATGCATGCCATTTCAATCCTGCAGTTCGCCATAAACCACATCTATCCTTCTTTTCCCAGAGAGAAATAAATGCCTGAAGGGAAACAAGAAGGAAAAGCATCCTTAAAATGACTGATTTACAGTTGGCAAGGAGATGCAATATGAAAATTATGGTCTCCTTATTGTGAGTGTCACATTCCAAGCCCACTCAGGGCTCCAGTGCTAAAAGAACCCCACAGGCCATCTGGCTTGCTAAGGATGCACGACTCGAAAGCTTTTTCTGTGATAGTGCTTGGAAATAACCTTATACAGTTGATCATCATATTATGAAATCAAGTCTGGAAACTTATATGTTTAATATATATAAATATCATAAATATCAATATGTAATATCAAAATAAATATGTTTTACATACACATCTCTGATCCTCATAATTTGGTCACTGGTATATGTTGAAGCTTGCCATATGCATTGTTTGGTCCTAGGAACCTCTGTAGATACTTCTTTTCACATTATTCAAAACCATTATTTGTAACAAGGCAGGCAATGAATCGATATGATTCAAGTTCCCTTCCAGGTGGCTTAAAACGGCATAGTTTCAGCAGAGTTTTCTCCTTACAAAGCAATTCACAAGTGATTATGATTTTATATTTATGTGATAATCACATGGGGAATGGAGGGGTCTCCCAGCTGAAACCTGAAACCAGACTGAACCCTTTATGAACCATTTCTGAGACAAGCTTAATTACCTGCCATGTTACCAGGTTGATTTTCAGATATAAACTGCTCCTTAAGGGATGTTTATTTTTTTAGTTTAAACCAGCCTCATTCATATTAAGACAAAATAGCTGATAAACAAAATGCTGATAATTTGGTTATACACGTACAGGTGTCCAATGTTATCCACTAGGGTTCCATTCATGAATCTACTATGGTTGAAAAAATCCAAGGATAAAAATAACAGTGGAAAAAAATAGATTTAAAGTCCCACTTCCAAGTTTCTTGCTCCTCCACTGCTCCTAATGGAATAAGGTTATGCCTCAGTATCTTCAGGTATTTGATTCTGGGATTCTCTGCTGATACCAAATAATGGGCAAAATAAAAGCAGTTTAAAGAAATAAAAGGGCTTTTCTTTAGAACGGTTTAAAAACAGCTTTTCTTACTGTTGTAGAGTTGCTGTCAGCAATGAGAAATGCAAAGGATCTCCTGCCTTTGCCCGGCTCAGCTGAAAAATGGAATGAGTGTTTACATGATGACCTCTCTGTTACAGTAGAAAAAAGTTTTTAAAACTGTGTTTTCCTGTGGCCATTCATGTTGAGGCAAATCCGTGTACAAAAAAAAAATCAGTGTATAACAAAGTTGGACCTGTAGTGCTTTTCAATTAGTGGCACCTCACAGTGCGACAGGTTGTATTAGGTCAAGCATGCTGAAATGGAGACATCTGGGAGGGTGGTGGAGCAATGGACAAGGTTGGCTTGTGGAGTTGCTTGAACAAAGATTTGGGGAAGGAGGCGGAAGAGCATAGCCTCAACCAGAGGGCAAGCTTCAAATTTTTGGGCACATTTCTTATGCTGGCAGTGGTGATACTCACAAAAATGATACTGTCAGTTGTTGGTACCTTGAAAAGTGACACTTGTTCAAAAAGCCCAGGTCAAGATGACTTTTACAAATATCGCCTAGAATCTAGGGAAAAACTGGGGTGCCAGGCTTGCTTTGATTTCGAGGTCCCAATCCATGAGCCAATGTTAATCTTTAACACACTTTCTGGCTGAGTACACAAATATCTGAGATACTACCTTTTTTATACATTCATGCCTGATCCCTGAAGTGGTCAAACTGGGCCTGCAAGCTTGTGCCACCCTGAATAGAAATATAGGAGTAATAGCAAGGAGTAGGGCCTTCTCAGCTTTGGCACTACAGTTACAGATCTCCCTCATGAATTATAAACTGTCCCTTCTCTAAATGTGTTTTAGCAGGAGTTTTTATTTCCGTTGGTGTTTGTGTAGTGATGGTGGCGATTCTTATTTTAGTTTTAAATGTTTTATATACACATTTATTGGACCATCTCTGGCTGTCTTTTATTGGTTTTTATGATCGTCTATTGTTGTTTTATTGCCACTTTTATTTTTCTGCGCTGCTATGTTTTTTTTACACTCCAAGGTTTTATATTTTTATGTAGCAGTAATGCTTTTATGACATTTGATGGTGCTGCCTCTGGCAATTTTTTTTGTTTTATGCTATCTTATTGCTGAATTATTTTATGTTGATAGTTTTTATTTTGTATATCTTTGGTTTTATATCAGCCGCCTTGGTCACCCACTTTAAAGGTAAAGATGTCCCCCAAAGTTTGCCCTGTAAGTCGTGACAGACTCTATGGTGCAGTGCTCATCCCCTTTCTAGAGACATAGAGCCAGTGTTGTCTGAAGATGCCTCCATGAACATGTGGCCCGCATGCGTATGCAACACTTACCTTCCCACCAAGATAATACCTGTCTACTTGTATTTGCTTATTTTTGAACTGCTAGGTTGGCAGGAGCTGGGCTAAGGACAGGAGCTCACTACCTTTTGCAGTACTCAGGTCTTGAACCACTGACCTGCCAATCTTCAAAGAGGCAGCACAACACCCCAAACTATTTATCCTTTCTTCATTAAGAGAGGTGGCCCAACCCAGGAATCCTTTTGGTTGTACTGTCTGTTCTGCACCTTTTCCATTTCCATTTTCTGTTTCCACTTTGGGCAAGTTCAGCCTGTCTGCTCTGCCCCAGCTGCTCTCTCCTAACTATTCTGTATCCAGAGCAGAATGTTATGCTGCATCCAGAGAGTCAGGAAGCGTGGGCTACCAGTAGCTGCTCCAGAGCATGCTAAGTGACACCTGGGGTGGGATTGCTCCTGAGGAGACGCCCCTCAGATCACACTGAACAAGGAACAGCTGTGGTGCCTGCAGTGGCGACACGACTGTGTGTCTGTGTCTGTGTGTAAACCCCAGGACGCGCACACACCCCTTCTGAAGGCCAACTGCCTTCAGAAAGATTACTGCACAAGCACAAACTCTGACGCCCGCACAGTACTTTTCTGAAGACTTTTCACTTCAGTACTTTTCTGAAGCCTTTTGGCCAACTCTGACGCCTGTGCTGACTCCTCTGAAGCCAAACGGCTTCAGAGGAGACTTCCTTAGAGCAGAGGAAGTCTGTGCCTCTGTGCAGCTGTTCGGCCTTGCTCAGGAGGTGGAGCGGCAGCCAAGGGCTGCCGCTCCATCTCCTGAGGGAGGCCAAATGGCTGCGCAAAGGCACGCACTGCGCATGTCCAGCCGTTGGATATGCACAGTGCATCTCTGCCCAGCCATTGGGCCTTGCTCTGAAGGCAAAGCCAGGGGTTGCTGTTCCGCCTTCATATGCACTGCGCATGTCCATCTCTGCGCAGTGCACCTTAGCTGGTAATTTGGGCCAGCTCTGATGTGGAGTGACTGCTTCTGGCTGCCGCTCTGCCTTGGAGCAGCCCAAATGGGCATGCTGATGCTTGGAGCCTGCCAGAGGATTGTCAAACTCCTCCAGCACATCACCCCTACGCAGCACATCACCCAGTGTGGCCCGCACCAGCCACACCAGTCTGGTGACACCACTGGGTGCCTGCCTTATAAGGAGTCCCTGATGAGATGCCGGTACATTCTACAGAGAATACAAGAGGTTTCTTGGAGGGCCTGCTGTATCCACAAGTTAGTGGGCAGTTAGTTGTTCCATATCCTGAGGTTGAGAGTCAGGGGTTGCAGCTATGCTGGCCAAGAACTCAGTTTTTTGGTCAACACTGCCATTCAGGCCTTATCATGGACCCCTATGGGTCTACTCATTACTATACCTGCTCCTGAGGTGGTATATCTCTGAGGAGCTGGAAGAGGGCATTTCTGCCTTGGAAACAGGCTCTGGATACAGAGTAACTGCTCTGCCCTGGGCAATGCTCAACATGCCTCTTCTGAGCTGCGTATGCTGCCCCAGTTAGGGCAGAGCAGGTCCACCTCTCTTGGGGCACCCTATGTTGCCTTGCTCTGCCCCAAGCCTTTTCCAGAGTAACTGGGGTGGAGCATCTTGCAGTTGTTCTTCCCTAGTGATAGATAGGGCAACCCAAGGGCTCTTATGCGAACAGATTAGTTGCTCTGGATTTGGCTGTATTTTTGAGATGTGGCGACCAGAACTGGACACAGTACTCTGGATATTGGACTTACCATCATGATGTCTAGATGTCAACCACAAAAGAAGACACAGAAAAAGGGGATATATGGTCACACTGCCTTACAATTGATTCATACAATAGCATTATATTTAGTTGTTTTGTTCTCAGTACCTTTTCTAATGATCTCAAGATGGAAAGCTCTGAGCAACTCTAAAAGGTAACAACATACCTTTAGAGGGAGTCATTCATTCAATGGGATTCATTCATTCATTTTTAGTGATCTGGACTAGATTAAGTTTTTACTTTTGAGTACCTTATTATCCACATTGTAGTTTAACTGTAGTTTGTGTGCCTTTTTAAAAATAAAAAGTTTTTCAGTGATTTCCCCATCTAATCTTCACGTTCTATTATCACCTTCCTTGTGTCAAATATAAAACAATTCTGGTCCCCAAAAATAGCTATAGAGTGGAATGCTAAACTAGCCCTCCTGAGGCGTAGACATGAATTCCCCTGACAAACACTTGAGAAATGCAGCACTAATCCTGATGAATAGAGACCTTCATGGTTTTTATGTCCCTTTAACTTACAATTTTCCCCATTTCACTGGTTGTGACTTACAGACAACAAGTAAATTGACTATAATAGAACTTGGTTTTATGTAGCGCCTTTCACAGTTATGGAATCCCAAAGCTATTTAAAAAGTAATGGGTTGTTCAGTGATTGTGTAGATGAATATAGCACCCATCATGTGTTCCCCAATGCTCAGAGTGCCTTGAGACAAACAAACCTATTAAGAACACAGACATTGGGATTGTCTACTCTTTTAAAATTTTGATGAGATTTGATAGGATTTGATTTACCTTTGGAGAGCTATAAAAATCAGATTAGTCCTAACCAGAGGATAGAGTCAGCATGTTCTTGTGGCTCACAAGGTAGAAAATTCAGAATCTGAGATACAAATTTGTTGTGTTCATCAAGAGCTGATTGGGAAATAGTGGATTTCCCAACTAGACTAGTTTTCCTATCTCTAACACAGTTACTGTCTACAAGGAACTGTATTAAGTGGTTGCAAGAGCATAAGATGGGATGGAAATCCCATCCATGGTGCAATCCTAACCAATTTAGGCCACACAACTCACCTGGCATATCTTCTTGTGTAGTGTGGGGAGGTCGGTGTACACCTATTCACTGGGCCAACTCCCACCAGGAGTGGGGTAGAAGTGCCTTATGGCACTTTTGTGATACC
Source organism: Cryptoblepharus egeriae (assembly GCA_030015325.1). Taxonomy (NCBI): domain Eukaryota; kingdom Metazoa; phylum Chordata; class Lepidosauria; order Squamata; family Scincidae; genus Cryptoblepharus; species Cryptoblepharus egeriae. Next base: position 37,803,762 of record JAREYC010000004.1, on the reverse strand, counting down.
CCTAGGTCAGCATAGGACTCCAGGGCTTATGCCAGCCTAACTGGAGGTCAGGATTGCAGCCCACAAAACATTAAAGTGCTGTATACATGCCTCTCTGATTTGGTAGATGTATGTTACATGAGTGTGCACATGTGCACATATGGTGTATGCATGCGTACACACACATATAACATTCTGTTTTGTTTTGTGTAGTTAACCAAGAGGTGGGACCAGGAGGAGGTCCCTCTGCCACCTCCTGGCTGGCCAGCAGCCACCAGCACAACATTCTCCCTGCTCATCCACCTGCCCGCCTGCCAGCCAAGACAGTGGGGGGGGGCTGCTGGTGACCCCCAACAGCCCCCCCCGCAACCTCTTCAGCTGCCATGCCACCCCCACCAGTCCATGCCATCTGCCTGCCAGTCCCCTAGAGCTCCAAGGGCCACAAACTGCCTTCGAAGCCCTCCCCACCACCTCCATGCCTGTCCTTGCCATCTCCCGCTGATCTCCTAGGTCTCCGAAGGCCGATTGTGGCCTTTGGAGACCCCACCACCAGTCCTTGCTGCCTCCCTGCCAGTCCCCTAGGCCTCCAGTACAGAGGCCCCCCACAGCCTTCCACTGTGATTGGAAACCTATTGCTTTACGTTCCACTGCTGTTGGACACCCACCCAGGTAAGTCCTTCCACCTACTAACCTTTCCTCCCTTCCCCCTTACCTATCCCACCCCTTCCCCTTCCCTACTTATCTCTCCAACATCCCTTCCCCTTCTCTACTTACCTATCCGACCTCCCCACTTACCTATTCCACCTCTATTCCCCTCCTCTATCCCATCCTCCTTCCCCTTGTATGGGTTGCAGGAGAAGGAGGGAGCCTGGAAGTGAAGCTGCTCTGAAACTTTGCAGTGAGTTTGGCTTGGAGGGAAAGGAGGGGCAAAAGCTGCTTTGAGGTCGTCTTCCATGTACGTGTCACAATCATGTATGTTGAAGTCACTTGCATGTGTTGTGTTGCTGCAAACTGCATTGAGGGCGTCTTACATGTACGTATCACAATAATGTATGTTAAAGTAACTTGCATGGCTTGTGTTGCTACAAACTGCTTTGAGGGCGTATTATATGTCTGGGTCAGAATCATGTATGTTAAAAGGTTTTCAATTTTAAAAGTGCTGAAATTAAGTACAGGAAACCAATACAATATTTTTGTTTTATTTTTACATGTCCTACATTTGTCCTACATTTTTTCGGGTATCCTACATTTTTTTTAACTAGGTAGGAATTTTGGCTTCGGTGACAGGAATTTTGAGGAGTTTGGGGGGAAATTTTGGGTTAGGCATCAAGTCACCCTGTCTATGGCTCTCCTCAACTCCCCCCTTAAGTGCCCTTTTTCCACTTCTCTCCTCAATTGGCCCCTTAGCCTCTTCCAGGAGGGTCTGTTATCTGTCCCAGAAGCAGTTATAAAAGGCAGTTGAAATGGGAATAGAACCCTCAGCCTTCTCTGCCCCAGTGACACATGAGACTAGAACCCTCGGTCTGCTTGATTGACATGAACATGTGTACACCTTACACATAGGTCAAGGCTTTTATGTAGATAGAAGTGAATGAGAGAAAAGAATATTGTCGTGCAAATTAGTGTTTTCCTAGGCATTAACATTAATTGTCAGCAGTGGATTACAGAGCTGAATAATGTTCCTCTTCGCATGTCATGCTGTGATTTTAGTTTGAGCCTTTCATTAGAACTGGGTTCTAAAAATAATCCTTGCTGGAAAATAACCTAAAAGCTTTAAAGAGTTTCAAATTATGTGCCTAAAGCTTTAATTTAGATTTAATAAGCCAGTTTTTTTGTCATGTTTATTAAACTCGACTTTTTAAAGAACCCCCACTGAGACTGATGAATATGCAGATTTGGAGTGTGGTGGGTAAAGAATGAAACTCAACTACACCTACATAAACATTTAATCACATTTTTAATTATCAATTAACATTTAAGTAACTTGATTAGCATACACCAGGAAGATAACTATCTACTAGAAAATTAGATATCACGGAAGATCTGAATCTGCAGAAGCTGTCAGCAGAATACCTTGTTCACCATAAATTGCTGGATTGCAACCTTTTAAAAGTGAACTTCTGCTATCACAAAAATGGCTCCCAAAAGAGGAAACAGTTTTCCGTCAGTGGCAATTTTGGGAGCACCATCATGCAAGGCAGCAGTGCACCATACCTAGGGTTGCCATATGTCCCAATAAACAGACAATCCCAATTTTGGGAGATTGCATTCATGCAGGCAAATGGGACAGAGGACTCCTGTCCCAATTTTGTGGAAGAAAATTATGGGAACCATAATCATGGCTGTTGGCAGGTCTGCCTTCACGCACCTGAATTGATAAAGCAGTGGTGGTGTTGGGGAGGGGGAAAACATGGTAGGAAGCAGCGTGAAAGGGTGGAAATGTTGTAGGAGGGGGTGAATCTGCAGGGATGGCATGCACTTGATACTATTCCTTATTTTCTTTTTAGCCTCCCTTTCCCTTTTTCTTGTTGGACTTACAACAGCAAAATGGCACCAGGTTTGAGTAGACCTACTGCATGTCTCTAAGCTTACATAGGGGAAAGAGAGTTTAAATCCCTGGAATGAGTGACAGGAGCTCACTCTTTCATGTGGATTCAGGTCTCAAGCCTTTTATTTATTTATTTATTTTCCTAATTTATACCCCGCCTTTCCTCCCCTACAAGAGGGAGCCCAAGGCGGCTAACATTGGAGAAAAATAAAACACCATTAAAATCGCTAATAAATACAGGTTAAAACATAATTAAAATACAATTAAAATACCTCTGGCCTTCAGATGGACAAGAACAGCATCTTTAACCACTGGGCTACCACAACTTTTATAGCCCATTAACCAGAATACTTATTATTTGCTTTCTACTGTATATACTCGCATATAAGCCGACCCGCGTATAAGCCGAGGCACCTAATTTTACCACAAAAAACTGGTAAAACTTATTGACCCGCATATAAGCCGAGGGTGGGAAATGCAGCAGCTACTGGTACATTTCAAAATACCATAAAAATAGATAAAAAATAAAATAACATTTACTGAGGCATCAGTAGGTTACCGGTAAATGTAAAGATATTTTCCCAGGACACAAGAGTTAAAAGAGGGCCTGTCCTGGGAAAAGAGGACATATGGTCAGTCACTGCTTTGCTTGGAGTTAATCCTTTGACCAGGATGGCTCAATGCTACCCCCAAACAAAGAAAAGAAGGGCAATGGTTTTTTCCCCACCAAGATACAAGGCTAAAAAAGAGGACCTGTCCTGGGAAAGGAGGACATATGGTCAGTCAGTGCTTCCCAGTGAGTCAGTCCTTTGACCAGGATGGCTCAATGCTGCCAGCAAACAAAGAAAAGAAGGGCAATGTTTTTTTTCCCTACCAGGAGACAAGGCTAAAAAAGAGGACCTGTCCTGGGAAAAGAGGACATATGGTCACTCAGTACTTGTTTCTGAGAAGGCATGGAGAGGATTGGGCTCTGAGGCTGCCATCCTATCCACACCTACCTGAGAGTAAACTCCATTGACTAGGATGGGATTACTTCTGAGCAGGCGTGGAGAGGATTGGGCTGTGAGGCTGCCATCCTATCCACACCTACCTCGGAGTAAACTCCATTGACTAGGATGGGATTACTTCTGAGCAGGCATGGAGAGGGTTGGGCTCTGAGGCTGCCATCCTTTCCACACCTACCTGGGAGTAAGCTCCATTGACTAGGATGGGACTTGCTTCTGAGTAGGCATGCAAAGGCAGTGGATGGAGAGAGGAGTGCAGGCACTCAAAGGTCCTCTCTCTCCTCAGAGAATTCTTAGTGGGCATCTATGAACCTGCCTGACTCAGCATACACAATAGGAGGAGGGAGGGGACATCATTTGCATAGACCCTCCCTTTGCAAACATACCTCCTCAAAACTTGCGAGGAATAAGTTTTTTAACCAAAATAAGGTGTTTAGCAGAGAGACCCTTCCTTAATAGCCCCCAGGGTTAATAGACCCTTCCTTAACAAACTTCAGAGAGCCCCAGAGAGACCCTTCCTTAATAGCCCCCCCCAAGACTTCAGGGCAGAAAATTCTTCTCACCCTGACTGGAAAGTATACCTACTTATTTGGACACTTGTTTAGGATTTGTAGGAAAGGAGGGAGGAGGATGGAGGAGCCTCTGGGGAGAGGGAGGAGGAGGAGGAAGAAGAAGAAGAAGAAGAGGAAGAAGGAATAATAATAATAATAATAATAATAATAATAATAATATAAAGAGACCTGTTCCTCCTGGGAACTCCTGTTGGACTAGCTGGCAGCTTGACCCCCCCATATAAGTCAAGGGAGCTTTTTAAGCTCCAAAAAAAGAGTTTAAAAACTTGGCTTATATGGAAGTATATATGGTATATTAAATATTATTTAGTCACTAGGGGAGCTATAAAATCTTTGATGTCAGGTAGCAGATTCCTTTGCTACCTCACTTCTAGAGCACCATTTGCCCTTTACACCAGGCTATACTTTCTACATCATTGGGATTCGGTGCATGCAGCTACATCTGATTCTCCCCCTTCCCACTTGCAGTCCACCTTCCCATTCAAATCACTTTCTACTCTGCTCACAAAAAGTAGGGGATATTTCAAAATGAATATGAAGCTATAATAAAAAGGATTTGATTTTTTTGGATGAAGCATGAACATCAACAAAGCAAACAACAAGTCAAAGAAAGTTGTTTGATTATGCAAATGAGATGGAAACTCGATTATCGTGATTGAGTAGCAAGTGACATACTGGTGGGGGTGAACAGAAGCATGTCAAACTGGACGAGAGTGCCGCATATTGACTGCTCAATAGGATATATGGTCACCCAAGTTTGTGAAAACACACTGACAATGACAAGGCATGGACATGTTCAGATTGTCCAGCAGTTCTTGTGGGATCCTCTGCCACTCTTGCTCCAGGGCAAGTTCCAGCTCAAGCAGGCTGACCAGATGACAGGAATTTCCCTGACAGAACTGGAATGAGGCTCTGGAACCAGAAGTCTGGGTAGAGTCCTCTCTGTCAGGAATTTGGGGGCTTTTCCAGCCATTTCCTGAGATTGTAGGCCTATTTTAGGCCAATTTAGGCCTTTTAGGTCCGCTGAAGCTGCTGGTTAATGGAAGAGGAGGTAGTTTGTTTTTTATCTTATATTTTGAAAATGTAAATCCAGTTTTTTCCCTTTAAACTTTTTTGGGGGGGCCCAAGAGAGTGGAGCTCTAAGCTATAGTTTGTTTAGCTTATATGTAAATCTGGTACTGATCAAAACCTACTTTCCTACCATATCTGCTACTGCCATCTTTCTGAATGCCAGCTACCTAACTGTCTACAAGGGCTTCGGCACATTGCAAAAGTGAAAAACACACACACACACACACACACACACACACACACACACACACACACACACACACAAGAGACAGTGATTTGTGATAGGACTTGAGTTATTTTGAGTCACTAACCCTGAATCACAAGTTGAGTTGGAATCAGCACATCCATGACGTGAGTCAACTAGACTGCTTAAAAATGTGCCTGCAGTACTTGAGTCAAGTCATCCCAAACTAAGTGCCCATCCCTGATCGGCAAAGAGGGATCAAGGCATGGACATTAAAAATCAAAATTTTATTATACATTGTACCATTGTACACTTGTACCATATTCTGCATTGGGATTAAATATCAACAATGCATTTTTACATGAATTATTAGGACTTGACACTGCAGTCCAATTCACACTACATGCTGCCTATTCACAAGGAAATGGAGGACAAGGAAAGCTTTTCCAGGACACAAGGCTAAAAAAGAGGATGTGTCCTGAAAAAAGAGGACATCTGGTTAAAAACATTTTATAAAATAAAAACTGCCTTAACCCCCACCCCTGTCCCAAAGACATTAAAATCCCAGCGGGAAGAGGGCTGGTGATCCGGATGAGGTTTGAGTAAAAGCAGAAGAGAAGTTGACTTTACCAAGGCTTTACAAATACATTTTTTTAAAAAAAACCATTACCTGCTGAGCCATGTGAAGGCTGCCTTCTGGAGCACTTTCAAGCTCCAGGTGCTTGGGATCAGGACTTTTCTGGAAGCCCTGCAGCCCCTGGACTGGACTGCAACCCTTTGCACCTTCCACACCAGCCAACGCACATCTGGTTACTCTCGAGCGAACAAAGCAAAGGGATGGAAACTTGGAGGAGGGAACTTCCTCCTGTGGTGATTTTGGGGGCTGCGTTCCTTGGATCAGGACCCTTCTGGTGTCCTTGGATGCCTCTCATCGTGCACTTTCCAGCAGACTATGGTGTGTTCAGCTATTGTGAGTAAAGCCACGATATGCAAATTCTGGGGTGTTTTTTAAAAAGTTTTTTTGCCCATAACTTTGGCTAGGAAGGTGCTATTTCAAAATGGATTTTTTGCATTGGACTCTGCTCTCCAAGATGACTCCAACAACATGGTATGATGGGGTAGTGCACACCATCGCAAAGTTGCTTTTTTGAGGTGCCACAGCCCCCCCAGTGCGTGTCACCCCCCCTTGGCACATCACTTAGTGTGGATTGTACCCTCCACACCACTGTAGCGATGCCCCTCCTTACAGCACAATCTTCTGCATGACTACTTCGAAAGAATTTCCATATAGTTCAATTTGATTTACTTGCAGATAGGTAAACATAGGTTTGAAACCATTGTATAATTCCTTATGCATGCTTGTAAGGGCTGTGGGTGGCGCAAGCAGTTAAGACACTGTGCCTGTTAGGCCAGGGTTCGAGACCCGGGTCGGCCCCACAAGACAGGGTGAGCTCCTGTCCTTAGTCCAGCTCTGCGACACCAGCTGGATCCAATCGTATTGGCTCTGCCTTTCCATTGGACTAATTCAGTGGCGTGGAGAGGGGGGATTTGCTGCTTGGGTACCAGCCTATCCTCCATAACTATCTAACCCAGGCTTTCGTGCTTTGCATGCAGTGTATGCAGCGCCAAGCACAATACCATAGTCTTTCAAGACTGATGGAGGCCTGCTATGTTCTTAAGCAAGTAACAGAGATAGACTAAGCATCCTAAACTTTTTAGTTTCTCCTGCTTCATGAATGGATTCTACCGCTTAGTTTCTTCACTACAATAGCATGTATTACAGGTGCCATCTTCTGGTGATGAAATGGTTGCAACACTAAGAACCTGACACTGATTTTGTTCATGTAGCCGACGAGCACAATCCTAACCATGTCTACTCAAAAGTAAGCCTCATTATGTTCAGTGGGTCTTACTCCCAGGAAAGTGTTTTTAGGATTGCAGCCAAAGACTCATTTTTTTCCCCGGCACATTCTTTGCTTTTAACAGATGAAATTATTTTTTAACAGTTTTCAAACATTTAAGTATTTATTCAGAGCACCTTTTTCATTGCTTTTCTCACCTGCTCAAAACTGTTTGCGAGCAATAAAGCATTAAATATATTGTTAACAAACAAGTCAGATAAAATACTGGGATTGAGTTGAAGGAAGTGCCTTTTAGTGAAGCAAATTCAACAGTAATGGAAAGTGCCCCTCTTGAATTACCCCAGAAGATGGTGAAAATGGTCATCTACTCAGACCACAGGAACATCACTTTTGGAATTATTGCTTTAGGTTGCAATTTCTAGAATAAAATTACAATATAACCAAGTTTGGATGGCTATGTGGCTAGAGGAAGCCCAGTCTCCCCCACTTCAATTTATGGAAAGCTACCAAAGTGTGGGAGGGGGAGCTGTTTGGCTAAAGGCAATACTTTCAAGTTTATGCTATCCTTTCAATACTTTCAATGCTATATTACAAATAGTTTATAGACATGCTTTCAAGTTTATACTATACTTCTGATCCTTTGATGTTTATCTTTCTTCACCAATAGCTTTAGCAGCAGGCCTCCGTCAGTCTTGGAAGACTATGGTATCGTGCTCGGCACTGCATACGCTGCATGCGAAGCACGAAAGCCTAGGTTAGATTGTTATGGAGAATAGGCTGTTACCCAAGCAGCAAATCCCCCCTCTCCACGCCACTGAATTAGTCCAATGGAAAGGCAGAGCCAATACGATTGGATCCAGCTGGTGTCGCAGAGCTGGGCAAAGCAGAGTTGTGCAAAATGGCCTGAAACCATGGTGGGGGAGGCCACTTTTAAACAGAGCTATCAGCGCCACAATGATGCTAGTCAGGGGTGGGCTGACCCTCTCCCAACAACTGGTTCACCGGAAGTGGAAGGGGCCAGGCCGGGTCAGAGGCCAGGGCTGGGGTCAGGGGGCAGGGTCAGGGTGAGGGGCGGCCCCAACCCTGGCGCACTGCGCAGTGGTGGGCCAAACATTGACGCATTGACGCATCAACATTGACGCAGGCGCAGTGGTGGGCCCCTCAGGGGTGAACCAGTTCGCCCACATTTTGGCCCACCGCTAGCAACCGGATCACTAGCGGTGGGCCAAAATTAACTACCGGTTCTATAGAACCGGTGCGAACCTGCCTGGGCCCACCATTGATGCTAGAACAAACTGGGATGCACCAGAAACATAGTCACTGTGTCTGAGCAGAGATGTATGAACATTCCTTAACCACTGTTCTGATTTTAGGCCATCTCATGGTTCCTTCCTCCCATATGGTTAAGAATAGCAATTTTCAACATTTTTTTCATCTGGTAAACCAGCAAGGCACTAAAATGGTCAAAGCACACAATCCATTTTTTTATTTTTAGAATTGGCAAGGCACAACATGCTGTCAGTTGTGGCCCCGCCTAATAAGTGATGCTCTGCTAAACTGCTCCAGCACACCTGTGGATCATTCATGGCACACCAAAGTGCAGTGGAACACTGGTTGAACATTGCTAGTGAAGAAGGTTAAACTATTAAAGCACAAAAACATATTCTATGCAGGGCAAACCGAACTACTCACAGCATATAAAAGTACTTATGAGTAACTCTCTTTAATCTAACAGGTCGGGTTTACTCCAACATGTATGAGGGTTTAATGTAACATGTTTGCCCAGACATGTATGAGGGTTCATTATATGCAATGGCAGATCTCCTTGTACTGCTATCTGTCTTGGGAAGAGTATACCAATTCTGATAGTTAAAATGTTTCTATCGTTGCATGGTTAGTAGCTGGGTGGCACGGGTATGTATTTGTGCATTTGTACAGGAGTTGAAAACATGTCATCTTTTGGCATCCAAGCTGAATGCTCATTACATTTCAGTGTCTGTGATCTTGTTGCTTTTTCTGAGGCGGAAACAACTTACCATGGCCTTAATTGCTTGGTGTTCAGGCTCCTTTTTACCAAAGTCTTTGTGCTTACTGAAGCATGTGGATCAAACTTGTCGGCATTTGTTTTATTTTTGTTCACAGAGCTTGCTACAATTCAGGCTGTTTGTTTGATTATGTGGAACTCTTTACAGTGGCAGTCGTCCCTCCTTCTTCTGCAGTCAGCGCACACATGCCTCCAGCTTCATGGCTACTTCACATGTCTCATCACCAGCTTTTTCCTAGATGAAAGCAAATCATGGACACTTTGTAAAACCCACTCAGACATTGTTAGATCAAAAACACTTCAAAAGATGACACTGTGGCTCGCAGTCATTGTCATACTAGAAAAAAGCATTTATGTGGGCTGTTATCCGGGATCTTAGAATCATAGAATCATAGAATCCTAGAATCATAGAGTTGGAAGGGACCTAGTAGGTCATCTAGTCCAACCCCCTGCCTGCAGCAGGAATTCCCCCTGCACCTCCCAACCCACCCCTCTCCACCTTACCTTTGGTGGTGGGAAGCTCCAGATCTGCTGGTGCCAGCAGGAAGACTCTGGCCTTCTCGCCATGTCTTCTCAGCATGCTACTGAGCATAATGCCAGAGGGTTTTTTTATGGCTGATGCTGCATTAAGGCACCAGCAATGGCAGAAGAGGTGCACCACCATTACCCCCCCTCCCCCCGATAGAATTGAGTTGTTAAGCTACTATTGTAGAAGTTATGTACTCTATCATCAATGCACAATGAGGATGCTCTATGTGGTGCAAGATCCTCATTTCCAACATGTTGTCTACTCATCCATCTAAAGTGGAAAGCCATCAGTAGTGGCTTCTGGGATACTTCTGCATCTGAAAAAGACTCTGAAAACCTTTGAAATCAGTGCCACGACAGAAAGTTCATGTAGCCAAGCAGGTAGATGGTTTTGTGGGTTCAGCATCTTTCTCACCTTGCTTCCCCAAACAACAGGTACCAGTTTCCCAACAACCCACGGAACATGGCTTTCCATATTGAGTTGGGAAAAGAATCAAACCCAGCTTGCCCCCAGTAAGTCCAGTCCTCCAACCATTATACCACACTGTTTTTCATTTACAATCTATGCATCTCACTGGGACAGATTTGGTCACATTTTGGAAATGCCCAAAATTGCACTGTACATTGATTAAGCATCTGTATCCATGCACCTCCCAGAATTCAGTCTGTCTGAAATCCGCACACTTGTTAAGATCATCTCTTCATATTTAAGCTAGCTTCTGTGGGGTCAAATTCATGTCATTGGTTCCTTTCAAAGTTGAACAGATGGGGCTTTTTTTGTTTTGGACAGGGCATCCTGATGATGCTAAAAAAAGGCCACATTTTGTGCTAGTATTAAAAGAAGCATAAGCTGAAGTATGGGAATGTGTCCAGGGACATGCCTGGTCTATTTTTAATTTGTTTGTACTAGAAGAAATTGTAAATACGTCTGAAATCCCAAAGAGGGTTAATTCTGCTTAACTTAGACCTTCAGCTGCTTGGATGGGCTACAAAATGCTTGCCACATCTCTACAGAGAGCGCGAGGAGAAAGAATCGTCTGGTGCTTTGATAGTGTGTGTTCAGAGATGCAGCTCCCTGGCTCCTGTCCAAAGTCGGTTGTATTAGCATGTCTGTCAGATATTGCAATATGTTGCAACACAGCATCTGTGCCACACCTGTTCGTTCTTTTAATTGCTTTGACATTCCAAGCCCAACGGACAAGACTTGATCTGATGACAGCACCAACAGGAAAATGCATAAAAATGTCATTTGAGCTCTTGCATGGAGCCAAGGATTAACAGACAAGATTTTTAATAATAATAATAATAATAATAATAATAATAATAATAATAATAATAATAATAATAATAATAATAATAATGTAATCAGCCATTTTGGCTCATAGTAGGTTGTACAGTATATATTATATTGTGATGCAGCCGTGAGAGTGTGCTGGGTTGGCTCCTTTGGACAGGGTTTGGATGTTTGGACAGGGGTGCAATTTCAGTGCTTGCCATGGGCACTGTTTTCCTGAAATATGCCACTGAGGGTGCAATCCCAACCAATTCATTTACTTAAATTGAAACTGAATAAATAAATTTAGGCCAACACAACATACCCATCTCCCATAACTGTGGTGGGAGGCCAGCGCATGTCAGTGCCCAGGCTTAAAACCCACAAGAGAGGTGCAGAAATGCTGTACAGCACTTTTGCAGCACCCCCTGGCCTATACAGGAAGGGACTTATGCCAACCTAACTGGGGGTTATGATTGCAGCTACCAACTGAGAGGAAAGGACTGGGCCAACATAATCTAATTTGCTTCGTCGGTGAGCGAGGATTTGAAAGCGCAAGTCCTAATCTAACCACCGCGCCGGCTCTCAGTATTGATTTATACTGCAATCCTCTACAATACATGTTTACGTAAAAGTAAGTCCCACTTGTACAATGAGGCTTACTTGTTCAGTTTTACAGCCTTGCTGTGTAATAAGAACAGTGCATTGGTAAACAGTCCAACCCATGTAATGCCAAGAATATAAGCGGTGTATTTTTGATTTATATGACTTGCATTCAGTGTTTGAGGTTAGCTGTGCTTGCTGATAGCTTAGTAAATTATATTGGGTTGTACTGGGTTCGTGCAAGCTGTCAAAAGAGCTGCAATCTAATAAGAAAGTCTCTTGTGAATACGGTTTTTTCCTATAAGAACAGCCAGTCCAAAACAAACAACTGTTTGAGGAAATAGCGCTTTGACATTCTTTGAAAAATATGCTGCCCACACATTGAGCATTTGTTGTCTCTGTCTCCTTGTCCCAGTGGGGGTGTCCCATGTCTAGTGGGTTTAAAAACGGACAGGCTTAAGACACACTTGGAGGTACTTCCAGATAATGAGCATTGTCTGAAAGGTTTCCAATTTTCAAGTTCCAGTTCATAACTTAAACAGAGGGGGTTTTAACTATACTTGGTCTCGCCTATGTTACTATCTCATACATCATTAGGAGGTCCCTGCATTGTCCACTTCCTCTCACTATAGGCATCCCCCATTTACTGGATGGATTAGAGACTGGAGCACCATTCAAAAGTGAAAACCATTGTAAAGTGGAACCCAGCCTTTTTCAGCTTGCAAAAGCAAATTGGCCAAAAGACATAAATGCAGGGTGACCATATGACAGAAAATTTCTGGATTTGTCCTCTTTTTTAGTTTCTTGTCTGGGGTGTCCTCATTGCCCTCCATTTTGGCTTCATTTTGGAACTTCACAAAGGTATGCAGTACCCCGTTGTGTCATATGTCATTGGATTCATATTGAAGAACAGAATTCAATGCAAAAATCAGTTTTGAAATATCTCCTCCCTGTCAAAGGATATGGCCAAAAACCTAAAACGAAAAAAATATGTATTGAGCTCAATGGGACAGTGAAAGTACCCAATACTGCAGCTTTACTATTGAGTAGACAAACGTGCAATTGTCCGCTGGAAAGGCCAGGCTGAGAGGAATCCAAGACCTTGTCCTCCTTTTGAGGTTTGAGGTCACCCTGCATAAATGTCACTTGCAAAATCCTAAATAACACATATTTTTTAACACACAGTCAAAATTCACAACAAATTACAGTAAAATGACCAAAAGCATGTGTGGGCAATTAATATCTTATGTATTTGCCTGGTGGTTACTGAAGAAAGTACTGGTAATAAGGAAATGCCTAAAACAGTTTGATCACCATGTCACATGCAAATCAACATTAGAGAAGACAATGTTAGCCTTTAGACCAGCAGAGAGAGGTTGAAAGAGTGGAGCATGTATTGAATGCTCCAATTAAGAGCAGAACAGTCAGAAAAGAAGCTGTCAGAAAATGTGGGATGCCTGTAGCTCTGCCACAGGTCACTGGATGACCCAACATCAGGTAGCAAACATTCCCTTACCTTGAGAAGACCTCCAGGACTGACCAAACTACCACACAATGCAGTACATGCCACCATTGGCATAGCAGCATTAATGCTTGAAAGCAGGATAGGACTGGGGCCTAAATAGGAACTACACATTAAGGCTGCAATTCTGAAGTGCAATTAGGCTAGCTTATCTTCACTGGACTGGCCTATTTCCAAGATACACCAGTCTAGCTACACCCGAGAAAGCTTAGGCCAGTAGAAGTCTACTTAGGCTGGCCTAAGAAAGATGAATCTGAGCCACCCTAGCAGGGCTAGCCTAGGCATCGAAGCAGGGGCATATTGATGACATGTCTGTGCACTTCCTAACTCTCCCCCAGGAGCAGTGCAGAAGTGTCTTAGGGCACAATCCAGGGTAACTACGGAAAGTCCTTGCTCCGACTTAAGAACAATTTACTCTGGATTCATTGCAATATGAATTTCCCATAGGTTTTCACTAGATGGTGCTGTAACTACGTCAGTGTAAAAGTCTCTTACGTGCTCCTGTGGTTACTCTGGATTGTAGGGTTACTGCACATTTGAGACACTCCCTGGCCAGCATGGGACTTGTGCTGGAGCGTATGACAGCCTAACTGGGGGTTAGGATTGCAGGAGACCACCTCACACTTTTTAACAGGTCATAGGACTATCTCAGATGGAAGAGAGCCCATGCCATCTCTTTCCTTGGGAATTCCTCTGGGTCTGGTGTTTTTCTTCCAGGTCGGGAAGCTTCCTCTCACCCTTTTTTGACCATGCAGGGCTGGGTAACCACTTCCTGTCCTCCTCATGAGCTCAGCCACTCTTGTCCTAGTAGGAAGCAGTGGTGTCAGTGGTGGGCTCCAGCAGGTTCGCACCTACTCTAAAGAACCGGTTGTTAACGAGAGATAGGACATATAAAGTTAAAAAAATAGCCATTTAAAAGTAGCTGCCAGATGGGCATAGAACCGGTTGTTAATTTCTTTGAATCCCATCACTGAGTGGTGTCACCATGGGGCTGCGGCTGGAGATGGCCCCACCAGGTGATACTCTCAGAAGGGGTCGACATCACACCATATGAGCCTCTGTTTGATGTTCTTTGGCCCACTCCAGTTCTAGTTGCCTTAGGCTTTTGCTGGTGATTGTGGTTGAAAGACCATCAGTCCATGACAAGGCAGACAGACTTTGAAACACACTTCTCAAATAAAGCCCTGGAAGCCATAGCCCTGTAGAGCCAGGAAACCTCTTGAGGCTAATACTATTTCTCCAGTGACACATGCACTGTGGCTGCAATCATAACCCCCCAGTTAGGCGGGCATAAGTCCTGGCAAAAGTCCAATGCTGTCCTAGAGGTGTCATAAATGTGTCGTATACCACCACCACAGGAACAGGGTGATGGGTGAGTTGTTCCAGTCTAAATAGGATTGTGTCCCCAGTGATGTATTGTACTCCTAGGCTATTCCTAATCCCTGTCCTGCATTCTTCCTGCCTGAGTAGGCACATGGCTGACCCATCTCCAAAAGTAGTCTGGGCTAAGCAAACAAACAAAACCCAACTCTAAACCACTGGCTAATGAAATGGAAAAGCAAAAACTTCCAATTTAGCTCCTAACAACTAGCTAGCCTCAAACTGCAACATCTCTATTTGTGAGATGGATCTTGTTGATACCAGCTCCTGAATAGGTTGTAATACCTCAGAATTCAAGCTGCATGCCATGCCATTCCCTGAAATAATGCTCAACCACTGGTGAGATGCCAGAACTTCAGATTTGTCTCACAAAGGGGGTAAATCAGGCAAGGAATGCCCCCTCAACCAATCTGTCAAGGGACAGCATTCATATTATTGGACCTTGAATGGATGTGGATTAGCAATGCTAGTGGAATATAAACTGCCTGAACCCTGAGACTGGTTCTGGGTTCTCTGGTTCTTTGTCCTTCTTATCTTCTAAGAACCGATGAGACTGTGCCAGTAAAATCAATTAATCCTATTAAATGTTGCATGCTTGCCATTATACTCATAAGATTCAGCCCATTCTTGATGTATGTTCACCTGAAAGAGGCAGCCTCATTATTCACTGTTATTCTGAATAGGCTCTTCTATGAAGCACACATGGCACAGTGTACAGAGAATATCAAAAACGGCATTATGAGTATTCACTCCTTGAAGACAGCCCACACAATAAACTACTAATTACTAATGTGAAGTTTCCTGGAACACTTCAGTGCAGAGTAAAAGCTTAATTTGGCAAATGACAGCCTTTTCAGAAAATCTCAAGTGTATTTGATACCAGACAGTGGTGGGCAGACCTCGCCCCAGCTACCGGTTCGCCGGAAGTGGGAGGGGCCAGGTCGGGTCAGGGGGCGGGGCCGGGGTCAGGGGGCAGGGCGGACTGGGGGCGGGGCCTGGGCGGGTCAGGGGCAGGGCCTGGGCGGGGCCTGCATACTGCCACCCACCTCTGTTCTTCTGCAGGTCCACCCGCCACCGCCGCGCCGAAAATAAAAAGCGCACTGCTCATGTGCTGAAAACAAAGCGCATGCGCAGTGCACTTTTTGTTTTCGGCGCACTGCGCTTGCACTAAAACAAGCGCACTACGCATGCACCAACCAACGAAGGTTGGCGCATGCATTGTTTAGGGAGCCGGCTTTCCCTGTCCTTACGTTACCTCCGGCTGCAGACAGGGAAAGCCCAGCCTCCCCGGAACTCCCGCCCACGCCTCCTTATTAAAGACGTCCGCAGTGCGGACAATTTAAAGGGCTCCTTAAAGGGACAATTTAAAGGGCTAAGTCACGGCTCCTTCCTTGGACTCTGCGGCAGTCCCATCCACACTGTCCTGGGAGTAAGTCCCATTGACTGTCATGGGACTTACTTCTGAGTAGACCTGCACACTGTCATGCAATAGATGCTGCCTTTACCCTGACCACACTTTCCTGGGAGTAAGTCCCATTGACTGTCATGGGACTTACTTCTGAGTAGTCATGCTAGGATTGGGCTCTCAGGGTATCATGAGATAGTTATCATATTATCTATCATGAGACTACACTTCTGAAGAGACATTTGTACAACAGTGTGCTCCCTTGTATGGTGACCAGAATGCAGGCACCCAAAAAGGATGTAATGTGATTTTAAAAAATTTTAAGGGTTCTTTTGGAGGACCCTGTCCTCCTTTTTTGGGTGCCTGCCAACATCTGGTCACCCTGGGGAAATGGCCACTGTGATCTGCCCTGACAGGCGAGGTGAGTGACTGCGTGACTGTGTGAGTGACGGAGTGAGTTAGGTGAGGTGGACTGAATGACTGTCTGCATGAGTGAGATGGAGTGAATGACTGTGTGAGCAAATGATTGAGTGACTGAGCGAGGTGAGGTGGAGTGACTGAGTGCTCACTTGTCCTTAGCCCAGCTCCTGCCAAACCAGCAGTTTGAAAGCATAAATGCAAGTAGATAAATGGGTGTCACCTCGGTGGGAACAGCGTTTGGTTCCATGTGTCTCGGCATCCAGGTCCAGTCATGCCCACGGAAGTGTCTTCAGACAATGCTGGCTCTCAAGCATTGGAAACAGGGATGAGCACCTCCGCACCCTAGAGTCAGACACGACTAGAAGTTAACCTTCAGGGGGGCTTTACCTTTTTAACCTTTGCAATCCAATGCAAAGGATGGAGTCCAGAGGAAGAAGACTCTGTCAATCCTGCCTCCTCCTGTGAGGCTCCTACCCTCTCTCTCTGGAATGTCTCCCTCGCATCCTGAAAACTACACCACCACTTAGAAGCATTATTTGCCACCAGTGATGTCTTAAATATGATTCTGCGTATAAACACTTTGCTGCAGATTATGAGAATAACAGAAAGCATGAGAGGTACGCAGATAGTGGAGAAGATAGGATTGGCCGGGCCCTAAATTTGCATTCCCCTTCTACCAACAGCAGTGGTTGGTAATAAACCTTTTAATGTAAAATGCTTCACATGTAAATCTTTCTCAATAAATCTGATGTTCTCTTAAGAAAGTTATATGTTATTTGATCTTGGATTGTAAATAAACCAACTATGGTTAATCTGGGGCATGAATAATAAACCAACTAACTATGGTTAATCTGGGGCATGACAAAATCCAACTCTCAAGCCTCAACCCCAGCCATGTATGGGGCAGAGGAAAAAAAAGACAAGATTCCTAGAACTGTGTCAGTAACAGGAGAAATTTTCCCCAGAGGGCTGCTTCAAGACCCAGAAGTAGTGACCCAGAAGACCCTTAAAAGTTCACTGCAGTGCCCAGAGTGTAAGACTACTAACAATCTATCAGAAAGACATTCCAGTTTCACAATTGCAAGCCGGATGTGGCTTGTGACAGTTACAAGATGGAAAGCAGACCACAGTAGCTGTTTTCAGAAAACCAACATTTTATTAAAGTGTAATACTGCAGCTGCTGAAAATACAACAATCTATCTATCTGCAGTATTTATATACCGCTTTTCAACTGAAAAGTTCACAAAGGGGTTTACAAGAAAATGAAAAAATTAGTAGCTAATTAATAGCTAATGGGTCTCTGTCCCAAAAGGGTTCACAATCTACAATGCAAAAAGAACACCAGCAGAAGCCACTAGAACAGACAATTAAAGCAATCTATCTATCAACCTATCTACAGTATTTATATACCACTTTTCAACTGAAAAGTTCACAAAGGGGTTTACAAGAAAATGAAAAAATCAATAGCTAATTAATAGCTAATGGGTCCCTGTCCCAAAAGGGCTCACAATCTAAAGTGCAAAAAGGAATACTAAACAAGGAATCTCTCAGCATAACCTTTCCTGAAGGGAGAAAAGTGTCCATGAACTTGCTTGACTCCTCCTTTTTAGGCGAACCAAAAATGGCCCCCTCAGAAGTTACGCCCAAAGATCCCCAGCCAGAGTAGTCTGTTGTCCATCTGAAAAGCTACTTCTTCCTCTGCATCAGTGTAGGCTTCTAGTTGGCCCAAGCCTTCAGAGAACCTTTGAAAGGAAAAGTGAGATGGGAAAAAGATATGAGTGCCTTGTTAGCATTAATCATGGCCATTTTCAGTTATTTCCATTACACCACCTCTCTGGCTAACTTCTTCACTCACTCTATAAAGGAGGTTGTCAATATCTACTGGATCTGGTGATCAGTGCAACACTGCCAGCTAGAACAAAGTTGTACAAGAACTGATAGGTTTGCTACAAATTGCACTCCAGACTTCAAACTGCTCATTGTACAACCCAGCACATTGTACAGCTGTTAAATGATCAACTGTACAAAAAGGTTTTTGACAGTGTTGAGGATCTGAGAACGTTCCCACTTGGGGGGGGGGGGGTGGGAAGCAGGATGTCTCAACAAAATGCGAAAGGGAAGGAGTGAAGGTAAGACAATGCAGAAGTGCTTGGCTCTGGCTTCCTCCCTGTACCTGCTGGGGACACAGCTTTAAAGTGAACATGCCTTGGAAAGAGGAGTAGAGGTAGGGTGGCCTGAGAGGTGGCCTGGTACTTAATAAATCATAGGAGGAAGGGGTTAATCCCAGAAAGACTCTGCCTATGCATGTGTGTGTGTGTGTGTGTGAGTGAGTGAGTGAGTGCGTGTAAGAGTGCGTGAATTCTTCCGGCACGCGCCAAGTGAAAGTGAGGAAGAGTTCACCTAAGGACTCCGCCTACGCAGAGACAATCTAGGACTTTCCCCGGCAAGTAATTAGCTGCGCGCGCATGCGCACTTAATGTTTTCGACTATTTCAGCAGCGCTTAGCAATATCTAAGCGCTGCTACGGGGAAAAAGCTCCCAGTGCCTTCCAGTGCCTTCCAGTCACCCCCAAAAGGACACACCAGACCCCAAATTTTTTAAATAAATGTAGGACAAAATGTAGGATGTCCTACATTTTGTCCTACTTTTTAAAAAAGTCTTTAAAGTGACCAGGACCTGGTCAGGAATTTGAGTAGACAGCCAGAGGGCACATTGCAGTCCCAGTGCCCCCAGTATCCAGCCACAGTGTGCCACACACCTGAATAGCAATGTGCGCTGGCGGTCTACTCAGAAGTAACACAAGAAAGCCAGTGCTTAGCCCAGGCAAGGCAATCTACTAAGTAACACACTCACACACTCTCACACACTCAGTGCTTAGTGCAGGCGAGCCGATCTACTCAGGAGTAAAACAAGAAAGCCAGTGCTTAGCCCAGGCGAGGCGATCTACTAAGTTACACACACACACACACTCACACACTCAGTGCTTCGTGCAGGCGAGGCGGTCTACTCAGAAGTAAGGACTTACTCGGGAGGTGGTGCTGGCAAGGCAAAGGCAGGCACTAAGGCAGGTCAGGTCAGGTCAGGCAGGAAGAGCAAGAACAAAGAAGCAGCGGTCTGTGCGGCCGCTTGCTGAAGAGCGCGCGGTGGCAATGGCTGCTTGCGCGCTCGCTCTGTAGTTTTGCCGGCCGGCTGGCTCTGAGGCACACGAGGCGGGGAGGAGGGACTTCCTCACCCGCCTCTCATTGGCTGCGCGCTCCTCGGCGCGCAGATTTAAAATGGTGGCTGCGGCGGCCGAAAATTTTTTAAAGGGCCACTGCTGCCTTCCGAACCGGTTCGGACCGAAATTGAGAGAATGGCTAACAACCGGATTGACACCGTTGGGCTGCCGTTAACTACAGGTTCGGCAGAGGTGGTGCGATCCGGTCTTAGCCCATGTCTGATACCAGATCAGTTAACTGGATATCAGGAGGAAAAAACAAACATGTTGTGGAGTTAAATGCAAAACATTAACAATTTAGAGTACTTTCAGATTGCAATCCTATCCTCCATTTAGGCTGGCCTAAGTCCTGGCATAAGTCCTATGCTAACCTGGAGGTGTCACAAAAGTTCTGTAAGTTATTTCTGCCCCACTCCTGTGTGGGTTAGGCCAATGTACAGGCATACACTGACCTCCCCACACCACCATGGGAAGGAAGGCCTAGTGAATTAGGCTAGCCTAAATTTCTTAGAATTGCTCCCTCTGACTCAACCTAGATAAAACTGATTTGAAATCCCTGATTTCAAACCGATTTGAAAAAAAAACTGATCCATGAAACCTCAAGGAAGATTACTTTGAAACCTTGAAGAAGGAGAAACAAAGGATAGAAATGCAACATTATATTTATATAACTGGTTCCATCTTCATGGAAATAGGCCCAGTAACAGTATTTTGGGAGGTGAGTATTTTGGCATGTGAGTTTACCACACCAGATGGCAGTGTAGGAGAAAAAAAGAAAAGGGTTTAAAACAAATGTGCTCATTCTGCAATGTGATTCTTCTCCTTTTAGCGGACAAACTACTCCTTCATTTATTTCCTTTCTCTGGATGACCCTCCCAAAAGGCAAAATCAAAAAGAACTTTTCTGATGATTGACAGATCCTTTGGGGTAGAATTATGGCCCAATTCTATCTATGCCTTGCACTGATGGAACATATATTTCATCAGCACAAGTACCCAGCCACTGGTGCAGTAGCTGCAGTGATGGGGCTACCAGTGGCAATGGCTAGTAACCCAGTCCCCACCAGAGCAGATAAGTCAGTGAAGGGGATGTTCCAGAGAAGGTATAAGGCTTGCACAGGGATATGTTGACAGTAGGCTGAGGTCAGATATCGGTGCAAGCCATTCTATGTCTCCAGTTTGCTTTGGCATGCTCCCCTTGGCTCAATCAGATTTACACTAGCTAAAAGACCTGACTCAGATCTGAGTAGGTCCTACGGGGACCTTGGTGCAGTGGAGTATGTCTGTGTTGCATGGGTCTCTACTGCACAGTGAAGCCTGCACCAGTGCTGCTATATTCTATGGACTCATCCAGGATAGGACTCGTTTATAAGTCCTAACCACAATTAGGCTGGCATAAGTCCTGGCACAAGTTCTGTGCTGGCCAGGTGGTGTCACAAAAATGCCATAAGGCACTTCTGAACCACTCCTGGAGGGGGTTAGGTCAGTGCACAGGCATGCGCCAGCCTTCCCATACCACCACAGGAATGGGGAGACAGGTGGATTATGCCAACCTAAATTGATTAGGATTGTGCCCTGTATCAGAAACAAAATTATGTGTTGGAAAGTCAGTTTAAAATGGGATATCCTGCACCTTTGGCACAGTCTCAAGTTTCAGATAGCATTACAGCAATAAATTCACTGGCTTATAATAAGAAAAGTAGCTTTTCTTCCATTTCTACTAAGAGCAGAATATGGGGCTGTTTCTTGGAAACTGCTGATTTTGGTAGTGGATCTAATTTGCCCCATTTTTTACAGCATGTTTACTCAAAAATAAGTCTCAATCATTACTTAGGATTGTGACCCTAAAGCAGTAAGCAACTCACATATAATTTTATGCCTATTTCGCCTTCTAACCAATTCTCTACCTGGAAAGTGAAAACATTGCTTTAAGCTGCCCTCATGTGGTAAAAGAGTTTATCTCACCAACCCTTAAAGTCGAAAAACACATCCATTGCTTTGGTATGAAATATCCTGAACTCTCAAAACTCTGGAAATGGCAGGATGGTGAAATTGCAGGGTAACCATATGTCAAAAAAGAGGACAGGGCACTCCCAAAATGTAGGACATGCAAGAAAAATGTAGGACATGACAATACCTACAAATGTAGGACATGACAATACCTACGAGATAATACAGACAATACAGAGCTTTCAGCAGGACCTGAAGTCTTTCTTATGCTAACGCTTTTAACTGACATGGAGGTTGGTGGGTTGTTGAGTTTTGGTGGATCTCATTATTGTTTTAAAAAGTTTTTAAAGGTTTTAAAAATTTTTTATTCCTTTTAACCATATTGTAAATGGCCTTGGGTCCGCAGAGCGGAGAAAGTCAGAATAAAAACCATTCGATAGATAGATATTTAATTTATACCCAGCCTTTCTTCCTGAAGGGAATTCAAGGCCGCTTACAACATGTAAAAATACAATAAAATACATACAGTTTAAAAATCGATAAAATAAAAATACATTAAACACATTAAAATATACATAAACACCACAGAACTTTTAAAAAACACAGCTATGGTCAGACCACCTAAAAACCAATTAAAAACAGGAAACCAGATTAAAAACAACCAGCCAGATATCAGTTCAAAGCTTTAATAAATAGGAGGTTTTTTCAGGCCCCGCCAAAAGCTCTGAAGAGAGGGAGAAGTTCTCAACTCCAGGGGAAGGAATTCCATAAATGGGGAGCAGCCTCTGAAAAGGCCCTGCTCCCATCTGCCACACCCCTTACGTCTCTTGGTAATGGCACAGTCAGCAGGACCCCCACCCCAAATAATCTTAGGTGATGGGTTGGATTGTATGGATGTCAGGTACCCCAGATGCAAACCATAGAGGGCTTTAAAGGTCAGAACCTGAATTCAGCCTATAAACAAATGGGCAGCCAGTGTAGCCGCTGAAACAGTAGCCTGACAAAGTCGAACCAATGAGCCCCAGCAATCACATGAGCAGCTGCATTCTGGACTAATTGGAGTTTCTGAACTGTCTTCAGAGGCAGCCCCACGTAGAGTGCATTACAATAATCTAGTCTAGAAGTCACTAGGGAATGGGTCTTGGCATCCATCAGTCTTGAAAGACTATGGTATCGTGCTCGACACTGCATGCGAAGCACAAAGGCCTGGGTAGATTAATATGGAGGATAGGCTGTTACCCAAGCAGCAATTTCCCCCTCTCCAAGATACTGAAATAATCCAATGGAATGGCAGAGCCAATACAATTGGTTCCAGCTGTGTCACAGAGCTGGGCTAAGGGGCAGGGCCGGGAGGATCAGGGGCGGGGCCGGGGAGGGCATGCCACCCACCCCAGAGCGCTGCGGGAGCAGGTGGGCGGGGTGAGGGGTGGGCCCCGACCCAGGCGCATGCACAGTAAGTCTCCTCCAGCTGATTGAGGTTGGCTCATGCGCAGTGCGTCTCCTCCAGCTTGAGGAGAAGCACTGCGCATGCGCTAAGGACACGCACTGCGCATGTGTCAACCGTCTTTGGTTGGCGCATGCGCAGTGCAGTGGTGGGCCAGCCGCCGAACTGGTGCAGCCAGTTTTCTGGCCCCCCATAGTTACCAGATCGGTAGCAGGGGGCCAGAACAAACAACTGGTTCAGGCGATCCGGCCCAAACCGGTTAGTGTCCACCACTGATCACGACAAACTATCGCAACCCCACCTCCCCGCCCCTCTAGTCTTGGCTGCTGTAGCACCCAGAAACCTGGTGGGCAAATTTGAGATAGGCCCACACCTCCGGCGTCATCCAGCCAGGTCTCTGTAATGCAAGCCAGGTCAGCGGACCCACCCAGAATCAGGTCCTAGATGAGGTAGGTCTTATTATTCACTGACTTGATATTCAGTAGCAGCAGCTTCTGATAGATAGATTAGATAGGTAGATCGATAAGATTAAAAAAACTAATTGCTTGCTTTCAGGTGGATAGGGAACAATCCTAACAAATTCAGGGCAGCCTAACACACATGGCATATCTTTACACGGTGGTATTGGGAGGTTGGCATATGCCTATGCCGTGCAGGGTGACCAGATTATTCCTGAACCCTGGGGCCAAAATTCCTAATTCCAGGCCAAAATTCCTACCCACTTAAAAAAATTGCCAGAAGTGTATTTTTTTGTTTTTGTTTTTCAGTTTTTTGACCATAACTTTTGATAGGAAGGAGATATCTCAAAACTGATTTTTGCATTGGATTCTGCTCTTCAATATGAATCCAAGGACATATGGCATGATGGGGTACTGTGCACTATCGCAAAGTTTCAAAATGAAGCCAAAATGTAGGACAGTGAAGCCAAATGTAGGACATCTGGACAGGAGGCTAAAAATCCAGACAAATCTGGGTTTTTCTGGTAATATGGTCACCCTGATGCAGTGGCCTAAGGAGTGGGGCAGAAGTGCCTTATGGCACTTTTGTGACACCCTCACATCTGCACAGGACTTATGCCGGGCTTATACTGGCTTAATTGGATGTTAGCATTGCAGCATTAGTATTAAATTTTAAAATATTACATATGATTGAATAATTACAAGAATTCTACATGCTACCTGCTCACAAGAAAAAGGAGGACAATGAAGGGTGCAGTCCTTAGAAATTAAGCCAGCCTAACTCACATGACGTATCATTCCATGATGGTGTGGGGAGGACAGTATATGCCTGTGCATTAACCTAACCTTCCCAGGAGTAGGACAGAAGTGTCTTATGGCAATTTTGTGATATCCCAGGTCAGCACAGGACTTATGTTGGGACTTAAGATGGCCTACGTGGAGGTTAGGATTGCAGCCAAAGATTTTTTTAGGACACGAGGCTAAAAAAGAAGGCATGTCCTGGAAAAGGGTTTCCCTGTGTAATGAATAGTTCAGGAGTTTAACTCCGACTGGGAAGATCCAAGTTCAAATCCCTGCTCAGCCACAAAGCTTCCTCAGCTATTTTTGGGGTGTCACTGTCACTGTCTCACCTATTTCACAAGGTTGTTATGAGGACAAAAATAAAAAGGACCATGAGCTCCTTGGAGAAAAGGCATCATAATAGATAGATAGATAGATAGATAGATAGATAGATAGATAGATAGATAGATAGAGAAAAAAATGACAATATCTGACTAATCACTTGCTTCACTTCACTTTAAAGGAGATGTGCTAGCAACATTAAAGCATTTGTTAATGCAACCATAGAGTTTCCTCATTCATGATCTCTATTTTTGAAAATAGGTGAAAAGTCCAGGCAGCACTACCACATACTCAGGGGATGCATTCCAGAGATAGCCATGTGATTCCGTTCAAACAAACACAACATCTTCTGGCAATGCTTTAATTAATCAGTTCATTCTCCAAGCTTTCAGCTTAATATCTAAGCTGTCCATTTATGATCTGAGCCAGGTAAGCTTTTCAGGATTAAAACTTGCTAGAAAGAATCCAGGAGCTTTCAATAACCAAGAGCAAAGTCTAAAACTCCAACCACTCAGGTCTTGAAAAGACAACAAAGCTTTTTGTTGGCAGAAAGCGGTGTAGGCAGAAAGCGGTGATTCAAAGTAAGCTGGAAAAATGGAGCAGTAACTGGGCAGGAAGGTAGCTCTGTACCTGCTAAGCTTTTCGGATGATATTTTTTCATAAACTGTCAATGTTTGTGTGTGTGTGTGTGTCTGTGTGTGTGTTTTGCTGCATGACATTTCAGCATATTTTCAGACTTTAGAGTGATATATATTTGTTCAAGTGCTCTTGACGTCCATTTCCCAAATATTCTCCAAAGACACTAAGAGTACAATCCTAATCATGTTTACTCAGAAGTTAGCCCCATTCTGTTCAATGATTCCTACTCCTAAGAAAGCGTGTTTGGGATTGCAGCCTAAATGCTCTCCCTCCCTCCCAATAGTCTTTATTTAAAAACTGCCTAGTTCACTTCTATTAATTAAGCTAAATAAATTTACTTAAAAGCAATGCATTACAATCTGCCATAGTTGTATTCTGACAGGGTGAGTTAGGTAAAGGTTGGGCTTAAAGTTAGGAAGGGTGAGTTAGATCAGGTTGCGCTTGATGTGCCATTATTTTGTGTATGATTCTCAGCACAATCCTAACCTTTGGTTAGGCTGGCAAAAGTCCTGGGGATGTCACAAATGTTGTGACTTCTGCACCACGCTTGGGGGTTTAGGCCAGCGCACAGATAGGTCCCAGCCTCTCCATGTCATTACAGTAATGGGGAGATGGGTGAAGTGCACTGACCTATATTGGTTAGAATTGCACCCTCTGCTTGGTAGACCTCAGGATTCTATTAAAAATCCTATAAGACTGAAATCAGCTCACCCCTACTATGGGATGCTGGAAAGGCACAAACCTCTGCTTACACCGGTGTAGATGAAATAAAATTAGAATTGTTAGGATAGCTCTTTTGATCTGAATGAAGACCTACTTGAAGACCTATATATTTATTTAGGTTTTTCCTCAACTAAGGACTTGGGAGGCTGATGAATATACAGTATCTTTGTCTCACTTTAGCCTCACAACATTTTGAGAGTGTAGGATAGATGGCTCAAGAGCCAAGCTTATTCTGTTTTTACCAGCCACCTGTCACTCATCCCTCCTCCTCGCTCTAAGCGGATAGGAGTTCCTTACGCAGTGAAAGAAACAAAACAATCCCTGATTTCAGAATCGAAACTGATGAATCAAACAAGGCAGGAGCTGTCCAAGATGGTGGATCAGTTGGAAATCCTATGCTTTCAGCAGTGTCATTACTACTTAAATTATGTAACTGCACATTATAATAGATGGACAGAGTAAATCACTTTTTCAATTATGTGTATGGTACTCTAAGGGCTGGTTTTTGGCATTATCTTGGAACACAGTACAAAAAAAAAACCTCCAGAAGACCAGTAGGAAAGCACTCTTCTAAATGAATGTCTTAACCTGGGCCAGTATATATTACAGTGGTACCTCTCTGTGATATAGACTGGGACACGTATCAAAGATACAATATGGAACCCATGGGGGTCCACCTGGGAGAGAGCTTGGGGATTTGGGATCGCCCAAATTATCCTCCCTTGGACATTCGATTGTTTCCTGACTCAGGGGAGGTATGGTGGATGGAGGACATGGTGCCGTTATGGAAGACAGGGGGAAGGGGTGGCCCAGCAAAAAGAGGTATAACTGTTGGTCCTTCTACTAGATGGTATGCCCATGGAGGGGTGCCGTCATTGGCAGGATTCTGGCGGGAAGAAATGGGGGGAGGAGTAAAGGACGTGCGGGACCGGGAGGGCATTAGGCGGGAGACGCTCTGGAGAGAGGATCTCCCAACACAATGGTATCTAGTGCATGGAGATGTGGCTGCAACACAATGGTAGATCACTTGGTTTGCAAAGCGAAGGTCCCGGTTTTCAAGCTTGGAGATGGTAAATTTCAGGGATATTCTGGGTCAGGAACAAAGAGAGTGAAGGACAGGTAGAGGACAGAAGGCATTGAATGTGCACATCATATCCCCATTTTCAGCCTGACCCTCCTCCTTTCCTTTCTCAGGCTGACTCCAGTACATATCTAGCATGGTCTCAGAAGACCTATAGATTGCCAGGAGGCCTATCCAGAAGAAAGTAAAACAGCTTTCTACTCACCTCTAGTTGTCCTTCTAATTTCAGCTTCCACCTCTGAATGCAGACGGCACAGACTTCGCATTGCAGCTGCATCATTGATTGCAGAATTAGAATTCTGTATTCTAATACAGAATAGAATTGGGCTGATAGTTTGTTTCTGAGCCATTGTTGTTCAGAGGTAAGTCCCAATTACTTCAATAGGACTTACTTCCAGGTGAGAGAGTGCTTGAGATTGCACCTTTAATAATATTTTGTAGTAGTGTAAGTAAATGCTTGAAGGGATGTGATCATAAGGGAATTTTGTTTTCATCTATGGGTGGAATGGGATAAGGTCAGAGCATTTTGGAGTCTCATCAAGGCTACAGTTAATTGGATTATAGGCTGTTATCTTCTTAATGACCTGATCATGATATCACCCAAGTACTTTGATGACCACACAATCCCTAGTAGGCTGCAAAGACCAGATTACCTATGTGCTGATAGCAACCCACACACCGATAGCCAGAAATAATATGTTATCTATCCCTAGAGCCCAATAGTCATCAAAAGTTTGGGGCATAATTTTCATGGAGAAAATTATTCATTTGTAAGTGGTATCATTGAGTCTCAGAAACCCAGGGAAATTTTTACAAGCTTGGTTAGATTTTATTCCTGTTGCTATTACCTGCATGTAAAATAATGATTTAAAAATGGTTATGTCAACATGTAGTACTTCTGTGGTACTGACGAAACTGCATTTCATTTTGTGTTTATTGATGCAGTCTTTCTTCTTTTCTGTAACTATGAATTATCTGGCAGAAACTATTGACAAACCAGAGGCAATGGCATAGCTGGTACAAATCCAGAAAAATCTGCTTTGTGGGTGTTGATATGTATTTTTTTAAAATTTCAAGTTTACATTTCATTTTTTATTCATTAGAGAACCATTTATGTATTTAGAAGCACATTATATAAACAAGTACTGGTATATAATTATTTTGGGGAAAATAAAGAAGAAAAAACTATTACTGTGAGGTAGCTATAGGGTCGGTTCCTATCCAACTTCCCAGCACAAATGTAGTCATGCCAAAAAGGCATGTGCTACATTCAGGTTATGGTGGGGGACATTCACAGAGCCCTCCTGAAGGTCAGGGAGCATATGTTCATTTACTTTGGGGCTGTATCTCAGCTGCACCAGTACCGGAAAGTTGGATAGGATTGAGCCCTCATAAATCCCATTGATTCCTGGGAAACATAACGTGAAACCTCTTTGTTATCAGTTTTAGGGTGCAGCCCTAACTTAGGCTGGCACAACTTATAAGTTTTCCCATTCATGTGGTGACACAAGGAGGCAAGTACATGTACGTGCACTGCCCTAGCCCTTCCCCAGGAGTGGCCCTCAAGTGTTTTATGGCACTTCTCTGACACCACCAGGTCAGCACAGGACTTATGCCAGGGTTTATGCCAGCCTAACTGGTTGTTAGCATGGCAGCCTTAAGGTGCTTCATAAGGACATGACCTGTAAAAGCTATACCCCTCCTCACAATACGTACCATCAAACCCAGTCCAGCCCAGGATTTGTGCCAGGATTTATGCCAGCCTAACTAGAGGTTAGGATTGCAGCCTGAATTACTCATAAGTAATCACCCCTCCCCCACACAGCTAGCAGGTGTTGAGAAACTCTTTTAGCTTCAAGCCTTAATGTGCATTTGAATCAGTTGTGATCAGATTAAAGGACAGAGGATTGATTGATTGATTGATTGCATCTGCTGATCACCTTGCCTATTGGGTAGAATAAATTAGTTCTGCAAAAGCTCTGCATAAGTTAGGCTGCAAGAAGGCTAATACAAAGAACAGAACCCTAAAAGAGAATCAGGCTGCAATCCTCATCCTAAACCCGAACATAAGACCTGTGCTGAAAGTACAGTAAGGGCAAAATCCAGAGTAACTACGGAAAGTCCTTGCTCCGACATAAGAACAATTTACTCTGGATTGCAACATGAATTTCCCATAGGTTTTCACTAGGTGGTGCAGTAACTATGGGGGCACATAATGTCTCTTATGTGCTCCCGTAGTTAATCTGGATTGTAGGGTAAGTATTTTAGGATTGTGCCCTAATCTAAGTGAACTATATGACAATGGAAATAGCTAGAGGTGTGCTATTGCACCAGTAGTGTGGATGATGGAAATGACCTGGAGGTGTGTTTTGATAATACTGCCTTCAACAGGTAGTGGAGGGGGTGTTAAAGTTTCATGGAAAGGTTTCAATTACAGATTTCAATTCAATCACAAAGGGAAACTCTGGCCTAAAAAAACTGCCAAAGGTCCAACTCTTATTTCATTGGGAGTGAATTATTTCATTTTATTGGTAGTGAAATTGGGGATTTTATTGGCATTATAAATCTGGGCTCTGTAATGATGTATGGGAATGAGATTTGGACAAGAAGAATGGCTGACCAAAGAAGAATCAACACCTTTGAGTTCAGGTACAGGGAAAAATTGTTATGATAGCCACAGTCCTATAACCAATAAAGAAGTGGTGGACAATATGAAATCAGATACAACATTAGAAGCCACATTTACTTTGGCCATGCCATGTGTGCAAATTCACAAGAGAAGTCAATGATATTGTTAGTAGAAAAAGAAGTGGAACAAAAAAGGCAGGCAAACAGTATGCAAGCGTGATAACTTGGAAAAACTTGGAAAAGTTATCCTTGATATATATAGCTTGATAACTTGGAAAAACATAGATATTCAAAGATGAATATCCAAGTAAGATATCCAAAGATTAATATCCAACAACTGAAAGTAGTTGTGCTTGAAAAGGTAGCATGAAGAGCTCCTGCATATAAAGCTCCTGGATCTTCAGTTGAGAGTCAGACTCAACTGAATTGATAAAACTAAAAACAGTGGCTTTGGCCCCTAAAGCCCTTACATCTGCCCCCTTTTTAATATAATGCATTGACAATGCACTTATGTAATCTATTTTTGAAAAGGCCCATCTTCAAACTGTTAACAGTAAAAAAGTAAAATTAATTTGTATTATTTTTTGCCCCATTTTAAAAATTAATTGGTTCAGTTTGGATCTAGGTAAAAACATGAGTCCTTAACCTGAATAAACATCCCATGTCTATGGCCACCCAAAGAGTAGAACTCTCATGTCCAAATCTAGGTTCTTACCATGGCTCCACACTGACACAATTTTATGTTTGAACTTATTGTGCAATTTGCTTCTTCAAATATCTTGTATGGAAGAACTAAAAGGAAGGGGGAAAGTAGGAGCTCAAAATTAGAGAAGTAAGTATTCTCAGTAACCTCAGATGTTCAACGGATATCAATGTTCCATTCACCATTTCAAATGAATGGAACACGACATGTTTATTTTTTAATCAGCTATGTAGTTCCTCCCAAATAAGTAAAAACAGGTTTTGAAATGGTACTCAGCAGAACTAAATATATGATTACAGTGACTAATGCTTTTTAATCCTTTTGTATTTGTAGGGCACTAATATCTTCCTGTAATTTTTGTGCCAGATGAAAGCAGGACTGAATCGCCAGAACGTCTTCTGGAGGGACTTGGCTGTACAGTCTGAGGATGGAACGTGGGGTGTCATTCTGCCAACAGCTATACAAGCTCTTCAGACCCATAGAAGGTATAACAAATGGCCCAAAGGCCAAACTTAATACAGATTAACAAAGAAAGTAGCAGAGAAGACACAAAAACAATTTGGCTGGTAATAATCAAACTGGAATGGATATTATATTACACATCAGTCACGTTTAAAAACTATTGTCATGCATAGAGTTGCCAGAATTCTCTTCCACAAAGTTGGGACAGGATCCTCTGTCACACTTAGAATCATAGAGTTGGAAGGGACCTAGTAGGTCATCTAGTCCAACCCCCTGCCTGCAGCAGGAAATCCCCCTAGAGCATCTCCAACAGGTGCTCATCGAGCCTCTGCTTGAAGATCCCCAGTGAGGGAGAGTTCACCACCTCCCTTGGCAATCTGTTCCACTGCCGAACCGGTATACCACTTGCCGGTATGTGAACTCAGTCCCCGTCCCCCCCCCCAAATTGGGACTGTCCCTGTTTTTTGGGACATATGGCAACCCTAGTCATGCAGCATGACTCTGTTGTGAAAAAGAAGTACACAGGGTCCAGGTGGGTTGGGCAATTGTATCATGGGGGGATTATTCAACTAAACTGAACCTCCCTAGGACTGATCAGTCCCAGAAACTGATAAGAGGTGCTGAACAACACCAATTGCAGATAAGATAGAGGGCTTGAGTGCAGGATGCATCTAGTGTTGGCTTTGGAAACACTGCTAAAGATAAACCCTATAAGATGGAGAATTTCGTATAATACACAAAGAACATGTCCCAGTCTCTTGGGTACTTGCAAAGAGGCAGAAGTCCAGATAGAGTGGAAAGACTGCTACAGATATATCCTAATTGTGGCATTTTACTAGAACGTAAGCAGAGTGCTAGTCTAGCAAGGCCCACCTGCGTTATTATGCCAGGAGAACCACTATCACATAAAAAGAGCCATTTTGTTTTTTGCATTCTAAGAAACGGGGTCAAGCATGATCCCAAACATCCAGGCCTTGTATCTAATTCCATGCCTTCCAACCCCCTCCATCCTCTTGCATTGACCAAAGCTGCAATGCAAAAGACATTACTAATTCTTGGTATACCAAAACAGTTCCTGTTATGAAAAAATCCCTTTCCAAACTGTTTCCTAAAGATATTTGTGCCTTGTAACCAATAATTGTAATTAGTAAGTGCTTGTCTTTGGATAATATGTGTTCTGTCCTAAAACTGTTATAAGCAGCCTGTTTTAATATTTTGTTAGGTCCAAATGACCCTGGCCCAATTTTCCTCTGTCCCCCCCAATAGCAAGGCCAGCTGCTCTAAGCTGGAAGAGCAATAGAAGGCCAGGCACAAAACATCCAGGTCTAAATGATAAAGGCGGAATGTAGCAAAAATACATTTTTATGCAATTAAGCAATAACTGCAAGCAACCCTGACAGCGCGCAATCTCATAAGAGTTGAGAACACGTTGCAAGTTTGCCTTCCGGACTGCTCATCCACTGCTTGTCATCATCCCCTGAATTCCACCCTTGTGCAAAAATCTAGCAAACCAGGATCCATGCTTTGTCCTCAATCATTTGTACCCTTCCTCCTTGCCATTTGTACCCTCCTCTCTTAAAAATACCCTATAAAAATGTTTGTACAGCCTTTGTTCTCTGTTCACCTTGCCCAGTGGTGGTGGAACCATGGTGTACACATATAATAAAGCTACTTTGTATCATGGTCTTTTGTAGTTTTCTGCCATGTTGGTTGCCTCTCCAAAGAACCTGGGTAATGCCCTAGGAGTCTTGGGTTCGAGTTCCACTCCGTTCAGGTACAACCATAAGGCCTCAGGATGAGGTGCATCACCTGAAATGTCTTAATTCGGCCACATGTTAAATGGGCTGCCCCATGGCAACCTTTCAGAAGCGCTGCTTTTTCCTTCGGCCCAAAGTGACAAATATCTACCCAAGATTTTACCTTTTCATTAGGTGTGACTTAACAATATCTGAAGATAAGGCACATGCACCTCAAAATTCCTATGGGATTTATGGTCAGGAACTGGATTAGATGGCCAAATGCTATAGGAGAAGGAGCACATCCGCCCACAGGTGTGCATTGAAGTAGTAAGCTTTTAAAAAAAATTGAAGCAATTTAATCAAGATGTCTCTCTGTTAATGCAACAGTCAAGAAGTACAGGACTGTACAGTTGAGAATATTGTTGCTCTCATCAGTTTTTCAATAAAATATATGGTTGCTTCTTATGTTGATGTTGCTCAACTCACAAATCATTTCCAGGTTAAAAACTGGAAAGAAAGGGAAGATTTATACATAGACTGCAATATGAGAAAAATATATAATAAATGCTTATTTACAATGTATGAGTCAAATCAAAACAAATGTTCTGGATACTGATTGAAAATAGGGTCAGGTCTGTACTAGTGCCATCAATCTGTTATACTGCACATGTGAAGGGGAAGGGCACAGTTCATTCACACTTAGGTTTATGATCCAATCATATCTAGTCTTCCACTGATGAAATTCTTGCTAGCTGGAGACAAGCGTAGACTGTTGGGAGCCATATGTGTGCATCAGCAACGCACAGTTATCCTGGTGGTGCAGGTAGGTCAGTGGAGGAGACATTGCAGGGAAAGACTGGAACAGGAATCAAGCTTTGCAAGGGGGCTGTTGAGTCAGGGATGGTTACTGGTAGAAGCAGTGGCACCAGAATCCTACACCTCTGGCCCAACCCTTGGATCTACTTGGACATAGGTCATCAAAAAGAGCTAGCATGAATCTGGGTGGGCATATTGAGGTTTCTTACTTATAAAGGTTTCTTTATGTATAAAGGTTTACGTATAAAGTTTTCTTACTTATAAAAGTATAAAAATTCTTTACTTTCCGCTCCAGTATTACTTTGTCCCCAGCTAGCCCATGGAGCATGCAGTGGAGGCAGTGCATGCATCAACACCACTGAATACCCTGGGATAAAGCCATTAATACCATAGCCCACCTTGAGTGCTCTTGTCAAGGCAATATAAATTGCCTAGTATATAAATGCAACAAATAATATGACAGAAATTCTAAATGGCCTGTAGATATCTAAGATGAGCATCAAGCTAGACGGGCAAAACTATTTGCAAGCAGCACTAGCAGTTGACTATCTGAAAAACACACAAAAAGATTTAAAAGTATTTCTGAAAAGAATCCTTACTGCAAGACCCAGGTCAGTATTAATTATAAATTGAAATCCTCATTTAAAAATCATACATTCATAACGGAGTATGCGTTACAGTAATTACTCTCCTTGTCAAGTTAGATTTCAAACCATTTCAAATCCTATAAGGATATTGGCAAAGCAGAGAAAGTATGTGCCCCACATAGGAAAGCTGTTTGTTTAAAAGTTTGTGTATCTAGAGACTGTGGTTCTTAATCCTGCTAATGTTTAAGTCCTGAGAAATGGGACTCATTTGACAGACCTAACAAAGACTTGGATTGTATTCCACAATGCCGTCTTGTTTGGGAGAATTTGGTAGTGGATGCTAACATCTGAGTCCGACCAATGTTTTTGGATGTAAAGAACAAGATATATGGTGACCACCTCAACTTTGGCAGCCAACACAGTTCACACAGCAACCCTTCTCATCACATTTTTGGCAGGGCCAGCCCAAATTCTGCCAGTGGTTGAGACAGGGAGGCAGTGGTGTCACTAAGGTTTGTGTCATCCCGTGTGGGAGGACAGTGCATCACCCCTGAGAGGTAGACCTTTTCCTATGTTGTTGGTGAGGCAACAACCTGGTGGTGGGTACGGAGATTGCCCTGCCCCTAATTTTTTAAAATATTATAATGGCCTTTGTTATTAGCATTAAGTGGAGTCACATAGTTATAATAAAGTGTTGAATGACTGCAACATTTATGTATATTGTTCCTTTGGCCATGCAAAAAATTGCATGCATGAAAAGGTTTAATTAATGGAAGTTGTTTCAGGTTATATCTCTATGGATACTATACCAGCAAAAAGCACACTGATGTGTGCTGTTCCTCTCTAACCTGCAATCTATGGACATTAAACCCATTAAAACTCTTCTGGACATACATCTACCTCATTGAATCTTAATGGCTCAGAAACATTTATGTGATTGACATTGTAGAACTCTACAATAGCAGGAGATTTTTAAGAGCCAAGTGTATTTAAGTGGATAGGCAGATATATTCTCAATTGTTGTAGAAGTGGATTGAATATCCTTTTGCCGCATTTTGTGGACCGACCATGGTTCTTCAATCAAACCACTGTCACAACACTATGAGTCAAGCTAGACATGCACCTAATTGTGCAACAGACCCTACAATCCAGAGCAACTACGGGAGCACGTAAGAGACATTACGTGTACCCATAGTTACTACACTACCTAGTTAAAACCTATGGGAAATTCATATTGGAATCCAGAGCAAATTGTTCTTACACTGGAGCAAGGACTCCCTGTAGTTACTCTGGATTGCACCCATAGCCCACTAATGGGAAATTTTGATTTAAAATACCAAGTATTTTTAATCAAATACTTAAAATAATTTTAATATTACATAGCAAGTATTGCTGTGGCTTTAGAACGATTTTACCCCTACTATGGCTTTGATTCCAACAAAGTCCTCTATTTACTATTTTTCAACCTGGTCTATTAGGCTCAGTGGAACAAAGTAAACACATTGAAAAGGTCACATAGCAGCGGACACCATGCACCTCCAGCAGCCATTTGCCTCTCTTGCAAGCAAAGGTTGCAATGATCTATTTATTGCCACAGCTGGTTAGTGTAGTGAGCAGAGATTGTGAGTGGCGGCGGGGGTGGGGGGAAGAGTAACATGTCCTGGAAAAAGAGGACATATTAACACCCTGGCTGTGTAAGTAAAACTGAAGCTGCAATCCTCACTCTCAGTTAGGTTGTCACAAGGATGTTGTTTGTACTTCAATTTTTTAAAAAAATCCTTTTTACAATTTCTGAACTGCAAGTGTGTCATTATTTTGTGCAAGTGTGTCATTATTTGTGCAACTATATCATTATTTTGTGTAGCTGAAAGAATTGCATTCACCACCTGGAGTCTTATCTAATTTCTGAATACCATTGTCATGAGAATAATACCACTTTATTAGTGGACATATGCGTATGCGTGTGCCATTGATAAATGAAAACATGAATCAAGTTTCCGTTATGGTTGGAAGCACAAAATGCTAAGTTCAGATAATTATCAGTTAAGTGTTTCGGCAAGAGTCAAACCTGGTCCAAGTTAAATTCTAAGGAATTCTTCTTTAGTGATGGGAGAAAATAGCTTCTGTTATTTTGGAAACACTTGGCATTCCATCATTATTAATGTTTCAAATAATGGAAGCAATATTATTTTAGAGTGCTGTTATGAAAGCACACATTTCCGACAATTTAACCACTACAGCAAGCAAAACTGAATGGGAGTATAAATACACAAAAATAACTCAGAGCACAGTCCGAACCATGTCTATTCAAAAGGGTTCAATGGGTCTTATCCCAGGAAAGTATCTTTATGATTGCACCATCAGTGTCACTTTCTTCCAGATTTAGAAGAATATGGGCCATATTTCTTATAGGGTCGTAGACACATGTGTGTGTCCCACTCCCCTAAGCAACTTACTGTTCCAGGGACTCAGCATGACCCCAATTTGGGCTTCCTTTCACAGAGAGGTAGAGGTTGATATTATCCATGTAATATTTATGGTATTTTATTCATATATATACATGTGGCACACTGGATGCATAGTGGAGCATTTTTTTGAGCAATAATGCAGTACCAATCCTAAGGTCCCAATCAGTGGTGGGATTCAAATAAATTAACAACAGGTTCTATGTCCTAATAACATAGGACATAGACATGTTAATAACCTAAATTAACATGTTCTGTGTCTCATTAGTAATGGTTCTCAGAACCAGGCGCTTATTAGCAGAAGGTTCTAAAGAACCTGTGAGAACCCCCTGAAGCCCACCATTGGTCCCAATTCTCTGGCATCAATTCAGCCACCTTCTCCAGACAAGACTGTCTTATTTCTAACTTGGATCAAATATGCCTATTGCTTCTTACCCAGAAGCTTCCAGAACACACCATCCTCACCCTTCCTTTGTTACTCTTGTGAAAGGATGGTGGAAGAGAAAATGAATCACCTTACATTTTAAATGAAATTGGAAGAATTGATCCAAAGTGAGGCGCTTGCAAGCAAGAATGAAGTCTAATATGGTTACAAGCTTGAGGAAGAAGCTACTTGTTCTATCCCGCCCTACAGTACTCACTATTGTAAAACCTCCTATGGGTCCTTGTTCATAAGAACTGAACTTTTCTGTGCTTTTCTTCCTTTTGTGGCAGCATGTATTTTCTACCATTTGAATAGAAACCTACATGAAGATTTGTGGAACAAAACATCCATCATCTGAAAGGGTTTCTCAGTGTTCCCACAATAAGAAAGTCACTCATGCAGCCATGAAAATGCATCAAAATGCACATTTGATTTCAATGAAATCAATTCCTTAAAAAGTCTGAAAAATTGCAGCCTAAAATATAGTTGTTCAAACTATCACACAATCAAGCTCATTTCACATGCTATTATTGTGGTTATTTTTTAACCATAATAGGCGGTATGCAAATCAAGAACTACCAGAAGTACCTGCTGATGTTTGAAGACATTCAGGTAGAGGAACAAGAGATTCAGAGCCCAATCCTATGAATGTCTACTGAGAAGTAAATGCCACAGAAGTCAATTGGGCTTACTCCCAGGAAAATGTGATAGGATTGCAGTGTAAATTGCCAATATATTATTTAAATACCATATTTACTTGAACCTAATGCACACCTTTTAAAGCTGGTTAGTCTCCAAAATTGGGGGGGGAACATTAGATTCAATGGCACATAAGATTTGAGTAAATACAGTAATTCTAGTCTGTCAATAAAAGTTGTACTATTTTGATTATAAGTATAGGTCAGTATTTTTTGTTAAACAGTTTACTATATTGTAATAAAAATGTAACATAAACCCATTGTTATATAAAGTTATGTGATTAGGTAATCAATCATGACATAAACCCATTGTCATATTATTATTATTGTCATATATATGTGGTTGTATGCAGTAAAGTTAAATTTTGTACCTGCTTTGTAGCTCTGCATTACAATCACCAGCAAACTTTTTAAATCTCAAGCTTTTTAAAATTGGGGTGCATATTAGATTCAATGATGCATTAGATTCTATTAAATACAGATATAATAACATCCCTATAGTCTGTGTGACTGGAACAGGTCCAGATTTAAGAATTCAATCCACTGCTGTTGCAGCTACGTTAGCTCTTTAAACACTGCTCATAGACTTTGTTGATAATGCCATGGATCAACCCTGCAACATGTGTCATGCAATAAGGTGAATGCCTCTGAGCGCATGCAAAGAACATTTCTAGACCCAGCGTATAGCCATATGAGATATCTGGGATAGGAATATGGAGCTTCCTTGTAGGCTTCTATCTTTTAAAAAGTAATTAACCACAGGTCTCATGGAATTAGTAATTAACCACAGGTCCCAAGGATTAATGACCTTAGGTCTCTAATGTAATTTAATTAGTAATTAACCACAGGTCCCAAGGATTAATATCCATAACTGTTAATGCTGCAGGAGTTACTGGGACAGAAATAAAATCAAGGCCGGCCAAATAGAAAAGGCATTCTGGAAGACAGAGAAGGCAGCAGCTACAAGGGACAGGACATGGTCAGTTAACATTAATGGGACTCCATAAGGACTTTGAACTTTGGAGATTAGATAAGTGACCAAATTCCATGCCGCCTGTCTCTGGGAAGCACTTGGGTTACGTATTGGTCATAAATATTCCTTCAAAAAACTTGAAAATGTTCAGTGCCTTCTAAACAGGTCACACAAGTATTTTGCAATGTCTGCTTCTTTTAAGTTCCATGCAGAGGTACCAGCACTGTGGTGACGGTATTATTGTTAAACTTTAATAAAATGTAGAAATGCTGCAGACTACACCTCTTTCATTTCATTGTCTTTTTTCCTACTCCTTACCATTTTGTCTCTGCCCGTGTGTGTGTGAGTAAGAGAGAAAGAATGGTCTACTAAAAAGATGGGTGGATCGGTAAATGGATGTTGTAAGTACAGTAAAAGTTCCAGCAAGCACTCCTTGTATAGTTGGCTTGTAGACTGGGTCACCAGAACCAGTCCTATTAGGACTAAGAGCAAAATCCAGTGTAACTACAGGGAGTCCTTGTTCCGGTGTAAGAACAAATTACTCTGGATTCCAGTATGAATTTCCCATAGATTTTCATTAGGTGGTGCAGTAACTACGAGTGCACGTAAAGTCTCTTACCTGCTCCCGTAGTTACTCTGGTTAACCTAATAGTCTAATTCCCTTTTAGGATTATTCCCTGTTAGGACTATTAGTGGCAACTGTAGGGTCTTCACTATTAGGAGTCCTTAACCAGTCCTATTCAGGGTGACCATATGTCTTTTTTTCTCACGGTATGTCTTTTTCCAGGATAAATGTCCTGGAGTTTTGCCTTGTGTCCTGGAAAAAAATCATTGTCTTCCTTTTCTGTAAGCAAGCAGCATGTAGCCTTTTTGTAATTCATATATTGTATGTAATATATTTTCTATAATAGTTTTAAATTTAATAATAAGCAATATAGAGTTCAAATTAACCACATGAATGCAATATATATGTTTTTATTATAATGTCCTCCATTTTTTCTTCTGTGTCCTACATTTGGGGGGACTTTGTCCTCTTTTTCTGGTTATGATATATGGTCACCCTAGAATAAGAGATTTTTCCACCAGTAAAAATGTTTAGGGTAAAAGGATTCTAGGAAGCTGCTCTATGCTGAGTCCAACCTGTGGTCCAACCTGTGACCTGTGGCGTCCCACAGGGGAGTTTTGGTATCTGGATTCCTCCTCTGGGTAAAGGAAAATATGTTTGCTTGCCTTGTGGAAAGCATGCACCACCAGCTCACCAGGTCTGATGGTCTCACCAATGGTTCCCAAACAGGGCTTCTGATTCCTGGAAATTTTGTATGTGATCAGAAGCCACTTCTAGTTTCCAAACCCAAAACCAGAAGTGATTTCCAATAGCATTTTTTAAAAAATTCCATTATTGGGGAGCCCTGCAGAAGTGTCTGTGGGACTCCCTGCATCCTCGGACCTTCTGGCTGGCTTAGGAACTCCTCCCTTTCCCCAGCAGCACAACCCTAGGGATCATGTTGCTGCGATCCTGTGCCCCTCGCAAGCACTTTGGTGATTGTCTCCTCCTAAGGAGGTCTTTGGGAACCACTAACAAAAACAATACAGTATTTGGTGCGTCTTTGTGGACTCATTTGAGGAACTGAGGCTGGGAAAGGGGTAAGGATATTGGCATGTGTTGCTGTCGATTAGCCTACCCCTTTTCAGCTCTGATTGTCTTCCTCACATCCCACCTCTTTCACGTTCCTCCCTCTCCCTATTCCACCCTTCCTCATCTCTCACCAACCCCAAACACAATCTTACCTTAATCAGTAGTAGGGTTGCCATAATTCTCTTCCACAAAAATGGGACAGGACTGTATGTCCCATTTTCTAGTATATGAACACAATCCCCCCAAATTGGAATTGTCCCTGTTTTTTTGGGACATATGACAACTCTAACCAGTAGGTGCCCAAGCCACATTATGAATTTCCAATAATGTGCAATTTGGCCCTAAATCTCACACATGAATCCTGACCTGGCTCCAACACCATCCTAACAATATACAGAATGGGCCAAAAGTAGGCTTACACTTACTGGGTATGCACTTTATATTTTTTAAAAACTTTTTTACATTTATATGTATTTGTTCAATACTGTTTATGTACATTTCCAAAATGTAGATAAGGGCTATAGAATACTGGTTTGGCATTATTGTTTGGAAAAATTAGATCTAAAACATGAAACCAGTAGTGAAACAACTGTAAGCCTACTTTTGGCCCACTCTGTATATGATCAACACCTCTGATGCTCTTATCTGTGCCATATAAAAACACTCTTTTATGGTGAAGGGAATGAAAATGATGGAAATGTGGGGTGCCCATGTAAAAATAGCTGGTTTCCGAATTTGGATCTTTGTGTGTTTTCCTTTTAATAGGCAGAAATTCAACAGTGTTCTATCATTGCTGGAGGAGCTTGGCCTGTTGACTGACACCAAGCCAAAAAAATAAGTTGAAAGTTTGCACCTCCCAAAATACTTTCAATCTTTGCACCTTGAAAATACTTTCCTCCTGATTTATGCAGATTGCTGGGAAATGGCATGAAACTGTATTTTTAAAACAGTTACCAGTAAAAACATTAATCCAGATGGGGCCAGTAATGGGCCAGTGCAAGTCATTTGTACAGGATCAGGTGTCTAGCAAATGTGCTGTAAGGCAGTTGTACTCAAAGTAGGGGTCAGAACCGCCTTGGGGGTTGCGACCTTTTGTCTGGGGGGTTGTGAAAGGGTGTGATCCACCTTCTTGGAATCTGGCACTGGGTTCTGCCAGCTTGGAATAGGTTTCTTAAGCTGCAATCTATACTTTCCTGGGAGTAAGTCTCACTGAACACAAAGGGACTTACTTCCACGTTGACATAGAGGAGCTCTGGCATCACAGGGGTCTTTTTCAGGGGGTAAAAGAAAAATAAATCCCATTCCTCCAATTTGTGTGGGATCCACATCCTATCTTGTGAATAAAACTGCAACCTCAGAGCCTAGTCCTATGCACCATGTCTACACAGAAGTAAATACATTATAGAC
This sequence comes from Cryptoblepharus egeriae, assembly GCA_030015325.1. Lineage (NCBI taxonomy): Eukaryota > Metazoa > Chordata > Lepidosauria > Squamata > Scincidae > Cryptoblepharus > Cryptoblepharus egeriae. The sequence goes on along the minus strand of JAREYC010000004.1, from coordinate 37,762,196 downwards.
AATGGGACTAATTCCCAGATAAGTGTGAATATAAAGGGTGACAATATAACTGAAAAGAGGACAAAATCACTCTGAAATGTAGGACACCCCAAGAAATGTAGGGCATGGCAAAACAGAAGCTAAAAACGCTCATATTGCTTTTATTTGATTAATTGAAATACTATATTATTTATTATTACATTTATAACTATTACATATAATTTATTAATTACAAGAAGGCCATATGCTGCCTGCTTACAAGTAAATGGAAGGCAATAATGATTTTTTTCCCCAGGCCACAAGGCTGAAAAAAGAGGACATGTTTTGGAAAAGAGGTCATATGGTCATCCTGTGAATAGGATTGCAGGTAAGGACTGCAGCCTTAGAGTGAAATCCTATATATATATCTACTTAGAAGTAAACCCATTATAGTTCATGGGCAGGTGATCATATGTCGTAAGTGTGAAATGAGAAGTCAGCCCAAAATGTAGGACACCCAAGAAAAATGTAGGACATGATGAAAATTTTATATATAGTTTTCATATGGTCAATTTAAACACTATATTACTTACCAGCGGAAAGCGTACCTGCGTTGTGGGAGTAAAACTCCCCCATATGGCATCCCCCCATTGCGCAGCAATCCCTCATGCACATCAAACCCCCAGGTTCAGTCCCCCGTGTGCATCAATCCCCCCCGTGTGCATCAATGCCTTGTGCGCAACAACCCCCCCATGTGCATCATCTCCCTATGTGCATCTTCCCATGTGCAACCCCCCATGCACAGCATCCTCCCCAGTGCAACCTCTTCCTCTGAACATTCCCCCTGTGCATGCTTCTAGGCCCAGCAGTTGGGGCAGAATGTTGATGAGTCATCAATTCTCAATGCAAAGTATAGGGAGGAAACACGTTGCGCCCCTTTTCACCCCCTTCTGGTTGGAATTTCCGAAAACTGGTTCTTAGTGCACCCCTCAGTCACGGAACGAACACCCACCCCAATTTTCACGCTTCTAGGCCCAGCGGTTTTGGCAGGGCGGTGATGAGTCAGTCAGTCAGTGACTTTTCTCTTATATATATTATTAAATTATTACATATAATTTTTAATTACATGCTGCCTGTTTACAAGGAAAAGGAGGACAACAAAGTTTTTTTTCCAATTCACAAGGCTGAAAGAGGGAAAAGAGGACATATGGTCACCCTGTACATAAGGTTTATTCCCCAGGTAAGTATGAAAAGGTTTGCAACCCAAAAGCTTAATCCTATGAATCCTATTCAGATGTAAGTCTCAATGTAGTCAAGGGGAGGCTTACTCCCAGGTTAGTTGTGGAGAGGGCTGCAGCCCAAAGCTTAATCTTATGCGTGTCTACTCAGAATCAAGCCCCATTGAAGTCAGTGGCACTTACTCCCAGGAAACTCAGGAGTGCCACCTGAGAGCCCAATCCTAGGCATGTCTATTCAGAAGGAAGCCCCATTATAATCAATGGGTCTTACTCCCAGGAAAGTGTGGAGAGGAGTGCAGCCCGAGAGCCCAATCCTATGCATGTCTACTCAGAAGGAAGCCCCATTATAATCAATGGGTCTTACTCCCAGGAAAGTGTGGAGAGGAGTGCAGCCTGAGAGCCCAATCCTATGCATGTCTACTCAGAAGTGAGCCCCATTATAATCAATGGGTCTTACTCCCAGGAAAGTGTGGAGAGGTGTGCAGCCTGGGAGCCCAATCCTATGCATGTCTACTCAGAAGTGAGCCCCATTATATTCAATGGGTCTTACTCCCAGGAAAGTGTGGAGAGGCGTGCAGCCTGAGAGCCTGCATCCCACTCTGTGGGTGTCTCCATTCCCATGCCTGCCTGCCTGCCTGCCTGCCTCCCTCCCTCCCTGCCAGCAAGCCAGCCAGCCAGCCAGACGGGTCATCTGAGGACACGGTCTGCCTCTCCCTCTGGATCCTGGTCGGTGCCTTTGGTGCAGGAGCCAGGCTGGCAGCAGGTGAGCTTCTCTCCTGGGGGGGACCCCCTTCCCTCCCCCAGGGCAAGGGGCTTCCCTGGGACTTGGCCAAGCCTTGGGGGGCTTGCAATGATGTGGCCAGGCAAGGGGGGTGCATGTGCATCAGTTCATGTGCATGCCCTGCTCCTGCTCCTGCTGCAGCAGCATAGGAGGGAAAGGAGATGCTATAAATGGAGTTTCTAATTAAAAATCCACAGCACAGAACAGGAGCCACTTTCAGGGCACGTGTAGCAGGGAGATCCAAGGGTTGCAGTCATGGGTGGCGTAGCTAAAGGGGGGCGCAGCACTCAGCCAAGCAGGGAGGCGTGCAAGGAATGGCTCCCCCAAGGCTGACTGTTCTGCACCCCCACCCTTTTTTCCAGGACATGTCCTGGATTCTTGCCTTGTGTTTTGGAAAAAAAACTTCAGTGTCCTTTTTCTGCTAAGTGGGCAGTATGTAGCCTTTTTTGTAATTAATAAATGACAGTATATGTAATGTGTGTATATAATAAATTCTGTGTAATAGTTTTAAATGTAGTAAGTAACATAAGCTTGCAATCCTAAAGACACTTTCCTGGAAGTAAGACACATTAAACAAAAATGGGCTTACTTTTGAGGAGACATGGTTAGGATTGTGCTCATAGTGTTTAAATTTTAAAATTAAAATAGTTTTTGAATGTTTAAATTAAGCACTTAATTTAAATTAAATTAAGATAGATAGGCAGGCTTTTATTTTAGCTTTTGTTTTGTCATGTCCCACATTTCTCTTGGGTGTCCTATTTTTAAAGGAGGTAGGGTTGCCATATGTCCTGAAAAAACAAGGACAGCCCCAATTTTTGGAGGTTGTATCCACATACTGGCAAGCATGACAGAGGGTCCTGTCCCAATTTTGTGGAAGAGGATTATAGCAACCCCAACGAGACCATGTCCCCTTTTTTGGGTCACCCTGGGCTATGGTTGCCATACTGGCAAACGTGGCAGAGGGTCATGTCCTGATTTTGTGGAAGAGAGGAGTGCACATGCACCCTAGTTGTGACCTACCTACCATATTTACTCAAATATAGTGCACCATTGAATATAATGTGCACCCTATACTCATAATCAAAATATTGTATTTACTCAGTTATAATTAACATTGAATCTAATGCGCATGCTGATTTTTGAGACTGAATTCAGCTGAAAAAGGTGTGCGTTATATTTGAGTAAATACAGTATTTATGCATTTGCATGCTTTTGAACAGCTAGGTTGGCAGGAGCTGGGCTAAGGACAGGCGCTCACCCCATTTGCTGTACTCAGGTTTTGAACGTCTGACCTTCAAATTGGCAGGCACAGAGCCTTTAACCACTACACCAACTGCAGCCACTAAGAAAAAATGTAGGGCATGACAAAATAAAAGCTTAAAACACTCATATACTGTATTAATTTCATGTGGTTAAATTAAAGATTACATTAGTTAGCTGCAATCCTAAACACACGTTCCTGGAAATAAGACCCTTTGAAAACAATGGGGCTTACTTTTAAATAGACATGGTAAGGATTGTGCTCTTAATATTAAATTTAAAACGATTGCGTATAATTTATTACATACAATTTACTAATTCCAAGAAGGCCACATGCTGCCAGCTCAGAAGGAGAAGGAGGACAATGAAGATTTTTTTTGCAGGACATAAGGCTTAAAAAGAGGACATGTCCTGGAAAGGGGGAACATATGGCCACCCTGGTTCGATTAGGATCATTGGGACCTACTCCCAGATAAGTGTGGATAGGACTGCAGCATTAGGAACAGAGTGGAAGCCAGGAAGCTGCATCTGGGTAGTGTATTCCTCTCTGCACCAGTCAGCCAGATGTGACTCTTTGCAAGCTGGCTTGCCCGAGGGGATCCTGTCTCCCTCATCCAAACATGTGAGCCAACAAGTCAGACGGCAAGCCGTACCAGGCAGGCAGACCTGTTCCATGAAACATTGTTGCCTGTACACATACCTCTTGCAGTTGACCGGCCAGGATCACGGTGGTAGCTTTTGTTTTCAGTATTTTCACTTGCTCACTAGGTCAATCAATTTATTTTATTTCGACACATCTCATCCTGCCTTTCCCTCTGGTCCGGAAGTGATGGAAGAAGGGAAATCAAAATTGATCTGACATGGGTTGATTGCTGAGCCAGGGAAGCCACAAACCCTGCACTCTCTTTCCTGGTTGTTTTTGGGATCATTTGCGACATAATTTATCTTCTGTGACTTCTAGTTATAAAGCACCCCAACCCACCCACCGTAGGAATGTTCCAAACAAACCACTGAAGTTGGTTGAGTTTTTGTTAATGGTAGTATAGGCATGTCAAGACTATTCACTTTTTCCATTATTTACTCCAGCAGCTTTTTCATATAACTCTGTCCATGTGCTCAAATCTAGGTTACCATCTTGGGTTTCTATTTCTTGTGCAGAAAACAACTTGGAATGCAGTGCTTTGGTCACAAAGTGGGAACACTATCAGCACAGGCCTAAGTGTGTCTACTCAGAAGTAAGTCCCATTGCATTCAATGAGGCTTACTCCCAGGAATGTGTGTGTAGGATTGCAGCCTTTGGCTCAGGAGGAAATCTCTGCATAAGGCAGTGGTTACCCAACTTTATTGTCTGGTGGATCCTATCTGGGCCACAATCGGTGGCTCCTCCATAAGGGCTACAATACTATGCAATGTATAGGTGGTGAATTTTCATGAGGCTTCCGCAGCACCCTTCCCTGGTTTCTTCAGCCATCTGGGGAGTCACAGCTCGTAGTTTGGGAATCACTGGATAAGGGAATGCTAGATTTTGTTCATGGTTCTTCATGTTGGACTTTGCACATTGATGGCCATTTAGTGTGGTGGCGACGAGACCTAGGCTGCAATCCTAACCACACTTTCCTGGACGTAAGTATTATTGAACACAATGGGACTTTGTGAGTGGATATGATTAGGATTGCACTATTAACTATGGATCACTGCTTCATTGGTTTGAATATTGCCTCTGCCATGGATTCACTCAGTGGTCTTGGGCAACCTACTTAATCTTGGCTCCTTTGCAGAAATATAAGTCTAACAGTCCCTTACAGAATTGTTGTAGGGATTGCATTTAAGGAGATTAATATGAAGTACTTGGCAACCTTAAAAAACACTTTACAAAGGCTATTATACTTATTATCTTGTTTCAGAACAGGAACAAGGCATTGCCTCTTTGAAATTGCTCTATAAAATCCATCAGGTTTTGTTGGCTAATATAATGGTATTTTGTGTTGCAGTGCAGTATATTTATAGTTTGGCATTTGAAAAGATGGAGGCAGTGTCTGCAAAGGGTCCTGGGGTTTATGCAGAACTGCCTATTTTATCCCTTCCCTGTTTCATCCTTCCCATAGAAAAACAGGTATCACCCCATGCTTCTTTTTCTGTCACCCCAATAGGCATTTTTTGAATGGTAAATAAATAGGATGTTCATGGTATACCAGGCATGTTTAGGAACTTTATTCAAGATCAGACTGTATATAAAAATGTTTTTCTTTTCACTAGGTTGCTTTTAAAAAAAATTGAATTCAGAATTGAGGATTCTTGATCTGGAGTTTAGAACTGGTGAGACCTTAGTACAAACTTGGACGCAGAGGGGCTGTAGACACCGTTCCTTCTAAGCCACTCAGTCACGCAACTGACATTACAGCCCTGCACAGCTTCTGTCAGTACGCTCCAGAGAATGCAGATGACAATGACAGCATCACTAAGCACTACAGAGCTGTCCCTGCGCAACTTGGTTCTCCATGAACTCCCTATAAAAATTAAAAGAAACATTGCTATAGCTTGCAAGGGGCTGTGGGTGGCACAAGTGGATAAGATGCTGTGCCTGTTAACCAGCAGGCCAGGGTTTGAGACCCGGGTCGGCCCCACATGACAGGGTGAGCTCCTGTCCTTAGCCCAACTCTGCGGCTCCAGCTGGATCCAATCGTGTTGGCTCTGCCTTTCCATTGGACTAATTCAGTGGCATGGAGAGGGGGATTTGCTGCTTGGGTAACAGCCTATCCCCCATAACAATCTAATCCAGGCTTTCATGCTTCGCATGCAGCGTATGCAGCGCAGAGCACAATACCATAGTCTTCCAAGACTGACGGAGGCCTGCATTTCTGCTATAGCTCAGTGGCGAGACTCTTGGTCCTTCAAAAAGCCTTGGTGCTGCTGTCCCAATCATCTCCAGGTTGGGCTATGGGAGACTTCTGTTTGAAGTTGGAGAACAACATCCAGTCCGTGCAGACCAAATAAGTTAAATGGCTCAGTACAGGTCCAGTCTTGTTATACAGATTTTTTTATACATGAATTTGACTCAACACAAATGGCCACTGCAAATCACAATTTTAAAAACTGCTTTTCTACTGTTGTAGAGGGGCAGTCATGGAAGCAGTCATTCCATTTTTCAGTCCCAGAATCAAACTCCTGCAGATACTGAGGCACTACCATATTCCATTAGGCAAGAAACAAAAAACATATTTTTCCCATTAGTTTCTTTATACTGTACACTGATTTTTTTTATCCACAGGAAGTGCCAGAATGGAACCCTAGTGGATTAAGAGGGACCCCTGTAAAAGGCAGCTTCCTACATTCCAAAAGTTTTTGATAAAAGTGTATAAATAGCCTCAGCAATAATAAGGTTGCAGTTGTGTTGACATTTTAGAGCAGGGATCTCTAAACCTTTTGGCCACATCAAATACCTGGCATGGTATCAAGGGCCAGAAGGAAAAAACTGTAAAATTTAATTAAATACATTGGAGAATGAACTTGAATGAATGAATGAATGAATGAATGAATGAATGAATGAATGAATGAATGAACGAACTCAAATTATGATGAATGAATGGATGGGTGAATGAATGGGCTCAAATCACCAGGATTTCTCCAAGCACTATCATGCATCTTAGAAATAAAGCAAATGTTTTATTTGCTTGCCCACCTCCTAACCACCTTTTGAGGGCACAGAAAGTTACTTCTGCTTTTTGGGTAAATTACGAAGTGATTTTTTAGGCCATCAGGTCACCCTCCAAATACTGTATGACCAGAGCACAACTCTGGTTGTGTGTCCAGAACCTTGCATGGGACCAGAGGATGGCGGCGGGCCAGATAGAGCCTTGCCACAGGTCGCAACAGCCCCCCCGCCAGGCCAGGGTTTGGGGACCCCTGCTTTAGAGCTTTGACAGTTGCATGTTCCCCCAGCCTTTTATGATCATCTGCCTTCTTCCCCATTACCTGCAGTGTTCCATTATAGTGGAACCTATAGCTAACATATCTGTGTTTTCGGGATAAATTGCTATTTATAATGAGTATGCTTTTTAGATCAAGTAGGTTTTTAAAAAAATTTAATGTGGATTATTGGTATAACTCATTCTAAATGGTAAGAGTTTTGTTTTTGTTTGAAACTGCAGGCAGATCAAGGTTTTATAAGATCAAGGTTTTGTTCAGGTTTTCATAGCAAGCCCCTCCTTTACAGATCTAGAATGAGCGTTGAGTTTCTGTACTCAGACATCTTTGTCTCCGCATCAACCTAAGCGTTCCTTCTTTTAGAGACCAATCATGGCAGAAATTGGCAATGAAGTGCAATGAAAGCACTGTTGGCTGTTAGCCATAATTGGTTAAGAAAGTGATTACCCTTTGAAGTAAGTCTGCACATCATAGAAGCCACAGGCCATATGTGATATGGCAACCTATCCAAATGGGGCATCCTGCCAGGTGCTTTATAAGCCTTGGTAGCATGCCCGGGGCCTCAAAACTGGGGGATTTACTATACGCTCGGCAATCTGCAATACAGTACATAGTTGGCATGCCGTATGTGACTCAAGGGCTGCAGGTGTACAGGTCTGCTACGGAAAGTATAACAAATGTATTGTGTTCCAAAGCCAAGTCACTTGGTACTGCTGCATCTTGGTGATGTTTTAATGGTATTCGTCTCCCACGACTTCCTGCTCTTTACAAAGCTCGCCCCTATAACAAACTTGTTCTGAAACAAAATGCACAAATCTTCTAACTTTTCTAGAGATGTGCCAGGAGGGCTTTGTTTTTAAATAAGAATAAGGCAAAGGTGTGCAAAATAAATAAGGCAAAGGTGTGCAAAATTGCAGGGCCAACTTTTTGGGTGGGACGTTTGAGATCAGAGCTTAATTACATATACAATAAGAGGAATAGTTTCCAAATTAAATAGCAACTAAGTAGAAACCACGGCTGTGGATCAGGAAGCTGGAATAATCTGCAGCGAATTAACATATGGTTGAGATGCAGTTTACTTGTGGCTGATGATGTTTCCAAAGCATCTGTGAGGGACAATGAAGATTTACCGAAGAGGTCGTTCATGTATTTTAGAAGTCCAGAAGAGGATTCAAAATTACTGCATTTACTCAAATCTAACTCACCTTTTTCAGTCAAATTTAATATCCAAAATCAGCGTGCGCATTAGATTTGGTGGTTACTTAACTAACAGGTGTGGTATTTTGATTATTATAGGTGTGCATTAGATTTGATGGTGCATTACATTCGAGTAAATACGGTATATAGGTGCTTGCGCACACACAAATTAGTATTGTGTGTGGAAAAAGAATTCAACATTTCTACTTTCAGCACACAATAATATAGATCATGGGCAAAATCCAGAGTAACTACGGGGAGTCCTTGCTCCGATGCAAGAACAACTTACTCTGGATTCCATTATGAATTTTCCCATAGGTTTTCACTAGGAGGTGCAGTAACTATGGTTGCATGTAATTTCTTTTACGTTCTCCGATAGTTATTTTGGATTTGGGGGCAAGTCTAAATCCCATCCTGGGAGCCAGATGTGGCCCGCAGCCAACCTCTGGCCCCCTAAGCGCCTCTGACCCAGTTGACCAACCATGACTGGATCTGTGATGATGGGGTGGAAGAAATGAGGGTCCATTTAAGTGCTTTATTTCTATGCTGTGTTGTGGTGCTTGCAGAAATTCTGGAAATTTGAGCCCCTTCTTCATTAATCTAAGTTCCATCTCTAATCTATTTATTTAAATTTGATATTTAAAATACTTTTTTCAGCCCTTGGCACTGTGCCAGGTGTGGCCAAACAGTTTAGAAACCCCTGATATTGACAAATGTGTAAATGAAAATACAAGACGTGAGAGGACGAATGGGACGGTTCTGCTCTTTGAAATTTGTCTGCTTGCTGGTGGTGGGGCATGGTTTTGCTAGCGAGTGGAATAATGCTTAGCTGTATTATTAAGTACAGTGTTATAATATGTAATAAGAAGTGTAACCCTCCCCTCTCCCCCCCCCCAAAAAGCCTTCCATAATTTTGTATGGCTTTACCTATTTTAATTTTCTTTCCTCTTTTGGAGTCCATTGAATTTTCCTTCGGCTTAAAAGACCCGTGATAATTCCTTTCTCAAGCTTTCTTGATGGGACATTTTGACCTAATTGGACATTTGAGCAGGTTGCCAAAACATGCCCGAAGCAGGGTGTTGCCAGTTTTCCATCAATGATTAATAAAGCTCATTTAGGGGATCAATTAGTGTTTTGAAAAGAGGATTTTGAAACAGAAATCCTTATGAAAGCATCACAGAGCAATGTTTTGTTAATGCTTTAGTTTTGTACGAGGAGGCCAGTACCATAATTAACGGCAACTAAGCAATTTGTTTTGGAGAATCTTGTCTTTTAAAAAAAAAAATCAAGTTCAGATGATCAATGTGACATTCTGGTAATTGCTTAGTCACACTTAAGGAACTTCTTTTCATTTGGACATGACAGTTTTGGTGGTTCAAGTAGCGGTTGTTCTTGTGCAACTAGCACTGTAGCTAATTGCACTTGGCCTGTCTTCGTGCAATGCATCACCACTCTTTAGGGCTGAGCATGAGATAAGAGCATGCAGAGTGTCCATAGTAATGCGCTGAGAGCTTCCCTGTTGAAAACAGTGATACAGGTCATGCTGACTGAGTTCCAATTTTAAATAGCACCAGCAGTGACGGTCATGACAGAACAGTCATGGGATGCGCCATAGATTCTGTAAAGTTAACCCATGGATTAAGGAAGAGAACTAGCGGTAGTCTGTGGCAGAGCTGAATGGGGTTGGGGAATGAGAATGCCCTTGTAATTACTGGGACTGTGTAAGATTCAAAGATTTAGGCTGCAATCCTAATCTCTAGTTAGGCTGGCATTAGCCCCAGCATAAATCCTATGCTGATCTTGGGGTGTCACAAAAGTGCAGTAAGGCACATGATCTGCCCCACTCCTGGGGGGTTAGGCTAGTGCACAGGCATACACTAACCTCCCCGCACTACCATGAGAAGATATGCCAAATGATTTAGGCCAGCCTAAGAGCACAATCCTAACCATGTCTACTCAAAAGTAAGCCCCATTGTGTTCAATGGGACTTACTCCCAGGAAAGTGTCTTTAGGATTGCAGCCTAAATTGGTTAGGATTGTTCCCATAAAGGTTGTAAGACTTACATTTAAAACTTTAACTAACTTGATGGTTTTGTTACATCCAGAGGTACTAGGGTTTATATTCATAGTGACATTTTTAAAATCAATGGTTTTACCTGGATATTTTCTGTTCCTGACTCTTCTAGATTCTTAATCTGTTTTGCCCTCAGAAACACAGACTAATTTCTTCTTTGCCCGTACATAGAGCACAGTCCTAACCATGTCTACTCAAAAGTAAGCCCCATTGTATTCAATGGGTCTCACTCCCAGGAAAGTGTCTTTTGGATTGCAGTCATAGGCTACAATCCAGAGTAACTATGGGACCATTACACTGATTTACCCTACAATCCAGAGTAACTAGGGGAGCATGTAAGAGACATTACGTGTACCCATAGTTACTGCACTAACTACTGAAAATCTATGGGAAATTCATATTGCAATCCAGAGCAAATTGTTCTTACACCGGCGCAAGGACTCCCCGCAGTTACTCTGGATTGCGCCCTTAGTTACGGTGCCACCTATGGGAAACCTATGGGAAATGCATAGAGCAATCTAGAGTAAGTGCCTCTTGCGTCTTCCCATAGTTACTCTGGATTGTAGGGACTGTCTCTGCAGTGCTTTTGTATGCAAAATCTAAACCACCCACCATAGGTTTTTGTTGAAATCTGGGGCAATATGCACTGTGCAGTTGGAACAAAACTGTGACTTGGAATTAGTTTTTCTTACTGTTAACATTAAAAAGTTTCCTTTTTCTACTGCACGCAGTGCAATCCTGTGTATATTTACTCAGAAATAAGCCTCATTGAATTAAATGGGACTTACTGCTATGTAAGTGTGCATAAAATTGCATCCGCAACCTCCCATACACTGTTTGCTTCTTTTTTTGGAACAATAACAACAAAAAAAGATCTGATAGGGCACAGTAAGAAAAGTGGTGCAAAGAACACACGATAGTATGCGCTATTTTTAGGTTGCCCAGTTTCTCCGATAATCTGATACATGACATGCAGCAAAACCAGAATAGATGCATTAGAGAGTTTCTGGAATGATAATAGCAGAGGATACCAATGGGTGTTTTCTTCCAAATACTGTAATGCCACGTTGTTTTCAAGAATATGGAGTAGAGAGGTTGCTGAGCTGTAGGGATGTGCTGAAGCTTTTTATTAAGTGGAATTTAATTCACTGTTAGAAAATCTCTGTGAAGCAGTTCAAAGCAAACATGGATTCATAACTATATGTGCTGTGTCGTGACCCACAAATTAATGTTACATCAGCTTCCTGGCAGCATGTGCTCTTGCCACCCAGGCTGGCATGACCCACTTACTCTGATGTTCATGCAGGTGTTGCATTAACTCAGAGGTGATCTTCTGTGCCAGCAATTGTACTCTTATCTAGCCAAGTTTTGGGGAGGTGGGGCAGGAGGTTTGTGGGGGGAGCAAGGCTGCAACGTGGACCCGAGTTCTGCAGAAGTAATACCATTAAGTTGCTGGAGCGCTCTAGAACTGGATTCATGCTTGCATTAATGTTCAAAACAGCCAGGGGGCTGGATGCAAATTCTCAACATTGTCCATTTGATTGTGAAAATCCTTTTGAATCTGAGATTCTAACTGTGGAAAACCTATATTTTTTGTGCTTGAAGCTTGAACTATTAATGGGGGTCCTTTTGCAATCAGAAAAGTTTGTGCAACTACTGTTTTCTTCACTAGGGTTGTTCCAATCCATAATAGATCACCCCATTAAAAAATAGTCCCACAGTAGACCCAAAATTTTTAAGATCTGTGGACTATAATCACTTTTGGAACCCTTCTAGGATTAGGGGTCCTGAAGCTTAGTCCTGAAGCTTCATGATACAGGGTTTCCCTAAAATCTGGACACATAGGAAATATCACAAAGAGCACAATCCTAACTATGTCTACTCAGATGTAAGCCCGATTGTGTCCAATGGGACTTACTCCCAGGAAAGTGTCTTTAGGATTGCAGCCAAACTGTAACTAAATCTGGGGTTCATGTAAATCTTGCAGAGCGTATGGAACTTTGCATCACAAATGGTGGAAATCACATTGAAAATGTTATTGATTTATATTCCAGTGAAATAAAATGTTGTTGAAAAATGTATTGGAAATATGCATTTTGCCTTTGTGTTGAGACTTAAGGGGCACCCTGTAAATCCGTCCCTAGATAACATAGTTATAGCAGTGTATAGACAGGTGCATATACAGGTATATTAGTTATAGACAACTACATATAGTAGGTATCAATCTTGTCACCTGGGTGGTGCAGCTGGTGCGGGCTGCACTGGATGACGTGCCACTGGGGTGTGACGTGCCAGAGGAGTTTGACACTCTACCAGCACGTCAGCGCCTCAGCGCATCCATTCGGACCTGCTCTGAGATGGAGCAGACTGCTCCTCAGAGCAGAGGAAGTGTCCTCTGAAGCTGCTCAGCTTCAGAGGAGACTGCGCAGGCACCAACTCTGACATCTGCACAGTCCCAGGAGAGGTGCATGCGTCCCAGGGGTGATGCACTTCCCCCCACACCAGGTGATGTGCACTGTCACATCGCCCCTGGTAGGTATAGACAACTTAAGTCGGAATGTTTTGATACTGATATCAGCAAATGATGGGTGTATGAACACTTGGTTAATATGACCTGACAACGAGAGGAGTAAAATGGAATATGGAGGAAGTACCTATAGACAATGGATCTACATAGGTCTATATTTCAAGGCTAGTGATGACTGAATTAATCTGTCTGTTTTGTATTCTTGAAGCTTTTTACTTATATATTAGTTTCATCGACCTTAGTATACAAAAGCAAAAGCAGGACTTCATTGGTCTGGGATAGGAGTCAAAGGACACAATCCTAATCATGTCTCCTCAAAAGTAAGCCCCACTGTTTTCAATGGGATTTACTCCCAGGAAAGTGTCTTTAGGATTGCAGCCATACTCATCCTTCAATATAGCAAATCTTTGCTGCATTGCTTTAGGGTTTTTCCTGGAAGCAGAAGAGACTGCAAAAGAACCAAGGAAGAGGATCTGGTGAAATAAGTTTTGCTAATCATTGGTTTTATGTACAATGCTGGTGAAAAGGTCATGTGTCTCTCAGTCTCCACTTTGTGCAGTAACTGGCGTTGATCTCCTGGTTTGGAACCTGGGGCTATGTTTTCTTTTTAAAAGAGCTGCGAATGGTATTATTCCAGGAAGTATCGACATCAATATGGATAAATGCTGCTGAAATGTAATTTTAACCTAATAAAAATGAGGCGCTGTGGCACTGGCATGACTTTTCGGTTCATGACGCATCCCCACGTGTCTTCTCCTTGATCATTTTCAAAACAGTGTGTATTTAACAAATCAGGGTGTTGTAGTCACCAATCAGCCTCTCAAAAAGTGACAGGGTGACTTGAGGACAATGGCAGCTCACATCCTTAGCTAATCCCACGTGAAGGGATTAACTCACCCATCATCTTCCTTTTCTGTGAGTCAGAACAATCAGAACCATCTGACTTTGTAGTACATTGTCTAGTGTTTAGCGGAGCTTCCTCCCTGGTATGTGTGCCTAGGCATGCAACCATGACGGCCCCAACCTACCCAATGTGCCCAATCCTACCCAAACCAATTATATCCCATCCAGTACTAATTCAGCCACAAAGCACTCCTAAGGAAAGGGAACAAATATTCCTGAACCTGGAGGAGTCCTTCACAAGCTGCAGTACGCAGCCCATCATAATGGAAAGTTGGATAGGTTTTGTCGAAATGTTCAGTATTTTGGGATTTCTTTTTCACTGGTGCAGCTGCATAGAAATAACAGACTTGAAACATTAACGTATAATTGATTTTGTGATGTCAAGGGAATTGTTCTGCTGTTTATTTCAAAAGTACAAAACGAATGCACTTTGCGGAGACCCAGGTTCCATGAATCTGTCTTCAGAGCTGCTCACCTCATATTGATTTTGCTGGCTATTGTAGGCATTAAAAAATGGGTTTATTAGAAGTTCTTGAAAAGCACGCCCACATACGCATTGCATGAGAGTTCTTTCCTCGTTCCATTTTTTATACAGTTGATGACTCATTCTTGGCAGAAAGAGAGATGAACAGTTTATGTTTTAATTCCATCATCTGCATTAAATGATGTGGAATCACAAGTATGGTTTAATATGTCTGTAGTTTGAGAATATGTCTTTATGCCAGCAAACATCTGGCATCTAATCTATCTCTTATCTTAACATTCCTGTTTGAAAGGAATGTTGTATTTTTATGACCTATTTTGCTAAGATCTCCGTTCAAAATTGTTCCTATTGAGTCTGTGGGCCTACAGACAAGAGCACTGGGTTCTGGGTTCAGATTCAAACCTAGCTCTGAGATAGTTGATGGGAGGTGAATGAGATAGCCATGAAGAATTGTGCAAAGATTACAATAGGTTGAATCTTGATATCTGAATAGAATCATTCTATGAAAATCTACTTGGAAGTAAGATGCATTTCGTTCCATGGAGTTGACTTCCATGCATTGGCTGGGATTACAGTCTTTGAGCTACTGAAATAATATATGACATATTAATTGCATGACTAACATAATTCCTGTGGATTTTAATGTGTCTGTTTCACTGAAATAGCTGTAGAGGCTCAGTGATTAAGATGCTATGCTTGTCCACTGGCAGGTCAATGGTTCAAGATCCGAGAACTACAAGATGATTGCCATTCTGGAATGCTCCAGTTATGGGGAGAATCTATCTCCATGTTGAGTAGTTGTCGCTATTCATGTGGGGGAAAGGGCTTCCACTGATGGAGCAAGACTAAGCCCCAGCTCAGGTTCCTCTTCTGAGTATCCCCCAAATCCAGAGTAACTACGGGAGCACATAAGAGACTTTACGTGCACCCATAGTTACTGCACCACCAAGTGAAAACCTATGGGAAATTCATAATGGAATCCAGAGTAAGTTGTTCTTACACTGGAGCAAGGATTCCCCATCGTTACTCTGGATTTTGCCCTATGACAACTTTCCTGGACCCATCTGGAAGTGATATCACTGAGTTCAATGATGTCTTCAGGATTGTGTGTCTTCAGGAGAGTGTCTTCTAGGAGACACTCGGAGAGTGTCTTCAGGATTGCAGCCTTAAAGTTTAATTTTCTTTTCATCTGGCCTGTGTTGTGCTTTGAGTTTGTTGTCTGGTAACTACTTTTTCGTTACTCCATTTTTGTATGTTGGTACGCCTTGTTCCAGTTGTTTATTTGTTTGGTTCTTTATAATTTGCATTTTATTAAATGTGTATTTTTTCAGATGATGTTTTATTATTTGTTTAAAACTCTTGAATGGTATTTCCAGAAAGGGAGCCCTACATGAAAGATTTCTTTAAAAGTAATATAATGCTGTTATGGTTTTGTGCTTGTATTGATGGCAACTTTTCTCCAGTGCTTAATAGTCCTGTTCAGAAGTTAATTTCCAGGACTATCTAATAGCACGTCCAGCTTAGCCTGACCTGGCAACAAATGCTAGACACAGGAATAGTTTCTCTATGTGATTGCCATTTGGAAGGCTCCAGTTGTGGGGAAAATCTATCACCATGTTGAGTAGTTGACACCATTCATGTGGGGGAAATGGTGATGGAACAAGGCTAAGGCCCAATCCAGGTCCCTCTTCTGAGTATGAGAACCTTCCTGGACCCATCTGGAAGTGAAATCATCAACTTGAAATGAAGTCATAACCATCCAAGAGGGTCCCGATCCCAACTGCAAGACCACTTCCCTAATGCATAATGTGGAGACGGACAGGGAGATGATCTGTTAAGAGCTGCCATACCTTTCCTGACATAGGAAATATTTGTAATAGAGAAATGAGACATATGTATACAAAGTTAGAAAACAAAATGCACAGGTTCTAAAGGTTCTGTGGAAACTTATAGTTTTCTATCCACCAAAATTTTTGCTCAGTTTGTTTGTGTGGACACCATATACCGTCTTGATATGAGAATATATGAATGTTATTGTCATGACTCATGGAATTAGGCAATATATTGTACTGTATATACATTTGCATTCACATCTATGAGCAAACATTCCTGGAGCTGTCCAGTGAAGATAATATGTTAGTGGGAATTAGCCTTTCTTTGCCAATATACTTGCCAAGGTTTCTTGTTTTCAGACATGGGCACTGAATAGAATTCATGGGCAAGGCAGATGGTATTCACTTGGCTTGGGCATGGCAGTTACCGGTAAATGCCATGGGGCACTAGGTGCAAACCACAGATCGGTATGGCTTTTTCTTCATAGATCTCTTTTACGCATGCCTCTTGATCGAAAACAAGTCCTACATGGCTTACTTCCAAGTAATTCTGCTGACAATTACGTACGACCATAACATTGCTTCTACTTCTGTAGGCATTTTGCACACGTAGGCTCTAATTCATCTTTGTACATAGGGGGAGGGGAAGAAAGTTCAAGCTCATGGCTTGTTTCAACATCTTAACTTATATAAGTCTATACATTTACGTATAATGTACATGCCCAGGCTGTGTGTGATCATGTCTGTTGTTGAAGCATTGGAGTAATGGAGGCTTTTGCACAGCAAACAACATTAGAGTATAGCTGTGGCTGTATGCTGTATCCATAGCCTTGTACCTGTTTGATGACCTATAGCTGTATGCTGTACCCATAGCCATGTACCTGTAAGAAAGGAAGTTGGTTGCAGGTCTCTTTGCATTGGGACATTTTTACCTGGCAGTCTTTGGGTAAAAGGCTCTGTGGCATATGTATAAGTGGAATGTTTGGCACCAGAACCAATAACAGCCAGTTACCATATGATATCACCATCTTCCTTTGAAACATGGTAGATAGTTGAATATATTTGGCTATTAACTCAGAAGAAATACCTGGAAAATCTATATATATATTGGCATTTCTGGAAAGGCTTTGGAAAACCATTTTATTTTGGTAGTATCTGTTGGGTTGCAATCCTAAACAAATTTACAAATGAATTGACTTGAACAGGGGTGTCAAACTTAAGGCCCATGGGACAAATGTTTATCAGAAGCAACTTATTTTTATTTATTTATTTATTTATTTATTTATTTTAAAAATTTGTATCCCACCTTTCTTGAGTCATACCCTGCAATCCAGAGTAACTACGGGTGCACATAAGTGACATTACGTGTACCCGTAGTTACTGCACCACCTAGTGAAAACTTATGGGAAATTCATATTGCGATCCAGAGCAAATTGTTCTTACACCGGAGCAAGAACTTCCCGTAGTTATTCTGGATTGCACCCATAGACCGACTCAAGGCGGCTGATCCCTCTAATAATTTGGCTCTCATAACTTGAAAATATGAACAAGATTTACACATTTTTCTCTTCTGTCATTTGCAACAATTTCAGCTTTTTCTTAAGATTTTAATCATCTCTATATATAAAAATTGAAAGGTCACTGGCTGACTGACTCATCAATGCCCAGCCAAAACCAGCAGATCTAGAAGCATGAAATTTGGGAGGGTGTTCCTTTCATGATGGGGGCACCCACTCTGGATTTAGTTACTCTGGACTGCACCCACCAATTTTGGGAAATTCAAACTGGAAAGGGGTGAAAAGCGGCTCAACATGTTTTCCCCCCCTTTCCATTGAAGAATTGTGAGTATGTAAAGAAATCTGAGTCTTAAAATTACCTTCAAAAGCTGATCCTGTACACAAGATTTTAGTTTTTCTATAGTCTGCAGATTGATTCAGGGCAGTGGTTCTTGCCTTTTTAGAACTGGGACCCACATTTCTGAGTGATTATTTGATGGGACCCACCAGAAGTGATGTCTAACCTGAAAGTGATGTCATGACAAGAAGTGACATAGGGTGCAATCTTATATTCAGGCAGGCCTAACTCATGTTAGGCCTAATGGCATATCATTCATGGTAGTGTGGGGAGGTCGGCATATGCCCAACCTCAGAAATGGGGCAAAAGTGCCTTAGGGGACTTTTGTGACACCCCAAGTATGCACAGGACTTATGCCAGGGCTAATGCCAGCCTAACTAGTGGTTAGGATAGCTGCCAAAATGAAGCAGGAAAATTTTTAATACTTTCCATGCAATAAAATCAAGTCAAATCAATCATGTTAAATCAAGAATGTAAAAGTTTACAATAAATATGTTTGATTTAAAATAAAAAACTATCCTAACCTTCCCAAGCAGTTGCTGATCAAATTTTTAAAAATCCTGAAGAATGCCCAGGTTTCTTGGGGAGAGCTGAGGAGGTGCTGCCGCTCCCCCACCACCAGTCGAGGCTGCTCTGGCAGAACTGGGTACTGCCTGGGTGGAGATGCTGGACTCAAGCTGGGCAGCTGCCAGTGGCTTTGCGGGGCATCTGGGCTGTTTCCTTCCCCTAGGATGAACACCCCATCGGTGGCATAGCTAATGGGGGGTGGAGCAGTCAGTGCTGGAGGGACCTTCACCCTTTCAGAGGCATTCTTTCCAGATGAGGGAAGGTTCCTGCATGGATTACTTACTCTGTAAACTGCTTTCTGAACTTTTTGTTGAAAAGTGGTATAGTATATTAATACTGTTGGTTGATTGATTGATTGATTGATTGATTGATTGAACTGTCTGGAATGGCTCTGAAAGGGTGAGGCTCAAGATGATTAGATGTTATCGCCACAAAAATACCCCCCAAATGTAGGACACCCAAGAAAAAATGTGGGACATGACAAAATTAAAGCTAAAAACACTCATATACATTACTTGCATGTGGTTAATTTAAATACCATATTGCATATTATTAATATAAAAACTATTACGTATAGAGCACAGTCCTAACCATGTCTACTTAAAAGTAAGCCCCATTATTTTTGGTGGGTCTTACTCACAGGAAAGTCTCTTTAGGATTGCAGCCATAATTGATTACATATTTAAATAATTACAATCAATTAATGTAATTAATTCCGCTGCAAATTATGCATCAAACAGTATATAACATGATGGTGTTATTCATAAAAACCATGATTTTTAGCCAGTTTGTTCATTAGTGGTGTCACCCCCTTAAGGGTGCCAAGTATCTAACAACTTATTGCAATGGTTCTCAAACTGTCTAACTTGGGACCCACTTTGTAGAGGGACAACCTGTCCAGGATCCACTAAAACTGATGTCATGGCTGGAAGTGACATCTTCAAGCAAATTAAAGCAAATAAATAATTGTAAATACATTAAAGTTAGTCAAGTAAATAACCCCAAAGTTAGTTAACTTTAGTTAACATTAAAGTTAGTCAAGTAAATAACCATAGTCCCCCAGTGCACTCACTCTCCCTGGGCGTGTCACCCGGTGCAAGCAGCACACCCACACCATCCTAGTGATGCCATTGCCAGAGATTAAAACCCATTGAACACAATGGGGCTTACTTATGAGTAGACATGGTTAGGATTCTCAATTGCTTATTAACTTTAAAATGATTACATATAATTAATTACGGCTGCAATCCTAATCACACTTTCCTTTGAGTAAGCCCCATTGAACACATTAGGACTTACTTCTGAGTAGATATACATAGGATTGTGCCCTACATCTAATTTTTTAAATCCAACAATACTACATGATGCCTGCTCACAAGGAAAAGGAGGACTGAAAGTTTTTTTCCCAGGACACGAGGCCAAAAAGGAGGACATGTCCTGGAAAAAGGATACATGCTGCCTGCTCACAGGGAAAAGGAGGACTGGAGGTTTTTTCCCAGGACACGAGGCCAAAAAGGAGGACATGTCCTGGAAAAAGGATACATGCTGCCTGCTCACAAGGAAAAGGAGGACATTGAAGATGTTTTTCCAGGATACAAGGATGAAAAAAGGACATGTCCTGGAAAAAGGATACATGCTGCCTGCTCACAAAGAAAAGGAGGACTGGAGGTTTTTTCCAGGACACGAGGCCAAAAAGGAGGACATGTCCTGGGAAAAGGATACATGCTGCCTGCTCACAAGGAAAAGGAGGACATTGAAGATGTTTTTCCAGGACACAAGGCTGAAAAAAGGAGGACATGTCCTGGAAAAGGGATACATGCTGCCTGCTCACAAGGAAAAGGAGGACATTGAAGATGTTTTTCCAGGATACAAGGCTGAAAAAAGGAGGACATGTCCTGGGAAAAGGATATATGCTGCCTGCTCACAAGGAAAAGGAGGACATTGAAGATGTTTTTCCAGGATACAAGGCTGAAAAAAGGATATGCCCTGGAAAAGGAGGACATGTGGTCCTCCTGCTGAGGATCCCTCCCAGACCGACTTCTCCGCCCCTCTAGCTATGCCACTGAACCCCACTTGCTGGGGGCTGAGAGATGTGACAGCTGTGAAGGGTGTAAGGAGTGGGAGGGGGACACTAAGGGGAGGGGGAGAGGAGCAGTGCCCCCACCCAGCCCCAACCCCAGGAGGCACCCAGGCAGGCTGCAGCTGTGCCTTCCCTGGTGGGAGGCTGGGCAGTGCCGTCTAGGTGGCAACAGGACTGGAGCCTTCCTTCCTCCCTTCTTTCCCCGGGGCGGGCTGCGGGGGTGCCTGGGCTGCTGCTGCTGCTGCTGCTGGTGCTGCGGAGCATCCGTGGGACGGGCGTGGAGCGCTGGCTCTGCCGCTGCTGCCGTCGGTGGGGCGCGGGGGGAAACCAGGTCACCCGCATCCAGACAGACAAACAGGCTGGGGAAGTGGGGCTGACTCAGGTGGAGGCTTCCAGCAACAAGAAGCCACACAGGAGGACCCTCCAGCCCTGGATGCGGTGAGTCCTGGTCCCGATCCAGGGGCTGAGGGAGGGGGTGGGTGGCTGCGTTTCCCTGCTTGAGTCAGACACCCCCTCCCCACCCATAGTGGCAGGACGTCACCTCTGGACATGTCTACTCAGAAGTAAGCCCATTGTAGTCAGTGGGACTAACTCCCAGGAAAGTGGATAGCATTGCAGCCTCAGAGTCCAATCCTAGAGTGGTCTACTCAGAAGTAAGTTCTATTATAGTCAGTAGGACTTACTCCCAGAAAAGTGGATAGCATTGCTGCCTTAGAGCCCAATCCTCCATGTCTACTCAGAAGTAAGCCCATTATTGTCAATGGGGCTTACTCCCAGGAAAGTGGATAGCATTGCTGGCTTAGAACCCAATCCTAGGATTGTCTACTCAGAAGTAAGCCCATTATAGTCAGTGGGGCTTACTCCCAGGAAAGTGGATAGCTTTGCAGCCTGAGCGCACAATCCTTGGCATGTCTACTCAGAAGCAAGCCCCATTATAACCAGTGAAACTTACTCCCAGGATTGTGGATAGGATTGTAGCCTTAGAATCAAATCCTCGCAGGTCTACTCAGAAGTAAGCCCCATTATAGTCAATGGAGCTTACTGCCAGGAAAGTGGATAGCATTGCAGCCTTAGAGTCCAATCCTTGGCCTGTCTATTCAGAAGTCCCATTATAATCAAAGGGACAGCTTACTTACTCCCAGGTAAGTGTGGCTGGCATTATTTTTCCAAGACCCGTATTTGGCTGCGATCGTCTGAACGCGCGACACGCATGAAAAATTGAAAAGGAGGGCAAAGATGGGAAGCCTTTTCCCTGCAGTGCTTTGTGGTTGTTTATTTATGAAAGAGGAGCAAAGAGGGACGCTGGATAATATTTTGATATCTATTTTTAAAGCTGTGTTTAGGTTTGAAAAAAGAATCTCTGAGCCCAGCGCATGCATGTCTACTCAGAAGTAAGTCCCATTATACTCATTGGGGTTTACTTCCAAGTAAGCATGGATAGGATTGCAACCTTAGAGTCCAACCATAAGCATGTCTGCTTGGAAGTAAGTCCCATTTTAGCCAATGGGATTTACTTCCATGTAACCTTGGATGAGATTTGCAGCCTTAGAGCCCAAGCGTATGCAGTATGCATGTCTACTCAGAAGTAAGCCCCATTATAACCAATGGGGCTTACTCTCAAGGAAGCGTGGATAGGATTGGAACCTTAGAGCCCAGTCCTTGACACGTCTACTCAGAAGTAGGTCCCTTTATAGTTAGTGGATCTTAGTCCTAGGAAAGTGGATAGGATCACAGCCTGAGAGCCTAATCCTTGGCATATCTACTCAGAAGTTAGTCCCATTAGAGTCAATGGGGCTTACTCCCAGGGAAGCATGGAATTGACCTGTAGGATCTCTCTCTCTCACACACACAGAGGTGTTTTCAGCCTTGCATTTATTTCATCATAAGCTTTTATCTATATATTTATATCTATATAAATATGAACCCCACAGGGGTTCATACAGGGGGGTTACAACTTACAGGGGTCATTTTGAGGGAGTTCTCACCAGAACTGAGTACCAGCACTTCTGTGGTAGACATGTCTGTAATTACAAATAACATCTTAGTGGTGAGTACCCTCACATTTATAACATCTTCATAATGAGTACTCCCACCTTTATTTCTAGAAAAAAGCACTGTCTATATATCTATAGCTATATTTATAGCTTTTGCTACTGTATATCTACTGTATAAATATATCTATAAATATAAAAATCTACATATATAAATACAGTAGAACCTTGACCACCTAAGGAACTGGAGGAAATTGGTCAACATAGGGAGATGGTCAACATATGGAGATGGTCAACATATGGAAAAATATGCAATACTGTACTTACAATATTTTTAGAGCTTTTATTACAGAAAAGTTGGTCAATATAGGGAGATGGTCAATATAAGATGGTCAACTTTGGAGGTTCTACTCTATACTGTATATTGTATATATACAGTATATTGCTATAGCCCTATACACATCTGTACATATATACGCATCTATCTATCTATCTATCTATCTATCTATCTATCTATCTATCTATCTATCTATCTATCTATCTATCTATCTATCTATCTATCTAAATAGATCAAGGATACATGGTTGGTTGGCTGGCTATGCGCAGCTCCTTCTTGAGTTGTTGACCAAAATCAGTGTTTTCCAGCTAGTTCCTGGCATGGTTTGCGGACTATCGTGGATGGGAATGAGTGGAAGTTTCCATGATGAGCAAGTTATGTGACAACCAGGGATCCTCCAGAGGAGACAGATGGGTTTGGAGCCGCAACTCCCAAGGAAAAGGGATTAGACTGCTGGTAGGCTGGCTGGTGGAATAAGGATTAAGGCTGCAATCCTATACACACTTGTCTAGAAATACCCCCGCCCCCCATGCAACATGATGGAACTTACTTTTGAGTAGATGTGAATAGGATTATGCTGTAAGGCTACAATCCTATCCACACATACCTGGGAGTAAGCTCCATTACTCTAATGGAACCTACTTCTGAGTAGACATTGGGCTCTAAGCCATTTATGGGGTTTAAACCCTGCCTTTCCCAGGCCAAAGCAAATACTGTACCTTATAAAGTTTTTATCTTTTTATCTTCCCAACAACAAACCTGTGAGGTAGGTGAGTGGGTGACCCACCCGAGGTCACCCAAGATGGAGAGGCTTGAACCTGGATCTTCCAGGTCTCAGCCCATTTTCTTAGCCACTATTCCATCATGTCTCTCACTGATTCTGCTGTTTCCCAGTTCTGCTGATAGCAGGGTAACCATATGTCCTCTTTTCCCAGGACATGTCATTTTTTAAAGCCTTGCGTCCTGGAAAAAAAAATCATCCCTGTCCTCCTTTCCCTTGTGAGCAGGCAGCATGTAGCCTTTTTGTAATTAATAAGTTATATGAAATAGTTTTAATTTTAGTAATAAGTAATTTAGAGTTTAAATTAACCACATGAAAACAATATATGAGCGTTTTGAGCTTTTATTTAGTCCTACAATTTTTGGGATGTCCTATATTTTTAAGGGGGACATTATCCTCTTTTTTGGTTATGACATATGGTCACCCTGGCTGACATGGACTGAAAATGTACACCTGTGGGCTGGGCAGAAAAGGGTTTATTTAGGGACTGTTTGAAAGTGTCTGGTATGGCCGGGCGGGTGTATGATGTGTAGGGGATGCCTGAAAAGATTTATGATTTATAGACACAGCCCTAAATGATGATTCCCATGGAAAATTCAACCCTCTCAAAGATGTCTTTTTCCACCAGGCCCTAATAAATAAACATCAATACTAAAAGCCAAAGGAAAACATTTTTTTTAAAAAAAGAAAAACCAAATGGCTAAGTTAGTAAGAAAAAACACAGTGAGGAAAACCCCAGGCTTTTCTTAGTAATAGTTGAGCTAAGAATAACCTCCAACCCACTAATCTTACAGATATTATTGACGAGTTTTGCCGCTCATTTTTTAATGATCGGAACTCAAAGATACAGAATTGATTGGAAGTAATAATAAGAACTGATTTATGTTGAGTTCTTGTGAAAATGAGATTCTCATGAGTCTCTTGCCTGATAAGATCTTCAGGCTGACTTTCTAAGAAGTCAAGAAAGTCTGGAAAGTTAAGAAATGTTTGTCCCCATGTCACCTTTCTCAAATACACGGCGCAAGTACGGCTACTAAGTGGTGAGAGAAAAACACATGCTGACATGTGCTTCCTTACTCTAATATGTTCTGGATCAGGATTCTTACCTTGTGGTCCATGGATGGACTTCAGAGGGTCTCCGAATGGGAATTAAAACACCTCTCTGTAATTTTTCGTGATTTTTTATTTTTTTTGAGAGAGAGAGAGGAGGTTGTCATTAGCTGTCAGAAGATTCACAGTGGAATCAGTGACCCAAAAAGGCTAAGAACCTTTATTGTACCCCTTTATTGTACCTTTATTGTAAGACCCTTTATTGTACGTCTTTAGGGTAATGGTCACTGGATTAGGTTTGTGACATAGGGAAACTGATTGCACAGTGATTTCTTCTCCACAAAGTTTTTCCAGGACCTATGGCAAACCTTACTATACTATACTATACTATACTATACTATACTATACTATACTATACCTAAGTGGCATGATAAGTCAAGTATCTGAGCTTTATTGCACATGGAAGCCCTGTTTGGATTTTTTTTATAGATCTTTGTTACCAGATTTTTCATCATATATCATTTTAAACTATTTTGGCTTCCCCCAAAGCATCCTGGAATTGGATGAGGTTAGTTATCTGTGGAAAATTCATAGTTTTACTAATAGAGCTACATTTTCTAGCCTAGAGGGAGTGACTGCTTAAATTACTGATTTTTGAAATTTTTGGACTGGTGGCTCCCTTAACCTTTGGGACCACTGGGTGCAGCTCTCCATCAGGGCTGCAATCCTACTTAAGCCGAAACAGGCAGCCTGGCTTAGGCCATGCTGTGTCCAGTATAAGGTTTGAGGGTGTTACTGCATTCATTGGGAACCTTTTCCCCTTGCCAGGTATGCCTGCAGCCGCTCCAATGGATCTACTCAGATCTGCTCACCTCTGGAGATGGCACAAATCAGAGTAGAAGGAAACAACCTCTGGCTACTCCCTGCTACCCCAAAGAAGCAGGTTGAGATCAGCCATATCACTGGGTCCCAGTCCTTTGTCCCACTCCCCACCAACCCACCCCAGGATTGTTTTCTACTTGGATCAGAACATAATGTTGCAGCTATCCAGTATTGGTAGTTCAATATCAAATATTCAGTGAGTTCTGGAGTTCAGACATTACTAAGCGTTGTTGTTGTGTACTGTGTTGTGGTAACTCCACATCAGCTCCTGATAAAGTAGTTGCATTATTTTTTGCATGGTTGTAAAACCAAGTTGCATGGTTTTTGAATATGCTAACATGCTATTTTGCATGGGTGGGAGCAGATTACATAGTGTCAACTGTCAGTGTCATAATAGAATAACTGCGACTTAAGTAAATGTTTCGGAGTAATCTGCCATCTTTTTATCCCTTTCCTTTCTGTTGCTTTTGTAATTAATGGAAACGTTTATGTTCAAAATCAGTGTTCTGTTTTAGAATTTAAATATGCATGCACTTATGTTTAAGTAAAATGCTTTATATAAACCCTATCAAAAAACTTTGAACATTCTCCTTTCAGTTCCAGTTTCTACATTTAAAAAATTGGGAATAAAACGGAAAGGCAGAAGTGGTTTGTAAAAACTATGAAAAAATCTTTAATTTTATTGGTAGTCACTAAAATAGTTTCACATATCAAGTTGTGGCCCTGTGACCAGCGGGGTTGGCTCCGAACCTGTAGCAGGAAAGGAGATGTTCTTGATAACATACAGTGCTTGCTGTGTGCTAAATGCACTTTCCAAAGCCCACTCTGGACTCTGAGGAATCTGACGGACAGAATCAGACACTGTGCCTTTTATGTAGTCACAAAATAAGTATTTAATGGAGCGTGGCAAAACAAGATTCCTCAGGGTAGGTCTGATCCTGTGGTAAGGAGATTTTGAGATTGGGCTGACAACTTCCTGGCAATCAGCCTTCTCAAATATAGTCTGGGAAAGATGATGGGAAAAATATAGTTGAGTCTCCGTAGCTTGTGAAGCTTTTGGAGTGTACTTGTGAATAGTCACTGAGAGCCAGCTTCAGTCATGGGTTTTGTGGTGTAATGGCCTTTCCACCAATATCTGGCTAGGGACCATCAACTCCTACTTTGTTTTGCCCTCTTAGGCTGAAATCTATTTTTTTCTCTCTTTAGCTGTTCCGTCGACTATAATTTGCCTATTTTATAGTACAGTAAAGGGTTTCTCTTTTGCAGAATTCCTGTGGATCATATTGATTTGAGCTTCACTTATTACCGAATGAGTCCACATCATAGCTTCACATCATCCACTTCATGTGAACTCCCACCTCCTTCACCATGCTTTAGATGTTCCTTTGGGTGAATTAATGTTGGCAACATGACACTCTACTGCATTCATTACATGTTGGCCAAAGGCAAGAGGACTGCGGCATTTGAAATTTTCAGCGGAAATAGGGCTGATGGAGAGGCATGAAGGAGGGGGCACCAAGGCCAGTGCTTTCTAACCTTCCTTTGGGACACTACCCACTAAGGAGAGTAGTAACCCAATTGAGGACCAGTTGTGCCATTCGAACAGCTCTGCTTGGTTTTGCTGCTGCAGCTGGAAAAATTGAGAATATCTTCCCTGGGCGATTCCCTGGTAGCTAGAAATTTATCAAATTAGAATATTCAAGAGAGACAACCACTGGAAAGTGAGTTTCAAATCTCTGCTTTATCATCAAGGTTGAGTAATTCCATTTATTTATTTCAAGTGTTTCTGCACAGTTTTTTAAAGACAGTCAAAAAGTCTTAAGTGGTTGACACGATTGTTAATTACAGTATATTGCATTTTTATTCCACCCTTCATTTGGGGGCTAAGGATGGTGTGTATGATGCCTTTCATCCTGACACTAACCCTGTGAGATAAGGCAGGCTTGGGATATGAAGCTTGTCCAGGAAGCTATCAGCATTGGAGAACTGAACCTGGGTAGATCCAGTACTCTGTACACAACATCATTCCGCTCTGGGTGATTTTACAGAAGTGATGATCTCAAGCTAACCTACTTAGCTGGATTACCACAAGGATACATGCATTATAAAGGGCTTTGGAGTTGGAAATGCTACACAGAAATGAGAAATCCCCCCAAATTACTGTTCTCTGCACAGCAAGTAGTGGTTAAGAAGTTGATCTTAGACTTGAAAAACCTATGCCTATCTATTCAGAAGTTAAGTCCCATTATAGTCAATGGAGCTAACGTCTAGGAAAGTGCAGATAGGATTTCATCCTCAGCCTAACAAAGTAAGACATGAGTGCAGAAGAATTGGAAGTATGGAGACAAGATTAATGAGCTAGAACAGGGTGTCAAACTTGTTTCATACAATGGGCTGAATGGCATTTGTGGTGCTGAATCCAACAATTCTGAATCCAGTGCAGAAAGTTATGCTGGATCCAGAGATTCAGGAAGCCTGGGCTGCCCTAACAGCTCCAGAGCACACTCAGTAAATACCAAGTCACTGACACCTGGAGAGGGCTTGCTCATGAGGAGACACCCCTCAGATCACACTGAACAAGGAACAGCTATGGTGCCTGCCATATAAGGAAGCTCAGAAGATCCTGACAACCAGTAATAGCTGCAGCATGAGAATGCAATAAGCAGTACCTCTAGTGGAGGGTGGATGCTTGGAGTGGCCTGCTGTATCCCCAGCTTAATGGGCTGCCATAATTGTTCCATATCCTGAGGTTGAGAGGCAGGGGTTGCAGCTGGGCTGGCCAAGAACTCAGATTTTTGGTCAGCAGTTCTTACTCAGCTGTATCATGGATCCCTATGAGTCTACTCATTACTATACCTGCTCCTGAGGTGGTATAACGCAGAGGAGCTGGAAGAGGGCATTTCTGCCCTGGAAACAGGATCTGGATACAGAGTAACTGCTCTGCCCTAGGTAGTATTAAACATGCCCTCAACATGCTTCTCCGGAACTGCCTAGGCTGGCCCAGCTAGGGCAGCCCAGGTCCACCTCACTTGGGACACTCTATGTTGCCTTACGCTGCCCCAAGCCTTTTCCAGAGTGTCTGGGGTGGAGCATCTTGGACTTGGGCCACCCCAGTGATAGATGGGGCAGCCCAAATGCACTTCTGGATTGCAGCCTGAGTTTCTTTTGGAAAGATTTAGTATTTTCCAAGTACTGTACTGTAAATGTGATTGCTTCTTTTTTAAATTTTTTGTTTTAACCTTTATTCTGAAAATATCCTGAGCAAAGCTTTAAACATTCTTGATACTCTTTCCCTTCTTGTACTTCTTGCTTGTGCATGGGCTGCCATGCAAACAGCAGTAAATTTGGTTTTTTATTTTATCAAGATTTGTATGCCCCTAAACAAGGCCCTTGTGGTGGAATTTACTGCAAAGACAAATGAAAACCTGGATTTTCTCAGCAGTCTAGATAAATATATATATTTACCTGAACAAATTGGAAAAGAAAAACTTGACTGCACCAATGGGAAGCCAGGATACTACTCATGAGGAATCCCAAAGTGTTGCTGAACTAGTGAAATTTACAGATTGGCTGGGAGTGTCTAAATGTATCTAAGTAGATATGCAGTCCTAACTTAGATTAGTCCTACTTAGATTTCCCCTCATATATTAGTGTCTGTACTTATGGAAAGTAAGGGGGTGTGCCTTCCAGTAACAGGCACAGGGTGTCCCATCAGACTTGGCAGAAACACAGACATGCTTCCCTAAACTTTGACTCAACTAACCTGTGTTTGATTATGTCATCATAATATGGCATGTCATCATCATTGATTATGTCTCTTACCTTGGGGCTCCACTGCAGTTGCATTAGTACTGGAAATCTGAAGAGGACTGAACCCTAAGAAAATCTAAATTGCAATAAATGATTTACCGTTATATAATGAATAAAATTCAATAGGGCTTTAGTTTTTTGCGTTCCATTTTTCTAGTTAAAGGACTTGAACTCCCCTGGACACTCCATCCCACTCATGTGCCTAGACAGGTTTGGCTGTGCAACTAGGCTCATGCCGATCTCATTAAGAAGTTTGGGCCCAATCCTCATCAGCATATCCCTCTCTGGGAATGAAATTTTCAAACAAAGGTAAAGACTGCTTCAGAAGCAAGTCCAGAAATTTTTAGGTTGTACAAAAACCTCAGGGGACTTATTCCAAAACAGAGGATATATCATATCGTGATGAATGAATGGTTATTCTGCTGTGTATACTTCATTTCTGTTTGGACAGAAGTGTCCTAAGATTGCCCTTAGTTGACAAGTAAGGTTGTTCCTACCTATTTTTTTACATGAGGGAAATGTGTTGTTGTAGGGAAGGGATGTGGAGAACATACCTCTGTTCTGCTGTTCAGTGGCAGCAGCCCACGTCTTCTCCCAGGGCTGATGTCTCACTCGCTTGTATTAGCAGCTTCAGAAGAAAAATAACATCTCACTGTTGCCAATCTGGCAACCTTCCTAAGCCCACTCATCTTCTCACATGCACAGGCTGAGGACAGAGGTTCATAACATAAAAATTGTTATTCCTGGTGGTTTTAGGGTCTGTCTGCTTTGGAGAAGTCTAGAACAGCCCTGATTTGTATTTTGTAGATAACATTTATATTTTGAATGCAGTGGGAAAACAGGTATAACCTGATTTTCAGAGGCTACCTTGAGTTTGAACTCTTGTCTCCTTTTCTGATTATCTTAGCTATATGGAGTCTTGCTTGGAGTTTAACTTCAACCTGTCCTTTGGAGCTGTTCATGGTGGGAACCCTTTGTCAGAACTCTCATCTCTGTTTGAATCAATCCAACCCACAACCCTGTACAGAAAATGCGACAGTACCTAGGAGCTTGACATAGCCTTCAATCCTAAACACACTTTCCTGTGAGTAAGTTTGATAGAACACATTGGGACTTACTTCTGAGTAGACATGCATAGGTTTGCACCCAAAATCTAATAAAATCTATGTCTAATTTTGACAGGGTGACCATATGACCGTATTTTCCCAGATTTGTCCTCTTTTTTAGACTTCTGTCCAGGTGTCCTCCAAAAGGTCTTCATTGTCTTCCATTCTGGCTTCATTTTGGAACTTTGCAAAGGTGTGCAGTACCCCATCATGTCATATGTCATTGGATTCATATGGAAGAGCAGAATCCAATGCAAAAATCGGTTCTGAAATATCTCCTTCCTATCAAACATTATGGCCAAAAAACTAAAAATAAAAAATATAGGGGTACATCACAAGGAAGGCAGCAGCACTAATGCGTAGAGATGACACAAGTTTTTGTACCGTGTGCAGTCTACAGTGCTGTGGGTGGCGCAAGCAGTTAAGATGCTGTGCCTGTTAACCCGCAGGCCAGGGTTCAAGACCCCGGTCGGCCCCACAAGACAGGGTGAGATCCTGTCCTTAGCCCAGCTCTGTGACACCAGCTGGATCCAATCTTATTGGCTCTGCCTTTCCATTGGACTAATTCAGTGGTGTGGAAAGGGAAAGTGAAAGTGCGCAATGTTACAGCTTTACTCATGAGTAGGCAAACAGGCCGTTGTCCACTGGAAAGGCCACGCTAAGACAGGAATTCAATACCTTGTCCTCCTTTTGAGGTTTGGGTATCTGGTCACCCTACATTTTGGGTGGTCAGTGCATGCAAGCCCAGAGGACATGTTTTTTCAAGTGTGAGATAGAGGGTTGATTTGATCTGGATGGGAAGTGGAATAGATTCTAAGGGTAAAGGCAAGCCAAGAGAGGAAACACATTAGATGTCCTCTGGGGACTGATGAAACTTGTTATAGTTGCTTGCAGAAGTGCTCTGGTATATGCTTCCATCCAACGTTCAACCTGAATATTTATAGATAAAGCAAATATTATGATGACACCATCCAGTCCTTTGTCCTCCAGATGAATCCAGAATGCAGGTAGACTGTCCGATCTGGTGGAACAAGAGAACATAACATTGTTTGCATGGAAACTATGCAGTAATTTATAGCATGTTGGCTATTATGTTACCCTTGCTCTTTATCTTAAGAAACAGTCACACCCAGGAGTTCTCAATGTAATGCTACTGTTAGCAAAAATAAGAAATACGTTCTTCATTATGAATGACAGGCTGAATTCCATTCTCTTTCTTCAGTGTTTGATTGTGAGCCAAACTAAATAAGCAAAAGGCTCCTTTTGATTTAACATCACTCCCAAACTGAAATATGGATGCATTTTTAATGAAGGTCTGATGATATCTTCATCAATATGATATTAATAAAGAGCTGATAATTATAATAAAGGGTCAAATGGATGGTCCCATGGCCTGTCTAAGCATAAGGCAACCTCTTTCATATATACCTATATTTTTGGTGTGCACATCCAATTTTTTAAATTTCTTTGTACAAAAGAATTCCTTGAGCAAATAAGCATTCTTTAAAATTCTGACAGTAAAGTCTTGAAGAACATGATGAGAACTTGAGAAAGGAGAACAGGAATTAAAGTTAATTACGTTTTTAGTCTGTGGCAAACAGTGGAACACTTCTATTTCATATTTAAGTGAATATTATTGAGAAGCACTCTTTTTAATGATTGTTGGTGCAGATAAGCAGAATAAGTGCAAAAAAAACCACAACAACAACAATTCAACGCAGGGTTCGGTATACTCCAAAGCATGCATTTGCATGTGCACACGCACAGCTCCAAATGAAAGTAAAAAGACATGTGCCTGCCTGCAATTCTAGCACTAATTATTGTTTGAGACCCTAATTGATGTGCATATCTTGATATGCAAGATATCCTTTTGATTATTAAGGCTGAGACGTACATAGATGTCAGCCTGTCATCATAATGAAGAACATATTTCTTATTTTTGCTAACAGTAGCATTACATTGAGAACTCCTGGGTGTGACTGTTTCTTAAGATATGTCTGGTTGATGTAATCATGATCTTGATGGTGTTTGTAAAAGATCTGCTCAAGGTTGTGTCACTTTCCAGTTTTGCACCATGTAATGAACCCCATTGAAAAGGTACCAAATGATGAAAATCAGAACTAGTTTAGGTGGCTAGCTGTAGGTATGCCCTTGTGATAAGGCACAGAAGCCAATAGTAAAAGGAAGACAGATTGCTGTATCAAGGGTTTGAGCCTGATAGTAAATGAGTGGAGGAAACTTCCACGCATTTGCAATGTATTGCTATTGCTGGTCTTGGCAGTTTTGCCCATAAGTATCTAAAGCCAGTCCAGGAGCAATAAGGAAAAATCCTGCAACTTCAAAAATGGAGATGGAAATAGCCAGCAATACAATCGTGAAGATAAAAGGGACAGAAGCTGCCACACTAATGAAAAAAGGCTGTGTGTTGGGTGGGATGTGAAGTTACTCATGGCCTTTCCAGTTCAAGTCAGGTGGAATAGGATGAGACAGATATGGGAAATGTGCACACAAGGCAGCCGTTCCTGCAGTATGACTGGGCAAGGAACCTCTCCTCCCTGACAAGGGACACTGTCTCTTTATTTCTCCTGCTGCGTTCCTGTAGGGTTGCCATAATTCTCTTCTACAAAACCAGGACAGGACTCCCTATCTAACTTCCCAATATGTGAACACAATCCCTGAAAATTGGGACTGTTCCGGTTTTCCGGGACATATGGCAACCCTATTGCACAAACCTACTGTATGAGAAAAGGGAGACACTGACAGCTATTTCCAAAGCAAGGTAGCCCTCTGTAAGACAACCCAGCTATTCTCACCGTAGTATTAATTTGTAGTCGCCATTAGTAACCCGATAGAACTGGAAAGCCATTGCCGGTTACAGCAGATAATAATAGGGTGAAATCCAGAGTAACTACAGGGAGTACTTGCTCCGGAGTAAGAACAAGTTACTTTGGATTGCAAAATGAATTTCCCATAGGTTTTCACTAGGTGGTGCAGTAACTACGGGTGCACATACTGTCTCTTATGTGCTCCCGTAGTTACTCTGGATTGTGCCCTTAAAGAGCTAGATGGGTGAACCAATGGCCTGTCTTGGTATAAGGCAACTTATAATGCATATATGCATTTGGTCTGCAAATAGGGTGGTCGTCATTATATCCTGAACATCTGACAGTTTTACAGTAGGGTAGATGGTTATCTTTCTGGATTTAGGAATGGGAAAATTCCTCTGCTAGATTTGTAGCATCAAGAGCTGGGTTGGATTTTTGTCTGCCTCAACTAGAGGTCCCATCCAGTGGTGGGATTCAAATAAATTACCAACAGGTTTTGTGTCCCAATAACCTAAATTAACAACACGTTCTATGTCCCATTAGTAACTGGTTCTCAGAACCAGGCACTCAGTAGCAAAGGGTTCTATAGAACCTGTGAGAACCCCCTGAAGCCCACCACTGGTCCCATCCTTGACTGCTATTAAATTAACCTACATTTAGTTTTCACCATTACTTTACCACAGCAATTTTCAACCACTATATTGTGGCACAGTGGGCTGTGGGTGGCGCAAGTGGTTAAGACACTGTGCCTGTTAACCAGCAGGCCAGGGTTCAAGACCCAGGTTGGCCCCACAAGACAGGGTGCACTCCTGTCCTTAGCCCAGCTCTGTAACGCCAGCTGGATCCAATCATATTGGCTCTGCCTTTCCATTGGACTAATTCAGTGGTGTGGAGAGGGGGGGATTCGCTGCTTGGGTAACAGCTATAACAATCTAACCCAGGCTTTCGTGCTTCGCATGCAGCGTATGCAGCGCCAAGCACGATACCATAGTCTTTCAAGACCGATGGAGGTGTGCCAAGAAAGGTCTGCAAGAGTGCTGCAGGAATTTGGAGCAAGATATTGAAAATTGCTGAAAAACTTGTCTGGGTTCTGTGGCTTATCCAGCAGAAGATGATGAAAATTCAATTAGTTACTTCATATAGTTAGTTACCCTAGAAATAGAGGCGTAGAACATGGATGAGTCTCCCAGAATCTGTGTTCTTCAAGAGATTCATCTCAAGTGGTGAACACCATAGAGATCAGGATACTTTAAGAAGGAAAAGGTGTTGAAAATGGCTGCTTTACCAACGTGTTCATACTTTCCAACAAAAACATTTAAATTGTTCATTTGACATGATTCCCACTGATGTTGGTTGCCAGGAGTATATTTTGAAATGTAGGGAACTTGTCACGACGCTCCGTGGCTATGCTGCTCCAGCCAGACCCCACACCACATGAAGACAACACAATGATAAAAGCAATTCTAAAATCAACACTTAGCAATGCAACCAGTTATAAAGCACGTACACACATGTGCACGTGCATGTTCATGCACCCACAAAATTTCTGTTTTAACTGTTTTAAGGGCAGTTTTAGACTCCAGTAATTTTCCTACAATACAAAATTCATACAAATGATTGAATACAAAATTCATCTAACCCCGTCAGCTGCCCCCATGGAGCACACAGTAGAAAGTACCTTATTTTAAAAGGAAGTGGACATGTTTTATATGGCTCCTGGAAGCCAGGATGGCTGGAATTGAGATAGCCTGAGTGTCCCCTCCCTGCTTGTTGTAGGTCATCATTCATCTTTGTTCCTTGTTGTCATCCATCATTCATCTTCAGCATGGAGCTCCATCTTCCTTGTTTTCGACCATCATTCATCTTCAGTGTTGAGTTTCATCTTCTTCCTCCACTCCCCTGTATCAGAGGATGGACAACGGGACCAGAACAAAGGATGGGTGGTAAACTAGAATATCACTCTGGCCTTTGTCCTCCTTCCTTTTCTTGCCTTTTCAGCCTTAGGAAGTTGGGATGGAGGGTGGCTGGCTTTCAACCCAGGAGAGAAAGCAGTAATAAAGGAAGGCTCCACTTTCTTGCTGCACCTCTGAGAGATGTTCCATTGTTGAGATGAACATTGTTCCACCACTCACCCTCTCCACTGTTGGTTGGACATATTGGTTGCAGGTCCATTAGAACTAGCACTTTTCCTCCCAAGGTACTTTCAGCTTTTGATATTTTCATTGAGCTCTGATGCTGGCAGTTATTTAAGCCTTGTCTTTCCCTCATGCTTACTCATAATTTCTGTCATTTTATATAACAAGGCACCTTGGCTCATATTGAATGCTGTTCTTAAAATAGTTGTCACACAGGAGGCATTTTACATTTTCCTCTCACTTATTTGTATCTTGAATAGTATTTTAATGTTGCATTTGTTTATGGTATTGTGCTTTTAGCAGAAGAGTCGTATTAATAATAAGACCTTCTCATAAGATCACTCTGATAAAGCTATCATGTTTAGCATATTCAATTTATAAGGTGAATTGTCTTCTATAAGAAATTGGCTTTAGATCACTAGCAATGTGCTAATGTTAAACATTAATTTCTAAAAAATACCCCCCAATGGAGTTAAAGGATTTACTTGAGGATTACCTAAGGACTTACGTATACCCAGTAATACTTTTACTAAGAAAAGCAAATGGCCATGTCAAATCTAAGTTTTTGATTTGACACGGTCCCTCCTTGGTTAGAAAGGCAGGCTTGTAATATTAAACTTTTATTCCATTTGCATCACTGACTTTCAATGGGTGAGTGTTTAAAATCCAGACAGTGAAAGTTTAATTAGAAAACTCTTAAATGTTTTCAGAAATCAAAGTTTGATTGGGGAAAGAAGTTAGAAATCAGTATGTTTACTGAGTCAATGTTTGCACTGTATATTAATTCATGGTTGTCTCTTAATTTTCATGTTCAGGGAAGATTACCATATTTACTTGCATCTAATGCACCATCAAATCTAATGCACACCCTATAATTATAACCAGAATACCACATTTACTCAAATCTAATTAACCATCAAATCTTGTGTGCACCCGTATTTTGGAGACTAAGGGCACAATCCAGAGTAACTACGGGGAGTCCTTGCTCCGGTGTAGGCTGTGGATTGCAGTATAAATTTCCCATAGGTTTTCATTAGATCATGCAGTAACTACGGGTACACGTAATGTCTCTTACGTGCTCCCGTAGTTACTCTGGATTGGAGGGTAAATTCAGCTGAAAAGGTGAGTGTTAGATTTGAGTAAATACACTATTTATTACAAACATCTTTGCTAAAACTTT
The DNA here is from genome assembly GCA_030015325.1 of Cryptoblepharus egeriae. Taxonomy (NCBI): domain Eukaryota; kingdom Metazoa; phylum Chordata; class Lepidosauria; order Squamata; family Scincidae; genus Cryptoblepharus; species Cryptoblepharus egeriae. The sequence goes on along the minus strand of JAREYC010000004.1, from coordinate 37,725,420 downwards.
CTTTTGAGAGGCCATGGATAGAATTGCTCTGTCAGGCTGTACTTCTAAAGATACTTTCCTGGAATAAGACCAGTGGTGGGATTCAAATAAATTAACAACAGGTTCTATGTCCCATTAGTAACCGGTTCTCAGAACTCGTCACTCATTAGCAAAGGGTTCTATAGAACCTGTGAGAACCCCCTGAAGCCCACCACTGAGTAAGACCCACTGAACACAATGGGGCTTAGTTTTGAGTAGACATGGTTGGGATTGCACCACAAGTCACTGAAATCAGTGGAATTTACAGCATACTAAGATTCAGGTGGCCCCAATGGGTCTGCTTGGAACTGAGCCTGCTGTTGAGCAGGTGCAGAATCATGCAGACCTATATTAGGTCTCCCGGGCAGGGATGGCGATCAGGATAATGGTAGCAAATTCATTTTCAGAGCATTGATATAAATGAAAGATTTAGACTTAAGGCTTGCAGGCTAGAGGCAGCCCCAGAAGCAGTTTTTCTGGCCCCTTTTATAATTGGACTGTCCCAATGTGATAATTGAGATCTCTCATATCTTGAAAGTATTAACAGGTTTTAAACATTTTCTTTTCTGTCACCTGCTTAATGATGTCACTCTCTGTTTAATGCTGTCACTTCCCGGCCTTTAGAAGGTACCATTAAGGCTATTCAGCCCATTGTATGAAATTTGTTTGACATCCCTGGATTAAGCAAAAAAAAAAAATCAGAATTTGTTTCACATAGTTTTCATTGCGTATTCCAAATGTTATGGATGGGTGCTTTTATATTTTCTTTTTTTCCTACAGTGCTACAAAACTGAAATAGCTGATTGCTTGCTACATTGTAAATTATATATTATTAGAAGCAGAGTACTAAGGCAAAGTTTTGCAAAGAAGTTCTTTGAGAAAAAATAAGCGCTTGTTTTCTATAAGTGAGAACAGTTCTTTTTCCATGGAAGTGGGATAAAGTTATAGGGCTGTTGCAAAATAGATGTTTGCAAGAGTTGCTCTCTATCCTGCTTGCCCTCTATCTCAGTAAGAACTTTGCAGCAATGAAGCAGGAATGATGGTTGCAATCTGAGGTGACATATGATGGTGCCGTTGAAACCATCTGGAAAATATAAGGAGGAGATCAGAGAGGGTTGTCACATGAGGGTAGGTGCCTGTGCTGGGTTTCTCAGTTAAGGTGCAAAGGCAACTATCAAGAATTGTTGTAGCTCCCCATATCTGCCAGTACATACACTCCTACAGTGATTTTGTTCCTTGAGAATTAATAAAGAAGGTGGTCAATGATGTCATTTAACAATGAAATCCAAGCCACTGCCACTTGGCACCCAACATTGGCTCATATATAAAACACTCTGTGTTCCCCATGTTGCAATTTTGCTTTGACAACATGATGGCAATGAAGAAGACAAGTTGGAGAAGAGAGCAGGAAACAGGGTTGGGTGATGTAGTAGCGACCATACAAATGGAGTAGTTGGGAAAATCTTTGATGAATTGAGCTCTAAGGATTGGATTTTCTCAAGATCTAGATCAGGGGTCTCCAAACTTTTAACTTCAGGGCTCCTGAACCTTTATAGGAGAACCTTCAGCAGGTGTAGCTACTCATCTAACAGATCACAAGCTGAAATTCCCTCTACACACTTGTTAAAAGTCCAGGAGCCCTGAAGTTAAAAGTTCAAAAGCTCCAAAGCGTGCTGTTCCATACTGGAAAAAGCCCTTCAACCCTAAGCTTTGTCCTGGTGTTCCATCTGGTCTCCTAATCCAGAAGTTGTTGCCAGTGACTTTCCATGGTACCGTGACTAGGTAAACCGGGTGAAGTGATACCGCAGAGAACAAATTTTGACAAACATTGCATTTTAGCTTCTTTGCCTTTGTTTGTGTGAAATACTTTGGGACGTAATCAGTCCCCAAAGTATGTCAAAGTTGGCAAATGTGATATGTGATTTCAGGATGGGATTTTGCAGTACCCAGTGCTGTTTCCAGTCAGTAATAGGTTGTTGGTGGGCAAATGTGACCGGGCCTAGGAACCCAATTCTGTTCAACCTTCCAGTGCTGATGCCACCATGCAGTCATAGAGACCTCCTCAAGTTACCTTCCAGAATGTTTGTTTGCTTGCCTTGAGGCTTCGTTGTGGCTGCATCCATACTGAACAGTTGGTTAGAATTGGACAGTTAGTTAATATCTGGAAAATAATAATAGCTATTGATTACAGGACCATCCTAACCAATTTAGACCAGTAAAAGCCACCAGTAAAAGCCACCTGTCTCCTCATTCCTGTGGTGGTGTGGGGAAGTTAGCACATGTTTGTGCACTGGCCTAACCCCTAAGATTGGCACAGAAGTGCCTTATGGCACTTTAGTTACACCCTCAGGCCAGCACAGGACTTGGTGAAAACTTACCCTACAATCCAGTGTAACTACAGGATTTACATCAACGTAGTTACGACACCACCTAGTGAAAACCTATGGGAAATTCATATTGCAATCCAGAGTGAATTGTTCTTATGTTGGAGCAAGGACTCCCCATAGTTAATCTGGATTGTGCCCTTAGCTGATAGGTGTAATGCATTTAAATGTGGTGATTGTTATTAAAAGCCATTTGTGCAGTCCCATTGATACACCTTGAGAATGATTCTATTAGTCTGTTGCAGACTTCACAGAGCCTTGTAGACCCTTAAAGACTTTAGCAAGTATATTTTGGTATATTTTGCATGAAATCTGATTTACTCCAGAATGACTTATGCTCAAAAGACTCTTTGTTGTACCTGGCGCTTCACAGGGCCAAACTACACATGGCTGGCAATTTTTTGAGACTTCCTTCCGAAACATTTTCCCAGTAAGGGGAAAAGCAATGTGAGCGCATATATATTAGATCTTATTCGTGTGAATAAATAGCAAGAAAGGGAAAGCTTTTGTAACTCTTCCCTGGCTGTTCACTCCCAATTTAGCCTCCTTGTGCTTCTGTTCTTTTTTGTTTTAAAGATTAAGCAAGATGAAATATTTAGAGTCAGAAAAAAGAATTCTGGTGTTGCCCCTTAATGTGCAGTTTGCCTTCAGAGTAACATTACTCCTGCTCATAAGGATTTCACTATCTAAATGCAAGATAGTTTTCATGAGTGATGGCTCTGAATTGAGACATTTATGCCAACTGTCAAATCTATTACAAAAGAGAATTAAACACATTAGAGGCTGAAAAAACAGACAATTTCATTTAGCAGCATTGATACTTTCATGTACAGTATTAGAATAGAGATATGCACTAAATAATGAGATTTGGATCTTATTTAATATACAGTGGTACCTCGGGTAAAGAAAGCCCCACGTACCGGAATTTCCCGGTAACGAAAGCTCCTGGTACCTGGGGCTCTGTCTCCAGTAGCGAAATGAAATGCGGGTAACGAAAGCTGGCTCTTTAAGGGGGACCATTTTTACAGGCGCACACCACCGGCAGGACGCCATGGAGGAGCAGCCTGAGCACCTTGCTTCTCTTTTTCTTCCTGCAGCCCAGCCCAGAGTCTCAGTAAGTCAGGCCACTGGGCTCACTGGATGTGGAGGAGGGAGGAGGAGGAGAGGGAGAGGAGAGGAGGAGGAGGAGGAGGGGAGCCAGACCAGGCAGAGGCTCAACTTTTCCTCCTCCACGTGCAGGCAAAGTAGCTCCGATTGCCAAAATGGAAAAGTTGCTGCTGCTGCTGACTCAGAAGTAAGCCCCACTGTGATCAATGGGTCCTACTCCTAGGAAAGTGTCTTTACGATTGCAGCCTCAGTAGACTTTATGCATCATGCACATCATCCTGTTCTATGCAGGGGATCTCCATGTCTACTCAGAAGTAAGCCCCACTGTGATCAATGGGTCCTACTCCTAAGAAAGTGTCTTTAGGATTGCAACCTAAGTCGACTTCATAGGATCATGCCCATTGAATGCATGTTTTGAATTCAATTCCAGTGTTCTGTCATCATTTTTACATCCAGTTAATATTTTTATATAAATATTTTTGGGGTTGTGGAACCAATCATCTGCGTTTCCATTATTTCCTATGGGAAAATCCGCTTCACGTAAAGAAAGTTTCATGTAAAGGAACTGCCTCCAGAACGAATTAATTCTGTTACGTGAGATACCACTGTATACTGTATTTATCCCGATTCAAAAAAGCGTGGGGTGTGTGTGTGTGTGTGTGTATATATATGTGTGTGTGTGTGTGTGTATATATATATATAAATTTCTGAAATCTAATGAAATACATCACATTTTTTGAGGTCTCATTTGGCTCAAAGTTCTTCAAAGTCATTCCACCTGGAGCTTTTTGTGCCTGGCCCAGGTTCCTCCCAGGGCACAGAACTGCAACATGCATCCTCCTCAACACATCTCCCATGCCAGATATTTACCATGTTCCATCTGGTGTCACAAATGACATTCCTGGACACTTCACAAGCATTCTCAGACTTCAGGAGCATAGTTAACAGTACTTCTGGTTTTCTGACAGCTTTTGGATGCTTGCAGACACAGTGCATGGTTGTGGGTGATGATGCATGCAGGGTGGTGGTGCACAGAAGAGGGTGGTGCATGGAGGGATGATACACCAGTGGAATGGTGAACTGGGGGGAATGGTGCACAGGGCAGTGGAGGTGTTTTACTCCTGCAACTGTGGGTAAATTTCACTAGTTCAGTCATAAATTTCAGTAATCCTGATGAGTTGTGGTCCTGAAGTTCCAAGTGGTCCTCCTTTTTCAAATATTCTTGCTATATTTTGACTGCATTTTTTCAGGATATATAGAATGTCATTGTCAGTTTAGGTTGCAAACAATCCAGTGTACAAGCCTTGCATACATTTCTCATTGTTGTTGTCTTATGACAAATGAAGGCTTGTAAGCGAAGGTGCCAGGTTTGTACTGTGAGAAGTAGACAGCGCAGTGGAGGAAAAATAATCTTAGTTTGAGGCTTATATAATAGAAAACAGAAAATGTCTCTGTAGATTATGCTAGTTTCACAAAATGCTTTTCTACCAAGAAAAACTTGGTTTTCTTCTAACTGTGCTGGAATGCAGAGCTATTGTTTTCTGCACAGTGGGGCTGAACTAAGGTAATTCTAGCACAGCTAATTTTGTATTTTCTTGCTGGTTTATATTTGTCAATATGAGGGCATCTGTAAGAAGCCGCAAATACAAATGTTTTGCAACCTAATTTGCAAAATTTGTTTAGCTGCCTGTTATGGATTGCGGCTTCCCACAATAAGGAATGATGCTACCAAGTGCTACTGCAGTGATTTTCAGCCACTGTGCCATGGTACACTGATGTGGCATAAATGGTCTGCAAGTGTGCCATGAGTGAGCCATGAGATGGAAAAGGTTGAAAAACACTGTGCTGCTGCATAGAAATGAGAAATAAGTTTGCACTGATCTAAGCCAGAGATTACAGATGTAGTCACAATAGGGACAAGGAAATATCTCAAAAGTCAGCTGTTAAAACTTGCCAGCCCCACATTACTGGAAGCCTTAAATAAGCTCTCCATGAGGCATCCCAGTTCTGTTGACACAGTGGGTGCTTTTTCTGCAAGTGATACAAAAGGTTTAGTAGCTGGCCTGATCAAGGAACTTCTGACAGACGTGCTCTCGGCCCTTGTCCAACCTAACACCACCACTGCTGTTCCCAAGCCACGCGCATACTTCATGTGGGACATCAGCAATATCTTGAATACACAGAGCTATCATCCCCCCTCTCTCACACACACTCACATATTCATATGCATCCTTTATAATTGGTACACATTCCTAGAGAAGAAACACATGTCTGCCTGTGTGTCCATCTCCCTCATATGATTCATCCATTCCTAACCTATCTGCTCCATCTCACTTTTCTGTTTTCACTGATGGACCTGTGGACACTATTGTCATGGTGGATCTGGGGACGCTATTAATATGATGGCAAGCTACCCAGGCTAGTGTGACTTTTTGCCACTTGCCTGCTGTTCTTGTTGGCTACTGTCACTGCAGTAGCGCTGCAAGGTTGGTGAATGACAGACTTCTTGATGTCTCTCTACCTGGAATATAATGGTCTTTTGAGACCTGGTATTAGAGTGGGTGTGTTGTAGTGGTGGGCCATGGCCATTTGAGGTTTTATCATAATCAAGGATGAATGGAGTGGCATAGCTATGGGTGGGCACATGATGCACTGCAAGTGCCACATCAGCCATGTAAGAGGTCATTCCCACTCACTGTTAGAGACATTATGGACAGTGACAGCAGCTGCATGTTGCCATCACTTCTGAGATTAATTTCAGTGGAGGGGCCACTTATACATTGCAGTGGGTGGCGCCTGAAGTATTTACGACCAACTCCCACCCCATAGTCACACCACTGGATGGATGAGATATGAGTGGGATTTTAACTTCCTTTAGTTAAAATTTAGCTTCTCAGTCTTGCTGCTAGTTTCATTATAAAAAGAAAACCAAGAACCTCACACTTTTGTGGGCATAGGAGTGGCGCCAGGGCCAAAGATCAGAGGACCTGAGCCCACAGTGATGGTGGTAGTGCTGGTGTGGCTGGTTAGGCAGCTGGAGATGAACTCCACCCTTTGGAATCACATTGAACAAAGTCGAACTGGCTTTGAGTAGACACAGCAATGCACTGAATGTCATTCACTTTAGGCTTGGCTCTTGCAATATTTGATTCCAGGTTCATGACACTTTGTTGCTAAACAAGATGAATCTTCCACACTTAGGCCGCAATCCTATGTCCACTTTCCTGAGAAAAAAATCCCATAGAACACAATGGGACTTACCTCTGAGTAGACATGCTTCAGATTGCACCCTTAATCTGGGAAGGACTATTGACAACTTTTTATTCCATGCTGGAATTGGCTAGTGCCCAAAGAAATGCAGGCACTCAGATGATGGGCACAGTCCAGAGTAAAGAGACATTATGTGCACCCATAGTTACTGCACCACCTAGTGAAAACCTATTGGAAATTCATATTGCAATCCACAGTCACTTTTTCTTACTCCGGAGCAAGGACTCCCCATAGTTACTCTGGATTTCACCCTTCGACTTTGTTCTCTGGTTTTTTTAAATTGTTCAATCTGGTTGATTTAATTCTTTGAGTTGCTACATTTTTGCTATACTATTTTTTTTGTCCTTTCAATATTATGTTAAAAATATTGTTTAATATTCAGTATAAAACTTAAAGAGGCATTGGGAGTCTGAACATTTATATTTTCATGGTCCAATCCTATGCCGGCTGAGCACTTGGGTAACACATGTAGCACTAATTCAGCATTACATGTTGAATCCTGACCCCTTTCCCATGCCTGATGCACGTTCCTGGGTCAGTGCAGGCTCAAATACATCTTCCTGGATCAGCTATTTACATTGACCCATCAAGCTTACTGTAGGACCAGGAAAGTTCCTTATCCAAAAAATGCCTCCTGAGATAAAAAAAAAACTCTCCTGTGGGATTTTATCCTGAGATAAAAACTCTCCAGTGAGTCAGCCCTCACCATGCAGCTGACTATGCCCATACAGAACCACTGTTTTATGGTGGACTGCTAGTATATTCCTTTGACATGAACTGAGATGACCTAACTCAATGCACCTGTTACCTTTCCAAGTTCTTTGAAGTTGGAAGCCCTCTTGACAGCCCTCTCCAGTCCACATATATCCAACAACTGGCAAGCTTCCTTGATAGACTGTGCAAACAGAATGGAGTAGACAAATAAGAATAGGTTTGTAAAGGAGTCTAATTTGCATTTTTACTGTTCCGACATCACACCGTTTTGAGTAATGTTTGGCTTAATTCATTATAAATCCTAAATCCTTTTTGAAAATGCTATTACTTTGCTGTAATCTCCACCCCCAGTCCCATTATGTATTTTTTTAGCATTGTTTTTCTTTCTCGGTTATTTCCATTTGTTCCTGCTGAATTTCATTTCATAGCTTACGCAGAGCATTTTGAACATTGAAGCTGTGCCTGCAATTCATTCTGGTTCTTTAAAACCCCCAAGATGGGTAAATCTGAGAAAAAAACACTCTGGCACTCTGACCCATAAAAAGAACACTCTTAAAGGTCTTCCTGGTTTCATGCTAATCCATTTAGTCAGTCACCTTTTCATTGCAGCTTTCCTGTGCTTATCCAGGATATTCAATTTATGGTAATTCCTTTTTTGGGATTTTTTGGTTTTTTTAGGAGAATGTCATGTGGGCCTCTCTCAAAAGTCTCACTGAAGACGTGAACTGTAATGTCTCCAGTAATCAGATGTGGGGCAAAAAACCATGCAATTTAAAAACTCTTTGCTTCTATCTGTCTGTCTTTCTGTCTGTCTGTCTGTCGCATTTATATACCGCTTTTCAACTAAAAAGTTCACAAAGCGGTTTACAAGAAAATGAAAAAAATTAATAGCTAATTAATAGCTAATGGGTCCCTGTCCCAAAAGGGCTCACAATCTAAAATGCAAAAAGAACACCAGCAGAAGCCACTAGAACAGACATTTGCTTGAATCAGATTATTCCAAACTGCACCTAAACTTGAAATCCTGCTACTCCGTATTAAAAATGTAACTGATAGTATTAGAGAGCACTTCAGTAATATTTCTTTGAGGACTTCTGTTAGGTCCTGTGGAGAAGAGCAAATGCATTACCCTTGGTTTCAAATGCCCTGAAAGCTTCTTGTGATTCGTGATGGTTTTTCTCTTTTAAACAATTTCTGCCCAATATTTCATATATGCAACACAGATCAAATCTATATGCCTGTGGCCAGGAAGGAATGGATTATGCATACAATTAGACTCCAGATGCTCATAGTGAGACTCTAGTGAGACTTATAGTGATGCTCAGAGTGAGACTCTAGATGCTCATAGTGAGACTCTAGAATCTAAATGAGGCCTCACTATGAACTATTCAAGTGGTTCCCAAACTGGATTGGGACCTAATTTTGCCTGCACTCTTTCTAAACTGAGTTTTTGGCTTGTCTATCACTAGTTGCATTCAGTAGTTGTATGCCTGCCACACTACTGCTAGAATTTGAGCAGTCTGTGTTTTTACTTGTTGTATTCTTACTATACAAGTTGCTTTATTACAAAAACATTTAAGTGCTTGGTTTGACATGATTGTTTTTATAAATTTTTCCTATTTTTAATGTTTCCTATTGTGAAACATTTTTTCATTTTCTTTGTAAACCACTTTGTGAATTTTTTTTAGTTGAAAAGCAGTATATACGGTAAATACTGTAGATAGATACATATAAATATTCCCTATCTATATATATAAAAGAGAAAAGTCACTGACTGACTGACTGACTCACTCACTCACTCACTCATTACTGCCCTGCTAAAACTGCTGGGCGTAGAAGCGTGAAATTTGGGGTGGGTGTACTTCTGAGACGGAGGGGTGCACTATGAACCGGTTTTCGGAAATTCCAACAGGAAGGGGGTGAAAAGGGGCGCAACATGTTTTCCTCCCTATACTTTGCATTGAGAATTGCTGACTCATCAACATTCCGCCCCAACTGCTGGGCCTGAAGCATGGAATTTGGGAGGGAGTTCATTCTGTCACCTGAACTCCCACCAAGAACCCATGTGGAGAAATTTAACCCTTCAGGGGCTGAAAAGGGGGCAACGTATTTTTGTCCTATACTTAACATGGGAGACTGAACAACATCCAGCCGATTTGGTGCTTGGTGCCTGGTGCACTGGGGGGATGTTGTTCGGAGGAAGAGGATACTGCACATGGGGGGAAAGTTGCACATGGGTGGATGATGCGCATGGAGGGAAGTTGGGCATGGGGGGAAGTTGGGCATGGGGGGAAGTTGCACACGGGGATGATGCGCATGGGGAAAGTTGCGCACGGGGGGATGATGCACATGGGGGAAGTTGCGCACGAGGGGAAGTTGCGCACAGGGGGAAGTTGCGCATGGGGGAAGTTGCGCATGGGGTGTTGATGCACATGGGTTGTTGATGCGCCATGGGGGGATGTTGTATTGGGAAATGTTACTCCCGCAATGCGGGTACGCTTTTTGCTAGTTATGATATTAATAGGATATTTTATATCCTAATGTGATTTTTTTATAAATACACTGTGTAAATCACCTTTTTGGCTTTGTCATTCATATCATATTTTTTGTCATTCACAGCCCAATCTGATATTGGACTACTCAGAAATAAATCACATTATAGTCAATGGGGCTTGCTCCCAGGAGAGTGTGGATAGGATTGCAGCCTCAGACTCTTATTTTCCTCCGTGTTTATATCCTATGATTCATCTCATCTTTATTCTCCTCAAGTATGGTTTTCAAATTGCTTCCTGAATTACTAGTCCCAGAAACTGCCTGCCCTCCGAATTTTCACTTGGTTTATATCACATGGCATTCAAAGCAGCTTAACATGTACGCTCCAAATGCGACCGCTAATGTTTTCTTCAATGTGGTGATCCCCGTCACAGAGAGGTAACACAGCAACAGTTGCTTTTAGGTGGTGGCTTACTTAATTTGTGGCTGAAAGCCAGACAGGTTCATGCTAGTAAATGGACTGATGACTAACTGGGGATGCTAGTACAGTGTAGTGGTTAGGACTCAGTGCTGTTAAATCCAGCATGAATCCAGCATAAATCCAGACTTTTCCAGTTCAAATTCATCTCTGTTGTTGACTCAAGATAATAAAGTGATTTGCATTCTCATACAGAGCTGGAAGATGCAGGCTAGTGTGCCTCTGCTACATCCAGTGCAAGTTTCAGGCTTCTCCTATGCCAGTTCAAGGCAAGAGGAAACTTTTCTCCTTAACTCAGAGAGAGTCATTGCAGCTCTAATGGGGCTACTCAGATCTGTGCCACCTCAAATAGCAGCACAAATCTGAACTGCCTGGGGTTGGCCCAGGCTACCCAGAAATACGGTTAGGATCTGGCATAACTGCTAGGTCATGGCACTGCCTCCTTCTCCCTACTTGCCTTCTCCTACTGTCCTCCTGCACCTTAGACTGTGCACCTTAGTCCTCCTGCACCTCCCATCTCCTCTCCACCATCCCCAAACTCTCCCAAGATCTCTGGCATCCACACACCAGCCAGTCTCTCTGCAGAGTGGCATAAAAGTTCTTTATGGCATTTTGTGACATTCTTTGGCCAGCGCAAGGACTTCTGCTGGCTAAACAGATGCTTGTGATGGTACAATATGCCCTTTGGGTACAATATTAGGGACAAAAAGATCAAGTGTTTAACTTGTCCAGCTGGAAGTATGACCCATTGGATTTGACATTTTCCTTTGTCCCTTTCTTCACTGATAGGAAACCTCTGATCGTTTTGCCAATTAATACATTGCAAAAAGCAGTTAGTTAATGGAGTAAGCATTTCATAATGTCCACTAATACTTTGTGACTGATCAACTGTTCTGGATAATCAACTGTTTTGGGGGGATTTATTTTTATTTTTTTATAATTGCAACATAGGGCAAGAACCGGACATGTTTCAGAATCCCTTAATGTGCTTTTGTGGTTAGACAAGGAGCATTGAAATAGGGTAACTGGCTAAGACATTCCACAGGAGTTGAGAAAAACATGGATAAATACATTACAAATAAACAAGACTCCTCAAATTTTCCCTTTTGAATCAGTTATTCATACGCCATGGTTCAAGCTGAATAATATATTGTGAAATTTTTTAAATTTTTGTTAATTGAGTAAAATATGTGCTATGCATTTTGAACTTTTTAAAGCTGAGTGTGGTATAACTATTCCTAACGTTTTATTTTATTATTTTGCTTTTCTTTTTAATTTTATTTAAAATAAATACTGCTTTTCCTGGTGACATTTGTTATCTCAGTGGTTTTGAAAGTTGAGGTTGGGACCCACTTGCAAATAGCTGGGCGCTGCCATCTTGGAATCTGGCACTAGATGTTGCCATCTTGAAATGGGGCATTCAGGTTTCTTTCCTGGGAGTAAGTCTCATTGAACATAATGGGATTTTCTTCCGAGTAGACATGAAGGAACTCTGACATCACAGTGATGGCACTTGCTGCTCTGGCCTTGACATCACTTCTGGGGTATGGAGGGCTTGGATTGACTTTCTTGGATTGACTTTCTCGGAAGGGTGTCCCAGGCTAAAATGCTCAAGAACCACTGGATTATCCTGTATGAGACCTTATCTTCCTGTTTCCACCCTATATAATTTTTATAACAGCCTGGCAGTGTGGTGGGAGGAGAATGATGTGTCTGACTCCTTCGCTGCCACCTTGTAACATGCAGAAGCAGTTTCCAATAATGGGGTCTGATATTCTAATTGTAAGTCCCTGCTTACGGGGCAAGAGACACTCTTTCAAATGGGTGTTCCTCTTTTATTTAGCAGGGGGAGAGTAACAGGCCCTACACACCCCAACAATGTCTGTTCTAGTGGCTTCTGCCGGTGTTCTTTTTGCACTTTAGATTGTGAGCCCTTTTGGGACAGGGACCCTTTGGCTATTAATTAGCTATTAATTTTTTTCATTTTCTTGTAAACCGCTTCATGAACTTTCCAGTTGAAAAGCGGTATATAAATACTGTAGATAGATAGATAGATAATTGAGTCTCATTAGTGAACCACCCCTGCCTAGAAGCCAATTTCTGTAAAATCCTCACAATGAAAAGACAGATCTTCTGCCACTTTTGTACATGACAATTTTTTGTGCCTGATACTGTCAATGACTCATTTTGTTCTAGTGGTGCTGATTCATCTGTGTCAGCCTCTGACTTACACAGACAGTAACCCAGCAGGTGGCAGACTTCAGAGTAATGTTGGGTCTTTTGTGCACCCAGTAAGACTGACACTTTATGCCTGGAGTGATGTGGAAAACATCTGCTTCTGATTTTTTTAAAATAAAATCTGAAGTCTTTATGATCTGAATTATCAAGTAACAGCAGTCTCACCTCTTTGCAGGAGAATGCTTACATTGGGTTAAGTAGAATTGTTGGACTAATTCTATCAGCAGACCCGCCAACACCTTCAGCTAAAAAATTGCCTTTCTGATGACTAGATAACAATATCAGGTACAGGATCTTCTTGATAGAAAAGTGGAAGTAGGAAGAAATAGGAATTATTATCTTTTATGAAGAACGTGTAATTACAGCCTGAACCTATCTAAATTTCTGCATGGTTGTATAGGGGATCGTTGGCTGTTGGACAACTCCTTGGAGCAAGGGGACATTTCGGCTCTTGCCTGGGGGTAAACTCCAGCAGTTGAAATTGGTCAACTTGGCAACGATAGTGATATCACTGGCTCAAGTCCAAGTTGAGCTTGGTTGGCAGATCAAGCCTGAAAAGGGGGATAGGCTATGGTTTAACCTGTGCTTCCTATCCTGCCCTCTTCTAGTCCTGATCTGCCCATTGGGACACCCATCATCATCCTCCCCGAAGTCAGACTGTCCAACCACAGCCAGCCCAAGATATTTTGGTGCCTGAGGCAAAGATGGTGCCTCCTGGGCATGGTTGTCAAGCTGGCAGCAATGCCCAGCAGGCATTGTTAGCTCCTACAAAACCCAAGTCTTTAGTTTTTCTCCACAGAGCTCATTATTCCTCTCCTATTTATCCTTACAGCAAAACTTTTAGGCGGGTGATATTAAGGATTAGTGACTGAGGTGAGGTCATCTAGTGAATCTCATGGCTGAGTCAGGATTCAGACTTTGGCCAAGAACGCTTGGGTTCATTCAGCTTTCTAAGAATTGCACTTGCTTGCCAGTGGAGCTCAATGTGCAAAACATGAAGGAGGCGTACTCAGAATTGAGTTGTACAATTAACTAAAAGTAAAACTAGCAGTAAAAGTAATTACTATTCATGTGTCACAAGAGCTTCATACTTGCAGACCTCTGCTACCTATAAAGTCTATAGCTGGGTGTAAAAGAAGATTGGGCAGAATTGCAGAATAGAAATCTATTGAAGATGATTATGCCACTGTGAGACAACCTTATCTCTCTCTGAGTCTGAGCTATGTCATGTTGTGAAGATAAAAAAGAGATACCCCTGTTTACAGAACAAGTGCATTTTGTCATCAAGGTACTAATATATGTAAAAGCCAGTGTAGGACCATTTCTAAAAAGGACGTGTTTCTCCAAGCCTGAAAAAATGATCAGGAATAGGTAACGGGTATGGAGCTTTAAGGCAATATAATTTATTTAATTGCCTTTTCTTTCCTTTCTTTATGTACTTCATGTTATGAATGTTTTCTCAGGAGTAAGTCTCTCTGTTTTCAGTAGGCTTCACCGCAAAAAAGTGCACATATGATTGCAGCCTGGTTTGTTGTTATTTAAAAATAGCATGGGGAAGAAGATAAGAAGGCTGAAGAGCAGCCCAATTTGAAACAGTGCCCAATCCTATCCAATTTAAGCAACTGTGATCCAACCTGATGCAGCCGTGAAAACTGGGCTTTCTTAATCTGAGGAAGCGGTGGCAGTGATCCCTTGAAGTGGTGGCAGTGATATTATCTTATATCACCTTTTCCCCCATGTCATACTTGGCATGGAATGCCATTGGCCTCTTGCTGCTCCACTGCTTCTGCTGAGTGAAGGCCCTCCAGACCCCAACCAAAACAATTCAGATCTTTAAAATTGGATCCTACAGTTCCTATGGTCAAGGAACTGTATTGAGCTGCATCCTTGCTCTGCCAGTGGGACAAGGGGAGAAGCTGTTGGGAATATTTCTCCTGGTTTCGGCCCTGAATGCATAAGCAGTTTGCCCCCAAAGAAGGTTCTTCTTCCTGTTTCTTGCAAAAACAGGGGTCAGTAGTACCCACTCCCTCTTCCATGTACTCTTCTCCCTATAGCCCAGCCATCAGCCTTTTGACACTCAAGGTTTGTGGTTAGCCTTTGAATAAGATGTAGCAAGCCACATTCCTCACAATAGGGAGGCAGCCATTCATGAGGATGGCCTCTTCTCCCATAGGTTCTTCTTGTTTTTACCCAAGCATCTGAAGTTGCTTATAGGAAATTTAAATCAGTCAAGGGGTAATTTTAAATCGGTCAAGTGGTAATTTTAAATCAGTGCTGAGCATGGGGCACCAGAGGAGTCCAGGGGACACTGGTGGGCACCAATCAGTTGCCTGGAGATGGATTCACCCTACCTCATTGCTGGGCCAGCCCTGTGCCTACTTGCCTCTATGTGGTTAGTCAAATAACTATTTAGGCTCCTATTGGGATGGATGGTCCCTGAGACAATTAGTGCCCTAACTTTCTGCATTGATTCCTTGCCATTTTTTCACATTGCTTTACACCTGCTCTTAATTACACATTTCATCTTTGCAGCCAGAGCAATAACTCATATGTTGTTAAAAATTCAAGAACTGAACAACCAATTGCTCTTTCTGCCAAAATCGAGCAAGTAATTAAAGCCCTATTGGAATAGGAAAAGACTTATTAAAGAACATATCTGTAATATTATTCTCGGGAATGAACAGTTTAAGGAAGCCTGCTAAGGAGTCTGACAGCCAGGAGAAGCAGCACCTCCTCTGAATTCAAATGGGAAGATACATTTGCTGAATAAACAGTGTAATCCTACTCAAAAGTAAGGTCTGTTGTGTTTAATAGACCTTACTCCCAGGAAAGTGTTGTTAGCATTGCAGCTGAAGTCTGGGACCAGGGCTGGCCCATTTATGAGGCCACCCAAAGCAGCAGCGCCAGACATCAGAAAGACAGAGGGCACACATATGTGTGCACAACACACATACATGTTTGCTGATCCTCTCACTCCTTTGATTGAAAAGGAAGAGGTGGATAGAGCAGAAGGGTGGAGGAGTGGTGAGGAGAGTAGAACACTGGGATAGAGTGTCAGAGAAACAATATATGGTACAGGATGTCAGCCTGTCAGGATGTCAGATCTGCAAAGTTGTGTACCTCTCTTTGGCTGGAACCTTAAACAAACTTTCTAGAGAGCTAATCCCATTGAGCAATTGGAAATAATATATTTATTTGAAGGATAGATATGTTTTACAGGGAAACATGGGAGACCTGGACTCCAGAGCTTTCTGGCAGTGGACAGGTCTGCATGTGCCCAAGTAGACCTGGACTCTGGAACATGGATAACCTTTTGGTTACACCTCCCTGATGTCAACCAGTGTGGTACACAGCCCACATTTCCCTAGTGATGCTACAGCTGGTGATTTGAAATTTACAGTTAGATATTTTAGAAATTTATTAAAATATAAACAGGTATCTTATATGTAAGGAAGCAGTTAGAAATCTCCAGTGCCCCAATCTTCTCCATCCTCTTGTACCATTATTTTCTCAAAGTGATCCCTATGTCTCTAGGGATCAGCTGCAATCCTAAAGACACTTTCCTGGGAGTAAGACCCCTTGAACACAGTGGGGCTTACTTTTGAGTAGACATGGTTAGGATAGTATTTTATATCATTTACATTTGAAAATCCTAAAGTAGTGGTTTATAACCACTGTGTTGTGGCACACTGGTGTGCCACAGATGGTCTGCTGGTGTGCCGTGGTAGTTTGGGGAGAATAATTTATCAGTTGGGGATTTGAGCTCCCTATCAGCAGCATGTTATTACTAGTCAATGACATAAAGATGGATGGTGTGAATTGCCAATGTTAGTACTTGTTAGTGTGATGGGAAAGGCTATAGCTCAATCCAGAGTAACTATGGGCACGCTTACGTCGACATAAGAAAAATTTACTCTGGATTGCTCTATGCACTTCCCATAGGTTGCGCCGTAACTATGTTGACGTAAATGTCTCTTGCATCGATGTAAGAGTTCCCATAGTTACTCAGGATTTTGCTGTTAGTTGTTAAAGGCACTATGCCTGTCAATCTGAAGGTCAGCAGTTCAAGATCTGAGTACTGCAAGACAGATTGAGCTCCCATCCTAATCCCAGCTCCTGCCAATCTAGTAGTTTGAAAGCAGGCAAATGCAAGTAGATAAATAGGTACCACCTCAGTGGGAAGGTAACAGAATCATAGAATCATAGAGTTGGAAGGGACCTAGTAGGTCATCTAGTCCAACCCCCTGCCTGCAGCAGGAAATCCCCCTAGAGCATCCCCGACAGGTGCTCGTCGAGCTTCTGCTTGAAGATCCCCAGTGAGGAAGAGTCCACCACCTCCCTTGGCAATCTGTTCCACTGCCGAACCGCCCTCACCGTCAGGAATTTTTTCCGGATATCCAACCAGAATCTCCTCTCTTGCAGTTTGTACCCATTGGTTCTAGTCCTGCTTTCAGTAGCAGCTATGAACAAATGAGCCCCTTCCTCCCTATGACAGCCCTTCAGGTATCTGAAGAGGGCAATCATGTCTCCTCTCAGCCTCCTCTTCTCCAGGCTGAACATCCCAAGTTCCCCCAACCTTTCCTCGTAGGGCTTCCCTTCCATCCCACTGATCATTCTTGTCGCTCTCCTCTGGACTTGCTCCAGTTTGGCTGCATCTTTCTTAAAGTGAGGTGACCAGAACTGAACACAGTACTCAAGGTGAGGTCTGACCAATGCTGAATAAAGAGGAACTAGAACTTCTCGTGACTTGGAAGCTACAGTCCTCTTAATGCAGCCTAAAATGGCATTTGCCGTCTTTGCAGACTCATCACACTGCTGACTCATGTTCAGCTTGTGATCCACGGCAACTCCAAGATCCCGCTCACATGTTGTGCTGCCAAGCGAAGTATCCCCCATTTTATACCTGTGTTTTTGGTTTTTATTGCCTAAGTGCAGATCCTTGCACTTCTCCCTATTGAAATTCATTTTATTGGTTACAGCCCAGGATTCTAGTTTATCCAGATCCATGGGAATTGTTTCTGACTGTGCTTGTAGAAGCTGCCTCTTAAGGAGCTCTCACCCATCTTGGGCCCCTTTCCCCATTAGATCATCCTGTGCACATGCAGGCCACATGTCCATGGAGGTGTCTTTGGACTATGCTGGCTCTATGGCTCTGGAAGAAAGGATGGGCACCATACCCTAGAATTAATCACATCAAGTAGGGCAACCTTCAGGGGACACCTTTACTTTTTTAATGTCCCATGAGATGGAAAAGGTAGAAAATTGCTGGTCTAAAGGAATATTGGTGTGGTCTACAATAATTTAGAGGTTACTGGTCCTAAATGTCCATGCTTTATGTGTGAGTGCTTACATATAGGAAGGCTGCTGGCAGTACATTAATCTCAGAAAGCCGACACAAGTACATAGTCATCCCTCAAAACCAATAGCATAGGAAGAAGTGCTAATGCTGAACAACTGCATCTTATTAAATAGCTGTAAAATAATTAGCTGCATGCCCAGAGGACCTAATGGTTTGAATAAGGCTGTGAAAAATAGCTGCTTAATAAATACCATCTCCGTGCATTTAGTTCTCTGGTCCCCCTTGAATAAAATTAGGTAGCATTTAGGCCTCTGTCATAGTCAAAGTAAATGATGATGAGATCTTGAAAGATCATTATTCAACATTATAATTCATTATTGGGAAATAATGGCAAAAAGCATAGTGATAATATAGTTGAAATATATTAACGGTAATGTCTGTGTCGAAGGTATCTGTCCTTGTTTTTCTCAGGAGAGTCTATTCCAGTAGCTGTTTGTTGGAATCTCTTGTATGTCTTTCTTTAGGTTGTGGTTCCATTTGGAAAATGGAAAAATGTCCCTAATTAATTTTACTATGTAAATCACATGGTAATTTTTGGGTGGTGGGGGAGGTGATATGTATATTGAAAAATTCAAGCTGCATGAATTTGAAATTCATATAATACTCGTTTTGAGCTTTGTGTTGTGATTGACATCCAATGGACATCATAGCTGTAACTCATTGGTAGAACACATTCCTTGCATGCCAGTGCTCCCAGTTTCAAATCTATGACTTTTCCAGATAGGGAAGATAAAAATCCCTTGGTTTGCCAAAGTCAGTCACTGTCAACAATACTCAGTTAGATGGATCAAAGGCCTGACTTGGTCATAAGGCAGCTTTCTGTGTTATCAAAAATGAGGGATAGAAGTGTTGGTGTAGCAAGGTACTCTACGGGGGACAGTGATGTTTGGTGCATCACTTCAAGTGCCATCAGGTCGAGGACTAGCCCTGATGATGAGCATTATTACTACAGTAATGAAATCAGTTTGTATTGAGTTTGAACCTAAATGTGTCTATTTTGTCTGACACCAAGATATGTATTTGATTTTGTGTTGATTTTGTGAAAATGTGTTGATTTTTTGCTCTTTTCTTTTCATCATCAGATGCTAAGAACAGAAGACCCGTGATCCCCGGACCGGCGCTTATCTTTGAAACAGATATGATTTCTGTAATCCTTCTGCTGGATCTTGTCTCTAATTTACAGACTCATTCTAAGGTCAGTAGTTACAAAGTTCTAAATTCTGTTGAATGGTTCAGAAGAAAAGCAAAACAGTTTCTTGAATATACAGTGATGATTTTTTTTCTCAATGAAATCACCCTTTTCTGAAAAAAAAACTTTTTCAAAACATTGTGGAAAAACAACATTAATACTGTAATACTGTTGTAACAACAACAACAGTAGTACTGGATATTTTTAAGGGTTTTATGCTTAAAAACCAGTTGGGTTCTGGCTGGCAGGGCACAAATAAAAGAATTAGGGCCAGATCCTGTGGTTTCAAGAGCTGCAGCAGCTCCAAAATGGGCACTGTTGCATCAAGGCTGTGATGCAGCACTTGGTCTACTCAGAGTAAGAGAGCTTACGCTCTCATACACCATAAAAACCCCAGGTGGCCATGATGGGTCTCCTTGGACCTGTGTCTGCTCGAAACAGGTATAGAATTGAGGAGACCCATGTTAGGTCTCCTGGGCTGGGAGGGGGTTCAGGATATGTCAGCAGGGCATCCCTCCATTCGTGCCTTCTTGCACCCCATTCCTTCCCACTGCCATACCTTCTCCCGCCCTCCTGCCCTCCTGTGCTGTTTTACCTCTTTGCTACCTGGCACTTTGTGTAGTGTGCCGGGTGCTGGTGCTAGTGGTCCACCACCTAGCACTGCATGCAAAGTGCCATGTGGTGGACAGCTGGCTTCTGACCAGCATTCAGACAGCTCTGCTGCTGGACTGGCAGTAATGGTGACAGACACACTTCATGGCACTTTTGAAATAGTGCACGTGGCATTTAGCAAGATTGGGTTGTTAAGCTCTAAAGAAAGTTTACATAAAAACACAAGTAAGCACAATTTGTATACAGTGGTACCTCGCTTAACAAGTGCCTTGCTTAATAGGCACACTCATTGGCAGTTGAGGCAGATGCGTTGGCCTGCAGCCCTTTTAAAAAGCCCCAGGGCTGCATAGCATGCCTGCCCATAGCGAAAGCAACACTTCTGTGCTATTCCTCCTGTGGCGGGGCATCCGCTTGTTAGAGGCAGAGAACAGCAGTGGAGAAGAGGGAAGCAGCTCAGGGCTAGCCAGAAGGGAGGAGGGGAGAGAGAGGCTCAGGATGAAGAGAAGGAGAAAGTGGGGAGACATTTGGAAAGTGTCTTTGACTACAGAAGAAAGTGTCTTTGATTGCAGCCTTCTAACCACGTCTGCCCAGAAGTAAGCCCCATTGTGTTAAATGGGGCTTACTACAAGGAAAGTGTCTGTAGGCTTGCAGCCTAAGTAGACATCATAGGATCATGCACACTGAATGCATGTTTTGAATTCAATTCTAGTGTTTTGTCATCATTTTTACATCCAGTTAATATTTTTTATATGAATATTTTTGGGATTGTGGAACCAATCGTCTGAGTTTCCATTATTTCTTATGGGAAATTCCACTTCACATAAAGAGCGTTTCACATAACATGCATGCTTCTGTAATGAATTAAACTTGTTACGTGAGGCACCACTGTAAGTGCTTTTAAAAATAGGTTTTCGTTGTTCTGATGTGATACCCATGTTTTCAATTGTTGTATTTAAAAGAAAATTCCATCTAATTCTAAATATGAAATTGTGCAGGATCTCCCAGAAACAAAACACAAAATCTAATTAAGGTGCCATCTGTAATCGTGTCTTAATCCTTGTTAAGTTATCAAAGATGTGAACCATATGAAGAATAGAGCCACAAAGAGGCCTGCTTCCCATTTCAACTTCACTAAATCCTTCAGCCTTCACAGCCACCATGGGAAGAGCTTTGCATATGTCTGCTTCCAAAGAGGTTTATGTCTTTTAAAAATCTGGCAGTTTTGCACCTGTGTTAGAAATAAGCACGTTTATAAAATCTTCCTGTGATTAACATTTAAGACATGAGTCGGGACGTTCTTCGTGTGACTTTAAACAAAATGTGGGAAGCAGACTTTTCCTCATATTCTTTCCCCTTGAAAACTGGCAGAACTTGGGTTGACTTCAGACAAAAGTGCCAGACTGGCACCACATGAAAAAAGACGTGTGCGGTCATGATCTGTGCATGTCATTCCTCTCCCGCCACAACCAGTATTGTTTTACTCCTTGAGGAGATTATTGGTTTGTAACACCCTCTACATGTCCTACTTCATTCTAGTCCTATTTTAAAAGTCAAATTAACCACTTGGAAGAAGTGTGTTCATTAGAACTGCATTCCAACCCAACTGATAAGACCTCACGGAAGTGAGGGAGAGTGACTAGAACACGTGGGTGATATACGAACTTAATGGTTGCTTGGGTTTGATGCCTATCCTCTTTATTTGGTGTATTTTTTTGACATTGCTTTCACTTGTGCTTCACTGCTTAACATTCTGTCTATTTATTTATTTGCTTATTTCATGTTTTCTCCAAGGAGACAAGGATGGTGTAAATCAGTGGTCTTTGGCCATTTCAGCTCAGGGCCCCCGTTTTCGTCTTCGGAATCTGTCCAGGACCTTCTTGTCAAACTTGCTAGCCCCAATCCAGGAAACAAGGTTTTAAAAAAGAGAACCTGTCCTGGAAAAAGAGGACATACAGTCACTCTGCTCCCCATGCTCTCTCCCACCCCGTTCCAAAACCCACAGATCCTCTTTTACACCCAATCGCCCCCAAGTCCCCAGACAATTCAACGGGGCCTATTCTCAGAAAAGTGTATTTAATTTTCTAAGGAAATTCTCCTTAGAATTTTTCTATTCTAAGGAAAGCCATAATTTATTAATTCAGGCTATAGGCTGCCTGCTCACAAGGAAAAGGAGGACAGTGAAGATTTTTTTTCAGGATATAAAGATAAAAAGAGGACGGGTCCTGGAGAAAGATAAAAAATAAAAATAAAATTAATAAAAATAAAAATAAAATTAAAACAATCTTAACCACCCCCAAAAAAGCATTAAAACCCCAGAGGCATAAGGACAGGACATTAAGCTTGGGGAGAGGGGGAAGAGGAGTTTGGATTATTTTTACAAATAAGTTTAAAAAAAATTCCCATTACCTGCAGAGCCAGTTTTTATCATTTTCAGTGTTGTGGGCGTCTGCTTTTTGGAACACTTGTAAACTCCAGGTTACAAGTGTTCAGGGCCATTCTGGAAACCTTGGGATCAAGGCCATGCTGAAAGCCTTGCACCCCTGGACTAACCTTCCACACTTTCAATGGAGCTCCATGCAAAGGGGAAGGAGGGAACTACTTGGAGTTATGACCACAGAGCATCCTCTTCTGTGGTTCAGAAGCCTTTCCCTCCACCCTGGCTCTTTGCTTAGGCGCAGTCAAAAATCAAGACTGAGACCAGAATTAAAACTTAGAACAGGTTTACTTACAGATCATGAAAGCTCATATTTACATGCCAAAACATGTCCGCCTAGGATAGAAGTGCTGATACCAGTTTAACTAACCCTAATCGGGTGAAGATTAGAATTTCCTAATGCTTGAATAGACCAGAAGCACTAAAGCTGCTCCTGCTTGCATGTGGCTTTGGGGGCCTTGTGGAGGCCCATGCACTTATATCTGCGGGGAGAGAGAGGGGGGAGAAAGGGTCCAAGCCACACATCCAGTGATGGGCTTCAAAGAAATTAACAACCGGTTCTATGCCCATCTGGCAGCCACTTTTAAATGGCTATCTTTAAACTTTATATGTCCTATCTCTCATTAACAACCGGTTCTGTAGAGTAGGTGCGAACCTGCTGGAGCCCACCAGTGCGCACATCCTGCAGTGGTCACTGAGGGGACAGGTAGAGAGGTCAGTCAGGGCAGAAGGTGGTTCATGGTCTCCTTCTGATACGTGCAGGTCGGTGTTATCTCTTTTCTTCCAACAAGAATTTCCTTCTTGGGTGATTTTGGGGGCTGTGCTCATTGGATCAGGATCCTTCTGGTGTCCGTGGATTGCTCTCATTCTGCCCTTTCCACTGGACTATGGCACATTTGCCTACTTACGAGTAAAGTCGCGAAATAAATTACTTACATTTTCCCATGCCTTTTCTATACATTTTTTGCGTTTTAGTTTTTTGGCCAAAACGTTTGATAGGAAGGAGATATTTCAAAACAGATTTTTGCACTGGATTTTGCTCTGCAAGATGAATCCAACAACATATGACATGATGGGGGGTATGACACACCATCATGAAGTTGATTTTTTGGGATCCCCAGGGAGTGGTGACCAAGATGGTTGTCCCTCAGCCTTTGCGACCCACCTTGGGGTTTCAACCCCCACTTTGAAGACCACTGGTGTAAATAGTTCCCTCCTTTTGTCATGACAGCAACCCTGTGAGGTAGATGAGAGGTGGTGAATGGTGAACATCATTTAGGAAACTACATGGCTGATTGAGGATTTGAACCTGGATTTTCCAGGTCCAAGTTGAACTTCCAAACTATCCTGAACTTCCCTGGCTCTTTCACTAATGAAGTACATATGAGTGAAAGAACTCACAAGCAAGTGGAAACGAATGCCAAAACATGTCCGCCTAGGATAGAAGTGCTGATACCAGTTTAACTAACCCAAGGGTAAGTGTTTGCTTGAACAGGTGGCCGATAAAGTGCAGAATAACATCTGTCTTTGCTCACATGGATACCTTCATCAAGAATGCTACCCTTTTTTCCAAAGTCTAAATCCATACCTTTCTCTGCTCGTACAGGGAGGTTTAAAAAAGGACTAAAGGACAATATGATAAGAGGCCCTAACTCCAGTGATAACTCTTAATGGAAATGCTAATCAATACAAACTCCTGTAGCTAGTCAAGGTTATCCTATTTTATGCAAATGCTTCTTGTTGCTGCTGTGAATAGGCACTTAAAATGTTATAAAACACAAACCGGAGTTTGTGTGGCAGAGTTTTTTAATGTTCTCAGATTGAATCCTAGTGCCAATCATAGCGATGATTTCTGTCTTGATCACACAATTCCATTTTCAAATGGCTGTATAGAGAAATGGACAAGATGTGCTTGCTGGCCTCACTGATACTTCCAGTATAGTTAATCCTACAGGCACAATCTAGAGTCTGACTCCTGTGAAAAGTGTAGTTTTCAGTTACACACAGCAAGTCTATATGTACAAGATGCACACTTCTAGGTTTAAGTCTGCTGAACACTCAGAGGCTGGGGGTGATCCTGTTCTGGCCTCCACTAATGTACAGGTATAGGTATACTTCTGCTCAGTGAAGTCTATGAATCTGAAAATGTCTCTCTGAGCTGAGAAGATGTAGTCAGGGAATATAAAGACTAAGAGAAGAGGAATACAAAGTGGAGCAGAAGTGCATTATATCTAAAAAAGAATAAACAGTACTTAGGGTCTGACTCAGTTTCCTCTCCCCCTCCCTGCACTGAGCAAGTAGTCTTTTTTTGAATAATTGCCTCTATATCTGTTGATGCTGTTAAGGGCAGCAGAATGTATACCATGTGCTGTTCCTGGTGTTGGCAGATATGTCTGCGCACATGTTGCTGTGGGTGGATTTGCCATATCAGGCTTCCTGGCAATCATGGTTAATTTTTAATCCATATTTATGTCCTTTTTATGGTCTCCCTTTTAGAAGTAGTTAATACATAG
This sequence comes from Cryptoblepharus egeriae, assembly GCA_030015325.1. NCBI lineage: Eukaryota > Metazoa > Chordata > Lepidosauria > Squamata > Scincidae > Cryptoblepharus > Cryptoblepharus egeriae. The sequence goes on along the minus strand of JAREYC010000004.1, from coordinate 37,700,611 downwards.
CTGCTGACTGAAATGTTCTGCTTTTGATTAACTGACAATTTAGATGATGATGCTGATAGATGCTGATAGATGACACTGTCTCTTGAACTTTGGGAATGGATGTATATATGGTGTTGTAGGGAAGCTTGTAGCTATATATACCTGGTGCTTATATATATATACCCTTATGTTCACCTGCTTGGCTTTATTTATAAAAGTCTTTTTTCATGAGAAGGGTGAAGAAGATTGGCTCACCTTTTCTAAATCTGAGACAATCCCACTTACATACTGGCTAGTCTCCAGCAACACAAGTCTGGTAACTTCTCTTATTTTCAAGAGCATCATTTTGATTTTAAGAAGGAATGAACTAACGGCACAATCCAGAGTAACTACGGGGAGTCCTTGCTCTGGTGTAAGAACATTTTACTCTGGACTGCAATATGAATTTCCCATAGGTTTTCACTAGGTGGTGCAGTAACTACTGGTGCACGTAATGTCTCTTACGTGCTCCTGTAGTTACTCTGGATTGCAGGGTTAGTTGCACTGGCTAAATTGGTAGAATTAGACTTATGGTGCAATCCCAAACATGTCTAATCAAAACTAAGCTCCATTGTGTTCAATGGGTCTTACTCAGTGGTGGGCTTCAGGAGGTTCTCACATGTTCTATAGAACCCTTTGCTAATGAGGCCTGCTTCTGAGAACTGGTTACTAATGGGACATAAAACCTGTTGTTAATTTAGGTTAGTAGGATATAGAACCTGTTGTTAAGTTATTTGAATCCCACCACTTCTATAAGGTACTTCTGCTCTACTCCTGGGGGATTTAAGGCCAGTGCACAGGCATACACTGACATCCTCACACTATCATGGGAAGATGTGCCAGGTGATTTAGGCCAGCCTAAATTGGTTAGGATTGAGCCCTTAATCTCATGGCACACTGACAAAGTGCTGCAGTTGTCAAAGTCCATCATGCTGCTGGTGGGGGGCTTATACCCTACTAATAAAAGTCCCCCAAACTCCGTTGGCCCAACTGTGGACCATTCGCAGCTGAAGTATACTGGTTCAAAAGTGCTGATGTGGAGCGTAAAACTCTGGATTTGAATCACAAACAAAAAATTGATTGCAGAATTATTTTGTTACTTCATTTTATAGTACATTACAAGTGGGTTCTTCATAATCAAAGTGCTGGTGGGTCAGATTAGATTGTTATTTCAAAATCATGTTTTGACCTTTGCTGTAAATGCATAATTTTCTGTGCAACTGCTCTTTGAAGGTGGTGTTTGGTTAAACTTAAGAATTCCAAAAATATAATTTTAAAGCAGTGCTAATGTAACTGCTGAATTGAATGACTACATTTCTTGAACACTGGCAGAAATGTTCCCTCTAATTTTCAGTAGGGTGTGTGCACAAAAAATATTAGCCGTGCAGCTTTTGAAGGAAGGTTAAATTTTTGTGTGCCACATAATGACAGTTGGAGTTACATACTTTTTACTACACGTCAGAAAACAATATGAACATTTATTACAATATGTACAATACAATATAATGTATGAAAGAAGATAATGAGTTTACATTGTTATTGCCATTAGTCATTGTCAAAATTTTGTCAAAATGACAGTTGTCTTCGTCAAAAACTGCCAAAGTCAGGCTGTGTGCACTTTGTAGATATTTGTGTGTGCTAGTTCACCGAGTTGTGTGCGCATACACACACAGCTTAGAGGGAACTATGAGTTATGTGTGATCTTATTCTGTTTGTTATGCTTTAACACACTTTTTTGGACAAATGGATTAAAACTTACCTCTCTTCCCTTCTCGTTCTTTTGGTTTACATGCAGTGATGGGCTTCAAAGAAATTAAGAACCGGTTCTCTGTCCATCTGGCAGCCACTTTTAAATGGCTATTTTTAAACTTTATATGTACTATCTTTTGTTAAGAACCGGTTCTATAGAGTAGGTGCGAACCTGCTGGTGCCCACCTCTGTTTACATGTTAAACTGAAAGGAAATTGATTGATTGTCAATTTCTATAAAGACTATACAGCAATGATTCTTGAGCATTTCAGTGCCATATCTAATTTTAGTGCCATGTCAACTTCCAAAGGGGGTCCCAACCCGCAGTTTGAGAACCACTGCTATAGAGGCTGAGTTGCTGTTGCTCATGGCTCATAGCCCTTTTCATCACTGCTTGTGTTTCCTCTGAGCAGATGCTGGCAGCTTGTGCCAAGTGTTATCTGATCTGGTTTTTACATTTCTGTTTTAAAAAGTATATTATGCTAATGTAGCAAATGAGCTCAGATACAAACTTCTGCTCCTCCATTGCAAGTTAGCAACGGTGTTCCACTTACCATCACAGGCTTAGAGCAGGATTTGAATGAAGTGCACTCATATTTTGGCACAATTTGTTTTTTTTTTTGCGTCAACAACGAACTTTGCTAGCCAAAGACCGCAGAAAATGAATAGATCAGAGAATGAGTGTGTGTGTTTGTGTGTGTGTGTGTGTAGAGAAAGAGCATGAATGTGGGTAATGGTAATTCATTCTAATTCATGGTGCCTTTTTCAGTACTGGCCTTAATTTTGTGTTTGTTTGTCTTGTACTATTATATGAGCATACAAGGCACACAACAACAATTTGAGATCTTGTGTAAGCCTTTTCTTTTTTCATGGCTATGCTGCAGTCAGCCGTTGATCTTAACTCTATTTAAGGCACTATTGATATTACTAATAACCACGCAGGAACATTTTCATTAAAAAGCAATAGAACGCACAAGCTGAGGAGTCCAATTTACTGAAGCAATTAATTATAGCACCAATGCTTCTGGGGAGAAAACTCATCTCCAGGGGATTCGGAGATACAGTGCACTTGGAACAGAAGGTTGCATCCTCAACAGGTACTTGCACACGCAGAAGGGATTGCACAAAGCTCTTGTGGGCAAAAAAATAAATCTGGACTGCACTCTGCACTTGTGTGCAAGATGTTCGCAGGATCTTGCATGTAGTCTTGCTTCTGTAATCATTTGTGGAACAACTCAAAATGTGGCCTCACATCCATGTGCATTCCAGTGTACCCACACACCATGCTGCAATGCAGCAACACACAAATGAGCTATTCCGCGTCCTATGGGAGTTTTGTGGTTGTTGCCGCTTTACCCGAAGTGAAACCACAACAGTGCTATGGGTCAGTTCTGACCTGTGCCAGCAGTATAGCTGGTGCCAATCTGAGCTGATCCTTGGAGGTAGATCAAGTTCAGGAAGGGGCTTTCGTTTCCTGGGTCTACTTCTTTCAATTTGCCCACCCCACCTCAACCCTGTTCCATGCCCTCCTCCACACCCCTATTTTGGACTTACCTGATCTAGTGGCTGTCCGATGGCCACCCACTAGTGCAGACCACCCACTTTCCAGAGTCTTTTTGATAGCGCACACTAACAGAACATGTGATTATGCCATTCAACGATGTATAATGGTGGTGAAGCATTGATGGTTGGTGACTTGACAGAAGTGTATTTAGGTGAAGAAGTGTCTTAATTTTTTGGTCTTTTAGAAGGTATAGAATCCTAGGCTATTGATTCTTAGAAACTTTTTGATTTGGAAAATGTGGTTACTTTACCAGATTTATTTTTTTCCACAGTTTGGTTCAGTTTTGACAGCTCGCTGGTTTGTCCGCAAAGAGAGCTTTGGCTTATTTGAAAAGGAAGTCCCCGTAGTTTTGTTGCTAAAAGAAAATAGCTAGAAAAAGTCTTTTGTATTTGCAGATATTTGCGAGTGCTTTCCTTGTTGCGTGGATACTAGTGTATGTATGTGTGTAACACCCTTCACTGCTAATGAGATCAACATGGATGAATAATTCCCAATGTTTTCTTTCTTTAAAGGAGAAAACAGTGCTTTGAAACATATGCATATGCTTATTTTTAAGGAAATTATTTTATTGAACTATAGATGTGCTTGTCTGCTAGAGAGGTTGGAAGTTGCAAAAAATGCATTAATTAGCCCATATATAAGGGGTATAGTGCAGAATTATTTTCCCCATCTTATTAAGGCTACAATCCTAAAGATACTTTCCCAGGAGTAAGACTCATTGAACACAATGGGGCTTACTTTTGAGTAGACTTGGTAAGGGTTTTGCTCTAAATTTCTTGATGAATGATATAAGGATCCATTCTTGGATGCAGGCATGCATATGTGTAAGACATGGCTTCATTAGTGGAACCTGCAGGTTCATCCATCAGTTGTTCCAGCCTTTAGGAGTCCATGGACCACTCAGGCAAAAATTGTCATTTTTTTTGGACCATATGAAGTTCTGATTGTGGGTGAAGTCCATTCTTCACCATCTCTTGTGGTCCGTCTCCTGAGTGGTCCATAAGCAGTCCTTCTCCTGAGTGAATGCCCCTCCATGGATACTAGAGAGGGCAAAGAATGGACAGCCCACAATCTCAGCCAGTACTTCAGCCGACACCACAAGTAAATGGTCATTGGTGGAGTACTTGCTCCACAAGATGTTGAAAATGATCAAAAGCAATAGTTTGGGGTTTTTTTGTCCTGTGTCCTCATGGACTACCTCGAGAGGTGGTCCACCTTGAAGATCACCTTGAAGATCAGTTGGGAACCAGTGTTCTAGATCAGTGGTCTCCAAACTAGACACTGCTGCACATCAAATAACCCCTCCGGCACCCAGGCAGCCTCCTATCTCTGCCTGTTTGCCTCACTACACCAGCCATATCTACCCCAAAATTCAAAGCCTGCTGTGGCAAAGAAACATGGAAGTGGCTAGGCAGTACAATGTTTGGAGATGAGAAGAGGCACAACTAGGAGGCTGGCAGGCCTCCGTCAGTCTTGAAAGACTATGGTATCATGCTCGGTGCTGCATATGCTGCATGTGAAGCATGAAAGCCTGGGTTGGATTGTTATGGAGGATAGGCTGTTACCCAAGCAGCAAATTCCCCCCTCTCCACGCCACTGAATTAGTCCAATGGAAAGGCAGAGCCAATACGATTGGATCCAGCTGGCGTCGCAGAGCTGGGCTAAGGACAGGAGAAAACCCTGTCTTGTGGGGCCGACCCGGGTCTCGAACCCTGGCCTGCTAGTTAACACGCACAGCGTCTTAACTGCTTGCGCCACCCACAGGCTACCTAGTGAAATATTAAGGGAAAGGATTGTCACAAGCATCAGTTCCAGTTTACAAGCTGGTCTAGATTGTGAGCCTATCCAGCAGGGAAAGGGTGGCTAGTCCTAACACACCTAAGGGTGTATCAAAGGGTGGCTAGTCCTAACATGTTGTTTTAAGATCTTTTAAATTTTTTAACCTGTATGTTTGACTTGTTTGGTTTGTTTATCCTGTTTGATGCCAATAAAGGTTTATGATGATGATGATGAAAGGTCAAGATGGTTCAATTCCATTTGATTCCATTTAAACATAGAGTTGGGACTGGAATTAGGTAGGCATACGATAAGGGCCAATGAAGACTGGATGACTTAGCCAATGCATAGTCTCCGAAGCTGTTGCCTCTGATGAGATTTATCTCCTCAAGGATCCCTAGTCCTCATCACAAACACAGAACAAACCCAAATGGTGGTAGCAGCAGGTCAGCCTTAAAAGTGGAATCCCTCACAGTGTACAATACTAACAAGCTGTTTTTCATGCTTGTGGTCCCTTGGAGCATTATAAAATAATATTTCTGCGCTATCTTCCTTCACACCTAAAAGAAAAGTCAGAGCTGATTCAGAAACCGGTGGTTGCCTCGAAATGTCCAGCTGTTACAGGGGTAGCACCGGTTTCAAGCATTTTAATGCATTTCAGTGCATCATTAGTAAACCTAGCATGAAAATTACTGGTGGAAATCTTCTCTTGTCTCTGCTTCTTCGTGAGTGATGATTAGGAAAAAAACTGAGCTTTGCGTGCATTTGATTTTCAGCGAAGTGTGACTGTCATGTTGGGAACATTGACAAAGCCCCCTCTCACTACCTGGTTGTAACGTGCTCTCTTGCCTACCTTTTTTATTTTCAAAAGTACACTGTTCATCAAAGTCGTGGGACAAAGATGGGATCCTTTTGGGTTTGGTGTCATTTTTGTGGCTTTTATTGTGCCTTCGCAGTCTTCTCTGTCAGCAGGATGTCTTCATTCTCTGTCTTGTCACAAGGCTAGAGTGTGCACATCACACAAAGCTGCCTTGGGTGGACTCCATGTGGCAGTAGGCAGGATGTCCCTCACAATTTAGCTTTTTTAATGAGATCCATTAATGAATGTTCAGAGCAAAATCTAAAGCAGAGCAAGAGTCTGCCTTGTTGGCTGCAGCAGCCCATGGTGACTGATGCATTGCCAAAAAGCAGCTATTTTTTAATTTTTGGCTGAACCACGGTGTTGATAAACATTCATTTTTAAAGTAAAAGTAACTCTTTCTCAAGTTGTGACAATATGCTTTTATGAAGCAGGCTGTGAATATATGCACACATTCGGATGCCTAATTCTAACTCTTTTTGTTTTCTTTCCACAGCATGCAAGAGGCTCCAGTACTTCAGCTTTTTGATCAAAGTAAGTGATAATAGAGGTATAACCCAATCATCAGCATTTTTTTTAATCAGCGATTTTGTCTCAACACAAATAAGTTTGGTTTTTAAAATTAAAAGATAAGAGCCCCTAATGGCTTAAAGTCACCCTGCTTATCTTGGTAACGTGGCAGGCAATTAAGCTTTCCTGAGAAGTGCTTCTCAAAAATGACAAGTTCTCAAATGCAGCCAATCAAAACTGTTGGTGGGAAATTGCCATGTTGTGTTTGATGGAATCCAGTTCCATATGCTTTGATTTATCACGTTGGACTTTTCAACCAAATAACTTAACAGGGAATTTGCTCCCAGAAATAAACCAGAAATAAATTTGTAGGAAATATAGGAGATATTAAGATGTTTGCTGTGGCTCGTCTTTGTTTTATTCTCTACCATTTCAGTGGAATGCATAAAATTGATTCCAATATTTTAAGTGTAAAATCTCTTTTTATACAAAATATTGTTTTATTAAAAATTAATTGGATGGAGCTCATTCTGTGATGACTTTTGGTCCTCACCCAACATTGTATGCTCTTCTGTGCATATGGTCAATGAACTATGTTTGGAAGGGGCCAGTGATAAGTCTCAATATATACCACTTGCTTAGCCTGTTGTTTACCCTTGCATTTTTCCTTTGTCAAATTAACCGCCATTGGGAGTACCAGTGTGAACTGGGTCATCATAATAAGGAGTATTGGGGGATTTGAACCTTCCCTCTCTTCATTCTGACACAATCTATCTCTTGATGATCAGGGACATTAAGTTGATTGTGTGAGCGGCACAAGAAAATTGAAATGAAAAATTGGGTTTTATATAACTGATGTAAAATGAACTTATCTAGATGTTCTAAGTCACATGCTAAATCACATCCTGTTACATGCTGCGTGCAGTCCTAACAATTTAAGCTGGCCTAACTCACATAGCATATCTTTCCGTGGTGGTTTTGGAAAACCTATGTATGCATGTGCACTGGCCAAACCACCCCAGGAGTGGGGAAGAAGAGCCTTATGGTGCTTGTGTGACACCCCCAAGTCCACACAGCTTATGCTGGGATTTATGCCAGCCTAACTGGAGATTAGGATTGCAGCTACTATCTTCTTCAATTGGTTTCATATGCATTAATTGACTTTACTTACCTCTAGATGTTTTGCATACTATATGAATGAACCTTCAGGAAAGCTGTGTGATGTCCTGCCTTTTTTAAAACTTGAGGTGTGATTTGTGTTTTTCTGTGTATGGGAGTTAAAGTTAAGCATCGATGTTTTGAGTGACATTATGAGCATATCGGTACCTACAAGGGGATACCTGCGCTCACTGTGAGAATAGGATATTTTTCATAGCTATGGTTCAGAATCAAGCCATCTGCTCTCTGGCCTAGAAAGCAGATGGCTTGATACCTGGATTGGTTACTAAGACCATACAATTATCTCTTTAGTTTTCACCGAATGCCCCTATGGTCCCCTGCAAGGTTCTTTCCACAACAGGGTGATTCTTTGCTGTTGTCACTGTTTTTATAAACTAAGTACTATTTCAATATTGGGGTTTTCCCTTAAACCTCTAGTGTCCCTTAAATAATTCAAATTTATTTATTTATTTAGCATATGGCAATTACAATTGCTGGGAAATCCTTTGTGAGATCCAGTAGCCGGTTAAGTATAGACTGTTTATGCCTGGGGTGCAAGCTACTCTACGTTGTTCTATAGGCAGCTCGTAGAACTCTTCTCTTTCCAGGTGGAATCCTTCATAGCATGGTCATCATCACTTCTGGTATCAGGGGATGCTTTCAATCTTCCAGCAAAGCCTAGACTTACAAAAATGGGAATATCGTTTCTCTTTGTGATACAATCCAGAGTAACTATGGGAGCGCGTAAGAGACTTTATGTGCACCTGTAGTTACTGCACCACCTAGTGAAAACCTATGGGACATTCATATTGTAATCCAGAGTAAATTGTTCTTACACCAGAGCAAAGACTCCCCGTAGTTACTCTGGATTGCACCCTAAGTGACACAAATTGCAACTGATCTTTCAGGTCTCCACTGGTTTGCAAGTATCTTACATGAAATTGGTATCTCCTCTACCTTACATGAAATCACATAGCTAGGGTGGAGGGAATCTTCTGTTCTCCATATTCTCACTCAGAGTATTATTGTACCATGTACCAATTTATTTGGTATATGGAGAAAAAAGAAACACACAGTTTGAAAGAAAATCAATAGAATTCATGGCATTTTATCTATACCTCTCACCTATTGAAAATTTCTAAGCAGATTCGAAGCTTTTAGATTCTTTTATACTATAAATGAAAATTGTTTATTTTTGTAACAACAAAAATAAAGTCCGGTTTTGTAATCTTAGGAGATTTTTCTCACAATTGGATAAAATTTTTATGATATACCTTTCTGAGACTCAAAGGTGCCTTTACTACCCAGATGGAAAGCATTCAGTACTGGTGATATTTGCAACAGCTAGTACATTAGCTAAAATATATATCAAATATTTGCATTAAGAATAATGAATACTATTTGCTGCATACAAGAAGAGGCATGATATGCGTTATACTCTGTTTTTTTAAATCCACCACAACCATGTTGGGATAACCTCTGAATAAAGACCTTGAGAAGATTGATTAGTGCTCTGATCTCCTGTGCACGGCACCAATTAAGCCCTATTCACATAGTGGAATCTGTAATGGCAGAGAGCATCAAGAAGCACTCTTTCAAACAGGAATAACCTTGGGAGCATTTAGAAGTAGTTCAAGTGAAAAAGAAGACTCTAGGGAAATTACTCAGTACTACAACTGTATAATTAAACGGAATTCAGATTCCGAAGTGCTAAGTCCAAAGGCAGCAGAATAGGGCCCAGTTTTCTTGGATAAAAGTGTACAAGAGATGTACAGTGTATCTACTATATATATATACTTTAGACAAAGATACCTGCGTCCCCGCTTTCCAAAAATTATTGTACTTCCCACTTCTGTTGAGAACTATTTGTAGTGTCTTAATGCAAGATTAATACAACGGATTAAGTGCTTTCAGCACAGGAAAACACACAATGGCTTGATACATTCCAACAAATGCTATTTTCTTTATTGTGGTTTTCTTTGGCATTTGACTTTATGATACAGAAACTAATTCTGTGTGGGCAATAATCAAGCAAGACTTCAGAAACTTGCTCTCAAATCTTGGTTTGGATCAGCTAACAAGACTTGCTGTAGGCTACGCAAAGCATTCTTACTCCTCCGTGCCTGACAGGATTGGCCGAGCAGTGAACTCAATTTTGCTTGCGAGCTTAGGCTCTGGAGTTGTGATGCAGCCTTGCGTGAGACAGCTGTTGCCCAGGGTTTGTTTTTGTGATTATGTGCAACCTTGTATCTTATTGTACAAGTGATTGAGAAATATGAAGAAATATGTCGCGGAACCAGCGGTCGGCATGTCAATTATGTAGAAGTAAGTTAAGATTGAAAAGGTTTCAGAGAGCAATTCTGAAGGTACTAAAAGCAAAAGTGCTGGCATTGTACCTTACGTACATTTTAGTGCCTTTTTGGTACAGAGAATGGTATAAAAAATTTATCTTCTGACAACTCTAATATTGGGAAGACAGAAAGCTCTCTTGTACTGAGTCAGACTGTTGGTTTAAGTGACTCAGTATTTCTCCTGCATTCTTGCCATCTGTGCTTGGCATTAGCAGGGATTGAACCTGGGAATTTCTGCATGCAGAACATGTCCGCTGTCATTAAGACATGGTTCTTCCCTATCTTGGTTGAAAGAAAATAATTTTTAATGCCAATAAAGGTTTACATGAAATGTAAACATGAAAATAATTTGTCCAAGAAGCTGAAGTCATGAGTTCAGATGCAAATCTGGTGCACCAAATTAGCTTATGCACGTACTATATACAACACTTTGCTTTTCATTACCTAACAGTAATGAATAATAACAGCAATAAACAGCAAAAGAATATAACACTTATATTCTTTTGCTGTTTATTGCTGTTATTATTCATTACTGTTTTCCTCAGTTAGTTAAAGGATGACTGCATTTTCCTTGATCTCACATTGCTTTAATGTTTTCATTCATTACATTAAACATTGCATTAAACATGTACATCAAACATTAATGTTTCATTCAAGCCAAGGTAGTCTGTGTGTTAGCAAAATTATCTTTCAGTCAACATTGGATAAATGGAAACAAGATGGAGAAATTCATAAGGATCAAAGTGAAATGTTCTCTCTGCTTCCTACTCACTCTGTTGATCTTGAAGAAAATATCTTGAGGGCCCAGTTCTAGCCATCTTCCCAGCACTAATGCTCAGGTTGCAATGGAGTCCTGAGATAAGGGAACAAATATTCCCTTACGTTGAAGATGTCTTCTTCACTGCTCTCTCACTTTCCAGTGTGGCTGCATTAGTGCTGGAAAGTTGGCTATGACTGAGCCCTCAGTGTCTTCTGAATGGCTTTTTATAACACTGAAAAATTGGGAAGTAGCAATGGCCAACTACTTTCTGATCTCCTGTTACCAAATGTTTCCTGCCGCAAGCATATAAACCTGTAGATAACATGCATACTTATGGTTTTTCACATGTGTGTGGAAACCTCATCTCATGTGCTATGTACATACTCATACACCCTCTGCCAAAACATAATTTCCTTAAAGACATGAGTTTGTGTATGGTTATCATGTCACATTTTATATGTTTGCTAGAGGAAATCTGACATATTTGTTGAATTAGGTGTGTGGCTGCTTTTTGCAAGAGAACTTTAAGGGAAGGTAAGAATGCAGCCAGAAGGTTTTCAGATATCATATTGTTATTATTTCTGACATACGTTTCAGTTTTTGATGTCTTTGATCTTGTTTCCATGGGTTGTCTTCAACAGCAGATAGTGCCTTTCAGTTCTGTTTTCAGTGAGGATTCTTGTCTCTTTTTACAGCAAGGCCTTTGCAGTGACTCATCTGAGATGCAAACAGGCAATTATTTCTGTGTACAGTATCATGCCTGATTTGTTTTCTATTTTTATATAAAACACGTTTGCAATACAGAAGATAAATACTTAGAAAAAAAATTAAAAAATTGTTTGCCTCAGCTGGAAGAGACAGAGGAAATAAAGCAAGCTGCAAACAACATTTGCAACTTAAGCCTCAGTCCATTGCCTGAAGTATTGTATACTTGCAACCTAGCAATGCAGGACAGATTTCAGGGATTATGCTCAGATTAAATGTCAACAAGAGCTGAGCTCTGGCGAAATGCCGGTGAGGTCATATGAGGAAAACCAGAAACTTTCACAGTTTAAACTAACATGGATTTAATTTGGTGTCCCCAGTGTATTTTATGAGCTAATGATTTGGGTGATATTTCTGCCAACTACATCATTAGTAATTTACAGGAAGACTACAGGTGGTTGTGGCTACCTATGTGGCAGCTCTACTGTGCCAGCATTTTTTCCAAAACTGTATTTTCAGGAATTAAAATGATACTATTGTCCAGGAAAAGCATGGCACAGAGGATGGATTCCTTTAAACTAATATGAGAATTTAATAGCGAGGGGAATGTTTTATAATCAGAATTGCATGGTTTTAATTTTGTATACAGTACTAACATAGCTTAGTTGCCTGAAATCTTTTAAACCGTTGGTTCCCAAACTGTTGGGTTGTAACCAGTGGTGGGATTCAAATAAATTAACAACAGGTTGTATGTCCTATTAACCTAAATTAACAACAGGTTCTATGTCCCATTAGTAACTGGTTCTCAGAACCAGGCGCTTATTAGCAAAGGGTTCTATAGAACCTGTGAGAACCCCCTAAAGCCCACCACTTGTTGTAACCCCCTGGCCAGGAAGAACTTATCTGTGGCCCATTAAGGGGTGCAAAGGGGTGCTGAGAGCCCTGAATATGTTTCTCTGAGGCTCCCCTGACCTCAGAATCTGCCACTGGGCTCCTTAAATGACCCTTCTAGCCATGACATCACTTCTGGGGGGTCCCAGACAGATGGTCATTCTCAGAAGGGGGCCCTGGGCTGAAATGTTTGAATACCTCTGCCATCTAAAATGGAGGACACGGTGCTTCTACCTTTAACTGTTGCATAAAAGAGGGAATTTAGGCAGGTTTAGCTCAACATAGAAGGGTTTAAAAGCAGCACCTGCCAAAAATTCCCTCTTCTATACAATGCTTAAAAGGTAAAAGCACTCTGTACTCCATTCTATATGGCCACCCTGCCTAAGTGTGCAATCCTAACTTCCAGTTAGGCCGGCCTAAGCCTCGACATAAGTCCTGTGCTGACCTGGGGGTGTCACCATAGTGCTGTAAGTCACTTCTGCGCCACTCCTGGGGGAAGCTTAGGCCAGTGCATAGACATGCGTTTACCTCCCTACATCACCTCAGGAACAGAAAGACCTATGAGTTGTACCAACCTAAATTAGGATTGCACCCTTAGTTATTGCTCGGTGAGAGGGGGTGAAAATTACTTCTCCTGTTTACCTTTTTTAAATCTCTGGTTATTGCCATACTGCTCCTTCTGGTGGCAGAAAGCCACCCTCTGCCCTCCCCCCCAAAAAACCCCTCAGAATGGTGAAATGATATAGCCCTGTTGGCTGATGAGGTGGAAGAAGGAGGAAGTGGTAATGAATGCCATTCCTTCCCCTACACCTGCACAAGTACACATCAGCACAGGTACCCCTTTATTTCTACCCCATTTATGCCTCCGATTGAGCATCTTGCTGTACAGCTGTGTCTGGGACATCTAGAGTTATCCATATGGGCCTCTAAGAGCCTTGAGAAGTATCTGACCTACTCAAACCCTAACACAACCTATAATTTGCCGTGAGCAGTGAATTGGGACATTTTTTCCCCATATGATGGTACTTGTTTGTTTAAATGACTGCTTTTGGGTAGTTGACAAAGTATCTGTGGCTGTTCCCGAACTCATATTTCTTTAGGCTATTTATTTTTTAAGGTTAGATTTGGGGATTCATTTTATGCATCTTGGTTTAGTAAAATGAGTCTGTCATTAAATATGCACACATTGGGAACTAAGGATGTTCGGTATGTATGGCTAGATTAAATTAAGTAACCAGCTTCTGAAATGCGAGCACATGTGACAATGCAAATACAAATCCTGTCTTCCTCAGATGAAAAACAAGGAGATAAATTACGCATTTCTTTCATCCCTAGCAATTCTTGATTATAGTGGAAGAAAACTGTTGCTGTAGATCCTCCATTTCTGATTCATTAATCTTTGCAGGTCCAAAGAAGGTCAATTTTTGGCCAAGAACCAAGAAATCATACTTTTTTTTAGAAATCATACTTATTTCTTCTGAAATCTTGGGCATTTGATTCACACTGAAAGACAAGTTGAAGGGAATTTTGATATAAACAGTGTTTCTTATAGAAATTTAGTTGTATTAAGTTGTTGTAATATTAGTTGTAATAATATTTGTTTCAGGATGATTTGCAGTACTTCCAGGAAAGACATACAGCTCAGTCCTAACCTGTCACAGCCTTCCCAATGGGGCTACTTCATTCTACATTAGAGAAAACACTGGTGCAAATGTAAGCAGTGCGGTGTGATGCTGTACTACTTGGGAGAGTATTGAGATCTAGCCAAACCCTACAATCCAGAGTAGCTACGGGAGCACATAAGAGACATTACGTGCACCCGTAATTACTGCACCACCTAGTGAAAAACCTATGGGAAATTCACATTACAATCCATAGTAAATTTTTCTTACACCGGAGCAAGGACTCCCCGTAGTTTGGATTGTGCCCTAAGTGTTAGAGGCTGGTCTCATCCCCCTTCTGGGACCAGACTGCAAAATAAGGTGTGTGTGACATGCAAGAAAGAGGCATGCAAGAAAATTTCCCCCATCCCTACTGGTAAGAGTGAGGTTAGGGAAATTTTTCCTGACCTCAAAATAGATGATCCAAACCAATTCTCTACCAATATTCTACCAAATAGATGATACCAAACCAATTCTAGCCTTCACTGATTCAGGCTACAGTCCAGTATACACGGTTACCTGGGAAGGAGTTTCACAGAAATAAAAGAATTACTTCTGAATATACATTTATAGGTTTCTGCTGTTGGACCATTCAGAAAAGTATACTCAGAGAGTCCTCTATTCACGGATAATATTTCAGCATATACCTGTTCCTAAAGCTGTTCAGGAATGTTGCTTACCAGGGCGGTGGGATTCTAAATTTAAACCAAACACATTTACAAAAACAAATCATACTTGTAAAAGAGAATTTTGTCTTAATTTGAGACTAGAAGAGGTTTTGGCAATCAATATTAAGTACATCTGTTGCTTAGAAACCTTCAGTGTTTTTAGCTGATTCAAGCTGAGTATAAACGAGAGTATGGGCACAATCCAGAGTAACTATGGGGAATCTTTGCTCCAGTATAAGAACAATTTACTCTGGATTGCAATAAGAATTTCCCATAGGTTTTCACTAGCTGGTGCCATAACTACGGGTGTACGAGTTATGGTTTGTGTGTACATAATATCTCTTATGTGTTCCCGTAGTTACTCCTGTAGGTATGTTTTAAATTTTAAATTCAAATTGTTTCATTTCTTTTTTTTCTGGTGTTCACAAGTTCTTGTATATTATTCCTAGAGTACCCGAGTTGGATACTGATGCCACCAGAATACTGACCTTTAAAAAAGCAGGAGGAAAAAGTTTCTTGCTGGGGTGAAGCCTGTTGGTAAAAAAGCAAAGGCCCAGAATAATCCTTGCCAAAATAACCTTATACTCCAGGTTTTGCCTTAGGTAGACAGCTGGCAAACTGGGAACCATAAAGACATCACCACCACTGTAAATTTCCTCTCCAAAAGTTTTTAGATTTCAAAACCCGGTTGAGCTGTTGAACCGTTCTTTCAGCAGAAAGAATTTAGGTAAGATCAATTCATTTTACAAGAGCACTTGGCATTTAGCATGATACTTATTTTCCTAAGGTTGTGCCAAAAGAATGAGTGCCTAGTTCATAACTAGGCATGAGAAGACCTGAGCTGTGATACCTGTGTTATAAAACCCTAGTGAACATAGGATGCAATACTAGCCAATTTAGGCCAGTGCAACTCATCTGTCTCCCGCATTCCCATGGTGGTGTAGGGAGGCCAGTGCATGTCTGTGCATTGGCATAACCCTTCCAGGAGTGGCACAGAAGTGTCTTATGGCACTTTCAAGACATCTCCAGCCCACATAGGACTTGTGCCATGAGTTATGGCATCATTCCCTAAATGAGCTACCAATTAGAATTCACTAAATGTTCACTAAATTCAGTTCACTAAATTGTAGCCCCTTCCTCTACCTGTAAGCATCATCTTTTAACATGTATTGCAGTCGCATGATTCAGCACTCATTTCAAGTTGAAGTGGTCTCAATGGAGCTTAAGAAGGTGTAATTTCCCTCACTTTGAGAAATAGGAGTGTTCAGTATTGGTATCATTATTATCAAAAGTTAAGGGCTGTGGGTGGCGCAAGCAGTTAAGACGCTGTGCCTGTTAACCAGCAGGCCAGGGTTCGAGACCGGGGTCGGCCCCACAAGACAGGGTGAGCTCCTGTCCTTAGCCCAGCTCTGCGACGCCAGCTGGATCCAATTGTATTGGCTCTGCCTTTCCATTGGACTCATTCAGTAGCGTGGAGAGGGGGGATTTGTTGCTTGGGTAACAGCCTATCCTCCATAACAATCTAACCCAGGCTTTCATGCTTTGCATGCAGCGTATGCAGCACCAAGCAAGATACCATAGTCTTTCAAGACTGACGGAGGCCTCCTTTTTTTAATTATCAAAAGTTACGGTATATGAAAGCCATAAATATTGTGCAGCTGTGGTAATTCAATTCATATTAAATATCATAATTACCTATGTTTTCTAGAAAAATTCTCAATAGATTTGTCTGCTTATGAAATTTTGTCATCCTTTTTAATGTCCTTCCACCACGTTGTGTTGATTTTTGCTCAGCATTTTACATTCAGTTGTTGCATCCATTTATTTGTTCTATGCTGTTGGTTGGAACAGGTGTCCATGTGTTTTCCTGCTGCATTCTCTTGTTTTGAGTACAGGTATTTATATTTTCTGCTAACATGTTCAAGATTACCTTATGTTATTGTTGTGATACCATAAATGGTTAGCTGCCATGGGCATCATCAATTTGAAATGATGGAATACAAGTGCTTGCATAAATTAAGACTATAAGAGGCTGAATTTTGCTTGCTGCCATATAAAAATTAGAAATAACACAGTCTCTGCCTTTAGGCTTACAATCTACAGGTGAAGACATGACACATTGAGAAGGAAAGGAAACTAAAAGCAAAGAAGAATCAATTGGGGAAAAACCAGGGTTTTCTCACTGCCAAAATCAGTTCCCTTTCTTGTGAATGAACAAGTCCGTGGCTGTTGGATCAGTTGTTTAATATACACATTTATCATGTTATTGTTAGGCTGTATTTGTGTAGCATGAATTTATATATCTACACTGTTATGGAGCTGAGCATTTCAATCTGTTCTATATTTAGGCCTTCCAGCCCTCTTGGATTGGACTGGAATCTAGTCATCAGATCTTAAGAGGGTCTCCAGGAATTTCTAACATCACACTATAGAAAAAAAATCTGCAGGAAAAGATTCAGTTGCGGATGCCAACCCTGGCTGTAGTTAGGTGCACAAAAGTTCAGTGTCATTTGCTGTGCCTTGCACTGTAGATTATATTTCTTCTTTAAACAAGATCATTATGTTTTGTGATGGCTGTCCTGTCTGTGATGACATAGAAGTTAGAGATTGCTTAGATTGTAAGAAGATTGTAAAAATGAATTACTGGCTTTTCATCTTTGGTGATGTGTACTCTGCTTCTGGTTTGGAATGCTTTAGGCAAGTTTGAATGTTCAACAAATATAGGGTGCAATCCTAACCAGTTTAGGCCAGCATAACTCACCTGGCCTTTCTGTGATTGTGTGGTGATATCAGTGTATGTTTGTCCACTAGCCTAACCACCCCTAGGGTGGGGCAGAGGTGCTTTACGGCACTTTTGTGACACCCCCAGGTCAGCGCAGGACTTATGCTGAGGCTTATGTCATCCTAACTGCAGGTTAGGATTGCAGCTGTAACTTTTGTGATCAGTTACAGAGTATGAAGCAAACTTCCGTTTCAATGAGCATCTTTTGTCATGAGTGATTTCTCTCTTTTTAGTAACTGGTAACCTCTGATTGGGCGCAAGTGGGTGCGCAAGTGCAACCTCTGGGTGGCGCAAGTGGTTAAGACACTGTGCCTGTTAACCAGCAGTCCAGGGTTCAAGACCCAGGTCCCCACAAGACAGGGTCAGCTCCTGTCCTTAGCCCAGCTTTGTGACGCTGCTGGAACCAATCATAATGGCTCCACCTTTCCATTGGACTATTTCAGTGGCGTGGAGAGGGGGGATTTGCTGCTTAGGTAACAGCCTATCTTCCATATCAATGTATCCAGGCCTTTGTGCTTCGCATGCAGCATTGAGCATGATACCACAGTCTCTGATAAAACTCATTCCCCTAGAGGGCCTAGAACCACTTTAAGGAAGTAAAAACTCTGAGCATCAATATAATTTGTGTTTCTCCTTTTTGATTAGTATCTTCAGGGAGGCAATTTGCACTACAGAAGTGACCTGGGGAAAAAGGTTTTATTCCCCCTCCCGTGTGTCACAAGAGGTGTGTGGGCTGCTCTGAGTGATGCACATTGCGTGGTGAGGGGTAACACTACTACCAGCAAAAATTTTACACCTTGATATTTTTGAATAATGCACATCATTCTGTGTAGATTTTCATGCCAAATGCAATGAAACAAACCATCTTGAAATGTAGCAAAAAACCAGAAAAACAGTTGGACATGTGGTGATCATCAAGCCCACCGCTTCCTTTAGTTAACCTCCTCCCATGCAGGAGGTCAATAGTGCATCCTTTTTAATGTCCTTCCTTTTGACATTCTTCACATAGAGCCAAGATGAGGTGCTGATGCAGGTGATGCAAACCCATGTGATACTTCTGTTCCTCTCCACTATTTCCCTGTGTCTGACCTTGATGAGGAGGCCTTACAACTGCTTTTAGAAAAAAAATAATATTGTGAAATCCAGCCTCCCACATAACTTCTAATTTAGTCCTGTGATACCACATACACAAACCGGTGTCAATGAAGTCATTTGATTCTGCCTTATTTTATTCTGTTAACTATCTTTTCACTGAATTCTATTCCCACCCCGTTTCTTCCATAAACATCTCCTGTAATAATGACCATACACAACATTTTGCCCTTTGCCAACCATCTGTTTGAAGCTTTGTATTCTAGTACAGTCACAATTCTGAAAAGAAATTGGGATAGTTTTCTATAGAGACTATAAATGTCTCTATAAGACAAGAACAGAATATAGAATGTGATGTGGCATATTTTAAACATTTACAGATGAATCATAATTTAATGGTCATACACTGTGCCTGTTAACCAGTAGGCCAGGGTTTGAGACCCGGGTCCACACAAGACTGGGTGAGCTCCTGTCCTTAGCCCAGCTCTGCAGTGCAACTGGAACCAATCATATCGGCTCTGCCATTCCACTGAACTATTTCAGTGGTGTGGAGAGGGGGGATTTGCTGCTTGGATAACAGCCTATCCTCCATATTAATCTACCCAGGCCTTTGTGCTTCACATAGAGCGTTGAGCATGATACCATAGTCTTTCAAGACTGAGGGATGTCAATGCAATTTAATGAACACCCAGTTCTCTGATATTGGAACATTGTATTCATTTGCATGTGTATACTTAATAATACTTTACTAAGTAGGAGTACCAATGATATCTCTCTTCATCAGTTTACTGTGAGACTGAAGTGGCAGACAGCAATTATCCAGCTTAAGAGTTTTGGCCAAGATGCTCCTCTTCTCAGCAATTAAAGTTCTGAAATCCCTTCCTTTCACTGCTTTGTTCAAATTATGTTGACAACGATCTGGTTTTCCCCTTTCATCTGCTTTTCAACTGCTCCCTTACTGCAAATTGAAGGCTCTCAACTTGCTATGACATTTCCTACAGAAAATTCAGGAGGATTCTTCTCCATTCTCATGCATCCCATTCTCTGGAGCAGAAATGATTTACAGTAAAAGGAAGATTAGTTAATAATACATAGAGCAACGTCACTGAAAATAACCAGAGCATGAAGCAGTGACAGTGTGTGTGTGCCCTCTAACTTCTACAGGCCGTTTCTAGCTCACTAGGTACATTGTGCTAAGCTTCACACAACATGATTGTCTGTCTGAGCAATGGCACATGCTTTTTTTATCAAAATCTAATTTTGATTATATTCCTGCCTACTTCAATTTTCTGATAATTGATCTTCAACTATAAAACTAGAAGACAGTGGTCCTTCTATTCTCCAGTGTAGAGAATATACTGGAGAATTATTATTATTATTATTATTATTATTATTATTATTATTATTATTATTATTATGGAGAATTTTATTATTATTTTCTAATAAAATAGAAAACTCAGAAGAAAGGGGTTTAGGACACTTGGAGCACAATCCTAACCATATCTTTTCAATAAAAAGCCTTTTGTTTCCAATGGGTTTTACTCCCAGGAAAAGGTCTTTAGGATTGCTAGGACACTTTAGGAAAGGGTCTTTAGGATTGTGTAAATCCTATACACACTTTCTTAGGAGTAAACACCATGGAACACAATACTTTTGAGTAGACATGCCTAGGATTGTGCAGATAGGGTGCAGTCCTAACCAATTTTGGCCAGCACAACTCATCCATCTTCCCATTACCATGGCAGTGTGGAAAGCCTGGCACATGTTTGTGCATTGGCCTAACCCTCCCAGGAGTGACACAAAAGTGCCTAACAATGTTTTTGTGACGCTCCCAGGTCAGCACGGGACTTATGGGAGGACTTGAGAGAGCCTAACCAGGGGTTAGGATTGTGCTGACAATAAGCTTTTTAATAGCTGAAAAGTAAACCGCTCGGTACATCTGGATGATGTTATGGAAACACTAGTGTAATGCATCAAATGAACTAGCAGGATTACATGTTTACTCTCTTTGAAGCATATGATATATGAGGGGGC
Organism: Cryptoblepharus egeriae; assembly: GCA_030015325.1. Lineage (NCBI taxonomy): Eukaryota > Metazoa > Chordata > Lepidosauria > Squamata > Scincidae > Cryptoblepharus > Cryptoblepharus egeriae. Next base: position 37,680,033 of record JAREYC010000004.1, on the reverse strand, counting down.
AGGATGAATAGCTCTGGTACATCCTAAATTGTATCTTCTTTCCTTGGCCTGATCTATCAACATAAGGCAATGTGGACTTGTGGCAGGAATATTGCAGGTGTAGATTCCAGTAACCCCATTGTGGCTGGATGGGATTACTTGGGTAAAGGGGATTAATGTCCCCTTACTCCATAGAAATCTCCAGCAGCTGAAATGCCCAAGCAGCCTGTAGCTTAACCTGTGTTAAGTGCCACATCATGACCCATGGGAATTTTGATAGGATTGGTCTATCCGCTACTGAACCTTTAAAGATAGGGTGCTGAACATTGGTAAGTACATGCTTACCAGAGGACTCCAGGCTCAATTCTTGGCATCTTCAGATAGGGTTAGATAACATCCTTGTCTGAACCTCTAGAGAGCAGCTTCCACTCAGGAAATGAGTGGAAGATGAACCAAAGATTAACAGAAGACAGAAATGTATGTTAGAATTTGGGGCAGGGTGAGCATCCAGAATGGAGGACAGAATGCTTCTACCCTTAACCACTGCATAGAAGAGGGAATTTAGGCAGGTGCTGCTTTTTAAAACACTCATACGATGAACTAAACCTGCTTCAATTTCCTCATCTATGTAATGGTTAAGGGTAGAGGCACTCTGTCCTCCATTCTATATGGTCACCCTGATTTGGGGGGCACTTTCAAATTACTTCTGCAGTACATTTATATTCATGGCTTCTGTGTTTTCATTACCTGGTTCTGTGTCCCAAACCTTGGTTCTGTGTCCCGCAGCCAGTGTCTGGTCTCCTGAGAGCCTCTGGTCCACTCTACTGCATCTGACCACAGTTGTGCTCTGGTTGTGTCCAGAGGGTGTTCTGAGTATCCCTGTTTCTCCAAATGCATTTGAGAAGCCTAATAACATCATGTGCTGGTTTCCCCCAAAACCAGAATTTTTTGGGAGGCTTTCTAAGAGTTGGGGAGGCCTCCGTGGCTCTGGGTGGTTTTAATGATGCTCAGGGTGGTTTTAATGTTGTACTGGTTCTATTAACTTCTATATATTTAAGTAAGCTGCTTTTGTAGGGGAAGAAGGGTCCTATTTGAGAGTGATCATCCTTTCTGTAGTGTGTATTGGTGTTTGGAGAAATTCTGGAACATTCTCTTATATTAGTTCATTCATCCAAATCTCATCTTAAAAGTACTTATTTCAATTTTATGTTTAAAATTTTTTTCAAGAGTTATTTCAAAGTACTTCAATATTTGAAAGTACTTATTTCAATTTTATGTTTAAATATTTTTTCTGACCCATAACAACACGTCAGATATTTGATGGGACCCTTTGACCAAAAGGTTTGGGGACCCCAGCTTGAAACCAAAACAGCGTGAGTACATTGAAAAGTTGGATCTTGGGACTCTGTTGAAGAGTAGACACTTCTGATGTTGCAGCATGAGCCCTTAGGTTGGAATATTATAGTTTTGATCATGTACCAATTCATGTACCATTGAAATATTCTTTTACATTGTAGCTGATGGCAAATTCCAGATTCATGCCCAATTCTGTTCTTGCAGTTCAAGAAACAAACAAGAATACAAACAGGAAGTGCTTAAAAATGAATAATTTACCTGGAGCAAGTGGCAGCAGGCAGAACTGCTGCTTGTTTTTCATGGTCCTGCAAAATCTCTCTTATGCACTAGACTAGATGGAAGAAAACAGCTTCTGTTTGCTGAAGAGTGGAGTGTTGCCAGAACTGAGTCCCTTCATGCACACCTTCAAGGGGTTAGGGAGTCATTAAATGACTTGGCAGACTCAGGATTTTCACCTCTGATAGGACAAGGTCCAAGTAGTTATCCAAGGCTTGCCATGTATATAGATCTCTTTCCAGCTATTTTATATAAACTTTGGTGAGGAGGAAACTGAAAATAATGTGTGGCCCTTTTACAGTCTGCAAGGACTTGCTGTGTGACATGCCTCCATCATCAATATCTCCACGAAATTGAAATTTGCATTCTTTGTCAAGAGCATGGAACATCCTCCTTCCATGACATGATGCGCTTTAAAAGTGTAATAGGTTGGAAACTTTTGGGACTTGTGCTGGGACTTAACCCCCAGCCTAACTGTGGGTTAAGGTTGGAACCAGTACAAGTCCCATTCTGGCCTTTTGGGAGGGGGGTGTTGCAAAACTGTCAGAAGTGCTACTCTTGGAGGGGTTCAGCCAGTATACAGACATGCACTGGCCTGCCCAACTACCATAGGAACAGGGAGACAGAGGAGTTGTGCTGGCCTAAATTGGTTAGGATTGTGCCCTTAATTTGTCTAGGATAGTGGTTAGATAACTGCAATCAGTGATCAGAGCTAAGAACTGGCATCAAGTACTAGCATTATGTACTTCAGCCCCAGAGTCCAAGTAGAACTTTTGGGACCACCAGACTAGGACATTTATTGGCTTTCCAGAGTTTAAGGCAAAGCATCTTTCCCACCTATGCATGAAGGTGGCCCAGATTTATCTTGTGACTTTCTACATATGCAGTATTTATGCAGTGAGCTTGACCTTCCTTGGGCTAAAGGGGAATGCTTGCAGTTTGAGACAGTATTGCATGCCACATGCTTAGCCTATAAGAGAGCACCATTCAGAGTCTCATGATTGAAATTAGGAAAACTTGTGGGTGCATCAAATAATAATAATATTTATTGTCATTACATACAAGTATCCAATGAAATTCAGGTGCACTTGTCAGGATACAGACTCAACTGATCACTGGAGTGCTGAGCCACTGCAGGTACATGCACTGTGATAGACGATCCTGACAACAAGCCTCTGATGCAGTTTGCTGATGACTCATGACAAGCTTTATCAGATCTCTGTCTCCCATCCAGGAGCTGTCCAGGTTCTTCTCTGCTTAGCTATCTTCAGCAGCTCTGCATTGAACCATTAGATCAGACCCAGGGCCTCCAAGAGAATTTTTTTAAGGCGCTACAAAACCCATTTGGGGCCCCTGAGACTGGCAAAATTATTTTGAAATTAAAAAATTGAGGCTAATTAATGTGCAACAAACTTCAACAAGTGCTCATTTATTGATCATATAAAACATACCGGAATTCAAGTAATGTGACAATATAATATACTGTATTAATTTGTTAGTAACAAACGCTCAAATGGTCCTTTAGTCATGGGCCCCTTTGTAGCTCTCAGGCCCCGGAACAATGTACCTGCTGGACCCCCCTCTCATAGGCCCTGATCAGACATGCTGTCACTCCCTGAGTGCATATACATACATATACTCAGCTTCTATATTCTAAGATAGCCTATCCTTTCTAAGCAGGTGGGTAATGTAGCTCAGAGAAAGAGCTCATTTTCTCCATGTTCAATCTCGCATCTAGAATGGGAAGACTAAAGAGTTGTGCCAGCCTACGCTAGGATTGCACCCATACAGATAGTGATTTGTCTGGAACAGGTCATAGAAACCAGGTAATCAAAAACAGAAACCAAATGGGGGTGAGTGTAATAAAAATAATTACTTTCATAATTTTGAATGTGCTGCACATGCTATGTTGATAGAGACCTTGCCACCCACACCCCCTTACCACAGTTTGCAGTTGGGGCACAGCCAATGGGTTTGTAGCAGGGACAAGGTTTGAACTGGGGAAGTCTGATTGGAAGCTCAGTCTCTTACCCTTCAAACCTATGTACATATTTTTGAGAGTATATCCCATCAAAATCACTTCTACTGAAAAAACAGTATAGGCTTGCACTGTTAATCGCTCTGCTCCAATGTACCCTTCTTCTACCTCTTCGTATCTTGTATGACTGGACAAAATAGGTCACAGTCTCATTTGGTGTTAATAATATATGACATCCAAGTAAGTGCACAGTAAAAAGTACATGAGTGGTTTGGGAAGGAGGTTGAGCTGATCAGGAAAGCTAAACTGCAGTGGAAATTATATGTGATGGTGTCTGGATAGAGTACTAAATTTTCCAACAGATATTTTCTTTTATTTAGAGGTTTCTAGTGATCCCAGAGAAAAAAAAAAACAATTGCTTTTGGAAACTTTTAGGGTGCCAGCAACATGTTGTCAAAAATCAGTACAACTTCCTAGGGTAGATTTAGAATTGTAACTTTAAAATATAATAATGTGTGCATTGAATTTTTTTATTTAAGAAAACTCCAATCTCAGTCCTTATGTCAGTCCAATTTGGAAAATTATAAAAAAGAAAGCCATACATTTCATCACGTCTTTTATGAACCTGAAAAAAATTCTGAATGTGAGGCATGATTTTGGATGGGACTGTTTTTGAATGAATCTTTTTTTTTTCTTCCGCAAAGGGTATTAACATCTTGTTACATACACTGGTATTTCTATATACAATTAACAGTGAGAATCAAAAATCTCATGAAGGTCAACTTTGGCTTGCTTTACAAAAGACAGAGCCAAACTGAAGCAGTCAAATAGTTGGGAAGGGTCCAAGGTGGCAACAACCTTGTAAAATCCTCCGGCTTTTATTTTTTGTTTTAACTCTCTAATAGTTGTATAGTTTCACTTTTATAGTTCTCCAGCTCTTCTTTTTTTATCCAGTGTATTATTTGGCACTAATCTGTTTTCTCGGGATTAAGGTCCTGTTTATTAGTCATCAAAGAAATGAAACCTTGCAGGAAAAGATTTTCAACAAGCTACAATGAGGAGTCAACAGTGAGGAAGGCTAAACAACTTAAATTGGAGAATTTTATTACAGTCAAATAGTCTATTATTCAACAGTGTGGCTTTAAAATAAGATATACCAGAAAGTCACTATGATTACTATAAAACTGCAAGACATCATCTTAATGAGCAAAGGTGATTTTCTTCACTGCAGGGAATGGCTGTTAATGAGCTTATAATCAATGGCAGCTAAATTTGTCTTAGCAGACTTGCCAATCTTCATATCCAACCAGACATTTCTTCAAATAAGCTTAGGGTATTTTAAAGGGGGAGGAGGTAAGCCCTGTCTCCCAAAGGAAAAGAGGGTGTGAAAATCAGGTGACTGGGAAAATCAACCTGAGAATCTATCAGGATTTTATTGACCACAGGTAAATTGATAATTCCCCGAGAATAGCAAAATTCCATTACATCTATTATTACTTAATTCTTAAGCAGATTTGCCTGAAAGAGAGTCCCAATGAACATAGTGAGCCATAGTGAATAAAGATGCATGATCCTGTACGATCCTTTTATATCCTAAAATCAATATGGAACTCTTGGCACTGCAATGCAGAAAGAACTCTGAGGATTATTGTTTGATGAGATTGCAGATAATTTTCTCTTGGAGATTTGAATGTCTACTCCACAAAACATTTTCCAGACTTCTCTGGGTATTGTGATATTATTATTTAAGCTCTCTAAATATATGATTTATGCCCTTGGCACACTCCGTGGTATTTGAGACTGTAAGCCATGTTGTCATTTGGAACATTTTGAGAAGCATTCTTACAGCACAAGCTTATGCAAGTCATGTCAGAAGTAAGTCCTATTGAGGTCAATGGAACTTACTGCCAGGAAGTGTGTATAAAGTTTTAGCCTAGTGGCCCAATTCTATACTTCCAGCAAGGGAGGGGTGGGGAGCACAACAGGAGGGATAGGGAGCACAACAGGCTGCTCTGTATGCAAAGGCTTCTTCTTTTGATGCAATTCTATGTTATAGGCAGTGATGGGCTTCAGGGGGTTCTCACAGGTTCTATAGAAACCTTTGCTAATGAGCGCCTGGTTCTGAGAATTGGTTACTAATGGGACATAGAACCTGTTGTTCTATGGATATAGATCCTGTTGTTAATTTAGGTTATTAGGTCATAGAACCTGTTGTTAATTTATTTGAATCCCACCACTGGTTATAGGTTTATTTTAAAGCAAGTTTGAGGACTCTTTGGCTCCAATCCCAACCCCAGGCTGGCCTAAGCCCCAGCACAAGTCCTGTGCTGGCTTGGGAATGTCACACAAGTGCTGTAAGGCACTTCTGCACCATTCCCAGGCAAGGGTTAGGCCAATGCACAGACATGCACTTGCCTCCATGCATCACCAGGGGAAGGGGAAGACCCAATGAGTTGTGCCAGCCTAGGTTGGCACAAAGCTGAAAATAAATGTTGTTCAGTGAAGCAATACAATAGATCAGTGGTTCTCAAACCACTGATGTTGCAGGGGAAGGAATAGGGCAGTGACACAATCCCCAGTTTTGCACCCCTTTGGAGGAAGACGGGCTATTTGCAAAGCTAACAGGGGTGTGGGAAGCCCTGAGGAGCCCTGCAGAGTGTTTGCAGGCTACCTGCAGCTTGAAACTAGTGAAAGTTGTAGCTGCAGCAAAATTGGAAGTCTGACTTCCAGTTTGCCAATGGGACCCCCACCCTGCAGATTTGATCTATGAAAATCTGTATCCATGCAGGGTCCTGGAGCGGATCCTAATACCAAAGGCTCTCTGTACTACCATAAGTTAGACAGAATTCCATGCTGAAAAGCTGATATCAAATGATGTTCAAACAGATGCATCAAGGAAATTGCCAAGAAAGAAAAAAGAGTTATATATGTTACAGTTATTTAAAACCTCAGTCAACTAACAGCTTTGAGACTAATTATTAACAGAGCATAAGCTTTCACAGGCTGTGGGCAACTTCTTCAGACGTCAGGAGTGAAACTGCTGGCAGAAAGCAACACGAGGCGCAATGTTTCAGCTTGTCGATTAGAACTGCCTCTGAGCTAAACAGGAGCTATAGGAAACCAAGAGGCCACTATGACCATGAAACCACCTTCCAAGAGGCATGTGAGTGTAACACAGAGCACAATCCTAATCATGTCTACTCAACAGGAAACCCCATTGTGTTCAATGGCTCTTGCTCCCAGGAAAGTGTCTTTAGGATTGCTGCCAAAGTTACTCAGGATGCAATCCAAATCAATACAAGTCCCAGCACAAGTCCCGTGATGGCCTGGGTGTGTTGCAAAAGTGCTATAAGACACTCATGTGCCATTCCCTGGGGAGAGTTACGCCAGTGCACAGGCATGTGCTTGCCTTCCTACATCAACAAAGAAACTGGAAGACCAATGAGTTGTGTCATCCTAGGTTAGGATTGCACACAAAGGGGAGAATGTAGCTATATCTTGTTTTGGGTGGTCAGTGCATGCAAGCACAGAGAGGACATGTTTTCTCAAATGTGCGGATTGATTTGATCTGAGTGGAGAACTGGAATAGCATCTATGGGTAAGAGCAAGCCAAGAGCGGAAACACATTAGACATTCTCTGGGGATTGGTGTTGCCTGATGTTGTTGCTTGCAGGAGTGCTGTGGTATATGCTTCTATCCAATGTTCAACCTGAATATTCAGATTGCACCCGAGGTTTCCAATCTAACATCACCATGCAAATTTTCTGTGTGCAAATAGTTTCTTATGGTGTAATTCCTGGTTCAGGAATTGGATTTAGCTTTGTAAGCTGAGGTGTAATGAGGATGGAGTCTGTGCCTCAGATGCTAAGCCAAGGAGGAACGCATGCTACCCATCAGGCTTTCCACCAGTTATGAAGGAGGCTTAGGCAGCTGCACACCTCCATTCTTTCACCTTCAGAGGTGAACGTCCATAGAAGGATTGGTGCACTGTGTTGCCAGCATCACCTCCTCTGAGGAGAACTCAGATGTGGTTTCACAACATCACATGTCATGGATAAATAAAACGATACAACTGCCCTGAGAACCAGGACATATTGCATTATGCCTCTGCCTGGAACATCTAGGTTCAAATCCCTATCCAGCCATGAAGCTTCTTGGATGAACTTCACTACAGGTATAACCTAATCAGTGTTTTTAACCAGCAATTTTATTTCCACCAAATCAAGTTGGCCCTTAAAACAGTGGTCTCTAAACTTTTTGGCAAGAGGGCACATTGTCTTTCTGATACTGTTTCGGAGGCCAGAAGGAAAAAAAAGAATTTATTTACTTTTCAAATTTGAATAAATTTGCGTAGATGAATCTATTAGTGATGGAACGAATGAATGAATGAATGAATGAATTCAAATCAGTTCATAAACACTTTCCAACACAGAGAGAGGGTGATCTTCAACCAATTCATAAGCACTTTCATACACAGAGAAGAATTTTGCAGCCTCCCCAGCCCTCAAAAACTCTTCCAAGGTCCGGAGAGCAGAGCTTCCCTCACATCTGGGGCAGTGGTGGGCGCCAGCAGGTTCACACCTACTCTATAGAACCAGTTGTTAACGAGAGATAGGATGTATAAAGTTTAAAAATAGCCATTTAAAAGTGGCTGCCACATGGGCATAGAACCGGTTGTTAATTTCTTTGAATCCCATCAATGATTTGGGGGATTACAAAATTTCATTTGTAGTGCATATCCACTCCAGCTTTCACCTTACCTTTAAAATAGTTTCAATAGATATGGTTATTGTTTGCCTTCAGTTATCTTTTTGTTGTTATTTGGAAACCACTTAAAAATGAACTTCAAAACTGCTTCCGTTATGTGAAGGTGGGATTGTGTTGCACAGCACTAGCCAGTCAATTGCCTAGACAGGAAATTTGTACACAACACAGTGTGTGCACTTCCATGGTGACTCCACTTCTTAAATAAAGTATGTCTGTTTGCAGTATTGGTATCTTTTAAAAACAGGTCTTTAAAGAAGGGAAAACTTAAGGCAAAGAACTGACTTTCTGATTTAAAAATCCAGTTCCTGCTTTCCACTGTACAGTAAATACATTGAAAAGAACTCATGCAATTCAAGTCTATGGCTGCAATCCTAAAGACACTTTCCTGGGAGTAACATTGAATACAATGGGGCTTACTTCTGAGTAGACATGGTTAGGATTGTACTCTATGGAGTGCTGGGTTCACAATTGTGCCATCCGGTGGTCAGTCATGAAAGTACACCTTTTATGTTGCCTGAACCATTTCACAAATCAGTTGTTCAGTTTACTTACCATTATGCTGATAATTGCAGAGAGACTCTGCTTATTGAGAAAAGACATGCACCTTAGGCAGAAATAATCTGTGCTAGTTTTAGGTTCTTGCTGTTTCCCTGAAATTAAAGTTGTCTTTCATTGACATATTTGTTTGTTTAGGCTTGCTCATACTCCTTTAGAGAGTAAAAACAATCGCAACTTTGATATTTCTTGGGGGAATTTTCATAAGACAGTGTCAGGTATGCATATGTTTTCCCTTTTTCCCATTTAAAAACCACCTTAGGTGATGGAAAATTATAGCACAAGCAGACTTCCATAAAACCCTCCTATGGTACTTGATCACCATTTAGTAAAGTTGTTTTCCAGTTTTGCAGGCACTTGTTGTTATAAAGAGAATGACAGCTGTGTGATTCTGCCCATAACTATAGAAGTTCTTCCACCAACAGTAGCATTTTGTTTTGTCTGGAGTGATAATTGTTTTATGGAAAGTTTCCAGCTGACATTTGTGTTTCACGGGGACCTTTTCTTTTACAATTTTCTGCCAAGCTAGCTGTTTCTTTTGATAGTTTTACTGGTGAACCAGTGTTCACCAGTTCAACATCACCTTTATACTACTGTGTGTCGCAGAAACAGTTTTGGAAACAGAAACCAAAGCCTCTGGAAAAAAAATAATCCAAAAGGACACAAAATTGTTCTGGAAAGACACAACTCTTTTGTGTTCTTCTGCCAAAAGAGTACAATTCCCAAATGACTAATTTATATCAAGGAGTCTGACATAACACTGGCTAGTCCACATGTTTGTGAATGTTTATGACTATGCACTTAAATAAGCCCACATGTCTTTCAGCACAATCCTAACCATCCCTACAATCCAGAGTAACAATGGGAGCACGTAAGAGACATTTACGTTGACGGCACCACCTAGTGAAAACCTATGGGAAATTCATATTGCAATCCAGAGTAAATTGTTCTTACATCGGAGCAAGGACTCCCTGTCGTTACTCAGGATTGCGCCCCATGTCTACTAAAAAGTAAGCCCCATTGTGTTCAATGGGTCTTACTCCCAGGAAAGTGTCTTAAGGATTGCAGCCTTAGTTTAGGAAGTCTCCTCATATCGTAACCATGTTAATGGATAGATCTGAAGCAAAATTTCACCAGGTCCAAAGCTGGTGCTGAGTTTCATTAAATACTCTCCGCCTTCAGAGTGTGATAATACAAGGAGTGAAAATGGGCCATGGCTTCTACACTATACACTCACACTAGTGCTGCAGTTTTTTTTTAATATTGCAGCAAAATTAAAAATAAGATTTAATAAAAAGTAGAATTTAAGAGGAATATAATATATCAGTGTTGTATTATCCAGCAATGTATTTCCCTCTGCTATTGCAAGGCTGGCCTGCTCATGAAGCTGCGTGAAGTGGCCCCTTCAGACATGGCTTCTAGGTTGGGGTGAGCATGCCATGTACATATTCTACACTTGTCTGCCTCTCTCACAGCCCTTCCCTCAGCCATTCATGCACAGATCCAGGAAGCCATGCTATATGTGAGTGAAAGTAAAGAAGGCCGCCTTGTGGCATTGACTAGAAAGGGGAAAAATGTAAGGACTGCCATTGTAGCTGTGGCTGCAGTGATCTCTCCCCTTTCATTGTGCCTGTTGGGATCAGACATGGTGCCTCTTGGAGGATGACTCCGTGGTGGGCTTCAGGGTTCTCACAGGTTCTATAGAACCCTTTGCTAATGAGCACCTCGTTCTTAGAACCGGTTACTAATGAGACATAGAACCTGTTGTTACTTTAGATTATTAGGACATAGAACCTGTTGTTAATTTATTTGAATCCCACCACTGGGATGACTATTACAGACCCTGCCTCCTCCTCTGGTCCGGTTGCTTCCATGGCAATTTCTTTCTTCCAGCCTCCTCAAAAGGTGGTCCAGACTCCATAGCGGGATTTTGGTTGGAGAAGGATTGTGACAACTCTTGAGGCAGGTGACTAGTTGGAGAGGGCAGAGTTATGATGTGTGTGCGTGCATATGTGTGGGGGAGGCAAAGGGGCCTAAACACGAAGGTACCACCTAAAAAGAAGGGAGGGAACAGTAAATTGACACTGCCTCAAGCACAGGGCTGGTTTGGGCTGGGACTGTGTGGCCAAGATCCTTTTGCAATGTTTAGTCATAAATAAGTTCCATTTAGTAAAGCTCTTGTCTATAATTGAAAGCCTCCTCTTTGGCAGGCTCTGCCTGTCTTATTGCTTTCCTGTTTACCAGCTTGAGGATTAGTGCTGAATTGCCCTTTAAATAGTCAGTGTGTGTGTGTGTGTGTGTGTGTGAGAGAGAGAGAGAGAGAGAGAGAGAGAGAGAGATTATGGGTTTCTTTTCACACTTTTTCTTTTATAGTGAAATGTCAACTTCACATAGACTGCACATAAGTTAGGCCTCCACATAGATTGCATGAATTTTAGGCCAGGGTTAGCTGCTTCAGAGTATACTCCTGTTCACTGTGAACCCTTCTTTCTTTCTCCGGCTGTCATCCTTTTTCCTTCAGAAGTCCTTAGAAGTTTTTCCTTCCTACAGTCCAATGACTGTAGTCTGGCTCCAATTCGTCTGGTAATCCTACTTGTGGTTTCATTGCCATGGAAAGTGGCAGCTTGAGTGATGGGTATTTCATTACTTTCTTCCAGAACTCCTGGTTAAAGGGTTTAGGCTGTGTCTCTAGCAAGCCTTAAACTTCTACAGCTAACAGGGTTTGATCAGAGCAGGCCAAAGGCGCATGCCCATCGGAGGGTCCCCTCCATCTGTTGAACCCTCTCTGGTATTGGCATCAGAGAGATTTCGGCTCTTTCTTTGCCCCATACCCCAGTCAATAACCTCTCATTTTTGCAGTCTTCAGGGGCAACTGAATGGTGTACGTCCTACACACTTAGTAGCAGTTACTCTTCTGTGCTATATTAGGGGGCCAACAAGGTATGCCATGCAAATGTAGAAAATTTCCTTGCAATCTTTAAAAATGTTCATTCCTTAGAGGTGACTAATAGAACAATCAGATTAAGAGAGTTTAACATTTCAACTAGTCTCACATTTTCCAACCTCAATCTTGTTAGCTTCACATGGAAAAATTTTACATTTCAGTAACACTGAAAAAACTTCTTGAAGCTCTTACAGTGGAGAATTGCTATTGATTAGTATCTCAAACTGCTATGGAATTATCAGAGTGACCAAATGTCCTCTATTTCCAGGACATAACTTCTTTTTCAGCCTTGTGTCCTGGGAAAAAAATCTACATTGTCCTCCTTTTCCTTATGAGTAAGATAGCATTTAGCCTTCTTGTAATTAATAAATTATGCATTATAAATAATATGTGATAGTTTTAAATTTTTTATATTATATATATTATATATATATAAAGCAACCCTCCGTCAGTCTTGGTATTGTGCTCGGCGCTGCATACGCTGCATGCGAAGCATGAAAGCCTGGGTTGGATTGTTATGGAGGATTGGCTGTTACCCAAGCAGCAAATCCCCCCTCTCCACGCCACTGAATTAGTCCAGTGGAAAGGCAGAGCCGATACAATTGGATCCAGCTGGCGTCGCAGAGCTGGGCTAAGGACAGGAGCTCACCCTGTCTTGTGGGGCCGACCCGGGAATCGAACCCTGGCCTGCTGGTTAACAGGCACAGCGTCTTTACCGCTTGCGCCACCCACAGCCCATATATATATATATATATATATATATATATATATATATATATATATATATAAAAAACAGTTTTAAACTCATATATATGAGTATTTTTAGCTTTTATTCTTGCATGTCCTACATTTTTCTTGTATGTTCTACATTTGGAGGGGCCTTATCCTCTTTTTCAATTATATGGTCGCACTAGGAATTATAGGACTTCTATACAGCACAGATCAATGGTTGTTGTTGTCTACAGATTTCATAATCCGCAGGTTCTCAATGTTCAGGGGAAAGCCCACTTAGAACCTCTGAACACAACAGGACCATGTTCTCAAGTCTAAAGAGACTGCGTGTATCTGTATATGGACTCTGCAGCCCCTTAGATAAGATAACGTGAATTTTTGATTTCAGGGAAGCAGAAAGTGCAATTATATTGAATTGAAAGTCATATAAAAGTCACTTCTGGTTTTCCCAATAAACCAGAATACCATTGTTTTGACCACACAGAAGATGTGCATGAGCTATGCAGGCCTCAGAACAACCTTTAGACATGTGATCTAGACACAGACATGTGATCTGCTTTCAGAAGATTCAAGGGGTCCAAATACAGATTACAACATCTGCAGATTTCTGTATCCACAGGAGTTCCAGAAATTGAATCCTTGTGGATCTTGAGAGCCAACATATGTAAGAAAAATGAGAAGCTGTTGTCTGCTGAGTTATATTGCATTGGGCCTGGGAAAGGAGCAGGATCAGTGCAGCAGCTCTCCATTGTATTCCAGCAGACATAACGCTTTGTGAATGGGGCAAATGCCATGCACACTAAATCCACATGCCTTTTGGACAGCACAGGTAGCCTCACTATGTAGGACTGTACAAGAAGTAGTCAAAAATTGTACTTTTGGTTTTACCAAACTACAACTTAAGACTGCAACAAAACTGCAGAATGCTTTCCTGCTTGTTTCTGGAGTTGTGCGCAGCTCCAGTTTACTGTGGTGAGTGAAGGAGGTCGCTTCACACATAGGGAGCGGTATTGCGGACCTTTGCTCCCAGTTTTGGCTGGGCTTCCCAGCCAATTCTAAGCTTTCCAGTTTTACAAGAGCCTGCTTGAACTTTCATCTTCTATTTAGCCTGTTCCAAAGCTGTGGTGACTACAGCAGAGGCCATGAGGCACCACTGCACCAGTGCAATTTCAGAGCAGGCTGTCAGTCGTATACTCTCTTTTGCGTCTTCTTCAATACAAAACTGTGTGTTGATTTTAGATACTTCATGTCCATCTTGAAATACCCATGACTAAAATGTTGCACATTATGCATTGCATTATGATTCCGTTCTATTAAGAAAGAAAGAGGCACTGGTCAAAATCATAATACTTATTGGTTTTGGAAAGGCTATATTCCCTTGACAGCCACAACTGCAGAATTCCATAAAATTTTAAAGTGAGCAGTTTGACAAACAAAGATAATGATATTGCATATATATATAAATGAAACATGGGATGAATAAAATATGGGTGGCACATTAAGATGTAGTTTCTAGACGAAGACATGAATGTTTGAAAAAAGAGCTGTCTTCTTGTGCCAAATCATTCTTGTCTTTTTATTTTATTTCATTTTTGGATGGTGGGGTTCTCCCCTTGGATTTTGTTGTAAAACTTCATCATAGTTCAGTGTAATGGTTGAATGATTATTGCAGACAGATTGTGCTTTCACCAAAACATAGTTATTTTTTGACGTCCACATTGTATTTTTGTTCAAAATGCCTTCATGAATTGCATTTTTACACTTGATATGTGGATATGCACAATATTGATGCAGATAGTTCATTACTATTCTTCTCATATGTCTTCCCAACAAATCTGCGTGCAAATACCAGTAGTAGCTCTGTTCAGAAGAAAATGCAACTTCTTCAGCATATGTCCCATCTTGTGGTGACGTCTGCATGTTCTGGATTGAAGTCATCCAAACCATGGTTGATGAGACATTCCTGTCACAGGGGCCTGTTGCCAAGAAATTGTCTTCCCACCAAAGTGCTACCTCTTTATCTACTTGCATTTGCATGCTTTCCAACCTCTAGATTGATAGGGGCTAGAAAAAATGACGGAAGTGTGGCACTAAGATCTTGAACAAAATTTCATTATGCTAAAGCTAAACTATAGCTTTATGTTTTATCTGAACCTATTGTTTCCCAAAAGCCAGTTTTCTAAAACTACGGTATGTTTTGAAGCTGGTCTCCAAATCTTGATTTGTACTAAATTTAGTTTCCTGTTAAGTTTAGTGCAAACCATTGACAAACCACAGCTAGAGCCATTGCTTAATTTCAAAATGCTGCAAAATGGAAATGGGAGTAAATTTATGAGCTTATTGAAATGAATCTTGAGTTAATGGGAAACAATGAGCACAATCCTAACTGTGTCTGCTCAAAAGTAAGCCCCATTGTATTCAGTTGGTCTTACTCCCAGGAAAGTGTTTTTAGGGAATATCACAAAAGCAATTCTATATCAAAGCTTCCTGGAATCACAAACGATGGCACAGGTTTCTAATCATGTTTGCACAATGGTTTGTGACTGGACTTGGCTGTCTGAGAATGCTGGCTGCCTGGAGGTTTGAGATCTGGGATCTCATATTCCAAACCTATGTCTACAATTTAGTTTGAAAATAACTTGCTTGTACCATTTCAGGTACACTCTGATGTGCATGCTGGTATTCATATGGTGTAAGATCAGCTCAGCTATAGGACAAGCATTGCATGGGATTGGCTTGCTTCTTGTTAACACGTGACACATGAAACAATTTCATGGTATCTATCTGGCCATCAAATTACGTACACTAGCTCCTTATTGGCTTGTTTTGTTACTTATTTTTATTTGTTTTCCTAATTTATACCCCGCCTTTCCTCCCCTACAAGAGGGAGCCCAAGGCGGCTAACATAAGAGAAGAATAAAACACCATTAAAATAATAATAAATAGAAGTTAAAACATAATTAAAATACACTTAAAATATATTTATATTTAAAATTGAAACAATTAAAACAAACTAAAAACTTTGTTAAAACAATAATATATAAAAACACAATAAACTACCCCACAACCCCTGCCCCATTTAAAAGCTTTTTTAAAATAAAAGATTTTTAGGCTCCACCTTAAGCTCTGTATTGAGGGAGCTTTCCTCAGTTATATGGGGAGGGAGTTCCACAGCCGGGGTGCCACCACCGAGAAGGCCCTGTCTCTGGCCACCACACCTCTCACGTCTCTTAGTGGCGGCACAGTCAGTAGGGCCCCCTCAGATGACCTTAGGTGACAGGTCGGATTGTACAGAAGAAGGTGGTCCCTCAGGTACCCTGGACCTGAGCCGTTTAGGGCTTTAAAGGTCAGGACCAGCACTTTGAATTTAGCTCGGAAATGAACGGGCAGCCAGTCGCTGAAGTAGTCGCTGAAGCAGTGGCCTAACAGAGTCGAACCGACGAGCCCCAGCAACCACATGGGCCGCCGCATTCTGGACTAGTTGCAGCTTCGAAATCAACTATTTTGTCATTAGCCTGTGTTTTATTTCAAACAGATGTGTCTGCTTTTGTAACATCCTCTCTTTAGAAGAAGATTCATTTTTGACAAGATTGTTTCTGCCGTCAATCATGTGTAAAGACAGAGGAAGAAGATAGTTTAAATCTGACATTTTCAAGGATGGTCAGAAGTGTGTTCTCCATTTTTACAGAATGTCTCTGCTTAGATGTTTCAACAGCCATCTGCAGGAGTTCATTGTGTTCTCCATGGATGAATTTTGACTCAGGGATCAACCCTGACATGAAATATTTGAGCTGTCCATCTGAATAAACTCTCATTCTGCAAAATGAACTGCTCTGGTGTTTAAAATTTTAGAGATCATTTGAGATTTTTAATGTCTGCAGTCCTAAAGACACTTTCCTGGCAGGTAAGACCCATTGAACATAATGGGGCTTACTTTTGCATAGACATGGTTAGGATTGTGCTCTTGTATAGCAGCACGTCAGAAGCAGCAATTTGCCTGCCTTCTTGCAGCCATCCTAGCTAGTCTTTTCCTATTCAGGCTTGCAACCCCAAGCTGGGCTCCAATCCATCGTTTTCATGCATCTCTTTGGTTTCTCCTCTTTTTCTCCACAGAGCTCTGGAAGATAGAAAGGTTTTAATGTCTTGCACAATCTCATCCTTTAAACAGTTTTGGCTTAGGTGCCCTAACCCACAGTTTCAAAGCTGAACAGCCAACCACAGACTTTCTAGCACCATCAAGAAGCGACAGGAAGAGCTTGACATGTTTGTGTAAAAGACATCCCTTAACAGCTGATAGTTTAAATAGAAAGAATTCATTGACATTAGCTCTTCTACTGCTTGGAGCAATGGGATTGAAAACGAAGATGCACTGGGGAGAAAAAAGAGAGAACTGCATAGTTTTGCTTACATGTTCATCCGACTGATTAATAAAATATGATAGTGACTTGAAAGCCTTATTAGTAAATATTCTTGCTTGTATCAGTGTTAGAAAGTGATGTGTAATGCACTCCACTTGCTATGGTGACTGCTTCTCTTCGGTCAAAATCTGATCACTGTTTTACTACAGCTTGGATGGTAAATAAGTAAAGGCCCCCATGTAACATTAAGCCCATAATTAATACTGAAATTGATTTGCAAGCATCTCTCATCCTTTTTAATTTTTTTAAAGCAGCAATTTAGAAGTCCTTATCTGGCTTAGGACTGCAGCATGTAAGGGATAGCAGACCCCCCCTCCACCCTCTTGCACTTTTTTCTGGCCAGATATCATCCTCTCCCTCAAGTAGTTGCTTTTGAGTTGCTGGAGAAAAGGCAATTTGATTCCAAAAGCATTCTTGCCACTATTCTCATCATCAACAGCTTCTGTTATCTGTAGCCTACGGGAAAATAAAAATTCTTACATGAAGCCCCTCACCATGTAAATTTTCTACATCTGGTTTTGCTGCATGACTATCCAGTGAAGGACTTCATATTCAAAAGACTGCTGATTTGGAATATGTTGCCATTTTGTAGTGGTGGCTCCCAAATTTCTGAAGATAGCCAAGGCAGCAAGCAAGCCTACCCTTTAGTCAACTCTTGGAAATCTGAAATCTGACCAGTCCAGGTGGTGATGTGATGTACACAGGGTGACCAGATACTATGGAGGACAGAGTGCTTATACCTTTAACCACTGTACAGTAGAGGGACTTTTGGAAGGTGCAGCTTTAAACCTTTCCAAATTGAGCTGCACAAAATTCCCTTCTTTATACAATGATTAAAGATATGTGTATCTGTGTGAATACATTGTATCATCTTGGAAATATGTTATCTGTTTATAGCGCATAACTGCAAGAAACAAATTCTAAGAAAAGGCTGGGCTAACAAGACAGTAAAAAGAGAGCGCTGAAAATAAAAATGCAAGGCAGCTTAGGTTCAGACTCATGACCCAGTTTTTGCTCTTCTGTTCCTCCTGTTTGGGATTTCAAGAGCTAGAAGCCGTCTGTGCCATGTGACAGAAAGCCTGGCTCCGACTTTAGCAAAGCGCTGCTGCTTGGCATCTCCCAGATCTAGATTATTAAATTCATGTGAAAACTTGAGTGAGTGAGTCAGAAAATATGTTAGTGTGGTTGAATCTGCAAGCCCTTGGGTAAACAGAGGGATAAATATAGTTGATGGCTTTGTGTGCGCTAGCTTGGAAAACTGAAGGTCTTTCTGACTGAACGCAGACTTTCAGCATGTTGTCCTTCTCACCTCTTTGGCTGAGACTGTATTGTATGGAATAATGTGGGTGTTGATCTATCTGTGTGTTTATTGGGAGGGGGATGCTCCGGAGGATACCGTCTTTGTGCCAATATTGCTGTAAACAGGAGGAAAAAGTTTGTGGCAGGAGTCACAAGACTTGTACTGTGTACTGTACTGAAGTTAAAATGTTACTTCATAGGATGAATACTGTGATAATTCCCTGTTGCGCTACAGATAACTACACTGTCTTATATTTTTTCTCCAAAAAAACCATACTAGGTCTTATTATGGGGATGTCTTTTTTCTTTTCTTTTGTGCATGCCTACTCAGATGCAAGCCCCATTACCTTTCATTTCCTATCTTACTTCCAAGAAAGTGAGGATAGGATTCCAACCTCAGAGAATCTGATCATATGGATGACTACACAGGAGCAAGCCCCATTTATCCAATAGGACCTCTCCCATGAAAATGAGGTTAGGACCCCCCATCCCTGATACCCAAATACCTTCAGACAAGCTGTTGCAAAACATGAAGTTGCTTCTCCTTTGTGATCCTTTTTCATGCACTGGCTGTGATTGCCTCTGCAATTTGCAGCTTTTTGCAGGGAGAGCTGAAGCTAGTAGAACGGGATGGAAAGGTTGCTGGGGATGAGGTGAGAATTGCTCCTGACCTTCAGCAGCAATCTTTGCACCCATAGCTATGCCACTGCTATGCCACAGCCTTGGGTATGATCAGAACTAGGCCTAATTTTCAGGGTAGGTATATATTGTAGACATCAATAAAAGTAGTACTAGCCCTACAATCCAGAGTAACTACGGAAGCACATAAGAGACATTATGTGTACCCGTAGTTACTGCACCACCTAGTGAAAACCTATGGGAAATTCATATTGCAATCCAGAGCAAATTGTTCTTACCCCAGAGTAAGGACTCCCCATAGTTACTCTGGATTTTGCCCTTAGTCTTATTTTTGGGGTAGGTCTTATATTGTAGGAATCCTTAAAATAGTACTAGGTTTTATTTGGGTTGTATGTCTTATTTTCAGGGAAACAGGGTGTGTTAACACAAATATTTATGTTAAGTACTGTATTTACACAAATCTAATGTGTACCCTGATTTTAAAAAATTTGAGATTTAAATTTTTTTACTTGTGATTGTAATTCACAACTGCAAACCAGGTGCAAAATTTGATTTTACTGCATTAAACAATGAGTTATATGACAATAATAATAAGACAATGGGTTTATGTTATGATTTTTTACCTAATTGCACTACTTTATATAACAGTGGATTTTTCTACATTTTTATTACAATAGAGTGAACTATTTCCCTAAATACTGAGCTATACTTAGAATCCAAATACTCCATTACTAGAATCTAATGTGCACCACAATATTGGAGACTAAATTTGACTGATAACAATGAATGTTAGATTAAAGAGTAAATATGGTATTTTTGAATTTTGACAGGGTTTTTTTTACACAAATATACATTGCAAGATAAAAACCAGGAAAATGAAAAACTGATCATCAATTAAAATTGTCAAACTATTGAAACCTGTGGAATGGTAGTGATTGTAAAATACTGACAAAGAGCACAATCCTAACTATTTCTACTCAAAAGTAGGCCCCATGGTGTTCAGTGGGTCTTACTCCTAGAACAGTGTCTTTAGGATTGGAGCCTGAGCTGCAGCTTTTTCCTTCCAGCTTTATGCCTGTGAAGTTCCCTCCTTCCTATGTCAATGATTTCTCTTCCATCCTTTCCTAACTGAAATTAAATTTTTTACAAGCTAAGCTTTTGTGGTCAAGCTTTCTTACTGACATTCAAGAGACTGGCAAAGAGATGAATGTTTTTAACTTTCATAAGACCTTTTTCCCATAAATGTCATAACCATTGTGGTTATTTGTTATATTTCATAGGATTCCACTAACAGAAGTGAGGCCTGCAGTGTTTTGTCTGAATTTAGTGACCAAATTTACTATAATTTTCTGAAACAGTTCTGGAAACAAAAGAATAGGAATTTAAAATTGGACAGGTATATGATTGTAGCACTATGCGTTTCCGTCCCTCTTGGACCCTCAGATGTAGCACACTGGATTTTGAATGCAATTTCCAACCTCAACCACCCCCAACTTCCCTCCCACCGAGAGAAAACTTTTAGTCTGTTGCTGCAAAAATAACACTTACACTTGTGGTATCTTAGAGGCTGACATATCATGTTTATCATTGTTGTAGGACAAGCATACATTAACTTGAGTCCTTTTTACATCAGATGCATCATTGATTCATCATCCAGTGATGATGCATTGCAGTTACTGAAAGCTTATGTAATGGGTAACACAATCCTAACTAACGTCAGGACAGTCAGGCTGGCATGGCTGTGCTGTATCCAGTGCAAATTTAGGACTGATACTTCATCTCCAGAATAGAATTCCTTAGGGTTTCCTGAAGGAACAAAATAGGTTTATGATGTTTACTATGAGGGCGTGCTTAGGGTCTGGTTGATGGTCACCGCATTTGGGAACAGAATACATTGTTGCACCAAGAACCTCCAGTACAATGGCTTTTTAGTTGAAAAGTGGTATATAAATACTGTAGTTAGATGGATAGATGGATGGATGGATGGATAGATAGATGGATGGATGGAAGGACGGACAAAGAGCTATTATAGCACCCAAGTGCTCCTTCAAAGAATGGGTATTAACATTAATCCTAATACTAACCCTCCCCCAGGAGCAGTACACAAGTGTCTTACACTTTTGTGACACCCCAGGTCAGCACTGGACTTATGCTGAAGCTTAGGCCAGCCTAACTGGAGAGAAGGTTTGCAGCCTTAGACTTGGCAGGGGAAGGGAAGCAATCCATCCACCCATCCAGAACCAATGGGTACAAACTGCAAGATAGGAGATTCCGGTTGGATATCCGGAAAAAATTCCTGATGGTGAGGGCAGTTCAGCAGTGGAACAGACTGCCAAGGGAGGTGGTGGACTCTCCCTCACTGGGGATCTTCAAGCAGATGCTCAACGAGCACCTGTTGGGGATGCTCTAGGGGGATTTCCTGCTGCAGGCAGGGGGTTGGACTAGATGACCTACTAGGTCCCTTCCAACTCTATGATTCTATAATTCTAAGGGCTATCACAGTGGCATGATCTCCAGGTATATTGTTTATATAGCATGGCCAAAACTTGACCATTAAAAAATACAACATTTTTACAATTTTTTCCTAAGTTTTTTGTTTCAGATTATTGTCCTGTAATCCTTGGAAAATATTTATGGAGAAATTAACAACAAAGCAACAAGTAAAAATAATTGAATTTTATGTACAAATTCAACTATCAATTGTGCTAACCCAACAAACTTACTTTCTATTCTATTTTGCACTCACCTAGTGACTTTTGAGGCACACTGAATATAATGTAATGTAGATTGCGATGTTGCTTTCCCTCATCTCTTGCCCCTTAAAGGGAGTGGGGGATCTTTACATGAACTTGGGGGGGGGGGTCTTGAACTCCCCATATTTGAGTTACCACTGTTCTTTGAATGCAGAAGTTTTACTAGTTCAGAGAGGAACTTGCTGCAGTCACATGCAGTGTAAATACAGATGGCAAAAAAAATACAGTAATAAGTAGAGCTGCTGGGAAAGCAGGGGAACACCCAGCCTGTGACGCATCTTGAAAACTAATAAATTATGTGGTCATGGAAGGAGGTTGTGTAAGCTCATCACTAGTAATGACAGAAAATTATGGTCATCGTTGAATGAATGACATTCATGCAAGCAGTCAACAGATGCAATAGATGTACTTGCTGGGGGCAATATCATATTTGCTGTGTGCCATTATATTGCAGTTTCAATGCTGGTAAAATGTGAAATGCTAGCACTTTCATTACTGCACATTTCTTAATTGTGAAATAATTATATGAAAAGGGGTTTTATAGGCTCGTATGGATTTATACTTATTTTGAGAGAGTTGGTGTAGGTGTTATAAGTAAGAGACTGAGGGCCCTATCCTATCCCACTTTCCTGCACTGGTACAGCACCAAAGTAAGGCTGCAATCTTCAGCTCCAGTTAGGCCAGCATAAACCCTGGCATGAGTCCTGATCTGACATAGGGGTGACACAAAAGAGCTGTAAAACACATTTGTGCCTTTCCTGGGGGAAAGTTACATGCGCTTGCCTCCCTATGTCACCATGGGAATGGGAAGATTGATGAATTGTGCCGGTCTTGATTAGGATTGCACCCTAAGAGAAGAAGTGTTATCTTACCTTGAGGAGGCCTCTGTAACTGCTTCTGTACCACAGGATGCAGCACACATCCCATTGGCACAGCTACACCAGTACTGGAAAATTTGATAGGATTGGGCCTGGAGATATTTGAATTCTATCTTGCCTGGTATGATTCTCTCCTTTGCCATGAACTCACAAATAGTCCAATCCTATCCAAATCCCCTATAGATGCACCTGCACCACTAGCGTGCATGCTGTATCCTGAAGAGAGAGGGGGACAGTCCTGAAGGTCTCCTTTGGGCAAGAGAACATTTGTTCCTTTGCCCAGAGGTAAGCCAGCATGGCCCAAATGGGTCTACTTGGACCTACAGCCACAATTTTGTTGGTACAAGTTAAAGTGGACCTGGATAGGAATATCAAAACGAGGAAAGGGTATAAAATATTGGTGGCACCATGTCATTGATATATTCCCCTTCCCAGCTTGAAAGCACACCTCCTTCTGTTCTGATCTCTGCCCCATTCTTGCTTAGCCCCACCTGCTCGCTGTGCTTACTTACTGGTGCCCAAGCTCCTTTTTAGGCTACTGATGTGTGGCCACTTGTGGTGGTGACCCTGCTCTGCTGAATGCACACCGTCTTTTGTCCGTCTTCCAACAGCAAGCTGTGCCATATAATTGGGCCATAGGTGTCATTCAGCAAGCCACCACCTCTTGGAGTCAGCTCCCAGCTGCAATAAGGGGATCAAGACATTTAGGCTGCAATCCTATATACCATACTTCCTGGGAAGTAAACAGCATTAAACACAATGAAACTAACTACTGAATAGACATACATAGTATTGCACTGGTTCTTGCCTTATTGGGTTCTTGTAAAGACAGTATCAAGATAATCCAAGTGATATGCTATGTGTACTCAGAAAACATTATTAAATATTTATTATTATTTTCCATCAGGATTATTATTTAATATTTAAATATTTATTATTATTTTCCATCAGGGTTGCATGCCAAATCCTGCCTCCTTACCCAATTATATGCCAACATCTGTTGCTCCTACTCTCCAAATTTCTGCCTTAGCATTCTTCTCCTGCCCCCTTTCTCTTTCCCACTAATCCTTTCTTCATTTTCCAGTACCAGGATTGGACAGGAGAACCAGTAGACCAAGATGGGTGTCTATTTCCAAAATATTTCCTGTGAAGACACTTCAGATGATCTCATGTGTAGCCTGGTCCTGTGCGAATAAGTAGATGAGCCATTAGTGGGGCACCTATGTTTCATACAGGAGATGCAATATGCTAACCCTGGCATTTTCTGTGAGGGCAGGGGAAATTCCCAGCTCCACATCCTGGAGATCAACTGCTAATCAGCAGAGACAGTGTTCAGGATAACCAATGTTCAAATTCAGTACAAGGTAGCTTTCAATGTTCCTGTACACGTTGTCTTTGAACAGCATGCATTGTTTGGTTTAGATTCTAGACAATGGCTTACAATTTTTGTGCCTTCTCAGGATGCAATGAGATGGTTGAAAATCACTATTCTGGATCTAGACCAACAGCGAATTGTGTCAAAATATTCAAGAGGGCAATTTTAAAATTAAAAAATATCAGCTGAACTTTGGGGGGCATTTGTTACATTCGTTTTTGTGTTTGTCATTTTGGCTCATTGCTCCTAAGTAAAATGAATCTTCAGTGCTGCAGAGAAGAACTACATCTTTCTAAAGGGAATTTTTTTAAAAAACTTTTTTTTGTTCCTTTCTGTTGTTACATGCTCTTTCAGTTTATTTGCTTGGTACAGTTTTATGTTTTATGTCTCTCATGCCTGAACATGAGGAAAGTTAAATCATAAAAGAGGGCGTGAAGAGCAGTTATGCCACATCTGGATGCCATCTTTTTTCAGTTGTGCCAACATTCTTGATACATTGCAAAGAACATTTCGGTTGAGGACTCCAGTGCATCAATACATACATAGGCATGTTTCTGCCATTGCGAGTCATAATTTGGAAATCATTTTCCTTAAACAAATTTCTTGTTTTTGCCTATGTGCGGCTGCAAAACAAGTACCTTTCATTTCTGGCATCATCAACAATCTATAAACAGCCAATACTCCCTTATACTGGTGTCCCTTATTATCCACTAGGGTTTCATTCCAGAACCTCCAATGGATGAAAAAAAAATCTGTGGATAAAACACAGTGGAAAAATAGAGTTAAAGGTTTTTGGGTTTCTTGCTCTTACATTGCTCCCAATGGTTGTACCTCAATAGCTGCAGGGGTTTGATTCTGGAACTTCCTGCTGTATGTTAAATAAAAGCAGTTTAAAAAACTGTATGTTCCTTTGCAGTTGTTTAAAAACAGCTATTCTTACTGTTGTATTCAGCAATTAGAAATGCAAAGGACCCCCTGCCTTTGCCTGAAGAATGGAATGGTTGACTGCGTAATTCCCTTTCTACAACAGTAGAAAAACTGTTTTTAAAACTGATTTGTAGTGGCCATTCATACTGAGTCAAATCCATGTATAAAAAATCCATGTATAACAAGGTTGAACATGTAATTGGTTTGGCTACTTCATTATTGTCTGTTCTGATTTTAGCATTAATTCATTATTATGGAAAATCCCTTTTGTTAATGCTATTTCTATACCTAGACTACACCTTTGTGGTAAAATATGATGTATGTGCGGACATACACACAATTGCAATCACTGGCATTCTTTTTCTCTTGCCAAAAAATATATACACAATTATTTGAGTAGGTGCCTGTACAATTACATTAAATGTTACTTCCCCCCATTGCTGCATTTCACATTTCATTTGACATTTAGAACAAAGTTGCAGATCATGAAACTATACACTGTGAAAATTGGAATGTGGAGATAAATGGGCATTTATCAGCAAGTTTCATTCTATGGAACAGCTATTACCATAAGAGAGACCATATTTGATGTAATAAATTTGAATTGTGACCTTTTATGTTCTCTGGAGGTAGTATAGTGCTGTGATGTGAATTATCTGTCAAAGCAGATTGTTTCTTTATGACGACAGTGATATCTTTTTTCATTTTAATAATAAATGAAATGCAATTTTAATTATAGAGCTTTAAAAAAAGGTGTTCTGACAATTAACTGCTGAGTTATGCTGAAGTTAAGCTGTTGCTCTTCAGGAGGCAATTCCACCAATTACACTGGGTTTTGAAGGTTCAGTTGTTTGATAGAGTCTCCCAACATTTTTCACCTGGTTTTTACCTGGTCTAAATCTCTTCAATAAAGTATCACATGTGTTTGCATGCACACATGCTCTCATGCATGCCTAGAAATACACATACACACAATTACAAGCAGCACACACAATTTTTCCTATTCAGTCCAAAAATTTGTATCAGTGTCTCATCTCCTGGGTTACAAGGATTAATTTTGATTATCAGTGTTGAATGTTTTTGTATTCATATCTAAAGAAAGCAAAGTTTGGCTGCCACTGTTTTATGGGATGAGATGAAGACTGTACCAAATTATACATGTACTAACAAAAACGTACCCGCATTGCGGGAGTAAAATCCTGCCATATGCCATCCCCCCCACTGTGCACCATCCCCCCCATGTGGAACACCCCCATGCGCATCATCTCTATGTGCAATACCCATGTACAACATCGCCACAGGCACACGATATGCACATCATCCCCGCATGTGCAACTCTCCCCATGTGCACCATGTCCCCATGCACAACACCCTCCATGTACATCATCCCCACATGCAAAATACCCTCCATGCGCATTGTCCCCCCCTGCACAATACCCCCTATGCTCATCAACCTTCCATGCACACCATCCCCCCATGCGTACCATATGCAACACCCCCTATGCGCATCATCCCCCATGTACAACACTCCCACGTGCATCATCTCCCCATGTGCACCATCCCCCGTGTGCAACTGATTAACTGTATTACTGATTAGCTCTGAGGTGATTTAGACTGATGGACTGGATATAAATGTGTATGACTTGGATTGTGTTAGACTACTCTGAAGTGTAAATACAGTAAATAGTTAATCTACTCCACTGTGTCTGTCTTCACTCTTGCGGCACATAAACAGTCACAGGACACATCTATCAGTCATCATACTGACATAGTATAACAACATTCATCAATAAAAATACACATCCCCCTCTTTAGCATCTCATCTTTCCATACTATCAACGTTAGCTGGAATGTTGACAGTTGGAATGTTGACAGTTTCTTCTCCTCTGCTTGCTTGATTGACACCGAAGGTTGGCCCAAAAGATGTGGACACTCCACAGGTTAAGCCTTTTATGTGGATTGATTAATATCCCCTATGTTGTCAATACTTTTTATTGAACTTGAGTTTTACCTTAGCTGGTAAAAATTACATAACTAAGAAAAAGAGGAAAGCAGAAAAGGAGACAACTTCAGTTTGTTCCCAGCAGACACCTTTTAAGTAGGCCAAATGCATCTCAGATCTTCTTCCAACTCCACAGAGTATAAATGATACCAGTTTACAGCCCGTTGTGTTCATTCATCTGCAAAGCAGATGTTGAGGGACTCCAGCCTAATTGCACATAACTTTAAAGCACTGAACATTTGACACTGTGGAAGTTTGGAAGTTGAAACTTCATTGCAATTATGTTTTCTAAATTGCTAATATGGCTTTTTTTAAAAGACGCTATTTTACACTATGTTTGTAAAGAACTGTAGTAATTTTGAAAGAACTGTAGTAATTTGAAAGAACTGTAGTTCTTTGAAACTGTAAGGAACTGTAGTAATTTTTGAAAGAACTGTAGTTTGAAAGAACTGTAGTAATTTTTCCCCCAAAACTGCTATTATGACTTCATGTTACAATCTTTTGTCTTCCTATTTTGGTATATGTGGATGAATCTTATTAATTTTGGACTGTTTGACAGTACCCAAAATAATTAATATGAATACAAAATGAATAAAGATGCAAGTATTTCCACATGCTATTTTAGATATGGGAGTGCAAGGGCTAGAAATCTAGTAGATGTAGATTTTTGACTGAAAGGATATTTTGGGTAGAGATAAGAATTGAGCTCTAGTCCTCAAAACTGTGATATGGTGCTCTAGGTATAGCATCCTTAGTTCCACTTCTGTGTATTTCCCATTAAATGTTCTTCTCTTTACTCTGCTTTCTCTCTTTTACATAACTACTTGGTATGTTGCCTTTACCATCAACCGTCAAGGATATATTATGCATAGAGTAATAGAATTTTTTATTAGAAGGGACTTTAGAGGTCATGTTGTCTGACCCACAGCTCAGTGTAGGCAGATTACATCATGTTTTACATTCTGCAGTGATGGTTGAGTATCATCAACTTGAAATCCTTGGCACCAGTGCTTGTAAACCCCTTGATTTTCAATACAGTAGATCAAACTTACCATTTCCACCGGACCTTTCGTCCACTGTGGTCTGTTCACAGTTGATCCATTGTACAAAATTTTGACCTGGTAACGTGGGGAGAAGATGCCATGTGATGCCCTTATGAGCATGCCACAACATTCTTGGGCACTGTGGCACAAAGTTTGGCAATCACTGAAATACAGCAGCCTTATAATATCTGTTGATGGTGTCTCTGGTACCTTGTTTCTTCTCAGTCCTTTTGTTATGTAAACTTACTTGGTAATTTTTTTTTTAAAATAAACATTAATATTAATTCTTCCTACTCATTTCTATATCCTTCCTTCCCCTGTGTTTGAATATTTAACTCCATAAATAGATAATGCATTGCTAGTCACTAAAATACATATCTGTGGAGTACACATGTTAAAGAAAATTTACCAGTAGGCAATAAGCATGGCTTTTATTTAATTAGTCAAGGGACTCTCAATATTGCCGGGGTAATAAAATTCCAGCAGCATCCAAATAATGCAGCAACGATTTGAATCTTTATATATAACATTTCCAGAGCCCTTAATGCAGTCTGTCATTTACAAGAAAAGTGCATTAAGTACATGAATGATGAAATCTATAATACTCCTTCTACAGAAGCCCCAAGCCCTGTTGGAAAGTGCATAGGCAGCATCTATAGGAGTCACAGCTCTAGAGACAAAGGGGCCAGAGAGATTAGATGTCCCAATATAAACAATTCAGTCTGACTTGATCTTTCCAGTCTGTGTGTGATCAGTGTAAGGGTGAGAATATAAAAAGACCCCTGTTGGATTAAACCAGAGGACCAGCTTAGCACAACATAGTTTCCTGTAGTTACCCACCAGCTTCCTCTGGTGCATGCTCAAGTAGGGCATGAAGACCAAACCTCTTCCCCACTGTTGCCACTTCCCAGGAGCTGATAGTCACTGAAAAATAATTATGAGTGAAATCCAGAGTAACTACGGGGAGTCCTTGCTCCGGAGTAAGAACCAGTTACTCTGGATTGCAACATGAATTTCCCATAGGTTTTCACTAGGTGGTGCAGTAACTAAGGGTGCACATAATGTCTCTTACGTGCTCCCGTAGTTACTCTGGATTGTACCCATTGTCACTAAATAAGAAAGTTCTGTATACACCGACTGTAATGTATATAGAAGACATGCTTTGTGTAGGTGTGATAGCACTTGACCAGCAAGAAGCAGCTGTTCCAAGGAACATATATTCCAACTTCTGGACAGATAACTGGAATGGGACAAGTAAATATGTTGAGGACTTATGGCCCAATCTGATGGGCTGTTTAAGATAGTACAAGCAACCGACAGTTGTGTAAAAGGCTAGTGACAGTGCAGGCCTTGTACCATTGCTGGGCCATTTGTGGCTTGGACTCAATAAAGTTGTAGTAGGAGCATGCTGTGGAAGGGATGGGGAGGGACAGTCCAGGGAACGAGGATGGAGAAGTTGGATCCTGACAGGATGTTTGTGTGCACCAAGATCCTATCTCAACTTTTTGAGCCTCCCCACCCTTTCTCTCTTCTTGGACCTATGTATAGCTGT
Source organism: Cryptoblepharus egeriae (assembly GCA_030015325.1). Classification (NCBI taxonomy): domain Eukaryota; kingdom Metazoa; phylum Chordata; class Lepidosauria; order Squamata; family Scincidae; genus Cryptoblepharus; species Cryptoblepharus egeriae. Next base: position 37,650,560 of record JAREYC010000004.1, on the reverse strand, counting down.
TGTAGGTGAAAGGAGCCCCTTTGGCCATCAGGAGGCACTTGGTATCCGTCAGCCTTGAAAGACTATGGTATCGTGCTCAACGCTGACACTGCATGCAAAGCACGAAGGCCTGGGTAGATTGTTATGGAGGATAAGCTATTACCCAAGCAGCAAATCCCCCCTCTCCATGTCACTGAAATAGTCCAATGGAAGGGCAGAGCCAATACGATTGGTTCTAGTAGCGTCGGCAGAGCTGGACTAAGGACAGGAGCTCACCCTGTCTTGTGGGGACCCGGGTCTCGAACCCTGGCCTTCTGGTTAATAGGCACAGTGTCTTAACCACTTGCAACACCCACAGGAGGCAGATGCAAAAATATTGCTACCTCTGGCAGGCCTCCTGACTAAATAATACCATCTGCGTTGTTAAACATAATCACATGTTGCGCCAGCAAATCCCCCAAACTAATTATACATTGGGATAAGAAGAATTTTAATTTATCACTGACCATCAATACAGCAATCAAATAGTTGTTATCATTATCCCGTCTGTGGCACCGGATGACCACAATGAAGTTTTAGTCTTGATGAGATGGGTAGAAAAGCTTTCCTCCATCTGCTTTTCTGCACATCATGCATAGTTTAATAATCACTATGTTTATCATGGGTATGAATCTGTCTTATTCTGAATCAGGCCATTGGTCCATAATAACTATTGTTCTCATTGAGTGAAAGAGGTTTTCTGGGTTCAAGAGGAGCCTTTTTCAGCCTTGGAGAGCTGATGTATAGATCTTCCCTTAATGAACCAAACCCTTATTTCCACCAGTCCACACTGACTAATTTCAGTGAGGAAAGTCATTTCAAAAACTTCTTGGACCTATGTGGCATGGAGAGGGGGGATTTGCTGCTTGGGTAACAGCCTATCCTCCATATTAATCTACCCAGGCCTTCGTGCTTTGCGTTGAATGCAGCGTCAAGCACGATACCATAGTCTTTCAAGACTGATGGATGCCAAGTTTTTTTTTCCCATAGGCTATCTTCTACATTGAAGCAGTGACCATTGTATAAGCAAGCCTTCCTTTCTTTGTTCATGCTCTTCCCAACCAAGCTGTGGAGAAGTTGTACTTTCCAAAAAGAGAATATGTTGTGCCAAATGCTCTTTTAAATAAAGTTGTGTAGAAATTGTTATTTTGCCAGGAGGCTTTTCGTTCATCATTTTTCCAAAGCTGCTGGGTAATTGAAGATGACCTGAAAATGATGACAGAAAATGGTTTATCATTTATCGGCTGCCCAAAGAACAGTAATTAAAATTAACATGGAAGATAAACTGTCCTTTATTGAGATTTTAAATTGGAGCGGATGTGCTCTGAATTAATGTAATGAAAACATGGTTTAGTTTAATGTAAAAAATGGGATTTGTTATTAGAGTTAGGACACTGAAGAGTATCCCATCTGCTGTCACTGAACTTTTATGCAGAATTGCCCATATTTATGTAATTGCCTAAACAACAATGGGTTTAGGTTACATTTTTATTACAATATGGTAAACTATTAAACTAAATAATACTCTATACTTATAATCAAAAACCATATTTACTCAAATCAAATGTGCATCCTGCTTTTGGAGAGTAACATTTGGCTGAAAACAGTGAGCATTAGATTCAAGTAAATACGGTTTTACTTGTGCTGAAAACTGTACCTCATGTAAGAAACAGTATTTTTAATTAGTGTTGTTATACCATATATGTAACAGCTCCTGTAGCAGCAAGTGCAGCTACAGTCATTAGTAGTATCCATGTACCCCTTCCAGTCCAGCCTATTATTTTACTTTGTATATTTCTCAGTTTATTTTTCACAGGTTTCAGGTTTTTTAAAAAAGAAAAGTGCAGAAAAAGGGCAGAAAGCAGTATAACATTTTTTAAAATTTTTTTGTTAGTACTGAAAAATTACACTTCTACTGATGTACAACCAGAATCTGATGCACAACCAATTTGTACTGATTTGGCGCCCAATCCTATCCAGGTTTCCAGCACTGATGCAGTTCCAATGCAGCCCTTATGTTAGGGAATTAGTATTCCCTTTCTTTGAGAAGGCCCCTGTGACTGCCCATCCATTGGATGATGCAGCTCACTCTCCATTGGGCCCATGATATAGTTTTGCTCTCAGAGGCACTTGAGAACAAATTTGTTCCTTATTCCATATGACAGTCCTTCATGGATTTGAAAAGTGCTCTCGTATCCATCACCTCTACACACCCCATTGCAATTACGACAGGGAAAGATCCTAGGATTGCATATGCAAGAAAACATAGGTCTGTAATCACAAAGAGTCAGTCCAGGGAAGAGAGATATTTGTCTGAACCAAGCCAAAGTGAAAATTCCCAGAAACACATATTTGCAGACACAAAGGGACTGCTGCAAACTGAAAGGGAGATGGGTAAAAATCAGGGTTTCCCTTTTGTGTGACGAGCTTCTTCTGCAAACAGTACTTAGGCAATGACCTGAATCACTGCAATCTTATTCATGTATACTCAGCACCTTGAAGATTGCAGCCAAAATCTCTCTTTTCTAGTATGATTGTAATATGCAAACATTCCTTATATTTTTCATATTATCTTCTATTTGTGACTTTATCTAGGTGCATTAAATAGCTTCATGAGACAGAAGCTAAAGAATTCCATGTCAAGGCAATCTCATCAGCAATAACTTATGCATGCTAAAAAAAATCTTGACTAGCAAAATCGTACCCGCATTGTGGGAATAAAATTTCCCCCCTGTACACCATTCCCCCACTGTGCTTCAAACTGCCATGTGCATCAACCCCCCATGCACATCATCCCCCGTGTGCATCGTCTCCTCATGTGCATTGTCCCCCCATGCACATCGTTCCCCATGCACAATACCCCTGTACAACATCCCCCTATGCACATCATCTCCCATGCGCACCATTCCCCATGTGTACCTTTCCCCCATGCACACCTTTCCCCTATGCATACCATCAGCACCTGTGCATCCTCCCTCCCAGTGCATCAGGTGGATTTGATCAGTCAGTCTTCAATGTTAAATATAGGACAGAAACACGTTGTACACCTTTTCAGCCCCGTAAGGATTAAATTTCTCAATATTGGTTCTTGGTGGGTATTAGGAACACCCTCCCCAAATTTCATGCTTCTCTGTCCAGGGGTTGGGGCAGAGCATCCCTCAGTCTTTATTCTCATCCTTCATTGTAAAATATAGGGAGGAAAATGCATTATGCCCCTCTTCACCCCCTTCCAGTTGGAATTTCCAAAAACTAGTTTTCAGTGGGTGGCTCCATCATGGAAGGAACACCCTCTCCAAATTTCATGCTTCAAGACTCAGCAGTTTTGGCTGGCCATTGATAAGTCAGTCAGTGAATCAGTTGGTGACTTTTCAGTTTTATATACAGTGGTGACTTGTAGGACAAACATAATTCATTCTGGAAGCATGTTTGTCTTACATAGCATTCTTTATACAAAGCGGATTTTCCCATTGGAATAACAGAAACTCAGATGATTGGTTCCACAGACCAAAAATATTCATATAAAAATATTAACTGTATATCAAAATGATGACAAAACACTGTAATCGACTTCAAAACTCTGTAATATAATACAGAACACAATTACTGTAATATTAATATACTGTGTAGTAAAATAGAAAAGAAAAACCTTTATGGCCAAGCATAAGTAATTTTCACTAACCCCCAAATCCAGAGTAACCACGGGAGCACATAAGAGACTTTACATGCACCCATAGTTACTGCACCTCCTAGTGAAAACCTATGGGGAATTCATATTGGAATCCAGAGTAAGTTGTTCTTACACCGGAGCAAGGACTCCCCATAGTTACTCTGGATTTTACCCTAAGTGTCACTGGTGTCTTTTTGAGCAACTTTAACAAGGAACCTCTCTAATGACACTTGCTTTTGCCTCCTTTTGAGGATTTCACAGAAATGTGACATTGTATTATCATTCAACGGATTCATCGCTCGCACTGCTACAGCCTTATTTGGGTGTTGCTTTTCTACAAAATTTTGCACAATTTCCCAATGTTGACAAATATCCTTAATCTCATTTCATGTGAGGTATTCCTCCTCCTTATTAACCTCCTGCTCTGCAGGTGAGATCTCCTCCAGAACCTCCTGTTGTTGCTCACAATGCAGATCCATCAATTCGTTTTACAACAAATTTTCATTGTAAAACTGTTTGTCTTATAAGGCAGAATTCCTTAGCAATTTGTCTTACAAAGCGTTCTTCTTACAAGTTATTTGTCTTACAAAGCACCACTGTATATTGATTGGGGGAAAAGTTACCCTTGATTTCTTGGTAACTACATATAATGCTGATCTTAGAGATAAAATAGCACATATAATAATATTATTATTATATATATTATATTATATTATTATGTACATATAATATTAGTACATATAATATTATCCAAACCCAATCCAAATCCCCAGTTAGGCTAGCACAAGCCCAAGCACAAGTCCCATGCTGGCCTGAAGGTGTCACAAAAGTGCTGTAAAGCACTTATGTGCCATTCTTGGGGGGGGGGGGGTTAGGCCAGTTCTCAGACATGCGGTTGCCTCCCTACATCACCAGGGGAATGGGAAGACTGATGATTTGTGCTGGCCTATGTAAGGATCGTTCCCTGGTGGATGTCTGCTGGTGGATTCATGTCTGCTGGTGGATGAGTAATGCTCATTGACCTAGTCTGCAGTCCTAAACACACTTTTCTGGGAGTAGGTCCCATTGAATACAACAGCACATACTTCTGAGTAGACATGCTTAGGATTACACTAATCTCATGAAGTTGTGGGTTGAGGTGATGAACTGCACTGGGTGTTGCATACTGAAGAGTGACACCTCTCTTGGCCAAAATTTTTAAGATCTTGGTATTTTTCAAAAATGTGTACATTTACATAGAATTAAGCCCTATTTTTTTCAGCAGGATTTCTTTCCAAATAGGTGTGCCAGGATTCCTTTGTTGGTCTTCCAGTCTTACATGTGTACAGAGACTGCCAACTCCATGTCTTGTCTTTAAGCAGGTATAATTTGAAATACAGAAGGCATGTGGGCAGCATGAGTGAAGCTTTAGGCAATTGTTCTAAATAATCTAATTGCCTATTTAGTTGCACAACAGTATTTTTATTGTGAGTGAGTTTGAAAAGTTCAACATTTTTAACAACGAACTCATCCTGATGTAAAATGCGTTGTCTGTAGTTTGGAGAAATTGTATAAAAATCCCACTGTCCCAATTCTTTGGACTGAAATAAATTGCTCCTTATTTTGTTCCATACTCCTTTAAATTGAAAGAAACCACCATGAATGGTATTTTAGTTTGTTTTGGAATCTTTTATGCATTGTCCACCAGGGGGCACTACAGGATAATATCCCTTACTAATGGCAAGGAGGGATTACTCATTACTCATTCTCCATATACTCAGGAGAGACAAGGTCTACTTCAATGAGTAGAGTTTCTCCATGTGACAATTATTATGTATTCTATTTGTAAACTAAGTTTTCACTTTAAAAATATCCAAAGCAGTGTCCATAAAAACGCCCTTGCCAAATTAATATATGTATAAATTAGAATAAATAGAATAAATAATAGAATATAATTTGAATAAATAAATAATTTGTATGTGTGAGATTATACATTACATTAGAATCTGTACTCACAACTGTGTGCATGAAAAATCTCTGAATTCCAAAAGAGGAAAAATGGAATTTAAATAATAAGTTGTGTGTAATGATTGTAGAAATGAACCACCAAACTTAGTACAATCCTAACCAGGTCTACTCAAAAGTAAGCCCCATTGTGTTTAATGGGTCTTATTCCCAGGAAAGTGTTTTTCAGATTGCAGCCTAAGAACAGCGGGATTTATTTAGTTTTCAGCACAAGTACAGCAGATTTTTCTTATGACCATGTTCTTATTATAATGGTTTTAAATCTCTACATGTTTTATTTAAACAAATACTGTATCTAGAACAGATTTTAGTTAGGGCTGGATGGAAGTCAGAAGCTGAAATTACATCAGAGGAGCTGGTATTCAGGATCCAGGTTATGGTCAGCCTGTTCTGGACAGAGTTACGCCCTATTGAATCAGGTTCGCATTTTGGGGGTTCTCATAGATCCAGCATTGCTCCTAGATGTTCTGATGGTGGGTGCATTTCAGGAGACCTTTGCCTGGCTTAAGCTGTTGCATCAAATTTGTACTGTTCTGTCCAGTTCCGGTCAAACTGGGCTATTATTACTCATAGACTACTATAACATGCTTTGTATGAGGCTACTCTTCCAAGAACATTTTGAATCTGCAGGTGGTGAAGAATGCTGCCACTATTCTTGAGTGATGAAACACAATGTGATCATAATACTCTGCTACTGTATCAATTACATGGGCTGCCAGTCCATTTCTTGGTGCAATTCAAGCAAGGTAATTCAAGCATGTCCTCTTTTTCCTGTATTTTAGCCTTCTGACTGGAAAAAAACTTCAGTGTTCTCCTTTTCCTTATAAGCAGGAAGCATGTAGCCTTACAGTTAATCCATTATATGTACCGTAATATGCTAGCTGAATGCACCTGTCATTACCCCCGACAGACACAAATAAAGAGCCGGACAAAAGTGCTGGATTGAGGGCCACTTTTATTAACTATTTAACATTAAAATAAACATTAAAATAAACAGGGACTGCTCAAACAATAGCCGTGTGGTCTAAGGGGATGCGGCACTCCGCATAGATCCCCATGCAGATGTTGGTTAAGGGTGTTCCCAGCCTGGCTCAGGGCATTCCTTGAACAGAGTTCAAGGATGCCCGTCTTTGCCAACCCGAAGGTCAAGGTAGCTGGACGCGCAGCCGCCAGCTATTCCGGCCCATCTGCGCCTAGGTTTCCCATCCAGGAAAGGGGGCTCGTCAACCTCACCCCTGGATCCGGATCAGCATCACAGGGAGGCATCCGCACCCCCAGACCCTTGCTGCCTAAGGCTGCACACCAATGGCCTATCCTGCCTATATCCGCACGACTCCTGCCACACGGTGAGTCAGCCTAGCGCTTGGCTCAACCGCCCCACCACAAAAAACTGGAGCAGTCCCTGCTGTAAGGTAACTAAGAAAACATCAGTAGCCATAGGAGACAAACGAACTCCATCGGCTCTGTATAACTCAGAATGCATCCACCCAATTCGGGGGTGCAGAATAACCGCACCACCCATACTAAGGAGGAACGAGCCACAGAAGCGTTAAGTTGCTTATGTGACACGTTAACCCTCCAGATGCTTTTAGCGCCCAACCACGCATGCCTGGGCTGCATCTGAGACCAGATGATGCATACTCCTGGACACCAGGCTCTCACAAAGGAGAGTTCCTCCTTGATCTACACTCTCAAGGACACTGAAGTCCTCTGAGCGAGACCATTCTCCCCCAGATGCACCAGAAGTACCTGCGGAGGCGGGTTCCTCCTCAGGAACTCAAAAAAGGCCAGCAGAAACTGCCCCCAACGTATCCCCCTCTCAGGCACCCGGGAGATGGAGGCCTGAGATCCCAGCCCGAGCTGGGTGCCAAACCCGCTGCATTCGGCCCTCTTCTTGGCCCAGAAGAGGATGGAGTGGCCGATGAGCAGGCTCCGAGTCCGGGTTCCTCCCATGAGGAAAAGCAAAAACATAACCATATTAGAATGCAACAAACAGCACTCCAGGCCAAAACCTCAACACCATACTAGACCAAGCCCTAACGGTCAGTCAGTGGGCCAGGGGCGCCGACCCAAGCCCCTATTCTGAACACAGCCCAAAGGCCTAACACATACGGGCTATGCCCGACCAGTTGCAACCCTATGCAGGGTGCAACACCAGCAGACCTGCGCCGGCGCCAGCTGGGCTGCTTAATACCACAGGTTCGGCAATTGCCTATACAAAGAAGCCAAGCTGACGCCAGCAAGGCATGCCAAACGCAACAAACAAACTTAGGCACACGCCCAAACATTAGGTCAACCCTTCCGGGAAAGGCCCACTGACAAAGCCACGTGTAGGCAATGCCGATCTCTCTGGGATAACAGGCCACCAGAAACTTGGGCATGCGTCCAAACATTAGGCTAACCCGTCCGGGAAAGGCCCATTGACAAAGCCACGTGTAGGCAATACCAATCTCTCTGAGATAATAGGCCCTGGAACTTGGGCACGCGCCCAAACATAGGGCGACCCATGTGGGAGCAGCCCAGTGGCAAAGCCTCGTGCAGGCAATACCAATCTCTCTGAGACAACAGGCCCTGGAACTTGGGCACGCACCCAAATATAGGCTGACCCATGTGGGAACAGCCCAGGAGCAAAGCCTCGCGCTGGCAATGCCAATCTCTCTGGGATAACAGGCCACGGAATGCAGGCAATGCCAATCTCACTGGGATAACAGGCCACGGGAAACTTGGGCACATGCCCAAATATAGGCCAACCTGGTTGGGAAGGCCCAAAGGCAAAACCATAGGCAGGCCCCCCCCAAAAGAAAATTAATGATAAAGCCAACTGCTGTTGATACCTCCAGCTACGCCCAGAGGCCTTGGATCAAAAATTACCCCATAGGTTAAACAAACTGGAGCCGAAACTCAAACATCTTGTCCTCCTAACCCAGTTAGAGGTATCAGACTACCTTGCATCCCATCCTAAAATAAGAGTGACTGACATGCCGATCGCACTGGGTGCACCTAATGGCACAGCAGACCACTACCTACCTCATTTCCCCTATGGGATGCCCCTCAGATTTCCCCTGGGTGAAAGGCCACAAAGACATCACCTTAAAAGTCTCACACAGCGGCCAGAAGTCGATGACACTCCAAGCAGCTGAAAACCACCCATCCTATACGTACACATACAAGTATGCAAAGCTGCCTGCAAAAGCAGGTAAGGTAGCAAAGCCACCGATGAGCCTTATCCTCAGTATGCCGTCCGAAACTCCCACCGTGGTGATGACAAATACTGATGTTAATGCAAATTACAAGGGGCCATAATCACCATGATAGCCAGACACCGAAGGGAGCGGGACCACCACGAGCTAACTGTTCCCTAACCTCTGTTGTGGAGAAAACCATGCACCCACTAATTGCTGATGTGCTTAGAAAAGTACCGAAATTGCTTGATAAAGGCAGCAATGGCAGCCGAACTATAATTGAGTGCTTAGTTCTCTGGAAGCTAAACTCCTCAGCAGGCCATAACTACATTTCTTACACTCACTAAGATGAAGATACATAACCAAAGATGCCTGAGAAAGGCATATAAGGTGGCAGAGCCCCCACTGAGCTTGATACACAGGAGTATAAAGCCTGTCTTACCCGAGCAAGTACATCAACCCCAAATCCTAGTGCCCGTCCTTCAGTTAATCCATACTGAGTAGATAGCCACTCATTCCTCCACTACAAATATGAATGAATATCAGAGGAAAGTATTTGCTAACCTGTCACAAAAGGATCAGGCCAGCATAGAGTTTAAAACTCCTTAAGATAAGCTCCCCTTCAAGTGATATAGATGTGGGACATAATTAATGCCCACTAATCAAGTTAGCCCCACTACCAGATGTATATACAGCTGCAAAGAGCCCTTTAAACCAGCACATAAAGCACCGGAGCCCACATTAGGTGTAATGCTGTAGCCGCAGGCGAAAACCCCAGTTATGTGCCATACCAGAAGATATAAGCATGCCTAAGTAGAAAAGTTGCCTGCAAACCATACCCCTAAAATAACTGAGCCAGCCAGGAGCTTATTGCGCAACATGAAGCTAGGCCTCACTGTGCGAGAGCCACACCCTCTGTGGGTATAAAAGTAAAAGAAATGAGTAGCAAAGCAACAATCATATAACGTGCAAGTAGTAGTGAATATATATAATTAGTTAAATCGCTCAATATATAATCAGTGAATACAATTAAGTAATAGCCCGAAGTAGCACAGCCACAGTTGAGCTGATTGCCACTCATAAGACTACGGGATAAAAGTGGTTGTGAATCTGCGTAATTATATCAGTTGCCTATCAACAGGGTCCACCCATAGCAGAGCCACTTGCAGTCTGAGCCCCCCAGCCGTGGACATGAACTGCACATCCCTTGGTTACACACCACTAATAGGCGACGTGTGAAAGTAGAAGTGAGCGTGCCTAAGTAGAAAGTTGCCTGCTAACCAGGCACTAAAAGCAGCAAGTCCACCCTGGGGCCTACTGCCCATAAAGAGGCCAGATCCACCAGGATAATAGCCACCTCTTCGTCCCCAAATGCATGGAACATGCATAACTATCAACACGTAATATCAAGCTGGCATGTGCATACAGAACCCCAGAAGGGTAGGCCCTTCTATGTGCCATAGCCACCCATGCTGTCCATACTACAGATGGGAACCGTATTTAACCCAAAAACACCGTCCCAGTAAACTAGTATTACATTAAAGCCTATGATTTGTCCTTGGTGCATAGAGCCTACTAAATGTTAAGGCAATCAGGGAAATTGAGATGTAGCTAGCTGATGCACCCACAGCAAGGATGAAGTTGGAAAATGAATAGGCTGCAGAAATGTATAGGCTACAGCAAATGTATAGGCTGCATAAAGCAGCAAGAACCAATAACAGTGACCAAAGGTCCTCACACCAACAGCAAGGCTTGGGAGGACACCGAACCTACAGCCTAAGACCCAAAGAGTTGGGGGTAGGGCTAAGCCCAGAAGCCCAAAAGTAGTCAAAATACCTGGTTGCCATACAATTAAACAAGAACCAGGCCCCATCTTCAACATCCTCCGAGTCAGTAACTAACCCTGACCTCTACGCTGACCATGGAGCAGGGGGACACCGAGGCCTCTTTCTCCATATTTCCAGGCCCTTGCACCCACACAATGTAAAGCCACCCACTGGGCAATCCACCCCACACCCTGTGTGTACTCTTGTTTTCACCAAAGGATACCACACAGCAGGCAGATGTCCCAACCGATGCAGAAGTGGAGGGGGCTGCACAAAATTTCAATTCTAACCTGTAACCACTGCCTAAAAACAAGTTCCCCTAATGGGTGAATCTATATCTATATCTAGCTGGCCCATAGGCCACCCCTCACCCCAATACATGGGGGGAGGGCCAGTCAAAGACCTACTCTCCAGCAATTGGAGGGGGGGAGTGACTTCCACCGCCTAAGGCAAATGCAGCCCGCACCTCCGTAGAATTCCCAAAACAGCAAGGGAGGGGGAAAGTTCTGTTCCCCCCAAGCATCCCCAGTCTCAACCCCAAGGGTGAAAAGCACCCCTAGCAATCCTCTCCGCCTGCTCTAAACCGGAGGGAGGGGGGTCACGTCGGGCTAATATTCTAAGCACTAAAAGGCAAGTGGCAAGGAGGAAGATGAAGAGGCTCCCTCCCTGACGCTTGCTGGAGCCTGACTGATCTTTCCCAGGCAGAACAAGCCCAGTAACAGCCGGGCTCCACCCCCCAGGCCCTTCAGCAGCCAATAGCTGCAATGCATTTTGCCCAGGCTCTGCAGCAGTCTGCAGAAGGGTAAAGTGAGCCGGTGCTGCAAGGTGCACCAGCTTCGTTATGGGAGTAAAATTTCAAAAATATTTGCAGGCCCACTGGGCACTAGGCATTGGCACCAGTGACATTGGCACCAGTGACAGGCATCAGCGGGCACTAGGCGCTGCCAGGAACCAGGCACCAAAGAGTACCAGGGGCCAGTGTCTGGCAACAGTGGGCATCAGCAGGCACCGGGCATCCTGACCAGAGACTGGACACCAACAGGCAGTGGGAACCACTGTACAGTGGACACTGGACACCATCAACCAGTGGTGTCCACCAGGCAACCACCAGGCAACCACCAGGCAGCAGCAGGCACCAGTGGGCACCAGGCATCCAGTGGGCAAAACTAGACAGCAGGCACCACTGGGCGATGGGCACCAAATCAATTCTTAGTGGTTCTTTACATCACAAAAGGAATATGGTCCCCAAATTTCATGCAGAGGTTGGTCTCGATGTTGTTCAGTAAGTCTTCAATGTTAACTTTAGAGTAGATATATATTGGTTGGTCTCTCAAGAGAGGTTGAGGAAGTGCTGAAACCGGCTGTATCCCAGCCTGGACTTTTTTTGCTTGTATTGCAAGACATCGTTTTGCAAGACATCGCAAGACAAAATTTATTAGAAATGTTTGCTTGTCTTGCAAAATGCTGTTAATCCAAGTTACTCTCAGTCCAAAGTTTTACTGTATAACTCACCTGTTGTACCTTTGCAGAACTGAAGGACATTTGTTTATCTCAAAGTTTTAGCTTTTTTTAAAGTTACCTTCTGTTTATTTAAATTGAATAAAAGCCATCTTGGGCACTTACTGAATGACAAGAAAGGCAAGATTTAAAAAACCTTGGGGCCCTACCCTGTATTTATGCACAAGAGACATGGCATATTTTTTATCATGGCACCTACATGGTGAAAAGAAAGGAACAGCTGGAATAATCACTGCTGGCTTTTTTGCAAACAGGGAAAACTCAGTTATTTTAGCATACTTTGGGCTAGATACTCATTTATTTTGTCCACTGTTCTTTTTTGGTGCCCCAGTATGTTCCTGCATGCACAGTAGTATACTGCATGCTCACCAAAAATGTTAGGCAATGGAAGGAAAAACAGATTGTTTTCATGTCAAATTGTTGGAGATTTACCATCGCCAGTAATTATTTGTTCACTTATAGTTGTGTATTATCTCCTGAAACGTTCCTTTCCAAGATGGCACACACACGGACACATATTTCTTGGACTAATTTCTGTTTGCATTGCATTTAAAATTTCTTTAAAATGTAAGTACTTGAGTTTTCTAATTTGCGTGGTGTTTTCTGTCATTGATGAGAAAAATACATGCAGCTTCTGTGAATAATACAAGTTCTTGAAAATTTTATTTTGTATGTTACCCAGATTGTACATAAATATTGTATATATACTGTACATAATTACTCTCTTTTCTCCCTTCTTTAGTTCACAATGGGAAAAAATTCTAACAATTTTCTAGAGAATGGTACTGACAACTGGCAATAAAATTGAAATAGAAACACATTCAGACATCAGAATGTGCAAACTTTTGCCATTTCCACAATCCCAAAGAAACAAACCAAAAACAATATTTGTGTGACCCACAGACCAAAAGAAAGCAACTATTCCATTTCACAATTTTTAGTAGTTTTAAGTTTTAGTAGCAAACAGTGAAGAAAGCAAAGTTTTTAAAATAAACTCAGAATTCCACATTTTGCTGTTTTTTTCTTTATTTAATGTTAGAATTCAGCAAGGGTTGCATATTTTCTCTGCCCATTTTGTAAATTTTTAACCTAAAGTAGTAACTGCTCAATAATTCCATAGGGCGCAATCCTGAGTAACTACGGGGAGTCCTTGCTCCGGTGTAAGAACAATTTGCTCTGGATTGCAATATGAATTTCCCATAGGTTTTCATTGGGTGATGCAGTAACTACGGGTGCACGTAAAGTCTCTTACGTGCTCCCGTAGTTACTCTGGATTGTAGGGATAGAGCATAGATAATCAGCACAATCCAGATCTCTTATGTCGACGTAAGAAAAATTTACTCTGGATTGCTTTATGCAGTTCCCGTAGATTTACCAAAGGTGGCCGCCGTAACTACATCAACGTAAATGTCTTTTACATAGATGTAAGAGGTCCTGTAGTTACTCTGGATTGTGCTGAATATCTCATTTTAATGTCATTTTAATGTTCTGGAATAGTTATCTTATTCCTGATCCTGAATGGGTAGGAATTTTGAATATGAGAGAATTCTGTAGGATTTAGCAGTTTACTCTTTGATCAATGTTGGTTGGTCCTAATAAAGGCATTATATCTTTCTTTGGAGTGGTACTGTATTTAAGTCCATAAAAACACTTACTAGGTAGAAGTCCTAGCAAGCTAGACTTGCTTCCATATAAGCATGCATAAGATTGCAGTGTTAAACTTTAATTGCAGACTTTGTTCTTGATTCATCACTAAGCTTGACTTGGAGAACAGTGATGTGCAATCTGCAAACATTTATAAACACCTATCTTTTTTTTAAAGTTCTGTATTTATGAAAATTTAACAATGGCTTTGTTTATTAGTAATTGTTGTGAAGCTCTAGCATTGAAGTTTTGATAATACATTTATTTGATCAGTTTGTTACATTTAATTCATTAACTGTTTATCCTGATAGAGATCAGATGACTCATTAACTCAAAAAGCGATCCTGTGCATCACAGAAATAAACCCCATGGAGTTATTTGGGGCTTACTCCATGGCAATAGTCAGAAGCAAGTGTGGATATTGCAGGCTCAGAAAATATTGCATTGGCTATGCTCGTAGAGAAGGGCACAATCCAGAGTAACTACGGGAGCACGTAAGAGACATTATGTGCACCCATAGTTACTGCACCACCTAGTGAAAACCTATGGGAAATTCATATTGCAATCCGGAGTAACTTGTTCTTCCTCCGGAGCAAGGACTCCCCTTAGTTACTCTGGATTTCACCCTTGGAGATATAAATGCTGCTTGAATTTGTTGTTAGTGCAATGTGCCTTCAGGGTGAATAATTTACCAGTTTTTGAACTACCAAAGATGTGATCATATATACACCTTTTATTGTTGTATGGTGTAATGTGTAAGCAATTAGGCCAAAAGAGGTGTACACTGGCACCCAAGTTAAATGCAATACATATGTTTTTTGAAAGAGTTATTCACAGGATATAAAAGGCCCAGGAAAAATGATTCCAACCAAACAAAAATGTTTTCAGAGATATGTCAGTCCTTTAAAATAGCTGAAATCTTGGCAGTCCACTTAGTAGGAAGGCAGACATTGGAGGAATTAAATATAATTCTTTACTTCCACAGAATTACTTGGTCAGGATTTGAGCTTCTTGCAAAGAGAGTGTGCACAAAACACATAGCTTTGATTTTTCTATCATGTTAGGAATTACATGTATGATTTCTTATCCAAAATGGGTTACAAAGATGAAAAACTATCTTTACTTGGATTTATCTTTACTATTTATCTTTGCCTTGGAGCACAATCCTATGCATTTGTTACTCAGAAGTCCCATTATAGTCAATGGAGCCTACTCCCAGGTATGGATGGGATTGCAGCCTTAGTTGGACTGGAATAAACATGCCTGTCCATCTACAATATACATTAAATTTTATTTATGGGAAGAGATAGTTTAAAGTTTGTAACATATTGATTACATGATTGTATATTTTTCTGCCCTTGACAGGTGATATTGGTGAAGAAAAGGAATGAGAATGACTCCTTTTTGTTGATTCCCAGCAGCATGTCAGGTACACAAATCTACTCTGTATAAGCATCTCCCAGAATTAGTGTTGTGCTTTGTCTGTAGTGGCTCTTCTGGACATGCTCAGGATCTGATAGAAACTCTGATAGAAACAGCTCTTTAGCTGTTCTACTTTTGCATAATTTCCCATAAACTATTATAGGTTTACTATTTTAAAGATAGGAACCAAAGCCACATGAGATGTGCCCTCTATTATATAGAGTAAATAAGTCTCCGGTTGCAAAATCAGTGAGTTGCTAAAAATCACTGCGTTGAAAATCATGGCTGGCTGTCTATTTGTAGAAAGTTTGGTGGTGTTGCCTTTGTAATGCTGTTGTAAAGGGTGTAAACAGATGTAAAAAGTTATACCTGACAATATTACATTTTTGTACAAAATTTATATTTGTCAGGAACTATTTTTTGAAAAAGATATTTGAATAAATATTTCATTTCATTCAGTTGAAATTCCACAGCTGTGTCAGTTTACAAGACCTGCTTCTTCACAATGGCTGGATTCAGTTGAAGTAATCCTAGTTCACGGTGACCATATAGAATGGAAGACAGAGTGCCTGTATCTTTAACCTTTGTATCGAAGATGGAATTGAGGCAGGTGCTGCTTTATAAACCCTTTAATGATGAGCTGAACCTGCCTCCATTTCCTCTTCTATGCAATGGTCAAAGGTGGGTGCAATCTGTACTCCATTCGGTACGGTCATCCTGAGAGTAACACAGTCAAATGCTCTCTCTTATCTTTCCCTTGCATGCTAGTTTAACTTGAAATATTCTTAAGCAATATTTCCTAGGACATCAGAACTAGGAAACCCCTCTAACTGCTTAGTTTATCGGGGATAATTAAAGTATTAAATTAAATAATTAAAAGGTATCCTTGTTTCTTAAACTAAGAGTGCAGTCCTAACCATGTCTACTCAAAAATAAGTCCCATTGTGTTCAATGGGTCTTACTCCCAGGAAAGTGTCTTTAGGATTGCAGCCTAATTCCTTGTAATTATCAAAGGAAGCGGTTAAGGCGCTGTGCCTGTTAACCAGCAGGCCAGGGTTTAAGACCCGGGTCGGCCCCACAAGACAGGGTGAGCTCCTGTCCTTAGCCCAGCTCTGCAACGCCAGCTGGATCCAATCGTATTGGCTCCGCCTTTCCATTGGACTAATTCAGTGGCGTCGAGAGGGGGGATTTGCTGCTTGGGTAACAGCCTATCCTCCATAACAATCCAACCCAGGCTTTCGTGCTTCGCATGCAGCGTATGCAGCACCGAGCACGATACCATAATCTTCCAAGACTGACAGAGGCCTGCTTTTATTTTATGAAATGAGGATTTTTTTTTATTTCACTGGGCATGTAAAGCTACATGCAAAGGGCAGGAAGAGAGAGTATGGAACACTTTAGGTCAGCCACTGCTGATTGCAGGATACTGGTGTCTGTGTAAAGGTTTGTGGGTTTAGGTGTCTGTCCTAGAGTCAGACGCCAAAGTGTCAGTGAGCGCTTCGATTGTGTGTGTGACATCTGCCAGTGCCGGACTTGGTCAATGCAACTATAATTCCTAAGTAGAAATATTTGTACAAATTTTTGTACACATATTTTTTTGTCCAACCACATATTTTTTGTCTAACAAATCATGGATGCCAGAGTGGGATTATTGTATGCAAAACATATGGTTCCCAAGAGAGAAAACATAGCTCTGTCTTGTTTTCATTTATTGTTCCCAACAGGAAAAGCATAGTTGTGTTGTCTTTTCATTAAGATCAATTGTACATCTTAAACGGAATCAATGAGAAGTTGTACTTATTGTACAATATTTCTTGTAACCCTCATTCAGGAGAAACCAGATTCATTTGTGTTTATGACTAAAAACCTCATTGAATAAATTTTAGAAGTTGCAATAAATCCTATACTTGTTTACCTGGGAATTACTTCTGAGGAGACATAGGATTGGACTGTAGGTGCATTATTTTAAGCAATATTACAGTTACTAATTTTGGATTAAACAGAAGTAACACTGTGTGCAAGTAATATTATAGACTATTGGTCATTCAGTATTTTTTAAACAAAAAGTTGAAATTGTTTAGCTGGATTTATATGAGGAATGTTTCCTATATATATATTCTTATACATATATATGTTATACATATACATGTTTCCTATATATATATTCTTATATATTCTTATAGAGTATAAATTTCTTCAATATAAATGAATTTCTTACAGTAATCTTAATTAACCTATACTGCTGCCTTACACATTTTCGTTAACATTTCTAACATAGAAATAGCATATCTAACATATAAATCTAAGATTTCTAAGAAATATTTGCTCAGTTTATGAGCAATGTCTTGCAATACGAGCAATCTCCAGCCCGGAGAGATGCCTGCTTGCCTCATTGCGTGCCTACCGAGGCATCCCGACATTCCAGAGTTGCGGAGCAAATCATCTGAGTTTCCATTATTTCTAATGGGAAATTTGATTTTATATACAAGTATTTTTTATTATGAGCATATTTCTGGAATGGATTATGCTTGTAAACTAAGGTACCACTGTGTAAAGTTTTCCTTCTCTAATATAGGAATGAGTCCCATTGAGTGTAATAGGCTTACTTCAGAGTAGACTGAAGCTGGTCTCTCAGGAGAAGCTGAGCAGATGCTGGCAGAGTGCCAAAACTGGCTGTATCCCGGCTGGGACTACTTTGTCACTTGTAGTGCAAGACTTTGCTTGTATTGCAAAATAAAATTTAATGGAAATGTTTGCTTGTCTTGTGAAATGCTCTCAATTCAAAAAACTTTCAGTCCAAAGTTTTACTGTATATAGATAAAAAGAGTGCAGCAATGGAATAATTTGCCAGCGGAGTCTTCTCTGAGGTTTTCAAGAAAGATAATTCTCTGTGAAGCCTGCAGATGTAGGATACTCAGTTACAGAGTGATACATTTGTCATAATAATGAGCTTTTCGCTGAAGTCTTATGCACACTTACTTAGGAGAAAACCCAAGTGAATACAGGGGGGAAAGTGGGAAAACAACTCAACTGCAAATGGCATAAATTTCATGGCATCTTGCTCACCTCAAGCTCCTTTGCAGTTTTATGAAGTGATAGTATATAGGCCTCCGTCAGTCTTGAAAGACTATGGTATCGTGCTCGGCGCTGCATACGCTGAATGCGAAGCACGAAAGCCTGGGTTAGATTGTTATGGAGGATATGCTGTTACCCAAGCAGCAAATCCCCCCTCTCCACGCCACTGAATTAGTCCAATGGAAAGGCAGAGCCGATACGATTGGATCCAGCTGGCGTCACAGAGCTGGGCTAAGGACAGGAGCTCACCTTGTGGGGCCGACCAGGGTCTTGAACCCTGGCCTGCTGGTTAATAGGCACAGCGTCTAGTAGTGATAGTAGTGATAGTGATAGTAGCTAAAACTGGTAGTTAAAATTGATAGTAGCTAAATTCTCTTTTCTTTATCCCATTTTTTGTTTGTCCCATTTTTTGTTTGTCCCATTTTTTCTCTGTGTTGTAAAACAAGAATAATTTGTCATCACTACATTGGACACTTGCAAATCTAGCCTACTTGACTGACCTACCATGCCCCATAGTCATAATCCCAATTACATTCACCTTGGTTGATCTCTTGTTGATGCCAGCCTACTCTCCTGCCCTCATTTGCTTGCATATTTTAGTGCTGTAAAAAAGCAAGAAAACACCTTATCACTTGCTGCTAGTTCATAGCCATACTTGACGTCAGAGGAATAAGTCTGAGTAAAATAATTATTCAGTTCAGCCTTCAGTTTCCAAGAAGGTCATTGCTACGGAGTGGAGATCTAATTCATCTGTGGAATTTATCTATGGAATCTTATAGCTCCTGCTTGGTTTTCAATGAAGACTTTTTTTAAAGCGCACTGAGAGCACTCCTGGTGCACATGTTGATGTTCATGCCTTTCTGCATGTTTCGGGACTATCTCATCCTTCAAACAAGTTCAAATCATGACACCTTGTAGGATTGTCATGCTAGGCCATCTGAATGGTGTCATGGAAAAGAGGCAGAAGTCTATAACCTAATTGTCCTTTTTATTTGTAGTTCTAGTCTTTTGTAGAACCGGATACTCAGATCTTTTGTAGATCTGGATACTAAATGATATGATATAATGAGTTAGTAATTCATGTGATTTTAGTTGCATAAGTTTTGGTGGCATTCCACCTCAAGAATGCACCTCACTATATCTGTGGTTGCTTTATGATTTGTTTGTTTGATGTGTGGCATCTGTTTTGTTTCATCCATATATTGTTTATCTCTGTGTTTGTGTGTGTGAGATTGCTTGCTTGCTTGATTGATTGAAATTAATTTAAAAAAGAACAATTTTGGTTGTTATATGTTGCTTCCCATATAAAACTATACATCATATTTTTCCTGAAAAGCTAAATACGTTTGTTGATTGCATGCCATACTGAACAACCTACCAATCGTGCAGATAAAATTATTATCTTTGCATGGTTTGTATCCAATAAATATATGACTCAAAAAGCTTCCTATTGTAATAGAGTGCTTGTATTTAAAGGTTTGTAAGTCTTCTTCTTTAATAGAACAAACCTCAAGGTACTGGAGTCTCAATTCCTGTTTATCAGAATACTGAATATATCATTTATCAATTACCTGCAGTTTAATAAGTGAAACTAAAACTAGCTGATTGTTTGATATATTCTCAATGGTAGTCTCAATAGTAGCCATGAAAAGCATTATGAATGAAAACTAGTTGATTTGTTGGGTAGGGGAGAAATGTGGTTTTGCTACCTTGATCTTCAGTAGTTGCCCATTGTGTTTACGAACTCAACAGAATATTCAGCAAAGTTGAACAAATTTAGGCAGTTTTATTTTGAAATAAAGGAGTAATAATATTTGTTACAATTAAGATTGCCCCACTAATTAGGACATTGATAGCCCATTAAAGTCCTTTCATATGAATAGGAACAACTTCACCTCTCTCTCTCTCTCTCTCTCTCTCTCTCTCTCTCTCTCTCTCTCTCTCTCTGATAAATGTAAGAGCCATCACTATAAAAAATTTCTCTTTCTCTAGTGAATATACATGTTCAGTTTTGTCTCCTTTTGAAAATTCTTGGTTCATTGCTAAATAGATAATGCATTGTGCAAAACAACAACAGCAAGACAAATATTTAATATTCTATTTCTGTTCACTGTAGAAACTTCAGTTGTTCTGAAATTAAACATGTTCTGAAATTAAACATGTTCTAAAATTAAACTTCTCATTGCGTCGTGCAAAATTAGCCCAATACATTAAAAAAATTATCCAAGATTTTTAGTATCCTTTCTGTCTCTGCAAAGATCCTCAGTAAGGTCATCAATATTAAGGAAAAAAATGTTCAAAGTGAAATAAACCATTCAATAATAAAACCAGAACAATACAAACAAAAGTTAGAACCTAAACTCAGTAGAAATAGAAGCCATCTCTGAATACAGAGAACATTAAACAAACTGGAAGCGTCAGCTTTCTTGAAATGTATGTCTGAACAAAGCATTTTTATCCAGGGGGCAAAAGGCTGACAATGAGGAGGCCAGACAGGACTCAAGAAGGAAAATGTTCTTCAATGAGACGACTAATCATATGTCTATGGTCTAAAGCAGGGGTGTCCGTGCTTTTTGGCAGGAGGGCCACATCATTAATAGTGTGTTGAGGGCCGGAAAAATAATTTACATTTTAAATTTGAATAAATTTATGTATAAGAGTGTATTAGAAAGAGATGTGGAGGATTACATGTGGAGATGCTTGCCAGATGAAGGGCTCTTACCTTGGGTTGCTGTGAGGCTTGCTGTGGGTTGCATCTGGTCTTTGGGCCAGAGTTTGGGCACCCCGGTCTAAAAGAACGAAAGCACAACCCTAACCAATTTAGACCAGTACAACTCACCCATCTTCCTGTTCCTATGTTGTTGTTGGGCAGAATGCTAAGTGTTGGTCCCAACTCAAAATAGGGGCTCATTTTATTGTTCATTTTATTATCCTACATTCAGTCCTTCACTGAGCTCCATTTCATTCCCACTCACTTAAATGCCTTGCCTAGAAACTGAAAATAATTCAAAATAGAAAAATAATGTCATGGGCTGGCTGGATTGGAAAAAAGTATTTATCTGTGCAATCCAAAGCAGGTCTAATCAGAAGTAAGTCCCATTGTGTTCAGTTGTACTTATTCCCAGAAAACTGTGGCTACGATTGCAGCCTTTGGGTAAAATCCAGAGTAACTACAGGGAGTATAAGAACAACTTACTCTGGATTCTAATATGAATTTCCCATAGGTTTTCTCCAGCTGGTGCAATAACTACGGATGCACGTAAAGTCTCTTACTTTTTATGCAGCGGAGTTTGTGTTATTTCTGTAATGTTCATGTGAACCCAGTATTTGTAGCTAAGCAGGTGCAGGGGGTGCAGTTGCACCGGGGTACGAGCTTTAGGGGGGCTACATGCTGAGCTTGACAGTAGTGGCTAAAATTGTGAAAAATGGTTTATGTATGAATGATAATACCATCATATTATATATCACTGGAAAGGTAATTTAAGACAGAATGCAATGAAACAAACTGCATTGGAAGATCTATATTCTTTTAAAGGTTATGGCCAATTAAGCAGAAAATGAAAAATTAAAGCCTGTGGAACAAAAAGCAGCTAATAAAGTGTTAATATGACTCCAGTCTTTTATGTATGTAGTAGTTCTCTTATATTTAGCAGGGAAAGAATAACCATTCTTCTTTGCCCCAGCACAGTTTCCTTAACCAAAAAGGGACACAATTTTCATTAGCAAAAAGCGTGCCCGCGTTGCGGGTGTAACATTTTCCCCTATGCCATCCCCCCATAGCGCAAAAACACCCCATGTGCCACTTCTACCCATGCACATCATCCCCCCATGAGCATCATCCCCCATGCACATCATCCCCCATGCGCATCATCTCCCCATGTGCAACTTCCCCTCATGCGCAAGTTTCCCCGTGCGCATCATCCGCCGATGCGCAACTTTTCCCCATGCACAACTTTCCCCATGCGCAACTTTCCCCATGCGCATCATCCGCCGATGCGCAACTTTCGCCCATGCAAATCATCCCCCCATGTGCAACTTTCCCCCATGTGCAACTTTGCCCATGTGCAACTTCGCCCATGCGCAACTTTTCCCCATGCACATCATCCCCCCATGCGCAACTTACTTTTCCCCCATGAGCAACTTACTTTCCCCCATGTGCAACTTACTTTCCCCCATGCGCATCATGTCTCCATGCACAACTTCCCCCCACGTGCAACTTCCCCCATGCACATCATCCCCCATACGCATCATCCCCATGCGCAACTTCCACCCATGCACAACTTCCCCATGTGCATCATCCCCTCATGAGCAACTTCCCCCATGCGCAACTTCCCCCATGCGCAACTTCCCCTCATGCTCAACTTTCCCCCTTGCGCATCATCCGCCGATGCGCAACTTTCCCCCATGCGCATCATCCACCAATGTGCAACTTTTCCCCATGCGCATCATCCCCCATGCACAACTTTCCCCATGCGCAACTTACTTTCCCCATGCACATCATCCCCATGCGCAACTTTCCCCCATGCGCAACTTCCCCCATGTGCAACTTCACCCATGAGAAACTTTTCCCCATGCACATCATCCCCCCATGTGCAACTTTCCCCCATGTGCAACTTTGCCCATGTGCAACTTCGCCCATGCGCAACTTTTCCCCATGCACATCATCCCCCCATGCGCAACTTACTTTTCCACCATGAGCAACTTACTTTTCCACCATGAGCAACTTACTTTTCCACCATGAGCAACTTACTTTCCCCCATGCACATCATCCTCATGCTCAACTTTCCCCCATGCGCAACTTCCCCCATGTGCATCATGTCCCCATGCGCAACTTCCCCCCACGTGCAACTTCCCCATGCGCATCATCCCCCATACGCATCATCCCCATGCGCAACTTCCACCCATGCACAACTTCCCCATGCGCATCATCCCCTCATGAGCAACTTCCCCCATGCGCAACTTTCCCCATGCGCAACTTCCCCTCATGTGCAACTTTCCCCCTTGCACATCATCCGCCGATGCGCAACTTTCCCCCATGCGCATCATCCACCAATGTGCAACTTTTCCCCATGCGCATCATCCCCCATGCACAACTTTCCCCATGCGCAACTTACTTTCCCCCATGCACATCATCCCCATGCGCAACTTTCCCCCATGCGCAACTTCCCCATGCGCAACTTCCCCATGCGCATCAACCCCCATGCGCAATTTTCCCCCGTGCACATCTTCCCTCATGTGCATCATCCCCCATACGCATCATCCCCATGCGCAACTTCCATCCATGCGCAACTTCCCCATGCGCATCATCCCCTCATGTGCAACTTCCCCCATGCGCAACTTTCCCCCATGCGCAACTTTCCCCATGTGCATCATCCTCCGATGCGCAACTTTTCCCATGCGCATCTTCCCTCATGCTCAACTTCCCCCATGTTCATCATTCCCCCATGCGCATCATTCCCCCATGTGCAACTTTCCCCCATGCGCATCATTCCCCCATGTGCAACTTTCCCCCATGCACAACTTTCCCCATGTGCATCATCCTCCCATGCGCAACTTTCCCCATGTTCATCACCTCCATGCACAACTTTCCCCCATGCACAACTTTCCCCATGCGCATCTTCCCTCATGCTCAACTTCCCCCATGTTCATCATTCCCCCATGCGCATCATTCCCCCATGTGCAACTTTCCCCCATGCGCATCATTCCCCCATGTGCAACTTTCCCCCATGCGCAACTTTCCCCATGCGCATCATCCTCCCATGCGCAACTTTCCCTATGTTTATCACCTCCATGCACAACTTCCCCCATGCACAACTTTCCACCCATGCACATCATCCTCCCATGCGCAACTTTCCCCATGTTCATCACCTCCATGCACAACTTTCCCCCATGCACAACTTTCCCCATGCGCAACTTTCCCCATGCGCAACTTTCCCCCTGTTCATCACCTCCATGCGAAACTTCCTCCATGCGCAACTTTCCTCCATGCGTGACTTTCCCCCATGCACAGCATCCTCACCAGTGCAACCTCTTCCTCCAAAGAACATCCCCTCAGTGCACCGGGCACTGAGCACCCAATTGGCTGGATGTTGGTCAGTCTCCCATGTTAAGTATAGGACAAAACACATTGCCCCCTTTTCAGCCCTGAAGGGTTAAATGTCTCCAGATGGTTCTTGGTGGGTGTTCAGGTGACAGAAGGAACTCCCAGAATTCCATGCTTCAGGCCCAGCAGTTGGGGCAGAATGTTGATGAGTCAGCAATTCTCAATGCAAAGTATAGGGAGGAAAATGCGTTGCGCCCCTTTTCACCCCCTTCCCGTTGGAATTTCTGAAAACCGGTTCTTAGTGCACCCCTCCGTCATGGAAGGAACACCCACCCCAAATTTCATGCTTCTAGGCCCAGCGGTTTTGGCAAGGCGGTGATGAGTCAGTCAGTCAGTCAGTGACTTTTCTCTTTTATATATATAGATTTTGATTTTGTTGTCACAGGGGAGGGGGAGGGAGCAACAAAATCTTCTACAACTCCAGACAGCAAATATGGTAGCAGAGCACATGGCTGGTGAACTGCTGAGGAGGAGGAGGCAGGTTTTTCCCCAATTTTCTTTTTAAAAATCCCAGAAATGACATCACTTCCAGTTGTGACATCACTTCTGGGGAAACATCTTGCACCAGGCTACATGATCATCAGCTATACCACTATGTGAACCTGAACCACTTATACACCTGACAATAATAAAAGGTAATGCTAAAAGCCCTTGAAATGTTTATAGATTCAATGAGAATAAAACATTGACAATAAGATGTTTCCAACTTCTGTCTAAGTTTCAGATGAAATTGGAAGTGTTCTGAGAGGTTGAAGAATGAGTCTATATATCTGATATGTGGCAATGAACTGTTAAAATGGAATCAAAGTCAACATGTGGGACCAAATCACACTGGATATTTCTGTAAGTTGTTCTGCATCACTCAGAGTGTAACCCTATCCTTCCCAGGCCAGGGTAAGTCTCTTACACTGGCTTGGGGGTTGTTGGAAATATTCCATAAAGCATGTTTGCACCACTCTGAGATGAGATAGTCCAGCACACCAATATTCCAGCCCCTCTGCAGTGATGCTTCATGTGCGGTGAGTGTGCACTGGCTGAGTTTGGCCAAAATAGGGCTCTAAGGGGGTATGGGAAGGAAGTGGGATATGTATTCTGGGGTGGGGTGAGGGCAGTTGGAGGGTATTCCTGTGACAGGCAGGTGTGAAGGCGGGCAGGGAGTGGAAACAGTGCTAAGATCTGCCAGATCCTAGCCTCATTCCCAGGAAACATGGAGCAGACCTGAGCTGCTCAGATTTGTGCCACCAGTTGAGGTTGTGCAGATTTGAGTAGTCCCATTGGGACTGCAGTGGATCTCCCTGGGGTAAGAGGAAAAGTTTCCCCTTGCTTAAGGGCAAGTCCCTGGCAATCACAGGCCTGCCTATTTCAGCACAAGCTGTGCTGCCTCGTTTCAATCCTATACACAGTTTCTAGGAATCAAGCCACATCTAACACAATGCAGTATTCATACATAAGATTGTGCTTTTGGGGTTTTTTTGTTTTATTCTAGCTTAATCTAAGACTGTTTCATGGGCTTTTAGCCTTGCCTCTTGCTATTGTCAGGTTTGTAAGTGGTTCACATGAATATTACAGAAATAACATAAATATTGAAATAGGCACGTACTTTACCTTTAGTCATCTCCATACATATTTTTTCCAATCCTGCCAATTCAGAAAACTACTAGGTTCTCGCCCTTGGTTCCAGTTCAGTTAAGGGATTGGAACTGCTTGGAAAAGCAGTTGCCCTACTTTTGTCATTGTAGCCACACTTTCTCCTCACCTGTAGCTTTTTTCCCTCACAGTAGTGGCACAATGTCAAGGTTACAACCATAGACTGGTACAACTAGCACAATTCATTTCCATTGTTTTTTTCCTTACTGCAATGATGTTAAAGAAGGCACAAAATATACAAGATTTAAGAATAATCACATGCCAAAGACCTTCAATGACCATGACAATCATTTACACTTGAGCGAATTTATGAATCTGTATCTCAAATACATGGCAATGAAACTGCTTTGTGAACTTTTTGTTGGAAAAGTTGATTGATTGTCATTAATATTTTTGAGTCAGTTAAGGAGTTCCATACCAGCTGTTGTTCCTTTCTAGGGGCACAATCCAGAGTAACTACAGGGAGTCCTTGCTCTAGTGTAAGAACAACTTACTCTGGATTCCAATATGAATTTCCCATAGGTTTTCACTAGATGGTGCAGTAACTATGGGTGCACGTGAAGTCTCTTATGTGCTCCTGTAGTTACTCTGGATTTGAGGGTAAATACCCCAAGAATATTACCAAAGGACTAAAAGAGACATCTCCCCAAATCCAGAGTAACTACGGGAGCACATAAGTGACTTTACATGCACCTGTAGTTACTGCACCATCTAGTGAAAACCTATGGGAAATTCATATTGGAATCCAGAATAAGTTGTTCTTACACCAGAGCAAGGATATAGTTACTCTGGATTTTGCCCATCATATCATAAAATGAAACTAATAGTTCTTGCTTCCAGAGTCTGTGAATCTCTTGATGCTGCAAAATATGTTTGTCTTCTCTCTTCTGTGAGCATCTTCAGCATTAATCATTAATTAATTCATTATTTATTAATTCATTATTTATTAATTAATTCATTAGTTACTAAGTAATTCATTATTAATTCATCATTCATTTAATTAATTATTCATTATAAAATGTGAGATAGCATTGATTCATATTCTTATGTTGGTTCTCTTTTGTAATCTCGCATAGAGAAAAAGCTGGATCATTTGTCAAAATACCTTACCTTCCTTATCACTGCTTGTAAATATGTACTTATTTATTTTATATTGTGCCATTCTCCTTACTAAAAAGAAACTAAGGTGACTTAAAATCATAATCAAACACAGTGACTCATAAAGATTGTAATTTTAAAAATTTTAATTTTTGCACACATACACACACACTTTAAGTAATTTTTTTTACAATTGATGTTTAATGGCATTATGATTTCAGGAAGTTTTATTTAATCGTTCATTGGGCACTTTACTGCAATCTTATACACATGTAGCTGGAAGAAAGCCATTGAACTCAGTGGGTTTATACATTAGACATGCATAAGATTGCACTATTAGACATTTCTATTGTATTATGTACTCTTAAAGAAGTCAAATTTGAATAACGTCATGTTCCAGCAATTTTCACCTTTTTGTTAGCTGTTTTAAATAGCTATCTAGCTTACAAGCACAATCCTAATCATGTTTTATTGATGTTTTATTCCCTGGTGTAGCCGCCTTGAGCTCCCCCTTGCAGGGGAGGAAAGGCGGGATATAAATTAATTAAATAAATAAAATAAAATGTCTACACAAAAGTAAGCCCCATTGTGTTCAGTGGGTTTTACTCCCAGGAAAGTGTCTTTAGGATTGCAACCTTAGTTTTATTGATGACAACTGGGGATTCACTGAAAGAATGAATGTTCAAATGTACCTTGATATTTAAAAAATATACTTACTTGAGGTTTCTTGGTTGGTGGTTATTGATTTAAAACATATGGCTAGACCATGAGATGAGGATGAAAGTGGAAAAAACACTTCACTGTCTGTATTCTTTATCTGAATCTTTGTCAGTATTCAATAAATAAATCTTCATTTTACTCTTAAGTATATGGCTTAATATTATCCATAGAATGTTCAAATGTCACAAACTCTGATCAGACTGCCATGGATATAAATTCCATCAAGGTGTATGTTTTAAAATGGCATTTTACAAGAATAACAGTTACGATGACTCATAAAATCATCAGTATCAACTCTGCACTCGTTGAAATTTCCTCATGTTTTCCTTAAGCAAATGATGGGTGAAATCCAGAGTAACCACAGGGAGTCCTTGCTCCAGAGTAAGAACAAGTTACTCTGGATTGCAATATGAATTTTCCATAGGTTTTCACTAGGTGGTGCAGTAACTACAGGTGCACGTAATGGCTCTTACGTGCTCCCATAGTTACTCTAGATTGTGCCCAATTGTTTGTATCTTCACTGAAATTTAGATCCTGACAATACTGTTGTATAAATTTAGAGTATCATCTTCAGGTACACATTGCTGTCCTGTTCTTGCAATATTTCAATTATTTTCCTCTATCGGTATGTAAGTGAACACAGTTTAGAATTTAAATTAACTTGCTCGTGTGCTAACCTGGTGTTGTCTGCTCTGCGTATATGGCCAGCAGTGTTAAAATTCTCGAAGTAGGAGTGGCGTCCGAAGCTGCCCTGTCACCACAAAGCTGAGGCCATAGTTGCAAGACCGGAACTGCTCAGCGTGCCCACATAAGAATGTTAGCCTTAGGTAACAGAGTGTCCCTCAGGTCAGGCCACAATAAGAGCAAAGTCAAACAAGGCTGAATCCTTGATGTTTTGTGTTTTAAGTATCTGAAAATTGTTCATGACCAGCTTCGACCCACAAGACCTCAAATGATCATATGAGCAAGGCAATAAATTGATGGTAACTTGCTCATGGCCCCACGTTCTAGATGTGACGCTGGTGAAAGTTGCATCTAGTGTCTCCACCTGTGCACACACACCGAAACTGACTTTGCTGGATTTTAATGGAAGGGAAACAGATACATTTGACTGCACTGAATGGAAGCTGACCATGGTGGCCGAGAGCACATGGATGAAACAACTCAACATCATATCGGGGCGCTCAGGTGGAGATGTATGTGAAATCCACCAGATCAAGAGAAATGGGAAAACGCTTGCTTTCCAGAACACCACAGCTAAGCAAGATCTTGGCAATGCCAACAGCTTGTCAACCAGTATTTGTCAAGCCTCCAGAACATGGCCTTCCATCCTGGGATGGGCTGATGCACTTACCTGGCAGAAACCATAAATGGAATTTCATAGACATAACAGAGAAACATTTGAGTAAGAAAAGTCACTGTGAAAATTACAGTGTGCTGAAAAATGGACAGCCTACACAATTTCTGCATGCTCCAACAGCATGGACTAGCTCAGTGCTCCTGCCAGGCCACACAGATATGTCTATTCAGGGCATTTCAAATGCCAAGGAGTATGAAATGCAAGGGACAAAATGTAAAGGTAATTAAAATGATTATATGGAATGTGGCAAATTTGTGCAAATAAAGGAAATTGGAGGTTAAAATCTAATGTGATCTAGTGAGGTGATGAATAGAAAATTGTGTGAAATGTGCAGAGTTTAGCTGTTGGTATATTGTTTTTCTCCCCCCAAAAACAAAGCCAGTCAGTTTAGCTTTCATTTGTATTCTTTAGACTAGCTACTTATTCAATTATGTATATTTTCATGCTTTAGCTGTTGTTTTCTTTAAAGAACCAGATGCTAAGCTCCAGTACTAAATATGATATATCACTGGGCGGCATCATTAATATCCAATGCAATTAGTTATTTTCCTCTGATTTGTGGTCATATTGATTCTTTTGCTCTCTGGACTTTAGTATGCTGAATATTAATCATCATCAAGCTGGCAAGAGTATTAAGCGTTCTCTGTTTGTCTAGCTGAAATCAGTCTTAAAAGATGTAACAATTTTACCCTTTGGACAACAGAAACGATGCTTGATTTATATTCCTGTTTTAATGTGGTTGTAATGTAATCCGTTAATGTTTGTACCAGGAAAAGAAATAAAATAAAACCAATGTATCCTGCTATGAAAGGGAGGGGCCAGAAGTTGTTTGTTCCTACTTAAATCCTGCCCTCATACTGGGAGGAAAGATTATAATGTCACCCAGGCTATCACCTCATGGAAAAGTTAAACTGGTCTAAGTACCTGATTTCTTCAGATTTGGGAACCCTTTACCTCAGGATGCCTTCTTGCTAACAGATGTCAGGTGTTTGATCGCTTTAACGTCTTACTGAGGACCGCCTGAAGGCTCCAGACAGTTCCGAGAGGCTACTATTATTTAGGTTACAGTTATCCATCCTGTTTAGTACCTAAATGTACAAAAAAAACCCACATTTTACCTCAGACGGGATGAATAAAAGAGTTATCAAGCAGTCTAATTAGCTAATGTGCGTTAACATGTGGGTTTACAGGACACATATGGTCTAACGAATTTGTTGCAAATGGGGTTGTCATTCTATTTATTAATGCTTGTTTTCCAAAAAGAAACCTTTAAAAGGACTGGGGGGAGTAGACCATTTACTTATATAAATACCTGTGTTAGTCTGGGTAACAGATGTGTAACAACTAGCTTACGTCTGACATAAAATTAGCTACCCAAAATTTGGTGAGTGTCAGTTTGACACGTTTGAGGTTTGTGAGCCAT
This sequence comes from Cryptoblepharus egeriae, assembly GCA_030015325.1. NCBI lineage: Eukaryota > Metazoa > Chordata > Lepidosauria > Squamata > Scincidae > Cryptoblepharus > Cryptoblepharus egeriae. The sequence continues at coordinate 37,619,853 of JAREYC010000004.1, read as the reverse complement.
GAGCATACACACAATTTAAATAATCAAATATCAGAACAACAAGACTGGAACAAACAAGATGTCCTTGCTGATTGCCAGTGCTCTGAATATTAATTGATACTTCATGTATGGTATGCTTGATAGAAGAATTACTGTAGTTAAAATCAATAATTATCATATAACTTAGGGTCAAGCAATACTAAAGCTACAATCCTAAAGACACTTTCCTGGGAGTAAGACTCATTGAACACAATGGGGCTTACTTTTGAGTAGACATGGTTAGGATTGTGCCCTTTGTCTTTGAGGGTTTTATGTTTTATATTGTGAAAAGAACTGCAGTTGTAATCAGTGGCAGCTTCACTTCTGAGGCAAATAGTATCACTGGACAGTTTTCATCAAGCAAGAGTGTTAAATTCTTCTAAAATGCCATCCTCTTAAACTATCTTGTCCCATCCTGGCTAAATATTAAATGTAAGGGCATATTTTGTGTTTAATATAACATGTAGGTTAGCTCTTAACTGGCCTAAAGTTATTGGCTGGAGAAATATATATAGATTTATAATTCAATGTAGAACAAAACTTCCACCTTTTATATTATATTATTTTATATTATATTATTTTATAGGGACTGCCCTTCCTTTAGAAAGAAGTGGTTATTAGATAATTTTGCCAAGTTCTGCTTCTCTCATTTTAGTGATGAAAGAACTTTAAGACCTGCCCATGATAGAAAACCCCAGAATTTGGCATATATAATCCAACATAAGGTACATTATAGCATTGACAGCATTTTTCGGGCACAATTCCAGCCAACTTTACAGCACTGGTACAGCCATGCCAGAGGGGCATTTGTTGCATCCTACAGTTGGGTGGCCAGTCACAGAGGCTGCCTCAAGGTAAGGCATTTGTTCCCTTACCTCCAAGTTGCATTGCCTTTACCTCTGTGCTGGAAAGTTGGCTATGACTTTGCCAAAAGTTGATCAGCCCTAGTGAATCATCACCCTTGAACATGTTTTCATGGAGATACATGGTTTTGATGACCACAAGTTATAAGCAAATAGTAAAATATCATCTTTTCAAAGATTCTGAATATGTGGATCAATACAACATGGTTAAATAAGAAGTAATTCATCTCTTATTTTCCTAATTTGTTAATTCTCTTATACTCTCCCAATTATTAGTATGTCACTGGAGAAACTGAACAGAAGCCTAACCACATCAGGTGAATATGACTTTCTATGGGACTGTTTTTAAGTCTTTAGTGTGTTTTCCTTTTATGATGTTTCCTTTATTATATGTCAGGAAAAGCAGGTTAAATTTAATGTGCGAATGGCAAAACGTGGCTTTCTTTTTTGCTCCAGTTGCCAGAAGTTGAGACATGTGGGTAGATCTGTGTGAATCAAAAGTAGCTGTGTTGCTATCTGTGCACTTAGAGCACAATCCTAACCATGTCTATTCAAAAGTAAGCTCCATTGTGTTCAGTGGGTCTTACTCCAAGGAAAGTGACTGGTGAATTTTGTAAGCTAGTAGCTCCATATCTTGAGCAATTGAAGCTGTAGCTGCTGTGGCACTGAATGTTGAAGTATCCAAGAACACAACTTTGTATCTAGAAGTATGCAGAATTTACCCTTTCTCGTGGCTTCTGCGCGTTACTAAGACCCAATGTACGTATACTGTGCTGGCAAGAAAAAGGAATCCACTTGGATATTAGAAAAAAATTCCTGATGGAGGGAGCGGTTCGGCAGTGAAAAAGATTGCCAAGGGAGGTGGTGGACTCTCCCTCAATGGGGATTTTCAAGCAGAGGCTCTAGGACAGTGGTTCTCAATCTTCCTAACGCCGTGACCCCTTTATAAGTTCCTCATGTTATGGGAACCCCCAACCGTGAAATTATTTTTGTTGCTACTTTATAACTGTAATTTTGCTACTGTCATGAATCGTAATGTAAATATCCAATAGGCATGATGTATTTTCATTGTTACAAATGAAATGTGTGTTCTATATGCACACATTGAACACGATGGGATTTATTTCAGAGGATTGGGCATAGGATTGGGCCCTGATGCTGCAATATTATCCACATTTACATGGGAGTAAAGGCCCCCTGACTATAATGGGATTTATTTCAGAGTAGGCATGCATAGGATTGGGCCCTGAGGCTGTTAGTCAGCCCCAACACATGTGCAGCTACAGCCAGAGGTCTGGCAAGCCTGACCTAGCCCCCTGCACCAGAGGTCTTTAGGCAACCCCCAGGAAACTTCTAGGTGACCCCGAAAGGGGTCCCAACCCCAACTTTGAGAAACACTGCTCTAGGAGGATTTCCTACTACAGGCAGGGGGTTGGACTAGATGACGTACTAGGTTCCTTCCAACTCTAGGATTCTATGATTTATGAATATTACTCTAGCCCAGTGTTTCTCAAAGTACGCTTCTAGGAATACTGATGCTCCTCTCTAAGAGCCCTTCAGAGGCTCCATGTGCACAGCACAAGTGGTGCCATCAGTCCCTTGCTCTGTCTCCTAGTCTGACCCACCTGCCTGCCTTATTCTTGACCCTGCTTTCTCATTTCCCTGTTGTTCTGGCTTTTCACCAGAATTTTGGGTTGCGCTTGATGCTGCACCAGAACATGCATGTTCTGGTGGTTCTCAGGAGCTCTCCAAGATTCTGTCTGTGCACCACTGAAGATTCCTTTTAAGAGTACAAAGGGCTTCAAAATAGCACAGCTGAAAGGGGAAAGGTGTCAGAGTTTAGCCAGTTTGGTCACTGGCTAAAGTCTCACATCTTTAGCAGCACACCAATCCCTGAATGTTCAGTACCAATGGCAGTGATATTACCCAATATCATTTCAAGAGGCAGAGAAGCCATGGAAGGCTTGAAACTAGTGCAAAGTGCCCTTTGCAACAGAACTTGTTCACCACTGATTCACTGTAGCCTGCAATGTGCATAAAGATCTAATGTGTTTATTTTTTTTATTCCAGAGGGTAATATAGAATAAAATAAATCCCAATCAGAATGAACATATGGAATGTGTTATGCTGCTATTTAAAGAAAAGTTGGGAAAAAAATCTATATGATATATGTTCAAGCTGACAGTTTGGTTTTTCAAAATAAAATGAACAACTGTTAATTATTGGTAATTTTTTGGTAAAGAACTATAAATATAGAAGAGAGCAGGAAACAAAATAAGCATAATGATATAAACAAACAGATTCAATGTACATTTGACTATATGCCAAGTAGCTGGTATACTTACTTTGTTTATAAACATGAGTTTCAGTGAACACACATCAGTCTTCAAGTTACTGAAGACAGAGGGCACAACTGAGAGTAACTACGGGAGCACGTAAGAGACATTACTTGCACCCATAGTTACTGCACCACCTAGTGAAAACCTATGGGAAATTCATATTGCAATCCAGAGTAACTTGTTCTTACTCCAGAGCAAGGATTCCCCATAGTTACTCTGGATTTCACCCTTAATGTGAGTGGCAGAGCTCATTTGGAGGACTTTATATAGTTGTAATTATGCCAGACAAAAAGAGAGCAAACAACAAGTGCTAAAAAGTGAATTGTTCCAGTGTGTAAATGCCTGGTATATTTTCAGTGATCTTCTTGGCCTTCTTCAGTCTCAGTGATCTCATCTGAGGTTGTTATAGCCATCAAATGTTGCAATGGACTAATCCAGAAATTAGTTTTTCGATTTTGATTTACCCTCCCTTTTGGGTTTTAATTGGTGTTTCCCTCTTTTATTTTTGCCTTTGTCTGAAGTATTCTCTGTTTCTTTGCTAGCACATTGACTGTCTACAATTCTTATCCAGGACTGTGGATAAAATAACTGCAGATAGTGTGTATCATTGCAGCCTGAACATACGAAGAAGCTTCATCCATAGTGCAGATGTGCTCCTTAGCACTGTCGCCACTGCTCTTCCCAGGGACATCATACCAGTGTGTCTGAAGAGACACATAATATCCACTAGGAGAAAATATCTCCAGAATGGTTGGCACTTATTATAGGAAGAAACACTCCTCGTGCTCAGCATTTCCTTGAGTTTTAGATTTTCTCAGTCATCGGGTGCAATCCAGAGTAATTACGGGGAGTCCTTGCTCCGATGTAAGAACAATTTGCTCTGGATTGCAATATGAATTTCCCATAGGTTTTCACGAGGTGGTGCTGTAACTACGGGTGCATGTAATGTCTCTTACGTGCTCCCGTAGTTACTCTGGATTGTAGGGTTATTCTCCTTTCATAGTTCACAGCTGCAATCCTGTGCAGACTTACCTGGGAGTAAATCCTGTTGTCCTCAGTGGAGCTTACTTCAGAGAAGATATGCATAGGACTGTGCTGTCGGCCTACCATTTTTTGCTAGATGCAGGCTGCAATCCTAAGCTGCAGTTAGGCCGGCTTAAGCCTTGGCACAAGCCCTGTGCTGATCAGGGGGTGTCACAAAAGTACTGTAAGGCACTTGTGCACCACCCTAGGGGGAGTGTTAGGCCAGAGCACAGACGTACGCTTGCCTCCCTATATCACCATGGGAATGGGAATATCAATGAGTTGTGTCAACCTAGGTTAGGATTACACTTGCAGTGACTAAAGATAATAACAGCAATCTATGATGCCCCAAAAAGCAGCTTCTGTTACACACACTGGACAATAAATGTAGGGCAGAATAATTAACTTTGTTCAGGCTGGAATTGGTTTAATGCATACCATTTTAACATAACCAAAGACTAATGAGCTTGACACATTTTCTGACAATACATGAATCTAAAGCTAAGTGCCCTCTGTGGTAAATATAAATAGCAGTAGAGAACATGCTAGTTAATTTCAGTAGAATTACAATGAGATGCTCATTTAGTGGTGTCAAATCAATAGACAGGTTCTTTGAAAGGGCTCTGTCAGTAGCAAAGTTAAGTATATTATAGTTGGTGTACAAACAATATACAGTAATTGGTCTTCAAGCACTCTGTACACTAACAAGACAATCTGTTAATTATGAGAGGGAAACTTGAAACGTCTTAATTTTTTTATCCATATTGTTCTTTTCTAGTATGTTGTAGTTTGAGTGTGCCAACCATCTACTATTTGCATTGTCTATAGATTTAAGGTTGCCATATGTCCTGAAAAACTGAACAATCCTGATTTTGGTGGATTCTGTTCACATACTGATAAATGGGACAGAGGGGTCCTGACCCAATTTTGTGGAAGAGAATTATGGCAACCCTATATATGAGATGTGATCAATAAATATCAGGAGTGATGCTATAAAAAAGAAAACTTCAACATGTAACAATTTGGCTTTTAATCTCCTTCAAAGTAGACTCTTTGGAAGCCACACACAATCCAGTGCTGTTTCTATTGAGGGAAGCATTCCTATAACTCATTTTCTGGGATAATCAGCAGCTGCCCTGTCACATTCACTTGAATTTTCTTGATGTCCTGAAAACTTCATCCTTTCAGTGGAATTTGATTTTTGGAAAGAGGAAAAAGTTGCAAGGGGCGAGATCTGGGGAATATGCTGGCTGTCGGACCGGGGGGATGTTGTGATTGGCCAAAAACTGCTGCACAAGCTGCGCTGAATGGGCAGGTGCATTGTCATGGTGCAATTGCCACTTACCGAACGCATGCAATTCTGGCCTTTTCTGACAAATAGCATCCTGCAAAATGCCAAAACGCATCACAGTAGTACTCAGTGTTTACTGTCTGACAACATGGAGCATACTCATGATTAACAATCCCCTTGTAGTCGAAATGGTCAACATTGTCTTCACATTGTTCACATAACCTTTAGTTATGACTTTCTTTCTTAGGCTACAGTGCCAAACCAGTGCAAAATATTATGAATTGTTAATCTCAAATCATTCACATATCTGTGATCCTCTCAGAATTCCACATATTATCGATTTAGCCTAAGTAAGATATAGATCCCGGGCAGGTTGCAGGCTTACTTCTGAGTAGACATGAATAGGATTGTGTTCTAATTCACTTTTTCAGGTACAAAACGATAAGCTGGTACTTTATATTGGTCCAAATATTCATGTTATAGGAATAAGCTTATTTTTATGTTGTATGAACTTTTAATCAGGCAACATCTTATCAGATCATAGAGGCTTTACCAGAACATCTTTTGCCATTCAAACAAATATTATGAGCACAATTTAGGCTGGTCTAACTCACCTGGCATATCTTCCCTTTGTGGTAGGGAGATGTTGGCGTATGCCTGTACACTGGCCTAACCCCTGTACCCTACCCCCGCCCATATGGGGCAGAAGTGCGTTATGGTATTTTTTGACACCCCCAGATCAGCACAGTTTTGCTGCACTGCTACTGTATGAGCCATGGAAAGTTGGATAGGATTGAGCCTTGAATCTGTGAAGCATCAGCTGTATGTATAACAGATATGATCAACTATAACATCACCAAAGGATAATTATTCCAAAGGTTACCTCACACCTGAGCTAGGACTCAATGCTAAAACAAATACTGAAATAACCTTTGGTGATGATCAATTGAAACTTCTCATCATTGAGTACCATATCTCCCCTGCCCCTTGCCAATATTCTGTGCTAACAACCATGATTTCAGCAGGATGAGGTGGTGGGAGTTTTGCATACATATTTCAGTCCCTATTTCCAGATGCAGTTTAATAGTTGGATTCTACAGAAATTCTTCAGGAAATGGGTCCTTCAAAGTCTTATTAAATCATTTTAACAGCAATAGCACAATCTATGTAGTTTCTAAGGTAACTGTCCGCAGTAGTGAAATTCATATTTCATATTCATTGCTAAATTATTCACACATTTCAAGTGGTAAAATCTTCCACTCTTTAAAATAATTATTTTCCTGTCAAATATTATTTTAGACTATTCTAAAATTTAGTTCAAAACTTTTTGAAGTTAAAAAATGAATAGTTTGTTCGATGGAAAAAACACTACAATAATAGTACGTTAATTTAAATTTTTGTTCTGAAATGGTCTTGTAAAAATTTAAGCACCAGAAAATTTATCTTAATTTAGAAAGATGTCCATTAACAGATTCTACTCCATATTGTGTCTATTGATTTCCCTTCAAGGATCTGGGTAGCTACATCCACTGATCTAGTGTAACTAAGCGCTAAATCAATTGTTATTGTTAGAACCAGTAGAATTAAATTGGTACAGTGTCCTATTTTATAAGAAGTGGACATTGCACAAATCTTTAATTGTTTTTCTCCAAATTCCCAACTTGAACAGGTTAGGGAGAGGTTATATTGTCATAATTTCCATAATTTCTTCATCCCATTCTGATTATTTTGCATCGTATATCTAACCAATAGCTAGAGAGATAATTTAAGCAAACAAAAATATTTGTTTCAGACTGTTTCAACTGTTGTGTAATTCATAAATGTCTAATAGGGTTCACTTTTCCTGTATAATCCAAAAACCACTCTTAACTCATCACCGGCACATTTCTTATGCCAGATGACTGTTTGCTGTAGGTTTTTCTGAATGTCAGAATGAACATCTATGTGTTCATTCAGATGAAGGACTACATGTAAAATAATAAGCTCTGTTCTCAGATATGGGTGCAGAATAGCATTTCATAGGATATACATAAAACTTTATACAGATATGCCTACCATTTCTTGGTCTTGTCTAGATACAAGAAATGGTGCTGGTGCCAAGATGCTGGATGCTGGAGAGTCTAAGACAAAACTAATATTCTTTCCCTACTCCCAGTGGTAGCCCAGTGGCTACCCGTAGTAACTATTCAGGGGTTGGCATGAACAGGTGGCCCCCCAAGCATGTGGTCCCTCAACCCTGGCCAATTCTTGAAGTAAACTAAAAAACAAAAACCAACTGGAAGATTAATTACTATTTATTTGTATTTATTACAGTATCTAATAAAATTTTAGTTTTCAGTGGCAGTGCTTAGATGTATTACCATGAATAATATTGCTTTCCCTATCTTCCTATTAAGTACCTTCAATGCCTTCTTCCCATTTTTACGTGCAGGAAATATTCCTGCATGTATAGAGCTCTGTACAATCATCTGAATTTCTGGATCATGACCATTTTCTGATTTGCAGACACTAAATTGCCATACTTCGGCAACACGCATACAGTAGGGAGCCACTTTATTTCCTTTGAAATGAATGGAGAAGCTCTAAGCAAAAGGCTGCAATCCTAACTTCAATCCTAACAGTAAGTGCTATTGAATGCAATGGAACTTACTTCTGAGTAGACATGCTTAGGATTGCACTGTAATAGAAAAGAGTGCACCTTTATATTATATCATAAAGAAAGATGAATTGCTGGATTGTATTCTAGAGAACAGTGTCTTTTAATAAGAAATCTCGAAATTCCTTTTAACTAAATTGAGAACTTGACTGCCTGCCTCTGAGGATAAAATACTATTTGAATATTAGTGCTTTTTAAATAGCTTATCCCATTTTCATGCTTAAAGAGAGCGCGCAAAAGCCCAAAGCATTCAATTGTTTTGTAACAAGGATCTTCTTGATAGACAAGAACGTTTCTATATACGTAGCAGTGAGCGTGAGATCTCCGTCAACATTCTCAGAAGAATGATGACACTTCACACTCCACTTTGGTGAGTTTATTCATGGTCATTAATTCAGTTTTGAGCATTATGTGCAAAATTTAACTTGCTTGTATTCAATTCTAACTGTACTTTTAAGTCAGGTTATTATTTAAAACCATCAAAGCAACTTGTAACTTTTTTTATGCTCCACTTTACATTTTTTAAAAAGATAATTTGAAAATCCAAACTAAATAAATTATTGTTTATCCCTCTCTTACCTCCAATGTTGAATTGTATTCACGCATTAGCATCCAAAGCGTTTTGGCATGTGATAGAAATTTGATGCATCTGAATAATGTGACTTATGACAGTCAAAAACTCTAAAAATTTTGCTAACAGTCTCTGATTTTTATAACACGTATTAATTGACATGAAGTCTGTTGCCACTTTTCAGTGAAGCACTCCTGAAAATTTGTGTAGGCTTCACACACCCAAGCCGTAATCGCAGACTGAAAATAATGCCTTTAGAGCGCTGCTGATTCTTATTTGACAACCTATGGTTTTGTCCTTCTCAAAAGTGTTTCAAGTAAGTTCTCACCAAATTATGCTGGAAAAACTAGGTTTGAAGATTTTCATCCTAAAAGCTGTAGAGATTTTGACAATATACATAGTTTAAAAATTCAGTCTGCAATCAGTGTCTTTTGTGTTTTCTAAAATTACTTCTTCTAAAATGCCTGTTTTTTTTTACTTGAACAAATCTTAAAATGAAAGACATTTTCTCACACCAGCAGAATGAAAATGTTGTGGCTCAGCACCATGCCTGTTGGGTGGTTTTACCTCAAATTGTTAGAAATGCATCATAAATAATTGTTAAAACGGGATATAAATGTCTTGAAATATGTGAAACATTTCTTTTTTTTGAAGTTGAGAATGCTTCATCTAATTATTGACTAATGACTAGGGCTATTGCACAATTAACTTTGAAATGTTCATAGCATACATGTGTGAATGAAACAGATGTAGGGAACAGACAGTGTTTCATTATTGAATCATAGGAAGAAAGGAGTTTAGTGAAATATAATGGACAAACCAATTAAGCTTAACTTCTGTATTTAAGCAGTATTCTGTTTGCTGATTAAGATAGCGTGTTTTGGAAATTTCCCACCTGTTGGATTCAATAAAAATTGCAAATCACTGAAGTTTGAAAAAGCGGCTTTCTTGCAAATGCCTCAAATTAGCAAGCAGCGGGGAGTGTGGCCTATGTATGTGTAAAGCATGAAAGACTTACACAGATAACTCTGTCAATCAAAATCAATAAAGTTGATGACAGTTTTACACAGCACGTTTTTGTAAAACTAGACTTACTGCTTCAGCCATCAACGCAGCACTATTGGATTTTCTGGGAGTTAATGCTAAAAACAGGAATTATTGATTTTTGGATTTTGAGCGTATCCCTTCTAGGATTTGTAAGCTTTCTTTGTGATGCTTCACACTTAAGTTGACAATGTCAGTGGCATAGCTGTATCCTTGCCTGTGTAACCTTTTCCTAATCATACAGAAAGGGATGGAAGTGGCTTTATAAAATGATTAACCCCCCCCCCCCACAAAAAAAGGTAGTGGTGGGGGGTGTTATCTGTGTCTTGCTCCTTTGTCTAGTGGCCAATACTACTCGCCATCTTTCCCAGGAATTAACATACAGTTACAGATTAAGACCTTTGACTGTCATAAATCTGCTTCCCAATATGTTTGACTGGCAGGAGAGCTCTCAATCCATTCCTAATATAAATAGGGTTTTAGCACATCCGGTGTCGCTCCAAAGTTAAACGCACAATTTTGCGGTTGGCTTTGTTAGCGTTGTGTATTCATCTCTTTCCCTTTCCATGAGTATGCATATGCTAGCATGTATATGCATGTGAGTGAGTGTATGTGTGTATATGTAAAGTAGAGGCAGAGATAGGTTTACAAAATGAACTATTGTATGCAAGAAATATTTGAAACTCACCCAGCTGCCGGCAGCAACTGCTACATGCAGTCCACTGATTATTGCACTTACATCGAAGACAGTCAGAGTTACAGCAGTTGCGATGCGCAGGTCCTGCACAATAATAACATATCTATGGAACAGGCCTGGGCGGTGAATCAGTCTTATACCTGTAGTTACCCTGGAAACGTTTTTAAAAGCGAGTACTCTGATATGGACATGGCCCTGCATCAGTACAGCCAACCTCAGTATTTCACAGATGAAAAACCGACTTTTTCTCAAGTGCAATCACCATCGTACTCCCAGAAGAAAGGTAGGGGCAATGCTGTTGTTTCTTGGTCGCAAAACGCAATCCACCTGAATTGTGTACCCCCTGGCTTTGCACTTGCGGCGTTCTCACTTGATTCAGTTACATCTCTAAACGTGAAGACTGCTTGTTCAGAACTGAAAGTAGCAACAGATGTTGCTAGGCAATTGAAAAAAGCTTGTGGGTTTGTTTAGTATTGTGGTTTGTTCAAAGATATGGACTTGCAAGTATTTTCACTTTAACTTTAAAACCCTCTTTAAGTATAAATATTTCTCTGTTGCTAGACTGCTATGTGTGTTTTATGTTAATTTGCTGTTACAGCTTCAGAAAGTTTTTCTTAGCATCCATATGTAGTCTTGGCTTGGGAGCATTTAAGAATGTACAGAACAGTCTAATTATAACAAATACAGGTTGATAAAGTTCAGATCTAAGTATAAAAGCAAACTATAAAATGTCATATATTTTGAAGTTCAGAAACTGCTAAAGATAGAATTGAAGCTGACAACATGAATAACTATAAAGCAAGAATAAACTTTACTTTGCCGTTCATGAAGTCAGTCTAATGTTTGAGGAATGTAGGAAATAGAGAATTAAAAATATGCCTTCCTGTAAGATTAAAAAGTGCCTGTTTTTCAGGTTATGTTTGTAAAATTACTGTCCTATGTACAGGACTATTTCTAAGACCTGAAGTTGAAGTGCGTGGAAATCTTATGAAGGTGTCCTCTAATTTTCTATATTAGCTCATAGACCAGCCTTTCTGTGATAACATCGTGAAGGGATTCTCTTTAAATATCTTGCTTAAAATAGGACGTCATTTTGATCAGTATTGTGATTTTTGGTTGAAATGCATGCTTAGAAATAAAGCTGAAGGGATCTAAAGTATTTAATCAGAAAGCAGTAATTTGTTATTTTGAAATTATTCTATAGCAAAAAGTAGTTGATTTTAAAATTGCATTGGGTATATTAAAAATGGGTATATTAAAATTAGCCTCCTTCCCCAATCCTCCATGACAATAGTGGAACTAAGACAACAGTGGAACTAGCACTTTCCTGGGAGTAAGTAATACTATTTAACTCAGTGGAACTTACTTCTGAGTAGACATGCTTAGGATTGCACTGTAAATGTACTTCGATCCTTTCAACCTATATCTTATTTACCTTAAATAACATAATATTGCATGATGAGAACAAAATTCTATACCCAAGTAATGACAAGGGATATTATGTTGAGTGTTCAACAGGGAGCTCATGGCTGATATTTCTGTTCTATTAATGTAAATATTTCAACACGGTGTTGTTAACTGGGTTGATATTACACTTCTGAAAATATGTTCTTGATTTAGCTTACTTCCTTTTAATTTTTCTTAAATGGGATTAGGAGCACAATCCTAACCATGTCTTCTCAGAAGTAAGCCCCATTATGTTCAATGGGTCTTATTCCCAGGCAAGTGTGTTTAGGATTGCAGCCAACATTTTACACTTTGAGTAAGCCTTCAGCAGGGTGACCATATGTTCTGTTTTTCCAGGACATGTCCTCGGTTTTAGCCTTGTGTCCTGGGGAAAAAAACTTGTCCTAGGAAAAAACTCCTTTCCCTTGTAAGTAGGCAGCATGTAGCCTTCTTGTAATTAATAAATTATATGTCATTAATTGTGGGTTAAATCCTAAGCATGTCTATGCAGAAGTACCATAAGTCCTAGTCTGTTCTATGGGACTTACCCCCAAATCCAGAGTAACTATGGAAGCACGTAAGAGACTTTACGTGCACCCATAGTTACTGCACCACCTAGTGAAAACATATGGGAAATTCATATTGGAATCTGGAGTAAGTTGTTCTTACACTGGAGCAAGAACTCCCCATAGTTACTCTGGATTTTGCCCATACTCTCAGAAAAGTGTGTAATAGGATTGCAGCCTATATTTAATAGCTTTAAATTTAATAATAAGCAATATATTGCTTACATTAAGAACATAAAAGCAATAAACCTGAGTGTTTTTACCTTTTATTTTGTCGTGTCATACATTTTTCTTGGATGTTCTACATTTGGGGGTGCTTGTCATCTTTTTAGTTTTGACATATGGTCACGCAGTCCTTCAGTAATCAAATTTTGGCTGCAGTCCTAAAGTCACTTTCCTGGAAATAAGACCCATTGAACACAATGGGACTTACATTTGAGTAGACATGGTTAGGGTTGTGCTCTTTTTCTTTTTTTATTGTAAATTATAATATGTTAAAGAATAGTTTTTTAAAAGCCTTTGATCCTCATTCACTTAAGCAAACATGTGACTTCATGTTCTCTATCATTTAAATCACAAAACAAATACATCAACTGTGTAAAAAAAAGTCCAAAAAGTTGATAAAACTAATGGCTCAAAGTTATGAAATATAGCTGAAGATTTTCAATTTATAAGTGTAGGATTGCCTTTCTGTGTGGCTGTTTTTGGGTCTCTCATCTTTTTAAGACTCTCAGTTGATATCTCTCTGTATGTTCTGACTTAAAAATGGAATGTGTGTAGGTGTTTGCAAGAAGTTTCTTTTAAAGAGGATTTAATACTAGAAAATGTTAACGTGTGTTCTTTGGTGTTTCCTTTCACGCTGTAATTAAAGCTGTGAAACCAAGAGTTTTCATTTTGATTATCCAACTTTGTCATGCAATGGAATATGCTGGGAGAAGCTTGAAATGTCCTTTTTGTCTCTATAAATGAATGAGAAACTGCATGGCTTTTCTAATTCAGTATTTGCTAACAAATTGTTTTTGGAAGCATATTCGTCTTTCTTGCAAGGGGAAAGGGATGGAAGACACGTTGGCTGGCTGCTTCCAGCCAAATTCTGATAAAAATAACAAATCGGCTAATCCTGTCCTAAGGACAGACAGAAGGCTCTTCTAAGAAACCTTTGTGACTGTATTGATCCAAAATTGATTTCCCCCCTATTCGTCTTCCAACTTTTTGTTTTATTTTTTTTCTAGCAAAGTCTTAGTTACTAGCTCATTAAAGCAAAATTAAGACCCAAAGCAGGTGTTCAAGATCAGCTCTATGGAGCTTCATGTTAGTTCTGTGCAATACTTAATGTTTGTATTAATTATGCTCACGGCTCTGTTTTGGCAGTGTCATTCCCTAGGATTAATTCATAACAAACTTCAGAAACGTATGGTATTCAGTCTTTCCAGAAAGAAGACAGCTCTCGTCTTCATTGCTTATGAGGTGGGGCATATTAACAACTTTAATGTTCGATCCCAAACAAAATTAAATACAGTGGCACCTCACGTAAAATATGTTTCATGTAACAAACAAAAAGTTTCCATTATTTCCTATGGAAAAATCCGCTTCACATAAAGAACGTTTCACGTAACAAACATGCCTCCAGAACGAATTAAATTTGTTACGTGAGGCATCACTGTATTAAGAACAAAGCATCTTTTTAATGCATAAGTCAATGACAATAGAATGATCAGGGAGTAAAAGTACTATAGAGTAACTATTTCTTTCATATTGTGATTCACAGTCCAATCCTAAGCAAAAGGAGAGCAGTAGAATGCAAGTTCTTTCGGCACTGTTTGCCTGAAAGTGTCGTAAAGGGATTTGTGGCATCACAAAGTATGCCAGTGTACCAACAAGAAGACCGGTGCCTTCCCACAAGTGCCGGTGGAGTGATGGTGGCCTATCAATTCAGGGAATTCTGGCTCAGGGCGGTTAAATGGAGTAGCACAGGGGTTGGCAAATTGGGCCCAGAAGGATAAGGATCAGTGGTGTTTGCATCCTGAAGACCCCTTCTTGGGTCTGATTCATCCGCAAGGATCAATGAGGACTTGCACCTTTGAGATCACTGGCACAAGTCCAAGTTGACATGTAAACTGCTGGGGCTTACATCAGAATAAGTGGACAAATGCTCCTTACCCAAGGGGAAAAACTACAGCCAAAAAAATCCCTCGCCAAATGCAGCATCACTACACCGCCATGCAGAAATTAATATTGAAATGGGCTGTTCAAGATATTTAGTGAGGAATGGCATTTTTAACTCCTTTCTGTTCTTTATGAATCTCCCCCATTCCCTGAAAAAATCAGATTAATTGTAAAGTTGATCAAGAGACTAACCATGCAATCCTGAACTAGGCCAGCACAACTCATTGGTCTTCCCATTTCCTTGGTGATGCAGGGAGGCAAGTGCATGTCTGCGCATGACCTAACCTTCCCCGAGGAGCAGTGCTGTTTCTAGGGGGGGCTCTAGGGAGCCTGGGCCCTGGGTACCACCCTCAGGGGTGACATATTGGGAGTGACCAAAATTACAAAAATTGCTAGAATCTTTTGCAGTAATCCTATACCATTAGATGTGTATATTCCAACTGAATCCAATGCAAAAAATCCATTGAAAGTGGAGCTCAACAAGTGCTCCATAAGGCAACCTCACCCCTTCCCCCTCAAAAATAAAATGAGGTTTAATTAGTAAGGTGATTTGCAAATATGAAAATATTAATTCATATCTAATTAATTTCATTAATTAATATTGATAATAATTAATTAAATAATTTTACATATGGGGTGACAAAAAAATTTGTGGGCCCTGGGTGCCAAATGAATCTAGGCACGCCACTGCCCAGGAGTGGCATAGACATGTCTTACAACACCTTTGTGACACTCCCAAGTCAGCAAAGGACTTGTGCTGGTGCTTAGCCCAGCTAAGGATTAGGTTAGGATAACCTGCAGGTTAGGACTGCAGCTTAAGAAATAGAATTTGTCATTTATTGTTTGTGGATTTTTCTAAAAAAAAGATGAGTCTAGTAATGACTATACTTGCATTTTTCACACTGGTCTTGAAAATGATTTATAACAAAGAGTCAGATATAATTTATTCATTTTCAGGACAAACTACCAGTTATAATGAATACATAGTTTTGACTCTATTTTTGTTTTGGGGTTTTTTTGTTGAAACATACAAGGATGATCAGGAACAAGACTGTGGCAAGTAGGAGATGAGAATTGTTTCCCATCATGTTCTACTCCCCCTGAAAATTGCCATCCACTAAAGATGCTATTAGGCTTTCTTGGTCTAGCGGTATGGCTGTATGATTCTAATCAGGGCTGTGATGCAGTAGGAAAGGGATAACCTTTTCTTAACCTAAGGGTTAGTTTAACCCTAACCTAACGGTTGTCCCCATCCAACATGTTGGGATGCCAAACTATGTGTTAAATGGTCCGTTTGGTTTGACTCTGATTTTTAAGGGAAATAGACTCGGACTGAAGCTGTGGATAAACTAGCAATGATGCTGATATCAATGAAACGTCTTATGTGAACAAAAATTTGTGAAATCTTGGTAGGTCAGACTGTAGTGAAACATACTTGATGCTAGCTTTCTGCTGCATTTGTTGTCAGTCTTGGTAATTCAAATGGCCAAAATGACTCAGTGGAAATTTCATGCTGACAAGATAATCTGTGCCGTTAAAAAGAATACCTTTTACAAAATAGCACAAAGAGGCAGGCCATTTTCCTGTCCCTGTTGATAAGGGCTAACCATAGCCTGATGCTTGGTGGTTGGCAAATATTATAGTTTTTAAGTCAAGTACAAAATACTTTAGGTATGTAACTACTTGAATAGTCAGTTACAGTATGTTGCTTGTTTTACAGCAAAAACCTGTTCTTGTTTAGGCCAGTGTAGTGATGATGCAGCAACTGCTGTGCTGACCTAGGGTGTTGCAAATGTGCTGCAGAGCATATTGGGACACATGGGGTGCAATCCTAACTAATTTAGGTTGGTGCAACTCACCTGTCTCCCAGTTCCTGTGGTGGTATGGAAAGGCTAGTGCACTGGCCTAACCTCCCCAGGAATGGTGCAAAAGTGCCTTATGGCACTTTTGTGATACCCCCTGGTCAGTATAAGACTTGTGCTGACCACTACAGGTTAGGCTTGCAGCCCTAGAAAGTAAACAGCACTGGCAAGAAGGCATGCACCTTCCCACCAGTTCTGGATTCAGCCCACTGTTAGACAGAACTTATAAGCACCTACTAGGCAGTGCAAGGGGTGAGGAACAGCAAGGGAAGGATGGATCAAGCCCAGGACATGGGATTGGTAGTGCTGGTGCAGGGCAAGTGCTGGCCACTTGAACTTATGCGGGAGACTTGGCAGGTGCAGATATCTGATGCCCTATTGAACAGACTGTGGCTCTATATGGGGTAAGGGGACAAATGTCCCCAAATACCCCAAAGAGATCTCCATCCTACTCCTTCCCAATGCTGTGTACAGCACGGAGCAAGCAGCTCTGCTGCACCAGCTCTGTTTAGGATTAGGCTATTAGTATTACTAAACAGATTCTGTTTCTGGACCACCTTATCCTCTTGTTAATAATGATTTTGTCATCTTATTTGTTAGTGGCACAGTCTAAAACTGTTTTTAGCCCAGAGAATGCATGGGGGAATTGAGAAGATGCCTGCTGACCCCTTTCTGATCTACACACATTCACTGATAGCATATGCAATCTCATATTGCATATGCAATCCCACAAACTTTGACCATACATCTGAAAAGGTTAGTATGTTTAATATTTGCTCCTAAAATAGAGGCAGTAGCTTTAAAAAGCATGCCCTAATTTTCAAGCATGTTGTATGTTTCCATACCTTAAACCATGTACAGTAAAACCTAGATAGTAACTTGGATTAAGAGCATTTTGCAAAACAAGCAAACATTTCTAATACATTTTGTCTTGATATACAAGTGATGTCTTGATAAACAAGCCAAAAAAGAAATAGTCCCTGCCAACACCTGCTCAGCGTCTTCTGAGAGACCATCCTATGCATGTCTACTCTGAAGTAACCCTATTACAGTCTATTGGACTCACTCCCATGTAAGAGGGACAATGGAACGGAGCCTGAGAGACCTAGCCTTGCATGTCTAAAGTAAGCCCCATTATAATCAGTGAGGCTCACACCTGTATAAGAGGGCAGATTGCATCCTGAGGGACTAACCCTACAATCCAGAGTAACTACGCAAGCACATAAGAGACACAACCTAGTGAAAACCTATGAGAAATTCATATTGTAATCCAGAGCAAAATGTTCTTACACCGGAGCAAGGACTCCCCGTAGTTACTCTGGATTGCACCCTTAGGATGCAATCCTAAACATTCTTTCCTGGGAGTATGCTCTTTAGAACTCAGTGAGACTTACTTCAGAGTAGACATGCATAGGATTGCAGCCTTAGTGCAAGTTAATTTGTTTTATTTATGTTTTTTATTTTTCTTATTTTGTATTATATTACACTATTGTAATCATTATTATATGAATATTTATGGGTTGTGGAACAAATCATCTGACTTTCCATTTTATCTTATAGGAAAATTTGCTTTGATATTCAAGCATTTTGGATTACAAGCACGCTTCCAGAATTAATTATGCTCATAAATATATAATGTATCACTGTATCCCTACAATCCAGAGTAACTATGGGAAGACGTAAGAGGCACTTACTCTGGATTGCTCTATGCATTTCCCATAGGTGTCACTGTAACTATGTTGGTGTAAAAGGTCCCGTAGTTACTCTGGATTGTGGCCTATATGTTTTAACGTATGTTCAAGAAGAGTGGGATAAAACACATCAGATTTTTAAAAATCCCAGTAGATGAAGTGCTAACTGCTGTCACACGCTAAAATGGTGGTTTGAATCATAGTCATCCCAAGACATTGTAAGGATTATTAGCAGGCTACTATATGAAAATTAGCAGCCTAACGGTAGTTGTATAATCAAGAGTGGTTTAAGAGATTGACCTGGTCAAACATTAGCTGAAAACCTACATCGGTCAGAGGGCTATCTATGAACCTACTGGTGGTAGCCGTAGTGTCCAGTGTACCATCAGTGAGTGGCAGATTACAGTGCAGGACGTTTCCCCAGTGCAGGACTTTTCCACAGGTCTCCCAACAGCCCTGGACTGGTATTGCTTATGCATCTTTAATTTGTGATGTATAATCCAGAGGAGGAAATCTATACATCCTTCTTTTGTTGAGACACACAGGTCAGTACATTTATGTTTCATCTGACAGTCCCCAATTTGAAAGAGCAGAGAAACAAATCATTTGAACATCAAATGTTTTATGCTTCTTTGAATGCACTGAGGTGCAATACTAGGCACAGTTTTCTGGGAGTAAACCATTGATGGGCCCAGCCTGGTCCAAGAACCGGTGCCCCGGAAGTGGGCGGGGCCAGGCCGGGTCAGACGGTGGTGCCAAGGTTTGCGCCTGCGCAGTCTCTGAAACCAGTTGGCTTCAGAGGAGACTCCCTCCTTGGAGAGGAGGAGGTCCGTGCCTCTGCGGGGCCATTTGGGGCTCTGCCGCTCCGCCTCCCTAGTGAGGCCAAATAGGCCCGCAGAGGAGACTGCGCATGTGCTAAGGTTGGCGCACGCGCAGTATGCCTTCTGAAGTCCGTTGGCTTCAGAAGGCACCCTATGCATGCCTATCGGCTCCTCCTTGGAGAGGAGGAGATCCACGCCTCTGCAGGGCCATTTGGCCTCGCTGGAGAGGCAGAGCGGCTCTGTCGCTCCGCCTCCCAAGCGAGGCCAAATGGCCCCGCAGAGGAGACTGCACATGGGTCAAGTTTGACACATGCGCAGTTCAGTGGTGGGCCAGCCATCCGAACCAGTACAGCCGGTTTTCTGGCCCCCCGCCCGCTACCGGTTCAGTAGCGGCGGGTCAGAAAGAAGAAGCGGTTCGGGCAATCCAGCCCGAACCGGCTTCTGCCACCACTGGAGTAAACCCCATACATCCCAACAGGACCCACAAATCCAGCTCTATTTGATTCCAAGTCACCAGAGGATTGCATTGTGCATTTCTTATAGAATTTGAGCTACACTGTATGTCCATGATATAAAATCATAGGTCTACCCCCCACAGCTAATCTGTTTGTAGCGTGATTGCAGCTTTATCAAATGACCTTTTCCAGTCAATGATTTTTAAAAGAGGAACCATTTCTCACTCGCTGGCATTCACTTGGAAAAAGAGATGGCAAATAATCAACCATTAGATTTTCCCGGTTAAACATCATCAAAGGGAACATCACAATAAACTATGTTGATACTGGGCCCAGAGACAATTCTTTCCCTTGTTTTTGCAAAAGAAACCAGTGTCTCAAGGGGAAGTGAAGTGTCTTGCCTAAGGAGTTGTCGCAAATTCGAGATGGAGGTGGGAATATAATCTAATTCCCTTTCTGCTTTCTCCAGTGATTCAATCAACCTTAACTTTTCTAGTTATATATATATTGCTAAATTAACTTAAGCCAGGATTGAATTTCATTGGCACTGGTCACTTTTTACTGTTCCTAACAAGGTATGCTTTGTTGGGGTTGTACTGACTCACATCTCAGTATTACCATAAAATGTATTTCTCTTCAAATGAATTGTACTTCAATATATTTAAGAACAAGGTTCATGCATTTAAGGGCAGACTGGGCAATTGGTACCTCTGTGAGTAGCCTGAACACACACTACTTATCACAAAAGCTATGAATAGTCCCCTTAAGGTGGGGCCTTCGATCATTTGCTTATGTGGTGTTCCACAGCTTGAACAGAACTGAATGAATAAATACCCCACAATTTTCTAAAAAGCAGTGCTCGTTTCTTGCACAAAGCAGCACGTATGTATTTTTGTTCCAAGAAAAAAAAATTGATTAAGGTTTCCACCCATCGCTGTTGCAACAGAGGACTAAAAGTGAATAGTCAACTGCATTAGATATGATGGAACTCTTTCCATGCCTCATGTCCACAACACATTCCCAGCATTTTGCTGAAATATTTAAAATGGATCTGGGCATAGAACATTACTGAGCCACAGCTTATTGCTGGCACATTGCATATTCTTAAACAACTGGTGTAGTGTCCTTACTAAAGGTTTGCTGTCTTTCCAACTTAGGCTTCAATCCTAAAGACATTTTCTGGGAATAAGACCCATTGGACACAATGGGGGTTACTTTTGTGTAGACATGGTAAGGATTATGCTCTATAGAAAGTTATCTTCTCTTTCACTGCAGTAACCAAAGGTTCTATGCATTTTCTACAATAGATTTGTCTCTGGTACATATCATACAATATGTCTTTATCATACAATATGTCTTTTTCATTAGTATTATCTGCTCATGTTGTGACTGAATACCAAAAGATAATAATTACATAAAGCAGGGTTGATTGTATCCTAGCATAAGTCAGTGCTGCATTGGAAAGCTGGTTAGCATAACTGTGGCTTCAATCCTAACCACACTTTCCTGGAGTAAGTACTATTGAACACAGTGGGACTTACTTCTGAGTAGATATGTTTAGGATTGCACTCTATGTGTCACATTTCCTAAGCACAGTTTCCTGGGAGTAAATACTATTGAACACAGTGAGACTTTCTTCTGAGTAGACATGGCTAGGATTGCACTGTTAGTTTTGCTCCTCCCCACCTGGGGAATGCTAATAGGAAATGCTAATAGGGAGCATTTAACCTCCTGGTTCTGGTTAGCATGGATCTAGCTTTTCCAAGCATTCAAGCTGCTGTGGCCTGCCTTAAGATTGCCATAGGATTGTATGCTTATAGCAGCCTGTATAAGGAAAATAATTTTTGCCCTATAGGATTCTAAACTATATTAATGAGTGCGCAAGGGACATGGGGGCTGCAGAGAGACAGTTTCTTATCTGGGAGTAGGCTGGGATGAATTACTCACAGTTAGGGGGTAGTCTGAATTCAGAGCCAACCTTAAAAGCTACAATGCCTGATGTGACTCCAATTTTCGGGGGGCGGGCCTCATAAAGGGATGTTAGGTGGTTCATGGCTAATGATTGTGGCTAATGGCTAATGATGGTGGCTGCATTCGCTGATACTATACCACCTACATCACTTGGTGGGAACACTTTTAAAACAATTATAATTTATAAAAATGCACAACTGAAATAAAAACATGCAACACCCCTTTCTGCATTTTCCTCCTGAGGGGGAAATGGAATCAGCAAAAAAAAGTTTAATAACACCTCTAGTGAGCACACTACTGCCTTCTAATTGAAGGAGCAATATTATTTCATAGATGCAGGCCTGAAGAGAAGGGGGTGAAGGGGCAAAATTCCCAGAGGCCAGGTTTTCAGGGGGCCCAGACCATGACAAAACAAGCTACTTTGGGCCTTCAGTATCCAGTATCTGCAGAGGTTCCATTCAAGAATCCTCTCAATACTAAAATTTATGGATACAGGAATCCAGTGCTGGATGGTGCAGTACTGCAGCTACTCAACCAGAGGCACATCCGACCCATGAGAGGTTGTGTTGTCCCACCAAATTCCTTTGAAGGCCTCTCAGTCACAAATACATGGTGGTTGCTAAGCCCAGTGATAAGGCGGACCCACTGTATACAAAATAAACTAACTACAAAATAAATTTGAGTGCCACAATCTCAGGCTCTCTTCGTCTGCGATTCCACTACAGCTTTAATCCACTAATGCACTTCTTCCCCCAATTCATTTGAGGGAGGGGGCAATCAGACATCTTGCTCCTATTCTAATGCCTGCTCTCACTGGCTCTGCATGGGTGAATTATCAGTGCTGTATATTTGTGGCAGCTAAAGTGAAATTGGTAATGTCTCCTATTACCATTTTTGAAAATGAGATGGTTGCATTTTTACTTTGAACAATACAATAATGAGTCAGATTGTCAATATTATCTGCAGTGCAGAGCAGATGCAAACTGCAAACAGGCTTCAGTGTACTGAATGGCATTCATAAAGTATGTACAGAAAGAGCTAGTCAATAAATGTTTATTTTGTAGGCTTCTTAGGTCTTGTGATCTTCCTCTAAATGCAGACTTGACTTCTCAGTGTACTTCTGAATTAGATAAGGAAAGGTAGGATGATTATCAACAGAAGCTTTAATAGCCAAGTGTTGTTTTTAATTTTTTTAAACTATATAAGGTCCTGCTTAAGAAGCAGTCTGATATGGTCCATAATGTGCAAGTAGCAGAAAATTGGCCTCTCAGGGTACAATCCAGAAGGCACCCTAGGCCAGTGCAAGTTCTTTGCACCAGCCCATCATTCTCATGAAAATGCCATAAACCACTTTATTGCTGACTTAAGGCAAGGGTGGCCTGAGCATGGAAATATAATAGCATCCAGAAGCAAAATCAGGCCACGCTCTGCTGGTTGAAAGTTAAATTGGTACTGGTTTTTCCAGGCTGGCATAGCTTTGGGAGCATGCAGAGTGCAGGAGGGAGGTGTTTTGAGGCAAATGTTTCAATGGGTGGTCAATGGAGCTGCAGAACCAAAATCTGATATTTGTGCTGGACACTGTTCCTGTTCTCATGCAGCCCAGAACAGCTCCAAGCTGTTTAGGTTGTGCAGATCTAAGTAGTCCCACTGGAGCTGCTGGGGCTCTATCCAGAGAAAGGGGAAGTTATTTGCTTGCTTTGGGTTGAGCCACATTCAGCCCCTTTTCTGCCTTGGATGCATTACCGATCTGCCACCCAGCCTGCTCCAAGACAAGTTAGTATTAGGCTATAAAGCTTAAAAGATGGTTAGTTGAGATCCATGTGGAGTCCTTCCTTCTGAATGACTTAGGCTGCAATCCTAAAGATGCTTTCCTGGAAGTCAGATCCCTTGAACACACTGGGGTTTATTTTTGATTAGACATGGTTATGACTGCACACTGAAACGTTTGGAGTGGAGCTCTCCCTGGGTGAATGGTAAAAGCTGCCAACAAAATACTGCAAGAGGTTATAGTAGTTCCCACACTGTTAGCTGTGGCTCCCCAGGAAGCCATGTAAACAAAACAGGGGAGCTGTGGAATCCTTACAAAAAATGTACCATCCTATGCATCCTATCCTCTTTCTAAAATGGATTGCTTGATTACAATGTATAGGATTGTAGCTCTAATGGGGGTCATGGCCAGTGGCCCAGTAAGTCAAGGCAACCTCAAGTCAAAAATATTTGGAAACCATTAGGCTAAGATTGAAAGTCAAATACTGGATAGTCACTGGATGTAGAAGATGGGCTTGACCTGCCATCCTGGATCAACAAATTCTGGTGACCAAGTGATCATGTTGACCAAGAGTAATAGATTCAAAGGGGATTGTTCGTATTGGATTATGGCATGTATTCTCCTAAGATAGGACATCTGCTCCTGCTTATCAGTTCATCTTGCCAAGAACTCAGATTAGACAGATTTGCAGTTTGGGAGTCTGACAGTCTGCAGCTTTATCTGCAATTGCCATAAAAATACCAGACAGAAGAAGGTCAAGGTCTTATTTGAGCTCCTTTCTTCAACACATGACCTGCACTTGTGTGGTCAAGATGTAGCTCAGTCATGTGTCAAACAGAGGTCCTGAATTGCCCAGATTCCTCTTTGTAATGCCCATCTGCCAGTATCAGTGTTGAGTTTACTGTTTTTCTTGTGCTCAAAGACTGTCATAGTATAATGGACTATGTCCAAGCAAACCCATATCAGGAGACCTATAGACAGGTAAGGGAAACTAGTTTTTCCTAGCCTCTCCCAAGCCTCTTGTTCACCCCCATCACCACTGAATGAACACACTTTCTTGAGTTTCCCTACAATCCAGAGTAACTACGGGAGCACGTAAGAGACTTTACGTGCACCCGTAGTTACTGCACCACCTAGTGAAAACCTATGGGAAATTCATATTACAATCCAGAGCAAATTGTTCTTACACCGGAGCAAGGACTCCCCGTAGTTACTCAGGATTGCGCCCTTTGTCACCAATGGTTGAGTTAAAATTCTGCTTTTGGTCTTTATCAATTACAGTGGTGCCTCACATAAAGAGCTTAATTCGTTCCGTTCACTCTTTAAGTGAAACGCTCTTTAAGTAAAGCAGATTTTTCCATAGGAAATAATGGAAACTCATGATTGGTTTTACAACCCAAAAAATATTCATATAAAAATATTAACTAGATGTAAAAATGATGACAAAACACTGGAATTGAATTCAAAACATGCTTTCAGTGTGCATGATCCTATGAAGTCTAATTAGGCTTCGATCCTATGAAGTCTAATTAGGCTTCAATCCTAAAGACACGTTCCTGGGAGTAAGCTCCATTTAACACAATGGGGCTTACTTCTGGGTAGACATGGTTAAGAGGCTGCAATCAAAGACACTTTCCTGGGAGGCTTACCTGGGCTGCTGCTGGAGGTTCAAGGCAGTCAGTGGGAGCACTTAGAGGCAGTTAGGGGCAGCTGCTTCTGGCACCTCCAGGCAGCTGCCCCCAAGTTGGGGCAGTTAGAGGCAGCAGCGCTGGCTGGCAGCCCTTTTAAAGAGCCTCCGTGTGGAGCGTCAGGCCTGCATAGCACACGTGCCCATAGCTTGCTTGTTAAGTGAAGTGGAACTTGTTATGTGAAGCAAGATTTCTTGGGAAATATTTCCTTGTTATGTGAAACGCTTGTTAAGCGAGGTACCACTGTAATTTATACTGTTCTGCTATAATCTACTTTTCCTAGATAGCCGTTATTTGCAAGAGATGATAAAGGCTAATTTTTTTCCTTTCGTTAGATTTTTTTCTTTCTGTTGAAAATTGCAGAACAGACTCGGTGAGCATAATGAGAATGACTTATAAAATTTCAGTCCCATACATACTTTCCTGGAAGTAAGCCACATTAATCACCACGGGACTTATTTCTGAGTAGACCTTCAAAGGCTTATGCTGAAAGTCATTTGGAAAAAGAAAGATCTGGAAAAGAAAGTTGGAAAGGAAAGACCCAATTGTCTCAAAGGAAAGTTTTCTTCCAGTTTATAAAATCATCCCTGCCTTATTGTCCAAGGACAATTTTTCTCACCAGACTTACATGTCAGCCTCTTTTATTTACGTATTGCAGTGTTTTAACAGTATTCTTTAAGACTTGGGATGGTTTCCTGTGGGGCACCTAATGCAATTGGAAGTTGCAATCCATTTACTGAACAATTAAAATCTTGCGTATATGTTTTCCCTTCCTTGGTTCAAAATAAATATATTTCCAAACAGATGTATTATTCTGGCCCAATTTCTATTTCAAATTTTCCTAAGTTAGCGGCTTATATAATTTCTCTCGCACTAAACTGAAAAAGGCTTTCTTCCCCAAAGGATTAGGATGGTTTCAAAAAACTGGTTTGACTTCTTGCTTGGAATGGCCAAAAATTGAGGGAGAGTGAATATGCAAGAAATGCAGACCCCATTGAAAGGATCGTCCATTGCTTTTGGAGTGGAACACAGAGATTAAACAGAATGCATTAGTAATAATGTGAACTCTGTAATATGACATTGTGAAAGTCGTTCATTCAGTGTGGCTTTTAAAAAAAATAAAAGCTTCTGCTAGCTTCAATTGCTAAGGAGTCCACTCACCTAAAAAAGTGTCATTCTCCCAGACAAGCTTGTATAAACATACCCTACAATCCAAAGTAACTACGGGAGCACGTAGGAGACATTACGAGCATCCGTAGTTACTGCACCACCTAGTGAAAACCTATGGGAAATTCATATTGCAATCCAGAATAAATTGTTCTTACTCCACAGCAAGGTCTCCCCATAGTTATTCTGGATTGCACCCATATTCCCATATTGCAATCCCACATATTTACCAAAAAAACCCATGCTGATCTAAATTCTTCCTCCGCTAAATAATTGTTTGTTGGATATGCGTATGTTATTAAGTTCCAGGTAGTTGTACTGTATTATTCATTCAATTTTTTAGTGTTTATCTGAAGATGAAATCAGTATGGCTGCAATTATCATCCCTGCCTTATTGTCCAAGGACAATTTTTCTCACCAGACTTACATGTGCACAATTATCTGAGAAGAAACCCCATTGAATGTAGTGGGGCCTAGTTCTGAATAAGCATGTATAGGATTGTTCTGTAAATTTGATAAATACATTGCTCTGAAAGCAAATATGATTAAGTGCAAAACATGTACAAGCAAGAAAATATAACTAAGTGCTAGACACACGAATTAGTGAAAAAACACACAACCACATGAGTTTAAGATAACTTCATGGAAATCTATGACCATAAATAGAAACACAAATTCAGCACTATTTACAGTGGCATCTCAGGTGATATGCATGGGAGGGACACAAACATATTTAAAATCTTGGTATTTCTAAATAATACTAACATGTTATACATCAATTGATATGTGATTTCATGCAGAATGCAAAGAAACAAATTACACCGAAATATTTCTAACTGGTTATAGAAAAATAACCCGTTGGTGAGGCAATAGTATATCATCACTGACTGGAAAGAGGTCCTTCATGGGGTGGCCTCCTGGACAAGACGATGTAAACCCTAGTGACACCACTGGCTATGTGCATATTGAGTCAGGACATTAAAACATTTACCAGGGAATGCAACTTTTGAAAGTAAGACCCAGTTCAATTATCGCAAACAGCTCTGCACTGTTGTGACAAAGCAAGTACCCTCCTTTTTGCTTACTCCTATTGCTACCTTTCTCTTCTTGTTTACTCTTGGTAGAAGGGGAGGAAGGAAAGGAAAGGGGTTTATCTTTCTCTCTCCTGAAAAACTTCCTTCTTGGAGGGGTTTTTCAGTTCATCGCTTGGGTTTCTAAGGAAGCCTCAAGCAGGCCCTCCACTACTTCAGCTGCTTTTGAGTTCCTATGATCCCAATGCAATATTTTACAACCTTGGGGTTGCGAAGCCTCAGTTATGGTGTCGTGGGAACTTAAGGAATGGAAAAGGTTAAAAAACACTGAACTAGAGCACTACTAGGTGAAAAGGCAGGAACCTGGTAGACCCCTACATGTACCAGGAGATCATGTCCCAGTCCTGCTCAGATTCATAGCAACTGTGTTAAAAAGATTTCCACTAGTGCCAGGCTTCACGGTAACATTTTCTGCTTTCTCTAATAAGAATATTTGGTTGCAATGAACAGTGCTGGTCAGAGGTTAAGGGATCAGGAAATGGGAAGCGATGGGATGGGTGGGTGCCCCTCACAAGAGAGGGGCAGGATTGGTTAGTGGGTCCATAGTCTCATAGTTGATTACTTGGTTTGGGTTGCAACATGAAGAAAGTTGCATCCAAATATTCTATGGATTTTAAATCATTACGCATATTTTGTAATGATTTAAGTGAATTTGCCTTGAAGACCATCTTCCATTTAAGGATATTGTTCTTTTAATACCTTCATAAATGTGTCCTTAAGTTGCCCCTAGATCTTTAGGATCTTGCAGAAAAATACAACATAACCACTCATCTGGAAGTTGTCTCTGAGTATTTATTCACTGCTCATGAATTGTGTATTGCTCATTAATTGTGTATATTATATACACCATACGATATACTCATACACTCATATACTCATTAATTGTGTATATCAAATATGCATTTGTGTGTATGCATATTGCTCATTGCAATTGTGTATATGCATATTGCTCATTAATTGTGTATATCATTATTATTCTATGTTTAATATCTTCATTAACTCTTGATTTCTCTTTTTCTCTCCTTTTGCAGGGTACATACCCAGTTACTTAGACAAGGATGAGCTATGTGTTGTGTGTGGTGACAAAGCCACTGGGTATCACTATCGCTGCATCACGTGTGAAGGTTGCAAGGTAGATAATAGACAGAGCAAATTACTGGGAGCTGTTTTAGCTGCTGTTCAGAATGTAAATAAACATTATCTGGGGCTGGACTTCACTTGACAACAAGGAGCAGCCTTCCTCACAGACACAAATTGATCCATCAGGACCACATGATGGCAACCCATAGTTTAGTAACTTCAGGTCTGGATTACTGCAATATACCCATGTGAGGTTGCCTTCTAAAATAAACCAAAAATTGAAATTAGTGAAGAATGCAGCAGTTGAAGTAGTTACAAGGTTGTATGATATGGTCTGCCTGGCCCTTTCTTCAACTGGCTGCCCATTTTTTTCCAGTCCTAAGTCACGGCACTAGTTCAAACCTTTAAGGCCCTCAGTGATCTGGGTCAAATTCAAATTTGAAAAGTTTTTAAATGGTAAAGTTTTAAATTGTTTTAAATTGTTTTAATTCTTTTACGACGCAGTTTGGTCCATTATGTCTTGTTTTGCCCATATTGAATAAGGACATCAATGGGCCTGCATTTTCTTTGTTTTTCGTCTATTTTAAATTGTCAACTTCGCATTTAATTTTCTCTTCTCCAACCTAAGCAAACCCAACTCTTTTCTTTGAGTATCTCAAAATGTTCCCATTAAGCTTACATAATATCTGAAATTAAGTAGCAATCCCAAATGAAGCCAATGCAGTACAACTAGATACTTCTTTGTTAACAAAAATGATTTCTAAAATCTTCTAACCCAAAATGACTTAGGTTGCAATCCTAAAGACACTTTCTTGGGCGTAAGACCCTTTGAACACAATGGGGCTTTCTTTTGAGTAGATATGGGGCACAATCCAGAGTAACTATGGGAGCACATAAGAGACATTACGTGCACCTGTAGCTACTGTACCACCTTGTGAAAACCCATGGAAAATTCATATTGCAATCCAGAGCAAATTGTTCTTACACTGGAGCAAGGACTCCCCGTAGTTACTCTGGATTTCACCCATAGTTAGGATTGTGCTCTTATAGCGCAGTTCTTATCTACGCATAAGTAAGTTCCATTGGTTTCAGTGGGGGGCTTACATACAGGAAAATGTGCATGCTGTGCACTGTAACCAGAGCAGGTTAGGAACACACCAGAGGTCACCTCAGAGTAAGGGAATATTTTCCCCTTCACCCTAAGTAATGCCCCCACCACCTTTATGGGACTGCATGGATCTGTTGGTACACATTCAAGAAACTCTTGTAGGGCTGCCTGGCTTGGAAGAAGGGATGAGGACATAGCATGTGGTGCTGCCTCAATCTTACATCTCCTGGCCTTATCCTTCCTGTGGCCTGTGCGGATACAAAGACACATTAGGAATAGACTGCCTGTTGCTGAAAGATCTAAATCCAAAAGAACATACATGTATCTTGTCTATCTTCTGTAACTGTATTGTATACATTTCAGTGTCTATGAATACTCTTCTGAACACTATGAGTATTAATTCATTATGAATAGTGTCTATGAACACTCTTACTGTGTCCTATGCATCTGGGAAAGTGAGACATGCTGTTGGCATTTTTTATTTTCCTTTCCACCTAGGGTTTTTTCCGAAGAACTATTCAGAAAAATCTTCACCCAACCTACTCGTGTAAATATGAAGGAAAATGTGTGATAGACAAAGTCACAAGAAACCAGTGCCAGGAATGTCGCTTCAAGAAATGCATCTATGTTGGCATGGCAACAGATTGTAAGCATCTTCTTTATTTCATTGTGCTATTTGTTTTGATTAGGTTTTTTTAAAAAAATAAATAAATAAACCATTTTATGCTACATTGTGCTTGAGAATGTTGTTTGTTATGCCCAAGTAATTTTCCTACAGAGGTTTAATAATCAGTTCTTGAAAGACTGGACTTTCTTTTGATTCTTGTCATCTTAGACCACGTGAATGAGATGTTCAATACTGCTGTTGGCATTTTTT
The DNA here is from genome assembly GCA_030015325.1 of Cryptoblepharus egeriae. Classification (NCBI taxonomy): domain Eukaryota; kingdom Metazoa; phylum Chordata; class Lepidosauria; order Squamata; family Scincidae; genus Cryptoblepharus; species Cryptoblepharus egeriae. Next base: position 37,589,594 of record JAREYC010000004.1, on the reverse strand, counting down.
ATTTTCCTTTCCACGTTTTTGGAGTTGCATCTTTTGGAATTGTGTAGGGATTTAGAATTTGGAAGCATGGGAAGGTGGGTGCTGTGACTGAATGAGTCATCCTGCAGTTGTTTGTTCTATTTTCAGCCAAAAAGAAAAGGAGAATTACTCCACTTCTAAGGAATCAGATAATATGGCTACAAGATTCACCCTTACTTATGTTTTACTTCTGCCAATCTGCCTTCAAAGTGGCCTACATGCTTTGATTAAGGCTGGAGATAGAACAAAATAACTTCTGGATTTTATGAGTTGGATCCTAAGATTTCTGCAATATAGTCCTTGATCTCCCTTCTATAGCAGGAAAAAAAACCTTAGACTGTGGGCACAATCCTAACCATGTGTTGCATCCTGCATTTGGGGGGTACTCATGGAGGCCTCCTCAAGGTAAGGTTTGTTCTCATACCTTGGAGTTGCATTGCCCATATGCCAGTTCTGGAAAGATGGTTATGATTGTGCCCTATAGCTTCAATCCTAAGCTGCAGTTAGGCTAGCCAACCCCCAACACAAGTCCTGTGTTGACTCCGAGGTGTCACAAAAGTACACTTCTGCACCACTCCTGGGGAAGGTTAGGCCAGTGCAGAGACATGCAGTTGCTTCCCTGTATCGCTGCAGGAATGGAAAGACCAATGAGTTGAGCTGGCCTAGGTTAGGATTGCACTATATTTCTCAAAAAAATAGAACCATTGTTACTTTCTCTTCATCCCATAAACTCAGGGTACCACATGAAGTCAGCATCTGTTATTCAGTGAGGTTAATCAACTCAAGTCAGATTTCTTTCTGCTCTCCATTTTCAGACACCTACACATTTCAGACATAGAGGGCATGTACACCATGAAAGGTACACCTTTCCTCCCATTTGTTTTGTTTTGTTTAACATCCACACAGATGAAGAGTTCTAGGATCCCAAAAAAATTTTGTTGGGTGCATAGGGCTTCCGTGTTAATAGGAGATTGGCAAGGAAATTCCTCCTTGTATAAGCACAAGTGCTCTTGCATCTACAGTGTTGAGATGCAACCTACTGTTTTAATCTAATATCATCTCTATTGGTAGTGATCACAGTTATGATTGTACTCAGCGATTTTCCAGGACTACCTGTTAATGTCTGTCAGGTGGATATTTCCTTTATATGTTTATGCTCATGCAAAACAAAGAAATTCATCCTTTAAAGCTTAGTAAACCAGTTTGGAGTATACAGTATACTGAAATTGGTCCACTCTTTTACCATGTAATTAAAAGAACTGGAAAGGGAAAAATGGGTGATCAGAATCTATATGCTCATGTACACCCTTAATTTCTCAGTAGGCAGACCAGCTGATCTCAGTAGGAAATAGCCTGCTGTCAATCTTTGGTATTGACACCCATTTGTTTGTTTGTTTGTTTGTTTGTTTAAAGGATTTTTACCCTGCCTTTCTCTGCCATGTAGACCCAAGGTGGCTACAACATAATAAAAAACATCATAATAACATGATAAACACACGCACGCACACAAATTTAAAAATATTTAAAATTTAGAATTAAAAACATTAATACTTAAAACCTACCTGGTGTCAGTTAAAAGCCCTAAAGTGTAGAATTAGTATGTAAGCATGACACTTAAAACATCTCCTTCTCTTACCTAGAGCCCTTAAATGTTGAACTATTTTTAATAAAACATAAGTATCAGTTATAGATAGGCCAGACAACATTCTTGCCTGGATAAAGCACCTTATACAAATGGATCAACTTGGCAATAATAAAGCATATTCACCCTTTCTCGAAAGCAAAGCAGCATCTTTCACTGATATTGCCATTGAAGATGCTCCCTTTAAGCAGTCCAATTCAAGATGAATTTCTGGTAAATTGTTTTCTTTCAAATAAAATGCTAACCTGCTTAGACTACCATCCTAAGCACACTTTACCAATAAGTACCACTGAACTTCTGAATAAACATACTTTCTATTTAAACATATTTTAGTACAGTGTTTCTCAAACTGTGGGTCAGGGCCCACTAAGTGGGTCATGAAACCATTCCATCTGGGTTTCCATTTACTGTATTTACTTGAATCGAACGCTCACCTTTTTTCTCCAAAATCGGGGTGCACATTAGATTCGATGGTGCATTCAATTTGAGTATCTATGGTATTTAAATCAGCCTTTTATGTCCATTTAATATAATAGTCTTGAATGTACCATGGTATGTGACTGTATTTAGGGAAATGTTACAGAAGTGTACTTTTAACAGGTTACTATGTATATATGCTTTTAACCATGATAGTCAATGGAGTTTAGTCATGGGTAAGTGTGGATAGGAGCTCAGCCTTTGGGGTGTTTGGGGAATGTTTGAAACAGATTACCGAATGCTTGGGAAGGTTAGGAGGGTTCTTCTTTATTTTCAATTTATTTTTAAACTTATACTAATTGTTAACTTTTAACTAATTCATGGCACAATCCAGAGTGCCCCTTAGGCCAATGCAAGTCCCTTGCGCTTGTGGGATAAAGTAGGATAAAGTCTCTGGGAGGCCAATGCAAGCACCACTTTACCAGGGCAACATCTTTTCCAGGTTAATCACATAATTTCTAGTGGGAGAACCATAACTTCTCCTGACAGATTGTCATTCTAAAAAGTGGATACGACTGTAAAAAGTTTGCGAACCACTGTATAGTTCCTTCAAAAATGTTTTATTTTCAAAGCCTCTCAACATGTGATCTTTGGGTCTAACTTTTTTTTCTTTACATAGCATTTCTACTTGTATTTTAAATTGACTTACATAGTTATTTTCTTTCAGTACTGGTAACATGGATTGGGACATAGGTTTCATAGAATTTTTGTGATATTTTCCTTAAGACCAAAGTGATTCTGGAATTTATTAGATTTTGGAAAGTATGCTGAGCTCTGCGTATGAAAGTAACTGATCGAGTTAGTACTAGCAAATCAACTCCTTCTGCTCAACTCCTGAAATAACCTTAATCACCAAAACAGATTACAGAGTTCCAGGAAGTGTCTGCCAATCTGTTTGTCTCTAACATGTTGTTTCCTTATTAGTGGTGTTGGATGACAGCAAGCGGCTAGCAAAACGAAAACTGATAGAGGAAAACCGAGAAAAGAGGCGTCGGGAAGAGTTGCAGAAAACAATCGGGTTGAAACCTCAGCCAACAGACGAGGAGTGGGAGCTTATCAAAATTGTTACTGAAGCACATGTGGCCACCAATGCACAGGGGAGCCATTGGAAACAGAAGAGGAAATTTTTGGTAGGAGCCATGACAATATCGAGTGATTCTAGTGCCATTCTTTACTCACCCTCTTTTCTGTTTGGTGTGTTTGGATTCAGAACTAAACATCATTAATTCTCTGAAATAATCACTCTGCAAGATTTTCTTCCTTAAACACACCTGATTCATTAATCATTCAACTTAATTAATCACTGTTACTATAGTTTTGCTCAGAAAGCAACTGTTTGCACAGATACATTATATGTCCCTTTTCACCCAGTTTGAATTACCAAAAATTGGTTTTTAGTGGGTGTCCATATCATGGAAGGAACACCCTCCCCAAATTTCATGCTTCTAGGTCCGGCGGTTTTGGCTGGGTGTTGGTAAGTGAGTGGTGAGTGAGTGAGCGAACGAGCGAGCAAATCAGTCAGTCAGTCAGTCAGTCAGTCAGTGACTGTTCAGTTTTTTATATATAGAGAAGAAAGGTAAAATGTACACTGTACACAGATTGTCAACACATTGAAAGGAACATCTGAATAATTGTACCCTGGTACAGATTAACACTAACTGATCCCAGATACACAGATGTACTCAGCTTAATGTGTGAACAACTTTATTACAATAGCCATTTTTTCAGAGCTTTCTATGAAATCAACTGGTACATGTAGCAAAGAGTACCCTGTAGGACTTCTGTGAAAATCCACTTCTGTGACCAGGGATGGCCCAAGACTTTCTGGTGCTTGAGGGCATGACCAGTGCTTCCCTTAGTGTTCCACTTTGTGGCAGAGCTACTCCCCATCAGAAACCACCCTAGCCTAGTGGTTTTTTAATCTTTTACATCTCATGGCACCCCGACAAAGGGCGAAACTTGTCATGGCACAACATTAGTTTTTGGACCATTGATAAGGCATACCATGCTTCTGATGGAGGGCTCACACACCCCCATCAGTGTTCTTTTCCCCAATTAAGTAATCTTTCCCCCAAACATCCACAGCACACTTGCAAACTGTTCATGGCACAGCAGTGTGCCATGACACACTGCTTTAAAATCTCTGCTCTAGCCTATGACTCGATCATCCTCTACTCCACATTTCTTCACCCACTGCATCCATTCTTTTCAGTTGCTGGTGTTGAGACACTTTAAGTATCTATTTGTGCTGCCATCAAATGTCAGTGCTCAGGCAAGGTGGCTGGTAGGCATTCAGGCAATGCCCCATAAATTAGACAAGAGAAAGTAGGTACTTGTGGATAATACTCCACTTCCAGTTAAATGAGCACTGGCATGAAAAAAATCTATGTATATTAGAGTTGGGCATACAGTTGATTCTTTTGAAAGCACTCTTGAAAAATTAATTTTACTAATTTACTACCTCAAGATCAGCAGTCCCCAAATTTTGACTGCTGTGTTACAAAAAAGCAATCTCTGTTTGGATTATACCTTACTGTTCTGCCTGGTCACCGCATTTCTTCCATGTCATTCAGGGGACATTTCTTCCATGTCATTCTGAGCAGTTGCTTCTGTTGTCCGGTGTACCAGTAGGCTGTACAACAGGACATCAGGCAGATGCAACTATCCTAGCTGTCTCTGGTCCCCCAATGAGGTGAAAGACATGCAGTGGCCCAACAGAATGGTAAGTCCACTCACAGAGCAGATGGATTAGTCCAAACCCAGAATCTGGCACTTAGGCTGGGGTTTGGAAGGCCTTTCTCTAGGATTTGGGGTTTTATTCATTGTGGGGTGATTAAGAAACTTCCCTGTCCACTGTCAATAGTCACGTGATGTTTTTCTTTTCTGTTTATTAGCCAGAGGATATTGGACAAGCACCCATAGTAAATGCCCCAGAAGGCGGAAAAGTAGACTTAGAAGCCTTCAGCCAGTTTACAAAAATTATCACACCAGCAATCACACGAGTGGTGGATTTTGCCAAAAAGTTGCCTATGTTCTGTGAGGTATGAATTGCTTTCCTGTAACATTCTCTTGCTTTCTGCTGTGGTGGAAACTTTTTTTTGCATTTGAATGTGTGACAGTCACCTTCTCTAATAACAGTTAAATAAAAAAAGGAATTACTGTCTGTGCTGTGTAAATATGTTGTATAAGGTAGTATCATAAGGTTGGTTAGAAATTATGACGCCAGTACCATTGGGCTAAATGGGACTTTGCCATGACCACCTTAGTCATTAAGAGAGCAATCCTAAATGCTCAGCTGGTGCAAGTCCCTTGGGGGAACTGGAAGTTTTGTGATGTGCTGTAAAGCATGTTCACAAATACTCTGGAGTTGGGAATGATGGCACAAAGGCATGCACTGGCCTCCTCGCATCATATCCCTGCCAGGCAGGGGTATGTTTGTGGCAGCCTGAAGAGACCAGTACAGGATATTGGGGAGAGCATTTCAGGGTGGGAAATGGCAGTCAAGCCAGTAAGTGGACTGGGCTTGGAAGAGGGCTGGGACCATACTCCAGCACTTAGACTTAAGCCACACAGCCCAGCCTTACACCAAGTTACTTGAATCTGCACCGGCATTTGACCAGTTGCAGATCTCAAGAAGCCCCATTCAGTGACTGGGACATTAGTCGGGGTAAGGGGAAATATGACCCTTTACTTTGAGTTGTGCTCCATGACACCCTCATGATCCTCCTTCAAATCTGTGCCAGTTGGCCTGGGTTGGATTGGGTACCCTCAATTTGGTGTACAACCATCATATGACAAGCCTTCAAAATCCATTCACCTATTATTTCTTGGAACTTGATCCTATATATTTGCACTTATTTGTCTTAGCAAAATCCACAGTAACTACAAGGAGTCCTTGCTCCGGTGTAAGAACAACTTACTCTGGATTCCAATATGAATTTCCCATAGGTTTTCACTAGGTGGTGCAGTAACTATCGGTGCATGTAAAGTTTCTTACGTGCTCCCGTAGTTACTCTGGATTTGGGGGTTATAGTATTTTTCTAGTAGTATTTTCCCATGTTTTGTGTGTGCCATTGTGTTTGGTAAATCCCCCGGTATGTATCTGGTTGGTCTTCCACAGACAGGGGCAGCAAAAGCTAGTTGATCAACCAGTTTGATTAGAGCCAAATTGGTTAGATTAGACTTTACTCTTATAGTGTTGTGTTCCTTTTATAAATAGTGGCCACCAGAAAAGCAATCAGTTTTGGGATTACAGCATGGAAGAAGGAGAGATAATGCTTTTCCCTTGCATTGTGTTTCTCACCTGTTTCCCAAACGTATCTGCATAGAAAAGCCCTAATTATGTTGCAATCCAAAAGACACTTTCCTGGGAGTAAGACCCATTGAACAAAATGGGGTTTATTTTTGAGTAGAAATGGTTAGGAGTGTGCTCTAAGTTTAATGGGATTTTACATGTACAGGCTTGCATCACTAATCACTGCTAAGTTCAATTTAAATCAATATATTTTATTTTTCATGACTATCAGCGCAGTCCTTTGCTTGCTTGTTTGTAATTAAATCTACAATATTTATATACTGCTTTTCAACTAACATTACTGTGGTAAACAAAACAATACTGTGTTCAAAGAGATTCACTCTCAAGTATAGGAATGCAGCTTAAATATTAGATGAAATCCTTTTATTTCAACAGTGATTAATCAGGATTTACTTTCTTAGATACAATCCTTTGAAATTATTTTTGAAATACCATAACTTGGCATTTTATATTGGAAAATCTGATTCCATTTATATTCCAGCCACATCTTTTTCTACTTTCTTTTTCCCATTTACTATTGTTTTTACTTTATAAAACAGAATGACTTTCAAGAATAAAACCATCACCTTCCCCTGTCGCTCTTGTCTTGCCTTGTGTAAGTTATTCAGCCTGACGTTGAGAAATCTGACAGATTAGGATCAGTCAATCTTCTGCACCTAAAGCTGGCAAATTTGAAAGGAAAAACGGAAAAATTATGACAGTACAATCAATGTCAATTTTCCTTAGCAGAAGACTCCATTTTATATATATATATATATATATATATATATATATATATATATATATATATATATATATATATATATATATATATATATATATATATATATATATTTTTCTTCTGTCCTTGGAGCATTGCTTTCACTTCTGCTAAGCCAAGATTCAGTCACCCACTCACAACGTTTTTTTGTCAAGATTAAATGTAATCATTGTGTCAGCGCTATAAATAAGATTTCCCTCTCGCCCACCTCAAATATGAATGTCAGCAGAAGACTAAAAATAAAGGAATTTCTTGTGAAGCTGATATAAGGTGGATGTTTTTTGTTTCAATGAAGGCTCATGCTCAGTTACAGACACAATGAATTATCATTGTATTAAACAATGATTAAGGAATGACTATCTAAATGTAGGATACAATCCGTTGTAATTACTTGTTCTCTCATTGTATTCCAGTCAACACTGGACAATATTCTGGGGAATTAGGTATGTCTTAAGATGACACACAGATGCTTCTGTTAACAGGCCTCCCATCAGTCTTAGAAGACTATGGTATCATGCTTGGTGCTGCGAACGCTGCATGCGAAGCACGAAAGCCTGGGTTAGATTGTTATGGAGGATAGGCTGTTACCCAAGCAGCAAATCCCCCCCCTCCACGTCACTGAATTAGTCCAATGGAAAGGCAGAGCCGATACGATTGGATCCAGCTGGCGTCGCAGAGCTGGGCTAAGGAAAGGAGCTCACCCTGTCTTGTGGGGCCGACCCGGGTCTCGAACCCTGGCCTGCTGGTTAACAGGCACAATGTCTTAACCACTTGTGCCACCCACAGTCCTGCTTCAGTTAACTAACATAAATTAACAGTGCACAGGAGTTTATTTGTATTTTGGTTTTCAGTAGTATTGAACTTTCTTACCCCCAAATCCAAAGTAAATACGGGAGTACGTAAGAGACATTACGTGCACCCATAGTTACTGCACCACCCAGTGAAAACCTATGGGGAATTCATATTGGTATCCAGAGTAAATTGTTCTTACACCGGAACAAGAACTCCCTGTAGTTATTCTGGATATATATATATCCAGATATATATATAAGGAACCATTGTTGTTGCTTTATAAATAAATTATACACAGATGCAGCATATATTTTTAAAAAGGAATTATTGGTAAACTACAAAAGAAAATGAATATGATCTCAGACCCTGCTATGATGTTCAGTAGAGAAAATCAAATAAACTAGGTCCACCTTTCATTAAATTTCTTTGTTGTTCCTGATAAAATACCTTATAAAAAGTAGTGTTGATAGCAAGAAATAGCAACTTTCTTTTATGAGCTGGAACTCACAAGCATCTTGAATACTATTCTGTTATTGAAAAGCAGGATATAAATTAGAGTATAGAATCAATCAATCAATAGATTTAGGCTGCAATCCTAAAAACACTTTCCTTGGAATAAGACCTATTGAACACAATGGGGATTACTTATGTGTAGACATGGTTAGGATTGTGCTCTTATTCTCACTTGTAATTCCTTGCAGTTGCCATGTGAAGACCAGATCATCCTTCTGAAAGGCTGTTGCATGGAGATCATGTCCCTCAGAGCAGCAGTACGCTATGACCCTGAGAGTGAGACTTTAACACTAAATGGTGAGATGGCAGTCACCAGGGGCCAGCTGAAAAATGGTGGTCTTGGTGTTGTATCGGATGCCATTTTTGACCTGGGGATGTCACTGTCTTCATTCAATCTCGATGACACGGAAGTCGCCCTCCTTCAGGCTGTCCTGCTGATGTCTTCAGGTGAGAACGGAAATACGTTGGGCATTAAAAAGAAAGTTGTTCATGACTAAACATCACTGTAATTAGTGAGACAATTGCTCAATGTTATGGGGCCACTGTTCTCCTAGAACCTGTGTTCCAGTGGTGCAACATGCTTTAGTGATGCACACACCATTTTGCACAGCAGGGTTGCTACCACAAATGGCCATGTTCCAGTGGCCTCCCAGTGACCTCTGTCAGCACCAGGCAGAGCAAGTGGGGAGAGACTGGAACAGGATGGAGATCAGGTCAGGGGCTAATCAAGACCCAGGAAGGGGTCACTATTAGTGGCAGTGACACCTCATTGTCTTATCCCACTTCCTGATCATACTGTGCCTCTCCAGGTCTACTTTGTACCAGCAAAAGAACTGGGTAGGCCTGAGTAGACCCATTCAGGCACAAAGGATTACCCATAGGAAAGACACTAATTGTTCTCTTACCCAGAGGAAACCTCCAGGACTACCCCTTAGCAGGATGCATGGTGCTACTGCAGCAACAGAAGACAATTTTGGTAGAATTCAGCTGTAAATCTTAAGTTCAATGAGACTTACACACGTCAAAGGATACAATCCTAACTTAGGCTGGCACAATTCATCAGCCTTCCTGTTCTCATGTGATGCAGGGAGGCAAGCGTATGTCTGTGCACTGATCTAACCCTCTTCCAGGAAAGGTGCACAAGTGCCTTATGGCACTTTTATGATACCCCCAGGTCTGCACATGACTTATGCCAAGGCTTAGGCCAACCTAACTAAACGTTGGAATTGCAGCCTTAGTTTCTTTGGAGAAGAAACTTAGCCATCATGATAGATGATAATATCTATGATAATCATAGATAATCTGTGATCCTTCTAGTGAAGATTGATGTAAATCTTTCAGAACACAATTGATTAAGATGACAGCTTAGTATTAAGTATCCTATTAACATGTAAAATGTCTGTTTAGTTCAATGTTGCCTGCAGTTACATATGTTAATACTAAAATAATTAATGGCATTCAGCTCAGAGCTCTACTGAATTTAGAACTAATGAAGTACAAATTATCAATTTATCAAGAAAATGGTTGCAGCCAACCAACTTCTCAGGACTTTAAAATGTTGTTGATTAAAGTCAAGTCCATTTTCTGCAACAAAATAAATAGCTCAAAGCCCAATCCTGAGCTTTGCATACCATTTTACTGCTGGCACACAGTGTCAAAACATGCTATAAGGAACTTTTTGCAGGGCATTGAACCACCTCCCACTTTGCAAGACTGGCTCTAGAGCCTCGCAGTCTCACAGTAAGGCTCTTGACTTTGCACCAGTTTCAAGAGCTGCTGCAGAATCAACTAGACCCATTTGTGGGGCTACTTCCCTTCCCAGAAGAAAGGGACAAATGTTCCCTACTCTCATGGAGCCACTGGCAGCTGTCCAAGAAGTGCTGGATATTAGTATTATTAGATCTAGATATTATTAGATCAAGATATTAGCTGGATAATAGTCCCACCAGCTATATTGGTGACACGGCAGGCCTTACGCTCCAGGGAGTTTCAGATTGAGCCATAAGTCGTTTTTTCCAATTTCTAGCCTTGTGCTCTTTCACCAAAGTGAACTTCTAGTGACCTCAGTGATGTGGACCTCAAAAATACGTAGTAACATTTTTGTCTTTCATGTAAATCATGCAGATCGCCCAGGGCTTGTCAGCACGGAGAGAATAGAAAAGTGTCAGGAGGGCTTCCTGCTGGCATTTGAGCACTACATCAACTACCGAAAGCACCACATTGCACACTTCTGGCCAAAACTGCTGATGAAAGTGACTGACCTACGGATGATCGGAGCCTGCCATGCTAGCCGCTTCCTGCACATGAAGGTGGAATGCCCGACAGAACTTTTTCCCCCTTTGTTCTTGGAAGTTTTTGAGGATTAAAAAAGACTGGATTGGTTCTCAAAATTCCTTCAGCACTACTGGGTGTCATTTCATTCCATTGCCTAGTTCTTTTTATTTTTTGTCCATTCCCATTTTGTTCCATCTTGTTTTTTCTTTTGGAGATTTTATTTTATAATAGGCACGAATGAATATGTCCCTTTGATGCGGGTACTTGTGACAATTGCATTTGTTTTGTTTGTTTGTTTGTTTTGGTCCTTCAGTCCTTTTGATGTGAATTCTTAGAACGGTTTGACATGGGGAATACTTAGAAAACAGGTTTCACTCACCAGCATTCAAGCAGCCATAAGCTCACACTGGTTATTGCTGCTTGTAGAGAGATAGGGAAAATAACCAAAATAGCAGGGGTGGGGGGAAAGATTTTCATATGTTTATAGTTTAAACTCTGCCATATTTTGTACAGTATTAAGTCACTATTGGGGCACATGACCGGTTTGCTGGGGCACAAAACTAGCAAGTGTTAGTCCTACCTAAATCTAACTGAAATCAGCAGGACTTAACCAGGTGTAACTTTCAGTTGTTTCTAGTATTTCTTTGCTGCTCCTATTAAGAAAGCCCATCCTTATCTGTAACTGAGAAAGAATGGGTATGGGATGGTAGCATACCCCCAAATCCAGAGTAACTACAGGAGCACATAAGAGATATTACGTGCACCCATAGTTACTGCACCTCCTAGTGAAAATCTATGGGAAATTAATATTGGAATCCAGAGTAAATTGTTCTTACACTGGAGCAAGGACTCCCCGTGGTTACTCTGAATTTTGCCCTACGAGACTGAATTGCAAACCAGGACTTCCTAATCCAAATCTTGACTTTGCCAGGAATTCTCATTTGGTGGCCCTAGCTAGGAAAGCCATTCAGTTTCAACTCTCTACCTTCAATCATGGGCTAAAACTTTTTTATCCTACAGGTTTTTTGTTAGGACAATATCAAGTTAATACATGTGGAGTGCTTTGCACACTCAAGAAAGTGTTTTACAAATACTATTATTATTATTATTATTATTACTAATATCATTACCGTAATTGGATAGTTTCTTTGAGACTGGTGTGGGTATCTGAAAAATCTAACATTTTTGTACATTTCAAAAGCAAATCCTTTTATCAATATACTGGCGATCCTATGCACACTTTCATACCTGTAAGCCCTGTTATTGTCTGCAGGGGTACTTCTGAGCAAACATGCATAGGATTGGGCTATTGAATGAATAACTTTAAAGAGGGCAGTCCTTTCATCTCCTCTCATTTTCTATTCCAAGTCAAGTGAATAAGCCCAAAAGAGCCCTAGCCAAATACCAACTTATATGATAGTTCTGCTTTGCACCAACCCTCAAAACCAGAGTAACTACAGGAACGCGTAAGAGACAATACGTGCAGCCGTAGTTACTGCACCTCCTAATGAAAACCTATGGGCAATTCATATTGGAATCCAGAGTAAATTGTTCTTACACTGGAGCAAGGACTCCCCATAGTCACTCTGGATTTTGCCCCAAATCTCCTAAAACTGATTTGACTTCTTATAGCACAATAAGAAAATATGCTACATTCATAGTTTAAGCCAGCAAATTTCAATCTTTTTCATCTCACAGCAGGCTGACAAGTTGAAAATTATCAAGGCACACCTTCTGGTTTTTTTTCTTACAACTGACAAGCCACACCATGCTATCATGGCAGAGGCTCACATCACCAGTCTCCTGTGGTATACCTGCAGACCACTCACATGAAGTACACGCACATGTGGTATACCTGCAGACTCATTCACACTCACACCAGTGTGCTTTTTCACAGTGATTGAAAAACACTGGTCCAGACTTTTTCTGCCCTGATGGTTTTGGCCTCAGTCAATTCATTTTTTATAGGGAGGAGAGCCCTGATGTGCACACTGACAGTCCCATCTTATAATTGCAGTCTGTTCCCATGGAGATAGCAAGCAGGCTCAGAAGCACATTTCCTTGCACCTAACGGTCTTAATAAGATGGTCCATGTGTTAAGTTCTTTATGTATATCAGATGACTCCTAGAGTTTTGAATCAGGTTGATTTACGTCAAGTAAAGAATCAAATGTCCTCTAAAAACTTAAACCCATAAAAGGTACAGGGAAAACAAACAAGAAAAAATTAGGGTGACCTTACTGTAGACATTAGTTCCAACTGTTTTTGTACTTACGACTTTGTATCGAGACTACTCAGGGACCATTCTCACAACCACTAGTGCACTTATTATCCACTTGTGGTGATTTTTTGGACACCATGGATGGGATACTGAAGTGAAGAAATGGTCATCTGAATACTTCTTCAAGGGTCTAGGTCTAAAGTTAATTTGTCTTAGCTAAATTGAGATAATGACTCAATGAAATTATTAGATCATAACTTCAGTGATTTCCCTTTCAATCTGTAGTGATAAAAAATAACCATAAATGAAAAATAAGAAGTAGCATGTGTGTGATTTCATCTTCCCATCCTCCTCTTGCACTGATGCTTAATCCAGTTTCCCCATATTATTCATTTTTATCTACATTTTCTTTCCCTGTAACCATTTTTATATTGATGCAGTAAATAGGAAACTAGCAGACAGGTATCCTTCTGCTTTGTTCTATTAGGCAGGAGTCATGGCACTGGTGTGCTTGAGACTGTTTTGATGATGTCCATAAGTGGTCTTCTGTTTCTCCCACCTCTTTTCTAAGATAGTTTCATTCCTGAATCATATATTACCATCTTTGCTAGAAATTATCCCAGTCTGGTATGATGCATCAAGAAGGTCCGCCTTTTTTTTGGAACTCAGCTAATGTAATCACAAAGTATATGTTAGGAATCCTTCCAGTCTAGTTTGTGCATTCACTTATCACTAAGTGACACAGACTCTCCCAGTTGTTCTGTGATTATTCTTACAGTGATTTTACCCTAGGTGCAGGATCAAAGGATCTAGATCCATCTGAGGCTGCAATCCTATCCATACTTACCTGGCGAGTAAGTCCCATTGACTAAAGAGTAGACATGTATAGGATTGGGCTGTAAGAAGGCTTTAATTTGTCACTTGAACAGCAGTCATGCCATATGCCAAACTGCTTTTGAAATACTGCAGAGAGGGTTTCCAGAAGGAGCTGACCACACCATGTGGAAACCTGTTGTAGAAGGAAAAAAAAACCATGGAATGCATTCCAGCATATAAGTGCACCCAGATTAGTAACTAAAACTCTAGATCCCATCGTCCTCTGGAAAATTTTATACTCAGGTAGACATTCACTGTGGACAAAAGAACTGTAAAGTTCTTTCCTCCCATGTTGCAATCTATTAGCAAAGAAATATTTTGAATGCTAATACACCAAATTGTCATCTGGTCTCCCACCCAGATACTTTGCAGATGCTATTTCCTTCACCAGTGAGGAAATTAGCGAAGTTCATGACTTCAGTGCAGATCACTGGGTAATAAAAAGCATTAAGTTTTGTATGGAAATATAGAGTGGGAACAGCATAAAGCTGAGGTTTACCCAGAACTTCTTTTCTTCTGGAAAGGCCTCTTAGGCCAGCCATTAATGATACCACCTTAGGGTTGCCTCTGCCAATGGAGAAGGGAGTCTTTGCCAGTCTGTCAACATCTTCCTTTCTCTAGACTCCCTCTCCTGCTCTTTTACTTGTCCTCTTCTGCTGTTTTTCCCTTCTTGTTCGAAACAAGAGAGGAGGAGGAGGAGAGGGTAAGAAGGGTGGCATTTGGCATGAACTTGTAGGACTTGCATCAGCCCTGGAGAAGTTACCCTGTGAAGTGGTGCAGCTGTAGGTGAGCCTTTCTAAGCCAGTCACAACTACAGGACTGTAATGTTGTCTCGTGTCCCTCCGGATAGAATTACTGCCATAAAAAGAATTTTTTATGCCTTTGGTTTCACCGGCTCCTGATGACACAGGGATAAGAAATATTCGCGCTGAAAATTCACACATTCTGTCATTAATTTTTTGTGCCATTTAAAAATGGTTATCCAAAAATATAATTGGACCAGCTCAGGGAACTGTCATAAAATGGACAAAATGAAAATGCTCAAAATGTCAACAGTTAGCCCAAGCCAATCTATTTGTAGAAACTTTGTCTTTCTTGATAGTACTCAAAAATGCATAAGAACTGACCGTAAGCAGCTTATTGGGTAAGGAAAGGCTTTGAGAATGCTATAAAATTCAATCTTTGCAAATTCCTCTGTTGGAAGCTGTACTGAAGATGAATGCAGTTTGTGAGAAAGTAAGACTCAGGTTATATCCAGACCAACTAAAACACTTTGCCTCCTCTTCTACAGCCCTAATTAGAAATTAGAAGAGAAAGGAAATCTGACAACAGACTTCCAGTGTCTCATGTAGTTTAGTCCTAACAGTCCCTTTTGGAGTCCAGTGAGAGTTTTGTCAAAGTAAGTCGCAGCCCAGAAGTTGCAATGCATGCATGATGCTCTGCAACTTCAGATACTTCCCCACTGTGCAAGGGGGAGCCTCTATCTCTCCCTATGTGCTATGAGGTATCCCCTTATCCACATAGCTGAAGCTGTTTCACATTACAGAAAACTGTGAATGGAAGTAATTAGAACCAGTTTGCTCCTGTCCAATGTTGTAGTTTGTTAGGCACTTGATGTATTTTTTTATTTTGTAATTAATATTCTAAAAATTAAGCCACCTTTTAAACAAAAGTGTAAAGTTTAGACACAACAAAAATGTAAGGAGAGACTTTTGGCTCACAATGTATGTTACACTACACAGACACTAATTCTTGGGTTTGAGGTATCATCAACCATCAATCACAACTCAATAGCCATATTTCACTTTGGACAAGCTTGATCTAGAAAAATGTCAGGATGTAAATTCTTAGTCACTCCAGTTTTACATTTGTAACTCCACATCATTTTTAAATGAAGTTTCTTTTCATTTACACCAGGGAAGGAAAGCAGAATTGGGATCTATGTAGGATCTGATCACTCAGATAATTTTCTTTTACTGAAGATACTGCCCAATTCAGCAAAGATTGGTGCATTATCTCATCAATTCTGTGAAATCATAGCCAGCAAATCTGAGTAGTAGATTTTGGAGTGACTACTCAGAGTGGTAAGTCCAACACCCAGTATTTACAATTTGTGGGACTGGACCTTTTGACTGAACACAATAGATCTGAATTTTTCACAGCACTACAATTAGCTCAGCTTCTTGATGGTGCCACATGGCTTTCAATTTTGCTTTCTGCTCTAAGTGTGTTAAGCAAGTGGAGTGTTCTACATAAGATTTTTGTTTCCTATTTAAAAAAAAAAGATTTGTCCTCTTCAGTGTTTCTTGCTCTAAATAACAGGTATTTTAAGCTGCACTGGTTTATGTCGCAATTGAGTTTCTCTTACTATTAGACAATGTACGGTGAGATAACGATTTCTAAAAACAACAACACTGTGCCAAAATCTAGATGTCAGAATTAGACAATGGACATTTGTGATTATCTTTGTGCTAAATACTTGCTCACATCGCAGGCCAGAGTGTGAAAAGAAAGAAGCAAACAAAACAGCATTGGAGGGAAGATTATTTTTTTGAGGGATTTGCCTAGACAATGCTATCGACCACAGACAAGCATGCCATTGTCAGTGATGTATTTTTATGCTCTATGGAACTCTTAACATGTAGTTGTCCTATTGACTACTTCTCGCCGCATGAATCATAAGCAAAATCAATCTGTCTTATGGTTTCCAGATGTAGCCAATGTTTGTAAGGCTAATCCTTTTTTCCCCATCGGCAATTAGAATCCAAACCAAGGAAGACTGATCCATTCTGGCATTGTTTGAATTTCTGATTCAGGTGAGAAGAGAATTTTTGACTTTCTGGGTCAGCAAAATCTGAAATAATTTCCCAGTTCTGCTAAGGACTCACTGGATGGTGTTGAGCAAGACACTGTTTCTCTGCCTTATATTCCATAAAAGTTCCCTGACTCCGCACAGTGGTTGAGAAGTTAATGAGACAAACATTGAAAAACACTGTGCATTTGAACATGCTCTGCTCACAAGCAAAAATGTCCTCTGCCTGCCTTTTTGCACCACTCAAAACAACAAGACTTACACGAGAAGTTCTGATTTGTCCTGTTCCTGTGATTTTATGCAAATAAAATAGATTTATCAGATATTTCCTTTTGATACTATGACAATATAAGACCCTTCTTTAAAATTTTTATAGACACAATATTCTAGAGTGGTAGAGTTTATTTTCCACAAGAAAAAAAATCAAAGCAAACAAGCGTATTTATTTTAGAACAAAATAATGTTGCATTTTTTAAAAAAATCACGATAAAAAAAGGTTTGGCCTTTCTCACAAAGTTTTTACTGTGTTGTATAAATGTTAGTCAATGCAAAGAAGTTCTGCATTGCTTGTGCGTATCAGTCCACTTTCAACAATGTCGCCTTCGAAAGCAATATTGTGCAAGTACTAGAAGCTGTTTGTGACTGTCTCTGCACAGTTTACCTAACTTTACAAAGCTAACCCTTATTTATGCACAAGACAATCAAATGTAAATCTACATCCTGGTGTATACAGAACTGATGTAAATTACTGAGCACAATGTAAAACATTAAAAAGACACTTTATTTAATTACACAGCTGATCTAGTGTTGGATAAGATCATATCAGGGCATGAATGAGTTACATTTTATTTCTTTTTTTAACACTTAAAATTTCTAAGTGTTCAATTTTTAAATTCCTCAGAATAATTTCATTTTTTTTCTTTTTTTCTTTCAAAATATCTTTCAATTTTTTACAAAAGGGTTTTGTTAGGTTTTGGATTTGGAATTTTTCTTAAAAAATAAGCTTTTGGATTCATGCCCTGAAGTCAGTTTAGAAATTTCATGGATTTATTTGTAACGGCTGAAGTTTCTGGGATGGAGGTGGGAAAGTGCTGGCCTGGGGAGGTTGTTTATTTCCTTTTGTTATTTTTTTTTTTCCAAACAGTATTAAGAGAGATGCTAGATGAGTAATTTTTTTCAGCCTAAACAATATGAAAATATGTGATCACAAATGTTTTAAACTATTGGAAGAAAAATTTGTATATTTGGGGGAAGAATATAATTTTTACATAGCTTTTGTATGCAGATATTAATATGTAATTATGATTATAGTGGGCATAGATTATTGTGTAAGCTTGAATTCTAAAAAGAAAAAAAGCTTATAACTGAGCCATGGTTGTCTCTGTTCTTTCATTTAGGATTCTTAGTTAGATGGTGGCACTTCAGTATAGTTTTAGTACAGGGGGTTTTTGAACCCTCCCTTTCCAGGGCAGCCCCACTAGAGACACATTTTATGTGTCACAACAGAGTGCCACCAGATGGAAATTTTGCACTTTCAACACCCTTCACACATGAATGGGAAGCTTTCTGCTCATGCGTTTGATTCCATTCTTTTGTTTGTTACTATTAAACCTTTCCAAACTGTAACTCTTTTAGTGCTGATGTCCTACCATACTCTTCATCCCAGTTTGATTGACAGCCATTGTATTATTATAATTAATACAATGTGTATATACTTCTGCCTTTCAACAAAAAAGATTCACGTTCTGCTTGTAAGCTTCCTAGAATCAAGGTTCAGGAGGTGGTCCGCGTAAATTTGCTATTTCATAGATGTAGATCAGTAATTTTCAATTCTTATCAGTTCATGGCACACTGACAAGACTCCAAAACTGTCAAGACAAACCATCAGGTTTTCTGATCATTGACAAGGCACACTGCAGTGCTGATCGGGGCCTTACATCTCTCAATGGATAAATGAGCATCCCCCAAATTCTCACAGCACAGCTGTAGACCATTGCTGGCACAACAGTATGCTATGACACAGTGGTTAAAAATGTCTGGTATAGATCCTGGGCCATTGACTGACTTGACAAACCCCTGGTGTATCTGATCTACTTTATACTTAAGGTATAGGTAGTATGCTGTAAGTTGTCCTGCTAGTTGTGACCGACTAGGGTGTGATGCTCATCCCCGTTACAAGGCTAAAGAGCCGGTGCTGTCCTCTGTGTGCTCCATGTGGTCCATACGGCCAAGTCACCCCCATTATCATGTGTGTGGCATCACTAAACAAAGCCAAAGCGCACAGATTGCTGTTAACTTCCCGCTGAAGTGGTGCCTATTTCTCAACCTGCATTTGTATGCTTTTGAACAGCTAGTTGGCTGGAGCTTGGTAATTGACGGGAGCGGAGCTCACTCGGTCTTGCAGTTCTTGGGTCTTGAACCACCGACCTTCAAGTCCACTTGTTCTTAACCACTGAGCCACCAAAGCCCATTCTTTATATTTAGTGGACCATATATTTGGCTGATGGGGAAAAAATCAATATCTGTCAATCATGCAGAAAAGCATACATTTTGCTAATGGAAACACACACTGTCAACATTCCAGGAGATGATTACCCTGATTGAAATCGATGATATTATAATTGTATTCCAAAAACTTCACCCTTAACTGTAGCTTACTGAATTTATCTCTGTCATTTAGGCTGCAATCCTAAAGGCACTTTCCTGGGAGTAAAACCCATTGAACACTATGGGGCTTTCTTCTGAGTACACATGGTTAGGGTTGTGCTCTTAGACACCTGCTTCTCTGGCTATTGATTATTCAGATAGTTTGGTGCAAAATATTATTCCCCCCTCTTCCTCAACCCTCATCCACTGGTTTTCCAGAGACATGCTATTTGCCATGATCAAAAGGCATTTCATTTTCATTTAAGGGCCAAATATAACAAATGCATTATATAACACGGTGACTCATTCAGCCTATTCCAAGTGCAATCATCTCATTACCGCAGCTCTCAGCAGCAGTCCAAGTCAAGTGTTTCTAATATAAGACAATGAAGAAATTAGTTGAAATTGGAAGTAAATGGGTAGTCATAAGGGTATCCAACTGCTTGGGTTTTAATTGTGGAACTAATCTGTTCCCTTTTATAGTCACAGACATGTAATTATATTGTTATACATGTGTCATGTATATGTATAACAAAAATTTGTGTGTGCATATATATTTTTTTACTTTTGTACACACACACAAATATCTATTTACTTATATATATATATTTACACATAAAAATATATATATTTACACACATTTATATATATATATATATATATATATATATATATATATATATATATATATATATATATATATATATACATACATACATACATACATACATACACACACACACACACACATATTGTTTACTTTTGATGTGTGTCCCTCTCCCTTTATAATTCATTGCCACAAGTTATAGTAGCCATGGCCAAACTAGCATCAATCTAGCACTACCTGGCTGCAGGAGGTGAGGTCCGCACCAGGTGAAGCACCTAGGGGAGCGATGCGCATGAGGAACCCCAAAAATGCAACGTTGTGATGGTGTGGAAACCCCCATTGTGTAATATACAGTTGGATACCCCCACTGTGTAATATACTGTTGGATTTAAATTGAAGAGCAGAATCAAATTTAAAAATCCGTTTTGCAATAGCACCTTTCTATCAAAAGTTATTGCCAAAAAATGAAAGAATAAAAAT
This sequence comes from Cryptoblepharus egeriae, assembly GCA_030015325.1. Classification (NCBI taxonomy): domain Eukaryota; kingdom Metazoa; phylum Chordata; class Lepidosauria; order Squamata; family Scincidae; genus Cryptoblepharus; species Cryptoblepharus egeriae. Next base: position 37,569,162 of record JAREYC010000004.1, on the reverse strand, counting down.
ATGCATTGAATGTGGAAAGTGACCCATATTGTGGCTTTACTCAAGAGTAGGCAAACCTGCCATAGTCCATTGGAAAGGGCAGGCTGAGAGGAATCTAAGGATACTAGAATAATCCTGATCCAATCAACACAGTTCCTACAAATCATTCCAGAAAGAGATCTCTGATGATTGCATTGAAATGCATTGAAAATGAAAACGAACTGCACAGCCGTATTTACTGGCTAGTAAAGAAGCAGGCCTTGGCTGGTGTGGAGGGTCAGTCTACGAGAGTGCAAGGCTTCCAAAATGGTCCTGATCAGGGATGTTGCAGGGGTGTTAGAAAGGCGGCATCCCTGAGTGGGGTAACACCCCTTGTAACCAAAATAGCTAAAATCATGGTTTGTAAAAATGATCCCGTCATGATATCTACAGTTGGGTGCATAATTTACAACAGAATGCAGTGAAACAAACCACTTTTTATCCTTCATTTTGATAAAGATATTTCGAAGTGGTTTGTTTCACTGCATTGCATTATGTGTCAATGACACATAACCATGCTCACTATTCAGGTTATTGTCGCACCCACTGCATGGGGGTGACATGCTGGCCTCAACAATGAATGGTGCAAACCCTAGTGATGCCCCCGTGTGGCTGGATCCCCCACTTTGAGAACCCCCTCCACCAGCACATCTGGTTTATAAGATTGGCCCATACGGCTTGAACCTACAAATTTCTTTCCTACATTCTACTCTGTGCCCTATTCATACAGCTGGTGCAATTTTTTGGATGGATGGAAGTGTTCTTCCAGTTGACGGAAGATGACGCAGCCAGCAAAATCGAGCATATTAGCAGTTCTGGATGTTCCCCCCGGTTGCTGGTACTTTCCTAGCTCAGGCTGTATTGGAGCACTGCGGAGAGGTTTCTGCTCTGTACAAGGGCAGGTTAACCAAGTCAGCTGGAAGTGAAAGGAATACACCTGGGATGCTGGGAAGACTGTAAAGCTGAATTAAGCACTTTCCTGCCTAGTCATGGATGCCTTCAAGAGCTACAGATGCTGCAGCAAAAAAAAAAATCCAGATTGGTTCTATAAAGTGTACCGTACATTCAGCTACGATGGGATTATGCCAACTATTCCAGTCCTTAATCCACTTTGTTATTCCAGGGCTGGCTTTACCTTTAGCTTATAGACATAACTAAATTGAACAGAGTTGGCAAAACCAACTAAAACACCATGAATTTCCACATCAGGGTCCTTACTTGCTTGAAACTATAGCAAAATATAGTTGAGGTGGAAATGCCCCACTCACCAGGATGACCAGTGGTGGTGAGTGATAATGTGGTGAGTTTTCAAACTTGTGTCATACAAACCCGAGTGACACGTCTGGGTGTCAGAAGCAGGGTGGCCATATGAACATATTTTTCTGGATTTGTCCTCTTTTTTAGCCACCTGCACGCATGTCCTTCAAAAGGGCTTCAGTGTCCTCCATTTTGGCTTCATTGTGGAACTTTGCAATGGTGTGCAGTACCACATCGTGTCAAATGTTGTTGGATTTGTTTTGAAGAGCAGAATCCAATGCAAAAAAATCAGTTTTGAAATATCTCCTTTCTATCAAAGGTTATGGCAAAAAACAAAAAACAAAAAACAAAATATGCATTGAGCTCTATGGGGAAGTGAAAATGCCCAATATTGTGGCTTTTCTTGTGCGTAGGCAAGCGTGCCGTTGTCTGACAGAAAGGCCAGGCTGAGAAGAATCCAAGACCTTGTCGTCCTTTTGAAGTTTGGGCATCTGGTCGCCCTGGCCAGGAGTTGACCTTAGAACCTTCTGCATACAAAGGATACTGAACTCTTTTGTATCGTTATACAAAAACATATACCATTACACAAAAACATGTAAAAAACATTGTATCATTACGCAAAAAATGTATTCGAAATCCATTTTAGTATTTAGACAACCTGCTAAATGTTTTTTAGCTCCTTTGTTTTCAGAATCAAAAAAATTCTTACAAATGGACTTCAAAAAATATCTCAGAATTATCTTGACTTTTGGTATAAAATAGCCAAGATTGTTATAGAAATACGTAGTTAGGGTATTGATTTTTTTAAAATAAAAAATAACTATTTTTAAACTTTCTGCCCTGCACAGATTACAGTCATTGAATGAAAATTACATAGTGCATCAAACGGCCTGACGAGGAAGTGGAGGCTAAAGATTTATCTGGTTCCAGTTCCAGCCTTGATAACCTGATAATGGAAGCCAGGTCAAATCTAAAAGCAGCTACACAATAGCCTGGCACTTGGCAAGAAGAGGCCGGGGAGCAAAAATGTCACTTGACAGAAACAAATGACGAGACCCTTCCCCCCCCCCCCGCCCAAAAAAATTATATATCTTTCCGCTTTTGCTCAAAGTGGCTCTTCCAAAGAGTCTGAAAGCACTGGAAAGGTGCTTTTTATTAGAAAAAAATTCTACAACATTTTTCTCCATGATGTAGAATAGGGTGGCCATTTATTTATTTATTTATTTATTTATTTATTTATTTATTTATTTGTTTGTTTGTTTGTTTGTTTGTTTGTTTGTTTGTTTGTTTGTTTGTTTGTTTAACTGACCCCCATCAACAGTTTCCTGGCATATAGCACGAGCTGAGGTTTTGGCATTTGTGATGGGGCAAATCTCTGGATGCAAATCTCTGGATCTCTGGATGCAAATCTCTGGATGAGAACCTTTTCTCATAAGGAAGAAGAAGGTTCATATCGAATCCCTTTCTCGTGTTAGTTGGAAAAAAGATACAAGGCTGCTTTTTCCTACAATATAAATCTAATTATTTAGATGTGGTATGGAAGATCGATTTATCCATGTGATTATAGTTATTAACATCAACTAATATCAAATTACTATTTTCAACAAAACTTGAAATATTCTTGTGGAGGACAAAAATCGAAGAAGCAGCTCTCAGCCGGCAACTTTTTATATATAGTGGAAGAAATATGAACTCAGCATTATTCAGTTATGGGAAGGAGCTGTTGAAAATAGAAAGTGATGTTTTCCTTAACCAAGTGGAGAAACAAGAACAGCTGGAGTGGGCACATGTTCGTCATAGGTGTAGCTGGAGACAAACAATGGAGAAAATATTTTCATCTCATGCTGTGTGCTCTTGATCTGTCTACCACTGTGTTCCATTCCAGGCCAATTCACTTGATGTCGCTCTATGGCAAACTCATGGAAAGACCAGCACAAGGGAAAGAACCAGTAAATTATTCAATGGCTGTGGCACAACTAATGTCAGTCAATGTGATCCAAAAAAAATAATAATAATAAAAGCTTATAACTTTTGGTGAATTGACTGGAATGGAAGGGAATTTTTTGGAGTGACCAAGCAGACCACCCCAAATGTAAAACCTTACATGGCAGTGCAATTTTCATCCATGTCAATGATCCCAAACCTTGTCACATTGCAAAATTTAACTCCTTGATAGTTAATTTTGTAAATTTCAGGTTGTGTGTGTATGTGTGTGTGTGATGTGTGATGTGTAAGGAACACATGTACATGTAAAGGCACAGTGTTGGCAACAATACTGATAATGCTTTTTTTACTTGTCTGTACACCACTGTGAAATTTACATTTCAAATTTGAAATACATAAATTTGCATATAAGAATATTGGAGTGGATTACAAGGCTTGCCCAAGAGTCGAATAGAGGGGTCTTGCCGGGGACCACATTGAGGCTCACCAAGAGCTGCATCTGGCCCTTGGGCCGAGGTTTAGAAACCCCTCCTCTAGTTCCTTAAGACGTAAAAGAGAAATTTAACATCCCAAACTTCCCCAGAATATACTTTTAACTCCAGAAGCAGACAAAACATGTTATCATCTTCAGAACATACATCATTTAAAATAAACCTTATTTAGCCACTCACTTCTGTTACAAATCTTAAATTAACTAATATACACAAGACTGCAAGGTTGTCTTTTATTGTTGTCCAGCAATAGAGGGGTGTGACTATGGGGTTATAATGTATCACTCATGCTGGCCACATGACTACAGAGACTTCTTTGGACAGCTCTGTCACCTTGGCCTTGTAACGGGGATGAGCATCTGGCCCACTCTCTAGAGTTGGTCACAACTTGCAGGGAAACACTAGCGGATAACAATCTTTTATGCCACTACAAATGTATCAAAGCTGAGCATGCCAACCATGCCTCTCTTGTGTATCATCAGACATACTTGCTTTCCGAAATGGGATCCAACAACACTGAAAATCAATGTATCTTTCTCAAATCTATTATACACTGAGTCATGTGGGGCATCTGCAGTTGTGCACAATATTGTGCACAGTAACGAAAGTGTGTGCAAATGACATTATGATGCTTTTGCATTTTACTGCCTGCCCTAATTTTTCCTACCATACTATTAACCAGTGGCAATTTGGTGCTTTTAGAGTTGCACTTTGTCTCTTTGCTGGCATTTCAATCTTTCATCATTACATTCCTTAAAACTAGTTTCCCACAATTACACTGTTATCAGCAAAGTGACATTGCTCTTATTATTGCAGGTAATAATGATTAAAAATAAAAACAGCTGTATTTTTCCCTCTACGGTAGTAAGTATTGGTATATTTAATTGTGTCACATCTGGTAATTCTTAGGTAATTCTATGTGCTCAAAGACTTGAGCAAAAAACAGAAAGTGGGATGACAAAGAGAGTGGAACACAAAGCATCAGAACCCTTTGAGTCTGAATCCAAGTGAATGAAAAATCTCAGCAGTGTGAGAACATGGCTTTGCTTGCAAGTTTGGCTGTAAAGGTAAAGGTGTCCCCCATAAGTTATCCTGCTGGTTGTGACCAACCCTATGGAACAGTGCTCAACCCCATTTCTTAAGACATTGAGCCAATGTTGTCTGAAGACGCTTCCATGGTTATGTGGCCTGCATGACTAACACCAAAACACAAGAATTGTTACCTTCCCACCAAAGTGGTACCAATTTATCTACCATGTTTTCATGATTTTGAACTGCTTGGTTGGCAGAAGCTGGGAAAAGGACAAGAGCTCACTCTGTCTTGCAGCACTTGGGTCTCGAACTCCAGCAAGATGTCCTTGTTCTGGATTGGAGTCTTCCATACTATGGTAGATAAAATATCAGGGAAACCTGGCTGGCCTGTTGGAGAGGTCTGTTGCCGATATGTTGCCTTCCCTCTGACATGGTACACATTTATCTACTAGCATCTGAATGCTTTTGAACTGCTAGGTTGGCAGGAGCTGGGATAAGTGACAGGAGCCTCACTCTGTTGTGCAGCACTCAGGTCTCATAATGCTGACCTGCCAATCTTCAGGTTGATAGACATGGTGTCTTTAATCACAGAGCCACCACAGTCCCCAACTAAGCCAAAGGACAATGACAGTACATTGTCTCTTATAGTCACATTCACAAATAGTCACATCTTGTTTGGTACATCTGCAACTACCCCCTCCCTCCCAAAACCACCCTACATCTTCCAACCACTCCTAGAAAGCTTCTGATTTCTATTTTTGCTTCTGGTGCTAGGATGTCAGCCTTTGGCTTACAAAGACTTGCCGCACCGAAATGGCAATGCCAGCCTCTAGGATCATGCATTCCAAGCAAAATTAATAATGCCTATATAGAGCTGTGATTTTCAATCTTTTTCATCTCGTGGCACCACTTAAAAAGGCACTGAAATTGTCAAGGGACACCACCAGTTCAGTGGTGGGCTCCAGCAGGTTCGCACCTACGCTATAAAACTGGTTTTAACAAGAGATAGGACATATAAAGTAAATAGCCATTTAAAAGTGGCTGCTTGATGGGCATAGAACCGGTCCTTAATTTCTTTGAATCCCATCACTGCATCAGTTGTTTTTACAGTTGACCATCCACACCAGACTGTTCAAATTCACCAATTTTCCTATTAATTAATGTGAATCCCCAAATTCCCGTGGGCCGCGGCACACCTGAGGTCTATCCACGACACACCAATGTGCCACAGCACACCGGTTGAAAATCACTTATATAGAGATTTGGTGGAAAGCTATCTGTCCTCATTCTCAGTCATGATTGCCTTCTCCAGGGCAATACTCTCAGAGATAAGGACCATCTGCTCCAGCACAATGTAACCTGCTCCACATTGGGGGAAAGGCATGATTGAACCATGCAGAAAAAGTGATGTCTAAATTCAGTTACAAATTGTACTTTCATGTAGTATGTAGCTCTGTCCCCCTCCTTCATGTCATCCCAGGCTCTCTATTGCTCCCTGTGCTCCATTTTTCTCCACTCTTTGGATAATTGTTCTCCTTTGTGATGGTTAGTGATGATTTTGTCCTTTTCATGCTGATGATTCCTGTTTTTCTTTTACGTTTCCTCTGCTGGGTTTTTGGTTGCATCATTTTCCTTGCTGACATTTCTATACTTTCATTGCTTCATTATCTTCGGCTCCAGAGTTCCAGATTATTCTTTTCACAAATGATCTGCTTCAAGCCTGATAGAAATTCTATGAAATTTCAAGTTCATTTTATTAGCAATTTAGCCCAGCAAGTAGATCATGATGCTTTCAGAGTCCTACTTGAGTGAGCGAGACAGAGAACAAGAGAGAGTGAGCAAGAAATCCCAGCCAAGATCAGCGGGTCTTTATGGGGTGGCAGTGACAAGTTGCAATAGCATAGAGGAGAGGCAATTTGTGTCCTTTCTGTCCACCACACTGGTAGACTATCTGGTCACACTGGAACATGTGCATACCTGGCTGCTCAGTTCAGAGTGACCATATGACTGAAAATTTACAGATTTGTCCTCTTTTTTAGCCTCCTGTCCGGGTGTCCTCCAAAAGGGCTTCATTGTCATCCCTTTTGGCTTCATTTTGGAACTTTGCAATGGTGTGCAGTACCACACAATGTCATATGTCATTGGATTCATACTGAAGAGCAGAATCCAATGCAACAAGTCAGTTTTCAAATATCTCCTTCCTATCAAATGGTATGGCTAAAAAATTTAAAAATAAAAAGTATGCATTGAGCTCTAAGGGAAAGTGAAAGTGCCCAATATCCTGGCTTTACTCTTGAGCAAGCAAATGTGCCATTGTCTTATGGAAAGACTCGGCTGAGAGGAATCCAAGGTCTTGTCCTCCTTTTGAGGTTTGGGCATGTGGTCACTCTGGCTTAGTTGTCCATTTCTGAGATCTTCCTCAAGGAGGAAGCGTAAAAACGGAGGCAAAAAAAAAATCAGAGCCAAACCACACAGTGCATCAAACCTATTATTGCTCAGGCATAGTTTTTAGTTAGCCAATTCAAGCCAATTCACACATACACATACACCCAGTTGTGCAGGAGCCTTATTTGTATGAAAGATGGGAGGAGGTCTGTGTGATTTTGGGATTTGTTCTTCAGTCATACCACTAAGTTGCATCACAGAATTCAATGTCAAGTCAGTTGGATGTGAAAATCAGGATAGAGTCAGCCCCAATTCCCGTGATCACAAGCTCAAAAAAAGTGTTGTGCACAGGGTGACCAGGTGTGATAACTGCAACAGAGGACACCTAAGACATATGTGGAACACAACAAAATAAAAGCCAAAAATACTTGTATATATTTGCTTTCAGATGATTAATTTAAACACTATATGGCCTATACCCTAAAGTGAAATTAAGCTCTTTGCTCTGGAGCAGGTAAGATGACTTTCCACTAGAGAGTGACGTAACTGCATGGACCCGTAACTGCTCTGGATTTTGCCTTATGACTTATTAAATTTAATAAGTCATTAAATTTATTAAATTTGCCTTATGACTTATTAAATTTATTAAATTTAAAATGATTACATATAATTGCATATAATTTATTAATTACAAGAAAGCTACATCTGGCATTCTCACAAGGAACAAGAGGACAATGGATTTTTTTTTTCAGGACTCAAGGCTAAAAAAGAGGACTGATCCTGGAAAAAGAAGACACCTAAGTAACAAGTTATATATATAAGACATGTAAGTTACCCGTTGTGCAGTCATTATTATGGATGCAAAACTGGATGTATCTGTGGGTGAGACATTATGATTGTTCATAACAGTTCAAAACCAAGATAACAGTTTATGCAGACCACAAAAATGTCCTGCATGAATTAAGAGAACAGAAGGTCCCTACTAGAAATGTATTGACAGCACTATTCCTTGTGTTATATCGCCCCCTGCTGAGCCAACAAAAATTAGCAGTCTTTATTTCCATCACGAATAAAGGTCTTGCTGAGCAATCCATCGGATTTACTTGAATTTATTGCACTACTGAATATAATGTGCATCCCATACTTATAAAGCAAATTCCATATTTACTCAAATTTAATTAACCATCAAATTTAAAGCACACCCAGATTTTGGAGACTGAATTTGGCTGGAAAAGGTGAGTGTTAGATTCGAGCAAATACAGTATTACCTGGTCTTTCTATTTAACTCGTGAGCACATGAGTTTTTGGAGAAAATGTTTAAAAAAAATTTTCAGTGATCTAAACTGATCAGTTTGCGCATGTTATTTAGCAAGCAAAATATCAAATGTGATTATTGTATTTTATAGTCTCAGTCTTTACCCACTCGTCCCCACCAACTGGGTCATCATGTTCTTCATAGTACCAGGCCAGACTGTGTCTTATATTCAATATCATAAATATAGCCTGTCAGGAAAAGAGCCCAGTTTATTATTTATATATCACTATTCAACAAAAAGTAGCTCATAAAAGTTTATATCATCTGAATCACATGAGATTATCCCTATTCCAGTTACTCTCAAATGTACAGCAGGCATGGCACCCTTTATCTCTGGCATCCCAACTCAGTGGCACCATCACAAGAGATCTTGTACAATTTCAGCACAATCTCACACGATTTCTTGATTATATGAGATTTTTGCTATCTTGGCCAAGCAAGCTGGGAAGCAGAGGATACATGGTGCCCGTGGGATTGCGCCATTGTGTCTGGGGTACCAGAGAGCACAGTTTGGGAACCACTGTCATTCTATAAGGGAATGATCACACGCTTGCTTGATGGGCAAGAATAGATCAAAGTATGGACATGTCAGATGTCACCAAGTGCCTCATATTTCTCCATCTCAAGGTTGTGTTCTGTGTTTGTCTTCAGCAATACAAATGCATGATTTCATTTTCTCTGCCAAACTGTTTTGGGAATGTGTTGTTGAAAAGTGGTATATAAATACTATTGATGATGATGATGATGAACCACCAGTAAGCAAATCTGGCATCTTTGCCCATATTCCCAGGATTGCCAAATCCCTCTTACAGTCAAGTCACCATTGTATTCATCAAGGCCAGCCTTTGGCTTTTTTCTGTTTGTGACATGAGACACCCCTGCCTGTATTCCTAGTAGTACCATTTTGTTCAGGTATGGTTGCCATTAGCCCTAGAAAACTGGGACTGTCTTGGTTTGCAGGGACTGCAATCACATATTGGCGAGTTTGACAGGGGGGTCCTGTCCTGGTTTTGTGGAAGACAATTATGGCAACTCTATGTTCAGGCATTAAGTTGTGATGACTCTTCATGACCCCATGAACCACAATATGCCAGCCATTTACCACTAACTTCCAAAGTTCATCCAAATTTATGTTCATTGCTTTGGTGACACTATCTAACCACTTCATCCTCTCCCATGGCCTTCTCCTTTAACTTTCACTGTCTCCCAGCATCGAAGAATGTTAAGAGAAGTGCAACATACTTCGTGAATATGTTCATTTGGATTGCATTTTCTTCATTACATGTGTTTAAATCTGCATGCATCAGGGCCATTGAATCCATTTCCCCACCAATGCACATACCCAATGCACATACCCATTGAATCAATTTCCCCACCAATGCACATACCCAAGGGTGCCTCTTGTCTGACCAAGTCATTCCGTTTCTTTTCTAACTACTTGTGAGCTCCATTGCCTACTGTTGTTTTCAGTTTCCAATTACTACAGCATTTTTGAAAGCAAGATTTTCTTCTGTTTGAAAGTCTCATTTGAGTACATTCACATACAACTATAGGCACAATCCAGAGTTAGGGCAGTGAGGAGTGCCCTAGCTGGGCTGCCCCAACTATTTTCTGCATCCAGAGTCAGGAAAACTGGGCTGCCCTAGCTGCTCCAGAGCATGCTCAGTAGGCACCAAGTCAGTGACAACTGGGGAGGGCTTACTCCCAAGGAGACCCCCCTCAGATCACACTGAACAAGGAACAGCTGTGGTGCCTGTCTTATAAAGAGTCCCTGATGAGATGCTAGGACAGTCTACAGTTAATACATTGGGCTTCTTGGAGTGGCCTGCTGTATTTCCAGGTCAGTGGGCTGCCCTAGTTGTGCCATATCCTGAAGTTGAGAGGCAGGGGTTGCAGCTAGGCTGGCCATGAACTCAGATTTTTGGTCAACACTGCCATTCTTACTCTTGCCATATCATGGACCCCAGTAGGTCTACTCCATACTATAACTGCTCCTGAGGTGGTATAATTCTGAGGAGCTGGAAGAGGGCATTTCTGCCCTGGAAACAGGCTCTGGATAGAGTAACTGCTCTTCCCTAGGCAATGCTAAACATGCCCTCATAATGCCTCTCCTGAACTCTGCCTAGGCTGTCCCAGCTCCATCTGTCTTGGGGCAGCCTATGTTGATTTGGAGCACAATCCTAACCATGTCTATACAAAAGAAAATCCCATTGTGTTCAATGGGTTTTCCAGGAAAGTGTCTTTAGGATTGCAGCGTTAGGCTGCCCCCAAGCCTTTTCCAGAATAACTAGGGTGGCCCATCTTGCAATTGGGCCAGTCCAGTGATAGAGTAGCCCAAGTGCACTTCTGGATTGTGCCACAAGTCTCTTAATGCATCATTAAGGTCCTCCTAGAAGTCTTACAGGACAATCCAGAGCAACTAATCTGTCCACATAAGAGCCCTTAGGTTGCCCTATCTAACACTAGGTTGGAGCAACTGCAAGATGCTCCAGCCCAGTTACTCTGGAAGAGGCTTAGGGCAGAGCAAGGCAAGATAGGGTGCCCTAAGAGAGGTGGACCTGCTCTGCCCTAACTGGGGCAGCCTAAGCAGCTCAGGAGAGGCATGTTGAGGGCATGTTTAGCATTGCCTAGGGCAGAGCAGTTACTCTGTATCCAGAGCCTGTTTCCAAGGCAGAAATGCCTCTTCCAGTTCCTCAGAGATATATCACCTCAGGAGCAGGTATAGTAATGAGTAGACCCATAGGGGTCCATGATAAGGCCCAAGTAAGAATGGCAGTGTTGACCAAAAATCTGAGTTCTTGGCCATCCTAGCTGCAACCCCTGCCTCTCAACTTCAGGATATGGAACAAACTACGGCTGCCCACAAACCTCAGGATACAGCAGGCCACTCCAAGAAGCCCCTTGTATTCACTGCAGAATGTACTGGCCTCTCATCAGGGACTCCTTATAAGGCAGGCACCCAGTGGCGTCACCAGACTGGTGCGGCTGGTGTGGGCTGCATTGGGTGATGCGCTCCGTATGGGGTGATGTGCCGGAGGAGTTTGACTGTCCTTTGGCAGGCCCCGGGCGTCAGCACCCCCATTCAGGCCTGCTCCAAGGCGGAGCAGCAGCCAGAAGCTGACACTTGTCTGAGGAGCTGGTCTGAACGGCCATCTGAGATGCACTGCGCAGAAACACACTGAGCATGCCGAACAGCTTCAGAGGAGACTTCCTTAGAGCAGAGAAAGTCCGCGCCTCTGCACAGCCATTCAGCCTCACTCAGGAGGCGGAGCGGCAGCCGAATGGCTTCAGAAAGAGTACTGCGCAGGCGCCAACTTTGGTGACTGCGCAGTCCAGGTAGGGGGGGCGCGCATCCCAGGGATGACGCACAGACTTCCGCACCAGGTGATGTGCAGAGTCATGTCACCACTGTAGGCACCACAGCTGTTCCTTGTTCAGTGTGATCTGAGGGGTGTCTCCTCAGGAGCAAGTCTTCCCCTTGTGTCAATTACTTAGCATGCTCTGGAGCAGTTAGGGCAGCCCAGGCTTCCTGACTCTCTGGATTCAGCATAACTTTCTGGTCTGGATACAGAATAGTTAGGAGGGTGCAGTTAGGTCAGAGCAGGCTGAATTTGCTCTGGATTGTGCCCATAGTGTTCTGAAAGCCTTTATTTCACTACAAATGAAGAAACAGATTGATGTTCACAGATTGATTTCACAGCCCTTTGTGAAATCTTGACCTTTCTGCTATGATCAAAGGGTTTTGGTGCTAGATATTGCGGAGTAATTTGTTATATGTATTTAAGACTTGCAAGCAGATTTCTCTGGTGGAGCAAATTGTATACAAAGATTTGCCTCTCATCCTACTCAACAATGCAGCAACCAGTTTGAAGAACCACTTGAGTGAAGAGCATCAACTTCTGAAATGCTGCTCCAGACCATCCACATAAGTTTGACTCTTCCACATTACTGTCAAAGGCCACTGATCTCATGTCACTGCAAGGTACTTACTATTCTATACCACTCAAGGTTTTGTGGATCCCAGTTAACCGCTAGGATATTTGATGCAAACCTTGAGTTGGTATCTTGGCATCTGTATGTGAGCTGTTCTACTCCAAGGTTTTTCAAGATTGGGGTTGCAACAAAGTATACAGTGTTCTTCAACCTTTTTCATTTGTATACTTTGACCCCAATTCCAGACAAAAACCTATTGCTGTAGTCCACCACTCTTCTCCCATCTTCCACACTTCTTTCAGTTTCCATCTTCCTTTTTGAATCCAAGGGGCAGAAGAAAGAATACTGGAAAGGGGGAGGTACTTTAGCCTAATCCATAAGCTGCCCCCCATTTTGAATAAACACACACACACACATGCCGGTCTATTATTTTGCCAACGTAATGCCCTTATTTAATGGTTTAAAACATGTAAAAGAGTAAAAATATCATTTAGTTCATACAGTACGATTTCACTAATTCTCAGCAGTGTCCAATCTACAGTATTTCAAAGTCTGGCATGAAGATTTTTCTCAGTATTTAAACAAGTGTATAACCAGTGACACGGTACAGCTATGATCTGAGAGTAACCCTACAATCCAGAGTAACTACGGGAGAACGTAAGAGACATTACATGCACCCGTAGTTACTGCACCACCTAGTGAAAACCTATGGGAAATTCATATTGCAACCCAGAGTAAATTGTTCTTATGTCGGAGCAAGGACTTCTTAGTTACTTTGGATTGCACCCTAAGTCAGCCAAGGCCTGGTCCCTTCTAATAACCCAGTAAAAAGGAAACAAGAGAAGGGGTGCTCTTCCAGCTAAAGAGATATGTCCAGGACTACTCATGCAGAGCCCACATGGCACCTATCTCTCCTCCACACTAACAGTAACCCAAGCTGAGAATTGATCCTGTCATGAGAGAGAGCAGCTTCATTAGTTCTTCTCATTACCCAATCTTTGTGGGAAGGAATGCTGCCAGTAGTTCTAATGTGGCCAGCATTATTTAACTACTGGACTTACACACTGCAACACAGCCTATAGTCTACTTTACACTGATTTGGGGTTTAGAACTCATGAAAGAAAATAAAGCATAGAATTAAAGTTCCAATGCTTGTGTACAGAAGGATTGCATTTAAAATTAAATTGCATGGATAGATATATATTCCAAGGTTATTCAACCTACGGCAATACCTTACATACTACTGGTTATACATTTCTAAAGGTGTAGCAGTGAAAAGAATCAAGATATTGTATATGTAATGGGGAGGATTCAGGAAAACCTTCTTCTGATCTGAAGCAGTTAAACATACAATGGTTTGTAGGCTATAATAAAAATATTGGTAGGATACAAACATCACTGATGAATGAGCTATTTGTTTTTTATTTGAAATGGGGAGCAGGGGAGGGGGCTTGTCCCACATGGTTTAAGGATAATAGTGGTAGTGATAGCCCTTTTGTCGGCAGAAAAAGAAGCAGTATAGTTTCTCTTTTGAATTAGGTTGAATTTTGAGACAGAACCTTGTATTTATTAAAAAGCAGTAATACAAAACACACCCAATTTTATGCAACAAGAGGCCCTTTTGATCCACTTGTCAAGAGCTAACACTTTAAAGACCCAATCCTATGGTCTATTTACCTGCATCACAGAAGGCTTAGAAATAGCACAAAGATCATGCTTCTGCAAAGCACCAGCGCAGGAAAGTTGGCAGCAGGGATGTTGTGGGTAGGAGAGGGAGAATTTATGGCTGGGCAGGGAAGGAGGCACAAGAGGTTGGATCCCTGTGGACCAACAGATGCCAGGAACATATCCCCTCTTTTTTAACCCCACTTGCCTCTCTCTCTCTCTCTCTCTCTCTCTCTCTCTCTCCACTTCTCTCTCTCTCTCTCAGATTTATGCCCTCTATATAGCTGACAAATGCTCAAGGAAAACCTTTGACCATCAGGAGGTTTACATACAAGTAAATATAAAGCATTCTTACTTACCACTGGCATGCCTCCTAATGATTGACCCTAATGATTAGATACAGTACATGTCTCTTTGGCTTAATAAGTAAGTCATAAGTAAATAACAGGCTAATCCTGTTCACAGAGACCTTGCATTTCTAGAATTTATGTGCTCTCACAAAAGATGACACACAAGTGGTAAAAGGACATGGGATAGTAGATTCAAAACAACCTCTGGTACTAGTAAGTCAGCACAGGGAACAGTGAAACAACATGGACCAGTGCAGAGATGGGGTGGATCAAGATCAGGAGACAAAACCAGCATCACTGCTGATACTCTCTCCATAGAAGTGCTTGAAAACTTTTATTTACTTTACTTAGAAGTAAGATTTAAGGCTGTAAACCTATCTTACTCATTAGAAATTCATACCTCTACCTATCTTCCTTCCTGGTTCCACTTACACTTGCTTCAGCTAAACTGGTACACCCAGAGCAAGGGAACACACGGAAAATATTGTTTTCAGATAAGAAAGTAACAAGCTACCAAGTATGTTCTCAATTTGGAAATCATCACTAGCATTTAAAAAAGCAGCAACTGTACAGAAAAAAATAGATCTGATAATCTGGCAAACTTTTCTTGTGTATACCAAACAAGGGTTAAGAACCCTATACAGCTCTAATATTAACAAAACATTTGAAATACAACACAAACATTAGAGACACGATCTCTCACATTTTTGCATCTCAATGTCAAATATGATTCCAGCAGCATTAAGTGTAGTGTAACAAGTATATGGCCACTGAACATACAAAAATATGCAACGCAGGTATTTGATTAAAAGTGTTCTTGAAATTTTCACTGATTCTCCAGAACTATGAACAGCAATACCTTGACATTCATCCATTTTATTGCTTAGCAATTTCAGCCATTTTCATTTATAAAATCTCATTTCAAATATCATCTATGTTTTCCCACTTTTGTCCAATTTCATCCAAACTTCCACATTGTCTCCTTATGAAGGTTTTGCACACATTTGTATGTATTATATAGTCAGTTACATTTTTTCCTGGCCAACATAAATTTGCAAGCTAAAAAGGCTATGCTTTGACATTGATCAATTTTTTATTTTCATCTATGTTCTAGTCCCTAATGAGACAAAAAATACCAGGTATTGCTGTAAATAGCTCATCTGGCAGATTATTCTCAGGTATACTGAAGAGTGTTCACCAGGTTAAAGAGACCATTATAGCACATTAGAATCTTAATTGCAATGAATTAACAGAATAAAGAGGTGGCTATGTAGGAGATTTCAAAGTCTGATTTATCAGGCTTGCCACTGCGCTTTGGTGCTGTACTATTTAAATTAATAAATACAGCATATCTACACTGATTTATGTAGAATTCTCCAAAACATTAAAACTCTCAAGTCATTTGATTCAACTGTACCAAACCCAATTGTATATTTGTACACCACAGTATACAACTAACAGTTTTGGCTGTTCCAACAAGTCAACAACAAAATCTTGTTTTGTTTGGTTAACTTCTTCACAGTTGAAAATATTGTGAACAAGTTAAATGTATGGTTATTTAGAACTATTTTATATACATACATATAAATATGTACACACGAAGTATTTTATGAAGTTATGAACACCCAACATTTTACTTCATATTATATGTGCACACATAGCACGTGTGAATTTGTGTGGGAACAACCAAATAGTGGCATGCTGTACATCCCATGAAATGGTGTAAATTAAGAACAGTGAAACCACGAGCATAGTTTTAGTCTCCCTATAGCAACTGACAGGAGGGTGAACTAAGTGCTCTCTTCTTACACTAATCACCATAGCATCATTCATCCAAAGTTCATCATTCCACATACATCCATTGTGCATTTTTTTCAGTCGCAAAGGAAGTTAATGATTATTTGTAGTTGGGGGGCCACAGTACTTCACAGTCAAGATCCATAAGATTTAGTGTAACTTATTCAGTTTCAGTGCAAATGGAGCTCTTTAGGATAATCTTGAAGAAATCTGTGCCACGCTGACACTGGTAGAAAAACGTTCAGTCTGTCATATTATTGCATGACATCAACCCATCACACAGCCAGCAAGCTTTTTCCCCACAAAACATTTATACAAACATAAATAAACACTTTAGCACAAAACACACACAGTTAATTAACATAAAGCAAGTCCATTATATAAAAGAAAAAAGGAGGTAAAAAGCCTATGGGTGAACTTTAAAGGCTAGAAGTTCCTCTGAGTGCATGTTGTTTAAGGAACGTAAGTCAGGCAGTTTCAAAAGCAGTTTTGTAAATATAGAGGCTTCATTTGGATGATTTTTTGTGATTAAGGTCCTGAGTGCGCGAATTAGCATTTCCTGCAATGCTTCCACAGAGTTGACATTTTCTATTCCTGATCGTTCTAAACAACAGGAGAAAGAGTAGGTGAGTAAGAGAGAAACTTTTTTTTGTTTGACCCTTTGAACAGTACTAAACAAATTATTCAACTATTAAATTATTCAACAAATTATTCAACAAATATATATTCAACAAATATATATATATATTCAACAAATTATTCAATTATTGGCTGTGGGTGGCGCAAGTGGCTAAGACACTGCGCCTGTTAACAGGCCAGGGTTTGACACCCAGGTCGGCCTCACAAGACAGGGTGAGCTCCTGTCCTTAGCCCAGCTCTGCGACTCAGCTGGATCCAATCGTATTGGCTCTGCCTTTCCATTGGACTAATTCAGTGACGTGGAGAGGGGGGGTTTGCTGCTTGGGTATCAGCCTATCCTCCATAACAATCCAAACCAGGCTTTTGTGCTTTGCATGCAGTGTATGCAGCGCTGAGCACGATACCATAGTCTTTCATGACTGATGGAGGCCTGCTATTCAATTATTCAAATTATTCAACAATAAGCTCAGCTCTTCATCACAGCATTTGCACTAATCAATGAGAGTAAGAATTTGATCAATGGAGAAACAAAGTCCTATTTTGAGCTGGTCCAGAGTCTGCAGCATCACTGCTGTAGCCTTCACACCATGCTAAGGGTCAGCCAGGGACCAGGCAGTGATGGAGAGACAAGAAAAAAACCTTACTCTACTGAGTGAAAACCTTGGCTGGCATAAATCCAAGTGTATGCAAGGGCACATGTCACCTCCATCAAATCAACCCTCCAAGGGCGCATGTCAAGTGCATGTCAAATCAACCCTCCATTGATTTACCTGTTCTGGGGGAAGGCTCCAGAGCTCAGTGGCAACATGCCCATGGCTGACTGCTCTGGTGACCCTGACCTGAGTACCATATCAGCAGTTGCCAACCCAGCAGCCTGTTCACTTGCAGAATGCAAGTACAGTCAGCACAAGACAGGATCCGGCCATTAGACATATATATGGTACTCCTAAATAGATTTAGGTCCATATCGTAAAGTGAAATTAAGCCCCTTGCTCTGGAGCAGTTAAGATGACTTTCCATAACACTAGAGGGTGATGTAACTGCATGGATCCGTAACTGCTCTGGATTTAACCCTTAGTGTTAAATCAACACTTATCAGTTTACAAGCTGACATTATTAAGTGTCCATTTAGAAAGGCATTTTCCTTAAGCCTTAAGACCACACAAAAATCTTATTTTAATAAAAAGGTGTTTGGGATGTGATCCAATTATTCTAGGTCTGAGCTTTTCTAAACAGGAAATATAGATAATGGGAAATTATAAAAAGTTCATGGAACTTAAGTCACCTCTCTTTTTTTGTATCTTCTGATCCACTTAGGCTGCAATTTCCCGAGAGTAAGTCCCATGGAACAGAAAGGGACTCACTTCTGAGTAGACATGCTTAGGACTGCACCCCTAGTGATCTAGGAATGCAGTTTCTCTTATATCAAGAAGAGTTTTATTCTAGCTAAAAGACAAATCGATTTTAAATCAGGGGACTAATCTTTTTAGGAAACAAAGATTTTTTATAACTTGGTAGAGACATAAAATAATGATATCCTTACCAGCAGAAACAAGCACCACTGCTGTAAACAAGCTCATTTCTTCATCACAAAGATTCAGGGCATTTAGCTTCTCACTAAATTCAAACATGGAGGTTAGCAAGTCACCTGCTCCCATGGAACGCAGATCATCCAAACTATATTTCTTTCCACTAAGAAAAGTGACAGTTCGGTCCTTTGCATCAAATAAAGATGCAAATCGTACCATTAAAACCTGTTTGAAAGAAAAGAGCAAGGTGTTTTTTGTGTTTTTTTTTAATTTAGATTCTTATAAAATTAGAAAGACACAATTATGCAGTCATTTATAACTCAATGCACTAATGCTGCAGAATGAGAAAAGGATGGAGCGTTTCTTGAAAGTGAACCCACTTTCAGGTGGGTAGTGTAGAGCCCACTAGGTGAATCATGTACAACGAAGCTCAGCTACCACTGAAAATACAGAGTGGAAAATACACGGTACAGAGTTGCTAGGTTGGATGGGCTCCCACTGGGAGAGTGATATTTGCCTTGGAAAGTGGAAAGACGGGATGATGAAAAGGGAAAGCTGTGTGGTTGGAAGTCTGCATTCTGCTTTGACATCTGAGCTGGAATGTTTAATTCTGCGCTATGCAAAATAATAGTACAAGGGCACAATGTAAGGGGATCGTTGGTTGATTGCAGCTTAGGTTTGAACTTTAAAATGCTGATGTCATCTCTGGCCATGACATCACTTCCATGTTAATGTCATCATCTCCAGTGAGTTCCAATAGCCTGTCATTCCAAAAAGTAGATCCCAGTTCTAAAAAGTTTCAGAACTACTGCACTAACAGATTTGTCAGGTTAAGCGCTGTGTGATGTCTCACGCACCTGTGTGATGTCTCACGCACCTCACGTCTGAGATAGCAAGTCTGATCCCTGAACCTCAGGTACAGGGGAAGCAACCAAAGTGCCATTAGGAGGCAGAAGGAGAAATAAACATGGGACGGACCTGTATAGGGTATTACCCCAGAGTCCCAAACAACCTGGCAACAGCACTGGTATGTTAGTATATATGAACCAAAAAGTCTAATTGGGAGAGCATAAACTGACACACTTTCCCGCATCCCAGCCCATGAAATTCTGGAATCTGATTGGGATAAAAGGCTGGACAGACCCTCTGGGTGAGAAGTACAAGGAGTAATAAATACATAGACACATTTTTTCTAGGCAATTGCTGGAAGTCATCAAAATTACTGCACTGACTTTTATCAATTTTAACTGCCAAAATTGGAGGACAAAAAATGGTCAATTCCAAGTACGTTCACTGAGACACCAACCTCAAAGGTACCAGCCTTTAGAAGGTTTACTTGGTCATGTTGAGAAAGGTCTCGAAAGCCTGGAACGCGTTTGGCAAACTCCACCACTTCCTTCACTGCAGGGGTGAAACTCATGGAAAATTCTTCCCAGATTTCATGACCAGACTTATTTGGATCCACAAACGGAGTTTTGTTCATTGGGCAAACCTAGATATTCACACATACAGAATTCTTAAAATTATATTCCAAACAGGCCAAGGTTTCATTGTTTAAAAAATACACAAAAACCATAAGTGATGACATGAATAATGGCTCATAAATAAATGTACTTAGAAACCTTATCATAACAGAATTAGACTGTTCATTTTACTACATGGTTTCGTGAATCATAGAATCATAGAGTTGGACCCAGTTAGTTCATCCAGTCTAACCACCTGCCTGAAGCAGGAAATCCTCATCTTGTGGGGATCTGGGTCTCGAACCCTGGCCTGCTGATTAACAGGCACAGTGTCTTAACCACTTGCCACCACCAGATGATTCTAATGTTCTTAAAATGTTCTTAAATGTGATGGCCAAGTTAAAAATCCTTTTCCTCTTAAAGGCAATTCCCAAATTCTGAAAATTTAAGTGCACACTGTTATATGAGGTCTCCCTTATTTAGTATTATTTGCATCATTGGGGTGTTATTAGGACAGAGAAGATTCATGGCTTAATGTTTATGGACATGTAACGTGGTAGCTGGCCATTACGACGACTCTTTAATTAAGTTTTCCTAATTTATCTAAAGATCAATGACATCTTTTACATTAGATTTTGTAACTTAAACATAAAAGCTGCATCAGCTACACTGCAGGTTTTATTTCTCCTTTGCTTTCTAGTGCAAATTAACAATATACACAGGCCACAAGAGAGGCTCTGAGCTTCATATGAAATGCCTTGTTGGCCCAATCGTAGTCCATTCAGTTGAAATGCAGCTGCTTATTATCTACTGACACTCATTTCCTAGAAATTCAAACTTCATTAGATCTCAGGTAAACCCTATTCCTAAAAGGGTTTCACCTGCCTGAATTCTACAAGGTTTCAAAGAAAAACAAACAGAAGTGTAGAACTTGAAAATGCTTTTCACACAATCCTACAGTGCTATAACTAGAATTATTTGTTTCCAGTAAAAAAGGATTACAGCCTTACTGAACACAATGAGCTTATTTTAAGTAGACAACATTTTCAAACACCTGTAGATATAATTCTCCAAATACTGAAAAAAGTGCACATACAGTGCAATCCTAAGAATGTCTACTCAGAAGTAAGTCCTATTGTGTTCAGTAGTGTCTAGTCCCAGGAAAGTATGTTTAGGATTGCAGCCATAATCAATTGCATAATCAAAGGAACCAAAGCATTTCCTTTGTTGTAAGAGACTCAGGAGACTAACATGCATGGAAGCTTCTCAAATTGCATTCTCATGGCATAATAAAACTTGCATCACATTTTGCACTTTAGAAATGACACTGTTCTTTGTGACAGAGGAATTCCTCTGAGGAGGAAAGAGATCTCCAAAGGTAATTATATCCTTTAGCCCAGGGTTTCTCAACCCCTGGTCTGGAGACCACTGGAGGTCCTTGGCAGCTGCCTGACCTTTCCGTGAGAGGACTCTTCCCCTCCTCAAGGCAAGACGGCTCTGTTGGAGGATTGCAGCCTCCGAGACCAATCCTATGCCTGTCTCCTCAGTAGTAAGTCCCATTGTAGTCAGTAGAGCTTACTCCCAGGAAAGTGTCAACAGGATTTCAGCCTCAGAGCCCAATCCTATCCCTGACTACTCAGAAATAAGTTACATTATAGTCAATGAGGCTTAGAGCACAATCCTAAACATGTCTACTCAGAAGTAAGTCCCATTATGTTCAATGGGTTTTACTCTCAGGAAAGTGTCTTTAGGATTGCAGCCTTACTCTCAAATAAGAGTGACTAGGATGGTTTTGTGCATTTTCAATGCATCTTGCATTGAAAAAGGTCAAAAATCCCTGCTCTGAGTAGAAATGCTTTGAGACATTGAGGTCTCACCTACAATCCCACCCACAATAATCTAGCAATGGCTCTATTTATTAATTTATTATAATGAGATTTACAGCTGTGCTCTTGGTGGGGAAGTCCTCCCTCGAGGCTGCCAGATGCACTACTGTCCCCCTACCCCTGGGCTGGTCCCTGGAAAAATTGTTCCCACAGAACTACTCCCTGGGGGCAAAAAGTTTGAGGACCACTGTTTTAGCCCATGTAAATAACAAAGAAGGGAGTAACTGGGCTTTGATTTCCTGACTTCATACTACTATCAAGGGGGGAAAATCCCATTATTCAGTGATGCAAGCTAAGGGAATGTGTGAACATGCTTACAAAATTCCTGCATCCCACTTTAATTAAGAGTTAATAGGGAACTAAATGGAGAATTACCACTATTGAGAAAGTTTATGAGAGGATTTAAGGGTGAAACAAATCCAACATTTTAAGCAAACATCAAATCAAAAAATTAAAAATAAAGCTAGATCATATCATTTATGCAAAATTTCTAATAAAACATACACTATAGTCCCATCCAGGAACTACCTCAAATATTAATCCTAAAAATTCTGTATTTTGTAAAGATAATATAAAAAACGCAATGCTTTCTCTTTTACTACTTTGCTGCCCTTAACTCTACTATCATTTTAGTCCATTAATAATCAATGTACCAGATGTAGTCTGCCTCCAGTGCTGCAGGAGAAGGTATTTGGACTCCCATTTTCAGACGTCCTACTGCAACCTTTTAGAGAGAAGCCATTTGTAATGTTCATAGAGTGGGTGCATGGGAAGCCAAAGCTGTGCCCATTTGGATAATGCATACTGCTTCCCCACTTATATTGTCCATTCAAATGTTCCCCATTTACACTGTAGTGGGTGTTGCTTGCCCCGTTGTCATCAGACTCACTGCTAGAATTACACTGCTCTGTGTTCTTCAGAACTCTTTCCCCATTCTGTGGCTGAAGAGTGGCAGAAATATCTCCCCGTTGTTCCTGATTGTACATAAAGGTGTCCTTGTGCGCTCTAGTCACTATACTAACCACTTCCTCCTTAGCAATGTCGGATGGGGGAGGAGGGGGTGGGGGAAGAGGAGGAGGAGAAGAAGAGGGGCTGCTAGATTTTTCCTGCTCATCTTGCAATTTGGAATTCAGCTCTTCCTGAGGCAACAGGAGCAACGACTCTTGAGTATCTTTTAATGCTTCACTGGGCACATGATCACTGAATTGTGTGTTCATCATGGTCTTCATGGCACTTTGCATCTCAATCAACATTCTCTGCTTCTCACGTTTAGGAATCCGGCCAAACCGAACAGCTACCAAGAAAAAATAGATGCTTAATCTAGACACTGATACTATCAGGCACCAAACACTACTTCACACATAACCAAACTTTCCCCACTCTGATGATTAAACCAAAGGATGTACTTCTGAAAAGCATGTTTGTCAGCATAGCAGATCAGGATCCAAAGGACTATAAAACTAGTTGAATGAGTCCAAGGTGGCTTTAGATCTGTTTTATCTCAAATAGTGGCTCAATTCCCTCCCCAATCCACGTGACAACAGAGAGCAATTTAGAAAGTAACATGTTATAAACTACAGTGGCAGCATCAGATGTGCTATGTTTTCACATCAGCATCAGATGTGCAATCAGATGTTTTATAAACATTTAAAAACCCTTTTTGTCAGCCCAAGCAGCTCTTTTATCCCAGCTAAGTACCAGAAGTAGCAGCCCATGGTTATCGCGGTCTCTCTCTCACTCACTCACTCATTCACTCACATACACTTGTGCCAGTTTTAGAGACAATAAAGCTACTGCAAATTCTCTTGTTCCCATATATACAGGCAAAAATACAATCAGGAGTACTAGAAGTATAGAGGGAGAAATGAGAGCCACTACATGCACACACACACACACACACACAGAGAGAGAGAGAGAGAGCAATGGAGAGAAGAGGGAACAACTTTATAAGTAACATAAATAATCACTGATAGTTTGGCAACTCAATGAAAATACTAGGCAAGGGTCCCCAAACTAACAGAATTACCTAACGTCATCTTGCACTTTTGGTGAGCCAGTGCAATTCAATTATCAAAAATATATACATAAGTAATAGTTTTATTTTATAGCTAAATTATTTTAGCTGCAGGGCTGCATGCAACCAATAAGAGTATCCCAGCCCAGCAGATGCTTCATCCTGCAGAAGGAAGGAGATGGGTGGTAGCAGTTGGTAGTGAGATCAAAAAAAGGAAGTAATGGGGTTAATTATAATCCTCCAGACTCAGTGGAGAATTGGCTTTTTTTAAAATAGCCAATGGTAGATAGCCATGTTCACTAATCTAAAAAATCCTCATGCAAAAATCTAGCTGTACCTTTATTATAAAGTGAACCAAAATGACACACAATTCTATGCTACAAGTTTTTCTGGGGCCTTTTAAGCTTGGAAGAGCAGTGTGCAGTCAAATCTGTAGGTAAGGATGATGGACCTTTATGCACTAGCCTCCAACTTCTCACCTCATACTATTTTACCGTTTTGTCTACTAAAATGTTATTCATTGTCACCAAAACAGATCCCAATTAATCTGCAAATATTACATAGATTAACAGCAGTCATCACATATCTCAGTAATCCCTACCATACCCATGTAAACCCCCATAGTGTAGGGCCTGAGAGACAAAATGGGTTGCCACTAGTGAGTTCATAGTTCAGACAAGATCTGAATCAGTTCACAAGTCTCACCTTTACCCATTATTCTGCACCAGTTCTTATAAAGTTTTTCATTTGAATTAGGTATGAAAGCACTTTCATTCACCTTTGAGAAGCTCACTGCTCAATATAGAAACATACCATCTCTTGACATCCCAACCGACATGCATTTTTTGAACCGACACTGTTGGCACCTGTTTCTATTCATTCTCATTATGGAGCAGTTGTTATTCTTCAGGCACTTCTTATATTGGATATTTTGCTGAATGCTTCTTCTGAAAAAACCCTGGAAGACAAACCAATTGCACGTTTCAAACTGTCCTATTTTTTATTGTTCCAATTTTTAAGATGCTTTTGCTCCAATATTAAGTGGTTTAAACTTTTTATTTTAACTTCACCTTGAAAATGTAATTGCAAGATGGGGTTAAAAAATGGTACTGAAACTGATAAAGATCTGGTTCCTAAAAAACAAATGGAGGGGAAACAGCCACTGGTAGTGCAATGTAAACATTTGCAAATACACTGAAGTTTACTCTGTGCTATAATATTGCTTTTAAGGGGCAATCCTAACTAGTTTAGGCCAGCCTAACTTACCTGGCCTATTTTTCCATGGTGGTGGTGAGGGGAGGTCAGCATATGCCTGTGCACCAGCCTAACTCCCCCAGGAGTTCAGCAGAAGTGCCTTTTGGCACTTTTGTGGCTTCCCCAGGTCAGCCCGGACTTATGTCAGGGCTTATGCTGGTTTAAGTGGGGTTTGGGATTGCAGCCTAAGTCTTGTAGCATATTTTATTATTGTTTCTGCCTGAGTTTGCACAATTTTTTACATAAACAAAAGACACTCTGGATTAAAATTAACTTCTCTGCTATTCTTGCACTACGTGTAAAGCAACCCCTTTTGCGACCAGAAGGAAACCTTCTAATCCAACCCATATTCTTTTGTGGGTTGCTTTCTAGCACATTCATCCTCTAGATCAGTGATTTTCAACCACTGTGCCACTGCATATTAGCGTGCCAAGGAACTCAAGGAGTAATTTGTCAGTAGAACCATTAGAGGATGTGAGACCTCTCCCCAGCGGAAATGCATTGTGCCTTGTCAATTGTTAAAACACCAAGGTGTGCTTTGAAAATATTAGCACCCTGACAGTGTGCTTTGAGATGAAAAAAGTTGCTTCTTTAAATTGCAGTCTTTGGGGACCCCCAATGAACCTTTTGTTTGTTCAAAATTGTTGTAGCCCCACTGACCCTCAGTCATTATTTTAAATACCCACCAAGAATGTGAACAACTTATAGCGCAAGTGGTTAAGACACTGTGCCTATTAACCAGCAGGCCAGGGTTCGAGACCTGGGTCCCCACAAGATGAGGATTTCCTGCTACAGGTAGGGGGTTTGGACTAGATGATCCACTGGGTCCCTTCCAACTCTATGATTCTATGTGTCCATGTGCTTCTGGCTTGGTATATGTTTCCAGTGTGCAAGAGGGGTGTAGCAAACAATTTGTAATTCTCATGTCATTCTACATGTCTGTATTATAGTTCTCATGTGTACCACAAATCTCAGTAAAATTCATTCATCATATAAGTTCCATATTTCATCTATGTGAAGTTGTAAACTTTTCTAATTTTTATGTTCAACAGTAATATACTCTACCTTGCAGCCCTCACAGGCATGGACACCATAGTGGAACCCTGAAGCAACATCTCCACACACTTTACACAGCAGGACCATGCCATTAAATTCTATAAATAAAAAATAAGCATGAATATCCAACAGAATAATTGGGAAACAGTTGTGTTGCCACACTGGTGACATCTGGAGCCAGGTGGCATCAAAGAGGAAGGTGGCAACCCCCTCCCCTGTGCATGACCCTTGCCAAAGACAACTTAATTTGGAGCCATACAAAGCTGAGGGTGGACAGAGGGTCAAGAAGAATGAAGCAGAGTGGACAGATCATTTTGCTACATGCCTCGTGTGACTGCTTTCATACCTCCAACTACCACTCTACTGTAGAGAAATTAAGACTACCACTCCATTGTGGGGAGGCATTAACCCCCCAGCAATGCCCAGACTAACTCCCCGGACTAAGCTTTAATTAAGATAAATGTATTAGAAAGATATTCAAAAGGAATCACCTTGGATTCAGGCTGCCTTTCCATTAATATAACATATGTTATTCTTTCAGTTAAGTAAATGACCTTTTCCCCCAAAGGCCAGAAACAATAAAGACTACTAGACATAAGATTTCTGAGAAACTACATACTCTTTTATCATGGGGATTGGACTAAAATGCACGTGATATATGTTTAGCTCCAAATGCATATACATATGCAAATATGTTTTGAATGACAAAAAATTTAAATTAATGAATAAAAATCATCCTATGGGCAAAATCTAGAGTAACTATGGGGAGTCCTTGCTCCAGTATAAGAACAATTTACTCTGGATTGCAATATGAATTTCCCATAGGTTTTTCACTAGATGGTGCAGTAACTACAGGTGCACATAATGTCTCTTACATGCTCACATAGTTACTCTTGATTTGAATGTAAGGCTGTAATCCTAAAGAGACTTTCTGAGAGTAAGATCCATTGAACACAATGGGGCATACTTTTGAGAAGACACGGTTAGGATTGTGCTCTAAGTCAATTTGACAAGATACTGAATAATATTTGAATATAGTCGTAATGACAAAGCAAAATCCACTGAACTCTGTGAGACAAGCAAACCATGATCAATTTGTCTATTTTCGAAGAAATGGAGGATTCTTAAAAAATAATTCAGCATATTAACTTCAAAAATTTTCAATTGTACCACAGCTACTTTCATGAAGTAAATCTGCTTTGCTTTGTCTACTGTGTATACACCCCGATTTTACAACTTGGGCTGAAATTCTAAGCACACATACAGTAAAGTCCTACTAAACACAGTGGGTCTTTTGAGTAAATGCAGGGGGACAAGGTTCCCATAGCCAACGATTCACTTTATGTGGATCAGATCTGCTTGGCCCCAAGTGCACACACACACTTGGCAGACACACCACATTCAGAAGCAAGGAGAGATCCATTTCCTCAATTCCAGAGGATTATGGCCTCTGCTGGACTCAGACTGACCCTTACAACAACAACAAAGGCATCTTCCAGCTTTTCTTGTAAGAACATATGTTGCTTTTTTGTTGTAAGGCTCAGTCTGGGAGTAAGACACTTTCCTGGGAGTGAGACCCATTGAATACAATGGGGCTTACTTTTGAGTAGACATGGTTAGGATTGTGCTCCGTTATCCTTTTCAGATATATTTGTTGGTTTGCTCACTTCAGATTACCTTGGATTCCCCCATATCTAGCAGATCCTCATTGAATATTTTTATTTTTTTTACCGTCCCACCCGTTTCTCTAACACACTGTATGATCTTGATGCAGTCCCGACTTGAGATTAATGCTATAATTAGACTAGCCACTTAGACATGGCCTTTTCACCATATGAGACAAATAGATTACCATTTATAACTTAAAGAAAGTAGTCATGACTAAATTCCACTTAAGTAAAAGAATTTAAGTTTGTCGTGATTAATACCCCAATCTTAACATTGACGTACACTGCCACTGTGTGTCAGAGAAGCAAACCTGAAGAGTAAGTACGAGGTGTTATCAATAAATATCAAGACTGATGCTATAAAAAGAAAACTACAACACATAACAATTGGGCATTTAATCTCCTTCAAAGTAGTCCCCTTCGGAAGCCAGCATTGTTTCCATTGATGGAAATATTCCTGGAACTTGTTTTCTGGGATAATCAGCAGCTGCCTCATCGCATTCACTTGGATTTCCTCGATGTCTGAAATCTTCATCCGTTCAAGTGGGATTTGATTTTTGGAAAGAGGAAAAAGTCATAAGGGGCAAGATCTTGGGGAATACGGTGGTTGTCGGACCTGGGAGATGATGTGCTTGGCCAAAAACTGCTGCACAAGTTGCGCTGAACGGGCAGGTGTGTTGTCATGGTGCAATTGCCACTCACCAGATGCATGCAATTCTGGCCTTTTCCGACAAATACCATCCCACAAACTCCGCAACATGTCACAATGGGACCTTGTTTACTTTCTGACCGTGTGGAGCATACTCACGAAGAACAATCCCCTTGTAGTAGAAGAAAATTGTCAACGGTGTCTTCATATTGCTTCAACTCATTCATGCTTTTTTCGCTCTGAGAGAGGTTGAGGTCTTCCACTGCCAAGAATGAGCCTTGGTTTCAGGGTCATAGCCATAGATCCACGATTCATCATCCGTTATGACTGTTTTCAAAATGTTTTCGTCGTTCTCGACACTATCAAGGAGATCTTGCGCAACTGAAACCTGCGTTTCTTTTTGAAAACAGTTTTGGCACAAACTTGGCAGACACACTTCTCATACCCAAATCTTCAGTGAGAATGGACTGAACAGAACCATTAACTAATCTGCACATCCTCTAATAACGCACAGATGGTGATTTGTGGTATACAGCAACGCTTTTCCCTCACAGCTGTACGCACACCTGCAATGTTTTTCTCAGTTCTGCTGGTTGCGTGCCTCCCAGAACATACATCACTGTCAACGTTTTGTCGGCCATCTTGGAAACATCTGAACCACTCGTATGTGGCTCATACACTCCTCACCATACACTTTCTGCAATGTGTAGGTCTCTATGCAGGTATCGCCAATCTTTTGGCAAAATTTGATGCAGATTCTCTGCTCAACTTTCTCTGTCATGGTCAAAGCGACGACCACACGCTACACACGTTCCTTCCGAGAACTGCTGTAAAGAGAGGAAGTGAACTAGGACGTTAAAACTTAGTGTGCATACACGGCTGGGGTCAAGGTCAATTTATGCCAAGTGGCTTCACTCTGCCTATTTTAGCTCCTTTACTATGGCACCAGTTCTGATATTTATTGATCACACCTCGTAGTGGGAAGGCATGAACTATCCTGCCAGTACACTTCCTTCTCAACATCCATTGGGGCATGTATTCTGCTCCACTGAGCAGGTTGGAGCCTTACATGGGATAAGGGAAGAAACGTAACGTTATCATAAGAAGATCTCCACCTGCTCAAATTCAGTGCTGAATACATTGTGGGGCTGTTCACCAGCAAGGTATAGGATTGGGCTGCAACTCTCTTAGGATACAGCCCTGAAAGAGACATGTGCCAAGACTCTATTGGTTTGTTAGTGTAGCTTTTAAATTCTTTATTTCTGCCTGCTTGTGTATGTGGGTATTCTGCAAGTTCAGGTCCACTTCAGTGCTCAGAACCAAGGAAGATTTTTTTGTGACATCATATTGGTCTTATTGTGGACCATTTCAAGATTTTTGGATTAGAGATGCTCAGCTCATTTTCAAGCCAATGCTAATGGCTTTTGAAATCTTACACTTCAAAATAAAATCAGTGTATAATTTTTGCTTTATAATTTTTCAAGTTCCCATTACTAAAAGCCTTTACCACAAAAATTTTACAGACTTCTAGTTCTCTACTTAGATTCCAACTTACAAGGACAGTGTTTATTTCCAAAGCTTTATGTAATTAGCAAAATGTATGGTCTCAAATGGGGAAATGTTGCTTTATCATGAATGCTACTAGGCCTGGGGATTCTTTTATGATCAAGTTTTGATTTTAAACTTACTTGTGGGCCACAGGACAACATGGCCTGTTGGCACCACTTTGCACCTTGAAGTAGGAGCTCCAGTTTGCCAGAGGTTGAATACCAGAGCTAGAGTCTATCTAGAAAGAAGGAAGTCAGAGGTTAAGTGCTGAAGGAAACACAAATGATGAGCAGATGATGCCCTCTGGCCTCATATAAATATCAGCACACATTTCTGATGGGGATATACTAAACTTCCAGATGTAAAATCTCCCATGAATAGGAAATGCTACTGGAGGTTGAGTGTAGATCACAGGTTTGTTCCTCCATATGCTTTCTCCTCTTTTCATGCAGATTTCTTTTTCCTTCCCTTACATAGCTAAAGTTTTCCACTACATCTGAATGGCAGCCAGTAATGCTGAAGGCTGACTATGACTGCTTCCAAACAGTGATTTCAAATCACTGTTCAGGAACAATCCTGGTTAGCACCAAGCACAATTGGTTCATTTTTAAACATAATAAGCCATGCTTAAAGCAAGCTGAGGAAGATTTCACACAAGAGGAAGAAACCACTTGTATAGTTGAGAAATAGATGCAAGGTGTCTGAACTCAGCCTAAGTGAAGGTGGGACAAGTATCAAAACATACTTACTTGGAAGTCCGCTATGACCTTTGGTCAACAGTGCAACATTTGATTGAGATGATTTCTTGTGTTCCTTTAGCTGGTCATACTTTGGCGTTCCATCAGAGCCCTCTTTGCTCCTGCTGTTACAGCTGCCCTCTGAAGAACTGCTTGGTGACGGTGAAGAACAATAGTGGAAACTATTATCTGAGCCCTCGCTGTGGCATGAGGCAGGGCTAGATGCTGAACTTGAAGAGGTAGCATAAGCTATTACACCACCTATGGAAGGAAGAAAACAAGAATACTTCTACCAGCTTCTCTTGCTTTTTAAATGTTTATCCATCTTTCTTTCTAGTTGCTTATCCACCTTTCTAGATTTCAAAATCTGATCAATGAATCAATGCACTATTACTGTATTCAAGCACAACATTCCTAAAACAAGGCATGGTAAATGATACAAATTCAAAAAGGGATTGGAATGAATTAGTCATCACAAGTAACTTGTTTCTGAGAGTGAAGAAGAAAATTAATCCACAAAAAAATGCAAGACAAAGGCTTAGTCTAGACTCTTTAACAGGAAACCATGATTTCCCACTAAACGAATAACTGCATGCGAGTTGCAGACTTATTCTTTTCCCTACCTTCTTTAATGCAAGAGAAGAAAGAAAAACCTTTCCCTTTCTATTTAACTAGAGTTCTGCACAGGTGATGCTGGCCAGTTTGCTGCCCAGGGCCAGGATGGCAGAATGCTGCCCACCCCCACATTTAGGAGCCTTCTGAGCCCGTAGGAAGGCTTAAGCGTCACTTCCAGTTTTCACTAAAAACAAAAGATAAAGTTTAAAGGCCCCTCTGGAGGTGTTTAAAGATCTTCTGTGAGCCCATAAAGCTGCGCACTGCATCCCTGCCTTCCAAACAGGATGAGGAAGGCGGTTCGGAGCAATGATGGGATTCAAAGAAATTAACAACCGGTTCTATGCCCATCTGGCAGCCACTTTTAAATGGCTATTTTTAAACTTTATATGTCCTATCTCTTGTTAACAACCGGTTCTAAAGAGTAGGTGCGAACCTGCTGGAGCCCACCACTGGTTGGGAGGCAACTGTGGCATCCCAGGGCATTCTCCCCATCCCCCTAGGTTCACCAGTGGACTTATGTTATAAATGAACTCATGCACTTTTTCACACCATAGCTGAGGTTTGACTTCAACTCAGTAACTCAAAAACTGACTTTGAAACCATGATAGAACTGAGGATGCAATCCTAACCAATTTAGGCCAGCATAACTCACCTGGCATATCTTCCCATGTTGGTGTGGGAGAGTTGGCACATGCCTGTGCACTAGCCTAACTCTCCCAGGATTGAGACAGAAGTACTTTACAACACTTGTATGACTCCTCAGGTTCAGCATGGCACTTATACCGGGGTTTATGCTGGCCAAACTAGAAATTGGCCACAGTGGGACTTCTGAGTTGACATGCTTAGGATTGCACTGCAATTATGTTTTTCTCAGCTGTGGTTTTATATAAATGTGGAACTCTGGAAAACTCAGGCTGTAAGCTCGTTTTAAAAGCTGTGATCACCAGAAAAGCATTGGCAGAAAAACATATATAAGTAGAAGACATAAATCAACAGCACTTTCTAAAAGGACATAAAATTTTACTTATACACTGCTCCACCTGTTGTTCTTCCAAGGAGCTGAGCCCATTACATGTAGTTTTCAAGTGGTCGCCCACTCAGTTTGAGATCTTAAACAAAAGGTTCTGAGCACTTGCTTGGTTTCAACACTATTGTGCATCTTCTGACCACTGTCTGTGCACCAGAGTGAAAATTGATCAAATGAAGCAGAAAGGGAGAAAGAGAAGTATGAGTACTATAAACAATTTACTGTCAAGCCTCAGTACTTCCAAATGAAAGCGCCAATGCAATCTTTTTCACAAATAACTAAAATTCAGCTGGTAATACTGTTTCTTGAAAGACACTACTGATATACACTTGGAGAAGCGAATGTCACCAGAAAAAAAGCCCTGCATAAAACACTTCTGAGCCACTCCTGGTGCAGGATTGGGCCAGTGCACAAACATGCACTTTCCTCTCTACGTCACCACAGGAACAGGAAGACCAATGAAGGAAGAAGGAATGGCCCAAGTTAGAATTGCACCTTAGAGCATCCTATACATCCTATTCCTATTTATTTGAAGTGACTCCCATGAATGTCAATGGGGCTTATTCCTATGAAAGTCTGGATAGGATTGCAGCCTTAGGCTGCAATCCTAAAGACACTTTCCTGGGAGTAAGACCCATTGAACACAATGGGGCTTACTTTTGAGTAGACATGGTTAGGATTGTGCTCTTACCGTACAATCCAGATTAACTACGGGAGCACGTAAGAGACTTTACGTGTACCCGTAGTTACTGCACCACCTAGTGAAAACCTATGGGAAATTCATTTTGCAATCCAGAGCAAATTGTTCTTACACCGGAGCAAGGACTCCCTGTAGTTACTCAGGACTGCACCCTTAGTCTATGTTTTTATCTTTTTTATTTTAATGGGGGGCTCATTCCACATGCATACGTTTGGGGACCATTCTGTTGGGTTTGCATTTCCCTTTGCTTGGCCTTGGCATTTTGGGCTACAGATGAGTAAATGCACACCTGTGGATCCATTTTGCTTTCCATACACCTCAAAATGTTTTCCTTGTCAGGTGTGGGGAGACTTCCTTCAAGATTTCCTTCTTCAAAACCCTTAAGGCGCCTGCATTCATTGAATCAGGACTGTTTTGCTGCCATTTTGGTCTTATTATCCTGCCCTTTAAAGTGGATCAAGGAATGTTAGCCAACTCATGATGAAATGCACATGTGAAGTTCAGTTTCACTTTCCATAAGGTTCAATGCATTTTCAGTTATCAGCTTGTCAGTTTCATGGTCAATCAAGCATCTAGTTAAAACCCACAATTTGAGAATGGCTGCTATAGACAACTGTCAATATCTGATGGGGCAGAATGAGCTCTATAGCTTTAATAAAATTACAAATAACTTTGTTTGGTTTGGGAATACATGACTCAAGTCAAGCAACCTGTTTTAATGATACTGTATGCAACGGAAAAGATTATCAGTCCATCCTAGATTACTCTATTGTGAGCTGATACTAAATAGCTAGGAGAACATCGAGCAATTTTAAGCTCTTTAGTAGTTAACATAAGAAGATAACTACTTCTGACTGGTACACACCCAAGCCAAAGAACAATCACAGAAGATAAAATTATTCTCTGGGGCAAGAGTCATCATGTCATGAGCTACTGGTGTGGAAAGACTCAGCATGGAAATTGGGCCAGTTCTTTCCACATCCTAACATATATTTGGGGATCACTTGCAGTGGCACAAAAGAAGCACCACGTGACATTTATTGTCATGAACCAGTTCTAAGGCTAAAATCCAAAACGCACTTTTGAAAACTCACGTTTGCTTTCTGAGTAAATTTTTGCTTAAGAATCAAACTGCACATTAATTTAACAGTTTACTAGCGTCTTGTTTTCTTAATGCTAAATAGTAGCCAGATTTGGAGCATGGGACAGGAAAGTAGGATTTAACCATCACTCCACATTTCTGATCTTGATCAGTCATCCCCTTGGCTATTACAAAGGGGAAAATGCTATCAATGACACCTAACAGCAGTTGTCATGGGGTGTGTGTCAGCACGCGTGTAATCTAGATAAGGACTAGAGTAGACTTAGAGCCTTCCCCTTCCACAGACTCAGCTCATGGGGCTTTGTAAGTTAATTTTAAAGTGGGCAAACCCCATACACTTCTCTTATATATGCCTATGAGTTCTGAGATGTCTGTGACAGATCAGGAAAGAGTGCTGGTGGTCAGCTCAATGACAATGTCAATGTAGTATGCGGCGGTTGTGAAGAAGACCAATTCCATGTTTAGGATAATTATAAAAAAGGGATTAAATAAAAATGTTATTTATTATTACTATGCTATTATACTAAAAAATGATAAGGCCACATGTAGAGTATTGTGTCCAGTACTGGTAGCCACCATCACAAAAAGTGGAACTGGAAAAGGTGAAGAAGAGAGCAACCAAAATACTGTAATTTGTGAGCTGGGCACCTCCCTTACAAGGAAAAGACTGCATCATTTGGGGCTTTTCAGTCTAAAAGGATGGAGAATTAGGATTAAAAACAACAATAAAGTAGAATACAAAAATGAGTACAATAAAAATGATGTCCCTATAACAAATTTTTAGAAAAGAACAGCAGATGCTTTTTTAAAACAACTTAAAATGTTTAGTTTTAAGAAACAGCTAAACATTTCTTAAATGTTAGGAAAAGAACAGCAGAGGCAAGATTTCATGGGCATTTCTGCAATGTATGAAATCTTAAAACCTTTGTCCAACTATTTATTTAAAATGATTGAAATTTTTGATGAAATGGAAGAAACAAATTGTGTAATCCTTAGCATGTTTACTCAGAAGTAACTCCACTGTGTTCAACAGTACTTACTTCCAGGAAAGTGTGGTTAGGATTGCAGCCAAAATTATGTAAGGATACAAAAAAAAAAACACCATTTGTTTTGCTTTTTTCATTTATCAGGGTGTAGGTACAGAGAAAGTTAAGATTAGTACACCTCAGATTACATTCTGATGAGGATGTGCATGTGCTTTGTCAGAAATAATTATGTAACCTACTAATATACAGCTGATGGAGAATTGTCAAGGACCTTAAAAACACATGGCTGCAAACGTGTACAGTGAGTCATATAAGGAAGTCTAATTTCCGCATGCAAAGAACAAAATGCAAATGCACAGACACCATTTTCACAATGGAAAGAAATGAGCAGCAGGATTGTCCAAGAATTTGTATTAAGACTGATACAGTTTAACATTCATAAATTGTCTGGATGATCAATTATTCAGGATGTCGACAGCCAAAGCAAACCATGAGAAAGCTTTGAATGATGTGAGTGGGCAACAAAATGTCAAATGACACAGCCCAAATTTCATGCAGCCATGCCAAGGGGGCCCTGCACTGTCATGCAGTGTCATGCAGTGGAGAGGACTGCAATGGGGCCTTCTCAATTTAAGGGAATGTTTGCGGCTGCATCAGCACTGGAAAGTTGGAAGGGATTAAGACCTCCGTGTAAGTTAAGTATAAAGATGACGCACACTGGGACAAAACTATCTTCACATGTTAACTAAAGGGATCATAACAGTTGTGACTGTCTAGTCACAAGGTAAAGATGAATGAAAAGTAAAGGTAAAGATGAATGAAAGAATTAACTCAGTTTAACAGCAAAAAGAACAAACTGCATATCATTAAAGGAGGGTGTGAAAATTAGGATACCCAAATGCAAGTACCTAGTAGGAATGCCGTGTACCCTACAGGATTCTGTACAGCTCATACAGATGCAGAAAAGTGCTATCAAAACTACCAAGATGTTGGGGTAACTTTCCTACTTTTTTGTTCACTGAGAGAGGGAGAGAAAGAGAGAAAAAAACAAGAGTATGAACAGATTGCAAAACCAAGTGGTGTGTACAAAATGGACAGAGATTGTTCTTTCTGCCTCATAATATTACAACTAGTCAACAAAATCCAATTCCTGACTGACAAAGTATACTTCTTTACAACACGTATTTGCAGATGAGATTTGCTGGTACTATTTCTGGTTTTAGTGACTTAAAAGTTTTAAAAAGGGAAAGATTTATTAACCCCCAAATCTAAATGAAATTGGAGGCAGGAGGCCTTTTATTAATACTAACTGCTATGATGTAACAGGGAGAGAGCTGTCATGACACCCTCCTAAGTAGAATTCCCAGGCACATTCTTTGGTCAGATGAAAATAAAGCAGCAAGGTTGCAATCCTAAAGACACTTTCCTGGGAGTAAGTCCCATTGAATACAACTGGACTTACTTTTGAGTAGACAAGGTTAGGATTGTGCTCTGTGTGTGGTAAAAAAAACCACATATTTTAAACTAACAATAACCTCCTACTAACTAGGCAAAGGAATATCTTTAAGGTCATGGTATTCTTGTATTGCAAGGCGAGAGCAGCTGCCCCCATTGATCCCCTTTATGAGCAGAGCATATTTTCCAGTGATTGTTGGCAATAATTACCCTTAAATCTTTTTAGAATATAAGCCTTTTGGAATGAGGGAACCATCCCTCTTATTTCTTTTACTATGTAAAACTACTTTTCTTTTTTCCTATTTAAAAGTGATATATAAATGTACTTGACAAAAATGTTTAATGTATGAAAGCATGATGTTTAATTAAATAAAACATTAAATTATAAAGGTATTTAAGATTTTCTTATCCTTACTAGCCTTCCACATATCAAGAATTCTTTCCCCATTTCAAGGGCAAATGTGTCCTTATACCTCAACTTAATCCTGTTTCACAGAGCTGTACAGACAGTTATGTAATCAGAGGCTGCTCTGCCAGCACCCATGAAATTCACTGTTCAAGCAAATTTATGTGAGGGATTTGGAGAAGAGAGTTTGCATTCATCCCTCTGCTTCATTTACTGGATTGGGAAAGGAAGGAATACTCCTTTCCTGATCCTTAATCTAAATAAAATGTAAGACCGTTCTAATTGTCGGTCTCAAGCAAAGCATCCAACTGTTATGTAACGCTATCGGGAAATCTGTATGTGTTGCACCACCTGACTTCACTGCATCCGTTCTGTGAACTCAGTCATTAGGACTGATTCATGCCCCTCCTCTGCCCAGTTACGCTTCAAGTGTCATAGCTGTATGTACATGTGAGAGCTAGATTCAAGTCACATGGGAGGACACATACATGAGCAGCAGATGCTACTATCCAACAAAACCACAAGATACTTCCTGCACACACGGGCAAAAAAATGTACATGCAGCTTAGAGGGGAAAAAACTGCAAACAATTTTATGGAAAGAAGCTGTAATAGTCACTGAAATCACAGACATTCACAGATCAGACTATTTTTTAAAAATCCTACATAACCCTGAGAGCCAGGACATATAGTGGTTCCGGAGTTGGACTTTGACCTGGAAGATCCAGGTTCATGTCCATGCTAAGCCATGAAGCTCCCAGGGTGATCTGGGGGCAGTTACTATCTCTTAGTCTCACCTACTTTACAGGGTTGTGAGAACCAAAAGGAGAGGAACTCCTTTTACATCTAATTTATTAATTTACATCTATTTTATTAAGTACAATAATTTAACAAGCTGCCTGCACACAAGCAAGATTTTTTTCCCCAGGGCATAAGGCTAAAAAAGAGGACATAGGGTCACCCTATGGAAAAAGAGGACATAGGGACACCCTGGAAAAGGAAGACAATGAAGATTTTTCTGCTAGACTAAAAAAGTGAATATATCCTGGAAGAAGAGGATACAGGGCACAATCCTAATGGTGTCTACTCAGAAGTAAGACCTACTGTGTTCTATAGAGCTTAGTACCAGGACAGTGTGTTTAGGATTGCTGCCATAGTTACACTGGAAAAGGAGGACAGTGAAGATTTTTTTTTCAGGACACAAGGCTAACGAAAGAGGATATGTCCTGGAAAAGGGGGACAATGGAAAAAAATTCAGGATAAAAAATAGGATGTATCCTGGAAAAGAAGATATCTGGTCACCCCATACAAGGAGGATTTTCTTCCAGACAGAAAAAGTGGGCATGTCCTGGAAAAAGAGGATATATAGTTATGCTGGAAAAGATTTTTTCCCAAGGACACCTTTGTTGAAAAGAGGACATGTCCTGGAAAAAGATGACATATGGTCACCCTGGACAAGGAGGACAATGATTTTTCTTCCAGGCTAAAAAAGGAGGCTGTGTCTCTGGACACCCACACAAGGTGGGTGTGCTACACTTTGGGTTTGTGGTGCAGTTGCTGAGCCTGTGAGGTTGCATAAGTAGCTGGTTAAGGGAAAGGGACAGGAGGGCTCCTGGCAACCTCAGATGCCCTAGAGAGAGAGGGAGGGAGGCATTCCAAGGTCTTTCCACACCCTCTTCCCAAGGGAAGCCACTTCCCCCTCCTGGCAACTCCTGCTTCTTCCTTTGCCCCCACCCTCTCCATTGGTTCCACTCCCAGGGATGGGAAGGGAAGGGAGCCAGCCAGGCGCAACTCTGCTGAACTCCTCCAGCCCACGTGTCCTCCCCACTTCTGGATGTGGGTCACCAAAACAGCTCAGCAGCCAGCCTGGCAGGTTTCACGTGTCTCTACACGTGGGAGAGCCAAGTCTAGGCTCTTATGCAACCCCCACCACGTCACAAAAGCCTCCCCACCAATGGCAGGAGCACTGCTCCAAACGTAAACACAGGCGCACATGGCACACCCATGTGAGGGATGCTGAGGATGCTGCTGCAGATGCTGGGGAGAAAGGAGCTGGGGAGGGGGGATGAGCTAGGAGGGGGGGCATGGAAAAGGGTTGAGTCCCCCCCCCCCAGTGTGTGGTTTAAAACACCTGTGTGGTTTCCCAAAAGGGGTACCCATCCCCAGCACATCACTCCTCTCCAAATATGGAGAGACTTTCTGTGGCCATGTCTTCTTCCTTCCCCCAACACTTAGCTATAATACTGAGTAGACCTCTATCCACACTTCCCTGGGAGCAAGCCCCATTGATTCCAATAGGTCTGAATAGACCTGTTTGGACTGGGCTCTGTCCATACTTCCCTGGGAGTAAGCCCCACTGACTCCAATGGGTCTTACTTCTGCGTAGACCTTCATTAGACTGGGCTCTTAAGGCTCCTACCCTGTCTACACTTCCCTGGGAATAAGACCCACTGACTCTAAAGGGCCTTACTTCTGAGTAGACCTTCATTAGACTGGGCTCTAAGGCTGCTACCCTGTCTACACTTCCCTTGGAATAAAGACCCACTGACTCTAATGGGCCTTACTTCTGAGTAGACCTGCATAGGACAGCAATCCTACCCACACTGCCCTGTGAAAAAGCCCCATTGACTATAGTGGGGATTATCTCTTGTAGACACACAGACCTCTGTCTGAGGCTGCATTCCAAATGCACTCCCCTGGGAGTAAACCCTATTGACTATAATGGGTCTTACTCCTGAGTAGATCTGTATAGGATTGGGCTCTGTGGCTGCACACTTCTCTGAGACTAAGCCCCACATAGGACTGGCCCTCCGTCTGTGGCTGCACTCCAAATCCAGTCCCCCGTGAGTAAGCCCCATTGATTCTAATAGGTCTTACTTCTGAGTAACCTGCCTAGGACGGATTTCTGTGGCTGCCATTCTAGCCACACTTCAACCCACTTATTATACTGGGACTTAATTCTGAGTAGACCTACTTAGGACTGCAGTCCTATCCACACTTCCCTGGGAGTAAGCCCAACTGATTACATTGGGACTTATTTCTGAGTAGACCTGTGAATCTGAGTAGACCTGTCACCCCCTTGTGAGTAATCCCCATTAATTCTAATGGGTCTTATTTCTTAGTAGACCCTCCTAGGACTGGGTACTGTGGCTGCCACTCCTAACCACACCTTCCCCATTGACACTAATGGGGCTTACTTCTGAGTAGAAGTATTCAATCCACACTTCCCTGTGAGTGTATAACCCACTGACTCAAAGGGTCTTACTTCTGAGTGAAGCTGCCTAGGATTAGGGTTCTGTGGCACTCTTCCCCTCTTGACACTAATGGGGCTTACTTCTGCGTAGACCTGCCTAGGACGGGATTCTGTGGCTGCCAGCCTATCCCCACACACCCCATTGAGACTAAGGGGGCTTACTTCTGAGTAGACCTGCCTAGGACTAGGTTCTGTGGCTGCCTCCAGGTCCTCTTGGGGGGAGGTGTCCAGGGATGGGGGGCAGAGAAGGTGCAGGTCCCTGTTGCCTACTCACCTGCACTGAGCTCCATGCTTCTTCCCCTTCCCTGGACAGAATGAGACCCTCAAGCAAGCCTTGCAGAAGCCCCTCCACTGCTCTGGCTCTCCTGTGCGCAAAGAGACTCTCCAGCCGCTGCCTGCAGGGAAGCGCCTCCTTCCTCTTCCTCTTCCTCCTCCTCCTCTCCTGCCTGCCCTCGTGGACCTGTGCGTGGACCTGCCTCGTGTGTTGGGCGGAGGCGAAACAGCAGCAGCAACACTGCCTCTCTGGAGCAACTTCTTGCCATCCTGAGTCTTGTGAAGAGCCTCCTCTTCCCACCCCACTGGCACACTTTAGAGGGCTCCCCAACAAGGCTGCAGACACTCAGGGTGACCAGATGCCCACTTTTTCCAGGACATGCCCTCTTCTTTAGCCTTCTGTCCTGGGGAAGAAAAAAATCATTTTTACAAGGAAGTGAAATTTTATGGAATAAAAGATTTGATGAAAATCTTCATCAAAGTATTTATTGTCCTCTGTGGGAAAAATCCTCATGCTCCTCTTTTTCTGTTCTTGAGTTCTGGGGAAAAAATCTTCATTGTCATCCTTTACCAGTCCTATACTTCCAGGACAAGTCCTCTTTTTTAGCCTTGTGTCATCTGAGAAAATCTTCACTCTCTTCCTTTTCCAGAGTGGCCATATGTCCCTCTTTTTCCAGAACATGTCCTCTTTTTCAGCCCTGTCTCCTGGAGAAAAAAATCTTCATTGTCCTCCTTTTCTCCCCCTCTGAGCAGGCAGCATGTAAACTTTTTCCAGGACTTGTCCTCTTTGTTAGCCTTACATCCTGGAAAAAAAATCACATCATCCTACTTTTCCTTGTGAGCAAGCAACAGGTAGCCTTATAATTAATAAATTTTATGTAATAGTTTTAAATTTAATAATAAGTAATTTTTAAATTAACCACCTGAAAGCAATATACATGAGTGGTTTTAGCTTTTATTTTGTCACGTCCTACATTTTTCTTGGATGTCATACATTTTGGTGGGCCTTGTCATCTTATAGTTTTGACATACAATTCAACCTGTTGTGGTGCTACTTTTTTCTGGCTGAGATCATTTGCTGGGTTACAGGCATGGAGCAGAAGCTTTGGCTCTCCTTCCTTCCTGAATCCTACACAGAAATCTGCTTCAAAGGCCTTTTTGGCTCCCAGGTTCTTTTTCCTGTGGTGTAGATGATGTTTGTTCCTCCAGCTCCTTCAGCCATCAGAAAATCCCCTGGTCAATCAGAGGTGTCAAGGTGTCCCTGCAGGTTGCCCATGCAGGTGAGCATGGTGGTGTCAATCCCTGTTTCAAGGCCAAAGAGCCAGCATTGT
Source organism: Cryptoblepharus egeriae (assembly GCA_030015325.1). Classification (NCBI taxonomy): domain Eukaryota; kingdom Metazoa; phylum Chordata; class Lepidosauria; order Squamata; family Scincidae; genus Cryptoblepharus; species Cryptoblepharus egeriae. Next base: position 37,527,386 of record JAREYC010000004.1, on the reverse strand, counting down.
CCAAAGAGTTTCCCGTGGTCATGTGGCCAACATCATTAAACACCAAAAGTGCATAGAACACTGTTAATTTTCCCACTCAAGTGGTATTTACTTGCATTTACATCCTTTACCTACAACCTACACGTACCACATTTACTCGAATATAATGCACCATCAAATCTAATATGCACCCCATACTTATAATCAAATACTGTACTTACTCAATTCCAATTAACATCAAATCTAATGCGCACCCTTGTTTTGGAGACTGAATTTGGCTGGAAAAGGAGCGTTATATTTGAGTAAATACAGTATTTGCGTTAGCAGGAGCTGTACAAGCGACAGGAACTCATTCAGTCTTGCACTACTCACCAATTTTCAGGTTGATATAGCTAAGCCACTGCACCCCTGCACTGACATAGCTGTGCCAATGGGGCATGTGTTGCATCCTGCAGTTTGTGGGAGGGGCTGTCCCAGAGGCCTCCCCAAGGCAACAAAATTTTTATTCCATTAGCACAGAGCTGCATTGCCCTTACCTCAGTGCTTTGCACCCCCATATCTGGGCAGAATCAGTTAGATGTGGTGAAGAATGGAGTGCACTTTGTGGAGGCTCCCTTGTAGAACAGTATCCATGCTGGGAAAACCTTCCTCAGCACACAGCAGTCTCCACTTTGGATAATGTTATTTGAAATTGGAAGCCCCTTGCGGCAGGAACTTGGCTTTCCACTCTGAGTCAAGTCAGTGCCATATAAATTGGAATAATAATAGCGTCTAATCCTTCATTCACAAGAATCCATCACCTAGCAAAAGTCTTCCAGTGTGGGACTGGGGAACAGTTTGGATGACACCTGACTGACAGCTGCCTATGCAATTAAGAGATATACATGCCCAAATTAGCAAGCATGCTGTCTCCGTTCTGAAAAACTGCAAAATAGATACCTAACTGTATGGATCTGTTGGGTTTGGGATGCTGTTCCTAACAAGCTAACATCGTGGTGCTTCTTCCACCTCAAAATGGAAAAAAACTTTATCAATTCCAAATACTAATTATCCAACCTTGACAGTACTGGGTAGGTTTGGAGAATAAAGGTTTCCACCTACTTTATTTTGTAAAATAAGATAAGAAGCCTTGTAAAATAATGGAATAAAGGAACATGAAGCTTCCTGGCTGACCTTGGGCCAGTCAGCTACATTTGGCATTTGTTTTGGCATGGGAAGGCAGGATAAGAATGAATGAATGAATGAATGAATGAATGAATGAATGACCTGATCCACCTAAAGGTGCAGCAGAAGTAGAAATAGGTTCCAATGATGAAATATTTTAGTCATTATTAGGTCCTGTTAAGTGCAATATGACACAACTAAGTCATGACTAACTGCAACTTGTTTCAGTAGAAATTAGTCATTTCTGACTATAGCTGGACTGGAATAATTTTGTTTGTAATAGAGATAATTATTATGTCCGAAAAGGACCTGACATTAAATTTATAGTAGAAGTATGTGTTTGAAGCTTTGTATAACCCTAAACATTATTCACACCTATAACAAATGCCCTTATTTCATCACAATCCTGTATATGATCACAAAAAAGTTAGGTCTATTAAATTTGACACACTCCCAAGAAAGTGCATATATATATTGCTGTCGTAATTGCTGCCGTAAATATTTATGGTTGAACCCAAAAAATCAAACTAGTCACAAACCAGCTTATGTTGAAATTACCAAGATAAGGGTACAAATTAGCTTCAAAGTTAATCAAAACAAATATCAAATATGTCTTCAGATAATCCTGGTCACTTTGTACTTATGACATTAATTTTTAATACTAGACTGTATTATAATAGAGATCTTAAGTACAGGAAACTCTTCTTTGAATTTTTATTTGGACATAACCTACACATGGGACCAGCATGATAGCTGAAGGCACATAGAACACTGTTTTACCCTCCCCACCAAGGTGTTACCTATTTAAAAAAAAAAGCAGGCCTCCATCAGTCTTAGAAGACTATGGTATTGTGCTTGGCGCTGCATACGCTGCATGCAAAGCACGAAAGCCTGGGTTAGATTGTTATGGAGGATAGGCTGTTACCCAAGCAGCAAATCCCCCCTCCCCACACCACTGAATTAGTCCAATGGAAAGGAAGAGCCAATACGATTGGATCCAGCTGGCGTTGCAGAGCTGGGCTAAGGACAGGAGCTCACCCTGTCTATTTGCATTTCCATGCTTTCAAACTGCTAGATTGGCAGGAGCTGGGCTAAGAATGGGAGCTCACCCCGCTTGTAAGACCTGCGTCTCGAATCTGGCCTGCTCGTTAACAGGAACAGTGTCTTAACCACTTGCACCACCACAGTCCTGGTGGTGGCACAATAATTTATCATATTGATAACAATAATTTTAAAGATAAAGTTTCTGTGTCACAAGTTTAATAAATGTTGGAATTTTAGTTACAATTTGTAGCTCAAGTTCTTCTAGGCCGATCTGAATTTACTGTATTGCCTATCATACACCTTCCAAATATGAGATGTCAGAAGTGTTTTAAACATCAAAAGATTCTTTCCTTCACATGACTGAATCTTTTCTTGTAATTGCAAAATATCCTGTTCTCTACCACTGATCATTTTTATGACAACATAGTAGGTACAATGATTATATTTAAGTTAAGCACTATGTTCTCTCGTTATGTCATACTATCATGGTAATGTTAATATAATTGACAGGAAATGTATGCAGCAGACATGCAATGATGCAATTACTTGTACTCTGTTCAGAACATCACTGACTCTCTCACGAGATAAGATGCTTAAGTATACTGTGTAGATAATATGCTGTGTAAGATATTATTAACTAAGGCATTTCTGCCCAATGTTGCATATATACAGCAGGGATCAAATGTGCATACTAATGGGATGGGCAAAAATTGGTTAAACATCTTTTAACAAAAGTTCAGAGACCAAAAAATGGGCCAAAAAAGTTCAGAGACCAAAAAAAGAAGGGAAAGACATTATTTCAAAAGTTCCCCCTCCCCCCAAAATTACATAACATGAATAAGTCACTTCACAATAAGTTTTCAGTCCTTAGCACACTTTAATATAGTAAATCATTATTTAGGGATTATTAAATAATGGTAAACAGGTACACATTTTCATAGTGTTGTCATGTGTTGCTTGATTATGGACTTCACAAGTTGTGGTGAGTTTCATTTGATGGCTTTAGAAAAGGACTGGACAAATTCAGTTGGGCCTGTTGTACTCCACATTATGTTATTGCAAATGTACCATAATTCCCATCAACCTGTCACATCTTTCCTCTTGTCCGATCATCCCTTTTCCAAATCTCAAACATGACTTTGCAGCATCCTCAGTACCAAAATCTGAAATATGGATGCTGCCATAGGCAAATACATACAACTTCTGTTCTAGGTAAATGGGCAAAGAAGATACCTAAAGAATCAATTTTGCTGAAGCAAAATCAACATTTTTTCCTACAAAAAGAACTCATGCCTTACAAACCTGGAAGCTTCTATTTATTTAAAATAGATGCAGGATATTGCATATTCAGCTGAGTTTTTACTTGTCTTGGTTGGGGAGGCATTTGCTGTTTGCTCACTGTGCCAAGAACTCCAGCTACTCAATCTTACCTTAGGGACATTCTTACCCTCATCAGTAATGGGATTCAAAGAAATTAACAACCAGTTCTATGCCCATGTGATAGGCATAGATTCAACCGGTTCTATGCCCACTTTTAAATGGCTATTTTTAAACTTTATATGCCCTGTCTCTCGTTAACAACCGGTTCTATAGAGTAGGTGCGAACCTGGTGGAGCCGACCACTGACCCTCATCCCTTAGGGATACTATACTGTTACTGGATGTGGCCCTGATTCTGTTGACTTCCCTTCATAGGTCAGTTTAAAAGAGGTTCTGCCATCTTTTTGATGTTAAGCACCACCAGTTTGGTTCCACTACTGTTCAAGTGGATGCCATCTCTTATAGCAGCTCAGCTTGTTCCAAACATTTCACACTACTCAGCAAATCCAAACCTCTCCACCTAACACTGCTCAGAAACAGAGTCCCCTCAGCACCACTTATCCAGCTCTAAGTGTTGTACAGGTAGCATTTTTGAAACTGCTTGTTTGGAGGTCCTGCTCTTCATGCTACTTAAGACACCTCACTTTGGCTGCAATCCTGAGGACACTTTCCTGGGAGTAAGACCCATGGAACAAAATGTGGCTTACTTTTGAGTAGACATGGTTAGGATTGTGCTCTATGGCTTCTTGTTGCCAAAGTGCCAACTATATTCTCCAATGTTACTGGTCTCACATGTCCTGCTGTTGCCTTCTTCCCAGCCTTTCTGGATGATGCATTATGGCTACAGTGTTTGCACCATCTGACACATCTGTCACAAAAGTATTTCTCCATGTTCCTATTCCTAAAGATTGAATTAATGGAAGCTTTTGTAAAAATGCATGTTAACACAGCAGGACCTATCTGTGCAGTATGGTTCATGAAAAGAAAAGGCAATTGTGAATCATGAAAATGTATAATGCTGGAAAAACATCTTTCATTTTATGAATGGTCTACTATTCACTTGCTCTTGAGTTATAGACTTCTCTCTGGTCTTCTTGCTCTTGAGTTACAGACTGCAGGTATACTTCTTTTCTGTGCAGTTTTTAATGTCACAGAACCATCCTGGATTTTAAGAAACATCTGTTTTAATCTTCAGAGAGCAACTGTTGCAATTGTTTGGGGTTATTTGGATTTAATGCAGTGATTTTCAACTTTTTTCATCTCATGGCACAAAGGCAATGAAATATTCAAACACACCATCAGTTATTCTTACCATTGACAAGGCACACCAGACTGTTCAAATCCCCCAATTTCCCTATTAATGAATGTCAATCCCCAAATTCCCACATCACATCTGAGGACTATTTGCGGCACACCAGTGTGCCATGGCGCACTGGTTGAAAATCACTGATTTAATGGCTGCAGTTGTACTTTTAAACTGCCTTATTACCTGTAAGATGAAGATGCCTTCTTTGTACATTTTGCAGCACATACCACAAAAAGGATTAAAGCATTTTTAAGAGGGTTAATTTAAGAGGTAAAGTTTCATGAGTGCTAATTATAGCTTGCTTAACAGACGATGGCTGCAATCCTGAAGACACTTTCCTGGGTGTAAGACCCATTAAACACAATGGGGCTTACTTTTGAGTAGACATGCTTAGGATTGTGATCTTAGGAACCAATTCTATCCAGCAATGATACACCAGCAATGGGAACTATGGAACTAACATTCCCTATGGGAATATCCTATGGGAACTAACATTCCCTTATCTCACAATACCATAGTGACTGCTTCTCCAACTGAATAATGCAGTGCACACCCTTGGCATGGCTGCATTAACTCTATAAAACTGGATAGGATTTGTCCCTTAGATTTATTATAGATATAGGCTCAAATTGCAAGGAGGGATAAAGGTCATTTTAAACATCACTTCATTAGACCACAGCTATTGGCAGCCTGACTTGACTGGCTCACTAGTAAAAGAATGGCTCAGTCAGGCTTGCAACTGATGAGAAGTGGCAGACAAGTTCTGCACACCACCTTTGTAGGTAGAGATCACTGTCCTACATTGTAGCCAGCCACTGCACCTATTTCTTACCTTCCTGCTTCCATGCTTAGAAAAGGCAAAGGAATAGGAGGTGATGTAATGGGAGAAGTCCTGTATCCTTTTGTTATAATTTATGGCAATCGTCATAATGAAAAAAATCACCAAAATCCAGGAGAAAGTTGAGGTGAGCAGAGCTATTAAAGTTGAATGATTGAGATTTGGAGCACTACATGTTGGGGAAGAAAATCAATCACTCAGCAAGCTGCCAAGTTGTCAAGATCACACATTAATAAATAATTATATAATAATACAGTAATTTATTAATAAACACATTAATAATAAGTGACTTCATCCATGCCCAACAAATCCTATATATACATGAGGATTTACGTATAGGATTTTACATGCATTGGTTCCTTCCCGAGTACAACTCTAATGAAATCGGTAAAATGGAAAATCTCAGACTAAGGTTGCAATCCTATACACACCTAAAAGTAAATCTCATTGAATTCAAGGAGACAGAGCAGAATCCTAACCATGTCTACTCAAAAGTAACCCCTATTGTGTTCAATGGATTTTACTCCCAGGAAAATGCCTTTAGGATTGCAGCCTTCTGTATTGATACATATAGGATTGTACTGTTAAAGATTGCACTGTTAAGAGCTGTATGTAACCAGACATGCATTATTACTGGTAATATTAAAGTACATAAATGAAGCTTGGCTATTTAATGATGTAGATGTTCATATGTATTCATGACTCATATGCATAGTACCATCTATCACAGCTGATAGATTTGTATATAAAAGTGTGGCTTTTAATTGCAACAGTATGTAATTATTTCAGTAATAGGACTGTATTTCAGAGGCCACCTGCTTTATTCATGACAGAATGCTACAACCTACAATCAATTGTGGACTATTAAATCAAAGTCATTTACTTGATGAAAGGCCCTTGAATCTGAAATTTAGAAAATATAAAGTTTAATGCAATGAACAAATACATTTGCTATCTTTTGATACACTGTAAAACTTCACCAACCCAAAATAATTTGATTAAGGATGTCATGATGTTTTACAATTACAAGTTCCAGTTAAGTATTAAAATTATTCTGGAGGACCACTTAATATCCTGCATCATTTAAATTAGACTGAATTGAACATTCAAGGTCCAGGTTGCATGAAAGTATTTGGTTAAGGTCAGTTAAGTACTCATTATATAGGGCTTCACTGACATACAGTGCATAATCATAATAAAAGATTGGGTATAGTGCAGTAAGAATGTCAGATTGGTAGAAAGGAGCCTTAGGTTCAAATTCGGAGGGTGCAATCCTAACCATGTCTACTCAAAAGTAAGCCCCATTGTGTTCAATGGATCTTACTCCCAGGAAAGTGTCTTTAGGATTGCAGCCTAACTCAACTCACTGGGTTAGCCTGGTTAAAGCCTCATCAGGTGGGGATCAAGCCGGGGGGGGGGGGAGAAGGGGACTAATTTCCAATGCCCTGACATGTTCGAGAAAGGGTGAGATTAAAAAAATAAAAAATACCGTAATCAAAAAATTAAATTAATAATTAATAATAATACTAATAAAAATAATTTCAGACATCTCAGTGGTTATTCTAAATTTACTTTTCTCTTGATTCAAGGCCAATGCAATTAACTGAAACATATTACTTAAGTGTAATAGGGAAATACTAAATGGGAATCACTAGCATATTGTCTAGCCTAGACTTTGACAGAAGCCAATCAAATCAAATGCAAAAAAAAAAAATCTGCCATGTCCGAGTTTCTGCTATTAATTCTTAGCATCCTTAGATCACAAATAACAGGCCTTCTGAGATACAGAACAAATAGTGTATCATTCTTTTTTATTTTATATTCAATATTGGAGCAAACATATTAATTATTCAACAGTAATATAGTAAAGGATATAAGTTGTTGGATAATGAGCTTTTCAGGAATAGTACTTCAATCTTGCTATCCACTTGAAATACAAATTATCCATCCCACTCAGAGACACAACTTTCTAGATAATTGCTCCACAACTTCAGTACTGGTAGCCAAGACTCTGAAAATTCCATATACTCAAGATCTACCAAAGCTCATCTACAACACAACAGCTGGAGACTTGCAAATCCTAGCCAGAAGCTATGAAGCCTTTAGTGCCTGCAAATGCTGGTGCAGCCTATTAGTTTCCTTATAGCAATCCTGTACCCTCACATATAGCTCTTTAACCTATAAAGTGAAAATGGTGAATAGAAGTTTGAGCATTTTCAAGAACTGAATTTCAAAACTTATTTTCCAGTCATCCTAGTTATGTCTTTAATTTAACTAGCTATAAACTGTTAAGGGTGTAGGCAAGTGAATGCCTATACCTGGAAACAATGCAGCTAGGATTTGATGAATGCAACCATCCTTTCAAGGAGGCTTTCCTTTCACAGTTCATAACCTGCATAGTAAAAAAAAGTAGGCCTCTGTCAGTCTTGAAAGATTATGGTATCGTGCTTGGCGCTGCATATGCTGCATGCAAAGCACGAAAGCCTGGGTTAGATTTGTTATGGAGGGTATGCTGTTATTCAAGCAGCAAATCCCCTCTCCATGCCACTGAATTAATCCAATGGAAAGGGAGAGCCAATACGATTGTCCAGCTGGCGTCGCAGAGCTGGGCTAAGGACAGGAGCTCACACTGTCTTGTGGGGCCGACCTGGCTCTCGAACCCTGGCCTGCTGGTTAACAGGCATAGCGTCTTAACCACTTGCGCCACCCACAGCCCTTAGAATATAAAAACCACACCTGCTTCTTCCTTCAGATCAACAAATCCTTTCTGATTAGGAAAGCGAGGCAAGAACCATAAACCAGTTAAGCAAACTTAAGCACACTTTTTCCCCCCTTGTGTGTTGCGTATAAAAGTAAGAAGATATATTTACAGCAAAAAAACTGGAAGGTATAAAAATATTTTGCTTATTGTTTCTTTTAGAGAAGCTGCAATGATAATTTCCTTTTGCTCACTGACAGGGAAAGAAACCAATGCATTGATAATTTTGCTATACAGGATGTCAATTTCAGTCCAATGAACACACAAGACATTAGAAATTTAAAGCATCTGGCTGGCTTTATTAGACTGGAAAATTTACAAGCAAAAGAATCAGCGGTAACGGTGAAGCTGCAAGGTATTGCGTCTTCTCCAGGCAGCACGGCGTGAACCACCGATGGTGTGATGGAACTTGTGGCCCTTGCCCAGGCCACGGCTCTTCCTGCCAGCAGATGTCAGCCCGCGCATCTCTCTGTGTTTGTGGACCGGTTTGGTGATCCATTGGGTGTCTGGATTGCGTCTGATAGCCTTGTGGAAAGGATCGATCAGAATGACTTCAAAGAATTTGTATGTGGAGTCTTCACCCACCCAGTAGGAGTTCAGCACTCTGAGGGCTCCACAGTGGCGACCAGCACGCTCCTAAACATGAGAGATTGTATGTAAATAAAAATGGAAAAGTCCAACTAGCAGTTGGCAAAGGACTGATGGCCAAGTGCAAAACTCAGGCATGAAAGGATGCATGAAACAGGTAGATAATATTTAAGAGGTTGAAAAAATTCATTCAGAAGGAATAACTCAACCAATTAAGATTGAAAGGCCTTTTCAGTAGAGAACCACCCTCTGCACACCAGGATGACATACAAGAGTGCAGGAACATAAGCTATAACGTTAGACTCTGTGAACAGCTATAATGAATGCTTCTTTATACTGTGGTAGAAAGCGATGTTTCACACAAGCATTCATTATAGCCTTTCACAGTTACTATATGGCAAAGAAAACCAGAAAATAAGCATGGCTAGATCATGAACGCATGTGCAGCCTCTTAAAGAACATCTCACTGAACAACAATTGCTGAAGTACTATCATTTATGACCAAAAAACACTTTTTGTCAGTAAGTGGTATTTAATAATAATTGCACAAATGCCAAAAGGACACTTCTCCAAGTTTCTAAATGCTGTATGTTATTTAATCTAACATGCCTGAGAAAAATCTACATTTCATGACTATCTGCCACAGACCATTTTTACAGCCCAGTCCAGAGTAACTATGGGAGCTCTTACGTCAGTGTAAGAAAAATTTACTCTGGATTGCTCTATGAATTTCCCATAGGTTTCCACTAGGTGGCGCTGTAACTATGTTGATGTAAGAGCTCCTGTAGTTACTCTGGATTGGGCTGTTTAGCGTTGCTAATAGCTTCTGTGCCAGTAAAGAGAACTCCTACAGGTTGCTGTGCTAGTCATGATTGACTCTAAGGTTATTTGACCGCATGCTGCTTATCAAAGAGTAGGACTAGCCATAGGAAAAAGCCCTGCCATAGGAAAAGCTCTGCTGAATCAAGCCATAGTTCCATCTTGTCCAGCATCCCATTTCTCCCACAATGGACCACCACCATCTATCTGCCTCTAGAAAACCCACAAGCCTAAGAAAAAAGACATGCTAATTATTACATTCTCAAGAGTATAATTACAAAATTAAAAATTACAGAGTATTTTGTATACTCCATATACAATTACAGAGTATCAAGTGTAATATACAAAATATTTGGAAATAGATTAAATATAAAAGGATTTATGACAGCTGTAAAGTTCACAAAAGGCACTCACCTCTGCTACAGACTGTAGACTCCGGGCAAATTTCAGCTGGTTGACACCATGATGCACAGGTTTACCGTAAGTAGCACCCTTAGGGACAGGGCGTTTGCGGCCACCACGGCGCACTCGAATACGATAGATGACATAACCTATGATACAGGTAGATGCATGAAAACAGTGAAATAGAAATTTTAAAGCAAAAAGAATGCTATCTAATACTTAATTTTTGAGACTACTGGAGGTAGATTTGGAACATACATTCTCAAACTGTGTAAATAGTAGGCGCAAGTCTTGCGCCCAAGACATGCTTTGAGGTGTCTTCTTTTTCAGACACATTTCCCCACAGGCTGATATCTCAGAAATTCTCTTGTAACTCAAGAGTCCTTATCTTTGTATTAAACCAGAAGTGTTCTACAATCAAATTAAACAAGCGCAGACAGTAGTGATCATTGCACATACTGCCATATAAAAATTTTACTAATGGCATTTTTATCATTTCCAAGAAAGAAGTTCAAGCATCCTATATGCTTTATCCTCTGCCTTTTTATTCTTACAATAACCATGCAAATTAAGTTGGACAGAGAGTTGCTCAAAGTCACCTTTTGAGTTACATGGCCAAACAGACTTCAACTGAGGGGATCTCCATGACTAGTTTGAGTAATCATTACAGTACACTAGTTGCCACATGCACCATGCAGAAGACCAACGAACAAAGAAAACTGACTTTTTCATATATACCGTAAGTTCCAGTTACCTTGTTTAGCCTTATATCCCAGCCTGCGGGCTTTGTCTGGTCTAGTTGGACGGGGAGCTCTATGGAGGGCAGACAACTGGCGATACTGCCAGCAGCGAACTCGCAGGAGGAAACGCATCACATCTGACTGTTTCTTCCTCCATAGTTCTTGGATATATCTGTAGGCACCCATCCTCGCTTAACTGCTAAAAGAGGCGTATGTTTATGTCATTTGTTGTTTCTGTAACCCTTAGATGCCCATCCGGATCCAGAGTCCGGAAATGCAAATTTATGCAAATTGGGCTATTTTTAGATGGGCATCTAAGGTTTAAATATACTAATTAAAAACATTCACCAAAGACACAAGCAATAATATTTTTCAGTTTCCAATTATAGTTTTAATAATTCTCCAAGTACATTTCTTAAACTGTAGCTCCTCAACTTTAATTTGAAGTTAAAATTCAAATTAATTCAAATTTGAAGTTAAAATTCAAATTACAATCTGAATTATAATCTTATTCAGTACGTATGGCAGTGACGTTCAACCGTTTTCATCTCACGGCACACTTAACAAGGCACTGAAATTGTCAATGCACACCATCAATTGTTTTTATCAACTGACAAGGCACACCAGACTGTTCAAATACCCCAATTTTCCTATTAATGAACATCAATCTCCAAATTCCCGTGGATTCCAAACCTGAGAACTATTTGCAGCACACCAGTGTGCCACAGTACACTGGTTAAAAATCACTGCCATTTAGCATAAGGGACCACTGTGCCGGATTTTGGTAAAAGCAAACCATTAACAAGTCATTACATACAAAAATAAACAAAATCCTATTCTAAGGAGGTATAACACAAGGGGGGAGGGAGGGAACATTCATTACATTTAAAATTCTGTTACAAGGTCAAATAACTCAAAAAACTTGAGAATTTAGTGTTGCATTGGCTTGAAAAGCAGTGAGGAGCACTGCATGATAAAGTAAGATTTATAGAGCACAATCCTAACCATGTCTACTTAAAAGTAAGCCCCATTGTGTTCAGTGGGTCTTACTCCAAGGAAAGTGTCTTTAGGATTGTAACCATAGATGAAAATACTATAGCATGTTCTGGTTCAAGAGTCCATTTCACTACTACACTCTTTATGTAGTACACTCTTTACTATTACACTTATGACAGACAAAACAGAGCTGAAAAGAACACACTACTCTGAATAACCACAATTACAATGTGTGCAACACATGTTGCAGCCAAAGTCATGGTTAAATAATAACTTTGCACAGAGCTTTGCACTGGGAAAGGTCTCTGCCCCATATAAATACATGCACGCATGAGTAAATAATGCAAATGATTATTACTTATAAATAGGTATTCCTTTCTGTATCTCTTTTTTTAAGGTCTGTTACATCTAGGCAGGTTTCAATAGTGCTGTCATCTTAAATGTGGGTCCCAGAGCTAAGATATGGGAACCATATGGGATAGAGATATGGGAACCAGATATAGGAATGCCTTATAGCATTCAAACTGCATCCCATTTTCACACCAACCCACAAATGCCCCCACTCCCTAAAATATCATCTCCATACCCAACCCGTAAAGTCATGGATCAAGAGTCCTAGTTGCACTAACCATTAATTTATACATGCTTGGAACCCAATCCTATGCATGTCTACTCAGAAGTAAGTTCCACTATGGCCAAGAGGGTCTTGTTCAGGGTGACCATACATAACTGTAAAAGATAACAAGCATCCTCCAAAACATAGGACACCTAAAACAAATGTATAGCAGGGCAAAATAAAAGGTAGAAACACTCATGTTTTCATAAAATTAAACTATGAGCACGTTTCTAACCCTGTCTACTCAGAAGTTAGTCTCATTGTGTTAAATGGGTCTTACACCCAGGAAAATGTGTTTAGGATTGCTGCCTATATTACTATTAAATTTAAAACCACTGTACTACACATACCCCCAAATCCAGAATAGCTACGGAGCACGTAAGAGACCTTACGTGCACTTGTAGTTACTGCACCACCTAGTGAAAACCTATGGGAAATTCATATTGCAATCCAGAGTAAAATTGTTCTTACACCTGAACAAGGACTCCCTGCAGTCACTCTGGATTTTGACCATAGTTTAATTACAAGAAGGCTACATGGTTTCCACTGACAAGAAAAAGGAGGACATTTTCCAGGACAGAAGGCTAAAATCCAGGACTTGTCCTGGAAAGGGGGTCCTATGGTCACCCTGGCCTTACTCCAAGGTAAGTGTGGTTAGGATTGCAACCTTACTTACTTCACAAGCCTATGAACAGCCAACCTTAACAACGCTTTCCTGGGCATAAGCACCACTGACTCTAATGGGAGTTACTCCTAAGTAGACATGCACAAGATTGGGGTCTAAATGTGTTGCTCAGTTGAACAGGCTCTGATAAATGACTCCATTGAATTACATGGGGAAGTTGGCGTAACCCCCCTTTAGGTCCTCCTTCCCTGCTTCTCCCCTTTGGTGGAACTGTATGGCTGGCTGGCTTGAGGCCTACAGGCCCAGGCCAGCCTCTCAAGCAGGGGCCCAACATTCCCCCTCCTCGCCCCTTCACAGCCCCCAAAAGCCACCCCCCTTTTCCCCTAGGCTCCCCCCATAACACTGCCCCCCAACCAGACCCACAGAGGTCCCCCCAACCGAGGATGGCAACGGATTGCAGCAGCACCAACCACCCCACCACCAACCTCACCTGGAGGCGCCCAGAGCCGGAAAGGAAGAGGCCTGATTCCCCACAATGCTTTGCGACGTTTGGGGAAGGCATTAAAAAATGCCCATCCGCTGATGCATGCTGGGAAGTGTAGTTCATCCATTCATTCAATCCTTTGTAGGTTGTGGTGGTGTCTTTCTTGCAGGTGCTTCTTTCTTCATTGACTTTCTCCAGGAATCTTTTTATCAGGGTGACCATCTGTGCACTTTTATCCCCAGGACATGTCCTGGATTTTAGACTTGTGTCCTGGGAAAAAAATTTAAGTGTACTCTTTTCCTTTGTAAGCAGGCAGCATATACATTTTTTTGGTAATTTAAATATTTTTTGTTATTTTTTTAAAAACAAAAAAATTTTTTTAGAATTTTCTTTTAAATAAATTTATTAATAATTGGAATTATTTTAATTTTGTAATTTTATTTTGTAATATAATGTGTAAAAATATTTAATTACATATTTAATTAAAATAAAATATTACAATTGTGACTGCAATCCTGAAGACACTTTCCAGGGAGTAAGAACCATTGAACACAATGAAACTTACTTTTGAGTAGACATGGTTAGGATTGTGCTACTTTTGAGTAGACATGGTTAGGATTGTGCTCATAAAATTACATTTAGAGCACAATCCTAACTATGGCTGCAATCCTAAAGACACTTTCCTGGGAGTAAGAAGACCCACTGAACACAATGGGGCTTACTTTTGAGTAGACATGGTTAGGATTGTGCTCTAGAGCAGCCTAACTTTGGCTGCAATCCTAAAACACTTTCCTGGGAGTAAGACCCATTGAACAAGATAGGACTTACTTTTGAGTAGACATGGTTAGGATTGTGTTCTGCACAATTAGATTACATATAAAACACAATCCTAACCATGTCTACTCAAAAGTAAGGCCTCCTGTGTTCCATGGGTCTTACTCCCAGGAAAGTGTATTCAGGATTGCAGCCATCATCACTCTGACCGTATTTATATAACACCTTTTACTGAAAGTTCACAAAGTGGTTTACAGAGAAAATGAAATAAGTAATTTATTACATACAATTTATTGATTTTAAATGTGATAATAAATAATATAGTGCTTAAACTATGCACATACAAGCAATATATATGAATGTTTTTAGCTTTTATTTTGTCATGTCCTACATTTTTCTTTGGTGTCCTACATTTTGGGAGGCCTACATTTTTTGTTATATGGCATATGGTCATCCTGCTTGTTATGCATCTTGAAGCTCATATTCTCTGTTGCAATTATGGACTTTTTGGCTACTAAAATTGGGAGCATTAGGACAGACAAAAGGAAATATTAATTTACCCAGTGTGTGATTAGCCTGTGGAACTCCTTGCTGAAGGATGTGGTGATGGCATCTGGCCTAGATGCCTTTAAAAGTGGGGTTGGGCAGATTTCTGGAGAAAAAGTCCATCACCAGATACAAGCCATGATGGATATGTGCATCCTCTGATTTTAGAAGGCAGCTACCAAAGAAGGAATTGTGCAAAGGAAGGCACAAGGATGTTGTCTCTTGTTGTCTGGTGTGAAGGGTGACCATATGTCATAACCGAAAAAGAGGATCATAAAGAGGACAAAATACAAAAATGTAGGACACACAAGAAATATGTAGCATACGACAAAAAGATTTTAAAACCCTCGTATATATTGCTTATATGTTGTTAATATAAAACATTATATTATTAAATTTGAAACGATTACCTAGAATTTATTATGAATTATAAGAAAGCTCCATGCCATCTGTTCACAAGGAAAAGGAAGACAGTCAAGATTTATTTCCAGGACACAAGGCAAAAAAGAGGACATGTCCTGGAAAAAGTAGACATATGATCAACCTGCTTGGATGCTGCCTGAGGTATCAGGTTGGTGACTTTCATACAAGGAGCTGGACTGACTAGATGAGCCTTTGGCTGGATCCATTAGGGATGTTCTCTAGCAGTGATCCAACTGGATCTTCTCCAGAAAAAGATCTACCAGGGATCTTCTTCTGTATTTTGAGGCTGGTGCACTCTGGACATGTACAGGGGCACATTCATCATTTGTGTTTAGGTTACTCTAAAGTTAAGACTAGGCATGAAGAATCAGATTTTGATGTATGTACAAGCTGTACTTAAGTCAGAATAAACAGCAGCAGTTCATCTTTGTCGTAAGATCTGGGTGACCAAAAACTTTCATTTTATTTGTTTGTTTGTTTGTTTACGTATTTATTTTCTTCCTTCTAAGGCGCTCACAACAGTTACTCCTTCAGCAAGGCTATGAGGCTGCCTGAAATGGTCACGTCAAGCAGCAGGTTGATGGGGATCTCTCAAGTCTAGTGCTACCCAAAGTGGGGATCGAGACTCCCTTGGGGTCACAACCTTGGATCAAGTGGGCTGAGAGAGGGTTCTTGTAATCTGGTGCTGGGATTTTCTGGGAGAAAGTCTCATTGAACACAATGGGACCTGCTACTGAGTAGACATGCTTTGGAATAACAATGATGTCACATCCAGGTAAATTTGACACAGGGTCCTGGACAGATTTTTAAGTTTGAAAGGAGTTATGGCTGAAATGCCTGAGTACCATTACTCAAGTCCATCATTTTCACTGCCTACTCTATTACCTCTCTCTCTGAATTGGAAAAGGAGTAGTCTGGAATGGAACAGAAGTAGGGTGCGGAGGAGGACATTTCCTTTTCTTTTCTACTTCCTTTTTTCCAGTCCAGAGTGGGAGCATCAGAGCATGGACATCACTAGGTAAAGGTAAAGAAATCATATGGCATGTCACCTTAGACTCTAAGAGGTCTTGATCTAAAGTTGTCCTATAACCCCCACCAAATGCTACCTCTGTTTACCCTCACAACAACCCTGTGAGGTAGGAATAATGTGAATGTGCTTGGTTGACTAATGAGTTCTATGGATGGGGATTTGAATGCTTTACCACTGACCTCATGAAGATATCCTAAAGTGATAGATGTCTGTGGTGTTTGAACAGGGTTTTCTTGGTCCACTTGAATCTCCTGCAAGAAGATGGGGAAGGGCTACAAGGTGGTTGTTTGCGGCATGGCGTCGGTGGGGAAGACGGCCATTTTGGAGCAAGTCATCTATGGTAATCACATTGTCGGTGAGAAATCAATTTTCTTATTTTCTTTTGTTTTCTGAAAATATCTATCAGATGGATGCTTTCCGAGTAAACAAATGTCAACGTGATGACAATGGTATTCATAAAATTATTATTTGTGTTGATAGAGAGGAGGGTGAAAACTCATTTCATGCAGTGCGCCAAATAGCATTCCTGGCACCTGCTGAGGGCCCAAGGCAGGTGATGGCCAGAAATAAGTACTTTGTTCTCACATAGCACTCATCATCTGCAAATGACAGAACAGAAAATGTGCACATCTTGTTCACATTTTCAAGATATGAGAGCCGAAGTATCATGCTGGGAGAGCCAATTATAATGTGGGCTGGATAAATTGCTTCCTAGGGCCTGTTCGGACTACGGGTCTTATATTTGACACTCCTGATTTAGAGGAAAGGTCTAGTGTTGATAGCTTTGGTTTGGTAAGACTGGTAGATAAGAATGTAATCTTTGCTCTCCAATTCTGCCCAGTTAGATGCTTACCCATCTTAATTTCTTTAATTGTTTTTCTAAATACTTTCACAAAAAAGGACTTAAACTTCTATCCCAGTGATGATTCCTAGGGCCGGGATGATAGTGTATCACAATAGTGTATCACAATAGTGTATCACAATATCCTGGCAGATCTCTGGATCATTTTCAGTAGATCAGCAATGATTTTTGATCTCCAGTTGTAGAGTAATAACAAAATCAATGCATATATCAATATGCGTTATACAGTGCATTTATCTGAATGACTGTAAACTGTAACTACATTAAGATATCAGTGCCTCATAAGACACTACTTGCATAGCTATATCATTATGCAGACATTATTTTTGGCAAACTGGGAACTCAACATACTCTCTTTTTTGCACTGCTGGATATATTAATTACATGTTGTGTATGATTGCAGAACATTTGCTTTTTAAATGTGTAATAGAGGTCTGTAACCAGAAATAATCTAATTTCTGGCATTTTGAAGTAGCATTGGGTCTTGAGATGCATCTCTAACAAGTCATTAATTTAGGGTGCAATCCAGAGTAACTACGGGGAGTCCTTACTCCAGAGTAAGAACAAGTTACTCTGGATTGCAATATGAATTTCCCATAGGTTTTCACTTGGTGGTGCAGTAACTACGGGTGCACATAATGTCTCTTACATGCGCCCATAGTTACTCTGGATTGTAGCCTTACCTGCTGAATTTCTGCCTATGTGCACCTTTCTTCAGGCCAATGTTGAGCTGAAAGACCAAAGCAAAAAGAGTGTGCACTGACTCTAATTTGTAAAGCCAGCTATGAAACTGAACAAACTAATGTGTAAAGATGGCTATGAAACTTGTATGGTGTGGAAATTCAGGTGACTAAAATACCATTATTTCAAATTACAAGGGACTGCAAGGGAAAATTGTAAATACTTTAACTAGTAGTGTTTGATCTTAAACTGAACGATTTAAAAAAAAATTTTCTTATGGCTTAGACAACTTGTGTCATCAAATATTGAGGAAAATAAGATGGATTATCACAAATTATACCACGGTTGAATCCTGTGTCTTGAGTGTTACTGTTATTTTCAGGAATTATTCTCTCCTTTTGCAAAATCTTAGGAGCAGAATACATAGCAACCATAGAAGATGTATACGTGGCTCTGGCCGAAACGGATCGTGGAGTGAAGGAACAACTACGTCTGTACGACACTAAGGGTGTGCAAGGAGGAGAGGAATTCCCCAAACATTACTTCTCTCTCGCAGATGGTTTTATTCTGGTGTATGCTGTGAATAGCCTGGAATCCTTCCAGAGTGTTGATAAGCTTAAAAAGGAGATTGACAAGTACAGAGAGAAAAAGGAGGTAACAACCTATATCTTGTGAGTCTTCAGTCATAACTGATAGCCATAACATAGTCTAGGAAGGAAAATGCCCATGATCCTATTAGTAGGTTCCCCAAAATAATTAGGTGGCAGATCATGCAGTTTGGTATGTGGCAAAGCTGTGATACGAAGTGACCGCTAGAGAAAAGTCTCTGATAAAAAGCCAAAACTTGGTCATTTGATCTCTTCCCTTTAAATTTTAAAATATCTTTTCAGTACCTCTTCTTTTTTTCTCAGAAGGTATGCATTTCCACCCTCATTCTCAGCCAAGAGCTAACTGGCAACGAGAGTGAAGGCTCATGTTAATATGAATGTCAGTTCAATCCTACTCCCCATTTAGGCCAGCACACATCCCAGTACAACTCACATGTTGGCCTGGGGTGCCACAAAAGTGCCATATGGCACTTTTGTGCCACTTGTAAGGGTGGTTAAGCCAATGCACAGACATGTGTTGACCTCCCCAAGCCATTGTGGGAATGAGTTGCATTGGCCTAAATTGGTTAGAATTGCACTCTGTGAATCTTTCAGTTTGAAAATGAATTGTTTATAAGAGATTCCTAAAACACAGAATATCCCTACAATCCAGAGTAACTACGGGAGCACGTAGGAGACATTACGTGTACCCATAGTTACTGCACCACTTAGTGAAAGCCTATGAGAAATTCATATTGCAATCCAGAGCAAATTGTTCTTACACTGGAGCAAGGACTCCCCGTAGTTACTCTGGATTGCGCCCTTACATGGGTGCATGCATCATCCTTGCTTATCTAATGTATTGTTTTATGGTTTTTATTTTTTATCTTGAATTGTTTTTTTAGAAGGAAAAAGGAGGGATGCACTACACAGTGCTGAGTCATGAGTCTCTTGACACCCTGACTTGATTCAACTCACAAGTCATAACGGACAGATGTCGTGATTAGAACTGAGCTGCTGTAGAATCATTCTTACTCCTCTGAGTATTTATAAGAAACTCGCAGCAAAATGCAGGAACTACACACGCAAAAGCAAGCATGAGCACACACAAACAGGGTCACAAGCACACACAAAAGTGAGTTGGGACTCAAGTCTATTCAAATCACAACTTTTTTGAGTTGTGATCTGAGTTGTGAGTCAGAACTGAGTCAGTGAGGTCCAGTTGCGTGTTTTCGCAATTCAAGTCTTTATTAATCGCGTTCCTGTTGTTGGGAAAATGTACGGTGAGAGTTCCATATGTTGATAATGATAAGTTAGGGGCAATGGGTATTTGAGGGAAATGTGTTTCACTACAACGTGTTTCACTATAGCTATTAAATTTTACCCTTTAGGGATGGGAAATGCTGCAGTGTTTCCTAATAGGATGTTTTAACTCAGCAAGCTGAATGATATTGCCAGCCAGAACACCTGTACTTATGGTCTTTCTGCAATAACATATATTGAGTCCCTAATGGGTCTCTTAACTAAATGCTTCTAACAAAAATGAAAGCACTCATCTGGGGCTTTTAAAATAATGTGTCCATGTAACTGCAGTTATATAATGTTGGCTGTGGCTGGAGCAACCTCTTATATAACACACAAGGCTTGCTGGTTTTATTGATTAGCCAGTTCATTGATTAGCTAGTTTCACTGATAGTGAAAGAAAGCTTTCACTGTCTCTCATAGGCCACAACATATTTGTAATATATTAAGCAATATATTCAGCAAATATAATAAGCATAAGCCACCACATGCTTGTAATGTATTGTAATGTATTAAGCAAGTATGGCTTGAGATATACAAGCCTGTAGTAAGAAGAAAGTTAATTCTTAGTGTTCTTTTCGAGCACCAGAGCCAATGGTTTGTTCCTTCCCATAAGTCACTTGACCAAACCCTTTGGGACTCGCAGCCCAATCACAGCCCTCCACTTTTGAAAACAATAGAGCCATGCTGACAAGAGTGCAAGTCTGCATCCAATGGTGAGCATGAAAACACTGAACTTGGGTAGGCTTTCTGCCTACCAATGGGTCTCCTTGGACCTGGGCCAGCTATGTAGGTGGCATAAATACAAGGAGAGGGTGGTTTTAAAAATAAGGGATAGGGTTTCAGAGTTACCCTACAATCCAGAGTAACTACGGGAGCACGTAAGAGACATTTACGTCGACGTAGTTATGGCACCACTTACTGAAACCTATGGGAAATTCATATTGCAATCCAGAGTAAATTGTTCTTACCTCAGAGCAAGAACTCCCCATAGTTACTCTGGATTGTGCCCCAAGTCTTCCTCCATACCCTGCAATCTATTCCTTGTCCCATGTCCTGAAACTTCCGCTGCCTTCTTCATCCATAGAATGCCCATGTTGCTGACATGTCAGTGAGCCTGGGCTTTGTGGAAGTAACATACTTGAATGGCCTGGCAACAGCATGATGTTCATGAGCATGATTTTCATGAGCATGATGTCAAACAGCATGATGTTACCAGGAGCATATAAGGAGGTGTGGTTACCAGGTGTGGTCAACCCATGGCACATGTACTCCTAGTGGCATGCAGACATTGAGCACAATCCTTACCATGTCTCCACAGAAGTAACCCTATTGTGTTCAATGTGTCTTACTCCCAGGAAAGTGTCTTTAGGATTGCAGCCATTTTCTAAATGTCATACACACACTCACACGTATAGGTAAATAATTTTAATAAGGGAGCTGAATCACCTAGTTGGGGTGATGAATCTTATCCTGCAGGATCTGGTCTGCTGACAAGGCAGGTGAGCTGCTGTCACGTCAGTGGGAGTGGATGGCTTTGCAGAAGGCCCGTGTGGCATTACGCAAGGGAAATACCAGCTGGCACTTTCAGGTGCTCCACAGCATGGTGGACTGGCACCCTATTGCTGAATCATGTAGCATGTTCAAGATTCTCTAAAATGTGGCACAGACTCACTGTTAATATCAATATTACTATTCAATATTCAATATCATTACTACTCTTGATAGACGCTGTTATAAAAGCCCCCTTAATCAGCTGTGGAAAACAGTGTCAGTGTGGGAATTGTAGACCAGATAGGTCTTTGGTATGATTCAGTGGTGTTTTCCTTCTGTTCCTAGCTGGGATGGTACAATGGAAGCAAACAAAGAAAGGTTGCAAAAAGAAATGGAAAGTGACAGATCTCTTGTTAATTCCCCCATAATGAGCTGCCCCAGTGTTTCGGAGAGCTATATGGATGCAGAAACATAAAGCTGGGGGGATAGAAGCTCTGTGTTTTAACTGGTTCTACCATTTGGAAGGAAGGGAAGGAAAGGAGGGGTCTGGATGCGTCCATCTTCACTTTTTTTCTCTTCTCTCCAAAGAGATGATATGCAAGATTGCATGTGGAGCTCCACCTGCTGCACAGACATGCAACTGGATCAGTATGTTTCTGTGGTTAAAAGCAACAACAGCATTAATAGAATATTAAAAAGCCAACAGGTTTTCATCTGAAGACAGCAACAACGCCTTTGTTTACTACTACACTTATTTCCTAATCTGATTATGTAACTAGTCTCCATAGCGGCTTTGGCAATTTATGATTCAGCTTCCTAACTTATGATACACAGTGTATTGAGGAACCCCACCCGTGTAATGCCTTTTGAATGGGCAAATTGATTCATCTTGCTCTACAGAAAGGTGCCTTGGGGTTCGTCTGTTCCTCCTCCTTCTCATTCGACTGAGATGAATATTAATTACTTCCTTGCTAACAGGAAAAAGAGGCACTTTTCAAGTGGAATTCCTCTTATATTTAGCAGATTTAGCAGTCCCTTTTCATCTCCTTTCCGAGTGGTTTTTTGCTGGTGTCCATGATCTTTTTAGATTGTGAGCTCTTTTGGGAAAGGAAACCCATGGTGACAAGAGGGTTTGCATCACCTGGTGCGGGATGCCATCATTTCACCTCCAATGGATCTTCTCCCACGCAAAGGGCAGAGCAGGACCTGCCTCATTGCATCATTGCTCTGCCTCATTTGTCTTTTGTCTATAACTTTTGATATAATAGAGGTATTTCAATGTGGTTTGTTTCATTGCATTTTGCATGTAACTCTGAGGCTGCAATCCTGTTCACACTTTCCTGGGCGTATGCTCTACTGACTACAGTGGGACTTACTACTGAGTAGATAGGCATAGGATTGGGCTCTGAGGCTCCAATCCTGTTCACACTCTCCTGGGAGTAAGCTCTACTGACTACAATGGGAGTCAACCCTACACCCAGTGCAACTCACCATGTGCGAATCGCACACCCTCCTAACAACACCTCTGCAGGGAACCATTTAGTTATTTTATTTTCCCTGTAAGTGCTTTGTGAACTTTTAAAATAATGATATACTACTACTACTACTACTACTACTACTACTACTACTACTACTACTAATGATGATGATGATGATGATGATGTTTCCTTTTAAAAAAATCTGACAGCAATCTGAAATAATGTTAATTGATGTCAAGTTTGAAAATGCCTTTTAAGATCACAAATGCCTTTTAAAGCAGTCAGCTTAATTTAGTGCAGGTCAGAATCAAATGCGTACACTTTAGAAAGTCAGCTCATGTGAATTTACTGTACTTGGAGCAAAACAATTTTAGTGTTGTTAGATCAGCTGCCTTTTGATGTCTGCGGCAAACTACATAGCAAATCAGCGGATGGGACAACAGATTATCCACATGTTGAACACTTGGTCCAGAAATTGCAAAGTGAAGCAGCAGCAGATAGGTAGACAGATGAAGCTTGCAGTCCTAAAGACCCTTTCCTGGGAGTAAGACCCATTGAACACAATGGGGCTTATTTTTTCGTCAACATAGCTTTACGAAATAGACTGTGCTTTCCAGTGCTGGATATTAAGATGCAGGGGAGGACCTAAAAATGAACTTTCTGAGAGTGTTTATATTTGGAACATTTCTAACAGCGTGTAGGTGGAGCGAAGGCAAGCTTCATGACTAATGGCTGACTTTCCCAAATGTGGGCAGTAGCCTCTTTATGAAGCCACTTGAAGAAATCTTGGTGCTGTTCCATTTTGTCACTCTGGCAGAATACATTAAAGAACATGAGCTGCCTTTATTATAGGCCTATAACGTAAGAATGACTCAGGCTACAATCCAGAGTAACTACGGGACCTTTTACACTGACATAGTTATGGTGCCACCTATGGAAAATGCATAGAGCAATCCAGAGTAAGTGCCTCTTACATCTTTCTGTAGTTACTGTGGATTGTAGGGTCAGATTACTGAACCCTCTGTACCTACCCTCTTCCTCCACTGATCTCCACTGTACTTATGCAGAAGAGGTGTTCAAAAGTGCTTAAAATTCTTATTCCAAAGACTTTCAGTGCAATCTTAAGCATGTCTACTCAGAAGTAAGTCCCATTGTCTTCAACTGTGTTTTCAATTGTGTCTTCAATTGTGTCCCAGGAACGTGTGGTTAGGATTGCAGCCTTAGTGGCATCACATCGGTGGAGGTGCTTGAAATTTGGAAAGGTGAATCAGAGGGACCCCAAACTGAAGAGCTATTGTTGTGGCTCTCTTGACTTCAGTTTTTTTAGAAATTGGGAGGCATGGAGAGGGAAATTATGTGGCTAAAACTGGGAAGAAGATTGACTGATTGATTGATAGATATCCCACCTTTCTCTGCAAAGTGGACTCAAGGTGACTAAACATGGATTAAAAACATAATCAATAAAATATTTTAAAACATTGTTGATGGGGCTTATATATTTCATAAAAGATTCCTCTATATTTTCCCATAAAGTGAGTATTTCTTTACTGCTGCTTTGATAAGGTTTAACTGTTACTGGATGATTATTGTAAGACTATTTTAAGGGTTGCATCATATGGTGGCCTGCAGAAAGAGCAACAAGCCCTTATTCCCTAGGGAAAACTTTGTTCACAGCAGAATGGAAATGTTAGGATACCTCCTATTTTATTAGTCATCTGGGGCACTTTTGATTGGAGAGGAAAGCATTATTAATAAATGAATAAATAAAAGAAAGATAGGGCATCAGGTCAATGTTTGATATGGGAGTGAGAAAGCCAAAGAGAGAAATTAGAGTAGATGGAGATAGAAGACAAAGGTTGCATTCGTGGAAGTGCTGGTGAATTTTAAAAGATCCGTTAATAGAACCAGAGGAAGGACCTAAAGATAGAGGGTCCACAAGAGATTTTTGAGGAATTCTGGTTGGTTGGCAGTTTAATCCAAGGGAATGGGGAAATGGGTGAGTTGTGCTGGCTTAAATTGGTTAAGATTGTGCTCTGGGTCACATAACCCAGGCCCTTAATTGAGCTCTGCCTTACTATAAGAAGTGGATAAAGATTTTTTTGAAATAAGTATTACTTGTAAATTAGTATATTCTTTCTTTCTAGATCTTTTCTTGTCTTGTAAAGCTGGGTGGGTCCCAACAGAGTAGCATTTTAAAAAAAGGATCCCAGTGATAAAAAATTTGAGAACCACTGTGCTGTGTGATTTGGAGTAGACTAGAGGAACGTTGTGCCAGGAGATGGGCAGGAGTTGTGCCTAATTGCACAGTTGTAGAACTGGCTCAGATAAATCTTTGGAACTGTCCCCATGGCATTTATTAAATAATAGATAATTTAAAATGCAAGTGTGAGCAAATTCATTAGAATGCCAAGAACAAAACTGGGCAGGCAGACCTATGACAGTGAATTAGCAAAAAGTTGATTGCAATATTGGATAAGAAAGGTGTAAATTGGATTTAAGAGTATTGCAATATTTGATGAGAAAGATGTGAATTGGATTTTAAGAGAGTTGCAATATAGGATGAGAATGGTTATGGCTTAAGGCTGCCATCCTGATAACACTTTCCTGGGGGTAAGCTCCATTGAACTCAATGAAACTGACTTCTGAATAGACATGAATAGGCTTGCACTGTAAGGCTCTTTGCAGCATCAGATGAATGGAAGGTTCATGAGTACCGTATGGCTTGCAAGTGTCACTTTCTGCTGGTGACAGGAAGAAACAATCCCAAGAAGTAGCCCCAGCAATAATTGGATGTTTTAACTGTAATTTTAAGCTGGACTCACCAGAATGTTTTATTTCATAGAAAGTGTTTTTTAGATATAGAAATGGATCATGCAGGCATGGCAAGAGTTGCTTGTTAACAATAACACCAGACACTAAAACAATCAAGCCTTAAATCAGAAAGTTTAAAGGGTTACTGTTCACATAGTTGCTGGTGTCACAGTGTCCCTTTTAGCGTGTTGACACATTAGTTTAGAACTCTGGTTCACATTAGGACGAATCCCTGTGGATCTCAGGCACACATTCATGCAGATAAACATGTCCTAGTAGTCAAGTACTCGGGGAGAGCAAGTAGTGATTCTTGAGATTGTTTGACACCTCTATTTTGGAAAATTCTGCCAGCTGGAACCAATAAGATTGGTTCGCAAATTGCATATAGAGGCACCTCTAAGTGGCTGTGGATAGAAGAAGAAAGGAACTGTTAGATCTTTATGACTTTGGGCTTTTACAGCTGCTGTCATTTATCTTGATGGCCAATTTGACTATAGTGGTTGAATTACACAGATTTGGAATACACCATATGTAGTTTAACACTGAATTTGAACTAAGAATATTGTTCAGCTTACCGGGCATGTTTATACAGACGGAAGTCGGGCAGGCTTAAAACAGGCAGAAGCACCTCTAATGTTTGCTTGATGCAAAATGAGAACTGTGGGGTCACAGTCCAACATAATGCTGAGCAACTAAAAATCCAATGGACTTTATATGCAGGTTTTTTTCTGGGAGTACTCATGGAATACCGGCATCTTTTTTCACCTGCCCCCCAGCAGCTAATAGTCATATGGGGATGAGTAGCTATACCACTGTGATGAGTACCAGCTCCTTTCCCCCACCCCCCAGAAAAAGCACTGCTTATATATGTTAATTTATCTTGTTTATGGTAGTCCAGGTACAGCTGCCTGCTGAAACATCCGTTATGTCATGTTTTGGAGAATAGGAAGAGTTATGTTTAAGTATTTAAGTCTGTAGCTGGATGTTACTGATTGCTGTTTACATATGGATGATGATGATGATATTGCTGATGATGATATTTTGCATGTTTTTCTCAGTATGGAGTATGGCAATGAAAACATTTTCATACTGTTTTGAAGATCGTGTTTCTCAATCATGCTGAGGCTGGACTTTAATCTAAGCATAACGCTGTCTTAACACTGCATGACTTTTCTCTGATCCATTTTAATGATGGAAAGTATAGATGTGCTGGTTTTTAGAGTCAGACCACTGATTCATTAAACCCAAAGCTGTCTTGTTCTGAATGGTAATCCAAAATCTCAGAATCAGGTCCTTCCAAACTCTATTAGGAAATCCTTGACTGAAGATGCAGAGATGATGCAGCTGGAAGACTGAGATGCTTTTTCTAGTACAAATAACCTCTCCAAAGAGCTATGGGAAGTGTATATTCACTGATGGTACTCAGGTGCCCTAGTAAAACATATTTGTAGGGAGCCCCCACTTTCTTACGATCCTCTCTTCCAATACCTTTCATACCCAGAACTCATTCATTCAACACATATTCTGCTCTTTCCACCTTTTTCTGCTGTTCTAAAGGCCAAAATTGCCCATCCCCAGGTTGTAGTTCCTAGTCTAATCCCATTCCTGAAGAGTTAATAAGAACCCCTTTCAGAAATCTTTGTGTGGCAGGAGGAATTTGCAAGATAAAAGGGGCATTTGCAGTTTATTAGTTAAAAAAGAATTGAAAGCAACATTTATAAACTAAAAAGATTGGGTTCCACTCTTCAACGGTTTTACCTTAGATAGTGCTCCAGCCCCTAATCTGTCCAATAAGTGGGGGTACCTGAACTAAGAACACCATCCTAACCAATTTAGGCTGGCACAATTCACTAGGTCATCACCATGGTGGTGTGGGGAGGTCAGTGCATGTCTGTGCATGCCTATGCCTCCCAGGAGGAGCACAGCACTTTTGCAACACCCCAGGCAAGCATGGGACTTATGCTGCCTTAACTGAGGGGTAAGATTGCAGTCTCAGTCTTTGAATGAACTGCTCAGTTCTGTTTATTATTTTACATATAATAGTTTGGAACTCAGTGATTAAAGGCACTGTGCCTATTGACTTGAAGATCGGCAACTTAGTGGTTGAGACTCGAGTGCTGCACAACGGAGTGAACTCCCATAATTTGTCCCAGCTCCTGCCAACCTAGCAGTTCAAAAGCATGTAAATGCAAGCAGATAAACAGGTACTCCTTGGATGGGAAGGACAAACCCCTGCGATCAGCCAGCCAGGTTTCCCCGATGTCACGGCAAGCATGGTTTGGATGACTCCAATCCTGAACAAGCAGACACCACCACCACATGGGACAAACGCTGAAGAGTTTCCTTTTAAAAAAATAGTTCGCAGCAACGGTTTCCAACATTTGCAACATGGTGCTTGTTCTAGTTTGTTATCTTGCATTTTTTTGTTTTTATTTTATTTTTGGGTAGTCTCTGTTGAATACACTGTTGCCTACAGCGGAAACGAATGCCATATTTACTCAAATCTAATGCACACCTTTCTCGGCCACATTATTGCTGTAATCCTAAAGACACTTTCCTGGGAGTAAGACCCATTTAACATTAGGGCTTACTTCTGAGTAGACATGGTTAGGATTGTGCTCTTAGTCTACAAAATTGGGGTGCACGTTAGATTCGATGGTGCATCAAAGTAAATACGGTATTTTGATTATAAGTACAGGTCTGTATTTAGTTTGACACTCTATTGTAATAAAAAAAGTTACATAAACCCATTGTTGTAGTGCAATTAGGTAAAAATATAACAAACCCATTGTCATATTATTATCATACAACTTTTTGTATGGGGTAAAATTAAATTTTGCACTTGCTTTGCAGCTGTACATTACAATTGCCGGTAAACCATTTTTAAATCTCAAGCCTTTTGAAATAGAGGTGTGCATTAAATTTGATGGTGCATTAGATTCCAGCGAGTAAATACAGGTAAAACCACTGTCTTATCATCATCATTATCATCATCATCATCATCCCGTTTGTTGTTTGGGGCAAAATTTTGCACTTGCTTTGCAACTGTACAATTGCCAGTTAACCTTTTTTAAAAATCTCAAGCCTTTTAAAATAGGGGTGCGCATTAAATTTGATGGTGCATTAGATTCAAGAGAGTGAATACAGGTTAATGTCAAATAAGACTGCAGCAGCAAGATACAACTTGTATTTTACCACTGAGTGCCTCTAATGCTTTTGATCAAGTTTCTTTTTTTCTTTTTTACATTTCAGGGATCAATTGTTGTTTTAGGGAATAAAACGGACCTCATAGGACAAAGAGAAGTGGAGGCTGAGGTTGCACAGCAATGGGCCAAGCTTGAGAAGGTGAAGCTGTGGGAAGTGACTGTGACGGACAGCAAGACTCTGACAGAGCCCTTCATGGTGCTGGCCAGCAAACTCTCCCAAACCCAGAACAAATCAGCCTTTCCTCTTCCTGGCCGGAAGACCAAAGGCAATAATGGTGATGGCTAAAATGTTCTGCCAGCGTTGAGTTGCTCCTTCCTGCTGTGCCATACATTCAGCCCTTCCTTTTGTGCCTCACAGCGCATTAGCAGCGCTTGATGCTCAAGTTGAGAAATTCATGTACGCGGCTTCCCTTTGTTCTCCCTAAAGCAGCTAAAGAGTCTGACTTTTTGAGCCTCTGCATAAAAACATTGAAATGATCAAAGTAGTGTTCTGCGTTTATTGAAATCTTTGTTTCTGTAGGTGTGATACAGCAAACCGTAGCAAAGCTGGGGAAAATGGATCCAAAATGCAGACAGTCCAGATCTGGTTGACAGACTGAAGTCCAACCCAATCTGTGTTTCCCAAATGGCTGCAACAATTTCTGGATAAGAAAATGCAAGGTGAAGACCTAGAAGTGTTTGAGAACATTGCACACATAATTTTCTAGGATACGAGTTCAGTAGGCAAATGACTTCTAAAATGAGGGTGATGTGGCAGTGATCTAGGACCCTGATGGTTCATGTACTTGACCTTCATCTTCTTTTAGCAATGTGATGGCACTACTATGGATACTGCTAGGTTAAGGTAGTGACAATATCATTAGTGTTCTGCCAGCGCAAAGCTGTTCATTTAAGGTAATACAGGGAAGTGGGAAGGTCTCCCAGCGTGCATAAATTTAACACATCAGAGCAAGTGGCTGTTGTTCCCTGCCTGTTTCATCTGGCACGCTTTCTGAGAGAAATATATACAGTGTCCCCAAAAAATGTACTCGCACTTTAACTGGCTGTTACACATACATTAGATTAAAGGGTTTACTGCATATTTACAGGTCTAATAGGATAAATTAACAAAAAGTGATGACATTATTGAGTAGATTAGTCTTTTCCGCAAGTCGTTTACACATTTGTGCGTGTTCGCAAATGTTCAAATTGAGTTCCACCATTTTCCAAGCAAAGGAGTACATTTTTTGTGACACCCTGTAGAAAGTCAGTGCACCAAGTTAAAGAACCATGTGCTTATCTATTTGTCTGTCTACCTAGTCTACCTACAGTATTTATACGTACACATCTAAGCAAACAGGGACTACTGCTTTTTTTTCTTTCCCTAGCCAGCATGGAATTTCTTTCAGATCTATTATTTTCAATAGTATCTATATCAGGTACAGTTCCAACATGCATTACAGAATGATAGTTACCATTCTGTTTGGTTACCCTGGGGTTCTAGGCCTCCTTCAGTACTTCCACTGAAAATACCTCCTCCCACAGTATGGTACTTGAGGCAATTCACCTACTTACCCTTCCTTAGCTATTCTACTGACTATATTTGCACGGTCCAGCCTTAGTCACAGAAGTCAGTATCACTGTACATCTAAACAAACACCTACTTTTTAAGAATTTAAATGCTCAATAAATTGCTTGTAAAATGTGGGCTCTTAATTCCCAGGCAAACCATACAGCATTTTAAAAACTGAACAAGGTACTATATAATAGGATTTGCTTTAATACCACCTTCTATTTGGTTCTGCCATCTTCCCTCTTTCCTCCCCATCAATTCTAAACTTCTCAATTTTTAGAGAAGGAATTCAGAATGATACATGACCACTTCTACATCATAGTTTTTCCTCCAGTTACTCAGAGGTTGCTTTGCAGCCACTGATGAGATTGTGGTTTTGTCTCTGAAGTGCAAAAAATGCAGAGTCAGTGTTTATTCAGTGTGTGGAGTCAGCGCTCCAGTGGTGGACACAACCTCTGTGTTGAACGATCTTTTAGACCAGGGGTCCTCAAACTTTTTAAACACGGGGCTGGTTCACTGTCCCTCAGACACTGTCGGGGGCCGGAGAGTGAGAGGACTTATGTAGGAAAAAATGTAGGACGTCCTACATTTTAAAAATGTAGGACATGTTAAAATGAAGCAAAAATGCTTGTATTGCTTTCCTGTACTTAATTTCAACACTTTTGAAATAGAAAAACTTTTAACATGCCTGATTCTCACCCAGACATGCAAGACACCCTCAAAGCAGTTTCCAGCAACATGTTACTTCAACATATTTAACATATTTTTCATGTCAGACTTAAGACATGTAATTGTAAGACACCCTCAAAGAAATCTGCAGCAACACAAGGAATGTCAGTGACATGCACTGACACACACCATGCTCTCTCTCTCTCTCTCTCACACACACCCACCCACCCACCCACCCATGTATTCTTACACACACACACAAGCACAAGCTCACCTCAATTCTGAGCTTGCTGTTCAGGAATTTTGCCCAAGCCTATGCATGTCTACTCAGGAGTAAGGCCCATTAGAGTCAGTGGGGCTTACTCCCAGGAAAGTAAGCCCAGCCCCCTGCATGTCTACTCAGAAGGAAGCCCCTGGTAGCTGGGGGGCTGTGAGAGAGTGGCGGGAGGCATGCATGCCAGCCTCAAGCCCCTGGTAACAGGGGCGGCCACGCAAGGGCGGTGAGAGGCACGCGCGCGCCAGCCTGAAGCCCTGGGACGCTCACGAGAGAGCAGCAGGAAGCGTGCACACCAGCCTCAACCCGGGCCCCGGCAGCTGGGGCGGCCGCGCGCTCCAGCCTGAAACCCCTGCTCCAGCTGCACGCGCAACATTTTAAAAAAAATTTTAAGGGCCAGCTTGAAGCTGCCCAAATTCCGGAGCCTGGAGGGGCTCTCTGCACAGGGCTGCCACGACTGGCGGATCTTCGCCGCGGCAGCCTTGAACTGCCCCCAAGTGCCCACAAAGCGCCTCCCTAACCCCCCAAAAGACCGGCGGGCCGGATTGAGGCCTCTGGTGGGCCTGATCCGGCCTGCGGGCCGTAGTTTGAGGATCCCTGTTTTAGACTCTTGTGTCTGGATAACCAGCTGGATTACCTACCATTGAAGTAACTTTAAACATATGTATTGGATTAGTATCCATGTTTTTGCTGTATTTAGAAAGATATAATGAAGGGGAAAGATGTCTACATATTTAAGATGTATTGAACAGCAGCTGCTTTAATCCATAGGTAGTTTGACTCTGCTGAGCTTGCATAGTTTGAAAAAAACTTTTACAGCTCCACTCCTTAAGCCAACTGTTCTGAGTTACATGAAGAGGAAGAAACTGCATGTGTAGCAAGAGTATTGTGACTTTCCTTTTCTAATCATGAAAAAGGAAACAATTCGTTCAACTCCATCACCCTAAGGCTGCAATCCTAACCTCCAGTTAGGCCAGCATAAGTCCTGTCCTGAACTGGGGGTGTCACAAAAGCGCCGTAAGTGCGCCACTCCTGAGAGAGGGTTAGGCCAGTACAGAGACATGCACTTGTCTCCCTACTACACCATAGGAACAGGAAGACCAATGAGTTGTGCCAGCCTACGTTAGGATTGCACCCAAATCCCATACTTAACCCATTTACTGGTTAGGTTCCAATGAGCCGTACATACACTTAAATGTATTTAAATTTATTTAAGTAATTTTATTTATAAATCAAAACAGCCAGTTCTAGCTGGCATAGCACTATTGCTCCTGCTCAAAAGCATCATTATAAGATGCATAGCGTTTGCATGAAATTGTCCAGAGTGTGGACAACCATAACTTGGAGAGTCAGTGTAATTCCTGTAGACAAAAAATTTGGGTCAACTGGGCCAAAGCAGTTGCAATACAAAAGAGTGCTGTCTTAAGACTGTATGGTTCTAATTTTTAGTCACAGCAATAGTAATTAAATTGTAAGATTTAGATTGTAAAAAGCAAACAGAAAAAAAATCTTACTGAGAGTAAATCAGCTACAGGAGCCGTTGATCAAACTCACCTTTAACTTCCCTTCTTACTCAATGGTAATAAAAGGCAGCTGTGTTTTTTGGAGTTGTCTCCATTCAGGGCCTGCTTTTTCTCATAAAGTATTAATACATTACCATCCCTCACAATTGCTCAGCTCTCCCTAAGCCCAATCAGCTTTGGCCATGCTGATTGCTTATTTTCATCCTTTTCCTTCCTCCTGCACCCCCCAAAATTCCCAAATTTTCGGTGTTATCCATTTACTGAGTTGTTTTCCACTGTGATCACAGCAAGGGGTTGCTGTTTCAAAGTTATTGAGCTGTTCAGGTTGTCTCCAAGAACCTTCTGTGGCTTGTTCTGCCAAGATCTTCATAGCTATGCTTACTTCAAAACCCCAATCAAATCAGTTTGTAAATTGGGTGTTCACAAGTCAGAAATATTCTGTATACTGGAGCAATCAAGCAAGACAAATGGGTTTTTTGTACATATTTTTATTAGCACAGTAACAAATGCAGACTTAGGTAGCCCACAACATACAACCAATCCACTGAGTGACTCCTATTCCACGCCTTACAGTTAAACAGCTTAAGGTATTTCACTACAGGATGCCCTAAGTCCCAATTAAAACCTTTATTTTTCCACAAAGGTAAACTTGGCATAGAAAAATTAATACGTGAACTACTTCCCCTTTTCCTCGGTGAGGCAACTCATAGCCGCACCTCCGTGCTCTGTAGCTATGGGATGGCAATTTTTTTAAAAGGATCTGTTAAATACCAAAATCTCTCAACTCCCACGGGGGAAAAATATTCCCGACATCTTTTTACAAAATTAAATCAAAACTAAAAAAAATCACATAGCAAATCTTCTTAAAAGAAGTTTTACATAAATGCCAAATATATGTACCTGTACAAAAATTAAGCTGTTTTCATCTTTTTACCTATCACAAGTAACCCAACATCCTATCCTGCCCGCCCACCCCCTCCAATTGTCAAAGTAGTTTACATTCTTCTTGGTGCTATATCAGAGCTACTATTGCTGAACTAATGACAGTCTTAAAATATGCTATTCCCAATTCTAGCTGTCTACTGTAGCAAGATACCTTAAGTTACAACAACAAAATCTTAGGAAATAAAAGACTGAATAAAATCTGTTATAGAAATACCCTACTCTTTATCAGTTTCTCCCCTTCCCTGTCCCACCCCTTCAAAATCATAAGCAGCTCTTTCCATCACAGACGATTTTAACGCAAGGGTTTCAACAAAATCCAGTTTATGTAGCGTATCTCTTGGTCCACTGTCTGGCCATTCTGTCATGCTCTGCTCTGTTAGTCATATACTGAGTAGCAATACTTCCAACCAGGGGGTCAGCTGCAAACAAATAAAACACATTGCCATGAATTTTAACTGACTTCCAGGGCAGGAGAAGCAGTCTTTAAATACAAGCGAAAGGGATTAGAATTGAGGAGGGTCTCTAAAACACCAATCTGGTGAACTACTGTTGAATTATGAGTGTCAGAGAGTCCTGAAACTTCCATTAATGCCAAGTATTGTACCCGAAGACACAATAGTTCAAATGGGCATCACAGGTTTGACTCAGAGTTGGAAACTTTAACTGCAAAAACCCAAAAACGAAAATTCTGCTATTGCTCACCAGAGTGAGAACACATTAAAGCTTTCACTAAATTGCTTTAAAAAGGACATTATTTAACTATGGCTACAATCCTAAAGACACTTCCCTGGGAGTAAGATCCTCTGAACACAATGGGGCTTTTTTGAGTAGACAAGGTTGGGATTGCAACCTATATGTACTTATTTAATTTAAAAAACACCAGCACCCAGCTAACAGGGAGCCTTAAACCTTATCAATGACCAAGGTTCTCTCTACTACTAACTGATGTGAATCCAGTGCATTAAGTTCTGACAGACAGAAATTCTACTTTATTTAAATTTCAAATTTAAATTTTACTTTATTTAAATTTCAGTTTTCAGTTTCCTTTTTTGTATTCCTTTTAACTGCTTTCCCCCTTGGCTTTGGAAAAGCTTGACACCAGTTGCATTGCAATCTACAGGTCCCAATGGTCAGATGTCCTAGGGTTATAAACCAAGTCAGTACCTTGCAGGATAGTGGAAAGGGGAAATGTGGTGATAGGGGACATAAGAGTTAACGAGAGAAAGTTATAGAAAGGGAATGAGCTGTTGAGCAAGAACAGCAGCAAGGGATCTGGCACTTAAACACAAAGAAATTTTTGCATGTGATTGTATGATTCCAGAGAAGTGTGACTTCTCTGGGTCTATAGTTGTCTGTGCCCTTTGCTTAAGCCCACAGCCAACCAGCAGCTATCGAAACTCCCAGCTGGGTTCTGAAGTATGTTCAGAAAATAGGAAAGGGCTTCTGATTCAAGAGACAATCCTGTTTTGCCACCAGAGACAAGCCATGAAAGTCTAGGAAGATCACATTGGTCTTTGGTGCTCAATATTGCAGGCCGTGTGAATCAGAAAACACACAGTAAAGACTGAAGTACCATAGCCTGATGCTCCACTCCCTTTAAGTTATAGGTGCTGTCTTTTCCATTTTGGGAAACTTACCAGGATTGCAGTCTGTGAGAAGTGAGCAGATGGAGAGAAGAACTTTAGAAATGGTTAATGCTGGACTCCAGTTGTCTTTTAAAATGTCCAGGCAGATCACCCCCTGGCTATTGATGTTACAGTGATAGATTCTCGTTCGAAAAGTAACCTGCAAAGAAATAGAAAAAATACAGAAGGAAATTATTATAGGCTCTCTTGTGTCCCAGTCATTAAGTAACTTATGTCTGTGATTCTACAGACAGACCCTTTGGTACTTTGCGCGTTAGAAATTAAGCACTGGTTTTCTTCAGGCCTATACATAGATTTTGAGTAGCAAATGTCGTATCACCTTAAGGTTTCTGAAAACAAATCCCTCTTTTTGGTTTAGCACTGTTTTAGACATAAGGGTGCACAGAGAGAAACAAGGAATGAAAACAGCAGGAATATCATATTCTATGTCAATACCTTATATTACATCTATATATCCTTTGTTCAAGATGGTTACCAGATTCAAAGCCCTGTCTCAATACATCATTAAATAGAGCAGGGATTTCCAAACCATGGCCAGGGGACAGATGCAGCCCATATTGAGCCTCTGTTCCCCTGTGGCAGCCTCTGACCCCATAGGCCAAACATGACTGGAGCTGTGATGGTGGGGTGGGGAAAATGGGATTCATTTAAGTGTGTGCTTTCTTTCTGTGATGTGTTTATGTTTGCAGAAATCCTGGAAATCTGAGCCTATATATCTATCTATCTATATATATATATATAAAAAGAAAAGTCACTCACTTGCTCGCTCACTTACACACTCACTGACTCATCAACACCCTGCCAAAACCGCTAGGTGTAGAAGCATGAAATTTGGGGTGGGTGTTCCTTCCATGACAGAGGGAGTCACTAAGAACTGGTTTTCAGAAATTCCAACCAGAAGGGGGTGAAATGGGGCGCAACGCGTTTTCCTCCCTATATTTTGCATTGAATAATCAATGACTAATGGATGCTCTGCCCCAACCCCCGGACTTAGAAGCATGAAATTTGGGGAAG
Source organism: Cryptoblepharus egeriae (assembly GCA_030015325.1). NCBI lineage: Eukaryota > Metazoa > Chordata > Lepidosauria > Squamata > Scincidae > Cryptoblepharus > Cryptoblepharus egeriae. The sequence continues at coordinate 37,490,891 of JAREYC010000004.1, read as the reverse complement.
GTGTTCCTTATGTCACATGAACACCCACCAAGAACCAGTGTGGAGAAATGTAACCCTTAAGGGCCTGAAAAAGGGTGCAATGTGTTTTTGTCCTGTATTTAACATGGAACACTGACCAACATCCAGCCAATTTGGTGCTTAGTGCCTGGTGCACTTTGGGGGGGATGTTGTTTGGAGGGATGGGTTGCACTGGGGATGATCCTGCTCATGGGGGCATTGTGTAAGGGGAGCTGATGCTGGACCAATATAAGGGATGCAAAGAGATGAGCATATATAAGCATAGGGATGATTCACATGGGGGTTGATTTGCATGGGCGGTTGATGCGCAGTGGGGGAATGGCGCATGGGGAATTTTACTCCTGCAATGTGGGTACGCTTTCGCTAGCTCATTAATAAGTTCCAACTCTTGTCTGTTTATTTAAATTTTATAATTTAATTTTTTCCAGCCCTTGATACTGTGCCAGGTATTTGATGTGACCTTTTGGCCAAACGACTCATGAACTAGAATAAATCAAAAGTGTAAGATACAGATATCAATGCTTAAAGAAGTTTTGGAACTGCTGATCTAAACCATCTGATAACGTTTTGGGCTAAAAGTATGGTGGGACAAGGATGGAAGGAGTATACACTAATGTACCCAGCATAAGAGGCACATTCAAAGACTATGTAGCAGCAAACACTAAAAGGAGAAACTTTCTATCAATTTAAATTTGTTTATAATCATTAAAAAGCTCCAGTTTAGATAACCTGGCACTTCAAATTGAAGATTGTCCTCTTCTGTGACAATATTGGATTGTTAAAGCATTCTCACATGTCTCTAGTTACTGAATTCAGAAACTTACAAAAAACTCACACAAAACTTCAGAAACTCACAAAAAAGGTTGGATGCTAATAGGAATGACTTTACAATCAGCTGAAATCTCTCTTCTTCGTTAATAAGACCTAATGTCTATGCAATGTTGAGAACCAGGGTGGTGTGAGTAAATTGGGGTTGAACCTAGACCTGAAAGATTCAGGGTCAAATCCTTGTTCAGCCATGAGGCTTCCTGGCTGGCCTTGGCCCAGTCACTATCTCAGTCTCAGTTACCATGCAGGGTTGTTGTGAGAACAAAATGAGAGGTAATGAACCATGTTCGCTACCGAGTCCGTTGGAAGAAAGCTGACATAAAAATTTGAAAAGCAAAAGTCTGGGGATCTGAGGGTGCAATCCTAACTAATTTAGGCCAGCATAACTCACCTAGCATAACTTCCTATGGTGTTGTATGGATGCCAGCACATGCTCTGCCCCTCTCCTGGGGGGGGGGGGGGGGTTTAGGCCAGTGCACAGGCTAGCCTCCCCACACTGGGAAGTTATACCAGGAGAGTTATGCCAGACTAAATTGGTTAGGATTGCACCCTGAAACATTTAAATGGTTCAGTTTCTTGGAATTCATTGCTTACATCATATCTAGTTTGGCTTTCGCACATGTATTTTGAAGCTGAAAAGTAATTTGTGGGTTTTGGAAAGATGACAAAGAATCAAACTTACACAAAGCACAGCCTGTGAACTCTCATGTGTTTGTTTGATCACATCCCAGACCAGGATTGCCTCAATGGGGCATATATAGCCTTAATTCAACATACTGCTTCTAAACCTTCAGGCCATTATTACTGACCAAAAAGTGAGACTGCTAGAAATAGCATCCCAAAAGCAAACGATATATGCTAAAGAATACCTTGCACAAACTTTATGGAGTATGGAATGCCTTTATAGAGTGTTTTTAGTACATCATATTTGCCTGCACATAGCAAATGCTGCGATCTAAAAGTTGACTCCTTTCCTGGTTGGATCACAAAAGGTTATCCCCTTCATTATCCTCTCCTGTCGGCTTTTTGGCTCTTTTTATCTACTAAGCTAGATTTTCAGTAACTCTACACAGCCCTACACATTTCCTCCAAACATTTTGTCCCACTCAAAAGGGATAACATCATGGATTTCCCAAAATCAAGTTTCTCTTCTACTTCAAGTTATTATTTGTTTCCTTCTTTTCTAATTTATCTGTTGACATTGGTATACATAATGGAGAAACAGATACGATAATGGAAACTACAGATACAAAATCTTTGGGAGAAATATAATTTGTACATAAGACGAAGAAATCAAGAGGATTTCTGCTCTGCTGGACACTGGCTGGCTCACAATGGTGAAATGTGAGTGAAGTTCCATTTAATAAGAGCAAACAGACCAGCCAAAGAAGATTGTAGGCTTCTAGAGCACAACTTCAGCCCAGAGGTACTGGGGGAAGATAAAGTTTGAAAGTGCTTCAAAGGGAGTCATTCTAACAAACTTAACTTAAACTGGTATGAAAGACGAATCAAGATCACATGAATGAGAAGGAAAGCAAGATCTATCATTGCTTTTTCAGTTTTTTTTTTCAGTTCTCTTGCCGAACCTAGCAGTTCAAAAGTACATAAATGCAATTAGATAAATGGGTACCACTTCTGTGGGAAGGTAGCAGCATTTTGTGTACCTTTGGCGTTTAGTTATGCAGGCCACTTGACCATAGAGATCTCTTTGGATAAACAACGCTGGCTCTTTGGCCTTGTAATGGTGATGAGCACCACCCTTACAGTCCATCACAACCAGCAGGGCAACTTGTGAGACACCCTTCATGCTTGTGAGTCTTGATATTTTTCTTGCAAAATATTTACTATAAATATTTCATGAAAAATGTTTTCAAAATTACTTCTAAAAGCAACATATTCTAAAAACTAAGAGGATAAAGATGGGGAGCCTCAGCTTCTACTCTCAGAATATCAGCTCTAGGGGTGGTCTGTTCCACAGCAGAATACTGTTCATGTATGGCTTAATAGCTGCTGTACTGGTAAGCTCAATGCCAGATTAAATGAAACCATGAGGATTATAAGTGGTTGTATAAAATCTATCCCTGCTTGTTGGATCTCCGTTTTGAGCCATGTGGCACGACCAGTTATATAAAGGAAAGATGCCTTAATGAAAGAATGTAATAAAATTATGAGCAACCCACTTCTATCTGTGCATGCTGATCTCCCTCATCTATCAACTGGTAAGCTCAAATCTAGCAAGCCCTCTCTGGCAGTCACAGAAAAGCTGTTAAACAACTTTAACATCAATGTCCAATGGTAAGCTAAAAGGGTCAGATATAGACAGACACATGGATGACCCTACACAAAAAGCACCAAGTTTTCACCTACCTCGCCAGCATTGGTCAACTGTGAACAGGGTCTGCACCCAATACAGCATCTACCAGGACTCAGTGTTTAAATGGAGGTTAGTATCTACCCCTCAGTGTGGCTAATGCTCCTCTACAAACCATTGATCACATTGTTTCTGACTGTAAATTGAGAGCTTATATTGGTCCAGTGTCTGATTTTTTCATTGTAGGCCACTCTGTCCTTGAATGGCTGTGTGGACTAGACATTGACATCTGATTTACCTTAACTCCATGTATTTTATTTCATATGCTAAATAACTAAATTTTCATAGAAATATCCATGTTGGCACCAAACTACACAGAAAAACTTTGTGAGCCATCTGATACTAGAGAAGCTTCAGAAATTACAAGAACTTTTTAAAATGACCATCTCATGACCAAAAACAGATCTAGAAAAACTACTATATTAACTCATGATAATTAATAATTTGTTAGTTAATAACAATTATAAGCTATCTAACTATGTACAAATGTGTTCCTGAGACTGCTAGAGATCTTACTATATATGTGTATAAATATTTGCTAGACTCTTCCTAGAAATGGAGTTCCTGTTTCCCCAAACCTTTATAATTATTCCAGTGTACCCAGAAAGCTGAACTGGAGAGCAAGGTGGCAGTTAGGCTTTCCAGGCCATTCAACAGGCTGAAACTGGTTTCACACCATGAGAAAGAGCATGAGAATTACTAGAAAAAGTGGGAATGCCCAGATACAGATACATCAAGATACAGATAAAGAAAAGTGTGACATTTGAATTTGGGTTAAGAAGATCACCTCATACCACTGGCTAGCATCCCAGCTAATAATTTTCTTTGGCAAACTGGAGAAGGGAGCTTTTCTTTTAAGTTTGAAAAAAGTATTCATGACCCACCAAAAGTCAGCTTACAATTTACTCCTGTCTCACAGTTTGGAAAACACTGTTTAAACAATTATATTGAATTAATACCATCTTGTGCATGTCTAAAAAAACACTTCACTTTTAAAGCAAAGGAATGGCGGAAGATGGCTGATTTATGTCAATAATATTGTTATATGCTAAAATCATACTACAACACAGTCCCTTCTCCCCCTGCAATGCACTGAAAAGTGGACATGGCCTTTGATTCTTGCCCTTTACCTTACTGAATCCTGCACATCGTGAGTAATTGCTATAGCAATTACTGAGCTCTATGCAAAATAGTGTAATGTAATTTCATGTTTTAATTTTGTACTTTGGATAATTTACAGTGCTATTACTATTCTAATAATTTTATTACCAGTGAGAGAACTATTATTCTTCCTTTACAGATAATTAGAACAGTTAAGAAACATTAAGTGCTGGATCATTTTGGTAATGGTGATCTGCTGCCCTCCTGTGTCAATTGTCAGTATTACATTAAGTTTACATGGGATGTTTAAAAAGCACTCTGGTATTACTTTCCTTAACATTTAAGATCACAAAAGGACAACTGGGTACTTCACAGCACACTACTTTTAGGTTGCAAAGGCTATTAATTAAGGAATATAATTAGAACTCTAATGCCACCAATGACAAAGGAAACTCTGATTACATTTCCAAAGCAGGACATATCTGTTGTACCTGTATTCCTTTCTATCTCCAAAAACTCTAGCAAGAGCCATCAAATAGGTGTGTATTTTGCTGGTTTGTGTGTGAATGATGGAAGACTAAGACCCATTATCCTAAAGTCAAATTAAGCCCTTTGTGATGGAGCAGTTAAGGTGACTTTCCATAAGATAACACTAGAGCGTGACATAACTGTGTGGATTCGTAACTGCTCTGGATTTTGCCCTAAGGCTGCAATTGTAAAGACACTTTTCTGGTAGCAAGACCCATTGAACATAATGGTGTTTACTTTTGAGTAGACATGGTTAGGATTGTGCTCAAAATCTAGAAAGTAGGAGTAGGAGAGGATAATGAGTAGAGTTCTATCTCTGGAGTAAAATAGCAGAAATTTGTGTGTGTAAAAGTGCATGTATACCTGTGTATATATACTGTATATGTATATCCCAACCTGCCCAAACAGGATGCCTAAAAGGATCATTTCCGTGATATGTGTTCCACTGGTTTAGAATGAGTACACTTAGTTGACTTCTGCCAACACTGGGAATCAGTTACACTATTCAACCTACAACGGTCCAGTCAGTCATCCTAACTGCTGCCTCACAAGTGAAGGTGAATAAAAGAAGCCAATGGATAGGAGCCAAATTGGTAGGATCTCATGTTAGTGTGCATACAGTTCTGTGTACACAAGTAGAAAACTAGGATTTCTTTCTTTCTTTCTCTCTCTCTTTCTTTCTTTCTATGCACACTTGTTTGAGACAAGTAAAGTAAAAGTAATGGCCTGTTGCAATCACACAACCCTTTGCAAAATTATAGTTTGAATCCCACAAGGAATATTTTAAGATTGGAGTAGAATTCAGCACTCACCTTCTTTGCTCTTAGTTAACCACCCTCTCCCCAGCATTATTTCCTTTTAAAAAATATGGCTACCACTGTATGTGCTTATGTTTCATGTGTAGTTTGACACATCCATGACCAAAGAGATGCCAGAAAGTCTCTTGTGATTGCAAAAATCCACCAACATCTGAAGTAGCTTCATACTACTACACAATGTTCCTGTTTCAAGGATGGAAGGAACATACACCAGTGAGCTTGGCTGAAGACGCACACTCAAAAGACTTCAAAATGAAGTCATCTTAACACTTATTTTGCTTGAAACCTATATACACAAAGATAAGCCCGGCTCCCATGCATTATATGTAACCTGAAACGAACTTGGCTTGCATATTATGTCTGGAAAATGTCTCCTAAATCTGGCTGGTCTGAACATTAATGGCACAAATTAATTTTTATAAGCTACAAATGGGGTTACCAGATGTCCAGGAAGTTTGTATCTTATCCAGTCTCCCAGCTAACTTTGATCCTGGACTCCTAATGTCCAAGAATAAAAAGCCTCACTTTGCAAGGATTTCTGGCATGGGAACCCTAATTCCAAGTTCTATCTGTCAGGAGAGCTGTTATTAGTAGAGGGATAAGAATGACAACACATTTTTTCTTCAAGGAAGAGAAGGACATTTCCCTCTATCTATTCCAGGTGATAGCGAAGGGTTCCATAAGTGCAAAGACGTTATCAAAGCAATTTCTGTGGGAATGTCAGTGGTGATGTTTGTATTTATTTAGTCAAGTCATAAGGTTTCTTCCTTTCCAAGTTGCCACAAAAACCTCAGAAAACTATGTAAGCAGAATAAATATAGTCCAGAGCTGCCTGCTTTTTGTTGTCTGTTTCAAACCATCCAGACTTGTAGCTCTCAATAGCAGGAATTGTTCCACTGGAAAAAGAAACACTCAGTATTTTGCCTGCTGTTATTCTTCTGAAAAATAGTGTCATTATTCTTCCGTGCTTATTATACAGAAAACACCTGGTGCTTTTACGAGTATCTCTGAAACTGGATCCAGCCACAATATATAACGTATCTATTCCACTGAAGTAAATGGGTCTCTGTTTGACCCAGAAACTACCCAGGTCATGGTCTCTTCACATTTACGTTAGGGTGGCAAGAGACAAGGACTGCTCTCCCTATTCTCCATGCTATGCAGCAATCTGGATCTACTGGAACGTGCATGCAAATGAAATAAATATGCTTCTCATTTGTGCCTCCACTTGTGATAAGTTTGCTAATCCAGCCTCAACACCTACTTACAACTATGCAAATGTAAGAAGCATAGTTGTGCAGATGATTCCTACAGCATGCATGATGGTTACTGCTAGGAGTCAGAGTGTAAATGTCATGGGATGCCGGTGCAATGGAGCAAAGAAAGTTCAACAAGTCTCTAAAAGAACCACAGTGCAAAAATCAACAGAAAGAAGTCAGCATTAGATCAAATAATGACTATGGTGTAATGCAGAGGTCTCCAAACCCCAGCCTGGGCATCAGATGTGGCCTGTGGCAAGCCTCTAGTCTCCTAGTTGCCTTGGACCCAGCTGACCAAACTGTGATGGGTCCATTTGAATGTGTGCTTTATTTCTGTTTTGTGTGGGTGCTTGTAGGAATCCTGGAAATTTGAGCCCATTTATTTATTAACCTAAATTCCATCTCAACTCTGTTTATTTAAATTTTATATTTAATTTTTTTCCAACCCTTAGCACTGTGCCAGGTTTTTTGTGCGACTCTTTGGCGAAAACATTTGGAGACCTCTGGTATAATGGAATGGGGTCATTCAGGTTTAACTCTTAGCAGGCAGCACATAATGGGGACATCTGACCATGATCAGTCAAATACTTTAAAGAGGAAAGCATAGGTTTTGGGTAGGGATATTAAGAAAGCAGAACCAGCATCACTTCTGACACTTTGCACTTCATTAAAAGAGAGACTCCAGGATCATTCCTCTTCCTCAAAATCCCTGTCTGCTGATGGCATATTAGCTGCAATGATCAGTCACCAAGAATTTCTGTGAACCACATCCAGAAGATGCTTACAGCACTTTCTGAACACAGATGTGCATCAACCAACTGTTCAGATTTATCTGTCAGTCCCACTGACCAGCAAGGATAGAAACCAAGGATTTAAAAACATCTTTAAAGTGGACTTCTGATCTATTTGCTCAAGTGCCAGCTATAACAACTTTCTCATTTTCTAGAATAAAACCTGAATGTAATATAAACATAAAGGTAAAGGTATCTCCAGCAGGTTGTTCTGCTAATTGTGACTGACTAAAGGGTGTGGTGTTTATCCACATTTCTAAGCCAAAGAGCCAGTGTTGTCCAAAGATGCTTCTGTGGTCATGGGGTCAGCACGACTATACACTGTGGCACACTGAGCGCTGTTACCTTCCACCAAGATGGTACCTATTCATCTATTTGCATTTCCATGTTTTCGATCTGCGTGCCACAGCACAGGAGATGCGCATGGGGGGTGTTGTGCACGGGGGGTTGTTGTGCATGGGGGGATATTGCACATGGGGGATGTTGCGCATGGGGTAGATGCACATGGGGGTTGATGTGCATAAAGGGATAGATGTGCAGTGGGGAGATGGTGTACGGGTGAATTTTACTCCCACAATGCGGGTACGTTTTCGCTAGTTTAAACATAAAATCAAGTCAGTGGGATTCTGGATGCATATTTAAAATCTTCTAATCCAGAATCTGTTTCCTCAAGTACAGTTTAACTACTCTTTTATACTCATAAGTGGGATGACCTACGTTGCTGTTTTAGAAAGTAGCTTTTCTGTCAGTTTTTTAAAATAGTGTAACCTCCGTGGAACTGTGCAATTTTGAAGAATAAGCTCTACGTAAATAAGAACAAGCATGTGCAAGTATGGAATATCTAAATATTGATGCAGCAAAAGCCATCTGTGTAAGAGCCTAAGAACCCCACTCTCAAAATAATAAATTAATGTTTCGTTCTGGATATAGTAATATTAATTCAACAACTAATATTTTTTCTGCTTTTTATCAAGAAGATCAACTGACATGCCAAACACAATGTTTAGATTGATTCAGATTTTAAAAGGCTTTCTCCATAAGATAATCCTGTGCTATAATCACTGATTGATTCAGATTTTAAAAAGCTTCCTCCATGATAAGACAATCCTGTGCTATGATCACTGATTAGGTAACTATATTTCAATAGCATTTAAGATTCAGTAGCCTTCCAACAACTTCAGCCTTCCAACCTTCAGCTGTCTAACAAATCCAGGACTGAGGTGAGGCCAGGTTATAGGAAATGCTGGACTATCATGTGGTACCCTCAAGGAATCTGGTGATCCCACTGAGATAGCAATAGGGTCACTACAGTAATATGTTAGTGCCAAGCAATTTGGATTGTCTAAGTGAGTTCCTGAGTCTGTCTCAGCTATTTCCTGAACAGGGGCTGCCAAATCATGAGTCTGCTCCCAACGTAGGAGAGCTTCTAGACATTTTAATGCTGAATAATGCAAATGCTAGACTATCCTATATTATCAGTGTTTTACTGTAGATGTACATAGTTTTCAAGAGTACATTCACAGTTTGTAAAATGAACTTGTAAATACTGTACAGCGGTCTATGGAAAAATTTAGAACACTATTATAAGCAAAAGACCAAATTTCAGAACTTATATTCAAAAGACTTTTTCAGTAAAGTGTAAAAATCAATATGGTTAAATATAAAAGCACATTTGAACAGCACATAGTGGAATAAAATGCATACAAAGGCACTCAAAAGCCATGAGCTATTGCTAATCTTTTAAAGTAATATATCAAATAGTTTGAATCAAAACTGGAACTTTGTCAAGTCTGCTGGTGATATAAACATAGAATCTAACGGAGAGGATGTGTTGACAAATAAGACTGTAGAGAATAAATACTACGCCAAAAAAACTGTGTATAATACTGAAATGGAAGGAAAGTTCCCTGTTTAAATAGGCATCATCTGCCTTTGCTAGCCAAGCAAAATGAAAAAAAAATGTTGAATTAAGTCACCATCTCCCTAAAAAAAAGAACATAGCTATTTTAATGGTGTGGATCCAAGCAGCCCAGGGTAATGGTGTGCTGGCCAGGAAGGGGGTTAGGATCTAGCCTAGGTCAGATAAATAAAAAAGACCCTGGCATATAAATAAAAAAGAACATAGCTATTTTAATGGTGTGGATCCAAGCAGCCCAGGGTAATGGTGTGCTGGCCAGGAAGGGGGTTAGGATCTAGCCTAGGTCAGATAAATAAAAAAGACCCTGGCATATAAATAAAAAAGAACATAGCTATTTTAATGGTGTGGATCCAAGCAGCCCAGGGTAATGGTGTGCTGGCCAGGAAGGGGGTTAGGATCTAGCCTAGGTCAGGCCAATCCCACTCCCTTCTCTGGGTCTGGTCTACCCTTCATCCTCAAAATGCTACCATTCTGATGTTTCACCACCTTCCCCAAGTCTTCCTAAACCAGTATGAACTTAAATTTTGCCAGCCTGGGTGTGGTACTGGGACTTCCAGGAAGCCTACTGCTGGCTGCTTGACTTTAACTTGAACATGCTTAATGGTAAGTTCACAACACCTTTGAAGACAGGGCAAGTCTGATAGGCTGGACTGAAGTGCCAGTTAGATTGAGTAGAGGTCATAAGAGGACAGAAGATCATCAATGAACCAGTGGTACTCAAACTGAGAGAGAGCGAGAGAGCTGGGGAGGAGCTAGAGCAGTGAACAGCGGAGTGCTGCCATATTATGCAGGGTGTGGGGGAGTCTGAGGAGCGGGGGGTGAAGATTGCTTTGTAGACCTCCACAAGACTAAAAAAAGCCTATGGTTGAATCGCACCTCTCCCAATCATACCTCTTTCAACGAATCTATCTCTAATTTTTTTTAAATTCCACTCATGCCCATCACAAAGAAATCCTTTATGTCAGAAACTAATGTTGGTAAAACTACTTTATAACCTACCTTCTAAATCACAGCTCTTGCTCGGTGTTGAAAACGCCTCATAAATTTGGCTCCTCACTCTCTGCTACCTTCTTGGCACATAAACACAACAGGAGTGGGAGAAAGTAAAGAGATCATCTTTACTTTCTCCCACTCCTGTTGTGTTTATGTGTCAAGAAGGTTTAGAACTATATAGATCCCGATCCAGTGAACAGAATATGTTACAGAATATGTTACCCTTACCCACAGTGCTAAGAGAAGATCTGCAAGCATAAGTCATTCGGTAATTAATCTGGGAAAGCCCCAGCTGTTTGCATTATTTGCTTGCATTAGTACATTACACAAATATAGGATCGTGAGTGCATTCATAGAAAGAGAAAGCATTAGGCCACATGGGGACTTTTTGAACATCCACTGCTTGTTAAAAATACAAAATGGAGCAAAACCAAACTGTGGGATGCTTTTCTTACCTTTGGAGGCTTGAAGGGATATTCTGGTGTAAATGTGATGTCAAGGAAGAAAACTCCACCTTCATATACTGAACCTGGAGGTCCTAAAATAGTTGATCTCCACTCATAGATGTTGTCACCTTTGGGGCCAGCACTGTGAAGGAGAGGGGAGGGGAAGGAGACGTTACAGTGATTTGTGCTAATAAGACTCATACATGCAGTACTTCTGAAAAACAAGTAAATTCCTCTGGAAACGTATTTCAGCACAGCACATAAAACTAAACCAGCAAAGTTGGATTGCCAAAACTAACTGTTCAGGGTCAAGGTGAGTTTCTTGGATAATGATGTTAAGGACACAAGAGCTGGGGAGGATTTTGCTCCTCAAGCGGCAATTAAAATTAGTGTACATAAATGTTTCAGTTTCCTACTATCCGGATCTTGACAGATTAGGCTAGAAAGAGAGAACAAGTCAATGAAAGTCCTGTGTGCCAGTTTGCTAACCAATTCTGCAAATAATCCCAATTGCTAAATTATCAGTATTAAAAAAAATATCTTGGGTCAGTTCCAAGACATGTGATGCCTGCTATTTTCCCATCCGCTGCCTTTCCAGACCAGCCAGTCAAAGAGTAAATTGGTTCCTGCTATGTCTTATTTTATGTTTGCGATACAGTGTGGTGCAGTTGTTCTGCCTCCAGGGTGCTGGACCTGGAAGACCTGGGTTCAAATCAATAGACAGCTATAAAAAATTAATGACTAGCCCAAGGATCCCATTTCTCTCTCTGCAAGGACTACCTCACAGGATTGCTGTGAGGATAAAATAAGAAGCATGACCCCTGCACACCACCTTTGAGGGAAGCCGAACAATCTTAACAGTCAGATCTTAAAGGCAAAGAGTTCACTTTATCACAATAGCATGAACAGAACTGTTGTTCCATTTTCTCAGTTAACCAAGTTTATCAGAACTTAGTTAACATTTTTGTTAACTGCTTTGTGAACTTTTTGTTGAAAAGCGGTATATAAATACTGTTGTGCCCTTGCCATTCTGGTAATCAGAAGGCCTGCTTACTGGTTTATTAAATTGAGACACATCGCCTGTAGATATCTGAATCAATAATTCAGCTGGAAATGATTTTCTCAGCATTGAAATAGAGTTCATTGAAATAGGAGATGCTTCGGTTTATCAGTCCTAAAACTGATAAAAAGGCACACAGTTGATAGAGAAAGTAAAAAAAGCAGGAAAGCAGAAGAGAATTATAGGTATTATGTAAACTTTTGGAAACCAGCACAAACGTCAGGTGCTTTAACTTAACAAGATCTTCCTCTATCAAAGTTTCAGACAGTGAAATTAAACTTGGACAGACACACTGATCTCTTTACTTTCCTGTCTATTCCACAGACTCCATAATTCTTCCCAACTCTCTACTAATTGTTTCCCTGCATCCCATATCATATATTTGAATACTTCTCCCTCCGAAGTTACTGTGAGTGTAATGGGCTGTAAAAACACTTTATTTGCATGATCAGCCTGACAGACAGCAGCCTAACAGCGCAATCTTTCTGAGAAAAACACTCTTGAGAGTACCTTTAGCCACCAGTCCAAGGAATTGTTCTAAATGGGATACCAAACTGCTGAAAAATGTCATTACCTCGCCTTGCATTAGGTAACTCTTTCAATGGATCTACCATGTGGAACAAGTACTTGCCATTTGTTTCTATCAGTTTAGTGAGGAACATGAAAGTTTGAATGGTCAGCTGGGAATCGCAATGTGCAAGGGACATGTGCAAAAAAGGAACTTGATTATCTTTAAATGTGGTCATTTTACTCCAAGCCAATTTTCCTTTTAATTTTTGCAACAGTCAGTTAATGACTGCTGACTGAATAGTGCCACTGAAAGGAAAAGGCTGAAGACTCTCTTATATCCAAATTAGAGATATTTATGTATGGTTGTTAGACATAATTCCAAGTTCCAGCCCACTTTGTCTAGTGAAAACTAATATCCTCCCTTTTCAACAAAACACATCTTCATCACATAACGTTACTGGTGCTAACGTGCTTATCCAAAAATGGTAGCATACTAGGAATGTGTGTAGGAATGGTGTAAATTCCATGGAGACACATAAGGCATAAGTACTGCAGACACACTACTCAAATTTCTTTGCAGTCATCTATTTCCTTTGGTATTACAGACAGATGAACGTTGATAAATGCAAAATGAGCTCTTCAGCAACTTCAATTGTTATATAGCTGGTGTCTTGGTATCTGCAAGAATTTGCTCTTGAACCCTGCAGCTAGTGGAAACTATAGATAATGAAACCCATAGTTTTAGTACCTTTAAAACACCAAAGGTGACTACAGCTATGCTCCAGTCACCTTTGGGGGTTTTCCTGAAGCCTCAGATGCCATCTCTGCAGGCTTCAGAATGGGTCCAAAGAACTAAAAAATGCAACTTACGGTGAAGGGAAACTGGAAGTGACTTTTTATCCTTATAAAGCATTCTGAGGTCTGGGGAAACAAGAACCTCAGGAAAGCCAGCACTGGTCACCTTCAGAGGGTTCAAGTCAAGCCAAATCCAGCTCAAAGTGGGTCTAGAAGACCTGAATTAAGCCAGATCCATTGATGAAAAATCTGTGGGTAAATAGGTTTAACCTGTATTCAAGTTGAACATAGCATATTATCACACCTCTATGAAGCTATCGAACACCTGACTACCTTAAAAGTTGGAAATATTACAACAGAAAAAAGAGAAATTATCTATTTAAAAGAAGTGAAAATGCATTTTGGGAGTTGTTAAATGCTTTCTATCCAGCTTGGGAGTTCCTTTTGGAGAACCTTTTCAGATATAATCTTGTGTCTTTTTAACTAGATTCTCTGAAGGCACTGAGTTGCACATGCACCTGGGCATGAATAATGCAATATCCCTTCTTTTGAAGCGTAGTCCTTCCTTTTAAGGGAAACAAATCTTAGGATAATCTGAAAATAGCTTTACATATCATACAGTTCCATCATTGCTACATATTTTTTTATACATAGATTTGACTCAACGCAAATGGCCACTGCAAATGAGAAGAAACGTACTGATCCTGGAGAAGGAAAAAAATTATCCCTTTAAAATCAGTTTTAAAAAACAGCTTTTCTTACTGTTGTAGAGAAGCAATCATTCAAGCAATTATCTCATTCTTCAGCAAAGCAAAGCAAAGGCATAGGGTCCTTTGCATTTCTAATTGCTGTCACTCTACAACAGTAAGAAAGCTGTTTTTAAATAATTGAAAAGGGGCGTACTTTTAATATTTTTAATTTTAATTTTATAATTTTAACTTTTTGATTTTTTTGAACTGCTTTTATGTAACACAATTTTTGATAGCAGCAGTGACTCCCAAAAATCAAACTACTGTATGACCATTTCCCATTAGGAGCAATGGAGGAGCAAGAAACCCAGAAGAGGTTTTCTAAAAATGTATTTTCCCACTTTTTTAAATCCACAGGTTTTTTGTATCCCTTGGAGATTCCAGAATGGAGCCCAGATAGATAACAAGGGACAACCTGTGTGGTTGTGGGTGTGTGCAGTGGTGGGCTTCAGGAGGTTCTCACAGGTTCTACAGAACGCTTTACTAATGAGCACATGGTTCTGAGAACCAGGTTACTAATGGGACACAGAACCTGTTATTAATTTAGGTTATTAGGACATAGAACCTGATGTTAATTTATTTGAATCCCACCACTGGGTGTGTGTATGTTTGTGCATAGATAGATGTTGATGTTGGCAACCTCAAAATGCCAGATGTAGGAGAGAGCACCTGGATGCAAGTTGTTTGTGCTCCCTGAGCCATTTGGTGGGCTGCTGTGTGATACAGGAAGGTGGACTAGATGGGCATTTGGCCTGATGGGCCAGAGGCTCTTCTTATGTTCTGTATTCACCCACTGTATTCACTCCCATACTGTTACACAGTAAGTCTTTGACTTACAAATGAGTTCTGTACCAGAACCTAGTTTGTAAGTTGAAATGTTCATAAGTCCAACACCACTGACTTCAATGCATGTTTCACTGATGTCAGTGCAAGGATGTTCGTATGTACGAAAGTTCGCATCTTCAGTGTTCCTAAGCTGAGGACTTACTGTACTCATGAAAGAGCATTTAGTATTAATTTCTGTTTGAACAAATGAGAGTGCAATCCTGACCAATTTTCCAGCTCTGGGGGTAAGGGTAATGCAACTCTGCTGTAAGGGAACACACGTTGCCTTTCTTTGAGGAGGCCTCCATGACTGCATCCCAACTGTAGGATGCAGCATATACGCCACTGCCACAGTTATGTCGGGCTGGAAGTTTGGTTTGGATTGTGCCCTGAGAAAGCTAACCAGTCCCACCACAGCTTTCCCTAAAGGTCTAACACACATTCCTTGTTGCAGGAGGGTATCCCTGTCATTAAAGCTGCCTGGCCCCAACTGCAAAACTCTGTAGCTTATCTTTGCCCTCACACCAAGAAGTCTTAGCTGGCAACAGCAAGTTCCTGGGGAAGTGACACTCCCTCGAATTCCCCTTCTCCCACAACAGGTTTCATGCTGACAAGCCACAAGCCACAACAGTCTAAATTCTTAGAAGAGTTCAGTGTAATATACAGTGTATCAGAGAAAGCAAACATGTTTTCCATTATTACTCATAGCAGAATGATAAGAAAGCACTCTGGCCAGCCAAGACTAGTCAAGAGGACACCACAGGATCATTTGCAATAAAATGATTTGCTTGAAAATAATAATTAAAAAAGAGGTTTCTTTCCTTAGGTTGCAATCCCAAAGACACTTTCCTGAGTCTAAGACCCACTTACTTTTGAGTAGACATGGTTAGGATTGTCCTCTCTGTCTCTTTTTCAGGTTCAGAATAATCAAAGTAACACTGAAGGGAAAAAACCCACATATATCTCCAGACTGTTCTTCTCTAGCTGCCCAGAGCTGAAATAACAGTCATGTGATGTGTACAACATGAAATAACACAGAGGTGGCAAAACTATGGATGCAATCCAGAGTAACTACAGGGAGTCCTTGCGCTGGTGTAAGAAAAATTTGCTCTGGATTGCAATATGAATTTTCCATACATTTTCACTAGGTGGTGCAGTAACTACGGGTGCATGTAATGTCTCTTACGTGCTCCTGTAGTTACTCTGGGTTGAAGGGTATGACACGCATGTCTGAGGAGACACAATGCAACATTTCGGGTGACACCCCGCGCTCCAACATCCACCAACAACTGTTCATTCATTCATTCCCCCCTTTTTCCATGCCAAAGCACATGCACAGACTCTCTTACAAAGCTTTTTTTTTTTTTTGCCTCACCACAACCCGGTGAGGTAGATGAGTCTGAGAGTGAATGAAGATGCCATCCTATCTGCACTTTCCTGAGAGTAAGCTCCATTGTCTATAATGGGACTTATTCTTGAGGAGGCAGACATAGGAATGGGATAAGCGGCCCAACGGCAGCCAGGATGTTTCATGGCTGAGCGATTATGTACAACTTCATGTTGTTCTTCAACTTTAGATTAACTACAGGTAGGAGTCAGGTGTTAAATTCCTTGAAGCAGAGTAAGGGAGGTGACACTGACAATGGCTGGGGAAGAGGTTGTAAAAAGTAGATGAAGTAGATTTGAAGATATAAAATCAGCTTGGACGACAATCACCCACTCACTCTCTGGGTTGGTTTTGAAACACGAGAAGGAAATTGTGCTTTGAAGCATATAGAGTAACTAGCCCTGTTCCTCTTTTCCTAGCCTGACAGGAGACGATCAATGAAGTAGCCCCTCCGTGTTAATTAAGGAGCAAATCTTTCACACACAATAAAAGCAGCACAGATGTTAAGCACAGCTAACAGAGGCCATGGAATCTAAATGCTCTTAAAGCGGAAACAGAGGAGACAGGACAGCCAAAATTGAATCTACTATTATAATTATCTTCTACACAAAAGGGAACAAAGCCTACAATAAATGGATTTTGAGTGCTATTTACATGCAAGCATTTGTGCTACAACCATACTATAACCACTTTCCAATGATAAACAACAAGGCACAGTAAAAAAATAAAATACCTTCAAAATTTAATCTTGCTGTCAATACAGAAGAAGAATATATTCTGTGCTAGCATTTAAAGAAATCTCATTAAATGGTCAGTAAATGTAAAAGGGATAATAAAAGTAAATTAAAAGTCAATAAAACGTGTGGGAATGAAACAATTTCCTAACAAACGGGGACTGTACTATGAGCTATGCTATAATAAGCAGCTGCTGTGCTCACTGGACTATTAAGGTCTTATTTAACATGTTAGTTATTAAGGCCATGATTCCACATATCTTCATGATTTAAGAGCCCAATCCTAACTAAAGGTTGCCAGTGAGGTGTAGTGATGCTGGAACTATCTGCTGCAGGTAGATAGGCAAGTAAATAGTTTGTTTACTTCATAAAATCTTAGAGTTAGAAGGAACCTAACAGGTCATCTAGTCTGACCCCAACTGTGGCAGGAAATCCTCCTAGAGCATCTCTGACAGGTGCTTGTTGAGCCTTTGCTTGAATAACTCTCCCCAGTGAGGGAGAGTCCACTACCTCTCTAGGGAGACCAAGCATATACAGTGGAGGGAGGGAATGTGCCCTCTCAAAGTGAGTGAGAGGAACCCCCATCCATAAAACAGTCCGTTTTTCAGCCTGACAGTTCTCACTACTATTACTTTTGATGTTCTGGCACCCAAGGCAGCAGGTATCCTACCTTACAGCAAGCTTCTGTTCCCCAACCTTGCAGTCATTCTTTAGGCAACATAAAAAAATTTGCAGCCACCATAGTGATTTGATCCTTGGAATTTTTGAGGCACACTCACAAGTTAACATTGTGAGGGATTTTTAAAAAGTACTTGGGAATGGACCAAGCACACATGTGGACCTGCTGTGAGCCTATGTTTTGGGAGTACACTCACACAGTACAGAGCTCATGTTGTTAATGGGCTGATGGATTCCCAGACTATAAATGTAAAATAAAGGTGCTATTCAACAGTTGCTTTGACGCAGCTTACTGTTTATATGGGCAGTAACAGAGCTAAGACGACATGGATATCAAGAGTTTAAGGAGCCAAAGCACCCCAATTTAAATGCAAGTCCACCATGGATTCAGTGGGTTGCCTCAGACTGGCGTGGAGATCCTCAAGTATGGTTAAGGCAGTGATTTTCAACCTTTTTCATCTCATGGCACACCAACCAGGTCCTAAAATTGTCAGGAAATAACATCAACCTTTGGAGAGTTGACAAGGCACACTATGCTTCTTGTGGAGGTTCAATTCCTCAAAACCCTACTAATTAACGTTTACCTATATATAGCAGGCTTCCGTCACTCTTGAAAGACTATGGTATCGTGCTCGGCGCTGCATACGCTGCATGCAAAGCACGAAAGCCTGGGTTAGATTGTTATGGAGGATAGGCTGTTACCCACGCAGCAAATTCCCCCTCTACTCGCCACTGAATTAGTCCAATAGAAAGGCAGAGCCAATACAATTGGATTCAGCTGGCATTGCAGAGCTGGGCTAAGGACAGGAGCTCACCCTGCCTTGTGGGGATGACCCAGGTCTTGAACCCTGGCCTGCTGGTTAACAAGCACAGTGTCTTAACCACTTGCACCACCTACAGCCCTTATTTACCTATATATATAAAACTGAAAAGTCACTTAGTGACTTACTGACTGACTGACACATCAACACTCAGCCAAAACCGCTGGGCCTAGAAGCGTGAAATTTGGGGAGGGTGTTCCTTCCATGATGGAGCAATCCACTAAGAACCAGTTTTCAGAAATTCTACCTGGAAGGGGGTGAAAAGAGCACAACACATTTTCATCCCTTCCATTTTCATCCCCTCCATTTCATACTTTCCATTGAAGAATTCCTGACTGAGAGACACTCTGCCCCAACCTCTGGACTTAGAATTTGGGGAGGGTGTTCTTTCTGTAATTTGGAGAGGGTGTTCTTTCTGTTACAGGAACACCCACCATGAACCGATTTCTAGAAATTATAACCCCGAAGGGTCTGAAAAGGGGTGCAACACATTTTCGGCCTATACTTAACATTGAAGACTGACTGATCAACATCCAACTGATGCACTGGGAGGAAGGATGCACAGAGGATGATGGTGCACATGGGGGGTTGGTACACATGGGGATACTGCGCATGGCAGATGATTCACAGTTGGGGAGTGTTGTGCATGGGAGGATAATACACAGTGGGGTGTGTTGATGCACTTTGGGGGATAGTGCGCAGTACTCCTGCAACGTGGGTATGTTTTCACTAGTTTATTAAATAAATATTTTGTCCAAACTCCCATGGCACACCTGTGGACCACTCACAGCACACTAGTGTGCCATGGCACACTGGTTGAAAATCAATGGAATATCTGCAGAAACACACAATGTCTAACCCACTTTATCTTGCATACAAATTCTCAGACTGAGATTAACAGTTTTTCTACTGTTTTTTTTCTAATCCACCCTTCAAACTATTGCTTAAAATTGGTAATATTTCAACACTAAAAACTGGCCTGTCATCATAAATAATCTGAATAATCCTTATTGACAATGTAGATAGCAGTGAGCAAGGTAGACCAGTCACCTAATATGGTGGCTTTATACATTAATATGAGATAAGCGACACAACATATAGCAATGTATATACCAGCAGTGTGCTATAGACACACAATTACTATAACCATACATGTAGTTTCACAAGAATTAAACTCTGAATAGTTTCATTTATAAGCAACATGTCATTTGGGGAGTGGGTTCAACAGATTACCTACAAAGACTTTCATGAAAAGGCTAATTCAATAGTACAGTTTTATTGCAAGGTTTCATTTCTAAATCATACTTAAAGGCTTACAAACAGAAGCCTTTTTGCTAGGGAGGTCAGAAGGATGGCTATGTTATTCTCAAGAGTATACAGAAGCTCTACTTAGTCTAGTAATAACCACTTCAATTTACAAGAAAGCCCTCATGAAATGGCTCAGGTGAAATTAATCCATTTTATATGGGTTCAGAAGTTTAAAAAAATCAAACCAAGCAGTTATCTTCCTTAAGGAGTGCCAAATTCTCCAGCAGTGATTAGTTCTAGCCAGCAGTTCTTAACTGTGAGTCTAATTTCTAGTGGGTCCTGCAGGGCCTCAAATGAAAACAGGGGTAAGGTAAAGGTTGTATTGTGTCCCCCCCCCACACACACACACAGGTTGTATTGTTAGTCATGACCGTAAGGTGTGGTGTTCATCCCCATTTCTAAGCCAAAGAACCAGGACTGTCTGAAGACAGCTCATGAGGCCGGCATGACTAAAAGCCAAAGCTAAAAGCTTTCCACCAAGGTGGTACCTATTTATCTATTTGCATTTCCCTACTTTCAAACTGCTAGGCTGGCAAGAGCTGGGAGCTCACTCCTTCTTAACCACTGAGCCAATATAGCCCTAAGGAAACCAGGGGTGATGGAAAGATCAGACAACTAATTGCTTACAGCCTTGAGGTTACTTGAAAAATCAGACACTTGCCAACTGCTAAGCATTCAGCTCCTGTAGTTTACAAGCTTATGCAAATATACGGAGTAAAATGAGTGTCTATATTCTGGTGTGTTTTTTCACAAGTCTATCAAAGACAGGTAGGAAGGGCAGGTGAAGGCAGATGAGGGCAAGTTTTCCTTGTCACATATCTCAGGGTGCACACCTAAACAACTTCCCAGAGCTGATGCAGCCACAAGGTAAGGGAATGAATGTTTATTTACCTTAAGGAGGCCTATTGATCCTACATTAAGAAGGATGTCTGACCCTCCACTACACAGTACAGTGTACATCTCCTTGGCATGCTTGCATCAGCACTGAACAGTTGTATTAAATTGGACCCTAAGCCTCTCAAGCCTTGGGGCTATTCATTAGGCATCCCTCATTATGAAAAATTGATCTAATTTTTTGCAAATAAAATATAACTGTAAATAAATAAAAATATTTCTGTTTCATCTTTTTTTCAAAGTCTCTAAAAGCCAGGTGGGTCCCAAAAGAGTTGTTTTAAAAAGTGGGTCCAGGTGCTAAAAATTTGAAAACCACTACCATGTTCTTGTCTTTTTGTATCTAAAAACAATAGATCAATAATTCCCATTTCTAAATGATAACTCCAAAAGAAAGAAAAACACAACACATTCCTATCTCTCAAGTATCCACCCTGAAAAGATCAATGGAAATATTTGTCACATTTACACAATCTCATTTTCCTTGCAGGTCTTGGTATGTCAGTTACTACGTTTTATCCTATATTTGATCTTACTTCTTTAGAAATCAGTAAATGATGCAGTAATAATGAATTCAGACTCCCGATCGTTTAAAAACACATTTAAATAAAATCATGGCAATACTAAATCAAAGTTCATCTAATCTGCAAAAATAATTAAAAGAAATAGAATTATAGAATTAGACTGCAACAGAACAAAAATGATAAGATGAAAAATACAATCAAGCATGTACTAAGAGCTATATTGAATCTCCATCACATGAGCTATACGATAAATGTGAGCAAAATTCAGTAGAGGCTGTTACTATGAATGCCAGGTTTATATTTTGTTAGCTGTGGACCTAAAAGGCATTAATTGAATGTGTAGTTCAATCCCCATTATATAAATGGAAGGCCTAGAAAAGGCCTATTAAAGTCATATGAATTTTCTGTAGAGAGCAAGAAAAGGCGCACCTCATCCACTGACCATACCACCACTCCCCTTGCATCTAACATTTATCTGCAGATGCAAACAAAGAACAACTGGAATGTTTTCAGGGTTAAAAAGTCATGGAAATAAGTTTTCCACCTTTTCAAGTTTTACACACTGACTTACATGGATACCGGTGATTCATATGTACAGGAGTGCCCCTATATGGTTTTGTTCCAGAATTCCCCATTGTTAAATGAAAATGCAGATACAGGCAAACATTACCCCTCACCCTTCAGAGACCAGTAGAGGCCCTTGGATATCCTTCCTCAGACTGAGCCCTATAGATTTAAAAAAAGTCTCTTCCTGTTTCTCTGTGAAACCAAAACTCACACTTTTGATGTCCAGATGGGAGTGAGGACAGATCACAATTGTCCAGACTTAGGTCTCTATTGAACTTCTGGTATGGATATCTGTCTTAGTTTTTTGTCTGCACTGAGTGGAGCAGAAACATCCCTGGTTCCTATTTAGTTCCAGATATCTTAGATGGTGTTGTTGTTTAGTTAAGTCTTGTCTGACTTCATGACCCCATGGACTGCAGCATGCCAGGCCACCCCATCAAGTCCCACAAATCAGTGAAGCTTGTGATCATAAGCACAGGCAATTTCAAAGTTTATGTGAACTGGTAGGTTTCAATAGTGAAAACTCTTTTTCACACCAGTCAAGTTTGCAAGCCCTCTCTTTGTTGAATAGATTTTAACAAAACCCCAACTATTTGCAAATCTTAGAATGCTTTTGCTTAGATTGCTTTCATTCCCACTTGTTCTACAGATAACACAAAAGCATAATAAGGACAAGAAATACTTGAAGGAGCTTGGTGTGAAATTTCTACTGACAGATAGGCATGCTCAACAAACTTTTAAAATTACAAGTTGCCCCCCATTATCCATGAGGGTTCCATTCCAGAACCCCCCATTGATTTAAAATATCTGTAGATTTTAAAGAGTGAAAAACAGATTTAGTTTCTTCCATTGATTCTCATGAAATAATGTTAAGCACTGATATCCACTTGAATTTGATTCTGGGACTCCCTGCTAATACTTTAAAAATATTTCAAATAAAAACAGTGTAATATAACAAGTATACCCCTGTACATTTCTTTTAAAACAGCTTTTCTTACTGTTATAAAGAGGCAGTCAGAAATTAGAAATGCAAAGGACCATCTATTTTTGCCTGGCTTGCTGAATAATGGAATGATTTTTTTTGCATGATTGTCTCCATAGTAAGAAAAACAGTTTTTTAACCAGTGATTTTAGAGGGGTGCATTTTCCCCCTTCTCTAGGGATTGGCATGTTACTTCTCATTTACCAATATGTGTTGAGCAGTGGTGGGCCTGGCCCAACAACTGGTTCCCCAGAAGTGGGCAGGGCCAGGCTGGGTCAGGGGCAGGGGCTGCAGAGGTTTTTAATTAAAAAAATTAAAAAAATTAAAAAATTAAAATTGACTGTCATGGGACTTACTTCTGAGTAGTCAGGTTGGGCTCTCAGGCTGCAGTGCCAGCCACACTTTCCTGGGAGTAAATCCTATTGACTGTCATGGGACTTACTTCTGAGTAGTCAGGTTGGGCTCTCAGGCTGCAGTGCAAGCCACACTTTCCTGGGAGTAAGTCCTATTGACTGTCATGGGACTTACTTCTGAGTAGTCAGGTTGGGCTCTCAGGCTGCAGTGCAAGCCACTGCAGCTGGCTGCTGGCGTGGCAGTGAAAGGCTCCAGCAGCCAGCCGCTGGCCAGGCATTTTTAAATTTGCCGCTCCAAGCGGCGAGGCGCCCCACAAGCCCCAGCAGCCGGGGAAAGGACGCTCCGGCATTGGGGCTTGTGGGGCGCCTCGCCGCTTGGAGTGGCAAATTTAAAAATGCCTGGCCGGTGGCCGGCTGCTGGAGCCTTTCACTGCCGCGCCAGCGGCCGAACCGGTCTGCCCGATTATGCCCCCCCGCCGCCGCTACCGGATCGGGGATATTTGAACAACAGGTCCCCAGGATCTGGACCAAACCGGCCTGGGCCCACCTGTGGTGTTGAGTCAAATCCATGTATAAAACAAAATCAGTGTATAACAAGGTTGGACCTGTATTTCTAAAATCATACTGAAGAATACAGCAAGGGAAGAAATATTATGAAAGAAAGAAAGAAAGAAAGAAAGAAAGAAAGAAAGAAAGAAAGAAAGAAAGAAAGAAAGATTTCTTTGCATGGCATGTTCCCCTTTGCAATATACTGTAAATACACTGCAACAGGTCCTTTTAAGTCATTGAAGGCAACTGCATTTTTATCTCCAGACTATACGCAGTTGTAATAAAAGGACTTTTTGTTTTTTATGAATCTCACACATATTACATGGTTTTGTGTGATTCTTCCCTGGCATAAAAGTCTGTGTCCTGCAGTCTATTTCCTAAGAAATATCTCCTCAAGGCATCTGGCAAAAATCAAGCTGAATCATATGTAATTAGAACTCTGATTTGGGTAGATATAAAATTTTGCAGAGACCTAGGAGATAATGGTCAATTAGGTTTTAGTTCAGGTATCTTTCAGTGACACTTTAATTGTCAGTAAATAATGGCATTGCATGCTCCATCTTACTGATTAACACAAATAATCTTCTGCAGGATGCCAGCATCCCAGCATCATCGCACCATCAGAGTACAAGTCTATGCAGCTTAATTTTTCAGTAACATGAGGAGAAATAACCCACACATCTAAATTCAAGATATTCATATTTTCAAATAGATATGAAAGTACTGAGTCATCCAACAGAATAACAGCAAATCCGTTCTGAAAGAGTATAGCATCACAGCTAATTAGATTGGCCCTGTCAAGTGACAATGATTGATGGGAGCTTTTCTCATGAGCTGCTCCTTGCATAACCTCAGAGTACCACACCCCTACCATGATCTCCCAAGTCTGACCTGTAATTTTGAATTTGAGTATCCAATAATGATGCAACACCAGAATAATGACTCACGTACACACTTTAGCTTGACAGAACTTTCCTTTCGGTTGTCAAAAGATGAAGAAAATATCCAAAATGGTTTACACCATGGTGCCACCAATTATTACCAGGTCAGCACAGACAGGGTCATGCCCCCACTGCCCAAAGCTGGACCACCCTAGTTTGGAGAATGTATTTCATTGTACTAACTAACATGTGTTAGAGCTCAAGCTTTGGAACAACACAGGTAGGAAATGTTGCTCCACTAACTATTCATGTGCTGCACATCCAGATACAGGCAGACCCACATAAACGACCTTACAAGATTTTGACCTATCTTGCCAGCATTGGTCAACACTTGGGACTGCCAGGACTCATTTTTATATGGGTTCTAATATCTACACCAGTGTGACTACGGTGCTTCTCAACAGACTATTCATCACACTGTGACTGTAAATTAAGAGCTTATACTAATCCAGTGTCTTAATTTTTTCAATGTGGACCACTCTGTTCTTGAATGGTGGATGGAATGGACTTAAACACCTGATTTATCATAAGTCCATGCACTGTATGCCATGCATTCACTTCCTCATTTACTCAATCAATGCATCTGCTCCAAAATTGTTATAGTTTTTGCCTTTTGCCAATTAAACATCCTGAGAAATCCTACTACAATAAGAGAAAATCCATTTCAAAAACCCACTTAAATCTATTTCAATTTAAATGTACTGTGATTACAAAGACAGCAAATAAATCCATGACAAAATGAGTTTTTCCAACACGGCCCCATTCCAAAGGCTTGAGAAGACAGTCTAAAATAATCAATACATGTGCACAAACCTATATAACTACCGTAATGAAAATAAGCTTCAGATTACATATACTACCGGTATATTTCTTCTAGCTTAGAGCCAATCTAAATGTAACGTGGTAGAGGTATGATTGAATCTCTTAATTCCTTTTCCTGTGGCTAAAAGCAACCATCAGGGAGACATTTGGTTTAGAAATGTTTAAGTCTATAATCAGTGCCCTTAATGGTCCGGCCCCACAAGGCGGCTAATAGAGGTGATTTGATCAACTGTTAATTAAATAAATATGATCTGTCCCAAGAGCAAATATTCTTCAATCGCCACAAAACCAAGCAGTTGCCCAGCACGTCCATGCAACATTTTTTTACTTTCATGCAAAACTGGACTTGGGAAATCTTGTGTAGAATTGATAGAAAAGGACCGAAAGCCGTAGCAACCACCTTTTAGTAAAATCCAAAAACAAGAAACAAATGTCAGGTGCATTTCTCTGGCCTCAACTTACTTTAAGTCTCCCCAGATTGTGCTTTTTAAAAAATGCAATCTCTTTCTATTTACTTAATAAGATAAGCACGTTATAGCTACTTTCTACAGCAGCAGCAAATTTTTTTTAAAAGCCTGCTACTCTGACAAGCATCTATTACTCACGAGAATGAGAGGTGCTGTGACAAAACTTGCCTAACAAGTTGCATAACAGCATGTTAATCAGCCAAGTGTTAACACCAATAAAGATTATACTTATCACTAATAAAACCACTGAAGTCATCTACTTTTTGTTGTTGTTTGTGATATGCAAATTTAATTTACATATTTTATATAAATTCTAGGAAATCACAAGCATGGATTCTGACCCACTTTACAACCAAGGATTAAATATCTACTAATTTGAGAAGTCTGTGTGAGCAGATTGCTAGGGAAAGGCTGGATTATCAAGCTATAAAACTGGGTACTCCGTAGCGGATGTTAGGTAGAGGGTTAGGAGAATCAAAGGCTGGTGAAGCTACTGTTAAAAGCTTTTGTCCCAAGGATGGTTCCAAAGGTACTGAAATTTCTTTGCAGTATGGGATTGGGTCTGAAAGTATGATGTTATTGCCTTTACTTGAAAACCTGCATTATGGCAAATGAGCTCCACCATTCTTGTTGCTTAAAATAATGCTGCAGCTCAAGTTACCAGGTCCTTGCTATAATATTTTTGTTGTTAACTAATATGCTTTATTTAACTGCTGAGCTAACAGAAGGTGGGAAAATTAACAATACTTCACAGGCTGTTCAAATTTTGTAGCAGAATATCCTACAGCCTGCCCTCAAAACATCACAAAATATGCATATCAATATAATTAATGTAGACTGGCTTATTTTGCACAAATTTGCTAGACTGATATTCTTCATTCTGAATCTAATTGTTGGGTGTTAAGAGACAAGGGTGGTGCTGGAAAAAATGGGCCCATCAAATTTAGCAGCGACTTTAGAGTAAACAGACATTGGATTAGCTTTCACAATACAAGAAAGATCATATGCACACTATGCCTATGCACAGAAGGTAAAAAACAGCAAGGAATCTCTGAAAGACATAATAAGGGACTCATTTTAAATAATTCATGTCAAAAGGTTGGGCTTGCATAAGGGAACATTGACAAGGCTTGTATTCAGGCCTTTGTTAAACACTGCAATAACAGAGATATTGGATAATCCTCTTGCCACTATAGTGCCTTTGCAAAGAAAACCAGTCTGGAAGTACAGTGAACCGTCAATTTAACAGACTTCAGAAACAAAAGGATGTTTTCTGCTCCATTAAAAACTAGTCATATACATTTTGCACACACGCATCTCTACTAACTTCAATGTACTTGGATTTAACAGCCTTTCAGCATTAACTGACACCCTTTCCTCCCTTTAGTCCATTAAATCAAGCATTTAAGGTACTTTGACCAGGATAACCAAGTATCATAACTGCAAAAGAAGACAAGGTGCAACAAAATGCAGGGTGTCAAAGGAAACTGTAGGACACAACAAAATAAAAGATTAAAACACTCATACAAATTTCATGTGGATAATTTAAACTTTATATTATTACGTTTAAACTACATTACATATAGAAGGCCATGCATAGTCTGCAGGGGAAAGCTCACAGGGAAAAGGAGGACATTTAAGTTCTTTTCCAAGTTGCAAGGCTGAAAAAGAGGATATGTCCAGCAAAGAGAGGATGTCTAGTTACCTTGTTTTTGGTCTATCTGTTGTAAACGTGTGTCTATATATTCAGTTTATTCCCTATTAATTCTTAAGTGATACAGTGATGCCTCACGTAAAGAATGCCTCACGTAAAGTATGTTTCACGTAACAAACAAAAATTTCTCTAGGATTCTGCTTCACGTAAAGAACATGCTTCACGTAAAAAACACATCCGTTGGCAGTTGGGGCAGACGCGCTGGCCGGCAGCCTGTTTAAAAAGCGTCAGAGCTGCCTAGCGCACCTGCCCATAGTGAAAGCAACACTTGCATGCTATTCCTCCTGTGGCCGGGTGTCCGCTGGGCAGAAGGAAAGAAGAGCAGTGAAGAAGAGGGAAGCAGCTCAGGGCTAGCCAGAAGGGAGGGGGGGAGAGAGAGGCTCAGGATGGAGAGAAGGAGAAAGTGGGGAGACATTTTGAAGGGTCTTGGATTGCAGCCTCCTAAATATGTCTTGCAATAGTCCTCTGCCCCCTGATCTTCTAGGCAGGCACAGCCTGACAACATCACTACGTGGATGTAAAGCATGGTGAATGGTCATTAATTTCCTTGTTTTCCTGTCCAAGTCATCCAGTTCCTTTTGTGTCCAGTTCACAATGCCAGCAGTATACCTAACTACAGGTATGGCCCAGGTATTTATAGCCTTTATAATGTTGCCACCATACAATTTGCTCTTCAAAATTTTTCTAACCCTTTGTATGTATTCTTTGCTGACCACAGTTTTTACATGCCCATGCTTGATATTGTCCAGCTGCAGTATGCCCAGATATTTGTAGGCTTCGGGCTGGTGGCATTTAATGGTTTGACCATTCGGCATTTCAATGCCATCACTTTCCGTGATCTTCCCTTTCTTTAGTGCCACTGTGGCACATTTTTATTATTATTATCTGTTAGTCCCATGTGGTGGCAGGGTCCAGCAGGATCACTCA
Organism: Cryptoblepharus egeriae; assembly: GCA_030015325.1. NCBI lineage: Eukaryota > Metazoa > Chordata > Lepidosauria > Squamata > Scincidae > Cryptoblepharus > Cryptoblepharus egeriae. The sequence goes on along the minus strand of JAREYC010000004.1, from coordinate 37,462,216 downwards.
TTTCTCCCAGGTGTGGGTGCAGGTGGATGGTTCTCATGAAAACATGCAGTGTGTTCAGCCAGATTCCAACTACAGGCCTTTCTGCACTATTGTTTTGTTGTTGGCATACAGAATGTGGCCGTATCACTCTCATCTTCTCAATGACTGAAGCAACACCATATAGCTGCCGGATGTCATTGTTGCAGATGTGGTCAAAGTGAGTGGCACCACTAATCCACCACAGCATCTTAGCCTCCATGGTACTAAGAGAGCATTGAGTTTCTTTCATTGCTGGCCAGCATTCAACTCCATAAAAGTGCGACCAGCTGGATGACAGTCCGATAGATCTTTGATTTAAGACGTTTATTGATCTTCTTGTGACAGAAGACACCAGTCATGCTCCACTTTGCCCAAGCTGCATTTACTTGTGCAGTGGTCTCTTATACAGTGGCGCCTCACGTAAAGTATGTTTCACGTAACAAATAAAAATTTCCCTAGGATTCTGCTTCACATAACAAACTGTGCTTCACGTAAAGAACACATTCGTTGGCGGTTGGGGCAGATGCGCTGGCCAGCAGCCTGTTTAAAAAGCGTCAGGGCTGCCTAGCGCACCTGCACATAGTGAAAGCAACACTTCCATGCTGTTCCTCCTGTGGCCGGGTGTCTGCTGGGGAGAGGGAGAGAAGAGCAGTGGAGAAGAGGGAAGCAGCTCAGGGCTAGCCAGAAGGGAGCAGGGGAAAGAGAGGCTCAGGGGGCAGAGAAGGAGATAGTGGGGAGACACTTTGAAGGTGTCTTGGATTGCAGCCTCCTAACCATGTCTACCCAGAAGTAAGCCCCATTGTGTTAAATGGGTCTTACTCCCAGGAAAGTGTCTTTAGGACTGCAGCCTAAGTAGACTTCATAAGATCATGCACATTGAATGCATGTTTTGAATTCAATCCCAGTGTTCTATCATCATGTTTACATCCAGTTAATATTTTTATATGAATATTTTTGGGGTTGTGGAACCAATCGTCTGAGTTTCCATTATTTCCTATGGGAAAATCTGCTTCACGTAAAGAATGTTTCACATAAAGAACATGCCTCCGGAACGAATTAAATTTGTTACGTGAGGCGCCACTGTACTACAAATTGAATTATCCAGTTTTATTATGGTTTAGATTCAATGACCATTCTACAATAAATGAAGGAGGGAATTCTCTCTCATCTTCAAGCCTCAAATCAACACTGCTTTAAAAAAAATCCCAGTGTTTTCAGTTGCTTTGTTCACATCAGGGAACATTACTTTAATGTAATGTAGCCATTCATGCTCTCTTAGAAACAAAATCATTTTAATTTTTATCTCTGTTTGAAATGCCTGTTTTTACATATGGCATTATTATGATACAACTTATTTTATTGTTGCTTTAGATGTTGTTAGCCACCTTGGGTTTCCTTTTTTAAGGAAGAAAGATGGGATATGAATGAATGAATGAATGAATGAATGAATGAATGAATGAATGAATGAAGCTGAAAAATGTCTAGCTACACTTTGAAGCCAATCCTATGCTTGTATAGTTCCAGCAACCCTGAAACAGCTGCTGCTGTATCCTGTGGGACTAGAGCAGCAGCTCATGGTCTCCCTAGCATAAGGAATCATCATTTCCCTTACCTTGTGTAGAGCTCTGGCAGCTTTGATGGATCTACTTGGAGCTCTGCCAGCTATTTATACTCACTGAGGTGATCCACACCATGCTGGGTTCTCCTTTGTCTTAAATCAGTCAATGCCTGTTACAAAAGGAACTCTGACAGCATGTGACTTAGAACTGAGGAGGCTTACCTCCAGGAAAGAGAACTGTTATTTCCTTACCTAGAAAAGACCTCGACAGCCGCCACCACTGATACAAGATGCAGAAGTTGCCATTTTGGCACCACTCCATCCAAGACGGATGGTGGAAAGGATAAGGTTGGGTCCTCAATCCTATGTGGTACCCAGGACCTCGTGCAAGATGCATTTGTTCTTAAAAGCATACAGCACTGTCCATGGTGCTATCTAGTTCAACACTGAAATGGAAACAACTAGTTGAAAGCCTCCTAGGAGGTCCAACACAAGACACATTCAATTTCATAAGATCAGATTTCTAAAAAGGGACAACTAGTAAAAAGGACACTGAAAGGGTCAGAGCTCTCCAAGTACATGAAGATTATTTAAAAACCACAATATGACTTCAATCCCATGAAAGGCAGCCCCATCAAACACCACTGACTTACATCATAGCATGTTCAACCAGATTGTATACCACTAAGTATAAAAGTGAGTATATCACAAACATTCCCTTATCTTCTGGAGGTCTAGTACAGCTGTGTCAGTGTGGGAAAGTTGGATAAGATTTGGACCTAAATATAAAGGGCACCATCAGGTCCAGGAAGAAGCCAACATGGTTTAGCTACAAAAGGGAAGACATTTGGTCTTGTCCAAATGAGGAACATGGTGTAATTTTAAATAAGGGCTGTGAGAAAAGAATGAGGAGGCAAACAATGCAAACAACAAGCAAACAGCAAGCAAACAATGCAACTTCTTCAAATACATAAAAAGCATGAAACCTGCTGTTATAGACATGGGTGGTTACTGAAAGAATAAAAAAGGAAAATGAAAGGTATGCAGATTGAAAAAGCTGAACAAATTCATTGCTCCTGTCTTCACTATAGATGATATAAGAGGGATACCCATGCATTCTCAGGGAGCAAGCTGGAAGAACTGAGTAAAACAGAAACAAGTCATGAGGCTCGAAAGCATTGTCTCCCAAACTTTATGGGGAATGACAATGATGACCGCTTTATGCAGGATGACCATGTAACTGGAAATTTCCAGATTTCGTCCTCTTTTTTAGCCTCCTGTCTGGGTGGCCTCCAAAAGGGCTTCATTGTCCTCCATTTTGACTTCATTTTGGAACTTTGCAATGGTGTGCAGTACTCCATCATTGTGTTGGATTCGTACTGAAGAGCAGAATCCAATACAATAGTTTTGAAATACCTCCTTCCTATCAAAAGTTATGGCCAAAAAATTAAAAATCAAAAATATGCATTGAGCTCTATGGGAAAGTGAAAGAGCCCAATATCGTGGCTTTACTCATGAGTAGGCAAACATGCCATTGTCACACCAGAAAGGCCAGGCTGAGAGAAATCCAAGACTTTTCAGGTTTGGGGATCTGGTCACCCTGGCCTTGTGGAGCAATTGTTAAGCTCCATGATAATTAAATCAGAACTATTCAAGTGCTTTCCACTTGGCTTGCATTTGCCAACTTGTAAGTAAATTTGTGAGTAAACACATTTGCCAACTTGCAAAGAAATGTGCACATTTCAGATTCAATATCAACATATCTTCCTTATCAACTATCCGTTTATCAGTTTCATGACTCACCAAAAATTAGGTCATGATTAGGTGGGTACCAGCCCTCAGTTTGGGAACCTCTGCTCTGGAGCTATTTGCAAATCAGTGGGTTGAGAAGGCATTCATCCAAGACTTATTGAGGAAATGTGGAATTGCTTATCTTCTAATATGTAACTTACCCTTTTAAATCACTAGAAGGTAATCCACATAACACCAATATTTAAAAAAAGGATCTGGCAGCCAATCCAGCAAATTACAGGTAAATCTGCTTAACTTTTATTCTAGGGAGATGGGTGGACATTGAAAGCACTATGGAAAACTGTGGAAAACTCATTCACAATAGAGCTGGGTGACACAAAGTGCTTTATATAGTAGTAAAATATGTAAGAGCAAAGGACACAGCCACTTGGGCAAGATCACATAAAACAACAAGAAAAGGAAAAAACAAGTTAATGAGAAGGCTAAGCAAGGCAGGAAAGAGCAATCCTCTAGTACAGAAAATAGGAATAAAAATGGAAAGTGCAGAAAGTGTGTTTTCATTTTGTTAACACAGAAAAACCAACTTCTTATGTGGAATCAGGGCTGTGGGTGGCGCAGGTGGTTAAGACACTGTGCCTGTTAACCAGCAGGCCAGGGTTTGAGACCCGGGTTGGTCCCCACAAGACAGGATCAGCTCCTGTCCTTAGCCCAGCTCTGTGACACAGCTGGAACCAATTGTATCGGCTCTGCCTCTCCATTGGACTATTTCAGTGGCGTGGAGAGGGGGGATTTGCTGCTTGGGTAACAGCCTATCCTCCATATCAATCTAACCCAGGCCTTCATGCTTCGCATGCAGCACCGAGCACGATACCATAGTCTCTCAAGACTGATGGATGCCTGCCTGCTTATGTGGAACGGCTATAACTTTTTTAGTTTTGAAGATAGGTGGCAGGACTCCAACACATGACGGAGATTTACAGCCCAATTCTAATATATCCTTGGTGCTAGGGCTATCATGGTGCCAAAATGGCTATAGTTGTATCCTGAGCGGTGTAGGCTATTCAGGAAAAGTAAATTTCTTCCCTTTCTCCCCAGTAAGTGAAGTAGCCTCACGATGGGGCTACTCAATTAGCAGACCTAGAGCTGGTGCATAATCAAGGGCATCCATGTAGCACCAGATGGTTCTAGTGGAACTGAGTTCCACTGGCATCACCTTTCAGTCCCCTGCTCCCTTCACCCATCACAACTCCTCCCTGCTTGATTCCCATCTCCCCGAACCCAGAATATTTCACCAGATCCTTAGAGGGGCAACTGCCAAGCAGCAAGTGCAGAAGTGATGCTAGCACACCGCTGGCACTGGAACTCTACTGGGGACCACAAATATGCTTTTGCTGCATGTTTGTGACACCCTGCACCAGCAGTGCACTGACAGAAGACCCATGAGATTGGGCTGTTAGGCTTTCTCCTTTTCTCAATGCTAAAAGAAGGGAATATCCAATGATACTGATAAAGAGGAAGATTTATGATAGACAAAAGAATGTAATTTGTCTATGAAATCAATTGCCACAAGACATAGTGACAGTCACTAACGTGGACATTTTTTTAAAAAAAGGGGTTGAATGATTCATGAAGAACATGTCCATCAGTACTAGCTATTAGTTATGATAACAGTGCACTACCTCCAGGTTTGTTTCTGACTACCAGTTGTCGAGGAGCAATATTTTTATCCTTATGGCTTCCCTTCCTGGGCTTCCCCTTGGGCAACTGAGTGGCCTCTGTTGTGGTCTCATACAGGATGCTCAAACAGATGGAACTTTGGCCTGATCTAAGAGAGCTTTTCTTATGTGTTATAAGAAGTAGATTTTAAACTCTCCTCTTGAGATCCTTCAACAGAAACATCAACTGCAATAATCAAACCATTTTAAATGCATTTATGGCTTCACCCGATATATTTGTGAGATCTGGGTAATTAATTCCATAATTTCAAGTACCATCTAATAAAATGGAAAGATGCAGCAGTTACCCACACTCTAAAGTGTCTGCTTTTTTCATCGCTTTCTTTCAGAGGAAGAACCATTTCTCCCAAAAGAGTGTACTTAAATTTAACGGTCATGCCCCAGCACTTCTCTCCCCCTTCCCTTATTCATTCTTAATAGGTTTTAGGATTCTGTTTGCTACTTTACAAACCTCCTCCATGTGGTTTTTACAAGCAATCTGCGCAGACACCACTGCAAAGAACAGGAGAAAGGGGAAAAGCCAATGGAATATTCACTTTAAAAATGAAGCTCAAGATAGAAAATTAAATCCCAAGGCTGTAAAGACGATTGTTCCTAAACCCGTTCCCCTTTGAGAAAAGCCCATGGTTCGTCCTGATGCTGCTGCTACATGGATTCTAGCTGGGATCCATATATGGACCCTGTACCATTTTCACTGGCTACCACCACATTTCCAAGCTCAATTCAATGTGTTGTTTTTAACAAAAATTAGACAAGAATCTCACCACTGATTTGACAAGTCATGACATAAAATATAAAAAATATAACCTTTTAAGTTATATAGAAGACTAACCTATACAAAACCCCTCAGAAATTTATGAGGACCAGGCTGCAATCCTAACCATACTTTCCTGGAAGTAAGTACTATTGAACACAATGGAACTAGACATGCTAAGGATTGAACTGCTAAGCATGTACCGTATTAAAAATAATGGAGAGAAGCACTGAGTAAGCAACTAGTTACAGGAGTTTTACAAAATGTTTTCACATTTATTAATAAATAAAAGTTATTTACTTCATTTTAAATAATCTATTGCTATTATCTGAAGTCTATGGAACAAAGCCGTTCGTAGGATTATCATTAATTATGTACTTATTTCCAGAAATTATGGCTGCAATCCTATCTATCCCTACAATCCAGAGTAACTATGGGAAGACATAAGAGGCACTTACTCTGGCTTGCTCTATGCATTTCCCATAGGAGGCACAGTAAATACTTCAGTGTAAGAGGTCCCATAGTTACTCTGGATTGTAGCATCTGTCTAGTTCAATAGGGCTTACTACTGTGAAAGTGTTCTTAGCATTGCAACCAAAGAGTGCTTAGATTCCTGTAACTTTCAGGGCAAAAATTAAATTATCTTTTTGTATAAATGTATCTTTATCCATGCCAACCACATGTATGGAGACATCTTCTGTCAACTATTTAGCCTTATAAAGGTGATGAGCATCATTCCCTAGAGTCAGACAAGACAAAGAGTACAATCATAACCATGTCTACTCAGATGTAAGCCCCATTGTGTCCAATGGGTCTTACTCCCAGGAAAGTGTCTTTAGGATTGCAGCCTAAGTAGGGCAACCTGAAGGGAACACCTATTCCTTTGTATCTTTATCCGATATAAATATGCTGTGCTTTTATGAAGATTTTTATGTAAACAGGGTAAATGTGAATACAATTCTAGTCTCAGCTTGTAATCTGGACTTCTGACTGCAAGTTTAACAATTTTCAAATTCTACTGTTTATTTGTTCATAGAACAGAGATCATAGTCCACAAGAAAGCCATTAGTGCTGGGTGTTGCAGACAGAAATTAAATCCAGTGTTAAGATTGTATGCAAAAACAAAAAAAGAAATAGAACTGTATTTCTTTTATGACAGGATTTCAAATAACACTATTATACACAGAAAGTTCTTGCACAGATGAATAAAAAGGGTGTTATCTTGCTATTTCAGATGAATTTGCTAGATAAACTACAGCTTTATATAGTTCATGGATGCTCTTTTATTATATTTGGAATGACAGGGCATTTTTACATTTTATTTTATGCTGTAACATCATGTTGCATTGAAAACTGAGTCAAATTGGCTATTGTGAAGAAAGAACATTGTCAACCTTAGTGGTTTTGTTACACATTACTCACAATACACTGACAAACACAGGGTGTATTGAAACAGGAGAAGCAGGTGGGCTAACACAATCCTGCTCCCCCATTGCTGAACACACTGTTTACATATATAACCTAATTATCAGTAAATTTTTCATCTGAGACTTTATCATAACACAGATGAAGTTGGCCCTTTAAATTAAAAGATAAATGTTTCTTTAAACAAAATCCCTGCTTGCCATGTAATCTGGTAGGCAGGCAATCAATCAAATCCCCCCTCTGGGGCTTAGAAGACTTCATTTCAGCTGGAAATGGACCTTCTCCCTTCACCTAGAGCAGAGAATCCAAATAATTCAAAGTGATTATGATTTCCTAATAGCTTTACATTCTGTTGTGTGCTCCAGGGAGAAGGGGGGGCATGCCTCCTCAACGAAAAAGCTCTTAAGCCATGGAGAGGGAGGTTGATCGATTGCCTGCTTGTTGCATCACCATAACAAGCAGTCTATCTTTGATTTGCTTTTGTTTAATGCAAAAATCAGCATCCATGGAAATTCCTGGAACAGAACCCTAATGGATGCTGAGACTCAACCTGTATAGTACAATACTTGAATATGCCACAAATGGCACACTAAGGATGCAACCCTAACTTAGGCTGGCACAATTCATTGGTCTTCCAGTTCCCGAGGTGATGTAGGGAGGCAAGTGCATGTCTGTGCACTGGCCTAAGCCTTATCCCAGGAATGGGATAAGACATAAGAAGTGTCTTATGACACTTCATGACAACCCCAGGTCAGAACAGGATTTATACTGGGCTTAGGCCAGCAATTCTAATCTCCTAACTTGGTTGGGATTGCAGCCTTATGCATTATGACTATTGATCCTATGACTTAGATGCAAGAAACATTTGTATTTAACATTACATGCAACATTACATTTAGTAGCCTATAGGTCACTGTGAGCTGTTTCCATGCCTGGACGTATATGGAAATATCAGATATGCACATGCTGTGGCAGCTAACCATGCCGCAATTGAAAGAGGTGAGAGATGTGGCGGCTAGGTGAGAGGTGTGTCCCTCTTTATACAGTTTTTGGTGGGGCCTAAAAACATTCTTGTGGGCAAAATCTTTTTAGTTATAGAGAGGTTGGGGGTGCTGTGTTTTAGAAGTTTTCAGCCATGTTTTTAGCCAATGTTTTTATGATAAATTCTTAGGGTGGTAGGTCATTTTTAAATTTTTAAACGTTTTTAAATGTGTTAAATTGTTTTTATATACATTATTATCTTGTTTGTGTCGGCCTTGCCAAGAAAGGCGGGATACAACTCCAGTAAATAATAAAAATAATAAGATGAATGCAGAGATTGCCTTTTTGCCACTGTCTGTTCTCTAGGGGTTCATGGTTTGACAGAAAAACAATTCTGCACAGGATCCACCCCCCCCCCCAAAGTAGCCAAAGTCCAGGTGGCTTGCAACTCCTACTCCTTGTTTACTCCTACTCTGAAAAAACATAATCACAACAAAGGCAGAAAGTCCACCTCTGTCCCAGTGAATCTCTTCATTCAAGAAAAGTATTCTAGGTTACCAAATGTTGTTATGAAATTACTCAGCTGGTAACACTCACCAGGCACAGGGCCAATCAGATTAGAAAACTGTTGTGGGAGGAGGGAGCATATACTCCACTTGCGTACTTAACAGCTCAAGCAGGTTTCCCTTACTGATTTCAATAGTATTCATAAACTGAGGTTGTGAATACAAATTGGCTTTAACACATAAGAGAAATGTATTATACACATGGTTGACCTCCTGCACATCTAAGCTGATGCTAGCAGCTGCTTATAGTTCACAAGGAAAAAATTCTAAAGAGATGGACGAGAAAGCAGTCTAAGGAACTGGCAACATGGCGAGGCCAGAATTACACAGATAAGGTGGTTAACCTGCCTTCTGCACAATCAAGAATACACAGGGTGACCAGACTGGATAGGCAGAAGAAACACTGGTTCAATTTGTGCAAGGGAGATTCTTTCTCAAAATCTTCCTAAATTCTGAACCAAAAGAAAAATCACAACCCTTTTACTGAATATCTTAACAGCCCTAAAATTATTTTCCCAACATTACTGGCATGTCTCAGAAGCCCTTACAACTTTAAAAACTAGCATAGTTTAATAATGGAAATAAAAACCTCTAGCCAGAACTGCACACTCAGTATTTTCTAGCAACTTGAAAAAGGAGAATAAATGTCATCAGTAAAGCAACGAAGTGAATCTGAGCATATCCCCACTTACTATATGTACTCAATGGGACTGAGTTTCATTAAGCTCCTGTGAAGGAAAGGGATGTAAAAATACTAGTGTCCATAAAACAGGCACCATGAAAAATTTTAAGCTCTTTGGAATGATAGCCAAAGCATCAAAATTAGTTTACCATATCTTTTTTAGCAGAGTGAGCTGCTTTTAACTGATACAAAAAAGCACATTGATATAGACCCCTTGCATTACCATCCCACTTGAATACCCTCTTCTGCGACTGCAGCATAGCTCAGACTCTGTTGTACAATCTGGAAAAACACAAGCAAAAAATATCTTCCATGTCTGATTGGTAATATGCCTTTAAACAATCAAACTTAGAGCACAGTCCTAACCAATTTTTAAGCCCTGGCATAGCTGTGTTAGAGGAGCAAGTGCAGCATTCTGCAGTTGGGGAGGGGGGCAGTCAAGGAGGTCTCCTCTAGATTAAGGGAATCTTTGTTCCTTTTCTTTGGTGTTGAATTGCCCTTACCAGGGAGTTGGAAAATTGGTTAGGATTGTGCTCTCAAGGTATCACAGACTCTAAACTACTGCTGCACAGGGACTACTGAGAAAGAGGAGGGGGCTTGCACATCCTTGACCACATCAGATCATATTAGTGTGGGCTGAAGTAGAAGTTACTTTAGGATGTGAGTAGGCATCGAAGAAATAAATGACAAGCTGAAATGGAAGCGTTGGGAGTGAACGGGAAAGAAACTACAGTACAAAGGCAGAAAAATGCACCGCAGATACATGGAATTGATTTGTAAATAAAAGGAGAGATAACAGAGCACTTAATAAACTGGGAATTGGGACAAACCATAAAATGTGAATGACACTGCCCAACAAACAAAATTAAATCAACCATCCAGGTGAAATGTTTAAAAGTTTAAACACCCTTGACAATTTCAAAGTCAGTTTCCTCTGTATAGCAGTCATAAACCACAAGCCATTTTCAAAGAGGAAAAAGTACTCACATTTAAGTATGGAAACATGTAAATAAATGACTTTGCCCTTTTTTTGAGACATCCTATAGCCATGTCAGGGAAAAGCAAAAGACCAGAAAGAGACAATAAAAACTTTGTGTCTCATTTGCAGAGAACACATGCTTTGAACACATACACATACAAAGTCTGGAGTATGGTCTAACAATTCCTGCTCAAGAAGTTCAGCTAACAGGGAGGGGAAAGACATGTTCTTGGAAAACAGAAATAAATAAGCAGGTCAATGAAGAAAGATGCAGGGCTAGACATACTACCAGTCTGACTCAACCTTAGGAAGCACCTTTGAACAATAGGCATATGAAATATGGCTTGCATCAGAATTCAACATACTTTTATGGCATCTACCACATGGTATGTAACTGCCTTTATATAGTTACCAATATTGTGTCAATTTTTTCTTACTTCAGGTCCATTTACATGATGCAGCAACCATGCAGAGAATGACTTTATGCATGCAGCAAGAGACCTACAAAGCAAGCTCTATTGCATGTTAGGCTTACAGGGGAGCACCTAGCAGGCAAAAGTGATTCAAAGTGCTTACTGGCTGAAAATATAGACAGCTTTCAGTGGGTTTCATTTTCATCAAATGACAAATTCCTCTGACAAGCATATTAAGGGATCTTAAGTAAAGAAATACAGCCCAATCCTAATTTAGGCTAGCACTACGATGGCAAACAGTCTGCTATCCCTTGCAAAGTGCCAAAAGTTTACTTGCAATTACTTTTGAGTAAGAAGCACATAAAGGGTAAGGAAGAAAATTTTTACTTAAAGGAAACTTCTAGCCTGCCCAATTTTCATGATTGATACATGGGCCATGGGGTCTTGACATGCCAGTACTGAATAGAATTAGGATGCATTTCTGCATCGTCAATACACATTTCACAGGATAATTCGGTATCAATATTATTGAGGTTTGGAAGATTGGGGCTCAAAGCTCTGCTCAGGAAGGAAGTTCACTTACCCTACAATCCAAAGTAACTACGGGAGCACATAAGAGACATTACGTGCACCCATACTTACTGCACCTCCTAGTGAAAACCTATGGGAAATTCATATTGCAATCCAGAGCAAATTGTTCTTACACCGGAGCAAGGACTCCCCGCAGTTACTCTGGATTGCGCCCTTAGGCTACAATTCAGAGTAACTATGGGACCTTTTACACCAACATAGTAATGGTGCCACCTATAGGAAACCTATGGGAAATGCATAGAGCAATCCAGAGTAAGTGCCTCTTACGTCTTCCCGTAGTTACTCTGTATTGTAGGGTTAGTGACCTTGGACATACTACTCTCTCACCTTAAAGATGCACCTCCCTGAAAACAGGAAAGAAACTGTGAAATAAGTCCTAGAGTCCCTTGCAAATAAAGAATTTAAACAGTTAAATCCATTTTGAATGAAAGGAGGTACTTTCTCTACATACTGAATGGGTAGTCTCTAGAATTCACTGCCTCAAGATATAGGGATGGATACTAGATTGGGAGGTTTTAAAAAGGGATTGGACAAATTCTTGGAGGACAGGTCTATCAGGGGATGAGTGTTGTGATGGCTATGCACTGTCTCTGAATGGGAATACACCTCTGAATACCTACTGCAGGAAGCAGTGCTTGGAGTATGCCTTTCTCCCTTGCTTGTAGGTTCTCCAAGGCAGCTGGGAAACTGGAATAATCGTCTAGATGAGCTTTTGGCCTAATTTAGAAAGGCTAAATCTTAGCTTGCCTAAATCAGAATATGGGCCACACTGCATGAACACATGTAGTAGGTCCCAGATTCAGTAGTCCCATTCATGCCCAGATTGGGACTAGAAAGACTCCCCTGAAGAGCTGTTTTCCACACCGTGGGTCAGAAACACCAGTGGGTCATGACCTGACACTGAAAGTGACAAACTGATAGCTGATTCCTATGGAAAGGGTAACTGAGCCAAACGTGTACATTTACTCCCAAGTAGGCAAATGTATCTCAGAATAAAAGTAGAGGCTTTGAGGAACCAATAAAATGTATTTTTTTAGGCTTGTAAAGCTAGTTAGATCGCAACAGGGAGTTATTTTTTAAAAAAATGGGTCCGGTTGCTGAATTGGGAATCATTGGCATAGGTAATACAGACGAAGGTAGATTTTTAAAAGAACTACAAATGTACTTTTTAGGTTCCTAATGCTGTACCTGGAGCAGAGGCTACCTATCCATTAAAAATATTTGACTGCCCAAACTAGATTCTTTAAATCACAATTAGAGCTTTGTGAAGTTTTTGTTTGTGAATTAGCAAAGAAAAATGTCCTTAGGTTACAGAGAGGCAAAAAGTGTGAAAATATTCAGTTCATTAAGTTAGTGGAAGGAAGAGGAAACTTCCTTTGAAAACTTCAAAAAGGGTATTCTTTAAACATGCTTAGATATGCTAAACCAGAGGGCTTTCAAGGATGAAAGTGGAGTTTGTGCTCCGCATTGATATGTTAAAAAGTTGATAATTATAGGGCAAGGTTTGTCAGCTTTTTTCTCAATGTTTCAGACCCTTACATCAAGATGCAATTTCTACTTTGGGATTTTGTGGATGCACTGATTATGTGTATTAACTGCCATCTTAAATTGTACATTAATGCCTACAAACAAGAGGGATTAACATAGGATGCAGAGCTCTGGCATTAACAATAAACTTGATTAAGCAATATTTATATTCACAACAGTTCAGAACATGTAGTGAAAAGGCACATATTATTACTAATATTATCATGGTCTTTTTCAGATGTGTGTGAGTATACAAGTTCAGGTGTTAAATGGGAAAAAACCCACACTGTAAATAAATTGCCTGGCCTTCTATGAGAATGTATAACCGGCGGGCAAAATCTCATCAGTTCATGTTCACACACTGACACTAACATGACAAAAAACCTTGTGGCGAGAAGCTTTCCCAGCAGCTGTTATGACTACAGTTCACATATTTAATGACATCTCTAATCTCACTTTCTAAATCAAAAGAAATACAAGGTGATTTAAAACATGTATTTTACAAACTCACATCAAAATACAACCAAATAAAAATTAATTAACAAAAAGAAAGAAAGCAGAAACATGGAGAAACAAAACAAAAAATAAGAAAAAAATTAAGAGCTTCAGTTAAAGGTTAAAGCCTAAAAAAGCTAGGTTTTTTAAATGACCACCAGAAGGCAAACAAAGAACCAAGCAGATCTCTCAGGGCAGGGGATTCCATATCTTGGGGGTGCCATGGAAAAGTCCTTCACAACCATGAATCACTATCAACTGAAGTAACTGACTCTCTTCAAAGTTCAAGCACACTAGGATAGTGTGCACCAGATCCTGGCCTGCAGACCAGATCCGGCATTCTCTCAAAATCCCTCCCCTATACGAGTAGCATTTACTGTTCTGCTGCTCTGCTGAGACTATCAAGACAAGCATACTCGGACCAAGAAAGAGATCAGCAGTTTATTTTTAACACTAGTGAAAAGCGTAACCACGTTGCGGGAGTAACATTTCCCCATATTTCATCCCCCTACGGCGCATCAACACCCCATGTGCAACTTCCCCCCATACACAACTTCCCCCCCCCCCAGGAGCATCATCCCCCCATGTGCATCAATCCCCCAAGCGCAACTTCCCTCATGCGCATCATCCCCCCATGTGCCTGAACTCCTCATATGCAACATCACCCATGTGCATCAGTCCCCCATGTGCATCAACCGCCATGTGCATCAACCCCCATGCACAACTTCCCCATGCGCAATTTTCCCATGTGCAACTTTTCAGCCCCTGAAGGGTTAAATTTCTCCAGATGGTTCTTGGTGGGTGTTCAGGTGACAGAAGGAACTCCCAGAATTCCATGCTTCAGGCCCAGCAGTTGGGGCGGAATGTTGCTGAGTCAGCAATTCTCAATGCAAAGTATAGGGAGGAAAACGGGCTGCGCCCCTTTTCACCCCTTCCAGTTGGAATTTCCGAAAACCGGTTCTTAGTGCACCCCTCCATCATGGAAGGAACACCCACCCCAAAGTTCACACTTCTAGGCCCTGCGTTTTTGGCAGGGTGGTGATGAGTCAGTCAGTCAGTCAGTGACTTTTCTCTTATATATATATAGATTGTCTTGTGCTAACAGTAAGGAAGTCAGAAATGAAGGCTGCATTGTCCATATTGGTTCCAGAATTGTCCAAAGCCATGTGGATACATGACAAATTGGATCCCCAGAGCACATGAGCTGCAGATAGGGCACCCTCCACAAGCAGATCCGTGTCCTGTAATAAGCACTATGTGAAAATGCCTGGCTTCAAGCACAGACTGATTTTGAACCTGTTGCCTGTTTTAGCAGGTATCATTCCTTACTAGCATTCTGTTTGACGCTTTCAGTCACAGGATAACCATGATAGTTCAAAACCTTTATCTGCCTTCCTAAATTAAGGGGTGGGAGGAATATTCAACTGGAACAACACATTAATTGGCCATTATCAACCTCTAGTTTCAAGTCTGGGGAACAAAGTTGCGAAAAAATCTTTCCTCTTTTTTGACAGCTGAGGAAAGCTGCTGTGGCTTCTAAAGGATATTGGGATCAAGTCATCCCATCACCCACAAAGGGATTCAGTTCGCCTGGGATGCGCTACCATTTTGACTCTGTTCAGCTAAGATACAAAGAAAAAAATGGGCTAGGAACATTGCCACAACTGTGCCAATAAGCCTGCTCCCCACTTAGATTCAGTTTTAAATGAGTGTGTATGACAGCAGCTGATCTCCCAAAATCTGAATTATTCTAGCCAGCACAATCTCCATGACTCTGCCTACAAGTGGTCCCTCTGGCTTGCCCAACAAGGTCCCGACTTCCCTGTGTTCTTTTGCAGCTGCATCAAATTCTTCCCGAGATGTGGTTTTTTTGTAAAAGAAATAATTTCTAACTGTGAATGAGTAAGGCAAAGCAACAAGAATACGTAATGCTCAAGCAGCTGAATCAAAATATACCATTTCCTAGAGGAAACAAAGATTAGGGATCTATACAAGCCCAATGCTGAATAGAGCCATTTCACTGGCATTCTAACAATAGCAAAATGGGGAAATAACCTGACACACTCTCACAATATAGAATCAGTAACCACAAACTGAAACAGCACTGGAGAGACACAGATATCTTAGGAGATGTTAACATGCACATAGTGCCTCATGGGAGAGAATCTCAAGTCTGAAGTGACAGAATAGAATGCTAGTGTAGATCAATGTTTTTTCATGTTTAGTCCTAGTGATTTTAACCTGCTTTGACTTGAAATAAAATATTCTTAAGCAGCAAGAAGAGGTCTTAGGCATTTGCAACCAAGAACTACACAGTACAGTTAAGAATTCTCAGTTCAGGAAAGCAAAATTAAAGATTGTGTCTGGTAAGAAACTAAGGCTGCAATCCTGAAGACACTTTCCTGGGAGTTAGACACATTGAACACAATGGGGCTGACTTTTGAGTAGATATGGTTAGGATTGTGCTCTAAGCCAGTTTCAAACAGCTACCAATTGCTTTTGAATGTCCTGCCAACTTGCAAGAAATGGCAGATGTGATACTTATACAATCAAACTGCAAATTCTTCAAACTCAGCATGCAGCTTATTTGGGTCCTGGAGAAAATCAGCTTTAAACACAGTACAAGAGATTTAAATTGTATCATAAGCTGAACAAGATACAAAACTTCCCAACTACATCAAATATCAGCAAAAAGTTATTTGCATCTGCGAAGCATGTCATTTGGTAAAAATAAGTTTATCTTTCCAATTTGTGGTTTGAGTGTTCACATTATGAACATTACTGATGGAAGAGAAAAAGAAAAAATGGTAAAATTAAAAATAAACTGCAACCTACATGTGGAAAAAGGAATGTGGTGTGTGTACAAGATGTTTGCATCCAGTTTCCTAAATGTAACAGAAAATGTGCAGAGGTGTCAAACCTGTTTCACACAGCAGGTCAAATATATTCATCGCATCTGCTGAGGGCTGGAAGTGATGTCATTAAGCAAGAAATAATGTTTGATGTCCTTGATATATAGAGCAAGGGTGGCCAAACTTGCTTAATGTAAGAGCCATATATGATAAACACTTCAGTTCTTAAATATATCTGCCAGCATAGACACTATACATGTGATTTAGTCCAGTGGATTCTGAGTTCACCCCTGGGAAATTGTAAATAGCTTGAAAATTTGTTATTTACCTTTTATATACTGGTAAGTTCTGATACACAAAGGAGATCAGCTAACACATTATATAAGAAACAGCTGCATGTGGCTCCTGAACCATGGTTTGGCCACCCTGGTAAAGAGGATGCATTATAATCCCAGAACAATCAGACTTTTCTCAAGGTATCACACAATTACAGTATGGCTACAATCCAGAGTAACTACGGGACCTTTTACACTGTTGTAGTTATAGTGCCACCAATGGGAAATCTATGGGAAATGCATAGAGCAATCCAAAGTAAGTGCCTCTTACATCTTCCAACAGGGACTCTGGACTGTAGGGTATGTCTTCAAATACACCCCACAGTTCCACTAATGGGCTGAGTGAATTAGTGAGAACCCATTGTGTTCAGTGGAACGTATTCCCAGGAAAGTGGGTTTAATACTGCAGCCTCAGATAGCCATGTAAGAATGACCTAGAGTAATATGGATACAGAATTAAGAAACAAGTATTTTCATAGCGTACAACATTTGGGATAAAAAATGGGGCACTGTTGACACCATGTTTACTAGGCTTTTTCTGCCTCTACAGAAAGCAAAATTCTTCTTCAGAAATGCTTCTACAGAAAGCAAATGAAATGCTTTGTAGAAAAGCAATGTAGAAATGCTTCTACAGAAAGCAAAATTCTCTTGCCAAATTCCTCCTTAATTTTACTTGGAAGTTGCAGCATTCCATTTTTCAGAGCTTACTTTCCCTATTGGTCACCATATCTACTACATATCCAATGCATTAAAGGACACAATCCTAACAAATTTAGGCCAGCCTAACTCACCTGGCCTATCTTTCCATGATGGTGTGGTTAGGTTGGAGAATCCCTGTCCATCTGCCTAACCCCCAAGAAGTGGGTCAGAAGTGTCTTACTACAATTTTATGGCACCTCCAAGTCAGCCCAGGACCTATACTAGAGCTTATGCTGGCCTAAACATAGGTTAGGATTTCAGCCTAACTGTATTACATTTTTGCAGAGACCTGGAGGGACAATTTGCCACATATTTATTCACTAGGACCAAGGGAAAGGTGCAATTTTACCCTTCCAGCAAGCAAGCGGCAAAACTTGCTTCTGCCACACTTCACATTCACAGTACCCTCCTGTTTTGAAAACTGAGACCAGCTGCATCTCTTGCTTTTAAACTCAGAAAGCACAGCTCTACAAAGCCCTTGCCAGTTTGGGCAAGTCGCGGTAATGTGAAGCTCTAAAAGCTTCTCTCCCAGCTTCAGGACTGGCAGCTGTGATCACCCTAAGGTGTTCTTCTTCAGTCTGTGCAGATTAAAACTGCTCTTTTATGGTTGGAAAAAAATTGCCTTCCCCTTACAATTGCCTTTCCCTTACTTTAGGGTCTACCACTGCTTTCTCCAGCGAGGAAAAAACAGGTGGGTGGTGACAGTTGTTTTCCAGAAGAAGCCAGAAAAAGGGAGCAATAAGGAAGGTGATGATGTAAAAAGGGGCAGTACAGAAAACAGGACAAAAAATCTGTTAATGTTGTGAATTACACTATATAAACACTGAAACTCTGGTGCCACCATTATTAGTAACATATTTTTAATCCATTTGTCCCCCAAATTGTTTAAGGCTGCAATCTTATCTTTACTAATCTGGTAGTAAGTCTCACTGACTATAGTGGGACTTACTTCAGATACGCATAGGATTGGGATCTCAGTCAGTGTGCACTGTTTCTCCAAGGAGCTCAGGGTGGAATACATGGCTCGTTCTCACTCCCCTGTTCCTCATTTTATTTACACAGTAGCCCTGTGAGGTAGACTGAGTGTTTGTAACACCCCAAGGCCACTGAGTCTGCTTCATGACCAAGTAGGGATTTGAATTGTAAGCTTGGTCTTCTCTGGTCTAACTATGAACTATGCAATCTGCTCTGATTATGTTCCACAGAACTGTGATAAAACTGCCTATCTTTTAAGATATCAATTTCAGTAGCTCCCCACCCACAGCAAATGGCAGCTGTGGAAGGGGAAGATTTTAATCAGGAAAATGGTGCAGGAGGAAAAGGTTAAACCACCGATGCTGCTCAAAGCAAATTTGTAGGTTTCCCCAATTGTATTTCAGTTTTTACCAGAAAGATTTGGAAGAGCAATTTCATGCAAAGTATCACTTGGCCCTTACATAAAGTATTTCAACAATCTTCAATAATATCTTGTTCTTTTTATATAATACTGTTGTAAAAAGTGTCTGCAAGTACTAAAATGTGAATCTAAAAAACAGCAAAATTCCAAAATTTAATCTAAATTGAGACACATTTTAGTACATTTTGCACATGCTAATTTCTGCAAGCTACTTATACTGCAATCCTTTCCACACCGTCCTCGGAGTACACCGCACTGACTGCAATGGGATTGACTTTTGAATCCCATCCTGAAACATGCTTAGGATTGCAATGACCATAATTAAAGACCTGCTGTTCCAAAAATTGGCCAATTCTATAAAACTCCTTTGGATCTGTTCTACAATGCAGTTATAACCATATTTACCCAAATAGCTCAGGAAACATCTCAAACTTCTAGATAAGCCAACCTAGATCAACAAGAACACTGTCTGCATATGATTAGGCTGACATAAGGCTATGCAGATAATGCTTTCTACTGTATCCAATACTCGTTTACATGGCCATCAGGGAAAAAAGACACACAGAACTGCAAGCGTCAGTTTAAAAAGGACTAGCAATGGGTCACAGAAATGAAAGGTAAATAATGACATTAAGTGATATGTAGAATTTTCAAACCTCAGGTCTTTGCCAAAAACATCTTCCAAGATCTGTCATTTTCATATTTGGCAGGCAAGACTGCACAGCACTCAGTTCATTAGGGAATTACTGAGCCAGGGTACACTAAATAAAAATTATTATAGCATCAAGGTAGCTACTGCCACTTGAGCTAAAAAAAAAGAACTATTCTATTAGAATGCCTTTGTTTCTCAGTTGAGGTGGTGTTTCTGTTTTGTTTTGCTTCTAAAGAGACTCAGACAAATGAGGATTAGCTTTTTCCCTTTAAATAGCTACGTAAAATATATAAAAAACTTTCTTTTATCGAATCAGACCATTGGGTCATTCTGTCTGCTCTGATGAAAGGTAGCTCCCCAGGTTCTCTGGCAGGAAATCTTTCCCACTCCTGCTGCCAAAAATCTTTGGTGATGGACCAGTATCCTTTTGCATGTAAAGAATGTGTTCTGCCATGGAGCTATAATCCCACCCCAGAAGAGGAATGTGCAGTTTTTGGGTACAAGTCTGCTAGAGTTCTGAGAATCTTCCATCTCAAGCTCTCACAGCGTCAGAGATTAATTAAATAATGTGCTGCAATAGGTTTTCATAAAATGTTAAAGAGGAGAAACAAGAAGGCAAATAATTACCTTTTCAAAGAATGCAAGCTATATTATTATTCTTTTTAATATCAATCTATGCACCTTCTGAGATTGTATCATGACTATTTTGAGCGGCTTACACAAATGACTCAAATTTAAAGCTGATGAAGGTATAGTGGTGCAAGGAGCATAGCACAAAATAGGTGCTGCAGCTAATGGTCAACTAATGATAGTCCTTTCTACTCCCCACTTCACTACTTTCATTGGGCAAAATGGGGCTGAAATGGGGAAAGGTTGTTTTCCACTGTCAACAACACCCAAAGTTAAAGAAGCTGACAGAAGGAGGCCGTCTTGGGAAATCTCCCTCCCAATTTAAAAGAAAACCCCAAAATTCAATGGGTCCCCCTTAAAATCAACCAGTATGTGGACAGTCTGGTAAATGGGACAACCGGCTCTTTACAAAGTGAACCAAGTCCAGACAGTTAAACAGTAAACATAAAATAAATGTAAGGCTGAAAAATCAAAACATTTGGAGGAAAGATGTATGGTTTAAAACAAGATTATCAACGAGCAAAAGAAAAAAGGGAGAAGTGGCAAAGTTCTGCAAGATTAAAATGAAAGAAACCAATAAACTAAAAATATGGTTCTCTAGGTGCTACCTGTTTGCACTATTATTTGCACCATTTCAAGGCCCTGGTCCTGATTTCCACACTTGCAACAAGCTGAAAAGATGAGCCTATAAAAAGCCTATAGCACATTAGATACTTCTGATATTGGACTTGGGGGAAATCTGCAAAAGTCTATGCTGTACCATCCTTTTTGTAACCTGAAGATACTAACCAGGTTTCACTTGTCAGAATCCATATAGGACAGTCGATCAGTTGTGTTTCAGAATGTCTCATTCTTGGATAGATGGCCTTCACTGGCAAATGAGCTGACTTAAAGCTGTGGGGGGGAAACAGGCTTACAATAGGGTAAAAGGATGTTTGATTGCTCAGTGTCTTAAGGTAAGTAGCTAAGACACTGAACAATTGATCAGGAAAGCCCAGTCTGAATTTTATCCCTGTCAGGAATTTGCAAGGTAAGTGTAGCAATACCCCCCTCTCCCTTATCTGTAATGTGGGAAAATACTGACCTACTTACACAGTTGTTCCAAGGATTTACAGGACAACTTTGATCCAGAATAGCAGACCCTGCACCCATATGTGACAAATGTTGAAGAAACTGCCGGGTAAAGGACACTGAATACTAGAAAATGCTATATCAGTGCGTATTATTAACTAAACCTGTGGTTCCCAAATTTTAAAGAGATATTACAGCAGTGACTCCCAACTTTTAGTGTTTCTCAAACTTAGGGTAGACATTTACTCTCCCCCAAATCTCCGCAGGGAGGAGCTGGGGCAGTGACATGATCCGTAGGATCATGCTCTTGCAGAGGAATGGGGGGATACTAAGTCATGGCAGGGTATGGGGAACATAGAGACCCCTGCAGATCGCTGGTAGAGCTTCTAATGGCTGGGAAAAAGGGGAACTTTTCAAAAGAGATTGAAGTGGAAGTCTTCCATCATGCCTGAAAATGTTCACAGAGGAGGCCCCTGATATAGCCTAATCTGCCCTGTCAGTTTTGTGAACCATTAAAAATTTCTGATATGATCCACTGGTGGGTCCTGGACGACTCCTCCAGTTTGGGACTGTTGAACTAAATACAATATGACCCATAAGCTGCATGTAGAAATCCTGGTATACTAATCCTCCACCACCACCACAACTAGGCAGCAACACCAGCTAAGTGTTTCCACACACCTTTCTGTTTATTATAAAAAATGGAGATTAATCAAAGCAGCCCAAAGTCCATGTTTTCCACCCTGTCCTTGTTTTAATTTTGTAATGGAACTATTGTAAAACAAGTAAAACAAGACTAACAACACAAGTTCATGAACCCGTTAGTCGCATACATCACAACTTGCTTACAGCCCTACAGTATGTTTTCAAGCATAGTGAGTACAGTACTTAACAAGTTAAGTCACAACCCATGACTTACCATTTCAAGCCAGGGAATCAGCTGGAAGGTTTTATCAAGGGCCAAATGATGCTTTACCATTTTCCAGGATGGAGATTCACAATTTTTAAAGCCCACTGCAAGCCTGTTTTTTGTGAAAACATTTTTCTGCTTAGAACATTCAACAAGGCAGAAAAAGGCAAACTACCAAACTAAGGGCATAATTCAGAGTAACTACAGGAGCACATAAGAGACATTACGTGCACCTGTAATTACTGTACCACCTAGTGAAAACCTATGGGAAATTCATATTGCAATCCAGGGTAACTCCGTAGTTACTCTGGATTTCACCCTATTTCCTTAGTGCCTTGATATGATTTAAGATAACTCTGGCCAGCACCAGTAAACCTAAGAAGTTACCTTACTTCTACAACTCAAAACAAAAAATATTTATTAAATTGTTAAGGACTGAAATTATCAAATCCTTTGCAAATTGGACACTACGATTAAACCTGAAAGCATGGGATTATTTCATTAACAGCAGATTAGAAGTGTGGATTTTAATTACCAGTCCCATGAAAGGATTTCAGTACTGATGGCAGCAAAATGTACATTTTTTAAAAAGAATTCTTCGTGCAGGTCTTCATTCAGAGGATCTATTTTAAAACTGATTCTCCAAAAATTATGAATCCAGTTGATTAAACTACCGTAAATATTCTTTAATAGATTCTGATGTATTTCATTTTTTAAATACTGATAAATCCAACCTATTTAGATTCAGACTCTCAGCTGATGAAAGCTAACAAGAACTCCAAATGAACTGTACCTTAGAATAGAATGAACAGCATTTGTATTTCCAATTATGTAAGAATTTTCAGTAATACTATGTTAAAGTGCTGTTGACATGTCACCACTGATCTCACAAAACACAAAATGCATACATATGCAAAATGAACTTTGCATTCACAAATGTCTCTTTCAAGTGAAGAAACAAAGGGAAGAAAAACAATAAACTCTCATCTTGGTTTAATAGCTGCAGAGTATATTCCTGATTTATGCAGAGTTAGGAAGCAGGTTCATTTATGGCAGTCATTTTAGCAATGGCTTATAAATAATATCCATTCATATAAGACTTCTGAAAATATTTTTAAAGAACTTTACGGCATCAGTGCTTGAAACGTGCATTTATGAACACAAACCTGCTGGTTTCAAGGAGACTGTATGGCCTCCTTAGAAGCAGTGGAAGATTACAATCTCAATGCACTCATTAATTAAATATGAAAGTAGTGTTCAGTACACTTGAATAGGATTTTCTTCACTCTTCCTTTTAATGGAAAATGGAGATGGAAATACAGAATTTTGCTCTGCACAACTTTGAAGACATCAGTTCCTGGTCTCTATCCTTGCAATTTACAGGTGAAAGGAGTTCACTTCCAGGAAGCACAATCTGATACAATCCAAAAATAAGTCCCACTGGCTTCAGTAGTGTTTATTCTTTAGTGATTATTGGGCAAGTTTGTATAAACAGCAGCTACCCGTATACTCGTACATGTATCTGGGAAAAGGTTCCATCAAACTCAGTATGACAATCCTAACCATATCTACTCAGAAGTAAGCCCCATTGTGTTCAATGGACCTTACTCCCAGGAAAATATCTTTAGGATTGCAGTCTGAGAATCACTTCTGGGTAAACAAGAATAGGATTCCACTGTAAATCATTATTTTATTGCTTTCCACAGCAACACTAAATTGTCTCTAGGATTTGGTTTATTTTTAAATAAAAGAGCTGTTGGCATTCCTGGAGGGGGAAAAATATTCAAGAAAAATACAAGGAAAAAATATTCAAAGTTACAGATTAATAACATTTAGCCTTACATAAATCCTCAGAATCTTTAAAGCCAGAAATTAACTCCCACTATATTTTCCTTAAACAAATTTACAACTGCAACTCAATGCATCCTTACTTGGATAGCAAACTTAAATGGAACTCTGTCTGAGTAGACTTGAATAGGATAACGTTGCTAATCAAATCTGAAAAGCAGCTTTAATATATTTATGTGAGAATTGGAAAAACAAAATGCCAGCCTTAGAGCACACTATCAATTTTTTTCAGTCAAAACAAGTTACATTCTACACTAATTTTTCTGCTAAGGACTATGATTTGAATATGCTTACAATAATTATGTTTTTAAAAGTCATTGCACTTGCCTTGTTCATTGGGGAAAAATAACACCTCTACGTAAATTTTAAGTACTTTAATAAAGAGCATTTAAAAACAGACTTTTATTGAAATTCCAACAGGCAACTTCATTTCTTGCAAGCCAGTGTCATCCTTTGAATATTAAAGCCCTATCTTCTATTTAAGCCCAATGCTAAATGTGTGTTTGACTCGCTCATTACAACTGCTAGAATCCTAAGTAATTTTATAAATGGACAATGGGAAATGTAGCCTGCCTGCCCACCCCTTTCACAAAGGTTGAATTGGCAAATCAAAATGCATGAGACAAACAGAAACACCTTAATATTAGTTTGAGGATAACATTTTTAAAGTAACACATAAAATATCAGAAATAAAAAATGGCAATATTCCTGCTGACACAAAGATTAAGTACATTTATACAAAGACCCTTTCTCTCTCTTCCCTTTCTTTACATTCATGAAAGCTAGGTATGTTTCGAGGGTTTGCTGCTCAGAAGTCAACTTCTTCTTCAGAGTGTTGAACTGTGATCGTTATGTACACAAGCCCACAAAGCCAGGGCAAGTCCTCATTTTCAGTGCACATTCCCAAAGTGCACAGGGTCAACAAAGAAAAGCACTTTCTGTCAACATCTGGAGCATTTTCAAGCCAAGATCCAATCCCAGACTATAAAATGAGAGGCGAAACCTGATCCCCTGAAAAGTACTGCCATGTGAATTCAGGGAGATGCTTCAGCAACCATCAAGATCCTTATCTCTGTCTGGAGCAAAAAGGAAGGTCTTGGGGCTAGAAAGGTGATCACATTTTATGAAGGAGATGAGGCAACAACAGTCTGGTATGTGAGCAGCCAAAACCAGCTAAACTATGTTGCTACCAAATTTTAAGTGGTGTTATCAACATATACAAAAAAATCTTACAGAACAAGGATAGAGCCTTCATTCAAAACACCTTATGGCTGCTTTCCTGGGAGTAAGACCCACTGAACACAATGGAGCTTATTTTTGAGTAGACATGGTTAGAATTGTACTCTTTCCCAAAGTGATCTTATGTATTTATTTTCACATCTGGTGACCTCACATTAATCTACATTACACTTGTTCAAATATTGCCATTTTTGCTTTCTTACAAATACTATATCTACTGTTACCCAGAGAAAGAAAGGTTGCACGTAAACGTCAGGAAAAGAGCAGGGATGGGATCCTTCTGTCTAATAAAGATAAAAATTCACCCTGTCAATTGCTAAGACTATATCTGTTGCAGGAATAGAATCAACACATGCCAATAATTCAAACAGATTGTCTGCATTTAAACAGCCCTGTTTTTCATGTTACCATCCAAATTTTTAAAAAAAAGATTGCTTCCCTCATTACTCATATTCACTTGTGTGGGATTAAAAGGTAAATTTCTTTTTGCATAACTTGAGAAAGCTGCCTATGATAGAGGTTTTAATAGTGATCCTCCCTCAGTAACAAAAACAGCAACCCAAGCTTTCCCAAGACAAAATACAGGCAGAGTTCACTAGCACTACTCAACCTTGATATGGAAACAAACACATCAAACAGAGAGGAAAGGAGCAGGACCATATGTGCCCATTAAGCTGTCTGTGGGGAGAGCTCTTAAGGGAAGAAAAAAAACATGTGAAAAACCAGGCCCACTCATCCTTATCACCCATAATATTGGAGGCACTCAACCTTCTCTGCCGTATCAACTGGGATAGTGTGAAACAGCACTCCATCCGTTAGTTTAAAAGTAATAGTTTTTGTTTAAAAGTAATATTTATGTAATAGTTTGCTACTACATAATAATAACAATAATATTCTACATTTACAAAATCATTTCTGAATGTGCACAAAGCTTCACGTTTCTTATCTTGATGCTGCCCCTACAACAATCTTATTAGGTACAAAAGGATTAACATCATCCTGATATTGCAGCTGAGGCTGAAAGGAAGTGGTCTCTAAGTGATT
Source organism: Cryptoblepharus egeriae (assembly GCA_030015325.1). NCBI lineage: Eukaryota > Metazoa > Chordata > Lepidosauria > Squamata > Scincidae > Cryptoblepharus > Cryptoblepharus egeriae. The sequence goes on along the minus strand of JAREYC010000004.1, from coordinate 37,436,063 downwards.
CATGGCAGAAGTGAGACTAGATCTGGGGAAGCCCCATCACAGCTCAGTCTCTTAGCCAAGACATAAGAGTAGCCAGGAATAACTTTCTGCTTTCTCCTTTACTTCCTTAAAAATGCTGGCTCCATGCTCTTGGAAGTAGACTTGGACAGCGGCAGTGGAATCTATGCCACATAGATTAGACAAAACCAGGCTTTATAAAATTATAAGGCAGTGTATGCTCCATGACTACACAGGATTGCTAAAGCCTTGCACATAGCTACAGTATAAAAAGCAGGCCTCCGTCAGTCTTGAAAGACTATGGTATCGTGCTTGGCGCTGCATACGCTGCATATGAAGCACGAAAGCCTGGGTTGGATTGTTATGGAGGATAGGCTGTTAACCAAGCAGCAAATCCCCTCTCTCCAAGCCACTGAATTAGTCCAATGGAAAGGCAGAACCAATACGATTGGATCCAGCTGGCGTTGCAGAGCTGGGCTAAGGACAGGAGCTCACCCTGTCTTGTGGGGCTGACCCAGGAATCGAACCCTGGCCTGCTGGTTAACAGGCACAGCATCTTTACCGCTTGCACCACCCACAGCCCACAGCTACAGTATATAAGATGGGACAATGGGCTTGATAGGCCAGAAGTAGCCTCCGGGGTGTACATTATCTGCTTCTCCGTTAAAAATACACTATGGGTCTTCATTAGGTCAGTGAGCCCTGGTGTCTTAAGAGGCAGGGGCAAAGGGAAGGCAGTGACATGATCCTGGTGATCCCCAGGATTGCGTTGTTACAGGTGCAGAAAGAGCTTTTCCTAACTAGGCCTTACCTGCCACCAGGGTCCGGGAAGACCTGGGGAGCCTCACTTGAGGGGGGGGGGGCAGAGGCTCTGCAGGGCTCACTGCAGCATGGAATGAATGGAAACACAATCATGATCCACTTCTAGGTTGCAAATGTGATGCTGAAAGTGGGTCTCAATCGGGATTTTCACTGATTCCACAGTGTTGGGAGCAATGCAGAGCCCTTCATTGGGCTCCCCAGACCCTGACGGAAGGTAAAGCTTAGTTAGGAAAAGTCCCCTTGGCACCCACATCAACAAGATCTGGGGGTTGCATCATTGCCAACCCCCCCCCACCCCCAACAAGACTTTCCCTACAATCCAGAATAACTACGGGAGCACGTAAGAGACATTACGTGTAACCAGTGGTGGGCTCCAGCAGGTTCGCACCTACTCTATAGAACCGGCTGTTAATGAGAGATAGGACATATAAAGTTTAAAAAATAGCCATTTAAAAGTGGCTGCCAGATGGACAGAGAACCGGTTGTTAATTTATTTGATGCCCATCACTGCGTGTAACCTTAGTTACTGCACTACCTAGTGAAAACCTATGGGAAATTCATATTGCAATCCAGAGCAAATTGTTCTTACACCGGAGCAAGGACTCCACATAGTTACTCTGGATTGTGCCCTTAAAGAGACTGAAACCGTTCCTGAGTATTTCAGAAGCACTGCTTTAGCTAACCAGCTTTATTCCCTGCTGAATATATTATGGGACTAACCAGCTATTTTCACAAGCAAGATTTAAACCTGGATTAGAATCTGTTGCATCTGTAGTTCTAATGCAACCCTTATATTACACAGTGTCTCTCTTTTACACAACACATTCACATGTGCAAAACAGAAGAAAAGGCTAAAAGGTGCTCTTCACGCATGCATGAGGAAATGCCCTCAGTACTACCTTGGAACTTGGCTCCAAATATTGTACTTCATTAGGTTGTGCTAACAGATTTAAGACAAAGAGGGAAAAGCACAGTGTTTTAAAATGCCCCTTTGTACTTCAGTAACTGTAAACATAAAAGATGCTGACAATGCAGTTATTCTAAAAATGTTTCTATGAAAAATACAAACAGCAAGCCTCCTAGATTCACCCCCTTGTCCTCCCCATCTGATTATGAATGTAAATCAAGGCTAATGTAGTTGTCTCAAGTGCAATAGTACTTTTAGGGGGGAAACCTAAAAAAAAAAATTCAAACTTCTATTCACTTTTAAGCTCTGAACTGCAAGATTCCTCTGATCACGGGATAGTTTAAAGTGCTTGTAGCATAAACCCCCTCTAAAGGCTTAAGCAAAGCAAACATCTTTGTACGAGTCTTGAATTTTATGGTCCCCAGTGGACAGCACTAGTGAAATAAGAAACCACATCTACAGTCATTATATTCTGACAAGGTAATTTGCTACCGTAGTCCTGAAAGACACCAAGTTCATATATGAGCTGTTTAGAGAGATATAACTGTTGCAAAATTATTAGGATAATTTGGACATACACTTCAATCCAGAGGGGGAAAAACCATTAAGAACAAGGCAACGCCATATCAGGGGACAAAAACGCCTTGCCATGACTTCACAACCAAAATGAATTAAAACTGTATGAAACTCCACTAGCATGACGAAGCTATTTGTCAGACATATTTTAAAGTTTCTCTTATCAAACACTACCAACTTAAAAAATTTAAAGCCTTAATTCATCCATATCAATTGTTTCCTCTCTTTCATCCAGTCATCAGTCACTGATAATGTTGCTGATCCTTTGCAATGGGGACTTTAGCCAACAGAAGGGAAAAGGTTTTCAGCTGATCTTATTAAATAAACAGGATGACACTTAATTAAGCCTAGACCTCTGTTGTCATGGCATATTCTCAGAATTGAACTGTTTCTTTTCTGCAGCATTTAAAAAGGTAAGAGAATGGACAATATTCTGGGTAGGAGAGACATAGTTTACATTTAATGATTTAAGAGACTGATAATTTCTTTTGTAACTTCTGCTACCACCAACAGCAACGGTTTTCAAAATGAGTATTGGCACTAGAAACCAGTAAAGGACTATGAGATGCTCTCTGAACAGGTGAAAAGGGTGACAAAAGGAGCCTTCCTCGTTAATTAACAGGGGCAACCAAAGACTAATTGGGTCTCCACTATCCCAGATCTAAACACACAAGGGACTATAAAAGCTAAGTGATAACTTAAGCAGCAGCTTAGCTGGCACTTTCAGAAAGTGTTTAAATCTTTTAACACACAGCTCAAATGCTCATTTTATAAAAGGTAAAGACATCCCCCAGGGTGTGCTTTCACCAGATTACATGCATGCTCTTAAAAGGTGCATGTATTGGACTACTTGAGCTCAAATCTTGCTCCTTCAACATGTGTCATCACTCAGCACAGAAATACCACAAAAGCAAGGTCATAAAACAGTTTTTCCTTCTCTTTCCAAATTTAAAGAAAATGAATGAGTGATGCACTAAAGCAGATAAGCAAGATTTATAAAAGCAGGACAAAGCCCTAAGACAGCAGGGAGATACACTTTCACACCTTTCAGAACTGACCAGTGACAGATGCGTGCCCACAGACAACAACCCATAACGAAATCAAGCCCTCATGAAATTATTTTTGAAATACAATAAAATCAGCATAACAAATAAAAAAATTCACATTCAGAAACTCAAATTCTCATCATGCAAACTCTGAAAGGTTTATAAACTAGGAATGGTCATACATTCCCTAACAACCTTTAAAGCCAAACTACATGTTGCTATTTATGTATGGCTGTCACCATCACAGAGAGCTGAATGCATCTCACTGGTGGCATTAGTTTAAGATGACACATGTGGTAATGTTACCACACTTTGCATTTTCATGTCCTCTTGCAAGCAGTCAGTTACATGTAGTGAGAAAGAACAAAATGCAGTTACATCACATGCATCTTCCTAAATGAAATAGAACCAGTAAGACATGGGAAGATACTGACATTAGCCACTGTAGAATACAATTCATTCAGAGAATAGATTTATCAACACATACCTGCAGTTGGGAGGTGGATCTAAAGTGATGTCAGCCAGTTCCTTCTGAATCCTATGATAAGGGAAAAAAGTGAATAAATTCAGGAAATTTACCCTGTCTTGCATCCCCAGGTTACATTCAAAAATGTACCAATGAAAGGCTTACAAAAAACTCAGAAGACATGGCTAGCCCTACAATCCAGAGTAACTACAGGAGCACGTAAGAGACATTATGTGCACCCATAGTTACTGCACCACCTAATGAAAACCTATGGGAAATTCATATTGCAATGCAGAGCAAATTGTTCTTACACCGGAGAAAGGACTCCCTGTAGTTGCTCTGGATTGCGCCCTAAATCAACATTTTCTAATCTCAGCAATTTTCACAACAACCCTGTAATGGAGATCACTTTACAAATAGGAAATCTGGTTCAAGAGGAACAAAAAACATATCTGCTAAGTCCAGCATACCAGCCAGTAGATTACACCAGCTTCCCACAGAGACTGTTGAAGTGGGGGTGGGGGAGGCAGGACATTCCAATTGATCTCCTTAATGCCATCAAAGGAATGGAAGCAAAGTAATACAGACAGATTTTCCCTCACTAACCACAATGAAAGAAATCCCGGCATCAACAAAACCAGTAACACAATTCTCATTGATTTTTTATCAAGCAAGATATTTCTCTCTTTGCTCCTCCCTCCCCATGAGTGACACAGTCATTAACAACCAATACTAGAATCTCCCTCCCCTTTATAAATTCCTAATGAAAGGTTTCTCCTTTCTTCACTACCCTGTGTAACAGTAGCATCAACAGGAACAAGACAGAGAGCAATGGACCTATCAGATAACTAATTCCTACTCCACTCACATAAGAGAATACAGGTGAAGGATTGCAAGCGTGAGTTTGTTCATTACAAATATTTTCAGGCATAATTCACATGGGTAATTTTTCTTTCTCAGTAAAGATGTTTGGCATTGAATTTTGGAAAGCAAGGATTGAATTAAGGTGAATTTGAGAGATGAGGAGTATTTGCATAGAAAACATCTCCTCTCTGGTATCAGTGTATAATATTGCAATAGTAACAGCATTACCCTCTCCAAAAAAGAATTAATACTGATATAATTATTAATTCTTAATAAGTAAGAATTAATACAAATGATAATACAGCAGTCTAACATACCAAATACTGTGTTGACATAAACCATATCTGTTGATATGAAAACAGGTGAAGAAATTAAGTGTCTTGCCTAAGGCCATACAGCAAAGCAGAAATTAAGTAGTGGTATTTTGGTCTCAAGTCACATACTCTGAATTTTTCTGACAATTACAGTGCTATGCATTGGGAAGATTAAAGCTATACTAAAAGTTATTGTTTGGCCAAAGATATTCATCAAATGGGGGGCGATCTGGTGAGGGGGTGACAATGCTGATAGAAAAACTATAATTTTTGCAGAGAATATTATGGTGCACTGATACGGTAAAGCAAAGCCACCACAAGAACTTAAAGAAACCAGAGAATATAGTTCAAGCTTGTGGATAATCTCACCTCTTGGCACTGGTGGAGAGAAGTTTGGAGTTTTTACTCATGCTGACTTTACTTTCTTTCTTCTTGGGTGTGTTTGTCTCTTTCTCGGTCTGTTGGTTGGAGGACGAAGATGAGGAAGAGCTGGTGCTAGCCCTCGAATCGTCATCCGACATAGCTACCCCCCACTACGCACCCCGAATCTGGAAAGGAAGTGCCACAGGGAACGGGAACAGAGTTAATTTATGGACAAGGAACCTGACTGCCAAAGGGGAATTGGGTCTCTCAATCTTAGGAAAAAAATTGCTTAGGGTCCATTTGGAAAATTTGGAGGAATTTGGAGAAATCACTTACTATCTTTAGGATCCTATTTCACACAAGAGACCAAACATAATGGCCCAAGAATGTGCAAGACATGGAGAAAAGGGGTGCACAGACAGAGGGACAATTGGTGCACAGAAGGAAATAGAATATCAGTACCTGCAAGGTTTGGGTTTAAAAAAAGAGAATTTCAGTATTTCATGGGGGTCAGCTTTAGGAAGGGCTGACTAGAAATGAGGTGGGGGGAATGCCTAAAGAGATTAGAGGCAAAACTGGAAACCACATGAAGTGAGGATTGGTGTGGTAACACTTTTCAGGAAGCGCATAATCTGAGACTATTAATTGGGGTGGGGATGAGGAATAGGGGGTGCCCAGAAAAGGCAGCCGAATTTTGTTTTAATTTAAAAAAAATGTTTGAAAAACCTATTTAGACAACGAGATAACAGATCATTTATGAGTGAGGGGATGGATTAGTGGAGGGGAGGATTTGTGGGAGTTATTAGTGGGTGGGGGAGTTGGATGTGTGGGAGTCATTTGTGGGTGCAGGGAGGATTTGTGGGAGGGGGAGAGGATTTGTGGGAGTCCTTGGTGGGTGGGAGGAAAAATTTGTCATTTGTAGGTGGGGGAGGATTTGTGGGAGTCATTGGGGGTTGAGGGGAAAAATCTGTAGGAGTTATTTGAGGTGGGGGGAAGATTTGTGAAGGCAAGGATTTGTGGGAGTCACTTGTGGGTGAGGGGAGAGTTAATGGGTGGGGAACTGGATTTGTGGGAGTCATTAGTGGTTGGAGGATGGATTAGTGGGTGGGGGGCTGGATTTGTGGGAGTCATTAGTGGGTGGGGGTTGGATTTGTGGGAGTCATTAGTGGGTGGGGGGCTAATCTGTGGGAGTCATTAGTGGTTGGGGGCTGGATTAGTGGGTGGGGGGCTGGATTTGTGGGAGTCATTAGTGGGTGGGGGTTGGATTAGTGGGAGTCATTAGTGGTTGGGGGATGGATTAGTGGGTGGGGGGCTGGATTTGTGGGAGTCATTAGTGGGTGGGGGTTGGATTAGTGGGTGGGGGGCTGGATTTGTGGGAGTCATTAGTGGATGGGGGTTGGATTAGTGGGTGGGGGGCTGGATTTGTGGGAGTCATTAGTGGGTGGGGGGCTAATCTGTGGGAGTCATTAGTGGGTGGGGGGCTAATCTGTGGGAGTCATTAGTGGGTGGGGGGAGGCTTTCCCACTAAGCTTAAAGCGCTCAGGTTAGGCAGTGCTCCCTTCTCCACTGGCATCAACCCCCAGGGGTGCTCTACCCCCCACCCACCCACCCCTTGCTTCTCCCCCCTCCACTCTCCAGCGCCCCCTTTTCCCCCTCCCCAAACTGTCTTCCAACCCCTCTCCATCTACCCAAGCCAGAGGGGAGGCAGGGGGGCTGCAGATGGCTCCAGCCAAGGACCCTCCACCCCCAGCCCTGCGAGGAGAAGGGGGTGAAGTGACAGCCCCCCAGCCCTCCTTCCCCCGCCTGAGCCTCCCTCCCCCACGGCTCCCCATCCCTGCCCTTCCCTGGACAGCCACAAAGCCGACCCCCTCACCCCCAGCCGCCTTCCCTGGTCCCCCCTCAGCGCCTTCCTGGGGCGAGGAGGGGGCGGCTGTGCCCGGCCGGGGAGCTCGGGGTGCCCCTTCCCCATACCTCTCCCTTTGTGTCTGGCTGCTCCTCCTCGGTGCGGCTGGGCCTGGCCACTCGTGTCTCTCTCGCTGGGAGAGAAGCGGAAGTGCTGCAACAGCAACTATTAAACAGGCAATGGCTTCCTTGCCTGCTGCTGCTGCTGCCTCTCACTCCCCCCCCCCCCCAAGCAGCCAGCCGGTGTCACACTCAACACACTGTATGAGTGTAACACAAGCACACACAACACACACTCTCCCTCAGGGGGATGTCAAGACACACAACGTTCCTTCCCGGCTGGGGTGTCTTAATGTGACTGTGTGAATACTTCACACCTTGCTACCACAGAGTCTGTAAAGACACACACCGTTCCTTCCTGGGGCATGTGTTCACACACACACCCACACACACCAACTTGTGGTCTGAGGTGTGTGATAACTGGGGGGTCCCCCTGAGGGGGTGTCTTAGTGTGACTGTGACTACTCCATACCTTGCTACTACAGAGTCTGTAAAGACACACTCACCGTTCCTTCCTGGGGTATGTGATCACACACACACACACACACACACACACACACACACACAACATGTGGTCTGAAGTGTGTGATAACTGGGGGGACCCCCTGAGAAGGTGCTTTGGTGTGACTGTGTGAATACTCCTCACCTTACTACTATAGATAGGCATGTAGATGTGGAATACTCCACACCTTACTACTACAGATAGATACTACTTCCTGAGGCGTGTGTTCTCCCTTCACACACACACACACCCCAACTTGTGATCTGAGATGTATAACAACTGAGGGGAGTTGTCTTGGTGTGACTGTTAATACTCCACACCATGCTGTTACAGAGATTACCAAGACGCACACCATTCCTTCCTGGGGCATGTATTCCCCTTTCACTCACTCACACACACACACACCCAACTTATGGTCGTTAAGGTCTGATGTGTGTGACAATTTGGGGGGGTCCCCCTGAGGGGGTGTCTTGGTGTGACTATGACTACTCCACACCTTGCTTCTACAGAGTCTGTGAAGACACACAACATTCCTTCCTGGGGCATGTGTTTCCCATTCACACACACACTCACACACACACACACGCAAACTTGTGGTCTTTAGGGTTTGAGGTGTGTGACAACTGAGGGGGGGGGTGTCTTAAATACTCCACACCATGCTACCACAGAGGATGTGAAGACACACACCATTCCTTCCTGAGGCATGTATTCCCTCTTCAAAGACACACACGCAAACACCAACTTGTGGTCTTTAGGGTCTGTTTGTGTGACAGCTTGGGAGGGGGTGTCTTGGTGTAACTGTGTGAATGTTGCACACCTTGCTACTCCAGAGTCTAGGGTTTGAGGTGTGTGTCAAGTGGAAATCTTTGGTGTGACTGTGTGAATACTCCACACATTGCTACTACAGAGGCTGTGAAGACACACATCATTCCTTCCTGAGGCATGTTCCCCACCCAACCCTCTCTCTCTCTCTCTCTCTCTCTCTCTCTCTCTCTCACACACACACACACACACACACACACACACACACACACACACACACACACACACACAAAACTTAGAGCACAATCCTAACCAGTCTACTCAAAAGTAAGCCCCATTGTGTTCAATGGGTCTTATTCCCAGGAAAGTGTGTTTAGGATTACAGCCTTAGAGTCTTTAGGATCTGAGATGTCTGACAACTTGGTATGTGACAACACCCCCTCCCCAGGGATGTTCTTGCTGTGACTGTCTGAATCACACACCTTGCTACTTCTTTAGGATCTGAAGTGTCTGACAACTGGGGAGATCCCCTGAGGGGTCCGTGATGTGCTTGTGTGAACACTCTACAGTACACCTTGCTACTTCAGGGTTTGAGGTATGTGATAACTTGGGGGATCCTTATGAGGTTATGTCCTTGCTCTGGCTGTGAATCACACACCTTTCTACTTCTTTGTAGAAGTAGAACTTGGGTATGTGACAACTTGGGGGGAATCCCCTGAAGTCCTTGATATGACTGTGAATGGTCCACACCTCACTACCACACCTTGATTTTAGGGCAGCAGTTTTCAGCCACTGTACTGTGGCACACTGGTGTGCCGTGGATGGTCCGCAGATGTTCCAAGGGACTTTGGGAAATGTAATTTAAGTAGGGCAATTGAGTTATTTGTGCCCCTTTCTGCTGCATGGTGTGCCTTGTCAATGGTTAAAAAAAACTGGAGATGTGCCTTAATTTTAGTACCTTGTCAATGTGTCACAAACTGAAAATGATTGAAAACCACTGTGTTAGGATTTCAGGTGGGTGATAACTTGGGGGGATCCCCTGGAAGGTCCTTGGTGTGGCTGTGTGAATACTCCATAACCTGCTAGTTCAGAGTATTTAGGGTTTAAGGTCTGTAACAACTTGAGGGGATTCCTGAGGAGGTGTCCCTGATGTGACAGTTTAACTACTACACATATTGTTTGTTCAGAGTCTTTAAGGTTTCAGGTGTGTGACAGCTTGGGGGGGGGGATCCCCCTGAGGTGCGTGTCCTTGGTTTGACTATGTGAATATTCCACACCTTGCTAGTTCAGAATCTTTTTTTTCTTAAAGGGGAGATACAAAGACATACATAAAATGGTGTCACTCTTTTTGGGACAGGGGGTAAATTTCTGAAAAGTGGCCCCAAATCTGGGTTTCCGTTCCTTCAGAATATTTCATACCAAAAGAAGTCCATAGATTGACCATTGCCTTTATTTATCCAGACATTTACCTTACCAAGACTGCAAACCACATCGGGTGTGAAGTGGAGAGGGGGGAGAGTATGCTAACTTAGGGTAGAGCCTAGGGTTCCCCTTTACCTTCATATTCTCCAGTAGATAGAAGTCACCTACTCTACCTCTGGGGGGCCACAGCCTTTGTAGCCAGGAACTGTCAGAGCCCTAAGTCTGTCTTGCCTTAAGGACCTGCTTCCCTTCCCTTATTTATTTTTTGCGTTTATTTATATCAGCATTCCTCCAAAGAGCTTAATGCAGTGTGCATGATTCCTTCCCTCATTCATTCCTTCTTCCTCACAACAACCCTGTGAGGTAGGTTAGTGACACCCCTAGGAGAGATAGTGATTGGCCTATGGTCATCCAGGAAGCTTTATAGCTCAGCAGGGATTTGAACCTGGATCTTAGCTGTCTAAGGGTGCAATCCTAACCAATTTAAGCTGGCCTAACTCAACAGGCATATCTTCTCATGATGATGTGGAGACTTTGCAATACACCTGTACACTAGTCAAACCCCCTCCAGTAGGGAGGCAAAAGTGCTTTACGACACTTTTGTGATACCCCCATCTCAGCATAGGACATGCTGTGGTTTATGCCTGACTAACTGTAGCTTAGGATTGCAGCCACAGTCCAACTCACTAATACAACATCCTGGCTTTAAAACAGAATTTTTCTATGGGTGCTCATAGGAGCCTGGGTGCTCCCAAGACCCACTTTGAGGGCTTTTGAACACATCATAAGTAGCTACCATCTTCTCAGTACTGCACCAGGTATCCCCAAGACTCCATAGATCAAAATGTTTGAGAACCTGACTTAGAGGAAGGGTCCTAGAACTTGGGACCACCAGCCATTTTGAGAGGAATAAGGTGACCTGGCACCTGAGATGCAGAGGATCCCTGCTTTACAGCAATGGAGATTCACTTGTCCAAGCTCTGCAGTTTCAATCAGCTGCTTTCCTATTTACCTAAAAACATCAGATCAACTTTTCTTTCCACTTTCATTCTTACCTTCACATCCATCTTACCTATCTATCCTGAAGTCACCAGCAGTTTTTCTTCTTCAGTCCTTAACTTCAAAAACTCAAGTTTCAGGAACTGTGGGCATCAATCCAATAACAGGGTCCACAGAGACTTGGAAGTAGGCTAGGCAAGCTGTGAGTTCTGGAACCAATATGTCTCGCCGGAATATAGATGGCAGGTATGTGGGAGGAGGTTGTATTAAAATGTTTGATACTCAAAAACTATCTTGCTTTCTTTTTTTAGTGGTAGTTTACCATTATCCTCATTAACTTCTGGGTTGTTCTACTATCCCACCTTAGGAGTTCATTGTTCCAGTGGAGTGACATCATGAACTCACAATGGAGAAGTCAGCATGATGTCACCAGTCCCATTCTGAGTTCCAGCACAAACACTTCTGAGCCTTGACAACAGAATGAAGGAAAATTTGGTTCTTGTTTTTAAAGGAGCTACCAATTCAAGGGCCAGTTAGTGAGTCAGGATATGTCATCATTGGCTAAGGATGCAATCCTATACCCACTTTTCTGGGAATAAGCCTCATTGCACCCTATGGGACTTGTATCTGAGTAGACATGCATAGGATTGGACTCTCCCTTTCTTCTTGTCTCAGACTGTTGCAACTAAGGTGCTACTCTGTTACAGAAAAAAATAAGACTTTTCACTACAAAAAGCAGGAATCTCTGCCAAGGGCACAAGCCTAAAAAGCAATATCTGTCTGTATAAAACAGATCAATTTCTTTGGAGAGAAGGGATCTCCTTCATCCCTATATGATCAATTTGCTTTTTCTAGGAAAGCCAAACATAAAGGAAAGCTGGGGCAATTATGCATTTATTTTGTAAATTTAAAAAGGGCCCAATCCTGAGCTGGAACTGAATTGGTGCTGACCTCCAGCACTGATGCTGGTGTTTGCAAATGTGCTACAAGGCATGCCCATGGCAACCTGATCCAAGTCAGCACTGGCCAGATGTGACCCAGAGCTAGGGTGGGGGGAAGTGTTCCAGGGTGGGGGGAAGTGGGGGGAGCAGAATCCAAGTGTGAGGGGGGAAGAATTAGCTGTAGAATAGCTGGTGCAGACTTAAGAATCCCCATTGCAGAGGGCTTGGGGCTTTTCCCATGGAAAGCGTATGACAGTCCTCTTCTGACATGTAGCTCCAGTAGCTGCACCACCATTAATATTGGACTGCAAGTCACCCTTAAATAGCAAGACTATTGTGATAGATGGGAAAAACCTTTACCCAGAGTCACTGGTGATCCATTGCCATTCAGTCCTGGTTTTTGCCATTTAGACTCATGAACAAAAATGTTATATTTAAAACAACTTGTATATTCAGGTTGGTGGGGCTGCTATGGCAGGGCTCTGCAGTCTGAAAATCTATTCATGGCTGATTCCAAATAAATCTTCCATTGCTCCTGTCCCCAAAGGCCTCTCCTCTTCCTGAAGTTCATACTTGGCAGCAGAAACAGTGAGGGGGTGAAGTATACCCCCCTCCTGTGGGAGGAAGTCCCATAGCATGTGTGTGGCTACAGAGAGAGTCCTCACTTACATTCTCAATAACTGTTTCTCCTGATGAAGCACAAAAAGCACAGATTTTTTAAAAAGTCCTGAAAAAGCCCATCTTTCAGATAAATTGGTCCCATGATGCTTAGGTCCCCTGCTAACTGGGCAAGAGGCACTCTTTCAAGTGGGTGTTCCTCCTATATTTAGGAGGGGGTGAGTAACTGGCCCATACACGCCCCAACAATGTCTGTTCAAGTGGCTTCTGCTGGTGTTCTTTTTGCATTTTTTGCATTTTAGATTGTGAGCCCTTTTGGGACAGGGACCCATTAGCTAATTTTTTTCATTTTCTTTGTAAACCGCTTTGTGAACTTTTTAGTTGAAAAGTGGTATATAAATACTGTAGATAGAGAGGATACCAAGGAGTAACCGACTTTGGGACAGACCTGGAAGAAAAAGTGGCAGAACACCATCCAGAGCTTACAGTTCCCAATGAAAACCTTCTGTTCTCTCATCCTCAAAAAAGAACCCACACACAGTTTACTCTGTGTGACCTACTGCCAATTCCTGACTTAAGTACTGACATGCTCATAGTCATTTGATCCTTTTGTTCACAGGTCTGGGCCCATAGTTAAGATTCTCATAGGGAACAACATCCCACAACACATATTGATCACCAGGAAGACAACTTTATTGTTACAACTGTCTTTGTGAAAGGGCATAGCACTTACTTCTTACATCTGAATTTTGCATAAAAATGGTCATAGACTTCACCCAAGCATTCCATAGCTCTTTTTTACAACTGGTTTTTTATTTCTTTTTCATTTTTCTCTATCCTCTTGTGTATTTGTAAGTCGTGTGCAACACATGTAAAAATGTTTACATGGACCCCTACTCTTGGTTCCTCACTTGGCAGAGGTGTGTATGCCAGTGGTGGGCACTTAGCGGTACGGGCCTACTTGCCCGTACCGGATCTTCCAGTTTCCCTGCTGCTAGCGAACCGCCAGCAACAGGGAAATGCAAAAACATAGCGGACCTGTACAGTCCGCCATGTTTTGCGCCCACTGCGCCTGCCTAGAAGTGGGCAGGCCCGCTTCTAGGCAGGCTCCACGCAAGCGCTGACATCGGCGCTTGCGCAGAACCTGCTTAGAAGCGAGCCTGCCCGCTTCTAGGCAGGCTCTCCGCAAGCGTCGCTGTCAGCGCTTGCGCAGAACCTGCTTAGAAGCCGGCCTGCCAGCTTCTAGGCAGGCTCTCCGCAAGCGTTGCTGTCGGCGCTTGCGCAGAACCTGCTTAGAAGCCGGCCTGCCAGTTTCTAGGCAGGTTCTGCGCAAGCGCCGACAGCAACGCTTGCGGAGAGCCTGCCTAGAAGCTGGCAGGCCGGCTTCTAAGCAGGCTCTGCGCAAGCGCCAACGTCGCCCCTCCCCAGTCCCGCCCCTCACCCTGCCCATTCCCCCTGACCCCGGCTGGCCCCTCCCACTTCCGGCGAACCGGATCTTGGGATGGAGCCAGCCCATCTCTGGTGTATGCACATATGCAAGTATGCATGCATGTACATGTATGTCTATCCCTTTGATTGGTCAATAACTAGATTGTAAGATCCATGGGGTAGAAACCTGTCTCTTCACTCTACATAAAAGACCATCTCATGGTTTTATATATATATATATATATATATATATATATATATATATATATATATATATATATATATATATATGTGTGTGTGTGTGTGTGTGTGTGTGTGTGTGTGTGTGTGTGTGTGTGTGTGTGTATATGTGTGTGTGTATGTATGTATGTGTGTGTGTATATATATATATATATATTTAAATATATATATATATATAATATATATAGTTTTTTCCAGACACTGTTCTCCCAAGAACTTGGGGTGCCTGGTTTTTATTATATGCTGACATAAATAACATTGCAAATGATGATGATGACACCTGCTAATTGAGGATAACACTTCATGCATCTCAAAATCATAAAAGCTCAAAAATCATAAAAGAGCTATGCTTAAAAAAACTGCAGTCTTAAATGAACCACAAGACTCTTTAGCCTTACTAATTGTGTGTCATTATGAAACTTGAAGAGAATAATTATTCCAGTAAAAGTGTGTTGTCTTGTGTTTTTGTATCAGTCATATTTTTATCCAGTAGTGAAACTTACCACAGTTCACATGACATCTGATATTTTTCTCTCAACTTCCTTTTAAAAATAAACTAAGCAGGCCTCCGTCAGTCTTGAAAGACTATGGTATCGTGCTCGGTGTTGCATATGCTGCATGCGAAGCACGAAAGCCTGGGTTGGATTGTTATGGAGGATAGGCTGTTACCCAAGCAGCAAATCCCCCCTCTCGACGCCACTGAATTAGTCCAATGGAAAGGCAGAGCCAATACGATTGGATCCAGCTGGCGTCGCAGAGCTGGGCTAAGGACAGGAGCTCACCCTGTCTTGTGGGGTCGACCCGGGTCTCGAACCCTGGCCTGCTGGTTAACAGGCACAGTGTCTTAACCACTTGCACCACCCACAGAATAAACTAATAAATAAGCACAAAATAAACTAATGTGTGGTATAGTGCTCACTGAATGAACAACATGTAGGCTATGAGAATAGGTCCTGTAGGGTCACTTCCAAGGTTTTCTCTAACCTAGAAGAGAGTTCAATTGAACATTTTGCTAATGATCTGCATTTAATTCTATCTATAATTTATACCCTGCTTTCTGTATTAGCATGCACAATTATTTCAAAATCCACATGCAGTGAAGCAGTCTGATAAACAATCAGCATAATTAAAATGACAGTTTTAAGAGCAGTATGAGAATAGGGTAAAAGCATATTTTAAACCTGCCCTTCATAATGAGAAATTAGAATCATTAATAGTAGTGATAATGTCATTACATCTTGTTTTAGAAATAAAGAGAACTTCAGCTTTCATATCAGCTTTCCTGGCAAATCAGTGTTGTAATTATCCTACTAGAAGCCCTGGTACGAAGACCCACACTGGACTCATCAGTTAACTGCTTTGTGAACTTTTCACGGAAAAGCAGTATATAAATACTGTTGGATGGATGGATGGATGGATGGATGGATGGATTGACTGACCAACCCTTCCCCCATGGGTTAATCAGAAGCACCAGCTCCTCGTGTCCTCCACACTCTTCACACTTAGCCTTTGCCTCTGAAAAGGTTTTCCAATTGTACCCATTGCTTCCCTCATGGTTTTATTTCCATTTACTCTCTCCATCTTGATGAGGTGGGAACAGATCAAGCAGGCTTTAACTTGCCTCACTGGTCTGAGATATCAGGAAAACCAGACTTACTGTTATAGCTTGTGATTATAGCTGTAGGTGACAATGATCGTGCTTTTTAAGAGTTATTGGCGACACGCTTTTTAAAAAGTGGATATTATTTCTTTTCTGTCAAAGATATTTTCAGGTAGACATAATTGGCTTCTTTTAAACTTACTGTTAACCAGGTTTTTGTTAATGTAATTATCCAAATGGAGTTGCATAACATTTTGGAAGCTGAGATTTGTGTTCCAAAATAGATCCTAAAATTTATTTCATTCCATGGTGCCCGTCTTGTAATATATAATCTGTTAGGTAGCAAATTGGTTTGAAAAGCATATGTTTTGTCTTGAGCTATTATTTCAGGAAAACTAAACTAATAGTGAGGTACATACTAATAAGAAGGTCTCTTTTAAACAACTGTAGAATGTTATAGTCTGCATTCAGTGAGATAAGAGGTGTGTGCATACTATTTTGACTTTTTATTTAATCTGGAAGATATCAGAATAATGGCATAAGACAGAGGTATTAAAAATAGGGGTTGGGACCTCCTTATGGGATTCCGACCTCAGGTCACAGAGGTCACGAGAGGATGGGATCCAACATCTTAGAATCTGGCATTGGGCTTTTCTGGAAGTAAGTCTCATTGAACACAATGGGACTTCAAAGTAGACAGGGAATAGATGTGGCATCACAGTGATGTCACATCTCAATAAGTTTGACAGAGGGTCCTGGACAGATTTTTCATTTTGATAGTAGATCAAAATCATATGGGCTGAAATCATATGCATGTCTACTCAAAAAGAAGTCTGACTGACCACTACAGCAAAGTTTAGGAATAGGCTGTGATCCAATCACATGCTGTTGGATCAATAGTATTGCCTGTCGTGGTGTTGTTTTTGCTTTGTATGCTGTTGGAAGGTCTTATTTTTCTGCTCACCAGCAAAGTCTGCAATCCTAAAGACACTTTCCTGGGAGTAAGACCCACTGAAACCAGTGGGGCTTACTTTTGAATAGACATGGTTAGGATTGTGCTCAAAGTGAACAAAAGACACTGTGCTCAAGGACATATTTTGTATCGTGGGGATTTCCTTCAGTTTACACAGTAAATCAAGGCCACCCAAATGAGTTTGGTATAAGAATTGTTTTCTCTTTCTTTGGTGCTGAAAGAAGAAGGAAAGAGATTAATGGTCAGGCTCTGCTAATGCAACCATGACAATTTACTGCACTATCCTATGATAAGGAGGAGATAAATGCTTCTGTGGTGAGATAACTTTAGCCTGGAGAAATTCTTCCTAGCAAATCTTCAAAACCTAAGGCCTGATCCTATATTTATCTTTCAGTGTTATTCCGGAGAACCTTCCAGTCTCATTCCAGAGATCTCAGGGTAAGGGAACATAGGTCAAGCACACCACTAGCCCTGATGGTCTATATGGACTTGAGCTGGTACAAGGAAGGAGATAGCATCCTACAGCAGTTTCTGCAGCTGTCCCTAGCCCTCTCCATGGCCCAATCCACCTGCCAGCCTTCCCTCCTTCCACCCAATTCTGCCCACTTCCCCATCCCTAAAAGCCTCATTTCTGCTCAATGGGAATACTCACCATCTGGTGTTCTCCTGGTTTTCATTCCAGCCTCTCTCCCAGCATTTTTGCAACACCCAGTGGGCAGCAGAGGATTGATGAGGTTTATTTCCTCTGCTGGTGGCAGGGACTTCTGTCTTAGTTTGAATCAAAGTCCCTGACTTGGTTTGTGACTCACTTTTGTTGGATTGAAGCCAGATAGTTTTGTACAGTAGTTCCCAAAGTGTGACTCTAGCCTACATGCTTGCAGAATCAGGGCCGAGACAAGTTGCTTCAGACAAGTTGAGTCAGTGCCAAAATCACTGATGCAGGTGACTGGAGTGTACGCAAATCTGCAAAAAAACACTTTTTTTGTAACTCACGAGTCAAATCACCTGACTTAAGTTTCAATCCCTGATACAGCCTCAGGTCACTGAACTTGCAAAAGGAGCAAAAGTTCACTGGCTTCCAGATGAGTCCGTTTCCTAAAACTATCTTAAACAGCACAGGAAGAATACTTTTAAACAATGGATGAGCGCCTGCCAAAACAGGAGTATCAAAATGATGCTTTGATCACAAAACATTTTCCGCATAGTGGATCTAAGAATGGAAAGTGAGATGAATAAGAAGCAGGATCCAGAATGTCTCTTAATAGTAGCAGGAAAAATTGGATTCGGACATATTTCCCCATATCTGTTTAATCAGTTTATTTAAACCTTGTCAGAGGACAGAAAATAGGCCGAGTAGCACAAGCATTTCATGCTTTGTTTGTTTTAGCTAAAGCAACTGTAGGACAAATAGGAGGAGATGCCTGCAGTCGGCAGGGCAGCTTCCAAGAAGAGATTACCAACAAAGAATTGTTTATTTTCCCTCAAAGTCATACTCACATGAAAGACTTTATTGTATATTACAGAAGTGATCTGTTAAAAATCAGTCCTGCTTCTAAGTTGAGCATGAAGGTGAAAACTGCCCAAACCCATAAGTCCAGATGAAGAATGTGTGATGCTCGGGGTGACCATATGACTGGAAAATTCTGGATTTGTCCCTTTTTAAAGCCTCTCGTCTGGGTGTCCTCTAAAAGGGCTTCATTGTCCTCTATTTTGGCTTCCTTTTGGAACTTTGCAATGGCATGCAGTACCCCATTGTGTCATATGTTGTTGGATTCATATTGAAGAGCATAATTCAATGCAAAAATTGGTTGTGAAATATCTCATTCCTATCAAAAGCTATGGCCAAACAACTGAAAATAAAAAAATATGCATTGAGCTCTATGGGAAAGTGCCCAATATTGTGGCTTTACTCATGAGAAGACAAATGTGTCAATGTTTGCCGGAAAGACCTTGTCCTCTGATGTGCCATCCAAGACCTTGTCCTCTTTTTGAGTTCTGGGCATTTAGTCACCCTGGTGGTGCTCTTATTTGAAGATTCTTCTTTGACAAATTAGTCTGAGCTTGATCTACCTACCTTCAAATCTTCTTTCCTCCCTTCTGACACCTTTCCAATGAGGATTTTTTTAACTGCAGCTAATACATCATTGATGAATGTCAAATGAGGTTTCATATTGGAAGGGAGAGATGGAAATAGAGTAATCAGCAAAAGACCCCCTTCCGATGGTGAAAATATCACCCACAAACCAGGCTAGTTGCTGTCAATAAAACATACTCTGGAGGTTAAGGTTTCATAAGAAATATTGTATTTATAGTTCATAGTTGATTATGTGCATTCTCTGTATTGAATCAGAGGCATTATTACCACTAATACTTTAGGAACATAGAACCCTAGAGTTGTTTACTATATAGAAGGGTGAGGATGGCTTGGCAGAGGACATCCTTCTCCTTTGGCATCTGGAGATAAGGTGAGAAGAATGGTAAGAAGGAAATAGTGTTAAGGACTATAGTTCATACAAGATAACAAGTAGATGGACAGGATAACAGGAAAACAAGACAAGAGGACAGGTAGATGGTCTCAAGCTCCTGGACAGTACACTGCTCTCCAGAATCCTGCAGGTGGCATTGCATCTACATTCCTGGTTCATGCTTGTATGCTGGTTCACAGTTCTTTGTGAAACAAACCCAGACAGATTCAGAGGGTTGCATTGCAAATCAGTGACAAATGGTCTGGTGTAATGGTGATACCAGCTTTTGAGGAACCTTGGCTATCAATTCCGGAGAGGTGCACTCACCCCATGTTTTGGATGGCACAAGCATCCACCAGCTTCCATGCCTAGGAAGAGGCAACATTCTTCACCATTCCTGATTCAGTTATGGGTGATAGTAGAAATAGCTTCAACTTGTGTCACAGCTAGTTACTCTTCTCATTAGACAACAGGGGAAAAGCCAGCAGCAGCAGCAGCGTTGAAACTGGGATGCTGCTAAGTAGGAGGCCACAGGGATAGTCTTTCCCTTGAACTATTTAACCATTTCCAGATGACTCAGATCCAGCCATTGCACTGAAGGACCAGATGTCCAGGAACTGTACGAAAGAACAGAGGGAAGAAGGGAATGAGTGGCTGATGTTACTCCCTGACAATGGCCTAGTTAGTATCACTAGGGCAGTCATGAGGAGTGCCCCAGTTGTTGGGCAGGCACAGGTGAGGACATAGGCCCATAGCCTTCCTGTTGTGCCTCATGAGCATTGTCCCCTAGTGAGCCATTCCTGGCCTGGTGGAAGTGGCTAAGACTGTAATCTTAAGCACACTCCTTAGAGATCTCTGGTTAGTCACCGTGGCTCCTAATGGAGAATAAATATGCACAGGGATGCAGTCTAAATATACGCACTGTGACCAAGGAATCCCCAATTCAAAGGTCATCTCAACCATAATCTCATTAGCTGGCTTCAGACCTACTTTCTGATGAAAATTTAGGATGCCCAAGAAAAAACTAGGACATGACAAAATAAAAGCATTCACATATATTGCTTTCATATGGTTAATTCCAACACCACAAGAAACGAGACTGTGGAAGCCACACTCATGCCTCAATGCCAGTTGGCTAACCACTTATGTCACTGTGTTGCAGAACATCTCACCACTATTATGCTATAATATTGTTTACCTTACTCACTCTGTGCTTCTGTTTCAGGCTGTTGTGTATCACACTGCTGTTACACCTTGTCACGCAACTGGTGGTGGCACAAACATGGAGGAGAAAATCAATTTGAAATTCCTGGTTAAGTTGGGGAAGGGCCTAACTGAGTGTCTCAAACATCTCCAAGAGGCTTATGAAGATGATGCAGTGTTGCAGCCGTGAGTCTTCAAGTAGCACAAATGTTTCAAGAGTGGCTGCAAGGAGGTGGAGGATTACCCCAAATCAGGACAGCCTTCCTCAACAAAGACAGTTGAGAACATTGACAAAGTGAAACAGCTGGTGCAGACTGATCGCAGATTAATGGTGTGGATGATGGCGGAGGAGCTCAGCCTAAACAGTCAGTGAGGACCATCTTGGTGCAGGAGCTGGGAATGCGGAAGGTGTGCACAAAGATGATGCCCAAGCTTTTGTTGGACGACCAGAAGGAGCACCGGTCAATGTTTGTCAATACCTGTTGGAGAAGATTGGGGACAATCCGGAGTTCACAGGAGATGAGACCTGGGTCTTCCAGTATGACCCAGAAACCAAGAGACAGAGCCTGCAGTGGAAGACCCCCACTTCACCCAGACCTAAGAAGACTTGCATGTCCAAATCAAAGATCAAGGTCATGCTGATTGCATTCTTTGACCAGAAGGGAGTGGTCCATACATGAATTTGTACTTCAGGGTCAGACAGTCGACCAGCAGGTCCTCAGTCGCTTCCATGACTAGGTGCAGCACAGCAGGCAGGCTTTCTGGAGAGACAATTTGTGGCTGCTTCACAATGACAATGTGCCTGCACACACCACAGTGTGATGCAGTTCTTGGCCAACAAACAGATCACAGTTCTCAACTGCCCTCCTTATTCTCCAGATCTCGCACTGTGCGACTTTTGGCTCTTCCCCAGGCTGAAGACTGTGTTCAAAGGACCCATTTTGCCTCTGTAGAAGAGATCACGGCCACTGTGATGAGGGAGTTAAGGGGCCTCAAAGAGGAGGACTTTGCTGAGTGCTTCCATGGGTGGCAGAAGCAAATACATAAGTGCATTAGTTTGAAGGGGACAATGCATAATTTCTCTGTAGATTTTGTAATAAAACTATTTTGAGAAAAGTCTTGTTTCTTTATTGTCACACCTCGTATTATTGAATTTAAAACTATTCCATTTAATTTATTACAGACAATTTATCAATTACAGTGATGCCTCATGTAACAAATTTAATTCGTTCTGGAGGCATGTTTGTTATGTGAAACCTTTATGTGAAGCGGATTTTCCCATAGGAAATAATGGAAACTCAAACGATTGGTTCCACAACCCCCAAAATATTCATATAAAAATATTAACTGGATGTAAAAATGATGACAGAACACTGGGATTGATTTCAAAACATGCATTCAGTGTGCATGATCTTATGAAGTCTACTTAGGCTGCAGTCCTAAAGACACTTTCCTGGGAGTAAGCCCCATTTAACACAATGGGGCTTACTTCTGGGTAGACATGGTTAGGAGGCTGCAATCCAAGACACCTTCAAAGTGTCTCCCCACTTTCTCCTTCTCTGCCCCCTGAGCCTCTCTCTCCCCTGCTCCCTTCTGGCTAGCCCTGAGCTGCTTCCCTCTTCTCCACTGCTCTTCTCTCCTCTGCCCAGCAGACACCCGGCCACAGGAGGAACAGCTGGAAGTGTTGCTTTCACTATGTGCAGGTGCGCTAGGCAGCCCTGACGCTTTTTAAACAGGCTGCTGGCCAGCGCATCTGCCCCAACCGCCAACGAATGTGTTCTTTACGTGAAGCACAGTTTGTTATGTGAAGCAGAATCCTAGGGAAATTTTTATTTGTTACGTGAAACATACTTTACGTGAGGTGCCACTGTATAAGAGACCACTGCACAAGTAAATGCAGCTTGGGCAAAGTGGAGCATGACTGGTGTCTTCTGTCACAAGAAGATCAATAAACGTCTTAAATCAAAGATCTATCGGACTGTCATCCGGCTGGTCGCACTTTTATGGAGTTGAATGCTGGCCAGCAATGAAAGAAACTCAATGCTCTCTTAGTACCATGGAGGCTAAGATGCTGTGGTGGATTAGTGGTGCCACTCACTTTGACCACATCTGCAACAATGACATCCGGCAGCTATATGGTGTTGCTTCAGTCATTGAGAAGATGAGAGTGATACGGCCACATTCTGTATGCCAACAACAAAACAATAGTGCAGAAAGGCCTGTAGTTGGAATCTGGCTGAACACACTGCATGTTTTCATAAGAACCATCCACCTGCACCCACACCTGGGAGAAATGAGCGATCCTGCTGGACCCTGCCACCACATGGGACTAACAGATAATAATAATAAAAATGTGCCACAGTGGCACTAAAGAAAGGGAAGATCACGGAAAGTGATGGCATTGAAATGCCGAATGGTCAAACCATTAAATGCCACCAGCCCGAAGCCTACAAATACCTGGGCATACTGCAGCTGGACAATATCAAGCACGGGCATGTAAAAACTGTGGTCAGCAAAGAATACATACAAAGGGTTAGAAAAATTTTGAAGAGCAAATTGAATGGCGGCAACATTATAAAGGCTATAAATACCTGGGCCATACCTGTAGTTAGGTATACTGCTGGCATTGTGAACTGGACACAAAAGGAACTGGATTACTTGGACAGGAAAACAAGGAAATTAATGACCATTCACCATGCTTTACATCCACGTAGTGATGTTGACAGGCTGTGCCTGCCTAGAAGATCAGGGGGCAGAGGACTTTTGCAAGTGAAGCAATCGGTGGATATTATTATTTTTATTATCTATATATATAAAAGAGAAGTCACTGACTGACTGACTCACTCACTCACTGACTCACTCACTCATCAATGCCCTGCCAAAACCGCCGGCCCTAGAAGCGTGAAATTTGGGGAGGGTGTTCCTTCCGTGAGGGAGGGGTGCACTAAGAACCAGTTTTTGGAAATTCCAACCAGAAGGGGGTGAAAAGGGGCACAACGCGTTTTCCTCCCTATACTTTGCATTGAGAATTGCTGATTCAGCAACATTCCTCCCCAACTGCTGGGCCTGAAGCATGGAATTCTGGGAGTTCCTTCTGTCACCTGAACACCCACCAAGAACCATCTGGAGAAATTAACCCTTCAGGGGCTGAAAAGGGGGCAACGTGTTTCTGTCCTATACTTAACATTGGAGACTGAACAGCATCCAGCCAATTGGGTGCTCTGTGCCTGGAGCACTGGGAGGATGTTGTTCAGAGGAAGAGGTTGCACTGTGGAGGATGCTGTGCATGGGGGGAAGTTGCACACGGGGGGAATTGCGCTTGGGGGAAGTTGCACATGGGGAAGTTGCGCATGGGTGAAGTTGCACATGTGGAAAGTAGTGCATGGAAAAAAGTTGCGCATGGAGGAAAGTTGCGCATGGGGGAAGTTGTGCATGGAGGGATTATGCACATGGAGGGATTATGCGCATGGGGAAGTTGCGCATGAGGAAAGTTGCGCATGGAGGAAAGTTGCGCATGGGGGAACTTGGGGGAAGTTGCACATGCAGGAAAGTTGCACATGTAGGAAAGTTGCGCATGGGGGAAGTTGCGCATGGGGGAAGTTGCACATGGGGGAAGTTGCGCATGGAGGAAGTTGCGCATGGGGGACTGATGAGCATGGGGGAAGTTGTGCATGGGGGAATATTGCGCATGGGGGATGTTACGCATGGGGGAAAGTTGTGCATGGGGGAAGTTGCCCATGGGGGAAAGTTGCGCATGGGGGAAGTTGCACATGGGGGGAAGTTGCACATGGAGGAAGTTGCGCATGGGGGACTGATGAGCATGGGGGAAGTTGTGCATGGGGGAATATTGTGCATGGGGGATGTTGCGCATGGGGGATGTTGTGCATGGGGGAAGTTGCACATGGGGGCAAGTTGCGCATGGGGAAGTTGTGCATGGGGTGTTGATGCGCATGGGGTGTTGATGCGCCGTGGGGGATGTTGTATGGGAAAATGTTACTCCCGCAATGCGGGTATGCTTTTTGCTAGTTATTGTTATAAGAAGGCTGCCTGCTCACAAGGAAAAGGAGGACAATAAAGATTTTTCCAGGATACAAGGCTAAAAAGAGGACATATCCAGGAAAAAAGATTTGGTCGCCCTGAATGATGATGATGATGATGATGATGATGATGTACTATTTCACAGTCGCCAAGTGTTTTACTGGAATTGGCTCTATTGTGATT
Source organism: Cryptoblepharus egeriae (assembly GCA_030015325.1). Classification (NCBI taxonomy): domain Eukaryota; kingdom Metazoa; phylum Chordata; class Lepidosauria; order Squamata; family Scincidae; genus Cryptoblepharus; species Cryptoblepharus egeriae. The sequence goes on along the minus strand of JAREYC010000004.1, from coordinate 37,411,372 downwards.
TGGTTCCTGTCCAAGGAACTAGGATGATGATGATGATGATGATGATTACAATACTGAAGCATTGGACAGAGGCACTTCTCTATTTTTTGAAATGTGACAAAGCCCTCAGGCAGTGCCACCTGCTGGTGCTTCTCTATGTTGCATGCCAGTTGTCAGCAGAAGGCAGAGTCTTGGGGCTTTTTCCAAGCTGACACACATTTCTTAAGACTTTGTAGCAATCTGTTCAGCATTTTATATTCTTCCACTTCTTTTGCTGTATTAGTGAAAACTATAAGGCCAACAGCAGCAACAGCACCAGAAATGACACTAATGAAAAACTTGAAAAGCTTTCAAAAGCATGGTGCATGATGCATGAGGTCAAGTGCACGCTTTGCTTGAAGAAGGTCCCAAATTTGGTTTCTGGGTTGGTGTCAGAAAGACATCCTTGTCTGAAACCCTGGAGATCTGCAGCCAGTCAAAGAACCTGCCAGCATCTGGGCAACATGCCATAGATTGCCTACCCTGCCCTGGAATGGAAGAATATGGAGAGAATGAAGTACTGCACAGGTATTCCCCACTTTCTGACAGTTCATTTTCTGATGATCCACTCTTTCAACACCTTTTACTTAAAACCAGAACTCATTCAATCAATGCATGTTGCACTCTTTCAACCTCTCTCTGCTGTTCTAAAAGCCAAAATTGCTCTCCCTCATGTTGTCTCTCCTTGTCTGTTCCCATTCCTGAAGGGAATCCATTTGCAGAAATATTTGTGTGGCAGCAAGATAAAAAGGGCATTTGCAATTTGCTAGCTTAAAAAACATTAGAAACTTTATAAAATAAAAAGATTGGGTTCCGCCTTTCAACAGTTTTCACTTTTGGACAGTGCTTTGATCTTTAACTCATCTAGTAAGTGGGAGATGCCTGTAGAAGATGAGGTGAGGATGAGTTCCGGGCTAGAAATAATTTGGGAGAGAAGGGAGTGAAGACTATGATACCCTATTTTAGCCATTACTTTTCTCATTTCCTCTTTACCTCTTCCACTTCATCTCCCTCTTTTTTTCCAACCCAGAATATGGGAGGTGGAGCGGCAGGTGAGGTAAGGCAAGAGCTGGGCAAAGTCTGAATGATTTTCACAGGAGGGTTAGATATAGAATTTAATTTGATCCATACAGTGATCTGAGCAACAACATTGGCAGACCATCCTTGCCTTCCTTGTGTAAATAAACACGAGGTAGAGGTCTGGATGCAGGACAAATAAACTCCCATTCCTAGTTGTTTTTGGAATAATGTCAAGGTTGGGCGGTACAGAATTCCCCCCTCCATTAGCTTTTAGAAACATTAGAAACATTAGAAACATTAGCTTTTAAATAACAGTTAAATGTCTTTTTTCTAAAATGAAATGAATACGGAAATGCTGGCATCTTTAGTCAATTATGAATCAATTGTATTAGATGAAGAATAAGTACATGTGTGGTTTTATTGCTCTTTTCTATATATTCATTATGTATTTGTCTAGCAAGGAAGAGGAAGGAATTGAAAGAAACATATGAGAACCAGGGCATATGATATTTATAGTGAAAGGAGCTGGGCAAACCACAGCTCAATTCTATTTCCCACCATCTCACATCATGTAGTCACACCAAGGGAGCATATGCTGCATGCAATGTTGTGAGGACAATCAGTTAGCCAACAAGAGGTAAGTGCAATTTATTTGCTTACCTCCTGGCGGTCTACCTTATTAACAATGGGTCTTCTTGGATCTATGCCAGCTATTTTGTTGGTATAAGTCCAAATATTATCAGAGGGTGCCTCTTGTCCAGGGCCGGATTTAGGTTTGATGAGGCCCTAAGCTATTAAAGGTAAGGGGGCCCTTTATATGTCCAGCTGTCCTTCATCAGAAACAAATTGTTGCTGTTTTTTTTGTGTTGAATATATGCTATATGGTAATTTATAGACCTAATAGGTATCTAAAGCCATTTGCACATAGCAAACTATGTGTTTTATCAAAGTAATTGTTGAACTGAAATAAAATTCAAATTTTTGGGGGGCCCCCATGAGAGTGGGGCCCTAAGCTATAACTTGTTTAGCTTATATGTAAATCTGGCACTGATCTTGCCCTAGAAAGGAGGAGAGGATCCAGTGAGATCCAGATCCATACCCTCCTGTCACCTAGTTTTTCAGCTCCTCACCCATATCATTCTCCAAGTAGTCCAGAAACTCCATCATTTTAATGGCACTGGCATAATGTCTGGGTTGTTTTGACACACACATGGAACTTCTGGCTATTTCTGTTAGTGGCGCCATAGCATCCAACAACACATGAAGATTGTGCCATCACAAGGTGACTTATGGCATCAGATTGCATGGCCTCTAATAAGTCCCTCATTGGATCAGGGCATAACTCTTTTGAAGAGTGTTGTTGGGCTCAACATAGTGACCATTGTGTCCATAGACTGTCAGCTCCACTTGTCCACCCTCATCCTGTGCCAGATTGCAGCCCTCCTTTTCCTGCTCCCATGATTCTTAAAAAAGGCAAAGAGATACAGAAGAAAGAGTGAATGGGAGGGAATGAGGGTGAACTAATCTATTTTTGCAGCAGATCTCAGAAAAACAAAAACAAACAGCCATTCTTTATATTTCAAGTAAAATATTATTTTTATTTACAATTTTATTTTTAAATAAATTTTAATTTCAAAATTTTATTTAAAATATCCATTTTGTTTTTATTTTTTTGATCTACTGATCCTACCCTTGCTACATTCCTGGAGTATACTCTGTTATATCAATAAAGGGGAATCAGTTCTGGCAACATCTATTGCCAGATCTTGAGAATCTCGTTTCTTTTTAAACTTTCATATTTCTATAGGTCGATCAAAAGACTTCTGCTTTGGAGTAACATCAAGGATTCATATTCATTGTTGCATAAATAGGAGGGAACTGGTGCAGAGTCTTGGATACAAGCCAGGATTTTATCAGTTCAAATACCACCTCTGCCACAAAATTTCGAGGTGGCCTTTGGAAAGCTAGTCTCCCTCAGCTCCTCAGCTGCAATATGGGGGACAATATTACTTACGCAGCAATTAAACCTAGACATCTGGGGGAGTAAATCCAATTGAACTAATTGGGGCTGACTTCCACAAAGAAATCCCTATTGTATGTGCTGGCAGACACATTCAGGTAGCTTACAGGGCTGGTGCAACCCCAGATCAAGATATGACATGTGAAGCATTTTGCACATTCAGGAAGTACAATGCAAGTGCTAAGTACTTTTTTACAAGACGTGAGACAGAATTAAGACATGGACTTCCAGATGTGTATTCCTAGCTGCGTTGGGAATTTTGCCTGTAACAAATTCTGCACATGCTCTTTCCAATTGAACTACTGGATTGCACAAATACTCCCCATAAAAACCAAACACAACCCACTGACCATCTGTTTCGGAGAGGGAGTCGGTAGCGAGACTCAGCCCTGCTTGCTCCCCCTTTCTTTGCAAACATCTGGATTCTAGCTTTTTAAAAAGAGCAGCACATAAGTAGCCTTGGCTGCTCGATGCTTGCTGTTGGATTGAAGCCTGACTATTTGAGTGCTGCAGGAGCCTTTACTGATTTTGCTACAACAGACTAACACGACAGCTTTTCTTAAGGTCATATATATTTGCCCTTAGCTGTTCACCACAAACAGAAACTGTAAGTACAACTGCGATGAACCAAGATGAAAAAAGATCATAGTCATGCATGATTTAAAAAAATATATTGTGTATAGAATAAAAACAGATGCAGCTTTCCAAAAATATACAGATTATATGCACAGGTAGAAATGGTGGCAGATTTATGCAGCAGGAATGCCTGACTAGGTTAGGGGCATTGGCCATAAGAATTGGCCCTGGGTGTCTCTTCCTCATGTTGATTTGGTGCCATGCTTGTGACAGATACTGGGAAGAAGCACTGTAGGCTTCCTCTACAGCTTATTGGACAAAGAAAAAATTTCCCCCCAAAATATTCTCAGATATAAAACTGCACTCTTCAGTAAGGCATTTGCACAATTCCATGTACCCGTAAGGGGTCTAGAACTGTGGCTAGTATTGTGTGACATCTGGTGCTGGCACCAGGTTGCTGGGGACCAAATTTTGAACTTGAGGTCCCATGGCACATCCCCTGAAAAAGGCGCAATGGGCACAACCATTGCAGTGGTACTGAAGGCACACTGGTGGATCTTCTGATGGGTGTGGGCTCTATCAGTGTCATACTTAGCCTACTCCTGCGGACACCCGTACTGACATATTTATTCTTGATCCCCAAACTGCATTCTCTGTTGATTCACTTGAGATCTACTATAGAAATGCATAATGCATCTATGGGTCATGGTTATGGAAGAGGAAAACAAAACTCTCGTTGAAGTTGTAACTGTTTCCCTCTTCTAGAACATCTGCAAAAGCATCTCTTTTCTTTAGTATTTGGCCCCTCTGGGGCTTATCAATCAAATTCCACTTTCCTTGTGCAATTCTATCACACTTTGTGTAAAATTACAAAAAATAATGCCTCGATAAGAAAACAGTTTAGCAGAGTTGACATTCTTTTTTAAGATGCAGACAGCTAGGATTGGCAAATGCTCTCCTCCAGTAGTACTAGTCAGCTTCATTATCTCAGACCATAGGCATCTTTGCACTGTCTAAAGCTGCTTTACATTCCTATGGGATGGCATTTTCAATGACAGATTACTACATGTGTCTTCTACTCCACTCATAAAACAGAATGTAAAAGTTAGGAAATTAATGGAGCTTGTGATGCAGGACCACAGCCAGGATTGTAGAAATGGGGGAATGACATACGGTAATTACCGTATTTCCCGGCTTATTACACGCACCGGACCATGAGATGCACCAACATTTAGAGGAGCAAAACAAGAAAAAAATATTCTGAACCAAATGGTGTACTAATATAGGAGAATAATATTTCAACTATGTAAAGTCAACAGTGGTATTAAGAACCATTATCACTGTCATTAACAAATGAGGAAAGACTTTAAGCTTTAAGCACTCTTCTAATTTTCTGGAAACCCCAAAAACTCATCATCTCTAGTGTCAGTGATTTGCGACTTTTGCACAAATCTCATTGCAAGTGATCAGACAACATTTTGCACAAATCTCATTGCAAATAGTCCAGGAAGGCAGATAAGTTGGGGGGGGTTCTTTTGGGGGGTAGGTAGGAAAAGGTGAGGGGATCTAGATAGATAGGAAGAGTGAGGGAGGCACAGGCATGGAGTAGGAGGGACCAGGTCTTGTGCATGTCTACTTTGGAGCAAGTCTCCAAGCCAGGGAAGGCAGCTTAGGATTGCAACTGTGCCAGGGTGACCAGATGCCAAACCCAAAATTCCTGAACCCCAAGGCCAAAATTCCTACCCTCCCAAGCCAAAATTTCTACCCGCTTAAAAAAATTGCCAAAAAATGTATTTTTTTTGTTTTTATATTTTTGATTTTTACTTTTTTGTCCATAACTTTTGATAAGTAGGAGATATCTCAAAACTGATTGTTGCATTGGATTCTGCTCTTCAATACGAATCCAACGACATATGACATGATGGGGTAAGGTGCTCCAGGATTGGCCCTATCACTCTATCAGACGCACAGACATTTTCCCCCCATTTGGGGAGGAAAAAAAGTGTGTCTTATAAACCGGGAAATACGGTATTTCAGGATGGGGAATTATGCCAAGTATACTGGTATATCTATACAATATAACAATAATTTGCATACAATAAATACATTTCTGTATATAGTATGTTTTGTTTACATAGAGATAACGTGCAACATCTTTTCATTTTGCAGAGCAACAAAATACATAGGTCAGCATGCCTACAAAAGACAAGAAAAGGCCTCATATCCCATAAGGTCCCCTTATATGTAAGGATCCCTCTCCACTAACACCCAGCATAGATGTCCTACATTCAATGAACTCTAAAATCCAAAAAAGGGGGCCAGATGATCCCATGTGGTCCCCTATATCTAATGCTCTCGGACCCTTGCAGTGGGTTGGCCAAGATCTTCCTTGCACCTCCTTGGAAAAACAGAGCAGCCAGCAGGCTTAGTTTTTCCTTTTGTAATGCAAAAGAGGATTGCTGATGGCCCCTTGGCCTTGACATGTCCTGATTGGACCTGACAGCCTGTAGGGAGGGATGAATACTGTGGCAAGGAGTTCCATAAGCTAATGATACGATAGGTGAAGAAATATCTTCTTTGGTCAGTTATAATTCTCCCAGGAGGGCCTGGTGCCCAGGAGAACAGGTGAGAGAGGTCATCAGGGACATCCTGTGGCTTGATGCCCTAAATGTGCCTTGATGCCCTAAATATTACAATTCAGACTTTGGAAACCCCTGTCCTAGAACCTCCAGGCCACCTGGACCAGGCAATTATATGGTGCCACCAAGGTGCAGTAATCATCTCAGGGGAGACCATATACACAGGAGTGAGTCCCACTGATTATAATAGGGCTTCCTTTAGAGTAGACATGTAAGTCTAGGTCTCAGGCTCCTTTCCATTGCCCCCCTTACATAGGAATGAGCCCCATTAATTGAAATAGGCTTACTTCAGAGTAGACATGCATGAGCTCAGAGTAGACGTGATCTCTCAGGAGAGGCTGAGCAGGTGCTGCAAGAGTGCCAAAACTGGCCATACCTATTTTTTCGCTTGTATATTAAGTTAAAATTTATTAGAAATGTTTCCTTGTCATGCAAAACACTCTCAACCCAAAGTTTTACTGTAGCAACAACACAATTTTACAAAGCTTTCATTATTTGAAATTTCTATTAACTATCACAAGACTACACAATGCAAATTTTAACATGAACAAAGCTAAGAGTGTTTCCTGTGCCCTGAAGTTTAAAGACATTGGCATATTAGAAAGAAAGAAAGAAAGAAAGAAAGAAAGAAAGAAAGAAAGAAAGAAAGAAAGAAAGATTAAATACTTTGAATCATTTTTGTGGAGCATTGCAAACAACTGAAATTTCAGGAAGTCATATAAAAATGGCACATTCGGACCCCTTAAAGTGAGACCCCTTATCTAATTTCTGTTCTTTATTTTTTTTCCCTGCTTAATGCCATGCACTGACAATTGCCAAGCAGCTTGCAATGCTGGGCAGGGTAATTTTAGAATCGTTTTAAAAAAAGGAACAGAAGGAAGAATTGTTCAAATCACTGCAGTGTTGCTTTTAAAAAATATATAACAACTTCTCAAAAACACTGAACGCTTCCCACATGTTTAATTACCCCGTCTGCCTCCACTGCTTACTTGTCATTATTAGCACAGCCCATTGCCTCTGGACACAATCTGGTTGTAAGGTTTGTGTTTGATCACTCACGTGTTCTATTCATTGAGCTAAAGGGCAGAAGGGAATGGCTCCAGCCAGCACTGCTGACTGCACTATAGAACTGCAGCAAGTTATAGCCTTAATGACACACACACAGAGCCCTTTCCCTTGGTATTCACACTTAGATGAACCTTCAGCGTAATATCCAAGCATGATATGTTTATAATATTTTGACCCTTGTCAACAGTCGCACAAAATGGCACACCCTGAGTTTATCCTATATCAGGAACTATGGGCTGAATAGCATTCCTGATGTCTGTGGAGGGCTGGAACCTGAAGGTGTCTACTGTTTTTGTCAGAGGGTGCAATCCTAACCCAGGACGGCACGACTCATCAGTCTTCCCATTCCTTTGGTGATGTAAGAAGGCCAGCACATGTCTGTACACTGGCCTAACCGCCCCAGGAGTGACACAAAAGTGTCTTATGGCACTTTTATGACACCCCCAGGTCAGCAAAGGACCTGTGCTGGGGCTGACTTTAGAATTGCAGCCACAGTCAGATCAAGCTGTGATTAATTGTCACCTGGAGGATATTCTCCTCCTCAGAGTCCTCAAACTACTTAGTTTGAACTGAGTATGTGAGCTTCAACGGTTGGATGCAGAAAGGAAATTTTGTGGCATCCTCAAGATGTTATACGACCAAATCCCTGCCCCTCCAAAAAACAGCAATGGCTCAAGGTCTGCTTGCTAAAAAAATAGTACCTTAGGTGAACGTCGAGATGCCATGCAGCAGTGGCGCTTTTCCCACTTGTTCAGATGGACCACAATTTGTTGGGTATTCTACACAGTCACTGTGAAGTGCATGGGAGTTGTCTGAGATGTCCAAGAAGGAGTTCCAATCCTCAAATGAAAGACTCACTTTTATTTATTATTTATTGAACTGATTTTTACCCTGCCCATACCAAAGCAAATACCCAAGTCTGCTTTACATAGTTTTGTATCCTTTTGTCCTCACAACTCTTCTGTGAGGTAGGTAAGGCTGAGAGTAAGTGACTGGCCCAAGGTCACTCAGGAAGCTTCATGGCTGAGAGTGAAGTTGAACCCGATCTTCCAGGTTTCAGTCCAACTCCCTAACCACCACACCATCCTGTCAAATTGGACGTTATGACTTATTTGCACTCTTGCCCTGTTTATGTCTATATTAGGGACTTGGTGGTTATAATTTTAACATCAAAAGTTGTGTGTGGGTGAGAGGAAGTGACACAGTTGGTATGCCCTTGGGTAAAGTGGCTTGGGGTGGAGGAAGACCCCGTCACCTCACTAACTACTCACTCTACTTCTTTTTTTTAGTTGTTATAAAGATTTTATCAATTTCAGATATAGGTAAAGGGAGTAAAAGCTACACAATAAAAAGGATGTGTACCCCTGTGTTGTACTCCCCTACTCACTCTATTTTTGCTCAGCTCAGGAACATGAGTTCTTGTCTTGGGGCAAAGGTTGGCAGGAGTAATGTTCTCCCCTCTTCTTTCCACTTGCCCTCCAGGCTGGCACAAGCAGGAGATGACTTGTATGGAGAATAGAGTGGGACCTTTTCTAGCCAACCACACTTTTCCTTCTCCACACACTTCCTTCTCCTATACATTGAACAGGTTTCGTCAGCCTGGAAGACAAGTGGAGGAGGCCATGATGGTGTAAAGAAAAGGAATACACCAGGGGTCCTCAAACTTTTTTAACAGGGGACCGGTTCACTGTCTCTCAGATACTGTCAGGGGCCGGACTGTAGGTGGGGGTTTCTGGGGGTGGTGGGTACTGGCAGGGCTGGTGGAGGTTCTGGGGGGGTGGGTACTGGGAAGGCTAGTGGGGGGTTTCTGGGGTATGGGAGTTACTGGCAGGGCTAGTGGGGGGTTTCTGGGGGTGGTGGGTATTGGCAGGGCTGGTGGGGGTTTCTGGGGGATGGTGGGTACTGGCAGGGCTGGTGGGGGTTTCTGGGGAGTGGTGGGTACTGGCAGGGCTAGTGGGGGTTTCTGGGGGGTGAAGGCTACTTTCAGGGCTGGTGGAGGGTTTCTGGGGTGGAGGGGTACTGTCAGGGCTGGTGGAGGTTTCTCAGGGGTGGGGGGTACTGGCAGGGCTGGTGGGGAGATTTCTGCGGGGTGGGGTTACTGACAGGGCTAGTGGGGGAGTTCTGGGGGTGGGGGGTACTGGCAGGCTGGTGGGGATCTGGGGGGAGCAAGGGAGGCACTTACCTGGGGAACCCTGTGGCCACCATCCAAGCCCCCTGGCTGGCCAGGGGAGCTGTGGATGGGGCGCTGCAGCCACGCAGCCCCCCATCCAAGCCACCTAGCCAGCCAGGAAAGCTGTGGATGGGGTGCTGCAGCTGCGCAGTCCCCCATTCAAGCCCCCTGGCTGGCCATGGAAGCTGTGGATGGGGCGTTGCAGCCGCACAGCCCCCCATCCAAGCCAAGTTCTTCTGCTGGGTGAGCGGGCGGGTGGGTGGGCAAGCAAACAGACAGGCAGCCCCTTGCCCTGGTGGGCACCTGCCCGGTGCTGTCCTGAGGGTATGGCTCCTCCCCCTCCCTGCCTGGTCTTGCCTGGCAGCCACTCAGCAACAGCGAGGCAGAGAAGGGGAGGAGCCGTACCCTCAGGACAGCACAGCATGCACAGCAGCGCACCAAATTTAAAATGGCAAACACCACCAAGCCTCTTTTCTTGGTGGCGGCCAGCAAGCCTTGGCGGGCTGGATTGAGGGCCCCTGGAATACACCATGATGGTGTATAGGAGAAAGAAGAGCAATAAGTAAAAAGGAACACAAAGAGGCTGCCACCAGCACATTGGGGACTTGGTTGCTACTGGGAAGAGAATGGAACTGGGTTTTCTTCCCTCAATCTTAAAGTCCATATACTTATATATTATTCTTCAGCTCACTTCTGCAGCTTGGTGGGTGCTGGAGGGAAATTCCTCTGATGAACTGTGTTGAGGAAAGGCAGTTTCAGTTTTTTAAAAAATCAGACTTTTCCAATCTTGACTGTATATGGGAATATGAATCCTGGGGCTAGGAGAGGAATAAGTGGGCTTCCAATCTGGGCAATCAACCATATTTATATATACTACTTTCCAACAAAAGTTAACAAAACGGTTTGCGGAGAAAATGAAATAATGGCTAATGGTTCCTCTGCCAAAAAGGACCCACAATTAAGGATAACAACATCTTCTCAGGTGACTTGGATCCCCCCTCTGGGGTTTTGGACTGAGAGTTCCAATCTAGGCAATAGTGTTGATTACGATATGCAGGTCAGTACAAGGTAAAGACATACAGCAATTATATGAGAGGGGGTTTCTCATTTTGATAAAGGACAATTGGACTTTATACTTCCCTTGTATGCCAAGGCATGAAAAAAGTATGGCAAGGCCTCTTAGTCATGAGCCCAGTGCCTTTTCCTTGCCACAGAGAAACCACAACCTTCCCACACGCTCCACAGTTGAAAGACAGGAAGCCCAGCTCAGAGCGTGTGACTCACTCCTCCCAGGCAGACTGAAACGGTGCAATCTCTCCTTTTAGAAATTAACTGCTACTTATTTAGTTTTAAGATATATATCCTACTTATCATTACCTATCCAAACTGCTCAAAATAGAACGTGGAAAAAAAATCACATTTATGAAACAATAGAACTCAACAGCTAAGAAATACTTAAAATAATTAAAACAACTAATTAAAACACTTGCCAGAGGCATAAAAGAAATCAATTTTTATAAGCCTGAAAGAGTAGAACAGACTTTGGCTGCTTCTGGTACAATAATGATTGCAGTAGGTGAGGTGGCTGCAGACTGTTCACACCACTGAGATGGCACTGCTGAGGGCACCTGAAGTTTGAAGGTGACCAAGGGTGCAATAGGGTGACTCTGGCCTATATCCTAAAGTAAAATTAAGCCCCTTGCTCTGGAGCAGTAAAGATGACTTTCCATAGGATAACACTAGAGGGTGACGTAACTGTGTGGACTTGTAACTGCTATGGATTTTGCCCATAGGCTGGCACAACTCATTGGTCTTCCAGTCCCATGTGATGTAGGGAGGCAAGCACATGCACTGTGCACTGGCCTTCCCCAGAAGTGGTGCAGAAATGTCTTATGGCACTGTTGTGACATCCCCAGGACTTGTGTTGAGAATAAGGCTGTCCTAATTGGAGATTAGGATTGCAGCCTAAGTATTTAAATTAAACATGTGAAATCAATATATATTAGTGTTTTAGCTTTTATTTTGTCATATCCTATGTTTTTCTTGACATTGTCCTACATTTTTCTTGGCTATCCTACATTTAGGGGGGATGTCCTCTTTTTCAGTTATGATATATGGTCATCCTGCCTGGAAATAATCTCAACAAGCTTCACATTTCCTGCTTTGATTCAAGAGCTCACCTGGAAGAAGCGAGCCAGGTAAGGGCGGAACAGAAGATCGGGGGGTGGGATGGAAAAAAGCCGAACTTCCTATACCCCCAGGCAAGCCAATAACTTCCTATTTCCTATTATCAAATAACACACAGTGTGTATTTGTGTGCCTGATAGCTAAAAATGCAGTTTAGAGTTGCCTCTCCTTTTCCTGGAAGGTCAGCAGCAGCAAAAATCCACATGAGAAGGGAAAATGAAGCAGAACAAATGCTGGCATCATCACCAAAAAAAGAACCATCCCTAGAGACATATTGACCTTAGATGGTTGAAACTGGTCATGAAAAACTCCACCAGCAATGCCTGACTCCACACACTCTCACCGGGCGATCCTTTTGAGTGCTTTAAAAGTGACAGAGAACAGGGGGTGGAGGAGATAGGAGGAGGAGAAAAAAGATATAAAAACTGCCTGGGGCTTGATGTCAACAGGATCTAAAGTGTTTGACATTCTCGTACTGAAATGCCAATGCACAAATTAGCCAGGGCTCATTTTGTGACCGTGTCTCAGGATTCACCCATAGAATGCTGGGCAAACATTTTAATAGCCAAGAGTGGGGTAAGGGACGGGGGGGGGGGGGGGGGCAATCCTTCTAATCATGACAAAGCCATTTGCTACTGATACTGTGGACAATGTCCTTTTTAAATACAGAAGAGATTTTAATAAAATCAACAGAAGAGATTTAGAAAGCATGAATTTCCCCTTAGGGCTCCCCAATTGGGCCTGCAGGGATCCCCCAGTCTATAATGAACTTAATGCCTTTAGGAAGTGCTTGGATAAATTTCTAGGGGAAAAGACCATCACAAGCTACAAGCCATGAGCAGGGTGACCAGATGCCAAACACAAAATTCCGCCAGCTCCCAAAATTCCTGTCCCCCAAGCCAAAATTCCTATCCAGATAAAAAAAATGTAGGATACCCCCCAAAAAATGTAGAACAAATGTAGTACAGTGGTACCTCACTTAAAAAGCATCTCACTTAACAAGCGTTTCACACAACAAGCAAAAATTTCCAAGAAATCTTGCTTCACGTAACAAGTTCTGCTTCACTTAACAAGCAAGCGCACTATGGGCATGCGTGCTATGCAGCCCTGATGCTCTACGTGGAGGCTCTTTAAAAGGGCTGCCAGAGGGGGTGCCAGAGAGGTGCCAGAGGCAGCTGCCCCTTACTGCCCCCAAGTGCCCCCACCCACCACCTTGAACCTCCAGCAGCAGCCCAGGTAAGCCTCCCAGGAACGTGTCTTTGATTGCAGTCTCCTAACTATGTCTACTCAGAAGTAAGCCCCATTGTGTTAAATGGGGCTTACTCCCAGGGAAGTGTCTTTAGGATTGCAGCCTAAGTAGACTTCATAGGATCATGCAGGTTGAATGCATGTTTTGAATTCAATTCCAGTATTTTGTCATCATTTTTACATCCAGTTAATATTTTTATATGAATATTTTTTGGGTTTTGGAACCAGTCGTCTGAATTTCCATTATTTCCTATGGAAAAATCTGCTTCACTTAAAGAGCATTTCACTTAAAGAGCATGCCTCCGGAACAAATTAAGCTCTTTATGTGAGGCACCACTATACATGTTAAAATAAAGCAAATATACTCGTGTTGGTTTCCTGTACTTAATTTCAACACGTAAAATTGAAAACCTTTTAACATGCTTGATTCTGACCCAGACTGCTGGGACGCCCTCAAAGCAGTTTGCAGCAACACAACCCATGCAAGAGGAAAGGAGGTGGGATAGGTAAGTAGGGAAGGGGATGGTGGTGGCAGAGGTAAGTAGGGAAGGGAAAGGGAGGTGGGATAGGTAAGTAGGGAGGTGGGATAGGTAAGTAGGGGAGGGGAAGGGGGTTGGATAGGTAATAAGGGAAGGTGATCGGGTGGGAAAGGTAAGTAGGGAAGGGGATGGAGGTTGCAGAGGTAAGTAGGGAAGGGACGAAAGGTAGGTAGGTTAGAGGGAGATGGGAAAGGTAAGTAGGTGGGAGGAAAGGTAGGTAGATGGGTAGTATCTACCCATCTGGTGGTGGCATCGGCAGAGGGCTGCGGGTGGGGGTGGAGGGGACTGGCAGGGAGGCAGCAGGGACTGGCCAGAGGACAGTGGGGAGGGCTGCGGAGGCAACGCAGGGGGGTCTCCAGCAGCCAGCGCTCAGCTGCAGAGTGGGCAAGGAAGTAGCAAGGGGGCTAGAAAAGCAGTGGGGCTGGAGGTTAGTGGGCCTTCCTGTGCAAGGCTGGTGGTCTGCTGGCCAACCAGGAGGTGGGGGATAGACCTCCTTCTGGTCCCACCTCTTGGTTTCTCTGCACTGGGAAGGCCAGAGTCTTCCCAGATTTTTAAAGGGCCAGATGGCCAGGAAATGCCCTGGGAATTCTGGAGAGGGGCATTTTCCTCCTTTCCGGTTAGCCCCCTTTTTCCAGGGGTCTCCGGGTATTTCCGGACATCTTGTCAGCCTGGCCATGAGGGATGTGTGTAGACGTGGACAATCTCAAAATGCCAGATGCAGGGGGAGCACATGGATGCAGGTGCCATATGTGCTCCCTGAGGCACCTGGAGAACTAGATGGTCCTTTGGCCTGATCCAGTGGAGGCTTTTCTTATGAACCTCTGGCCCATCAAAGACCACTGGAGCATGTCCTGGCCTGCAACTGCTGATTGCAACCATAATTGACCCAAGTACGTAATTGTCCCGTAATTATCCCAAATACATCTCCATGTGTTTTCTGCTTTTCCCTAAGCATTATTTTAATCAGTCCCATTGTCTCTAAACAACTTATGTTTCCATATGTTTCTGGCTTGGTCTGAATGTAAGGGATATGTGGCAAACAGTTCATAGTTCTCATGTGGTTCTTCATGCCTGTTCTCCTGTGTCTTGGAAATTCATCCATTCATATAAGTTCCATCTCTAATGTAATCATTTATGTAAATTTATGTTTACTTCAAATTTGTTTATTTCAAATTTCAAATTTAAATTAATTCTTTTTTTCCGCAGCCCCTGATACAGTGTCAAAGATGGAAGATGCATCAGAAAGGATGATGGAGCAGGAAGGAGAGAGAAATGTGAGTGTAAAGGATATAGATGAAATGAGAAAAATTGAGGAGAATGAAATAACTGTGAAGGAGAGAACAAAAAGGAAAATAGGAGGATCAGTTTGAGCAAAGCAAGAGGTAGAGACCAGAAGGGAGAAAAAGAAGAGGGAGTGACTGGTGGAATGTGAGGAGGTCAAGGAAGGGAGGACAACCAAGATGGGTGACACAGCTGGAGACAGACATGAGTGGCTAGCAGGAGACATAATAAAACATGTCAATTAAAAAAATCAAAACCAGTAATTAAAAAAGCACCTATAAAAACTATCAGAAACAACACATCACTAATAAAGTAGCTATACGTTAAAGCTTATTTGTAAGTAAAGAGAGTATGGGCACAATCCAGAGTAACTACGGGAAGTCCTTGCTCCGGTGTCAGAACAATTTGCTCTGTATTGCAATATGAATTTCCCATAGGTTTTCACTAGGTGGTCCCATAACTACGTCGACATAAATGTCTCTTACGTGCTCCCATAGTTACTCTGGATTGTAGGGTAAGTCTGCAGAAAAATCCAGGTTTTCAAAGGCAATTGAAAAGTGAGCAGACTTTTATACAATTTCATGATGCAGGGAGTTCCACATGTCAGAAATGCTTCATTTACAGAATTTCTTGGAGCAATTACGGTAAATTTAATTTAATTTAATTACTGTTTTAAATTATATGTCGCCTAAATTCAGAGAAATCGCCTATTGTGGTATATCTGTGAATCAGCAAGTGAGTGAAAAGTAAGGCCTGAGAGTCTTTTGTATTATAGATTGCCTCATTAGCAAACTTCAAATGCTTTATAGCTAATCCTAAAGGTGTTGGAAGAAAAAAATCACATACTGATCACATAAGCAAACATATTACTACCAAATATACTTCATCACCAGCTAAACTCAGACAGATGTGGTGTTGATTTAGAAAATGGATTGTTTATTTAAAAAGCATAATCTTTTTCCTGTCATGAATCCTGTAAAGATGGAATGTTAAATGGCATGTCAGTTAATCGAGTTTCATTTATAAAGTATTAATATTACAATGTCAGCAATGCTAATGTGCAGATGAAACAGTAGCAACAAATGCAAAAAAGATCACACCGCTGAGTAGCGCAGAAGACAGTTGAAGAGTGCATAAATCAACAGCGCAGATTAGCTATTACCAGTCAATGTTTCCTTGTATGGGTGATGGACTGATGGTCAACAATACCCACTGCTTCTGAATAATTCTTTGTACTTCCCAGAGTTTGTTTTCACAGGGATTTTCTCTTTTTCTTTTCCATAATTGAATGAATGAATGAATGAATAAATAAATAAATAAATAAATAAATAAAGCATGTGGACATGAGCAGTTTACATGGACCGAGAGAGCAGGACCCTGTCCCAAGCTGTTTACAATCCAGATAGTCTTAACAGAGAAACTTATATGAAGGGAATAAAGCAAATAATCTCAGTTGCACATATTTAAACTTGGCAACTTACAAGGAAATCTGATGTATGTCTATTCAGAAGTAAGATGAGCCTACTGCCAGATAAGTGTGAATAGGATTGTCTCTTTCGAGTAATCTACAACCCAATCCTATATTTGAACTGCACTGGAGGAACATGTGTTCCACCAGCTTGCACTGTCACCAACTGCACAATCCAGAGTAACTACGGGAGCTCTTATGTCGATGTAAGAAAAATTTACTCTGGATTGCTCTATGAATTTCGCGTAGGTTTCCACTAGGTGGTGCTGTAACTACCTTGACGTAAATGTCTCTTAAGAGTTACTCTGGATTATGCAGCAAATCCCTTTCCCATATACGTCACTGGTTGTCAGGACATATGCTGGACTAGCCCAGTGTATTACAGTACTGGACATCAGCTGGTCAAAAGTCCTGCTTCATCACTAAGAGAGCAGCCACTGATCTGAGAACCAGGAGGCAGTTTTATTCTCTTCCTAAATTATGTTTGCTCAAGTCTAGACTAAGAGCCAACAGGCAGCTTTCTCTGTTTGGATTGATAACATAGATAAATCAGAAGATTATGATTTTCAGGACTGTCAGTGTGTGCTTTTTCAGAAGATTGAGCTTCCCCTCTCTCCAAAACAATGTGAGCATGCGCACAGTGGGACACTGGAGGGCACATGGATGGGATCTGCAAGGCAAGGAAAACATTGTAGTGCTCACTTTGAGCTATTAATACAAATTTACAACCAAATCTGTCATGAGTCACCACTGATTTCTCAACAGACATTCACTGTCTGTTGGCAGAGATTTGGTTTATTTATTTTGCACAAGAGGAAAGAAGCTAAACAGAAGCAGAATAAGTTCTTTAAAACCCACTAATTGTATGGGATTGTATCCAAGGAAAGGGATTTTTTCCCTTGGATTCAACCCATCAACAATGATGACTTCAAAGTCAATTTATGGGTGAAATCAATGGAGACAGTCATAGGCACATTATAGCCCGTTAATGTCAAAGAATGTTGTCAGTATTTGGTCCCAATCCTCTTCAACTTTCCAGCACTGTTGCAGCCCTGAGATAAGGGAACAAATGTTTCCATATCTGGAGGAGGCTGCAGTGACTGACCCAGCACAACAGGATGCAGCACACATCACATTGGCACAACTGCACTGGCGATGGAAACTTGGATAGGATCAGGCCCTTCACATCCTTTTGATATAAGTTATGGAGGATAAATATAAACCCTAAGGCAGTGTCATGCTGTCGGGTGTTCCTACGGAGGGGTGAAAGGGTTTCACACGGGCATCTCTCTACCTGCTGCTGGTCTTCCAACTCCGTTCGGCTGCTAATGAACAACTCCAACACCAGGTAAGGAAGGTAAGTGGTTCTTTACTTTCTTTCTTTAGGTTCAAACATACAATGTACAACTTTAACAAGTACAGGTAAGTATTAACACAACTTCCATGAACCTGACTGACAGCCCTTACAAACCAGAGTAACTATGGGAAGACGTAAGTGGCACTTACTCTGGATTGCTCTATGCTTTCCCCATAGGTTTCCCGTAGGTGGCACAGTAACTACGTCAGTGTAAATGGTCCTGTAGTTACTCTGGATTGTAGCCAGCATCAACTTGAAGGTGGGGGCAAGGCCAACTCTATCCCGCACCATGAGGTGTATTAGAGGGCTGTGGTGAATGGCAGGGCACCGATGCCCCTCTCCTACATTTGCCTCCTGCTCCACCACCCTCCTCTTCCCCCTTCTCCCCCACCTTATATGGGGCTCCCCCTTGCTCGTCCCCTGGTGGACTGTTCCATGGAAGGGGCCACGGGGGACTCCCCCTGCTCCCCATTGGAAGCTGCGATCCACAGGCAGATATCTGGGGCTGTGGGTCACTCCTAGGTTTTGGCTCTGGATGGCATAGCCTATAACTCTCCACCATGCACAGACCAAAATCTTCCTCTTCAGCCTTCTCATTTTCCGATGGCTCTACCACCTCACACGCTAACTGCGTGGGAGCCCATACCATCTCAGGGAAATCCTCCTCATCCGAGGGGTGCAAAGAGTCCATTATGATCACTCATAAGGTTTCCTTAGACTTGCAGAGACAAATATTGTAGACATTCATCTACTCTTCAGTGGTGCTATTGCTGAGCTGCCAGCTTTATCTGTTTACTATTTTCTAATCTCCTTCTTCCCACAAAATAAAACAAAACCATTAGAGAGATTGGAGTTGAGAAAAGTTTAGAAGAACCTCAAGGAATCCTTTCATGGTGCCTGTTCTTCTTATTCTCACAACAGCCTTGTGGAGTGGGTTAGGCTTAGAAATGATGAATACAAAATCATTCAGTTTATGGATGAACAGGAATTTGAACTCAGGTTTCTGTAGTCTATAGCTACAATCCTATACATGCTTAACAAGGAGAAATCATGTGCAATCCTAACCATGTCTACTCAGAAGTTAGTTCCATTGTGTTCTATGGGACTTAGAGGCTGCAATCCATAAGACACTTTCCAGGGAGTAAGACCCATATGTTGTCCTTCTACGCATGGATGCCAGGCGGTGAACATATTAGGACAATAAAAACTCTAGACAAAGACACACAGGCTGCAATCCTAAAGACACTTTCCTTGGAGTGAGACCCATTGAACACAATGGGGCTTACTTTTGAGTAGACATGGTTAGGAGTGTGTCCATTCTCCCAGGAAAGAGTATATAGGATTGCAGCCATCCCACAGAACTTCGTGTGGCTTGCTTCTGAATAAACGTGCCTACAGCTGCACTGTACCTCTTCCCCAGCTATTCACCCACATGCACTGCCAGAACCTTAATTTCCAGCAGCATGATACAGTCTGCAGTGGCACAAAACTCTTCTCTGGTTGTAAAGTTGACACAAGAGGTCAGGGCATGTTTTACTTTAGTGACAGAAGTCAGATTTTCATATGATAAAATGAAGTGTATCTTTTACCCCACAAGCTGTCAGCAAGATTGTTGCACACATGGTGGCAAGTCTGGCACAGACTGAGCACGGCCAGCTCAGAAACAGCCGCTCTGGGCTGAGAGGCATAAAGAAAATTTTGCTTCCTTTTTTCTATTCTCCCACAAGAAGCTTGAAAGGAGATGCTGAGATTTCAAAAATTTCCTGGAAATTAAGATTACACAAAATTGGGATGACAGTTTCCAAACACGCATCCATTATAGCAAGCAATGTCTTGCCAGTCTTATTGCCAAACAATCCCTGAAATGGTTCTTACAAGCACGCAGGACAACTGATTTGCTTTTCAAAGGCACATCGTAGTGGCAAAAATTACACAGAATGCACTAGTCTAACACACATTTCGTTGTAGTTTTGTTACATTTTGTGCACTGCTAGAGATGGATCCCAAGCGTGTTGTTTATCTCTCTCTCTCTCTCTTTCTCTCTCTCTCTCTCTCTCTCTCTCTCTCTCTCACACACACACACACTTCTTCAGACCTTGAAACAGAAAAACAAATTAAAACTATGTATGGCCCATACATAATATATCCTTTCATGTGTTGTTAAATAATATGGTGGAGGAGAATGACAGAAACGGAGTACTATGGGGGACTTTAGAACTTTGCGCCTACCCTGGTTTCAGCCCCAATCACATCCTCACCACCCCCTTGATTTTAAAGGGGAGGAACCATACCCTTAAAAGCCAACTGAGAATTTCTTCCCCAATTGAAATAGCACATGGAACGCATCTACAGTATCAGATCTGTGGTAGGGGCAAAGTCCTCCTTTTCCCTGCCATGGGTCTGCCACATGTCAGGTCCTGCCACTGCCCTATTTAACAAACAGTGCAATCCTATCCATATCTACTTAGAAGTAAGCCCCATTGTGTTCAATGGATATTACTCCCAGGAAAGTGTCTTTAGGATTGCAGCCAAAAACTGTTTGTGCCAGCTTAAGTCTAGCTTGACCCTTGCTGAAGATGATGATGACAGCAGGTTATCTGAGTTTACAGCACGAACCAAAGTGTATTTATTGAGATCATGGGAGCCTTCAGCGCAAGTGGTTAAGACACTGTGCCTTTTAATCAGAAGGCCAGGGTTCAAGAACCGGGTCCCCACAAGACAGGGTGAGCTCCTGTCCTTAGCCCAGCTCTGCAACGCAGCGGGAACCAATCGTATTGGCTCTGCCATTCCATTGGACTATTTCAATGGCATGGAGAGGGCGGATTTGCTGCTTGGGTAACAGCCTGTCCTCCATATCAATCTGCCTAGGCCTT
This sequence comes from Cryptoblepharus egeriae, assembly GCA_030015325.1. Classification (NCBI taxonomy): domain Eukaryota; kingdom Metazoa; phylum Chordata; class Lepidosauria; order Squamata; family Scincidae; genus Cryptoblepharus; species Cryptoblepharus egeriae. The sequence goes on along the minus strand of JAREYC010000004.1, from coordinate 37,390,908 downwards.
CATGCTTTGCATGCAGCATCGAGCATGATACCAGTCTTTCAGGATTGATGGATGCCAAGTTCTTAAACCTTTGTCAATAAATGATGATCCATCACTGACACAAAAATGATTGATGGGATAAGATGAGACCACTAAGGCAGTGGTGGGCTTTAGGGGGTTCTCACCATTTCTATAGAACCCTTTGCTAATGAGCGCCTGGTTCTGAGAACCAGTTACTAATGGGACATAGAATATGTTGTTAATTTAGGTTATTAGGACATAGAACCTGTTGTTAATTTATTTGAATCCTACCACTGGGCTTAGTGATTACTGAGCAGTTTCAGCTTCATACTGGACTGTCTGACCAGGACAACAGGTGTCTCCTCTCATTCCCTCCACAAGTCTGGAGAGTATTTGTGTTTGTGTGTGTGTGGTTTCTAAGCACCTTATTTATATTTATTGGCTCAATGCCTAAGGTTACCAATTGCTAGGGAATAAAACAGATGCTGCCTGCAAACAATCTGGAAAACAAAATCTCTGAATTTCTTCTCCAGACTTGCAATTACAGTTCATGCCCTCAAGTTGGACATTTGTAAATCTGGCACTTTGAGTAGTTAACTACTGAGGGTTTCTGTATCTGTCATGTTATCCAGAAGCTTTTTTGTATGTGATGAAGTCCTTGGAAGCTCGAGCCCAGTGGCATAGCTTGGGGGTGTAGGGGATGCAGCTGAACTGGGCAACAAGCTTTAGGGGGGCAACAATCTGAGCTTGACACGTGTAACTTAATTGTGAAAAACAGGGTATGTATGAATGATAATACCATCATGATATATATTGTTGGAAAGGTAATTTAATGCAGAATGTAATGAAGTAAACGGGATTGGAATATCTGTATGGCCAAAATGTTATGGCCAATTAACCAGAAAATGAAAGCTTATGGAACAAAAAGTGGATTTTCTTAACTCAAAACTTTCCCATGATACTGATTGCTCTGAGAGCCAATGAGATGTAATTCTGATAATGTATGGAACTAATAAGGTGTTATTATGAATCAGCTCTCATTTCCATATACATATAACACAGTTATCCATGCTATCTGGATTTAAAGGCACTTTGAAGTGGTCTTATAGTTTGAAGGGAAAGAATAACCATTCCATTCCAGCACAGTTTGCCTAACAAATAAGGGACACAGTTTTCATTTTTTTTTACTTAATTAAATTTGTTTTAATCATCACGGTGGGGGGACGACGACGACAAAATCATCTTTGACCTCCATATAGCAAATAGGAGCTTTAGCCATGCCTCTAGCAAAGCGAATGGATGGTGAACTGCTGAGGAGGAGGAGGCGGCAGGTTTTTCCCCAATTTTCTATTTAGAAATAATTGGAGATGACATGACTTCTGGTGATGTCATTTTCAGGGAAACATTTTGAGCATTTTGGATTATGTGACCATTAGCTACGCCACTGCTCAAACCACACAAATAGTCTGCGGTTTTTCCTCGCTTTCTAATTACTTATTAGTTGAAATAGCAAAAAGGCTGCAATCCTAACCTCCAGTTAGGCCAGCAAAAATCTTGGCACATGTTCTGTGCTGCAATGGAAGTGTTGCTAAAGTGCGGAAGGCACTTCGTGCCATTCTTGTGTGGATTAGGCCAGTGCACAGACACTGTGGCAGACCTCCTCATAGGATTATGTGCAGAGAAACATTACCAAAAACATTACCAAAATCCATTACCAAAATCCATTATAGGCTTATGTGCAGAGAAACATTAACAAAATCTTCCGATGACCTGAGCAAAACAGATTACTATTTTCAGCCAGTACAAAATTAAGAGGAATAAGTACATCAACAGTGATTGGGACTCTAAAAGTTATCTGCAAGAACTAAGAGAAGAGTGAGCTTTTTATGACCTTGCTCGGAGGAGCTCAGGTAGCATTATAAATAATAAAGGGAATACTTTATAGGCAAAGGCTTATGATACAATCTCATATCACAATCACCCAGGGCACATCTTAACCAATTTAGGCCAGCACATTCGTGTGGGGAGCCTGGCGCATATCTGTGCACTGTCCTAACTCTTCCAGGAGTGGATGAGAAGTGCCTTACACAGCACTTTTCTGACACCCCTAGGCTAGTATGCTTCTGTAAATAAAATTAAAAATCACAACTCTCTGGAGCCCAGCTTACAGTTTACCAATGACTGTTCATATAAAACAAAAATCTGGCACTTTTGGTGACTGATTTTCCTGGTTTTGGTGGTCTTTCCCTTGACATTGGCAATTCCCTTTCATTTCAAGATGCTTGAAGTGGCCCCATTCCACAAGACGCCGAATGCCGAATGCCTCATGCAACTCACAGAGCATGATCAGGCCTTTTCCCAGCTCAAGTGGCTGTGCATGGGCCAACCCTCTAATTTGGGGGTAATGATAATGATTAGGCTTGCACCAAGTGTTGACACATATTTATTAATTGCAAGGTGGGGTTGGTTTAGCAGACTGCTAAGACAAACACTTGCCGAACAATGTGCGTGCACAGTAGGTTGGAAAGAAGCCAGGCATGTATCAGCAGCAGCTGCAGGAACAGTAAATTAGTGTCCTGCCAAAGAGATGAAAATATCCTACCTAGTGACTATTTTTTCCTTCCCTTGGCCTGGAAACCCTTCCCTCCACCAAAAGAAGATCTCTGTATCCCTCCCCAGTTGCCACTGAAACCAATCAGGGCTCCAAACAGTAAGCCTTCAGGCCGTGCCAGGATTCCCGGTGATTTAGCTGTGAAATTCCTAGATTACAAATGCCCCCAGCACTGCAGCAGGCCAAGGTTAACAGTGCCTGACAGTATATTAAAGCGGATGATAATGCAAGCCAAAGGTTACTGGAAAGCAAAGGGGGAAAAATAAGTCGACTGGATGGGAGCTAATTGAATGATCAGAGATCAGCAACTGACAATTTGAGGCACCATTTGGAAGGCATGTAGGGTTACTACCTCCTCCGAAGGCCTGAGGTTGGGCAAGAGGCATCACTCATTTGCATGTGTTAATTCGTTTGCCGCTGTGCAAATCTTAATATTGCTCTTGTGCAATAATAACACTGGAAAAAAATGTTTTCAAGTATCAGGACATGGCCATGTTATAAAGATAGGCTCTTTCCGACTTTGAAATGTTAACATTATTGTTGTCTAAAATACTTTTTCTGCTGAAGTCATTGGTCTAATCATAATGCTACACAATTTCTGGGTATGTAGGATTTACTTTGCCCTCTTTTATGAATCAGAGTGCATCTCATGCATCAACTATGGCACACTCCTGGATACTATGGCTGCAGTCCTAACCTCTACTTAGGTCAGCCTAAGCCTTGGCATAAATCCTGTGCTGAACGGGAGGTGTCACAAAAGCGCTCCAAAACATTTCTGCCCCACTCTTGGTGAGGTTAGGCCAATGCACTATCCCCACACTAGGCATACCCCACACTATCCTGGAAAAAGGCCAAGTGATTTAGGTCGGCCTAAATTTCTTAGAATTGATCCTATGTCTGGGTTGAGGTCTGCATTACTGTCCTTCAGTTATTCTTTTTGTCACTACCAGTAGAAGACAGGCTGACTAATGAGAGTAACGCCTAGTGATTACTGCACATTCACTCTTACACAGAACCAATACTGAAACAGGGAAAAAAAATCTTGGTAATTTGTATTCATCACCACCATCCCATAGTACAGAGAATGGCAATTGGGAGGGGGGGAACTTCACTAGAGAGCACTGAGCCTGTGGGTTTCTTATGAAAAATCACACCTGTGGTGACATATGAAGGGCAAACAGATGTGACAATATACTAAATTAATTCTGAATATGGACAGGCAAATGATCAAAATGTACCTATATTATTACAAGTCTAAATCAGGGATTCTCAAAATGGTAGGTCCTGTCCCGAGAAGCCCTTTCTCTGGCCTTTTAAGGGATGCAAGAGACGAAAGGCAGCTATATGATTCCCCAGGGATGGCTGCAAGGGACAAGGTTTCATTATTTTAACCTTCAGAAAACACCAGCCTGTATGGCTGTAGTGTCTCAACAGTTAAGACACCATCCTTGTTGATCTGATGGTCAGCAGGACCAGGGTTTTTGAGACCCAAATACTGCAGTACAGAGAGAGCTCTTGTCTCTAGTCTAGCTCCTGCCAGTTCAAAAGCATGCAAATGCAAGTAGACAAATAGGATTGCACTTTGGAGGGAAGGCAACATCCTGGTGACAGGCCCATGACAGGTTGGCCAGGTTACCCCAATGTAGTGACAACCATGGTTTGAATTACTCCAATCCAGAAAAAGTGGACTCCACCACCACACAAGACGTGCACTGAAGAAGTTGCCTTTACAGCCAGCACCAGCCTCCTGGAAGTCGGGGGGGGGGGGACTGAGGATCCCTTTAAGGGGTTCCCCAAACCTCCAAACATCTGAGGATCCCTTTAAGGTGTTCCCCAAACCTCCAAACATCTGAAAATAATTTTAAAATGCCCATTTCCAGTTTTCATTGTTTTTTAAAATATTCTCTGGATGCTAGGCAATGTGGGGGTCAGCAATGACATATAATGTCATAGCTGAGCGTCTGGGGACACCACCTATGCAGCTATGTATAGCAGAGCATCTGGAGACATAGCTATGCAGCTATGGAAGTACTCCACATAGTAATAAAAAGTGGTGTACACCATTCGGAAGTAAGTGTTCCCTGGGGCACTGTTATTCCCAGGAAAGTATGCATAGGATTGAAGACTGATTTTTTAATAATATGGTCATATAGTACACAAACGACCAAGTATCACAAGTAACTGCTTGGGTCCCTTCATTCTCAAAGGGCACCCACCTCTTCTCTCCAAGATTAAGTGGGTGGTGATATTTGGCACAAGGTAGAGACTTTTTTTTAATCTGTTCTGGCTTACAGCATGTGGAGAGGTGGGTTTTAGTCGAGATTTGATGGTCTCAATCATTTTGTGATAGTTGTTGCTCCTAGTATTTTATGGTGCTTTGCCGGATGTGTTGTTTTTATTGTGTTCCTCTGATCGTTTGACTCTACACCACTTTGGGAGCTCTATACTGAAGGGCAGTGAACCAGTTTATAAATAAATAAATAAATGGGGATTTCCTTTTGCACTCGGAGAGTTTTTCCTGACTCCGTTAAAGAATAACCGTCCTGTACTTCTTCTGCTTGAGTAAAATGAAAAAGGTTCAGTTTTGGCAGAGAGACAATCCTACATTTGATGTCAACTGAATGCTAATTAATGTGGGTTAATTATCTTGATCTAAACCACATCATGCACACAAAATTAAGCTGATTAAAATAAGTCAGATATGAGAGATGATTTTAACCTGGATTGGCCTAAAACCTCTTGATATTACTTGATGTAGTCCCCTCTCCTTACCCAGCCTAACTTAGGGCACAACCCTAACCATGTCTATTCAAAAGTAAGCCCCATTGTGTTCAGTGGGTCATACTCCCAGGAAAGTGTCTTTGGGATTGCAACCTTACCCTCCAATGTTCTAGCTCAGCTTTCTCCTTGTCCTCTTCTTCATTCTCCTGGTCTGCTCTTCCTTTTTCATTCCAGGGAGTGGATTGAAGAGATCATAGCCACCCCCAACAAACTGTACCCTGAAGCAGCCACTTTAGTTGGCCTCATTAGTGGACCAGCCCTAATTCTAATCAGGTTTTAGTGATGGTGGAAGGCAAGCAGGTGCAAGGTATGTTAGTTATTATCCTGGACTGGTTTAATTGCTCCAGAATAAGAATACAAACTACTGTATTAATTCATCATTAATAATATCTGAATACTGCCTGTTAACCAGCAGGCAAGGGTTCGAGACCCGGGTCGGCCCCACAAGACAGGGTGGGCTCCTGTCCTTAGCCCAGCTCTGCGACGCCAGCTGGATCCAATCGTATCGGCTCTGCCTTTCCATTGGACTAATTCAGTGGCGTGGAGAGGGGGGATTTGCTGCTTGGGTAACATAACAATCCAACCCAGGCTTTCGTGCTTTGCATGCAGCGTATGCAGCGCAGAGCACGATACCATAGACTTCCAAGACTGACAGAGGCCTGCTTTTTTTGCTTTTCAACAAAAAAAATTCACAAACAGATTACATAGAAATGAAATGGTTTCCTGTCCTAAAAGGGCTCACTGTTTGAAAAGATGTATATAAACTCCAGCAAACAGCCCACATAAGGCACAATACTAACCGTGTCTACTCAAAAGTAAGCCCCATTGTGTTCAATGGGTCTTACTCCCAGGAAATGTCTGTAGGATTGCAGCCAAAGAAAGACACTGTGCTGGGGTGAAGAGGGACAGTTACTTTCCCCCTCTGCTGAATATTAGAGGAGCGCTACTTGAAAAATTGCATTTTTGCCCAGTGAGCAGGGCAACTTTTAAACAATAAACGAGAATTTTTTCCTCATTGATTTTATGTATCTAAAGATGTTTCAAAAAACAAACAACAAAAAAAATCCAGGGAGCCGAGCTTGATTAATCTTGGCATTAATCTACTTGACGAATTTTAAGTTTAGCAGCCAGAATATCAAGTTTTATTTATGGAATATGAGATGGCTGCATTCAAGAGATCTGTATCACAAAAGAAACATCAAGATTTCTCACTTCATTTTGTGCACGTGTTTGAGTGAATAGGGCACCATCCTTTTTATTTTCATTATTTACTCTTTCCTCTCCTAGTCACTACGAAAAATCAAAGTGATTTGCAGACGACTGGCAGCTCCTTTTATATCTCCATGCCTGACTCCATAAACATCTGACACTGTAGGATTGTAACTAAGTACCAAACAGAGTCAGCTGCTGTTGGAAACATCTTTCTAAGCAAAAGGAATTATTGTTCTGTTTTAAAAGAAAGGAATTGATTTCCTTTCTTCCAGAAGCACTTTTAAGGGTAGAGATGGATCCCCCCCCCCAACAGTTTACAAATCTGAACATTTCCAGTGGAAAAAAAGAAAAGTTTGATGTGAATGCCTATAATGAAAATCTCCCAGAGTTTTGCATGTGGGCTTGAATGAATCCTTGGTCATTTCAGGCAAAATCCAGAGTAACTACAGGGAGTCCTTGCTCCGGTGTAAGAACAATTTACTCTGGATTCCAATATGAATTTCCCATAGGTTTTGCACTAGGTGGTGCAGTAACTATGGGTGCACGTAAAGTCTCTTATGTGCTCCTGTAGTTACTCTGGATTTGGGGATTCTTCAGGTTCTTTTTCCAATTTTCAGTAGCTGAGTCAGAGAAGCCCAGCCTAATGTTGCTTTTCCCACAGCAACAACTCATACCTGTTACTCTGGTGAGTAGGACGGATGGTTGTAATACTGGAGAACCTATTGTCATACAGGAGTATAACAGCACACTTTACGGCACCACAGACCCTTATCTGGCTGCCCAAAGCAGTGAAAGAAGCATCCTAATCAGCATCCTAATCCTAACCTAACCAGGTTTTCTTCTGAAGTTAAGCCTTTTAATATTATAAATTATAGGATTCACCACTGTAGTGAAATCTCATTCACTGCTATCAAGAGTGCCACTGAGGTGCATTGCAAGTGTTGGCCCATCCAATGGTCTGACTTAGATCCCAATCCTATACCTGTCTACTTAGAAGTAAGTCCCATTATGATCAATTGAGCTTACTCCCAGTAAAGTGTGGAGAGGATTGCAGCTGAGGAAGGACTGCAGCCCTGAGTAAGGGAAGAAATATTCCCTTGATTTGAGGGTGTCTCTGTAAATGCCCCCCCCATTATGGGTTGCCATAATTCTCTTCCATAAAATCAGGACAGGACCCTCTGTCCCAATATATGAATACAATCCCCCAAAATTGGGGTTGTCCCTGTTTTTCAGGACATATGGCAACCCTGCTCCATTACAGTATGCCCTACAGAATGCAACGTACGCACAATTGCTCCAGCACTGAAAATTTGGGTAAGACTGAGTCCTGAGATAGTTTGAACAGCACTTTGGCACCAAATTCCTGTTTCCATTTGCTTCAAATTTCCTGGATTTTGAAAGAAAGAGAACTGCTTGAAAAACTTAGACTGCAACCCTAAAGACACTTTCCTGGGAGTAAGAACCATTGAACACAAAGGGTCTTACTTTAGAGTAGACATGATCAGGATTGTGAGCTTAGTGAAAAAAACAGAGTAGTGAGTGGGCTTGAATATTTAGACCAGAGGTGAGTAAATGTTTTGGGTGGAGGACCACATCAGCTCCCTGATATTGGGTTTGGGGGATTTACATTTCAAATATTAATAAATTAACATAAATAAATACACTGGAGACAGGACTTATATGAATGAATGAATTTTATGGAGCTTCTTTATAGAACACATGAGAACTATAATTCAGGTATGAAAACTATGGACTGCTTACCATGTACCTTTTGCCAGGGGTGTCCCTAGGATTCGTGTCACCCGGTGCAGGAGGCCAGCGCATCACCCCCATACATTGGGTAGGGCAACAATATGAATGGTTATGTGCCATTGCCCCACCTCCACTGGTTTTTTAGCCACACATTTTAATAAAATAAAGATGTTTCAAAGTGGTTTATTTCACTGCATTCTGCAGTAAATTACACATTCAAAGGTGTAGAACATGAAGGGATTACCATGACTTTAGCCATTTAGTTTACGTGCTGCCACCCCCTTCAAGGGTGCCTCCTTTCTAACGCTCTGGTAACGTCCCTGATTTGGACCATTTTGGAAGTCTTGTCCTCTCCTGGACTGACCTTCCACTCCAGCCAAGGCATGTTTGCTTACTTGCCAGTAAACACAGATGTGCAGTTCACATCCATTTTCAATGAATTTCAATGCAATCATCAGGGACCTCCTTCTGGGGTGATTTGTGGAGGCTGTGTTCATTGGATCAGAACAATTCTGGTGTCCTTAGATTCCTCTCAACCTGCCCTTTCGAATGAACTAAGGCAAGTTTGCCTACTCATGAGTAAAGCTGCAATATGGGTCACTTTCACTTTCCATAGAGATCAATGCATATTTTAGTTTTAAAGTTTTTTGGCAATAACTTTTGATACAAAGGTGCTATTTTTGCATTGGATTCTGCTCTTCAATATGAATCCAGTGGTATATGACTTGATGGGGTTGGGTGCACCATCACAAAGGTATGTGCGTTTTAAAGTTTTTAAGTCTCCCAGTGCATGTCACCCCCCTTGGTCGTGTCACCTGGTGCGGATTACACCACCCGCACGACCCTGGTGACGTCACTGTCTCTTGCACAGTGAAAATGTGCACATGGAAAATATGCACATGAAGACATTAACTGATGCACTGATGTTGCAGCTGGCAGTCATAGGCCAGTGCAGGTGCCAATAATCTCAAATGGGCCAGAGCCTCATTGAAAACTGGGAATTGATGGCTGAATTGGAAGCCTCCAAGGGATGCAAATGGTCCACGGGCTTGGGTCTGCCCACCCCTGCTTTAGATCATGGATGGGATGGGTTTTTACATTGTTTAACAATATGAGGCAATGTTTTCTCTAGAATGAACTGCCCTATGCATGCAGTAGTGAGGCATCACGACTGATTCCCCCATCCCCCTCTAGCTATGCCACTGAACATGGAGGTAGTTACTCTGATCCTCAATCGCTCAGCCAGTTCCTTTCTGAAAACCAAGTGAAGAAGAAGAAAAAAGCATTAATATCTATTAAAAGTTTGTCAAAGGGGTCTGCACAGCAGGACCATTTCCATGTTGCACAGAACTGATGATTTAGAGCCGCAAAGGATCCCCTCTGGGGGATTTTGTGAACCATGCAGGACTAATTAACTCCATTGTTATGTTTTGTTTTGAACATTAGAGTCCCTCTGGGATTCTGGCACTTCTGTTTCCAGCAGGGGATTACATTTTGCACCACTGTATAAAATCCCCTCGACATCATACCAGCAAAAGAGATTAATAATAGGGGAAGCATATGTGTATAATTTGATGATAAGACTGGTGAAGGAAGAAATAGTCCCACTGACTGGCCCTTGTCCCTGCGTTGCTTCACACATGATGCTTCCCCTCCCCCAATTAAAGCCAATATAGGAATGCAATTCAAATATACATGCTGGTGTTTGTTTGGTAATGAGCACATAGATCGGGAACACAATGCACACATCATATGCTTGTCCTGGCTGTTTCCTAATGTGTTTCTTAAGGAGGCACCAAAATATAACAAAGGAAGCAATCATCAAGTTTCACATCCCATCTCTTGCCTTTGCTCTGATTTCTGAGATCAAATGAGGAAATGGTTACAAATGCGGCATTTTCTCCATAGGAGGAATTGTCCAGGCTTGGAATTTTCTTGCTTAGGCCCTTTAGGATAGAGTGCAGTCCTCAAGGACTAGATGCAGCATTAGGGAAGGAAAGACCTTGGTGGAACAATTGTCTCAAGAACCCATGTTAGACAAATGTATCATCAGCTTGTGGATATCTTGATCATTTTAGGGATGTCTGTTTATTTAATGAATAATGCTGTACAATAGAGTGTCTATAGCCATGTACACCTTATGTGACGAAAAAGACCTGGGTTTGTTTTTAAAGATTTTTTTTTTAAAAGATCAAGGATCAACTTTACACAAATTTAACAGAACAGGTGAATAACTGTACCAAGTAGCAGTGGCATCCCTAGTGGAGCTGGGGGGCTGTGGGCTGGGGGATGACCAAAATCACATAAATCGCTAAAATCATTTGGAATAATACTATCAAGTCAAATACATTGGATGCCTATTTTCCAGCAGCATCCAATACAAAAAACAGCTTTGAAGTATTCCTTTCCAATCAAAAGTAATGGTTAAAAACAAAAATGCATGAAACCCTATTGAAAGTGAAAATGAGACATATTGTGCCTTTTACTCATGAGAAGGCAAATGTGTCTTAGGTCAAGCACAGCAGAATTCAAGGCCACCAGAATGGTCCCAATCCAGTGATACTAGTGGTGCTCAATAAGTGCTTATCAGAAGGCAGCCTCACTTCCTCCCAAAAAGAATAAAACAGAGGCTTACTTGGTAATGTGATTTTTTTAAAATGATAATATTAATTCATATCTAATTAATTGTATTACTTAATACTGCTAACAATTAATTAAATAATTTTTACATATGAGGGTGTCAAAAAATTTGTGGGCCCCAGGTGCCAAATACCTAACTGCTATGGATTGCATAGGAATGAATCCAGGTATATAGATACTGATTTTAAAATACTGATTCACAAGGCTGCCAGATCAAAAAGACATGTTAGCACTGTATAAATAACCTGATCATTGTTTTTGATGCACTCTTCAGGGCCAGTGCCACGTTGATAGGGGCATTGAAAGGAAGCCCCACACTAGAACCTCGTCCCAGCATACTTAAACTGTACATTGGATGTTACCATTGCCATTCATCCTGAAGGTTCATGGGCAGGGCAGTGATATGGGCCAAATGATGGAGTGAGTCTCACCTGAACAACTTCTGATGCCACACCAACCTTGGCAAGATACCTTTGGTGGAGTGGTGGTACTCTTATATATATCAGGTTTTAATTTCTTTTCAGCACAGCATCCTGCATGATGACTGTGCTCTCTCTCTCTGTGTGTGTGTGTGTGTGAAAAACACTGTGAAATCGTTTGCAACAAGGAAGTATCTTCACAGCTTTTTAATTTTTTGCCATATAAAGTGCTGATTAACCGTTGCAGTTGTTGAATAAACAATATATAAATATACCAGACCTGGTGCAGTGTATCAATGATTGCTTCTCCCCCTCCTTCCTAGTGGGGCTTTTCTACAGTTCAATAGCTAAACTGAGAATCATCTCTCAGTTACTCTAGTTTAAAGTATTGAATGCGCCGCCAGGAAAGACTGTTCTTCAGATGTGGTAATCAGATGTATCATCTTGTGTTGCTATTGTCAGGCAAACGTGTATTCTGCATGGGTTGCTTTGGATTGTTGGAGGAAACAGGGATCGAGGGGATGTAAGAGAAGAATGTTCTACATTACAACCAACTTGATTTATTCCTGAATAATTGCAGAGGAGAGGAACACAGAAAGCTGGCATAATGTTTTAAGAGGCTTTGAATTTCCTCGGCAGACAGCATCCTATATAAAAGATTACACTATATATTGACTGCACAGTGACTGGGAATCCACTACCACGGGAGGCCCACATCTACTGCAATATCTGTCTAGGGACGTCATCTACCATACATAAGAACTCATTGAGAAGAGTGATGTCATCGTTGGCCTGTCACCAGCAGGAAGCCTCCTGTCTTCAATCAACTGAAGCAGAAGATTAGACATACTTAACTGGTCGGCTTTGTCAGGGATCTGGTGAGGATGTTTATCAAGGTGACAGCTTCAGATTTGGTGAAGGAAACTGGAGGATTAAAAGCTGGCATTAAATTTTCACGTCCTCTGGTACATGATGCAGGTCTCACAGTGCATGTCTATCCAGAAGTAAGCTCTACTGAGTAGAATGGAACTTACTTCCAGGTAAGCATGTAAAGGATTTCAGCCTCCAAAATGGAAAAGCTAAATCATTTTATTTATTTAAAAATTTGTATCCATTTTTTTTGCCATCCAAGTGGGCTTACAGGGTAACAACACAATACAGAATGACAAAACAATACGAAGGGCACAATCCAGAGTAACTACGGGGAGTCCTTGCTCCACTGCAAGAGCAATTTGCTCTGGATTGCAATATGAATTTCCCATAGGTTTTCACTAGGTGGTGCAGTAACTACAGGTACACGTAATGTCTCTTATGTGCTCCCATAGTTACTCTGGATTGTAGGGATAATCATACAAAAATTAAAACAAGAAGGGAGATCAGACACCAATGGATCAGATACAGCTATTTAAATTAATTTATAAATGTCAGTCAGTCATATCAACAGTTAAAAACTTTCTTAAATAAAACCTCTCAAGGATCCACCAAAAATTCTTCAAGGACAGCTGTTCTTCATTCCAAGGGCAATTCCACAAACTAGGTCCCATCACTGAGAAGGCCCTATTTCTAGCTATGACCCCCTCATCTCTGCTGGCACAGCCAGAAGAGCCCCTCTCTGATGACCCACGTGTATGGGAAGGATTACATGAAAGAATGCTGTTCCAAGATCCTAGTGCTGAGCCTTCAAAAAGCACTTAAAACTAGCACTTTGAATTGATCATCTCTCGATAGGGTCTCCAACCCAGTAAAATTTGCCTGGAGTTTCCAGGAATTGGCATCAGTGTCCAGATGGTTCCTGATCCCAACCATGGGGATGTTAGCAGGACCTCCTCAGCCTACTGACATTACATCATGACATGTGAGGGGTGATGGAAGAAAATCACCAGATATAGCTTCAGCCAGGGTTGGCAGTCCTATCCTCACGACTATTAACAAGTTAGCTAAAATACATTTTAATTACTCCCCTCCGCCTTGTCTTGCAGCTGTTGTATTAAGTTGGCCTTGAAACACAGTCTGCAAGAGCATTGGAACTCTGGAAAAAAAGGCAAGTTAATCGTAAAGCAAGCAAAAAACGATGAGGAAGAAACCGCCGAAGGCATAAAAACCAAACAACAAACATTTTCTTTAAATACCTCAGGAGCAGGAAATCAGCCAAAGCAGCAAGAGGATCTTTAAAGGACAAAAGTGTGAAAGGAATACTGAAAGATGACAGAAGGCAAGCTAAATAAGTTCCTTGTATTGACCTTCAGTATGGAAGTTACTGGGATCCATATCCCAAATTAGAGGTCTCACTAGTGTTTGTGTTACCTGGCACAAAAGCATCACTCCAATGAGGGACCTTCTCCTGCATCCAGACCATACATAACAAATAAATCACAATATCATATGTACAGCCTAAGGTTGCAATCCTAACCTGCAGTTAGGTTGGCATAAGACCCGGTATAAGTCCTATGCTGACCTGGGGTTGTTTCAAAAGTGCCATACAGGACTTCTGTTACACGCCTTGGGCAATTAGGCCAGTGCATAGCTATATGCCGACCTACCCACAACACCACAGGAATACATGCTAGTTGAGTTATACTGGCTTAAATTGGTTAGGATTGTGCCCAAACGTAGTGACATCACTATGGAAATAACCATGTTAGCACTATATATAATAGTACAGGTCACCAAACAAATCAGTAACCAATAAAAAAACCACTGGCCAAATTGATGGCACTTACACAATTCAATAGGTTTTCTAGCATTAGCTCTGATATATGCAAATGAGACTCATAGTATTGAGTCCCGTATTATGAGTCCCATAACTCATTATTGGTTCCCTGCTGTGTCACAGAGTGCATCATTTGCTTCTTTTAGCAGTCAGACTCTTTGGTCAGCTCCGAGTTGAGTAAATCCATTGTTTTATATAAGATAGGGGTGTTTTCTTTTTTGGTTATAACTCTTGATAGAATACAGTTATTTCAGTGTGATTTGTTTTATTGCATTTGGCATTAAATTACCCTTCTGTTATATTACATGAAGGTGGTATTAAAAAACATCAACATTTTCACCATTTTGGATGGTAGTTAGAGTACATCACCCTCTGCCCCCACTCAACCCAGTAACACAACTCAGTTATTTGGTGTGGTCTGTATCCTCACCTTCACTGTCCAAAACTTATTGTTTATGGGGAGTTCATAGAGGACACATGCAAAACAGAGGCAATAAAAGATCAGGTTTTAAAACCAGTCAACAAACATAAATTTACAAATCAGTGGGAAAGGGAGACATTCATTTTTGAGTTCATTAAGGACACCTCCCCTCTCCAAATTTTTTTTAAAAAATTGAATATGTCATTTAAAATCGGTCTCCTTCATTGAGAGTTGGCTGGGATTACAAAACACCAATTTTCTAAAAAGGGATCTGAGATGGGGTGGGTAGTTAGGAATTGACAGGCCTATCATTAAAATTTCCCGGGCCAATTTGTGGTAAGCATTACTGAAGCTAAAATTATTAAACCTTTCAGAACAGGTCATGATGTGAAGATGCCAATGCTAATCTGTTCCAAGGAAAGCCCCATTTCTCTAGCCTTTCAGAAATTTGTACAGGCAGCACAATCCTATAAGTGTCTACTCAGCAGCAAATCTCAGTGAACTCAAAGTCACTTACTATCGGGTATGTGAGAATCTGATTATTATTATATTTGAACGTCCATTTTTTGCTCACTTTCCAAGGCAGCCTGGGCAGAATAATGGATGTGAATTTTTTTAAAAATAGAATTCAATACTGATTTTCTTATATACTGATTTTCAGTACTGATTTTGCAGTGATGCTTCTGCAAAATCAACCTTGCTGGTGTCATGGATCAGTTATAGATTTAATGTGGCTCAGTTTCATTTAACTCTAAAGGTGGTATCGCTGGCTGAGTGAACAATGATCTGCTGGGCCAAGCAGATGTTCATTTAAGTCTATTCTGAACCTTTAATTGAGAGATTCCCATGTTTATTTTGTTTTCTATTTATACCCTGCCCTTTCGCTCAGAAACTTGGGGTGGGCAAAATACAGTATTTACTTGAATCTAATGCACCGTTGAATCTAATGCGTATGCCTATTTTAAAAGTCTTGAGATTAAAAAAAATTTACTAACAACTGTAAGCCGTTTTTGCCTTCTCTAAGAAACTGGGGGTGGGCTAAACACCGCATTTATTCAGATCTAATGCACATCCCTATTTTAAAAGTCTTGAGATTAAAAAAAAATATTTACAGTGGTGCCTCACATAACAAACGCCTCACGTAAAGTATGTTTCATGTAACAAACAAAAATTTCTCTAGGATTTTGCTTCACGTAACAAACTGTGCTTCATGTAAAGAACAAACTCGTTGGCAGTTGGGGCAGATGCGCTGGTTGGCAGCCCTTTTAAAAAGTATCAGGGCTGCCTAGCACGCCTGCGCATAGCGAAAGCAACACTTCCACGCTGTTCCTCCTGTGGCCAGGCATCCGCTGGGCAGAGGGAGAGAAGAGCAGTGGAGAAGAGGGAAGCAGGTCAGGGCTAGCCAGAAGGGAGCAGGGGAGAGAGAGGCTCAGGATGAAGAGGAGAAAATGGAGAGACACTTGGAAAGTGTCTTGGATTGCAGAAGAAAGTGTCTTTGATTGCTGCCTCCAAACCATGTCTACCCAGAAGTAAGCCCCATTGTGTTAAATGGGGCTTACTCCCAGGAAAGTGTCTTTAGGATTGCAGCCTAAGTAGACATCATAGGATCATACACATTGAATGCATGTTTTGAATTCAATTTGTGTTTTGTCATCATTTTTACATCGAATTAACATTTTATATGAATATTTTTGGGGTTGTGGAACCAATCGTCTGAGTTTCCATTATTTCCTATGGGAAAATCCGCTTCAAGTAAAGAATGTTTCATGTAACAAACATGCCTCCGGAACGAATTAAATTTGTTACGTGAGGCGCCTCTGTACCAGCGATTGTAATGTGCCGCTGTTTTTGCCTTTTCACAATGCTTTCTGGGACATGTAGTTTGGAAAAAGGCATGGAGGGGATGAGCAGCTGCCGTCTCTCATGAGATTTGCCACCTCTCCAACCATGATGCGCCCACTTGACTTCATGGAATCTTCAAGTGTTTGGCAAGCTGCCTAAGGCCTGCAAGGTATTGGATCTTGGCGGCGAGACTGACACATGCAGAAGAGGTAGACCAACATTTTCCCTAATAAAGAGCTTGCAAGGGAGCCTTTGTAAGAACTGATAGTTGCATGGAAAAAACTGCATTGTCAAGTGTATCAACTTCCTGCTGAAGTAGCTGCTGATTTAGAAAAAAAGAGAAAGTTTTCTTCAAGAAGTAGCACAGCTGTTTGCCAGAAGGCCGTAAAACAGTATGATTCAGTAGCAAAAACAATGAGGTTGATGTGGAAGATACGACAGGGAGCTTTGTTAGCCCACGACTGTTGGCATAAAAGATGCTTCTGGGCCATTTATGACCTTTGGTAAAGAACCTGGTGCCAAGTTTCAAATGATGACTTTATACAGACACTGCTTTAAAACCTCTTCATGCTTTTTTAGGTGTTTAAAGCAACCCTGTCTTTTGGATACAGAAAAAAATGTGTCCATTACCATTCTTTTGTTAGGATTTAGTGAGGTTTCAACCTTTTTTTAATCTTATTTTTTAATTTTTATTTTAATAATTTTATTAAAAAGCAGAGGAAACAAACAAAAATATGAGGGAGAGGAAAAAATAGAATAACACAAAATATATGGAATTATAAAAATTAGAAGGCAAGTGCAGAACTCTGAATCCACCTTTCTTCAATCTCAGTTCTCACCATCTGAAAATCTATCCAAAACAATCTACAATCTTATTTTAAGATTCCAACAAAGAGGAAAAAAGGATATAAAATTATATAATATTTATCTACTCATCAAATCCATAATTCATTTGCATCATAATCCTTTTTCATGCAGAAAGTCTATGAACGGTTTCCAATTGTCCATAAATGTTTTTATTGACTTTTCCTTAAGTTGTAAGTTTTTTAGTCTGTAATCTTAAAAGACACTTTCCTGGGAGTAAAACCGACTGAATATAATGGGGCTTACATCTGAGTGTACATGGTTAGGATTGTGTTTTTAATCTTTTATCTTTTTTTAAATCTTAGAGCATAGTGACAAGGAACTAAAATGGTCAAGGCACACCATCAGTCTATGAACAATTGACAAGGCACGCCATGCTGCTGGTAAGGGGCGTGGGTTCACATCCTCCAATGGCCCTATTAATAAATTATATTAATTAATAAATTAATTTGCCAAATTCCCTGGCACACCTGTGGACTATTCACGCCACATCAGTGATTGAAAATTACTGGGCTAGGGAGACAGAGTGGTCAGGAAGTAAAGAGCAAGAGGAAGCAGAAGCTATCCTGAATGGCCAAGATCTGAGCTGAAGTCAAGCAAAGGGCCAGGAATATATATTTAAAAAGTCGGGTCTAGGCCAGAAGAGCATACCAAAGGAATAAAAGAGGTACAGAAAGTACCAAGGGAGTTAATCAAGCAGATGCAAGGGTGGAGTGTGGAGAGGCAAGGCAGAACAAGGCCAAATCTGCTTTGTGACCTAATTTGTTCTGACAGCCAGTTTGGCCTGAAGGCAAAGGTTTTATAGAGCCAAACAATCAGCTGACCACAGGCAGCCTGTAGTCAATGGACAGCCCTTATGTTTGTATCCCAGAGAACGTCTTTGGGTTCAAGAGGTTTCCATTATCCTACACAGAGAGCTAAGACTCACTGCAGCTTGCGATTGAAAGTGCATACCTGATGGCACACAGTTTGTTGCTGTGTAATGTGTGAAACAGCAGCTACTATACTGTATCTTGTACAATACTAGTGTTTTCCCAATAAGGAAGTGGAATGTGGATAACTGGAAATAAAAATTAATTTTCCTGCTGAAGCCAAAGTATTACATTTTAAAAATGGTGCAATCATGTTTATTTACTCAGAAATAGCATTATATTCAGAAGACTTTGAGCACAATCCTAACCATGTCTGCTCAAATGTAAGCCCCATTGTGCTCATTGGCCATTTAGCACTGTATTTAATACTCTGCTTTGTCAAATATCTTGGGCAGAGGTCACTGTCTTCAGAAAACCTTGGAATGGAAATGTCAAAGTTCAAACTAAGCAAAACATTTGCTATCAATGAGTTATGACCCTTCCTTATCTTGCCAGCGCTGGGTGCCAGATGGGCTAGTGATGCCACTGCTTCCAGCATCTTCACTGGTGTTCATTTAATATATGCAAAAATACACCATCCTCCTATATTTTCTTATTGAATTTCAGTGATTGCTGGCACTTAATTGAATTTTAATGATTGCTGGTAGGTTCACTTAGGATTTCGGTGGATCTGCCAGGAGAGCTACTTTGAACTACATCACCAGGAGACCTGTAATCTTTTAAAAGTCTTTCCTAGCTTGTACAAAAATAAAGTCTTTCTGGGGAAATCTCTCTTCTCCTTTGAGAGTGCTGTGCAAATACAAACATTAGATTCCTGCGATTTACCAATCCCCCTCGGGGATTTCAGCACTACCTGTGCTGTGCAAATGCTGTACGACGTGCAGCCATCAGCGGCTGGAGCAATTGGACAGAAAATAGAGAGCTAAATTCTGCTTGCAGTTCCCCAGTGCAAATCCAGAGTAATGTGACGGTAACCAATGGAGTTATTCCGGCTTTGAAGCAGCTTGACAGAGAGCCAAAAGCAGTCCAGGATGCCTAACTAGTCAAGCGTGTCTTCACTGTAGCAGGTAACACGGATAATGCCGAACCACCGAGCTGGCAGCGCCTGCAGCTACCCAGATTAATTTAAGGTAGATTTCAGTTCTCAAGAAAGAGAATTTAAAGTATTGACCCAAAGACATGCCAGTAGCATTTTGCTTGTTATTTCTTTATTTTATAAAGGGGAAGGGGGAAATTAGGCTTAGCATGCAGAGGGGGAAATATAATACAATTTAAGACCATATCCAAAGCGTTGCTCCGGATATAAGTTCTGGTTTGAAAAACATTTAGCATTAAGCTTAATTATAGAACAGCTGGGCCTGCAGATATGCAAGAAGAACTGGTCTTTCTTCCTTTAGGAGTTTCCATTCATCCTACCACTTATTCTACATTATTTATTTAGCCAACTTATTTGCTGTCCTTCTACACATGGTTCCCAGGCGGTGAACATATTAGGACAATAAAAACACTAGACATACCCTACAATCCAGAGTAGCTACGGGAGCACATAAGAGACATTACGTGTACCCGTAGTTACTGCACCACCTAGTGAAAACCTATGGGAAATTCATATTGCAATCCAGAGCAAATTGTTGTTACACTGGAGCAAGGACTCCCCGTAGTTGCTCTGGATTGCGCCCAAAGACACATAATCAATAAAATATAGGAAATCAGTAAAACAATGACAATCGGTCCTGCTGAAGCTGCTGTCTCTCAGGGTTATTGGTGGTGGGAAACATTTAACGTAGGACAGGGCAGATTTAGTCGCAGGAGCGTGGGGTCAGAATCAGCAGTCCCATACTTTGGGTGTGTGTGTGTGTGTGTGTGTGTGTGTGTGTGTAGCAGTATGCGGATGGGAATTCTGACATACTTTTGCTCCCCTCTACTCACCTGGACAGCAACCAAACAATTGTAATCTCTGAATATTACATTGCTCAGGTCCATTGAACAATAGTACATTGTTCAGATCTGTCCATTTGTTATTAGCTACCCATAGCTATTTACTGCACAGGGTTATGTAAACTGAAGAATTGCATATTTCCTTAAGTTTAATCCCAAATCCTAACCTCCCCCCAGCATGTCTTGTACAGACCTGGGGGTGTCAAAAAAGTACAGTCAGCCACTTCAGTCCCATTCCTTGTGGGGGGCATTTAGGCCATGCACAGGGATACACTGACCTTCCCACACCATCACAGAAAGATAGGCCAGGTGAGTTAGGCCAGCCTAAATTTCTTAGGATTGCATCCTAAATGGATATAAATCAAAATTCTATTTGCTTCTGGCAAGAGACAGGACTTGGTATCAAGGTTCATCTTATCAAAAGATGCCAAAAGGTCAAACACACCCAAATGTGAAGGAAATTAGAGTCCAGACAGCACATGGACATCTGTGAAATTCCTTTTGAATGAGGGATTCTTAACACTCAAGATGTTTAGATAAACAATTCAAGATGTCTCGATTTTCAAAAGCAAATTACACTTTTGAGATGTCTGCCTGTGGGTGGTATCCAAACCTTGATTTCCAGAAATATTTGAATACTGCAATGACTTTAAGAAAATAATGTCCTTTTGAAACAACTCCCATCAGGCTCCCCAGAACGATGGGTAGCTTTTCAGCATTTTAAATGGAACAACTTCAGTCACATAACCAGAAGGTATGCAATACATTTTTTAAAAAAGGCTTTAAAGAAGGAGCGTTTTAAAAGAGGCTTGGGATAGTTTGAAGGGAACTTGCTGCTTCACATGAATTAGGACTTGTTTATACATACTTCCATAGATTAAATAAAGGTGTGTGCATTGAACATGGTGAGGATTCACAGTACAGTACCTTTAAACTCCTGCCAACTCCTAGTTTGGCAGGAACTGGGTAAGTGATGGGAACTCACTCTGTGATGCAGTACTCTGTGAACAGTCAACCTTCAGGTTGATAAGCACAGCATCTTTAACTACTGAACCATCACTGCCCCATGGCTCTTAGATTAGTATGGGCAAAAAAAGCATGTTTTGCTGGATTAGGTTCAGCAGCATAGCTAATGATCAAGTAGTCTCTATAGGTCTCTATAGAGATAGATCTATATAGATCTCTATATAATTACACACACACACACACACACACACACAATTATATATATAATGGCACCTTGTAGAATAAAATGCTCTCTTCTTCAAGTATGGAAACAGTTGTACACTGATGGATTGCAAAATGTATAACAGTCAAACTCTGACCAAAACCTGGAATATAAAACTCCAGGCGAACCTTACAAAATTGTTTCCTAGTACTTCAAATGCCCTGCTAGCATGACATTAATTTATACTTTGAACTTATGCTTATTTACCCACAAGGAGACATGAGGAATGTAGGTTTCAATTATTATTGCTTTTATTTGAAACCTTGAATAATTGGGATCACTAAACAAGAAACCCTGCACAGATCTTGACTAAGTCAAAGGCTAACAGTGCTGAAATTGGTTTTCCTTTTTCTGAATGCAAGGTGTTTATTACAGTAATTCTATTATTCCAGTGCCATGCAGTTAAGTTTAAATTACAGTACCGCCTCATTATACCAAGGCCCTTGGGAACATCAAAAATATTCTGGGAGTCAGAAGTTCAGAAAACATGAATGACATTTACTTCAGGTCACTTGAGGCCACACAGTACAAACCCAGCCCATAATTCTGTACACAGTCATATGACTTAAATCCCACTGATATCAATGGGAGTCCAAAACAACCAGAAATGCAGTATCTAAAACACACTCAGAAATGCAGCCACAGCAAATGTTGATGGGGATACCAGACTCAGAAGTGGACATTTTTGTTGTTTGATAGCAATCTTGTTTCTTTCTTCTGCTAAGATCATTGGTGCATCGATTTCCATCATGATGTTGTCCATTTAAGAAAATTAAAAATGAAAAGGCGAGGATTCTATAGACTTTAGAATTAAAGATTTCCAAGAGTGTACACTATGGAGCCATGCACATCTCTGGGAAGACAAACCTAGTTTATTGTCAGGAGATCTGCTGGAAATATTTTGTCTAAAGGCAGAACTGACTGTGACTGACCTTTCACAGTGTGCACAATATGATGTTGCGCACTGCTGAACTGTCAGAACTTCTGTAACAAGACCAAATCCTTTCTGATAGGAAGACTCAATAGCAATGAGCTTCCCATGACCTACTAATAATACTTCCTTGACCCTGCTAGTAGGTTACAAATCTAATACGGACTTTAAAAACCACATTTATGCCACATGCTGCTTTGGCTTCCTGGCAGTATCTTTTGTCTTCTGAAGGCAGTACCTTTTTGTCACTTAAGAAAAAGAATCTGATGCAGAAAGTTCCACAGGGTTTGCCTTCTTTTCTCTTTATATGGGAAAAAAGGAGAGAAGACAGGCAATTGGAAATAGAAGTTAGCAAGAGCTGTCTAAAGGGCCTCATCATTATTATGTGGGCAAATCACTTGTGACAGATGCATAAATAATGCTGTCCTTTTTTGCTTTCCACCCTGCTGTTAAATGCGCAGCAATATTGAGAGTCAAGCTGCATTTACATACACAATGTTACACTTTGGCTGAATTTCTAATTATTTTTTTAAGGGGAAAAAAAGATGAGATCACAGTGCAATGCTACTCCTAACATATTCTAGAAGTGCACAGCAAAATTGGCTGTATTAGGTGCTCTTGAGCCAAGGAAAATTGTTAGAAGAGCAGTTGGAAAATGAAGCTACAATGGGCAGAGTATTAGGGTTGCACTGGAGCAGCATAGAGTTAATTCACTCTCTCTCCCAAGGCTAGCTCTAGAACATTCATGTTGAGGAGCTGTGAATCCAAACTTCCCTTACTCAAATCTACCTCTTCCATTAAACTATTAATAGCCGAATCCTATCCAATTTTCCAGCGCCAATGCAGCCATATCAGAATGCACATGCTCAGAGTGACCATACGACTGGATTTTTCCAGATTTGTCCTCTTTTTTAGCTTTCTGTCCAGGTATTCTCCAAAAGGGCTTCACTGTCCTCCATTCTGGAACTCTGCAATGGTGTGCAGGGATCTGCCACTGGTCATAAACCTAGGAGACTCAACTTCACTGCTACAACTGGGTTTCAAGTATTAATTTCTCACATTAGCAAGCAAGAGCCACATCAGGGAAAAGGAGTCCCTATTATAAAGTTTCTTCAACAGTCTAAATTCTTATCCTAAGCACTTAAGGTGTACAGAACGCTCATGACTGGAATGCCTCCCTTCCGCTATGAGAGAGAGAATTTTAATCGTTTATGGTCACGTATCTCAAGCTTGAGTCTGTAGTTTGATGTTCTCATTTAAAAGCCCATAGGGCAGATTCCATTGACAAGGCAGAATAATCAGCAGGCTCCACCTTAATCTCTATATCAGTACATAACATTTGTCAATTGTTTTGGCAGTTGCTGACTCTACCCTTGGTATAAATGTATGGCATACAGGCGTAACACTAAAAAAGCAACAAGAGGACTACCAATGTCATATTCTACCACAGCTTTGAAGACATTTCTTTGCTTTCATGTATATGTTAAAAGTATGATGACCAATGTAATCACAACTGTCACACATCTCACACCAGATCAGAAGACTGACAGTCCACTCATAGAACCTGAAGACAGTCACAAACCACAGATCCTCACATGCTCAGATTCATTGTTAAAAGTGACAAATGTACATTAGAGTGTAGATGATCAACATATAATTGTATGAATTTAACTACAAGAGGGTGGAGTTCGCTAGCAAAATTACTAATGATAACATCAAAGAACTGTATGGGTCATTGTGTCCACAGAAGAATGGTTACACATCATCATCACAAAGAAACGTGTGATTTTGCTCAGATCCAATCCACTTCAATGGGATGTATGTAACTAGGCAAGAAGCCAAACACAGCAGGGAATCATAAATCCCTTAAGTCCCACATATAGCTCACACAACATGAAAATGAAAATTTTAAACTGAAGCATTAATTTTTTTAAAAAACCCAAAGATCAGTGCAATGATCTTTGCATAGGCAATCTTTTCATAGGCAATGGGTCCAGACAGAACCCAATTACAATCCATTTTAAGCCAAAAAAGAACAAATTGAACAACTGTGTAACAATCAACAGTGTTTGCCTTATGTTTTATTCTCATTCAGACTGTAAGATTTTAATTGCACTAACAATGTTTTTTAAGCCCAGTACTTTTAAGAATAAAAAAATGAAAACAGAGAGATTAGAAAACCAAAGAAATTGGCTTTACACTCTCATATTTATTCAATCACTAGTTTATGCTCACATGAAATGCTATTCATTGTGTAAGAGAGTCTAATGATTGATATACTTCTATACTGGGACTTTTGGCAAAGCCAGTGCAAAATATCTTATTAGCAAGACTGCAATCCTAACCATAGCTACTGGGAATAAAGCTGTCAGCCTGGGGAAAGGTGAAACTTTCCCCCTTATCCTGAATAATTCAGGTGGTGCATTCTGACCTGAACTGGAGTTTGGCTAAGATCTGGCACAAGTGTTGGGTTGGCCCTGCCTCCCACTCTCTGTCCACAACTCCCACCTCCTCTCACTGGCACTCACCCCAGAATACCTCCCTCCCATCTAACGGAGACTTGCATCAGCATAAGACGCACTTACGTTTGTGCCCTTCATGTCATGTAACAAAGCTTGCAATGCTGTACATATACTGCATCTGATGACAAAGTAAATTATATTAGACTTAGGGTGCAATCCAGAGTAACTACAAGGAGTCCTTGCTCCAGTGTAAGAACAATTTGCTCTGGATTGCAATATGAATTTCCCATAGGTTTCCACTAGATGGTGCAGTAACTTATTATTGGCATCCTTCAGTCTCGAAAGACTATGGTATCGTGCTCTGATTGGAGGTCCTGAAACAACATCTAGTGTGACTAAAGAGGCCACTGTGAGAGTGGCAATCCCTTCCACACTGAGGACAAATAAATTCCGTCCCCTGCCCAGGCCCCAGGTTTCGCTGCTTTCGGGTCTGTCTCTTTGCTTCAGCCTGCCAAACAAGTGTCTCTTCCAGTTGGAGAAGGCCATGCTGGGTCTTTTGCCTCCACGCTGAACGGTCAGAGGACAAGGTTTTCCAGCTGTTGATGTCCATTCCCAAGGCCTTTAGATCCCTCTTGCAGATGTCCTTGTATCGCAGCTGTGGTCTCCTTCTTGGGCGCTTTCCCTGCACTAATTCTCCATATAAGAGATCTTTTGGAATCCGACCATCAGCCATTCTCACGACATGCCCAAGCCAGCGTAGACGCCGCTGTTTCAGAAGTGTGAACATGCTAGAGATTCCAGCACGTTCCAAGACTGTGTCATTTGAGAGTTTAACTATATGGTATAACAACGCTTTCAGAATTATCTCCAAGTAGGTCTTAAT
Organism: Cryptoblepharus egeriae; assembly: GCA_030015325.1. Classification (NCBI taxonomy): domain Eukaryota; kingdom Metazoa; phylum Chordata; class Lepidosauria; order Squamata; family Scincidae; genus Cryptoblepharus; species Cryptoblepharus egeriae. The sequence continues at coordinate 37,365,342 of JAREYC010000004.1, read as the reverse complement.
TTAATTTACTCAAGATTCTTCACTCAACCATTGTGCACTAAAGCACTTACTCATAAAGTTCTTCAGATGCATGCTACGTAGATATGTATACTCAATCCATATGAAGTCACAATTATATATTTTAAAGCACCCATGAACTTCCTCAGACAAGGTTACATTTCTCGTCCCTCAGATTTATTGCTTCAAGATGCTTCCTGCTGTTTACTGCATGGCTCAAGGATTCCTGGGTTAAAAGGGAATTTATATGGGAACATCGCAAATGTCAGGTTGAATCAGACCAAACTTTTAACCAAGGACTTCCATACAGTCTTGGCCAGGTTGGGGCAATCACATTATGAACTGGATCTGATAAAAAAAATGCTAATTAACCATCAAATCTTGTGCGTACTCTGATTTTGGAGACTGAATTCACCTGAAAAAGGTGAGCATTGGATTTGAGTAAATACAGTAATTTATGCTTCGAGTATGCTTTACAAAAATACTAATCAAGTTCCCTAAACTTTTCAGTAATTTAGGCCAGTGTTTCTCAACTTTCTAATGGTACATGGGAGGTCCCCAGACCTCCACTACTTGACAGAAAAACTAGCTCCAATGTGACAAGCAGCAGTCGAAGATTGTGGGTGCAATCCTAACCAAACTTTCTATCACCGGCATAACAGCAATGCAACTCCAAGTAAAGGGAACAAACAATGCCTAACCTTGTGAAGGCCTCGATGACTATCCTCCACTGGCACAGCTATGCCAGTGCTGGAAAGCTGGTTAGGATTGTATCCTCAGCTTGGTGGGCAGAGAACCAGGATGTACATTTTGCACGCTTGAAAAAGCCCACCCATCCACCCTGAGTCTTTTATAACTGTGTTTGTTGTGTCGGCCTCCCACACAGGAAGTAACTGGTGAGAATGTCATCACTATTTACTTCTGCTTCCAATAGCTGGACCACTCCAAATAGAACGACAGGGAACAAACATTGGAAACACTAGTTTCGGATGATAAAATAACTATATGTGTAAATATTCTGAAAATGATTGACACATATCACAAGAAGAATACAGGTGACCTGATTACCTGTGGGTTTGGTACCTGTAGATTTCTTCATCAGTGGTTTCCCAATCTTCAGCATTGGTCGACATGGCAAGAGATGCTCCCTTCAAATCTGATGCTGTGGGCGGATACAGCAAGACCCTATAGGTTTGAGAAGAGCCTCCAGACTTGAAGATTCTCAGGAGTGGGGCAACCTTGGATTTTGGATATTTGAAAAATCTGTGGGGATTTCAGGAATGGGACCCCCAGGGAAAGTGGTCTGCTCTGCCTGTACTTGATTCTGATAAACAATTCTTTTTGAACAAGATTGACAGAAAAGTTTATGTTGGGTTTTCAATGCAACAAATTAAATAAAAACCCAATGTTAATGTTTTATTGTGAGTGCTAGCCTAATAATACTGGATTTCCAAAGACGATAGACTGTGTGACTAGAGACACTGCAAGGGTGAAATAGACAGCTATGGTATAACACACTGTGTTTCCCTTTACTTTTTGCCTTTTGGGGCTCACACCTGAACATATTGCATTGACACAATTTAAATGCAGACATAAACTTTATCTACTTGCAATCTACTTTCAACCGAAATACAAAACAGCAGGGAAGGAATAATGTAAGAATCTGGCTTATAAACATGCTCTTTCTGCCTGATATAGAAATCAGGAATAGTTTGCAGAGAAGTTAATTTCAGATTAACCAATGAGAACTACTTTTTAAAAATTGGAACATCTTCCCTAATGTTATTCCAGATTGCACACATTTATTCTAGGGTGACAGTGTTTCAAGATCAGAATTGACTGACCTTTGTTTTTAGATTTCAGTATTTTTTTCTTAAAATCACATTTACGAAGAGGTGCATCAAAGTACAAATACAGAATACATTTTAAAACATGCTTTTTGATTAATATCACACATATATAATTACTTAGATAAAAATGGGTTCAATAATACAGGGTGTCTCAAAAAAATGTACTCACACTTTAATTGTTGCTATTTGTTTCGTGACGTTTGCAAATCCCTTGGTGCGCATTATCAGCGTTGTCTGGACAATAATGGTCATCAATTTTAACATTTGCGAACATGATTCTTCAATTACATTTGTCTTCTGTATTCAGAGCTAATCAATTTCACTCTATGTTCATAAATAATGTTTTTCTCGTCATTCGAAGTGTGAGTACATTTTTTTGAGACACCCTGTATTATTTTATAATCATACAAAGCTTGACTTTTCATTCGTCCTTTCTCTGGTTCTTCTTTTCTCTGGCCTATACTTTCCAAATCATACCACCCACACACTTCCTTAGCTGAGCAGAAGTTTTCTTTCTAGATTGGCATGTCTAAACTGAGCCTGGAGTCAATCCTGACTGGAAATAACCTTGCCACAGTACATGCTGTAAATGTTTGGTGTAGTGGGCTCATGCTTTCTGCACAGCACACCCTGGACAAAGAACAATGGCTTCATTTAATATAAGACCTGGGGGGTAAAAAAAGCTTACAGCTTACTTTCAGTATATGGTTAAATGTGTAGACAAATTTTAGCACAGAAACAATGCTGCTTGGCAGTGACTGCAATAGCTAGAAGGGGTCCTCATCACGAACCAAGCTAAGACACTATCAGAGACGACAAAGTAAAACAAGAAGTGTGAATGTCTATCCATCTATCTACGGTATTTATATTCCACTATTCAACTAAAAATATACGTTGGTCTGTATAGAACCCAACTGCTACCAAAGCCCAATGTCACTGAGATTTTGTTAAGAGGACTGTTAACATGATTCTAATTCTTCAGCACTGAACAAAAAGTTGGGTTAAGGCCAACCGTTGAAAAATTGCACAATGCAATCTGCATTCAAAATAATAATTAAAATTTTTTAAAAGCACAATGTGACCAAAAGAACCGCTTATGCCTGGAGGGGTTCAGAACAACTGTGAATGGCTTTCTTTGTGATAAAAATATACATGGATGTGCCACACCATGTTCCACACAAGCTAAGATTTAACTAAGATCAGGCCTACACTGAAGGTAGCCTAGATGATCAGGTTACAGATTGGCTTGTATTTATTACAAAGCATTGGTATCTTGTCCTTGTTTTTCTGATACTCTGGAATTAGAAATGCATCTTTAAGTTCATAGAAATGTGGAGTTTGGCAATTAGATTCTTTTTGTGGATGCCCAGATGTAGTTGTGTTTTCACCCATCTTTCTTCTTTACTTTTTTAGTCATTGAGAAGTAATGCTGTTTGGCATCTGTTATCTCTCTGATCCACTTTATATAAGCTTCTTCAGACATTTTCTGTTCTTGCTCCTCATGTTGTCATCTTGACCTACTGACAAGAGACATGATGTCTATTTCAGTCACAAGACTCCCATCCTCAAACAGTGGATATACTGAAGGTGAGAAATTTGCATTGCTTTTGCAATTTGTAATGACATTTTAAGAATGGTAATACTGTGCCTTTAATTACTCCTATATGATTTAAATGCATAGGTCACATATGCATTACAAATACTTCAAATTGGCACTGCTGCATGACAAAACAAGACATAGCAAAGCAGACAAACTTGAAAAGGAGCATTTCAGGTGGTAAGAAAAATCTGTTCATTATATATAAAACCTGTAAAATTAGACAATAAAAGCTCACTCTTACACCAAATTCACTGTTATGAATGTATTCTGGTTATTATCAGAAGTCAATGGTATAAAGCTACAGTGTCAGACAAAAAAGGAATCAGTTTCATGGATTAATAGTTTCCCATAGACACCAATGACACAAGCTTTCATATGGAGTTAGCCCAGAAAGGGTAAGAGGCATGTTCTGTAGACTTTTTTCTTGTTGAGAAACACATAAGAATAGTATTATTAGCATAGTATTAGGGACATTTTTTAAACCACCTAATTTATACTTCTCAATTCAAGTTCAGAGACACTGCCAAGAGATAATCAGGCAGATACCATAAATAAATGAAATAGATAAACAGTGAAATCCTAAGCATGTCTACTCAGAAGTAAGTCTCATTGTGTTCAGTGGTACTTACTCCAGGGAAGGTGTGGTTAGGATTGCAGCCAAAATCAGGGAATATGCATACTGTATTAAGAGTATCTCTCCTTGTGAGTTGAGACTTTCAGAGCATGTCTTGAAGATGTCTAAGAATTTAAAATCTGTTAGGATCAGATGGGAAGATAGAAATCAGGAGTTCTAACAAATGATGTCAAAATGGATATTTTACATACATTCTGCTCCTGCTACCATTTTCCTATGGCGATTAATCCATCTAAGCTGACACCTTAGATGGTTTAGAAAAATGAGCAGTTCAGAAAGAAACACAATGGTAGATTCTCCTGTTATATATAAGTTCAGAAACATATAGAATTGACCTGGGTCCACTCAAGGACAAGGAGCAAAAGCACTGCCTTCCAAGAAGTGCATGTTATCAGCCACAGTGTTTTTATTGAGTGCTTTTAATAATACAAGTGTACATCAACTGTTCCACAGTCAAAAGTGGCAGGTCCCTAAGAAATTTACAAGCACTTTTCTTTTAAGTAAATCAAAATACATTTCATCTGTTCAACCAAGTAGCCTTGTGTTTGGGAAACAGAAGGCTAGTGTTAAAACATAGTCTTAGTAATGCACAGTGATTCTTGATTTTATGCTTTTTTTTACAAAACCTGTTCCCAGTAACATGCACCCACCATTAGAGACTTCCGTACAAAAAAAATAACCCTAAACACTACATTTATGTAAATACAAAACAAGATGTAGTTTTGGGTTTGTTTGCTTCCCCCCCCCAAGACCACATAAAAGAAAAAAATACATTAATAGCTTTGTGACAAAGCTCTATACTATTACAGATTCAACATTCCTTGCACTGTAACCCAAAAGTCTTGATCTATTATTTTAGAGATACAATTTTCAAGTTGAAGAGAACAATAATATAAAAGAATAAAAATAAAGAAAAACAAAGGAGGGAAGGGCATCAACTTTGTCACAAAATGCTTCAAAATGTCATAGAAATAAGAAGGGGAGGGCTATTGATGCACTTAGTGAATGTGCTTGCACAGGTCCAGCATGTTCTATAGTAGATTCCTATGTAGCGTATCTCTTGGTCCACTGTCTGGCCATTCTGTCATGCTCTGCTCTGTTTGTCATATATTGGGTAGCAATGCTTCCAACCAGAGGGTCAGCTGCAAAAAAAGGAAAACTGTCAATGACAAACATCAGATTGCTCACAGTGACTATAAAACTAAATCTCAGTGCCCCAATCTTCAAACTAAATGCTAGAACAAAGCATTCTACATACATATATTTGCTTTCTGATCCTAGACCCAAAGGTGGAAACTTTTTTGTGGTATGGTGAAAGAAGGAGAAAAAGAAGAAAGAAAAAAGAAGGAGGAGAAACAGGGATGGTGTAATGGAAAAAAATCTATTAGAAAATATTACACTCCTTTCTTCAAGGAGGTCAAAGCAGCACATCTTCCCCTTCATCCACACAGTAAGTGAGATAGATCAACGTGAATCAGAACAGTTGATTAAAAAGGGTTTCAAAGACCTTAGCTCTTTGAAACCATGTACTATCAAGGATAATACAACTTATCACTTAAAGATGTATCATCAACAATGATTCATTTTAAAGTATGCAAGTGGTTCTCAATCTTCTGACCTCCACATCTTCCACAGCAGCATGGATCAGCAGCAACAGCATGGGCTCCTGGAAGTGATGAAAGAGGATGCATGTTGCATTGGCTATAGCGTTGGAGACTGCAGCTATTTGCCACTTGGGGAGAGTGAGAAAGGAGAAGAGGGGGCAGGAGAAAGACTATTGCCATCAAGTGATGCAATTGAGGAATGGCATGAGTGTGCTCATGCCAGAAGCAACTTTTGAAGCAGCTCCCATCTTCCATTCTATGAGACCATGCAAGGAGTGTGTATGTGTGCTCAAGTGTGCTGGAAGCAGCAATCATAGCAATTCCCACCTTCTATTCTGTGGGTGATTGCCACTGTCCTATGATTGGCAGTTGCTACACAGTTTTGGCCCTTTAGTTGTTTTAGCATTATCACCCTGATGCTGTCACCTGATACGGTCAGCACCTAACACAAGGAGATGGGTAGGAAGTTTGCCGTGGGAGTTTTGGAACTAGGCAAAGACGTTCACATGAAGTAGCTTAATTTGTACAGTCACCAACTTGGATAATTTGTCTTTCTGCTAGAATTGTATTTATATATTTATCTTCAATTTTTTAATGAATAGGAAAAAAGATACTCTAACGTTTATGCAGAACTGCATCATAGGAAAAAAGTTTCTTATGCACAGCTCTACAAATTATGGCACTTTTTCAAGCATCACATAACAGACCATCCTCCTAGAATAGAAGGGGAAGTACCCTTCTACATATTACCAAAATATGGAAATAAATTTCTTTATAAAGAACAAAAGGGGAGAATGTTAATTAACGTCAGGTGTACTACACTTATAACCAACGTGACTATTTATGATGAACATATGATGGAAACAAATCATATAGGTGATTTGTTTCTATGATTTACATAAACTGTGTAAGGAAACTCAAAATGCCAACACTGGTTAACCTGACACAATAAAACCTATCACATATTACTTTTTCTGTTCCCTGTAACCTAATAAAATGACATAGCAAAATTCACTGGATGTTCACACTAGCAAACAGGTATTTAGAGTCTGGTACAGAAATCTCTTTTGATAGTACTTCTGACTTCATACCCTTTCTGATGCATAAACAGAAACAGGTAAACAAAATTAATCATTAGGAAGCAGAAACAAACTGAAGGGCTGAAAAAGACTGCTCTAACTGCTGTTTATGTGAATGTATGCATGTATATAGTGTCTGACAAAACACAGATAAGCATATGATTAGCTAAATATTCAGTGCTGCTTTCACTGTACAGTTTCATATGTATTTCATGAATGGTAAATCAGGCTGATTATTTACCTAATTTGGTTTCCAAATACAGTGGTACCTCACTTAACAAACGCCTGGCTTAACAAGCATTTCACATAACAAGCAAAAATTTCCAAAAAAAACTTGCTTCACATAACAAATTCCGCTTCACTTAACAAGCATGCGTGCTATGGGCACGCGTGCTATGCAGCCCTGACGCTTCGCATGGAGACTCTTTAAAAGGGCTGCCGGCCAGCACTGCTGCCTCTAACTGCCCCCAACTTGCCCAGAAAAGTGTCTCTAGGATTGCAGCCTAAGTAGACTTCATAGGATCATGCACACTGAATGCATGTTTTGAATTCAATTACAGTGTTTTGTCATCATTTTTACATCCAGTTAATATTTTTATATGAATGTTTTTGGGGTTGTGGAACCAATCATCTGAGTTTCCATTATTTCCCTTGGAAAAATCTGCTTCACTTAAAGAGCGTTTCACCTAAAGAGCATGCCTCCAGAACTCTTTATGTGAGGCACCACTGTACATACATATATAATCAAGATTCAGTTTAGATATATCTAATTCTATCTTATCAGGACTCTGAAAATCTCAAAAGTGATTGAAAAATGCATAGCTAAAGAGTTGCTAAATTTTGCTTCCAAAATGGCTTCTAAAAATGAAAGAAATAAACTTGGATGACATAATCTAACTTAGTGGTATTCAGGCATTTCAGTCCGGGACTCAATTTCTAGCTTAAAAATCTGTCCGGGACCCCCTGTCAAACTTACCCTACAATAAGACTTACTCCCAGAAAAGCCCAGTTCTAAATTCAAAAGTGTTTGATCCCACCCTCTTGCAACCCCCCTGACCTGAGGTTGCAACCCCCAAGGGGGTCCCAACCCCCACTTTGAATACCACTGATCTCAGTGAACTATATGTAATGCATATGTCATCAAATTCCCTTACTTTGAGAACAACTGAAACATTACACTGAGGTGAGTACCTTTCTACTTAGTACCAATTTGATGAAATCATTCTGATTTGCCCAGAGCACACATGCCAAATGAAAGTCAGACTTCAAAAACTAGGTTGAACTTATAGCCACATTCCCCTACCTACACACCTCTACATGCATGCATGCATAAAGAAGCATCACCCAACATGTCCAGGGTGACCATATGATTGGACCATATGATGAATTTGTCCTCTTTTTTTAGCCTACTGTCCAGTTGTCCTCCTAAAGGGCTTCACTGTCCTCCATTTTGGCTTCATTTTGGAACACTGTAATGGTTCCAATGTCACTGGATTTGTATTGAAGAGCAGAATCCACTGCAAGAATCAGTTTTGAAATATCTCCTTCCTGTCAAAAGTTATGGCCAAAAAATAAAAAATATGCACTGAGCTCAATGGGAAAGTGAAAGTGCCCAATATTGCTGCTTTACTTGTGAGTAGGCAAATGTGGCACTGTCTGCTGGAAAGGCCAGGCTAAGAGGAATTCAAGATCTTGTCCTCCTTTTGAGATTTGGCCATCTGGTCACCCTGAACATGCCCATGCATATAACCACCCCTTAAATGCAATTAGCCTTCCATCTTTACCTTTTTTTCCATGAGTGCAAAATAACCACTCACTTTCTTTAGTTTTTGAACTTAACAATCTTCTTGCCATAAAGTAGAATGTTTTAACGAAGAAATTCCTTTACTCCTTACTGGGCTGCTCAGGCATGACAAAGTAAAAAACAAACAACAAAAACCCAAAAAGGAAAAGCGCTTCTTTTTCTCTGCTTACGTGCAAAGTGAAAAGCTAGATGAGGCAAAGGCATTAACAAATCCTAACAGTAGAAAATGTAGTTTCTATAGTATTAATAAAGAATTGTATGTGGAAGTAACTATAAGGTATTCTAAAGGCCTTAGGTGTTAGAAAAACATGTCAAGATCTTCCAAATTGATTATCTGTGGGTTTTGGTATGCACTTGGGTACTGGGAAACAGAATTCGAGTGGAGGGATAATGAATGAACTGACCCGAGTGATAAAAAAATAGGTGCTTTGCAAGCACTAGCACAGCACCTCTCAGTGCTTCCACCAATGGCGGGAATCACAGGCATGCCTTACGACACATCTGCAACAGCCAGTCATTGCTGTGGCCCTGCGCTGAGCCCATAGGATTGGGCTCTAAATAATTCATTTTTATAGTTCACAGAACAATTAAAAGGGGAAAATGTAGTTGCAAAGCCAAAGTGTTTAGCAACAAAGGACCAATAAAGACTGCAATCCTATGCATACTAACTGGAAGTCTTGCTGAATTCAACAGGCTTACTTCTGAGTAAATAAGCACAAAATTGTGCTGTGAGTCCAAATTTCTGTTTCATAGCCATTTCTTTCTCCTGTGAAGCCTTAGACTTAATTCCTTAGTCCCCATTAATAGTATACGGTTAATTTTCATTTTCAGGAGCTTAACATGATATCCCTCACCTGCCATAGTCACAATTCAATAAGAAAGACAAATCAACTTTAAATTTCTCCATTAGAACATTTTCTTTTTATGTGTCTTGTGATAATTATTATACTTTATTTAAAGATCGAGCTCATTTATTCCTAAACTCTTACAGTTACAACAAATATTTTAAAAAAACTAATAAAACCTGAAAATGGATTTTTAAAAAATATCCCCAAAATGGCTAATAAAAGGTATATTACAGTGATATTACAGTGATCCTTACTCCCAAACAAATTCAAATAAGATTGTAACCTCATAAGAATGTCCTGACCTAGCAGTAACTATTTCCGGGAAGTAGATGTCAACCTGAAAGTGACGTCATGTTAAGAAGTGAGATCGAACAGAAAGTAATATCACTGCGCTGTCACAGCACCTCCATGCCTCCATAGTGATCAATGAGACTTACTCCCAGGAAAGTATGGACCGCAGCCAGTGCCCCATCCTTTACATGTCAACTTGGAAGTAAGTTCCCTTATGCTCAAGGAGGCTTACTCCCAAGAAAGTGTGGATAGGACTTCAGCCTCAGAGCCTCATCTGGGATAAATTCTTGGAAGTAATCCCACTGTGTTCAATGAAACTTATTCCCTTTTCCAAGCAACTTTCCTTGTGGAAAGGGAGCCCCCTCAATTATGCCTCACAGGTCAGTGGGCAAAGCTGAGGAGGCTGTGAGGCTCTCCACTGCTCCAATGTTCAGCTGCCTGCGTCCCACTCATTTGCCAGTATTGGCAGCTGCTTGGGCAATGTGTAGAGCAGGATGAGATCCATCTGTGGTGCGGCTTCCTCAGTCCTCCCTGTACCTGCCTGTGTGAGGCTGCTCTGTCCTTGGCTCTGCAGGTGGGTTGCCCCAGAGGCTGCCATTGTTGGCAGTCAAACAGGTGGTGGGCAGCTGCATCTTGGAGCAGTGAAGAGCTCATAAAAGATGTAATGTTTAAAGTCTCTTATCAGGTGTGTTAATTTTCTTGCTTGCCATCTTAAGCACATCTCCTAGGATGCAATAAACTGATGGATAAGCTTTGCTGACTTGTTAGTCTTGGAGCATAGTTTGAAAGGTCAAGGTCCCATGCATGTAATCAGGAGAAGGTTTGCATAGAATATTAGGTGTTAGGGGTGCAGATCCTTATCCACGCTCCTGTTGTCACCACATGCTTCCCAGCCACCACCAACTGATGCCCAGAGACTCTGGGAGGAAGAATCAAGGCCAACAAAGCCTGGCCTTACTAGGTATGGCAGAGTTCTGGAGAGGCTTGTGGGCAGTCTGCCTTGCAAGGGCCTATGACTGGCGCTGTGGCAGGCCTGCTGGGAGGTGACTCTGGGGTAGCTGGACAACACTGCCCTCCTGGCCAGTGACCAGAGGAAAGGGGTGGAGGCAGGAAGAGACATCCAAATGCCATGGCCCCAACAACAACCAAGGCGTCCTACATTGCAGCAGCAGAGGCTGGAGCTCTCCTCAATCCACCCCTCAGAAAGCTTGCCAGCTCCACCAGGGGCAGACTGGAGAATGGGGACAGGGTCGGGACATGGAGAGCCTTCTTGCTCCAGTCCGTGGGCAGCACAGGCAGCATGATCGGGGACAGAAGGAGTTGGGAGAGGGTCCCAGAGGCAGCATCAAAGGGATGGACCTGTTAGCATGCCCCCCGAGAGGGAGGGTCTGGAATTGGAGGGGCTTTTGAGGGGTGTAAAGGATGAAGGGTGGGACACCCATGCCCAATAGGTCCATGCCGGTGATAACTGGGGAGGAGTATACAGGAAGAACTAGCTGGAGTGGGTATGGCCTGGCTGGAGAGAACTCCTGGGGAGAGGAGGATTTGGGTGATGTAACACCCTCCCTCCCCCATGTCTATCCCATGTCTCAGAGGTAGCTGGGACCTGGATGTCCCAGGAGAATATGAGAGAGACCTCAGCTGGGGCCAGGAACCCCACATTAGGCTTATGCTTTTAAAAGATTAGACATATTCATGGAAGAAGTATTTCAACACTACTACTAATCATGATTGCTATAGCCTGATCCATCAGGTTTTGATATAAGATCCAAGTTACACTCACCTTAAAACTGTTACACCAACCATGCCAACACAAGTAAAAGGTTTTTATGGCTTAAGTGAGGTAAATGTATTTGAACTTATTTCTAAAACATTAACATTCACTGAGTGTTAGTCTTAAACCCAAGGTTGTGAAATAATACACATTTCAGCTCATGTTAACAGAAATAGTCTGAATCTCCTTATCTGGAATACACTTTTTTGGTAGTTCTGTATTCTGTTTCTCATTTCTAATATATAATCTAAGGCTGAAATCCAACCCACAATTATATTTTGATCCATCACCCTCATAACTGTAATGTAGAACTGTGTAACAGTGGTTAAAGATGCTGTGCTTATTGATCTGGAAGTTGGCCGGTCAGTGGTTCAAGACCTGAATACTGCAAGATGGAGTGAGTGCCTATCTCTTTCCCAGCTTTCTTGATAGTGTTGCTTTTAAATTTAAAATAGTGATAATATATTTTATTGTTTTTTAATTCCTTCCTTCCTTCCTTCCTTCCTTCCTTCCTATCTATCTATCTATCTATCTATCTATCTATCTATCTATCTATCTATCTATCTATCTATCTATCTATCTATCTATCTATCTATCTATCTATCTATCTATCTATCTATCTATCTATCTATCTATCTATCTGGTATCAAAATTCATTTTGGTTTCATTTTTCTAACTCCCTAGAACAGCAAATAAATTCATTCAGTTGTTAACAACAACAAAACGCAGATACCTCTTAAACATAATTTGCTGCATGATAGTGCCAAACAAAAACAGGCAAGCAACAGAACGGAAGAGTCTACGACAGTTTACAAGTCAAAAGCAGACTAGTTGTTTAAAAGGGACAAACAAGTGACTGCCTTGAGTGATCCAAAACAAAAGGGTGGTGATGTGAACCCAGGGAGAAAAGAGTGTCTTCTCAACATCTTTTGTAGATTACTGCCTGAGTGACAGAAGCTTCAGGAGTAAATACCTCTTTTCATTTCCTTTGCCTGCATGAAAAGAATAGCAGTGCCTCTCAGTGAAGCTGCAGCTGTGCTCCAACTCAGTTTGATCATTGTGTATGGCTGTGGGTTAATTAGCTACTTTTTCATTCCTATTTTTTATTCTAATGAACATTTGCATACATCTCAGTTCTACCCAGTAAATGATATATGATTTTTCATAGGGAAAACCTGCACATTTAAAAATTATACTGGGAGGTGAGACATTCAATGTTTCCTTTACATTTGACCTGGTCCGCTTCTGCCCATTAGATGAGGGGAAACAAAGAGAACAAGCTTGCTTATCAACTTCAGGCCCCTACCAGGTTTTTGCCTTTAAAGTGTGCTGGGTTAGGCTATGATGAAGGGAAGATGGAGTGCACTGAAAATTGCTCCCAGCTGATAGAGAACAGAAGCATGTGTGTGTGTGTGTGTATGTATTTCTCTGAGATGTGCCTGGGGTATTCTCAAAGCAATTCCCTCACTGAAAGAAAAGGATAGACAATTTGCTTCACCATGTTCAGAATCAGATTACAAAGCATGACTAATCTGGTGCAATTTTAACAAATTGTCATGACTATACTGGAACTGAAAGAAATGGGCTGAATGCCAAGAGGTAACAATGCTAGAAAAAGAACTAAAAAGTCTCAATTGTACCAACCTACATGCTTCTTTAAAACTCCCTATATTAATCTATTTTTAGTCTTAGCAATAAACATGAATGCAAAGTTCTAACAAGCCAGTAATACAAGAAAGGAAAAATTGCTGAATAAACTTTGTCATGTACTCAGTCAATGCAAATCCATGAGCTGCTGACACATAAATACGGATTTGAGAAATTGGATCAGTTCACATGTAATATAAAATCTTTGATAACATATCAAGTGTAATAGCATACCCTACAATCCAGAGTAACTACGGGAGCATGTAAGAGATATTACGTGTACCCGTAGTTACTGCAGCACCAAGTGTAAACCTATGGGAAATTCATATTGCAATCCAGAGCAAATTGTTCTTACACCAGAGCAAGGACTCGTAGTTATTCTGGATTGCGCCCATAATCTCTCCACCAGCACCATATGTACTCCATTAATGCAAATGGTCACAACCTAAAATAGGTTGCAGCAGAATGCCTGTTTGCAATGATTGCAGAAAGGCCAAAGCCTTGTTCCAGTATGAGGAGTGGCATCCACTGGACAAGATAATTCTACCACTGTGCATGGGGTAGGGGAAGGAGGGTAGGGTTGGAGAGGACAGCAATGGGATGGGTATTTTGGGTGAATTTGGGTGAATGGGATGGGTATTTTGGGTGAATGGGATCTGTCTCACTGGAACACACTGTATCCTGTCCTCCTTCCTTCTTCTAACATGGATCAACTTCTAACATGGATCAACTTAGTAATATTGCTTACTCCAGGACAGGGGTGTCCAAAACCCAGCTAGATGTGATCCTTGTCAAGACCATCCATCCTGCCCTCAGGCTAGCCTGTAATCCTCCAGAGCTGAGGGAAGTTCTGTTCCCTCCACCTCTAGAGGGTAAACTGAGGGCTGAGGAGGCTGCACATATCTCTCTCTTGATTTCTGAACATGCTTATGGACTACTCTTAATGTGTTAGAAATGAAGATCCTCTCTTAATGTGTTAGAAATGTTTATGAACTGATTTAAATTCATTCATTCATTAATTCAGTTCCATCATTAATATATACATTAATGTACTGTATATACTCGAGTATAAGCCGAACCGAGTATAAGCTGAGGCACCTAATTTTACCGCAAAAACTGGGAAAACTTATTGACTCGAGTATAAGCCTAGGGTGGGAAATGCAGCAGGTACTGGTACTGGTCCTTTTCCTTGTAGCCTTCTTGGAACTCATAGGGTGCAATCCTAAGCACACTTTCCTGGGAGTAAGCCTCATTGAACTTAGTGGGGCTTACTTCAGAGTAGACATGCATAGGACAGGGTGACCAGATGCCAAGGCCAAAATTCATACCCCCAGCTAGACTACACCACTGGTGTAGCTACAATACTAGTGTACACCAGGCCAAAATTCCTACCTACTTAAAAAATTGCCAAAAAATGTATTTTTCATTTTTATAGTTTTTGTTTTTTGGTTTTTTGGCCATTAACTTTTGATAGGAAGGAGACATCTCAAAGCTGATTTTTGCATTGGATTCTGCTCTTCAATACAAATCCAACATTATATGATATGATGGGGTTTGCTCCCGCCACTTTTCAGTTCACCCAAATATACACCGAGAGGGCTTTTTGGGCCCCCAAAAACTTGGCTTATACTCGAGTATATATGGTAAGTTCTTTTTTTCCAGCATGACACAGAGAGGATATGGCCCTCCTGCCAAAAAGTTTGGCTACCCCTGCCCTAGGACAAGGGGATAAATATCCCCCTACAAGAGGAGACTTTTGGCCTGCTACACTCTCCTGTTGGATAAAATGTAGCCTGTGCTTACACACAAGGAAATTTAGATAGGCTCGGGCTGTTAGGCAGATGCTTCCTATTATCCTCTTCTTTTATCTCCCCATCTTAGTTTGATCCTGGCATTTAAAAACAACCAAAACATACTGCTTTGGATGCAATGGTAAACTATGGTTACTCACAATCAAGGAATTTATAAAACAGGCCGAACATAAAGGGGAAGGAAGTATGAAATTGTGCAAGCACGAGGCTCAATTCTTTTTTTGTGCCAAAACAATGAATGGCACTAAATGCTAACTGATCTGTAGTATTAAAGGAAGGAAGAACATACAATAGAGATTGAACTAACAGAAAGTACTTTTGAGTAGAAGAATATAATGTTATAAGAACTGAAACATGACAGAAATGAAACTGAATTGGGAATCATTTTAAAATTCAAGAAACAAAAGAAATATTGTTTGCATCCTTACTAACATGAAATACACATAATTGGGGTAAAAATTAATTGTTATTGTTTATTCTGATAAAACAGATACGTTATGAAAACTAAAGGCTGTTTCATAAAGTACTATTTCTGGCAAGTGAATAGAATTGATAGGTTTTCTGGCTCTGATCAGTCTTTAAAAATGAATTATAAGCTAAAAGAGAAGTTGATACCAGTAGTGTAGCTAAGGGAGTGCAGGGGGTAGCAAGCTAGAGGGGGCAGAGGCTGACTAGTGACAATTGTGAAAAACAGGGAAAGTGTAAAGAATCATGTTACGTATATCATTGGAAAGGTAATTTAATGATGAACAGAATGAAGTGAGAGAATAACCATCCCTCTTTGCCTCAGCACAACCAATCTCTAATCAATAAAGGGCACAATTCTTATTTATTTACTTAATTAAATTGGATTTGTTGTTGTTGTGGGGGGGGCGGGGAACAACAAAGTTTGCTTTCACCCCAGATAGCAGATGGATGCCATAGCTATGTTACTAGCTGGGGGAGGGGCAGTAGAGCAATTGGTATTAAGCTGCTGGGGAGAAGGAAGAGGCTGGTTTCCCCCAAATGTCTTTTTTTAAAATCCTGGGCATAATATCACTTCCAAGGCAACATTTTGAGCTTTGCACTGGGGTACATGATCATTAGCTACACCACTGGTTTATACTAGCATCTAAAGGCCTTTGCTTGTTCTTAAAAGCGTGGCAGTGGGGCTAGAAAACAAATGAACAGTCTAAAATTATATCTTACATAGAAGAAAACATTTATCTGTGATGTTAGTACCATCTCAGAGGTTATCCTTTTCAGAGATTACTGGAAATTTGAACTGAATTGAATTCAGGAATCTAAAAAAAGATTCTTATTCTCTGAAGTTAGCTAAGCAACACCAGTGTGCCACAGTACAGCGGTTGAAAACCTCGAATCCAGGGGTCAACAATATTTCAGATGTGTAGTGCGAACTAATGTTATGTTATTCCACATGCTGATATGATTGTAAAGGTATGCAGCGATTACCTCCTGGGGTCTCCCCCCTCCGCATGTAGAGACCTCCTGGGGGTTTTTACACATGAAGAAACCACCTCTTGGGACTTTTTTGTCCTTCAGCCAGCACATGGTTTCCTCTGCACCATTCCCCTGGGCTTCTCCCTCCCTGCACTCCTGTGGGAACTGGAGATGCTGAAGAACAGCTAGATCCTAACCTTGGCATGCCTCTTCCAAAGAGCCTTACTGCTGAGCAGAGGTGCAGGAAAGGGGTAACCTGAATGGGACTGAGCAGTGAGGCACTCCTTTGCCACAGGCCTCTGGCTGCAGTGGTGACAGGGGTTGCCTATCCCTGTTCTAATCTATAGCATCTAATGCAAAGACTTGGAATCCATATAGAATCAGAGATTTGGAAGGGACCCAGTAGGTCATCTAGTCCAACCCCCTGCCTGTAGCAGGAAATCCTCCTAGAGCATCTCCAGCAGGTGTTTGTTGAGACTCTGCTTGAAGATCCCCAGTGAGGGAGAGTCAATTTCCATACCATGTACAGTAAGTATTTCTTGCCATAAACTAACAAATTTGTACAGTATATTCAGACTGAGACACAGTAGATATCAATATACAACAAAACTGTTTGACTTACCAGGATTGCAGTCTGTGAGAAGTGAACAGATGGAAAGAAGAACTTTAGATATGGTTAGTGCTGGACTCCAGTTGTCTTTTAAAATATCCAAGCAAATCACTCCTTGGCTGTTAATATTACAATGATAAATTCTTGTCCGAAATGTAACCTGGATAAAAAAAATGTTCAGAAATCATGCATATTGTTATTTAAAACACATACAGTTTATCAATATGCAATAAAATTATAAATGATGCACAGGATAATAGAAACATTAACAACAGAAAAATGATTGCAATGTTTTGTTCAACTTTGTCCTAAAATTACATTGTGAAAAAAGATCAAGGATGGTTTACCATACACAGATGTGGTTTTCAGTGCTAACGAAATCAAAACACATAACATTGCTTTCTGCATTTTTTGTAAATAAACCAAACAAAAATACTTAAAATTTGTGAAATCAGAAAAAAATGATTCTCTAACACCTTCACTATGAGTCCAATCCTAACCATGTCTACTCAAAAGTAAGCCCCATTGTGTACAATGGGTCTTACTCCCAGGAAAGAGTCTTGAGGATCGCAAACATATTCTCTAATGCCTCTACATGCATGTGGCTGCATCTGCTGACACAGCTCTATCTACATCACCTATCCGGTAAACTTTCAAAAGATTATAATTTATAACTATGATTTATAAAAGGCACCCATGGGATAAAAACACAGACCACTTTCTGCACTTCTATCTTTGGAAAACACTAAAATCTTCTTTAAAAGCTTGTTTCCACCTACCTCTTAAGGCAGGAACTTTATAAGAATCACTTCATGAAATGCTACAAATTCTAGTATGAAATAATGTTTACAATTTTGCAAGACACACTGTACGTTACAGTCCTAGGGTTAGATAAGGAATTGGATAAGGATAAGTTATCCAATAACTTATCCAATAACATTATAAGTAATGTTTACAATTTTGCAAGACACACTGTACGTTACAGTCCTAGGGTTAGATAAGGAATTGGATAAGGAAAAGTTAAATAAGGATAAGTTTGCTGACACAAAAGGTTTTTCTCATCTTCTTTCCTTGATATAAATGGCACCTGTATCTTTCCCAAATCCTCTTTTAGAGGATGCAAGATCCTTGAGAATGGTGCATGATGTGATATGAGGGTTGCAGGAGGAAGAGGAAATTGCCAAAATTAAACATGCACACAAACGTGCATGTTCACTCACACCGACAAATTTTATAGTTATGATTCCCAATTATTCTATTGTACACATTTGAATTCTTAGGTGAACACATATGTGCAGGTTTAATCTCCCCATTTGTGACATTTGGTTCTAAGAACCTGCATGATTAACTATTTTTGTGTTATTCAAAGGCAATTACTGTGGTTACCTTTGTAACAAGGCAGGCAACAAATAAAGATGAATCAAGTTCCCTTTCAAGTGACTGCTCAGAGGAATTCACAAGTGGTTATCATTTGGGGGAATGGAGGGCTTCTGTCCAGCTGAACAGAAACACAACTAAAAGTTCATGAACTTTAAGACAAGCTTAATTACCTGCCACATTGCCATGGTAAGCAGGCTGCCTTTAAACCATTAACTACGACTTAAGGGATGCTTATCTTTCAATTTAAAGAGTTTGAGTCACTTTGAGCCAGCTGAGTCTGCTGCTGAAGAGAGCTCGGGAAGTCGGGGAAACAGATGACATAACCCTCCCTTCCGTCCTGCTGAGGCTTCTCGCACCCACCAGTTGCTATCCCTCCCATGGGCAGGTTCGAGGCTGCTCATCCCCACGTACGGAGGGGGAGACCCAGGGGTTGGCAGGCTGCCCCCACCAGCCCACCCCCCATACACACATACATTGAATATACCTTGGTACCTTGAGTAATGAGCAACTTGAATAAAGAGCGTTTTGTATAAAGAGCAAAATTTTCTCATAAATTTTGACTTGTGTAAATAGCACTGTCTTGAGTAAAGAGCACTTCTGAGGAAGTTTGGAACAGGCGTCCATGGCAAGGGAACTCACAGGCAGGGTGAGGGGACTAACTTGAGCTACAGTGGGGCCCTGGGCAAAGTTTGGAATAGGATTCCTTGGCAGAGAACTCCTGGCAGGTCCAGGGGGAGCAACTTGAGCCAGGTTTGTATGTGGGATCTGTGTGTGGCAGTGTAGAAGGTGTGCCTTATCAGTGTTCTAGTGCTGCTTCCCATCAGCATCTCGGGAATGGTAAAGTTGTAACAAAGACAAAGATTCAATTGAACCAATGGATAGCAGTGATTCCATTAGTGATTGTGAAAGAGCACAATCCTAACCATGCCTACTCAGACATATGCCCCATTGTGTCCAATGGGTCTTCTCTTACTCCCAGGAAAGTGTCTTTAGGATTGCAGCCAAAGTCGTTCCCCTCCCTGTAACCCACACACCAGCCATGAAGGTTTTCAAAGGTACAGTACAGTTCAGTACTGTACAGTATTTTCTTTATTGCAGTGTTGTGTGTTACTGTATATTAGTTTTTTGTACTGTGTTATATTAGTGTTTTTTAATCATTTTTATAAACAGTTGATATTTTTATATGAATATTTTTTGGGTTGTGGTAATTGTCTGAGTTTCCATTATTTCCTATGAGAAAATCCGCTTCACGTAAAGAGCATTCCACATAACAAGCATGCCTCTGGAACGAATTAAACTGGTTACATGAGGTGCCACTGTATGTATATGTGTGTGTGAGTGTACGTGCGCACGTGTGTGTGTGTATAATGGAGCTTACACATGATTTTTAATGTAGGACAAAATGTAGGACATCCTACATTTTGTCCTACATTGGTGTTTTTTTTAAGTCTGGCTTTTCAAGTTGTAAGTTCCTGCACCTTTTTCCCCCTGCACCTTTACAAAAAAAAGCATATGCAAAATAGGTATAGTTTTTATTATTAAAAACACCATCACAATATAATGGGCTGTGGGTGGCGCAAGCGGTTAAGACGCTGTGCCTGTTAACCAGCAGGTCAGGGTTCAAGACCTGGGTCGGCCCCACAAAACAGGGTGAGTTCCTGTCCTTAGCCCAACTCTGCGACGCAGCTGGATCCAATCGTATCGGCTCTGTCTTTCCATTGGACTAATTCAGTGGTGTGGAGAGGGGAGATTTGCTGCTTGGGTAACAGCCTATCCTCCATAACAATCCAACCCAGGCTTTCGTGCTTCGCATGCAGCGTATGCAGCGCAGAGCATGATACCATAGTCTTTCAAGACTGACGGAGGCCTGCATCACAATATGGATTACATACAAACTGCAATCAAGTACGATCTCTTAAGCGCTCAAATTGCTTGCCTTTAGCATTTTCTCTAAATTGCCAGTCTTCAGCATTTACACATTCTTGACTCTTATAACTGTCAACAACTCTTATAATTTTGCATCCTACTGTCTATATAAAACAGAAAAGTCACTGACTCACTCATCACTGCCCTGCCAAAACCGCTGGGCCTAGAAGCATGAAATTTGGGGTGGGTGTTCCTTCCGTGATGGAGGGGTGCACTAAGAACCAGTTTTTGGAAATTCCAACTGGAAGGGGGTGAAATGGGGCACAACGCCTTTTCCTCCCTATACTTTGCATTGGAGAATTGATAACTCATCAACATTTTGCCCGAACTGCTGGGCCTAGAAGCATGGAATTCTGGGAGGGATCCTTCTGTCACCTGAACACCCACCAAAAACCCATGTGGAGAAATTTAACCCTTCAGGGGCTGAAAAGGGGGCAACGTGTTTTTATACTTAACATGGAGGACTGACCAACATTCGGCCAATTCGGTGCTCAGTGCCTGGTGTACTGGGGGGATGTTGGTCAGAGGAAGAGGTTGCACTGTGGAGGATGCTGCGCATGGGGGGAAGTTGCGCATGGGGTGTTGATGCGCCTGGGAGAAGTTGCGCCTGGGGGGATTTGCGCCTGGGGGAAAGTTGCGCCTGGGAGAAAGTTGTGCATGGGGGAAAGTTGTGCATGGGGGGTTGATGCGCATGGGTGAAAGTTGCACATGGGGGATGATACGCATGGGGTTGAAGCACATGGGGGACTGATGCAGATGGGTGATGTTGCACATCGTCGGATGATGCACATGGGGATATTGCGCATGGGGGTTGATGCGCATGGGGGAAGTTGCACATGGGGAAAAGTTGCGCATGGGAAAAGTTGCGCATGTGGGGATGATGTGCATGGGGGTTGATTCACCTGGGGGAAGTTGCACATGGGGAAAAGTTGCACATGGGGAAACGTTACGCATGGGAGAAAGTTGCACATGGGAGGATGATGTGCATGGGGTATGATGCACATGGGGGTATATTGCGCACAGGGAAAAGTTGCACATATGCGAAAGTTGCGCATGGGGGTTGATGCACCTGGGGAAGTTGCACATGTGGGAAAGTTGCACATGGGGATAAGTTGCGCATGGGGGGATGATGTGCATGTGGGGATGTTGTGCACGGGGGATGTTGCGCATGGGGGATATTGCGCATGGGGGATGTTGCGCATGGGGAAGTGGCGCATGGGGGCATGTTGCATATGGGGTGTTTATGTGCCGTGGGGGAGGGCGTATGAGGAAATGTTACTCCCACAGCACAGGTATGCTTTTTGCTAGTATACAATAAAAGCTGTTAAACAGCTATAGGTCAAGTGCCAGAGAGTGCTTCCTAGGTTTGAACCTGCCAATAGATAGATGAGGAAATCCAGTATGCACAACAGAAGTAGTTGCTCATTATTTTATTTTATTCTTTCACTAGGGTGTCTTGCCATTGTAGAGCTGATGGCTCAAAATGGGGAGCCAGCAAGCCGGACTAGATTTTATACACCCGCTTGTAATCCTCATGGTTTCTAAATGAAACCAGACCACGATTGATCTTACCAGTGCGGTAGATATTAAGCCAGACAGGGGCACAGTATTTGTCTGCGGCACAGACCTACCCTAGTGTCGATATTCTCAGAGTAGAGGCTGAGACTCTCCATCTTGATCCATTTAGTTTCTGTAGTATGTTGTTCCTAGTATTGATTTTAGCAGACATGTTCTCTAGATGTATCTAATTATCATAGAATCATAGAGTTGGAAGGGACCCAAGTAGATCTTCTAGTCCAATCCCCTGCCTGTAGCAGGAAATCCTCATTTTGTGCAGACCCAGGTTTCGAACCCTGGCCTGCTGGTTAACAGGCAGTGTCTTAACCACTTGCACCACCAGAGACAGTCTGATCCAAAGATACTACAAGGTATTTTGGATGAGGATTGTAAGAAACTGGATTAACAGGGAGTAGGTTATTTAGAAACAGCTTCAGAGCTGCATTAGCAAGTTTGTTGTTGAGATGGAAACATGTTGGGCGCAATCCAGAGTACCTACGGGGACTACTTGCTTCTGTGTAAGAACAATTTGCTCTGGATTGCAATATGAATTTCCCATAGGTTTTCACTAGGTGGTGCAGTAATGTCTTTACTTGCTCCGCAGTTACTCTGGATTGTAGGGGTTGTCACCATTTTGCTGACACTAGATATGAGTCTCCAGTCGGCAAATAATTTTCCCAAGGTCTTAAGGTCCTCAGTAAGGAAGCAGCCCAATAATTCCATGTTTTTATCTTGTGCTGCAAGAGCCAGATCATCAGCATATTCAAATTTACATCTCTTTGTAGCTGGCATATCTGACATATAAAAATTGAATAATGTGGGAGGCAACGACTAAGAACCATTTTTTTTTAGAAATTCCAACCCTAAGGGGTGAAAAGGGACGCAATCAGTGATGGGCATCAAAGAAATTAAGAACCGGTTCTCTGTCCATCTGGCAGCCACTTTTAAATGGCTATTTTTAAACTTTATATGTACTATCTCTTGTTAACAACCGGTTCTATAGAGTAGGTGCGAACCTGCTGGAGCCCACCACTGCACGCAATGTGTTTTTGTTCCTATATTTAACATTGAAGACTGAACGATTTACTGACTCATCAACGCCCAGTCAAAAACTTGGACCTAGAAGCATGAAATTTGGGGAGCATATTACTTCTGTGTTGTAAGGACCCACTATGAATTGTTTTGGTGCCTGGTGGTGACCAGCGGTGGCTGTTGCCTGGAGTTCAGCAGAAATGCCCAGGGTCTGCTGGTACTGAGTATGAATATCCACAGTCCGGTGGTGCCCAGTGCTGCCAGGTGCCCAATGGTGCCGAGTGGGGCCCACTGCCCAGTGTGCCTGCTGGAGTCCTTGCAGGGATGCCCAGTGGTTCCTGGTAGGGATGCCCACTGCCCGGTGGTGACTGCAGGTGCCCAGTGGTACCTAGCAGGGATGCCCAGTGCTACCCAGTGCTGGTGGTGTTTGCTGCTCACTGCTCTCCGCTGCCCGCTGGTGCCCAATATTTATTTATTTATTTAATTAATTTATATCCCGCCTTTCCTCACCTGCAAGAGGGAGCCCAAGGCAGCTAACAACGATCAGAATAAAACACCATTAAAATGATCATAAATAAAGATTAAAACATAATTAAAATACAATTAAAATACAATTAGATTAAAATATATTAAGAACAATAAAAACAGACTAAAAACGTTAGTTAAAAACAATATAAAAACAGAACAAAAAAACTGCCCCGCAACCTCTGCCCCATTTTAAAAGCTTTTTTAAAATAAAAGGTTTTAAGGCTCCACCTGAAGCTCTGTATTGAGGGAGCTTTCCTCAGTTCTAAGGGGAGGGAGTTCTAAAGCCAGGGTGCCACCACCGAGAAGGCCCTATATCTGGCCGCCACATCTCTCACATTTCTTAGTGGCGGCACAGTCAGAAGGGCCCCCTCAGATGACCTTAGGTGACGGGTCGGATTCTACAGAAGAAGACGGCCCCTCAGATACCCTGGACCCGAGCTGTTTAGGGCTTTAAAGGTCAGGACCAGCACTTTGAATTCAGCCTGGAAACAAATGGGCAGCCAGTGTAGTCGCTGAAGCAGTGACCCGACAGAGTCGAACCAACGAGCCCCAGCAATCACATGGGCCGCCACATTCTGGACTAGTTGAAGCTTCCGGACCGTCTTCAGAGGCAGCCCCACATAGAGCGTGGAGCCCCACTAGACAATAGAGCCCCACTAGACAATAGTATAGTCTCGATGTCACTAGGACATGGGTCACCGTGGCCAGATCCGAGCGACTCAGGTATGGTTGCAGCTGGCGAATCAGCCGAAGCTGAGCAAAGGCTCCCCTGGCCACAGCCGCCACCTGGGACTCCAGGAGCAGCTGCGAATCCAGGAGAACCCCCAAGCTGCGAACCTGCTCCTTCAGAGGAGTGCAACCCCATCCAGAACGGGATGATATTCCAATACCTGAGTGGAGGACTTCCGGACCAGGAGAACCTCTGTCTTATCAGGAGTTAATCTCAGCTTGTTCACCCTCCAGACAGTCCCCCACTGCCTCCAGACAACGATTCAGGACTTCAACTGCCTCCTTGGACTCAGGAGGAAAGGAGTGATAGAGCTGGGTGTCATAAGCGTACTGATGACACCTCACTCCAAACCTCCAGATGACCTCTCCCAGTGGCTTCATGTAGATGTTAAATAGCATGGGGGATAGAATGGAACCTTGTGGCACCCTGCACCGAAGAGGCCAGGGTGCCGAACAAGCATCCCCAGCACCACCTTCTGGGACCGGTCAGCCAGGAAGGAGTGGAACCACTGCAAAACAGTGCCTCCAATCCCCAACCCGGCCAACTGACCAAGGACACCATGGTCGATGGTGTCGAAGGCCGCTGAGAGTTCCAGCAGGACCAACAAGGACGCACTCCCCCTGTCCATTCCCCAGCGTAGGTCATCCACCAAGGCAGTCTCTGTCCCAAACCCTGGCCTGAAACCAGATTGGAAGGGATCCAGATAATCAGCTTCATCCAGGACCCTCTGAAGCTGGGACGCCACCACCCCCTTGACCACTTTGCCCAGAAATGGGATGTTTGAGACTGGCCGATAATTGTTTTTTAGGGTCCAGGGAGGGTTTCTTCAGGAGGGGGCGAACCACCGCCTGCTTTAATGCAGAAGGCAACACCCCCTCCCTCAGAGAGGAGTTCACCACCCTCCCTGTTCATTCGGCCAGTCCATCCAGGGCCAATCTGATTAGCCAGGCTGGGCAAGGGTCCAGCGGGCAAGCAGATAGTCTCACACTACAGAAAATCCTGTCCACATCCTCAGGTTCTACAAGCTGAAAAGAATCCCAAAAGATGGACAAGACAGGTGCCCCAGGGACATCGTTGGATGTTGTTAAAGTGGCGTCCAAGTCATGCCGGATCTGACCGACCTTGTCTGCAAAGTGTTGAACGAACTCGCCACAGCGAGCCTCCGTGTGCTCTACCACGTCAGTGAGGGGGGCCAGATGGAGTAGGTCCCAGACAACACAGAAGAGCTCCGCTGGACGGTTCTCTGCGGATGCGATGGTTGTAGCAAAGTATTAATTTTTAGCCACCATCACCGTCGCAGAGTAGGCTCGCCAGTGACCCCTGGCCTCTGCCCAATCAGAAATGACATGAGTAGGGATCTCCAGTGGCCGGTGTTGCCCTCTGGTGCTTGCCGCTGCCTGGTGCCTGTTACTGCCCAGCGGTTCCCAGAGCCCGCTCTCTGCTGGTGGCCGCCAGTAGCCGGTACCCAGCAGTACTTGCCACTGCCCACAAATATTCTTTAAATTTTACTTCCACAATGACAGGTAAATTCAGCTAGTCTGCTAATAAGTTTTGAGGTCTTCAAAAGAGATTTCACTGCCTATAATCCAAGTGTGCTGACTTACTCACATGATTGTCATTAAAGGCTTTATCCAATCTGCGTTGAATGAAAGGCTGGGATAAAAACAAGCTGAAGTAATGCAAATCAACCCTAATCTTTTAAAACTCCTGAACAATATTCATGTCAGTGAAAAGCTGCAAGGTTTACAATGGGGAGTAGATTTATCTGTCATTTAATTTTGAATTAAGGGTGATTTAACAGTGAAATTTTCATGGTTCTCTAACTAGTGCGATCAATTATGAAGATAGGATTAAGAGATTTTAATAAACAGTTTAAAATGAAATTGAAAAACAGGGCTTCCAAAAGCAACAGGACAATTAAGAACTGGTATGGATGATACTTTCCCCTGATCTCATCCTCAAGAACAAGATCAATCCTAAGCAATCCTAAACTCACTTTCCTGGGAGTAAGAGCCATTTAGCACAATGGGGTTTACTTCTGAGTTGACATGGTTAGCACTGCAGTCTAAGGGAGCCTGTTCCACTGCAGGGCTGACACTCCAGGGAGGTGGCTATTACATCGGATAGGAGGGTGTTGGAATTAGCTGCTCCGTTCACAGCTATGGAGCTCTCCACCATTCAGGAAGACAGGATCATAGGGCTTACAGGTTACTCCTCCCCCTCAAGTAGGCGTAGGTCAGCTGAAAGACTTCCTGTGGGGAGGGGCACCCAGAGATCCCCCAGAATGTCCAAGCTTCCAAACAACTCCTCCCAGAGAATGAGATACTCCGCTTCATTATCCTTGCTGAATCTGTAGTGAGACTCAAGGGCTCAAAGGTACCAGGTTAGGATCAATCAGTGCATGTGTGGGAAAGACCCAGAAACAAAGTGGGAGGAGAGGGGAAGGGTGGGCAAAGGGATTCCTGAACCTGATGCTAATTGTGTGATCCCTGCCTCATGCAATGAGGATTCACCCCTTGTGTCCTCTCTTTCGTTTTTCTCCTTATTCTAATTATTTTCCCCTTTTAAAAAAAATTTAGCATTTTGCAGCCCACCAGCAGCGAGGGCAGGCTTGACCCCACCAGGGATATACCACTGAGAAGGGAGCTTACACAGGTAAGACTAAATCTCCCCGTTCTCCGGTGATACATCCATGGTGGGGTCAGTCTTCTACTTTGGAATGTACCCAAGTAGTGCTGCTCCCTAAGAGCGGGAGCTGCTATGAGGATGCAAAATGACGCTTTGGAGAACCCGCCTTGTGAAGGCAGCATCTTCCAAGGTGTACTGGTCAATCTTGTAATGCTTTATGAATGTGTTAGGGGTAGCCCTGGTGGCAGCCCTGCACACTGCATCTAGGAAAGGGCAAGCACGGTAAGCAGCTGACGTGGCGACATGCCTAGTAGAATGAGCCTTGATCCCCTTAGGAGGCTCCTTGCCTGCTGCCTTGTAAGCCAGGTGCGGGGGCGGGGAAGGTGGAGATAAAGGAATCAATTTGGGTTGTTGAGAATACATCCAGTTCAAATGTTCACCCATCAGTAATTAATAGCCTTGGAAGTGAAGTGAGAGTGAAGGTAATGTCCTGTTGCTCCACCATTTATAGGAAATAAATTTTGGTAGTTTTTGAAACTGACTATGTCAATGACCAAAAAAACCAAAACAACCAAAAACTGACACTGTGACAATGACCAAAATCACAATACAGGTGGAGACTAATTATATGCCAATTATTTATATGCAAATTAGTCTCAATGCATCTCAATAGAAGTTCCCCACCCCCTCATCTCACACTGTGAGTCATATAAAGCCATAAGAATCAGAGAAAGCAATGAGTCACCATATGGAGCTGTCATGATATTCAAGACAAAGCCATGTTCCCCCTCCTGAAAATGCTGAGAAATTTTCTTCCCATGAAGGGACAGAGATGCTCCAAACAGAGCCACATAGTCTGGGAAACTATGAGACAGACAAGCAAACCGACCAATCGGGTCATTTGTAGGCTAAGAAGGAATAGAAAAAAATTACTCCATTTCCCACGAGTCTCCTTCAAGGCACAGGGGGGAAGGGAAAGGCAGCCTCCTCACTTCTCTTAAAATCCTCCCTTTTCCTGTCATTGAGACTGTTTTCCTAGACAGGCCTTGCGCTGCTGAAATCTGTTGGGATTTCCAATAAATGCTCTATGGAATTCTAATAAGGAATGCATTGAAAAAATTGCAAAAAAATATTAAGGAGTATTTTTTAAAAAACTAATTTTCTTTTATGAAGCATCATTTGGAGCAGCAATGCTTAAACCAGCACATCTTTTGCCTGCTTTCAAATTGCCCAGCACATACCAGCAGCTTGAAAGCAGTCAGGGATGGGTACACAGAGTGCCTTTTTCTCTTGGTACACTTTTCACTTTGGGGTGAACGTTTTTGGGCTGTTTTCCAAAGCGCAATATTCATTTTAAGTGCCCCTCCCAGGAATGAAAAGTCACGTAAAATCGGTCTCCACCTGTACAATGATTTCATTAGATATATAAGGCATAAACAAACTCAATGTCTGTGATAAAAGGCTGAACTCTTGTAACTGGGTAGAGGCCAGGGTGACCATATGTCATAACCAAAGAAAGGACAGGCCATCCCAAAATGAAGAACACCCACCAAAAATGTAGGACAGGACTCAATAAAAGCTAAAAACACTCAAATTATATATATATAATTTTATTATAAAATTTTATAATAGTTATTTTAAACAGTATATTACAGTGGTGCCTTGGTTTACAAGCACAATTCGTTCCAGAAGCATGCTTGTAATGCAAAATGCTTGTAATTCAAAGCAGATTTTCCCTATGGAAATAATGGAAACTCAGACAACTGGTTCCACATTAAAATATATAAAAATATTTACTGTATGTAAAAATGATTACAGAACACTGCAATATAATATTAAACACTATAATAAAGAAAATACTGTACATTACTGAACTGTACTGTACACAGATGCTGCAATCCTAAAGACACTTTCCTGGGAGTAAGACCCATTGGACACAATGGGTCTTACTTTTGAGTAGACCTGGTTAGGATTGTGCCCTTAGAAACCTTCATGGCAGGTGTGAGGGAGACAAGAGAGTGGAGGATGACTTTTACTATCAAGAACAGAGTATCTGGTATCCATTGGCTCAATGGAATTTTTGTCTTTTCATGCAACTTTAACATTCCCATTCTGCTAATGGGGAGTAGCATTGTAACATTGATAAGGCACACCTTCCACACTGCCGCACACCTTCCACACTGCCAGCAGATAGATTTATCTATCTATCGACTTACCTACCTACCTAAAGTGTTTATATACCACTTTTCAACTGAAAAGTTCACAAGGCAGTTTACAAGAAAATGAAAAAAATAATAGCTAATTAATAGCTAATGGATTCCTGTCCCAAAAGGACTCACAATCTAAAATGCAAAAAAATAAAATAAAATAAACACCAAAAAGCCACTAGAACAGATATTGCTGGGGTGTGAAGGGCCAATTACCCTCCCCTTGCTAAATAAAAGAGGAACACCCACTTGAAAGAGTGTCTGTCCCAACCTTCCTCAGAAGTGCTCATCTCCCAGACAGTGCTCTTAAACCAAGTCAAAATTTCGGAGGAAAATTTTGCTCTTAATCCAAAACACTCTTAATCCAAGTTACTCTTTAACCAAGGAGCCACTGTACTTATTATTAAAAGCCTAATGCTATCATATCTATTTTATAACATAAAATTTATGAATTCCAAGAAGGCTCCATGCTGCCAAGGAGGATAGTGAAGATTTTTTTTCCAGGACACTATTACTAGGTGGATGCTCCTATTTTATTTAGCAGGGGAGAGTAATTGGCCTTCCTTGCCTGAACAGTGTCATTTCTAGTAGCTTTGTGCTGTAGCTCTTTTGCATCTTTTTAGATTGTGAGCCGTTCCGGGACAGGGTGCTGTTAGTTAATTTTTTCTGTAAACTGCTTTGGGAACTTGTTGAAAAGAAGTATATAAATACAGTTGTTAATGATAAATGATAATTCTTTTTGTCCAGGATAATGACTGATATGCCCAAACTATAACCAGCAATATCATGTATTAATTGGTATAGGTTTTTTATTTTTGTAGTTTTCCCGTAACTTCAACAAATATTAAACTTCAACGTATCCAAAGGTACTTTGGACTTGTGTTTCTTAGGCTGCTGCTCTGTCTTTGAGCTGCAATACTGCAAAATTGTTACTTATCCAGATGTCAGAACCATAACATGCTTTTTCTCAAAATTCTCAGTGTAGGAAAAAGGACTAAAACTCCAACGTTGAGCTCCTCTTACATTCTCTCCACTGTTTTGTAGAAAGCATCATAACCAACAATATTTCAAGAAATTGCCTTTGAGGAAAACAGCTGCCATGTTTCTTAGCAATTTTCTTCCTTCCATTTCACTCTAATGTGTATCTGCTGTCCCTCATATCCAGTTTAGTTAAAGCAATTCTCCCTTGATTGCTTTCTTGTATAAACCTCCAGCTTTTAAACCAGTTTTTGGAGACTCTCTCCAAAGAAACCTTCATTTTAGTTTAACATATTAAAAATATAGTGAACAAAAAAAATCTCTCTGCTCTACTAACAACAAATTCTGTTTTTGTTTGCAAGTTTACTTAAACTTAAAATTCTGATTTTAGAATATTTTTCAGTATCTATTAGCAGGTCTCCTTCAGTCTTGAGAGACTATGGTATAGTGCTCGGCGCTGCATACGCTGCATGCGAAGCATGAAAGCCTGGGTTAGATTGTTATGGAGAATAGGCTGTTACCCAAGCAGCAAATCCCCCCTCTCCGCACCACTGAATTAGTCCAATGGAAAGGCAGAGCCAATACGATTGGATCCAGCTGGCGTCACAGAGCTGGGCTAAGGACAGGAGCTCACCCTGTCTTGTGGGGCTGACATAGGTCTTGAACCCTGGCCTGCTGGTTAACAGGCACAGTGTCTTAACCACTTGTGTCACCCACAGCCCCTTTTCAGTATCTACTGAAATTAAGTTTTTGTATATTATTGTTTGTATATTATTATGTATATTGTTTGTATATTGTTTGTATATTATTATGCCCAGAAATTAAGTTTTTGTATATTATTGTTTCTTGAAGAATGGCTTGTACAAAGGTTGCTAAAAAACTGTGAATTTCTTTTGCACTTACCCGGTATTTCTTTTTTAGAATTATTGTTTGTCTAATAGTTTGTAAAGTTAATTTAGCCCTTGTTTTGTCCCATTGTTGAACAATAATAATGATTTTTATTTTTGTAAGCATTTGAATAGGGATCTGTCTTTTATTGATATTGGAAAGCTCAATCTATATAACTCAATTTATATAACGGAATCACCACCCGCCTTTGGAAAATCAAGCAAAACAAAGTAAGAAAACTATATATCAGTGCTTCCCAAGGTATTTAGAGTCCTAGAAGCTGCTGCCTGATCTATAAATGCCAAGGGGTGTGGCTATAATGGTGACTGGGTAGTGCTCCTCCCCCATGTAGCAACTTACAAGCAACCCTTGGTGCACATAGTCTCATCTGCCCTGTCAATTCATGACCCAACAAAAATTGGGTCACCGACTCCCTGGAGGGCTTCCAGATCCACAGTTTGGGAACCAATGAACTAGATTCATGGTAAAACCAGTAAATAATCGAAATGTAGTCAGTGTCACTTCATTCACCACATGTGCATAAAATAATGTGCTTCTGGAAGTTAAAACTAAGCACAATGACAAAATCCAATAGTATCCAAAAACTATACAGATGTATAGACTTTCAAGTTAACAAAAAAACTACGCAGACTTAATAGACTTTCAAGTTAACACATGTAACATAGTTGGGACTTTGAGACAAGAGCTGCTGTGAAGATACTGACAAACAACAATGCAAGCAGCTTGGAGACAAGCTGAGCAGCAAAATAACTCTGAAAAATAGCATTTCTGTGGCATTGGGGAAGAAGAGTATGTCACAAACAATGGATAACTTACAAATCTGGTGATTTCTGGAGGCAGGAGGAAGGGGGAGAATGAAAGAAGCAGTCAGTGTGGCAAAAGCTGATTAGGCACACAGAGAGCTGTCACATAAGGTGTCACATAAGGAACATTAATACCATATGAGAAGAGTGGGTCTGGAGGGGTGTGTGACTTCAAAAACAGAACTGATTCATCTTTTATCACAATCAAGCAGGAAAAGGAGAGGATTAAAACAGAGTTTGATCAAGGCCCCCTATAGCTGCCATCTACTCCCTTTAAAAAGTAAACACAGAGAAAAACTTATCATCAAATTCTTATAAATTTATCATCAATGTGACTGAAAATTAAAATCAAAAGAACATTCTTATGAGCACACTGTTCTATTTATCTATCTACAGTATTTATATACCGCTTTTCAACTAACAAGTTCACAAAGCGGTTTACAAAGAAAATGGAAAAATAATAATAGCTAATTAATAGCTAATGGGTCCCTGTCCCAAAAGGGCTCACAATCTAAAATGCAAAAAAAGAACACCAGCAGAAGCCACTTGAACAGACATTGCTGGGGTGCGTAGGGCCAGTTACTCTCCCCCTGCTAAATAAAAGAGGAACACCCACTTGAAAGAGTGCCTTTTGCTCGGTTCCGTGTTGTAACTGCTCTGGCCCAGTAGAAACTCAAAGCTTTGGAATTAGTATACTGTGCTAATAAAAAAACTTTTATCAACCTTGTTATATGTATCTAGGAAGGATAATGGAAAATGGAGAAGAAACACGATGACCAGATTAGAAAGCAGAGCATAAAGAACTAGTGGCACCCATGCCAACAGCCAGTCAAGCCCTAGCAGGGATTGATGCACAGTGGGGGGGAGGGGGGAGGGAATGGCGTACGGGGGAATTTTACTTCCGCAACACGGGTATGTTTTTTGCTAGTTAATTATAAATGGTAAATGTTACCCACCCACACCAAAACAAAACAAAAACACACACACACACACACAACACACGACCTTACCTTAGGTGGTTTAAATGGATAGTCTGCTGAGAAGGTAATATCAAGGAAAAAAACACCTCCCTCATACACAGAGCCTGGTGGCCCCAGAATTGTTGATCTCCATTCATAAATGTTGTCTCCCTTCGGACCAGCACTGTAATAAAGCATTGAATATTTAGTAACTGCAAAAAAGGCAACAACACATCAGTGATAATTCTGAAATCACATCAGCACTAAATGTGACTAATCACACTGCAGAATCTACAGTATTTCTAATGCATTATATGTACATGTAAGATCATTTGCGGTTCCTTTGCTCTAACTTGTTTTTGAAGACATGGCTATTAGATATTCTGTATTAGTTTAGCTTGTCATTCACCTCTAGGTGGCATTGCAATAACATTACTTTCCAAAATACTTTCCAAAACAATAACCCTTGGTCCCACGACAGACAACATTCTTCCTGAAATACAAGTCATTCCCGTCACAGAATAATACAGAAGATTGCTTTATTCCACAATTATTAGAATAATATTTTGAAAATGAAGGGTTAATCATAGGAGAAATGCTCACATAAAGCCAGATGAATTTTTTAAAAAACTGTAAATATATATGCATATTCTTGCAGATACGTAAGAAAATGTGGATGGTCCAAACTTATTTTGCAGGCTCTTAAAAAAGCATCTTAATTATCACTATGACATCTAGGATTTGTATGTCAGAGACCCATTTGTTTTGGATTAACAATAACTATTCTTCTTCTGGAGGAGGCTTAAGTGGGGGGGGGGACTGAAAATATGTCTTCTGTATAAACATGAAACAATACGTTATCTTTCCTTTTCTTTAATGTATAAAACCAGCTGCATAACCTTTTGATGTGATAAACACCACATTAATATTCCCTTTTCTGTTTTCCCTTTCCATTAATCATCTTCATTCAGGAATATTGAACAGAAAGTTTCTGTTTAAACTGTTGTCCCCCACTTGTAATAAATTCAGACAATAAAAATATCAAAAACAGAGATTTTTTATCAAAAGGAAAAAAATTAAAAAGCTTAAGTTACCTCTAAGTTTGTACTATATTCTGTCAAATTAGAATATATCATATCATGGTCAGTGATTACTAATTATGATTCTGTAACATAAATCAAAGTTTATTAATTTTTAGCAGGTGGGAGAGGTAGCGGGAGGCAGTTGCAGTTAAGCCAGTTCCAGGCTTAAGTCTAGGGGCAATGTGGAACAGCCTGAGGCTTCTCCAGAGGTGGCTTAAAACTAAGCCAACCTATTGTGATTGCTGCAGCAGGGGACAAGCCTCCCTTTCCCTGCAGTAATGAACAAACAGTCTTGATCCTTGTGCTGAATACAGCACAGCCTGCTTATTCCTGTCCAAGTTTGGATTGTACTGCCCACCAAGCAACTGCTTTTGTATGATTAAACCATATGAAATATGTGAGAATTATAGTATGATAGTGTACGTGCAAATTATAGCACGATAAATTTACACTATAGAGCACTGATTTTCAATCTTTTTCATCTCATGGCACACTTAACTAGGCAGTGAGATTGTCAATGCACACCATGAATTGTCTTTACCATTGACAAGGCACACCAGACTGTTCAAATCCCTCAATTTTCCTATTAATGAATGTCAATCCCCAAATTCCTGCAACAGACCTGAGGATGATCTGTGGTTGAAAATCACTGAGAGAGAGAGAGAGAGAGAGAGAGAGAGAGAGAGAGAGAGAGTGTTCTTGAGATGTCCTGTATTTTCTTTGCTACAATTGCAAAATAACCTTACACAGGCTAAGGTAAACGTGTCCCCTGCAGGTTGTCCCACTAACCATTATTACCGTTGGATGCAATGCTCATCTTTGTTAAAAGGCCAAAGAGCCAGTGTTATCCAGAGATGCCTCTGTGGTCATGTGGCCAGCACGACTAAACACCAAAGCACATGGAATTGTTACCTTCTCATTGAAGTGGTACCTATTTATCTACTTGCATTTATTTATTTATTTTTAAACTTATATCTCGCCTTTCTTGGGCCATAGCCATCTCAAGGCGGCTAACAATAAAACAAATTAAAAACATTAAATAAAACAATTAAAACATTAAAAACATATATACGTTAAAAACATTAAAAATAACAATACCCCCAACCTCCGCCTCAATAAAAAAAGTTTTTTAAAAATAGAAAGTTTTTAGGGTCCATCTGAAGCTCTGTATTGAGGGAGCTTTCCTAAGTTTCCTAAGTTCCAAAGCTGGGGTGCCGCCACAGAGAAGTGTGGCGTGCCGCCCGGGGTGCTGCCCTATTCCTGACTACCACACCTTTCACCTCCCTTGGTGGCTGCACAGTCAGTAGGGCCCCTCTGATGACCTTAGGTGACATGTTGGATTGTATGGAAGAAGGTGGTCCCTCAGATACCCTGGACCCGAGCCGTTTAGGGCTTTAAAGGTCAGGACCAGCACTTTGAAATCAGCCCAGAAACTAATGGGCAGTCAGTGTAGCTGCCGAAGCTGTGGCCTGAGTTGAACTGGCGAGCCCCAGCTTTTCTTACAAGTTAGGGACCAGAGCTATGCTGAATAGTTGAAATGGTTAAAAAGCAGAATATGGTCTTTTTTAAATTTACAAATATTTCTTCTGATGCTTTTCTAGCTAAGAAATTGCAAATGCCCTTTTTATCTTACAAATTCTTGCTGTCACAGAAAGATTTCTGTAAATGGATTCTCATTAATTCTTTCAGGAATGGGAACAGACCAGGAGATAGTGGCTATGTGAGCTTCTCTCTAACATACATATGCCAAAACAGTCTGACTCACCATCTCACAGGCAAATCAACATAGGGAGAGCAATTTTAGAACAGCAGATGGAGGTTGAAAGAGCAGAACATGTGTTGAATGAATGACTTCTGGAGATAATGACATCAGCATTCTGCTTACCACAGCAGTTTAAAAAATGTTTTTAATATGTTTATGAATATTTTTAATAAATTTTATGCATTTTATTTGTTTTCATTGTTTATCCATTTTTAAATTGTATTGTATATTTTAAATGTTGTAAGCCACACTGCGTTCTCTTTTGGGAAGAAAGATGAGATATGAATGAATGAATAAATAAATAAATAAATAAGGATAGATAGATAGATAGATAGATAGATAATCAGAAAATGAACCATCAGAAAGTGGAGGACACCTGCATCTCTACACTTGATCTTAGCCAAATGCCGAGAAGCGATAGGATGCCTGTATCTCAATGTGAGGTTGGCGCTTAAACAGTATTTAAACAGTAGAGGCAGACCCCTCTCTTTCCATGCCCGAAGCACGTAACTGAATGCAAAGCTTTTGGAAAGTGATTATTACTGTGAATTCCTTCACTACTCCAGGGGGAAGGGACAGGTCTGCCTCCAAGGTAAAATGAACCTGTTCTAATCCCTGGAGATGGAGACTGCTTGGACGGCCAGTCTGTCACATTGCCATGGTCAGCAGAGTATTTTTAAATGGCTGCCAAATCTTTTAATTAATATTGTTTAAGTGAAGACCAGCATCCACGGAGGTTCCTGGAATAGAATCTTTGCAGATCCTAAGACTCAACATGTATTCTTTTTCTTCAATGACAGTTAATAAAGTCTTATTTCACCTGAAATTCCTCAGGCTGCCTTCAATGAAATATCAGAGCAAATTATTCGTTGTGTATGACTGAATGACTGCTCCTTAAAGCAGTGCATCAGTTCATTAGTCATGGTATTTGAATTAATTTGCTGTAATAGTTGATAATGTTTTATAGATTTCCAAATGACATACTTTCCTTATAAGTAGAAAGTTGAGTAGAATTACGTTATGAAGGCTTTACAAAGAGGACATTCTTTTAAAAATAATTTTTATCTTAAAGAAAAAGCTAGACTTTATGGATAATTGAAATGGAAACATCACTGCAGCTCATCTGCATCTCACAATGTCTATATTAGGCCACTAGCTGCCAAATGAATTTAATTTCCCCAGTTCTCAGTTTGCATTAACCTTTGAATAATAAAGCACAGCTGAGACTGCCGTAAGAACTAAACCAGAGAATTAATAATTAAAAACACCTCTGAGGTCTATGGAAATACCAATCCCAATCTGTCTGGGGAGGTTTAATTGTTAGTGAACTAAGCAATAAGGTGGTTAATTGTACTCTTTATCAACCTAAAGAAATGATGGGACCAAAACCTTGTCACAGTTTCTAAGGTTGCAAAATCCTAACCTACATCGGAACTCATTGGTCTTCCCAGTCCTATGGTGATGTAGGGAGGCAAGCACATGTCTGTGCACTGACCTAGCCCCTCCCCCAGGATTGGAATATAAGTGATTTATGGCACTTCTTTGAAACACCCAAGCCAACAAGGAACTTGTGCTGGAGCTTATGCCAGCTTAACTGGGGGTATATTAACCCCCAGTTATTATTAGCCTAACTCTACAATCCAGAGTAACTACAAGAGCACATAAGAGACATTACATGCACTTGTAGTTACTGCACCACCTAGTGAAAACCTATGGGAAATTCATATTGCAATCCAGAGTAAATTGTTCTTACACCGGAGCAAGGACTCCCCAGTTACTTTGGATTCCAAAGTTACTCTGGATTAGTGTATTAGAATGCCTTGTCTAAGACAGAAACAGTATATAATTGAAGAGTGACTGACTGACCTATCAATGCCCAGCCGAAACCGCTGGACCTAGAAGTATGAAATTTGGGGAGGATCTCCCTTCTGTTATGGAGGCACCAAAAACCAACCAGTTTTTGGAAATCCCAACTGGAAGACAGTGAAAAGGAGCGCAAAGCTTTTTCCTCCCTATACTTTGCATTGGAGAATTGATAACTCATCAACATTCCGCCCCAACTGCTGGGCCTAGAAGCATGAAATTCAGGGAGGGAGTTCCTTCTGTCACATGATCACCCACCAAGAACCAATGTGGAGAAATTTAACCCTTAAGGGGCTGAAAAGGGGTGCAACATGTTTTTTGTCCTATACTTAACATGGAAGACTGACTAACCTCCAGCCAATTTGGTGCTTGGTGCCTGGTGCACTGGGGGGATGTTGATCGGAGGAAAAGGTTGCACTGGGGCGGATGATGCGCATGGGAGATGTTGCGCATGGGGGGTTGATGCGCATGGGGAGATGTTGCACATGGGGGACTGATGCGCATGGGGGGATGATGCGCATGGGGTGTTAATGCGCCGGGGGGGATGGCATATGGGGAAATGTTACTCCTGCAACGAGGGTACACTTTTCGCTAGTTTCTATATAAATAAGAAGTGCAGACTATGTCAAAATGAGCTGGTTTGAGTGGGAAGAACAAAAATGGAAACATCTCAAAAATTAATTAAGAAAACATTGCATATCCTCAAACTGCTCTAACAGCACAATCCAGAGTAACTACAGAAGATCTTATGTCGATGTAAGAGACATGACATCGTAAGATCTTACGTCAATGTAATTATTGCACCACCTAAGGGAAATGCATAGAGCAATCTAGAGTAAATTTTTCTTACGTCGACATAAGAGCTCCCATAGTTACTCTGGACTGTGCTGTAAATCATCCAGGATAAGCAATGTTTCCAAGTCTCGCAGAACATTGCCTCTCCTGTCCTTGATATTACAGAAATTGTTATAATCACTTCTTGTTCTTTTCCCACTATACCACTAAAACTGAAGGCATAATCACAAAATATCAGCTTATCAGAGTTATACAAAAGTTTCCATGTCCACAATATAATTGGTTATCATTACACAACAATGAATTACAACTGAAATAAGGAAAGAAATGGCAAAACATAACTGCTCATACTGCTCAAATCTGAACTTCCCTTCCCTGTGTGAAATGCAAACTATGTTGTCACTATTGGCTAGTTGATTTTCTTGTGACTTCATGATGACAAGAGTAACTACAAGAGCACATAAGTTAGTTGTGATTAACTAACCCTACTATACAATGCAGGTAAAATACTTCAGTGTTGCAATTAATGAATCACTGAATTCATTTATACATGTAATTAATGTAATTAATTAATCTATACATGTAATTAGTACAATTACTATAATAAATAAACATACAATTACAAAAGCACACAAGAGCACAATAGAAATACAAACTAGGGCAAGTTTATTCAGAACCAAATCTCACTGAATTTAATGGGCCTTGTTTCTAGCAAGCATGTGCTTATAATGGGATCTAAGCCCCACTGAACTGCAATGTGAATGTATTTTTGAGTAATTGTAACTATGATTCCAACTGTAAACTTTCAATTAATTTAGAAGTTCCTATAGAAATACAAAATGGCACAGAATCTATCTAAAAAGAAGAGAGCAATCAGCCACACCTTTTTTTGCACATTAATAACAGTTTGTTTTCTTGTTTCCTGATTTTTCACAATTATAAAGCCATTTATATGCTTACAAATTCCCAAAAGAGTGACCAGGCATCAGGCTTCTCTAGAGAACATTCCCATATGTGAATGTCCTCTGAAGAGAGTAATTCTATCTCGTTTATAGTGCAGCAAGATTTAATTGCTCTCTTCTCTGCGTGGACATCTGCTGAAAACACTGAAGCTCAAGCATTTTATACTTCATGTGATTTATATTACCATTTTACTGATTGTGCTGGCAAATAAACTACAGACCTCAGTGAAAGCAAAGAATCAAATCAGCATTGAAATAATATCTTTCTACAGACTGATTCAAATGGACACCAGTTTTGACAAAGGGCAGGCTAATCCTTCTAAGAGCTGGGGCAGTTCGGTCTTATGTGTGTGGCTGCTGTCAACCTTAGTTAAATTAATCAATTTCAATAGCAAAATAATACTGTCTGTTGTAGATCCAGCTGGAGACAGCTGAACCATAAAGATAAGACAGCACAATCAAGTTCATGTTAAGAACTGATAGAGTTTGGATGTATCCCTCCAGTATTTAGAATACTTTCTACAGATCTTTAACACGAGAGCTAAAAGCATACTGCACGAATATACAGTATAAGATCTGATGTCAGCAATGACTCATCATTTAAAAAAGTATCTCCTGCTTTTTGTATCTCTAAACTGGCAATACAAACTACAGTATGATACATGCTCAATACAATAGAAAATTATGGTGTGTCAACCCCACATTGTAATTGCTGCAGTTAGTAATATTGTAGTCATCTGGAGAGAGAGAGAGAGAGAGAGAGAGAGAGAGAGAGAGAGAGAGAGAGAGAGATTTCAGCCCCAGAATATTTTAGTTTGTGGAGAAAAACTTACATATTTCTTCTGATTATCTTACAGCCAGCCTTTCAAATTCTCAACTATTTATCCATCATTCACACAGTCTGTACACAAATTGAAAGATGCATTATGAGATAGAACTGTCTAAAACAATACACTAAAGGAAAACAAATAAAATGGTTCAGGAAAATAGCAGCAGATTACAGAGATAATGTGATCTGGCACTACAGATAATCTTATGGGAATTGGTGAAGGTGAAAAAATCCCGAATAGTGGCTGCAATCATAACCTGTATTTAGGCTGGCATAAAACCCAGCTTAAGTGCGGAGCTGACATGGGGGAGTCAGAAAAGTGGACTTCTGTGCCACTCCTGGGGGAGGGGGTTAGGCCACTGTCAGGCATATACTGACCTCCCCACACCACTACGGGAAGATATGCAAGGTGACTTAGTCCAGCCTAGATTGGTTAGGATTGCGCCCAGTATCTAGACTTAGCGAAGTGCTGTTTTTGTCCACTGCAACTATGCCAGTCAACAGTGGTGCCATTCATGGTAATCACACTGAAAGTGTCACAACTTCATTCTTGTTGCTCAAGGCAAATGTGAAATATATGCATT
Source organism: Cryptoblepharus egeriae (assembly GCA_030015325.1). Classification (NCBI taxonomy): domain Eukaryota; kingdom Metazoa; phylum Chordata; class Lepidosauria; order Squamata; family Scincidae; genus Cryptoblepharus; species Cryptoblepharus egeriae. Next base: position 37,324,839 of record JAREYC010000004.1, on the reverse strand, counting down.
TGAGGGTTTCTGACACACTGCTGCCCATGACTGGAAGTTTGAAACAATAATTGATGTCACAGACTGAATGTCAAAATGTTCTCAATATAGCAGAATAATGGACTAGAATTAGTGATAAAATGCAATATTACCGTATATACTCATGTATAAGCCGACGTACCTAATTTTACCACAAAAACTGGGAAAACTTATTGACCCGCGTATAAGCTGAGGGTGGGAAATGCAGCAGCTGCTGGTACATGTCAAAATACCATAAAAATAGATACCAATAAAATAACATTTACTGAAACCCTACAATCCAGAGTAACTACAATCAGAAACCCTACAATCCAGAGTAACTACGGGAGCACGTAAGAGACTTTACGTGCACCCATAGTTACTGCACCACCTAATGAAAACCTATGGGAAATTCATATTGTAATCCAGAGCAAATTGTTCTTACACTGGAGCAAGGACTTCCCGTTGTTACTCTGGATTACGCCCTAAGTTACTGGTAAATGTAATGGTATTTTCACAGGACACAAGAGTTAAAAGAGGACATATCCTGGGAAAAGAGGACATATGGTCAATCAGACATCAACATTCCGCCCCAGTCCCTGGACCAAGAAGTGTGAAATGTTGATGAGGCGGAATGTTAATGAATCATCAATTCTTAAATGTAAAGTATAGGGAGAAAATGCGTTGCACCCCTTTTCACCAGTTAAACTCAAAAGTGGAAGTTCTTTACAGGGAATGTAGTACTCAATGGTACTGATCAACAGTAAAAAAAAATCAAAATTTTTGGGATTGGCATTTTTGAGAAAAAAATTTATTTTTATTTTTTTAAGAAAAATTCAGAAGGCTGCAGCAAGAAAAGCTGAACACATATTTCAAAATGGAGTGTGTCGTTCTAAACAGAAAAATATCTTTCAAATAAAAAAACCACAACATAATATCTTGCACCGTTCCAGAGACAGAGCAGTTTAAAATTTTTGTCGAAAATCGCAAGTGAGAAATGGTGCCCGGGACGCCATCTTTGGCGACCTTGGGCCAGGAATATTTTTGGGCAAAACAAAAATATACAGGTATATTACTTTTTCCTGAATTTTAACATATGTTAAATTCAAAAACTTCTGAGATTATGAAGGTAAGTTTTATTTTTTGCTTGCCTGAATTGACATGGACTATACCACCTACTTATTCGGACACCTACTTGTTTAGGCTTCATAGGAAAGGAGGGGGCAGGATGGAGGAGCCCACGGGGAGAGGGAGGAGGAGGAATGTAAAGAGTTCCTTCCTCTTGGGAAGTCCTGATGGACTAGGTGGCTGGTTGACCCGCATATAAGCCGAGGGAGCTTTTTAAGCTCCAAAAAAGGGTTAAAAAAACTTGGCTTATACGTGAGTATATATGGTACTCCTCTGAAGCATGTCAATTCCACAGAAGCCTCACAATCAATGACAGAAGCAATGGCACAGTGCTTCTATCTGCTTGTAACATATATGGACGACATGACCAAGATTATTATCTGAGCAGGATCATTGCACAGCAACGTGACACACAGTTATTGAGGGTGGTCACTTCTTTGCTCTGCACTGCTCTGTCCGCATAGAAGCAAGCAGTAATGAAATGGCACCCAATTGATTCTTACTGAATGACAGACTTTGAAAGCTGGTATCAGTGAATCAGCTTCAGCAATTCTATTAATTAAATTGATTAACTGGATTTTGAATAAATGCACTGTTTTGAATTTTACTGTTGTCTTCCTTAGTGAGTTTTATAAACCACTATTTTGAATAAAGGTATGGTAGGGATAATTAGGGGTAAGCATGCAAAAATAAATGTTTGGACTATAATAATGGTACCAGTTAATCAAAAACATGATGATATGCTGTTGATTTTGGGAACAATCCTGAGGCTCCCTCTCAGCCAGCACAAGGCACTGGCTGAATAGTGTTGCAAATGTTCTGCAAGGCACTTTGCGTCATTAGGAGGATGATTTTAGGCGGTGCACCAGTGTCTGCTGACCTTAGTCCTTTCCTGGCTGAGCAGGATAAATGGATCGGCTCTGGATCAGCTGGATCAAGGGAGAGAGGCAGAAGAGCAGGAGGTGGCACCAGGTCATATCTGACACAAAAGGGGCACAAGAGTGGAATTGAGCACAATCCTAACCATGTCTACTCAAAGTAAGCCCAACTGTGTTCAATGGGTCTTACTCCCAGGAAAGTGTCTTTAGTTTTGCAGCCTTATGGTCGCTCTAGTCTCACAAAGAGGCTGCTGCAGCTTTACCTTGGGGTAGAGAAACCTCACCTCCTCAGAATAGAGCAACATCAGCCTCCCAAACTTGTTCTGGATGCAGCATAGGCGTGATAGCCTGCCTGCTCTAGCGCAAGTGAGGATTGTACTGTAAATTTTTGTTTATATTTATCCTTCATTATGTATTGGTCTCTTAACCCGGCCACATTCATCAGCACAGAAATTTTTATCTGAACACGACATGACATTCTCAGATTTAATAAACAGAGACTGAAATGGCAATCAGTCACACAGAATGTTTTTGTAATCTTATGTTATCTCTTTTAGCCTTTCACAATCAGTCTGTGACTACTTTTATAGCTAAACTTCATCACACCAATAAATCTCATGTGTGGCTACTGGAAATATTTTCTTCCTTCTCTAATAAACCATAAACATCTCATCAGAGACAGAAGCATTCATAGCTATAGCATTTAGTACTATATAAGAAGTTGTCAATGACACACATTGTGATGGTGGAAATAAAAGGCAGTCACTCCAGTCATGTAACTAAGGGTGCAATTCTAACCAGTTTTCTGTTCCAGGATAAGGACAATGCAGTTCTGAGGTAAGAACTGCAGGATACAGAACATGTCCACTGGAACAACTATGGCAGTGCTGGAAAGTTGGTTAAGGACTGTGCCCTAGAGGTGTCTACCCCATCCAGGTAAATATTCTTTCTCAGCACCCAAATTGAGTAGTTACCTGTGAAATACAGTGGCACCTCACGTAACAAATTTAATTAGTTCCGGAGGCCTGAAACGTTCTTTACGTGAAACGTTCTTTACATGAAGCGAATTTTCCCATAGGAAATAATGGAAATTCAGATGACTGGTTCCAGTACCCAAAAAATATTCATATAAAAATATAAACTGGATGTAAAAATGATGACAAAAATTCAAAACATGCATTCAGTGTGCATGATCCTATGAAGTCTACTTAGGCTGCAATCCTAAAGACACTTTCCTGGGAGTAAGACCCATTGAACACAATGTGGCTTACTTTTGAGTAGACATGGTTAGGATTGTGCTCATAGGCTGCAGTCCTAAAGACACTTTCCTGGGTATACTTCTGGGTAGACATGGTTAGGAGGCTACAATCCAAGACATTTTCAAAGTGTCTTCCCCCTTTCTCCTTCTCTTCATCCTGAGCCTCTCTCTCCCTTGCTTCCTTCTGGCTAGCCCTGAGCTGCTTCCCTCTTCTCCACTGCTGTTTTCTCCCTATGCCCAGCAGATGCCCAGTCACAGACAGGAGGAACAGCGTGGAAGTGTTGCCTTCGCTATGGCGGGCATGCTAGATAGCCCTGATGCTTTTTAAAAGGGCTGCCGGCCAGCACATCTGCTCCATCTGCCAACGAATGTGTTTGTTACATGAAGCAGTTTGTAACTGCTTGTTTACACAGTTTGTTACGTGTAGTTTGTTACATGAAGCAGAATCCTAGAGAAATTTTTGTTTGTTACGTGGAACATACTTTACGTAAGGCGTTTGTTATGTGAAGGCACTACTGTATATGCTTTGTAACTAGTGGCGTACGGTTCCTGTAGGCCACCATGGCTGGAGCCATTATCACCACAGCAAGAAGAGGTGCTAGCACACTCACTGCTTCCATGACTTCCCCACATGGGGAAGTCCAGGGAATGCTCAGGTGTCACCTGAAGCCAGTTAGGCTCCGCTGCATGGCTGACTATTGAGGATGCACGTGCCCTAGCTGGGACATGTATGTGCTGTCCATAGCCAGCTGAGAGCAACAGATAGCCAGTGACGGGGAGTTACTGCAGTGCACATATGCCTCCATGCCGCACGTGCATCAAGACATAATGGTACCATAGGATGTCATGACATGACTGTGCTCTGTAGAACTCTGTTTGTAACAGAGTAACACATAGTCTGAACCAGAGCTGAGCTAGAAACACGATAGGCCCAAATCAAATTCTGAGGGACAGTTTTTCCTTTGTTCTATTTCCAGCCCTACTTGAAGAAATCCACACTTGCATAATTGCATTATTGAACTAAAGTGAATCATTATTGAACATGCAGCTGGCAAAAGTGCCTTTCAAAAATGTAAGGTCTGTGTGAGCTGGTGGGGAAAGACAAGGTCTTTTCGCAGGCACCAACATGTAGAGTGATGCCTGCCAAAGCATGTAAAACTGAAGTAAGGACGGAAGATTGGCAACATTGGAGTAAGCTGCATCCTATTCTCCTTTCTGGGCCTGATCTGCCCACATGGATTAACTTGGATTTGCATCAGTGTTACCACTGGTACAGGTTTTCCCAATAGTGTCTGTTGGGGCTTATCACGTGACAAGACGACAAATGTTCCCTTAACCTATGGTGATCTTCGCAGCCACCCACTGCAGCAGGAGAACTTAGTTAGGACTCAGCTGGTAATCACAAGGACATTTAGGCCAACAAAAGAACAGAGGGATCAACCTTCTGAAAGTTTCACTAAATCTTATGTGAATCCAATTTCCTTGTCAACTTATATATTCAAAATTAGCTACATTAGCACTTCTCAATGCATGTACCACTTTCTATAGTCCCCCTATGGGGAGTTATCTCTAGGAGTAATTGGGAATGTCATCACCAGTTACTTTGGATTGGTAAGAGGATTGGGACAAATAGCTGGTCATTTTCAAGGATGTAAAAAGTGCATGCTAGAGCACTTGTCCCCTGAACTGAGTTCCTTACTTCTGCTTATTAATTGCATTACTGGTGACCCTGGCAAGGATCTGGGGTCCCACATACAGTACACCACCCGACATCACCTCAAGTACCAACAGTGGTAAAAGTACAACTGGTTGAGAAACACTGAGCTATATACAGTGCAATCCTATTAGTGTCTACTCAGAAGTAAGTTCCATTCAGTTCAATGGGGCTTACTCACAGGAAAGTGCTCTTAGGATTGCAACCATAGAATCATAGAGTTGGAAGGGACCTAGTAAGTCAGCTAGACCAACCCCCTGCCTGCAGCAGGAAATTCTCCTAGAGCATCTCTGACAGGTGCTTGTCGAACCTCTGCCTGAAGATCTCCAGTGAGGGAGAGTCCGCCACCTCACTTGGCGATCTGATCTACTGCCGAACCGCCCTCACCGTCAGGAATTTTTCCAGATATCCAACTGGAATCTCCTTTCTTGTAGTTTGTATCCATTGGTTCTAGTTCTTCTTTCAGAAGCAGCAGAAGAACAAATGAGCTCCTCCCTCCATCTTCAGGTGTCTGGAGAGGGCAATCATGTCTCCCCTCAGCCTCCTCTTCTCCAGGCTGAACATCACAAGTTCCCCAAACCTTTCCTCGTAGGGCTTCCCTTCCATCCCACTGACCATCCTTACTGTTGCTCTCCTCTGGACTTGCTCCAGTTTGGCTGCATCTTTCTTAAAGTGAGGTGCCCAGAACTGAAGACAGTACTCCAGGTGAGGTCTAACCAATGCAGAATAAAGAGGAACTAGAACTTCTCGCGACTTGGAAGCTACAGTCCTCTTAATGCAGCCTAAAATGGCATTTGCCTTCTTTGCAGACACATGACACTGCTGACTCATGTTCAGCTTGTGATCCACGGCTACTCCATGGTCCCACTCATATGTTGTGCTGCCAAGCATCCCCCATTTTATACCTGTATTTTTGGTTTTTATTGCCCAAGTGTAGAACCTTGCACTTCTCCCTGTTGAAGTTCATTCTATTTGTTACAGACCAGTATTCCAGTTTATCCAGATCCTCCTGGAGGTTTCTCCTGTCTTCTGTTGTGTTTGCTACTCCTCCCAGCTTGGTGTCATCCGCAAATTTGATCAGGTTCCCCCGTATCCCTTCCTCCAAGTCATTGATGAAAATGTTAAAGAGAAACGGGCACAAGACAGAGCCCTGGGGCACCCCACTCGAAACCGACCTCCAGGTTGACACAGGACCATTTACAAAAACCCTTTGAGTACAGCCGTCGAGCCAGTTGTGGATCTACCTGACAATTGCCTCGTCTAAGCCCATATTTTTCCAACTTCCCAATTAAAATGTCATCCACAGCATTGCCACTGTCCAGTAAGCTTGTAACCCGATCAAAAAAGGAGATCGGATTTGTCTGGCAAGATTTATTCTTGGTAAATCCATGCCGGGTTCTTTTGATCACAGAGTACCTGTCTAGATGTGCACAAATTGTGTGTTTTATTATTTGTTCTAATATCTTGTCCGGGATTGAAGTCAAACTGACTGGTCTATAATTTCCCAGGTCTTCTTTTTTTCCCTTCTTAAAGATCGGGACTACATTCGCCCTCTTCCAGTCCAGTGTCGCTTCTCCACTCCTCAAGGATTTCTCAAAGATGATCAACAGAGGCTCTGCAAGGACATCTGCCAGTTCCTTAAGAACTCTAGGATGCAGCTCATATGGTCCAAATGACTTGAATTCATTTAGGCCAGCTAAGTGGTCTCAAACCAATTCTCTGTCAATCATAATCTGCTATTCTGCTCCATCCATGTTTCCATGACCTCTTTGGGGATGCAAGCATATCCCCGCATCAGCCAATGATCCTGAACCCCCATTTGCACAGCCCTCCCTCCGAGAACAGTGAGGACACAAAGTAGGAGTTGAGCAGCTCTGCCTTTTCCTGGTTTCCAGACACCTGCTGTCCATCTTTGTCCAGGAGCAGCCCCATTCCCTCGCCTCTCCTCCTGTTCCTTTGGGCATATCTAAAGTTCTATTTGTTATCCTTGACTCCCCTGGCCAGCCCCAGCTCATACTGAGCTTTAGCATTCCTGACCTGCTCCCTACAAGACCAGGTTATCTGCCTATACTCCTCCCTGGTGATCTTTACAGTCTTCCATTCCCTATACTTCTCTTTCTTTAACTTCAGCTGATCCTCCAGTTGTTTGTGGAGCCAACCTGGTTTTTTCAGGTTTTCCCCCCTTTCTTTTTCATAAGAATTGTTTGACTGTGCTTGCAGAAGCTGCTTCTTAAGAAGCTCCCACCCATCTTGGGCCCCTTTTCCTGTTAGTTCATCAACCCATGGGATCCCACCTAAGACTCCTCAAATTGTATTGAAATCAGCCTTCCTGAAATCCAATATATAGGGTTCACTGTGCACTCTTTTTGTTTCCCACAATATTCTAAATTCTAGCATCTCATGATCGCTTTCCCCTAAAGTTCCTACTACATTGACCTGGTCAATCATTTCCTCACGATTAGTTAGGATCAGGTCATGGATGGCCCCTCCCCTTGTCGTTTCCTCCACCTTGACCATGAAGTTATCTTCAAGGCCCATTCGGAATTACCCAAATGCACTCCACCGGGATATCCAGACCAGTTTCCTGGATTTCAGAGCAGATATATATGTTCTTGACATATAATGCTACTCTGCCTCCTCTTTTGCCTCTTCTGTTCCTCTGGAACAGCTGATAGCCTTCCAATTGTGAGTTCCAGTCATGGAAGTCATTCCACAAGTTTGTTATTCTTATCAAATCAAATTTACCCTCACTTGCTAAAAGTTCTAGCTCATCTTGTTTATTTCCCAGGCTCTGTGCATTTGTGTAAATGCAACATAAGCCCTGGAGGTTGCGTTTTCCCCTGTTGCGTTTCCCCGTTTTTAAGGGTTTTCCCCTGTTTTCTAAAGGTTTTTGGTTGCGTTTCCCCCCTGTTGTGTTCCCCCCGTTCTTTAAAGACAGGCCCCTTGAAAGATCCTTCTGCCCCATTGGATAAATGCCAAGTGATATGGCACCATTGGACAATATGCCATGAGATATGCAGGCCTGAACTGGTTAGGATTGCGCCTTCATAAAGTTTGCCTATGCCTAAATGCACAAAATGGCTCAGTTTCACTTTCCATGCACTTACATTTTGTTTTCTGTTGTTTTTTTCCTAATTTGTTGGCCATAACTTTTGATAGAATGGAGATTTAACTCGTTTTCCTTACTGTATTCTGTTGTACATTACATATATATATATATAGAGAGAGAGAGAGAGAGAGAGAGAGAGAGAGAGAGAGAGAGAGAGAGAGAGAGAGAGATTCCTAACCAGTTATTTAGATCATTACTGGTGTCATGCATACCCAGTGCACATGTCACCTGGTGCAGGCTATACCCCTTATGCCCCCTAGAAATGCCACTGCTTCTAAGTTTATCCCTCCTTTGAATAATATTGTTTGCAATTTCTCATTTTTTGAAAATGCCAACTTCCTTTGGGATATAACACAAGGCAATAGGCAAAGGTCCCTAACAGTGCAATCCCTGTGCTGGAGTTACAGTAGTTTGGAGAATCTGAGGCACTGCACTCTGCATTTTATAAAAAGAAAGAAACAATGACTAGTCTTCGGTATAACAGTGAATTACAAAAAACAAAAAATGATTGTGTATTCCAGTCACAGATTCTGGAGCATAGCAATGTTTTTGATGATTATAAAAGTAATCTTTTTTAAAATTAATGTGCTTGCCAAGTCCCTACTCTAGTAGAAAAAGCAGCTGCCTTCTCACAACTACATGCATATTCTTCCCTTTTGAAGAAAATCTTGTTTATTAACAGTAATCTATTTTTCATAGAATAACAATTTGTCAGATAATAGAATAAAAACACAGCTTGCCTTTCATATGTGTGCTGCATTTTGAAAAGACAGATGTAATTGAGACTATTCATGTGGAGGGCATAGCTTCAAAGTGCTTTGTGTCATTTATAACCCTCACACTTAACAAAACCTCCGCATCAAAGAGCAAACTTAACCTAGATGTAAACTGTAAACATGGGCAAAGAGACACATTTTAAAGGGATATTTTCTTTTTATTTAATGGGGTGGGTGTGCACGAGAGGAACCGTTCCTCTTTATCCCAACTATGGTGTATTTTCATTGGCTGTTGCTGGTATCTCTTTTGCACCTTTTTTCTTGCCTGTGAGCCTTCGGGAACAGAGGGGCAGAGGATGATTTATTGATTTATGTATTTTGCTATATAAATTACTTTTCATTGATAAGTGGTACAGAACATTATTATTGATAAGTAGTACAGAACAGAATGCTATCTGGAGTCATAGAAGATGTTGCCCTCCTTCCCTCCTCAACAACAGAGGAGGGCAACAACAGCATCCCTCAACAACAGAATCAAATTTAATTAAGTTAAAAAAATTGTGGCCCTTATTGGTTAGGGTACCTGTGACGGGGCATTATTTCCCTGTTAAATATAAGAGGAGCATCACTTAGAGGTGGATGTATACCCAGTTAGCATGGGAAACTTGTATTATGAAATATGTATATGGAAAAGAGATGATTCATATTAACATCTTGTTAGTTCCATAGTTTCAGAATTTAATCTCATTAGCTCTCAGAGCAATCAGTCTCATGGGAAGGTTTTGAGTTAAGAAAATCCACAATTTGTTTCATAGGATTTTGTGTTTTCATTTTCTGGTTGACTAGACATAATTTTTGATAGAATATAAATATTCCAATGCCGTTTGTTTCCTTGATTCTGCATTAAATTACTTTTCCAATGATATACAACATGGTATTAAAAAAGCAGGCCTCTGTCAGTCTTGGAAGACTATGGTATCGTGCTCTGCGCTGCATACTCTGCATGCGAAGCACGAAAGCCTGGGTTGGATTATTATGGAGGATAGGCTGTTACCCAAGCAGCAAATTCCCCCCTCTCCACTGAATTAGTCCAATGGAAAGACAGAGCCAATACGATTGGATCCAGCTGGCGTCGCAGAGCTGGGCTAAGGACAGGAGCTCACCCTGTCTTGTGGGGCTGACCCAGGTCTCAAACCCTGGCCTGGTGATTAACAGGCACAGCGTCTTAGCCACTTGTGTCACCCACTCATTCATACATACCCATTTTTCACAATTTAATTGCCAATGTCAGGTTCAGTGTCAAGCCCTCCCCCGTGTTCCCTGTAACACCTAGCTGTGCCACTGCTGCTAGCCATGACAGATTCCAGGGTGTAGTACCCATCCTCACTATAAGGTTGAAGAGCCAGCAATGTCCAAAGACATTTCCATGGTCATGTGGCTGGCATGACATGTCACACTGTTACTTTCCCACTTAAGCGGTACCTATTTACCTACTTGTATTTCCATGCTTTCGAACTGCTAGGTTGGCAGGAGCTCACTTGAGTCTCAAACTGCCGACCTGCTTGCCTTCAAATTGACAAGGACAGCCACAACTTCTGAGCCACCATAACTTCCACTTCTGGTTTAATCATGATGGCAGCTTTCACAATTTTCAACCTTGAAGAGGTTGAAATTAGGAGTAAAAATTAGATGTGATATTGTAAAAATGAACTTCTAAGCTTTATGCATTTAACTTTCTCCTGTCTAACAGATATTTCTACTGTACTCAAAAAGCCATAACATTAAGACCCTTAATCCCAGGGATATATTTAAATTGAACAGCAGCTGCTGAATTTAGGTATAGACAGAATATAGCAGAATATATTTTTAAGAGGAAAAATGTGTTTTTATGTCAAAGAACAGAATACATAAAAATATCAATAAAAACAAAATAAGATTATGCAATGCAAAAAATATAATTCATGTCCTTGTTCGTCAACTGTTAAGGGACACATATTCTATAGCTACAGTGATTTCCAAACTATAATAAAAATTCCTCACAGGCTCAAGGCAAAAAGATTTTCTCCAGATAAAAATTTATAAGCTTTATTTTTTTCAGAGCAGGGAATATAACGAATGAAATATGACAGGCAAACCTATACAACTGTGAGTCATGATTACATTACTTTTTACAATAAAGCAATTCAGTTCAAAGGCCATACTTTTTAAAAAACAAACAAACCACCAATTACAGTTCTTTTTAACTTCCATAGCTCAGTGCCAGTAGCTTACAACACAAGAGACTTTCTAGATTTCACAATACTATTGTATTTTGGTTTACGAGCATACTTTGCTCTGGAATAATGCCTGTAATCCAAAACACTGACAATTGTAATCTGGAAACTCTGACAATTCGTTCCACAACCCAAAATATTCATATAAAAATGATACAAATACTGTAATATAATACAAAAAATACAGAAAAATAAAACAAATTAACCCGCACTTGGTCTCTCAAGCTGCAATCTGACCCCTTTCACAGGAATGAGCCACACTTATAGGGCTTAGTGTAATAGGGCTTACTTTAGAGTAAACATGCAAGACTAGGTGTTTCAGTCTCCTTTCCACTGTCCCCCTTACACAGGCGTGAGCCCCAGAAGTTATAATTGGGCTTACTTCAGAGTAGTGAAACAAGGCTCGGTCTCTCAGGCTCCTTTCCCTTGCCCCCTTTACACAGGAGTGGGTCCCATTGATTATAAGTGGGTTTACTTTAGAGTAGACATGTGTGGCTAGGTCTCTCAGGCTCCTTACCACTGTCCCCTTACATAGGAGTGAGCCACCTTGACTTTAATAGACTTACTTCAGAGTAGACATGCATAGGCTAGTCTCTCAGGAGAGGTTGAGCAGGTGATGGCGGAGCACCCAAATCTGCCGTTTCCCAGCTGAGAGTATTTATTTTTTTGCTTATCTTGCAAGATAAAATTTATTAGAAACTAGTGAAAACGTACCCGCATTGTGGGAGTAAAATTCCTCCTTATGATATCCCCTCTATGTGCATCCACTCCCATGTGCACCCACCTGCATGCGCTACATCCTCCATGCGCATCAACACCCCATGGGCATCAAACCCCCATGCATATGAAACCCCATGCACATCGACCCCCAATATGCAACATCCCCCATGCGCATCATCCCCCCATGCGTAACATCCCCCATGTGCATCAACCCCCAATGTGTATCATCCCCCCTATGCACAACATCCCTCCATGCAACTACATCAAATCCCCATGCGCATCAAACCCCTTTGTGCAACATCCCCCATGCACAACATCCCCCATGCGCATCACCTCCTCATGCACAACATCCCCCAGGCACATCAACCCCCATGCACAAAATCCCCCAGTGAGCATCAACTCCCCAATGTGCATCACCTTCCATGCACAGCATCCTCCTCAGTGCAACCCCTCTCTCAGAAACACCCCCCACCCGTGCACTAGGCACTGAGCACCAAATTGGCTGGATGTTGGTCAAAAACACGTTGACCCCTTTTCAGCCTCTTAAGGGTTAAATTTCTCAACATTGGTTCTTGGTGGGTGTTGATGTCACAGAAGGAACACCCTCCCCAAATTTCATGCTTCAAGGACTGGGGGTTGAGACAAGGCTGTGATCAGTCAGGGATTCTCAATGTAAAGTATAGGGAGGAAAACATGTTGTGCCACATTTCACCCCCTTCTGGTTGGAATTTCCAAAAACCAATTCTTAGTGGGTGCCTCCGTCACAGAAGGAACACACTTCCCAAATGTCATGCTTCTAGGCCCAGCAGTTTTGGCTGGGTGTTGATGAGTGAGTGAGTGAATGATTTTTCAGTTATATATACAGTGCTGCCTCACATAGTAAGTTTAATTCGTTCTGGAAGCATGCTTGTTATGTGAAATTCTCTTTATGTGAAGTGGATTTAGGGCTTTGAAATGTCATAACGAATAGCCAATTTGGCTTGGAACTAAAAGAAAGCCAGTGTAGCTGCTAGAGCAGTGGAGTGACAGAGTCAAACTGCCAAACTCCAGCAACTACCTAAGCTGCCACGTTCTGTATTATCTGTAACTTCTGAACTATTTTCAAGGGAACCCCATGTACAGCATGTTACAATAATCTAATCTTGATGTCACCAAAGTATGGGCCACGGTGGCCAAATCCAATTGAGAAAGGTATGGATGCAGCTGGTTCACCGACCAAAACTGAGCAAGGGGGTTCTGGCTGCAACTGATACCTGGGCACCCAGGAGCAGCTGTGAATCCAGGATAACCCCTAAGCTGCAAACCTGCTCTTTCAGGGGAGTGCAATCCCATTCAGAGTAGAGTGATAGTCCAGAACCTGCATCATGGACTTCTGAACCAGGAAGACCTCTGTCTTGTCAGGATTTAATCTCAGCTTGTTCAAATCATCTAGATTCCAACTGCCTCTAGGTAGCGAAAGCTGAGTTTCATTTGCTCACATATATATTATATGCGCATCACATATAAAAAGTACACATATATCTGGGAGGGGGCAGATCAGGAGGCTTCATAGAGAGAGGGATGTAAATCAGCTTACTCCTCTGTAACAGCCCAATCCAGAGTAGCACATTGGTTGCCCTATCTAGCACTAGGGTGGAGCAACTGTAAGATGCTCCACCTTAGTTACTCTGCAAAAGGCTTAAGGGCAGCCTAATGCAACATACCCCCAAATCCGGAGTAACTGTGGGAGCACGTAATAGACTTTACCTGCACCCGTAGTTACTGCACCACCTAGTGAAAGCCTATGGGAAATTCATAATGGAATCCAGAATAAGTTGTTCTTACACACTGGAGCAAGGACTCCCTGTAGTTGCTCTGGATTTTGCCCATAGGGTGCCCAAAGAGAGGTGGACCTGCTCTGCCCTAACTGGGGCAGCCTAGGCTGTTCAGGAGAGGCATGTTGAGGGCATGTTTAGCATTGCGTAGGGCAGAGCAGTTTGTATCCAGAGCCTGTTTCCAAGGCAGAAATTCCCTCTTCCAGCCCCTCAGTTATACCACTTCAGGAGCAGATATAGTAATGAGTAGACCCATAGGGGTCCATGATAAGGCCTGAGGAAGAATGGCAATGTTGACCAAAAATCTGAGTTCTTGGCCAGCCCAGCTACAACCCCTGCCTCTCAACCTCAGGATATGGAACAACTACGGCAGCCCACTAACCTGGGGATATAGCAGGCCATTCCAAGCATCCACCCTCTGCTAGAGGTACTGCAGCTGTAAATGGTTGTCAGGAAATTCTGGGCATCCTTATAAGGCAGGCACCACAGCTGTTCCTTGTTCAGTGTGATCTGAGGAGGTCTCCTCAAGAGCAAGCCCTCCTTAGGTGTCACTGACTTTGTGTCTACTTAGCATGCTCTGGAGAAGCTAGGGAAGCCCAGACTTCCTGACTTTCTAGATGCAGCATAACTTTCTGCTCTGGATACAGAATAGTTGGGGCAACCCAGCTAGGGCTCTCCTCACTGGCCTTACTCTGGATTGTGCCCTAAGTTCCTCAGTGGGTTTCATTAGATCTGTGCCATTCCTTTAACTGCAGAAGTCCAAGGAAGGAAAGAGAACAGGGAGGCTGCCAAAAAGAGAATGTGTCAAAAACTTGAAATGTTATTACTAGTGATTTATGTTAACCATAGACTAGAATATAAACCATGGGCTTTATCTTCAGACATGCAACAGACAGTTTGAAGTTCCAAGTATGATTTTGTGTTCTGCTACTGTTTTCTATCTTAACCTAAATTCAGCTTCTGCTCTTCAGCTCAGTACTAAGAGCACAAGCCTAACCATGTTTACTCAAAAGTAAACCCCATTATGTTTAATGGGTCTTACTCCAAGGAAAGTGTCTAGGATTGCAGCCTTAACTTCATACATTCACCCTGATTTTCAAGTTTGACAGCTCCTGGCAGTGGAAGCGATAAACCATAATTATGGTCTGTCAATTCAAAAGCAGCACATTAAGCTATTTCCAACACCGAATATGTTTTGAAAGCATGTCTCACCAAGCCCAGCAAGTAAAAAAACAAATATTAAATACCCAAAGTGTTAAATAAGAATAAAAAACCATGTCTATTACTAAACTGTATACAGTTCATGATCTAACTTCCTACCTAAAAATCCTAATCCAATCTAGAAGGCAAAAGAGGTTGCTGTTGCTGCTTCATTTTGTGTTTTCTGTTCCATTTAAAGCAACAAACTTACAAACGTGAAGGGAAGAAGGAAAGTAAACTTGGGTAACTATCATGGTTTGCAAGGAATAAAACAGGCAGGAACAATCAAAGCAACCAAGAGCTACCTGTATTTGCATTTGCCAGTAATAAAAAAAGACAGCACTTGTTTCATCAGCTTCTAGGAATATATCAGGAAGAGTTGCCTCTCCAGGTGCGACTATAATCATGTTTGTCTTTCAATTAAATAAAAAAATATAGCTGGCTTCCATTCAAAAAATAGATGGACACTTCCATCAGCAAGCTCTGGAGAGCAGCAAGGCTAGGTGCTTCTCTTTCTCTCTCTCTCTCTCTCTCTCTCTCTCTTTTAAAAAGCCATGCAAAAAACAGGGAGTCTGCACAACCACCCCATAAAGCATGTGGAGGAGCAGTTTCTCTGTTGCTTCAGGGAGCTTCTTCTACTCCAAGTAGATGAAGAAGGACAGTAGCTCTGATACCTCTCATAACAAGCACCTCACATAACAAGCGTTTCACACAAAAGATATCCATTTCCAAGAAATCTTGCTTCACACAACAAGTTCCGCTTCACTTAACAAACAAGCGCGCTATGGGCATGCATGCTATGCAGCCCTGATGCTCTGTGCGGAGACTCTTTTAAAGGGCTGCCGGCTGCCAGCGCTGCTGCCTCTAACTGCCCCCAACTTGGGGGCAGTTGCCTGAGGGTGCCAGAGGCAGCTGCCCCTAATTACCACCGAGTGCCCCCACTGGCCACTTTGAACCTCCAGCAGTAGCCCAGGTAAGCCTCCCAGGAAAGTATCTTTGATTGCAGCCTCCTAACCATGTCTACCCAGAAGTAAGCCCCCATTGTGTTAAATGGGGCTTACTCCCAGGAAAGTATCTTTAGGATTGCAGCCTAAGTAGACTTCACAGGATCATGCACATTGAATGCATGTTTTGTCATCATTTTTACATACAGTTAATATTTTTATATGAATATTTTTTGGGTTGTAGAACCAATCGTCTGAGTTTCCATTAATTCTCACGGGAAAATCCGCTTCACTTAAAGAGCATGCCCCCAGAACGAATTAAGCTCTTTATGTGAGGCACTACAGTAAGTTAAAAACACTTGGGGGAGAAGAATGTGTATTTCAGAAACTGAACTTAAGAGAAAGAGGGAGGGTGGAATTCTAACCAATTTACACCAGCACAACTCATCCATGTCCCTGTTCTGTTCCCATGGTGGTGTGTGGCACCATTTTGTTTTATATGTTTGTACTCTATACGAAAAAACTTGTTTCTGTTTCAAAATCTTAAAGTGTCTTTATGACTAATATCTCATTATCATCTCATTACCCCTGCTAACTGGGCAAGTGGCACACTTTCAAGTGGGTGCTCTTCTTTTATTTAACAGGGAAAAAGTAACTGGCCCTCCTCACCCTAGCAATGTTTATTATAGTGGCTTCTGCTAGTGTTCATTTGCATCTTAGACTGTGGCTGAAATCCTAAGAACACTTTCCTGGGAGTAAGCTCCATTACAGTCAGTGGGGCTTACTTCAGAATAGACACGCATAGGATCGTAGCCCGTGTGTCATTTTGGAACAGGGAGCCATTGGCCATTAGTTTTTTCATTTTCTATGTAAACTGCTTTGTGAACATTTTGTTGAAAAGCAGTAACTAAATACTGTTGATTATCAGGTGGTTTGATAATCAAATGCTAGCATTAATCCTTACTTAAAACTATAAAGGCATAAAGATGCCCCCCCAAGTTATACTGCAGGTTATGACAGACTTCAGAGTGCAGTGCTCATCCCAATTTCTAAGCTGACGAGCCAGAGCTGTCTGAAGATGTCTCCATGGTCATTTTATGGCCACAGTCATGGCTGCCATGACTAAATGCCAAGGTGCATAGAACACTGTTACCTTCCCATCCATGTGGTACCTATTTACGATATAAACTTGCATTTACACACTTTCATACTGTTAGGTTGGCAGGAGATGGGCAAGGGAAGGGAGCTCACTCTGTCTTGTAGCACCTCACTCCGTCTTGTAGCACCTCAGTCTCAAACCCCAGGCTGCTGGTTGAAAGGCACAGCATCTTAACCACTGAGCTTCTAGAGCAGCGTTTCTCAAAGTGGGGTCGCCTAGAGCTTTCCTGGGGGTCGCCTAAGACCTCTGGTGCAGGGGGCCAGGTCAGGCTTGCCAGACCTCCTCAGGGCCCAATCCTATGCATGCCTACTCTGAAATAAATCCCATTGTGTTGAATGTGTGCATAGAACACTCATTTCATTTGTAACTATGAAAATACATCCTGCGTATCGGATATTTACGATTCATAACAGTAGCAAAATTACAGTTATAAAGTAGCAACGAAAATAATTTTGTGGTTGGGGTCCCCACAACATGAGGAACTTATAAAGGGGTCACGGCGTTAGGAAGATTGAGAACCACTGCTCTAGAGCCCTGGATTTAAATGCTACTCTACAGTCTTTCTAATCTAGTAAGGAAACATTTGCTCGATACAATAAAAGATGGTTAGGGCTGCAATCCTAAGAGCACTTTCCTGTGAGTAAGCCCCACTGAATTCAATGGAACATACTTCTGAGTAGACATGAATAGGATTGCACTGTAAGGCACTTAAACCACCATGCCAAATCAGATTTCACAAATGCTATTATATCTACAGACCACACCTGAAGCTCAAGGGACTTTAAATCAATCAGCATGTTGAAGTGATCTGGGTTAGTTGTAATTTTTTAAAATTAGCTGCAGAAGGTCAAAGGTTACATTTAGGCAACAATGTAAAGATATGTTTAACATAGGGTGCAGTCCAGAGTAACTATGGGGAATCCTTGTTCTGACATAAGAACAATTTACTCTGGATTGCAATATGAATTTCCCATAGGTTTTCACAAGGTGGTGTCATAACTTACGTTGACGTAAATATCTCTTACATGCTCCCGTAGTTACTCTGGGTCATAGGGATAGTTTTACTTGTATCTGGGGTGTTCATAGATAGCTAGTCCCAAGGGTATCACTAGAAGGATGTCATCACCAGGTGTCATGCCTGGTGAGGGTGATGCACACTGAGGGGCTGTAGCCCCCCCAAAATTCTGACTTTGTGACAATGCATAGTATCCCATCATGTCAGATGTCATTGAATGCGTATTGAAGGCTGTAATCCTTACCACACTTTCTTGGCAGTAAGTACTATTGAACACAATGGGACTTACTTCTGAGTAGACATGCTTAAGATTGCACTATAAGAGCAGAATCCAATAGCTCCTTCCTATCAAAAGTTATTGGCAAAAAGGCTAAAATTAACCTTTGAACTCTCTGGAAAAGTGAATGTGCCCTGTATTGTGGCTTTATGTGTGTGTAGGTGAACTTGCCATTGTCCACTGGAAAGGCCAGATTGAGAGGAATCCAGAATGGTCCTGATCCAATGAATGCAGCCCTACAAATCACCCCAAAAGCAAGTCTCTGATAATTGCATTTATCTCTATGGGAAGTGAAATGGAGTCATATCATGCCTTTACTCGTCAGTAGGCGAACTTGCCTTGCATCATTAGAAAGGGCAGACTGAGCAGATACAATGAATACTGCCATCACCAGTCATCCCAAAAGGAAGCACTGCAAGCTGCACTGCAAACTCCACTGCGTTAAACCTTTTTGAAAGTCAAACTGCACAGCTGCTTTTATTTGTGAAGTAGCAAGAATGCCTTGACTGGTGTGGAAGGTCAGTGCAGGGACATGCAGGCTTCCAAAATGGTCCTGATCCTGTGCACCTGGAGCTCTGCAAATGTTCCACAAGGTAGCCTCCCTCCCTGCCCCACTGGCTTCAGCAGAGATAAAGTGAATATAAACACATTTTTAAACTTGTAAATCCAGATGATAGTCCAAACACCTCTTCCCCTTCCTCCAGCCTTATTTCCTTTCCTCATTCCTTTGGGGTGTCAATGCTTTTTGGGGGAGCAATTTAAACCTATTTTGATTTTTTTTGTGGGGGAGGGGAATATCAGTCTAGCTTAAATAAAATGTGCTGGATTTAAAACTGATTTAATACCAAATCATACTGAACTGGTTTATATACAAGAAATTACTCTGAACTGGGCAGTAGGTAGGACTAAAAATCTTACTTGATTTTTTTTGGGGGGGGGATTTAAGTTATTCTTTGGTTTGCTTCAATGTATTGACAATTATTTATTTATTTATTTAAATTTGCTAGTTTATGTGACTTCCAAACATTACATCACTTCTAAAAGGGGGTCCCAAGCTAAAGTTTGGGAATTCCTGCAATTAGGTGATAAAAAGGTGGCATCCTTGAGGTGGTGACAAAATGACCAAAGTGGCTAGTGACCAAAATGGCTAAAATCATGGTTTTAAAAAATAATGTTTTAGGAAAAATATTATGTTATAAATGTTGGATGTGTAATTTACAGCAGAATGCAATGAAACAATCCACTTTGAAACTTCCGTAATCTTTTAAAATGTGTTGCCAAAAAACAAGCAGAAGTGGGACAATGGCACAGGCACATAACATGCTCACCACACCACCCAGGCTGTTGCCTCGCCCACTGCATGGGGTGATGTTCTCACCTCCTGCACTCGGTAGCACAAACCCTACTGATGCCTCTGGCTAGTCCCCAGTAGCATAGGTTATGAAATCTGGTTATTATTATGCACAAATGCTGCATAATATTTTTTCACATCTGAATTGCATAAATTTAAATACATTTAATTAAATGTGAATTGAATTAGAATGTCTTATTAAATTCTATAATTAATTACTTAAATTATTAAAAAATAATAATAATAGCCAGCATCTAATCTTCATAGGCTGGAATCCAAAAATGTACAGTAAAATAACTTCTCTACCTGTGAGCCACAAGTCTCCCTCCTTTTCCACTGTACACCTCCACACTGCATCTCTTGTATAAACTCCTTCCAACTCCCTGGGACACACACAGAGTTCTATGTTAATAATATTGCACCATAGTATGCCTGGTATTTTTTGTTTTGTGAAAGTTTTCCAAGTTATCTAAGAATGTATACATTCTTGGATAATGTATACATGTACATGAATGTACTCATATATAAAATTTGCAAATTTATCTGCTACAGAAATAACAGCAGAATTTCTATAACAGGAAATATTCCCCCTTTAAGAACCAAAACAAACAGCTTCTCCTCACTTCCCTGGCTCTAACAATGATATGTTTATCAACTCTAAAGCTGATATGTTTATGGACAACTCTCTCTAACACTTAAAATTCTAACATTAATCATTATAAAGTAGTTGTTTATCTTAAACACACACACACAAAAACACCACATTTTCTCCACAGAGATTTGACCAATTTAATAAATCAGCACATTAAGAAAATAAAACTTTACCCTTTCTTCAGTGGTTACAGCAGGGCAAGTGTTAATTAGAAGTAAATTAGAGCTCCTTTCACAATCTGCATTCTCTTCTTTGCACGTGCATAGCAATTTGTCTAACCATTTAAAAATGCCAGGCATGTTATAGGGTCTAGTGCAGACAGACAGCAAATCCTCCACACATCACACTTCTTTTGTTGTATTTGTGACCTCTAAATAGATAGTATTTCAGCAATTATAATTCTGTGACAACCATGTCAGCTGCCTGGCAACTGCCGAATAGATATTAACTTTCATTTGATGCTGAAGGTCTCCTATTGACACAACACCAGGTCAAATTGCTTCAATGGTTTGGAAAGTTGGCCTAGAAACCCTCAAAGTTTTAGACTGAAGACTCACAATAAATGCATTCAATTCACCAAAGAATTTTCCTATCTTTGGAATTCTAAGTTTCATGTTCAGAAGCAGCAGTGAAGATATTTAAAATGATCTTTAGCAAGTTCAGGTTTTGAGAAATTATCAATATTTACTCGAATCTAATGCATCATCAAATCTAATGCACATCCCAATTTTAAAAGACTGGAGATAAAAAAATGTTTATTGAGTCCTTCGCGTGACAATCCCTTTAATACTTCTATTGACAAGAGCAGCAGTAAAATAAAAACACCAAAAAGATAGAAGCTGTTTTGAATTAACATGAGTAAAAGCAGATCAAGAAGTCCAGGTTCACTAAACAAAGTAAAATAGTCTTTACATAGAATACATTACATATCCAAGGTTGTATCTCTTGCTTTGCAGACCGTTAGTGATACAATACATGCAACTAAGGCTGCAATCCTAAAGACACTTTCCTGGGAGTAAGACCCATTGAACATAATGGGGCTTACATTTGAGTAGACATGGTTAGGATTGTGCTCTATATCATGGTAGAGAATTACTTCTCCCAAGGCTCAGGCCTTCTCTGGAACATCCAGGGCTTCACCTGGCTTCTAGGGCTTAGGAGGCCTTACAAGCCTCTCTGAGCCTCACACTGAACCACACATGACAGAGTAAGCTGTCTGCTCACAGAGCCTGCACAGAACTGTTACAAAATTTTCTAGCCCTTTAATTCTTCACATGATCTCTTTTAATCTATAATTGCAGAGACGGCATCATTTCATTTTCCCTCTAACACTGCAAAAGCCAAATGCACTAAAATGTTGCATGCATATAGTTCATGCTGCAAAAATGCCAAGTGCAAGTTTCTATAATGCCTGACAATGTTTCCTGGAAATTGTGCAGCAGGTGCAAAATTTAATTTTAATGCATACATACGAGTTATATGACAATAATAATATGACAATGGATTTATGTTATAATTTTAAACTAATGGCACTACTTTATACAACAATGGGTTTATGTTACATTTTAATTATAATATAGTAAAATGTTAAGCTAAATATTGACCTATACTTATATTCAAAATACCATATTTATTCAAATCTAATGTGCAATCTAATCTAATATGCACCCCAATTTTGGAGTCTAAAGCTGCAATCCTATACACACTTTCCTCAAAGTAAGCCCTTTGGAACACAATAGAACTTATTTCAGAGTAGACATGCTTAGGATTGCACCCTAAATTGGGCTGGAAAAGATGTTTGTTAGATTCGAGTAAAAGAGCTATCTCATCTGAGCAGCATGTTGACCTGACAATGAGCAACTTCCCTAGGATTAGCTGTCACTTGAGTGATTAGACATGCTTTAAAAAGAAAATCAACAACAGGCTGACAAACAAACAAAAAATGTCTTCTGAACTTATAGAACAGGCAAATAGCATTTATTTGAAAATGCTGTTTGAATTTTAAAATGACACCTTCACACCATAACCCCATTTGCAAGACTGAGTCAATATATGATGCATTCATACACGATCACCACTGGATATTTACTTACAAAAGATTTATTCAGGGTGCCTGCAACAACTAATGGAGTTTGGAATCCATTGAGTTATCACTGGAATCTAATGGAGCTATCACTGGAAACTAATGGGGTTATCACTGGAATCACAAAGTACTCACCCATAGAAGATATCTGTATACAGTGGCACCTCACATAACAAAAGCCTCACATAAAATATGTTCCACGTAACAAACAAAAATTTCCCTAGAATGCATTCATACGTAATAAACTGTGATTCATGTAACAAACACACTCGTTGGCAGTTGGGGGCAGACGTGCTGACCGGCAGCCCTTTTAAAAAGTGTCAGGGCTGCCTAGCGCGCCAGCCCATAGCGAAAGCAACACTTCTGCGCTGTTCCTCCTATGTCTGGGTGTCCACTGGGCAGAGGGAGAGAAGAGCAGTGGAGAAGAGGGAAGGAGCTCAGGGCTAGCCAGAAGGGAGCAGGGGAGAGAGAGGCTCAGGATAAAGAGGATGAGAAAGTGGGGAGACACTTTGAAAGTGTCTTGGATTGCAGCCTCCTAACCATTTTAAATGGGGCTTACTCCCATGTTTTAAAGAAAAAAAAGCAGGCCTCTGTCAGTCTTGAAAGACTATGGTATCATGCTCAGCGCTGCATACGCTGCATGCGAAGCATGAAAGCCTGGGTTGGATTATTATGGAGAATAGGCTGTTACCCAAGCAGCAAATCCCCCCTCTCCATGCCACTGAATTATCCAATGGAAAGGCAGAGCCAATACGATTGGATCCAGCTGGCGTCGCAGAGCTGGGCTAAGGACAGGAGCTTACCCTGTCTTGTGGGGCCAACCTGGGAATCGAACCCTGGCCTGCTGGTTAACAGGGACAGCGACTTAACCGCTTGCGCCACCCACAGCCCACACTCTCATGTTTAACTCCCATGTTAAATGCAGCTTACTCCCAGGAAAGTGTCTTTAGGATTGCAGCCTAAGTAGACTTCATAGGATCATGCACATTGAATGCATATTTTGAATTCAATTCCAGTGTTTTGTCATCATTTTTACATCCAGTTAATATTTTTATATGAATATTTTTTGGGTTGTGGAACCAATCATCTGAGTTTTCATTACTTCCTATGGGAAAATCCGCTTCACGTAAAGAACATTTCACGTAACAAATATGCCTCTGGAACGAATTAAATTTGTTACGTGAGGTACCACTGTATGTTCCTCATAATAAGCTGCAACACTTAACAATATTCCTGTGCTTATGGTCTGTACTACAGCCAAAGTGAAACCACACTTTTTTCTTTCACCCAAGATCACAGTTTGCTACTTTATACATATATTTTGCTTGATATAAAAATAGCAAAATGATGGGACTTATGTACTTGTATTGAGTAATAAAACTCAGTATTGAACAGTGGAATGCATTGCTTCTACAAATCAAATAATTACTGTTCAAATTTTAAACATGTCAAACACCTTGATTAAGATAAAAACATTAAGCCTACAACAAAACGATAACACAAAAAGCTTTCATGTCAGAAAGTCCTGGTGCTATAAGATTCCTTTAAATAATCAATGTGTAGAAAATGGCCCTGATCCAGTTTCTTCCTGCAAATAAATTGCATGAATTGTAAAATAAAATTACAATCTAGGGGATGGGTGGACAAACCCAGGCCTGATGGCCATTTGCAGCCTGTACAGAGCTCCACTGTAGGCTTCAGGGAGCCCACATTCTCCAATGAGCCTCTGCTCTGTCAAAGACTGTTGGAGCCTGCATTGTCCTGCAACGTCTGGTCACAACATCCACAATTCCAAACTGCAACATGTATTCTCCATGGATTTTGTTTTTCCCCCTGAGCATTATTTTACCTCCTCTCCCCAATTACTTCTGAATAACTTATGTCTTCATGTATTTCTGGCTTGGTCTGTATGTTTTTACTGTGGAAGAGGTATGTGGAAAGCAGTACATACATGTCATGTGGTGCTTCATTCCTGTATTATAGTCTAATTCCAACTCCAATGTAGTCATTTATGTAAATTTATTCAAATTTGAAATGTATATTAATTTTCTTTTTTCCCTAGCTCGACACAGTGATAGAGAGATGATATGACCCTCCTGCCAAAATGTTTCCGACCCCAGGTCTAGAGAATTACCATACTGCAGGCACATGCATGTTGCCTCAAGGTTTCAAGCATGTTCGTTTAGTGAAAACTGATTCAATTTTTCTTTACCAATACTGATTCCTGCATCATTACATAATCTTTGAAATGCCTTTAATAAATTGGGAGTGGGGGCTATTGAAAAACTAAATGTCAAGACCTTCTGGAGGTGCAGAGTAGTTCCTTAGCGTATGGGATTAATGCTTTATAAAGCAAGACATCAATATTCTAAAATGATTTATGAACCATTAACAATTCAATAATAAGAACTTAAGCAAATTCATTCATAGTATTAATAACATCTACCATTTTTCATATAACAGAGTGGATTGTTATCCACAGGACAGTGAAAAATGCAGAGAGATACACATTTGTAAACTTTTCCTTTGCCACAAAATAGCTTTTGTACAGCAAATATGGTTGCAAACGTGTAATTTATTTGTAACCTTTTCAGAACAGAGCCTTCATTTCTCACGGGAACAACTGCAATTGATGATGAAAATGTGTTTCACATTGCTACATTTAAAACAAAACCCTAATCTTTAGTGTCTTTTTATAAGAGACAGGATACCACACTGGGAAATAATTTGTTTTCTTTATCTATCTTTCCCCATAACTTTTCTACTGTAATGTTCAACAAATATTTAAGTGCCAGCATGAAGTGGATTATTGTTAACATGATGCAACGAAATTGCAGAGTGCTAAAGCTTGCAATAAAAATAAGCAGAACGCCCACTGTTAATACTCTGTAGTTAAGTGTATTAGCTGCTTTCAGAAGCATTAACTCCCACTCAAATAGCAACGTTGTTTTGTCCAATCTATTACATTCAGATAGTAAAAAAACACCTGGGGATTCTCTCAAACCTTTATGTCTATGTGAAGCATATTCAATAACAATTGTTTAAACAGAACTGAAAACTGACTATTTACAGGATTTCTTAATTGTGTAAGAAATAAAAAGCTTTGCAAATACACTAAATACTTTTAAGAAATTACATTATTTTAAAGGTTCACAATTATTTTAAGGGGATTCTTCTTTTTTGTTCTTGTCTGCATTTGAAGAATATTGTCTCAGAATCAGTAAGGCAGATACAGAATCATGATCTATATATGGCAAGTATTAACTAAGCAAATGTGGCAAGTATTAACTAAGCAAAAGCAAATTGGAAAGGAAAGGCAGGAATTTCCTTACCTGAAAATGTCCTTTTCTGTGAGGAGAAAAAAAGGGCCACTCAGTATAGACTGGGTTTGCCCCGCCTCTGGAACAGTCAGGGCCGGATCTAAATCTTCTGCCTCCTTCCTGTGCGGGGCACCCCATCCCCAGTCCGGGTACCAGAGCCCAAGGAGAAAGGCAGTGCCACCGCTAAGAGTCCAAAATTCAGAAGACACCGTGCAGCTAAGAGAAAAGAGAACTAGAAAACACAGAATGAGAGAAAACACCAGGGAGAATAACAATCCCGCTAGATTGAGACACAAAAAGTGTTAGAAACATGATAAATAAAACTTAAAGGACCAAGACCAAACTGGAGCCCAACCTGTAAACTACTGAATAGCAAAGGCCATGAGGACGGTTTGCATCTCTGCTGAGGTGGGCCTGAGTGGCCCTTTTTCTCTCCTCACAGAAAAGGACATTTTCAGGTAAGGAAATTCCTGCCTTCTCTGGAGGAGGAAAAAAGGGCCACTCAGTAAAGACTGGGATGTACCAGAGCCACACACTCAGGGTGGGAGAGACGCAACATGCCCTCAT
Source organism: Cryptoblepharus egeriae (assembly GCA_030015325.1). Classification (NCBI taxonomy): domain Eukaryota; kingdom Metazoa; phylum Chordata; class Lepidosauria; order Squamata; family Scincidae; genus Cryptoblepharus; species Cryptoblepharus egeriae. The sequence continues at coordinate 37,298,664 of JAREYC010000004.1, read as the reverse complement.
GTAGAAACCACCTTTTGAAGTACCCTGCGACCAAACGCAGCTTCAGCCGAAGCTGCCTGGTCAATTTTATAATGATGGATGAATGTGTTTACGGAGGACCAGGCAGCTGCCCGGCAAATGGACTCTAAGGAACAGAACCCCTCAAAGACCACTGACATGGCAGCTCCCCAAGTGGAATGTGCTATAATCCCTGCAGGGACTTCCTTACCTACTGCCAGGTAAGCTTCGGTGACGGCCGATTTTAGCCATCTCGACAGAGTCGAAACCGAGGCTCTCTTTCCCTTGGATGCACCCCCAAAAAGGAAAAAAAGGGCCTTGGACTTGCGATATTCCCTGGACCGATCTATGTAAAAGGTTAGGGCCCGCTTCACACTGAGAGAGTGCCAGGCTCTCTCTTTGGATGTCTGTGGATTCGGACATAGTGTAGGCAGCACTAGCTCTTGTTCTCTATGAAAAATGGTATTTACTTTGGGTAAAAAGGAGGGGTCAAGTCGAAGGAGTACCCTATCCTCCTGAAAGATGCATAAATTGGGGTTAACTGAAAGGGAACCCAGCTCGGACACCTGCCTGGCCGAAGTAATAGCTACTAAGAATACTGTTTTTAGGGTTAGGAACCTGACAGGTACCGAGGCCAAAGGCTCAAAAGGGGACCCCATCAGAGCTTTCAGGACCAGATGCAGTCCCATGTTGGGAACCTGTGAATGGTAGGCGGGTTAATCAGCTTTAAACCCTTAAGGAATCTCTTAAGATCTGGATGACTTGACAGCGGTCCAAATTTTCTGGGGCCGAGGACGGAGCTGACAGTGGACAGTTGCCATTTCATGGTATTCATGCTCAGTCCCTTGTCTACTCCATCCTGGAGAAATTCCAGAACATGCCGTACTCTGGGGTTGCGCACCGAGATGGACTTAGCCCAACACCAAAATGCAAATTTTTCCCATGTTCGGGCATAAATAGCATTGGTATAGGCCCGCCGGGATGCAAGCAATGTTCCCAGGACTCTGTCCGAGTAGCCCTTCCGCTGCTAGTTCAACCTCTCAAAAGCCATGCAGTTAGCCTGAATAAATCCGGATTGGGATGAATCAGTGGCCCCTGCCTGAGGGGCCTCAGTGGTAACTGAACCTGAGGTGCAATCGAGAGATTGACCAACATGGGATACCATGGTCTTCGCGGCCAGTTGGGGGTCACCAGGATGATAGTTGCCTTGAATCTCTATACCCTTTGTAGAATGGCCTGGATGAGTGGGAAGGGCGGGAAGGCGTACAGAAGAACTGGGGGCCAGGTCCATACCAGTGTGTTGACAGCTAGAGCTGAGTGACTTGGAGTCCGAGACACAAATTGTGGGACTTGAGCGTTCTCTGGAGTGGCGAAAAGACCCACTGCCGGCTGACCTAGAAGCTTTGTGATAAGATCAAACACTTTGGGGGGGGGGAGACTCCATTCCCCCTCGTCCACTGTCTGTCTGCTCAACCAGTCCCCCTCTGTATTTAGGATTCCTGGAAGATGTTCAGCCTTGACAGAGAGAAGGTGATGTTCTGCCCACCGGAATAACAGGGAGGCCTCTCTCATCAGCCCCCTGGACCTGGTCTCTCCTTGGCGATTGATGAAAGCTTTCACTGATACGTTGTCTGTTTGTATCAGGATGTGAGACCCCTGAACAGCGCGGTGGAATTGCTGTAAGGCCAGTCGGATCGCATGAAGCTCCAGTCTGTTGATCAAAAATTTTTGCTCTTGAGGAGTCCAGGTTCCCTGAGTCAGGAGGGATTCCAGGCGAGCTCCCCAGCCCCAAAGGCTGGCATCCGTGGTTAGAACCAGACGATCTGGAATACTCAGGCTGACTCCGGAATCCAGCCGAGATGGAGCCAACCACCAGCTCAGTGAATCCTTCACAGGCTGAGGCAAGGCAAGGCAAGGTCCATCAAAACCTTGCGTTCTATCCTGTGGGCATACGGCAGCAGGAACTACTGTAGGGGTCGAAGATGGAAACACGACCAGGGTATCACGTCCTGGCAGGACACCATCAGCCCAAGGAGAGAAGCAAGAGTCATTAGAGGAGCCACAGAGGCCTCCTTGATGAGGCTGAGGAGGTCCTGCAACTTGGTCCTGCGTTCCGATGACAAGAACATTTGGTGAGAGCTGGAATCGATGAGTAGACCAAGGTGAACTAATGTGTGGGTTGGAGTCAAGGAGCTTTTGGCTAGATTCACCATGAACCCATGACGTTCCAAGGTGGTCAGGACCACTTCCAAATCCTTGGAGACCTGCTCGAAGGAAGAAGCGGCAATTAAGATGCTGTCGAGGTAAGGGAATATGCTGATTCCCCTGGATCTGAGGTTGGCTACCAGGGCACAATCAACTTCATGAAGACTCTTGGAGCTGCTAACAGGCCGAAAGGCAACACTTTGTATTGATAATGATGCCTGCCATATGCAAAGCGAAGGAACTTCCTGTGCGCAGGATGAATTGGCACATGAAGTTATGCTTCCGAAAGGTCTATCAAGACCATGAAGTCCCACTGATCTAGAGCTGCTGTGATGGTTCTCCAGGTCTCCATTTTGAATTTTTTCTTGACCGTGAACTGGTTCAGCCACTTCAGATCGAGGATAGTCCGCATGTCCCCATTCGTCTTTGGAACTAAAAAGAATACCGAGTAGACCCCCCCTTCCCCTCTGAGATGGTGGAACAATCTTGATGGCTCCAATATCGATGAGATGCTGTATGGCAAGCATCTTCTGCTTGTGTTTTACCGGATCCCGGGACAGGGGCACTTGCCAGAAGCGATGAGAGGGGTCTTCTCGGAACTCAATGAGATATCCTCGAGACACCGTCTTGAGAACCCATGTGTCAGTAGTAGAATCCCGCCAGAAGGGAGCGAATCCAAGGAGATGCGCCCCAATAGCACTGGGCCCTGTGGAGGGCCCGGCGTCAGGCTGACTTGGAGTGCTTGTTGCCTTTATGGGGGTATTGGGACCTGTTGTTGGTGGACGATCTGGATCGTAGGAAGACAAGAGGCATTGGTCCATGTGGAACAGAACTGGGACACCGAAGAATCCTTGAAGCGAGGCCTGAAGGGACAAAAGGAAGGCTGCTTAGGTTTAGAGGATTCCTTTCTGCCCAGCGGCAAGACCTTGCGTTTGTCCTTGGCTTCCACCAGATTGGGTCCAAAGTCTTGCCGAAGAGCTTTCCTTCCTTGAAGGGCAAGTTGATCAGCTTGGACTGTGACCCAGCCACCCCAGACCAGCATCTAAGCTAGAGAGCATATCGTGTGGCCACGTTGGCAGTCATGGCCCGGGCCGTGAATTGCATAGCATCCAGGGCAGCGTCTGCAGCGAAGGCCGATGCCAAGGCAATTCTTTTGAGGGTACTTCTGAAGGCCTTGGGGAGGTGTTTGCTCTTAGCTGTTACTTGGGCCCAAATAAAGACGGCTCTTGCCATGACGGAATTGGCAGAGCAGGCTCGGAAGGCGAAGGATGACTGCTCATAGTGCGCCACAGGGAATGTTCCATACGACGATTGGTGTTGTTCTTAGGCCAGACCTCTCCGTCCACTGGAATGGAGGAGGACGAAAGCGATGCCACAGGTTGATGCACAGCTGGAACCTTCAGCAAGGACATCTGCTTTTCGGGAAGAGTGTATAACTTGTCCGCTACCCTGGAGCCATTGCCCTGAGAATGAGATTGCCATTCTTGAGAAAAAACCGATTGAAAAGCCTTTTGGAAGGGTATGATCGTCTGGTGGGCATCAGATTTGGGAAAAGCCTCTACTCTATCCTGGTCGGAGAGATCAGAGTCTACTTGTCCAGGCCTGCGAAGGTGCAAACACTGGGAGGAGTTGTCCATTACCGGTTCCAGGAGATCGGAGGGAAAAAGTATGGAGCCTTTACGGGAAGTTACCTCCATTTCCATGCCAGACGGGTCCCCCTCCTCTGAACCTGAAGAAGTTGTGGCAGAATCTGAAGATGACAAAGAGGAAACTCTATGGTGCTGAGACCCACGGGACCTGGAGCCCTTGACATGTTTATGTTTGGAGGGTTGTTCGACATGCTTCCTCTTGTGCATGAGTTTGCGTGGTGAAGGTGGAGGAGAAAGATTCAAAAGGGAGGAGGTAGGTGTGATGGGGCTTGGAGACCGAGTTCTTTTTGCCTTAGGCTTAAGCAAGGAGGAAGCGGTTTCCTTAACAGCAGACATCACCAGGGCATGGAGACTGATTGCTACAGCCTTGTCCAGGGCATACTTGAGTGATGAGAAAACACGGCCTAAGGCCTGTGCCTGAATGGTGACTGAAGCCCCCTGGGAGGCACTCGCAATGGTCAGGTTCGACACCCCAGAGGCACCTTCAGCCATGGATGCCCCTTCCTGCTCATTAGCCATGGTGAAGAATAACTTGCAATTAAAAATATTATATTCTTTAGACCTTAAGATGCCAATAATCCCTCAGATATAAAAGAAAAATATGTATAGTATGACCTTAAGATGCCAATTCCTGTGGGCACGCTTCCCCCTCAGAAAAAAGGCTATGCCTTGACTTACTGTGACCTGGTGACCACCAGCAGACAGGAGAATCCAAAATGGCCACTGCAGCCTTTAGCGCAGGGAAAGGGAGCTGTCAAAATGGAGGTCGGAAAGGCTTGCATCCTGGGAAGGCTCTCCGTCGGCGAGCTGCTGCTGTGGCGTCTGATAGCTCTGGACGACGGAGCTCCCCAGCCAGTGACCCGCTCGTGGTCTTGATGCCTGGCGGCGAGGTGCTGCTGCTGGCAGCTGATGGCTCCGCCTGTCGGAGCTCTCCAGAGCTTCCCTCACCAGCCAGATGTGGCTCCGCATGCACGCGGGGAAGGCAAGCTCGAGCTTTGGCGGTTGAGCCGGTGCGAAGGCAAAGCCGCAGGGCGGCCTTCGTCCAGCTCCTGCGGTGGTGGGCTGGGGCGCAGCAAAGGGGCAAAGCGGCCCTGACTAGCGTCCCTCCCACGAGGCTCCAGGGAGGCCCAGCGACTGGGCAAAGCCGCAGGGCAGCCCAGACTAGCACCCTAGCTCACCTGCAGAGGTGAGGAGTGAGATAAAAGGGGGGCCTAACGGACCCCTGCACCTCATCGACCCCTCAGAGAAACACCAGAGGGGAAGTCTGCCAGTGGTCCTGATCCAGGGAAGGCACAGAGAGAATAGGAGAGGAAGAGGCCTGGAAAAAGGAAAGAAGGAAGGAAGGAGACTAACTGTGCCCTATGGAGCACAGTAAAACGACCCGACCTTGCTCTTGGGGAGCCAGAGCCGGACTGAGGATGGGGTGCCCCGCACAGGAAGGAGGCAGAAGATTTAGATCTGGCCCTGACTGTTCCAGAGGCGGGGCAAACCCAGTTTTTACTGAGTGGCCCTTTTTCCTCCTCCAGAGAAAAATTTTTTTTTGGAGGACAACAAAGCATTTCATTTTTATGGAAACTGGAGATCAGTGTATTTAAAAATGGATAGTAAAACTGAAGAAAGTGAGATCAAGAAGAAAAAGGTTCAGTGGGTCATGCAGAACAATACAAAAAGAGATTTAGGGTGTAAATCCAACCAATTTAGGCTGGCACAACTCACCTGATTCCTGTGATGGTGTGGGGAGGCCAGCACACATCTGTTCACTGACCTGATCCCTGCACGAGAGGCAGAGAAGTGCCTTACAGCACATTTGTGATACCCCCAGGCCAAAACAGGCGTTATGGCAGGACGTATTCTGGCCTAACTGGTGTTTAATATTAAAGCCTTATTGCTAAATCCTATCCAGGTTTCCAGCACTGTTATAGCAGCGTCAATAGGACATGCACTGTTTTCTGCATTGCAGAGGGTCAGTCACATAGTCTGCCTCAACGTATGGGGACATTTGTTCCTTTTCTTTGAGGTTGCACTGAGCCTACATCATAGCTGGAGAGTTGGTTAGGACTGTGCCCTAACAAAATGCTGTAGAATATAAGACAACATATTACTTCAGCAAGATCTTAATCCTACTATGAAACTTTTATCAGAAAAGGGTGAGCAGAGCCTAAATATAAACCTCAGGACAGGAGAGACATAATGAGAAAGGATAAGGCATCAGTAAAATCATTACTTATGTCTGCATTTTTATGTCTGTGTACTCTTCCTGTCTTTATTATTTACTAGCGAAAATGTTCCCACGCTGCAGGACTAAAATTCCCCCCATACACCTTCCTCCCACTGTGCACTGTCCCAACATGTGCACTGTCCCCCCATGTGCAGCACCCCATTCCCAATATCCTGGTACAACATCCCCCCATGCACACCATATGCAACACCACCCTTGCGCATCATCCCTCCATATGCAACGCCCCAGGCACAATATCTCCGAACATCTCCCCATGTGCACCATATGCAACGCCTGCATGCGCATTATCCCCCATGCATGACGTCCCCCCATGCACACAGTCCCCCCATGTGCAACACCGCTGTACAACATTTCCCCATGCACATCATTCCACCATTGGCACCATCCCCCCATGCACAACCTCCCTCCCTCCCAGAGCACCAGCTGGATGTTGGTCAGTCTTCAATGTTAAGTATAGATCAAAATCACATTGCACCACTTTCCAGCCCCTTAAGGGTTAAATTTCTCAACATCAGTTCTTGGTGGGTGTTGATGTCACAGAAGGAACACCCTCCCCAAATTTCATGTTTCTAGATCCAGAGGTTGGAGCATGTGCACCGTCCCTCAGTCAGGGTTTCTTCAATGTATAGAGAGGAAAACACATTGCACCCCTTTTCATGGCCTTCCAGTTGGAATTTCCGAAAACCAGTTCTTCGTGGGTGCCTCCACCACAGAAGGAACACCCTCCCAAAATTTCATGCTGCTGGGCCCAGCACTTTTGGCTGGCCATTGATGAGTGAGTGACTCAATCCGTGACTTTTCAGTTTTATATATATAGACTAGGAAAAACGTACCCGCATTGTGGAAGTAAAATTCCCCCACACACCATCCCCCCACTGTGCATCAATCCCCCACACACATCAAATGGGGGGAACAATATCCCCCATGTTCATCTACCCCATGCACATCATCCCTCATGCTCATCAACCCAACATGCGCAACACCCCATGTGCAACATCTCCCATGTTCATCCACCCCATGTGCGTCATTCCTATGTGCATCATCCCCCTATGCACAACATCCCCCATGCACATGCGCCCCATGTGCAACACCCACCTATTTGTAGCGTCCTCCCCAGTGCAACCCCTCTGTCAGAACAACACCCCCCCCCCAGTGCACTAGGCACTGAGCACCAAATTGACTGTATGTTGGTCAGTCTTCCATGTTAAGTATAGAACAAAAATACGTTGCACCCCTTTTAGCCCCTTTAAGGTTAAATTTCTCAACATCTGTTCTTGTGGATATTGATGGCACAGAAGGAAACCCTCCTCAAATTTCACGCTTCTAGGTCTAGGGGCAGAACATCCCTCAGTCAGGGATTCTTCGATGGAAAGCATAGGAAGGAAAACACATTGCGCCCCATTGTACTCTCTTCTGGTTAGAATTTCCGAAAACTGGTTCTTAGTGGATCCCTCCGTCATGGAAGGAACACCCATCCCAAATTTCACACTTCTAGGCACAGAGGTTTTGGCTGGGCATAGATGAGTGAGTCAGTGACTTTTCTCTTTTATATACAGTGGCGCATCACGTAAAGAATGCCTCCCGTAATGTTTCACGTAACGAACAAACATTTCTCTAGGATTCTGCTTCACGTAAAGAAAACATTTGTTGGCAGTTGGGGCAGACGCGCAGGCTGGTAGCCTGTTTAGAAAGCATCAGGGCTGCCTAGCGCGCCTGCCCATAGTGAAAGCAACACTTCCTTGCTGTTCCTCCTGTGGCTGGGCATCCGCTTGGCAGAGGGAGAGAAGAGCAGTGGAGAAGAGGGAAGCAGCTCAGGACTAGCCAGAAGGGAGCAGGCGAGAGAGAAGCTCAGGATGGAGAGGAGGAGAAAGTGGGGAGACACTTTGAAGGTGTCTTGGATTGCAGCCTCCTAACCATGTCTACCCAGAAGTAAGCCCCATTGTGTTAAATGGGTCTTACTACCAGGAAAGTGTCTTTAGGACTGCAGCCTAAGTAGACTTCATAAGATCATGCACATTGAATGCATGTTTTGAATTCAATCCCAGTGTTCTGTCATCATTTTTACATCCAGTTAATATTTTTATATGAATATTTTGGGGATTGTGGAACCAATCGTCTGAGTTTCCATTATTTCCTATGGGAAAATCCACTTCACGTAAAGAATGTTTCACGTAAAGAACATGCTTCCGGAACAAATTAAATTTGTTATGTGAGGCACCACTGTATATAGATTTGTTAAAGCTAACAGACTTTATTTTTATGTCTGAATACTCTTCTTGCATTTTCTAAGCAGGAAAAGAAAATTTCTGTTTCTGTTTCTATTTCTATTTTAAATAGAAAATTTCTATTTCTGTGCATAGAAAATGCGTTCTCAGCTTCATCACAGTATCTACAATAAAAAAAATATTTTGAAAATTAATGACTCAAGGTACAATTCTAACCAACTTTCCAGCAATGGCATAGCTATGCAAGTGGTTAACATGCTGCGGGCAGTCATGAGAGCCTTCTTATGATAAGGCAATGTTTGTACCCATTCCTGAGTTTACACTGTTCTTACCCTGGAGCTTGAAAATTGGTTAGGATTGTGCCTCAATCAATCAACCAACCAACCAGAAAATGTTTTGAGGTTGATTATACTATGTATTAATTAACTGTATTATAAGCGAGCAATCAATCAACACTGCAGTTTACTTGTAAAAATGAAAGTGAGACCCGTGAAATGATATTAAAAATTGTCTGAAAAAGCCTTCCCATCTGTCTCAGCCTCTTTACTGCTATTTTTAGGGTCTTTCTTGGCCTTGCAATACAAACGTGAGTGACTAGTGACATCATGACACAATGCAGAATGTGAAATTGCCATTTACTTTGAGGAGAGAGTGGAGAGGGAGGGGGGCGTCACTAGCACTGGAGAGGGAAGTCACTAGCCAGTTGAGTTTGGGAAGTGCTGTACTCGGGCCTTATGGTTCTTATTGGCTATCTGGGAAAAAGAATTAAGAATTGCTCCCATAGAAACTAGTGCAGCTTAAATTCAGCCACCTTAATGGCACAGGACAGACTTTCCCATATCAATGTATATTATTATACATTTGCCACAAATAATTAAGGCTGTAATCCTAACCTGAGTTAGGCCAGCCTAAGCCTAAGTCACATGGTGGTCTGGGGGTGTAACAAAAGTGCTGTAAGGCTGGGTTTCTCAACCCCCAGTCCAGGGACCACTGGAGGTCCTTGGCAGATGCCTGACCAGTTTGCAAGTGGACTCCTCTAAGTGCCTCTTCCTCTCCTCACAGCAAGAGAGCTTTGTCAGAGGATTACAGCCTCAGAGGCTGATCCTATGCCTGTTACTCAGAAATAAGTGCCATTATAGTCAATGAGGCTTACTCTCCAATAAGAGTGACCAGGATGGTTTTGGGCATCTTCAATGCATCCTACACTGAAAAAGGTTGAAAATCCCTGCTCTGAGTGGACATGCATTGAGACATTCGGCTCTCACCTGCAATCCCATTCATAGTAACCTAGCAATAGCTCTCTTCACTTCAATGGGATTTACAGCTGGAGGCAGCTATGCTGCACCCTAGGTGGGGAAACCCTCCCTCCAGGTCACCAGAGGCAGAACTCCCCCACCACCACCACTCCTGAGCTAGTTCCTGGAAAATTTCTTTTCAACAGAATTGGTCTCTGGGGCCAAAAAGGTTGAGGACCACTGCTGTAAAGCATTGTGACACTCCTGGGGGAGTGTTCGGCCAGTGCACAGACAGGCGCTTGCCTCCTTATATCACCATGGGAACTGGAAGACCAATGAGTTATGCCAGCCTAAGTTAGGATTGCATTTTCAGTGACTTTGCACATCATGATGGACTAACAAGCGAAACATGGCAGCATATGGTATATGGCAAAAAGAGTGCATCTGGGTATGAATCACAATTTCTGTGTATGCTGGTATACCTCTTCTTCCCATCAGTAACATATGTGATCTCTCAACTGGAGGGACCTATCATAGATATAGTTGTGATCCTAGACTGCAGGCAAGGAAGGAGACGAAGATGTGGCCCTGTCTCATCTGAGGGCAGGGCATAATCCAGATCTTCTGAACGGCCCTTTTCCGATTCCTCCAGAGAATAAGATGAGTCTATAGGACCCCACATATTATCCCATGCCCACCAATGACTGTTTGAGTTTGAGGCACTGGCCTTAAACTGTTTCCTCCTGCCCAATGTTTTTGGAGGGGAAGTTAAACACCATTTTTTTACAGTGAGAAACTGGCTTTTTAAAAATAAAGGTTCATTATTAGGATGCTATGATAAGTGTTTATATCTCTAAGCATCCAGAAAAGTGCTAATTGAAAAATTACCGGTAATCATAACATACATGGCAACCTATCTTTCAGGTAGACACATTATACATTAAAGTTTCCAAGAGTTAATTTGGAAACAATAGTAGTGCGATTTAAAAATTCAGGAAGATTAGGATAGGTGCTAAGTCTATAATCTAACATCTTTACAGCTAACATTTCAATCATATTATTGCTAGAAAAGGAATAGCCTGAATGAAATGCATCCAAATCTTGGCACCTAAAATCACTACTGCTTCAACTGTATTACAGCTAATTACATATTGGGTTCCAGAATATTAACATTAGCAACAAGAAATTGGTCTTTAAAACATCAAAAGGGTTGTTCAGATAACATTTGTATACAAAGTATTACCCACAGACATTACAAATTAGTTGAAGGGTTTTAATAACAGGGCTGTATTGAATATTCACAAGAAAATATTAGTGGCACAAAATAGTAGTACAGAAGCACACAATACCCATGGAAAACTTTATTTTTATGTCTATATATTCTTCTTGTGCATTCCTTTTCTCAAGTAGGGACGGGTCACCCTGAGTGCCAAATTGGAGGAGAGTGATGCACGAGACCCAGACAAGAGGAGGTGGAAGAAACAGCAGCAGCACCCCCAGTGCAGTCACAGAAGACATGTAGATGCCACCACCACCTCCTCCTGGCATGTTTGCTATGTTGCTGCTACCCTCATTCCATTGGATACTAGGAAAACCACCACCGCCTCCTGTTTTGGGCTCAGCATCTGAAGAAAGAACAGGATGGCAGAAACCTTGCAAAACTACTGCAATTGCCATCACCTTCTCTTCTAGTAGTAGCATCACAATATCACATGACATCACAAAGCCAGGCATCTCTGCCTTCTCCTGTCATTTTCCCTTTTCTTCTTCCTCATGTGACTCCAGAGATTACTACATGGAAACAATGGCATAAAGATATAACATAAGATTTAGCTATGAAGTGACATTAAATTAATCTACCTGAGACACAGTTCTAATTTTAATGTGAATGGAGGAAAGGATTTGGGAATCATTCACAGTGTACTTCTAGAGTTTACTACGTTTTCACAGGTTCCATGAAAAGGACGACCAGCAGCACTTATAAATGGATAGTAGTCTATATAGCTCTCAAACAAAATTATCAAAAGTAAAAGATCTCCCAAAACCCTCCTCCACACCGGTGCAACTTCAGACACTGTAACCTTATTTTTCTCTGGTGGCACAGAAGCTGGATGCAGAGGCGGGGCTGGCGCATATCCTCATGCTGGCCCAACTAACTCATGAGGTGCAAACATGCTTTATGGCACTGGTACTCATGCATTTCAGCATAGGCCTTCCTTTCAAACTCACCTGCTTCCAGCCAGCTGCAGCAGACTCCTGCTGTAGACACTTGGGTGTAAACACTTGGGTGTTTGCAGCTCATTAGCCCCATTCAGTATTCAAAACCCAGTTTCACAGACTCTGATTTGGCAATGAACTCATTTTCAATTGCTTAATATTGTTTAAAACATCTTTGTTCAAGCACTGTCACTTAAGATCTACTATGGAATATCCTGGTAGACTTAACTTATCCTACATTCTTGATGTCCAAATCAATGCACATAGCAGAGGATCTGAGCAAAGGGTCTCAGCAAGTCCACACAGCCCACCTGCTGTGAGCGTGGGAGCAACAAAGTCAATGGGGCCCAAAGAAGGGAGTGAGGCCAATGCACAGGCATACACCAACCTCCCCACACCATCATGGAAAGAAAGATTAGGTGAGTTACTGCCTAAATTTCTTAGGATTGTGCCCTATATTGAGTAGCAGGCTCACTGAATTTCTCTGTAGATTTCCTCCTGCACGTGTGTATCAACTTTGTTCAGAGGATCACACAAATTATTTTGCTACAGCAATGATGGATTGTAGAAATTGCAGAATTGTTTCTCAACACGCTACAGGTTTCTGTAATCCTGCATATTATAAAACAAGCTGTGCTGCTTGCTCTTAATCTCAACAAGATTACATTAGGAATTTCTTAACTGAAAATGTCCTATTCTCAGAGGTAGGAAAAGAGGGGCATTCACAGGCTAGGTTAGCTCCTCCCACTTCTGGGGAATGGGTCAGACATAGACATACCCTACAATCCAGAGTAACTACGGGAGCACGTAAGAGACTTTACGTGCACCTGTAGTTATGGGACCACCTAGTGAAAACCTATGGGAAATTCATATTGCAATCCAGAGTAAGTTGTTCTTACACTGGAGCAAGGACTCCCCATAGTTACTCTGGATTGCAGCCAAAGTCTCCTCCCTGGGGAGGAGTCTCTTCCTAGTCCAGTTGACAGAGCCCGACAGAAACACCCCCACTTGAGCTAGTCACCATCCACGGCCCCCTTTTTGAAGGGCCCTGAAATCAATCTATCTACAGTATTTATATCCCGCTTTCCAACTAGAAAGTTCTCAAAGCGGTTTACAAAGGAAATAAAAAATGAATAGATAATTAATAGCTAACATGGATTAGGGACTAAGATAAGAAAGCAGCAAAAATCAAGAACGAACTGCAAGAAAAAACAGTTACAAATACTGAAAGGGATCCTTGCCTCAGATACCCTAACTGACTAATCTTTCCATTCAATAGCCTGGAAGAGGAAAAAATCCCTGTCTTTCGTGATCATTGAAGAGGTGGGCAGAATGCACCTCTTTTCCTATCTCTGAGAATAGGACGTTTTCAGGTAAGAAATTCCTAATTTTCTCTGGAGGCAAGGAAAAGAGGGGCATTCACAGAGTGAGATATACCACAGCCATCCCTTGTACTGGGAGGGAATGATCACGACCAGAACTGCTATGGCACCACCTTTTGGAGGACTCTGAGACCAAATGCAACTTTGGCAAAAGCAGCTTGATCTATTTTATAGTGCCGAATAAAAGTATTCGGTGAGGCCCAGGTGGTAGCCTTACAATTAGCTTCCAGGGAGTCTGTACCCTCAAACACAGCCGAAACCGTGGCTTTCCTGGTGAAATGGGCTGTGATACTGTGGGGGGAGGGGGGAACTTTGCCCATCACTTTGTAAGCTACCATAATGGCAAGTTTCAGCCATCTAGAGTGTAGACACCAAAGCCCTTTTTTCCGTTTTTGCCCCTTGAAAAATGGTAAACAGGGCCTCTGTTTTTCTGAATTCCTTGGTGTGATCCAAATAATAGTGAAGTGCTCTGTGAACAACCAAGGAATGCCATGCCCTTTCCTTGTCGCAGGATGGAGTGGGACAAAGGGTAGGAAGGTTAATATCTTGTGACCTAAAAAAAGGGTGTTAATTTTTGGCATGAAAGAAGGGTTCAGTCTAAGCATGACCCTATCCTGGTGAAAAATACAGATTCAGATTGACTGAAAGGGACTGTAGTTCTGAGACCCTTCTAGCCAACATGATGGCAATGAGGAAGAGGGTCTTAATGGTATACTCTCTGGGGGAAGCTGAAGCTATAGGCTCAAAAGGTGAACCCATAAGGGCGTGAAGCACCAGTCTGAGGTCCAGGACGGGAATTTGTGGACAGTTGGGGGATACAATAAAGCTACAGCCCTTAAAAATGACATACGTGAGGATGGGAAGGGATAGAACATCCCCTTAGAGGACCCAGAATGCTGCTAAGGGTGGAGATGTGGCCTTTAAGGGTATTGGTGCCAAGCTTCTCTTCTAACCGTCCTGTAGAAACTCCAGGATATGTTTAATCCTAGGTTTGGCAGCACTGACACCCCATTGTTGACACCAGTGCCAGAACTTGTGCCAAGTGCGGGCATATACCCTTGTAGTAGAGGGCTGCCTAGAAGCCAGTAGGGTAACAAAGACCCAATCTGGATAGCCTCTTCGGCTCAGTGTTAGCTGCTCAAACGCCACACAGTCAGCCAAAAAAGGCTTGGATTCATGTGTACCAATGGCCCTTGACACAACAAGGAAGGGACCAGTGTTGACCCCTCTGCAGATTGACAATCGCTGGGAACCATGGCTGATGCCACCAAGAGAACTTCCGCCTGCAATCTGCGAATCTGTTTTGAGGGATTGCCTGTAGAAGGGGAAATTGAGGGAAAGCGTACAGTAATCGCGGGGCCAGAGATGTTGTAGGGCATCCATGCCTTCTGCCAGGGGTTCCTTGTTTCTGGATAAAAAATGAGGTATTGGGGCATTCTGTGTTGATGCAAACAGATCCATCACCAGAAGACCAAACCTGTTGACAATGAGTTGGAATATTTCCAGATGAAGGCCCCAATCCCCTTTGCTGAGGTGCTGCTGACTTAGCCAGTCCACAGCTGCGTTGCCTGCAACTGCCAAATGTTCTGCCCTTATGGACGCAAGATGGACTTCGGATCAGTTGAAGAGTTGCCTCAGACATCAGGGAGTTTGACCAAGTGCCCCTCTTATGGTTGATGAATGCCTTTGTGATCATGTTATCCATGTGCACCAGGACATGAGAACTGGTGAGGAGATGGCTGAAGGTTAGGACTAGCCATAACACACACAGTTCCAGCCACTTGATTGTTTCATCTCCAGATGGCACCAGGACTCCTGGGCAAATTCCCCGTTGAGGTGAGCCTCCAAGACTATCAGGCTGGTGTCCGTGGTCAGAGTTATCCTGCTGGATATCTCAGGAAATTTTTTAAAAAATAAAATATGCCCCCAACATATTTGCCCCCAACAATATGCCTCCCCCCAACAAAAACAAAACTGGGCCCCTAAGGGGCACTTATGTGTGCCAATCCCAGATGCCAGGCAATGGAACCAGTCGAGGCCCAGTCTCAAAATGGTGGCTCTGTGCCACGAGGTCTGGTGGCGCCTCTGACTGCTGCACTACAGAGGCTGGGGGCTGCAATGGGACCGCCACAGCCTCTCCCACTCTGGGAAGCCATCCGCTGAGGTCGATGTCTCTGGGAAAATCCCCGATTGTCCAGGGGACGAAGAAGCAGGCAAACCCAGAGGTCGCGAAAAGCCGGCGCTTCCCCACATGCACATGGGGACTCTACAGGGGGTCAGACACACCGGAAACACGCTGCTCTTCGTGGCGAGAGTGGGAAATGAAGTGACCAGGCCACACGTCTTGTGTCCACTGGAACTCTGAGTTGCTGCCTGCTGCAGATGACCGGGGGGGGGGGGGGCGCTCCTGAGGGAGAGGCCTGGTCCACCCAGGAATCGGGGCCACTGCACCCTGAGACAGGGTCGGAAAGGCCCAATGGCACCCAGATGGCACTGGTTCCGCTGCTTCCTGGCTGCCTGGTGAAGGGAGGATATGATGAGAGAAGAGAGGAGACTAGCTGGACTCTGAGGAGCCCACCCAGATCAACCCCATTCCCTGAGGGAGAATGAGCCAGATTGGGAAGACAGGGTTGGCCCCCTGGAGAGTAGACATTGTCTAAGTCCGAACCATTCTCCAGAAGTGGAAGGACTAACCCAGCCTATGAATGCCCCTCTTTTCCTTGCCTCTGGAGAAAATGTAAGTTCTCTATTTAGCAATCAACCAGAAATGGCTTGTGCAGATTTTTTTCTTTCTAAAGCCCTAAGAAAACAGTTTTATGTTACTCAAATCAATGTCAAACTGAGGCCTTGAGTTTGATTGCAAAGCCAAGGTGAGCCCAAAAGACAGGAAGAAGATACTCAAATTGTATAAATTTTGTTACTGCTGTTCTATATGTTACCAGGAATTATTTCTGATAGCTAAGTTTTCATATGTATTAAGTATTCATGTGTATGTGTGTGAGAAAGAAAGCACACATGGTCACTTTAGCTCCTAGATTCTTCCCATTCCTAAAGGAATTAATGCAGAAATCTTTATGTGACTGCTGGAATTTGCAAACTATAAACGGTATTTGCAATTTGCTAGCTAAAAAACAACAAAAGTAACATTTGTAAATAAGAAAAAGAACAGGTTCCGCTTTTCAACCATTTCCACTTTTTACCACAGCTCCAGTCCCTAACATGTCAGATAAGCAGAGATGCAGAGAATTGCCTCATTGTAGAAATCAGACACCAGGACATTCAACCATTTAATAAAAGCAACAAATTGAACCAGTTTAAGTGACAAGGTACACAACTAAGGGCACAATCCTAACTTTCCAGCACTGGTATAATTGTGCCAGTGGGGCACATGTTGCATCCTGCAGTGTCAGAGGACAGTCACAGAGGACAGTCATAGAGTCCTCTTCCAAGTAAGGCAATGTTTGTTCCCTTTTCTTCGAGTTGTACTGCTCTCAGGCCGGTGCTGGAAAGTTGGTTAGGATTATACCCTAAATGTTGCACTAAGGCTAAAACATAGCACTGTAGTCTTCAGTAGCCTTTCTGACCTTTTAAAAAAACCATTCTTGGTCAACGAGATGAGCAATCACCACCACAAACCAACACCAATAAGACATAACAGTTCTAAGGGAATCTAATCATTGCAGCAGATAGTTTATGCAAAGGCACATATGCTTAACCAAGATTCATTAAGGTCTAACAATAAGTTGCCTGGTCTGCATTTGTTGATCTAATCCCGCCGTAATTATAGACTACATGCATGATAGTTATATGCTACTTCCTCCAAGAAATTGTATGTCTCCAAATACTAGTCACAGAGAAGCAATACTGGAGGAAGATTATTTGAGGCCATGATCTGTTTGTGGGCTTTCCAAGGGCAACTGATGGAAAATGGGATACTAGAAGAGATAGCATAGGTTTGATCCAGCAGGGCTTTTATTATTTTCCAATTACACATTAAGTGGTACCTTGAAAGACAAGTGACTTGAATTACGAGTGCTTTGAAAGACGAGCAACAATTTCTAAGCAATTCTGCCTTGAATAAAGAGCAACGCCTTAAATAATGAGCAAATAATAATGCCTTGAAACATTTGGTTGTACTATATTACTACTGTATTACTTAGTAACAAGGCAGACAAGGTAAGCGTCTGAAGAAGTTGCAAAATGTTTTGCACCTTTTCCAGAGGCAGACCTTCTGAGTTTTTTTTGCAGAGCCTCTTTTTAATGAGCAACGCCTTGGAACATTTGTTTCCGATTAACTAAGGCAATTTTTACCTTGGTAACAAGACAGGCAAGAGCTGACCTTCTGCAGAAGGTGCTAATTGCTCTCAAGTGTGAATGACTCTTTTAGCTAATTGCTCCTTCTGACCTCTTCAGCAGAGGCTGACCTGTTTTGCAAAGATGCAAAGACTGACTTACAGAAATTGCAGAGATTTTGCCTTTAGTTTCAAAATGAAAATAGATTTTAAAAATAAAACTTTCTGCTGGACAAAGTAGAAATAATTGCACAGAGTACTTTTCCTAAATAGAATGTGTCATGAGGTAATTTTCTAAGTATACAAAAAGATACACTCATATGACCACTCATTCAGTGCATTTTAATTTACTAGCTGATCTTTGTTATATATCAGTTTCAAATCAGATTTCCATGCAGCATCATGGAGCTGTTCAAGGAAACAAGTCTGAGGTCCTCTTGAATTCAAAGAACTAGTTGGGTATACTCTTGCTAGCATGCAATATGGAAAGTCATTCTTAGACACAATTCAGGGGCTGTTGAATATGTAGCAGTAGCACAGAGGTCAGACCTAACTGGTCACTGGAAGAAGAGAGAGAGAGCTGCAGAAAGTGTGGGAATTTCCAGTTATGCAGCTCAAGGGAGGAAAAAAGCTAGCCTGGTAAGTTCAGCAAGACCACTGTTATATAGGCAGATGGTCATAGCCTCTACCCTACCATCTAAATCAGTGGTTCCCAAACTGGTTAGTTGCAATCTACTATCACTTAGGTCTTACCCCTTAAGGTATACATAAAATGTATACAAGAGGCTATAATCCTGTGCACACCCACTAAACACAATGGAACTTCCAACTAAATATACTGTATGTGTGACTAAGATGTATGTGTTATACCACTTTGGTCGTCTAGATGGGATGGACTGGTTATCTGCTGACATGTCCCTTGTACCACCTATCTAGTACACTTATAAAGCTATTATAATTAATAATTAATAATTGTAATTTATTAAAATGCAACAATGGAATAAAAACACATAGCACCACTTCACTTGTCATTTCTATATAAAATCAAAATCTCCAACCCCCCTCCAAAAAAACGTTTAACACCTCTAGCATTATGCATTATACCACTTTGGTCGTCAAACCCCCATCTGCAACATCTCCCCCTGCGCAACATCTTCACATGCGCCACACCCCCCATCTGCCTCAACGCGCTATGCACAACACTCCCCCCAATCACGGGCACCTCTACTGGGTAGGTGCAGGATTTGGGAGTGGGCACGCACGCACGCACACATACACACCCCAGGTTAAAATCAGGCAGAGAGAAATAAAATGAACTTATTTAGGAAGAACTTATCATAAGCCTGTTTAAACAAAAAAGTCTTTATGCCTTGCCAGAAGGATAATAAAGAGGAAGCTTTCCTTAACTCAGTGGGGAGTTCCACAAGGTGGGTGCCACCACTGAGAAGGCCTGTTTCTGGTCACCATCCCTCTTACTTCTTTCAGTGGCAGCACAACCAATAGCACAACCAATCATCTTCAAGAGTAGCCCCATGTATAGTGCATTGCAATGGTCTAATCTTGATGTCACCATGGCATGGACAATTGTGGCCAAATCCGACTGAGGCAGGTAAGGCCACAGCTAGTGCACCAGCTGAAGCTGGGCAAAGGTGCTCCTGGGCCAGAGCTGACACCTGGGCATCCGAGAGATGCAGCAAATCCAGAATCACCCCCAAGCTGTGAATCCGCTCTTTCAGGAGAGTGCAACCCCATCCAGAGTATAGCGATAGTCCAGCCTATCCATCTTGGATTTCTGAACCAGTAGGACCTCTGTCTTTTCAGGATTTAATTTCAGCTTGTTCGCCCGCATTCAGATCCCAATAGCTTCCAGGCAGTGCTCCAAGACAGAAACAGCCTCCCTGGTATTCAGTGGAAAGGAGAGACAGAGCTGAGTATCACCAGCATACTGATGACACTCAACTCCAAATCCCCGGATGACCTCTCCCAGTTGAACAACATGGGGGACAATATAGAACCCTGTGGCACCCCACACCTCTAGGGCCAAGGTGCCAAAGAGGAGTTCCCCAGAAACACCATCTGGGATCGGCTGATCAAAGAGGAGCGGAACCATCATAAAACAGTATCCACAATCCCCAACTCAGCCACCCAACCCAGGAGGACACTATTGTCAATTGTGATGCCACTTGTCAAGTGATGCCATTGTCAAGAATGCCACTGAGAGGTCCAAGAGGACTAGCAAGAACGCACTCCCTCCATCCATACCAACTTTGGTGAATAAGGCCCCGTTCATCCCAGGCCTGAAGCCAGATTGGATCTAGATAATCCGTTTCTTCCAGGACCCTCTGAAGCTGAGACACCAGCATTTTGTAACAGTATCTTAAACCAATTAACCTTATTAACATAGTCTATAAGAAATTATTGAGATCTAAAATAAATCATGATTGCAAAGGTTTGGAATCCTCAATATCAATTTACCTGTAAACGTAAGATCAATATGGAAAGCCAAACAACTAAATAAAGACAAAAACAAAGAGTTGAATTTACATTTGATGAGATGCAATACATTCTAGTTAAAAGAAAATCAGATAATGGAATCCCACTAATCAAAGAAATCTGTCTACTGTAACCAGTTTTACTCTCATGAAAGGGAAGACTATAGTTGAAAGAAATATTTCTGTAATATTATGACCCATCTTAGAGAAAGTTTTAAGATGAAGAAAACTGGAGAAGTTATTATCTTACAGCAGTAGTTGCAAAGTCCTGAAAGATCAAAGTTGGTTGTTATCAACTTATGATGCAGATAACCTTATGATGCTTATGATCTCTGGGTTCTTGGATTATAACATGCCAAAAAAGATGCCACTACAGTTCCTAAGTTTAAATTATCTGCTTTCAACCATTTTAAATATAGAGGACAGATGTCCATATCATTCTATTCAGTTTAGGAAACAAAGCACAGTGCTCGGCCTCTCTCTGGGCAAGCAAACAAATTGCATGCTGTGTTAATAAAAGTACCAATTTTATTGAGTGAGGTTAAAGGAAAACACAAGGCAAGAGAAGACTGCCAATAGGTGAATTAGGCTTGGGTAAAATCAGACAAGACTATAGTCAGGTATTCCCATATCCAACGGTAATAGAAAATTCAATGATTCAGAACCTGCTATTGTCTTATCTGTCAGTTTGACTTCTACTTGAGATATTTCTGATATTTCCATTTCCAGTGTCACTATTCTTTCTTATTTATTTTGGCCTTGTAGTAGCCTTGTAGTACAGCTGATGTGATCCGTCTTTTTTTCCAGGAGTCACAAAACTTTCACAATTTAGGATTATGTAGGTAACTGCCTACGAATTTATTACACACTAGAAAACTTATTAATATTCTTCCATTTTTATTTTCAGGCCAGAGAATATGAGAAACAGAAATACAGTATGCTCTACATGTTCACATCCCTGAAAAAAAACAATGTAAATGAATAAGCAAACATCTTGACAGTTGTTGCCAAAAAAGTCAATGGAAAAACTGTTTTTGTGACTGTCAGAAAGTTCCAAAAATGCTGTTAGTTTCAGATCAGCTGCTATTAATACTTCCTAATAAATATCTGTTAGTTAGATGACCTGTTTCATTCATCATGGTAGACACTTAACACCTTTGAATGAGCACCCAAAAGCCTCGTGACTCTGTTCCAATTCCTTAAAACAGGTGTGGACATAGTTGTGTGGACAGAGTCCAGAATGGGACTAGGAATTGGCACTGCTGCAGTCAAACCTGTCCACTTTCTGTACTTTAATCGACCCTGCCACTTTGTTCTACCCTGCCCTGCTCCTGTTTTAGCCCATTTTTCTCTGAGGGTACTTTTGGGTTCTGTTGACATACTGACACTCCTACTCAGCTACTCTGCATGCTGCCAGAGCCATTTATGACTGTCAAACAGCTGTTCTGCTGGTGGCTGGCTCATATAGATTTGGACCTAAAATGTTTTAAAATTAACATTAATAAAATCAAGAATGTATTCACAAAACAAAAGCATTCTTGGCTACTTCCTAGTGGAGGAGCAGCAAACTTCTCACCAGAGTTCCACAGGGACATGATGATTGCCTTAAAGGTCACTATCATCACTTTTAACCATAGCTTTCACAGAGGAATGCATAATTCAAACAAGTTTTCACAAGGAATCAGTATAATTGAGGGGAAAAATATTCTCCTCACTGTGGTCATTTTCATTCACATTACCTCCAAATAACAAAATAGCCTATAAACGTATATGGAATAATTTAATATGTTCTTTATAAGCTCATTTATTTCTTTCAGCCCCATTCCAGTACAATCACATACCACTGAGTTTAAATAGAAGTTTGATATTATGAGTGACCAAATAATGTTTGTTAATTGTCTCATCATTGCAGATTCAGCCCAATAGCATTGAAATTTATTTAGCACAAACATTAAGTGATAATTAAAGCATGGCTTCTATGTGTCTATTATCTTTGAATAAGGCAGATGAGGCAACTGGAGGTCATCAGCTGTAATAATGATAGTAAGTATCCATTTAAATTGTATTTCAAAGCATATTAGTAATGGCTGATTAGTGTTAAATCATAAAATAAATTTTGTTTTGTTACTAATGCATTTTGCACTCATTGCAGCACAAAACATTTCTTCTATGTTAGTAAAAACCATGATTACAACAGTAGCAATTTAAGCCATTTAGGAAATAAGAAACATACACTTTTTCACTCACAGCACTTTTTAACCATAGTATGGTAGATATGGTAGTATGGTATGTATGTAGTATAGTAGTAGTATGTAGTATAGTATGGTAGATATGTTCTCTGGTATAAAACACATTGACAGTGCAATCCTAAGCAGTGTAAATTAAGCCTTTCAATTATTAGGGAGAATTACGTACATTGCAGTGATGCAAATACTGATAAACACGGCAATGATGCACATGATCAGCTTTCAAATATCACAACAGCTGCATAAGAGAAAATTTTCAGCAGCTTCTGTGTTAGGCCACAACATTTATACTGGCTATCAAGTCCAAGTATCCTAAATATTTACAGTTAGTGTGTAATAGTGTTGCTTTTTACTTCTGTATCTCAGTTCCTTGCAGCACATTCACAAGATAACTTTCATGTGTCAACCGCATCCAGGTGTTCACTCTCCTAGAACACCTCACAATAAAGGCAATAATCGAGCACAATGCCCAGCTCATGTTAGACTAATAGAGACCAGCACAAGACATTCTGTATGAACTACAGCAGAGGTATCCAAACTTGTGCTGGGGCCAGATGCAACCCTCGGGGAGCCTCCATTAGCCCTCCCCCAGCCCTTGGCCAAGCCCAATAATTCTCCAGAGGCAAGGGAAGCTCTGTTCTACACACTTTAGGAGGATAATTTCAGGGCTGGAGAGGCTGCACACACCTCCTCTTTATGCGTATGAAAGTACTTATGAACTGATTTTAAGATCACCCTCTTCGTGTCTTGGAAAGTGTTTATGAACTGATTTGAATTCATTCACAAGTCCCAGATCATTAATATGTTCATTTATAAAAATTTAATCAAATTTCAAATGTAAATCATATTTTTCCTTCCAGCCCCTGACACAGTATCAGAAAGACAGTATGGCCTTCCTGGCAAAAAGTTTAGACCCCTGAACCAGACTCAAAATGTGCAATAACCCTAAAAGTTATTCCCTAAATCAGTGGTACTGGTATTCAGGCATTCAGCCCATGACCCCCTTTCAAATTTAAAATCTGTCCAGGATCTCCTGTCAAACTATCAGGATGCTCCTCCATGTCTACTCAGAAGTAAGTACCATTGTGTCAAATGAAACTTACTGCAGAAAAGCCCAGTGCCAGATTCCAAGATGGAGGATTCCATCCTTCCGACCCACACTTTGAAGACTACTGCCCTAAATTATAATCATATGAATACATTTTAAAATGCAGGGTGGCCCCCAAAAAGTATATACACTTCAATGTGAAAAATATATGCATAAAAACTTTAACACTAAATTTATATAAACATCAAAGGGTAGCTGTAAGTCATGTTTGAATTAGGCTACTGAAACAGGGGAGGGCTGTGACCCCCCAAACCCCATTTGTGCAAACATCCCCTGCTCCCTATAAGGGTCGGGGGAAGGGGGAAAAGCAACATTGTGCTCATCAAGATCTCACCCCTTCAGGAGAATGTGGGGAAGGGGCAATTTCTCATCTCCCAGCAGTCCTGTGAGGTTGTGCAAGGGTCTATGGAGCCCAGGGAAGGTCTGCAGATTGCTTGACAGTTCTTCCCTCAGCTAGGAAAAAAGGCAGTTTCTCACATGTTGGGACCAGGGACTGGGTCCTTGCAAAAAAATTTTTCCATGGACTGGTGGGGAAAGCTCTGCCTCCAGTGACCAGAAAGGAAGCCCCCTCCCCCCCATGGAGCACAGTTGTCTCCACAGAGGCACACCCAGGGCGTTTTTTGGAGCCCATTGTAGACAAAGCCCATACACATCCCAAAGGCTTCTCCAGTGGGGAAGCCAATAAAGTACTCTTCAAGTTGGTTAGGCACTCCTGCCTGACTGGCTACAAAAAGCACAGGTGCACTCCAGCCTCTAGGACACCTGCACAATTTGATCCTAGTCCAACAGAACTATCTATCTATCTACAGTATTTATATATCGCTTTTCAACTGAAAAGTTCACAAAGCGGTTTACAAGAAAATGAAAAAAATTAATAGCTAATTAATAGCTAATGGATGCCTGTCCCAAAAGGGCTCACAATCTAAAATGCAAAAAGAACACCAGCAGAAGCCACTAAAACAGAAACTACTGGGCTGAAGCGCACAAGTGCTCTTTTCTCCCAGTCCAGTAGTTCTGCCAAGTTAAAAGCGAATATCACTGGTGCACTCCCATCCTAGAGGTGTAAATGTGCTCTTTGCTCCTAGCTCGACAGAACTACCAAGCTGGAAGCAAGAGTGCATATGAGCTCCAGTCATGGACCACACATGCACTCTTTGCTTCTAGCTTGGCAGAACTACCAGGTTAGGAGCAAAGAGCGCACATATGCTCTATTTGCTGGAGTGCACATGCACTCTGTGCTCCTCGCTTGACAGAACTAATTTCAGATGCAAGCACTTAAAGAAGAGACTTTTAAATGAGCTTTCAACTTGGAACAGGTTAAGCAAAAACGATATGCTTATGTTCACAACTAGAATGACAAGAGAAAGATTTGTAAGTCATGGGCAATTACATTAACGTAATTATATTATTCCAAATAAGCACTCATCAAAACTTTATTATGCCACATCACATCAGCAGTATTTATCATATATATTACAAAATCTATTTCTGTAAGGTTTTAAAGAATTGTGACTGTTTTCCATCTCTTTGCTTGTAAAACCAGGCAATCTTAACATCCGAAAGGCAAAATCCAGAGCAGTTACGGGTCTACGCAGTTACATCACCCTCTAGTGTTATCTTATGGAAAGTCATCTTAACTGCTCTGGAGGAAGGGGCTTAATTTCACTTTAGGATATAGGCTTAAGTTAAACCTTACATATCCTGTAAAGAACAATACTGAATGCATTCAGTAATCTAAAAATGTTCTGAATAATTTCACTGGAACCACAGTAGAGCAAGTCAATAATAATTAGGACAGAGTCTTAATAACCATCAGGACAGAGTCTTAATTCATGGCAAAAGTAGAAAGCTTAAAAAGATTCTAGATTTTCAGTCACAGTGCATAGAGCAGACATAAGGCATAAGATACAGACACAGGGCAAAATAATCAATAACATTTATACCTGTCTACTACAAAGAAGACAGAATCACTTCAAAGAATGATCTAAAATAATGTTTCTCAGCCTTAGTACGTGTACCATCAAGGAAACTTGAGTGTATGTCCCCGCTGCTCTTCATGTTTTTAAAACCAAATTAATTAATCGCTTACTATATGGAGTCCTGATCTGGATAAATTCAGTATCCAATAAGATTGATCAAGTAGCTGCCTCTTTTTTTAGAAGGATTCTAGGGATTCCTAACTATATTAAATTGACCACTTTGTTCCTTGAATTAGGTATATACCTCCCATCTACTTTAGCTTGGAAACTAACGTTTAATTTCTGGTTGTGTCTTTTCTTTATTACTGATCAAGATACCTTTCTTACACAGCTCCTTAAAGACCCCTTTTACTCTTCTTGGTTTTTGTTATGTGAATCAAAATTAGCCTCCGTTGGCATTTGTTTAAATTCCCTTTTTAGTTGCAATCTTAACCAAGAAATGTACCACAGAATTTTCAGTTAAAAATTCAAAGGATCTGATTTTTATGAAAGCATCCATTTTTTTCACTTTTAATAGCAACTGAACAAAGGGACAAATTGAACAAACAAACACTGATAACAAGACAAAGGGAAATCTAGAGATATTGAGGATTTGAAAACCAATGACAGTATATCTTCAGTACAAAAGCATATGAATCACCAGAACTGCTTTCTGTTACATAGACAACATCAATTAGATTAGCCACAGTTGAAAACCATTAACATTATGATGGGTGCTGTTAGCGCTACATTTTCATTCTATGTATTCCGGCGAGGCACAAAATGGGCAAATCCTGAACATTAAAGTTGACATTTATGTTTACTGAGCAGCAGAACAGAAACAGCTTCAAAGTATTCATGCTTTCAGTTTTGGCTGCGATACTATCCCATCTAAAGTTATGGTCTAGTAGTCCATTATCCTAAAGACTCTAATTAAGAACAGAGAAAAAGTTGGTGTAGCCAATCTGGCCAAACCCTGACAGCCAATAGCCTTCTGAACTTAAAATACTTGGGATATAGAGATGTGCACCACTTAATGATGGGGATATGTTCTCTGATTCCCATTTTTATGTGATTAGGTCATGAAGCATTCAGCCCACTCTAGTGTCTTTGTTGTGTACATCAGTGCTACTCATACTGGTGGATAATGACCCCCCCAGTTCATGAAAATGTTCCCACACCCTTAAAGGGGCAGGGGAAGGTGGAAAGCAGCAACACAATCCCCAGGATTGCTACCCTGGAGGGAAAGGAGGCCTATTTTTAAGCCAAACAGAGGTGCTGCCAGGGTCTAACGGTGTAGGGAGCCCTGCAGAATACTTGCAAAGTTTTCCCACATCTTGAAAACAGTTAATATGCAATTGCATTTAAACCGGAAGTGAAACTTCCAGTTCTGTTACAGTCACAACTGTCACTATTTCCAAGCCATGGGGAATCCTGCAAGCACTCTGCTGGGATTCCCAGGGCTCACCATACCCCCCAGACCCTGGCAGCAACTCTGTTAGGTTTTAAAATATAGTGGTGCCTCACATAAAGAGCTTAATTCGTTCCGAAGGCATGCTATTTAAGCATAACGCTCTTTAAGTGAAGCAGATTTTCCCATAGGAAACAATGGAAACTCAGATGATTGGTTCCACAACCCCCAAAATATTCATATAAAAATATTAATTGGATGTAAAAATGATGATAAAACACTGGAATTGAATTCAAAACACTATAATATAATACAAAGCACAATTACTGTAATAAAACACTGTAATATTCTGTACAGTAAAAGAGAAAAGAAAAACCTTTATGGGCAAGGATGACTGATTTTCATTAAGAGTCACTGGTGTCTTTCTGAGCAACATTCACAAGGAACCTCTCTCTGTGTGTGAGATCTATCTATGCAAACTAGATAGGCAAGTCTGCAACAGCAAAGGGGCCAGATCCTATGCTGTTTACTCAGAATCAAGCCCCATTAAGTCCACTGGGGCTTACTCACAGGAAAGTGTGTAGGCTGCATTTTGCATGCACAGCAACATCGGAAGGGCAAGATTCTATGCTGTCTACTCAGAAATAAGCCCCATTGAATAAACTGGGGCTTATTCACAGGAAAGTGTGTGGGCTGCAGTTTGCATGCTCCAGCAAATTCCAACAACAGCTGCTGTTTGCATGCTCCTTGTGAAGGAGCAAGGGCAAGATTCTATGCTGTTTACTCAGAATCAAGCCCCATTGAATACACTGGGGCTTACTCACAGGAAAGGAAAAGTGCAGGCAGGGAAGGTAGTGGAGAGCAGAGGGGTGGTTGTAATGGGGTCCAGACGGGCTTCCTTGGGGGCAAGGGATCTGTTTGAGGGGGCTGCAGGAGAGTATTCCCTCGTACCTTATGGAGGCTGCATAGGCTGGGCTGACCAAGTTCTCTGGCTGCAGGAGAAGAGCAGCCATCTTTGTTCCCCTTTTCTGCTCTTCTGCCCCCTCTGCTGGTCTCTTCCATGTACTGCTGGGGGGAGAAAGTCCAGCCTCACTCCCTCAGCCCAGCCAATGCTGGGGAAAGACAGGGAGAAGGACAGGGAGCCCAGCCAATTATGCGAAAATATGCTCTTTAAGCAAAGCAAAACCACACAGAAATTTTTGCTCTTTAAGTGGAACACTCTCTATGCAAGGCACTCTTTAAGCAAGGTACCACTGTAGTCCCACTTTCCCTGCAGGGGCATAATCCTGAGAATCATCCTGAGGATCACATCACTGCCCTTGCCTGTCCTCCACAAAGACCTACTTAGGCAGTGAAGCTCCCTAAAAGTTTGAGAACCATTGGATTGTGAACAAGCACTAACACACTGCATAGGCCATTGGAGAAAGATTGCTTCTTCTTTGCATTAAGAGCCTCTTTGTTATTTAAACAGTCTCTCTGCTGCAGGCTATGGGAAACCTGATTGCTTCATTAAGAGATTGTTGTGTTTTTACCACCATTGTATATGCAATCTCTCACTAAGCAAACAATTGTTAAGTGGTGTGTCTGTACAGGCGTATCCATGTATCAGTGGGTAATATGGTCCAATAACCCTGACCAATAAACACCTGATAGAGCAATGCAGACTTGTGCCAAAGATTTAATTGGCACAGGGCTGAGCTGTTCTATAATGATTGCTGCAGCTTACACTGGAGTAAAAGGACCTCCAGCAGCCAAAAAACCTCCACTCGCTGCAGTGTTTGCTGCATGAGCACCACACAGAACTCAAATGAGATAGGGGCGATCCGTCCCAAGATCCACAATTGGGCAGTTGAAAACCTGAATGGATGACCAACATAACATAATTTTGAAGACTCAGAATAACATCATAATATGTCCAATTGGATGTGTACATTCTGGCAGAATCCAATGCTTAAAAAAGCTTTGAAATGTCTTCCTCATATCAAAAGTTATGGACAAAAAAAATAGCAAACAAAAAAAATGCAAAGAGCTCTATGGAAAATGAAACCAAGTCATATTGTGCCTTTACTGTGGAAGATTATTTGTGTAAGCAAATGTGCCTTAGTCCACAGGAAAGGGCAGAACGAAAGAATTCTAATGCCCCCACAATGGTCCTGATACAATGAACCAAGCCCCCACAAAATCAACCCAGAAAGGCTGTGATAATTACATGGAACCCTATGGAAAGTCACTCTGATCTACACAGCTGTGTTCATTCATGAGTAGGCAACGTGTCTTAGCTCATTTTCAGGCACAGAGGAATGCAAGGCCACAAGAATGGTCCCAATCCAAAGAAAATGGAGCTTAACAAATGTTCAGCCTCTTCTACCCCATAGGGTTGTAAGGACAAAAGAAGGAAAGGAACTATGCATACCACCGTGAACTCCTTAGAGGAAGGGTAGTATAAACATATGAAAAATATTAAATATTTGTATTAATTGTATCAATTAATACTGATAATCATTAAATAATTTTGATGTATGAGGTTGTCAAAATATTTTTGGGCCCTAGGTGCCAAATGATGCCAATGTTGAGTTGTTAGTGTAATTTCTGGGGAAAAATGAAGATCTTCCTAGACTTGTTTACATTCTTCCCCATCCCACCCTCCAAATTAAACCAGACAGACAAGTTTAGAAAAATACTTCAAAAGCTTTTATCTGAACAACAGGTTGTCTGAACAACAAGTTGGTCTTTTCTGCAAAACCAAATACAGTGGCGCCTCACATAACAAATTTAATTCGTTCCGGAGGCATGTTCTTTACATGAAACATTCTTTACCTGAAGCGGTTTTTCCCATAGGAAATAATGGAAACTCAGATGATTGGTTCCACAACCCCAAAAATATTCATATTAAAATATTAACTGGATGTAAAAATGATGACAAAACACTGGAATTGAATTCAAAATATGCATTCAATGTGCATGATCCTATGAAGTCTACTTAGGCTGCAATCCTAAAGACACTTTCCTGGGAGTAAGACCCATTTAGCACAATGGGGCTTACTTCTGGGTAGACATGGTTAGGAGGCTGCAATTCAAGACACCTTCGAAGTGTCTCCCCACTTTCTCCTTCTCTCCATCCTGAGCATCTCTCTCCCCTGCTCCCTTCTGGCTAGCCCTGAGCTGCTTCCCTGTTCTCCACTGCTCTTCTCTCCCTCTGCCCAGCGGACACCCAGCCACAGGAGGAATAGCATGGAAGTGTTGTTTTCACTAGGTGCGCTAGGCAGCCCTGACACTTTTTAAATAGGCTGCCAGCCAGCACGTCTGCCCCAACTGCCAACGAATGTTTTCTTTACGTGAAGCATGTTCTTTACATGAAGCAGAATCCTAGAGAATTCCTTGTTCAGTGTGATCTGAGGGGTGTCTCCTCAGGAGCAAGTCCTCCCCATGTGTCAATTACTTAGCATGCTATGGAACAGTTAGGGCAGCCCAGGCTTCCTAACTTGCTGGATGCAGCATAACTTTCTGCTCTGGATACAGAATAGTTAGGAGAGAGCAGTTAGGGCAGAGCAGGCTGAACTTGCTCTGGATTGTGCTCTTAGTCTCTCAGGCTGCAATCTGCCCCCTTGCACAGGAGTGAGACCCTCTATTATAATAGGGCTTACTTTAGAGTACACATTAGGTTTTTCAGGTTCCTTTCCACTCCCCCCATTACACAGGAGAAAGCCCCACTGACTGTAATAGGCTTACTTCAGAGTAGACATGCATAGGCTGGTCTCTCAGGAGAGGCTCAGGTTGGCAAAGCACCAAAACCAGCTGTATCCTGACCAGGACTTCTTTTGCATGTTTATCAAGATATCACTTGATAAGTCAAAATTTATTAGAAATGTTTGCTTATCTTGCAAAACATTCTCAATCCAGGTTACTCTCAATCCTATGTTTTACTTTACATTGGTTATTATACATTGGTTACATTAGAACAAGTTCAGAACAATTCTGAATAAATTGGCTGAACAAGTCTTTTCAACCAAATACACTGCTTCTTGTGGCAGGTATTTACAGTTGAGCAAACTATTGTTAATAACTTAATCCTATTTCCTCTATTTATCTGAAATCCTTGGAGACTGCTTTAATAGAATTCTGATGTGAACAAAGCATGCTCCCTATGACATTAAAAGTGCTTTTATCTTGCAGGCAAGATGTGAATTTCTTGGCCCATTACTCCACTGGGACTGCATACAATATAAATATAAGCAGCAACCTCATCTCACTACAGTGAATATGCAACAAATCCATTTAAGCCATTGCCGGAAATTGAGGAATTATACTAAATCGTCTGGCTCTTTCCAGTCTGAAAAATTTCTTCAGTTCAATCAAACCAGCATCGGTACCTACAGTGTCAATAGACAAGAATGCTACTGATAAATACTGTGAGTGCAATCCTAACCTAGGCTGGCACAACCATTGGTCTTCACGTTCCTGTGGTGATATAGGGAGGCAAGCAGATGTTCGTGCTCCCTCAGGAGTAGCATAGTAGTGCCTTATAGCACTTTTGTGATACCCCTTGTGGGCCTTGTGCTGGAGCTTTGGCTGGCCTAAATGAAGATTAGAATTTCAGCCTTTATCTTATAATCTGTACAGAATTTCCAATCTATAATCCTAGATTCTCAAACATTTTTGATTTATCAAGTAGACCAGTGTTTCTCAAAGTGGGGGTCGGGACCCCTTTCAGGGTCGCCTAGAGCTTTCTTGGAGGTCGCCTAAAGACCCCTGGTGCAGGGGGCCAGGTCAGGCTTACCAGACCTCCGGCTGTAGCTGCATGCGCACTAGGGCTGACTGACAGCCTCAGGGCCCAATCCTATGCATGCCTACTCTGAAATAAATCCCATTATAGTCAGGGGGGCCTTTACTCCCATGCAAATGTGGATAGGATTGCAGCCTCAGGGCCCAATCCTATGTATGCCTACTCTGAAAATAAATCCCATTGTGTTCAGTGTGTGCATAGAACACACATTTCATTTGTAACAATGAAAATACATCCTGCATATTGGATATTTACATTACGATTCATAAAAGTAGCAAAATTACAGTTATAAAGTAGCAACAAAAATAAATTTTATGGTTGGGGGTCCCCACAACGTGAGGAACTTATAAAGGAGTCATGGCATTAGGAAGATTGAGAACCACTGAAGTAGACAGTGAAACAAATCAGACTAGCCATTATTTTATGACCTACAACTAATTCTCCTGATTTTAAAATATAATTTACATATATAAAATCTATATACAGCACATCTAAGTTCCAGAATAAATAAAAGGCACTACAAATATGACATGCTAGTACAAGAATCTCTAAAGTAATGTCTCCCTAAAATACATATGAATGTAAAGCAGGTTCAGCATTTATTACAGTTGCAACTGGTTTTCCATAAACATCAAGGTGGATAAAAATCAGATGTTTTAAATTTGAATCCGATTTTTTAAAATCAAATTTATTTTAATAAAATGCTTTTGGAGTAAAAATTTATCTATTGATATTTTTTTAAATACACTAATAATTTCATTTATTCGGCATGAAATGGAACTTAAGTTATGTAGCATGAGGCTGTATATTCTGCAGTATTTACCTTTTTTTGTAAACTCATTCAATGAATCCAAGCTCCAGAAGCTAACATGCACTACGTTGATGCATTACACAATTTCAAAATAACCATGAGATAAATAAAAAACAAAGTTCAGGAATATTCCTTTATCCCATTGTTTTGCAAATCTATGTACACTACAATCTATATAATTGTTTGACTAGAAATGCATCTGTACCAGGCTCTAAGGGTGCAATCAAGAGTAACTATGGGGAGTCCTTGCTCCGGTGTAAGAACAATTTGCTCTGGATTGCAATATGAATTTCTCATAGGCTTTCACTAGGTGGTGCAGTAACTACGGGTACACGTAATGTCTCTTATGTTCTCCCGTAGTTACTCTGGATTGTAGGGTAAGTGTGAGGAGGAAGGGCAAGCATTAAAAATAAAAGTGAAACCTTCTAAGCAGCTTATAAACCTTGTGATCTTTTTGAACAAAGATTGAAGTGCTTTATTCCTCCCTTGAGGAGCAAAATGGCAGCAGACCCTAAAAGAGACCCAGTTTGGCAATACTTTAATGAAGTTCCTCTACCTACAGGTGAAGCAGGTATGTGTGCAAAATGCAAGCAATGCAACAAAGAGGTGCAAGGCCTGGTGGCCTGAATGAAACAACATCATGAGAAGTGCTGTGATGAAAGGACTATGTTTGAAGTTTTTTTATGTAGACCCTGCTGATATATTCAGTTTAAGTTTTTTTGTTTGTTTTTTCAAAGATATTTTGTTTATGCACTTCAGTTACTAAACTTTAATGATTTGCAAATACAAGAATATGTAACATAATGTTATTGCTTTATTAAATAAAATGATTTGAGTAGTTCTCCAACTATGTATGATTAACCTATTAACCTAAAATCAGTTCTGATTTTGCTGTTTTACTAACTTTTCTAAACCCTTCATTTTCTTTGCAAATAATAATATTAAAGGTTCTAACTACCAGCAAGAATGAGTTCTTACATTTAAAGAGCATGTGTCATTTCAGATCAATCATGGCAGTGCCTGTTAGCGGGCATCTACTCAACTACTGCCCAACACGTCCCTCATCTTGTTGTGTCACTGCCAATGACTATAGCCCCCCAAATCACCCAGAAGTTAAAACAGAAACATATTGCACCTATACTCATGAGTAGGTGAACTTGCTTTGGATCATTGGAAAGGGGAGGCTGAGAGGAACCTGATTTTGATCCAATGAATGTAGCCCCGACCAGTCACCTCACCAGGAAGCCCCTCCTCCAAGCATTTAATCGCAAGTAAGCAAGCATGATTTGGCTGGTGCGGAAGGTCAGTCCAGAATTGGCCTGATCCTGTGCACCTGGAATTCAGCAAATGGTTCACAATGCAGAATGTCCCTCCAGATGGTTTCAGCAGGGATAAGGTGAATATAAGGTTCAAAACCCTCTTCCTAACTCTTCCCCAGGCTATTTCCTCATTGGGGTTTTAATGCTTTCTTTTTGAGGAGGATGAGAGAGGATTAAGGCTGTTTTGATTTATAAATATCAGTCAAGCCCAAATAAAACCTGCTGGATTTAAACTGATTTAATACCAAATAACACTGAAATTGTTAAAATTTAACTTACACTGAACTGAATATTAGGTAGGACTAAAAATCTTACTAATTTTTTTGAAGGGCAGGTGGTTTAGGTTATTAACTTTACTTTAAACTATATAAATGCATTAATTTGCTTGATGATGTGACTTCTAGCCATGACATCACTTATGGTGACATATTGTCTCTCCAAAAAATGAATTCCAAGCTAAAGTTTGGGAATCCCGGCAATAAGGTGTTAGAAACCCTTGAGGGAGTGAACACCCATAAGGGCGTGAACACCACTAGTGACCAAAAGGCTAAATAATGATTTTAGGAATAATACCATCATGTTATATACAATTGGATGTGTAATCTATTGCAGAATGCAATGAAACAAACAACTTTGAAATATCTTTATCAAAATGTGTGGCCAAAAAACAATCAGAGGTGGGGCAACGACATATTACTATGCCTACCGCCCAGTTTGTTACCCCCACCCAATTGCATGGAGGTAACATGCTGGCCTTCTGCACTGGGTGACAAGAACCTTAGTGACACCACTGTCACTATAAAAACATTATAAATGACTATATGTATATTATAGACTAGACTTTATTTTTTATAAATAGTATAACCCAGGGGTCAAACCTTCTTGCCCAATTTTCAGAGGCACTCAAAGACTTGAGCAAGCAATAGGGAAGCCGCTATGGCACCCACTCCAGCCCTTAAGTGTGGAGGGAGTATAGAAAAAGCGATTTCATTCTCCTGGGTGGTAGCACTCTGTGGAGACTTCCAGGCTGTCCAAACAGGTCCCAGCATAAGCATGAAGAGTGACAGAAGAAGAGGGGCAGAAGCAGCACAGATGTCAGTGCTGCTGGTGCTTGGTGCCTACTGGTAGTTGTTGGTGCCCACTGGTGGCATGGTGCCAGCCATGCCCAACACCTAAAAACATTCTTTACATTTTACTTCCGCAATGACAGGTCTGTTCAGCTAGTATGCGTGTGTGTGTGTGTGTGTGTGTGTGTGTGTGTATCTATCTATCTATGCACATGTCATCACACGGCATATCAGAATCATGTTGGGTACACAGAAGAATAGAGAAACATAGGTTTAGCACAACACGACACCACTGAAAGTTTGCTGACCCCTGGTATAGCCAATTCCTGCACTTAAAATCATTATCCACATGGAAGACAAAATCAATATTTTAATCACCTTTTTTACATGTCTTTATGAAAACAAAATGTAACATTCATTCAAGATCTAACCTTGGAAAGCATCCAAGGCCCTTGAAGTCTTTAAAAGATAATAAAGAATGTATTTACAATATGTCACAAAAGGCTATCATTAGAAGATCTATACCTGATGGCTTATACGTCAACTCTAAAGTACTATTCTCCAGACATTCTTGGTAGTACAATTGATAATAAGTACAAGATGAGGCTTTAAGTAGTTGGTTATTTTTACTAGGTATGCCATAATAAATTAAGAATGTTTTTTTTTTCAATCTGACATCATTCTCTTGATCAAGACTGAGGCCAAATTATTAATCTATTCAGAGTAATACAGTTCAGATAATCTAAGTTACATGGCTCGAAGTTTCAGGACCACATGCTTCCCCTTCTCTATACAAAAAGGTTTATGATTTTTAAAATGCAGTTCCATTTTACATATGAGCATGGAGCTTTAAAACAGGGCATTAAACTAGGAGTGGTCTGATACACTGTTTTGTTCTAATTCTAGTTAGGCTGCAATCTGCTCTGAAGTAAGTCCCACCAAGTTCAATAGAATACATAACAAGAAAGTGTGGCTTGTTTTTAATGCGAGAAAAAAGTTTTATCCTTCCCATCTTGGGTGTTAAGAAAGAGGGAATGGATCTATGGACACAATCCAGAGCAAATTCAGCCTGCTCTGACCTAACTGCACTCTCCTAACTATTCTGTATCCAGAGCAGAAAGTTATGCTGAATCCAGAGAGTCAGGAAGCCTGGGCTGCCCAAATGCTCCAGAGCATGCTAAGTAATTGACACAAGGGGAAGACTTGCTCCTGAGGAGACACCCCTCAGATCACACTGAACAAGGAACAGCTGTGGTGCCTACAGTGGTGACATGACTCTGCACATCACCTGGTGCGGAAGTCTGTGCGTCATCCCTGGGATGTGCGCACGCACCCCCTACCTGGACTGCACAGTCACCAAAGTTGGCGCCTGCGCAGTTGTTTCTGAAGCCAACTGGCTTCAGAAAGAGTACTGCGCAGGCACCATCTCTGACACCTGCGCAGTACTTTTCTGAAGCCTTTTGGCTTTGGGGGAGACTGTGCAGGCGTCAGAGTTGGTGCCTGTGCAGTACTCTTTCTGAAGCCATTCGGCTGCCGCTCCGCCTCCTGAGTGAGGCCGAATGGCTGTGCAGAGGCGCGGACTTTCTCTGCTCTAAGGAAGTCTCCTCTGAAGCTGTTCGGCATGCTCAGTGTGTTTCTGCGCAGTGCACCTCAGATGGCCGTTCAGGCCAGCTCCTCAGACAAGTGGCAGCTTCTGGCTGCTGCTCCGCCTTGGAGCAGGCCTGAATGGGGGTGCTGACGCCCGGGGCCTGCCAAAGGACAGTCAAACTCCTGCGGCACATCACCCCATACGGAGCGCATCCCCAATGCAGCCCACACCAGCCGCACCAGTCTGGTGACGCCACTGGGTGCCTGCCTTATAAGGAGTCCCTGATGAGATGCCAGTAATTCTACAGTGAATAGAAGGGGCTTCTTGGAGTGGCCTGCTGTATCCTGAGGTTTGTGGGCAGCCGTAGTTTGTTCCATATCCTGAGGTTGAGAGGCAGGGGTTGCACCTAGGATGGCCAAGAACTCAGATTTTTGGTCAACACTGCCATTCTTACTCGGGCCTTATCAT
The DNA here is from genome assembly GCA_030015325.1 of Cryptoblepharus egeriae. Classification (NCBI taxonomy): domain Eukaryota; kingdom Metazoa; phylum Chordata; class Lepidosauria; order Squamata; family Scincidae; genus Cryptoblepharus; species Cryptoblepharus egeriae. The sequence goes on along the minus strand of JAREYC010000004.1, from coordinate 37,261,972 downwards.
GGACCCCTATGGGTCTACTCATTACTATACCTGCTCCTGAGGTGGTATAACTCTGAGGGCTGGAAGAGGGCATTTCTGCCTTGGAAACAGGCTTTGGATACAGAGTAACTGCTCTGCCCTAGGCAATGCTAAACATGCCCTCAACTTGCCTCTCCTGAGCTGCTTAGGCTGCCCCAGTTAGGGCAGAGCAGGTCCACCTCTCTTAGGGCACCCTATCTTGCCCTGCTCTGCCCTAAGCCTCCTTCAGAGTAACTGGGCTGGAGCATCTTGCAGTTGCTCCAACATAGTGTTAGATAGGGCAACCTAAGGGCTCTTATGTGGACAGATTAGTTGCTCTGGATTGGGCTGCCTGTCTCATTTGTAATAATCAAAGGCTTAAGCATTCCTGGGTGGCAGATCATCATGGAGCCTATAATTCCTATGCTGCCTGACTCAGTTGTAAGCTTGAGCAGCCCTCAAGTAAGTTGTAAGCTTGAGTAGCTCTGGTCCACAGATTCTGAACATGCAGTTTTGGACCAATCTGTGCTCTCTGGATGTGAGAGGAAGGTGTTGAGGCTATAGCAGATCACAGCTCTGGTCAAATTCAGAGTTCCAGCATGCTGGGATATCCAAAGTGTTTGGAAGGAGGGCTACATATTCTTTCTGGGGGAGGGAAAATTAATTCCCCTAGGGACACTGGGGGAGGAGAAATTAATTTGCACATCAAATTTACATAAATGAATATGTTACAGGCAGAACTTTTAGGAACAAATGAATTCAGTTCATTTAATGTATTCAGTTCATGACTCCTCAGAAGCAAGCCCCATTATGCTCAATAGAAATTACTCCCAGATACTGCAGCCTCAGAACCTAGCCAACAAGCTGCTGGTTTACAGTAATTCTCCAAGCCATCAACAACCAATCATGCCCTGTGCCTGCCCTCACCTCCATTCCAGTGTGCCTTCTCCTGAGAGTTCCACTTCCTTTGCCCGCTGGTGTCCACGTACTCCTGCTCTTACAAGGGAGCTTTCCTTTGAATGCCTCTAAAGGCTGAACGTTCCTCACAAGGGCTTGTAACCTCAGCCCGATAGGCAGCCATCTGCTGGCAATTGGGGCTGTGGCAGTGTATTATGGCACATGCTGCTTTCAGCATGCATGCCAGGGGTTGACAAACACTGCTCTTTCATTTTCTGTGGCTTTTGGCATGTGTGAGGATTCTGGGAACAGATCCCTCTACAGATGTCAAGGTATAACTACACAAGAAAAAAATACTTAAAACTCATAGCTCAGAGGTGGACCTAATATGTTCAGACACAAAACTATACTCAGTGAGGGTCATAATACAAAATGAAGTGTGTGTTTACAATGAAAAATACACATGCAGCTGATGCTTCATTTTCTGCTTCTACTAGAAGTGGTACTCAGAGCTGTTGTTCAGTCATTCAGTTGTGTCTGACTCTTTGTGACCCCATGGAACCCATGGACACAGTCCTCCACCAGCTTCCCAAGTCCATACTTATTAATGTTCATTGTCTCAGTGACACTCTCTAACCACCTCATCCTTGGCCATTCCCTTTCCCTTTTGCCTTCAGTGTTTTCCAGCATCAGGGTTTCTAGGGTTTTCCCTTCTCATGATGTGGCCAAAATACTTGAACTTTAACTTCAGTATTTGTCCTTTCAGGGAACAATCAGGGTTGATTTCCTGGAGGATGGACTGATCTGATCTCCCTGCTATCCAAGCAACTCTCAAGAGTCTTCTCCAGCACCATAATTCAAAGGCATCTCACAGCAAAGGTTCTCACTGCAGTTCTGCTTAAAAACAACTTGTCCTTTTGGCTGTGAAAATTATTGCAGCACCAGCAGCTGAAAGTGAAGTTTTAGCTGCGTGCTGTTCTTTTTTGCACAAATATATTTCTTCTTTGGATCATAGCCAAAGATTACAAATATAAAACCAAATGGATAGAGACTATTTTTAAAGCACACTGGAATAAATCTATTTTAACAGATTTAGAAGAATAAGAAAAAAGGCTTACTGTCAAATAGGCAATATTATAATACCTATTATGACTGCCTGACGCAATCTCCTTCATGACACTGTTGGATGCTATTAGACATTTTTATCCTAGATTAAATTTTATATCAAATAGTTTGAAGAAAGCTTGTGATCAATGGCTTGCAAATGTGGGTACAAATATAGAAAGAGCTTAATAAAATTACTATTCTACCAGACCTCAAGATAAAACAATTATCTTAACTGACAACAACCTCTCCATGCAAGTATGCCATAAATGTTAAGATGACTTCTTGTTTTGTACAACTACAATTCTTAACTAGGAATTCAAAAAAGATAAACTATGGGCGCAACCTAGAGTACTACGGGGAGTCCTTGCTCCAACGTAAGAACCATTTACTCTGGATTGCAATAGGAATTTCCCATAGGTTTACACTAGGTGGTGCTGTAACTACATGGACGTAAATGTCTCTTACTTGCTCCTGTAGTAACTCTGGATTGTAGGGTGTGTCATCACATGAAATGCAAGGACATAATTTTCACTTCACTTGGTATTATATTATTCAAAGTCAAAACTGAATGGAAGATAAGGTTTTTTAAAAAACAAACACAAAACAGAAACACAAAATTTTAAAGAATATTGTATACTGTACATTATATGCCATACTCTAAATATGCCAAGAAGGGCAAGTGGCTTCACTGATGAACTGCACATGGACCAAAGTTGTGCATGCACAGGGGCGAGTGTCCCAATCAGGAGCACTTAATGGGGGTGATGTGCCACGGTCCAGCACCAGGTGATCCGGAACCTGGCATTGTGCCTGATCCTCAGGATTGCACAATGCCAGAAGGAAGTTTTCTTCACTTAGACAGTGCCAGCCTCTGGCGATATTGAGTTTGCCCTTCAGTAGCAGCATCTGCAGGGCTCCCCAAGACTATGATAAACTTAAAACAAATCAGAAAGCACTTCCAGTTTCACAATATCTATTTTTAGGTATTTTTAATAACTCCTGCTAACTGGGCAAGAGACTCTCTTTCAAGTGGGTGTTCCTCTTTTATTTAGAAGGGGAAGAGTAACTGGCCCTACACTCCCCAGCAATGTCTGTTCTAGTGGCTTCTGCTGGTGTTCTTTTTGCATTTTAGATTGTGAGCCCTTTTGGGACAGGCACCCATTAGCTATTAATTAGCTATTAAATTTTTTCATTTTCTTGTAAACCGCTTTGTAAACTTTTCAGTTGAAAAGCGGTATATAAATACTGTAGACAGATAGATTTTTTTAGTTCACAGGAAGGTATGGGAGCCCTATGGAGGTTTACGTGGGTTTCCTTTTATCCCATGGATGCTGGCACTACCTAATGTAAATGAAGAAAAACTCCTCTTTTGGCACAGGCGTCATCCTGAGGATTGCATCATTGCTTTCCCCCTTATTCCTTAAGGAGGCACTGGTCAGTGCATTCCAGGGTAGTGGGTTGTGGCCCACCAGTTTGAGAACTGCTGATCTAGGGCATCTTCATTCAAATTTCAGCTGCACTTGAGTAACACCACTGACCCAGACCAGAAGAAACATCAGAAATATGGATATAAATCTACAGTTTATTTTTGTTAAAACCAACTAGGGAACAATCTGAATTGGAGCTATAATACAGCATGTTTTATTCTACCCCAAGCTCTTATTTTCAACAGGGGAGGGAGGAAACCATACATGAATTAGACTTTATTCTGAGTGGCCTAGTTTCAGTAGACTTAGGAGTCAGGAAGAGGTGGACAGGCCAGGAGAACAGGTCCTCTCCTATCTCTGACTCTTCCATTTTTAGAACCACACCCAGGCTCTTAGCTATACAGAATAAACATGGTGATGACTATGCCTACAAGGTGCATCCAGAGAGAAATAAGAATGAAGCGCCTATGCTCAAGAAGGGCTCTGTGAAGGGAAAAGATAGCCATGGTCACTTGGGGTGAGATGGGAGGTATACGTTAGAACAGTAATCAGTTGCATTCCAGCCCCATCACAGTTGAGACATCCTTTTTTGTGATGCCCTGATCAAGTGCCACAAGTCAGTTTGGAACAGTGTACGCGATATAATTTTGAAATAAATTGGGTTAAAGTGCATCACAAGCTTTGTAAATGGTGAGGAAAACTTATGGAGAAGCTGTGCTATCATCTGAAAACTGTACTGATGGCACAACGCCTTCAAAGAAAGATGAGAAGATGTTGAAGACAATGATAAGGACACCCTTCTTGGTCAAAAATGAAACAGAATGTGAGGTCTATTCTCAATTGTGATCACTGTTTGTGATCAATGTTTGGTCAAAAATATTCAGTTTGAGAATCTCTCCCTTAGTTCTTGGCAGCTTCTATTTAGGCTGCAATCCTAAAGACACATTCCTGGGAATAAGACCCATTGAACACAATGGGACTTACTTTTGAGTAGACATGGTTAGGATTGTGCTCATAGTCAATGAGTTATATATATATATATATAACCCTCCATGGGTGGTTTATGTATGTTATCCTCAATCTTGGGTCCTCTACCAGAGGCCTGGGAGTTTGAGGGTTCCGCGCAGTATCTTAGCTGTTCCTAGCAATGCACTTTTCTGGATTGAGTGCTCTGATGTCCTTCCTGGAATCTGTTGGAGCTATTCTTCCAGCTTGGGTGTCACAACCCCTGGTGCTCCAATAACTATTGGGATCACATTCACCTCCACTTACCACAACCTTTCTAATTCCTCCTTCAAACCCTGATACTTTTCCACCTTTTTATGCTCTTTTTTCCTGAGGTTGCTGTCGTTTGGTATCGCTACATCTATCACCAGGGCTGTCTTCTGGGCCTGATCTACCACCACAATGTCTGGCTGGTTAGCCAGTACCTTTTTGTCTGTCTGGATATGGAAGTCCCACAGGACCTTAGCCCTGTTATTCTCCACAACCTTCTGAGGGGTCTCCCTTCTGGTCTTGGGAGGGGTTAGTCCATAGGCTGAGCAGATGTTCCTATACACGATGCCGGCTACTTGGTTGTGCCATTCAACGTATGCTGTTCCTGCCTGCATCTTACACCCTGCCACGATGTGTTGGATTGTTTCTGACGTTTCTCTGCACAGCCTGCACTTTGGGTCTTCTCTTGTATGGTAAATCCCCGCTTCTATGGATCTGGTACTTAGTGCCTGTTCTTGTGCTGCCATGATGAGGGCTTCAGTGCTATCTTTGAAGCCAGCTTTTTCCAGCCACTGATAGGATTTCCCAATATCAGCAACTTCGGTTATCTGGCGATGGTACATCCCATGCAGGGTCTTATCTTGCCAGGACACTTCCTCAGTTTGATCTACCTTCTGTATTTGCTGTTGCTGTTGCTGCTGGATACATTCTCTCATCAGCTCATCTTTGGGTGCCATCTTACTGATGTATTTCTGGATATCCTGGGTTTCATCCAGGATAGTAGTTTTGACGCTCATCAGATCCCGGCCACCCTCTTTCCGGCTAGTGTATAGTCTCTGGATGTTAGACTTGGGGTGGAAACCCCCATGCATTGTGAGGAGCTTTCAGGTCTTCACATCGGCCGCCTCCATTTCTTTCTGTGGCCAGCTTACTATTCCAGCAGGGTATCTGATGACTGGCAGTGCATAAGTATTGATGGTATGTATCTTATTTTTCCCATTGAGCTGGCTTTTCAGGATCTGTCGTATTCTTTGATGGTAGTTGGATAGTGCTATCTTCCTTGCCTCCTCTTCATGATTTCCGTGGGATTGTGGGATACCTAAGTACTTATAGTTGGTCTCTACATCTGTTATGTACCCTGTTGGTAGTTCTACCCCACTGGTCTTAACCACTTTTCCTCTCTTTACGACCATTTGGCTGCACTTATCAATGCCGAATGACATCCCAATATCCTCACTGTAGATCCTTGTCAGGTGTATCAATGAGTCGATGTCTCGTTCATTCTTTGCATACAGCTTGATGTCATCCATATAGAGGAGGTGGCTGATGGTAGTTCCACTCTTGAACTTGTACCCATATTCCGTCTTTGCAATTATTTGGCTTAGGGGATTCAGGCCTATGCAAAACAGCAGGGGAGACAGTGCATCTCCTTGATATATGCCACGCTTGATCGATACTTGTGCTAATACTTTTGAGTTGATTTCCAATGTTGTTTTCCACTGCCCCATAGAGTTCTTAAGGTAGGTCATTAAGGTCTTATTTACTTTATATAATGCCAGGCATTCACAGATTTTTTTGCTGTCATGCTGAAACAGGCTTTTGGAAATGCAACAGAGGAAATCTATCTCCGGACCAGATCAGATGGAAAACTCTTCAATCCCTCCAGACTAAGAGCAAAGTCCAAAGTCCAGCTGAAATGCTTGCGGGATTTCCTCTTTGCTGATGACGCTGCTGTTACTGCTCACTCTGCCGAAGACCTTCAACTACTTATGGACCATTTTAACAAAGCCTGCCAAGATTTTGGACTTATGATCAGCTTGAAGAAAACACAAGTCATGGGTCAGGACGTGGATTCATCTCCCTGTATTACAATCTCTGAACAAGAGCTGGAGGTTGTGCATGACTTTGTGTACCTCGTCTCAACTATCTCCAACACTCTCTCTTTAGATACCAAGCTGAATAAACGTATCGGTAAAGCGGCTACGTTTTCTAGACTTACAAAGAGAGTATGGCTTAATAAGAAGCTGATGGAACATACAAAGATCCAGGTCTATATAGCCTGCATCCTGAGCACACTCTTGTACTGCAGTGAGTTTTGGCCCCTTCATGGGCAGCAGGAGAGAAAGCTGAACACATTTCATATGCATTGTCTCCGACGTATTCTTGGCATCACAAAGTTTCAAATGGTGCAGTCTTGGAACGCGCTGGTATCCCTAGCAAGTACACGCTTCTGAAACAGTGATGTCTATGCTGGCTTGGACATGTCGTGAGAATGGCCGATGGTCGGATTCCAAAAGACCTTCTGTATGGAGAATTAGCACAGGGAAAGCGCCCTAGAGGGAGACCACAGCTGCGATACAAGGGCATCTGCAAGAGGGATCTAAAGGCCATGGGAATGGACATCAACAACTGGGAAACCCTGACCTCTGATCGTTCAGCGTGGAGGCAAAAGACGCAGCAAGGCCTTCTTCAGTTCGAAGAGACACTCATTCAGCAAGCTGAGACAAAGAGACCCGGAAACAGCGAAATCTGGGGGCTGGGCAGGGGACTGACTTATCTGCCCTCAAATTGGCCACTCTCGAATTGGCCTGTTTAGTCATAAAAAACGCTGTTTTAGGACCTCTACTTCTGAGCACGATACCATAGTCTTTCGAGACTGAAGGATGCCAATGATATATATAAAAAGGATGCCAATTATATATATATAAAAAAACTGAAAAGTCACTGACTGACTCACTGATTCACTGACTGATTCTCTCATTGACTGACTCAGGAACTCATCAATGCCCAGCCAAAACTGCTGGGCCTAGAAGCGTGAAATTTGGGGAGGGTGATCCTTCTGTGATGGAGGCACCCACTAAAAACTGGTTGTTGGAAATTACAACAGGAAGGGGGTCAAAAAGGGCGCAACGCGTTTTCCTCCCTATATTTTCCATTGAGAATCTCTGACTGATCACTGTCCTGTCTCAACCCCTGGACCTAGAAGCATGAAATTTGGGGAGGGTGTTCCTTCTGTGACATGAACACCCACCAAGAACCAATGTTGAGAAATTTTAACCTTAAGGGTGAAAAAGGGTACAATGTGTTTTTGTCCTATACTTAACATTGAAGACTGATCAACATCCAGCCAATTTGGTGCCCAGTGCATGGTGTGCATTGGCGGGAGGGTGATGCACATGGGGGGGGGGTGATGAGCATGGGGGGATGATGTGCAATGAGGGAGAGATGCGCATTTTGGAAAATGGGAAAATGGCATATGGGGAATTTTATTCCCGCAGAGTGGGTACATTTCACTAGTTAGAAATATTTCTTTCAAAAGAATTTAAAGCAGTTGCTGGAAAGTCCTGGAGAAAATATATCCTGGCGATCATATGTAATGTGATCCTATCAGATACCACACAAAAATAACTACCTCAAAATTCAATGAAACTTACTCCCAGGTATGCTTGGAATTGCAACCTTAATAGGATTAATCCTATTCACATTTCTAATCTCAAATGTAAAGTGACAAATCTCCAAGTTCTAGTAAATCCACAAAGCATTTTAAACAATTTAAATATTTTGTTTTAGTAGACAAGGGTCTGGGAAAGTGGGAGAGTGAGAGATTAACATCCAACACTAAGCATTTTTTTCCTTATCATAAATAAAAACTATAAAAACCCCAACAGAATAAGAGTTTGGGCGCAATCCAGAGTAACTACATGGATTCCTTGCTCTGGTGTAAGAACAACTTGCTCTAGATTGCAATATGAATTTCCCATAGGTTTTCATTAGGTAGTGTAGTAACTACGGGTGTACGTAAAGCCTCTTACGTGCTCCCTTTGTCTTTTAAAGTACATTCACTAAACCAATCCAGCTTTCCTATTTTCTTTTAGAACATTTATATCCTGCCTCTCTCAACAGAGGGAATTCAAGACAGGCAAAAAAAAAACCAGCAATAAAGAAGAATTTAGAAACATTTAAAGGACTATTACAAGAGGAAATATAAATTGCCATCCATGATAGTTCACCACCAGTTCTACTGCCCTCTTCTTCCTCCAAAACCTGAACAGAAATGCCAGGTTTTAATTAGGGGTACTCTCCAAAATCTCCAATTGAAATCCAATTGAACTTCAATGGAAAGTCTATTTCATAGGGCCAGTGTCAGAATTAAAAAAGGACTTTACTCTTTAGAAATGTAACCACTGGCTTCCTTCTAAATCTTAAAATACAGGAGCAAATTGTGACATTTCTCACTACCCCCTTCTCTCTCCCCCACTCCTATTTCTGTTTTGAAAATTATTCTTCTTCATTTGATTTTTTCAGTGGCCATTCATTTTGAGTCAAATCCATATATAAAAAGGTTGGGACTGTGTATATCAAAGTTCCAGAACCTCCATGTTTAGTCACAATCTACTATGGTCAATAGCTTACTCACAGGTACATGAGCAGAGCCTAATAAGTGCAATCCTATGCAGGTCAGAAGTAATAAGAGCCAAGATGTTGTATCCCCCAGCACCACCATCTGAGACCTGAGCCATTGCAAGAGTGGACCCATTGCCAGATACTGCCCCAACCCTCATCCTGGCCAATCAACCCATAAAGGTGCCATGATCAATTGTGTCAAAAGTTGCTATGAAGTCCTATTGAGAAATCCAGCTGGACCAAGAGTAACACCTTCCTCCATCCAGCGAATCCACCAAAGCAACCAAGGTTGTGCTCAGCCCACAGCTTAGCCCAAGACCGCTAATGAAACGGCTGACGTAACATCTCCTCAACCATCTTGCCTAGAAATTGGAGGTTTGAGACTGGTTTGTCTAAGTATCAAGCAGAGTGGAGTCCCGGGAAGGCTTTGCAATCATGAATCAGAATCAGTCTGGTTTGATTCTAAGTGCAGTAATGGCCATATCTCTAAGGTTGTAAGCTATCAATTCCAATCAGATACTGTCAGCTGCACACTCAACATTGTTCCTTTCACTTGGGATGCTGTCAGTTTCACTCACAATGTTGTCAGTTTCATTGTACAGTCACTCAGAATACTTCTTGGTAGTTTCTGTACTTGACAGCAGACCAGAAGTCAGAGCAAAAAATGTTGGTTCATAAGTTGAACATTTGTAAATTAGAGGAGTTTCTGTAAATAAAATGTCATTCAGGTATAATTGTGTGTTTTATTGACTTGATACTGTTGTGAATGCCTGAGACCACAAGACATGTAATTATTCATGTTATTGGCCCCTTGCATGTTCAATTTTTGTTATGTAAATAGCATATGTTGGGATGGGGGAAATTAAGGAGCACTGTTGTGGAACATAGCTTTAAAGTTCCCAATCCAGATCACTTACCTGCAATTTTCATATACGAGAAAGCAAGAATGGAAGGACAAATATTATTTAAAACATATTTCTTCCACAAGACACAAGAACACAATCTGATAACACAGCAACTATTAGTGTGTAGTAGTGGTAGCTTACGTTTTACCTGACCATGCTGAAATTACTTAATTATCCATTCTGACAAAGGAAGCAAAATTATAATCGAGTAATATGAGAGGGGGAAGGTAGAACAGGATACCCCCCAAAGGTCCTGAAATTTGTCTTTCGAAAACTAAAAATTTCTAAGTACAGTGGCGCCTCACGTAACAAATTTAATTTGTTCCGGAGGCATGTTCTTTAAGTGAAACATTCTTTACGTGAAGCAGATTTTCCCATAGGAAATAATGGAAACTCAGACGATTGGTTCCACAACCCCAAAAATATTCATATTAAAATATTAACTGGATGTAAAAATGATGACAGAACACTGGGATTGAATTCAAAACATGCATTCAATGTGCATGATCTTACGAAGTCTACTTAGGCTGCAGTCCTAAAGGCACTTTCCTGGGAGTAAGACCCATTTAACACAATGGGGCTTACTTCTGGGTAGACAGGGTTAGGAGGCTGCAATTCAAGACACCTTCAAAGTGTCTCCCCACTTTCTCCTTCTCTCCATCCTGAGCATCTCTCTCCCTTGCTCCCTTCTGGCTAGCCCTGAGCTGCTTCCCTCTTCTCCACTGCTCTTCTCTTCCTCTGCCTAGCGGACATCCGGCCACAGGAGGAACAGCATGGAAGTGTTGCTTTCATTATGGGCAGGTGCGCTAGGCCGCCCTGACGCTTTTTAAGCAGGCTGCTGGCCAGCGCGTCTGCCCCAACTGCCAACGAATGTGTTCTTTACGTGAAGCACTTTCTTTACGTGAAGCAGAATCCTAGAGAAATTTTTGTTTGTTACGTGAAACATACTTTACAAGAGGCGTTCTTTACATGAGGCATCACTGTATATCAAAGTATATCCGGAATTCTTCAGTAAAAGTTAGTGGAAACAGGAGGCACTGATACACAGAGTTATACCAAGTTCAAAAATACCTGTACATTCTAAACTCTAGTTTTCAAGCTTATGCACTATTTTTGTGCTCTCCCTCTCTCTCAGACATATAACTAGGACAGGGTGACCAGATGCCCAAACCTCATAAGGAGGACAAGGTCTTGGATTCCTCTCAGCCTGACTTTTCCAGCGGACAATAGCACATTTGCCTAATCATGAGTAAAGCCGCAATATTGGGCACTTCACTTTCCCATAGAGCTCAATGTATATTTTTTAGTTTTAGTTTTTGGCCATAACTTTTGATAAGAAGGAGATATTTCAAAACTGATTTTTGCATTGGATTCTGCTCTTCAATATGAGTCCAACAACATATGACATGATGAGGTACTGCACACCATTGCAAAGTTCCACAATGAAACCAAAATGGAGGACAGTGAAGCTCATTTGCAGGACATCTAGACAGGAGGCTAAAAAAGAGGACAAATCCAGAAATTTCAGACATATGGTCACTCTGAATTAGGCCAAATTATCAGATCAGAGTCAAACACTGGCTGGACATCCTGCCTCTTAGTTAAACTGAAGCCTGAGCTAATACATGTACAGTGGTGTCTCACATAACAAATTTAATTCGTTCTGGAAGCATGCTTGTTATGTGAAATGCTCTCCATGTGAAGCAGATTTTCCCATAGGAAATAATGGAAATTCAGATGATTGGTTCCACAACCCCCAAAATATTCATATAAAAATATTAACTGGATGTAAAAATGATGACAAAACACTGGAATTGAATTCAAAACATGCATTCAATGTGCATGATCCTATGAAGTCTACTTAGGCTGCAATCCTAATCCACTGCAGCCTACTTAGGCTGCAATGAGTAGGACCCATTTAACACAACGGGGCTTACTTCTGAGTAGATATGCTTCGAAGGCTGCAATCCTAAAGACACTTTCCTGAGATTAAGCCACATTGAACACAATGGGGCTTACTTCTCAGTAGATATGCTAAGGAGGCTACATGGAGGATAGGGGGGTTACCTGGGCTGCTGCTGGAGGCATTTGGGAGCAGTTAGGGGCAGCAGCACACTGGCTGGCAGCCCTTTAAAACAGGCTCCACACGAAGCGTCAGGGCTGCCTAGAGTGCTGCCCATTAGGAAGCAACACTTCCTGTTTCTCCATGCGCCTGCTTTTCACTTCCCAAGTTGACCCCGCCAGGTCACTTTCTGGTTGCCTGGGTCTTGTTAAGTGATGTAGGCTTGTTAAGAGGAGCACACTCCCAAATGGGAATTTGCGCTTGTTATGTTAATCACTTATGTGGGGCACTTGTTATGCAAGGTACTGTATGTGGAACTGTAATCTATTCAGAAAGAAGAATTTCCACTCTCCATTTTATGTATATATATACAGTGACGCCTCACTTAAAGAGCTTAATTTGTTCCGGAGGCATGGTCTTTAAATGAAACGCTCTTTAAGTGAAGTGGATTTTCCCATAGCAAATAATGGAAACTCAGACAATTGGTTCCACAACTCCAAAAATATTCATATAAAAATATTAACTGGATGTAAAAATGATGACAAAACACTAGAATTGAATTAAAAACATGCATTCAATGTGCATGATCCTATGAAGTCTACTTAGGCTGCAATCAAAGACACTTTCCTGGAAGTAATGCCCATTGAACACAATGGGGCTTACTTCTGAGAAGACAAGATGAGGAGGCTCCATTGAACATAATGGGGCTTACTTCTGAGTAAACATGGTGAGGAGGCTGCACTCAAAGATATTTTTTCTGGGAGTAAGCCCACTGAACACAATGGGGCTTGATTCTGGGTACACATGCCTGGAGGGGAGATCTGATCACCCCAGCACCTTCCCAGACCCTCCTGCCTTTCCCTGCCCGGAGGGGGAGGGTTGGGGAAGACGCTGGAGTGATCAGATTGCCCCTCCAGCGCTACCCCCGCACCACCTGCCTCCCCATGCCTGAATCTAGGCCAGGGAAGGCAGGAGGGTCTGGGAAGGCGCTGGGGTGATCAGATCGCCCCCCCAGCGCTACCCCCACACCTCCAGCCTCCGCATACCTGAATCCAGGCCAGGGAAGGCAGGAGGGTCTGGGAAGGCCCTGGGGCAATCAGATCACCCCTCCAGCGCTACCCCCACACCTCCTGCTTCACCTTGCCTGAATCCAGGCAGGGGAAGGCAGGAGGGTCTGGGAAGGCGCTGGGGCGATCAGATCACCCCTCCAGTGCTACACCCCTGCCCCTCCACCCTCCTCATGCCTGAATCAAGGCAGGAAAAGGCAGGAGGGTCTGAGGAGGCACTAGGGCTGTCCTTTCCACCTCTTCCTTCTCTTCTCTCTCTGTTCCCTGGCTCAGGGAACAGACGGAGAAGCAGAGAAACAGGGGGAGGAGGTGCTACAGGCGAGTGTTCCACTCGCCCGCAGTGCCTCCTCTGTGGCTTCCCTTGTTTCCCGCCAGTTCCCTGGCCCTGTGCTGGGCCAGGGAAGCAGCGGGGAAACAGGGAGGCGGGGCTCCTAATGAGCTCTTGCCGACTGCCTTTTAAAGTTGAAAGGGCAGCCAACAAGCGCTCGTTATGCGAGTCTGCCTCGTTAAGCGAGGCAGAACCCCCGCATAACACAGTGCTCGTTAAGTGGAGCACTTGTTATGTGGGACACTCGCTAAGTGAGGTACCACTCTGTGTGTGTGTGTGTGTGTGTGTGTGTGTAAAAACATATGCGGAAGAAAACAAGGTTTGTGTAGATTTGTTCCAAAGTACTAATCTATGTTTTAGTATTATGTCATGACTGGAGACCTTACACATTGTTCAGTAAGAAGCATATTGGAATTATATAACTACTTGAACTGGTCTGGTTTCAGTGAACCTTGTAATTCGAAACAACAGAATAGGATTTCCAGGTCTGGATTTAAAATATAAAATTAAAACTACACTAAATAATGCAATTTCTAATTATGAATATAATTTTAAAGTTGTCAAGGATTTTTGCAAGGTGCTAAACATATTTTTCTACACAGCATTTAATTAATATTCAAGTTGAAAATTTAATAATCACACACCTCAAGCAACTGATCAATTTTTTCCCTATAATGTTACTTAGGAGTAATTCAATGAGGTTTTATAAGAGGTGACAGCAACAGCTGCTAAATCATACTGAATTGCTTTTGTCTGTAACTTTAAAAAACCCGTCTGTATTTTCAGAATTATATATGTTGCCAGTGGCAGCATGTCATCCAGTATTCTTTTCCAAGACGTTTTCTTTTCACATTATAATGAGTTGTGTGTGCCAGGAATTTCAGCCAGAACAATGAACCTGCATTGTGTGAACACAGTTGAGCCTGTATCATTCTTGTGCAAAGAAAAAAAGTCATGCTTTCCTGAGAAAGAGATAGCCAATATATTACTAAGGAAAAAAATAACTTTTCTGCTTTATATCAGGAAATGTTATTATATATGAAAGAAACATATCTAAGTGTAAGGGTGCATACAATAAAAATAACTTGTTTCTCTCTGTTTTGCTTAACGCTCAATTATTCCATCATTGACAAGTCATGACCTTACAGTTTATATAAATTATGCAAACACAGCTACTTTCCTCGAAACTGAGATAAAAAAGAGACCAAACTGAATTTTATACTAAACACAATTCCTGAAATACTCTAAAACATTGTGAGGGTGCAATCCTAGACAACTTTCCAGCACTGGCACAGCTGTGCCTATGGAGTGCAAATTACTGCCAGCTGAAAGCTGAACCTTTTGGAAGCCTTTCTCATTCACAGAATGGAAGATAAGGTAAGAATCAGATAATGGTAAGCAGGCTATTTTAAGTCATTAACTGCTTCTTAAGGGACATTCATTCATCTTTTAACTTAAAGAGCCAACCTCATTCACAATGAGACAAAGGGCGCAATCCTGAGTAACTACGGGGAGTCCTTGCTCCAGTGTAAGAACGATTTGCTCTGGATTGCAATATGAATTTCCCATAGGTTTTCACTAGATGGTGCAGTAACTATGGATGCACGTAAAGTCTCTTACGTGCTCCCGTAGTTACTCTGGATTGTAGGGCTAGGCTGCAATCCTAAAGACACTTTCCTGGGAGTAAGACCCATTGAACACAGTGTGGCTTACCTTTGAGTAGACATGGTTAGGATTGTGCTCTAAATCACTGTTAAAAAAGATGAAAAAGCTCTGCCTTACCAAACTCTAAAACCTCTGTTTTTATCCTTTTTAGTATGAAGGGGGCACCTTCTGGAGTGTTTGTTGATCTGCATTTTCACTGGATTGGGACCCAATCTGGAAAACGTGTATTTGTTTTTGCTTGGAGCCAATGCACATTTGCTTACTCATGAGTAAACAAGCACATGTGACTCAAATTAACATGTGGGTACAATGGACATTGTACACTGGACAATAGCAATTTGATGAAATAGCAATTTGTATTACCAACATTTATTAAAATGTTATCTCTGAAACCAGAGACGGCATGGGCTTGTTTCCCCAGCATGCCAGCATCCCATGAACACTGAGTGAAGGTGTTTAGAAGAACAAGCTGTTTATTGCTTGATACCAAAGCAAGGTACATGGAGTCTGTGCTCAAATCATATACGAGAGAAGTCACAAATAGGCAGTCTTTTTATCTGTTTATAAATGGTGAATTCTGCCTGCCTGTCTGTGTGTCTGAAACCCCTCTATCTCGGGCCACAATTGCATTACACAGATATATTTTACCTTTCTAGAATCAGGATAATCCCGGGATTGAAAATCTGCCCTTCATCTGCTGCTTGAACATCCAGGACTGGAATTTGTGTCTGGCTCAAATCAGCAGACATGTCATTTGAATTCAAGAGACAATGTATTTGGCTTTTCAGTTTGGGGCCTGGCCCAAAAACACACTCCACAGGAGCTGGCTTTTAAAAGTCTGCACAGAGTGCAGCTTTTAAGCTAGTACATTTTAAAAAAATATGAGTACAGTAGGTGAGGCATTATCAGAGAGATTCTACATTTCTGTTCTGTCTCCACCTACTAACTACTCCAGGTTTTGATAGGGTTAAGCTGCAAGATAACAAGGAGGCCTATTGACTCAAGGCCCCTTTACTGAATACTTCCTATCTCTTGGACAAAGGCACAGTGCAACAGGACTGCTTCTTAGGGGAAACTCTGGCCATATATATGCATATGTGTGTGTGTGTGTGTGTGTGTGTGTGTATGTATAAGATATATTTATTACATAGATAGAGATATGGATATAGAGCACAATCCTAACCATGTTTACTCAAAAGTAAGCCCCACTGTATTCAGTGGGTCTTACTCCCAGGAAAATGTCTTTAGGATTGCAGCCATAGATACAGTGGCGTCTTCACGTAACAAACACCACATGTAAAGTATGTTCCATGTAACAAACAAAAATTTCTCTAGGATTCTGCTTCACGTAACAAACTGTGCTTCACATAACAAACACACTCGCTGGCAGTTGGGGCAGACACGCAGGCCGGCAGCACTTTTAAAAAGTGTCAGGGCTGCCTAGCATGCCTGCCCATAGTGAAAACAACACTTCCGCGCTGTTCCTCTTGTGGCCGGGCGTCTGCTGGGCAGAGGGAGAGAAGAGCAGTGGAGAAGAGGGAAGCAGCTCAGGGCTAGCCAGAAGGGAGCAGGGGAGAGAGAGGCTCAGGATGATGAGAAGGAGAAAGTGGGGAGAAACTTTGAAAGTGTCTTGGATTGCAGCCTCCTAACCAGGTCTACCCAGAAGTAAGCCCCATTGTATTAAATGGGTCTTACTCTCAGGAAAGTGTCTTTAGGATTTCAGCCTAAGTAAACTTCATAGGATCATGCATATTGAATGCATGTTTTGAATTCAGTTCCACTGTTTTGTCATCATTTTTACATGCAGTTTATATTTTTATATGAATATTTTTTGGATTGTGGAACCAATCGTCTGAGTTTTCATTATTTCCTTTGGGAAAATCCGCTTCACATAAAGAACGTTTCACATAACAAACATGCCTCTGGAACAAATTAAATTTGTTACGTGAGGTACCAATTTTTTTTGTAAACTGAAAAGTCACTGACTGATTCAATGACTCACTGTGAATCAGCCAAAACCACCGAACCTAGAAGGAAGAAATTTGAGGAGGGTGTTTCTTCTGTGATGGTGAGACCGACTAAGAACCGGTTTTTGGAAATTCCAACCAGAAGCGGGTGAAAAGGGGTGCAACACATTTTCCTCCCTACACTTTACATTGAAGAAGTGCCAACTGTTCAATGCCTGTCCCAGCCCCTAGACCTAGATGCATGAAATTTGGGGAGAATGTCCCTTATGTGATGTGACCACCAGTAAGAACCAATTTCTAGAAATTTAACCCCTAAGGGAGTGAAAAGGGGTACAATGCATTTTTGCTTTATACTTAACACTGAAGACTGACAAATCCCAGCCCCAAAACTTGCACTTGCCCGGTAGGGTTGTTGGGGGGAGGTGTTGCACAGGGGTGGGGGGTTGCATAGGAAGGGTGTGTGGCATGGGAAGGTTAAGGTTGTGTCCAGGCACAGAAATATTCTTGAAATTTTACTCCCATAACACAGGTATATTTTGCTAGTCCTCAACACAACACCACTAGATAAACAGCCAAGATAGTGCTACATAGAGGAAACTCTACTTCAAGGTCTTCCAGGCTTTCACTTCAGCTTAAATTATTTCCTAAAAAAATTCATAAGGTTGATGCTGTTATCCAGCTGAGATGCTGCTTCACAGTCTTACAGGCATGTGCCTCATCTAAAATCCTTCTCTCAATACATACACAGCCACCACATTGGTAGAGACTCTATCAAATGTTTGCTGATTAGCCCATGAAATACTGTTGGTGTCAGTCATGAGTGTGAATATTACAGTGAATATCCTTTTGTATAGTGAATCTTCTTTTGCCATTGCAAGTTCATTGTGGAGTGATTCATCACACTGTAATCCCTTCATAAATTTTTGACTTATTGTACAATATTCATGCTGTGATAACCATGCTCCTTAATATATATATTAAAATATGGCCAGAGTTTCCCCATTTTGATATTGTTGGCATTGCTGTTTGGCTATGCCATGGCAACAGTTTTTCAATGGAATCAGCCTCCAAAAATCTTAAGCCTCTTTCTAGGAACCGGGAAAGGCTGAGAGAAGAAAGAAAAAGGACAACAAGAAACTGCTAAGTGAGACCAAATTGTCATCTTCAGTTGGTGAGTCACTTTTATGTCTGAAAGTATTATTACTACTGACTGAATTCATATACAACTTTTATATTGGAAGTTCCTAGGGCTGTTTAGAGAGAAAATTCAAATAGTTGAATAAGTGATGGCTCATGTCCCCAAAAGAGTCACAATCTAAAGAGATGCAGAAAAATGCCAGAGGAATGCCAGATGCCAGCCATTGGGAAGTACTCTGCTGGGGTGGGGAGGAGGAGGAGAGGACCAGTTGCTCTCCCCTGCTAAATAAAAGAGGAGCACCCACTTGAAAAAATGCCTGGAATAAACTATCCAGAGTGTCATCGCTATCTCTAGGTCCAATGTATCTTTTATGTTTGGCTAAGTTGTTCAAGTGTGTTCATTCTCCCTCTAACAGGAATCAAGTGTTTGTGGTTTAGCACCAGAACCACTCAAAATTATGCTGCCCAGAATGGATAAACGCATCAAATAGAAAATGAATGAGTTCAGTCTGTTAAGCAGCAACTCACAGTCACTCTTCAGTTTCATGCAGATGAAACTATAGATGAAGCACAAGCCTGGACACCTTTGAAATACCATCTCATTCCTGTAGTTTGCTTTTTAAACATAACAATGGACTCTGAGGAGCACAGCAGGAACCTTTTAATTCAGGGGTGTCAAACTTGTTTCATACACAGGGCTAAAATAAGCATCTATGGTCCTTGTTGGGGGTCAGAAGTTACAACCCCCAACATAATACATATTACGTTGTACATAATTAATTAGGGAGTGACAGTGTTATGCAGGTGATGACCAAAAATAAGCACTTTGTTCTCATCTAGAAACTCATTAGCTACAACTGAGAGAAGAGAAAACATGCGAATCTCAGCCATAATCTCAGCAAGATATGGGAGAGCCAAGTAATCTCATTCAGCAGTACCACTTCTGCCAAGTGGTATTCCTTCCAATTTGTTTCCCTACTGTGCAGAGCAGTTAGCTACCTGAGAAGTACATAACCATTGTCTTCCTAAAATGGGCAAAGGCCAATCTTACTTGACCATTCTTTGATCTTTCTATCACCAGCACTCATATTCTAATTCATACCTCCCTCATTTACCACATTCTGGTCCTGCTGACTTGTTTAGAAGCATTTCTTCTAAATCTGCACTCTGGTCTGGCTACGAAACCCCTTCCAGAAGCAATCTGCACACCTTGCCTGATTTCCCTTCAGTAAGCAGGAGGAATATAAGAAAACCAGCAACTTCCTTCAGTTTCCATTACAACTGAGAGTCACCTCTGCAGCTCAATTATCACTAGTCCAATTATCCTGTGGCTGGATAATGAGCTTCCTCATGCCTTATCATGCATGTCCCACCAATGGACAGTACCTTTTCATGGTGGTGGGATTGTGTGCTCCAGTGATACAAAGGGCTATGTCGGCGGTAGCACAGCTACTGGCAGGGACTCCCATGCCAAACAGGATTTTGTTGAGGAGCCAGACTAAACCTGTCTGAAATCCCATTGAACATGGGTTGTCTGGAGAAGGAAAACTCCCACTTCAAACCTCCACTGCTTTGTGGCTATATTCATCTATGAGAAAGGCTTCAGGAGTCTACCTTGAGGCAAAATCCGGAGCCAGAGTCCCAAAAGCAGTTTGTGACTGTGTACAATCATGTTCTGGTAATTCATGCGACGCAGCTGGAACCAAATGCATCAGCTCTGCCGTTCCATTGGACTATTTCAGTGACGTGGAGAGGGTAACACATTTGCTGCTTGGGTAAACAGTCTATCCTCCATGTTAATCTACCTACGCCATCGTGCTCAGAAGAGGATAGTCAGAGCACAATACCATAGACTTTCGGAACTGAAGGATGCCAATGATCATGCACGTGGACCCTATGTTTGATACCTATTTTTTTCAGAAATTGAAATGGCTTCGTACTGTGGTGGAAGTCAATGTCTTGGAAGAAGTTATCCAAAAAATTATTATTAGACTCACATTACAAAATTTTTATTATGCAAAAGTGACTCCAGAATGGATTGCCATAAAATGGGGATCCATTTTATGTAGGTTTTAGTTTGCTAATACTCACTACCTGCTATAAGTTGTCCTGGAAGAGATTTTACTCCAAAGAGAAGAAACAGGGCACAGTCCCAATGTTAATTCCCTGCTTTGATATTATGATCAACAGGAAGTTTATATTTTCACCAGATCTCTGTAAAATCCCTATCTTAATGTTTCTACACACAGCTGCTTCAAAGTACTCTATTGATAACAAGATTTGACAGAATTTTCCCCTATTTCACATTAACTTCATGGTAAGTTTTTCTGCTCTCTCTAATAAGAATATTTTGTTGTAATGAACAGTACTAGAAAAGTGTAAAATGAGTGGGAAATGCATGGCAATGAGGGTAGGAAAATGGCAGGACCAACAGATGTCAGCGCCAGATTTGTTCTGAGACTGATTGTGTCTAAGTGATTAGAGCACTCAGAGTGCAATCCTAACCAATTTAGGCCAACATAACTCACTTGGTATATGGTGCATGCCTGTGCGTATGCTGAACATCCACAGGAGTGGGGCGGATGTCTTACTGCACTTTTGTGACACAGGTCGGCATAGGACTTATGCTGGGGCTTATGTCGGCCTAATTGGAATTAGAATTAGTTAGAATTGCAGCCTGAATCTGGTCCAGGAAGACTTGAGTTCAAATCTCCACTAAGCCATAAAATGTACTAGTTGATCCTGAGTGAGTAACTTTCAGTCTTATGTAAATCACAAAGTTGTTGCAAGGATAAGAGTATGGAGACTCGTACATCATCCAGAGCTCCTTGGAAGAAGTACTTGTACTTGGAAGTACTTGGAAGAAGTACAACTATAAACAACACAGATGAGGGTTTTCCACTGTTACATTACAGACAACTAAGCATATATGCATAACAGGGCGCATGGTGCAGTCAAAAAAATGCCTAGACACTAGATTTGGGTTCAGGATACACAGCCATAACATATATAATCTGCAACATTCTTAGGACCCAATCCTTTGCAACTTTCCAATGCTGATGAAGCCTTTGCTACTTTCCAATGCTGATGAAGCCATATTGGTGGGACTATATCATATGGGGGAAGAGAAGTCACAGAAGATTCTTCAAGATAAGGAAATATAGTGGTACCTTGGGTAACGAATCTACCACCAGGTGGCGCCTCTGCCTTGGGTAACAAACCTGCTGCAGGTAACGAACGCTGGCTGGCAGCTACCTGAATTGAATGGGTCAGGCAACAGCAGGTCTGTCCCTCTGGAGGGTGGGGGTTGCTTGGGGGACTGGAGGGACTTTGGGGGTGGGGGTGGGAGGGTGTTTGGGATCAGTGGGGGGGAGATACAGGCAGCAGATACTCACTTTAAAAGCCTGGCTTGCTTTTGAACAGGAGGCTTCCTGCAGAGTTTTTGAAAGAGGCTGGAGAGGGGCAAGGGATGCTTCTCCCTCCAGCCCTTTCTGCAGGGAGCCTCCTGTTTGAAAGCAAGCCAGGCTTTTAAAGTGAGTAGGGCTGCATGTATCTCCTCCCACTGTCCCCAAACACCCCCACCCGCAGAAGACCCCCCAGTCCCTCCAATGGAGCTTACTCCCAGGAAAGTGTTTGGAATTGCTGATTCCTAACCATGCCTACTCTGAAGCAAGCCCCATTGTGTTCAATTGGTCTTACTCCCAGGAAAGTGTCTTTAGGATTATAGCCTTCTAAGTGTCTTTAGGATTGATGCAGATTGAATGCATGTTCTGAATTCAATTCCAGTGTTTTGTCATCATTTTTACATATAGTTAATATTTTTATATGAATATTTTTGGGTTGTGGAACCAATTTTCTGAGTTTCCATTATTTCCTATGGGAAAATCCACTTCATGTTAAGTATTTTTCACGTAACAAACATGCCTCCGGAACGAATTAAATTTGTTACATGAGGCGCCACTGTAATGTTTTCTTAGCTCAGGCTGCATCAGCGCTGAAATGTTAGATAGGATTTTGCTCTTAAACTGTTCCTATTGTCACTGACAACAGAGAAATCCATTTGTGAAAAAAACAGACACAGAGTTTAAACCCTCCATGAACATTACAATTAAAAGAAACTTACAATTTTAAATACAGACTTCAAAGTGTATCTTATATAATCCAAAAACCCCTCCCAACATCTGCATACATCTGACACAGATAAATTTCAGTTCAATGCTGCTGTTTTTATAATTATTGTACTTTTCCTCCATGTACAACTGCTAATTAGGATTAGAAGAAAGCAGAGTGTAGGGTTTAAAACTATCTTACAGTCAAATAACTCAGATTTATTTTCACACATGAGCTGAAAGCCAACAAGAACTAGAGCAGAGGGCTACTAATTTCCTGAATCAATTCTCAGTCTAATCTTCCAACCAGTTACATAAAGACCCCAAAGAACCAGTTTTATTACAACTGCCAACATCAATTATACTACTGTATAAAAAGTCACTGAAGCAACCATTTAAAGAATAATAATAGGTATCTTGATAACATTTGACCAGCTTAGACACTATACAGCTGGAAACAAATCCTGTCAAACATGCTATCTGGAATATCATAACATAAAAACACTGATTATTCTTGTATTTTGTTTACAGAAAGCAATTATTATTAAAAAAGCAGGCCTCCATCAGTCTTGAAAGACTATGGTATCGTGCTCGGCACTGCATACGCTGCATGTGAAGCACGAAAGCCTGGGTAGGATTGTTATGGAGGATACATGCAGCTTATGCAGCGCCAATCAGTTAAATATCATCATTCTGTTTACATTTCATGAATTTGATTTTCCACTGAAAATGTATAGTTTGTTATAGGAGTAGATCAGCAGTATTTATGAATTCCAAGAAAAATTTTTTGGCAGTATTAACCTCGTGAAATTTAAAAAACAGTGTTGTTGACTACATACAGGTGCAAGGTTCAAAAGGCATTTCTTGATAATAATAATAACGAAAACTATTGGCATTGACAAAATATCACTCTGCCAACTGCAGAAAGCCGCTCTTCTGGGATCAGCACGAATTATACGCCGCTACATCACACAGTCTTAGACTCTTGGGAAGGGTCCGACTGGTGATGTGAATGAAATCAGCATGAAATTGTTTGCATGTGTATTTATGAATAATTATATATATATATATATATATATATATATATATATATATATATATATATATATATATATATAAAATTAATAATAATAATATATTATTATTATTATTATTATTATCTATATAATAGAGAAAAGTCACTGACTGACTGACTCCTCAGTGACTCATCAACACCCTGCCAAAACCACCGGCCCTAGAAGCGTGAAATTTGGGGAGGGTGTTCCTTCCGTGACAGAGGGGTGCACTAAGAACCGGTTTTTGGAAATTCCAACCGGAAGGGGGTGAAAAGGGGCACAACGCGTTGTCCTCCCTATACTTGGCATTGGAAAATTGCTGACTCATCAACATTCCGCCCCAACTGCTGGGCCTAGAAGCAAGGAATTCTGGGAGGGAGTTCCTGTCCACTTTTTCCACCCTGCTTCTAATGGATAGCCCCCTCATCTTAAACAAAGCATTCCTTACAGCCAGCTGTACGGAGGATTAGGAGAAATCCCACTCTGGATGGAGATTTTTCTTGGGAACGAGATAATATACTAACCCAATTTCAACATAGGGGCTATCCATTAGTAGTGTTATCCCAAGCTAGAAGCAGGGTGGAAAAAGTGGACAGAAACTCTCTACTACAAGTTAAGTCTAAAACACCTTTAAACAGAGTCTATGGCCAATAGACTATATGCCTGGCATTAATTCTGTCAGGCATATAATAAATAGGCATGGCACTTATATGATGTGCCAGACTGTGAAGTTCCACTAATCTTTGCCTTCAGAAAAACCCAGGATATTAGAAATATTCTTATCAGATCTGACATCAGAATTAGAAACATCAGACAAGAACCTGCATTAGGCCATTTTAAGTGTTGCACATGCTCAGCTTGTCCACAAGCCCTAGAAGGCAGGCAGATTAACATCCCTGAATTAGACATTTATATCACTTTACGTCATTTTAGCACATGCAGGACCTCTAATACAGTTTACTTAATTATATGTGCATGCCCACGTATTTACGTGGGAAGCTCAAGTAGACTCATAAGAACTAGGATTTCAGAACATAAATCACGTATCAAACTCCAGGTCCCCATCATCACTTCATTGAAAAACACCATTCATTCAAGGATTTCAAATTCTCTGTGTTGTATGTTTCTAGAGTTTCAGACCCAGACAGAATACAAAGTGACCTGCTCAGGCAAGAATGCAAATGGATTTTTAAATTGAGATCTTTGGAGCCCCGAGGTTTAAACATCTGTAATGACTTTTCCTGTTTTTTGTAATGTCAATATAATATCTTCAACATCTTTTAGTGGTGTTAACTTGTGAATATGTAACTGAACTATGTGTTTTACCCATGTGGTGGTATGTTTTACCTGTACCTTTAATTAGTTATTAATGTCCCACCTAGTTCTTTTGAATTTCAACAAGTTTGAGAAATTATTGCTAATTCTGAGGTTTATACATCAATATGACCTTTCCTGTTTTTTGTAGTTCTACATTCTTGATATTCTTCAGTAATGTTGATGTCAACTTATGATAATGTAACTGAATTATGTGCTTTATCAGTGTGGAGACATATTTTACTTTGTACCTTTAAGTAGTCATTAATGCTTTACCTGGTTCCTTTAAATTGCAATAAGCTTTGGAAAACTGTTGCCAGCTCCTTTCTTTTGGACTATGCCTTGGAGGCCAAGCTATGTACAAAGAGAAGTTTCATGAGGCTGTAAGTAATTATAACACTTTAACCTTTCTAACAACTTTTGGGTTATGGTTTTTACTATGATGATTTACTTATACACCTTTAAACAAATGAATTGCTTCTGCTTCTGAAAAAGCTGAATGTGAAACTCAGCCTTAGTCAACCCTGAGTCAAGCAGAGCATCCTTTTTCATCTGAATTCAAGCAAAGCTACCTCTCCACTTGAATTCATCTTCAGCCTCCATTAGGATTAAAGGACTATTAATTCCTTTGTATGCAATTTTGAAGAATAATGTCTCCAACGTATCTCTAATGTCATGTACAGTAGCAGATACATGATTTATGAATTCCAGGACTTTTGTATTAAATGATTATTTTTATATTCATACTATGTAATTTGTAACTGGTTCCATTGTTGTGCTTTCACAGTTGGTTTTCGTATGTTTTGTTTCAAAGATATGGCATCTCTACACTTTCTTTGAAATACTACATAATATGAATCTCAGCATGGTGTGAAGAGAGTTAAGATTTCTTGTTGAAATAGCATATTAAGCTCAGGGTGACCAGGTCCTAAATTCAAAATGTAGGACATGGTCATTTTAAACTTAAAAAAACAATGTAGGACAAAATGTAGGGCGTCTTTGAAAATTTGAAAAATTTTTAAAACTTACCTGGGGTCTGGGAAGGCCTTCTGGGGGGTAGGAGGGTAATTGGGGCACTGGGGGCTCATTAGGAGCAGCAGCAGCTAGACGCAGTTAGCCACTGCTGAAATATTTTTTTAAAAATAATTCGCATGTGAGTGAAGCTAATTTTCCTCTGACGGAGGTCCTTGAGAGTCTCTAGGTGGACGAAGACCTCAATTGACCTCCACTGGCACATGCCAAGAGAAAGTCCCGGCGGAGGTCAATTGAGGTCTCCACCCACACAGAGACCCTCTAGGATCCGTTGGATGAAAAATTAGCTTTGTGTGCATGCGCATTTGTTTTTTTAAATATTGCAGCAGCAGCTAGACGCGTCTAGCCACTTCTGCTCCTAACGAGCAGTGCTCCAATCCCCCTCCCACCCACCCCCAGAAGGCCGGACATGGACATGCCCAGAAGGCCAGATAATTATCCTCCCAGACCTCCACCGTTTTCTGGGCACGTCCAGCCAAGCTGGACATGTGGTCATCCTGATTAAGCTCTTATGGTTAAGGAGCATGTGGCAGTTCTAGCAGTTCTAAATATAATTCTTTATATTAGAGAAATACAAAAATCCAAAATCTTTCACATTTAAAGGCAAGCTATTAACTCATTTCCAGTGTTCATTTCACAAATACTAGATTTTCTGTGCCTTTAAGGAAGTTTACTTGAGATTATTGCTTCTAGTTATAAAAATCTGCGCAAAGCAGATTAAATCTCAATTTAATAATTTTGTGCAAAACTCAGAATCAGTGTGAGTAAAGACTTACTTAGAAAACCTTTTAGAATCATTTGCAACTTAAGAAACTTCAGAGAAGTTCTTTCTCAGTAAGAGGAACTGACATAATAGAGCAAGTATATTTAATACAGTAATTCCAACTTGGAGAGACGCACTTTTTGGGGAGAAATGTTGATGCGTCTCTTAAAGTGATGGTCCTTTTAACACTCAATCATCCACTCTGCAGGATGCCTGCAGTTTGAAGAGAAATGTTTGCCTGGTTGCCATAGAGGTTAATTCCTGACTGCATAGAAGTTAAATAGCCTTTTAACCCTCTCAGTTCAGGTTTCTCTGGCTCTGAACAACCTTTAAAGGCCTTTAAAGTGTAGAAATTAAGTGCAGGAAAACAAAGTGCTTCTTAAAGCCCTTTAAAAGTGTAGAAATTAAGTGTAGGAAAACAATGAGTATTTCTCCTTTATTTTAATGTGTCTCCCCTTCCCAACTACCCACTGCACCCACTAGTCCCAGCCATCCCCACCAGTCATCCCTAAATGCTCCCCCCAGAAACCCTCTACTTACTAGTTTCCCCTCCCTCCAATAACCCCCAGAAGCCACCCCCACATGCACACACTCCCCCTTCCCCAAGAGAATGAAAATATATACGTATATAATATGAAATATATATAATACACACACTCAAACACACACACACACACACATATATGTATGTGTGAGTGTGTATTTTATATGTATTTTATATATGTGTGTGTGTGTGTATCTCATAGAATCTAGATTGGCAGGCACCCAGGCTTAAGCCAATCCAGGATTGACTTGGCCTGCACAGAGTGTCCGTCTGCGCCCCTTTTCCCCAGGACATGTGCTCTTTTTCAGCCTTTGGGCACAATCCTTTCCAGGTCTACTCAGAAGTAAGTGGTATTTGATTCAGAGAAGCCACCAGGGGATCTATTCTTCTTCAACCACAATGCTCTCTTTCAACCCTGGAGTTCATGACAGTGATGATGGCTCTAAATACAGTACATGGTAATTTATGGTACATGTTAATTGTATTTCTATGGTTGAATGTTTACATAGTTGAATGTATGATTATTAAATTTATTTATTTATTATTTATTTAATTTATATCCCGCCTTTCCTCACCTGCAAGAGGGAGTTCAAGGTGGCTAACATCAATCATAAAAAAACACCATTAAAATGATCATAAATAGAGATTAAAACATAATTAAAATACAATTAAAATACAATCAGATTTTTAAAACTAAGAACAATTTAAACAATTAAAAAATGTTAAAGAAGGTCCTTAATACCACTGTTGACTTTACATGGTTGAAATATTAATTCTGCTACATTTTATTAAATATATTAGTACACCATTTGATTCAGAATTTTTTTTTGTTTTTCTCCTCTAAATTTTGGTGCGTCTCATGGTCCAGTGCGTCTCATGGTCCGGGAAATACGGTAAATAGGCAAGGAATAAGGAAAGCAGCCTTTTATAGAATTACATTTCTTTTGGAAGCATGAGAACTAAATAATGCAAGGATAGGAAGAAAATTTCAATATGACAAAAAGTATATGCAGAAACAAGCTATTGATATTAGACAGAATGTGCAAATAGGAGTAATCGAGAGCTACGGGTGCTTTGATTGCATATACCCTGTAAGAAGTCAAGAGAAACTAACAAATGGGGCAAGACTAAAAGATGGCAATAGATTTCACTAACTTCCACTATAATATCACACCAATCATAATCCCAGATCACCATGTTTATCCCACCACTGGGATAAATCTCTTTATTTTGAAGTAAATAAATCACCCTTCACTCTCCCTTGGAGTCTACAACCCCCAGTCTGCCATGGGAACAATGTGCCAGCATAGCATGGCAAAGATCAGTGACATCACTGAGTGCTGTCAGTTCTAAAGAGGCTGGCAATGCTGCAGCTGGAGACAGCAGTACATCCAGTTCTAGCCAGCTGGGGAAAGGGCTGGGCCAGCTATAAAAAAAAGAAAAAAAGGAGGAGGAAGGAAAAGAGTTGTAAAATGTGACATATGGAAAAGAAAGCAAATGGAAAGATGGCAAATGGAAGAGGCAGTAAGGAGATGGGTGGAAGTAGTGGCATATGTAGGTTATTTGGCACTCAGGGCCCACAATTGTTTGACACCTTCACATGTCAAAACAATTTAATTATTAGTATTAATACAATTAATTAGATGTTAATTAATATTTTCAAATATAAAAAAATCATTTTACCAATTAAGGTTGCAATCCTAAGAGTACATTCTTGGAAGTAAGCCCCGTTAAACTCAATGGAACTGACTTTCTGAGTACACATGAACAGGATTGCAGGATAAGCCTCTGTTTTATTCTTTTTTGGGAGAGGGGTGAGGTTTCCTTCTGGAGCACTTCTTGAGCTCCACTTTCATTGGATTGGGACGGTTCAAGTGGCCTTGCCCGTGCCTGAACTGGGCACAAGTCGAGGCAACTTTGCTTACTCACAAATAAACAGCTGTCTAGCTCAGTTTGACTTTCCATAGGGCTCAATGCAATTATCAGGATCTTTCTTCTGGGTTGATTTGGGGGGGATTCATTCAGGACCATTTCAGGATCAGGACCATTCTGGGGGTGTTTGATTCAGTCTGCCCTTTCTAATCCCCTACGGCGCATTTGCCTACTCGTGAGTTAAGGAGTGTGTGTTATGGTTCAGTTTCACTTTCCATAGGGTTTCATGCATTTTTGTTTTTAGTTTTTTGGCCACAACCATTGATAGGAAAAATATTTCAAAGCTGTTTTTGTGTTGGATTCTGCAGGAAAATACACATCCAACAGTATATGACTTGGTGTTATTCTAAAAGATTTTAGCAATTTTAACTACTTTGATCACCCCCAGTGTGTCATCCCCCTGAAGGAAATACCCGGGAGCCCAGGGCCCCCCAGTCTCCACTAGGGATGCCACTGAGTGGAAGCAGCTCAGAACAAGCAATCTACACATCCAATGGAAAAATCACACCAAAGCAAAGAAACAAATTATAAACAAAGTTTATAAACTGCATTGACATATTTTTGGCTGATTTTGGACCCAATCCTAACCAACCTTCTTGCGCCAATGCAACCACAATGCAGCCCTGAGGTAAAGGAACAAACATTCTTTTATCTTGAGAATGCTCCGTGCCAAGCATGATCCATTGGAACAGACGCATCAATCCTGGAAAGTTGGATAGGTTTCGGTCCTTGCTCAGATCATATGTGCAGAAATTGTTCAAAACACTAGCACAAAGATTTTCTAAAATAGCAATGCTACATTTTAAGCAGAAAACTGTTTTACTGTATAAAAGACAAGTTTCAAAAGCTAAAGAAATGTTTTCGTTCAAAGATCTTCTAGGTCTACTTTACATTTGTACATTATTGAAGGGTTGCACATTACTGTACTTAATTATGATTTTTTCTACAGCAGACAACAGTTCTCTATTTACTTTGTCCATGAATAGGATCTGCATATAACCACCACTCAAATACTTTGATATTGATGCATAAAGCCTTCATTTACGAAAGACTGCAGAATAGTGCAACAATAAAAAACTTAAATTCTGCGAAGAATCTACATCACAATGTCATTTTGATCATCATAATTTCAGAGTTACTTCACTGTCTAGCCCTTCCTCTATCCTCCTTAAAATTTAATAACATTTTCATAGTCACTTATCTGTGCAAAGGAAATCAAAACAAACTCTTATAAAAATTCAAATCTATAATCAAATCAAAGTAAATCAATAGTACTTTCTTAGAAAGCTTTCAGGAAATCAGGAAACCGCCAGACTTGTCATAAAATCTTGTGATATATTGTTTAAAAAACAGTTCTAAATTAGATGCTTGCAGTCTTAATTCTCATTTGCAGAGGTACTGTCTGTTTCAATACTTTTAAGTATTCAAGTACAGCCATAGCAGCATTCCAAAGCTAAACGTATGTACAGTTGGCAAAGATGCAAGTTTGAGATAGACCATCATTGTAGTTCATCTCCAAAAGATCACCAGCTGAATTTAGTGATCATGGCTTTTATTTAAAGAACAGTGAAAATAGCCAAATCCAAATCCCATTTTTAAAAATCCAATTTTTGATGTAATTTATTTTACTATGTTTTCACAACAGCATCATATCCAAGGAAAAGCAAACCTAAATTCATGTCACTTTCTCTTTGCTAAAAAACAATTTGCCAGCAACATATCAGGAACTACCAGAAAAAGTCTAAGGTACATCAAAGCATTAGAAACAGAACATTTCGTGATCTAGGAACGATTTTATTTTTTCCTAGTACTAAATCATTATGTTTCAATCTTATAATGATAACCACCACCACCTTTCCAACTGAATTCATTTTTAAAAATCTGTCCTAAATAAACAGCCATGAAATACAAACTAAAACACCAGAATTCAAGCATTTAAACAAACAGGCGGAATTTACAACAAATTTCAAACATCCCCCAAATTAATAAATTCCATTTACACTTACCTACAGTTTGGAGGAGGATCTAATGTAATTTCTGCAAGTTCTTTCTGAATTCTTAAGAGAAAAGAAACAGGAGTTAAAAAAGGAAAGATTTTGTTTTTTAATGGCTTCCTCCAATATAATTAAGGTTACAGTTTTAATTCCAATAGATGGATTCTCAATTGTAACGGAACATTTGTGCAAGAAAATCCATTAACATTGCATTCCTCGTTACCCAGAATTCAAAAGAACATGCCTGTGCTTTCTGTAAACACACTACAATTTTCTGCAACTTCTTCAGAAGTCAAGGGGAGAAGCAAGCTTCTCCTTTGGGCTTTCCCAAACATCCTTGATTCAAAAAGTTTCCAATTATGTTGCATGATATGAGCTTATCAAGGGGCAAATGTCACCACTTAATTCTTTCTTCCCTAATGGGTACTTGCAAAGTTTTATTTTATGCAACTCAAACTCATTACATTTTTACTAATATGCAGAAGCAAGTGAACTCAGCAGATCCTATTACCTCTTAAACTGCATTTCTGAAAAATTGTGCTACATTGATTGATAAGACTCCAAACACAGAAAAAAGCACTTTATTTTAAAATGAATTCAAAACGTTTTTAAAATAATAAAACCAGTAATTAAACCAATTTAAGAATAGGAAGTAGCACTAAGCTCCTAACTTTACTGGACACAAAAGTAAATTTCAAAATGTTATTAAACATTTTTAAAAACTAACACAAACCAGTAAGACATGCATTTGGAAATACAGTGGTGCCTTGTTAAGATGAACATAATTCATTCCGGAAGCATGTTCGTCTTACAAAACGTTCTTTATACAAAGCAGATTTTCCCATAGGATATAATGAAAACTTAGACAACTGGTTCCACAACCCAAAAACATTCATATACAAATATTAACTATATGTAAAAATAATGAGAAAGCATTGTAATTGAATTCAAAACACTGCAATATAATACAGAACACAATTAGTGCAATATTAATAAAAACACTTTAATATACTATACAGTAAAATAGGAAAGAAAAACTTTATGGCCAAGGGTGACTAATTTTCACTAAAAGAGTCACTGATATCTTTTTGAGCAACTTTAACAAGGAACCTTTCTGATGACACTTGCTTTTGTCTCTTTTTGAGGATTTCATGGAAATGTAACATTGCATTGTCATTAAACAGTTGCATCACTCGCACTGCAACAGCCTAATTTGGGTGGTGCTTTTCTATAAATTTTGCACAATTCCCCAATGTCTACAAATGTTCTTAATCTTATTTAATGTGAGAGATTCCTCCTCATTCTCCTCCTCCTCTGCAGAT
This sequence comes from Cryptoblepharus egeriae, assembly GCA_030015325.1. Taxonomy (NCBI): domain Eukaryota; kingdom Metazoa; phylum Chordata; class Lepidosauria; order Squamata; family Scincidae; genus Cryptoblepharus; species Cryptoblepharus egeriae. The sequence continues at coordinate 37,229,729 of JAREYC010000004.1, read as the reverse complement.
GAGAGCGATCTCCATAACCTCTTGCTGTTGCTCATGATGCAGATCCATCAATTCGTTCGTTTTACAACAAATTTTCCTTGTAAAACTGTCTTACAAGGTACTGTTTGTCTTACAAGGCAGAATTCCTTTAAAATTTTAGTTTGTCTTACAAAGCAGTTGTCTTACAAGGTACCACTGTATATACAAAGGTTTAACACAAGGGAAATGTGAACTTCAAATAAAGAATCCAATTATGCTACCTGGATTTTTATTACCTTTGACTCATTAAACAGTGAGATTTCAGTTCCTTTCTCTGCACATTCCACTGAGTTTATGGAACTTAACACTAAGGCTGCAATCCTAACCTCCAGTTACGCTGGCCATAGCTCTGGCTGAAGTTTTGTGCTGATCTCAGAATGTCACCAAAGTGCCATAAGAAACTTTGGCGCCATTCCTGGGGGAGGGTTAGGCCAGTGCACAGACATGTGCTTGCCTCCCTACATCACCATAGGAATGGGAAGACTGATGAGTTGTTCCAGCCTACATTAGGATTGCACCTAAAGTGTGGACAAGAATGCAACCTTAGCATTGGGTGATGGCATGTGCTCACTTGGAGAAGAAAAAAGTCTGCATGTAGCTTACCATATCTCCTAAAAGCCTAGTTAAAACTCCACATTTATTCCTTTTCACCACTTTTCTTCTTCAGCCACCACTATAACTGATCATTACTGACACTTCAGGAAGTCAAAGCCAATTTACCATTAAAAAAGCAGGCCTCTGTCAGTCTTGAAAGACTATAGTATCATGCTCGGCGCTGCATACGAAGCACGAAAGCCTGGGTTGGATTGTTATGGAGGATGGGCTGTTACCCAAGCAGCAAATCCCCCCTCTCCACGCCACTGAATTAGTCCAATGGAAAGGCAGAGCCAATCAATTGGATCAAGCTGGCGTCGCAGAGCTGGGCTAAGGACAGGAGCTCACCCTGTCTTGTGGGGCCGACCCGGGTCTAGAACCCTGGCCTGCTGGTTAACTAGCACAGTGTCTTAGCCACTTGTGCCACCCACAGCCCTAATTTACAATAAGCACCAGCAAATTAGAGCATTAAGGCCATCATCAAAAACCAAAGCAATGCAACAAAACTTTTTGTTTTAAACAGCTAAATTGTATTCAGAACAGTCTTCTCATATTCTTCCCCCTATCCCTACCCACAGAACTGCTAGAAACACTTACTCTTATTTTTAAATATCCAAGAAAGCATATAATAACAATTATTATCCATAAATACACAGTGAACAATTTTGTGCTGGTTTCATTCACATCACCAGTTGGACCCTTCCCAAGAGTCTAAGACTGTGTGATGTAGCGGCGTATAATTCATGCCGATCCCAGAAGAGCGGCTTTTTGTAGTTGGCAGAGTGATATTTTGTCAATGCCAATAGTTTTCAGGTGCCTGCCAAGGTCTTTGGGCACTGCACCGAGTGTGCCAATTACCACTGGAACTACCTGCACTACTATTATTATTATTATTATTATTATTATTATTATTATTATTATTATTATTAATTCATTGCCACACAGCTGGATCATAAAATGTCTGAAGTCCATCGGGGTGAACAAAAATCTTACAAATTTCATACAATGCAATGAAACTTTGGAAGATGGAATTATTCATAGCCAATGAAAGTTATGGACTTGTCAACATTAGACGGGGAATCTTCCAGGGGGACTCACTGTCCCCATTGCTGTTTGTCATCGCGATGATCCCTTTGTCAGTGATCCTAAAGAAAGCAAATCTGGGTTACCCAACTGCCAAAAATTCACAGAAAATTTCACATCTATTGTACATGGATGATTTGAAGCTCTACGGAAAGTCAGAAGCAGAAATCCAGTCATTCACCAATACAGACCGAGTCTTTAGTACTGACATCAATACAGAGTTTGGCCTGGACAAATGTGCCACAGTGGCACTAAAAAAAGGGAAGATCACGGAAAGTAATGGCATTGAAATGCCAAATGGTCAAACAATTAAATGCCACCAGCCTGAAGCCTACAAATATCTGGGCATACTGCAGCTGGACAATATCAAGCATGGGCATGTAAAAACTGTGGTCAGCAAAGAAAAGGGTTAGAAAAATTTTGAAGAGCAAATTGAATGGCGGCGACATTATAAAGGCTATAAATACCTGGACCATACCTGTAGTTAGGTATACTGCTGGCATTGTGAACTGGACACAAAAGGAACTGGATGACTTGAACAGGAAAACAAGGAAATTAATGACCATTCACTATGCTTTACATCCACGTAGTGATGTTGACAGGCTGTACCTGCCTAGAAGATCAAGGGACAGAGGACTTTTGCAAGTGAAGCAGTCGGTTGAAGAAGAAAAACATTCCCTAGCAGATTATGTGCGAGAGAGCCAGGAATCTGCTCTGATTGAAGTCAGCAAAAGAAAGTTGTTGAAAGTGCAGCAGACCAACTATGAATATCGCAATAGTGCAATTCAGGCTCGGACTGCCGGTTGGCAGAATAAAGTATTGTATGGCCAATTCCTTGTCAAGATCGAAGGAAAGGTTGATCAGGATAAGACCTGGTTGTGGCTCCCGAGTGGAACACTGAAGAAGGAGATGGAAGGCCTGATGCTTGCTGCCCAAGAACAGGCAATCAGGACAAATGCCATCAAGGTCAGAATTGAAAAATCAGCCAATGACCCAAAATGCCGGCTCTGCAAAGAAGTGGATGAAACCATCGACCACATTCTAAGTGGCTGCAAGAAGATCGTGCAGACTGACTACAAACTGAGGCACAACTCTGTTGCCCAGATGATCCACTGGAATCTATGCCAAAAGTATCATCTGCCAGTGGCAAAAAACTGGTGGGACCACACGCCTGAAAAAGTGGTTGCAAATGAGCAGGTCAAGCTTCTGTAGGACTTCAGGATACAGACGGACAAGGTCTTGGAACACAATACTCCAGATATCACCATCATAGAAAGGAATAAGGTGTGGCTTGTTGACATCGCCATACCAGGCGACAGCAGAATTGAGGAGGAACAACTGGAAAAGATCTCCCGCTACCAAGACCTAAGAATTGAATTACAGCGTATCTGGTGTAAGCCAGTGCATGTGGTTCCAGTGGTAATTGGCACACTCGGTGCAGTGCCCAAACACCTTGGCAGGCACCTGAAAACTATTGGCATTGACAAAATATCACTCTGCCAACTACAAAAAGCCGCTCTTCTGGGATCAGCACGAATTATACGCTGCTACATCACACAGTCCTAGACTCTTGGGAAGGGTCCGACTGGTGATGTGAATGAAACCAGCACAAAATTGTTCGCTGTGTATTGAGGAGGAGGAGGATGAGGAGGAGGAGGAGGAGGATGATAAACTGGCATTCTCCCAGAGGTACTCAAGGGGGCTTACAAAACAATAAAAACATCAACAATAAAATCCAATTCATTAAGACAGTTAGAACAGGCATCTTAAAAACAATAAATATGAAACATCTAGTACATTAAAACACTGATTAAAACCACAATAAAAGAGTTGTGCAGTAGAAGTAGCCAGACTAAAAAACCAGCAGACTAAAAAGCTCAGAAGGCTGTTCTAAGGAGAAACGTTTTTAGGCCAAGCCGAAAGGTTTTGAGGGAGGTAGCGGTTTTTAGATCAAGAGGGAGGGAATTCCAAAGGGTTGGAGCCACTTCCCTAATTGCCAGGTTCACTTCACCGCCAAGGCAGCTCTTTCCTTCACAGTACCTCTCCCCAACATAGTCCCTCTAACCACGTAAGGATAAAAAAAAGTCCATCAAACTAAATGGTCTTTCTTTTCTTTACAGGTTCTGCATCATGTTGTTGGGGGAGTGAGGTGTCCAGTACTCTCTCCAGTGTTCACTTGTTCCTCCCTGGTGAACCACAGCCACTCTCCCGCATGTTTTTTTTTATATATATCTTGTCCTCCTCCCCTTCCATCCATCCTCTGCTCTCCTGATAGGTCCCAGCAATCTGGATGAACTGGGCCCAGATCTTGCAGATATGGGTCTCCCAGTATACACACCAGAATGACCTGCTGCATACATTATTACAGCATGCCAACAACTCCCACTCCAGTGCACCCCATCCCTCTTGGTGGAAGCTAGAACCCCTGCCCACACATCCCCCTTCTCCACCCTCTCTCCTGTGAAGTTGTCCAGAGCTGTATTAACTCCCTCACAGACACCCACAACATTTAATAAAGTAGACAACTCACAAATAAAAAAGAAAATAAAAGAATTCAGGAACAAAATACACATTAGAACAACCAATGTAAATACTGTTTCAATAGTTTCTCCAAAAATCTGTGCTGAACTCAGTCTCTATTATTTTTCCTCCTTCCCAAAAGAAAAAGGAGATATCTCTTCACTAAGACATATGCTTTAACAATAGAGATGAATTCTAGCCTCAACTACATGCGTATCTCATAAACAACAACAAAAACACTGCTCCAAAGCTCAAAATTGATTTCCCAGGATAAACAAAAATTGTATTAGCACACTTCAGTTACTTTTACAATACATTCTTTAATTCCAAAAAGGTTAATAGGTTACTTCTCCATATCATGAGAGAATCTTAAATTATCACTGAACATTATCTTATGTTCATAATGGAGGAGTCACTATTTAAGCAATATCAAATGAACGTTTATGAACCAAAATACCCACAGTACAGGAAAAAAAGAAAAATTAGGACAGATAATTAGTACAGGATGTGTTTTCTCAAATACAGTGGACTTCCACTTTACTTTGGTAATCCATTCTGGAGATATCATTGTACAGTACTACAAAAATACTGCAATGTGAACCCATTGTGTTTTGGTAATTTGTTCCAAGACCTTAGAACAGTGCTTTTACATCTCATGGCACACTAGCAAGGCATTGAAATTGTCAAGGCACACACCGTCAGTTGTTTTTACCATTGACAAGGAAAACCAGGGTGTTCAACTCCACCAATTTTCCTATAATAAATGACTGTCCCCAAATTCCCGTGGCACACCTGAAGACAAATCCACCGCACACCAGTTTCACACTGGTCTAAAATCACTGCCTTAGAAATTGAAGTTTCCTTAACAAAACTTGTGTCCCAGTCTATCTTAAGCTGGATGTCACTGGTGAGACGAACAAGCACATGTACCATCAGGCACAATGTAAATGTACCATCAGGCACAATGCAGAAGCACAGAGAATAGATATGCCAGCCTGCTAGTGAAATTTAAGAGAATAGCATCCACAGGCTGGCAGGGAAGAGCAGAACAGGAGCAAGGAGAGGCATAATGGGATGAAGAGGGCAGGGTTCAGGTCCACAACCAGGAATGTGACAGTGCCGGTCACTGCATCTCAATCTCCTTCCAGGCCTGATTTAATGGCATGTGGGTATCAAACAAAATCATGATTTTGTTTACATAAGCTCAAGTAGTCCCATGGTGAGCTGATGAAAACTTTTCCTGTGCTCACAGGGTCCTTCAGCAGTATATCTTTAAGCACTGGATACAAAGTAGAACTATTTGGTGTAGCTGCATTGTAGCATGGATGGATCAGTTAGGATTAGGACATAAGCCATTTCTCTCTATAAAATGTGCCTATATGGCATGGCTTTAGGAACCATTCTTATCAGTTTACAGAATGTTGTAGTTTTTAAAACAAAGCATTACAAGGCTGCATCCTTCCCATACAGTGACTCAGTTTGAGACCTTTCACAACTGTTAGCTCCCATCAATTGCCCAGCTCCAGCCAACCTAGCAGTTCGAAAACATGCAAAATGCAAGTAGATAAATAGGTACCATCTTGGTGGGAAGATAACAGCATTCCATGTGCATGCAGGCCACACGTCCATGGAGATGTCATTGGACAACACTGACTCTATGGCATAAGAAATGGGGATGAGCACCATTCCTGAGAGTAGGTCATGACTAGGCTTGGCAACCTGCGGGGGACACCTTTATCCTTTTTATTAAAAAGGATACAGCTACTTGAATTAAAATACAACACAGCTTATCCATCACCAATTAGGTCCTATTGGATGCAATTATACGGCCACTCCAAAACGAATAATTATACAGTGAGTCCTGTTTACTATGCAGAGCCCATGGTAAAGCCATTTTGAATGTATGCTGAACCAATGGTAAAGTGCGAGTGGGAATAAAATTTTCCATTGCCTTGAAGAGCCTCAATGACTGTTGCTGCACCATAGGATGTAGCATACACCCCATCAGTTGCATTAGTGCTGAAAATTTTACAGGATTGTGTATACCAACATTTATGTTTCATGTAAAATGTGCAACTAAAAATTTTGCAACTAAAAATCCATGCTGTATTGTATCATGTGTGGAATGCATATTTAGGAGTACCTTCCAATTTTAATTTAGAGTAGTCTGTTACTGTTTCTGAGGTTGAAAAATAAGATTAGTTTTACAATTGCTTTGGCTTTCAAGCCAAATTCAAGCCAAATTTTTATCACTAAGAATGATGTCCTTTAAAAAAGTACAAAACCAGCACCACAAAAATAAGAAAAAAACTACCAAAGCTTTTTTTTTTTTGCAGGGGGTTGAACATTTACAACAGGTCTATTGTTGTGTATGGATATATAGTGGTACTTTGAATTACAAGCATCATTCAAAGTGCTCTTTATACAAAGCAAACTTTCCCATAAGAAATAATGGAACCTCAAGACGATTCATTCCACAACCCAAAAAATGTTCATATGAAAATGATTACAATCTACCGTAAATATAAAAAACTGAAAAGTCACTGACTGACTCACTGACTCATGGTATCCACTGACACATCAACGCATTGGGGGTATTGCGCAATGGGAGATAGTGTATAGAGGAATTTTACTCCTGCAACATGGGTACATTTTGCTAATACTATAATACAGGGTGTCACTAGAAATAAGTAAAAATGTGTTTTTTAAAAAAAACTAGAAACACATAAAAATACGTTCCAAAAAAATACAGGGTTTCTCAACCCACAGTCAGGGGACCGGAGGTCCTTGGCAGCTGCCTGACAGGTCTTCAAGAGGACTCCTCTATGTCTATCTTCCCCTTCTCATGGCAAGAAGGCTCTGTCGGTGGATTGCAGCCTCAGGGTGCAATCCAGAGTAACTACGGGGAGTCCTTGCACCGGTGTAAGAACAATTTGCTCTGGATTGCAATATGAGTTTCACATAGGTTTTCACTAGGTAGTGCAGTAACTATGGGTACACATAATGTCTCTTACGTGCTCCCGTAGTTACTCTGGATTGTAGGGCTAGAGACCAATCCTATGCCTGCTCAGGACTGGTCTCTGCTCAGCCTCAGAGACCAATCCTATGCCTGCTCAATCTACTCAGAAATAAATCTATTATATTCTATGAGACTTTCTCTCCAATAAGAGTGACTAGGATGGTTTTGTGCATTTTCAATGCATCCTGCACTGAAAAGGGTTGAAAATGCCTGCTCTGAGTAGACATGCATTGAGACATTGGGCTCTCACCTGCAATCCTATCCACAGTAACCAAGCAAAGCTCTATTTATTATAATGGGATTTATATCTGGTGGCAGCTGTGCTGTGCTCTAGGTGAGGAAGCTCTTCCTCCAGGTTGCCAGAGGCAGAACTCTCCCCCCAGCCCTGAGATCGTCCTTGGAAATTTTTTTCCACAGAACTGGTCCCTGGGGCCAGAAAGGTTGAGGACCACTACTGTAATACAATACAAAATAATAAAAACTCAGGGTTGGTGGGGAGTGAGTGAGTTGATGGGGAGTGAGTGAGTAGCCAGCTTTTGGTAGAGCTGAGAATCTTTTGCAGCTCAACTCATTTTGTAGAAGGTGCAAAGAAGTTAGTCTTTGCATCTTTGCAAAAGAGGTCAGCCTCTGCTAAAAAGATCAGAAGGAATTAGCAATTAGCTAAAAGAGCTATTTGCACTTTTGAGCAATTAGCAACTTCTTCAGAAAGTCAGCTCGTCTGCTTTGTTACCATGGTAAATAAAAGCAGGCATCAGTCAGTCTTGAAAGACTATGGTATCGTGCTTGGCGCTGCATACAAAGCATGAAAGCCTGGGTTGGATTGTTATGGAGGATATGCTGTTACCCAAGTAGCAAATCCCCCCTCTCCACACCACTGAATTAGTCCAATGGAAAGGCAGAGCCGATACAATTGGATCCAGCTGGTGTCGCAGAGCTGGGCTAAGGACAGGAGCTCACCCTGTCTTGTGGGGCTGACCCGGGTCTCGAACCCTGGCCTGCTGGTTATCAGGCACAGCGTCTTAACCGCTTGCGCCACCCACACCCCAACATGGTAAATAATTGTCTTAGTTAATCGGAACCAAATGTTTAGTTAATCGGAACCAAAGGCATTGCTCCTTAAAAAGCAATTCTGCAAAAGAGGTCAGAGGGTCAGCCTCTGGAAAAGGTACAAAACCTTTTGCAGTGTCTTCAGAAGGTGACCTTGTCTGCCTTGTTACTAAGTCATATAGCAGTAATACAATCAAATGTTCGAAGGCGTTGCTCATTATTGAAGGCATTGCTCATTATTCAATGCAAAATTGTTTAGAAATTATTACTTATCTTTCAATGCTCTTGTAATTCAAGGCACTCATCTTTCAAGCTACCACTGTACATCAACTCTTCCCTCCTCCTTTTTCTAAATGGCTCTCCTTGTCAGACAGGTTGTAAGGTTTCTGCACATGAAGCAAATGTAAAATCTGTTTGCCAAGTCTGAAACTAAAACTGCTGGAGGTTGGAGTTGATTTGGTGTCATAATACCTCCAATAATATAATAATATAATACCTCCAAGTTTCTGAAAAATGGTCAGGTAATTAACAATCATCAGTTGAATTACTGATGTAATCATGCAAGATGCAACCCTTAAAGGATTAATTACTTTCACCTTAACTTGCTTACAAACATACTTTGTAACACAAATCAAGTTGTTTACTTAAATACATGCATTTACAGTTACAGTGTGAAAGTAGGATATGCACTATTCTTTTTTCAGTATGTGGTTTCAGAATATACAGTTCTTAACCAATATAGGCTGGCCAACTCCACAATTTGCATTGGTTAAGACTTGCCAGAAAAAAAAATCAGCTTATCTTATATAGCTGATCCATCAATCTCCACCTTAAAGAGCTCAAGGGCATATTTGTGTAGGATACTTTCCCAGCCTCAGACCAAACTGTAGGGTACAGCTAGAAGTTTAAAATGTTGTAGAATTGAGCAACAGTTGTGGTTTAAAAGTTATCATTTAATATGAATGTTTCTTGTACCTCTATCATTCCCACACCCCATGAATTTTTTTGGGATCAGTCAAAGAATAAGATGGATGGTATACAAATACTATATAGGTTTGCTGCACAATCATATCTGGAACAATGCTGAATAAAGTAAGACAATACAAAGACAGATCTTTCATGTTTGGAATCTAGAGATGAGCACAAAAAATAATCACAGAATCTGTGCTGATATGGAAAAGATCCCAGAGCTGTATAGAGGTAGTGAGGACTTGTCCACTGATCTAACAGAATCAGAACATACAAATGATTGAGTAACACAAGGGCTTTTTCACTGAGAGGACAGCAAGTGTGTCAAGTATTGTCAGGACCTAGGCCCTCCTTTCCTCACAGGGCTGAGACTAGCCCCCACTGCAACCTCCTGCAGCCCAGCAGGTCCCCTACGGTGCAGGATGTCACATATATCTACTCCCATTCTAATCATGTAAAAAAAACACACAAGTATTGACTAGAAGGGATAGGTAAATTGAGAATATAGAAGAAGAAAACTTAAGAGTAAAAGCCGAAGTAACTATGGGGAGTCCTTGCTCCGGAGTAAGAACAAGTTACTCTGGATTGCAATCTGAATTTCCCATAGGCTTTCACTAGGTGGTGCAGTAACTATGATTGCACGTACGGTCTCTTACAGGTGCACGTACTGTCTCTTACATGCTCCTGTAGTTACTCTGGACTGTGCCCTAATTTGTCAAAAGTGGTATTGTTTGCATATTGAACAATGAATCAGTAAAATGGAGAAGCAAGGCAAGGAGAAAAGTTACAGTGAAGCTGGTGCACTTAGCAATTAATTATATCAAAAGACCTTGAATATATCAGATTTAGAATGATGCAAAATGGTAAAGCAAGAGTTGCCCAGAATGTTGCATAACTAACATCTATAAGGTTGTGGTCCCAAAAAGTTTTCTAAAATTCATGATTGTTTGAGTTCCCTAGAAATAGGATTCAAATATTTCTGTACAGGCTTACACTTCCATGTGCTTGGGGAAAAACTATTAACAGAGGCTCCATCTGTGCAGTACCTCAATACACCAATCATTATCATGGTGACTGATGCAACAGTCTAGAATCTCTTAAGTAGCTATTCTCCAAATCTAGCTACCCTCTTGGGGGTGGAAAAGCTGAAACCACTAAGGGAGACTGCCATTTAACACAAGGAAACAAAATGCATTTTCAGTCATACTGACGTTTTACCTAATCAACTGGGGAAAGGAAACACTGTATTTTACAGCAAAGGGCATTAGTGTAGTCTTTTATCATGCTGAATTACCAAAATGTCTGAAATGTTTATGGCTAATTAACTGTAAGTTATACCAACAAGTCTGATAATCAATCACACACATATATACAGTTAAAATATTTAAAAGCCTCAAGAATACCTCAATTTTCTTAATAAAGGAAAATCAGTATCAGGCAAACTACAACACACATCATGCAGGTAGGGAACCAGTCAGTTACAAGTCAGTGATAACCTATCTTAAAAATAAGTCAAGAGCAGGTTTTGACCCAAATCATGGAATTTTTCTAGGGGGAGAGGGGTGTATGATTGTAAAACTAAGGGGTTTTGACAGTAGTTTGTTGGACTTTACTTGAGGCCAGATCCTGAAAAATAACCTACCATTAACCTATCATTAATTATTACTTAAGAACTGTGCAGTCTCTTATAAAAGATAAAAAATTATAAGATACATTTTTCGTTAACTTTCAGTTTAGGTCTTCATAACATTTTTATGAACACTGAGGTTAAGGGCACTCACTATAAACAAAATATCAACAGAATCAAATCCTAACCAAAGTCTTCTTTAAGGTAATTGTGTGTTAAACCAGAGGCTCCACATATAACATACAACACATAATTGGGAGTGAGCAATTCAGTTTATTTCAGAGAGACAAGCAACAAGGAATTAGCATGAGCAAGTGAAGCTACACATAGTTGCAACCTGATTTACTCAGAAGTAGATTCACTGTTTTCCATCGATGTTATTCTTAACTAGTTATGTACTGAATTGTAGTCTGGGGCTTTGTTTCAGATGGAAATGAGAATTACATCCTGGTGTTTTAAAAATCAGACCTCTGCCAAGCAGTTGCAAAATGAAATGAGGGTGCAGAAGGGGCTACTAAAAAGGACGCTTTCTTGATTTAAATGGAAGCCTTGAGCCCTGCCATACGCTTTTCCTTAGGAACAGTGAAAAGGTCAACTTTGGCTGCATCTTGCCAGAGGAAGGTTACTATGGAGACTAATATCTCTGCAATGTCCTCACCTTGCCTGAACAGCCCTGAGGGACCTCATGGATAAGGCGTGAAGATTTAAACATTTTTAGGGCAGAAATTTCTCACCTTTTAGGCAAGTATCTATGGGACTTACTGCTATAAAAATGCCAAGAAAGGAAAATCAATACACGTCTTGTGGAAAACAGAAACAGTAAAGGTAATCTGAGAACCTGAATCAATAGACATTTTTTTAAAAGGAAATTATTGAAAAGGGACACGTACCTTTTAGCGCTAGTTGAAAGTTTAGCAGCCGTTTTGCTAGAGATTTTGCCCTCCTTTTTCTTGGGCTGAACTTGTTCTCTTTCTTGATCTTGTTGAATACTTTCTCGCTGATCCCCATCAGAGCTGCCTCCACTAGTGCTTGGACTATCATCAACTCTTTGCCCTTCAGTAGACATCTTAAATTCTATACAGAAAAAACAAGCAATAAGAATCAATAACTGTTAAGAAACATAGACAATATGAAATTCCTAGTGGAAACTACTTAATATCCTTTCAGTCAACATAATTTCTGTAATTGCAATGCCTAAGATATTCACCCTTATTATTGCAGGGTCTTATCATACACAGTGTTTCTGCAACTCCATAACTCTTATGCATTCGTAATATTAATATCTTATTTTACCCAAAACCAGATCCTAAGAAATAACCTACCTCTAATTTTTACCTAAGAACTGTACAGACTCCAATTATTTAATATCTATGGAAAGCAATGAGTCTGCTTCTGAGTAAAACAGGGTTGCAGCTATGTACAGCTGACTTGCTCGTGCTCGTTCCTTGTTGCTGGCAGCAAGCCAGACCTCTGCAATCTTTTGCAAACCTCAACAAAATTTTCAAACTTCATTTGCAGCCTGCTTTTTGAAAAGCTTAAAAGCTGAAAAGCATCTGCCCTTTTGCTTTTGTATTTTTTTAAAAAAATAAGCAAAGCTAAAAGCAAAGACTTTTCAAAGCAAAAAAGCAAGCCAGAGCAATCAAGGAAGTAACCTAATCTATAAACCCACAACCCACCCTTCTGCACCATTACTCAATGCAAGAACTTTGAAAATTGCAAGCTGATAGCCCTATACAGTAATTTTCTCTGCATTGTCCTCTCACTGCCTGAACTGCATGACTCCTGAGTGCCCCCCATAAGGCAAGGAGGTGATTTACACCTCATTTATTGGCAGAAACTTGCAAAAATGTACCCATGTTGTGAGAGTAAAATTGCCTTGTACACTATCCCCCCCACTGTGCAGCAACCCCCCCCCCATGCGCATCGTCCTCCCCAGTGCAACCCCTCCCTCCAAATAACATCCCCAGTGCACCAGGCACCAAGCACCAAATTGGCCGGATGTTGGTTAATCTTCCATGTTAAGTATAGGACAAAACCATGTTGCACCCCCTTTTCAGCCCCTTAAGGGTTAAATTTCTCCACATCGGGTCTTGGTGGGTGTTCAGGTGTCATAAAGAACACCCTCCCCGAATTTCATGCTTCTAATGGCAAGTGCTCGTTATGCGAAACTGCAATGCAAAGCGAGGCAGATGCCCCGCATGACAGAGTGCTTGTTAAGCAGAGCACTCGTTAAGCGATGTACCACTGTATATAGATTTCTCATCTTATAGGGGAATATCTATAGTAAGATCCAGGGGTTTTTCATCATACTCTCTACAAACCACATAAAACTGAATCTTAACTTGAATCACTGGAGCTACACAACCGTTTCCAGAGTCTCTCAGATTCCACCATGCTGGCAGAAGTTCCTCTTGCTAGCACACCTACACCAGATCCTGGCATTCCCCTTACTGGCATGCCTGCAGATCCCCCTCATAGGCAGCAGCCAAAACCAGTAAGTGTGGGGGAATCTCGACACAGGAGGAGAACACAGAAGGAGAACACAGAAGGAGAGGAGGGTGGTAGTGATTGGAGATTCTCTCCTGAGGGGCATGGAAGCTGTATGCCGACCAGACCCGTTTTCCCGTGAGGTGTGCTTCCTCCCTGGTACCAGGATACGAGATATCACGGAGAGGCTACCGAGGATGATCAGGCCTCCTGATCGCCACCCGTTCTTATTCATCCACATAGGAACAAACGATACTGCTCGGCAAACTTTCCAAAAGATAGTTGGGGATTATGAAGCTCTGGGGAGGAAGATTAAGGATCTGGGGGATACCCAAGTGGTATTCTCATCCATCCTCCCAGTAATTGGCAAAGGTCCTCAGAGAGATGGCAAGGTTTTCCAGGTCAATAGCTGGCTTCGAAAATGGTGTCATCGAGAAGGATTTGGATTCTGGGATCACAGGATGAACTTTCTTGAAGAACGACTCCTAGCAAACGCTGGACTACATCTTACAGGTAGGGGGAAGAGTATCTTCGGACGGGAGATGGCCAACCTTATCAGGAAGGCTTTAAACTAAATAAGAAAGGGGTGGGTTACGTCCAAAGGGAACCTAGGAATAAGGAAAATGCTCTGGATGGAAATTGCCAGGGCACGGCTGTAACCCAAAAAATCTTTAGAGGGGCCTGGCCTTACAAAAAAGGGGGGAAATGCAGTGAGTTGCAACCTCCAGGGCATGCGTTGCATTTATACAAATGCACAGAGCCTGGGAAATAAAAAAGATGAGCTGGAACTTTTAGCAAGCGAAGGGAAATTTGATTTGATAGGAATAATTGAAACTTGGTGGGATGACTCCCATGACTGGAACGCACAATTGGAAGGCTATCAGCTGTGTTCTGGAGGAACAGAAGTGGCAAAAGGGGAGGCGGAGTAGCATTATATGTCAAGAACATATATACCTGCTCTGAAATCCAGGAAACTGGTCCAGATATCCCTGTGGAGTGCGTTTGGGTAAAAGGTTAGGGGGAAAAACAAAATTGTGGTGGGCGTCTAGTATAGACCGCCAGGCCAAGGAAAAGGAGTGGACGATGTCTTATTGGAGCAACTGGCAGGCGTTGCAAGGAAATATGAGGTGGTAGTAATGGGGGACTTTAACTATCCAGACATTTGCTGGGAGACAAACTCAGCCAAACATGGAAGCTCCAGTAGATTCCAGAGGGGCCTGGAAGATAACTTCATAGTCCAAAAGGTGGAGGAAGCAACAAGGGGAGGGGCCATCCTTGACCTGATCTTAACTAATTGTGATGAACTGATAGATCAGGTCAACGTGGCGGGAACTTTAGGGGAAAGCGATCATGAGCTGCTGGAATTTAGAATAATGTGGGAAATAAAAAGAGTGCAGAGTGAAACTTATACATTGGATTTCAGGAAAGCTGATTTCAACAGGCTTAGAGGAGTCATAGGCAGAATCCCATGGGTTGATGGTCTGATGGGGAAAGGGGCCCAATGGGAGCTCCTTAAGAGGCAGCTTCTGCAAGCTCAGTCGGAAACAATTCCAATGAAAAAGAAAGGGAAAAAAACCTGAAAAACCAGATTGGCTCCACAAACAACTTGGGGATCAGCTGAAGATAAAGAAAGAGAAGTATAGGGAATGGAAGACTGGTAAGATCACCAGGGAGGAGCACAGACAGATAGCCTGGTCTTGTAGGGAGGGGGTCAGGAATGCTAAAGCTCAGTATGAGCTGAGGCTGGCCAGCTGAGGCTGGCCAGGCTGGCTCAATATGAGCTGAGGCTGGCAAGGATAACAAAAGAGCTTCTTTAGATATGCCCAAAGGAACAGGAGGAGAGACGAGGGGGTGGGGCTGCTCCTGGACAAAGATGGACAGCAGGTGTCTGGAAACCAGGAGAAGGCAGAGCTGCTCAACTCCAATTTTGTGTCCGTCTATTCTCGGAAGGAGGGCTGTGCAAATGGGGGTGCGGGATCATTGGCTGATGCGGGGATGTGCTTGCATCCCCAAAGCGGTAATGGAAACATGGATGGTGCAGAATAGCAGATTAAGATTGATAGAGAACTGGTTCGAAACCACTTAACTGGCCTAAATGAATTCAAGTCATTTGGACCAGATGAGCTGCATCCTCGAGTTCTTAAGGAACTCGCAGATGTCCTTGCAGAGCCTCTGTTGATCATCCTTGAGAAATCCTTGAGGAGTGGAGAAGCGCCACTGGACTGGAAGAGGGCTAACGTAGTCCCAATCTTTAAGAAGGGGAAAAAAGAAGAGCTGGGAAATTATAGACCAGTCAGTTTGACTTCAATCCCGGGCAAGACATTAGAACAAATCATAAAACACACAATTTGTGCACATCTAGACAAGTACTCGGTGATCAAAACAACCCAGCATGGGTTTACCAAGAATAAATCTTGCCAGACAAATCTGATCTCCTTTTTTGATTGGGTTACGAGCTTACTGGACAGTGGCAATGCTGTGGATGTCATTTATCTTGACTTCAGCAAAGCATTTGACAAGGTCCCACATGATATTTTAATTGGGAAGTTGGAAAAATATGGGCTAGACGAGGCAATTGTTAGGTGGATCTGCAACTGGCTCAACGACCACACACAAAGGGTTTTAGTAAATGGCTCTGTGTCAACCTGGAGATCGGTTTCAAGTGGGGTACCCCAAGGTTCTGTCTTGGGCCCGGTTTTAACATTTTCATCAATGACTTGGAGGAAGGGATATGGGGGAGCCTGATCAAATTTGCGGATGACACCAAGCTGGGAGGAGCAGCAAACACATCAGACGACAGGAGAAACCTCCAGGAGGATCTGGATAAACTAGAATTCTGGGCAGTAACAAATAGAATGAATTTCAATAGGGAGAAGTGCAAGGTTCTGCACTTAGGCAATAAAAACCAAAAATACAGGTTTAAATGGGGGATACTTGGCTTGGCAGCACAAGCGGATCTTGGAGTCACCATGGATCACAAGCTGAACATGAGTCAGCAGTGTGATGTGTCTGCAAAGAAGGTAAATGCCATTTTAGGCTGCTTTAAGAGGTCTGTAGCTTCCAAGTCGCGAGAAGTTCTAGTTCCTCTTTATTCAGCATTGGTCAGACCTCACCTTGAGTACTGTGTTCAGTTCTGGGCAACTCACTTTAAGAAAAATGCAGCCAAACTGGAGCAAGTCCAAAGGAGAGCAACAAGAATGATCAGCGGGATGGAAGGGAAGCCCTATGAGGAAAGGTTGGGGGAACGTGGGATGTTCAGCCTGGAGAAGAGGAGGCTCAGGGGAGACATGATTGCCCTCTTCAGATACCTGAAGGGCTGTCATAGGGAGGAAGGAGCTCATTTGTTCATAGCTGCTACTGA
Source organism: Cryptoblepharus egeriae (assembly GCA_030015325.1). Taxonomy (NCBI): domain Eukaryota; kingdom Metazoa; phylum Chordata; class Lepidosauria; order Squamata; family Scincidae; genus Cryptoblepharus; species Cryptoblepharus egeriae. The sequence continues at coordinate 37,213,004 of JAREYC010000004.1, read as the reverse complement.
AAGCAGGACTAGAACCAGTGGGTACAAACTGCAAGAGAGGAGATTCCGGTTGGATATCCGGAAAAAATTCCTGATGGTTTGGGCGGTTCAGCAATGGAACAGATTGCCAATGGAGGTAGTGGACTCTCCCTCACTGGGGATCTTCAAGCAGAGGCTCAACGAGCACCTGTTGGGGATGCTCTAGGGGGATTTCCTGCTGCAGGCAGGGGGTTGGACTAGATGACCTACTGGGTCCCTTCCAACTCTATGATTCTATGAAATATATGGGGCTGGGTAATTCAAAAGGCTTATCTATATCTTCAGATCTGGATATCTCGATGCATTAAAGATTGCGATGATGCCCATTTCTCTGTGCTGGTTATCCTTGATGCTATAGCTTCAGAATTCAGCAAGGAGAACAGTGGTGACTTTACCTGTCCTCTTCCACCTGTCTCTGAGCTTGCCCCAATTGCAGAGAAGCCCTCAAGTAGCCTTTCAGAGACATTACCAGGGCTGTGAAGGTTTAGCTAGAGTCTCCAAGATGATGGCGTATGTCTGGAAGACAGGACCAAGTGTGTGAAATCACCATCAGATACACCCCATTTCACGACCTCCTTATTTCCTGTCACTTTCTGCTCTGTCAAGCCAACAACATCTTCTCTGACAGGCAGGAACCAGTGACCACTGCTGCCTGTTGCAACAGTGGAAGAATCTTTTGCTGTTGCAACATGATCCAGCAAAAAAGCCTAATCAATGTTAGAAAGAAAAATCTCACATTACTTTTTTCCCAAAATAAAATCAGGAAATATTAAAAGTCCAGCATTTAGACAGCTTAATGGATCCAAAATATCTGGTCCACTAAAAATAAGCCCCAGATTTATCAAGCAGTTTATTTCTTATTTTTAAAGATTTTTCTTATTTATTCTTATTTATCTTAGAAATACTAATGGGCAGCCCAATCCTAGACTGTACTGATATAGCCAGGCTTTATACTTTTCCTGGGGTACGGGAATATCAGAGGCATAAATAGGATGTAGCAGGGGATGCTTTTTGCATGGACTCCACCCATGGGGAGACACCCAAAGCCAAAGGCACTCTGGCCCTACCCACCCGTGCAATGCACTTCAAAGGAGGCCAGCCTCCCACAGGCTTTCTCTTTGACTGCTATCGCCCTTCCCTGCAAACTGCAATGAACAGCATCCTAGGAGAGAGCCTCATTGTCCCTCCTAAAGGAGCCCACATCCAGGTAAGACTAGTTACCTTGAACACATCTCCAGCAATTCTTTCCTTTTTATCACCCCCAAAGGGCTTGAAAAGGGCAGTAGCCCTTCCAGCCCAGTTTGCATTTGCTTTCTACATGACTCCAGCATCACACTGCCCAGCCTTCCACAGCTCTACCCACAAGGAGTCCCATTATAGTGAATAGCCTTATTCCCAGGTAAGAGGATTGGAGCATCACACTAACCAGCCTTCCACAACTCTACTCACAAGTAGTCCTATTATAGCTGAGTGACTCAGTGTCATAACCCAAAAAGAAGACAAGGCTCCCCAAATGTAGAATGTATAAAAATATAGAATATGACAAAATAAATGCTAAAAAGTCATATACATTGCTTTCGTGTAGTTAATTTAAACACTATATTACTTATTATTAAATTTGAAACTATTACAGTGGTACCTCACATAACAAATGCCTCACGTAAAGTACGTTTCATGTAACAAACAAAAATTTATCTGGAATTCTGCTTCACATAAAAAACGGTGCTTCATGTAACAAACAAACACGTTGGCAGTTAGGGCAGACATGCTGGCCGGCATCCCTTTTAAAAAGTGTCAGGGCTGCCTAGTGCGCCTTCCCATAGCAAAAGCAACACTTCCGCGCCAGGCATCGGCTGGGCAGAGGGAGAGAACAGCAGTGGAGAAGAGGGAAGCAGCTCAGGGCTAGCCAGAAGGGAGCAGAGGAGAGAGAGGCTCAGGATGAAGAGAAGGAGGAAGTGGGGAGACACTTGGAAAGTGTCTTTGGTTACAGAAGAAAGTGTCTTTGATTGCAGTCTCCAAACCATGTCTACCCAGAAGAAAGCCCCATTGTGATAAATGGGGCTTACTCCCAAGGAAAGTGTCTTTAGGACTGCAGCCTAAGTAGACTTCATAGGATCATGCATATTGAATGCATGTTTTGAATTCAATTCCAGTGTTTTGTCATCATTTTTACATCCAGTTAATATTTTATATGAATATTTTTGGGGTTGTGGAAACAATTGTCTGAGTTTCCATTATTTGCTATGGGAAAATCCGCTTCACGTAAAGAATGTTTCACATAACAAACATGCCTCCAGAACGAATTAAATTTGTTACGTGAGGCACCACTGTACATATAATTTATTACATGTACTTTATTAATTACAAGAAAGCTACATGCTGCACAGTTACAAGGAAAAGAAGGACAATGGAGATTTATTTCAAGAGGACATAGCCTGGAAAATGAGGACATATGGTCACCCTGATTAATGGCAGCTAAGATGGGGGGGGAGATGTCTGTGTATCTTCAGGTCTCCACTTCCCCCTTTCCAGCATGGGACTTACTTGGTTGTGGCCCCCTGGAAGGGTGGAAAAGGAACTGCAAATAGTTTGTGCAAACTCACCAAAGTTTAATGAAAAGTTGAAAGGCCTGACTTACAGTTTGATATTATTTGATACAATTGTTTGATATTATTGACTTGTAACATGAGCTAAAAGGGTTGGGGTTTCAGGTGTTCAGGAATGAAATTTTAATCCTTGCTATGGGCACCATTTTGCCTAGGTATGCCTCTGGGGAATATTTTTCCCATTTTTCTTATGTCATGTGCCAGCTATCACATAGGGCTTCTCAGACCTGACAAATTCTGTAGCTGACAAATATGCCTGACAAATACTGTAGCTGGTGCAAATGAAGCAAGGTGAGGTATTGAGCGTTCTGGCAGGGGCCTGCTCTGCCAATCTTGCACTGCTTCCACCCTCCCCCACTTCCAGAAAGCCCCTTGCCACATCCCTACATTACCTTGTGCAAACCTACCTGTGCCAGCCTGTGCAGAGTTGCAAAACTTTAAACTGGCTCATGAATGGCCATAACAGCTGAAGCACAAGTTAAGATCGAGCTGTTAAGTGTATTTTAGCGTAATGATTGTGGACTACAGCCCAATACGTTTATCCTAAACATGTCTGTTTGTAGTGTGCAGCAAGATGTTCTGCTGTTTTTGCTGCAAGTGACTAACACAGCCAGCCCCTCTGGAAATGCTTAATGCAAGTGCTTCTACAAACTAAAAATAAGAATTCACTCCAGTGTGACAAAAAGACTGCCTTTTCTAACAATGCTTCATGCAACATAAAGCCCAATCAAAAAACAAAATGGTTTTTAAAAACATGTTTTCCTCATCTGAAAATTTATCCACATATAACTGACAAATAAGAAATTCAGTCAATTAATATACTAACTAACTAACTAACTAAATATATATATATATATATATATCTATATCTATATCTATATCTATATATAAAAAGAGAAAAGCCATTGACTTTTCACTGACATCAACGCCCTGCCAAAACTGCTGGAAAATGAAGTGTGAAATTTGGGGTGGGTGTTCCTTCTGTGACGGAGGGAGTCACTAAGAACCAGTTTTGAGAAATTCCAACCGGAAGAGGGTGAAATAGGGTGCAAGGTGTTTTCCTCCCTATATTTTGCACTGAATAGTGCAATGGTGACTGAGGGATGCTCTGCCCCACCCCCTGGACCTAGAAGCATGAAATTCAGGGAGGGTGTTCCTTATATGTCACATGAACACCAATCAAGAACCAATGTGGAGAAATTTAACCCTTAAGGGACTGAAAAGGGGTGCAATGTGTTTTTGTCCTATACTTAACTTGGAAGACTGACCAACATCCAGCTAATTTGGTGCTCGGTGCACTGGGGGGAATGTTGTTCAGAGGGAAGGGTCACACTGGGGAGGATGCTGTGCATGGAGGGGTGTTATGCATGGGGGACTGATGCGTATAGAGGGTCCGATGCACATGGGGGGGTGATGCGCATAGGAAATTTTACTCCTGCAACACAGGTACGTTTTTGCTAGTCCTACTGATATATACTCAGAAGTAAATGGCATTGTGTTGGAACAGGAGACAAATGCCCAGGAAAGTGTATATAGGACAAGTTTCCTTAACCAGGTAAAAATTTTAAGAAAATATTGTTTTTTAAAAAATCTAAGGAAATCTTACAGTAGTATTCTATCCTCACTTCAGGAATCTTTTCCTAACACACCCCAAAAGAAATGACAGCACCAACATACAGAACTTCATGAAGCTTACAAAGAAAATCAGTAGCACTTTTAGTGAATTACTGGCACATGTTTCCTCTACAATGGTGCTATAAATATGACTGCTTTTGAAAAACAACTGTATTTTGTTTCAGAAGTTCAGGTTACCATTCATCAGATAAATGCACAACACAGTAGCACTCTGTAACATGTCATTACTTTAACAATGCCAGTTTTTACAGTAGAAAATAAATGTATAAATCCATCATTAGATGTCTGACTATTTTCTCATCTCTCACTCTAAACACACGCAGTTCATGTTACATCCCATGATAAACATTTAAACAAAAATCATGTTAACATTTTATCTAAAGCAGTTTGAAGCTAAATATAACAGGGATAAGAAGAATATGTTTACTCTGAAGTCCAACCTCTCAAACATGCAGTCAAAGGCAAAGAAAAGAAAAGAATCTGAAAATCAACAGGGAAGAGTGACACTGAAGGAAAATATTTTATTGCTGTTATTAATGCCAAACACAATCAGTTAGCCTCAAGGGTATATCACAGTGCAGTAAAGATAGTTTAAGGGAAAAAAGGATACAGTGCCTAAATCTCTTTTCGATTAAATTACTCCCCAGCCAGAGAAAGTCTTTTCAGCATCTGCTAACAGGAACAGATAGGAATCCACATGAGTCAGAGAGGTTAAATCTTTACAAGAACACAAGAAAATTAAGCAGAAACACACACACACACACACACACACACATGGGTTTCTATGAATTTTAAATAAAAATGCCTATAGCAACTGTGGGACTCATCACTTTTCCATCCTTCCCCATTCTGAAAAGATGAACAGAACCTTTGCAATAACCAACAAGTTTTTCAGTGGCAAAGAGACAATAATGTCTTCCTAAGCAACCTTTAATTTCCTACAAGAAAAGATGAATTGAACATTTCTGCTGGAATTATGAAATGCAACAGCAACCATAACCTCACTTCATCTTCATTAGAAGCAATACAGGCTGAAAGGATCAAAACATTTTGGCGGAGAGGACAGAACAGAGAAATCTGGTTTATAACCATGTAGGCCAAAGTTTATAAAGGGGTGGGGGAGTTAAAGCAGCTGCTCTAAACTAAAATAGATAATAGATAAATTCAAGTCATCTATTTTCCTTCTGCCCAGGAAAGAGGAGGAGTTGCACATCACAGACATAATTATGCAGCACTGAAAATGGCAAAAAGTTGAAATGGACAGTTTTTGAACACAGCATCCTCTACTTCATAAATGTAAAAGAGTACACCCTCAAGAAGGTAGCAAAAGGGAGAGTGGAAAAAACTAGTGTCCAATGTTATAAAAAGAAGGGAACTCATAAAACGATATTATAAAACAAATGTTATAGAAAGAAGGGAAATGTTATGTTATTAAAAAAAAGGAAATATGGCAATGAATAGGGAAAATGTTGGGAATGATACAAAAAGCTCAAGAAGAAATTTTTTTAAGGAAAATAAAGAAATTTGTTTTTGAGACTGGCTCATTTGCTTCATGATAAGGGAGAAAAAAAGGGAGAAAATGGTGAAAAGGAAAAAAATTTACACAGCTTACAAGAGTACAAATAAAAGAGATGGGATACAAAATTTACAATGTAACTACTGTAACTACTAGTGTTTTGTAATACATAGGGCACTCTCAGGAGGTGTGAGCCAAATGCAGTACTGCATTCCTATATTTTTCTGTAATCCATCCATTTCTGCATGGATTCCCATGCCAGAAATAGATGTAGTTCATAGTGCACTGTCAATCATACTAAATGCATACACATCCATTTCCCCATATAGGCCATGTCATGAAACGGACTGTCCATAATGAGGCAACCTGCACAAACAGCCATGAAGTTTTCTATATAGAAGTTATATTGGTAACAGAAAAATGAAACTTCCCTGGATGTAGTTATACTAGTACTGATTATGAAGTGATGAAATTGTAGAAAATATTTGTATACTGGGGAAAATGAATGCATGACTATATGTGAGGGCAGTAATACCTCCTTTATGAAGCACAATTATTAAAGAGGACTATATTTTGGATATCTAGCCCAGGATCTCAGGGATCAAGATGATAAAGTTTAACACATAATATTTCTTTGTGGTATGGTACAATCCTAACCATATCTACTCAAAAATAAACCCCATTGTGTTGAATGGGTCTTACTCCCAGGAAAGTGTCTTTAGGATTGCAGTCGTAGTCTCTTTTGGAGTTAGTCACAAATCCACTACATGAGCACTAAGAGGACAAACTCTAGATATAGATTAAGAGCTTTGGGAATGAATATTATGAAGATATGGGAATAAACCCTACAATAGGTCAAGGTTGTGACAGTAAGAATTTGAAAGCAATGGATACATATTTGTGACAGATCACTGCAGTATGGATATATTACAGACCATTATAGGAAACAAGCATTCAAAGCCACAGATTAATCTATCCAGGGAGAGTTAGCAAAAAATATCAGTATTTCAGATGAAGTGTGCCTAAAAAGAAGCTGAGGAGTCCACAGCAAGACTTAATAAGTGGATTCCCTTCAGAGGAGTCTGGTGTTAGAAGAAAGAGTAATAAATGACATGCAAATGCCTACCCAAGAAACAGATTGTCTTTGGAGCAGAGGTCCCAAATTCATGATCAAACCCTTCAATGCAAGATTTTTTAAAAAAATCTAAAAACTACAGCACAAACTAATGAACCTGCTTCTATACAGAGTCCTGAAAGGATTTATAATCCACACTTCAAGATGCCTAGATAAGGTGGTGGTCCTTTGCCCCCTTTCATCAACAAAGTGATGAAAGGCTATTCAAAGGGAACCAAGAGCACAATCCTAACCATTCCTACTCAACAGTAAGCCCTGTTGAGGAAAGTGTCTTTAGGATTGTAGCCTAAGTAAATATGCAAAAGGTTGGGCTGGAATTCACAGTAAGTGGTCTTGAGGATGTGTACAAGGTAACTATGGATCAAAGTGCAGTGTAATCCAGAAGAATTGATATTGTCCATGTAGGAAGAGACTAAATGGTTAAGAATGAGTAGGAAGGGAAGATGAGGTATGGGGGAGCAGCAAGGGAGTTTATCTATGGCATTGGGTAGTAAGAAAGGCTGGAGGAGTAAAAAAAAACACCTTGGAAAAAAAGGAGCCATCGAGTTGATGCTGAAGCATAAAGGGTGAGACTATAGAAAGGAATTACTAGGACTGCAACTGTCTACACTAGCTTGGGAGTAAGATCCATTGATTTGTAATGAGACTTATTTTTTAGCAGACAAGCACAGAACTGGGCTCTAAGGTTGCAGTCCCATCCAAGCCTAGGTGTAAGCTCCATTTACTATAATGGGACTTATTCCTGAGCTAACAAGCATAAGATCAGGCTCTAAAGCAGCAATCCTATCCACACTTACCTGGAGGTAAGCCATATTGACCATTATGGAACTTACTTGTGAGAAGACAAGGATTGGGCTCTAAGGCTACAATCCTATCCAAACTATCCTGGGAGTAAACACCATTGACAATAGTAAGACTTCGGAATAGACAAAGCATAGGATTGGCCCTTTGGCTGCAATACTGTCCACACTTATCTGGGAGTAAGCTCCACTGACTATAGTGGGACTAACTTCTGAGTAGACAAACACAGGATCAGGCTCTAAGAATGCAATCCTATCTGAACTTGCCTGAAAATAAGCCCCATCGACTATAATGGGTCTTACTTCTGAGTAGACAACCCTAGGATTGGGCTCTTGGGCTGCATGCAATCTTATCCACACTGATCAGGAGACATGCATAGGATCAAGCTTTGGGGCATAAAAGATGAAAATGAGTAGGAAGGGGGAGGAAAGGATGGCCCTGCTTAAAAGCAATGAGGGAGGGAGAAGAGGATGAGTGTTCAGGCTTGGGGGATGCTGTGGGAAGTGAAAGGCCGTAAGGGGTGTGAGTCTCTGAGGGGAAAAGCTTGTAGGGTAATGTGGGAACAAGTGTAAGACTGGGGGGGGGGAAGTCTTGTGGAGTGGAAGGCTTGTGGGGTACTGTGGAAGGGTGTGAACGAGAGGCTGCGGGGGGGCCAAGGCTTGTGGGGTACTATGGGGATTGAGTGCGAGGCTGTGGGGGGGGGCAAGGCTTGTAGGGTGCTGTGGGGGGGAAGCAAGAGGCTGTGGGAAAGAAAGCTTGAGGGGTGCTCTGGGTTGTGTGAGGGCAAGGCTTGTAGGGTGCTGTGGGGGGAAATGAGTCTGTGGGGGGCAAGGCTTGTAGGATGCTGTAGGGGGAAAGTAAGAGGCTGTGGGGGGCAAGCCATAGGATGTGAGAGGCAAGCCTTTTGAGGTGCCATAGGGGGCAAGTGCGAGGCTGTGAGGGCAAGGCAGGTAGGGTGCTGTGGGGGTGAGAGGCTGTGAGAAATAAGACTTGTAGGGTGCTGTGGGGAAAAATGTGTGTCTGTGGGGGGCAAGGCTTGTAGGATACTGTAGGGGGCAAGTATAAGGCTGTGGGGGCAAGCCTTGTGGGGCACCATGGGGGGCAAGTGTGAGGCTGGGGGAGCAAGACTTGTGGGGTGCTGTTTGGGAACAAGTATGAGGATGTGGGGTGAAGTATGAGGCAATGAGGGCAAGGGTTGTGGGGTGCTGTGGGGGGCAAGTATAAGGCTGTGGGGCAAGGCTTTTGGGGTGCTGTGGGGGGCAAGTATAAGGCTGTGGGGGCAAGGGTTGTGGGGTGCTGTGGGGTCAAGTATAAGTCTCTGGGGTGAAGTATGAGGCATTGGGGGCAAGGCTTGTGGGGTGCTTTGGGAGCAAGGCTTGTGGGGTGCTGTGGGGGGCAAGTGTGAGGCTGTGGGGGCAAAGCTTGTGGGGTGCTGTGGGGGGCAAGTGTGAGGCTGTGGGGGCAAAGCTTGTGGGGTGCTGTGGGGGAGCAACTGTGAGGCTGGGGGAGCAAGACTTGTGGGGTGCTGGGAGAGAACAAGTATGAGGATGTGGGGGGCAAGTGTGAGGCTGTGGGGCAAGGCTTGTGGGGTGCTGTGGGGGAGCAACTGTGAGGCTGGGGAGCAAGACTTGTGGGGTGCTGTGAGAGAACAAGTATGAGGATGTGGGGTGAAGTATCAGGCTGTGAGGGCAAGGCTTGTGGGGGGCAAGTGTGAGGCTGTGGGGGGAGGGGGAGTTCTTTACCTGTCCAGCTTCGTGTCGGGGATGGTGGGGAGGGGGAAAGGAGGGAGAGTTCCTCTTCAGGGCTGGTCACTGAGACATGCGCGCCCTCCACTCTTCCACCCTCCCGTGGTGGTGGTGGTGGTGTTGGGTGGTGGTGGTGAAGAGGACTGCTGCGACCTCTCCCCTCCTCCTGCTGCTTCCACCGACGACGACGACGACGCCGCCTGAGGAAAAGTAAACCCTCCGCGCGGATGCGCGCTCCCGAGACGACCAGGAGTTCGAAGCTGGAGGAGTGTGGTGGTGGCTGCGAAGGCGCGCGCGCGGCCGCCAGTGGGAGGGGGAGGAGCGGCCGTGCGCGAACCCGCGCGAGCGCATCGCCGACAGCGGGCGGGGGCAGCAGCCGGAGTTGAAGAGGGAAAGTAGGGGGAGGGGAGACCAGGCTGAGAGTGGCAGCGGTTAGTGGCGGTTGGAGGCGTCGAGTGAGGCTCGCGAGGGGAAAGGGGGCGTGGCTCAGTGTGACACCCCCAGTATGAGGCATCTTCACTCAGTCATGTGGGGTTTACCCCCACTGAGGGGATCAGTCCTTGACAGAGCCCAATCCTAGGCTGGTCTACTCAGGAGAAGTCCCATTGTGCTGAATGAGGCTTACTCCCAGGAAAATGTGGAGAGGGTGATAGCCTGAGCCCAGACTACTCAGCCTGAGCCCAGTCTACTCAGGAGAAAGTCCTGTTGTGCTGAATGAGGCTTACTCCCAGGAAAATGTGGAGAGGGTGGCAGCCTGAGCCCAGTCTACTCAGCCTGAGCCCAGTCTACTCAGCCTGAGCCCAGTCTTCTCAGGAGAAAGTCCTGTTGTGCTGAATGAGGCTTACTCCCAGGAAAATGTGGAGAGGGTGGCAGCCTGAGCCCAGTCTACTCAGCCTGAGCCCAGTCTTCTCAGGAGAAAGTCCCATTGTGCTGAATGAGGCTTACTCCCAGGAAAATGTGGAGAGGGTGGCAGCCTGAGCCCAGTCTACTCAGCCTGAGTCCAGTGTACTCAGGCGAAAGTCCCATTGTGCAGAATGAGGCTGATTCCCAGGAAAATGTGGAGAGGGTGACAGCCTGAGCCCAGTCTACTCAGGAGAAAGTCCTGTTGTTCTCAATGAGGCTTACTCCCAGGAAAATGTGGAGAGGGTGGCAGCCTGAGCCCAGTCTACTCAGCCTGAGCCCAGTCTACTCAGGAGAAAGTCCCATTGTGCTGAATGAGGCTTACTCCCAGGAAAATGTGGAGAGGGTGGTAGCCTGAGCCCAGTGTACTTAGGCGAAAGTCCCACTGTGCTCACTGAGTCTTACTCCCAGGAAAATGTGAAGAGGGTGACAGCTTGATTCCAGTCCTAGGCTGGTCTACTCAGGAGAAGTGCCATTGTGCTCAATGAGGCTTACTCTCAGGAAAATGTGGAGAGGGTGGCAGCCTGAGCCCAATCCTAGGTGGTTCTACTCAGGCAAAAGTCCCATTCTGTTCAAAGAGGCTTACTCTCAGGAAAAGGGTGGCAGCCTCAGCTCAATCCTTACCTGGTACTAGGACCCATTAACCATAATGGGTTGTACTTTCTAAGTCAACATATATAGGTTTGGGCTGCAGATGTTGTAAGCACAAAAGAGGACAAGGCACCCCCCAAATGGAGGACAACCACAAAGAATCCAGAACATGACAAAATAAAAGCTAAAACACTCATCATATACTTTATTTAACCCTCACCTTTTTCAGCCAAATTAAGAGCACAATCCTAACCATGTCTACTGAAAAGTAAGCCCCACTGTGTTCAGTAGGTCTTACTCCCAGGAAAGTGTCTTTAGGATTGCAATCTTAGTCTCCAAAATCAGGGCGTGCATTAGATTTGATGGTTAATTAGATCTGAATGAATACTGTATTTCGATTATAAGTATAGGGTGCATATTGGATTTGATGGCGCATTACATTTGAGTAAATACGGTATTGGTTTTGTGTGGATAATTTACTTAGGTTACCTATCCTAAGGACAGTTTCCTGGGAGTAAGACGCATTTCCTGGGAGTAAGACACAGGGCGCAATCCAGAGTAACTACGTGGAGTCCTTGCTCCGGTGTAAGAACAATTTGCTCTGGATTGCAATATGAATTTCCCATAGGTTTTCACTAGGGGGTGCAGTAACTACGGATGCACGTAATGTCTCTTATGTGCTCCCATAGTTACTCTCAATTGTAGGGACAAAGGGGCTTCCTTTTGAGTAGAGATGATTAGGATTGTGCTCTGTGTGTGTGTGTGTGTGTGTGTGTGTGTGTGTGTGTGTGTGTGTAACTATATAACTATATTACATTTACCGTAATTTATTTCATGTTCATTAATTTCAAGAAGTCTGCGTTGCATGCCCATGGAGAAAAAGAGGACAATGAGGTTCTTTTCCAGAAAATGAGGCTGAAAAAGAGGACATGTCCTGGATAAAGAGGTATCTGAATGGAGCAAAGAAACTGAATGCTTCAAAACAGGGAGTTCGTCAAGGGAGCCAAATTCCTCTTCTTCATGCTCAGGTAGCTTCAACCCTTGAGTAGTTCACAAAGAGCCAGAAAGAAATTTAAAATGTGTAGTGAAAAAGCCATGTGTTCTGCCCCAAGTAGGGCCAGAATAAGATGCAAGAGGGCAGCAAGACAATGCCATCCTAGACATACTTTCCTGGGAATAAATCACGTTGAACATAATGGGGAGACACACATAGGATTGTGCTTTAAGGCTGCAATCCTAGCCACGTGAACCTCCAAGTACTTCACACTAACCTCACTTTTCCCATTGGTTATAAGTGCACAGGCATTTATGCATGGGACTGTACTGTAAGACGGTTGCATAGGTTTATACTGTAGGATTGTACTGTATGCGTGAATAGGATTGTACTGTAAGACCGCGTTGTAGGTGCAGAAAAGTGTGCAAAGGCAGTGAAAGGCAGTTGGGAAGTTTTGCTTTGCCATGAGATCTCGAGAAAGGAACCATTGAAGTTTTAGTACTGAGTCAACCCAAGTGTGGCATATAATGCACTGCTATATCAGCGTAAGTCTGGTGTGGATGGCCCCTAATAACTACCTCTGTGGCTGAGGCAGCATAACAAGGTGGTGCCCCCTCTTTTTCCATGGCCTTTACTAGCCTCATCAATGCACACATTATCCATTATCATCCATTGCTCCTCCTCTTCCGCCTTATCCAGTAACTCCTTTTGTTCCTTCTCTCCTATGGCCCCATCCTCACCACCTCTCCATTGCCAAAGTAGCTATGCCAATGGTGGGTGAGGGAGGGAAATAATGGAGGCTTTCTCAAAGAATGCTATATCCCTTGCCAGATTTATGTGTAAGCTAAACTAGCACTCTCTTTGGGGGGGGAGGGGAATTTCAGTTCAACAATTACTTTGATAAAATACATGTTTTGTTATGTGCAAATGGCTTTAGATACCTATTTCGTATTTGGTCCATAAATTACCATATAGCAAATATTCAACACAAAATACAGCGACAATTTGTTGTTCACAAAGGACAGCTGGACATATAAAGGGCTCCATTACCTTCAATAGCTTAGGGCCTCATCAAACTTAAATTCGGCACAGGCTACACCTCCTTTGAGTGTTTAACATTGCTTCCTTCTTCCAGGGTATGATACTAGTTCACCTCCTCCTGGTGCATCCCAGATAGCGCGAAAGTGTGAACTAAACAACTAGCAGCAATTGACAGCCAGACTACACTGAAAAATAAGCAGTTGGCAACAGTTGGCAGCCAGACATCAATGTGGAATTCTCAAAATACATGGCAATGGAACATTAACATATGATTTACCATAAGTTCATGCATTTGCCATATGCTAAATTAATAAATCTTCCAGGTAGTTATATTTTAACCTATTATTTCTTTATTGAGCACAAAACAGACTCCTCCAATATGTGTTCATATGGAATGGATCAGAGGCCTGAGAGCTGAATCCTACACATGTCTACCCATAAGTAAGTTGAATCCTACACATGTCTATGCATAAGTAAGTTCCATAATGGTAAATGGGGCTTACCCCGATGGAAGTGTAGATAGGACTGCAGCCTTAAACCTGATGTACAGGGGTTCTTGTCAGTTATATACTATCCCCCCCCCTTTGTTGTTAATACCAATGTGAATCCTTTAGGATTTTATTTTTATTTATTTTTTATTTTACTCAATTTATACCCTGCCTTTCCTCCCCCATAAGGGAGAGCCCAAGGCGGCTAACATTGAAGAATAAAACATCATTAAAATTGCTAATAAATACAGATGGGGGATATTGTGCCATCTCTATGTCATGGTGTGTGTGTCCTTGGATCAGTGGCATCACTAGGAGGTGTGGGAGTGCAGTCCACACTAGGTTATAATCCAGAGTAACTACAGGAAGATGTAAGAGGCACTTACTCTGGATTGCTCTATGCATTTCCCATAGGTGGCACCATAACTACATCGGTGTAAAAGGTCCCATAGTTACTCTGGATGGTAGCCAAGGTGATGTACCCAGGGGAGTGATGTGCCAAGGGATGTTGATGCACTACAATCATGATAGGAATAATTACCATGCTGTATACTGCTTGATGCGTATTTTACAGCAGAATGCAATAAAAAGACCAAGTGAAAAGACTTTTGATAAACTTTCTATCAAAAGTTATGGCCAAAAAACTAGAAAACTAAGAATGCATGGAGCCCTATAGAAAGTAAAATTGAGTTGTATTGCTCTTTTACTCGTAAGTAGGAGAACTTGCCTTACATGGCTTTGATTACAGAGTAGGTTTACAGGGCTTTGTCTGCAGGCCAGATGAAGGGTCTTGCTGGGGTTTGGACACCCTTGATTTATAAAATGGGAAACAATTTTTAGTGTATAATATACAAGTCCACAAATTTTCTCATAAACGTTATTAGAAAATGCAAAACCAACAAGGAACATTCAAGATCTTATTATTATCTTTTTAGTTTCATTCAGGCATTTTCTGTTGTTCTTCCCTCCCTTCTCTAGTCAAGAGCTTCCACCAAGTACCATCCAAGTGGAACCAAAAGGCAGGATAGGGGAAGAACCCCTGAATAAGAATTTGAAATTGACAGTCTTCATAGTTCTCAAATGACATACAGTAAGCAGCAACAAAAAGAATAAGGAGAAAGTATTATGTATGAAGAGGAGATGAATAACTTGCTTCTATGGCTCTTACAAAAATAATTTTTTCTCTCTAACAAAATTTTAACTTGGAAAGTGAATCATTGCTTTGTGTAGGAAATAGAATAGTTTTCTTCCTAATTCAAAGCGATTGGACCCTGGTAAAATAGTTCAGATGATGATTGATCTACATTTTTCAGCTCCAGAATGCCTACAATGCTTGAATCTTCCCCCTTCCCAGCAGAACTGGGTCTAAGCTCAAAATCTTGAAGTCCACACCTAGGCTGCCTGCAATCCTAAAGACATTTTCCTGGGAGTAAGACCCATTGAATATCATAGGGCTTACTCTTGAGTAGATATGGTTAGGATTGTGCTTATATTCTTTTTGCCTGTTTTAGCTCCTTTTCTTGTGTCTTAAGCTAAAAAATCAAAGCTTTTGACTAAAACACTGGAAAAATAACTCAGAGTGATTGATCCCTATGGCCTATTGTACTGTGCAGCACTGTGTTTCAGAGGATACCATGTGGAATACTTCCAAAAGCAGATTATGGGCAGAACTGACAGATTATGTATTGTTGAGGACCGAGGAGGGAGTTTTTTTAAACAAAAGAATCCTTAGCTACTGTTTTCTCATCTGTTCAGGCAGTAGGACAAATGCGACTTAAAATAGAATTAAAATTCGTTAACCTGGGAAAGGATGACTAACATCATCCCTTCCCATTTGTGTCAAATTGCTGAAAGATAATCTCCATGCTTTTCTTGCCTAGTACTAACTGCACAATCCTAACGATGTTTACTCAAAAGTAAGCTCCATTGTGTTCAATGCAGCCTAAGGCTGCAATCCTAAAGACACTTTCCTGGGAGTAAGACCCACTGAACACAGTGTGGCTTACTTTTGAGTAGACACGGTTAGGATTGTGCTCCAAGTGAAGCAAATCCAAACAAAGAAGAAAAATCAGGATGGTGCAAACTGGTTTCTTTTCCTTACCTGTTCTTTGAACTCTTTTAAGTCTCGTCACTGTTGTTGTTCTACAAGTTCACACAGAAATGTATTGGGAGTGCTTGTGTGATATGACAGGTGACATGCATCTGAGGAGCATCAGATGTTGGGTGTGGTGTAATTAAAAGCAGGCTTCCATGGTATCCTGCTTGGTGCTGCATATGCTGCATGCGAAGCACAAAAGCCTGGGTTGGATTGTTGTGGAGGATAGGCTGTTACCCAAGCAGCAAATCCCCCCTCTCCATGCCACTGAATTAGTCCTATGGAAAGGCAGAGCCAATACAATTGGATCCAGAGCTGGGCTGACAGGAGCTCACCCTGTCTTGTGGAGCCGGTGTGGTGTAATAACCATGGAGAATTTGCTATTGACGGTGGGTAAGGGCAAAATTAAGTTTATCAGTTTTGTATGATACTTCAAATAAGTAGAGGAAGTTAATGTGGATCAAACTGTTGAACCTGATTGGTAAGAGAATACAGAATACTTGGATTAGGAACAGCATGGAAGTAAATTGTGTAGCATGAGTAAACATTTGTGAGTTGGTGGGAAAGGGAGGAAGAAATTCTTTTTAAAAAAAATATAGAGCACAGTCCTAATCATGCCTACTCAAAAGTAAGTGCCTACTCACAGTCCTAATCATTGTGTCAATAGTTCTTACTCCCAGGAAAGTGTCTTTAGGATTGCAGCCATCGTTTCTTATATTTCTGAGATTGGCTGCTATTTAAATAGGCAAATAAGTAAATACAGTGCAAGAGAGAACAAAAAAGGAATACCGTAGATTAATCTCCTGTACTGTTTTGGCTGGCTACAGGGGGTGAGAATATTATGCTGTGCAGGCATTTTTCTCACTCTGCTCGCATTGAACTGTCTATACACTTATTTCAATGGTTTCTGACACAAATCAACAAGTGGCAACTGATATCGGAGTTAGCCTATTCTCCAACCCTTAAGATGCAAAGGGAACAAACAGCTGTTCATAATTATTTTCATTTTTCTCCCCCTAGGTTGCAGAGGAAGAGGTGAGGAGAGGAGACATTTAGGATGTTGTTTGCTATCTTATAGCATCAGTTTATCACTTCTTTTTTTTTAATGCTATTTTAGCTTTACTCCAGTTAATCATTTTTGCTCAATGTTACATATCCAAAACAGGGACCAAATGTGCACATCTTGGACTGGCCAGAATTAATAATGAAATGCAAATTATATTCACACAGTGGCTTATATTCAAAGTCCATATTTTAAATCTGCAGCAGTATTCCTAAATAGATGTTAATGACCTGCACTTCTCCAGATAATATCCATAATCCAAATATCTAGTACAATTACTAGGATTTGTAATTGCTTAAATTTCTTCTCATCTTCCCCATCTGTAAATGAACAAGGACTTACTTATTCATTCCATCTGCATCTGGCTATTCATCAAAGAATCACATTGAAAATTGTTGAATCACAACAAACCTGAGGTAAAAAATGAACATAGTTTTCACAAACTAAAAAGGTCATAAAGTGTGTCTGAAGTGTACCACTTTACACAATAGCTAAGGTTTTTTTTAAGACAGAATGCTTGTCAAAAGATTGGAATAAAGGTTTTTCAGAATATTTTCAGGATTATTTGGGATACTATTTTCTCAAATGGGGAACATTTAATCATGCATTTCGTCATCTGCAATCTGAAGTAGAACAGTTGGCACAAGTTTATCAACTTTATGATTAAAAATCAGAGATAATAGGCCCAAAGTCACTCACAGTGCAGTGTGAGGCATATTTACTCAGATGTCAGTCTCATAGTGTTCAGTAGTACTTGAATTGGAAAATAAAGTCTTTATAGGATTGCAGCCTCTGTCAGATTCATAGCTGAGCAGGGGCTTAAGCCTAGGTTTCCTATATGTATGCTCAATTTTCAATACACCACATTAAATGCATTTTAGCATTTTATTATATCTATTCACAAATTGAATGTATGTATAGCTAAGTGGCAATGAGTACAATCCTAACCATGTCTACTCAAAAGTAAGCCCCATTGTGTTCAACAGATCTTACTCCCAAGAAAGTGTCTTTAGGATTGCAGCCAATATTGATTTGGTTTGCCATGAGACAAGCCATTGGTATGCCTATGATGAGAAAAGCCTTGTAGATCTTTCAGGTGTCTTCTACATGTAGGAAGCAAATACACATGTCTTCTCTTTCTCAGCACATTATGTGCAAGTAGTAGGCCAAGTAACTCGAAAGTTGATATACATAAGACAAAGATGTCCTTAACTACCTGTCCAACTTTCTAGTGCTGATGCAATCATGACAATGGACCATGTGCTGCACCTTGCAGTGGGTAGTAGGGAAAAGAATCAGAGAGGCCTCGTCAAGGAAAGGGCCAAGTTTGTTCCCTTGCGTGGGGGCCACATTGTGACTGCTTTGACTCTGGGAAGTTGAATGGTATTGGGCTATTAATTTTTTAATTCTAAGAAGTTGGCGATCAGATAGGTCAAGTCAAATTAACATTTTTCTATTTACTTCTACTATTTGTGCCCTATGTTTCTCCCCAAAGGTTCCCAAAATGGTTAACAATACAATATAAAGTACAGTGTAAGGAACATAAAATCACATTTAAAAACAAAATCATACAAGTTAGATTACATAAAATCCACAGAACGCACAATATAGCAAGATTATGTATATGTAGTACTAATTATTTTGAAGTTATCTTGCATTTAAAACTGCTGAAGCGAATAACCTTTTGGTCTAAATGATGCTATTGGGACTAAGTAAATTCGAGTTCTAGCCATTTGTTGCTAGAATTTTTCAGCACAAACTTAAACAGGTTTGCTTAAATGTAAAGTCCCTTTTGAGCTCAGTGGGCTTCCTTGCTAGTAAGTTTGTTTACAACTGTAGTCAAGACAGAATCCTGTCCTTTAGATAAGGTTATCTCCTCCGCATTTGATCGATTTTCCTTTGGAAAAAATACAATTTGTTTTATGTAGTCTTATAACTGGATGTTTACATCCGGAATCTCTTGCTTTTGCATTACATTGGTTTGCCCAGTGTGATGGAGATCAGATAAATGGTTTGCTTTGTTAGATTTACTGTATGTATATCAAATTTGCTTCTGTTTATTGAGTCCGGTAATGCAAAACAATAGATGTGAAATTGGTTAGCAATTCAGATATAATAGATTGGTAGTGAACAGGCAGTAAAACATGCAAAAATTGGCTGTGTATGTTTCCTCACATATATAAAAGCTTAGTACAATACAGTATTTTTACCATGGAACTAATCCAGTTGGAATGAATGGAGCAATTCCCATTAAAGTCAAATCAATAAGCTTTAGTTTATATCCTTATTGCCACTATAAGATGTTTTATACATGCTACATATAATTTGCTGTTTAGTAATGTGGTTTCCAAACACACCCATGAAACATATCTTTTAAATGTTATGCTACTTTTTCTGTCGCAACATCAATTAATTCTACTGGCAGGTTTGTTTTGTTTTAGATAAAAGTCACAACGTATCATTTAGTTTTAAGAAACAGAGGGACAGCTTTTGGTCATTATTTTTCATTTTCATATCATTCAGTTTCTCTTTTGTTAAATGAAAATATTTTGGAAAAGATGTCTGTTTTGTTTCAAGTTTTAATATGTTTAGTGATCTTGTGATATATTTTACCAGTATGACTCATAGAAGTTATACATTTTACCAGTATTACTCAAAGAAGAAATAAGACTGACACTAAAAGAACACTCATAGTTTTATTTTTATCACTAATCCTGAGACAACAAGCTAAACTTACAAACCAGTCATGTCCTCCCTCCTTCCCTCCCTTCCCCATCCATTCAGTGGTGCTAAAAGGGCTACCATAGCATCCTACTGTGGGGAGACCAGTCCTGGTGGTTTCCTCAAGGTTAAATAAATTAAACAACATTCTGTGTACCTTTGGCAGTCATGCCAACCCCATGACCATGGACGTGTCTTTGGACAATGCTGGCTTTAAAGGCTTAGAAACAGGGATGAGCACCGCATTCTGTATTTGATCATGACTAGCCTGACACAGTTATCTATATTTTGTGCCACTGCTCTGATCATAGTCAGATCTGACTGTCTCCTGAAGCCAATCTTATCTAACCTTACCAGTCCTACTGAATGATATGTGGGCCTCCTCTGTAAGGATCGTTCCAGGGCAGTCACTGATTTGGTAGCAGAATTCCTGATGTGTGTTTTAAATAAAGGTTGATAATAGTAAATCCTGAATGCATCAATGGGCAGCATGCCCTTATATGCTGTTTTAAAGTGGTTTTTCCTTTTAAACCCTTAAAGTGGTTTTTCCTTTAATCCTTGTTTTTCCTTTTAAATCTTGTTTGACTTAGCTGGTATGTTCTTCCTGTATGCTTGTACTGTTTGATGCCAGTAAAGGTTTATGATGATGAGGATGACTAGCAGTTTAACCTTCCGGGACATCAATTGTAATGCTTTTACTAGCATAAGTCTCCAGTGCCAGGAAGTGAATACTTAAAAATATTTTCTTTGCAGGTATCAGTGACAACTTCCTATAATACAAGGTAAGAAACTAAAGAAAACTCAGTAAGTATGAACGAAAGGCATAAGATTGTTTTTTCATTTTAAAGAGCAAATTGATAGTGTATTATAAATGTGACATGTATGTTAGTTTGTATTGCATAATAAACAACTTTTGACATCTGGAACAGAGTTTACTTGGGTTAATTGCACAATCCAGAGTAAGGGCAGTGAAGATACCCCTAGCTGGGCTCTTCTGTATACTATTCTGTATACAGAGCAGAATATACAGAGCAGAGAGTTATGGAAGTCTGGGCTGCCCTTACTGCTCCAGAACATGCTCAGTAGGCACCAAGTCAGTGTCACCTGTGCCGGGCTTGCTCCTGAGGAGACTCCCCCTCAGATCACACTGAACAAGGAACAGCTGTGGTGCATGCCTTATAATGAAGCCCAGAAGTACCTGACAACCAGTAACAGCTGCATCATGAGAATATACCTCTAGTGGAGAGTGGATGCTTGGAGTGGCCTGCTGTATCCCCAGCTTAGTGGCTGCCATAGTTGTTCCTTATCATGAGACTGAAAGGCAGGGTTGCAGAGATGCTGGCAGATCTTTTTTTGTCCACACTGCCATTCTTATTTGGCCTTATCATGGACCCCTATGGGTCTACTCATTACTGTACCTGCTTCTGAAGTGGTATAACTTTGAGGAGCTCGAAGAGGGAATTTCTGCCCTGAAAACAGGCTCTTGATACAGAGTACCGTATTTCCCGGACCATGAGACGCACCAAAATTTAGAGGAGAAAAACAAAAAAAAATTCTGAATCAAATGGAGTACTAATATATTTAATAAAATGTAGCAGAATTAATATTTCAACCATGTAAAGTCAACAATGGTATTAAGAACCTTCTTTAACATTTTTTAATTGTTTAAATTGTTCTTAGTTTTTAAAATCTAATTGTATTTTAATTGTATTTTAATTATGTTTTAATCTCTATTTATGATCATTTTAATGGTGTTTTATTATGATTGATGTTAGCCACCTTGAACTCCCTCTTGCAGATGAGGAAAGGCGGGATATAAATTAAATAAATAATAAATAAATAAATTTAATAATCATACATTCAACTATGTAAACATTCAACCATAGAAATACAATTAACATGTTCCATAAATTACCATGTACTGTATTTAGAGCCATCATCACTGTCATGAACTCCAGGGTTGAAAGAGAGCATAGTGGTTGAAAAAAGAATAGATCCCCTGGTGGCTTCGCTGAATCAAATACCACTTACTTCTGAGTAGACCTGGAAAAGATTGTGCCCAAAGGCTGAAAAAGAGCACATGTCCTGGGGAAAAGGGGGACAGATGGACACTCTGTGCAGGCCAAGTCAATCCTGGATTGGCTTAAGCCTGGGTGCCTGCCAATCTAGATTCTATGAGATACACACACACACACACAAATATAATATATATATATATATATATAATACATATAAAATACACACTCACACATACATATATGTGTGTGTGTTTGAGTGTGTGTATTATATATATATTTCATATTATATATGTATATATTTTCATTCTCTTGGGGAAGGGGAAGTGTGTGCATGTGGGGGGTGGCTTCTGGGGGTTTTTGGAGGGAGGGGAAACTAGTAAGTAGAGGGTTTCTGGGGGGAGCATTTAGGGGTGACTGGTGGGGATGGCTGGGACTAGTGGGTGCAGTGGGTAGTTGGGAAGGGGAGACACATTAAAATAAAGGAGAAATACTCATTGTTTTCCTACACTTAATTTCTACACTTTTAAAGGGCTTTAAGAAGCACTTTGTTTTCCTGCACTTAATTTCTACACTTTAAAGGGCTTTAAAGGTTGTTCAGAGCCAGAGAAACCTGAACTGAGAGGGTTAAAAGGCTATTTAACTTCTATGCAGTCAGGGATTAACCTCTATGGCAACCAGGCAAACATTTCTCTTCAAACTGCGGGCATCCTGCAGAGTGGATAACTGAGTGTTAAAAGGACCATCACTTTAAGAGACGCATCAACATTTCTCCCCATTGTTTTAGGGAAAAAAAGTGCGTCTCTCCAAGCGGGAATTAGGGTAACTAGGCAATGCTAAACATGCCCTCAACATGCATCTCCTGAACTGCCTAGGCTGCCCCAGTTAGGGCTGCCCAGGTCCACCTGTCCTGGGGCAGCCTATGTTGCCTTAGGTTACCCCAAGCCTTTTCCAGAGTAACTAGGGTGGCGCATCTTGCAGTTGGGTCAGCCTAATGAGAGAGAGTGTAACCCAAGTTACACTCTGGATTGTACCCTATGAATTTTATTGTTTCCAGGTTTTAAAATATCTGATGAAACTGTAGGAGACTTAGGCTACAATCCTAAAGACACTTTCCTGGGAGTAAGACCCACTTAACACAATGGAGCTTACTTTTGAGTAGACATGGTTAGGATTGTGCTCTTAGTGCCTACTCAATAAATGTCTACTCAAAAGTGAGCCCTATTGTGTTTAATGGGTTGAGTAGACATGGTTAGGATTGTGCTCTTAGTGCCTACTCAATAAATGTCTACTCAAAAGTGAGCCCTATTGTGTTTAATGGGTCTTACTCCCAGGAAAGTTTCTTTAGGATAGCAGCCTAAGGCTGCAATCCTAAAGACACAATGGGGCTTACTTTTGAGAACACATGGTTAGGATTGTGCTCTAATATTGAGGATAAAAATGTAGTCAGTTATGGGATCATCTGGGACTTCTGACCTGCATAGATTAATCTTGGATTTCTTATCATGACTATATCCTTTTCACTGATTTTCCTCTTTACTTGATATTATCCAGCTAAAGTTAGTCATGACTAATTTTAATTGAAATCAACTGGGCTTAAGTTAGTTGTAACCTGATGTCCATTGCTTTCATTAGAATTGCATTGTGTTTGGCAATCATTGTGCCTGCTATCTTTATTTTGTCCCCATTGTTATCATATTTCCTTTGACTCAATGCATTAAGAAAACCGGTGGGATCGGCACTGTGTAGTGCTTTTGCTCAATTTCTGCATGAAAAATTACTTTGTTAGTTGGGATATCTTAAAATTCTCATGAAGAGTTTTCAATGGAAACACCAAGCAGTTTTTCCAGTTGAAGAGAGGTAGCCAACATGATTGTTATTGGTTGTAATGATTATTTACAAAACACCATTGTACAGGAGTGTTATGTGCAAGTATCAAGAGCTTCTTCTTCACTTCCTCTTTTACCACTTTGGGTGTCAAGGGATGTCGTAGGCACAGCCACCAAAATTTTACACATAAGAATGTAAAGATATGTAATGTCAAAAATGAAATGTAATAGAAGATAAAGAATCACTAAGATTCCTAATATTGCACATTAAGACTTTATAATCCTTTTTATTTTTTTGCAAATATGACTTTTGCAAATTCCATGTTATGCAACTACTGCTTTTACAGTCTGTCTTCAGAGATGTGCTGCTCACCCTGTGGTTTACCCCATATGTCCTTTGAAAGACCAAGCCAGCTGCACAGACACATCTTGTCCTCTGGTATGTAACCTTCCCAGCCATTTGTACAATCTCTTCTTCTAGTGGTGACAAGTGAGGTGAAACACTGCCATGCTGTGGTAGTGAGACCCGGTATCACTGGCCATACTGGGAAGTAATATCAATTGGAAAGCATTGTTCTAAGCATTGCTTATTTACATGATAGTAAATATGGCTGCAATCCTATCCACACTTTCCTGGGAGTAAATGTCATTGATTTCAATGGGATTTGATTCTGAGTTTACACAGATAGGATTGGGCTCTAGATTGGATAGAGATGTTTCCTTTAATAGTTCAAATTCAGAAACACCATGGGCAATAAAAACTCTGAGCCATTAGAAAATTGAATGTCTGATATAAATAGTGTGTCTAGTTAATATTTCAAGACATGCTGGATATTAGCAATTTATGTGTAATCTCAGTATCACAGTTTCTGTTATATGATACATCCTTTATATCTGATCTAAACAGGTTGTGGCAAAAGCAAAACTGTCATTCTGGGAAAGTGTGTTAGTTTTTACCCCATGGCATTGACATAATTGGCTTTGCAGTGCAGCTGAATATGCTATAGATTTCCAGCCACAATCATGTGTGGGCATCTTGGTGTAAGTATCTGATGCTACTTTTCCACAAAGGAAAGTGCTTTTGCCAGATCTTCATGTTTTTTTTAAAATTTCCCACTGGTCAAAATAAACTTGACGTTGTCTTTTGCCTTGTTATATGGCAGAAAAACAGTGCCTGTGATTCACTTGCTATCAACCTTTAAATAATTCTAGCACCTTCAGAATGAATAAGAAAGTGGATGTTCTTATCAGATACTGAGTCTTGTCTCACAGGGGTGTCAAGGCTGATGCATCAATGTGAAGGAGATAGGTAATGAGTATTCAGAACCTGCACTGCTTGCTGCTCAGACTAGATAGAATGCTTTTAAAGGCAAGGAAGTCAGTGAACTTTTGCAGATCATGTTTTAAGAAGGTGCTTTTGGCTCAAAGCAATAACAATTTAAATTCTAACTAGTGTTAATTTATTTTCCATTTAAAACAGATTTCATTAATCACAGAATATACAAAAAGTGCTAGCAATTTTTAAAAGGAATGAAATCTTTCCCCCGTAAAAAATATAGGTTAAAATGCATTTCCTTTCCTTCAAATAATTTCCATAAACTTTTCCTATAAAGTAAAAGTAGCAGGCCTCCGTCAGTCTTGAAAGACTATGGTATCGTGCTTGGCGCTGCATACGCTGCATTCGAAGCACGAAAGCCTGGGTTGGATTGTTATGGAGGATAGGCTGTTACCCAAGCAGCAAATCCCCCCTCTCCACGCCACTGAATTAGTCCAATGGAGGCAGAGCCAATATGATTAGATCCAGCTGGCATCGCAGAGCTGGGCTAAGGACAGGAGCTCAGCCTGTCTTGTGGGGCTGACCCGGGTCTCGAACCCTGGCCTGCTGGTTAACAAGCACAGTGTCTTAGCCACTTGCGCCACCCACAGCCCACAACATGGCAATGCAGATTTATATTTAAATAACTTTATGATGCTCATTTTTGTGTATTTTAGGCATATCTCAAAATACCTAATTATGCTAAGGAAATTGAAAAAGTATCTACATTAATAATGTCAGCCATCCATATAGTTCTAAAAATGGCATGATTGAAATCTCAACAACAATATGTTCTGAGCAAAATCTAAAATTTTACATTAAAGCCTGTTACAAATAGTCAGGGATAATTGTTGTTGACAGCACTTCTGGTCCATGTTTGAACACATTAGAAAAACATTTTACAGTCTATAGTTTGGCAACCACCATTTGGTCAAATCAAAGCTACTGCAATTTTTAGGTTAGTATGAAAAGCTTTCCAAAGCAGAGATGCCCACATTACGTAGTAATACAAAAATATTTATTTTTTTAACCAAAAGATATAAATATATACCATAAGATATAAAGAGAGCTAGCTAGCAATTTTTTAATTATTGACTTGAAAATGTAAGAGACGAGGATTGGAAGATAATAACTGTAACATAATTACCGTATTCCCTTCATTTATATATTAGAAAACAGAAATATGTTTAAAATATTATGGTAATACATATTCTGTATGTGCATTTATACTGAACTTGTATACAATCTAATCTATATGGACAAAACTGATCTAAAGTACAATTCAGACCTAAAATTATTATTCCCCCAATTCTGACAAACATCTCTTATTCAAAATTATAATGTCCAGAACAGAAATATGAAGCTGAAGCTGTTGCTTTTTTCCCATCCGTGCACTAAATTTAATTTGTGTTCTGTTGATAGGAGAAAATGTTCTTGTTTTCAGTCTGTTAAGATCTCCAGTCTTCCTTTTCTTCTTTGAAAAGAGCTGAGTCTAACAGTAAAACTTCAGTAAAAGAACTGAAAGAAGAGTGCTCTGCTGTGCCAAGGTTGGTGTCAACAATGTCAGCAAATCAATCTCTTTAAAACAAGAGTCAGCACAACCAACTAGCTTTTGTTTTCACATTTTCTTTTTTTGGAATCTTCAGTTTAGCTGATGAATTTATGTTAAAAACAACCAATATACACACTTGACATTCTGCCTTTAAAACTGAATAATGGGGGGACGGGACGGGGCGGGACTAATGGCATAGTGGGACTAATGGAAGAGGGCAGTTGCCCTAGATGCAAAATTCTTAGGGGTTCAAAATTTCTTGCTGTGTCTCCGGGCCTCCAAAATCATGCTGTGAAGCACCAATTCTGCTGTTTGAGTTTGTATCCTGAAAAGTGCATAAGTTGTATACGTGTGTATAATGAGAATTTTAAATAGTATTATTATTAGGAAGAAATGAAGCTTCCAGTAGCAGCCAATGCAGAGGGAAAGGCATGGCCAGAATGCAGAGAAAGCAAAGCCATTAGAGTAAAGCCCACATCCCTTCCTTGTAGCTGCTGTTGCTCTGGCCCTTCTCTCGCCTGGCTCTTTCTGCCAGTAACAAAACAACCTGCTTCCACTCAGACCTTTTCTAGCCTAAGAAATAGCAAAGAAGTGATGGGAAAGAATAAGATTGAAGCCAACACAGCATGATGTTAACGCCAGATTCAGGGAGAGGGCACTTGGATGCAGGTGTCATATGTGGTCCCTGAAGCATCTGGTGGGCCACTGTGTGCTACAGAAAGGTGGAATAGATGGGTCTTTAGCCTGATCCAGTGGAGGCTCTTCTTACGTTCTTATGTATTGAGTGCAGAGTGGAAACTTCTTACGTTCTTATGTATTGGGGCAGAGGGGAAACTAATTTCCAGTTAGGCCAGCATAAGCCTTACCATAAGTCCTTTGCTGACTTGGGGGTGTCACAAAAGTGCCATAAGGCACTTCTGCTTCACTACTAGAGAGAGGAGGGGGTTAGGCCAGTGCATAAGCATATGCTGACATCCCCACACCATCACAGGGAGTTATGCCAGCCTAAATTGGGTAGGATTGCGCAGGGGCGTATAGCCCTTGCAGGCCACCATTGTTGCAGCCACTTGGAGACCAGGGAACATGCAGGTGCGCTCTGTAGCTGGTCAAGCTCTCCTGCCCAGCCGAATGTGGCAGGTGCATGTGCTCCAGCTGGGACATGCATGCACTGTCCACAGCCAGCTGGAAGCGTTCCCATGCTGACTGTGGCCAACACATGCTCCTTCCTGCAGCTGGGGCATTCTGGAGAAAGTCAGGCAAAGTTCCCTGGCCAGCTCCTGAGTGAGTCTGTGTGTGCCTGTCCTGTTGCCTGTCAAGAGTGCTCCTGATAGGCAGGGGGACGGTGGTGCTTCCTTCTTCTACTTGCTGGGAAGTGTCCCAGTGAGGAGAGGCTGCAAGCCTGATAGCCCTCCACTTCTCCTCACTGGGATGCACTTCTCAGTGAGGAGGTAGGAGGAGGAGAGCGCACTTCTGTTTTCTTGCGGGTTGTGGCTGGAAGTGGCTTAGCCCACCCTACTGGCAGATGCCAGTGATGGGTGGTCACTGCAATGTGCATGCGTCCCACACAGCACATGCACATAATGACATCATGACACCACATGGCATCATGATGTCATGGCTTGTTATGGGCAAGCCTTCTGTACATTTCTGGGATTGTGCCTTCAGGGGCACAAATCCAAGCCGACTGTGACTTTCCTGGCCTGCCCAAAAATGGTGTTATGTTCTGCCCAAGTGCAGAGCCTGGCTCAGTCTCCCACTCCCCGCCCACCTACTCAAAGTCCCACCTGCCACTCTCCTCCTCTACCCTGAAAAGCCTGTCTCCCGCAAAAACTTATGTAGGCTGAGTTTTGATGATGCAAACACACTGTTCCTGGGGAGGCCAGCGCACATCCATTCACCAGTCTATCTTTTCTTATGTCATCACAAAAATACCTTATGACACATCTACAATGATGATGGGCTGGTGCAAGGGACTAGCGCCAGTACATCTACTTGTAGGATTGTTCCCTAACACGACTAAGGAAATTTTTGCTGTCATTGATGGGATGGTTTTGCCCTGTATAACTGGTTTATTTAATGAAATGCTTGCTTTTATTTCCTACAGTTGATGTTGATCTAAAAAAATCTATTTTTATTTTTACTATTCTAAATAAGAAAGCAAAAAGATTTGTGTTCTCAGTTTGGAAGAAGTGTGGCTTTTCCATAATGTTGCAAAATACCTTCCACTCTCTCCTTCCTCTTTTTTTTTTAAAAAAAAGAAAAATCAGTTCTTTCAAAATGATAATTACTTTTTCATGCAGCTCTACAACAAGAGAAAGGTCTTGAAAAGTAATTAAAGGGGTTTTTAAACACAGCAGGATTTCTGTTAGCCAAGATAATGACACCAAACTGTGGTTTGAAGATATAGGATGAGCTATGGGCTAAATCAAAGTCACTGCTCTAAAAGCCATAGGGTGAGAAAGGTCACGACTGAACTTTTCAATTTTTTTTCAAAGGCAAGCTGTGTGGAAGGAATTAAAAATAGACAATGAAAGCACAGAAAAAGAACTTTCCACCTGCATAACTTCTAAATCAAAATGAAATCTAAATCTCGAAGAAGATATAAAGATTAAGATTTGTTCACAAAGAGTGCTAACAGTTTTAAAAATATTTTGGGTAGAGCATAGGAATGTAAATCATCTTGTGGTGTAAGCTGTATAGATTTATTTCATAAATATGAATTAAAAATTCATAAATCATAATAAATCTATTTAACTGTGTTATTATTAATAAAATAATTATTTTACTGTTATATCTTTTCCTTAGTTTGCGGAAATCTATTCCTTATAAGATCCTTTATGTGGGATGTTCTGTCTGTGACTGAGTGCTTATTCAGATTTCATAATGGTGAATTCTAAATATTAGATGGTGGAAATGATGGAAAGTAAATATTTCTTTCTGCCCCACCTAGAATGCTTCCCCATTGCCAAGACCATAAAACATCAATAAGACCAAGACCATCAATATGCCAAGACCATAAAACATCATCACAGTGGCATAGCTAGGTCATCCTAATATTACTAATGTTTCTGAGGGGTGACAGGTGGAAAACCTTCTGGTTCTGAGTACTGATGAGTACCCCCAGAAAAAAGCCCTGATAGAAGTTATCCTTCTTTCACTGTAATTACAGCGTCAATATATGATATTATGAGCACAATCCTAACCATGTCTATTCAAAAGTAAGCTCCATTGTGTTTGATGAATCTTACTCCCAGGAAAATGTGTTTAGGATTGTAGCCTATGTATTTTAATTCATGTTCTTTTTAATGTTAACTGTGTTGTATTGTGGAATGGTTTTGCTAATAAAATTTGCTTCTACAAGATGTGGTGAGAGCCCCTGACTTCAAAGGCTTTGTCAAAGGATAATTCTATCAATGGCTATAAAGACATGAGGGCTGTGTCCATTACTTCCTATGGGAAAATCAGCTTCACATAAAGAGCATTTCACATAACAAGCATACTTCCGGAACAAATTAAACCTATTATGAAAGGCACCACTGTACTTTCCATTGAAGAATCCCTGACTGAGGGATGCTCTTCCCCAACCCCCAGACCAAGAAGCATGAAATTTGGGGAGGGTATTCCTTCTGTAACATCAATACCAACCAAGAATCAATGTTGAGAAATTTAACCCTTAAGGGGGTGAAAAGGGGTGCAACGTGTTTCTGTCCTATTCTTAATATTGAAGACTGACTGATTGACATCTAGCCAGTTTGGTGCCAGTTACCTCATGCACTGTGAAGGAGGATGCACTGGGGTGTGTGTGTTGTGCATGGGGGTATGTTGCACATGGGGAGTGATGTGCATGGGGATGTTGCTCATTGGAGGTGATGCGCATGGGGGGATGTTGCGCATGGGGGGATGTTGAGCATGGGGGGATGTTGCACATAGGGGTAATGCGCATCGGGGGATGTGCATATGGGTGATGTACATGGGGGAATGTTGTGCATGGTGGTGATGCTCACGTGGAGATATTGCACATGGAGGATAGTGTACATGGGGGTGATGCGTGTGGGGGAATGTTGTTCATGGGGGTTGATGCCTATGGGGGATGTTGTGCATGGGGGGATGTTGTGCATGGGGGGTGTTGCTCTTGGGGGTGATGTGGATGGGGGTGATGTGGATGGGGGATGTTGCAGATGGGGTGATGTGCACAGGGGAATGTTGCACATCGAGGGTGATGCGCAATGGTGGATGTTGCGCAATGGGCGAATGGCATATGGGGGTATTTTACTCCCACAACAGGCTACATTTTGCTATAAATAAATAAAATAAAATCTACTCCTACATGCTGGCTCAATGTTTTGAATCACATAGCACTACCAGCTCTATGAAGACAAGATGCCTCAGTGAAAGAATATAATGAAATTATGAGCAACCATATCTGTACCTGCTGATCTTCCTCACCTATCATTTGGCAGGCTTAAATCCAGGAAGGCTTCTCTGGCACTCGCACAACAGCTATCTAACAATTTTACTATCAACACGCAATGGAAAGCTAAATGGGCTGCTGAATGCCCAGATACAGGCAGACACATAGACAACCCTACATGAAAGGTGCCAGATTTTGAATTATTTTGCCAGCATAGGTCAACTCTGAACAGGATCTGTACCCATTACGGTGTCAGCCGGGACTCACTGTTTAAATGGGATCTAGTATCCACCCCTCAGTGTGACAGTGGTGCTCCTTGACAACATATGTCCAAGTGTCTGTCAAGATTATACTGGCCCAGTGTCTGGTTTTTTTTTTCCAGCGTAGGCCACTCTGCCCTTGAATGAGTGGGTGGATTGGACATTTACATATGATTTACCATAAGTCCATGTATTGTATGCCATGCTGAATAAATGAATGAACGAATGAATGAGTAGTAATAGAAATATATGCCTCTTGTCTTCCATTCAAATGTCTGGAAAATAGAGGTGCTCCAGAAAATGCAGAAATTAAGTCTAGGATAGAGCATTGTAAGAGAAGGACTGTGTGAAATATGGAAAAACTCAGGATAGGAACAGGGATAATATCTAGATAGAAATAATAAAGCATCATTATTCTTCTCTCCTACATATGCAATCACTTGGTCCTTTACATCACAACAGTTGTGAGTGTTTGTATAACATAAGCTAAAAATCTGGCTTGGACTCTGATCATCCATCAGCAGTATGAAGAGTTGCATTAATCTGCTGTATCGATTATAATCTTCTCAGCAGCATTTTGTGCTATTTACAGACACAGGCCGCAGTACTTTGCCAACAAAGAAGTCATTTATAAGTGTTGCTGTTTTTAATGTCTCCCTTATTGAGGGTTTCGTTATCTCTTCTGCCCTGGTCTCTCCCAGGCAGATGCAAGTTCATTAGCACTTTCTACAGCCAAGCTTGCATTTTAACATTTGTTTTCTAGCAAAAAAGATACATTGGGAATTGGACAAGCTGGCAGTTTAACAGCTTAAATGGTGCTGAATAATTTACCAAAATGAGATCCTACGGAAATTAGTTCAGCTTTTTTTTTTCTTTTTTTTTTTTTGGGGGGGGGGGGAACCTAGAATTTATTCAGGCTGCACATGATGATATGTTCTGAATCTGCCTACACTGAGCAGCTCTCAACTCCAAAGCTTTATGCGAGATATTTTTCAAGTTATGTTAACCACAATGAGTACTTATATGTATAACCATAATGAATAGTACCATTATTTTTTTGCTTTAAAGTTGAAAGTTGAGCTGATGACTCCTGCTCCTGCTGCTACCTGCTGTATAAGCAAAACTGGTGAGTTGACAGCCAATTCACTTTGCAAAGTGGTGTGGACTAAAAATACAGATTGAGGGATTATTTGATGGGAGGTATGCATTACGAAGAGGTCATTCTTCACCACAAGCAAAAACTTCTCCCTCATCTTACATTTGTCACACAGTACTACTACATCCACCTCTGCAGTTTTACAACAGCACTGCATGTGTGGGACGAACTACAGATCATATTTGTGCTAAAGCAATTGCAAATACAGTGGTGCCTTGTAAGAAGAATATAATTCGTTCCAGAGGCATGCTCATTAAGTGAAATGTTCTTTAAGTGAAATGTTCTTTAAGTGAAGTGGATTTTCTCATAGGAAATAATGGAAACTCAGACGATTGGTTGCACAATCCAAAAATATTCATATAAAAATATTAACTGTATGTAAAAATGATGACAAAACACTGTAATTAAATTCAAAACACTGTTACCAGTGATAGGATTCAAAGAAATTAACAACCGGTTCTATGCCCATCTGGCAGCCACTTTTAAATGGCTATTTTTAAACTTTATATGTCCTTTCTCTTGTTAACAACAGGTTCTATAGAGTAGGTACGAACCTGCTGGAGCCCACCACTGACTGTAACATAATACAGAAAACTATTACTGTAATATTAATTAAAAAACACTGTAAAATATTGTACAGTAAAACAGAAAAGAAATCCTTTATGGCCAAGGATGACTAATTTTCTCTAAGAGAGTCTCTGGTGTTTTTTGAGCAACTTGAACAAGGAACCTTCTAATGACACTTGCTTTTGTCTCCTTTTGAGGATTTCACAGAAATGTGACATTGCATTGGCATTATACAGATGGTGGACCCTCTGCCTTTGTGACCCCCCTGGGAGGACATCACAACCCTCCTGGGGATTGCAACCCAAACTTTGAAGACCACTGGTATAAAATCAGTGCAACAGAATCAAAATCAGATATCTGTCTTCCAGCTGTAGTAGTGCATGGATGGTGAGCATTGCACAAGCCCTTCCAGGAGGACTGGGAAAAGGTTATCTCAGTAGGGTGTGTATGTGAGGAGGTTGCTGTATATGTTTTGGGGTTGCTGTGGTCCCTGGCTTCCACATCCGCACAGGAGTCAAGAGGAGCCTCTTCCTGCTGCTGGGGTTCTTATGGGCCCAGTAGCAAGCCCCAGCCTCTTACTCCCTGTGAAACCTTCTGCCTGGGGGCTGGATCCAGGCAAAACTTATTTTCCTTTCCCGTTCAGGGCGTTCTGTATGCCAGTGCAGTTTTCTGGCATTCCTGAGAATCCTCTGAACCGACAGCCTCCTTCCCTGAGCCTTTCCAGAAAAGTAACCCCCTTCTGGGAGGTGAAAGGGGGTGAAAGATCAGGCAGCATTTTGCATTTTGCTTCAGGTATCCCAACACTTCAGACAAAACTTCTGACCTGTGGAAGAGATGAAATTAAAGCCTTTCTTGTCATAGAAAACACAAGGAAAGTGTAGGAATTGCTCTGCCAGTGGGGGAAAAGATATTTTCTCTGGGTTGAGCCTAATAAGGAATTAATGGTTAGAGGCAAGCAATTGCCTTTCTTTCTGCTCCCCTTCCCAACAGTCAGCGATCAAAACACCTATCAAAGGTCACTGTCCATTTGAAATCTTGTTAACAAGGATGCCGGGCAAGCTCGGAATAAAAAAATTCAGCTGACACATCTGTTTACAGAGTGTGCACATTTACTATTATATTTGGTCATTGAATTATGCTGTTCAGAATCATTAAGCTTTACAGTTTTATTATACTGCTTAAACTGCTCTGCATTAAACCTTATCATATGCATAGCAGCAAGACATATTTTACACAAATATGTTCCTACTGAGGTGAGAGAATTTACATAATTATTAACAGATCCCTCTGGGTAGGGATTGCCAATTCTACCTTAATATATCATTTCTTTGCAAAATGTTGCGCAGCCCACTTTGATTTCTTGCAGACTGGGGAAATATCACAGTCTCTTTATGAGATTTAAATAAAGAGAATCAAAAGCTAAAAGTAATTAGTGGACTATTTATAATTTAAAAGATAATCTTATTTTTCTTCTTAAAGTCCCTAAGATGCTTAAATCAATTAAAATGTGATTGTGTTTATTACAGTTATACAACCTTGGGCCCTGATTCTGCAAATAACATGTTCCCAGCAAACCCCAGGATTATGTTATTTACCTGCACAGGCAGTCATTTAAATTGTTACACCTCCCAGAGCTATTCTAATATAAACCAAGGCATATTCCAGCCAAGCCTAAGGTAATAAAGCTTAATGCAAGCTTTGCTCTACTTCTGCCTGGATCACAATTTTACAAGGTTTTGCTCACAATGAGGAATGATAGTACTTTAAATTATTGTTAATATATAGCTAACCATGTGCATAGTGTTTTACAGATAGAGAGAACAGGAGGGGAAGCCCAAGGTCTCTGGCCACTAAATGTGACCTGTCACTCTCTACTGGCTTTACAGGTGATATGTAGAAAATGAAGCAGACTGCTGGCAGCAATGGCGTTACTAAGATTTGTGTCACCCATATGTAAGGATAGCACGCCTCCCTCATAATGCACCTCCTCTTATGCAGTGCGTGGGGAACAACCTGGATGGTGGGCATAGTGATGTACCATCACCCAAATCCACCTGGTATTTTAGCCATCTCTTTTGATAGAATAGAGATATTGCCAACTGGAGGATGGTAATAATCCTACATGGCCAGGGTGACCATACAGAATGGAGAACAGAGTGCCTCTAGCATAGAAAAGAGAATTGAGGCAGATGCTGCTTTTTAAACCCTTCAATGATGAGTTAAACCTGCTTCCATTCCCTCTTCTATGCAAAAGTGGAGGCATTTAAGCATTGTCCTCCATTCTATATGGTCACCCTGTACATGGCCCTCTGGAAGGTCCATGATGCCTGCAGCCCCACTTCATGCCATCAAAGTACATTAAACACCCCAAAAAAGACCACTTCTAGTTTTGTGATGAAATACCATGACTGTTGCTCCATTCCCTAAGAAGGCTTCAACAGGGGATTGGATTAAACAGGAAAATGGATAGGGGATTGTACTGGACTGGAGTGTATCTGAATTTGAAATACCATGATTTTATCAGATGTTTTAAAGTTGAATTTGAAATACCATGATTATATTTTATCAGATGTTTTATAGTTGTTCCATTGAAATGAATGACTCCATAGTAATTTGTACCATCAAAAGACCTATCCCATTAGAATTTGAAGGGGACAACGTGTTCAAAAAAATGTTTCTGGATCCTTTTAAGTCCCAAGAAAGGAAGTGGGAAAAGGGATATTGTGCCCACATATGTTTATTGAAATTTTTGATCTCTCTTGTTATTTGGTGACAAAATGGTGGAGGAGCATTTTTTTCTTCAGTTGCTGCCAAAATAGAAGAGAGATAGTCTTTTGGTATAGTTAAGCACTGAGCAGCCTGACAAACAAAGCCATATAAGGGTTCATAGAAAATGATTTTTTCCTATACGCTTTGGCATGTTCTGCTCCGCAGCCTTTCTGGTTCACAAAGTTCAGTTGGAGGTTTAGTACATTGAATCTGAAGTCTTGCTCTGTAAAGGAAAGGTCATATCAAATTAGAACATTTTGGACAGGGATGAAAAGGAAAGAATAGTTGCTGCAGTGCACTTCTACTGCATGTTCTGTGTCATGTAATTTGTCTTCATGACTATAATTTGAATTATGGAACAAATGTATGCACTCAGTTGAACACACACACCTAGGAAAATATACATAATGCTTGGTTAATAGAATATTTTCCTCTAAGCTTCCTTTGAAGAGATTTCCTGACCTTATGCTTTGTACTACATCAAGAAAGTTTACTGGTGCTTTCAGGGGAGTGTTTTCTAAGCATTCTCAAGATTTCTTTGGTTGATGAACATCAAACTGAACTGACAAAAAACTTTCCTGGGATGTGCAATTGAGCAGGGTGACCAGACACCAAACCCAGAATTCCCTGAATCCCAAGGCCAAAATTCCTATCCCAAGGCCAAAATTCCTACTCCGCAAAGCTGAAATGTAGGACAGAATGTAGGACATTTTAAAATAGGCTAAAAGCACTTGTGAGAGGTTTCTGAGGGGTGGTAGATACTGGCAGGGCTAGTGGGAAACTTTCGGTGGGGGGGTGGAGGGCTTGGTTGAAAACCTAATACACTTTCCTGGGAGTAAGTCCCACTGCAGGCTAAGGGCTTACTTCTGAGTAGGGAGCCAGGGCTGCAAACTTAATACACTTTCCTGGGAGTAGGGGGAGTTACATACCTGGGTGGGGTGGGTGGGTGGGAGCAGTGGAGGCAGTGGGGGAGCAGCATGGTGTCTCCAGAGGCAGCAGGGGGTGGAGATGCTGAGGGGGGACTCATGAGGCCGGAGGGGAGCTCCAGTGGCCCCATGGGAGCTGAGGGGGGCCTTTCTGAGCATGTGGTGGGCGGAGCAATGGGCGGAACTGGGGCAGGGCAGTGGGCAGGGAGGGGTGGAGCTTGGGCAGGCTCCTGCCTCTCTCACTGTACATGCCGAGACCCGGCTGGCCATTCGAGCCTGCTCCAAAGCGGAGCCGCAGCTCCTTGCTGTTGCTCTGTTCTGGAGCAGGCTTGAATAGGTGGAGGAGAGTCCTCCGGCGCGTCACCTGGAGTGCCTCCTCCTCCACCAGGAAGTCCTCCTCCAAGCGCCGCCTCCTCCTCCACGGAGGCAAAGGGCTGCCCGCGGCTGGCAGAACTTCGCCGCGGCAGCCTTAAAGTGCCCCCAAAACACCCCCACAGCCCCCAGAGTGCCCCCAAAGCACCTCCCCAACACCCTCTCAACCCCCAGTGCCCCCAAAATACCCACAGCCCACCAGATGGCAGTGGAGCCCCAGGGACCCCTCCTTTTCCGGAGGACCCCGGACAAGGGTGGGGCCCCTGGACAGAGGCCCCAAATGTAGGACACATCCGGGGGATTCCGGACATCTGGACACCCTGGCAATTGAGGCTGCAATCCTAGTCTGTCGTTAGACCAGCCTAAGCCCCGGCATAAGGCCCGACCAGTGTGTGTACTGACCAGTGTGTGTCACAAAAGTACCGTAAGACACATATGCACCACTCCTAGGGAAGTTAAGCCAGTGCACAGGCATATGTCGACCTTTCCACACTGCCAGATGAAGATAGGCCAGATGAGTTAAGCCGGCCTAAATTGGTTAGGATTGCACCTTGAGTCTTTTTTTCAGTTGTCCTTCTAAAAACAGAATGTTTTACCCATGCCAGAAATTGCTTCTTCTCAGTCTTGGAACATAGGATCACTGGAGGCCACTGGAGGCTGTCAAAATTGAGATTGTTTGGTTCCAGTTCCATAGTTCTTATAGGGATCAGTCAAAGATTGAGGGGGGCTTTGGAAAGATGCCTTCCTATGGGTTCTGTTCTACCTGAGTGGTCCCACCAGCCCTCTCCTTCCTTTAGTGACAGGTGGACTCTAGTGGTAGGTTCCAGTGGATGCAATGATGGATGGCTATTGTATTTTGCTAGCTTCTACAGATGGTATTCTAGCTGAATGTCTCCAACAACCATGATTCTCTCCTATCCAATCTCCTGAATTCACAGTCAAACATGGTGGCTAAATGATTTTACTGCTGACTTGCCATTGCCATAGGGGATGGCAGCAAGGTAGGGGGAAGGCTGGGAATTCTCACCCAGATAAGAGAAAATCCATAACATAGTATCACTGTGAGGCACTGTGGAAGAAATATATGATGGCTGTCATCCAATGGTTGTCACCTAGAATGCTATTGCTGCTAGTGGTCTTGTATTACCAGAAACAGAGGCAAAATCTCTCTCCCACACCAGCCATCACCAAGGAGAGGACTAGAGAATCAATCAGTTCAGCAGCTGCTAGTTGCTGACATCCCCAAATGACCCCAGGGCAGACCCCTTCAGGATTCCTGGGTCCTTCCAGTCACTTCCAGAAAGTGTCATCTATGGAACTGGATTAATAGTTCTCTATAGAGAGATTTAACTGTAAAGCTGTTAGTATTCTTGATAGATCATTCTTGCCACAGCTTGGTTTCTGTGTGTATAAAAATCTTGTCACAGAAGGTAAAGAATGATGTATGTGCAAAGCTACGAAGCATGAATTACTCATAAAAAGCACCTTAACTAAAGTGGCAGAATTCAAATGAGTTGGTGTATACCAAATAAAGTGAGATACTGTATGTGGTAGTGTCAAATAGAAGAATGAATGCTGTTCGATAGATTTGTTAAGGACTACAGGCATGCAGTAATTGGCAATGATAATTTGGGGATAGGATGAACATGTAGAAAACTGCATTGCTTAATACTGCCATTAGCCAAGGCTAATAAATAACAAAATAACAAAATGTGTGCTATGATAGTGTTCCTTTGTAATAAGTAAATTGTTTCAGCCAAGACTTTTTTTTTTGTATGCCTGGGGCTTGTTCCCTTATGCAGTTTGAAAAATGATAATAGTACAATCTTTAGATTTATTCATCCTTTCTCTGTCAAGCCCTCACTCTAGAGGAGTTGATTGACAGGAAACCTTGAGAGTTGTGCAGTGCCAAATTAGGATTTATTTCTGGTTGCTATAATGTCTCCTGGCAATCACTGCCAGTTTACACAAATGAAAGAAATGTATCTTGTTATCAAAACATGGACATTGTGTGGCAGTTTCTCCTAAGTACATTGTCATCAACACCTTGGACCAACATTTCTAAAATGTATACCTTGTATGACTTACATTTTGAGAATTAAAATGTGTTCAGAGTAGAATTTTCACCCCCAGTGAAATGGACAATTTCCTATGGTAAAAAAAAAACCCCACATATTTTCAGTAGAACTGGAATTATTTGGAGGTGGTTTTAAAAAATTTGCACATAAAAGAAACCCCCCAAAACTTCAAATTAATAACTGTACCATCAATGAGTAACCACAAGATATAGTCTTCACTTTAGGTGAACTGATCTATATTTCTACACTTCACATTTTTGCAAAGCCATAAAGATGATTTAAGAAACTTTGAATGGGCCAACTCCATTTTTTTCCTCCAGCGCAGCAGTCTTGCAAATAAATATAATCTACATTTCAAACGAAAGAAGGGCACAGAGTGCCTCTAACAAAGCCATTGCCCAAGGCAAACAGGGTCTTGTTCAAGCAGGATTCTATAGCAGCAGGTTATGTCAATTTCACAGCCAATTTCTTTCTTCTTTTGCATAAGAATATTGCTGCAATCCTAACCTCCAGTTAGAGTAGCGTAAACCCTGGCATAAGTCCTGTACTGATCTGGGGATTTCACAAAAGTGCTATAAGACACTTCGATGCCATTCCTAGGGAAGGGTTCGGTCAGTGCACAGACATGCGCTTGCCTCCCTATATCACAGTGAGAACAGGAAGATGGATGAGTTGTGCTGGCCAAGGTTAGGAGGACTGCACCCTAAGTTTATGGTATTACACTAGTTTCAAAATTAGCAGGCTGTCCATCTGACTTTATTTAGTCTCATTTACTAAATAACAACAGGAAGAGCTGAAAATTACAGTTTTAGAAAAAAGTAAATCTTATTTGTGTATTGGAGGGAGTCTGCCTAATATAAGATACAGATACAAGGTACAGATGAAATTTTTTATTATATCTTTTCCTATATATAGGTCTTGCCAGGGTCAGTCCCTTAACCAAGGGATACAAAAACATCACATTCAGTTTCTCTTTTTAAAGTAGCAGTTATTAATCATTTCTGCCTGCCCACAGATGTACCCATTTGGTTCCTACTGCTTATATTCTACATTGGGCAGAAAAAGAACTTGCCCTCTTATCAGATGACTGCTGAGTTTACCGTAAGAAGAAGTGCTGCCCTGTGTTGCCACTCAGAAGAAATGCCATTTCACTAAATGCATAATGTCACTTGGTGGACGTCTTATTTTTTTTATAAATACAGTGGCGCCTCACGTAAAGAACGCCTCACATAAAGTATGTTTCACGTAACAAACAAAAATTTCTCTAGGATTCTGCTTCACATAACAAACTGTGCTTCACGTAAAGAACACATTCGTTGGCAGTTGGGGCAGACGCGCTGGCCAGCAGCCCCTTTAAAAAGCATCAGGGCTGCCTAGCGCACCTGCCCATAGTGAAAGCAACACTTCTATACTGTTCCTCCTGTGGCCGGGTGTCTGCTGGGCAGAGGGAGAGAAGAGCAGTGGAGAAGAGGGAAGCAGCTCAGGGCTAGCCAGAAGGGAGCAGGGGAGAGAGAGACTCAGGCTAGAGAGAAGGAGAAAGTGGGGAGACACTTTGAAGGTGTCTTGGATTGCAGCCTCCTAACCATGTAAACCCAGAAGTAAGCCCCATTGTGTTAAATGGGTCTTACTCCCAGGAAAATGTCTTTAGGACTGCAGCCTAAGTTTATTTCATAAGATCATGCACATTGAATGCATGTTTTGAATTCAATCCCAGTGTTTTGTCATCATTTTTACATCCAAACATGCCTCCAGAACGAATTTAATTTGTTATGTGAGGCATCACTGTAGCATTTACAAAGGAGCACAAAACACAATGACACTGGTAGGGGGATTTAGAACTTCATCCATGCTGGTTCCAGTTATTACTATGGAATTGTGCATCTCTCTCTCTCTCTCTCTCTCTCTCTCTCTCTCTCTCTCTCTCTCATGCATACACACAGACAGAGACAGACAGACAGACACAGACAAAATTTGTACTGTACTGGGGGGGAAAATTCTTTGAAAAATTGGACTGTCTCTTCTCAGAACAATAGTAGGGAGAATGTAAAGAAATGCTTCTAAACTAGTTTTGCTTCATATTCCACCCACGCTATTTATAAAGAAATTAAAAGGGTTGGACTAATAGCACAATCCTAACCAAATTGACTCAAAAATTTGTTCATTGGGTCTTACTCCCAGGAAAGCGTCTTTAGGATTGCAGCCTCAGTTATATATATATATATATATATATATATATATATATATATATATATATATATATATATATATATATATAACATTTAATATAACATGTCACTTAGATATTGGTGCTGTTCTGTG
Source organism: Cryptoblepharus egeriae (assembly GCA_030015325.1). NCBI lineage: Eukaryota > Metazoa > Chordata > Lepidosauria > Squamata > Scincidae > Cryptoblepharus > Cryptoblepharus egeriae. Next base: position 37,172,086 of record JAREYC010000004.1, on the reverse strand, counting down.
CATTATTGCCCAGACACTAGTGGAAGCAATTGCCTCGTGCCATCCGCAGTCGGACCATAAAATGCCACCTGTGTCCTAAAAACATTGTTTTTATTTAGGCTTTCTGAGGGCTGGGAAGCTAAACACAGCCTTTCCAACCCTTAGTATACCTTGTGAGAGCTTAGTATACCTTGTAAGGCTTAAAAAGGTGTTTTTTTTTTTAAACTGGCAATGATGTTTTAAGGGGAAAAAATGATATGGCAGGGCTATAACAAAAAATGATATGGGCCTGCACTTCTGAAAAATGCTGAATGTAATTATAATGTACTATGAGAAGTGGGCTGTGGTGGCGCGAGTGTTTGACACTGTGCCTGTTAACTAGCAGACCCCGGGTCCTATAAGACAGGGTGAGTTCCCATCTTTAGCCCAGTTCCTGCCATCCTACAAGTTCAAAAGCATGTAAATGCAAATAGATAAATAGGCTTCACCTAGGTGGGAAGGTAAAACAGTGTTCTGTGCGCATTTGGCACTCATGCCGGCCCCATGAGCATGGAAGTGTCTTTGGACAATGGCTCTAAAGACTTAGAAATGGGGATGAGCACCACACCCTACAGTTGGTCACAACTAGCAGAATAACCTGTGGGGAACACCTTTACCTTTTTATGAGAAATATGAATTATCAGATGCAGAATTGTCATATGCAAAAAGCAAGCAAACGAAAATTGGATCTTTTTCTTCAGTCAGTTTCTTTGCTGCATTAATCTCTTGGACATAGCTCAGTCTCTGTGAAATTCCTTTTCCTTTTATATTAACACAAGATTATGTCATATTGAAAGAACTGAGAAGAGCCCACTGGGCATAATCAGTCATATAGAAATGCAGAGTCAACTACAAAGTTCTGAAAGCAGAACTAGAACCAATGGGTACAAACTGCAAGAAAGGAGATTCCGGCTGGAAATCTGGAAAAAATTCCTGACGGTGAGGGCGGTTCGGCAGTGGAACAGATTGCCAAGGGAGGTAGTGGACTCTCCCTCACTGGGGATCTTCAAGCAGAGGCTCGATGAGCACCTGTTGGAGATGCTCTAGGGGGAATTCCTGCTGCAGGCAGGGGGTTGGACTAGATGACCTACTAGGTCCCTTCCAACTCTATGATTCTATGATTCTAATAAGTCACAAATATGTGGCTGTGTTGATATAGCAGTTGCATACGGGTACAGTGGTGGGCTTCAGGGGGTTCTCACAGGTTCAATAGAACCCTTTGCAAATGAGTGCCTGGTTCTGAGAACCAGTTACTAATAGGACATAGAACCTGATCTTAATTTAGGTTATTAGGACACAGAACCTGTTAATTTATTTAAATCCCACCACTGGGTACAGCTGCTTGGGATTACAGGCATCTAGAAAGACTTCACCAATTAGATGAGAGAACTCTTTGAAAAGGTGGTAATACAGGACTGACCAGTACTGATAGAGGAGGTTAGGAAAGATTAAACTAAAGCAGAAAATATCTTGGCGATCAGCAAGGAATTGCTTATTGTTCATTGTAAAAAGACATCTGTCTAAACCGGGCACATTTTACTGTATCTCCCATCCTACTCTTGAATTGTATGTTCTGAAATGTTTTGGATTTCTCATGAAATTACCCGGGTGGTTGTTTGGATTTGGAGGAACAGGGAAGTTCTCTGTAGGTATGCAGTAAAGAAATGAATTACCAAGAGTCTGTACCACAAGTTGGCGCTTTGTGGATTGGCATGTGCTTGAGGCATAGCAAACAATGAAACAACTGTGTGGTTTCAACCCCATACAGGTAAACATAGTTCTTCAAAGCTGCTGTACTTGCCGGAGCATGCTTTTTTGGTTTCCAGTCAGATGTGGGTGTTGAACATTCTCATTACGAGTGCCAATAAATTAGGATACAATTCCAGGCATCTGGTCCTGAGACAGGATGTCAAGTAGAAAGTTCTGATGTGCTAATATATCCATCAATTATCTGAGCATTAAATATCCTGGCACATTGGAAACTCTTTCATAGTTGGAATAAGATGTTAAATCAAGATTAGAAACAAGTGGAATATCCCTTCTTAAACTGCTCAAAGTTACTGATCCACTGAGCTTTAATTCCCTTCAGGAGTGTGACTACATCTGACTGCTGGTTTTATGTTGCAATTCTAGGATAAAGTAATAGCTTGCTTGATTTTATCTGTGCTTCCTGTTTTTATGTTGCAATTTTACTGCAATATGTTTCTATCTCTGATGTTTTAATTCTCCTGTCTCTTGGTTTTGGCTTGTAAAAGTCTTCAATGAGTGCTTATTCATTTGATAAAATACATGATTAAAGTGATAAGAAGATAAAGCACAGGCACCTTTTAGATTACTCATTTCCTATCTTTTGTGCTGAATCAATGAAACCAATACAATCCCCAACTAAACAAGAGTTGGTGTGGACACAGACATTCTTGTTCCATATACATTACAATTCAAACACTGGGCAATAATATGTTGAATTTAACTGTTAAAAAAAATCAAATCTTCTATCTATATATATAAAAGAGAAAAGTCACTGACTGACTCACTGACTGACTCACTGACTGACTCATCACTGCCCTGCCAAAACTGCTGGGCCTAGAAGCGTGAAAATTGGGGTGGGTGTTCCTTCCGTGACGGAGGGGTGCACTAAGAACCGGTTTTCGGAAATTCCAACCGGAAGGGGGTGAAAAGGGGCACAACGCGTTTTCCTCCCTATACTTTGCATTGAGAATTGCTGACTCAACAACATTCCTCCCTAACTGCTGGGCCTGAAGCAGGGAATTCTGGGAGGGATCCTTCTGTCACCTGAACTCCCACCAAGAACCATCTGGAGAAATTTAACCCTTCAGGGGCTGAAAAGGGGGCAACGTGTTTCTGTCCTATACTTAACATGGGAGACAGAACAACATCCAGCCAATATGGTGCTCAGACCGTGGTGCACTGGGGGATGTTTTTCGGAGGAAGATGTTGCACTGGTGAGGATGCTGCGCATGGGGGAAGTGGCAAATGGGGGAAGTGGCCATCGGCGGATGATGCGCATGGGGAAAGTTGCGCATGGGTGGAAGTTGCACATGGGTGGAAGTTGCGCATGGGAGATGATGTGTATGGGGGAAAGTTGCGCATGGGGGAACCTGCGCATGGGGGAAAGTTGCTCATGGGGGAAGTTGCGCATGGGGGAAAGTTGCTCATGGGGGAAGTTGCGCATGGGGGGAAGTTGCACATGGGGGAAAGTTTTGCATTGGCAGATGATGCGCATGGGGAAAGTTGCGCATGAGGGGATGATGCGCATGGGGGAAGTTGCACATGGGTGGAAGTTGCACACGGGGGGATGATGTGCATGGGGGAAAGTTGCGCTTGGGGGAAAGTTGTGCATGGGGGAAAGTTGTGCATTGGCGGATGATGCGCATGGGGAAAAGTTGTGCATGGGGGTTGATGCATATGGGGATGATGCGCATGGGGGAAAGTTGCGCATGGGGAAAGTTGCGCATGGGGTAAAGGTGCGCATGCGGTAAACGTGCGCATCAGCGGATGATGCATATGGGGAAGTTGCGCATGGGAGAAAGTTGCGCACGGGGGAAAGTTGTGCATGGGGGAAGTTGCGCACGGGGGAAAGTTGCGCATGGGGAAAAGTTGTGCATGGGGGAAAGTTGCGCATGGGGAAAAGTTGCGCATCGGTGGATTATGCGCATGGGGAAAGTTGTGCATGAGGGGAAGTTGCGCATGGGTGGAAGTTGCACATGGGGGGATGATGTGCATAGGGGAAAGTTGCTCATGGGGAAAAGTTGCGCATCGGCGGATGATACGCATCGGCGGATGATGTGCATGGGGAAAGTTGCGCATGAGGGGATGATGCGCATGGGGGAAGTTGCACATGGGTGGAAGTTGCACATGGGGGGATGATGTGCATGGGGGAAAGTTGTGCTTGGGGGAAAGTTGTGCATCGGCGGATGATGCGCATGGGGAAAGTTGCGCATGAGGAGATAATGCGCATGGGGAAGTTGCGCATGGGTGGAAGTTGCACAGGGGGATGATGTGCATGGGGAAAGTTGCGCATGGGGGAAAGTTGTGCATGGGGGTTGATGCACATGGGGGAAAGTTGCACATGGGGGAAAGTTGCACATGGGGGAAGTTGCGCATCAGCGGATGATGCGCATGGGGGAAAATTGCGTATGAGGGGAAGTTGCGCATTGGGGGAAGTTGCGCATTGGGGAAGTTGAGCATTGGGGGAAGTTGCGCATTGGGGGATGATGTGCATGGGGGAAAGTTGTGCATGGGGGAAGTTGCGCATCGGGAAAAGTTGTGCATTGGCGGATGATGCGCATGAGGGGACGTTGCACATGGGGGGATGATGCACATGGGGGATGATGCGCATGGGGGAAGTGGCACATGGGGTGTTTCTGCGCCATGGGGGGATGGCATAGGGAAAAATGTTACACCCGCAACGCGGGTACACTTTTTGCTAGAATATATATAAAAGAGAAAAGTCACTGACTGACAAGCAGCCCAATCCAGAGCAACTAATCTGTCCACATAAGAGCCCTTAGGTTGCCCTATCTAACACTAGGTTGGAGCAACTGCAAGATGCTCCAGCCCAGTTACTCTGAAGGAGGCTTAGGGCAGAGCAAGGCAAGGTTGGGTGCCCTAAGAGAGGTGGACCTGCTCTGCCCTAACTGGGGCAGCCTAAGCAGCTCAGGAGAGGCAAGTTGAGGGCATGTTTAGCATTGCCTAGGGCAGAGCAGTTACTCTGTATCCAAAGCCTGTTTCCAAGGCAGAAATGCCCTCTTCCAGCCCTCAGAGTTATACCACCTCAGGAGCAGGTATAGTAATGAGTAGACCCATAGGGGTCCATGATAAGGCCTGAGTAAGAATGGCAGTGCTGACCAAAAATCTGAGTTCTTGGCCAGCCTAGCTGCAACCCCTGCCTCTCAGCCTCAGGATATGGAACAAACTACGGCTGCCCACAAACCTCAGGATACAGCAGGCCACTCCAAGAAGCCCCTTGTATTCACTGTAGAATGTACTGGCATCTCATCAGGGACTCCTTAGAAGGCAGGCACCCAGTGGCGTCACCAGACTGGTGCAGCTGGTGTGGGCTGCATTGGGGATGCGCTCCGTATGGGGTGATGTGCTGGAGGAGTTTGACTGTCCTTTGGCAGGCCCTGGGCGTCAGCACACCCATTCAGGCCTGCTCCAAGGCGGAGCAGCAGCCAGAAGCTGCCACTTGTCTGAGGAGCTGGCCTGAACGGCCATCTGAGGTGCATTGCGCAGAAACACACTGAGCATGCCGAACAGCTTCAGAGGAGACTTCCTTAGAGCAGAGAAAGTCCGCGCCTCTGCACAGCCATTCAGCCTCACTCAGGAGGCAGAGCGGCAGCCGAATGGCTTCAGAAAGAGTACTGCACAGGCACCAACTCTGACACCTGCACAGTCTCCCCCAAAGCCAAAAGGCTTCAGAAAAGTACTGCGCAGGTGTCAGAGATGGTGCCTGCGCAGTACTCTTTCTGAAGCCAGTTGGCTTCAGAAACAACTGCACAGGTGCCAACTTTGGTGACTGTGCAGTCCAGGTGGGGGAGGGGGGCGCGCATCCCAGGGATGATGCACAGACATCCGCACCAGGTGATGTGCAGAGTCATGTCACCACTGTAGGCACCACAGCTGTTCCTTGTTCAGTGTGATCTGAGGGGTGTCTCCTCAGGAGCAAGTCTTCCCCTTGTGTCAATTACTTAGCATGTTCTGGAGCAGTTAGGGCAGCCCAGGCTTCCTGACTCTCTGGATTCAGCATAACTTTCTGCTCTGGATACAGAATAGTTAGGAGAGTGCAGTTAGGTCAGAGCAGGCTGAATTTGCTCTGGATTGCAGCCTGACTGACTGACTCACTGACTCACTCATCAACGCCCTGCCAAAACTGCTGGGCCTAGAAGCGTGAAATTTGGGGTGGGTGTTCCTTCCGTGACGGTTCAGTGCACTAAGAACCAGTTTTCGGAAATTCCAACCGGAAGGGGGTGAAAAGGGGTGCAATGCGTTTTCCTCCCTATACTTTGCATTGAGAATTGCTGATTCATCAACATTCCACCCCAACTGCTGGGCCTGAAGCATGGAATTCTGGGAGGGATCCTTCTGGCACCTGAACACCCACCAAGAATCCATGTGGAGAAATTTAACCCTTCAGGGACTAAAAAGGGGGCAACATGTTTCTGCCCTATACTTAACATGGGAGACTGACCAACATCCAGCCTATTTGGGTGCTGAGTGCCTGGTGCAGTGGGGGGGGGGGGATGTTGTTAGGAGGAAGAGGTTGTACTGGCGAGGATGCTGCACATGGGAGGAAGTTGCGCATGTGGGAAAGCTGCACATGGGGGATGATGCGCATGGGGGAAAGTTGTGCATGAGGGATGTTCTGCATGGGGGAAAGCTGTGCATGGGGGTGATGCGCATGGCCGAAAGTTATGCAAGGGGGATGATGCACATGGGGGATGATGCGCATGTGGGGATGATGCGCATGTGGGGATGATGCGCATGTGGGAAGTTGCGCATATGAGATGATGCACATGGGGAAAAGTTGCGCATGGGGGAATTTACGTATGGGGATGATGCGCATGGGGGGATGATGCGCATGGGGGGAGGTTGCGCCGTGGGGGGAGGTTGTGCCATGGGGAGAGGTTGCGCCATGGGGGGATGGCGTACAGGGAAAAGTTACTCCCGCAACACGGGTACACTTTTCGCTAGTTATTTATAAAAATGAATTGATGATAACTAGCTAACTCGGGCTACAATCCGGAACTGCACTTGGGTTGCCCTATCTATCACTGAGGTGGCCCACGTCCAAGATGGGGCAACCCAGTTATGCTAGAGAAGGCTTGGAGAAGCCTAAGGCAACATACTTTAGGCTGCCCCAAGGCAGATGGACCCGGGCTGCCCTAACTGGGTCAGCCTAGGCAGCTCAGGAGAGGCATGTTGAGGGCATGTTTAGCATTGCCTAGGGCAGAGCAGTTACTCTGTATTCAGAGCCTGTTTCCAGGGCAGAAATTTCCTCTTCCAGCTCCTCAGAGTTATACCTCGGGAGCAGGTATAGTAATGAGTAGACCCATAGGGGTCCATGATAAGGCAGGGTAAGAATGGCAGTGTTGACAAAAAAAATCTGAGTTCTTGGCCAGCCTATCTGCAAAACTGCCTCCCAACTTCAGGATATGGCATAACTATGGCAGCCCACTAACCTGGGGATACAGCAGGCTCTTCCAAGCAATCCCCTTGCATCCTCTCTCCACTAGAAATACCGTCATACTGCATTCTGATGATGTAGATGTTACTGGTTGTTGTCAGGAACTTCTGAGCTTCCTTATAAAGCAGGCACCACAGCTCTTCCTTGATCAGTGTGATCTGAGGAGCGTCCTCCTCAGGTGTCACTTACTTGGTGCCTACTTAGAATGCTCTGGAGCAGTTAGGGCAGCCCAGGCTTTCTGACTCTCTGGATCCAGCATAACCTTCTGCTTTGGATAAAGAATAGTTGGGGCATCCCAGCTAGGGCTGTCCTCACTGCCCTTACTCTGGATTGTTTCCTCAATGGCATAGCTAATGATAATAAAGCCTGCTGCAAATCTCAAAATGTTGCCCAGAAGTGATCTTACAACCAGAAGTGATGTCATCCTGGGGTATTAAATTTTTTTTAATTTCCCCCAACAACAAAATCAAATTTAATAAAGTAAAAAAATTGAAAATTGTACCCCTTATTGTTTCAGGAAACGGTTCTTGGGCAAAGAAGAATGGTTATTCTTTCCCTGTTAAATATAAGAGGAATACCACTTAGAAGTGCTGTATATCCAGTTAGCATGGGTAACTATATTATGACATATGTATATGGAAATAAGAGCTGATTCATATGAACACTTTATTAATTCCATACAGTATAAGAATTACATCTCATTGGCTCTCAGAACAATCAGTATCATGGGAACATCTGAGTTTTTAAAAATCCACTTTTTGTTCCATTGGCTTTTGTGTTTTCATGTTCTGGTTAATTGGCCATAACATTTGATGGAATACAGATATTCCCATGCAGTTTGTTACATTTTATTCTGCATTAAATTACCTTTTCAATGATACATAACATGATGGTAATATCATTCATGCATACCCTGTTTTTCACAATTTTAGCCACTAGTGTCAAACTCAACTTGTAGCCCCCCTAAAGTTTCTAGCCTGGTACAACTGCACCCCCTGCACCCCACTAGCTACACCACTGAGCTGACTAATAGACCCAGAAGATCTGATCTATGAACTCTGAGGTTTGAGTATAACAACTTGAATCACTTAGTAAAGCTGAATTTTATGTATGAGCCCAAGCTGAATGTGAACCAGTTAAATTCCTTGGGAACACAGAGTCTCTTGAACAGCCAAGATAATGTGATCATATATACAGTATTTCAATTTTGAATTGACAACCATGTCCCAGAGCATGATCTGAAGGCATATGAGATGGCTACTTTGCTGAATCTATGCAGATGTATGTCTGGATGGGTGAACTTATGTTTTTTTTGTTTTGGGTTCCATGAAAAACTGCAGGCTAAAGTTGCAAAGCTTTGTGTGTCATTTGAACTGTGAACTCTTCACCTACTTTTTATAGGTTCAAGGACTCTACCTGCCCTTATTATCAATGTTTGGCTTAGAAAAGCTGGTACAGGATTTGAGAATCACATAGATTCAATTTGGTATTGGGTGAATCTATAGTGGTACAGCACTATAGTTTTTAAGTTACCAGTTCTTAATGGGTCCAATCATGTGCATGCCCACCACCCAGCCAAGAACAACATGACCTGTATGAAAATCCTGAAATAGACTGCATGCTTGGGTAGAAAGATCTAAGGACAAACAGAAGAAATAGGGATACACCCTGATAGATGGGCTGTGTGAATGTGGAGCCGAACAAACCAATCCACAGATGTGGCAATGCATATGGTGCCCTTCTACATGCACAGAGGAAGATCAAGATCACATACAGACAGCTAGGGAAAATGCTGTTGAAGCAGCCAGGTTTTGGGCACATGACATCTAATTAAATATTAATGTTTTTTGTAAATTTTTACCCATGTGTTGTATGTGCTTCTGACACAAATAAAAAAGAACTCGTTCTGCTTCAAGTGTATTTTATTAGTTTTGTAAGCTTCAAGTTACAGCCAATATAATATCTCTGCAAGGTTCTGGGAAAGTTTCACTTCTGCATGCATTTCTGAAATGAACCTCCAGACACTTGGAACCTTTCCCATCAGTAGTTCCTTACTGTTCTGGCATGCTGCCACAGGCAATGTTGTTAAAATTCAAGTAGGAAAGAGAGAGATCCACAAAATCATTGCTAAAAGGAAACCATGTTTTATATCAGGGATCTCCAAACATTTTGGCTAAGGGGCCTCTTCGAGCACAAGCCTAACCATGTCTCCTCAAAAGTAAGCCCCATTGTGTTCAGTGAGTCTTACTCCCAGGAAAGTGTGTTTAGGATTGCAGCCGTTATCTCTCTGAGCCATTATCTATCGGGGTGGAGGAATGTTAAATTTGCATTTCTTTCTTGATTTAATATACATATATTTACATAAATTAATGCATAAGAGACATAATTTATATGAATGAATTTTACTTAATTTATTCATAATGAAAATGCTATTTATAATGCAAATATATAAAAAAACTAGTGAAAATGTACCTGTGTTGCAGGAGTAAAATTTCCCCCTTATGCCGTCCCCCACTGCGCATCATCCCCCCATGTGCATTGTCCCCCATGTGCATTGTCGCCCTATGCACCCTCCCCTATATGCAGCCTCCTTCCATGTGCACCCTACCCCCATGCACTCGTTCTCCTATGAGCAACACCCTGCACGCGCATCATCTCCCCATGTGCAATACCCCCATGCGCACTGTCCCCCAGTGCATCATTTACCCATGTGCACCATATGCAACATCCCCCATGCACACCATCTCCCCATGCTCACCATCTCCCCATGGGCTTCATTCCCCTCATGCACACCCTCCCTCCAGTGCATCAGCTTGATGTTGATTAGTCTTCAATGTTAAGAATAGGTCAAAAAAAGTTGCACCCCTTTTCAGCCCCTTAATGGTTAAGTTTCTCAACATTGGTTCTTGATGGGTGTTCATGTGACAGAAGGAACATCCTCCCCAAATTTCATGCTTCTAGGTCCAGGGGCTGGGGCAGAGCATCCCTCAGTCACCAATTCTTCAATGCAAAGTATAGGGAGGAAAACGCATTGCACCCCATTTCACCCCCTTCCAGTCGGAATTTCCAAAAACCGGTTCTTAGTGGATGCCTCCATCACAGAAGGAACACTGATCCCAAATTTCACACTTCTAGGCCCAGTGGTTTTGGCTGTTTATTGGTGAGTGAGTGAGAGAGTGAGTGACTTTTCAGTTGCCTAATAATGTCCTACCTATGTTGCCTACCTATGTTTGCACGACAAAAACATACAGTCAAAGCCAGAAACAGATGGAGATATAAGTTATCTGACCCTGAGGCAGAATGACTCTGAACCACACTCAGAGCCCAATCCTATGCAAGTCTACCCTGAAGTAAGCCCAATTATAGTCAATGGAGCTTACTCTCAGGAAATTGTGGATAGGATTGCAGCCCCACAAACAGCTCAGAAACAGGAAGGTAGGGTGTGCCCTGAAGCACACACATTTTGCCAAGAAATAGAAGGAAAATAAGGCCCTTAAGGCAGGATGACCAGATGCCGAACTCAAAATGCCCCCAAGTTCCCCAAAATTCCTGACCTCCAAGCCAAAATTCCAACCGAATTAAAAAAATGTAGAACAAATATAGGACATGTTAAAATAACGCTAAAAACACTCGTATTGCATTCCTGTACTTAATTTTTCCACAAATCTCATTGCAGTAAACCAGACACCAACCAAAAAGGCACATGTTTAAGTGATCCAAGAAGCCAGGCTTTCTAAGGCAGGCAGGCATGCACAGGCTTGGCCTTTCAGCCTCCTTTCCTTTCCCTTCCTACACAATATAAGTTCCACTGACTATCATGCTTTTGAGTGGACACAATTTTTGAGTGGACTATCATGTTTTTGACTGGGAGGCTTAAAACTTAAGAAGCCAGGAGTTCTCCCCACCATCCCTGCCCTGATCAGGTTGCCAACTTTACACCCAGCCCCTGCTTCTTTGCTTTGAGAATAGGTGGATGAAAGGGCCCCTGAACAACTTAAACCCTTGTGAATTACATGCTTTTTTGTGAAAAGTATATATTGGCGGATCCATCTACAAAAGCACAGGAGCAGGGGAGGCTTGGGTTTCTCTGGTCAGTTGGCAACCCTGCTTTAAAAAAAATTAATTCTTTCGCCCTTTCTCTCCAAAGCCAAACTCACAGCAATTTTCAGAGCAGCAATACTTCCAGGTTCCCTCCTTCCTTTGTGCTCCTCTCCAGTAGCCTCAGCTCCCTTCTTTCTTCCTTTGCACAGCAGAGTTTCCTCCTGCCCCCCTCCCCAATCTTTTTCTCTTCAGAGACTGGGAGCCACTGCCAGGCGCAGCCATTTGGGAATGGCTACCTAGAGGCCCATTTAAAGGCCTACATGGACCTCTGGGAAGCATAGTAGGAATCTGGTATAATGAATGCTGGGAGAGTTCATTCCACAGATAGCTTGGAGTTCATTCCATGGATAGCTTGGAAAGGTGCTTTAGCATGGGGAGGAGGGGATAAACTGCAATCCCAGCACAGCATATACACAACACCTGTGGGCTGGGCAGAAATGGGTTAATAAGGACAAATATTGGTTGAAAAATACAAATTGCTACATGCCTCATATGCATCTTCCTGAAAATGATGCAAAGAAAGAGAAACTTTTGTTATATCCACTCCCAAGTTTCAGGATTAATACTGGCAATGCTCTTTGGGTTATTCATTCTTTATCCAGTAAATGCAATAAAATGGGATGAAATGTTACAGTCAGATGAAGGGTGGCTTTGAGCTACAGTGAAGGGATACAGAACTTTTTCTTGGACAGGACTCTTTTGCAGTCTTGTATGTCAAATGCAATCAAATGTGGAAAAAGCACAAGTTTGTGAGGGATAGCACTTGAAAGTACAGTGGTACTTCATCTAACAAATTTAATTCATTCCAGGAGCATGTTTGTTATGTGAAACATTCTTTATGTGAAGTGGATTTTCCCATAGGAAATAATGAAAACTCAGACTATTGGTTCCACAACAACAACAAAAAATTCATATAAAAATAAAAACTGGATGTAAAAATGATAACAAAATATTGGAATTGAATTCAAAACATGCATTCAGTGAGCATGACCCTATGAAGTCTACTTAAACTGCAATCCTAAAGACACTTTCCTAAAAGTAAGCCCCATTTAATACATGGAGTAAGCCCCATTTAACATGGAAGTTAAACATTAAACATTTAACATGGGAGTTAAACATGGGAGTAAGTCCCATTTAACATGGATAGGAGGCTGCAATCCAAGACACTTTCAAAGTGTCTCCCCAGTTTTTCCTTCATCCTGAGCCTCTCTCTCCCCTGCTCCCTTCTGGCTAGTCCTGAGCTGCTTCCCTCTTCTCCACTGCTGTTCTCTCCCTCTGCCCAGTGGATGCCTGGCCACAGGAGAAACAGCTCGGAAGTGTTGCTTTGCTATGGACAGGTGCGCTAGGCAGCCCTGACGCTTTTTAAAGCATCAAACCCAAACTGCCAACGAGTGTGTTTGTAATGTGAAGCACAGTTTGTTACGTGAAGCAGAATCCTAGAGAAATTTTTGTTTGTTACGTGGAACATACTTTACATGAGGCATTTGTTACATGAGGCGCCACTGTACTAAGAATCTTGAAATGACAAGTCACTTGGCAAGGTAGTTCAGCAATAGGGAGAGATTGAGACTTGGGGTGCAATCCAGAGTAACTATGGGGAGTCCTTGCTCCGGTGTAGGAACAATTTGCTCTGGATTGCAATATGAATTTCCCATAGGTTTTCACTAGGTGTTGTAGTAACTACAGGTACACTTAGGGCAAAATCCACAGCAGTTACGGGTTCACGCAGTTACGTCAACCTCTAGTGTTACCTTATGGAAAGTCATCTTAACTGCTCTGGAGCAAGGGGCTTAATTTCATTTTTGGATATAAGCCTTAATGTCTCTTACGTGCTCCTGTAGTTGCTCCGGATTGTAGGGTTATTAATCTAACCATGACATCTGCACACTATGGAACAAGACTCTATGGCTACTGCTAATGCTATAATGAATGCAAAGCTGATTACCTGTGACATTTGTTCTGAAAAAGTGTTGAAAAAGCTATAGTAGTTTGAAATTAGTGCTGCTGATAAATCTTGATCTTGGAACTTTACAGACCTCTATAATAGTAAATATCTTTTTAACGATAAACTATTTTGATTTTTCTATAAACTATTTTTATGTCAAGGCTGTATATTGTTTGTTTATTTAATTTATATGGAGAGTACATTATGTGAAAGGCTGGCCTGGATTAATCACCAAATAGAATTAAGATCACTGGGCGAAATATCAATAATCTCAGGTACACAGGAAATATCACTCTAATGGCAGAAAGTGAGGAGGTACTAAGAAACCTTGGCTATGAGTGCTGGACCATAAAAAGGGTTGACCACCAAACAACTGATGTCTTTGAATTATGGTGCTGGTGAAGACTATCAAAGGAAATCAAAGGAAATCAAATCAGTCCATTCTGCAGGAAATTAACCCTGACTGATCACTGGAAGGATAAATAATGAAGCTGAAGCTCAAATATTTTGGCCACATCATGAGAAGAGAGGATTAGTCCTTAGAAAACTCCCTGATGCTGGGAAAAACTGAAGGCAAAAGAAGAAGGGAATAGCAGAGGATGAGGTGGTTAGATTGTGTCACCAAGGTAATGAACATGAATTTTGACAGACTGTCCCTACAATCCAGAGTAACTATGGGAGCACGTAAGAGACTTTACGTGCACCCTTAGTTACTGCACCACCTAGTGAAAACCTATGGGAAATTTATATTGCAATCCAGAGCAAATTGTTCTTACACCAGAGCAAATACTCCCCGTAGTTACTCAGGATTGCGCCCAAAGGAAGCTAGTATAGGATAGAGTGTAGTATAGGATAGTATAGTATAGGATAGGATAGGATAGGATAGGATAGTATAGAGTGGGCTGGCATGCTGCAGTCTATGCGGTCACACAGATTTGGACACAACTTTGTGACTAAAAACAATAACAATATTTTGATAGAGAAAGGTGATTAAAAACAAATTGGTTTTCTGTGTGCTGATAACAATATCCTTGTTGGAAACAACCGGCACAGAGAAACTGAAGTTGGAAATAAATAGCAATATTGCTTGCCAATACTCATTATTGCAGTTTATCTACACTGTGACCTTTGGTTCAGTGAGTTAAAAATATACAGGGTGATTCAAAATGAATGGGACAAAAAGGCACAGGTATGTTCTTTTTTTGTCCCATTCTTTTTGAATCACCATGTACATCTGTAATATCTGTAATATAAAAATACATTTTCTACTATTAAAAACAGAAGGTTTTTACATGTAAATTGTCATCTATGTGCAAGAAATTCTTAAGCCCTCTTTTGTCCATCTTAGCAATACCTATTTAAATTTTGTGTTTCTACTTAGCATCCAGCAGTCCTGAAAAACTATGATATTGTGCTTGATGCTGTATGTGAAGAACGAAGGCCTGGGTAAATTAATATGGAGGATAGACTGTTTCCCAAGCAGCAAATCCCCCCCTCTCCATGCCACTGAAATAGTCCAATGGAAAGGCAGAGCTGATACAATTGGTTCCAGCTGCGTCACAGAGCTGGGCTAAGGACAGGAGCTCATCCTGCCTGTGGGAACCTGGGTCTTGAACCCTGGCCTGCTGGTTAACAGGCACAGTGTCTTAACCACTTGTGCCACCCACAGCCCAAATAATATTATTTTCTAAGTAAATAATATTAGCATGCTTCCCAGATTTAAGTAAATAATTGTCAGTACAGTTCTGAGATTTATTTGAAAGGTTGTAAGATCTCTAAACAGGAAACAACTGTTAGGCTTCACTCCTATGTACACTTACATGGAAGTAAGCCTCACTGAACTCAATAGGATTTACACAGCAAACATAGGCTTTTGCTGTACATTTGTTTCTATTTTTGGCTGAAAATGCTATTTACAGCTGACATTGTAATTATCTCTTCTATTTGATTTATATTGCCTTCCTTCAGAAAACAAGACTTCAAGGTAATTACTATGTATGATGAGTGTGTTCATTCTCTCAGGCTTGATTAAAGGAAACTGCTATCGGATAATATTCAATTTACATATGATTTCTTTTTTGACCATAATCAATTATTGTTTCTTTATGTTTTTCCAAACAATGTAATTAGCAATTCTAAATTTCAGTGTGTGAGACAACTGAGAAAGTAATGAGCAATAGGAAGAAGTTTCATTCCAGTACTTCCAGTACTACAATATTAATCCCAGTTATGTTTTTCTGTTATATAGGGGTGATGGTATATATAGGAGGGATGGTATTTTCCTCCCACAACGTGGGTACATTTGACTAGTTCTGTATAATCTGGCTTGTCCCATCAGAGAAGGCCATTTTATGAGCGCTATTGTCCAGGGAGATGTGTTGGGTGACAGGAAGATGTAGGGCCTTTTCAATAGCGGTACCAACAGTATGGAACTCCCTCACCCTTGATTTATGAACTGCTCCTTCTCTAGGAATGTTCTGGTGATGCCTGAAGACATTTCTTTTTAGACAAGCCTTCTGAGTTCTTGGCCTTCTAAACATCTGGTTTATACAAGCTTGGGGTTTTCATAAGATTGCTGCTGCTCTTTTCATTGTTGTTCTTACAACGTTCTTAATTTTGAAGGATTTTAATTTCATTTGTGTTTCTAATTGAGAATTTATACTATTTGTATTTCCGCCACTGTTGTCAACTGCCTTGTTTCCCTTTGGGGAGAAAGATGGGGTAGAAATGCAGTATAGAAATAATGAGTTAAAGAAATAGTATAAAAATTGTTATATAGTATGAGGAGAGGCCATTGTTGGTAGCTGTTCTCTCTCTCTCTCTCTCTCTCTCTCTCTCTCTCTCTCTCTCTCTCTCGTCTTCTGTGCCTGGAATCAAAATGAAATTATTAAATAAGTGGTGACTGGAGGAATAGGAAAGAGTTCTTGCCCTCTTCAGCAGGAGGCACAGTCTAGATTAAGCCATTGATGGAATACATGCTAACACCCTCCCAATAACATTACATAATTATGTAACCGTAATTGAAACAACGGAGTTTGAATCTGTTCCAAGTTTCTGACATGTTATGGCAAGAGTGAAGCCGTAGTATGAATGTGTGGGTTGCAGATTTCTATAGGCATGCTCCCCGTGAAACAGAACAGGCTCTGAAGCTTGACATATCCTTGTCCCATAGCTGGAAGGCTAAACAAAGGTCATAGAGAGTGAACTGCCAATTAGTCTTGCATTCTATGCAGTAATATTTGGGTTTGGAAGATCTGCTGAAAATCTATTCTGGCCAAGTGACAGTTCAGTGATTGGATAAGTACAGAATGTAACATGAGTAACAAAAAATACAGCAAGTTAAATGACAAAATCTTTGCTATATTAGAACATTATAAGGGAGGAAAGAAACAGGTACTTTGTACTGTATATACCATATCAGTAATAAAAATGGATCAACTTCTGTTTAAAAACAAGATCTGCTTGTGAAACACTAAATGCCACACATACCAACTACTTAGATGTTTTTCTGTCTAGTCATGATGATTGCTAGATTCTGTCTAATCATGATGCAAGTAGATAAATAGTAGTTACTACTTCAATGTGAAACGCAATGTCCTGGCAACAGGTCCCTGTGACAGGCTGGCCAGGTTTCCCATTGTCATGTCCATCATGGATTGGATGACTCCAATCCACAACAAGCTGACTCCATCACCACAACTGGACAAACGTTAAAGAAGTTGCCAAGATGATGGTTAAAATAAAATAAACAATACCCTTGTTGGAAAAGAGTGAGAAGGTTGTTTCCCAAATTATTGCAACATTGTATGACATGCAAATAAGACATGACATAGAATTTCCATAATTGGAAGACCATTTTTTTACCTTCTAAAAGAAGCTTCAAAAAAGGAGGCTGTGACCAGAATTTGTGTGGATGTGCTGAAAGAGTTTTATTCCCAGTCTTAATGAAACTGTGCACTGGTGGAATGCATGTTCCTCCACTGCACACTGTCACAAAGCTGCAGTAAAGCACCTCAAGACAGCATAAGCACCCACTGTGCCAGAAGTAAGATGGGAGACTTTCTGCAGGTGCCGGTGAATTGATGGATGCCTGCTGGGTGTGGAAACTCTGTGTAGGGGGCAGGGAGGAGAGGAGCTTGAACAGACATGGTAGATTGAATCCAATAGGGGAACGTAATAACATAAGAAGAGCCTCCACTGGATCAGGCCAAAGGCCCATCTTGTTCAGCTTCCTGTATCTCACAGCAGCTCACCAGATGCCTCAGGGAGCACACAAGACAAGAAGACACCTGCATCCAGGTGCACTCCCTTGCATCTGGCATTTTGAGATGGCTTGCATCCACCCACCTACCCATCCAAAATAATGGCTGGTAATAATGACTTGATGAGAGTGAAAAAAATGGTTCCAGAGCTAGTCATAGGGGTCTCTTCAAGATAAGCATTGGTGCTGGAAAGTTGGCTCGGATTGGGCTGTAAGTCTCTTGACCTCCGTTTTTCACAAGTGGCTGTTAGCCAGGATCTTTAGGTGACAAGGAAGAACAAGTTGTGTAGCTTGGGAAATTGTATGTCAAAGGTCTCACATTTATAGAAAGGAGAGTTAAAGAATGAGGGTTTTAATTGCAGTTCCATCATACTTGGCTGCATATGAATTAAATGGATCTCATTCTCCCATAACACTAAAACTCCAAGGCTTTTGAGTTCAGAACATTAAAAAACTTATCACATTCCATGATCTGGAAAATGCACTAGAATAAGATGTGCTAATGGATATTTGTTCACATGGTTTTAAGTGAGGATTTAGCTAATATACTGAAGATATGGCTATTAGCCAGGTTGGCGAGCTTCAATTCGGTAGCAGCCTGCTTGGAGAGAAGTGGTTGGGAAAGAACTATCTACCATCTTAATACCTTGTTGTCTAGCAGTTATGACACTGGAACAATAGTTGGACAGTAAATGGTCATATGATGTCACCTCTCTAGGCTTTCCATAAAGCTGGAATTGGCCAGACATGTCCGGCTTTTGCTTATTGGACCAGACCATCCGGTCCAATAAGCAAATGTCTGGCCATCTGGGGTGGATAGGAGGATGCTTGGTCCACTTAGGGGTAGGTAGGTCCCCAGAGAGGATGCTCCACCCATGCTGGCTCACACAGTAGGAAGCGTTGCTTCTGTAGTGGAAGCAACGTGCACGTGTGCGCTCTGCAGCCTGACGCTGCATGCTCATGCACACTATAATGCTACTGAGAATGGCTGCTGCAGTGGCCATAACTCAGCCACAGCAAGCCAAGCCGCAGCTGCTCCTAAGTACATCAAGCACCCTCCACACCAACCACCCCAGTAAGCACCTAAGCACCCCGGCCCAAGTAAGCCCTCTCAACTCCTCTTATCCATGTCTACTCAGAAGCAAACCCATTAAGTAAATGGAGTTTACTCCTGAGTAACCAGAGTGATCAGAAGCTGGAACCAAAAGGGGGACAGGGTCCCCCAATTTTTTAAATGACCGGATTTTCACTGGAAAATCCAGACTTTGGGGGGACCCTGTCCTCCTTTTTGGGTTCCAGCGTCTGGTCACCCTGCTGGGCCCTATCCCTTACTGACCTTAGCAAAATGGCTGGTCTTTCTCAACGTAAGGATGGAGCATCCACAACTGTTTCCCCACATTAGAATACAGCATGTACTCTTTTGCATGGCTGCAATGCTGTGGGTAGGGGAGTTAGGATTGGACAGTTACCCTATGCAGTGTTTTTAATGCATTTGGTGCATTTCATTGTACACAATCTCTGCGTTGTGTTACTTCAGAGTAAATATGTAGTAAGTACCCTATGACCATTCCAATTAAAATTCTTTGACGTTTGCTTGTAAAAGGCACTATTGATGCTTGAAATACTGTTGAAGCTGTTAACATGTCTCCACTGGGTTTAGAAGATAACAACAGTATCATACACTGCTCTTTTACCCCTCTGACAAAGGTGCAAAATCATTAAGCAGGAGTCGTCCCCTATTATTGTACACAGTTTGGCATGAATTGCCCTGATGTCAAACACTTCAGCCAAAAATAAGCAATGGCATCCATAATGACATACAGTATGAAGACTGTTTCAAGCCGCTTACAGTAGTAATCACTATATCATGCTATTATAATAACAACAGGGATTAGTATACCACCTTTCTCACCCTTTATTCAGGGCTTTACACAGGTAAGCTTTTTTCTAAACTCCTGAAGGAATTTTTATAATCAACAAATGAGTTCTTTCTTTCAACATCTATTTAAATTCCAGGTGGATCTAATCACGGTTTGGTGAAACATTTTGGCTGCACACTGCCTTCAAGCCAGCTTTTTGATTCTCACCCAAAGACTCAGCTTATAGGCTTTCACCATTCGCAGTTATTTCTACTGGTCTTGAAATGGTGACATTCAGATGTTATTAGGTTGGATGGTTGTTCTACCCTCTAGACCAGTGGTTCTCAAAGTGTGAGTCAGGATCCCTCAGGGGTTTGTGACTTCATTCCATTGGGGTCATGAAAAGCTGGGTACAACCATGTTGGAACCTGGCACAGGGTGCTTCCATCTTGAAATGATGCACTCAGATTGTTTTCCTGGGAGTGAGTCTCATTGAACATAATGGGACTTACTTACAAGTAGACATGGAGGAGTTCTGCATCACATTTCTGCATCACACTTCTGACCATGAAATCACTTCTTGGAGGGTCCTGGACAGTTATTGTCTGAAATGCTCGAGAATCACTGCTCTAGATCAGACCTCCTACCTAGCCATTTTGCTGATTCAGAACTCAGGAGAATAAGGGAGGTCAGGGATAGGATTTTGGCACATGCTGGTCTCGGCACATGTTTAGCACATTTTGGCATGTTACGACAAATTATTGGTGTGCGTTCAGAGAGGCACTTGAATGTTTACAGCCAGCTTATATCATGTTCCTAGATAATAGCATTGGGTGTGTGTGTTTGTGTAATTTTTCTTAGTCAACCCCTTACAAGTCAGTCTCTGTACAAAACTGTAAAAGCTCATCAGTTGAAATACAGATTTAAATATCTTCATTTAGAGTACAATTAGTGCTGAAATCCTAAAGACACTTTCCTGGGAGTAAGACCCTTTAAACACAATGGGGCTTACTTTTGAGTAGACATAATTGTGCTCTAAGTGAGTTTTTCCTTTTGACAACAATTTGTAGACCTCTCATTTAAGCAGGACTTACAGTGCAATTCTGTTTGTGGCTACTCAAATGTAAGTTCCATTGAGTTCAATGGGGCTTACACCCAGGAAAGTGCTCTCAGAATTGCAGCCTTAATATTTTTCTGAACTACTTTTGCCAAGCCTGTCAAAGTAACAGGATTGCGTTGTTTTGAAATAGAATACACAAGTTTCTCTCATGGCCCACTCTTTTACTCTGGTGCAAATATGTGAGGCAATGGTACAGAAGCAGTTCATTGATGTAGAGCTGACTCAAATGAGATGCATTAACATAAATGCAGCTGCATAAGGATTCTACATTTTCACTCCCTCCAGTGTACCAAGCCTAACTGTGGGCTATGCTCATGGAATGTGTGTTTTGCTAATATAGCAAGCTTTGCTGCAAACGCGACACCTCTGGAAAACGCAGCATGGTCACCACTGGAAGTACTGAGCAGTTGGGTCTGGGTAGTGATGGATACCTGCCATCCCAGGTAAGGCTGTGCAAAGGCCAAGAAAATAGCAGGGGGATGTAGAAAAGAATGGGGTAGTGACAAGTTTAGGGAAAAGGGTGGGTTGGATCCAGGAAGGTGTGGGTTTGGTAGCAGAAGCATCTGCCAACTCCTGATCCCTTTCCTGGGTTTGAGACACTATCACAAATCAATGCAGATTTGCACCAGTGATATTACTGCTGAAGATCCAAGGCATGTGCTGGCCTCCCCATGCTTCAGTGTTAAGATGCTAGTAAGGTAGGAAACCAGGTGTTAGTAAGATGCTAGTAAGGTAGGAAACCTCCCCATGCTTCAGTGTTAAGATGCTAGTAAGGTAGTAAGGAAAACCAGGACTGTTCCAGGTTGTGGGGATTGCATTCACATGTTAGCATGTTCGACAGGGGATCTTATCATGGTTTTGTGGAAGAGAATTGTGGCAACCCTATAGTGTAAGGGAATAAATCTTCCCTTATTCCAAGGAGGCCTCTTGAGACCAAAACTTCATTAACAGCACAGTCCAGAGTAACTACGGGACCTCTTGGGACGATGTAAGAGACATTTACACTGACGTAGTTATGGCGCCACCTATGGGAAACCTATGGGAAGTTCATAGAGCAATCCAGAGTAAATTTGTGTTGATGCAAGAGCTCCTGTAGTTACTCTAGACTGTGCTGTAAGACAAATGCTGATTGCCACAGGTGCATCACCAGATGGGGAGCTGTGATTCAGCTGTCAGTTGTTCCCTCTCCTAAGAAGTGTTATAAGACATTTCTTCTACTCAAGTGTTCGGTAATGTACTGCAATTCTAGTTTAGCACTTCTCTTCCCCTGCCCAAGCCTCCCCTCCACTCCTGCTCACAATTGTCTTTTGTGATTGTATGATTGTGGGCAGGGACGTGTCATTTGTTTTATATATGTACAGCATCTTGCTTCTTGGATGCTTAAAATAATAATTTACTTTGCAAACAGCAGAATAAGTGTCAGGTTCCTTGCAGCTGTTCTCCTTTTATATTGATTCTTTTATGAAGAGACTCAGCGTTGCTAAAGCTAGGTACAGGTACCATGACATTTCTTTTAAAAATGTAATAGACTACCTAAAAGGGAAAATGAAAGGAGTCCTTAGTGAAACTATAGTATCAGAAAAATTCATTTTTCCTGTAAGTTTCAGTGGGCCTCTTACTAGAGAGTAATGTTTAATGTAAATATTTAATTACTAACATGAGAGGCGGTAGGGTTAAAGTCAGGTTGGAAGATACACTTTCTACGTATGCTCATTGACTCTCTCTGTGATAACACATGTGCATATGGGTTGTACGTGCTAAATATTAAATTCCCCTTTTTCAGCCCTGCCATTATCTTTAGGCAAAAGAGAAACCAGATCAAGATGCTAGAAAGTAGTGCTGATGGAGGTGGGGGATGAATAAACCTGTGCTTCAGTGTCATATGCGTTAATACCTTGAAGTACTTCGTGAGATGCCATGGTGGAATTAAACGCTTAACAGTAATTCAGAAACGGCTTACAGAAATACAAGAATGTGGATCACTGAGTGTAGCTGAAATTATGCTCCTGGTATATATGTGTGACACATGAGAGCACTTACCTAGAAATTTATTACCCGCTTCTGAGCAAACAAAGCATGACCTACATTTGACTAAAGTCAGCTGTCTCCAGCTAATCCTATGGGCTTCTTTTTATTAATGTCACAATTGCTAATGTGGTATAACATTGTCATTACTGAACAACACAGCGGGATAAGCTGCAGCTGTTATTTCTCTTTTGATATCTACTAACTCATTAGCATCTGAGTTTTGGGAAATATAATTAGTATAGATTATTTGAGCGAGGCATCACTGCCTCCACCACATTTCTTTATATACAAGTATGTATTTGCTCCAAGCCTCAAATTTAAAATTTAAGACTCAAAATTAAACTGGAAAGTTCTCTAGGAGGAATGAACAATAAAACTTTGTTGCAGGGCATATTTTGCTTTTGTGTTAATACAGAACATTTGAAATTTGGATTTGTCTTTCTAAAAAATACTGATTGTATTTTATATTAAGATATAAAATACAATCAGTATTTATCTTAATATTAAATATCTTAATATTTTATATTAAGAAATATCTTATTAAGATATTCTTTGGAAAGATGTTTCTATAAACATAGCAGTGTAGACCATTTCTACATATGAACCCAGGTTTGTAGTGTGTTTAATGTT
The DNA here is from genome assembly GCA_030015325.1 of Cryptoblepharus egeriae. Taxonomy (NCBI): domain Eukaryota; kingdom Metazoa; phylum Chordata; class Lepidosauria; order Squamata; family Scincidae; genus Cryptoblepharus; species Cryptoblepharus egeriae. The sequence goes on along the minus strand of JAREYC010000004.1, from coordinate 37,148,917 downwards.
TTTTTCCTCTATGCTCCTATGTACATTTTTTGGTGAGTGGGTCAAGGAAACTATTTTGGGTTATTTTCCTTGCTGAATCCTTATGACATGTGTGCCAATTTTGTCAGCCAAAATTGAGGTTGTGTCCTAAATATTGTCAAAACTACCAACTTGTTGTGTGCGCACAAGTCTCTCCTTTCACCAAGAGAAGAAGCTTCTAGTAACACAGCAATGTTCCACAAGAGGTTAGGACACAACCTGTTATCTTTAGGTTGCAAAGTACTAAAAATGCATTTCAAATTAACCCCCAAATCCAGAGTAACTACAGGAGCACATAAGAGACTTTATATGCACCTGTAGTTACTGCATCACCTAGTGAAAACCTATGGGAAATTCATACTGGAATCCAGAGTAAGTTGTTCTTACACTGGAGCAAGGACTCCCTGTAGTTACTCTGGATTTTGCCCTAAATTTCTTTCCAACATTGCATACATGCTATTAGCCTTATGTATATCTGTGGGCTGGACATAAATAGCTTTGGTTGAAATCCTAAAGACACTTTCCTGAGAGTAAGACCCATTAAACACAAGAGCTTACTTGTGAGTAGACATGGTTAGGATTGTACTCTTAAAACCAAGGGAAGTTAGATTCTAAAGTATGAGTATTGCATTTGAAACTTGGCTGATTTAGCCAGGAGTTCTCAACCAAAATAAGCTCCACTTAATGTTGGGACATCTAAATAAATATGTGTAGGATTGTGCTTTTAGAAACTTAATTGTATTTGATGGTTTATAGCTCCTAACCAGTGGAGGGCGCCAGCAGGTTCACACCTACTCTATAGAACTCGCTGTTAACGAGAGATAGGGCATATAAAGTTTAAAAATAGCCATTTAAAAGTGGCTGCCAGATGGGCAGAGAACAGGTTCTTAATTTCTTTGAATCCCATCACTGCTCCTAATAAGAGTTTGTCAGCAAATCTAAATCAATGTTTAATGTTTGCACATACAGTGGTACCTTGAATAAAGAGCGTCTTGAATAAAGAGTGTTTTGTATAAAGAACAAAATTTTCTCAGAAATTTTGACTTGCTTAAAGAGCACTGTCTTGAGTAAAGAGCACTTCTGAGGAAGTTTGGAACAGGCTTCCATGGCAAGGGAACTCACAGGTGGGACAATGAGACTAGCTTGAGCTACAGTGGGGCCCTGGGCAAAGTTTGGAATAGGCTTCCATTGCCAGGGAACTCATGGGACGTCCGGGGGGAGCAGCCTGAGTCAGGTCTGTATGTGGGATCTGTGTGTCTGTATGCGTGGAAGGTGTGCCTTATCAGTGTTTTAGTGCTGCTCCCCATCAGCAGCTTGGGAATGTTAAGGTTGCACAAAAAGACAAAGATTCAGCTGAGCCAATAAATAGCAGTGATTCCATTAGTGATTGTGAAAGTCATCCCCTCTCTGTAACCCTCACACCAGCCATGAAGGTTTTCAAAGGTACAGTACAGTTCAGTACTGTACAGTATTTTCCTTATTGTAGTGTTGTGTGGTTACTGTATATTACAGTGCTTTGTACAGTGTTATACTGCAGTGTTTTGTAATCATTTTTATAAACAGTTAATATTTTTATATAATTTTTTTTGGGTTTTGAACCAATTGTCTGAGTTTCCATTATTTCCTATGGGAAAATCTGCTTCACTTAATGAGCGTTTCACTTAAAGAGCATGCCTCCGGAACAAATTAAGCTCTTTAAGTGAGGTGCCACTATACTGACTTCTGTTATCAAAGTTAACCACTGCTGCATGCTAGCTGTGGAATATTGCCAGACACTCCTTTTTTCTGTTTTTCGAACAAATGCTATAAACATCTGCTGAATGCTGGTTTCCAGGTTTTCTAGCTATTTACAAACATGTTCTTTAAAGCATGACACTTTGCCACATGCGTTTGATAGCATTTTCAAAGGCAAAAAAGGTTAAAATATCTAAACACATATGCACAGCAAAAAAGAGAGTAACTAGTAGAAACTAAAGAGGAGACACAGTCTTAAATAGCTCCAGTTGCTTGTTAAGCCAATTAGCATTTGTTGATTAAAGTTGATTTGTTGATTAAAGTGACATATGTCTGCTGCTGCTGTTGACTTCATAAAGGGTGCAATCCAGAGTTAGGTCAGTGAGATTGGCCCAACTGGGCTGCCCCAAGTAGGCTGTATCCAGAGCAGAAAGTTGGGCTGAATCCAGAGTCAGGAAGCCTGGGCTGTCCTAGCTGCTGCAGAGCAGGCTCAGTAGGCACCAAGTCAGTGACACATGGGGAGGGCTTGCTCCTGAGGAGACCTGCCTCAGATCACACTGAACAAGGAACAGCTGTGGTGCCTGCCTTATAAGGAGTCCCTGATAACCAGTCACAGCTGCAGCATGAGAATGCAGTACAGCAGTACCTATAGAGAAGGGTGGATGCAAGGGGATTGCTTGGATGCAAGGGGAACTGCTTTCAGTTGCAAGAGGGGAAAAAATCCATTAATTAATAGAATATTTTCTTTTGATTGGAAACTTCTGTCCGTTTGCAAACTTTGCAAGAAGTTGAAGAGTTCGATTACTGTATTTTGATTTTTTTATCCTGGCTCACATTTTTACTTTAGGCAAGATATGCTGATCTTTAATGTGCCACTTCAGTGAAAGTGAGAGGAGGCTGTGTGATTATCCAATCACTTGTATTTCTTCCATGGCACATTACTGTACTTTGTTTGCGAACAGTTTATTCTGTCTTTAAGCCTCCAACCAGGCTCCAAGGTAGATCACGTGCATTGTCTACAATGCAATCACAACATAAAATCAATTTCTTTTTTCCTCTCTTTCAAAAGTGTTTTTTGTTTCTTGGCAACTGTGGGGAGAGAGGGATATAGTTCAAGCTTTCAAAGAGGCAGGTGGAAGACGCAGTTTGGTTTGCTGCTCTCTTTTCCTTAAGATATGCATTTTAATTAAAATATTAAAATCTTATTTAGAAAAATTCTCTATAAATATATAATTTTGACCATCTTCTCATTTCGAAATTAATGATTGTATTTTGCCCTGTTTTTCACAAAGTGGAATATGTCCATTCCTTCTATGCCAACTTTTTTTGTCCTGTTGTGTTTGATTTTTTTTGACGATAAAACATATTTTATAGGATTCATTCATTGTATTGGATTGGCCCTACAATCCAGAGCAACTATGGGAGCACGTAAGAGACATTATGTGTGCCCATAGTTACTGTACCACCTAATGAAAACCTATGGGAAATTCATATTGCAATCCAGAGCAAATTGTTCTTACACTGGAGCAAGGACTCCCCGTAGTTGCTCTGGATTGTGCCCTTAGTGCACAATGGATACTTTTATAAATAATTTGGAAGGAAAGAACAGGAAGTGGCTAAGCCTTGTCTATTATTGTTTACAATAATAATTGTATCAAAATGAATTGTTCAAATTACGAGTTGTTCAGTTGTTGAATTGAATTGTTTTGAATTGAATATTAAAGCAATAATGGGTTTTAATAATGGATTTTTCTTGCAGATGATGCAAGAAAATCTTTTTCCAAGTAAAAAGTAGCAATATGATCAGATACATGTGAAATGATATTTGGAAAAAAGATTGATTTTTATATACTTTGGGTAGCATCCACAGATTCTCTGCTCCATAGGAAGAGAGGGGGGTTATGGATGCTCTTCTTGACATTCTGCATTAATACATTTTAATACATTATTTGCTCAGTTTTTTAACCTTATAAAATACACACTGAAATAATAGCAAGGGCTGTGAGTACCTGTGATTAAAGGAAGATAGAAATTAGGATATTTTCAACTAGACTTTATCAGAATTATATTTAAATGTTATCTTCAGTGTATTTATGATGCAAGTTTTATTTCTGATTATGCTAACCTGGTCCTTTGCTATATTTTGCAAACCTTAAATCTTCATTTTGAATTTCTAAGGAAAAAAATTTAGAATATACTTCTGGTATCTGACTTCTATTTTGGACAGCAGTTCTTAATTCAAAGGGAAAATAAAGACCATAGAATTTCTTGGTTGATACCTAATGGTTATATTATAAAGTTTCTATGATCCACTGCTGAATCTTAATTTGGATTCATCATGGTACAATCATTTTAAATGTATTATAATTTCTGCCAAGTCTTCATTATAAAATTAATTAGTGTGATCAACCTAGCAGAAAAAACACCCTAGTGTGCCCAACAAAAAAAGCATTGGACATTGCAATTTTTCTTCCTTCAAACCTCTCTCTCTCTTTTAGCCATGCAGCTTAGACAGTGATTAATTTTGGCTGGGTTCCAATCTTGGCTGGCAAAAAGGGAGAGAGAACATGGGGTCTGCCCAGAAATAGGGTTTTTTTAAAACTGTAGGAACTGACAATCCTAAAAACAGAGCACTAAAGGAAGAGATCAGGCTGTGTAGTGTTAGGCCATGTGTTGAAAAAAAAAATGGTTTATTCATATATCTTAAGCTAAAGCTGAAAATTTGAGTTCTGATCCCTATATAGAGTGGTTCTTATAAAGGCATCGATTGGCTCCATTTTAATATGAAAGTGCTGATTTGTAGCTACGTTCAATGATACTTTTGTTTTACTGAATTTATCCTTTGCATTAATTGCACTTGTCCTGAAGCCTTTATATAACCAAGCACTCAAATTGCTTGGTTTTTAACACAGCCAAAACTCCTAACTTTAGATATGAAATTTTCTTTGTAGGATTTAACCAAAAAGGTTGCCACAAGGAGGAGCTAAAGTATCAGACTGAATTATTCTTGCAGATAAATCTGAAGACATACACTTTCCACTGAGATCTGTCAACATTTTTATGAGTTTTGAGGTTTTTATAATTGAAAATAATCACTTTGATTCAATAAGCATATAATGCAATTAATTTCAGAAGCTCCATCATCAGGATTTACTGTATATTTTTTAAATTCCATATTCCATTTATATTCCATATTTATATTCCATATTCCATATCCATATTTATATTCCATAATATACGAGCAATTTCCTGGAGTGCAGTTGTTGTAGATATGCAGAATTATACAGAAAAGCACATATGAAGTTGCCTAATAAATCAATGTCACCTACTGTCATCTTATGAACAAATGTCATCTCATCAACCAGTGTCATCTTAATGAACTATTGGTTCATAGACAGTAGCGTAGCTAGAGGGGGGCAGAGCAATCACTCTTGGAGGAAGCCTCACTATGGTGTACAACTTTCCATTTTGCTCTCACTGCCTGGAATTGCTTTGAAGAGAAGGGGCCCTTTACACACCGCAGTGAGACTCCCTTCGAGACTGACTACCTGTCTCTCCATCTAGCTATGTCACTGCATATAGGATTAGAGTTGGAGTTGACCCTCTTTTTGACTGTGGTGGGAACCTGATGTTCTGTGTCAGGGAGCAGTGGGATCTGGCCTTGACGCATTGTTGCTGGGGCTCACTTCCCTAACTGCTTACATTTGTGCTGTGTCATCATACTGGAGTGCCTAGGTAAGCCCACCTTGAGTTGTTGTTATGTGGAGTTTTTCTCCAGCAGGGTGGCTGCAATAAGCATTCTGAGAAAGCAACGGTTATCAAAGTATCTGCCCTTCATGTAGGAGAGACAAGAGTTTGTACAAAGTCCTTCCTTTGTGTGACATGATCCTTCACTATGGTTCCCAACACGAAGTTCTTTGAGGAACCAGAGAGGAAGACCTCTATGCTGCATAACTGTGATGATCAATATATATTGGGGTCTCCAAATATTTTGGCAGGAGGCCCACATCATCTCTCTGACATATTATTGGGGGCCAGAAAACTAATTTACATTTCAAATTTGAATAGATTTACATAAATTTACATATAAGAATGTATTGGAGCGGATTTCAAGGCTTGCCCAAGAGGGGTCTTGTTGAGAGTCACATTGAGGCTTGCTGAGGGCTGCAACTAGCTACAGGACTGGTGTTTGGAGACCCCTGTCAGGCCTTTGAGGCCTTGGCAGAGATTTTATGGTTTGGATTCTGTGACTCAACAGGCCCTGCAATCTGGTCTGTGATTATAGATGGCAAACCTCTCAGTGACTATTGGTGATAGCAAACATCTGTGTGTTGGCACCCAAGTGAGTCTAAATTAGAATCTTGAGATGCTAAGTTACCGTATTCCCCCAGCTTAGATTGGTGCATTCTCATGCTAGGAAGTATTTAGGGGGATGAACTGTGTGAATGTGTGTACTTTGTGGATTTTATTGGAGAGGTACTGTTGGATTTTGTATTTATATTGGACTTTGGATTGGCTTTGGAACTCTGATGTCTGTAGAACTTTGTAGCTATACCTGATCAGAGAACTCTGATCTCTGTAGCTTTACCTTGGATGGTAATTATGCCAGGTTTTCCTTTTAAAAGTTTGTAAAAGTGTAGTTCATAATTTTAGAAACCTAGTTCGCATAAGTCGCAGAAAAGTGTTTGGATTTCTGTCATTGAAATAAATACAGATCTTAATGAATTGAGAGGGTTTTTTCTGTTGGTGTGACTTATACAGCTTATACTTAAAACCAGATTATCTGAAATTGTGCAGAAATTACGCTTTTAAGATTGTAACAAATACTGGAAGTATCGGACAGTTTGAATAGAAGCTGACAAGCAGTGGTTCTAGGATGACTATATAGAATGGAGGATAGAGTGCCTCTACCTTTAAGCATTTCATAGAAGAGGGAATTTAGGCAGGTGCTGCTTTTTAGCCCTTCTATGCTATGTAGCTTAGCATAGAAGGGTTAAAAAGCAGCACCTGCCTATATTCCCTCTTCTATGCAATATTTAAAAATATATATGGTCCATTTTGATGGTCATCCTGAATGTGTCCCAACCTTTAAGAGCCTAGGGACCACTGAAGCAGAAATTGAATTAGTTGTGGATCCAGGCAATCCCCAACGCTCCTAAACACAAGTACAATTAAATGCATAATAATTAGAGATTATTATTAAATTTATTATGGATAGAGAAGTTTTGTAGAAAGCTACCTTTGTTGCCAGCTGTGGGTAGTCAGTACTCTGTCCTATCTGGTAATCTGTAGGGAAGTGAGCATTTCCCCATAGATTGCTAGAGAAGACAGAGAACGGACCACTCACAGCCAATGCAGGAAATGAGCCACCGTATTTTTCGGCTTATAAGATGCACCTAACCATAAGATGCACCAAAGTTTAGAGGAGCAAAATAAGAAAAAAATATTCTGAACCAAATGGTGTATTACTATATTTAACAAAATATAGCAGAATAATATTACAACCATGTAAAGTCAACAGTGGTATTAAGAACCATCATCACTGTCATTAAAAAATGAGGGAAAACTTTAAGGTTCAAGCACTTTTCTAATTTTCTGGAAACCCCAAGAACTCATCACTAGTGTCAGTTATTTGTGAATTTTGCACAAATCTCATTGCACATGAGCAGACACCAACATTTTGCATAAATCTCACTTGCAAATGGTCCAGGGAGGCAGGTAAGTTTGGGGAAGTTTCTTTTGGAGGTTGGGGGATCCAGGTAGGTAGGGAAGGGGAGGGGATCTAGGTAGAAAGGGAAGGGTGAAGTGTTTCTTTTGGGGGGTGGGAGGATCCAGGCAGGCAGGTAAGCTGAGAGGGAGACAGGTAAGTGGAGAGGGAGATAGGCAGGCAGGGATGAATAGGATTACAGCACTAAGGACCAGATCCTGTTCAAGTCTGGAAAAGCATGCTTAGCCTTGCAGCCCTAGGATCCAGATCCTGTACATGCATAATCAATTGCAAGCCACCTCCACCCCTGTAACAGATGCATAGGATGGCAGCCCTAGGAACCAGATCCTGTGCATGCATGCTCAATTGCAAGCCTCCTCCACCTTGGAAAGGATGCATGGGATTGCAGCAGCAGGGACCTCTCTCCTGGGCTGCTTCCTTCTCCCCTTCTTCCCACTAGTGCCCCCTTGTTTTTGCCTGCCTGCCTCCATGCTCTGCTATTCCTTTGATCGTCTGGGCTCCGTTTCCTTGGGGGAGCCAATGTCCCCAGCTTGCCCTTGGCTTCCTATAGGCTTGCCTTGCCGGGGGGGAGGGGGGGGCTGAGCACAGCTGCAGAAGATGCTCCAGGAATGGCCTCTTCACTCCATAAGACACACAGATATTTCCACCTCCTACAAGGGGGAAAAAGTGTGTCTTATAAGGAAAAATATGGTATTTCATTTTCCTCTGAAAATTGATTTGTGAATTTTTGTTGAAAAGTGGTATATAAATACTATTGATTGATTGATCGAAGGTTCTGAGTGTTTGAAGACAACTTCTCAGGGTCTTGCCGACCGCTTCTGGTTCCTGGATCAGACATTGGGATGCTGTAGAGTGGGGATCTCCAAAAATTTTGGCTAAAGGGCTACATCAAACATCTGGCACAGTGTCAAGGGTTGGAAAAATACAAAAGATCCAATAACTAGGCTCAAATTTCCAGGATTTCTGCAAACACCAACACACAGCACAGAAATAAAATTCATTGTTAAATGGACCCCCTTTCCCCCACAGCACCGTTGACGCTCCAGTTGAGTTTGGTCAACTGGATTACAGGTTCTTAGTGGACTAGAGGCTAGCCATGTGTCAGAGGCTCATCACACCCCCAAGCAGAGGTTTGGAGATCTCTTCTGTAGAGAAAATGATGTTGATTCTCTGGGGACTGAGACTGCCTAATCTCTGCTAAACACATAAATTATCCACTTCCCTATGTAAGTCAGCATTCCCCAAAACTGAAATTCTCACTTATTAAATAACCACTCGTTGTGATTTTGGCACAGCCTGGAACGTAAATCACAGCACCTACCTTTAAGCAAGAATTGTATAATCTTTTTTGTTAAAATTAGAGAATGATGCAGAAAACAACAGATGAAGTGGGCATTGTTTGGGATGACAACCAGGCAGGGTGAAGTAGCAGCAGCTATGGGCTTTAAGCACTGAAGGGGCACCAGTGAAAGACTGAACAGGCAGGCTGGACATGTCTGAGGCACTGGATGCATGAAAATAAAATTGGCCTATGCTCCTGAATATTTCAGGTTCTAGAAACCACCTCAAGCAATAGGGAAAGACCTGATTATCCTTAATGTAGCAGAGGCTCAATGAGCACCTGTTGGAGATGCTCTAGAAGGATTTCCTGCTACAGGCAGGTGGCTGGACTAGATGACCTACCTGGTCCCTTCCAACCCTAGGAGTCTATGACTGCATTCCTAAATACACTTTCCTGGGAGTAAGATCCATTGAACACAATGGGGCTTACTTTTGAGTAGACATGATTAGGATTGTGCCCTCAGATTATATGTAAGTGAAGAGGAAGTGACCTTGCACAGGATTGATTTATGCTGGCCCAAGCCTTTCTTGTGCTTCTGGGCTGGCTCATCTTGGAATTGGGCCAGCCCAGTGATAAATAGGCTAGCCCAAGTACACTCAGGATTACAGCCATTGTCATCTTAATGAGCAGGGGATACTTGCTCAAATTAAGAAACTCCTGAATTTGAAGAATGATCTAAGACCTCAGTTCGACCTTCTGCCTCAGTATGTAGCGCTGTTAAATCATAACCTGAAGTTTGAAGCCTCTGCTTGTGTAAGCCCTGTATTATCAAGAATATCCATTGGAGGACAGTAGAACACAGCAAATCAAGACTGACTACATATTGATGTTAGAATCATTTAAATATGACAAAAATGTTTTTCCAGCATAGCAAGATCGGGTATTAGCCTCAATAGTTTATATAAATTCTGTCCATTTAATATAGTCTGCCAGCTACATTTTACCCTTTTCTGATTTGATTTGGCAGTTCTTCACATTTCTTCTGAACAGCTATAGGCCACCATTTTTAGTTTCCTTTATTACTCATTTTGCTCTCCAGAGTGTTTTTCAAAGGGTTCAGTCCATGTTCCATCCCAAGTTCCCAACTGAAAGCTGCTTAGCTTTAAAAAATATGAAAGCAGCATGTGTCAACAGACATTCTCTGGAGCCCAGCTGTGCTGCTTTTGCAAGGTGGATCTCCTTACTGATTTGTCTGTCAATATTTACACAACTAAGGATAATATTCTGGATTTTGTACATTTCCTATTCAGAAAAGAGCATATAGCAAAACTGAACATGGCTTTGCATGCAAATGAAGTTCAGGAACCTGTTTTGTACTGGATCAGGCTTATGAGCCATAGTCCATATGAACTGACAGTCACACTCTAGGGACTGATTTTTAACCTTTTTCATCTCATGGCACACTCTCAGTTCTTTTTACTGACAAGACACAATGTGCTGTTAAAATTCCCAAGTTTTCCTGTTAATAAATGTCCCTCCCCAAATTCCCACAGCACACCTGAAGACTCTCCATGGAAAATCACAGCTCTAGGGTTTTAGAAACTGATCTTTCTCAGGCCTTTATTGATGCCAGGCATTGAAAACAACCTTCTGCTTGCAGCTGAGCTACATGTTCTACAAATGAGCTATCGCCACTTTCTGTTGCCTGTAAATGACTATGGCTCCTCATATCCGTGGATCCCATATCTATGGATTCACTTATCCATGGATCAGGTTCAGGGCCCCTATCACATGCATCCCTGCTCTCACCCCCTCTGGAGGTGAGGCCTCTGAGTCAACAGAGGCCAAGGATGTCCTGGAAGGCTTCCTCATGACTTCTAATTCTTTTTAAGGCATTAAAATCCAGTTTCTCCATGAAATAAGAAGTCACTTCTTTTTAGCTTTAGTCTTTTTAGCAGTTTGAGCTTGGGAGGTGGGGCTGGACCTTCTCAGCTTCGGACTAATCTTCTACCACCCCTTCTGGAGGTGAGGGCATCTGAGCTCTGCTTACCTCCAGAGGTGGGGATGGCCCTTTGGAACCACAGAGATAGGTGGTTGCTCATATCCAATGTTTCAGGAGAGGGGCTCCAGAATAGAACCGCTGAAGATGAGAGCATTCTCAGGACTCCTGGCCTGTATAGGACATGACTTGTATCATATGTTTTAAGAACCCCAGTCACTGCTTAAAAGCTTATGCATGGACCCTATACTGCATGGGAAGATGGTAATAAATAGCATATAATTTTTTCGTTAAGCCGAATATCACCACCTTTTAGTTTCCCTTTATGTGGAAATGACTGCATAATTGTGGTTACATTGAGCTTAGCAGGGGATTAAAATCTAGTCTGTTTTATAAATTGTAGGAGGCTTCTTCTTGACTCTAGTAATCATTTTTTTATTTTCTATTGTCACTGAGAAATCAAGCTTTCTCGAATGAATATGTCAAGACACATTTAACGTTAAATATATTGAATTGCTTCATACCAAACTGAAGCAGTCCTCTTCTCCTTTCCCATTTCTTATTGTCTTCTATAACATTTTTCTGAGGTTCAGTGTATCAGATTTTCAGTAAATTCAAAACACAATAGCAAAGATATCCAAACACATTATTCCTTATTCATACTGGTGTGTATGTACATATTGATTGAATAAATTGATTTCTTCATTGTGTACATAATGGTATTCAGACTTCAATTAGTTTTTCCTCTTTCTACTTTCACGTTGTTATCACTAGGCACATTTTTACAAACAAACTCTCTTGATTGAGGGCCCAATTCTGTCCAATTTTCCAAGACTGGTGCCGTTTGCCAGTGGGCTGTGCATTGCATCCTGCACTGAAGGGGCTGTCACTGGGGCCTTCTCAGAGTATGGGAGAATGTGTTCCTTTTTCACAGGACTGCACTATGACAACACAAGAACTGGAAAGTTGGTTAGGATTGGGGCCTTGAAATACATTGAATTAAATTTGAATTAACAACTTATGATATGTCCATTTGGTCCCGTAGACAGTGATCATTATTATCTATGTTCAGATCAGAAACTGCCAGCTTTATCACATTACCGCTGTCTGACAAACTTGAAAGGAAATTAACGTATTGAAAGGAAATTAACAAATTAAGTTGTTTTTATTGTTTTTTACTGTTTTTAACAAATATTTTTAATCTGCTTGTTTTTATTTAATTTAATTGTATTTTAATTATATTTTAATGGTGTTTTAATCTTTATTTATATGCTGTTTTAATGATGTTTTATTCCTATTGTCAGCCGCCTTGGGCTCCCCCTTGCGGGGGAGGAAAGGCGGGATATAAATTGATTAAATAAATAAATAAATAAATAAATAAATAAATAACGCAACTAAGGATGAAATCCAAAGCAATTTAATTCCAAGAAGGCTGTCATGTCTACTCAGAAGTAAGCCTCATTGTGTTCAAAGAGGCTTACTCCCAGGAAAGTGTCTTTAGAATTGTAGCCCAAGCAGACTTCATAGATCTCCCCTTCCAGCAGGGATCCCCAGTCCAAAGGGCATAAATTGGGACCTGACTATGAACCCACAATCCTAAACATGTCTACTCTGAAGTAAGCCTCATTGTTTTCAATTGGGGCTTACTCCCAGGAAAGTGTCTTTAGGATTTCAGCCTCCTAAAGTGTCTTTAGGATTGTGTCTTTAGGATTGCAGCCTAAGTGGACTTCAAAGTATCATGCACATTGAATGCATGTTTTGAATTCAATTCCAGTGTTTTGTCATCATTTTTACATTCAGTTCATATTTTTATATGAATATTTTTTGGGTTGTAGAACCAATCGTCTGAGCTTCTATTGTTTCCTATAGGAAAATCCACTTCACTTAAAGAGCATTTCACTTAAAGAGCATGCCTCTGGACCGAATTAAGCTCTTTATGTGAGGCACCACTGTAGTTGCATCATTGGCCTTTGTGATTGCCCTGGGCTTTGGATGATATTATATAAATAATTTCAACCAGCAGCTTGAGCTAATAATTTTTTTCTAAAAATTGCTTTATAGCTTCTCTTCCCAATCCTGGAACAGCGATTTATACATGGGAAGAGAAGGCCTTTTGCAACCTTTTGGAATTGTGCAAAAGCCTCTATAGGTAAACGTTCCACATCATCCAACATTGAGTGGCATATATAGGGTATGTGCATTTCCTGTTTGGGAAGTAATTTTGAGAACATCTTTTTATCCTCTTTCTCTAGCTGACAATCGGTTTCATCAAGCTTGACAATACTTGCCATTTGTTTGTAGGAGGATGTGCATGGATAGCTGGAACAGGACTGGGCTTTCCTATCTAGATTTTGCAGAGGGAAGCCACACGCTGAGATAGAGACTTTCTTAAGGCTACTTAGTGGTTTCACATCTTGTTTAGGTAATTCCACCCACATATATGCTGCTTTATATCAGAAGAAAAGATAGTTCCTGCCCTGAAGAATTTATAATCTGAACACTGGGGGAAAGTAGAGGCAGGGAAGAATAATGAAGGCAAACTAGCTAGATAAACAAGGATCTGATCTAGACCCCTCAAATTAAATACTATACAGGGTGATCAATAAGTATCAAGACTGCTGCCATAGTAAAGGAGCAGAATGAAGCCACTTGGCACAGATTGACCTTGACCCCAACCATGCATGCACACTAAGTTTTAACATCCCAGCTCACTTCCTCTCTTTATAGGAATGCTTGGAAGGAATGTGGGTAGTGTGTGGTCGTCACATTGAGTCCAACTGAGAAAGTTGAGCAGAGAATCTTTATCAAATTTTGCCAAAAGCTTGACGATACCTGCGCAGAGACCTATGCAAAGTTGCAGAGAGTGTATGGAAAGGAGAGTATGAGCCGCACATGAGTGTATGAGTGAGTCAGACATTTCCAAGATGGCTGACAAAATGTTGACAGTGACAAACGTTCTGGAAGACCCGCCATCAGCAGAACTGGGAAAAACATCACAGATGTACGTGCATCTTTGAGGGGAAATTGTCGAATCACCATCTGTGAGTTATCGGAGGATGTGCAGATTAGTTATGGTTTCATTCAGTCCATTCTCACTGAAGATTTGGGTATGAGGTGTGTGTCTGCCAAGTTTGTGCCAAAACTGCTTTCAGCTGACCAAAAAGAAACTTGGGTTTCAGGTGCACAAGATCTCCTTGATTGTGTCGAGAATGATGAAATTTTTTTGAAAGCAGTCATAAAGGGTGATGAATCGTGGGTCTATGGCTCTGACCCCAAAGTCAAGGCTGAGTCTTTGCAGTGGAAGACCCCAGCCTCTCCAAGACTGAAGAAAGCATGAATGAGTTGAAGCAATGTGAAGACCATTTTCTTCAACTACAAGGAGATTGTTCATCATGAGTATGCTCTGTGTGGTCAGACAGTAAACAAGGAGTACTATTATGATGTGTTGTGACGTTTGCAGGATGCTATTCGTTGGAAAAGGCCAGAATTGCATGCATCCGGTGAGTGGCAATCGCACCATGACAATGCACCTGCCCATTCAGTGCAGTTTTTTTGCCAGGCACAATATCCCTTAGATCTGATAGCTACTGTATTCCCCAGATCTTGCCCCTCGCAACTTTTTCCTCTTTCCAAAAATCAAATCCCACTTGAAAGGATGAAGATTTCAGGACATTGAGGAAATCCAAGTGAATGCGATGACGCAGCTGCTGATTATTCCAGAAAACAAGTTCCAGGAATGCTTCCATCAATGGAAACAGCGCTGGATTAAGTGTGTGGCTTCCGAAGAGGACTACTTTGAAGGAGATTAAATGCCAGATTAAATGCCATATTGTTATGTGTTGTAGTTTTCGTTTTAAAGCACCAGTCCTGATACTTATTTATCACACCTCATATTTACTTAAATGTAGCGTTTCCCCTTTTCAGCCAAATTTAGTCTCCAGAATCAGGGTGTACATTAGATTTGATGGTTAATTAGGCTTGAGTAAACGTGGTATTTTTATTATACGTATAAGGTGCGCATTAGATTCAATGGTGCATTAAATTCAAGTGAATATGGTATTATATAAATCACAGTGGTGTGCCTAAGGGGAATAGTGTCTCTGTAGACACTGCAGATCTCTTGACCCTGGCTATTTCTTGTCCTCTTGTCCCTGGGTTCCTGAGTCACAACAGAACAATCCTATGCATGTTTATGCAAAAGTCCCCTATTCTAGGGTTGCAGTAATTCTCTTCCAGGGCACAGGACCCCCTGTCAAACTTGCCAGCATGTGAATTCAATCCCCCCAAACCAGGACAGTCCTGGATTTTGGGGGTACAACCCTACACGGTTCCCAGTGGAGCTTTCGCCATTGATTTCAGCCAGTAGTGGGCCTGGCCTGGCCCAAGAACCGGTTCTCCGGAAGTGGGCGGGACCAGGGGCGGGGCTGGGGCCAGGGGGCAGGGCCAGGGAGGTTTTTAATTTAAAAATAAAAAAATTAAAAAATAAAATTACTTACTTCAGAGTAGACCTGCATAGGATGGGGCTCTGAGGCTGCAGTCCTCTCCACACTGGCCTGGGAGTAAGTCCCATTGACTATACTGGGACTTACTTCAGAGTAGACCTGCATAGGATGGGGCTCTGAGGCTGCAGTCCTCTCCATGCGGATCCCTCTCGGCCTCCCTGGGAAGCCAGATTCTTCTCAGCGGATGCTTCTCAGCCTCCCCTGCTGGAAGGCTGGGAGAGCACCGAACCAGTCCGCATGGTTCTGGGGTCCCCCTGCCGCTGGCGAGCCGGCAGCGGCAGGGGGATTGGAAGATCAGGTCCCTCAGAACTGGAGGGAACCCCCTTGTGCCCACCATAGATTTCAGCCTAAGTGATCTCCTGGCAGAGCAGCCAAATCTTTCCAGTTGATCTGGTCGGGAAAGGCTGCTTTTGGCAGGTGAATTGTGATTCTGTACCCTTTTCCAGGTGCTGTGGCCTGCAGGAATCTAGTTTTGAATGCATGTCTTGCTGCTTCCCTGTTTGGGATTCCTTTTAGTTAGCCAGTCCTGTGGAAAGAATTATTGGACGAGTGAAGTGGACCACATCAGTACTTGAGAGAGGGAATTATATTATCTGGCTAGAGAACCGCAATAGTTCATGCTCTGCTGAAGAAACCATCTCTAGACACCACTGTATTTGATAATTACTGTGGAGCTTCTGAAGGTAAAACTGGGTCTAGAGAAGTAGGACTTTTTCTTTTTCTGCTTACTAAATCCTCTCCCCCCAATACCAGATGATCAGGGGAACGTGTTGAATATGAACAGTAGAAATTGGAGACTTCCCTTGTGGGAGCAGAAGTCATTTTAGCCAATGCAAGTAGCATTTTCTGCTATACAATATAATCCTAAGCATGTCTACTCAGAAGTAAGTCTCATTGTGTTCAGTAGGACTTACTCCCAGGAAAGTGTGGTTAGGATTGCAGCCGAAGTCTTTAACAGGATTTCGGCTGCAATCCTAAACACACTTTCCTGGGAGTAGGCACCATTAAATACAATAGGACTTACTTCTGAGTAGACATATTTAGGATTGCGCTGTTCTTGATGTTAACAAATACTGAACCTAAATCAACATTCTTGTAATGAAGTGATAGCAGAATTCCTTGCATTTCAGTGTATGTACTGCACCTTTTATTGATAACTCCAAGCGTCCAGTCTTTGTAGAGGTTATCGTTCTTTTCTTCTGTCACATAAATTGTTGCTTTGAAAGCATAATGACTGCAGCTACTATAAGCACTCCCTCTCTGTAGGTGCTCTTACTATCATTTGTGCAGTAACTGCACTTTCTTTTTATATACAAGGCACCAAATACAACAGATTGTCAGAGCTTTTTGAACTCACAGATGGGGATTGACTTGGCTTTTAAATGAGTTGTAAATTGCTGGAGGCCAATTCAAAGGGCCTCCATATACAACAACAACTAAAATGTCTCTGTGCCAACTATCAAAATTAGGATTTGCTATCACAAATTCTAATTTATGCCAAGAATATGGCTACTTTGGCCATACATCACACAAGCAAAAATCCCTTGAACTTAATGATAAATTGATTTATGAATTTCCCTCACCCTCATTTTAAAAAAAAAAAATTTAGCCCTTTCCTTTGTGTCATGTCTTTTCTTCCCCTCTTTCCAAAGATTTTGTGATATATAAGTATGACTTGCGGGTACATTAGATTGATCAGAAGTGACACTTTGTCACCTGTGAAAGGTGAGGGATATAAGCAGTGTCAAATTTTGTCTAGCTACTGGCTAACAAGTTGCAGGATAATTGGCAGGAGTCTGCTCACATTTGACTAGGTTTTGGGGTCACAACCTATATATGATCCACAAAGACTATACCTGATCACAAAGAATTAGTACCAGATGGTTGAGTCCAGGTTTTTAATATCTACATTAGCAGCAAACAACAGAAAACCAAATCTTTGCAAAGTATTCACAAGCATTTTAGCAGGCAGAATATCACACTTTCCCTATCATTATGAAGGTCATGGTATCTTGGACCAGTTGATCCCTCACATGAAACCAGATCAGGGAATTTAGAGTACAGTATTGGATGCTTCATACCAATAGGGCTGGCAACTCAGATAGACTTAGGGCCCAATCCAGAAGTGCACTTGGGTTACCCTATCTATCACTGGGTTGACCCAACTGCAACTCTGGAAAAGGCTTGAGGCAGCCTAAAGCAACATACACTGCCCCAAGACAGGTGGATCTGGGCTGCCCTAGCTGGGCCAGGAGAGGCTTGTTGAGGGCATATTTAGCATTGCCAAGGGCAAAGCAGTTTCTCTGTATCCAGAACCTGATTCCAGGGCAGAAATGACTTGGGTTGCAGAGTTGACATCTATGGCTTTCTGTCTTTAGGATGCTGCAGATAATCTGATCCCCAGCTTTGAGTCGATAAAGGATTGTTCAGAGGGAGGTCGGATAGATGGTCTTGTGCTTCTTCTCCAGGGTGATGTTCCCACAATTTTTGAAATAGGATCTTCTACAGAGGTTGCAGTCCATCATGAGTAGTATTGATTTAATACATGTGTCCCAATTATAATGTTCAAGCTTTCTCATGTGTACCTTAACTATATACTGACTACACAAGTATACTGATAGCTTGCTGTTTTTGTAGCTGATGTGTATTTTGTCTGTTGATGAAGATAATCAAGGATATGTTTTTTGCAAAGGAAGACCTGAAACTGAAATCTTGCTGCAGTTTCTAGGCTGGACAGCTGCTATTGACCATGCCCCAATGGCAGGCTGAGAACACCATTTCCCAAGACATGATGTGCAGTTTGATTCTTTGCAGCTGAAGGCAGCAGAAACAAATAAGAAGTATGGTAAATTCTCAATTATTTCTAGTTTGAACTCAACTGAGAATGGGTAGAGCTGTACTTTTACCCCCAAATTCAGAGTAAGTACGGGAGCACGTTAAGAGACTTTACATTTACACCCATTGTTACTGCATTACCTAGTGAAAACCTATGGGAAATTCATATTGGAATCCAGAGTAAGTTATTCTTACACCGGAACAAGGACTCCTCATAGTTACTCTGGATTTTGCCCATAGTCTTTATACCTTTCTCATTGCATGGCACACCATTATTTTTTTTACCATTGACAAGGCACACCATGCTGTTCAAATCCCCAAGTTTTCCTACTAATAAATGTGACTGCCCAAATTCCCGTGGCACACTTGAGGACTTTCCATGGCACTCCAGTGTGCCGCGGCACACTGGTTGAAAATCACTGCTTTATACTATAAAGAAAGTTTGTGTTATCTTATTTTTTCTTTATTTACATCTGTATAATTGGGGATGAAAAGAATTGTAGCTGGCACACCTTGCATTTAACCTTTCCCCTCACAACTTTCTGGAGAAAAAATGAATAAAGGGCCAAAGCCTATTTGCTCTGGAAGGAAATTTTTTTCATTATCATTACCTTCCTGAATTTTTTGTCAGGACTGCAGCGCACAATGTTAATTTCACCTCTTTTTCCACTCTCATTCTAGGTCAGAGTATCTCCCTCTCTTCCTGTCTTCCTTCTAGCTCCCATTTTCTAGAAAAATAAATATGGAGTTATAATAATGCATTTCACATCTTGTGTACGACCCTTTCAAGTGGTGGTTCTTAGCTGTGGTCTGTGGAAAACATTCATGTGATTTGTGAAACCTCAGCAGAAACCAAGACAATTTGAATCCACTTGTTTTACAAACTCTGACCAACAGTGAATTAAATGTAGAACTGGAATATCTGTAAAGATCTCATTTAAAAACTTACTTAAGAGTGGCTTGTAAATTCTTTACTAACAGACCAACAAAGCTATATATCTTAAAGAAGATGTCAAAATTGGTGTATTTTGTAGGTGATTTTTAAGGCATAAGAACTGTTTTTATTACTATATGTTTACTGAGTTTCCATTGAAAACAAGAAGGTTGTATTTTAAACCTCTAATACATTAAAATCCTGATTAAGATTCTTCCCACATTTGTTATCTTCATCTGATAGCTGCAGATGACTTGAGACCTGTGTTAGGTAAAATCCATGAGACCTGAAAACATTTAAGGAGAGTGTAGTTCATATACATGGAATATATAATTAATTACAATTCATTCATATCTTCTTATATATAAAAAAGGCATCTTCATCATCATCACTGACTCATCAACACCCAGCCAAAACCGCTGGGCCTATAGGCGTGAAATTTGATGAGGGTGTTCCTTCCATGATGGAGGGATCCACTAAGAACCAGTTTCCAGAAATTCCAACCAGAAGGGGGTGAAAAGGGGCGCAATGTGTTTTATAAAACTAATCTTCATCGTCATTACTGACTCATCAACGCCCTGCAAAAACCGCCAGGCCTAGAGGTGTGAAATTTGAGGAGGGTTTTCCATCTGTGATGGAGGGAGTCACTAAGAACCAATTTTGGGAAATTCCAACCGGAAGGGGTGACATGGGGTGCAACGTGTTTTATTCCCTATACTTTGCATTGAACACTCAGTCATTGATGCCCCAACCCCTCATGCTCTGCCCCAACCCCTGGACCTAGAAGTGTGAAATTTGAGGAGGGTGTTCCTTACGTCACATCTAACCCACCAAGAACGGATATGGAGAAATTTAACTCTTAAGGGGCTGAAAAGGGGTGTGACGTATTTTTGTTCTTAACATGGAAGACTATCCAACATCCATCTGATTTGGTGCTCAGTGCCAGGTGCACTGGGGGGGGATGTTGTTGGGAGGGAAGGGTTGCACTGGGGAGGATGTTGCACATGAGAGGCTGTTGCGCATGTGGAGGTGATGCACATAGAGAGGTGACGTGCATGCACGGATGCTGCACATTGGCAAATGATGCGCATAGGGGACTGATGCACATGGGGGTGGATACGCATGAGGGGATTTGCGTATGAGAGGTGAAAAGCATGGGGGATGATGCGCATGGAGGGATGTTGCGCATGGGGATTGATGCACATGGGGGTTGATGCACATGCATAGATGTTGCGCATGGGGGATGTTGCGCATGGTCGTTTGTGAGCATGGTGGGTTGATGTGCATCAGCCATGGGGGACCGATATGAATGAGGGGTGATGCACATTGCGGAGGTGATGCACATGGAGCATTGTAGTGCATGGAAGGATCTTGCGCATGTGGAGATGTTGAGCATGGGGGTTTGATGCACATGTGGAGATGTTGCGCATGTGGGTTCATGTGCATGGGGGTTTGATGCGCATGGGGGAATGTTGCTCATAGGGGTGTGATGTGCATGGGGGACAGATGAGCATGAGGGATGGATGCACATGGCCGGATGATGCGCATGGCCAGATGATGCGCATGGGGGTGGATAAACAAGGGGAATGTTAAGCATCGGGGATGTTGTGCATGGGACGTTGTTGCACATGGGGGGTTTATGAGAATGGTGGGTTGATGTGCGTGGGGGGTTGATGTGCATGGGGGGTTGATACTCAGTGGGGGGATGGCATATGGGGGAATTTTACTCCCGCAATGTGGGTACATTTTTGCTAGTCTTTAATAAACTTGGGCTGCAGTCCTAATCCTCAGTTAGGCTAGCACAGGACCCAACATATATCTCATGCTGGCCTTGGGATGTCACAAAAGTGCCAAAAAAGTGCCAAACGTGCACCATTCCTGGGGGTGATAGACCAGTACACAGACATGTGCCTGCCTCTCCACACCACCATTGTGTGCTCCAGTGATACAAAGGGCTATGCTGGCAGTAGCATAGCGTAGCTACTGGCAGGGACTCTCATGCCAGACAGACCTTTGTTGAGGAGCCAGACTAAACCTGTCCAAAGTCCCACTGAACGTGGGTTGTCTGGAAAAGGAAAACTCCCACCTCAAACCTCCACTGCCTTGTGGCTATACCCATCTTTGGGATAGGCTTCAGGAGCCAACCTCGAGGCAAAATCCAGAGTCAGAGTCCCGGAAGTAGTTAATGACTGTGTTCAATCATGTTCTGGTAACTCCTGCAGCGCAGCTGAAACCAGTGGTATTGGCTCTGCCATTCCATTGGACTATTTCAGTGGTGTGGAGAGGGGGGATTTGCTGCTTGGGTAACAGTCTATCCTCCATATTAATCTACCCAGGCCATCGTGCTCTGGAGAGGACACTCAGAGCACAATACCATAGTCTTTTGAGACTGAAGGATGCCAATGAATGGCACAAAAGATGGTGGAGCAGGTGAAGGCCCTGGCTTCCCTGACCACATATCCCGGTAGTCTGTAATTAGATCATGATCTGAATCGGTTCCAGCATGGATCTGCCCCTGTGAATGTCAAATATTAACATGATGTTTGACATGCGTGTTGGGAAATAAAAGAAATGGGGTCTAATTAGATTCAAAAAACCAAAATGCATTTGAATTTTCACTTTAAAGTCTGACCATGCAAACTTCTCTATTTCAACCAAAAAAGTTAAACATTTCTTACTTTTGAAGTTTATAGAATCCTATGAGGTTACATTAAAACTAGTCTATCAGTTTTGGTGGCATTTTCTTTTTTTGGCTCAATATACCTGAAATCAGTTTGACAGGACTATCCGATAAAATCACATCATCTCAGCGATATTAAAAGCTTAGAGCATTATATTTCTCCAGCTGCTACTTCCAGATAGCAGGAAACTGATTAGCTAAGCTCTCCTTTGATTTTTCTCTTACCTTATCTGGATCCTGTGATGGATATTTGGTCTATTTGCATAGTTCATATTGTAGAACCTAAATGTGACTTTTCCAGTTACTATTTATAAACATTTTTTTCCTGCTTTTTCAGTATCTAGCGTTTCAACCACAAAATTGTGATTAGATTCTAAAACTATTTGAGATGAAGAGATTAAAAATGAAAGTGTCCCCTGACATTTTAAAAATATTTCTGATCTATTTTTATAAATTGGAAGAGAAGAGAAGCTGCACAGGCCAGGCATACAAAACTATCACCGTTAATTTCTTCTTGAGTGCAGTGTACCGGTCTACTTACTGGTAATCTGTTGACAGTCATTCTTCAATAGTAACTTCAAGATTCATCAGAACCACACAAAAATTTATGTGTTCTTATATTCACAGCTACACCTATTGTTCTACAAAAACTAAAATGCAGAAGAACTGAAAACAGTGAATGTGAAAAGTTATACCCCATTGAGACTCAAGAATTGGACCAGTGGTGAGCTCCAGCAGGTTCGCACCTACTCTATAGAACCAGTTGTTGACAAGAAATAGGACATATAAAATTTAAAAATAGCCATTTAAAAGTGGCTGTCAGATGGGCATTGAACTGGTTGTTAATTTCTTTGACTCCCATAATTGAATAGGACCTCTGATGGCATAGGCCAAGGGTCTCTGATCCCTGGCCCAAGGGCTAACTGTGGGAAGCATCAATCCAGCCCATGGCCAGTTTCTCCTCCCCTGTGAACTTCTGGTCTGCTTGACTATGGTCAGATCTGTGCTCTCGTCACGTATGGAGGGTGTTCCAATGACTATTATGTAGACTTCTTGGTCCTCAGAAATTGGTGTTTTAGATAAGGTGTTTTTATGCTGGGCATTTCTTGTTAAGCAAGAACCACAATCTTTCCGGTGCAATATGAAAAGGCTTACTTCTTAATTGAAAAGTTATCTGATAAAAAAGTTTTTAGGGCTACATAAATCAATTCAATATTATAGGAAGTATTGTGTTTAGACTGAGTAATTTTCCTACAGTGTTTTTGTGATAAAGTAGATAAACTTTGACTTGGCTAATATGACAAACTAAACACATTATATCTATGACCACACCTGTTTATCATGGCAAGCAGTAAACCTGTCACAGAAAGATTTATTTTCTTGTTTATGCCAAAAAAGGCTTAGAGCACAATGCTAACCATGTCTACTCAAAAGTAAGCCCCATTGTGTTCAATGGATCTTACTCCCAGGAAAGTGTCTTGAGGATTGCAGCCATCGTCATAGGCGCACCTGGTGCTCTCTTAGTCTTAGCACTTATGATAAAGAAATAATGTGCTTGTATGAGCTCCTGAAGTCAAACAAAAAGGTGCACAAAAGGAAAAGGAATTTCACAAAAGCTCAGCCTTGTCCAAGAGATCATTTCAGCAAGCAAAATACTGGATGAGTCCTCATATTTATTTTAAAGCATTTTAAAACATGCTTCATTTCCTCTCATTTTTGAGGGCTATGAGTGGTGGCTTACAATGGCTGTGTGGAGTAGCCCTGGTATCCTTGGTGGTGATTTAACATGGAGGGGGTAGTGACTTGGCTATCAGTCTCCATCGCCATTAGACTCTACTAGTTCTTTCTATAACAGGAAAATGTAAGCTAAATTATAATATCACAGACATTCTTGAATTTTAATTTTTCTTGAGTTCCTGTTTTGTCATAGATATGTTGTTACGTACATCGGTACACATAAGAATTGTTTTCAAAATGAGATACCTAAACATATATGCCTTTAAAAGCATAGAACGTTTCATCTAGTTGTCACTTTCCTTTCCCAAGTAACTGGATTTGCACATTTCCTACATTAGTACAAGACCTCCAGGAAATACCATCTCATCCAAAGTAGATCATCTTCAAAGAGTACCAGGTTTCTCTGAAATGTAGTTTTGCCAAGTGTGTCATTTACATTTTTATCTTTTCAGGCACAAAGTAATACTGGCAAGTCAAGAGGCATTTGCATCTAGCTTACTGCAGAGAAAGTGATGAACACCCCTCACTTTGACTGTTTTCAGTAACTTTGTGCAAAAATGAGTAAGCATTTTTCTGCTGCCGAGGAAGCAAATGTCTTTTATGAAGCAACCAATCATTCCAGTCAGCTCGAAGCTTCTGAAGAAATAGTTCTGGAAGAACTGAGGTAGGCCTAATGACAACCGCCAGTTTCAGGACTTTTTAAAGTCTTTATGGTGCTCTGAGTAGTGCTAGAATCTGTGTGTGTGAGAGAATATTTATTATAAGCCCTCACCTATCCTTTTTAGAAGATTACAGAGGAGAACTTGATTAAAACCGATGAGAATTGGCAATTGAGGGCAAT
Source organism: Cryptoblepharus egeriae (assembly GCA_030015325.1). Taxonomy (NCBI): domain Eukaryota; kingdom Metazoa; phylum Chordata; class Lepidosauria; order Squamata; family Scincidae; genus Cryptoblepharus; species Cryptoblepharus egeriae. Next base: position 37,124,627 of record JAREYC010000004.1, on the reverse strand, counting down.
CGAGTCACCATCCTACAGGGGGGCGATCTGCCCTGTGCCAGTGCAGGGTGTAGTGTGTCACCCCTGGGACACACGCACACCCCGCTGTGATGCTGTGCATGTACTAAAGTTGGCGCATGCTCAGTGTTGCTTCTGAAGCCGACCGGCTTCAGAAGAGCACTGTGCATGCACCAACTTTGGTGCATGCACAGTCTCCTCTGAAGCCAGTCGGCTTCAGAGGAGACTTCCTCCTCTCTAAAGAGGAGCCACCGTATCCTTCTTAGAGAGGAGGAGGTCTGCCCCTCTGCACGGGCATTCTAGTGAGGCTGAATGCCCACACAGAGAGACTTGCTGCGCATGTCTGAGACATCGGACATGTGCAGTGCTTCTGTGCAGCCATTGGGCCTTGCTCCGGAGGCCATGTCTCAGACATGCACAATGCATCTTTGTGCACAGTGCCATTCCGGCCAGTTCCAAGACAGAACAACAGTTCTGGCTGCTACTCTGCCTCAGAGCTGGCTGGAATGGGGGGGCTGATGCCCGGGGTCAGCCGGAGGAGTGTGAAACTCCTCTTGTGTGTCACCACCCTGTGGCGCATCACCTGGTGCGGACCGTACCAACCGCATCACCCTGGTGACGCGGCTGGTCCTACTTGTTCAGGTGGGTGTAGGAAGCTTCATCAATAGACTGGGAGTATTGCAGTTTCATGGAGTGCCACCTGAATGTCCTGCACTGTATTGGAAGCCTTTTTGTGGCAGTGGAAGTCAGCCCTGCATATGCTGGATCAAGCCTAGATAGTATTAGGTTGTTAGGATGTTAATCATGACTGAATCCTTTTGATATCAGTGGGACTTAATCATGACTAACTACACTTAGGAAAAAACCTTGGGGTTCCTGTCCTGTGCCACAGTTGCACCACTGAAAGTGGTGCCAAAATAATTTATAATACTTTTGAGTAATGTGATGAGCAAAGGGAAGTGCAACTAAACTAGCTTATAAAGCATTAATGAAATTGATGTGGTCATTCAAGGCTAAGTTACTCATGCTTTTGAGTTCTGGACTATATCTGGAGTAATAGATGTTATGTGATTGGCAAGAAATAAACAAATGTATTTAGCAATATTTAGAACAAATATGCTATTTTTAATGTATGTATTAGGTTTTGACTCTCACTGAACATCATACTATTTGGTTGGTTATTGAATAAAATGTGTAAAAGGTTTGGTTGGTTATTGAATACAGTTTTAAAATTCTTGAGAGGCTAATAAATGCAGTACTTAAGTTGTTGACTGATTTTTGACTAATGTTCAAAATAAACCGGTTTTTGTTAAAGGGTAAACATGTCGAATTTAATCATATATAGATCAAACACACAATTTTCATGTTACTAGAACCTTATTAGCAAACTAACTTTTTGGAGATTAATGAATGTTATTGGGAATCTGATCAATAAAACTAATTAGTGTTCTGTTTAGTTTGCAAAGGCATACTTTCTCAGTGAATAATCTTGTGATTGATATCTTAATGGGTGATATTTTCATCTTTTGTTTGTGGTGAAAACAACCGTCTTCTTGCAACCTTCAGGTTTCGTAAGCTGGTTGAGCCCTCGGGAGCCAGCAGATTGAGGGCACAATTGATGATGCCATCCAGAAAGACAGCATGGGGAAGAGAAGAAAGTCTCGCTGTGAGCATCAAGTGGATCAACTTCGTTGGATCTCCAAGCTGAGCACTGGCAGGGGCCAGTCATGTTCATCCAGTCTCTGAATGAACATCTTCAATCAGTGCAGTAAATTCTGATGTTAGTGGTGAATATAACTGTTCTCTCAAAAAACAAGGGCCGAAAGTGACTATCCCTACAATCCAGAGTAACTACGGGAGCACGTAAGAGACATTACGTGCACCCGTAGTTACTGCACCATTTAGTGAAAACCTATGGGAAATTCATATTGCAATCCAGAATAAATTGTTCTTACACTGGAGAAAGGACTCCCCGTAGTTACTCTGGATTGCGCCCTATATCTTTACCTAACTGAGGGTGCAATCCTAACCACTGTTCATCAACGTATGAACAGTGCAGCTCTGTAATAAGCATTTCTTTACCTTGAGTCAGTTACTCTGTGAGTCCCCCCTCCCCTAACCGCAGAATGTAGCACATGCTCCTTTGGCACAGCTGAATCAAGTATGGAAAGTTGGGTAGGAATTGGCCTTGGACTGCTATCCCCAGTTGGTCAGAAGTGAGCCACAAGGAATTATTGAGGGAAACTACTGTAATGAATCATATATGGGGATCAGACCAAGAACATGAGGTCAGAACTGTTAAGACTATCATTAGCTAAAGGTAAAGGTGTCACCCGAAGATTATACTCTAGTCATGACTGACTCTAGGGAGTGATGCACATCCCTGTTTCTTAAGCCATAGAGCAAGTGTCATCCAAAGACACCTTTGTAGTCATATGGCCTGATGACCAAGTGCCAAAACTCACAGAACGCGGTTACTTTCCCAACATGGTGGTACCTTTTCTATCTACTTGCATTTCCATGCTCTCAAACAAGGTGCTGGCAGGAGCTGGACAAGGGAAAGGACCTCATTCTGTCTTGTAGCACTTGTGTTACAAAACATGGCCTGCCAGTCGACTGGAACAGCATCTTAATCACTGAGCCACTACAGCCCTCAAGATTGTCATTAACCAAGTCCTAATCTCGGCAGGAAGACCATATAGCTCTTTATGTTGTGGAGAGCTAGTGGCCAGCTTGGAAAGGATAATCACCCCACCCTGGCATTCTTTGCTTTCATGATAGATGTTTCATCCTATAACTGTTTGGTCCACCCAAGGGAGCTGGTTCAAGGGTCTTTCTGGTTCAAACCTACAGCTCCTGAAAACAGCAAGCCCTTGGCTATAGTGGTTTTATTTGCACTGATATTTCCCTAAATGACTACTGGAAGCAGCATTTTGAAAACGGAAATTTTTATTTTTCTATTTGATATTAATTTCCATTCTTGTAAGAACACTATCAGTAAGACCAAGCTGATTAACAGTATAGCCCCAACTGCGAAACTTGCACAACAACAAACTGCTATTGTTTTTGCACTTGCTTCTACTGTTTAGCCCAGAGGGAACTTTGTCATTCTTTTATTCTTTCCCCCTTCACCAATTTTTATGAGTAAATGCCAGCCTAGCGAAAAACCAGATGCTTGTCGTTTGACACCAGATAAAGTGCTGTACGATTAGCTGGGTTGGGATTTAAACAGCTTTCCACTAGAATTAATACTCTGGAACATTAATCTGCTGAATGCTGGATGTTTAGAAAGTTTTTGTGTTTGCATATTCTTTTGGAAAGATAGTTGTGTTTACACAGGCTTAGATTTAAAAATGTAATTTTGTGCAAAACTGATGATGTGAGTAATCAACTGATAGCAGGCAAAGATTAATGCCAAAAGAAAAATTACATATGTAGTTTTAAAGACCTATTAATATTCATAATGTTCCCGCAGTTATGCATAAAAGGCTTAGAAGTGTGGTTCTTCGTGCAATTCTAGTATTTCAAAATATACAGTCTGCTTGTTGTGAATGTGGTCAATTATGATTTTTCCTTCATTGGTTCTTCTGGCATAGCGAAAAGGTTTTAACAAGATGCCAAATAGGAAAAAGGAGAAAAGTAATCTTCTGCAGTAAAATGTATTCCATGCCCAAAAGCTCAGGCACCAGTTGATGTTATGAACCAAAATTGTGCACTTCTAGTTTTCCAAATATCAATCTGGTATCTTTCAAATATAGAAAGTAGTTCTTGTATAAACAGAAGTTTTGGCAGATCAATCCCTGGCTGTCATCTGTGTCCAGAGCTTTCAAAGCAAAGCATAGACAAAGGTGATGGCACAAGCTTGTCGGATGGCCAAAAGCAGGATGGCCTTTGCTGTGTCAGGCTAATAATTAACTATGTCTTTTGATGTTTCTTAACAATCCTTAATGGACTCGTAATTGGAAAATTCCTTGCAAGGTGGAGGTTACTCACTATCAGAGGTCACTCACTATTATCATGCCATGTAGCGAAGGAAGCATGTCTAGCAACTTCTGGTTGAGGTTTATGAGAGAGTGCATTTGACTTGACAAAGGGGCAGACAAGGGATCCTGAATTGGAAGTCAACCCTACAATCCAGAGTAACTATAGAAAGATGTAAGAGGCACGTACTCTGGATTGCTCTATGCATTCCCCATGGGTTTCCCATAGGTGGCACCGTAACTACGTTGGTGTAAAAGTTCCCGTAGTTACTCTGGATTATAGCCCAAGTGAAACATCTGGAAGTAGGCAATAGCTTGGGGTCGGAAGGCTCTTCTCTTGGGAAGACTGATGTAACCCATTATTGCTTTTAAGGTATGCTCTGCTATCCAGTGATTGACCTGTATATTTTAAATAAAGAAAACATTATATAATGTTAAGATTTAGACTTCTAAGGATCATTCTTCCAAAGGAAGCCATTCAACAAGTGGAGTCTGCACGTAATCAAATTGATAAGGGCTTATTTCACTGGCACGGTACATTCCCCTTCAAACAAATCACTCTTAGGGCACAATCCAGAAGTGCACTTGGGTTACCCTATTTATCACTGGGCTGACCCAACTGCAAGATTGGCCAACCTAGTTACTTTGGAAAAGGCTTGGGGCAGCCTCAGGCAACATAGGCTGCCCCAAGACAGATGGAGCTGGGCTGTCCTAGCTGGGCCAGCCTGGGCAGTCCAGGAGAGGCATGTTGAGAGCATATTTAGCATTTTCTAGGGCAGAGCAGTTACACAATACAGTGACACCTCATGTAAAGAATGCCTCACGTAAAGTAAGTTTCACGTAACAAAAAAAAATTTCTCTAGGATTCTGCTTCACGTAAAGAAAGTGCTTCACATAAAGAAAACATTCGTTGGCAGTTAGGGCAGACGTGCTGGCCAGCAACCTGTTTAAAAAGTGTCAGGGCTGCCTAGCGCACCTGCCCATAGTGAAAGCAACACTTCCATGCTGTTCCTCCTGTGGCCAGACATCCGCTGGGCAGAGGGAGAGAAGAGCAGTGGAGAAGAGGGAAGCAGCTCAGGGCCAGCCAGAAGGGAGCAGAGAGAGAGAGAGAGACAGAGAGAGAGAGAGAGAGAGGCTCAGGATGAAGAGAAGGAGAAAGTGGGGAGACATTTGGAAAGTGTCTTGGATTACGGAAGAAAGTGTCTTTGATTGCAGCCTCCTACCCATGTCTTCCCAGAAGTCTACCTCATTGTGTTAAATGGGTCCTACTCCCAGGAAAGTGTCTTTAGGATTGCAGCCTAAGTAGACTTCATAGAATCATGCCCATTGAATGCATGTTTTGAATTCAATTACAGTTTTTTGTCACCATTTTTACATCCAGTTAATATTTTTATATAAATATTTTTGGGGTTGTGGAACCAATCATGTGCATTTCCATTATTTCCTATGGGAAAATCTGCTTCACGTAAAGAAAGTTTCACGTAAAGGAACTTCCTCCGGAACGAATTAATTCTGTTACGTGAGGTACCACTGTATCCAGAGCCTGTTTCCACAGCAGAAATGTCCTCTTCCAGCTCCTCAGATTTATACCACCTCAGGAGCAGTAATGCATAGACCCGTAAGGGTCCATGATAAGGCAGAGTAAGAACAGCAGTGTTGACCAAAAATCTGAGTTCTTGGCTAGCCCCTGAAACCTCTGCCTCTCAACTTCGGGATATGGCAAAACTACGACAGCCCACTACCCTGGGGATACGGCAACCATTCCAAGAAGCCCCTTGTATTGGCAGTCTCATCAGGGACTCATTATAATGCAGGCACCACAGCTGTTCCTTGTTCAATGTGATCTGAGGGGGGGTCTCCTCAGGAGCAAGCCCTCCCCAGGGCTTGGTCACTGGCTTGATGCCTACTTAGAATGCTCTGGAGCAGCTAGGGCAGCCCAGGCTTCCTGACTCTCTGGATGTAGCATAACTTTCTGCTTTGGATTCAGAGTAGTTGGGCAGCCCAGCTAGGGCACTCCTCATTGCCCTAAGTTTGGATTGTGCCCTTAAGCTGCAATCCTAAACACACTTTCCTTGGAGTAAGTAAATGGGATTTACTTCTGAGTACACAGGCATAGGATTGTACTCTTATAGTATGAGTGTACATACATGCGCTACTGATCACTGATCATGATTATACATGCGCTACTGATCACTGATCATGATTATACTGGCCACTTGAATTGTGCTTTCAAAATGTTCACATATATTAATAAAAACTTCATTTATTTAAAAGATTTATATGCCCCTTTTCCTTTTAAATGGGAAGATACCCAACGCAGTTCATATTCTATCAATAAATTAACAGTAAAAACTAGCAACACAAACTCTTTAAAAAGCTCCTTGTATAAAAAACTGAGAATAAAAGCAGGGTTACAGCCTATGTTGGCTGGGGACCACTAATGACAAAAGTAAAAAGGTCTTTAGCTATGTCGGAAGCCCACCAAGAAGGAAGAATTCTCAATTCTATTGAGAGGGACTTCCAAAGTTATGGTGCTACCACAGAGAATGTCCTCTCCCTCCTTGCTGCAACATAGAGCACAATCCTAACCATGTCTACTTGGAAGTAAGCCCCATTGTGTTCAATGGGTCTTACTTCCAGGAAAGTGTCTTTAGCATTGCAGACACTTTCCTGGGAGTAAGACCCATTGAACACAATGGGGCTTACTTCCAAGTAGACATGGTTAGGATTGTGCTCTTAGCCTCTCTCAGGGGCAACACACACACAGAGGAAGCCCCTGCATGACCTCAGGGGTTTTGTCATCAAGTTTGGGAAGAGGTGGTCCTTCAGAGTTCTGTTCCTAAGCCATGAAGAGCCTTTGAAAGTCAAAACCATTCATTGTAAAGAGAATCTGAATGTCTCTGAGAGTGTTCTTTAGCTGTGTGGAAGGGTTACAGGTCATCCTATGCCTATAGTTTCTACACTGGTTCAAAAAATTTAAGTCAATGCACACCAGAAAAGTTGCACTTTGTTGCATAAATCCGCACCTACAAAATTCATCGTGAGGTTTTCCACTTGCTGAGTGCTTCCAATAAAAGAACTGAAGCAAGGACTATAAATTTATGTGAATGGAAAGTAGTCAAGCTGAAAAAAGTCATTCTTTTGTAAGTCAATAGAGTAATATCCAGGATTTAGCACGTGCAAAAGTATGATATTAAAGCTCAACAGAAATAGTCCTGGTGACCTTGAACATGGCCCTGGGAAGGTGAAAATATATTCTGTACTGTCTCGGGTGGCCTGCAGAGTCAGCAAATATACAGCCGTTGGTGAACATATCTTTTAGTTTTATAATGTACTTAGAAGCCTAATCAATAAACCTGACTTTGGGAAATACAATCCTCTTTCTTTCTTTGAAGAAAAAAAAAATACTGAAGTACATCTTCTGGAAATCTAGTTAAAAAGTAGATTTCCTGTTTTTCAAATACACTGTAGAGTGTCAATAAAAAAAGAAGCAAGATGTTTTTGTCTTGGAAAGATAAAGGGGTCATTATATTCTCCATTGTAAATGGCTGTGTTACATGCCTGCCATGCCCTGAAACTGGGTTTTGATCTGGCCTTTTGTCACCTGTTAAGAAGTGGCTCAAAGCCTGCAAAGAAGAGGCTTTGCTGTAAAGGACTGCCACAGCAGGCCTAGAGCAGATTGCTCCATTCCTTTAAAGTTAACCTAAGGCTGACCTGGCAATTTGGAGACAATGAACGGCCAGCTTTGAAATAAGCCTTTTAAAATTACCCTACTCTTGAGTGGTCGTTTTAATGCCAGCTTGTTCTCAAACTGATCGCGTTACGCTCTGTGATTTAGATTTCTTCCTGCACTCGTTCCTAATCACTCCTAGAGCTTAGCTCAAGTTCCAATTTTTAAAAAAATGAAAGTGAAGAATCCTAATTCAGTTAAAATATGAAAAAATCTGGTTAAACAAAAAGCATGCTAAAACCACATTCTCTCTTGAGAGCATGTTGATGAGCTATAATAATCCTTTGGAGAATTAGGGTGCAATCCAGAGTAACTACGTGGAGTCCTTGCTCCGACGTAAGAACAATTTACTCTGGATTGCAATATGAATTTCCCATAGGTTTTCACTAGGTGGTGCCGTAACTACGTTGACGTAAATGTCTCTTACGTGTTCCTGTAGTTACTCTGGATTGTAGGGTTAGATTGCCTGTATTTTAGCACTATACTGAATATACTTTTTTCTGTATGTTCCTTTGATCTATGCCATTTATCCCAAATCACAAATGATAAATTTGTTCTCTTCACCATGCAACAAATGTAGTATTGATCTCTCCAGAGAGGTTTTCATTTAACTCTGATTTTATATAAAATAGGCATAATAAGTGGCATTTTGATGGGGATTATTAAATTAAGGGTGCTGTCCAGTGATGGAATTCAAAGAAATTAACAGCCAGTTTTATGCCCCTCTGACAGCCACTTTTAAATGGCTGTTTTTAAACTTCATATGTCCTGTCTCTCGTTAACAACAGTTCGAACCTGCGAACAGGTGCGAACCTGCTGGAGCCCACCACTGGTGCTATCCTAATCTAGGCCGGCACAACTTATTGGTCTTCCCATTCCTGTAGGAAGATAAGTGCATGTTCGTGCACTGGCCTAACCCTCCCACAGGAGTGGCACAGAAGTGTCTTACTGCACTTTTGTGACACTACCAGCTCAGCACAGAACTTGCGCTGGGGCTTAGGCCAACCTAACTGGAGATTAGGATTGCAGCCTATAAATGCTTTCATAAAGCATTCTGTGTGGGGGTGACCATATGTTTCTTTTTCCTGGACATGTCCTCTTTTTTAGCCTTGTGTCCTGGAAAAAATTGCATTGTCTTCCTTGTAAGCAGGCTGCATGTAGCCTTCTTGTAATTAATAAATTTTATATAAGAAATTTTATATAGTTTTACATTTAATAATACTTAATATAGTGTTTAAATTTACTGCATGAAAGAAATTTATAGGAGTGTTTTTAGTTTTTATTTTATGTCCTACATTTTTCTGAGTGTCAAACATTTTGGAGGGTCTTGTCCTCTTTTACAGTTTTGACATCTGGTCCCCCTGGGTTTATTATATATGTGGAAATTGTGACATAATTTTATTATTCCATAATATTGTAATTATTATTCACCTTGTGGTTATTGTATGTCGCTAGACATACATGATCATGAACAATCCTGTTATTATTTTTCCAGCCCACATCTTCTGCCTGTTTGTCTCCTTATTTCTTTTCATACTGACTCTCTCAATAATGCATTCATCCAGGGGAGAAACTTGTCACTTCCTCTGTTTGTGAAATCCCTTGAAAGAAAAGTATCCTAATCAAGTTGAGATGTCTGCTTGTTTCCATACAATAAATTATGAACACGTTTCCAGTAGAGGAAAGAGGAATATCAGTTTAATGGGATAGGGGCTATTATTGTCATCTGCATGATTAGAGATGATTAGAAGCTTTCATTTTCTTGGAACTTCCAATTTATCTTATCCCATAATCATTAGAACTCCATGTATATAAATATTTTAAATGCTAGGTGAAAAATTAATCATTGGCAAAGCAGGCATGTCTCATGTGTGGCTCATCACCTTGAACTACTAACAGTTTTCTTCAAAGTGTCTGTTACTGGAGTCTATAGGGGTTTAGTTCATCTGAAGAGAGATGTAGGAAATAATATCTTCTGCAGCAAAATTTATCATGCTGAATATGATTTCTTGCAGAGTAGAAAAATTAGGATGAGACTTATTAGCCTAGTAGTTTTGAGTTGTGTTCCTTAGAGGGCACATCAACAGTGCAACTGTTGCAAATCAGAGCAATGGCTTAGATGTTATTTAAGGTATTTTCTGTGGTTCCTGCATCTTTTCTTACTATGCCTTATACCTCCAGTTAAGGCTGGAAAAATTGGAAATTAGGTAGAGCCACCAAGGGCAAAATCCAGAGTAACTACGGGGAGTCCTTGTTCTGGTGTAAGAACAACTTACTCTGGATTCCAATATGAATTTCCCATAGGCTTTCACTTGGTGGTGCAGTAACTACGGGTACACATAAAGTCTCTTACGTGCTCCCATAGTTACTCTGGATTTGGGGGCAAGGGTAATGATTGTACACCATATGATCTAGGTCAGTGTTTCTCAACCAGTGGTACAGGCACTACACAGTGGTATCTGATGGTACTGAGTGGTACCCTGCCACTTGACAATGAGACCATGAACATAACATAAACAGCAGTAGAAAACTTGGTGAGCAGGACTCACCCCCTTTCTGGCCTTGCTCTGCCCTCCTCTCCATCACAGATTCTTCTCCATTCTGCCCCAGTTAATTTACACAAGTGTTAAAAGTGCATATTTTGTCTATTGTGGGTCCAAAGGCATGGAATAGGGTTATTTCAGGAGTTTTCTTGGATGCAGGAACAGCCCCTGATGATCACTGAAGAGCAGAGGTTAGAGGAAATGCCCTGGGCACATCTGGCTCTGGACACTGCTGGCTCTGACTAATAGGACTTGGAGATCATTGGTGCATATAAAATCATGACAACAGCTTCCAGTCTTCCACCATCCACCAGGTCATGAGACCCAATTGCTGTTCTTGCAGCCTATTTAGTACAAGACAAGAGGATGGGGCCTGAAGCAACTGTTTGGCTTGCCCTGCCCCCATCTAAAAGCCTACGGTAGACTCCAGCCCACCATCCCAGTAGTCATTCTGAAGTACGCTGGTCCCTCCGAGTGATGAGATTCAAAGAAATTAACAACCGGTTCTATGCCCATCTGGCAGCCACTTTTAAATGGCTATTTTTAAACTTTATATGTCCGATCTCTCGTTAACAACTGGTTCTGTAGAGTAGGTGCGAACCTGCTGGAGCACACCACTGTCTTTGAGACTTTGGTGTGTAATGTTTTGCTTTACACCTGATTGGCTGTCTGAGTATTGAGTTTTTTGCCTTCCCCAGATTGCTGTAGGTTTGGTAGTCATCTATTAACCAGGATGGCATATACAGCATGGAACTGTATTAAGGTTTAAGCGTTCACCCTGAAGTAAGTACAAGGGAACCATAACCAATGTCAAAAGCCTGTGTGGCTCAAGTTGATATATGGCTCAAGCTGGTTGGTTGGGCCCAGGTTCACATTGCCAAGTGGACCTAAAAGGCTTCCTGGCTTGGGGTAGACATGGCAGTTCAGCAGCCTCAACCTCATTGGAGTTAGCATTGAGCTTGTTTGCTGACAATCTGCAGCTTTGAGTCAGAGTGGGAATGTGCCCCTTCAAAACAGAATAGACGACAATGTGCTGTCTCCTCCGAGTATCTGCCTGGAACAATGGTGGGAGGAAATGACGAAAGATAGGATCCATCACAGTGCTTTCACGCTGTACTGAATAGGCTTTGGTTAAAATAAATATGGCCAAGTTTTAAATCCTGTGTATGCTAATTGCTTGGGAATGGGGGATTCAGACACTATCATGTGTCTGTCAAACAAACCTCTTCTAGCACTTTTACTCAGAGCACATTAGAGTAGAACCATGTCTACTCAAAAGTAAGCCTCACTGGGTCTTACTTCAATAGGTTTTACTCCCAGGAAAGTGTCTTTAGGATTGCAGCCTTACATAGGTCCAGTGTATGAAAGGTTCTACAGGATTCTAGGCAAGGCAAAAGGGGAATCGTAGTCAAGAATCACAAGAAAAATGCCCATTCTGAACCTAATATAGTATATAGTGAAGTCAATCACCAAATACCACCAATGGTTTTTGCTGTGTGCTTGCTATATGGCTTTAATAGTTTTTTTAACTGATGTAACCTAAAATTCCTGATCTGAGTAAAGTAAATCATAACTTGAAACTGCTGTTTATTGTGAGATACTAAACTTGTTAATTTGTTGCTGTTTTAAGCATAATTTCTTGATATATTTCTATTATGTACATTTTTAGTGGTGACATTAAAATTAAATTTATGAATAAATTCGTCTGTCTCTATTTTAATACTGCCTTCTGAGGTCATGAACAGTTGGTTTCTGATCTAGTAAGTGATGAATTCATTTACCCTCATTAAAATGGTCCCAAATATTTATACCCCAGGCTGCATATATTTATAATTGTAAACATTGTTTAAAATCCTTGTCTGGTTTATTTTGTAGATTGTTTGTCTTGTGGAAATAATTTCAGTATTAATGATACAGAATAAATTTCTAACATCCAAAGATACTTTTTTCTCTTTTACAACTTCTAACATGCCATCGTCTCAAATTCTAAAGGGAAATGTGTATTTACCTGAATAGCATCTTTGCATGCGAAATTGTTTGCTAATGTTAAGCCTATTAACTGGAGCTTATTTATCTCAAATGCTCTGCTTGGGGAAAAAAATTGAAAACAATACAAAGTGAAGGAAGACAAATTGCAATTAGAATTAAAAATGGTTTGCCAAAGGCTAGGTTTGATTGACAGATCAGTGAGAATATCAGTGTTAATCAGTGTCTATCAATAGTTCAACAAAATTTAATAGGAAGGAACTTTATGCAGCCATCATGAACAAGCTCCCTCTCCGGGACCAGGATTGCCATATTTCCTGAAAACTGAGACCATCCTGGTTTGGGGGGATTGTGTTTACATACTGGCAAGTTTGACAGGGAGGCCTGTCCCAATTTTGTGGAAGAGAATTATGGCAATCCTATCTGGGACTAGTAGGCTGTAGGTATTTTGAATACAACATAAGATCCAGCAAATCCCATCCTCTAGTCTAGTTTTTCCCAAACTCATGGGTTGTGACCCATAAGAGAAACTGGAAAAGGGTCATTACTCTTTAATGGAATACCCAGAAATTGGCATCAATATGATTGCTACAATCATCCTACTACAGACAAGGAAGGGGTTTTCACTTACCTGGGGTTTTTACCATGGCAATCTGGAGGGTCTGGGGAGCCTGTGACCCTCTCTGCAGCCCTTCTTGAGGATTGAAAATTTTGTGGAGGGATCCCAGGGGGTTGCAGACTATCCTGGGAATCATAGCGACTCTAAGTGAAAACCCTACACTGTCCAGCAGCAGCTTGATAGTGCCAAATTTTATTACAATTTGTGCCTACAACGACATACAGTGTTCCCAGTCCAAGTACGACTAGGGAACCTACTTGGACTTTGGGAACCATTGCTATATTTGCTCTGAATTTTAGGTTTCAGATAACACACAGCACCTTCCCCCTCAAATTGATATTGAGGTCCCATGACTGTCTGGAGAGTGTTGCTTATGGAAGTTACATGAGTGCAACTTTCCTTCCATTAAAAGTAAATTTGGATGCAACCAAATATGTTTACCATGAAGCTTAGGTTTACCCTGGGTGGTGCGTAAAATGTGGATCTACATCTCCTTGATGAATATTAAGGCTGCAATGCTATGCATACTTCTTGACAAATGCCTTATTGAACTCAGTGGGACTTACTTCTGAGTAAACATGCATAGGATTGTGCTTCAGGCATTAGTGGCATAGCTAGTGGCATAGCTAGCTACCCCTGTTGCTGGGGGTGCAATTGTACCAGGCTACAAGCCTTAGGGGGGCTACAAGCTGAGCTTCACACTAGTGGTTAAAATTGTGAAAAACGGACTGCATATGAATGATAATATATATCACTGGAAAGGTAATATCATTGGAAAGGTAATTTAATACAGAATGGAAGGAAATAAACTGCATTGGCATCGGTGTGGGCAGAAGGTGGTTTGGGCTGGGTCGCCCGAACCGCTTTCTCTTTGTGCCTCCTGCTACCGATCTGGTAACAGGGAGGGGGCAAAAAACCGGGCGAACCAGTTCGGCGCCCCCGGGCTGGGGAAGCCCTACTGCGTTTGCTTGGTGCACGCGTAGTGCGTCTCCTGTAACCGGATTCAGGAGACGCACTGTGCGTGTGCTGAGCTTGGCACACGCGCAGTGCAACGGGGTTGGATCCCACCTCTCGCCCTGCCCACCCACACCCGCAGCATGCTGGGGTGGGTGGCGTGCCCTCCCGGGCCCTGCCCCTGCCCCTCCCTGCCCCATCCCTGCCCCCTGCCCCGTCCCTGCCCCCTGACCTACCCTCGCCCTTGACCCCAGCCTGGCCCCGCCCACTTCCGGGCACACCACTGATTGGCATATCTATATTCTAACAAATGTTATGGCCAATTAACCAGAAAATGAAAACACAAAAGCCAATGGAACAAAAAGTGGATTTTTAAAACTCAACCTTTCCATGATACTGATTGCTCTGAGAGCCAATGAGATGCAATTCTGATACTGTATGGAACAAATAAGGTGTTAATATGAATCCGCTCTCATTTCTATATACACATACTAGTGAAAAGCGTACTCGAGTTGTGGGAGTAACATTTCCCCATATGCAATCCCCCCATGGCATATCAACACCCCATGCGCATCAATAGCCCATGTGCATCAACACCCCATGAGCAACTTGCCCCCATGCACAATTTTCCACCATGCACAACTTTCCACCATGCGCAACTTCCCCCATGCACAACATCCCCCATGCGCATCAGTCCCCCATGCGCAACTTCCCCATGCGCATTATCCCCCATACGCAACTTTCTCCCATGTGCAACTTCCCACATGTGCATCATCCTCCCATGTGCATCATCCCCCCCATGCGCACCATCCCCCCCATGCGCACCATCCCCCATGCGCAACTTCCCCCATGCGCAACTTCCCCCCATGCACATCATCCCCATGTGCATCATCCCCATGCGCTACTTTCACCCATGCGCAACTTCCCCCCATGCACATCATCCCCATGTGCATCATCCCCATGCGCTACTTTCACCCATGCGCATCATCCCCCATGCACATTATCCCCCCATGCGCATCATCCCCATGCGCATCATCACCATGTGTATCATCCACCCATGTGCATCATCCACCCATGCGCATCAACCCTGCATGCGCAACTTTCCCCCATGCGCAACTTTCCCCATGCGCAACTTTCCCCACGCGCATCATCCCCCCATGCACATCATCCCCCATGCACATCATCCCCATGTGAAACTTCCCCCATGCACATGATCCCCATGCACAACTTCCCCATGCGCAACTTCCCCCGTGCGCAACATCCTCCCATGCACAACATCCTCCTATGCGCAACTTCCCCCATGCGCAACTTCCCCCATGTGCAATATCCCCCATGCGCAACTTCCCCCCATGCGCAGCATCCTCGCCAGTACAACCTCTTCCTCCAAACAATATCCCCCCCAGTGCACCAGGCACGGAGCACAGAATTGGCTGGATGTTGGTCAGTCTCCCACGTTAAGTATAGGACAAAAAGTACACGTTGCCCCCTTTTCAGCCCCTGAAGTGTTAAATTTCTCCACATGGGTTCTTGGAGTCAGTCAGTCAGTGACTTTTCTCTTTTATATATATATATAAATTAAATTTTGTTGTTTCAGGGGAAAAAAGAATCTTTTTAAAAATCCCCTGGGATGACATCACTTTCAGTTGTGACATCACTTCCAGGGCAACATTTTGAGCTTTGCATTGGGCTACATGATCATTTGCTATGCCACTGGCAGGCATTATAGATATTTTTATTTTCATGTCTTTTTGCACCCTTGGCAATTAACAACATGCTCCTTTCCCTCCCTTTTAGTGTCACAGATATTTTTTTCCTATTCAGTTGAGTGGTCCTAAACCACTATCCCTAAATTTAAGAGGCTCATTCATTTTTTTAAAGATTTTAACATATTTAAAACTTGTTTTTAAAAGACTAATGTGTTTAAAACTTATCTTCTTGTTACCTTTCCCTTTTTAGCATTTCTGTTCTCCCGTAGCATTATCTCTGACCCACATTCTAGTTCTAGTTCTCTAGACTTGCAATCTTTCCTTCTAAGCTTTCAACAAAGTGTTTCTTATTCTCCGCTTGCCTTGTTCTGAACAGCTTTTTAAATTAACTTGGAACATTTTCTAATTCATTCTGACCTATTTTGATGGGTGTGTTTAGTGCAACATGCTTATCATTCCTTATAGCTTCTGCTTAGCTTTTCATTAAATAATTTTGGCCCCAAAATAGAAAAGGCAAAAAAAGATCAAACTCTCATCTTTGAACCTTTGGGTGCACATTAGGAGAGACATCCAATAATAACTTCTTTCCACTGTTTAATTTCAGCATCCCCCAAACACAAAAGACCTTTTTTCCATCTGAACATAAGACTACTGCAGTTGTCATGAGATGTCCAGGTTCACAATTAGACTATTGTTGTGCCTTTCTTTTTAAGCCAAGGATGTCTCAGTCCTACTGATTTGTTTGAAGAATGTTTATATTTTTTAAAAAACTCTCAGACTGACTAGTAGCACCTTTATTTGTGCAAATACACTGGGATCAGGGCATCACTAAGAATGTGTGTGTGTGGGGGGGGGGGTGTGCGGTCCACACCAGGTGATGCGTCCAAGAGAGATGATGTGCCCTGGGGGACCACCAAAATGCAACTTCACAATGTTGCGGAATACCCCATCATGTCATATATTTTTGGATTCATATAGAAGAGAAGAATCCAATGCAAAAATCCATTTTGAATCAGCACCTTCCTATCAAAGGTTATGGTCCCAAAAAACTAAAATATGCATTGAACTCTAGAAAATGAAAGTAATCCATATCACGGCTTTACTCATGAATAGGCAAACCTGCCATAGTCCACTGGAAAGGGCAGGCTGAGAAGAATCCAAGGGCGCCAGAATTGTCCTGATCCAAGAAACGCAGCTCCCACAAATCACCCCTGCAGGAGGTCCCTGTTGGTTGCATTGAAATGCATTGAAAATGAAAGTGAACTGCACAGCTGGGTTTATTAGCAAGTAAGCAAGCATTCCTTGGCTGGTGTGGAAGGTCAGCCCAGTGGAGTGCAAGGCTTCCAAAATGATCCAAATCAGGGATGTCACTGGGTTGTTAGAAAGGGGGATGACATCCCTAGTGATCAAAATGGCTAAAATCATGGTTTGTAGAAATCATCCCATCATGTTATATACTGTTGGGGGTGTAATTTACAGCAGAAGGCAGTGAAACAGACCACTTTGAAATATCTTTATTCTATAACGAAGTATGGCCAAAAAACCAGTGGAGACGGGGCAATGGCATATAACCATGCACACCATTCAGCTTGTTGTCCCACCCACTGCATGGGGGTGATACAAAACTGGAAAAGTGGTTCACTTAGGGTGTAATCCTAAGAAATTTAGGCCAGCCTAATTCACCTGGTATATCTTTCCATGGTGGTGTGGGTAGGTCGGCGAATGCCTGTGATTGGCCCCAGGAGAGGGGCAGAGGTATCTTACTGCACTTTTGTCACATCCTCAGTTCACCACAGGACTTCTGCTGAGGCTTAGGCTGGCCTAAGTGATGGCAAGGATTGTAGCCTTCATACGTAACCTACCCTGGAACAATGTTCATAAATAATTATGAACATTATTTCTGCTGACAATCAGTGGATCTAAACTGACACTCAGTGCTCCAATTGCATTTGAATTTTTGAAACTGATTAAAATGCAATAGTAGTTGCAGTAGTCCAAATAACTTTTTCATTTAATTGTATGGAAAAATGCAGCAGTCTCACATACCTAGTTAGGGTGGAGCATCTTCCCAGAGTAACTAGGATGGAGCAGTTGCTCCACCCTAGTGATAGATAGGGCAACCTAAGGCCTCTGACGTGCAAGGAATAGTTGCTCTGGATTGGGCTGTCAGTCACACTTATAAAATAAAATATATGAGCAGTTAATAGATGTCTAGATGTCAAAACATTGCACCTACTTACTTGAAAATTTCACCAACTGAAAAAGAGCACTTTTAGCATATACCGATTGAAATGAGTACGTATGTTGTCTTCTAACATGGGAGAAACCCAGTGTCCTTAGGTTACAGCCACATGGTGAATTCATTATTACCACTTCCATTCCCTACACATCAGTTTCCAAAGTTGTGAGAATATTTGTCTCCCTTTGTTGTGGTTTCATGAAAGGGAAGGCTATAATAAATTATGCCTCTTTGAAATTCATCTTCAGATGACATTAAGAGAAAATTAATATAATTTTTTTTAAAGACCAATGATCTCTATACCATCCAGCAGTTTTCCCAATCCTCTGTTTTTTTCCGGAAGCTCAAGGAAATTGGGCCCCTGAATCGGGGGACAGGGAAGTGGGCCTGGTCCTCTAGAAAATGGAGGGGCAGGAGGGCACTCTGGGGGGTTAGGGGATGCCCTGGGTTGGCAAGGCTTAGTAATGGCTGACCAGGCAGCTGCTTCCTTCAATACTTTGGCTGTGTAGGCACGTGTAGCTTTAATCCTAAAGCAGTGCTTCCTTAAGGCACAATCCAGGCATGGGTGGAGCATCCACTCCTGGGATCAGGCTGTGCGCCTCCACTTTCACTCTCCCAGAGGCGCACTCAGCCATGTCTACCCAGAAGCAAGCCTATTCAGTCAATGGAGCTTACTCCTAAGTCAGGGAAGGTGTCCTTGCCTATGCAGCCCAATCCTAGCCATGTCTACTCAGAAGTTAGCCCATTAAGTCAACGGAGCTTACTCCTGAGTCAGGGGGTCCTCGCCTATGCAGCCCATGTCTAACCAGAAGTAAGCCCATTAAGTCAATGAAGCTTACTCTTGAGTCGGGGGGGGGAGGTCCTTGCCTTGACAGCCCAGTCCTTACCTGCTTACCTCTCCCACCTCCCTTTCCTCTCACTTTCAAGTGTTGTGTTGCTGCAAACTACTTTGAAGGCTCGTTACATGTCTGGGTCAGGATCATGTAAGCTGAAGTCATTTGCATGCGTTGTGTTGCTGCAAACTGCTTTGAGGGCGTCTTACATGCCTGGGTCAGGATCATGTATGTTGAAGTTGCTTGCATGTGTTGTGTTGCTGCAAACTGCTTTGAGGGTGTCTTACATCTCTGATTCAGAATCATGCATCTTCAGATGTTTTCAATTTGAAAAGTGTTGAAATTAGTACAGGAAAGCAATATGCGTATCTTTGCTTTATTTTAACATGTCCTACATTTTGGGGGTGTCCTACATTTTTTCACTGGGTAGGAATTTTGAGTTGGGGGACAGGAATTTTTGGGGACTTGGCAGGAAATTTTGGATTTGGCATCTGGTCACCGAACCTTGAAAGTAAAAGTAACATTCTATGCCTATTTTTTTCCTCTAAGGTGCACATCTGGGCAGTTCAGTAATTCTAGGAGGAAAAGATCTTGGGCATTATCAGGTATTTACTTGAAGTACTTTCATCACCTTGGCACTTAAGTTCAATGAGACAGTGTATATAGAACACAGATTGGTGTTTAAGCTCCCAGCGGACCAGATAATATTGCTCTTTCTGCTAGTGTCAGTGATGAGAGCCTGCCAGCCGCTCTTCAGAACAGCTCACTGGGAAATTGCATGTGAAGAACGAACAAGGAAAAAAATGTTTATCATCCAACCTAGGAAAATAACCACTGTTATACACTCGGTCTATCAGCCATATCAACATGTTCTCCCAAGTACTAGTCAACATTGAAATCCATCCCATTTTGCTTTCTCCTTGTGCCAGCTGGTGGCTAATATTTTGGTTATGCTGCTGCAGTTGGAGTTCTGCGATGGATGCCAGTCAAGTGGCAGCCTGGCAAGCAGAGCACTCAGCCACATCTTTCTACTCATTTTCAAAAGCTGTAGCAGAGACACTTCACAGATTCCATGATGGAGCAAAGAAGAGTGCTTATGCCCCCATAAACTTTTAAAACCATATGTAGAAATGAGCTGATATATCCTCCAGTGTTTTGTGCCAAGCTTATTTATCATCTTGCAGTGCTTAGTTTGGAGATACTTAGTGCTTAGTTTGGAGTCAATTAGACTGTTGAGAAGCTAAGGTGCTGAAAAGAGGTTTGTATTAATCCCACTGTTTGGATTTGGGTGTGTTTATTTTAATCAGCATGCGGAAGAACTGATGCACATTTGTCCAATTCGGTCACATGTAACAGCAGTTCTCAACCTTTTGGGCCCCAGTTTGGGACCAGTTCTGTGGAAAATTTTTTTCCAGGGACCAGTCCAGGTTGGGGGTGGGGAGAGTTGTGCCTCTAGCAACTTGGAGGGATGGCTTCCCCACCAAGAGCACAGCACAGCTTCCTCCAGCTGTAAATCCCATTATAATAAATAGAGCTATTGCTGGATTACTGTGGATAGGATTGCAGGTGAGAGCCCAATGTCTCAATGTGAGTCTGCTCAGAGCAGGGATTTCAACCTTTTTCAATGCAGGAAGCGATCCAAGTCACTCTTATTAGAGAGTAAGCCTCATTGACTATAATGGGACTTATTTCTGAGTAGACAGGCATTGGAGTGGACTCTGAGGTTACAATCCTGTTGACACTTTCCTGGGAGTAAGCTCTACCGAATACAATGGGACTTACTACTGAGTAGACAGGCATAGGATTGGACTCTGAGGCTGCAATCCTCTGACAGCCCTCCTGCTGTGAGGAGGGGAAGATGCACTTACGGACCTGTCAGGCAGCTGTCAAGGACCTGGAGGTTGAGAAACCCTGACATATATAATTATCAAGGAATGATGGAGAAAAACAATTATGAGCAGATCCTCATTATGCTGTAAGTAGAGGTACGAGAGAAAAACTGAGGGGCACTGAAGAGGCTAAGTTCTAAGAAGAATTATTTAACTTTGTTCCTCTCATTAGTTCTTCTTCTTCCAATCTTCTTCTTCCTCCTCCCACCAATGCAGGAGTGCTAAAAAGGCTATGGAAGGAGAAATGAGAAGGATTTGATGAGAAATGAGAAAATTTGTTGACAAATTTTAATCTATGACTGTGTGTTACCACGTTTGACTCAGGTTGCAATCCTATCCACACTTGCCTGGGAGTAAGTCCCACTTTGCTCACTGAACTGACCTGCATCAGTTTGTATAGGATTGGGCTCTCAGTGAGATCAACAAAGGAAGTCTTGCTACACATGACGGATGTGCATGTGAGGAAGTGTATTCTATGTGGTGGCCTCCTGTGCTTGGAATGCTTTGCCAAAAGAGAGGCAAGAAGCCTCTGCATTCACTACTTCAAAAAAAAAAATGCTTTAAAATTCCTGTATTTTGGTCTGTGATTGTCACTATAACAATCTTGTGTCTTGCAAGCCTGTGTCTAGCAAATGGATTTGTTGTCTGTTATTGATGCAATTGTTTTATTTCCTTTTATAATGTGAGCTGACCTGACACTGCATGGTAGAGTGTGGAATATAAATGGAAATAATAAATAAATAATTTTGCTTGAATTAGAGAGTGGTGCTGTCGGGACCTTTCTGTGAAACTGTGGCTTTCAAAATAGGGCAGCTTTTTAAGTATCGTACTTTTATATTATTTATACAAAACATTACAAGGTGTTTCTAAAACATCAAACAAACCCCAAAGCCTTACGAACCCGGATTCCAATGTAGACGTTAGTGTAGCATGTCTGTTGTGACAAACCATCGCAAAGAAATTATATACTGAAAGTGATTGATATGTTACAGAACTTGCCAGCAGACTGTAGGCAAATGTTGCTTTTTCTTGCAGACAGGCTGTCTCCTCATGAATAGTGATGGTTGTTCGTTCTTCACCCATAATCTTTTGTGTGAAAGAAAAGCATAGCGCATTTAGTAATTTGGCAAAATGGTTTGAGATGGCCCACGTTACTATGATTTAGTCATCTTCTTGAGTACCTATGACTGCAAATGGATTTAGAGGTGCTGCGTTTGCTGGCAAGATGAGCAAGATGATTGGAAATAGGCTGCTGAGATTTGCAAGTGCTGTAAAAGCTGATGTGAAAATCAAAGAATACACCAGTATGGACAGAGTGAGAAAAGAGAGAGAAATAGAACGAAGCACAAGAAACAAGCTCCAGTAAACAGACAGCAGTGTAATAGAATTCAATTACATAGAAAATTAAGCACGTCAGTGGAGCATAAATGTTGCATTTTGTCTGTAGTTTGTCCTTGGGAAAACCAGCATGTTATGAAAAGGCAGCAACCCACAAACCACGTTGTGGTGATACGATTGGGAAAAGCTGTGGAATGCTTTGCACTGAAAAGCTGTTGCCACCGCATTTAAGCTAATGTGCACAACCTGCCCTCTCAACAGTGTGGATTTTCAGGGGACAGTCCCAATTTTTGGAGACTGTGTTCACATACTGGCAAGTGTGACAAAGGATCCTGCCCCAATTTCGTGGAAGAGAGTGAGGTGGCAAGAGGCACGTACTACTGTGTGAAGTAAGGCAAGAGGCACCTTACTTCATATAAGCAAGAGGCACAAGATGCACCGTGCTGGTATATTTTTAGCATCTGAGTGCTTTGATCTTGCCATCCAAGCTCAGGTGATGCTGTAACCCATCCCAGTCACCCCAGCTTAAGAGAGACTGGGTAGACATTTTTCTTGCCTTTTAACTGATTGGCTCTTAGTGAGTTTTTTCCTGCCTACCACAGTTGTATGAGGTGAAGGATTAACTTAACCAGTTTGGTAATTTATGGCATACTTAAGTGTGGAACAGAAAGAAGAATTTGGTGTGCATCAGGAGGGATACAGAGACCAGATGGGAAACCAGCATATCTTAAGAGGCTGTCTTGTTTGAGGATGTTGTCTGGTGATCCCCTGACCTAAATTGCAGTGTTCATCCTGAAGGCTTTCTGGTTTGGGATTAGCTGGAGACAATTTGACTGCCTTGGCCCCCTTTCTAGAGATTGATGGGAAAAGATTGACATGAGCTAATCTCTGGATGAAGCCAAGGAGCTAGTACTTAGTGGAGGAAGTGAAACCTCAGGGTAAGATTTATTTATTTGTTTGTTTGTTTAGATTTGTACTTGGATCCCATACTAAATGGATAAGGAGCTCCATTGTCAGGATCTGCCGCAGAAAATAAGTTAAATAAATTACATAAACAATAAAGTGGCCTAATTTATACCAACAACGTTTTGTTTTTTATGATTTGTGGCACTTGCTTGAACAAGGAAGAGCCAAATGTGCTGCTCACACCATCTCCTCAGATCTCAAGCTCACAGATCCCATGGTCGTCATACTGAAATGGTCAGTAAAGGAGTTCTGAGTGTCCTCCTCTTGTCTACTGTGGGAATATTTTGCTGTGCCCTTTTTCTGATTGATTGAACGCTTCCAATAAAAATATCTTCAATAACCATGGTGAGAAATTCATTTATTTTTACTTACCATGGGATTTGTACTCCACCTCTCCACTCTCAAAGGGGCCCTCCAGACAGCATATGGCTCATTAAAAAATAGATTTTATAAATCAATGCAATAGATCTAAAATAAAACAAAATCAAGTGAATGATAGACAACTGCAGTAGAAAAGACTGATAGTGTGGGATAAACCAACAAAAAAGCACAATCCAAAGAAGACCCAGCTTGCTCCACTGGAGGCCCTGAACCTCCATGGCACCAGTGCAGTTTAGGGTTCAACTGACAGCACAACAAAATTTCTAAAAACATAAAATTTTAGCCAGGTGACAGAAAATTACAGAGAAGATGGCCAGCCACATTTCAAAAGGTAAGGGACTTCCATAGGTGTTGTTACAATTGAGAGGGCTGTCACATGTTTCCCAAGTAAATCTCAAAATGAAGACAATCCAGAGCAGGTCATCAGTTGTTGAACTGAATGGTGTGAGCAATTCAGGTAGAAGAGACAGTTCCTCAAATACTTTGTTGATTTTTTTTGAGGGGTACATCATATTTGATTATTTCTTGAATGTTAGGGCTACACAGTGACTGTAAGTGGGTAATAAATAATGCATATAATCTCTTCCTACGGCTGTGATGTCAACTGAGTTCGACACCCGGGTCCGACAAGACAGAGTGAGCTCCTGTCCTTAGCCCAGCTCCTACCAACCTAGCAATTTGAAAGCATGCAAATCATAGAATCATAGAATCATAGAATCATAGAATCATAGAGTTGGAAGGGACCTAGTAGGTCATCTAGTCCAACCCCCTGCCTGCAGCAGGAATTCCCCCTAGAGCATCTCCAACAGGTGCTCATCGAGCCTCTGCTTGAAGATCCCCAGTGAGGGAGAGTCCACCACCTCCCTTGGCAATCTGTTCCACTGCCGAACCGCCCTCACAGTCAGGTATGCAAGTAGATAACTAGGTACGACTTTGGAGGAAGGTAAAACAGCATTCTGTGCACCTTGGCATATTCATGCTGGCCCTCTGATCACACTGGCTCTAATGCTGGCTTAGAAATGGGGATGAGCAGCGCACCCTACAGTCAGTCATGACTAGCAGTACAACCTTTGGGGGATACCTTTAGCTTTTAGGATATCTCTGCCAGGCTCTGTTAAGCCTAGAAATTAGATCTCCACATTTTCTGCTTGCCATCAATGACATCCAAGCAGTAAGCAGCTGCACCTCTGTATTGAGCTACATGTCCTGCCCTCATTCACCAGAGTGGGAGTTCTGTTCCTGGAATCTCCATAGATTCTGAATCTGTGGAGGGATCTGTGGATTTGGGCACCTCAAAGCCTTAGATCCAGAGCTGTATTTAAGGTTCTCCTTAATGCCAGGGAGGTTGTACCCTCAAAAGGTTTTCTGATGGCCAAAAAGCATGACCTCCAGTTTTTGGCTGAAGACCAGAAGTTGTTGTTTGAGACCTTTATTGAGCACATGTTTGGTGACCTACCCTGTATGTCTGGAAGCCAAAGATATTCAAATGCACGGGTACCAAATCCTGGATAAAGAGGATCACCTTAATAAAAAAATCCCATTGTTATCTCTGTCATCCATGGCTATGCTATTGGATATAGCCATGTGATGACAATGATATGAGTGATGGTGAAATGTTTTTGTCATGCCAGAACACATATACAATAACTGAAGCACTTGAATAACAATGTAAAAATACACTTTTAGGAAAGAATAGTTTCCTGATTAGAAGTTTTTGTACAAATCTATTTTTTCTTCCAATAATTGCAATTGGCATCCTTTTGTGTGATAGTGCACAAAACAATGTAGTTTTCATGGGGAACAATGAAATACCGTTTTCTTCCTGCTTAGCATTGTGAAACATGCAATTTATTAATAATTGTCATAACTCATTTTACGCCTGTTTCTCTTGCACCTCTGCCAAATACTCTTACAAGTGATCTCATTAGATGTGACCTGTAGATGATTAAATATTTTTTGTGGGTCAAGCTTTTCTTCCAAAAAAGGACATCTTGCTCTGAATTTAAACTGGGTTTTCTGAGAAGACACCAAGGAGTTCTTTGAAATACACTTGGGTACAGCATTGCCATGGAGCACAACTCAGAATTACACAGAGCAAAGGAAATTATTCTATTTATTTTGTTTCATATTGCAAGGGAGAGAACGAGAGAGAGAGTGCAGTGGTACTCAAAATGGGGTGTCACAACCCCCTGTTTGTGTAAAGGTCCCCACTCCCTTTAAGGAGAAGGGAGAAAGGAGTAGCATGATCCCTGGGATCATACCCCCTTGGGTGAATGGGGGACTATTTTCAGTTTCCCAAGGGGAGGGGATCTGGGGGTGTGGGGAGTCCTGGGGAGTTCTGTATCTTGCAGGCAGAGCTTCCATAGCTGGAAACAAATGAAAGTCCCAGCCATGATCAAAGCAGTAGACTTCTATTCTCATAAGCTAAGCATGTGTGTGTGTGTGTGTGTGTGTGTGTGTGTGTGTGTATACAGAGAGAGAGAGAGAGAGAGAGAGAGAGAGAGAGAGAGAGAGAGAGAGAGAGTATAAAAATCTATCCAATATATCTATAGGCTACTTGAATAATTATTTTAAAAGTCATTGTAGATCTAAATGCCTAGCTTCCAGAAATTGTTTCAGACACCAGTTGCCCAAAGCTACTGACGGTCTAATTTTGACTGAAATATTTGGTGACTTCTTCTTCTTAATTATCTATTCTTAAAGATACTTTGCCAAGAAAAATTTCTTATATTTGGAAATGTATAATTCCCTCAGGTCTTTTGAGAATGATTTGTTGATCGTGGTGATTTGAAGTTTATTTATTAATACATTGCATTCAATGTTCTGCAAATCATCACAATCAGATATATGAGTAATAAAAATTGCTTATGCTGAATAGAGTGACGATTTTTGTTTACTTGAGCAAGGTATTCTAGAGCTGTACATCCTTGATCATTTTCTTGGAATACTGTCAGGCTACTGCATGCTTTCACTGAATTCTGAACTACACTTAACTTTGACTGTTTTAGATAATAATGAACGTTTTAAAATCCTATTTATAACTAACATGAAATCCTGCAGTGCTCGGATTAGTTTCTGATCATCTCCTACAAGATATAAGTAGATCAGGAACTGAAGTAAGATTTAGTGTCCTGTGATAACGTCATTTAAGCAAGCTCAAAGTGTTGATGTGGAAAGTTGCCCCTAGGACTTCTAGTTTTCTGAATCAAGAATAGTTCCAATAACCTGACCTACTTTGTTCCCTTTCAGCAATGGAACAAATGAAAAGATTTCTGAGAGCAGAAAGCTATATTTGGAATCCCAACTCAGTACCTGGCTGTTGGTTTAAAGCACTTTTTCAGTCATGTTTCCTGCTACTTTATCTGAGCTAACTTCACCAATCAAATTCAGTTACATGTCTGCTCTATATTTGGTTCCACCTCTATACTCAATACAGCACACTAATGATACTTTGTACATTGGCTTTTAAAAATACCTTCATATTTTTATATTTACCTTTATTTTTTCAGACATAGGTAAAACCACAGGGTACATGAGCCCAGCGACATAGTTAGGGTGGTGCACTAGTCAACAAGCTTTATGGAGGCAACAAACTGAGCTTGACATTAGTGGCCAAACTGTGAAAACGATATGTATGAATGATAATACCATCATGTTATATATCTTTGGAAAGATGATTTAGTACAGAATGCAATGAAACAAACTGCAGTGGAACATCTGTAGTCTACCAAAAGTTATGGCCAATTAACCAAAAATGAAAATACCAAAAATGAAAATTCTGGCTGCAGTATGAAATACAGTGGTACCTTGCTTAACAAGCGCCTTGCTTAAGAAGCGTTTCACATAACAAGCAAAAATTTCCAAGAAATCTTGCTTTACATAACAAGTTCCTCTGCACTTAACAAGCAAGCATACTATGGGCACACGTGCTATGCAGCCCTGACGTGCTGCATGGAGGCTCTTTAAAAGGGCTGTCAGCCAGCGCTGCTGCCTCTAACAGCCCCCAACTTGGGGGCAGTTGCCTGGAGCTGCCAGAGGCAGCTGCCCCAAGTGCCCCCACCAACCACCTTGAACCTCCAGCAACAGCCCAGGTAAGCCTCCCAGGAAAGTATCTTTGGTTGCAGTCTCCTAACTCTACTCAGAAGTAAGCCCCATTGTGTTCAATGGGGCTTACTCCCAGGAAAGTGCCTTTAGGATTGCAGGCTAAGTAGACTTCATAGGATCATGCACATTGAATGCATGTTTTGAATTCAATTCCAGTATTTTGTCATCATTTTTACATCCAGTTAATATTTTTATATGAATATTTTTTGGGTTGTGGAACCAGTCATCTGAGTTTCCATTATTTCCTATGGAAAAATCTGCTTTACTTAAAGAGTTTCACTGAAAGAGCATGCCTCTGGAATGAATTAAGCCCCTTATGTGAGGCACCACTGTATTCTTATTTGAGAAGACATAAACTCACTAAAGAAAGACTGCAGGCCTGTTGAACTTAATGGCATTTACTTCTGACTACTGCAAATGTAAATAGATTGGCCTATTAGTGCTTCTTTATTATGGTTACAACCTTCTGAAATCAATAGGGAAAATTAGTTGTGAGTAGCCACAAACTTAGGTCTTATTAATGTTTTAAGCAAGACTATCTTGCTTAAGAAGAAAATGTTAATCAGGTCTGATTTGTTAGCTGCCGGCACCATAAATGCTGCTTTTAATACATTATGTTCTGTTGTCAGTACAAATGTATCTTTGTTTCTTTCAAAGTATGCCTCATAAAGATCCCAACAAAGTACTTCTCGTAAGCTCTCTTTCTTTCTACAGTTTATTATTTCTTGCATGGTACAATGAAGGATGAATCATAGGAAAGAAATCATACATGCTACTAGTGTAGGCAATGTCAAAAGCCATCACTTAATTGCTTTTCTCATGGCCATATTACTAGAGACTACAAATAGCACAAATGCATAATGAATTGAGCTTCCCCTTTTATAATCATGTAATTCCTATACCATTTAATATCCTTGTTAAATTGCTGAAAATATTAAAGGGGTCACCACCTGCTTCAGTCTATCTGTTCAAATGGGATTTTTTAAAATCTTGAGTTCTTTCCATTCCTTAAGCATCATAACGCTTAATAAAACAATGATGCAGAAAGCAAAAATTAACATCAAGCACAAATATATTGCCTTTATCCTCATCATTCTCCTGCATATAAAATATACATTCAGTGATCTCACCATAAGCATTTCAAATTATGACTTGTAGCATCTCCAGAGCGAACAGAGTCCCTATTTAATTATAGGCCTATCAATTTCTTTTGATAGCTTTTATATCCTTGCCATTTCTGTTTATTCAGCTGAAGATCAGCAGGTCCAACGTGAATATATAAGCAATGAGTGTAGTTTCTAGACATAGCAAGATGCTCGGAGATGAAGGCTGACACTGGAGGGTTGGAAAGTGTGGTGGGAGAGTGAAATGGTGTTTTTGGGGTGGGAAATGGCAGTTGTAGACTAGACATGGGAAGAGGGTGATACTGCCCTTGGCAACTTATGTGGATCATAACTCCCATTCCTGGCCTAGTTGGCCTTATATGGGCCTCTTGGATTTGTGCCAGTGCAAGATCTTGGTACCTCCACTGGGGTAAGCAGATGAAAATATTTCCTCTCCTTGTCTCTCCTCAATTGACCTGACTCTTCCAGCACAGGTTAGGAGTGACACAAAACATTCTGCAATTGACACAGAAAGTTCTTCCAATAAATGTTTTTTAACTGATTTTTAAACAATTGGTTTTTAACAAATGTTTTTTAACAATTGATCATGAAAGGGGAACTAATCTGATTTCCTGTAAGACGGAGTTTTACTGTTATCACTCTGCTACTCACTGGACTTACCACTGGTAATCATATTTAATGCACTTATATTAAAACATTTACTGTATATACTTCTCTTTTCCGTTCCTTCAGAGGTGTCCAAAGCAGCTTGCAATAAAATTGAGGAATATAATGAGCAGGCAAAGAGAAGAAATTGTCCTGTTGGGTGAGTGTTTGTCAACACATGCAGCCCCACTGATCAGCCAGACTGAGGAGCAGCTTGTCAAGTCCAGCTGTCACGAGTGTGACACTAGGGCTAATGTGCTACAGTTGATCATGAAAGCATGGGCCTGCCCCTGGCCTTATAAAGGGCTTTCCTAGCAGCATAGGAGAGTATAGTCAGCAAAAAAGTATTAGGAAAAAAGCGCAAAAGATGAAGGAGGGGAGAAAATTCAATGAGAAAAGGAAAGCAAGTCAAGGGGAGAAGACTGGGAGAATACCTTCGGTGTCAGAGAAGGGATCTGGCTAAGGTTTAGCCCTTGTCCTTAAAGAAGTTGATAGTAACCACTTACTGAGTGACAACTCAGAAAATGTTAAGTGTCTGGGGTCTCCAAACTCCAGCCCAGGACCAGATGTTCAGCCCTTGGTCCAAGAGCCCTGGTCCAAGAGCCTCCAGCCCCCTTGACTGAACATGACTGAGGAGCTTAAAAATCTCACTTCCTGGTTTTCCCAAAAAGTGTCTTTTGTGCCTTCTGATGGTATTTAGAGGACTTTCTGAGGATCAGTCAAACATATGACTGCCTTTCGCCTGAGCATAAGGCTGCCTCCACAGTTCTATAGCAAATTATGGAAGTATAAGAACTGTATTAGAAATGTATTCCTTTAGCTTTTAGGCAAACAACATGCCTTCCTCACAAATCTAGCTCAAGATTTGGTATTTGATGAGGTGGTGTACTAAATAATTTAAAACCTAAGATTGTCATTTGCAAGGATAGGAGACAGGAAGGTGTGTTTGCACACGTGTCTTCCTAGTGAGCTATGAGAACCAGTGTTGCTCCAACTGTTCTACCTGCTCATCTTCAATATGCCTCCATGTTGCCATTTCAGTTTCAGTTCCAAACTTCAGAATTGCTTTATTCTTCTACAAATGCTGCCAGCTACCTTCTGATGTGTAGCGACCCAAACAAAATTGTTTCAATGTAATTGACTGGCACACTTTCATATACAGAATAAAGCCTGCTCAGCAAAGACTAAATTGTGCTCATGTTTCTCTCTTTCTATCTTCATTTTAAAAAGATTTTTTCCCTGCATATTTTCAAAATCGGGACAAGCAACATCCCGAGCCAACAAAGACACCAACCTTGAAATCTACTGCTGGCTTCTTTCTTCTCTTTTTAAAACATTGAATTTTAACGGCAAATGCATATAGAAATGCTCTGTGCTGTTTTTTTCACTTGGCTGGCCAACAATCTGAGACAAGTAATTAGCTATAAAGCACCAGTTCCCGGTGGAAGCAGTTCTGCTGAAGCCGTAAAAATGTATACAGAAAGCACAAATGAACCCATTTAAAAGAAACATATAATTAGTATTTTATGTGACACAAAGTGGTAACATGGCTATTTTATTATAACAATTTTCCAAATAAATATATGCTTTTTTGTTGCAAGGGCTTTCAGCAATAAGCAAAAGCGTGAATTTTAGAATAATTGGCAACCAATTAGATTAACTTAAACAGACAGCGTCAGCTCATGGGATGGCAAGCTATTCTGAAGCTCTTTCATCTAGGGATACCTGGGCTCTTTGCATTGTTCAGTTCCTTTATAGTTCTTCATTCAGTATCGAATGCGCTCCACCATATAATAAAAAGCCAACACAGATAAGTAATTGGCTGTCATCATTCAAACAGCCTTGGGAAGAATGAGGCCCATCTAGCTGTAAGATAATTTGAGAGGATGAATGGAAACAAGTGACTTCAGCTCTGAATTTCCTATTTTAATTGAGATAAGCTGCAGTCTAGCACACAATGACATAATTCTCTGAAATGTGCACACAATGGTGGCCTCATCTGTAATCCTGATGTTTGACGTCCTCAGCTGTAGGCTTCGCTAATTTATGCTTTTTGCTTTGGAGACCAAAATGAGTGCATACTCTTCCATTACAACTCTGGCTCACTGGCTTTGCGGTGGACCACGTCTACAAATCTATCTGCACGTCTGAGGCTGGAGTCATCGATCGGTGCCAGGTTCACTCTTCTTAATCAATGGGAAACAAAGTGTGTGTGACCCCTAAAACAAGTACTTAATTTGACCTCCAAATATCAACACAAACATACATCAGGGGCATAATGAAAAGAGACAAACAGTAACAGTATGTATATTTGTTTTAAAATCACAGTTATTTCCTAATGTATTTTTATATTTGGTTTCTTTGCTAGATTTCTGCCAATACAATCCTGACCCCAGGTTAGGCCAGCACAAATCCCATACTGGCCTGGGGATATAGCAAAAGTGCTGTAAGCCACTTTTGTGCCACTCCTACGGGGATTAGACCAGTGCACAGTCATGCACTACCCTCCCCATGCCACCGTTGGAAAGGAGAGATGAATGAATTGTGCTGGCCTAAATTGATTAGGTTTGCACCCTGACTGTTCCAATCCATTGTTCCAAAAATCTTATGACTAAGCCTAGTACAGACTAGCAATGCAATCATTTCCATATCTATTCAGAAAAAAAAAATTCCCATGAAAGTTTACTCTCAGAAAGTGTGCATAGGTACATAAGCTTGAATAAGTGTGCAATCTAAGAGGTGAACTGTGCCAGGATTTCCCAGGCTTAAATTTTGCCTCTGCCATAAATTCATCAAATAGCCTTAAGCATAATTGCCTCTCAAAATGCAAAGCTATATGCACATTCCTGGAAGTAAGGTCACTCAGACACAATGGGACTTCTGAACTGACATCCATAGGATGCCAATGTTAGTTCCCCAGTTGCAATATAGGAATAAAAAAAAGCAGGCCTTCGTCAGTCTTGAAAGACTATGGTCTCATGCTTGGCACTGCATACGCTGCATGCGAAGCACAAAAGCCTGGGTTAGATTGTTATGGAGGATAGGCTGTTACCCAAGCAGCAAATCCCTCCTCTTCACGCCACTGAATTAGTCCAATGGAAAGGCAGAGCCAATACGATTGGATCCAGCTGCGTCATAGAGCTGGGCTAAGGACAGGCACTCACCCTGTCTTGTGGGGCCGACCCGGGTATCGAACCCTGGCCTGCTGGTTAACAGGCACAGAGTCTTAACCGCTTGCGCCACCCACAGCCCACAATATATAGGAATATATACAATAGGAATATGAATATATATATATTCAAACCAGCATATATTCAAAATCAGCATATAAATATTTGTAATAATAAAACATTTTATTGCCGGGGTTGTTATTCCAACCCTTGGCCATCATTCTTTCTAAGCCTTCCACATCTCATTAGGTCATTATGAGGACAACGTGAGTAACCCCAGTCCACGAATTTTACTTTGAGTTTAATAGCAGTAGTAAGAGAGTATGAGATAAAATATGAATTAAAGTCCCCAGAAAGGACACTGAAGGCAACTCACTGATACAAGTGGAGGGGAGCTCATATTATTCCCATGATGTTGTTTATCGTGTTAAAATAATTTTTTCCTCCTCCTTTTTTCTAGAAAGGAAAACTATACAGTGATCCTGCATTTTGTTTCGTGCAGGTCACAATGCAGTTTGGTAGAGTGGTTGCAATTTTTTTATATATATATATTTTTGGCGTGTAGTGACATGTAGGGGAAAGAGTGAAAATGAATAATCCCCCCTGCTGATTTGAGGCATCACATTAGAGTTTGTGTGCTTTTGTATAACAAATTAAAAAGTCAGTGACAAACTACATGCAGCCAAGCAGTCAATGTCATTTGGCAAATAGAACTCATCGATATCTTGCTTTCTAAATGGATCTATTGACTCTAATTTTTTTACTGCCTCTCTTATAGCTTCTATGCACATTTGCAGTCCTTCACGAACTCATCCTTATCTTACATTAAATGATCTTGGTGATCAAGTAAATGAGACTGAATTAGGTATGTAAAGCTTTCAGTTGTAGTAGCAGCTTGCTTGCTTGCTTGTTTTGTCTATTAAATTCCTTTAGCATAACAAAATGTGGGAATGGGTGGTGGTAAATAGGATAAATGATAAATGGGGAAAAAATTCCTGATGGTGAGGGCGGTTTGGCAGTGGAACAGATTGCCAAGGGAGGTGGTGGACTCTTGCCCACTGGGGATCTTCAAGGAGAGGCTCGACAAGCACGTGTCAAGATGCTCTAGGAGGATTTCCCGTTACAGGCAAGGGGTTGGACTAGATGACCTACAAGGTCCCTTCCAATGCTAAGATTTTATGATTCTATGATATGAAATTGTACCCAGGCCCAGGGTCAAAAGTGGGCCCAAGTGCTGAAGGATGGGGCCCCAGAAATTTCCTGAGATTTTATATTTTCCAGTCTCTCTCTCTCTCTCTCTCTCTCACACACACACACACACAGACACACACACAACCTTCTGCCTCCACTTGTTTGGCTTGTTACCTGTGATAGCTACTGCAAGACATATACACCAAGCCTAAATATAATTATACTATTTTTCTGTAATTCCTGCAATAACTTTCTATATTTGAAATATTTTGGAGAGAAACTTAAAAGGATGTTTGTTTTTCTGTATTACTTTATCTAGCTGCCTATACCATGTGGGTGGGTAAACCTGGTAAACCTAGGCTCCAAAGACTTTTTTGGCTGCCACCAGCCTGTTTTGCCTGCTCGTCACCCTTTCCCTTTTTTGGCCTGATCAAATTCCTCTCAGAGTCCTGCATATAATAATGTTACATAAAGAAACAAGCAGCCTCATAGACAAGGAACCGAAAAGGATAAGAGTTTCTTAGATAACTGAAAATTCTTCAAGGGAAGACTTTAGGGGAACTGGAAGCTTTTCCTTAAAGACATGAATAGATTAGAGGAGACAGGAGCTACAACTGAGACTATACCACTGTTACATATAATTATCCCAGCAGAAAGGTGTCCCATTTGAAAATCTGAACATTGGATATCATGCTGAGGAGAAGGACTTGTGGGCATATCTGAACTGGTGCATAGGGTGCCAGATACCCTTATCTCTGTTCTGTGAGCATATAAATGGCTGCATGACAGATACTGTCCAGCTCCAGATATAGCTCCAAAGGCACCAGGTTTAATATGCTTTGCAGCTGTGTCCCTTGTGGATCAGAACTGAGTCCTCTGCGTTCACCACTGTCACAGTTTGCACCAGCTGTAGGTGTGATAGAAGCCTATGAATGTAGTGCAGAATATCAGTCCATCTCACTGAGATCTGGGACAGTGTAATGACTGAAAGATTAAGGTTGTCATCCTAGACACATTTTTGTAGGAATAAACCCCATTGAACACTATGAGTAATGATTCTGAATTTGACAGGCATTGGATTGCCCTGTGAACTACATGCTATGATTTCCTTGATTTAAATCCAGTCTTTTACCATGTAAGGTGCTTAAGAATTGTCAAATTGTAATAATGGTCAGTTGAGCTATGGAGACATAGGGTGCAATCCTAGGCTCCAGTTAGGCTGGCCTAAGCCCAAGCATAAGTCCTGTGCTGACCTGGGAGTGTCACCAAGATGCTTCTATGCTCCTAGTGGGGAAGGGTTACACCAGTGTACAGACATGTGCTTGCCTCCCTACATCACCACAGGAATGGAAGGCTGATGAGCTGTGCCATGGAGAGTTGTACCCTCCTTTCCTTCTCTTCCCTTGTCTTGATGCTTAGCCAGACAGGCTCTTGATCTCTCTCACTCACTCTCCTATTCAATTACATTGTCCCTTCAATAACATTTTGTCTTTCTTTATAGCCACAAGCCTGGCAGTAATCTCCTTAGTAGAAACCTCCCAAAATACAGTCTGTAAACTAGCTGTGCCAACACAAACAAGGTCTTAATTGAGAAGTTTCTGTATACTTGTCCTCATTAGGAAAAGCATCAAAAGATGTATAGAAGGTGCAAAAATTTATTTATTTATTTATTATATTTTTATACTTCCCTTTCTTTAAGGAGCTCAGTTTGTGTACATGGTTTTTGTGTACATGGTTTTATTGATTAAAATTATCAATTTTTATCAATTATTGATTGTGTACATGGTTTTATTGATTAGGATAACTGTGCTGGGGCAAAGAGGAATGGTTATTCTTTCCCTGATAAATATAGGTGGAGCACCACTTAGAAGTGCCTGTATACCCAGTTAGCATATTATGATATATGCACAGTGGTACTTCGCATAACAAGTGCCCCACGTAACAAGTGATCCATGTAACAAGCAAAAATTTCTCTAGGATTCTGCCTCACGTAAGAAGGGTTGCTTCACATAACAAGCACACTCGTTGGCAGTTGGGGCAGACATGCTGGATGGCAGTCCTTTTAAAAAGCACCAGGGATGCTTAGCGCACCTGCCCATAGCAAAAGCAACACTTCCGCGCTGTTCCTCCTGTGGCCGGGCGTCCACTGGGCAGAGAGAGAGAAGAGCAGTGGAGAAGAGGGAAGCAGCTCAGGGCTAGCCAGAAGGGAGCAGGGGATGAAGAGAGGCTTAGGATGAAGAGAAGGAGAAAGTGGGGAGACACTTTGAAAGTGTCTTTGATTGCAGAAGGAAGTCTTTGATTGCAGCCTCTTAACCATGTCTACTCAGAAGTAAGCCCCATTGTGTACTCCCAGGAAAATGTCTTTGATTGCAACCTCCTTACCATGTCTACTCAGAATACAGTGTTTTGTCATCATTTTTACATACAATTAATATTTTTATATGAATATTTTTTGGGTTGTGGAACCAATTGTCTGAATTTGGGAATTAATTCCTATGGGAAAATCCGCTTCACGTAAAGAGCGTTTCACATAACAAGCATGCCTCCTGAAGGAATTAACGTGAGGTGCCACTGTATATGGCTATGAGGGCTGATTAAAATTAACACCTTATTAGCTCCATATATTATCAGAATTGCATATTATTGGCAATTAGCAATCAGTATCATGGGAAAGTTTGAGTTAAGAAATTCCACTTTTTGTTCCATAGGCTTTTGTATTTTAATTTTCTGGTTAATTGGCCATTTTAATAGAATACAGATATTCCATTACAGTTTGTTTCATTGCATTCTGCATTAAATTACCTTTCCAACAATATATAACATGATGGTATTATCACTCATACCCCATTTTTAACAATTTTAGCCACTAGTATCAAGCTCAGCTTGTAGCCCAAAAGCCTGAAGCCTGGTACAACTGCACCCCCTGCTGTCCCCTAGCTATGCCATTGAGTAGGTGTAATGCAACATGTGTATGCCCTGATGAAGACT
Source organism: Cryptoblepharus egeriae (assembly GCA_030015325.1). Taxonomy (NCBI): domain Eukaryota; kingdom Metazoa; phylum Chordata; class Lepidosauria; order Squamata; family Scincidae; genus Cryptoblepharus; species Cryptoblepharus egeriae. Next base: position 37,088,244 of record JAREYC010000004.1, on the reverse strand, counting down.
TCCTAAAAATATACATGTGGGGCCATTTCATACATCATCTCTTTGCATATGTTTGAAGTTCATTGCTTCATTTTTGGATGGTGCTTCTCTCTGTGCTCAGCTGTGATATGCCACATTGGATATACCTGGATGTGATTGATGAAGCTAAATTGCCCCTGTGTATGTCTATTATCAGCAGCCTACCCACAGACACACTAACTTGCTGTTTTGGTTTTAAAACTGATTTCTGTTGTTCAGGGATTATATGCAGATGCATGGATGAGGTGATGTGGAATCCATGATTTATGGATTCATGGAAGCAAAATGATTTCATGGCTGTAAATAGAAACCATCACAATTATTCACCTTATCAACTGAATAGTAATATTATTGCACTAGTGAAAATGTACCCAAATTGCGGGAGTAAAATTCCCCACGTATGCCATCCCCCCATGTGCACTGCCCCCATGTGCATCATCCCCCATGCACAACACCCCCATGAGCACCATCCGCCCATGTGCACCATCCGCCCATGTGCAACACCCTCCATGTGCAACACCCTCCATGCACAATATCCCAGCATGCAAAACACCCCCCATGTGCACTCCCCGCCATGCAAACTGTCCCCCTTGCAGACCGTCCACCCATTGATGAAGCTAAATTGTGTGTGCACTGCCCACACATGTGACCGTGCACATCATCTCCCCATGAGCACCGTCCTCCATCCGCACCTTCCCCCATGAGCAACATTCCCATGCACACTGTCATCCCCATGAGCAACATTCCCACATGCGCAACACCCCCATGTGCAGCACCATCCTCCCATGTGACCATCTCCCCATGCACATCTGCCATGCGCACTGTCCCTCCATGAGCACCGTCCACCCATGTGCACCGTCCCCCATGTGCAACAACCCCGAACATCATTCCTCTATGCGCACCATCTCCCACGTACATCATCCCCCATATGTACCATCCCCCCTCATGCACACCATCACCTCCTGTACATCCTCCCTCCCACTGCATCACCTGGATGTTGATCAGTCAGTCTTCTATGTTAAGTATAGGACAAAAACACACTGCACCCCTTTTCAGCCCCTTAAGGGTTAAATTTCTCAACATCAGATCTTCCTGGGTGTTGATGTTACAGATGGAACACCCTCTCCAAATTTCATGCTTCTATGTCCAATAGTTGGGGCAAAGAGTTCCTCAGTCAGGGACTCTTTAATGAGAGGAATCCAAGACATTGTCCTCCTTTTTAGGTTCAGGCATCTGGTCATGAGTCCCTAAGAGTTTTGTACCACTGCCACACCTGATGCACCAACGTTCTAATGGGAGCACCCCCAGTTTCCCCTGTGTCATTGCATGGCCTCACTCTTCACTGCTGGCAAGTGTGGAAGGAGGCTGCTATGTACTGCTATATACGATATACTCTAGGCAGGTTCCAACAACCTTGCATCAGCTCAATGCATAAAGTGACAGAAGATGGAGGAATAATTATTTTGATGCAAATAAGTGGGGAAGTTATCACTGAATGTCACCATTTTTCTTAATTACTAACAAGTCATTAGACTTTTAATGTGTTGTCTTTTTATGCTCCAGGCAAGCATAAGGCTCCTTTCTAGGAAGCTAAGATCATAAGACATGGAAAAGATTGACTATAAGCAAAATAATTTCCAAGATGCAAGATACCAAGAATTACCTCTGGGCAACAGTGCATTAAAATATTTTTCCTTCGTCTCCCAGTCTGCAGATCAATCAATGCCTGTGTACAGTGGAAAATAGCTCATAAAAGGAAACCTTGGGCAGAAAGTGCTTTATAAAACATGATTCGTAAGAGAAAACAAATCTGTGCTTTCTAAGTTAATATCTCCCTTTTTTCCAAGTGCTGAGATATAAAAGTAGGTCGGCAAGCCTATTTATATAGCTCACTCCACAGCATGGTTTAAATTAAGGCTGGTGACAAATCTTTGATATGCCATGCCATGCATTTGGGTTTTTCCTTTTATAGCAAGTTAGTTAAATTTAGACTTGTTCAACAAGGCTGTTAAAGGCAAACCTTAGGGCAAGCCTAAGATCTTTGAATTTTAATCAGCTCCTTTTAAATTCCTTGGCCTCTGATTTTGTATTCATAAGCAATGTGCCTTATCATGCTCTTTCTATTTCTGATTCACCTGTAGGATAGTTATACTACTTGAGAATCCCAGAGTTCAGTGCTCTTACTAAAAAGAAGAAAAGCCCATAGAGATATGCTTCTAGAAAAAACCATGCAACATATGATATTATGGCCACAAGCCTATACGCACATACATTGGTAGTGTATGTACTGTATGTGTGTGTAAGTTAGTCTGTGCTGAGTCAGCAGAGCCACATGGTCCACACTGTATCCATCACCGGAACTGAGCAGGCTGGTGGCCTCCTCATTTGTTCCATCAGCCAGCCTGCTCAATGGGTCTACTCAGATTAGCACCAACAAAATTGCTGGCACTAGCCCTACTATCCAGAGTAATTACAGGAAGATGTAAGAGGCACTTACTCTGGATTGCTCTATGCATTTCCCATAGATGGCACAATAACAACATAGGTGTAAAAAGTTCCGTAGTTACTCTTGATTGTAGCCAAAGTGGGGATATGTAGCCAAATCAGTTGTAACAAACAGATAAAGAGCAAGATGGAATAGCAAGATGAGGGAGAAGTAAGCATTCTGAGATAAGGACGTGATCCTAAGGGGGCCTGTTACTGATCTCCAATTTCTGCTTGGCTCAAGGATTATCAAAGATAACCTACAGCTTGGAGTCTGGGTGGGACCACTCAGAAAAAGAATAGACAGTGGCTGGAGACAGTGGCCTGTAGTCTCCTCCAAGTTGGAGTTTGTACTGAATGGAGTAGAGGATGTGACTGACTAAATAGATACCACTTTGGCAGGAAGGGAACAGCATTCTGTGTGCAAGCAAACCACATGTCAGACAATGCTAGCTTGATGGCTTTAGAAATGGGGATGAGCACCACACCCTACAGTTAGCCATGACTAGCAGTATAGCCTGTGGGGAACACCTTTAATACTAATAGCACAGTGGCTGCTGTCTTAATTGAGTCATTATGACATTTTCCTTCAAAAATTATGACATTTTCCTCTGCTCCTTTAAGGAGCAGAGAAATTACAGGTGAATCCTTAGCTCTAGAAACATTAATAGTACAACCTGAAACAGTCACTTGTAAAGATACAATATAAACATTCATCAGTAAAAAAAACCCATCTCTCCTTCCAGTATCTCAACTTCCCTTTTACCACCTCTCTTGTCCTCAATTGCCCCCTAACCGCTTCTCAACTTGGCCTGTTATCAGTTGACAGTTGGAATGTTGACCATTGCGTCTCCTCAGTCTGAGTGATTGACAGAATGTTGGCCAGAAGATGCAAACACTCTTACTGACAGGTTAAGGCTTTTTGGCTGCAATCTTAAAGACACTTTCCTGGGAGTAAAGTGTACTGAATTTGTACTTGGGGCTTACTTTGGAGGAGATGCGGTTAGGATTGTGCTTTTAATGATGAAAGATATTTGGAGTGTCTTGATGTTCCCCATGGTTCACACTGAAAATCCCTTAAACTTTGTCAAAAAACACAATCCTGCAACCACCTGCCATTTAAAACACTTTTCAATCTCCAGTGACCTTTTCCTGCTCTCCCTTACCAGTACTTTTTATTGTTTTTTTACTTTTATGCTGAGAAAAATTCCCTTGGAAATCTCCCTGTAGAAATAGTTTATGTGTACTTGCCCTTGAATACATTATTAAATGCCTTTGTTATGTTGTAGTTGGTTTCCCCTCACAACAGACGGAAAGAGAAGATTGTTGCAAAGACGTAGATGGCACGACGACTCCAAGAGAAGGCATAGATTCCAGTGTTTTAATCTGCTGTGATGGAAAGAACTCAGATCTTACAGGGCTTCTAGGGAGAAGTACTTTTAACTCAGCGACATGCTGATTTTGCTGTCTTTTCATGTTATCCTCACCTTTTGATCGACAGAGAATATGACAAAGTGAGAGAGGCAGTCATCACATGCGCACCTGATCTCAGCACATGTATTTGAATTGCAGACGACTTTGAATTGTATAACCTGAACCATCACTATTGGTTAAATTTTATTTGTTCTCAGCTTAGAATTAGACTGTATGCATTATATGGGACATTTCTCAAGGCAGTGGAAAGCTGAACTGTGCTCTGTTTTCAAATGAGAAAAAGGAATGCAGACTAGTTACCTCTCATTTCACTTTACCTGCCTTATCACACTCGTAATTAAGGTGGTCAGAAGCAGGAAAAAGTGAATTATTCTCTTCTAACAAGAATGCATGTGTACAGATGTAGAAAGTTAAATCTTTGGAAAACTGTGAGTAAAGTTGCTGTTGAGTCCATCTATTCAGTGAAAGAGGATGTATTCTGACTGGTCTGTGCTGTAGCCTGTGTAGTACTGGGTCTGGCTGTAGTGCAACGCAGGGCAAGAGGACTCACTTCTATTTACTTTGTGTCACATGGTAACAGCCCAAATGGGACAGGATGACCGGATATAGTCTCTTTCCAGGACATGTCCACACTTCCTTTTCCACACTTCCTCTGCCCTCCCCAAACCTCTACACCAGCTGAGGCAGAGCAGTACATACGTACCCGCTCTCCTCTCACAGTGGCGCAGAATCACATACCACACTTTTGTGATTCTCACAGACTGCCACAAGGGACTTGCCTCGGTTTAGGGCACATTTTGGTTTGTACCCTTAATTATTTATTAAATAATTATTATTACTATTATGAGCATAATCCTAACCATGTCTACTCAAATGTAAGCCCCATTGTGTTCCATGGTTCTTACTCCCAAGAAAGTGTCTTTAGGATTGCAGCCATACCCCCAAATCCAGAGTAACTACGGGAGCATGTAAGAGAGATTACGTGCACCTGTAGTGACTGCACCTCCTACTAAAAACCTATGGGAAATTCATATTGGAATCCAGAGTAAATTGTTCTTACACTGGAGCAAGGACTCCCTGTAGTTACCGTACTCTGGATTTTGCCCTAAGTAAAACACATTTTTGGCATAAACATATTTTTGTCATAAATTATGGCATTGGTTGATTCTAGACTTCCTTCATATTTTTGCTGCTTCCAGGGAAGAACATATGTGCTGTACTTTATTTGTTGAGTGTAAGTAACTGTTGGATGGAGCTAACGCACAGGCCAAAAACTGATAGCCACCAAGACCTAGTTCTGGGATAACCGTGAACTACAATCTAAGAAAGGTTTTTCATCCAGCAAATGATGGTGGTTGTTCTCTGAGTTCCACCATATCCTAACAGATGCTGCAGAATTTACTTATTCAGTTGGGTAAATAAACAGAGCTATGCATCTGTCTACAGCCATCGAAACAGTGATGATGGCTTATCTGAAAATCCAGCAATCATCTTAATTAAAAATCAAACTATAAATTGGACAAGCAGACTATGGCAAAAGCAACTCACAATGCAAGACAGAACATGACAGAGATGCAGATATCAACCCTCCTTTAAAACTGTTAACAAATAGCACAAATCTAACCATGTCTACTCAAAAGTAAGCCTCATTGTGTTCAGTAGTCTTACTCCCAGGAAAGTGTCTTCAAGATTGCAGCCTAAATACCTAGTTCAGCTCAGAAATGCCAATAAAGGGCGCAATCCACAGTAACTACGAGGAATCCTTGCACCAGTGTAAGAACAATTTACTCTGGATTGCAATATGAATTTCCCATAGGTTTTCACTGGGTGGTGCCGTTACTACAGGTGCACAGAATGTCTCTTACATGCTCTTGTAGCTACTCTGGATTGTAGGGAAAATGTGTTAGACACATGGCGTGTATTGAGTGATTAAGAGCACAATCCTAACCATGTCTACTCAAAAGTAAGCCCCATTGTTTTCAGTGGGTTTTACTCAGTGGTGGGATTCAAATAAATTAACAACAGGTTCTATGTCCCATTAGTAACCACTTCTCAGAACCAGGTGCTCATTAGCAAAGGGTTCTATGGAATCTGTGAGAACCCCCTGAAGCCCACCACTGGACTCTTACTCCCAGGAAAGTGTCTTTAGGATTACAGCCATAGTCTATATTGTAGGGTGTTTTTTTGGTGATGATTCAGATCTGCAAAGCTGGCGTGATAAAAACATTACAGCCTTAGAATTCTGTCAGATTTTAGTACAGTGGTACCTTGAATAAAAAATGTCTTGAATAAAGAGTGTTTTGTATAAAGAGCAAAATTTTCTCAGAAATTTTGACTTGCTTAAAGAGCACTGTCTTGAATAAAGAGCACTTCTGAGGAAGTTTGGAACAGGCTTCCATGGCAAGGGAACTCACAGGCGGGACGAGGAGACTAGCTTGAGCTACAGTGGGGCCCTGGGCAAAGTTTGGAATAGGCTTCCATTGCCAGGGAACTCATGGGACGTCTGGGGGGAGCAGCCTGAGTCAGGTCTGTATGTGGGATCTGTGTGTGGCAGCATGGAAGGTGTGCCTTATCAATGTTCTAGTGCTGCTCCCCGTCAGCAGCTTGGGAGTGTTAAAGTTGCACATAAAGACAATAGATTCCATTGAGCCAAGGATTAGCAGTGATTCCATTAGTGATTGTGAAAGTCATCCCCTCTCTGTAACCCTCACACCAGCCATGAAGGTTTTCAAACGTACAGTACAGTTCAGTACTTCAAGCAGAGGCTCAACGAGCACCTGTCGGGGATGCTCTAGGGGGATTTCCTGCTGCAGGCAGGTAGATGACCTACTAGGTCCCTTCCAACACTATGATTCTATGATTTTCTTTATTGCAGTGTTGTGTGTTACTGTATATTATAGTGCTCTGTACAGTGTTATATTGCAGTGTTTTGTAATCATTTTTATAAACAGTTAATATTTTAATATGAATATTTTTGGGGTTTCCAATCGTCTGAGTTTCCATTATTTCCTATGGGAAAATCTGCTTCACTTAAAGAGCGTTTCACATAAAGAGCATGTCTCTGGAATGAATTAAGCTCTTTAAATGAGGCACCACTGTACTAGAGTTTTTGCTCTACTTTCAGAGTGGCTCAGAGGGATAGACGGATGCATGGATGGTTACCAGGAAAGTCTTTTGGAAATGTTAATTAATACAAAAGTTTACAAGAGTTGGCGCACTGTGTTAACATCTCCATCCAGTTTGCCAACATGCACACATAGCTCATAAATCTTTATGTTTGTGGGTTCTCAGTGTATGCTGTTACAATGAAAAAGAGATATCTGATACAGAAATGCGTAAATACCATAGGGACATTCAGCAAAAAAAGTGTTTCATTCCCTACTGGTGAATTACAGTTTTATGGCACATAAATAAGCAAAGGCAAGAGAGCTAAAACACAAGGAATAAACAGGTGTATATCATACTTGGAGCTGTGTTTTCCCAAGTGCAATTTTTTCCAGTCGTTATCAGTTTTTTTCTTCTTCTTCCTCAATTTTGACTTTTGTTTTTTTGCTGTCAAAAGCAGGCTTTCTCTGCATGCTTCATTCAGATCAAAGCCTGGCTGTCTGAACACTGTTATTAAAGACAAAATCAGATTTTTGGGACCTGGATTTTACGCTCCTGCTGTCTGACTGGGGGAAAGAAAATTGGGAACAGGAGTAGGGGGCGGAGGAAAGGGAAATAAGATGCTAACTTTAGAGAATGACAGCCTGCCAGTGACTTGTTGCAGCCTCTCACATCTCTGCTATGATGTTTTTTCCTGACTGATCAAAATAAGAAATTTTAATTTTTGTGTGTGAATGGAGCAGGCTGTGAACTTTACCCCAGGAGCCAACCTGGAGTTTCTGATAAGAAGCCCAGGACTACAGATGTTTCATTTTTGGAGTCTCAAAACATACACACGCACACATGCACGCATACACACACCTGTATGATTTAATAGCTGCCACAACATTAAGATTGATGCCAGATTAAATGAAACCATGAGGCTCATAAATGGTTGTATAAATTCTATTGCTTCTTGTTGGCTCCCCATTTTGGGCCACAAAGCAGCACCAGCTCTATGAAGACAAGATGCCTTAGTGCAGCGTTTCTCAAAGTGGGGGTCGGGACCCCTTTGGGGGTCGCCTAAAGACCCCTGGTGCAGGGGGCCAGGTCAGGCTTGCCAGACCTCTGGCTGTAGCTGCATGCACACTGGGGCTGAATGACAGCCTCAGGGCCCAATCCTATGCATGCCTACTCTGAAATAAATCCCATTATAGTCAGGGGGCCTTTACTCCCATGTAAATGTGGATAGGATTGCAGCCTCAGGGCCCAATCCTATGCATGCCTACTCTGAAATAAATCCTATTATAGTCAGGGGGGCTTTTTCTCCCATGTAAATGTGGATAGGATTGCAGCCTCAGGGCCCAATCCTATGCATGCCTACTCTGAAATAAATCCCATTGTGTTCAATGTGTGAATAGAACACATATTTCATTTGTAACAATGAACATACATCCTGCATATCGGATATTTACATTACGATTCATAACAGTAGCAAAATTACAGTTATAAAGTAGCAACAAAAATAATTTTATGGTTGGGGGTCCCCACAACATGAGGAACTTATAAAGGGGTCACGGCGTTAGGAAGATTGAGAACCACTGCCTTAGTGAAAGAATATAATAAAATTATGAGCAACCCATTACTGCCTGTGCAGCGGATCCTTCTCATCTGTGAATTGGCAGGCTTAAATCCAGGAAGCTCTCTCTGGCACCCACACAATAGGTGTTTAACAACAACTTCCAATGGAATGCTAAATCTACTGCTAAAAGTCCAGATAAAGGCAGCCTCCACTGTATCAGGCAACAGGCCCACCTAGTCCAGCTTCCTGTATCACACTGTGGCCCACCAGATGTTCAGGGAGCACATATGACACTTGCATCCAGGTGTCCCCCCCTGCATCTGGCATTTGGAGGTTTGTAACCCATGATGGTCCTTTCCTCTAAGAATTTGTCCAAACCCTTCTTAAAGGCATTGAGGCTAAATGCCATCACCACATCCTGTGTCGGTGAGTTCCACAGACCAACTACACACTGGGTAAAGAAATATTTTCTCTTGTCCATCCTAACCCTCCCAACATTCAGTTTTAGTAGATGTCTCCTATGAAGAGCAACTCCAGTTAGGACTCATCTTCAGTTTATTACTGAAGAGCAGTAATTATTGGTCCATGCACCACTTCAGCATGTCCATAGCTTCATTGACCTTGATGTTTTAAAGAGAAATAAATTTGGTCATCATTGCAGCGATAACACTGTATTCCAAAACTCCAGACAACCGTACCCCACAATTTCTTTTAGTATAGACAAACAAGTGAGAACAAGTCCTCCTGTAAGTTCCATATATCTTTTAAAAACTATGAGTTGCAAATGGCTGAATAATGATTGAATCTGTTTTTCAGTGGATAAACTCCAGAACAGTGTTATACAGCCAGAGATAATGACAAATCCATATTGGATAGAAACTTATTGAAACATATAACTTTTTTGCTCCTTAATTTTTCTTTTTCTTATTAACTTGCAAAGTTAACACTACCTTTAACTAGTAAGCCAGATGGAATAAGGATCTTTTTTTCCTTCTTGATTCATCTGGCTTACACCTCTTCTCATGCCACGTAACCAGCTAGAATATGTCTGTGGCTTTTGTCCTTTGGAACCTAAAGGAGATTTCTTACTTTCCTCCTGTTCACTACATTATATAGTGCCAAATATGCATATCTACATGTCTAACAGAAAAAACTGGGAGTTGTCAGTTTTAACTCTATTACGTGATTGATTCCTCAAACAACTACTTGTTTATTATTATTATTGAATATTTAAACATGTAAAAAAATCAAAGTTAAGCACAAGCCTGTTCAATCACTGTTCAACAATGGGCAGGGTGACCGTATGACCAGATGTTTTCCAGATTTCTCCTCTTTTTTTAGCTTTCTGTCCATAGGCCCTGCAAAAGGGTTTCATTGTCCTCCATTTTGGCTTCATTTTGGAACTTTCCAATGGTTTTCAGTACTCCATCATGTCATATGTCACTGGATTTGTATTGAAGAGCAGAATCCAATGCAAAAATTGATTTTGAAATATTTATTTCCTATCAAAAGTTATGGCCAAAAAACTAAAAAGCAAAAATATGAGCACTATGGGAAAGTAAAAGTGCCCAATATAGCGGATTTACTCATGAGTATGCAAATGTGCCATTGTCTGCCGGAAAGGCCAGGCTGAGAGGAATCCATGACCTTGTCCTCCTTTTGAGGTTCAGGAATCTGGTCACCCTGACAGTGAGGGACCTGCACTGGATAACCATATAGAATGGAGGACAGAGTGCCTCTATCTTTAAGCATTGTGTAGAAGAGGGTATTTAGGCAACTCTAAAAACTCTACTATAAAAACTCTACTATGTTGAGCTACCTAAATCCCTCTTTTTTGAAATGCTTAAACATAGAGGCACTCTGTCCTCCGTTCTTTATGGTCATCCTGGCGTTCCACCACCACCTCAGGTAACAACAGTGAGTGGGAAGAGTACCACTGCGAGAGAAACACTGCACTACAGCTATTTTTAAAAATTAGAACAAGGAGAGGGACTAAGGAGAAAGGATGTTTGGGGAAAAGTTATAGCCATAGCATTGCCTGCCATAGCTTTGCTTAAAACCCAGAAGAATCACATAGAGAAGATTCAGAAGTGGAAGCAAGAGATGTGTCTGTGCAGGAAATCAAGTGAGTAAGTGGATACGGTGTTTCTCGCTCCAGGTATGGAAGGACTTGGGCCAGCTTAGCCTTTGAGTTGAAGCTAAAGGAACTGGAAGCAAAAATGTAGTAGTTGGTAGATATGAGATAGGAACTTGGTGAGACTAGTCAGAACCTACCACTTCCTAATAACTGACACAATCTTCAAGACATCTTCAGGTTTTCCATCTTTAATGCTCACAACTGGTCATTTATCAAATAATTTCTGGCTGATTCTGAGCTGGAGAAGGACTTCAGGATACATTGTTGCATATCCTATTATGAACTTGATGCCATTTCTGTAATGGTGCTCTTTTGTTAATTTCTAACTAGATTTTCTTGTTTCTAAATTTTAGAACAAGCAGATATCAGAGGGATAGTTGTGAATGGCAGTTTTCCTGTGATGTTGTGTAATGGGATCCATTCTTGACCCAAGTGTCAATGTCCTTGCAGCTTCTGTATCCACTGGGCTTGTACTAAGCTGACAAAATGAAAGTCGGGGTGAGATGGTCACTATGGGCGCAATCCAGAGTAATTACGGGGAGTCCTTGCTCCGGTGTAAGAACAATTTGCTCTGGATTGCAATATGAATTTCCCATAGGTTTTCACTAGGTGGTGCAGTAGCTATGGGTGCACGTAATGTCTCTTACGTGCTCCCGTAGTAACTCTGGATTGTAGGGTATGTGCACTTGCAGAAAATCTGTAAAAATAGAACCCAGATTCTTTGGGGGGCTTGACCCAGCATCCTCAACTGCATTAGCTTTCTTTCTCATAAGAAATGCATTTTTAATTTCATATCTTAAGTCTCAAACATATGAATACATCATCAAATTATATATAATATGCACAGCATATAAAAACCATTGTCTGCATATAAATCAATAGTGATAAAGCTTGGAAAGTTTTATCTTTTTCAACAGGACATATTCTTATACAAAATGCATGCTACATTAGCTTAGAAATATGTCTTGCATAGTAATCCACCTCAAGTACATTGCACTGACATCTATTTAGGCATGACTGTAGGACCAACATCAGGTTTCAGATCTTGGCAAACCACTCTCAATGGTTACATTTTGTGTGAAGACCTTGTGGCTCACAAATGGATTTGAACAGAAAAAGAAGATGGTGTGATTCCCTTAGCTGTCCTTTTCAGAGATTGTTCTTTGTTTTTTACATGTAGAATATACTCACATTGTTACAAGTAAGGGTATCTTATTTTTATCCCTATGCGGACAACATCCGTATGTGTCAGGTTACACTAGGAAAGGGATAGGATTGCTGCACACTTGCATATGCCTTCCGGAAAAATATATAAATAGGGATTGAATAATTAAAAAAAACAGTTACAAGTAGCATTCTGATACTCTACATAACCATTATGTCTAGTAGTCAGTGATAGACAATTAATAAGAACCATGAAGTTGTTTAATGGATTTCTAAAACCAGCTGTTAGCTAGTAGAGAGGACCTGCAAATACTATGAATACTATTTAAGCTTACTATAAGTGCTTGAATTGTAATGCTTCTGATTATGAAATAGTACCTCATCATCATCATCACTATCATCATCATGCATATCACAGTCGCCAGGTGTTTGACAGGAATTGGCACTATTGTGATTCAGTTCATATCCAAGAAACTAGGAATCACAAATATATCATCTCAATATGTGTGAAGTTCCCAGGAGTGCTGCTTTTGGTAACTGGGCAGTTGTGATCTTCTGGAGGTCCATTAAGTTTAGGTGTTCCTGGAGACTTAATGGAATCGCTCCAAGAGCACCTATTATAAACACAGTGGCTTTATTTTCCTAGATTCTCTGTATTTCTGCTTGTAGGTCCTTATACCGCGTGATCTTCTCATGTTCTTTCTCTTGAAGCTGACAATCTCTGGGTATTGCAGTGTCAATGATCTAGACCTGTTTTTCCTCAACCATGGTGCTGTATTATGTTGTATTATGTTCCAAGTGGTGGTCGGTTTGAATACAGAAGTCCCACAGGATTTTGGCCTGTTTATTCTGGACTATCTTTTCTGGTTTGTGGTTCCACCAGTTCTTGGTTGTGAGGAGGTTGTACTTTTGGCACATATTCCAATGTAGCATGGCGGCCACTTTGTTGTGTCTTTCCATATAATCTGTTTGGGTGATCTTTCTGCAGCCACAGATGATGTGTTCCACAGTTTCTTCGTCCTCCTTGTACAGCCGGCACCTGCTGTCTTTCTAGCTCTTGTCTATTTTGGCCTTTATCACTTTTGTTCATAGTGCTTGTTCTTGGGCTGCTGGTATAAGTCCTTCTGTTTCTTTCTTGAATGTTCATTTCTTTAGCCATTGCCAGGTTGCTTTGTTATCAGTATTAATAGTCTCGAGTACTGTTCAGGTATTGCTCATGCTGTGTCTTATTTTGCCACCTGTTTCTTCTGTTCTTACCCATCTGCACTTTGTAATCCCACTTTGTTTCATCACACTTTAGGAGGTGAGCCTTTTATGTGTTCTCCTTGACTTCACCTTAAATCCTCTGCCAAAGATCGATTTTCCTCATCCACTGACTGTAGGACTTGAATCATGCCCCGTCCTCCTTCCTTGCATGGTAAATATAATCTATCTATATTTTTATTTTTACTTTATTTGTGTCCTGCCTTATTCCCAAGGACTCCAGGCAGCTTCTATGCAGGATGCACTGGACTTAGTGCTGGTGCTGCTTCCCTGGGATGGGTGAATTAATTTACTTAGGATTGGGCTCCAGAGATTCAGGAGCCTCTTCTGGCTTTTTCAAGGAGACTGAGCATTCTTGAGGAGTGCCTGAGTTCTATGCAAAAAACTGATAACGCAAAGGAAAAAGGGAATCTCATGAACTGTAAGCAGAATCACACAGGCACTGTATAAATCTTCCTCTATCTCTTTATGGATCAATAATGTAATTTGTTCTCTCATGACCTATTGAATGAAGTTCACATCAGGTGAAATCATGGAGCTGAATAACTCAGCATGTAATCTAGAGGAGTCATATATCAGATCTGCCTTCCAAACTCCAGCTGCAGTTTCAACATCCCCCAGCTTCTGATGCTAACTTTGCTCTAGAAACCACAAGACAATCCAAGGACATGCACACAAGACAGGCTCTTGCTCTGAAGCCAAGAGAAGACAAATCTGTGGGATCAGCTAAGTAACAATAAATGACTTCCTCCCATCTTTAATTTTAATTCCATACTTTGTTCTATGGTTTCAAGGAAACACATTGATCAGAATAATTCATTGTTATTTATTAACATAAAATAATAGCATATTTATATGCCACTTTTCAACAGCAGCAACAACTAAAAGTTCACAAAGCAGTGGCCAGACAAATTAAATAATTAAATTGTTCTCTGTCACCAAGAAAAGCCACTAAAAAAGGGCAGGGTGCTGGAATGAAGAGACACCTAGGCTGCAATACTAACCTCCATTAGCCCTGTGCTGACCTGCAGGTGCCAAAAAAGTGTCATAACACACAGTGGTGGGCTCCAACAGGTTCGCACCTACTCTACAGAACTGGTTGTTAATGAGAGATAGGACATATAAAGTTTAAAAATAGCCATTTAAAAGTGGCTGCCAGATGGGCAGAGAACCGGTTGTTAATTTCTTTTGAGCCCATCACTGATAACACACATGTGCAACAGTCCTGGGTAAGGTTTAGGCCAGTGCACAGACATGGACTTGCCTCCCAAGATCACCAGGGGAATAGGAAGACTGATGAGTTGTGCTGGCCTAGGTTAGGATTGAACCCTTACTCTCACCTTCCTAATTCAAATCTGAGAAGAGCACCACATGATAAGTGCCTCTTTGCCCAGTTAGCAAGTTTATGGCTTGCATTTCTCATTTATTCATTTATACAATAACCTCTATAGATCTGTGATATAATCTATAGTATATCTATTGTTGTTGTTTAGTCATTCAATCATGTCCAACCCTTTGGGACCCCATGGACTGTACCACACCAGGCCCCTCTATCTTCCACTGGCATCCAAAATCCATCCAAATTCATGTTCATTGCCTTGGTTACACTATCTGACCACCTCATTCTCTGCTGTCCCCTTCTCCTTTTGTCTTCATTTTTCCCAGCATCAGGAGTCCTCCCTTCTCATGCTGTGGCCAAAATATTTGAACTTCAACGTCATTATTTGTCCTTTCAGTGAACAGTCAGGGTTGATTTCCTGCAGGATGGACAGATATGATTTCCTTGCAGTTCAAGACTCTCAAGAGTCTTCAGCATCTATCCTTCTGTGTTCAGCCTTCTTTATAGTCCATTCAGTGATGGGCTTCAAAGAAATTAAGAACCGGTCCTCTGTCCATCCGGCAGCCACTTTTAAATGGCTATTTTTAAACTTTATATGTACTATCTCTTGTTAAGAACTGGTTCTATAGCGTAGGTGCGAACCTGCTGCTGCCCACCACTGGGTCCATTATATCCATAACTAGCTTAAAAGCTGCACTCCTTGCAGACTTTTAAACCAGCTCCTGCCTTCAGCCCAAAACTAAAGGGATGTCTGGTCCAGCTTAAAAAACAGCAATGCTAATGAAGCATTTATTGTTATTAGGAACAGTTAACAATTCAAATTTTAAAACAACTGAAAAAATAGGTGATTTTAAAACTTTTTAATTTATATTGAGTTTAAAGTTGCTCTGCATAGACATATCATACCTTTTTCGGAATCAGGATTTAAAATCATTGAGATCACCATAAAGCAGCAGGATAAACAACATTCTTGGTTGTATCATTTTTTGGTGCAAGTATGACTCTTTCACAAAGCCAGTCATGATCTTGATAATGAGATCCAATATTTGTGTAAATCTTAGCAATCAATTCTTCTACAGTTGTGACCAAAATGCCACAGCCATCTGGACAAGTGATGTCTCCATTGCTGTCTTGCTGAATGGTTCCATTTCCAGGATCCAATAGATGAGCTGCAAATCTTCCAGCATCCAAATCTCAGTAAAGTCTTACTTACGCTCATGTTTTCATGAGACCTTCTCATTTTTTTACCTTCTCTTCCTTGCAGCATCTGCTTCTTTCCAGGTCATTCCATATAAACTGATTCAGATTTGACAGAAAATAATTGTGTTGGTACTTCTGTATATATAATGGCCATATGCCAAATATTAGATGAAAAATCCGAAGGGGTTGTATGCTATAGTCCTTCAAAACAATGGTGTCATACCCATTTTTGATGCTCGCAAATTGCGTATTTCCCTGTATACCCATCTTTGGATGCTAATATCTCAGAAGTAAATGATGTTTTGTGGACGAATTTTGATATACAGAGTAATTTGGACTCATGCTTTCTAAATCTGTCATCAGAAAAGGCTTCTCTTTTCTCGTTTTGGAGATATTGGCATCCAAAATGGGAATGTTTTCATGGGCGAAACTACTTTTCCAAGGGCAAATTCACCATGTGGGCAACTAACAATGGTAATAAAACTTTTTCTGCATAATTATACATGACTCGTAAACATTTACTCAAAAATTCAGTTTGTGTTGTCACCTCCTTCGTATTAAAATTTTAATCTCAAATACTGAACTTTTTTTTGCCCTTTTTGGCATCCCCATTTTAGGGGTCACCAATAACCTGACTTTTTATATTATTATTTTAAAACATTTTCATTCTACTTTTTAAACTACGGTCTCCTAGGTTGTCCTGAACCCCAAAACAAAAGAAGTCAGGAAAACAGAATAAACAAAAAGAGAATATGGATATAACTGTACTCCTCTATAATCTAGAATATTTACTGCACTACTTTACTGCATGTTCATAAAATTCAAAGGAAAACTGTGAATAATTGAATATATACTAGATTTTCAGGACCTGTTTGATTATGATATGCAAATAGTGGGGAGTAGGCTGAGTATGTAAATTTTGTGCTCTTGAGTTTTACTTTTTAAGAGTACAAATTAATGGTTGCTTCCCTGGTGGTATATAGTTATCCTGAAATTATCTATATTTATCTTCATCCATTTCTTCCTGTATCTCTGTATTATGCAAAAAGATTTCATTTGATTCATGTCTACATTGTAGGGATGACTGCAAGCATGTCAAAAAGAGAAAAAAGGAAATTACTAGGTTGTAAAACGATGATGTCTGCTAATAAGAAGCTGCTTCGATTTAGGAATCAGTTGTAAAGATGCAATTATTCTTTGGATAGCAAAAGAGGATTCCAGATTAAATACTCGTAACTTAAAAAAATCTATTATTTTAACTCTAGGTTATGCAAGTCATAAATTCATTCTGAGAAAACTTGAATAATGTCTTTTTAATACTAAAAGCAGGGACCAGTTAATGGAGTATGTTCCACGGCTGCTGCCGTTATTGATTTTTCAGCAACAAAAAAATCAGATGAGTACATACACTTTCGACTTCTTTGTATACATATGCAGGCAGTAGCAGTGTTCATTGAGTGTTCATTATTCAGTAAAGGGGTCCATCCTATTTTATCAGGAGTTGTTTGTTTTGAATGTCCACTTGAATCTGCAGATAGCACTGGAAAAGAAAAACAAAGAAAAGTTGTTCACACTGTTGCACCTATCTGGAGACTCACATATGCAAAGGTATGCACATCCAAGAAAAGTGTAGGACATGACAAAATAAAAACTAAAAACACTTAAATATATTCCTTTCATGAACTTAATTTAAACACTATATTAAAGATAAAGGTGTACCCCACAGGTTATACTGTTAGTCATGACCGACTGTAGGGTGTGGTGCTCATCCTCATTTCTAGAGCCAGGGTTAGCCCAATCCCAAACCACATTGGACCATGAAGGTTGACTGGCCTACACTGCATCCAGGGCAGATTTGGGGTTGGCTGGAATCATTTCATCGTACCTAGTGTCATGCAGCAACTGCCCCAATGAGGCTAATCAGATCTGTACCAACGTAAGTAGTGCAGATCCAAGCAGACCAATGGAAGGATGGGATACTCAAGAAGGGTTAGACCCAGTTTTTTCTTAGACCCAGTCTGTTAGGTGGTCCACCAAGTACATTGAAATTCCCCTCTTCTGCCCTCTCCAAATGCCCATGCTGGCCTTCCCAGGCCAGTACAACTTATTCTTCTGCCTATGCTACAGAGGCCAGAGGCGGCCTCCATAACCTGATGTATATTCATGCATCATCCCACTGGCTATTGAAACTTTGCAGACGTACCTTACTGCTTTATGCCCCCAACAGGAGATAAAACGGTTTAGAAATCTTATAACTAAGTGAGGCCTGGGGGCACTGGCATCACCAGGAGGGTACGCAGGGGGGGCTGAAGCCGGTTTGGGCCGGATCGCCCGAATCGCATCCTGTTTCTGACCCCCTGCTACCAATCCAGGTGCACCAAGTGCACCCGTTTGGCATGCCAGGGGAAGCCCTGGATTGTACCTGCGCCAACATTGCACCTGCGCCAACGCAGTGCTGTCCTGTTGGCACAGTTGCAGTGTGCCGGGGTTGGGGCCTGCCCCTCGCCCCACCCCTTGCCCTGCCCACCCTCACCCACAGAACGCTGGGGTGGGTGGCGTGTCCTCTCTGCCCTGCCCCCCGTTCCATAGCCCCCGGCCCCATCCCTGACCCTCCCCGCCCCCTGACCCCGGCCCCTCCCCATGACCTGGCCTGGCCCACCCACTTCCGGCGAGCCAGTTGTTGGGCCAGGCCGGGCCCACCACTGAGGGTACGGTGGGTGCGACCTGCACTGGGTGATGCACTGAGGGGCTGTGTGACCCCCCCAAAAAGGAACTTAGCAATGCCGCAAACTACCCCATCATGTCATAAGTAGTTGGATTCATATTATATAGCAGAGTTCAAGATAAAATCTATTTGGTGATAGCACCTTCCTAGCCGAAGTTTTGGCCAAAAAGTGAAAAGCCCCAAAATTAGCATATCATGGCTTTACTCACAAGTAGGCGAACACACCATAGTATGCTGAAAAGGGCAGGCTGAGAGGAATCCAAGGACACTGGAAAGGTCCTGATCCAATGAACACATCCCCTAAAATCACCCCAGGAGAAAGTTCTTTCCTTGCATTGAAGGCCATGGAAAGTTAAACTGCAAAGTCACTTTTACTCACAAGTAAGCAGATGTGATGTGGCTGATGTGTAAGGTGCAAGGGGGTGCAGTGCAGTCCAGGGAGTGCAAGTCTCCAGAATGATCCTGATCCCAGGCACCTGCAGCTTGAAAGTGCTTCATAAGCAGGGTGACCCGATGCCAAACCCAAAATTTCCTGCCAAGTCCCCAAAAATTCCTGTCCCCCAAACCAAAATTCATACCTGGTTAAATAAAGTAGGACATCCCCAAAAATGTAGGACAAATGTAGGACATGTTACAAGAAAGCAAAATACAGTGGCGCATCACGTAACAAATTTAATTCGTTCCGGAGGCACGTTCTTTACGTGAAACATTCTTTACATTAAGCGGATTTTCCCATAGGAAATAATGGAAACTCAGACGATTGGTTCCACAACCCCAAAAATATTCATATAAAAATATTAACTGGATGTAAAAATGATGACAGAACATTGGGATTGAATTCAAAACATGCATTCAATGTGCATGATCTTATGAAGTCTACTTAGGCTGCAGTCCTAAAGACACTTTCCTGGGATTATGACCCGTTTAACACAATGGGGCTTACTTCTGGGTAGACATGGTTAGGAGGCTGCAATCCAAGACACCTTCAAAGTGTCTCTCCACTTTCTCCTTCTCTCCATCCTGAGCCTCTCTCTCCCTGCTCCCTTCTGGCTATCCCGGAGCTGCTTCCCTCTTCTCCACTGCTCTTCTCTCCCTCTGCCCAGCAGACACCCGGCCACAGGAGGAACAGCATGGAAGTGTTGCTTTCACTATGGGCAGGTGCACTAGGCAGCCCTGATGCTTTTTAAACAGGCTGCCGGCCTGCGTGTCTGCCCCAACTGCCAACAAATGTGTTCTTTACCTGAAGCACTTTCTTTACGTGAAACAGAATCCTAGAGAAATTTTTGTTTGTTACGTGAAACATACTTTACGTGAGGCATTCTTTATGTGAGGTGCCACTGTACTTGTATTGCTTTCCTGTACTTAATTTCAATACTTTTAAAATTGAAAACCTTTTAACGTGCTTGATTCTGAACCAACCATGTAAGACACCCTCAAAGCAGTTTGCAACCCATGCAAGTGACTTCAACCTGCATGATTCTGACATATACAGTAAGACGCCCTCATTTTTAAATTTTTAAATTTCTAAATTTGCTGCTCCTAGCGGCAGTCCGGTGAAGCACCCCAGAAGCCTCAGCGCTATTCTTTCCCCAGCCGCTGAGGCTTCTGGGGCGCTTCGCTGGACTGCCGCTAGGAGCGGCAAATTTAAAAATAAAATGATGCCTAGCTGGCTGCTGCTGTGCGCTGCGCCAGCGAACTGGTTCGGCCGGTTTTGGAGGGCCCCCGCTGCTACCAGTTCGGTAGTGGCGGGGAAATGGGAACTACCGGTTCCCAAGAACGGGACTGAACTGGTCTGGGCCCACCCGTGGTTGCAGTAAGGCTGGCCAAGAACTCAGATTTTTGGTCAACACTGCCGTTCTTACTTGGGCCTTATCATGGACCCCTATGGGTCTACTCATTACTGTACCTGCTCCTGAGGTGGTATAACTCTGAGGAGTTGGAAAAGGGCATTTCTGTCTTTGAAACAGGCTCTAAATACAGAGTAACTGCTCTGCCCTAAGCAATGCTAAACATGCCCTCAATATGTCTCTCCTGAGCTGCCTAGGCTACCCCAGTTAGGGCAGAGCAGGTCCACCTCTCTTGGGGCAGCCTATGTTGCCTTGCTCTGCCCCAAGCCTTTTTCAGAGTAACTACGGTGGAGAATCTAGGGAGGAAGCCAATCCAATGACTCAACCTACCTTGGTGAAGTATTTGTGCACATTTTACATGGGATAGTCCATTGGAGAGGCAAGCCTACTCAGTCGTGGCTGTTTGATAAAGCGGCCCTAGTGCTGTTTGAGACACAAACAGCAAAAGAATAATCACCGAAGAGGTTTCTTTTCTTGTTTTAATTTCCAACAGGCAACTCTCTGTCAGAGACAAAACAATCTTCCTCCATTTTGCCTCCAGCTTCTCAACATCAGTATGTTGCACAGTAAGGGTGCTAATCCCGTATGAAAGAATCAAGTCTAGCTAAAAAATGGAGGGGAAAACACTGCAAAAATCCTGCAGTTTCTCCAGAGATGTATATTATTATGAAATAAATTTCCCCAGAAACCTGCTGAGATGAAACAACCACTTTAAGTGATTTAAAAAGATGAACCGGAGGTATAGCGGGAATGAGTATTTTGAAAGTTGCTGGGAGAAACTAGAGAAGCAGTTTGAGACCAGTTTCTTCCGTGGAAGACATCACAGTAAGTAGCAGAGTAAAAATTTTTGACATTAATTATCAAAACCCATCAGTCAGGAAATACTTGGCAATTGTTATGCAAACATTATTGCTTCCCAGCTCACATGGTAGAGGGAGGCCCAATTAACTGAATTCAAATTAGGAAGATGTAAATTAAAATTATACCCATGAGTTCCTCACAATGAGTTACTTACATTTATCATTTGCTAACATATGTGATGCAACCCCTGGTTTTGAATTATTCTTTCCTGTTTAGAATACAGTACTTCTTACCTTGCATGTCTCAGGGCCAAATCCTAACCCCCAGTTTATTTTATTTATTTATTTTAAAAATTTATATCCCGCCTTTCTCGGGCCATTAGCCCGACTCAAGGCGGCTGACATAAAACATAATTAAAAACATAAGTAGAACAATTCAATAAAAACAATTAAAACATACAAGCTAAAAGCATATATACTAAAAACAATAAAACAACAGCCCCCCAATCCCTGCCCCATTAAAAAGCTTTTTTTTAAATAAAAGGTTTTAAGGCTCCACCTGAAGCTCTGTTTTGAGGGAGCTTTCCTCAATTCTATGGGGAGGGAGTTCCAAAGCCGGGGTGCCACCACCTCAAAGGCCCTATCTTTGGCCACCACACTTCTCACATCTCTTAGTGGTGGCACAGTCAGTAGGGCCCCCTCAGTTGACCTTAGGTGACGGGTCAGAATGTACAAGAGAAGGTGGTCCTTCAGATACCCTGGACGCGAGCCATTTAGGGCTTTAAAGGTCAGGACCAGCACTTTGAATTCAGCCCAGAAACGAATGGGCAGCCAGTGTAGTCGCTGAAGCAGTGGCCTGACAGAGTCGAACCGACGAGCCCCAGCAACCACACAGGCCGCCGCGTTCTGGATTAGTTGAAGCTTCTGGACTGTCTTCAGAGGCAGCCCCATGTAGAGCGCGTTACAATAATCCAGTCTCGATGTCACTATAGCGTGGGTCACTGTGGCCAGATCTGAGCGACCCAGGTATGTTTGCAGCTGGCGAATCAGCCGAAGCTGAGCAAAGGCTCCCCTGGCCATAGCCGCCACCTGGGACTCCAGGAGCAGCTGCGAATCCAGGAGAACCCCCAACCTGCGAACCTGCTCCTTCAGAGGGAGTGCAACCCCATCCAGAACAGGATGATAACCGAGTCGAGGACTTCCGGACCAGGAGAACCTCTGTCTTATCAGGATTTAATCTCAGCTTGTTCACCCTCATCCAGTCCCCCACTGCCTCCAGACAACGATTCAGGACTTCAACTGCCTCCTTGGACTCAGGAGGAAAGGAGAGATAGAGCTGGGTGTCACAGTTAGGCCAGTGCAAGTCTCTAACATTATTTACTTATTAAGGGTGCAACCCTAACATAGGCCAGTTCAATTAATCAGTCTTCCCATTCCCATGGCGATGTTGGGAGTAAAGGACCTATCTGTGCACTGCCCTAACCCTATCCTGTAGTGGTGCAGAAGTGTCTTGTATCACTTTTGTTGCACTCACAGACCGGGGCAATACTAGGGTTTGTGTCATCCAGTACGGGTGGAGCGTGGCTCCTGCTGACCAACCAAGAGGTGGGGAAGGGAACTCCTTAGCATTTGTGGCCATCCCTGGGGCCTCCAGAGCTGAGTCATCATCCCCCCTTACCGCCTGTCTGCCAGTCCCTGCGTCCTCCGAAGGCTGGTTGCAGTCTTCAGAGATTTCTGTGCCACCCCCTCCTGTTGCTAATTGTAGCCTTCAGAGAACCCCCACTACCAGTCCCCTAGGCCTCCAGTTTGGAGTGCCCCCACACAGCCTTCCACCGCTGCTGGACTGCATACCTACCTTTCCTCCCTTCCCCCTAACCTATCCCACCCCCACCTCTTCCCTACTTACCTCTCCCATCCCCTTCACTACTTTTCTCTCCCACCCCATCCCTTCCCTACTTACGTATCCCACCCCTTCCCCTTCCCTACTTATCTCTCCCACCCCATCCCCTTTCCTACTTATCTCTCCCACCTCCCTTCCCCTTGCATGGGTTGTGTTGCTGCAAACTGCAAATTTAAAAATAAAACGATATCCAGCCGGCTGCTGCAGCCTCAGAGCACCATCCTAAGCAGGTCTACTCAGAATTAAGCCGCATGCTAGTCAGTGGGGCTTAGTCCAGGGCAGAGTGGAAAGGACTGCAGCCTCAGAGCACCATCCTATGCAGGTCTACTCAGAAGTAAGCCGCTGAGGCTTCTGGGGTGCTTCGCTGGACTGCCGCTAGGAGCGGCAAATTTAAAAATAAAATAATGCCCGGCTGGCTGCTGCAGCCTCAGAGCACCATCCTAAGCAGGTCTGCTCAGAAGTAAGCCACATGCTAGTCAATGGGGCTTACTCCCAGGGTGGAGTGGAAAGGACTGCAGCCTCAGAGCACCATCCTATGCAGGTCTACTCAGAAGTAAGCCGCATGCTAGTCAATGGGGCTTACTCCCAGAATGGAGTGGACAGAACTGCAGCCTCAGAGCACCATCCTATGCAGGTCTACTCAGAAGGAAGCTGCATGCCAGTCAATGGGGCTTACTCCCTGCGCGGAGTGGCAGGACTGCAGCCTCAGAGCACCATCCTAAGCAGGCCTACTCAGAAGTAAGCCGCTTACTCTGTATGGGGCTTACTCCCAGGGTAGCGTGGAAAGGACTGCATCCTCAGAGCGCCATCCTATGCAGGTCTACTCAGAAGTAAGCCGCATGCTTAATTTTAAAAAAAATTTTAAATTTAAAAAAATTCCCCTTTAAATTCTCCCAGCCCCACCCCCTGACCTCGGCCCCACCCCCTGACCTCAGCCCCACCCCCTGACCCAGACTGGCCCCGCCTACTTCCAGAGAATCGGTTGTTAGGGGAGGCTGGACCCATCACTGGCTGCAACTCCTGACTCTCAACCTCAGGATATGGAACAACTACGGCAGCCCACTAACTTGGGGATACAGCAGGCCATTCCAAGCATCCACCCTCCAGAAGAGGAACTGCAGCTGAAACTGGTTGTCAGGAACTTCTGGGCTTCCTTATAAGCCAGCACCATAGCTGTTCTTTCTTCAGTGTGATCTGAGAGGGGTGTTGAATAAGATGAATAATAAGCAAGCAATAATAAAATGAATAATAAGTAAGCCCACCCCAGCTGTCACTGACTTAGCATGCTCTGGAGCAGTTTGAGCAGCCCAGATTTCCTGTCTCTCTGGATGCAGCACAACTTTCTGCTCTGGATTCAGAATAGTTGGGGCAAAGACACTCCTCATTGCCCTTACTCTGGATTGTGCCCATATTCAGGTTGCAATTCTAACCCCAGTTAAGCTAGCACGAGTCTTGGCACAAATCTAGAGCTGGCCTGGGGGTGTTGCAAACTTCTGTGCCATTTCTGGTGGGGGGTTAGTCCAGTACATAGACAAGCGGCAGCTTAACCACACTACCACTGGAACAGGGAGATGGGTCAATTGCACTGGCCTGAATAGGTTAGGATTGTGCCTTGATTGCTCATATCCTGGAATTGAAAAAAGAAAAAAGAAAATAAAAGTAATGAAGGGAATACAATTTTAATAACGTTTGTTGTTTAACTGCTGCCACTGCCAAATATACCTTTTTCAAAATGTTACACGGGCCTTATTAATTTATCAGGTAAACTGGCTTGAAGGGCTGCAATACCAGTACTGGCCAGGGTTATGTAGGCAGGGTTTCAATGCAGCAAAAAGTAGAACAACATTTATACTGTGGAATGTTTCGGAAAGGTTGATAGCTTACAGCATATTCTACATTCTCATGTACCCAAGGAACATGGCCTTTACCAAGAAACAGCTGCAAGAAATTGGAAAGTTTTCAGCATGCACATATATTTTCATATTTCCACGAGCTTCAGGGTGCTCAAACTATAAACTTTAGTTATTCAATCATTCTATTTATTTGACCCTAAAGTCTCAGAGTGGTTTATACAAATATTTCAGAATTATATTTTAAAGAACTAAATCCTTAGCTAGCATGAGAAGAGGGCATTCAAGTATATATCCTTCTCTCCTTCTGTACTGCAACCAGGATAGTCTAGCCACCAAGTTCTGCTTGTTCTGCTAGCTCCCAAGTGCAGCAATGTTGGTGTTTCAGTCTCCCGCACCGGGTGATGTGAACCTTAGTGACGCCCCTGGAACCGGCCCCCACCTTTTGACAATTAGATTAGTAAATGTCTTCTTTTGGAAACTTTGACAAGCTACGAAGCAACATCACAAATTCTAAAAGGCTTCTTCTTGGCTTCCTCTGTGTTGGAGGTTGCAGGCTCAGCAAAACAAATGAAATTCATTTTTATTTATTTTTTGTTTCCCAGACATGCAATGGAGAATCGACCAAGTTGAGATGCTTTAAAAATCCATAAAGTATGATGGAACACTGCTAACTGTTCTCTCATATTATAATTGCTATCAACATTTTTAAAAAGCATTTCAACTTGGTGGGTGGTAAAATAAACTTTGAGATTTTGCAATCCTTCTTTGTGTTGAATGCTGCTTTACAGCAGATTCACTAAGGGTGCAATCCAGAGTAACTACGTGGAGTCCTTGCTTCGGTGTAAGAACAATTTGTTCTGGATTGCAATATGAATTTCCCATAGGTTTTCACTAGATGGCGCAGTAACTACGGGTATACGTTAATGTCTCTTACGTGCTCCCGTAGTTACTCTGGATTGTAGGGTAAGGCTGCAATCCTAACCACACTTTCCTGGGAGTAAGTACTATTGAACACAATAGGACTTACTTCTGAGTAGAAATGCTTAGGATTGCACTGATAACCAAGTAACACAGCAAGATTTCATTTTCCAGTTAACAAGTGTCATCCACCCATAAGTTGTAAGTAAATGTGACACATTCTCAGTTAATTGAGCATGGATATGGATGGTAACTTAATTATATGCAAATTATTTATATGGGATTTTGTCTAAAAGCGAATAAGGTTGACCCTTTAAGTTAAAAGATGAATGTCAATTAACAGCAGATAATGGCTTAGAGAAATAGCCTGCTTATCTTGTTAAAGTGGCAGGTAATAAATCTTCCACTCTGAGGCTGCAGTAATAAGGATGAGGTTATCAAAAGGGGGATTCCCTTCCCAGGGATGCAAAGTGATAATCATCTCCCATTTCAAATTGAAAAGAAAAGCCTGACAGTTGTTTTAAACCAGGGAAAAGGAAACTGATTCATTGCCTCTCTGAGTAATGAGTCCTAACTAATTGATACATTAGTTACCATGCTAAATAACTGCTTTTGTATAACACAAAAAAGGTATACATATGGATTCTCGGAACCAAACATCTCAAATGGGGATGGTCAACCTGTATTCATTATGACACACAGAATGAGAGTTGAAACTTTAAATGGAAACAGGTCATGACATGGCCAAAACCTGCTAGAAATTCTTGGTGGCATTGCAGTTGATGGATGGACCATGAATGGCCGCAACTTTATTTGTGCTGGATTGGGACATAATTCTCTTCAATAAAGTGGTTAGGTTTTGCCTGGACTCTGAAACAGATGAAATCTCCTTTTCAGAGAATGACCAGGTCCCCGTCATATAATCTGAACAAAAGGGAAGGGTAATAGGAGTCTTTACCACCAGAGGTACAGGTAAGGCTTCCACTTAAGAAAGTACCTAAGTGAAGCAATGAGGTTGGGTATAATTGCCCCACAACTGGGCTACCACTTAGATACATAGTTATATTCTTGCATTTTGTACTTAAGCAGGCACCAAACCACACAACACAAACCTAAATTTTAAGTCTAAAATAAAAGAACAAGATGCCTCTTCATACATTCCATAAATTCTAAATAATCTTTTACCTAATGCTCCCAGCACAGATAAACGATGATGTATCCTTTCCTCTTTCCTTGCTCCTTTATGACAGCATTTGCTGTAGTCCTGTGCTGATTGTTACAGAAAAGCAGCTTTATTGTCTGTATTTGTCAATAAAATGAGAGTGTCCCATGGCACCAGGGTGACCTTATCACCAGAAATTTCCAGATTTGTCCTCTTTTTAAGTCTCTTTTCTGAGTGTCCTCCAAAAGGGCTTCATTGCCCTCCATTCTGGCTTCATTTTTGAACTTTGCAATGATGTGCAGGAACCCATCGTGTCATATGTCATTGGATTTGTATTGAAGAGCAGAATCTAATGCAAAAATCTGTTTTGAAATATCTCCTTCCTATGAAAAGTTATGACCAAAAAATGAAAAATATAAAATATGCATTGAGCTCTATGGGAAAGTGAAAGGGCTGAATATTGCAGCTTTACTTGTGAGTAGGCAAATATGTCATTGTCCACTGGAAAGGCCAGGCTGAGAGGAATCCAAGACCTTCTCCTCCTTTTGAGGTGTGGGCATCTGGTCACCCTGCATAGCACCTTATTAATTTATTCTGGAATAAGCTTACCGAAACCTATGTGCACAAGGTAAATGAGCCATTAGCGAAGGATCAACTGCGTTGGGCTTTCTTGTACACACATAGCCACACACACACACCTCTAATTCTAAAGGATTATACTGCCCTGTCCTGTCTGAGAATGGAAGCCTACAAAGCAAGATTTGAGCTACAGTACCAACTACAGTAAAACTTTGGATTGAGAGTAAGTTGGCTTGAGAGCATTTTGCAAGAGAACCAAACATTTCTACTAAATTTTGACTTTATATACAAGCAATGTCTCGATAAAGAAGCATCTGAGTAGTCATTATTTCTTATGGGAAAATCCGCTTTGTATTACAAGTGTTTTGGATTACATGCATGCTTCCGGAATGAGTTTGCCCGTAAACCAAGTTATCACTGTATAGACATACTGCGTAGCAGGCAGGATTGAAGCAGGTGGACCTTGGACAGTTCCAAGCTGATGACTCACTTTGAGAGCCTCTGGACTCCCACTGAACCCCTTTGGCTTGCTTGTGTTAGCTTGTCCACACCTTCCAACATCCATCCATCCATCCATCCATTCGTCTGTCTGTCCGTCCGTCTGTCCGTCCGTCCAAAGTATTTCCATACTGCTTTTCAACTTAAAAGCTCAGAAAGCAGTTTAGAAAGCGGTTCCAAGTTCGGTCCTTTCAACAGTTAGCTGCATTTGTGCAAGGCAAAAACTGCCCACAGGTTGCCCTACTGGTTGTGACCAAATCTAATGGTGGTGCTCATCCCCATTACATCCCCGAAATCTCTGAGATCATGTGGCCGGCATGATTAAAAATGTACAGACGGCTGTTACCTTCCCACCGAAATGGTACCTATTTATATACATGCTTTGGAACTGATGGGTTTGGCAGGACTGCTCCCTAAAGTGCCATCTGCAGAAATTCAACAAGTGCAATCTAAAAATGGCAGGGGATCAAGCGTCTGAACACCAAAAACTGAATATAAGGAGACAAGAAGAGACACCTTGACAGGAGTGTCAGCCGGGTTGCTTTGGCAACTGAGCCATCTTTCCTTCTTTTCCCACCTGTTCAGATGGAGGGCAGTGCAAGGTCTTCAAGGGCCCCTGGTTTGAATGGAAAAGGGAGGAGGAAATAATCTGGTTTCAAAGCTTCTCACTCTTCAGCTTATTGCATTTCGTTACTTGTCAGTGCAGGAAGATGGGAAAATTGCTTGGTTATCTCAGTATATGTGACCATATTCTCTCTCCCAACAAATGCCACACCCCATAAATTTAAAGCTGTCCTCTTTGAGGAATGCACCTAAAATGTTCACAAATCATATCAACACCACATGCTCAATGTTCCCTTCTGTCTCCTGCTTTCACTCAGAGAGGTCCCCTCATTTTTTTTCATTACTGGATATAATCAGTATACATACTGGGGCATCTGGTGTCAGCAAGTTCTGCAGGTTAACGTGTTACTCAAAAAAAAAAAAAAAAAGCAAAACCCATAAAACATTTATTTTCTTGCAAATCAGTTTAATGTATCTTCTCATAAAAAATGATTCACAACTTTTATTTTAATTCTGTATAGAGTTCTAAAACCCAGCTGTAGGACCCAAATGTTTAGGCTAGTTGTGCCACCAGAATTTGCTTTCCTATTGCATAGCATGCTTTACATTTGTCATGAAAGGCAACATGAACTTGTGCTTCTGTACATAATGTGTATTTTTTCATAATTATGGAATTTACTATAGGTTACTCTAAACTTGGGTACAGCTTTTCATGTTCTTTTATTGCATTTCAAAGCAGTTGACATACTTATGGGGAATGGCACGAACCAAGGACAAACTGTCACAACAGATTTTGAACAAATGTAAACTGGTAACATAGGAGAACAACAGCAAACTGAATGTTAACTGCTTAAGTGCACAAAACAAATAAGATTTTAACAAAGAAGTGGTTTGGACAATAATTTAAAAAGAGGCAAAATTAATATGGGATTACAGAGGTGGAAGCAGAAATAAATACAAACATAAGTTACTGTATATTTGTTTCATTTAGTTTCACCTACATTTCTATAGAAAAAGAAACAGTTAAAAAGCCTCATAATTTTCTTGCATGTTTACTTCTATATGTTGTATTTTATATTCCGTTTGAGATATGGAAGCTGATGGAATGGTAGTGGTTTAGAAGTCAATATTCATCTACAATTTTAATGCTAGTGTCCCAGTTCCAGCTCTTTCTGAGTGCAACTAGTCAGACACAATAACTAGTGGCTCCAGATGGTTATCTGCATCCTTATCCACATCAAAAGGTGCATCCTGTCATTTCCATCTGGACTGGATAAAGCGTTGCAAGGTTGATGTTTGCTCAGATGTGCTTCTGCCTTTATGAAAGCCTGCATGCATGTCTGAATTTCATAAAAAGCTTACGTTCAGAGCTGTAGTAGTTCCATCTTACTGTCAAAAAGTATAAAACTTACACTATACGGGAAATCAATCAATCAATCAATCAATCAATCAATCAATCAATCAATCAATCAATCAATCAAATAGAACATAGAATTCTAGTACAATGCATTGCTAAGTTATTGCTATTATAATGCAAATGCGTTATAGGCAGAATCCTAACCAACTTTTAGTGCTGAGGTGTGAGCAATGCAATTAATGAAACAAATATCTCCTTGTGTTTCCACAATGAGCACTCAGTGTGAAAAGCTTCAGGGAGAGAAAGAAGAAGCACCATAAGGCAGAGCAAAGACAGTGACATGAATTTTATGGAAAGATCAGTCCGATGAATGAGAGACCAGAGCCAGTTGAACTCTGAAAATCTTAGAAAATAATAGAAAATCACATAGAGTGTGACTCAATCAAAGCAGCTTCTCTGGTGGATTGGTGGGATACACTTTGTCAGGGGTTCCCAAGTCCTGGCTGTTGTATACACAGTGCAAGGGTAAGCCTCAAAGCAAAATTATAATGCACTACCACAACTCATCTGAGATTAAAACCCTAGATTAGTCAAAGCTGGAATTAGAATTCCACATGATTTTGATTTTGCTCCCTCTCTGCACCATGATGGCCAAGAGGCCTGCCCCTCCTAGTACCTTCCAACTTTTAGGCACTGAAACCCCCCCCCCCCCGGTCATTTTTTCCAGCTTCTTGTATGGGGAGCAGTACTGTCACCCCCTGGCAAATTTTTACCACCTTTGCCCCTCCTAAGCTGACTTTTGGAATGAATGACTTTTGGAATAAATGAGGATTTTTGAATCAGATTTTAATTAGGGTGCAATCCAGAGTAACTACAGGGAGTCCTTGCTCTGGTGTAAGAACAATTTGCTCTGGATTGCAATATGAATTTCCCATAGGTTTTCACTAGGTGGTGCAGTAACTATGGGTACATGTAAGATCTCTTACGTGCTCCCGTAGTTACTCTGGATTGTAGGGTTATTGTCTCTTTGTACATCCTAATGAAAGTCACTTAACATTTTAGGAGTGTTACAATGGAGTTAATTAGGTGCTTATGACAGTTTTCTAACAGTGGCATTTTTTGCGCACTTCGCCCAAGCAGGAGAGTCAAACAGCTTCGACCAACGGAGAGTTATTAAGGGTGAAATCCAGAGTAACTACGGGAAATCCTTGCTCCGGAGTAAGAACAAGTTACTCTGGATTGCAATATGAATTTCCCATAAGTTTTCACGAGGTGGTGCAGTAACTACAGGTGCATGTAATGTCTCTTACGTGTTCCGGTAGTTACTCTGGATTGTGTCCTATGTTTGTTTTGTGAGTCTCCTGTTATTTCTGCCCAGCTCACAGGTGTAGAGACCTCTGGTTTACAGTTAACCTCAAGGATAGTCTCAAGGTGAGTTAACCTCAAGAAACTCCCCCAACAAATAGTGGGAAGGCTTTTTGGGGAAGAAGTAAACTGGATGTGGGTTGAAGGCTCAGAGGGTAGATTGTCCCAAGGAGTGGGGCAGAGACTGCTGTTGAATCCTATACACCCTCTAATGCCAAGCTTCCTAACACAGACCTTCTTGGTTCTGCAACCACTAAACAGCAGGTGCAGATCAAATGAGATCTATGTGGATCTAACTGGGCGTGGTGTTCTAACTGGAGTAAGGGAACCAATGTTACCTCAAAGATAGTCTGATGGCTACCTCAGGAGATATAGTGGAGACCATTTCAGCACTGCAGTGTCTGAGATTGGGTGTGGATTGGGCATAGATAAGATAGGGCTATATAGGATTGGGTCCTAAGTAGAAAGGAGAAGACAACTGAGTTAGAACATTGGAGAGTAAGAAGTGCAGAGGCTGACATATCATCAAGTAACAGGGACAGCATTTGACATGCCACCAGGAGGTCATGTGCCAGCCCTTAGGAGAAAACAGACACAGGAAAGGATATATAATTTTTATTAAAATTAGTAAGTAAGCTGTTAATTCTCCATATTAATTGCACAGGAGGATAAAATACATGAGAATGTACTTGTATGTTCTTTTTAATTAAAGATGATTTGTAATTTCCAACAAAGCCCTGAAATGTTGATATTACTGTGGAACTGTTGACATATTTTTATGTTGTTGAGGCAAACACTACTATTAAAATGTAATTCTGTTATTTTCTCTGCAGTATTGCAGTGTTGAATCAAAATTTCCCATGATTTGTTTATTCATTCTCTAGTGGATTGGTGTTGAAAGAGCATAATCCTTGGAAACTGTTCTTTTTATTTTCGAGCTTCCTTCCACCTAAATTCATTTGCATAGTTTTCGTGTCTAAGATGACCTGAGTATTGAGATATTTCTTGTGCAGAAAGACAGAAAGGTGAACTTTAAAACAATGCGGTCCATCATAAGGATGTTTTGGCATTTTGTCAAGGTATCTCCCTGTGGTGGTGAAAAGGGAGAGGTTCTAAGACCAAGTGTAACAAATAAATACATTATTTAATGTGGACTTTTTCCTATGTGATTGGTGCCTATTACAGATTCAGAGCAGCGGGTATAAGTGAATGTACCATATCTGCAGGCTTGGCATTCCCGGATTTAACCACCTGCTGACTGAAAATTTATTTTAAAAAAAGAATTCATAAACCAAGAACAAACCTAGCCTCTCACTATTTCCCAGCCCTCTCTGGCTCTTGCCTCATTCAATTGCCTCAGTCGTAGGGAAGGAAGCATATGGATGCAATTTGCACAAGTTTGGGCAATGAATGCATGTTCAGGCAATTTATTACACAAGTTTACAAAACTAATAATAATAAATAACAATAAAAATAATAATGAGGAGGAGGTGGAGGAGGAGGACAGGGCATGGCATAATTCAAGTCCAAAAGTCAGTGGAAGAGGAAAAACGATCCCTGGCAGAGTATTTAAGGGGAAGTCAAGAAGAACTCACAAAGAATGCATCCTAATATGTGATGAAACAAAGTGAGATTACAAAGTGCAGATAATTAAGAACCGAAGAGACACGTGGTGAAATAAGACACTGCATGGGCAAAACCTGAACAACATTCAAGAGAATACTAATACTGATAGCAAAGCAACATGGCAATGGCTGAGGAAAGGAACATTAAAGAAAGAAACAGAAGGACTGATACTGGCAGTCCAAGAACAAGAACTGCGAACAAATGCGATAAAGGCCAAAATCGACAAGAGCCAGCAAGATAGCAAATGCCGGCTGTGCAAAGAGGATGAAGAAACAGTAGAACACATCATCTGTGGCTGCAGAAAGATCGCCCAAATGGACTATCGGAAAGACACAACGAAGTGGCTGCCGTGGTACACTGGAATCTGTGCCAAAAATACAACCTAGTCACAACCAAAAACTGGTGGGACCACAAGTAAGAAAAAATTGTCCTGAAGGTACAGACCGAAATCCTGTGGGACTTCCATATTCATACTGACTGTCACTTGGAACATAACACACCAAACATCACCGTGGTTGAGTAAAAACAGGTCTGGATCATTGGCATTGCAATACCCCGAGATCGTCAGCTTCAAGAGAAAAACACAGAAGATCACAGAAGATCACACGGTATAAGGACCTACAGATAGAAATTCAGAGATTTTGGGAAAAGAAAGCTGTTGTAATTCCAATAATAATAGGTGCTCTTGGAGCGATTCCGTTAATCCTCCAGGAACATCAAAACCAGTGATGGGATTCAAAGAAATTAACAACCAGTTCTATGCCCATCTGGCAGCCACTTTTAAATGACTATTTTTAAACTTTATATGTCCTATCTCTAATTTAACAACCAGTTCTATAGAGTAGGTGCGAACCTGCAGGAGCCCACCACTGATTTAATAGGCCTCTATAAGACCACAACTGCCCAGTTACAAAAAAAAAGCACTCCTGGGAACTTCATATTCTTGAGACAATACCTTTGTGATTCCTAGTTCCTTGGATATGAACCAAATCACAAGAGAGCCAATTCCAGTCAAACACCTGGTGACTGTGAAATAGTACCAAAATAATAATAAACTTTATTTCTACCCCGCCTTTCTCCCAGAGGGACCCAAGACTTACAAAACAACAACAAAATGCTTGCAATTTATCTAAATGTATGCATTTTCTGTAATTTCCACCATTTTCCATTCCATTGCATTTGCAAGTACATTAAGGCCCATTAATTTTCCAAAGTGGAAAGATTTACTCTCCCCACTTCACCTCCAGCACACCAAGAATGCCATCCTTTCTTCTCCCAGCAACACATAATTTCCTTCAAATTCTGAGTTCCCTCAGAAACCCCCATATGATCTTCCATTTCTGCTATGGTCTTTTAATACCATCCCACCTCACGGAACTTCCCAGATCCTTTCTTTCCCTTATTACCTATTCCTACTTTCCAAATCAGTCACAGGCCCCATGCCTCAGCCTTATAAAATGTAGGATGGTGGGGATAAGAAGCTGAAAATGGAGGTAGGAAATAAGGAGGTGGGCTAAAGTGACAAAGGCAGGATGAACGGAAGCTGCCATCTGTTGCCATTTTGGTTAAAAAACCATCTTAGTTCAATTCCTACCTAGGTGGGGTCTGCTTGTTTGGATACACATAGCCATTGACATGACTGAGATATACATCTACGGATGCGTCACTCCATCTGTTGTTGAAAGCATTTTATACCTACTGCCAGGTGCCTATTTATTTGCATTTACATGCTTTCGAATTACTAGGTTGGCAGAAGCTGGACAAGATGGGAGCTCACTCCATCTTGCAGTACTCGGAGGTCTTGAACTGTCAACCTGCCAACATTCTGGTCACCAAGCATAGCTTTCTAACCACTGAGCCACTGCATTTCCCATTTATTACCAGTTTGGGTGTTGGTATTTATCCCTCTTATGTGCCCAAGCTTCTTAAAATGCTGATCTATTTTTATCCCACTTCTTCTCTGAAGAGACCCAAGGTGGATCATACTACAATACATATAACACACATAAAAACATAAACTACATTAAAGTCCTTCACATATTTTAAAAAAACACAACAACAATAAAATATTCCTGTTAAAAAAGCAACCCGAATCCCCTGTGTTAAAAAGATGTTATGTCCAGGAAATCAGAAGGTATCTGTTGGATTCATTTTGTCACCTCCTTTGTTATTTCTTCTTCCTATTTTATTTCTTGCAGTGAGATTGGAGCATCTATAAGTAGAAAGTCACTAGATAACTTTGGGAAAGGTAAATTTCTGCAATGACTTTTTTCACAGCTATTTTTGTTTAACCTGGCATGGCCCTAAATTTCTGAAATAGTTGGGGAAAAATGCACTGTACCTGCAGTTCTTGTTGGTGAAGAGTATTGTTGACCCTGCCAGTTTCTATCCAACTATCTTTTCAACACATGCTGTTATCCTTGCTTTGGACAGCAAGGTTTCAGTTATCTCTTATTCAGCAGGAATGACTAAATTTCAGCCTGCTGAAACTTAATTCCCAAACTCTCGCAAAATATAAAATATCAGGTCGAGACTGAAGTGCTAACAAAGCAAAAAACGACTTGTTCAAAAATGACAGGAGAGGGGCTGTGAAAGTACAGTGGTGCCTCACGTAAAGAATGCCTCACATAAAGTATGTTTCACGTAACAAACAAAAATTTCTCTAGGATTCTGCTTCACATAAAGAACATGCTTCACGTAAAGAACACATTCGTTAGCAGTTGGGGCAGACCCGCTGGCCGACAACCTGTTTAAAAAGCATCAGGGCTGCCTAACGCACCTGCCCATAGTGAAAGCAACACTTCCGCGCTGTTCCTCCTGTGGCCGGATGTCCGCTTGGCAGAGGGAGAGAAGAGCAGTGGAGAAGAGGGAAGCAGCTCAGGGCTAGCCAGAAGGGAGCAGGGGAGAGAGAGGCTCAGGACGGAGAGAAGGAAAAAGTAGAGAGACACTTTGAAGGTGTCTTGGGTTGCAGCCTCCTAACCATGTCTACCCAGAAGTAAGCCCCATTGTGTTAAATGGGTCTTACTCACAGGAAAGTGTCTTTAGGACTGCAGCCTAAGTAGACTTCATAAGATCATGTACATTGAATGCATGTTTTGAATTCAGTCCCAGTGTTCTGTCATCATTTTTACATCCAGTTAATACAGTGGCGCCTCACGTAACAAATTTAATTCGTTCCGGAGGCATGTTCTTTACGTGAAACATTCTTTACATGAAGCGGATTTTCCCATAGGAAATAATGGAAACTCAGATGATTGGTTCCACAATCCCAAAAATATTCATATAAAAATATTAACTGGATGTAAAAATGAACTCACTAGGCCATTGGAGGGCAGCCATGGGGCACCTTGTGGTCTGGCCTCAGTAGAGTTGAGGGATAGGAGTTACATCAACAAGGTCCACCCCACCATCTGTGGCTTGCACAGCCCTTAACGGCTCTGGTTCATGGACTGACCTACTTCTTCTTCAGCCAATAACCTAGCCAGCTCTCCCCACATCCCTGGCTGGGCTGATTGCTGGGGATTATCCCCCTTAAGCTTCACCCCATCCTCCCTGGGATATGCAAGGGCTGCTGCGAACACCTTTACTCCAGGAGAGATTCAACTTGGGGCCTATTCCAAAGTAAGTCAAGGGAATCTTGCTGTGCTTTCCAATGAGGTTTTAGGGACTACTCCCTGCAATGCCTCCATGGACCTGCTGCCCAGGGAGGAGGATGGGCTCAGACCCTGCTCCCAAATAAGTAAAGGGAATCCTGACAGAACAGCTAGAACAACAGAGTGCAAATTGAGACCAGCAAGAAAAATACTGATAAGTTTAATTGAAATTCCTGTTCTAAGCCCTTCACCACACAGAGAAAGGTTCACAGACTGAGGGTTGAGGCTTAGAAGGCACTGTTGTATGTCTCCTTCAGGACTTTAGAAGGTGGAGGAAACCCAGACCAAGAGGTCAGATACTGGGAAGAGTTGTCAGGCAGATTTAGGAGAGATTTAGTTCTTTAAGTAGCCTGGTTTCAAGCTGAAGTATCACAGTAACTAACACTGTTACAAGCTTCTGCTTTATATCTTCCCATTCCCTTTCAGCTCTATATCCTCTCACTATAGTTCATTTGTGACTTGTGACAAGATTTGTGACAAGACCCACTTCAAAAATGCTCGTTCAGCAGAAACTGGCAAGGTTTCCAATAGCAAAGCAAGGATTAAAAATAAAGGGCCATAAGGAAAGATATGTAAAATTAATTTGAAATCAAACACTGAGGAGTTGGCACATGCAAGGGTTGTTACAATTTCATTTATATTTTCTGTATAGCTTTCAGTGCAGATAATGTCATGTCAGTCATAACTCATTCATTCTCATAATACTCATGTGAAGAAAGCCTTCATTATTCCCATTTTAACAATGGTTTCCCCAAGGACACTCTGTGAAAGAGCAAAATTGAAAGCTTGGCCATATATATGGATAATCTAAATGATTCTCTGTTCACCTGTGTATCTTATTGTCATAGTGTGTGAAAGTGATCTAATTCAGTGTTTCTCCACTAGTGGTACTTCAGGTGGTGTCTGGTAGTACTTGCAGGACCCCTGGACACTTGTAGCTTGGCAGCAACGCATAACAAAACAAAAGTGGGAGGCTCCAAAGCATGCTTTTCCATGCTGAAAAAGCCCTCCTGTATACCCTGAGCATTTTACTGGTGTTTGTTATGCCACATTCTGCCTCCCAGCACATGTCGGTGATGCCATCACCAGATAGTTTGAATATCTATCTATCTATTTACAGTATTTATATACCGCTTTTCAACT
This sequence comes from Cryptoblepharus egeriae, assembly GCA_030015325.1. Classification (NCBI taxonomy): domain Eukaryota; kingdom Metazoa; phylum Chordata; class Lepidosauria; order Squamata; family Scincidae; genus Cryptoblepharus; species Cryptoblepharus egeriae. Next base: position 37,050,549 of record JAREYC010000004.1, on the reverse strand, counting down.
AACAAGTTCACAAAGTGGTTTACAAAGAAAATGGAAAAATAATAATAGCTAATTAAAAGCTAATGGGTCCCTGTCCCAAAAGGGCTCACAATCTAAAATGCAAAAAAGAACACCAGCGGAAGCCACTTGAACAGACACTGCTGGGGTGTGTAGGGCCAGTTACTCTTCCCCTGCTAAATAAAAGAGGAACACCCACTTGAAAGAGTGCCTCTTGCTCAGTTAGCAGGGGTTAATAGGTGGACAATGTGAAGTGGGAAAGCAGAGGAGAAAATTGAGAAACACTGATTTAATTTCTAGCTTTTCTCTTTAGCATCCTTTTCAGGTATAGTATTGTGCTGAGTTTTTCATGTACACATTCAATTTCTTTCCAAAGGGCTTATATTTTGAACTAGTGTAACAATGCATTCCCTGCCCTGTACCCTGAGTGCCTCAAAGGCACAGACACATCCAGGAGCAATTTTATCACTGCATCATGGAAAATATTTCTGGGTGATTGTGGGAATTTCCACCAGACGTGAGAAGGTTTGTGGTGAGTTGTAACTCAGTGGAATGGTTAACCACATACTTTGCAGACACAATGTTGCCAGTTCAGTCTTTGGCATACCAAGGTCTTCTTCTGTCCATTCAGTTGTGTCCAACTCTTAGATACTCTATAGGCCAGGTCCCTCTATGCTTCCCTGTCTTTCACAGCTTCTTTCAATTGGGCAATGTTCATGCCAGTGTCCTTCTTAATGGTGTCCAGCCAGCAGATCTACCAAGGTAGAAATGGGAAAATTCTTCCTTGAAACTCTGGAAACAGGGCCAGTAGGAGTTGATGATACTGAGTTGGATGAGTTCGACTCAGTATACGGTACGTTATATGATCAGGCATTGGTCTGACGATTGCTCACTTATTGGGACTGCTGCATATAAATGGGAGGTGCAAATACCAGGATGGTCATGGAAATGTAGCCTGCCTCCAATACCAATGCACAAATCAGGCCACTTTTCCATAGCCTACCTGGTAGAAATACTAGTGCTCAAAATCTCATAGTCTCACAGTCCCACATCACTTTCTGCTGCAAGATCTGCTGTAGCCACTCAAGATGAACAACTTATTGTAATTGGTGTAATCAGAACATGCCTCTGTGATGCTTTATTGCCAACTACTAGTATTGGCCAACCCTCAGACCCAAACATTTGATAGAAGCAGTGGTGGGATTCAAATAAATTAACAACAGGTTCTATATCCTAATAACCTAAAATAACAACAGGATCTGTGTCCATAGAACAACTGGTTCTATGTCCCATTAGTAACCGGTTCTCAGAACCAGGCACTCATTAGCAAAGGGTTCTATAGAACCTGTGAGAACCCCCTGAAGCCCACCACTGGATAGAAGGCTCTGTTCACACCTTAGAAATTTTTTTTCTGAGTTTTCTTACACATTTCTTACACATCTAAGATTTCACACACATTTATGCCCTAGAGCTGTGTGCAGGGAGACATTGTATACTGTATTTGGCATCATCTACTTCTTATATCAACTTTGCACATCAACATGCATCAACTTTGGCATCAACTAGTTCTTACATGCAAAAAACTGGCTGCTGGGTTTTATCCCTGATCTGAGGATTGTTGATAGATTCAATAGAAATTAGGGTTAAATGTGGAAGTCATGTATTGTAATGAACATATGGTGATGACTTTTACAGAGTCTGACTATTGATCCATCTAGCTCAGTGTTATTTTCTGGGGTTTGGGATGAGTGGTTTTTCCCTCCTCTACTTGGAAGAACCAAGGGATCCAAATTGGGATTTTCTGCATGCAAAGCATATATTTGGCCATGAAGCTATGACCCTTAAAGGCTCAGAGTGAACCATAATATTTTCAAATTTTCCAATTGCCTTCCACCTCAAGGCTTATCTTAAGGAACTGTGCATGCCTGTGTAATGCTTTCTCGCCTGTGAAAATGCACTCTTTAATTTGTTCAGGTCATAAATGAAGATGAACTTTGTAGCTTTGACTTCTTCTTAATGGACATTTTTCCACATCACAGAACTGCCACGCATTATATTTTGGTGGGTCAGGTCTCCATGGAAGCACTGCAGAGAGTTGGAATGAGGAGGTATAGCAGGTCAAGGATAAGGCAATTAGCAGGGCAATGGGAAAGATTGCCCATCTAATGGGTGGGTTGCCTTTTTTACTCCACTGATTGGTTTCTGATTTTCTCCATGTCATAAATCCAGACTATAAGGATATATCTAATAATATTTTACTAGGTTATTTGAAGTTGCAAGCTAAGAAGCACTTTGATATTTTTCATAAATATTTCTGCAACAATTCCTTTTTCCTTTTTTTCTTGCAGTGACTTACTGTTAGCTGTTTCATTTAATGCAGTATGACTTTTTCCTAGTACACTGCAAAGTTATTTTTTGTTCTTCAGGCTCAACATTTCAAAGCCAGTTTAGGCTTCCCTGGAGTTTCATACCATATTATTCTTGTCTTTTAAGAGTTCCATCTTGGCTGTAAATTACATTTTATATCTTTCTGTAACAGTGCACAGAACAGTTTCCTTCTCACCTCCCTCAACCATAAGCTTGATTTTCTTTTGGCTAATTTAATGCCCCTGCAACAAGAAGTTGTCTTATCAATTTCTTACACACTCTGCTTTGTTTTATTGTGGCTCATTATCTGTATTATTGTTTTACCTAAGATTAGTACTGTACATTCCCAAGGCATTTCCCCAGTGTTTCTGTCGGTGTTTTGAGAAATCTCTCCTCTCCCCTCATCTCCCTACCCAGTTTTCACATTTTTGGCTGATGGTTTCTTCCCTGCTGCTTTGAATAGCATTTGTAATCAGAATCAAAATTCTTTATTGGTATATATAACACATAAAAGATAAAAAAGTATAGAGCAATAACATAAACCTATTCATAGCCTACTTTCTTCTACAGAGCTCCATTGCCTCTCTCAGGACTATCCCAATTGAGATTGTCCATTGGGAAATTACTTAGCAAATAGGAGCTCTTAGCAGATTTGGGCAGTCTTGATTTGGTCCTCATCATCAAGTCCAGATATCAAAGCATCCCTTGTTTCATGTAGATGGCGGTGATGTGGTGATCTACCGTAATTGCTTCCACAGGACAAATTTTAGCTCCCATGGACACAGAGGCAGACAGCTGGGAAGGCCACATGAGAGATCCGCTCATCTCTTCTGTCTTTGTGTAGGCACTTACAGTACCTCCATATAATGTGTCAGTGGCAGATGCAACAATTCACCCCCACTGCAGCATGACTGCAATTGTGCAAAATCCACAATCTTGGGCTAAAGCCATCCCTGTTTCTTTCATTTAATCCTAAATTCTTGGAATGGTTGGCAGTACTTTTAAAACAAATGTATAAGCATTGAAAAAAGGAATTTGAAATAATCCCAAATAAGTATAAAAGATGTATTACATCCTAGTACTATCTTTTCCACCTTCTGCTGGTGCAACTGCACCAAAAATGTGCATATCAAAAATGGCAGCTCTACTCAGAAGTAATCTCACTCTCTCAATGAGGCTCCATGCTCTCAACTAACAATGAGCCCATAAAATACAGGTGTTGGGAAAGCATGGGAAAAGCAAAGGTGGAAAAGCAAAGGTGGTGCGAGGCTACAAATGGCCTCTCTCCTACTTGCTTGCGTTCCTCCTTTTATTCTCTTCTAGCAAATTGTAACTGGCCCTACAATCCAGAGTAACTACGGGAGCACGTAAGAGACATTACATGTACCCGTAGTTACTGCACCATCTAGTGAAAACCTATGGAAATTCATATTGCAATCCAGAGCAAATTGTTCTTACACCGGAGCAAGGACTCCACGTAGTTACTCTGGATTGCACCCATAAAAACCCTCTCAAGAGCCTCCTCTTCCCTCCATCAGTGCAAGAAAATATTAAAACACTCCTTCTTTGTCCAGTGATCAGTTTCTTCCTTCCTCTCAAGAATGGAAAAGAGAGCTTGATCCTGTCTCATTGCAAGAGAAAAACATTAACCCTTCCCTGCCTCAGCTGGAACATTCTTGCTACTCACCTTGTCTGAATGTTGGCCCCACAATGGGAAATTCCACTTGAATTGGATACGTTCCCTTTTTCCAGATATGGGGAGTTCTCCCAAGCGATCTGCAGGGCTGCCCAGGGTTCCCCATTTCCGCAGACCCTTGCACAGTCTGGTATGACTCCTGTGACGTGGAAAATTGCCTCCCTTTCTCCTGTAGGGGAATGATCCTGATGACCATGTCACTGCTTCAAGTCCTCCCCCACAAAGAAGAGAGTAAGTCTCTCCCTAAATTTGAGGATCACTGGCATTATCAGTTATGGAAAGGGAAAAACGAAGTGAAGAGGCAAAAAGTGGGATTTTCATATAAAAGCTCTGCTTCTCATTCTTGATCAAACCACCTGGGTCACCTTGATCGATCAGCTCTTTTTTCCATTCTGCCCCCGACACAGTATCGGGAAGATGATGTGGAACTCCTACCAAAAAGTTTAGAGACCCATGTTCTAGAGATTAGACATTATCATATGCTGGGAAATATTTTTATTTTTCTGATTATTGCCTACTATTGAGCCTGACACTTCACTTCAGCACTCTTGCTGATGGGAAGTGTCACAATTTCTATGGGAAAATTCACAATTTCTAAGGGAAAAAACCCTGAGCCCCCCAACCCGCTTCCTCCACTTTCACTTCACAACATTCCTGCTTTTCTCAGCAGGGTAGTATTCTCCTTAACTCAGAAAAGGGACTGTATATGCATAGCTATAAATTTATTTACAGATCTATTGGAAAATAGGGTTAGAACTTTAAAGGTCATTCTTTACTTGGAGACTAAGCAGTTTTTTTAGCTTGTATTATCATTTTCTCCCCTTTTCTTTGCTAGGGAAATATACGTACCATGCTGAGCAAAGCAATTGTGCTCTTAGTTATAGACTACAGGAGTTATAGACTACTGTTTTCCTCTGATTGATTATCACTTGTAAAATAGTGGGCACAACTCACAGGGTACTGACTCTGGCAAGCTGCAGAGGAATGAAGAGAATTTGTTCAGTCGCTGTGTCAAGAGCTGCTGGGTTGAAGCAGAAGACCACAGAGTTCTGTGAATCACTGCAATGTATGACCAGCTGTGAGACTGGATGGGGATGATTTTTTTTTACTTTCTTACATTACATCAGGATGGATGTCCACTAAAATTGAGCATTTGGAGAATTACAGCACACTCACTTGATGCTCCAGGCATCTGCCAGGTGGACCACTGGCATCCCACCAGTGCTGGCCCAAGGCAGATTTGCACTAGGCTATGTCTGGCACTAAGATGGCAGTGAGCCGACATGCACTGTTGATGCATGGGCCATTAATTTCACCGCCTTCCTGAACAGCTTGTTCACCTTTTCCTTCTGTAATTCAGGTTCTTCCCATGTTAAATAGCAATAACCAAGTAAAGTTAATTTTGCAAATTTTGCAAACTGGACTGGGGGAAGAGGAAGAAATCCATGTTACTGTATATATCGAGCAACAAACAGTGTGGAAACCATTACAGTCTCCACTGTTTATAGAATAATATTCAGTTGACAATGAGAATTCAAGGGAAACGACAATCCTGGCTGCAATCCTAAGCATTCTTACCTGAGAGTAAATCCCATTGACTATCATGGGAATTACATCTGAGTAGACCTGCATAGGATTGGGCTCTTCTTCATAAAAACATATCAGAAATGAAATGATCTAGCCCAAGTAAAGCACATTTTAAGCCATTCTGATTTCACAGAAACATATGGAATGTACAGAACTATTAACTGTTGCTATAATTGATACACACTATATACTTTTAGTACAGTAATAGGCTGAATTACAATAGGAAAATAATAAGAGAGGAAAATAAAGCTCCATGACACCTGTCCGTTTTGAAACTCTTGTTAGAAATCTTTCTAGGGAGATGATGGTGGGGGTGAATCCCAGTCAATTTAGGCCGGCACAATTCACTTGGGATAACGTCCTGTGGTGGTGTGAGGAGGCCAGCACGTGCTCTGCCCCACTCTTGGGGTAGGTGTTAGGCCAGTGCACAAACATGTGCCATCCTCCCTGCACCTCCGTAGTTAGTTATGCCACCCTGAATTGGTCAGGAATGCACCTTGGTTGACTGAAGCTGAACAGTGTTGGGACAAGGAGTTGCATTTAATATTATCTAACATATGTTCATATGTTCTTATGAAATTTTACTTATATCTCTCCGTGAACCTTCTAACAGCCCACTGTCTTCCAGCTGCAGCAGGAGATTTTTCTTTTCTGTTATCATTAAAAATTTATTGAGAATAGCAGAACAACAAAAACAAAAATTAGTTGGAAAAGCTGCTCACTTATAGGGAAATAGCATTAAATATATAGCATAATAAATGTGGTTAATCAACCAGATTGCATTGTGGCAGAGGACTTCTGGCTTCTGAAGACCCAAGAAACCATTTCCTGAACCCTCAATGCAACAGACAGCCCTGGTGTGAGTCACTCCCCATCTGCAATTGGGATTCTTCAGAGAAAGTTCAGCCAGAGTTCGTTCTCTTCTTCTTTATTAGCTTGGATGGCTGATATGGGAGAGATCGCTGAATGTTCATCATTCATTGCTATGCTAGCATGAGATTGGAGCTACAGGCAGAGATGGCTCCCATTAGGGTTGGGAAAGAAAAGGGGAGTGAGATATGAATGCACCTCTTTCAATATATAGGATTTCTCAAGCATCTCAACCCGGGACCCTCTTCTGAGAATGATAGTCTGTCCTGGACCCACTGGAAGTGACGTCACAGCCAAACCACAAAGTGCCATCATTTTGATGCACTAATCGGAAGTAAGGCTGCAATCCTAAACACACTTTCCTGGGAGTAAGATGCATTAAACACAGTGGGGCTTACTTTGGAGTAAACATGGTTAAGATTGTGCTCAAAAAGTTCCACCATGTTCAAGTTTGGTTTGTAAGAGTGCAGAAGTCAGGCACAACTTTTGTATGTATTTTAGGCTATGTCATCAGGAATACATCCCTGTCCATATAGTTAGCTGTGTGAATCTGCAGCCAAGGTCTTTGAACTGCCATGCAAAGGTCTTCCATGCTTGTTCGGTATTGGAGATCAGTGAAATAATACTTTCAGGAAGAGAAACTAGATTTCACTAGCCTGAGGCTGAGTGGGGGCCTGCAGCAAGACAATGTCTGAAGTGAAGTGATACTCGAAGCTAAACAGGTCTGGCCCTGTAAACCACCACCTGGATGGAAGACCACATGGGAACCTTATTAATTTATTTATGAAGGCACTGAAGAGCAGGAGACCTTATTTATTCATAAGGATATTTTTATCCGGCCTTTCTGTTTCCCCTTCCCCAAAAATATCTGAGGTGGCAAGGAGTTCAAGTAACAATTATTCCTCTTGGGGCAAAGTGACACCTTTTAAAGTGATGCCTGTTTTATATTTAGCAGGCAGAGAGCAATTGTCCGTATTCATCCCAAAATAGCATCCTTCACAGTGGCTGTTTGCTATTGTCTCCTTTCTGAATTTTTTCCCCAAATTGCAAACATTTTTAGAACCATTTGGCATTAGTATGGCATGTTGGATTACCATTAGCTTTGTTGGAAACTATATTATTATTAATATGGATATTACTACTTTTTTTAAAAAAATCTATCATTTAAAAGCAAAGTAGCTAAAATACAACTTAATGTTTTGAAATAATACAGATATTAACCAATTTGTTTCTGAATAAGCTCTCACATATTGTAGGATATTTCACCAAATGCATGAAGTAGATTGCAATCCACAAAATCTGATGCTCAGATATACTTTAAGGTATGGCAAGACTCGGGGAATTTGGTGCAGTAGACAAACAGAGTCAGTTACCAACCTAGAAGTTCAAACAAACAGAACAGTAGAAAAAAATTAAGTCCTGACCATAGGATTTCAGAATAAGCTATTTTTTATCAGGTTGCTGAAATAAGAAAAAAAGTCATAATATTGGAGAGGGGGTTTGAAAAGATAAAAAAAGCTAGCACAAAGATGACCCTCATGCATGTACCATCAAATATTTCTGAGAAGATGGAGGTGGGAGATGGAGGTGGGATGGATAACAGGCTGTCCGTTGCTGTTGCACATGTAAGCCATTCTCAGAACCTTAGAAAAGTGCTATTCAAAGTGGGGGGGTCACAATTCCCCAGTTCATGTAAAGGTCCCACTCCCTTTTAGGGGTCTGGGGATGCCGAGGGCTGCAGGGAACATAGGGAGCCCCACAGAGCACTTGCCGGATTTCCTGTGACTTGGAAATAGTGAAAGTGTGATTGTGTTCAAACCGAAAGTTGAACTTCTCTATCCCAGAGTCAACTGGAAATTGAGACTGCTCACCTCTTTCTAACTTAGATCATAGAATCATAGAGTTGGAAGGGACCCAGTGGATCATCTAGTACAACCCCCAGTACAACCCCCTGCCTGTGGCAGGAGATCCTCGTCTTATGGTGACCCGGGTCTCAAATCCTAGCTTGCTGGTTAACAGGCACAGTATCTTAACCACTTGTGCCACCAGAGGACACTTTATCCAGGCCTCTTCTTTGTCCCAGAGGCAATTAGAAATGGAGACTGCTTGCCTCTTGCCTCCCCTCATCTTGGCCTCTACTCTGTCTCAAATGCAATTGAAAATGGAGACTGCTCACCTCTCGCCTCCCCTTAGCCTCCTTGACCCTTAATGCCAGATGTGCGGACACACTATGGTTTTTATGCAGATTGAAGGATTTTATTGTCGTTCCCCTTGCCCCTTCTCTCTCTCTCTCATTATATTTTGCCTTCCATCTAATTTTGCCCAGAAATGAATAAAGTACACGTTAATATTGTGTTATTTTCCAGTTACATAAGTTCACATTAGAATTGTCATTTTAAATCAGCACACAAGCCAGCATGATGATTTTAATGTGCTGCCTAGATGTGTATTTGCACTGAATTAAACAGTAATTTGGCAGTCTCCTTTGCTAAATACAGTTGAGATAGCTAGTTAGTGTGATATGCCAGCAAATATATTGTGTTAGAGTGACAGAGATAATTCCCTGCAGGGATTAAACTGGCATTTGACTTGATTCCTCCTGAAAAATTAACTCAGCATGCCCTTTTAAGTTGAAGGAGCAAATATGTACTGTAGATATTTCTATGAATGCTAAAAATAGGAGTGCTATAGATGAATTCAGGTCACATCTGATGTGATGTACTTAAATTTTCGTTATTTTTAGGATGTCATGATTTGGGGAACATTTTTCTTGATTGGGATTTTCAGCAGATGGGTGACGCAACACGTGTGAGTTTTGAGATATAAACTGTTGCACCTGTTTCCTTTTTAGTTTCAAATTTGATTCTCCAGTAAATTTTTACACTGTGCTCCAGGCCAGTCAAGCAGTGCTTTGAAAACCTGTTCTAGAGGAAGTGATACATTATTAATGCCTTAATGCAGTTGGAAATATTTAGTTCCACTTGACTTTTCTTTTTCTGCTCCCTGGGAAGAAGTCATCTGAGGTTAGAAAAGGATGAAGAGTATTGAAGGAGGGGGTAACTTTCGCCAAGCAAATGTTAAATGGAGAATGTAAATACTTCCTGCAAGATAGATAAATCCAGTCATCTTAATGCTTAAGACAGCATTTGTTTGAGAAGGAGTAGACAAAGTCCTGCTCTGCATCTTGTTTGTAGAGCTGACAAACATGCTTAAAAGGATATTAACATTTTTTCACCTCCTTTAGGTGCTACATCTGTATGTCTGAAATAATTCTAAAAACTGAAAGATGAAATAGCAGGAACTTGTAAAAATGAGGCAGTGAGAAAACAAGATTAAAAATAACTAAGGCTGCGATCCTAATCCCCAGTTAGGCCGGCATAAGCCCCAGCAGAAGTCCCATGCTGGCCTTGGATGGTCACAGAAGTGTCATAAGACATTTCTGCGCCACTCCTGGGAGAGGATTAGGCCAGTTCATATACATGCACTTGCCTCCCTACATCACTACGGGAACAGAAAGTCAGATGAGTTATAGTGCATCTTAGGTTAGGATTGCATCTTAAGTTTTTTTTTGTCTCTGAAGCAGTCTTAAATGATTTGTACTATTTTCCCCAGTAGAAAAGTGTTCTTAAAAAAAAAAAATATTTGGTATGTTACAGGCGCAGGTGCGTGCAATGATTGCCAGCTATAGGTGCTGATGATATTTCCCAAACTGTGGAATGTGAGCCCATGTGAAGTGGGTCATGGGCTGGGCCCTCCCTCCAATTCTTGCATCCAAATGGCTCCAAATAGGCATGAGATTGCCCTAGAGGCTACTTCTTGCTCTAGGAGGATTTCCTGCTGCAGGCAGGGGGTTGGACTACATGACCTACTAGGTCCCTTCCAACTCTAGGATTCTATGATTCTATGATTCCAGGCCAGCAATCCACTAAGTCTCAAAAGCCTCTTGTTTGGAGACCATCACCTCCCAAAACGAGTGCTTCAAAAATTTCAAAATGCTTTCTACAGGCCTGCAGAGGCCAGTTGAGAGGATTAGTTCCCTAGCACCACCAGAAACAGTATAACCCACCATAAAGGAGAAGGTGGGTCACAGTGCTAACAGGATTGGGAGGACTGGTCTGCAAATTGATTAGGGTCTGCAAATGACTGCAAATGACTCCAATGCAAATGGAGTCTGCAAATGACTCCAAGTAATTGTGCCTTAAGTGCCAGAATTTGGATGTCAATAAGAATTAGTAAATTGTCAAGATTTTTCTTATGAGGCACAAAAATATTGTGGGCTAGTGATCTTTTCCCTGATAAGTAGAGTATATCTGGATTCTCATTCTAGAGATGAAAATACAAGGCCAACCTTGTTATACATAGATTTTTTAATACAAGGATTTTATTCAACAGTGAAAATCACTGTTTAAAAAAAAACTAATTTTCTACCGTTGTAGACAGGCAGTCATGCAAGCAATCATTCCATTCTTCAGCTGAGCCAGACAAAGGCAAGTGATCCTTTTTAAAAAAATGCTTCTATTTAACACATTTTTTAGTATCAGCAGGGAGTCCCAGAATCAAACCATTACAAATATTGAGGCACCACAACCTTATTCCATTGCAATGGAAGAGTCAGACACCTGGAAGTAGGTCTTTGTTTTTCCCCACTGTTTTGTTATTCATGGATAGTTTTTTTATCCACATAAGGTTCTGGATAATGAACCCTATTGGATAATGAGGGACATTTGTAGTGATTTGGCCCACAATTGATTTAAATTAATACTAAAATATCTTGCTGTGGGTCCTATGCCTCTTCATACACCCTTTTTATTGCTGGCACTTTTCTTGAAGCAGACAGCCAACTATTGTCTGTTCCATGTTTTGAGCATTCCCATCCTGGCTCCCATCCCAATCCTAGAGGGGGCCACAGAGGGTGAGATTTGGGGCAGGGAGTGGGAGGTGGGGCCAAGACCCAGGAGATTTGCTCGATCAGGAACCTTATACAGGGTGACTGAAAAGTAACTCCATACTCTAAAATACTTATAAATTACAATATAGGGAGTCACTTTTCAGTCACCCTGTAGAATGCAGGACAGAGTGCCTCTATCTTTAACCACTGCATAGAAGAGGGAATTGAGATGCTACTTTTTAAACCCTTCTAGGATGAACTATACTTGCCTCAGTTCCCTCTTCTATGCAATGGTTAAAGGTAGAGCCACTCTTCTCCATTCTATATGGATACTCTGTGCTTGATCCTAACCAGTGGTGGGCTTCAGCAGGTTCACACCTACTCTAGAGAACCGGTTATTAAGGAGAGATAGGACATATAAAATTTAGAAATAGCCATTTAAAAGTGGCTGCCAGATTGGCAGAGAACCGGTTGTTAATTTCTTTGAATCCCATCACTGATCCTAACCCTGGGCTACTCTGATATGTGCAGTTGTTAGGATTATGCACAAGTTAGATTCATGCGTTCGCTCTCTCTCTCTCTCTCTCTCTCTCTCTCTCTCTCTCTCTCTCTCTCTCACACACACACACACACACACACACACACACACACACGGAAGTGGGGAGAGGGCATAGATGATTTATTGGGAAATGGGCAGCCTTTTATGACTTACTAATTTAGCTCACACATCATGCTAAACCACTGGTTTTGTACTGATTAGAATCCACACCATGATCCACGTTCTTTCTTGAGTAGTGAAAAATTTATTTGAAAGATATATCTTTTACTTATTCAGCCACATATTTTAGTCCAGAGAGAAAAAAAATTATTCAAGTTTTTTTACAGTTTTTTCATCCACTCTCCAGCAATTTTCTATTCCTTAAAATGTCCCTTTTTCTCATTGCTAGATTTTTTTACACTCTTTCTTACTGCTGTTTTCCTAATTTAATTTTCAGACCTGCAATAGCTTTGTAAATCATTAGCAAAAGTTGCTTGCACAAATGAGATATGCCTAGTGAAGCTGTACAGTATCATTTTTTCCTGACTACTATTTATGAGAGTGGGCAATTGCTGGTGATGCCATAAGAAAACCAATAAGGGTTTTGTGCCTTTGTTGGCAGTGAAGAATTGCTTTTGGATTTCACTTGGTTGGTGAACATTGGCGTAAAGGGGAGGCACATTATCCAACCCTCAAAATGAATGGACATAATGTGGGGCATAATTCAAATGCAAGCATGACTTTCCATATTTTTACATATAAAATTGAAGAGTCACTGACTGACTGACTCACTGACTCACTCACTCACTCATCAATCCCCAGCCAAAACACTGAACCTAGAAGCATGAAATTTGAGGAGGGTATTCCTTCTGTGATGTTCACCCACTAAGAAATGATTTTTAGAAATTCAAACCAGAACAGGTGAAAAGGGCTGCAATTGTGTTTTTGTCCCTATAGTCAACATTCAAGAATCCCCCACTCATCAACACCCAGACCAAACCCCTAGATCTAGAAGCATGACATTTGGGGATCATATTCCTACTGTAATGTTAATACCCTCTAAGAACTTATTTGGTGCTCAGTGATGCACGCTGCCCAGTGGTACCCATTGCCCAGCATTAGGCTGCAATCCTAATCCCCATTTAGGCTTGCCTAAGCAGCAGCACAAGTCCCATGCTGGCCTGGGAGTGTCACAAAAGTGCTGCCCCACTCCTGAATGAGGGTTAGGCCACTACACAGACAGGTGCATGTCTCCTTACATCACAACGGGAACAGTAAGACAGATGAATTGTGCCAGCGTAAATTAGGATTTCACTTACATAATGTTTGAAATACAGGCATTCAATTTTTGCACCCTCATTGGAATAATAAAACCATAAGGTCATCCTACTTCCATATTGCTCTAGGCTGAATGACTTAACATGCAACACAGGCTTTTCTAGAAGTGTTTTCTAGATGAAATAACATGGGGTTTCAATGTCAATTGGAACTATGGTGGAGGCAAAATACTAAAGTTTCCCAATTCCTTGCCATGGTTTTGACTTGCCCCATTTTGCAGTTGCCCCGTGTGCTGTTAATAACACAACAAAGTAACTTACTGAAGGCCGAATCCTATCTAATTTTGCAACACAGATGTAGCCAAGCCAACAGGGTGTCCGCTCCATCTTGTGGTGAAGGGGCAGTCAGGGAGATCTCCTTAAGGAGGGAACTTTTGTTACCTTAATGTGGGTCTTCATTACTTTGGGTCAGTGCAAGTTACTAAAGTAAAGGTGACCCCATAATTTGTCCTGCTAGTTGTGACTGACTCTAGGGAGCAGTGCTCATTCCCATTAAAAGACCAAAGAGCCATCATTGTCAGAAAATGTCTCTGTGGTCGTTTGGCTGGCATGACTTAACACCAAAGATACTAAGGGCACAATCTTAACTATGTCTACTCAAAAGTAAGCCCCATTGTGTTAAAGGGGTCTTAAGGATTGCAGCCCCCTTCTGTTACCTTCTCACCAATGTGTACCTATTTATCTACCTGCATTCACGTGCTTTTGAATTGCTGTGTTGGCAGGAACACAGGAATCTATAACCTAGATATAAAAGTATGGAATCCACTATATGTCTGTCTGCCTGCCTGCCTGCCTGCCTTCCTGCCTGCCTGTCTGTCTGTCTGTCTGTCTGTCTGTCTCTCTTTTCCAGGTATCAGAAAAATCTATTTTCAGAAAGAAATAAAAGGCAAGCATTCATCAGTTAAGTAAGGGCAATATATTTCCAATATCGAAGTTGAGCATATTTTAAAAATTAAAGTTTTCAAATGATTTCGAAGCTGAAAAAAATTACAGCTAACTCTGCTGATAACTTGAAAATTCATTTTTAACCAACAGAGAGCATAATAGACCAGATCTGACATTTTTAAGAAGATTGACAACCTTGAAAGGAATTCATGTGACATCTTGCCTTTCACAAATTTGTCTTTAATATCATACTTTTTCTTCCAGTGTGGATGTTTTGCTTGTGAACCATTTCAGCTCTTGTAAAATAATACTCAGCCTTTTAAATAATTGGTGCCGGAAGTGCTTAACAATAGAAAATCCTATGCATGTTGACCACAGTACTAACTATGTCTAGTCAGAGGTAAGACCCATTGTGTTCAATGGGTCTTACTCCCAGGAAAGTGTCTTTAGGTTTGCAGCTGTTGACTTATAAGTTGACTCTCTCTCTCTCTCTCTCTCTCTCTCTCTCTCTCTCTCTCTCTCTCTCTCTCTGTGTGTGTGTGTGTGTGTGTAAAACACTGTGGACCTCATGAGCTTTGAGACTTTCTTCATTTCTTTTGTTCAGATACTCTCACTTAAACAGAAACGAGCAGACTTTAAACATAAGTATGATAAAAAAATTGAGGTCACTTAGTTTAGAAATAGAGTGCATGCTCTGCATGTAAAAGATCACAGGTTCAGTTTTACTAATCTTAAGATAGAGAGATGTGAGCAGTGTGAGCTAGATCAGTAGTTCCCAAACTGGTGGGTTCTGAACTGGAAGCAGGGTATTCCCTCTGAAGGGAAATGGCCCTGTTTTAATGGCAGTAATGACGGCAGCGTCACCACTACCAAAGGACTTGTTCTTTATCTTGGGGGCATTGCTGGCCTCCTGGATTCTGTAAACCGTCCTTATCTCTTAACAGTCCTTAACAGTCCTCTTAAAAGTCCTTTTCTCTTAACAGTCCTTAACAGCTGCTTCTAGTTTCCATGTGATCATTACAGTGCTATTACAGTGCTAGATGAGGAGAGCCCACTCCTCATCTCCAACAGCATCCATACAAACACTAATCTGGTTCCCTGTAGGAGTTTGAAAACCAATGCACTACCTGAATTTGGGACAATGCACTACCATACAACCCATGGATCAGTGTTTCTAGATCAGTGTTTCTCAAGCATCTCCCCCCCCCCCCACACACACTTTACCACTTCACATGATCCATGTATTTGAAGTACCAAGCTAAGCCTTCTACCATTGTTTTTAACATTGTGTTCCTCGTCTTGCTGCTTGGCAGTGGGTATCCAGAGGTTCTGTGTGTATGATCAGATATAAACTCAAATACAACTGGTGGTAGTGGTACCACAGGTTGAGAAACCTTGGGATAGATCAGGGGCCAGATATGGTCAACGGCAAGCCTCTATTTGACCCTCAGTTAGCCTTGGATTCACTGAGAGCCTCTAGCCCACTTAACAGAATACAACCAGAGCTGTGCTCTGTTTGCAGCCAGAAGATGTTCTGAGTGCCTCAGAATTAGAGTTTAATCTCTAATTATTTATTTAAATTTTATATTTAATTTTTGTAAGTCCTTGATAATGTGCCAGATATCTGAGTATGTTGCCAAAAAATGCTTGGAGACCCTTAGATGAACCAATCAATGGTTTGATTCAGTATGAAACATCTTCATAGGTAAGCAATGCCTTACCTTTCCCTCAAAATAATAACTGCCCTCAGATCTTCACAAAATAAACCCCCAAATCGCAATTTCCTCCCTTCCTCAATGTATAAAGCCAAACCATTTGAAACATCAGCAGTGTTTTTTTGGAGCGTCCTTATTTTTAGATATGATGAGCAAACTTACAGGAATGGCAAGGAAAAACGAGGGAAGAAAAAGCTTGTCTCTACATAATTTGTTGTCTTAGTACAAAATCAAATTTAATCTAGGTATAATGGATTTAAGCCCCTGATCCCCAAACGGAATATATTACTCAGGAGTGGCAAACCTCTGCTTCTACTGCCAAGTTGACTGCTGAATCATTTAAAGAATGGCTTGGTGCCCAAGGCTCAATTTCTGCTGTGAAGATTCCTTTCTTTTTACTGAAACGTATCCACGTTCTACTTCTTTTTTTCTTCTTTACTTTCTGTCCTGATTGTAATTTCATTAAATTTCTCTTTCTGCATTTGTGGGTCTTGATGCTTCCTAAGTTCTTATTGAATACAAAGCTAGTCATTTAATTTTCACCTTTGCTAATGTTATCGTGACTCACACTGAAACCTTCATTCTCAGTTGAAATAAGATAAAAAGCACAATCCTAACCATGTCTACTCAGATGTAAGCCCCATTGTGTCCAATGGGTCTTATTCCCAGGAAAATGTCTTTAGGATTGCAGCCTAACTAATGTCAGGATGGGAAGTCCTACAGTATTGTTTGTGTACTGCTGATGTCTATCAATCTATCTATCTACAGTATTTATATACCACTTTTCAACTAACAAGTTCACAAAGCAGTTTACAAAGAAAATGGAAAAATAATAATAGCTAATTAATAGCTAATGGGTCCCTGTCCCAAAAGGGCTCACAATCTAAAATGCAAAAAAAAACTGGAGCCTACAATTCTACACAGGTTCCTGAGAGTAAGCCTTACTGAGCATAATGGGATTTACAGCTAAGTAGATCTGCTGTGCATGTGAAGTCATTTATTTGAAACTTAGAGGTTAGATATCTCTTTTGTTCACCTTCACAAAAGACTGGTTGGACTTTTGCTTTAGGCCAGCTACTGCCTCTTTCCAGAGTCAAATTTCACAAAATCAAGCTGCAATCCTATATACATTTGTTGTTGTTTAGTTATTAAGTCAGGACTGACTCTTTATGACCCCATGGACTGTAGCATGCCAGGCCATCCTATCCTCCACTAGCTTCCAAAGTCCATCCAAATTCATGTTCATTGTCTCAGTGACACAATCTAACCACCTCCTCCTCTGCCATCCCCTTCTCCTTTTGCCTTCAGTTTTTCCCAGCATCAGGCTCTTTTCTAAGAAGTTCTTCCTTCTCATGATGTGGCCAAAATATTTGAGCTTCATCATCATTATTTGTACATCCAATGTACAAATCAGGATTTTGTAAATCAATGAACAGTCAGGGTTGATTTATTGCAGGATGGACCATGGGACTCTCAAGAGTCTTCTCCAGCACCATAATTCAAAGGCATCTATTCTTTAGCAGTCAACCTTCCTTATGGTCTACCTTTCACAGCCATACATTACCACAGGGAAAACCATAGCTTTAACTAGATGGATCTTTGTTGGTAATCTGATGTCTTGACTTTAAGTAAGATGTCTATACCTGCCATAGCTTTCCTCCCTAGAAGCAGGTCTCTTCTAATTTCTTGGCTGTGATCGCCATTTGCAGTGATCTTAGAGCCTTAAAGTAATCACTGCCTTTGCGTAATCTTAAAGCCTCCCCCCCTTTTCCAAAAAACTGTCACAACTTCCATTCTTCACTTTCTATTTGCCATGAATTGATGGGACCAGAAGTCATGATCTTGGCTTTTTTAATATTTAGTTTTAAGCCACATTTTATACCGCCTTCTCTCACCCTCATCAAGAGGTTCCTTTATTCCTCCTCACTTTCTGCCATTAAAGTGTTATCATCTGCATATATGAAGTTATTGATATTTCTCCCAGCAGTCTTAATTCTGGCTTGTGATTCATCCAGCCCAGCCTTTTGCATAATGTACTCTCCATATACATTTAATAAACAAGGTGACAATATACAGCTTTGTCATACTCCTTTCCCAATTTTAAACCACTCTTGTTCCAAATTTGGTTCTGACTGTTGCATCTTGACCCACATACATGTTTCTCAGGAGACTAATAAGATGATCTGATATTCCCATCTCTTTAAGAACTTGCCACAATTTGTTGTTATCCACACAAAGTACAGGGTGATTCAAAATGAATGAGATAGCAGTCACAGGTTTTTTTTTGTCCCATTCATTTTGAATCACCCTTATAGTTGATGAAGCAGAAGTAGGTGTTTTTTCTGGAATTCCCTTGCTTTCTCCATAATCCAGTGCATATTGGCAATTTGGTCTCTTGCTCCTCTGCCTCTTTGGAAACCATCGTGTACATCTGGTATTTCACAATTCACATGCTGCTGGAGCATAGTTTGTAGGACTTTGAGCATTACCTTGCTAGCATGTGAAGTGAATGCGATTGTGCAGTAATTTGAACATTCTCTGGCATTGCCTTTCTTTGGGATTGGATCATAGACTGATCTTTTCCAAACTTGAGGCCACTGTTGAGTTTTCCAGATTGGCTTGGCGATTGATGCATTACTTTGAAAGCACCATATTTTAAGATTTTAAGGAGCTCATCTGGAATGCCGTCACCTCCACTATATACATTAACCTGGGAATAAGTCCCATTAAACTCAGTATGGCTTGTTTCTGAGTTAATATGCATAGGATTGCAGTCAATTTCTTATTTTTGATTGGCCACTTATAGGAACATGCTTTATTACTTGTTTACTAGGGACATGCTTACATGTTGTGCACACCTTTAGCATAGCTAAATAATTGGATAACATTTGATAATACGACTTCAGATGTTCTCTTCTCTAGTTTTTGCTTGTCTAATTGTTTATTTGGTGTATACCTTGCTGTTGTTTCTGCTTTTAACTGAGTTCTCTACTTATATATGGATTGTCCTTAGGATTTCTTCAATAATTCTATTATGATTTTCTTTTAATTTAAGCAGAATTGGTTCTGTGAACTGAATCTGAACCCTTGGGTTGCCGTTGAATCAAGAGCTTCCATGTCAAGTCAAGGACCCATTGTGTTCAATGGGTCTTACTCCCAGGAAAGTGTCTTTAGGATTGCAGCCTTAGAAAAAGAAGGCATCCAGACACTCTCAGCTCAACAGCCTTTCTTCTACATAATGGCTCTTAATGAACATGACTTCCCCTGAGAGTCCATATGAACTCATCTCTGACCTAGAATATAGGATTGATCTGTAAGATTTCCCAAAGCATTCCCAATTTAGAAAAATAAAATAACTCTTTATCTAAACATTCCACCCTGGCTTTTAAGTGTTTTCTATGCAATCTATAATTGCAACTATAGATGTACTTTTCTGTTTCATGAATTTATACAATATATCATGTTTATACTTGTTAGTATATAAAAGGTGATGAGTCAGAAGATGGCAACGGAGTAGAATCTGGAATAAAATGCCAAATCCTTTTTTTCGAATGTTGAATACAGAACTGTAGGTTCCTCAAAAGCATTCATTTGTCAAATTGATTAAGTTTGCCTTACTAATAAAAGTGCTGTTTGATCTAAGATTATGACTAGATTGTATTTAGTGTAAAAAGTTCTTCCTATGATGACAGATATGATTGGATTCATTAATATTTTTTTCTCATTACTCTAATTGAACAAATATAACATTTAACAAAAGAAAACCATTGATACAGCCACTGAGGTTTCAGATTTTTCATATATTGTTGGAGATCAAAAACTTGAAAATTCTGGAGAATTGAAACTTCTCCTATACTAAGTTATATCAGTGTTGATCCAAAATACTGTTAAAAAGCATAATTGTTACTACATTATTTTCAGCTTTTTGTTTCATTAACATTAAAGATTGACTTATAAGTAATATTAAATAATCTTAAAGATGGACTTATAAGCAATAATATTAAAATACTGAACTTATGTGTCGACATATATTCTTCTAAATTGGCTTAGATCAACCCTACAAACCAGAGTAACTATGGGAAGTTGTAAGAGACACTAAGGCTGCAATCCTAAAGACACTTTCCTGGGAGTAAGACCCATTGAACATAATGGGGCTTACTTTTGAGTAGGCATGGTTAGGATTGTTCTCTTACTCTGGATTGCTCTATGCATTTCCCATAGGTTTCCCATAAATTGGCACCATAAGTACGTTGGTATAAAAGGTCCCGTAGTTACTCTGGATTTTAACCCTAGTTTAATAACATATTGGCTCATAATGTTATTTTATGTACAAACCATAAAATTACTTATTTAAATACTATACTCATGTGTTAAACTTTCAATAGACTGGGAACAGAAAGGTACCTGCTGAAATTATGAAAATCAACTGGTACTCATTTGTTTGGGAGGGAATAGCTCAAATAAGCAGATTAATGTGATGATCTGTGGGATGGTCCTTCCTAGGCTGAAGCCCATTGAAAGTCCCATTGAATTGTTTGCCCACAGGTGTTGTAATCCAATGTAATCCAATGAAGAAATTGCGGCCATTTGTTCTTGTTAGGTCAGTTATGATGTTGCCAAAAAGATGTATAACTACGGTGGAGCCTGATGGATCCTGCTCTGGGTGGTATGTCAACAAGGGGTACGTGACTGCTCCTCCAGTTCACCCTGGTTATGGAAGAGGTCCTGGTGGCTTTTCACCCCAGTTCCTTCTCAATAGATCTCCTCCTCAAGGGAAGAGGAACAACATGAGGAGGAACAGACAGTGCAAAGCTGCAACAATGAAGGCCCCTTTTCTGGGAAGAACCCAGAGGTGACTTCCTTGTGGTTTACAAGAAGTGGAGCTAGAACAGGAGGAAGGTTGTCCAGAGTCAAATGGCAAGCCGGGGGGTTATTCCAGAGAAGATTATTTCTTTCTATAACTCAATGCCGGAGACTTGGAATTCAACTTTCCACAGCATATAAGAATTTTTTTTTAAAAAGAGCTAATCAGCACAGTATTTAGAAGGCATTGTTGCCTCTGCAGCAGACAGAGATTGCAGAGATGTAGTTCCCAAGCTATTCAATGTGTTTCCTATACTGTTGGACTGCAGGTTTTCATTCTGTCAGTATGTTTGATCTGTGCTATTGTTCACTTTAAATCACAGACTGTATATTGTTTGTTTCTGAAAACATACATAAAATAATAGGAGCCATCTAAACAACCGGCCTGCCTATAACTCAGTGTCTAAGGCGCAGTGGGTGTCCATTTAGAAGACTCCTCTGCCAAATGAAAACAAACATTTGTTTGAGCATTGACTTTTGAAATCAATACATACCTCATTGAGGCCTGTGTTGGCTTCAGATGTTTCTGTCCTTAAGAAGTGAGGGTAAAAAACTCTCTAACTGGGTTACTCCATCTTAACATTTTAGATGATAAAAGTTAACATTCCAGAGAACTTGATCACCAAGGAGTTACTTTGTTGTTTGCTAAATTTGTTTAAAATGTTTTTTATGTTAAAAAAATTGTTTTTAAATGTTAAGCACAGGAAGTGCTTTGAAGTGGTAAACACATTCATCCTTACAATGAGACAAGGAATGTCCTTCATTTAGGGTCAGCCTGACCAATGCAGAACAGCACAACACTGTACCTACAATTCAGAGTAACTACGGGAGCATGTAAGAGACATTACGTGTACCCGTAGTTACTGCACCACCTAGTGAAAACCTATGGAAAATTCATATTGCAATCCAGAGCAAATTGTTCTTACACTGGAGCAAGGACTCCCCGAAGTTACTCTGGATTGCGCCCATTATGTGGATCCGTAGTTATGGTACCACCTAGTGAAAACCTATGGGAAATTCATTTTGCAATCCAGAGTAAATTGTACTTACACTGGAGCAAGGACTCCCTGTAGTTATTCTGGATTGTGCCCATAGAGAAATAGCAGGTCCAAAATGGTGGCTGATGCATCCTGAATGTGCCAGGCAGCTGTCATCAGCACCTGGAGGAAGGGGACATTCACCATCTTAAATCATAGAATCATAGAATCCTAGAGTTGAAAGGGACCTAGTAGTCATCTAGTCCAACCCCCTGCCTGCAGCAGGAAATCCTCCTAGATCATCCCTGACAGGTGCTCGACAAGCCTCTGCTTGAAGATCCCCAGTGAGGGAGAGCCCACCACCTCCCTTGGCAATCTGTTCCACTGCCAAAATTCTCACTGTCCGGAATTTTTTCCAGATATCCAACCGGAATCTCCTTTCTTGCAGTTTGTACCCATTGGTTCTGGTTCTGCTTTCAGAAGCAGCAAAGAACAAATGAGCCCCTTCCTCCATATGACAGCCCTTCAGGTATCTGAAGAGGGCGATCAGGTCTCCTCTCAGCCTTCACTTCTCCAGGCTGAGCATCCCAACTTCCCCCAATATTTCCTCATAGGGCTTCCCTTCCATCCCACTGATCATTCTTGTCTCTCTCCTCTGGACTTGCTCCAGTTTGGCTGCATCTTTCAAAACACAGTACTCAAGGTGAGGTCTCACCAATGCTGAATAAAGAGGAACTAGAACTTTCCACGACTTGGAAGCCACAGTCCTCTTAATGCAGCCTACAATGGCATTTGCCTTCTTTGCAGACACATCACACTGCTGGCTCATGTTCAGCTTGTGATCCATGGCTACTCCAAGGTCCCACTCGCATGTTGTGCTGCCAAGCCAAGTATCCCCCATTTTATACCTGTGTTTTTGGTTTTTATTGCCCAAGTGCAGAACCTTGCACTTCTCCCTGTTGAAGTTCATTCTATTTGTCACAGCCCAGTATTCCAGTTTATCCAGTTTATCTTCCCTCACTATTCCTTCCCTCCTTCTACCAGGAGTATAAGGGCCTCTGATCCAATCAGAATATGCATGTGTACAACAATAAACTGTGAATAAACTGTCATGAAAACTTTTCCAAACCTCTGCTTGTATGTTTGCATGAAACCTCTCATATGTATTAGTTGTATGTTTTATTAATAACAACTACCTTGGGTGGTTGGATACTTTACCATAAGAACGTGGTGCTTTCCTCCTCCCTTCCACTATGGCGGTAGAGCTGACCCCTGAGAAGGAGCAGGTCAAGATGACACCCTCATAGATTTGGAGATTATTTATACTATAATTCCATCTAGTAGCATTTTCAATTAGTTCACTTTGGCTGGCCCAACTTCACCACTCACATGCTATATACTTTATATGTAGATAATGCTGGAATTGAATGACAAAATAAGAGCAATAAGCATTGTTGGCAAAAATAGAAGTATTCTTTGATAAGAACTATTAGGAACACATAATCATAACCAACTGTAGTACGAGCACCGCAAATGCTGCACCAGTCTAGGGCTGTTGCAAACATGTTTTAATAAAGCCAAGTCAATCAGTTTAAAGTCCTCTCTTCTTCCAAGTTCTCCTACTACCCATAAACTCTCCCTCTTCCAGGTGCTGCTTATGTCCCCAAGGACCTTGTTGCCTCTAGTGGCTGCGGTTCTGTGGCCTTAGCTTTAACTCTACGTTTCCTAGTTTCACCTGAACCAAGGGGCACTGCAGACACTACATCTTATATTCTAGCAATATCTTCCACTTTTCCACTGCAATGGACTAACAATCTTTTGGCTGGTGTCCCTGGCCAAATAACATGTGAAAATTAAGTCTCGGGCTTTCATTCATAACACTAAAGATAGCTGCTGCAATTTCTTTTTCCGGAGGAAGATGTCTAATTCTAGATGAGCAATGCAACCCCAATTTTATTTTAATGTTTATGTAACTTAAAACAGGTGGTCATGATTGCTCAGGATGAACATGTATTACTGTGAGTCACAACAAATCTTCTGCTTGTCCTCATTTTTTCCCTCATTTATAGAATCATCTGTCAAGAATGCAAAAGGTGACAGTGAAATGCATAGTTCCATGTTAACAGCAGCAGCTTTTCTTTAGTCTGACAAAGGAAACTGCTGAAATAGGTCACAGAGTAAAAATAGCATGGAGAAATAAGCTCTGGGATCAGATATTGTCTGATCATTGGTGTAAATTGAGAATAACCCCAATTTTGGGAATTTCTTTGAACAATATGGGTATTTAATATGCTCAATTCTATCATAATTCTTCAAAACATTTTTCTTCAAAATATATTCTGATTTTTAAATCAAGATTTTCAAGGTGGCTTGTAGAAGAGTGAAATTCAAAACAACAATGAAACTGTCAGAAGAAAGATCAGAAGAGCAGAATACTGTTTTGAAAATAACAAGTGCCATTACAAAGAGAATGTAACTCAGCTCTAGAATGCCTGCCTTGCTGGCAGAAGGTCTAGATTTGTTCCCTGGTAAGGTAGAGAAAAATTGTTCTCTGACATCTTACTTAGAAATTGATGTAAGTCTGGGTTGACAATACTAAGCTACATGAGCCAGTGGTTCCTCTGTTTTAGGATCACTTTTATCACCAACAAATGTTAAAGCCCTAGTAATTAAAAGAGGTATTTAAACTTAGATAGGGGCCCAATCCAAATAGCATGCTTTGGTGATGGTACACACATGGTCCCAGCAGAGGATGCTTAGTGGCTGTTGCAAATGGAACTCTTCTGGAGAGTGCATCATGGCCGCGCATGGTAGTGTGGTAGGGTCCATGTAGCAACAAACTGAAGACACTCACTGCCTCAGGTAAGGCCATGTACAAGATTGGAAAGAGACAAAAGAAAGACAGAACAGGATGGGGGAGGAGGAATGGGATGGTGACGGGGCAGGAAGAAGGCATAGAGAAGGGCAATGCAAAGGGGTGGGTAGGAGCAATGCCCATCAAATTCAGACTTTCTTCATGGACCTGATCTGTCTTCACAAGTCAACCAGAACATGCACCATAAATATTCATTTCTATAATACTATTTTAAAGCTGGTGATAGTTCAGATGAAAATAGAAAAAACCAAAGCTTTTCTCATTTTGCTAAACATAGACAGTATTATTTATTCTAAACCAGTGGTCTTCAATCTTTTCAGTGTTACCCAGTGGTGGGCTTCAGGGGGTTCTCACAGGTTGTACAGAACCCTTTGCTAATGAGCGCCTGATTCTGAGAACTGGTTACTAATGGGACATAGAACCTGTTGTTAATTTATTTGAATCCCACCACTGGTTACAACCCAAATAAGTACAAGAAAGAGCATGATCCTAACTATGTCTGCTCAGAAGTAAGCCCCATTGTGTTCAAAATTATGCTGTGATTCCCCCCCCATCCTGTGAAGCCAATTGGGGTCACAGCCCACAGGTTGAAGAACACTGGTATAAACAATTATATACCTTATTTACTTTAATCTAATGTGCTATCAAATCTAATGTGCATCCCGATTTTAAAAGACTTGAGATTAAAAAAAATATTTACTGGTGATTGTAATGCACAGCTGCAAAGCAGGTGTAAAATTTAATTTTACCGCATACAAGGAGCTATATGACAATAATAATTTGACAATGGGGTTATGTTATGATTTTCACCTAATTGCACTACTTTATACAACAATGTGTTTATGGATGCAATCCTAACCATGTCTGTTCCAAAGTAATCTCCGTCGTATTAAATAGGACATACTCCCAGGAAAGTGTCTTTAGGATTGCAGCCCATAAAGTTACATTTTTATTACAGTATAGTAAACTGTTAAACTAAATGCTGACCTATACTTAATACTGTATGTACTCTAATGCACCATCAAATTTTATGCGCACCTGATTTTGGAGACTAAATCCAGCTGAAAAAGGTATGCAATAGATTTGAGTAAACACAGTAATTTGCAAATGGGTTGGACAAAGTGCCTTGCTAGCAGTAGCTTGCAATTCTCCCCAATTCCCATTCCATAGACATTACTCTGTTGCCTGCTTCTAATGGATGGACACCACTAAAGAACATTTCCCTCATTTGGAGGCCAGAAGTGGCAACTGTATAGAAAGCTTAGATGGTAAAAATGCCTTCTTTCAAGCTACCATTTCTGTTAGCATTTTCTCTGAAAGTCCCTGAGTTTTTCATTCACTTCCACTCTCATCTTATTTACTATGTGCAGATTGCTGTGACATTTTTACTTGGCTGCGTGATAGTCCTGAACCTTTGATCACTTTATTTGCTGCGACCTCTGTGCGGACTGCCTAAGGCAATTTGTGCCATCAGTGGTTTTGATTAGTTCAACTCTGGTGACTCTTATGTCTTGATCTTCCCCAGGGATCTAAAGGAGCAAAGTTCTGGAGCTCTCTCCTGCCGTGATAATAATTTTGCTACTGGCTTTGTTGGTTTTACATTTGGATTTGATGAATGCTTTAGCAAACACTGAATATGATAAAGTTCCTTTCCTTACCCTGAGATCCAAGGAATCCTACTTGCAAGTAATTCCGATTGAGTTCAATGGGACTTAATCCCTTGTGTGTATAGGAATGGAGCCTTATTACCCAAGCCTACTTTTTGTCAACTTATTACTTATTAACTTTTGCCTACTTATTACCCAAGCCTTCTTTTTGGGCTGTGGGTGGCGCAAGCGGTAAAGACGCTGTGCCTGTTAACCAGAAGGCCAGGGTTCGATTCCCGGGTCGGCCCCACAAGATAGGGTGAGCTCCTGTCCTTAACCCAGCCCTGCAACACCAGCTAGATCCAATCGGATTGGCTCTGCCTTTCCATTGGACTAATTCAGTGGTGTGGAGAGGGGGGATTTGCTGCTTGGGTAACAGCCTATCCTCCATAAAAAATCCAACCCAGGCTTTCGTGCTTTGCATGCAGCGTATGCAGCGCAGAGCACGATACCATAGTCTTTCAAGACTGACGGAGGCCTGCTTTTTTTTTGCTAACTTATGCCATTCAGCCAATGAAGCATGCACAACATTTAGAGTGACTATGGCTACAATCCAGAGTAACTACAGGACCATTTACACCGACATAGTTACATTGCCACCTATGGGAAATGCATAGAGCAATCCAGAGTAAGTGCCTCTTACATCTTCCCATAGTTACTCTGGATTGTAGGGTATATAGCTGTGAGAGATAAAGAACCATTTTTTTACCTACATCCCAGTAGGCTGCATAATCTCCTTGGACAGATGCCAACTGTTTTTCTGATGTTAAGTCCGAGAAGCAGGTTTGGGCTGGGAAAGGAGGATAGGAACTGAAATGCACAACTCAAACCAGGATCCACACCCTCCCTCTTCAAACTGTCCTCTACTTTGGCCTGTTCCCTGTCCCAGTGCTCCATCAAACTATTCCCACCAGCAGAACATCTGGGTGGTTCTGGCATAAATATCAAGCCGCCAGCCATTTCTACCAGTAGCTTTGTTGGCACATTAGTCAGCAAAACCTTTGCACTGTTCTAAGTCCCCAACTGGATTGGGGTGTTAGTTTAGTAAATCCAACATGGGTGTGGGAGATTGATCCCAACAGTGTCCTATTCTGTTACTAAATGACTATTATGTTATGGCCCAGCCATATCCAATTTTCCAGTACTGGTGCAGTCTTGCCAGCGGGGTGTACTTGTACACTGCATCCTATTTCTATGGTGGTGGTGGAACATTAACTGGGGCCCTCTTAACTTATGGGAATAATGTGTTTCCTTACTACAGGGCTGCATTGTGGCTTCACTGCAGCTGGAAATTAGGATAAGATTGAGTCCTTAGTTGCTTGTTCCTTCATATTGATCTGTAGCAATTTGAAACTTCCTCAGCTTTGAAATCAATGAAATTTCTTGGTTTTAGAAGTCAACTAATGCCAGTAGCAAGGGAGTAGCACCAGGATGCAGATCTCTTTTGAGCTCCCTGAGGCATTTGATTGGCCACTGAGAGATATAGGAAGCTGAAGTAGATGGGATTTTGGCCTGATCCAGATGGATATGCTTATGTTCTTAAAATCATAGAACTTACTTGTGAGTAGAAATGCACAGGATTGTGCTATAAGTTGAATAGCAGGGTGAAAGTCGGCAATGTGATGTTTCCAAACCAGATTTAACAAAAAGGTTAACAAAAAGGTTTACACTTAAATCAGGGATTCTTCAACACTGAAATGTTTTTAAATTTCAGGATTCATAAAAAATTGATGTTTTAGAAAATGGGTTTTGTTAAAATGTCTCAGATTTGGTTCATTTTTTTCTGTTTTTTGTGTTGCTCTTGCAGTGTTTGAGCTGGTGCTGCCCATAGTGTTTGATGTACGACAACAAGAAATGTAAGTGTACTTAAAAGACTGTCTGTCATCCCCCACTGCCATCTTGGTTTTCTGAGACCCAAGTACAGCAGTTGTCATTTGCTGTTACTAAACTTGTTTATCAGATCTTCAAACTGCTCAAAGAACATAATTCAAAGAAAAGTGGATAAAGCCAGAAGTTTATGTAATGCATTCTGAGTTAATTGCTTCATATACATTACACCACAATGCCTACTAGTCTCTCAGATACTGCCCGAATTGTTCCTCCCACTCCCAGTATTCAGTTGTCTCCCAAATCCAGAGTAACTACAGGAGCATATAAAAGACATTTATGTTGACGTAGTTATGGCACCTAGTGAAAATCTATGGGAAATTCATATAGCAATCCAGAGTAAATTGTTCTTTCATCAGAGCAAGGACTCCCTGTAGTTACTCTGGATTTATAGTATAATTAATTCTTTAATATATAGCAAGTTTGATTTTATAAACTGCAATGAAAAAGTGAGAAACAGAAACAGCAGAATGAATTAATTCTGAAGTTAGTATGAGAAAATTTCTGGCCACCCAGTCTCATGTGAACAGGTAGAAAGAATATAACACATAAATGAATGCAATGCCAATGAGAACTCACCATGAATGGTTGTACCATGGTACAGAATGGTGGTCTTTTGACTACCACTGTGCCATCTGACCTGAGTACAAGACAGCCTATGACCCCACACCCACTGCTTTGTTACACTTGTATCTGATTTTTTAGGAATTCTTTTCCTTAAAACCACTGACATTTTGTGCTTGTGGATCTTCATGTAGATTCAGTTTCATTTCTCAAGAGATGGTCTCTGAAGTAAATTAGAGAGTGAGAAAAATCTTTGCTGCAAAAAGTATATTTACTGCACTCATGCTAAAAGCAAGAAATGAAAAAGTACCTATGCTTAACAAAATAACTGAGGTTGATTTTCAGTGAGTGACAGGCAGTTGGAAGAGGATCTGAAGGGCAGCGTCATACTTTCGGCTATTTCTTGGGAGTGGGGAGAGGGTTCCACAGGGAGGTCTCTCTAGGGTTCGTGGCTCAGACATACCTTTGGTGGAGTAGTAAGACTCTGGAGGCACCAAGAGATTTCTTCCTCCTCCTGACAGGCAACAATCAAGAGGTAGAAGAGGTCAAGGGGCAAAGTTGGATAGATCGAGTTGGGGAGCCTGAAGAAAGAGGACAGAGAGAGAGAGAAAGAAGAGGTGGAACAGGAAGGCGCATGGTGTGGAAAGTGCAGCCCCGGTTTCCAGAGTACTGCTGAGAGGCCGGTCAGGGAAACACCATCTCACACCTAAACAACACAGTGGAGAGAGGCTGGGAGGTTCTAGGGTTCTTGGGACCTATACCAGAGAAAGAGACTCCCTTCCCCAAGATGGAGAAACTCTGGTGAGGAGGACAGGAGAATTCAGGGTACCTTGAAGAGAAGCGCCTTGAGATATAACAAGGGCTATGGGTTCTCTCTTGTTGAACAGCATACAAAAATAAGTCTTGAGCTGTAAATCCCATCTTCAATCCCTTTGTCATCACCCATCATGATCTGATGAATACAGGTCATGTCATACCTGTCCCCATCTGACACCAAAACTAGTCAATTGGGTGGGAGTGGACAGTTGGGGGGGACAGGCCCCCTACAAGTACTTCTTTTGCCAAATGTAGCTGCCCTCAAGGCATATTGAAATTCATCTCTTCCCCTCTTGCCCTTTATGTTTTAATGGATCAGATGAAAGGTGAGCATTTTTCCCTTTTTGCTTGTGCTG
This sequence comes from Cryptoblepharus egeriae, assembly GCA_030015325.1. NCBI lineage: Eukaryota > Metazoa > Chordata > Lepidosauria > Squamata > Scincidae > Cryptoblepharus > Cryptoblepharus egeriae. The sequence goes on along the minus strand of JAREYC010000004.1, from coordinate 37,020,685 downwards.
GGAATAGCACTTTTCTGTATTTATAGAGGTTTAGTTCCTTAACATCTGAGTCAGTTTAGTAGCTAGCTAACTATGACAATATAACATGCCAAAGTAGGATCATTATGTAACACTGAGAAAATACCCATTTTGAAAAGAAGGCTCTGAGAGACATGTGATTTACACACTGCAGTTGCATCTTTTACTACTAAGTAAAAGTCAATGCAGCATCACGGCTAACAGATCAGACTAGTACTACGAGTAGATCTCTGACTTGTCCTGACCCCAGTCTCAGGAGGCAACAGGGGCTCTATAACAGGAGGGGAGGCCAAAGTGGCCTAGGAAGTGTTGCTTTAGAGTTGCCAAACCCGGGCAATTTAGACTACAATCCAATCCATATTAGCCTGAGGCTACAATCCAGAGTAACTATTGGAACTTTTACACCGACATAGTTACGCTGCCACCTATGGGAAATACACAGAACAATCAGGAGTATGTGCCTCTTCCCGTAGTTACTCTGGATTGTAGGGTCAGAGTAAAACTTAAACCACTGCTTTAGCTAGACATGCACTTTCTGCACCAGTACCCATGCACTTCCTAGTTTCTGAGGCAGCCTATCAGATCACCCCCGTTCTGTGTATGGGCATACTCAATTGCTGACATAGCCAGTCTTTGATACCACAGGGTTGATATGCAGATAAAATTTTGTGGCCACACCTTATACATTTGATCGTTTGAATTGCAATCTCCCTGGTGGGACTGTAGTACTGGGGTGGGTATGGTGTGACTGGCTTCAGTCTTTTATCCTATATACTGTAATCTGTATTATACAAATTTAGTCTGTATTCCATGTGTTGATGATCAGGACAGGGAATAGCAGAAATGGAATTTTTTGGTGTTTTACCCTTACTCATTTTTCCTTACAGGATTATTCCTATTGATGCCATCTTTTTCATTGCCATAAGATTTTTATGGCATTTGGGGATATCTATTGTCTGATGAGGGTTAGGATATGATGTACAATGACTCCTCCTCCTCCCTCCCATATCCCTTCTACATCAGTTCCCAAATTCCTCTTTTTGCCTCTCTACTGGTGAAGTTGCACTGGCACCAGTGCTACATCAGTGCAGCATTTTCCCAACCTTGTACCAACATCTGTGGTATTTCCACTGAAGTTATTGTGGCAGAATATATGGGGATATACTGGTGTGCCTCAAGTATAGGATTAAGCCTTCACCTTGTGTAACTCATTTGAACTATTCATGACAAGTCTCTTACAGAAGCTACCTCTTTGAACCGAGATTATGGGCGCAATCTAGAGTAACTACGGGAAGTCCTTGCTCCGGGGGAAAAACAATTTACTCTGGATTACAATATGAATTTCCCATAGGTTTTCACTAGGTGGTGCGGTAACTACAGGTGCATGTAATGTCTCTTACGTGCTCCCATAGTTACTCTGGATTGTAGGGTATGTTAGTGATAAATTTTTCACATCCTTTTCTTATATTTTCTGTCTCCATGTGCTATTGTAATTCCTATTGCAATGTGATGCCACAGTGTTTTATTCCTGTTTGCAGAATGGACACCACAATAGGAAGGGCAAGAGTTTATGTTCTTCAAGATTAGCTATTTTTAACTATTTGAGCTCTGTAATTAAGCTTGCCTTTAATTGCTATAATTGCTTGCTTAAAGTTAAATGAGTCTCACTGGAGCAGTATGTGTGCTGATATTTTTGTCCACTGCATTTGTCTAAAAGGCTACTGAAATATTCTGAAAATTTTGAAAATAAATGTAGCTTCTGCTCCAAGCCAGAATGAATAAAAAGGTAACATTAATGTGTGGGACAAAGCTAAACACAGACTCAATTTTTGTTTGACTTTTTTAGGCTGTTGAGGGTAAGTTATCAGTTTGTTTTAAAAACGACATATCTCTTCAGATACAAATATTTTTGAGAGATGGTGGTAAATCAATGTCAAAGATGAATCATTGATACTTTTTGTATCCTCAAGGCCACTGCATTAAAACCATTGCTGAAAATGGAAATAACAAAGTACTAAGACAGGTACACTTGTAATGGCACAATCCTCTGAAAGTACCACTCTATTCTGTGGGACTTAGGGCACAATCCAGAGTTAGGGCAGTGAGGCGAGCCCTAGCTCTGCTGTCCCAACTATTCTGAATCCAGAGCAGAAAGTTATGCAGCATCCAGAGAGTCAGGAAGCCTGGGCTGCCCTAGCTGCTCCAGAGCATGCTCTGTAGGCACCGTCAGTGACACCTGGGGAGGGCTTGCTCATGAGGAGACCCCCCTCAGGCCACACTGAACAAGGAATAGCTGTGGTGCCTGCCTTATAAGGAGTTCCTGATGAGATGGGTAGCCCAGATCCACCTGTCTTGGGGCAGCCTATGGGCGCAATCCAGAGTATCTTCAGGGAGTCCTTGCTCTGATGTAAGAACAATTTACTCTAGATTGCAATATGAATTTCCCATATTGCTCTGCCTTAGGCAATGTTAAACATGCCCTCAACTTGCCTCTCTTGAACTGCCTAGGCTGCCCCAAGCCTTTTCCAGATTAACTAGGGTGAAGCATCTTGCAGTTGGGTCAGCCCAGTGATAGATAAGGTAACCCAAGTGCACTTCTGGATTGTGCCCGCATTCTTCCTCTTATTATGGCTTCCTTGGGAAGGTAAAAATGTATACTTCCTTGAACAATTTTCCATTAGAAAGGCAGCTTAATGTACCTAAAATGAGATGGCAGGGCCTGCAGTTTTCTGGAATTAGTGCTGTACAGCAATTGTCTCTTGTCAAAGAGAGCACTTCTCAGAAGTAACTGTCCCAGGAAGAATATACACTATATGCATCTAGTATCATCTTGGGCAACCTGCCAATAGTCCAGCCTGCCAATGTTGATGAATAAAGAGGAAGAAATTACTAATAGCAAGAACTATAAGAAGTCTGATTGAGAGAAAAATTGATGGAAGAGGAATCTAGTTGAGATCTTTGGGGCAATGACAGCTATTTTTTATCATGTTAAGAAGAAACTAAGAGCACAATCCTAACTATCTCTACTCAAAAATAAGCCCCATTGTGTTCAATGGGTTTAACTCCCAGGAAAGTGTCTTTAGGATTGCAGCCTAAATCTGAACCCTGCGAAAGAGTTCCCAGTCTCTGATATTAGAGCTGTGTGGAAAAGAGCTTAGCCTGCAGGAAGAATACCTTTCAAAGTGCTTCTCTTTTTCATTTTTCTCTTTCATTTCTCCGGAGTTCATAACATTTATATTTGCTTCAAGTGCTGGCTAACTACAGTAGTACATGTCTTTCTCTTGAGAACTGAGCTGAAATCAGACGCAAGATCTAAGGCTTCTGTCTTCATGTCATACTGTAGCTTCTCTGAGGCTTGCATAAAACTCAGTTGGAAGATTTATGAAGTCCTTTGATGAACATATGTTTAAATGTCTGTGAACAGAGCCAATTGTATATCACGTATAGATGATGCATGGTTAACACCTTGTGTATTGTAACACCTCCCTGCTGTTGTTTGTCTTCTGTTCATTAAGTATGTGAATCAAAAATATTTTCTATTCTCTGTTCAATCAATGGTGGAGAAAGTTATAGTGGGAAGAGACTTGAACTCCTCTTATTCAGAACATTCTTGGTTTTAAGAAGTGTGTTTTATATAGCTTGACAAGATGCTATCTAAAGCCCAATCCAGCCTAAGTTCCTCCCATCAAGGCAGCAGTACCATGAGAAGGATCGGAGCTCCATATGCCTCCTCAATGTAAGGAAACAGATCCTCAGATCTGCACCAACCATTTTGCTGGCACAAGTCTGAGTATATCAGGAAAGGTAGATTAAAGCCAGGAAAGGGGATAGGATAGATGGAGCTGCTTCCTCTGAGGATCGCTCCCATAACATGAATATCTGCATCTGTGGAGGTTCCTGGACCAGAACCATTGCAGATACTGAGACTCAACCTGTACAGACATGATTTTGCAAAATCTTCATGTGAACAGGACCTACCAGATTATATTTTAGTTGGTTAAAATAAACTCATTAATATGATTATTATGATTTAACTAATCATCCAAATTCTTCCACGTAATATGCATGTTGTTGATTCTCATGGTGAGAACTATACTTTTTTGCATTTTCATACCACCCTTCCTCCAAGAAGCTCAGGCTGGTATATATAGTTCCTCCTCTCATTTTGTGCTCACAACAAACCTTGTGAGTTAGGTGAGACTGAATGGGGGGTGACTGGCTCCAGGTCATCCAGGAAGCTTCATGGCTGAGGTGGGAGTTGAATCTGAATCTTCAAGATCCAACAGTACAGTCCTAAACATGTCTAGTCAGAAGTAAATCTCATTGTGTTCAACCAGTGGTGGGCTCCAGCAGGTTCGCACCTACTCTACAGAACCGGTTGTTAATGAGAGATAGGACATATAAAGTTTAAAAATAGCCATTTAAAAGTGGCTGCCAGATGGGCAGAGAACCGGTTGTTAATTTCTTTGGTGCCCATCACTGTGTTCAACAGTACTTACTTCCAGGAATGCGCGGTTAGGATTGTAGTCTACATCTAACTCTGAGCCTCTCTTCTCAAACTGTGAACTGTGGCTCCCTGGGGAGCCATGGAAATCAGCCAGATGAGCCATAGAGTCCTCATAGCCAACCTTTAAAATGTATAGAATTGTAACCCTAATGGGGAACATAAGAACATAAGAAAAGTCTTAACTGGATCAGGCCAAAGGCCCATCTATTTCAGCTTCTTGAATCACACAGCAGCCCACCAGATGGCTCAGGGAGCACACATGACACCTGTGATGGTCCCCTCCTCTAGGAATGTGTCCAATCCCTTCTTAAAGACATTAAGGTTAGATACTAGATGACCAATGACCCACCTGGTCAATGGTGCCATCAGTCAAAAGAATTTGGGAAACACTGCACTACACCATCCTGCTCTATATACATTCTGGATCTGTAGATGAACTCAATAAGCCATTCAGTTCCCACTGAGATTAATTTTAACTGTTTCCAAACTACATAAATCATGGGGTTCATTGTGTCAATTACGGGGGTTATTCACATGTGGAAAAGCGCTGTGAACTCAAGGATATTTGAAATCATGATGAAGTTTCACACATTGCATGCTGAGAGAGAAGCTGATATTTAGGCACTAATATCTCTAAATCTGTTTCGGTCCCCAAGCAACTGAGAGGCTCAACATGAAGCCTTTTTTTTAAAGCTTCAAAACCTTTTCTAATTATTATGTTTTAAAATAAAACAAAACATTATTTTGCATTAAAGCTCTAATGTACTTCTGAAATTTTTTATAAAGTACCAAAATGTTTTCAGTTTATCTGTAGCTTTGTTTTCAGTATCCCATTAAATCTTAAATCAGAGTGGCTTCTCAGAGATAATTAAGTTTTCACTTTTCTATTTTAAAAAATTAGCTCAGAATATTCTTCGTTATCATGTAGCTGTCTCAATTTTCTTCTGAATCAAAAAGAGGCATGTACAGCATAATCCCATTGTCTGAGAGATCTGATTGCTTCCTATGATGGATCTCATAGAGCACAATCCTAACAATGTCTACTCAAAAGTGAGTCACATTGTGTTCAATGGGTCTTACTCCCAGGAAAGTGTCTTTAAGATTGCAGCCATAGTCTTACACTGAGTCCCAGACTGACAACAGACAATTAATAAACAGCATCTTATTAAGACTTCAATATTAATGAAAATAAATTACTGAAAATGAAAACTGAAAATAAATTACTGTAAGTTAAAATCAGTAGATCCTAGAGCTGTGTAGAATGTTGCAGCTGGCATGGGAATTGTCATTCCCTCTGCAAGTTTCTTACTCAAAGAGTATTTTTTAAAGAATAAAATAAAAGAATAAAATGTTGGTAACAATAAGAAACAATGTAAAACGTTGGGCACAATCCCAACCATGTTTACTCAAAAGTAAGCCCCATAATGTTCAGTGGGTCTTACTCCCAGGAAAGTGTCTGTTCCCAAGAGGAACAATTTTACCTTTCAAGTATTGTTCATGGCAATCCCCCTTCACCTTCATAGAAAATCTCCATGGTGTGTAAGATGGTACTGGTTAGGATAAGTCAATATTTTACATCTCTGTGAGGTCCAAGAGGAAATAGGTCCAAGAGGAAATAGCACTTATAGTTGTCCTTACAGTACTGCCCTTGTTCCTATTGCTTTTCCTGTGTGGGGCCAAAAGTACGGTGTCTCCCTCCACCTCTTGTTTGTCAGGGAGAGGCAATAATGATGCTAAAAATTATACACAAAGATTATAATCCAGAGTAACTACAGGAAGACGTAAGAGGCACTTACTCTGGATTGCTCTATGCATTTTCCATAGGTTTCTCATAGATGGAACCGTAACTACATTAGTGTAAAAGGTCCCATAGTTACTCTGGCTTGTAGCCATAGGTTTCCACCAAAATAGCCCATGCCCTCATCTCTGTTTTCATATATGAGGAAGAGGAGAGGGGTAAGAAGACAATAACAGCAATGGCAGTAGTCTGTCACTTCCTCATCAATGAGAAAATAGAATTGGAGGAGAAGACAAGATAGCAAAGGTTTCCCCTTTTTCCCAGTCAGGAGTGGCATCATCTACCAACCTTTCACAGCTTGAGTTGCTTCTTTCCTCCTACCTCTGCCATTCTGTTCTGATGGGCACAACTGGGGTAATGCTTCGCTCAGCCAGAAGACAGGCAGTGGAAAGCTACCGTGAGCATATCAGGAAATAACAGACACATGTCATTGATGTTAGCTGTCACTTACCCAGAAAGGGATCACTAATACCACTCAACTCTTCTTTTCTGCTTTGAATCATGCATTAATAGCCTTATCACTGGCAGCATTTCAACATTTCCTTGTAGATTTTATTCTCCAAGTTGACCAACACATTTTGCTGCTTTATAGTGATAAGAAGAATAGCTCTGGGGATGGAGTACAATGTTGATCTTGTTGTTTTCACCTGCCAGAGGTCAGCTGGTTTGACCTGCCTTTTTATTATCATGCATTATGTATTATAATGTATTTTAAATATCCTTGGGATAGCCGTTCTTGCTAATCCTCACACTAAAAAATTAGTGATTCTTAAGGCTGCAATCCTAAAGACACTTTCATGGGAGTAAGACCCACTGAACACAATGGGGCTTACTTTTGAGTAGACATTGTAAGGACGGTGCTGTAAATCTCTTGAAGCACCTTTCATCCATGCCTATTTTCCCCATCAAATTAAATAGCTATAGCACTTCGGGCACAATCCAGAGTTAGGGCAGTGAGGCGAGCCCTAGCTGGGCTGTCCCAACTATTCTAAATCCAGAGCAGAAAGTTATGCTGCATCCAGAGAGTCAGGAAGCCTGGGCTGCCCTAGCTGCTCCAGAGCATGCTCAGTAGGCACCAAGTAAATGACACCTGGGGAGGGCTTGCTCCTGAGGAGACCCCTCCTCAGTTCACACTGAACAAGGAACAGCTGTGGTGCCTGCCTTATAAAGAGTCCTGATGAGATGCCAGTGAATACAAGGTGCTTCTTGGAGTGGCCTGCTGTATCCCCAGGTTAGTGGGCTGCCACAGTTGTGCCATATCCTGAAGCTGAGAGGCAGGGGATGCAGATAGGCTGGCCAAGAACTCAGATTTTTGGTCAATACTGCTATTCGTACTCTGCCTTATCATGGACCCCTATGAGTCTACTCATTGTTATACCTGCTCCAGAGGTGGTATAACTCTGAGGACCTAGAAGAGGGAATTTCTGCCCTGGAAACAGGCTCTGGTTACAGAATAACTGCTCTATTCTCGGCAATGCTAAACATGCCCTCAACATGCCTCTCCTGAACTGCCTAGGCTGCCTCAGCTAAGGCAGCCCAGATCCACCTGTCTTAGGGCAGCCTATATTGTCTTCGGCTGCCCCAAGCCTTTTCTAGAGTAATTAGTGTGGCCCATCTTGCAGTTGGGTCAGCCCAGTGAGAGATAGGGTAACCCAAGTGCATTCTGGATTGTGCCCTTATTTGCACAAGGATACTTACACAAGAAGTTGTTTCCCTGTTGTGTGTGTATTCTTTGGAGGTATTCTTTCAAATTCTATGTCTATGTCAAGTTCTATGCCTGTGTCACAAGTCAGAGTTACGGGGTGCAGGGGTGAGCCTTCTCTGCTCTGCACACCCTTCTCTGCAGAAATCCCTTGTGGGGTAATTAAAAACTCCCTTGCTTATGACTTTGTGACAAGGACTGAAAATGTACATACAGTACCTTTTATATCTGCCATTTGCTTGAAGCTCTTCTGTCATCGCAGCTGTGGCCTGACTGCATTCTTCTGGACCTCATTGTTACCCTTCTTCTAATGGCACTATGATGTGTGTTTTTGGGTTTTCTGTTTTGTTCTGTTTTAATGATTTTATTTTTTGTGGTCTACATTTATTATGGTGCTCTGTAAGCAGCCTTGTGTATTGGCATAGGAAAGGCAGAATATAATTTTTTCAAATAAATACAATTAATGTACATGTTTAAAATGCGTTGCCAGTTCATACTTGTGGCAATGGTGCCAGGAGTTGGCTGAGAGATGCATGGAAATGGGAATGTTCCCCAGAGATATTGCTCCTGAATTATCATGGTTTGCTTCCATTGGCCTGTGAGGATGGGCTTGTAGTAAAGCAATCAGATGTGGCTTGTGTTAGCACAGGTTGGGAAAAGCCAGAGGTGCTGTCCCCAAAGGATTCAACAGCAGTAGCAGCAGCTCTGATGTTCTCCAGCCTGTTTTCCCCATTCCCTGATCCTATTGGAAGTTTGAGATTTGGAAGTAGCACTCTGCAGCAACTTCAAGGTTTACCCTACAATCCAGAGTAATGTTGGGAGCACATAAGAGACATTTATGCTGACGTAGTTATGGCACCATCTAGTGAAATGGGAAATTCATATTGCAATCCAGAGTAACTTGTTCTTACATCAGAGCAAGGATTCCCTGTAGTTACTCTGGATTGCGCCCTTAGTGAGAAGTTGCCACAGCTGAAGATTCTTTCCCAGTTATGGATGGGAAGATGGGAAAAGCCCTTATCAGTAAACTGGGAGTAGGATTTGTGGATACATGATACACCATAGAAGGCCCAGTGCAGGACAGGCTATGCCACCATATCATAAATCCCCTTCTGACCCATGAGACATGATGTGAGCTTCCTTGATTCTACACCTGCTCAGTACCAGGCACAGATCTGAGTAGACCCATTCAGGCCACCTGGACACTACATGGCTGAGGGAGTGTAAGTTCAGTACCGGAGTAGACCTGGCAGTGCTTCCCTGCCCTGTCACCATTTCAGTTCCATTGCAAACCTGGCTACTGGGAAGCATTGGATTGGGCTATAAGTCTTATCAGACACCTTTCTTCAACATGGTCCATTGGGTTAGCCCTGACTACATGACACTGTGATTAGCTAATGAGATGCAAAAAGCGGCATTATGGATTGTGAATGCTGAATCATTCCTGATAACTTCTTATTGATTTTAGTAGAGTAATGTAAAAAAAAAGATTTCCACAGCAAAGCAAAAATATGCACTTTCACGCTTAAAATAGAATTATGTTTAAGAGCATGTTCTAAAATTCTGTTGGAAAAGGTCTTCCTGGTAGTGAATTAGCAAATCTGTTCGAAACAAAATAAGCCCCATTTTCTTAAATAAGGGAGCCTTTGATTGCTGCCTAACCTAGTGAAATAAAAAATGTCTGATGTTTGGACTTGTCTTGTAATATTAAAGTAATCCCTGAGAGCATATCTGTCTAGCATTTCAGAGGCTTCCTTCTGTTTTGAGCCCTCTTTTCAAAGGAAAACATAGCCTAAAGGGAATGCACCATATTTTATTTCAGAAGAGCTATTTGAGAGTTTCTTATTCATATTCTTGAAGCTAATTGGTGCTCATTTCTTGAAGGTATTAACACAGCTGCATATAATGTGAGAATGTAGGTCTGTTGCCAGCATTTCCAGTGGTATGAATCCGGGAAGTTGGTACACATGGTGAAAAATGTATTTCTTGGATAACTTGTAAAACATAAGAATAGATCATTTGTAAAACTTGAGAGATAGGGGGCACAATCCTAACGTGCTCAAACAGGCAGGCCAGTGTTTGTTTTCCCCTTTTCCCCTTAACCTTGGGAAAAGTCACTGCAGTCCCAAAGGGACTACTCAGAGCTGCACCATTTCAATCAGTGGTGCAAATCTGAGCAGCCAGGGACTGCTCTGCGCTGCCTGCAAACTGAGTCTAGGCAGCTCCCTGCCCACCTCTGGGAAGATGCCAGCTGCCTACCCTACCACCATACCAGAATGCCTACCTCTCGCTTCTTCTTGCCCTTCTCACATCCTCCCAGATCCCTGCACTGACCAAATCCCAGATCTTGGCCAGTGCAAACTTATGTTCCCCAGGGGCCATCTCAGTACAGGGAGACCAACACAAATCCTAGCTCCTGTTATGTTGGCACAAAAGTACTTTTGGTACTTTTATGTTATGTCACAGAAGTGCTTTAGGGCAGGGTTAGAGGTAACAGGTGTATCATGCCCTTCATCCTGAGTCCAGTGATGGGATTCAAAGAAATTAACAACTGGTTCTATGCCCATCTGGCAGCCACTTTTAAATGGCTATTTTTAAACTTTGTATGTTCTATCTCTCATTAACAACCAGTTCTATAGAGTAGGTGTGAACCTGCTGGAGCCCACCATTGCCTGAGTCTTCTGCCACCTCCCTTCTGCCCACTGTGAATCTGCTCCATATATAATCTCTCCTCCAGTCTAGGTGGTGTAGATGTGCCTTATAGTATGTATGCAATACTGTAGATCTACACAACTCAGTTGCATTGGCCCATTTGAGCATTTAGGATTGCACTCTGAATTAATGTGCAGACAGCAGAGGTATGGATCCACATTTTTTATTTAGCTGTATATCTGTATCTATGGCTGAAATCCTAAAGACACTTTCCTGGGAGTAAGACCCATTGAACACAATGGAGCTTACTTCTGAGTAGACATGGTTAGGATTGTGCTCTATATTTTGGGCTTGAAATGTAGGTCACAATGTTGAATGCATTTGTTTGTGACCGTCAGTATGAGACAAATAACAAAAAGTTCTAATTTGCTAATTCTCAGTAGCCATGGATATTTATTTGATTCTCCCCAAAGGACCTGCAAGGCAGCTAACAGCAATAATTTAAAATAGGCAAAAATGTTCAAACCCAGTTAAACAATATGCAAAACAATAAGAACAGAGAATATGAGCAGTAAAAATATGCTCATGTAAAAAGAATATATGAAGTTATATTTATAAAAATATGAAAAGAAAGTATAAAAAGACTTTATAAGCACAACCAAAATTTTGTAGTTTGCCAGTAATAATTCCAGAGTACTTTATTACTGAGTATAATTTATAAATTATGATTTACTTGCTAACTTGCCCACAATAGTTTTCATGTTAAATAAAGATTATTTTCTTTGATGTTAGAGTTCTTCATAAACATTTACAACTTATCTTGTTGCTTATCTTTATGTTGTAATGGAAGTCATTAGCCTGATATATTGAAGGAAAAAATCATTAATTTGATCTGACTTCAAGCTGGCAGCAATTTGATTATAATAAGAAGAGTGAAATTGTGTTCCTGTCCAATTTTTTGGAGGGCAACTCAACTAATTTCCCCACTAATGATAAGGTTTTCAAAAAATGACATTAAATAATGAAACAAGAGGGCACAGAAAGTGTAGTTAAGTCACAAGCAAGTCAAGCAACAAGATTATTCACCTCCTTGTCCCTCTAGCTCACCTATATAAACACCTCACCTACTAGAGGAGCAACCATAGATTTTAGATTTCAAAAGTCTATAATGGGACTGAGTACATCATCTTTTATGAGAACACTTTTGTTTATCTGACTTAGGGTCCGCAGAGAACATTACTATATGACTCAGGGCAAAGCAAGTAGGCCTCATAACACAATCTGTGTGCAAATCCAACAGTAACATTTTGTTACTCACTGTTTGAGGGTAGTTTTCCTAAAAACACAATCAGTTTCATGTTCATCCACAATGGAATGTAACCAGAGATGTGCTCCAGCAGGTTCTCACCTACTCTATAGAACCTGTTGTTATAGGACATATATATATATATAGGACATATATGACATATGCTGTTATAGGACCTATGTCTATAGGACATAGAATTTATTGTTGTTAATTTATCTGAATCCCACCACTGAATGTAACATGAGTAAAGATTTAAAGATATCAAAGATATATCCATGTACTTTTAATCTTTTTCCATTAGCTATCCATCACTCAGTGCCAAACTGGAAACTACACTAAACATTTATATTTCTGTATGTTTTGTTTCCCTTTAAAATGTGGGCCGGATTCCAGGTTAAGAACACTATATTGATGGAAATGTGCCTTAGGCTGCAATCCTAACCATGTCTACTCAGAAGTAAGCGCTAGTGTGTTCAATGGGTCTTACTCCCAGAAAAGTGTGCTTAGAATTGCAGCCTTAATCATTTCCACTGTGCTATTTCACCACTGAAAATTTCCCTACAAATTGATTCTTTGCCCCTAAATGTGCCATTATAGCAATAAAAACTTTGAAGATCAAATGACCACTTAGATAGCATAATTTTCAGTGGGAAAATAGCACTGGGAAAAAGATGATAGCCCTCTCCACCCAAACTGCAGGACCAGTGTAGATCAGGTTGCCCACCACTTGTATTAAAGAGAAAAATACACCCTGCAGTTGGTAAACAAAAGTGCTGATACAACTACATGGATTTGCTCAGAGATCTGAATGTCACAACACTGCACATGCTAGAAAAAGCAGCAAGAAAAATGTCATCTACAGATTCTACTGAGCAAACTATTAATGTATAGATAATATTATATATTTTTGTGCTCCAGCAGATGCTGATAGTTCTGTTAATTAAATATGAATGCAAAGGGCAAAATCTATTTTATAGAGCTATGATTGTCTTCTGCCTGGATAGCCAGTTTTAGATAGGACACATGGGTATTTTAAAGAGGCTCCAAAAATACTGAAAAATTTAAATTGCTAGCCAAAAATCTCTACATTTTATTAATATAGTACAGAGGAATTCCCATCTATATTCCAATGTCATTTCACTGCTTTTCACTTAATTTTAGTGAGATGCATATCTGGATGTGTATTTTAGAGTAAAGGAATATTATCCTGGTTTGTCCTGATGCGGCCATCAATATGCATGCATTCCTTGTTGATTCAGACATGAACACCTTTCAGACATGATTGTATAGATACCTATTTACCTTGGGATGTGAAAAGCTGCTTAAAGGGGGAGTCTCAGGTCCTGATCCTGTACAGTGTGCACTGACTTACTGCTGGCACACACTGTTGCTAATGTATGATAAGGCACCATTAGGAGCTTTTACTGTGGGCCCAGCTGAAGAGGATTCACTGGTTCCTGAATCCCATGTAAAGCCTCACAGCCTGATATGGACTCTTCAGGTCTGTGCCGGCTCCAGAACTGGCACAGAACTGAGTAACCCCATTGTGAGGGTACTTTTCTTACTTAGAGGAAGGGGATAAATATCCTTTTCTATTGTGGAGATGGCGGCAAACACCTGAGGTGTGCTGGATACCACAGTAGCCTTTTTGGTGCCATGGCAGACCCATCCTCTGAGCAGCTCAGGACAAGTAGGCCTGCTCATGCAAAGCATACTCTGAATTTTTATCTTGGATTCCAGTTATTTCAGTGACCCTGGGGTCAACAGTTATGTTGGAAAGACACATTTTATGCTAAACCAATATCCTCTCTTTAATAGTCCCGTGAAAGCCTGCCCGATATAATTGCATGCAAAACCAATCATGCTTTCACATTTTCTAGCAAAAGTCCTCTTATTGAGAGAGTAGAAGATTGATAAAGTGTAGAGTGTTTAAAGAGCCAGACATTCTTTGCATATGATTAAACTGTGGCTTCAAATGGTAACCTGTAGCTTCAAATGGTAATATTTCTGCAAAGTAATGGCTTTGTACTCAGTAGCTAGGTAATTTAAAATTGGAATTGTTAAAAATGAATTTACATAATATGGAAGTCCTGCCCTTTAAATGTGTAGTTACATAGCTGATATCCACATGTTTTAGTAGTAAGGGTGCTGGCAATGCATGTAAGGATCATAACCTGGGTTATTCTAGCTTGTGATGTCAAATTTAAACAATTTTTCAAACTACTTTGTGCAACTTGTTGCAGAGATGGCTCCTAGAACCCTTGCCAATGGCCCACTTTAAGATACTTGGCAAAATTCCCAAGGCTGTTGAAATCATAATGTGTTTAAAATGAATTCAAACCATATTATGAGCATAGATGTGTACATCTTATATATAGTTGAACTGGTAATTTTATTATATATCACATTTATACAATGGTTTTCTGTAGAATGCAGAATTGCTTGGATAGTAACAGAATTAAAACCATGAGTAATTATACCTAGCAGAGATCCTCTGTCAACAGTTCTGTTCATTTTAACCAGTATCTGACCCAGTAGGCAAATCTATACAGTGACGCCTCACGTAAAGAAGCCTCACGTAAAGTAAGTTTCACGTAACAAAAAAAAATTCTCTAGGATTCTGCTTCATGTAAAGAAAGTGCTTCACGTAAAGAAAACATTCGTTGGCAGTTGGGGCAGACGCACTGGCCAGCAAATTGTTTAAAAAGTGTCAGGGCTGCCTAGCGCACCTGCCCATAGTGAAAGCAACACTTCCATGCTGTTCCTCCTGTGGCCAGACATCCGCTGGGCAGAGGGAGAGTACAGCAGTGGAGAAGAGGGAAGCAGCTCAGGGCCATCCAGAAGGGAGCAGAGAGAGAGAGAGAGGCTCAGGAGGAAGAGAAGGAGAAATTGGGGAGATACTTGGAAAGTGTCTTGGATTACAGAAGAAAGTGTCTTTGATTGCAGCCTTCTACCCATGCCTACCCAGAAGTCTACCTCATTGTGTTAAATGGGTCCTACTCCCAGGAAAGTGTCTTTAGGATTGCAGCCTAAGTAGACTTCATAGGATCATGCCCATTGAATGCATGTTTTGAATTCAATTACAGTGTTTTGTCATCATTTTTATATCCAGTTAATATTTTTATATAAATATTTTTGGGGTTGTGGAACCAATCATCTGCATTTCCATTATTTCCTATGGGAAAATCCGCTTCACGTAAAGAAAGTTTCACGTAAAGGAACTGCCTCCGGAATGAATTAATTCTGTTACGTGAGGTACCACTGTACCTCATTTATATCTTTACAGATAGATATAAATGTTTCACTAAGAAATTGTTTCACTAAGAAGCAGCATAGTCTCTAGGGAATATATAGGCTTTATGCAGTGGTGGGATTCAAATAAATTAACAACAGGTTCTATGTTCCATTAGTAACCAGTTCTCAGAACCAGACGCTCATTAGCAAAGGGTTCTATAGAACCTGTGTGAACCCCCTGAAGCCCACCACTGAATGTGTCCTGAACAAATGCAATATTGTTCAGCAATATTGCATTTGCAACTTCATGTATTATGTCACTGGAACATGCATTTAGGTGGCATAACAGATCAATAGCAAGTGGCTAAGACACTGTGCCTGTTAACCAGCAGGCCAGGGTTCGATTCCCGGATTGGCCCCACAAGACAGGGTAAGCTCCTGTCCTTAGCCCAGCTCTGTGACGCCAGCTGGATCCAATCGTATTGGCTCTGCCTTTCCATTGGACTAATTCAGTGGCATGGAGAGGGGATTTGCTGCTTGGATAACAGCATATCCTCCATAACAATCCAACCCAGGCTTTCGTGCTTTGCATGCAGCATATGCAGCGCAGAGCACGGTACCATAATCTTTCAAGACTGACGGAGGCCTGCTGTAATTGTATGTACACTTAAGGAGTAACTCCCAGTGAACTGCATAGGGCTATTTAGGACTAAATAGGGCTTTGTGCTGCATGTTGCAAAGACTGTATATATTGCAAAGACAGAGTTGTGAATCAAAACTTCCCTAGTCTGAATCTTGCCTGTGTCATATTATTTACTAGGAGGTAATCGTTGGCAAGCCCATTCCTTTGAGCAAAGGGTCTCCAAATTTTCAACCTCAGAGCTCCAGGACTTTTAACAATTGTGTAGAGGAGGGAATTTCAGCAGGTGAAGCTTTTCATCTCAAAAGATCACAAACTACACCTGCTGAAATTCCCTCCTCTTCACAATGCCCCTGCCTTTGAGTATCAGCTCTCCCACTGCACTATGGAGATAATAATAGCAGTACTTCTTTTGTAGAGTTGTACAGACTATGTTGAAATAACATATGTAAAATGCTTTGCACACTCAGAAAGACCTATACAGATAATAATTATTAGTGGCTGCAGAGTATACTTGAGTGTCATTTCCAACACAGCTGAAATCAATCTTGCTAGTGAGGAAACATACACTGTGCTTCCAAAACGTCTGCTTGAAGCTTTGAACAAAGAATCCTCAAGTTCATTCTTCATATTCAAATGCCTGGACGTATTAGCAGATCAAAGGATATGTTACAAGAGCACAATCCTAATAATGTCTACTCAAAAATAAGCCCCATTTTGTTCAATGGGTCTTACTCCCAGGAAATTTGTGTTTAGAATAGGGACATGAAAAAGTACCTTTGCTCAAATGAAGTATCATCAGATAATGAACTCAAAGACTGTGATTCACATGGCTGTCATAGGCAGTCTCCATGTTGATTGGTGTGGAGAGGGACCCACAAGGGTTTGCATCACCTGGTGCAGGAGGCCAGCATGTTACCCCCATACAGTGGGAGTAGCAACAACCTGGATGGCGGGAATGGCAATGTGCCATTGCCCCACCTTCACTTGTTTTGGGGCCTCATATTTATATAGAATGTGTGTCATTCTCTGTAAACTACATGTCCAACAGTATATAACATGATGGTATTATTCCTAAAAAACATGATTTTACCCTAAAATCCAGAGTAACTATGGGAAGACGTAAGAGGCATTAACTCTGGATTGCTCTATGCATTTCCCATAGGTTTCCCATATGTGGCACTGTAACTAAAATCAAACCTCTGTCAGTGTTAAAGGTACCGTAGTTACTCTGGATTGTAGCCTTAGCCATTTTACCCTACAATCCAGAGTAACTACAGGAGCACATAAGAGACATTACGTGTACCCATAGTTACTGCACCACCTAGTGAAAACCTATGGGAAATTCATATTGCAAACCAGAGCAAATTGTTCTTACACCGGAGCAAGGACTCCCCGTAGTTACTCTGGATTGCGCTCTTGGTCACTTTTGGTGTTACCCCCCTCCAGGGTGCCACATGTCTATCACCTGATTGCAGGGATTTCCAAACGTTAGCTTGGGACCCAATTTTTAGAGATTAAGGGCAAAATCCAGAGTTACTATGGGGAGTCCTTGCTCCGGTGTGAGAACAACTTACAGGACAATCCAGAGCAACTAATCTGTCCACATAAGAGCCCTTAGGTTGCCCCATCTAACACTAGGTTGGAGCAACTGCAAGATGCTCCAGCCCAGTTACTCTGGAAGAGGCTTAGGGCAGAGCAAGGCAAGATAGGGTGCCCTAAGAGAGGTGGACCTGCTCTGCCCTAGCTGGGGCAGCCTAAGCAGCTCAGGAGAGGCAAGTTGAGGGCATGTTTAGCATTGCCTAGGGCAGAGCAGTTACTCTGAATCCGGAGCCTGTTTCCAAGGCAGAAATGCCCTCTTCCAGCCCTCAGAGTTATACCACCTCAGGAGCAGGTATAGTAATGAGTAGACCCATAGGGGTCCATGATAAGGCCCGAGTAAGAATGGCAGTGTTGACCAAAAATCTGAGTTCTTGGCTATCCTAGCTGCAACCCCTGCCTCTCAACCTCAGGATATGGAACAAACTACGGCTGCCCACAAACCTCAGGATACAGCAGGCCACTTCAAGAAGCCCCTTGTATTCACTGTAGAATGTACTGGCATCTCATCAGGGACTCCTTATAAGGCAGGCACCCAGTGGCATCACCAGACTGGTGCGGCTGGTGTGGGCTGCATTGGGGATGCGCTCCGTATGGGGTGATGTGCTGGAGGAGTTTGACTGTCCTTTGGCAGGCCCCGGGCGTCAGCACACCCATTCAGGCCTGCTCCAAGGCGGAGCAGCAGCCAGAAGCTGCCACTTGTCTGAGGAGCTGGCCTGAACGGCCATCTGAGGTGCACTGCGCAGAAACACACTGAGCATGCCGAACAGCTTCAGAGGAGACTTCCTTAGAGCAGAGAAAGTCCGCGCCTCTGCACAGCCATTCGGCCTCACTCAGGAGGCGGAGCGGCAGCCGAATGGCTTCAGAAAGAGTACTGCACAGGCACCAACTCTGACGCCTGCACAGTCTCCCCCGAAGCCAAAAGGCTTCAGAAAAGTACTGCGCAGGTGTCAGAGATGGTGCCTGCGCAGTACTCTTTCTGAAGCCAGTTGGTTTCAGAAACAACTGCGCAGGCGCCAACTTTGGTGACTGCGCAGTCCAGGTAGGGGTGGCGCGCATCCCAGGGACGACGCACAGACTTCCGCACCAGGTGGTGTGCAGAGTCATGTCACCACTGTAGGCACCACAGCTGTTCCTTGTTCAGTGTGATCTGAGGGGTGTCTCCTCAAGAGCAAGTCTTCCCCTTGTGTCAATTACTTAGCATGCTCTGGAGCAGTTAGGGCAGCCCAGGCTTCCTGACTCTCTGGATTCAGCATAACTTTCTGCTCTGGATACAGAATAGTTAGGAGAGTGCAGTTAGGTCAGAGCAGGCTGAATTTGCTCTGGATTGTGTCCTTTCTGGATTTGTGGGAAAATCTGGCCAAGACCAACCAGAAGTGATATCATGGCTGGAAGTCACATCATCTAGCAAATTAAAATAAATAATTGTGAATACATGAAAGTACACCAAGTGGATAACCCAGCTTCACCCTGCCTACTTGCAAATAAAAGCGGTTATGCAGTTTCATTTTCAAAAGGGTTTAATACAGTGGAGCTTGGAAGAGGGGCTTCAATCTGGGGTGATTTGTGGGGCTGCATTCATTGGATCAGAACCAGATTCTTCTCAGCTTATCCTTTCCAATGATCCAAGGCAAGTTCGCTACGCAAGGGTAAAGGCACACTATGGCTCTGTTTCACTTCCCATTGAGATCAATGCAATTATTAGAGACTAACTTCTGTGGTGATTTTTTGGGGTGCATTCATAGAATCTGGATGATTCTGGTGTCCTTGGATTCCTCTCAGCCTGCCCTTTCCATCACATCACAATGGCATATTTGCCTACTCATGAGTAAAGACACAATGCAGGCACTTTCACTTTTCCCATAGAGTTCAATCTGTTTTTGATTTTTTTGTTTTTTGCCCACAACGTTTAATAGGAAGGAGATATTTCAAAATAGATTTTTGCACCAGATTCTGAAGTTCCAATTTTGGGGTGCCGCAGCCCGCCAGTGCACATCACCACCCTGGGCATGTCACTTGGTGCGGGCCGCACCACCATAGTTATGGCCTGTGTGTGGATATCTCAATTACTCATGTATTCCATTAAAAGCTTTCAGTATGTTTCCTTTTATAATGTCAGAATTTGTTAGTGACAAAGCTTTACCTTTAAAGTAATATTATTATCAGTGATGTTCTTGGGGCTAGACTTCTTCCTGAAAAAAATGGATAAGAAGAAAGTAAGGCTGACTTTGATACTAGACCAAAACTTCATAGTGGCAGATTAAATAGAGATGAGGAACCGAGGTATGTAAGAATCAAGTCCAACTGATGTGCAGGAAATTAGGAGTGTAGCTTGTGGGTAAGCCAACTCAAATTAGGTCACTCTTAGATAACTCTTGGAAATACTGTATGTCTCTTTTCCTGGTCATAAAACTATTTGAAGAACTGAAGTCTGCCAGGGGTTCTGAAGGGATCCACTTTTTGAGATTCATAGTTCTCCATTATCCTACATGTGCTTAAGTGTATATAGATGTCACATGCAACCTATGTGCAAATGTCACATGCAAATATCATTAATACTTTCCAAACTTCTGTGTTAAAACCTGAGACTCTGTGGCTAACCGGAAAAATATGAAGTGCAGATGGATAGCATAGACAGATTAATCTAATTGGTAAGCTCCATATACAGTACCCATAAATGGAAAGAACTGTTACATTTTTAAGACAGGTGCATTCTTGTCTAGTGCTATTACATGATTCCAGCTTAGATAGGATGTCTATGAGATAACACAGCTGACAATAGAAGGTATAGAAATGTAAGGTCTAACTGTGTGTCCTTTACGTTTGTTATTCCTTATCTATATATATAAAATTGAAAAGTCACTCACTCACTGACTCACTCATCAACACCCTGCCAAAACTGCTGGGCCTAGAAGCATGCAATTTGGAGAGGGTGTTCCTTATGACACATGAATACCCACCAAGTAATGATGTGGAGAAATTTAACCCTTAAGGGGCTGAAAAGGGGGTGCAATGTGTTTTTGTCCTATACTTAACATGAAAGATTGACCAACATCCAGCCAATTTGGTGCTCGGTGCCTGGGGGGGGGGAGTTGTTTGGAGGGAAGGATTGCTCTGGGGAGGATGCTGCGCATGGGGAGATTATGCGCATGGGGAGGTGATGCTCATGGGGCTGATGCACATTGGGGAGGTGATGTGCATGGAGGTGATGTGCATTGGGTGACTGATGCGCAGGGGGGTTGTTGCACATGGGGGTTGATGCGCATGGGGCTTGATGCTCATGGGGGTTTGTTGCACATGGGGGATGTAGCACATGGATGATGATACGCATGGGATGTTGCACATGGAGATGTTGTGCATGGGGGGATGATGTGCATGGGGGGATGTTGTGCATGGGGAGTTGATGCGCATGGGGTTGATGTGCATGGGACTGATGCGCATGGGGGGACTGATGTGCATGGGGGACTGATGGACATAGGGGACTGATGTGTATGGGGGACTGATGCGTATGGGGGACTGATGCGTATGCGTATGGGGAGATGATGAGCTTGAGGGTGGATGCGCATGGGGGACTTGGTGTGTATGGAGGGTTGATGCATGGTGGGGGGATGGCGTACGGGGCAATTTTACTCCCGCAACATGGGTACTTTTGCTAGTTAAAGGAATAAAATTCTGGTCCAAAGGTCATCCTTCATGTTTTACTATAACCAAATGTTTTGGTAAAAATGATGGTCTTATACCATGTTAGCCCATTTTCTTTCATAAGCTTTTGTAGATTGTGGCTCACTTCATCAGATGTTTTATGTGAAGCTCTATGTTATTATTACAGTTGTTGAAAACATTTTAGTACTATTTTTTAAAGAAAATATGCTACATCATAATGATGTGTGACCCAAGTGATATATATCTTTCAGGAAAATATTAACTCAGTGGTTCTTATCCACATAAATTGATGTGACATATTACAAGCATTAGGCTGCAAACATAATCTCCATATAGGCTGGCCTAAAGCCCAGCATAAGTCCTGTGCTGACCGGGAGGTGTCACAAAAATGCCGTCAGGTACGTCTGCACCACTCCTGGAGGGGTTAGGTCAGTACACAGGCATATGCTGGCCTCCCCACACCACCAAGGGAAGATATGCCAGGTAAGTTAGGCTGGCCTAAATTGGTTAGGATTGTGCCCTAGTTTGCTTTATTTATATTTCCTTTTGTGTCAAGGACAACAGTTCTGTGCTTGTTCTAATACTGTTGCCAGCAAGAGAAATACAAAGAGGTTTTTGTGCACAATATCCTTAACAGCTTGTCTGAAAAATATTTAATAACACCTGGTTAGCAGCTAGTGCAAAACTACAATGTATAATTTTGTTTATATCATCGAAAGCTTGTTTCTAAAATATGTTGAAAACCATGCATTTTTAATAGCCCCATTTCACAATTCACTGCTGTAAGTCCCAGTGAGGTGCTTCAAAAGGTGTGCTGCTAAATAGCTGACACAGATCCAAAGAGACTCATTGATGGCCAGGTGGCTTATGGAGGAAGAGAAAAGTAAAAAATATTTTAACTTCCCTTACCTGGGCTTTCTGATCACCCCACCTCACCGTAAGATGCAGCACATGCTCTATTAGCTCAGCTGAATTGTACAGGATGGAGATGGATAGGATTGGGCTGCCAGTGAATCCAAAGTACAGCCAAAAAAGAAAAAAAACCACTCATTGGTTTTGCAGCCAAAAAAGAAAAAAACCACATACAAGTGCCAGGGATGAAAAACTCATCATCATCATCATCATTGGCATCCTTCAGTTTTGAAAGACTATGATATCATGCTCTGCATGGAGGTTCTAAAACAGCATCTAGTATGACTAAAAAGGCCAATTCGAGAGTGGCAATCCCTTCCACAGTGAGCACACTAGACAAGCAAGTATGCTTGTCAAGATGTAATTACTCAAGGTGTAATTATGGATCATAAACACATATGAAAAACATTAAAGGTAAGGGTGTCCCCCTGCTAGTTGTGATCAACTCTGGTGAGTGGTGCTCATCCCTGTTACATGACCAAAAAGCCAGTGTTGTCCAAAGACGACTCTGTGGTCCACAGGTGGGCCCAGGCTGGATCGCCCCGATCCCCGGGGACCGGATCTTCCAAATCCCCTGCTGCTGGGGAGCCAGTAGTGGTGGGGGGGCCATAACCAGTGGGGATAAGTTCAGGCCGTTGCAGTTAAAGGCTCCAGCAGGGAGTGTCTTTCCTCTGGCTGGGAGCACCCAGAGGAGCACACAGCCTCCCCGGCCCCTTTTTCTTTTTAAATCTTGCCTGGGTCTTACTCCCAGGAAAGTGTTTTTAGGATTCCTGCCTCCTTTCCAGATAGATCCTCTTTTCTTAGCCTGGTGTCTACAATCCTAACCATGTCTACTCAAAAGTAAGCCCTACTGCGCTCAATGGGTCTTACTCCCAGGAAAGGGTGGACAGAGTGCATCCTCAGGGAGCAAGGCTAGGCAGGTCTACTCAGAAGTAGATCCCATTACAGTCAGTGGGTCTTACTCCCAGGAAAGTGTGGACAGGGTGCAGCCTGAGAGCCCAATCCTATGCATGACTACTCAGAGGTAAGTCCCATGACAGTCAATGGGACTTACTCCCAGGAAAGGACTTACTCCTGGCACTGCAGCCTGCAGCCTCCCCCTCCTCTGGGGTGCCTGTGTCCTCTTTTCCCAGGACATCTCCTCTGGATATCCTCTCCCCAGAGAAAGGATCATTTAAAAAACCCACTCTGCACAGTTATCTTTCCCCTGCCATTTTATCACATTATATTGCAGTCTTTGTTTTTTCCAATCCTGACTACTCAGAAGTAAGTCCCATGACAGTCAATGGGACTTACTCCCAGGAAAGTGTGGCTGGCACTGCAGCCTGAGAGCCCAATCCTGACCAATTTTAATTTTTTTTAAATTTTTAAAAATTTTTTAAATTATCTATCTATCTATCTATCTATCTATCTATCTATCTATCTATCTATCTATCTATCTATCTATCTATCTATCTATCTACAGTATTTATATACCGCTTTTCAACTAAAAAGTTCACAAAGCGGTTTACAAAGAAAATGGAAAAATAATAATAGCTAATTAAAAGCTAATGGGTCCCTGTCCCAAAAGGGCTCACAATCTAAAATGCAAAAAAGAACACCAGCAGAAGCCACTTGAACGGACATTGCTGGGGTGAGTAGGGCCAGTTACTCTCCCCCTGCTAAATAAAAGAGGAGCACCCACTTGAAAGAGTGCCTCTTGCTCAGTTAGCAGGGGTATAAAAGCCTTAAAAACCTTCCAGCCCCGCCCCCTGCCCCTGGCCCTGCTCCCTGACACAGCCCTGCCCCTGACCCAGCTTGGCCCCACCCACTTCCGGGGAACCGGTTCTTGGGCCAGGCCGGGCCAACCAGTGCTGTGGTCATGTGGTCAATACACATGGAACTTAGTTTCTTTCCCACCGAAGTGGTTCCTATTTATCTACCTGCAATTCCATGCTTTCAAATAGGTAGGTTGATAGGACCTGGACCACAGAGTGGGAACTCACTCTGACTTGCGGTACTTATTTGGTACTTGTCAACCTTCGGGTTGACAAACTCAGCATCTTTAACCACTGGGCTGCTGCCACCAATTCATAACATTACATTATTTTTAAATTTAACTGATGTTTATTTTATACTCATTCAATAAATGATTATAAAATAAAATTCATTTCATATTTCTTTTTTATTAAACATCATTCATTTGACATATTTTAGGGTTTTGTTGAGTTTTTAGAGATGTCTGTCAAATGTGGTATACATGTTCATGGGTAGTTGAATCCTAACTTACCCTGGAACAGGCATGACAACTGGCTTAGTCTGGGGCAAGAGGAAACTACAGTATATTTTAGCTAAGCCATAGCAACCCCAATAGGGCTACTTGGATTTGTACCTAAAGAGGCTGTGCAGATCCAAGCAACTAGGAGCTGCTCTGGGTCACTTCCGAAAGGTGTTAGGACCCAACACAAGTGCGGGATCACAGCACCAACCTTCTACCAATCAGCCAGAGGCCCACCCATCACCCACCCTCCCCCCAGACTGGAATGCTTCTCGTCTGCTGTCTGCCCATCTTTCTCAGACCCTTAAGCCTACATGAGTGAACTGGCACTGGGTTACCAATGAACTTGCACAACAGGACTTAGGCTGGCATCCAGAGTCCAGTACATGTCCATGTGCTAGCCTCTCTCAACTTAAGTTGGCACCAAAATTCTTATAGTACTTGCATGACTATAGTCATTAGAAGGGACTTCTGTTTTCTGAAGCCCAGGGTGTATTCTGAATTGTGCTTCCAGATTGTCAATAGTTCCTAGTTATTGCTTCATTTGTATGATGTCAGCATGTAGCCAAAGGCATGCATTGAGTCTAGGATCACCAATGTGGAGAAAGCATCACACTCAATTGGCTTTGTTTGCTTTCTGTGACATTGCAGATAAATCTGGTTTGTCACACAACATTGTGATGGTCTTCCATTTAATATATAAGCCGCAATGGAATGGACTCAACTGTGTGCCTCCTGAATGTACATACTGATTACCACATACTGTATTGAACATCTATAGATACAAGCATCACTGATTTGAAAAAGTTCAATATTGTATCCAAAGAGTCCCACTGTATTTCCTCAACTTTGATATTTTGTACTGTACAGATTAGAGAACTCATTTACTGAAAGAGTGAAAAGAATTTTTGATACTATTATACTGGCCCAAATGCAAAGAAATTGTATTAAAAACTCTATACATATCAGAGCACATTATACAGATATGGCTGTGGCCAGCAGCAGTTGGTATAGCTATTCCATGTAATCTAATTAAATGCAAGCTATGGGAGAACTTTTTGTCCTTTAATTGCCACTCTGATTAATGGACATAATGAAATAAAGGATTAGAAAAGTAGAAAACTCTGACCTTCAAATACAACTCACTTTATGAGTAGAAACAAGTCAAGTGACTGCATGATGACAGGAGTTTTATGCTCTACAATTAAATAACAAAACATCAACACATTTCAAGGTTGTACCCATTTTGTTTCAAGGTGCTACAAATGAAAATAATGTTATCCTACAACCAGATTCTTGTGTGAAGTTTGAGAGTCCTTAGAAATGTTGTCAATGGCATCAGTTTGATGCTTAGTACACAGAATAATTGATTTTATTAAAACTGCTGATGAAATAATGGTATTTAATTAGAACTGAAATTTTTTATAGCCCAATTCTACCTAATTCCTTCAGCACAAATGTTGAGACCCAGAGGTCTTTTCAAGGTAAGAGGACTTTTTTTCCTTTTGCCATGGGGCAAGCCTCCTCTGCTCTGATGGGTCTACTTGTTCAAGCTAGTTTGCTGGTACAACTCCAAGCAGACCAAGTAAGTGGACTGAAGCCAGGAATGGACATAGGAAATGGGTGGCACTACCGCAGCCACCACCATCCTCTTCCTTGTCTTGACACAGCCTCTCCCTGCCTTCGCATCCACCCCATTCCTTCCCCTCTCTGTTCCTCCCAATCTCTACACACCCCCTGCACTTACCTAACTCTCATGTAACTCTTACCTCTCATGGTAACTATTGCATGGGGCATAAATTGCTTGTGGCAGCAACCAGACTGTATTCTACAGTACATCATAGAATTCCATGTATTCTATGGTACATTCTATGTATTATATGGACTGTATTCTATGGACTGTTTATTCTATGGTCCATTCTATTGTACATCACATACCCAGCAACACAGTGGCCAAAAAGAATGTGATTGCTTGTCATGACTAGCTTTCTTGTCCTGCATCCTAAAGACACTTTCCTGGGAGTAAGACCCATTGAACGCAATGGGGCTTACTTTTGAGTAGACATGTTTAGGATTGTGCTCTAACCCTACAATCCAGAGTAACCACGGGAGCACATAAGAGACATTTACATTGACCTAGTGAAAACCTATGGCAAATTCATACTGCAATCCAGAGTAAATTGTTCTTATGTTGGAGCAAGGACTTCCTGTAATTACTCTGGATTGTGCCCTTGAGTGACTAAGGGCACAATCCTAACCATGTCTACTCAGAAGTAAGCCCCATTGTGTTCAATGGGTCTTACTCCCAGGAAAGTATCATTAAGATTGCAGTCTAAATTGAGGATACATGTCATTATATTGAATAATGCTCTATTTCACTTTAGTTAGACCTGACTAAGGCATGTGATTTTGAGAAGCCATGTGCATTTTAGCTTTTGCTTTTATTTTTCTGCAATAGCAGTGATAGGCTGTGTGTTGTTCAAGGCCACGGCATGAACAGAGGCTATTGAAATTTATGCCATTTTCCCACCAAATATTAGTCACCAAGCAGTTGTTTGCCCCTTACAATACAATTAGCTCCACCTCCACACTGTAGTCTCCATACAATCTGCCAAAAAACCCAAAAAACCTGCACATAAATGGAAGACGTGCACTGTAGTTTCACATGGTATTTGTAAGTTGGATTTAATTCAGAAAATGTTGACAAAAGATGTTCAAAACAATGTTATTTCAGGGGCTCTACAAATATTTTTTGAGAGACAATGGTAAAACAACGTCAAAGATGAATCACTGATAATTTTTGTTTCCTCAAGGCCACTGCGGTAAAACCTTTGCTGAAAACAGAAATAACAAAGTACTAAGATAGGTACACCCGTAATGGCAAAGCCCTCTGAAAGTACCACTGTATTCACTGGAACTTAAGGCACAATCCAGAGTTATGGCAGTGAGGAGAGCCCTAGCTGGGCTACCCCAACTATTCTGAATCCAGAGCAGAACGTTATGCTGTATCCTGAGAGTCAGGAAGTCTGGGCTGCCCTAGATACTCCAGAGCATGCTCAGTAGGCACCAAGTCAGTGACACCTGTGGAGGGCTTGCTCCTGAGGAGATCTCCTTCAGATCACACTGAACAAGGAACAGCTGTGGTGCCTGCCTTATAAGGAGTCCCTGATGAGATGCCAGGACAGTCTACAGTTAATACAAGGGGCTTCTTGGAGTGGTTGCCATATCCCCAGGTTAGTGGGCTGCTGTAGTTGTGCCATATTCTGAAATTGAGAGGCAGAGGTTTCAGGGGCTGGCCAAGAACTCAGATTTTTGTTCAACACTGCCATTCTTAATCTACCTTATCATGGACCCCATATGGGTGTACTCATTACCTGCTCTTGAGGTAGTATAACTCTGAGGAGCTGGAAGAGGGAATTTCTGCCCTGGAAACAGGCTCTGGATACAGAGTAACTGCTCTGCCCTCGGCAATGTTAAACATGCCCTCAACATGCCTCTCCTTAACTGCCTAGGCTGCACGCCCAGGTCCACCTGTCTTGGGGTAGACTATGAGCACAATCTAGAGTAACTTCAGGGAGTCCTTGCTCCGACATAAGAACAATTTACTCTGGATTGCAATATGAATTTCCCATAGGTTTTCACTAGGTGGTGCCAAAACTACATCAACATAAATGTCTCTTACATGCTCCCGTAGTTACTCTGGATTGTAGCCTATGTTGCCTTATGCTGCCCCAAGCCTTTTCAAGAATTACTAGGGTGCCCATCTTGAAGTTGGGCCAGGCCAGTGATACAAAGGGTAACCCAAGTGTACTTCTGGATTGTGCCCTTACTCTCATGAAAAGTACATATGGATTGAAGCCTAGCAGCCCAATCCAATGCAAGCCTTGCACTGTGAGATTTAGCAATCTGGCAGTATAATTATTTTATAGCTATTTCAAAATCTGACATGTCCTTTTGCACATGTGAAGCTGGTACTGCCAACAGGGAGTGGCTGTAGCAGCATGCCAATAATCTATCCATATGCTGGTTGGTAAATTAACACAAGGGATAGCAGAGAGGTAGGAGTGGGCATATCGGAGTGGTGAGAGGGAAATGGGAAGAAGATTGGGGGTGGGAGAAAGGTAGCTTGAGAATAGGAAGGGCAGCAGTGGAGCTGCAACTATCCTATCCCCCATCCTAGGTTTGATTCATTTTTCCAGATTCACTTGGACTAGTGTCATGCAGTGGAGGCTTACTCCAGGGCAAGGGAACACAGGGGCCAAAAAAAATCAAAACTATATAGGCTAACAGGTTCTGAGCTCTTCATAACCCTGGTAGTTGAGTGCAGAGCTGCTGAAGATAGCTAAGCAGGGAAGTACCTGGACAGCTCCTGGATGGGAGACTGAAAGCTGAAAAATATGTTTTCCCCCCAATGGCTGATACAAGTACACTGCAGCATTTCAAAGAGGCTAATCCAAATGCTTACTCAAAATTATACATTGTGGATGATGAGCAGAACATTGTTTTAGCACAAACCATAGAAATCTTTTCTTCAAATGCTAATACTGTGATTACTACAGTTTGACACACAGGTCTAAGCACATTAGTAGGAGCAATTTAAAAGGTGCTCAGCTTACAGGATATTAGTATTCAGGTTACCAACATGCAGCATCAGGAGCTCTGAAATTTTATTCAAATCTGTAATATTTTAAAGCTGCATATTCATCCTTTCAGTAAGCATGACATATCTTTCTGTTTAACTTTTTCTGAATTAACTTTAGCTTACATCGCTTTTGAACCAAGCAACTGAAAGAATGTCCATATTTAAATGTCATTCAAAGCTACCACAGTTAATCATACTAAACCCTTGTTCTGTCAAAGGGCTTACTAAAGTTCTTTATATCCCAGATGAGAATACAAACCCCCACACTTCATTAACTAATCAAACCAGTTCATTCAAAAATAATAACACATGTTACTACAAGCAACTTAAAAGCACTGACAAAATGTTTATATCTACTTCACTGTTTTCATAATTTAATTCTAGAGGTAGTTAGTATTTTCATACCCATGACTGCAGAATATCAGACAATCCTTCCAGTGGTAGAGAGATGTTGCAAGACAAAACCCTTGGTTCTCGACTCTGGCCAAGCAGTGAAGAGCTAGTTGTTCACCCTGTATGTTCATCAAAATGTCAGAACTTCTTTTCAGAGAGAGAGAGAGAGAGAGAGAGAGAGAGAGAGAGAGAGAGAGAGAGAGAGAGAGAGAGACCTTAGTAGTTTTCCATTCACTTACGTTTTAGTAGTAGGAAGGTAATGTGGATGGTCTGAAGCTCTGGGGCACATGGCATTTTACATAGCTTTTACCATTTCCCATGTTTCTCATGTGCCAGGTGAGGGGTTAGAGTTAGCAGTTCACACAAAGTCAAACCTCTAATTATGGGAGGGCCTATCTTTGTCTAACTATAATATGGAGCTAGCATGCAAATGCCTGTATATGATTGATTTCCTCCAAAAATTGTGGATGTACAGATTTCACATGTGACTTACACATTTGTGGGTATGTGCGCTTATGCATTCTGTGTGGTTGCTGGTGCAGTGTCACTGTAAAACAGAGCTACAGCCCAACATGCTACCTATAGCTATAGAAAACAGGTTGAGGCTTTATACCATTGGTCCATCTAGCTCAGGATTGCTCATACTGACCAATAAGGTTTTTGTTTAGGATTTTTTCCCAGTCCAACCTGAAGATGTTAGGGATTGAACCCAGGATCTTTTTGCATGTGTGACCCAGTGGGGGGTCTGGCTCACACATGCAATGATTGTATCCCCGTTAATGAAAAGTAAGAAGTTGAAAACAAGCAAGTAATGCACACTATCTGTGTTGGTATTTCTCAAACTGTGATTCAGGACCCACTAGGAGGAACCTGAGCTAATTTGAGGGGGGTCCCCATTCATTTCCAAATTTTATTTTTAATATATTAAACTGGATACCACCATGATATGGGACAGTTCTAGGACAGACCGGGCTGCATAAATACAGGCATCTTCCACTTATTGAAAGGGTTAGCGACTAGAGCACTGTCCAAAAAATGAAAACAGTTGAAAAGTGTCCACCCAAAAAATAAATATCACTTGCATAAGCCTAAATAACTTACTTATTATCACATAGCAAACATACATAGCAAATTATAGTAAAATGAACAAAAGCATGTGTGGGCAATGTATATCTTATGTATTTGAATGATATTTACTGAAGAAAGTCATAAGGAAATGCAAAAAAAAAAAAAGTTTGATCACTATGTCACATACAAATGAACTTCAGGGAAGACAATTTTAACTTTGGGCCAGCAGAGATCTAGGCTGAAAGAGTGAAGCATGTGTTGAATGAATGAGTCCTGGTCTAATTGAAAGAGCAGAACCACCAGAAAACTAACCGTCAGAAAGTTGGGGGTGCCTATATTAAACTGGATATCACCATGCTATGTGACCAAATTTGGGGACATGGGACCGATCTGTGACAGACCAGGCTACACTCATATCTATGAGAATTAAGTTTGGGGTAAGTGCGGACCCTTCCAAATTGACCTCCTCAATGATGTCACTTCTGGTCATGACTTCACATCTGGTGGGTCTTGACTTCTAAAAAAAATGGGTCCTGGTGCTAAAAGTTTGGGAAGCACCGATGGTGTGTGCAGCAAACACACTGTATGGAAAGAGATTCTCAGGTGAGTTTCCCAGGTGTGGGACCTGCTTCTGAAGCTCCAGGTGGTCCTGTTTCCACCTGCTTTCTCTTCTGCTCTCCAGTGGAGTTTCTTGTCCTCCTCTGCTGTTTTTTCTCCCTCCCCCCTTCTTTCTTGCTCTCCTCATGTGAGGAGGTGTTGCCTTCTTTCCCCTGCTCCCTTGGCTGCCAGTGGGAAGGAAAGGCAGCAAGTGGCCAAACAGGCACGCGTAAAAAACATCCTCCCCCCAGGTTTAGGGGTTCTCCAGGCTCCTGAGGTGGCAGCAGAAGTCCTGGTGGGGGGAGTGGAAGGGGGGGGGAGAGGGAGCTGGAGCCCGCCAGCTGGGGCGCTTCCCACCAGCCTTCCTGCAGGGCTGGAGCTTTCTTCCCCGGTGCGTAAAGGAGACCCTCCTCGGCGCATGGCTGTCTTTGGAGAGCCTCCCCAAGGATGAAGAGCTCAGCTGGTGGTGGCTGCAGGAGGGAGAAGCAGCTCGGAGTCAAAGCCCAGCGCAGGAGCGGTGAGTTGGAGAGCCCCCTCGGGTGGGGAGGTGGAGGGAGACCCCCTTCTCCAAGCGTCTCTGTGGGGTTTCAGTGCCCTCTTGGACGGAGCAGCGCTCCAGGGGTCCCCCTTGGTGAGGAGCGCCTTTTCTCCAGGACGCAGAGGATGGACAGGAGGCACTTAGGCGCACGGACGGAGCAAAGTTTGCGCACGAATCAGGCTCCCCTTGGGGAGGAGGCGCGTACTGGTGCGCGACTGGGTGGAAGGGGCTCTCATGCTGCCTCTGGGGGCTTTGCTACGAGGCACACACACCACACAACATTTACCATACAACACAACACACACTATACAACATACACCACACAATTCACACCACACAACATACTCCATACAACACAACACACACCATACAACGCACACCACACAACGTACTCCATACAACACAACACACACTATACAACACACACCACACAACATACACCATACAACACAACACACACCATACAATGCACACCACACAACATACACCATACAACACACCATACAACGCACACTACACAACATAACCTTACACCACAACACACACCATACAACACACACCACACAACATACACCATACAACACAAAACACATCATACAACGCACACCACACAATGCACACCACACAACATACACCATACAACACAACACACACCATACAACGCACACCACACAACATACTCCATACAACACACACTATACAACACACACCACACAACATACACCATACAACACAACACACACCATACAACGCACACCACACAACATACTCCATACAACACACACTATACAACACACACCACACAACATACACCATACAACACAACACACACCATACAGTGCACACCACACAACATATACCACAACTCACACCATACAATGCACACCACACAACATACACCATACAACGCACACTACACAACGCACACCACACAACACACACCATACAACACAACACACACCATACAACGCACACCACACACTATACACCATACAACACACACTATACAACACAATGCAACACAACATACACCGTACAACACAACACACTATACAACACAATGCAACACAACATATCACAAACAACACAATGCAAAACAACACACATCACAAACAAATCAGTGCAACACAATATAACACACACAATACAACACAACATACCCCACAACACACACATACAATACAATACAACACACCCACCACACAAAACACAATGCAACACATTATATTGCACACTCATAATGCACACACACCACACACACATCACAAACACAATGCAACACATCATTGGCATCCTTCAGTCTCAAAATACTATGGTATCATGCTCTGAGTGGAGGTCGTAAAACAGCATCTATACAAATCACAAACAACCCAATGCAACATGACACAAGACACACAGTACAACACAACACACACCACACACTCATCACAAACAACATAGTGCTACACAAAATAACACACACACAATACAACACAACGTACCCCACAATACACACATACAATACAACACAATGCAACACACCCACCACACAAAACACAATGCAACACAATATAACATGAACAAACACACCCCACAACACACACTCATAACACACACACCACGCACACATCACAAACAACACAATGCAATACAATATAACACACACAAAACACACACTTCAACAGAACATACACTGCATACACATCACAAACAACACAGTATAACACACACAAGCATACACATGTAACACACTGCACACCACATGACACACACACACCACCACACACTCATAACGCGCGTGCATGTGCACACCCACACACCACAACACATAGAAGTGTCCTCCCTTCCTGCTCTTTTCCAAGTGGCAGGATGACCTGGTAAGGTGTCCTCTTTTTCCAAAAAAATGTCCTCTTTTCTTAGTCTCATGTTCTACAAGAAAAAAAATCATTGTCCTCTTTTTCTAGGGTGATCATATGTCCTCTTTTTCGAGGACATATTCCTTTTTTAGCCTTGTGTCTAAAAATCGTCATTGTCTTCCTTTTCCCGCTGGGTCCCCATATGTCCTTTTCCCAGGATATGCCCTCTTTTTTTAGCCTTGTGTCCTCCGGAAAATAAATCTTGATTGTTGTGCTTTTACTTGTGAGCAGGCAGCATGTAGCTTTCTCTAATACATTAAATGTAATAGTTTTACATTTAATCATAAGTAATAGTATTTAAATTAAGCACATAAAAGCAACATATATGAGTGTTTTTAGCTTTTTGTCATGTCCTACATTTTTCTTGGGTGTCCTACATTGGGGAGGGCCTTGTCCTCTGCTGTGATCATGACCTAGTATTATCCTGCCTTTAAAGTGACAGGTGGTCACATCTGGGTGACCATATGCCTTCTCCAGGACATGTCCTCTTTTTAAACTTTATTTCCTGGAACAAAATCTTCCTTCTTGCTCTCCTTTTCCTTTTGATTTGGCAGCATGTTGCCTTCTTGTAATTAATGTATTAGATGTCCTAGTTTTACATTTAAGAATAGGTAATATAGTATTTAAATTAAGCACATGAAAGCAATACATATGAGTGTTGTTAGCTTTTATTTTGTCATGTCCTACATTTTTCCTGGATGTACTACATTTTGCGGCCTTGTCCTCTTTTATGGTCACTCTGATTGGGACAGACCCCTCCAAAGCTGTATGGGCAACTTGGATCAGCTTTGCACTCAGATTTATTACAACTTGTCCCTGACCCAGATGTCTCTATAAGATGCTGCTGTCCCTCACCTGAATTGTTTTCACTCCTGCCAACAAAAGTGGAGGGGACTTGCATGAACTTCATTTTACAGTGTAAACCTAGGCATGTCTACTTGGAAATCAGTCCCCTTATGTTCAATTGGGGCTTACTGCCAGGAAAGTGTGTTACCTCTGTTTCTTAGAGCAAAGAGACTTTCTGGGCTCCAAGGTGTTCCTCTTAATTTTTTTTTATTTCATAGGGTTTCAGCATCTGTTTGGTATAGTACATTTGTTGGATGCAGAAAGTCTGTGGTTCAGTCTCTGACACGTCTAGGTGTTGCTAGGAAGGACATGGTCCTAAAACCCTGGAAAGCCCTGCTAGTCAAAGTAGGCAAAATTTAGCAATATGAACCAGCATAAGGCAGTTTCATGTGTTCATATGCTCCTGGCTCAGTCCTTAGATTAAAAAGAGGAACTAGTACTGATACTTGGTGAGCAGTACTTGGTGAGCACTTCATAACTCCTAAGAATCTGGAGGGATGCTCTAAAACCTTACTGGCTTGCATGCTCTGAAATTTAAATGCTTGGGAAGCATTTCAAAAAAATCACAACACACTTGTCTTGCTTTCTGTGGGCTGAAGATAGATGTCTCTTTCATGGGCTTAGCAGATAAAAATGCTGTGGAACTGGACTTAGGAGTAAGAGGGAGAAAGCAGTTGATATGAGAACCCATTTCATAACTCGCTGTTTGCACATAGTTGAATCGTGGTTACTAAGAGACAAAAATGGCCTATTATTACTTACTATATTACCATCACTTACTATAAGACTTCCCTATTCTTTCTGTCTTCAGTAATGTGCACATCAGTTAACCCTGACAAGTTTCAATAGTATGCCATCTATGTTTGTGAATGCAACTTTATGTGTAATTTATAATGGGGTTTTAAGGCTGTTCTTTTGCTGTACTAACTCAAGTCATGACTTTACAAATCTGCCGTCTTACTACCTCTTGTTCTTTAATAATTATAGATTTGAAGGTTGTTTTAAAATTATTTGCAATCTTTGTTGCCAAGTGTAAGATCATTTGGTGCATTGAAAACAACAAAAGCCAAATGAAACTTAATGGAATGCTTCTGTAATAGATATCTGGCTATTTAAAAAGAAGAACTTACAAAAGCTCTTGATACTCCTACACCTGCCTCTTGCTTTAAATTACTGTTAGTTTTCTTGTTATACACTGTCACTTATTGAAAACCACATAAATGGATCAAACACTAAGTGGTGATGTTTTTGAAGAAACATAGATGAAATGCAGTGAATAAAAAGTTGAAGGGGAGCTATATTGAATTTTAGCTAAATGTTTTCTGTTTTCTTTAAAGATAGTACGTTGTTTAGATTTCTGCGACTTATAACTCATGAAATCTTCAAATTGCATGGTCACCTGCATGCATGCTTATTCCATTATAGTCCCTGTCACAGGAAAGTGGTTCAAGGCATTATATAACACATAGCATGACAACCAAGGACTGCTCTTGTATGGTAAAGTTTATTTATTCCTTAATAGCAACTCTTTTTGCCTTTTGTTCAAGGAACTTGGAGAAATCATGTAGGCTGTAATTCACGGTGTGGTTAGAATTGGGAGCAATTGTGGAACACAGTGGAACTTCCAAGGGAACATGCAAGGGCTTCAGAAGCAACCCTTGGTGAAGCTTAAGCTTGGTGTGGTTTTCCCAAGGTAAAAATTGGGACTGTTCCTATTTTGGGGGAACATATGGCAACCCTAACTTCAAGGCTCCTGCAAAGGAGGGAATTTTAGTAGGTGCAGCTTCTCTTCTCACAGATCGAAAGCTGCATCTACTAAAATGCCCTCTTCTTGTTAAAGCTCCAGGAGTCCTAAAATTGAAAGTTTGGATACCCCAGAATAAAAATGCTTTATTTTTGCATTGCTAGCAGACAAGCACACGAGTGGCTGTAGGTATTAAATGAATTTAAGCATATTTAGCAAGGAACTTCTTAGATACTTTACTCAACTTGCATTGCTGATTTGAGTTACTAACTAGAGAAAAAATAGCTCAGTGGGGACAATCTGCATGTTTCCTTACAGCTACATGTGGCAAAAGCCTTGGCCCTTTTCATTTGCAGAATAATCTCTGGAGGGATAATATTGCTTTCCATCCAAAATGGGGAAGTTTCAGCTGCTTTTAACCCAGCTCAGGTTCTGGATCCTTGTCTATTTTTATTATGTTTAAAAGCAGATGGATTAGGAAAGGTTCAAGGAATAAAGCTTCTAGCAGGGCAAGGATTAAGCAGTCCTTTCTTTCATTCTGTAATGTACATTTCTTCCCTAAGGGGAAGGCAAAATCAGGAGGTTGGGTCAGAGATACTGAGATTATATTTGCTTTAATTCAATATCAGCAGCCAATGGGCAGTTAGGGTCTTCTCAGCAAGGAAAAGACTTATGAGAATCTAGATGTGATGGGCTGAGAAGGATCACCTTGCTCAAGGGATGATTTTGAGGGGATGGGCATATAATGGTAGCATGTAGAAGGAAGCTGCTTTTGGTGTTTTAGTTTGCTATCTTAGGCAAATTGACACTGACAGATGCACTTGGTACACTAGAATGTGAAATACTGAGTAGTATCGCTAGAGGGGTGCAAAATCATAAGTGCAGCAAGCAGCCCCCCCCTTACAAAAGTAGTTTGTTGCTGCTTGGATGAGTCCAAGGGTGAGTAGGAGAGGATGTGGTTGGGAGCCTCCACTTAGGATTTTGTGCTCCTTTTACTGGCAATGATCTAGTGGTGGGAGAAAAAGCAGAAAAAAATTAGTTTTTCTAATGATGCAAATATGGGATCTTTTGATGAGTTGCCTAGCAGTTGGTGTATGGAGGAAAAGATACTCTAATCTGCTTCACCAACAAAAATGCCTTTGAGGCAACAGCCTTAAGTCTTGTTAATGGTGAAGCTTGCCGGGGGATTAATCTAATATGCAGCCTTATCCAATCCATGCTTATTTGGAAGTACATCAATGGTTTTTATTCTCTGGCATAGGATTGGAGCCTTAGGGCAATTTGGGAATACATCTATTGCATTAACTATAAGGATATGTTTATCAGCTGGACATTTTCCTACAGCCAACTACAAATATTCAAATACCATGTAACTATTGCACCATGAAAAAGTAAGAGCAGAGTATCTTGCACCCAGACTGTCAGTGAAGCATGACATTGATTTGTTTTCCCTTCTGGGGGCGGGGCCTGGACATATTGTCATTCTTAGAAGGGGTCCCCAGCTGAAATGCTTCAGAACCACTTCCCTAAGCTTTACCCTGACCCCAAACGTATTCAAGGATCATGGAACATTTTGGCTGAAATCTTTGTTTTGAATAAGGCTAATAACACTGGAAAGTAGACAGAGCAGTTGGATACAGCTAGAAGTCCTAAATTTTGTATAGGCCATGGTGGGTTTCATAGGGGGTGGGATGACTTGACTATGGATTTGAGTCTCAAAGGGGAGACTCGGTGACTTGGAATGTGCTCCCACTATGATTCATTTTCAAGTTGAGTCAGAGAGAGCTTGGACTAAATTTGACTTGGGTCAAGCTGCGCTGGAGTTTTCCGATCACTAGGAAGTACTCTGCAGATTATTTATTTGTTCGCAGCCCATTTAAAAGCAGAAAAGGACTCCAAATATTACAACCATTGGGAGTGTTCTACTTGTCTCCCAGAACTTCACTTCATTCAATAGATGACATGTGATTCTGACAGCTAGTTATAGGAATTGACCCACATGGAGAAGAATTGTGACAGAGTGTGAATGTGTGATCATAGCAGTGACTTCACAACTTACTCTAGTGGGAATTTATTATTTTTTTGCAAAGTAGGAACAAATTTCTTTATTGATAAGAAGGATGTTACCAGGTCTGAATTTTTGTGGATGAAATGATTTATTTTAAAATGTTCTAGGAATGAGTTCATTCTCTAAAATTTTGATGGAGTATGCTTTTATGGTTCAAGAACCTCTGGCTCAGTGACATTTTATGCTCACATCTGGAAGTTTCCAGTCTTAGAATTCCTCACAGAGTCCTGAGCTTTTCTCTTTCCATTCAGGCTTGCAGTGTTACAATAATAAATCATCTTGTCCATTTACTAAACTTGGAATGTCTGCTTGGGCACTGAATTTGTTTCATGATATTTCTGTAACAATTGTTTGGAATCTTGGCATCTGCAGCCACTTCCTTAGATGTATTTGGGTTTGATTTCACCCAGTGTTGTTCTCAGCAACAGGAGGGTAAGACATCACAACATTTGGATATACCTTATTCTGTTATAGTTTTTTTGTCCCTTCTTACGTCAACTTAAAATCATTTACGTTATGTTGAAAGTACCATACTTTGAAAAGTTGAGCAAATGTCTTCTATGCAGCAGTGAAAATGAAGCAAAAATAATTTAGGGGCACAATCCTAACTAACTTTGCAGTATTGGCATATCTGTGCCAGTGGGCATCCTATATATGCTTCCTATAGTTGGAGGACAGTCAAAGGCCTCCTCAATGTAAGGCACTGTTTGTTCCTTTATTTATTGGTTAGGATTGAGCCTTAATGCTGCAAATTTAAACATAGATGTTTTGTGGTCAATCACATTGAACCTAGTGATACTTTTAACTTGACCCAAAACATTGTTTGAAGAAAACAGCGAGTTTGACATAGAGAAAAAAACCATGGATTTCATTGTAAATAATGAAGTTTATCATATTTCTATAACACTGAGGGTGCAATCCTAATCAATTTTCAAACTCCGGGATAAGGACATCTCTTTTTCAAACCTGTGAACCTTTCATCCCACATCAGTGTTTAGTGGCACACTGGTTGAAAATAGCTGGTTTAGGGGAAACTCCACTTAGATGTTAGCAATGAAGTGCACATCCAGCTAAATACTCTAATTCTTATTTGTTTTTAATTTGGATACATTGGGTGTGAACATTGGACATATGCTCAGTTCTGCCTCTGCTGAAATTTCAAACTCTAGTGTAAGCAACAGTGTGTGAAGGAATACAAGTGGATCCAGGGTGTTGGATCTGGAGTATGCAGGTACTGGTAAGATTTATTCCCTCCCATTCCACCTTCTGTTGCCCCTCCTGAACTTTCCTATTCCTTCCCTTCCCATTCTGTCCACCCTTTCTCTCCTTACCCAGGCCACCAGCAGCATAGTTCTACTTAGGACTGGGCTGAAACGCTACAGTCTAGTAACATTTGATTTATAATTTACTGTGGGAATAGGATCCACTGAACACAATGGAATTTATTGAGTGGACATTCATAGGATCGTGCAGCAAATTTCTTTACATCAGGACTAACACTGCATAGTTATATATAAATTAAGTTTTATATAACTTGCAGATATAATCTGTGTTGTATGAATGATGTGTTGATCTCAGTACTTGTGAACTTTGAATAAATTATGAAATGAAAAAGTGTATTAATTGTGGAGCTAAATATGATTCTTTCTTTGCTTTATATGGAAATTTTACACGAAATAGAATGGACTAATTGATTTCCCTCCCTAGCAGATAGTCACTCCCTTTTTCAGAAGAATAGGGAGGATTTGTAGACATGAATCCCATTAAATTTCATATTGCCTGTTGGTTCCTTTCTCCCCTCTCATTTGATAGCATGATGTGTGTTAGGAATGTGAGTCCCTGCAGGATTAGCAGGGCTAAGCAGAGTAGTTGTGCAGAGGGTGAGAGGGCAGCAGCACAAAGTAAACACACAGCTGTTTATAGTTCAAGATAACTATATTGTTCAAAAGGACAGGCAGAAGATAAGTCAAGTAACACAGTCCAAGGTCAAAGCAGTAGATCAGTCATATACATACATCCAGTTGCAGGGTTATTCCAATCTCAGTAATCCAGTTAAACAGTCCACAAGTCAGTCCACAGATACAGTCCAGTCTTTCAGAGTATCAAACAGTAATAATACTCCTCCTCAGTAACCCACACTTTGCAATAATCTCATACACACTTAAATATAGTGTAACACCAATCAGTTAGAGATATTGCAGTCATGTGACCAGTGACTCAGCACTTCCAATTCTGCTGAATCATGCTGTAAGAGCAGTTACAGATTGCATCAGCTAGATTGCATCAGCCTTCTGCAGTATTGCATCAGCCTTGAATCAACTTGCCTGACCAAACATGTTTCATTATTAGATTCAAACCCTAACAATGTGGTAACATCAGTTGAAACTTTAGCCAGATCCTTGCTGACGTATTGAACTTTGCCAGAAGAAAACTGATCTGGTTCTGTATATGAATCTGCATTTTGCTGGAATTTGGATAAAGAACATGGTACAAACAGATTTGTCAAGCCACAGCTCAAAGGAACTTGAATTAATGTGATGAGCTCTGTGAATTTTCATTCTGATACCCTGTGATTTTGTGGTTTTCCATCTTGTTGTCTGTCTTCTTTTGTGGTTTGCATTTCATGAACTATCAAATTGTCTGCTGCTGAATCTTAAGCATTTCATTTTCTTGCATTTTGCTGCTAAGAAATGTGTGTAACTTGAATGCATATATTTGAAGTTCTGACTATTTTGGTCCTATGAATAGCATCTTCTTCAAAGTAACCTCATCATCTTCAAAGAGCCCTCATCTGATATATGAGACAGGGCCATGTTAATTCCATTTCTTCTCTCTTGAAGACAAGTAATCAAGTTTTAATATGTTTCTGAAAGGTATTTGGACAGCGCTAGAAAGACAAGAATTATTCAGTGTGTATTAATTGACTATAGTGAAACATGTATAAAATATGAATGTCAGAATGCTGCTAATATTGTTATTTTCAAAGTGTAATATGTGGAAAGTGTGTTGTCACTAGAAAATTCTTTTCAACTTTTTGACAGTTAAAACAGGTACTTACAAGTATTACAACTGTAATAAAAAGAAAAGAGGTATCACTAACTGTTACTGGTGTGAGAACTATAATGAGTTGATGGAAATAATAATGGGCACAAACTTAACTTAGCTGGCACAACTCATTGGTTTTCCCTTTCCCATGGTGACTTAGTGAGGCAAGTGCATATCTGCACTGGCCTAACCCATCCCCAGGAGTGTCAGAGAAGTGCCTTACAGCACATTTGTGACACCCCCAGGTCAGCACTGGACATGCTGGGGCTTAGGCCGGCCTAAGTACACGTTAGGATTATAGCTGCAGAGGTTCATTAATATTCGTTTATTTAGCATATGGCACCATGTGTTTTGAGAGCCAGGAATTCTACAACAATGTCTGGCTGCCAACTGCCAATACTTCAATGTTGTCTAGCTGCCAACTCTTGCTGGTTCTTTAGTTCACATTTTCCTGCTATCTGGGGTGCATCATTAGGAGGTGAAATAGTATCACACCTAATTAAGATTAGTGATGCTTATGTAGAGTTGTGCAGTGGCATAGCTAAGGGGAGTGCCGGGGGTGCAGTTGCACTAGGCTATAAACTTTAGGGGGGCTACAAGCCGAGCTTGACGCTAGTGGCTACAATTGTGAAAATGGGGTATGAATGAAGGATAATAAAATCATGTTATACATTGGTGGAAAGGTAATTTATTGCAGAATGCAATGCAACAAACTGCATTGGAATATCAATATTCTATCAAATGTTATGGCCAATTAACCAGAAAATAAAAACACAAAAGCCGATGGAACCAAAAGTGGATTTTCTTAATTCAAACTTTTCTATGATGATGGCTCAGATAGCCAATGAAATGTAATTCTGATACTGTAAGAGAAGTAATAAGGTATTTAATATGCCCTCATTTCCATATACATATATCACAATACAGTTAACCATGCTAACTTGATATATAGGCAGTTCTGAATGGTTCTTATTCACATTTAAATTCACATTTAGCAGGCAAAGAATAACCATCCCTCTTTGCCCCAGTAAAGCGGTTTCCCTAGCCAATCAATGACACACTTTTCATTATTTTACTGAATTAAATTTGATTTTGTTGTTATGTGCATAGGATGGCAACAAAATTTTCTTTTAACTCCAGATAGCAAATAGATGCATTAGCTATGCCACTAGCAGAACAAATGGGTGGTGAACTGCTGAGGAGGAAGCAAGAAGCAAGGAGGAACCAATTTTCTTTATAAAAATACCCGGGATGACATGACTCGTGGGGCAACATTTTGAGCTTTGCACCAGGCTACATGATCATTAGCTATGTCCCTGGAGTTGTGCATCTAAAAGGCAGGCATTTTAATTATATTTTACACAGAAGATCTGCTTGCAATACCATTGTAACTGCACCTACAATGCTGATTTGTGCAGATTTGACATCGCAAAGATTTGTGACATCGCCATGCTGTATTAGAAGAAAGTCTCTCCATAAAATATTATTTAATTGTACAAATTCTTCTGTGGTACTCTGCTTGATGAACCTATGTGAAGTGCCTCATGGAAGTATCTGAAGCAAAGGAACACTTGATTTACCTAACAGGGATTGACTGAAAAAGGTGCAGCTTTTAAATCCTTCCATGTTGAGCTTCATCTGCTAAAATTTCCTTTTCTATACAATAGTTAAAGGTATAAATAACCATTTTTATACATGATAAACCCAGATCACTTGTTCTTTCCTCTTTCACTTGGTAAGTCTGATTTGCCGAACTATGGAGAGCTCTCTAGTGAGCTACTTGTTTCACCGAGAGTCAGAGGATTGAGGTTTTCAATATCTCCAGGCCTACTTTACAAAAATTTGCTTTCCTGATAACTGGGTAGAGAAATTTAAAGAACAATGCTTTTGGCTTGCAGTTCTCCATTGCATTTCTCCATCAAGTTTCTGCCATTGAGGTACAGGCTTAGGGGAACAATAAGTTTTGGGAATGGGAGGAACTGATTCCTCAGATGGATCTGTCAGCATATGTTGGTTGCAGAGACTCCAGTGCTGCAATCCTAACTTCGAGTTAGGCTAGCCTAAGCCATGGTATAAGTCCTGTGCTGACCCGTAGATGTAAAAAAAAGTGCTGTAAGACACTTCTGCGCCACTCCTGGGGGAATATTTGTTCAGTGCACAGACATGCACTTGTCTCCCTACATTACAATGGGAACAGGAAGACGGATAAGTTGTGCCAACCTTTGTTAGTATCATATTTTTGTTAGTATCGTACCCCGTATCTCTTATTTAGGGTACCATAATTTGGGGCTTTACATCCAGGCATCAGCCTAATAATGGGGAATCGGATAGGGTTTAGCCCTTTTGGCTCATGACCCCTCTTCTTAGATTTGTGATACCAGGGTTGTAACCAGTGGTGGGCTCCAGCAGGTTCGCACCTACTCTATAGAACCGGTTCTTAACAAGAGATAGGACATATAAAGTTTAAAAATAGCCATTTAAAAGTGGCTGCCAGATGGGCAGAGAACCGGTTCTTAAATTTTTTGAAGCCCATCACTGGTTGTAACATGCATACATAAAATAAACCACATTATCTAGAAGAAACTGAGGGATGATATTTTTGAAATTGTTGTGAATTCATTCCAATGAAACAAAGCTTCCTGGCATCTCAGTTAAAGATTTTGCAAGAGAACTGTCCAATAGGAACACAAAGGCTTTCTCTTTTTCTTACTTGCTCTGCATATTGTTCAAAGCATGGAATATTTTCCCTTCAGTTCCCAGCTGTACATATTTTTTTTCTGGCAGATACTGTTCAAATATTG
Organism: Cryptoblepharus egeriae; assembly: GCA_030015325.1. Lineage (NCBI taxonomy): Eukaryota > Metazoa > Chordata > Lepidosauria > Squamata > Scincidae > Cryptoblepharus > Cryptoblepharus egeriae. Next base: position 36,976,760 of record JAREYC010000004.1, on the reverse strand, counting down.
TTATGGTAAATGAATATGTGCAATGTTATGCTGGAATTCATAAACAACTCTGACTTTATCCCCTTCTCCAATATTTCAAAAATGTAATGCATATATAATAAGCAAGCTTTATTGCGAAATAAAACAAGGCTCACTAGCACTTCCATTTAGCATGATGTTCAGCCTACTTTGTTTAATATAAGATGATACATTAGATGAGGACATGATTATATTTTTGCAGCCTGCTATGTAAAACTTAACATATTTCACTCCACAGTTGTAGCATTTAATTAAATGGCAGGAGAGTAGTGCAACTCTAGCATTTGATGGGCTCTTCAACATCAGGTTCATGTGCCTGGTTTTTACTACAGTAGTTACATTTGTTCCTGCTTCACTGTGGCCTCTTTAATCACTGTTTCTCTGATCATTGGCTCATGACTGCATTTGACACCAGCAGGTGGACATTAATATATTGCTGTAAGTGCCTAAAACAAGATGGGGTTGCAGTTTCTTTCTCCTCGGAGTATAATTCTCTTTGGTTGATGTGCATAACTATGCCTTTCTAGTATCAGTAATTCACCAAGCCATTCTAAATGCATCTGTTTACAAGGTTAGCTGTTTAATAGTTATTAAAGCAAGCTGGTACATTACCATATTCTCAGGCTGCAAAGGGAAGTTCTTTGTGTCCTGGAAAACAGCAACATGTTCCTTTATGCTTAGCAAATAAGGAAATAATTCTACTCCAGTTTTCAGGGGTCACTGTAATTAAATTGTTAATTAGTCAAGATATGACGACTATAAACATTTTCCCCTGTATATAAAACTTTTGTTTAAGCAGAATTTGGGAATAATTCATTAAATTATTATGATCTATAAGCAAACTTATAAAACTTTGAGTGATATGGGTTATAAGTGACTTGGTAGCATAGAGAGGTGATCTAGTAAACTTGTGCTCTGGTTTTTGCAGGGGTTCATTCCAGAACCCTCTGCAGGGTTAAATGATGGATATGGGCAAACGGCTCACCCCATTCTTCAAAGCCATGACCTTACTGCTGGATAGTTCTCTGAGCCCAGCAAAGCCATGACCTTACTGCTGGATAGTTCTCTGAGCCCAGCAGAGGCCACAGAATCTATCACTTCTGGTTTCACAGAGGAATTGGAAACGATATTTGTAATGTGTTATAAGACATTGGAAGGCACAGGAAAGATGTCCTTGGCCTTTCTTAGATTTGGAGGACCCTCTGGAGGTGAGGGGAGTAAAACTCCCATTGTCTCTGGAAGGGGCATGTGTGGGGTGTGGGTAGAGGGGGGGGAACTAAGGATCCACAGATCCCCCCAAGTCCCCCCACAGGTCCCCCCAAGTATATTGTCTAAGGCTACAGTCATATACATCTGAGAATAAACTTTACTGGGAAACAGTGAGATCTTCTTCCAGTACACCTGCATAGGATGGCACAGTTACTGTAAAACCTTGAATTGTAAAATAGGTCTTCCCTGATTGAAATCCTGCACTTGCTATGGACTCGCTTAAGACTGTCTTGCTCAATTTATGGTAATTTATGGCAATTTATGGTAGACAAAATGCTAGAGGTGGCAAAAGTGAGGCCAGCACAGGCAGGTGCTTCAGCTTCTGTACCTGTGGAAGGAACCATCAGTGGAAGTTTCCCTGCAAAGTGGTGTGAGACAAGGAGGCATCCAGCTGCTTGTTTGGCTCTGCAGGATATAGTGGTGATCATTTTGGCACTGTTTTACTGCAACACAGGCAGCAGGATTGATCTGCCTCACTCTTAAAGCGTAATACTGTTCTTGCCAGTGTATATGCCAGTGTATCTCTACAGCCAGCATAAAAAACCCTTCTGTTGATTAAGGTATCATAAATGTTAGCACAATATTGAAAAACACCATGTAGCATAACATGCCGATCTCCAGGATTGGGGATTATTTTGAAGGGCTGTAGGGAGAAAGAAAGGGCTGTAGGGACATAGAAGAAATTTAACTGACATACACCATATCCTAACAATTCCTCAAACAATGGATATAACCCCAATGCCAGAAAAAATGCTATTTCAAATTCAGAGCTGGTACATGTAAGAGTAACCCCATAGAGCACTATATAGGAGGGGGAAACATCAGAAAATTGCAATGCCTGCCACCTCCTGTGCTATCTGCTTTTCTAAGATGTATCATAGGATACAGACTAAATTTGGCCGCCAATCACATCTCACCAACCCAAGTACTGAAACCCAGACATGAAGAATATAGATGAAAAGATGTGTGCATTATTTTTAAATCTTTCCTAAAATGCCCAATAGGTTTGAGTAAACACTTCGTACTTCAGACAGCCAATAAATCATTAAGTTGTGTTTTAATCTTAATTAAATTACACTGAAATTAATTGGATTTAAATTAGCTGCAATGAACTTGTCTCATTGACTGCACTGAACTGATTTTTAAAAAAAAAATAAGTGTTTTTTTTTTTTAAAACAGACCAATTTCTACAGTTAGAAAACTTAAGGAAACGTTTTCTGGTGCACAGAATGCGTAGGCATTCCTATCACCTCTATCTGTAGTCTTAATTTCAGGTTAATAACAGAGAAGGACAGAGGAAATATCAACCTTTGATGTTTCTTCTAATTAATTGGGCCGTCCATTTTTTATTGTCTCCTTGTTAAAAACATATCTGTATGTTTGTTTGACTTTGGGCACAATCCAGAGTAACTATGGGCAGTCCTTGCTCTGGTGTAAGAACAATCTGCTCTGGGTTGCAAAATGAATTTCCTATAGGTTTTCACTAGATGGTGCAGTAACTATGGGTACACATAATGTCTCTTATATGCTCCCATAGTTACTCTGGATTGTAGGGTATGACAGGAAGCACAAGCTTAGCTTGCAAAAGTTGTATGCCTATTTTATCATAAAATAAACATTAATTTATAGCCTGAAGTGTATTTATCCATATCATTTTCATAAAAGGGGTTAAAAATAAAACGGCCAATTTTATAATGCCATTGTACAAATTGATGGGATGGCTGCACCTGGAGTATTGTTGACAGTCACAACATCTCAAAGAAGATATAGGCTGCAATCCTAAACACACTTTCCTGGGAGTAAGCTCCACTGAATATAATGGGACTTCTGAGTAGATAGGGTTAGAACTGTACTCATAGTGGAACTGGAAAATGCACAGAAAAGGGTAAAGATTTTTGGGCTGGGACATCTACTTTATGACCAAAGCTACAGCTTTTCTGAATCTTTAGACTAGAATAGGGGCTCCAAATGTTTTGGGTGGGCCACATTGTCTCTCTGATATTGTGCTGGGGAGGCCAGAAAAAAGAATTTACATTTCAAATTTGCATGAATGTACAGTAAAACCTTGGATTGAGAGTAAATTGGGAGAATTTTGAAGACAAGCAAACACTTCTAATAAATTTTGACTTGACAAAACAAGTAACATCTTGTGAATGAATTAATGAATGAACCCTCTGTCTCTGTGTTGGGAAGTTTTTATGAACTGGTTTCATTCATTCATTCATAAGTTCCATCACTAAATTTATTTGAATGTGAAATGTAAATCAATTCTTTTTTCCCTTTTGGTTCCTGACACAGTATCAGAAAGACAAATCCTCCCACCAAAAAAGTTTAAAGACCCCTGGTCTATAGTGGTGAATATTGGATGAATTTTATATTGCTACTTATTTGTTTAGCTTTAGTCTCTGTTTCATTAATTAAATTCAGAAATGAATTGTTAAATCACTGCCATGTCTTCTATTTGTTCTAAAATAAAATCCAATTTTGTGCCATCCAAATGGTTTTCTGTATTTTCTCCAAGACCTTTTATTGTAATTAAAATTGCATCTATTTTTAGCAAAGACACATCTAAAGTGAAAGCTGATGATTATCCAACAAAATGGATGTATTTATGGTTTATTTTTTCTCTTGAATTACTATCATTATCCAGCTGTATAGTAATCCTAAGAAGACTCCAAAATAAATTAAACTCATGAGGATTTCTGATTTAAAAATAGAATCTAAGAGCTGGAAAGGGCCTTTAGGTCCATTTTTGGTTTATCTTTTAAGTGTTAGCTCTTAGGAACACTCTGACCAACTTTTAAATCCTCCTTTCTTCTGACCCAAAAGCTACAGGTGGTTTTAAATGATTGAGGTAGTGAATTTTTTGGTAAGTCTAATAATTTCTGACATTTAAGAAACCCCTGGAGTCATGAGGCTTCAGATATTATTTGAGCTGTAAATGCTGCTTTTGCCCTACTTTCAGGGGCTATTCATACACACATTCAGGATAAAAAAATTTTTAAAAGTAGCCTATTTTAGGATAGTTTTGATGAGATAAACTTTTCTCCTTTTTTTGAATTCCACAAAGGAATTTGATAGATAGAAACTCACTCTAGCTTGCAATTTAAACCAATCCATTGAGTAACTTGCTATTCAGATGGTAATGCTACATACTTTTTGGTGGTAGGAAATTCTGTGCATATTTGCTTCAAAAATTTGTAGGTTCTGCTAAGGCTTTTATCTATATTTTCTTAGCTGTCTTTAGTTTATTTTCTGTTAAGTTTGAGAAATAGGATTTTTTTCTGCCTTCTCTGAAGTAAATTTGAGAGTAGGTTCATGTATTAAATTGATGGTATGAATGCTGATGCTGTGTACTCTGTCAGTGCTTATGAAAATGCAGCAACTTTTCCAGTAGGGTTTGAGAGAGCAGTGGATTACCTCGTGTCTGTCTGTCTATCTATCTATCTGTATATGCATATGTATATGTATATGGTGGGATTATTCTTCATATATATATAACGTGGTGGGATTATTCTTATTTACCCCATTTTTCACAATTTTACCCCTATGCTATAGCATGCTACCTGATGCAACTGCTACTCTGCACTGCCTTAGCTATGCCATTGCTTGGATCTGAATTGATATGCTTTGAGATAATGTTCTTCCATATTGATCACAGTGCATTCAGGGTAATCAACTTCCTTATTTGTTCCTCCATCTTCTAAATGGTAAAAGTCAGTAGGGGAAGTTAGAATTTAATCAATTATATCTGATGTGTTAAAATTTTGCCCTTTTCTTTTAAATAAATATGGATCTCATTGATCCTTTTTCAGAATATCTAAAAAATAAAGCCAAAACATTGATTATGGCTGCAATCCTAAAGACACTTTCCTGGGAGTAAAACCCATTGAAGACAGTGGGGCTTATGTTTGAGTAGACATGGTTAGGATTGTGCTATGAGGCTGCAATACTAACCCCAGTTAAGCCGTCATAAGCCCGGGTACATTTGAATACATTTATTCATATAACTTCTGTTTTTATAACATATTCATTCATGTAAATTATGTATTTCCCAGCATTTGACACAATGTCAGAAATAATGTGGCCCTCCTCTCAAAACGTTTGGACCCCACTGATCTAGTATAATAACAAGAATTTCAGATCTAAATTGGAACAGAACCAAGTTTTGAAGTTTTGCTTATCTCTTTAAATCTATACATATAAAACTGAAAAGTCACTCACTCATCAACGCCCAGCCAAAACTGCCAGGCCTAGAAGTGTGAAATTTGGGGAGGGTGTTCCTTCCGTGATGGAGGCACCCATTAAGAACATTTTTTTCATAAATTCCTACAAGAAGGGGGTGAAAAGGGACGCAAAGCATTTTCCTCACCCCTATCCTTTCCATTGAGAATTCCTGACTGATCACTGCCCTGTCCCAACTCCTGCACCTAGAAGCATGAAATTGGGAGAGGGTGTTTGTTAGATGGCCTCAATACCATCTAAGAACCGATGTTGAGAAATTTAACTCTTATGGGGTGAAAAGGGATGCAATGTGTTTTCGTCCTATACTTAACGTTGAAGACACTGATCAACCTCCAGCCAATTTGATCCCTGGTGCCTGATGACCTGGGAGGGAGGGTGCACTGAGAGGTGTTGTGCATGGGGGTTGGCACTGCGCATGGGGGTTGGCGCTGAGCATGGAGGGTGTTGTGTATGGGGGGATGTTGAGTGAATGTTTCACAAGGGCGGGTATTGTGCATGGGGAGGTGTTGCGCATGGGGGTGATACACAAGGGGATGATGCACATGGGTATTTTACTCCTGCAACACAGGTACATTTTGCTAGTAATGAAATATAAACTTCAGTATTACAGAGCGTTGCAGGGAACTATCATAATTAATAAGCACCCATGTAAATGCCTTACTTGTTAAATACAGTGTAATCCTTACAGAAGTTATTGTGTGCAGTAATTAACTTGATTACAGAAGACAGAAGGGAAAAATGGCTCAGATTAATCAAAGCACTCTCTGAAACTCATAGGTTTTAGTAATAATTATTTTCCCTCTTACAAACCACAGGTGCTTCGTTATGAGTTTTGAGAATAGCTAAATGCTCATGTGCAAGATTTGATTAATATTTAGGGTTTTGAACCTTGAAAAAGCATTAATCAGATTTTTTAGTTTTTTGATAAGTTTTCTATTTGAATAGTGATGTAATCATCAAACTGAATTAAACACACATGTGCTTAGAATTAAACCCACAGGTCATTTTAGAAAAGAGAGAGCGAGTACAGATGGATTCCTGCCATGGAGTACAAAAGGAATTGAGTTTTTGTGGGTTTTTAAAAATTCTAAGTGGGTGGTGATGGGATCTCTGCATCGCATGGAGAGCTAGCTGGTGCTCTTCCAACACCAGTTGATAGTGTCCCAACACCATACCGATGTTGAGACACTAACCCTGGTTCCAACACCATCCTGGTTCTTGCGGTGGGTGGAGGCAAGGAGTGGGTGGAAGGATTGGGTCCAGACAGGGTGTAGCAGCAGCCTCTGCCACCACATCCTAACCCCCAAGATGAGCCAGGTGACCCAACATGGATATACTTGGCTCTGTGTCTGCCCAGCCATAAATGCAGAGCCAGAACAATGTACTATATAAGATGTTCCCTTATCTTGAGGAGGCGTCGGTGGTGGCCTTAGCACCCACAGGTTGCAGTAGTCACCATTTGGCAGTGCAGGTGCAGAGCACCATGGCATGCAGGACTGGGCTACCTAAGCCCAATTCTGTCTAACTTTCTGATGCAACCATGCCAGTTGAGTTCATGCTATGTCTTGTGCTAGATGGACAATCACAGAGACTGTCTGTAATTTGTTTGTTTGCTTACCTTGAGGCTACATGACTGAAAAGCGGTAGCTAAATACTGTTGGTGGTGGTGGTGATGATGATGACGAGTCAGCAGTGTGATGTGTCTGCAAAGAAGGCAAATGCCATTTTACACTGCTTTAAGAGGACTGTAGCTTCCAAGTCGCGAGAAGTTCTAGTTCCTCTTTATTCTGCATTGGTTAGACCTCACATTGAGTACTGTGTTTAGTTCTGGGCACCTCACTTTAAGAAGGTGTTCCTTCCATGATGGATGTCTAAGATGTTAAACCTAGAATTTTTGTACCACGTTAAAGCTGTTTTGACTCTGATGTAGTCAAAACTGGTAAAAGAGGTGGTCGATGCTGCATAAACACTGGTTAGCAATCTCATCAATCTTAGGTGGAGATGGAGTTTTGATATCATAGACAATATTCCCATGCCCTGAGAACAAATCTGAAGTGAGATTATGCAATCCTGAAGTGCACTTGGGCTACTCTATCCTTCAGTGGGGTGGCCCAATTCCAAGTTGGGCCACCCCAGTTATACCAGAAAAGCTTGGGACAGTATAAGTCAACATAGGCTGCCCCAAGCCCGATGGACATGAGCTGCGTTAGCTGTGCCAGCCTAGGCAGTTCATGAGAGGCATGTTGTGGCAGTTCAGTATTGCCTAGGGCAGAGCAGTTTTTCTATCTCTAGAGCCTGCTTCCCAGGCAGAAATTCCCTCTGCCAGCTCCTCAGAGTTATACCACTTCAGGAACAGGTATAACAATGGGTTGATCCATAGGTGTCCATGATAAAACAGAGTAAGAATAGCAGTGTTGTCAAAAAATCTGAGTTCTTGGCCAGCATATATGCAACCCCTGCCTCTCAAACTTGGGATTCAGCACACCTACAACAGCCTACTAACCTTTGGATACAGCCATACACTTCAACAATACCCTTGCACCCACCCTCCACAGCAGTTACTGCTGTACTGCAGTCTCAAGCTGCAGCTGTTAGTGGTTGTAAGGGTCTATTGGGCTTCCTTATAAGTCAGACACCACAGCATGTGAGGCAGGTCTCCTAAGGAGATTTGCCTCAGATCACAATGAACAAGGAACAGCTGTGGTGTCTTATAAGGAAGCCCAGGAGACCCTGACATCCAGTAATAGCTGCAGCAGTGGAGGGTAGGTGCAAGGATATTGTTGCTGGAATGGCCTGCTGGAGTTGTGCTGTATCCTGAGGCTGGTGGACTGTCAGAGTTGTGGTGTATCCTGAGGTTGAGAGGCTGGAGTGGTGCTTACGCCAGCCTAGGACTTAGAACTTTTTGTTTCCATTTTTACTCTGGCTTATCATGGGCTCCAGTGGGTCTACTCAGATTAATTCCTGAGGTGGTCTAACTGTAAGGAGCAGGGAGGGGACTTTTTTGCCCTGTAAACAGGCTCTGGTTATGGCCTAACTGCACTGTTCTAAGCCATGCCCTCAACCCGCCCCTGCTGAGCTGCCAAGGCTAGCCCCGCTAGGCCAGCCCAGGTCCATCTGCCTTGCACTAGCATGAGTTGACTTAGGCCAAGTCAACTTACGCCTAAGTTGACTTATGCCAGCCCTGGCCTTTTCTGGTGCAGCTAGGCTGGTGTAAGTAAACCTAGGTCTGACCAGTGCTAGAGAGGCTGGCCCATATTTCTTGAAATAAGACCCATTGAACACAATAGGGCTTACTTTTGAGTAGATATGGTTAGGATTGTGCTCACAATCTTTTCAAAAATATGCTAAATGACGATACAAAAAGAAAGATTAACACTGTTTTTTTGTGCAGTTATGCTGAAAATAACAGAAGACACTTTCACATTAGTAATAACTCATTTTCCTTCTACCAAATAGCAACACAGAGATATAAATTTACTTTGAAATCATGATAATGGCAATCCAAGTGATGTTGACATCAGTCTGATGGTTCTTGCCATTGCGGAAATAACAACAGTTACTATTTAATTCTAATGAAGTTAGATAGCCTGCAGCTAAATAATACATTTCTGTTAGCAATTATTTACCACAATCCTGAACTGCAAATACATTTACATAATAATTTGTCTGTTCTAGAGTATACTTACAGAGCTCGTAATTGAAGGAGAGAGAAATAAAATGGTTTCAAATGGATGGAATGTTTGCATTTCTTGAACATTATCATACTCCAATCCTTTATAAAAATATATACAAGTTGTAGTTTTTATGTTCTAAGCAGGCATGCATAATATTTAGTGAAATATTTGAAATAAATCAAAGTACTGTATAGCTTTAAAAAAATCTGAACCGCAAGTACACCTTTTAAATCCTGCCTAGTTATGCAAGGTTGGTATATCCTTTGTTTTTCATTTTTCCAATTCTCCTTTTCCTTTATGTATGTCATTGACTTAGGGGGCAATCCAGAGTAACTACAGGGAGTCCTTGCTCCAATGTAAGAACAATTTACTCTGGATTGCAATATGAATTTCCCATAGGTTTTCACTAGGTGGTGCCATAACTGCATCAACGTAAATGTCTCTTACGTGCTCCCATAGTTACTCTGGATTGTAGGGTAAGAGCACATTCCTAACCATGTCTACTCAAAAGTAAGCCCCATTGGGTTTAATACGTCTTACTCCTAGGAAAGTGTCCTCAAGATTGCACTTAGATTATCAAAATTTATATTGCATACTTTATGTTGTAGGACTCCCCTGCGTTGCTTACAGGACTTAGGGTCTAATCCTATCCATTTACCCAGCCATACCAGCAGGTTGTGTGCAGTGTCTTGTGGTGGAGTCACAGAGGTCTCCAAAAAGTAAGGGAATTTTTCCCCCCTCACTTCAGTGCTGCATTGTGGCTCTATAGGCACTAGAACATGGAATAAAATTGGATCCTTAGGCACTATGTACGTGGATTATCCAGTAGTGAAGATAATTTAAACATGAGCATTAGATCTTACATACAAGTATCCCCTGGTTTGTTTTCTGATGATCCACTCTTCCAACACCTGTCATACTCAGAAGTCATTCATTCAACTCATGTCCACTCTTTCAACCTTTGTCATTCTAAAAGCTAAAATTCCCTTCCCCTGTGTTGTTTTGCTTATGACATGGTGAGTCAGACTGTTTTGGCATGTATTTGTTTGAGAGGAAGCACACGTGGTCATTTTAGCCATCAAACTATTCTCATTCTGAAAGGAGTTTTAATGAGAGTCCATTTGCAGAAATCTTTATGTGATTTCCAGCAGGATTCTGTAAGATAAAAGATGCATTTGCAATTTGCTAGCAAAAAGAAGGGAAACAACATTTGTGAGCTAAAAAGGAGACTAGGTTCTGCTTTTCTGCCATTTCCACTTTTCACCACAGCTGTGTCAGATAAGTGGGAGAAATCTGTAATTTAAATGGTTTGAACAGATGGCAATCTTTTGACTACCTGGATAAATCAGCATTAAAGCCAGCTGTACATGTGGACCAATTTATATATGTGGACCAATTTATATGTAGCTTTGTGGTACCTATTCATCTTTCTCTGTTTTTTACACAGCATTCAAAGTGGTTTACATAGGCAGATGAATCTAAACCACAATTTTTAATATGGAATTTTTACAGTATTGTTCTGTGATAACTCACAGAATCCTCCATCCACCAGATATTTTTCTTTATAGCATTGTTATCTCTTCTGGCTTCAAGGTATCAATCTTAAATAGGTGATCAAGGTTTTAGCCAATCTTGTCAGCTAATCTTTTTTGCACAACCCTGATCTCTCACCATACATCATCAGTGATCCCACCCTCATTCAGTGGGTCATAATCAGGAGCGACCTGAGTGCGTGCCTCACCCGGTGTGGGGCAAAACACTTCACCCCTGAGATGCGCGCACCCCCCTTCGGGGCTTGTGCAGATGCCAAAGTTGGTGCCTGCGCAGTCGCTTCTGAAGCTGGCTTCAGAAGAGTACTGTGCAGGCGCCAACTCTGATGCCTGTGCAGTCTCCTCTGATGCCGGTCGGCTTCAGAGGACACTTCCTCCACTCTAAGGAGGACCAGTCTGCTCCTCCTAAGAGCGGAGGAAGCCATTCGGCCTCACTCGGGAGGTGGAGCAGCAACCAGAAGCTGCTGCTCCACCTCCGGAGTGAGGCTAAATGGCCGCACAGAGGCACGCACTGCGCATGTCCAAGCCTTTGGACATGTGCAGTGCATCTCTGCACACCCATTGGGCCTTGCTCTTGCATTGGGCTGCTCAGAGCAAGGCCCAGTGGCTGCACAGAGAGACACTGTGCATGTCCAAAGGCTTGGACATGTGCAGTGCTTCTCTGTGCGCTGCACCTTGGAGCCAGCCTGAATGACACCTGAGGCCAGCCGGAGGAGTGTCAAACTCCTCTGCTGCGTCACCCCAGGCGGTGCGTCACCCTGTGCAGCCCGCACCAGTCTGGTGATGCCACTGGTCATAACACTTTTTCATGGAATTGTTTAGTCAAAAGAATATTGTAATGTTTTAGCTGAGATCTTACTGAGTTCAGTTATGTAACATTTTGCCTACAATCAGGGAGCTCCTCAAGTATGTAAGGGATACCATTTGGGTGCATAACATTAATGTAGGGCATATTATTTTGACCTTTGTGACATGATTGGAATCCCAAGGGGATTGATCCAACTATATGATTTGGAATCATATAGGGTGGTAGTACTCAAACGTTTTAGAACTGGGACCCACTACTTAGAATGACAACCTCTCAGGACCCACTTAAAAAGTTCAAAGCGACCTCATCAAACAGGAACATTTTTACACTCCATATGAGAAAATAAAACTGAATTAAATAAATTCAATATAACTGCAATTAATATATCAAAATTTGCTATTTAAATACTTATAACTGCACCCAGGTGCGTTCAAGTGCTCTTATTCCTTTTGCAGGATAAGGAAAGATCAGTGGATGAACTTCCTCCCTATTAACATTCATATGGTTTGCTAGTGATTTTTTGATGTCAGTCTTTGTTGCTACCATTCACAGCCAAAAAGCCAAATCCTGTCGGGCTCCATGCCTATGTCCACTGTATCCCAAGTCTGGCAGGGTGGGAGGTGACAACCAACAGCACATACAACAATATTTGTTTGTTTGTTTATTTAGTTATAAGATTTATATCCTGCCTTCCTCTGTAAAACAACAGATGCACCAGGCAGCATACAATAGTCAAATAAAAAACATACAATAAAAACACTGACTTCGAAGCAAAGATTAACAGAATAAAAATAAAAAACTATTGCATAAAAATTATTTTTTAAAAAAAACTATAGTTCTGTTGATACCAACAGTTATCTGGTGATACCTTTCAGATGCCAGCCTACCTGTGGCTTTAATAACATGACTGACTGAACAATTTAATTATTATTAATACCTCTGTTTTTCTGTATCTTAAATATACATAGTTTTCTGCATAGTTCTTGCTTATATCTTCACTGTTAATTGGTTGCAGCTACTGTTGGGACTTAGGTATTCACTAGGGTTCCATTCCAGATCCTTAGCAATTCTCAAAATCAGTGGATATCAAAGTCAGTGGATACTGGAACATAGTTTGTAACATGATATAGATACTGTATCTCTAACACGACATAGCATAGATGCTATATTGCATTCAGCCACTAAATTGATAGATTCCATTAGCTGGGATTAGATTCCATTATTCACCCTCATTCACCCTATCTTGTGGCTCAGTGAAGTATAGCATTTATACGAATTCATTGTGAAGCAGCAGTGGAGAACAAGGAACCCAAGTGCAAGTCATTATAGCTATTTTTTACCACAAGAAGCTTGTAACCAATTCAGTTTGACAGTGCAAAATGGGATTTTGATGGTTTTCATTTTTAAATTGCATTAAATGGTGGACCCCAGTATTAGTGGTGAGTCAAATCACTGGAGGCACAGGTCCTACCTATAAACAGGAAAACCAGTTATTTTACAACTTTTTTGCTTCTATTGCTAATTGGCAATTCAACCTGCACATCTACAAAATGAGTTTGTACGCATGTAAGCTGCCATAAGCTGCTTTTACCTGAATAAGTACCATTTTCTGAGAAAATAGGTAGAGAAAGGTTCCATCAGATGTTACAGAAGAACCCTACAATCCAGATTATCTACAGGAAGACGTAAGAGGCACTTACTCTGGATTGCTCGATGCATTTCCCATAGGTGGCACCGTAACTATGTCGGTGTAAAAGGTCCTGTAGTTACTCTGGATTGTAGCTAAAGTGATGATGCTTTATTTTTCTGGTATGTCTGTTTACTACACTTCTCATCCAATTTGCTAATGTTGGATATGGACCCTGTTTCACAGACCTTCACCTGCAACACTGAACTAAACACACAAATTACATGTAGTTGTGGAGTCAGAGGGAGGGGCGGAGCTGTACAGCTCCAAAATTTGCTATGTATGCTACCCCTTCCCCTCACTACTGGGGTTATTCCGAAGATCAAAATGAATATGTATGTATCTCCTCCATGTTGCATTCACCCTCAAACAGGCTCCAAGAGATAGCAGGAGGAACATGGCAAATTTTGGAGCTGTGTGGGATTTACTGCATTGCCCCTCTTTTGCCTCCACTACTGAGTACACAGAGTATACATACAAAGGATATACAATGGAGTCTGTTAGTTAAAAGGATTTGTATTTTACAATGGTCCTAGCAGTGTTAAAGGCATCAAACCATTTAATAACTGTTCTTAGTTGAGTCATTTGGACCAAATCCTGACATGATTTTGTGAATTCTGATTTTGAGAGATCTGATAATGGAGGATCCAAATCTGATGGGAGATCTGGCTCTAGAAGAGAAATTTAAATTCTTTTCACTGTCTTCCTGATTTAAATTGCCCTATTCGCGGCTTTTTCCATGGTAAGAGACCATAGTTGATTTGTTGAGCACAGACATTGCACATAGAGGTTCTAGGATCAGTTCCTGACCTATAGCTAACATTGAACTAATAAGAGAAGAAAATATATTGTGAAATGAAGTTATTATAACTGAATATTCAATTTCTACATTAAAAATGTGTTGTACCACTGAATCAGTTCAAATAGCATCGCTGCTGCATGAATGTGTGTGGCAGCGCAATCCAGACTTGCATTGGAACAAGTGCAAGTTTAGAGACCGCTACTGTGCTACTGCTGGGAGGGGAGGCTCCCTTCCCAACGGTAAGGCTGCAGAGGACTCCATGAGTCTACTTAAACTATGTCACCTCTAGAGCTTGCATAAGTCTGGCCCAATCACAGCAGCCATAAGCTGCTCTTTCCTGACCCAGAAGCAGAGTCAGAATCTGACATAACGGTTGATTTCTGGCTCTACCTCCCACTCACATGCTCACCCTCCACCCTGTCCACCACTTGTCCAGAACACACTCTCCCTGCCCTCCTCTGCCTCTTCCTCACCCTTTCCTTACCCTCCCAGCAGCTTGCATTGGCACAGAAAGGCCAGCGCAAGCTCCCTCTCCTGCCAGTTTGTGCCAAAAGAGTTAGGCTAACGCACTTTGATGTGTCACCCTCAGTCATCCCCTGGTGGAGCAACTTTTGCAACACCATTGGGCTGACACAAGGAATTTTGTGTCACCCTTGACTGACACAAAGAATTGCCCTGCATGTGTGGTGGTTTATTCAAGACATTTCTGCCCAGAGTTGCATATATACAGTGCGACAGAAAATATCCAACTGTGGGATGGGTAGAAATGGGTTAATTCTGGAAATTAATTCCTTTCTCTGCTCCCATCAAGACCTGATCTGATTTATGATGTTCTAGAGCTGTTTTACATTTCTGAAAATATGTGGGGGAGATGATAACCAACTTCCCAGCAAAACATATAGTTTGGATTGTTGGTCTGGAAAGTATCACTCATGAAATCACCATGAGAAATAATTTTTCATTTGGTCTACAGATGTAGGAAAGACATAAATTAACGTTAGCAGCTTTATTTCATGTACAATGTGCATGAAATCTTTTTGACATTCTGCTTTTGTTTAAAACGGTAAGTTGAATTGTTTTTATTTACAGAAGTGGAGATAGACTTTTTCACAATCTTTAAGGTTCAAACACAAATTCTTCAGTGGCTTTGGCATTATATTCTTTTTTAGGACCATTAATGAGGGTGAGTCATATGAACATTTTAATGTTAGATTTGCATTTCTTCTTTTGCAAAGAGATTGATCTGTTTGTCACATGGAGAAAACTGGAAGTCATTGTTGGCAATTGATGGCATTTCTCATGCCAGAAAGTAACCTTGTTGGTGAGTGTTCATATGGCTGATCTTTTAAGATTCATATTCAAGTGTTTTTTGAATGCTGGAGACAACATTTTGCACCTGATGGTTTCAGAGGCTAATCTTCTTTTTAAGGTGTTGGTTTCTCTTTTCATCAAGTGGTTGGTTGCTGATGGTTTGTATATGAAATGAGTGAAAGTAACTAGAATTTGTATACAAATTTTCTGAAGAGTTCCCTCCCCCCCCCCCGTGGGGAAGTAGCATTTGTTCTTGAGTGCATAACGGTTTTCTCCTTTCAACTATTTCCAGCCATGTTGGCAGTCCTTCCCCCTCCACCCCAAGGACTATTGTACTTAAAGTGATTCTGCTTATAGTGCACATCTGTGATAATGCATTTGTGAACTTACTCCCTGTAGCTAGATGCTTACTTGCCAGGACAGTATTTTGGAAAAGTGTCATTGCCTTGGCTTCTTGTCACAACAATGTTTGACTTCTTAAACCTGAGTTTGTTAAATGCAAAAAACTGCATTACTGAAACTTTAATGCTGAGATTTATAATCATGCGTCAAGAAGTTCAAAGTGATTGTTCCCCTGGCAACTATACTGTGATCCCTTGCCTATACATGGTGACACATTTTATTACTTAGTCTGTGTAGAGACTTGTATATACGCAACACTGACAAGAAAGTGTTCCCTCTCTTCATGTAATTCCAACTTCGGGTTTGTGAATCAGATTTTGCAGCTAAAAGAATCATCCTGTATTAAAGTTCTCTCCTTTGTACTCATCTACATTTTCAATTAGTACAGTATATTTATTTCACATAAATAGTGGCACCATGTCATTGGGGCTTAAGGTACTTTTTCCAACAAGCCCAGCAGTTTGATGTGCAATGCGTCTGTAATTGGCATTGTGCAAGATTTTGAAAATGACATAGAGCAATGTCATTCACTATGTCACCTCTGTAGGGTTTGGAAATGTGGACGAGACAATTTACATCAGTTGTTCAGAGTTAATAGCATGGAGAGTTAATAGCATTAACCAAACAGAACATTTTCAACTTAGGCTGCAATCCTAAAGAAACTTTCCTGGGAGTAAGACCCACTGAACACAATGGGGCTTACTTCTGAGTAGACGTGGTTAGGATTGTGCTGTCAGTTTACCATGCAATTAAGGGCTGAATCTTATCCAACATTTCAGTATTGATGGAGCGGTGCCAATGGGACTTGTGTTGCATTGTGTGGTGGGGGGAGGGGGCAGCAAGGGGGGTTGAGGAAATGTATGTTTCCTTAACAAGTGGAATGATGGATAGGATTGAGCCTTAAATGTATTTACATTTATCTCGTCCACACTGTCAGGAAAGGCAGCAGTTTAGTCTGATAAGGCTCACTCTTTGAACTACAAACATGTTGCAATAGGAAAGATTAAAGCTAAGAACTGAGTGTCTGACAGAAAATCAGAGTTGACTCTTTTTCACATCTTGTTTTCCTGTTTTTTAGCTGAGGGAATCACATTGTTCTCTTCGTGCTCAGAAACCAATCTTATAGTACAGGGGTCTTCAAACTTTTTAAACAGGGGGCCGGTTGACTGTCCCTCAGACACTATTGGGGGCTGGACTATAGCTTCCTCCCGGCAAGCCATGCCCCCCCCCCCCCGCCTGTGACGCATTCCTACACTGAAGTAAATCCCATGATAGTCAATGGGCTTATTCCCAGGAGAGTGTGGCTAGCATTGAAGCATCAGAGCCCTGTCCTAAGTTTCAGAGCCCCATCCTAAGCTTTCCTACACAGAAGTAATGGGCTTACTCCTAGGAAAGTGTGGCAGGCTTGCAGCATCAGAGCCTCATCTTAAGCATCAGAGCCCCATCCATCCATCATCCATCCATCCATCCATTCCTACACAGAAGTAATGGGCTTACTCCTAGGAAAGTGTGGCAGGCTTGCAGCATCAGAGCCCCATCCATCCTAGGAAAGTGTGACTTACAAGCCGGCGACTGAGCGGGAAGGGCGCTGGAGGGACTGAATGGGAAGCGCCCATGCCTGTTGCCGCTTCTTCACAGAGCCAAGGGATCCTTGGTTGGTGCGTGCTCAGCAACTAACCAAGAAACAGCAACTGAGCATGCGCCAGCCAGGGAACCCCTGGTGCTGCAGAGAAGCGGCAACAGGTGTGCACACTTCCCACTCAGTCCCTCCTGAGCTCAATATGAAAGGAAAGTGTTTATTTTTGAATATCTAGTTAAATAAGATATGTAATGAATATCAAAGCTATATTAAGTTTAAAGGATCATACTGTGAGTACCTTTACTGAAATAATAATTAACCTGGTTTTTTGTAGGGAGGGAAGTCCTGGGGAATTTTTTTTTGGGGGGGGATGAAAATAGCACAATTGAATTATTATGATGAATGTATCTGGAATTCTTATTATATAAAATCTAATAAAATTCATTAAAAAAAAAGTCCCTCCTGAGCTCGTATGCCTGGCGTCGAGGCCCCTGGGTTTCCTCCCTCCCCCCAAAGCCTGGCGGGGAGGTGGGAGGGTTCTGAAACTGCCCGCGGGCCAGATTGAGGGCCCTTGCAGGCTGTACCCGGCCCGTGGGCCGTAGTTTGAGGACCCCTGTTAGTACATTGTTCTGTAAGTTTATTAATAAATTCCACTGTACTCAGTGTGTACTTACTCCCAGGTAGGTATGCATAGGGTTTCAGGTTGAAAGAACCACAGCATTCTTTTCATTCAGACATCAAGGTGATGACAAATGATACGTGTTTCTTGCCACAATCCTGTGGTTCCCAAACCCTCCCATTGTTGAAGAACTGCAATAAGTTGCTGGGGAAATACAGTGATGAAATTCCTGAAGATTGTGCTGGCAGGGGCACAAGGAGCTTTCTTTCACTTACAGCACAATCCTAACCATGTCTCCTCAAAAGTAAGCCCATTGTGTTCAATGGGTCTTACTCCCAGGAAAGTGTTTTTAGGATTGCAGCCTTACTTTGATATTTCAGCAGCCTCCTGTGGGTGCGGGAAGCCCCGTAGTAAGCCTCCCAAGCAGGAGATAATTTCAGAATAATTATTGTGATGCACTTCAAGGTTGTGATTGTGAAATCAGAAGTGGGTTGTGACTGTTAATTTGACATTCTCCACAGCTTGGGGAGCCTTGTGGAAGCTTCCACAGATCTTCCTGCAGCCCTGGGAGATGCTGTTACATACGGTGAGAGAAAGAAAGCTCCTCATCCACTGGCAGTAGAACAATCTTGGAATCACACTGCAGCAATTCCTCCTCCCTGCCACTTAAAGGGGCAAAGCAAAGGTACTCTGGCTGGGGTGTCACAGATTGAGAACCTCTGCGCCTAATCCTATCCTCTCTCCACCACTTTTGTATAAACGTTCTGTTTTAGTTTCACACTGGTGTCAAAACAAATTAACATCCTCAGTTGACTGCCAGAACTGTCGCTCTGTGGGTAGGCATGAGAGTTTATATGAGGGTCAGGACTCGAGGTGAAGAATAGTTGAAATTCTCTTTTCATCATAGGGCAGTGATTTTCAACCAGTGTGCCGTGGCACACTGGTGTGCTGCAGATTGTCCTTAGGTGTGCCATAGGAGTTTAGGGATTCACATTCATTAATAGGACAATTGAGGAATTTGAACAGTCTGGTGTGCCTTTTCAGTGGTAAAAGCAATTGATGGTATGCCTTGACAATTTCAGTGCCTTTTTAAGTGTGCCATGAGATGAAAAAGGTTGAAAATAACTGTCATAGGGTATACTGATCCTCTTTTAACTTTCATTCCTAGCCTCTGGGAAGGCAGTTCAGATACTCCTAAACTGAAGGTATCAATAGAGAAAATTAAGAGCATTTAAGTCTGCAATCCCACGTGTATGAATGTTGGAGTAACCTGAACCCAGTTGGACCCACTTTTAAGTAGATATGTATAGGATTGTGCTGTAAGGTTGCATGTCCATGCACACTTACCTGGGAGTAAGCCACATCAAACATAGTGGACATACTTTTGAGTAAAGATTGCACAGGATTGCAATGAATGGGGAACATTCTACATGTCTATAAATCATGCCACCTTCTGTTATATTGCTAGGGTTGTCACTTGCAAACTTGTTGCCAAAATGACCAAGGCTGCAATCCAAAAGACACTTTCCTAGGAGTAAGACTCATTGAGCACAATGGAGCTTACTTTGGAGTAGACATGGCTAGGATTGTGCTCCAAGTTAAATAATCTGTTGAATAAATCAGGGACTTGAATATTTTGTAGCATGCAACTTGTGTTCTCAATTATTCTAGTAATATAGGCAGCAAAAAGGATGCTTACCAGCTGCAATTTAACTCTAGAATAACAAAACTGGTGTAAAATGTTGTAAGTGGTCAAATATTTAAAATGTACTGTTGGTTTATCGGTCTTCATGTCAGAACATTTAAAAATGTATTTTTTAAAAAAATCCATTCTCAGGTATCTCAGAACAAGTCACCAAATGGTATTTTAAAATAGCTACAAATATTCACCTTTGGGCAAACAGATGTAGCTGAAACTGCAGCCAAAAAGAATGCTTTTATTGATTGATTGATTGATTGATTGATTGATTGATTGATTGATTGATTGATTGATTGATTGATTGATTGACAAGGAAAATACTTGCAAAATCTTGCAAACTTAAAAGTTTGTCTTCATCACTGAAATAATAGGGATACTGCTATTGCGACCAGAGAGCCATAATTTTGGTACATTGTGTGCTTGAGAATTGTGCGTGATAAGGAGTTGCAAGGTGCATTAGCATTTTCAGTTTAACAGAGGTGTGTGGTCCTGCTTGCCTTTTAAGAAACTCAGATTGAACCTTGGCGCTTAATCTAAAAGCAGTTCTGTATCTACAGGAATTTTCCTGGTGCTAATTTAGAGTGAGTATTCTCACTCTAACCATGAATCCTAACCATGTCTACCCAAAAGTCAGCCCCATTGTGTTCAATGGGTCTTACTCCCAGGAAAGTGTCTTTAGCAGCCTTTGGGCAATAGCAGCCTTAGTGCAAAATCCAGAGTAACTACGGGGAGTCCTTGTTCCGGTGTAAGAACAATTTACTCTGGATTGCAATATGAATTTCCCATAGGTTTTCACTAGGTGGTGCAGTAACTGTGGGTGCACATAATGTCTCTTACGTGCTGATGTAGTTACTCTGGATTTGGCATTTAGTTGAGTAAAGTGATTCTTTACAAAAGCTGCAATCATGGATTAGTTTTCTGCTTAGGGAATCTGTGATTTTGTTAGGAACCACTGTTGAATTCTTTCTGCCTAAATATAAGCAACTGTGGCAGTATCTCCTCAGATTGGTTAGTTGGCTGTTGATTTTTTTGCAAATAATCTCTATAGCATTATTCTTTTTAAAATAGTGTCTAGCACAGAATGACTAAATAAAATGTTGAGTATAACCATTTATTAATAAAGTTTACTGTGAATAGCCATTGGCAATGTGCTGAGTAAGCTCATAAAATATAAATAGACATTCTTCAGTATGTGTCTGACACATCAAATCTTCCAGTAATATAACTCAATTGGAAAATATCCATATTGACCATACGGAGGAGATTGAATTGAGCAAAACTCATGGAAATGTTCAGTTTGAACTTTTAGAAAAGAAACCAGCAACAGTCCTGTATTAATAGGCTAACACACCAATCCTATCAAGATAAGTCCATGTATACATCATTGGCGCAGCCTCTGCTGCACGCTAAAGGCTGGCCAGGGACTAGGCACTGATGTGCCGTGGCCAGCTAGGTCCTAAGCAGTGACAGAGAAGTAATTGCCTTACTCCTATTTCATCTACTCAACTCAATGACACCTCTTTGACTATGGTAAACTGAAGCAGATCCCAGCCATTTTGAGCTCAGGCTGCGGGGGAAGATAGGATATCAGCATTAATAACCAACCGCATCCCAATCCCCAATGCACGCTAAGCATGCCACCAGCCAGTTTTGATCTGTGCCCTGATCCTCTTCTGGAACACCCTTTTTGTTAGGGTTGCCATATATCCCAGAAAATCAGGACTTTAAAAACAGAGCTTTGAAAGGTAGTGGTTTAAGAGAATGTACAGTGAATTTACCTTCCATCTGCAATTAAAAGTCACAAGTAGACTAACAAGTCGAATTGTTTATGTGTCCCATTCATGGGTCTACTGACTTATTTGAAGTGATTGGCGCAAATTCTGTGTGCAAGGGCTACATACATCCTTGGGCCTCTTGGGAACTCTTAGGCCTCTGTATAAGGTGAAGGCTGCAGTTCCCAAACTCTCTGGGAGATTGAAAGCTGAAGTATTTGCAGGGGAAAAGGGAATGCAACAAAGTATTCCCCGGGATTGTGCCACTGCCAGTGGTGCATGGGGCTTTCTTTCATTTACAGGTAGGAGGAGCTATGGGGAATGTCAAAATAGCAATCTCAATCCACTTCTGGTTTGCAATTGCAAAACCAGAAGTGGGTTGCATTATTTTGATCATTCTCTGCAACGTGGGGAGTCTTGCAGAGGCTTCCATTGGCTCCCTATTTGTCTGGGAGATTTCTCAGTGAAAATGCTACTGCTACTTAAAGGGGCAAAAGCAGAGGTGCTCAGGCTGGAGCATCACAATACCTCAGATCAAGAACCTCTGGGTGAAGAGATTGTGGCAACCCAGTACCCTATAAATGTGTATGAGAAAACATTCATGAAAATTTCAAGAATTTTACCATTCTATTGGGGTTGTTGAGAAACCAAGATACAGTACTCTGAATATGTGCTCTGATATGTGATGTGGTGCCGGATAAATATTCAAATACTCCTATTTATATTTCACAAGCACACTTGGCATCTTACAGTGGCTACTCCCAGAAATTTTAGTTAGTAGCTGGACAGCTTATAATTTTAATCTTGGTGTTACTTTTTAAGCTATTGCCCTTGTTACTGGCAGGGAGAAGGGAAGGAGAAGAGTTAGAGCTGTAGTTTTGGATACATCCCAAAGTATGCACTTTACAGGTTTGAAAACATCTCTGTTTTATCTAGACAGAGATTAAATACTGAAAAATCCAGCGCTGTTGAAAAATGAATGGAATTTTTTCATTAGGTTGCTTTTTTCTGGCCAGTTTCTATACAGTGGTACCTCGCATAACGAGTGCCCCACATAGTAAATGCTCCACATAACAAGTTAAAATTTGTGTGGGATTTTGCCTCACACAACAAGCATGATTTGCATAATGAGTGCCCATTGGCTGGGCTCCCTCTCCTCCTATCTGCATTGACTGGGCTGTAGGAATGAGGCGGGACTTTCTCCTCCTGCCTGCAGTACATGAAGAGGCCAGCAGAGGGAGCGCAGGAGCCTCTTCATTCTAGCAACAAAGACAGCTGCCTCCTGCAGCCAGCGAACATGTGGCCAGCCCATCCTTTGCACCCTCCATCAGGTAGGAGGGAAAACTCCTCCTGCACCCCCTCTGGAGCCCCCCCTCAAACATACCCTTTCCTCCCAAAGAAGCCCCCCACCTGGACCCCACTACAACCACCCCTCCTCCCCCCAGCAGCACCTTCCCTGCCTGTAGTTTTCCTTTCTTTTGCCAGTGGATTCAATGGGGGCTTGATTCTGAGTAGACACCATAGGATCTGGCCCCTCTGCCCTTGCTCTTCATGCAAACTTGGAGTCAGGCTGCATCTTACACACCTTCCTGTGAGTAAGTCCCAGTAGATTTAATGGGGCTTGATTCTGAGTAGACAGCATAGGATCTGGCCCATCTGCTCTTGCTCTTCATGCAAACTTGGAGTCAGGCTGCATCCTACACACTTTCTTGTGAGTAAGGCCCAGTAGATTTAATGGGGCTTAAATCTGAGTAGACAGCATAGGATCTGGCCGATCTGCTGTTGAAGACTGCCTATCTATTTTGCATAGATCTCACACACAGAGAGAAGTTCCTAGTTAAAGATGCTCCAAAAGACACCAGTGACTCTTTTAGTGAAAATTAGTCATCCTTGGCCACAAAAGGTTTTTCTTTTCTTTTTTTACTGTACAGAATATTACAGTGTTTTATAGTAATTGTGGTCTGTATTATATTATAGTGTTTTGAATTTGAATACAGTGTTTTGTCATTGTTTTTACATACAGTTAATATATGGGCTGTGGGTGGTGTAAGTGGTTAAGTCACTGTGCCTGTTAACCAGCAGGCCAGGGTTCGAGACCCAGGTCGGCCCCACAAGACAGGGTGAGCTCCTGTCTTTAGCCCAGCTCTGCAATGACAGCTGGATCCAATCGTATTGGCTCTGCCTTTCCATTGGACTAATTTAGTGGTGTGGAGAGGGGGGATTTGCTGCTTGGGTAACAGCCTATCCTCCATAACAAGCTAACCCAGGCTTTCATGCTTCGCATGTAGTGTATGCAGCACCGAGCATGATACCATAGTCTTTCAAGACTGACAGAGGCCAACTTTTAAAAAATATTTTTATATAACTATTTTTGAGGTTGTGGAATCAATCGTCTGAGTTTCCATTGTTTCCTATGGGAAAATCTGCTTCACTTAAAGAGCCTTTCACTTAAAGAGCATGCCTCTGGAACAAATTAAGCTCTTTATGCGATGCACCACTATATACAGATTTGTCTGACTCACTGCCCTATCCTATCCCCACCCTTGGTGCTGGAGCATCTGGGCTGAGGGTGTGCTGCATCCAATAGGGCAGAGCTATCAGAAGGCCTCCAAATGAGTAGAAATATTTTTTCTACTTGTATGTACAGTATTTTTCTTCATGTTGGTTGTCTGGTGGCCTCCTGGTGGGCTCCTTTTTACTACACCAGCTATATAGCTGGTACACGTTCAAGGGCTGAAAAGACACAGGATGACTTCGAAAAGAGACAGATTAAGTAATGAAAGAGGGTATAGAATGTTGGTGCAAGTTGCTGATAGAAGGTTGGTGCAAGTGCAAATAGTTTTACCACCTCTTTTTACCTGAATTGCCCCCTGCTCCCTCTTCCTGCTCACTGTCACCAACATTTTGGCCAAAAATCCTAGATAGGATTGGGTACTAACTTCCACCTTTTTGCAAATTCATGCTGACTTATACCTATGAGGTGGCATTGTTGTAACTGTAAGCATATGATTAATCCAACTCACTACTAAATTCTTCTAATATGGAAGTTAAAAATTCACCTAGTTTGGATCCCATTTCTTACCAGCTGTTATTGTACAGTAAATCTTGGAACTGTGCATGGTGTGTTTCCAGTCTCCTGGTATATTCACATATCTAGATTTCCTAAAAATTTCTCTTTTAAATTGCACATTTAGTATAAGCTTGCATTAGAAGGTTAACAAACAAGGCACAAGAGACCTAACATGGGCAATTATAAAATCCTGTCCCTCTAGGAGTATGTCTGTGGGATACTGATTTATGTTTTCAAATTCAAAAGTTTGTCCTTGAATATCTTTTAAAATATAATCTTACCAAACATAATTGAGTATCCATTGAGCAATAGTTTCTGGAGTCCTGATGTGCTTTTGTTAGATGGAAGATACAGAACCTCATGGAATCACATAGGCTAGTTATTGATTTATATTATGTTGTAAAAGTTTGAACTTTTTGAATTTTGTCCTTTGTTTTGCACTCAGTTTGGAAGGGCAAAGGGGTGCAATGTACACAATCTAAAACAGGAGTCCCATTAAATTAAATAGGGCTTCTGAGATGGAGTGCATAGGATTGAACAATAAAAGGCTTTGAGTCTCTATATTGTTAGCTGTTTATTTTAGTTTATTTTTTGCCTTTATTTTGTCTTATGTTTTGCCTTTATTTTTTGTCTTTATGTTGGCGCTCCTCTTTGTCATTCATCTTACCAACTCTTTTCAAATATTTTAGGTTTTTTATAAGTCAGTATGGAACACAGTACTTTATCGTTTTCCTTTCTTTTTTTAGGAACACAGTACTATATCAGTATTAGTCCTATATCACTAAGGGCACAATCCAGAGTAACTACGGGGAGTCCTTGCTCCGGTGTAAGAACAATTTGCTGTGGATTGCAGTATGAATTTCCCATAGGTTTTCATTAGATGGTGCAGTAACTACAGGTACACGTAATGTCTCTTACATGCTCCTGTAGTTACTCTGGATTGTAGGGCAAGACCATAAAAAAGTTTTATGATGGTAATGGCATTATAATAATAATCTATGTACTGTTCCCTGGCTTACAGAAAACAGAATTTTCTATTTTGCCCCCTCCTTGAACAGCATGTCAAAGAATTCATGGTATAGCAGTAATAACTCTGAGATTTTCCTCAAAGCTCCTATTATTAATTTAAAATAAAAAATTCTCTCATTTAGCTATTGATAGACAATTTTTGAGCAAAATGTGACTTTTGCACACTCATGTGTAGCTTCTGTTTCCTTTTTAATGATAGTTGTAGCTGGCTGTGATGGATGAATCTGAAAACTGCTTTCCTCCAATTTCAAATCAGAAATCCATTTTCTAATTCTGGTTTGGATAACAAATATGAACATGCATGGGAGAGAAGGAAAAGGGAATGAGAGTATCTTGCTCATACACATTTAGAGGTTTGTCTGACTTGTCTGCATTTATGTATTTAGTGTATGGCAAATACATGGACTTAAAGTAAATCAAATGTTAATGTCCAGTTTACCCAGCCATTCAAGGACAGAGTGGTCTATACTAAAAAATTCAGACACTGGGCCGGTATAATCTCTTGATGGACACTCGGACACAAAGTGATGGATACTGGTTGTTGAAATGCACCACACATTGAGGGGGTGATACAAGACTATTAAACTGTAAGCCTTGGCAGACACTGTACTGGATACAGATGCTGCTGGTGAGGTAGGTCAAAACCTGGCACCTTTTGTGTAACTACCTGTATCTGGGCATTTAGTAGCCCATTTAACTTTGTATTGCAAGTTGATGTTAAAGTTGTTAAGAGAGCTGTTGTGTGAGGGCTGGAGAGGGCTTCCTGGATTAAGGGCAAAATCCATATCTGTTACAGGTCCACACAGTTACGTCACCTTCTAGTGTTATTTTATGGAAAGTCATCTTAACTGCTCCGGAGCAAGGGGCTTAATTTCACTTTAGGATATAGGCCTAAGCCTGCCAATTAATAGGTGAGGAAGATCAGCACGCAGATGTAGAAGTGAGTTGCTCATAATTTTGTTGTATTTTTTCAGTAAGGCATCTTGCCTTCATAGACCTGCTGGTGCTATCTGGCTCAAAACGGGGAGCCAGCAAGTAGGAGTAGATTTTATACTTGTCTATAAGTATGCTGCTAAAGAATCTAGGATGAACCTTGCCTATTTATTTTAAAGGATAGGTCATGCATTGTTGTAAACACTTCACTCTTTCAAGAACACAGTAGGGACAAAAGATAAACTTGGTTTTGATGCGTCAGGTGATAATTTCACTTGAAGTGAATTTGTTTTAGTGATTTATACATTGGGTAGTATTGCTTCCACAAGTGGAAGTGCCGCCTGTAAATGGAAACAGCATTCTATCTGCTCCTTTTGTTCCAGAAAGTATTACTCTCAGTGACAACCATAAATCACTACCAATGAAGTGATTAAGAACATTACAAAACTGTTGGCATTTATTATTTACTATGCACATTTATGAAGAAGCAGATGGTAATACTTGACTCATAATTCAGATTATTAACATGCATATCCAGAAGTTTTAGATCTTTGCACAAGAGCTGGAAAATTGCTGAATGTCTTGACATCAGAATCAACGATTAGACGCTTGGACATCCAAGTTCTGCTAACAGGTGCTGCAGGTCTACTCTAGTGTATTATCTCTGTGTAATGATCAAGTTCCTGCAACATTTTGAAAGGCTCAGCATGTGAGGGTCAGCCACTGATCAGTCTCTGCCAGAATTAAGATATGGCCAGAAGAAAAATAGTGGTGACTTACATTTCTCTCTTCCTCTTCATCACGTTTCCTAGTTGCACATGCTTTCACCACAGCTGGATTCATAAATTATAAAGAGCCTTTAGCACAAGAACTCAGCATGAGAATTCCAGCAAGAAGGGTGAAAAGCATGGATTTTAAAAAATCGCCACTGAAGATATTTGAGGCATTTGGACCATAACAACCTATTTGTCAATAATGTAAGAATCCACTTTTGTCCTTGCCAGAAAAATGAATCATTGCATTTTTCTAGAAGTATGAGCACTACAAAGCTTGGGGCTTTATGAACACTGTGTATTTTTAGCATTTTTCTACTTTACAATAATCCTGATAATCATCTTGTAATATCAATTTTTTTTTTCTTAGAACCTTCTCCGGTATACTTATCCTACAAGGAATACCATCATCAGCCATTTTTATTAGTAACAAAAAACTTTTTTCTATCCATTAAGAGTAAAAAAGATCACAAGTGTCTTTAGTGATACTGAGAAAATAGAAAAACATCCATGTACTAAAAGAGAAAACATTTATAAATGAGCTGCCATTAAAGTGAAAGTGAAGGCTACTGACTAAGGAATGAATGGAAATAGCTGCCTGGAGGACTAGAAATTTGTGCCTGGCACATGGGAATTACATCACTTTACACACTTCAGTGAAGGGTTGAAAATTTGATGCCAAGTCTCAAGGAGACTGATGTTAGTGCTAATGAATCTGAATTTTTTTCTGTCAGCTAAATAAACACATAAGACAAAGATGATTACACTATTAATTTTAAGTGTCTAGTATCATTATCTTCATGTATGCTGAGAAAATGAAGAGCGGAAAGAAAAAAAACTGAAAGTAAAAATTCTAGCTTTATTTCTGCAGACTCTTAAACAGCTGGTTTATATGAGCCAGTTATAACCTAGAGCATTCCTGTTGACTTGATGGAATTAAACTCTTAGATGGAATGAAACTCAGACATTTGTAATTTGGATGTGTGTAACTCGGGGACCTGGTTTACTGCAACACACACTATGTAGGCCTGCCTTTGAAGACTATTTGGAACACAGTTTGTGTAGAATGCAACAGCTTTTACAGCCATGGGAGCTCATTCAAAGCACTGTTTCTAGCACTGCAGTCACTGTTAGTTCAGTTCCAGGAATGAAAATGATGGTTTTGGCTGCAAAGTCCTTGATTGCTTAGGGTTTGGGTTACTTGGTCAACAGTCTTTCTTGTATGAGATGACCAGCCCTGCAGCTTATCTGGGAGGACTGACTATGTTCCATCACCAAATGAAGCTAGAATAGTGGCTTTGCTGGGCAGGGACAGTTTTGTGATAAAGTGTATCACTCAGTCCCAGAAATGCATCTCCGTAGCTGCTGAAGGGGTGCAGGTACAGTTATTGGTCCATAATGTTCATTGTACAGATGTTGCTTCAGAGATGAAACAGTTCTTAGTTTTTACTTCTCTGCTTATTATCCCCCACGGCGCAGAATAAGCACATGGAGGCAGATGTGGAAGTAAAGGGCCACTTTATTAACTATTTTAACATCAATAAAAAACGGGACTGCTAACAAAGTTGTGCTGGTAACTACAAAAATAGGATGGGCGAAAGCCTGGCTCAGGTAACACCCCACTCAGGAGGTGCCCTCCTACGCCAACTCCAGGGTCGAGATGGCTGGGTGCTCGGTCAACCAGTTGCCCAGTTGACCAAGCCTATATTAATTCCCAGGTACAGGGCTAGCCGCATAGGCCTATGTCCGGTCCGGTAGCACTAGGCCTGCTCTGCATCACCCTGATCCTTGCCATCTCAGGCAGTCACCAATAGTCTATCCTGCCTATTCCAGCACGACACCTGCCACACAGGGAACCTGTCTAGAACATGGTTCCACCGCCCCAATACAACAGGAAAGCAGTCCCCTGATCAAAATACCCCTGCAAAGCTTGGGCCAGAAGATGCACCCCATTAGTGTGTAAAAAATATGGGGGCAGTTGCCATTAAAGACAAGGATGGCAGGCAACGATCCCACAATATAGATCACAAAGCATGCCACTCATGCATGCACCCACTCACGGGCGAAATTGATTTCAAACACAATTCTGGCTCCATGCCACACTCAGCGTGGGATAAAGGATAACCAGGCAAAAGGACAACCATGTCCGATCAACACCCACAGCGAGGCATCCAACCTCCGGGTTTGATCATACTGTCCACAGTGGACCAAAACATCAGGGGAAAGGGTTGCCCTGCCAAATTCCTTCCCAACTGGGGGCAACTGACCCGACCCTCCTAACTGCCCAAGACATACAAGCTCAACGCCCAAGACATACAAATTTTGAGGCCCAGCTGAAGCAGGAGCCGCCACCAAACAGGCATTGCAGGACAGAAAAGATGGATCGACCACACAAGGACTTGGAGCAGCAGAGGAAGGGTGCATCTATAATAAAACAAAAAAGAAGACAAGGTCAACTGCACAACATCTGTAGCAGCAGTCCATAACAACACTTATAGCAACATCACGGCCAACTTATAGTAACATCACGGCCAACCTAGAGACCCCGCACAAAGGACCCCTGACTTCAACGGGAAACCCAAGCCGGCAGCCCCAAGTTGGCCCCAAATCACAGTAATTGTACGGTAAACAACTGGTTCAAAAGTCAAAGAGTGGTCAGTGCCATAGAAAGACAGCTCAAAAATTGAACAAAGACAAGGGGGGGGCTCCCTAGCAGCGTCCTGCAATAGGGGACCCCCATAATGGAGGACTCCGTTCCCTAATGACCCAGAGTCCTCACATGACAGAGAGGATGAAGAGGTAGAGGTAGGATTCTAACCACAGCCTTCTGGTCAGCCTTGGATTCTGCTCCAACTCCAAGCAGTAAAATCCCCATAGACCTTAAACAAACCAGCCAAATTAATCATTGTCACTGGCCGACGTTCATCCGGGACATTGGGCCGATCACATCTCGTGCCCCCCAGCATGCGCCGCACCCGAAAACTTCAAGTACCGTCCTTCACTCAGGAAACCTGCTGACAAAACGAGAGCAGACAAAAATACATCAGTAGGCAGTAACAAACCTTAAATACAGCAAAAAACCGAGAAACCTCCCACCTTCCATTAGCAGAACTTTTGGAGATCTAAATGATTGTGTGTTGACTGACTTGCACCACCACCTGGGTATCAAACAAAAACAGAATAGTAGAATTCTTGACATGATCAGCCCAGATGTGCGCCGCCACCACAAAAGAAAACAACTCGAGGAAGGTGAGATCAACATGCAAAGTTAAGATGCCCAATAAGACTAGGAGCTCCAAAAAATCAGCCTCTGTGCCCTCAGGGCCTGACCAGCAAACCACAAGGTGGCCAGCTTGTCAGGAAGCAAACTACCAGAGGGACACCTAAAGGTAAACCGAGGCTCCGAAAGGAAGGCTAAAGTCAATGGCACTCATTAGAGCCACCGACACCCATCAAGAAAAATTATCCAAGTACCTCAGAGCCCATTCTAGAAACGTAGTAAATGCCACATAGGCAGAACAGGACTTAGAACAACCCATGGGGAGGGCCCAGTTCACATAATAGCACCCTCAACCGCATGCCCAGCAGGCAAAATCACCTGGGTGAACCGGGAGCAGCCAAGAGGCAGACTCAATGTCAGCTACAGCCACAAGAGCCCCAGCTCCACCAGGTCACAAACGGCGAACCGCCTCATCCAGGGAAGTGTACCTAACTGAACGCAGGTGAGCAGGGATCATATTGGTGACCAACTCCCCTTTGGAAAGAAAACCCTCAGGAAACTTTTAAACAAGTAAGTACAGCCTGCTGCTCAAGGTAATGCCCTGGCAGACCATCCAAAACCCAAATTAATCAGGCTGGGCCCCTTTACCAGGATCTGGGAGAGCAGGCGGTCCCCGACCACCTTTTGCACCCCCAAGGCCCCCAGACTGTTTGGCCCCTTTGTTCCTGAAGCAGGCGGAGGCAGGATGCTTTTCACTGCATCCCAAACACGCATGAGCGAACAAACACCCAACTTTGGAGCAGGACCCAGCTGAGTTAAATTCAAAACACAACCGGCGATCAGGAACCCCCGAGGCGCCCAAAGACGCTTTGGGTTGCGTCACTGTATTGCGAGCAATTAAGTGACCGCTGTCCGATCGGTCACCAGGGATGGGCCACGACCTGCATCCAGTAGCCACGACCACCAGTAGCCACGACCTGCATCCATAATTCGAATTTTGAGATAGACCACGATAAAGCAGGGTCATTAGCTGTGCGTAGGCGAAAGTTTTGATCATAATGGAGCCAAGCCTGGCCCCCAAAGTCTCTAAAGGTCCGGTGAACAATGTCCAGATATTTGATCAAAGCCGGAGCCCTCTTTGGTCGCAACTGCACTACTACTGCCATATATATGCAGTATCCATAGAGCCAGTTGGTCCAATTATGATCAACCTTTCTCTTCCTAGTGGTCTCAATGTCCCGCTCGGGTTCCCCAACTTTAGGAATCTTTTCCGGCTCAGACTGCAGAAGACTGAAGAGGGCTACATAATCACCTCTCCAGCTCTTCTCCTTTACTGACATGGCCAGATGGCCACCCAAAGGCAGATCAATGCTGCCATAAGGGCGGTCCTCAGGACCATCATCCTCATCACGGTACCTGGCCAACCGTTGGATTTCTTCCCAGGAAGGCCAGCCCCGAAGCTTCTCCCCATCATTTACCTCACGCTGTCTTGTGAAACGCCCAAAACCATGCCATGGGTTAGCCGTTGAGCTAAAACCCATGTGTGGCCAAGGAAAGGAAGGAGGTCCCCAACTAGGTACCCCCCAACCAGGTCCCCACCAAGGTGCCATCATAGCTTGTTGTTTAGTTGGGGGAGGAAAAGAAACCCCAGGCCCCCCCAACATCCAACAATCTCTGGCAAATCATCCTCCTCTCCTTCTGCTGGAGCAGCCCCACTTATAGGGGAGGAAGAAGGACCCTCCTAAACTGGCATCTCTACACAAGGACGTCCAGAAGCGGCACTATCCTCAGAAGCTCTGCTGCCGGACTCGGAAGGGCGAGCTGCAAACAATAATGCCCCCTTACTCCTCCTGTTACAAGACCGGGTAAAATGAGCAGGAGAGGACACTGAACCACCATCACCCTTACCCTCTGCCCGGTCCTTCAACTCCTTCTCTAGCGCCTTATAACGCTCAACCAGAACCCTATGCTCCATCTGCTCCAGCTCCTCATCAGAGGAGGTAGGCTCAGGTGGAGGGGGAGGAGAGGGCGGGCGTCTGGGGGCCCTACCACCCCGTTTCTGTGTCCTTTTACCCATAGTGTAAACACCCAAAGAAACAGACAAGGCCTTGAATGACTTAGTTTTACACTGAAGGATATGAGCAGCAATGGCTGCAGCAGCAACAGCAGTTGCAGAATCCCACGAAGAGAGGTCCTCAGGAGATAGCCAATCAGGAGCAAGAATGACAAGATACTCGGCTACTGCCCACAAAGTGAGCCCCCAAACAGATGAAAAAAAGGGGGGGGTGAGCCCAAAGGAAATGACCCAAAATGACAGCCAGCCACAAGGCCCTAGGCTCTACCCAAAATGGCTCCCACAGTACCAGAAGCCACACAAAATGGCTGCCGCACCAAAATGGCCACTGCAGCCACGAGGTTGGCCCAGAGCCAGCAAGAAAAGATGCCAGGCACGAGCAAAGATGGCGCGGGGGTGTCCTATAGGAGGACGTAAGCCTCCCTGCAGCCTCTCCCTGCCGAAAGGAAGGCCCCCAGCAAGGCAAGCAAAGCGTGGCGGCGCGACCACACACAGAGCAGGGGCGTCCTGAAGGAGGACGAACCCTTCCCGCACCGCGCCCGGCCCCCGCGCTCCGCCCGCCTGTACCGGCGAGCCCCCAAAGCCAGGCAGCAAAGTGCGCACAGGTGCGATCACCCACAGAGCGGGGGCGTCCCAAAGGAGGACGAACCCTCCCCGCTCTGTAACTGGCCCCCACAATCGCCCAGGCGGCGGGAAAGCCCGCCAAGAAGAGCGCCGAGGAGAACAGTTAGGCAGCTGTTCCTCCAACGACGCTCAGAAGCCGAATGAGGCTTTGTAGGGAAGGCGCTCGCCTCCGTGAGCCCAGCGCCGCCCCCTTTGGCCCTGGCAGCCAATGAGCTGCCTCCCCATCTCCCTCCGGCTGTACCATCTCGCCGGGGGAGATAAACCAGCTGGCCAGCCTAATTAGGTGTGCAAGGCCTAATGCAAGGTGTGCCTAGTTTTTACTTATCTGCTCATTATGCAAGATGTGCCCAGAAATTAACGAGAATGAATCTCCTACATTCCAGAAGGGCTCTGTGAAGGAGAAAGCTGGCCATGGTCCTTCGGGGTGAGGTCCCATGCATAACAGTAAACACTTGCATTCCAGCCCTGTCAGAATCAAGACATCCTTTTATGTGACACCATATTCAAATGCCTTGTACTAAGAACAATGGAAACAAGTTGGGAACAGTGCCGTACACGATAAAATTGTGTGAAATTGGGTAAAAATGCATTAGAAACTTAGGTCTTCAAGGAAAGAAGAGAAAGTGTTGAAGATTATCATGCTTGAGAATAGATATCACATCACCCACATTCTGTTTTGTTTTTGATGAAGAAGGATGCCCTGATCGGTTCATCTTCAACACCTTCTCATTTTCCCTTGAAGGCCTTGTCCCATTGGTACACTTGTGAAGATAATAGTATAGCTTCTTCATAAGCTATGGAGTGCAGATATAGGTGATAACTCCATTAGTATATTCCATTTCGTTTTGGCATAGGCATCCTTTTTCTCTACTCTTGCAGCAACTAAAGGACTGGCACAGGTTCATAGGGACTCATGCAGACGCAGAGTAAATTTTTTGATGCAATATTTTATTGGTTCATGTACAATTAGGTCATTTGTGTATATGTGATTGAATATGTAATTAAAATGTAATTAATTCAAAGTATGTAATAGTTTAATAATGGAAAGCCCCCACAGTTTATGTACATATGTTCACTGCAGTTGCCTTAAGGCTCGTATGACAGATGGATCATCATCTGACCTAGTCTCCACCATTTTCACTGTCAACTAAACTCTTGTAATCAATATCAACTATCAGAACAAAACAATGGAAGCAGGAGGTTTCCCAGAATAATACAATAATGCTCCCATTGTTATGTTTTGTAAGTAGCCAAAGGCAAAGATCTGGATCACCATCCATTTGCATGATTATTTTGTTTTAATGTATTTTTCCTACTATAACAAATTGTGTAGCCGTAATTGCACTGCTTCTCTGAGTATCAGAATGCCCTGTTTACATTTTAAAAAAATCAATGGAATAGCCGCCCTTCTCTGGCAATGTTACTACATTTCCCTTCAGCGGATGTAAGCAACAGCATAACTGTGCTGTGGAATTGTGTTATGCAAATGTTACAGGATTAGTGTGACAGTGGAAAACCTTGTGGTTGTGCACAAAGGACAGTTTATCTTGGGTGAGTTTGATATTTCCCTTCTGGGAAAATATTTGGATCAAAGAATATCAGTTTGGTCAAGGAGTGGAGTTAGTGTTTGGGCAGAGAGCATAGGTCAGTGGAGGAGAATAAACTGTGCATGTAGAAGGTTTCCAGGTTCATGTGCCAGTATCCAGAGTGAAACTGAACCATGTCAGTCTGGGAATTAACTATCTGAAATCACAGAACCACTTCCAAGATAGTACATAGTTGATCTGATTCTACAGCTACAGTCCTTTGTTCTGGGGTTCTTCCACTATGTTATAAAATCCCATACATGGAATTCTTTTGGAATACAGCAAATTTCATGACCCTTACTGGTCCTGGGAAATTTTACTATATTGAGTTAACACAGATAGCTGTTTAACCACTAATGTTTAGCCAGATATCCATCTAATGTGCAAAAACCAGTTGGCAGTACAGTAACATACAGTGAGCACATACAGATGGCATACTTTACTACACATTTGTCATTTATGTTAAAAGTCCCGACTTAATTGGCTCATACAGATGATCAAGCTGCACTGACATCACAAAAATTTTTTGGGTTATTCTTTTGGGCTCAGAGAATTTATCCAGTGGTTCCACAAACCATTGGTTTGTTTAGAGTGTGACAGTGACAAACTGGGATAGTGAGGAACTGATCTGCAGCTGAGAGCCCAAAACGGGTTTGAATGGGATTGCTCAAGAAAGGGGGAAGATGCTGTTTGGGAGTTAAGCCATTTTTCATAAGGCAGGAACCTACACTGAAAGTGTAATTGGGAACTGCTGCATTTCATATTTAGTGATCAATATAGTTGTGGTCTATTTACAATCCAAAATCCTTGCCTCATGTTTTAATGGAATATGCAGACAAAGACTTTTTCGTGCGCATATAAGAGGCATGCAGGTCTTTAAACTATGATCCAGTAAGGCAGATCTTCATAAAAAGTAAACATGGATTCATCAGTGTGGTTTTTCATATTGGTTTGCTTTTACATTATTTGCCAGATTCAGAAACATGCAGTACAAGCTTGTTTTCAAAATATCTGGCCTAAGAACTGTAGTTAATGAACAAAATGTATCACTGAATGTTGCAGGGTTCAGTCAATTGAATTTACTTCCCTCTTCCCAAAAGGAAATTGATTCTCCGGTAGAATAGTTTGACCATACATTGCTCCTTCCTGACATATCCTATGGTAATTTCATCATGTTGATAACTTTTGTCACCAGTTTCTGGCTCATGCATAGCACTTGCTTGTACATTTATTGTATTGACTTCCTCCAAATACTTGGGGTAAAATATCTGTAAGTCATTCAAATCTTGCTATGATATGGAGCAGGAGATAAAGAAGACACTGTGCAGTCGTATTATGCCCATGTATGCCGCCACAGTATCTTTGTGATCTGCTTCCCCTATACTAACTGCCATTTGGCAATTCACTGTTTCCATGAATGTCTTGTTGACCATACAGCATTTATTTTATTAAGATTGAATCAAAGCTGCTTACAACTGGCAAAAGTGTTTAAGATACTGTGCCTGTTAACCAGCAGGCCAGGGTTTGAGACCTGGGTCACCACAATATGAGGATCTCCTGCTACAGGCAGGGGGTTGGATTAGATTATCCAATCTAGTTGGGTCCCTTCCAATTCTATGATTCTATACAATAAGAATAAAGTGCTACCACTAAAGCTGTTTAGGACTGGCCTTAAATCAGTTATTACTGACCAGAATTACTGAATCAGAATTATTTACTTATGTTCATCTCTCCTCCCCATCCCTGCACATAGGAATGTCATATGTGGTCAACACAGATAGTTAGTCAACATAGGTCAACATAGATAGTTAGCCAACAGGGTTAACTATCCTTTTTAGACTGCTATTTTTAGGCTTACTTCCTTCCATCCACCTTTCTGTCTTGGTCTCTCTGTCTGTCTCTCTCTAGATGCATTGAGCTAGGCAAACTCTATCTCTTTCTCCCCTATTATGAAATCCTTTAATAATTACCTTCCTTTATATTTATATGATATTATCTCATATCATAATTATGAGAGTTAACAGAGGTCTCCCAAAACATGCAGTGTAACCAGCTGTGCCAGTATGACCAACCATTCCAGTCTTTGAAAAGGAAGCTTAAGGTGGCTCAGAATTCAAAACATAACACACTGTATATATTTGAATGTAATAATATGATTTACTATGAAAAACGTGAAACTTTTTGAGTAAAAATTTCTCACAATTTTTATGGATCAAAAGTTTGAAAGTTCAAATTGCAACCAAGGCACTTTTTCCCCAAGAGAGAAATGCAGTGCATTGCAAAATATTAGATCTTTAAATGGCCATAAGGTATCTTTGGGAAAGGGTCACTGCATGTGAGCGCCTGCAACCATAGAAATGTCACAGACTTGCTGAGGCAGCAACAGAACAGCAGTGTATAATGTTCTGTCAGTGAGGAATGATAAGCAAAGTAATCAATAGTCAAGTGATTTGTGAAAAGTTGTTGATATTAGAGTTCGGTTGGCATCACTAAATAGCAGCCATAGGAAAAAACAGTTTGGGTAGGTATTCTAGATGTGTACAGTATTCTAGTACAGTGGCGCCTCACGGAAAGAATGCTTCATGTAAAGTATGTTTCACGTAACAAACAAAAATTTCTCTAGGATTCTGCTTCACGTAAAGAACACACTTCACATAAAGAAAACATTCGTTGGCAGTTGGGGCAGATGTGCTGGCCGCCAGCCTGTTTAAAAAGTATCAAGGCTGCCCAGCGGACCTGCCCATAGTGAAAGCAACACTTCCATGCTGTTCCTCCTGTGGCTGGAGGGAGAGAAGAGCAGTGGAGAAGAGGGAAGCAGCTCAGGGCTAGCCAGAAGGGAGCAGGGGAGAGAGAGGCTCAGGATGGAGAGAAGGAGAAAGTGGGGAGACACTTTGAAGATGTTTTGGATTGCAGCCTCCTAACCATGTCTACCTAGAAGTAAGCCCCATTGTGTTAAATGGGTCTTACTCCCAGGAAAGAGTCTTTAGGACTGCAGCCTAAGTAGACTTCATAAGATCATGCACATTGAATGCATGTTTTGAATTCAATCCCAGTGTTCTGTCATCATTTTTACATCCAGTTAATATTTTTATATGAATATTTTTGGGGTTGTGGAACCAATCGTTCCCGTTATTTCCCATTATTTCCTATGGGAAAGTTCCCGTTATTTCCTATGGGAAAAACTGCTTCACATAAAGAATGTTTCACATAAAGAAAATGCCTCCGGAAAGAATTAAATTTGTTACGTGAGGCGCCACTGTACTTTGTTTCATATAACTCTGAGATTATTGTACTGTTAGATTTATTCTATGTTGATGTACCATATTCCAGAATATTGTATTAGGACCCAATCCAATTTGGACCTAGTGTCAGTGCTCTCACTGGGTGTCATAAATGGGCCATAAAGCGAGGTTACAGTACCTTGGGAATAGGGAATACCAGTGCTACTCAATGCCAAGCCCAGCCTGGCAGGAACAGCTGGCCAGCCCTCCTGCAGCACCAGCCAGAGGTTTTTGAGGCAGGAAGGCTTTTGAGGCAGGAAGATGCAGGGAGTGGGGGCCGGAGGGTGAGAACTTGCCCTCCCTTCTCTCTCCCTTTGCTTCAGAGTCCTTACCTGCCACCAGCAGCCTAATGCCCATGCCGTGGTCCCAGTACCACTTATTGCCACCTCCAGCTTCTCCCGAGCTACTCCCAGGCAGGCACTGTGTACAGACAGACAGATGGGTGGCGTTACCCTGTCTTCTCCTGCTCTGTTCATGCAGCCCTGGAGAGAAGCTGGCAGTGGGGTGGCTGAAGACAGGGGAATGCTGCCCACTCGCTTACCACAGTGCCTGTCTTTCCTGCACCCCCACTGAACAGCATCAGCACACTACTGAGGGTGGACGCATGTGGACATTGCTGGGAGCTCCAGCTCAAGGGCACTGGCCTCATCCCCTTCTCCCAGTAAGACCCACCTGCCTCCCTGCCCCTCGCAGTGCTGCCCTTCACTTCTCCACCTAAGAACAGGTCTGTTATGGTCAGTGGGGCTGCTGCTCACTCCCAGGCAAGGTTTGGAGCCTCCGCCCCACATTTACCTGTGGGTGCCATTGACTTTTATGGGCTTGTTTCTGAGTAGGCATGAAGATCAAGTAGGCATGCAGTTCCAGGAGAGTCTAAGGCTGTAACCACACCACACTTTCCTGGGAGTAAGCCAGCCAGGCATAGGAGTATCCCCTCCCCCTGCTTCTCTCCAGGGATGCACAACTTCAGTGTGAAGGCAGCCTAGGGAAGGCAGCCTAGGCAGGGGAATTCAACCCACCCATGTGTGATAATTGCACTCCCCAGGGTTGCCCAGAACCATTCCCCTGGGTTATGATTTTAGCCGAGTCATGGCCTTGAACCTGGGAATGCCCCAGGAAATCCAGGGGAATGGTAACCCTACGTATGTAGCTATAATTGGTTTGTCAATATCTGGTGGAGCTGCTGGGTTTAGGATTTGAATGCCCATTGATTTACTTTGATCTTGTTGTGTTGAAGCTTTCCTGTTTGATGATGTCACTTCCTACCATAATATCACTTTTAGTACTTCTCGAAGGACTTGGCAGACTGTCAATCTAAAAAGAAGGTCCCTGTGTTTAAAAGTCTGAGAACCACTGGCATAAAGGAAGGTTGAAGCTCCGAAGCCGAAATACTTAAGAATAAATTCAGTACTGTTTTAGCAGAGTTATGTTCTCCTTCAATGCAAATGTGCATAAAAAGTTCATGCTGTGAAAGTCTTGTTTGTATTTCTCCCCAAAGCATTGGAAAAGCATATGACAGATACTGAAAGAACTGTGATGTTAATGGGTAAGAAACACACGAGTTTGTCTGTTGTATAATGCAATTTTCTTTTTGTGTACTTTGACGTATTTTTATTGTGTTTGTAGCAAGCATTTTGTGTTTTAAAAAAGTCCATATTCATTTTTGTCTGGATTTATTATTTCAATTTTGAAAAAAATCATTTATCATTTCAATCCCCACTTTATATAATCATCCCCACTTTCTATAATGTTTATTATACAACTCCTATACTTGTTTTGGTGTTATCTCTAGCTCCAATCATAATGCAAAACAATTCTGACTTCAAGATGGGAAAAACATCATGGTGCACTGATATGCTTTAAAAATTCATCCGAACAATGACATCTGTAAATTGGACAGCCGGTAAGGCCATATTTGTAAAATGAAAAGTTTGTTTCCTCTCCTTTCTTCTGATCATAATCTTATTCTGATTTTTTTAAGTCAGAAACTCCATCTCAAGTCTGTCCAGGTGTAGCCAATGTGAAGTAGATGCAATTCCATGTGGAAATATGTCATTAGGCACATGATGATTGCTTTTTAGTTAGTAATACAATTCAAAGTAGTCCACTGGACTGGAATATTGTGGGTAGCAAATGTTGTAGTCATAATCAGCCCTCTGGGATATCAAATTTATTGAAACCTTCTTTCTCTGTCTGGTAAATTACTGCAAACATGTAATGAAAACAGGCATATTTTGAACAGTGATAAAGACTGGTCCAGTCACATAGGATTATTTTAAGATGCATATCAATAAGACATTGACAATCAGAGTCTTTGGTGGGATAAATTTTTAGTACACAGAGCTACATAATGAAAGATGCTGAACTTTGCTACCTGCTACTTGTGAGTGAAGGGCTTCAGCCCAGTGGCAGAACCTTTCATGAAGAAGTTTATAGGTTTAATCCCTATTGTCTCTAATTAGGAGATACCCAGTGAGATACCCTTATCTGAAACTCTGAAGTCCATCTAAAGATGGATGGAGCAATGTCCTGACTTCTAGGACAGATTGATGTGCTTCAAAAGCCCAACGATACTAGAATACAATATCAGAAAATGGTCACCTTCTCCATCCGGTGTTGCTACAAGATTCTGCTAAATAGACAAAGGGTGCAATCCTAACAAACCTAACTCACATAGCATATCTTTCTGTGGTAGTGTGGGGTGGTCAGTGTCAGCCTGTGCAGTGGCCTAACTCCACAAAGAGTACTGCAGAAGTTCCTTGCGGCACTTTTGTGACACCCCCCAGCTCAGCACAGGACTTTTACTGGAGTTTACATCAGCCTAACTGGAGCTTAGGATTGCAGCCAAAGGTGCTCTATCCCAATGGATTGTTTTGCCAACTGGATTGTTTGCCAACTGAGGAACAAATTATGTAGGGATTTGTAGAAAAAGGTGTCCATATTATCCTCCTTGGGAGAACGTGCACAACTGTAGTGACTTCTGCTTGCTCCGATGGGAGTTTACTGCAGTGCACATTAAGACTTGAGGTGTACTTTGAATTGGCAGTGAGGTTGATGAGAGGCAACCAGGAACATGTTAATCATAAGGACAAGAAGCTCCCCGGATTGTGGCATTGTTTGTAGATCTGAATAGGATGTTAGTGCATGGTGTGACCAGTAGTGACATTTACCAGAGGCTTATCTGAACCAGAAAGGGATGGTAATGTCAAGTAAACCAAAATTTTATCTTTACCAGAGACTTATGGACCTTGTGAGTCTTGCCAGGGTAACATACCCCAAAATCCAGAGTAACTACAGGAGCATGTAAGAGACTTTATGTGTACCCATGGTAACAGCACCACCTGGTGAAAACCTATGGGAAATTCATATTGGAATCCAGAGTAAGTTGTTCTTACCCCAGAGCAAGGACTCCCTGTAGTTACTCTGGATTTTGCCCATAGGCTGCAATCCAGAGCAAATTCAGCCTGCTCTGACCTAACTGCACTCTCCTAACTATTCTGTATCCAGAGCAGAAAGTTATGCTGAATCCAGAGAGTCAGGAAGCCTGGGCTGCCCTAACTGCTCCAGAGCATGCTAAGTAATTGACACAAGGGGAAGACTTGCTTCTGAGGAGACACCCCTCAGATCACACTGAACAAGGAACAGCTGTGGTGCCTACAGTGGTGACATGACTCTGCACATCACCTGGTGCGGAAGTCTGTGCGTCATCCCTGGGATGCGCGCCCCTCCCCCACCTGGATTGCACAGTCACCAAAGTTGGCGCCTGCGTAGTTGTTTCTGAAGCCAACTGGCTTCAGAAAGAGTACTGCGCAGGCACCATCTCTGACACCTGCACAGTACTTTTCTGAAGCCTTTTGGCTTCGGGGGAGAC
Organism: Cryptoblepharus egeriae; assembly: GCA_030015325.1. Taxonomy (NCBI): domain Eukaryota; kingdom Metazoa; phylum Chordata; class Lepidosauria; order Squamata; family Scincidae; genus Cryptoblepharus; species Cryptoblepharus egeriae. The sequence goes on along the minus strand of JAREYC010000004.1, from coordinate 36,934,867 downwards.
TGTGCAGGCGTCAGAGTTGGTGCCTGTGCAGTACTCTTTCTGAAGCCATTCGGCTGCCGCTCCGCCTCCTGAGTGAGGCCGAATGGCTGTGCAGAGGCGCGGACTTTCTCTGCTCTAAGGAAGTCTCCTCTGAAGCTGTTTGGCATGCTCAGTGTGTTTCTGCGCAGTGCACCTCAGATGGCCGTTCAGGCCAGCTCCTCAGACAAGTGTCAGCTTCTGGCTGATTCTCTGCCTTGGAGCAGGCCTGAATGGGGGTTCTGACGCCCGGGGCCTGCCAAAGGACAGTCAAACTCCTTCGGCACATCACCCCATATGGAGCGCATCCCCAATGCAGCCCACACCAGCCGCACCAGTCTGGTGACGCCACTGGGTGCCTGCCTTCTAAGGAGTCCCTGATGAGATGCCAGTACATTCTACAGTGAATACAAGGGGCTTCTTGGAGTGGCCTGCTGTATCCTGAGGTTTGTGGGCAGCCGTAGGTTGTTCCATATCCTGAGGTTGAGAGGAAGGGGTTGCAGCTAGGCTGGCCAAGAACTCAGATTTTTGGTCAGCACTGCCATTCTTACTTGGGCCTTATCATGGACCCCTATGGGTCTACTCATTACTATACCTGCTCCTGAGGTGGTATAACTCTGAGGGCTGGAAGAGGGCATTTCTGCCTTGGAAACAGGCTTTGGATACAGAGTAACTGCTCTGCCCTAGGCAATGCTAAACATGCCTTCAACTTGCCTCTCCTGAGCTGCTTAGGCTGCCCCAATTAGGGCAGAGCAGGTCCACCTCTCTTAGGGCACCCTATCTTGCCTTGCCTAAGCCTCCTTCAGAGTAACTGGGCTGGAGCATCTTGCAGTTGCTCCAACCTAGTGTTAGATAGGGCAACCTAAGGGCTCTTATGTGGATAGATTAGTTGCTCTGGATTGGGCTGTTAGACTGTGATCCTAACCTCACTTGTGACTAACCCCCAAATCCAGAGTAACTACGGGAGCACGTAAGAGACTTTACGTGCACACATAATTACTGCACCACCTAGAGAAAACCTATGGGAAATTCATATTGGAATCCAGAGTAAGTTGTTCTTACACTGGAGCAAGGACTCCCTGTAGTTACTCTGGATTTTTCTCTAAGTCTCATTGACTTAATGGGGCTTACATCTGGGTAGACGGGGATAGAATTGCGATCATAATCTCTGAGTGTACCCCATGACCTGTAGATACAATCACATATGTGTTGGATGACAAATGCCCTGCAAATGTCAGTGCAGCAGTTAATTATGGTAACTTTCTGAGCCACATTATTGTTACATATTGTTCAGTCTTTAATAGGAATATTAAGGAGTCAGTTACTAGGAGCCAAGAAAATGTTTTCTAGCAGATTCATTGTTGTTATAATCCTAATCAGTTTCGATCATGCAGCTTAAGTCTATCAAATTTAGGGAGAAGATTCTTAGTTCTCTCAAACATGGTGCAATATGTTTTTTGTTTGCTTTCAGCAGAGTTTGAGCTTAGTAAGGTATATTGGAAGAGTTTACTGCATCTGCCTGATGAGCCACAGGGGCTTGAAGGAGTTTGAACACTCAGCAGGGCTAGTATTAACACTCCAGAGAGGCTAAGCTTAGAGTAAAGCTTCATTGCAACAATTGCTTCAAGGCTTTCGTTCAAGTTATCTTCAACATTTTCCAGTGGAAGGAGGAAAGCAAGTTACCTCTACAGAGAAGTATAGAACAGTGTCAGTTTTTTTTTTGCTTTGATTTCAAAGCACCTATGGAAACAAAGGAAAGTTTTTCCTGCAGCCTATTTGTAACTTTAGATTTTTACAGTTATTATTTTAAGGCCTTGGTATTAATACAACATTTTCACATGGAAACCTCATGTTGGGGAACAAACTCTGGAAGAGTGTAAAGGGAGTGAAGCAACCTAATTTTGAACAGGAGTTGGGAAATTAATTAAAGGAAAATGAAAGATATTACATTTAACTTTACAAGAAAAAAAGTAATAGAGCTAAAATTAGTTGCAGATTTTAGCAAATTTTAGTACAGGATATTTAGTTGTTTGGAGTCCACCGTCTGTGCTGAAAGTGAAAAATAAAACTTTGATGATGGTTAAATACACGGAATCCAGGAGATGGGAAAGTTAAGGAATTCAGGGGACTTAAGGTATGGAATGGACTAAGAATTAGAAACTTGGAGAATAATGCAAGGCAAAAAGGAAACAGAAGACCTTGCAAGAGAATAGAGCAAGAAGGATTGGAGAATAGGTTCTGAATGTTCATAACACTTAAGGCAAGGAAGGCTATACAGTAGCGCCTCACGTAAATTTAATTTGTTAAATTGAAACGTTCATGTTTGTTACATGAAACGTTCTTTATGTGAAGTGGATTTTCCCATAGGAAATAATGGAAACTCAGATGGTTGGTTCCACAACCCCCAAAATATAGGTAGACATGGTTAGGAGGCTGCAATCCAAGACACTTTCCAGGTGTCTCCCCACTTTCTCCTTCTTTTCATTCTGAGCCTCTCTCTCCCCTGCTCCCTTTTGGCTAGCCCTGAGCTGCTTCCCTTGTCTCCACTGCTGTTCTCTCCCTCTGCCCAGTGGATGCCCGGCCACATGAGGAACAGCGCAGAAGTCTTGCTTTCACTATACGCAGGAGCACTAGGCAGCCCTGATGCTTTTTAAAAGGGCTGCCGATCAGCATGTCTGCCCCAACTGCCAACGAGTTTGTTACGTGAAGCACAGTTTGTTACGTGAAGCAGAATCCTAGAGAAATTTTTGTTTGTTATGTGGAACATACTTTACGTGAGGTGTTTGTTATGTGAAGGTGTCACTTTGCAGTGCTTCCCAATCTCTTACAAGGGAGTTGGGAAGCCTGTAAATATGTATGGGGAAGGGGTTATGGAAGCAACATGATTTCTAGGCTTGAAAAAAGATATGCTCTATTAGCTAATCAGCAATATGTTGTTGATTAGTGTTTAGCTCCTTTTAAAAATATATAACTCAAAAGAAAAAAGCATTCTATATTTAAAGATGAAATTCTAACCAATTTAGGCTGACTTAGGGCGCAATCCAGAGTAACTACAGGGAGTCCTTGCTCCGGTGTAAGAACAATTTACTCTGGATTGCAATATGAATATCCCATAGGTTTTCACTAGGTGGTACAGTAACTACGGGTGCACGTAATGTCTCTTACGTGCTCCCGTAGTTACTCTGGATTATAGGGTTAACTCACCTAGCATATCATCATCATCAGATGGTGTGGGGAGGTCGGCTGGCCTGTCTTCCCCTTTCTCCACTGTACACTGGCCTATCTTCCCCAGGGTGGGGCAGAAGTAACTTATGGCATTTTTGTGACACCCCAATGTCAGAATAGAACTTATGTCAGGGCTTATTTTGGCCTAAATGGAAGTTAGGATTGCAGCCTGAGGCATATGTGAAGATTCTTTCCAAAATAACACAATTACTTAACCAAGGAATGAACTGTTTGGTCAAAGAATGTTTTCAGTATGCCTGTTAATTGCTGTGGTGTGGAAAAGAATTTGTTCTAAGACGGAAAGTATATCCTGACAGATTTTAATGATCTGCTCCAAGATAATGAAAAAAATAATAAAGAAGCATTCTGCTTAATATCTCAAAGCTCTGAACAGGTTGAACAAGTTTGAAAGAAAAATTACTGTGCAGTTTGTTATTAGGAATAAATTTTCACATCATAGATGCCTAGCATTGCTTCTCTGCCTTGTGTTAATGTACTTCAATAAGGTATATTGATTATTCTGAAATTCTTATTCTATCCAAACACAACTGGAACTGCGTCATAGTTGCATCCAGAGGGTGTTCCGGGTGAACTGGTAGGCATTAGAATACGGATGTCAAATTAGTTTCATACAGAAGGCTGAAGTTAGCATTCATGGTACCTGCAGAGGGATGGAAGTGATATTATCATGCAGCAAGTATACTGCATGATGTGCCCCTTATCTGGCTCCCTGCAAACATTGCTCCATCTTGCAAGTGCTGCTGTCCAGTGCCTGAATGATTTGTATTTTCGGCAGTAGGCACAGACATCTGGTGACAGGTCATGCGTTTTTGTGTGAATTTTATGCTATGCTGCTGGATGTTGCCATATGATTAAATAAACACAGGAAGTGCTATCATTAGCAGATGATGGCCAGAAATAACATTTTGTGTTCTCATAGAAACTCATTAGCTGCAAATGACAAGAGAAAACATGCAAATCTTGTCCACATTTCAAGAGTATGAGAGAGGCCAATTAATAATAGAACTGGAAGAACCCAGTTAGAATGGGGCCAGAAAATTGCTTCTTGGTGCAGCATAATTTTAGAGAGCAAAGTTTTTTTAATATAATTAAATGTGCACACCTATCTCACTGCTATTTTTTCCTTCATATTTTCTCTTTTCATTGTCCCTAACACTCATAAATAATGGTAAATATAAAAGATAGATTTCCTATTGAAGTCCATGTCTAAATTTCTGTTCTTTTAAAGGGAATAAAACAAACAAGGTCAGGAATTTATTTCCATTTGGTTTTGTTCAGAACAGACCTTGTAAGCAAAGAGATGTATTGTAGGAATTCATCAAATTAATCAACTCATCTGCCCCTTTTGCCTACAATGCCACAGTAACTTTGTGTTAAGATTTCAGAATGATCAACAGGTACTTTCAATAGAGGCAAATCCTAACCCCCAATCAGGCCGGCCTAAACCCTTGCACAAACCCCATGGAGGAGACACAAAAGTGCTGTAAGGCACTTCTGCACCACTCCTGGGTAGGGTTAGGCACTGGCATATACATATGTTTGCCTCCCTACATCACCACAGGAATGGGAAGACCGATGAGTTGTGCCAGCGTAGATTAGAATAGTACCTGTGTCACTAAGCATTTTCTTTCTGCACATTTCCTATGTGTGTTATTTTTCATATTGAAAATAAAATTGGACCATAGTAGTTATTTGTTTGCCCAATATTTTGAAAATCATTTTCATAACATAATTGTGCTATTATAGAACACAGATTGGACTAGTACAACATGCAAGGGAGCCTAAAGAAATTAGTATAACTATTCTAAGAACTCTGTGTGTGGAAGCATAAATGGGATATATAGCACATATCAAAAATTGATGATCTGCATTGTCTTCAGGTGATGAGGGAAAATGTGGCTCAATACCCATGTTAACTTTGTACACATAACAATATGTGATATACTGGTGGAGACTATATTTTGCTTATTAACAGAACATTTCCTATTTAGGCCATCAACTTGTCTATATTCTCCATGTCTTCAAGTGATACCATCCATATTTATGTACAAGTTCCATTCAGTTTATTGTAGTCACAATGTATATATAATTTATAATCTATATTACTTAATTTTTAACATGAGTGCAAAGGTCAGAAAAGATTTATATAACAGTATACCTATACAGATTAACTGTTATGGCTATTCTCTCTCTCTCTCTCTCACTCATTCACTCACACACACACGCACAAAATGCCAGCTTTACATATAAGCTAAACAAGCTTTAGCTTAGGACTCCACTCTCTTGCCCCCCCCCCCAAATTAAAGGAATAAACAACAATTACTTTGATAAAATACATATTTTGTTGTGCGCAAATGGCTTTAGATACCTATTAGGTTGATAAATTACCATATAGCATATATTCAACACAAAAAACAGAGACAATTTATTGTTGACAAAGGACAGGTAGACATATAAAAGGCCCCATTACCTTCAAAAGCTTAGGGCCTCATCAAACCTAAATCTGACCCTACACACACACACACAAACACACACACACACACACACACACACAGAGAGAGAGAGAGAGAGAGAGAGAGAGAGAGAGAGAGAGAGAATTTGTAATTTTAAATTAATACTGCTCTCTAGTGGGGAATGTTCTCAATGCAGAAGATACATTGATGCTGGAAACAGAAATCTAAATGGGAAGTTTTGGTATGCAAGCATTGCTCTATTACTGGAGATAACTAAAGAGTTTGCTCTTAGTACCATTGTTTTTGTGAGCCTTACATTTCTTTAACAATATTCTTTTGACAGAACATATCCGTTAATGTTTCTTCATCCTGATCTGACATGGAATTCTTGCTATCTTCTAGGATATGTATACTGTTAGAAAAAAGAATGAAGAATTTGGGATAAAATCTGAGTTTTGCTTTCTTTCTGCCTTTTTGTATATGGGATAAATTTGAACAATAGAAAAGTGGATTTTTTCCCCACGGTTTACTGCAAAGATTTTTTTTTCTTGTAAGTGTGAAAATAGTCAAGTTGTTCTGCTCTTGTTAAAACTTCAGCAGAGTTTGTAGAGGATCATGTTTTCTGCAATTCACCCTGGGCATGTTAAGGAGGTTCCCAAGTCAAGGTGTGCATTCACTTCCTTTAAATTAATACACTTCATTAAATTAATACATTTCATTAAAACATTAAATACACCATTTTCTTGTCATCTTTTAAAGCAAGTAGCTGGTGGGAGGTCTGATCCAGATTGGGAACAGAGTGCTTGAGTAGGAGCATTCCTCTCCCATTTTGCTTATACCATCTATACTAAAACTGCTAATTTCTCTAGAAGGGAAGCTGCTTGTTGCTCCCATAACAACTTTCCTTCATATACTTTTGTGGGAATAGCAACCACTTTCTTTTGGAAAATGGTGCAGGGAAGTGGAGTAAACCCAGATCAGTGGGTCTTATCTGATTGATGCCTTGGACAGTTATGTGGTTAATTTGAAATTTGGAGACAATCTGTTATGCTCCATCTGTGTGGTATGGTCAGTTGGCAAGGATAGCAGTGCTTTCAGTGGGGACCTATTGCATTTGATATACCTAGAACACGTAGGACACATTGGTATGGTGAACAGGCCATATTCCAAGACTATTGGATCTTATTGTAACATACATAGTAGCTGCCTAGGGCAGCGATGTCCCACTGATTTCATACAGTTATGGCCAAGGTAATGGTCAAACTGGAAGGGGTGAAAGGAGTACAACATGTTTTCATCCCTAAACATTATATTAAAGAATCACTAACTCATTAATGCCCACCCAAACCTACAGACCTAAAAGCATGAAATTTGGGGAGCTTATTCTTTTTATGATGTAGGCACCCAGTAAGAACTGATTTTTAGAAATTTATCCCCTACGAGGGTGAAAAGGGGTTTAACATGTTTTCATACCTATTCTTAACATTGAAGACTGACTGATAACACACTCAGCCCCAACTTCTGGACCTAGAAGCATGAAATTTGGGGAGCATATGCCTTCTGTGATGTTAGGACCCACTAAGAACCAATTTAGTGCCTGGTGGTGCTCGGTGGTGCCTAGTACCCAGTGCTCAGTAGGGATGCTTTGTGTTGCCCAGTGATATCTGTCTCTGCCCAGTAGTGCTCACTGTGTGCCTAGTAGGAGTACCCAATGATGCCCAGTTATGCCCACTGCCTGGTGGTTCCCGTTGCCTGCGGGTGCCCAAGAAAGATCCCTGGAGCCTTGTGGTGCCTGCTCCCCATTGGTGCCCACTGCCCACTTGTAGCTGCATCATGGAGCTAGGTGTTGCTGCTAGGTATCCAGGGGGTTGGTATGTTTATCCCCTGGCAGCAAGGGTGTATAGCAGTGTGGGAGAGCCCAGGAATGCAACCAGTCCCAGAAGAAAAAGCCACAAAGCAGCAGTTTCTTCCAAATAACAGGCTTGTATTGAAAAGCGGCAGCCAAAAGAATGTTAGCAAAGTCCATACATCAAGGTTACAGAGATCATATCAAAGTTCCAAAGCTAGTTCAAATCCAATACACAAACTGACAACACCTCCCCTTGAATTCCACAAACTACCCACAACACCAATGGCATAGTACATCCTCCTAAGTACATCTCAGCAGGAAGGTAGACTAATCAGCTGGAAGGTGATTCAGCATCTCCTGATTCTGATTAGACTCCCTTGGGTGCCCACAAAGGTGTTCACCATCAGCCATTAAAACTGAGAGATTTGCCATCTATAATCACAGCTCAGACTTCAGGGCCTTTTGGTTCACATTATCCAGGTCCAAAAATCCAGGCCTTAGGCCAAGGCCTAGGTGCCCGGTAGAGATGCCTGGTGCCTGCAGCTGCATGCTGCTTGCTCCCTGGTATCCTCCGGTGCCTGTCAATTCCCAGTAGTGCCCAGTGGTGCCCAAAAGTGTCTGCCCAGCCTTAACAAATATTCTTGAAATTTTATTCCCACAAGAACGGGTAAATTCCACTAGTATAATTATACAAAAGGACCATGAATGCAACTGTCAGGTTTTGAAAAGTTGTAGTCCTGGATGTTTACGAGTAGCATCGATGCATCACTAATTGTTTCTCTTGTTGTTTTTTCCTCCTTATCTTTACTTAGAAACTATGAAGAAACCCTGGAGCCCCAATTCATCCCAAGACAACATTCCATATACGGCAGATTTCACTTGTTTGCATGAAAGTGAGATAGAATCATCACTTGATGACAGCGAGGAAAAGAAAGAAAGGGAGAAGAAACAGACCTGTTTTACGCTGTGCAGTGTGTGCAACATTCAGTTGAATTCTGCTGCACAGGCACAAATTCACTATAATGGGAAATCGCACCAGAAAAGATTAAAACAGCTCAGTAATGAAAATCTTAAAAATGATCATGGTAAGTGTCCTTTCTTATTTGTCTTCCAGTTCGTTTGTGAAAGTTTAAAAGGAATTATTTTAAAATAAAAGGTATTATTTTAAAGTATTTGTGTCTCTCTTCTGTATGGTTTTGGTTTATCTTTTTGTCTCTGTTCAGTCAGGTTTTTTAATAGTGATTTTTGAATGCTTTGTATATTATTTAGATTTTAAAAGAGTAATGCATAGCATTTTTAAAACAATTGAGAGATTGTTACTGGAAGATAGTAAATATGTGCCTTTTTCAAGCAAAACAAATTATGGATCAAATGATTATGCTATTAAATATTAATTAGAAAGAGTTAGGAGTCATTTTACCATATGTGCTTTTTCTGACAGCTACGGTTTCTTTCTGATAGCAACTGGCAAAAGCTAAATGTGCTTTTGTAACTTTCAAGCCAAATTATTACTGTGTCATCTCGGTGGATTTGCCCTTGAATCTTTGACTAGAGCAAAATGCTGAAGTTTGCCTTTTGGCAGGAAGTAAACGCAGGCTTGATTGAAGCTGAATTGATACCCCATCCTGCCTTCTCTTTTGGTTTGTGTGCATATTCAGCATGTACTTCTATTGTCACTTTCTGTGCCGCCTTTTCCACCTTCTGCTTCTTCATAATTGACTATGCATTGAGTTCCTAGGATATCTCTGTTTGATCTGCTTGATCTGTGTAGAAACAATGGAGAAGGATGAGGAAGGAAGCCACTAACAGCAGTGGGCAATCCTTTTGCTCTTGCCCACTTATACCATACTTTGGTATATGCTACCTTGATAAAGCAGTAAAGTATGAATAAAGAATATTAAGAAGGGTATTGGAAGAGTAGGGTATTAGTCACCCTCCCATATAACACTGGCCAGCTCAGGATGCAGCCTAGGTTTCCCAGGCCATACCCACTCTGTTTCAGGTCCTATTGCCTTTCTGAAATATCTGAAATATGAAATATCCTGAAATATCCCATATCATCATCTCCCACCCTCTCTAGGATGATATCCTAGACCCTGGATGGTACCTTAGGGAGTATCCTAGATAATGAACTTTACTGCCTTGGTCTGCTATGGCTCCAGGAATTGGCAGTGATAACTGTTCTTCTGCTGATACCTTCAGTTTGAGAAACACTGTTTTAATGCGTTCTAATCTAATTTGATCTTATATGGTTTTTCTTTATACTAATGTATATTGGGACATAACTGAATTTTATGTAAAACAGAAGTTAAAATAACTTGTGTTTCATCAAATACTGTACAGAGATATCTATAAAAGATACAACATCTGTTTCGTGAGTCTTGCAAGTGGTCAAAGATTGCATTCCATTTGCTGTAATGTTAAAAGAGGTCATAGTATGCTATTCTTCACTTCACCCTGAGAGTGGCACTAATAGTATTTCTGAGGGGGAAAGAGAAGTCCAACTGCACTTGAGGCTTTTGCTTCTTAAATTGTTCCAGGGTAGTGTGAACTTCATTGTAATTTTGGGCACAATCCAGAGTAACTACGGGAGCACGTAAGAGACATTATGTGCACCCTAGTTACTGCACCACCTAATGAAAACCTATGGGAAATTCATATTGCAATCCAGAGTACTTTGTTCTTACTCCAGGGCAAGGACTGCCCGTAGTTACTCTGGATTTCACCCTTTGACTCACTGATTGACTCCATATTTAACTTTTTCACATTGACTTCATCTTGACTGCCCTTTTAATATGCACTTTCCTCATGCTCGATAATGCTAGTAGCTCTCTCATCTTGTTGGTTTTTAATATCAAGAACATGTTGAGATCCTATTGCAAAGTCATCCCTCCTGCAGCTGTCTGACCCTGTTTATGAATCCCCATTTACCTATCATTCAGGTTCTTTTGCCTCTGTTGTTAGCCTCTTCTACTTACTCTCAGTCATTGTCCAGTAATAATACTTTGTAACCGATTTAAACCAGGCTCACATCTTTTTGATAATTTATTACTGATTTGGGTTTTCATACTGTGCTTATTAATTACCTGCTTCTCAAAGCAGACTGACAGAAAGACCAAAAGAGATTACTTCAGAAAAAATACTTTGAGGGTTCCAGCTTAAACTGCTTTAAAGGCATAGCATTCTTGATAATCACTGTAGCTTCACTGAAAAATGCTGTACTGTCTTGCTGTTTGGTGAATTGTAAAATTCATGAAATTAAAGATTTAAAACATTCTTAAAGAGTCCCAAAGAGACTGCTTGCTTTCCTGTTAAAATACTAAAAATTAAGACTGTAGATTTGTTGGAGTAAATTGAGCGCGATAATGAACTATTTTATTTAATTAGCCTGCCGTGGGTGATGATTATGTGACTAGGGAATTTGCTGACTGATTTTTCTGTCTCCTCCATGGTTTAATAACTGGCATGACTCCTGCTCTAGGGTCCTGTTTTGCAGCTTTAAAAAAAAACTTTGAAGCAAATTCACTGGTTTCAATAAGCATATTTTCTTTGTTGTGTATAAGTTGCAAGAAGTAATACATTAGTAATCTCATATATTAGTTATATAGAATTCTGAGGAGGCATGCATAGGATGGTGTTGCTAGTGACTCCTCAAGTCATACATTTCTTCCCCAGAAGAAAAATGGGCCTTTGTATGTAATTGATTATATATTATTTAACTCTTACTGTACCAATTTGCAAAGAAAGTGTTGAATAAAACATCTTCCATATTTATGGAAGATAGAATAATCTGAATGTTGAATTGTGTTAGAATTGTGTGTCAGCCTGTTGGCCTGATATTATATTACTTCTTGACTTGAAATATAATGGTCTGTACTGAATAAGGTATAGGGAACATATTTCCTGAAACTCATGAGGACAGCCAGCACACAGAATCCTAGAAGTCCCCGATGGCCTAGGGAAGATTTACACAGGACTGATGTGAGCATAAATTGTTTGCTTTCCATAAGAAATCTCTGCACACGATACTTAGAACAATGGTAATTGACAGTGTTCTGAAAACCCTTGATAGGCTTAAAATATTACATGTGAATTACTTTTTAAAAAAATAGGAGGTATAGTATTTCCCTCTGTTTTATTTAGCCTTTATTTCCTACTTTTTTGATGTCAATGAACCTTGATATGCACAGAAGACTAGGTTATACTTGAGAAAGCCAATGAAAAGATATTTCAAGTGCCTAGTATGTTACAGGATATATTACACTGACATACAGAGCTGGCATTTAAAGACTTATTACTCATAAATATAGTATCTGGAGAATAGTTTTAAGCTTGTAAAGTTTTATGGATGTCACATATTACGTTTACATAATTTGGAAAAAAAAACTTAAAGCAGTAAAGTTTAAGATCGAAAGAACTGTTAAATAGGTCAGTCTGATCCAGTGTAAATAAATGGAGAATTAGAAAGCTATGAATCTTGCTATATTAACATCAATATAATATTAAAATAAAATAGCTTTTGGAAGAGTAGTCTTCCATGATTTTGCAAATGAACAAGTGAAGCAATTATTCATTTTCATTCTGCCCATTCAGTTGTGTAATATGATAAACTTTAAAAGCTACATTAAACACTAGTGAAATGTCCAGCATTGCAGGAGTAAAATACCCCCACAGACATCATCCCCCATTGGGCAACAAACCTCATTGCGCATTACCCTCCCATGCGCACCAATCCCCACATGCGCACCAACCCCTCCATGCACAATATCCCCCAATGTGCACCATCTAACCAAGTGCAACATCCGCCATGTTCACCATCCCCCCTGTGCACCTTGCCACTCAGTGCATCAGCTGGATATCGATCAATTAGTCTTAAATGTTAAGTATAGGACAAAAACACGTTACACCCCTTTTCAGCCCTTTAAGGTTTAAATGTCTCAGTTCTTGGTGGGTGTTGATGTCACATAAGGAACACCTTCACCAAGTTTCACACTTCTCAATCCAGCAGTTTAGGCGGGGTGTTGATGAGTCAGTGAATAAGTCAGTGAGTGAGTGAGTCAGTGAGTCAGTCAGTGACTTTTCAGTTATATATATTTAGATTATTGCTTCTTTGTAAAAAAAATACTCCATGAGTATATCAGCTCACTTATTGGTATTTATCCCTATGAAATGCCTGGTGCATATGAACCAATCTTCCCCTTCCTCCACCCAATCACAGGAATAGTTCTTTGATGTGAGAGACAGCATTATAGCTACCCGAATGGCCTGCTGGAAGTGCTTGGAACTGCATGCTGCCAGTCTACCATGGGCAAGACTGGAGTGGCCCCATGCGTGGCATCAGACTGCCTTTGGAATGTCAACAAGGCAGTGGACTTTCCCAGTACAGGTGTGTGGGGAGTGAGATGGGGGCAAGGATCTGGCACTTGTGCCCCATGGCAGTCTGGGATGCTTGGATTTGCCCCACCAAAATAGGTAGTGCAGATTGGACCCATTGGAGCTGCTGCTGTAAAGAGAACAGTTTCCTATTTCCTCAGTTTGGCACAATAGCAGCGCCAAACTTATCCCGGGTGGAGTGTAGACATGCTAGCTTGCCTATTCCAGTGCACATTAGGATTGAGTTGCCTGTTTTTTTTTCTTTTTATGTATGTATATTTGTTTTAATAATGTTTGTTTATTAACGTTACTGTAAGTGAAACAATTATATCTTTTAAAAATGCTGTTTGGCCCACTATATGAAATGAGTTTACCACCCCTGACTTACTAGATAATCACAGATAATCAAATCCTAATAAGCAGGACAGGGAGTATTTATGGCGGTGGTTTTCTGAGTTTTGGGATTTATGTGTAACACCTAGAAATTTATCTATCTTTCCTCTTCCACCATGTTGCTAATGAGACATGTTTGTATTGCAGTGTTTGAGTCACAACATCCTGTTCATCACCTATCACATACCATAGCTGATGCTGTATTTTGTTTACAGGTAGGGTGTTTCAGAAGTGTAAGGATCTAGAAACTGGAGAAGAGAAGCACACAGAGGATTATATAAGGCGACTATATAGCAACTAGCACATATGCTAGTTATACTTGGAAGTACAGGGAACTTTGGTGGAACTTTCCTGGAACTTTGTTGATAACTTGCATTATTTCCCTGGAGCTCCTGGTGCTGTTTATGGTCAGAAGATGTGAGGAGAGGAAGGCAGTAGATATCAAAGGCTACCTGATGGTATTTCAAATAAAAAGAGAGGATATGGCAGGCACTACATCTGACTAGAGTTTGAAGGATGTTGGAGGGGTGACAAGAGAGACAAAAATATTTGAGACCGGCTAGGTTATGGAGACAGTTGGTCTGTATTCTAAGGAAGTATTCTAACTCTTATGCAAATTGTGTGCTGCTGTTACTCTGCAATGCAAATTGTGTGTTGATGCCAGGGAATGTATGAAACAGGGGCTCTGTAACTTATGGAAACATTCAGATTCATGCCCTATCCACATACTACAAAAATAAAACAAATCGTTTTTAATTTTATAATCTGCAATGGGTGCCAGTCTAACAATTATATTTCTGTCAGCTTTCCTACTTGGCTACTGCATTGCTTACTCATGAACATATTTTAAAATGTCTGCTGGTATGTTGGCAGCCTAAGAATGTAAATGTAGCCTTGATAGATTCACTGCTGCACAGGATAAAGGAAAAAAATCTGACAACTGAGTTCTTTCTATAAATAACAGAGAATTTGGCAGTATTGATAGATAATGAAGGGCTTTTGAAGGACTTGTTGCTGTCTGTATCAAATAAGGCATATAATCTCTCTATGGAAGAAAAGGAAGAAAAACAAATAGAAAATCTTGTGTTTACAGACTTTGCCAAAATGCTTGTATGTTCTATGACATTATATTGAAATATTTAAATTTTCTGCTGTTTCTGCAAAACATTGCTCTCCTTTTGAACTGTTCTATCCCAATAGTTGGCAATAATAGTGTTCTACATGCACTTTGTGCACTACCATTCTGATAAACATTATTCTGAAATATTCATATGGATGAACTCTGGATTTTAAAATCTCTTCCAAAATACTTTTAAAAGAGTCTCTATTTATATCTCAAAAGGATATTTGTATCCTTCACTGGGTATGACTTCCCTAAGATTTGAACCATGGTTCTAAAGTGTCAAGCAATTTCAAACTTGAGTATTAAACTTTTGCTTTGAAATGAACCAAAACTTTATCAAAGCCTTTATTGCTTTGGTTAATCAGAGCATTTAATGATAAGTTCTCCCTTATTCTTATTCAGTGTTTTTGCCTCCCACTTGGGTGGCAATCCTAAAGTATACTTAGGCCAGCCTACTCCTGCTTCTCAGCTTCAGGATATGGCACAACTACAACAGTATCTTAGGATATGGCAGAACTCCCACAGCCCAGTGAGCATGCTGCTCACCCTCCTAGCCCTATGGATTTGGGATTTGACCTAACAGCTCAGTATGTGGCCTATGCTAGGCTACCTTAGCTGGGCCATTCTCTCTGGCCTAAGTCAGGATTGCTCCCTTGTTCTCTTAATAAATAGAAAATACATGAAACTTTTGAGAAAATGTGTATTAAAAAATTCATTTAGGGCACAATCTTAACCAATTTCCCAGTTTCAGGTTAAAGACAATGCAACTCCAAGGTAAGGAAACAAACATTGCCTTACTTTGAGGAGGCTTCTGTGACTGCACCAATTGCAGTATACAGTGTATACTCCACTGGCCCTGCTATTCCAGCCCTAAAAAAATTGGTTAGGATTGTGCCATTATGATGGGATTCCCACACTAACTTTTCATTCACTGAATAAAGCCATTTTTTCTGTTTAGATATTTCTCTCTAACAAAGTGAGCTTATACAAAAATAAACACAGGAGCACTTCCTCAGATTTACAAGTTTCACGTTATTATTGACATAAGTCATTTAATTTATGTGGTCCAAAAACCCAAAGAAGTTTAACCAAAACTCTTAATTAGGTGAAAAATGTAACAAATCACAGTGTTATTTCAATGTTATATTCAAAGCTTTTCTTGGAAGGTATTTTTACTGGAATACTTACAAATGAAATGGTAAGTCAATGATATATACTAGCCTTCCAAGTATAAATTTGAAGAAAAAACAAGTGAAGCCACTGAAAATTAATTTGCTAGCTTAAACACATACTCAGACCTAAACCTGCTTTTACTTCATAGATCTAGTAATGTGGAGAAAAACAATTTCAGCTTTGAAATTATACTGTTTTATATAGGCCTTTGTGTTTGTGTGTTTGAAGGTGGGAAAAAGGCCCTTAGGCTGCAATCTTAACCCCCAGTTTTGCCAGCGTTAGCCTCAGCACGAGTCCCATGCTGGCTTGTGATTGTTACAAAAGTGCCATAAGACACTTGCATCACTCCTCGGGGAGGTCATAATCCAGTGCACAGTCATGCATGTGCCTCCCTGCATCAACACAGGAGTGAGAAGACTGATGAGTTGTGCCAGCCTAGGTTAGGTTTGTATCCTAAATCTTCTGGAATGTGCTAGCAAGCTAGCAAGTGTACAATTTACCGACTTAGTTGGAGCAACAGCTCTTGTGTGCAAACAAGCAGCTGTTGAACAGCTGTTACGCAAATGCCCTATTGACTGGATTAGATACAGATTTTATAACCTCCTTGTAAACAGTTATCCTTAAGGTGATAACTTTTTCTGTATGCTTCCTCTACAATTATAAGTGGTGATTATTATGAGGAAGGGGGAAAATGATGGCATGGTAGGGATGGGTTTATTATTGCTGTGTTTTTGCATTTTAAAATTCTGCCTGATTACCCTGGCAGATTCTGCCTTGTGTACCCTTGTGTACCCTGCCTTGTGTACCCTGATTAGTTTATGAGGTAAGAAAGTAGGAAAAATCAATGTGGAGACAGTTGCCTGAGCAGTAATTTGTATGAAAAGATCTAGCCAAGAATGAGTCAGCAGTGTGATGTAGCGGAAAAGAAGATGAATGCAATTCTCAGCTGCATCAACAGAAGTATAACATCTAGATCAGGAGTATCCAAACGTCTTGCCAGGAGAGCCATATTATCTCTCTAACATTGTGTCGGGGGCTAGAAAAATGATTTACATTTCAGGTTTGAATAAATTTACTTATAAGAGTGCATTATAAGACAGATATGGAAGATTATAAGGCTTGACTGCAGGCCAGATGGAGGGATCTTGCTGCGGGCCACATTGAGGCTTGCCATGGGCCACATCTGGTTCAGATCAGGGGTCGGGATGATCAGGGGTGTCCAAACCCCAGCCTGGGGCCAGATAAAACCCATGGCCAGATCCCTCCATCTGGGCTGTAGGCTAGCCTTTAATCCTTCAGAAGCATTGGGAGCTTTGCTTCCCATGCCTCCGGAAGGTATTGTGAGGGCTTGGGAGACTGTATGTCTATGTGTAGGAAGGTGCTTATGAAATGATTTGAAGATCACCCCCTGTCTGTGTATAAGAAAGTGTTTATGAATTGATTTCAATTCATTCATATAAGTTCCTTCTCTTATATATTCATTTATGTAAATTATTTTCCAGCCCCCAACACAGAATCAGAAAGATGATGAGGTCCAACCCAACAAAGGAACTCTGGATACCCCTGTTCTAGGTCATGAGAAGTAATGGTACCACTGCGGTCCTCTTTAGTCCAACACCACCTGGAATATTGTGTCCAGTTCTGGGCCCAAGGTTAAGAGGGATATTGAAAAATGGAGTGGGTCCAAATGAGAGCAGTTGACATGGTGAGTGAGTTGGAGACATGTCCAATAATGAATGGTTGAAGGAACTGGCAATTTTTTTTTGAAGAAGGAGCATGCAAGAGGTGTCATAAATATCAGTAAATATATGAGGGGCTTTCATGTGAACAATAGAGCAGAAATGTTTGTGGTTGCTCTGGAGGATGGAACCAGGACAAATGGGTTAAAATTACAAGAAGGAAGATGTTGATTAAATATTAGCCAGAACTTCATATTTAGCTGTGGAACAGTATATGTAGACTCTCCATTGTTGGAAGTCTTTAAAGCAGAGGTTGTATTGCCGTTGGTTTAGGATACTGTAGCTGTGGACATCCTGGATTGGCAGGGTAGGACATGATGATTTTGTAGTTCACTTCCAGCTCAAGGATTCTGTAATCTTTAAATGGAAAAATGGTGGAAGGAGCTCAGCTGATTTCTTTTTTCAGACTATTCCATTTCCCAATCCCAGCTACACATATGTCAATGCAGCTGCACTCACAATATCCTGCAAAGGGGTTTTAGCCAGTGATGGGATTCAAAGAAATTAACAACCGGTTCTATGCCCATCTGGCACCCACTTTTAATTGGCTATTTTTAAACTTTATATGTCCTATCTCTCGTTAACAGCAGGTTCTATAGAGTAGGTGCGAACCTGCTGGAGCCCACCACTGGTTTTAGCTGTGAAGGCCTCCTTGACATAAAGGACATTTGTTTTATTTACCCAGGATTAGCCCTCATCATCTTGTTGGTGCAAATCCAAGGGGACCAGGGAAGTGGATCAAGATTTGGAAAGGGGATAGGATATTGGTGCCACAAGTATTGCACCTTTCTCAGACCTAAATCATAATTTCCTCGCCAGTCTGCGTACCCTGCTTTCTCCTGTTGTCCTCACTGTTTACCAGTGCTGCTTCTCTTTCTGCTGGTGTGCAGACAAGGCCTCTTGCCACTTGGTGCCCAGGCAACTTACCATGGTGGCCAGCTGAGTCACTCTTTGCAACAGCCATAAAATACCCTGTACTCCCGGCATGTGAGTGCCACAGCATAATACCCCATTGGGATTGGACCATCAAACATTTTGGAAAAGATACACTATACTTAAAATCCCACAGAGGCCCTATAAATAAATGAGCGTCACCCAAAGTCACATGGCACACCTACAAATCATTCATGGTGCAACAATTGTTTCTCATAGAATTATCCTGTTTTGTATAGCAAACATGTGATATTCTTGTTGTAATGCATGAAACATTGGTATTCAAAGTGGGGGTTCGGACTCCCTTGTGGGGTACAACCTTGGGTCCCAGACATCACAAGAGGTTGGAACCCACCATCTTGGAATTTGGCATTGGGCTTTCCTGGGAGTAAGTCACATTAAATACAATGAAACTTCAGAGTAGGCATGGAGGAGCTCTGGCATCACAGTGATGTCACATCCCACTAAGTTTGACAGGGAGTCCTAGACAGCTTTTTAAGTTTGAAAGGGAGTCCCAGGCTGAAATACTAGTGGTACTTAAATACCTGAAAGATAATTGGTTTCCAGTACCAGCAGATACTATTTAGAGTTTTCACAACCTCATTTTAGTGGGTTACATTTTAGAATACGTGGATCAATAGCTTTTCCCCATTTAAATTATATTAAGAGGCAATTTGAAAGTTTAATCAAAGGTGTCAGCAATTGTTGATCATTATACATAGTAAATTAGATCATGGGCTTCGAAGTGTCAATTGAATCCTGAATGAAATAAAGGAAATAAAGCGAATCAAGAATTTTCAAAGCTCTGTAAGCAAGTTTGCAAGTGGGATATTGATCTATTTGCCTTTGTGCTTCTATGCTTGGCCAGTCAATTATTTACACATCACTGAGACACTAGGCTCCCTCTCAGTGAATGGATACTGTTGATTTTGAGTTCCTTGGTACTTTGCTTGAGGCATTGTGGAACTAATAAGTAATTTACTGTTTGGAAAATCTTGCCAAATCAGTTAACAGGCCTGTTTTCTAAATGGCAGTTTTTAAAGTGGTGCCCTTAGCAGCAAAAATTATGTAGCCTTTTTTGCATGCTGTTATAAAAATCCAGTCTCATGCACTTTACAACATTATTAGAAGTAATTCTGAAATATTTAAATTGGTTTTTTAAATGTTGTGAACGATTTTGTAATAATAGATCCTGAGACATCTATTTTCTTATATGTTTGGTGCTGGATTCACATCTCAGATTTTTCTGGGATTTTAATCACTTTTGATGAACAGAACAAACTACTGTATATATTCATTTTCTTATAGCTATAACAATCTATTGTTTGCTGAAAAATTCTGTTATTGGACTCTTGAGTTCCGAAGTAAATGAAACAAAATATTTAATGGTCATTGGTACTTTAATTACTTCTATAAGAGTTTAAAATGTTCCACATTCCAACTGTAGAAGTTTTAAGGATATATTTATCCTTGGTATATAAATAAGAGTAATTTTGATATGTATCCTTTTCACAAAGAAAAGGATACAAAGAGGGAGGAAAAACAAAATGCATGGTGTTGACATTTAAGCTTAAACTGGACAAGTTATGTTATAAGGAAGGTGAATTTCTATATTACTGTTCCTTGACTTTCTCTCTGGGTATTTGCTATTACATTTGCTTTTTGGGAGAATGGAATGCAGACTTTATACTGTTGACACTGCACTGGGAAACTAGAGTTTTAAGTGATTCTTTTCAATAATATATCATTATGATAATCATTTATCTCATTTATCTACATCTAACTTTGAAGACATGAGGGGAAGGGAAATTTGTGTGTTTTTTTTTTCTTTTGAGCAGTTCCTTAGTGGTTCTAAATGTTTGAAGGGAACAAATATACTAGTTTGTATATCTCATCATAGTCACAATGAAGGTTGGCAAACAACACAAAAAGATGCATATTGCACATTAACATTTCACTTTATCATCTAACCTCAGTTACATTCCATGGGGATTTACAGATACAATATATTAAATTACCAACTGTACCAGATTGAAATGAGAGACAACTCTATCTGCTCTTTGACAGGTGGCATGCTTAACTGTTCTGTTTTATAGTCCTATCATTTTGAAGGATCAAAACAAGTTCGTTAGTCTGAAACTTGGTACTCTGCTGTCCCATATCATGAAAGACAGTCTGATTTCTTCCTCCATTCTGTCTTGATGTGCTTTACTAGCACATTAAAAGAATAAACATCCTTGGGGCTATTGGGAAATGATGTTTTCCCTAAAGTCTGTGATACTACATTAGAGGTCACATATAACTTCATAAGATGCCAGTTGTATGAAACTTTTGCCGGATTGGTCCAGACAATCTTAATCATATCACCAAAACTTCTGCCATAAAAGGAATTTTACTGGCATGGTGTGTAGCCCAGTCCAATACTTCCCAATGCCCAGGGTTGCAGCAGTGCTGAAATCATCATCTCTGCATCCAGCTGGGCTGGGAAGATACTATTGCGTGGGTGCTGATTTGAGGAGACCATGTTGTGTCCTCTGAGCTAGGAGAGCAGGAAATGGTACCAGGGAAGTCACCTCTGCCCTGACTTTCATCTCTGCTTCCCTGAGCTTGCCTCTGGATGGCAGTCTTTAGTCCCCTGCCCCTTGCTGGCTCAGCACAGATTTGCTCTAGGTCAGCACATGCCCCGAGCCAGTGCTGAGCATTGCAACATATTTTATGGCATTTTTGCAACACTGCAAATTCTAAACCCAGTTAGGCTGGCCTAAGCCCTGGCACAAGTCCTGTGCTGACTTGGAGGTGTCACAAAAGTATTGTTAAGCACTTATTGCCACTCTTGAAGGTGAGTTAGGCCAGTGCACAGACATGCGCAATGCCTCTCTACATCACCACAGAAATGGGAAGACCAATGAGTTGTGCCAGCTTAGGTTAGGATTGCATCTGAGTGCCAGCCCTGAGCTGGTGTAGGCTACTCTGGATTGGGTCCTGAGTTTGTCTAAACTACATGACCAACTCCTAGACAAGAAAACATCCTTAGAGGGGAGAAAAGATGCCTTCCAGTTCCTCATCAGTTCTTTTAGTTCAGTGATTTTCAAGCTTTTTCATCTTACGGCACACTAACAAGGCACACCATCAGTTGTTTTTACCATTGACAAGGCACACCAAGCCATTCAAATCCCCTAATTTTCCTATTAATTAATGTCCAGCTCCAAATTTCCACGGCACAGCTGAGGACTAGCCATGGCTCACCAGTGTGCCATGGCCAGGGTGACCATATAGAATGGAGGACAGAGTGCCTCTACCTTTAACAATGGCAAAGAAGAGGGCATGTAGGCAGGTGTAGCTCAGTATAGAAGGATTTAAAAACAGCACCTGCCTAAATTCCCTCTTTTATACCATGGTTAAAGGTAAAGGCTGTCCTCTATTCCATATGGTCACCCTGGCCACGGCACACTGGTTGAAAATCATTGTTTTAGTTGCTCTCCCCAGGTGGATCTAATGCAACCTTGCAACCAATGGCAAGGTGACCATAATTCTTAACCACAAAAAGAGGACAAGGCATAGCCTACTATAAGTCATGTATTTGAAGTTATCTTGTGTTTCTAAAGAGACATAACATCCATAATGCCATCTGGTTCCTTGACTACAATAATTGTATGTTTGGGTATCTAACCTAATCATCAATTTTTGTTGTGCCTCGGGCAACATTTGGATCCATAATAAATTCACAAAACTGTTGATGTTGAGTTTTTAGGTCTCTTGTTTTTCTTATTAAATCAGCTATTTGCAGAGATTTCCAGATTTTTTCATACTCTGTATTGAGAAGCCCTCTAGGGCAATTGGTATATGATGTATTGCAGAACAAAAATAGCTTGAAAATTCAACCCTATGGCTTCTCTTTCTTGCTCAGTAGAGAAGCACTGTTGAACAACCTTGTCTGGTTTATTTTCATAGCATTTCCACATGTAGGTCAACTCAGGATGATATAAGGCTTAACATGAATTCTTTTCAGAGAGGCACAGTGGCATTAGGGTATCCTTTTATAATTTTGTTTAGCAGTCCAGTCCTTTTGGACTCAAGTGCTGGCAGAATGAGTGTTCCGCAAGTAAAGTAATGTGCTGCTGAGAAGGCTATGTGTGTCGGAGGATCCTTCTGGATGCCCTGAGGCAGGTATGTGCCAAGGCAGCTAGGAACAAATGTTCTCTTACCCAGTGAAAACCCCATTAATGTTACTTATTTTGGCATGGCTGTATCATGGGGGTTTGTGGGGGAAGAATATGTTTAGGCTGTTAGTTTTTAAATCACATGTGTGAAACATGAAGCTCAGACTGTTGACTACTTATGATTGTTGTAATGTATCATCTTTTTAAATTGATTATATCATTGTAATTGTTTTTATAATTTTTGCAGCTACTGTTTATTACAAATAAAAATGCTTGGACTGGGTGGACACTGAATTTTACTGGATAAATTCCCTTTCTTGGGGATCAGATCTTAGCTGTGCGGACACTGTGTGGACATTGAATTTTACTGGATAAATTCTCTTTCTTGAGGACCAGATCTTAGCTGGTACTCCACACTAGCAATGATGAAACATACTAGAGAGATTCTGTATGTTTTTTGTTTGTCTCACTCAAAAAACAATTCATTTGGAAATAAATGGCTATTACAGTTTCTGTGTACTGTTTCTGGTCTGGGTACCATGAAACAAAGCCATTAATCACAAGTCAGGTGTGAAGTCTCTCTAGGGGTTGAAAACAGCTGCTTTCTTTTAAGAGCTAGTTGCATACTCAGTTGTGCTAGCTGCAAGCACACATTTTAGACTAACCAATTTATTATGACCTCTTCCCCCCCCCCCCCAAAAAAAAAATACCTAACTTTGCAAGTATTTTAGATCAGTGCTTCTCAAACTCTTGAGCTCTGGGAACCACTTTAAAAAATGACCCACTGAGCCAAAAAATGGAGAAATAAATATTTTATTATAATAAAAATTAAGACCCACAACTTACCCCACTAGGTGCCCCCCAGTGGGGACACAGGTGTGCATATGGTCCCAGAACAGGTCCCAGACAGGGCAGCAAATGGTGCAGTATCCCCCAAGAACTGCCAGCCGCAGTCCCTCCTGCTAGGCAAACATGGTCTCTTACACCCCAGATGTGGTGGGACAGGAGCTTGTTGTGTGACGAACTCCTCTGCCAGGCTTGGTCTGAGGTCTCTCTTCACCCATTTTTCCTTCCTAAACATTTTCCTTCCCCCTTTTCCCTCAGGATCTGGGCAGGTGCGCGAGGCCAGCCCATGCTCCGGCAAGAAGCATCTCAACTCATAAGACTGTTACAAATGCAAAGGTTTTTCTGTGTACTGGGTGGAGTTGAATATTAATCAGGATCTTTAAGTATGTATTTATCTTATGGCCCAATCCTATTTGATTGCTGAGCTGACAGCACAGTAATGCCAGAATAATTAGTGTTGTTTCCTAAACCTATCTAGCATTGGGAAGAGGAGAAACACCTGTGTCAAGCAATGCTTGCACAGGTGTTCCCAGCAATCCCTCCATCCACGGAAATCCCAACATAGCTCATGGTCTATGGAATAGCATCCTGGCAATTGTGTGATGTTCTTTTGATGTCCAAGGAACCAGTCACTGCAGTCATACTGTGCCAATACCAGTGGCCAGGGAAGCACTGCCAAGGTGAACCAAGCAGGAGACAAGGAGAGGCTCAGGTCCAGTGAGTGGTCACCACTAGGCCAATGCTCTGCCCTTCTGGGGCAACATTTTGAGCTTTGCACTGGGCTACTTTATCATCAGCTACATCACTGCTTCCAGCTGTGTTTGGCAAGGAGGAGGTCAGTCAGGCAAGTGGGTAGAAAGTTTGCGGGAACCGGGAGGGGGGGAGGGCAAAAGGTTTTTGCTGCCAAACCCTCTCTATCTCTTCTGCTAGGAGTAACCAGTAATTGCTTACAAGAATCAACAATTTTTCCTTTCAATAGAGTTTTACACCCTGATTGTAATCCAATGGCATAATTAACAGTAGTGGTGTGATATTTTCTCAATGCCCTCTGATATGAGTTTAATAATAGAGAACACAGGTTCAATCTTAAAAAACCTGATACATTTCATAAGAAATTTGTTTACCATGAATAAATTGAAGGCTTCTGTATTGATATGAAGACAAGGTAAGAACTTCTGACAGCAATGAACAAAATAATTTATTTTGTTCATTCAATTCTAACCCTCTGTGTCTAATGTTTTAAACAATTCCTCCACTACTTTGCTTAGGCACCAAACAAAAAATGGTATTATAAGCACCTGTTTATGAATAATGTAATCCCAATGATGCTTAAACTGTTTGAAGCCAACTGAAGTCAATAGGACTCCAACCATGCAGAGGTCTTTCAGTTCATTCCTCGTACCAGCCAGGCTGTTCCTTGTAATGATTATGGTTTTTAGCAGTGGGATTATTGCTGGAATTTTACTTTGGAGATGGATTTATAGCATAGCATTTGCTCATGTATAGCCATTATATTTGCTTGTTTCTCTTTCCTACTAAAACAAGCTTAGTAGGTTATCATATTTGTCTTTAAAGAACCTTGTTGACAGGGTGACCATAAGACCAGAAAAACCCGGATTTGTCTGGATTTTTAGCCTCCTGTCCGGGTGTCCTACATTTTGGCTTCATTGTCCTACATTTTGGCTTCGTTTTGAAACTTCGCGATAGTGCATAGTACCCCATCATGCCATATGTCGTTGGATTCATATTGAAGAGCAGAATCCATTGCAAAAATGAAATTTGAGATACCTCCTTCCTATCAAAAGTTATGGTCAAAAAACAAAAAATAAAAACTATAAAAACAAAAATAAATACATTTTTTGGCAATTTTTTAAGCGGGTAGGAATTTTGGCCTTGGGGTTCAGGAATTTTGGGTTTGGCATCTGGTCACCCTGCTTGTTGATTTTCCTTAAGAGTTTCAAAAAGATTTGATATAATGCAGAAGGTTTTGGATTCAGCATAAATTTAATCCATGGCAACCATATGCCCTCTTTCTCTAGGACATGTCCTCTTTTTTAGCCTTGTCCTAGAAAAATTCTTCATTGTCCTCCTTTTCTTTGTGAGAAGGCAGCAACTTCTTGTATATATAATTCTTTTAATAAATACATTCATTAAATGTAAATACATATTAATATTATTAATAAATGTAATAAATTAGATGCAATAATTTTAAATTTAATAATATAGTGTTTAACCACATAAAAGCAATATATATGAATGGTTTATTTTTGTCATGTCCCACATATTTCTTAGGTGTCCCACATTTTGGGGGCCTATGAGCAATGGGGGCCCATTGTGTTCAGTGGGTCTTACTCATAGGAAAGTGCTTTTAGGATTGTAGCCTTGGTTCTCTTTTTTTCGATTGTGATATATGGTCATCATGCTTTAATCCATCTATTAGTTTTAGGTGCTAAACTGCAATCTTTCTTGGATACATCAATCTTTAGGTTAAAGATGAACTACAGGTATGATCAGATACTTAACCTAAATTCAACACTTGGGATTGTACCTTTATAATATTGATCATAAAGATAGTGCACCACGATTACTGGTACAGTAATTGCTTGAAAGGTCAAACAGTGTAATTGTATGCATGCCTGTTTCAAAATCTCATTTAAGTTCAGTATGACCTACTTCCAGGTAAGCAGGTATAGGACTGCAGTCTAAGAGCATTTGTTGACAGGAAATAAAACTTGTTTAGTCATGTGAAAAGCTTGAAAGTATACAAGATAAGCATTGTGAAAATTCACAATTGGTGATACCCTCAAAACAATGTTTAGACTGCAGTTTTAGACACATTTACCCATGAGTAGGTTTCACTGTATTCAGTGGAGTTTACTAAATTGATATGGTGGTCAATTAACTTTCTAATTTTTTAATAATTGACAAAGCATGCAGCACTGACAGAAGGGGTTTGTATTTCCCCCGTGGCTCAATTAAATGAAGTACCCCCCAGACTCCCACACTATACCTGCAGACTATCCACTCCACACCAATGTTCAATAGCAGTTTAAAATGGCTGTTTTAATATGATAAATATCAATTTCCGTTCAAAAAAGCTTTCTAAATTGGTGCTGACTTGTATTACAATTTCAGATTAAGGGCACTCTTTTTCTAATCTCATTTGAAGTGTTTCCCTTGAGGAATTGGCCCCTTAAGATCTGTAGCACTATTTCTGGGTAGGTTAAAATGTTTTTCCATTGATTTTTTTTTAATACTGCCATTTCTGGTCTCTTTTTTGTATCACTTTATTCTTTTTGTGCTGAGACTGGTAGAGATAAGACACAGTTCACAGATAATTGGCACAGTCCTAAGAAATTTTGGCTGTCCTAACTTACCTGGCCTATCTTTCCCTGATGGTGTGGGGAGGTCGGCATATGCCTGTGCATTGGCCTAACCCTCCTAGAGTAAGGCAGAACTATTTTATGGCACTTTTATGACACTCCCAGGTTAGCACTGGACTAGATTAGCTTAGACCAACCTAAGTGGACTTTAGGCTTGCAGCCAAAAACATATATCATGTTGGAGGATAAACAAGAAGCAGGAAGTTGAATTACTGGGTCCTGTAATAGTAAAATATGAAACAAGTTATTTATTACAAATGTAAATTTAAGTTTGTTGCATTAGGATTCATGTGGTTTGGATGAAATATTTTGCCTTTAACACAAAAGCTTATTTTCTGCAGCAGCTCAAGATGAATGAATGAGAGAATCTATGAAGAGGCAATCCTTCCATAGTGGGAAAGAAGGAAGACTTCAGATTTTTTTAAAAAGCAAATACAACAGTTTTAAAAATCTATTATCCAGTTATTCAGAAAGTTAGTTGAAAATGTTTTAATTGATCAATCTGACAAACTGATTGACTAAGGATGCAGTCAACTTCATAGGTCTCTTTTGCAGGCAAGATTCTCTCAGAGCAAAATCCAGAGAAACTATGGGGAGTCCTTGCTCCGGTGTAAGAACAACTTACTCTGGATTGCAATATGAATTTCCCTTAGGTTTTCACTAGGTGATGCAGTAACTCGGGTGCATGTAAAGTCTCTGACGTGCTCCCATAGTTACTCTGGATTTGGGGGTTAGTCAAGAACATGGACATTGCCTCAGAAACCATTGACCTTTAGTAACCTGAGTCTAAAATATGACAAAGTACTTTTTTAAAAAAGAGAATCTTTATAGCTACATTTCAACTGACAGATGAACTATATCTAATATTCTCATCTTGTGCTGGTGTGTCATAGCACTGCTAAACACATGCTGTTATCACTGTCTGAATTCCGACAAGAATGTCATGCAGAAGAAATTGTTCCCCAAAGCAGCAATTTTATTTCTTTTGATTTTGACTAAGGGCTATCTAATTTATATTTTTGTGTTGCCATCAAGATATTTTTTTTTTCCAGAACCAAGTGCGTGCCTTTTCCTTAACCTTGATTATTGTGCTGAATCAGAGATTTCTGTGCTGAAACAGTGGCTTCTGTTTCTATTTATTTTTGAATAACTTCTTGAGTTTGTAGTTTGAAGCGGAGCAATCACTGCAAGAAACAACGTAAAATCCTGTGGCAACCATCTCGGGATAGTATTCTGAATTGGTTAATTTTTTATTGTTCAGTGTTGTTATAAATACAAGTTGTTTGTATTTGTGGGGGCAAGCAGAACACTGCTTGCCAACTGGACAGCCAGAATGTTGGCAGGTTGGCAGTTTAAGACCAGAGTTCAAGACCCCAGAGTGTCGCAAGATGGAGTGAGCTCCTGTCTCTGGCCCAGCTCCTGCCTACCTAGTGGTTTGAAAGCATGCAAATGCAAGTAGATAAACAGGTACTATACTGGCGACAGGCCCCTGTGACAGGCCGGCCATGTATCCCCATGTTGTGTCAATCATGGATTGGATGAAATTCCAATCCACAACAAGCAGACACCATCACCACATGGTACAAATGCTGAAGAAGTTGGCTTATTTGTTATAAATACAAATTCTGTCCTTATCTATTGATATCTATATATGTGTCTCATATAACCTTAATTTTACAAATAAATGCTGTAAAAACCTTTTTCCTCAGGAGGTTTTATACACACTGGCACTGAGTATAGGATTGTGTGTGTATGTACAATCCTCTCCAACTTTCCACTACTGATGCAGCTGTCTGAGTATGCAGCTGTATGCCAATGAGTATGCCATTTTTGTGGTGGAGGGAGGCAATCTTGGAGGCTTCCTCAATGTAAAAGGATGTTTGTTCTCTTATCTTGGGGCTGTGTTGTGGTTGCTTCCACACTATAATTTAGATAGGATTGGGCATTGTGTGTGTGTACACTTAACATTTTACATACAATATACAAATGCATGATACAAATTTTGCTCTCTTGGTAATTTTAACAGTGTGAAGTGGTTGCATTTCTTTTCTGGTTATAAAAGTCTAATTTCAGGCACATTTACCAAAGAAAATTCCACCTTGTACATTTTGCTATTGATGTGAAGCACAGCAGTTGATTTTAATGGTGGGCCCATGTCTACAGAACACATTGTAAAAAAGGAACTGAGCAATAGTATGAACTGCTAAGGAATGCGGCTGAAAAATATAGATTGGGGCAGAATGCCAGAATGAACAACTTCACTCCGGTGAAAAATTCCATGGAGCTTTTAATGCCAACAAGAGGTTCGAATCATAGTCTAATAACTCCACTTCCCAATTGCACTGCCTGCAGCAAAGCATATTTTAATATTATTTGAGTTCTATGTTCACTGAAAGGAATTAAAATTACTAACTAGCAACTCTTATCCAGAAAGAGCTGATATCCTCAGGCAATGCCTAACAGAGCACTTGAGCACATAATTAACTATAAGTGGGTGAAGAGTATTGATTGGACAATGTTACTTCCAGGGCTGTATACTGGTTTCCATTCATTGCCTTAGTACTAAGAAAAATATTCTTAGCATTGAAGAGTGCATATGTTTTCGGACATAGTGGTTTCCTGGAATGTTTGTGCCATGAACACTTACATATTTGGGCATTAACATCTCTCTTAACAATGCTCATGTCTATTATCATTTGTAATACAAGATACAAGGAACCTTTATTGGCATAATAATGAAAATACTACATAAAATCCACATAATCCACAGGTGCCCCAATTACAGCATCATTGTTGCTCATTAATGCAATGCTTGACAATCATCCATAAAAGATACTGCTGCTTACTACATCATCTGCTTCTGTGGAAGTAACAAATTCAACTTTTCCTGGTCTTTCAATGCATCTTATACAGTTAGAAGTCTAGAAACACATGGGATATTGTTTCAACACCATGTCCACATTGGCAGTGCTTTTCAAGATATGGATACGGGGCATAGACCCTACAATCCAGAGTACCTACGGGAAGACGTAAGAGGCACTTACTCTGGATTGCTCTATGCATTTCCCATATATTTCCCATAGGTGGCACCATAACTACATCAGTGTAAAAGGTCCCATAGTTACTCTGGATTGTAGCCTAAGTCTCCCAGATATTAGGGCATATGGCATGGCATTACAGCTTGCTAAAGAGTTCTTGTGGTTTTTTAAGCATGGCAAAACAGACAGCCATTTGCCCTGTCTTAACTGGAAGGTGTAAATAAAATGACGAACAAGTTTTCTTCACATCCCATAGCAACTCCTGGAATTCTATATCTGAGGTTATCCTTTTGATCACCTGGAAGGCTTGTTTTTGACTAACAGTGCAATCCAGAGTTAGGGCAGTGAGGAGTGCCCTAAATAGGCTGCCCCAACTATTCTGAATCCAGAACAGAAAGTTATGCTGCATCCAGAGAGTTAGGAATCCTGGACTGCCCTACCTGCTCCAGAGCATGCTCAGTAGAGGCACCAGGGGAGGACTAGCTCCTGATGAGACCCCCTCAAAGGAACAGCTGTGTCACTTGATGAGATGCCAGTACAATCTACAGTGAATACAAGGGGCTTTTTGGAGTGGCCTGCTGTATCCCCAGGTTGGTGGACTGCCGTAGTTGTGCCATATCCTGAAGTTGAGAGGCAGGGGTTGCAGCTAGGCTGGCCAAGAACTCAGATTTTTGGTCAACACTGCCATTCTTACTCTGCCTTATTATGGACCCCTATGGGTCTACTCATTGTTATACTTGTTCCTGAGGCAGCATAACCAGTGGTGGGATTCAAATAAATTAACAACAGGTTCTATGTCCTAATAACCTAAATTAACAACAGGTTTTATGTCCCATTAGTAACCGGTTCTCAGAACCAGGCGCTCATTAGTAAAGGGTTCTATAGAACCTGTGAGAACCCCCTGAAGCCCACCACTGGGCATAACTGAGGAGCTGGAAGAGGGCATTTCTGCCTGGGAAACAGCGCTGGATCTATCATAACTGTTCTGTCCTATGCAAGGCTGAACATGCTCTCAACATGCCTCTCCTGAACTGTGTAGGCTGCCCCAGCTAGGGCAGCCCAGCTCCATCTGTCTTGGGGCAGCCTATGTTGCCTTAGGCTGCCCCAAGCCTTCTCTTGCATAACTGGACTGCCCCATCTTGGACTTGGACCACCCCAGTGATAGACAGGGCAGCCGAAATGCACTGCTGAATTGCAGCCTTAGTGAACCAATTACAGTATGTCAATATCTATTCTCCATTGTTTTGATTTATTGGCAAGAGGGACAGTCCCTATTGAAGGAATGGAATCTACTATAAGATGATGGGTCAAGCTGTCACTATCTGCCCTTATTGTTTGTGTAAGGTTCATGGCTCTTGGAGTGAAGCTGTAGATATTGACAAGGGAAATACAGTTCTGCAGCTTCTGTTCAGTGCCTGCTGCATGATTTCCAAAAGCCTCAGCCAAGCTACCTAAGCCTTGAAAAGATAGGACTTTTTGCTCCGCTGAGGTCATGAAAAAAACACTGCTGTTGGCTTCATGGACACTGGGTCCACCATGCCCAAACTTGTAAACCTTTGCAGCCTGTCTTGCTTCTGTTTCACTCTATAGTTGAGGAGAAATTTCTGGTGGATAATGTTTTTTTGTGGATTTAATATAAGCATACAGGATGCTGAAAGTACCAGCTTATTAATACAGAGCAATCAACTTTTTTTTAAAGCTTGTTAATGGCACCGCTGGCAGCTCCAAGCACTCTTATATTACATTGATGTGAATCTGGTTTCCTTCAGTGCTAAGCACTTTAATCAAGCCTTTGCTTTTGATGTGCCGTCACTACAATAATTGATTATTACTGTAGTGTATTAATGTAGTTTGATTAATCCTGCTGATTCACACTGATTCATCTATTAATATTCTAAATCCAAGTAACTCTTCACTCTCAAATGCCTAATCAGCTATTTCATGGATGTTTAGGGCATTAGCGTAAGACAGTAAGAGAGCTTTCTTTCCTTAGCAGAGTTCTTGTAATAACTACATGAAAGACAGAAGTCCAACAGGTAGATATTCCACTATTCACACTTTAGGAATAGATATGCTCTTGAACTTCTGCCTGCCACACATCTCTTATTGGAACTGAATACCTGCCAGGAAAAAAAAATATGACATTTTCTTCACAGTACAATAATTCATAGGTATGCTGAATTTGTGAAAATAGTGTTGACGTGTGGCATCTTTAACAAGATTCCTATGCAAGGTCCTATGAACATTTTCACTTACACAAAACTTCTCAGCCTGAGTATTGGGCTTTCAGTGGGATAAAAATGTTCCATAACCCCCTGTCTTGCATACCTTAACACTATCAAAAGCTTATGTAATGAGGGGCTGAAAGACTGAGCTGCTGCTCAAGAATTCACCCTTTACAGTGGTACTTTGGTTTATGAGCATAATTCATTCTGGAAGCATGCTAGTGATCCAAAATGGTTGTATTTTCCTGTAAGAAGTTTTCCCATAAGAAATAATGGAAACACAGACTATTTGTTCCACAACCCAAATATCTACATATAGGATGATTGAAAAGTAACCCCCTATATTGTAATTTATAAGTATTTTAAAATAGGGAGGTACTTTTCACTCACCTTGTATATAAAACTGAAAAGTCATTGACTGACTCATTCATCATCTCCCCGCCAAGACCGCTGGGTTTAGAAGTGTGAAATTTGGGGAGGGTGTTCCTTCCATGCTTAGAGCTACCCACTAAGAACCAGTTTTTGGAAATTCCAACTAGAAGGGGGTGAAAAGGGGTGCAACATGTTTTCCTCTCTATCCTTTAACATTGAGAATCCCTGACAGAGGGATGCTCTGCCCCAACCTAGAACCATGAAATTTGGGGAGGGGGTGTTCTTTCTGTGACATCCACATCCACCAAGATGCACATAGACCAAATGTTGTGCATGGGCCAGATGATGTGCAGGGGGGGGAGGGGTTGATACGCATGGGGAGTTTTTCAGGCTCCAGTAATTCTGGAAATTATATCTCCATATTATGTGCCACAAAAAGAAGCAGTAACTATCACCACCTGTGTATGAACAGAATGTAGACAGCAATTAGGATATCACCACCAGCTGTGTAATTGGAGGTCTATTGGTGGATGGACAGTTTGCTCCCCATTAAGATACTGCTGCCCAAGCCTACGTTGAAATGCTGCTGGACTGACCATTGATTCTGCTGACTATTGGACTGGATATATTGATGTTGCCTTGGATATTGATTTTGGACTCTGTTTGACTTGTATGTATATGATCTTGGACTGTGTACTTGACTTTGGCTTTGCTCTACCCTTCTCCTGTGTGATTTCAGCTTGCTCACCTCACTACTGTTCATTACTTAGGCAGTGCATGCTCTATTGTGCCAGTGTTGGTACTCAACCTGCCTGGCAGGGTTGATGTGTGTGGGGGTTGTTGCACATGGGTATAATGTGCATGGGGAATGTTGCACATAAGGGGTTGATGCACATGGGGGTTATTGTGCATGGGGTGTTGATTCTCATGGGCAGATGATGCACATGGGGTGATGTACATGGGGTTGTTGTACAAGGGGGGTGATGCGCATGGGTTGTTATATCCAATGGGGGATGGCACACAGGGGTATTTTATGCCTGCAATGTGGGCACATTTTGCTAGTATTCATATAAAAAGGATTATAATACTGTCATATAATAGAAAATAATAAAAAATACAAAATATAAAGAAAAATAGAGCAAATTAACCTGCACTTAGGTCTCTCAGGCTGCAATCAAACCCCTTACATAGGAGTGAGCGCCACTGATTATAGTAGGGCTTATAGTAGGGCTTACTATAGAGTAGACATGCAAGGCTAGGCCTTAACATACTTTCCTAGGAGTGAGTACAATTGAACACAATGGAACTTACTTTGTGTAGACATCCTTAGGATTGCATTGTTAGTCTTCTTTCCATTGCTCCCCTTACATTGGAGTGAGTTCCATTGATTGTAATAGGTTTACTTCAGAGTAGACAAGCATAGGCTTGTCTCTCAGGAGATGTTGAAGTGCTGGCAGAGCACCGAAACTGGTCACTGAAATTTCTTGTTCATCAATACATTGCTTGTATATCAGGTTAAAATTTATTAAAAATGTTTGCTTGTCTTGCAAAACCCTCAATCCAAGTTACTCTCAATCCAAGTACTCACTTTTGAGTACTGTGTGAAGTTGTGCAACCACTCCCTTCCAGCCTCAGTAGCATTATGGGAATAATGATACCTTTACACTGTGATGATAGTTGTAAGGACAACATCAAGGTAATGCGTGTGAAGTACATTTAGCTCAAGGAAAGCACGGTAATCATGCTAAGTAAAGTATATTTTCCCCTGCCTGTTCTCTGCCTGGTTGATATCAACACCACCATTTTAGTTTGCTATTGCTTACAGGAAAGTGATCACAGCTAATGGGGATTATGTTCTTGGGATTATGATGGGAATCAGATTAGCTGCCCTGTGAGGTCTTGAATTCTGTTCAGAATGAAAGTAATGTTTCCTGTTGTGACTCTGAATTGGAAAAAACTTTTTGTCATTTTTGCAGGATTCCCTAAAAAATAACCCAAGGGGTGCTTTTTGCAGTTGATGAAGGCTTTTGCTAAATGTGTGCCCCTTCTTCACCATTCCATATTGTTTACCCTGGGGGAAAAACAACAGAACCAAGGGTGTGTGTGTGTGTGTGTGTGTGTGTGTGTGTGTGTGTGTGTGTGTGTGTATATATATATATATATATATATATATATATATATATATATATATATATATATATATATATAAAATGAACCTAGTATCAACAATTTTTCTTTCTTTGTTTTTCCATGTGTATCTGCCAGTTGTGGACAACGCTTCATGCATTGATAAAGCATGCTGTAATCCACAAAAGCTCAATACTTTATGTATTGATGCACAAACTGCGTCAATACATTTGTCAATCAAGCTTATCAAAACACACTTCATTGTTTTCATTGCTGAGGGCACAATCCAGAGTTAGGGCAGTGAGGAGTGCCCCAGGTGGGCTGCTCCAACTATTCTGAATTTAGAGCAGAAAGTTATGCTGGATCCAGAGAGTCAGGAAGCTTGGGCTGCCCTCGCTGCTCCAGAGCATGCAGTTGAGAGCAGGGATTGCAGCTAGGCTGCCCATGAACTCAGATTTTTATCATTCTTACTAGGGTTTTATCATCTCAGAAAGGGAAGTGAAGAAGAGAAGTATCTGCCTGAAATGAAGCTGTTTTAAATTTTGGGGAAAGACACTGATTCATTGCCTGCCTTGTTAGCATGGTAAACAATTGCCTTTGTGTAACTTGAAAATGTATATTCACGGAATTTCCTGGAATCAAACCTCAGAGATGCCAAGCTTCTACCTTTATCTTGTTTAGATTACAAATGCTGTTTAGTAGCATAAATTGCTCAGTGTTATAAATGCTTGAGGTTGAGAGAAAAGGTTAGCAACAAGAAGAAAGAAATATACTTTAAATATAAACAAAAACGGTGATGTATCAATTTTGTAATACCAGAGTACCCACCACTTCAAGGGTCAAACTGTCCTTGGACTTCATTCAGCTCAACACAGTGAGAAGCGTTTTATTTCACTGCCTTTTCAAAGCTTTTTGAAAATCTGGAAAAACAACAAAATCATTTTCAGAATACCCAGAAAAGGTAATTCCAATTTATGTCACCACTTAGCTCAACATGGTGTTTAACATGGCTTTTACATTTTTCTCTGAGTCACAAATAGGCATCTGAGCAAAAAGCAACACGATCAGGTCATTCGGTGTCCTCAATAGCTTAAAAAATATTATCTTTTCAATTTGTCTCTTGAGGCAAGGGAGTGCACATTTCATCATGATCAGTAATACAAGGTTAGGAGAATAAAACTTTGTTAAATGGTTTATTTCACATTGAATCAATGCGTGGCATAGTTTTGTTGGCATTGAAATATTAGATAGAATTGGATCCTAACAGCGAGCCCAATCCTAAGCAGCCTGCAGTACCAGGACTACCATATTGCTGAAATGGTTGCTGCTGTTTCTTGATCCTGTACAGGATCCTGTACTGAACTGTACAGTACCTTTGGAAACCTTCATGGCTGGTGTGAGGGAGATGAGAGAGATGAGGATGACTTTCACTATCACTGTCATAACATAATCACTGCTGTTCAATGGAATCTTTGTCTTTTTGTGCAACTTTGACATTCTCATGCTGCCTTACAGCATTGTAACATAGTTATGGCACACCTTCCACACTGCCACAAACAGATTCTACACACATACCTGGTTCAGGCTGCTCCTCCCAGATCCCTCCTATTGAGTTCTCGGGCCATGGAAGTTTGTTCCAAACTTTGCCAAGGGCTCCACTCCAGCTCAAGCTACTTTCCATTCTTCCCCTGTGAGTTTCCTGGCCATCGAAGCCTGGCCAACCTTCTTTGGAAGTGCTCTTCTTTCAAGACAGTGCTCTTAAATCAAGTCAAAATTTATGTGAAATTTTGCTCTTAATACAAATCTTAATTCAAGTTGCAATTAAATCAAGGTACCACTGTATGTGTAATCAGAGGCATAGTAACTAGGGGGTCACAGAGGTGCTGGTACTCACACAGATGTGCCAGTACTCAGTATCTGAAAAGACCCCTGGTCATAACTAAAAAAAAAGAGAACAAGGCTGCAATCTTAAAGACACTTTTCTGAGAGTAAAATCCATTGAACACAATGGAGCTTACTTTTGAGTAGACATGGTTAGGATTGTGCTCCAAGTCACCCACCAACCGAGGGATACCTAAGCAAAATGTAGGACATGACAAAATAAAAGCTGATTCTGTCATTGCTATTTCTCTAAAACAGCACAACATATTGAACAAACTATCTGAATGGTGATTAAGGCAGTTCCAGGTAACCACTGTCATTAGGACTTTATATATAGACACATAAATTAGATCATGTGCACATTAGCATGAGAAGGTCACAAGCATGCCTGACATTCACATTGCTTCATTTCACCCAGTTGCTATAATTAATACCTTTCGGCTTGCAATGATGAAGATATCAATGTAGTGTCATTTGAGGAGAGCTATACTTACCCTTTAGCCCCACTTGCTCATACAGGATATAAGTCAATAGTAGTGTCAAGTAATTTTAGTAGTCTGCTTGCTTTTCTTTTCTCTGTCTTCTGTTGATATAGTACACAATTTAGTTCATCCCAATTGCGAAGGTGCATCAAAGATTATGGTAAATTAAACAGTAGTTCTGTTTTCATATAGAAGTGGCAAAGAATCATGAGTTTTTAAATATGAGACAACCTGATGGATTGTCATGGGGGTGAAACAACATCTGGCTTGATTACAGCTTGAAGACACAGCTTTTGGCAGAGATATAGGCAAGTCTGGATGTTGGAAAAACATGCTGTGATGCTCTCAAGAATTGTTGCTGATATGTTGTTCTTACACCAGAGCAAGGACTCCCTGTAGTTACTCTGGATTTCTCTGTGCATTTCCTATAGGTTTACCATAGGTTGCACTGTAACTTATGTTGGTGTAAAAGGTCCCATAGTTACTCTGGAATGTAGCCTGACAGCACAATCCTAACCATGTCTACTCAAAAGTAAGTCCCATTGTGTTCAATGGGTCTTACTCCCAGGAAATTGTCTTTAGGATTGCAGCCTTAGGCTGCAATCCTAAAGACACTTTCCGGGGAGTAAGACCCATTGAACACAATGGGACTTACTTTTGAGTAGACATGGTTAGGATTGTGCTCTAAGTCTTCCAAAGAATGTTTATTAAAGTTTTGAAATATGTAAATAATGGCTGGGATCCCTCAGCAACCCTTGACTGAAGAACGGTACACTCCTTCTATCTGGGATGATCATCCTCTTCCACTGAGCGCACAGCTTCAGGAGGGACGCACATGGAGCGGTGAGGGAGGAAGGGGACAGCCGCCTAGCTAGCCAGATCAGCCGAATCAACCCTGGCGATCAATGGGGTGACAGATGTTGCAGCCAGATTGCCCTCACATCCTCCCTCGGTAACCCTTTCTGTCATGCCTGTGAAAGCAAATTCATATTTGTATGGATCCTGGCCAACACATTTAATTTAGTAAAGCTAGTAAGCAGTTTAAAAATTCACTCAATTCATTGATGAGATTTTTGAACAGCTGAATATTGCTGAATCATTGGATGGGGAAAACAAAGAAGTTTTATGCTGTAATGGCTCTGAAGGGAATATCTTGGAAGAACTTTAAAAGTTTAATGCTGTAACTGACTCTAAAAATATGAATGGGTGGGTAAGGGGAGGGATGTGCATTAGCTGTTCCACATGATTACTCAGATGCCAGAAATAAGTGGTTATACAGTGTGACCTACAATGTGGCATTAGGAATTTGATTGCCTACCTTATGTTTGTTCTTTAGATGGTTGGCAGATACTATTTATGGAACATGTGAAAGTTTTCTTATTGTACACATAAGCATGCCACTATGGTCTCAAAAAGCAATTATAAAGGGAGAGTAATTTTAAAGTGAACTATTATGTGAACCAGACACAATAGATAAACAACAATTGCTCACTAGTTTTTGCCTATGTTTTATTTGTTGAATGAATTTTTAAATCATGTCTTTTGACTCATATGCCTCTGTCCTTATATCAGCAGTTTTTTTACCTAAGAAAATTAGATTGATCAAACATTTTAATGGTGATATCTATACAAACGTAACTTAAGAATTATAAAAAGTGAGTTAAATCTCCATGAGTAGAATCAGTTGATTTTACATTTTGTTTGCTGTTTTTGACAGTTCTAAGATGGGATGAGATGGCTGATCAAGAGTATCATTGCTTTAAATTGTAATATCATTGAAAACTGACTGCTAATCAGATGACACACAACTCCCACTTATCTGGCACTCAAGTCCATTTATGAGTAATTACGTGAACTGCCCATAGATACATATCCTACAATCTAGAGTAACTATGGGAGCACGAAAGAGACATTTACGTCGATGTAGTTACAGCATCACCTAGTGAAAACCTATGGGAAATTCATATTGCAATCCAGAGTAAGTTCTTCTTACGTCATAGCAAGGACTCCCTGTAGTTACTCTGGATTGTGCCCATAGTTACAATTCTACAAGTAATATTAAGTGCTGCATTAGCAACAGTTTGGACAGTCCATGTCTACCTGTTACTGCAAGGGTAGAAGCAAATGCTAAATCAAAAGAATACAGAAGACCTGTGTATACTAAGCAATATACCGTAGTTATGAATTAGCACAAGTTATTTGTGACTGCCAGTCTGTTCTGTCATGATTGGATTAACCTTTCTGAAATTTACACCTTTTAGTAATCACCATTAAGATAATGTTTCCCATGCTGTTATGAAATCTTCTGGGCACCAAGACAAAGGCACATGCCTGGGTGAGGCTGCATTTCAAGTCCTAAGGGGTCAGTTCCCTTTAATTTTCGGTAGACTATGTGCACACAAAAGTAAATTAGCAGTGCAACTTTTGAAAGCTTAAATTTTTGTGTGCCACATAATGACAGTTGGAGTTACATACTTTTGACTACTTGTCAGAAAACAATATGTACATTTATTACAATTTGTACAATACAATATAATCTATGGAAGAAAATAATGAGTTTACATTGTCATTGCCTATGTTGTTGGCAGTTGTCATTGTCAAAATTTTGTCAAAATGACAGTTGTCACTGTCAAGAGGTGCCATAGTCAGGCGGTTGGCTTTGTGCACTTTGTAGAAACTTGTGTGTGCTAGTTGCGTTCCTGTGCACACATGTACAGCTTAAAGGAAACTGTGAAGGGGGTATCTGCCTGGTAGCACTGGTATCAGATTGTTCTGCAATAGTTCTTCTATGCTAAGTCAAAGGATACGATCTAATATTTAGCATTCCCATCATTCCCATATCTTCAACAGATATGAAAAGTCTGATACATCAACAAAGCACCAAAAGCATACACCATGCTTTGTAGAAAAGCACACACTATGCTTTATAGAGGCACAGGAATAGGGCAGAAATGTCCTTCCCCACAGGAATGGGGCGGAAATGTCTTGCTGTTCCATTTGGTGCACACTTCCACATGCTCTGGAGCAGCTAGGGCAGCCCAGGCTTCCTGACTGTCTGGATCCAGCATAACTCTAGTTAGCATGTTACTCCCTGGAGTTCCAGGCATGCACATTGAGGACCGGCAAGCAGAGATGGCTCTTTAGAGCGTGGCCATCTCAGTGTGCAAGTCCCCAGGGTGCATGCCCAGATCTCTGGGCATGTGCGGTGGGATAAGAGCTCTGGGCATGTGTGCTGAACATCTGTGTGCTCATTTTGACTTTGCTCTGAAGAGCAGCAGCTGCAGGTCCAAATGGCCATGCTGATGCCCAGAGTGTGCTTGTCCAGAACTCTGGGCATACGAGCTCAGCTTCACTGCAGCCATTCAGACCAGGTTCAAATGGCTGTGCTGATGCCCAGAGTACCAGCCAGAGGAGTGTCAAACTCCTCTGGTATGTCATCACCAGGGGCATGTCACATGGTGTGGCTCGCACCAGCCGCACTACCCTGGCAATGCCACTGCTTGCAGTACTTGTTCTGTAAATATTGGCTCTTTTCAGAGTGACTGAATATACTGTACCAAGCACCAAGATCACACGAGTTGTCAGTTTCAAATCAGCATGAGCAACATAGATCTATTGAGGCTTGTCTAGAGTCAGCATCAAAAATTAACTTGAAGGGAAGTTCCACATGGAGAAAATAAACACTTTACCTAGTAAAAATTACATGCCCAGAGAGAGAGAGAGAGAGAGAGAGAGAGAGAGATGTGGGGGAGGAGTGCTCAATATGGCTGAACCTCCAGTTAGGCTGGCCTAAGCCTTAGCATAAGTCCTGCCTTGAGCTGAGAGTTTCACAAAAGTGCTGCTAGGCACTTTTGCCCCTGTTTGGGGGGGGGGGGGATTAGGCCAGTGCACAGGCCAGTCCAACATCCCCACATCATCACAGGAAGAAATGCCATGTGGATTAGGCTGGTCTAAATTTCTTAGGATTGTGCCCCTTCAAAAGTTGGAAATTACAGTCAATTTTTTTTTGTCTTTGGCACAAGAGCTAGGATTGGATTAGCAAGTGCCATCTCTCAAACACTTTGTTTAATAATTATTAATGGGTCTAAATGAGAAGCACAGTAATGAAAGCCACATCTTGTAATGCCCACCTCCAGCAGAAAAGGCATTCATGCCTGAATTGGAGAGTTGTCAGCCCATTTTGATTTGTTGTGTTCATCATGATGTGCTAGATATCATTGTAGGATGTTTTATAGACTTTTCCCAGCAGGGGGATAAATCAATTGGACGTTATAGCATTGGCAATGGTTGGGCTTGAGTGGCTTTGTGTGGAGAAAAAAAAAAAAAACAGCAAGCAGATTGTAGAAGGATTAAATGGGTCTAAAACACTTTGATTTGACTATTAGTATTACAGTTCCATAGGGAGCTGACCAAAACCAATTTACAGTTTACAAATGGCTTTCCATTTTATTTAGGGCAAAGTGTGGCAGTTCAAATTTGCAGTTGGTTTATCTTTTTAGGCTGCATTCCTAATCTCCAGTTAGGCTGGCATAAGTTCAATGCTGACCTGGGGGGGGGGGGGGGTATCACAAAAGTGCTGCAAGGGCTCTTCTGCCCCACTCATGGGGGTGGGGTTAGGCCACTGCCCACTTCCCCACACCACATGGAAACATATTCCATGTGAGTTAGACCAGCCTAAATTTGTTAAGATTGAGCCCTTAGAGTCATAAGTTTATCTAGAATTTAGGGCACAATCCTAAGAAATTTAGGCAACCCTAACTCACCTGGACTATCCTAACCCTTTCCTAACCCTAACACACCTAGATGGTGTGATTGTGTGGGGAGGTTGGCTTATGCCTGTGCATTAGCCTAACCCCCTTCCCCACAGGAATGGGGCAGAAATATCCTACTGTTCCTTTTGGTGCACACTCCCCCCACATGCAGGTGCCATCCCCATGATCGCTGCCTCCCCACAAGAGGCATTCTAAGTGTGATCCATTGAGTGAAACCTTCTTTGCCCTCTGAAGGCTTTGTAATAATAATTTGGAATAATCACTTCCTGTTTTAGCCAAACCACAAATTTTCTGTCCCCAGAATATCTTTCAAGGCCTTCTGAGGATCAGGGAGGGTGTATCCAGCTCCCTTGCCCTCAGAATGACTCAGAGGGGGGCACATTGAGTGGCATACCAATATTGGCTCCCTAATGGAGTGCAGCAGGGATTGCCGCTAGGGGAGTGAATGATAGCACAGTGCTACCACCCAAAACCTTATACTGGGGGTATTTGCCCCCTTTCCCCCTGCAGATATGCCACTATCATTTTATGCTTATACTGGTAAAACAGAATGACAAATTAATTTCAAAGTTGTGAAAGTTTGGATTCTTCCAAACTCATCTGATGATTACATTTTTCTGGATATATTCTGAAAACCCAAGACTCATGTCCATGATTGGATTTAAATGGCACGAACATTCTATGTACAGTATAGACATCATTTAATTATTTAGCGTTTTATGGCTGTTTTATTGTCAGCAATTTAGGCTGCAATCCTAAAGACACTTTCCTGGGAGTAAGACCCATTGAACACAATGGGGCTTACTTTTGAGTAGACATGGTTAAGATTGTGCTCTTAGACTCATATTTTGGGACATGAGAAGTGGGTTTTGAAATGTTCAAAAATGCAAACAAACAATATTGTATGATACTCATGATCTGGTTGGAGGTTTTAAAGTTACTAAGTCATAGGGGAACAATGAACAAAATAGTATATTTTGACAAGCATTCTGAAGGAAGAGTTCCAAGCAAATCTGACACAAAAACCGTTGACTTCTGAAGAACAAACTTCCTCCAAATGAGGAGACTTATTCCAAATTAAAAGAAGTTGAAAGGTAAATAGAGTCTTCAGAGTGTGTAGATGCTATTTAAAACAATGGTAATGGATGGGTAAGCAGCAGGTAGCCAAATTTGTGGACACTAAGCTTTTCTGAGTGGTAAAGACCAGAACAAATTGTCAGGAGCTCCAGAAAGATCTCTAAAACTGGGAGAATAGACGACAAAATGGCAAATGCATTTTAATATAAGTAAGTGTCAAATAATGCACATTGGGGGAAGAA
Source organism: Cryptoblepharus egeriae (assembly GCA_030015325.1). Taxonomy (NCBI): domain Eukaryota; kingdom Metazoa; phylum Chordata; class Lepidosauria; order Squamata; family Scincidae; genus Cryptoblepharus; species Cryptoblepharus egeriae. The sequence continues at coordinate 36,891,965 of JAREYC010000004.1, read as the reverse complement.
ACCAATGCATATTGTGGCAAGAATCTGTTCTGGGACAGATCAGAAAAAAGATCTTGGGGTGCTGTGGGACAGTTCGATGAAAATATCAACCCAATGTATGGAATAAGGCTAATTCTATGCGTGAGATCAATAGAAAGATATTTGAGAATAGTCATCATTGTAATGCCATTGTACAAAACTATGGTAAGGCCACATATGGAGTATTGTGTCAGGTTTTCAGCATGACTCATACATGCTTTCCGTTAATTCCGTAAATTCCTTTCTAAGAATTAATTTTCTTGAATAAAACACATACATGGGCCACATACAGCAAGCTGGAGTAGATGGACCTTTGGCCTCATCCATGAAGTCTTCTTTGTTTTCATGGAAACAGTTTTATTTTCTGATCTAAAGTTCAGAAAACTGTATTTGTTTTGTTGTATGAAGTATAGTATATTCTTTTACAGTGTAAATTAGATTTCTTGTTAATTGAATATGCAACAACAATATCAAGTATGCTATGCAAATAGGTTTTGTAATCTTTAAGTTGAAGATGAAAAGCAATACCCCTCAGTATATTTGCCATTCTTTTTTTGTAATCTAAGTGTCTTCAGGAGCTTCTTGACATCACAATTTGTTTGTAGTGTGTTCACTCAGTAGATTTATACACATGGGATTTTTCTTTCCTTTTTTTTTGCTTACCTGTATCTGTTGTATAAAGCACTAGACACCAGACAAATGGAATTTACTCAGTTACTGTGTTTTATTCAAGAAAATTAATTCTTAGAAAGGAATTTACGGTATTACACCTTTAGGAACATTTGTATGAGTCATGCTGAAAACCTATGGAAACTGTATCACGTAAGTCTCAGTATTTTTGAAGATATGCACTGTGACTGTAAAATAGAACTATGGCTACAATTCAGAGTAACTACGGGAACTTTTACACTGACGTAGTTACGGTGCCACCTATGGGAAACCTGTGGGAAATGCAATCCAGAGTAAATGCCACTTACATCTTCCTGTAGTTAATCTGGATTGTAGGGTAGGTGCCATATTTACTTTTTCTTTCATTCTGCGCAATACATTTTCCTTCAACAACTATCAATTTACACAATCTACTTCCATAGTGGCAGCCTTTGAAAAAAAAGTTTTACCCAACTGTGTTGGAATAGTGGTGTTAGTTTATAGAAAATGTTGGTCTCTGTTAGAGGTAGTACTCAACACTCATTATTAGGAGTTGGAAGGGGAAAAAAGATGACATTGCTTAAGCCTTTGGCAAGTGTTTTCCCAGCATGGCATTTTTTTCTGATAGCAGCTTGAATTTCCTTTTCTTACACTCCATTAACTCCTCTTATTTTTCTTGAAACACAAAAATGACAGTCTTAAACAGGAAAAGAAGAAAAAGGAGCAACACCATCCATCCTGCTTAATGCTTCATTTCTGTCTTTGGAAAATTTGCTTCCAGTTTGTGAGATTTTATTTTTATATTTTTCTTTCATTTGGAAAAGGAGTCTCCAAACTCCATCCCAGAGGCCAGATGCAGCCTGTGGCAAGCCTCTATTTGGCCCTCAGCCAGCCTCTGGTCCACTGAGAACTTCAGGCTCACTCAGCAGAACACTACCAGAACTATGCTCTGTTTGCATCCAAAAGGTATTCTGAGGGTCTCAGAATTAGAGTTCCATCTCTAATTATTTATTTAAAGTTTATATTTAATTTTTTTTGGCTCTCGACAACATGCCGGATATTTGATTTGATGCTGTTTGATCATCAAATATCTGTCTTCTGAATATCTGTCATCAGAATATCTGTTTTCTGCTTTTAAGCAGAATGTTCTCAAAAGAAATACTAAGCAAAATTGTGATAAGTCCCCAAGGAAATAGTCTAAAAAGAAACATGAAAAAGACAATGGACCAATTGAGATGGCTCTACAAGATCCAGCTGGTACTTTGCAATTAAGTTTGTACATGCTCAAGGTATACACTTGTTTGCATACCCTCCCATGCGCAATACCCTCCCATACGCATCAAATCTTCCATGCGTATCAACTCCCCATGCATAATATCCTCCTATGTGCAATACCCTCCCATGCGCAATACCCTCCCATCTGCACCAAAAAGTAGATTTTCATTAACTAAAAACTGACCTATGAGACTTATTGCTGCAGTAGCCAATGAGATGTAATTATGATACAGAATGGAACTAATATGGTATTAATATAAGTCAGTCAGCTCTCATTTCCTTATATCGTAATACAGTTACCCATAATAATTCATTTCCTTATATTATAATACAGTTAACCATAATACAGTGCCTGAATAAAGAGGCACTTCTAAATTGGTGGTCCAATCATGCATTGAGCTACATGAGGAGCTATGCCACTGAGCCCAATAGAGGAAAGGAATATAAATTGAAGCAAGGGAATCAGGGGAATCATATGGAATACTTTGATGTACATGTACTTGGGCTGTTTCACCTCTCTCCTGTAGGCAGTCAGATTCTGCAGGTAGTCATAGTTGTTTTAATACAGGTGGAGACTAATTATATGTGAATTATTTATATGCAAATTCAGTGGCACAGCTAATGATCATGTAGCCCAGTGCAAAGCCTAAAATGTTACCCCAGACATGATGTCATCTCTGGGATATTTTAAAAAGAAAATTGGAGGGAAACCTGCTCCTCCTCCTCACCACCTTTTCTGCTAATAACATAGCTAAAGCACCTATTTGCCATTTGCAAAGAAGATTTTGTTGCCCTCCACAACAGAACAATCAAATTTAATTAAGTAAAAAAAAATGAAAATTGTATCCTTTATTGATTACAGAAAATGTGCTGGGACAAAGAGGAATGCTTATTCTTTCCCTCCTAAATATAAGACGAGCACCACTTAGAAGTGCCTGTATACCCAGTTAGCATGGGTAACTGTATTATGATATACTGTATGTATATGAAAATGATAGATGATTCATATTAACATCTTATTAATTCCATACAGTATCAGAATCATCTCATTGGCTCTCAGAGAAATAAGTATCATGGGAAATTTGAGTTAAGAAAATCCACTTTTTGGTTCCATAGGGTTGTGTGTTTTTATTTTTTGGTTAGCTGGCCTAACTTTTGATCACAAATAGATATTCCAGTGCAGTTTGTTTCATTGTACTCTGCATTAAATTACCTTTCCAACGATATATAATAGGATGGTATTATCATTCATACCCCATACATGAGGATTTTTGAGTGTCTCTCTTTTACACACTCTCTCATGCACACACACACACACACACACACACACACACACACACACACAGAGGGTGGAATCACACATGAGGATCACATGTAGGATCTTTGCCTCCCTGTAGATTCTGCTTTAAAAATCCTAAAGTTGGTCTAGAAGAAAGTAGAAAGTAGTTAGTCTAGAAAACCTGACCCATAATACAAATCAGAAACTGATCAGCCACTTTTCTCACCTTAGGCCCACATCACAATGTAGTTGACCTATGTCTTGGGAGATCCTTTGGTGACTAGTCAGCCTACCAGGGCTTTAGTAAAAAATATTTTGCTTACCTTTCCTGACTGTCTGATTGCACCACCTGCACCCACCAGTTGATGCAGCATGTACTCCACAAGTATGCCTGTGTTAGTGCCAACAGTGGGGGATAGACTCCGGCAGTAAGCCATGATACTACAAGTAGTAAAGGCCTTGCAGAAATTTCTTAAGTTAATAGAGCTAACACAAATGTATTTTGCAACATGCTTTCTATAATGCTCAACATGCATATGAATACTTAAGGGAAGAGCAAGAGATTCTCTAGTGATCATAAATTACACTATAAATCCAGACTCTCCTCCACGCTGCTGCTGAACAGCTCTTAAAATGCAATGAGAAAAGCAGCAGATTGACAGAATTTAGATGAATTGGTTTGATGTAATTTCAGGCTGCCTGAATTATTTTTCGGTGACAAGGTCTCTCATGCAACCCTTTTGAAAGAAACAGATTCTTTGTCTACAGTTCTCAGCTTAGCTACAGTATCTGGCAGGTTCTGCATTTTTCCACATATTGCCATTTTTAAAAACAAAATTGTATGATCACCTATGAAGAAGTAGCTGCCCCAAGGCTATAAAGCCAATTGCTAGTGGCTTATTCCTGTTTGACATTTCTTTGTGTGATCCTAACTGCTTTTAGTAAAACAAGCGGGCAGAGGCAAGACTCAGGAGATTTTCTCTTCTATTCATTTCTGTAATAGTTTTCATGCCACAGGAGGCTTAAGAAGATTTGTACTGCCAGCTTTCTTTTCATTAGCAGGGACTGCAATGCTGTTGGGTAAGTGAACGCATGCATGAATGTAAAAAGAAGTTGTCAAAGAATTATGAAATCAGTAATAGTTTCCTATCAATTTTCTTTTTACAGCATGTTTTTCTTTGCTACAAAAATAAAACAGAGTGAAAAGAGTTGAGAGATATTTTCAGTGTTGCAAGCTAGAGAATGAGAACCTAGCCTTGTTCAGTTTATTGAATGCATTACTAAGCTTCGTTGATTGTTGGCAGAGAGATGTTCAAATTCTCAATATGTAATTAACAAGAGATACCTGATTGCATTTTTCAGAATGGTCATAGTTCTTGGCATAGACTGTCACAGTGCTTAATCCTTTGTGTTCCTTTATGCAATAAAACTCAGCAGTTTTTCAGAATCTGATGTGGACAGCATTAATTTCCATAGCTACCATACTTTGGTTAATGTTACTGAAATTTTTTTCTCCATGGCCTTTTCTTTCACTTTAACCAAGATGTGGTAGGAAAACAAAGAGGAATTTGGAAATTAATTTGAGTGGAAAACTACAAATTACACTGTGCACTTACATCTTGGACTCTAGGTTATTGATAGTACACATGTCTACAGGCGGTCCTAGATTCAAATGTCATCACAAGCCTACAGATAGTTCTGCCCTACTGGATTCACTGAACAAGTGTTGCCTGAAATTCAGGATAACTCCTTCCAGTCAGTATTGATAGAACGGACAGGTGAAGCATTCCTGCAATGATTTTCAATGTAACACGTAATTTGCACCTTGATGTAAAAAGTAATCACCACCAGCATTAGTACTTAAAAGGTTACTTTTAGCTAAAATCTCAGTAGCCACAGTTCTGAACTGGTAAAATTTCAAGATGTTCCACAGTATTCTTTTAAAATAAGATGCTTTGATTTTTGTGGCACTGAAATCTGTGTTCCCCCCTCCTCCCGGAAAATGGTACTTAATTTGCACAGGTCTACACTGATGTTCAGGAGAAATTGAGTGTTTTGAGCAAATTCAATTGCTATCAGTGAGAAGTTTGCCTGAAATTGTCCTGGATAAATTATGGAGCTGAGTAAGCAGCAAACTGTTATTTTTATATATTTGATTTGAAGTATTAAATATTAAAACAGAGTTAACCACTGATAGATGTGACATCTGTTCCCTGTTAGAGAAATCAGGTTATCACAGACAATGCCTTTGTCAGCATGCAGACATCTCCCTCCTATACACAGATATCCTTGATGGAAGAATTGCCAGCAAACTGCACTATAAATCATATTAGGAGTTATACTCTCTGCTTATTTTGGCTCATTGTTTCAGCAAGACTACATATTTTAAGTCACTGCTATAAAGCCCTAAGGAAGTTATAATGAATGTAGAAGATGATAGCATTATATGATAGGATTCAAAGAGCATAGGAAACAGACCAGATCAGATCGTGCTCAGTATGGTCTTACTTATTTACCTAAAGGAGAGCTTTAATTATACAGTATAGGAATGAGTGACAAATGTTCTTTTGGCTATGTGTGCAGTGTCTCTGTTATGGTCAGTTAAACCAGAACAGAATATTCCTATTCAGTGGAAAAAGCCAGTCTGAGCCAACAGTACTGACCACTTTCATCAGCCAATACTATAGTCAAAACTATCTGAAATGAAGCCAGGTGATGGACATATTTGTGATACCTGGTAGATTGCATAGATTCAGTGAGCCTCATAGCATTTCAGATGTGCTTTTCTGCTGTTCAAGGTGGTAGGGCCTTGGATTTCTTGGCAAAATGTTTGAAACTTAGCAAAGTTGTTTCTAACCAAGTATAGGCATGCCCCTGTATCTGTGGGGAATCAAGGATCCTTCAATACAGGCAAAGGAAACTTCTTCAGCATTTGTCCTATGTGGTGGCAAGGTCTGCTTGTTCTGGATTTGAATAATCCAAACCATGGATTAAGAGGACTGCATTAAGAGGTCTGTAACTTCCAACTCGCGAGAAGTTCTAGTTCCTCTTTATTCAGCATTGGTCAGACCTCACCTTGAGTACTGTGTTCAGTTCTGGGCACCTCACTTTAAGAAAGATGCAGCCAAACTGGAGCAAGTCCAGAGGAGAGCGACAAGAATGATCAGTGGGATGGAAGGGAAGCCCTACGAGGAAAGGTTGGGGGAACTTGGGATGTTCAGCCTGGAGAAGAGGAGGCTGAGGGGAGACATGATTGCCCTCTTCAGATACCTGAAGGGCTGTCATAGGGAGGAAGGGGCTCATTTGTTCTTTGCTGCTTCTGAAAGCACAACTAGAACCAATGGGTACAAACTGCAAGAGAGGAGATTCCGGTTGGATATCTTGAAAAAATTCCTGACAGTTCAGGCGGTTCAGCAGTGGAGCAGATTGCCAAGGGAGGTGGTGGACTCTCCCTCACTGGGGATCTTCAAGGAGAGGCTTGACGAGCACTTGTCGGAGATGCTCTAGGAGGATTTCCTGCTGCAGGCAGGGGATTGGACTAGATGACCTACTAGGTCTCTTCAAACTCTAGGATTCTATGATTCTATGGTTAACACAACAGTGAAGAAAGCTGGCTGGTCTGTCTCAGGGGCCTGTCACTAGGACATTGCCTTGTCATATTGCCTCATATTTATTGTAAACTTCAAATTGATTCCATCATCTCCTTGACATTGTTCTGCTCTTGGTGGGGTCCTCTAAGATGATTGACTGAACATGGGGAAACCTGGCCAGCCTATTGAAGGGGACTGTCACCAGGGAGTTGCTTTTCCCACCAAAGTGGTACCTATTTATCTACTTTCATTTGCATTCTTTCGAACTTCTAGGTTGGCAGGAGCCAACTGTTGTGCAGCACTCAGATCATGAACTGCTGAGTTCCCGAACTTCAGGTCGACAGGCACAGTGCCTTTAATTACTGCAGTCCCACAGACCTTCCAATACAGGCAATACTTGTATTATTTGTGGCTCCTCCATACACCCATTAGCATTGTTTAAATACTTTAAATTAGCATCGTTAAGTCTCTGAACAGATGTTCAACAGAGGTTTAGAATCTTCAAATGGAGCAAAAAGGAAGTGCTTTTCTTTGGCAGGGAGGGCCACATCATCTCTCTGACATGGTGTCGGGGGATGGAAAACTAATTTACGTTTCAAATTTGAATAAATTTACATATAAAAATGTATATGAGTGGATAACAAGGCTTGTCGACGGGCTGGATAGAGAAGTCTTGCCAAGGGTCACAATGAAGTTTTCCTACTCCTGGCTGAGGTTTGGAGACCCCTGTTCTAAGCTGTTCAAGGATTCCAGGCTCTGCGGAGCACTGTGCAGGATGGGTTCCAGTGCACCTCCTGGAGCCTATTGTAAGTGTGAAAGAACTTCCTTGCCGTTGCCCTCACCCCTTGCCCACAAAGACCTACTTAGGGAGTCAATCTCCCTAAAAGTTTGAGAAACACTGCGTAAGCATTGTAGCTTATAGCAAGACATGAGCAAACTTCAGGCAGCCTGAATACTTGACGAAAATAGATCAAACAGTTACCAGTATACTTTCCTTCCTAATACAAAAGTGCCCTAAAGGGTCTGGTACTCTAGGATCACATAAAGACCATATATGCAAGTTCTTAAGGACCTGTCTTCCCTGCATAATCCTCTTGCAGATTACTATGGTACGAACATTTACAGGAACAGAAAACGAGAAGTTAACTGCTTCCTAGTTACATCTAGTTTTTTTAACAAGCACTCTGGTTACCCACAGCCTTCTTATGTCAAATTATGAGCTTTAATTCTTATTGTTGAAACAAGAAACATTTTTGTCAGTAAGCTTTTGAACCAGAGGTCAGCAACCTTTCAGCGGTGTTGTGCAGTGGTGGGCCGAGCCTCCCCCAAGATCTGGCTTGCCAGAATTTGGGGGGCGGGGTCGGGGGCGGGGCTAGGGGTGGACCCCAACCCCGGCACACTGCGCATGCGCCAACCCCCGGTGCATGCGCAGTGCATCTCCTCCAGTTGGAGGAGACACACTACGCACGCGCCGATCCCCGGGGTTGGCTTGTGCGCAGTGCGTCTCCTCCAGCTGGAGAAGACACACTCGTCTCCTCCTGCTAGAGGAGGTGCACATCGTGCGCGCCGACTCAGGCGCGCGCCCTGTGCGTCTTCTCCACCAGGAGGAGACGCAGGGGGGGAAAGATGGCGGCTGGCGCAAACCGGTCCACTCTCTTTTTCCTTTCCCTGCTGCTGCTGCTGGTTTGCCAGCGGCAGGGAAAAGGGAAGATCCGGTTCGGGCAAGTAGGCCCGAACCGATAAGTGCCCATCCCTGGTGTTGTGCCAAACATGTGTTTCAGTGTTATTCCATGTGCCAATATAATTCTATGTGCTGAAATGCCATGTACCAACATTATACGTATAATGGGCATTGGCACTGGCACCAACCACTGATGGGCACTGACAACCACCAGCGGGCGCCAAACATCAGTAACATTGACTTGCCTGTGCTATTTCTGCCCCTCTCCTCATTCCAGGACCTGGATGGCCAGCCTGGAAGCCTCTGCTGAACTCTCCAGTCCAGGAGAACTTCTCCAACCCCTCCACTCCCCAGGATTGGAGCAGCCAACACAGAGGCTCCCTTGCTGCTTGCCCAGGTTTTTGAGTGCTACTGAAAATCAGGCAGAAGCCATCCTCAGCAACCATGCCAGAGGTTGCTGACCACAGTTTTAAAACAGTGCTAATGGGCAGGAGGGAGCACATCCCCACCCAAAATCTGCAGATAATTGAAGCTGTGAATACCAGAGCTGTGCATATGAGTTCCCCAATTTAGCTAAGCTATTCCTATTATTACAGTGTCATATGGTCTCTAGGTCACTCAATTACAGTGACACAATGGAGCAAATAAATGTAAAAGTCATTGACTTCACTGTTATTTCAAAGGTCAAATGCAGCAGATTGAACGATGGCTGAAATAGATGATAGAATACAATACTAGCCTTTGATTAAGGATGTTTTGGATGACAGCCCTCTCTTCTACCTGGTTTTTAAAAAATCTTTCGTTTAGTTCAGCCTTGCCCTGTGACAAAATGCATTCTGTAAAAATTTTTTTAGCAACATGTTGTAGATTCCACTAATATTTTTTTATATCCCTTGAACATCACAGATATTCAAGTTGTCTTTCTATTATTTCCCTAGTCAAGCTTATCATTACACTGGTATAAAGCTACTCTTGAATGGTCACTAATGAGAAGATTAAATGCCACTTGTGAAGCCAGGAGCCAAGGTCATGGTGAATTAAAAACAGTTGCCTGCCTTTCTGATGGGTTCATTGACCCCGTGTTGTGGATTAGTAGCTCAGTCCCAAAGAGATGCATAGTTCCAGTGGCGTACAGATTTTTTTCTTATGATGATAGTATACAGATTTGTCCAGTTCTGTGTTATAGCAAAATAAGGCAGCTCTGTTCAACTGTGCTGCATGGCAGTTGAAAGAGCTTGAACTGTTTCACTAATAGATTTTTTAGCCTACATGGATGTAGATGATTATAGGATCATGCAAAGGTGTTTATTGCCTAAGCCAGTGTTTATTGCCTAATCCATTAGCGTTCCTACCTGGCACAGCAGTCCTGTCCTCTGGGACCCCAACATGAAGCCAAGCCTGTCCTGTGAGCCTTCTGTTCCCCCAATCCCCTTCCAAGGGGAGTGCTGGCTACAGGGTTAGATGGGAGGGATGAGCTCCTTCCCCTCCTGGGACTCCTCTCTTTTGGGCAGCCCAGCTCTCCTCTGGCTAGATGCCCCCAAGTCCTCCTGTTCCTGAGGTCGTTTGCCTCCTCCTCAGCCGGCACCTCTTGTGCTCTCTTGGCTGCCTCCTTTCTTCTCTCCTGCTCTTCCTCCCAACCACCTCCCTTTTGAACTTCCCGCCCTTCCTCCAAAACCATGTGCCTCCTGGCCCGAATTCATGCATGAGTTTGGGCCATCTGGGACTCTGGGCAAGGGACGGAGTCCTAAATAGGAACATCAGGGTTGTGTTTGTTTGACTGAGTCAGTGACCCTTTTTTAAAACAATAACTTTTTGGATTAAATTATCAATTTTTTGTTACTATCAGGTTTTTCAGCTTATAAAGTTTATTCCACAGTTCAGTGACTGGGGAAAGGAAATAAACTCTGAAGCTTAAAAGTTACAACAAAGACAATGAGCTTAAGAAAATCCTTCAATGTTGCTTTTTAATTCACCCTTTCATTATTTCTTATTTTAGGTTGCCTAAGGACCTTTTTGCATTTTTATAAAAATTATAAAATCTTTGCATTATAAAATCTTTCATTAGCGCTATATTTATGCAAAATTAGCACTAGTCCATTATCAATAGCATGCTGCTCCTTTTTAGACCGGAGGACATACCTATGATGGTTCAATGTTGAATTTGCTTTAAATTTCAACTTAAGAACATAAATGTAAAATATCAAATCCAACTTCCTGTATCTCAAAATGGCTCACCAAAAGCTTCCAATAGATGGGTCCTGGGAGACCATTTGAAACTTTTACAAAATTAGATGACTAAGAGCACAATCCTAACCATGTCTACTCAAAAGTAAGTCCCAATATGTTCAACGGGTCTTACGCCCAGGAAAGTGTCTTTAGGTTTGCAGCCTTAGGGCCTGATCGTATATAATTTTCCAGAGCCAATGTAGTCATGGAAATGGGACAAGCACTGTATCCTGTGGTGTGATGGCAATCACAGGTATGAAAAGATTAACAATACTAACACCTAAAAAATTATAGGTATAAACCTCAGCCATAAATCTCTCACTGTGTCCCAGTGATTGTGTCCAGAAAACAAAATTTCATCTATTAGCAATGCTGGAGCCTGGTTATGGAAGGAGCCAGCAAGGTTCCACCTGCTCCCCTTGCCCCCTCAAAATAAAAAATAAAAAATTATCTCAATCTGACCAACTTCGTTATTCAGTTCTTTTTCCTTCTTTCTAGATTCCTGGTGAGCCAACTCCTAACATTTTTTTTACTAACCTTGGTTACACAGTCACCTTAAACTGGAACATGGTACATCAACAAAGCAGTGTGCACAAACCAGTTTTAACAAATGGATTGGTAAATTAACAGGTGTAATGCCCGGCAGATATCTTCTGTTTATGTCAACTGCTTTCTGGTTGTCTCCCAGTGCCTGGGAACTGTCTGCTTTCCCACTGAGCTGTTCCCATGAGAAGCTGAAAATATGGGACCAAAATAATGACCTGAGCTGCAGCTGCCCCTTGTTATGAAAACAAGATGATAAGATGCAATATGTTTATTGACTTAGCTGCACCGGCTTGATAGCTCTTCTCACATTGAAACATAATACTTCTCTCTTGGAAACATGCCTTTTTGTACCACTTAAGCAAAAAAACCAACAAAACCCTAACTATATATAAACCCATTTGTTTGGCCGCTGAATTACCCCTGCATCTTGCTGATGGGTCCAGCTGCTGATGGGTCTGGAAACGCTGTCTAGTGAGGTCTCTGTATGCCTGGAGGTGCTCCTGTAAGTTGATGCTTTTAGATTTTAGATGAACAAAGCTCTTTTTATGACAGCCTCAGACCAGAATTACTTCTTCCTTGAATCCCAAAAACCTCCAGCCCTGACCAAGGCTGGAACAATTGGGATTTGTCAAGCTTTTCTCCTTCAATCCACTTAGTTTTAAAAGCTGAAGTTGACATGAACAGAGAATAGACAATGGCTCATTATGCATCAAGGAGATTTTAAAAAATCTGTTTTTCTAGTTTATAACAATCATCACACTTGTCCTTATTTTTAATCTTCAAAAACACATGTTTCTGATAAAAACCTTAAATATGTCCTGGGAATTTGTACCAAACATATCATGGCTTAAAATATTAATACTTTCTCTGGGCTTCTTGATGAAAACAGTGTTGTATAGTTGTCTTTATAGTTGTATAGTCTTTCATGCTGCCATGGCTATTATGAATATAAATGGAATTATAAAAGAAGCACAATTTAAAATATATATACAAATCTAAATGTATTTTCCATGTAAAGTGAATTTGTTTTGAAGATTGTATTCAACGGATAATATATTTTGTCAAGTTTTGTATTTATGCCTGCTTCAAGGCTAGGTAAAATATGCTTTTTGTTGAAACAGAATCACTGTAAAATGCTATCCAGTTTAAACAGACAATTGTCATTATAATGCCATGTTTTAGAAATGTTCATAATTTAACCAATTATGGTTTAGTGACTTCTTGCCAATTAAGTTTTGTTCATCTGGGGAGTGCATTTTAATGAGAAAGCAGAATGGTCTTTTGTAGATATGATCTGTTGGCAGGAGCATAATCAAATGAGGAAAGGTTTAATTGCATTTTAATTTAATTCAATTCAATTACTTTTAAGGATTTTTAACAAAGATCCTGTAAGGTGAAAAAAATTTCATTAAAATCGTAGTTTGTTAGCTTGAAAGTGTAAGTATGGCACTTTCGGCAGTTTTATTATATGAAATGATGATTGATACTATTTTGATACTAATAATACCACAAGTTCATTGTTGCATTTATGATTATTGTTGCCCACGTTTATGGTGATAAATTATTTGTGCTAAGTAGAAACAATGTTCTAATGAATTGTTCATTGAATGAGTTTGAAATCAAGTGAATTTGTTCGCAGAAACGAACACCCTACTCTTAATCAAACTCTATTGCTGCAATACAGCAGTGCTGGCATGGGCTGCGCTGTATTCCTCAGGGTAATTTTGGCTGCTTGGTCTAGTCTACATTGTAGACTGATGTTGATTTAGATCACTGATTTCAACCCCTTTGCCACAGCACACTGGTGTGCTGCAATTTGACCGCAGATGTCCCACAGGAGTTTGGGGAGGGTCACTTTCCCTACAATCCAGAGTAACTACGGGAAGACGTAAGATGCATTTACTCTGGATTGCTCTATGCATTTCCCATAGGTTTCTCATTGGTGTAACTATGTTGGTGTAAAAGGTCCCGTAGATACTCTGGATTGTAGCCTTAGTTGCCTTGTTAGTGTGCCATGTGCCTTCAATGAAGAAAGTTGAAAATTGCTGGCTTAGATTATCAAAGTAACCATGGTTGATGCATGTCTGTTTTGCATATTTATGTCTGAACCTGATCTTTGTTGTAGGTAGTCTACTCAGAATAAATATTTAAAATTATGACTCCCTTTTTGTACATTGGGACTTTAGTATTAGCATCTAAATATAAATGAGCAAACCAAAATTCCCTGGTGTGTTGGGATGAAATTAGCTAAATGTCTAGCAGCTGTCTTGCAAACATGAGACTGGATAAAGCAACCAAGCTGTAAATCTGTGCAAACTGCATGAAAGACTATATAATGCAAACTGATTGCTTTAGGACCTGAATTAATGTCCCTGTGAATAAAAAAGCAAAAATAACCCAACTTCCAATTTTAACAACCACTGATGGGAAAATCTTAACAGATGGATCATTATGAATCTATGTTATGAACTAACTTTGTGATGGAAGGAACAAAAATGCAAATAACTAATCCTTGTAAAGGAAGAGTTTTATTAATTCTGCCCAAAGTCAACTTTGAGATGTTAATGTTAATTTGACCCTTTACAGAATGCACGTATGTTTTTATGTAGGTCTCCCCTCCCCTGAAAATGTGACATTGGCTGCAACTCTAAAGATACTTTCCTGGGAGTAAGACCCATTGAACACAATGTGATTTACTTTTGAGTAGACATGGTTAGGATTGTGCTCATTATCTTGCATTGTAGACTGTAAAAATTTTTTTGCTAATATGCATGGAGATAAGAGGCTCTTCATGTGACATGGATGGTATTGCATAAAAATGATATTGGCTTGGTATTGGCAGCTGCTAGTCCATGTGGCATTGACTTAGCTATGTGGTGGACAAATATGCTGATTTTATGCAATAAGCTCAGTTCAAACATTGCGCCACATTTTGCAGAGTCCTTTGTAGTGACCTTTATGGAGTGAGCAAAGTGTGAATGATAAGTGTCTTTCAGAGATATCTACTGTAACTTTGGGTGCAATCCTGAAGGGAACATGGGCCAGCCTATCTAGCACTAGGTGTGCATGAGTTGACTTATGCCAGCCTAGCTGCACTAGAAAAGGCCTGGTTTGGTGTAAGTCAACTTACGGTGGCACAAGGCAGATGGACCAGGGCTGGCCTAGCAGGCTAGCCTAGGCAGCTCAGCAGGAGCGTGTTGAGGGCATGTTAGGCATGGCTTAGAAAAGTGCAGTTAGGCCATATCCAAAGCCCGTTTACAGGGCAGAAATGCCCTCCCTGCTCCTCAAAGTTAGACCACCTCAGGAGCAGGAATAAATCTGAGTAGACCCATTGGAGCCCATGATCCACGTGCAGCTGGAGCATGCTTTATAACTGCCCAGTGGACTAACTGTGAAAAAGTCCATGATCCTAAAAAAAAGTTGACCCAAAAAAGGTGGGTATGAATGAGAGTGAACTGCATACACAGTCAGTGTTTTGCTTCTTGTTTTCATTAATGACTGATTCTACTGCTGTGGTGACATGCTGGTTTTTAAATTGAGCTGAAACATCATTCAGATGTCACCTCAGTGCATGGTGGGGAGACATTAAATGTAAGCTTTTACTGGCCATCATTTATCCCAAATCTGGCTTAGAAAACATTAAACCAGATGTTTGTCATACTTAATTATTGCACAACTCTTTATCATGCTTAATTATTCCAATGTGGCAGATGTGATAGAGGAAGAAGTCTGTCAGGTGTATTGTGGTGGGAGAGTACCGGTATGCAGGAAGTGAAATTATTTTAGCATATGATGTATTAATAACTCCAGTGCTAGAATTGGGTTGCTGGGGTCCATACAATATTGCGTTACAGTTTTTGCCTGTTCCTGATGACTCATCATGCACTATCATTGTTTAGATGTCAGGCTTACAAGATGTGAAGGGTTTGGTCCTCAACCAGGACCCAAATTGCCCAAGCCCTGGCTCTAAGTCCTAAATAATAACTGGGTTTTCCCAGTAATTAAACTCACTTTCATCACATAGGGCCAATCACTTATCTCTCAACCTCACCCACTTTTTAAGGTTGTCATCAATATATTACAACACAGAGACCCATTAGCTATTAATTTTTTATTTTCTTTGTAAACCGCTTTGTGAACTTTTAAGTTGAAAAGCGATAGATTAGATTAGATTAGATTGGATGGATGGATGATTGATTGATTTGCAAGGTTTTTTAAAAAAACAACCTGGAGTAATTTGGAAGCCACATTATAGCAGTCTATGCTGCTTTAATATCTGAAAGAAGGAAAAACTTGACTTGGGTAAAAGTTGTCTTTTCCTCCATGCCAACATGATTGGTCTCCAAGCAGGGATGGGAAAGATAAAATAATTCAATATTTCCTTTTGGTTTCTCCTTCCAGATATTATTCACAATGTGGGTACCATACCATTTTGATAACGTATCAGTGAAACTCACTACTGACATTATTATCATGTCCTTCCTATGTGTATTTATTACTAATTTACTTAATTATCTATCTGCTTTCTGCAGTTCATTCTGAAAATGAACATCTATCCAGCCTGATGAAACCTCTGCAGAAATTGGCACACCCATTTGCATTTAGCTGAAGTGCTGCTACTTAAAATGATTTAATGGGCTCGACTCTTTTGTCCAGTTTTAGTTCCCTTGATTACCTTAATAGTAGGTAATTCTACTTTCTCCTGTAGTGGCGTTTCTTAGCAACAAAAGAATTAGAAAAATAATGTGGAAGCCGGCAATAATTTACAGGAAGGTTTGGTCCAATTCACTGGTTCTCAACCTTTTTGGCCCAGGGACCAGTTACGTGGAAAAAAATTCCAGCTATTGCTGGGTCACTGTGGATAGGATTGCAGATGAGAGCCCAATGTCTCAATGCTTCTCTACCCACAGCAGGGATTTTCAACCTTTTCAATGCAGGATGCATTGAAAATGCACAAAGTCATCCTAGTCACTCTAATTGGAGAGTAAGCCTCATTGACTATAATGGGACTTATTTCTGAGTAGACAGGCATTGGATTGGACTCTGAGGCTGCAATCTTATCTGTGCTTTCCTGAGAGTAAGCTCCACTGCCTATAATGGGACTTATTTCTGAGTAGACAGGCATAGGATTGGGCTCTGAGGCTGCAATCCTCCAACAGCACCCTCCTGGTGTGAGGAGGGGAAGATGCACTTAGAGGAGTCCTCCCGTGGACCGGTCAGGCAGCTGCCAAGGACCTCCAGTGGTCCCTGGACCAGGGGTTGAGAAACCCTGGTCTAACTGATTCAGTCTAATTCATTCTGTTTACTTCTCCACATCCAACAGCACTAGTATGCATAGAGAAGTCTTTTGTCTGTTTTTTGAATGGACTGATTGCAGTCATGGGTGGTCTGCGGTCTTGGGATGCCTTCAACTGGATACCAATTTTTGCCCCACTTTGGCATATTTTCCATCTCTTCCAGTTTCTTTTTCTTCATTTATCTTTGTCCTCCTCCTTCTCATTTAGGAGCTTCTATTTCTTATTTTCTAGTTACCACAGCAGCTTATCACCCCACTCTCCTTCTACTTTCAGGAGGGAAGAAGAAGAAATCAGGAAGGTGAGGAGATGTTCTGACTGAAAAATCATACCATCACTTCTGGAAGGGAAGGGAAGAGAATAAGTAAATCCTCAACTAGCCAGCAGATAGTACCTGCTGGACACACTAGGGAGGTGAGGCATACACACTATCAGTGTGCAAAATTCATACCATATTTCTTTGAAGTTCAGGCAACCCAATCACACTTTTTTATAAGAGACACCAATATCTATGAATGACTTTTTGCAAGCAATAATTCACTCTGCTGTCAGGAAAATTAACTCTGTGCTATGACACATTACATAGAAACTGCCAAATAGTATTTTTTTGCAAAGCAAAAAAATTTGTACAAAATGCAACACACTAATCTAACCTAATTGTTAATAAGATTATAACTACAAATGCAACACTTTGGTGGCAATCTTAACATTGAGTCAGGCATATTCCTGTGCTTACCTTGGGGGTATCACCAAAGTGCTGTAAGACACTTCTGCACCACTCCTGGAGGAGGGTTACATCAGTGTACAGACATGCACTTGCCTCTGTACATCACCACAGGAATGGGAAGACTGATGAGTTGTGCCTGCCTGGGTTAGGATTGCACCCTAAGATACCAAAAGCTGAAACTTTCTTATTGTGGTTAAAAATTCTTCTTCACTCCCTGAATGCATTCTCATATGTACGTTTCTATCAATCACATTTTTTATGCTTTGTATTTCTTTGTTACCCTCCCACACACTGAATTCTTAGCAATATGTTGCATTATTCTATTCTTGAGCTGCTATGCACTTATTTATGAACTCCAGGAAAAAGGGCAGATTAGCCTTACATGAGTATTTAAATGTCATATTTCTTTTTTCAACAAGTTTTTTAGTTGCTTGTATATTATTCACATAACCCTTCTCTTCTGTACATCCATATATGCATTGATAACACATATGTATATCTGTGCATGTCTATCAGTCTTTTTTTCTACACATGATAAAGCATTTTTGCTTTCTTCACTCAAAGAAATGTGTTTTTGTAATATATACAATAAATAAATGTCTGTCTGTACAATGTGCATGACAAAATAGGTTGAAAGAGCCTACCACATGTCAAATGTGTGGGTTCTGCTTATAAATGAAAAGGGTTGAAAGAGTGAACGCTCGAAAAGCAGGGAATGCCAATAATGTTTATATTTCTAGCAACGTTGGATTGAAACATGTTGCAGAATCTCACAATCTTTTTCTGAAGTACTTTGCCAAAAGTACTATTAATGAGATTTCTGTCACACTGAAGCAGTTAATCATTTTGAGTGCCAATCTGGTAGAAAACCTACTTATAAATGTTTCAAATGAATAAATAACAGAATTGTTTCCCATTGAATCCCCTTCATTCCACAAGCATTACCTTCTTTTATACACTGGAATAGTATTTAATTTCTCTATGTGGATTATTTAGCTACATGCTCCAAGTTCAAGACATTGACTTATTTTTATTATGTCAAATGCTTTGTAAGGTAACACATTTAAATGCATCCTTAACTCTCAGCATGAGAAATAGTTAAGTGCAGAGGTGATCTTTTTTCCCCTACATTGAAAAAAGGATACTTGGAAATGGATACTTGACATTTAGCAGTGGCAGAGTAGATATATATCCCAAAATATAAATATTTTTAGGGTTGTTTACTGTTGTCTTTTGTGTCTTTTTAGATTGAGAGATTTGAGGAGACTGAAATTGGGGAGATTGAAAGGCTTACCCAGGCAAAGATGTTTGAACAAATTTAGGAGGTGCTGAATCCAAGGGGCTTTATTGGAGCAAGGGAACAAAGGTTTCCTTACCTTGAAGCCTTCAAAACCTTGAACCTCTGCCATGGTTCCTGGCAGGTTGCCAGGATATAGCTGGCATCACAATAGTGTTGCTGTATTAGTGTGGGAAGTTCTAGTGAATTGGATTGCACCTTGTTTGTCCATCCAGTTCCATTTTCACAGTCTGACTCTTTCACAGTTAGCAGCCTTATTATTTAACTGATTTAATGCTCTGATGCAGCAGTGTGCAAACACTAGCCTGTGGGCCATTCTTGCCCTTGGAAATTCCCAATTTGCGCCATAGGGAGCTCCAATCTGGTTCTTTGGAGACTGTTGGAGCATTGTGCTGGAGGCAATGAAGAACTGTTGCTTTTGTGCAAGGGTTCCACCGCTTCTACATATGTAACTTCTCAGGCTTATATTTTGCCCCGTCCTCCAAATGAAATGAAGGGCACAATCAGGTGCACTTGGGCTATCCTATCATTCACTGGGCTGACCCAACTGCAAAATGGGCCATCCTAGTTATTCTGGGAAAGGCTTGGGGCAGCCAAAGGCAACATAGACTTCCCCAAGATAGGTGGACCTGGGCTGCTCTAGCTGGGGCAGCTATGGCAATTCAGGAGAGGGATGTTGATGGCATGTTTAGCATTGCTTAGGGCAGAGCAGTTACTCTGTATCCAGAGCCTGTTTCCCAGGCAGAAATTCCCTCTTCCAACTCCTTAGAGTTATACCACCTCAGGAGCAGGTATAGTAATGAGTAGACCCATAGGGGTCCGTGATAAGGCAGAGTAAAAATGGCAGTGTTGACCAAAGAGCTGAGTTCTTGGCCAGCCTATCTGCAACCCCTGCCTCTCAACTTCAGGATATGGCACAACTACAGCAGCCTTCTAACCTGGGGATACAGCAGCCACTCCAAGAAGCCCCTTGTATTCACTGTAGACTGTACTGGCATCTGATCAGGGACTCCTTATAAGGCAGGCACAATAGCTGTTCTTTGTTCCTTGTGCTCTGAGGGGCATCTCCTTGGGAGCAAGCCCCCTCCAGGTTCACTGACTTGGAGCCTACTGAGCTTGCTCTGGAGCAGCTAGGGCAGCCCAAGTTTCCTGACTCTCTGGATGCAGCATAACTTTCTGCTATGGATTCAGAAGGAAGGACAGCCCACCTCAGGCACTCCTCACTGCCCTAACTCTGGATTGTGCCCCTTGTCAACAACAAAGGGTTTTATAGATAGGCAGATCTTTAAGGTTCGGATGGTTTATGGTGTTGCAGGAGAAAAATGCATTCTCTGTTGCTGAAGGGCAGTCTTGACAAAGCTCTTTCACTCACAAGACTGGGGCACTTCTTGACTTGGGCAGGTCTTCTTAAATTTCCCAGTAGGTTAATCTATGTTTTCAGGTTCTTTAGATGTGGGGCCTGACTCTCACTCTTGTTTCTTCTAGCTTTCTGTTGGTGTTTTGCCTCTTGCCATTCTATAACAACTTGGAAGCATCCTATCAAACACAACAGCATGTTTGCTACAGCATGGTTGTCTCTCCATAATAAAGTCATATCCAGTTAGTTTCTTGTAAGAAATGTGGGGGGAGTATGGCCTCTTACCAAGAAATACTTACTTGGCATGCTAAATTACTTGTTTGTTTCAAGCTAATTGTTTTAGGAAATTGTTGTGTGAAAATGTAACGAGGGGCTGTGGTGGCTCAGTTATTAAAGACATTGCATTTGTTGATCTGATGGCCATCAGATTCATCATTTTTTTAGCATTATTTCTGCTTGGCGGTTCAAAATCAACTGAGCAAGTTACAGACACTATGGGCACAATCCAGAGTAACTATGGGAACACGTAAGAGACATTATGTGCACCTGTAGTTACTGCACCACCTAGTGAAAACCTATTGGAAATTTATATTGGTTGTGTGATATCCATAGATTTTACTTTACAGCACAGGGGGGAGAAAAACAAACAAAAACCCTAATTAAATGTACACAGAACATTTTAAAGCAAAGGTTCATGGGATTTTATTTTGAACTCTCAGTCGTTCAGCCACGCGTGGTTAACAATTTGTTTATTAGGTTATATGGTTTGAAATCATCGACTGTGAAATTCCGTGGGTGTCAACTTCTCCACCGGAGGGAGCCCATATTCCGTGAAAGCATGCTGAGAAATACATTGGAAACTGCATGGAAAATGTATACTTAAAATACGGTGTGTTTCTTGATGAGAAAATGTGTATTTCAGTTCATAATCATGGCAGGACTTGAGACAGAATTTCAGAAAGTCACTTATTTTTTTTTAACCTCCTGGCTCTTTATTTCAGTGAACTGCCAATAAAGAGAAAACTGTGACATTCACTACTGGGAAATTACTTGGTAAAGAACAGTTTTCTAAATACTTGTTAAAAAGTTGTATGACTTGCAATATTTTACAGAGCAGGTACAGTTCCCATTGTATGAAGAAGGTAATAGCTGATATTTTTGAAAATATATTATTTCCTTATTTCATTTGGTGTTTCCATGGCAAGAAACAATATTGCTATTTTTCCCCATTCTGCTAAAATTGCTGCTTTGACCCTCCATTAGAACAGTGCTTTGACTCTAGATGTGATTCAAATTAACAATCAGCACAGTTCAGACATCTGAGAGTGTTTCTGATATAATTCTGTTTATTATCATCTTATAACAATCCAAGACAAGCAAGAAGGTATTAAGTCTGATTTCTCCCTCCTTTTATTCTTTCCCCTTTTGTGGATTATTTGATTTGTCATTTGCCTTTCTTCCCCTTTGCAAGCTGTGTACTCAAACCAATTTGTGATAACATGACCAGAAAGCTAAATTCAGCATAGAGCTCACGCTGACATTGTTATTCTTCACAAAAAGCCCTGGTGGGGACAGATAATGCCATAATTCAGATAACATGATGAAATGAGATCTTGTACCACAAACGTTTGGTGGATGGAGAAATGCAAACATTGCCTCTTTTAATATAAATTAGAAGATGATGTGAGGTCATATTGAAACACCAAGTGTGTTTTGCTATAATTTAATCTGCATGCAGTCTTAGGAAACTAGTTTGCCAGGGTTTATTTGTCATGTAGTTTTGTGCAGATATCTGAAGACTGATTGACTCTGGCAAGTATTTTTGATTTCACGTGTTTGGATGTGGTCAGAGGCAAAATATGCACAGAACTATATTTAACCAATGGTGGTTATTTGGAAAATACATTTCATAAATTTTAAAGCTTTTCCAGTTTTTTATTTTTATTGGATGGCCTTGAAGAATTCTTTTCAGAACTCATGGGGAAATAATAATACCCATGTTCACAGATATCAGGCAGTGGACAAAATATAGCATTGTCATTCAGGATGCATGGAATATGGAAGTTTATATGTGTATAAGATTTTGATAAGTGACATTTTGGAACTTTGTATTTCAACCTTCAAAACTAATACGTGCTCATCAACTGATAACAAAAATTGAAATATTAAGAGTCCAATAAAAACTATCATGACGGACAGTGTAATCCAAACTTGCACTGCAGTGGGCGGGCTGGTTTAGCCTGTGTTGGATCTAATACAAGGATTGAGACTGCTGCTGTAGTCCCGAAAGGGTAGCCTTCCCTGTGGTAGGACTGCAGCAGCCCCAACAGGTGTATTCTAGAGGTAGCCTATGTCAGAGCAGACAAGAGCAGCATCTCTGTTCTGCCCTTAGATGGAGGCTTGGATCCAACATAACTGCTGCTGTAAGCCACACCTCGCACTCCCCTTCTCCCCTACCCTGGAATGCACTTTTCAACACCCCCAGCAATGGAACTTGTCCATTGTGCTGGCCTAAGAACATCTCTAGGTTGCACTTTGAGTGTCCTATTATAAATAGACAGAAGACAGTATGCACAATACACTGCTAGCAACCATTTTGGAACTGCTTCCTGCAAATGGCAACAGAGTCAGTGCCCTCCTGCCACTATCATCTACATTTGGGCAGGTCAGCTGGTGTTTAGGATGGGCAGAGGAAGAAATGGTGTGGTGAGGGTGGAATAGGAGTTTTTAGGTGGGAGAAGGTAAGAGATGCAATTGGGGATAAAGGAATGAATCTCTGAAGCAGCAACTCATGCTGGAATCCTGTCCCCGTTCCCACTCCCTTATTCACATCTGACTTACACCAGAAAAGTCGGGGGCATAGATAAGAGGAAACTTGTTGGGGAAGTGGTGGCTTACCTTCAGGAGGCTTCAGTGACTTTGCCAACCCATATCTATAGCATGTGCCCCATTGGAATGCCTGTGTTGGTTCTGAGGGAGTTAGTTAGGAATGGGCCCTAAGCAGTATATCCACCAAAGTTGATTGGGGTTGGTTAGGTGGGGAATGGGAAGTTATGGGGTCATAGGTGGTGGGAAATGTGGATCTAATGGTCATGGTATGCACAATATCTTACTTCCTTCAGTTACTCCCTGTCCTTTTTTCTTCTCAGACTTGGGTCAGCAATAGGCAACCCACCAGTGACAGGAGGTTTATTGAGAGGTTAAGGGGAAATAATTCCTTCCCCCCCCCCAAACCTTCTCCCCACTGGATACAGAAGTTTTTTTGTTGCATCTGCCCCTGGGTTGGGGGAAGAAAGATAGGACTGGAGTCTTTACTAAAATTATCTTTTCCATGTCACAATATCATAGTGCTCTTTTCCAACTTCATTCAAGCTTATATTAGTGTAACTGAAACAATCATCATTATTTACCTCTGTCTCAGTCTTCTTTGCTTCCCTTGTGTTCCTCTTTTTCAATATCTATAACATGACACTTAGGTTAGGGACCTGCATCTTCATAACTCTATATAAAATATCATGTTTCTACGTGGCATAATGTTATCTTCTTCGTCATCATTCTCTGAGATCCAACGTACACTAATTGGAACATAATTTCCTGCTAGGTATTGGTGATCTTAGACCTTATTGGTTTACCTTTCCTTTCCCAAGGGAAGGATTTTTTCCCGTTACATAAAAATGAACAACTAAATGCACAAGAGAGAGACGAGATTGAGATGCCAGTTTGAGTGGGCCTTCGGGGTTAGGGAATGTGTCAACTAAAACTGAGCCACTTTTTCCTGAGCACCCTTACTTCACTTTCTTAACTGCTACTGTTGAGTAGCACAACTCTCATTATAGCATGCTGGAGGGCTGATTCCACAAGAAGTCTCTATAGGCATTAAGTGTTAGCATCCCTTATGCCATCCTTGTGATTCTACAAAGAAGAGATATATATCTAGCTCATTGCTAGCTGAACAAAACTAGGGAAATTGGCCACTAGAGATTACAACTGAAGGAGCAAGAAACCCTACTAGACCCTTTTTCCTAACAAGAGCTGCTTATCCAAAGGTGAATCTGATATAGATCACCCTCCTCAGAAGCACGAATGGGTGACCTATGACAGTTGTGAAGGGACTTCTTAGGTGCTATAGGGAAGCATTGCCAAGTGACCATAAGTAACATAATGTTTCCATTTACTGATACTCAGTACGAGCACCTTTTTTCTCCTGCTCCCCAGCAGCTAATTAATATTAGTCATATGAGATGACTAGCTACGCCACTGTGGTGAGTATCGGCATTTTTTTCCCTCAAAAAAAGCACTGCACTGAGCCAACATAGTCTTTGGTTTCAAATGTGCCATGTAACCAGCAATACTGGCATTGGCTTTATATTGGGACCTTCAAAAGGCAAGGTTATTTTTCCTGACAAAGTATTTTCCTCTTTGTCAGGAAAAATAAATTCACCTTTTGCAGGTCCCTGGCTATAAACTATTGCTTCTTAATTTTTTTTAAAAGTGGTACAAATTGGGAAACTTTCACATTTAATTGAAATATTTAATTTAATTTGAAAGGAATCCCTGCCTGTCCTTGCATTTTAAGCTTGGAATATAACAAGCAGTTCAAAGTTATTTTTTATCTGTAAAGTGGTTATAATTACATTGTGGCATAAAAGCTTGCAGTAGGTCTAAACCAATAATGCAATACACTGAGAACTTTCCAATGAAGAAGTGAAAACTAAAGACAAAATGTTGAAAGTTTTGTGGGTTTCCTGATGGCAAGTAAAATACAGAAAAAGACAAATTAAAAGATCAGGTCATATGAAAATAAGACATGCAAATGCAAACTAGGCTGCTGTCTACACGGTACATTTAAATGACTGTGGTTGCAATCCTAAAGACACTTGCCTAAGAGTAAGGCCACAATCCAGAAGTGCAGTTGGGTTACCTTATCTATCACTGGGCTATCTGTAACTGCAAGATGGGCCAACCTAGTTAATCTAGAAAAGGCATGGCAACATAGGCTGCCCCAAGACAGATGGAGCGGGGCTGCCCTAGCTAGGGCAGCCTTCGCAGCTCAAGAGAGGCATGTGGAGGGCATGTTTAGCACTGTCTAGGGCAGAGCAGTTACTCTGTATCCAGAGCCTGTTTCCAGGGCAGAAATGCCCTCTTCCAGCTCCTCAGAGTTATACCATCTCAGGGCCAGGTATAACAATGAGTGGACCCATAGAGGTCCATAATAAGGCAGAATAAGAATGGCAGTGTTGACCAAAAATCTGAGTTCTTGGCCAGCCTAGCTGCAACCCCTGCCTCTCAACCTCAGGATACAGGAACAACTACGGCAGCCCACTAACCTGGAGATACAGCAACCACTCCAAGAAACCCCTTTTATTCACTGTAGTTTGTACTGGCATCTCATCAGGACTCCTTATAATGCAGGCACCGCAGCTGTTCCTTGTTCAGTGTGATCTGAGGGAGGTCTCCTCAGGAGCAAGCCCTCCCCAGGTTCCTCTGACTTGTTGCCTACTGAGCATGCTCTGGAGCAGCTAGGGCAGCCCAGGCTTCCTGACTCTCAGGATCCCACATAACATTCTGATCTGGATTCAGAATAGTTGGGATAGCCCAGCTAGGTCACGCCTCACTGCCCTAACTCTGGATTGTGCCCTAAGTCCCATAGAACAGAATGGGATTTACTTCTGAGTAGACATGCTTAGGTTTGCACCCTAAGGCTGAACTATTTTTAAATATTCCAAATTTTCTGAAAAGCCAAGATAATTTAAATGCTGGCTTTATTAAGTGGCAAGGAATTGCTATGGCTTTGTTGTACAGATATGATTAAACAAAATACAATATAAAGAAGATTTATTTTGAAAAGGAATTTCTTCTCAGGGAAGAAAAATAAAATGTACACCCAAAATGTGATTTGATCTAACAAAATAGAAAAAAGAGGAAGAAATTAAATTATTTTCAAGTTTTCAACTACAAGTGCTATGATTCATCAGGAATTAGTAAAATGATCTTGAATAATTTAAAGACACTAGAATAAGAAACTACTTTAAGCAAGACATTTAAATCAGGCAAGTCTTTGAGCTTCACAGAAAAAATACTTCTTATAAGATGTTTTTCTGGATAAAATTCTTGCTGACATGGCAAATGTGTGTTACTCTTTCCTTAACTGTTCTTCAGATGATCTACATTAGAAAGGGCATAAGGGAGTGTAGACAAATAGGAAACACTGTGATAATAATTGGAGAATCTTGGACAGAACAGCCAGTGAGTCTTGTAAAACAACCACCTCACTGCACGTGTTGATGCATGAAGGCATGCCAGAATGGCAGTGAAAGAAAAATGGCAAATAAAATCAGTGGGAAGGAGGAAAAAAAGATTACATGCTATCTCATTTTTAAAAGGCAAAAATGAATCTACATTAAACAGCATTGGAGACTTTAAAAGCAATTTAACATCTTTTCTATCACCTCATCTTTGTAGCGCCAAACCATTAAACAATAAATAATGGATTTCTTGTAGAGAAGCCTTCTCATACTATCAAATCAGTGACATAAATCTAGCCATATGGATTAGGAAGAAATCCGTATCTACTTATGGTATAATCTACTGATGATACATGGTATGTTCTGTTGTCATTTATTTAATACGATATGAGACAAAGGACAGGCTGTTTTTCATTTTCCGATAGCCATCATGAAGGCTTCTGAAGCAATCTTTTAATGAAGGTAATTTTTAGTAGTGAATTTGGCATTAATGTTTCCCATCTCCAACAATGGTCAGGATGTGAGTTCAGCTACTGTATCAGTCTCATATTTGATGTCCTATCTATTATCTTTTTATGCAAGTGTATCACTGCCTTGTACTGGGGCCAGTGCAAAGGCTCCATTAACTATCAATTTCTCAATTCCGCCTATGAATTCCAGGCCCGCTCACCACATTTGCTGTGCTCATTCAGGTGGTATCAGGTTCATGTACAGTAAAATCTGCTGCCACCACTATTGCTTGGTATGCTTCTTCCATTAACCAAATCTTATGGAGGTGATGCTCCATAAGAAGAATCACTAAAGGAAGAGTTCTGCCTCTGCTCTTGCCATCCCTACAAAGCTTAGCCCAGTGAGGAACACCTACCAGGCGTGGCATCAACTGTAAATGGTAGAGACTCCTATGTCAGTTTAGAGGTCTCTACAGGAACCTCATTTGCAATTTGGAGTGCAGAAAAAAGACAGTAAAAGGATTTTTTCTTTTTTCCAGTACTGCTGCTCAGAAATGTTGACAGGCTTATATGGTGCTCTAATAGACGGTCAATGGGGCTTACCCCTGTCTAAGAGTGCAGTCCAGAGTAACTACGGGGAGTCCATGCTCCAACGTACAATTTACTCTGGATTGCAATATTAATTCCCCATAGGTATTCAGTAGGTGGTGCTGTAACTATGTCAACGTAAATGTCTCTTATGTGGTCCCGTAGTTATTCTTTATTGTAGAGTATGTGTGGATAGGAATTACAGCTTTGATCTGCTACTGCTGCTCCTCTCCTTGGACTGGAAAATGAAAATTAAAAGGAGTGAAAAAGCTAGTGGAGTGAAGAGTGGTGGTTAAAGACCCTTTGACACTCTAGCTTTCCTCTCTTCTCTCCCCACCCTGCTCCCTTCCATTCCAGAGGAATGGAGATAGTAAGAGGAAATCTGGCCCTCCTCCAACCTACTACCTGAGATTATTACTTTAATCTACTTCATGTTTGGGCTGGTACTGTGCCAGCTGTGTTGAAGATTGTTGACGTTACAATTTTTATGGTGTGTTTTTTTCACTGTGTTTGAGAGATTATCTCTCCAATTAAATAATCTCTCATTTCATTTTCTAATGAGAATAAAAGTATTGGCTAACAAAGTTAAGAAAGCAATGCTTTCTAGCTGTACTCCTCCACCTTCACCATAGGTAAGAGTATGAAATAAAACAGTCATGGAAGAAGTATTTTTTTAATAAATATTGCCAAATGTGAGATGCTCTGTATCTCAGCGGAGGTGGAGGAAGGAACCAATTCTTTAAAACCATAGTTGCATACGCAGAAAAGACCTTTTCATTGGCTGCCATGTTGTTGGATCCAGTGTGCTTTCTTCATTCACCAAAATAGTGTTGTGTAACAATTACAGATGAAACAATTTTAGTTGGAAAATAAATCTACTAGTTATATTTTGCAAGTGCAAATCTTGGCAATATATTACGTTATATCTTTTTAGAAGGTTTATTACAAATATAGTGGTACCTCGCTTAACAAGCATCTTGCTTAACGTTTCACATATCAAGCAAAATTTTCCAAGAAATCTTGCTTCACATAACAAGTTCCGCTTCACTTAACAAGCAAGTGCACTATGGGCACACGTGCTATGCAGCCCTAACGCTCCGCATGGAGGCTCTTTAAAAGGGCTGCCGGCCAGCGCTGCTGCCTCAAACTTGGGGGCAGTTGCCTGGGGATGCCAGAGGCAGCTGCCCCCAAGTGCCCCCACCGACCACCTTGAACCTCCAGCAGCTGTCCAGGTAAGCCTCCCAGGAAAGTGTCTTTGATTGCAGTCTCCTAACTATGTCTACTCAGAAGTAAGCCCCATTGTGTTCAATGTGGCTTACTCCCAAGAAAGTGTCTTTAGGATTGCAGCCTAAGTGGACTTCATAGGATCATGCACGTTGAATGCATGTTTTGAATTCAATTCCAGTATTTTGTCATCATTTTTACATCCAGTTAATATTTTTATATGAATATTTTGG
The DNA here is from genome assembly GCA_030015325.1 of Cryptoblepharus egeriae. NCBI lineage: Eukaryota > Metazoa > Chordata > Lepidosauria > Squamata > Scincidae > Cryptoblepharus > Cryptoblepharus egeriae. Next base: position 36,863,288 of record JAREYC010000004.1, on the reverse strand, counting down.
GGGTTGTGGAACCAATCGTCTGAGTTTCTATTATTTCCTATGGTAAAATCTGCTTCACTTAAAGAGCATTTCACTTAAAGAGCATGCCTCTAGAACAAATTAAACTGTTTATGTGAGGCACCACTGTATTAGTTTTGTGTGAGCACAGCATTTTGCAATCCAAAACCATTTCTCCTTTTTGGCAGTCTGCTTTAGAACACAATTATCAATGCAAAACGTCTACATTAACAATGACAAAAAAGACAGAAGCAGCTGCAAAAGATGGAAGAGAGCAGCAATATGATCATAAGGGCATAAGTAAAGTGATCCCTTGTGTCTCCTTGTGAGTATATATGCTGTCACTATGATGGCTCTACATTCAGGCAGGAATAATTTACATAAATAAACTGTTTAGTGTTTTCAAGATTTTAGAATTTGAATGGATGGCTATTGAAGGCAAAAGAAAGATTTAAAAACCTTTGGGTTTTTTGAGTGCCTCTAAGAGGCAAATTATCTCATCAGCAGACTGTCTTGTTAATAATGAGCAAAGTGTGAAGGTTTGACACATTCAGTAACATGTAACACATCTACAAACGTAGTATTTCTACATATAAAAATCATCTTGATCATAAAATATCATTTGCAGCAATGTTAACAATAAGTGACTGGTTTAAATAATGTTTAAATTATCACATGAAAGTAGGGTTGCCATATGTCCCGAAACACATGGACAATCCCAATTTTGGGGGATTGTGTTCACATACTGGCAGATGGGACAGATGGTCCTGTCCCAATTTTGTGGAAGAGAACTCTCGCAATCCTACATGAAAGCTTCATACGGGTGCTTTTAGCTTTTATTTTATGTCCAACATTTTTCTTGGGTGTCAAACATTGGAGGGCTTGTCTTCTTTTGCAATTCTGACAACTGGTTATTTTGCCCCAGAAGCAGTGGTATAGGCATTATATCATATTCAACATTCAACATTTTGACATCATATATGCCATGGGGCGAGGCGTGTCCTAGATCCTTTGGACTAAATACAATACAATCTGCTATGGATATATATATATACCAGTTTTAGTAATTTGTCAATTGCAAGAAAGAATTTTAAAGCTCTTAATGTTGTTTTCCTGTTTCTGTGATGATCTGTACCGAAGGAAGGAACCCACTTGTATGTTTAATTTAAACTATGGTTATTAACTTTGTAATTCATATACATTTTTTGCATGAACACTGCTTACATTGCATAATGATGGCACATAGTTGCAAATGTGCATTAGGAATGCCTCATTAAAAATTCATGTGTCTTTTTGGTTTTATAATAGCAGTGTATTTGTCTGGGTCATGATTTACCATTGATCAGTCAGGATGATATTTCTTAATGATGCTTACTCATGATTAAGGTTCATCTCATCAGATATACAATGTGATGCATCTGTTGAAGACCACTGTAGTCTACCGCTGCAATCCTGAAGTGCACTTGGACTAGCCTATCTATCACTGGGCTGGCCCAATTCCAAGATGGGGCAGCCCATTTACACCAGAAAGTCTTGGACCCGCATAAGTCAACATAGGCTGATCCAAGACAGATGGACCTGGGCTGGCCTAGCTGTGCTAGCCTAGGCAGATCAGGAGAGGCATACTGAGGGCATGTTTAGCATGGCCTAGAACAGTGCAGTTAGGTTGTATCCAGAGCCTGTTTCCAGGTCGGAAATGCCCTCTTCTATCTCCTCAAAGTTAGACCTCCTCAGGACAGGAATACCAGTAAATCTGAGTAGACCCACAGGGGTCCATGATAAGCCAGAGTAAAAATGGAAGTGTTAGCAAAACATTTGAGTCCTTGGACAGCCTATCTGCAATCTCTGCCTCTCAACTTCAGGATATGGCACACCTATGACAGCCCAATAACCTGTGGGTACAGCCAGCAACTCCAACAATCCTCTTCCATCCACCCCCCACTACAGGTACTGCTGTGCTGCATTCTCCTGCTGCACCTGTTACTGGTTGTCAGGGTCTCCTTATAAGGCAGGCACCACAGCTGTTCCTTGTTCAGTGTGATCTGAGAGGGGTCTCATTGGGAGCAAGCCCACCCCAGGTGCCACTGACATGGTGCCTACTGAGCATGCTCTGAAGCAGCTTCCTGACAGTCTGGATTCAGCCCAACTTTCTGCTCTGGATAAAACCTATTTGGGGCAGCCCAGCTGGGCCATTCTCACTGCCCTAATTCTGGATTGCACTCCATGAAAGCTTATGCTGAAATCAATTGGTTAGTTTGTGGGGTTCAGTAAGACTCCTTGATACCTTTCCCTAAAAGACCACAAGTGACATTTGCACAAATATCTCTTTGATTGTGATTGTACCTCTTTTAATGTGATGTTACATGTAATGATACTTTATTTGTCTGTGTGATATAAACACCAAATATGTAGATATGGCTGTAAAAACGTATTGGAGAAATGTTTGTATTAGACAAGTGGTATTCAGGCATTTCAGCCTGGTACCCCCTTCAAACTTAAAAATTAGTCCGGAACACCCTGTCAAACTTACTAGGATTCTCATCCATATCGACTTGGAAGTAAGTCCCATTGTGTTCACTGAGACTTATTCCCAGGAAAGCCAAGTACCAGATTCCAAGATGGTGGATCCCATCCTCTTGTAGCCACCTAACCCCTGATCATGACACCCCAAAGGGGTTCCAACTGCCACTTTGAAGACAATTGTATTAGTCAATACATTGCACATACACTAGGTATAAAATATTTTCACAGATGAGGGAGTTACAACCAACATGTAGGTTATCATGTATATGAAAAGTGCTGAAATGTTGTTACTACATATGGTGCTGAATCGTCTCCCTACAGAAGCCTACTAATCAGTATTGGCAGTGGATCATATTTAAATGACATGATGATCTCTTTTCCATAGCCTCAGTTCATACACTAATTACTTTTGTAGTGCTATTTACTGTATTGCTATGGAGACTACATCAAGTCACGCGTGTACGCGCATCCCCTGATTAATATTTTTCTAATTGTATGTGAAGATATAAAAAGTCATCCTTTCAGATAATGCATATTTGCTGATCATACAGTTCTTTAATGCAATATGTTCTCAAGTTGCCTGAAGCATGAGAGAAAGAGAGAGAAAAGCAGACATTCTCCCCCTTATAAATAGTTTTTGTTCCTGCAGGGCATTGTTTGCCTTGAGTGCCCATCGAACAAATGGATAGCATATTTTTGTGGCAGTCAAGAGCTCTCAAATGGGGAGGGACAGCCATTGCACTGCTTTTTTAATTAATTTTACTTAATATCTTCCTCTAGACAGCCTTGAGAATCAGCTGATTTTTGTTTTTCGTTCCCTTTTTCTGATCTCAGGAAATATTAAAAAGGATTTTGCTAAAGAAACCTTGAAAGGATACAGAATATGCTGCTTTTTTGGACTGGTGCCTCTTTCACGCACTTGTTAAGATATTTCACAGGAAATCTGTTCTATGTTTCAGTGCTTTCTAGTTCTCCTTTGTCATGCAAACAGGACAGGACTTAGGCTGCAATCCTAAAGACACTTTCCTGGGAGTAAGACCCACTGAACACAGTTAGACACACTGAAGACATGGTTAGGATTGTGCTCTCAGCCCAAGTTGTCACCCCTCTCCAGCAAGGATTAAGGGAAGGGATGTAGTCCTGTAGTAAAATGCATGTTTGAAAGCAAAAAATTATTGGTTGATTTCTTTGTAGGTAGGACTGAAAAGATGGTTATCTGTAACTCTGATTAGTGTATGCAGTATAACATATTTTTGTTTAGCTGTGAAACAATGGTTTACTGGTATTTAAAGATACTTCATGCATTTTATTTTTCAACATCAATTTTTTTTAAATGGAAGCTAAAAATATAACTGGTAAACTCCAGAAAACATGCAAGTATTGGCTACTTACATTGTGTCAAGTGTATTCAGAAGCTGTTACAGGTTTCCATCCTCATAACATGTCAAATGGCTACTCAACATGACATTTTGACAATATTGCTGTTTCTTTTGTGAAATATTTCCTCCCCTCCAATAAAAAAATAAAGTAACAGATATAGCTTTTACAGATATATTTATTTTCACTTTGAAATTATTTCAATATATGTCCATTTCATATTCTGGCAATTGCCCCAATACATGTGTTCTTGTTTTAGTTGAACGTTTGTGAGTTGCCTACAGTAATTTAGTTCACCAGAAGGACAAGTCAGAGGAAGCAACCTGAAACAGCCCAATCCTCTCAGAGTACCCCTTCACACTCTTATTGTTGGCTCTCGATGTTAAAAACTTGCTATAAGGCAGTACAGGGTTCTTTATAAGACAGGAACACCTTCACGGAGGTCAGCACCAGCACTACTGGGTCTCAATATGGGTTGCTTGCACCACAGGAGCTCTGGATGTTAAGTTTTGCTGCTTTTTAGCAGTGCAGCATTTTAGGGTGGGTGTAGATCACAGGAATGTAGGGGAAGGTGGAACAGGCCAGAGCGTAGTCTGAAGTACTGTAAGGTTTGTGCTTGAGACAGGGCAAAGATGGTGGCAGACTCCTGCTCAATCCTGATCCCCCTTCTGGGACACAGAGCCCTAAATGTGTCTCTTTCGTTTTGAATCTGTCCTTGAGTGGGCACAGATCCACATAGAGAAATTAGGGCTAGGTTTGTTCTAATTCTCTTCCACTAGAGTTGCCATATGTCCCCCAAAACAGGGACGATCCCAATTTTGGGGGATTGTGTTCACATCCTCTGGCTCATTGGGTGTTACAATTGGGCATTAAGTTTGTTTAAATCATTCACACAGCTATGTGTACATTTGAGATGTGACACAAATTAAACTGAGAGCACAATTCTAAAGGAACGAGCCCTTGCATCAGCCCAAGAGGGTCACAAGGCTCCACAAAGGCTTGTGAAGAAATGTCAGTGCTGATCATGCTCAGCCAATGTGGTGGTCTGAAGGAGGCATGGAATAGGTAAGAGAGAGGGTGGAGGGTGTTCCTGGGTGTGAGTGGGAAGTGGGAGTTGGGCTTGCATGTGGTAGTTATGCTGGATCCATGCCTCAGTCCCCAGGAGCAGAGGGTGCTTGCTTCTGTTTGGATCTTAGCTGCCTTCATAAGTGGCTTAGATCCAAATAGACCCATTGGGTCTATGCTCACCTTACCCTGGGGAATTGGAAAAATGTCCCCTACCTTGCAGTAGCACAGAAACGATCCTTGTGCTGGATCAGCCCAGGCAAACCAGCTTGCTTATTCCAGAGCTAGAAACATGCCATACAAAACAGAGTTGATGTGAATAGACAGTATTGGAAGTAGAAATTGGAGTTGTGTGTATTATATCTTTCCTAGATAGTTATATGTTAATGGCAAAAGATCATTATAGCCATCCAGGGGAGACATAATGTATGATAATGAGAAGACATTAATGCTTCCAACATAAAGAGAGCAACTGCATCACAGAAATGCATAGATCAAATGTTTAGTACCTGGCTCTTTCTGCTTTTAATAATAAAAGATTTTGTCCAATGGGCCTTTCCTCGGTATGGGTTTTATATTTTCACTAACGAAACATAACTGCATTGTGGGAATAAAATACGCCCCCCCTGTCTGCCATCCCCCCTCATTGTGCATCATCCCCCATGTGCATCATCCCTCCCATGGGGTGATCAACTCCCCATGCACATCAACTCCCTGTGTGCAACATCCCCCGTGTGCAACATCTCCCCATGTGCATCATCCTCCCATGCACAACATTCCCCCATGTGCACATCCCCCAGTACATCAACCATCATGTGCATCAACCAACCCATGTGCATCAACCACCCATGCACATCATCCTCCCATTTGCACCATCCCCAACATGCACCATCCCCCATGCACAACACCCCCCCTTGCACTTTATCCCATCATGTGCATCATGTACCCATTTGCACCATGCCCCCACGTGCACGGTCCCCCCATGCGCACCGTCCCCCCTGTGCATCAACCCTCTCATGTGCGTCAACTCCCCATGCACAATATCCCCCATGCGCATCATCCCCCATTTATGTGCAACATCCCCCATGTGCAACAACCCCCCCATGTGCATCAAGCCCTGTTGATGCACAACATCCCCTCACGTACATCAACCCCCATGCGCATTCTGTTGGTGCCTGGCTGCCCAACAGACTCCCTACCTGAGCTGATGGGGTTAATTTCAGATGTTGTATTGGAGTTCCCCCACCTACTTGTGCTGGGGTATTTCAATGTACATGCTGAAGACCCTGAGACTTGTGGAATTCCGTCCAGCTTGTGCAGGCTGAATATGTGGACAGACTTCTCTGGATTGTGAGAATATCAAATTGTCTGCTTGACTCTTGCCTGTCTTGGCTTGTTAGATCTGCCCGGGGGGACTAGCTGAGTGGACAGGGAGGTTGGTCAATTCTTCTCTGATGGGGTGGGCCCTATATCTGGCATTGAAGCAGGTGATGGTACATCCTTGCCTGAAGAAGCCCTTCCTGGATCCAATTATGTTGGGTAATTACCAGCCAGTCTCTTTACCTCCCATTCCTGGGCAAGGTGATTGAGCAGGTGGTGGCGTCACAGCTCCAGAGAGTTCTGGATGAAACCTTTTGAATGTTTTGGAGTTCTGGATGATCCTTTTCAATCAGGTATCAGGTTGGGCTTTAGGACCGAAACAGCCTTGGTTGCCTTGCTAGATGACCTGTGCCGAGGACTGGACAGGGGGAGTGTGACCCTGTTAGTCCTGCTGGATCTCTCAGTGGCTTTTGACACCATTGACCATAGTGTCCTTCTGGGTCACTTAGCCAGGTTGGGGGCACTGTTCTGCAGTGGTTCTGCTCCTACTTTGCTGATAGGTCCCAGATGGTGGTGCTGGGTGATGCTTGTTTGACACACTGGCCTTTGAAGTGTTGGGTGCCAAAAGGAGGGGAGAAGAGGGTAAAGAAAAAGGAAATGGTGTAGTGGGTTGTAAATTGTATTTTAAAGGGTTTCTCAAACTGAGGGTTATGACCCACTTGATGGATCCAGAGAGACCGATTTTGGCCCTCCTACTCAAATTGGAGCCCTCTGGATAGAACTGGGTGCTTCACCAGTCCTATGGAAGAAGTTGGAGTGTCAATTCCAGTGTACTTCAGGTTTGTAATAGTGATGTCATGTTGCTTCCAGTGGCCTGTGGAGACCACGCAATGAAGAAAGTGCCACAGAACAAGAAAGTCACAGCAGGAAAGTTTGAGGATCTCAGGTCTAGTTTACATATAAAAAATAGCCCACACATTTCTACCACCAGATTCTAGTGTCACACTAAGAAATGGGACTCAGTTTATGATTATGAAGATAGGCGTAAATTCATTTCAACAAAGTAAACAAGCTAGAATTTAGTAGATAACTAGCAAACAGCGTACCTGTGTTGCAGGAGTAACATTTCCCCATACGCCATCCCTCCACAGCGTATCAACACCCCATGCGCATCAACACCCCATGTGCAACTTCCCCCATGCTCATCATTCCCCTATGCACAAATTTCCCCTATGCACATCAACCCCAATGTGCAACTTTTCCCCATGCACATCAGTCCCCCATGTGCAATTTACCCATGCACATCATCCACCCCATGCGCATCATCCACCCCATGCGCATCATCCCCGCATGCGCAACTTTCCCCATGCGCAACTTTCCCCATGCTCAACTTCCCCCCTTTTCAGCCCCTGAAGGGTGAAATTTCTCCACATGGTTCTTGGTGGGTGTTCAGGTGACAGAAGGAACTCCCAGAATTCCATGCTTCTAGGCCCAGGAGTTGGGGCGGAATGTTGATGAGTCATCAATTCTCCAATGCAAAGTATAGGGAGGAAAATGTGTTGCGCCCCTTTTCACCCCCTTCCGGTTGGAATTTCTGAAAACCGGTTCTTAGTGCACCCCTCCGTCACGGAAGGAACACCCTCCCCAAATTTCACAATTCTAGGCCCAGCAGTTTTGGCAGGGTGGTGATGAGTCAGTCAGTCAGTCAGTCAGTCAGTCAGTGACTTTTCTCTTTTATATATATAGATAAAAATTAAACCTGGGTTAATCCCATTCACTGGTGTTACCAGAAGCAGAAGATGAGTGTTGTCTCACTTGGGAATGATTCTCAAGTGCACCTCTTCACTTTTACAGTTGGGGAAATTTCCTTTTCCTCCCGTTAGAATAGTTAAAGTACTGTTGTGGTTCCTATTTATTATGTGTAGAGGAACTTTGTGGATTCTTTGTAATTTCTTTCTGATAGTCATATGAGAGAGAAAGAGAGAGAGAGAGAGAGAGAAATCCATTTTCTCATCTTTAAATAACTACATATGATTGGGAAACACCAGTCAGCCAGCCTTTGTATAATGTCTTTGAAGTCTTTCCAGCAATGAAGGAGAATTACAGTGATTAAATTCAGATGACCTGTACTGTATTTATCCCACTGCACAGTAACTTTTGAGGTTATTTGGCTTCTTGCTATACCTTTTCCAGAAGCATTACTACCAGATGGGTGGTGCAGGACACTCAGTGTCCTTTCCATGTTGTCTGGTAATGAAAATGTTTTAACTACCACCTGCAATTCCATGGAACTTGGAGTTCTATGAAATACAGTAATGCTATTTGACAGGGAAGCAATGACCTTATTTGAACACACATGTGTATGCTCTAGGACATAGTCTTTTGCTTGTCTCATCTGCATCAACTTTGTGGCTACAGCAAGACAAATTATAATAGAACCTTATAACGTGCTAAATATATAAATAATGAAGTTACCTTTATGCTTGAATTGTTAATTTTGGTTTGTGAAACAGAACAGAAATAGATGTAGTGGACAGTTATGAAGAACTGGTGATCCTTTAGGACTTCAAGGCTGGAAGGGAAGTGAGTAAGCCTTGGGAGAAAATTCAGAGATAGGAGCAGCATAAGTAGCACATCAGTTAATGGAAGAACTCCCTATTAAAATTTCGCTTGAAGGCCTTGTTGCTTGTTGCAAATACAAGTGAGCCAAAGGGGTTGTTTCAAAGTCAAATCCGTTGTTCTGATGCAGGATGGTATCTGTCCCAGCCTGCCTTTGGAATACCCCCTATTTCCCCCCCAATCCCAACTCCAACCTGGAATGCCTCTCAAATTACCAACTCCAATGAGGGCTGAATGCTCTTCTGAAATGCACTTGGACCTGGCAGCAAAACTGTCAAGGTCACCCAGTTTTGGGCAAATGATATCTAATTAAATTATGTCTTTTTATAAAACTTTTATACATGTACAGGCATCCCCCACGTTCTGACAGTTCATTTTCTGAAGCTTCTACTCTTTCAACACCTTTCAGTTATACCCAGGATTCATTTATCCACGCTTCATTCTTTCAACTTCTCTCTGCTGGTCTAAAGGCTAAAATTGTCTTCCCTTATGTTAATTTGCATGTGTCATGGTTACTTTTGTCAGTAAATAACTATAATTCAAATACACAAGATATTAATTGCCCACACATTCCTTTGTTTATTTTATGATAATTTGTTATGTATTTTGGCTATGTGTTAATAAATATGTGTTATTTAGGCTTTTGCAAGTGATATTTATGTCTTTTTTGGTGGTTATGTTGTGTTTGAAAGCTGAAAAATACTGGGTTCCACTTTCAACTATTCTCATTTTTGGATGGTGCTCTGGTTCCTAACCCATACAACAAGTGGGGGATGCTTGTATGTGCTTCTGACACAAATAAAGATAAAGCTTTTATTTTGTTATGTCCTACATTTAGGGGGCTAACCCTACAATCCAGAGTAACTGTGGGAGCACATAAGAGACATTGTGTGCACCCATAGTTACTGCACCACCTAGTGAAAATCTATGGGAAATTCATATTGCAATCCAGAGTAAAAAGTTCTTACACCGGAGCAAGGACTCCCCGTAGTTACTCTGGATTGTGCCCTTAGTCATCTTTTTGAAATAATGACATCCGGTCATCCTGTAAGAGATAAAAGAATGATTATTAATCTGCTTTCTCATTAACAATGAATTAATGAGAATTGTTAAAAGTTTCTCTTTCAACAAAAAAGCAGGCCTCCTTCAGTCTTGGAAGACTATGGTATCGTGCTCGGCGCTGCATACGCTGCATGCGAAGCACGAAAGCCTGGGTTGGATTGTTATGGAGGATAGGCTGTTACCCAAGCAGCAAATCCCCCCTCTCCACACCACTGAATTAGTCCAATGGAAAGGTAGAGCCAATATGATTGGATCCAGCTGTGTCGCAGAGCTGGGCTAAGGACAGGAGCTCACCCTGTCTTGTGGAGCCGACCCGGGAATTGAACCCTGGCCTGCTGGTTAACAGGCACAGCGCCTTAACTGCTTGCGACACCCTCAGCCCAATAACAGCACAATCCAGAGTAACTACGGGGGCTCTTATGTCCACATAAGAAAAATTTATTCTGGATTGCTCTATGCATTTCCCATAGGATTCCCATTGGTGGCACCATAGCTACATCAACGTAAATGTCTCTTGTGTCGATTTAAGAGCTCTCGTGGTTACTCTGGATTGTGCTGTAAGTGTGTCATGTGTACTTTGGCCACTGTATATCAGAATTTCACATGTTGCTGAATGAGTGTGCCTTCCCCTGCAATCCATAGTAACTACGGGAGCACATAAGAGACATTATGTGCACTTGTAGTTATGGCACCACCTAGTGAAAACCTATGGGAAATTCATATTGCAATCCAGAGTAAATTGTTCTTACACTGGAAAAAGGACTACCCGTACCTACTCTGGATTGTGCCCTTCATCTTGCTTTCCAGTTTGATCACGTTTGGAAATATAGGACTGTGGACCACATGTGGGTTCAGAGTCCTGAACATCACAAGAGTTCACCATCTTTCACCACACAGGTCTCATTTACTTTTGAATTACATCCATGCTGAGAAACAGCTTGAATTAGGCCTTTAAAATTCAAAGGCATAATTCACCAGGAAAGTGTTTTGAGAGAGATGAAGCTTCCATTCCTGAAATGAATGAAGATTGTACTGAGAGCATGAAAACAATGAATAGCTCCCATTCGTTTTAGTATTAGAATCACAGAATCCTAGAGTTGGAAGGGACCTAGTAGGTCATCTAGTCCAACCCCCTGCCTGCAGCAGGAAATCCTCCTAGATCATCCCTGACAGGTGCTCGTCAAGCCTATGCTTGAAGACCTCCAGAGAGGGAGAGTCCACCACCTCCCTTGGCAATCTGTTCCACTGCCGAACTGCCCTCACCATCAGGAATTTTTTCTAGATATCCAACCGGAATCTCCTTTCTTGCAGTTTATACTCATTGGTTCTAGTTCTGCTTTCAGAAGAAGCAAAGAACACATGAGCCTCTTCCTCCCTATGACAGCCCTTCAGGTATCTGAAGAGGGCAATCATGTCTCCTCTCAGTCTCCTCTTCTCCAGGCTGAACATCCCAAGTTCCCCCAACCTTTCCTCGTAGGGCTTCCCTTCCACCCACTGATCATTCTTGTCGCTCTCCTCTGGACTTGCTCCAGTTTGGCTGCATCTTTCTTAAAGTGAGGTGCCCAGAACTGAACACAGTACTCAAGGTGAGATCTCACCAATGCAGAATAAAGAGGAACTAGAACTTCTTGTGACTTGGAAGCTACAGTCCTCTTAATGCAGCCTAAAATGGCATTTGCTTTCTTTGCAGACACATCACATTGCTGACTCATGTTCAGCTTGTGATCCACAGCGTTCACATGTTGTGCTGCTAAGCCAAGTATCCCCCATTTTATACCTGTGTTTTTGGTTTTTATTGCCCAAGTGCAGAACCTTGCACTTCTCCCTGTTGAAATTCTTTCTATTTGTTACAGCCCAGGATTCCAGCCCAGTATTCTTGCTGAGATGTTCTTGGCCAGTCTAATGTCATGTCACTGTACCTTATTGTTCATTGAATTTCAACTATTGAGCCAGATGAAACAACATCATGATTCCCTGACCTGCATTTTACACTGTTCTTTCAGGGATGATCTGAGTATATGGAAAATTGGCCACTTTCATTGTAGATTTACATTTTATCCATTTTTGTGTATGTGCAATTTATATACATTTCTCATCTTTAGATTTTTTAAATTGAATTACTGTCTATATAGCTTTTTCCTTATAAATTTGTGGATTCTGTGTAGTCTGAACTACATATTGAATTTTATTTATATATACATTTTGTACTTATTCATTGTTTTTCCTAAATAAAATCTTATGAACCAACACGGTTTAAATGCACTTAGATTAACAGTTAAATCACTGTGTGTGTATAGTAGTAAGAGTGCTTGAAACCCTAATAGTTTATTGTTTCTCTATCATCAGAGCAGTTAAAACATGTTTTTAAATCTCATAATAGTGCTTTAAAGTAGATAAATATACACCAAAGTGTAATTACTGTAGAAATAATATAGTCACACACAGAAATGTTTAGTCTGTAGCCTTCCTATAAATTGAACCCAGGAGCCAGCTTCACCATCTTGTACTCTCACAATTAGACCAATATAATTGCATGGTGTATATATTATTTACATGGTGCATATATACATTTTCAGCTCTTCTGCATCTAAGAATAAATTTACATAGGCTGCGTTCCCATGTATACATATTGAGGAGAAATTAGAAAGTCTCACTAAGCTCAGTGGAACTTTTGACTAAACAGACATATAGTTGGCTAGAAACCACTAAATCCAGCCAGTTTTTCTCTGCTTCATCCCTAATCAGCCCCCAAACATCTTCAAATGCTTAGTCTTCAAGATGTTTTTAGGAGAAGAAAATTTACTAATGCTGTTTATCCACCAAAAGCATTCTCTCTCTCTCTTTTTATATATATTTAAAAAAATTTATATAAATTTATATATATATATTTCTCCTCTTTATATATAGACATATATCTATGTCTATATATAGACATATATCTATGTCTATCTCTCTCTCTCTATATATATATCATTGGCATCCTTCAGTCTCGAAAGACTATGGTATCGTGCTCTGATTGGAGGTCCTGAAACAACATCTAGTGTGACTAAAGAGGCCAATTTGAGAGTGTCCATCCCTTCCACACTGAGGACAAATAAATTCCGTCCCCTGCCCAGGCCACAGGTTTTGCTGCTTTCGGGTCTGTCTCCTTGCTTCAGCCTGCCGAACAAGTGTCTCTTCCAGTTGGAGAAGGCCATGCTGGGTCTTTTGCCTCCACGCTGAACGATTGGAGGTCAAGGTTTCCCAGCTGTTGATGTCCATTCCCAAGGCCTTTAGATCCCTCCTGCAGATGTCTTTGTATCGCAGATGTCTTTGTATGTCTTTGCGTCATTTGAAACTTTGTCACGCCAGGTGATGTCAAGAATACGTCGGAGACAGCGCATATGGAAGGTGTTCAGCTTTCTCTCCTGCCATGCGTAAAGGGTCCAAGACTCGCTGCAGTACAAGAGTGTGCTCAGGACACAAGCTCTATAGACCTGGATCTTTGTATGTTCCGTCAGCTTCTTATTAAGCCACACTCTCTTTGTAAGCTTGGAGAACGTGGTAGCCGCTTTACCAATACGTTTATTCAGCTCAGTATCTAAGGAGAGAGTGTCAGAGATAGTTGAGCCAAGGTACACAAAGCCATGGACAACCTCCAGTTCATGTTCAGAGATTGTGATACAGGGAGATGGATCCACACCCTGACCCATGACTTGTGTTTTCTTCAAGCTGATTGTTAGTCCAAAGTCTTGGCAGTCTTTGCTAAAACGATCCATGAGTTGTTGAAGGTCTTCGGCAGAGTGAGCAGTAACAGCAGCGTCATCGGCGAAGAGGAACTCCCGCAAGCATTTCAGCTGGACTTTGGACTTTGCTCTTAGGCTGGAAGGATTGTATAGTTTTCCATCTGATCTGATCCGGAGATAGATTCCCTCTGTTGCGTTTCCAAAAGCATGCTTCAGCATGACTGCAAAAAAGATCCCAAATAAAGTTGGTGCGAGGACGCAGCCCTGATTCACTCCACTTCGGATGTGAAAGGAGTCTGATGTTAAGCCATCAAAAACTACAGTGCCCTTCATGTCCTCGTGAAAGGACCTGATGATATTGAGGAGCTTAGGTGGGCATCCAATCTTGGGGAGGATTTTAAAAAGGCCGTCCCTACTAACCAAATCAAAAGCCTTAGTACGATCTATGAAGGCTACAAAGAGTGGCTGTCTTTGTTCCCTACATTTCTCTTGCAACTGTCGAAGGGAAAATACCATATCAGTGGTGGACCTGTTGGCTCGAAATCCACACTGTGATTCAGGATAGATTCTCTCTGCAAGCACCTGAAGCCTCTTCAGTATGACACGGGCAAGCAGCTTCCCTACAACACTAAGAAGAGAGATGCCACTGTAGTTGTTGCAGTCACCCCTGTCGCCTTTGTTCTTGTACAGTGCGACGATATTAGCGTCCTTCATGTCCTGTGGTACTCCACCTTCCCTCCAACAAAGGCAGAATATCTTGTACAGTTCAGTGGAAACGGTCCCTCTACAGCACCTCAGAACTTCAGCAGGGATGTTATCTTTCCCGGGTGCCTTGCCAAAAGCAAGGGAATCCAGGGCTTTGTTTAGTTCTTCTAAAGTTGGTTCACTGTCAAGCTCCTCCAAGACAGGCAGGCACTCAATGTTGTTTAATGCTTCTTCAGTTACTACATTTTCTCTGGAGTATAGCTCAGAGTAGTGCTGCACCCAGCGTGCCATCTGTTGTGCTCGGTCCTGGATGACCTCACCTGTAGCGGACTTAAGCGGGGCAGATTTCCTCACTGTTGGACCTAAGGCCTGCTTGATGCCATCATACATCCCCTTGATGTTGCCTGTGTCAGCTGCTACCTGGATCTGAGAGCAAAGCTGCAGCCAATAATTGTTAGCGCATCTCCTGGCAATCTGTTGGACTTTGCTACTGACGGCTCTCAGGGCTTGAAGGTTGCGCTCACTAGAACAGGCTTTATATGGAATTAGAGCTCTCCTCTTTTCCTCAAGGGCTGGTGTCAGCTCCTCCGAGTGGGCTTCAAACTAATCTGCTGTCTTTCTAACCTGCTTACCAAAAACTGACAAGGCGGTCGTATAAACAGCATTCTTGAAATGTTCCCATCGTTGAGAAGCGTTTGCCTCAGCCGGGCCTGGGAGAATTTCCTCGAGTGCTTGGTCAAATTCCAACACTTTTTCCAGACTGTGGGTCTTGCTGATGTTAATTCGTGGTCTTCCTTCCTTCTTTGAGTGATGCAGCCTCTTTGCTTGTAATTTTACTCTGCTGCAAACCAAGGAGTGGTCAGTATCGCAGTCAGCACTCTGATAGCTACGTGTGATCTTAATGCTCGGAAGGCTGGAGCGCCTGGTGAGGATCAAGTCAAGCTGATGCCAATGCTTCGATCTTGGGTGTTGCCAAGACACTCTGTGTTGAGGCTTTGTGTTAAAGAATGTATTGCTAACGCAAAAATCATGATAGCAGCAAAACTCTAGCAGGCGTTGGCCGTTTTCATTCATCTTCCCGATGCCAAAACGACCTAGACAAGCGGGCCAAGAACTATGGTCAGATCCAACTCTCACATTAAAATCACCAAGGATAAACAATGGTTCTTTCTCAGGGATTTTCTTGATAGTGGCAGCCAGATCATCATAGAATTTGTCTTTGGATTCTGCTGAAGATGATAGTGTTGGTGCATATGCACTAATAAGAGTGACTAACCCTACTGATGACTGTAGCTGCAGAGACAGAATTCTTTCACTTCCTCCAGTAGGTGGAATAATGAGTCCAAGTAGGATGCATGCGAAGCACGAAAGCCTGGGTTGGATTGTTATGGAGGATAGGCTGTTACCCAAGCAGCAAATCCCCCCTCTCCACGCCACTGAATTAGTCCAATGGAAAGGCAGAGCCAATACGATTGGATCCAGCTGGTGTTGCACAGCTGGGCTAAGGACAGGAGCTCACCCTGTCTTGTGGGGCCGACCAGGGTCTCAAACCCTGGCCTGCTGGTTAACAGGCACATTATCTTAGCCACTTGCGCCACCCACAGCCCTGGTACATGCACCCACAACATGCACCTCCAATAGTGCCAGTATCTCAGTGAATATGTCAATATATTTCAATAAATAACTTCAGCCTGGTTGTCAAAGTTGCCAGGATCTACTGAGGGGTCAAGATTTCTTCACTTGTTTAATGCTGACATCAGTCTCAGTTGCTAGCTGCTACTGGCACATGTGAAAAGCACCAAGAGAGCAAAAAATGTTTACACACTTCTCACACTTCTCTCACCATGTCAGAGCGAAGATAGCCCCAGGCTACAGTGACTGCCAATAGGATGACCCCTCCATTAAACTTGATAAGGTGGTTGTCTCAAGAGGTGGATTGGAGACAAGTGCTCATATTCCTTCCATTCCCTCGTTTTTTGAAAATTCCAGTGCTTTGCTTATGCTCCGGCACATCATTTTTTCCTCCGTATCTTCTTTTCTGCTTTGTTCCTCTTCCTGTTATGATAGAGTAGAGCAGGCAGTGCCCTGTGTGAAGAATGTTAGTATTAATTTAAGCTGAAGAAAGAAGCATCTGCTGGAAGTATAAAAGAGGTGTGAGTGGTTCTCCTCATTATTGCTGAGAGGCTGAGGAGATTACCTGTTTTATTGCTTTATTTGGGGTGATTGAGAAGGAGGGAAAAATGTTTGACTAGCTAGTCCTTACATGGGTATTATGGTGTTGATTTGAGTATTTTTCATGGGTTTTTGTGGGTTACAAGCACCTTTCCTACTAAATGAAAATATAGTGTATTGTGACCCATATAGGAAAGTTTTATTATTTAGTTGTGGAGGTGCATTCCGAGTTGTGGAAGTGCCTTCTGACTCTTATCCTCATACCCTGATTGTGTAAAGGGGACAATATTCATGGTGACCATATAGAATGGAGTTCAGAGTGCCTGTACCTGTAACCATTGCATAGAAGAGGGAATTCAGGCAGATTTAGCTCATTATAGAAGGGTTTAAAAAGCAGCGTCTGCCTAAATTCCCTCTTCTATGCAATGGTTACAGGTATAGGCACTCTGAACTCCATTCTATATGGTCACCCTGACAGTATTAGACTCACCAATCAGATATTGAAAGGTCTTGGACTGGCCCTAAATATGAGAACAATTAGATGTGAGACCATTCTTCCTCTAGGCTGGCTCTTGATGGCAAGGCAAGGAATAGCAACCCTGCTTGTATCTGTAAATTCAACACTCCACCAGCCACAGCACATTGGCTATGAAAACTCATCTGATTATGCCTTCCCACACTGATGTGTCATTTAGACAAAGCCCCATCTTCATTAAATTATTTTCATGGGAAAAGTGGTTCCCTGCAGCTATGGAGATGTCCAAAACGCACCACAGTTACAACTGTAGGAAGAATAATCGCTGATCTCTATACATTACAGTGTAATGACATACCTTTAGGTCATTCATGTCTTTTCCCTCAGTATATATATGTGCACTTAAGGAATTTCTGCCCATAGTTTTAAAAGAGATAATGAATGCATTTCCTTCCTGAATGCAGACAAGGTTCACTCCCTTTTCTAAAGTGTAATGATACGCTAATTCCAATTTTCTGGTATAGCCTTAACAATTTAGTTTGTAAAGACTGTTAACGAACTGTCTTATTAAGCATCCATATAAGTCTATCTCTCTCAAAAAAGAATATAATGGTACCATTAGAACATTCTGGAATTTTATATCTGGGTTTGAGCCACATCAAAGTAATAATGCTTCTTATATTTCATTACTGTACATGAAAAGCTGCCTCCATGTGGGAAACCTTGCTATCTGGCACAATGTTACTTACTTGAAATACACAATGTTACTTACTTGAAATACAATGTGTATTTCAAATAGTGACATTTTTCTAGCACAGGGGTGTTCAAACCTCGGCCCGAGGGCCAGATAAAGCCCTTGGCGAGCCTCAGTGTGGCCCCTGTAAGACTCCTCTATTCAGCTTTTGGGCAAGCCTTGTAATCCATTCTACTACATATTTATATATAAATTTATTCAGATTTGAAATGTAAATTAGTTTCCTGGCACTTGACACAGTGTCAGAGAGATGATGTGGCCCTCCTGCCAAAAGTTTGGACACCCCTTTTAGCACTTTAAAGCATGATCTTGGAATTCCTGAAAAACATTAGAAGACCCAAACAGTATCTTAGGATTCTTGCAAACAGGCAGCTACTTGAATTAAGAATTCAGAATGCTATGTTTGTTTGGCATTTTACCCAAGATTAGGCCTTACATTCCTTGAGACACTTTTTCACATCCATAGGTTCCTGTAATAAACTGGCATGGAACTATAGTTTGCCAAAGAAATATGGAAATTGTTGGGAACACATGTAATAAATTAGAACAATCTTTTCATAAATATCTTTTTCATAAATAAAAACTACTTATTAATAAGCAAGTTTGTATTAAAATAATCTAAACAAACTGTATTTATTTTGATGTGGCTGAGTTTATTACAGTTCCAGTTCTCCAGCACTGATTTTCATGAAATACTAAATGTACAAAATCAACTCTGTTCATGAGAAGTTCATTACAAAAACATCTGGATTTAAATATACATTGTTTCAGAGGCTACCAACTCTACCTCTTTGAAAAATAGATGTCTTGACTTAAGGGCTAATCTACCATACTATCACGTGAATTTTATCTAGTTCACTTACTGGCTTTAGAAGAAGCAGAATAGGGACTTAAAACTGATTGATCAAACCAGAACATCTTGCAGGATTTTAGTTCCTTCAAGTTAATTAAGATGAACAACTTTAGATTTGCAAGCATTCAGCTGAGATCAATTAAGATTGGGACCTATTAAGGTCAGAATGAGTTCTTTAGCACACAGCAAAACAAGTCTTAAATATATCATGGAGCTTTAAAACATTGTATTGTAAAAGGTTATATGTTGGTCTTTAATCATCAGAGATTATTATCTCAGTGGATGCCATTTAACATACAACAGGTAAATGCATCACTCTTTCATCATATATCATACCATATGGGTTGATAAATATGAATGGATGTTGAAGCATTTTTGTCTAGGTTAGTGAAACTCAAACTGGTGGGTGGCAATCCACCAGTTTGTGTAAATGTTTTTTTGTGCCTTTAAGGGAGTAGGTTAGAGGTAATGATGTGATTCCCAAGATTGTCTCACAAGATCGGGCAGTAAATGGGGTGCTTTGCTTTTACTCATACAGGCCTGCAAAACATGCAGCCCTCTGTAGGCCTCCCCAAGAATTGGGACATTTCAAAAAAGCAATCACAAACCACTTCTGGTGCAAAGTTTTAATTGTTTTAAAATTGCAAAACACTATTGCTGCAAGTTTTAATTGTGCATTTTAAAAGTGCACAAAGCACTTCCGGTGTGCAAGTTTTAATTGTTGAGCCGTTTACAAACTGTTCCTGAGAGGATGATCTCCCCATCAAAGACCAGCTGCTTTAATCAGGCTCTGCTTAGTAAACCTTGATCAGAGATTTCCATATGCAAGAAATAAGATCTTTTGAGAGGCAGAGCATAGCCTTCTCTGCTGTGGTTCCAAGAGTGTGTAACATTTACTTAATGAAGTGTGCCTGATCCTTCCTTCATAACTCCCTTCACAAGGACACACTTTCCTTGTGAAACATTCCTTCCAAAACATTCCTGACACATGTTTGCATATCCAAGAACATGGGAAATACTGTATTTACGTACTAAAATCAAACACAAACTTTTTTCAATCACATTTAGGGCAAAATCCAGAGCAGTGACGTCATCCTCTAGTGTTATTTTATGGAACGTCACCTTAACTGTTCTGGAGCAAGGCGCTTAATTTCACTTTAGGATATAGGCCTTATTCTCCAAAAGCGGAGTGTGCGTTAGATTTGATGGTGCGTTAGATTAAGTAAATATGGTATTTGATTATAAGAATTGGTTAGTATTTGGCTGAGCAGTTTACTGTATTGTAATTTTAAAATGTTATATAAACGCATTGTTGTATAATGTAGTGCAATTAGATAAAAATTGTAACACAAACCCATTATCATATTATTATTGTCATAAAACTCATTGTATGCAGTAAAATTTTGTGACAGTTTTGCAGCTGTGCATTACAATCGCCAGTAGAACTTTTATTCCCAGACCTTTTAAGATTAGGATGCACACTGGATTTGATGGCGCATAGAATTAGCAAGAAAAATATGTTTCTTGCTTCTGAAATACTGCTTTTATTCATATGCAGACTGAATCACTAGACTTTACTATCTGATTTAGGCTGCTGTCCTAACCTCCATTTAGGCCAGCCTAAGATCTGGCATAAGTCCTGTGCTGACAAGAAAAAAAAAAAGCAGGCCTCCGTCAGTCTTGGAAGACTATGGTATCGTGCTTGGCGCTGCATACGCTGCATGTGAAGCATGAAAGCCTGGGTTAGATTGTTATGAAGGATATGCTGTTACCCAAGCAGTAAATCCCCCCTCTCCATGCCACCAAATTAGTCCAATGGAAAGGCAGAGCCAATACGATTGGATCCAGCTGGTGTTGCAGAGCTGGGCTAAGGACAGGAGCTTACCCTGTCTTGTGGGGCTGACCTGGGTCTCGAACCCTGGCCTGCTGGTTAACAAGCACAGTATCTTAGCCACTTGCACCACCCACAGCCCTTGTGCTACAGGTGTCACAAAAGTGCCGTAAGGCATTTCTGCCCTTCTCCTTGGGGGGTTAGGCCAATGCACAGGCATATATTGACCTCATTGCAACAACACACATAAGCCAGCTAAGTTCGGCTGCCTAAATTTCTTAGGATTGTGCTCTTCTTCATTTCTTGACATTAATTCTTTGGTTCATTTGATTGTGCCCTTATTCATTTCTTGAAATTAATTCATTGTGCCCTTCATTGTGCCCTTATTCATTTCTTGAAATTAATTCTTTGCTTCATTTGATTAAATATTAGAGTTTTAAAATTGGCTTCAACATATACTATGTGTAAAAAATGAAGTATTACATGTGGTTAATAAGTACGTAAGATACAGTGCATTGTCTACAAAGCATGTCTACTCAGAAGTAGTCCCATTGTGGTTACTTACTCCCAGGAATAATACTCCCAGGAAAGTCTGGTTAGGATTGCAGCCTAACTTAAGGTAGGTAGGTAGGTAGGTAGGTAAGTAAGTAAGTAAATAAATAAATAAATAAAGTAAATAAATAAATAATTTTAACGACTCTGTTAGATTTTTATGGCCCAGAAACAATAAGGCCCTCTAAGTTCTACAGAACATTTCCTTTTTGAAAAGTGACAGCTTGTAATCTTCTGTGAGACTTTCCTGTTCCCAGTTGTCAGGAATTTTACAGGTAGAGAAGTCAAAATTCCCTTTCAGTTTTATGGGTTGCATAGTTGGTTGTCCTACCTTATCATGTAAGGAAGGCCTCATTTTGTGGAGTTAATGGGATGTGGGGCATATTTTAAATGCTTGGTGAGGATTGCATCTTGTCCTTAATGCATCATTAAGCAATTTAATGATGGAATATTTTTTGATAAAATGACAGGTTTGCCTGCAAATTTGATACACAGCACTATTTGAATCAACATAAATGTATTTTTTTTTTAAAAAAAATTCAAATTCTCTTGATGTCCCAGAAAAATGCAGTCAAATCTGTTGCTGTTTCAGTGTGATCCCACAAAAACTGATTTGAGCAGTCACATCTTTCTTTGACCGTTACCAAGATAAGCCCCTCTATGTTACTCATTTTTAGTCTATGGTTAGGATTGTATTTTGCTTCACACATTGAGTTTTCTCCTGACTTGTTTCACAATTGAAGTATCCATTGAGAGCTGGTATAGCTTAGTGGGCAGGGGTTCACTGTGGATTCAAAACTTTACAGGTTTGAATCTTGCTGATGACACAAATTCGTTAGTAGGCCTTAGTCATGACACTACCTCTCTGTTTCAGTTATAATATATATAACTGAACAGTTTCAATTCTATACTAACCATTTCAGATAAAAATGTGTATTTACCTTAGAGGGTTCTTGTAAGGATTTTGTCAACACCTAGAAAACATCAATGTAAAGTACAGTATATAGTACTGCACACTATGCTTCAAACTTTTTTGTGCAACAACCCCAATAAATAAATGCATAAACAGTGCATATGACTGGGGACCTAATGCCAATCCTGCACCCACTTCCTGGGATCCAATCTGTCCTCCTCCCACCCTCTCTCTGCTCACATCTGCTTGTAACAGTTCTCCCTATCTCTTACGCCTTAAACAATCCTGTTAGTAGTAGCCTGTGGGTGTGGGCTGTGGGTGACGCAAGCGGTTAAGGCGCTGTGCCTGTTAACCAGCAGGCCAGGGTTCGAGACCCGGGTCGGCCCCACAAGACAGGGTGAGCTCCTGTCCTTGGCCCAGCTCTGCGACGCCAGCTGGATCCAATCGTATTGGCTCTGCCTTTCCATTGGACTAATTCAGTGGCGTGGAGAGGGGGGATTTGCTGCTTGGGTAATAGTCTATCCTCCATAACAATCCAACCCAGGCTTTCGTGCTTTGCACGATACCATAGTCTTCCAAGACTGACAGAGGCCTGCTTAGTAGTAGCCTAAGGTAATCAGGACAAAAATGGTGTGCAGGATTATATCAATAACTCAATCATGACTCAGGACCTGATTCTGAAGACCCTCCACTGGCACTGAGTGTCACAATGCGCTACAAGGCAGCCCAATTTGCAAACAAGGTCATACTAATCTGCAAGTGGAGGTTGCATACTTCCCCTCCTAAATTCAATAGCCACTGCTTTTTGTCTGTGATGCGTTGTGTACCAAAGACGCAAATAAACATTCTTTACCCTACAAACCAGAGTAACTATGGGAGCACGTAAGAGACATTTACGTCAACGTAGTTACAGCACCACCTAGAGAAAACCTATGGGAAATTCATATTGCAATCCAGAGTAAATTGTTCTTATGTCAGAGAAAGGACTCCCCATCATTACTCTGGATTGCACCTTAAGTGTGTAGTGTACAGCAGCTGACTTTTGTTGAAATATTTTTGCTGGGAAAAATACAGATGTTCTATTAGACTGATAATTTCTATTATTTTGGTGAATGTTTGGCCTTTTAAAAACCTGCTGTACTGAATAAATTTAGCCTCAACTTACAAAAAGAAAATGCTTTTATCACGTTTACTTGTAAATAAGTCCCACATAGATTAATAGGAGTTATGTACAAATAAGTAGGCATAGGATTGCAGCCTCAGGTTGAAATTGCTTTTACCAAAGGGGATTACCATTTATCTTGTGCAGGAATGATACTTAATCAATATGAGTCAAAATAAAAACAGCCAGGCAGCCAACACTGTAGATGAGATAGGGAAGAAAGGCCCTTAATAAATGAGCAGAAATCCTGACAGATTGAATAATAAATTCAACTTGCTCTGTGTGTGCCAATCTAGTCTATGGTTAGTTGAAATCATGTTACATTCCGGTTATGAAAGAATGTTTTCAGCTGCAGGCCCTCCGTCAGTCTTGGAAGACTATGGTATCATGCTCGGCGCTGCATACGCAGCACGAAAGCCTGGGTTGGATTGTTATGGAGGATAGGCTGTTACCCAAGCAGCAAATCCCCCCTCTCCACGCCACTGAATTAGTCCAATGGAAAGGCAGAGCCAATACGATTGGATCCAGCTGGTGTCGCAGAGCTGGGCTAAGGACAGGAGCTCACCCTGTCTTGTGGGGCTGACCCGGGTCTCGAACGCTGGCCTGCTGGTTAACAAGCACAGTGTCTTAGCCACTTGCACCACCCACAGCCCATATGTTTTCAGCATTTGTTTTCAGCATTGGACATATATAGTACTTCAAAGACTTCATATACAGTAGTTGGACAATACTTTCAAATATTGAATATACAAAACTTACTAAAACTGTGATGCAGTGGTTCGGAAATGTACTACATACATAAACCTTCAAATGCATAAAATATGTACATCACGCACAGAGCAATCCAGAATTAGGGCAATGAGAAGGGCCCTAGCTAAGTAGGCTGTAGCCACAGCAGAAAGTTATACTGGATAAAGAGAGTCAGGAAGCCAGGGCTACCCTAGCTGCTCCAGAGCATGCTCAGTAGGTGCTGGGGAGTGCTTGCTCTGGAGGAGACCCCCCTCAGGTCACACTGAACAAGGAACTGCTGTGGTGCCTGTCTTAAAATGAGACTCTGACAACCAGTTACAGCTGCAGTATGAGGCTGCAGTACAGTTTACATTGAATGCAAAGGACTTGTTGGAGTGGCCTGCTGTATCCTGAAGTTAATGGGCTGCCATAATTGTGCCATATCCTGAGGTTGAGAGGCAATGGGACTTACTTCTGTGTAGATATACACAGGCTTGCACTGTTTATTAAAAGTTAAACAATGGAATCAAACCATTATAAATTTAAGTTGAGTTCTGGTTCAGGTTTATCATTATTTTTTCTTAAACTCTAGTTCAGGGGTCCTCAAACTACGGCCCAGGGCTGGATACGGCCCGCCAGGGCCCTAAATCCGGCCCGCCAAGGCTTGCTGGCCGCCACTGGGAAAAGAGGTTTGGTGGCGGCTGCCATTTTAAATTTGGCATGCTGCTGTGTGCGCTGTGCTGTCCTGAGGGCACAGCTCCTCCCCCTCCCTGCGTCGCTGTTGCTGAGTGGCTGCCAGGCGAGAGCAGGCAGGGAGGGGGAGGAGCCATCCCGTCACAACAGCACCGGGGTGGGCGCACACCATGGCAAGGGGCTGCCTGTCTGTTCACTTGCCCGCCCGCCTGCTCGCCCAGCAGAAGATACTTGACTTGGATGGGGGACTGTGCGGCTGAAGCGCCCCAGCTACAGCTTCCCTGCCTGGCCAGGGGGCTTAGATGGGGGACCGCGCGGCTGCGGCGCCCCATCCACAGCTTCCCTGGCCAGCCAGGGGGCTTGGATGGGGGACCGCGTGGCTGCAGCGCCTAATCCACAGCTACCCTGGCCAGCCAGGGGGCTTGGATGGTGGCCACAGGGCTCCCCAGGTAAGTGCCTCCCTTTCTCCCCCCGATCCCCACCAGCCTTCCAGTAACCCCACCCCCCAGAAACCCCCCACTATCCCTGCCAGTAACCCCTACCCCCAGAGCCCCCACCAGCCCTGCCAGTAACCCCCACCCCGCAGAAACCCCCCACTAGCCCTGCCAGTACCACCACCCCAGAACCCCCACCAGCCATGCCACTAACCCCCACCAGCCCTGACAGTACACCCTCCACCCCCCAGAAACCCCCCACCAGCCCTGACAGGCCTTCACCCCCCAAAAATCCCCCACTAACCCTGACTGTACCCACCACCCCCAGAAACCCCCCACTAGCCCTGCCAGTAACCCCACCCCCCAGAAACCCCCAATTAGCCCTGCCAGTACCTCCCCCAGAAGCCCCCTATAATCCGGCCCCCGACATTATCTGAGGGTCAGTGAATCGGCCCCCTGTTTAAAAAGTTTGAGGACCCCTGCTCTAGTTCATCTCTGAAGACACATTCACTGAACCATTCACTGTGGTTCAGTAACCAGTTCATAAACATTAAGCTAGTTTGAATTTTTAAAAGGTTATTGCACATAATACAGTAGGCTTAAAAAAAGTGCAAGCCTGAGGCTGCAATTCTAATCTCCAGTAAACCTACAATCCAGAATAAGTACAGGAAGACGTAAGAGGAGCTTACTCTGGATTGCTCTATGTATTTCCCATAGGTTTCTCATAGGTGGCATCTTAACTATGTCGATGTAAAAGGTCCCATAGTTACTCTGGATTGTAACCTAAAGCTGTCTCAGTTCCCAGCATAAGTCCTGTGCTGACCTGGAGGTGTCACAAAACTGGGGTAAGTGCCCCTCTTTTTGGGGGGGAGGGTAGGCTAGTACACAGACATGCACCAACCAACCCACACCACCAAGGGAAGATATGCCAGGTGAGTTATGCCGGCATAAATAGGTTAGGATTGTGCCCCGAGTGTCTGAATATTGCACCACTTATTATGAACTGTTTCTCTCTTTTTGGACTTAGATTTATGGTTCTGTTTCAAGATAGCCAAGAGATGTTATACCAGAGCAGGAAGAGATGTGTGTTAAGTCTGGGAAGGAAGCCTTATTGGTGGTAGCAGCATCATTAAAATGTTATCCCTGATCTCAATCCATTGACCTGAGTTCATTTGAATAGCATGCTCTGGGCATGCATACTGGGCACCTGTGCGCTCAGTTTGAAGCAGAGCCAACCTGAAGGGGTGAGTGCCCATTGCTCTGGGCATGCGCAATAGGTTCAAGGTGCTCCTAGTCCCCTGCATATGTGCAGAGTTCAGAGAATGCGTCCTGAGCACCAGTGCTGTCAGTTGGCACTTGGTTCCAAATAGGTTCACCATCTCTGGAATAGATTGTGAATGCAAGATTAATCTTTTTTAAGACTCTCTGTTCAGCAGCCCAACAACAAAAAAAACCTTTCATTTAGTTTTTGCAGGGTGGAGGGGTTTGCTTTCCCGGACTTCATATTTTTCCAAAAGAGAGAAAAAAAATTGCTTGTAAAAAAGCTAAATCAGTCATCGTTCACAAGCCAGTTGTGCTATGTGCTATAGATAAAGAAATTCACATTTGAATGTGTTTACTCATGCACAACTCTAGATGACTTGACCAAAATTATTTATTATCTAAGGCAAATTGGAATTTATGCCTCCAGGGCCAGTAGCACAACATTGCGTCAACTTGCTCTGCTGCTCTGTTTGGGAACGTGAATAAATGGTGCTCTAATTCCAGCTTCAGTCCATCTCACCCTGTTATTTCTTTAACAGATAATGTCTACATTCAAGCATACATGTTAGGGAAGCATAAAGCATACTGGAAGACATAAAATGCAAAGCAGTCTTGTGCAGTGAACATAAATATCGTTGAGATGTAACTTTGTGGCTTGTGTCATGCCTCCAGTGCTTGAGCGTTGTTGGTTGGTGATCTAAGATGAAGTGAACTTTTAACCCTTTTGCGAATGCACATCTATGCACTTTGTAGACTGGAAACAATAGCATTTGTCAAGAAGCGTGGAGACTAAAAGGGTTGTGCTTTTAATTAAGAGCGCTAAAAGAGTATTTCCACGGTTGTCTAAAAATATAACCTTCAATGTCAGTGACTCAAGTGTCAAATCCCACCTTCTACCTGAATCCTCACAATCCTCACCGTGTCAACTCAGTGGTAAGCCCCATTGTGTTCAATGGCTCTTACTCCCAGGAAAGTGTCTTTAGGATTGCTGCCGTACTCCAGCGTTTTTCATTCTACCACTGCTGTTTCTAGAACTATGTGAAGGTGAGACTTTCAAATATCACTTATGCTTCTACGGGCCTTCCTCCTTTGTATGTGTTGATTCATTTTGATGTATGCAAATTTAAATGATTATCACTGAAGCTGAATTAACACTTCCTCACCCAGGGGTGAAACAGGAGAGCATAAAAGACTGATGAGCCCTTTGTGTTAGTCTATCTTAATTTTAATTAATGACATTGAATGTTGGAATATTTTATTGAGAAAGTTCACTTGTCTTTGAAAATGACACAATATTTGTAAGCTGCTTGAAGAAGCCTGTCTTGAGGAGACAGTTTAGAAAAAATAATATTGAGAAGTTTCTGTCATATTATCATGGCATTATGAGAGTTGTATGAAAGTGTTTATAGTTTTTTTTAAAAAGAGTCCCTTGCAGGAAGTCTAAGGAGCCAATCCTGTCCTTAATGCTGTTACCTTCCCATGTGTTTTAAGTGTGGTCCCAATTGGATCTATTTGTATTCGCATGATTTCAAAATGCCCGGTTGGCAGGAGCTGGGAGAAGTAATGGGGGCTCACTCCCTAATGTGGCACATAGATCGTGAACTCCCAAGCAGCCAATGTTAAGGATCTTCATGCTTAGAATTTTAACCATTGAGTCACCACATCCCCTTGCATTTATAGTAATCATTTTTAATACCCTTTGCCACAGCCACCTCTAGTCCAGTGCTTATCAACCAGTGGTAATTGTATCCCTGGTGGTACTTGAGGCGATAGCCAGTGTTACTCATAGCACTTGTGAATCCCCAGTCCTGACAGCAAGACCAGCAAGTCCACATGACAAGCAGCAGTAGGATGCTTGATTTGTCAGGCACAGTCTTTCTTGCACACTTGAAAAAGCCCTCCTGCCCACTGTGAGCCTCTTAACCAGTTACTTCTGGTGGTACTTTCAGTAGGTGGACCATGCAGAATGGTACATTGAGGCACAAATACTGAGAAATGCTAATCTAATACAAATTCTTTTTAATAGTTTACTAAGGCCCAAATCCTAACGACTTTTCCAGACTAACAGCTGTGCCAAGGGGGCATGTGCTGTATCCTGCAGCTGAATAGCAGTCATGAAGGATTCTTCAAGGTAAGGTTCCCTTTCCTTTAAGCTGCATTGTCTCACTGCTGGTTTTTTTAGTTAGGAAATTGGTTAGCCTTTTTTGGATTATTAGCCCTGAAAAATAAGCAATGTTCAATAGATAAGATGTTATTGCAGACCGGCTCTAGCCTTAAGTCAACAAGAAGTTATACACAGATATAGGCTTCCTAGTGTGTATGACATTTAACCAAACTTGGAAGTTGCACCAAAAACTCCTGCTACCTATGTATTTCAATTTTCCTTGCAGTATTTATATCAGGACACCCAAGGCAGCTTGACACATTCATCCAATCTCAATAAAAACTAAGTTAAAATGAATCATAAATACAAAAAGTAGAAAAATAAAAAAAGCAAACAGCATTATCTTCAAAAACAAAAAACAAAAACCCAGCAGAACTAAGAAGGAAAGGCTAAATAAAAAGGTATGCAGTTCCTCACCTCAACCCATCAACTATTTATCCCCTTATCCTATGTCACGTGCAAGCCATCCAATGGGCTACTCAAATCATCAAAATTGCTAACACAAATCCAAGACACTTAGGGCACAATCCAGAGTAACTATGGGGAGGCCTTGCTCCGGTGTAAGAACAATTTACTCTGGATTGCAATATGAATTTCCCATAGATTTTCACTATGTGGTGCAGTAACTATGGGTACATGTAATGTCTCTTACGTGCTCCCATAGTTACTCTGGATTGTAGGGTCTGTGTAATGCCGTGGCTGTGGGTGGCGCAAGCAGTTAAGATGCTGTGCCTGTTAACCAGCAGGCCAGGGTTCGAGACCCGGGTTGGCCCCACAAGATAAGGTGAGCTCCTGTCCTTAGCCCAACTCTGCAACGCAGCTGGATCCAATCGTATCGGCTCTGTCTTTCCATTGGACTAGTTCAGTGGTGTGGAGAGGGGAGATTTGCTGCTTGGGTAACAGCCTATCCTCCATAACAATCTAACCCAGGCTTTCATGCTTCGCATGCAGCGTACGCAGCACTGAGCACAATACCATAGTCTTTCAAGACTGACGGAGGTCTGCTGTTCCTTCAGTGCTTTATATATTTGTGCTTTACATTCAACCTAATGCTCACTCTGAATCAGACCAGACATGTAATTGTAAACACTGCATCTTCTGTGCAAACAACCTCAGGGGTCTTTAGTACTTTGCATGATTTATGACAGGATGTCAGTAACTTAAACACTGATTTTCACTGTGCTTTTGAAGTGGCTGGAAGCCCTTTGGTTTGGTGTACTGAATGAAGAGAATCTACTAGATGTACTCGTAAATTTCAGGCTCTAGACTATGCAGGTGTGTCAGTGAGAACGATAACAAATCAAGTTCTGTATGGAAGAGTTGTAATTATGGAAGAATTGTAATTGAATCTTCCAAACAAATGGCTGCATATGTTCCTGTGCTTCATATTTTCTCACCTCTACCATTTTATATTGCAAATGCATAATCTGAGCAGGCCATTTTGACTCGGTGCACTTAGTACAAAAAGGATTGGTTGACATTTGTCATGTCGGCAGATGGTTTTGTACTTAACAGTAATAAGATCATGAATTTAACCTTCAGTTGAAAAACTTGGGTGTTTGTGGTGGTGTCATGCTCAACAAGAAGGACAATCACTTAATCCACTCCTACAGCAACATGTATCTTATTCCTTGTAATCACTCCTGTTATTACTACTCCTTATTTATGATCAGTAGAATCCAACTTTTTTATTGTGCATGCTCAAGTGGAAATATACATAGCAGGCTGCTCAATTTTCATTTTCATCTAGAAGGAAATGTGATATGATATAATGGAAAGGGTGGACCAAACAAAAAGTTGTCACAACACTTCTGAAGGTGGCTAACGTTTGACCTTTGTTGAATCATCAGGAGAGGCTTCTGCATCTGTGAGACCACTACAGATTGCAGGGCACATCACGAGATAAAACTGTGGATTGTTTTCTTTCACCATTGTCAAATTTTCATTTGAAAATTTCTTTATGGGCACAATCCAGAGTAACTACGGGGATTTCTTGCTCCATCGTAAGAACAATTTACTCTGGATTGCAATATGAATTTCCCATAGGTTTTCACTAGGTGGTGCCATGACTACATCGATGTAAATGTCTCTTACCTGCGCCCGTAGTTACTCTGAATTGTAGGATATGCTTAGAAACAATTTCTGAAAAACACTTTCAGCCCAACTTCCTTCCTGAGGTGATGGTTTCTATGTTTGTGATTTATTTTTGTTGTGGTTAGTGATGAAGTAGATTTGAAGGAGCATCTAGTCATGTAATCCTATAAAGGTTCCAGAAAAAGTACACTACTGCAAAAAGATTTACAACCTCATTTTCTGTTTGTGAGAACTAGGCCTAAGGTTGTCCTTGCTTCCTGAATTTGGCACTCAGCTGATGATGTTAAGAAGACCAACTTGGTTATTTTGAGATTGCTCTTAGCTGAATCCAAACTTGCAGTAGCTTTGTTAGTGAATGGAAAGGGTGTTGCTCTTACATGTCTCTTTGCTCATACAACTCTCCCTCTATTTTCAGAAGGAGCTGGTAGTTGTCTCCAACTCAATTCATAATAAGGACAATAGTATTTAAGGGATGTTGTTAGTTCTTTCACACATTTCCATGCATCAAAATCTGGTTTCTTGATGCCAGATAGTACTTATTTCCTCTCCAAAATAACCCTAAAGCATTTGACTAATGTTTGCTCGCAAATGCTAAAGGAGAAATGGAATAAAACAGAATTCAACTTTCTTAGGAAACTTGTCCTTTCGTTCTTGTTGGCTCTTTCCTTGGTTCATATTTGCAGTGTTTCTCAAACTTGTGGGTTGCAATCCACAGAAAACTTATTTTCCTTTTAAAGAGTAGGAGTGAGGTTGGAGAAAGCAGTGATGAAATTGCAAGGATCATGCCACTATGATGAGAGGGGCTGTTTTTTACCTTACTTACTTTGGATTCTGATGGGTTCAGAGAGCCCCACAAAGTGCTTTGCCTTTTGAGAACCACAGTATTGGAGTACTAGCCAAAAGTACCCACGGTGCAGGAGTAAAATACCCCCCCATATGCCATCAACCCCCTATGTGCAGCATTCCCCCACATGGGCAACACCCCCTATACGCGGATCAAACTCATATGTAACATCCTCCCCATCATCACCCCATGCACGTTGCCCCATGCACAACATCCCCCATCCAAAAACCAGTTCTTAGTGGGTACCTCCATCATGGAAGGAACACCTTCCACAAACTTCACGCTTCTACATCCAGTAGTTTTGGCTGGGCATTGATGAGCCAGTGAATGACTAACTTCTCAGTTTTATATATATACAAATACATAATGTTTTCCATAGGACATTGAGTGTGAGCCATTTATGGAGTGCCTTTTCACATCCCTGCTCTTAAGCATGTACTGAATAAGATACAATTGCAACCTGAGCATTCAAGATCTGTGGCTGGTGCTTTGATGTACTCACATGAATGCATGCTCACATAAATGCATGTGAAATACTTCACATTTGCTTTTAGATAGGCATTGGGAACAGCTGACTCAGAGATGCTTCTGACAGTGTGATAGCAGCAATCTTATTACAGCATTTGACATTAATTATCAGAAATGTGTCAAAGGAGGTGTCATCTGTTGCCATTAAATAAGTAGTCTTAATCCTCTTGTCCTTAAATTTCAGCTCTGCAACGTCTGAAAGGATTTTTAAAATGTTTTGATATCCTCATAAACAGAAACCATTTGATGTGTCAGTAAGATGGCCATCATATTGGATCACTAGATTATCATATACAGACCAGATACTGTAACCTTTTTCTCTCCTGTGGAACTCATTTATAAAAATTTTAGAGAGAAGCAATATTTAAAGAAAATCACAGTAGATTATTTATGATGCAAGCCCAAGGTAGGTACATTTCTACCTTCTTCCATTTTAAAGAATAGTTACCAAACTGCAGTGGGATCTTTCCGTGTGGCAGGGGGACTGGGTGATGGACGGGTGATAACCCGTTATTATTATTACTTTATTGATAACCAGTTGATAACCAGTTATTATTACTTTATTATGGAGACTTGCAGAAGAGATCTTTTCAGAGGTCAGTCTGGAAAGGAAACATTGTGTACTGAAAGCAGTAGTGGCGCTATCAATCCAGTATTAAATCTCCCTCTCTCTCTCTCACACACACACATAGTTAATGAGAGGAAATTCTTTTGTATTCAATGGGAATTACTGTATTTACTCGAATCTAAGGCTCACCATTTTCAGCCGTATTCAGTCTCCAAAAATCAGGGTGTGAATATACTTTTAAAATTCCTTATAAGACATTGGAAAGATCAGGGAAGCTTATGGTGGCGGCGGGGGGAGGGAACACTCACATATACAAGGCCATGCCTGTATTACACTTGCCTTTGCCTTCAGCACTCATGGTGAAAAAATGAAATCATGTTTAAAAAATAAAACTTTTTGTTTGTTGTTCTGATAATGGACCTAAGCCAAAACTAATAGCCTGATTCCATGTTAGGAGCATAAATGAACATATGGTAATGCCTTAAAAAAAAAACCCTAACAGTTTGTTTTTAATGAATGTGACAGATTAATTTTTTTTAACCACAACTACCAAAATAATCACACATAAAAGAGTACTTTACTCAAGCTCAGAATATTATATTCAGAGATTTAGCTAGGGAATTTGGTTCTGGTTTGAAAGATAATGTGCATTTATATACAAAAATGGTTTCGCTCATTAACATATTTCTATTCTTCAGTCTCTGAAAAGCTTTAATGCTTGAGAAATTACTGAGAATATTACTTGGTTTTATGAATTACCAAGCACTGAACATATAAATGACATTATTATTCTTTCACATGTCACAGTACTGGTTTCCCAAAGGCAGTTATTGCACAATAGGGTGTATTCTGAAGTTGGGTTTTTCGTCATCAGAATACCAACGTACTGTGACTGTGAGATAACACAATCAATATAAGAAGCTTAGATGATGATGATGATGAAGCTTATATGATGATGAAGCTTATATGATGATGAAGATGTTTGAGAGGTATTCAAGTCGTCTCAGACCGAAGTTTTCTGCATGTTCCAGTGTTGTCAATGTTGTGTTTTACATATTATGTCTTTGTGTTTCATAAGAAACAGCAAGAAAAATAAGCATTGGCTACTTTTTATATTTTGATTGCTAGGAAGGCAGTAAATGAAAAATAATTCTTGAAAAATGAAAAAAAAATGACATAATTAGGCAGATGATGGCCAGAAATAAGAGTTTTGTCACACAGAATCTCATTAGCTGTGGATGACAGAAGAGAAAAAGTGCATATCTTTATTCATACAGCTCCAATCTTCTACACATATGTTTTATATAAGGGGTTGACTCTACATGAATGGCCACTAAAAATGAGAAGGAACATGTTGATCCCTGGAAAAGAGGGAAAAATGTATGTTTTTAAAACCATCGTTTAAAATTTTTTTATTAATGTTGTAGAGAGGCTGTTCAAAACTGCGCAGAGTGAGCAGTGGCTGCAAAGCAAGCTGGGCTACTGAAATAGTCCAATGGAATGGCAGAGCCCATACAATTGGTTCCAGCTGCGTCGCAGAGCTGGGCTAAGGAGCTCACCCTGTCTTATGGGGACCCAGGTCTCGAACCCTGGCCTACTGGTTAACAGGCACAGTGTCTTAACAACTTGCGCCACCCACAGCCACACCCACAGCCAACCAGTTAGGAGCCAGTTAGGATTATATCAGATCTCATCCCGGGGGTCCAGATGTGGCCCTCGGCGAGCCTCAATGAGGCCCCTGGCAAGACCCCTCTATCTGGCCCTTGGGCAAGCCTTGTAATTCCAGTCCAATACAATCTTATATGTAAATGTATGTACATTTATTTAAATTTGAAATGTAAAATAGTTTTCTGGCCCCCAGCACAGTATCAGAGAGATGATGTGGCTCTCCTGCTAAAACGTTTGGAGACCCCTGCTTTAGAGAAATAATTAGGCTTGTTTTATTTAGAGTAACATCTGGCATACTGTGGGCAGTGATTAAGTAGGAAGTAGAATTTTCATGCACCTTGAAGTAAGTAGAGTGGAGAGAGAACTAGATTCTGGCTGGCTAGTCATCCTGTAAGCTTGTATTGCAAAATCAAACTAAAATTCTTGGGGTTGTTGTAGAAAAAGGCAAACTGTCAGTCTGATGTTTTGACTCAAAGTAGGAATGCCTCAGGGGGATATACAGTGCTTTTCTATTATCTCTACATTTGGCATTTGCAGTATAGGGGAAGAGTATACAAGATAGGACCTTCTGCAGGGTCATTGTATGATTCTGATTAGCTTGATTCACTTTTTGTCTATTTTATATTCCTTGATTCGCATTGTTCAATTTATAATTCTGATTTACTTGTCTCATGTGCTTATTGAAGGTGTAAGGGCAAGACAGTGGTACAAGCCGCCCCCTACCCAGGAACATCACTTTGGGCCAACTCTCAGTCTTTTTGTAAAGATAAAGTTGGGAGAAAACCTTGTGTGCTCCTTGGACCGCTGATATCCTTGGAGAAATGTCAAAACAGAGATCTGAATTATAACTGAAATAGTTTTTCAGGCTCAGTCTTATTGCTTTCTTCATCAGCAGGATTTGGAGATAACTGTGGGATAGTATCTGATCCAAGCCTTTTAATAACTTTTTGGAATTGTTGTCCATTTCTTTTCAAGGGTGATGTAGGATTTAATTAGTTAATTTCCTTTATTCTTAATTTTATGTCCAATTATTTTTATTGAAAGAAAATTGAAGTAACAAAAGCCTTTCCACAGTGTGAAAATAAATTAATAAGACAGTCCAAAAAAAGGCTATTCAAGGGGCAAATAAGACTAATCAGCTTTAAACTATTACAGTATTTCCTCAACTTGTGTAGTAGGAATGCAGGGCAATTAGCTATTATTTAAAGGAGGGATGTCCAGTTTAAAGACTCAGGAGTCCTGGAAAGGGACTTAGAAAAAAGGCACAGACACACAAGTGCACACAAAGCACAAACTGGATTTGGAATAAAAAGAAAAATTGATACAAGATCTCAGAGCATAAGTCAACTGTCTGGATATGAAATTATGTTGATGCCTTGTAGAAACTGTTTGGATATGATAGTATGTTGACGCCCTGTTAAAAGGGACAATTACTGCCCAATTTATCCACCACCACATTATAGCATGAAATTGTGCCAATAGAGGCTGTGCTGCTTGCTATGGGAGGAGTTGGATCGCCTCAAGAGATAAATAAAAATATTTTTCTTCCCAGTAGGCTGCCCAATTACCTATCAATCTCTTTAGAATTTGCTAGTGTAGATACAAGGAGAGCCAAAGGCTGCTCTGAGAATAGGTTTTGGGGCAGGATCCTGGTGCAAATCACTGGCACCTGATTCACCCCTTCCCTCCTCTGACAAGCCCTTGTTCATCCCCCTTGCTCTTCTTACCTGCTTTTTGGCATTTGCAGCAACAGCATAGGAACATGCAATAGCAACCCAGCTTTCACTATGTCATAAAGTGACTTGATATGCTAGAATCCTCTTTCCTACTTAAGAACACAAGAAAAGCCCCACTGGATCAGCTTCCTGTATCTCTCAGTGGATCATATGATGCATGGACCATACGACGCACACAAGATAGGAGACTTACATCCAGGTGCCACTACTGTGCATCCGGCATTCCATTGTATCCCACTTCCAAAATCAGGAGGTTACACCATGGTGCATAACTTGTGATGGATGTTTCTTCCAGAAATCTGTCCCATCCCTCTTAAAGGCATCTACTCCAGATTCCATCACTACGTCCTGTGGCAAAGACCAGTTATACACAGGATATAAATATTTTGTCTGTTCTTGAGAGGGAATACAAGGCCTCTCTTAGATTGGGCCTGATAAATATTGTTGCTCTGGAGTATTATAGAAAAGTTAACATTTAACTGGTGGTTGCACAATGCATATTAAGTTGATGCATAATAATAAGGACAGTGAAGATATTCAAACAATAAACCAGTGTGCTCATTATTATGCATTTAGCTCAATTATAGAATTAAACACTGTAGGATGGAATAGGAAAGACATTTGAATTGGTTTGTCAGTTTTCCTACAGGCAATGGTTGTGCATAATTTTGAACTTTTGATCTTGTCAGTGTCCTTCAAACTTAAATTGCAGTTGGTTTTCACTTCACACTTATTAATGCCTTTTATTCCCCCACATAGGAAAAAGAAAAGTGAAAATACAAGTGGAAAGAGGAAGTCTGTTTTCAGTAACCTGTTTTTATAAAACTAGCAAAAAGCAGCCACAGGAACAGTAATACAGAGCGGTGTTGCAGAGCCAATGAGCTATATCCTCTGTTTAATTACTTATAACAGATTTCTTATGTTCATGAGTGTTTCTTATGCCTGAAAGATGGAGAACTGGAGTCTCCAGTAGTTTCACCCATGGATGGCAGTGAAACTTTTTGAAGTGGGGGAAGGCATGGAGGACATGGAACATGAGGTTGACCAGGCCCAGGAGGGGGACAGACTCAGAAGGAATATGGAATCTGTTGTTTCCCAAGTAGGAAGCTCCCAGTGATGCCAGGGGGAACATGTTTGCCCATAACACCAAGCACTGAGGCACCACACCAACTGATGTCCCTCTTTTACTTATTGGTGCTCCTGGCTGTACTTCTGCAATTCCCTGAAGATGCCACTCTCCTCCACACTTCCTCTTCTACTCTGTCCCTCTCTTTTCTTTCCAACCAGAAAGGAGGAACAGCAGGGGCAAATAGGTGGATAGAGGTAGGCACAGAGTCCACCAATCTGCTGCCAGAAAGGGCCACTTCAGATGGCATCATGGATGAACCAGGTGGGCCTGAAAGGGTCCCTTTCCTTCCAGTGGGAATAGCTGTGAATACTGGCAAGATGGATTGAAACAAAGGCATAAGAAAAAGTTAAGGCCCACCCTCTGTCATCATTATACTGATCCCAGTCAGTTTTGAAGCTCATGACTAATATTTATAGCTCTTAATTTAACAAAATGTGAAGTTTATCTTAAACTGTACAGTAGCTAAAGTGACCAGATCACTAGTGAAATATCTGCATTTGAACATGGTTGATTAGAGATGAAGGGCACAATCCAGAGCAAGTTCAGCCTGCTCTGCCCTAACTGCTCTCTCCTAACTATTCTGTATCCAGAGCAGAAAGTTATGCTGAATCCAGAGAGTCAGGAAGCCTGGGCTGCCCTAACTGCTCCAGAGCATGCTAAGTAATTGACACATGGGGAGGACTTGCTCCTGAGGAGACACCCCTCAGATCACACTGAACAAGGAACAGTTGTGGTGCCTACAGTGGTGACATGACTCTGCACATCACCCGGTGTGGAAGTCTATGCGTCACCCCTGGGATGTGCGCACCCCCCCCAACTGGACTGCGCAGTCGCCAAAGTTGGCGCCTGCACAGTTGTTTCTGAAGCCAACTGGCTTCAGAAAGAGTACTGCGCAGGCACCATCTCTGACACCTGTGCAGTACTTTTCTGAAGTCTTTCATCTTCAGAGGAGACTGCAGGCGTCAGAGTTGGTGCCTGTGCAGTACTCTTTCTGAAGCCATTCGGCTGCCGCTCCACCTCCTGAGTGAGGCCAAATGGCGGTGCAGAGGCACAGTCTTTCTCTGCTCTAAGGAAGTCTCCTCTGAAGCTGTTCAGCATGCTCAGTGTGTTTCTGCGAAGTGTACCTCAGCTGGCCATTCGGGCCAGCTCTGCGGACAAGTGGCAGCTTCTGGCTGCTGCTCCACCTTGGGCGTTCTGATGCCTGGGGCCTGCCAAAGGACATTTAAACTCCTCTGGTGCATCACCCCATAACGAGCACATCACCCAATGCGGCCCACACCAGCCGCACCAGTCTGGTGACGCCACTGGGTGCCTGCCTTATAAGGAGTCCCTGATGAGATGCCAGTACATTCTACAGTGAATATGAGGGGCTTCTTGGAGTGGCCTGCTGTATCCTGAGCTTTGTGGGCAGCCGTAGTTTGTTCCATATCCTGAGGTTGAGAGGCAGGGTTTGCAGCTAGGTTGGCCAAGTACTCAGATTTTTGGTCAACACTGCCATTCTTACTCGGGCCTTATCATGGACCCCTATGGGTCTACTCATTACTATACCTGCTCCTGAGGTGCTATATCTCTGAGGATCTGGAAGAGGGTATTTCTGCCTTGAAACAGGCTTTGGATACAGAGTAACTGCTCAGCCCTAGGCAATGCTAAACATGCCCTCAACAGGCCTCTCCTGAGCTGCTTAGGCTGCCCCAGTTAGGGCAGAGCAGGTCCACCTCTCTTAGGGCACCCTATCTTGCCTTGCTCTGCCCTAAGCCTCTTCCAGAGTGATAGATAGGGCAACCCAAGGGCTCTTATGTGGACAGATTAGTTGCTCTGGATTGTGCTGCCTGTCTTAAAGTTAAGAGGAGCACTCAATTTAAAAGTGAATACAGTACTTATATTTGGCAAACATGCTTTGACTTGTAATTAGTGGGTTTGACAATGGTTTGCTTTCTCCAAAACCACATGGGCTCATTTTTTTATATTATTCTATAATTATCAGTTTTAAATATTATTTCTACAAGCACTTCTAAAAAAACAAACAAACATCAGAGCACTTTCATTACAGGTAAAATCTGTTTCCATGTTGCAAAGGAGCTTACCATTTGAAAATCAACAGAAGTGAGATAGTAACAGTTACCTGGAGTGGTGAGGGACAAGTTGCTATCCCTCTGCTAAATATCAGGAAGCCTCCACTTTCAACAGTGTTTCTTTGTCAGGTAGGAGCTACTAATGATATGCAAAGGCTTGAAGGCTAAGCTGTAAGGGTTGACATCTGTATGCAACATTGGAAAGGATGTATCCTTTATGACTGCCTGTGTTATTTTAAGCAGCAAGTTCTGTGTGCAGAATTTGCATAACCCTTGTTTAAGAATGTATGAGGGAGCTGACGGGTATCAGGCATTAAATAAAGACCTGTCAAAGAGCTGACGGTTGATAAGGTATGGCAGCCACTGGCTTGGCAAATCTCAATGTGAAAACTCCGGGCGATCAATATTGTATTAATCATTCAGTCTCTGTTAGCTCAAAATACACTTCCTCCCAGGGAAAAGCTCTGGCATCCATCAATACAGCAAATATTGTCACTTTGAAAAAGCGGGTCAAAATAATTGTAGTAGGAAGTTCTAAATTGAATTAGTAGAATGAACTGCAAATGCACTTTGGGAATACAAGAGCTTTATCTTCTTTGGGGAGTGTGTTTTTCCCACCAAATGGATGAAGAGCCAGGCCCAAGGCAAACCAGCAGGAGTGAATTTCTGAGCACTAGGAGCCTTCCCAAGGGGCTTACAACAGAAATAAGTGATACAAGAAGAGCAAAGCTTCTGTACCGTTTCCTTCTAAATTGTTGCAATTCTTCTATAGGAGACAGTTATGCATTCAGTAACAGGCATGGTTTTATGTGCTTCTTAAAATGTGTGGATGGCTCAAAACAATTCAAATGTAGCACTTGTGGACAGAATGGTTATTGACCAGGCATAAAAGAAGAAAATCACCTTTCAGTCATGAGTCACAGTGCCAAAACAAAGTTTTATGAAAGCTATTGCACTTTGCAGTGTCTCATGAGCAAATTATTTTCCCATCATAAAATCAATCAAAAGGTTTGTTTGATCACTTTTTTAACATGCCTTTTCTGTGCTCCTTTTTAGAACTGAAAAAGGGGATTCATAAAGAAGTGGTAATTTGTAGCAAATTGCTATTTCAGAGGCAGTTTTGCTGGTATGGTGTTATTTTACTGCCCCTTAGAAGTAAAATACCTTCAAAATAAGTCTTTCATCAAATGCTTATGGCTGCAATCCTAAACACACTTTCCTGGGAGTAAAACCCATTGATGGACCAAGAGGGTCCACAACAAAGATGGACCAAGAGGGTTTCTGGGACGTTGCTTTTAGCGTGGGTGAAAAAACTGCTTACTGAGATGATGTGATTCAATTTTTTTTCATTCTTTGGAATACCAGTCTTGTGGCTCAACCACTGGAAATATAATAGCATCCAAAAGTCTCTGATTTTGTACTATAAAGCTTCCTTTAGGTTTAGTTTTCTTTTTTCCCTTTTTTCTTTTTCTTTTGCTATGCCATGCTGTAGTTTTGGAGCCAGAGCAGCTGTGGTGTGCAGCTGGACACTATTTGCAGCATGGTTGCGTTCAGCTGATCAAAATTTCCACACTGGAGCCCAGATAATCCTTCATCTCTAACATGTGTGTGTTTTCAGTGCTTTTGCCTTGCTGAGGCAAGAATTTAGCTCTGGGTGTCACTATGGAACAGTTTTGGTGTCTTTGGGAAGGATCTTAGCAGAATCCATTCTTCTAACATATAACTGCTTGGAAATTATGGAACAATCCTTATAATGCTTTCTTGAAATACTCTTGCTTCAATATTTTTGTTCAGAATTGCTGTCATATTCCAGCTGGCTGCAGTCATTGGACACTGGAAGAACTGATCTCTTGATTTGGCAAGCATCAAGCTATAATCTGAAATAGTAAATTAAGAATTGTAAAGAGCTATGCCATTGAAACAATATGCCCATGACACCCTTATATATAAGAATGACGATATGTCCACGACACCCTTCCCCGGAAGTGATGTACAGTGGCGCCTCACGTAACAAATTTAATTTGTTCCGGAGGCATGTTTGTTACACGAAACGTTCTTTATGTGGAGCAGATTTTCCCATAGGAAATAATGGAAACTGAGACGATTGATTCCACAACCCCCAAAATATTCATATAAAAATATTAACTAGATATAAAAATGATGACAAAACACTGGAATTGAATTCAAAACATGCATTCAATGTGCATGATCCTCTGAAGTCTACTTAGGCTGCAATCCTAAAGACACTTTCCTAGGAGTAAACCCCATTTAACACAATGGGGCTTACTTCTGAGTGGACATGGTTCGGAGGCTGCAGTCCAAGACACTATCCAAGTGTCTCCCCACTTTCTCCTTCTCTTCATCCCCTGAGTCTATATCCCCTGATCCCTCCTGGCTAGCCCTGAGCTGCTTCCCTCTTCTCCACTGCTCTTCTCTCTCTCTACCCAGTGGACGCCTAGTCACAGGAGGAATAGCATGTAAGTGTTGCTTTTGCTATGGGTAGACATGCTAGGCAGCCTTGATGCTTTTTAAAAGGGCTGCCTGCCAGCGTGTCTGCCCCAACTGCCAACAAGTTTGTTTGTTACGTGAAGCACAGTTTGTTACGTGAAGCAGAATCCTAGAGAAATTTTCGTTTGTTATGTGGAACGTACTTTATGTGAGGCGTTCATTATGTGAGGCGCCACTATAATTGAGGAAGAGCCATCACTATGCAATGTGCTGAGACATAAAGGGGTGTGTGTGTGTGTTGTTTGGGGTATATAAGTTTGTAATCTTACATCCAATCAGAATTGTTCCATAAATTTCAAGAGTCATAATCAGATGTTTGCAGGCAGGTGTTATTTCATTAAGTATAAAAATATTAACTCTTTGAGATGTAAGGGGGGCATTTTCTCTTTAATGTAGCATTTGTCACGTAAATCTGTACACAGTGGAGGGAAAAGAGAGTTTGCTGATATGCATTTTTTGCAGCGAATACAGGTATCCCCACTTTCTGATGGTTCGTTTTTATGATGATCTCCTTTTAACATCTTTCAGTTATACCTAGATATCATTCATTCAATGCATGTTCCACTCTTTCAACCTTCCTGCTGTTTCAAAGGCTAAAATGGCCACACACACCCCTTGTTGATTTGTCTATAAAATGGAGATTCAGACTGTTTTGGTGTGTGTGTGTGTCTGTGTGTGTGTGTGTGAGAGAGAGAGCGAGAGCGAGAGCGAGAGAGCACACATGGCCAGTTTAGCTCCAGGTCTGTTCCCATTTCTGAAGGAGTTAATGAGAATTCATTTACAGAAATCTTTTGTGTGACAGCAATAATTTGCAGGATAAGAAAAGGCATTTGCAACTCTCTTGTCTAAAAAAGCTTTGGAAGCAACATCTGTTGACTAAAAAAAGACTGGGTTCCACGCTTCAACCATTTCCAGTTTTCACCACTGCTCCGATCCCTAACCTGTCAGATAAGTGGGTGATGTCTGTACTAATGTATGCCAGTGAAAAAAAAGAAAAAGAAAAAACAGCAATATACAAAACACTATTTGCACTGTAAATAAAATAATTATATTTGGGATTTTGTCATCTGTGTTTTCACTCATGAGTGCAATAAACATTCATGCCGGAGGGTGGGGAATGTGTTTTTGAACTGTGAACAATTTCAGTATCACTATCAAGCAACTGACATGAAGCAAAGTAGTGAAACTAGAAACTAGTGTTACATTTTTACTTTCTGACTTTCCAGATCCAGACTTTCTGCAAAGCACTTGATAAAAAAAATTAAAAAACTTTAAAACTATATAGGTAAAATGCTTCAGTTCAATCTTTATGCAAAATAAAGGTAACACAGCGTACAGAGAATGGGTTCCTGACAAAGATCAATAAAGGCTGTGTATAGCCAGGCAAAGTTATCAAAATGCAAATATTTCAAACAAAACAGAATTTCACAATTGCCGAGTTAAGCTATTCGCTCACGGTGTATTGTGGGCATTTTCTAGTTTACATAAAGTAATTAAATTCAAGCCTGAAGAATTCAGTTCACTCCCTTTTCCCTCCATTCCCCCCTCCCCAGGTATTATTGGTAGCATGGTTTAATGTGGTCATAAGGCTAGAAAATGCAGCATATTTGAAGTGCAAGGAGTACTGTAGTTATTACGTTGTTTGAAAGCTGACGGCTATTTGCAAGAAAACCATTCACTAATGATTGCCACAGATATGACTCCCCTATATTTAAGTCTTTTGGAAAGGGCAATTGACATTTTTATCCACAAAGAATCTGCAATAGGATCACGCAGCATAACAATTGGAAATCATCTATTCCATCCCCCTGCTCTGTATACCCAGTGGTGGACTTCATGGGGTTCTCACAGGTTCTATAGCTAATGAGCGCCTGGTTCTGAGAACCAGTTACTAATGGGACATAGAACCTGTTGTTAATTTATTTGAATCCCACCACTGTGTTTACCCCATCCCTAATTGGTGGTGTTCCTCCCTCAGTGGGATCTGTGCAACAGCAGAAATTCTTCCAAGGTAGATTCCAGAGTATGTTTTCTGAAATGTTGGAGCTCTCAAAATGAAGACTCTGGTTCACAGAAAGGGTCCTTCTGGTTCCCTCTCCTTGTTTTAA
The DNA here is from genome assembly GCA_030015325.1 of Cryptoblepharus egeriae. Taxonomy (NCBI): domain Eukaryota; kingdom Metazoa; phylum Chordata; class Lepidosauria; order Squamata; family Scincidae; genus Cryptoblepharus; species Cryptoblepharus egeriae. The sequence goes on along the minus strand of JAREYC010000004.1, from coordinate 36,819,645 downwards.
AGAACTTACAGAGGCACATGGCTGCATTACACATTTACACCCAATCCTAAGCAACTGTCTAACACTGTTAACTTTGAGAAGGCCTCCATTACTGCACCTTCACCACAGGATGCAATTCATGTCCACACATGTGCACACCACTTTGTGAGAACTTTCCCCTTCTCGTTGATTTGGAATGACCCATGTAACCTGGAATTGATTCCAGGTTAGAACATTGCTGGAGCAGAATAAAATCATTAATTCCTAGTTTCTAGATAAATTGGGTCCTTGTTTCATAGGTTTTCTCATCAGATGCATCATTTTGAGGAAATTTGAGGACTAAAAACTCTTCTGAGAGATTGAACGTAGGGTATAAATTCTCATTTATGCCCTTATTTGAATTGTGATCTCTTCCTTTTAGGCTGAAAGCCTGTAAATACTTACATGAGAGCAGGTCCAGTGAGAGTGACTTCTGAGTAGTCATGCATAGGATTGTCCTGTTAGATGCTTTCCCTTTTTGACTTTTCCAACTCCATGTAGAGCTCGCCACAAGGGAATTTTACAAAGGCAACTTCAAAGTGAGTCAAAAGCAGACATGGGAATCCATCCTATGATACTGTTTTCTATCAAAGTACAAGTACAGCAACTTATATTGGGATGTTAAATCTATCTGGTAGTTTATGACTACAGAAAGCAGATTCATTTACAGTAATAATCCAAAAGTTAATTAAAATCAATTTCTTAAGGAATTAGTTTTCATATTTGAGATATAGTCATAAAATGTCCCCATAGGAACAACTATATTTATTGACAGTTTCTGTTTAATTCCCATCAGAATTTTTCGTCCTGGATTTTTTGGTTTGTTCATAGGGCCAACTCTTAAGCTTGAGAGTAGCTCTCTGCAATTGCTTTCCATGACCTACCTGTGAAGCCTCCCTAAGGTTTAAGACATATCCTCCAGATACTCCAGTGCAGTGACATTCCTGTTGGTTAGAATGATGATGGATACACCACAAATGTTGATGCAACATTGAAACAACAGTGTCTTCCCTTTTTTACTGGTGCCATTACAGCTTACGAACAAGATGGTGGTGATGTGGCATCTTTATATCATGTTGTGCATGTGCATTTACATTTGATATCCATGGTTATTGGAAGTGACTGTTTGCTGTGCTACTCATTCTCAACGCAGGGGTGATTACTCCCAAGTGTGGGCTGTTCATTGGCTCTATGTCTGCTGTCTCCCCTGCTCTGTTCACCCTGGTGGCACTTCTTTTGGCATTACCACAGGGTGGATGTTGTGACTGGTTCTTTGAATATCACAGTGATGAAGCATTGCTGTCGCACCCATGATGTACCAAAGTCTGTGGGAAATAGGCTGTATCACTGTTTCCATAAATGCTGTTGCTGGGAAGAGTTGGACCAACATTACTGGGAGCGTTGTGGCAGTGTGACATTGCCTGTTGGACTTAGAGCATAGCAGATGTGGTGCTGGAATCCATGGTACATTGGCATGGCATTCCAGTACGACTGGCTAATTAGTCAACCAAATGAAGGTCATTGATGTGGTCTCAACTGCCTCATAGGGTAAACTCACTCTTCAGCCTGCTGTGTTTCTGCCTTGTATCTGTTTGTTTTGCAATGGCATGGAAGGAATGTGTGAGGAGGCAAATGGGCCAGGCCAGGTGTCTCTGTAGGTAACAACTGGGCCCAGGTCACTGCCTGCATCCATTTGCTGTGTAATGTAGCTCACATCATCACTGGACTTCATATAGATCAGAAATATTCATTCTTAGTTTATGCAAAATATCCCTCAAGCATGCTTAAACCTTTTTAGCTTGCAGAAAAGAACAAGAAATTCAAACCAAGGTACTAACACTAAGTTTTAGAAACTAGGACTCGAGCATTAAAGAGTACATGTCATACAAGAAGCAGACATTGTCACCACACGGTACAAAGGCTGAAGAAGTTGCCTTTTGCCTCAATTAACACTGCTCAGGTCTGAGGTTCTTAGCTTATTTCCGTTATTAAGCCTTGAGTACTCAGCCATTTTTCTGCAGAACAAGTGTCCTTTTTGTGTTTTCTTACTTCTATAACACTAAATTGCCTGAACCAGTTTTCTTGAATTTTTTTTCCTGCGAATATTTTCCTTTGGACTGGTATTCTTGGGATAGCTAATTACTGAAGAGACATCTTTGACAAAGTTACATGTGGCTTGTGTCCAAGGGGATTTGTCCAAAAAGTCCTTTTTAGCAATAACTGCCAAGTTTTCTGCTGGCTAACATAAGCACTCTTGTCACACAGGAAAAGCCATGTCACAATATAACAAATTCTAGAAAATCTTCATATAGATCAGAAATGCATATGTAGAGATTCACCCACTCTAGGAAGCGTGCTTGTGCAGCTGAAATAGAGCTGTGTGCATTCACCCAGCAGGTTCTACATATTTACCTGCAGAGAAGCATCTTCCAAGCAGGAAATCACAACACGCCTGTAAAGTGTTCAGGGAGATACATGCCCCAGTAAACAGATTTCTGTGGTGCTGTTGGAAAAATTGGACTGGACACCAGTTTAGTTGGCAGCAGTCATTTGAAATCTTAAGAGGACTATTGAAGTGAAGGGGCTTATGCAAGCTTAAGCCAGACTTATGCTACAATCCTAAACACATTTTCCTGAGAACACAATGCATTAAACACAATGGGGCTTCCTTTTGAGTAGACATGGTTAGTATTGTTCTCACAGTCCCAGGTAAGTCTGGAAAGGATTGCTTCCTGAAGATCTATTTATATAAGTGTCATAGTGCAATCTTGTGCACACTTACACTAGAAGTCCCCACTGTTTCCCCACTATTTGCACAGTATTTCAGCCTAATTCTCCACTATCATTTAAAGAATATTATAACAAAATATGAGAGGTTTGGGATAGTCTTTGGAGATGTAGAACTACTTGAGTGTAGAAGCAGTTGATGGATGTTCCATTGTTTTCTGAGCTGTCATCTCTTTCTCTTTGCAAGTTTCATAGGAAAGAAATTAGGACAAGTAGTCATTAGAAGTAAGCGAGGCACAGCCTCACCCAATGCTTACTGCACACCCCCAAAAATGTTGGAATTGAAGGCATTTCTGATGGCTGAATGTTGTGTACAGTTTCTTTAACATGTGGAAAACCTTAGCTTAGGATTGCTGTCATACTCTGGACTCTTGGTATATTTTCTTATGCAAGCTATGGCCAGGATAGGTGTAAAGAGTCGGGCTAAATGGCCGGAGAAAGGCCGGGTACAAATTTTTAAAATAAATAAATAATAAAGAGGAGTGGGGAAAAAATCTGAGGAAGAGTGGCCTCAGTTAATGCTCCTCAGACTGGTCCCTTGCATTCTGCTGGACCTGGCTTCTAGATCACTCTCTCCACAGGAGGTCTCAGAATGTCCATAAGGAGGGAAATTCCACCATTGTATCTAATGATGTGCTCTCTCTCTGTTGCTCTCTTTCTCTGTTGGGGGCATTGCCTTTGCCAAGCCCATATGGAAATCTCATGAACACCTTCTGAAATTCCCAGCTGTCTACCCTCACTCCTTGCTCCCACTGAGGAAACATTGACCAATGGGCTATTAACAATGCTCATTTTACTGGTCAATGACCCTAGGTTATTAACCCTGCCATTGAGTTCTGTTAATCCAGCCATTTCCCCCTCCCTTCAAAATGCAGTACCATAATTTTTAAGAGTAATTCTAAAACTCTGCAACTTATAAGAACAATTCAGCATGTTATACTAGCATCAGCATCTTTTCATACTTATATTTAAAAATGTTGCTCAATGTGCATCTGAGAAGTTTTACTATATAAGTGATATTTATAAAGCATTTTTATTATAGACATACACACACCTAACCAAGGCAAACAGATAGAGTTACTGGATAGTCAGAAATAGTGGCTGGGTATTTTCAGGACTCATAATTAAATTTGGTGTAATGAAACATCAAAAGGAAAACTGTATGAAAGGATATAAGTAGATGATGTGGCACAAACATAGTCTGGCATTTTGTTCTGCAAATAACTTCCAAAATTAAAGGACCAAATACCTTGCAATTGCATTACACAGGCAGGCAAAACCTATAAATTAATTCTAATACTTGCATTAGGAATAATTTTGAACATCATTGGCAGCAGGCAAGACAGCCAATTTGTACAGGAAAATGAAGCATCTAAAGTTTTTGAAAACCACTTGATCCTAGGGCAGAAAAGTATATTTCTTTGACAATTTTATAGGTAAGCATGATTGCTTTATGTTATAATCCTATCCAAACTTGCTTGTGGACTAATTCCTATTGCAAGCAATAGGAATTGCTTCTGAGTAGGTACAATTTCCTCTCCCTTGGAAGAATCAATGAGAGGAAATACACTTGCAGGCAGAGCCAATTTATCCCAGCCCATATCTTTATGGACTGGAGTGGTTAAATACACTGCGCTTGTCAACTTGAAGGTTGGCAGGTCATAATGAAATCCTGTTACTTGCTCAGTTCCTGCCAATCTCGCATTTCAAAAGCATATAAATTCAAACATAACATGTGGGAAGAGAACAGCATTCTATGTACATTTAGCATTTAGTCATGCCAGCCACATGACCATGAAGATGTCTTCAGACAGTGCTGGGTCTTCAGCCTTGAAACAAGGATGAGCAATGCACTTTGTCACAACTAGCAAGGCAACCTGCAAGGAACACCTTTACCTCTACCTTTTATCTTTATTAACACCCAGTTTTGAGAGAGAGGAGTGACCCGATCTCTTTGTACCTCCCAGGGATTAAAGGACCTGTGCCTAAGGTTCATTTCAACTTGGGAAGAATCATTGCCTGGCCTTCTATGCGGGCCATGAAGATGTGGGATGCAACAGACCAGCTGTTACTGGTCTGAACTGGAATAAACATACCTGGTGCTCTTGATTTGACATCTCATATTGTCTTCTTCCTGGAGCACCATAGTGCCCACTGTAACCCATTTGATGCCCTTCTACCCACCCCCATGGGTGGGTTCTGGAATCCCTAGGGATGTGACACTCTGTTTCTGCTGCTACTCTTATTGCTCCTTAGATTGATAACGAAAGACATGAGTGGAATAGAATGAAAAAGGATATTGTATGCTTTTCTTCTGCACTTCCTGTTCACCTTCTCGATTTTTGAATCCAGGGAGGAGATGGAAACAATGCTTAGCATATCACCAGTGATGGTGGGGGAAGTATGTGGGATCACCATTTTTAAAAGGTCTTAGGCCAGTTTTAGTGACATGTCTGTATGAAGTTCAAATGAATCTAAGGTAAGCATAGTGACCACAGCAGTAATCAATGATAAAAACAAAACAAAAAACCCTCTTTAGTATGTTAGCACTTTTAGTGAGAAATTGAATTTTGGTCTCAGCTGAGCCCTAAAAACAATCCAGCTGACTAATCAAACAATTTCAGTGCGGAGTTTTCTTTTTACACACTTTTCTTGGAGAGATGGTAAGTGATATTTTTGCATCCATTTTTTCTTGAGATTATTCTATTTGAAGCAAAACAACGAACCTGCTCTGTTGATAGTTGCACTATTTTTTTCATGTTGAGTTGTACTAAAGGACTTTAGAGAATTAAATGACAGTGTCACCTACCACTGTTTTTAATCTACTGTGTGCACCAGACAGTCATCTGCACCACAGAGATAATACTTCCCTACCTTTTAGGAGCATTGGGAAATGAAAAAAAAAATCCATTAATGGTTGTGTAGCCTTCAGATACTACAGGCAGGGATGAAGGTCATAGGCAAAGAGATTTCTGCTGCAAGTATCTGACCCGTGCTTACTTTGGGAGCATATATATATGCTCGTATATATTCTCTCTCTCTCTCACCCCGCCAAAGTAAGGAGGAGAAATCCAACTCCATCGACACTTTATATATATTACTAGGAATAGAGTGTACTGTATTAGATTTTACCCTCTTTTATCAATATTAGTTATTTTCATGGCTTCTGTTCAAAACTAGGTGTTGCTTCAGCTATAGCAAAGCTGCCACCTAAACAGTAATTGAACTGGTAAAGTCTGCATGGCTGCAGCTTGTGTAGACTCCTCACATCAAAGGTGAATCTTTGTTTACTTCTTCAAAATGCCTCTGAAACAGGTTTCTGGAAAGGCATTTCCCATAAAGGGCCAGTCGATCAGATAGCAGCAAAACTAATGAAAAGCATCATGGACGTGACAGAAAGATTAATTAAGTTCCTCCAGTTGTATTCACAGGCGGCTGTGCAGAGTTCCTTTGGGTACTGCTGCAGTTAAATAGTATTCATGGTGACAAATATTGCAGATTTCCTGAACTGACACTTCTGATTCAAGGGTATTGGGAAGAGGAAACCCCCCAAAAATCCTATTGGGTAGTTTTGTCCAGTGAGAATAGCAAAATCTTGTGAAGCACACAGACACCAATCGCTCTTAAAAAAGGCTAAGGGCTAAATCCAGAGCAGTTACTGGTCCATGCAGTTACGTCACACTCTAGCGTTATCTTATGGAAAGTCATCTTAACTGCACCGGAGCAAAGGCCTTAATTTCACTTTAGGATATAGGCCTAATGGTGCAAACCTAACCTACATTAGTACAACTCATCAGTCTTCCCATTCCAGTGATGATGTAGGGAGGCAAGTGCATGTCTGTGCAACTCGCCTAACATGCTCCCAGAAGTGGCGCAGAAATGTCTTACAGCACTTTTGTGGTGTGCCCACACCAGTATGGGTCATATTCTGGGGCATAACCCAGCCTGTATCTATCCTCAGTGTGGAATGGATTGCCACCCTTGAATTGGCCTTGAGATTGAATACTAGATGCTGTTTTAAGGCCTCCATTCGTACCATTGTCTTTCAAGATGGAAGGATGCCAATGATAATGATGAGACCAGCCTAACTGGAGGTTAAGATTAAAGCCAAAGCCATTAGGGAAGGCTTTTCTTTGAGGCTGCTGTTGTGCCATTCCAAACTGGATGGAAGCCACATAGAATGCCTTACAGCCCATTAGATTGCTTTGCTGGAACTCACATTCCACAGCACAGCCTGACTTACAGCACCACAAAATTTAATGCTCTATACTGCCTGATTGTGCTGCTGCTGGAAATGTTGAGTGGCACTACCCAAGTGTCAGCATCCTTCTTGGAGCATATCTCAGCAGTCCATAGGAGCCCTCCTCATTGTGAATGGAAAGTGAGGAGAAAACAGGGGCCATGCGGAGGCAAGAGTGTTAGATCTGTCAACAATGGGGCATGCCAAATCGTATCTCCTCTTTTGAAAAACCTTTATCCCTTTCTCACTTTGGACATATGGCACCAGAAGAGAGAACCACTGGCAATCATGCAGATTGCTGGGAGGTAACTGCAAAATGTTTTTACTTACTTCCTGCCCCATTGGATGCAGTGTATACCTTTTGGCATTGGTGATGGTGGTGGGTGATAGTGATAGGATTGTGCTGTTTGTTAATTATAGCTCCCACAATGACAACTTCTTCTGTAAGGAAGCAAATCACTACTGAAGAGCTACTTCATTGCATTCCTAAAATAAGCAAATCTATCTCAAGGGCCACCCAAGACAGGTTGCAGTGAAGATCTTTGGAGGATTGGCATTTAAGGATACAATGTTAAGGGTACATTTAAGGGTACAATGTTTTATAATGTGAAAGAGAAGGAGGGAGAGAGAGGAAGCAAGGATTCGATTGCTTCAAGTATATTTTGTGGGAGAATAGTATTCTAGAAAGAAGAGTGCTTTAAATCGGGTGTTGTACTGTATAGTACTGTAAATCTCTCTCTCTCTAGTTTTTAGTGTTTTTCATACCTGTTCAAGAGGTACAGGAATATTGACAGTATACACACTTTAGGTCAGAGATCTCCAAGCATTTTGACCCAAAGAGCACATCAAACATCTGGCACATTGTCAAGGGCCAAAATAATTTAATGTAAAATTTAAATAAATACATTATAAGTGGGAGCTAATCCTGAGATGCTCAGAACACTTTCTGGATATAAACAGAGCACAGCTCTGGTTTTATTCTATTAAGTGGGCCAGAAGCTGTCAGTGGACTCGAGGTTGGTTGAAGGCTAGATAGGCTTGCCACGGTTTTCATCTGGCCCCTGGGTTGGAGTTTGGAGACCCCTGCCTTAGAACATAAAGTGTTGAAGGCTCATTTGAAAGTCAATATCTTACCCACCTCATGCAGCAAAATCTCCTTACATATATGTGGAAAATGTATCTGGGACCCTTAAACAGGGAGAGACTTTGAGTACCAGTTCAAAGATCCTGTTTTGTTTTGTAACACTGCCACTCAAAGCATATGTTGCAGAAGTTACAGCATATATTACAAACTTACTTGTTTGTAAGTTAAGTTGCTAGTCGTGTTACACTTAGAACACAGATGTCAGAGAGATGACAGTGTCTTTAGGATTGTATCCTTCATCTCTCTGACATCTGCATTCTAAGCGTAACACATGGGCTGAAATCCTAAAGACACTTTCCTGGGAGTAAGACCCATTGAACATAATGGGGCTTATTTTGAGTATACATGGTTAGGATTGTGCTCATAGAGTACAATCTTGGCATGCAAGTCTTCTGCAGGGATATTTTGGATGTAGCTATGTGAATATTGTGCCGCAGTTGCATGTGTGTTACAGCTGACTGCCAATCTCTGTAAGTTTTTGTGAGAATTTTTTTCTTTAAAAATACACTTTTCCTTGAACCTAGGGCACATTGTATTTAATTGGAGTCTCAAGACTCTGCAAACTTGGAAATATTGCTAATTAATTTTGGGTCCTCTTATTGCCATAGAAGGTTTGTTTGTTCACTGAATTTTTTTTAAGATAAGATACCCCTGATTCTATTAATTTTTGTTTGTCTGTAATAGCATATTAACAATGGATTAAGGCTAGATAAAACCTAGAAAAGAGAAAGGAAAAAATAGTAATATAATATTCTTTACACATCACTTTCTGTTTTCTGTGATAGTGAAGTACACTACATCTTGATCACTGATTGCTGTCTAGGACCAAAAGCTGAAATTTATTTGAGAAAAATTGGAAATCTCTCAAGTGTGCAGGATCTTTTAACCTACCACATGAGGCATCTAAACTGATAATGTTGTGTCGTCTTGTGTCTTTTGTTGCACATTATTACATTTCTGCCAACAAAAGAGTCCCTGGATGCACTGCTGCACATATTCACCAAGAAGCTACTGGCCAGCTTTGCAAATAGGATTTCATCAAAGCCAACCAGTAAGAATCTGAGAAGAGATCTCAGTTGCCTCAAGAGAGGCTTCAAGAGATTTTCAGGAATCCTTGCATGTTTAGTCGGTTCATTAATTGTATTAAATATTAACCAACGTTTGGAATAGGTGTATCTGCAAGTAACATTTTTATTCCTAGCCTGAGATAATGTGTCAACCCATCAGCTGGAATGAATTTTATAAATTTAAGAGGACAAAAATTTGTCATTAAGATTTATTGGGTGCCTTTGCTTTGATCCTTCATAATACGCAAAGCTTCACAGAAATGAAAAAGGAGCCATTTGTAAAAAAACCCCCAAAGGCCTGATGCTCACTTTTCTTTCTCATTGGTCTAATGACATGGCCATCTGTTTAATTGATGCTCATGCACACTTTCTGAGTATATTGCACCAAATACTCCTTGCTGCCTAATTTTCCATGGTATGTTTCAACGACAAAACTGGATTGTTAGTATTAGTGGCAACCTTGCACTAGTAAATTGCACAAACTTCAGTTATGTAATTGTGAACATGGGAGGTAGCCACATGATTTTAACTTTTATAAGTTACCAGTGCATTATGGGAGTTGATCATGAGGATATAGCTTTGCAGCTTCAAGAAAAGGAAACATACATGGGCAGCACAATCCTAATTTGCTCTAGAACAGACAGGCTAATGTGCCTGTGCTGTATCTAGTGTATGTTTTGGGCACCTGAAGCAAGGGAAAGTTTTTTGCCTTATCCTGGGGAGAGCCACTACAGTCCCTACAGGGCTACTGAAATCTGCACCATCTCAATCAACAGCACAAATCTGAACACCCTGGGACTTCCCTAGACTGCCTGTGAATGGGACTAGGATCTGGCATAAGTTGCTTCCCCACCCCGATCACCTCCATCTGGCCTTTCCGCACCATCACATGCCTCCCCCCACAGATCCCCACTTCAGCCAAGGTCAGCTGGTGCAATTTCATCCTGCTTGGGCTGAATCCAGCATGGGCTGATTAGTGCAGCTTCGCACTAGCCTCCCCAACTCCCATGTCAGCACAGATGAGGCTTACAACAGGTTTGCGACTTTACTGGGCTAGCTCAAGAGTCTTGCGTTGACCCAAGTGCCTGTTAGAATTGTGCATGAAGTAATTCCCATTCTAGTCAGTGGAGCTTACTCCCAGGAAAGGATTGTAGCTAAAGTTAAAAAAAATACCTAACTGTGATAATGTTGAGGAAAATAGCACCTTCTGTGCTTACAATCTAATGTTGTGGAAGGTTCACCTGGATCATTACTGACCATCCTATTACACAATTTTATTTTGCCACCTGAGCTCTTGAAACATGTGAAATGGGCAGCCCAAATGTAGGCATCTCATTCATGCATGAGTCCCATTCAAGACTTATGAGATTTATGAATGAAGGAGCTTCTTCAGCCTTGTGTATCTCAGAATAGAGATCATTTCCTGGCTGCTTCATTTCATTTAAAAAATGTGACTGAGAAAGCTGATCTTGTACTGCATGCTTGGAACACACCACTAACAGTTATGGCCAAATGTGTGTTTTGCTTAGAGATCTGTTTATGAAGCTCCACTGAGAGAGCAAAACTTGGCTCCCAGTTAAATTGAAAAAGGAGAGCTTTTATGTAAATGGATGTTGGGGATGCACAGGTATAAACAAATATGGAATCTGGCTGACAGTAGCATTCAATTTGTTTTGTGGATGTTTGCCAGGAGGAGAGGCTGCAGACTTGCCTGTTCATGCGTTCCATAACCAAACTGTAGATAGCCACCCAGAAGTGTTAATGGATGTTTTGAATATATGCATGACTTTCTTTGTTCGCATACAAAAGATCTGACTGTTTTTTTTTTGGACCTTTGTTAGATTGTAAAACTGCAGGTGGGTTATGGCAATTTTATCATCATATCATGCTTAAACATGTTCAGCCCTTAATGATGATGATAAAAATGGCAACTACAATGATGATAGAAACAGGAAGCCTAGCTAGTACATTTGACATTAGTGAACAGAATAGTTTGCATTCACATGATCACAAATTTTAACAAGCAAGTTTCTCGTCCCCACATTTGTGGAATAATAATTGGAAACATTAAATTAAATGGTCAAGCTCATAAGCCAGTTAGGGGCTATTCCAGATGTTCAGTCAAGCTATAACTATAATTAACTATAAAATATTTAAATGATTGAGAATTTTTTTTAAAATTTCAAAACCATACAAGTAGTAGAATTCAAATAAATCTCTTTTCTCCTTTTGGCTGGCCAAAAAGATGTCAAAGTAAGGCTGCAATCCAGAAGTGCATTTGGGCTGCCCTAGCTATCACTGTGGTGGCCCAAGTCCAAAATAGGGCAGCCCAATTATGACAGAAAAGGCTTGGAGCAGCCTAAGGCAATATAGGTTGCCCCAAGACAGGTGGACCTGGGCTGTCCTAGGGAGAGGCACGTTGAGGGCATCTTTAGCACTGCCTAGGAAAGAGCAGTTATGCTAGATCCAGAGCCTGTTTCCCTGGCAGAAATGCCCTCTTCCAGCACCTCAGAGTTATACCACCTCAGAAGCAGATATAGTAATGAGTAGACTGATTAGGGGTTCATGATAAGGCACAGTAAGAATGTTGACAATGTTGACAAAAAATCTTGAATTTTGGCCAGCATATCTCTCTCAACCTAAGGATATGGCACAACTATGGCAGCCCACTAACCTGGGGATACAGCAGGCCACAACAAGCATCTGCCTTCCACTAGAGGAACTGCAGCTGTAACTGGTTGTCAGGAACTTCTGGGCTTCCTTATAAAGCAGGCACCACAGCTATTCCTTGTTCAGTGTGATCTGAGGGGGGTCTCCTCAGGAGCAACCCTCTCCTGGTGTCACTTGTTGTCTACTTAGCATTCTCTGGAACAGTTAGGGCAGCCCACACTTCCTAACTCCCTGGATGCAGCATAACTTTCTGCTCTGGATACAGAATAGTTGGGGCAGCCCAGCTAGGGCCCTTCTCACTGCCCTAACTCTGGATTGCAGCCTAAATTACCTTCCCTTAGGAAACCATGGGGGGGGGGGTAGTACAAAAGAAAGAAGAAGAAAAAATGCTTTCTCTGGTGGCTGTCCACTTAATCTCAAACTCAGAATTTAAAGAGGAAGACCTTGACAGATGTCTTCAGGATATGGTGGGCTCATGGGATGTTTTATGCAATTTGTGAATTATAAGGGGTGATGTTTCTGTTCTTCATTTAGGGCAGGAACCTCATGGTATTAACTGTCAACAGTTTGTTTCAATCTGAAAGCCAAACAACATGCATTAAACGCATCATCTGGCCCTGTCTGTTCATTCTTTTTCACTTAAATAGCAGCCAAGGGACAAATCATTACTGTGGCATGCAAGAAATGAGGGCTTTATGATGGAACCTGTGTTGCACAGGGCCATGATTCTTATTTCCCTTTCTCCTAAAGTTGCTATCCCCCCTGCCCAAGAACACATGTGGAAATGTTTCTCTCCACCTGCAGCTGGAACTGATCCTATATGATCAGGATTACAGTGGGTAGAAATTGTAAGCCCTCTTCCATGTGCCTTGGCTCTAGACCTGATCACTCTTCTTGTCAATTGCTCTTTAAGTGGGAAAAAACATGCCTGAGAAATTGTTGAATGTTAATATAGTTTGGCCCTGAATGTATGGATAATTCATGTTTGCAAATATGTTTGTGCAGATGCATGCAGGACCCGTTGGGTCCTGGTCCTGGAAATCATATGATTTTAATTATTTGTGTGCATACATGACCCCAGTCTGCTGGTGATTCCTTAACTGGTTATGGACCATGGCATCATTCTATGATGGCTTGGTCTGGTCTTGTGAATGTGGTGCAAACATAACGCAAGTTTGAGTAGAGCACTGGAACCAAACTATGGACTTCAAATGAATGGAAAGATTTTATACTTCTTCTTTAGTCTTAGCTGTTGCTTGGGATTTGTCCTTTCAATCATGGATCCCCTTAGAGGAAAGTTTAGGAAAGCCACCAGTTAATCAAGCTAGATGGAGAAAATTTCTCACCTGAATGTAGCCCATTCTTAAGTGTCTGTAAACTGCTGGTGTTTCTGCTCTGGGATTTAAGATAAGTGGCAAATTAAAGCTCTAGCAGAAAAAGTTATTTATTTCCTACTTAGATGGTGCTGCTGCCCTTCCTGACCTTAACATCCATGAATTTGTATATATTGTTTGATGTATATAGTGGTAGTCATTAGGTTTTTCCCTCCATCATCCCTCTGCAGTCTTTCAGTATACCCATAGCAACATGTACATGAACCTTGCCTTGCTAAATCTGTAATCCCATTATTGTCCTTCTTTTACAATGTTTGTGGTCCCTTCATTGCTGGCTTAAACAGCTGGATTCCCTGAAGCAGGCCTTTATTTTATGTACTCTTTTAAGTCTAAGCTTTTAACAGTATTATATCTGTCATCCTCTTTCCAAAGGAATCAAACATTGATCCTATTAGATCTTCTTTAAGAGGAATATACACTTCCAGTGCTTTCAGTTTTGATTTTAGTTCTCTTGTTTTATCTATATCTGCATCGGGACTTTCAACCCAAAGAATCCACACTGATCATAATGAAAAACAATTGCCCATAGACATAGCTAGTAATCCACATACTGTCTTGTCAATTTGCATCAACTCTGACCGGAGGCATCCCCTCTCAGAAATACGAATGCATTTTAGTATCTATGATCTCATGTTCTCAATGCCTGCTAATGCCCTCACATCCCAAAATACTAGATGAAATATTGAGCACAATCCTAACCATGTTTACTTCAAAGTAAGCTGCATTGTGTTCAATGGGTCTTACTCAGTGGTGGGCTTCAGGGGGTTCTCACAGGTTGTATAGAACCATTTGGTAATGAGCGCCTGGTTCTGAGAACAGGTTACTAATGGGATATAGAGCCTGTTGTTAATTTATTTGAATCCCACCACTGGACATACTCCTAGGAAAGTGTCTTTAGGATTGCATCCATTGTCTCAGATCACATGTGAACAGCCAAAGACATCACATTTGTCTCAAAGACCAGATATCACCACCTCTTCCTCATCTTCGTCTAATGCAATAGCCATGCTGCCTGCAGTTTGGACAAATGCAATATTTCATGGCAGGATCTTCATGTGTTCAGCAGAAATTTCCTCCCCCTTCTTGTCCTTTATTATGAAGAGCAAAGCAAAGAAATTGAGGTTTATCAGTTGGAATCCAGTATGCATTCTAAGCAGTGTTGTGTAAAGTGTATGCTTGTGTTTGTGTATGCATGTGTGTGTAAAGGAACAGGAATGCAACTCATCAATAATTTGATGGTCCTACTTGTGTCCATTGTATCTACTTGTATCTCATTGGGAAGATTTTTTTGGGTATGGGGAAATGCACTCTAAAGCCTAGATTTATCTCTTTATAAATAGATAAATATATTGGCTTATAAATATAAGCCAATCTGGCTACCTCTCCAGAAAGCTACATTAAGGACATAATCCCAATTTGAGCCTTGGCATAACTGTGCATGTGGGCATATTCGGTGTCCTACAGTTAAGAGTAGGCAATCATAGAGACCTTCTTAAAGTAAGTCAATGCTTGTTTCCTTACCTTGGAGTTGCATGGCCCTTACTTTGGTGCTGGAAAGTTGGTTAGGATTGAACCAAGTGATGCCATACCCTTTCTTTGGGACTGACACATCCCATATCTGGAGACTGTGCCTTTCCACTCCATGATTTTGGATGGTAATAGGAGAAAAAAGTGTCTCTGAGAATGTGCCGAGTGTGTTTTCCCTTAGTGAGTCACTAAAGTATCCCCGAAACCTTGACTTATGAATCCTTTACTCTCTTCAGCTTATAGTTATATGTGCATAATATCTTCCAGGCAAGAGTGAACCCTTGAACCTCTTCCCTTACAAAGTGAAAGCAGTTTATGGCCTTGTCTCTTGGCATCAAGCTGGTGCTGTCAGTCAACAATTAGCCACCTCTTTAGTGGGGTGAAATCTGTTAAACAATACTGGCTTTGTTGTTTCTCTCTTTTCCTCCCCTCTCTCCCCACTTATGCAAGTGAATGCATTATGTCACTGGCTATATTGATGCCAATGGGAAGGGAGGGGAAAACCCTGTATAAGGGTGTTACAAGATTTGGTGAGAGGCAGGGCTGCTTTCAGCCAGGGATTAAGCCAAGCCCAAGGCAAGGCAGCAGCAGTGATGTGTTCATAGTAATCTTCACCCTGATGTCACAGGCACAGCAAGGACATCACAAGGAGGAGTCAGTTTACAGTAAGAATGGGCAGTGCAGCAGAAGCAGCATGCAGCCGGAGTCCACACTGAATCAGAGAGGGACCGTATCAGGGATCAGACTGCCTTCCAAGCCCTGAGCCCAAGGAGGCTCCACTCTGCTGCTCTCTGGCTGGCTGGATCTCAGAGGCTGGGAAATTTCCACATCATGTAGAATGAAAGCGACTGGCTCAGCTTTGCATTGCAGCTCTGCGCGGGAGCTCATGCTGAACACACAGCGGTGGGATCCAGACTGCAAGATTGATGAGAAACAGAATGTATTTTGGTAAGTCTCAAGCCATGCCCCTCTTCTGCCTGCGCTCCATCACATTGGCTTTGCCCCTGCCAGGAAGTCAGGATTGCATGATGGTGTGTGTTTATATGTGTATGTACTATTTGTATGGGTGTTTAGATATATGATGATGTCTTTATCATCATGCAGCTGCAAGAACATTTTGCACTCCTGAAACTGTCAAGTGGACACACTGACACACAGAGAACAACACATGCACATACAGACACACACACATGCTTGTTTCCATTGTCTTAAGCGACCCCCCCATCTCTTTCCTTGTGTGTGGATTTACTTCTCACTGTTTACACATTTCCTGATGAAGATGAGGAGAGTCACCAGTCCCCTTGTGGTGTGTGTGCATGTGTTCCGGGTGTAGGCAACCTGTGTGTCATTCCTCTGTGCAAAAAAAGGTTGGTGAAACGTGGGAAGTTTGGAGGCAAACTTAATGTCATAAAGCCCCAGCCTCCTCTACACTATTTCTGATTCTGAAGCCCCTGCATGACTATTTTTAGCCTTTCCATTGAAAGCCTTTTGGCTGGATTCTTTTGAGGGAAGAGTAACAATGCTGGCTTTGCAGAGCAGTGTCCCTCCACCCTGCCAGCCCCCTTCTGTCTCTTTTCAGGGTCTGCCATCCATCACAGCAGGCAGCGCATGGTGGGCTAGGAAATGCCTTCAGAGGTCCCCCATCAGCAAAATATTTTTTGCAACAGTTTAGTTTTGGTGGAAATCTTCCTCGGGGTAACAGCTGAGCTGGCTGCCTAGCCTCCTAGCATTCTGGAGCTCCGGAGCATGTGTGTTCTTAGTATTATAGTGGTGTCACACTGAGAGTGAATTTGGAAGAGCTGTCTGTAATGTAAAGCTACAACTTAATGCTGTGGGGGTGCGGATGAGAGAGAAGGGGGAAATTAACATCAAAGAAAATGAAAAGAATATTGTACAAATCTTCTCCTAGTATGGTAACTTTACTCAGTCTCAACCAGAGTTTAACATAGCAAATTGATATTCAACTAGAAATGCAATTTAAATGCAGCTAGACAGAAAGCAGGGAACTCCTCCTGATGCAGTCAATAGTCTTATTTCATTAAATATTAAGAGAAGGGCTGACCTGAACTTCAAATCAGTCCCACTTTGCTAGGATCATGTCAGTTTGCTCTTAGTCTGATTAGCCAATTTTCTGTTAGCAAATGTCATCCTGTTACTTCAAAGGGTTCCCCACTTCTTGCACTAAAAAGATAAAAGGATAAAAGTCAAAATCCATGTGCCCATTTTTAGAAAACTTCAGTTTCTATACAAAGCTTGCTTTGCAAAAGAAGGGGAGTTTTCAATGCCTGTGCATCATTCAGAGGGGAGACAACCAACTTATTTCAAGGCTTTTTATATTATCTCAGTTTTATGTGCTTTGAAAAAGATATGAGTCAGTAACTGCTGTATCGGTGACCCCCTTTTTGTACACCAAACCTTAGGTCACTGAAGGAACTATATCACCTGTCCCAAAATGTCCCCAAATGGATTTGAGATGTGCTGCAAAGAGACAGCAGATGGTTGTGGACAGAAATATGGTTTTGAATACATATTTCAAGTTTTGCAAGAGTTATGCATTTGAGCTTGGCAGGAAATCTGTGATCTTTGTGGCCAGAGCTGCAGGTTTTCAGTAACACTAGGTGCAAGTCATCTATTCTGTAGCAAATAAAATGCATATTTTGAAATGCATCCATATCTGTAGGAGCTTAATGTTGGCTCACAGTTTATGGTCCTTGAAACTGGAGGCTCTGCTCAGTCACACGTTAATTTTGATGTGCATTGTCATTCAGGTTCCTTTGTTTTTTCTTGTAAATAATTGTGGAAGACTTATTGTCTTACTATACAAGGAATTTGCATTCCAGGTAGACACAACCAAAACTCTTTTTGGCATGGGGATGCTTCCTTCTTTTGGGCATGGGGATGCCTTCTTTAACCTTTTGGTTTGATCTCTCTCTCTCTCTCTCTCTCTCTCTCTCTCTCTCTCTCTCTCTCTCTCTCTCACACACACACACACACACACACACACACACACACACACACACACACACACACACACACACACACACACAAAGATAAACACATACACACACATTTACATGTTCAGAACACAAGCCGAAAACCTCTTGATCTCCTCTAGTTATTCTGGGGAATCTCTTATTAATACTGTCAGAAGTTCCTGCCTGTTCCTATCTGGATATATATAATAATATAACAAATATAACAAGAGAAACTCACCTAGGGCAATATTGAGCAAAATGCATTGAGGATCACTCATTGATCATCTTTTTCCTGATCAACAGTAGGTGATAGGTTCACTCTGGTTAGTGGTTAGATCTATTCACATTTTCATCAACTGTTTTATCTGTAAGTTTTAACCACTGCAGCATTACAGTGCAATCATATGCATGTCTACTCAGAAGTAAGTCTCATTGTGTTTCATGGAGCTAGCAACCAGGAAGGGAGCCAGGGATCACAACCTTTGTCCCCTATCAAGACTCATCCCGTGCTGTTTCTTTTGGCTGGCACATTATGAAATGTTGTTCATCTATGTTGAAGTAGTATAAGCATCAGGGGGAACTCCTTCAGGTTATTTTGTGGTTTTCTTTGGCTTTTCTGCTAAAATGCTTCTCATTATGGTAATGTTGTAGTGGAGCATACCACCCACTGTGTTTCAAGACTTGAAAACAGATTGCTAGAAACAGACACTTCCTCTCACGCCTCCAAACTTTTCTATGCATTGTATGTCATAATAAAGAACTGTGTACCATATTCCTGAAACACTCTTGTGTCTCTTTAGGGACACTTTGTTGTTGTTTTTTTCCCCCTAAGAAATTTGTTGGTGTAGTTCATCTGCATTAGAACACACATCCTTTTTGTCCTACTTCACTGCATGTGGACTGATATCAGATGTCACCTTTAAGAGATGGCACATATCTGGATAACATCTTCTGAATATGCTCTTATAATGGGATGTCAGCACCATTGCAGATTTCCACTGGTAATATCATGGTTGGTGGCCTAATGGATATTGGACTGCTTTTTCATTGATTGTGTACATGGTATTTTTGCTTTGATATAAATAGAAAGTGCTATTATGTTAGCATCTTTACATGATTATAGACACAAACAGCCAGCATGTTTGCTGGAATAAATCTCAAACTCGGTTGCATTCTCTTTAGCATTCCCATTAATCCCAATGGGACATGCATAAAGGGTCAAATTTATAATTCACACCTCTTTCAGTGTGATGGAAGAAGTAAATTTGTTATTTCAGTGTAAATTTGAAGTTTCAGTGTGATAGAAGAAGTAAAGAAGTAAAATAAGTAAATATTGGTGAGCATAATTATTATTGAGCAACCTTAACATACAACTCTGCTTATGACAGTTATCATGTTAAGCATTTGGGAGCAGATAAAGCAATCTCCCTAGATAAAGCTTGAAAAGGGGGAAAAAAGAAGCAGAAAAGAAGAAAGACAATGGGTGGTTGTCAGTAACATAGAGATGTTACAACTGATTATTGGAGATAACTGGGGACTAGTTACAGTCCAGTGCCATTCAGTCTTGGTTAACACAAGAGACAGTGCTATGAATATTTATCATTCATTAATTTGTTTCCTATAGGCCTTATAAAGAAAAGGCTGGTAAGGAAGATCTACTATGGTTGAACATCTTTCTGGATAGTTGATTCTCTCTCTCTCTCTCTCATACACACAAACACACATAGACGTACACATAGACATGCATATTCTGGAGCAGGCAGTAGCCCCTGCTTCCTCATTTAGCACTATTGAAACGCTCAGGTATCTTATATGGCAAAGGAATTTGTGGATGCAACATGCAATTTCTTCTTTGTGTTCAGGTGATGTAGCTAGAAGGGAAAAGGTATTTTGAGAGAGTTTATGAGCCAGGACTGTGCCACAGCCAAGATTGTCAGTCAGAAGAAATGCTTCAGTAATATTGCAATTACATGTTTGTGCATGCTGTCTCAGAAAATCCCATCACCTCTGCAATGGAATGGCAGCCGTGTGGATAAATCACTCCATTTTGTAGGGAATGTGCTTCTACTGGGAGAATGCAACTAAGCCTATACTTGCAGCACTTGCTTCTTATGGTATTGCTGCAATATTACCATGTTGAAGGAGCTCCCATTATTCTTGCTGTTAGCTCTATATGTTTCACGGTGAAATATGTAACAGTAATGTTTTTAATCTATCCGCGCCTATCTGATTTGGGGAGCACACAGCCTTTTGTAGAGGGAAGCCATCTGGAAATCTGTCACATTCTCTGAAGCAGTTTTCTTGGACTGGTTCTTTCTCCCCAGGAATACAAGAATGGATATGATCTTATCATGATCTTGTCAGCCTTCATGTTCCTTCATCGAGCATCACTATTTACTTCAGACATAGTTTTATGGTGGATGACTCATGAGAAGTAAAACAAAAATCTCTACCCCCACCCTCAAATCTCAGAGGCACTTTAAAGGAAATATATATTGGAATGAAATATATATTGGAATTAAATATATAATGAAATAAATCACTTTGCTGTTTCATGGAAAGTACTTCAGAAATCCCAATTTGTTTAGTGGAAGCTGCAGCTTGTAGTGTGGAAGCTTCTATTGAGCAGAGTACTCCTTTTTTCCTCCTTCCACCCCCATTCTTCATGTGTGGAAGAATGAATCAGGACAAATCTTTAAGGCAGCACATTAAAAAATAAAATGCTCTCAGACACTATTTATACTGAGCCACTCTTGTATAGTATTTGACAATCAACATGCACAGTGAAACTGTGTAGTTAATGCATAATGGATGTTGATTGCGACAGAAGAAAGGCGCTGAGGAGAACCAAGTTGTAGAAGTATGAAATCCAAAAATACCCTTTTGCATGCTCATGTTTGCAGAGATGTGTAAAGGTTATGTTCTGAAATAAGGAAATGATAAATACGGTAGTTAAATCTCCCCTCCCCAGAAACTAGTGCTCAACAATCTTGCCTAACATCCCATGAAATAGCCATTCTCATTCAAAGGACATTACAAATTCCTATTGTATCTTCTGCTTAAGAAGTGCTGTGCTGAGCATATTCTATCCATTCAGGTCAAATCATGCCTATTTATTAGACATTTCCCTAGTTGTAGAAATTTTATGGAAATATTCCAAGTTGCATGAATCCTTTTGACAGCGGGGCTCCCAGTAAACATCTTTGCGTGTAGCATAATTGCTCAAACATGTAAACCAATACTTTCATGCTTCCATGAGAAAAGATACAATCAGAGTAGCTTTTTACTGAAACATTTCTGTACAGCCAGTACATTGGTGAAAAGCTTGTATATGCCACCCAAAAAATGATTTATGGCTGTCAGAAATGTGGCATCAGTCTAACAGTATACTGTTGTCATTTTTTTATTTAGTCGCTATACAAACATATTGCTATTTGGTTTTCTGTTATCCTATCACATTAAAACTACAGTGGCTACTTCTAGTAGCACTAGTAGTAGAAGCACTCCTATTACTAATAATGCTAATATAATTTATAATTTCTAGTGCTTGTTCTTATTGCTTACAGCTATTCACACTCATAGTATTAGTAGTCCATCCAAGAATTTTGGAAATTTAAGCATTATGATCTCTGTTACAGTTGTGACCTGAAGAGGTAATGGTCTCTGACTTCACTGCCAAAACATTCCAAAGGATTTCCAAACATATTGTTTATGCTATTATTGCACTGCAGCAGAACTATAGAGTGTCCATTTTATTTCTTGAAATTTGATGTATTTTTTCTTATCCTTCAACTTCGTGCATGTGCAAGTGCACTCATGGTTTTATCAAACATGTATATTTTCTCAAGATTAGGTATTGTTGACCTTCCTCAATTTGATAATCTCTTGATTGTCGCTGATTATTTTTTTAATCCTTGCACCATCTCTCATTTCACCAAAAAAAGGTGAGGACATGCATCTCATGAGAGAAACTGTAGACTTATACCTTTGACTGTGAGAAGCAAAAGATTTGCATTTTGTATAAGTCTATGACATAAAATGCAATAAAAACTAGAATGCTGTGATTTTAAAGAAATGGGCTATTACCTATCATTTCCTGCCAAATATTAGTGTTGCAATTGAATTTCACAGATGAATGGCAACATTAGGAGGGGAACATGGTTCAGGAAGTTGGCTGGAAATACCAAAGCCGTAAAGTCCTCAAGTCAAATTGCAAGAAAGGGGTATGAAAAGATGCTTTGCTCAGTTGCCTCATTAAGTGATTATTGAGGAAAGCAGCAGACTGTAAGTCAATCTGCTTTGAACAGAATTATTGACCTAATAATCATTTGCAACTGGAATATTATTCTACCGAAGAATCTTTGTGGCAAAATGCTACTTCTGAGGCATCAGTTTTTTATGGTTCTTGAAGCAGCTTTGATCACTTTTACTCTCCTCTGTTTTAACTTTGGAGAACCTCAGACTCAATTTTTCCAGCACCTCCAGTTAGATCAGCCTAATCCCCAGCTTAAGTCCTGTGCTGATGTGGGTGTGTAACAAAAGTGCCATAAGAAATTTCTGTTCCACTCCAGGGTGAGGGTTAGGCCAGTGCACAGAGTTGTGCTTATCACCCTAATCACATGGGAATGGGAAGACTGATGAGTTGCATTGATCTAGGTTAGGGTTGCACCCAAATTCACATAGGGGGGTGATTTGGATGTCTTTTGCTGCAATCCTAAAGACGCTTTCCTGGGAGTAAGACACATTGAACACAATGGGGTATACTTTTGAGTAGACATGCTTAGGATTGTGCTCTTGCCTCGCACATGCCTGAAATACTTCCTACTTTTCCCTGACATGATTATGTCAATATTGGACAATGAGCAAAGAAGGGAAGTTGGACATGTGCATTTATCTTGTAATGGACAGGCTGCATGGAGAATAGGGTAAACACCCCCCAATCTAGAATCTATAAATTAAACCTATATTTCACTACTGAAATGGCAATTTTTTTTAAAAAAGAGAAAAAAATAAGTAATTTGTTGTCTGAACTCTTGTCAGCTTGTAGTATACGTGGGTGAGAATTAGGTCAAAGGATGTATGCCAAGAGGTTATGAAAACACCTCCTTTCCACCTCCCATAATTTACTATTGCATCAGTCCTAAAGACACTTTCTTGGGAGTAAGACCCAATGAACACAATAGGGCTTATTTTTGATAGTGCTCTAAATCCCTATATGTCTGTCTGTCTGTCTGTCTGTCTCTCTCTCTCTCTCTCTCTCTCTCTCTCTCTCTCTCTCTCACACACACACACACACACACACACACACCACTTTAAATTAGAGTTCCTTGGCATGGTTTGATGGTGGTCCAAGTCAAGTGCTTTCATAAAGACACTGTGTTGCAAGGATTTCCTTAAGCCCTCCTGTGTCCTTATTCTCTATGCATTCTCCTGTTCATCTTGTTCTATATCATCTTTGGGCTGCAAGTTATAGCACCCAGCAGTAGAATATAGGCAGACAGGATTAAGAGGAAAAAATGGCATGATTTAGTAGACCAAATCATCAAACCGCTTAGGCTTTCTTACTCTTAGCCATAACTAAGAGGCTGAATGGGTAGAAATACTTGATTGAAGCCTCATGATCTTTTGTATTGCACTCTAGGTACACTCTCCCTCCCCCTTCCAGCAGAAAGATGAGGGGTCCTAACATTGCTCGAAGGCTAGTGTCGCAGAACATTAAGGTCTCACATTTTAAAGGTCTTGCTCTTGGTAATTAAAGTGGATATCAACTAATGTACTTCAAGACAGCTAATGGACTAGTCTTGTTCAATCAGGTCTGAGGCTAGCCCAGGGAATGCAGAATCAAGAGTCGTTGTGATAGGCCTTTCCAGATACTTGGCTGTCAATTTCCTGGATAATAGCCAAAAACAAAACAAAAAATACATCTATGGCAAAATCAAGATCTGATTCTCCACCTTTGCAATGAAAAGGAGAACACAAAAGATGGGAAGCTTGAGGCTTACATGAGTTTAGTATACATAGTAAATGCTGGAGGGATAGAAGAGTTTACCCAATACAAGAAATTCCTCTTCATCTTTTCTCCATAGATTAGGCATGTAGGTCAACAACCCAAATGTGTGACCAGGAAGAGCCAATGGACATTGAAGGGGACTGGAGTGATGTGATCTGGATATTTTATTCCCAGTAGCATCCTGACAGCCACATTTTTGTATGTTTTCTCACTTTTGGAAGGGAAGCCCCATTTCAACTGGATCAGATCTGGATGCGGCCGATGTATACATCACAGTTGTCCAAGATGAGCTGCAGCTTGCACAGTAGCCAGAGTTGCCTAAAGATATTTTAGGGCATGGCTTATGGCTTCTTATACATTCAGTTCCTCATTTTTACATTGCAGAAGTCAGAATAAAGTCCTTTTAAATTTGATTTGCACTGACTATAAGTCCTATCCTATTTTTATTGCATCAATATGAAGGTGATTTTGGATGCATGTATGTCTATTCAGAAGTAAGTCCCATTCTGTTCAGTGGAACCTACTCTCAGGAAAGTGTGTATAGGATTGTAGCCTTTTGTGTTTGTCAAAATATTGTCCATTATGGACACATCTTTCTGCTATGATTGTTTTTTAAGAATAAATTTTAATAAATACATAAAATATGGCTAATAAATACTAACAATTACCTTTTAAAGTTGGATATCTATACAGATCCATCCATTTCAAACAGTAGCTCCATTTCAAATAGTAAATATGTGAAAGGGTTAAAAAAGCCTGTTTTGCTTAACCCAGAGAAGAGAAGATTACAATGAAATATGATAGTTTTATTCAAGTATCTGAAAATCTGCCTCATGGAAAAAGTGGAGGACTTATTCTGTGTGCCTCCTTTGGACAGATCTAAACCCAGTGACAGAATCCACTGCAAAAATTGATTTTGAAATATTTCCTTCCAATCAAACGTTATGGGCAAAAAACTAAAAATAAAAAATATGCATTGATCTATATGGGAAAGTGTCCAATATCGTGGCTTTACTCATGAGTAGGCAAACATACCATTGTCTGCCAGAAAGACCAGGCTGAGAGGAATCCAAGACCTTGTCCTCCTTTGGCGGTTTGGGCATTTGGACACCCGGGGAGAAGGGAAATTCATTTGGGGCAGTTTTATCTGCTGACATTACTTAACCAGTCTGCTGGTCTGCTTCATTCATCTAATAATCTGCTAGAGCTAGTCTTCTTCTGAGCTAGTCTGCTTCTTCTGTCTGTCACCGTAGATTTAAGTTCCTAGAGGCGCAGCAAGAACACAAGCTTTCAAACTGGATAAGCAACATCCAAAAGGAGGCACAAGAAGACCAACAATTTCCTTCACCCGTACTACTTTGTCAGCCATCTTTTCTTCCTACACAAGATTTTTGTTAAGAAATGAGCATTACAAACACATGATTGTCTAGTTGTGAATTAAATGACACTGGGTATGGAGGAAGAGAGAGGAAAGCAGTGCAATAGGTATTTTCCTGCCTCGCTCACCTATTTCTGGATTTGGGGCATCCTGCCCAACAACTTTAATTCTTTCATTATCCAAATAAAAAAAAAACTAGTAGCAAGATTTCAGCATAAGCATATTCTAGAGGGCGCAATGCTAATGTATTTAGGTTGGCACAATTCACCTGCTCCCTATTCCCGTAGTGATGTGCAGAGATGGAGCATACCTGCACTAATCCCCCCAGGAGTAACTTATGGCACTGTTGTGACACCCCTAGGCCAGTGTGGGACTTCTGCCAGGACTTAGGCTCACCTGACTGGCAGTTAGAATTGCATTAAGTCTCATAGTTGCTGAATAGTTATTTGCAGATTGTGACCTCAAATGCCCACTGTCTGTGTGCTTGGTCAGTTATACCTTCCGTGATGACACTTTTTTTGATGCTGTTTCGTCTCATGTGTTGTAGCATTGACAACAGTTGAGCCAATGAGTACAATGTATTCTGGGTAAAATAGAGGCAGTCAGCAGTTTCCTTGCTCATTGGCAACAATGCTCCACTAGCACTGTTTCATGTAATGTTTGACTTTTGAGGAATGTACCCCCAATAATAATGATGGTATTGGTCCCTGTGTATGTCTAGATCTGTAATTCCTTGTGGAATTGACCCAGGATAGTTTCATACATTAAACAATTACAGTGGTACCTCACTTAACAAGCGCCTCGCTTAACAAGTGTTTCACATAACAAGCAAAAATTTCCATGAAATTTTGCTTCACGTAACAAGTTCTGCCTCACTTAACAAGCAAGCGTGCTATGGATACGCGTGCCATGCAGCCCTGATGCTCTGCATGGAGGCTCTTTAAAAGGGCTGCCGGCCAGCACTGCTGCCTCTAACTGCCCCCAACTTGTGTAAACGGGGCTTACTCCCAGGAAAATGTCTTTGATTGCAGCCTCTTAACCATGTCTACCCAGAAGTAAGCCCTTTGTGTTAAATGGGGCTTACTCCCAGGAAAGTGTCTTTAGGATTGCAGCCTAAATAGACTTCATAGGATCATGCACACTGAATGCATGTTTTGAATTCAGTTCCGGTGGTTTGTCATCATTTTTACATTCAGTTAATATTTTATATGAATATTTTTGGGGCTGTGGAACCAGTCGTCTGAGTTTCCATTATTTCCTGTGTAAAAATCTGCTTCACTTCAAGAGTGTTTCACTTAAAGAGCATACCTCCAGAATGAATTAAGCTCTTTATGTGAGGCACCACTGTACTTGAATGTGTGAAACACTCAAGTATCACAGTTGGAGTTTTCATATTATCTCATCTCAAGCATGATGTCTCCCAGTAACAGCAGCCTGTAAATTTTGCTTTGAGGTTTTGAGCGCTATGTGATGATGATATATAACTTGCGTTACACCTACATTTGGGTTATTTTGATTTACCTGTTGTTGAAGCTTAGGTGCTGTGGTTGGCGCAAGTGGTTAAGACACTGTGCCTGTTAACCAGCAGGCCAGGGTTCGAGACCCGGGTTGGCCCCACAAGACAGGGTGAGCTCCTGTCCTTAGCCCAGCTCTGCGACGCCAGCTGGATCCAATCGTATTGGTTCTGCCTTTCCATTGGACTAATTCAGTGGCGTGGAGAGGGGGATTTGCTGCTTGGGTAAGTCTATCCTCCATAACAATCTATCCTCCATAACAATCTATCCTCCATAACAATCTATCCTCCATAACAATCTAACCCAGGCTTTCGTATGCAGCACCGAGCACGATACCATAGTCTTTCAAGACTGACGGAGGCCTGTTGTTGAAGCTTGTTCTTTAGTGCTCCAACATTTTATATGATCCAGTTCTGCAGAGGGGAAACTTGTATTTCTGTTAAGCTACTTGCTTCAAAACCAATTTTATTCAAATTATCTTCCTCAATTTCCAAGACTCATCTGGTTTCCTGTGGAGTTCTGAATCCAGCTGAGATGGATCCGTTCCATTAGCTATAGATCAATTCCTGTTTAGATTTAGGCTTAGATAAGAGGTCTTTTTATTATTTTGTTCTTCAAGAGAACAATTTTGAAATATCTCTGTTTTTAAATGTTTTTGTGACTTTATTGAGTGTCTTAAACACATTCCACCTGCAAAGTTTAATTCAAACAATTTGAAATACTCATACATGGAATTGTATCTTTTTCAAGTGATGTGTTTGTGGAAAATGGTACTATTTGCTGTGACTAATAGTATGGGAATTTGAATCTTGGCTATCAAGCAAGGCTTGAACAACTCTTTGATTATTTTTACACCCTAAAGTCCTTTTGTTTTTAAGGGTAATACACATCAGCTGTATTCTTAAGAATGCCTTGTAATGTCAATTGGCAGTATATGTAAAGCAGTTTGAGACTTTAACAAGAGTCCCTAGGCTCCAAATATTTTAAGAAATTTTAAGAATGTTTGTTGCATTTAGTTAATACATTCTGTCCATAGCTATGTAAGCTGAGACACATATTTATCTTTTATCTTCATTTGCGGAAAACTGATATTTCAGATAAGCATTTGGTTTAATGAGTTGGCTCTCTCTCTCTCTCTCTCTCTCTCTCTCTCTCTCTCTGTGTGTGTGTGTGTGTGTGTGTGTGTGTGATTCTTTTCCCTCATTGACCTTGCTTAATATACAGAGTAGTAACTCATGAGGACAGGGGAAGATAATGGTTGTGTTTTCCAATACTGTTTCCCATCTTTGTAGTAAGGATCAATATTTTAAAAAGCAGAGCTCTGACAAGATCTTCAGTTGTAAGCACACAAGGAAAACTGGCAAGCTACTTACCTTGGCACCACATTCAAAAAACCTGCCTTTTTCTTCTCTGTTCTCCTTTGTCTTTTATTTTTTTGCTACGCCAAATCATTTTTCAGTACCACTGCATGGCTCTATTGTCTCTGCAGCCCGGTGTTTAGCAAATGAGTTTCTATTTGTCAGCATTTGCCTGTGAAAGCCAAGCTAGTCACCTCTTGTCAAGACCAGCCATTTATCAAAAGCATTTAGCCTGTCACAGATTTGACTATTATATAGAAAGCATACATCACTTGGGCTGTGCTATTATTATCAGTAAGTACTGCAGGTAGGAGCCACAAATTCTAGGTGAACTTACCTGCAGTTGACAAGCTTTAGAGAGAAAGGGAACAGCCAAAGTCCTACAAGGGCTGATCCTTCAGAGCCTGGCGTGTTTATCTGTTGCAGCAAAAATAACCATGTGTCTTGCAGCTCCTTATGGATTTGCTTTTTTATTTCAGTACAAGCCTTTTTTAGGCTGCAATCTGCTCCGTCGGACTTGTGACAGATAACTAGCACCTTCCATTTCGGTTTGTTCGTTTCTTTGAAGAACTGATGCATTTGGCTCACCTGATCTCAACATCCCAGCAGGGAGAAAAATGTGTTCAGACAATATATACAAGATCCTACTCCAAAGCTTACATCACATTATAGAGTAGAGTGTCAAACATATTGACACCAGTGACTACGTATTGTCACTAAGGTCCTGGAATTTTTATTTTTAATACTTTTATTCATGAACAGCATGAATAAACAGTTACAGCATTCCTAAAAGGGCTGATTTATCACCGAATTGCCTTGTAATCCTTTTGGCTCTCAAAAATTATAAGAAGCTGATATACTAAAGTTTGTCCAGTGCTATTCTTTCTTAATTACATCTGCAGGGCCATCCACAAGGCTAGCTGAGTAGCTGAGGGATAATACCCACTGGGGGTTCAGTTCTCACACTCATTTCCTCTGTTTTTTCTTCCTAGCTTGGTAAAGAAAGAGGAGATGGAAGAAAGAGAACAGAATGGTTAGTCTACTGTTCTCCTCCACTCTCTTCTGTTCTACTTTCCTCTTCAAATCCATGGATTCAGTGAGGCAGAGCTTAGCACATCATTGAGTAGGCAGGTAGTGTTTGGAATGCTGCCTCGAGTGCCAGGAGATGTTTCTTCCTCTGCTCTTCAGAGGCTGTAATGATGGCAGTGTGAGTGTACTGGGTTATGGGAAAACTTAAGATAAACACTTTCCCACTCAGATTGGTGGCATACCTATATCTAGGCAGACAGTAACCTGAAAAATGTCTATGACCAACAGGAACATCAAATGCTGATTCAGTAGTATGCCTATTCCAAGCAGTGACTCATAGAGTCACAATGTCGGAATTGCATAAAAGGAGAGAATTCTTTAAATGT
The DNA here is from genome assembly GCA_030015325.1 of Cryptoblepharus egeriae. Classification (NCBI taxonomy): domain Eukaryota; kingdom Metazoa; phylum Chordata; class Lepidosauria; order Squamata; family Scincidae; genus Cryptoblepharus; species Cryptoblepharus egeriae. The sequence continues at coordinate 36,790,148 of JAREYC010000004.1, read as the reverse complement.
AAATGAAATTTTGTCCTTTTCCTAACAATCTTTCCTTTTTGTGCTTGATTGAACTAATCTTAGAACTGGTCTAAGTGGCCTCTGCTGCTGTATTTTTGGCATCTTTTTAGATTGTGAGCCCTTTTGGATTTTATGGATATTTTATTGATTTCAGATACATGTACAGGAGTAGTGATACACAATTAGAAAAGGATACACACAGGGACAGGGACCCAAAGACATTTTTTTCATTTTCTTTATAAGCCGCTTTGTGACCTTTGTGAAAGCGCATAACTTATATCAAGATGACCTTTGGCAGTTGTGAAGGAGGAGCTCCATCTCTGTGGCTATTTGGTCCTAAACTTTTTTTTTTTGTCAACATTGCTGACTTGCATGGATCTAGATGCTTTTTGGGGTTAAAGGACAAGAACAGGATAATCCTGTAGATTTTTTTAATTGCAGTCATTGCATCATCAACGTTTTGAACCAGAATCTACAGATCAGCCTGAATCCATTCTTGGTCCTCTTTGTTCTGAATTGTATTTACCAAAGCCATAAAGTAAGGTTCATGCTTCCTGTTTTTATTAATACTCATTTGACCTATCTGTTTTCAGTTTATTTTGACAATGTGTGTGTTTATGTAATATGGACTTATTTATTTTGTGAAGTCTTATAGTTCAAGCAGCACAATCCTATAAAACTGTTTTAGATGGCTGAAGTTATGCTGAACCAGCATTGTGCCTCTGACAAATGAGGCAGAGGAAACCTACAAATTAGGTTTGCCCTGTCGCAAGGACTTCTAAATACTGGTTTTCAGCCTCAGAACTGTGCAAACAGTACTGATAAGATGGTCTCAACTTTCTTATCCAGAGTGAGGGTTCCAAATATGGCAGATGTGGGTTGGTATCAGGATCGATGAGATCAGGATCAATGCTAATGAAAGCTCAGATGTAAGTTTCAAGAAAGCTCTTCAAGGGCCAGGTTTGGCCTCCCATTGTATAAAGCCCGAGTACTGCCTCAGAGTGTAAGCCTATTCCTGTCTACTCAGAAATATGCCCTATTATAGTCAATGGGGCTTACTCCCAAGTAAGTGTGGTCCAAGGATTCAGTCTGAGTGTAGCACAGAACAGGGACTGGAATCTTGCTAACAGTGAAACTCTTCTTTTTTTTTTTTTGTATCCACAGATACAAAAAAACATGTTGTGTTTTTTTTATTGTGACATGTGTTCTTGATTACATACAAAAGCCCATCTCACATATCCTGGATTTCCAAAATGACATATGTGCATATGTTTAGAAAATATCCCTAAAAATCATTTGTTGTAATTGCTGTTAATATCAGCATACCACTTTTCAACAAATACAATTGAACAAATAAATAATAAAGGGATTCCCTATCCCAGAGGGTTTCACAACCTACACTATGCACTCAACCTCTACAGATTCCCTCTGGAAAAGATGATATGCTGGGATGAATGGGGACAATTGCAGTCTCCCTGGTTAAATATATAAACGAAAACACAACCCCATCACTTACAAGGTGCTTCTTTCCCACTTAGCTGGGGCGGGTTGCACAAATGGGTGCATATTATAGTGAGGGGTTGACATGCAGAGAGGTTGGCATGTTAGAGGTGCAAATTATTTTCTCTGCAATTAACATTTTCAGTGCAAATTGTTCCTTATTCAGTCCTAAATAAAGGCAGCAAATAAGTGCAATGAAGCTGACAAGCTCTCCCCATCAATGAGTAGAGAGAAACTACTGCAGTGTGGAGGTGAAACTGACAAGGGGTTTCAAATCCCTTCTCAATTTCACCTCTTTCCAGTCTCTGCAGAGGAGTTTAGGGGGAGAAGAGGAGGTGTTTGCCTGTCAGTACACCTTTGCTCTTTCAGACTTTGCACACAAACACAAAATTGAGGGAGGGAATAATGTTGCATATCCTATTGCATTTAATTTTTGCTCTCACCAGCAGGCATATCTGTCTGCATAGAGTTTGCATGTATCCAGTATTCAATATATATTTTTACTTCATGGGTTTTAAAGTGTATAGAAGTCCTTTTAAATCAATCAATAAATTATTGGTTTAATAATGAATAAACTAATACCATTTAACTATATTGAAAATGTTTAATATTGGTAAAATATTAAATATCTAATAATGTATAAATTGTTTTAATAACTTTATTAAAAAATTTATTTTAGTGAAACGTTGAGTAATTTGATGGAATTTTTTAGCAGTCTCTGTCGTATCTTTGAAGCTTGAAGCAGTGGTCAGTGATAGTACTTTCCAATTTCCAGGTTTCTAAAAACATATCACTTTAGGAAACTGTCTTAAGTTAGGCCATGGCACACTGTTGTGCTGTGGATTGTTCTCATGCGTGCTGTGGGAATTTGGGGATTGACATTAATTAATAGGAAAATTGGGGATTTGAACAGTCTGGTGTGCCTTGTCAATGGTAAAAACAACTGATGGTGTGCCTTGACAATTTCAGTGCCTTGTTAAGTGTGCCGTGAGATGAAAAATGTAGAAAATCACTGGTGTAGTAAATAGGGAGTTTGACTGGAAGATCCAGGTTCAAATCCTCCTTTGTCTGTGAAGCTTCCTAGCTGACTTCTGGTGAGTCACTCACTCTCAACCTCACCTACCTCACAGGGTTACTGTGAAGACAACAGGAGGGGAAGAACTAAAGTTTTTAAGCTGCGTTGGATATTTCCATTGGCATGGGAAAGGTGGGGTATAAATCCCATATATGTCTACATACATACATACATACATACATACATACATACATACATACACATAGCAATTCTAATACTTTCCTGGGAGCAAGACCCATTGAACACAATGGGACTTACTTCTGAGTAGACATGGTTAAGATTGTGCTGACAGTCACTCCTGGGAATAGATTGGGGCCTTTTTCATGCAAAGCATGCATTCCATCAGTGAGTTGTGTTCCCTCCCCAAGTTTTCACATTTTTCAGAAATCTTTATGGTTTCTTTCACATTTTTAAGAAATCTTTATGGGCTGTGGGTGGTGCAGGCGGTTAAGGCATTGTGCCTGTTCACCAGCAGGCCAGAGTTCGAGACCCGGGTCGGCCCCACAAGACAGGGTGAGCTCCAGTCCTTAGCCCGGCTCTGCAATGCAGCTGGAACCAATTGTATTGGCTCTGCCTTTCCATTGGACTAATTCAGTGGTGTGGAGATGGGGGATCTGCTGCTTGGGTAACAGCCTATCCTCCATAAAAATCCAACCCAGGCTTTCATTCTTCGCATGCAGCGTATGCAGCGCCAAGCATGATACCATAGTCTTCCAAGACTGACGGAGACCTGCTTTTTTTTTTTATGGTGAGGCTATATATAAGGCCAACAAAGGAAAAGGTTCCAGTTCTGGAGACTAGTTCTTGAATCATTAATGTTTCACACACATAGGGCATCACTCACTACAGTATAAATTGCCAAAATTACCCAAAAGATAGAAAGATATTGCTAGAGTATTAATAGAATAATAAGGAATGGATAATAATAAGCTGCATGGACTGATTTCTAGGACTTCTTGAACAGTACCACATAGATTTGATCAGAAGCCATTAAACTCATTACAGATTGCTGTACACAAGATCGACAAGGCATTTCTCACATGTGAAATGAAAATATAGGCAACGCATGGACCTGAGTTTGGAGATCTCTGGATAAGTTCACATGCCAACTCAATCTCTCCTTGATCATTTTCCCTTTCCTATGTTTCAGCTTCTTTTGGCAATTGTTTATGAAACATCATATGTTCTTTAAAACCTTCTGTTGCAACTATACATAGTTATTATGTTTACCAACATTTGAATTTGCTAGTTAATGTAAATGCTGCCTGCAGCAGTTTTTGAGCATTTTAGCCAGAGACCCCTTCTGAGATGGACAGTCTGTCCGCAACTCCCCAGAAGTGATGACATGGCTGGAAGTGACATCAAACAGGAAGCGTCATCACTGCCAGAGCTCCTCTGTGTCTACTCAGAAGTCCTAAGGATACTTACTCCAAGGAAAGTAGCCCGACTGCCCTATACAAAGATGGTGGCATCTAGTGCCAGATTGTAAGATAGTGGCAATCAGCTTTTCACAACCTCCTTGAATTGAGAAGCCCGCTTTGAGAACCATTGTTTGAACCACTGTGCGACAGCATTATTTTATGTGTAGGTTTTAGCTTCCAAAAAGCTATTTTCAGGTCTGAATAATTCCATCTGATTCTTGGCCAGAGACATTACTATTTGCTTCCATCTATTTTGAAAATGTATATGCTAATGTACTTAAACACCAAAGCAACTGCATGCCTTTTAAAGCAAACTTAAATAGTAGTGTATCAAAAGCAAAATGCTGATTTTTTTTTTGCGCGTGGTAACAACCCATTCTGCATAGCAACACTCAACAGCTGTGAGCTGTGTATCTAGAACGGATCAAAGTATAATTTAGCTGTCAAAAGAATATAATAAAGACATTGTGACACTCCCTGTTTGACATCAACCTTTATCCAAGGAGAAATTCTACAGAAGTGCCTATAGCGCGGCAGAGAGGATGGGTGAGAGCACTCATATGAATGCATTTAATCAGCTCACAGTATATCTCAACAACGGCGTTTGGTGCAGGGTCCTCAAAAGAAGGACAGGCTTGGATTCCTCTCAGCCTGGCCTTTCTAATGGAGAATGGCATGTTTGCCTACTGACGAGTAAAGTTGCAATATTGGACCCTTTCACTTTGCCATAGAGCTCAATGCATAATTTTATTTTTTGTTTTTTTGCCATAATGTTTGATAGGAAGGAAATATTTCAAAATTGATTTTTTCATTGGATTCTGCTCTTCAGTACAAATCCAACAACATATGACATGATGGGTACTGAGCACCATTGCAAAGTTTCAAAGTGAAGCCAAAATGAAGGACAATGAAGCCCTTTTGGAGGATACCTGGCTATAAAAGAGGACAAATCTGGAAATTTCTGGTCATATGGTCACCCTGGTTTGGTGGCTACAGCATAAAATGAGCATGGCCACCAAATTATCTGCTGAAAATGTACAATATACTACAGTAACATTCCCATCAACTTTTTGGGAGGATGTCAGGTAAGAAACCAGCTGAAGATGGAGAACTAGGAATTGTGGTCTGTTGTCCCCAAAAAGGACTGCTCAGCCACATAAAAAGTTTTCCATGTTAGGAGGCAAGAAATTCACTATGTAGCAGATTAACCAATCTATTTACCAAATTCAGAGTTTTTCTGGTGGTGAAATAATTTAGCCACTGGTGGAGTTTCCAGTGATGCCCAGGGTACGCCCGACTGCTGGGAATATCATTTCCACAGTATTTGATCTTGTATCAGGTAATACCTTCAATAAAATGCCTGATAAAATTTATTTTTGAAATATAAAAATAATGAAGCCAACTCTCTATGGGCATAATCCTAACCAATTTTCCAGCACTGGCACAGCTGTGCCAGTGGGGCATGTGCGGTGTCTTACAGTTGTGGGAAGTCCCTGAAGCCTCCTCAAGCTAAGGGACTGTTTGTTCTTTTACCTGAGAGTTGCATTGCTCTAAAACCAGAGCTGGGAAGTTAGTTAGGATTGCACCTTGTGTTACAACTCATTCTATTTGTTGCATCCTTATTATGGAAACAGATTAAATATGTTAGTTTAGTACGTTGTTGAATGCACCTTTACCCTCTGGACCTACATTGGTCTTTCTTTTGGAAGGTGGCTTGAATCTATGTAGTTATAATTAAAGTATTGATCATCTCCTTATATTTTCCATGCACTAGCTTCTCATTTGTTTGCATTTTAATCTTGAATGCACTGAAGAACAAGTCTTTGAATTTTGCTCTGCATCTTGTACATCCACCTGAAACAATGTCCCTTCTAGAATTTCTTCTTCAAGAAACCCAACACTCCACAGCTTTGGAAGTCACATCATACTGTTAGGCCCTTTAAAAACATTTGTTTCTTTTTTACAGGTGCTGGTTAGGCTGATATCTAGCAAGGTCTTTGTGCTTGTGGCAGCAGATTGGGTCACTTTGGTGCTTATACTGCAGTCCATATGAGTGGTTGAAGGGACAAGCCACAATTTAATTGAATGCTACTTACCAATGCATCTCTGTGCAAACATTTGCAAAAGAAATACCAATGAAAGCTGTGGCTGCTTGAAAAATTATTTTTCAAATGCATATACTGTACAGCATTGTTGGAATGCTGGCTTGGTCTGCATGATCGTATACCGTATTACCGTTTTAATCATGATTTGAACACCATGTGATGATGTGGGTTTTATCATCATTGTTAAACACCTGGAGTATGTTGAGACTAGAAAGTCATGCTACACATCTTCCTGATATATTTCACATAAATGCGGTATGGCAATGTTGTGCAAGTTTAACAGCCTTTCTTCATAAATAAATCCAGGAAGCATTCAGTTATATGGGTTTCCCCCTTCAGACTGCATGAAAGCATGTAGGGCGACTCCTTGGAATGGCCTGGAAATGCAGTAAGAACTGTCTTTGGGATGGGCTAGCCTGCCAGCTTGCTAGGGTAATAGTATCTTTGTTATTTTTAAGGTGCCAGCTATTGTAAAAGCAACAGTAATGTCTTCTGATGAGGCAGTGATTTTAATTGCTACCTCTGCTTCAGTGGTGGGCTCCAGCAGGTTCGTACCTACTCTATAAAACCGGTTGTTAACAAGAGATAGGACATATAAAATTTAAAAATAGCCATTTAAAAGTGGCTGCCAGATGGGCATAGAACCAGTTGTTAATTTCTTTGAATCCCATCACTGCTCTGCTTCTCATTGTTAGGCTTCCATCTTAGTCCCTCCAGTACTGACTCACAAATTATATTTTTACCTGGACCTTTTCTTATATCTGTTGTTTTTGTACTTGTACTCCTACAAAAATGTGTCACAAAATAGTATTAATATCTGTTTGATGGTGTCTTGATGAAATATTTATGTCGTTCTCTCTGAATGCTTAATATTTTGCCGTCTGCAGGAGAAGGCTGAATATAGTTATAGAAAAGTTAATTTTAGGGAGCAATTTCTTACAAGAAAGCAAAATAGAAAGAATTAAAATAGAACAACTTACATAGTCAACATCCTTCCACAGTCCAAGAAGGATCTATTGCCACTCCCTAGTTGTTTGTTGCACAATTTGTGCATTTATCTATCAATTATAAACATCAGCATTAATGACACAAGGAGTTTGAACCTGCTCTGGGGTCCAGCAATAGACCTCAATGAATAGGCAGTAGCATTAGTGGCCCCCTTTTTCCAAATTAGGTTGATTTACAATGACTTAGGCATCATAATTCATTGTTAATACCTAGATCAGACTAATGTCACAGGGAGCTTCAACTTCTTATAAACAGAACTCAAAAACTAAGGCAGGTCTGGATTGTGGCTGCCTAGTTATTAACTGGATTGACTGCCCGGGACTGTATGCTGCCATGTTTGCAATCTCTTCACTCATTTCCATTGGTTTCCAGATCCAGTTTGCAGTGCCGATTTGAAATTTTCAAACGACTGCCATTCTTTCACAGGAACCTCTATGTTCATTAAAATCTTCCCAGACGTTTAGATCTATGTATCCTAATCTCAAATATAAGGGTATTTGATACTATATGTTTTGCCATGCCCCCAAATCCAGAGTAACTACGGGAGAACGTAAGAGACTTTATATGCACCCATCGTTACTGCACCACCGAGTGAAAACCTATGGGAAATTCATATTGGAAACCAAAGTAAGTTGTTCTTACACCGGAGCAAGGACTCCCTGTAGTTACTCTGGATTTTGCCCTTAGCTGGTTAACTCAGGGCTGGATTTTGGTTTGATGAGGCCCTAAGTTATTGAAGGTAATGGGGCCCTTTTTATGTCCAGCTGTTCTTTGTCAACAACAAATTGTTGCTGTTTTTTGTGTTGAATATATGTTATGTGGGAGTGGGTGGCACAAGTGTTTAAGACACTATCAGCACAATCCAGAGCAACTAATCTGTCCACATAAGAGCCCTTAGGTTGCCCTATCTAACACTAGGTTGAAGCAACTGCAAGATGCTCCAGCCGAATTACTCTGAAAGAGGCTTAGGGCAGAGCAAGGCAAGATAGGGTGGCCTAAGAGAGGTGGACCTGCTCTGCCCTAACTGGGGCAGCCTAAGCAGCTCAGGAGAGGCAAGTTGAGGGCATGTTTAGCATTGCCTAGGGCAGAGCAGTTACTCTGAATCCAGAGCCTGTTTCCAAGGCAGAAATGCCCTCTTCCAGCCCTCAGAGTTATACCACCTCAGGAGCAGGTATAGTAATGAGTAGACCCACAGGGGTCCATGATAAGGCCCGAGTAAGAATGGCAGTGCTGACCAAAAATCTGAGTTCTTGGCCAGCCTAGCTGCAACCCCTGCCTCTCAACCTCAGGATATGGAACAAACTACGGCTGCCCACAAACCTCAGGATACAGCAGGCCACTCCAAGAAGCCCCTTGTATTCACTGTAGAATGTTCTGGCATTTCATCAGGGACTCCTTAGAAGGCAGGCACCCAGTGGCGTCACCAGACTGGTGCGGCTGGTGTGGGCTGCATTGGGTGATGCGCTCCGTATGGGGTGATGTGCCGGAGGAGTTTGACTGTCCTTTGGCAGGCCCTGGGCGTCAGCACCCCCATTCAGGCCTGCTCCAAGGCGGAGAATCAGCCAGAAGCTGCCACTTGTCTGAGGAGCTGGCCTGAACGGCCATCTGAGATGCACTGCGCAGAAACACACTGAGCATGCCGAACAGCTTCAGAGGAGACTTCCTTAGAGCAGAGAAAGTCCGCGCCTCTGCACAGCCATTCGGCGTCACTCAGGAGGCGGAGCGGCAGCCGAATGGCTTCAGAAAGAGTACTGCACAGGCACCAACTCTGAAAGAGTACTGCACAGGCACCAACTCTGACGCCTGCACAGTCTCCCCCGAAGCCAAAAGGCTTCAGAAAAGTACTGCGCAGGTGTCAGAGATGGTGCCTGCGCAGTACTCTTTCTGAAGCCAGTTGGCTTCAGAAACAACTGCGCAGGTGCCAACTTTGGTGACTGCGCAGTCCAGGTGGGGGGGGCGCATCCCAGGGATGACGCACAGACTTCCGCACCAGGTGATGTGCAGAGTCATGTCACCACTGTAGGCACCACAGCTGTTCCTTGCTCAGTGTGATCTGAGGGGTGTCTCCTCAGGAGCAAGTCTTCCCCTTGTGTCAATTACTTAGCATGCTCTGGAGCAGTTAGGGCAGCCCAGGCTTCCTGAATCTCTGGATGCAGCATAACTTTCTGCTCTGGATACAGAATAGTTAGGAGAGTGCAGTTAGGTCAGAGCAGGCTGAATTTGCTCTGGATTGTGTCCTATGCCTGTTAACCAGCAGGCCAGGGTTCGAGACCCAGATCGGCCCTACAAAACAGCGTGAACTCCTGTCCTTAGCCCAGTTCTATGATGCCAGTTGGATCCAGTCGTATTGGCTCTGCCTTTCCATTGGACTAATTCAGTGGCATGGAGAGGGGGGATTTGCTGCTTGGGTAACAGCCTATCCTCCATAACAATCTAACCCAGGCTTTCGTGCTTCACATGCAGGGTATGCAGCGCCGAGCACGATACCATAGTCTTTCAAGACTGACGGAGGCCTTCTTTTTAATATGCTATGTGTTAATTTATGGACCTAATTTATGGACCTACACAACACAAAACACTATTGCTGTATGTAGATTTTATTTTATTTGTTTTTTATCTTATATTTTGGAAACGTTCATCCAACCCCTGCTAACTGGGCAAGAGACACTCTTTCAAGTGGATGTTCCTCTTTTATTTAGCAGGGGAAGAGTAACTGACCCTACACACCCCAGCGATGTCTGCTCTAGTGGCTTCTGCTGGTGTTCTTATTGCATTTTAGATTGTGAGCCCTTGTGGGACAGGCACCTATTAGCTATTAATTAGCTATTAATTTTTTTCACTTGCTTGTAAACCACTTGGTGAACTTTTCAGTTGAAAAGCGGTATATAAATACTGTAGATAGATAGGTTTTTTTCTTTACATATTTGGGGGGCCCCAACTGAGTGGAGTCCTAAGCTAGAGCTTGTTTAGCTTATACATAAATCCAGCACTGGGTTAACTCCATAAATATTAACATGGATTTTGGAGTGCCATTTTTTTAAAAAATGTAGATATGTCATGTATATACATAGACAGTTTGAATCTCGGCATCTGCAAGATTTTGTCCCATGAACCTCTATGGATAGCAATTTTCAAGTTAAACAAAAACAGTTATTTACTAAGGTTTAGATGCAAGCAATGAATCAATTTCCCTTCCCCAGCTTAAAACAGCTTAGGTTCAACTCTTCATTTCAGAGAAACACTTCTGGAACTGATGCATCTGGAACTGATGCAAAGAAATTGGGAAATGATTATTACCAGGGGGAGGGATGGATCTACTTTCCAGCTAAAATTAAACTGAAACTGAAGTCTTTTTCAGTCCCAGAGAGGAAGATTGATTACCATGGTAAGCAGGGTGATTATTAAGCCATTAAGTGCTGCTTAAACAATATCTCTCATTTAAAGAATGAACTTCATTTACACTGAATTTAAAATGTGCTTTAAAAAGCTAATACAGTGGTGCCTTGATTTACAAGCATAATTCATTCTGGAAGCATACTTGTAATTCAAAGTGCTTGTAATACAAAGCTGATTTTTCCATAGGAAATAATGGAAACTCAGACGATTGGTTCCACAACCAATATGATAAACCAATTATATAACAAATATGACAATGAATGGTTCAGGGGTTCTCAAACGTTTTAAACCAGTGGTTCTCAACCTTCCTAATGCCGTGACCCTTTAATACAGTTCCTCATGTTGTGGGGACCCCCAGCCATAAAATTATTTTTGTTGCTACTTCATAACTGCAATTTTGCTACTGTTATGAATCGTAATGTAAATATCTGATATGCAGGATGCATTTTCATTGTTACAAATTGAACATAATTAAAGCATAGTGATTAATCACAAAATAATATTTATATATTGTGAAATACTTATTTCTAATTACAAATAAAAAAGATGCAAAATACCTTGCAAGCCCCCCTACACCAGGGGTCTTTAGGCGACCCCCATAAAAGGGTCAGGCGACCCCAAAGGGGTCCCGACCCACAGTTTGAGAAACACTGTTTTAGCCCCTACAGTCTCGTTTGATTTTTAAATGGAAAAAGGTTTGACTATAATAGTGATAGGGTAGGAGTGCTCTCCCCACCAACAGCAGCTTGTTTTAACTCTTGATACACATAGGCTAACCTGCCTTGTCAGATTCACAAACCACCAAAAATATGGTGACCCACTGATGGGTCCTGACCTACACTTTGAGAACTGCTAGGTTCATATACATGCATGCTAAAGTTATGTATTGGTGTATTTTTTCCAAACAATTTTTTTAAAGAAATGAATCTTGTGTGAGAGTGTTCACATTGGTAAAAGAAATGCACTTTCCTATATAAGCCCAGCAGCACTGGAAACAAGTTCTGGCACAGAATCCTGGTTCAGATTTATTTTAATCAGATGTTATTTTTTTCCTACTCTCCCGCTTCTCTACTAATGTCACTGTTCAATTTTGCAGAGGCCATTACTTACAAATGTTTGAGCTATATTTACTCCTAAAAGTTCACCTTTCTTGCTTTTACAACTCCCTGCTAGAATACTATGCCCAGACATTGCTCTGGCAGCTTCAGGAGTTGGCTAATATAATTTGCCTCCTTTCCCTGTTTTATGTCAACTGCATTAGGAACAAACCTCCCTCTTGATCAAAAGATTTCATTTTAAATCAGTAACAATTGGTGGCATTTTAAGTGACTCATTCCTTAGCCTAAAAGAGACAGTGTTTTCTCATTTTGTTTCTCATGTTTGTATATTATGAATCATCATCATCATCTATTTGTTATTTAGTGGGGGGCGGATGCAGGGAAAAGAACAGTATCTGGGCTCCACATTTTCAAGTAAAATTGGATGATTCAAATTAGCTTTTCAGTTTTTCTTCTCTCAGTACTGGAGAATGGAGTGCATTAAAAATCATTGAATTGTTAGTGGTGATTATATTCCTTTTTCTTGTTTGTTGCTGTTTGGTAGTTTCCCTTTGATGTTTTCTGTGCATTATTCTTAAAGAAGAGTATGTTTGTGTTGAATATTGAAATAAGAGCAGATTTCAGTGGAGTAACAGATAGCTAGTTTTGTGTTTGCTGCTCACCAAGATTAAATAACCATTTTGATCAAGCAGCCTTGTGGTGGCAAAATTATGTAGGAACAGTTTGGGTGCCAGATGTCTCAACTGTCCTTTCCCTAAAAATACCTTTTGTGGAAACTCCCTGAATTAGTTTTCCTTATGCGTACAGTCTGTTGATCACAAAAGCCAGAGTTAGGAAGACAGAATGAAGGTATTATTTAAAGAACATAAGAAGAACTGTATTGGATAGTTCCCAGGATCTATCCAGTTCTGAATTCTGTTTCCAGTATTGGTAAGCCAGATACATAGGAAGTCTCGATGCAGAAAGTTCCAGGTTCAGTTCTGCCATCTCTAGGAAGGTTGGGAAAAGATCAGATCCAATCATTTTGTAACTTGGTGTTTATATGGATTTTCACCATCCTGAGGATGTTTGTCCAGATTTATAGCTCAGCTTGTAGGGCTGCAGTGGGTTAGTGGTTAAAAGCCTGTGCATGTCAATCTGAGGATCAGCGAGTCAGAGGTTCGAGACCTAAGTACTGCAGGATGGAGTGAGCTCCCATCTCTTGCCCAGCTCCTGTCAACCGAGCAGTTTGTAAGCATGTAAATGCAAGTAGATAAATAGGGACCATCTTCAGAAGGTAACAGCATTCCATTTGTATGCGGACCACATATCCATGGAGGCATCTTTGGACAATGCTTGCTCAATGGCTTAAGAAATGGGGATGAGCACTGCTCCCTAGAGCCAGTCGCAACTAGCAGGGCAACCTGCGAGGGACATCTTAACCTTTATGGCTCAGCTTAGGTCCAGATGTTACCCAGAACTATGGATTATGCGAGCCATCCACACCAAAATTCTTGCAGTCTGATGGCACACTGTGTGAGCTAGTTTCCAGGATGGCTAATATCTGAATGCATTGGATGATGGAAATCCATCTCTTCATGAGCTTTTAGACTTCGAACACAATCCTAACCATGTCTACTCAAACTAAGCCCCATTGTGTTCAATGGGTCTTACTCCCAGGAAAGGATTGCTGTCTTTATTTCTCTGTTGTTGTTGTTGTGGTGATGATGGTGGTGGTTATTCTGCTAACAGTATGTATGACAATTTACATAGCAAAAGAAAAGGGACATATATACCTCTGGCACAGTTTACAATAAACATTTAGAGGGGAGGAAAATCAAGAATGCAAAAAAAAAAATGAGAATTCTTTTCAAGGGGCAGAACTTAAGAAACTTGCTCAACCTGAGGAGTAGAATGCCATACTGGCCCAAGATCTTCTAGTACCTGGCCCAATTCTCTCAAGGTCCCACACTCCATCTGCCCTACCTGATTGCACAACAGCCACCTTTCACTTTCCCCTCATATTTCCATTCCCCTGATTTGCAAAGGAAAAGGACAATGAAACCAAGGAAAAAATGTAGAGGAGAGGAAAGGAAAACGTGGGGCTGCTAATTTTCTTGTTCTCTACACTTCCTCTTTAATTCCATTATTAGCTACCTTTCAAATCTGTGTATTGGGAGGAGGCGAAAGAGTAAAGGAATTGGGGTGGGCAGAAATGTATCATGTATGGTGTCTCTTTAGGGAAAAAGATGGGATAAAACTGACCCCCCCCCCATCTACTGCTCAAGCCAACTCCTTCAGACAGTTGCTCCATGTCTGATACTTCAGCTGTGACTTCAGCTTTGTCAGGACACAAGCCTGTCCTGACAAACCTAATATGTGAGTATATTGCAGTAGGCATGGAGTTTTTATTTAGTTTTTATGGGATGGAGGTAGATTGACTTGATGTATTTATAAATAATACCAGAACAGAGTTATGTGGACATTCAAAACTCAGCATTGCACACAATCCAGCCAGTGGCAATTAAACTGAGTATTCTGCTTAAAAGGAGACTAATGGTTCGCATGAGATGCTGTACGTATACAAGAAGTGATGATTACTGGGGCGAGGCTTGAGTCATATAAATGCTGCCCTAGCTTCAGTTCCAGAGAGCCAGGTTTAGAGCAGTGATTTGGCTGCCGTTCAGTACTAAAATTGCCCGACAGAAAAGACATTTGAAAACCGCATCAATTGTTGACTAGTTTGTGTTAAATGTTTATAAGACTTGTAAATGGAAGCCACATCTAACTGTAAAACATATAAATACCTTATAAATGTCCAACCCCATTGTGAAATCTAACCCAGTCTTGGCCTCAATTTAATTATTCCTTTCTAAGTCAAAATAAGAAAAGATAGAACCTCAGTGACGTGCTGTGTCTTTGTAAGTGATTTTTGTAAATATTAATTCAGTACTATTTAATATTCAGTATTTTCTAGTACTATTTAATGTTCAATATTTTCTATGGCTCTAGGTTAAAGAGGAGCAGGGAGGCTCAAAGGTGTAGTATGAGTGCCAGAGGAGCACATTATTATTATTATTATTATTATTATTATTATTATTATTATTATTATTATTATTATTATTATTATTATTATTATTATTTCTCAAAATGGAGTGTCACAATTCCCCAGCTGTGGGTGCAGTGCTAGCCTCCGAAGAGCCCTCCAAGCTGAGGAGGGATAAGGGATCCCATGGGGATTTGCGTCACCCAATGCAGAGGTGAGCACATCACCCTGGGGACTGTGCATTATTCCTGGGACATGCATCACGCCTTGGGACTATGCATGTGCCAACCTTGACACATGCACAGTTCAGAGCGCTGTTTAGAGTGCTACTTGACCCTCTGCACAAAGCATGTGCTTCTTCAGCACAGTTGCATCTTGTAGGACGGCAATGAGGGCAAGCTGGGTTCTCAGGTTCACTGATAATAAGTCCTAACCAACTTTCCAGCACTGGCAGAGCTGTGCCAGTGGTGCATGTGCTGCATCCTGCAGTTGAGAGACAGTTGCTGAGGCCTCTTCAAGAAAAGGGCAGTGTTTGATCCCATACCTCATAGTTGCGTTTCCCTTACCCCAATGCCAAAATTGGTTAGGATTGTGCCCACAAAGCCTTAAGTACATTTAATTCAGTACTGGATTGTGCCCATCATCTTTGGCTGTTACTGAATAGTATTCTTCTCATTTTTAAGCACTTGTAAATTTATCTTTGAGATTGGAATGTTGTTCAGTGTCTGTAGAATTCCATTGTACCAACAGCCCCGGCTTTGTAGATTTATTCATTCATTTCAGTTTATTCTTTGTTTATTTTAAAATAAAGTCATCACAGCAGCAGAAGGAATACATTAATTTTATTTGCTTATCCAAGTGTATGTATGAAAAAATGTGGCTCTTGAAATAGCAAGTAGGTTCAGAAAAAAATGAAAATCTATTTATAATACTGTACTATATCCCTTTGATCTGCAAGTGTGTGCTTATTATACCATAAGCATGACCTTTATAAAAAAAAATTACTAGTAAAATCAACTGTGAAACATACAAGGTCAAAGCTTTTTTAAATGTCAAAAAGTGTAATATCTTTACATTAAAGGTGGCATTATAGCAGCTCAGCACTGCTGACAGTATATATTTCCTGGATATTAGAGAGAGTTATGCTGAAAGCTCATCTTAAAAGATGGTAATAGTGAAGGAGATTTTTATTTAAAACCATTTTAGAAGATTCATTTGCAACATTTTTTTTCTTGGTCACTCGTAACCACTTTACTTTCCTGTCCCCCCACCCCAACCAAGGAAGAAAACAGGTGGGACCAAGGCTGCACTCTTAATCTCCAGTTAGGCTGGCCTAAGCCCTGGCACAAATCTTTGCTGACATGGGAGTGTCACAAAAGTACTGATGAGGCATGAGTCTTTCACACTTTTAATCACATTTAACATTCATTTTTTGTCAGTAGTGTGATGACCAGCAGTGCATGTGCAGTAATACCTTCAATACCATTGATATTCCTGAATATTTGTGTGTATGAAAACATTGGTGTTGAAGACAACATCAACAGAAGAAAATTGGTGCTGACTGACCTTTTGCTATCCTGATTGCATTGCTATCATCATCTGTAGTTGCTGTTATTCATACCCAGGACAAAATGCAGTAAAACTGCACTAATGAGAGTAGCACTATGGCAAGTATTATTGTAGGATCTTGTCCCTGCATTGCTGGTGCGATATGATAAAATACTGTCTGACATTTAACATTTTTCAGACTGACTGGACTGAGACAGAAAACAGGTATTGTCTATTAAAGTTTCAGATGCTTCCAGGAGAGTTTTGACTCATTACACTTGGGGACTGTACACTTATGAATGCACATTGCCTGATTTCCATTATTTCCCTCTTCTGTACATCCCTGACTTTCAGCCAAATGGATGAAGAGTTTCTGCTGAAAAATATTATGTATAAGTTAAGATCTGAAAATTTTTCCTGTGTTGATCAGTCCTTGGCGCATGCAAGTCATAACAAGTATGAATATAGGTATATACCCATATTCTGACCTGTGGGGTCATGGATTCAATTGCTAATTGTTTCCTCTATTTTGACTATTTTTGTATTTGACACTTTCCATTCAAAATTAATTCTCTCTAGAGATTTTGTAAATGGCTACTGGTTTGAAATTCATCCATCTCATGGGTATTAGCTGGACATCAATCCTTGCTAATGGATACATCACCATAGGAAATTAAATTTAGATTTTACACTGTTGTACATTTCTCAACACCAGCCCAGTTCTGCCTGTTCCAGGAATCAAGATGAGGTATCTTTACCCATTAGCGATTTTGTCTGTATATATGTTCTTTTGGCACTTCAGCGTAGCCTGGCTAATACGTTTCTGTCTCTATCAGCAACAAAAGGATTTTTTAACAATTCACTTTTTAAGTGATAATCCTGGCATGCTCAAAATAGAACGTCTAAAGTTTACATACTGAAGTTCTGTATCTGTGTGTTTCTGAAAGTGAAAACTGGATCTTAGCTGCTAGCATTTCCTGCCAGTACATGTTTACTCCAAATCCCATGAGAATAACACTTCTTCAAACAGCAAAGCTCAAGTATGGAGCAGTGGGAAGCAATTATTGTGCAGTTCCTTTTGGCACTGCCTAAATAAAAGGGACAGGGCCAAGATCTTTGCAGGGCAAACGCAGTGATTATTTCATGTCTTTCCATTCTGTGGTTTATCTTAACGCTTTATTTGCTGAATCACAGGTTAGTCTTTGAGCAACTGACCAGATCTAACCCAGAATAGTTTACAGTCCTTTTCTAAAGAAAGCGTTACACTCTTTGTTTCAAAAGCTTCAAACAGGTGGAATAATTAAGAGCTTTTGGAGAACAAAAATAGGTAGTATATTTCTGGAGATAACAATTTTTAAGGAACAAAACTGAACAAATGAACTGTTGCTTTTGTACCCGGAGAACAATGAAACTGTTTCAATAGAAACAATTATGCTATGTTGCCACAAAGGAACACATCACTCTGCCTCTGATCTTGTTTCTGAGATGAATTCATAGATAAGTTGTAAAAAGAGCAACATGCTTTGAGAACACCTATATTCTTCAAACATCAAATGGCTCTACTACTAAAACTAAAACATATGCCCCCAAAATATAAGCCATGGCTCTCTACAGATATGGCTGGAAATCTGGGACATTTCCAGTTTTGGGGGGGCGGGTCCCATTCCGTATGGTTAGGTCCAAATCCTGGTTTTGGACCTAGCTGGAGAGAGGAGAGAGGATGTGGGTGTTTGTGGTGTGAGGACTCTCCCCAGATGGTAATGGGACAAGAGAGGGATGCACCCATGAAGGCGTTATTTTTTCTAGGACTAAGCCCCATTCATTATAGTGGCCATCTCATAAAATGGGAGAAGGGAGTGATAGAGAGCAGGCGCGATAGAGAGAGATGGGGAGCAGCCATCTTAAAGAGGAGAGAGGCCCTGAATAGAGTTGCCCTCTTTGCTTTTATAATCCCAAGCTCTTGGGAAGATAATCTGTAAACTAATACAGTCTGATTGCAGTGGGATTTTATAAGGATTAATTTTATGTGCATAAGAGTTACTAAGGTCTGGGGCTGACTTCATTGTAATGTATGTATTGTAAATCTTATTTTTAATCTAATTAGTTTTTATACAGTTTTTTTATGCCAATAAAGGTTCGTTCATTCTAATGGGGCTTACTTCTGAGTAGACATGTGCAGGACTGTGCCCTGTCCCCAAGGCTCTGACTCAGTTTTGTCCCAGTTTGCAGCATTTTTGTACCGCCCCGGTTTTTTGGAAGGGAATTATGGCAACCCTATCTGCAGAGCCACAGAAACCAGATAAGGGAGCTATGGAATCATGAAAAACCTACCACACTGTACAATGTATAAGATTGTAGCCCTATAGGGGAGCCAATGGCTGATGGGGTGGCAGAGCCAATCACAAATTGTGGGAACAATCCATTCCATCATTGGTGCAGTGTTTTTCCAGGATTTATAGTTGTAACTCTCATCTGAAGGGGGGTTGGGATATGGTGCAGCCTATTCCCCTTGCCCTGCTCACATCTCTCCTTGATTTTCTCCCTGTATGGGCCACTCCATCATCAGTGTTGCACCTACTTTCAAGCTACATTAGCATGACATTTTTGTTACATGGCTCTGGTAACAGTGGAATATTCATCAGTGGGGCTGATCTTGCACTGGCATATAAGAAAATACAGTACATGGAATATCACAAGGATAGGACTGGGCTGTTAAAAGCTTTGTTTATACCTCTTTTAAGATCCTGGTCTTAAGATTTATGCTGGCAATCATGTCAGAGGTGGCCTTAAGAGTAGGAAATAATAGAATTGGAGTTAAGAATTGATGGCCTGGCAAGTTGCAAATTTCATTATTTTAAAAAAGAAGATTTACAGTTTGAATCTCATAGAAATGGCAACTGTTTTCAGATTTTCCAGACTGATGTTCACGTACTTCTGTTTAGTTTTGTTTTTTTTTACTTTCCACGTCTTCTGGAAACTAAAGTACTGCTAAGAAACAATGATGGAAAGTTGATATCTTCTTTGCCAGCCCATCATTATTAATTTTATGTATCTTTCAAAAATTTGTGAACCAAATTTCTTAAGGCTTGTCATAAACAATCATTTATCTTCAGTGATGACAAAGTCCACAGCCAAAGAACGTCTCAGATGTTTTCAGTTTGAATAGAAGGAACTTGGTTGAAAACATACTATACCCAAGACCTTGTTTTTGTTCCACTTCCCTCCCACCCACCTACACACTCACCCCAGAAAAAAATATGTGGAAAACCCTCTTGAACCCTTTTCGGATTTGAAATATATTGAATTATAGCTGTTAATCAGAGGTTTTTTCTACATATTTGACAATACTTGCATCAATCAAATATTTTCCTTGTACCCTATCTCAGAAGAGATGGAGAAATTTTTTTTTGTACATTTTTTTCTCCATTCCTTAGGAGGAAACCGACAAGTCAGAGGAGATCCATTGTGATCAGGAGGCTTATGTGAAGGGAAGGGAATATATTTTTTCCATTCCTTTCCCAATTATCCTGTTCTCTTCCCCTCCCCCCCCCACCATAGCATATAGCACTGCCTGCTTTGACATGGTTGCATGATGTGGGAGAAACTGGATAGAAGTGGTCTGTTAATCTTTCACATGTTAAGTCATCTTAGTAACATGCAAAGCAGACCTAAGGAATTGGAATGCAACTTTAAGCAAGAAATCTACCATTTGGAAATTCTATTGTTCGGGTATTTTCCACACCCTGCATCTAGAGAGTACTTAAGACTGAACCATATTTGATGAGTGATTCTGTCTGTCTGTCTGTACGTACGTACGTACGTACATATGTATGTATGTATTTCTACCCCTCTTTTATATCCCTCTTTTCTCTGATGCTCCAGGCAGCTTACAAATAAAAAAATTATAGAATGTATCATAAATTTAAAACAGTATTATAAAACCCAGGGCTTTTTTTCTGGGAGTACTCACTGGGTACTGAGTACTGGCACCTTTTCCCACCAGCCCCTACCCCAGCAGCTAATAGTCATATGGGGATGACCTTTGGTGAGTACTGGCACTTTTTTTCCCCAGAAAGAACTGATAAAACATAAATGCATTTATTTATTTAGCATATGGCAAATACATGGTCTTATGGTAAATCTGTTGTTAATGTTCCACTGCCATGTATTTTGAGAGCCAGGAATTGCACATTGATGTCTGGCTGCCAACTGTCACCAACTGCCAATTCTTCAATGTAGTCTGGCTGCCAATTGTTGCTAGTCATTCAGTTCACACTTTTGTGCTATCCGGAGTGCACCACAAGGAGGCAAACTAGCATCACACCCTAAATGCAATTGGCCAATAAAACAGGAATAGACCCACTAGATCAGATAAGACTGCAAACAAAATTGCATTCATTAAAAGAGCAATCAATGCTTTCTTTAAATAAAAGAGGTTTTGAACTGCTGCCAAGAGGACTCTAAAGAAGGAGCTGTTCCAGGGTGAAGAAATTCTGCAAACATGGCATCAACTGAGAGGACCCTATTTCTCACCATGACCCCCTCACCTTTGTCAATATCACCACAGTTAGAAGAGTCCTTGTGATGACCTGAGAGAATGGCAGGATTATATGGAAGGAGGCAAATACCCAGGTCCAGAGACTTGAAGAGTTTCAGTGGTCAATTTGAAAGGTCATTGACCTTTAAAAGTCCAAAATGCACCTCGAAATGAACCGGCAGCCAGTGTAGTGGTGAGTTGAACCAATCTGAGTTGAACCAACAATGCCCAGCAACCGCATGGGTGGCCACATTCTGCACTAATTTCAGTTTCCAGATAGTCAGACTGGCCCACTTTGATCGGTGTGATGCTGTGAATTTCTGGTTAGAGATGAAATAATTCTTTTTTTTAGTTCTAATGGGAACCAACCATTAGAAACTTGCATTTTTTTGTATGCAAAGAGATGTGTTTATTTTCTGGGTATAGTGTGGAAGTTAAAATGTAAATACTAGTATGAAATTGCTATGTCAGATGGTGAAAATTCAGACTATTACTACACCCCTTTAGAATTTCTGTAAAAGAGCACTTGAGGATGCAATCATGAGCACCCTTGGGCTTGAGCAAGTCCTTTGCGCTGGCCCAGGGGAGTAATGAAAGTGCCATAAAGCACTTTTATGTCACTCTTCCAGGGGATAAGCCTGGGAGTGATGTGCTGGCATGGGGTCCCAATTTGGATTGAGGCCGTGAATGGAAAAGTTGACCAGGTGGCAGTCATTTTCTTATAATGCATTCTTGGGGTCCCTAACATGATCAGACTGTCACCCTTGAGCTTGGAACTTGGTATACATTTGCCTTCAACAATGGCCTGGTCTTCGACCTTTAAATTTTGGTTACACCTCCGTTTTAACTCCGACCCTGATTCTCTGCTCACTGAGCTCCTAAAAAATTCTTATAATTTTTCTTTGTTCTCCCTTTGCAAAGCCGAACCCCATTCAATTGGCCTCTCCCTTGAAGTCTTTTCCAACTGCGACCTTTCCCAGGCGTTCTCATCCTTGAAAGAGAGACTATGGAAGGCAGAATCCCAATTGGTTATTTCCAACCTTAATCCTTGTTCTCCCTGCTATTTTGGGATACTCCCCTCATTTGGTTATGGATCCAACTATTTCTGTCAGTTAGTGAACCCTTTCATGAGGTGTGCATTTATGCTTGCCCTTCGGTTGTTCTCAATGGGAGATACGCAAACATCCCTCTTGAGCATAGAACCTGCAAACTTTGTGGATTAGAACCTGATTCAGTTCTCCATATTCTTTGTCACTGTCCCACTTACAACAAGCTCAGAGCTCCTTGACCCTACTATATCCAGCCTTACTGACCCTACTAGAAGCTTCATGGGTTCCCTCCTTGAGGACAGCTACAGTGGTGGGCTCCAGCAGGCTCGCACCTACTCTATAGAACTGGTTGTTAATGAGAAATAGGACATATAAAGTTTAAAAATAGCCATTTAAAAGTGGCTGCCAGATGGACATAGAACCGGTTGTTAATTTCTTTGAATCCCATCACTGCTCTAGGATCACAACAGAGTTAGGGCGCAATCCAGAGCAACTACGTGGAGTCCTTGCTCCGGTGTAAGAACAATTTGCTCTGGATTGCAATATGAATTTCCCATAGGTTTTCACTAGGTAGTGCAGCAACTATGGGTACACATAAAGTCTCTTACGTGCTCCCGTAGTTACTCTGGATTGTAGGGTTAGTTGCAGAATTCCTGATGAAGATGCTAATTAAAAATAGGCAGTAATAAACTCAGCTTGTCTGCAGGTGTTTTCATGATACACTGTTTTTATGCGATTTTACCCCCACTTCCTTCTCCCACAATTTTAATTCCCTTTCCTCACCTGATTGATATGTTTTGTCTGTATGTTTGTCAGTTTTGGATGCCAATAAAGGTCTATGTAAATGTAAATGACATGTGCTGGCCACTCCATACTACCATGGGCCCCAGAAAATGGTTGAGTTGCACTGGCCTTGCTCGGCCACACAAGGTTTTGGGGGCATGGTGAGGGCTTAGAGGAGGTGGCAGGAGGTGTCCCAAGGTGGGAGAAGGCAGGTGGCAGAAAGAACTGAAAGGTGGGCAGGTAGGGAGCAGGAAGACACAGCATTTGTGCCAGGTGCAAATACTGTCCCCCGCCCCCCGCAGCCTATGGCACAGATCTGAATAGACACACTGGGCAGCTGCTATTGTATTACCAAGAAGAAAAGATTTCCACTGCCAATTACGGCAGTTTGGTGGCCAGTGCAAATGACTTGCACCAGCCTAAGGGGCAGTCAGGATTATTCCCAGGTAAAGGAAACCACACTTGTATATTTCAAATACAAGTTGTATATAGTACAACATAAATTTCTATTATAACATTTCTTGGTGCTTACTGTCCCAAAGCACATTGAACAGGAGATTAAATCCCTCTACTGTACAGAACAAGGGAAGAAAAATATCATGAAAGGCTTAACTATTTGAAACTGTTAAGGCTGTGCAAATATCCTGTAGACATTTTTTTTCCATTTACATATTCATCAGATCTCTTCTATTAGGCTACACTTCATTTTATATTGAGGGAATTGTCTGAAACATAGGAAAATGCTTTCTTCTGCATCAGCATTTTCACCTCTGATGATTAGCATTGTGTCTCCAGGATTCCACTTAAACGTCTTTCCCTGCTAACAGATACTAGGGGATTGAACCATGATTCTTCAGAAGATTCATCAGAAGCATGTGCTCTACCACTGAGCTATAGATCTTCCTAAAGGCACTTTGTTTTTATGGTTTAAGAAAACTAGCATCACATTCCTCATGTTATTTTTGAGATTGGAACATTCTTCTCTGTTTCTGAATTTAGAAACTCTGTCCATAATTTATGGCTTATAAGATTCCCCCTTGTGCTCTCTTATTATCACCCAGAGCATTTTATTTAATCTGCTCTGTGCAATTGTTGCACTATCGCCCAGAATTAAAGAACTAGCTAAGCCAGCCAAGTTGCTTGTTTCTTGCGATGGTCTCTTAAATGCTCCAAACTCCCCCAGGTCAATTTAGCCAATATTTAAGCAGCTGATAAATGACCGTCTGGTTGTCTAGGATGAGCACTGACGGTTGCATTATTCTCCTCCCATAATTGCCCTCTTTGAAAGGTTGGATTCAATTTCCACTTTCCCAAGTGTTGTAAATCACCAGAGATTCCAGAGAAGTCAGTGTATAGTGTGAAATAAACATGAGCCATAAATTCATACCTTTGATTTATAAGACTGATGCTTCCTTTTTTCCCCTCTAAAAACTTTGTCAGGTGTTTGGAGGGGGAATTGAAAGCTAGTAAGGAAGTGTTGTCACTTATAATTGGCTCTCTGGCTGATTTCCTATCACAAGTAGGAGAGCTGATAATTTCATATAGCAAGTTAATTCAATCATGTGCTGTGAGCCTTCAATTAGAAGTATTAAAATGCAGCTCCAGTTAAGAGCTTTTCTGGCTGGATTTGAACATCTTCTGAGTAAATTGTTTCCAACAACCTTCTATTAGAATTACCATGGAATAATAATATATTACTTGAATATGAGAAAAAAAATTAGTTTCCCTGCAGTTATCTTACCTCTTTCAATGTATATTTATCATGGAAGCTGAAACAACTCTAACAATAATAATCCCATTGCATGTTGTTTTTTGGACTCCTTCTTGGAGTCCTTCTTGGAATCCTCACCAGAAGGATTTTAGAATCTACTGCCTGGCTGACAGATTACAAGGATATAGGCTTTATACATAAATTTTCCTAGGAAATGAAGAAAGGTAATTAACAGTTTTTGTAATTGATTGGAAGCCTACCAAACTTTGGGGTGCCACAGGGCAGAGATAGGACTTGAATGAGTCCAGCTCTGTTTTGTGATAGATGGCCAACAAGAAGTAAAAAATAGTAACCCATGAGAAACGGGTGTTTGCTTATAAGGATATTGAGTTTGCATCTTTTGCTTTGAAAATGGCTCACAAGTATTATTACCAAGAGGAGGTTCTGCTGCACTTCAAGGTAATTCTTGATTTGCCAAGCGTTCTGAAGTGCCATTCTGGCCAGGCTTTTAGAGAATGGGCTTCTATTACATTGTGTTCCTTTTCAAACAGATTATTATTCGGCTCTCCAGACTGCTAGGTAAGATTAGCCTCTGAAGTTAATTCTGATAACCCCTAGAATTACAATGGACAAACAAGTTCTTATTTATTAAAAAAACAACAACAAAATCCAACAAAAATTATAGCCAAGACACTCACCAACTCATACACCATGGAATAAACTGAAATGTAGCTTCTTTCTTTCTTTCTTTCTTTCTTTCTTTCTTTCTTTCTTTCTTTCTTTCTTTCTTTCTTTCTTTCTTTCTTTCTTTCTTTCTTTCTTTCTTTCTTTCTTTCTTTCTTTCTTTCTTTCTTTCTTTCTTTCTTTCTTTCTTTCTTTCTTTCTTTCTTTCTTTCTTTCTTTCTTTCTTTCTTTCTTTCTTTCTTTCTTTCTTTCTTTCTTTCTTTCTTTCTTTCTTTCTTTCTTTCTTTCTTTCTTTCTTTCTTTCTTTCTTCACAATGGATCTTCCCAGCTGAAAACATTACAAGACAGGAAGAAAGTTACTTTAGTCTCTCCAAGTCAAGTGAATTCTCTTGGTATTATCTTCTGCACAGATGCTTATCTTGCATATCCACAAGGACCCTAAAACAGATGCACACAACCTGGAAGTAATATAAATTACAATATTATAAGCACATATCATGAAAATTCAGCAGTTACAAAGATGAATGTCTTGGGCCACTCCAAGGTGTGGTCCTAAACGCATCCTAAAACGGGGAAAGTAATCTAAAGGGTTGAGAGCACCATTAAGGGTGAACACATGTAATCAAAACCAGATAAACCTTCCCTTCCCCTCTCCCCAAGAAAAATGTTTGGTTTAGGTTTGGAATTGATGAGTAGAGTCTTGCTTAACATGTTCTCCATCCACTTTTCTGCTTCTTTTATCTCACAAGGGATAAAAAAATGTGTGTTGTAACATGGCAAGACCCATTAAAATTTAATTATATCTTTATATCTTTGTTTATATATCTCTGTTTAATATTAATACTCATTAAATATTTATCACGTTTTGATCCTGTTCTTCCTTCCAGGAGGGTAGGAGGAGATGTACACAGTTCTCTTACCCTTAAATTATCCTCACAAGAACCCTGTGGAGTAATTTAGAATTTGAAAAAAGCAACATGTCAGGCCCAAGATTATAAAGTGCTCTACACTGCTGAATAAGAATTCAAATGCAGATTTCACCTAGTTCAACTTTTTAACCCTTGCTTGTTGACTGTGAGCACAATCCTAACCATGTCAATGGGTCTTACTCCCAGGAAAATATCTTTAGAATTGCAGCCTATATTTCTTAGCCCATGGCTGGTAACAGGTGGGCCAGAGGAAAAAGACAAGCTACGGATCATTTGTTAAGGCTATACAAGAAACCATGTAGTGAAGAGTTGGTCAATTGTTTCATCTATGCCTATATGTTAGCACAAGTGAATTTTCGAAGGCTTGACAAGCAGTAATAGCTCAGTAGAAGACCACATGCAAAAGTCTGGCTAGTGACCATAGGGATCAGAAAAGATCCCTAGAACATGTAGACAGTATTGAGGTAGATCAAGGCCTTCCAAACCTTGGCCTGGGCACTTGGGATCCAGGGTTTTGGAGTAACTCTTCCACACTATGACTGGAGCTTATTCTTCAGCTGGGTAACTACAGGACTTATGAGATTGGGGATCTTGGACAATCTGGGCAGTTGCATCTATTCAGATGTCCAGTTGCAAAGCCTTGTGGGCACCTGGAAGCAGATGTGACTTCCAGAGTATCCCTGTCCCCTAAATCTGAATAGAAGTCATGTGGCCACCCTGATGAATAGTAAGCTCCAGTCTGAAAAACAAGTGAATTTTCGTTACAAAGCAATTGCAGGTTTGGTGAGCACTGAAATAGATGAATCAATTACCAGGCTCTATGTAAGGTAGTTTCCTATATTACTCAAGACTACAAAGCCATCTCTATTGGTGTAGAAGAAGCTGGGACAGGTACAGTGTGTCATGGGCAGTGGTGGGCTTCAGCAGGTTCGTAACCTACTCTGTAGAACCAGTTGTTAACAAGAGATAGAACACATAAAGTTTAAAAATAGCCATTTAAAAGTGGCTGCCAGGTGGGCATAGAACCAGCTGTTAATTTCTTTGAATCCCATCACTGTTCATGGGTCATACAACAGAAGTCTCAACAGAAGCCATATAACATGCGTCTTCTACAACAGAAGAAATGTTTCTGTCCACTAAAAATCTGCACAGCGGAAGAGTTGATAAAGAATGATTTCTTGCCAGGTTTTCAAGCTATTTGAATGATAGTAAAGCTCCTTTACCAATTTGTTTTAATTTTTTTAATCAACTAATAGAATGGTATACTGAACATCTTATAAGTGGACAATCTATTCTGTGTGATTTCATTTGTTGCCTTCTTTTTCTTTTATAGGAGGTACATGCCAGAGCCCTGCTCTTCCTGCCCTGGTACGTCCTCCAGCCCCACCCTTGCAGCCATCGCTGGATATCAAACCCTTTCTTCCATTCCCCCTGGACACTGCAGCAGCTGTCAATCTCTTCCCCAACTTCAATGCAGTAAGTACTATACTGAAGGGTTTCTTTTCATCGCATATATGACATGTTTAGCTCTTCTTTAAACAAAAGACATCCCCTACAATCCAGAGTAACTATGGCACTTAAGTGAGGCACTTAATCTGGATTGCTCTATGCATTTCCCATACATTTCCCATAGGTGGCACCATAACTACGTTGATGTAAAAGATCCAGTAGTTACTCTGGATTGTAGCCATCATCGGTTAGTGCAAATTTTAAACTTGTCATACAACAGTTGGGGCTCAAGCAGGAAATCTTAGGAAAATTAGTAAGAAATCAAACCATTGCATATAAATGGAAGGCAGAAATATAATTCAAGCTGGGAGGAAATGCGTAGTCTGTTCCTCCAACCAATGAAATCATGTCTTTCCTCATTTTTATACAGATCTTAAAAGATAAATTTCCCCTTTTAGTGGTATAATACAGATGGATTATACTACTGTAATAATTGCCAAAGCAATTTATGGACCCCTTTTGTCACATAAATTTCATTGTTGGGTAGGATAGCTCCCCAATGCTAGTGAACTTCAAGTTAAATATATTTAATCTCAGTATGTTTGAGAGGTCTGACAGAACATGTTAACTAGCAGCTCTTTTCAAGTTTACATGGAAGTAAAAGACAAGTGGCTTATAAATAAATGAAAGAATAATTTCATCCTTAGTTGGTATTTCATTTGATGGTTAGTACCATAGGTCCTTATGATTAGGCTTCCACAGATCATAAAGCAAAATTGAAAGTATAGGTGGGGCTTCTTTATCCGTAGATCTGGCATCTCTAGATTTGCCTTACTGCAGATGTTGGACCCACAGATCGCCTCTCATGCAGATCTTCCAAACTAGACCAGAATCTTGTTCCCCTGCTAACTGGGCAAGAGACACTCTTCAAGTGGGTGTTCCTCTTTTATTTAACAAGGGAAGAGTAACTGGTCCTACACACTCCAGCAATATCTGTTCTAGTAGCTTCTGCAGGTGTTTTTTCATTTTAGATTGTGAGCTCTTTCCATTTTACACTGTGAGCTTGTTCGATTGTGAGCTATTAATAATAGCTGTTAATTAGCTATTAATTTTTTCATTTTCTTGTAAACTGCTTTGTGAACTTTTCAGTTGAAAAGCAGTATATAAATACTTTAGAAAGACAGACAGATAATTCTAGCTGTTCATGGTTGATTTTCTGAGCCTCAAAGAGGATAAGTGCTACTACATGTGGCCTCTCCAAGGTTCAAAATGTTGCCTGAATCATTTCAAATGTGACTCTGTTTTTTGTCAAAAATTGGAAATTGTGTTAAGATATCTCTGGGTGTCTTACTGAACTTCAAAGTGGTTGCACAAGGTGGCCACCTTTTTGCCACCCTCAGAAGAGTTCCAGACACAAGGGCTTTGGAAACAAGACTGAAGTTTCATTTGGAGCCCAAGTGAGCCAAATATTGTGGATTTGATTGTCCATAATTTTTGAGAACCACAGGGGTCCAGGAACAGATCCTTGTGGATATGAACCTTTATACATTTCAAAAGCTTTTATATGTTTCTATATTTGTTTCCCTATCTACTTTTATTGTGTCATGAGTATAGGAATTGAGGAAGTGCTGCATTTCATCAAGTTCATTTGCCATCTTTTCTTTTTGCCTTAACTATAACAGCACAATTAAATATATAGTAAGAAAAATGTAATAGTTGCTTCATTTTTAATATTATAAAATATTTTATGAATATTCATCCCTGATGCTTTTCAACGTTTTACATAATGCGTAGGCTATAAACCATATTTTTAACAGTTTTGATCTTGGCTTCAACTTACTGGCACTATTTATTTAATGGAATGTTGAAGTTTCAAGGAAAGTTTAAACTCTAAAACCTAAGCAATATTATATATATATATATATATATATATATATATATATATATATATATATATATACACACACTAGCGAAAAGCGTACCTGCGTTGCGGGTGTAACATTTCCCCCTATGCCATCCCCACAAGGCGCAGAAACACCCCATGTGCCACTTCCCCCATGCGCATCATCTCCCCATGTGCAACATCCCCTCATGCACAACTTTCCCCATGCGCAACTTTCCCCATGTGCATCATCCCTCCATGCACATCATCCCCCATGCGCAACTTTCCCCCATGTGCATCAACCCCAAAGTGCAACTTTCCCCCAATTGCAACTTTCCCCCCATGCGCATCATGACCCCATGTGCATCATGTCCCCACATGCATCATTTCCCCATGTGCAACTTTCCCCCATGTGCAACTTCCCCCTGTGTGCATTATCCCCCATGCACATCATCCCCCCATACGCATCATCTCCCAAGCGCAACTTCCACCCATGCGCAACTTCCCCCATGCACATCATCCCCTCATGCGCAACTTTCCCCCATACGCATCATCTGCTGATGCGCAACTTTTCCCCATGCACTTCTCCCCATGCGCAACTTCCCCCCATGCGCAACTTTCCCCCATGTGCATCATCTGCCAATGCGCAACTTTCCCCCATGTGCAACTTCTCCCAATGCGCAACTTCCCCCATGTGCAACTTTTCCCATGCACAACTTTCCACCATGCGCATCAACCCCCATGCACAACTTTCCCGCATGCGCAACTTTCCCCCATGCACAACTTTCCCCCATGCTCAACTTTCCCCCATGCACAACTTTCCCCATGCGCATAATCCCCATGTGCAACTTCCACCCATGTGCTACTTCCACCCATGCGCAACTTCCCCCATGCGCATCATCCCCTCATGCGCAACTTCCCCATGCGCAATTTCCCCCCATGCGCAACTTCCCCTCATGTGCAACTTCCCCCATGCGCAACTTTCCCCATGCGCATCATCCGCCAATGCGCAACTTTTCCCCATGCGCAACTTCCCCCCATGCGCATCATTCTCCCATGCGCAACTTTCCTCCATGCACAACTTTCCCCCATGCGCAGCATCCTCGCCAGTGCAACCTCTTCCTCCGGAAAACATCCCCCAGTTCACCAGGGTCTGAGCACCAAAGTGGCTGGATGTTATTCAGTCTCCCATGTTAAGTATAGGACAAAATCACGTTGCCCTCTTTTCAGCCCCTGAAGGGTTAAGTTTCTCCAGATGGTTCTTGGTGGGTGTTCAGGTGACAGAAGGAACTCCCAGAATTCCATGCTTCAGGCCCAGCAGTTGGGGCAGAATGTTGACGAATCAGCAATTTTCAATGCAAAGTATAGGGAGGAAAACGCATTGCGCCCCTTTTCACCCCTTTCTGGTTGGAATTTCCGAAAACCGGTTCTTAGTGCACCCCTCAGTCACGGAAGGAACACCCACCCCAGTTTTCACGCTTCTAGGGCCAGCGGTTTTGGCAGGGCGGTGATGAGTCAGTGAGTCAGTCAGTCAGTGAGTCAGTCAGTGACTTTTCTCTTTTTAGATAGATAGATAGATAGATAGACAGATAGATAGATAGATAGCTTATATGTATTGCTTTCTTTTAATAAAATGAAATATGTAGCTCTGTCTTTATTTCCAGAGTTGTCATGTCCTATCAAATTATGTATGCCAAAATGTAACAAAAGTATTGCGATGTGCTAGAGAGAAAGTGCTGTGAAGGGGCCATCATGGAAGTTGATAATTATGAAAGGGCTCGCAGTGTTTTGGGTGACAGTATTAGTTTAACTGGTGGTGGCTACATCAGGGTTTATGTAACCTATGTAAAATTTTAATGCTGTCATGCTAATATAGTGAAGAATAACTATTGCTATAAAAGGGAAAACAATGTTGCAGTTAAGTCAGGAGGCTAGAAAATTAATTGTGAAATAGTTTCATATTGGAGAGGTGGCTGCTGCCCGAAATTGAAATCTAATATTGGGTTCTTTTTCCCCCGTATACATAATTTGAAGAGCTTTTCTTGATCTGGCCGAAGACACCCAGATACCTAAGAACAGAAAACGAAAGAATAGCTCTGTTTCAGGATCAAGAGAAGGGCTGCCAGTGACCACTCACTGATTCTGGGCAGCAGTGCCTAGTGCAGTGTTACTCTAACTGGGCAGATGTTACCCCCCCCCCCCACATTAGTTATGACCATGTAGAGGTTTCTCACTCCCTTAAATAGTTGGGGGAAGGGGCTATTTTTAACCCTAAAAGAGGTACTGCCAAGATACGAGAGGTGTGGGATGTTCTGGGAAGTTTTGTAGAGCACTTGAAAATAATGAAGCTATGAAGAACCCTGCAAGTGGTCTGTGGGGCTCTCATGTGCACCCCACATCTCATTTTTGAATGTGCTTGTTACAAAAGCTTGTCACAAAAGGTCTGTAAAGCAGCTGAAAAGTTTAGACGATTCTAAAATAACACGAAACCTGACATTATACACAGACCTTATAGTATTGTACGTGGATAATGGAACCACCAGCTTTCTCAATTAGTCTGGTGGGATGTTCCCTAGATAGATGGAGGACAAAGACAGGGAGCTTCCAGATGGTTATGAGTTGGAAAGAATCCTGTCATCCTGCCCCTCTGATGGATCGAGTGCCCCTGCCTGGTCACTCAGTCCAATCTCCTTGAAACTTGATGAACCAGTTTGGCTATTTTGCCTATCAGTTTCATAGCTTTAGTGACCCCACAATCCAGAGCAACCACAGAAAGATTTAAGAGACACCTAGGGCAAAATCCATAGCAGTTATGGGTCCATGCAGTTATACCACCCTCTAGTGTTATCTTATGGAAAGTCATTTTAACTGCTCCGGAGCAAGGGGCTTAATTTCACTTTAGGATATAGACCTTACTCTGGAATGCTCTATGCATTTCCCATAGGTTTCCCATAGGTGGCACCATAACTACGTTGGAGTAGTGGATTGTAGCTTGAACCTAATTTGCATTTCCTCCTCCTGTCTGGCAGCTCCTATAAGATTTAACAGATAAAAACTGCAAAGGGTGGCAGTGCCCCCATTTTTATGACACCCCCACTTCTTTATTCCTCTCCTGCAACTAGAATTGAATTATAGATGCCTCTAACCCTGGGAATAGAATGTACCCAGCATGACTAGCCATTTATTAATGGACAACAAATGTGTGAGGATTTCAGGTCATGGAAGTTTTCTTCCCCTTTTCCACATCATAAACTGAGAAATATCTATCATCATAAGGTTTTGATATAGGTTTCTAGATGTAACAAAATGGTGGTTTCACTAGGCTGTCCGTGTGTCCAGTAATTTGATTCGGTCCTAGGTAATAAAGTCTCTTTCAATTCTTTTTGAGGAAAGAAGTATTGATCTATATCACAGAAGTTTCTTTGCCTTCTCCCATCCCAAGTCATTATCCAGTTTCTGTAACGAAGATTAAAATGTGGAAAATAAGTAGATATTTGCTGCTTTGCTATTTAGTAAACTCTCCTTTGTGAAACTGGATCTCCTTTGGGACGGAAGACCAGCTATCTCAGCTTCATCTTACATGCCATTGTAAGAATATACTTGGCAATGTGACCTTTGCGTTCTGATGCTGTTTCTTGACATGCCATATCACACTTTGAGCTCTGTTTGTCTCTTTGACCTATACAGTATTGAACATTGGCTACATTGCTTTTCTATGCCTGAGTTGGTTAATGGCAGCCTGTAAACACATACAATGACTGAGAAAGACTAGTGTATTTCTAGAGGTTCCTCGCAGCCTGAGAAATCTTTGGGGACATGTCAAATCCACTGGAACATTATCAGCCTAAGGAAAGGTAGCCTACAAGTTAAATTTGATTTAACAGGACAGTTTGGCAAGGACATACTTTTAATATGTCTGAAAAGAGTTCATGTTCTTGATAATGATTTTAGGTATATAGTTAGATAGTTTTCAAAACAGATCTATTTGCCATGAGGTGTCAATATTATAAATAATAATGCAATCCAATATGCAATCCTATATGTGACAATGCAATCCTATATGTGACTACTCAGATGTAAGTTCGTTGGTTTCTTTGAGTTCAATGGGGCTTACTCCCATGAAAATGCTCTTAGGTTTGCAGCCTAAGGGCACAATCCAGAGTAACTATGGGAGCACGAAAGAGACATTACGTGCACCCGTAGTTATTGCACCACCTAGTGAAAACCTATGGGAAATTCATATTGCAATCCAGAGTAATTTGTTCTTACTCCGGAGTAAGGACTCCCCGTAGTTACTCTGGATTTCACCCTAAGGCTGCAATCCTAAAGACACTTTCCTGGGACTAAGATCCATTGAACACAATGGGGTTTACTTTTGAGTAGACATGGTTAGAATTGTGCTATGACCACTTAAAGATCTCCAGATAACGCAAATAATTTAGCAGAAATGCCTGTCATGACTTTCAAAATATTCTTTTCAAAATATACAAAATACTTCATGACATCATGAAACAAATGTGATCTTAGACAACCAGTAAGACTACATGTCTAACTACCTGTGAATAATAGGTAGTATTAAAATAGCTATCATTCTCTCTAGCTCTTTTCTCCAGGAAGAACTCAAGGTGGCTTACAAAACAATCCATTATTCAACAATAAAATCCAATTCATTAAAATAGTTAAAACAAGTATCTTAAAAACAATAAATATCAAGCATCTACATTAAAACACTGATTAAAACCATAATAAAAGAGTTGTGCAGTAGTAGCACAACTACTAGCCAGTAGTAGTAGTTTTTAGCCAGACTAAAAAACCAGCAGACTAAAAAGCTCAGAAGGCTGTTCTAAAGAGAAATGTTTTTAAGCTAAGCTGAAAAGTTTTGAAGGAAGGAGCAATTTTTAGATCAAGAGGGAGGGAATTCCAGAGGGTTGCTGCCACTACTGAAAAGACCCTATTTCTTGCCGCCACCCCACGTACCTCCCTAGGCAGCAGTATTTGAAGCAGGACCTTCTCTGACACCCTGAGGGAAAGGGCCGGATTGTATGGAAGCAGATGGTTCTTAGGATAATCTAGGCCCAAGCTGTTTAGAGTTTTATAAGTCAAGACTAACACCTTGAATTGGGCCCAGAAACAAATGGGCTCGAATGATCAGTGGGATGGAAGGGAAGCCATATGAGGAAAGGTTGGGGGAACTTGGTATGTTCAGCCTGGAGAAGAGAAGGCTGAGGCGAGACCTGATTACCCTCTTCAGATACCCGAAAGGCTGACATATGGAGGAAGGGGCTCATTTGTTCATAGCTGCCTCTGAAAGCAGAACTAGAACCAATGGGTACAAACTGCAAGAAAGGAGATTCTGGTTGGATATCAGGAAAATATTCCTAATGGTGAGGGCAGTTCAGCAGTGGAACAGATTGCCGAGGGAGGTGGTGGACTCTCCCTCACTGGGGATCTTCAAGCAGAGGCTCAACGAGCACCTGTCAGAGGTGCTCTAGGAGGATTTCCTACTACAGGAAGGGGGTTGGACTAGATGACCCACTGAGTCCCCTCCAACTCTAGGATTCGATTATTCTAAGTGGGTAGGCACAGATCTGAGGAGATCCAAAAGTAGGCACAGATCTTAGGAGATCCATTGGTACCATTGCTGTATTACTATTGGAGTAATCATTACCTTATATCGAAATGACTTCTAGTGCTTGGCCGGCTCCCTTAGTATCCAGTAGAAGCCATTTTGGTGCTGGTGGAGTCCTGGACACTACTGGGCTAAGGACTGGGCTGTTAGAGGCCATGTGAATGACTGACATCTATGGCCATGAGCAGTTATTTTTCAATTGTCATACATTATCAGAAGATTTATCCCAGCCCTTTAGTGTTTGGCATTTGTGGTCTATTGTCTTTAAGCATTTGTCATATCCTTAAGTATTAAACTTTGCATCCATTTATGATTACTTGTCCATAGGCTAAGTTTTGTTAGAGTGAAAATGCATTCCTTGATCAAACCTTTAATTACTGAGCTGTGTTTATTGAACTTCAGTTTGCAGCTTCACTGTTCTGGTCTTCAGTGTTCCATAATGTGTGTGTGTGTGTTTTGTTTTTTAATAATGGAACTTCGCTAGCTGCATGAACTAGTTATGCATTTTGGGTAACTTTCTAGTTGAACAGTGTGATATTAAAAAGCAAGCAGATATATTTTGTGGCAAACTTTTGAAGAAGATCATTTTTGTTCTTCATTTTCTGCATATAAAGTCTAGCACAGTTGGTGGCTAAAGAGATTTACAGGTGTTAAAAACATTGCAAATAAAAACTTGGACTTTTGTAATGCTTTGCTTAAAACACCCTGTACTGTGACAATTACAGCTTAGAAAGCTCGGCTATTATGATGATAAATGTTGCAATAAAGTGTCAAAAACAGAAAAGATCCAGGACTATGAGATCACTGTTCATCCTTGCTCCAAAATTAACCAATGTCTTGTAGGAAAAATTAGGGCTAGCAAAAATTGCTTTGGGATTGGAACAAACTACATGAGCTTCCTCACAAAAGAGCAATTGAGATCATTTTTTCATGATCGTACATTAAGTTGCGCTTTATGAAGCATCATATCAAAACAGCACGATAATTAGAAATCTGGTTAGTAGAACATTTGTAGGAGCTATGCATTTAATTGTATAGCAAATGTGTACCCCCGAGTCATTTGCAGAAGGAAATGTTAACAACACAGTCATTTAAGCTGAAAAGATCCCCAGAGAAGATTCAAGTTCATGGGTTCAGTGAAAGTTTATCCTTGTAAGAAGAATGGAAATTTGATTGAGACTCATTGACAATAGGTTCAGTTAAAAGATTTTCAAATATGTGTGGAAATGTACAAGACTATTTGTGAAATAGGAAAACATAAGTATTTGCAAAATATATTTTCAAGTTCATATAGAACATACTATTTACTGCAAAATTAAAAACATAAACATAAAACATAAAATACATATTTTCATCTGCATTTATGTGCATTTTTATTTTGAAAATTACAACCAGTTTTGAGTGCCTGATATCTAAATTATCATAACTTTGTAATATTAAATTTTTACACCATGCTATCATGTTCGTTTAGGACAGTTTCCCCCAAACTTCGGATCAGGACCAACCCAGTGGGTTGTTGGGTTGTGAAAAGTTTCTGAAATATATATTTTTTAAAAAACTGTGCAAGCAGCTTTGTTAAGTTTGCAGAAAAATAGAAGTAGTGGGCAATCTGGTCTAGAGATCACTCTTGTGGATGGAATGCTAACGTGGTATGAATCCTCCAATTAAAATGCCACATTTTACTAATTTCTCTAGTAATTAGCATATAATTACAGCCTTTTATCTGTCCTGCAAGTCCCTAAATGCACATCTTCCTCTCCAGTTCAGCCTTTTGGGTAACCTGAAATAATTGTAAAGGTTTGGAGGAACAGTCCTTGAATGAACCCCATTTCTAAGAGAGTCTAGCAAATATCTACACATACAGTATGTGAGGCTCCTGTATCCAGCAACCCCAGGAGCACAGAATTCCTATTATAATTATTAATTAATGTATTATTATTAGGAAATAGTAACTTTTTTCTTGATTACTTCTTAGTAAAGTGGTCACTACTAGTAAAGTTAACTTTTTCTAGTAAAGCTATGTGGGTCATGATAGATTTTCATTTTAAAAGTGGAACTCAGTTCAATAAAGTTTGAGAAGAATTAATTTAGGGTATGCAAAGAAATTGATCCATTTGGATAGCAGACCACAATACATTGAGGAAACCTCATAATATTACTAAAGTTCTAATATCCTATCATCAGTGTTGGAATACTGCTATAAAGTCTTCTTTTTTATCATTCAGTAAAGGGGATGAAAATCACCCTATATAGTAGGGTGATTTATATAGAAAATCACCCTATATAGAATGCTAAATTTTCATATAGTATCAGTTTTTGATGATTAGTGTTGATTTGGAAGATTAGTCAGTTTTCTCCGAGGAAAAAGAAAAAGAAATATACATGATTTGTGCCTGTTTGCTTCCTCTCCCAGGGGAGGGGAGGAAGAGGAGAGGTACAGGAAACAGTGCACAAAAAATGGTTACAAACAATTTTTATAGACTCACTATACTGTGAAGGAAAAAAGACAAATCAGAGTGTGATTGCCCTTTCTAGATTTGGACGTAGCCAAGGAGAGATGAACTATAGTATGTGTTCAAAAGAGTAAAATGTATTCATATACAGAAGATGCACTGGGCAAAAGAAATCTTTTAGTGATGAACTTTCAGCTGTCCACAATATTGTGTGCACAATATGCAATATTCCTTGCATGCGTGGATAGGTTCCCAGGTTTTAGGTCAGAACTACACAATCTACTAGTGAAACCCAAAGGGTGGGAGCATTTCTAAGTAGGATAATAACTTCTCGCAGGGTGTTTTCTTAAAAAATAAAAAACTCACAAAAAACCATTTCTATGTTACTAGCGAAAGGCGTACCCGCGTTGCGGGAGTAACTTCCCCATACAACATCCTCCACGGCGCATCAACAACCCATGCGCAACCTACCCCCATGTACAACATTCCCCTGTGCGCAACTTCCCCGATGCGCATCATCCCCCCACGCGCAACTTCTCCCCACATGCAACTTTCCCCCGTGTGCAACTTCCCCCCGTGTGCAACTTCCCCCCGTGCGCAAATTCCCCCACTGTGCAACTTCCCTCCATGCGCAACTTCCCCCATGCGCAACTTTCCTACATGCAGATCATCCCCCCATGTGCAACTTCCCCATGTGTAACTTTCCTACATGCACAACTTCCCCCATGCGCATCATCCCCCCATGCGCATCATCTCCCATGCGCAACTTTCCTACATGCGCAACTTTCCCCCATGCGCAACTTCCCCCACGCGCAACTTCCCCCATCCGCAACTTCCCTACATGCACATCATCCCCCATGTGCATCATCCCCATGCGCAACTTCCCCCATGTGCAACTTCCCCCATGCGCAACTTTCCTACATGCGCATCATCCCCCCATGTGCAACTTCCCCCATGCGCAACTTTCCTACATGCGCAACTTCCCGCCATGCGCATCATCCCGCCATGCGTATCATCCCGCCATGCGCATCATCCCCCATGCGCAACTTTCCCCATGTGCAACTTCCCCCATGCGCAACTTTCCTACATGCGCAACTTTCCTACATGTGCAACTTCCCCCATGTGCAATTTCCCTCCATGTGCAACTTCCCCATGTGCAACTTTCCTACATATGCATCATCCTCCCATGTGCAGCATCCTTTCCAGTGCAACCTCTTCCTCCGAACAACATCCCCCAGTGCACCAGGGTCTGAGCACCAAAGTGGCTGGATGTTGTTCAGTCTCCCATGTTAAGTATAGGACAAAAACAGGTTGCCCCCTTTTCAGCCCCTGAAGGGTTAAATTTCTCCAGATGGTTCTTGGTGGGTGTTCAGGTGACAGAAGGATCCCTCCCAGAATTCCATGCTTCAGGCCCAGCAGTTGGGGCGGAATGTTGCTGAGTCAGCAATTCTCAATGCAAATTATAGAGAGGAAAACGCGTTGCGCCCCTTTTCACCTCCTTCCTGTTGGAATTTCCGAAAACCGGTTCTTAGTGCACCCCTCCGTCACCGAAGGAACACCCACCCCAATTTTCATGCTTCTAGGCCCAGCGGTTTTGGCAGGGCGGTGATGAGTCAGTGAGTGAGTCAGTGAGTGAGTCAGTCAGTGAGTGACTTTTCTCTTTTATGTATATAGATTCTCACACAGACAAGTCTGCCTTATATGGGCCTTGCTTTCTCTTAACAATGTGGTGATAAATCACCCGAGCTTTATTTTTCACTTTTGGAGAGATGTGGTCCTGCACCTCTCAGGCCTTGTTAAAGAAGCAGGCAGACAGCCAACCTGTGAATTTGTATCAGACTCACTGAACTGGCTGTCATGACAAACTGTGATGTTCACTAACTCAAAATTAGTTGGCTTATGGTATTGGTAGCCACTACACAGTGGCATTAAGTACTTGGGAGGATAGAAGTCAGGCGTATCAGAAGTCACATGCAATTAGACTGGCAGCACAATCCAGAGCAACTAATCTGTCCACATTAAGTGCTCTTGGGTTGCCCTATCTATCACTAGGGTGGAGCAACTGCAAGATGCTCCACTCCAGTTACTCTAAGAAGAGACTTAGGGCAGAGCAAGGCAACATAGGGTGCCCTAAGAGAGGTGGACCTGCTCTGCCCTAACTGCTCTGCCCTAAGCAGTTCAGGAGAGGCAGGCTGAGGGCATGCTTAGATTGCTGAGGGCAGAGCAGTTACTCTGTATCCAGAGCCTGTTTCCAAGGCAGAAATGCCCTCTTCCAGCCCTCAGAGTTATACCACCTCAGGAGCAGGTATAGTAATGAGTAGACCCATAGGGGTCCATGATAAGGCCTGAGTAAGAATGGCAGTGTTGACCAAAAATCTGAGTTCTTGGCCAGCCTAGCTGCAACCCCTGCCTCTCAACCTCAGGATATGGAACAACTACAGCAGCCCACTAACCTGGGGATACAGCAGGCCACTCCAAACATCCACCCTCCACTAGAGGAACTGCAGCTGTAACTGGTTGTCAGGAACTTCTGGGCTTTCTTATAAGGCAGACACCACAGCTGTTCCTTGTTCAGTGTGATCTGAGGGGGGTCTCCTCAGGAGCAAGTCCTCACCATGTGTCAATTACTTAGCAT
This sequence comes from Cryptoblepharus egeriae, assembly GCA_030015325.1. Lineage (NCBI taxonomy): Eukaryota > Metazoa > Chordata > Lepidosauria > Squamata > Scincidae > Cryptoblepharus > Cryptoblepharus egeriae. The sequence continues at coordinate 36,750,271 of JAREYC010000004.1, read as the reverse complement.
GCTTTGGAGCAGTTAGGGCAGCCCAGTCTTCCTGACTCTCTGGATGCAGCATAACTTTATGTTCTGGATACAGAATAGTTAGGAGAGAGCAGTTAGGGCAGAGCAGGCTGAACTCGCTCTGGATTGCACCCCAACTCTTAAACATTCAGTATGGTTGGTTGTAGGGTTGCACATTTTCACACACAAGCAGACAACCGAGGTATGTGATTCAGGATCTTTTATTCAACGGATCTTTTATACGCATGTTGGGCAAAATCCCCGGACTCATGTCCAAAGCAAGGAGCAGCCCAGATTGATCTGAGCCTCCTTATTTTATTGTTACAACAGATTGTGTTACCTTTTACATAATTGCCTAAAAAGGTTTGCATTATTATAGGTCAAGTATTAGACATGTATACATGACCTTTTGTATCTTTCTTTTGTGTGATCTTACCTCTTCAGGTCACACCATACAAGATTGGGTAGTATCTTACTAATAATCATTATACTTAATAACAATGAACTGTCTTTAGGCTTGGGACCAAAACTCTTTGTGGCAAACGTCACTGAAATGGCTATTGTTCACTTATCAGTTTTGGCACCGGATCATAACCATGAAGAAGACCTGACTGTTTTGTTTTTAGCTGACTAACCCCCAAATCCAGAGTAACTACAGGAGCAGGTAAGAGACTTTATGTGAACCCATAGTTACTGCACCACCTAGTGAAAACCTATGGGAGATTCATATTGGAATCCAAAGTAACTTGATCTTACACTGGAGCAAGGACTCCCTTTAGTTACTCTGGATTTTGCCCATAGTCCAGGCTATCATTAGCAACATTTTTTCTGACAGAGACAGAATTAAGCTGCTTCATGTTTTCAGCTATAGAATTAGGCCTAAGATCCACAAATTATATTATTGACTAGCAAAAATGTACCTACATTGTGGGAGTAAAATTCCCCCATACACAATCCCCCACAATACTTTGTGCCCCCATGTGTATAGTCCCCCCTTCCACATCATCCCCTCATCCCCTGTACAACATCCCCTGATGTGTACTGTCCCCTCATGCGCACCATCCCCCTGTGCGCACAATATGCAACATCCATGTTTATCATCTCCCCATGCACATCATCCCCCATATGCACCATCCCCCATGCGCAATACCCCTGTACAACATCCCCCATACACACCGTCCCCCATGCGCACCGTCCCCCCAATCTGCACTGTCCCCCCAATAATATGCAAGCATAAATACAACATCAGGTTAGCTAAATAAGTATTCACTTACAAATTTGCTATAGATTACAAAGAGGGAGACACTTAAGATGCATTTTTCTAGCATTCATCCCATACTTATAGAATATGAATGTGGCACAATCTGAATCAAAAGAAAGAGAACGTGATAAAATTTCTTGGATCAATCCAATATTTGAATACTTACAGCACAATCCTACCCCTCCCTTGGGCAGCATAAGGCTCTTGTGCCAGCCCAGTGCTGTCACAAACATTCCATAAGGCACATTTGCACTGACTTGGAAGTTGGGGAGTCTGGTGTAAAGTAAGTTTGCACTGGGCTTTCCGGGATTGGCCTATCTCTTTCAGTGCAAGTTAGGATTGCACCCCTTCTGGCAGAAAACAACATGTATTACAAGACAGCCTTTTTTTTCTTTTGTTGGCCCCAGGGAACAACAGAGCCAAAGCTATAAAGTAATCTGTTTTAATGGACCCGGTTTCATTGCTAATGCTTTTAAGAGTGTGAAAGAATATTTAAGCTACAAATATTTAAGCTGCTTAAGAGTAAGAGTAAGGAGGTACACAAAATGTATTGTTTTACTTCAAAGACTGGAGAAGGCAGGAAATCAAATTGCTTACCAAGGTGTGTGGCAAGATGCCAAATAAAAATTTGGTTTAGTAATATTGCATCTAATCTCCCTTGTTTACCCTCCTCCCCAAGATTCAAGAATTTTGCTAAATTTTAGTCTGCTGACAATACATTAATGACATTGGGGCAATGGCTTGCCTTTGTTGTGCTTGCTTTATTGCAAGTTAAAGGACTGGAATGAGATAGGGAAGTAATCCAGAATAATGTATGCTTTTTACCATGTGTGAAAAAAGATTAAAACTAACAAAGTTCTTCTTTAAACAAGTTGATCAATTTCGAGGGTTAACTGAGGGAACAATCCTAACCAATTGGCCTAAGTCACCTGGAATATCTTCCTGTGGTGGTGTGGGAGATTGGTGGTATGCTTGTGCACTGGCCTAATCTCCACAAGGAGTGGGGCAGAAGTGCCTTATGGCACTTTTGTGATAACCCCAGGTGAGTACAAGACTTATGCCTGGGCTTATGCCAGTTTAACTGGTGGTTAGAATTGCAGCCTGAGAGGGCATCATAGTCTGATTTTTTTTTCCTTAGCAAATATACTGTAGTGTCCTTCAAAGTAGAGTGGGGATGACATTCTGCCAGGATATTCCAGGAAGGAATGGCTGTGACAAAACGCAGCATGATGACTTCAATTTACTGAAAATCAGCACTTCAATTTTATAGGTGTATGTGGTAATAGAAAATCATTGCCAATGATTTTTAACTTTGCTTGGACTGGAGAAGGAAAAAAGCCTTTGAAGCAGTGAGGAGCTCTTTGCCATAACAATACATAAAATGGTTGTGGCTGTTTTCTGAATATTCCTTTTAAGAGAGATGAATAACTTCACAGCTTCCTTTAACCAAGTTGTTCAGTTTTTGTTCGTTTGAGCTTTTCTCCCCATTTTCTTTTTCTTGGCTTATCAGAAAAAGTACACTGTAAGGTCATTCTGCCTATTAGTTTTGTTTTCCATAATTACTTGGTAATTTAATGGAAGCTTAGAGAAGAAAATAACTTAAAGCTAGCAGAAGGGATGTTGTGTTTTAAAACATTTTCAGTGTAATCCAAACCATGCCTACTCAGAAGTTAGTCCCATTGTGTTCAATAGCACTTCCTCCCAGAAAAGTGTGGTTAGGATTGCAGGCATTGTTTATGAGTTTGCCCAATTTTGCCTTAGAAATCTATTTGCTTTAAATTTGGGTTTCCTTTAACCCAAGCCAAAGCAATTCTCAGACAAAGAGTTTTCCATGTCAAGAGACAAAGGGATGTTCACTGATGCCCTAATTTTCTAGCTGCAGAAGACAGTAAATACACGGTTTCACCATCCACCGATTTGTCATGTCTTGAGCCCCCACAACACAGGAGGACCTTTTTTCTTTCTAGATGGGGAATACTCCCCTCGGCAGTTTTAGAGGGGTGGTTCAAAAAAGTTCCCTCTCCGAAAGGCTGTGCCCCTGTGAGTCGGGAGAGATAGCACTCTCAGAATATGTTTTACTCCATTGCCCTTTCTACCATGGCTTACGGACAAATTCATAACCCCTCTAATCAAAAATTTCTTGAGACTCAAGGACACGGATAAGGCCAAGATGCTCTTAGTAGGCTCAGACTCACAGGTAACAAAGCGGTGTGCTAGTTTTTTTAGCTGCACCGTGTAAAACCCGTAAAGCATTAGTAGATCAAGAACAGTTATTGAGGATTACTGTGAGGTAATTGTGTGGTTCTTCTGTTAGTCCTTTTATATTCTACGCCTCATTTTTATTTGCTGTTGTGCCCATTCATATGTTTTTACACAAATTTACTTACATTATTGTATCCTAGTCATTTTATCTTTGTTGGGAAGGTCTGGTCTTTAACTGAAATGAAATTATTGATTGATATGGGAGGAAAGAAAATACAACATGTTCCCTTAGACTGCTTTATCTTCGCAGAAAGGGTCTTTTAAGAGGAGGGGTTTGAGCAGTCAGAAGAGTGCTAGGGACTCTTAAGAATAAGATTCTTGGACACAAAATGGTTTTAATAAAAGGCAGAGTTAAACTGAGGTTCTTTCTATACAACATACGTTTGTCCATTCCGTCAGGATCCTTGTTCCCTCTTCAACCTAGTCTAAATTTCAAAATGGACAGCTAATCATTATTAAATCAAGGCTGTCTGCATGAAGGAATGGCCAAGGGTGACCAGTTGCAACGGTGGCCAGCATGCCAATAGCTTTATGCATTGTATAGAAAAGACAATTGTGGCTTGTGAAGCTTTTGAAAGCTTCCACGCTGGCCAAAATTCCCTCTTCTACAATGGTTAATGTTATTGGAACTCTGTTCTCCATTATACCTGGTCACCCTGGAACAGCTTAATTACAAATAATTACCTTGATCAAGTATGTAACTTTGTTTTGCCCAGACCTATCTTCAACAGAATAGCACATGGGCTATATTTCCTCCATTCTTGATATGTCTGACCATGGCATCAAATCATATATGGCCTGATATGTCTCATACGACATCAAATCATACATACTAAAAAGCAGGGACAGTCCTGATTTGGGGGGGATTGTGATCATATACTGGCAAATGGGACAGAGGGTCCTGTCCCGATTTGTGGAAGAGGATTATGGTAACCCTAATCAATATGCCATTATGTTTGTATGAAGTAGTGATGTCCAAAGCAACAAGACAAAGTGGTGTACTTGTTGGATGTACTTATCCATCAACTCTGAAGAACTTCTTAAGTGATTTCCTACAGAGCTTTAGAACCTTGATTAAGAGTTGGTAACTTTGGAAGAGCCTGTGGTGAGAGTCTTAGATTTGAGAAAAAAATTATGTCCATCATTTTACTTAAAAATGTATTCTGGACTGATGGGAAGGATTCAGTATAAGATGGTCCTGGTTATCTCTTCCTACCTTCTTGGCGAGCCAGAAGGCACAGCACAACGGGAAGTGAGATTAACTAGCTCTCTGTAAGTTGTAGCATCTTACAAAATGAGAGCACAATCCTCTTTCTGCACTCTCAGTATCCCCTGGGCACTCATTTTGCACGCAAAACATTATCCCAGAGTTAATTAAATGGAGTGCACTTCAGATATGCCAAAGCCAGTGATGAGTGAAAATCCTTAAAATGCTAAAAAATAAATTTTAATAATGTTTTAATCAGCTAAAATTTATTGCTTTTGTTTTATTCGTGCCTGGCTAGGAAAGATCAATGGTTATTTTATTCCGTACAAGGTGTAAAATCTTTACTGGATTGCATAATAAGCATCGTCCTTTAAATCTACAGCTTAAATATGGATGGGAGTTATTAACCTGTTTTTAAAAAGTGGCAATTAGTCAAAAGTAATCACTTAAATAAATTACTTAATTGCTAGAGGCAGGAAAGTTGAAAAAGTGAACTTTGCGGTGAATCCACAATGTTGCTGTTGATGAGACAAACATATTCACAAATTATTAAAAAAGAGACATCGCTTTATTGAGGTTTCTGAAGATTTAATGTGTTTAAATAATTGCTTGTTAACTAAAAATGCCCAAAGACTGCACTGAAATACACATAGACTGAGAAAGTTGTGGGATGCCAGGTTTCCTGGTTCTATGAATAACACATACAAAAATGCACACTACAAAATAGAAATAAGGTGGGAAATCACAAAATGTAATTCTGGACTTCTCTCAGGTTTCCTTTTTCCCAAGATTGTTATTATTCCTAGCACTGATCCCAAAAATGGTAATGACTAGCATTGGTGTAGTGATATTTGTGAGTGCAAATATCACTTCACATGAATTATCTTGATGTTGTTCTACAGCCCTCTAAGGTATGCATCTAAAGAAGCTACCTGGGAGGGGTATAAATACATGGGAGTTCAGTATAGGGCAGGGGTCTCTAAACCAGTGGTACTCAAAGTGGTGTCATAACCACCTGGGATGGTGATCCTCTGGGCGATTGCAGCCTCAGGTCAGGAGGTCAAGAGAGGGTGGAATTTGCCATCTCAGAATCTGGCACTGGGCTTTCTGGGCTGCAATCCTAAAGATACTTTCCTGGAAGTAAGACCCATTGAACACAATGAGACTTACTTTTGAGTAGATGTGGTTAGGATTGCACTCTGTCATTGAACACAATGGGACTTATTTCCAAGTAGACATGGAGGAATAATGGTATCACAATGATGTCACATCCAGGTTGGTTTAACAGGGGCTGCCAGACAGATTTTTAAGTTTGAAAGCGGGTCCTGGGCTGAAATGCCTAAGTACCACTGCTCTAAACATTTTGTCAGGAAGGCCACATCATCCTTCTGATACTGTGTCAGAGGCCGGAAGGGAAAAAATAATTGATTAACATTTCAAATTTGAATAAATTTACATAAAATAATATATTAGTGATGGAACTTGTGAATGAATGAATAAATTCAAATCAGTTCATAAACACTTTCCAACGCACAGAGAAAGGATGATCTAACCTGTTAATAATCACTTTAAAACATAGAGAGAGGAGGTGTGTGCAGCCTCCCCTGCCCTCAAACCACCATCCGAAGGTGTGGAGAGTAGAGCTCCTCTACTCTTGTAATCCACCTCTGGAGGATTACAAGATTTTTCCAAGGGCTCGAAGGAGAGGGCTTGCCGAGGGCCGGATGGAGGCTCACCCACATCTGGTCCCAGAGCCGGGGTTTAGAGACTCCTGATATTAGGGTGTGGCCATCTTTCAATAGTGTGCTCATGCTGCTTTCCTGGGAATGAGTCTCATTGAACACAATGCGATTTACTTCCAAGTAGACACAGAAGAGCTTTGGCATCACAGTGATGTCACTTCCTGTTTTATTTCACTTCTGACCATGACATCACTTCGGGGGGGGGGGTGTTGTCCCTGATAGATTCATTCTCACTAGCTGAACTGCTCAAGAACCACTGGTATAAAGCAAATTACAGTGCAAGAATAGAATAGGCCTATTAATGTGGTTGTTCCAAACTTGGCTCACAATGACTAGCTCAAACTAGGCATGCAGGTGCAGAACAGTGCAATCATAATGATCAGAGGGCTGAAGAACCTTCCTTGGGGGAAACAATCCAACATTTGTAGTATTTTAGCTTGTAGAAAAGGTGATTAAAGTGAGATATTATTGAGGCCTATATTTTGCCCTCTCACATTCACACATGTGCACAAAGTTGTGCATGTGCACACACGCACACACACACACAAAACACTTGTGTGCATGTGTCTCTTATTCATGGAATACTCAAAAGGTTTATGATTCTTTCCCACTGTTTTGAGCCCTGGCTGTTTGAGCTGCCAAGTGACACAGATAGTTAGGAACCCATTTATCTTGAGTCCTTTCCTGGGGAGAATGAAATAAAAGCTTTTGGCATTATCTAATCTGCATGTAACTATCATTCTGCCATTATTTTTCACAACAAATGGATGTCATGATAAGTTATGTGCCCAATGTGCACAGGCAAAAATGGACATATATGATACGAGTTATGAAACATGATACTTATAGGGTAGGAATTCAAGATTCTTCTTGCAAGTCACAGTTTGCTGAAATTTGGAAATAGCAATTGGGAACAGATGCCCAAGTATAAAATAATTTCAATTGTGAAAGGCTGTGTGCACATAAATTACTGTTTGTCCCTTTAAAATAAATGGAACTGGAGATCTGATCATTACTTGGTTGACACTTCCATGTATTTCAAACAAATGGGAATTGCTTAAAAATTAGCTTGACACCTGATGTTGGCAATGAAACTGTTCATGTGGGGGATATTAATGACTGCATGCATTATTCAAATCACATTGTGTTCTAAGCATTGACAATGCTGAGTATAAAGCATATATCTCAGAATAAAAAAGGCTATATTGTGCAGTCAGACTGTTGTAGAATTCATTGTGATCATATACATTTTTTCAGATAAATCCCACTGTGTTCCATAAAGCTAATTTCCATGTTAGTGTGCATAAGACTGCAGCCTATGTGCAGTATGCTTTATAATGGTATACCAGTTTTTTAAAATTAATGGATTACTATTGTTTTTAAACAATTTCTGTTTTCTTGAATAGTGGCTTGAGGAAACGATTAAAAAAAAACCATTATCTTTTTGAGTGTCTCAGAAACTCCCGAGGGTAGAACTAGAAACAACAGGGAAGTAGATGCATGCTGGATTTGAGGAAGAATTTTCTTGTTCTAAGACCCCAGAACTTGAACAGAAGTGGGCTCTCTTGTTGGAGAGATGCTGGATGTTCACTTTTCACATATGATGTACATCAGCCTGCACTGAGCAAAGGTCTGGACTAGATGACCCCACTACCTTCAAACAGCAATTTTCTGTGAAACCGTATGAGATTGTTTGCCAGGAGCAAACGCAAAGCAACTGATAGATGCATGGTTTGCATACTGAACAGATTGTATTTTATGTAAACTACGTTTGCATGCCTTGTTTACATATCTATAGCAGACACAGCAAATGTAGCAATATTCGAACAATGAATGTGGCACGGTTTGTGTATTGTGCATTCTGCATGCTTTGCAAACTTGGATTCCCTCATTTGTAGAATGTAGAAGATGGCAGTCCACTGCTAGATGGCACATGATGTATATGTGTGGAGTACTCCGGATACACAAAGCATGTAAGCAGGAATCCAGGATACTGGGTGCTAGGGCAGCCGGTCCTTACCTCTTGTCTTCTTTATCTTTATATGTTATTTATGTCATCAGTTAAAATTGGGCAAAAACTATAGATCCCTTAGCCTGAATAAACCACAACAACTCTGCAGAACCACAAAGGAGTAATCTAGCATGTTACCATTGGTGTCTCTGCCCCTACAATCCAAGTAACTACGGGAGCACATAAGAGACATTATGTGCACCCATAGTTACCTAGTAAAAACCTATGGGAAATTCTTATTGCAATCCAGAGTAAATTGTTCTTACACCGGAGCAAGTAAATTGTTCTTACAACATAGTTACTCTGGATTGCACCCTGCATATCTCATCAAGAAGGATCCGAGCTTTGCTATTTGTTTTTGTTTAGTATACCTCTGGAAGCTATTTGGTGAAGTGGTTTCAGGCAGGGAAAAAGATGGACATCTTTTCATCCTACCCTCCTCAGGCCTATCCAAGCTGTTCTGAATTATTGCTGCATAATGATCTGGTACAAGTTTTGCATACTGAGTGACTATTTAACAAGTACATAGAAACGATGCCAAACTGATAGGCACTCAACTACCTGAGTTTGATATGAGAGGGAATGATGAGATGATGGCGACCTAATATTCTGCATCTTTCTCTTATATATTTTCCATTAGGTGCAATGTTAAGGTTTCACTAGAGTGCTTTCCAAACATGTTTTGAAAAAAAGAAGTAATCATTGCAGTGACATTTATAAAAAAGCAATTTGGCTACACCTGTGAGAGAAACTGCTAAGGTGGCATTTACATAAGGTTGTTCCATCTCACAGCCACCGAATACAAACAATAGGGTACTCTGAAGATTTATTTAAATGAATAATCCAGTCATGTGTTTCTAGTGCATAGTAGTCAAGATCGGGGTCAAACATTATCCCAAGAGCTGATGGTATAATTGACATGATATTGGCTTACAGGATGCAGGCAGTTAACATAATATAAGGAGATAGCATCACTAGGGCAGCATGCTCATTGGGCTGGTGGAGTTGTGTTGTATCCTGAGATGGACTGGTATATTTGTGCTGTATCCTGAGGTTGAGAGGCAGGGGTTGACCTAGGACTCAGAATTTTTTGCCATCGCTTCCAGCTTTACACCGGCTTATCATGGACCCCCATGGGTATACTCAGATTTATTCCTGCTCCTTAGGTGATATAACTCTGAGGAGCTGGAAGAGGGTATGTCTGCCTTGGAAACGGTCTGGATTCAGCCTAACTGCACTGTTCTAGGGTATGCTGAACATGCCCTCAACATACTTCTGAACTGCCTAGGCTGGCACAGCTAGACCAGCCCAGGTCCATTTGTCTTGGGCCAGCCTATGTTGACTTATGCCTGCCTAAGCTTTTCTGGGTGTAACTGGGCTTGCCCATCTTAGAAGTGGGTCTGCCCCATGATAGATAGGCTAGGAGGGAATGGTAATAAAATGTATTTTGCATTCAATAGGTTTCCACTTGAACTTCTGACGTTCCCTAGTAGAGAAACACCAGTGTCTAAAATTTTGGAGATTGACACTGCTGGCTTACATTGGCCAGATTCAGTCCCTGACATTGCTACAAAATTAAAGGGGTAACCCTAGATATTAGGCGACATTTGTGCTCTATGTTTTATTGGAGCAGTGGTTCTGCTTCCTTAGCACTGTCAGAATATTTGGACTCTTCTACATGATACCAACTTTCTTGCAGCCAGTTTGCTGTCTCCAATCAGCTACATGTGTCAGCACAATCTACCAGCAGACCTGCTTCTCAACCATGCCAATTCCCTCAGAATCCAACAATCTCTGTAGGCCTTCCAAGTCTGCTGGCTGCATCCAAAATTTTAAACCAACCCAATGTATTGTGTATATATTTACATTAATGAAGTCATCTGAATCATGGCAAAGCTTTTTGCTGTGTTCGAAGTATAGCAGTGCTATTTATATCAGTCATGGAAAGAGAATCACTTTGAGGAACTGAGATTTACCTCATAGTGTTGTGGTAAAAGTTACCAGAAAATATGGCAAAGGACTGGTTGACTACCAGAGTACAGCAGAAATTAATGCTAATTTAGTGAATACTTTAAATAATAAGTGGGTGTGCACACAGTTAAATTTTTAAAAATTCACTGGATTGTATTCTTTGAAAAATGATTTTTTCTTAAGCACAATTAAAATCACTGAGACAAGCCAGCCATGACCAACTTTAGTCCCATGAGGAGGAGAAACCTAGCCTGCTTGGTATTGCAGAAAAATAAATGCAATAAAATACATATGGAAGAAACTTTTTTCCCAGCCTCTAACTAGTCATTGTTGTTGGAGGAGGAATGTTGGCTTTAAATCTAATTCTATTTTTTGTTTAATCTCCAGAGGCAAAAATATGAAATTATTCCATTTGTTGTCAAACTTATCTCCAAACTACACAAACAGAGCTCGGAATTTAAAAAAAAATAAATAGTTTGGACTTTTAAAAGAGAGTTGTGTTTACAAAGGATATGAAAAATCTTAAAAAGAATAATAAGGAAAGAAGTCTTTTCAGTCACAGAGTTACTGTTGTGCACCCTAACACAAAAGACAAAGCCATTGGTGTGGCCATGAAAATACTGACTTTGGGTAAAAAAAACACTCAAATAAATATGAAATCCCACAAGAACAGCACTGACTAAAACATTTAAGCACATTTAAGTGTTTAAGCACTCAGTAATTATAAACACTGATGAAAGCTAGTGGGATTTGTGAATATTGGCTGCTGGTAACTTTCTTTGAAAAGTCTATTTAGGCCATTTCTAATGTCTTTTGAACTACCTCAGCAGTGTAACGCCTCCTTCAATTAAAGGGATATTGAGTTAGCAAAGGACTCTAAGGGTGCAATCCAGAGTAACTATGGGGAGTCCTTGCTCCAGTGTAAGAACAATTTGCTCTGGATTGCAATATGAATTTCCCATATGTTTTTAATAGGTGGTGCAGTAACTATGGGTACACATAATGACTCTTACGTGCTCCCATAGTTACTCTGGATTGTAGAGTAAATATTACAGTTTCCAACAGTTTCACAGTGCCACCCATATGGTAAACAAGACGTCATTGCACAGTATTATAAAAGTGACTCTGGATGGTGTGGCTTCAGCCATGAAGCTTACTGGGTGACTTTGAGTCATTCACTCACTCTCAGCCTCACCTACCTCCTAGGGTTGTTGTGAGAGCAAAAGAATAAAATTGTCAGAAACTTCCATGGTGTGCCTTGACAATTTTAGTGCCTTGTGAGTGTACCATGAGATGAAAAAGGTTGAAAATTGCTGTTCTAGGCAAATGGTACACAGTCACTGTAGTACATAGAACTGTGTGAAGACCCAGATCACAAAACTTGTCTTTGAGCTTTTTGACAGAATTGGTTCAGTGCAGTAATAGAGTCGCAGAGCAGGACTGCACTGTCTTACAAAGTTTCTTCAGTGTCATTTTTGGTTTGTATCCTTCTTAGCTTGGGAACAGTGCTATTGTCACATAGCCAACTCTAGTTAGCTGTGATGCTGTCACTTTACCATGCAACATTTTATTATAGATTTTTTATAATAAAATATAGCATTGGAACAGTAGCCAATTGGTCTACCATTTATTTTGGTACCAGAAACTTGAGGTAATGTCGTATCCCATGAAAAGTGTTAGAGCAGGAGTGTCCAGTCTTTCAACATTAGGGCTTTTGACCTTTAATTGTTTAGAAGAGAGAATTTTAGCATGTGCAGCTTGTAATTTCACAGAAGTTAAGCGGCACCAAATTCCCTCCTCTACACAATTATAATAGGTCCAGTAGCACTAACACTGAAAGGGTGGACACCCTCATGTTAGAATCTGTGTTCCCTTCTATGAACACTTGGCCTTCTCTTGCGCTTCCTCTGCACCAAATTGTCCCAAATTGATCCATTTTTCAGGAAAGAGTAAGTCCTTTGGTTAAGGTTTATCTGCCAAGACTGCACTTCTGACCATGCTGACCACTGCTTTCTTATTGGATTTGGTATTTTAAATCTAAGATGTGTTCCTTGTTTGCAGGAACACCATCGTGGATCAGCCAGGTCAGGCACTGACCAACAGCCCAACACTCCTTGGACATTGCTCCTCTTGCAGTACTAACAGCCCAATCCTTTTGTCACATGGCAAAAGCACAAGCTGTGTTTCATCCAGTGGGGAATTTTTGGCTTCTGAAAATCTTCTTGGGAGATCTGCCCCCTATCCCAGTATAAGCCCCAGTATATACCCCAGTATAAGCCCCAGCTGCTACAATGGTGCAAATATGAATTTGCACCAGTAATATTAAAACTTTCAAAAATAGTTGAGCTTTTTTTTTCTTCAGGGCGTCTTTGAAATTTTTTTTGTATTAGCTACAGATGGTTGAAGCTGCCCATAAGGAAATATTACACATTTCAGATGAAAAAGTACTGAAACAAATATAAACAAATTCTACATACATTGTGTCCTATAATGTGCACAATTAATGTTAATGAACTGTATTTTCTGTATATTACTGCTTTTAAAAATTCAGTGGGCTATTTTGCCTCAATTGTTAATATATAAATCACCTTTATGTACAGTGTGGTACTTTATAGTATGGAAGGTAGCTGAGCACTGAGTCTCATCAAAATGTAGCTCTATTTTTATAATAAGCAGTCGTATTCAGCAAGGATGGGGGATTGCTTAAAATATTTGAAATAAAATACAATTTGTGTGTAATAATCTTAATATGAAATATCAAGATAATAACAGCCAGTGGACTTTAGAGTGTTATTCAAGTACCTTATAATGACAACTAGTAGGGAGAGAAAAAGATGCTAACAGCTGGGATAAAAACCTAGTTAATGACCCTATTCTATACAGATGCATTAATCTCCCATGGATGCCAACATTACATTCATCATACCCTGTCCATGCAGGAAACACTGTGCCAGTGCTGTCCTTCCAGTAATGCTGGCACAGTCCTCCCCAGCAATTTCAACAGTATTCATGGAAGCCACGACAGCCTGTTACCCATAAAGCAGCATCTTGACATTTGAGCATCAACATCATGACATTTGTATGATGTCCATGTGTCATCAGTGTTAAGTTCACCTGTCATCAGTGAGATTTCCAAGCAGTCAATCACTGCATCCACCAAACAGCAACACCAATAGCTGGAGAAGTGCCACCAGGATGAACAGGGCAAGGGGCAAGGCAAATAAGTAGCCAGTGCTAAGAGGCACCCTTGCAAGCTGCTGGGAATGCACAGAACGTTTAACAGGAAAGAGCAGCATAGCAATAGCCATAGATCCTGGTCATTATGTGGTCCCTCCTGCCCAGGGTGACCCTATGTCCCATTTTCTCAGGACATGTCCTGGAGTTTAGTCTTGTGCTCTGGAAACAACTTTAATGTCCTCTTTTTCTTTGTAAATGGGAAGTATGTAATAAATGTAAATTCTTGTAATTATTAAATTCTATGTAATAAATTATATGCAATAGTTTTAAATTTAATAATAAGTAATATAATATTAAGGGGTGCATAGTGGCACAAGTGGGTAAGACATCATGCCTGTTAACCAGAAGGCCAGGGTTCGAGCTCCCATCCTTAGCCCAGCTCCTGACAACCTAGCAGTTCAAAAGCATGGAAATGCAAGTAGATAAATAGGTACCACTCTGGTGGGAAGATAACAGCGTTCCGTGTGCATGCAAGTCACAGGTCAGACAACATTGGCTCTATGGCTTGAGAAAGAGGGATCAGCACCACACCCTACAGTCAGTCACAACTAGTCACGACAGTATAATCTATGGGGGACACCTTCACTTTTTAATATAATATTTAAACTAAGAGCATGAAAGCAATATATATGAGTGTTTTTAGCTTTTATTTTGTCGTATCCTTCATTTTTCTTGGATGTCTTACATTTTTGGGACCTTTACCCTCTTTTTTTAGTTATGGTATATGGTAAACCTGTTCCTGTTCCTCTACCACTATTATACACACACACACACACACACACACACACACACACACACACACACACACACAATGAGAGAGAGAGAGAGAGAGAGAGCTGCACATCTTAGAGGTCCCTTCCCCTGTAGTATTCCACCCTGATGCCAGCTGAGGTAACCAGGTTGGAAGGCCTGGAAATGAAGCTATTTTCAGAATGACATGTATGTAGTATAATCACATGTATAATTGCTTTCAAACTTCTCCAAACTCCATGATCTTAAATATTATAGCTAAGTGAGAACACAATCTTAACCATGTCTACTCAGATGTAAGCCCCATTGTGTCTAATGGGTCTTACTCCCAGGAAAGTGTCTTTAGGATTGCAGCCAAAGAATCTTTCCTAAGTCTGATATACTGTAGATACCAATAATCTGCCTTTCTGACATTGGCCGATATCCTAAAGTGAAATTAAGATGACTTTCCATAACACTAGAGGGAGATGTAACTCTATGGACCCATAACTGCTATGGATTTTGCTCATTGTCTAATTTCCTCAGATAAGCTTTTTATCAATAAGAGGAGCATGGAACATAAATGGAATATTTCTGATGTTTCCTTCAATGTTTAAAATGATGTGAAATTATGTTTTTTTTTTGAATGAAATATATTAGAAACAAAGCTTCATTAATATGCTTCTTTCATGCCATCAAACACACAATTAATGCACAATCCTAACCATGTCTACTCAAAAGTAAGCCACATTGTATTCAATGGGTCTTACTCCCAGGAAAGTAATCTTTAGGATTGCAGCCTTAGGGCACAATCCAGAGCAAGTTCAGCCTGCTCTACCTAACTGCTCTCTCCTAACTATTCTGTATCCAGAGCAGAAAGTTACGCTGCATCCAGAGAATCAGGAAGCCTGGGCTGCCCTAACTGCTCCAGAGCATGCTAAGTAATTGACACATGGGGAGGACTTGCTCCTGAGGAGACACCCCTCAGATCACACTGAACAAGGAACAGCTGTGGTGCCTACAGTGGTGACACGACTCTGCGCATCACCTGGTGCGGAAGTCTGTGCGTCACCCCTGGGATGCGCACACCCCCCACCTGGACTGTGCAGACGCCAAAGTTTGCGCATGCGCAGTTGTTTCTGAAGCCAACATTCTTAAGAAAGAGTATTGCACAGGCACCTTCACTGACGCCAGTGCAGTACTTTTCTGAAGTCTTTTGGCTTCAGAGGAGACTGTGCAGGCGTCAGAATTGGTGCCTGTGCAGTCCTCTTTCTGAAGCCATTTGGCTGCTGCCCCGCCTCCTGAATGAGGCCGAATGGCCGTGCAGAGGTGCAGACTTCCTCCGCTCTAAGGAAGTCTCCTCTGAAGCTGTTTGGCATGCTCAGTGTGTTTCTGCGCAGTGCACCTCAGCTGGCTGTTCGGGCCAGCTCCGAGGACAAGTGGCAGCTTCTGGCTGCTGCTCCTGGGCAGTACTGACACCTGGGGCCTGCCAAAGGACAGTCAAACTCCTCCGGCGCATCACCCCATATGGAACGCATCACCCAATGCAGCCCACACCAGCTGCACCAGTCTGGTGATGCCACTGGATGCCTGCCTTATAAGGGATCCCTGATGAGATGCCAGTACATTCTTCAGTGAATACAAGGGGCTTCTTGGAGTGGCCTGCTGTATCCTGAGGTTTGTGGGCAGCTGTAGTTTGTTCCATATCCTGAGGTTGAGAGGCAGGGATTGTAGCTAGGCTGGCCAAGAACTCAGATTTTTGGTCAACACTGCCATTCTTACTTGGGCCTTATCATGGACCCCTATGGGTCTACTCATTACTATACCTGCTCCTGAGGTGGTATATTTCTGAGGAAGTGGAAGAGGGCATTTCTGCCTTGAAACAGGCTATGGATACAGAGTAACTGCTCTGCCTTAGGCAATGCTAAACATGCCCTCAACTTGCAATCTTGCAGTTGCTCCACCCTAGTGATAGATAGGGCAACCCAAGGGCTCTTATGTGGACAGATTAGTTGCTCTGGATTGTGCTGCTAGATGCTTTTAAGGTGAAGGCATGTTCTGGAAGCTTCCAAAAGCTTGAGCATCTAAAACCCAAGACTTTAATGTTTGGCCAAAGGCCAAGAGTGGTGTTTGGCCCAAAAAATAATGCACTACAGTGTTGAAGAAACAATGCCATATAAGGTATATTACACTTCCTGTGTGAATAACTATACTGCATTCCACCCAGCTGTACAGTCTTGTTTATTCAGATAGTCTTGGGGCATAGAGAGGCAAACAAATGCTTAGGTAAGCAGAAATTCTCATTACATAGATTGCATTCACTGTGTTACAGGTGTCTCAGGAATTTGTATTCCAACTTTTCTTCCCTTTTCTATATAGTTTCAGAACAAGAATGTGCACATCTCTTGGCCCCAGTTCTGCAACTCAGTTATGTCCAAAAATATGCCAGGGCTGGCTGTGGGTAGAGAAGATTCAAAAGAGGTAGGGGCTAACTGCCTGCTGATTGGAGAAGTAAGTTTGCTTCATCTGAACAATGTGGTTCCATCTGGAGCTATTATGTATATGAGATTTTGATAGATTCTTCCATGTACTGTACTTGTCTCATCCCTTTCTCAAAGCTTTGGTGTCAATGGCCACAGTAACATTCTGTGAGAATGAATTACAATAAATGTGTATTTTTTATTGCATGAAAAAATAAAATACCTGATCAGTTTGCCTGTCAGAGAATAAGGGCACAATCCCAGAGAATTAGGGCACAATTTACTCTGGAGTAAATTCAGTTCTATTCTGTTCAATGAAACATACTCTTGAGTAGTGTACAGAATAGGATTGTGGCCTTAGAAAAATATATATTATTGATGCTTGCCATTTAAGGGCAAAATCCAGAGTAACTATGGGGAGTCCTTGCTCTGGTGTAAGAACAATTTACACTGGATTCCATTATGAATTTTCCCTAGGTTTTCACTAGGTGGTGCAGTTACTACAGGTGCATGTAAAGTCTCTTATGTGCTCCCTTAGTTTCTCTGGTTTGGGGGTTACTCTCACGCTTGACTATAAAAAGATTATTCTGCAAAAAATTAACAATACAATCCACAACTCCTAGGTAAGGGTTTTCAAAGCACCACTGCTATTTGAAGGTAGTTCGGCAGTGGAACTGACTGCCAAGAGAGGTGGAGGACTCTCCCTCAAGCAGATGCTCAACGAGCACCTGTCAGGGATGCTCTAGGAGGATTTCCTGCTACAGGCAAGGGGTTGGACTAGATGACCTACTGGACCCCTTCTAACTCTAGGATTCTCTGATTATCAGCAGAAACTCTTATTGGAAGGACTCACAATACCTGCCTTAAACTGAATGTTCCTAAGCAACTTTGAGTGGAATATCATCTGCTAAGCATTTACTGCTAGCATATTTTATAACTTGCTTTATAATGATTTATTATTGAAAGGAGCTTTGTATCAGGGAAGAAACAAGGGTTGTAAATGTTTTATGTGCTGAACTATCCTCTGCCAAAATAGCTGAGCTACAAGGCCAGTATAGGTCAGAAACAAACAAACAATATCCATATGGCATATTCAGGGATGATTTGAGTTCTATCATCAAAAAATAACAAACAGGATGCTGGAAGTGTGAATAAAGAGGATTTTTCTGTGTCAGCCTCCCAACACTGAATAAATTTTAGAACACACTGAGAGTCCTATCCTAGCCTTTCCATACACTGAATAGGCAAACATTGTACCCATTGATGGACCTATGTCCAGGGAGAGGTTTTGGTGGGATCATGCTCGCTTTTACAACTCACCTTCCATGGGTAGAGAATTTAGTATTCAGTTATCCATTTTCTTTTCAGAGCATGTAAATTAGAGACCTTTAACATACCATATAATGAAATATACACATGAATTGGTTAGTTCTTTTATTTGTCTGAATCTGGGCCCGTCAGGATCATTAGGCAACAACAAGTTATAATTAAATGAAGACATTTTTCTATCCACTTTCAACATACTTATCAAAATTTTATGGACTTCTGGTAGATGTGCTATATCTAATAGCTTCTCAAAATTATACTGCTCATTTGTAAGTACCCAAACATTTCTGCATGCTGATAATGATATATGATCAGTATAATTTTTCACACAGTTTATAATGTGGATCTACCACTGTGTAAATGACTAATCATATGATGAGCAAAACACACATGCTTATGAGCATATACTCGTATATTTTACAACTACCCCATGAATAATGTAGCCATATTAATGCTGTCTCCAGTACCATTCACATAGGGCTCCAGTGCTGTTACTTTGCAATGATCTACTCATGAGCAAGGCCTAGACATACCAAGAATCTTGGTAAGGATTTCTTGCAAGCAAATGTGTATGTACATTATAATTTTAGAGACAGAATATATCAGACGGTCATTCCCAGGACTTTAAAAAAAGCATAATCTTGGAAGTGGCTGTAAATATTCTGTAAACCCTGATTGCTGCATCTGTCAGATTTCATCAACATTGCTTGCAGCAAAGCTTGCCTCTCTTGTGTGTGTGGCCATCCCTTACATCCACTTTGGCAATTTTTCTGAAACACATACCCAGCATCTTTTTAAAATATTCATTCAAAAGATTGTCCTGATGAGTCAAGGGTTGAGGAAAGCTCTGAAAAGCCAGACCAGACGCTCCTGGGAATCAATGGGGAGTCCTTTCAGTTGCCTGCAAAATAAGATTCTAATTAAATATATAACAGTGTGAAAAGTTAGATCTGAAATGGACATAGCTTGCATAGCACCGTCCCTAATACTAAAGTGAATGGAACAGTTTTTGTTTCTGCATAACTCTGTGTGCATTTTGGGACGCTTATCCACACACCAGAATTGCTAAGCTGGGGCTAGCCTGTCTCTGTAAACTGCTACAAGAACAAAAATTAAACAAGTAATTTGGATGTTGTCTCTTCGTATCTGCTGATTTAAAGAAGAGGCTTTGTGTGTGAGAAGAAAGAATGTGTGCTGATTCTACAGTAAGGCAATAAGGTTAATAAATTATGTACACATCCAGTAGACAATTAGGAACTTAGATCATCTCTAAACAGCTTCAGTATCTGCTGGAAACCAAGTGCTTGAAGGAAATCTTTCTGTATTTGCAGCCTGAATTGGCCTGAAGTATTGTTTGAGCACAAGGAAGCAGAGGTAATCACAATGTACCAATGTTGATGTTAGATACTTGCTCAGTGACATGATTATTTGAAATCTATATTTACTTTAAAATGTGATATTTGATTTTAGTATTTGAGATTCTGACAATAA
Organism: Cryptoblepharus egeriae; assembly: GCA_030015325.1. Taxonomy (NCBI): domain Eukaryota; kingdom Metazoa; phylum Chordata; class Lepidosauria; order Squamata; family Scincidae; genus Cryptoblepharus; species Cryptoblepharus egeriae. The sequence continues at coordinate 36,730,557 of JAREYC010000004.1, read as the reverse complement.
GGTGCAGTGACACTGGATATTTGATGGTGTTTGATAGGTGAACGATAGGTTCTCCTCCCTCCCCTTCTGAACCTCCCTCCTCTCTGTATGTGGCAATTGCTGTGCAGTGGCACTTGGCATCCAATGTTATATAAACCTTTCCGGTTGACATGCAATCATATTGAACATTTGACAGTGCTTGGTAGTTGCAAATCAATTATTGTTTGTATTTGAAAATATTGATGGCCAACAAGTAGTGGACTTAATTTTGAACTGGAAAATTAATAATTCATGGCACTTGATATGTGGTTTCTGGTGAAGAAGAAATAATAAAAAACTGGCTACAAGTCTATAAAAGATAAATGTTATTGTCAGTTTCAGATACATTTGAATAGGTTTATCATAAACCCCAGTATATCTAGTACAATGAAACTGGGCATGGGGGGCTTTGCAGCCCCCTACTGGTGCAACAATATTCTATTCCCCTTAAGCATCAGTGGAAAAGCAGCGACGCAATCCCCAGGATCGTTCCCCTCCCGGGATGGGGGGCTATGTTTACACTAAACTGGGGTGCTGGTAGGATCCACTAAACTGAGGTGCTGATATGCTGCACCTTATGGAGTACTTGCATATCTCCCCACAGTTTCCATACAGTGAAATTTGTAATTTGTAAATTTGTAATTATATTTAAACCAGAAGTTCTAGACTGAAGTAAAGTCCCATGTCCTCTCCTCTGACTCAATTCATGCATGACTCTTAACGGGCAGCCATAGGGTCTAGTGTTTTGGGGTGTCTTTTTGATACATGTATCAGGTACGTCTCTGCAGGAAAAAAATCACCTGGTGGTGTTGATAGTGTGTATGAGAAAGGAAGGTTCAAACTTAACACTTCCTTGATGTTGCCAGCCCATCTGTAAACGAAGTGCAGAATGCACCAATTGGTTCCTGATGGACATGTCATATAACAACTCCCCGGTCCTTCTCAACACGCCATCAGAAGGAGTGCCAGGCATCGAGGCACCTCAGGATGGCAAGATGAGAGGAGGTGGGACAGACTGTGTGAGGATGGAGACAGAAGCAGCAAGCGAGAGGACGATGTGTGCACAGCAGCTGGGAGGCTTACTAATACAACCAGTCCTGCTAAGAAAAATCCAACTGAGTAGCCACTAAGTGGTTGATTGAGTAGCCACTCAGTCAACCTACTGGAGCTATGAGTTTAGCTGGAAATTCCTTGCTGCTCACCTGGTCTGAAGATAGTCCCATGAGGGCTTTCATGTACTGAAGGATGTAAGCATGCACATCCATGCATTTGGCACAGCTGCATCGGTGAAGGAAGGGTGTTTCTCTTTTATTTAGCAGGGGGAGAGTAACTGGCCCTCCACACCCCAGCAATGTCTGTTCTAGTGGCTTCTGCTGGTGTTCTTTTTGCACTTTAGATTGTGAGCCCTTTTGGGACAGGGACCCATTAGCTATTAATTAGCTATTAATTTTTTCATTATCTTGTAAACTGCTTTGTGAACTTTTCAGTTGAAAAGCGGTATATAAATACTATAGATAGATAGATAGATAGATAGATAGATAGATAGATAGATAGATAGATAGATAGATAGATAGATAGATAGGAAGGAAGGAAGGAAGGAAGGAAGGAAGGAAGGAAGGAAGGAAGGAAGGGAAAATAGGATTAGGTTCTGAAGCAGACAGGCCACGGGGCAGAGGGTGGGGGGCAGTGTGTTAGTGTTTTATTTTATTGTTTTAACAAATGTCTTTTAGCTTGTTTTTAATTGTTCCTAGTCTTTATTATTCTAATTGTATTTTAACGATGTTTTAATTTGTATTTATTAGCAATTTTAATGATGTTTTATTCTTCAATGTTAGCCGCCTTGGGCTCCCCCTTATGGGGGAGGAAAGGTGGGGTATAAATTGAGTAAAATAAAATAAATAAATAAAATATAAACTCAACTTTTTCCACCAGTTTGCTGTCAGAAAGATACTAACTCTAAGCCTAGCATTTTGTAGGTTAAAAAGTAATTTAAAACCATTGCAGAGCTTTACGTGACTGAGAAATTAATAAACCATCATCTGCATTCCACAGGCATGGATTAGAACCTACAATTTGGAAGCATGAAATTTCTCATCCTCCATACATAATTTCAAATAATTTTAAAAGAGTATCTTAAATAAAATAGATGCCAAAAGGCGTCCTAGGCAGAATGTTGACGTTGTTGTAATGAAGACATCATGTTCTTGCTCTACTACAAAGAAATTTATTTATTTATTTATTTATTTATTTATTTATTTATTTATTTAAAGAATTTATAACCCACATTTCCTTTGTCAAAACAATGACCAACATGGCTTACAAACTGATCACAAAACACAACAAACCAGCCCACAGGCCAGTTTCCATAAGACCCAGTGATTTAGGCTCCCTTCAGTTTATTATTCTTGGCTTTTCCTTCTTTCTTCTTGCCTAATGTATTTGTCATTTTACTGTAGGGGGAAGCAGATCCTCTTTGATTTTCATCCCCCTTTGTAAGGATTAATTGATTCTTGCCAAAGTAAATGTTTACAAACTAGAAATGAAGTCTCAAAAGAAGAGCTAGGAAGAAAATATTACTTACATATGCCACATAAAACATATTGCATGTAAACATTTTTATTATTTGTATATAATATAGTGGTTTTTGTTAAATTATGTGAATTATTTTTTCCGTATGTCTTATTTTGACTAATTTTTAGTGGGGCCATGTCAGCTTCTCTTCTTTTAGCAATAGTGACATATCTATCTACATAAAAGATAGATATCTACATATCTGTCTACATTTACTTCACCTGTGCAGGTGGCTACACATAGAGAAGGCTGAGGAGAACAACTGTCAACATTCCATTTGCATTTCAACTGTCATTTTCTGTCTCACGCAGAAAATGTCCCAACTGTCCTAACTTTCTTATGAACAGGTAGATTGGCATGCAAAAGGGCAGTTGAGATGCTGGGGGAGGTTTTTATTGATGGGGATATATTGTACCTTTGCAAGTGAGAGCTTCAGGCTGTTACTAGTTTCTTATATTTGGCTTCAAAATTTTAGCTTTAAAACTGGTCAGGTTTTTTCTGTTTATAACTATGTTCTGCAAGGAACATCCATTTGTCCCACATGTATGTTTAGATGCACATATCCAGATTTCTTTATATATTTTCACAAGTCAAGTCCTGGACTTCCATCCTGTAATATTTATGGGTTACTTCTTAAAGATATAAGTGCTTACAAAATCTGAGAAAAGAACATATCTTTCCCTAGTTTTTTTTTCTTCACCTTTTTCCAATGGAAAAAGTGAAATATTGGCTAACAATAAAATACAAAAACACTTCTTAGAAAGTCTTATGTTTGGAAAAATACACCTGGCCTTTAATGTCAGGATATAATGTGCCATTGAATATAATGTGCACCTTATATTTATAATCCAAGTACTGTATTTATTCAGTTCTAATTAACATTGAATCTAATGCACATCCTGATTTTGGAGACTGAATTCAGCTGAAATGGGGAACATTATATTTGAGTAAATGCAGTGTTTTATATAAAATAAACAGTATAATTTTATGTACTAAGTTACACACGGTATAGCACCCTTAGTAATGCTTCTGGTTTTGGGGTTTTTGAAGTACACTCTGGATGTAAGCTCTCTAAGAATGGAAAGAGCTGTATTCTGCTTGGACCAATGTCTCATTTCACTTGCATAAGGAAAGAAAGAAAAATAATTCAATTTTTTCAGCAGTTTAAAAAACGTCTAAAAATTTAACATCTCTAGTTGCTATTTCTCCAAGGTCCTTCACAAGTTGTCCCATTTAAATGAGCCTAACAGCCCAATCCAGAGCAACTAATCTGTCCACATAAGAGCCCTTAGGTTGCCCTATCTAACACTAGGTTGGAGCAACTGCAAGATGCTCCAGCCCAGTTACTCTGAAGGAGGCTTAGGGCAGAGCAAGGCAAGATAGGGTGCCCTAAGAGAGGTGGACCTGCTCTGCCCTAACTGGGGCAGCCTAAGCAGCTCAGGAGAGGCAAGTTGAGGGCATGTTTAGCATTGCCTAGGGCAGAGCAGTTACTCTGTATCCAGAGCCTGTTTCCCAGGCAGAAATGCCCTCTTCCAGCCCTCAGAGTTATACCACCTCAGGAGCAGGTATAGTAATGAGTAGACCCATAGGGGTCCATGATAAGGCCCGAGTAAGAATGGCAGTGTTGACCAAAAATCTGAGTTCTTGGCCAGCCTAGCTGCAACCCCTTCCTCTCAACCTCAGGATATGGAACAAACTACGGCTGCCCACAAACCTCAGGATACAGCAGGCCACTTCAAGAAGCCCCTTTATTCACTGTAGAATGTACTGGCATCTCATCAGGGACTCCTTAGAAGGCAGGCACCCAGTGGCGTCACCAGACTGGTGCGGCTGGTGTGGGCTGCATTGGGGATGCGCTCCGTATGGGGTAATGTGCCGGAGGAGTTTGACTGTCCTTTGGCAGGCCCCGGGCATCAGCACCCCCATTCAGGCCTGCTCCAAGGCGGAGCAGCAGCCAGAAGCTGCCACTTGTCTGAGGAGCTGGCCTGAACGGCCATCTGAGGTGCACTGCGCAGAAACACACTGAGCATGCCGAACAGCTACAGAGGAGACTTCCTTAGAGCAGAGAAAGTCCGCGCCTCTGCACAGCCATTCGGCCTCACTCAGGAGGCGGAGCGGCAGCCGAATGGCTTCAGAAAGAGTACTGCACAGGCACCAACTCTGACGCCTGCACAGTCTCCCCCGAAGCCAAAAGGCTTCAGAAAAGTACTGCGCAGGTGTCAGAGATGGTGCCTGTGCAGTACTCTTTCTGAAGCCAGTTGGCTTCAGAAATAACTGCGCAGGCACCAACTTTGGTGACTGTGCAGTCCAGGTGGGGGGGGGGGGCGCATCCCAGGGATGACGCACAGACTTCCGCACCAGGTGATGTGCAGAGTCATGTCACCACTGTAGGCACCACAGCTGTTCCTTGTTCAGTGTGATCTGAGGGGTGTCTCCTCAGGAGCAAGTCTTCCCCTTGTGTCAATTACTTAACATGCTCTGGAGCAGTTAGGGCAGCCCAGGCTTCCTGACTCTCTGGATTCAGTATAACTTTCTGCTCTGGATACAGAATAGTTAGGAGAGTGCAGTTAGGTCAGAGCAGGCTGAATTTGCTCTGGATTGCAGCCTAAGGCTGCAATCCTAAAGACACTTTCCTGGGAGTAAGGCCCATTGAATACAATGGGGCTTACTTTCGAGTAGACATGGTTAGGATTGTGCTCATAGCTCAGTTGTACAACACATGCTCTGTGTACAGAAAATTCTGAGTTGCATGTGTCCCTTCTGATGAAACTTGGAGAGAACTGATTTGAAACCTTGGGAGAGCTTGAATCATCATAGACAATACTGGGTGAAACAGATCAGTACTTTGATACAATTTACAGCCTCCAAAGTCTTATCTCTTTTTGATTAAAAATTGATCACATTATTAGAATATAGTTTTTGAGTAATGGGATGATTCCTTAGTCTGGAATACATACCCTTAAACACATCAGGTCAACTCTTTCAATCCTTTTAAAAATTGCCTTTTACATCAGGCTTTTGAGCTGTGAATTTCTAGAAGTTAAAATTGGGTTTATCTGTTGGGATACCTATGACGACTGAGAGTCAAATCCAAACCACCAACAGAACAAACAAAATATCTATCCATGTTACACTGTAGTTTGTCACATTCATCCCACATTACTTTTTCTGTATCTTCCTGTTCGCTTGCATAAAATATAAATATTCCAGTTTGTGGAACATTTATAATATTTGTTTTCCTTGAGGCCTCTAAAAAGAGTGAAAGAATGGGAATGGAAGTGTAAACTGTTGCTTACTTGTGCTCCAATATTACACCAAAAAGCACTTTTTCTTCATATATAATGCATCTTTCATCCATTCTGTTCCTCTCTGTGGTGGAAACCCAGAACAGATTTAAGGGGGGATGAAGTTCACATGTAAATTGCTGCTTTTAATTAAGCCTTGACATCACTCTGCACTGGGTGCACACAAATTGCCTTCCCACCAAAAAGCACCAGCACTTTTCAATAAATTAAAGTTTTATGTTGGCTTCAAATTAAAGAATCATTTCCAAGAGTGTGGTGCCTTGAAGGCCTGAAAGAGAGCAGACTGTTTAGATATGATACTCTGAACTCCATACAGTTACTTGAGCAGAACATATGCTTGTGTGCTTCAATTGAATTGGCAGAAACCCAGTTTGAAAAACTTCTGAAAGAGAAGGTTCTGAAATAGCAGCAAGAGATGTTCCTGCATTTACATATTCTTGGAATTGTGTGGTGCTACTGTTAAAAAAAACTGGTGGTGGACCCCTGGAATTGTTTAAGGCACCTGCCATTCAGGTGCCATTTTAATTGGGTAATGTTTGGATTGAATTGGACAGCTTACAGTATCCGTGATTTTTGCCTTATTTAAGGAAAATTCAACAGTGAAATCAAAAGGCAAAAAATTGTTTGCCACTACACATTCATTTTTTAAAACTTCAAAATTAGTTTAACATAGGGCCAATCTAATGCATATCTATTCAGAATAAAATCCCATTGTGTTCATTGTAGCTACACCAGCACTGGAAAGTTGGATAGGACTGAGCACTAAGAACCCCAAATTATGGGCTTACTGCAGGCGCTCTGCCAGTACTGGGTGTTACAATCATGCTGTAAAGCACAGTGCCAGTCCAGCACCAGAACTAGCTTAGCGCCAACTTGGCTGTGCTAGTACCAGACCGTGTACTGACCACCAGACTGCCAAGTGGCAGAGAGCTGAGTAGAAGTATGGAGGAGTCAGGGGGTAGGTGTTTGGGGTGGGGAGGTAGGGAGGAGGATGGGAATAGGCATGGCAGGGAGGGGGCAGGTCTGATGGAACTTAGATCTGCCGAATTCTGGATTTCCAAATGGTGCCTTCTGCAACAACACAGGCGTACTTGATTCTATGGAAGCTATAGAGCTGTTGCAGAATTGAGTACCTCCATTGTGGGGTTACTCCACTTATTCTGGGAAACAGGACTTCATCCTCTGGGAATGGAGGTGTCTTCAGTGTCCAGGATACCATGGCAGCCATTGTAGTACCATAAGAGTTATGGAGCAGGAGGCAGCTCAGGATTGAACAATATACTGAACAATATAGTAGTGTGCCCATTTCTACCCATTTACTTTGCCCCATACAATGAAATAGCCTCAAGTCATTCTTATGGAGAAAGGTGAGGGAGTGCTGTTGGAGATAATATGGCACTGGCGGCAGTCCTTGATTGCAGCTGGATGTTTAATCAGGAAAATTTTGAAGGAAGGAGAAAACAACAACATCCCTTTTTCCTTCCTCAGTGCAGCTCAAAAATTGCATGGAACAGTCCATGTGTTTCTGAAGCTTGGTTTGAAAGCCTCAGATTAAATAGACAATAAATTTGGAATAGGATTCTCATCATTTACCCCCAGTGCCTTAGAAGGAAGAAGAGTACCATGTCAGCCAGTACTGCTTCGTAAGGAATCATAACTAAAGTTTGACAGCTGTAATATATTTTTGTGGTAGTGTAATTAATTTTGTTTGTAGGATCATAGATGTGCCTAAGTGACAAATTATGCTAAAGTACAAAAAAAGCCTATCTGTTAATTATCTGTAGTGTACATCCAGAATAGCTGTCTATACCAAGTTCTGTTTCCTTTGATCACCAGCATCTGAGACTTAGGAAGGCAGATTAATGCTCTAAACTTTTTTCCCCTCTTTGGATTTTAATTGAACACTTGAAAGTGTCCATATTCAGTCACCATATCTGAAATTTAAATACAAAATCAGTGTCACTAAAATGTAACAGCAAGCTTAGTAACTCCTTTCATTTTTAATGAAACTGAATAATGCGAATCAAATTTTAATTACTGTAGAATATTTTTATCCTTATGCTTCTATTTCTCCTGCTTGGTAAAAGTGTGAAAGTAACAAATAACAAATAATGTAGTCCTTCCCTCTGAGCAATACTGAAAGTTGGGTATGCACATGCACAGTATTGCATACACAGAAAGGAAGTCAAATTGGCAGAATGTGCACTGGTATGGTGGAAATTCCCTCTGTACATTCCAAATATGTTTCCTCTTCTCCAAAAAGAACTCTGAACATCAAAATGGATACATTCTCTGTGTGCATGCAGGAGGGTGGATCTAAAGAGAGAGTGACTCGTGTCATAAATTTTCTAATACAAATGTTGTATCCTTAATACTCTTGGATGTTCTATTAAATTACATTCATAAAAGGCTTTCTGGATGGCTTATCCAGTATTATACATGAATTCTTTACACAAAAGAGAATTATTCATTCTTTCATGCCTTCCTACAACATTTTGCAGCTTTGGTAGAAGTGGTATGCTTGTCATAGTCAAGATAAACCTTCTGTATAGTACACTTGGCTAGCAGAACATTTGAGCAAGCTTGAGATGACATTGTTTTGTGCCATTTGAAAGCAAACATAAAAGTGGACTCTATTAAAATAGTAGTGATGGTAGAAACCAACCACTCATTTGTTTGTCTGTTCCTTTGTTCATTTGTTCTTTCATTGTGTGAATAAATATGGTGTGTGTACATGTTTACTAGATGATTCCAGTATTGCCCAGTATTGCTGGGGAGCCCAGCTTGGGCTCTCCTCACTGCCCTAACTCTGGATTTTGCCCATAGTGTATGATCTCTTAGTTCAAAAGTCCACGTGACCCTATAGCAGTGGAATCAGAGGACAGCCAGAGCAGAGTTCAGAGGTCCACACATCTTCTTGATCTTTCCCTCCTTAGAGTACTAGGATGGTGAAGGGATCTGAAGGGGCCACGGTTCTCACTAAATATAAGTATATTGTATGAATATAGTCCAGTAAAGGTGAGATGTGATATTAGTTCTTTATTTCAAGGAGTTGTTTACAACATTTTCTTAAAAATATTTTATGGCTAAAATATAATGCTGATATTTTTTAAATTGGGGAAAGAAGTAGGGGCACATATGCTTGCTTTACACATTTTACTGTTTCTGTTGTAATTTTGTTTAATTTGCCTTTAGCTCATTTTGATCAAAAAAATGGCTATCAGTTTTTCTAAATAAATACATTTACTGGAAGGTAAATCTGCAGAGGTTTTTTGTTTTTGTTTTTTAATTGAGAAGGTAAGAAAGTAATTTTCATGGGGGAGGAGTTTCAACAAGTGCAGCCTGGCAAGAAAGGACAATACTAGTCATAAGACGAATGTACTAGGTTGGTGATCCAGCAATACAGAGACTTTTGTGGAGTATCAGACTCAGAAGAGCAATTCAAAGGTTGGTGACTGGAACAGAAGTAGACTTTGAACAGCTTTCTGAAGATCGGTGTCTTCAGGGAACAGTTGTGCAGATTGTTGATCTGCTCAATAACTTCTAGGTTTAACAGCAAAGATCTAGCTGGATCTTAAGGAGTGATGTCAAGCTTGGATGTGCCTCCTCTTCCTACAGCTAGCTCAGTCTTGATGTGAGGACCATCTCCACACTCTTCCTCCTCCTCCTGAGTAGGCCTATCAGAAAGGAGGTCTCAGGATGTTCTGGATGTTGGCCTTTCATCGGAATATCATTTCTCTTAGGGTCAAGGCAACAATAAAAGTAATCTGAAATGGGGCCTAAGACTCAGGTGCAGTTATCTCAAGGTACTAAACTCCTCCTATATTGCTTCTTCAGAGTTTTGCCAGGACAGACACAGCTGAGCCTTATCTCCCTCATCCCAGAATGAGCAGTACCATCAACAGAGCCTAAGGGCAAAATCCATAACAGTTACAGGTCCATGCGGTTACATCACCCTCTGATCTTATCTTATGGAAAGTTGTCTTCACTGTTCCGGGGCAAGGGGCTTAATTTCACTTTAAGATATAGGGCTAAGTTACATATTATGGATTGGTAGGCATCCCATGAAAGGTAAATAGAGTACAGTTTTACTAACCATCCCAAAGGCCAGTGATTTTCAACCTTTTTCATCTCATGGCACAATAACAAGGCACTGAAATTGTCATGGCACACCAACAGTTTTTTTATCATTGTCAAGACACACCAGGCTATTGAAACCCCCCATTTTTTATTAATGATTAATGATTCTCCCCAAATTCACATGGCACACCTGAGGACTATCCGTGGCACACCAGTGTGCCATGGCACACTGGTTGAAAATCACTGCCATAGGCTGTCTAGTCTGTGCAGCGTCTTTTCTGATCTGCACCAGTTTCAGACCTCTGTCTGAAGACTAAGGCCAATGGTGTATGGCCCATATAAACCACCATGGTTCTTGCCATTGGTGCCACCTGGAGAGTGGGCATGAGGACACCCACCCACTTTCTCAACTTCCTCACCTGGGGAAGCCCAGGGAGCATGCAGGCTCCTTCTGTAGCCATTTGGATTTTCCTGCCAGGCTGACTGCACAGGATGCATGCACTCCAGCAGGGGCATGCACGTGCTGTCCGCAGCTGGTCAGAAATTTTCCCCAGTGGAGAACAGACAGCATATGCTTGCCCTGTGGCTAGGGTGTTCCATATTTGGAACTGGTTGTCAAAGTTGCCAGCTTCAAATCACATCTGTGTGCCTGCCTCGCTGGAAGATGTCTCCCAGCATGGAAAACATGCCTCCATCCTCCTGCTTGAAAGGGAGAGTAAGATCTACCATATATGATGCCAAAATCCTCTTCTCTATTGCCCCTTCCTGCCTCTAGCTTTGCGCTGGTGGAAACAGCCCACATCACAGTGCTTGCCATGTTAGTGGCTCAAGGATTACAGCGGCAAACTACAAGATTTATCAGCATAAGCATTGGATTATTGGATTTGATAGGATTGGGCCATAAAAATAACATACATTTTCTCAGGAGGAAAGATATGCAAGGGAAAGAAAACAGAGGATAAAACAAATTTACTTGTTTAGTAGCAACATGTACAATTTATATAACAATTCATAAATGTGAATTGTTCACTAATGTGCTAAGTTGTCCAAAAAGATAACACACTGCATTTCTTTTTCTTTCTTAATTTAACTATCACTCTTTATAGCTTCTCCTGCTTGGTCCTTCAGTTATTAGCTGAAGTTGACATTTCCCACAAAAGTTCATCCTTGGTGGAGATAATGGCTTGCTGTCATAATAAATTACTTTACACTGAAGATTTTTGCTGATTTCAGTGCTAGTTAGTTATTCCTTTTGTGGTGGCAACTAAACCCAGTGCGGTCCCCACCTAACGGCGCTGGAAGGACAGTGTCCAACACAAGTTTAGTCTTGTTGCCATAATGTGTTTTTCTTGCCACAAATTATTCTTTGCAGAATAATGTTAATTAGTAAGTGATAGATATAAAGATTGCCAGGGACAGCCCATTAATTTCATTTACCTTAATAGCACTTAGCTCGTTGCTTGCAGTACAGCTGTATTCAGACTGGATTATAAATGTAATTTTTTGCATCATTAACTTGCCTGATTAATCTCAGACAGCAAAAGCATAATTATAGAAATCCAAAACTTTCAGCATGCTGATTTTAAAGATACAGATTTGCTCTTTTCAGTTTGTATCATTGTAAGTACTGTAGATGAAAAGAAATGCCTGGTAGTTTTTCTTTCTTAACAATTAACCTGCATCCTGTTCCAGTTATTTCTCAGTTCTAGATTTTTTTTCTCTTAATGGCAGCATACCATGCCCAGCTTTTTAATGAGCGCAATTACAGGGTATTTGCATAGTAATTGACCACCATTAGCAGTATGTTCATGCTGCTCAGGATGTTGTAATGCAGTTTCCTGTTATGCATCTCTGGTGCCTGACTTAGGTCATCACATTTTCTGAAATTTCTAGTTCATGGTCATTTGTGTGTGTGCTTTGCTGCTGAGCTGGAGAGTAACCCTCTGATCAGTTCAATATGTAGGCTAGGATTTGTAGATCTCCCAAGACTTACAAAAGCCCTTGCAATACAGTGGTATCTGGGTTTACGAGTGACTTGGATTACAATTGTTTTGGAAGATGAGCAAAAATTTCTGAGCAATTCTGACTTGGTTAACAAGCAATGTCTTGGTTGACAAGAAATGTCTTGAAATGTTTGGTTCCATGAAACTAATTAACTATTTTTTGTGTGATACAAAGGCAATGAGTTACCATTGTAACAAGGCAGACCTTGAGCTCTTCCAAAAGATGACATTCTGCAAAAGATGCTCAGCTATTCCAAAAGTTTGCTTCTAAACAAACCCAGCACACACTCTCTCACACACACTCTTCTTCTCTGAAAAATATCACCCTGACATTTTTTTTATTATTTTGTATTATATGACGGTATTGTAATCATTTTAATATGAACATTTTTTTGGTTGTGGAACAAATTGCGTTTCCATTATTTCCTATGGGAAAATCCGTTTTGAATTACAAGCATTTTGGATCACAAGCATGCTTCCAGAACAAATTATACTCTTAAACCAAAGCACCACTGTACTTCTAGAATTTTTCCTTCCCGTTCCCTTTGAATCCAAGTTATACTATTGAGGTGGCGTGGTGCAGTATAGCGGTGAGGTTTAGTAAGTGCCAACATTCCACCCATGGCAGTATTTTTATGCATACATAAGTTTGCCACTCAGCCTTGCTCCACTCTTAAGACTTTGTGGTCTGCTGTATGCCATCCTATTTTACTCTGCAGTTTCCTGTTCAGAACTGATATAAAAGTCAATGGGTGTATTATCTTGGTGAGTAAAAATGGTTCTGTCATGTTCAAAAAAGCCTTCCCCACTCTTTTCTGTGGGGACAAGGAGATGGTGGCAATGTGGGCAGGTGGATTGCGTCCTAGAGGGAGACAGGATCAGTGGTAGATTCCCAACCTCATTGTTTATTTATTGGGGTCCTGACATGAATAAGGTTGAAGACTGCTACCATACAACATAGGCAAGTGCCTTCAAGGCCTCAAAAAACTCCAAAGGGATTTGGTCATTGCACTGATTGACAAATCACCCAACTAAGTAGAAGACCAATTCAGATATAACCTTGTGATTAGGTTAGATTTATGTTTCAAGAGCACTTTCTGTTATTGTACATCCTGGAAATGTAGTTGGCTTGGTCGGCTTGACCTCCCGTTTATTTTGTTAATGGTCAGGAAACTGTTTACCTGTCTGGTATTAATAAAAATATCTGTCAATTATTTGGAATAAATTAGGAGCCACCCTCCCAAACAACTGCTTGGCTTTTGCTTAAGCAATGTCTCAAAGGATCTTAATAATGCCAAATTAGCATTGCAAATTCTCTACACACAGTCTCATGGGAAAAAATGGAGCTACAACTAATAGTTGAACAGCTTTTGGTATGCAGAATTATTCTAAGCAAAGCAATCTAATGTTCAGGAGTATTTGAAATTGCTGCTCTAGGTATATACCAATGAAGTCTTGATTTAGTATAAACCCAGTGTCTGGTGGAATCTGGGAATTTTAAGAAGGGATGGAAGGCATTATCCAAAAAATGGCCACTGAATAAATAGGACCAAGCGAAAAAAGAAGTTGTCAGAATGAGACCTGAAATGCATGTACAACACACCCATCCATTTGGAAATACATACACATACACACGTGCCACAACTACTATCTTCTCACATCATCTTTCCCAGTTATTTTAGTGCAGAACTCGTTGCAGCTCTTTTCATCTCAGCATAAGCTTGTGTTTCAAGAGGAAGAGACCCTGTAGTATATCTCTCTCTGTGTGCGTTTTTCAGTGCAGTCATAACCCCTGGTTAGGCTAGCACAAGTCCTGTGCTAACCCAGGGGTGTCACTAAAATGCCGTTATGCACTTCTTCACCACTCCTGTGGTGGTGGTGGGGGGGGGGGGGAAGGCTAGGCATGGCATCCGCACACCACTTCAGAAATGGGGAGATATGCTGGCTTTGTGAGTTAGGATTGTGTCCTTCATCTATTCTATCATTCTCTCTCTCTCTCTCTCTCTCTCTCTCTCTCTCTCTCTCTCTCTCTCTCACACACACACACACACACACACACACACACACACACACACACACACACACACACATTTTAACATGCTTTATGCTTAAAAATTATGCATTGTGTCAAAAAGGCATAGAGAGAAGTTCTCCTCACTCTCTCACAACTCTATAAATAAAGGGCTTCTGTGGCAATAAGAGGCACATTGGAAAGACAGTAGGCAATTCATTTTTTGAAAAAATTGTAATTGACTGCAGTGTTCCAGGTCCCTTTCCACTGCCTTCCAGGTTGCACTTTTTTTGTGTAAGGGTTCTGTGGATACTACAGTTGTTCATTGGTTGGGCAAGCAAGATCACATGTATGCACGCATGAAACTGGATCACTGCGTGTATTTAGGCCAAACATTTTTTTTTACCAAAAGGCTTTCTGGTTTTTTCAAATGGGAGCCTTTAACAGACTTCCCTGGAGATGTCAGAAGTTTGGCCCTCTTCTTTGCATAATCATCTTCCACTGGGCTATAGTTTCATTTTTTTTAAAGCTTCTTAAAAGTGAAGGCAGGATAGAATGGGAGACTCCCCACAATGAATTTCTGTATGCCTTTACAAAAGGCTGTCATTTCTTCTCCAAAAGTGAAACCTAGGGCACAATCCAGACTTAGGGCAGTGAGAAGTGCCCTAGCTGGGCTGCCCCAATTATTCAGAGCAGAACGTTATGCTGCATCCAGAGACTTAGGAAGCCTGGGCTGCCCTAGCTGCTCAAGAGCATGCTCATTAGACACCAAGTCAGTGACAATTGGAGAGGGCTTGCTCCCAAGGAGACCCCCACAGATCACACTGAACAAGAAACAACTGTCTGCCTGCCTTATAAGGAGTCACTGATGAGATGCCAGTACAGTCTACAGTGAAAACAAGGGGCTTGTTGGAGTGGCCTGCTGTATCCCCAGGTTAGTGGGCTGCTGTAGTTGTGCCATATCCTGAGGTTGAGAGACAGGGGTTGCAGCTAGGCTGACCAGATTTTTGGTATACACAGTGCCATTCTCACTCTGCCTTATCATGGAACCTTAAGGGTCTACTCATTACTGTACCTGCCTCTGAGATAGTATAACTCTGAGGAACTGGAAGAGGGAATTTCTGCCCTGGAAACAAGCTCAGTATACGGAGTAACTGCTCTGCTCTGGGCAATGCTAAACATGCCCTCAACATGCCACTCCTGAGCTGTCTTGGTTGCCCCAGCTAGGGCAGCCCAGCTCCACTTGTCTTGGCACAGTCTATGCTGCCTTAGGCTGCCCCAAGCCTTTTCCATAATAACTAGGGTGGAGCATCTTGCAGTTGGGTCAGCCCAGTGAGAGTTAGGGTAATCCAAGAGCATTACTGGATTGTGCCCTTAATATATTGGTACTTCATAACATTATACAGCAATGGCTTATACACATGGTTGCTTAATGGTTGTCATAACTAAGTACTCCTATTGACCCCATCTGCAAACACAGCAATAATTATGGAAGGAGACGGCTGACAACATAGAGTAAGATATGCCAACACAGCCTGTCTGAAATGCTAGGAATCTTCTGTACTAATATTTAACATAGAAAAAGCGAGGCAGATAACATTTTCTTTCTAGAAAGCTTCATTTTTTTGCCTTGTTTACATTATTGAAGTTTGATTTAGGAAAGGTCATGGTTGAGGGCTGGTATAATAGAATTTTTTGTATGTGATGAATACCTCTTAGAAGCTTTTATTGCTCAATTGAAGTTCCTTTGTGGTTTGGATGAGTGTGTCTCTATGGGAAACTACGATATATGCTCTTAACAGAATTAGAAATGCTGCATAGTTGTCCCCAAGGTTTAACAATAAATGTTACCTATTTGCATTGTTGCTGATCTTGGCTTCACCAGAGACTTATTCATGAAACAAAAGTAGAGTTCACCTTGACCCATGAATTACATGGAATTCTGTGGCATGAACAATGAGATTTCATCTTGCAGCAGACTGTAAAACATGATCAAATGATCAAATACACTGTATTTGCTTGTTGAGTATTGTTGCTTTAATGCAGGAAAGAAGAAAAACCAGAAGATGGAAGGGGTTGATGTAGGAGTTCTTATGATGGAATATGCTCTCTGTACTGTAAAAAAAAACCTACAATACTGTGTATGGGATGCAAGTTCTGCTATGGGAGTGGACCCTTTCCCCTTTTGCTATGTCATTGGGCAGAGATGTGATGTGGTGACGAATAATGGTACTGATAAGGCGCTCTCAGTTAACTAGTATAGGAGGTGATTATGATATTCAGCTCTGCCCATTTCTTGAACCTTCATTTTCTTCCCTGTTTTTGGACTCCCACAGCCATACATTCACTATTTCTGACTACCACCTGATAGTCTCTGGCACACCTTATAGCTATATCCCATCGCTCCTTCTACCATTCCAGGCTTCTCTTCTCAATCCATTTTGATTGAATCTTTTATTTTTTATTCCTTCTCATTTTCAACATGGTCGTTAATATAAAATAAAATTTATGTTGATTTCACAATTCCTTGGAAGCAGTGAAAGTTGAAGTCAGTCACTTCAATGCAGGTTAATCTTCCTTTGTTCTCTCTACCTAATTTCTTCCTGAATAGGATCCTTGTAGTAAAACTCTGTATGAGTACAATTATTATAATAATTTCAATGAGAAAAATTCAAATGACTTCTCAAGCCATTATAGTATTACCCAAAAATTACTCTAAGTGCCTAATGCCATAAGGAAAACATTTGTATAGCACAATAAAATACAATTTCAAAAACATAGTATTTTTCATCAATAAAGTGTTGGTGCCCAATATAAAAATGTTTCAGAAGTTATATACCTCATCATATAATGAGGTTTCACACCTCAGGCTTTAGTTGCAAACTATAAGCAAACTGTTTCAACCGTTTTTTTTTCTAAATTTTCTTGAGTTTTTTCCATCTTCTTCTGCCCTTTGGGACTCATATTCACACCAATTTGTAGAAATACAGCACAAAAACAAATGCACTGTAAAAGAGAGTGTATAATGAATGTTCCTTGAAAACAGTAGAACGTGCTAAAGAAAACAATTCATACAAAGGAGTTTGCCACTTCCTAAGCTGCATTTGATCCTCCAAGGGTACAGAAATGCTAAAGCCCCAGAAACACATTGAAGGATGCTTCTGGACCTCTGTCATCCCCTATCAAGAGGAGAAATTCAAAATTTTATCTGATCTCTTGGAACTCAAGTGTCTGCCCATTGGGGAGATCTTTTCTTAATGAGCGAATGAGTAGTTCTCCAGCTTGATATCTTCTCAATCTTTTTATATATAGACAATGCTGTTATATATGATATACATATAACACACACACACACACACACACACACACACACACACACACACACACACACACACACACACACACACACACACACACACAATAGCATTCCTGAAATAACCATGTACTTAACAGAGTTTAATAGCATTTTCAGGCTGTTCAGGCATGCATTGAAGTGTTCCCTGCAGGGACCAGATAAGTACAAATTAATAAAAGTCCGTATAGCAAGTTCTCCATGTCTAGAAAAGATCTTGAATTGGTTTGTCATAAATAATTAAAGCAGTGCTGTCATTAAAGGCTGATTACTTAATTCTTTCTTACTGTAAGTTAAATACAGTGGTGCCTTCATGTAATAAACGACTCACGTAAAGTATGTTCCACATAACAAACAAAAATTTCTCTATGATTCTGCTTCATGTAACAAACACACTAATTCGCAGTTGGGGCAGATGCGCTGGCCGGCAGCCCTTTTAAAAAGCGTCAGGGCTGCCAAGCGCATCTGTCCATAGCGAAAGCAACACTTATGCGCTGTTCCTCCTGTGGCCGGGTGTTAGCTGGGCAGAGGGAGAAAAGCAATGGAGAAGAGTGAAGCAGCTCAGGGGTAGCCAGAAGGGAGCAGGGGAGAGAGAGGCTCAGGATGAAGAGAAGGAGAAAGTGGGGAGAGACTTTGAAAGTGTCTTTGATTGCAGCCTCCTAGCCATGTCTACCCAGAAGTAAGCCCCATTATATTAAATGGGGCTTACTCCCAGGAAAGTGTCTTTAGGACAGCAGCCTAAGTAGACGTCATAGGATCATGCACATTGAATGCATGTTTTGAATTCAATTCCAGTGTTTTCTCATCATTTTTACTTCCAGTTAATATTTTTATATGAATATTTTGGGGGTTGTGGAACCAATTGTCTAAGTTTCCATTATTTCCTGTGGGAAAATCTGCTTCACATAAAGACTGTTTCATGTAACAAACATGCCTCCGGAACGAATTAAATTTGTTACGTGAGGCGCCACTGTATTTGGAATTGTGTAATGTATATTGCGGTCCTCAGCCTTTTCTAAAACTTGAAAGTTCTCTGGACTTTTATCCTTCTTTCACTCTCTAATTTGGGCAAATAGATTAATAGTTCATCCTTATGCATGTCTACACAAAAGTATCCCACTTTGTTCAATGTGATTTACTCCCTGGTAAGTAACTTTAGGATTGTGGCCATAGTGGTCTTTGCTTGCTGTTTTGATGTTTTATCACCTAAGAACTGCCTAGTTCATTCATCATTTGAAGGGTATGGTCTTTTGAAATGAGCAACCAATTAGCTGGAAAGAGAAGATTTACTTTGCTGGGGAGGAAATCTTCACAGTTTTAACTACAAAATTAAACCTGTTTTTCTTTTGGATAGCTCTATAATGCGTGAAATAAATCACAATTGAAAGTAAAACAGTAGGCTTTGCATTTGATGTCAAGAGAAACCGGACTTCCATTCATCATCAGAATTTAGAAGTTTGAATATGGACTTCTTGATGCCGTGTTTGATTTCTGAACCAAAGGCAAAGGACATTAAAATGTGTACAGGTTTGATGTTTACTTATAGGATATGTGGGTCAGAAAAATTAAATTATGAGACTGATGCAGGCAGCATCTGGCATTTGTGGAGAAGATGATGTGGTTCAGCTCTAATGTTGAACTTTCAAATCCTGTGATGTGTTGATGAGATTGGACTTGACAATTAATGTAGCTTCGACAACAGTGAAGGTTGGCTCCCGAGGAGGTTGTTTGAAGAAATAATTGATTCCTGTTTTGAAGATATGGCATGTGGAAATGTTACTTACTGTAAACCTGTATAAAATGTATTGTTTGTTTTGATCAATCTCTACAGAATGATAAGGCATGTGTGTACGTTTGCACATACATTATACATTATATACGATGTATACATGATAAAAGGTGTGTCCAGAAAGTAGTAAGAATGAAGTTCCTACTCTTGTGAATGGAGAAGCTGGCTAAGGTCATTTAAGAACATAAGAAGTACCTTCACTAGATCAGGTCAAAGGCCCATCTAGTCCAGCTTCTTGTATCACACAGCAGCCCACCAGATGCTTCAGGGAGCACGTATGACACCTGCATCCAGGTACCCTCCCATGCATCTGGCATTTGGAGGTTGTCCACCTCTACGCACACCCCTCATGTACACACACAGGTTTGTAACCTGTGATGGTCCTTTCCTCTAGGAATTTGCCCAATCCCTTCTTAAAGGCATTAAGGCTAGATGCCATCACCACATCCTAAGGCAGAGAGTTCCACAGATCAACTACATACTAGGTAAACAAATATTTTCTCTCATCTATCCTAACCCTCCGAACATTGAATTTTAGTGGATGTCTCCTAGTTCTGGTGTTATATGAAAGGGAAAAGAGCATCTTATCCACTCTATCCATCCCTTGCATAATTTTGTATGTCTCAGTCATGTCTCACCTCAAATGCCTCTTTTCTAAACTTGAGGTGTAGTGTCAGATATAAGAACACTGATCAGTTGAATTCCAGCCCTGTCATAGTTGAGACATCCTTTTTTGTGACACCCTGTTCAAGTGCCTCATATTAGGAAAAAATGTAAGCATGTTCTGAACAGTGCTGTACACGATAAAATTGTGAAACTGGATAAAAATGCATCGAAAACCATCAGATGATGTGACCCTCCTGCCAAAATGTTTGGACACCCGTTGAAATAAGCTTTTGCATATCAGTGTTATATTGCCACAGTACATTCACAATACAGGGCTATTTTTGGGTTGGGGAGTGGCCTTGCTACCTGTACTTTCTGGCATTATCAAGCTCAATTCAGGCAGATTCCTAAGTTTCTGTATGGCTGAAGTTATAATGAAAAAATGAAGTTATTTCTCTGTGTGAAAAGATGCATACCATTGCATTATACTCTTCCACTGATCAAAACAGAAGCTGCAGTTCACAGAAAACGCTTGAAGTTGTGTTGAATTTCAAATCACTGGCTAATTATTCACCATAATTACTGAGGCAACACGGAATAAATTAGCTATAAAATGATGAACCATGCATGATTGCACACCTAGAACATGCATTTTAAGTACTTAGCATCATTGGCTTTCAATTGTACTTAAAGACAAATTATATGAGTTTCCTTCCTTTAATTCATTTTTTGATATTTTGATGAATAAATTCTTTCAGCTGTTTATTCCACCTTGTTTATTCTGAATGTTAATTAAGTTTTTGACTGTCTGGTTAGAATACTGAGAAAATCAGAGATATTAGAAAGGCATAGAGATTTACTGGGTAACTTTCAGAGTATTTTCTTTCTCTTCCAATAAACAAAAAAATACATTGTATGTCCATGTCAATTAGCAGGAGCAAATCCACTTATAGTCTTCTATTACCACAATTCTTAACCATTAGAAGTTTTTCTGGTATAGTGATATAGTGATTTTTAAACATATAACGCAATCTGAATTCATGGAACAGAGAGGTCAATGTGCCTACACAGATTTGGGGCTGCCACTGCAGTAAAGGGAAACTTTTCTACTTACCCCAGATAATGCAGCAGTGGCCCCAATTAGTTTACTTGGTGGCACAGATCTCAGGAGGCTGAGACCAGCGCAAGCTGCCTGAGGGCTTGGAGCTAGAACAAGTTCTGGGTCTCAGCCTCACCTCTTGCTCCCTGATCACCCGCCCACAGTTTCTTCCTCTTGAGCAGTATTTCTCAGACCCCACAGATGTCTCTTGCACTATTCTCATGCTGACTTCCCTTTCCTATAACAAACATTTGGGCAACTTATCTTATATTTATTTAAAACTTTTGGCTTGGCAGCAATTCCCAAAGGAAAACTCTAGGAAAAATGCTGGAGCCAAATATAATCCCAGCACTCTTGCTCTCACTTGCTTCTTTGCCCTGACTTCATTAGGTGCTGGGATTTATGGAGTTATATTTGGAAAAGTAATTCTGCCTTGCTGTATCAAAGAGCAATCGGCACAGAAAAGATGTCTGCATTTGACCCAGCTTTTCTTAATCACCTTGGCTGCAAGCCAAAAATTTGCATATAGAACTACAAGCAAGAAAATTATATTCATATTTTAGGAATATACTTTGCAGCTGCTAAGATCCCAAATCTATTTTTTTAAATATACTTTGTGTGTTAGTTGTTCAATATAGGATAACATGGAGCACTATCCTCACCATGTCTACTCAAAAGCAAGCCCCATTATGTTCAGTGGGCATTACTCCCAGCAAAGTGTCTTTTGGATTGGAGCCATGGTGGCATACTGTTGTGGAATGTGTTGTGGAACGAGTTATGGAGGGCACAATCATAAGCAATACTAAGACACTCTGCCTGTTAACCAGCAGGCCAGGGTTCGAGACCCGGGTCGGCCCCACAAGACAGGGTGAGCTCCTGTCCTTGGCCCAGCTCTGCGACGCCAGCTGGATCCAATCGTATTGGCTCTGCCTTTCCATTGGACTAATTCAGTGGCGTGGAGAGGGGGAATTTGCTGCTTGGGTAATAGCCTATCCTCCATAACAATCCAACTCAGGCTTTCGTGCTTCGCATGCAGCATATGCAGCGCAGAGCACGATTCCATAGTCTTCCAAGACTGACGGAGGCCTTCTGTTTTTTTTTAGTACTGGCATAGTTGTACTGGCATAGCCAGAGGGGAATGTGCAATTGGGAGGGCAGTCACGGAGACTGCCTCTTTAAATCAAGACAATGTTTGTTCCCATACCTTGTAGTTGCATTGCCCTTATCCCAATGCTGGAAAATTGGTTAGGACTGTGCACTGAGGAAGCTTTCAGTCAATCATCAGTCACAGAAGCTACATTATGATCAGTGTAGTTGAGGCGAGGTCAGTAATATCTGCTCATTGCAAATGCTTGGGGATCGTTTCCATAGTGTGTTTAATGTATAATTTGAGTCTGAGAAAATGGAAGAATTTATGTGAAGTATTTGGAAGTCATGAAAGAGGACTACAAGAATGTTCAGGTTTACTCAGTAGATTACTGTATTTACTCAAATCTAACATTCACATTTTTCAGCCGAATTTATTCTCCAATATCAAGGGTGCACATTAGATTCTATGGTTAATTAGATTCGAGTGAATACAGTATATTTCTGTAATACAGATGACAACTTCTCAAGCCTGTTTGTTCCCCTGGTTCCCAGTATAAAACCAACATAATAAATAGATTTTTCTAGTTTTCACTGTCATGTTTTTAGACAGTCTTGTGCTCTTATGGACCACAGAATCTGTTGAAAGAGATGATAAGCATAGGTTTTGCTTACAAAATGCACATATGATTCAGACTTTAGAACTCTTCCATACTAGACATTTGCTCCAAAACTGATAATTTTACCACTGCTATCTTAAGAATCCAAATAACTTCACTCCTATTCCCATATTTTCTTTACTTTCCTTCCATTCCACTCCCACCCCAAATGGCATTTTATCTTAAGTTATTCTGATAGGATAGCAGTACTGTGCTCAATATTTAGTCAACCTTTTCCCAGAGTGGTTTTAAGCACAATACTAACCATGTTTACTTAAAAGTAAGCCCGATTTTGTCCAGTGGGTCTTATTCTCAGGAAAGTGTCTTTAGGATTGCTGCCTTTATGTCCTTGCAATAGATTTGTTATCAGTTTTGGTAATTTGGTGATCAATACATTCTTTACAGAACCCATTCAAATTTACAGAAGATACACCATGTATAATTCTCTCTGAAAAAGAAAATGTTTTATTATTATTAATAAATTATCCATCTTGCCTCATCACTTAAGATGTACTGCCATGGACTGCATGAGACGCAAAGGTCTCAGGGTAGGGGAATATTTGTTCCTTTGCCATTGGGTAAGCCGCCAGGATGGGTGTACTTGGACCTGTGCCAGTGATTTTGCTTGTGTAAGACAGAGTGTACCTGGGTAGGTATATTTAGGCCAAGAGAGGGGGAGAGTATATAGGCAGAGCTATTTCTCTGATAACTTTCCCTTCCTGTTCTTGACACACCACATCCCCAACCTTGCTGAAGCAATGCCTTGTCCATTCCACCTATCCCATTCTGCCCATTCTTACACCAATTTACTGGCACTTTGGCTCCCATGGAGTACACTCTTGCCTGGCTGCCATTTTTCTATTGTTTGTAATGGCAGCCAGTCTGTTCTCTATGGAATGTCATGTTGTCTTATACTCGTTACATACACTGCACCTTCAGAATGTGAGTTCTGGCAAAGCGGAAGGCCCATAGGATTGGGCTATAATTCTATTTTAACTTGGAGATAATTTTATGAAGGAGATAATGCTGAATATCCCAACTTGGAAAATATATTAGAAGCAGGAAGATAAAACAATGTGTATAAGTGTATTTGGGAAACAAATTGTGCCTGCTTTCTGTCAGAACTCTGTGCTTCTAAATTCTCAGAGCCTTTCTTCAAGGTTTATTTCTCTTGGATAAGAAATTTATACTTATGACCCCGTTCAGTAACATTTAAACATTCAGAGAACTGAACAACTTGAAAACAAGCAGTATCTCAAAGCAACTGCTCAGAGAGCCCTTGACCTGATCACCCTTTCTCAGTACTCACTCTCTCTATACTTCTTTCAAATTTAGTTATTTGAACTTCTTTCACTGTGATTATTTAATGTGAGACTCACTGCACCAAAACATAAGAACCCAAAAGGATGAAATGTACTGATTTCTATGCCAGAACAACCCAAAACATGCCAACGCTGCGGGGAATTGCTTTGACATTGCAGCAAGGGGGAAAGCATTCAAGCCTGGAGTATCACTAACTCAGTTAATAAGGTTACAGAAGAAGGCATTTTGACATGTCAGAGTGTTCAGCACCTGTTTGAGGATCAAGTAATTTGGGAGGATGACATTTTTCATGGTGAGATTCAGATAATATCTAAAGGAATGCTACTCAGACCTGCTAATTTCATTTCCCCTTCTTTGTGATTGTTTTTAAAGAAAGAAAAATTAAATTACATCCCAATTTTTTTAAAAGAAAGTTTATGCTAAATGTAAAAAGAAATGGTTTTGGCAGTGTATAGATTCCTTTTGATGATTTAAGTGGACTTGGCAGAATTCCAGAGCTTTTATTTCTCCTCCTTTTGTTGCAGATGGACCCAATTCAGAAAGCTGTAATAAATCATACATTTGGGGTTCCTCTTCCACACCGAAGAAAGCAAATCATATCGTGCAATATTTGCCAGTTGAGATTTAATTCAGATGTAAGTAGATAATTTTATATCTCCTAAAAATGTGTATGCATGAGATGATTTTTTTTCTATTTTTGTCAGTGGAACCTGTATTATTATTTCATGTTAGCCTTGTAATTAAAGTGCATCAATGTACATAACTATTTGCTAACCACTGGCCCAGCTTTGTGGGTTTTAGTAGACAGTTTCAATTCCTCCAAATGTTTTGCACAAATAATACGTGAGGAAAGCACTGATGCATCATTGATGAAAGCTACAGAACTAGTCCTGACTCATCTGCGGGCTTCAAATATTTAACCTTCCATTTCAAGAGCACCAGATGTCTATATCTATGTTCATTCATCCTTTCCCAAAGGTTGTTTTATGTCCTTGCAGGAGTTTTGTCAACAGTACTTTTAGTTTAGAAATCATCTTTCATGAATATGTACCAGTACTTTAAGAGAACCAATTCAAATTTGCAGAAGAAGCATGTTGTATGTGCTCCAAGTGTGATATTGCATGTTTGAATCCTTCTTCACATGAAATATAGTGCATATAATACTAGCATGCTGCAAGAGCCTGGACTAAAGGAGTTATAGGAATCTGTGTACATTCTTTATGCACCTTTAATTGGTGGATAAAGAGTATGTGTGATTAGGAATTGCTGGAAATTGGAGTATCTCCATGCAAAATCTTCTGATGCTCTTCTCAAATATAGAAATAAAAACAAGTATATCTCCCAATTCTCAGTTAATTATATACTAGCAAGAAGAATAAAAAGTATAAGGACCTTTTGTTATTTCCTCATTTGCTCTTGTCCATTAATAAGTTGGTCCAGGTTAGCCATGATCGTGGGTCATGATCCACTGATGGGTTGTGATCCAGTGTGCTGTGGGTTGTGACCCAATGCGCCCTTTATTACTGGGATCCATTGGAATCTGTTTCTGGATCACACTGGGCCCATAACCCACTCCATTTGCTTCTGTGGGTTCCAGAACTAATTGGAGAAGCAACTTTCAGTTTGCTTTCTGCAGCTTCCAGTTTAGTTCTGCAAGACAGTCTGAGGACTGCATAGGCCAATGGAATCAGCCACAGGTAATCCACAACTTCCTCCAGTGGCTCTCAGTAATGCTTTGTGGTGTGACAGGGAGAATCAGGTTGTGGCCCAGAATGTTAGATGAGATGGGTTGTTGTCCTATAACATTTGAGAGCTAGAAAATACAAGAAGTGATTGTGGCTCACTGACAAAAGACACAACCTAAGAAGAAAATTAGAAAATACAACAAAGATTTCTAAAGCAATAGCCTTAACCCATGTCTGGATAGCATGACTTTTCAACTATTTCAGATAGTTTAAGAGTGTTACATTACTAGATCCAATTGAAGTAAATTTGAGTATAAGTAAAGCTAGCTTTAGACCAATTCTTGATGACTTCTTTGGTATTTATCCCTTATGGTGGTGTGGGCCACTGGATCAGAGACATCGATTCATGTTTTGATGTGATGTGATGTTGAGGAAACATACTGGCCTATCAGAAGGATCTGTCATGGGTCATTATTTTCCACTGAAGTGGTCCCTATTAATCTACTTGTATTAGCATGTTTGTGAATTGCTGGGAGCTGGAACAATATTTTTTAATCTCAGGAATTGCTTTGAATGTGGAATAACTTGAGTGGCTACCAAAACTGTAGAAATTCCCCACGTCATCACTTTTGTATATAGGACTTCCCAAAAAAGTCAATGAGTGCTTCATATTATGCCAACATAACATGTTTCTTTCTTTTTTTCCCCACAAATCCAACATTTCTGTAACTTTTGGCTCTTCCTGATGGTGTGTTTAGTTTAGTATGGTCACATTATCACTCACTCATTCTTTATGGCCGGCTCACATGACATCATTATCCATCAGATGTCCATCCATCCATACTTTCCTCATGGTTACCCCATCACATTCATGATAACTACAATGAACTGCTGTAAGTTCTTCAAGCAGAGGCTCGATGAGCACCTGTCGGAGATGCTCTAGCAGGATTTCCTGCTACAGGCAGGAGGTTGGACTAGATGATCTATTGGGTCCCTTCCAACTCTAGGATTCTAAGTGCTTCATTCTGTCTTTGTCTGAGAGGTATATGCAGAGATTCAGCAGATGATAGCAGAACCACCAGGGGTATGGGGAGGCTTCAGCCTATTGGGTCAACCGCATGGGAGGAACATTGATGTTCCATGATACTGTATGGGAAAAAAACAGCAACTGGCTGAACTCGTCTGGAAATACATACCAGTAATGTTTTAGCATGCCTAATATCCATAGGGTTGCCATAATTCTCTTCTACTAAACCAGGACAGGACCCGTTTTACTCAATATGGCTTACTCTCAGGAGAGTGTGGATAGGATTGGGCTTTTACAGAATCTCAAAGCTCAAAGACAAATGTGGAGAGACAGTACAGCTTACAAAGAGGTTTATATTATTCATGTAGAAGTTATCTATGAATCTTCATGATAGCTACTAAATGTTCAGTATTCCTTCTTGTACAAGGGAAAAATTAGCAAAGAACCCTCAAGGTTCTTCCTTCATGGGACAGGTTTTTTTGACCCAGCCCTAAATTTCCTTCTTCTATCAAATGAAATATGTGTTTTATTCCAATATGTACAGTACAATCCTGTTTTGGGGTGTTAACACTTAATTGTTAAATACAAAAATCATCCAAAGCCCTGCAAGAAGTTTGAATTTCAACATGTCCAGCAAAATACTTTGCACTGTCTATTTAGTTTTGTATAAAGGCATTAAGCCTACAAAAGAGCTTGTGTGTTTTGTAGGAGTATAAAAATTGCCAAGACCCAAAGACCTTCTAATTCCTGTGTGCTGAAGGTCTTGCTTCTCACCAAACTAGATCCACCAGTATATAGAATACATGCAGGTAGTCCCAAGTAGAGCAAGTACCACCAAGCAGCCGGCCCCAAATATGCAAGAAAGGCACAGCAATCTGAGGAAAAGTTCAATTCAGATTACAGCTTATTGCAGTGGGACGCACATGTCAACCCTAGGTTAAACCATATGTTTGTAGTATCAAGGATTATAAACCAAAAAAAGTCTCCAATAGGTGAATTCACAAACAACGAATGGCCCAGCCATGTGACTATGGTGTCTTGAGTATACAGTTACTGTTACCAAGGTAAAGCCCAGACATTGATCCATAGTCACAGTAGGTTAAACATGATGGCAGATCCAGGTGGATCTTAGCCAGTAAAATGAATATTTATTATCCCTGTTTGTACATCCCAGCATGAGTTGTTGAACAGATGACTGAGCCACTGTCATAGTGAATGACATCACATGCCATATGGCTTTTCCAGGCAAAGTCAATTCCATAATTCAAACTGTAGTGTTGTTAGTTATTATTTTATGGTTGTCCCACTGCTACAATTTATTTTTCTGCACCTGGTTTTATTTTCCAAATAAAAATAAATTCAGGCGAATCCACTCAGCAGAAGTGGCTGGCTAATATCAGAAGTAGCTACATAATACAGGATTTTGTTTCTTTTCCAAACTTCAATCCAATGGAGACTTTTATGATTCATTTAGACCAGAATCCAGTGAAGAGTGAAACTCATGCCACAAATCCATGGAGGGTTTTGGACTTGATTTCCATGAACAACAGCTTCCCATGTTCCATGTTCACTTTTGGAACTGAAAAGAGCTGCAAATGTACTTTTTATAACATGGCATGGGGAGCTAGTGGTGAATGGGAAAAAACATCAAACGTTCAACAAGGCTCTTGCATAACCCTAACTGGATCTCCGGACTCGGACAATATTTTATTGAGTTGCTAGTACTAATAATACATATTTATCTTAATTATGCCTAATATGACCATGCAGGTATTCTAAAAACAAACTAACTAGCAGACCATCAGTTCTAACCAGTGATAATTGAGAACTGAGGGTTCCATTTCATATTTCACCCGCAAAGATTCAAAGCTATGAGATTAACCACCCAATCCTGTTAAATGGTCTTCCACTGATGGAAGATGCTGATTGCTGGTCCTGCAGCTGCAGTGCCACACACACTCAGTAGGGCTGTCAGCACAAAAGGTTGGCAACTGTGCACATGCCACTGAGGCATGCTGTCACCTCTGGAGGAGGTGAATTGGCACACAGGTTAGATTGTGGTTGAGGAGCAACATGTTTGGAGCAGTTAGAAGGTAGGTCTGGGAAGGGCAGGAGTTGGATATCAGTGGCGACAGCATTGCTAACATCCTATGCCCCCAATATCCTTGCCACACATTCTTGTTCCAGGAAGACTTGTGCCAACCAAATGGCAAAGAGGTCTTATGCTTCAATATATAATTTATAATTTCATTAGCTTACCTCTCAATCAAGCCATGTTCTTTGGTCACCTCACAGGATAGGTAGGAGAGGCAGCAGGTGTGGTCTTGTGGTTTAGTGCAGGGCTGCTGAAGAAAGCTAAGCAGGGAAGGACCTGGAGAGCTCCTGAATGGGAGACTGCAAGCTGAGAAGCTGTCATGAGTCATCAGAGCCAGAATGTGTTGCCATTTTCAGCTTGGCTGACCTGAACATTGCTGCTGGAAGCTTGAAGGCATCCCCTGATACCAGATGTGATGATAACCACACTGTTAAGGGTTGGAAAGAGTTCTATGAGCTGCTCATAGAACAATGTAGGCCAGCCTGAACCATCTACATCAACAGTCCACACTTACTGGCTGCTGGACCTTACAGAGGATTTCCCAGCAATTGTAATTGCCATTTTCTAAATAAATCTCACAGGATGCTGCAGAATCTTGATCAGCACCACTGTACCCTCCAGCTGGTCAAGGGTAGTATTGGGCAGTAAATTGCAGAACAAACATTTGAGCTTTAGTTTGTGTTGTATTTTACTAGAAATGTCAATACAGTTGCATGAAATTATTACAAGCTGTCCTGCAATATAGATGCTTCTATTGTGAAGCATAATTTCATGTGATATTAAGCTTGGGGCAAAGGAGACAACTCCAAATAGCACTTACAACTTTAAGCTGAATGTTACTGACATTTGCTGTACATGAATGAGTGGTAAAGGGAATTAGGCAAATCCACGGTGCACATGTCTATTAATTGCTTTGCCACAATGGCTGTGTGCTATCTGCAGTTTAGGTGTGGAATGTTTCTACATGCCAGTTGTAGATGTGTAATGGTGGGAGAGGGCTGTTGCCTTAATGACATTTCCAGATGCAACTAATTGCTTCAGTGCAACCCAGCTATGCCTTACTTATATTCTTATCTGCTGGCTTCTTAAGTTATGCCACATGAGAATTGCTCTATCCAGGTAGTTATTTTTAAGAGCCCAGAGTATCATACTGGAAAAATGATCTTAATATTCCTTATGTGCCCGATCCTATCCAACATTCAAGTGCCAAATGCAAGGTAAAGGAACAAACTTTTCCAAACTTTTCCTTAATGACTGCTCCTCTGCAGCAGGATGTAGCATGAGCCCCACTGGCACAGTTGCATTGGTGTAAGTTCGATATGGTTGGCCTATTAGTCTCTCAAAAAATCACATGAAAATATGTTGCCTTGTTAATGCTCACTTATATACTAAATAGAGATGGTGCTAAATATCAAGCTTTAGCCTAATCAAGCTTTGTATTGCACAGATTTCCTGGTCACATTTTGAAACACATGTTAACTAAGGTATCCTGCTTCTGATTAAGCTTCTGTTTTGATCTGAATTAGAAATGAAATATTTAAAGGTCTCAAACTGCCATCAGGGACTCACTTCTTCTCCAGATGGAATCCAAAGTGTCATTTGAAATGAGTCCCCTGTGGCTGTCAGAAATGTAGTTCTTCTGTTAGAATGAGCATGCAGGTATAGTATTGACCTGTACCTTGGAATAGCAGCCAAATGTTTGAAAAAATGGCCTTTAAGTGAAATGCCTAATAAATCCTGTTCTACAAGTTTTCTATAGGTTTAAGTGAGCAGTTAAGAAGGGAAAAAAGCCATTGCCGCATAAATATACAGTATTGCATTTGTACTGGAGCACTTTGTTATAAGCATAAATGCCTCCTTACAAAGATGTCTTCAGGGATATTCATAGAATAGATTTCATCCTTTCTCCAGCTCTGCTTATTTTCTCTGCATCAGTGGTCTTGTCATGATAATCAACTTTTTTTGTCCCAACCATCAATCTTGATTACAGCTGGGTAGAAGTTATGTGCTGTTGATCAGCTCATCAGCGTGCATAATATCATACCTGGAGACAAGTGAAAAATCATCCCACAGTGGGAACTCACTTCGTAGTGTTTGACAAATGTACTTTCAACTACTGAGACTTCCCTTTGCAGTTGTCACGTCTACCGTTTGATTGTAGGCTTTCCAAATTCCACTGTGTGTAGATGAATTTGAATGCTAAAATGTTACCCTGCGTTGCTTCAACATGTCCCATTTCATTGTAGCACAATTGCAGTAATTATTATTAGCATGAATTATGGATCAAAAGTTGAGGCAATACATTGCCCGAGGGATACAGCAAAAATCACAGGTTTTCTCACTCAGAAAACTTGTTTGCTTTACAACTGTATAGTAACATATTATCCTTATTGTTCATCACTGAATATTGATGTATTTTATTTTTACTGGTAGTACCATAAGTAGCTGGGTAGCTACTGGCTGACTAGTGGCTGTAATAATGACTTTTTTCCCAAGGACACAGGAATAAAATCTATGACATGTCCTGGAAAAAAGGACATGTAGTCACTACAGCTGTATAGAGGTCCCTCGCTATAATTCCCTGCCAAGAGAGCCTTGCAGATATCAGGCTCTTTCAGCAGGGAGAGAAAATTGTGCAAAGCTTGCTCATGGGGTTGTACGAGTGCCAGCAACTCCCACAGGCCGAGTGCCTCCTGGAGATACAGTAGTGTATGGGGGGCCAGATTGGGACCCCTGCAGGCCAGATTTGGCCCATGGGCCGGGGTTTGGACACCACTGTTCTAAGCCATTAATTGCTAAAGAGACATTATTTAAAGAGCCAACCTCATTTACTTTGAGACAAAATCATATATAAATAATTCGTATATAAATAGGTCACACCTGTATTTCCACGAAAACATGATTTCCATTTGTCCAAGTGTTTTCCACTTTTGCAAAATATATTTTAAATTAGGTATTGCATTAAACAAATCTGATTTCACTTTTTCTAAGACTTTCTATTTATTTAAAATATACATTTGAAAGTATTGCTTTTGAACAACATAAAACAAACAATTTATAGTTCTAAAATAGATGTACAAATGATGTAGAAATGGAAAGCAAAATAGGATGTTGAAGAACAGAATGAAGAAATGGCATGATAAGAACTCAACTGGGTTATTTTTTAATCTATAAAAGGTTTAATTAGATAAAGCTAATTTTCCTATTCATCTGGCCAAGTTTTACTACAATGATCAATGGTTTAATACCTTGAGCAATGCTGGCAAGCAGATGGCTCTATATTTCCATTAGTCCAGATGCTTCAGGATGTGGACTCTAATCTATAGTATAGTACCAAACCACTGGTAGATGTCATTGTTCAATACAATTTTTAATTAATGATATATAAAAAGATGAAGGAGACAATAGAGGAAGGGCAAAGTGATGTTGGTTAGTGAATAAAATGGGGAAGAACCTGTGGTTATTATGTATTCTTGGTAGTCAGAGACTGGATCCACATGGCACATACCCCCATGTGTGTTCCTCTTGGAGGCAAGCTTTCCTCCCCTCACTTTCAGAGGGTCCTCTTAGCTCAACAGAGGCAGAGGAAGTATGTCACAGACAAACCAGAAGTGCCATTTTTAATGTTTTAGTTGCATTTTTCGACTGCCTAAGTTCAGTCTGAGCCCAGCAAAGGCCTTGGACAGTCATTTTATCTTCAGCCTCTGGTAAGTTCAGAGGTCCCTCCAAAGAGAAGAGGATTCAAACTTCCCTCACCTCTGAAGAGTCATGACCATAGGAATGGATGTTTGCACATATCCATGATTGCAGCTATCTGCAGGGGTATCCCAGAGGATAAGAGGCACACCTGAATATAGCAAACATTACATGCTGTGGTGTTAAGGACAACTTGAAGGAAAATGAGAGGTAGGTAAAAATCATATTTCCTTTGCATCATCCAACAGGTTGCCTAAGGGTTTCCTCAGTCATAAGTCAACTATTTTGTTGGCATATGTCTGAGGTGAGAAAAGGGGCAGAAAGGTATTAAAAAGAGGGGAAAAGATCTGGTGTGTATTACTGCTACTGGATCCACTTTTCTCTGCCCCCCATATATCCTATTATTCCCATTCCCTGCCCACAGGCATTCACTGGAGGTTGAAGTCACAGCGGTTGGCCACCAGCAGTGTGCCCCATGCATCATTGGCAGTGATTTATGACTGTATCCTACTGCAGAATCGTAACCCACTGCAGTAAATCAGATGATAAAATGGGGCCATTAGGCTTAGTAGATAAATGAATGACCACAGAAAAAGAAATTGCACCTTATATTTTGTTTGAATAAAGACCTCATTTCCCTGAACCAGATTTATATCCCTTATCCAAAATTATTTCATTTCATAAAGCTGTGGAATGTTATGATTTAATAATAATTGTATGTTAAAAATTTTACATTTATCTGTATTGCTTTTCCAAAGGCTACTCACTCTTAAGTTATAAAAAGGGGAACATCTTCTGGGGCTGCTGCATTACATCTGATATCTCTTTTCTAATATAATTCTGGTCAAATAGATTGCCATAACGCATCTGTTATTATTTGTCAATTTATCCTTTAATATAATGTTTGACTCAGAATTGTGTGTGGTGATAAATGCTTACAATAAACTCTATTGTGACGATAAACAGGCAAAACGCAGTGACGATAAGGAAATATCAGTATTTGGAGATTCAAAGAAACATGAAAAATTGAAAATAAAATGTTTTATCTCCCGTGGGTGGGATTAATATTATGTTGAAACAACAAGGATTTGCTGGATGTTTTCAGATTATACCTTTCCCCAAATCATGATATGTACCCAGGATAAATGTTATTAAGTCCTTAAGTTGTGACTGACTTTCCATGACCCCATGAACATGCCAGGCCTTCCTATCTTCCACTGATTTTTGAACTTTGTCTAAATTTATGTTTATTGCTTTAGTAACTCTATCTAACCACTCATCCTCTACCAGTCCCTTCTCTTTTTGTCTCCATTTTTTCCTAGCCATCAGGGTTTTTCTTTAAAAAACCCTCCTTTATTGTGAATTGGCCAAAATATATGAGCTCCTGCCTCAGTATTTGTCCTTCCAATGAACAGTCAAGGTTGATGTCCTGAAGGATTGACTGATTTGATCTCTAATATCTAAGATTATTTTTCTTTTTGGGTGAATACTTCAGTTCTGCATGCATAACATGCATAAGAGTAATTGCACAAGGGCTTGGACCTTGAATTCTTTTTGTTTCACTGCATACACAAATGTGGGGACAGCTAATGAGTTATTACTTTTATGGCAGTGACCTTCACTATAACCTCATCAGAATATCAGGAACCACATGCAACAAAAATCCCAAATTAATAGCCCAGTCCCACCCCCAGCCTCACCAAAATGGTTACCACTGCACCCAGTGACACAACCAGAACTGCTCATAGGTCTCCTTGAGGAAGGAGACTGTTGACATTGGCTCCTTCATCCTTAACAATGGCATTCCATAAATTTGAGAATGATGAAAACAGGTGGAGACTTCATAATACATAAAAATGGAAGAAGAACAAAAAGAACAAGGAGCCTGGAAAAAAATACAAAAGCTCTTGAGTTAAATCAATTATATCTGGAGTCCTTTGGAAATGTTAAGTCTGCAAAGTAAAAGTTTGAATTTGGATGCACAGAAAGTAATAAAAGCCATGAGTCAGGTGCTATGCCATTCTGCTATGATTCAGAGTAAACAGGGTAACCAACAGGCGACCATGTATTTGGTACTGTTCTATCTCTGGATCTACCACACGGTCACGTTAGACCTATGGCTGGTTTCCACAGCCAAATAATTTACAGATATCTTCATTCATTCATCATTGAATAATATTATGAATATATGATTGAAAAGTTTGTTCTCCCATATCATTACTTGTAATATAGAGAAAAATTTGCCATATAAAATTTTAGTTAAGTATCAGTGATGTTGCAGGAAGATGAAGACACTACGGGCATGAGTTCTGTATTCAAAATATTAAAATGTGTGTCTCTTGCCAACATTCAGTCCTGTTTTTCCTCCTGGAGATTCCAGCTATTCTGTCCAGTGGCACTAAAACAAAGTTTAAAAAAGAAAATTGAAGGTGGGGGGGGGGAATGGAAGCTATACAATCACCTTGCAAATAGCTATCTACAAAAGCATTAAGAGCAGCCAGATTTTCAAAGCAATCCATAACATTATGTTTGGGCTACAATCCTATCCACACATTTCTGGGATTATTAAGTATAATGTTACTTACTTCTGAGTTGACAACTGTAGGACTGGGCTCAGCATCCCATCTGTAAAACAAATGAGTGATAGACTGAGCATAGGAGTGAAGAGGTGGCGACTGGAGGAAGAAACTGAGAACAGTTGTCTCAGGCTGCAATCCTAAAGTCAGTTTCCTGGGAGTAAGAAGCATTGAACACAATGGGGTTTACTTTGGGTAGAAATTGTTAGGATTGTCCTCTTAGAGCACAATCCAGAGCAAGTTCAGTGTGCTCTGCCCTAACTGCTCTCTCCTAAATATTCTGTATCCAGAGCAGAAAGCTATGCTGCATCCAGAGAGTCAGGAAGCCTGGGCTGCCCTAACTGTTCCATAGCATGCTAAGTAATTGACACATGGGGAGGACTTGCTCCTGAGGAGATACCTCTCAGATTATACTGAACAAGGAACAGCTGTGGTGCCTATAGTGGTGACACGACTCTGCGCATCACCCGGTGCAGAAGTCTGTGCGTCACCCCTGGGATGCACGCACCCCCCTACCTGGCTTCAGAAAGAGTACTGCACAGGCACCATCTCTGATGCCTGTGCAGTACTTTTTTGAAGCCTTTTGGCTTCAGAGGAGACTGTGCAGGCATCAGAGTTGGCGTCATTCAGCGTCAGAGGTGTCAGAGGCGTTTGAAGTCGTTCGGCTACCACTCCGCCTCCTGAGCGAGGCCAAATGGCTGTGCAGAGGCAGACTTCCTCCACTCTAAGGAATTTTCCTCTGCAGCTGTTCGGCATGCTCAGTGTGTTTCTGTGCAGTGCCCCTCAGCTGGCCATTCGGGCGAATTCCGAGGACAAGTGGCAGCTTCTGGCTGCTGCTCTGCCTTGGAGCAGGCCTGAATGGGTGCGCTGATGCTCAGGGCCTGCCAAAGGACTGTCAAACTCTTCCAGCGCATCACCCCATACAGAGCGCCTCACCCAATGCAGCCTGCACCAGCCGCACCAGTCTGGTGACACCACTGGGTGCCTGCCTTATAAGGAGTCCCTGATGAGATGCCAGTACATTCTCCAGTGAATACAAGGGGCTTCTTGGAGTGGCCTGCTGTATCCTGAGGTTTGTGGGCAGCCGTAGTTTATTCCATATCCTGAGGTTGAGAGGCAGGGGTTGCAGCTAGGCTGGCCAAGAACTCAGATTTTTGGTCAACACTGCCATTCTTATTCGGGCCTTATCATGGACCCCTATGGGTCTACTCATTACTATACCTGCTCCTGAGGTGCTATATCTCTGAGGAGCTGGAAGAGGGCATTTCTGCCTTGGAAACGGCTTTGGATACAGAGTAACTGCTCTGCCCTAGGCAATGCTAAACATGCCCTCAACATGCCTCTCTTGAACTGCCTAGGGCAGAGCAGGTCCACCTCTCTTAGGGCACCCTATGTTGCCTTGCTCTGTCCTAAGCCTCTTCCAGAGTAACTGGGTTGGAGCATCTTGCAGTTGCTCCACCCTAGTGATAGATAGGGCAACCCAAGGGCTCTTATGTGGACAGATTATTTGCTCTGGATTGTGCTGCCTGTTTTCTTTACTCCCCAAGTGTCAGGTTTACTGCTATTTGCTTAAATATATGCAATTTGCGTAAGTCAACACAAATTGTATATATGCAATTTGCATAAAAATCACATCAGTCCCAGTTCTGATTTGGCGACATGTGGATTTTTTAAAGTTGGGAGGTTCATGGAACCAAATCCCCTGCACAAAAAAAGGTTGTACCTGCACTTCACTCTTTTGTTTTTCACATTTTCTTCCCTCCTTTTTAAAAAACAATATCTAAATGTGTTTAATTAAAAAAAGAAAAATCTCAGCAGACATAATATATGCAGCAGCAGAAAGATACAATATTGTCCTAAATGATTTCTGGCTAGAGAATCCGGTGTGTACCACACAGGGGCCAGATATTTACATGGCTTCAGAAAGCCTATATCCATTCAGATTTCGGGGAAACATAATAATAGGAGAAGTTTCTCTGAAAGAAGTACAGATTTCTGAAAGAACAGTATGTTTATAGTTTCTTGGAACCTTATCTCAGTCATTTGTAGGCATGACTGTTCCTCCTTGCAAAAAGTGCAGCCAAGTATGTTATAAGCAATGTAAAGCAAACATCTTAATATTTGACCAGTCAGAATAGTTATGGCTATAATTGGTATATTCTTTCCTGCCAGATTTTGTTGTTGTTGTTGTTGTTGTTGAATTCTTGGGCTAACCAAGGATGTCTACATTTTAATGTGTTATGTATTGAAACATGAATTGCTTGCAGAGAAGGCTAGCCTTTAGTTTCACCACAGGGTATTCGGATGTGCAAAAATGCATTTTTCTAGTGATGAGTGATGGGTTGGCACTTGAGGTCCTGTAACTTGGGAAAGAAACAGCTTCTGCCTGTTTATTTCTTTTGTATATGCATCACACAGGGTGAGACTCACATTTTTAAATGACAAATCATAATCCATTTTTGTATTGCTTTTTTTTGGCCATCAAAATTGTATTTTACTTAGTCGTAGGTAAAAGCAGCCACTTACAGCCCAATCCTATCTTGACATCAATGCCAGTGTGCACAAACACTGGTGCAATGTCCAAAATATCCTAAACCTATTCTGGAAAAGCAGTACTGGTGAGACATTCCCTTCTGAGCTCTTTCCATTTGCTATGGAAACACCAATATAGCCCAACAGCCATGGAGTGGTCTCCTGACAACTATATATTATTGCCACAATATTGGGACATTGGTATTGATGTCATCATTGTGATACCAGCACATCAACCGTGTGTCATCACTGTGAAGTCTGTGGATCATCTATATGCCATTGGTATTATGCCATTGGTATTATGTCCAAAGAGGCAAGCACTGCTATTTAAGTCCAATCAACTACTGAGTTCATTTTTCTGTTACAAAAGGAAAAGATGGTTAAGAAACACAATTAATAATGGAAACACATTTGATTATCTCTGAGGGTCAGAACCAGTGGTGGGCCGAAGCCAGTTCGGGCCGGATCGCCTGAACCGCTTCCTAGTTCTGACTGATCCGGTGGCTAGGGGGGGCCAGAAAACCAGGTGCACCGGTTTGGTGCACCTGGGGAAGCCCACCACTGCACCTGCGCCAATCTTAGCTGACCCTGGCCGACCCCTACCGGCTTCATGGCAGCACTGCATGTGCGCCAACCTTAGGGCATGCACAGTGCACCGGGGTTGGGGCCCGCCCTTGCAATGCCCCTGACCCCGCCCCTGATCCTCCCCGCCCCTGACCCCAGCCTGGCCCTGCCCACTTCTAGGGAACTGGTTGTTGGGCCAGGTCGGGCCCACCCCTGGTCAGAACAGGAATGTAGGGGCATCAGGTAGTTTAAGTACAACACAGAGTTCTCTTCTCTCTCTTTGTTTATCTCCCTTTTGGATACGCTGGCATATCTCAATGATAGGACTGGGCTTTCAATTATTTAATCAGCATGTGATAAGAATGTATTATAACCATTTAGGTACTGGCTATAACTGTACACAAATCTTTTGTAATGATGAAAATTTAAATTTGATCGATAGACAGGGTGACCATATGACCAGAAATTCCTGGATTTGTCTGGATTTTTAGCCTTCTGTCCAGGTGTCCTCCATTTTGGCTTCATTGTCCTACATTTGACTTCATTTTGGAACTTTGCAATGGTGTGCAGTACCCCCATCATGTCATGTCATTGGATTCATACTGAAGAGCAGAATCCAATGCAAAAATCAGTTCTGAAATATCTCCTTCCTATCAAACGTTATGGCCAAAAAACTAAAAATAAAAAATATGCAGAGCTCTATGGGAAAGTGAAAGTGCCCAATATTGCGACTTTACTCATGAGAAGGTGAATGTGCCATAGTCTGCCAGAAAGGCTAGGCTGAGAAGAATCCAAGGACACCATAACAGTCCTGATCCAATGAATGGAGCCTCCAAAATCACTCCACAAGGCAGCATTTGAGTGTTTTCAGCATATGAGTGTTTTCAGATTTTATTTTGTCATGCCCTATATTTTGCTAGGATGTCCTGCAATTTGACTGCTTTGAGCCACTTATAGGTGCGGTGAAACCAGGTCTTGCAAAGAGGTTTTCAATTTAAAAATAAATACTATAGTGTTGAAATTAAGGACAGGAAAGCAATATGAGTGTTTTAGCTTATTTTAACATGCCATACATTTTGTCCTATATTTTTGTGGTGTCCTACAATTTTTATCTGGGTAGGAATTTTGGCTTGGGGATAGGAATTTTGGCCTGGGGGTAGAAATTTTGGCCATAGGGTTCAGAAATTTTGCATTTGGCATCTGGGCACCCTATAAAATGAAACGTAGATTCACAAAGACAATGATGTACTTCCTTCCCTTGCAGTAGTATCTGGCTGAGGCAACAGTGCTATCCAGTCACTTTAACTGGCAGCACAATCCAGAGCAAATAATCTGTCCACATAAGAGCCCTTGGGTTGCCCTATCTATCACTAGGGTGGAGCAACTGCAAGATGCTCCATCCCAGTTACTCTGGAAAAGGCTTAGGGCAGAGCAAGGCAACATACGGTGCCCTAAGACAGGTGGACCTGCTCTGCCCTAACTGGGGCAGCCTAGGCAGTTCAGGAGAGGCCTGTTGAGGACATGTTTAACATTGCCTAGGGCGGAGCAGTTACTCTGTATCCAGAGCCTATTTCCAAGGCAGAAATGCCCTCTTCCAGCTCCTCAGAGATATAGCACCTCAGGAGCAGGTATAGTAATGAGTAGACCCATAGGGGTCCATGATAAGGCCCGAGTAAGAATGGCAGTGTTGACCAAAAATCTGAGTTCTTGGCCAGCCTAGCTGCAACCCCTTCCTCTCAACCTCAGGATATGGAACAAACTACGGCTGCCCACAAACATCAGGATACAGCAGGCCACCTCAAGAAGCCGCTTGTATTCACTGTGGAATGTACTGGCATCTCATCAGGGACTCCTTATCAGGCAGGCACCCAGTGGCGTCACCAGACTGGTGCGGCTGGTGTGGGCCGCATTGGGTGAGGCGCTCCATATGGAGTGATGCGCCAGAGTAGTTTGACAGTCCTTTGGCAGGCCCTGAGCATCAGCGCACCCATTCAGGCCTGCTCCAAGGCAGAGCAGCAGCCAGAAGCTGCCAATTGTTCTCGGAGCTGGCCCAAATGGCCAGCTGAGGTGCACTGCACAGAAACACACTGAGCATGCCAAACAGCTTCAGAAGAGATTTCCTTAGAACGAAGGAAGTCCACACCTCTGCACGGCCATTCGGCCTCACTCAGGAGGCGGAGCGGCAGCCGAATGGCTTCAGAAGAGTACTGCACAGGCACCAACTCTGATGCCTGCGCAATCTCCTCTGAAGCCGAAAGTCTTCAGAAAAGTACTGCAAAGGCATCAGAGATGGTGCCTGCACAGTACTTTTTCTGAAGAAAGTTGGCGTCAGAAACAACTGTGCAGGCGCCAACTTTGGCGACTGCACAGTCCAGGTAGGGGGTGCGCGCATCCCAGGGGTGACGCACAGACTTCCGCACCAGGTGATGTGCAGAGTCGTGTCACCACTGTAGGCACCACAGCTGTTCCTTGTTCAGTGTGATCTGAGGAGTGTCTCCTCAGGAGCAAGTCCTCCCCATGTGTCAATTACTTAGCATGCTCTGGAGCAGTTAGGGCAGCCCAGGCTTCCTGACTCTCTGGATGCAGCATAGCTTTCTACTCTGGATACAGAATAGTTAGGAGAGAGCAGTTAGGGCAGAGAAGGCTGAACTTGCTCTGGATTGTGCCCCAAGCCTCATTGACTATAATGAGACTTCTGAGTACATATGCATAGGATTGGGCTTTTGGTAAAATAATAATAGGGATTTAAACACAAATATATCTTTGTTATGGTTGATATATGAGGGCTGCAGTGGCTTAGTGGTTAAAAAGTGCTGTGCTTGCCAATCTGAAGATTGGCAAGTCAGCAGTTCAAGCCCTGAATACTTCAAGATGGAGTGACCTCCCATCCTTAGCCCAGCCTCTGCCAATCTAGCAGTTCGAAAGCATGGAAATGCAAGTAGATAAATAGGCTCTGCCACCTCAGTGGGAAGGTAACAACATTCCATGTACACGTGGGCCACATGCCCATGGAGGCGTCTTTGGACAACACTGGCTCTATGGCATTAGAAATTGGCACTAGAAATCCGCTCCCTAGAGTCGGTCA
Organism: Cryptoblepharus egeriae; assembly: GCA_030015325.1. Taxonomy (NCBI): domain Eukaryota; kingdom Metazoa; phylum Chordata; class Lepidosauria; order Squamata; family Scincidae; genus Cryptoblepharus; species Cryptoblepharus egeriae. Next base: position 36,689,395 of record JAREYC010000004.1, on the reverse strand, counting down.
TGACTAGCAGGGCAACGTGTGGGTAACACATTTACCTTTGACTTTATGCGAAGTATATAGCCCAAACTAAATAGAATTCAGTGATGTTCCAGAGTTAATGGGTCTCTGTAATCTATAGGATGTTATCTGTAGGATACATTGAATTGTTGCACAATATTCCAAGAGATGAGTAGTATTTTATAATAGGAGAAACATACCTTTTCTGTTTTGTGACTTAAACAAGTCTTTAGTTTCTCACAAAAGAATACTCAATCCCACTTTTAAAGCACATTTCAATTTAAGACCCACCATGAGATCAACATGAAACTAGGAGACTGAAGGGAGACCTTTCCTAAAATTCACTCCCCCTTTTCTCCCCATTGTAAAGCAATGTTTTTCCAACAGTCACATCTTTGAAACATCTCCTCCTCTCAAGATCTAATTCAATTTTCCTTCTCCACTACGTCCAACCCAGAAGTCTACCACTATGCGCACAGAACTTGTTGGAGTCGTAAATGTAAATTAGACTGACTGGATGTCCTCTCAGCTGATTTTAATTCATTGCCAGTAAAGAACTTCTTCCCCTCCTGGCAAATTCAGACTAGGAAGCCCCTGGCTTAGCTTGCCTGCTTTCAACCTCTCCTCTGACTGGTTACATGCCTGGAGGAGCCCATTAGTTTCACCATGGATAAGTAGCCTGGAGGTGATAATACATTCTAAGTCTGTGAGCTGAAAGGGAAAAAAATCTGGTTCATACTAGAAATAAGAAAGAGTTTCATTACTTGCAGCACATGTGGCAGTAGCTAGGAGTCTGGAGCAGTTACGAAGAAGATGGCAAGGAGACTGATGGAGTTATGAACCAAAGGGCCATGAATGGAAAAAACGCCATAATAGTGCTGTCATCATTGATGGAAACATTGTCTTGAAATTATTGCAGAGGGAGCACATAAACATCTGGAATTCTAATAAACATTTATTATTCTTGGCAGAACTATTGTCCATTTAAATTAGACAAAGGCTCTGGAAGAAGAAATTTTATGTAACTACATTGTTTGGAAATTAGTCTTACATACCCTTTGAACAAATGGCAATTAATAGACCCACCCACTGTGGCTAATGAGAAGGCTTAAGACTTTGCAGTTGTCAAAAGCCTGAGTCAAAGGCTTGATCTTTGGTCTTTTGCAGTCTTATTGTTTGTGATTTGGCTGGCAGATATATTCTGTGGGGTTCGGTCCTTGTATGCCTTGTATGGCTGTTTGCTTTCAGCAGAAAGAAGTGCATTTTTCAGAAGATTTTCTGTGTCAAAAACAAGAACAAGATTAAAAATTGCTCCATTCAAATTGCGGCACTCAGATTTATTGGGATACAGAATGACTTCAGATAAGGTTGATCAGTTTAATGAATTCAGTATACATTCTGGACATAATAAAAACATCAAAACAATAATCGTTGGAAGCATAAACCAGAAAAAGAGACAGAAATTCAGAATTCCGGTTTGAATGTGATATATACTCTCACTATTTCTAAGACATGAGGAAACCTGCAAGCTCTGTTTGGGACTCCACAGGGCTACCTACAACCCCAGACCCTGACAGCACCTCTGATAAGTTTAAAAATATCCCTCCTTTTCCTAGAAGAGTGCAATCCTGGAGATCACATCACTGCCCTATTCCCTCCTCTGAAAAGACTTACCTAGTCTGAAAGTTTGAGACTTACCTAGTACTGAAAGGTTTTCTGGTGGAAAACCCAGCAGGTCGGCACACATGCTGGAATTAATGGACCACTGGTCCAGATAATGTGGCAGAGTAGGGGACAGGGAGCAAGCTAGCACGATGCAACTTGGCAAAAATAATGCATGCCAATTCCTATGCCCAATTTTACCCAATTCCTTTCACTTGCCGGAAGAGTTCAGTTGAGGACCCACCTACGCAGGTCCTCTCTAGGAACTCTAGGAGGCTTCTAATAAGCTGCATTGTCATGCGCAGTGAATTTTTAAGCATTTTTCAGTAGTGCTCAGCCGCGGCTGCCAGTGACCCCCCCCACCCCCCGGAACTGTATGTAAACAGCCCCCCTTGCCCACAACTGCCCCCAGGTCATCCTCCAACCCCCACAATGCAGAGCCCAATCCTGACTACTCAGAAGTAAGTCCCATGACAGTCAATGGGACTTACTCCCAGGACAGTGTGGAAAGGACAGCAGCCTCAGAGCACTATCCTATGCAGGTCTACTCAGAGGTAAGAGGTCTACCCACATGCTTAATTTTTTTTAAAAAAAATTTAATTAAAAAATTATTGCTGGCCCCGCCCCTGGCCCCACCCCCTGACCTCAGCCTCACCCCCTGACCTGGTCTGGCCCTGCCCACTTCCGGAGAACCGGTTGTTGGGGCCAGGCCTGCCCACCACTGCTTTCATCCCATGCACACATTCACATACCCACAACACACATACCCCATGCACACACACACACACACACACATACACACACACACACGAATATGAACACAACCCATGCACTCACACACACATATACCCCATGCTATTGGGAGAAAGCAGACTTAGTAGGCACTTGTCAGGGCTCAGGCAGCGCCTGCAGCAAGAGACCCTTACGGAGCAAAGGAGAGGTTGGCTATACTCCCTCCTCTCCCCAAGCCTGGCTGCCCCCTTCTTTCTAAGAAGAGCCCCCTCTCAAAATGTAGGCCACCCAAGAAAAGTGTAGCACATAACAAAACCAAACCTCAAAACCCTTGTGTACATTGCTTTCATATGCTAAATTTAAACACCATATTACTGAATCTTACATTTAAACTTATTACATATACAATTTATTACATACTAGCAAAAAGCATACCTGTATTGCAGGAGTAAAATTTCCCCATACTCCATCACCCCACAGCGCACCAACACCCCGTGCGCATCAACACACCATGCACAACTTCCCCCCATGCGCAACTTCCCCCCAGGTGGAACATCCCCCAGGCGCAACTTTCCCCTAGGCACAACTTCCCCCATGTGCAACTTTCCCCCTGCGCATCAAACCCCCTGTGCATCAAACCCCATGCACATCATCCCCCCATGTGCATCATCCCCCATGTGCCTGAACTCCTCATATGCAACATCACCCATCTGCATCAGTCCCCCATGCACAACTTTTCCCCATGCGCAACTTCCCCTCATGCGCATCATCCCCCCATGCGCATCATCCCCCATGGACAATTTCCCCCCAGGCGCATCATCCCCCCCCGTGTAACTTTCCCCCATGCGCAACTTTCCCCATGCACCTCATCCCCCATGAACAACTTTCCCCCCATGTGCAGCATCCTTGCCAGTTCAACCTCTTCCTCCAAACAACATCCCCCAGTGTACCAGGGTCTGAGCACTAAACTGGCTGGATGTTGTTCAGTCTCCCATGTTAAGTATAGGACAAAAACACGTTGCCCCCTTTTCAGCCCCTGAAGGGTTAAATTTCTCCAGATGGTTCTTGGTGGGTGTTCAGGTGACAGAAGGAACTCCCAGAATTCCATGCTTCAGGCCCAGCAGTTGGGGCGGAATGTTGATGAGTCAGCAATTCTCAATGCAAAGTATAGGGAAGAAAACGCGTTGCACCCCTTTTCACCCCCTTCCAGTTGGAATTTCCGAAAACCGGTTCTTAGTGCACCCCTCCCTCACGGAAGGAACACCCACCCCAAATTTCACGCTTCTAGGCCCAGCAGTTTTGGCAGGGCGGTGATGAGTCAGACAGTGAGTCAGTCAGTGACTTTTCTCTTTTATATAATTTCTTAATTCCAAGCAGGCTATAGGCTGTTTGCTCACAAGGAAAAGAAGGACAATGTAGACATTTTTCCAGGATACATGGATAAAAAGAGAATGTGTCCTGGAGAAAGAGGACATCTGATTGATTGATTGATTGATTGATTGATTGATTGATTGATTGATTGATTGATTGATTGGTAGATAGATAGATAGATAGATAGATAGATAGATAGATAGATAGATAGATAGATAGATAGATAGATAGATAGATCGATCGATCGATCGAACGAACGAACGAACGAACGAACGAACAGGCTTAAACACCATCCACCTACAAAAGCACTGAAGGATAGAAAATTAGGTTTGGGGAGGCGGGGAAGGAATTTGGACTATTTATACAAATTTTTTTAAAAAAAATTCGCATTACCTGTAGAGCCAGTTTCTATCATTTTCAGTGTTGGGGGGCTGCCTTCTGGATCACTTGTAAGCTCCAGGTACCTGGAATCAGGGCCATGATGGACGCCTTTCACCCCCTGGTCTTTGGTGCAGCACTTTGGACCAGCCAAAGTGTTTGCTTACTCACAAGTAAATGTGAGTGTGCAGTGAGAACTTCCTTATGGGGTGATTTTGGGGGCTGCGGTCATTGGATCAGAACTCTTCTGGTGTCCTTGTATTGCTCTCAGCCTGCCCTCAGACTATGGCATGTTTGCCTACTCACAAGAAAAGCTGCAATATAAATTACTTTCATTTCCCATGCATTTTCTTTTTTGTTTTGCAAACTATGCAAAACTATGCATAGTTTTGCTTTTCTATTTTTTGGCCATAACTTTTTGATAGGAAGGAGCTATTTTAAAATGGATTGTTGTGCTGGAGTCAGCTCTTCAAGATGAATCCAATGATATATGACATATGATGGCGTATATGATATGACATGATGGAGTAGTGTGCACCATTATGAAGTTGATTTTTGGGGGTCTCCAGGACCAAAATGGTGGTCCCTCAGTCTTTGCGACCCCCCTGGGGCTTGCAACCCCCCACTTTGAAGACCACTGCATTAAAGCACCTACATGCTATAGAGACAGAATTTGGCTGTCAGTCATCAGAAATGTTTTCTCAGGCGTCTCTTCCATTTAATACACTCAGGGTCTAGATCCAATGATGATGTGACATCTACTGAGCAAGAAGCACTCTTTCAAATGGGTGTTCCTCTTTTATTTAGCAGGGGGAGAATAACTGGCCCTACACACCCCAGCAGTGTCTGTTCAAGTGGCTTCTGCTGGTTTTCTTTTTTGCATTTTAGATTGTGAGCCCTTTTGGGACAGGGATCCATTAGCTTTTAATTAGCTATTATTATTTTTCCATTTTCTTTGTAAACCTCTTTGTGAACTTGTTAGTTGAAAAGCGGTATATAAATTCGGTAGGTAGGTAGGTAGGTAGGTAGATAGATAGATAGACAGACAGACAGACAGACAGACAGACAGACAGACATGAAAATGTTCCCAGAGCTATGTAATTTAGCATACAATGGTGATAGACCAGGATTACATTGTATAAAACATTAAATGTGACATTTCCAAAAACTTGGCAAAGAGCCTCTCCTGAAGGACGCAGTATAACATAAGAAACAGATACTGAAAAAATTCTGAATTTTAAGAGTGTGGTTTTCTGAACTTTTCTATTCCTTTGTGTTTTTTTAAACTGGTGACTGGAAGTGATTTGCTGGGAAGCCATTCTAACAATTTTAAAAGCTCAGCAGCTATTCAATAATTACCTTAATTTTAGCATATTAAACACACCAAATGATGTGTCACTCTGAATCAGCTGACTACTTTCAGTGAAATTGTGATAATTCTGAAAAACTGCTAGTTGCAATTTTAATGGAGCGATGATTGATTCCACTATAACAAATACTTCTGTGTAAGCAGAAAATAAAAAGGATCTCTTGTTTGATGTCATTTGCAAATGTAAATTAAGTATGCAGTCTGCATTTTGGCGATTTTGAAATTTGCAAGTGTAATCATTTGGGTATTCTGTCTGTCATCTTCCGTCTATCCTTCTTGACAGACCACAGTTCTGCCATAATTGTGTGCTTGCCTTCTTAATTAAAAGTTGTGACTGTGATTGGAAGATCCACAAAGCAGTCCTAAGTAAGCTTCTTTGATAGCAGACAGTGGAAGATGGTGGGGTTATGTGAGATTTGTTGTTTCTGATCACTTTGGTGAACAGGAAAAGCAAACTCTCTTCTGGTTTTACTGTGTCTCCTAAAGGTTTTTATTATCATTGGTTATCACTGTAATTTTGAGCTTCATGAAACCTTAAGGGGAGGTTTCAGAAAGTGGAGCTGGAAGGCTTTTGTCCAGCACTATGACCTTTGAAACACTGAAACAACATTCTGTATGACACAATCAAGCCTGTTACTGTAATTCTAGTCTGGATGAACTATTCCAGGAATAGGAGAAAGGAGAATACCTTTGGCCCTATTTCTTCAACACTTTGCAGAAGTTACCAACTCAGACATTAGGTTATTTGCAGTCTCGGAGGGATGTCCATGCTTTGACTTGGATTGTTGTATTGGATACTTTTCAATGTGTGAATTCTCAAGATGTGAACAAGATCCCTGGGAGAGTAAGATCTTGCATTCATGACCCTTAGCTAAGAAAACCTTGGCACAATTTAGCTGGAACATCTTAACTGAGAAAAGTGATGGGAGAAGTTGGCTTGGTGGCTGGCTACTAATGCACTTGATGCTTCTCATCTGTTTTGAAAGTGTGGTGGCAAAACCACTCATAAAATGTTCCCTCCACATCTGACAGCTAACAGTGGTTTCAACTCTTCTCTTTTTGGGCAGGGTATTTAAGTATGTGTTGGTAACACAGGGGTCTTGGATGAAACAGCTTATTCTGACTCATTACTATTTGTGATTTCTTCTTTACACCCATTCTTTTCTATGATATCACTGCACGCTTTCTAGAAAGCAGTTGGTTATGTAGCAAGCACCTTCTTTTCCTCCAAAGAAATCTTGGAAATTATTATACTGTATAAAGAGAGTTAGGTTTTAGATATGTTCCAAGGAAACATTTCAAAATAGTGTTTTTAAGTTAGATGAAATAGCTGAAGTTATGAGTGTTTTGTGTGCTTCCTAAGGCTATTCAGAACACTGGACTAGATGGGCTTTTGGGCTGCTCCAGTGGGGTTCTTCTTATGTTCTTAGCATTTTGATGTCCTGCTTTTAAAAGAAACAATAGGAAAATCCATTATTTGAAAAGTAGGACTGGTCACATAATGTGCTCATGGCTGATTTTCACTGGAGGTTTCAATGGAGCTTAAAATGGCCACACAAATGTCTCATTCTTGAAGTTCCTTTGTTTTTTTTAACACATTAAATTAGCTCATTACTGCTGAATATATTGTGGAAAATAGCATCTGTTTACACTGTAATAATATAAAAATTACTTACAAGTAACAGCATAAATAGCAATTTGCAAAAGCTAATCATATTTGTGCACTAGTCTGCAAAAAGTAAACTGTTAATACATACCCCCAGGGGAAAACACTTGCTGGCTGAAGTAATTTGGTTTTTAGCATTAAGCGTAATGTAGTGAGCACACAAACTGTCACAAAAGCACAAAAATAGAGCACAAAATGTAAGCATTATCTCACTAGTAGTTAATGACATAAACAGCTGAAAAGATTCAATGGGCTGGCCACCTAACCAAACAGCTTGGAGACTGTGTGAATTGGATTCAATCAGCCAAACCTAACATTTGCACCATTTCAGTGCCGGCATTTTGTCCTTCCATAGGCATGTAAGATGTAGTATTTACAGAAGCTTGTATATCTCATATTAATACTTATAGGTTAAACCAAAGAATTGTAGATATTTATCGACACATGGGGAAGAGAGAGTGAGAGTGATAAAAGCATGTTAATTATCAACCACCTCATACATTGGATTCAGTAGCCCTACAGTGGAGCTATTCATTTCTAGAGCTGGAACAGAACATGAGGGCAAAAAACCCTCCACTGAGGCTCTGGATCTGGTAGAGGCTCACCCCTCCCTTGGTATGCCTCATGCCCACCTTTCCCTGTCCCAGAACAACTTCTCCCCACATCCCACCATGCCTCCTCTCAGCACCCTGCTGCTTGGTGGTCTGCATGGACCGTAGAGCAGTGGAGAAAGGGTGCTTTGCTGACACCAGCTCAGTGCCTCCAGTATTGTCCTGCTTCTATTGACGGCTCTGCCGTAAAGTCACAGGCACCACACTGAACCTTCAGGATTGTGCTCAGAGGTAATAGTGATGTATACATTTAGGAAACAAGAGTCTGTATTGTCAAATGCTTTTTCTTATTGTATTATAACTTAATATGTTATAATACTAGGGGTGGCCGAACTGCAGCTTAAGAGCCACATATGGCTCTTTAATGTTGCGAGCAGGTTTTGGAAAAACATTGGCTGAGCTTTTTGCATCAAAATTAATTTATAAGGTAAATAAAAAATTTCCACGCTTTGTAGAATAATTTTTCCCTGAGATGAACAGAGAATCCCCTGGATTAAAAGGAATGTTTAATGTTCTTTTTTAAAATAAATATTTTTTATTAATTTTATCAAAAGGCAAAAAGATTCATGATGAGTAAATATATTTAAGAATTTAAATGCTCCTTAAATATTGTGCCTTTAAAACATCTGGCTTTTATCATAAGTAACTTAAATTAAGCAAGTTTGGCCACCCTGATTATATACCATAACAAGAGCATAAAGTTTGTATATGTTCAGATTTTTCACAGAGTTCTCTGTGTTTCTCCAGTTTCTCTGGGTTTCTCCAGTTCTTCAAGTCTTTAAATGGTTTGTGAGTGGCGCAAGTGGTTAAGACACTGTGCCTGTTAACCAGCAGGCCAGGGTTCCCACAAGTCAGTGTGAGCTCCTGTCCTTAGCCCGACTCTGCGATGCAGCTGGAACCAATCGTATCAGCTCTGCCCTTCCATTGGACTATTTCAGTCACCTGGAGAGGGGGGATTTGCTGCTTGGGTAACAGCCTGTCCTCCATATCAATCTACCCCGGCCTTTGTGCTTTGCATTCAGTGTCGAGAATGATACCATAGTCTTTTGAGACTGATGGATGCCGAGTTGTTTTTGTTTTTTTTAATGGTCTAATCTCTGCCTCCTTTGCTGATTTTGCAGTTGGTTTGATAACTTGTCCCTTATTAATTAATTCCAATATTTTTGCATATTCTCTTTATGTCAGCTGGTCTACACATTTCCATGTGTGCTCTGCCTAGGCAGGCCCTTCTCTGGAGATTTTAGATTAATTGCTTATAGAAACAGCAAATGATACTATTACTGAAATAACTTGGAGGGCACCCAGTAGCATCATCGTTGTGTCAGATTGTGTACCATTCTGTGTCCACTTTATACATTTTATGAGGGTGGTTCTCTCCTGCAAACTGTATGCCACAATAAACATCTTTTAGCTGCTTTAGGATCCTTAGATTTAAAACAGTGTTTCCCAACCTGTGGTATGAGTACCACTAGTGGTACTAGAGATAATGTCTGGTGGTACTCCACTGGTGGATACCTGCCACTGACCATGAAACCAGAAACATGACACAATAAAGTGTGATAGGAGGTTTGGCTTGTTGGGCATAGTATATTTTTCTGCACTCAAAAAGCCCTCCTATCCACCCTAAGCACCTATCCACCTTAGGTGTTTGACACATTGTCTCTGGCCTCCCAACCCAGAACTAATTGGTGATAATGTAATCATCAATTACTTACAGTGGTACTTCAAATACTGTAGGTGGACCATGTCAAGTAGCACAGTGGAGAACAAACCTTGTGATATACTTATGAGACCATTTAGGATATCCAGAAGCGAAGAAAGACTATGTGGTCCTCTTGTGTTTGATCATACTCAAAATGAATTAACCTACTGGCTTTTTCAGTGTCCTCTGTAAATCTGATATTAGTTTTAAGGTCCACCCACCACACTTTTTTTGTTTGAATCCCTAAGCCAATCATAGCTGTTTAATTCAGAGTTCAGTAAAGCAGATGTTTTGACTGTGTGTCAAAAGAAGTAGTTTCCGAACAACAAGTATCCTTAGGAAAACACTCCTTAGGAATACTATTCTTACCCTCTCAAGTTTCCCTAAGTTATTCTGTTCATAAGATTACTGCCACACAGTTAGGTAGTAGCCAGATAGATGTTTTCAGCTAATGTGAGATGAATCCTTATATCTGGAGCTGTTAAAAAGATTTCCACTATAAATTATTGGGGAGGGAGCACTGACCTTGTATCAAGGTTTATGATACTCTTTTCAGCTGTTATCAGGAAGGAGACACTTCTCCTATCTTTTTTCTTTACAGATGTTTCTAAAGATAGTCTTTCTATTCTAGCAAAACTTTGCCCGTAGTTACTGTGAAGCCAGTAGCATGGTCTGAAACATGAGATAAATAGATATAAATCCTGAACCACTTTAACTAGCTGCAGTATTTAAGACTTTATATATAAGACTTTTCATGTCATAAGACTATAAAAGTGATTCTTATAAGTCATAATTTTAGAATATGAGACTATAGTATATTGCATAATGGTTAGGAGACCAAGTTGTGAATTACAACTTGCCTGGTCCAATTCTTGCCACTGATTGTAACCTCATTAAATAGCTTCAGGCAAGTCACTCCTTGTCAGACTCAGCTTTATAACAATATGGGGATAATTATATTTGCTTGTTTCTCAGGGTTGTTATGAAGATTAGGATTGCAGCATGAAGGTGAAGCACTTGACATATTCAGAGTGATAGGAAGGCAGAAAGTTTGGGCTGACTTCATTGTAGAAGCTATCAACTGTTGCGCTTTGTGAGCCACATGCAGTTCTTTGGCATATAACATTCATCTCTCAAAAATATGTTTATGGAGCTCTTTTTGCATCACCATTAATATAAAAAGTACATAAAATTGTCAAGCTTTATAATTATTTTCTGGGCATAAACAAAGGGCCCAATCCTATCCAACTTTCCAGTTCCAGTGTAGCCACAATGAAGCCCTGTGGTGACACATGTTAGAATACCTTGAGAAGGCCCCATTCACTGCCCCTTCACCACAGGATGCAGCACATAGCCCACTGGAACAATTGCACCAGCAATGGAAATTGGGATAGGATTGGACCTGAAGCATCCATTAGATTAAAGCAAAGCAGGAACTAATTAGGTCCCTGTGCAAAGGTCCGCCTTGCTTTTACTTTGACCTTCCTATGGAACATGATGAGGGACACATAATAAGTGCCCCATATTTCCACCAGGAACAGGACTTATCAAAGTCAGCTGAACTTCTGATTTTAATGTTCATGAAGTGTATTTAAGAATTTAAATGCTTCTTAAATATTGCCTGCTCTAAAAACACTTGAAGTTTATCATATGTTTCTCATATGCAAGTCTGGCCACTTGTATTCTAGTGTCTCTTGCTGTCTCTGATATAGATGATTACAAGAAGGGGACATGCTGCTTGCTCATAAGGAAAAGGAAGACATTGAACATTTTTTCCAGGACCCAAGGTTAATAAAGAGGAAATGTCCTGGAAAGAGAGGACACCCTGTTATACATACCTTATGTATGGTCACCCTGATATACATACCTTATGTTTTCAGACTCTTCATTCCTTCTGATTCAGTGCATTAGAGATACATCTGCTTTTAGCTGCATAAGTGAAGGGATTAGTGAAAGGTTGATGTGATGAACTTAATCTTCTTCCTTCCCACATGAAATTGTGCAGCGTTTCATTTGATTGTCAAATCAAAGTGGATGTCAATTTCTCCATAATATGTTCACCACGGGAAAGCTTTGCTTCCACTGCAACAAGCACTTGTTGCAATTATGGCAGAGAAAGCTAGTCTTATGAAAGGTTGAACAAATCAGCCTATCAAATAATAACTGCATTAATATTTTGAGGATAAACATATACATGTGCATGTGCATGCGCACACCCCCTCATATTCACACAAAGGTCTTGGAATCTGATCCCCAAATCAATTTGATTTCTCAAAGGTGTAGCTTTGTTGAGGGTTTAACAGAAATATGAGTGGGGAAATATATTTAGCTGTTGCAGCCTTCACTGGAGGGTGTGTTATATTTAGTTTATATTTTAATCCTAAGACTAACTGTTCTGAATTTTCTAAAATGTCTAATTTTCTATGTATTAAATATCCAATCAATTGTAATTATTGTTCATTTAAAAGGTCAGAGGTTGTATATTTCACAGAGCAAAAACACATCTTGTACTGTTGTAAGTGAATGAGAGGTATACAATATATAGCAATCTTCTCTGGGTAGTAATCTGTACCTAATGTCTACAAAATGGCAAAATGTGTGTCTTGCTGTGTAATAATTGCATTGAAAAGGTTACAGATGGAAGGATTTGTGTGTATGATTGTTACTTTTGTGCTTTTATTTGCAACGAAAAAGGAATGCTGAAGTTAGCAGTCAGTACTGTCGCAAGGCACGATCCAAGGAATTAAGCCTGTACTCTGGTTGCTTTGGGCTGAAATTCCTTACATACTTTCCTGAGAGCAAGGGTGCAATCCTAACCAATTTAAGACAGGCTAACTCACCCGGCATATCTTTCTGTGGTGCTTTTGGTAGGTTGGCATATTCCGGTGCACTGGCCTAACCCTCTAGGAATGGAGCAAAAGAACCTTATGGCACTTTCGTGACACTCCCAGCTCAGCAAAGGATTTATGCCAGCGCTTATGCCAACCAAACTGTAGATTGGGATTGCAGCCTGGGAGCACAATCCTAACTACATCTACTCAAAAGTAAGCCCCATTGTTTTCACTGGGTCTTACTCCCAAGAAAGTGTCTTTAGAATTTCAGCATTAATCTCATTAAACTCAGTGGGACTTACTTCAGAATAGACATGCATAGAATTGTCCATAAAGTCTCTGAATCCCTATTTGCTCTAGACATAACAGTATTAATCCAGGCTGCTGTGTTCTGTGTTGGTGCAACAACTGGACTAATGTTGCACAGTTAGATGCTAGTGAGGACGTCATGTTATCTAGAAAACTGTCTCGGCAGCACAGTATTTCAGAATTGCTGCCAAGAAAAATATGAATTGTTTTTGTTTTTTAGTTGGACATAGGGTTCAAAAATTAATGATAGGTTCTTAGGTTGTAATTCTAATCAACTTTCCAGCAGTGGCATTATTACATCAATCAATGGGAATATATTCTAAATGTTCCACAATATTCATGTGTCTCTGCGGAACACACCTATTTGTAGTGTTGGCTACAGCAATGGAGTTTCTCAGGTGTAGCCGAATTACATGTGATTTATTTATGTTATTTTGTCTCAAAGCAACTGAGGTTGGTTCTTCAAATTGAAAGATAAGCTTTCCTTAAAGGAGCAGTTAATTTCTTAAACAAGACAGCCTGCTTACCAGCGCAAGCTGGCAGATGATTAAGGACATGAACTTTTAGTTTTATTTCTGTTCTTCTTTCCTCCAAGTGTGAATTGCTCTGACCTGCAACTGCTTGCAAATCTCAGCTCATCTCCCTGTAGGGGAGTTTGCAGCCACTTCAAATAGAACTTGATTCATTGTTTCCTTATACCATAATAACTAATTGCCTTTGTATAATGGAAAAATAGGTAATCACACAGGTTTTGGGAAACAAATGTCACAAATGGGGAGGTTCAACTACTCATAGGTTCATCACCATCACCAGTACAGGAGGGCTCAGGAATCAGTGTGTCCAGGTGGACTTTCTTACAGGAGGGGATTTGATTTATAAAGGTATAGGTGTCCCTCGCAGGTTGCACTGCTAGTCAGAATATCTATATTCTATCAAAATGTTTTGGCAAATTAACAAAAAAATAAAAAAATCCCTATGAAACAAATCATAGATTTTCTTAACTCAGAACTTTTCCATCTGACCAATGCTGTAATTAATGATCATGTAGCCCGGTGCAAAGCTCAAAATTTTGCCCCAAAAGTGAAGTCACTCATGGAAGAGATGGCATCCCCAGTTATTTTAAAAAAGAAAATTGGGGAAGAGCATGTCTTCCCCTCCTCTGCAGTTCATCACTCATTTATTTGCTCCTCTAGTGGCATAGTTTAAAGCATCTAATTGCTACTTGGAGTTGAAGATTTTGTGTCTCCCCCCCCCCCCCCGCAACAAAATCAAATTTACTTAAGTAAAAAAAAGTGTGTCCCTTATTGGTTAAGTAAACTGCTAGGACAAAGAGGAATGGCTGTTCTTTCTGTGCTAAATATAAGAGGGACACCACTTAGAAGTGTTTCTATATCCAGTTAGCATCGGTAACTGTATTATGATACAGGTTTATGGAAATGAGAACTGATTCATATTAATACCTTATTAGTTCCATAAAGTATCACCATTACATCTCATTGGCTCTCAGAGCAGTCAGCATCATGGGAAAGTTTTGAGTTAAGAAAATCTATGATTTGTTCCATAGGTTTTGTGTTTTCATTTTCTGGTTAATTGACCCAATTTTCTTTATAGAGGTACCAGGAAGTGACATCACTTCTGATTGTAACATCCCTGCTGGGGCAGTATTTTGAGCTTTCCACTGGGCTTCATGATCGTTAGCTCTGCCACTGCACAATGCTTTAACCACTAAGCCATTGTAACCCGTTACCTGACTTACCTGACAACTGATGTCACATGTCTCAGTATAAAAGAAGAACTTCAGGAAAAATAATTTCAAGAACTGAATGGAAGCATGTACATTTCTCCTAATACCCCTCTGTCACAATTTCACGTGGGAGTATCTTTGCTCTGTTCCTCCTGCACATAACAGGAATATACAAATGGAAACACCTTACTGCAGTGATTTTCAACCTTTTTCATCTCGTGGTACACTGGCAAGGCATGAAAATTAACAAGTCACGCCATTAGTTTATTTTAGCACTAACAAGGCACACCATGTTGAAAGAAGGGGGCTCAAATCTCCCAGTTGCTCTACTAATAAATGAGCCTCCCTAAAATCCCATGGTATGCCTGCAAAACATCTACAACACACCAGTGTGCCATGGGACAGTGGTTGAAAATTGCTGCCTTATTGGATGCTTCATGGGAAAGGTCTCACTTTAATTTGCAGGCAGTCCTTAATTTGGCATGCCTGTCTTCTGTTCAGTGTACCTTGAGCCATCTTTGACCTCTCTCACCTAATAGCATAATCCTTCCATGTCTACTCAGATGTAGGTCCCATTATGTTCAGTGAGACTTACTTCCAGGAAAGTATGGATAGAATTGCAGCCTGATACTAATTGTTGCAATGGAGGTTCTAGCAGGGGAGCGCAGCTACCGTATACCCTTGACCGAAGAATGGTACACTCCTTCTATCTGGGATGATCATTCTCTTCCACCAAGCGCACAGCTTCGGGAAGGAAGCACATGGAGTGGTGAAGGAGGAAGGGGACACCTGTCTAGCCAGCCAGATCAGCAGAATCAATCCTGGCGATCAATGGGGTGACAGATGTCACAGTCAGATCACCCTCACATCCTAACTGTTGCAATGTGGAGCTAGGTTTTAAATTTTTTTTGCTGTATATCTGATTAGATCACAATGGGCAGTTTTCCTCTCCTTAATCCAGACTGTTGTTGAGGTGCTAGGTTTTATAAAAAATCAGAATGGTCATAATTAGCAGGTGTAGGGTGGGTCAGGGGCAGTGGTTGCTTCAGGGGGTTCTCACAGGTTCTATAGAACCCTTTGCTAATGAGCGCCTGGTTCTGAGAACGGTTACTAATGGGACATATAACCTGTTGTTAATTTATTTGAATCCCACCACTAGTCAGGGGTTAAGAGTAAAGAACTGAGGTAAAGAGGAGGCTGTCTGAGGAGGCTTTCTGACTGGCTGGTAAACCCTCAAGCACAGACTGTGAAGTCAAACTCATGGGCTTTCTGGCTTGGAGGAAGTGGTGCATCTAAACGGTGGTGTTCAGTAGTGGGGATTGTCAGTAAATGGTTCCTGAAGTGGGAACACTCAAACAGGGAATTGATGCTTGTTATGTACTTCAGGGTAGGTGCCCCCAATAAAGTGGGGAGAAGCAATTACATATGGGGAATATATGTATTAGCCACTCTCTTTGTCCCCACAAGTATTCTGAGAACAGAAAAATCATAGGAAATAAATAGTAAACACTCTGAATTTGATTTTTCTATCTCTGTATTATTCCAGGGACTGGCAGATGCAGGTAAAATTGAACAATATATTCTAATTTCACCATGAAGTCTTTAGAGACTGGCAAATAAATGCAAGCACTGTTAAGCTTCCTACAGTTTGCAGGTCTAGTCTTTCCAACACTTTATTTCCAATGACTTTTTAAAAAGCACTCCTGTACCTTTTTTATTTTCTGCCCTTGTTATCTTAAGAAATGTCACAGTATGTACAAATCTTTCCTATCCTGGGTAAACCAGGGCAATCACTCATTTTTGCAGTTCAGCTTCATGGTTTCCTCTCCGGTTCTTCTTTTGGTTCCATTTTTCATTTTCTGCATGACATTTTGACATAATTACATTTTTAAAATATGTCTAATTTTAACCTTTATTCTTCAAGGAGGAGCTCTTATGCTTCTTTTTTGTGACTTTTTTTTAATTTGGTGAAGAAATTTAGCCAACTGCCAGTGTTGCATATTATTGCTTATGTGCAGAAGAAAAGAGTCGTGAAATTTCTTTCCACTCTTCTTTCCCATATCACAATTTGTAGGAAAGGATGACAGATTTTGGATATTTCCAAAATATTTTTGAATATTTTTGTTTTTTGGAGGTTTCCTGTAAAGATCAGGAAAGGATCCAAAGGATAGTCTAATTTAGAGCAGGTTAAACTATTCATCTATTTGTCTTCCTCACATAGAAGGACCCTTAAACTGCCAACCTTCAAATAACCTTAAATGGCTTCTCACCAATTGACGATGAAGATTTACACTCTGCATTTTTATTTAACAATAATTAATATGACTTTATGGCCATTGAATGAAGGAAGCAACAGTACTCTATGCAGTGATTTTCAACCAAAGTGCCATGGCACACTGGTATGCCACAGATAGTCCTCTGTTGTGCCACAGGATTTTGGGAATTGACATTCATTAATGGGAAAATTGGGGGATTCGAACAATCTGGTGTGCCTTGTCAATGGTAAAAACAATTGATGGTGTGCCTTGATAATTTCACTGCCTTGTTAAGTGTGCCATGAGACGAAAAAAGGTTGAAAATCACCTTTCTATGGAAAGGTTGAAATTCACTGTAAGAACCATTTCACCTATTAAATAGGATCAGTTTGATTTCCTGTATTGAAGTACTAAAGGTTTATAAATTCTTTTGCAAGTCTTTTGTAACTTGTCTTCACATACCCTATATTTCTATGGCTCATTTTTAGAGCTGGGTAGTGTAATGATTAAGGAACAGCATTGCAAATCAAGGTTTCTCTGCTTTGAATCTCATCTCTGCCATGGACAGTAGTGGTCTGAAGCAAGCCACTCCTTCTTAGCATCAGCTGCTTGGGGGTAATAATATTCACTCATCTTATTTTTTTATAAAGATGGCATAAAAATAATACATTTGAAGTTCTTTGCACATTTAGGAAGAACTTCACAAGTATATATTTATTTATAAAAATAGAGTATGTTTGCAAAAGTGAAATAAGGAATAAGAGTCTTATGACTGGTCTAAAAAAGCATATCTGTGAAGAACATGAAAAAGTGAGTTAATCTCGAAATATTGGCAAGAGAACTATGAGCTTTTTTGGGTGGGGCGTGAAATAAGGTTTGAGTCAATAGATAGTACAGAAATCATGGTGTAAGAAAAAGAAGTTCAAGATTTTATATGTTACTGCACCATAAATGTGGACACATGGCAATGATGGCATAAATGAGTATGATATGCTGCCATTTTATTTTCATCCTACTCTAACATTGGTCTTTCAATTCAGTTGTAATTAACACCTCTTTACTGTTCACATTTGGCTTACAGTATGTCTCTTAATGTTATGTGTTGTTTGAAAATGGTAAAAATGCATGATTGTGCTATTTCTGTTCAAGTTGTTTCTGATTAATATCTTCACTGTCCAGTGTTCTTTCAATAAGGGTACCTACCACAATACCTGATTTGTTTTAAAGAAAGATAAATTTATACATTTGGCTGTGAATGCAAATGAATTGTGAAGCACAAGTTTTGAAGGGATAATTGAATTGAAGGGACAAAAATAATCTCATCAAGAAGCACAACATGCTACTCTATTTTGATGTAGGTCAGTCCCTGTGCTGCGTCCCGGCTGTTAATAAAAGCAGTAAAATAATGGGTGAGATTCACAGGTCTCACCTCTGACTCAAGGAATCCTGCCTCTGGAAAAATAGAATCCTTTTCATAGGAGAAAGTGAGTCTTTCAGTCTAACCCTCTGTGACATAAGTAGGACAATGCTAGTATGTATGTCCATATCACAAGGCTGTCCCTTTCTTTTTCATCTCAGGAATAACAGTCTATTACACACAAAGAGCTATTTTTATTCTATGCACTTTGGAACGCTGTGTGCATCTGAGTCTTTAGATCAGGGATCTCGGCCTGGGGGCCAGATGTGGCCCTTGGTGAGCTTGAATGTGGCCCTCAGCAAGACCAATCTATTTGGCCCTTGGGCAAACCTTGTAATCCACTTCAACACATTTTTCTATGTAAATTTATTCAAATTTGAAACATAAACTTGTTTTCCAACACCCAACACCATGTCAGAGAGATGATGTGGCACTCCTGCCAAAAGGTTTGGAGACACCTGCTCTAGATCATGGCACTTAGTTTTAGAAAGTTTTGGTTTGGTTAGATGATGTCTCTAATTCATGGTTAGGTAGCAGATCACAACTCCTTACATTTCCCACCTGTCACACTTGCCATATTTCCAAGATAACTGGGCTTTCACTAGACCATCACCTGTAGGACTGAACAGAATATTCCAAAGCAAATCAAGAAATTGATTGCTTGAGCTGGCCTTCTGTATATTGGCTTTCATGAGCAGCATAAGGCACATTGAAACATTGCAGCCCATGTATGGGTGGCCCTAGAAATATCCAATACCCTCATAGTGGGGATAGATGAAAAAGGTTGGCACAAAAAGTCATATCACTCCCTCACAATAAGTGATGGGCTTCAAAGAAATTAAGAACCGGTTCTCTGCCCATCTGGCAGCCACTTTTAAATGGCTATTTTTAAACTTTATATTGCCTATCTCTCGTTAACAACCGGTTCTATAGAGTAGGTGCGAACCTGCTGGAGCCCACCACTGCTCACAATGTATTAGTAAAGGGGGAGTATTATCTTTCTCAGTTAACAGTAAGTTCTGATTAAGTATGGCAGGCAAATTGTGTGTCTAAGGAGTCTATACACGGGAACTGGCCAGGGAGAGTTCTGAGTGCAGAAATGTATATGGCATGCATATGCAGGAGGCCATAAATGCAGACATGCACATAGGAATCCATGTCAATGAAGGCTGGAAGCATAAAGGTTATAACAGTGTTATCAAATGCACTCTTTTGCTTTGTTCAATATGCATAAATGGTGCCATGTACTTATTTATATGGCAGGAGTGCACTTGGAGGCTCAAATTTGGATTGACCTGCTTTCTGACACAGGTTACCCAACCACTGAGAATTAAGCCATGCCTTTCCTTGTAGCCCCATGCTGAACTCCCTTTTTGTCATGCCAGTTTGGCAAAATGTCAGTTGGCTGGCTGTACATATACATATAGAGCTGTACATTTACGTATACCTCCACAAGCAATAGGTCCTCTGAAAAAGATGAGAAAGTACCCCAAATTGGTTATGGTTAGAACTACGAAACAATTCAATTTGAGCTGCAAACTAGATTGCAAGAGCTAATGGCATTACAGGCTGAAACTGTACTGCAGATCCATGCCTGAAGTCTAGCTATTAAAGAAAAAAATGAATGCGCACAGCTTTTTGATGTGGTGGTTGACATGGGTTAAGCTGTTACTGTTAAGCCCCATGGCAATCACCACTTAAAGTTGCACTGTGGATACACTTTATTCTAGTGTTGATATGATGGTAGACTGTAAATATTTGGATTGCTGTGCAATTCTATGTGAATCTACTCAGATATAAGTTCTGTTTATTTCAATAGAACTTATTCCAACATGAGTGTGCAAGGGATGGAGGCTTTGTAAATGTTTCACTTTAGCTCCAATACCCTACAATCCAGAGTAACTATGGGAGCACGTAAGAGACATTACGTGCATCCGTAGTTACGGCACCACCTAGTGAAAACCTATGGGAAATTCATATTGCAATCCAGAGTAAATTGTTCTTACACCAGAGCAAAAACTCCCCATAGTTACTCTGGATTGCACCCTTAGAAAGACTTCAGCATCTGTAAAGCTTCTAACCCTACAATCCAGAGTAACATGGGAGCACATAAGAGACATTTACTTTGACCTAGTTACGGCACCACCTCGTGAAAACATATGGGAAATTCATATTGCAATCCAGAGTAAATTGTTCTTACGTCAAAGCAAGGACTCTCCATAGTTACTCTGGATTGTGCCCTTTAAGTGCCATTATCCCTTAACTGTTAATTCTGCAAAAATGCCCTTGCTGGCTGTCTGTGACCAGAAAAAATGGACACAGTTTCGTTCTTGTTCCCTGGTGTCTACTTGAAACATTTCCATGTCTCCAGTTAAAATTAAATCCCCTCTTAATCTCTAAGAACTCACTTCAAAGACAAAATGTATCCTTGTGCCTTCCCTTGGGGAGAAAAAGTCCTTAATTGCCAAAATTATGAAAGGGAATGTATGCAAGAAAGTGAAATAATGTCATATTTATCAACTTAGTGGTGCTGGAATTTAAGCATTTCCAAAAGTATCAATCTTTTTTTAAAAGGAAAAAAGGGATTCTGCAGTTTTGGTCACTGCCTTGGTATGGCGAATGGTACCCATTATTGAAAGGTGGTCTGTATTTGTACTAATACAGAGAATGCCAGTTTAGAAATGAGCCTGATTGCATGGTTCATTTTGTTCTCCTTTGTAGAGCCAGGCTGCGGCCCACTACAAAGGCACTAAACATGCCAAGAAGCTCAAAGCACTGGAAGCCATGAAAAATAAGCAGAAATCTGTAACTACCAAGGACAGCGCAAAGACTACCTTCACTTCCATCACTACCAATACCATCAATACCAGCTCTGACAAAACAGGTTAAGCGATAATCTCTGTTGTGGTTTCTTTCTTTTTTCCTTTTATTTGCCTTGTTTACCGCCATGTCCGTTTGGTTCTGTGCCTGCCACATTGATTCATGCTTGATCCATCCTTCTGTGTAATATCGATTTTCTTTCTTCTTTGCAGGACGCTTACGAGCGTCGGGTAATCATAACGAGTTGTGTAACTGATTTCTCTCATACACAAAAGATTCTTGTCATCATTTCAGGCACGAACGCGTGCATGTAAGATGAGTGATATCTATGGCAAGCAAATAAATTAAGGAGCATCTGTTCAGAAATGTGCTTTCTATATACAGGGTCTCTCTATGCTATATTGTAGCTACACCTCCAAAAAATATAAAGAAAAAAGAAAGAAAAATCCACACATACAGTGTACATATAGGAAAAATAGCACTAATTGAGACTAGAAGCATCTGAGAAAAGCATTGTCGAAACTTTAATGTTGAAAGCTTTAAGCACTGTGTTATTTTCTCAAATGGATATTGGATTATTTCAAGCTGGATAATAACTATGTAACACACGCATGCCACTTCTCCTAAACAGGTAAGTGTGATTGATGTCAATTATTCTACTTACCTCACCTGTTAGACTAGAAAAAAATCTTTAAAAAATTATAGATTGAGTATAGACTCTTGCTTGCTCCCCTTTTTCTTGTAATGAAAAGCATTGTGGGCACCCAATGAAGGTGATGGAATTTGAGTAACCTGGTATTTAAAATCAGAACCACTGTCCGAAGACTTCAAAGACAGACAGCAGCAGTGCCTGACATGAAAGAATTGATCTTGTCACTTTCAGAGGTGTGTTAGCAGTTTGCAAGATCATGAGATACATACCTGAGAGACCTGCTAAAAAAAAGAATTGCAGGGGAAATGAGTTAGGGGGTTGCTTCCTGCAGCTTCTATAGATGACAAACTGTTTGAGACAAAGGGATTTTTGACACTGTGGTTCAGTATGACTCAAACTTGTGGGACTCTGCTCTGCTTTTATAAATGACCATCTGCTCTTTTAAGTGCTGCCTAGTTTTAAGGGAATCACCATGTTTACACTGCAGTGAACTGTTTTGTTGCCAAAATGATTGTCTGGAGGGCTTTTCTGGTGTGACATTCTTTTTCTAGCTTATCACACAGTAATGTTGCTTCTCTAGTGCTTGTAACAATAAAGATTTCACTATTCATAGGAAGTCCTTACTTGTTAATTTACTTGTTCCTTTTTTAAAATCTTCCAGTGCTTTATATTTGTCAACTTTACAATCCTTTTGGGGAGAGAGAGAGAGAGAGATTGGCCTTTTGATCCAGCAAAGAGGCAGTATTTGAACCCAGATAACAGTAACTTTCCAAATCCAAGGTCCCACAAGCTGAATTGTGATGGCATCACATTTTTTCACAAACATTTTGTAGAGAAAACATGCAGATATTCTGGACAACTGAACTACATGCCCTTTATGCTCCTTCTCCCCCCTCCCCTCTCAATTTGATTCTATTTCCTCCTCAGTGTTGGCACTCTGGGTCACCTTGAGCATGGCTTTGTTTGCTGTATTGGAAAGAATATTGATTTTGCAATGGGTGATGTAGAATCTAGTCACTGATTAGCTGTTAAAGAGCTGCTAATCTGTTAAATTTTTGAAAGTAATAAGACACACTCCCCCCCCCCCCCCCATGATCTCCAGCATATGCAAATTCAAAAAATTATGGTCGGTTACTTCTTAATTGCAGATGTGAATAACAGTGAGGTCAATCCTAACCATGTCTATTCAAAAGTATGTCCTATTGTGTTCAATATTACTTACTCCAAGGAAAGTGTGGTTAGGATTGCAGCCATGGTGAATTCAGACAGCAGTTCATACAGAAGTCAGAATGGATATATAATAAAGCCTCCATTAGAAAATAATTGCTGCCTAAATTTCCATCATGAGTATAAGTTTATATATATTTATGTGTACCCCATCCCAAGTAAGAAGATAAAGAGCATATGAGGTATAAGGGCCAAACTTAACACATTAAAAGCGGAATCATATTCCTTGAAAGCCCATATAACCCTGCATACACATGCTGCATACTTTTTTTGGGGGGGGAGAAGACTTTCAGATGGTCCCAAAGTGGTAAATACAGGTCCAACCTTGATATACATGGATTTTTTTTATACATGGATTTGACTCTATATGAATAGCCACTGCAAATCACAGTGTAAAAAACTGCTTTTCCTACTGTGGTAGAGAGACAGTCATGCAAGCAATCATTCCATTTTTCAGTCCCAGAATCAAACCCCTGCAGAAACTGAGGCACTATTTTATTCAGTTAAGTGCAACAGAGGAGCAAGAAACCTGGAAGTGGGTCTTTAAACCTATTTTTCCATTATACACTGATTTTTATTTATATACTGATTTTTTTTATTCACAGGAGGTTCGGAACTAGTGGATAATGAGGGACACATGTATTTTTTTCATATTTAGCTGTTTGAAGGCATCTAGTGAAGCCCTCAGATCTATGCCAGCTACCATATACACTTGAGTATAAATCGAGGTTTTGGGCAAAAAAAAATGCTCCCAAAAAGCCCCCTCGGCTTATACTCGCGTCAGGCAAAATTCTAAAAAAAGAACTCAACTCTTCTGGAGCCTCTCTTGGTGCAAAGTTGTGCAAAGTTTCAAGAAAGCCTTTAAAAAGGCTTTAAAAGTGTAAGAAAGCATTTAGAGCTTTGTCCCTCTCCCTCCTGCTCCCTCCCTCAGTGCCTGGTTCCCTGACAGAGATGAGCAGGGTGGGCAAGCAGGGGGCAGGCTCTCTGTGAGAGGAGTGTTAACCCTTTCTGTTCAGGTTTCTCTGGCCACAACCATTTTTTTTGCAGCCCTGCCTGCACCCGCTAGGGAAACCTCTCCCCCAATGCTAAGCATGTCTCCTCAGAAGTAAGTCCCACTGGAGTCGATAGGACTTACTTCCAGGAAAGTTTGGATTGCAGCCTTAGAGCCCCCTCCTAGGCATGTCTCCTCAGAAGTAAGTCCCATTAGAGCCAATGGGGCTTACTCCCAGGAAAGTGTGCATAGAATTGCAGCCTCACAGCTTGGTCCTAGGCAGGTCTACTCAGAAGTAAGTCCCCTTAGAGTAATAGGGCTTTCTCCCCATCACTGACTCCATACCTTGCACTTTAGTCTGGTTTGAGATCAGAGCTTGTATGAGAGTTAACTATGAGAGCTCAACCCTAGGCATGTCTACTCAGAAATAAGTCCCCTTAGAGCAATGGGGCTTACTCCCAGGAAAGTGTAAAAGAATTGTATCCTTGTATCAATCCTAGGCATATCTACTTAGAAGTTAATACTAGTGTAGTCAATGGGCTTACTCTTGGGAAAGTGTAGACAGGACAGCAGCCTCAGAGCCAACCCAGAGACTGCCGCATTTACATGCGGCTTATACATGGGTCAATAAGTTTTCCCAGTTTTTGTGGTGAAATTAGATGCCTCAGCTTATACACGGGTCGGCTTATACACAAGTATATACATTATTTTGCTAACAAACTTCCAAGGAGACTCAGGCAGCATTTCAGGGCAGAAAAATAAATAGGATCTCAGCATATGCTGTTGCTGATCTTTGCCCCAAGTTGCTGCTATATACAGGGCCCCCAGGTGTTTGTAATGATGAACTCAAATTACAAAGCGCAGGTGTGGCTTTTGTTCTGGGTTTTCCAGCAGTGGATTGTGAGATACACCATCATAAGCTCCCCATAAGATTGGACTGTAATAGCACAATACTTTGCATGTTTAATTAAAAGTTTGGTTGCATTATGTTCAGTGAGGCTTAATGCCAGGTAAGTGTGCAGGGAATTACAACCTAAAAGAAGCAGCTACCTAGTACTGTTTGTTTTTTTGTTATAAGTTCAGCCATGGAGGAGAGCGGTAAACCTCTCCTTAGTTCAATGGGAGGGAGCCTTTGCCATGAAAATTTTCTTTCCAGGGTTCATAGAGGTTGTGGAGAACCCTGATCTGAATTGGGAGCAAATACTGTAATTGCCAGTTATTCCTCATCATGCCACAATTTGGATTCAGACTGTAACCCTCCAACATCCTTTCAAAAGGATGGAAACACTAAGCATCTGTATCTCATAATATATAGTTAGATCCTGTGTTTTGTTGCATTATGTATATATTTATTTGAGCATTTATTACTTTCCTATTTTCAAGATCTCAAGGCAACTTTATTTCTTTAACTTTCAGTATTCTGTTTAATTTCATCAAGTCACTAAGTCGATCACTTGTTTGGGGAAAAATGTTTATAAGACCTACTATTAGGGGTTTCTATGGCAGTGTCTGTGTGTACTTACTATATAAAATCTAATGCTCATCTTTCAAGCCAAATTTAGTCTTCAGAATCAGGATGCACAGTAGATGTGATGGTTAATTAGATTTGAGTAAATGTGGTGTTTTGATTATGAATAGAGGGTGCACATTAGATTCGATGGCGCATTAGAGTCAAGTAAATACTGTACTAATGTATTAGAATCATCTTCTTGATTGTTTTCATTTGATATGATTTTATTGTCTACTACTTTGTGCAGCCAGATAGAAAAAATGCTGTATCCTTTTAAAAAGTTAAAGGAGGGATGTAAGCACTTGCTTAATATCTCAGTGAAAGTTAGCCAGTTGTGCAGCTAGGCTAATGCCACACTTTCTCATTCCGTCCAGCACTCTCTCGTAAATCTTATGTCTAACCTCAGTGCTCTGCAATCACACATGACAGCTGCACCAAATAACCAGTTTTTGTTTTCTTTTGTCAATGAACTCCTTGAGCAAAAGCCTGCAAATCTTTCCCTGTTTCTTGCAAGCATTGGGTAAATCTCCTTTTGCTTACATGTAAAGTGCTGTAGTTTTTTGGCTCAAATAAAACCTAAGTGTCATTCTCGAGGATTTGCAAATTCCTGACTGTGAGGTATTCTGGTTCCAAAATTACTTCACATGGCGGAAGCTTTTGAATGGTTGACAAATGACAACAATCAACCATTTCTACTGCAAGTAGACACAGATCGTAAATCAAATCTTGGAGCTAAGAGGCCAAATTCTATGGTTGGTGCAGGTCTCTTTATTTCAGATAATTATAGCCCTTTGCAACAATAGAAAACACAATGATTTTCTTTGTTATTTTGTTGGTCCATCTTTGTATGTGCCAAAAATTTGTCATACATTTGGACTTCAACAGGCCCTGTTGGGAGTAAGAAATAGCTCAGTGGAAAAGTCATAGGCTCTGACAGTTATCTAGCCCAGGGTTATGAGCTCGTAATGCTGCTTTTGAGTTTTATATGTCAAATTTCTAAAACTGGATGTAACTGCAGTATATGTAGCAGCTTTTATCAGAAAGGAAAATGTATTTGAGGAATGCTTGGAAAATACATTATATCTCTTCCCCTCACACGCATACATACACATACACACCTCCCCAATAGTATATAAATATAATCTGGAAATACACTCTCGCTCATAACAGCTGTACCATGACAAATTATCTTCTGACAAGGAATGTGTTGATATGCCCGTTATCATGCCTGGGGGTGCTGGTGGGAAAAATATGAAATACAGTAACGGATGAAGCTGAAGCGATAGGTTAGATTGGAAACATTCATGAGAACTGTGGTATAGTGTGATGCATTGGGATAGTGGTTTAAAATAAATTCAGATTCAGACCAGGGAAAAGCTTCTGTTCCAAAAGTATCTCTTTTAAAACAAAACAACAACAATCAAAAGTTATTTCCCACATTCTCACTCCACAGTTCTCCCCCCAAACCTATATTTGGCGACCAGTAGCTAACAGATGGTGGGCAGGTTGAAATGGCACAGAGTACCAATTTGGCAGGCCCATTCCTTCAATGGAGTTCAGGTGACAACAGCTCTAGCAGCAGCTGTTGCTACAAAGCACTTGACTGAGGAGGAGTTACAGAGAAAAGCACCACTGAGAGAAGTGGACTAAAAGGGAAGCGTTCAAACAATATGTAGGGCAATGCTAATATTGGCTCTTAGCAACCATATGTGGCTCTTATGCACTTGACACTCAGAATTTAACCCTCCATTTCCTAAGATGCACTTCTGTGGAAAAGCTAAGTGTTTGCTGTTTCTGTTTGTTTTCAGTCTTTTTGATACACACAAAAGGAGTCATCAGGAACATAATTAAAATTGCAGCTTTAAAAAATGAGAAATTCTCTGCACCAAAGCTAAATATCCTGGCTCAGAGGAGCAAAATGAGAATATGGTGTGGCCTGGCTCTGATGAATTATATTGAAATGGCTCCAACAGATGAATTTAAGGTACACTGGCTGGCATCAGTCCTTTGTGATTTCAAATGGGTCTTTCTCAGCCCAGCCGGAGATACCAGGGTTTGAACTGGAGCTTTCCACATGCAAAGCAGGTACTTGGTACAGATCATAGTTATGGATTTGGCCTTATTTTAAAAACAGGTGGGGACACCTTTTCTTGCCCATTTAAATGAATGTCAGGATGTACTGATGAATCTGGTGGTGGTGGCATATTTTTGTGAGTTTGCCCAATGATGCAGACTTTTCAGCGTCCATAGTTTGAAGTTCTAAAACAATGGTTAGATTTCAGGTCACAGATGAAGTTGAGAGTGAAGAACAACTCACTCGTAACCTCTCAAGAGTAGCCCTATTGCACATTTGTCCCCTTTTCCAGAGGGAAAACCAGTCAGCTGCAGAGACTGTCTGCACTGTGCTGGGATCCTTTGGTAGCCCTTCTGGCATAGGATTGGACTGTAAGTCCTTGGAAATCACTTGTTTTTAAGTAAGTTCAGGATATCCAAACGCTTGTGCATTTTTTCCCCATTTAACATAACTTCAGTTATCCTTGCTCTTTCTTTCTTTTCTTTCTTTCTTTTCTTTCTTTCTTTTCTTTCTTTCTTTCTTTCTCTTAATTTGTTTGACATATCTGATGTAGACATAAATTTAATTCTCCTACTATTTAATACAACTCTTTCAAAATATTAAGTGTGCCTGATTGTGTTTGATGCTCAACCTTGTGAAATTCTCCCTGGTTTGTCAAATGTAATAGTAATAAGAAAAGAAAACAATTATTCCCCCAGGTGGAGGATGGCAGTCAGAAGATCTTTTCCTAGTTATTGGTAGCTGTGACAATGATCCAAAGTCATCCTCAAAATTTTGACTCATCCTCATCCCCACCTCAGTAGTTACCTTATGCCCTTTCCTACCACCCATATTTACTCAAATCTAATGCCCTGTCAGACCTAATGCCCACCATATATTTATAATCAAAATACTTATAATCAGAATATCAAAATACCACATTTACTCAAATCTAATTAACCATCAAATCTAATGCACACCCTCATTTTGGAGACTAAATTTGGCTGAAAAGGGTGAGTGTTCGATTTGGGTAAATACAGTATTTCCTTATGCCCTTCCCTAACCCTGGAAACTAAGGTTCAAATCTTAGCCAAGCATTGTTTGGCACATGGATGGAGTATTAAGCAGGGTGCACTTTTTGAATGAGTGTTTGCATTAGGGATAATGTATACTCTAAAACAATGATTGTTCCAGAAAGTTCCACAAGGTTCCAGACAGTTCTAGAAGATTTTTACAGTTCTTTATTGCATCTTTATAGCATTTGTAAATGACAAATAACGCATCTAAAAGTATTTTGATTTTTTCCTTCATACACGTATATGGTAAAATGAAAAAACTTTTTCAAAAACTAACAGAGTCATTCTAAGCATGTCTACTCAGAGTATGTTTTATAGCATTCAGTTGGGCCCACTTCCAGGAAACTGTGCTTAGGATAGCAGCCTAAATCAAATTATTGCCTTTTGCATTATTTTTGAACTAAAGTTCATTGATTTATGACACAGAAACATGGGATTTCATACATCACCAAAAAAGTCATAGCTCTAGTGTGCATGTGTATGTGCATGTGTATGTGCATGTTTGTATAAAAATTAAAAATTAAATTACTGTTTGATAAGAAATTACTATATAAACTATTTTGTGACTGGTTCTACTAGTGCAATTTCTAACATGTTCCTCCACTGCAAAGTATCATTTTGTTCTCAAATTCCCAAAAAGTGCTAGGGAAAGCACCCAGCAGGCTCCACAAATCTAATGTTTAACCACTAGACCTCTTTTCCACATACAGGCATCTCCCACTTTTTGATGATTCATAGAATCATAGAATCATAGAGTTGGAAGGGACCTAGTAGGTCATCTAGTCCAACCCCCTGCCTGCAGCAGGAATTCCCCCTAGAGCATCTCCAACAGGTGCTCATCGAGCCTCTGCTTAAAGATCCCCAGTGAGGGAGAGTCCACCACTTCCCTTGGCAATCTGTTCCACTGCCGAACCGCCTGATGTTGATTTGCATGTGATATGTTGATCAAAAAGTTTTTGGCATTTTCTCATGCCTTTTTTCAGTAAATAACCATTATTCAAATACATAAGATATTCATTGCCCACACAAGTCTCTGTTCATTTTACTGTAATTTGTTAAGTATTTTGTCTATGTGTTAATAAATACGTGTTGTTTAGGCTGCAATCCTAAACACATTTTCCTTGGAGTAAGTTTCATTGAACACAATGGG
Organism: Cryptoblepharus egeriae; assembly: GCA_030015325.1. Taxonomy (NCBI): domain Eukaryota; kingdom Metazoa; phylum Chordata; class Lepidosauria; order Squamata; family Scincidae; genus Cryptoblepharus; species Cryptoblepharus egeriae. Next base: position 36,659,872 of record JAREYC010000004.1, on the reverse strand, counting down.
GCTTCTGAGTTGACATGGTAAAGATTTTGCTCTTTGGCTTTTATAAGTTATATATATATGTCTTCTTGAGTGGTCATTTTGCATTTGCAAGCTGAAAAGACTGGGTTCCAGTTTTCAATGGTTTTTCAATGGTTAGGATGATGCTCTGGTTCCTTTTCCGTCCAATAAGTGGGGAATGTCTACATGCAGGATAAAGCACCCAGCATTGACAAAGTGGACTTTGGCCAAAGGAGGTTCAGGCATATATAAGCTAGTCCTTGTTAAAATTCTACAAGACCTTGTTGGTTTTACCGCCACAAAGGGGAGCACCCTTCTGGATAAAAAGAAAATGACCCTTGCTGTTTCTTAGGATTTTTCAGGATTACAGAAGACAACGAATTCCTGCCTGCTAGATTAAAATTCTTTTTCTGTTTATCTGGTCCCTATATGTAGGGATCAGGGAAGAGAAATCATTCCTAAAAATGTAGCCTATTAATGAAAAAGAATGTATCTTGTTATGTTTTGTTGCTGGTTGTTGTTTTGAATTTTAGAATGTGATTTCTCTTATTTTTTTCTGATTTGTTGTGGCCATTTTGCCCAGTCAATCAAAAATTAGCAAATGGAATTAGCAGCTTTGCTCAGAACAAAGTTATTGGTAGCTTTCAGATCACTGAAATACAATCAGAGTGAAACACACACATGTATTTCTTGTACTAATTAGGCAACAGAAACCTTTTGTGGGATGGGAGTCTAATTGTCATGCTGTGAGAACGAAGCTGGTGCACTTTGCAGCACCGGCTCACTTTACCCTTCTGCAGACTGCTGCAGAGCCTGGGCAAAATGCATTGCAGCCATTGGCTGCTGAAGGTCCTGGGGGTGGAGCCCGGCTGTTACTGGGCTTGTTCTGCCTGGGAAAGATCAGTCAGGCTCCAGCAAGCATCGGGGAGGGAGCTTCTTCATTTTCCTCCCTGCCACTTGCCTTTTAGTGCTTAGAATATCAGCCTGACGTGAACCCCCCTCCCTCCGGTTTAGAGCAGGCGGAGGGGGTTGCTGGGGATGCTTTTCACCCTTGAGGTTGAGACTGGGGGTGCTTGGGGGGAACAGAACTTTCCCCCTCCCTTGCTGTTTTGGGAATTCTATGGAGGTGCGGGCTGCATTTGCCTTCGGGGCTGGAGGTCACTCCCCCCTCCAATTGCTGGAGAGTAGGTCTTTGACTGGCCCTCCCCCCCCATGTATTGGGGTGAGGGGTGGCCTATGGGCCAGCTAGATATAGATATAGATTTACACATTAGGGGAACTTGTTTTTAGGCAGTGGTTACAGGTTAGAATTGAAATTTTGTGCAGCCCCCTCCACTTCTGCATCGGTTGGGACATCTGCCTGCTGTGTGGTATCCTTTGGTGAAAACAAGAGTACACACAGGGTGTGGGGTGGATTGCCCAGTGGGTGGCTTTACATTGTGTGGGTGCAAGGGCCTGGAAATATGGAGAAAGAGGCCTCGGTGTCCCCCTCCTCCATGGTCAGCGTAGAGGTCAGGGTTAGTTACTGACTCGGAGGATGTTGAAGATGGGGCCTGGTTCTTGTTTAATTGTATGGCAACCAGGTATTTTGACTACTTTTGGGCTTCTGGGCTTAGCCCTACCCCTAACTCTTTGGGTCTTAGGCTGTAGGTTCGGTGTCATCCCAAGCTTTGTTGTTGGTGTGAGGACCTTTGGTCACTGTTATTGGTTCTTGCTGCTTTATGCAGCCTATACATTTGCTGTAGCCTATACATTTCTGCAGCCTATTCATTTTCCAACTTCATCCTTGCTGTGGGTGCATCAGCTAGCTACATCTCAAGTTCCCTGATTGCCTTAACATTTAGTAGGCTCTATGCATCAGGGACAAATCATAGGCTTTAATGTAATACTAGTTTACTGGGATGGTGTTTTGGGGTTAAATACGGTTCCCATCTGTAGTATGGACAGCATGGGTGGCTATGGCACATAGAAGGGCCTACCCTTCTGGGGTTCTGTATGCACATGCCAGCTTGCTATTACATGTTGATAGTTATGCATGTTCCATGCATTTGGGGACGAAGAGGTGGCTATTATCCTGGTGGATCTGGCCTCTTTATGGGCAGTAGGCCCCAGGGTGGACTTGCTGCTTTTAGTGCCTGGTTAGCAGGCAACTTTCTACTTAGGCACGCTCACTTCCACTTTCACACGTCACCTATTAGTGGTGTATAACCAAGGGATCTGCGGTTCATGTCCACGGCTGGGGGGCTCAGACTGCAAGTGGCTCTGCTATGGGTGGACCCTGTTGATAGACAACTTGTATAATTACGCAGATTCACAACCACTTTTATCCCGTATAGTCTTATGAGTGGCAATCAGCTCAATTGTGGCTGTGCTACTTCGGGCTATTACTTAATTGTATTCACTGATTATGTACTGAGCAATTTAACTAATTATATATATTCACTACTACTTGCACATTATATGATTGTTGCTTTGCTACTCATTTCTTTTACTTTTATACCCACAGAGGGTGTGGCTCTTGCACAGTGAGGCCTAGCTTCATGTTGCGCAATAAGCTCCTGGCTGGCTCAGTTATTTTAGGGGTATGGTTTGCAGGCAACTTTTCTGCTTAGGCATGCTTATATCTTCTGGTATGGCACATAACTGGGGTTTTCGCCTGCGGCTACAGCATTACACCTAATGTGGGCTCTGGTGCTTTACGTGCTGGTTTAAAGGGCTCTTTGCAGCTGTATATACATCTGGTAGCGGCGCTAACTTGATTAGTGGGTGCATTAATTATGTCCCACATCTATATCACTTGAAGGGGAGCTTATCTTAAGGAGTTTTAAACTCTATGCTGGCCTGATCCTTTTGTGACAGGTTAGCAAATACTTTCCTCTGATATTCATTCATATTTGTAGTGGAGAAATGAGTGGCTATCTACTCAGTATGGATTAACTGAAGGACGGGCACTAGGATTTGGGGTTGATGTACTTGCTCGGGTAAGACAGGATTTATACTCCTGTGTATCAAGCTCGGTGGGGGCTCTGCCACCTTAGATGCCTTTCTCAGGCATCTTTGGTTATGTATCTTCATCTTAATGAGTGTAAGAAATGTAGTTATGGCCTGCTGAGGAGTTTAGCTTCCAGAGAACTAAGCACTCAATTATAGTTCGGCTGCCGTTGCTGCCTTTATCAAGCGATTTCGGTCCTTTTCTAAGCACATCAGCAATTAGTGGGTGCATGGTTTTCTCCACAACAGAGGTTAGGGAACAGTTAGCTCATGGTGGTCCCGCTCCCTTCGGTGTCTGGCTATCATGGCGATTATGGCCCCTTGTAATTTGCATTAACATCAGTATTTGTTATCACCATGGTGGGAGTTTCGGACGGCATACTGAGGATAAGGCTCATCGGTGGCTTTGCTACCTTACCTGCTTTTGCAGGCAAGTATAGGATGGGTGGTTTTCAGCTGTTTGGAATGTCATCGACTTCTGGCCGCTATGTGAGACTTTTAAGGTGACGTCTTTGTGGCCTTTCACCCAGGGGAAATCTGAGGGGCATCCCATAGGGGAAACAAGGTAGGTAGTGGTCTGCTGTGCCATTAGGTGCACCCAGTGCGATGGGCATGTCAGTCATTCTTATTTTAGGATGGGACGCAAGGTAGTCTGATACCTCTTACTGGGTTAGGAGGACAAGATGTTTGAGTTTTAGCCCCAGTTTGTTTTACCTATGGGGTAATTTTTGTTCCAAGGCCTCTGGGCATAGCTGGAGGTATCGACAGCAGTTGGCTTTATCGTTAATTTTCTTGGGGGGGGGGGGGCCTCTTATCATAGATGGATAACTGTCGGGCCAGCAGTTCGCTTTAAAAGCCTGTGTATTGCCAGGGATGGCTTCCCCATCATTTTAAGGGACTGTTGTCCCAGTTGACAGTAGATGGTGCTGGCAGTCGACTTTCCTTGTGGCCCTTTCCCATAAGGATTGGCCTAGGTGGGTGCATTCCCAGGGGACTCCTTGGTAATGTGCTTGGCGCAGTTAGACCAATTGAAGTCCTGTTGCTGGGACTGTTGGGGCATCCCTTTACTGTAGCAATTGTAGGGTTCTCCCCTTACTGTTTACCTATTTGGGGGTTGCCTTCAAGGCCGCCCTGCACAGCTTAGGCTACCCTACAGCTGTTATGGTTTGCATTCACTTTGTGTTGGGGGCAGCAGCTTTGGGCAAGTTTAATGGGTATGCCCGCAGATGCCATTTGTAAGATTGGTTAAAGGCGGTCAGATGCCGCTTGTTGGAAAGTGTTAGCTTCCTTGGATTTATACCTTCATGGTTTTTTGTACCTTATGGGTTTAGGGGGTCTAGGCTGCCTGTTATTTGTCAGGCATGTTATCCCAGATAGATGAAGGTACTGCTAGCAGTTGGCTTTGCCTATTTATAGGGCCTGTTGTCCCAGATAGACGTTTGCCAGTGCCTGTTATCATTGCCTGCCTGTGGCTTTGCCTTTGGGCCTTCCCAACCATGTTGGCCTATATTTGGGCGTGTGCCCAAGTTTCCCGTGGCCTGTTATCCCAATGAGATTGGCATTGCCTGCATTCTGTGGCCTGTTATCCCAGAGAGATTGGCATTGCCAGCGCGAGGCTTTGCTCCTGGGCTGTTCCCACATGGGTCAGCCTATATTTGGGCACGTGCCCAAGTTCCAGGGCCTGTTGTCTCAGAGAGATTGGTATTGCCTGCATGAGGCTTTGCCACTGGGCTGTTCCCACACGGGTTGGCCTATGTTTGGGCACGTGCCCAAGTTTGTTTGTTGCGTTTGGCATGCCTTGCTGGCGTCAGCTTGGCTTCTTGGTATGGGCACATGCCCAGCCTGTGGTATTAAGCAGCCGGGCTGGCGCCGGCACGGGTCTGCTGGTGTTTCACCCTACATAGGGTTGCAACTGGTTGGGCATAGCCCGTATGTGTTAAGCCTTTGGGCCGCGTTCAGAATAGGGGCTCGGGTGGGCGCCCCCGGCCCATTGACTGAACGTTAGTGCTTGGTCTAGTATGGTGTTGAGGTTTTGGCCTGGAGTGCTGTTTGTTGCATTCTAATATGGCTATGTTTTTGCTTTCCCTCGTAGGAGGAACCCGGACTCAGATCCTGCTCATCGGCCACTCCATCCTCTTCTGGGCCAAGAAGAGGGCCGAATGCAGTGGGTTTGGCACCCAGCTTGGGCTGGGATCTCGGGCCTCCATCTCCCGGGTGGCTGACAGGGGGATGTGTTGGGGGCAGTTTCTGCCAGCCTTTTTTGAGTTCCTGGGAAGGAACCCACCTCCGCAAGTATTTCTGGTGCATCTGGGGGAGAATGGTCTCGCTCAGAGGACTTCAGTGTCCTTGAGAGTGTAGATCAAGGAGGAACTCTCCTTTGTGAGAGCCTGGTGCCCAGGAGTATGCATCGTCTGGTCTCAGATGCAGCCCAGGCATTCGTGGTTGGGTGCTAAAAGCGTCCAGAGGGTTGACGTGTCACATAAGTAACTTAACGCTTCTGTGGCTTGTTCCTCCTTAGTATGGGTGGTGCAGTTATTCTGCACCCCTGAATTGGGTGGAGGCATTCTGAGTTATACAGAGCCGATGGAGTTCGTTTGTCTCCTATGGCTACTGATGTTTTCTTAGTTACCTTACAGCAGGGACTGCTCCAGTTTTTTGTGGTGGGGCGGTTGAGCCAAGCACTAGGCTGACTCACCGTGTGACAGGAGTCATGTGGATATACGCAGGATAGGCCATTGCTGTGCAGCCTTAGGTAGCAAGGGTCTGGGGGTGCAGATGCCTCTCTGTGATGCTCGTCCGGCTCCAGGGGTGAGGTTGACAAGCCCCCTTTCCTGGATGGGAAACCTAGGCGCAGATGGGCCAGAATAGCTGGCGGCTGCGCGTCCGGCTACCTTGACCTTCAGGTTGGCAAAGACAGGCATCCTTGAACTCTGTTCAAGGAATGCCCTGAGCCAGGCTGGGAACACCCTTAACCAACATCTGCATGGGGATCTATGCGGAGAGCCGCATCCCCTTAGACCGCACGGCTATTGTTTGAGCAGTCCCTGTTTATTTTAATGTTTATTTTAATGTTAAATAGTTAATAAAAATGGCCCTCAATCCAGCACTTTTGTATGGCTCTTTATTTGCGTCTGTCTGGGGTAATGAAATAGTCATTATCATTGGGTGAAATCCTATCCTTCCTTCCAGTGCTGATACAACTCTGCCAACAGGGTGCATCCTGTGGTGGTGACATGATGGTTGGCAGTTATGGAGGCTTCATGTAAGGGAATGATTGTTGCAGACTCATGAGCAGGTGGGATTGATAGTGCTGGTACTGGCTGAATCCTGACTCGTTTCCTTGGCCTGCTCCACCACATGGATCAAGAGCTGTAGCTGTTGTAGCCCTCCCGTGGGGAAAGGAATAAGACTCCTTTCCCTTCAGCAGAGCAGTGGAAGACCCAATACTTGCGCTGGATATGTGGGCAAAGACAGCCTGCCTGTTCCTATGCAAGATAGGATTATGCTATCATTCTCTGCATGTTTGCAAAGTCTGATACACTGGTTTATGGGCTCACTAGTGGGCACATTAATGTGGGTACATCTGTTCTCTCTGTTGAAGTAAATGAGGAAGCATTTGGAAGTGAAAGTTCAGTATGCGTTGGATTGGGGTCCAATGAATAGTGCTGAATAGATGGAAAACAATAACTCACCAAGTGTTACAATTAATACACTTCGCTCTCACATGTAAACTTAAATAGGAAATTAAAAAAAAATCATTTGCTTGAAACAAGATTCATTTCCTCAGGTCTTATGACAACTTTAATTCATTCATTTAATTCATCTCTCTCTCTCTCTCTCTCTCTCTCTCTCTCTCTCTCTCTCTCTCTCATTTCATTTCATTAGGCTAAGATTTAGATGAAGCAGTTGAAAAGTATTTATTTTCCATTTTCCCAAGAGTCTGCATTTACAGTACAAAATTTGTTGGCTTGTTGCTTGCTTGCCTACTGCCAGTCTTTATTTGATTTTTTGTCCCATCCATCAGTTTTCTAGCATGGAACATGTTGGTGATTTTCCAATGCCTTTCTTCATCGGAACAAATGATGTTTTATAAGACAGATCTAACAATTGCTACATCTTGTACAATAATAGTAAACTTTTGCCACAAAGCTTCAAATCCCATGTTGTTATAGTTTTTTATTACATCTTCCAAGTTATCTCATTGCTGCATGCACTAAGCCACTCTCCCTTGGAATGAGTTTTTCAGTTCATTCACCTTGCCATGGGAGTCCTGAGACATCTGTTGTGCAGTTCTAATCCTTGGTACCAGCAAGCATTTCCAATTTGTGATCCAAATGTGTCTATTTTCTACTCTGCTGGTTTAATAGCTCTAAGAAAAATTCAAGCAGCTGGAGTAAATCTAACTGAAACAACCCACTGGTGGTTATTTCTTTAACCAACACCTCCTCCTCCGTGCTGTAGCCAAGATGGTTTTGTGGTTAGGGAGTTGGACTAGTTCAAAACAACCCTTGGCCATGAAGTTTCCTAGGTGACCTTGGAGCAGTCACTTACCTCTAGCCTCACCTACCTCATAGGGTTGTTGTGAGGGAGCAGGAGGAGAGCAACTAAGGGCGCAATCCAGAGTAACTACGGGAAGTCCTTGCTCCGGTGTAAGAATAATTTGCTCTGGATTGCAATATGAATTTCCCATAGGTTTTCACTAGGTGGTGCAGTAACTACGGGTGCACGTAATATCTCTTACGTGCTCCTGTAGTTACTCTGGATTGCAGGGTAAAGCTTTGTAAGCTGCCTTGGGCATTTTCTTTGCATCAGTAGGAGTGTGTGTGGATGGGCAGTATAGTATGGTATGGTGGTCAGAATAAGGCTGGGAAGATGTCTTTAAATCTCTGTCCATGATCCTTGTTACATGAACTGATGTAATGTTAACACGTAAGAGGATCTTCAGTGGATAAGAGTACAATCCTATGCACAAAGACTTAGCAGTAAGCCCCATTCAGTTCAATGGGATTTAGTCCTGTGTAAACATATTGTAGATTAATAGATTTTAGGAAACTGAGGATGCAGTCGTAACCTCCAATTAGGCCAGTATAAATTCTGACCTGAGGTTGTTGCAAAAGTGCTGTAAAACACTTCTGGGCCATTCCTGGAGAATTAGGCCAGTGCACAAATATGTGCTTTCCTCCCCATACCACTGTGAGAATGGGGAGTAAGTTGTGCCAGCCTAAATTAGTTAGAAATGGGCTACAAATCTGGACTTGTTCAGTTTGCTTTTACCCTGAATAATAATTTGTACCTACCTTTCAGGATTGTTGTAGAATACATTAAGGCTGGAATCCTAAAGACACTTTCCTGAGAGTAAGACCCATTGAATACAATGGGGCTTACTTTTGAGTAGACATGGTTAGGATTGAGATAATATATTTGAGGCACTTTGTATACTCAGAAAGCAGTTTATAAATTCTATTATCATTCATTTCTTCCTATAATGTGCAAAGCAAAACGTCATAGTGGTTTTCCATGATATTATTGATGATCTTTTTATTTATAAATATTTGGGAATAATTTCTACATGTCTTCAGCCTCCCATACTTGCTGAAGGATGAAAACAAAACAGAAAAGGCCAACCTTCTTGTTTGAGTAACTCCAATTATCATAGATTCCGCTTGCGTTAATATTGTACAAGTGTGTTGTAAAGCATTTGTCATAGCTAATGCATTCCTGTCAAATCAAGTAATATTAAAAGAGAGCTTTTTATAATGAATATTAATATGAGAGACGGCCTAAGTGAAGTAAATTATAGAGGCATGTGAATGTAGTGTTAGCTGCTAAAGCAAAGGAGTCTTTCAGTGTAAATTTATTTGTTCCTAAGATACTAATAATAAAAATTAGGTCACTCAACATTCAAACAAAAGTTGGAGAACTCTGATAGGAGTTTTCAAGTTGCTTTCCAGTACGTGGCTGTAAATTAAAAGTCTTATTCACAAAAATTAGTTCACAGTGCTGATTACTCAGGTAATCAGTAGTGTAATTATTTTTCAGAAGTCTGAAATTGTTTCTTGCACATCTACAAAGCAGGCATCTTCAGGGATTTCAGGCCAACTAACACAATGCTAACAGGAATTTTTGAAACACATTGGATGCAAGTTTTGAATTTGATTTTAACAAAGATTTGAACAACCCTTTTTCTGAACAACCCTATTTCTATTTCTGTTCCTTTAAAATTGACAGGTTGGGAATAAGTTAGGCTCTCAAGGAAAAGGGTTGTGACTTAACAGTGGAGTACTTGATTTGCATGCAAACAGTCCTAGGCTCCATCACTGTCATCTCCTACCAGGAAAACTCCTATCTAAAATTCCAGACAGCCACTGAAAATCTGGGTTGACAAAACTGTCCTGGAGGGGTCAATAGTGTGATTCATGATAAAGCAGCTTCTTCTGAGCCCAAACTATGGCACATAAGACTTGTACTGTTGAAGGGAAATGAGCAGTGTGAAGTGATATGGGTGACTGTGAAAGAGACTATGGGACAGAAAGAAAAACCTTTTGGGCTGCCCTGCTGGAGGAACTAGTGCAGGAAGTAGATGATAAGATTAGGATAGAGATATCTGAAATGTTATACAGTATGTGAAAAACATAAATATTGGGGTAAATATATTTGCACTTAGAAGTGCTGCAGGCATCTAACTACAGTGGCACAAACTGCTAGCTCCATTGCTATGGCTAAATCAAAAATCTGCTCCTGACTCTCAGCACAATCCTATGCATGTCTACTCAGAACTAAGTTCCATTGAGTTCACTGCAAATCACAGTTTTCTAAAAACTGGATTTCTACTGTTGTAGAGAGGCAATCACGCAAGCAGTCATTCAACTTTTCAGGCCCAGAATCAAACCCCTGCAGATACTGAGACACTAGCATATTCAGTTAGGTGCAGTGGAAGAGCAAGAAATGTGGAAATGGGTCTTTAAACTGATTTTTCCATTGTTTTCTTTATACTTGTTTTTTATCCATGGGAGGTTCTGAAACAGAACCCTCGTGGATTACGAGGGATGCCTATGTTTACCTTACATGGTTCTTCTAAGAGCACCATCATGATAAAACATATGAATTCCTCTGTATATTCATATAGCACTGTACTAAGCATTGTTATGTTGCTATTAATCCTCCAAAAAGCTGGGAGAAGAAAAGAGCAAAGACAGCCTGTGAATGCATGTCTGAATGTTTGGAAGTATATGAATTCATGGCTCAGTGACTGATGGTATACCATTTTTTATCAGTTATAGGTTCTTAACAAGAAGGAAGAATACTTGTGTTCTTGAGTTGAAAGATGAGCAAAAATTATGTTATTTCATAGCAATGCTTAATTGTGTGTTGTATTCAAAAGATTAGATGGATAAGAAAATTATAAACCTCATTTATTTTTGGTATGATTTGGTTAAGCCTGTTTTGATTTGACTCGTTGGCTACAATCCTAATCTCCAGTTAGGCCAGCATGAGCCTCGGCATATGTGCTGATCTGGGGTTGTCACAAAAGTGTTGTAAGGCACTTCTGCCCCATAGCTTCAGGGGTTAGGCCACTGCGGAGGCATACACCGAACTCCCCATTCCACCATGGAATGATATGCCATGTGAGTTAGTCAGCCTAAATTGGTTAGGATTGTGTCCTTGATTATTCGGAAAAGAAGTATTGATCTTGCTGGAAGGTTACACGGAAACTTTATTTTCTTATTATATTTGCCATTTCAAAGCCTTTCATTGCTTTTGCCATGGGGTGGGGAATGACAACTGAAATCTGAAACTGAAAAGTGCAGACCTCAAGAACAAAGCAAACAATGAAAACCTTTAGGTGACGATATGATTGTCAGAACAGTACACAGTATAATGGTTCACCAGGACAGCATATAGTATCTACTAGAACTTGTTCATGTTTTAAGATGACCTCTTGTCACAGTTGTAATCCAAGTATATAGTACATGAGACTCCAGAGATATATGTGCTTTTGTAATTGTCAAGATGTAATATATGTCCTTGAGATTTCACACATGTAATTGAGAATGACATCAGTAAAAGGTGTACACAATCCAGCTTCCTCTGTTGTGATACAAAATATTGTTCATCTTTCTCTGCTTGTTTCTTTTATGCTTGAATTTTTACATTATTGTTCATTTTACTATATAAACTGCTTTATGATGTATTTTTGTTGAAAAGTGCAAGTATTCTTATTCTTAAAAATAAGTTCTGTGTGAGTTTATGTTTTCCCCAAAGCATTTCAGTAAGCATCAGACAGTTCAGAAGGTAACAGTTTACAGGTAGTGTTTGTTATATGTCTATTCTCTAAGCTACTGATTATATAATGATATGCAAGTATTTTATTTATTATGTAAAAAACTAGCAGAATGAACTTGCTGTTGCAGGAGTAAAATTTCAAGAACATTTGTGGGCTCTTGGCAGTGGCGGACACTGGAGGGTACTGGTGGGCACAACTGGACAGTGGGTATCTGGTGGGCATTGGGCACCAGTGGTGTAACTAGGGGGATACACAGGGTGCAATTGCAGTGGGCAATAGGCTTTAGGGGAGCAACAAGCTGAGTCTGACATTAATGGCTAACATTGTGAAAAACAGGGTATGGCTGAATAACACCATCGTGTTATATTATCATTGGAAAAGAAAATTTAATGCAGTATGCAAAAAACCAAACTGCATTGGAATATCTATATTCTATCAAGGTCAAGGGCAGTTAAACAGAAAATAATAACACAAAAGTCCATGGAACAAAATCTTCAACTCAGGATAGCAAATATGTGCTTTAGCTAATGCCACTAGCAGAGCAAATGGGTGGTGAACTTCTAAGGAGGAGGCAAATTTTCCCCAATTTTCCTAAAACACCACAGGGCAGTGGTGACAGTAGCAGCAGCAGGGACCAGGCAACAGCAGAGCAACAGCCGGGTGGCAACAGCAGGGACTAGGCACCCCTACTGGACAAGATTCGACAGTGGGCATCTGTGAGTACCACCAGGCAGCAGGCATTAGTATGTACCAGGCATCCCTAGCAGGCAGTGGGCACCACTGGATGGTGGGCACCACCATGCAGTGGACAGCAAGCACTTGTGGGTGGCACCAGGCATCCCTAATGGGAATCACCTGGCACTTGGCACCAGTGGGCAGCAGGCTCCAGCAGGCAGAGGGCATCACCTCGCACCAGTGGGCAGTATGTACAGGTAGACCCTCATTATCCACTGGGCAACCAATACACTCTTTGTTGTTTTTGCAGCTCTAGTCTAACATGTCCTCAGCCTTGAAGGAGTAATAGATACGCTTACATTTTGCCTAGAGATGAACACTTGACATGATTTTTGTTGAAATGCCTTAACAACAGATTCATCACAAAAAAGAACAACATGAATAGCAGAGAGTACTCAGATATAAAGTTCTATAACTGCTTTAAAAAATCTAAACTACAAGACAAGGGCATTTGTACAACATGAATACAATTATATGGCATAATCGCATATTCTTATATTGACAACTTCATTTGCTGCATCTTTGTTGGACATTTCCCTATTGCCTCTGTAACTTGTATTTGGCTCAAACAAAAACTACTTCAAAACCATTATTACTCCTTTTACTTTATAATTAAGCTTTCTATCCTATCCAACAGATTTGCAAACAGATGGTGAAAACAGATCTGATTGACCTAACCTGTTTTCCTTATGTTTTCAGTGCCATCTAAATTAGCAATTATCTGAATATTCATAGTTGAACTGAAAGCTCTAACCATTGACTCTAAATCACATAGCTTCTGATGCCATTAACTCTTCCTTTGCAAAATCAGTTCATCTGTTATATTTGAATCAGACTTTTCAGCCAAAAACCACATCCCAAAGCAGCCTGTAGCAATTAAAATTCAATACTAATAATAATTAAAATGCAATACACAATGCTTCTGGGGAAGGCTCAGTTCATAAATCAAAATAAGGCACAAGGCCTGTCTTCAGGCATTCAATTAATAATGAAGATTCAGAAGGAAATGAAAATGAAGGGGGAAAGTCATGGATGTAGGATGACTTTGACAATGCCTAAACAAAGAATTATGATAGTTAACAGGCATTTGTGCCCGCATAGGGTTAGGCTGAGCTTCACTTGCTGCTGTTTTGCAGGGTTATAAATGGTGCAGTAACTCAGTACCCTTAGTTTAACTTTCTGAATACCATGTTTTGAGGATCAGGCCAGCACAGTCGGATTGGGGGATCACAGATGAGCAATCCGGGTGTTCACACCCATTGGAGAGGTCCAGCAGCAGCAGGTGCCTTCCCTGACACACCTACCTGGAGGAGCCTGCAATGGCTCCGAAGGGACCGTGGCATGCCTCCCTCCCTGACTGACTCCTCCAGCCCCTATGGCCCCTCATCCTTTTCCCCACCCTCTCCTCTACCTCCTGTAGCTATGCCACTGCCCTCATCCCTTTCCCCACCCCACTTTCTCCTCCACCCTCTATAACTATGCCATTGCCCTCACCCCTTTCCCCAACCCCCAGCCTCCCATCCCTTCCCAAGAACCTGCTGTCTTCTGCTACTCCCTTCCCTTTGCTCTTTGTCTCCTCCTTTTAAAGTTATGTCCTGAAGTTGAGGATCAATTGTATCCCTTCTCCCTGGCTTCTTTTTTCCTACTAAAATCACCATCTCCCCATTCCTAGATTCTTATTAAGCCTTTTCCTTTCCTTCTTTTTCTATTACAGTAGAACCAGGAAAGATGGGTGGCATCATTTTGCCTTACTTTCACCATGGCCATTCTGTGCCACTATTAAGAATTGACCTGCAAAGTCTGTTTCCCTGCTTGTCCTCTGTTATTTCAGCCCATTATATCTCCCAGGTTAATGTAAGTATAGTCTAAAATTCAAAATCTGTTAGATTACTTTACAAAATAATTTGCTTTTGAGAGGGCTTAAGCTATGTCTAAACAGCAGAAGCTTTTGTTTGGCTCACTACTGATTGTTATAAAATTAGTGAGTACTTTCATCTTCAGTTCTTTTTTTCCCCACCATGTTTCTACTTAAAGATATGGACAGAAAAAATAACACCACTCTTATTCCTATCAATATTCATTCACAGATCCTTCTCCTTTCAAATTAGAAGGATACGATCACCCCTAAAAGCCCTTTAAAAAACCCTTCATTTTGTATTATTTAATATAATATTATTTTATGCCACGTTTCTAAACAAAACCTTACTCTAGGAAGCTAGCAAACTATGTAAAACAACCTAAAATTTGTCTTTTTCTTCCCCACTAATATACCTTTCCTTGGATAGCTAAAGTCATGTGTTTTGTGTTTGATTCCACATGCAAAACATGAATCTATTTCATTGTGAGCCTGACATAAAAAACCACAGTGAAATCCTAACTGAGCCAGGGGCAGCCATTTTCCCTCCACTGTCTTTATGGCACAATAATTATTAGTAGCTGCAGCAAATTGAAGTCCTATCATTCTGCAACTCTACACCTATTTCTGTTTGTGGCTAAGGACATTTAAAGTAACTGTCAGCACTCATTTTCATGAGCGCCTCTGAGAAAGCCGACAATGGTGCAGAATACAAGGGATACGTAATGCCAGGAGGGAGTGTGTGCTTTGAAAGAAAAAAAAAACAGAATATTGCTTGGACCCACACACTATTAAGTATTATTAGTTATATATAATTTCCATATCTCAAGAGAGGGAATTTCCCAGCAGTCTGAATGATCCACTTATGAATAGGCATTTATTGCCAGCCGCCATTCCCTCTTGTAGCCGCTAGTAAAGAACCAACATGGCATAGCGGTTAGAGCATCATATCTCAAACCATGGGCAGTGGTGGGCAGAAGCCGGTTCGGGCCGGATCGCTTGAACCGGTTGTTGCTTGTGCCCCTCCCACTACCGATCTGGTAGCTACGGGGGGCCCCACAAAACCGGGCGTACCAGTTCTACACTGCATGTGCATCAAGCTTAGCGCACGTGCAGTGGGCATCCTAAAGCTGGTCAACCAGCTTCAGGACACACACTGCACGTGCGCCAAGCTTGGCACATGTGCAGTGCGCCAGGGTTGGGACCCACCCCTCTCCCTGCCCCTCGCCTCACCCACTCGCTCCCACAGCGCGCTGGGGTGGGTGGCGTGCCCTCCCAGCCCCGTCCTTGACCCTCCCTGACCCCTGACCCCGGCCTGGCCCGCCCACTTCCGGCAATCCGGTTGTTGGGCCAGGTTGGGCCCACCACTGACCGTGGGTCACAACTCACTAGGTGAGGTCCCAAGCCAATTTCATGTGGGTTGTGTAGCATCTCTCAGCACATCAGTTTACCTTGTACTTATTATTTTATTTTTCATCTCTTTGTAACCATATCTGATATATGATGCAGCCCTGATGCCAAAAATCTGGAGACCTCTGCTCTACATGAGCAGGTAATGGCACAATAAAAGGGGTAAGCTGTGTACACCCATTTTCTTTCCCCATGCGTTTGAGAAAGATAGCAGATGTATCATCTGAAATGGCTCTTTTACTTAATAGAAACTGGTAAAAAAATTTACAGAAATTAATGGAAAAAAGATAAAACTTATCTGTTTTGCCTCTTCATGCTTGAACAGTATGTGTGCGGGGAGATGTAGGGATCAATCAGATCACATCAATGCCTACATAAGAATCCTTATATCACCTGAGAAATACCATTGCATATCACATACTTGTCAACTCTAGTGTTGCCTCCTTTCACATAGATATAGGCTTATCCATTCAATAGCATTCAGTTGGAAAGGTCAGGAAGAGTTTTAAATGTAGTGTTACAATGTGTAGCTGATGCCCTGATTCTGAGCTCTTCCTTTTGCCTTTGTTGCTTTGGTCCTCTCTTTCCTCCATTGGATCTGGAAAGCCTACTTTTCAGAGCATTTGCCGCAGCTGAAATCAGAAACCAGTTTGCATGAATTAGTATTATTTCATACTAGTGTCAAGTTCAACTTTTTGCCCCCCACCCGAGCCTGTTTCCTGTTGCACCCACACCCACTATTGCGCCCCCAGCTTTACCACTGGATACATAGCTTTGGAAGTTGGATAGATTAGGTCCTAATTCTCCTATGTATGTGTTGCAACCTGAACTGCCTTTAAGCATGCAAATTTATTCATGTGTTTGTGCATCTGCTTGCTGCTTTGGTGAGATGATTGCATCTCTTTTCTCTCTTATCTCAAATTGTTCCTTCGCTACTTTTTGAGAATAAGCACTGCAAATATCAACCTATGAAACAAATAAGGAACAATGAGGGACTAGAGGAATGACAGATTATCCTTTATAGTGGTGCCTGTTAGTTTCTGACTCATTCTCTACAAAGTTAGTGAAGCAAAAGTAAAAAATATTGTAATTTGATAGCGCCTTTTCTGATGCCAGAATTATCAAAAAAATATTATATTGCAAACATAAGGATGTTGAAGATCAATAAAAAAGTCAATTTTTGCCAGCAAAGTTATATATCCCTTTGAAAATTCAATAGTGTATTTTTATTTATACACTAATATGATTTCCTGCAAGTGTCTTTAACATATGGAGAAAACTTATATTGGACTTAGAAGATGGGGTGGATGTGGGAGGGTGAATTGTGGAGCAGTGGGAGGGCAGGTAAAGGGTGTTCCTGGGAGCGCTTGGTGGGGCTGGAACTCAGGATTATGCGGGATCCCAAGCCAAGTACCTAAGCAATGCAGAGCAGCTTTTGGATGTGGATCAGAATCAAGTAGACCTATTGGGGCTGCTGCAACCCCATTCTAGGAAAGGGGAAAATGTTCCCCTTGTCCTGCTGTAGTGCAGCAACAGTCCAAACCAAATGCTGGATGAAGTGCATGCATGTCATCCTGCCTTCTCCAGCACATTTTAGGATTATATTGTTCATGAAATGTGAAAAAAATGATCTCAATTTATAAAAGGAAGGAATTCAGAAGAAAGTGATCTTATGAAAGCCATATACGAGTATGGTTTTATAGAAGGGACCCAAATTCCATAACAGAACAGGGACTTAAATCCTAAGTACTCTCTATGTACTTACAGAGCGTTCCAGAGACAGTCCTGGAATTGTACTGCTATGAAGAAATGGGTTTCTAAACATATATGGATATTACAGTTTTTCCCAGAGGACACATGAAGCTTATGGCCCCTGATGCAATTGCAAACCATGTCCAATTTTTATTGTTATTCATGAGCTCTGTGGTCCAGGAAGACCCTCAGAATCAGCTGCTGGATCCCCAAACCCTCCAGAGGGCCATAGCAACTCCTTCCTGAGTCGCAAAGTAGCTATTAACAACTGGGACAAAATTGATGTAGATTTAAATTGATTTAAATTGATTTAAAGTGACTGAAGTGCATAGACAGTCATAGTAGTGGCTGGGACAATTTTGCTCCAACTACTGTGGTGAAAATTGCCCAAGAGTTTGCTATGAGTACTACCCTTGTGCTGCAGTAACTTCCTGACTCAGGAAGCAATGTTGTGCATGTAC
Organism: Cryptoblepharus egeriae; assembly: GCA_030015325.1. Lineage (NCBI taxonomy): Eukaryota > Metazoa > Chordata > Lepidosauria > Squamata > Scincidae > Cryptoblepharus > Cryptoblepharus egeriae. Next base: position 36,642,387 of record JAREYC010000004.1, on the reverse strand, counting down.
ACTTACAGCAGCAGCTGGCACCTCTCCTTCAAGTGACATCCAGGGCATGTGTCCTGGTTTGCCATACTCTAGATTGGCTTGTCCAAACTTTTTGGCAGGAGGGCCACATAATCACTCTGACATTGTAGTAGGGCCCCAGAAAAATGATTTACATTTCAAAGTTGAATAAATTTACAAAAAATTAAATATAAGAGTGTATTAGAGACATTACAGGGCTTGCCGAGAGCCACATCTGGCCCCAGGGCCAGAGTTTGGACACCCTGTTCTAGATACACCACTGGAATCATGTGTGGGAGAATTCCCAGGGCAACATCAATGTGAGATGGGATCTCTCTTTCCATTACATTGCTATGTTGCCTCCAGTGCAGGCTTTATGATCTCATGCAGCCTTTATAGTTTCCACCATTTGTATACAATGCAATGCCTTTTTCTATAATACTATAATTCTATAATAATAATCCTGAATCAATCTACCAGACATATGCCTCATTCCTTCTTACCCATGGCAGCATTATCATATTTAAATTTGTCTACTTAATCATAACAAACCATACTTGGGACATTGAAAACTTCAGAGTTATTTAATTTTATTAGAAGTTTGTTTAGCAGTTAAAAATTACAAATGGAAACTCAGAATCATATACCCATAAACCCATTAGGGAGCAGTGTCCAGATGGCCAATGAAAGCTATTTTTTTCATAAATGGCCTAATGGTATTGATATTACATATGTTACTGATTTTGAGCTGCTTCTTGCCTCATGGCAGTCGCACCATATGACCATAAAAGAGAATTTCTCAGGGTTCCTGATAATGCTGTAGGGAATGGTTGCTCGCTAGAAAAAGAAATTGAGTGAATGTGGTTTAATGCGTCTTGCCATCACTGATGTTTGTTGTTCTGTGAATTGTTGGATGCTTTCCTGTAATGAATGCATACTTTTTTCAGTCTAAAAGCTAGCATGAAATGATTTTGTGGTCATCATGGCCATTTTGTGTTTAAATGGTTGTTTAATCAAGACAGAGCACTAAAAATAGGCTCCGCTTGATGGGATGAAGTTACTAAAATGAGCACCACTGAAACATTCCACAATAGTTGCTTAACTACCAAGATTTTCATTCTTCAGATGTAACAATTAAACCCATTAGTTTGCTGATGTCATTGTCACTAAATTTAACACAAAGAACATTATGCTTGTGCCTGGCATCCTTGTAAGCTACATTTCCTCTTTCCTTAAACTCTTTCAAGTATAAATTGAATCATTAGTGAAGATAGATGAGGGAGGAAGAGAGTGCAGTCCTAGCGTGTTCACTGAGTTGCCGAATGGTGGATAAGGGTAACATCAATTTGCACATTATGGGTGTTTTCATGTTCTATTTCAATACCATCATGCTTATTTTAATGGACATTGTAATTTCTTTTTTTGCCCTGGAATCGCCTTAAAAAATTAAGGCTGCAATCCTAAAGACACTTTCCTGTGAGTAAGACACATTGAATAGAATATGGCTTACTTTTGAATAGACATGGTTAGGGTTATGCTCTCAGACTGTAATCCTAAACACACTTTCTTGGGAGTAAGACCCAGGGAACATAATGAGGCTTACATTTGAGTAGGCATGAATTGGATTGTGTTCTAAAATCTAAATTAATCATATCATGCAATCACTAGGAGTCTTTTGTTTGCATCAGGCAATCTGTGGGAATCTCTGCACATGGAGAGCAAGCGCCATTTATCATTAGTTTACCAAAAACAACTTCCAAGCATCTGATCATCAGAGGCAAGGTTTTTGGCATTGAAGACTCCTATCCTTGTATGCAGTAACCAAACTTTGCTGTCATAACTGTGGCATACATATAAAAGATGAATCTTCTCCAGATGCAGGCAGTTTCCCAGCTAATGTATAATGTAGTATATTCCTTCCACTGTTGGACTGAAATATCTGCATGAACTAATGTGCTGTTATGTTGTGGTCACCTAGATGAGGAGCAACTTACAGGATAAGTGCTTTTAACACTGCATATGTAGAAAGATGTCACCATTAGATTAAAAAAAATGCCTGTCATTCTTCCACTATTACATACTCTGATAACCTTTTTTAATAAAATGAGGAAGATAATGGCAAAAAGTGAGTGAAAACATTTTGCACTTGCCTCCTAATTGGCTGCATGATCTCCAGTGGATCTCATCAGATATACTTGACTTGTTTTAGTGGCATATATCCAGGGACAGAAAAGGGGCAGGGAGGTTTTGAAAAGAAGGATCAAGATGTGGTGTGCATCCTGTTCCTCTTACTCCCCACACAGAAACATTCAAGATCCTCCAAATCCCTTCCCACTCACTGCCCAACTTTATCACTAAATTACTGGAGTCGGAGTATCTAAGGAGGCTGCTGTCACATGGCTGCTGCCTCTTGCCACTTCCCTCAGTGGACTGGTTGCAGACTATCGATGAACTTGTGTTGCTGTAAGTCAGGCTGCATTTTTGGAACACAAATTGCAGCAATGCAGGGATACTCCACTTTTCACACTTTCGCACTCCACTTTCAACTTCATGCATACTCCACTTTTCACAATTTTAGCCATTAGTGTCAAGCTCAGCTTGTTGCCCCCCTATACTAGCGCAATGTTTCCCTCTACACCCCCTTAGCTACAGCACTGACAAGGGCACATTAGTTTCACCCCAAATTGCTCTGGTGACATTTACTTCCCTGCTGCAGTTTGTTTATAAAAAGTTAACAAAGTGGCCCAGTTTTAAGTCCAAGCTGGTGTCTGGCATATTTATTTGTGGAGTGAGGGTAAATGGATCTATGTAAAACAAACCAGAAAATAAAGTTCATGAAGCAAAATAGCTCTGAAAGGTATAGAGGAAGGCAGCATAGAAATGGGAGAGAATGGCTTTTGTAAGCCGCACTGCACTTGTTCCTGTGTTTGCACAGCTGCTTCTCATTTGCAACACATATCATTTGAGTTTGTCTAAAGGACATTGAGAAGCCTGAAACATTTCAAAGCAGCAAATACCAAGGTAAACATTGAAGCCCTTAGCTGATCTTGGGCAAAAGAATATCCTGAATAGATGGATATTTTAATATGATTAGGCTTTCAAGATAGGAAAGCAAGGCCTGATGCACCTGAGCAATACAAAGTATTGGAATGTCAGGTTCTTGAACAAGGAAAGATTGTCCAAATGGAGAAGACTTTTGGTCTGTTACTTTCATTAAGGTTCATGGGAGTTGTCCTACCTAATTCCCTTTGTAAGATCAAGATAAAGGCATAAAAGGGCATCAAGAAGGGTATAAAACTTCTTTTAACACTTTTTAAAAAGTTTTGTAATTCGTCATCCTCCCCTTTTGGGCTGCATTGCCCCAGTGGTTTGAAGACGCTGTGCTTGTTGAGCTGTAGGTCAGCAGAATGGTGGGTCAAGAGCCAAGAATGGTGGTTCAAGACCTAAATTCCATGAGCTGCTAGAATTTAGAATAATGTGGGAAATAAAAAGAGTGCAGAGTGAAACTTATACATTGGATTTCAGGAAAGCTGATTTCAACAGGCTTAGAGGAGTCATAGGCGGAATCCCATGGGTTGATGGTCTGATGGGGAAAGGGGCCCAAGATGGGTGGGAGCTCCTTAAGAGGCAGCTTCTACAAGCACAGTCAGAAACAATTCCCATGAGAAAGAAAGGGGGGAAAAACCAGGTTGGCTCCACAAGCAACTTGGAGATCAGCTGAAGTTAAAGAAAGAGAAGCATAGGAAATGGAAGACTGGAAAGATCACCAGGGAGGAGTAAAGGTAGATAGCCTGGTCTTGTAGGGAGGGGGTCAGGAATGCTAAAGCTCAGTATGAGCTGGGGCTGGGCAGGAGAGTCAAGGATAACAAAAAGAGCTTCTTTAGATATGCCCAAAGGAACAGGAGGAGAGACGAGGGGGAAGGGCTGCTCCTGGACAAAGATGGACAGCAGGTGTCTGGAAACCAGGAGAAGGCAGAGCTGCTCAACTCCTACTTTGCGTCCGTCTATTCTCAGAAGGAGGGCTGTGCAAATGGGGGTGCGGGATCATTGGCTGATGCGGGGATGTGCTTGCATCCCCAAAGAGGTAATGAAAACATGGATGGTGCAGAACAGCAGATTAAGATTGACAGAGAACTGGTTCAAAACCACTTAACTGCCCTAAATGAATTCAAGTCATTTGGACCAGATGAGCTACACCCTCGAGTTCTTAAGGAACTCGCAGATATCCTTGCAGAGCCTCTGTCGATCATCTTTGAGAAAGTCCTTGAGGAGTGGAGAAGTGCCACTGGACTGGAAGAGAGAAATGTAGTCCCAGTCTTTAAGAAGGGGAAAAAAGAAGACCTGGGAAATTATAGACCAGTCAGTTTGACTTCAATCCCAGGCAAGATATTAGAGCAATCATAAAACACACAATTTGTGCACATCTAGACAACTACTCGGTGATCAAAACAACCCAGCATGGATTTACCAAGAATAAATCTTGCCAGACAAATCTGATCTCCCTTTTTGATCGAGTTACAAGCTTACTGGACAATGGCAATGCTGTGGATGTCATTTATCTTGATTTCAGCAAAGCATTTGACAAAGTCTCACATGACATTTTAATTGGGAAGTTGGAAAAATATGGGCTAGACGGGACAATCGTAAGGTGGATCCGCAACTGGCTCAATGGCCGCACTCAAAAGATTTTAATAAATGGTTCTGTGTCAACCTGGAGGTCGGTTTCAAGTGGGGTACCCTAAGGCTCTGTCTTGGGACCGTTTCTCTTTAACATTTTCAGTAATGACTTAGAGGAAGGGATACAGGGGAGCCTGATCAAATTTGCAGATGACACCATGCTGGGAGGAGTTGCAAACACATCAGAAAATAGGAGAAACCTCCAGGAGGATCTGGATAAACTGGAATCCTGGGCTGTAACAAACAGAATGAATTTCAACAGGGACAAGTGCAAGGTTCTGCACTTAGGTAATAAAAACCAAAATTACAGGTATAAAATGGGGGATACTTGGCTTGGCAAGTGGATCTTGTGCTGCTGGATCTTGGAGTCGCATGGATCACAAGCTGAACATGAGTCAGCAGTGTTATGTGTCTGCAAAGAAGGCAAATGCCATTTTAGGCTGCATTAAGAGGTCCGTAGCTTTCAAGTTGCGGGAAGTTCTAGTTCCTCTTTATTCAGCATTGGTCAGACCTCACCTTGAGTACTGTGTTCAGTTCTGGGCCCCTCACTTTAAGAAAGATGCAGCCAAACTGGAGCAAGTCCAGAGGAGAGCGACAAGAATGATCAGTGGGATTGAAGAGAAGTCCTATGAGGAAAGGTTGGGGGAACTTGGGATGTTCAGCCTGGAGAAGAGGAGGCTGAGAGGAGACATGATTGCCCTCTTCAGATACCTGAAGGGCTGTCATAGGGAGGAAGGAGCTCATTTGTTCATAGCTGCTTCTGAAAGCAGAACTAGAACCAATGGGTACAAACTGCAAGAGAGGAGATTCCAGTTGGATATCCGGAAAATATTCCTGACGGTGAGGGTGGTTCGGCAGTGGAACAAACTGCCGAGGGAGGTGGTGGACTCTCCCTCACTGGGGATCTTCATGCAGAGGCTCGACGAACACCTGTCAGGGATACTCTATGGGATTTCCTGCTGCAGGCAGGGGGTTGGACTAGATGACCTACTAAGTCCCTTCCAACTCTATGATTCTAAGTATTACAAGACATAGTGAACTCCCATCAATTGTCCAGCTCCTGCCAACCTAGCAATTCAAAAGCATGGAAATGGAAATAGGCAAATAGGTACCACTTTGTTGGGAAGGTAACAGCATTCTATGTGCTATGTGGTTCAGGCATGCTGGCCACATGGCCACGGAGACATCTTTGGAGAATGCTGGCAGTTTGGTCTTGTAATGGGGATGAGCACCACTCTCTAAAGTTAGACACAAAGAGCAGAGCAACCTGGGGGACACCTTTACCTTACCCCTTTTGGATGGCAATCTTAATGTTTGCTGCCCTGATATTTTTGGGCACAAGACAGCAGAAGCGATGAAATTTTAAGACTACAGTTCTAAATTCACTTTTTAGTTAGTAAGTCTAACTGAATTCAGTGAAGCACCCCTGTGGACATATGTGAAACAAATCCCAATCCTATTAGACTTCCCTGCTGGTAGAATTAGCATTTTATCACTGTTGGCCATAAGGCAGCCATAAAATGTGCTTCAACCATATATGCCAGGCCTTCCTGCATATTTTGTCACTTTGCTGGCTGTATGCTGGAGCAGGTAATCCAGCAAGGGAGATGGGAGGGGTGAACATAAGCAAAAAAAGGGGGTCTGCAAAAAGGGGAAAACTGAATGGGAAAGGGAGAGGAATTAGAAGTGGGGAGGCTACAGGGGGGTTGGATCAAATTATAATGGCATGCATCAAATACTGTCTTCCTTATCTGCAGTGTCCTCCATCTCCTAAGATCTTCATCGGTGAAATAGGATTTTAATCTCTTTTCCTAGAGCCTTTTCTGGCCTCCCCCCTTTCCCCACTGGATAAACATGCACTTATTGGGCACGGCTCACTGAAGGGGGTCGCATGTCCCAGTCTGAAGTTCCACCAATCTGCCAACTACCCATTCCTTCTGCTAGTTTTCATTGTTTAATTGGGGCATCTGCCCTCTTCAAAAGCCATTGAAGCATCTGTCTAACATGGGAAGGAGGCACTGGAACATGCTCAGCAACTTGTTTTTTTCGCAACAGGCCAGGGTTATGCATAAATAAGCACCAAATGAAGTGTCATTTAGGTCAGATTGCACAGCATAGCATTTATCGGTTATATTTCACAGTTCAGCATCATTGCCAGGTCACATTTCTTCATGAAAATGTTTCAGAGCCTTGGACATCTGCATCAGGAAATAGATTGTATACTCGACAGTAGATTTCACACACATAGCTCAATGGATATTTTTCCTGGGAATGATGCCTCCAGACTGAATGGGCCAATGACTGCCTTTTTTCCTGATGGTGTAAAATTAGGGTTGCCATATGTCCTGAAAAACAGGGACAATCCTGATTTGGGGGGATTGTATTCACATACTGGCAAATGGGACAAATGGTCTGGTCCCGATTTTGTGGGAGAGAATTATGGCAATCCTATGTAAAATGTTGCATTATAAAAAGTTAGATGCAATAGTTGTTACACTCACGTGCGCACCCCACTTAGTTAAAACGGCAATTGTTAATCAGTTGCCATCTTTAGATCAAAGAACAACACCCTCTGGAAAACTGTGTATCAACACGGGCTTCTTTTGCTGGATACTGTAATGAGCAGAATTATTTCACTTGGGCTGCACTTTTGCAAAAGGTCAAATTAGATTATTTTATTGACATTTTTTTCCTCCTCACCCCTCCCATTTTTGAATTTTGCATGTGGTGATGTATCTCCATTCCTGTTGAATTTATGGAAGAAAGCCTCAGTGTGAGAATTATCCTGGATCTTAGCTTTTGAAAGGAGTCGCTCACAGCTGCAGCTCATTAAGACGTAGAAGGCTTGAGCTGACATCTGAGATCCATTAAGGGCCAAATGGAAGACAAGAGCATCTCCTCCACTTAACAGCTTAAAATATTCACTACTTAACCATGAACAGTTTAATATAAGCCCAGCTATTCATTATCTCACTTTTGCTAGTGGTTGTTTTGATGCGCCTTGCATAATGTGGGGGCTTCATTAAAGGGGGTTATACATTGATTTTTTAATATATGGATTTGACTCAACATGAATGACCCTTGCAATTACTGTTGTAGATGGGCAGTCATGCAAGCAAGCTATCATTCCCTTCTTCAGCTGAGTCAGACAATGGCAGGGGGTCCATTGCAATTCTATTTGTTGACTATCTCTTTACAACAGTAAGAAAAACTTTTTTTTAATCAGTACAAAGGGATTCACTTTTAAATTTTTTTAAACTGCATTTATTTAATACATTCTTTGGCATCAGAAGAAAGTCTCAGAATCAGAATCACCATTGGTGGATTACAGGTCTTGCCTGAGGGTCAAATGCAGGGGACTTGTCGAGGGCTGGTTGGAGATTTTCCTGGGAGTAAGTGCTATTGAACACAATGGGACTTAGGGCACAATCCAGAGCAGTTACGGGTCCATGCAGTTACGTCACCCTCTAGAGTTATCTTATGGAAAGTCACCTTAACTGCTCCAGAGCAAAGGGCTTAATTTGACTTTAGGATATGGGCCTTAGTTCTGAGTAGACATGCTTAGGATTGCACTGTAAAACTACAACTTCTTTTGCTCTGAATTTATAGCTTATGAAACGATAATAAGATTGGTTTGATATGAAACAAGATCTGAAAATGCATTTGGGCTTAATTTTGTTCTGCAGTCAATTGCAGCACAGGCTATTACTACTAAAGGATGCTTTGTGTATGAAGTCCAGGCTGGATCACTGTTCCCAGGAGACTCTTTATCTAAACAACATTAACAAAGGAAAAAAAGGGAAATGGCAAGCCTGACATTCAAGCTAAATGGAGTTAAAGCTGTGCAAATTTGACAGGTGATTTAACAACAGCTGCTGATGCTAGTTATACAGACCATTTTGAAGCAAACATTTTGGTTATAAAATGACAGTCTGCAAGATATTGAACTGTCATATAGAAAAAGAAGAGATTTCAGAGAACAAACTATTGAATGTATATGCACACCTACTTTAGTGAAGCATGCTGGCGTGCACCTGAAGCCTCCACCATTTGCACTGGAACACTGATGGGAGGCTGAATTAATTGTGCACTCTTAATTACGTCCCAACTTTCTTTTTTTCCCCTCAACTGAGAGAAAATCTAATGTGTGCCTCAGTTTATTACCCTATGGTTCTACTTATCAATTAGATAAATATTCTTCTTGAGCCATCTAGTTAAACTGGTTGGCGCGAAACTAGGGTGCAATCCTAACCAACCTTAACAGCATTTGTTACAAATGGCATAGCTGTTGCCAGTGGGGCATGTGTTTCATCCTGCAGTTTGGGAGCAGTCACAGAAGCCCTTCCAGGGTAAGGCAATGTTTCTTCCCTTATCTCAGAGTTGCAGTTCCCTTATGCCAGCGGGTGGATGCAGGGTGGATGAAATTTTCTCTTTAGAAGCATGTGTTAAGAATCCCTGAAAGAGGAAAAACAGACAACTTTATCTAAAAAGCATCTTGCCTGTCATTAGCTAGCAGTGTGCTTATTGGGGTGATTAAAAAAATACTTTTTAGGTCAACTATACTGCTCATCAGCACTGATGTTCTTCACACAGAGAATGAAGTCTTAATCCCCAGTTAGGCTGGTGTAAGTCCTGTACTGCCCTGGGGATGTCACAAAAGTGCCATATGACACTTCATTCCTGCAAGGGTTTGGCCTGTGCATAGATATGTGTCAGCCCCCCCCCCTCCCACATCACCACTGGAATGGGTAGACAGATGAATTGTGCTGTCCTAAATTGGTTAGGATTGCATCCTGAGTATCAGTGGGTTAGATCTAATGGTTTCCACTACCAGTTCTTTTTAATTCTGCTTTTCTAACTGATTGACATTTGAAACAGCTGCCATTGGCTCAGACCTGCAGTACAGGCAGCAATGACAAATATTTATCTACCTACCTACCTACCTACCTACTTACTGCTTTTCTCCCTACAGGCAGACTCAAGGTGGCTAACAATGGAACACAGCACATAAAACCCATTAAACTAATCAATAAAATATTTAAAAAACATTCCAATACCTGAATTACAATAAAAAACAACTAATGAATAAAAACAACTAATAAAGAAAATAACACAAATATTGAATGGATGTTTTCCAGCCCATTCACGATTACCGACGTTGAATGCAGCAAACAATCTCTGGCCCTTCAAGATGTGGCATTGATCAGTTAGTGAAATTGTGATTAAACATTGGCCATTCCATTATCGTCTCTGGAGTTCACGTGCCAAATAATTGCCTCTGTGCTGATGCCTCTGCACGATGTATGCAACAAGAAAGCTGAGATCAAATGAGTGGCAGAGCTATAAGTGTGAAATTATAAAAGCACATACTGAGCAGCTTGGCAAACACCAAAGATCCCAATATTGGAAATCAACCCTTCAAATTTTGTTTTCCAAGTTTGGAAAATTTATCTGAATCTCTTTCCTGAATACTGATTGCTAGCTAACTTAAGGCTGCAATACTAAAGACATTTTTCTTGGAGAAAGTCCCACTGAACACAATGGGGCTTACTTTTGAGTAGAAATGTTTAGGATTGTGTTCAATAGTCTTCTTATGTGGGAAGGCAGGAGGATGCAGCTCAAGAATAAGCAGAAGTTTGCTTTAAGGATTGCATTATGTTTTTCTAGAACAGGGGTGTTGAAATGCTGGTCCGGGGGCCAAATGTAGCCCACAGCAATCCTCAACAGCCCACAGCAACAAGACTCCTCTGTCTGCCCCATAGGCAAACCTTGAAATCCTCCATATCTGTCTCTAATACACTCTTATATGTAAATTTATGTAAATTTGTTTTTGTAAATTGAAATGTCAGTTTTTTGGCCTCTGACACAGTGTCATGATGTGGCCCTCCTCCCAAAATGTTTGGAACCTTGAACTAGAATGTACAAAATACCAGGATAAAGGACCTAAAGGTGAAATCCTATACACACTTTTAATGGGAGTAAGCTTCATTGAGCATAATGGAATTCAGATTAGATGTAGGTGTTTGTTCTTATAGCGCACTCCTATGCATATTTATACAGAAATAAATCCCACTGTGTTTAATGGGTCTTAATACCAGAAAATTGATCAGTACGTAAACGGATTATGTAAAACATAGTTGTACATAACATAGCAGCTAGTGTTTTCACTAAGGCATGTAGCCCAATGTCTCAGCTGAGCAATGTCTCCACACTGCATTAAGCTTCACTGCATCAGCAATGATGTGATGAATATCTGAATCACTGAATATCTGGAGAGTCTCGTGATTCATCCTGACACTGCCCAGCTGTGGGTGGGGGTCCATGTACTACTACAGATCCCATAGAGGGGCACTGTGATAGCAGCCACATTTCAGGCAGTGGTACTTCATAGTATGTCAAGTGGTATTTGGGCCCGCTACCATGATGACCATTTTGCATTACTGCGTGGAGGTTGCCAGTTTGCTAGATGTCGCTGCAGATGCCTTATCCTTCAAAAGTGACATACTTTGAGGAAGGAGGATAATGCTCTACTTCTGTGCACAGCTGTTGTCTCTAGCATTTGTAACAATTTTTTAAAAAAAACCTATGTATCACCTCTAGAAAGAGTAGCTGTGCACAGGAGTGGAGCATTGCTCAGTAACCTTCACCTTCTTATTGACAAAACCAAACACATCTATGAAATCAAGAATTTATAGAGAGGCTCTAAACTTACAGCTTGCAGTTAAGTGAAAACCAGGACAATTACTATATGGCAAACATTTGTAATGTGTAAAGGACAAGGAGTACTTTGGCAGCTGATTGTGTCAGGTGTGTGCTTTTAAAAAATAAAAATTGATGACTATATAAAAATATGAAACAGATCATGTTTAAACAAAACATGTTGCGTAAATGTAAAGATTTTCAGTTATTTCATTGGAATGGCCAAACAAATCTTTGCCTGTACAAATCTTTGCCTGTAATTCTGCAGGTAGGTCCTCTTTATGAGCACAATCCTAACCATGTCTACTCAAAAGTAAGGCCCATTGTGTTCAATGGGTTTTATTCCCAGGAAAGGATCTTTAAGACTGCAGGATATGTGTGAATTCAGAAATTGTAGATTTAACTAACCATAGATTCCAAACACACAGTGTAGGGACTGACCTGACCTTCCCAATGAGATGGGAAACTCATTCCTGTCTCATCTACTTCTGAATAGTCCTGCATAGGATGTGCTCTGAGGCTGCAGTCCTTTACACGCTGTCCTGGAGTAAGCCCCATTGACTGGCATGAGGCTTACTTCTGAGTAGTCCTGCATAGGATGGTGCTCTGAGGCTGCAGCAGCAGCCACTGGGCACTTTCTATTTTTAAATTTGCCACCTCTAGCGACAGCCTGACGAAGCGCCCCAGAAGCCTCAGCGGCCGGGGAAAGAAGACTGCTGAGGCCTCTGGGGTGCTCACTGCACTGCCGCTAGAGGCGGCAAATTTAAAAATGGAAAGATCCCTGGCCAGCTGCTGCTGTGTGCCACGCCAGGGAACCGGTTCGGCCCATTGGGGGGTGCACAGCTACCGGTTCGGCAGCGGCGGGCAAATGGGAACTACCGGTTCCCAAGAACCGGACCAAACCAGCCTGGGCCCATATGTATTCCCCATGTCTCAGAATATAAGGAGGCCATGCACTGCTTCCCCATGTCTCCCAAAACAACCAGAGGTGCCCTCCAGTTGCATCCAAGGGTCATCTAAAAGTTCCAGCATGGATTCCATTATTAAATTTTGAGGATAGACTGTCAACTTTCCAGATTGTTACCCCTGTACTTATTTTACATATAGAAATTCCAATTGCTGGGAGATCCTTTGTGAGGTCCAGCAGCCAGTAAGTGTAGATTGTTTACGCTTGGGGTTCAGGCTAGCCTATGTTGCTCTACGAGCACTTTGTAGGTGGAATCCTTTCCAGGTGGAATCCTTCATAGCAGGGGTCTCCAAATTTTAACTTCAGAGCTCCTGGACCATTAAAAGAGGGAATTTCAGCAGGTTCAGCTTTTCAACTCACAGATCACAAGCTAAAAATCTCTCTTCTGCACCTGGTTAAAGGACCAGGAGTCCTGAAGTTAAAAGTTCGGAGACCCCTGCTTCACAGCATGGTCCTCATCACATCTGGTATTGCACAATGGAACATACTTAAGTAAACCTGTATAGGCTTATACTGTTATGGTTCTGTATAATTTATGTAAATAGGGATCAGTAGATGAAAATACACTCCGGAAGGGTAGGAAATTCTTGCATCTTTCAGCAAAACGTGTTGGCACATCAATTGATGGGACTGCTGGGGGTAGTGTAACATACACCATCCATTTTCTTCCCTTGCATAGCTCTTCTGTCAAATTAACTGCAGTGATTTCAAGGTCATTTTGGTGCCAGTTAATAATGCAAAAAGCAGTTCTTCAAAAAGATTTTTAAAAGAAGATTAGCACAAATAACAGTAAAAAGAAAGACGCAGAAGACCCTTTAAAAGCAACACTTGAATCAAGAACTGCAGGTGGTTACTTTAAACTTCCTTTATTTTTTACTTGACATTTCCAATCTGAGGATTTTTTTGAAGTCCTTTTTCTCTGCAAGAAAGTGTTGAAAGATTGGTAGATGAGGAAAAATATAGTCATAATATACAATTTGGAGTCCTAACTCATTGTTTCCAGGCAACACCGAATTCTTATAAACGTTTCTGGTCTATTGGATTGACTGAATGCAAACATTTATTCTTGAAACTTTTATCTGAAGCTTCCCAGTTACAAAGAAAAATATTTAAATGCAACAAGTGCAACATTTTCCACTGGAACTTCATCTAAAGTCAGTTGAGTTCATAGAGCTACGTGATTTATTTGATCTGATGTTCCAGGATTTAAAGTAAAAACAACCTGTGTTCTCAACCAATGGTGACATGTCCTCTTCCTCCTGTCAAGTTATATCAATAGTGAGAGAAAGATGGTAAGAGGGATCATTAACCTATAACAAGACACCAGTGGGCAAATTAGGAAGAAGCTAGACTCTTTCAGAGGGGCCCATAGGCTGCCAACAAGATAGATTCAGGGCACAAGCCTAACCAGTTTTAGGCCAGCACAACTCATCCATCTCCCTGTTCCTTTGGTGGTGGGGGGAAGCTGGTGCATGTCTATGCACTGGCCTGACCCCCCCCCTTTGCACTAACCTAACCCCTCTGTGCACTAACCTAACTCTTATGGCACTTTTGTGACACCCCCAGGCCAGAACAGGATTTTGCTGGGACTTATGCCAGCCTAACCAGAGGCTTGCACTGGTTATAGGATTGCACTGTCATTCAAGCAACAAGAGTTAGGTTGTATCCCAAATGAAACGGGAGTGGGCTATAGGATTTTTCCTACAGCAGGAGTAGTAAAGTCATCAACAGCTCCATTCAAGTTCTGTCTTTGAAACATTTTGTAAAGGTCCTTAGCAGGAGGCAAACTGAGACATTTGCCTAGGTTCATACGCAGAAAGATATAATGCCTTTCTACATATTTTTATACATTTGTTTTAAACTCTTGCAACCAGCTCTAAGAATCTGAGATGAAATGGGCATTGAAAACAATTAAGTGGCAGGGAAAAAAAGAACAGGAAGAAATGTTAATTTTTTTGTTTGTTTTATATAGTTTTAGTGTTCTGTGGCTATAGTATGCATGGTTATAAAGGTGTCATGATAACCTCCTACACTTCAAAATTTACAGCATTCAACAGATCAGGATTAATCAATATGCTGTACTGTTACAGCATAGTTTGGAGGTTAGTGATACGTTCTTTAGGTTCTTTACATGATAGGTTCTTTACATAAAAATGGATCCTGAAGGAGTTTAGATCCTGAATCTTGTGCCTTCCAACCAGATTTCTATCAATGGGCCAAAGTACAGGACCTCTAATGCTGGTTGTAGGGAACAAGCTGGCTAATATGGGAGATCATAACTCTCTGTTTGATCATTATGTAAAAATGGCTAAAATATTGTTATGACATTCAGTAAAGCCCTAGAGCAGTTGTTTAATTCTGTATGTTAATATCTCCAAGGACTATCATAAAAGCAAAGGATTACAAGAGTTACAAAGCAATGAAAATGTGGGAGAATTGTAAGATTTAATATCTGGCACTTGCTAGCTTTGTTTTAGTTATTATTGTTTTCCTCCACTGTTCCTCAGAGACACCTCTTGTTATGACTTACGATCAAATGTTACAGCCTTCTTTTAGCACATAATGAATAGCCAATCGGACAGCCTGGTCACAATGCGTTATATGTCCCTGCAGCAAGAGAATTACATCTCTTTCTTTGGAACTTTTAAACAGTATGTTTTCTTGAAATTAAATTTCATCAATCACTTTTCATTTTTTCATTTTCACTTTTGACTGTCTGACTTGAAGCAGTGGACGCAAATATAAATCCAACTGCTCTCATTCCAAATCTTGCAATGGTCATCCATTCTATTAAATTTATGAATTGTGACTATATTTTAAAATAGTAAACCCTTCAAGTCACATGTTCAGTGACTCTCTGCTCTTCTTTGAAAATTCTCATTAAGAAATTCCTCTGTCTTCATAAATCAGCACAAGTAAGGCTGCAATCCTAACTCCAGTTAGGTCGGTCTAAGACCCAATACATGTCCTATACTGATTTCGGAGTGTCACAAAAGTGCTGTAAGGCATTTCTGCACCATTCCAAGGGGAAGGTTAGGCCAGTGCACAGACATGTGCTTGCCTCCCTACATCATCATGGGAATGGGAAGACCGATGTTCTGGCCTAGGTTAGGATTGCACCTTTAATGATATAACTTTCTTTTAAACTAAGGCAATACATAAAATTGTCATTCCAGTAAGGTCTTAATCATGATCTCTTGTTCATTTGAAACTATCTGTTGATAGTCTAACCCTAGTGATTTTATTCCCAATGCCCAAGGATATTCTTGGGGAATGAATGCCCTGATTTCCCAATCCTTTCTATGAAGAAAGTCAGGAGATGCAAATCCTAAGCATGTTGACTCAGAAGTCCCATTGTGTTCAATAGTACTTACTCCCAGGAAAATCTGGTTTGGATTGCAAACCTACCCTACAATCCAGAGTAACTACGGGAGCACGTAAGAGACTTTACGTGTACCCATAGTTGCTGCACTACCTAGTGAAAACCTATGGGAAATTCATATTGCAATCCAGAGCAAATTGTTCTTACACCGGAGCAAGGACTCCACGTAGTTACTCTGGATTGCGCCCCTAGTCTTGCATGTCTATTCTAAAATAAGCCATATTATAGTCAGTGGGGCTCACTCCTGTATAAGGGAGGAGATTGTAGCCTGAGGGACCTGAGAGAATAAGGGCACAATCTTAACAAATTTAGGCCGACCTAACTCACATGACCTATCTTTCCATGATGGTGTGGGAGGTCAGTTTATGCCTGTGAACTGGCCTAACCCCCTCACAGTTGGAGCAGAAATGCCTTATGGCTAAAGACCTGCAAAAAGGCAATATTATTTTTCCTTAAAATAACACCTTTAGGGGTGTTATCCCTAAATAACCAAATTAACCTCACTTTTTCCAGATCCCTACTTACGGTACATTTGTAACACCTCCAGCTCAGCATGGGACTTATGCTGGGGCTTAGGTTAGGATTGCAGCTTGAGTGCAGGTAAATTTGTTTTATTTTTCTTTATATTTTCTTAATTTTTATTATATTACATTGTTGTAATCATTTTTATACGAATATTTTTGGTTTTGTGGAACAAAGCGTTTGAGTTTCCATTATTTCTTATGTGAAAATTTGCATTGATATACAAGTGTTTTGAATTACAAGCATGCTTCTGGAATGAATTATGCTCGTAAACCAACATACCATTGTATATCCTTTCTGAAGGATACACACAACAGTGAAGTTTAGATGCAAGCATGTTTAGAAGTTTAGATCATCAATTTTTCCTTCTGACATGCTACCAAAGCTAGGACTTTGAGATAAGCATGACATTAACATTAATGTGTGATCAAAGCACCATTTGAAGCCTTTATTCCTTCCCATAGAAGCAACATTTAACCTGATTAATCTTGCACCGTAGCTTCTCAAATACCAACACTGCTATGAAATCTCAACCCAGTCCTTAACCTTCTGTTTAACCTTGAATTCAGAGTCCAAATAAAAACCTCTATCATGTGGCTGGGCCTTAAATCAGGATAGTCCTCTCCACTGTTGATTGGTAAGCTCTGCTTTTCAGACTCAAGTCATTGTCCCTCGTCCTGATTTGAAAATTGATTTTTTTCCCCCACTCTAAGTCTCACTAATTAAATGGCAGGAGCAGCCGCTTGAGCTAGCAACACTTTTCCCTGAAGCTCCTTAAGCGGAGAACCTTTCATTCATAGTTTCTGAAAGACAGCTTCTATTTCTGCCTGACTGAGGAGAAATCTATATTATAGGCTTGAAAGGACAGCTTCCAAATCTAGTCAAGAGCAAGGTTACTTAAAATAGATCCAAAATAAATTGGTTCTCATTCCCTCTCTCTTCACTTGTTTGCGCTCATCTTTCTTTAAACAACGTTTATCAGAAAGTTCCCCCAAATTTGGAAATGGCCTCGCACTTTTCTTCCCACCGGCTCATCACCTCAACAGTTGTTCCTGCCAGCTCCGTTCAATTAACTTTAACACAAACGTAGGCATCCCGTTTATGCAGTTAATTTCTTTCAGGATTGATGAAGTGTGCATTGAACTGGAGGGACTGGCAGTGGCAACAAAATACAGATTCCATTACAAAGCTGTGTACCACTAATTAATAAAAGGAAGTCACATCAGGACATCATCAAATCGGGTTTCGCTACAGAACACAACGCCCCAGAATAGATTTTGTGGATGAGTTGCATGTTTTGTCTTCCTTCCTTGTAGTCCACATTACATGATTCAACACATAAATTATCTCTTTTTCTTTGCAATCTTCCAACACTTCAAGGAAGATTTCCGCCAAAATGTGGTGGCCAGCTGCAATCCCTCACCATTTATTTAAACTTGGTGTGGTTCTGTCATCTTGTTTACTCAATGCTTGTAGAAATAAAATCCCCAATGGTACCAGTGACGTGTGGTGTGGTGCAGGGCTGCAGGGGCAGAATGTGCTGTTCTCCAGGCAAATGTCACATAGTACCAGTACATACACAGTCCGAGCTGCTGCTGCAAGCTCTACCCTCTCAGATAGACTTGGGCAGTCTTAAAGACTCTCCAGGAGAGCAATGGTTCTGAAAGTGGGGAATCAAGAACCCTTTGTCAACCATTTTGGAGGGGGTCACAAAAAGCTGAACACATCGTGGAATCTGGCATTGGATGTCCCCATCTTGGAATCTCATCCATACTTTCCATGTAGATATGGAGGAACTAGGACATCACAGGAATGACCCTCTTTAATAGCACTTCCATCCATGACATCACTTCCAGTCATGTTGATGACATCACTTCTGGGGTCTCGGGCAGAAGAGGCTGAAGATTATCAGAAGAAGGTCCTGGGCTGAAATGCTTGAGAAACACTGGAGTACTAGAGCATGCTGCAGTGTTAGCTTAGCGCTTCTCCCCAATTATCATGCCCAAATCATGCGCTTCTCCCCAATTATCAGAAACCTGGTGGAACCAGAGGAGGGTGAACTGACAGGACAAGGAAACACTGCCTCCCCTGACTGCACATCTCCTATCCCATATGGATACGATAGTGGTATCCTGTCCATATGGCCTATCTGTTTCTCAATCTCTCCACCTGTCTTGAAATTTGTTAGCCATCTCTTCACAACTGAGAGATGGCACCACACATTTGGTTTAGCACAGTTGTTGTTCCTCCCCACAAAGGCAGTTGGTGGCCTTCAGTGAAAGAGTGGTTCACAGTTGTACTTCAATCATTGTACCACATGGCTACCACATAGCAGTTAAATACTACATATTTTGTGGTGGCAATTAAAAGTTTAATTTGTAAATTGAATTTACTCTCCAAGTAGTCATTTATCACACAACTATCCAAAGTGACAGCTTATGCATGTTTACTTGAAAGCAAGCTGCATTGCATTCAGTAGAACTTACTCTTACTTATAGCAGGTGTGGTCTGGTGGTTGAGTGCAGGGCTGCCAAAGAGGCTAAGCAGGGAAAAAACCTGGACAACTCCTGGATGGGATACTGCAAGCTGATAAACTGTCATGTGTTATCAGAGCCAGAAGGTGTTGCCATTTACAGCTTGGCTGACCTGAAAACTCCTGCTGGAAGCTTGAAGGCATCCCCTAATACCAGATGTTATGATAACCACACTGTGAAGGCTCCCACCTGGAAAGAGAAGAGTTCTATGAGCTCCCTGTAGAACAACATAGACAGCCTGCACCCTGGGTATAAGCAGTCTACACTTTCCAGCTGCTAGACCTCACATGGGATCTCCCAGCTATTGTAATTGCTATATGCTAAATTAAACTCCCAGGGAAAGTTAGTCCTTGGGGAAGTCAATGTTAAGCAAATGTATTCTTCCTGGTGAGTGGTAAAATCACAATCATCTGTGAGAGCTGGACTCAAAGTGGCCTGCAGATTCTTTGTAACTTATGCCCGCTTTTGACTCTTAAGGACATGAGGGTGAACGTCACTTTGTCAATATTGACAGAGTTCAGAGAGAGCAAGTGTTGAATTAAGTGCTGAGAACCAGAGAAGAAATGTGTGTCCAGAGCTTAATGAAAAAGCAGAAAAGCATATTTGGGATGTAAAATTGATCTGTCATGTTTAAATGCTTAAATAATTATCTTGCAGGTTCCTACTTGAGGACATAGTTTGCACTTTATGGAGAAATTACATCAGGCCTTTGTTTTATAGACTTCTTAAGCACTCTGTGTATATTAAGATTAAGAACACAAAGGAGGTTGTTGAAACATTCCTCTTTATTGGATGTTAACATCCTATTCCACGTAATATTACCATTTTGCAGCAGAGTCAGCGCAGAGCAGCGACAGTTGCAATAATGAATAATTACTGCAGGCCATTAGTATGAAAATAGCACAGCACAGCTTGCCCGCATCAGCAAATACAATTTATTTTGTGTGTGCTCTGAATGTATTCCTGCATTACTTCCAGGGCTCTGTGTCATTGCAATATTTCTTCAAGGGTTGAGATAATACCGTACATTTCCAATAAATGCTGATAGAACTCTTCCTGTCTTCAAAGTGAAATTGACTTGGGGGCATTTGAATCCCTTATGATTTTTAATGCTGCCTGCTATTCTCACGACACCAATTCCTGCATTGATGAAGTAGGCAAAATCTATTTTTCAAAATTCATATTATGGATAACCTGTTAACATGGAAGGCATTGCCATGTGGTGAAGATGTCTCCTAAGTGGATTTTCCTGGTTCCAAGGGAGGGCCATCAAAAGAGGGGTGCTGAAAATTCCCACCCTTAGCTATAACCACAACAGGGTTGAGTGTGAGCTACAATTCAGAGCAGTTGAATTAGAAACTAGTGAAAGAATGAAAGTTGGAGGGGAGGCATGGCTTGCTGCTGTCCATAGGATCAAGAAGAGTTGGACAAAACTCAACAAGTGAGCAACAAAGCCATTCTGGTTTACACAAGAAAGTATTGTTTTTAAATGTTTTTAATTTTCTTTTGACACATGCCAAACTTGTGGCATGTGCTAAACTTATATCTCCATGTGACAGATGGCTTTGAAGTGTCAAGGCATGTTAGCAAACTGATTAACAGAGCAATCCAAAGATGGCAAAGAACGGGAAGAGTGTTAAAGAGAGAAATAAATGATCTCTTTTCTCTCTTTCTCCTTGTGCCACACTTCACACCTTTTCCCCAAAGAGTGCAACTGACTGATCTAATTATACTGCATGATTATATCTCCTGCCTATAGAGGCAATTTTTGTTTCACCTCAAAGGTTGTTAGAACCGATTGTCTCTCTGCATGGAGAGCTGACTTACACTTTAATCATGTTGAAACTGTGGGACTCAAATTCCAAAAAAACAGTCAGAAAATGGAGGGAAGCAAGAAAATGAACAAATTCCTCAATGTTACATATGAAATAGAGGAACCTGCTCGGTTCTACTGGTGGCAGGAAGTTTCCCCAAGAATATTTCTGGCAACTTTCTTTGGGGTACTTATCCTTCTCAGCTCTCATGGTCCTTTTCATTTTCAGTTTAATCCAGATTGTTGCACAAACTCAAAGGGTATCAATCAGGCTATTCCTTGTTTGATGTAGGACCAAAATAGGGGAACTCCTGGAGAAGACCAGAGGAAGAGGGGATACCAGCCAATTTCTTCTTTATTTGGAGTGGGTCTGGATTAATGATGTGGAACTGAGGAAGAGATGTCAACATTTCTTGTCACTGTTGTCATGATTTATGATATGTATTGATTAAATGGGTATTTGACCTGATCCAGCAGGTTCTTCATATGTTCTTACTATGAATTTGATGAATATGAATCTTATATTCTCAACTTTTTGGGGGGAAACCCCGTAGGAGCTCTTTCCAGGTTCCAAAGTCTCCTTGTCAAACAAGGATACAACACAAACAGATGAATATAAAATCCCCTTCTCAAAGTTTTCAGTATGTGGCCCCCTTCAAATATGCCAGAGATCTCAAAGGAGTAATATGGCTCTCGTTGAGAATGGCTGACCCCCACTCTCCCATAAAGCTGTAGTTTTCCCCACAAATAGAATATGCATGTACTACACACATATTGCTTCAGAAGGACAAACTGAAGGGTTTCTTTTATTGCAATAGCATAGCAAGTCCAATGCAAGGAGTGGTGTGATGCAAGTTTGCTGCATTTTCTGTGGCAGTGATTTCAGCTTTTTTCATCTCATGGCACACGAAAAGAGCACTGAAATTGTCAAGGCACACCATCAGTTGTTTTTACCATTGACAAGGCATACCAGCTATTCAAATCCCCCAATTTTCCTATTAATTAATGACTCTCCCCAAATTCCCGCAGCACATCTGAGGACTATCTGCAGCATGTCACATGGCACACTGGTTGAAAATCACTGCTCTACGGAAAGGTGCATAGTTCTTGCCACCCAAGTGCTCATCCCTGTCCTCTTTTGGCTTCAGATTGGAGCTATTCTGAATGTGGGAGCTGATATAACAATGTGGAGGAGACATGAGCTCATCCTTATATCATTTTGGCTCTGAGTATTGGCAGGCCCAGATAATGTTGCTGCTTTCTAGTTTAAATGAGGATTCTTCTGTCACAGCTTTGTATAACTGTGGTGTAAAAGGGAAAAAGAAGTATCTATGCATGGTGCTCCTTTGACATGAAGCTCATCTGAACTACTGTGCTGGTCTTGGACTGTAATAAAATTCTACTCTATTCATCTGAACTAAGCCAGTGTGCAGATCTTCTTATTTAGAATGAATGATAATACTGGATTTGTGTCTGACAACAGATCTTCACATACTGTATTTTTTGGTATGGGAAAATTATGGCTCATACTCTCAGCAGCATAGACCCAAGCACAATTTAATCTCAGGAAAGCAATTCTTACTTTGCTGCACAAACATGGCTGATAACGTGTTGCGTTCCAGCCTCGTTGTTCATTTTATGTCCAGAGACTAAATTAGATTTTAGACCTAATTATAAAGACAATTTTATTGCTGACAGGTAAAAAAATGAAATGCGGACAATACTTCACAGTTAAAAATTATTTGAGGAACCTAATTAGAAAGCATAATAAAAAAGAACACAAATCCATAATTGAAAATGATGCATAAAATGTATTTCACTGAACTGTTATCTCTTCGGACTGTATGCAGCGTTTAGAATATATCCACTATTTCTGTCTTCTCAAAGCATAGCAAAATAGTCACCATATATTAGTATTGCTGAAATTGTGAGTTGCAAGCCAATTTCAGGTGGGTCGGCCCCCATTCATTTCAATGTGTTTTTTATTTTTAATATATTAGACTTGATGCTACCATGGAATGTGACTGCATTTTGGGATATGCTACAAGTCTGTACTTTTAACAGGCTACAATGTATATGCTTTTAACAATGATAGTTGTTAAACTAGCTTGCTTACTGACTTCCTCCCAGGTAAGTGTAGATAGAATTTCAGTCTTTGAAATGCTTGCGGGTATTTTTTTAAACAGATTAGCAACTGATTAGGAAGATTCTTTATTTAAAACAAATTTTAAACTTATGTAAATTTTAATTTACTTAAAATGGTGTGGATAGACGGATGAGGGTGTCCCTCCACCAGTCTGCCATCTTGGGCAACTTCCTCAAGAGGTCTTATGGGCAGGTTGGCCCTGGTTTCCAGTGTACTTTTTGCACAATCCTATATATGTCTACTCAAAAGTAAACCCAACTGAAATCCAATGAGTCTTTCTCCTGTTTGTATGAGTATATATGTGCATAAGGAATGGCAGCCTAAGAGTACAACAGTGTGAATTTGAGTTGAGTGTGTTGAATAGTGAAATAGTCTATTGAAAGCCATGATGGTGCAGTGGCTGAAGTTGCACTTAAACCTAGAAGATCCAGGTTCAAATCCACACCAGCCACAAAGCTTCCTGGGCGATCTTGGACCAATCTCTCTTTCTCTCTCTCTTGACCTCACCTAACGAAGACAGTTGTTGTGAGGACAAAAGAAGGGGAAGAACTATGTATAATACCCTAAGCTTGGAAGAAGGAGCTATAAAAATATGGAAAATAAATAAAAAAATCAATAGTTCTTGCATTGAATCTCTCATGACATTGTTCCTTCTATCAGCTCATTTTCTTTAGATTTCTTTTCCTTTTACTCACTTCCTCATAGCCATTATGTAGTATGTGTATGTATGTATGTATGTATGTATGTATGTATGTATGTATGTATGTATGTATGTATGTATGTATGTATGTATGTAGTAAATCACTGTGCCTTTTGACACTGTTCTTGTTGGTTAAGACGCTGTGCTTGTTGACCTGAATGTCAGCAGGTTGGTTGGTGGTTTGAGACCCATGTACTGCAATACATAAAGAGCTCCTGTTTCTTGCCCAGCTCCTGCCAACCTAGTATTCAAAAGCATGGAACTGCAAGTAGAAAAGTAGGTACCTTTTCGGTGGTAAAGTAACAAAGTTCCACGGAGGAATCTTTGGACAGAACTGGGCTTTTCAGCCTTATAACGGGAATAAGCACCACACACCTAGGGTCAGTCACGACTAGCAGGGCAACTTGTGGGGTACTACCTTTTCCTACTTACTGTACAATACATGGACTTATTGTAAATTAGATGTTAATGTCCAGTCCATCCAGCCATTCAAGGACAAAGTGGCCTACAGTGAAAAAGAATCTGACAGTGCTGGTATCAGCTCTTGATTTACAATTGGACACAAAGTGATGAATACTGAGTAAGCCATTGTTGAATTCCACCCCATCTGGGAAGCATGCTGATTTTGTTTCTCTCTTGTTGTTTTTGTTTTCCTAACCTCTAAAGCAGATAACACAACAGAGACACCAGCAATATCAACCACCACCACAGTTGAAATTCGGAAGAACAGTGTCATGACCACAGAAATCACCTCCAAAGTGGAGAAGCTTCCCACCCCGACCGCTACCAGCAGCGGCACAGGCTCTTTGGCTGAGACTGAGGAAGAGAAGGCCAAACGGCTGCTTTACTGTTCACTATGCAAGGTTGCTGTCAACTCTGCCTCACAGTTGGAGGCGCACAACAGTGGTGAGATATAGCAATTTCTTTCCTGACTTGGGAGCCCTGCAATTATCTCTCCTGAATAGATTAGATTGCTTGCAGCAAGGGTAAAAAAAAAGAGAGAGAGGTAGTAGAAAACCAGCAATTACATTGAATTCATTAACTATTACAGAATAAAAATGAAAAGCAAAAGAAAGGCCTTCGTGAAAGGGAAAAGGAGAAATTTGTCTTCATGCAAGTGATTCCTTCAATTTTAATGTTTAATGCCTCAAAATATTACATTATGGGCAAATGTGGCAGCTTCCCCTCCATCACTTTAGCAGTTTGCCCATGACCATTTATTTCCCATCACACAAGGCACATTAATTGACATGGTTGTACAGCGAAGAAGCATGAGACCATGAGCATGGACTCAGAGAGGCAGTTTACATGAATGACACTTAAATGGGTTTTTTTTTTTTTTGCATTTTCCCATGCCTGCAGTTCAAATGAAAAAGTTAATTGACTGAAATGTGCATTTGATTTAAAATGGTGCTTTTCCATTTGGTATTCAACATTATCAGCATTCACCGTGACACTTCCCAGTCTAAAGGTTCCCAGTGTTGCTATTGAAAATGTTCTTTGTAGAGATCTCGCTAGCGTCACAGACAAACTCCTTGATCTAACGTAGTGGTTTTCAACCTTTCTCATCTCATGGCACAGTAACAAGGCACTGAAATTGTCAAGGCACACCATCAGCTCTTTGTACCATTCACAAGGCACACCACGCTGTTTAAATTCTCTAATTTTCTTATTAATAAATGACTTTTCCCAAAATCCCATGGCACACTTGAGGACTATCAACGGCCATGGCACACAGGTTGAAAATCACTGCTCTAAAGCAACGGTTCTCAAATTTTTTAGCACTATGACCCATTAAAAAAAAAAAAACTCTTGTAAAAACATTTTTAACTCTGCCCGACATTTTGTAAATCTAGGCTTCCTGAGGTAACCCGACAGGGAACCCATGGAGTCTGAGAAACCTGCCACTCTATATATACAGTAGTATTATAGCTCTAATGGGAAACCGTGGCCAATTTTCCAGTAGGTCAAGGAAGCCACCAGTTGAAAAGTTGGGAACCACTGCATTTCTAGGTAAGGAATGGTGGTGGCTGACCTTAGTACCATTGGCTTAGGCTGCTTACAAGTTACTGTGCTGATGGTTGGCATCTATTCAGCTGGCACTCAAGTTCTCATCCCTGACACTGTCCAATTATTTAATTAGCAGCACTAGGACTTTACTTGCTTTTGATAAAAACATCTGGATTTTACAACACAGAAATTACTCAGACCAATATCTTAAGGTCTGCTGTGGCTTTCTGTTTCTTTGGCAGCTGCCCATGTTTCATTAGCATCTGGAGGCCATAAGAATAAGACATGCATTTACTTCAGGCTTCTTCTACCATATTACTACATACTGATGGCAGCTTGCTTCTGTGCAAAATGGGCAACATTTAAGTGTAATCAAATATTAAACTATTGATTAATTATTACAATAAAGGTAATATGGGGAATGCAGAGTAGTACCTATGAGATGACATTGGGGGCAAAAATCTGAGATGTACTTGAAGGGATTTTTACTGCACTCAACAGCTAACTAAGATTATGTTTTATGTTTTCCCAAATGTCTTAAGGCACGAAGCACAAAACTATGCTGGAGGCTCGAAACGGGAGTGGAACTATCAAGGCCTTTCCCCGGGCAGGCGTCAAAGGCAAAGGACCCATTAATAAAGGAAACACAGGACTTCAGAACAAAACATTTCACTGTGAAATTTGTGATGTGCATGTAAATTCAGAGACACAACTCAAACAGGTACTTAGCTTTGGAGTCATTTTTGGCTGCTCATTCTTTATTTCCACAATTATCCACTGAATAACTATCAACATGGACAGGCTCATGGGTCATCTCCCTGCTCAGAATATGCATGGCCACTGATGCCCAGATTCTGCCATGTGTTTCACCACCATTTGTAGGAGCTGACATCCCAAAATGGGGGCTTTCCAATGGCATCCACAATTTCTGCTGTGAAACACCCCAATTCTGAAAAGTGTACTGAAAAATTTGTTTATTTAAAACATTTTTATTTCCTTTTCTGCTTCCCCTTGAGTGGGGAAACAGCATGAAACAGTAAGGCTTTACCCAGAACAGGTAGTCTGGGGATGCAGGATCCAGCCTGCAATAAATGAAAGAATCAGTGTTACCCCCTTCAGAACAGTTGCTTTGAATATATTCTTATGAAGGGATTTTACAAGTACAGAAACTAAATGGCATTCATGCATGTCTTGCTCTGATAGAAAATATAAGCAAATGCAGTTTCTTCTTCCCCTGAAAGAACAGCAAAATGCATCTTGAAATATTGAAGATCCTGTACAGGAAAGTTAGCCTAAAGTTTCAAAGAAAGTAAATTGATTAGAATTCCTATCTGGATAAAGCCTGACAGAGAAATTTTAAAAGGAGAAGGTTATAACCCATGAACGAGAACCTCATTAAAGGCAGCCTGTGAGAATTGGTTTCCTGCTCTGGTATAGTTCAGTAAGATGGACATCAGGAGATTTGTACTTTAATTTAAATATCGTCTCAACCAACAAAGACCCATGAATGAAACTGACTGAGGTAGTCACATCAGAAAGCAAATTGATAAGGGGTGCTGCTTCCTTTTTTCATTTTCCTGCTTTCTTGCTGCCCCCATCCACCGACTCTTTGGATTTGAAATGGAAGGTGGGAAAGGAAAGAATGTGGAGGGGAGAGTAGTAGACTAGAACATTGGAGATGCTCTAGCGCAACACTTTTCTTTAGTCCATCCATCCTCCTGCATCTCTGAAAATTCAGCAAATTGTTTATGATGTTTGTTCCATGAGAGGGGAAAAGGCACACCAGTTTTTTTGTTCTGTCCATATAAAATTGCTTGAGGACACTTGGAAGTGAAACAGATCTACTGCAGTTTACTGTCAGACTTATTAGAACTACCATAGTTGTTTAGAGGCAACCTGAGATGCAGTGTTAACACCAGTGGCAGAAGAATGTGATTCATTTTGTAGAAGAGACATAATATTAAAATTATATTTGCTTTCAACACAGCACATAAGCAGTAGAAGGCACAAAGACAGAGCTGCTGGAAAGCCCCCGAAACCCAAATACAGCCCCTACAACAAACTCCAGAAGGGAACACATCCTCTTGGGGTAAGCAGTATGGTTTTTCAATTGTGGGACTGGAAGGACCTTTTAATCTAAAATTGGCACCTTTGGGAACATCATATGTACTGCACCACACCGAGTTCATAATGAACAATATTTATGCACCACTTTTCAGTGAAAAGTTTCAGAAAATTGTTTACAGAGAAAAATCAAATAATTAATGGCTTGAGCTGTTAGTATCAAGAGCTTTAAGCTTCGGCTTAAATAGATAGAAAGAAGAGCCTAAAGAGAACTAGAAAGGCAGAGCCTGTCATCCATTTTCCTTACCTTCAGCTGCATAGCCTCTTCTGGCTATGGCCTCCTCTTTCCACTCAGGTCCTGTTTAAAATGAGCTGAAACGGTACAGCATACTGGTTTCTTTTCAGCAAAACACAAATGAAAGCCTTTTTTTCAAAATTAGGTATACTGTGTACATTTTTTGTTGAAAAGGCTAATTTGAGGAAAGAGTGAGTGTGGAATAGGGGCTGGAGAACACAGTGATACAATGTCTCATTGGGCAGCAGATCACCTTGGTATGAAACCCAGGGTCAGTGAGGAAGTTCCACAGGCAGATGTGTTTGCAAACTGTTATTTACCTTCCTCAAACATCAGCCCCTTGTGTTCAGTAAGAGTTAGACTTCAGTCCTGTCTTACTAAAACAGACACCACTGTCCAGGGATAGTCTTGCACCAGTCACTGTCTCTTGGCCTCAACAATCTTGTTATCAAACTAACATCTTGAGCAGCCAGGGCAGGGAGAGGGCTGAATAGCGGCCACAATCCCTGTTAGGATTCCCTGCCATCACCAGGTTTGTTTTACCCCGAGTAACATCCCCACCCAAAAATCACCATCATCCTTTACTGCCAAAATATGAGGTCAAGGAAACTGGAGACCATTTCAGCCTGTGCAAGGAATGTGCTTTTTTAAGTACTTAAATTTCATAGTCTCCATAATCAGAATTTTTCCCACAAAATTTCATGCCCCATTTTGTCCAGTGTGAAAGAATTTTGTAGCTATTAATTTTCATTGTCAGAATGGGTGAAATGTAAGCTTTCTATAGTTTCCTTTAAAACATTTAATCAGCTTTCCTGCCTAGAATGCTGTATGAGTATTTCATTAAATGTTCTTCAGTGTGGGTCATACAAAACAGTAATGGCTGTTGCTACTTTTTCCTCTTCTCCCAAAGGTGAAACTCGTATTTTCAAAGGAACCTTCGAAACCAATGGCTCCACGGATCCTCCCAAACCCGCTGGCAGCTGCTGCTGCAGCCGCTGCTGTGGCCGTCAATTCCCCTTTCAGCCTTCGAACAGCCCCACCAGCTACCCTCTTTCAGACTTCGGCACTCCCTCCAGCACTTCTCCGACCCGCCCCTGGGCCTATACGGACCACCCACACACCCGTGCTGTTTGCTCCTTACTGAACTCCACAAAGGAACAACTTGTACTGCAATAATTTTTTTCCAGAGCAAAAGCAAAACAAGGACAATGAACTATGCAGTGTTTATTTATAGTTTAAAATTTAAAATATATATAAATATATAAATATATATAAATATAAATAAATATAAATGAAGAGCTAGGACTTTTGATAGAGACCTGAACAAATTATAAAGAGGGGAAAGAGGTAGTATTTTCTCCAGATGAGAGTGTTCCTCTTATATATTGACTATTTTTAAAGTGATCCATATATATAAATAGATCTATATATATATAGATCACATAAAAAGGTATGACATCATTCTGACTGTGCTTTTTTGGCACATATTTCCCCTGCAGTGTCTTTCCTGCTTATGAAACAACCTTAACAAAATTGTCTAAAGGGCATTAACTGGTTCCAATGTACATAAAATAGTTAATTCTGTAGAATAAAAGAAAGAACAAAAAAAAACACTGTGAATAGTAGTACTCTTACCAATGCTCCTGCCAAGTCAGCGTTTCCTGGGTATTTATCTGAGTAAAAGTAGATACAATAGATGTCTTGTTAAACACGCGTATTGTGTCTCTGTATCTGCCACAAGGCTCATGAAAGGAGAAGACAAAAAATGCATCGCCTCTCTTTGGTAAGTTGCCACAACAATGGTAGGCTTAGATAGCAATCTCATTTTCTCTCCTGCGTTCCATATTTTGTAATCGGTGACATTCAGAAGAGAAAGTAAGAGATGGTGATTTTATTGTTCACGATGAAAAGGAATGAGTGGCCCTGGAGCTGTACTCGGGATGCAGTGTGCAGCAAAGCCATCTAATGTGTTTCAGAGAAGAGATATCTCCGTACCTAAAGCTACTTATAAGTAGCCTGTGGTGTAATTAAAGCAGCCTGCAGGGTTGTGTGAAAGAGATGGGAGCTTGTTGTTCAGAAAAGACATAAGACTCTGTTGCACAAGTCTCATTTCCTTGTTTGTTTGTCTGAAGTGGGGCAAGGATACAACCAGAATTGCAGTCATTTAAAACATACAGGGTTACTTCCAAAGGTTTCCTTGGATGGAAGGAGCTTGTACCCCAAGAAGAATGAAGATCTTTCCTCCATTAAAGTCATTCCATCAAGGAAGGAAATACTTGGTGCAACCCATAGTTTGGGCAAACCAAATAAAGACTGTCTACAATACAACCTGTAGGATGTGTGCCAAGGAGGGCACTCGGAGCCCTCCTGGCCAGCATGAACCATAGTGCAGCCACAAGGCCCAGCCCAAATTGCACATGCGCAGAGTTATGGAAATGTGCGGTAGGCATTGACTCCCTCAATTTGACTTGGTCCTGAATAACATTTGCAAAGTTAAAAGTCCAGGATTTGCTTTTCAATCCTTTCCACTTTTCACCACTGCTCTGGTTCCTAACAGGTGAAACAAATAGGAGACACCTGTATTGCCAGTATATGCCATATAGGACAGAATATGCCTTTTCTCTCTCTCCTGAGGGGGCGAGTGCCCATCTCTGGGCCTACACAATGGGCACAAGGCACTCCTGGCCCATTGTGCATACCTGGAGTTCCGACGTGTGCGGTGGGCACTGTGACATGTGCTGGGCACACATGCTGTCAGTTGGCACTCAGTGCAAAAAAGGTTCACCACCACTGTACTAGCTTAGTCCAAGTCCTCAACATAGTGCCACCACACAATGGTACTAGAAGGGCATGTTTTGCCATTTCCCATTTTAGGATAGTGGCTAATTCTTTCTTTGCTGGCCACCATTGGTTCTAGTGCCTCTTCAACAATAACAGTGTTCCCCAAGGATTTCTGGGAGGTGCAATTTTGTGCCAACGTTGCTCTGTTCAGGATCCATGTTCAACACTTTCACCAGGTTAGAACACCTAAAGAGAAAATAGCTGTTAAATGAATTTAAGTCTGTAGAGTGGACGTGCCCTCATAACAGGATTTTGTTATTACTATGTTTTTCAGCAGTTGTCACTAGATGAAGTATATGATAAACCTAAATCCTGCCTAGCCAATAGAACCAACAGCACACAATACATGTGAAGAAATGTGCTTTATACCTAACAAGTTACCAGACAGAAGTTAGAAAATTTTGTTATTGGAACTGTGGTAGGAAATGATGTAAATGGCTATTGATATGATCTAACTTAAATATATAGGAAGGTATGT
Source organism: Cryptoblepharus egeriae (assembly GCA_030015325.1). Lineage (NCBI taxonomy): Eukaryota > Metazoa > Chordata > Lepidosauria > Squamata > Scincidae > Cryptoblepharus > Cryptoblepharus egeriae. The sequence continues at coordinate 36,611,262 of JAREYC010000004.1, read as the reverse complement.
CCTATGAGTGAGTCACATTCTTTGTGTGCAATGGATGTGACCCTTGAACCCTAAACCCAGCATCTGGCCTTTGTGTAAGAATAACCTCTTAAGGACTGTTGTTCACTGTGAGGCTTTCAGCAAAATGAAATATTGGAGATCTGTAGAGCTATATTGTATATATGACAGAGATAAAAAATAACTTATAAAGAAAAAGTTATATAAAATAATTATATACAACTGTTTGGTTTCATATACGGGATCATGAACTAATTGGAAACAAACAGCAGAGGGAGAGAGGAAAAAATGCACATTTAAAATATCTGATATTTGCTGCCAATATTTTCCCAGCGATAGCTGTAAAGGATATCATGAGTCTATGAGATGGTCTGTCTGGCCAGAGTCCACTGTGCCAATTTGCAGCTGTAATGCCTGCAGGTAGATTTAGCTACAAAATGTAAACCATATTTTAAGTTCAGTTGGGTGCAGGAGCTTAATGGATATTCTTTTTAAAATGCTACCGATGCAAAACTACTGGCCATAGATTTGCTACATTCAAATGTTTTTAAATATTAGCACTTGGGGATTGTTAGGTTAAAAGTATATTAAAATTAAGAGTTATTTGTTGGTATTTACCTTTTTTAAGAAAAAAAAATCTATCCACTGACCATTTTTCTAAACATATATGTACATATACATAAAAATAATTATAAAATAAAAGGAGGAGGAAGAGGAGCGATATTATGTTCCAAGTGTAATGTATGCCCCCAATCCAAAGAGATGCATTGTCTGTTAAGTGTTAATTTTAAAAATTATATATATATATATTTCTTTATGAATTATTTAGAAATATTTCAACCATTTTACTTGCAAATGTTTGTGCCTTGAAGTTAAAGCACCTTTTTTTGGCTCTCTTAATCATGAAATGAATATAAGACGTCAATCAGGATCTTTGTGGTTTTTCATGCTCTTTCATTAGGCAAATTGCTCAAGACCTTTAAAAAGCAGGACTCTGTCTAAAGTTAAATTTAAAAATCTTTCTTTTGGACTACTTGTGAGCTTCTTGCAAGTCAAATACCAGATTTCATTCCAAAAGTAATATTGGTACCTTGCCACATTTCATTTTTGGCATCTAAAACCAAAGAGATCCTGATCCAGGAATGTAAACAAAAATGTTTACTTTTTTAATACCCACAATAACACTAATTTACAAACCAATCCCAGGATGGAGTTGTATCCCCAAAAGATAGTTATGAATGAGTCCCACAAAAATTAATGAGATTTGAATTAGTCTCAAATAACATGGCTTTTTATTTCAGTGCTGTTTAGTTATATCTAATATTGTTTAGCTATAAATAACAGGTTATAATCAGCTGTGGGTTCCTACATATAGCGATTCATCTTAAAGTCTGATCATATTATGGCTGTCATTGGGACCATATTGAATCATTACTGTCTTGGCCATAATGTGAGACCACATAGACAAGAGTCTCTTCTCCCAATATTCCTCCAACAGCATGTTGGAACATGGGGTTAGGTTTTGAGACAGTCGTACTATACTTGGCATAGTGAGTGCCTATATGTAATATTGCTGTTCCCGGTCTGATTTTCTGACTAGAGGCTGTTTTCAGTGGCATCCCCACAACAACTATAAGATGCGCACCAGCTCTTTGTCTCAACTTTCTACCATGTAACTGCATTAAAGATAATGTCCTCACCACCCATGGCCATTGTTTTCAAGCCATGAATTTGTATTGGCTTGTATAACTGTTGTGGACACAAAAGGCAACCTCTGAGACCCAAGCCATACAGTTGTGAGGACACTTAAGTCCTGAAAGATATTTCTCCCATATGAAATAGTATGCAGAATAGAGAAGAAAAAAACTTAACAGAGCAGCAAATCTCATGCATGGCCAATTGATATGTGGGGACATGCAACCACTCAGTCGAAATGCCATCCAAACAAATAAATTAATCCAAATAATATAGCAGCCTGTGGCACAGTAGAAATGGTAGAGATAATCAAGCAAAGCTTTGTTAGACTCTGAGTCACTCTTACCTTCTCATCCACCAATCTGAAGTTTTAAGACCTCTTTTAAGTTGCTTTGAACATCTTCGTTTGTCATCAGAGTGCTGTATGCGGATGATTCTTTTTCGTCACCTGAGTCTCTCTTGAAATTTGAGCTGTAAGCAACAAGCAATCCTTTTTCTGTCTCTTACTCACTACCTAATAAAGGATAAAGCCTAAACATTGAGAACGTGTGAAGGATTTTCTATGCATTGCCAATCCATCATGTACTGCTTTCTGAACTCCTGTTGGTGAAGAACATGGCAGCCAATGTGGGACTGCAGTTGTTTATATTCTATTGTGCATAAAATACTGTTGGAATGTAGAATTTGGTAATGTTAGGCTATGAGCATGTCCCAATGGAAGTATCTCGTGCATTCCTATTCTTTGGCTGTGTGCAATGTCTCCTATGAAGATGCTCCCAACGAGAAATGTGTCATGTCAACCTTAATCAATGCAATACCTGCATTGAGGCTAAAAGGATCAGCAGTATTGCTTTTCTGCACTGAAGTTTTACAAATGTGTAAGCTAAGGGGAAAGTGCTCCTCATTCCCAAACTTAATTTGAGGACACTTAAATGATCCTGGAAGCATATCTGCATAACCGCCAGCATCTGTGGCAGAAAGCCTGATAAACAGCTTGTTCCATCTGGCAATGGAAGCTTGAGATAGGTTGAAATCAGTGGTGGGATTCAAATAAATTAACAACAGATTCTATGTCTGAATAATCTAAATTAAAAACAGGTTCTATGTCCCATTAGTAACCAGTTTTCAGAACCAGGCACTCATTAGCAAACTGTTCTATATAACCTGTGAAAACCCCCTGAAGCTGGTTGGTTTCAACCACTGGTTGAAATCTCAGCTTACTAGATCTCGGTGAAGAGAATGTTTTTTTTTTCTCTGCCCAATTCCCTCACTAACAATAGCTTGTGTTTCCCACCATCACTGCCAAAACCATTGGAGGGGGAGCACCTGGATGCAGGTGTCATATGTGCTCCCTGAAGCATCTATTGGGCTGCTGTGTGAGGCAGGAAGCTGCATTAGATGGGCCTTTGGCCTGATCCAGTGGATGCTCTCTTTATGTTCTTATGTTCTTTACAATTATCTTCAAGTTCATCTTCGAGAAATTATTTGACTTGACTGAACAATTGTTGAAGCTTCAGTTATATATACACACCTATACACCTATATGTTCTGCTATATATGTCTAGCCTTGTGTCAATGCAGGGATGTTTGGAACAAATCTGTTGAGGAATGGTTTGTTGGGTGCTGGATGCCAGAAGGGCCTGCTGGCCACCCTAGCAGTAGAAAGCTAATATAGAGAACAATCCTAACCATGTCTACTCAAAAGTAAGCCCATTGTGTTCAATGGGTCTTACTCTGAGAAAGGTGTCTTTAGGATTGCAGCAATAGTCTTCTATTGGCAAGGCTAAGAAACTTGGAAGAAGCCCACTTCTTCATGGTAATGACACTACTTAGATTGGGGAAAGTGTGCTTCATTCATGGAAGGAGTTATCTTGTTCTCCTAAGAGAAACTTCCATCCTTTGAGGACTTGGACTTCAGCTCTGCTGATTTACCATAATGAAGAGATTAGATACTTTCTTAATTGCTGCCGTAAACTTGGCTCAGCAAGGTCAATACAGCAGATGCCGCATTTCATGGAGCTTTAACACAAAGTGGAAGAGGCCAACTCAGAGCAGTTAATGGCAAGAAGAGGTAATACCTGGGAAATTGGTATCTTAATTTGTTTTATTTGTAGAGACATAATCATTGGCATAATATTAATATTATGTGTTCATAAAAAAACTTCAGCCCTGCAGATGCAACAGCCGCAACACCAATATATATAAACAATATATGCTGGTTTAAATGTCTCTTAGAATTGATATACGAGGAAAAAGTAAGCACATTTTACTATCTTTTATTTCAGTTATTCCTTGCCACAATGAGGACTAGAAATATTTCAAATTATATGTCAGGCTTTTGTAAGAATCATGGAGTTATATTTAAAAAAAAAAAAGGCTGCAATTCTAAAGACACTTTCCTGGGAGTAAAACCCATTGAACACAATTGGGTTTACTTTTGAGTAGACATGGTTAGGATTGTGCTCGAAGGCTCACAGTGATCTGCAAGTTATTTTCCCATTTAAATCCAGAATGTTCTGTGATCTCATTCTATATATGCCATTAATTTCCATAAAGTGCCATTAATTTACATAAACTTGCAAATTTAAATTGTGATCCATTCTTGAAGCCTGTCAGGAGACCCTGACAACATACTAGTAAAATGCATTCCATATATCAAGGAGCCTTAATTTGTTGTACTAAGCAAAGGAGGATACTGTTCTGGGTTGCCACTAATAGGCACACTCTCAGAAAAGCACACACACTGCCTGATCCTATGTGGCAAACATGCAAGCACAGGGTGTCAGTTGACATGCAATATAACATTGCAGACGGAGGCTTGACAAGTCACGCCAAGGGATGGAACTGGAAAACATCTGTCCATCTAAGCAAGCCAAGCCCAGAATCAAATTAAGAGTTTAACAGCACAATCTCAAGCTCAGATGTTACCAGTGGTGGGCTTCATGGGCTTCTCACCGGTTCTATAGAACCCTTTGCTAATGAGTGCCTGGTTCTGAGAACCAGTTACTAATGGGACATAGAACCTGTTGTTAATTTAAGTTATTAGGACATAGAACCTGTTGTTAATTTATTTGAATCCCACCACTGGTTAGGTCCATTATTTTCAATGGGGTTTACTCCCAGGAAAGTGTGTATAGGACTGCAACCTGGAAGACTTCTACATACAACATGGCTAAAATATTAATCTGGGAATGGAGGAACAAGGTAAGAGTGGTGTGAAGACCAGACCAGAGCTTCACAAATACTGAAGGGTGAGATTCAGGAGGTCCTTGATGAGTGGCAGTGAAGAGGGAGGAACATGAGATCAGTAGAGCTGAGGCCGGAAGAGGATAAGTAGCATAATGTATTGTGACACTGCTCCACACACAGCTCTGCTGGCCCAACCATGAAGCCTGGTGAAATAGATTGCATCAGTGCGGATTGAGAGGGACTCCAGGGATTGTGAGCATCTGTCACTGTCTTTCTCAAGTCCAACACTGATGCAAGCAGATTTCCACCCCCCTCCTCCTTATCTTGCTTCCCTTGCAGTTTCCTTAAATCTGGAAATGGTGGGCTTTCGATCTATTTTTACAGGGAGAACAGCATTTTCAACTATGCGTTGAATGCTCATAGCGCATCCCCACACCAAAGCACACCAATGTGCTGCACAATGCTGGTTGAAAAATCTCTGCTCTAGATTATACTGTATTTATTCAAATCTAATGTGCCATCAAATCTAATGCACACTCTGGTTTTGGAGACTGAATTTGGCTGGAAAAGGGTGAGTGTTAGATTTGAGTAAATACAGTAATTTGCTTAGGTAAGGGGTCTGGCTTTTCTTTCAGCGTAAGAACTCATATACATTGATGGTACTAGTATATAAGTTTTAATCATAACAACAGACAAGAGACACCAATACTGCCAGAATTACGATCTTTCTCTGATTCTTCCAAAATCTTTCGATATTCAGCGCTATCCTTCTGAGCCCAAGTACCCACGGCCTCAAATGCAGCTGAAAGAGCTTTCCTTTTTAGACAATTAATTTTCCAGCCATCAGCTCTACAGAGAACAGGCTTGAAGGCTTCAAACCTCTTGGCTCCAATCCCAGCAGGCCAATAGAAAGAACAAAGAGTTTATTATTTTATAAATTGCCATAATTATCGAAGGCCTGGCTCATGAATTCTGCATGCAACCGGTTGTTAATGTGGACTCCGTATCAGACATTTCCGTGGAAAACACACTGCGGGCTCCTGCAGTAATACAAAGTGGCACAGATGATATAAAATAATAGAATAGTGATGAGAATGTTCGCGGCATATTTAGGTCAAATCATTTTAAGGCCAGACTTCATTTGCTATTTTACAAAAGCCAAGTATGTGCTTCATGAGACTCACACGCTTGGAATTCAACAATATCATTCACCTTAATGTAAACATTGTTAGAATGAAAAACACACATTCAAGCCATCCATGTATCACATGCGCAGGTGTAATTTAGATAGCAAACTTTGAAAAGCTAAAATCTTTCCTTGCAAGGAGATTGTATAGATCGTATTTACTTGAATCTAATGCACCATATAATTTAATGCACACCCTGATTTTGGAGACTCAATTTGACTGGAAAAGGTGTGCATTAGATTAAAATAAATATGGTATTTTCAACCCATTCTATCCCATGGCACATTGAAAAAAGTGTTAAAATTGTCAAAGCACACTACATTTTTTGACAATTGACAAGGCACACTACTCTGCCAGACAGGTTTATATTCCCTAATGGTCCTAATAAACTTTCCCCAAATACTCACTACACACCTGCAAAGACCATCTGCAGCACATCAGTGCGCAGGGAACAGTGGTTGAAAATTGCTTTCTTAAACTCTCCAAAGGAGGAGGATATGATTCCAGAAATGTGTTTACAATTGACCGTGATTCAGTTCAACCGCAACTGTTCTGAACCAAGGAATTAACTCATCCCAATACTATTTGCTTTGGAAAATAATCTGGTTGTCGGCTATGTACAGTGTCTTGGTGCTGTGCACAAATGAATTCTTGTGACTTTATGGTGTTTGCTATGCAGTCTGATTTGACGCTGAATGGTTCAAGGTCCATTCATGCTCATTCACCACTGACGCTCAATGGTTCAAGGTATTTTTCTCCGCCTTAGTTCTGCACTTTCTGTAGGGAAAGTGCCCTAGTGGGAGACCACAGCTGCAATACAAGGACATCTGCAAGAGGGATCTAAAGGCCTTGGGAATGGACATCAACAGCTGGGAAACCTTGACCTCCAATCGTTCAGCGTGGAGGCAAAAGACACAGCATGGCCTCCTCCAACTGGAAGAGACACTTGTTCGGCAGGCTGAAGCAAAGAGACAAACCCGAAAGCAGCGAAACCTGGGGCCTGGGCAGGGGACGGAATTTATTTGTCCTCAGTGTGGAAGGGATGGCCACTCTCGAATTGGCCTTTTTAGCCACACTAGACCTCCAATCCCACACTAGACCTTCAGGACTTCCAATCAGAGCACGATACCATAGTCTTTTGAGACTGAAGGATGCCAATGAGTTCTGCACTTCATTTCTGTGTAACTGCCTCCGAAGGCAACTTGGTTAATAAGATATAAGAGAAGGGATGTGTGTCTCTTCATGAGTAATGAAACTTGTTAGGCTCAAGATAGACTTGCTTTCTTCTTGGGTGGAAAAGAAAATGCTAGCAACCAGTGATTACATGACTAGCCCTACAATGCAGAGTAAGTACAGGAGCACGTAAGAGACATTATGTGCGTCCATAGTTATGGCACCACCAAGTGAAAACCTATGGGAAATTCATTTTGCAGTCCAGAGTAAATTGTTCTTACACCGGAGAAAGGACTCCCCTAGTTACTCTGTACTGCACCCTAGTTGCATCTGCTGACATCCTACTTTGACATCCCCCACTTACTGAATGGGTTAGGGACCAGAAAACGGTTTGTGTTTGATCCCCACATCAGATGTAAATCAACATCTAAAGACATGTAAATCAGCATGTAAAGACAATTTTAGCCTTTAGACCAGCAGGGAGAGAAATAACGACTGGAGCATTTTTTGAATGAGTTTTGAGTATAATTGAAAGGTGTTGAAAGGCAGAACCATCAGAAAATGAACCATCAGAAAGTGGAGGATGCCTGTATTAAAAGATTCAGATCTTTATCCTATGTATAAATCTCCTACTACAGGGGGTCCCAAACTATTGAGTTACAACCCACCAAAGTCCCATCTTTGGCTCTTTAGGGACAGGAAAGGGGAGAAGGGAAAGGGTTTTTTTATAAAAAGGTTTTGCAATGAAATACCTGTAAGTTTTTAAAATGTTTTTAAGTGTCTTAGGGATCCCCGCAGTGGGGTACCCAGGCTCCATGAATCTTCCAGGAGGTTGCTACAGGCTTTGGGTAAATGGGGAAAAATCCCTGTCCCTTGCAGAAGCATGATCCTAGGGATTGCATTGCTATCTTCCCTCTCTCACTCAACAATTTACCTTGGCTCTCAAACTCCCTGAAAATTTGAACTTATATGCACGCGCGCACACACACACACACACACAAACAGAGAGAGAGAGAGTATTTCAAAGCTAGATACCAGCTTTGAGCTCAATCCTAAGTAAGCCCCACTGTGTTCAATGGGACTTACTCCCAAGAAAGGGTCTTTAGAATTACAGCCACACCCCCAAATCCAGAGTGACTACAGGAGCACGTAAGAGACTTACATGCACCACTTAGTGAAAGCTTATGGGAAATTCATATTGGAATCCAGAGTAAGTTATTCTTACACCGGAGCAAGGACTCCCCGAATTACTCTCGATTGCCCATAGTCACATATTTGAAAACCCAGCTGTTACTCAACTGTAAAAGTACCATCTATTTATTCATCAACACTTAAGAACATAAGAAAAGCCTCCACTGGATCAGGCTATTTCACACTGTAGCCCACCAGATGGGTTGGGGAGCACATACGACACCTGTATACAGGTGCACCCCCTGCATCTGGCGTTTTGAGGTTGTCCAAATCCGCACACCTCCCATATGGGTTGTAGCCTGTGATTGCCCTTTTCCCTAGGAATTTATCCAAGTTATTCTTAAATGCATTAAGGTTCGATGCCATCACCACATCCTGTGGCAGGGAGTTCCACAGACCAACCACCCATTGGGTATAGTAGCATACTATGGTCTGCATTTCATGAACTGTGTATTTGCAATATATTCTGTTTTTGACATATGTATCAATAGTAACTATTACTAGCTACAGGCCTAAAAGTAACATTTGGGAAATTTCTGCTGCCTGTACTCAATGCTATCATACAAGGACTAACAGCACAATCACATCTGTTAATTGTGAGAGTTGAAGTCCCTTCTGCCGTTCTAAATGGTGCACCACCAGCACAAATAGTGCACCACTACCAGGAACTTTGGAACTGCCAACATGAAGAATCAGAGGATCCATGTGCTCTCAACAATAGAGCCTTCCATCTGTCGGCCCAGGTTGGCCTTTTGGGAAAGGGGTTGCGAATGGTGAGAAAGAGGAATTTTGGGGGGGGGGGGTGAGAGGAGCTAGGAGGAGGACGATGGCTGGGGAACAAGCTGGAAGGAGTGGATCTTGCAGCAATTGGATCCTATCCTCCTTTGTTCTACTCACCCACTTCCTCCAATTGGACATAAATCAGCAAAATAGATGGTATGGATTTGAAACCCATAGGCAGCCGCAAGACCTAGTAAAAAGTAAGTAAAAAATTTCTAACTTGCCATCTTATTGGCTAGTTAGTCCAATTCCCCTTTCCCCCCACACATACACATAGCATGCAACACATGCTCCATTGGCAGGCTGCATGATCTAGTACATGGGGGATAAGATTTAGTTTTTGGTCTTTCCGTGAGACCAGCAGGCCTCCGTCAGTCTTGCGAGACTATGGTATCGTGCTCTGCGCTGCATACGCTGCATGTGAAGCACGAAAGCCTGGGTTGGATTGTTATGGAGGATAGGCTGTTACCCAAGCAGCAAATCCCCCCTCTCCACCCCACTGAATTAGTCCAATGGAAAGGCAGAGCCAATACAATTGGATCCAGCTGGCGTTGCAGAGCTGGACTAAGGACAGGAGCTCACTCTGTCTTGTGGGGCCGACCCGGGTCTCGAACCCTGGCCTGCTGGTTAACAGGCACAGTGCCTTAACCGCTTGCGCCACCCACAGCCCATAGATTTGATATGGTCTCTTCAGTGAGACCATATATTTGAATTATTTTGCCTTGTCTTTAAAATGTCTCTTTCACGATCCTTGAAAAGGGGAGAGATCGTTTCAGCATCAAAAAAAGTTTAAAATCTTTGTTCCTTCCTATGCTATGACCTATTCTTTACAACATTGTGCTCTTCCATGAGTAACTGCTGAACACTGTATGTAATGAAACTTTGACTGTCAAATGAAGCCAGTGGAATAAGGAAACATATTTGGCGACAATCTGCCAAAAGAAAATGTATCATTTGAAACCACTTAGACAAACAAATAAGAAGATTTCTATAATTACAAATGAGTTTTACACTCCAGGAAGTCCAAAAACGTGCAGATAGTTACCATTGATACATGTGTCAAAAACAGAATATGCTGCAAATACACAATTCATGATATGCCGAATGGCTGCCTTTCGGGGCTGTTTTGGGTTAGAAATCTTCATCGCTGCTGGTTTAGATTTTAGCTTTAGGAAAAACACTCAGTACTAAGTACTGATTAGGAAAATTATTTCTTTCTTAAAGCAGAACATTCTGTTTGAGAAATAATCCTGACCTCATTCTAGCTACTTAGTCATTATCAAAGCTAATGAAATGTAATTCTTTATAAGGCACACACAGGCTGAATGATCCTGTCACATGTTTGCGTCTGGCATGGGTAAGTCCTAAACAAGGGTGCATGGCAACCTCCCAGACAGTGAGGACCTATTTAGCAGACCTGTAAGCCAATGGCAATATAGCAGCAAAAATAGTGGCAAAATAGCCACTACAGACTATGGGAGACCCACCACATCCCCTTGCCCTTACTTGGAGGAGGGAAACAAAAGGCCCTTTCTCATGAGACAGTGGTGGAGCTACCAGATACAGTGTCATTGATGTCGTTGCACCTAGTGGTGCTAATGCGGCTGTGAGTGGCGCAAGTGCCTAAGACACTGTGCCTGTTAACCAGCAGGCCAGGGTTCGAGACCCAGGTTGGCCCCACAAGACAGGGTGAGCTCCTGTCCTTAGCCCAGCTCTGTGACGCAGCTGGATCCAATCGTCTTGGCTCTGCCTTTCCATTTGACTAATTCAGTGGCGTGGAGAGGGGGGATTTGCTGCTTGGGTAACAGCCTATCCTCCATAACAATCCAACCCAGGCTTTCGTGCTTCGCATGCAGCGTACGCAGTGCAGAGCACGATACCATAGTCTCTCAAAACTGATGGAGGCCTGCATTGCACCTAGTGGTGCTAATGCTATTAGGATTGGGCTGTTTCTTTACTCTGTAAAGCCGTGATTTTCAACCAGTGTGGCGTGGCACACTGGTGTGCTGCAGATAGTCCTCAGGTGTGCCATGGGAATTTGGAGAGGGACATTTATTAATAGGAAAACTTGGGATTTGAACAGCGTGGTGTGCCTTGTTAATGGTAGAAACAACTGATGGTGTGCCATGAGATGAAAAAGATTGAAAATCACTGCTGTAAAGTATTTTAAGGGCAAAATCCAGAATAACTACGGGGAGTCCTTACTCCAGGGTAAGAACAACTTACTCTGGATTCCAATATGAATTTCGCAGAGGTTATTGCAGTTACTATGCAGTAACTATGATGGTGCAGTTACTATGGGTGCTCATAAAGTCTCTTACGTGCTCCCGTAATTACTCTGGATTTGGGGGTACGAGCATTAAACCAATACTAGTTCCATTGATTCAGTTGTATAACCTCAAATCCAGAAGCCACCAATAAAATAGTAGCTAGCAGCAATCAGATCTTATCAGCTACCCTTTTTCACTGTTAAACAGGATTTCTCTCTGCCAAAGTCTTCAGGGCTTTTGTCTTTATTTTTAAAACCTTAAAAAAGGAAGATGCTTTTTAATTTCCTCTGCATAACAGATAATTATATTTCATACTTTCCTACAATTTCCACTCTATACAATTAGAGACTGTTCCAAGTTCCACTCTCGCACGCTTGTCCAAATGGGTTTCACGAACACTGATGAATAAATTACTCCTGGTTTCTGTGCAGTTATCTTCAGTAGCTTACAGAAATTGTCCTTCTGAATAATGAAAGGCAGAGGACAAAAGGTTCTCATAAGTAACTAGCAATTTGGCTCATGTAAAATGGAAGTGCTTTGAAATGGGGCGAAGGTCAGACAGATGTCAAGAAAAGGATGCCTTTCATTTTTGCAGAAGAAGATATATTTTTGCCTGGGCAATCGCCTGTCAAAATATATTTATCATGCTCAGTTGCGAAGATATATTTTAGTTAGAGACACAGCCCAAAAGTCAAGATTTGTAATAGTATTGGAAGAGTCAAAGAAACACCCTATTTTTCTTGGTTTGAATAAAATGGTCTCTTTGCCAACAATGCCTTTATGGGGGTATCTGATTCCATTTATTTTATTTTATTTTATTTATTTTAAAAATTTGTATCCTGCCTTTCTCCGGCTGTCTAGCCCGATTCAAGGTGGCAGAAACATAAAACACAATTAAAAACATAAATAATAAATACAGTAAAAACAATTAAAACATATAGGCTAAAAGATCCAGTAACCAACAGGGCAATTCTTTATAGAGTTTAGGATGGACGATGATTCCAAGTGTCAGACCAGAAAGTGTCCTCTGGAGCCAAGGAGAACTCCATTTTCCTCCCTTATAGAAGGTCCTCTAAGCCAAACAGAGGCCATAGATTTAGTTGTCATGGGGCCCCTCAATTTTAGAAGTTCCTCTGAACCCAGATGACATCTGTGGCCTCTGCTGACCTTAGATGATCCTCTGGAGGTGATTGGTCCAATGGACCCAGTTCACAAATAACTGAATCTTTGCTATCGGATCTACAGATACTGAACTACCCTTAGACAACATATTCCTCTGAGTGTTCCTGCTTTTAAAAAAAACACATACACAAAACTTTTTATTATATTTTAGCTCATTCTGTTAGCCTCCTTGGGCCCTTCTGGTTAAAAAGAGGCAAACATTTAATAAATAAGCAAGCGTTGAACTATATACTTGCCAGTTCATAGGTCATACTCAGGCTGCAATCAAGAGTAACTATGGGATCTTTTACACCGATGTAGTTACAGTACCACCTATGGGAAACCCATGGGAAATGCTTAGAGCAGAGGCACCTACTCTACAATCCAGAGTAGGTGCCTCTTAACGTCTTCCTGTAGTTACTCTGGATTGTAGGGTTAGGTGCGATGGCTAATCTAAAAAGAGAACATTCGAACAACATGTAACTTGGTCCTTAGCAATCCAAGTAGTTAATGGAAATTTAAGAGGAAGAGAAAACGAAATCAGCCCAATTCATAGTTAGATATTTCCTCAGGAATCAGCCTTGGGTATATTTTTAAGAGTCTTTCCATAATACCTCACTGAGAGCATGACAGTTTTTGTCAACTCCATTTCATTGTCTACATAGATGGTTCAGCCTGGCAACTCTCCATGCCATTTCCTAGGGAGATTCTGTCAAACTTTAACAGTTCATAGGACACTTTCAGGCCATGTCACACATACACTGAAGTGGCCAAGGAAAATGCAAGAGTGGTGAGGATTTTGGGGGTAATTTTAATAGCTGTCTCGAGAAGAGAATTTATCAAGCAGGTGTAGGGGTGCCATTTCTATCCTTTATTTTATTTTTTACTGGTTCCATGCTGTGCCTTTCACAGTTTCCTGATGTAAGACTATTAAGTGAGAATAAGAGTCCTGCTAAATTTCTGTTCCTGACTGCTGTGAAAAGGTGGCAGTGAGAAGCAGTAGTAGCAAATTGATGGCCTATGAAGCTGTGAACAAGCTGGACTAGCTAAAATTCTCTTTCCTGCATATCTCTCAAAGGTACTGAAGCCATGTCTGTTTTTCTTTCTGTTCATCATTCTGTATGTAGTTCTTTTAAGGTACATCTGGGAAATGTTCTGTCAACCACTAGTATGTCCCGAGTTCACAGCATCTCCAGGGGCCAAGTGATGTGCTGCTATAATGTGCTGCTATAATGTGTGTTTTGCTTTCCCACAACAAATCTCACATGGTGAGTCTATGAAAGGGGACAAAACTGGTTAAGAGGGGCTTCGGAACTTAACTGTGGTTCCAGTTTTCAGTACTTTGTTTTAACTTGGGTTCCAATTCCAATTGTTTGCCTGATCCTATGTGCTACTTTTATCATTAAGAACATCACATGGAGAGGCATAAATAGATTTCAATTTGCAGTGGGACAAAGCCATCAAGCCCCCAAACCTCCAAACTCTCCCTACCCTGGTTTTGCCCCATTTGAAGCCCTCCATAGCATTTTCAAAAAAGCAAACCACAAAGAAGCAATGTTAATAACGGTTTGGTCCGTAGAGCTAGACTGATGGAGCTTTTCCTCAGACTGATAACATATTATGACAGAAATATCAAGTTACTGAGCTTAGGTGGCATCACAAATTCAACATGGGAAGACTCAAATGCTCATACATTTGATGGTATATTGGCACATGAATCCAATTCCAAGCAGCAGCTTCCACACAAACTGTGCCTCGCAACAGTTTGTCAAACAAAAAGCTTTGTAGGGTGGCAAGGGGATTCAAAAATGGTTTGGCTAAAAAAGGAAGCCTTCTGTTTTCCATGAATCTGAAGCCAAAGCAATTTTTTGTTTCTTTAATTAATATCCAATCCAGGGTAGACAAAGTCTGCTACTCAATACACACAGCAAAGTTTTGGAAATATGCAGCTGTTCTTATCTTCAAAATGGTTTTAGGCTGGCAATTCTGACAGAGAGAATGATTCTGTTTGATGTCTTCTGGGGCTTTTGGAAGTCTGAAATTGGGCCACTTTAAGCTAAAAAGTTGTGTTTCTTTGATTAATCATGATAGAGTGTAATCCTAACTTAGGCTGGCACAATTTGTTGGTCTTCCCGTTCCTGTGGTGATGTAGGGAGGCAAGCACATGTCTATGCACAGGCCTAACCCTTCCCCAAAAGTGGCACAGAAGTATCTTACAGCACTGTTGTGACACTTCCAGGCTGCACCGCACTTGTGCTGCGGCTTATGCCGGCCTAACTGGAGCTTAGGATTGCAGCCTAAATAACTGTTTCCTTGATTTGTATGTTTTGCAGGGAATCTTCAGTTATGTCGGATCTAACACTTTCATGGAATCCTTTTCCTTTAGCACATGGAGGATCAATAAAATTTGGATAATAACAACAGTGAGGGTAAAATATTTATAGCTTCCTGTTCTATTCAACCTATAGTTTCTGCTGCATTTTCCCATTTTGGGTCATCCCCAGATTAAAAAAAAATCAAGAAAAAATTGGATGAGGCCATGCATTGAAAGTCTTGTCACCTTTGACCCTAATCTTTTGCTTTTCTTTCCTGAACCGAGTGACATTCAGATCTGCTGTTATCCAGACTCTATGAACATAACACCTCCTTCATCTTCTTTTGTTTATCACCATTGGGAATTAATTTACATGTAATTTACATACATCATTTATAAATGAAATTACATACACAGGATTAGAGAGAAAGCAAGATAAATAGCTAGATAGATATATTCTCTGGGAAAAATTGCTTCTCTGCCATAAAAACACAGCTGACACTTTCAAAACCGTGAAGTTAAAACAAATAGCAAGCTGAAATGCAACCTTATGCAGGTTGGCAAATTTATGCATATCAATCAAACTGAAACTAATGAAGGTGGATGTTTATAGTTTGGTGAACACCGACCTTGTCACTTCCCATGTTATTCCAATTAGGAAGCTAAAATCTGGCATCTTGGTGAAGAGCTATTGACACGTACAGCATTTGGACGGTCCTTGCCCTCCCCACACCAGTTAAATTCAGACTTCCAATTCATACACTGAAGTAATTGCATGTTTTCACTTAAAATAGACACATGGAGGGGAGTCACATGATTATTTGAGTGAACAGTTCCCCATGAAAGTAGATAACTGTAACCATCTTATCATACATTAAATCTTTTGGGATGTGTTAATAGAATAATGATGTGGCTGGAATGTGCCAACTGGCAGCTATATTATGTGACCTGCATATTTCACTTCCCAAATCCCGGGGTTCATGCTGAAGTTTTGCAAAGTATCAAGGTGCCATCAAACCCTATCATCAATATTATATGGAAAAGGAAGAGAACTATGAGGTTAAACTGTAGATAGTCATGAGAATAAACAGTAGTTAGACTGTCACATAACATGGCATTTAATGTCTGTGTATAGATTATGCTGTCATCAGAGTTCTCCCACCTTCAGATGTAAAACATAACTATGGGCACAATCCAGAGTATATACAGGGAGTCATTGCTCTGACGTAAGAGCATTTTACTCTGGATTACAATATGAATCTCCCATAGGTTTTCACTTAGTGCCATAACTATGGGTGCACATAATGTCTCTTCCATGCTTCCATAGTTACTCTGGATTGTAGGGTATGACTGCATGTGTTTGTTGGCAACATGACTTAGGTGCAAGTAAAGATTACAAGTTACCAAGGAAAATAAAATACCGTATGCAAGGAGGAAACATATAAGTTTGCTTATTGAGAAGCTGTTGTTTTATCAGTCTAACTATTCTCTGCCCTTGGAGTATAAGAGCAAACTTTGGGCCATTATGGAAAGGACAAGTGTACAACTCAGTCTACTCTGTGCAAGACCCAGTAGTTTGACAAATTCAGATTCAGATAGTGTTTCTGCCTATCCACCAATAAATCTGTCTGTCCAGCACAGGGGTGTCCAAATCCAGGCCTGGGTTTATTCACACTTGAAATGTAAATTAATTCATTTTTTTCCCTCTGGCCCTGACACAGTGTTGGAGAGATGATGTAGCCATCCTCCCAAAAAGTGGACAACCCGGATTCAATAAATTGCATACATACCAATTTCACTGAAGGACCTACATAAGCATCCAGAAAAGAGTACACTGATCTACAATGTATGGGATGTTTAAAAAACTGGTAACTTTTCTGTATGCGAAGACCCCATTAGGTATCAGTCAAGGCTTTTGAGACATTCTGCTCCATTTTGCCTTTTTGGTTGCACCTGAAAGTCAAGAGTGTCTACAGCGGAGAATACTGGAAAGCAGAGGAACTCTCACTGCCAACGCAGAACATCTTGTTTTTTCTTCCCCCAATGAGAGCACTTTCCCTCCCTTCCAGCCAAATCCAGAGTAACTACGTGAGCACGTAAGAGACATTACGTGCACCCATAGTTACTGCACCATTTAGTGAAAACCTATGGGAAATTCATACTGCAATCCAGAGTAAAGTGTTCTTACACCAGAACAAGGACTCCCTGTAGTTACTCTGGATTTTGCCCATAATCTCATAGAATCATAGAGTTGGAAGGGACCTAGTAGGTCATCTAGTCCAACCCCCTGCCTGCAGCAGGAAATCCCGCTAGAGCATCCCCGACAGGTGCTCATCGAGCCTCTGCTTGAAGATCCGCAGTGAGGGAGAGTCCACCACCTCCCTTGGCAATCTGTTCCACTGCCGAACCCCCCGAACCGTCAGGAATTTTTTCCGGATATCCAACCGGAATCTCCTTTCTTGCAGTTTGTACCCATTGGTTCTAGTTCTGCTTTCAGAAGCAGCTATGAACAAATTGGCCCCTTCCTCCCTATGACAGCCCTTCAGGTATCTGAAGAGGGCAATCATGTCTCCCCTTAACCTCCTCTTCTCCAGGCTGAACATCCCAAGTTCCCCCAACCTTTCCTCGTAGGGCTTCCCTTCCATCCCACTGATCATTCTTGTCGCTCTCCTCTGGACTTTCTCCAGTTTGGCTGCATCTTTCTTAAAGTGAGGTGCCCAGAACTGAACACAGTACTCAAGGTGAGGTCTGACCAATGCTGAATAAAGAGGAACTAGAACTTCCCGCGACTTGGAAGCTACAGTCCTCTTAATGCAGCCTAAAATGGCATTTGCCTTCTTTGCAGGCACATCACACTGCTGACTCATGTTCAGCTTGTGATCCACGGCGACTCCAAGATCCCGCTCACATGTTGTGCTGCCAAGCCAAGTATCCCCCATTTTATACCTGTATTTTTGGTTTTTATTTCCTAAATGCAGAACTTTGCACTTCTCTCTGTTGAAATTCATTCTGTTACAGCCCAGGATTCCAGTTTATCCAGATCCTCCTGGAGGTTTCTCCTGTCTTCTGATGTGTTTCTCCTGATGAAACTACTCCTCCCAGTTTGGTGTCATCTGCAAATTTGATCAGGCTCCCCCATATCCCTTCCTCCTTGATAAAAATGTTAAAGAGAACCGGTCCCAAGACAGAGCCTTAGGGTACCCCACTTGAAACCGACCTCCAGGTTGACACAGAACCATTTACTAAAACCCTTTGTGTGCCGTCATTGAGCCAGTTGCAGATCCATCTTACAATTGCCCCGTCTAGCCCATATTTTCCCAACTTCCCAATTAAAATGTCATGTGAGACTTTGTCAAATGCTTTGCTGGTCAAGACAAATGACATCCACAGCATTGCCACTGTCCAGTAAGCTCGTAACCCGATCAAAAAAGGAGATCAGATTTGTCTGGCAAGATTTATTCTTTGTAAATCCATGCTGGGTTGTTTTGATCACCGAGTACTTGTCTAGATGTGGACAAATTGTGTGTTTTATGATTTGTTCTAATATCTTCCCTGGGATTGAAGTCAAACTGACTGGTCTATAATTTCCTGGGTCTTCTTTTTTCCCCTTCTTAAAGATTGGGACTACATTTGCCCTCTTCCAGTCCAGTGGCACTTCTCCACTCCTCAAGGATTTCTCAAAGATGAACGACAGATTCCTTAAGAACTCGAGGATGCAGCTCATCTGGTCCAAATGACTTGAATTCATTTAGGGCAGTTAAGTGGTTTTGAACCAGTTCTCTGTCAATCTTAATCTGCTGTTCTGCACCATCCATGTTTTCATTACCTCTTTGGGGATGCAGGCACATCCCCGCATCAGCCAATGATCCCGCACCCCCATTTGCACAGCCCTCCTTCCAAGAATAGATTGACGCAAAGTAGGAGTTGAGCAGCTCTGCCTTCTCCTGGTTTCCAGACACCTGCTGTCCATCTTTGTCCAGGAGCAGCCCTTCCCCCTCGTCTCTCCTCCTGTTCCTTTGGGCATATCTAAAGAAGCTCTTTTTGTTATCCTTGACTCTCCTGCCCAGCCCCAGCTCATACTGAGCTTTAGCATTCCTGACCCCCTCCCTACAAGACCAGGCTATCTACCTTTACATCCCTTCTGGTGATCTTTCCAGTCTTCCATTTCCTATGCTTCTCTTTCTTTAACTTCAGCTGATCCCCAAGTTGCTTGTGGAGACAACCTGGTTTTTCCCCCCTTTCTTTCTCATGGGAATTGTTTCTGACTGTGCTTGTAGAAGCTGCCTCTTAAGGAGCTCCCACCCATCTTGGGCCCCTTTCCCCATTAGATCATCAACCCATGGGATTCCGCCTATGACTCCTCTAAGCCTGTTGAAATCAGCTTTCCTGAAATCCAATGTATGTTTCACTCTGCACTCTTTTTATTTCCCACATTATTCTAAATTCCAGCAGCTCATGATCGCTTTCCCCTAAAGTTCCCGCCACATTGACCTGGTCTATCAGTTCATCACAATTAGTTAAGATCAGGTCAAGGATGGCCCCTCCCCTTGTTGTTTCCTCCACCTTCCGGACCATGAAGTTATCTTCCAGGCCCATCAGGAATTTATTGGAGCTTCCATGTTTGGCTGAGTTTGTCTCCCAGCAAATCTCATTACATCTCATTACATGTTGGAGATTCTCTAGACTCCTAAATTCAATCATCAGTGTTTTTGGATGTTAGGGAAGCAGAAAACACTTCTTTTCACCACTGAGAGCCAAAATCTTTGTTCAAATTGAAAAAAAAACCTTTCCAACCTTCTGTCCTGACTAGAGATGCCCTTTGGCCATACCTGACTATTCTCCCTGAAATTGTTTTATTTTCTCTTGCCTTGGAGGGCAAAAGATCGACTGAAACCTTCTAACTTTGCAGGGGGTCCTCAGTATTTTTCCCCTTCCTATTGCTCTGCTTGTCAGATCAAGAACTCTCAGCAATACGGGCCTTGCCTTGAGCAGCCAGCAAGTGTCACAGGAATCCGGCTTCCAAATTCAGCTCAGTAAATACAGAAGGGTAAACTTGGCACTAAATCCCCTTCTTTTTCCCCCTACATGTGGTCTGACCAATGCAGTAAGCACTACAGCTTACTGAGGATTTCTCACATCCATATTACTAACCCATGAGTAAAATCTCTGTGGAAATCTCTTTTCTAAAGTCCTTTGGTTGCAATCCTAAAGACACTTTCCTGGGAGTAAGAGCCATTGAACACAATGGGGCTTACTTTTGAGTACACATGGTAAGGCTTGTGCCCTAAATCTATTTGTCAAGCCACTTTAGATGGGATATTAAAATCAATATTATTTTGTTGCTCTGAAGAGCGGTGGTATGTGCATATTATATATAAGAATATATAATTCTTAATAGAAGAATTAATATTATATTATATTTATATTATATATTCTTAATCCTATTGTGTGCCCTATATATTTATTCTATTATGTAGTATCTTCAGTGTACAGAGTGTTTTAGAAAAAGATGAGATAAAAGGTCTCTGCCCCACGTGCTCACAATCAAGGGAGACTACAAGGGACATGACAAAAGATGGGAAGAAAGTAGCGATACACATACTCAGACAAAGTTGAAGCAGGGAGAAAAGTTATGGAATCATGCCAAAGGCTATATATTGAAATCTTAAATATACTGTACAGTTGGCCCATGTCTTGCATAAGGGGTCTGTTCTAGAGCTGGTGCATAAAGGTAAAATTGTATATACAGAAAATTGCTTTGAAAATCCCTTACATCCAAAAAATGTGTACTGTCCCTTTAAAACACATGAGATAGGCTGGAGCTCAGACTGAAAGCAGCTTTTTCTCTGATTTCAGGCTCCCTCCAGGGCATGTATTTAGTAAGCAGACTGGTGGGTGGAATTGCTTGCACTAGTTAAACTGCTGGTTTTTTTGTTTAGCAGATCATATAAAGTTGAAATCTTATATCGCTTGCAAGATGTGGGCCAACTGTACTAATCAAATACAACATTGTAATGAAGTAGCGGTTATGTCCTGGAAATGGTAATTTGCCAGTTGTACCTTATGAAGTTATTAAGAACTGTGTAAAACAAAATACTGTACATCAGTGATTTCCAAACTGTGGGTCCACAAGACTCACACCCCCAAATCCAGAGTAACTACAGGAGCACGTAAGAGACTTTACGTAAACCTGTAGTCATTGTACCACATAGTGAAAACCTATGGGAAATTCATGTTGGAATCTAGAGTAAATTGTTCTTACACCGGAGCAAGGACTCCCCATAGTTATTCTTGATTTTGCCCACTGTTGGGTTGTAAAACAGACAAGCTGATGTTGGGTCATGAAACTGAAAGGGCAGAATGAAGTATATGCATCATGTGTAAAACAAGCTGCAATCGGGATAGCACTGCAGTCCGATTACCGTTATAGCAACACCACATGGCATTGATAAGCCAGGCAGCAGGTTCTGGGGCCTCTCAATAGTTTGGGAATCACTCATATACAAAAATTATTATTCCAAAATTCAAAAACAGGCTAAGTGCACACCTATTTCTTGCACAGAGCCACATAGACTGTTTTCCAGTAATCAATCTTTCTGCGTCACTATCTACTAAAGTTACCAGGTATGTTTTCTTGTTTTCAACATGTTCAGTTTTGGTTAGAGTTTGAAATGTATTTCCAACTTTTTTCCCTCTTTCCTTCACTCCCAGTTGCAGAAACATCTCACTGTTGCCATCTTTCATTATTGATTAGTGCCTCTGGCCGTTACCTGTTCTTGCTTCCTATTTTTCTTCCCCCTCTCTTACAAGAAAGCCAAACGGAGGCTAGAAGAGAGACTGCCAGGCTACGCCAACTCACAGCACTAAATTGAACAGCAATTGGCATAATATGCTGGGAGATGATGCTCTTCGAATCCCCCTGGGCTCAACAGTGTGAGCATCACACCCCCACAGAACAGTGAGCCAGAAAACAAACAAGTGTAGGCATTGCTAATGATATGGTTTGGCTGAGCACCTGGGATTTTATTTTCACTTATGGCTTTTTTTAATGTTGCATATCTTTGTGGCATATAGTACAAAGAAGCATGTCCCTTGCAAGGTGCTTGGAGCCAGATCATATCCCCCAGACCCAGAACTTTAATTCATAATAACAGGATGCTACGTAATGCTAAATATTTTAGGCTTAATGTTGTTACATAATTATCAATGGAAAGACTGTTGCTGACTCTGGACTAAAAACAGGTATGACTCCACAGACTAGAGTTTCTCAATGCTTGTTGTCTGCCATTCCACATGGTCCACCTATTAGAAGTACCACTGGAAGGAACCATTGCCAATTACTTCCGGGTTGGGAGACCAGATGCTTCATGACAAACATCAGTGAGAGGCTTTTTTGAGTGTGGAAAAACATGTTTTGGAGCATCCTAGAGTTGTTTGTTGCTGGGCTTGCTACTGGCAAGTGTCCAAGAGTCCTGCATGTACAACCACCACCTCAAGTACCACTGCTGGTTTCCATATCACTGGTTGAGAAACACTGCTCTAGACTGCCTTTGATGTTGAGCTGTACTATTTATAACTAATACTCATGTCCTGGAATTCAATATAATCAAAATCCAGTAGTTTATTCAAGGGAGATGTATTCTAAATGATTGTGTTAATTAATTTTCAATGACATCCACAACATTTTGTAGAAAATATCTCCAGCTGCAATAATCATAACCCAAGAATTCCAAAATCAATTATGGAAAGGCAAACTGGAACCTCAAGCACGAAAAGAATTCATCATAGACAATAGTTACAGGATGATTTTGTAGCTATTAATCAAACTTCAGAAAAATGACATCAACATTTTAACTTTATATTCAACTACATTTTAAATTATATAGGAACTCAGGAGCCTATTTCTAGAGTGCATAAATAGAATCCAGTTCATAATTTTCCCCTTTGGAATAAAAATAACATTTCAAAGGGTTCCTTTAGGTTGACTGCATTTTGCATAAATGCATAATGCAAAAGCACAAACTTCAGGAGAAAACACTCTGGCAATACACAAAGTCAAAAATTATGATTTCTTAGGATAAAAAGTAAAAAAATGTTTTTCTGCAGATCATAGTTTGTTTATAGTTTCTGGACTAAAATCAACAACAAAGTGCTTCCATGGCCCAAGCTCTGTGGAAAGGCTTTAGGCCATGAAGGGGCTTAACAAACTGCTATCATAAAAACAACAGCGGCAAGCAAACAAGTTCATCTGAATTTAGGAATCCCCTGGCATTTGGGAGATTTACTCTTCTGTGGTTGTCAACAACAAATCATTCTGTCCAAGCTCCATGAAGAACATATTAAAGACTGCTGTCTATATTACACCAAATACGTCAGATCCTTTTGAATGTTTGTTGTAATATGGGTATTATATTGGTTTAAGGTTTCTCTGAACCTTTGCACCCAAGGTTGAGAAAACAAGAGCCAGAGATGCCTCAGCCAAACATCTCCGGTGGCAGATTGGCAGTGGGGCACCCATCTCTTGTGATGCCCACATCATGTCTCCTTCTGATCTCTGACTTTGAAAAGGATGAGGGGACAGAGCAGAAGAAGAACATGGAGAAGAGAGCATATAGAATCACTACTGACTTGAGGGTCTAACTCAGGAGCATGTTGAGCCCAGTGTGGAGGACACTACCACCCATGGGACCTTCATTCATCATGCGGTGAACCAAGTGTTGATGGTGCCATATGTGAAATGCAGCCCCCAGAAATAGCTGATGGTGTCATGATTATGTCATATCAGCTTCCAGAAAACCCTATTGCTTCCAGGAGTTCCATTTTTAATCTATACAGATCCAGAGACTTGTGGACCTACACCATTTTGACATGGAAGCGTCAATACCAGAGTAGTATCAATGCAAGGTCCCTTCCAGTGATGGAAAACGTTGTAGGAGTGCAGATTGAACTCGTCTAGAGCAGGGTGACTATCTAGAATGGAGGACAGATTGCCTGTACCTTTAACCATTGCCTAGAAGAGGGAATTTATGCGCTTTTTTTGACTCAGTTGGGCCACTGCTTCAGCGGCTACACTGGCTGCCCATTTGTTTCTGGGCGGAATTCAAAATGCTGGTCTTGATCTTTAAAGCCCTCTACGGCTCGGGTCCAGGGTATCTGAGGGACTGCCTCTGTCCATATAATCCGACCCACCACCTAAGATCATAGGGGGGGGGGGCCTCTGCTAACTGTGCCACCATTGAAAGAGGTGAGAGGTGTGGCGGCTAGGAGCAGGGTCTTCTCAGTGGTTGCACCCCAGCTCTGGAACTCCCTTCCCTTTGACCTAAGAACTGCTCCCTCCTTATACAGTTTTCAGCAGGTCCTAAAAACATTCCTGTGGACAAAAGCTTTTTAGAGAAGTTGGGGATGCTGTGCTTTTTAAATTTTAAATTGTTAAATTTTTAGACTATACCTTTATGATGTTTAGGATAGGGGGCTGTTTTAAATTTTTAAATGTTTTTAAATGTGTATGTGAGCCATCTGGAGTCAGCTTTGCTGAGATGGATGGGGCTATTTAGGATTTTAAATTTTTAAATGTTTTTAAATGTGTATGTGAGCAGCCTGGAATCAGCTTTGCTGAGAAAGGTGGAATATAAATCCTGTTAATAATAATAATAATAATAATAATAATAATAATAATAAGTGGTAATTGGCACACTTGGTGCAGTGCCCAAAGACCTTGGCAGGCACCTTAAAACTATTGGCATTGACAAAATATCACTCTGCCAACTGCAGAAAGCCGCTCTTCTGGGATGAGCACGAATTATACGCCGCTACATCACACAGTCCTAGACTCTTGGGAAGGGTCCGACTGGTGATGTGAATGAAACCAGCATGAAATTGTTTGCTGTGTATTTATGGATAGTAGTAGTAGTAGTAGTAGTAGTAGTAGTAGTAGTAGTAGTAGTAGTAGTAGTAGTAACAATAATAATAATAATAATAATAATAATAATAAATTTTAAACTCCTCTATGTTGAGCTAAACCTGTCTAAGGGCGCAATCCAGAGTAACTACAGGAAGTCCTTGCTCCGTTGTAAGAACAATTTGCTCTGGATTGCAATATGAATTTCCCATAGGTTTTCTAGTGGTGCTGTAACTACAGGTGCATGTAATGTCTCTTACGTGCTCCCATAGTTACTCTGTATTGTAGGGTAAATCTCCTCTTCTACGCAATGGTGAAAGGTACAGGCACTCTGTCCTCCAATTTATATGATCTAGAATAATCAGACTCCACACCTTGAATTAAGTTGAGTGACTCTGGGGTTTCAAGGCTGTGGGTGGCGCAAGTGGTAAAGACGCTGTGCCTGTTAACCAGCAGGCCAGGGTTCGATTCCTGGGTCAGCCCCACAAGACAGGGGCTGTCCTTAGCCCAGCTCTGCGATGCCAGCTGGATCCAGTAGTATTGGCTCTGCCTTTCCATTGGACTAATTCAGTGGCATGGAGAGGGGGGGATTTGCTGCTTGGGTAACAGCCTATCCTCCATAACAATCCAACCCAGGCTTTTGTGCTTCGCATGCAGCGTATGCAGCGCCGAGCACGATACCATAGTCTTTCAAGACTGGCGGAGGCCTGCTTTTTTTCTGGGGTTTCACCAAAAGTCCCCAAGTTAAGCATTTTTGAGTTAAAAGCACTTGAGTCTACTTTACACTTGACTTGAGTCAAGTGCTCCCACCCAAGTGAAGCAAGGACCTCCACCCAGACTCAAGTTGGGAAGAGACTTGAGGCTGGGGGTTCCCACTTGAGTGTTTGAGAGTTTCCAACTCTATAAACATTTCACAACTGTAGAGTCTTTCAATGACTTAAAAATGGGATTTTCACAACTTGAATCCTAGATTTGAATCCAAGTTCCTTTTTCTGGTCCCTTCAAAATGTGGGCCTGAACAGGCTTAAGTGCCCTAATCATGCTAAAGCAGCCCTATCTTTATTTCCACACCTCTTCTTCAGCTCCATTTCCTCATCTCTTTCAAAGTCTGGAATGAGAAATGGAAGGACTATTTGTAGTTCGGAGAATAGTATCTGACCTAAAAGGTGGCTTTGTCATAACATCGTGTAGTTCATACACTAGTAGGAAGCTTTCAGTACTTGTTTTTCTTTTCTCTTCAGATGATGAGAAAACTTGGATTTTTTTCACAGGAAGAATTTCGTTCTTCAATACATGACTCCATATGGCTGCAATAGGCAGGCCAACAGATTAATCCTAATAATTGTTTTTATTGGAACTGTAGGGATTCAAAATGGATGGCTTGAAATGTTTTAAGTGGTCTTTAACAGAGAAGTCCTTACCACTTCTCTGGAAATGTTGTAGTTTTTCTAGGAAGCAGAGCCATAACCAAAGGATATGTTGACAAAGATTGAAATGCTTGGTTTTGATCCTGGCTGTGATCTTGTTGGAAAGGAGATTAATCTTTTAGTTCTTGCCCAGAAATAATTGGATTATGGGATAGATGGATTCAGATTCCCTGGTTATTTCTTAGAAACATTCTCATTCTAGAGTTTTTAGTCCAAGCCTATTCAGGTATATGCATTTACTGATATTCTCCATTTTCTCCCTTCCTGTAGATGTTCTTCGCAGGCGTCTCCAAACTTTTTGGCAGGAGGGCCACATCATCTCTCTGACACTGTGTCAGGGGCTAAAAAACTATTTTACAATTTTAATTTGAATAAATTTACATAAAAATGTATTGGAGTGGATTACAGAACTTGCCCAGGCGCCTGATAGAGGGATCTTGAGGCTTGCCACTGGCTGCATCTGGCCCCAGGGCTGGGGTTTGGAGACCCCTGTGTAAGGGGACAATCACTAGGAATAAATGAGATTTTCAGCCCAATCCTTCTCCTCCATCTCAGGAACCAAGATGGTGGCTGAAGTGGGAGGGTTTGGTGTGATGCCTAGGGGCACCATACCCAAACCCTTCTCCCTGGCTAGTTCTCAGGCTAGCCAGCTTCCTGCAGTTGCTAACCTCACAAAACTCTGCCCAGCAAGGCTCCACAAACTTTATGTACTGGGGAATCACAACCTGTACCTTCCTATACATCTCTGTCCCTGGGCCCCATTGCCCCCTCTCTCACCCCTCCCAGCCCTCCCTGACCTTCTCTCACCCCTGTGCTACACAGTGCCTGGCTTATCTGCTCTATCAGACAGTGGCATAGCTAAGGGGTGCAGGGGGGTTGCAGTTTCACTGTATAGCAAGCTATAGGGGGGCAATAAGCTGAGCTTGACACTAGTGGCAAAAACTGTGAAAAAATGAAGAATTGTGTACATATGAAGAATAATACAATCACACTATATATCACTGGAAAGGAAATTTAATGAAGAATACAATGAAATAAATGCTTAGGAATATCTGTGTTCTATCAAAGGTTATAGCCATTTAACCAGAAAATGAAAATACAACTGCCTATGGAACAAAAAGTAGATTTTTTAAATTCAAAACTGATCCAAGAGACTAATTGATCTGAAAGCCAATGAGATGTAATTATGATACAGTATGGAACTAATAAGATGTTAATATGAGTTAGATCCTATTTCCTTATATCAAAATAGGATTACCCCTGTTAACTGGATAAAGAGGCACTTCTAAGTGGTGCTCCGCATATATTTAGCTGGGCAAGGATAACCATCTCTATTTGTCTCAGCATAGTGTCTCTAACTAATATGGGAGATGTTTTTAATTTATTTACTTAATTAAATTTGATTTTGTTGTTTGGGGGTGCTACAGAATCAAACGTTTGTTGGTTTGGAGTGTTATCAGATGATAGATAGGTAGATAGATAGATAGATAGATAGATAGATAGATAGATAGATAGATAGATAGATAGATAGATAGATAGATAGATAGATGCAGCAGAGCAAATGGGTGGCAAGTGAAGGAGGTGGGATTTTCCCCAATTTTTTTAAAAAGACTGGGCATGTGACATCACCTGGGTATGTGACATCATTCCAGTTGTGACATCACTTCTGTGGCAACATTTGCACTGGGCCATATGATCATTAGCTATGCCACTGCTATCAAGCATCCTCACACATGCAAGACAGCATTGGCTTGGATAGTGCACTGTCACAATGTGCCTTATGACATGTTTGCAACAGGCTGGGACAGGCCCGTATAGTGTCCTGTTGGGACTGGGGCATTACAATACGATTAATGCAATTCAAGTCAGGGAGGGGGAGAAACCCAACTACATGATGTAACAATGACAGAAGGCCACACTGAATTATGGCCGTCATAAGAACGTGGAGAAATTCTCTTGGAAGGCCTTCTATTGGTTGTACATGAGACAGCTTGATGTTGGCAGGCTTCATTTGGTCCTTCCCCTTCCATATGGACAGCAGAAGGGCTGGAACCTGGTTGCCTTGACCAAAAGACGAGGGAGTGTGACTGTGTGAACTCCCCACACTGCACACATACTGGTGCAGGCAGCCTGAATGGATTGTTCACTTCTGGCATCATGAGGAACCTTCCTTCGTTCATTGGGGAAAATTAGTCAGTGAATTGGAACGTCTGCAGCTGCGCACCTTCCTTAAGCCAGCCAGTCTCCTTTCACCAAAAACTAATAATACAATTGTTAGTGTTGGCATACATTCTGGTCCTTCAAGGTCGGCTTTCCATTTCAGCGCAGGCGGCAGTATAGACAGCTACTGGAATTCATTAGCCCCACATGTTATATAACTAGATATGTTGCATTGTGGGGGTCCGCAAGAGGGCCGTTCATGCAGCCACACACTGTGTTAAACAGAGAGAAAACAGACTGGGAGATGATAACAGAATTGTGGCAGACATTTTGAAGGCTGCATGAGGGGGGAGTATTTCTTCTTGATAAATGAGATACAACTAACTTGGGCCTATTATATATCTAAGCCTGCAATCCTAATCTCCAGTTAGGCCAGCCTAAAATCTGGCATAAGTCCTGTGCTGACCTGGGGTGTCACAAAAGTGCCGTAAGACACTTCTGAGCCACTCCTGAGGGAGGGTTAGGTCAATACACAGAAATGTACATCACCACAAAAACGGGAATACTGACGAGTTGTGCCAGCCTATGTTAGGACTGCACTCTGACTGACTGCAATTAATTGATGGCAATGGGCTGTATTGTCACATGTAGAATTTTGTGAGGTGGAACAGATGGACAAGACATTGAAGATATCTCTTCCATGTATTTTTCTTTCTTTCTGAACATTGTGGGAAAGATATACATTCTAATTGTTCCAAATCTTTTCCCAAAATATAACCATTATATGCAAATAGAAACACATAGGGTTTCATTTATAGGGAAGAAAAAGAGTTTGAGACAAATCTACACATTTTGTCATATAAATTGTATACTTCTATGTCCGCACTCATAAGATAAATTAAAGTGAAGTTTGCTCTAAGAATGGATTCAAAATAAGAGAAGAATTCAAAATAAGAGGAGACTTATCTTCTTTTTGTAGGCATCCATAAAATCTTCTTTCAAATGGGACCGTGGCATTATGGAGTACTTTGGCAGGAGGACTACTTACTGAGGAACCTATATATCAGTTTGTGAGTCTACATTTCGACAACCACTTTTTCCAGCTCTCAATATTAATATCAGCTGTAATTTTTTTAGTGGCTCATTCTTTTGGAATTACCAGCTGTCTAAGCAGAAACAGTCTAACCCTGACATGTTAGAAAATATCTCTGTGGAAGTTTTAAAATACATACTTGATGCCAGAAGTTGTCAAGCTAATGTTTGAAAAATATTTTTGAACACTGAATAGTTTTTCTGCTTTCTACCGTATGGAAAAAGTTGTATAGTGAGGTAAAGAAGAGGACAACAAAATATAGAAAAAGAAGAACCAGAAAGAAGAGTTTTAGGAAAGTTTCATTATTTTAAGCTTTGTTTCTTGGTAAAAATCATGCGAAGGGTGAAGAAGAATCTTTGTGAGTAAGTTTCTTGGGAGGAAAAAAAGGCATATTCTGGAGAGACTATTCACTTAGGGTACAATGCTAACAATGTCTACTCAAAAGTAAGCTCCATTGTGTTTAATGGGTCTTATTCCCAGGATAGTGTTTTTAGGATTGCAGCCTTCATCACAAAAGAAACAGGAATAGGTTGTTCTCCAGGAAAGTCTTGCGGCTATCAAGACAAGCTATCAAGACTGGAGATCCTGCAGATAGTATAAAATAGGCCATCTACAAAGGTGTCATGGAAGTCATTGAATATATCAGAGGTTTCACTCTGTGATGCACAGAGTGATGTTTCCAAAGTGTGCATCACAGGGTGTGCATCACAAAGTGTGTAATGCAGGGACGGAAGATGGGACAGAACTGCCCATTGGAGATCTTTGAAAAGTGCCACCACCTCCACTGCAGTGGCTCTAATCATGCAAACACAACTCATGGGCTCCCACGCGTGGTCACAACATTAGCAGCACTTTTCAAAGAACTCCAGTGGCATGGTTCTGCATTACCTGCCACTTCTGCACCATACATTTTTGCCTCCTGCTAGCTCTCCTAGCTGCTGCCATCTTGGATCATAAAAGAAAATCTCACAAGATTTGGGTGCTGCCATCTTGAATTATGCAAGGGTTTGAATGATTTGGGTGCCTCCATCTTGGTTTGCTCAAAATTTCACAAATTGCACAGCTGAGTCAAGATTTACTTTTTTATTTAGCGTATGGCAAATACTTGAACCTGTGATAAATCAAATTCTTATGTCCAGTTGACCCAGTCATTTAATGACAGAGTGGTATATATTGAAAAAAAATCAGACATTGGGCTAGTGTAAGGTCTCAATGGACACTCGGACACAATGTGATGAATACTTTGTCGAGGAGCACCACAGTTAGTCTAGTTAAGGTAGATGCAAGACCCCACTTAAAGAGTGACTCCTGGCAGGCACCATGCTGGGTATGGATCCTGATCAGAATTGACCAGACCTGGTGAGGTATGTAAAAACATGTAGGATCCTCTGTGTGGCTGCTTGTATCTGGGCATTCAGCAGCCCATTTAGCTTTCCATTGTGCGTTGCTGTTAAAAGTTGTTAGATCTCTCTTCTGCGAATACCACAGAGGGCTTCCTGGATTTAAGGCTGCCAATCAATAGACGGAGAAGATCAGCATGCACAGGAAGAAGTGGGTTTCTCATAATTTTGGTGTACTCCTTCAGTAAGGCATCCTGTCTTAATAGATCTGGTGGTGCTATGCGGCTCAAAACGGGGAGCCAGCAAGTAGATTTTATGCAACCGCTTATGATCTTCATGGTTTCATTCAGTCACTGAGTTAAGATGAAGTGGTTGGGCACCATGATTCTGGTAAGTTTCGGAAGCACTGGAATAATACTAAGGCCTATATCTTAAAGTGAAATTAAGCCCCTTGCTCCGGAGCAGTTAAGATGACTTTCCATAAGATAACACTTGAGAGTGAAATAACTGCGTGGACCTGTAACTGCTATGGATTTTGCCCTAAGTTGACTTACACCGGTCCAAGCCTTTCTGGTGTAACTAGGCTGGCCTGTCTTGGAACTTCACTTCAGGAACACTTCTACACTTCACTTCTTAGAACAAGTGCACTTCAGGATTGCAGTCTTAATACATGTGCATTTCCATTCATGTTGCCATTTATCTATAGAGGAGTCAACTTTTTTTAAAGTCGCAGAAACTCTTTAAAAAGAAAGCAAAATCCAACTTAGCCCTATGGCTGTGTAGCACCCTTTTTGTTTCCTAACCAACCAAATGTCTCAGACATGTGGCTTCTTTGAGGTTCTCTCCAAGTAATATTTGGTAAGCATGACTCACATTATTTGAAAGGCTTTTATTTGACAGAGTTTGATGCTATACACTTACTAACTTGCTGTACAAAGCCTTGGAGGTATTTCAGACACTCTTTTACCCTAAATATTTCTTCCTCGGGTTGCGGGCTATGTCAAAAAGACAGCAAGAGCAAATGAAGGCACTAATAACTTTTATCTGAGGTTTTAAAAAGTAGATTTAAGAAGAAATTGCAGAAATTTTTAGGTTAGTACAGTCCAATACTACCTTTATTATACTTCCAGTAAAACTAATGGGAGTAGCCCAAGGCTTGAGAGAATTTAAAATTATGCATTTCCATTAATTTCTTCTTAAAATAAGTTTTCCCAACCATGATTTAGCGACTTTTAAGTGTTGAGGGATTCAGAGATATTTTAATTTATGATAATGGTTTAGAATTTTGATATTCTCTTTTTCCTCTCATTTAGTATCAAACAGGAGAGAATTTTCTTGTCAGATCATTAAAGATTTGGACAGCCCTATTTAAACTGCGCTGTCAGGCATGATGCATTAGTTCAAAATTATACAGTTATTAAAATGTGTGCACTGAATGGGACTTGGGGCTTACTTTTTATAGATATGAAATTGTGAATGTTCCAAGTATCATTCCCATGTGTGTTTTACCTATAGAAAATATGTCTGTTGATTTGGTTAACCTGAGTGCATTTTGGCCCTGCTGGTCTTTAGATATTTCCCTTTCACTTTACTATGTTATACCGTGCAGATTGCACAGCCCATTTTATCGCAGTGTGCAGTTAGCACATTTTCATCCTCTCTGAATATGAAAGCATGTAGGGTGACCACATATAGAACTGTGGCGGTAGGTCCCCAACACGCTTCTAGCAGTCTTTGGTAACTAAGGCTGCAATCCAGAAGTGCACTTGGGCAACCCTACCTATCACTGGGGTGGCCCAAATCCAAGTTGGGGCAGCCCAGTTATGCCAAAAAAGACTTGGGACAGCCTAAATCAACACAGGTTGCCTCAAGACAGATGGTCCTGAGCTGCCCTTGTTGTGCCAGCCTAGGCAGTTCAGGAGAGATGTATGTTGAGGGCATATACATCATTGCCTTGGGCAGAGCAGTTATGCTATATGCAGAGCCTGTTTCTCAGGCAGAAATTCCCTCTTCCAGCTCAGGAGCAGGTATAACAATGAGTAGACACATAGGGGTCCGTGATAGCCTCATGCTGCAGCCTCATGCTGCAGCTGTTACTGGTTGTTAGAGACTCCTTATAATGCAGGCCTCACAGCTACTCCTTGTTCAGTGTGGTCTGAGGGAGGCCTCCTCATGAGCAAGCGTTCCCCAGGTGTTATTGAGTTGTTGCCTATTGAGCATGCTCTGGAGAAGTTAGGGTAGCCCAGGCTTCCTGACTCTCTGGATGCAGCATAATTTTCTGCTGTGGATGCAGCCCAGCTGGGGCCCTTCTCACTGCCCTAACTCTGGATTGCTCTGAAAATGTATGCAGTGGCATAGCTAACAGGATGTAGGAGGGTAGTAGTTTCCCAGGTAAATGGCAGTTCAAAGGAAGATCTGGAGAGGATTAGGATGGGAAGCAGGTCAGGGGCAAAATGAGGTTAAACTTTGTGGCAGTTGCTATCCCCACTTTCCCACCAAGACATACCGTCATGAGGCTCCTTAGACTTATGCCAGCCAAATAGCTAGCATAGGTTCAGGGAGACCAGTCTGAGAACAGGAAGCCTATGGAGAGGAAAGTTAAAAATAGTTTTACTCACCTCTTTGGGGAAATCTGGTGACCCAAATCTCAAAGCATGCACTCCGTCAATGGCATTGTATCTCACGGAAAGGATAGGATTGGGACATAAACAGGACATAGATTATTTTCAATCATAGAATTGGAAGGGACCCAGCGGATCATCTAGTCCAACCCCCTGCCTGTAGTAGGAAATCCTCATCTTGTGGGGACCTGGGTCTCGAACCTTGGCCTGCTGGTTAACAGGCACAATGTCTTAATCACTTGTGCCACCCATTTCAGATGTTTCCTTTTGTCACTGGATTTTGTTATCTCATCTCCAGTTTCTTGTTTTTGTAATTAAAGCAACTGGGCAGCATTTTGTCTCCTTGTGCATCACTGATGTCACCATTCCCAAGATTGGAAACATTTTTACATAGCTTGTTACACTCTTATTCCCAGTGTCACTGACAAACAGTCATTCCCATGGCCTGTAAACAGCTTGTAAGCACCTGTCAGAGATGCTCTAGGAAGAATTCCTGCTTCCAGCAAGGGGTAGCACTAGATGACCTATTAGGCCCCTTCCAACTCTATGATGCTATGATTCTATCATAGCAATCCTAAGTTTGTCTACTCAGAAGTCCTATTGTATTCAATGGGGCCTTCTCCCAGTAAAGTTTGTTTAGGATTGCAGCCTATGATCATTGGCTTCTTTTCATCTTCCATATGCCAAAGGTCGACCTCTCACCTTTGAAATTTGTCATCAGTTGGGACTTCTTTATGTTTAATCTCTTTTTTAGCCGTATAGTAGATTGCCTTCCATTCCCTCTACTCTTCAGTTATGCATCTCACTTCTGATCTTTCTTGTTCTTTCCCTATCCACGCTTATCTTTCAAATGTGTCTCTTTTGACATTCATTCTGCTACTTTTTCTGCCTACAATTCAAATCAGTGCTTATTGTTTTTCCCAGATTGATTTTATTTCATTGTTGGACTGTTTGGACTGACCTTTGAAATTCTTATCCTTTCCATTCCTTACATGTGTCACATCTTGTAGATTGTAAGCCTGCAGGCCAAGTCCTTTGTTTCTTTTCAAGTTGCAGTATGGCTAGGTATACTCACTATATAAACAGAAATAAATCAATGCAAAAATCTGTTTCCTATTGTGAAGGGAGTAGTTGCAAACAGACACTTGCAAACTCCCAGGTAAGTAAACATACATTTTATTATTATTATTTATTAAGGGATGTATACCCCACCTTTCCCATGTCAATGCAAATGCTCAAGGAAGCTTAGAATGTTTTCATCCTTTTGTCCTCACAACAACCTTGTGAGGTAGGTACAGCTTAGTGTTATGCATGTGTGCATACATAGTGTCATACTGCACAGACTCATGCCCTACAATCCAGAGTAACTACGTGATCACATAAGAGCCATTATGTGCACCCGTAGTTACTGCACCACCTAGTGAAAACCTATGGGAAATTCATATTGCAACCCAGAGTAAATTGTTTTTACACTGGAACAAGGACTCCCTGTAGTTCCTCTGGATTTTGCCCTAAGTGTCATACTGCACAGACTCAGGTGTGCATACTTACTGTACTGCAACCAAGCAAAAATAACTGGGGTCTCTTGAAGGTAAAATCTGGTCAGAGCTTGTTATATTCTCCATGGAAATGATTGGATTTGGCAGGTTCCATGTTACATTCTCTACATCAATGTCTCCTGGAGACAGTCAAGGAATATTACTTTTAAAAATGTGTCTAAACTAGAAAAGGAGTGTGCAGCTATTTTGCTCTACTGTAGCAAAAACAACAGCAAGCCTTACGCCTGCAGGACTTGGACTAGGGCCTGTTTGCTTCGTCAGATGTATGAACCAGCTCTTGTAATATACAAACCAAGAGCTGATTTCGAGAAAGACTCAAGATTCTTGTCTTGAAATAATCTGATTGTTCCCACAGAGCTGTAAGTCCAACTGTTTTCTTCATCACGCAGACAGAATCTGCTTTTTCTTGACTTGCTGGGAGTGAAAGTTTTGTTTTCAAATCCCAGTTCACTATACATTCTTTTGCAACTTTGAAATTGCAGTGGCACAGTTCATGTCAGACTACATCTGACGACGTCAAATCTGTAAACAGCGTGGAGCATGACTGCCTTTTAAACAGTATCTCAGAGCTCCATTATCTTTAGTGACTAGCATGTTTTTTTCTTTCCACAGAATGACTTAAAAGACGTAGTTTATTCTTGCTGGCAGTCTCTCCCTCCCTCCCTCCCTCCCTCCCTCTCTCTCTCTCTCTCTCTCTCTGTATATGTATATGTATATGTGTATATATATATATATATATATATATATATATATATATATATATATATATATATATATATATAAGAGAAAAGTCACTGACTCACTCACTGACTCACTCATCACTGCCCTGCCAAAACTGCTGGGCCTAGAAGCATGAAATTTGGGGAGGGTGTTCCTTCTGTGACGGAGGGGTGCACTAAGAACCGGTTTTCAGAAATTCCAACATTTCGCCCCAACTGCTGGGCCCAGAAGCATGGAAATCTGGGAGGGATCTTTCTGTCACCTGAACACCCACCAAGAACCCATGTGGAGAAATTTAACCCTTCAGGGACTGAAAAGGGGTGCAACATGTCCTATACTTAAAATGGGAGACTGATCAACATCCATGCTTGGACCCTGGTGCACAGAGGAAGAGGTTGCACTGGCGAGGATGCTGCACATGGCGGAAAGTTAAGATGGGGGGATGATGCACATGGGGGATCTGATGCACATGGGGGATCTGATGCACATGGGGGGACTAATGTGCATGGGGGTTGATGCGCATTGGGGAAGTTGCACATGGGGAAGTTGCACATGGGGGAAAAGTTATACATGGGGGTTGATGCGCATGGGGAAAAGTTGCACATGGGGATGATGCACATGGGGTGATGTGCATGGGGGGTGATGCGCAGGGGGAAGTTGCGCGTGGGGGGATGATGCTCATGGGGTTGACGCACATGGGGGACTGATGCAGATGGGTGATGTTGCATATGATGAGTTGAGTCACATGGGGGATGATGCACATGGGGGAAGTTGTGCATGGGGGAAGTTGCACATGGGGGAAGTTGCACATGGGCAGATGATGCACATGGGGGAAAGTTGCGCATGGGCGTTGATGCACCTGGGGAAGTTGCACATGGGGAAAGTTGCGCACAGGGGGATGATGCGCATGGGGAAGTGGTGCATGGGGGCATGTTGCACATGGGGGAATGTTGCACATGGGATGTTTATGCGCTGTGGGGGATGGTGTATGGGGAAATGTTACTCCTGCAATGTGAGTACGCTTTTTGCTAGTGTGTGTGTGTGTGTGTGTGTATGTATGTATGTGTGTGTGTGTGTATATATATATATATATGTGTGTGTGTGTGTGTGTGTGTGTGTGTGTGTGTGTGTGTGTGTGTGTGTGTGAGTGTGAGTGTGTGAGTGACTGAGAGAGAGAGAGAGAGAGAGGGAGAGAGAGAGAATAGAATGGGCAAGAATATACTGGGAAATTAGGACTGAAACCTACATTATAAAAAGACCAAAGTTTCCCACTGAAATTTGCTACATGACAATATTTTTATTTCCTTTATTTGACATACACTGCATGACATGACATGACATAGAGGTGTCTCCCAATTTCTGTTGGATCATTTTCTGATGTTTCTGCTCTTTCAGCACATTTCAATTATACACAAAACTCATTCATTCAACACATGCTCCACTCTTTCAACATCTCTCTGCTGATCTAAAGGCTAAAATTGTCTTCTCTGATGTTGCATGTGACATGGTGATTAAACTATTTATGGCATGACTTTCTTCAGTAAATAACTATAATTTATATATGTAAAATATTCATTGCCCACACATGCCTTTGTTAATTTTACTGTAATTTGTTGTGTATTTTGGCTATGTGTTCATAAATATGCATTATTTAGCTAGTAATGTTTTGTATTGTTGTTGCTTAAGTGTGTTTTCCATTAAGCTTGCATTAAGCTTTTGTATTAAGCTTGCTGGGTTTTGCGGCTGAGGTTAGTGTGTTTTATGGCGCATAGTCAACTTGGAGTGGCTGGGTTCTGTGTCTCAGTTTCTTGGGCTACAATCCAGAGTAACTACGGGAGCACGTAAGAGATATTATGTGCACCCGTAGTTACTGCACCAGCTAGTGAAAACCTATGGGAAATTCATATTGCAATCCAGAGTAAAGTGTTCTTACTCCGGAGCAAGGACTCCCCGTAGTTACTCTGGATTGTGCCCTTGGTCATCTGTTTATAGAATCTAATGGTCTTTCTTCCTTTGCTGGTTGAGCTGGTGGAAGAAGGGGGACATAAAATTCATTACTACATTACTACAGACAGAAGAGGCCAGAGACACGTTTCCCCTAGACACAGAAGAAGCTCCTGGAAGCCAAAAGCAACATCATAAGAGGCAAACACAAAAGACCAGTGGTTTTGGAAATGGGGATTGGAACTTCCTTGCAGAAACCTGGGTGCCACCATCTTGGAACCTAGCACTGATGCTGCCATCTTGGAATGGGGCATTTATGCTGCAGTCCATACTTTCCTGGGAGTAAAGGTGACATCCAAAGTAACTACAGGGAGTCCTTGCTCCAGAGTAAGAACAAGTTACTCTGGATTGCAATATGAATTTCCCATAGGTTGTCACTAGGTTCTGCAGTAACAGTGGGTGCACATAATGTGTCTTACATGCTCCCATGGTTAATCTGGATTGTGCCCTAAGTCTCAGTGAACACAATCTAGCCATGACATAGCTTTCAAGTGGCTGACATCACTTCCAGGGGTGGTGGTGGTCCTGGACAAATTGTCATTCTCAGAAGGGCATCTTGGACTGAAACTGAAATTCACTGGAGTAGACCATAGAGGTCAGTGTACTGTGAGAAGTAAAACATTGAGAGACGAAAAACATTGATATTTGCTGTCAGATTAATGACTGATTAATTGCATTACTTTTATTCCCCTCCTCTGTAATTGCTATCATACCCAAAGAAAATTATCATTATCCCCACAGTGAAATTCCTGTTGTTGCACCTTTACCTTTCCTTCCTGCTAAACCATGTAACTGTGTCACTGGCTATTGCATCTTTTCCCACATGCACATAACTACACGTGTTCTGAAATGCATAGGTGAGAACAGGTTATAGCAGATGTCTGGTGCTTGAATAGTGAACTATAAATAATGAACTAAACATATAATGAGGAGATCAAAGCAGTCTGAACCAAAGCCCCACTGGGTTTTATCCTAAATTATATTTCCAATGGCGTACATTTCTTATGCAACTTCAAGTGTACCAGGACAGAATTCCATTTAATTTCTGCATAACCTGCTTTGGATAACCCAATAATCTCTAAATATGTTGTGTTGCATCAAGAAGGCAATGCCCTGTTTGCAGACCTATGAAAAGAATAATCTTCAAAGGCAGACAAAGTTTGAAAAGGATATTCAAGACGAAAGACTTGCCAATTAGGATTAATGTGCCAGCTGCGGGTGCCTAGTTAAAAAAGGAAATAAAGATGCTAAAGAAAATACTTTTGCTCACATGAAAAATTCATGCAAGAGAAGGTTGCTTTAACTTACTTTAAAATTTGTAGAAACCAATGACTACTGACAATCTCTGGGCAGGCATAAAATGTTAATAAAACTAAAATAAAATATACAGCATGGCAGCTAATCAAAATGTACCAAATTGTACTATCAGAATATTGCATAATATTGAAATGCTCATTTTTGTTGTTTCTGTGGTGAATGAAACCTTATATTATTTATTTATTTATTTGTTTATTTGGTTTATACTCCACCTTTCTACCTTAAAAGTACACAAAAGGTGGCTTTAAGGATTGTAGGAGGGATAGTTTGGGGGAAAAAGTTATTATATAAATGTTATTAAAGCACTTCCTAGAAAATTCAGCAGAAACATTCATATCATGTCTACACAAGTCACTGCTCCCGCTGTGTGTGCTACAGCATGGAGTAGGGAAGAGAAAGTGTGTTGAAGCTATGGCGTATGTGGTCATGTTTCAAGCTCAGCATGGATGCTGACAAGCTGAACACCTCCTATTTGGTCCAGAGTATTGAAATGCAATTTATAATGTTCCCTATTGTAAGAGAAGGCAGAGAGGAAAAAAAAAGAAATCGCTCAATATGTTTTTTGGGAAAGCGAGCGGGGTATAATGGATACAACAGAATAAACCACACTGAAAGTAATGGAGTGAGGCTGTCCACAACATTACTTTTCAGCATTTCCTTCTTCCTCCCACCTCTCAGACACGCTAGAGCCAATGTATCACTTATTCTGTTTCATTTTTTAAAAGAAGTAAATATAGAAAAATAGCAGTTCCCTCTTCCCTCATCTTGATGAAAGCACTGGCACAATGTAAGGGATATTGATAGAAACTGGCACCAAGAAAAAAATATATTGTAAAAATAGAATACATGTGCAGTATTATATGGATAATGGATCAGAGAATCAATAGACTTGTGTCTTAAGACCATCCTGTCCTTTGCTTACAGTCTTATGAGCAAAAGGAGATCACAGATAAGACTCTGATGGATGGCATAATATTAGTCACTGTGTTTTGCTACTGATCAAACCACAGATTGCATTGCTGATGTCTCAAAGCGTTTGCAGCAGTTCTTCCAGTATGGTGGCTGCTGCTGCTCTTGCTGCAGAGCCAAAGCAGGTAGAAAAAGTTAAGAGGGATGATACAACACACCCAGATGACAATGTGTTGCATTCATGGGTCAAGGATTCTGCTAATGCTGGTGCAGCATGGCAGTTCTATGTCCCAGGAAGCATTACCTTGTCACCTGGGTGGATCATAAGACTGGTGAGACTAATGTCCTATCACTGCACATATGAGATCCTGTGGCTCTAGAAGGCACAACTAGTAGGAATGGCTGTTGCAGGACCCTGTGCCCCACAAGGTTTTCTATGCCGTTAAAACAGTTAGCAAGCATCCAAAGACACAGGCAGACTTGACTTATCAAACTTGAATATGGGTGTTGAGTCATGGCAAGCGGGGGCGGGGGGGGGGGGGGGCTAACAAGAATGTTTTTCAGTCTTCCATGCCCGTGACTCATGAGTTTCCAAGTTAGTGAAAAACGAACATTTTTGCAAGTTCCTGGGAATAAACATCCTATGTGAGCCTTTAACTAGGATAACCACATGAACTGTGATAATCTGCATGCATTCAAATCTATATCGGATTTACTACAAACCAAAGATTCTATCAGTTTAATTTGAGAGGAGACAAAAGACAGGCGAAGACATTTTGCTACATTCCTTTTATAAATAATTAGAAGTTTTTAAAAATCATCCTTCTGTAAATCATGTAGTGATCTACCAGTAGAACCCAACTGATTCTGCATCATAAGATACAATAGGCTGCAATCATATCTACACTTATCTGGGAGTAAATTTCATTACTATAAGAATTATGAGAAGACATGCATAAGATTGGACTCCAAGGAATTTTAAATAAAGGTTTCTTGGGCTTTAATCTGTTGAGATTTTTATTTTATTTTATTTTTTATTTTCCTAATTTATACCCTGCCTCTCCTCCCCTACAAGAGGGAGCCCAAGGCGGCTAACATTGACGAATAAAACACCATTAAAATTGCTAATAAATACAGATTAAAACATCATTAAAATACAATTAGAATAATAAAAGACTAAGAACAATTAAAAACAAGCTAAAAGATTTAATGTAGCATAACAATCTATTTCCTAGCTATACATGAGATTTCTAGACTGTTAAAAATGTGAAAATTTGTTGCCTCAAATTAAAATATGGTAAAATGAACACTTCCAAAACTCTTAGGCAGCAATCCTATAACATTTTCCTTTTAAGCTCATTGGGCACTGTGGGACTGACTTCTGAGAAGACATGCATGCATATGACTGCTCTGTTCCCTATAGAAGTGGAACTGCATTAGGAATTCAGCTAGTGCAATAATTAATCCTGAGTAAAAAGAAGTGATTGTGCATTCTCTGGCTAATCTGCAGCAAAGCCATGATGTATCTCATTAGACTTATGTTCTATTATTTTTAATACCTAGGTTTGCAGCTCTGTCAGTATGTATTAGGCATACAGCCTTGGTTTAGATGGTGGATTGTATGACACCAAATGTTTGGCAGATGGAATGAACCCTTGTTTGCTTTGGCCATCTCAGTTTAGGAAACATATCATAATAAAGTGATCGAAGCTTTTTTGGTTATGGATGAGCTGGCCGATCTTAATTTGAATCTGTCCCAATATCTCCCCATAGCAGGTTTGCAGCTGCTCCTTTAAATGACAGTAATTCATGACAAAAGAGAAGTAGTTAGCCATGTGCCATAGAAGTATTACATTTGCCCTGTTATACGGCACTTAGATCAGGGTGACCAGATGCCCAAACCTCAAAAGGAGGACAAGTTCTTGGATTCCTCACAGCCTGGCCTTTCCAGCAGACAGTGGCACATTTGCCTACTCACAAGTAAAGTCGCGATATTGGGCATTTTCACTTTCCTATTGAGCTCAATGCATATTTTTTAGTTTTAGTTTTTTGGCCATAATGTTTGATAGAAAGGCGATATTTCAAAACTGATTTTTGCATTGGATTCTGCTCTTCAATACAAATCCAACAACATATGACATGCTGGTGGTACTGCACACCATTGCAAAGTTCCAAAATGACGCAAAAATGGAGGACAATGAAGCTCTTTTGGAGGACGAATCTGGAAGATAAAAAAGAGGACGAATCTGGAAATTTCCAGTCATATTGTCTGACTTAGATGGACATTGAAAATGCATAGCAGGGCAGTGGTTCCGAAATGTTTAGCACTGGGACCCACCCTTTAAAAATGACACTTTATAGTCACCCACCTAAATCTTCTTTTGTGTTATTCTCATCTAGCCAGGTTTTACTTTTTTGGCTAGGTATTGCCATTGACATATACTTCAACTGATGCATCACTCCAGCTGTCGTTGAAGGCATTTTCTACCAACTGCCACATACCTACTGTTCTGCTTCATTTACATTTACAATTACAATTACATTTAGGTAAGACTATAAAAATCTATAAAGAAATAATATTTTACTTACAGCACAATCCAGAGCAACTAATCTGTCCACATAAGAGCCCTTGGGTTGCCCTATCTATCACTAGGGTGGAGCAACTGCAAGATGCTTCACCCCAGTTACTCTGGAAGAGGCTTAGGGCAGAGCAAGGCAAGATAGGGTGCCCTAAGAGAGGTGGACCTGCTCTGCCCTAACTGGGGCAGCCTAAGCAGCTCAGGAGAGGCAAGTTGAGGGCATGTTTAGCATTGCCTATGGCAGAGCAGTTACTCTGTATCCAGAGCCTGTTTCCAAGGTAGAAATGCCCTCTTCCAGCCCTCAGAGTTATACCACCTCAGGAGCAGGTATAGTAATGAGTAGACCCATAGGGGTCCATGATAAGGCCTGAGTAAGAATGGCAGTGTTGACCAAAAATCTGAGTTCTTGGCCAGCCTAGCTGCAACCCCTGCCTCTCAACCTCAGGATATGGAACAACTACAGCAGCCCACTAACCTGGGGATACAGCAGGCCACTCCAAGCATCCACCCTCCACTAGAGGAACTGCAGCTGTAACTGGTGGTCAGGAACTTCTGGGCTTTCTTATAAGGCAGATACCACAGCTGTTCCTTGTTCAGTGTGATCTGAGGGGGGTCTCCTCAGGAGCAAGTCCTCCCCATGTGTCAATTACTTAGCATGCTCTGGAGCAGTTAGGGCAGCCCAGGCTTCCTGACTCTCTGGATGCAGCATAACTTTATGT
Organism: Cryptoblepharus egeriae; assembly: GCA_030015325.1. Lineage (NCBI taxonomy): Eukaryota > Metazoa > Chordata > Lepidosauria > Squamata > Scincidae > Cryptoblepharus > Cryptoblepharus egeriae. The sequence goes on along the minus strand of JAREYC010000004.1, from coordinate 36,567,959 downwards.
TCTGGATACAGAATAGTTAGGAGAGAGCAGTTAGGGCAGAGCAGGCTGAATTTGCTCTGGATTGTGCCCATATTCACACATAATAAGCCTCAGGGCATGAGGAAATTAGTTATCTGATATCATCTGTGTTTTCAATGGGTTCTTTTGGACCCTGTGTAGGTTCATCTGTGTAGGTTCATCCTACATCTGTGTAGGTTCTTTTGGACCCACCAAAAGAAACCTATTGTCATAGGAAACCTGAGGATAAACAGAAAAAATTGGGGATGGGCAGGTAAATCTCATTAGGGGGTGGAATGAAGTGAAGGGACGGCAGAGTGGACAGAAAAGGTTGAAGACGGGCGAGGGATGGGCAGATTAGACCCACACGGGATGGACAGGCTCACCAGTGGCAATGCATGGTAAATTCTCTTTCCAGGCCAGTTCTTCCTACACAGAGCCACATGAACGTGCACCAGTGAAACTGCTAGTGATACATTGACTGGAGTTGATCCTCTTGCAAGGAGACAAATATTCCAACAAAGAGCAGCTGAAAGTCCCTCATGGATCAAGCCTGAGAGGGGAATGAGATTGGTTATGCTGGCATGGGCTGTATCCTATCCTCATTATTGGGTGAGCTCTATTAACATAAATCAACCTGGACTTACATCAGCAATTTAGCAGGTGCAGGTCCAAGTAGACCCATTACCATGGATGGTTTTTACCCCTAGACAAGAGGCTAAAATTCCCCATATCTCAAAGAGTACTCCAGCCTAGAAAAATTCCCATGGCAGTGGAAGCCATGCTGGTGTCACTGCGTTGGTGGTGGAAATTTTGATAGGATTGAGCTGTTAGTGTTGGATGGCACAAGACCTCTTGTCATTCAAGATTTGAATAGCAGCAAATGTGGCCATGCTGGAAGATACTAATTAGATGGAGGCCGACGTTAACCTCAAATAGAGCCATTTATTTCTGTGAAAATTAGGACTTGGTACAAGTGTGTAACATATTTGCAGGTTGCCTGTTTTGGAAAGCCAGCTCATTGCTAATCTCCATAAATCAACAATCACAAGAACTTTCCAAACATTTTCAGAGGAAAATTGGTCTAGTTGAAACTGAGTAGCTGCCACTGTAAACTGGCAAAGCACCCATTTACCATCTCTTAGTGCAATTATTTCCTGACAATATTGGGATGGATCCAGTTGTCATTCTCATTTAGGTTGAGTGCTCTATAAAAAATACACACTCTCTCATAGACACACACACCAAAAGGCACTATTTTTTAAGAGCTGAAATATGCTTTTCTGTTTTTGCATATTGTACACACTATGAATAGTGCACCACACACTTTTAATATATAACAAGATTATGAACTCAGGCTCAGCAGGTAGCTGATAGTCAAATTCATTCAAACTACAGCACAAAATGAAAGATATTTAGTAGCATGTTCATCCTACGGGACCCCTTCTTTCCTTTCATTAGCTTTGTCAGCTAAGGAAGGTCTTTTTTGTTGTACTGAAAAACAGCTGCAAATGCCTTTATCTAGCAATAAATAGGCAGCAGTGAATGCTAAAGATCCTAAGGGGATCAATTGCTCATTCAGGGTTTCTCTTAAATATCGAAGCCTTACTAAATAATAATTTTATGTTCTCTGTGCAAGAGAAGGGCAGATTGTCTGCCTTTATTGCTTATCTCTCACATAAATAGCCAAAGTGAGGATATCTTCTTTGTGTTCGACACTTTTATAGACAAGCTCCTAAAAGTAAATAATGAGCTATATTCTGATTTATTTATTTTTTTGCAAAGGTGCTTCACATCTGTCAGCAAGAGGCGGCTCCTTCATCACAATGTGGAAGTCCTTATTCAGTGCTGGTGTATAAACCACACTACATTCTTGAGTAGACTTCTATTCCCAACTGATCTGGTGCTCCTCCGAGATACTGCAAAGTCTTGCTGATGCATCATGCAGTAAGTGGAAAGAAATCTGTTTACTTAAAACTGCTGCAGTGTACATTCTGAGGTTCTTCTTCAACTTTGGGGCTAATCATTTCCAAAGTTCTATCCTATGGGTCCAATGCTATCCAGACCAAACTAGATACAATATTACAGGCCCCAAGATCTACCAAATTTATAGGGGATATATAGTTGTTTAGTTCTGTACTGATTCAGTACCAATTCTTTTGTTTTTTAAAGAGTCTATGAAGGTATATGGCACCCAATGATGCAATTTCCTATTATCAACTTTGTACTATGGCCATGTGTCCATATCTGTGGAGATTCTGTTCTGGAACTCCAACACCACCGTTATGGTGATGTGAAACCATGGGTATGGGTGAAGGCACCCCTCTCCTGTGCTCTGGAGCCAACTGCTCTCCTCAATTGCAGAGGGGTATGGTGGGCACAGAGGACCACAGATCTAAACTAGGGATAACTGAATAGCAGGATATCTGGATACACAGGACTCCCATATTTTGAAATACCAGTATACTATATTAATATAACATAATATAACTAGCAAAAGCATACCCATGTTGTGGGAGTATAATTCCCCCCATACGCCATCCCCCCACTGCACATCAACTCCCCATGCACAATCCCCACATGTGCACCAACCCCCCAATGCACACCATCACCCCATTTGGACCAACCCCCCATGTGCACCAACCTCCCATGTACACCAACCCCTATGTGCACCATCCCTCATGCACACCATAGATGTGCATTGCTTATATTATGGCCCATTAATATATATTGTACTATTTGTTTTATGCCGCTAAGTTAATGGTAATGATGCGCATGGCAGTTTGAAGGCCCAAATGTTATATCCCACTTGAGGCATTTTTTTGTTATTGGAGGTTCAATCCTGACTAGCAGTTACGACATTAGAACAGAGCTCCCACTGTGCACAATAAGCATGCCACCAGTGGCCATTTGGCAATCGCCACCGCAAACAGTTTCTGTGTCTGTGGCCTGTTGCTGCTGCTGCTGCCAGCTACCTGTGGGTGCAAATAAGTTGACAGTGGGGTAGGTGGTAGGAGGAAAGGAGCAGAAAAATGGAAAAACAAGGGAGTGTCTGTGAGAGGAATAACCAGCTGTGAGAGGAAGAGACAGAAAGAGCAAGGTGGCTGTTACAGATACAAGAAGATACATGAGCAATGGGGGTTTGACCAAGGATTAAGGTTCAATGAGTTCTCCATAAGGAGAGCTCCACTATTACCCCCCAGCGTAAGAAGCAGCATGTGCTCCACTGATGTTGCCATATCAGCAGGACAGTTAATTAGGATTGGGCTTTAACATTTATAAATCCTCTTTTGTCCATGCAAAGCCAACTAAGCATTGCCTCAGGATGATCATTCACAATATCAGTTTCCAACTTTGCAACCCTCCTCTCAGGGTTTAATATCTTCTGCTCACAGTGAGGCATTTTTCTCATAGTGGTTCCAAACACTATCTATGCAATATCTGGAGGGATGATCTCAGGCAATGCTTGACATCTGTGCCTTGGTTTCTGTGGAGCTTGGGACCATTTATCATTACGTACTTCACTGTGACTTTTCTACTGACCTCAGCAGGATGTTAATTGAGTCACTGCTCAGTAGTTTGGCCAATTCTGATAAGTTAGTTAAAATAATTTACCCTTGATTTAATTGTAAGATGCATGTTGAATTGAGAAACATGCTATCCACTGTGACCATGCAGATCTGTGTTCAGTCACTGTCTTCCCCCCACCAGTTACTTCTGGGAGGCAGAAGTGCCTATCATGGAGGCAGTGGTGGGCTTCAGGGGATTCTCACAGGTTCTACAGAACCCTTTGTTAATGAGTGCCTGGTTCTGAGAACCGGTTACTAAAGGGACATAGAACCTGTTGTTCTATGGACATAGAACCTATTGTTAATTTAGGTTATTAGGACATAGAACATATTGTTAATTTATTAACACCACTGCATGGAGGTCTCCTCTAAGTAAGTGAACAACCAGTCCTTTATCCAAGGGTAAACCTTCACAACATTGTAAGTCTACTTGGTCTTTTACTAGCTATTTAGTGGGGGGATCCCACTGTAGGATCAGGACCATGAAAGAGGTTAACATTGAGTGGCTGGCACTGCTGCTGAAACACCTCCTTCCTGGGCCTGATCTGCCCATCCACTGCCTCTTCCCACCCAGTTTTGCCTCCTTTCCACCACTTTGGTCCTCTTCCACCCCTTCCACATCTCTTGCTGAGTTACATACTCCAAGAAATGGTGGGAGAAAAGACGATGTGGGTGTGAAGGTGCTGAATTTTCTCTGTGCTACCAGAAGTGTGCTGAGTAGAAAGCAGTTGGAGCATTTTATATGACAGGTGCTGCTTTACTAGAGTCAGCACTAGCGAAGGACTCCTGTCAGTCATGGCTGGTAAGCATATGACTGGGCTCTTAAGTGCTACAAATGTCATGGGTTAAAAATCTTATCTGTAAAGATTATTAATAAAAATGTTTATACATCGCTTTTCAAGAAATCATGAAGCAGGTTACAAAGCAGAGGAAATGGAAAAAATTAGCTCCCAAAGGGGCTAGCAGTCTAAAAACATACAGAAGGATCACATTGTGTGATCCTAACCAATTTAGATCAGCACAACTCATCCATTTCCCTATTTCTGCCTTACCCTCCCCTGCAGAGGCACAGAAGAGCCTTACAGCACTTTTGTGTTACTCTCTGGCCGGCACAGGACTTATGCCTGCCAAAACAGGGCTTAGGATTGCACTGACGCAGCCCAATCCCAATTAATTTGGCAATACAACCTAAGGACAGGATATGGCTGTCAGTTGCTGATGACTTTCTTCCTGATGAAATCTTATTGCATCCTAGGACAATTTTCACTATGGAAGAAAAACACATGAATAAGAAAGGGAAACATCATTTATCAACAAAAGTGGTCACTTTCCTACACTCTAATTAGAATTAATCTGCATCTCTGGCTGACTTACAGTTTGAGGCTCAGCCAGTTGAAGAAAAATCTGTTTGATGATGTTTCAGATCAAAAAGTGAGCCCATTCTTCTAATTTGTTTTGATGTCATTGAAGCTTTTGAGCAACACAGTTCTTGGCATCAAATCAATTCCTGCTCCTATGCAAAAAATAAGAAGAATAATTTGCATTTGAGAAGAAGGGAACCACATGGGTGAGGATGTTTGAGCATGATGGGGAAAAAAAAAACACATTCTTCTACTATGAACCTGCCAAAATTCTGCTTCCTGATGAAAAGGCACTTCCTCTTATAACATTGCTGTGTTCTTACAATAGGGCAATCTGATGGTCCATTGAAATCATCACTGCGGTATATGTTCAAAGAATGCACAAACAATTGGCCTAGTCCTAATGGTTCTGTATGTTTCACAGGAACCTCCATCATAGGATTCTTGATTCCTTGATGTGGGTCCACAAAGTTGATCCAAGTAGATCTAGAGGCTTGGCATGAGCTTACGCCAGGGTAAGGGAACTAATGTTTGCTTACCCTAAGAGGGCCTCCAGAAACCAAAACTTTCTGACGGATATGGTGGGCACCATGTTAGATCTAAAAAGAGGGTATTCAATAGCAGAGGGACTATTTGTAGGCCTGAATGTGGCACCCAATTTGTCATGGGCAAAACCTTGGCACTAAAACTAGTTATTTGTTGATTAACTGTCTCAATTAGTTTGTGATTTGCCCATCATGGAGCTCCACAACCTGTCTCTGGTGCAATTCATATTTTGTGTCTGGAATTTGACTGTTGCTGTTAGTAAATAGAAGATTTAGATGATAATAAAAATCCAATATACAACCTTCCCACCAGAGCTGCCCATTTCCTGTTTACTCAGAAATGAACAGCCTAAAGCAATGAAAATTTTTGTAGTATAAATGTGATTTTATATACGAGGTATCTGCTTGTTCTTTTCCTTTCCTTTCTATAAAACCAGGAAGTTTACTTTTCTAAGGCTCCAATATTAAGCATGCTTAATGGAAATCATTTGTACTTGAAATAATGGGTCTTGTTGTGTCCAAGTAAGTGCATACAACATTGAAATGTTGATTTTATACAAAAACATGATTTTAAAAATAAGGGCATTCTAGAAAATTGGCAATGCAATCTGAACCTTGGCACGAAACCCATGTTGACCTGGGGGATGCCACAAAAGTGCCAAAGGGTCTTCTGCACTACTCCTAGGGGCGTTAGACCACTAAACAGACATGTGCCAGCATCTCCATGCCATTGCGGGAATGGGAAAATGGGTGAGGTATGCTGGCCTAAATTAAGATTGCACCCTATATATACACAAGTATCACCCACTTTCTGAATGTTTGTTTTCTGACAATCCACTCACTCAACACCTTTCAGTTATACCCAGAACTGATTCACTGAACACATTTTCAAATCTTTCAATCTCTGCTGTTTTAAAGGCTAAAATTGCCCTCCACCATGTTGTGGCTCCTGGTTTCATCTTGAAGTTAATGAGTTAATGAGAATCAATTTGCAGAAATCTTTGTGTGGCAGCAGGAATTTTCAAGAAAAAAAGGAACATTTGCAATTTGCTAGTTAAAAGAGCATTGGAAGCAACATTTATAAACTATAAAAAATTGGGTTCACCTTTTCAACTTAGGGTTTCACTTTTGGATGGTGCACTGGTCCCTAACCCATCCAATAAGTGGGGGAATGCCTGTATATAATCAGGAATAAAGGCTAAACTGATTGAAAACTGGTGTAATGTAATGGCAGAGTGAGCTTTGAACCTCACATCTGCCATGAATTCTCGAGGTGTTGTTAAGCAAGCTACTCTCTCCCACCAACTGGTATTGGTGTTGCAGCCCCACTTGGCAGTCATGCCAGCATGCCCATTCCAGAGCAAGTTAAGATTGTATTATAAAAAAATCAAGAATTTCCAAGTAACTTTCTTCCATCTTTTCTATTAAACCTCTGATGAAGGTTTTAGTTTGCAGCAGATGTATGATTAAAATATATTTGATCCTACTGGACCAAAAGCCCTTATAATTCTTGTTTTTAGAGGGTAAAAAGCCCCACTCATTGCCAATTCACTGTTGATTCAACTACAGCAAAGACACAACTCTCCAATGAAAATGAAGACATGGGCAGAAAGGCACAAGACGTGACTCTGTTAATATTTGAGAAGGTCAATGTGTTAGCTTTGACCTACTCTTGAACTGGTGAGGATGGTATTTTCATTGAAATAAATAGGAATGCTATTTTAAAAGCATGCCAAAGATAGCCTAGAGTTATTTTACACAAATGTTTACAGTTAGTAGTGGTATGTGTATATTTGGATTGAGCATGTGCGTGCATGCACATGTGTGCATGTGCACATGTTTAGTCTAGTATGGAATTTGTACGGGAAAAATACAATATGCCAAGAAAAACATGTGGCATCTTACACTGTATAAGCAAACTCCCAGCAGGATTTATTTAAAGATGTTGGCCTTGATTTGGCCTTTCATCACACTTAAGAATAAGTACACACTCATAATTGTATACACACCCAGTGAAAGACTTTAGAACATGAGCAGATTTATGACAGACTGAGAATGTTTTGAAGAAGGACTTTTTGTTCAGCTTGCAATGGATACATGGGAAACAGTAAAAGGACATATAATGGTCTTTGATAAGGAAAGGGCTGTCACTCAGTGGCAAAGCATACACTTTACATGCAGAAAGTCACAGGTTCAATCCATAAGGTCTCTTGATGGGGCTGAAGCCTTTGGACCATCACTGAACCCATCACCCTTTTCTGAAGCCTTTGGACCCATCACTGTTCAATGCAGATCTGAGCTAGACAGACCACTGATATGTTGTCATATGTTTTCAGACAGAAAATAGTTTATTGTATTAGCTAAAAGCCATTACAATCATTCGTATTCATATGTTACATATGATATGTTACATATGTTTCATATGATATGTTTTACACTGATATGGTACATCAGTGATGTACACTGATCAGTCATACTATGGGCCAAATCCGGAGCAAGTTCAGCCCGCTCTGCCCCAACTGCTCTCTCCTAACTATTCTGAACCTGCGCAGTCGCTTTCCGTTTTCAGAGGAAAATGGGGAACTGATTTGTGAGGTACTGATATATTCGGTATGTAACATTCAGCTGTTCAGCTGTATGTAACATTCAACTATTTAGCAATACCACACCAGTGGTATTGGACTGGTGTGGTATATTGGGCTCAAACATAGAAGCATGTCATCATGGGTACATTTTGTGGGTACAGTCAGGCCATGATGAAGATGCTGTTGATCTTTTCTTGATCTTGATCTTGATCTTTTCTGAAAATATTCTGTGTGCAAAAACTTTCAAGACCATTTGATTGTGGACACTCGCGCATGACCTATTCCTGGGCTCATATTATTATATTCCCTTATTGTCAGGGATATTAACATGTTCCCAAAGGAATAATTTGTTTTTGCTCCCCCCCCCTTCATTCTGCTGCTTTGCAAATGTCTGCCTAATTGGCCACAGCTGTGCAGTGGTGCAAACCCTACCCAGAAATGAGAGTTTTGATAATTTCCCATTTCCAAAGCACTTCTTAAATGTCTCATGCAAAAAAATTCAGTTCGTAATACCTTTAGAGTTTAATGGCATGGAAGTAGATTTATCATACTGAGCTGTCTCTCGAAGGCATTTACAACAATCTACTTTCAAGAAGTGTCAACAACAATACCATTAAACACCACATCCATGGAACATAAAGAAAATGTACAGAAAATAGAAAGAAACTTTTTCATGTTCCTTAAAAATAAAATAAGAAACTAAAAGAAAGATAGAGGCTTAAACGTAGTCTTAATTTGGCAATAGCGGATTTTAAAATCAGCTTGCTCTGCATCAGATACTCACTGGGCTTGTGGCCAAGAGAATCATATACATTCTTTTGCAGTTGTCTAAAGTATTTCATTATGTACTATCTTTTGTCAACATCCTGTCGGCAATTTCTAATCCCACTTTATGAGCCAGCATCTCCATTATACACTTTGGGTTAAATCCCCAACTTTATAAATTTGCTGATTTACATGTTTCTAAATATGACTTATATTCCTCCCACCTCCTGAAAGATTTGTGGAAAGTCCCCAAATCTCTTTGGTAGAGATTAAATTCAAGAAATCACTATCCTTTTTCTCATCTGTCCCCCAGCTTGAAAAAATTACACAATAAAAATAAAAAATACTAAAGTTCAAAAAGACAAATGTTTAAGGATTCAATCCTGTAATACTTTCATAAAAATAAGCTCCACTGAACCTACTAGAAAACATGTACATGTTTGGGCAAAATACATTATACATAGCAATTAATTAATTATCAACCAATACTAAATAAAAATATGTTGAAGGCTGAACCACAATCATGACCTTCAAAGACCCAAAGATATGCTAGATGATGTACTGTCATTACTACATATATCCAGTTATAGTCTGTCATGATGAACCATTGAACTTTTAACCAACTGAATTATTTGATGCCTGCAACACTAGAGCCAAATTAAACAGATTTATCATTTGATTAGCCAAATCCAGAGTAACTATGTGAGCACGTAAGAGACATTATGTGCACCCTTACTTACTGCATCTCCTAGTGAAAACCTATGGGAAATTCATTTTGCAATCCAGAGTAAATTGTTCTTACACCAGAGCAAGGACTCCCTGTAGTTACTCTGGATTTTGCCCGATATAGATGTATTTGTTGCTGATTGTGAGCAGCACTCAATCCAATGGTTCCCAAAGTGTGAGCCGTGGCTCCCTAGTTTGGGAGAGCAAACTGCTGACTCAGGGTGGAATTTCCATTCTGAACCCCCTCTAACCATTCACCACACCTCCAATTTTGCTACTTGAGGCAATAAATTAATTATATTAATACTTGATGCAATATATTAATGGAAAGTCCATCTTTGCTTGTTAACCGTCATTAAGAGCAGATCCTTATTCATTCATTATGGAGTCAGGTTCTCGGTCAAATTCACACAACCTTAATAGGACAAAGGATTCTTTCATGTTGTTTCAGTTTTATTTTAAATTAGAAGTGTGAAGATGGTGAACAACGATCACTGTGTTAGTTTTTGGTTCACTTTCATATATACACTTCTAGTCAGGAAGCTGCATCAAACTGTTGCAGCAAAAATAGTGTTTTGAGGTGTTAACAACACTTCTATTGTAGCATAACAAGGAATTCATTAGGTTTTAAGGCACTCCATTGCATATTATATCATTGCATCTTGCAAATTTCTTTCTGCACATCTTGGAAAACCTCAACATAATCCTCATAATTATTCCTTTGATACTATCATTTAGAAGTAAAATGTTCTTGTTTTAATTTCTTCATGCAGTGTTGTTCACAGTCACGCTGTTTTACGTGGAGAGGTATAGATAGATGGACTGCTGGAATAGGGAGGTCTGTATGCTGTGCTGTGTGTAGTGCAAATTTGGGGCTGCTGCAGCACAACTACATGGCAGTTTTGATGGAGCAGATCAGCTCGGACCAGGACAAACTGCCGAGGAATGGAGATATCATCCAGCACAATTTCCTTGTGTTAGTCTATTCCCTGGGAGAATAGTACAAAAGTGCTTTACAACACTTTTGTGATACTCCTGGATGGCATAAGGGGCTGGCGCCAACCCACAAACTGTCATGCCACAAAGCCTTCCCCATTCGCTTTTATACACAACCATTCTAGTTTAAGTGTATGGACAAGTATAGACAAAGAACTCTAGTTGTGCATCACTGAACACATGGAATCTACAGAACAGCACAGATGCAGCTTCTTTCTCGTTACAGTGAGGTCCACATTTTTCTGAAAAATTAAGTTATGTCATTCTTTTTCAACAAGAAAGAGATTAGGTGTTTAGGAATTTTTTTTTGCTTTGGCTGTGTTACAGCTGTTTTCATAAAGACCAATCTTATAGGCACCCAGGAGCAGTATATTGCTTTTAAAAGATATCTGAAAGTGTACTTCATTCCAAGTAATTCAATAGAACTCATGTTTTGTTTCAAAAGAAAAAAAACTCATAAACTTAATCTTCTCCCAGAGGTTTATAGGTCTTCCACTGTATCCAATGTAAAGAGTTGCCTGTGAATGTCTGTGCATATTGTTTCCAGGAAATAATTATTCTGAAAGTCCACATTGACTCCAGTGATATAAAATGCATCCAGCATTTCTGACATCATTATCCCAGCTTCAGACATAATCACTTTCGCATGTGTTGAATAATGTGGGACCCAACTGGACTTTTTTCCTTTTGCTACTTAAAGAAGGATTGAAGTATGGAGTTGTTTAGCAAGCTTGTTTTGTATAGAAAATGCATTTAGGCAAGCAGAATTAGAGACATTCCTTTGAGTAAACTATATACACATTCCTGTGAGTAAACCTCACTAAACACAATGGGGCTTGGAGCAGACATACATATGTACATTTGGAAATGTGTGGCAGAGAATATCACCACTTTGAAGGTGAAAATAAATTCTCAGAATTGAATACTTTTGTCATGAACAAAGGGATACACATGCCTCAGTATTGTATATTAGAATTAAAGACAGCCAAATGTCAGATAGTTCAGCCTGCTGTAGATCTATCCATTTACCCTACAATCCAGAGTAACTACAGGGAGGTTAGGGGGCGAAAGGTGAGGGGATCTAGATAGATAAGGAAGAGTGAGGGAGGCACAGGCATGGAGCAGCAGAGACCAGGTCTTGTGCATGTCTTCTTTGGAGCAAGTCTCCAAGCCAGGGAAGGCTGCTTAGGATTGCAACTGTGCCAGGGTGACCAGATGCCAAACCCAAAATTCCTGAACCCCAAGGACAAAATTCCAACCCACTTTAAAAAATTGCCAAAAAATGTATTTTTTGTTTTTATATTTTTGATTTTTACTTTTTTGACCATAACTTTTGATAGGAAGGAGATATCTCAAAACTGAGTTTTGCATTGGATTCTGCTCTTCAATACGAATCCAATGACATATGACATGATGGGATAAGGTGCTCCAGGATTGGCCTTATCACTCTATAAAATGCACAGAAATTTCCCCTCTTTGGGGAGAAAAAAGTGCGTCTTATAAGCCGGGAAGTACGGTAATTCTGAACACAGTGGGACTAACTTCTGAGTAGACATACTTAGAATTGCACTATCAGGCTATTAGGGACTGGTTTGGCCAAAGCCACCTCAGTATAAGCACTAGCCCTCCAATGTACCCTGTGGTACATCCACCCTCCTATTGATGGCACATTAGGTGCTATCACTGCCATGACATTGTTTGCTTAGGGGTTGTCCTGAACTAGGTGGTCCTCTCATTCTTGGTCAATGTCTTGCCATTGTGTTGACAAAAAGAAAAACAAGGTGGGATTGGTCCTCATATCAGCAAATCATTGAAAGAACAGCTACAGGATGGTGATCCACCTGTATTAACACTTTTTATTCTACCTCTGGGAAAAAAGTCTAACATTTTAAAATTGCCAACTTACCTTATTTATATTGTGTGTGTGTGTGTGTGTGTGTGTGTGTATATAAAAGAGAAAAGTCACTCACTGACTGACTCACTGACTCACTGACTGACTCATCACCGCCCTGACAAAACCGGTGGGCCTAGAAGCGTGAAATTTGGGGTGGGTGTTCCTTCTGTGACGGATGGGTGCACTAAGAACCGGTTTTCAGAAATTCCAACCGGAAGGGGGTGAAAAGGGGCGCAACGCGTTTTCCTCCCTATACTTTGCATTGAGAATTGCTGACTCAGCAACATTCCGCCCCAACTGCTGGGCCTGAAGCAGGGAATTCTGGGAGTTCCTTCTGTCACCTGAACTCCCACCAAGAACCATCTGGAGAAATTTAACCCTTCAGGGGCTGAAAAGGGGGCAACGTGTTTCTGTCCTATACTTAACATGGGAAACTGAACAACATCCAGCCAATTTTGCGCATGGGGAAAGTTGTGCATGGGGGAAAGTTGCGCATGGGGGAAAGTTGCGTATGAGGGGAAGTTGCACATGAGAGGAAGTTGCGCATGGGGGAAAGTTGCGCATGGGGGGAAGAAGCACATGAGGGGAAGTTGCACGTGGGGGAAGTTGCGCATGAAGGGAAGTTGCGCATGAGGGGAAGTTGCGCATGGGGGAAAGTTGCGCATGAGGGGAAGTTGCTCATGGGGGAAAGTTGCGCATGGGGGAAAGTTGCGCATGAGGGGAAGTTGCGCATGGGGGAAAGTGGCGCATGGGGAAAGTTGCGCATGGGGGAAAGTTGCGCATGAGGGAGGTTGTGCATGAGAGGAAGTTGCGCATGGGGGGAAGTTGCGCATGAGGTGTTGATGCAAATGGGGGGAGGTTGTACATGAGGAGAAGTTGAGCATGGGGGTTGATGCACATGGGGGAAGTTGCGCATGGGGGGTTGATGCGCATGGGGGGATTGATGTGCATGGGCGGTTGATGTGCATGGGGAAAGTTGCACATGGGGAAGTTGAGCATGGGGGGTTGATGCATATGGGGGGAATGGCATAAGGGGGAATTTTACTCCCACAACGCGGGTGCACTTTTTGCTAGTCTATATATATAAAAGAGAAAAGTCACTGACTGACTCACTGACTCACTGACTGACTCACTGACTGACTCATAGTCACTCACTGACTGACTTTATATTGTGTGTGTGTGTGTGTGTGTGTATAAGAGAAAAGTCACTCACTGACTGACTCACTGACTCACTCATCACCGCCCTGCCAAAACCGGTGGGCCTAGAAGCCTGAAATTTAAGTTTCAGGCTTCCTTCCGTGAGGGAGGGGTGCACTAAGAACCGGTTTTCGGAAATTCCAACTGGAAGGGGGTGAAAAGGGGCGCAACGCGTTTTCCTCCCTATACTTTGCATTGGAGAATTGCTGACTCATCAACATTCCGCCCCAAGTGCTGGGCCTGAAGCATGGAATTCTGGGAGTTCCTTCTGTCACCTGAACACCCACCAAGAACCATCTGGAGAAATTAACCCTTCAGGGGCTGAAAAGAGGGCAACGTGTTTCTGTCCTATACTTAACATGGGAGACTGAACAACATCCAGCCAATTCAGTGCTCAGACCCTGGTGCACTGGGGGATGTTGTTCGGAGGAAGAGGTTGCGCTGGCGAGGATGCTGCGCATGAGGGGAAATTGCACATGGGGGGAAGTTGTGCATGGAGGAAGTTTCGCATGGGGGACTGATGCGCATGGGGGAAAGTTGCACATGGGGAAAGTTGTGCATGGGGGAAGTTGCGCATGGGGGGAAGTTGCGCATGGCGGATGATGCGCATCGGCGGATGATGCACATCGGCGGATGATGCGCATGGGGAAAGTTGTGCATGGGGAAAAGTTGTGCATGGGGGTTGATGAGCATGGGGGAAATTTGCACATGGGGGAAAGTTGCGCATGGGGGAAAGTTGCACATCAGCGGATAACGCGCATGGGGAAAAGTTGCGCGGGGGAAAAGTTGCACATGGGAGGAAAGTTGTGCATGGGAGGAAAGTTGCACATGGGGGGAAGTTGCGTGTGGCGGATGATGCGAATCGGCAGATGATGCACATCGGTGGATAATGCGCATGGAGGAAAGTTGTACATGGGGAAAAGTTGTGCATGGGGGTTGATGAGCATGGGGGAAATTTGTGCATGGGGGAAAGTTGCGCATGGGGGAAAGTTGAGCATGGGGGAAAGTTGCGCGGGGTAAAAGTTGCGCATGGGAAGAAAGTTGCGCATGGGAGGAAAGTTGCGCATGGGGGAAAGTTGCGCACCGGCGGATGATGCGCATGGGGAAAGTTGCGCATGAGGGGATGATGCACATGGGTGGAAGTTGCACATGGGTGGAAGTTGCGCATGGGGGAAAGTTGTGCATGGGGATGATGCGCATGGGGAAAAGTTGTGCATGGGGGTTGATGTGCATGAGGGAAAATTGCAGGTGGGGGAAAGTTGCACATGGGGGAAAGTTGCGCATGGGGGAAAGTCCACATGGGGAAAAGTTGCACATGGGGGAAGTTGTGCATGGGAAAAGTTGCGCATCGGCGGATGATGCGCATGGGGAAAGTTGCGCATGAGGGGATGATGAGTGTGGGGGAAGTTGCACATGGGGGAAAGTCCACATGGGGAAAAGTTGCGCATTGGCGGATGATGCGCATGGGGGAAAGTTGCGCATGGGGGAAAGTTGCGCATGGGGAAAAGTTGCGCATGAGGGAAGTTGCACATGAGGTAAAGTTGCGCATCGGCGGATGATGCACATGGGGGAAAGTTGCGCATCAGCAGATGATGCGCATGGGGGAAGTTGTGCATGGGGGAAGTTGTGCATGGGAGGAAGTTGTGCATCGGCGGATGATGCGCATGAGGGGAAGTTGCGGATGGGTGGAAGTTGCGGATGGGTGGAAGTTGCACATGGGTGGAAGTTGCGCATGGGGGGATGATGCGCATGAGGGGATGATGCACATGGGGGAAGTTGGGCATGGGGAAAAGTTGCACATGAGGTAAAGTTGCGCATCGGCGGATGATGCGCATGGGGGAAAGTTGCACATCGGCGGATGATGCGCATGAGGGGAAGTTGTGCATGGGGGGAAGTTGCGCATGGGGCAAGTTGCACATTGGGGGATGATGCGCATGGGGAAAGTTGCACATGGGGGAAAGTTGTACATGGGGGAATGATGCACATGGGGAAAGTTGCGCATGGGGAAACGTTGTGCATGAGGGAACGTTGCACATGGGGGATGATGCACATGGGGGATGATGCGCATGGGGTGTTTCTGCGCCATGGGGATGGCATAGCGGGAAATGTTAAACCCGCAACACGGGTACGCTTTCTGCTCGTATATATATACAGCCCAATTTTAGGCTGCATCAGCAAAAGAGGGCTATGCTGACATGTACTGCTATGAAGCATTTTGACATAGTGTTAGATACAGGGTTGCCCACCAGAACAGGCTGGTCCCATTTAGTGCCAAGTGAGAGCATGTTTTGTGGACAAGATATGGGTAGAACAGTGATGAGCAGATCAGGCTCAGGAGAGGGCAGGTTTGGCTATGCCAGCGTTTATTGAAGCCTACAATATTATTTCATTTCAATCCTTATTGAATAATAATAAAATTATATCATACAATAATAATAATATTTTTTGCCTACAATAATAATATCCTATATTAGCCACATCAGCACCACTGAATCCCTGCACAGGGATTTAAATGAGATTGGGCTGATAGTATGTAAACTTATGACAGTTTTACATACCTCAATATTTGTTTCTCCAAGCCCAAAGCTTTCTCCCTTTCCCACTGCACAGTGTAACACAGTATAATTCTAGACATTACCATATATTAGACTGTCAGTCATACGTTCCAAACCTGGAATTTTATAAAAGGCAGAGCTACTAATGTGCTCAAGTACACACAAGATTATTTGTATTTGAGTAAGAAGCTTGAACTGTAATGCTTTCATGGCTACTGCATGGGCTTTTCAACAGAAGAAATTTAACATTTGAAAATGGATGTAGATTAATATAATTTATATCATCTTTTCTTTTCCAAAAGCAATAAGCCGTATCTGAGGTCTCGAGTTCATTAACCATTCTGCGCTGCGCCGCTATTTTATTAAGCTGATGGAAGAAATCTCATTTCATTTTCTTTCATGGCCTTCATTTTTATCAGATGCCATTTACCTGCCAGCTCGCAACATTCCCACATGAAGTTTTCTCTCTGACCTCCGGCGGACTGGCTTTGTGAACAGGATAATGGGGAGATAATTTCTGTTTGCGGAATGAATCACATTTGTAGTTTTATCTGCTTTGGAAGGTAGAGAGTGACACATTCTAGAATGATTCAAAAGATTGATTCAGATAAGTATCAAAAATAGAACCTTCTGGCAAGGTGGGTGGAATGTGCATATGTGTGTGTATGTGTGTTCGTGTGTGTGTGTGTGTGTGTGTGTGTGTGTGTGAGTACGCCTAAGAGTTGCCAGGTCAGATTTATTCCTAATCCTGATACTTCTGTCAGATGTTCCTGGGATAAATGTAATTAGAATGATAGGGTTCTTTGGTCAGAAGAGAGGAGTAAAACTGATCGATGCAATATGTGAATCAAAATTGAATCGGAAATTCAGGCAAGCTGAATTATTTGTATTTACTCAAATCTAGTGTACCATCAAATCCAACACACACCCCTATTTTAAAAAACTTGAGATTTTAAAAATGTTTACCGGGAATTGTAATGTGCAGCCAAAAAGCAGGTGCAAAATTTAGTTTTACTGCATACAACCATTAGGAATTGATAATAATATGGCAATAGGTTTATATTATGATTTTACCTAATTGCACTACTTTATTCAACATTGGGTTTATGTTATATTTTTATTACAATATAGTAAACTGTTAAACTAATCCCCAAATCCAGAGTAACTGCGGGAGCACATAAGAGACTTTACGTGCACCCATAGTTACTGCACCACCTAGTGAAAACCTATGGGAAATTCATATTGCAATCCAGAGTAAGTTGTTCTTACACCGGAGCAAGGACTCCGGTGTCCTTCCCGGTGTCCTATGGGGAAGCAACTTCCCCATAGGGCGCAATCCAGAGTAACTACGTGGAGTCTTTGCTCCGGTGTAAGAACAATTTGCTTTGGATTGCAATATGAATTTCCCATAGGTTTTCACTAGATAGTGCAGTAACTACGGGTACACGTAATGTCTCTTACGTGCTCCCGTAGTTACTCTGGATTGTAGGGTAAGTTACTCTGGATTTTGCCCTATCATGATCTATACTTATAATCATAACACTGTATTTACTCAAATCTAATGCACCATTGAATCAAATGCACATCCTGATTTTGGAGACTAAATTTGGCTGAAAACGTGTGCATTAGATTTGAGTAAATCAAGTGAAAGATCAAGTGAAATAAAATATTGTGCCAGTCTGTCATTATCAAGATGCCTTCGTGCCAAAAAAGAGATGGCACTGGTGCAGGCAAAAAGTAGTGTAACTTACCAGTGCAACAAAGTCTTGTGAAGGACTATAAGGCTGATGGGTTCCAAGTACCAGATCCATCCCTGGATCTGATGTATATTCTGTTGTGGTCAGAATGATTTATTTCCTGGACAATGTGTAGAGCAGTAGGATTAGATGGCAAATCAGTCTCAGTCCTGGTATTCCACATCCCTGGATCAGGCTGTGGACAAACTGAGCTATGTTCCTTTCAGTTGGGTATCCCAATCCAACTAAAATTATTACACAGCAATGCAGCTGCACTGGAGAGGTGTTGGCTCCATCCCATGGGAGATCTTTGGCTGCTGGGGGTCTCCTAGGAGTAAAGGAACACTCATAAAGCCCAGAAGCTGCTATGGAGCAACTTGGACCAACTCATGGGCACAAGTCTGCATTGCCCCATGAAGATCCAGGAAGAAGCTCAGGATTTGGCATGCAATCTCACCCCTTCCAGGCTTGATCTGCCCTCCTCTACACCCCTGTTACAGCTTCATTCTAATTAGAATTGATGCATTAATTTTATAATTCTTCCCTGCTACCATATGTAGTTGGCTTGCTACTGTTACTGTCTAAAGATCAATTTGATGGTTTACCGCTCATTGTTTCTGCATCAGCAAGGCTTCCTGCCCCACCTTGGAGGCCAGCATCCTGGTAAGTACAAAAACCTCCTCCATCCCAGAAGCGGCCTTGCTGATTTCCCCCTGCTCCTTAACAGAACATGGACAAGTGTTTCCCTGACTGGTCACAACCAACCAGTTTGGGAACCACTGGTCTAACTGACATTGTATGTATTGTCCATTCCAGAAATATTTACTGACACTGCAGTCCAGTACCTACTTACCTGGGACTGAGTCCTATTGAATTCAATGGCATTAACTTCTTATTCATGAATTGATATGAATAGGATTGGGCTGTCTGATGACTTATTCTGTTCTGTGATTAAGAATCAAGGTTAACTCAACCACTTTGTGTCGTATGTTCACATTAATTTCAGTCTGTCCTTTCAGAAGTTTCCAAGAGGCATGTGCCAATCAAAACAAATTGGGGTGATGCCACTCCCGAGGTGCACAGCTTTCCTCCGAAATTTATGCAAAGAAGGAGATAATGTCTGGACCAAGGTCAGAAAAATCTAAATCTTACCCGGAGAAGCTCTGTGCAGGCAGCTGAGGAAATAATTATGGATGAGTGTTGTTGTGAAGGAAGCATGACTGAGGTCAATAACTATTCCAGTTTTTTAACCCTGGAGAATTACAGTACTTCCAGATAATTCTGGAAACTCATTAAGAGCCTAAAGGATTTCTTTTTCTCAGCTGAATTTCTGTATGGAAATTAGAAACCAGCAACATGAAAAAATGCCATGATTCACCATCCATCTGCACTTAAATGGAAGCCTTTGAAATATAGATCGGTGGAAGCAGAAGGTTAATGCTTTATTTGGGATATGCAGGTAACATCCTTGGTCCATGTCAGATGGTTGACCCAGCTACTTCAGTACTGTCAATATTATCTGGTAGCGGCTCAGTTTCAGAGAAAAAAAGTTCCCCATCTTACTTTGGAGATGCCAGGGATTGAACAGGCAACTTTCTGCATTCAAAGCATATATGCTAACATTGAGATGTGCCCCCTCCAGATAAAACTTACACTTTACCTGGAAATATAGACAAACAGACAATTATTTAGGGCACAATTCAGAGTAACTATGGGGAGTCCTTGCTCTGGTGTAAGAACAATTTGGATTGCAATATGAATTTCCCATAGGTTTTCACTAGGTGGTGCAGTAACTACATGTACAGGTAATGTCTCTTATGTGCTCCCGTAGTTTCTCTGGATTGTAGGGTTACTGTATTAGCTAAAAGCCATCACAATCAAATTTAGAATAGAGTTTGAGTTCGAATTCAGATTATAAGCAGAGTTAAAAATTCATTCAGAATACAGAATAGAGTTAAAATTATACACAAACACGTGTACCCCTTCCTGTTAAGGAATCTCCTTTATGGTCTATTGCAATGGCTCCCAAAAAATTAGCATGAATAGTTCCAGCAGCTTTAGCAAAGAGTGCTGTTCTATAGGTGACAAATGGATCACAGTCTGAAAGTAGCCTGCATGCTTTCATTAGATTTAGCCTGGATTTAGCCTCTTCAAACTTCTCTCCGTTGTATCTGGAAATGGAGACATATATATGGGTCCAGACAGTACTGGGTGACCTGTGAGGCTGGTCATAAAATGGTTGCTTCCAGCAGCAGATTGAAAAGGGTGTTCATCTCTATCTCCTCACTGTCTCTCTGCTTTTCCTTCCAGTACCAGAATTGAAAAGGCAGGATGGTGTAGTGGTTAAGGAGTTGGATTCAGACCTGGAAGACCCAGGTTCAAATCCCCCTAAGCCATAAAACTTCCTGGATGGCCTTTGGCAAGTCACTCACTCTCAGCCTCTCCTACCTCACAGGGTTGTGAGCACAGGAGGAGGAACCAAAGCTTTGTGAGACACCATGGGTATTGTGTTGGAATGGGAAAGCTAAAAATCTCTTAAAATAAATAAAATAAGAGGGGAACAAAGAGGAAGTGGAAATGTGGACGGGAGGAGTGCTGAGTGAAAACTTGGTGAGTGGGAGGAACAGAGGCTACAGCATCATCAGATTCGAAGAGGTAGCATTTGTCCCCTGCAGGTTGTATTGCTTGTCATGACTGCTTATAGGGTGTAGTGTTCATTCCCTTTTCAAAGCCAAAGAGCCAGCACTGTCTGAAGACGTCTGCATGGTAATCAATATATGCCAAGGCACACTGAATGCTGTTACCTTCCCATGGAGGTGGTGCCTATTTGGGCAAGAACTGGGCAAAGGATGGGAGCTCACTCCATCTTGTAGCACCCCAGTCTTGAACCCTGGCTTGTAGAGTAGACTCCAACCCTTTGGAGTAGACATGGATGTGCTTGAAGATACTCATTATCTGCAAATGACCGAAAAGAATACAGAAATTTTGATCATGATATGGGAGAGCCCGATGATCACACAGACTGCCCTTTCAACAGTGACACCTCAGCAGAAGACATGAGATGATGGTGGTGCTGGGAGAACTTGAGGGCCACATAAAGAGCTTCTGTTTGGCCTCATTAAAATAATAACCTTAATTGCTTCAAGATTCTACATGTTAATTGCTTCAAGATTCTACGTGTACATAACAGTACATTCGACATGTACATAACAGTATATAATTGCTTCAAGATTCTACATGTACATAACAGTAATGTTATGTACTGTATTATTATGTCGTCACCAAGCTTCATACTCCAGTTATGCATGTTATCCAGTTATGCAACCTAAAAAAACAAAGTCCCTTTCCTTTGCCTCAGTTCTATCCAGTTCTATTATCAGTTCTATCCAGTTGTATTTGAAAGTTTAAGGAATCAAGTGTTTTCTTTAGTCTGCATCATTCGTACGTATTGCTCTGGGGAAAAGGCTGTCCTAGCATTTCTGTCACAGTCTGTGAGATCACCTGGATGTGTATTCCCATTGTGGATGAGGAATAAATTCATACAGTGCACTTCTCCCACAAATGATTACATGGGCAATGGGCTCCTTAATCTGCATGAAACTCACGCTGCGCTAGCCTTGTCATTTGTTCTGTGGAACTATCCAATAACAGGAGAAAACCAAGATAGAAAAGCTCTATGTTTAAATTGGAGCAAGGACTTGATGAAGTGACATAGCTAAAGCGGGAGCAAAGTATGAAGTTGTGCAAGGAGTCTCACCCCAGCAAACACAGGGTCCCTCTCCTTTCCATTCAGAGCTATTCAAAGTGGTAGCCTTCAAATGGAAGCAAATCTGATCCTACAGGTCTGAAACCTTGTGTCCCATTGTAAATTTTGACATAGGCCCATATCCTAAAGTCAAATTAAGCCCTTTGCTCTGGAGCAGTTAAGGTGACTTTCCATAAGATAACACTAGAGTGTGACATATGTACCTGGACCCGTAACTGCTCTGAATTTTGCCCATAGTTGGAATTGTCCTCCATCAGCTTCTATGCTCATTTAAACTCATTGGACATGTGCTATGTCTTTGGTGGGTTTCACACTTGGGCTGGTCGCTGTTTGATATAGAGAAATCCTTGTGTTTCATTAAGGATTTGGTGGCATCCAATATACAGTAATTGTGGAGGTCATCCACTGTAGAGGCTGTACTCCCTGGAACTGAAGCACCACAAATGTTTTAATTTGGAAGATGAACGCAGACTAACCCTACAATCCAGAGTAACTACGGGAGCACATAAGAGACTTTATGTGTACCCATAGTTGCTGCACTATGTAGTGAAAACCTATGAGAAATTCATATTGCAATCCAGAGCAAATTGTTCTTACACCGGAGCAAGGACTCCACATAGTTACTCTGGATTGCGCCCTAAGAGTCCCCAAAAGACCATAACTTTGCAAAGATTTTGGTATATGTTTACTTCAAAGATGTGGCATTACTAGGGTCTGCAGGGGTGATGCTCACAAGGGATTGGAGGCAGAGAGTATTTGACACCGCTATTAGCCAAATTTGTTATGATTTTGGCATTTTGAGTAATATCATTACATATTTGATTTGTATTTTCATGTAGAATGCAATGAAACAAACAGAATTAAAATATCTGCATTCTTTCAAAAGTTAAAGCCATAAAACAACGAGGGGTAGGGCCATGGTGCATCACAATACTCACTTCCTGAAGTTTTGCCATGCCCGTTGAATAGGAGGATGTCCATTACTGGCCTTCCACACCAGATAGTGCAAACTGTAGTGACACCACTGCTTTGAATTAAGTCACACTGTATTCCATGGGACTTAATAATGAGCAAAAGCATAAAGGATCACAGCTGAAGCCAACTACCAATCAATATAAGTATGTAAACCTCATAAGCACTTGCTGTGCTCTAGAGGGGCTGCCTTTTCAGTGAAATACATTTCTTCATTCAATCCAGAGTAATGGTGTTTTATGCTGGCAGCCAGCTGGCTGCCCTTTCCATTAACAACAGAAAATTCAGCTTCATATACACTAGTACTTGTTATACCAATACATCTCAAGGTGCTCCCAAAGGACTCAAGAGTAGTTCAATAAAGCAATCTACGGTGCCAAGTTAATTATTGAAAGTAAAGGAGAAAGCAAGCACAATATCCCCAGTTGGCTTAGATGCTGATGGGAGGTGTGACATTTCATGGTAAGGACTTCCAAACGGGCAGTGCTTAAAGATGCTTGAAGACATAATGGTGTCCATATTGAGACTCAGTGACTTCCATGTAAACTGCATCAATGTGTTTCAATTCAGCGGTTCTCAAACTTTTTTTGGTCTTCAGAGCTCTTTGTGTTCCTAAACAGAGTTTCAAGAAGTCCCACTAGTGTATGCAGAAATTCTTGGGGCACATCAGTACAATACTGAGAAGATGGCAACTGCTTATGGTATACTTGTGGAGTCCTTGAATGGGTGTTGGGGAGCCGCAATGCTCTTAGTAGCACACTTTGAGAAACAATGTATTACATGAATCGTATGTGACCAACTAAGGGCACAATCCAGAGTAACTACGGGAGCACGTAAGAGACATTATGTGCACCCGTAGTTACTGCACCATATAGTGAAAACTTATGGGAAATTTATATTGCAATCCAGAGTAACTTGTTCTTACTCTGGAGCAAGGACTTCACGTAGTTACTCTGGATTGTGCCCTAGGAGTGATTTATCATATGTTTTGTATGATAGTGATTTGTATGAATGCACATCTAATATTATGCAAGTACAGTGGATACTCGTTATCTATGAGTTCGGTATTAATGAATTGCACTCAATGCAGGTCTTGCACCCAGCCTAGAAAGCCTCAGAGAAACTCCCAGGCACAACTAAAAGTGCCTTCACCATCACAAAATCCAGAAAGACTTCTGAGGAACATGGAGGTTGCACATAATATTCCTATGCTTTACGGTGCAATCTCAAGCATGTGTACTCAGATGTTAAGTCCCATTGTATTCTATAAGGCCTACTTCCAAGAAAGTGTGTTTAGGATTGCAGACTTAGGGTGCAATCCAGAGTAACTACGGGGAGTGCTTGCTCCGGTGTAAGAACAATTTGCTCTGGATTGCAATATGAATTCCCCATAGGTTTTCACAAGGTGGTGCAGTAACTATGGGTGCACGTAATGTCTCTTATGTGCTCCCACAGTTAATCTGGATTGTAGGGTTAGAGACCTCTCAGATACTTCTAAGAGGCACTTAGGGTTTGCCAAAAATCAGACATGCCTTTCAGAAGTGTTTAAGATATGCAAAAGTCATGTGTGACCTTCCTGCTCTTCAGAAGGGCTTCCGAGAGCTTCAAAATGGTTTACTGACAAATTCACCCCCAATGGATTTCACTATTTTGTATCCATGGGGAAGGGGGATCCTAATAAGAATCCAGAGGGTCCAGAGCAGAGGTGATAAGCAGAAAGGGTTGAAAAGCAGAAACCAATATTTTAATTTAAAAATGGTGTTTCCAATCCTTTTCTTAGCTAGCAAATAGCTAGCAATAGCTAGCAAATTGCAAATTCCTTTTTTATTTGTAAATTCCTGCAGTCACACAAATATTTCTGCAAGTGGATTCTCATTAACACCTTTAGGAAAGGGAATAAATCCAGCCCTAAAGTGGGTGCACACTTTCTCTCTCTCACTCACACAAACCAAAACAGTTACTGTGTCGTAAGCGAATCCACATGGGAAGGGCAGTTTTAGCTTTGAGAACAGCAGGAAGAGGTTGAAAGAGTGGAGCATATGGTAGAGCATGATTTCTGAGTACAACAGAAATGTGTTGAAAGATCAAATCATCAGAAAACAAGCCATCAGGAAGAGGATGAAATGTGTACTATGCTATCTTCTAAATTTTCCATTTGAAAGAGCATCTGTAAGTCTTTTGGAGCATTTTTGTTGTTGTTGTCCCCTTTTTCAGAAGTCACTTGCTATTGTCAAATTACCCTGTTCTAGTGTGTTCAAAGGCCTCTTAAGTGGTACTATAGCTATTACTATATTTTACCCCTGTTAAAATCACCTGCTAAATCTGCTAAAATGTGGGAACGCTTCTAAGAAAGCTCTTGAATTTACCATTTGACAAGAGCATGTCATTATGATGAGATAGATGCTACCTGCAGATTCGGCACAGCAGTAATCAGGTTTTGAAGCTATTATTTAAAAACATTAAAGGGAAAGCCATCTCTCCACAGAAAACAAAATGAATCCATGCTATTAGTCTGGAAAAGAAGTATATCCAGCACACTTTGAGAAACAATGTATTACATGAATCGTATGTGACCAACTAAGGGCACAATCCAGAGTAACTACGGGAGCACGTAAGAGACATTATGTGCACCCGTAGTTACTGCACCATATAGTGAAAACTTATGGGAAATTTATATTGCAATCCAGAGTAACTTGTTCTTACTCTGGAGCAAGGACTTCACGTAGTTACTCTGGATTGTGCCCTAGGAGTGATTTATCATATGTTTTGTATGATAGTGATTTGTATGAATGCACATCTAATATTATGCAAGTACAGTGGATACTCGTTATCTATGAGTTCGGTATTAATGAATTGCACTCAATGCAGGTCTTGCACCCAGCCTAGAAAGCCTCAGAGAAACTCCCAGGCACAACTAAAAGTGCCTTCACCATCACAAAATCCAGAAAGACTTCTGAGGAACATGGAGGTTGCACATAATATTCCTATGCTTTACGGTGCAATCTCAAGCATGTGTACTCAGATGTTAAGTCCCATTGTATTCTATAAGGCCTACTTCCAAGAAAGTGTGTTTAGGATTGCAGACTTAGGGTGCAATCCAGAGTAACTACGGGGAGTGCTTGCTCCGGTGTAAGAACAATTTGCTCTGGATTGCAATATGAATTCCCCATAGGTTTTCACAAGGTGGTGCAGTAACTATGGGTGCACGTAATGTCTCTTATGTGCTCCCACAGTTAATCTGGATTGTAGGGTTAGAGACCTCTCAGATACTTCTAAGAGGCACTTAGGGTTTGCCAAAAATCAGACATGCCTTTCAGAAGTGTTTAAGATATGCAAAAGTCATGTGTGACCTTCCTGCTCTTCAGAAGGGCTTCCGAGAGCTTCAAAATGGTTTACTGACAAATTCACCCCCAATGGATTTCACTATTTTGTATCCATGGGGAAGGGGGATCCTAATAAGAATCCAGAGGGTCCAGAGCAGAGGTGATAAGCAGAAAGGGTTGAAAAGCAGAAACCAATATTTTAATTTAAAAATGGTGTTTCCAATCCTTTTCTTAGCTAGCAAATAGCTAGCAATAGCTAGCAAATTGCAGATTCCTTTTTAATCTGTAAATTCCTGCAGTCACACAAATATTACTGCAAGTGGATTCTCATTAACACCTTTAGGAAAGGGAATAAATCCAGCCCTAAAGTGGGTGCACACTTTCTCTCTCTCACTCACACAAACCAAAACAGTTACTGTGTCGTAAGCGAATCCACATGGGAAGGGCAATTTTAGCTTTGAGAACAGCAGGAAGAGGTTGAAAGAGTGGAGCATATGGTAGAGCATGATTTCTGAGTACAACAGAAATGTGTTGAAAGATCAAATCATCAGAAAACAAGCCATCAGGAAGAGGATGAAATGTGCACTATGCTATCTTCTAAATTTTCCATTTGAAAGAGCATCTGTAAGTCTTTTGGAGCATTTTTGTTGTCGTTGTCCCCTTTTTCAGAAGTCACTTGCTATTGTCAAATTACCCTGTTCTAGTGTGTTCACTCTTAAGTGGTACTATAGCTATTACTATATTTTACCCCTGTTAAAATCACCTGCTAAATCTGCTAAAATGTGGGAACGCTTCTAAGAAAGCTCTTGAATTTACCATTTGACAAGAGCATGTCATTATGATGAGATAGATGCTACCTGCAGATTCGGCACAGCAGTAATCAGGTTTTGAAGCTATTATTTAAAAACATTAAAGGGAAAGCCATCTCTCCACAGAAAACAAAATGAATCCATGCTATTAGTCTGGAAAAGAAGTATAACTCATTGGATAGACACTAAACAAAGCAGCTACTGTACATTAAAGGGATTTCAATGTTGCAAACCCCAGAACCAAATCAGCAAGTGATTCCTCCTTCCCATGTTTGTCGACTGTGCCAATTTGTCTTCTTTTAAGGCTTCTTTTAAGCCTTTTGACGCTAATCTTTAACTGACAAGGCTCTCAGAACAACATACCATTTCATCTAATCCTCAGTGTGTCATCTGAATTAAGTTGCCAAAATCAGTGTGCACATTAGATTTGATCGCGCATTAGATTAAATACGGTATTTTGATTATAAGGTTAGATCAGTATTTAGTTTAACTGTGATGTTCTCATGTTCTTTCTCTTGAAGCTGTTTGCTAAGTCCTGTTTAATGTTGCAAAGTTTCAGGAAAGGGCTTTCAATAAGCAATGAGGCAGATTGCTAAAACTAAACTGAACATTGAGTGCAGATCATTAATCAGATGTTGACTGCAACCTGATTCTCTCCAAAGGTTGGTATAGTTATTCCTTCTGGGAAGTTACCATCTTCTCATGGACCATCAGCACCTTTCTGAAATGCATATCCTTTCTCCTCTCTGCTATGTTTAGGTACTTAAATGCAGATCACGTTGAGTGGAGGACTTCTTGTTGGCAAACAGAGCAGGTCGTTTCGAATACAGAGCAGTTGCAAAGTATGTGGGAATAACACAGAACAGCTGTGGAGTCACTTTCTTATTTAAAACATCTGAAATTTGCAAACAAGGGGGAGAAAAAGACATCCGGCTCAGCATGTCTCCTCTTGTTATATTTATCTTAATACCTCTTTCCTGCTTTCTCACCATAGGATTCCATTCCCTATTGTTCCATAAAGAAAGATGTTGTCTCCTGCCTTGAAGCAGCTTGCTACTGAGAAACTACATTTACTCCAATGAGACTACTTTGAAGGCAATGGTTGGAGAATTGTAGTTTGTGCCTCTCCTTGAATCATTTATATTTGGATGCTCTAGCTATTTCCGCTGGTTATATATCCCATGCATGTACAGTCATTCCATATGTGTGAAACGGTTCTGTTGGAATCATTTGTCTTTTTCTAGGTTTCTAGTTTTATGGGGGTCTTCGAATGTTTTTTCACTGCTATACAGAAAACCCTGCATTTTGTTCATTGAGGTTTCTTATTTACAGAGCAATTTTGTTGTGCACAAACATCCAGAGACACAAAATATATGCAACATATGCATGTTCGTTACACCAGTGCTACTCACATTGGGGGATTACAACCTGTCCCCAGTAAAGGTCTCTCGCTCTCTTTAAGGGGCAGGGGAAGGGAGAAAACAGCAGTGTGAACCCTAGGATTATGCCCCTATAGAGGATGGGAATTGCCAGAGTCTTGGTGATGTGGGGAACCCTGCAGAGCCCACTAAAAATTTGTCAGGTTTTATATTTGAAAATGATATCTATCTATCTATCTATCTATCTATCTATCTATCTATCTATCTATCTATCTATCTATCTATCTATCTATCTATCTATCTATCTATCTGTCTGTCTGTCTGTCTGTCTGACTGACTGACTGACTGACTGACTCACCAGGTTCAGCCACAACTGCTGGACCTAAAAATTTGAGGAGGATGTTCCTTCCATGATGGAGGCACCCACTAAGAACCAATTTTTGGAAATTCAAATTAGAAGGGGGGTAAAAAGGGGTGCAATGCATTTTTATCCCTATACCTTCCATTGAAGAATTGCTGACTGGTCACACCCAGCCCCTGGACCTAGAAGCATGAAATTTGGGGAGGATATTCCTACTATGATGTGAGCACTCAGTAAGAACCAATTTTTAGAAATTTAACCCTGCAAGAGGTGAAAACAATATCATTTTGTCATAAACTTAACATAGAAGACTGACTGATAAACATCCTGCCCCAACTGGTGGACCTAGAGGTATGAATTGATTTGATGCACAGGGGAGGGGATGATGCGCGGAGGGGATGGTGCACAGGGGGATGATGCATGGGGGGATGTTTCACAAGGGGATGTTGCACAGGTGGGATGTTGCATGGGGGGATGTTGCATGGGGGGGGGGTTACTCCTTCAACAATGGGTAAATTTTGCTAGTTAATAAATATGGCTAAGAAATAGATTTTGGGAAAGTTACCCTGTCATGATCATATAACTTTGGAGTGTCTGTAGCTGTTTTTAAACTGAGCTTTCTTTAATCATGACATTTCTTATGGTTATATGTCAAAACCATCCTTTTCTTCTCTTGGAGGCCAATATTTAAGGAGTGTCTCTTTTTTTGGCATCAAAAGCAAGTTAGTAACTGATCCAAGGGCTTATGTCTCACTGTGTTGAGGCTTTAATGGAATGCATTTTCTTCCATACCGATCACACAGTCACATTCTACCCTTCTTCTGTAGGGCTTGGGGAAGCTTGGAGAAAGGTCCCAAGGGGCTCTATCGTGTCTTTTAGCAACACTGTGCTGAGACTGTGCTGAGAGAAAGAGATTGTGGCATACTCATCCAGTCATTCAATAAATTTCATAGCTAAGAAAATATGTGCACTTAAGTCTCCCAGGTTTGAAATTCTATTTACTACACTTGGGCACATTTATATATGCAGACACAGAAGGCAGGCTGTCATCAGGAAATAGCCAAGAGGGTACATTACCTGAATCCTGAGTATGAATGGCAATGGTAATAATCAATACCATGGTAAGGCTCTCTTCAAGACTGCCTGCTCTGCCCCCTCTAGCTATGCCACTGTTACTATATCAGTTCCACTTAAGCACAAAAGAGTGATTTTTGGCACGTGTGCTCATTTTGGAGAAGCACCAGTCTCATGGAAAATAAATGGACTGTGCTCCTAAATCACTCAGGTGCCAAAGGAAAAGGCAGTCATGATTCAACTTAATCAGGCATTTACATTTCAGTCTAAATAAGGCTGTTCTTAATTGCTTTCTGAATGAGAGTTTAATTAGCATTAAACAAAGGCCAAGGAGGAATGGAAGCCTTAGACTTGTTTGAAGGATGAAAGGCTGAAAGTACTAGAGAACTGTAATTTATTTGGTTGGAACGATATTCAAGGACAGTGTTAGAGTGATCAAATGACATAACCAAAAAAGAGGACAAGGCTCCCC
Organism: Cryptoblepharus egeriae; assembly: GCA_030015325.1. Classification (NCBI taxonomy): domain Eukaryota; kingdom Metazoa; phylum Chordata; class Lepidosauria; order Squamata; family Scincidae; genus Cryptoblepharus; species Cryptoblepharus egeriae. The sequence goes on along the minus strand of JAREYC010000004.1, from coordinate 36,537,877 downwards.
AAAATGTAGGAAGCTAAAGAAAAATGCAGGACATGACAATGAAAGCTAAAAATACTTATTTATTATTACATAGATATACATATCATTATTTATTACATAGAATTTATTAATTACAGGAAGGTTACATGATGGTTGCTTACAAAGAAAAGGAGGACACTGAAGTTTTTTTTACAGGACACAAGGCTAAAATCCAGGGCATGTTCTGAGAAAGTGGGACATATGGGCATCCCATACACAGTGTCTACTGGATGAACGCCTGGAACAGAGTCTTGCGTTAGTTTCCCCTCAGCATACAAGGGGTGAGCAAGTAGACAGTGGCTCATCCTAGCTGTCTCATTGTCAAAAGATGAGTTTCTATGACAAAACTGAGGCCTAATATCTGATGTTCCCCTAATATATATATATATATATATATATATATATATATATATATATATATATATATATATATATATATATATATATATATATATATATATTCATTCATTCATTCATTCATTCATTCATTCATTCATTCAATTTAGGGCCACTTCTAACCAATTTAGGCCACCTTACTCATATGGCAAATCTTTCCTTGGTGGTGTGGGAAGGCCCAACCTCCCTCCCACCAAGAGTGGGGTAGAAGTGCCTTACAGCACTTTTTTGATGTCCCCAGGTCAACACAGGACTTATGATGGAACTCATGCTGGCCTGGAAGTTGGGATTGTAGCCTCATACCCCACCTTCCCTATGTTAAAGCAAATGCCCAAGGTTGCCTTACATTACTTTGATCCTATTGTCCTCACAACAACCTTGTGATATGGGATATTTTCCAAGAAGAGTTCATAGAACTCTTCTCTTCCAGGTAGAATCCCAGAGGGTCCTGTCCCAATTTTGTGGAAGAGAATTATGGCAACCCTGGTGTGCGGAAGTCAGTGAATGCCGGTGTAGTGGCCTAAACCCCCTACAAGTGGGACAGAAATGTCATTATGGGCCTTATGCCGACCTAACTGAAGCTTAGGATTGCAGGCTTAAAGACTGATCCTATCCTGCTACTCACCAACTGATGCAACAGGACCAAAAACAAGGGTGCTGCATTCATTGAGGAGGTCAGATTAGAAGGCTTCAGAGGTGAAAGAGGAAAGTCTGTTCAGAGTACCTGGCAGATTTCCAGAAGATGATAAGTTTTCTTTAAAATGGTTTTTCCCCCAATTAATCTTTTTAAAAACTCCTTTTACGGTGACAACCAGGCATTTATTTGTTCAGAGATCCAGTGCCCAGAATGATTGCTGTTTTTGATGTTTTACTGTTATGCTAGTAAATGCTGGTTTCCCTTGGCACACATAAGTCATGAGCTGTGGAATTCAGTCCTGGTTCATCCCAGACCGTTTGCTGAAAGGTAGAAAGGGACCCAGTGGAACTGTTAATCCAATCCACTGGCTTTGTCATCATATGTCAAATGTAATTCAGCATGCCACTAAAGCGATAGCTTATGACAGTGACTGGACTTTGTGATAAATGTACTTCACCTGCTTTGGAACTCAAGGTGTCTCATAAAGTTTACAGTTTATAAAACACTGTCTTTAATATACTGATGTGGCTCTGTAGCTGAATTTTCCATTCTGGCTGTAATTATACAGAAGTATAAAAGGCTATGTCCTTGTGGCAGGAAGGACATGCTTTTCGAGTGAGCCTGCATGCTGCCTATGATGACACTTGTTAGTAATTTGATTTTCTTCTATTTTCTAAGGATTACATAAAACTCATGAGCCACTTTTTCACAAATCTTGTGAAAATGGTCTTTGGCTTTGTAATGGGATGAGTACCTTAGGCTGCAGTCATAATCTGCAGTTAGGCCGGCATAAGTCCCGAACTAACCTGGGAGTGTCACAAAAGTGCCGTAAAGTGCCATAAAGTGTCACAAAAGTGCCTGTGGGGCAGAAGTCATGATGGAGAATTCGGCCAGTTGCACAGGCATACACTGACCTCCCCACATCACCAACAAAAGGTATGCCTTGTGAGTTAGACCAGCCTAAATTTGTTAGGACTGTGCCCTTGGAGTCCTTCCTGACTACAATGGCAAACTGCAGGGGACAACTTTAACTTTACCTTTATATCTTAGCCATTTAATACTATAAATCAGTAAACATAGGAATGACTGCATTTTGACAAACAGAGGATAGGCTGATATAAGTGCATACATTGAATGTTTGAACAAGCCTTGGACAGTTTGACTCAGAATTTCTCCTTCCCAATTTAAACATCCTGTGCATGCTATTGCCTTAAAGAGGGTAAAGAACTGTCTGTTGAAATTTCCAGTAAGGTGATGGTGGGAGGAGACTAAGTAATGCTTACTTGAATAATAATTCAAGGATATTCATCTGGTTATTGTTGAGGAGTTATAAAAAAGGGATGATATATCTGAGAGGCTTCTGACATTTGCAAATAGAATGGTATTTTGTATTTCCGTTATGTTTCCCCACGAGGAGTTTTGCAATCAAGATGTTACAATTACCAGTAGTGTCAGCGTGCATAATTATTCTCACTTGCTTTGAAGTCAGTTTACCCCAGACAGACACAATAAAGAGCCGGACACAAGTGCTGGATTAAGGGCCACTTTTATTAACTATTTAAACATAAAATTAAACGGACTGCTCTAACAATAGCCGTGCGGTCTAAGGGGATGCGGCTCTCCGCATAGTTCCCCGGCCAGATGTTAAACCTGGTAAAGGGCGTTACCAGCCTGGCTCAGGGCATTCCTTGAACAGAGTTCAAGGCTGCCCGTCTTTGCCAACCCGAAGGTCAAGGTAGCCGGACGCGCAGGTTTCCCATCCAGGTAAGGGGCTCGTCAGACCCTCCCCCTGGAGCCGGCCCAGCATCACAGGGAGGCTTCCTCACCCCAAACCCTTGCTACCTAAGGCTGCACACCGGGACCTATCCTGCCTATACCCGCACAACTCCTGCCACTAGGTGAGTCAGCCTAGCGCTTGGCTCAACCTCCCCACTACAAAAACTGGAGCAGTCCCTGCTGTAAGTTGACTAAGAAAATATCCGCAGCCATAGGAGCCAAATGAACTCCATCGGCTCTGAATAACTCAGGCCGCCTCCACTCAATCTGGGGGTGCCGGATAATCGCACCACCCTTACTAAGGAAAAAAACGAGCCACGTAAGCCTTCCCTGGGCAAACTTGCCCGGGAAAAGGACTGGCTCCGCCCCCTTTAGCCCTCTTGCAGCCAATGGCTGCAAAGCAGTGTCTGCAGAGGGGCAAAGAAAGCCTGCGCTGGAGTCGTGCAAGCTTCATTCTGGTTGAGCTTCAGGTCCTGGTGGAAACAGCAGTTTTTCAAAGGTTGGAACCTGCTGCCATCCTCCAATCATTTCAATTCTAATGAATGAATTGGTGGAACTTGATGTCTGATTAAGGGCACAATCCAGAGTAACCACAGGAGCACGTAAGAGACTTTATGTGCACCCATAGTTACTGCACCACCTAGTGAAAACCTAACGGAAATTCATATTGCAATCCAGAGTAATTTGTTCTTACTCCGGAGCAAGGACTCCCCGCAGTTACTCTGGATTTCACCCTAGGTTTCTTTAGCAGCCACTAAACAATTTTCCCCTCGAGGTTTCCAATGTTTCCAATGTGTTTCATTATGTCTCATTATATTCAGACTCGATATTTTGAGTCTGAAAAGATACAACATGCGGCAACATGCTAGTGGTTCACTGTGTCATATGAATGGTCACCAGAACAGATTGTCCTGCTAGATGTAGGCTAAAAGCAAACACATTATGAAAAGGTATCATGAGTTAGAAGTTAACGCATGAGTTAGCTTTCAGGAGTTAGACCTTGAAGTCTCAGGTTCAAATCTATGTTCATCCATGAATCATCCAGGAAAGTGAGGATTGGAGTGTAGCGGGGCAGCACAATCTGAACTTACTGCTGAGACTGTCAGGATAGCTTTCTTGCACTGTATGCAGTGCAATTTTGGGGCCACTGCTGTGCTACCACTGGGAAGGAAAGACATTTCCCCTTCCTCTACATAGGGCTGCAGAACCCACAATGGGTCTTCTAGGTTCTGCACTGTCTCTGGAGGTGTTTCTGAAGATTTGTGTTAGTAGCGAGAGTTTGAGGACACATAAATTGCTCTGTCCTGCTTTGTTTAGGATTTAGGTGTTTTGTCTTCTTGCTATTCTGCCTTAGGCTACCATCCTAAGCTCCAGTTAGGCGGCCATAAGCCCAGGTATAAGTTTCATGCTTGCCTGGGGATGTCATAAAAACACGCAAGGCAATTCTGCCCCATTCCTGGAGGGGTTAGGCCAATGCCCAGGCATATGCTGACATCCCCCCATGGTTAGGATTGAGTCCTGAGACTAACAATGGCTGCAGTTCTCTTTTTTTGTTCAAGAAAAGATCTTTGATCAACAAAAGTCAGTTTGATGGGTGCTGGACTCTCTTAATCCCTCAGCACCACTTACCCAGAACACTCTCTTTTTGTTACAGGAAGTGAACCTTATCATTGCATGACTTTGATTTCCTAAAAATGAAAAGCCTTTCTGATTAGTATAATACCCACAATCCAAAACAAAGGGTCAGCTTCGTGTATTAACATATAGGGCACAATCCAGAGCAAGTTCAGCCTGCTCTGCCCTAACTGCTCTCTCCTAACTATTCTGTATCCAGAGCAGAAAGTTATGCTGCATCCAGAGAGTTAGGAAGCCCGGGCTGCCCTAACTGCTCCAGAGCATGCGAAGTAATTGACACATGGGGAGGACTTGCTCCTGAGGAGACACCCCTCAGATCACACTGAACAAGGAACAGCTGTGGTGCCTACAGTGGTGACACGACTCTGCGCATCACCAGGTGCGGAAGTCTATGCATCACCCCTGGGGTGCATGCATCCCCCCACCTGGACTGCGCAGGCACCATCTCTGACACCTGTGCAGTACTTTTCTGAAGTCTTTCGGCTTCAGAGGAGACTGTGCAGGCGTCAGAGTTGGTGCCTGTGCAGTCCTCTTTCTGAAGCCATTTGGCTGCCGCTTCGCCTCCTGAGTGAGGCCAAATGGCTGTGCAGAGGCACAGACTTCCTCCGCTCTAAGGAGCGGATACTGTGCTGATAGACTCTGAAGCTGTTTGGCATGCTCAGTGTGCTTTTGCGCAGTGCACCTCAGCTGGCTGTTCGGACAAGCTCCGCGGACAAGTGGCAGCTTCTGGCTGCTGCTCAGCCTTGGGTGTGCTGACGCCTGGGGCCTGCCAAACGACAGTCAAACTCCTCCGGCACATCACCCCATACAGAACGCATCACCCAATGCGGCCCATACCAGCCGCACCAGTCTGGTGACGCCACTGAGTGCCCGCCTTATAAGGAATCCCTGATGAGATGCCAGTACATTCCACAGTGAATACAAGGGGCTTCTTGGAGTGGCCTGCTGTATCCTGAGGTTTGTGGGCAGCCGTAGTTGTTCCATATCCTGAGGTTGAGAGGCAGAAGTTGCAGCTAGGCTGGCCAAGAACTCAGATTTTTGGTCAACACTGCCATTCTTACTCTGGCCTTATCATGGACCCCTATGGGTCTACTCATTACTATACCTGCTCCTGAGGTGGTATATCTCTGAGTTGCTGGAAGAGGGCATTTCTGCCTTGAAACAGGCTTTGGATACAGAGTAACTGCTCTGCCCTAGGCAATGCTAAACATGCCCTCAACTTGCCTCTCCTGAGCTGCTTAGGCTGCCCCAGTTAGGGCAGAGCAGGTCCACCTCTCTTAGGGCACCCTATCTTGCCTTGCTCTGCCCTAAGCCTCTTCCAGAGTAACTGGGGTGGAGCATCTTGCAGTTGCTCCACCCTAGTGATAGATAGGGCAACCCAAGGGCTCTTATGTGGACAGATTAGTTGCTCTGGATTGTGCTGATAGACTCCTTGCCTAGTTCATTTTCTCTTCATATCTCCAAGAAGACCATGCCATCTTATACTCGAAAGGAAATGTGGACTTGAACTTCTGAATCAGGTCAAAACCTGAGCCTTTTATTTACACTTGCACTGTTTGAAAAAGAGTTCTTTTCTGAAATGTATTTCAGATTCATATGTTTGAAGCCACATATTTTATGAATATGGTAATAAAGGGAATAAATATGGGGAAATAAAAGTGGAAGCACATGCAATTGTGTCAGTTATACATCCTGCAGCACAATCCTAGCCATGTCTACTCAAAAGGAAGACCTCTTTATGTTAAATGGGTCTTACTTCCAGGAAAGTGAATTTAGGATTGCATTAAAGAAATGGGGATTGGGATGCTGTATCAAAAACATACTTGAAATGGTAGCTTTTAAGCAGTGGTGGGATTCAAATAAATTAACAACAGGTTCTATATCCTAATAACCTAAATTAACAACAGGTTCTATGTCCCATCAATAACTGGTTCTCAGAACCAGGCGCGCATTAGCAAAGGGTTCTATAGAACCTGTGAGAACCCCCTGAAACCCACCACTGGTTTTAAGCTAGAATCTAATGTTAAGAAAAAAGTAGTTTGTTGGTCTTCGTGGAGGGTGTTTCCAGCACAAGGGAGAGGCATGTATGGATATGCTTCTCACAGTTCATATTTCACATTTCATATTTCACATCCTTCATATTTCTTGGCCATTAATTCCATCTGTGTGTGTTTTCAGCCTAGTCCATGCCAAGTTTTTAATGGAAATAATGGCCCGTCACCTCCTGTTGCACACGTTCAATGCATAAATAAACCCATTACATTTGGAACTCATCAAATTAATTATGTTTAATAGCAGCAGCACCAAAGGAACAACAACGTCAAGAATAGTATGTAACTTTACAGATTTGCCTTGCCCACCATGATAAGTGTTAACATTTGCATGTGTAGATTGTGAGCGTGGAATTATTTGTCTAGATCAGAAACATACACACGCTCACAGCAGCAAGGGCTGCACATCCACAGCTGTTTCTCTCTGGCTTTCTTCTCTTTTTAGTTTGTTGCTTGTTCATTTATGTTGTGGCTGGGACTGGAAAGATTGGCTGGTGGAAGCTGAATCATACATGGGATGCCAAATGACCATCTGGTGTTATGTTTCAGTTCCTGCCAAGGAGAAGACTGGAGATGGCAAGCAGGTGGCAGCGTGGGCCAGCAGCGGTCAAGCGGAGCCACTTCTGCTGCTACAGTGGTTGAGTTTGGCTGGCTCTTTCTTTTATTTGGTTGCTTTGTACAGCTTCTCACATGAGTCACGGCAAGGAAGCGGCTCAAGACTGAGTTGATGTTAGCAGATATTGGATGAAAATTAAAGTGAGTTGGTGGATATTACTCAATAGTTTTCAGGCAACACATGTCCTATATGAAAACATTAAAGTTTTGTTGAAACAGGTCAACAGCCCATCTAGTCCAGCATCCTGTTTCTTAGAGTGGCCCACCAATTGCCTCAAAGAAGTCCACAAGCAAAAGAGGAAAGCATACCTTTCACCCACCTATGCTACCCTACAACTGGGATTCAGGGGCATTCTGCAGTACCTTGAGGTAGACCATCACCACCATGACTAGTAGGTATTACTAGCCCTATCCTATGTGAATGGGTCTAATTCCCTTTTGAAGTCACCCCAAGCTATTGGCCTGCTGGACAGTACACTTCGATTGAGAAGATCAAACCAGAAGACAATAAGCACTGGGATCTATGGCCATGTAATTGACAAGTCCTTATGGGCCTAATGGGTCAAAGACCCTCCTATCTTTTGCCTTTGAACTTTCACCAAAACACATAAATAGGGACTTGAGTTAGGAAGTGCTGTTGCTAAAGGACTTTCATGGTTGGCTACTGTCCCCCTAATGTTCTCCTCTTGATCAAACCACATATGTAGGCTAAACTTTCAGGGCCCAAATGTGTGTGCCTTGGTCTCTCTCTCTCTCTCTCTCTCTCACACACACACACACACACACACGCCACCACCACCACCACCACAACAACACACAACAACGCACAAATGTGCACACAAACATATGTGCCCAGGCATCATTCCCATCCATGCTTTCCTGGGAGTAAGCCCCATTGACTCTAATGGAACTTACTTCTGAGTAGACATGCACAGGATTGGACACGCACTCTTCCAACAACCTGTTCCACCCTAACTGTCCTGCAATTACCATAACTGAAGAATGTGGAGTAAGATTCCTTACTCAAGTTCCTTTAAGCCAAACCATTAATTACGTTGCATGCTCTGAATGGCTGCCAATTTCATTTACCACATCTGCAGTCCTCCTCAAAATCTCATATAATGAACTGTGAATAGGCATCCTCAGGTGCATGAAAAAGGTCAAGGATTCCAGGTCATAGTAATAGTATCTCCAGCTTGGGAAACCAGTGACCAATGTGCTTACCATCAAAACATCATCTGTCAACTGTATCGACCACCCTTTTTTAATGAAGTTTAGGTACAATCCCTTACTACTTATTTTCTTCTACTGCTCCACGGCCTCAGCATTTAGGACAGGAAAACTTTTTGATCTGAAACAAAGAATCCTTCCAGGTCAACCATGCAGATTGTTTAAGCAACACAACCAATGGACAACTTAACAATGTGCACCCTTGAAGGGTCTTCTCATATGAAAAGATGATGAGCAAAATTATAGTCTCCAGGGACCCTCATAGAAATCAAACCCAGTAGGTTACAAATGTAAACCTGTAGCACCGCATGGATTCAATTCATCATTTGGGAACTTTAACAGGAACATGACACAACAGAAAAATAGTAAAAGCAATACACTGTTGGACTAAATTCAGATTTTATTGTATTAACCATAGGTCATCACAATGTAACATAGACAGAAAATATTAGCACTAAACGCGCATATACATATACACAGCTAAACATTATGCAGGGAAAAAGGAAGACAAAACCCTAACACAACAAGGATTTGACGCAGATTTTCATAGCCATTTGGCAAAGTTAGCCACTTTATAAGTGATCTCAGTATCTATATCTGCTAGAAGCCAACAGACCCAGATCTGTTGAAGATCTATCTTAAAACGCACAAATGATATCAGACAAAAATTTTGTTCTCGGGAGATGGGAGAGGGGGGTTCTTAATATGTAATGTAGAATATCATCTACTTCACCTAATCCACATATAGCTGGACACAAACTATGCACAAAATCATGTGTCATTTGGCCTGGTTAATGGCACCAGTTCCTATTTGGCTTTTGCCAAAGATGCTCTTTGATGCACTGTTTGCCAAAAAGGCCACTACACTGACTGTATTTAGTTAAATAAAGAATTACGTGAACCCAGAAATCTGATTCTTGGGTTTGGAAGCAATATCATGTGAAGACAGAGTGCATCTAGAGCATCTGTAGTCTATTTACCCTTCCTTTACCTATTACAAATTGGTTCCATTGGAGCCAATGGGAGATCTTCCAAAGTCAATTTCATGGTGAAGAAAAGCAGTTATTGGGCAAGAGGGCAAACAAATTGAATCATTGACTTCATCCTGGTTTTTTACGTTTTCATTTCCTTTCCAGCTTGCAAAGCCTGAAAGTGCTTTTAAAATTCCACACAAATAATCAGAGATTTTTTTTAATGGTAGTGTTTGTTTTTTCCACAATGGGAAATTTAAGAAGGAAAATATGTTCTGTGTTTGTTAAGATCAGAACCTACTCAGAAATTATCTCAAAAAGGTTGAAGAACAAATGTGGAAAGAACATTCATCCCAGTGGTTCTCAAAGTCTTTGGCACGGGGACCTACCTGAGTGATGTCATTAAGCTGAAAGTGATGTCATGTCATGGCCAGAACTGACATCATCAAAAGGAAAATTTTTAACATCTCCATATGTCAAAAATCAAATCTAATTAACAGATCAAACCTATCTTGCACAGAAATGTGAAAACCAGTGGATTAGCACTGTATTAAGAGCAAAGTTCAAACAGTTTGTGAATCTACCTGAGGCAAGAAGAAATTTTTTCCCATACCTTGGGGAGATCCACAGTGGCCCTATGGGGCTATTAGCATTTATACCACATGAAGAGATGACGCAAATCTAAACAGCCCGGGGTTGGCCCAGGTTGCCTGAGAATGAGGTCAAGATATGGCAAAAATGTCACATCCTGTGCCCTTTTCTTTCTTCATACTTGCCCACCCCAAGAATGCCCACAAAAGACTTGAGTCAGCCCATCTGCCTGTCAGGATTGCACCCAAAGTGAATTAAAAGTTTACAATAATTTTATCATTTATTCAAAATATAAAAAACCCTCCTATCCCTCCCAAGGAGTTACTGATCTGTTTAAAAATTCGCCAAATATCCTAAAGTTTGAAATCCTCTCATACTTACCCATGAGTAAGCCCCATTTGCTAGCAGATAGCCTGTTTAAAGGAAAGGATCTGTCGCATTTCCCCAAATTCAGTCACATCCCATGGTGGCATCAAGTCTAATATAATAAAACAATATTAGTATTGTTGAAATGAATGGGCACTCACCAGAAATTGGCTCATGATCCACCTAGTGTGTCCCAACCCACAGTCTGAGAAACACTGCCCTACTTCAACCACATCCTGTGAAAATCGTTATGAAAAACATTCCCCCAAGGTTTTTTAACCAATGTAATATTAAAGAGCTTTACATGTTGTATTACTTTATTTATTTTGTATTTACTTTCTCTAAACTGCCACAATTAAAAGGCAAAATGTGTAATGCAATAAGAAGTATCTGTTGACTTCAAGGACTGGTTTCTTTGTTATTTCTTGGGTACTGACTGGTCTATTGAAAATGGACTGATATACTGATTGCATCATGTAGTTGGTGCTTGATTTTCTCTTCCTGAAATGAAGAGTGACCTTCAACTTTGTAGAGCACTCATGATTGGCTTACAAAAACACTTACAGGAAACTTCTGCACTGTTGACATTTATAGTATTAACACCCTTATGTTTGAGTGACAGATGATATCTGACGTTGTCAAATGTTTTTTCCCATTGACAGTTAAAAACCTTCAAAGTGCATCGTTCCATAAACCTGGGCTCACCAAAGATGTCTATGTACGACATCAATCGTATCAATCCCAAGCAATGCCTTTGAAATTCCATTGTCCCATTGACCCAGAAAAGGAGTTGAGATTGGACTGACCCATTTCAAAGGGGCTACTTAAATGGGTTCCTCCAAAAATAGTGGTAATCAGACCCAAATAGTTGGTTTTATAAATATAATTTGATAGCCTAACTACAATGCAATTCTACTCCATTACTGTAGGTTCCCATCCTTGGGGAAGATGGACAACTACTTTCTATTTCTCCATGGATTCAAAGCAAGGGTTGCCATAGTTCTCTTTCACAAAACCAGGACAGGAGCCTCTGTCCATCCTGTCAGTATGTGAATGCAATCCCTGAAAACCAGGATTCTCCTGGTTTTCTGTGATTTATGGCAACCCTATTCATAGCTGATGTTCACAATCAAAGATCATAGCTGATCAATGTGAATGTTATCAAGAAAGATCTTGCTTGCTCCGGCCCAAACAAAGCAGCCTTGGAAGCTGACAAGGCTTCATGGACAAGGCTTTCTAGGCCAGCATTCCTGAGCTGAACAACCTCTTAGGATTGGTTCTGGTCCCACCTTTTGTACACTCCATTTCCTCCATCTTGGATAGATTTCCATTTCCTCCATCTTGCATATATTAATCCTATTCCTGAATAGACTGTCATGCAAAGCCACTCATAAAATACTGATGGAGCAACCACTGTGCCCCATTCCAAGATGGGAGAACCCAGTGCCAGACTTCAAGATGGCAGTTTTTGCGACCCTCGTGACATGAACTGGGTTCTGACCCTCACTTTGAGAATCACTGTGACTTAGAGCACTGCTGCAAGTGGTGGCAAAAGTCCCAGCACATTGATGGACCTGCTTGCACTAGAACTGCTTGCTTGCATCCTAGGTATGTGAAGAAGAAGTTCCAAAGCTCTCCTTTTGGTAAAGCCTCCATGCTGCTAAGAGGTCCACTCAGAGATGCACCAGATAAATCATTTGCACAGGCTATTATGGAGTCAAGGCAAGATATCAGGTCCAGGAAATTGGTTAGATTCAGCAACCACATTGCCTCTCAACTTTCCAAACCCAATCTTTCCACTTCCCCAATGCTTTGCCATCCCATTTTATCCTTTCCAACCACATCCTACCTCTTGCATTGACTTACCTGGTTTGATGGACCAGTCCCAAGTGCACTGCTTTGTGCACTTCCGGAGATCATCTTGTGACTGCCATATGGCAGTCGTCACTGGCAGACTACTTGTTTGGGCCATCAATCTCCTTTTCAAATTACTATAGGCATCTACATAAAAGTGATAGAAGAGAGGAGAATATCTAGCAAAGTGCCACTTGTGATTGCAAACAGACTAAAAAAATCTGTATGTGCACTTATTATTGCCCATTCACTAGAACTTAAAAAAGGGTTATTTCATAACTGGAGTTCCATGCATTATGGGCTAATACGTTTATTTTAACACATTATTTGGTATAATTGGTATTCTAAAACCATTGGCCTTGTGCAATTTCCTCATCAAAATGCAATGAGGGTAGAGAAGCTGTGCTTAGGATACATATTTATTTTGTCAAACCTGCTTTTAAATTTGCATATAAAATCACTTATTGCACCAAATGATTGCTTGAGCCTTTGATGAGCAGTACTAAATATATAAAAGATAAGCCATTTCCTATATAATTTTCACTATATTGGCAATAAATGGAGAATTGTGCTTTTCTACTGATTAATTATTCTTGCAATGTTTAATTTACTTGAAAGGCAAAGTTTGTATAGAATATAAAAGATACTGTATTGCAGCTATAGGATATTGGATTTTAATTACCTTTCTTATAAAATATAAATTAGCACGGTTAACAGTTCACTTGAAATCTAATTAACTTGCCTCCGCTATCTTGTCACATGCCTCCGATTACAGAAATATTCCTTACAAGGTTAACATATTAATAAGAATGGTCTTATGCAGATTTGCTCATTTAGTTCCATTACTAAACTTGGTTAGACTCTTAGATGAGTATCAAACATCAGTTCCATAAAGGTTCTTTAAAGAAATCATTTGATCATTTGCTAATGTAAGCTGATGTGTTCGTTCCATATTCATTATTAATTACTGGCAGATTTATTGCACAATTTTACTGTACTGTCATTAGAATCAGAGAATCCTGGAGTTGGCGTTGGAAGGGTTTCAGTAGGTCATCTAGTCCAACCCCCTGCCTGCAGCAGGAGATCAACTCCAACAGGTGCTCGTCGAGCCTCTGCTTGAAGATCCCCAGTGAGGGAGAGTCCTCCATCTGCTTTGGCAATCAGTTCCATTGCCGAACCGTCCTTACCATCAGGAATTTTTCCGGATATCCAACCAGAATCTCCTTTCTTGCAGTTTGTACCCATTGGTTCTAGTCCTGCTTTCAGAAGCAGCTATGAACAAATGAGCCCCTTCCTCCCTATGACAGCCCTTCAGGTATCTGAAGAGGGCAATCATGTCTCCTCTCAGCCTCCTCTTCTCCAGGCTGAACATCCGAAGTTCCCCCAACCTTTCCTCGTAGGGCTTCCCTTCCGTTCCATTGATCATTCTTGTTGCTCTCCTCTGGGCTTGCTCCAGTTTGGCTGCATCTTTCTTAAAGTGAGTTGCCCAGAACTGAACACAGTACTCAAGGTGAAGTGTAACCAATCCAGAATAAAGAGAAACTAGAACTTCTCATGACTTGGAAGCTACAGTCCTCTTAATGCAACCTAAAATGGCATTTGCCTTCTTTGCAGACTCATCACACTGCTGACTCATGTTCAGCTTGTGATCCACGGCGACTCCAAGATCCCGCTCACATGTTGTGCTGCCAAGCCAAGTATCCCCCATTTTATACCTGTGTTTTTGGTTTTTTTTACTAAGTACAGAACCTTGCACTTCTCCCTGTTGAAATTCATTTGTTACAGCCCAGTATTCAAGTTTGTCCAGATCCTCTTGGAGGTTATTTCTGTCATCTTTTGTGTTTGCTACTCCTCCTACAATGTTTTATTTTTCCCCCTAACCTTTACCCAAACGACCTCCACGGGGATATCTGGACCAGTTTGTTGGATTTCAGAGCAAGTATATACGTTGTTGACATATAATGCCATTCTGCCTCCTCTTTTGAAGACACTCTTCCCCCAAACCATTAAATGCAGACCATCCTCTGCCAGGAGTCCATCTTCTAAGAAGCTCAGTCCATGATCCCAGAAGCTAAACCCTTCTCAATGACACCATTTTTGAGGCCAGCTATTGACTTGGAAAATTTTGCTGTCTTGCTGAGGACCTTTCCCTAGAACCGGGAGGATCGATGATCCTCTTAATACCTAATACCTCCAAATTTTGCTGTCTCACTGAAGAACTTTACCTATAACCGGGAGGATCGATGATCCTCCTAATAGGCATTCCCCAGATCTTTAATCTTCCTTCCAAGGGCTTCATAACAGCTTCATTTTGGTTAAAGACTTCTGAAGACTTTTCTGGAGTCCTTTTCAGGGTCCCCAGGTGTCATTCTGAACTATAAAAGAGGAGTGCATTTGTGTAGTTGTTCTCAGAATTTTAGATCTGAGCAGGGTGACTATACAGAATGGAGAACAGAGTGCCTGTACCTTTAACCATTACATAGAAGTGGGAATTAAGGCAGGTACAGCTTTAAAAACCCTTCTATGATGAACTAAACCTGCCTAAATTCTCACCAATAAGTCTCCTCGACAGTATGCCAGGGATGGGGAGCAGTAAGGGAGAACAACTTGCTTATCCTCCATTTTTGCAGGTGCAACCTCCTTCAGAGAGTTCAGATCCACACTTGAATAACAAGCAAGAAAATTTCCTGTTTTGGGGGTGGTATGTGCCTGGGAAAGGCTGGTGTGCATTTTTTGCATGTGGCTGGGGTTTTTAGGGAGGCTTGATATGTGCATTTTTGCAAACATCTTGCATGTGGATGGTAGCCTGCAAGAACTGAGATTTTTAGGGAGAATTGAAATGTGCATTTTTGCAAAGTTTTTATATGTAATACAATATAATACCATTTTAGATATAATTACAGTGTTTAAATATAAATATAAATAATAATAAAAATAAATAAATTGAAATAAATATAAGTATTTTTAGCTTTTATTATGCTGTGTCCAACAGTTTCCTTGAATGCCCTACATTTTGGAGTATCTTGTCCCCTTTTCCAGGTTTGAGCATATGATCACCCTGGATGTGACATCACTGTGCCCCCCCAACCATACCTCACCAGTCATTTCAGTGCCTATGAAATACCCTCTTGACTATGAAATCTCAAGCCATACAAATAAGTTGTGATTTAAATGCAAGATGAATGAAATATCTTGTTAGACAGTGTTAGCATAGTTTTAGTTCAGATGAATGTGATTGCTTCATATGCCATCAGACAAACCACCAAGATTCCCCTAAATTCAAAGAAGTCCAACATTGTCATGTAAACCACTCAAATAAAAGCTAGAATTCAAAACATGTGAAAACTACCCAAATCATTGGGAAATACTGGATATAAGAATAACATAAGGGCTTGTGTGGTATATACATATTACATTCTGGAATACCTTTGTCACATCAAAAAATGAAATAATTTAGGAGGAGCTGGAAGAAGTCAAATATTTAAAAATTTCTTAATTCATTTCTGGATTTAACATTTCGTTTACATGACCTTTGGGAATAGGAATGAACACAGAAGTCCTTAATGTGGACATTTATCTCAACGCCGCAGTTCCTGTTATGTCTGAAAATGGATGCCAGACATTCCAGGCATATGTAGCCATTTAGTAAAGGTGAATCAATATATCTTTATAACAGTCAGCATGTTGTGATGGAAATGGAAAATCATGAGGATACACATGGCCAGATGATCTAAAAATATTATCTCACAATTTCAAGGTCAGCACAAATTAATACATATTTTTACTGTCAGATAATCAGATTGTTTTGACAATCATTTATCAAATAATTGGACCATTTATTGACTATGTTACTTGAAGGAAAACACAACTGCATGACAAAATGCAGAAACATATTGTAATTTTTTGTCCTGAAGGATTGTTGGCATGTAGCAAATACAATTACATTTCAGTTCTATGCTGTGCTAGAACAGGCAGTCAAACGTGTATGTTTTATCCAGAGCAGGGTAGGAACTGATTCCCCTTAATCAGTTTCACGTTGGAGCCACCCCTCTCGGGCTATTAGGATCTGCATCAGTAATTTTACTGGCGCAGTACTGAGCAGCCAGTATAAGCTAGAATCCAACCCAAGTTGCCCATCAATGGTGTTGGACTTACAAGCATGCCTTGACCTTATCCCCTTCTAGGGCCAGATCTGGCAGGCGCAGGTTGGGCCATAAGGCATGGTTTGTTGTTAACTTGGGGGAAAGAGGTGCCATTGGAAATAAATATACTAAACTGCTCCTGCCAGATCTGGCCCTATAAGGGATAAGGTCAAGGGAGGCTGACATGACGGGTTTAAGGAGGGTGGTGGGGTAAAATGGGAGCATTTTCGGTGGGTGTGGATAGAAAGTGGGCCATTGAGTAGACCAGGCCCAGCATGCCTTGTGGCCCATTTATGACACTCATAGGCTAACATAGGTCCTGTGCCCATTGAAGGAGCACTCTGTTGTGCACTTAATTCTAGGACTACAATGGTAGACTACATTACTGTAGGGAAAAAAGGAAGCTCTACAAAATCATTGATCAGTACTATTGGCACTATAGCGTGTTCTTGGCTTACCAGCATTCAAGAAATTAACTTTCATATATTCAAACATCCCTACATTGACATCAATGCACTGACATCAATGGTATTGGACTTCCAAACATGCCTTGACACCAATAAAACATGCATTGAAGTCAGAGGCCTTAGGAAAGTTTAAAATTATGAACGAGGTTCCAGAATTGAACACATTTGTAAATCAAGGACTTACTGTGTTTGTGTTAATGGATAGTGCCAAAAGGTAATCTAATGCATGAAGGACTGATAGGTTTCTTTGACAATCCTTGGAAATTACTCTGCTTTCTAGAGAACAGGACTCTTGAAAGTCTGTAAACTAAATTTTTAAATAATCCCTATCTATCTACAGTATTTTATATTTTAAAAAGTTCACAAAGTGGTTTACAAAGAAAATGAAAAAATTAATGGCTAATTGGTCCCTGTCCCAAAAGGGCTCACAGTCTAAAATGATTATTGATTGAGAATAAATGATTGATAAATTATTGGGAGCCTAATCCTTGTCTCCCCCCCCCCCCCACTGGTTCAACACCACCAAAAATGTGGGAGCAGATTGGGGTTTAAATTTCCTTCCTCCTATTAGGTTATGAATCTCCTCAGATCTGTTTCAGTGCAAGTCCAAGGAGAGAAAGGGGGAGGCAGTTAAAATGTGGGATAGAATCAGGAAAGGAGATGACATGGGCAGGAGGGCTACTTAGCACACTGCTGGTTGATGATTTATACTTGCTTATAATGCATTTTCCATTGCTAGTAATCACCCACAGGATTGGCCTGTAAATGTGTTTTAATGGCAGTGCTCCCCCACCCCCGCCAACTACTATTACTTGTATATTACTTGGAATGGCAGGGTTTGGACATTTCTTGTTTGCATATGAAAGATACAACAAGATAGCTTAAAAATTAACTACATTTCCACATAGCTCATTAAATTTGTGTTATTAGCTATTTTTTATTTTTTTTAAAAAAAAATTGTAATAACCTTAGTAGCAGGTAATTTTTATGGTTTCCTCTCCACCCAATTTCCTGATTAATATGCATCATAAATCTTTGAAGTTGCACTTATTGTATCTATGCACAATGGGCCATGTGACCATTAATTTGGGGAAGTCTAGTAGAGGCATGACTTTAATTAAAGGAAGGAAATCTCCATTTGTGTTCATTAATTTGCTGATGATTGCTGACTTGGGCATTTGTAAATCATCATTAATTCATTTCATTTGCATATAGGTAGCTTCATTCCTAAGATTCACCATACAAATTGCCTTACCACTTAATTACTGGTCTGATCCTATGCACTGTCTGTCCTGCTCAAACTCATGTTCTCATGGTGCAGCATGATTTACAGTGGTCACAAAGAGTGATGCACCATTAGACAAAGCAGAACAGCAACACAAATAGTGAACAACCTTGAACCACTGGCTTCCCAAACAGCCCTGCCATTGATAAGTCAGCATGGGTAGGCCAGGTGGCGGGTGAGCAGAATGGAAAATGGTGGGGAAAATAGGATGGAGATCGGGGAAATAAATGGGTATATTGAGGCTGGGGGGTGGTACTCACAGTGGTAGCAGCACCTTCTATATCACAGTCTCTTCCTGGCCTTGATTCACCTTCCCATGTCTATTCAGACATGTGCCAGAAATTCTTAATAGATCTAGCAGGGCATTGGAAGAATATTCCTGGACAAGGGAACAAATGTATAGACTTTCCTGCTCTTCCCCCCACAAGAAGCAGCACATGGTCCAGGGATGTGGCTCAAGTGGCTCTAGTTTAAATATGATTAAGTTGTTAGTATGGAATAAAATTAATGGCTGCGCTCAGAATCTGCAGGGGTTCTATTGCTAACATTTTAACATCTTCCAATGGTATGCATTGCGTAAGGATGGGACTTTCGTAGATATGGCACCTATCTTTACACCACCCCTCTAGATTTATATGGCTAATGGCCTAATCCTATAACCCATCTAACCTCGTGAATTTAAATCACCATGCATAAAAAAATTTATCTACACTAGCCTTTTAATTCTTTATTACTTATTCCTATGGGAATATATTTACCTTAATATGCTCTTTTTAAAAAAAATTGTTTTATAGGGCTTATGTATTTAGTTTTAAAGGATTGGCATTCACGCAACCTGCCCATTATAATCTGGCATATCCAGAAATATGAGCTGAGATGGTATTCAGAATGGGTCTTTAGTGTCTCCAGAATGAACAGCAATACTGAATGCCCTTTTTCCATGGCTCGACAATTGCTTTCCTGAAGCATACTTTTCATATGTAGGTAAATACTGAATGTTTACATCATAAGATTGGTGTGACCTTCATTTCACAATAACCTGCTTTAAAAAATCAGCAGAAAATGGGAAAACTCTCCCATGCTGAAATTATATAAAAGCAGAGAATATATTTTTGAGCTGCCTCCCTGAAAACAGCATTTTTTATTGTTAATGTGGTTGTTAATATGGTTAATATTATTTGCTGTTGTGGTTCATCCTCTACTTTCTGCATTGGTGTAGTGGGAGGAAAACCCAAGTGGAAAGTATTCAGCTGTTAAATCTGCTATCACTAAGACTGTGAACACTGATAAATTGCAGATAACAGAAAGACATGGAGTTGAAGAATCTTGGCGATAAATAGTGGTGTCGCTAATGCAGGGGGTGCAGGTCATATGAGGTGACATGTACAGGGAGGATGACACCACTGCCAGCCAAAATTTTAAAAATCTTAGTATTTTCAAATCGTAACATCGTGTTATATCGTTTGATCCAAAATGCAATGAAACTGCATTGAAATTTAATCTATCAAAAGGTATAGCCCAAAAATCAGTGGGGCAGGCAATTGTGCATCACCACACCCGCTGCGTGGAAGGAAGTCTCTCATGGGGGGGATGCACTAGCTGCCTGCACAGGTGATGCAAGTTCTAGTGAGACCACTAATCAGAAAGTACCAAGTTAAATAAGAGGCTATCAGGCAAGTTAAACATATAGGCACGAAAATTAAGATTGGGCTGCCAATTGGCGTATTCATTTTTAAAAAAATCCACATCAATCTTGTCTTGCAAAGCTTGTGAATAACCTTTTTTACTTATTTCACAAATTCATACACTGCTCTTCCTCACTGTCCTTACTGCAGTCAGTATAAAGAAATAAAAAACCCAAGACTAATACAATAAAAACAATTTTAGATGCTTTTACTACCTTTGGACCTTTACAAGAATTCAGCACTATGAGAAAGTTCGTGATCTTTTTTATTCTCCGAGGTCTAGATTTGTTGCAAGCATTAGTGAATGTGAAATAGTTGCCTGCCTGGAGGGGATGTCGTTTTGACCTGTTAACTTTTAAAAATGGCACTATAACTATGATTGCCTCTCTCTGATGGCACTGCCTCTTTCTTTACTGACACTGGCGAGACTGCAAAGTGATCATATATATACCTTGCTTCCAAAGATGCTTTCTCCTAGTGTGACGGTTCCCACTTAAAACAAGTCTGATTGAATGTGAAGATCAACATGATGAAAACTAAAACACTGCAGACGACTGGGGACAAGATGAAATGTGAATTGCGGACAAGAAATGGAAGATGGGAAGAAGGCCTTCTTTAGGTATTGCTTTTCGACAACATTTTGCACAATTTCCCAGTGTTTACAAATGTCCTTAATCTCATTTGATGTGAGGGATTCCACCTCCTTATTCTCCTCCTCCTCTGCAGATGAAGGAGATCTCCATAATCTTTTGCTGTTGCTCATGATGCAGATCCATCAGTTTGTTTTACAACTAATTTTTGTTGTAAAACTGTTTGTCTTACAAGGCACTGCTTGTCTTTCGAGGTAGAGTTCCTTAGAAATTTTGGTTTGTCTTGCAAACGTTTGTTTTACAAGGTACCACTGTACTTATTTCTGACCATCATCAGCTTAATGACATCTTTTCCTGCTGTCACTTTTGATCCTCATCATGCACCATGATTTCTTTTTGGCCCTCTATATAAAATGAGAAGGACTTTCTTGGCTTAGAGAGATTCATTGACAGGAAGGGGAGAATCAAGGAATTTTGGGAGACCGGGTAAAAGAAAAATTCAAGGATGTGGTGATAGTCAAGTGTGGGATTGATTTTCCCATACTGATTAAACTAAGGAGGTTTTAAGTTAGTACGTAATTAGTTCTGTTTATCAAGGTGTGTCCAGATGCCTCTATGAGAAGTACCTATTTAATGATTGTCAATTTTATCACAGTTTTGACAGCTGGACTTTCCAAAACTGTTTCAAAACTCAGAATTTAAGTTCTCATTTAAAACTCTAAAATATATCATTTTCATAAATGCAGAAGGAGTTGCAGCAGTAATGATTTTACAGTAACATAAAAGCAACATGCCCTAAGGACATAATTAACATTTGCTTGTTTTCTAAACATATTGCTTCTGTCTGCACCTAAAAGAAGTGAGTAGCTTGCTACATAATTTTTACATGAATTCTAAATTATTTCTTGACAGCATGCAGATGAGAAAAAAAACTAAATCTGCAGAGTGGGAGAGGATCTATTTGACTTTGATGGACAGCTGAGATTTCCATCCCTTGCAGAGGAAAAGCAGTTACATATCCCTATGTTATGAAGAATGCACAGTTCCAGCAAATGGAAACATCTTGGTTGCTTTCTCACCAGGTGTCTCTTTTTTCTAGCCATATGTTATACTAGTATATTAAAGATAACAGTATCAGCAATCTGCCTATAGCAGAGGTAGTGACAATAAAAATAATATCCTAGGATTAGAAGAGATTTATGTGGAACAAGACATTAGAAGATGACTCTGGAGCTACTGATACCCAAATAAAAAGTGTAATGGAAAATCAGCATCCATCTAGTCCAACATTCTCCATCCCACAATGGCTCATCAACTATCACTAGATAACCCACAAACAGGAGATGAAGCAAATGGCCTCTACCATCCTTGTTCTGCTGCAACTTGTTTCCAGCCTAAAACTTAGAACTTTTAAAATTTGCTTCCATTTTTACTCTGGCTTATCTTGGGCCCCTATAAGTCTACTCAGAGTTATGCCTGTTCTTGAAGTGGCCTAATGCTGAGGAGCTGTGAGGGGGCATGTCCGCCCTGGAAACAGGCTCTGGATTCACTGCATTTATTTCATGGCCATTATTATTCATTTAATGTCATGACTATTACTATCTCTCAGACTCAAACTTGTAAATTAAGATCTAAATCAGTTCTAAACTGAAACACTGATTTTCTTGTCTGGCTTCATTGTTCTTATTGCCCTTATTTTTGTAGTATTTTATATGGATATTTTTATTTGATTATACTGTAACTGAAATCATCTTACCCTACAATCCAGAGTAACCATGGGAAAATGTAAGAGGCAGGCTGCAATCCTAAAGACATTTTCCTGGTGGTGTGCCCACTGAACACAATGGAGCTTACTTCTGAGTAGACATGGTTAGGATTGTGCTGTTACTCTGGATTGCTCTATGCATTTCCCATAGGTTTCCCATAACTACATCAGTGTAAAAGGTCCCATAGTTACTCTCAATTGTAGCCAAAGTGTGCCTCCCTAAGTGCAACACACGGTTGGTGCCAAAAGGTGAGAGAAAAATATTCAACGAATAAATTAATGAGGGATAGGAAAGTAGGTTTAAACTGCACCCTGTTTGACTATACTGTAATTCCTAACACATTTCTTTAGAAGATGGTGGGGGATTACCACCAGTTTTAGAAGTAAAAATTTGTTACAGCTATCAAATTTTTTAGAAATATTGTTTCAAGCAATGGGGAAAAGGTCAACTAATCAAGGCAAGTAAGCAAAAAGTGACCGAGAGCTCATGGGGATCAACCACATCCATAAGGTACTATATTGCCAAAATATATTGGGTTGCAACCAGTTCATTTTTAAATGATCGAGGCTTTTTTTCTATCTATCTATCTATCTATCTATCTATCTATCTATCTATCTATCTATCTATCTATCTATCTATCTATCTATCTATCTATCTATCTATCTATCTATCTACAGTATTTATATACCGCTTTTCAACTGAAAAGTTCACAAAGCGGTTTACAAGAAAATTTTTGCATATCATCTTTCTGTTAGGATGGCGTTCCCAGCTGAATTAGCAAGATCCCAGAACAGACTGAATCAATGTTTTTCCTTTTTGAGAGGCTTAAGTGTGCCATACCATATTTATGTTTTGAACGATTATGAAAACCACACAAATCTAGTAAAACAGAAACCACCAAAAGCTTTTAGTAACCTTCATTTTATTGCATTAGCTATTTTGGATCATGGCTGTGTGAACACGTGGCAGGCATTTATCACTGGAAAAAGCCGAAACCATAAAGCCTGTACACAAAGATATAATTTTCTAACATTTTAACTCACATCCAGTCATGTTACAAATTTATAACTCTTGTTGCCACAG
This sequence comes from Cryptoblepharus egeriae, assembly GCA_030015325.1. NCBI lineage: Eukaryota > Metazoa > Chordata > Lepidosauria > Squamata > Scincidae > Cryptoblepharus > Cryptoblepharus egeriae. Next base: position 36,514,719 of record JAREYC010000004.1, on the reverse strand, counting down.
CTGGATAAACTTGATGTACAAGTATTGCCAATATTTTTTTATAGGAGATCAGGAAAGGGGAAGGTATTGATGCCTTCAAAAACAACTAGGGTAATGGATCAGATGTGATGAAGAAATCAGTTTTTGTCAAAATAAGTAAAACTTCAAATTAGTTGTAATGGCCAGATCCAGAACTAGGTCACTTTTCTACTTGCTCCAATAAATACAACTCTTTCCAAACTTGCCTTGGCATCTGTTTACCAACTGTGAAGAATTAATGTACTAAACTAGGCATGTCAGCTGCAGACCATGATGGATGCATTCACCCACCACAAACTAAACTTGGGAAAACAATTGGAGACTGGGATCCAAAGAAATTCCTCCCAACGCATAACTTGGAATAATGGGCGCAATTGCTTACTCTTTTGAGGGAGCGATCCTAACCAATTTACCCAGTTGCACAACTCACCCAAGTCACACAAGTCTATGCACTGGCCTAATCTCTCCCCAACCCCTAGGATTTCCTGGCCTAACCAGGGGTTTGTATTGCACTGGCAGTCACAGGGTTCATGTGTATTCAGTGTCCACCTACTCTGTCATCTGTTCACTTATGCTTGCTCTCACAGATGCACCCATACCTGAATTGTTAATCTGTTTCAGTCATGAAGCTTCCTTGGGCCAGTCACTATTTCGCAGCCTCACCTACCTCGCAGGATTGTTGTTAGGACCAAAGGACAGAATGATCACCCCACTGATCTCCTTGGAGGAAGGATGGTATTAAAATTTGAAAAACGAAAACAAAAATGGGATATATTTTTGTATGATTTAAGTTTGATATTCTCTTTTGAGTTCTAAAGTCCTGCTTTCTATGACAGCACACAAATTTTTGTTTCATGATTACAGTTCCTTTTTCTCCCTTTCCTCTTCTTCCTCCAAGCTCAGTTTTCCCCCAGCCTTTTATGTCTCTCAGGAGGTAACCTTTTAATTATGTTGTTACTGGTTTACTGCTCCATTTTTGTTGTTTGTTTACATGTTGCTTGTGAAACTTTGAATTGTTCACCCCCATAGAGTTCACATATTGCATTTGGTGTGGCTCGGGATGAATTTTACTCTTCGAACATTGCCCTTAAAATGTTCATTGAGGACACGATGTTGCAACTGTCAAGGGGTCTAGTGATTAAAAACAATTAAACAGGGAAGGCATTCATGAGGCTGTAAATCAAAAAAGATCCATAGCACCAGCAGACTGTGGTGCTTTTTTAATTTCTCTTTTTAAATTTCCATCTGTAGTTATGCCTTAGAAAATTGATTTTAATTTATTTAATTAAAAAAACTGATCGAGAAATGTGGTAGTTCACTGAAATCTTGAAAAGCAAACGTCTTGCCTTGTTACTGCTTCTCTGTATAGCTATCTCCAAGCCGTAACTGCACGTTTAAGTCAAATGTTTCTATTTTAGTCCCACAACAATTTTCTTCCTTCTGCAAAAAAAACACATTTTGCTGTTCAAGTTAAAAGAAAATTGATACTTTCAGCTGCTCTGAATTGATACACTGTATTGCTCACTTATATGCCAATTGGCTCCTGAAGAATTCCCAAAGAAATTATCTGAAATTTTGCTAGGGTCCTTTTCTCCCCACCCATTTACCTGTGTCAACATTTATTGGGGGTCGCGGTCCTACACAATGATTGTATGAATGGAAAATGTATGGGATTGTATATGATGGGAAAACATTGCATGTGGCACATTTTTTCTGGAAATATTCAGAAAATAATAATTTCACATTTGGAAATATTATTGGTTTGGAATTAAGAGTATTACCCTACAATCCAGAGTAACTACGGGAGCACCTAACAGACATTTACGTCAGCATAGTTATGGCACCACCTAGTGAAAACCTATGGAAATTCCATATTGCAATCCAGAGTAAATTGTTCTTACGTCAGAGCAAGGACTCCCCATAGTTATTCTGGATTGTGCCCTTAGTCTGAAGTTCCAGAAGTTCCAGGAGAGGGTGGTGGACTCTCCCTCACTGGGCATCTTAAAGCAGAGGCTCGACAAGCACCTGTCAGAGATGCTATAGGAGACTTTCCTGCTATAGATGACCTACTAGGTCCCTTCCAACCTACTAGGATTCTCTGGGATGACCTAGAAGGATTCTCTTATCCTATGATTCTATGAATTCAGAGAATAGAATCATAGAATCATAGAATCCTAGAGTTGGAAGGGACCTAGTAGGTCATCTAGTCCAACCCCCTGCCTGCAGCAGGAAATCCCCCTAGAGCATTTGAAGTTTAAATTAAATGCCCTGAGTGACAGGCTTGGAAGGGACAGTGCCATACTGTCACCCATTCTCTGCAGTGTCCTCCATGTGACACTGAGGGCAAAATCCAGAGTAACTATGGGGAGTCCTTGCTCTGGTGGAAGAAAAACTTACTCTGGATTCCAATATGAATTTCCCATAGGTTTTCACTAGGTGGTGCAGTAACTTACGGGTGCACATAAAGCCTCGTATGTACTCCCGTAGTTACTCTGGATTTGGGGATGAATCACCCAGTGTGTTGATCTGAGAGCTTTCAGGCAGAGATGTTCTGAAGGCCAGGGTGACCATGTGCAGACCCCCTAACCCTCCAAAAGCTTTAATACCCTTACCTTTTAGGCAAGGGTACCATGTATATGGCATGAGGTGTCTCGTGCCATGGGCACATATGCCCAATTTGATATTATTGACTTGTAACATTAGCTAAAAGTTGGGTTTCAGGTGTTTTCAGCCACCTTGGTTTCCCTTTTATTAGAGAAGAAAGGCAGAATATAAATATAATAAATAATAAAAATAATAATTTTGTTAGGGGCAAAATTTCAGTCCTTGTTATGGATGCCATTTTGCCTAGGTATGCCTGTGATTTTAGGTAAGTCCTAAAATCATGCCCTTAGTGTAATTATCTAGCATCAAGTAAAAAAGTTTTTCTTTTGTAAAACGTTTTTAAAAAGTTTTGTAAAAAGTTTTTCATCCTGTTGTAGCTTTCACAACCAGTCATTTTCTAGGGCCCAGCAGATGAGATATAGTTTTCTCTGTTGTAAGCTTGCTCTGCTTGCGTCAAATTCGTGAGCTATAAATCTCACTAAGCATGCGGCTGATTGATTGACAAGAAGCCATGATTTTATGCAAACTGCTTGCCCTTTCTGGAACCTTAGGTTTCATTGCCAAGCAGTTGCCAATTCTTGCAATGCACACAACAAGCTGTGCATTTTAAATAAACACACCATGCAAGATGCTATTGGTTCATCATTTTGGGGGAAAAAAATCAACGCAATTGCCGTTATTTTAAGGAAATTGAACTATTTCTCGAACTTCACCAAACACTTGCAGGGATGGTAAACGCAGACTAGCTGCAGCGCAGCTTCCGGCAAATGAAGTACTACTGTGGGAATCAAAGAGCTGCCAGTTTCTAGGAGAGAGAAAGGAAATAACAGGTCATTGAGTGTAAGGTACTGTTGAGCAGAGGTACTGTTTCTTGCATGACCATATATTTTCTGTCTCTTCTCTACTCTTGTTTCAGATGTGTCAAGCGCAGTGCTCCCCATGGTAAAACCTTTCCGCTGTTCATTAGTTCTCACTGTTTGGAAGTTGTCCCTGATGTTCTGTCCAATCTGGAAGGCAGTGCAGAGCTCAACCAAATGTCTTTTCCGGAGTATGGAGAAACCTTCCCCAATGCACCATACTTCCTATCAAGTATCAGTAATGAAACAATTGCTTGCTTAGCCCTCATTCAGTCCTTGCCTGCAGGTGAAGCTGTATTATCATATATTCCTCAGAAGAGAAGGGAAAAAAATAAACTTCTTTTACTTAATTGGAGACAGCACTTAGCTCTTCCTCGTGCAGTAATCAGTCTGTCTGAACTTTGTTCATGTGCTCCAATAGCTGGCATAAGAAAGACAAGAAAAGTAACTGCAAGGTATACATTTCTTTAAATAAATTGTCAGAAATCTTCATTTCTTTAAATAAATTGTGAGTAATCTTCATTTTAAGGAGCAATTCAGAGATGTTAAATTATCTCCTAAAATGTCTTCATTTTGAAATGCCTACAGCTGTAAAACCCATTATAATAAATAGAGCTATTGCTAGGTTACTGTGGATAGGATTGCAGGTGAGAACCTAATGTCTCAATGCATGTCTACTCAGAGCAGGGATTTCCAACATTTTTTCAGTTCAGGATGCATTGAAAATGCACAAAGCCATCCTAGGCTGCAATCCAGAGCAAATTCAGCCTGCTCTGACCTAACTGCACTCTCTTAACTATTCTGTATCCAGAGCAGAAAGTTATGCTGAATCCAGATAGGCAGGAAGCCTGGGCTGCCCTAACTGCTCCAGAGCATGCTAAGTAATTGACACAAGGGGAAGACTTGCTCCTGAGGAGACACCCCTCAGATCACACTGAACAAGGAACAGCTGTGGTGCCTACAGTGGTGACCTGACTCTGCACATCACCTGGTGTGGAAGTCTGTGCGTCATCCCTGGGATGCGCCCCCCCCACCTGGACTGCACAGTCACCAAAGTTGGCGCCTGCGCAGTTGTTTCTGAAGCCAACTGGCTTCAGAAAGAGTACTGCGCAGGCACCATCTCTGACACCTGCGCAGTACTTTTCTGAAGCCTTTTGGCTTCGGGGAAGACTGTGCAGGCGTCAGAGTTGGTGTCTGTGCAGTACTCTTTCTGAAGCCATTCGGCTGCCGCTCCGCCTCCTGAGTGAGGCCGAATGGCTGTGCAGAGGCACGGACTTTCTCTGCTCTAAGGAAGTCTCCTCTGAAGCTGTTCGGCATGCTCAGTGTGTTTCTGCGCACTGCACCTCAGATGGCTGTTCAGGCCAGCTCCTCAGACAAGTGGCAGCTTCTGGCTGATTCTCCGCCTTGGAGCAGGCCTGAATGGGTGTGCTGACGCCTGGGGCCTGCCAAAGGACAGTCAAACTCCTCCGGCACATCACCCCATACGGAGCGCATCCCCAATGCAGCCCACACCAGCCGCACCAGTCTGGTGACGCCACTGGATGCCTGCCTTCTAAGGAGTCCCTGATGAGATGCCAGTACATTCTACAGTGAATACAAGGGGCTTCTTGGAGTGGCCTGCTGTATCCTGAGCTTTGTGGGCAGCTGTAGTTTGTTCCATATCCTGAGGTTGAGAGGCAGGGGTTGCAGCTAGGATGGCCAAGAACTCAGATTTTTGGTCAACACTGCCATTCTTACTCGGGCCTTATCATGGACCCCTATGGGTCTACTCATTACTATACCTGCTCCTGAGGTGGTATAACTCTGAGGGCTGGAAGAGGGCATTTCTGCCTTGGAAACAGGCTCTGGATACAGAGTAACTGCTCTGCCCTAGGCAATGCTAAACATGCCCTCAACTTGCCTCTCCTGAGCTGCTTAGGCTGCCCCAGTTAGGGCAGAGCAGGTCCGCCTCTCTTAGGGCACCCTATCTTGCCTTGCTCTGCCCTAAGCCTCCTTCAGAGTAACTGGGCTGGAGCATCTTGCAGTTGCTCCAACCTAGTGTTAGATAGGGCAACCTAAGGGCTCTTATGTGGACAGATTAGTTGCTCTGGATTGGGCTGCTAGTCACTCTTATTGGAGAGTAAGCCTCATTGACTATAATGAGACTTATTTCTGAGTCGACGGGCATTGGATTCGACTCTGAGGCTGCAAACTTATCCACGTTTTCCTGGGAGTAAGCTCCACTGACTACCATGAGACTTATTTCTGAGTAGACATGACTCTGAGTAGGATTGGGCTCTGAGGCTGCAATCCTGTTCACACTTTTCTGGGAGTAAGCTCCACTGACTTCAACAGGACTTACTAGTGAGTAGACAGACATAGGATTGGTCTCTGAGGCTGCAATCCTCCAACAGAGCCCTCCTACTGTGAGGAGGGAAAGAGGCACTTAGAGGAATCCTCTTGTGGACCGGTCTGGCAGCTGCCAAGGACCTCCAGTAGTCCCTGGACTAGGGGTTGAGAAACCCTGCCTTACAGCACTTTTGTGACACCGCAGGTCGGCATAAAACCTATCCCAAGGCATAGGCTGGCCTCACTGGAGATTAGGATAGTTGACATACCCCCAAATCCAGAGTAACTACGGGTACACGTAAGAGACTGTATGTGCACCCTTAGTTACTGCACCACCTAGTGAAAATCTACTGCACCACCTAGTGAAAACATATTGGAATCCAGAGTAAGTTGTTCTTACACCGGAGCAAGGACTCCCCGTAGTTACTCTGGATTTTGCACTTAAACTGCATAATCTTGATTAGAAGAAGTCCTGTCTGCTAAGGAACTAAGATGGAGCTAGTAAAAGTATGCACATTTGGAAAGAGAAGTTACTAGCAATACCATCCTAGATGGCAACTAACAGCACAATCCTAAATCCTGTTTAGGCTGGCACAAGCCCTATCCTGGCTTGGAGGCATTATAAAAGTATCATAAGGCACATCTGTGCCACTCCTGGGGGGGAGGGGTTAGGCCAGAGCACAGATGTGCGCCATTCTATATGCCTCTGGAGGCTGGTGGGGTAATGGGTGAGTTGTGCAGGCCTAAATTGGTTAGGCTTAAACCCTAAAAGTTTTAGTGCATTAAATTGGGGTAGACACCAGTCCCCTATTTGATTTGTTCAGGCTTTCTCAGGCTTTCTCCATCTTCTCATTTTACTCTTGCAACCTAATCTTTTAAATGTACCTACAAATGTACCTTGCAACCTAAATGTACCATAAATTTCTCTCTACTAGAGTCTGTTTTCAACTGGTCTGCCTTTAAGTGTGACTTAAAATGAGGCAAACTCCCTCCTCTTCCTTTAGGAGACCATTCCACAATCATTTACATCTCATTATTTGAATGCTATTGCAATGAGGCCACATTTGGGTCAATTATCTGCTAAGAGACTGCTAGTTACTGTAGATGCTGCTTTTATAGAAACTGCATTTTGGTATAACGTTGCTGCCGTTTCTGGGTGGTTTGATGCATGTCTCTTGCCAGTAATTTATCTAACTACCTTTCAGTTCTTTTTATGTTTTATAGCATGAAGGCTCTTGGAATGGCTCTGCTTACTGACTCGACTAGACAGTCCTGTACAATCGGATACGCAGCTCCAGGTGAAATTGTACTTTGTTTGCAATGTCGACTTGAATTATGCTTCAGCTTGCTTGTGCTCTCTGACTTCTATTGAAGAGTGAGCACTATTCACTAGCCTCAAAAGAAAAAAAATTGTGGAGAAAAAACAGAATTTTTTACACAAACTCTTTGGGCAGCAGCTTCCCTGCCCCCTTTTTCTTCTCAAACTTGTAGGACCAGAATCATTGTGAATCAGCACCAAAATCATTGTGGTGAGGGCCATGGTGGATCTAACCAGGGCCATGCTGGCAAAGCTCAATGGGTGATGCTGTGTGATGCTACCCTGGAATTTGGGTGTGGAGTTGGGATCTGACATCACAAAACAGGAGCAGAGCCTTGTCACCCCACGCTCATGAGCGGATGGGGCAGCAAGATTGGAGGATGGGTTGGATGTCAAAGGGAGGGAAGGGCAGACTTTAGGGCCTGAGTTGAGCTTCTCCAAGCTCAATCTGGCCAGCATACAGAGGAAGATTGGAGGCTGAGCATCAACCCTCCTGTCTACAAGAAGCCCAGGGCCTCACGAATAGGGTTGCCATAATTCTCTTCCACAAAATCAGGATAGACCCCTGTATCCCATTTGACAGTATGTGAACACAATCCCCCAAAATCAGGATTGTCATATGGCAACCCCACCCACAAATGGGTTCAAGAGTTTCATAACCCTAACAATGTATTTTAAAAAGCCCCCTAAACCAATATACTTCATTTCCCATTTGCTCCCATTTGATGACCCTTCTTTGATATGCTAACTGAAAGGTAGACTATGTAAAGTATCTTGAATGATTCAGGACATAAACTCTCTCCCCCAATCCCAGTATTTTCATGAAAGGCTGAGAAAAACGCCCACTGGAAACTGTGAAGAGTTGTTGTTAGCCCAAAGCTGCAATCCTAACTTCCAGTTAGACCAGCCTAACCCAAGTATAAATCCTGTGCTGACCTGGAAGTGTCACAAAAGTGCCATAAATTAATTCTACACCTTTTCTGTGGGAGTGTTAGGCCAGTGCACAGACTTTCCCTTGCCTTACCACACCACCATGAGAATGGGAAGACCCATAAGTTGTGTTGGTCTAGGTTAGGACTTCACCCTATGTAAACTATACTCAACTAGTTAAACCATAACCTGACTCAGTTTACAGTATATGGTTTTTAACATCTCCAGGTAGATTGTATCAGGAAGCAATTCAGCACGCATATTTTTCCTCTTTCTCATGAACTAAAATGCTTGCGCTGCCTTCTACAATTGCTAATATCAATGTCCTCAGATAGAGATATTTCCTGTAATTCCATGCATTCATGCTCCAGTGAAGGTTGGGTGTGGGTGATCTTATTAACAACTTTTATTGTAATCATTTGTGGAACAAATTATTCCCTAACAATGCACGTGTTCTTAATTTTTTAAGACTTCAAAAACATTTCCTTGAGGTTTTTACCCATTTTTTTCCTAGCAAATGGGTCATATATACCACTTTCAACTCTATCACACAAGACCAAAAGAACAAGAACACTATAAATCAGGACAACAGCCTTTGATTTTTTCCTGCTCTCTAACAGGTTGGAAAAAACTGTTGTGCTTTCAACAAAAAAGCAGGCCTCCATCAGTCTTGGAAGACTATGGTATCATGCTCTGCGCTGCATGCGAAGCACGAAAGCCTAGGTTAGATTGTTATGGAGGAGAGGCTGTTACCCAAGCAGCAGATTCCCCCTCTCCATGCCACTGAATTAGTCGAATGGAAAGGCAGACCCAATATGATTGGATCCAGCAGGCGTTGCAGAGCTGGGCTAAGGACAGGAGCTCACCCTGTCTTGTGGGGCCGACCCGGGTCTCGAACCCTGGCCTGCTAGTTAGCAGGCACAACGTCTTAACCACTTGCACCACCCATAAACTTCCTATATGCATATCTCAGAAGCTGCTGGAAATCTGGGTCTTTATTTAAAATATGCACTTTTTTGTTTAAATTCATGGCTAGACTGATTTTACCACTAACAAAACACCAAAAAGTGTCAGTAGGAAAACATTTGATAAAAAATATGGAATTTTAAATGCACATTTTTTGTTGTGGGGTTAGGTTAAGGTTTCCATATGTCCTGAAAAAAAAAACCAGACCTGATTTGGGGGGATTGTGTTCACATACTGGCAAATGGGACAGAGGGTCCTGTCCCAATTTGTGGAAGAGAATGATGGCAATCCATCATTGACCAGTTCCAGGGGATCCTCTTCCCCATACATTCTTCCACAACTTTATGGACCTGAATCTTAATGTAAAGTATATGGAGCTAGATGATAGTGATGGCAAAAATATGGTGCTTCCTCTTTCATGCTGGCTATCCCTCATTGAAATTGAAGAATGAGTTGAAGCTGACCCACCAAGAGGCGTTAGACTTGAGCAATGTGGAAGAGGTTTCCTTCCTCCTCCTATTCCCTCTGTCTCTTTGGTTCCTTCCCTGGCATGTTCCAGCCACAGTATTCATGAATAATGAGAACAGTCATGGATTACTAGAGTTAGGTGGCTTCCCTGCCCCCTTTAGGGAATTCTGCCACTTCCAAATATGCAAATTAGAAGAAAACAAATTTGCATATAAAGAAAACTGATTATAGCTTCAACGTTGGATTTTTAATCCATGGATTTTTAATACATGGATTTGACTCAACACAAATGGCTACTGCAAATGAGAAGAATATGCCAATCCCTAGAGAAGGGAAAAGCATCCCTTTAAAATTTAAAAACAGCTTTTCTTACTGTTGTAAAGAGACTGTCATGCAAACAATCACTGCATTCTTTAGCAGAACCAGGCAATGACACAGTCCTTTCCATTTGTAATTGCTGACTGCCTCTACAACAGTAAAGAAAGCTGTTTTTAAACCATTATAAAGAGGCTCACTTTTTATTTCTACTTCTTTTTTATTTAACACATTTTTGGGTGTCAGCAGGGAGTCCCAAAATCAAACTCTTGAATATTTGAGCCATGGTTCTTTCCCAAAATTTGGTTTCAACTTTGAAGTTCAAAACATTCCAGGTGTTTATACCCAAGTAATTGAATTGTCCCTATCTAATATTTTCATGGATTATTGTTGAATTGCCCAAGTTATCCTAACAGAGGAATATTAGCAACAGAAAAGAAGGAATAAAGAGTTAAGTAAAAATAAAGAGAGCTTAGCAAAGAAAACATAAATGAAAGACTTGGATAGCAAAACCCGGCTCTCTATAGCTCTTTATGGATGATGAAAAGAGTAATTTTCACAAACCTCTGTCAAGTTTGGTTCAAAAGAGACTTCACAACTACCACACAGCAGTTTAAAACAAACAACCAAAATGCTTGATTGTTTCCAACAGTCTATAGCTTGTTGGAAACAATCCAGAATGGGTTGCTTTTTGCAAGGCACATCAAAGGCACAATCTAATGGCCTCCAGTTTCTTTATCAGAGGCAGAGCTGAGAGTATGTACTGATTGCCCTGGGAATATTACTGCATACAACCTGCCCATAGTGAATCAGTCAATCACAGCTGTAACACGTGGGAGTTCTCATCACATATTTGGCTTCATGATCTTGTGAGTCTCATGATCTTCATGATCTTGTGCACTCTTTCCCATAATCTCAGCAGTTGGTATTCCTACATGTTATCAACAGCAGGCCTCCGTCAGTCTTGGAAGACTATGGAATTGTGCTCAGCGCTGCATACGCTGCATGCGAAGCACAAAAGCCTGGGTTGGATTGTTATGGAGGATATGCTGTTACCCAAGCAGCAAATCCCCCCTCTCCACGCCACTGAATTAGTCCAATGGAAAGGCAGAGCCAATATGATTGGATCCAGCTGGCGTCGCAGAGCTGGGCTAAGGACAGGAGCTCATCCTGTCTTGTGGGGCCAACCCGGGTCTCAAACCCTGGCCTGCTGGTTAACAAGCACAGTGTCTTCGCCACTTGTGCCACCCACAGCCCACTTATCAACAGATTATTTACCCAAAGCAGACTGTTCTAGTGGCTGCTGTTTAGAATCACAGAATATTAGATCTGGAAGGAACTTTGGAGATCGACTAATCCACCCCTTGCACAGTGCAGGCAAATGCTTCACAGCAAACTCCGAATCCTCCCTCCAGAAGGTGCAAATCCCTTGCACCGGCCTGGGAGTGTTTCAAAAGTGCCGTAAAGCATTCCTCCACTGAGATAGGCTGGCACATGAACATATGAGGCGGATGAGTTGTGCTGGACTAAATTGGTTAATATTTCACCCTGAGTTGCACTTTCATGAGTGAAAAGGTGTAGCATCAAAAGTGACCTTGAGCTGCTTCCAATTTTCCCTTATCAATTTCATTTTTCTTTTGATCTCTGGGTTGAATGTCAGCAGTACTCTTTAAACACCTATGCCTTTACTTTCATCCGGAGGATAAGAAGCAACAGAACCTCTTCTTTCATCCAGTAGCCTGCTTTCTTTAATTGAATTAAAACTGGAAAGGAGCTTCTTTCCACTGGTGACAATGTTGTCAACCTATGCATCTATGGGGCCTATATATACATCTCTCTCTTTTTCTGTTTCTAGTGATTCATTGCTGCAGAGATCAGTTCAAAAGGAAGCATGAGTTAAATAAGGAGGGTATGTGGTTCTGGTTTTCAGGTCCCTGAAATTTTCATTCCTAAGCAATTTGGTGGTGTCCTTATTTTCTGCCTCACTGATCTTCTTTTATCTCCTCTCCTTCTCCAGTTTTAGTTTGGGTGGCGTTTTTCTTTTCTTTCAGTCCTTCTTCAGTGGCAGCCAGTGACAGTGAATGCTGATGAGCCAGCCTTGTCCCCAGCCACGCATTCTCAGGTAATTACTCTTGGCATGGAACATTGGCTGCATTGTTAAGAGAAGCTGCCTTCTGGGCCAACTCCAAAATGCAGGTTAGCTATCTACCTTACCTCCGCACATTATGCAGTCAATGGGCATTCATTGCTGCAAAATAGGCTGCCATTGAATAGGCATTTGCAATGAGAATTTGCTGTAAATTAGCAATTCTGGTGTCACATCAGGATAGAATTAACCATGAATCCAAAGCAGCCTCCTAGATTTTGAATGCCATGACACTGTTGTAATGCTTGGTTTATGCTTAACTCAGCGGTGGAGGACATACTTTGCACATTTAGACGGTCCCATGGCCAATCTTTGGTATTCAGGGTAGGATGGGAAAGGCCCCTGTCTGAAAGCTGCCAGTTTGTGTTCAATTCCAGCCTTGATAGATAGGGAGCACAATCCAGTTCATATTCCCACACAGTGGCAACATGGGCCATGCTGCACCTTGCATGGAAATCTACAATGCAAGGGGACATTTTATTTTTGTTCCAGGGTTAGCTCCAGAATCCATAATAGGACAACCTGGACCTGCATGAGCTCTATATCTGGCACATGTTCATGTTGCCTGGTGCTGTGGATCATGTCTAGGAAAGTAGATATGATTCAGCATGAACCTTCCTGGGCATGATCCACCCCCACCCGGCATCCTGATCAGTGGTGGGCCCTGCCTGGCCCAACAACTGGATCGCCAGAAGTGGGTGGGCCAGGCTGGGGTCAGGGGGCGGGTTCAGGAGGTGGGGAGGGTCAGGGGCGGGGCTGGGGAGGGCCAGGGCAGGGCCAGGGAGAATCAGGGGCAGGGCCAGAGAGGGCAACCCTGCGTGCTGCGGGTGCGGGTGGGTGGGGCAAGGGACGAGGCGAGGGGTGGACCCCAACCCCGACGCACTGTGTGTGCGTCAAGCTGAGCTTGCTGCACGGGCAGTGTAGGGCTTCCCTGGGCGTGCCGAACTAGTGCACCCAGTTTTCTGGCCCCCCTTACCTACCGGATCGGTAGCGGGGGGCCAGAATCAACAACTGGTTCAGGCAATTTGGCCCAAACCGGTCTTAGCCCACCACTGATCCTGATCCACCCAGTTATTCCTCCTTGCCCTCCTTTGGCGCTGTGCTGCTTGGCACAGAACATATTCTCAGTGGTATGTGCTGCTCCCTGTGCCAATGTGAATAGGCTGGCATGATCTTATGTGCCAGCCTATCCTACTGCTATGCTGTCACAAAGTGCCTTTGTGATGGTAAGCACCAGTGCAGTGTGCACTTCACTGGCTCACAAGCTGCTTGAGATTGTGCCCCCATTATCTAATTCAAGAGGTGACAGTTTCATATATATTCAGCAGAGTTGCATCATACACTCATTTAACTTAGGCTTAATTCAACTATGCTGCTCAGCAAATAAATGAAGATAATATGACAATTTATATAGCGCAAGCAGTTCTGCTCTCCATTTTATTCAGTGAGCACATGCTGTAGGGCAGGGGCCTCCAACGTTTTTGGCAGGAGGGCTGCATCATCTCTCTGACACTGATGGGGGCCAGAAAACTAATTTACATTTCAAATTTGAATACATTTACATAAATTTACATATAAGAATATTGGAGTGGATTGCAAAGCTTTCTCAAGGGCCGGATAGAGAGGTAATGCCTGGGGCCACATTAAGGCTCCCCAAGGGCCGCATCTAGCCCCCAGCTCTGGGTTTGAGGATCCCTGCCCTAAAGTGAGTGTGAGGATAGCAGGTATGAATCTGCTATTCCCTTAGTCAGGATAAATTCTTGCATGCCTCTCATAATGTTTAAATTGATACTATTGACTGTAGGAATTTTGATGTGAAAAATTATGTAATTTTTGAAAAAAATTATGTTATTTTTGCCTTGTACGATGCAACACCATTTCCTATTTTGCTTAACTACATAAGGCTAGTTTTAGACTACTTGGATTTTCAGTTGATCGCATGTCTTTTGATAGTCACGCCAAGTGGTTAGCCCAAGACTTCATCTTCTCATTTTCTTTCTCTGTCCCCAAATATTCTTATTATATAACCTACAGACTGACATTATGTGGGAAGGGAATTCATTTGAAGAATGTCTTGAAAGTCAAACACCATAAAATTGTGATATGCAAGAGAAATGAAAGGTTAAGCTTTGTAGGAGAGCAGAGAGTCTTAAAGTTATACATCATTGGACTTGATCCTTTCCTGGTGCAAATCACTGTCATAATGGAAGCAAAGGTCAATGGAGCCATACTTTGAAGGTTTAGCTTCTACCACTCTGTTCAGTGTTGAAAGTGTTGGCTTTGAATTAATAAGGGTCAGAACATGTCTTAATACAAAGTCAAAAGTTTAAGACAGCTGGTATTTCATAACCTTGTCCATACAATCCACTTTCATATGCAGGTGTGCTACCAAATTTGCTACTTTATTAATTTCATTTAATGTAAAGCCATCTCTACAAAAATGGTCCAGTGCAAATGACAGAGGCATTTTAAAAATTTAAATCACTCAAATATTAAAGCCTCATGCTAAAAGTCCAAATAAACACGCCAGTATAAGCAAAGTAACTGGTCAAAATCAGCAGCAATAAAATGCAATAACCATGACACAGTAAAAATTGGATTGCAGTAACAATCCATGTGGGAGCTCTCCATAGAAGAACTACTCTGAAAACTGTTTGGAAACGTCCAATGGTATGAAATTGTTAATGGGTACCGGCGGTGTTTTTTTTTCTAGAATTAAAGGTGGGGGTACTCACCATGAGGATATATGCAATCATAGGCATGTCTGCTCAGGGGGCACAGTGGTGTTGGTACTCACCACAGAGGAGCTGGTTCTCAGTACTGGTGAGTATCTCTCAAAAAGACCCCACAGTATAGGTTGTTAATGGGTATGAGGCTTCCTGATCATGTTGTATCTTTGTTGTACCATCTGCATTGGCTGACTGATACTGGTGATGACTAAAAAGCCATCAGTGGTTTGAGTCCCAAATAGTTTAAGGATCATCCCTCACTCCATATTAATGTTTCTGTCCATTTTAGAGAAGCAGAACACAGTCCTAACTGTGTCTACTCAAAAGTAAGTCCCGTTGTGTTCAACAGGTCTTACTCTCAGGAAAGTGTCTTTAAGACTGCAGCCATAGTTGCTGCCAACTCATACTAAGGCCTTCTCAGTTGTAGCATCCATGTGGAACTGCATTTGAGATTGGGACCATCTCAATCTGCATTTGAGATTGGGAACTGCATTTGAGATTGGGACCATATTTGTTGGTATTTAGGAGAGGTATAAAAATATTTCTTTTTCAGAAAGCCTTCCATACATTTCATTGTTTTCTGCTCTAGAATTAATTGCACTAACTAGTGATATAGTTTCTAGACACTAAGATTTTTTTCCTTGTATAACAATGGATTATTTTACTATTATAATGTGGTGTGTTGATTTATCTTTTTTATTAGGAGAGGCAAGATAAAATATTTACAGAGCAATCCTAACTTGCATTGGAACAGGCAGGCTTGAGTACCTGAGCTATATCCAGCAGGGTTGCTCCCAAATACTTTAGATATTGATGTTTTTAAGACAGAGGCTGCAATCCTAATCCCCAGTTAATTCAGCCTAAACCCCATGTGCTGGCCTGGTGATATCACAAAACCCCAAGTCCTGTTTTTGCCTGGTGATATCACAAATGTGTTGTAAGACACTTTGGCACCACTCCTGGGGAAGGGCTAGGCCAGTGCACAGACATGCACTTGCCTCCCTACATCACCACGGGCATGAGAAGACTGATGAATTGTGCCGGTCTACGTTAGGTTTGCACCCCAAGATATGTATTCCTGTAGTGTAACCTGTGCCATGGCTATCCAGCTGTCACTTTATTGTTAACATGTGATTTTTATGGGCATCCAGTCTTGTCCCACTAATTTTTTTACTCTTCAAGAAACAATCTCTTTCAGGAAATTGAATTAACATAAGATCCTGCATTGGGCTCTCCATCAGCAATCTCATAGTACTTATAACTTGTATTCTTGTATATATGTATAACTTGTATTAAGGGTTAAAGGGTTAAACAGGTCCTCTGATCAGCATGGGTCCTGAAAGAAACCTAGGCTGCAATTCTATACACACTTTTGTAAGATTTACCCTACAATCCAGAGTAACTACGGGAGCACGTAAGAGATATTATGTGTACCCGTAGTTACTCCACCACCCAGTGAAAACCTATGGGAAATTCATATTGCAATCCAGAGCAAGTTGTTCTTACACCGGAGCAAGGACTCCCCGTAGTTACTCTGGATTGCACCCTAAGTCCCATAGAACAGAATGGGATTTACTTCTGTGTAGACATACCAAGGATTGCACCCCAATTTCAGATCATCACATCTTTATAAATTACATGAGATAATAAACTGAGGTTCATATAAGCTAAAACTCCTTGATAATTTCCACCGAAACTATATTTGTAGTTGGAATTCTACCCCATGTGTTAATTGCAGACCCAAATGAAAAATGGGAAGAAAAATAAGGCTGCACTGCTTGCAAATTATGTGAATAGAGTAGATTTTATCAAAGCCTATCCACTGAGCTTATTTTTCAAGAGGTACAGTATTTGCTTGATGTTCAGTTGGGTTTCCTTGTGTTTTTTCCAGGTTGATAAGCCTGTAATAGGCATATGGCACAATCCTATCCGTGTCTATTCAGAAGTGAGCCCCATTGTAGGGTGAAATCCAGAGTAACACTGGGGAGTCCTTGCTCCGGAGTAAGAACAAGTTACTCTGGATTGCAATATGAATTTCCCATAGGTTTTCATTAGGTGGTGCAGTAACTACAGGTGCATGTAATGTCTCTTACGTACTCCCGTAGTTACTCTGGATTGTGCCCATAGAGACTAGTTTGTGTGCAAAAGTGGACTGGAGAAAGAATGTTTACTGTACAAGCAAAGTTTTCCAGCTCTGGCACTTTTCTCCCTTTAACAACCTGTACTTCTGCTTACTTTCAACCAAACGAGAAGTTGTTCATATCAATCATTTGACTTTTGTTTCACTACAGAGAACATCGACGCATTTCACTAATGTGTTACAATGGAGAGCTAATAGTATGGAAGAAAGCTGCCAACTTGATAAAGGGGATTTGGGGACAAATTTGACAGAGGTGATCTGTATTTTGCTTCCACTTTTCACAGAACACAAAGTACACAATGCCTTGGCGCCTGACTCTTCCATATAACGTGATCAAGACCTCTTTCATGATCATGTCATATTCTTTTGAATGTTGATGCTTGACACCCGTATCTTACGGTGTGTGTTGTGCGTGTGGCTTGTTTGTATAGACAGTCAGTCTGTACAAAACTCCAATGTTCCCCTTATGTTGGAATACCTTTTGCATTACAGCTGACATTTCAGAATTGGCTTTCTTATGACAGTAGCACAGAATTGCACTGGCAAAACTCATATTTTCAGTGAGAAGAAGGGAAAAATATATACAGAAGAGAACTATTCTGTGAGAATGTAAAGTGGCAGATTTCGTCTCGGTGGCCTGTTTACTGCAATAACCAGAGTGGTTTGATGTAGTTTGATGGAACAAAATACACCATGAACCCAGATCAGATTTATTTATGAAAGGAATAATATTTAAATATAGTGTTTTTTCAGAAAAGGGATTCTTATCAAATGCATGAAGAGTGACATATATTTGTGTACATTAATTCTACTTGTGGGTCGGCCCCACAAGACAGGGTGAGCTCCTGTTCTTAGCCCAGCTCTGCAATGCCAGCTGGATCCAATCATATTGGCTCTGCCTTTCCATTCGACTTGGGTAATAGCAAATCCTCCATAACAATCCAACCCAGGCTTTCGTGCTTCGCATGCAGCGTATGCAGCGCCGAGCACAATACCATAGTCTTTCAAGACTGATGGAGGCCTGCTTTTTAATTCTACCAAGCAAATAGATATATAATAGATATATAATGTATAGCCATGCAAAATGTTTAGAATCCTTGATTAAACAGGATTCCTATACACATATGGACAAAAATTTAAAATGGTATAAATACACAAGTATATGTTGGCTATGCTGCCTCAAGAAGCCATGCAACTATCAGTGTAGTAGTTACAGAGTTAGTCAGCCATGCAATATGGATAATAGTACAATGAATTGTTGAAAGGAATGGCCAAGTTTCAACTCAACTAGCACTTTGCTGTTGTAACTGATAGCTCTTCTTAGCATCCAGAAAGCATGGCATGGTTAAAGAAAAATGTAACCAGATCTAGAGAAATCCAATAATAAACTGAATATATCTGACAAAAGGAAGAGGTGTGTGTGCTGTATTCACTTTTAGCACACAGCAAGATGTCTCACCATCGATTTCTGGTGCAAGATCTCAAAATCATAGTAGATGGAAGTTTCCTCTTGGATGAATTCCTCTCCTGCACTTGCCCATATATCTTCTGATGCTGTTCTGGCTTACTCCCGAGCCAGGCTAGCTGGTCAACTCTTTCCCTGGCCCGCAACCAGTGATAGGATTCAAAGAAATTAACAACCAGTTCTATGCCCATCTGGCAGCCACTTTTAAATGGCTATTTTAAAAATTTATATGTCCTATCTCTAATTAAGAGATATAGGTTCTATAGAGTAGGTGTGAATCTGGTGGAGCCCATCACTGCCCCCAACCCCTCCGGCCTCTTTTCTACTTGTCACCACCTTTCCCACCCTAGCAGCCTTTCTCTGCTATGCAAGCTACCCCATCTGGGTCTGGATTCAGTATGGGGAGTCTTGCATGTTCCTCGTGCTAGCCTAAGGAGTCATGAACATGCTCTATATGGCTCATTTACAACACTCCTGGGGACTAAGGTTGAAGACTTCTTCAGGATTGCCCTTTAAGACAATTTCCCAGATTGCTGAATGGAGTCTAAATATAGGTGTCCTCTTGGTGCAACTGTAAAAGCGATTCCGGCTGCACATATGCATTATGGAATTACTCCTTTTATTCTGCACCTTCATAACAATGCGGCTTATCTTTACTCACATTCTCTTATTGCTAAAGAAGAATAAAGGACATTTGGGACTGCAGCACAAATTGTCAAACTCATTTCCAATGGGGTGGCAATCTTTATGAGACCTTGCAATTTCACATTCATTTTTTATAGATCAGCAATTTCCTTTCATTTTTCTCATTACTGCACTTAGCTAGCGCCGGTGACTTCAATATGCAATACTAGCATTTATATTCTCCAAGTGTCTGTCATCTGCATTGAATGATCTTTCTGCAGAAAGAACCTCATGAGCAGAATATTCAGCTGATCATGATCTGACTCAGGATGCTACTTCAATGCAGCTCTATCATTATAGAAAACCAGGAATGATTGTCATTTATGGTGTAGCAACTATCGTCATCTATTAGAAACAGCTGGCAGATGTATCCGTGGTTTTGATGGGCTCCTTGCTATTGAGCAGATGTGCAGCAGAACAGGACAGCTGTCATAATTAGACATGTCAAAGGCATTTCAACGCATTTACTCGCATCTGAATCCACGACGGTGCAACCAAATTCTGCAAGCAACAAATTATGTTTATCCCAATTCTCAAGAGAAATGGATCTGATAAAATAGATTTAGAACATTAACACTCATTTTTCTTCAACTAAAAGTTTTCCTTTTCCATTTATCCTCTTAAGAGCCAGAGATTATAGCAGTAAATAAACATGTGCCATAGATTTGCTTTGCATAACTTTGCATGCAAAAGATCCCACATTCAATCCCTAGAATTTCCAGGTCTACTGAAAAAGACCTCTGGACACTATCCATCCACATGGGTGATATTGAGCTAAGATCACAATCCTAACCATGTCTACTCAAAAATAAGCCCATTGTGTTCAATGGCTCTTACTCCTAGGAAAGAGTCTTTAGGATTGCAACATAACTAGAGGTGCAATCTTAACAAATTTAGGCTGATCTAACTTACCTAGCATATCTTCCCATGGTGGTGTGGGGAGGTCGGTGTATGCCTTTGCCAAACCCTCCCAGGTGCGGGGCTAGGGTTGCCATATGTCCCAAAAAACAGGGACAATCCCAGTTTTTTGAGATTGTGTTCACATACAGGTGAATGGGACAGAAGATCCTGTCCTGATTTTGTAGAAGAGAATTATGGCAACCCTAAATGGGGCAGAAGTACTTTTTGGCACTTTTGTGATACCCCAAGTAAGTATAGGACTTATGCCAGGGCTTATATCGGCCTACGTGGAGGTTCTGGTTGCAGCCTAAGTATCTGAGTTAGTATAAGGCAGTTTATTAATGTTATCAATCAATTTGGTTACTTTTCCATCTCTGATACATCCTTTTTGAGATAGGAAGACTAGATCTGTACACAGAACTCCAAATAAAACTGTACCATAGATTTGCATTAAGCTTCTGTACTACTGGTAATTTCAAAATCAAAGGAAATTTGCTTTTAATGCGGCTTCTGCCTTTCAACAGTGGAGTTCCTGTGGATACCTAAGAAAAATTCTCTGCCTTTCTTTGCACCTGATATAACCGCTGGAGAAAGAAAAAAACCTCCAAAAGTTTTTTTCTTATACTGTGTATTATCAGTCTACTGTTATTCCAATTCATCTACTATCATGATTATAGAATCTATAACATAGAGGAGGCAGTCATAACAGTTATGGTCCACCTTCTCTCTATCTTATGGAGAAGAAACACTTTGGTGTTTATCTTTGACATCCAGGGCAACTGGGGAATCAGAGCCCTTTTTACCCAATGACTTTGCCAGCATCCCGAAAAACAGATCTTAAAGACAAAGTACCCTGTAAAAAGCTCAAAGCTAAGGTGCAGTTTAATTCTTTGTTTTCTATAGCTCTGTGCATTGACATTTCCTGTGATTGCAACTGTTCATGATGAGTTTTTTTTTTAAAAAAAAACCTACTCAGAGGAGTCTACTTTGATTATCTCAGACAATTGAAAATCTTCCCGTTGAGATTCTGTGAGTGAAACCTGCATTTGTACGTCCAGCTCTGGTGATGTTGGGAGGAACTATGGCAGAAAGGAATAGAAACTTATGAATGTTGTGCATATTGTTGTGGACATAGACACACTCACTTTTTTCTGTAAAAGTTCTTAGAAACAACAATGTAAGAAATCCTTGTTTTTCATGAATACAGACACACTGCAACTAATCACTCCTTACCGCAAATATCAAGGATGGGTCAGTTTTCAGAGCTCGATGAAGGTCAGTGATGTTGAATTTTGTGACCAGATTTCCCAACACTTCTTCTGTAATTCAAAGCAGACAAAAAAGCCTCAAATTTTGATCATTGTCAGGGGAGGAAACTTACCCCTGTAATATTTTTCAGGTCTAAATTCCATTTGTGAGCTTTTATTGTAAAAACAGTATAATAGACTATGGTAGGTCAGATGATAATGATAATATCATTCAGATAGCAGAATGATTTTATCAAGTTGCGGAATGATGGGCTCGTTGTAGAACAACCACCACCAGAACCATTGCTCCCATCTGGCTGCTTTAATAATATGTTGGCCAATCCAGTCATATATTCTGTGTCAGATCTGTTCTATCTGAATCAATAGAATTATAGATACTATCTGAAACTAAGGGCAAAATCCAGAGTAACTACAGGGAGTCCTTGCTCCAGTGTAAGAACAACTTACTCAGGATTCCAATATGAATTTCCCATAGGTTTTCACTAGGTGGTGCAGTAACTATGGGTGCACGTAAAGTCTCTTACGTGCTCCGGTAGTTAATCTGGATTTGGGGGTAAAACTTAAAGATGAGCTTCAATCTGGAGAAGGCAGAAAGGTAGTGAAAGAAGTTAAGGCAAGAAGTTATTCAGAAGTGTGAAAGGAGGTAGATGAACTGAGGGTGCAATCCTAACCAATTTAGGCCAGCACAACTAATCCGTCTACCTATTCCCACGGTGGGGTGAGGAGGCTGGCACATGTCTGTGCATTGGCCTCACCACCCCAAGAGTGAGGCAGAAGTGCCTTATGATACTTTAGTGCCATTCCCAGGCCAGGAAGGAACTTGTGCTGGCATAACTGGGGGGTTAGAATTTCTGCCTCAGTTGTCTGAAAGGAAGCTGGAGGAATGCAGAAGGAGGACTGGCGGGACTAGAGTGCAGAGGCAAACTACTGGGGGTCCAGGATACTAGACTAGGTAGACATTTGGTTTGATCCATGTGGCTGTTTTAATGTTTCAGGAAGATTGTGATACCACTGCAGTGCTGCCAAGCTCATTGTGAAATATTCTTGTATTTTTAACCAAGGAAACTGCTTTCGTCATTCTGACAACAGATCTCGCTTCAGAAGTTGGAGTTGAATAAGCAATGAAGGAGGAAATAAGTAGAAAGTCCAACTCATGGATATTCACAGTGTGAAATATGGATATGAGGATTGGCATGGGAGCAGTCTTGCTGTGAGAATAAGATAATACAAGAATAGGAGTTATATTTTCTTCAGAGAAAGAGGAGACTAAGTTCAATTTGCCCATTTTGGTGCAGAAATTGATACGATTTGCTTGCTATCCTGATTACCATTCATGGTTGCCTGAACATTCATTTCTATGGACCCTGCATACTATAGCTTCCCAGTGGATCATTTTCATCTCTCATCTCCTTCTGGATGAACAATAAGGTTGTTCTTACACTGTGTTTCAGCACATTACTCTTACCTAAAATATATCAGATAAAATATATCAGAACAGACAGCTGGTGCTATACCATTCCCACACCCTTTGGATAAGAGATGCACAGTAAATACATTAGAGACTGGCATGAACTGTGTGTCTCCTTGAGATAAACCTAATAATAAGAATGGTAAAAACAATCTGAGGTTTTCTTGCCTGATGTAATATCTTTATATGGGTTACCTAACTCTCATCAATGGGTTTGGCTTTTGTAATGTGTTTATCATTTTAAGGGGAAGGGAGACACTCCTTATAGCCTCCCAAAAGAGAGTTCCAGAGTAGGGTTGCCATATGTCCGGAAAAACCTGGACAATCCCGATTTTGCGGGATTGTGTTCACATACTGACAAATGGGATTGAGGGTCCTGTTCCGATTTTGTGGAAGAGAGTTATTCCAGAGGATGCCAATAGTCTCTTCTATGCATAGTGTGTGATGTGATTTAATACTACCCAGAATATACACTGCAAAGAAAACTGACATGTTCTTAGGATGGTCATTGAGATCCCACAGTTCAAAATCAGTTGAGGGGCAATGAGGTGAGATTGTACAAAGCCAAGCACTGCATGCGATGTCCCTTTTCAGAATAAAACTTCCCTCTCCAAAAAAGGAACAGAAATAAAATAAATCAAAAGCTAGTTACAAACGCTGAAGCCAATAGTGCCTTATCAGATGGGGAGAGTTAACTTGGCAAGTGATTATTAATACTTGACAGGCTTTTTTAGAAGTTAGGCTTTCCCTTTATCTTTAGAATTGGGGAGAAGAAACTATTCTGCATACACTGCTGAGAATCCCAATTTACAAATCAATCCATCATAATAAAGGTGTCCCTTGTTATCCATCAGGGCTCTGTTCCAGAACCACCCATGGATTAAAAAAAATCTGTGGATAAAAACCAATGGAAAAATATATTTAAAGACTCTCTTCCAGGTTTCTTGCTCTTCCATTGCAGCTAATGGAATAAAGTAGTGCCTCCATATCTGCAAGAGTTTGATTCAGGGACTGAAGAATGGAATGATTGCTTGCAACAGTAGAAAAACAGTTTTTTAATCTGTGATTTGCAGTAGCCATTCGTGTTGATGCAATAAAAATCCATCTATTAAAAAACCAGTGTATGGATTGGAATTGGAGTTTTGTGAATATCCTCAGATACTAGTCTGAATTCAAAACTGTTCTGCAGAACCACTTGTCCGTTGCTCAAATACCCACAATTAGCATTAAGTGTATCCATTTGGAAAGAGGTTGTGTCTGATACAATTTTATAATAACCACACTATCAGCCTCTAAGTGGTATGAGGGACCCAGCTATGACTTGTGGGAGACTGAATCCTTGCCAACTACAGAAAGTGTTATATTTGAGTTGTTTATGTGAGATTAATAAAAGGGTTTTCTTTTAAAGGGTTCAAGAGATGAACTGGGCAAGAATTTAAAATATTTTTTAAACCACTGAAAACTGCTAGGCTAGAGAATGGTCTGATCAGATTTCCTCCTGTAAAGACATTTTACTGCCTCTGTCAACAGGGATTTATTTATCCTTTGACACATTAGAGGAATAGATATCTGCATTTTTTTTTTCAAAGTCCAGTTGATTCAAATTAAAATCTTGATGTCGATGTACTAACTTGAATATAAATTTGACTGCTATTTTTTGCAGTTAATGTGACAGTCTTTGACTTAGTTCCCCAACACATAACCACATCACTTATGCCTTAATGGAGTTGGGGCTCCTAAAATTCAAGTGGAACCATTCTAAATTGCTCACCATCATTGTTTGGTTCAGATAACATCTTAGCAGCTGTGGTAAAAACTTCAACTTGCCCCACTACAAATAGTAAGTCCAACTAGTGTGACAGAGTTGTATAATTGATTCACAACTGCAAAGAAAATAACCCTACAATCCAGAGCAGCTGCGGCAGTAGATGCATCAATGCAAGTTACATTTACGTCGACACAGTTACGGTGCCATCTAGTGGAAACCTATGGGAAATTCATAGAGCAATCCACAGTAAATTTTATGTGCGTCGACGCAACAACTGCCGTATTTACTCTGAACTGAGTGAGCCCTATGACATTTAATATACGCAATTCTTGGTGTGACTGGATTAGGATCAATTTGACAAAAGTATCAAAAACATATAGTTGATCTATATATTTTTTTTCCAAAAGTGTGTTTTCCAACCAAAACAGTGTTTTCCAGCTTGCAAATCCTACCAAGAAATTTAACAGAATAGAAGATAAAACAGTGCATATTCTAAATGGAGTTTCCTTTGTATCTTCTTAGCCCTGAAATGTGAGAGGCAGTCCCAAGAGAGTGTTTGGATTTCTCATGAATTTCTTCCCTCATCCTGGATCACAACCACAGCTCTTGAACCAAAGACAACAGTAAGCATCTACCTCCGAGGTTGTTGATCTGCAATTTGTTGTAGTGACAGATCCAATATTGTGCTAAGGAAATAGGCTCCATGGCTGGTAATGCGCTATTACAGATACTGGTGGGGAACTGGCTGAGCCCATTTTATGGGAAGACACAGAGCTTATTACACATGTTTAGACAGAAAAACATACCTCATGAGCTGGCTAGTAATCCAGGAGAACTTTTAGGATATTGTGATTGATTTCTAACGTATATCCCTTCCCCAAATTAGAAAGGAAGATCAGTCATAGTGTTAAATCTAAATCATTCAGGAAATGTTTCCTGTAATTTCATGTAATTGCTTTGTATCTTACAAAATCTATTTCTCTTTATTCCTGTTCCAAGGTGCCTTTAACTTTAAGTCTCAGTTCTCAATCCTCCAGGCCAATGTAAGTATAGCTATGGTACATCCATGGGGAATGGTTCAACTTCCAATTTCTAAACTTTGCCCATCTTTTAATCCAAAGTACTATTTGTTCATTGGATGGACAAACCAATCATAAGCTTTCCTCTGTACCTCTGGCATGAAAGTGCCTTACGGCACATTTTGCAACAGGTTCATTTTGACAGAATCACCAGCACTGGCCCAATAGGATCAACCAGCTCAGGAGCTGTGTTACATTTTTCATATTCTTGATCTCAACTTTGAATTTATATTCTTATGTTTCTCCTGAACATGTGAAGTTGCCTTCTGTTGAATTGGGTTATTGGTCCAACTATACCTGTATTGTTTAGTCAGCTATGGTTGCAATCCTAAAGACACTTTCCTGGGAGTAAGGTCCATCAAACACAATGGGGCTTACTTTTGAGTAGACATGGTTAGGATTGTGCTCTGTGTCTAGCTGCACTTTTGATGTTTCCCTGGGCTTGATCATGGCCCCTATCACTGAGCCACAGCTCCTCCTTATCCAAGAGTTCCCTGATCTAGCTAAGGACCTAGAAATTTAGAAATATACTTGAACATTGTTTGTTATCCATTAAGCAGAGTTTGTTGCAAAAGGTCTATTAATCCCAAGTCTGAAGCTGGTTCTCCTAGCAGTCTTTTATTTTAAAAGGCAGTCTTTTATTTTTTTCCCAGTGGTACAGCAGAACTCAATGAATTGCCCATTACTGGAAAACAATACCCTGACACTGCTGTTGTACATGATTAATGAACCCTGTGTGTCTGCTTAAACAGGCAAAAGGCAAAGTCATTTACTCTAAAGAATAATTTAGAAACAGCTCTGACCCATGAAATTATACTTTTAACTAACAGTCTACCCTAACTATTTTGCCACAATATTTGTTTGCCATTTAATTTTCATTTAATTGAGTTTAATGTTTGTCTGATCCTGTTCTTTTTTCTGAGAGAGACTAAGGAATAGAAAATGCCTTTATTACTTTATTACTTATTGAGGTTGCTTCCTGATGACAGTTTATATAAATGGCATACCCTATGATATAGTAGCTAGGACATTGCTATGCAGGATACCCAGAACTGTCCATCTTTAAGGTTTAGTGGGTTGTGTTAGACAAGCTATCTATCTCATGGAATAAAATGCTGCAATGAGGTTTATTGGAGCAAGGCTGAGGTATGTAGCAACTAAAATGACAGAAAGGACATCACAATAATAATTTCTTAAGAAACAATCTAAAATACACACATAGAGGCAAAATTTCCATACTGGCAATCTGAAGAATGGCTAGAAAAGTGTTAAATCTCTATTATTTCATACATTCTGTAAGCCGCTTTGGGAATTCGCCTCCCCCCCACCCCAGACATACACAGCACAATCCAAACAAGCATTGGAACAGGCTGATTGACTTGCCTACAATGCATCCAGTACTTGGTTTGGGTACCTGTCACACACACAAGGGAATCTTTTTCCCATGCCATGTCTAGTGCTACAACAGCCCCAATGGGTCTACCCCACACCTGTGAGATTGGTCAGTCTGAGAGTAAGTGACTGGTTCAAGGTCACACATGAAGCCTCCTGATAAGTCTTCCAGGTCTCAGTCCAAACAGTAGAATAGGTAATGATCATGTAGCCCTATGCAAAGCTCAAAATGTTGCCCCAGAAGTGATGTCACAACCAGAAGTGATGTCATCCCCAGGTATTTTTAAAATGAAAATTGGGTAAAAACCTGCCTCCTCCTCCTCAGCAGTTCACCACCCATTTGCACTGCTAGTGGCATAGCTAAAGCACCTGTTTGTTAACTAGAGTTGAAGAAGGTTTTGTCATTGTACCCCTACAACAACAAATCCAATTTAATTAAGTAAAAAAATTAAAATTGGTCCCTTTTTGGTTAGGGAATCTGTACTGGGGCAAAAAGGAATGGATATTTTTTCCCTGCTAAATAGAAGAAAAGCACCACATTGTAGTGCCTGTATACCCAGTTAGCATAAGAACATTTGAGTAACTGTATTAGGATATATGTGTATGGAAATGAGAACTGATTCATACAATATCAGAATTATATCTCATTAACTCACAGAGCAATCAGAATCATGGGAATGTTGAGTTAAGAAATTCCCCTGTTTTCATAGGCTTTTTGTGTTTTCATTTTCTGCTTATTGGCCATAACTTTTGATAGAATATAGATATTCCAAGGCGTTTTGTTTCATTGTGTGGGAGGTCCAGCTGGGCCGGAGCCAGCTCCCCCTTTCCCCAGAGGTCTCTCCACTGGAGCTGCTACGCTGCAGCCCAGATCCACCCCAGGAGGCAAGCAATAGGGTGGCTATGATGGAGGGAGGGGGTTCCATTACCCTGATCCTCCCCTCCCTAGGAGACTTCAGACAGCAGGTCGCCCTTTTGGTCTGTACATGCTCCTCCTCATTACCTCCTACCCCTCATTCCTCCTCTCAATTCCCCCCTCCAGGGGACTTCCCAAGCCCCTTGAACCACCTTGGGGGTTGCCTGTCCCCGGTTCCTGCCTGACCCATCTCCGGGCAGGTCCCTCCAGGCAGCAGAGGTCTCAGAGGGGAACTCTGTGGGTGCCTCTACCCACCCAGCCTTGGCATGCATGCTGTGAAACTACACAGGTGTGGATGTTGGAGCTGGCAGGGAGCTTGACTGCCACCCACCCAGCTGCTCGCCCTCCCAGAGGGGGACTGATCTCCCCACCCTTGCCTCGTGTGGGGCCTGCAGCAGCCAGGCCAGGTTGCTCAGCTCCACCCTATTCCCAGCAGCAGCCCCAGCTCGCCTCTTTCTCTGCCTCTGGGGCTCACCTAGGCTTCCCCCAACCAGCCAGACGTGGCATTGGGGATGAGTCAGGGGAGGCATCCCCGACACATTGCATACTGAATTAAATTACCTTTCCAACAATATATAAAAAGATTGTATTATCCTTCATACATACCCCATTTTTCACAATTTTAGCCCCTAGTGTTAGGCTCAGCTTGTAGCCCTCCCCCCAAGCTTGTTACCCTGTGCAACTGCACCCCCTTCAACCCACCTGGCTATGCCACAGAGTATAACTACCTAACCACTACACCACCCTGGCTCTCATTGCATACAGTCATCCCATAGCAAGAATCTTAAAGCAGTAAATTAATTCATCATTTTCAGATATTTGCTGCCCAGCAGGAAATGTCTGCTTTTGACTTGAATCTCAGTAAGGCATTCTCTCTCTTCACACACACCCCCCAAAAAATCTGTTACACATGTTGTGGCAAGCAGAATACTTCAAAATTAGACACGATATGCTATGCAAAAAGTCTATTAAAGATTGCTCAAACTTTATAAATATTTGAGCAACCAATAACCTGCCACAAGACATTTTAGATCAGTGATTCCCAATTTTTATTTGACCATACTCTAAAATCCTGATGCCCTTCTCGCAAAATATACACGTATTTTATCTAATCTAATTAACCATCAAATCTAATTCACTGTTAATAACTCATTCTCAGTATAACCCTCTATTAGGCATGTGCCCCATTAGGGGAACCAGGGTTTTAGACAGACTTTCCAGCTCAAAGCAGAAAAATGATGTCTTATTAAAAATAATTCAAGGAAATTTGAGGTGTGATCTGAAGAATTCTTTATAGCACAAATCCTATGCAAGTCTATTCAGAAGTAAGTTCAATTTATTTTGGTGGGACTTACTCTCAGGTAAATGTGCATTGGATTAGGCATGTACAATTATTCCTAAGTATGCATAGGTTTCTTCAGGTTCTGATGTGAAAGGCTGTGGGTGGCGCAAGTGATTAAAACACTGTGCCTGTTAACCAGCAGGCCAGAGTTCGAGACTTGGGTTGGCCCCACAAGACAGGGTAAGCTCCTGTCAGCCCAGCTCTGCAATACCAGCTGGATCCAATCATATTGGCTCTGCCTTTCCATTGGACTATTTCAGTGGCGTGGAGAGGGGGATTTGCTGCTTGGGTAACAGCCTATCCTCCATAGCAATCTAACCCAGGCTTTCGCATGCAGTGTATGCAGTGCTGAGCACGATACCATAGTCTTTCAAGACTGACGGAGGCCTGCGATGTGTTGAGAAGAAGAACGAAAAAAGAAGAAAAACTGGAAGTGAATGGTCATTAAAACGTTAGGATACAATCAGCACAATTAACTGCATACATGAAAGTCAGAATGAGAATCTGAGGATATATTCATTAGGTGGAGACCAGTGAAGAATTATTTATCCCATATGACTTGCACTTCATGCAGAATGGAAAGTATGAGCATTTTAATTTATGTTAATCGAACATTGTAATGATGCATTGGCAGATGGTTGGAGGGATTGCATGAATTGTTGTTTATTATGAATTAGAGTAATGATTATTAAGAACATCATAAAGCCAGGTGTGAACATTTAAACCATATAATAGACTTGTTACAGCCATAGTTACTAAGGGTGTCACTTGCAGAAGTACAATATATCAATATTCATCAGTAAAAAAAACCACCCCCTTTCCAGTATCTCAACAGTGCTTTTGCCACCTCTCTCATCAATGGTTCTTCTTAATTCCCCCGCCTCTCATCAGCCTGTCCTATTGTCTGTCCCAGAGGCAGTTAGATATGACTGTTGAAATGGGAATGAAATGTTGACAGTTTCTTCTCCTCAGCTTTCTCTGCCCCTATAAGCACATGGAAATAGAATCCTCAGAAGGTTGCTCTCCTTAGCCTGCTTGATTGACATGAAATGTTGGCCAGAAGATGCAGACACCCAAACACACAGGTTAAGGATTTTATGTAGAAAGATTGACATCAGTACACTGAGATACCAGTTTTAGGTGGCTGTAATGTTTTAGTGCCTTACTCTGGGCTGTCAAACATACCATTGTGATTAATGCAGTTTCTCAATTAGTGGTACCACCGGTGATACTTGAAGTGGCATCTGTTGATATGTAGTGAGTGACCCCTGGCCACCTGCAGCACAGCCATAAGATCATGACACAACAGATAGCAGTATGAACTTTGGCTTCATCGGGCAGAGTTTCAAGGCATGATTTTTGCACTTGAAAAAACCCTCCTGTCCACACTGAGCCTTTTAACTTGTGTTTGTCATGTTACATTTGCCTCCCAACCCAGAAGTAACTGGTGATGACATAATCACCGGTTACTTCCAGTGGTATTTTAAGTTGACAGGTCAAGGAAAATGGTACAACAGAAGTTAAACACTGAGAAATGCTTAAAATGCTTCTCCTAAACACTGAGAAGTTGAACACTGAGAAAGTCTGTTTTAACTGTTTAAAACAGTTTAAATTTTAATCGTAACATAAATGCATGTTAGTGAAAGTGTTAATAGAGACATATTTTGGTATCTACAGGATTTCCTATATATACAACAAATCCACTAGGGTTCTGTTCATGTGGATAAAAAATAATCAGTGGACAAAAAAAATCAGTGGAAAAAATATATTCTAAAGCCCACTTCCACGTTACTTGCTCTTCCGTTGCTCCTAATGGAATAAGATTGTGCCTCAGTAGCTAAAGGAGTTTGATGCTGCTACTCCTTGCTGATATAAAACAAGTGTTAAGTAAGAGCAGTTTATAAAAAGTGCCTTCCTTTATAATTGTTTAAATACATACTGTTGTAGAGTGGAAGTTAGAAATGCACTGGACCTCTGCATTTGTCTGGTTCAGCTGAAGAATTGAATGATTGCTTGCATGACTGCCTCTATGGAGCAGTAGAAAAGCAGTTTAAAAAAACTCGTGATTTGCAGTGGCCGTTTGTGCCGAGTCAAATCCGTGTATTAAAAAAATCCATGTAGATCAAGAATGGATCGTCATTAAGCTTCACTATTATGGCTGGATCTGGTTTCCATCTCCTTTTTTGTACTTTTGTTCCCCCAATAGCTTTCCATTATGCCACTAAGTGCCAATCAATGTGTTTCAATCAGCCACTTCTTTGTGGATTTAAGGTGCAATCCTAAGGTGCAATCCTAAAGGATTTTCAGTGCAATCCTTATCTATTTAGGCCAGCACAACTCGTCAGTTTTCCCATTTCCCATGCCTAACCACCTCACTGTAGGGATGGCACTTTAGCAACACCCCCAGGCCAACATGGGTCTTGTGCTGGCTTAATCAGGGGTTAGGATTGCACTGTTAGTCATTTACTCATGTGACAAACTCAACTGGTGTCTTTTTTAAAGAAGGAATTTCCTGAGTATGCAGAGTCACAATGGCCAGGAAGTAGACTCTATTCTGGCAAGTGTGGCAGTCTTGATGGGTACCCTCCTAGCAGAGTAGGCAGGGCAGGCTGCATGGCTGGTTGCCTGCTAAAATGAAAAAGGATCCCAGGAGAAGTTGGACCTGCTTTTCTTCTGGGACACTTCCCATGCTACAGCTTGCAAATTACCAGACAGCTGGAAATTGGATGGATGGCACTCTGTGCCTTTTTTCCCTGAAAGGCAAATGCACACGTGCATGCACAATACAAGCACACTCTGGTTTGCTGAAATTGGCAATGCTGAACATGTCTCCCCCTCTCCTTGTTCCTCGGTTCAAAATACACAACAGCCGAACTTTCTTTGCTCAGTAAAATACTTTTATTTTTTCTCTGTGCAACAGAACGGATTTCATGTGTCAGAAGGCCTGAAGCACCAACAAAATTGACTGTGTTCCTTTGTTAACAGTGCCAGGCACAACTTTATTGACATGACAAAGGGATGAGTGAGAGCAAATGCTTTCAAAACTCCAGAAAAAGGTCAAGAATGCTCAGTAATTCAGCCTTACCTTTTCTCTTGCTGATGGGAAAAAGGAGGGAGAGAGATAATTTTTTAGCAGAGGAACCATTGGAGGCAACCTTTGAGGCGACAACTTACGGTACCTTTATCTGCTTTTTCTCTAATTGTGTATTTATTATCCTATTGTCTATTTGTTTTTATGCCAATAAAAGGTATGATTTGATTTAATTGACCATTGGCGGGGAAGCCCTTCCTGTCTGTGTCCATGTTTAGTCACAGACTGCTGTGCCGGCAGCTATATTTGGTTGAAAACTAAAAAGCAGACGCAAATTATGTTATGTATTGAGTACATATAGTTGTGTTAAGCCCTGCAAAGTGAAACTAACCTTTAAATGACCCGAACTCTTTTGGATGGTAACTGCATTGGATGGAACTTCAACTATTTTGGATGGAAAATTAAAAAATATTTGTATTTGGGCGGGCATTTTCAAGAGTTATGATTAGTTAAGGCCCTGTGGGCCTAGAGCAGTGATTTTCAAGCTTTACACCTCACGGCACACTTACCAAGGCACTGAAATTGTCAAGGCACATCAGACTGTTCAAATCCCACAATTTTCCTATTAATGAATGTCAATCCCCAAATTCCCACGGCACACCTGAGGACCACCCTGGTTGAAAATTCAGATTTCAGCTTGCACCCTCCAGTCTGCTCTAGTTGCATCCGGAGGGTGTTCTAGATCTGAAGAGGACACAAACATGGCCTCCCCAACCTCAGAATACTTTCTAGAAAGCCTCCCCACACATGGCCTCCTCTGGCCACCCTCAAATGGCCTTCTAAAGCAGGGACCTCCAACGTTTTCAGCAGGAGAGCCATACCATCTCAATGACACTGTGTCAGGAGCCAGAAAACAAATTTACTTTCAAATTTGAATAGATTTTCATCAATTTACATATCAGAATGTATTGGAGTAGATTACAAGGCTTGCCCAAGGGCTGGTTAGAGGAGTCTTTCCAGGGGCCACATTGAGGCTCACCAAGTGCTGCATGTGGCCCCTGGGCCGGGATTTGGAAACTCCTGTCCTAAAGGCATAAAAATGCCTTCCATCTTCCTCTCCTGAATTTCCCCTAAAGCCTTTCCACCACCTGTGTCAATTTGTAGCAAATAACTGTGACATTTACAAACTCAGTGCTGGTGGTAGAATCTGTCTAGCATTGACCAGTGTTGTACAAATGTAAAATAAAAATAAATAAAAATGGTTTTCATAAAAAATGTTTATTTTTCCTATATATGGAAACTTTTTCCTCTGTATGGAAACTTATGGGACACCCTGTATATAGTAATATAGTGCTGCACAGGCCCAGTGCAGCTCACCCACTGAATACAATGAGGCTTACTTTTGAGTAGACATATTTAGGATTGTGCTCTCACAGTCCATTTCTAGGCTTATCTCCCACTGAGTTGGACTCACTCATAAGAAAGTCTGCAAAAGATTGCTGCTCAATTGCCTCTTATTTTTGTGTGGATCTGCCTGTCCTCATTCTTACTCTTGCAGCTTTCCTGTTTATGGCTACCACATTAAGAGCAATCAATGCATCTTAATTCTCCCACTTGAAATCAATGCGAAAGTTGACTGCAACAAACATTTATAGAGCTGTGCACTCTTTAGCTCTTTAAAGGCACCTGTGCTCAGGGCATAATTATCCTTCCCCACATGATTTTCATGCCTGTTTGGTTGATCAAGAGGAGGCCTGCATCTGTAAAGGGGGTTGTGCAACTTCATGCACTTCCCTCTTATCTTTGAACCTGGGATGAATGATCACAGCATTCATTATCATCAGCATTGCTCCTGTGGTAAAGAAGTTGAAGGGCATGCAGAGATGAGCAATTTTCACACAGGTGGAGCAGGTGGGTGGTGGGGCCTGCAAAAGAGAACTTCAAACACAAATGCTGGAGGCAGTGGAGAAACGGTGATGGGATGCTGAGACCGGAGGAAAGCTCAAAGTTGTACAATTCTCAGCCAACTGGCAGAGAGAATAATAAAATCAGCGCTTGGGGGACTATTTTCTGAAATGTCTCTTCTTCTGACTCAGTACTAGACTCAATATGTTTCTATGGATTTGTATTTTCCTCCTATGAAAGTTCGATCCATACATACTGTATTTACTTGAATCTAACGCTCCCCCTTTTCAGCCAAATTTAAGATACAATCCAGAAGTGCACTTGGACTACCCTCTCTATCACTGGGCTGACCCAACTGCAAGATGGGCCACCCTAGTAATTCTGGAAAAGGCTTGGGGCAGCCTAAGGCAGCATACGCTGCCCCAAGACAGGTGGTGCTGGGCTGCCCTAGCTGGGCCAGCCTGGGCAGTTCAGGAGAGGCATGTTGAGGGCATATTTAGCATTGCCTAGGACAGAGCATAACTCTGTATCCAGAGCCTGTTTCCAAGGCAGAAATGCCCTCTTCCAGCTCCTCAGAGTTATACCACCTCAGGAGCAGGTATAGTAATGAGTAGATCCATATGGGGCCATGATAAGGCAGAGTAAGAATGGCAGTGTTGACCAAAAATTTGAGTTCTTGGCCAGTCTAGCTGCAGCTCCTGCCTCTCAACCTCAGGGTATGGCACAACTATGGCAGCCCACTAACCTGGGGATACAGCAGGCCACTCCAACAAGCCCCTTGTATTCACTGTAGACTGTACTGGCATCTCATCAGTGACTCCTTATAAGGCAGGCACCACAGCTGTTCCTTGTTCAGTGTGATCTGAGGAGGGTCTCCTCTAGAGCAAGCCCTCCCCAGGTGTCACTGACTTCGTGACAACTGAACATGCTCTGGAGCAGTTAGGGTAGCCCAGGGCTTCCTAACTCTCTGGATGCTGCATAACTTTCTGCTATGGATTCAGAATAGTTGGGGCAGCCCAGCTAGGGCACTTCTCACTGCCCTAACTCTGGATTGTGTCCCTAGTCTCCAAAATCAGGGTGCACATTAGATTCAAGTAAATACAGTATTTTGATTATAAGTATAGGTCAGTATTTAGATTACCAGTTTACTATCTTCTTCTTTATACAGTGGTGCCTCACATAAGGAGCTTAATTTGTTCTGGAGGCATGCTCTTTAAGTGAAACACTCTTTAAGTGAAGCAGATTTTTCCATAGGAAATAATGGAAACTCAGACGATTGATTCCATAACCCCCAAAATATTCATATAAAAATATTAACTGGATGTAAAAATGATGACAAAACACTGGAATTGAATTCAAAACAAGCATTCAGTGTGCATGATCTATGAATTCTACTTAGGCTGCAATCCTAATGACATTTTCCTGGGAGTAAGCCCCATTAAACACAATGGGGCTTACTTCTGAGCAGACATAGGAGACTGCAATCAAAGACACTTTCCTGGGAGGCTTACCTGGGCTGCTGCTGAAGGTTCATGGTGGTCGATGAGGGCACTTGGGGGAAGTTAGGGGCAGCTGCCTCTGGCACCTCCAGGCAACTGCTCCCAAGTTGGGGTAGTTAGAGGCAGCAGCACTGGCTGGCAGCCCTTTTAAAGAGCCTCCATGTGGAACATCAGGGCTGCATAGCACATGTGCCCATAGCACGCTTGCTTGTTAAGTGAAGGAGAACTTGTTGTGTGAAGCAAGATTTCTTGGAAATTTTGCTTGTTATGTGAAATGCTTGTTAAGCGATGCGCTTGTTAAGCGAGGTACCACTGTATATAAAAGAGAAAAGTCACTGACTGACTCACTCACTGACACACTCATCAACACCCTGCCAAAAACGGTGGGCCTAGAAGCATGAAATTTGGGGTGAATGTTCCTTCCATGTCGGAGGGGTGCACTAAGAACCAGTTTTCGGAAATTCCAACTAGAAGGGGGTGAAATGGGGCACAATGTGTTTTCCTCCCCATACTTTGCATTGAATAATCGGTGACAGAGGGATGCTCTGCCCCAACCCCTGGACCTAGAAGAATGAAATTCTTCCTTCTGCCACATGAACTCCCACCAAGAACTGATGAGAAGAAATTTAACCCTTAAGGGGCTGAAAAGGGGTGCAATGTGCTTTTGTCTTATACTTTACATGGAAGTCTGACCAACATCCAGCCAATTTGGTGCTCGGTGCCTGTTACACTGGGGGGAGATGTTATGCAGAGGAAGGGGTTGCACTGGGGAGGTTGCTGCGCATGAGGTGCCATTGTGCATTGGGTGCTGTTGCGCATGGGGTGTTGCGCATGGGGGTGTTGTGCATGGGGGTTTGATGCATATGGGGAGATGATATACACGGGAAGGTAATGCACATGGTGAGGTGATGCGCATGGGAGGATGATGCGCGTGGGGGGGTTGATGTGCATTGGGGGGACAATGCTCATGGGGTGTATGAACATGGGGATGTTGTGCATGGGGTGGATGTGCATGGGCGGTTGATGCGCAGTGGGGGGATGTTGTATGGGGAATTTTACTAACTCAACGCTGGCACGCTTTCGCTAGTATTGTAATTAAAATGTCACTTAAACCCATTGTTGTATGAAGTAGTGTAATCAGGTAAAAATCATAACATAAACCTGTTGTATCATCATCATCATCATCATCATCAAACTCAATGTGTTATGCATTCAAGGATGCAATTCTAGCCATGTCTGCGCAGGAGTAAGTCCCATTCTTTTCTAGGGGACTTACTTTTGGGAAAATGTGTACAGGATTGCTGCCAAAATTAAATTTTGCACCTGCTTTGCAGCTGTTCAATTGTCAGTGAACATTTTTTTAATTCTCAAGCCTTTTAAAACAGGGGCCACATGAGATTAGATAGTGCATTGGATTTGAATAAGTACAGGTATACACACATGGAGACACCCCCAGCATAAGAATCAGTCTGTTGCTGCAATATCAGGGGCAAAGGAAAATTTTTACTTACTCTGGGTAGCACTGCAGCTGTCCCAACAGATCTGTGCCACATCAGGTGATGCTTCTGGGGAACAGGGCTTGGATCCAGTTTCTAGCCCTGGCTTCTGCTCCCTGCCAACCTACTCCCAGGAACACTCTCCATCTAGAAACATAGTACAAATGCAGCCAATGATTAAGAGAAAATGTATATATACAGGAAAAAGGATGGCCTAACTGTAGCAGTGATAAAGATTGATGATGTTACAAGCTGCATATAGAATTATTCAAACCAAACATATAGAAGATAAAATACCAGCTTTGAAGATGTTGAAGAGGATGAAGCATAGTAGTAAGTGTACACACGAGAGAGATGTGCAATATGTATGTGTATTCCTCTGAAGTGTACACATTTTCCCTGAGCAAATTCTCTTTCAGCTTTTTAGTGGATGTACAAACATTTGATGTGGAGGGCACACATCCATTTGTACTTATAATGTCCAAAGTTATTCCAAAGCACTCCATCTAATTGTGCATTCCCATTGTGCTTGTGATCTGTCCACCAGATATGACTTTTCCAGGAACTGCAGGAGTGATTCAACTTTTCCAGGAACTACAGGTGTGATTCAGCTACAGATTCAACTACATGCATGTTGAATCTACAGCTGAAAAAGATTCCAGAGTGCCTTGGTTTAACATCATACCTAAAAGGTATGACAATCCCTTTTCATCAACAAACGCATTCACATTCCACCAGGAAAACTTGTGGAAATCTTGGCTACAGTTATGCTCCATAGTCCTGGCCAATAATTTGAAAGGCATGTGTTATGGGTTACTGCTTTATGTTCCTCTCAGGCATCTCACCAGTGTCTCTACTGAACTGACAGATTTCTCTGTCAGTGATGCTCAGTCAGGCCTGTTACAGTAGGGTTTCCTTGATATTACTTTCAGATGGCAATGGGAATAGAAAACACATTGCATTGTCATTCGGGTCAGCTTCTATGGCTGCAACTTCCGTTAATTGGATTTTAATTATTCTGTCAATTTTCATGTTAGAGAAGAAAACCCATTTTTTTTCTCATTTGTTCTTGGTTGTTGTACTTGTTTCGGCAAGTGCCTAATATGCCAGAAGACATATTTTTGCAAAAGAATAATGACAGGAATGAGAGCCTCCTGTTTCCTTTGTAGTGTTTTTCATAAAGCATGTGGAGGTTTTGCAATCAACACAACCTTAGGAAATGTATGGTAAAGAACGTAAAAATTTCCATTTTAACAAAACACCAGAAAGTCAAAGTCCAGCAGCTGGACCCCCATGATCTCACTGCTATAGATTCTGATTGCAATGCAATCTCTGCAATGCAAACCCAATGCAAACCCATAAGTGGCCAAAAATTTGCACAGATGTGCGTGCGTGCACTTACAGACACACACACACACTCCAGAAAAATGAAATAAATCAGAGAAATTTGCAAACATTTGGTTTGTCTTTCTGACTTTAAGACTCACAGGATTTTCAAGCCATCTGGTTTTCTTTTTTGTAAAATTGCAGAAAACGAGAGCGAAAACAAAAGAAACTAAATGATACTGAAGCAGAAGGTTGAAGGAGTAGATATTATTCATTAAAAAATCCCTCCCATTGAGGAGGTGCTCAAAATATAAGGGTAATTATACAACACTCTATGTCTCCAACCCTCTGCAATGTTGGCTGGAACACTTCTGTCCTATGTGCTATGAGATGCCTTCCTTCACCATTGACTTCTGTCACATTTTATGATTTTTTTTTCAGACCATGGGGCTAGAAATATACTTACTGTAGACTTAAAACAATAAAAGCTAAGATTCCCAGGATGCCAAACAACAAATGCTATGCCTTTCAATGCAAAATCCTATCCACTGCCACATTATAGCACGCAACTGCAGCAACAGAATGCATGCAGCATTTTTTTGGGGGGGGGGGGGGCAGATAGCCTGAAAAAATAAAAGTATTTTGAAATATTTAAGTCAAATAGGTTTAAAAAAAATCTCACCACTATCAGGTCAGGTCTCTTTGCAGTGACACATGCAGGGAGATGATACAACTCCTGGACAAAATTTTTAAAATCTTGGTATTTTGGATAAATAGTTTAGAAAGGATCTTTAAGGGCAGCCTCACATGAAGTGTGTTGCCATAATCCAGTTATGGAGTGACTAAGCTGTGAATCACCATAGTCAGGTCCATCTGATATAGAAAAAGACACAATTGGAGCATCACCCAAAGATGGCAAAAGTACTCCAGGCCACAGCCATAAACAGTCTTCCAGAATGGCATCCAGGTCCAGGAATATTCCCAACTGTGAATATGTTCCTTCAAGGGGAAGACTGGCTGAGACATCATTGTTGAATCACAAGGGGGCACAATCCTAACCAATTTAGACCAGCACAACTCACCTGTCTCCCTGTTCCTGTGATGTTGTGGGGTGGGAAGGCTGTTGCATTTCTGTGCACTGGCTTTACCTCATATATATAACTCATATAAATTCACCCAGCCCCTGGGCATTATTGACACTCCTATGCTAGGACATAGGAAGCTGCTTCATATAGCAGCTTCCTATGTCCTAGCATAGGAGTGTCAATAATGCCCAGGGGCTGGGTGAATATATCTACCTGGATGCATATAAGCTCTTTATCTGGCACAGCAACACCATCAATTGCTGCCAGCTGCTAAGCTATGCTCAGTGTCACAGCTGAAAGAGGCTCCCACATGATACTTAAGCTTGCCTTTATGTCACAAATATGATCAAGATTAACATATTTTTACATGCAGCTATTGAGTTCCTAGGTGAGAAAATGCTTTTATGTCATGACCTGCTTAATGACATCACTTCCAGCCCTCAGCAGACATCACAAATGCTATATGGCCCTCTGTGTGATATGAGTTTGAGATGCCTTGTCCTAGTTAAACCATAGGAAATTAATTAAATATCAATGGTATATACTTATAATATCTGCAGTCAAATGTGTCTTTCCTAAATGGGAGCTTAGGATAAGACAGTGGGGCTGCAATCTTAAACATACATTCCTGTGAGTAAGTCCTATTGAATATAATGGGACTTATGTCTGAGTAGACAGACTTAGGAATGCACCCATCATCATTAAGATATACTGTTAAAGGAATATCAAACAGCATAGGGAGTCTCACGTTTGGTGAAAGCTTGGGACTGATGGAATTGATGAAGCAATTTCTTTGGTGGGTGTATGTGCCATATATGAACGGACCAGTTTTCTACAGCTGACATGGTTCAGATACCTTCCAGGACAACCCAATATGTGTTGCATAGCAGCCAAGACAGAAAGAGCTAATGTAGACATACAAACAACGGAAGGCATCCGAAATAATGAATGAAAATAATTGTCTTAATCAGGAGACTTCTGGAAGAGATTCCAAACAACAACCACTCTCCAATCCCACCTCTTCGAATCAGGAGTATGTTTGTCTGGGCAATTTTTTTTGGAAATAATCTGAAAGATGTGGGGATTGGAGTGAGGAAGAATACAGGCTACAATCCAGAGATCTGCAAGCATGAGGCTGTCGTGTCGAGTGTTGGCAGATGAAGGGATCTTTCCTCATAAACAGCTAGCGTAAGTGCTTTTTGGGATCATAATTTCAGGCAGTTTTCACTTAAAAGTCTTTTAAGGAGGTTTGTATGTAGGTGAAAACATGGCCTAAATGAATAACAAAATTATGTATCCCCATCTCCTGTTTTCTAACATGTATTCCTTGCAAGAGGCTTCTGTGGTGTCACTACAGTTAGGGTTATCCAGTATGGGGGTCCTCCTGCACATGATGGACCTCCTGTATGATGGACCTCCTTCCATGCACTGAGTGGGGCAATTTTCTGCTGTTTTACTTTTAAATAAAATTAAAGTACACAAGCTTTTTTTAAAAAAAAAACAAACAAACTGGTGTCATCATTCTTTGTGCACATTAAATGCTGAGGCAAGAGTAGATGGTGAGCCAAATTCATTCTGTCTGGCCCTGAATGGGATATCTAATGTTTCAACCTGTCTTATGATTACTGGCTAGGTGAAAGCTATATTGATTTAGTACTCAAGCTCGTTTTATTTCCTAGCTGCATTCCGACCAAGCTTAAACCAGACCTGTCATGCTAAGTTTATTTACTAGGTACCAGTGGACATTGTTCTTTGCTTCTGTAGAGATTTGTTCTGAGAAAAAAATAAAGTAGCTCATAAAGTGTTTTAAGATCCAGTTTAGAGTATATCTGTTTCCTTAACATTTGTGATAAACTGTCTGTATTTTGGTCCAATCTTATTGGTGTCATATTTGAACATCCCTTTGAAATATGATCCAAGTATGGGACCTTTCCAATCACAGATAGCTAGAAAATGTGGCATCATACAGGAAAGTAATTTACAGCACAGCTCTAAGCAGGTCTACTCAGAAGTCAGTTTCACTGTGCTCCATATCCCAAAGCTCACTCTTAGGAGAGTGCATATAGGACGGTAGTCTTAATTCTGGTGCAGATGTCCAGAGCAATCCTGATTTCTCTGACTGACTGACCCTAAAATCCAGAGTAACTATGGGAGCACGTAAGAGACATTTACATTGACGTAGTTACTGCACCACCTAGTGAAAACCTATGGGAAATTCATATTGCAACCCAGAGTAAATTGTTCTTACACTGGAGCAAGGACTCTCCTTAGTTACTTTGGATTGCACTCGTTTGTGGAGATTATGAAAAGGACTGCTCCTTTGGGACCAATGGCATGTTATGCTAAATGCACCCAGCCTGTTTTTGAACTTCAAAGAAGGATGATGAAGGTGTCAGGATACATTGACATTTTAAATTCTTATCAGAATTCTAATCAAATTCTAATCCACTAGGGTTCTGTCCTGAACCTCCCATGGATAAAAATCTGGATATAAAAGCAATGGAAAAATAGATTTAAAGACCCACTTCCAGGTTTCTTGCTCCTCCATTGCTCCCAGTGGAATAAGGTTGTGCCTTAATATCTGCAGGGGTTTGATTCTGGAACTCTCTGCTGCTATAAAAAATGTGTTAGTTAAAAGCAGTTTTAAAAAATTAAAAGTGTGCCCCTTTACAGTTTTTTACACTGCTTTTGCTACTGTTGTAGAGATGTAGTCAGAAAATTTAAAATGCAAAGGACCCCCTGGCTTTGCCTGGCTCAGCTGAAAAACGGTGCTTGCATCACTGCCTCTCTACAACAGAATAAACGCATTTTTAAAAAATCACAGTGATTTTCAGTGGCTATTTGTGTTGAGTCAAATCCATGTATTAAAAAAATCAGTGTATAACAAAGTGGAAGCAAGGAGGTGGACAGAAATTGGACACCCCAATAACCTACTGCCTGAGGTATCCACTGAATTGTTTCATGTATGGACCAGTCCTGAACTAGTCATGGAGATGACATCCTAAGCTTTGGAGAGCGGGTCCAATGCTCACAGATGGACCAACTTTGAACCAGTTGACTCTGCTTCTGGGTGCATATAGGATTGCAAATATATTATGCCAATGTCACTTCTTGTATAGCAGCTGCTATCATAGTAGGAACATCTAGAAGAGAAGATCTGCTTTAAAAAGACCAAAGCAAATAAACAAACATGTAATTTCCATGTGTTCAAAGAGATGATGTTGAAAGTATTATATCGGATTCAAGAATTTATTGTACAACAGAAATCAGTCTTTCCAGACAGTATAATTCTGTGTGCTGCAAATGCTAATAATAGAACAATTTCAACCAACTTGGAAAAATTACATAGACGTTTATTGGCACCAGATTTTAAAGCTTCTTTTCCACAGGTTAATCATCTGCACTTTCCTAGCAACAAATCACAGAATGTGCCTTTTGCAAAAGCCTCTAAAGCAGCTATGAACATATTTCATATATCCCTAAACAAACAGCAGTAAATTAAATAAATTTTTAAAAATGTTTCCCTTGTTCCTGAAGAATAAAAGTTCTTATTTGTTATCTTCAGGTTACATAGGTATGAGGCAAGAGATCAGTAGGGATGTGAAACTGGGATTTGGCAAATGTATGGGATTTGGGGCTGTTGCATCTTGATGTTTCAGAAGTAATATCTTTTATCTTTTTACTTCTGGGCTTTGAACTGCAAGCCAGCAATCCAATTATGTTCACTGTAAGCCAATTGATGTCAATGAGACTTCAGAGTGCATAAATGGCTAAATTACAGCAGAAGGTTGAAAATCATGTCATGTAATGTCTCCACAGGTCTTGAACTTGTGTGATAAAAACCCAAATAAATTGAGTGAACCAGAGGCGTCATTTATGGGGTAAAAGCAATTTGGCCCACACCAGGTGATGCGCCAGGTGTGTGTGTGTGTGTCACACACACTAGGGGACTGTGACACCCCAAAATTGTAACTTCACAAAGGATCTGAGTACCCCTTCATGTTATTCTTGGCAAACTTCCTGTAGTCCTTTGGAAAGGGCAGGCTGAGAGAAATTCAAGGACACCAGAATTGTTCTGATCCAATGAACGCAGCCCCACAAATCATCCAAAAGAAGTTCCCTCCTCCAGGCTTCCCAATGCAAGTATTGAAAGTGAAACTGAACTGTTTACTTGCGAGTAAGAAAATGTGTTTTGGCTGGTGTAGAAGGCCAGCCCAGGAGATTGCAAGGCTTCCAGAATGGTCCTGATCCTATGCACCTGGAGCTCAGCAAATGCTCCACTAGGCAGCCGCTTCCTCCCAA
Source organism: Cryptoblepharus egeriae (assembly GCA_030015325.1). Lineage (NCBI taxonomy): Eukaryota > Metazoa > Chordata > Lepidosauria > Squamata > Scincidae > Cryptoblepharus > Cryptoblepharus egeriae. Next base: position 36,470,974 of record JAREYC010000004.1, on the reverse strand, counting down.
CCCCACAGGGTAGGATAGGACACAAATTATTACTGATTTTCTTTTTGAGGGTTGGGGGAAGCAGCAGTTAAAGTTAAACACTTGGTTTACTTTAATATATTTACAATTTGCTTGATGATGAGACTTTAACTTATTTTAATTTGCTTGATGACGTGACTGCCAATCATGACATCACTGAACAGATTGTCACTCAGTTAAGTCCTAAGCTATATGATTTGAGAGCCACTCAAATAAGGTGTTAGAAAGAAGACTCCCATAAAGGGGTGACACACCACTAATGGACAAAATGGCTAAAATCATGGTTTTACCATGGAACCCATGTCCTAGTGACATCTAGATTGGATTACTGTAATGCGCTCTATGTGGGGCTGCCACGAAAGATGGTCTGGAAACTCCCATTAGTTCAGAATGTGGTGGCTCGTGTGGTTGCTGGGGCTCATCGGTTGGACTCAGTCGGGCCACTGCTTCAGCAGCTACACCGGCTGCCCATTCGTTTCTGGGCAGATTTCAAAGTGCTGGTCTTGACCTTTAAAGCCCTCTACAATTCGGGTCCAGGGTATCTGAGGGACTGCCTCCGTCCAACCCACCAGCTAAGATCATCTTGGGGCGGGGGGTGGGGGGGGCGGCTCTGCTGACCATCTGCCATTAAAAGAGGTAAGAGGTATGGTGGCTAGGTCTGTACTTATTCCCAGGCAGGTGTGGAGAGGACTGCAGCCTCACAGCCCCAGCCTGAGTAGGTCTACTATGAAGTAAGTCCCAGTATAGTCAATGGGACTTACTCCCAGGCAGGTGTGGAGAGGACTGCAGCCTCAGAGCCCCAGCCTAAGCAGGTCTATTACGAAGTCCCAGTATAGTCAATGGGACTTACTCCCAGGCAGGTGTGGTAAGGACTGCAGCCTCAGAGACCCATCCTAAGCAGATCTACTCAGATGTAAGTCCCAGTATAGTCAATGGGACTTACTCCCAGGAAACTGTGGAGAGGATTGCAACCTCAGAGCACCATCCTATGCAGGTCTACTCTGAAGTAAGTAATTGTTAAAATTTTTTATTTTTAAATTAAAAACCGCCCCTGGCCCCGCCCTTGACCCTGGCCCTGCACCCTGGCCCCGCCCACTTCCGGAGAACCGGTTCTTGGGCCAGGCTGTGCCCAACCCTGCATATAACCATGCCTACCCTCCAGGTTATTGTCCCATCCACTGCATGAGGGTGCTTAGCAGGCCTCCCGCACTAGGTGAGACAAACCTAGTGACATCACTGGTGTGAGAACACACATACACACCTACATGCACAGACTTCCCATTCCCTCTTTCTGCCACAACATTTTCTCATATCCTAAGCCTTGTTCAGAGGTGCATAGGATGATGGCAAACTTAGAGCACAATCCTAACCATGTCTACTCAAAAGTAAGCCCCATTGTATTCAGTGAGTCTTACTCCCAGGAAAGTATCTTTAAGATTCCAGCCTTCATATTTTAAAATATTTAAAAGAAATATAATAAATTTCATGGTCTGTGATAAAGCTGGAGGAAAAACCTCTGTTTGTATCTTGTTTCTCCTTGCATCTCAATACCTTATTTTTGCATTCAAGGTTTCTGAGTGACAGTCACATTGGAGTACGTTGTTGTGTGTATTCCTGTTATCAAGCAAATAGCATGATCTTCACGCTATACATTCATACACATCTAGCTCCCTGCTCATTTCCCAACACCTATAACTGCCTCAAATTACACCATTTTTCTCTCATCTTCTACACCTGTCTCTAAGGATATGTTTATTTCAGACTCTGAAAAGCGCACACCAAAGTACCAACAAAACGAACAAAGATATTATAAGGAGTTCTGTAAGTTAACTCTATTGAAGTGTGAAAAGACATTTCTTGGACAAGATGCTCCAGATCAGAAACCAAATGCTTCTGATAGGTAGCCGATAATAACAACAGATGATGTTATCCATTTTACATCTAGCAGATGCTACACAAAGTTCTGCCTAAAATCATACGCGTGCATTCCTGTCTTGAAGAGCTGGCAAAGATAAACTTGAGAGATTATCATCTACAAAGCAACACTGGCAACACTTTATATGCTTACTAAAAGCACATATTTGGTGTGTTCTCTCTCTCTCTCTCTCTCTCTCTCTCTCTCTCTCTCTCTCTCTCTCTCTGTACAACATAATCCTAGGCCATGTCCTAAAGGTCACTTGTGGCTCATCTGACTTGGCTGAGAAAAGCCATGTTATGGAAAAAAGGATTAACTCTGGAACAAAACACAACAACAGTTCCAGTTCCCTACAAGGCACACTGAAAGGAGAAGATTCGGAGAGTTATTTTGCTTTCAGAGAGTGGCTAATGACAACTTTCCCTGAAGAGCCATTTGAATGGCATCTCATCCAGATGACGCGAGCCGACATCAAGGATTGTCTTCAAAGTGCAGCCAAGGACGCATCTGATGTACCCATAACAGTAAAGAGGATAGTTTGGAGGCAAATGGATTGACAAGCTCCAGCAAATGTTTCATTATAGACTGACAGTTGGGAATATCTTTGGAATATAATGGTTCTGTAACTTTGTAATGTGATGTTATATGTCGATCTGCCGAAAACTTCATTATTCAGTCACTATCCATTCTACAGTGCTTCCAACATATCTTTGCCCCCACCCCAAATAAGACAGTTTCAGGAGGTCATGATCCGGACCAGGACCACAGCATGGAAAAAGAAGATTGACTTCTTACATAATACTAACCCTACAATCCAGAGTAACTATGGGAGCACGTAAGAGATTTTATGTGTACCCATAGTTGCTGCACTACCTAGTGAAAACCTATGGGAAATTCATATTGCAATCCAGAACAAATTGTTCTTACACCGGAGCAAGGACTCCACGTAGTTACTCTGGATTGCGCCCATAATCATCTAGCATAATACTGATTTTTTAAACATGCCTTATAAAAATGCTATATACTTCTTAAGTGATGCTAATATTGACATCAATGGCAGCTCCTATTCTGGGGCAAATACCAGCTTGAAGATAGCAATTTGAATTATTATGGGGCAAAAATTTGAATTATTATGGGGCACCCATTTGCCATGGTCTTGATACTTTCTGGAGCCCCCTGTAGCTGCTGTTTTGTAAGAATCGAATAAGAATGATGGTGTTGGTATCGCATATGATTTTCTTCTTCATTTAATGTAGTCCAACTAGTGATGTTTGAAATTGCTTTCTGCTTATTTGGGCATCCTGATCTTGTGTCTGAAACTGAAAGTTGAAAACCAGCCCGTGCGTTCTATTAATAGTATGTTGATATTGCAGTTTGAATTGGAATAAATCTGAAAGTCAGCTGCTTTGCTGTCTATTTTGCATTCACATGGTGGTGTATATTTATTCCCTTCCCTCTAAGGAATTCCTGGTGACACAGATTCATTCTCCTTTTTATTCACAAGGGTCTTGTGACACAGATTAGGCTGAGATATAGTGACTGGTCCAAAATCACAAGGAACAAGTTCATACTGACTGCTTCATTGTCACTCTCAGAGCATGACTGAGTAAGGCAGGGATGGGCAAACCCTCACCCAGGGCAATTTGCAACCCTTGGAAATTTACAATCCCAATTTGGGCTGTAGAAAGCCCCTGTCTCCAATGAGCATCTCATCTATCCTGTTGGAGAATGTTGGAATTCATGCTGACTTGTGGGCATTATTTTAATCCCTCTTCCTACATTGTTTCTAAACAATTTATGCCTCCCTATATTTCTGACTTGATTTGTAAGTTTTAACTGTACCAGAGGTGTGTAGAAGACAGTTTAAAGTTCTCATGAGCTTCTAAATGCCTATATTATAATACAGTGCATTACAAATAAACTCCGTAGAATTCATTCATTCCGTGTCTAATACAGTATTTATGTAAGTTTATTAAAATTTGAAATGTAAATTAATCTTTTCCCAGCCCCTTATGCAATGTAGAAGAGAAGATGTGCCAAAATGTTTACCCATCTCTGGAGTAAGGAATGGAATCTTGGTTGGGTTTGATGCTCTCAATGCCACACTGTACTGATTCTCTAGCAATCCTAATCTGCAGTTAGTCCAGGTTTAGCTCCGGCACAAGTACTGTGGGTGTAACAAAAGTGCTATCAGTCACTTCTGCGCCACTCCTGGGAGAGGCATGTGGCCAGTGCACAGACATGCACATGCCTCCCTACATCACCACAAGAATGGGAAGACCAATGATTTGTGCTGGCCTAAGTTAGGTTTGCACCTTAGAAATGAAACTTTTAACTTTAGTTTTAAGATATTCTTTTAAATTTTCACATCTCCTAGTTAACTCGGAGTACAGATGTAGAGGGGATAAAGGACACTGATGTTGTTCATTATTCCTTGAAATTGTTGGTGACAGTCAGGAGACTGACAGTATGAAGGGAAGTTTGCTGTCCATACCCTTCCTACATTTGTGATGCTGCGCATGGAGGCATTGGGTTCTCCAAGGTTTGGGTTAGGACAAAATGTCGCACGTGGCAGCATCAGAAGGTAGTTTAATTAAGATAGAACTGCAACTGATTGGATCAGTAGGAATGGAAAGCATAATTTTATTTTAAAAGTGGGGATTTCTACAAAACTCTTGTCAAAGCAATGGAAGAGTTTAAACATGTAAAACAGCTTTAAAATGTTGTACATCATTAATACAAACACAAAATAAATTGAAATGCATCTTTATGTACTCCATGCTATCCTTTCTTTCTTTTTCTTATGACAGGATAAAGGCTCGCAGAGGCAATCTTTTTTCTGCTCCTGCATTTACATTTCAGTGTGTCAGACTAAATTTTTTTCCCCAGAAAAGCAGGACATTTACAACCTTAAGAAGAAAATTTGAATGTCGTCCCTGCTGGCTTAGACTCTGAAAGTCTCCTGGGAAATTGCTGAAACACATAATTGAATCCAGGCCTCCTGGGAAGGAACCCTAATAAACTGGAAAACAGCTTGTCAGCTAGTGCTCCAACTGACTTTGCAGAGCAAAAGCTGTGGTGAAATTACAATAAAAGGATTCAGTTACAATACCAATTGCCCCACATTCTCACCTCTGTGTCAGTTACTAAAAAAGTTACTACACATCACTTGTTCTTATGAGAAATTACTCTGGCAAGGCAGCTTTTGCTCAAAATGTATCATAGAGCCCTCTGTGATGCAGGCTAAAATCTGGGATGTCGTATCTTTGAGGCAAACCAGCCTATGAACTTTCAGTTGTTTTCTCACAGCTATAACCATATCACTAACACCCAAGCCATTGAATCTCTCCATGGAGTGAAGCAGTGGCGCCAACATGTGTTCACTACATTCTCTGGGGAGGGTTTGGCCTATGGAGACCTTCCTGAGACGAGGGAGTATTTGCTCCCTTAAAGCTGGGCAAATCTTTGCCAGCCTGGTGGGTCTATTCAGATCTGATCCTACAATGACAATAGCAACAACAAATAAATAAGCAACAACAGCATTTATATACTGCCTTTCACCAAAAATTCACAAAGCGGTTTACAGAGGAAATCAAATAACTGAAAGTTATTGATGATGTCACTTTCAGTCATGTCACCACAACTTTGGATATTCTCATTTTTAAAAGTGGATCCAGATGCTAAACATTTTTGACCCACTGCCATAGTGGACTTTGCTCTGGGTTTCTCCAGGAACACCTCCCACCATGACTATCGTTGAATATATATGCATATTTTAGCTCTCCCTACTCAAAGAGTCAGCCTATTGTTTTGTGTTCTGTGTAAAACTTTTATTTTGCAGCACAGTAGATCTGTCTATCCTGAATGTATATGTATTGATAAGCACGTTTTACAAAGTACATATGTTGAGCACTTGCTATGCTCCTGGTTTAAGAGTACAATGAGTATGCAGGATTTGGTCCCATTGTATTCAGTGGGGCTTGCTCCTAGGCCTGCAGCTTCAGCCAGAGGCAATGAGTAGCTTGCAACAAACAGCTGTTTTAATAAATAATAAGTAATAAATAATGTTTTAATAAATGATGAATAAAATAATCCCCTTTTGAAATGAATGCTAAAACGTTTCTACAAATCCTTCACCATTTCCCTTACACTGCCATTGAAAGTGAGCAAATGAGTAGGTGGGGTAGATAGGGAAAGGATGCTATTCTGCTTATCCCTCTTCCAGCTACATGGTCAGGGTGAGTATATAGAATGGAGGTCAGAGTGCCTCTACCCAAGCATTGCATAGTACAGGGAATTTAGGCAGGTGTATCTCAATATAGAGGGTTTAAAAAGCAGTACCTGTCTTAAGTTCCCTCTTCTATGTAATGCTTAAAGGTAAAGGCACTCTGTCCTCCATTCCATATGGTCACCCTGTACATGGTGTAAGGTGAAATATTGAGGATCCTATGGGATTCTCAAATAATATGACCAGTGGCCTGGTGTGCCCTGACAGAGACTAGTATTTAGGGTCAAAAATCAGACGAGTCAGGTGAGACCACTGGTGAATGCAGATCCTCAACTAATGCCCAGCCTGGCCAATACTCAATACCACACTTTGCAGCACACTATTTGCAGTAGGAAAAAAATAGCTTCAATAGAAATAGAATAGATATGGTTTTCAGACATTTCTCATCACTTCCCTTGATCTATTTAAAAGTTACAATGGACAAAACCTCTTTCGAAGTGTTTTAAGTGATGTGGTTTAAAGTCCTTTAAATACACATTGAAAAGGTGTGAATAGGATTTTTCTTTTTTTGAAGTGTTTGCAAACATGCCTATCATACACTTCCTCCGATCAGGGAATGTAATTGGCCATAGCGTCAGAGTGATAAGTTTGTTGTGGAACCATGTGTGAAATAGACCCTCATCAGTGTATCCCAGGTCCAGTTGATGATGTCAAAGCTCCTTCCAATTATTTCTGCCAGATGGCTTAAGATAAAAGTCATGGAGCTTCTTCACGAGGTGTGATTCTAGACAGATGGAGTCAATTAGTGGCTAGCTGCATGTGGGAAGTCATGTGTGAAAGGTTCAGAGATGCTGCTAGATTCCTTGTGGTCCTGTGAACTGAAACCATGTAATGAGTCAACTCTAAAACCAGTTGAACTGCAAAAAAGGAAGTGGTACGGTGAAGGGCATTGGATAAAATATTGAATTTCTTTTAAGAGTTCCAGTTTTGTGAGTTGTCTATAGTCTAAAATTACAGGTTCTCATACTCTTGTTCTCTATAACACTATAATAATATAATATATAATATTATAATTAATATATAATAATATAATCCATGTTCCTTCTAATTTTAAAGGGAACACAAGAAGCTATCCAGTGGCTAAGCAGTGGCAGCTCTGGAGTGGTCTTCAATGACCAAGGATGGGGTGGGATCAGTAGCTGAATGTCCACCATCTTCTATCACCCTTCCTGGAGGATCTGCTGACATGAGATAATGTGGACTTGTACCAGCAATTAAGCTGGCACAGTTTCAGGTTGCCGCAATATAGTAGCTGGGCTTTCACCAGGGCAATGGGAGAAATGTGCAATCTCATCTCCTTTAATGATTTCTACTCAGTCACTGAATGTCAGACATTAAGCTATTTTGTCTGGAGTTGAAGCTCTGTGTTGTATTCTTTCCAGTGAAATATTTGCCAATGGCAATCACGTTAATACAACATTAGCATTGCCAGCAATTCCCATGTGGCATGTTTCAGCATATAATATTAATTTGCCAGGTGGTAATGCACTCATTTTTAGCAATCTCCTGTGATCTACTTAATTGCATAGAACCCTGGAATGATCATTCACCATCATCATCATCTTTACCCTTTATTCATCATGAACTTTACTTGCATAATGTGCTATATATTTTTCCTGACATCAGATGCTCTCTGGTTACTTACACAAACACAACAACTAAGTGCTACAAAGGAATTTTAAAAATAAAGATGTGCATCAGCAAAGTGAATGATCCAGATTGGTTCACTCCATTTTTGCCATGAAACATTTTTGTCTATCAAATAATTTTCATTTGTTTATCATGTATTTTCATTATTATTCTACAAATATGCCAAACTATCCCATACTAAAGAAAAATTTATACTTCACAACTTGTATTCATAATTCATAATCACACACACACACACACACACACACACACACACACACACACACACACACACACACACAATCTCTGAGTGCCCAATATTATTCAGCTTTCTGTTGCTGATGAAACCATGCCAATGGAGAATGGGGCATGTGCTACATCCTGTGGTGCTAGAGGCCACCCTAAAGAAAATGTTTGTTCCCTTAACTAGGGTTGCATATTGGCTACTTGGGTAATGGAAAGTTGTATATGACTGCATCCTTATTATCATTCCAGAACGAAGTCTATCTTACCATATATCTGCAATATATTACCATATTGCAGTACTGTCTCATAAAAAGCTTTTGATAAGAAGTCTGTTCAGAAAGAATCAGTGTCCCGTGGTCTGCAAAGCCATGGGTTATTCTCATACTTGATATGCAATCAATTTTGGTTGCTATCAGTAAACTAAGGGCACAATCCAGAGTAACTACGGGGAGTGCTTGCTCCGATGTAAGAACAATTAACTCTGGATTGCAATATGAATTTCCCATAGGTTTTCACTAGGTGAAACTGTGTAACAAGGTAACTATGTCAACGTAAATGTCTCTTACATGCTCCCATAGTTACTCTGGATTGTAAGGTAAAGCTGCATTCCTAACTTCCACTTATGCCAGCATAAGCTCCAGCATTAGTCCTGTGCTGGCCTGGGGGTATCAAAAAAGTGATATGCCGCACACTTGGGGGAGGGAGGTGGTTAAACTAGTGCACAGGCATACACCGACCTCCCCACACCACCACGGAAAGATATGCCAGATCAGTTAGGCTGGCCTAAAAAGGTTAGGATTGAATGCTACTTTCAAGGTCTATTTTGAGTTATACAGCTGTCAATTAGCATAACCTCAAACTTCCTATCATCAATTCATTTCTAAATAGACATCCAATAAGAAATGATCTTATTCCAAAACAGGCGAGCTAAGCCTGCTGCCTTACAACACCATCCTGTACAACCCCATTTATGTGGCTATCTGCATAGTCCAACCCACACTTAGATTGGCACAAAGATGGGCACAAGTCTCTTGTGCCAACCTAGGTGTTGTGCCAACCTAGGTGTATCACAAATAGGGTTGGCATCAGTGGTGGGTTCCAGCAGGTTCGCACCTACTCTATAGAACCAGTTGTTAACAAGAGATAGGACATATAAAGTTTAAAAATAGCCATTTAAAAGTGGCTGCCAGATGGGCATAGAATTGGTTGTTAATTTCTTTGAATCCCATCACTGGTTGGCATAATTCTCTTCCACAAAATTGGGAGAGGACCCTCTGTCCCATTTGCTAGTATGTGAACACAATCCCCCCAAATTGGGATTGTCCCTGTATTTCGGAACATATGGCAACCCCGACAAAGGGCAACCCTGACATGAACCCCACTGTAAAGGTGGGAACCATATCCCAGAGAGACATATGGATGACGAGTTATTTGCTCCTGTGTCTCTTGTGTCCAACATGGAATCCAATGATAGCACAATTTTCTTAGGAACCATTTGAATGAATGTAATCTGCAAGATGAAAATGGAAGCCCTAGCCTGGCTGTTCTGTATGCAGTAGTTATATACTTCACATTTATGACACTTCAATTGCTCAGTTGAAAAAGTGTTCAGTAATGGAAGAATCAAATAAAACTACAGCTGGATCTGCAATCACATTTTGAAGGGAAAATGTGAGGTTCTTTTTGCTGTGCGCCTCAATATCATGCAAAGCACACGTTGTAAATAATAACGGAAAACAAACACTGAGAAAAACATAAATGAACAAACAGCTCATTTGCCCTCTGAGACTATAAAACACAAGTAGATACTTCAAGCAGGACTTATACAAACATAGCTGAAAACACTCCCTGTTATTTTGCTGAAATACAAGGCTGGAATGGGTCTTAGAAAACTTTGGGGACGACTTATTTAAAAAACCCAGTATATTTTACAGTGTACGTACTGCACTCTGCTTCAGTTTCTCTGCTTAATATTCTGTTTATTTTATTCCATTCACGTTACCTTCATCGGCCTTCCTCTTGCTGGCATTTGTTTAGTTATTACCTGTCTTTGAATGTGATATCAAGCCAGCTTGCAAAGGAAGCTGAGCTGTCAGTATAAGATGATTCCAAAGTACTGTTGCAGAAAAATAAATGGCAAGGGTTGTTACATGGAAGAAAATTGTGATTTTATCATCCCTTCAGTACCCATTAAACTCAACAGCTTCAGCCCTTTGAAAACCTAAGGTGTCATTTCTGGAGCATGTAAGTGCTTTATAATGCATAATAATACAAAAAAATCCACCATTTAAATGGTGATCACCATTAGGTCTGTTCGGCCATAGCATTTGTCGAAGTCAACATTTCAGAGAAATTTGCTTGCCTATTTGAAACCACTTGTGCACAATAAGTCTTGGCTTGTATTCTTTATCCTGTATTCTTTCCTGCAAGAACTGTGTTCTTGTCTCTTCACAAACTTCTTGCAATGATCTGATGGCAGCATGTGTGAGATAATATTTTATTTGACTCACAGCAACTACAAGAGGTGGTTTAGTGGTCACATGGGCTGGCATGCTTACTGTGTGCAGTATGTACAAGCTACCATTTCTGTGGAGTTCAGACAGAGCTGGAAATAAGGGAATATTACAAACCAAACAGGAAGTTTGCAATTGTCACCCAGGAGATAGGTAGGTGCAAATTTTAATACTACCACATATTTGTGCTATCAAGTTTTGTAAGTGTGAATGGTTTTGATGCAATTATATACAACAATCCTATAAGGCCATACTGGTGGGTTGTGATGTATCAGCCTGGGAAACAGTGGCTTATGCACTTTTAAGGGGTGGGGAGTGGCATGGCAGTGACACAAACACCAGGATCATGCTGCAGCTGGGAGAAGGAGATGTGTTTATGATAATTTGATGATATATCCAGATTCTATCAAGTTAGTGACTCTATCAGGGAATGGCATCACTGGACCAAGGAACCCCAGCTGATTGCTGAGCTATCATTGTGAGCACAGGAGCTCATAAAGGGCAGTTTGCCAAGCTTACCCTGAAACCTAAAACCAGCCATGAACCCTGTGGCACAAACTCATTGCCCAATCTCATGTCATGTTATAGAGTGCAGCCATATCAACAGAATGAGCATGATATAGTTTGTGTACATGGAAGGGGGCAGGCGTCTCTTTGGGTACACACTTGTACAGAGTACCAGCACCTCTGTGTGAGTACTGGCACCTCTGTGGGTGAGTACCGGCACACACACAGACAGACAGACAGACAGACAGACATATACACATACAGGTGAGTACCGGCAGGTGAGTAATAGCAAGTATTTTCCAGAAAAATAGCAATGGAGGGGGGAATTGGAAAGCCTGAAGTAAGAGGTAAGTAAAAATATTACTTCTTCCTCCCCCATAATTCAAGTCCAAGGAGATTCAAGGATGAGGCAGGCAGAAAAATAGGGGATGAGTTATAGCATGTGTGACAGTTGCTGGATCAAACTTGTTCCCCCCCCCCAAACACCCCATGACTTTCCTTTTCCCTCTTGCTACTTGTAGCAGTGCCCTAGCTTATATGCCATCAGAAGAAATGTTTGCTGTCAGAACATTACTTTCAGTAGCACAGGATAGCACAAATTTGATTTTGCATTGTCCACAGTGCAGCAAGCGTGAAACAGAACAGGTGAAAAGGAGAAAACCCAATTGAAAGCAAGAGCTTCCAGGATCCCTCTATTAGCACAGCTCACTTTGAAGCGATGGATCAGTGATGGAGACGTGTGTCACCCTGTCAGAAGAACCAATTCTGTTTGATATGAGTCACTTTCCCTTGTGATGTGTGCACTCTTGTGCTTCCAACACTGTCAGATTTGAGGCACGGATTGGTATCGAGGCTTTTCATTTTAAGGCCTTTGATCGGCAAAATGTCTTCATGCTGGAAAGCATTCCCAACTTCAAATGTGCTGTGTTTGTTCATGAGTGTGTTTTCATTTTGGGAGTTAGTGGAAGAAGATAGGATTGCAACCTTTCCCAATAATTAATTCTTTTTTTAAAAAAGGGGCATACATCACATCAGGTAAATCAGACAATTTTCTTTTTATTTTTAAAATTATGTAATGCAGCTACCAATAATATTCTGGATGGGGTGAAGGTTTAAATCTTTTTTATTTTCCCTCTTTTTATTTTTTTTATTTTTGTGGGAGCTATTCTTAATTTATCTTTGACCTTTCATAAAATGGTTACAAAAATTTAATGGGATGAAAAAGCTCCTTCCATAACCCTGAGGTTGGTCAGCTCTAACTTAAAGTTTTTCTGGAGATAAGCTATTCTTTTTTTTCTTTTTTAATTCAAGCTGATATAATTTTGGAAATTCCTGAAGGCCGTGCCAAAATGTCCAGCATTGTTTTTACTGGTCTTCTGGTACTATTATCCCCAGTACATATGGATGTATGTGCATGCTCACACACACACACACACACACACACACACAAACAGAGAGAGAGAGAGAGATTATAAAACACAAAGGATTTATTTTACTGTATTTTTATCTCCCATCTCTCCCCAGAAGGACCAATCGCTGCTTACAAAAAGCTAATACAAAAGTGCAGAAAGCATAAAAATCACAATTTAAAAAGCAAATTATACAATAAACTGACACCCATAAAACAAGTAATGGTGTATTCCTGATCAACTTTCCAGCACCGAGGTAAAGACAATTCATCTCAGAGTTAAAAGAATAAACATGGCCTTACCTTGAGGAGGACTCTGTGACTGCCACTTCTCCAATTACAGAATGCAGCAATTATCCCATTGATACAGTGGTGGAAAGTTGGTTAGGGTGAGACCTAAGACAATCTTTAAAATGATAAATGTAAGAGCAGCAGACACCCAGGGATCTCCGAACCCCAGCGTTGCGGCCAGTTGCGACCTTCGGCAAGCCTCCATTCAACCCCCAGCAAGCCCCCTCCATCCAGCCCTCATGCAAGCCTGCACTCCTCTGCTCACACCATGTATGAAAGTACTTATGAACTGGTTTGAACACCCTCTCTCTCTGTGTTGGATTGGGTTTATGAACTGATTTGAATTCATTCATTCACAAGTTTTGTCACTAATATATTCATTTATGTGAATTCACTCAAATTTGAAATGTAAATAAATTCTTTTTTTTTCTTCCAGCCCCTGACACAGTATCAGAAAGATGATGTGGCCCTTCTGCCAAAAAGTTTAGAGACCCCTGACCAAGGGAGCAATCCAGAGTAACAACAGGGAGTCCTTGCTGCAGTGTAAGAACAATTTACTCTGGACTGCAGTATGAATTTCCCATATGTGGTGCTGTAACTACGTCATTGTAAATGTCTCTTACGTGCTCCTGTAGTTACTCTGGATTGTAGGGCAAGCCTATAAATGTAGAAAGGGCCAAGAAGTTAATAGCTTTGCCAAAAGAAAAAAGTGAAGAAGGGGACTTTTCTGCCCTACCCGTGGGGGAAGAGAACGAAGGAAGAAGGAACCTTTTGATTTGGTCCATACAGCTTTTAAAGGTGGCTCCACAGGAATATCTTTTAGGCTTTTTGCGTTTGATTTTAGGAAAAAGCTGTTGTAAAACACGTTTTCTGGGAAATTCGAAGGGCAAAAAATACTTTTCTTGTTTGCTCCTCATTCCTCATTGCGTTTTTATCAGCAGTTTTGGATTGAGATGAATGGCTTTAATGTGCTTTATGAGATTTGGGGGACGCTGAAATGTTTTTTTATTATGCTTTCTGTCACCAGTGTGTGGAAAGGCAGGCAGCAACATTATTCAGTGAACAAATAAGAATTAACAAGGAGCAAATAATGGTTTAGAAATGCCTTGATAAGCAGCAGGATTTGGTTTGAGCATTCGTCCTGCAGCTCTGTAGCGTAGTTCTCAGCAACCATCACAAAGCAAGGAGATAAACCCGGATTGCGTTGAGGTCTTTCAAAGGAATATTATGAAGAGCAAAGTTATGTGGATAAAATGTCCCACATGGCTGACACAAAGCAAGTCGTAGATTTAGTAGATCTTTGTCTGAACCACTAATCTAGTGTGACGGCATTTCAGAGACCTTTTTATATCTCCATTCCTGATTGCAGTAGCAGAAGCATGGCCACTCTGCTTGCCTCCCCAGTGACTAAACCCCTAATTCTCAAAGATACATAATTTATACCGGCAGATAAAACAACACAAACACCTGCTTTTAGTATACGCCAACAAACATCTGAAACATTGTCATCTGGTGGCTGGCATGGGCTACAACAGATGAACATCTCTTTTCTCAAATTCATTAACACAGACACCTGAGTATGGAATTACAAGTTTGCATTTACCAACTGTTTGCATTTACCATTGCTTTGTTTGGCTGATAAATTTAAGATATCAGCTTGTTATTGCTCATCCTTGCCCATCCTTGGGGATTTCCCTGGAGGATGGAGACCACAGCCAAGATGTTTGTGTATCAAGGACATTTTTGTCTATAAAAGAAACTGCAGATTTGCTTCTAAGTATGGACAGATAGGAGACATTAACTGAGTGCGAGACAGGCAAGAGAGCAGCTCTTATGTTATGCTGTACCTAGATATGTAATGCTTGTTCTCTATTTAGTATATACTACCATATGAATTATTGCACTTGAGTTGATTTGTACTGATCAACAAACATATACACTATAGATCATAGCTGCATTGAATGCAGTACATGATAGCAATGATTATTCTGGGATAAACAGATTTCGGCTGCAATCCTAAACACACTTTCCTGGGAGTAAGCCTCATTGAACATAATGGGATTTACTTCCGAGACATAGGATTGCAACCTTTGGCTGCATTCCTGATTTTCGGCCAGAAAAATGGCACAAAATGAGCTAACAAGTAAGGCCAAATCCACAGGACAAGAAGGTCTCTGGCTGGCCCAGCTGCTGCTGAAGAGGCAGCAGCACCAGGGCAGCATCCTCACTGGGCTGTTGTAGTTGTGTTGTATCATGAGGTGGGCTGATCTAGTTGTGCTGTATCCTGAGGTAGAGAGGCAGGAGCTGGGTTAGAACTCAGAATTTTTTGCCATCACTTCCATTTTTCCTCTGGCTTATCATGGGTCTACTCAGATTTATTCCTGCTCTTTAGGTGTGCTAACTCTGAAGAGCTGTGAGAGGTCATGTCTGCCCTGGAAACAAGCTCTGGATACAGCCTAAGTGCTCCATTCTAGGCCATGCTGAACATGCCTTCAACATGCCTCTCCTGGACTGCCTAGGCTGCCACAGCTAGGCCAGCCTAGGTCCATCTATCTTGGGCCAGCCTATGTTGACTTACACCGGCCCAACCCTTTTTGATGTAACTGGGCTGCCCCATCTTGGAATTGGTCCAGCCCAGTGATAGATAGGCTAGTCCAGCTGCACTTCAGGATTGCAACTTTCATATATTAACATTTATATTAAGCACCCTTAGTGTATTAATGATGTACAACCCAAATGAAGAAACTAGGCAGTTTGGGGTACAGTGCTGCTCTCTGGGGAAATGTTGGTGCTCACTGCTTGTTAGGAGGATTTTGCTACCTGCCTTTATCCAATGCCCATTCTGAAGAAACCATATAAAGAAACTAAATATTACAAAGATGATAAAAGCTTTCAGGGATCTCTCTGTAAAAGAAAGCCAGAATCTTGTCATCTTTACCTATGGAACTTCTAACCATCCAGGGAAAGAGGGAATGTCCATCATAGTTTTTCCTTTGTTGGGCCAGGTTGATCTCTCCCAGTTCATCAACTCCCTTTCACCGAGAATCTTTATTTATTGTAAAATACTGTATGCCCCAAAATTGATTTCAAGGTCAGTGTGATCACATGTCAAACAGATTGAACAATTACAAATAGGTGCAGCTAAATGTTTTGGCTCGGTCACTTGCCACCCACACAGCATCACATTTTCACATGACAGATGAAGGAGAAAAAGGCTGAGAGATCATATAGGCTTCTTAACAATACACAGGAAATCTACGGCAAAGCCAGGCTTATATTACAGAGTCCTAGTATTCTGTATTAACTATAAAACCCTCAGCTCTGCACATCAGAGAAGCTACAAAGACAGAACAAATGACCTCAGATGGCCTTGTGTGTTCATTCATTTCATTGATGCTAGTGACTACCAGAACAGTTCCAGTTTATTATCTGCTAAATGATAATATTTGCTAGAGACTATTCTCAGAATATCCTTTTCAGCAATTGTGCTGTGCATAGTAATCATCAGAGACATTTTTTATCTGAGTCATTCATAAATCACAATTTTGCTTCAGTGATGACTTGTTCCCCTTCAGTGAAGGGGAAGTTCTACCTCCCCTTGACTGCAGGAGAGATATTTGCTTTGTAAATTTCATTTGCAAACTCATCTGCAGATGTTCTCTAGCTTGCAGGATATTTGTTATGAAGTATCAGCATGACGTAACGCTTTTCTAAAGAATGTTAAATTAGACTCCAGGTATCTGCATACATATGGCATGCTGCATTTGAACTGTTCTACAATAATTTTCCCCAATTCAGTTAATTCTGGGCCAGGCAGACTGTAGCCCATTTCATGTGTGTGTAGACAGCCAGTGATAGATATGTGTGTGCTTAAAAGACCAGTGTTGGCAACACCAATCCCCTTATAAAATCCATCCAATATAATTATAATCAGGAGTGTCACTATGGTTTGCATCACCCGGTATGAAGGCCACCGCATCTCCCCCATGCAGTGAGTGGGGCAAGAACCTAAATGGTGGGCATGGTTATGTGGCACTGCCCTGCCTCCACTGGTTTTTGAGCCACACATTTTAATATAATAAAAGTATTTCAAAGTGGTTTGTTTCACTGCATTCTCGTGCAAATTACACATCCAGTTGTATATAAAATGATGGGATTGTTTCTACAAACCATGATTTTAGCCATTTGGGACACTAAGGGTATCATCCTTCTCATGGGTGCCCCCTTTCTAACACCCTAGTGACATCCCTGATCAGGCCCATTTTGAACACCTTGAATTCCCCCCGACTGACCTTCCACACCAGCCAAAGGATGCTTTCTTACTTGCCAGTAAGCACTACTGTGCAATTCGCTTTCATTTTCAATGCATTCCAGTGCAATCATCAGGGACCTCTTTCTAGGGTATTTTGTGTGGGCTATGTTCACTGGATCAGGACAATTCTGACGTCCTTGGATTCCTCTCAGCCTGCCCTTTCTAATGAATTATGGCAAATTTGCCTGCTCACGCATAAAACCACTATATGGGTCACTTTCACTTTCCATAGAGCTCAATGCATATGTTTGTTTTTTATTTTGTTTTTTGGTCATGACGTTTGATAGGAAGCTGCTATTTCAAAACAGATTGTTGCATTGGATTCTGCTCTTCAATACAAGTCCAACAGTATATGACATGTTGGGATTTCCCATACCGTTGCAAAGTTGCATTTTGGGGTCCCCCACCACGCATCACCTCCCCCGGGTGCATCACCTGGTGCAGACCACACCCCCACACCTCCTAGAAATGCCCCTGGATCAGGGTACAAAGTCCAATGGAAGCCAAAGTTCAACTAGGTGCCACTCTAATAGACTTGGCTTGAAGAGTTAGATCCACCCTTGTCCTAGTTCTACCATCGTGAGAGAAAAAAAACTCTTTTTATCCATGCTTTCTATTCTATTACCTATTGATAATTCAGACAAAAGACACTTGTCTTTTTTCAAATAAAGAACATCAAATTATTAAGCTTTCCTCATAAAGCCTCTTTCAGTTATCCAACATACAACTTAACATCTGTTGAAATGAAACAATCTCTTCCCAATATTTTTATTAGCCTTCATGGTGAAGAATTTAGGCATATTCTGATAAAATGTTGCAAGTATCACCAAATTGGAAAACCTTGCAACTAAAGATGGAAATCGTAATATTATGCAGAAGGCATGCTGGGACCCACATCACAGATGGGGGGGGAAGTTGAACAAGATGTAATACTAATAGTGTAAACTAGAAGGTCACAGAACTGCGATCTCAACACATACTAATGACTTTTTGCTGCAGTCTAGTTTTGCTTGAGGCCAATTCTCCGGAAATGGCAGAGGAGGGAGACCTTGGGGTATTGATGACAAATGACTAGAAGAAACCAGTGTGTTTTACTATAAAAAGAAAAGGGCAGCTCACGTACTGATTCTATCCATGCTTGTTCCCATTTATTTCAAATGGGACTTGCTTTCAACTAAAGGGACAGTAAGCAGTATCAGCTTTCCTTCCAGAGGTGCAAAAGAAAGTTGGGGTTCCTAGTGCTCCGATCCACAAGAAGCTGGAAGAGGATCAGCAAGGTAATTGAAACGGGTCAGAGGGCACTGGACTGGCACAGGGCAAATTACATCCTGGTGTCCATGACAAGGTAGGTCCTGTGTTGTGGTATCTCTCCATTTTATGAAGAAAAAATGCATGCATACAGTGTATTTGTGTGTGGATGCAGTTGGAAACTGCAGTTGGATATAGTATTCCCTGTTTGTCCTCTGTGTTTACATGTGGATAAACATATCTACTCATATAGCATATGCTCATCATCCATGGTGTAGTGGTGGATTTTGAGGTGTAAAAGATCACCGTGACACTCCCTAAAAGCCATTCGCTACATAAAGCACAATCCTAGTCTTTCCTCTGCTGGTGCAGCCACATCAATAAAGAACGTGCTGTATCTAGAAAGGGGGAACAGAGCAGGAGGCTTCAGAGCGGAAATGGCAACTATATGTGAGGAATGGGAGGGAGGTAGGACTTGTTTTGGTAACTTAAGCCAGATTATAACCCCATCTCTGCTCCATTTGGCCATACCAGGGCCACTTGGGTTTGTGCCAGTGAATTGCTGGCGCAGATCCAAGTGACGCCAACAGGGTTATATGGGGTAAGGGGAAAAATATCACCTTCCTCTCAGTTGTACTACAGCCACCTCCTAACCTGTACTAGATACAATTCAATTTCAATTTCAGCAACCTTTATTGGCATATATACTAGATACAGCACAGTCAACCTGCCTGTTCCAAGGCAGGTTAGAAGTGGGCTATAAATTGCTTTAACTTCTTCCCCTTCCCCTTATTCCTGCTTTGAAACCTATTGAACTTTACTTAAGCTGCATTCCTGTCCGCACTTACCTGGGTGTTAGCTCTTTGACTATCATGAAACTTACTTCTGAATAAACATGCAAAGGAATACACACTTACTGCACAATCCTAAACCTGTTTAGGCTAGCACAAGTCCTGGCACAAGCCTGGAGATGTCACAAAACATCTGTGCCATTCCTGCAGGGTTAGGCCAATGCACAGACATGCGCTACGGAAAGTAGGGAAAGTAGGTTAGTTTTGCTGGCCTAAATTGGTTAGGATTGCACCCTTTGTTAAAGATCAAGTTCATTTCATGCCAAATGTATAGAACGGTTTGCAATCATTTAAAGCAACTTAAACATTGAAAAAATAAATTAAAGAATATCCCAGGTAAAGGATATAACCTAATCCTACCTCCCACAGCATAATAGCAAGCAGGCATATCAGTGGGGCCAACATTAGCTTACCTTGGGACAAGGAAGGAGGCCTTCAAGCCCTGGGACTTTCCTATGGGATACATCAGCCCCATCAGACAAGATTGCATTGCCATGCAGTGAGTTGTGTAGCATTGGGCTTCCTGGCTGTTATGCTATACATTTTTGAAAAATAAAGGTGACACTTTTCTACCTAAGCAAAAGGCAGGCAGGGGAAAAACATGTTATTTTAAATGAATTAAATACCAAGATAAATGACCAGATGATTTTTTTTAATGAGAAACAAAGCCAGCTAATCCATATACTATAATACCTTCACCTTCTCTCTTCTCATTGCTGCTGTGAGCAGGTTATCCAACAGCTCAAATGCTTCAATTTTGGACTGGCAGATATTCAAGCCACATAAGCAAGTTTTGCCACAACCAAGGGGAAGCACTTTGGTGCTGTGATTGCGAACAGCAGATGTCTGTAATTTATTTTCCATGATTGGATTTTAATAGAATTTGCATGGGGTCTTATTTATGTGCAGGAGATCACATTAGAGCTTTGGGGATAACTGTAATCTTGAAAAATGTTGAATAAAACTAAAGAAAGTTCAAGAAAGTTTATTATCCCCAGCAATGACAACTCCAGAAACATTTTCTAAAGATATGATGCAATTGTCTCATTGTAATAGAAACCACTAGTGTTGTTTGTTAACTGTAATTGATGACAATAATCAATTTGAGTAGCACGAAATAGCAGGAAAATGATTCCTTTTACTAGGACACAACTAATATTAAACTCCAACAGGCCCAACGGATTATATGCTCTATAGTGGCTTGTGTGCATGGTTTGTGTTTACTTACATGGTGGCACTGGCAGTATATTTTGAAGGACAGGCTGTAACTATTTGCATAATAAATAAATGCAGTTACAGTAAGGAATGGGTGTGTCAAAGGAAAGCAGGGTTTAAGTTCAAATTTAATTAATTTCAATTCCACTTTTACTTAACTGAGGAAATGAAATGGCTCTGCAGAGTTAAAATTTTCAAGTATGGAAGCAACGTTTCCTTACAAGTTGTTATTTAGACACAGTTGCATGTGATCCTGTGGAAGAAGTATTTATATTAAAGAACATCCCACACTATGGCTGCAACAATACTCTTTCCTGGGAGTAAGACCCACTGAACACAATGGGGCTTACTTTTGAGTAGACATGGTTAGGATTGTGGCTATAGTCCTATTTATACTTTCCTGGGTAGACACATATCAAAAAGTTTTGTACTGTACCTACCTAAGACAATTTAAAGGCAAAAGTAGCTGACAAGATATTCTTTGACCCAAGCCAGATCTGGAACAACGTCAAGCAGCCAAGAACGTCAAGCAGTTTTAAAAGCCTTCAGCAAGGAAAAAATGAACAAGCCAAGTTTATATCAGGCAGAAAGGTCTAAAAATACACATTAAAGAGAATGAATTTAATGGATGACTAATGGATGTGTTGTCCTCCAGTTCTGGAGGGCAAACATGGCACCTCCGTTCTCAACCAAGTTACCGGTAATCTAATCATGCAAATCTCAGTGTCAGCCCATATAAATGTATTGGCACAATGATAACATGGCAAAAAATGCTGAGCTCCACTTTTGAAGGCAGGCCTTCAATGTATGGAAGGTTTTAAAAATAACATGAGTTTAATAATTTATTATAATATGTTTTGCCAGCCCTCTCCAAACAGTCTTCACGCACTTGAGTCACTTTGAAAAAAGAAAATTAAAAGTTATTTAAAAGCCAAATTAAATTACTCAATGGACTGTTGAGAAGAGCCCAAGAATGTTCACATGTTTATTATAAGGACCAGCTGTACACAGGGAAAAAAATCTGGCATTTGGAATTGCCTGTGGGGTGAAAAAGGCTGGTTTCCACAATTATTCTTCAATCTGGAGCCCGATAAAGGAGAAGCCCCTATTCATCTCAACTGTCTCATAGATGATGTTATTGGAGGTGATGGAGAATAACAAATGAGACCTGGTTGTCATATTTGGAGAAGCCTTGTGTGCAAAAGAAGTCTAATTCTGCCTGCAAAATTAAACTTGTAGTCTTCTGAAGACTCATATGGATGGAAACAATTCAAATAAATACAAATCAACCATGTGTCTGTTATTTTGGACTGAATTAGAATACAGGTGACACTACTTATCCACAGGTTTGGCAAATATTGGATTTATTTCACTGCAGGTGCTAACCTATGGCTTGTGGATGTCCAGAGATCCTTGGCAGATTTTGGTATCGATGGAAAGTCTCCATAGGGCTGCAGTGATCTGGTGGTTAGAACATTGTTCTTGCCAACTTGAATGTTGGCAGGTCAGCAGTTTAAGACCAGTTCAAGACCCCTGCATACTTCAAGATGGAGTGAGTTCCCATATCTTGCCCAGTGATGGGCTTCAAATAAATTAACAACCGGTTCTATGCCCATCTGGAAGCCACTTTTAAATGGATATTTTTAAACTTTATATTGCCTATCTCTCGTTAACAACCGGTTCTATAGAGTAGGTGCGAACCTGCTGGAGCCCACCACCTATCTTGCCCAGCAATTTGAAAGCATGTAAATGTGAGTAGATGAATAGGTATCTGGCAGTAGGTATAAAATGTTTTCAATGACAGACAGAAAAACACTTTGGTTGAAGTATATCTCAGTTGTGTCAATGGCGATGTCTAGCCAAACAGATTCTGCCTAGCTGGGAATAACACCAAGGTGATGATGATGTTGATGATGATGATGATGATGGGGAATTACGTAATGGAACCCTTCAGATACCAAGAGCCCCATCTACATTATGTGTACATAATTTAAATGACATTAAGCAATTTTATCACACGCTGCAGCTCCCAGTATAGCTTACATAAAAGTCAGTTAAAATAATAACATCATTAAAACAGTAGAAGACATATTTGTCTTTGAAATGGTTTCTTTCCAGAGTCAATTTTGACAGAGTGACCTTATGTCATAACAAAAAAAAGAGGGCAATCAAACCCCCAAAATATAGGACAACCAAGAAAAAATACAAGCTAAAAACACTCATAAAATCTATGACAAAATTCAAGCTAAAAATACTCATATATTGCTTTCAAGTGATTGAACACGATGTTGCATATTATTAAACTGTAGCAGACACTGACAAGGACCAGGCATCCCTACTGGGCACAACTGGGCATTGGGAACCACCACTCAGTGGGCAGCAAGCACCACCGAGCACCAGGCATCCCTAGTGGGAACCAGCAGGTAGCAGCAGGCAGCGGGCACTACCTGACATCCCTACTGAGCACTCATAGAATCAGAATCATAGAGTTGAAAGGGACCTGGTAGGTCATCTAGTCCATCCCCCTGCCTGCAGCAGGAAATCCCCCTAGACAGTGGTTCCTAACACCGTGACCCCTTTATATGTTCCTCATGTTGTGGGGACCCCCAACCATTAAATTATTTTCATTGCTACTTTATAACTGTAATTTTGCTACTGTTATGAATCGTAATGTAAATATCCGATATGCAGGATGTATTTTCATTGTTACAAATGAAATGTGTGTTCTATGCACACGTTGAACACAATGGGATTTATTTCAGATAGCAAAAGGCATACCCGCGTTGTGGGAGTAAAATTCCCCCGTATGCCATCCCCCCATATGCATCAACCCCCCATGGATAACTTTCCCCCAGGCGTAACAACCCCCCATGCGCAACTTCCCCCATACACATCAACCCCCCCTGCGCAACTTCCCCCCATGCGCATCAACCCCCATGTGCAACTTCCCCCATGCGCATCAACCCCCATGTGCAACTTCCCCCATGCGCATCAACCCCCATGTGCAACTTCCCCCATATGCACCAAACCCCATGCACAACTTTCCCCATGCACAACTTTTCTCATGCACAACTTCCCCCATGCGCAACTTCCCCCATGCGCAACTTCCTCCCATATGCAACTTCCCCCTGCGCAACTTTCCTACATGCGCAACTTCCCCTCATGCGCAATTTCCCCTCATGCGTAATTTCCCCTCATGCGCAGCATCCTCGCCAGCGCAATCTCTTCCTCTGAACAACATCCCCCAGTGCACCAGGGTCTGAGCACCAAATTGGCTGGATGTTGTTCAGTCTCCCATGTTAAGTATAGGACAGAAACATGTTGCCCCCTTTTCAGCCCCTGAAGGGTTAAATTTCTCCACATGGGTTCTTGGTGGGTGTTCAGGTGACAGAAGGATCCCTCCCAGAATTCCATGCTTCTAGGCCCAGCAGTTGGGGTGGAATGTTGATGAGTCATCAATTCTCCAATGCAAAGTATAGGGAGGAAAACGCGTTGCGCCCCTTTTCACCCCCTTCCGGTTGGAATTTCCGAAAACCGGTTCTTAGTGCACCCCTCCGTCACGGAAGGAACACCCACCCCAAATTTCACGCTTCTAGGCCCCCCGGCTTTGGCAGAGTGGTGATGAGTCAGTCAGTGAGTCAGTCATTGAGTGACTTTTCTCTTTTATATATATAGACTAGCAAAAAGCGTACATGCGCTGCGGGAGTAAAATTCGCCCCGTACGCCATACCCCACTGCGCATCAGTCCCCCCATGCGTATCAGTCCCCCCATGTGCATCAGTCCCCCCATACACAGCATCTGTGCATGCACATCACCTCTCCATGCACAACCTCCTCCCCATGCAACCCCTTCCTCCGAACAAAATCCCCTACAGTGCACCAGGCACTGAGCACCAAATCGGATGGATGTTGGATAGTCTTCTTTGTTAAGTGTAGGTCAAAAACACATTGCACCCCTTTTCAGCCCCTTAAGGGTTAAATTTCTCCACATCTGTTCTTGATGTGACAGAAGGAACACCCTCTCCAAATTTCACACTTCTAGGTCCAGGGGTTGGGACAGAGCATCCATCAGTCAGAGTCTTCAATGCAAAGTATAGGGAAGAAAACACATTGCACCCCATTTCACCCCCTTCCGGTTGGAATTTCAGAAAATTGATTCTTAGTGACTCCCTCCATCACAGAAGGAACACCCTCCCCAAATTTCATGCTTCTAGGCCTGACAGTTTTGGCAGGGCGTTGATGAGTCAGTCCTGGATGAAGCTGATTATCTAGATCCCTTCCAATCTGGTTTCAGGCCAGGATTTGGGACAGAGACTGCCTTGGTCACCTTGGTGGATGACCTACGCCGGGGAATGGACAGGGGAGTGCGTCCTGTTGGTCCTGCTGGACCTCTCAGCGGCCTTCGACACCATCGACCATGGTGTCCTTCTGGGTCGGTTGGCTGGGTTGGGGATCGGAGGCACTGTTCTGCAGTGGTTCCGCTCCTACCTGGCTGACAGGTCCCAGAAGGTGGTGCTGGGGGATGCTTGTTCGGCGCCCTGGCCTCTTCGGTGCAGGGTGCCACAAGGTTCCATCCTATCCCCCATGCTGTTTAACATCTACATGAAGCCGCTGGGAGAGGTCATCCGGAGGTTTGGAGTGAGGTGTCATCAATACGCCGATGACACCCAGCTCTATCTCTCCTTTCCTCCTGAGTCCAAGGAGGCAGTTGAAGTCCTGAATCATTGTCTGGAGGCAGTGGGGGACTGGTGAACAAGCTGAGATTAAATCCTGATAAGACAGAGGTTCTCCTGGTCCGGAAGTCCTCGACTCGGGTATTGGAATATCATCCTGTTCTGGATGGGGTTGCACTCCCTCTGAAGGAGCAGGTTCGCAGCTTGGGGGTTCTCCTGGATTCGCAGCTGCTCCTGGAGTCCCAGGTGGCGGCTGTGGCCAGGGGAGCCTTTGCTCAGCTTCGGCTGATCCGCCAGCTGCAACCATACCTGAGTCGCTCGGATCTGGCCATGGTGACCCATGCCCTAGTGACATCGAGACTAGATTACTGTAACGCGCTCTACGTGGGGCTGCCTCTGAAGACGGTCCGGAAGCTTCAACTAGTCCAGAATGCGGCGGCCCGTGTGGTTGCTGGGGCTCATCGGCTCGACTCTGTCGGACCACTGCTTCAGCGACTACACTGGCTGCCCATTCGTTTCCGGGCTGAATTCAAAGTGGTGGTCCTGACCTTTAAAGCCCTAAACGGCTCGGGTCCTGGGTACCTGAGGGACCGCCTTCTTCTGTACAATCCAACCCGTCACCTAAGGTCATCTGAGGGGGCCGTACTGACTGTGCCGCCACTAAAAGATGTGAGAGGTGTGGCGGCCAGAGATAGGGCCTTCTCGGTGGTGGCACCCCAGCTTTGGAACTCCCTCCCCATAGAATTGAGGAAAGCTCCCTCAAAACAGAGCTTCAGGCGGAGCCTAAAAACCTTTTATTTTAAAAAAGCATTTTAAACAGGGCAGAGGGTGGGGGCAGGTTTTAGTGTTTTTTATTGTTTTAAGGAATGTCTTTTAGCTTGTTTTTAATTGTTCTTAATCTTTATTATTCTAATTGTATTTTAAATGGTATTTTAATTATGTTTTAAATTTGTATTTATTAGCATTTTAATGGTGTTTTATTCTTTAATGTTAGCCGCCTTGGGCTCCCTCTTATGGGGGAGGAAAGGTGGGGTACAAATTGAATAAATAAATAAATAAAATGATGATGATTAGTTTTATAAAATGAATTGCGCCCCTTTTCACCCCCTTCTGGTTGGAATTTCTGAAAACTGGTTCTTAGTGGATCCCTCCATCATTGAAGGAACACCCTCATCAAATTTCACAGTTGTAGGCCCAGCAGTTTTGGCTGGGTGTTGATGAGTCAGTGATGATGATGAAGATGCCTTATATATATATAGATTAGGTATGCATAGGATTGGGCCCTGAAGCTGCAATCCTATTCACATTTACATGGGAGTAAAGGCCCCCTGTCTATAATGGGATTTATTTCAGAATAGGCATGCATAGGATTGGGCCCTGAGACTCTCAGTCAGTCCCAGTGCGCACGCAACTACAGCCAGAGGTCTGGCAAGCCTGACCTTGCTCCCTGCACCAGGGGTCTTTAGGTGACCCCAGGAAAGCTCTAGGCGACCCCCAAAGGGGTCCCGACCCCTACTTTGAGAACCCTGCCCTAGAGCATCCCCGACAGGTGCTCGTTGGGCCTCTGCTTGAAGATCCCCAGTGAGGGAGAGTCCACCACCTCCCTTGGCAATCTGTTCCACTGCTGAACCGCCTTCACCATCAGGATTTTTTTCTGGATATCCAACCGGAATCTCCTTTCTTGTAGTTTGTACCCATTGGTTCTGGTTCTGCTTTCAGAAGCAGCAAAGAACAAATGAGCCCCTTCCTCCCTATGACAGCCCTTCAGGTATCTGAAGAGGGCAATCATGTCTCCTCTCAGCCTCCTCTTCTCCAGGCTGAACATCCCAAGTTCCCCCAACCTTTCCGTGTAGGGCTTCCCTTCCATCCCACTGATCATTCTTGTCGCTCTCTGCATGTGCACAGCTTCTCAATCCCTGTGCGCTGGTTTTAATCAGTAGAGGCTGTGTGTATCTGTGTTTGTGTGTCTACGAATTAAAACAGGCAGCGGACAGGGATAGAGAGGCTGTGCCCATGCGCACAGCCTCTCTTTGCCAAGATGGCTGCTCAGATGGCAGTGCTAGACACACACCAGTCCGAGCAGCATTTTATGTGGCGCAAAGCACAACATAACCCCCCCCCCACGCCCAGACAAGGTAAGCCCCTGGAGATGAGCTTTTCACAAAATGTAGGACAAAATGTACATTTTTTAAAATGTAGGAGAAGTTCCTCCAAAAGTCCAAATTTTCAACTGAAAATTCAGACTTTTGGGGACCCTTGTCCTACATTTTGAGGTGAAGCATATGGTCATCCTGCCCTGGTTTGAGAACCACTGGATTACTGGGTAAAAACATGCTGCATTCAAAATCCAGGAAAGGAAAACTTCCTCTTTCATGCAGAAAAAAAAGAAGCAGGTAAGCTTCGTCTCATTGGGCAAATGACTGTTTTGTTGTTGTCGCTGCTGCTGTTTGACAAGCGTGCTTTTGTTCAAACCTAAATAGCTCTCCAGATCCTGTTTCTTTATCCCAGTCAAGCTCATTGACTGGACCTCAACAGAGAGACTTTTCTGAACAGTCAGTACATGGCCTGCTGAAAACGCAGAGCAGTTCATGTGTCTGACAGAAACAGCTGCACCTTTATTAAATTCTGAAGCAACAGAAGATACCTGGGGTGCAATGATAACATAAGAACATAAAAAGAACCTCCACTGGATCAGGTCAAAGATCCATCTTGTCCAGCTTCCTGTATCACACAGCGGCCCCCCAAATGCCTCAGGGAGCACACAAGACGCCTGCATCCAGGTGCTCTCCCTGCATCTGACCTTTCGAGGTTGTCCACACCTACACACACCCTTCATGGCTTGTAACCTGTGATGGTCCATTCCTCTAGGAATTTATCCAATCCCTTCTTAAAGGCATTGAGGCTAGATGCCATCACCACATCCTGTGGCAGGGAGTTCCACAGACCAACTAAATGCTGGGTAAAGAAATATTTTCTTTTGTTGATCCTGACTCTCCCAACAATCAGTTTTAGTGGATTACCCTAGTTCTGTTGATATGTGAAAAGGAAAAGAAATCTTTCTACCCACCATCCATCCGTTGCATAATTTTGTACATCTCTATCAAGTCTCCCCTGAAGCGCCTCTTTTCTAGACGGAAGAGCCCCAAAAGCTGTAGGCTTTCCTCATTTGGAAGGTGTCCTAGATCATCAATCATTATAGTTGTTATCCTCTGAACCTTCTCCATTTTCTCTGTATCCTTTTTGAGGCATACTGGGATACTATTGCCATACTGTTATGGCATACTGTTGCCATATTTCCTGAAAAACAGAGACAAACCCAATTTGGGGGGGGGATTGTGATCACATACTAGCAAATGGGACAGAGGGTCCTGTCCCAATTTTGGAGAACAGAATTATGGCAACCCTAGGCGACCAGAACTGGACACAGTGTAAACACTGACATGCAAACACTCACATTACATTCACATGCAGAGCAATCCAAAGTTAGGGCAGTGAAAAGGGCACCAGCTGGACTGTCCCACATATGTTGTATCCACAGCAGAAGGTTATGCTGAATCCAGAGAGTCAGGAAGCCTGGGCTGCCCTAACTGCTCCAGAGCATGTTCAGTAGGCACCAAGTAAGTGGCACCTGGAGAGAGCTTGCTCCTGAGGAGACCCCCCCCCCTCAGATAACACTGAACCAGTAACAGCTGTGGTGCCTGTCTTATAAGGAGTCCCTGACAACCAGTAACAGCTGCAGCATGAGGCTGCGGTACAGTTTACAGTGGATGCAAGGGGCTTATTGGAGTGGCATTCTGTAACCACAGGTTAGTGGGCTGCCGTAGTTGTTCCATATACTGAGGTTGAGAGGCAGGGATTGCAGATATGCTGGCAAAGAACTCAGTTTTTTTTTATCAACACTGCCATTCTTACTCTGTCTTATCATGGGCTCCTATGGGCCTACTCAGATGTACAACTCTGAAGAGCTGGAAGAGGGGATTTCTGCCTGGGAAACAGGCTCAGGATATAGCATAACTGCTCTGTTCTATGCAATGCTGAACATGCCCTCAACATGCCTCTCCTGAACAGCCTAGGCAGCTCCAGCTAGGGCAGCCCAGGTCCATCTGTCTTGGGGTAGCCTATGTTGACTATGGCTACAATCCTAAAGTCACTTTTAGAAATGGTTAGGATTGTGGTCTTAGGCTGCTCCAAGCCTTTTCTGACATAACTGGGCTGCCCCATCTTGGAACTGGGCCACCCCAGTGAGAGATAGGGTAGCCCAAGTGCACTTCTGGATTGCAGCCATAGTCACACTCTACAACCAAATCAATGTTTGCATTGATATAGTTTGCAATTCTTCATCAGACCGTTTTAATCTCCTGGCATTGGTACCAGCTTCCAAACTCAGAGTTCAATCCTAACCACTTTGTGCAGGGACTTGTGCTGGGCTAACTAGGGGTGAGGATTACTCTACCATTGTATTAACCATTTACTCCCAAACTCTTGCTGTGTATCCGAACTGCTTAAGCAATTGTATAAAAAAATGGGAAAACGAAATTTTCAAATTGAGCTCTAACCACAGGCTGACTTCTGGGGCTGGGTATTGCAAATGTGGCATAAACTATGTCTGTGGGCCCAGAGCCAGAGCTAGCTCAGCCCCAACTGGGACTGGGCTTTTGCCAGTGAAATGTCTGATCTGTCACTGCACTCAGCTCCACTGAATCTTTGTAGATTACCTGTATTGGGCCTTGCAGCTGGAGTTGGAGGCTTCTGATTCAACAGCAGTCCAAGGGTTTCCATAAATCAAAAAGTCCCACTGCGGGCCAGCGGCATCTGCCTAGTTTCATAAAGGATACAGCAGCAGCCATTGT
Source organism: Cryptoblepharus egeriae (assembly GCA_030015325.1). Classification (NCBI taxonomy): domain Eukaryota; kingdom Metazoa; phylum Chordata; class Lepidosauria; order Squamata; family Scincidae; genus Cryptoblepharus; species Cryptoblepharus egeriae. The sequence continues at coordinate 36,441,010 of JAREYC010000004.1, read as the reverse complement.
GCTACCATAGAGTCCCAACGTTCTAGGCAGCTTGGGCTGTCCAAATCCAGACCACCTAAGGGCGTACCTTCAAAGGAGGATTTGAGGCATTATTCTAATCTTTGATAAATAGAAACATGCCCTTGTAAGAAGTATTTTCATGTCTGCTGTTGCAAATTTTCAGAACACCATGGCAGTGTTCTGCATCTCCAGTTCATTAGGCTGCAACTTTCATTTTAAACCAAACTAGCGAAAGGTCTTCTCTTTTTTCTTCTTGCGTGTGATCTTAATAAGAATACTTAATACAGAGTTATCAGACTCACTCTTACCACAGTTTCATTAACTTTAAAATTTATTATGTGTAGCTGGCCTGGGTGATTTACTATGCATTATTCCAAGAAAGAAAGAAAAGGCTGTTAAATTAGAGTCTCTTTTATATATAGAAAATGCTTCTTGTATTGAAGATGAATGACACAATTTAATAATGTTATAATTTGATTCATTTGAATCAAAATTTACAATGCCTGGATGATGCCTACCGAAATGATAAATAAAAGCCATAAAAGGAATTATGACAAAAGGAAAAATGGACTGTAAGAATAACATACATACTGAACACATTGGGGAAATGTACAACATTAATTAGGTTCTCATAGAATATACAGATACGAAGACCTCAATAGAAACGGCCATTATTTAAGGCAATAAAGGAGCAATGTTCCAGACACTTTCTGCTGAATCTTCACTACTTATGATCCTGATTTCTTTGTTTTAATGCATTACAGTGTGACTGTTCTGCGCATACTTGCGAGACTCATGCTCTATTTCAGTGTTTCTCAGTATTTGCCCTCTACCATACCACTACTGATGGTCCACTTATTCAAAGTACTACCAGAATTAATTGGTGATTACATCTTTACCAGTCACTGCCAGGTTGAGAGGCTAGATGCAACAAGGCAGACACCAGTAAAAAAGCTCAGGGTGCACAAGGTTTTTTCAAGTACAGAAAGCATGTTTTGGAGCCTTCTATTACTGTTTACTGTGAGCACAATCCTAACCATGTCTACTCAAAATGTGTTCAATGGGTCTTTAGGAAAGTCTCTTTAGGATTGCTGCCTCTGTCATGTTCATCTTGCTGCTGGTCAGCAGGTGTTCAGGAAGCCTGCAAATACCACCCAAGTACCACTGATTGAGAAACACTGCTCTATTTATTCTCATAGGACCAAATTAGATGCATCAGTGTGGTCCATTTACCTCTTTCCAAGTATCCCAGTCATTGGCATCCCAAGACATTTGTGGTCGCGTTTTTATGCCTGTCATTTACATCCCATTATAACTGAGCAACAAACCTCATGTTATATATCCTAAACCACTTGTCACAGCCGTAACCCTACGTTTGCGGTTTAAAGATAACAGTACTTCTAACATAAATATATATTGGGACACAAATATCTGAAATGAAAAAAACTGCTGGAAATATCCAATTCAAGGATAGATTTGACCAAGACACAGTTGTCTAGGATGCAGTGGTCCTGCCACTGAATATTGGGCTATCCATGCACCCCAATTTGCAAACTGAAGTTATGATGGGAAATTAAAAGTGCCATGCAGCAAAATCCTGTGCTAGCCCTCAATATTGGCAGTACTTTATGTGCAAGACACTCTATGAAATTTACATCCAATGTTAAATATCTTTAAAATATATCTTACAATATCTTGCAATGTATCATAATGTACATACAAACTCTTGCATACATGGTCCCTTCATTCCTATAGATGAAGTGAACAGATATGCAGAGAAAGGAATGCAATGCACATGTACATGAACTTTCTCCAATGAGCCAAATGGAAAAGGCTTGTACAGATAACAGAGTTATGTGAATACTATGGCGCTCGCATTCCTACAGTGCAATGATGGATTGATGGTATCAGTCCTTTGGTTACTTTTCTTGAACAAACACCGTCTGATGAAATTAAATCTTAGGCTCACATGACATCAAGAATCAAGTCTCCTTGGTTGCCTTGTAATCAGTCTGCTTAAATAGGAACTAGAACTCCTCTTCTTGGCCATATTTCTCAAAATTATTTTGAGATGAATCTTCCTTATTGATTTGCTTCAGCCTTCTGCTGTGCACAGATTCTAAGATGACATTTGTTCCTCTCTCCTGAACATGAAACATTCAGAGCTGGAGAGACAATGGTGTGCAGTATCCCTCCAAAAGAGCTTCATTGTCCTCCATTTTTGCGTCATTTGGAACATGGTGTGCAGTACCCCATCATCATATGTCGTTGGATTCATATTGAAAAGCAGAATCCAGTGCAAAAATCGGTTTTGAAATATCTCATTCCTGTCAAAAGTTATGGCCAAAAACTAAAAATCAAAAATATACATTGAGTTCTATGGGAAAGTGAAAGTGCCCAATATCACAGCTTTACTCACAAGGAGGCAAATGTGCCATTGTCCACCAGAAAGGCCAGGCTGAGAGGAATCCAAGACCTTGTCCTCCTTTTGAGGTTTGGGCATCTGGTCATCCTGGCTGCAGTCTATGGGGTCAAGAAGAGATGGACGCAACTTAACGAGTGAACAACAACAAACAAGATATTGGTTAGGATTGTACCCTGTGTTATTTTTTTACCAGTTGGTAATAGTAATAGATAGAGAGAGAGAGAGAGAGAGAGAGAGAGAGAGAGAGAGAGAGAGAGAGAGAGAGAGAGAGAGAGAGATGCAAGATATACACTTGCATATTAAAGATTTGTGAAAATACAGTTCTAGAACATGTTCTACCACTAGATAAGCAAAACAGGGAAAAGTTATCATTTGTCACTGGCATGAATAACATGTGCCTTATGGAAAAATAGTAACATGCATTACTCTTTGTTATTTATACCTGCATATATCTTCTGATAATCTTATGATAATGCTGCAGTCCTATGGGCTAACTTGTTTGAAGTTGTTTGAAGTTGTGCTTAAACAATCTGGTATTGGAATGCATCCAGGGAGAAAACATATACTGGTATTTTGGGAGGTAGTCTTACTGAAAAATACCAGGCTTTTTCTCTGAGGTATTGAGGCTGAACATACTGTCCACTCCACTTATTCCTTTGAACATAAATCTCTTGAGTCTTTTTATAAACCAATACGAGTTTATTTTTATGGGCCACAACAGCTTGTTAGATTGCATAGTCTTCAGGGGCTAGTTACAAAACAGTCAGTTATTAAAGAGTGTCTAAGTGTAAGAGTTAAGATAGAAGTGCAAACCTCTGCTAGTTGGACTCATCTAGTGGGTCAAAGCTGCGGGCCTGATTCTGTCATTTTCACTTATATTCACTGACATACTTCTCCATCTACCAGCTCTTTTGAATTTCATACTAAGAAAAAGAGCCTGCAAAATTCATATCTCTCTCTCTCTCTCTCTCTCTCTCTCTCTCTCTCTCTCTCTCACACACACACACACACACACACACACACACACACACACAACTACCGCCAGTTGTTTTTTTCCCTGCTAATCCTTGCCTGACTTGTTTACTCAAAAGACTCTAGCTGCAATCCTAAACATATTTTCCTGGGAGTAAGTTGCTTTGAACACAATGGGGCTTACTTCTGAGTAGACATGGTTATGACTGTGCTGCAAGACTCAAATCATACTCAGTCTAAGGTCTCCCTCTGAGCCCTGAAGGCAGCACTAGATTCAAGACTAGATTCAAGTCTTCCCAACGTGGATCTGCATGCCCCTGACAGGAAACTCTTGTTTGCTCCAAGATGTTTCCTAAATGTTTCCTTTGTTTTAATTTATTGTGCAACTCACTTTACATTAATGTTGTACAGTGGTACATCGCATAACGAATGCCCTATAGAATGAATGATTCAAATAACAAATTCAAATTTCTATGGGATTCTGCCTCTTACAATGAATGTGCTTTCAATGATGAACCCCTCTGGCGCCCCCAGGCAACTGCCCCAATTTGGGGACAGTTAGAGGCAGACATGCTGGCCGGCAGCCCTTTTAAACAGTCAGTGTGCAGCGTCAGGGCTGCATAGTGCGCCTGCCCATTACGGAAGCAACACTTCCTTTTTCTCACTGTGCACCTGCCATGCACATCCCCTGATGACCTGGCCAGGAAAATGGCTGGAGAAATGGCTCTGCCTGGCAGTGGCTCTCAGTCCCTGCAGAGAAAAAGATCTGGGGGAGGACACTCTGCTTGCTGTTTGCTGCAAAGGAAGGACGGAGGGAGCTGAGGCTGCTGGAGAGCAGAGGAAGAAGGAGCCTTGGAAGTGGAGCTGATGCTGCTCTGAAACCTTGCAGTGAGTTTGGCTTTGCCAACTGACCAGAGAAACCCCAGCCTCCCCTGCTCCCATGCCTCTGTAGATGGATCCATCAATATATACTTTGCACAAAAAGCATGTAATTCACAACAAGGGCTTGAGTTGCTCAGGTTGTGGGGCCTTTCATCCAGCTATTGTCAACGCAGAGGAGCCGGAGCTGGGTGTAAAGTTGGCAACCTGATGAGGAAAGGGATGGTGGGGATAATTCCTGGCTTCATACATTTTAAGCCTCCAAGCCCAGTCGTGTCCATTCAAAAGTGTTATAGTCAGTGGAGCTTATATTGTGTAAGGGTGCAAAGCAAAGGAGGCTGAAAGACCAAGCCTCTGCATGCCTGCCTGAATAATTTAAACATGTCTCTTTGGGGCTGATGTCTGGTCTATTGCAATGAGATTTGTGCAAAAATTAACTGCAGGAATGCTATACAAGTGTTTTTAGCTTTATTTTAACATGTCCTACATTTGTCCTACATTTTGGGAGATGTTCTACATTTTTTATCTGGGTGGGAATTTTGGCGGGGAGGACAGGAATTTTGGGGAACTTGTGGGTGGGGGAATTTTGGTTTTGGCATCTGGTCACCCTGACGGTGACTCAATAGAGCAAGTTATATTCTTAATGGTGCTGCAAAGTTAGGAATGTGTTTCCCACAATGTAAAATGTTAAGGATATTTACCAACAGATCCTTCAAAGGCACAGATATTGCACTTTTGATTAAACTTCTTCTTTGCTTGATCGTTTGGGCAGATTGCATATAACTGCAGTTGCATCTCAGAATGTGAAATGTTAAATCTTCACTACAATTTTAGAAACTCATTTGGAAACAGGGTGATTTTACTACTAAAGTAAATCCTAGAATCTGATCTATAAATATAAAAGTCCCAAAGAAGCAGGCATATATTTTCCATACTTAAAGTAGATTTTGCCTTTCCGTCTTTTTCAGCTGTTTTGTGGCTAAAGCAATTGCTTGTTTTTCTGGACACATTTGTGGTTAGTACCATGGTCTTAGGCTGCAATCCTAAAGACACTTTCCTTGGAGTAAGACCCATTGAACACAATGGGGCTTACTTTTGAGTAAACATGGTTAGGATTGTGCTCTTAGAAACCTAAATACCTGCTTTCTAAAAGTTTAGAAGTTCAGATAAAGAATGGAAGAGTATGAAGATGGATTGTTGTCTTTCTCTGTTGCATCTGTGTGCACGGATAGAGCTGGTACACCGTACACTAAGTTTATTGGTCTGGGAATGTCTCTTGAGTACTTGTGTAATGTCCTTCCACTCACGCCTTTTTATATGCCTGCGTATCAGATTTTCTTAAGATGCAGTTCTGCAGCTCATCTGAACCCACAGCTAGAAGTGATAACTAAAAAAACCCACAAAATATCACTTGTTGCATTGTAATGAAAGGACAAAACACAACATGTTTCAAACACCTTTATCAATAGTTAAATGGATTCCAGGTACTTACTGTACATTGGAATAATGTTTTCAGTTGAAAATTAAAACCACAAAACATTATAGCAAAATATTCTGATTAAATTATTGTTGTAAAAGTAGTTTTCACTACAGCAAAGACTGCAATTATAAAGACTTTATCTCAAAAACACTAAAAAAGCTGTTTTTAAACAAGTGAAAAAGGACACCCTTTTTATTTTTTAAACTGCTTTTATTTAACTAACATTTTTAAAACTACTTTTATTTAACATTTTTTGGTATTGGGGAAAATCCATGAATCAAACCCCTGCAGAAGTTGAACAGCTTATTCCGTTAGGAGAAACAGATAGCAAGAAACCTGGAAGTGGGTCTTTAAATCTGTTTTTCCCACTACTTTTTAATCCACGTTTTTAAAAAAATCCATGAGGGACTAACTTCATAACACCATTCAAATGATAAAGTGGATATTTACAAATCCACCAAGCTTCCCTATGTCATTTTTTTCTGTCTTGCCTTCACTTTATCCAGCCCTAACTCTGCCAAGATTTGCAAAGCTCTGGTGACCTTTGATGAACTTCATCTCTGCTTTATGACTGCAGATGCCTTTTTTTACAGGTCCTCTAGATCTGTCGGCCTGCCCTATGCTAGTACATCATTCCATAGTCAGTACTTCAGACGGTGACAGTAAGAGCCAATAAAATAACGCTGTGAAATGCTTCAGTGTGAAAAGGCTAATTCAGTGCTGGCTAATAAAGTTTCAGTGATTCATCAAGACATGATATTTATGTGCAGTGTCTTATTAGGCAGATGTGTGTGATCTCAATGTAATCCAATGCTTTGCACTAGTTTTCTTGCTTGCCCCTTTCTACTGCAAAGGACATTAAAAAATTGTCAATTTGTTGAGGAAGGAGAGCAATAAAATATAACAATTTGGAGGCATTAACTTCCTTCATACTATGGGTCTAAGCAGAAGCTTCCTTCATATTATGGTCTAAGCTGAAGACAACTCCAAGTATTCTGTTTTCAATACAAATAGATTTGTTTTGTTTCTGTTGAACAGAAACAATTTGCGGCTAGCTATGAATAGTGCCGTCATTTATATTATATATATACACACACACAAACTGCTGGGTATCTGCTGGATTTCCAAATTCCTGGAAATCAAATCAGATTTTGATCAAAATCAAGTCGGTAGATGGTCATAGATCTTATCAATGGGGTTTGGAAGATGCCAGCAGAGACCATCGGAATGCTGCAAGGATTTTCAAATTGGCGCCCTTTAAAATGATTGTGGGATGCTCCAAAATGCCAACGGAGAAGCTATCAGCATCATTTTGCTGCTTCCCTCGGCCATTATAAAGGACGTCATGATATTTACAGGCACCATTTTCAAAGAAGAATAAAATTCTCAATTGCACCTCTGTTTTGTGTGTGTGTATGGGTGTGTGTAATATGATGAATAGTTGGGTATTGGGTATAATTTCCATATACCCTAAAAGGGAGAGTAGCCATACCTGTTCATCACAGAATTGTGTCTCACTCAGTGTTTATTTGCCGGGGTCAACCTTGTTTCTTTTTACATTGGGGCAGAGAACCATTTTCTTATTTCTTTTTACGTAAACTTCTTAGATAACTTTTTTTCTTTTTATAAGAAGTGAAAGATAAATGTAAGATTATACAACAATATTTCTTTTCACGTGGAGAAGGACTTTCTACCTTCACAAAGACTCCTGCAACATGCACTTAGAAACATAATCATCATCATCATCATCATCAAACTAATTTTAATAACCAGTTGCTGATACTGATTCAAGCACAGAACAAGTTTCCTTGCAGAATCTGGCATTTAATTGAAAAGGCCGTGAACATCCATAGGATTAATAATTGTTGTCATACATTTGTAATTCAGCCCCCCCCCCTCCCATCCTAAAGCTAAAGGTCAGGTAATGAATAAAAAGAAACAAGGAATAAAATGCATTAATCCAAGCTCTTAACCCTCTGTCATCTTAAGTCTGACATCCAAAATCCAATCTAGTAGACAAGGATTAAAATGCTTTTGAAAGATGCTTGCATTTTAGTGGATTTCAGGTAAAACATCTTCTGCCTCAATTTTATGTCTTTAAAATCCAAGTCAAAGCTTCTTCTGTGTAAATTGGGGCTTAGAGGGCATGATTTGCTTTGGAGACCAGAGAAAAATTTAAACTGTAATGGTGATGTCCAGCTGACCCATCAACCAACATCCCTTTCCCCAAACCTTGTGTCCATTATAAACCAATCCATGTGAAATTTGACCACCACATGTAATGTGCTTACCACCAGTCAGTCTTCCTTGCCACCATCCCCCCATTTCTAAGCAAGTGTAATCTTGCAAAAAAAAAGAAGAAAAAAGGATAGGATGGCTGGTTACACCAATGTTTTAAGGTTTCCAGTGTCATCCAGATATGAATTTGGGGTTGCCAAACATCCCCGTGGCGAAAGACAGCACTGAACATGCCTAGGAACATCCAAGTATGAATGCACATTGGGTTGCTGAAGACGAGTGATTCTCTCACAGCCGTATCCTTTCCCAGTCTATAGCATGCAGTGCCACTGATGCAGCCTGCATCCCATGGTGGGAAGAACAGATGGCCTGGGAGAGTTAAGTAAAAATAGGTTTTTTCTGTAGGCTGCTTGACCATCAATGAGTCTTCTTGGACCCACACCAGTGCTTCTCCTGACATATGTCTAAGGAGAGTTTGGGATGGGTGGGTCTGGGCTAAAAAAGAAATATAGTATTTATAAGACTACCTACCACTACTGAGGTCTTCTCCTACCCCAAATTTCCCACTATTCCTCATGCAAACCACCCCATTTCTTTCCCAAACTGCTCATGAACTGTCCATTGTTGCCATTTTCTCAGATGCAGCCTGGGTGGGCCATTGGTGCCCATGCGGAGCTTCCTGCCATTTCCATCAGCACCTTCGGAGCGCTTGTTTGCAGTGCGCCTTTCATGCCACCATAATTGGATCTCCTGCCATAGGTCCACTGCCAGAAGATGATCATCTCAAATGATCATTCACATAAGGTTGCACATGCTATATTTTTATATAAGTGGCTTCAAGGCCTATTGGTTCAACAACTGCTGCCATAAATTGCCTACCAAAGATATATGGGGTGATTGAAAAGTAACTCCCTATTTTAAAATGCTTATAAATTACAATATAGGGAGTTACTTTTCAATCACCCTGTAAATTTACTGTTGTTTACCACTGTTGTTTACTATGGAATCAAGTGGCAGAAGTGACCACTGGCTCCATGTGCTTTCTAGACTCTGCAAGTGTAGGTAAGGTGGTGGAAGGAATGGTTCCTTGGCAGTTTGGGGGTGGTATTGGGGTGGGGAGTGGGCCAGACCAGGGCAAAAGGGGTGGATCCTGGCAGTAGTCATGCACAATGGATCCTATTCCCCTTTCTCAGTTCAGACCCATCCACTCCCTCTCCTTGAACTTACAGTAAAATATCTGAACCAATGGTCCTCATAGGTGTGCATCCAAAGAGACCCACTGGTGATCAGGCTGCCTCCTGGGAGGTGAATTAAAAATATTTTACTATCACTCACTGTCTGATTTTCCACCACCACTACCACCACTGCATATAGCCCACATTTCATCAGTGTGGCTTCATAGTGAAGGATGATGGGGGATAGGATTGGGCTGTTTGTTGCTCTGTCAACAAAATACAGTTGACCCAGTAAGAAAGCAGTCTCAAGTTCAAAACTGAGATTTGCTGAGTCAATTGGAAACTCCTAAACTTGTGCACATTGTCACCTACACTCCTGTTATTTACCTTAATGATCAAAATTGGCTTCAAGTAGGGTACACCAAGGAGGCCAATCTCCGGAACAACTCTTAAGGATAAATATAAGCTTTCTTTCAGTAGAGATAATGTTTAAAAACGGGAAATCTTATTTCCCGTATCATTTCCAACACCAGCATTGTCTAAGACAATGTACTGTCACACTAGAAATGAAACTTGATTGTAATATATTGCTTCATCTTTTCTGAAGAGGTAAGGGATGATCATCACAACAGTTATGATTTCTGACTGTTGGAAGTTCTGTTTGACTCTGCCTTTTGATTAACAACCTTTCCCAGTGTTATGATTGGCACGTCTCAGAACGACAACATTCAATTCTTGTTGCCAAAATATATTGGCGTAATGCAAGTGTAATTACTAATATCATCCTTTCTTATTTCATCCTGTCCCAGTTATCTTAAAAATAAACATTGAAATAATTTTTTTAAAGATCTCCTTCCCATTTTTACCTAATTAAACTTCTCTTTGTACTGCTGAGGATTAGAGTTAAGGGATTTTGCGAAGCTGGCTACATTGCCCATGTCTTCAAAGTCCAAGGTGGAATCTCATTATCATAATTCCTGTATGCAGTGAGAACACAGAGAAAGAAAGGAAAGTTTGTTCTTTTAAACAAAGCCCAAGGGCAACTCAAGCAAGTAGAAGATATGTTTATGAAAGTAGCTTCATGTGATCTATGGTGATCTTTATACAAATGCAAACTTCTCTCTGACCATGGTATAAATCAGATGTGCCTCAGCGCTCTCCAAACCCCAGGCCAGGGGCCAGATTTGGCCCTCGGTGAGCCTCAATGTGGCCCCCGGCAAGACCCCTCTACGTGGCCGTTGGGCAAGTCTTGTAATCCACTCCAATACATTCTTATATGTAAATTTATTCAAATTTGAAATGTGAATTAGTTTTCCGACCCCTGACACCATGTGAGAGAGATGATGTGGTCCTCCAGCCAAAACGTTTGGAGACCCCTGCTCTAAATGCACATTGAAGTGTACATGTAACAGTGTTTTCTCTATCATAGGAACACCCAAGCCTGAATGAAGACCAAGCAGATGTCAGTGAGAGAAATTAATGAAATCACTACAGTAATGACACAGTAAAATCCTACACATGCCTACTCAGAATAAAATCTCATTGCGTTCTCTCAGGAAATTTACTCTCAGGAAATTGTACCCAAAAGGTGTAATCAAAGCAGTTGTTTTATTAGCCTTTTATTTTATGTTCTTAGGGTTTGCATTATTTTTTCTTCTTGCATTTGTGGGTGGATCAAGGTTGTATTTTTACATTGTTTCTCATCTAAAAATATGGATCCTTGCAGGCATCATCTATGTGTGTCTTGTCCCCTGCTTTGTTAGATAAATGGTACTTCTATTGCACAGTAATACGGGATGATTACTAGAGGTGCAATTCTCTAAGCACAGCTGCAGCAAAGAACATATCCATTTCACTGTCCACTTTAACAGCAGCCACAAATGATTGGGGGGGGGGGGAATTAAACTTCCCAGCTATTCAAATGGCACCTTCTTTCACGGATAGACCATGTCAAGCCTTAAATTCCGGCATTGGTTCCCCAAAAGCTGAAAATGTATAACAGCAAAGAAAGAAAAGAAAAAGAAAAAGATCCTGTTTCTATAACAATCTGGAAGCTTTCTATCTAAGAAAACGTTCTTCCAAAAGGATATGAAGGCTGAAATTGGGGCATAAATCTTTTCAAGGGGTTTCAGACGGCAGGAAGCAGGTAAGGTGAAATATTATCATCTATCCAATAGTAAACAGCAGGGACTGCTTCTAAGCCTCTTGTTTGAAGAAGACTTGAACTTATCTATGTCTGGCAAGTGTCTGGTATCTTGAAACACAGGAAGTCAATTACGTCTTGTGCTTTGTTCTTAGGGTTTGCTTTAAAAAAAACCCCAAAACATCCAATTCATTGATGGAAAAGCTGAAGGTGCTGGAACCTTATTATTTCAACCCAATCCTATACATCATGTGCACCCTCAGAACATGTGTTCCACTGGTGTTCACTGTCACAAAAATTCAATAAAGTTGTTTGCAAGAGCTTGGAAAGGGGAGGCCAGAGCCTTCCTGCCTATGCCTGCAGACTGAAAGATGCCTGTTGGACCAGGAAAAGTTGGGACAGGGTGGGGAGGGTGGGGAGGGTGGGAACAGAGTGGACAAAGGCAGTGGATTTTGGAAAAAGAGAGTGTCTGGTCCAATAGGGTAGATGCAGTGGAATAGAAATAAAGGGTACAAAGTACGAAATATTGCAGGAAGCTTCACTGCAGCATGCAAGGGGCCTTCCTCCTCCTCTTTGGCCCTCCTATTTGGTTCACTGCCAATTCTGGACAGGTGAACATGGAATGGATCTTTAGCAGAGGAACCCTTTGGACTTTGTGGAGAGACTCCCTGCAGGACTGCTTTGCACCCCTTCTTGCTATGCCACTGAGTAGATAATGGATTGGAACCAAACTTTAGTTTGTTACAACAGACAACAGCCCTGTGCAACCTTACCTGACAGTAAACCCCTGTTGAACATAGTGAGACTTACATCTAAGTAAACATGTACAAAATACTATCAGGTCCATTGAAATCATGACCCAATCCAGATTGGGTCTTGCATTGTCAGAACAATAGTTCTGGCAGCATACGGACTGTTAGAGCTGCTGTAAAAGGTGACAAACTACTGTATTTTCTAGAATCTAATGCACATTGTTTTCAGCCAAATTCAATCTCCAAAATCAGTGTGCACATTAGATTCGACGGTTAATTAAATTTCAGTAAATATGGTATTTTGATTGGAAGTATAGGGTGTACATTAGATAAGATGACAAATTAGTTTCAAGTAAATGCAGTATTTGGTGCAGCTTGGACACCACCGCAAGTGGTTAACTGCTGGGTCCACACGCTAAGCAGGCCTCCATCAGTCTTGAAAGACTATGGTATCATGCTCAGCACTGCATACGCAGCATGCAAAGCACGAAAGCCTGGGTTGGATTGTTATAGAGGATTGGCTGTTACCCAAGCAGCAAATCCTCCCTCTCCACGCCACTGAATTAGTCAATGGAAAGGCAGAGCCAATACAATTGGATCCAGCTAGCATCGCAGAGCTGGGCTAAGGACAGGAGCTCACCCTGTCTTGTGGGGCCAACCCGGGTCTCAAACCCTGGCCTGCTGGTTAACAGGAACAGCGTCTTAGCCACTTGCGCCACCCACAACCTACACGCTAACAGACCAGGGAAGTACTCCTGTGCTGGTAAGTTGACACAGGGAGTTGGAGGAAAGGGGGAGGAGGGAAAGAGGAGGAATGTGGGCAGGGAGAAGGGCAGATTGTGGCTGAAAACCAGCAAAAAGCTAATTTTCTCTTCTGTCCAACTGAGAGTTTTGCTGAAAAACCAGAAGTGATTTTTGTTTCCTAAATGATAATTCTGCGCCCTGCAGAAACCTTTGTTGGGCTCAGAAAAGCTTCTGAAAAGGAAGGGGTGCCAGTTGTATCTCTGATTTCAGATATCCATTGGATTCCAGAATGGCCCTCTCATATAATTTCTTTAGTCATTACTAATTAAAATTAATTTGAGCTTTATGATTTTATCTGTAAATAAGTGAACAGACAGTAAACAAGGAGTACTACAGCATTTGCAGGATGTATTCATCAGAAAAGGCCAGAATTGCATGTGTCCAGTGAGTGGCCATTGTACCATGACAATACACCTGCCCATTCAGTGCAGCTTGTGCAGCAGTTTTGGGCCAAGCACAACATCCCGCAGGTCCAACAGCCACCATGTTCCCTGGACCTCATCCCTTGCAACTTTTTCCTCTTTCCAAAAATCAAATCCCACTTGAAAGGACAAAGATTTCAGGACATCGACGAAATCCAAATGAATGCGATGAGACAACTGTTGATTATCCGAGAAAACAAGTTCAAGGAATGCTTCCATCAATGGAAACAGCGTTGGATTAAGTGTTGGCTTCCGAAGGGGACTACTTTGATGGAGATTAAATGCCAAATTGTTATGTGTTGTTTTCTTTTTATAACACCAGTCCTGATACTTATTGATCACACCTTGAGCATTGGCAACATTTCTTTTGACTGAAGCAAGAATGCTTGAAATATCATGTATGTACACTGAATGCCTCTATAAGCAGTGCAAGTCTCTACTGTGACTCATGCTATAAAGGACCAAGGGGTGTCCAAAATAAGTGGGTCCTCTCAACCAGTGCTCAACATGAATGATACTTGGTGAGCACATCTTCAGCACATCTTCAGCTTATTCACAATATATTGCACTAGCTTTGCGAGCAAGGAGGGCGCTGTTTACTGAGAAAGCAAAGCTAACATGGTGTCATTCCTTGTAGGGTTGCTTCTATTCATTTTCCACCAAAATGTTTCCATGTTTCCATTCATTTTCCACCAGTCACTACAAAATGGTTTGGAGTTGACAAATGGATGTGCTATGCAGTGATGCAGTGCTGTTTGTTACAGGGAGAGTAATCAAAAGAGTTGTGCAGTCTGCTTTAACTGTTTGCCACATTTCTCTGATATGAACTGTAAAAGCCCTGGCAGATTTAAATTACGAAAATAGGAACCCAGATAATAGCAAGAAGAACAAAAGGTGCAGAATCTATTATGTGAACCAAACAAGAAAAAGACAAGGGCTTAGGTGGAGAGGTTACTAAGAGAATGTGTCCTAATAGCTTCCTAGGAAGACAGCATACCTTTGAGAATAGTTTCTCTTAGACATTTACAGTGATGCCTCAAGTAACAAATTTAATTCGTTCTGGAGGCATGTTTATTACGTGAAATGTATTTTACGTGAAGCGGATTTTCCCATAGGAAATAATGGAAACTCAGACAGTTGGTTCTCAATCCAAAAATATTCCTATAAAAATATTAACTGGATGTAAAAATGAAGACAAAACACTGGGATTGAATTCAAAACATGCATTCAATGTGAATGATCCTATGAAGTCAACTTAGGCTGCAGTCCTAAGGACACTTTCCTGGGAGTAAGACCAATTGAACACAATGGAGCTTACTTCTGGGTAGACATGGTTAGGAAGCTGCAATCCAAGACACTTTCCCAAGTGTCTTCCCACTTTCTCCTCCTCTTCACGCTGAGCCTCTCTCCCCTGCTCCCTTCTGGCTGGCCCTGAGCTGCTTCCCTCTTCTCCACTGCTGATCTCTCCCTCTGCCCAGCGGATGCCCGGCCACAGAAGGAACAGCACAGATGTGTTGCTTTTGCTATGGGCAGGTGTGCTAGGCAGCCCTGATGCTTTTTAAAAGGGCTGCCGGCCAGCGTGTTTGCCCCAACTGCCGACGAGTTTGTTTGTTACGTGAAGCACAGTTTGTTACGTGAAGCAGAATCCTAGAGAAATTTTTATTTGTTATGTGAAACATACCTTACGTGAGGCGTTCTTTATGTGAGGCGCTACTGTACTATGTTTACAGCTCATTTACAGCCCAATCCTGAACCATCTGGGGGTCCAGGACTACTCCTGTGCCTGAATGGCTACCATGGTATCCTACAGGCATGCAGGTTACTGCCTGCACTTTCTTGGGGAAAGGAGACACACAGATGACTCTCAGAATGCACTGCCAGCCAGAGGTGTCATTATGGATGTGTGGCTGATATGGCCCACACCGGGTGATGCACTGGATTACAAACCTTCCAGTGCATCACTCCCCTCTGGTGTGTCACCCCCTGGACTTCCCCAGCCCAGCGCCAAGCATGCTTACCCCTTGCTAGGTGGGGGAAGCCTAATGCAGATGTGCAATGACTGCGCATCTTTATTAGGCTTCCCCAGTCTAGCAATGGGCATTCTTGCCTGTTGCTTGGTTATGGAGAAGCCAAATGTGCTCATGTGATTGTCATGTGTGCATACTGTGCCTCTGGAGCCTCTAGCCCTGACTGACTAAGGGCTGGAGACTTCAAAGGAGCATTGCGCATGTGCAACCATTGTGCATGTGCAATACAGGGGATGACGCACTCACCTGTTGAGACACTACCACAAAGTGGTGGCCTTTCCAGGCCACTATGGGAACAGGGAGATGAATAATACAGGCCTAAATTGGCTAGGATTGCCCCTCAATTTAATAAACATGTTTATGTTGCCAACACTTGCATGAAGCCTAAAATCATGTTGATTAAATGGACCACACTCATATAAATACAGATTTAACAACAATCTAAACTGAGTGTAGACTGCCACCTGCCTACGTTCAAATAGGGCGGACACTGAACTTCAAATTCACAATTCCAGTAAGCTGTACCATTGGGCAGCTCATTTCCATCGTGAAATGTTATTAGTTTCCATAAATGTTTATGTTGAAGTTCCTTCTTCCCAGCAGTATCCACATAGTTTAATGGTGTCTGTCAAGTGTGCGTTAAATCTGTAGAAATTTCCCTATGTTCACAGTGCTTTTTGTAATTTGGCTGTTAATCAGAATATACTGCTTGGCACTTAATGCTGTTAAACTTCAGCTTTTCTCAGTAGGCTGAATAATCAAGCAGCGAAGTCATTAGGAAGCATGAGGGGCAGCTGCTTCACAAACCTCTCAAACTCAGGGATCGGAGGAAAAAACAAAAACTAGCATCTGATTACAGTTCCCAAAATGAAAACATACTAAAGAAAACTAGATGAAAAAAATCTTACCTGTAAGTGCACTGCTGTGCAAGTGGTAATCTATCCAAAGGACCATCCCTTTGGTAATCTGTCCAAAGGTCCAGCCCGTACAAACCTGTCCCTTGGTATATCAGGCTTGAACTTGCCCCTCAAAAGCAATTGGCACCTATCAAAAAGAATTATTAGTGATGCCAGTGGCTGTAGGTGGCGCAAGTGGCTAAGACACTGTGCTTGTTAACCAGCAGGCAAGGGTTCGAGACCCGGGTCAGCCCTACAAGACAGGATGAGCTCCTGTCCTTAGCCCAGCTCTGCGACACCAGCTGGATCCAATCGTATTGGCTCTGCCTTTCCATTGGACTAATTCAGTGGCGTGGAGAGGGGAGATTTGCTGCTTGCGTAACAGCATATCCTCCATAACAATCCAACCCAGGCTTTCGTGCTTCGCATGTAGCATACGCAGCGCTGAGCACGATACCATAGTCTTCCAAGACTGACGGAGGCCTCCTTTTTTTTATATGCCTAGCTGCAGCCACTCATCCTTCTGTAGGATAGCTGTGGGGGTGGAAGCCTCTTCAAAAATGGGCCCCAAAGCTCTGAAGGCTGCCCCTGCCCACTAGATGCCTTTGGGAAATTCTAAGAGCAAAGCCTATAGGCAACAGCCCATTCTTACCATTGCTCCCCAGCAAGTTGTGTTCTGTGCCAGTAGCTGCTGAACCCAGAACATCCAATTTACCGGATTATTTTTATTAATTTTATTTTTAGAAAAGGAAAGAAAAAGGGGCAGAAAATAAAATAAAACAAACCTAATAAAAGTAATAAAGGTAAAACTGAAAAAAAAATTATAAGAAATTATAAGGCAAGCACAGAACTTCTTCAATCCCAAACCTAAAAATCTCACAACCTAAAAATCTGTCCAGAACAATCTACAGTCTTATTTTAAAATTCCAACAAAAAGAGAAAAAAGGAGATAAAAATTGCATAATTATCTGCTCATCAAACCCATAATTTATCTGACTCATCATCCTTTGTTCACTCAGAAAGTCCATGAATGGTTTCCAATTGCCCATAAAAGTTCTTACTAATTTTTCCTTAAGGTAATTTGTTAGTTTGTCCATTTAAGCAAAGTCCAGTATCTTGATCCATCATTCTTCCATTTCATCCAAATAATCTTAGAATCAAAGTAGATGTGATGTCAATATCACCGCCTCATGCAAGATGCAAGTGTGGCTTTACCCAGTCCTGCCCCAGTGTAGGGCTAGATCCTGCTTCATGGAAATGATGCTGGGGCTGGAGCAAGAATGGAGATTGAGTTTCCCCTCAGCCTTTTGATTTGGTTGGATTGTTGCCAATTCAATCACCTGTTCACAGTATAAGGTTAGCTAGTCATCTTTGGGACTCGGTATGAATGTTTTGCTTCACACACCTGATTGATCTTGGTGTAGGGTCTCTTTCCCATATGCCATACATCTTTCTTACCCAGGAAGGTCACATCAGATAGGAATAATGAAGGATAGGCATAGGGGATCAGAGTGTTTTATTTCAACATCTGATTAAAAAGTCTGCACACTCACAGACAGTACCTTGGAAATCACCTTTGTGTCTATATTCCTAAGTAATCTCCAGGGGTGTAGATGTAGTTCACTGCCAGAGCCCATGTGTTGCATGCTGATGGTCTCCGGTTCAAACCCTATTAGCATCTCCAGAAAGTGCAGGGAAAGGTCTCCTTTCCCAACTTTAGGGAACCGCAGCCTGAGAATACTAAAAATGGTTGGAACCTGTATAAGGCAGCTTCCTATTTCTATGACCAAGAACACCAGGGATCAACCTGTCCCCTTAAAACTTGTTGCCCAATGCAATTGCCATCCCCTCCACCTCCCTAGCTATACTGTTGAACTCATTCACATGAGTGTCATTCTGATTGTATAGCAGCATTTCTGAATGACTGTTAGACAATGAGACAAATATTCTTCTTGAAGGTTGCTAAAGTGTTTACATGAACATTTGAAGATATACAATAGGACATTGTTGTCTTAATGGCGAGTTGTTCCTATGCACAGGTTACTTGGTCGCTGATTATTCGCTTGGATTCATGCAGTGAAAAAACATAAACTTAAGTTATTTCAATGACAAGTCATTTAATGTCATCATAGGTTTTCCCACCAGAAAACAAAAGACGTGCTTTGAATGCAAGTTCACTAAAGGGTTATTTCAGATTTGTTTTGGTTTCATCCTAAATAGGGTTGCCACGTGTCTGGAAAAACAGGCACAGTCCCAATTTGTGGGGATTCACATACTGACAAGTGTGACAGAAGGTCCTGTTCTGATTTTGTGGAAAAGAATTATGGCAAACCTAATCCTAAACAAAACAAAAAGTTTGTTTTTTTTAAATTATGTTAAACATTTTTATGTTGTTTCTATAAAGGAGTCTCATGCAGTGACCTGCAGCTAATAAAAATATAAAAGGAGGTGGCAAATACCAGAGTTTCTTTAGAAAAACGTACAGCCTGCACATTAAAAGGTTATCGCCGGGAAGATTGAAGGTTTATAAATGAGTGCTGCAACAGCAGCAGTAAAATGGTTATTCATGAAAAGAATGAGTTTTGAGTCAGAAAGTTAATGATGAAGCACAACGCTGACAGAAAGCCCTTGTTGTCCATTTCATTCCTATTGAGCAGGAGGCTTCCTGGAAGAGAAGTTGGCAGCTTGAAAAGGTTAGGAAATGGATAGCAACATATGGTATGCTCTCTCCTGTCTAGCAGTCGGCAAAAGCCCTGTTGCAATGAAATGCACTTTTTAAAAAAAAATCCACTGGGGGTTGGGGTACTTCAAATTAGTACCAAATCTACTTGCAAAGGAAATGAGAGGGGAAAGGGCAATCATGTCAGCAAAAATTGCATTTGGTAAGAAATGAAAGCAACAACAACAGTGTTATCCATGAAAGTGTGGATACGAGTTACTAATGTTTAATTTTCCAAACTAGGTGAATTCAGCTATGTGGTCCTATGAACTGACTGTATATCAAACCTGAACGCTTGCTAGATTTCTGGACTAGGATCTTATAAATTCTTCATTCTTTGTGCAGCCCAGGCATCCATATTTTGTTCCATAGGCAGAGTTTTCATTTTCTGGTTAAATAACCTATGTTTAATAAAATATAGTTATTCCAATGCAGTTGGTTTCACTGCATTCTGCATTAAATTACCTTTCCAACAATACTTAACATGATATTATTATTCAAAAACATCCCAGTTTCTCACAACTTTAGCCATTGGTTCAAGCTCAGCTTGTTGCCCTCCTAAAGCTTGCTACCTGGTGCAATTACTATCCATGCACCATATAGCTATGCCACTGACAAGTGATTTACCCTAATCCTATGATTTGGCATCATAGGATCATCACCTTGGTGATTTTAATGCAAGAGTTGGATCTGACCATAGTTCTTGGCCTGCTTGTCTAGGTCGTTTTGGCATTGGGAAGATGAATGAAAACAGCCAACGCCTGCTGGAGTTTTGCTGCTATTATGATTTTTGCGTTAGCAACACATTCTTTAACACAAAGCCTCAACACAGAGTGTCTTGGCAACACCCAAGATCAAAGCATTGGCATCAGCATGACCTGATCCTCACCAGGCGCTCCAGCCTTCCCAGCATTAAGATCACGCGTAGCTATCAGAGTGCTGATTGCGATACTGACCACTCCTTGGAGTGCAGCAGAGTAAAATTACAAGCAAAGAGGCTGCATCACTCAAAGAAGGAAGGAAGACCACGAATTAACATCAGCAAGACCCGCAGTCTGGAAAAAGTGTTGGAATTTGACCATGCACTCGAGGAAATTCTCCCAGGCCCGGCTGAAGCAAACGCTTCTGAACGGTGGGAACATTTCAAGAATGCTGTTTATACTACCGCCTTGTCAGTTTTTGGTAAGCAGGTTAGAAAGACAGCAGATTAGTTTGAAGCCCACTCGGAGGAGCTGACACCAGCCCTTGAGGAAAAGAGGAGAGCTCTAACTGCATATAAAGCCTGTTCTAGTGAGCGCAACCTTCAAGCCCTGCGAGTCGCCCATAGCAAAGTCCAACAGATTGCCAGGAGATGTGCTAACAATTATTGGCTGCAGCTTTGCTCTCAGATCCAGGTAGCAGCTGACACAGGCAACATCAAGGGCATGTACGATGGCATCAAGCAGGCCTTAGGTCCAACAGTGAGGAAATCTGCCCCGCTTAAGTCTGCTACAGGTGAGGTCATCCAGGACCGAGCACAGCAGATGGCATGCTGGGTGCAGCACTACTCTGAGCTATACTCCAGAGAAAATGTAGTAACTGAAGAAGCATTAAACAACATTGAGTGCCTGCCTGTCTTGGAGGAGCTCGACAGTGAACCAACTTTAGAAGAACTAAACGAAGCTCTGGATTCCCTTGCTTTTGGCAAGGCACCCGGGAAAGATAACATCCCTGCTGAAGTTCTGAGGTGCTGTAGAGGGACCATCTCCACTGAACTGTACAAGATATTCTGCCTTTGTTGGAGGGAAGGTGGAGTACCACAGGACATGAAGGACGCTAATATTGTCACACTGTACAAGAACAAAGGCGACAGGGGTGACTGCAACAACTACCGTGGCATCTCTCTTCTTAGTGTTGTAGGGAAGCTGCTTGCCCGTGTCATACTGAAGAGGCTTCAGGTGCTTGCAGAGAGAATCTATCCTGAATCACAGTGTGGATTTCGAGCCAACAGGTCCACCACTGATATGGTATTTTCCCTTCGACAGTTGCAAGAGAAATGTAGAAAACAAAGACAGCCGCTTTTTGTAGCCTTCATAGACCTTACAAAGGCTTTTGATTTGGTTAGTAGGGACGGCCTTTTTAAAATCCTCCCCAAGATTGGATGCCCACCTAAGCTCCTCAACGTCATCAGGTCCTTTCACGAGGACATGAAGGGCACTGTAGTTTTTGATGGCTTAACATCAGACTCCTTTCACATCTGAAGTGGAGTGAAGCAGGGCTGCGTCCTTGAACCAACTTTATTTGGGATCTTTTTTGCAGTCATGCTGAAGCATGCTTTTGGAAATGCAACAGAGGGAATCTATCTCTGGACCAGATCAGACGGAAAACTCTACAATCCTTCCAGACTAAGAGCAAAGTCCAAAGTCCAGCTGAAATGCTTGCGTGAGTTCCTCTTCGCCGATGACGCTGCTGTTACTGCTCACTCTGCCGAAGACCTTCAACGACTTATGGACCGTTTTAGCAAAGCCTGCCAAGACTTTGGACTAACAATCAGCCTGAAGAAAACACAAGTCATGGGTCAGGGTGTGGATCCACCTCCCTGTATCACAGTCTCTGAACATGAACTGGAGGTTGTCCATGACCTTGTGTACCTTGGCTCAACTATCTCTGACACTCTCTCCTTAGACTCTGAGCTGAATAAACGCATTGGTAAAGCGCTATTACATTCTCCAGGCTTACAAAGAGAGTATGGCTTAATAAGAAGCTGACGGAACATACAAAGATCCAGGTCTATAGAGCTTGCGTCCTGAGCACACTCTTGTACTGCAGCGAGTCTTGGACCCTTTATGCATGGCAGGAGAGGAAGCTGAACACCTTCCATATGCGCTGTCTCCGACGTATTCTTGGCATCACCTGGCGTGACAAAGTCTCAAATGACGCAGTCTTGGAACGTGCTGGAATCTCTAGCATGTTCACACTTCTGAAACAGCGGCGTCTACGCTGGCTTGGGCATGTCGTGAGAATGGCTGATGGTCGGATTCCAAAAGATCTCTTATATGGAGAATTAGTGCAGGGAAAGCGCCCAAGAAGGAGACCACAGCTGCGATACAAGGACAACTGCAAGAGGGATCTAAAGGCCTTGGGAATGGACATCAACAGCTGGGAAACCTTGACCTCTGACCATTCAGTGTGGAGGCAAAAGACCCAGCATGGCCTTCTCCAACTGGAAGAGACACTTGTTCGGCAGGCTGAAGCAAAGAGGCAGACCCGAAAGCAGCGAAACCTGGAGCCTGGGCGGGGGACGGAATTTATTTGTCCTCAGTGTGGAAGGGATGGACACTCTCACATTGGCCTCTTTAGTCACACTAGATGTTGTTTCAGTACCTCCAATCAGAGCACGATACCATAGTCTTTCGAGACTGAAGGATGCCAATACTTATGATTTGGCAGGTCTGGTAAATAAAATGTTTCATCCAAAGTAGTCCCTCATCGGTTTCGGATGTCTTGGTTCTCAACAGTTCATTATGAATTATGAGTGAACAAATACAAATAGTGCAGAGACCACATATTCAGCATATTGTAACAGTCAAAGCCAAACTATGGTAGATTATTTTGTAAATCTCGTGACTGCAAATTGCACATCTTAATTTTTAAATGCAAATTACATGCGCATTACCAGTTATGAGTAAGATCATAGGTAGCTGATTCTGACCTCCCTCTCAAAAAAATTGGTGTTTTTCCAAGCAATAAAAATTAAATTTCATGGAGTTATCTGTTTTTGCGATAGCTCACTGTGTTAGTCTGCTTCTAAAAGCAGAATGATTGCCTTTCTGTCTTATTTTGCACAGAAAAAATACTAAAAATAATCTTCTAATAATAACAACAATTTAGCTACAAGAGGAACTCAAAAAGATGTGTGCACGTATGTGCCTACTGTGGTGCTACTGGAACCTTAATATGTTGATATATTTTAATCTACCATACAAATATGGTGTCATACAAAATTAATTGCACAGTGTAAATTATCTGTTTGCAAACATTATTTATTAACTTGGACTTTTTTCAAATTATCCCAAACTGATTTAAATCTTCATATTAAGCTGTCAAAAATAAAAATTACTTTCTTTGAAATATTGGATTGGATTGTGAGTGTATAATGGAAAAGAACCCACCTTGGGTAAGCTACAGTCTTTCTGGTTTCAATGGCAGTTTCAATAGTGTGAAACCTTTTGTGGGTTTTTTTTCCTTTTACACCCGTTTTATTTTGGACTGTAGAAGATTGTCTAGTTAGGGAAATAAAATGAATACATATATATATTCAATATATATATACTGCATATTATGAAACCTGATGTTGGTGAGCAAGTACACTCAAGCAACTCATTAGGTAAGGTCACAATACCCTTGAAGAAGCTGTAAAATTATGATTCACTGTTACCAATAATGTGTAACTGATTAAAATAAAATTATTGGATTCATACTGTGTTATGCATCACAGTGACATTTCCCATTAATCTTTTTTTAAGCTCTGAAATTAAGAAGGAGTCTTCTGATTTCAGATAACAGGACTGACACTCCCATTTAGGATGAAGACAAATAGCTTTTGCAAGGAAGGCTCCAGTACTGTTATATAACAGTACCTCAGTGAAAACCAGGGCTTGCAAATTGGGAGCCACTTTCCGGAATATACAGTTCCCATCTTCAATTCCCTCTGCCTTTCTCTGCCCACTATTAACCATGGTTTTGCATGACAAGTTCACTAATTCAAACCATGGTTAATGAAGACTTCTGAGTGCTGTACACATGCTAGAATTGCCCGAGAGGGGGAAATGACTGTTTATCTTTTTTCCCCCTCTTTACTCACTGGTAGTAAATGTTAATAGGCCATTTTGGGCACAATAGGCCATTTTGGGCACAATCCAGGGCACAGGGAGTTCTTGCTCCGATGATTTACAATTTACTCTGGATTGCAATATGAATTTCCCATAGGTTTTCACTAGGTGGTGCCGTAACTACGTCAACATAAATGTCTCTTGCGTGCTCCCATAGTTACTCTGGATTGTAGAGTTTGTGACCTTTCACATTTGTTCCTGCCCCAGGATCTTGCCTTTTGACATCATGAGGCTCCAGCTCTATGACATCACCAGGATTTGCTTCAGAAATCTCAGGCTTTTGATATATCTGACATGGCAACACATTAATTACCAAAATTGTTGATTAATGCTTTTGGTTGAGAGATATACAACACAACAAAGTTTTCTCATCTCTATTACAACAGATTATTACTTGCAGCTGGAATCTTAATATCTTGGATTTCCACATGCTTGGGAAAAACATATTGTTATAATCAATATTTGTCACTCAAATTCAACTATTTCCAAAAACAAAAGCAAATGTTGGCATGATGATCAGCATAATTAAAACAAGACAAGCATTTGTTTGGTGGGAGAGTTCCCAACCATTACTCAATCTCATCTGCTTGCAAAAACATTAGGACCTTCAGATGGTGGCTTGTACTGAAATGGAGGACTTTTTGAAAGGAAACACTCATTGGTTGACCACCACATTGCTCCATTGGTGGCCAAGAGTCACTGCTTGAAAAGTGCTGGACAAAATAAAAAAGTTCTGTTATAATAAAGCAATAATAAATTAAAAAGTTTAAATCTATGCACACTATATCACTTGGTTAGATTCCTGAAAAATAAATTATCAGTAATTGAGGACAGCATTTCTCAAACTTTTTTAGCACTGGGATCTACTTTTTAGAATGACAATCTCTTGGGACTAAAGGCACAATCCAGAGCAAGTTCAGCCTGCTCTGCCTAACTGCTCTCTCCTAACTATTCTGTATCCAGAGCAGAAAGTTATGCTGCATCCAGAATCAGGAAGCCTGGGCTGCCCTAACTGCTCCAGAGCATGCTAAGTAATTGACACATGGGGAGGACTTGCTCCTGAGGAGACACCCCTCAGATCACACTGAACAAGGAACAGCTGTGGTGCCTACACTGCTGACACAATTCTGCACATCACCCGGTGCGGAAGTCTGTGCATCACCCCTGGGATGCACGCACCCCTACTTGGACTGCGCAGTCGCCAAAGTTGGCGCCTGAGCAGTTGTTTCTGAAGCCAACTGGCTACAGAAAGAGTACTGTGCATGCACCATCTCTGACACTTGCACGGTACTTTTCTGAAGCCTTTCAGCTTCAGAGGAGACTGTGCAGGTGTCACAATTGGTGCCTGTGCAGTACTCTTCTGAAGCCATTTGGCTATCGCGCTGCCTCCTGAGCGAGGCTGAATGGCCCTGCAGAGGCACAGACTTCCTCTGCTCTAAGGAAGTCTCCTCTGAAGCTGTTCAGCATGCTCAGTGTGTTTCTGCACAGTGCATCTCAGATGGCCATTTGGGCCCGCTCCAAGGATGAGTGGCAGCTTCTGGCTGCTGCTCCGCCTTGGAGCAGGCCTGAATGGGCGTGCTGATGCCTGGGGCCTGCCAAAGGACAGTCAAACTCCTCCGGCACATCACCCCATACGGAGTGTGTCACCCAATGCGGCTCACACCAGCTGCACCAGTCTGGTGACGCCACTGGGTGTCTGCCTTATAAGGAGTCCCTGATGAGAGGCCAGTACATTCTACAGTGAATACAAGGGGCTTCTTGGAGTGGCCTGCTGTATCCTGAGGTTTGTGGGCAGCCATAGTTTGTTCCATATCCTGAGGTTGAGAGGAAGGGGTTGCAGCCATGCTGCCCAAGAACTCAGATTTTTGGTCAACACTGCCATTCTTACTTGGGCCTTATCATGGATCCCTATGGGTTTACTCATTACTATACCTGCTCCTGAGGTGGTATAACTCTGAGGGCTGGAAGAGGGCATTTCTGTCTTGGAAAAAGGCTCTGGATACAGAGTAACTGCTCTGCCCTAGGCAATGCTAAACATGCCCTCAACAGGCCTCTCCTGAACTGGCTAGGGCAGAGCAGTTAGGGCAGAGCAGGTCCACCTCTCTTAGGGCACCCTAAGCCTTTTCCAGAGTAACTGAGGTGGAGCATCTTGCAGTTGCTCCAACCTAGTGTTAGATAGGGCAACCCAAGGGCTCTTATGTGGACAGATTAGTTGCTCTGGATTGTGCTGCCAGTGTTGGAACATGAAAGTACGTCCAAGTGATATAAAGTAATGATGGAAAAGATCTCAGCCTAGGGCTAACAATGCATTTGTGTTTGAAACAGGATTAAACCTAAATTTAAAGCTAGTTTACTGTTGACAGTACCCCTTACACAAATGTGCCATTGCTTCTTTGGAATGGTCATAATGTGGCGCCTCACATAAAGAGCTTAATTCATTCCGGAGGCATGCTCTTTAAGTGAAACACTCTTTAAGTGAAGCAGATTTTCCCATAGGAAATACCGGTAATGGAAACTCAGACGATTGGTTCCACGACCCCCAAAATATTCATATAAAAATACTAACTGGATATAAAAATGATGACAAAACACTGGAATTGAATTCAAAACATGCATTCAATGTGCATGATCCTATGAAGTCTACTTAGGCTGCAATCCTAAAGACACTTTCCTGGGAGTAAGCCCCATTTAACACAATGGGACTTAGTTCTGGGTAGACATGGTAAGGAGGCTTCAATCAAAGACCTTTTCCTGGGAGGCTTAGCTGGGCTGCTGCTGGAGATTCAAGGTGGCTGGAGGGGGCACTTGGGTGCAGTTAGGAGCTGCTGTCTCTGGCACCCCCAGGCAACTGTCCCCAAGTTGGGGGCAGTTAGAGGCAGCTGTGATGGCCAGCAGCCCTTTTAAATAGCCTCTGCACAGAGCGTCAGGGCTGCATAGCGTGTGTGCCCATAGCGTGCTTGCTTGTTATGTGAAGCGGAACTTGTTATGTGAAACAGGATTCCTTGTTATGGAATCACTTGTTATGTGAAATGCTTGTTATGTGAGGCGCTTGTTATGAGAGGTACCACTGTACTTAATTTCATGAGGTTTCCTTCAAAACAAGTGGTTTATGTATTATGGCCTTAATTTTCCTTAATTTGGATGAGAGAAATCCTTTGTATTCTGTCTAAGCAATCCTTTTTGCTAAGCACAGGTAGAAACCTAATGAATAACACTGACAATGAAGGAGGGCAAAACAATTCCCTGGACTGAAATTACCTTTGAAAGAGATCACCATTACTCACTCTTCCTATTGTTCTCAAAGAGAGAAAAGAACCAAAAGATAATATACCATATAAAGTGGCATTGTCATAAATCCAGATTAAAGTGAGTTGTGGGATTTTTTAAATAGAACTGTTAACATATACTGCTGTTTGTTTAAATGGTAGAAGAGGTTGACAAAAGGTTCTTGGAATTAGTCAAAATAATTTATACTCCTTGCGGCATTTATGGCTAGAAGCCTGTCATTGTATGGCTTGTGCTGTCAGATTCTATGAGGAAGGAAAGTGTTCACAAAAAGAGGCTGCAGATCTTGCCCTTCTAAGCAGGGACTTGGAGGAACATCAGCAACTGCCAGCAACCACAAGAGCATCATTAACTTTCTCTGCACATGTCAGAGAAGTTGACTGAATTACTCTGTCAAATCCTTTTACGCTGTTCCACAAAACGAATCTGGATGTGTAATGAGAGGGAGGAGCAGAACAAAAGAGCAAGGATGACTTTGCAGAAACAACATGTAATCACACTATGACAATATGTTTAGGAAGCCAGAGTTTTGAGATTTCCTACAAAAGGTCACTCCCTATTTGAAAATAATATATAATTTATTTCCAGAAAAAAATTCATGCAAAAAGAGCATCACGTATGCGGGATATGCATTGCACATAATTTACCTCGTATGTGCATTGCAGCTTCCATCAGTCCTACTCGGCCATGTCTATTTTGCAAGCACAAGCTGTCTCAGCACATTTGCCATTCAAAACTGATTGGTTCATTTTTTATTGTTGGGATGTATCAGTTGTAATACCTGAAGCATATCAGAGAGCAGATCAAAACACGACAGGCTGTAAGTGAAAGAATGTGTTATAGAAACACAGAAAATATGATGATCAAAGATGGCACATAATAGCACAGGAGTCAGAGCAGTGCCAGAGGTAAGCCAAATCAGGCATTGGCTGAAGTTTCACCCAGTCTTGCTAGACTGAACCTGAACACTCAGTACCAGTAGCAATGGAAGCATCCAGTGTGCCATCAGTACATGAGAACCTGAAAATGTAGCACAACCACCAGACAGGAGTTAGGGATTAAATATTTTCTACATGTTCAATAAATTAAAACATTTATTCTTCTATATCTCCATGGTCTCTTGAGAAAGTTCCTCTTCCAGAGTGATGCAGATCCCCTAGCTATGATGCGTCCCATAGAAGACTATTGTGATGGTCTTGCATGTGTGGAAGATCCACACCCTTCAAAGAGAACTTGTAAAAATTGAGAAAAATTAAGAACATTATTTATTGCACTTAGAGAGCACAATCCTAACCATATCTACTCAAAAGTAAGCCCCATTGTGTTCAGTGGGTCTTACTCCCACGAAAGTGTCTTTAGGATTGCAGCCTTAATAATGAATTTAAGGACCATCATATGTGAGCTGTTGGATAGTATTACAGTAGGTGTGGATGCTTGTGGGTTTTAGGGGAGAATTTTTGGCGGATGTTGTTGGGAATTATAGTGTTGGGAATTATAGTGTATGTGTTGGCTCTAGTCTCTGGGTGTTTTGTGAATTTTGTTGTATGTATACACTGTGTATATATGTACAGTGACAATAAAGTATTATTTATATATATAAAAATTAATAATTTTTTAAAAGAAATCCTAAATTTCTGTCTTTTCTAGAAATCTACAGTTCAGATGTAATTTAAATGTCAGTTTACCCCTGTTCTGCCCACTGGAGTCAAAAATGTATTCAAGACAAAATGAGGTCATGTTCAACATTATAGGTGCTGTAATCTAACATAATTAGAAGTTCTTTTCCTCACTTTGTGTCACCTTAACTGTGATCTTTACAAAGCTGGGGAAAATTGAGTTTGTAATGTTCTTCTACATTTCAAACTATTTCCCCACTAATCAAAGAAGCTTGGAAGGATATGAACACTTATGTTGTCATCAGAGGTTCAAAAATTGATTTTTCTCACCGCTCTTTTCCCATTTCTCTTCATCACATACCCAGTTTGTTTGATTAAGGCTATTGCTAAATTTACCCCCTTAGACTCGAGAGAATGAGTTTTCAAAAGGATTCTACAAATGGACGGAGTTTCTTTGAAATAGAGTTTGCTTGATCTCCATTCCCAAGTTGTACATTGTACATTAACAGATGTCAGGAATAAGGAGGCTAACGGGCGCAATCCAGAGTAACTCTGGGGAGTCCTTGCTCCAGTGTAAGAATAATTTGGTCTGGATTGCAATATGAATTTTACATAGGTTTTCAGTAGGTGCTGCAGTAACTACGGGTGCACGTGATGTCTCTTACGTGCTCCCGTAGTTACTCTGGATTGTAGGGTATCCCAGGAGTAACTACGGGATATACGATATCTATAGGCGGATATCTATAGGGTAACTATAGATACGATATCTATAGGGTAACTACGGGAGCAAGTAAGAGAAATTCATGTTGCAATCCAGAGTAAATTGTTCTTACACTGGAGCAAGGACTTCCCGTAGTTACTCTGGATTGCGCCCTATGGCATCCAAGAGAGAGAGGGAGGGAGGGAGAGAGAGAGAGAAAGAGAGAGAAATTTTCTGAATATTGTTTGTTGAAAACAATATATCTATATCTTTATCGATCGATTGATAGATAAATATATTTATGTTTCTGTTTCTTGCATTCAGTTGTGCTGTTTTAGCTGATGTGTGACAGTGATGTCAAAGGACAGAGCTAACAACCATTTTGCGTTACAGTAGATATTATTTCAAAAGCAGTGAAAACAACTTTGCATTTCAAATGGGTATTCTTATTCAAAAACCTGTATACTTTATAACATTTTTAACAAGCAATATTCAGAAAATAGTTTACATAACAAAAAGATATTTTAAAATATAGTTTCCCCTCCCAGATGGGCTTGCAAGAACCAGGGAAACACCAGCAAAAAGCCTCTGAACAAGATGATATCTTGAGAAATATAGGAACAGTTAATACCCCCTCCCCAGCCTTCTGCAACATCACCACTAATTCAGAGTAAGCTTGTAATAGAGTCCGGCTCCCTTGAGTATCCCTGGAGTTTCCTAGTGGCAAACAGGCAAACAGTGAGTTTACTGTGAGAAAAAGGTAAGAACAGATATTTATTTATTGTTGTATTATTTAACTGGTTTAAACAAGGGCACAACCAAGAATGGCAATAACTGTCAAGAGTTGAAACCTAGGGAATCCATTCTGTAGAAATGTACAGCTTTTCAGCTCTACTGTCGCACTTGTGCTTTGACTGGTGGTAAAAGGGTGACCATATAACCGGGAAAACCCGGATTTGTCCAGATTTTTAGCCTCCTGTCCAGGTGTCCTACATTTTGGCTTCATTGTCCTACATTTTGGCTTCATTTTTAACTTTGCAATGGTGTGCAGTACCCCATCATGTCATATGTTGTTGGATTCGTATTGAAGAGCAGAATCCAATGCAAAAATCAGTTTTGATATATCTCCTTCCTATCAAAAGCTATGGCCAAAAACAAATTTTTGGCAATTTTTTTAAGCAGGTAGGAATTTTGGCTTGGGGGTTGGAATTTTACCCTGGGAGGTAGGAATTTTGGCCTTGGGGTTAAGGAATTTTGGGTTTGGCATCTGGTCACCCTGGGTAATAAAAACTCAATTGAAAGCCCAGGTCAATATCAAAAAAGGGAAAGGGAAAAGCTGGCAGAGAGACATTAATGATAAACGGGTAACAGTGCAGTCTTGGGGTCAAATCCCATCCATCTTTCTGGTTCTAACGCAACTCCAAGGTAGGATTGCCATATGTCCCAAAAACAGGGACAATCCCAATTTTGGGGTATTTGTTCACATACATTCCCTAACCCATCCAAGAAGTGGGGGATGCCTATAGAATGCTGAAGGTCAAAACCTTCATGGTAGCAGATTTGGGGATCCTGCTGGTTCCACTCACTGGTGCCTACTCTACACACGGGTCATCTATGAAGCAAGGGATGAGGGCTGAAAATAAGGATTTTGAAAGGCAGAAGGATGCTTTACTGAATATCACCTTAAAAAGAAGTTTCAATGGTAGTGGAAAGGAATATAACAGAAGAAGAGGGGTTAGAAAGGAGATAAACAATAAATTTTTTGTTTGCCTTTCCTGCACTGCTGGACCATGACATGCTCTCTTTGCTGTTTTTCTACTAAAATTCCCATCTGGCAGCTTTTTGCTCCCAAAGCAGCTTATTTGCAGTAATCCTGATTGGAATTCCTAGGCTGGCTAGTGTTTGTTTTAATACAAGACACTTCCACTTTTAAGGCTACGACAGATTTAACAAAACATGTCATTTGGTTCTCAGATGCAGCTCCTTTCATGCTGGAATGATGTGAAGACTAAGGGAATATAGGACTAGACTGCAGATACAGCAAGGACATGACATGTGCTTGCTTCCCTACCTCACCACAGGAATGGGAAGACTGATGAGTTGTGGCAGCCTAGGTTAGGGGATTGCACCCTATATGTGTTAAATGTTATATAATTATAAGAATTGTAATTGGTTATGAATTGGGCACTCTCGTAACTTGAAAATATGAACAAGATTTGTGCATTTTTTTCTGCTGTTATTTGCAGCTTAATAAGTCTATGGAAGAACAAAGTGCTAACTTCTGGCCATCACCTCCTTAAACCATTTCTACCCAATGTTGATTATATGCAACAGGATGTGTACATCTGTATGCTGGGCAAAAATGTGTAAATGATGTCACTTCCTGCTTAATGATGTCACTTTCGATGCTCAGCAAACGTTACGAATGCTAACTTTAGCTCTCTGTACGAAATGAGTTTGAAACCAGGGTGAACTTATGTCCTCTTTTTCCAGGACGTTTCCTGAATTTTTGCCTTCTATCCCGGTAAAAAATTTCAACATCCTCCTTTTCCATGTAAGTGAGCAGCATGTAGCCTTCTTTTAATTAATAAATTGCATGTAATAAATTATATGTCAGTGTTTTAAATTTAATAATAAGCGCTAATACTTAGTTTAAACTTTCAGGTACTTTAAACTAAGTATTAGTGCCTATTAGTTTAAACTAAGTTTAAACTAATAGGCACTAATACTTAGTTTAAAGTACCTGAAAGCAATATATATAAGTGTTTTCAGCTTTTATTTTGTCATGTCCTACATTTTTCTTGAGCGTCCTACATTTTGGAGCGGTCTTAGCCTCTTTTTTGAGTTATGGCATATGGTAACCCTGTATCCCTAAGGCTTCCTTTTTATTTGAATATACTGTATTTACTCAAATATAACGCTCACCCTAATAGCCAAATTCAGTCTCCAAAATCAGGGTGTGCATTAGATTCAATGTTAATTATGATTTAATAAATACAGTATTTTGATTATAAGTACAGGGTGCGCATTGTATTTGATGGCACATTATATTCAGGTAAATACAGTAGTATAACCAGTGGTTTAAAAAAGCAGAAACTGATAGATGTATGACTTGGGGGACAATCCTATGCCAATTATCTGGGAGTAAACCCTATTGAAAACAATGGGGCTTGGTTCTGAGTAGTCCTGACTAGGATTGGGCAAGAAAATGAGCGTTCATAGATTTTTAAAAATGCACTTAGCGTTTGTAAAAACAGTTTGACCTTAGGGAGAAGAGAGTGAGAGAGCGAGGGAATGTATAAAATATGTTAGCTGTTATGTCCAAAGAGAGATTTAGAAGAAACAATAGCCATCCTTTGGAATCAGAAGACATCTCAAGGCTTTAAGAATTCACCATTCATTTGAATCCACATGATAGGAAACATCTTTGGAGTTTGGCACAAATAAAGTTATTATCTGGGTATTTGACACAGCATCATACTCAATATTTAAGGCTTTGAGAGGAGAGGTTAAAGGAATACTGACAAATAGCTCCCTGTGCCATTTGGAATGAACATAAAGATGTCTCCTGGCATCACTGCAGAGGAGATTTCCAGGTCTCCATATGGTTACGCTCCTGGCTGGAGTCTGCAAAGGACAGATGCACAACATATGGAAAATTATATTTTCAAAAAATGATAAAGCAGGACACTCCAAGAACTGCCGATAGTGGTATGCATATGAGCTGTTCTGCTTGGAGAAATGTGAAGCTTTAAACCTCCCAATTTTAACATTTTAAAATTTGTTTTAGAATAATAATGGCTGCTTGCTGGAAATAAACGTGTGGCCAGAGTTTGCTGTTTCACAGAGATTGGTCTATAAAGTGAGAGAAAGAGAGTGTGGCTGTGCTTTTATTTTCCCCTCGACCAAGAGCAGTGGAAGGAATGCAGATTGCATTTTCCATTCACAGGACATTAAATCTTCATTTAGGGATAGTATTGAACGGTCACAAGGAGGGCAGGTTCCCGGGCAATGTCATTACTGTATTGCCCCTTGGATTTGATGAGTGCACTTGATGACAAAAAGTAGAACATCCAGCCAATAAAAAGTACCAGAAAAACCGAGAAACGGTGACCTTCCCAAGTTAGTTACTGGTATGGCCTCATCTTCAGCCCAGGTACTGTCTGTGCAGTGAACTGTAGCTCTTTCTGGAACAGCTGCGGATTTCAAGTGATTTCTAACCATTTCGGAAATGCAAAGCTAATTACAATTATGACAGGATTTCATGGACTCTTGCCTGGTAGGTGCTTAATGACGTTTGTGAACGGCTGAATTCCATCAATTTGCAAAAAAGGATTAGAAGGAAAGCTGCTGTGCATTGCTGATCAGTTTTCTCTACGGTTAATTAAAAGTGCATCCAGGCCAGCAGTTTTTCATCTAAAACGACAATTTAGAAGAGGAGGAAACACTCTCTGCAACATATCCCATGATGACTTGCCACTGTTAAAATGGCATTTCCTAGACTTGGGAATACAGATCTTGCACTGCAATGCAGTCCTGCATATGGTGACTCAGAGGTAGGTAAGATGTGGCAGTAGGAAGCTTCTCAGAATTGGGTATTTGAACCATACATCGAACCTATCAAAGCTTGGTTATAAAAAAATTCAATTTTACAGATAAGTATATATATTTCTACAGGATAAGAACTGTATTGCCATTCCACCCAGTTTTATTTAGCTTTAGTGTGGCATAATTACTGACAATGAATGCTGATGCTCAAGAAGGGATACTCTGTAAGTGCCACAGCTATGGCAATAATATGATCAAGACAATCACACTGCTGCAAGGGAGGGAAGTTTTAGATCATATGATCCAGCAGTCACTATGGTTCTTTGGAGGGGCTGGGAAGTGTGTTTCTCTCTGTAGACCACCTGGCAGCTTCAAAATTCTGTTAAAAGCTAATGTATAGATTCAGATACCTTTATTAGCATTTCAAACAATACTACCTCAATCAAACACAAATATTCTAAAGTCTCCTTAAAAGTGTCAGTTAAGAACATTCACACCGGCCCACAATCTCTCCATGTCTCTGCAGAAACAAACTTGATTTCTATGGGCAAAATCCAGAGTTACTATGGGGAGTCCTTGCTCCGGTGTAAGAACAACTTACTCTGGATTCAAATATGAATTTCCCATAGGTTTTCACGAGGTGGTGCAGTAACTACGGGTGCATGTAAAGTCTCTTATGTGCTCCCGTAGTTACTCTGGATTTGGGGGTATGTGTCATACCCTTCCATGATATAAGGTGATGCACCACAAGCACCTTGGACCTGTAAGCAGAGGGGAAGATTGGATTAAGTATCTGTTTGCATAAATCATTTACATTTTAGGCTGCAATCCAAACCTCCATTTAGTCCTGTGCTGACCTGGGAATGTCATGAAAGTGCTGTAAAATACTTCTGTGCTATTCCTAGGGGAGGGTTAGGCCAGTGCACAAACATGCACTTGCCTCCCTACATCATCACAGGAATGGGAAGACCAAGGAGTTGTGCTGGCCTAAATTAAGATTACAACCTTAATAACATATGGGGGAGTCTCCACCACTCTCCAACCCCAGCAGGTTGTGCAGGATAAGCTGGATACGATGGGATGGAGGGTGAAGAGAGGTGAGGCAGATGCACACTCAAAAAAGCCCAGAACCAGCAAGAGCCTGCTACAGTTTGAACATTGCCCTCTGCATTGTTTGGTTCCAGAAATATCCCTGGATACCCATTTTCACCTAACACAAAAGCAATTGTTTACCATGATGAAAAGGCAGGCAATGAATCAATATGAATCAACTTCCCTTTAAAATGGCTTAAAACAGCTGAGTTTCAGCTCAGACAGAAGCTTCCCCTTGCCTACCATGTTACAATGGTAAACATGCTGCTTTTAAACCATTAACTGCTACTTAAGGGATATTTATCTTTAACTGAAAAAACACAACCTCATTTGTGTTGAGACAAAATCATGTTTAATAAGATGCTGATAATTAGGTTATACCTGTATTCCTTACTGCCAACCCTACAATAACCACTGCTTTTATGTGTATTTAGTGTCTTCCCACCTTTATTCTTTGTATAAATATTGGCATCCATCAGTCTCAAAAGACTATGGTATCGTGTTCGATGCTGTATGCGAAGCATGAAGGCTAGGGTAGATTAATATGGAGGATAGGCTGTTACCCAAGCAGCAAATCCCCCCTCTCCACGCCACTGAAATAGTCCAATGGAATGGCAGAGGCGATATGATTGGTTATTATTCTTTGTATATTTGCAAATAAACGGATATTACCAATAGCCATGGATTCCAACATATTGACGCAGCTTCAGAATATGAATCCAGGCAGGTTTATAATGCTTGCCTCTATATCAGAAAAGCTTTGGGACTCTCAGAGTTCTTCACCAGCTTGAGAGGGAAAGAAATGTAAGATATTTCACACTTGCCTTCTGACTGCCTACCAGCCTCTCCTTTTCCTACTCCTGCCGTGCCTGCTCCTACTCTGCTATAAATTTTTCTATTATGAGGATGGAATTTTACCATTATATTTTGCTATTATGAGAAATTTTGCTATTATAAAGGATGTTTCTTCCCTTCTCCCCTCTCTGATGGCTGGCATACAGTTACGGTTGTATGTCAAATATAAGGAGCACTGGGAAATATAATTTAAATTATATAAATTATAAATATAAATTATATTTCCCAGTGCCACTGACCCATTCACAAGTGTTCCTTGCATTTTACACTGAAACACAGTAATATGTCAGGCATCAGATAGGTAAGCAAAGGGAAGAGAACTTACTCCCATCCCTGCCACCACCACTGCAACAATAAAGGTAAATGGAGAGGAAGATACACAAGTATTTGGGTGAAGGGCAGTTGAGGGACAGATCAGATTATGTAATGCTCTCCGTGACATAATTGGAGTGGAAGAGAACTGAAGAAGGTTTGGATTGAAAAATGAAAACAATTTACTGTGTTTATGGGGGGCATAGATTGTTGATTTTTTAAAAAATTCAGTAGTAATCCTGACTGCAAGGATTTCACCTCCTGCAAATTACCATTAGCCTTGGTACTTTCTTCTTAAACAGAACTGATGCTGCTAAATTGACCTTGAAACATAATCCCACTTGGGGTATGGAATCATATGTAATTGGATCAAGCAGTAAACTTCAGGCAATTCCAACAAATTAATAGGAAGTTTATTTATTTGAGCAAGATCAAGAAGAGGAGATACAGGATCATATCTAGGGAATTTACAACCCAATCCTAGTGGGTCCAAATACACGTGGAACACTAGGTTCCTTTGGTGGGAATTGTTATAATGGGTGCTCTGGAAGTGCCAGAACATTTCATCATGCATCATTGAATCAAAGGATTTTCCAAGGCAGGTAAGATGGTGAGGGAGAGTGGAATGGGGAGGAGTGAAACTGGAGGTGGAAAAACTGTAGTGAAGGTGAATCTGGTTGCAATGGTACTCACCAGATCCTGTCCCCTCCATCAGCATCTTTCCACCTCCTTTCTCTCTCAAGACCTACACCAGCAAAAGTGCTGGCACAGGTCTAAGGAGACCCATTTTGGAGCTGGATACAAGTACACACCTTTTTAGGAAGGCTGAACCAGCAAAGGAGAATGGGATGGGACAGGGATGGTTAAGATTTGACTGTAAGATACATCATGGGAAACAAATTCTAAACACTGCATAAAATGGGCAAAGTTTCAAATAGTTAACACACCGGGACTATTCAGACATAAAGGCAAAGGTGTCCCCTGCAGGACATAGTAATAAAGAAGCCACAAATATATTTGCTACATACCTGATTGCTCATAGCACAATGAAACTTGGAATCAGGTCAAAATGATGGAGAAGATCATGATCATTTTCATCAGAATGTGCTAGGAATGCAGTCATCTTTTTTAAAAGTCTCTGTAGATGGATCAAAACTGTCGAAAGCAGCAGTTGCTGGAAAGGTGAATTAATCAGGCTTAATAAAATGTAGGTTAATGCAATTGCCTCTCTCTTGCTTTTGGAGACCTAGATTTAAAGTAGGCTGTGGGTAAAAGAACTCTGGTTAATTTCAGGCTGGTTCCTAATGAAGTTTATTCTGCTTCACAAAGCCACCTTCATTTAATTAGATCTTGCTTTGCTGGGGAAAGGCCCCCTTTAGAAATTATAAGAGTGAATGTTGTTTGAAGTGATTTTAGGACAAATTTGTCATGGGTGGCTGTTCTTGAACTTCAGTTTTACTCAAAAATAGATGCATCAGCAAAATAAATGGGACTGAAGCTGATTCAATAAAATTTGAAATGATCCTATACTTGGGATGGTTTTTCACATGGAGTCTTGCCAGTGGTATGCTCCAGCAGGTTCGCACCTACTCTATAGAACCGGTTGTTAATGAGAGATAGGACATATAAAGTTTAAAAATAGCCATTTAAAAGTGGCTGCCAGATGGGCAGAGAACCGGTTGTTAATTTTTTTGAATCCCATCATTGAGTCTTGCTTGCTCATAGCACTCCCAGCTAATCATAGTTGTTGATTATTGTTGTCCATTTTGTTGTTTGTTAATGACTGCTTTTACTACACAATCAGTCTGTGGACAGAAACTCTGTTGTCAGCCCAAAATCAATAGTATGATGGGCTCAACCTGAGTAGCACAAATCTAGCAGCCATACATACTGGTAACTCCAAACCACCAAACTACTCAGTACTCATACTAGCTAGGTAGTTACTCTCTTCCTCTCATTTTATGTTACCATTTGTATAGCGTGCTTTTATCAGAACCCTTAACAAAGCCTGATACGCTTAATAATTCTTGCAGTAATTTAGCAAAGGCCACAAAAGGATTTTGGCAGCATTTAACATTAAACACAGATGGCCTGAATTGTAGCCACCCAGTTCCGTCTTTCAGGCAATGTTCACATTTGTTTTCTGCAGCATTTGTGACTGAAAAATCTACCAGCTGAAGGGTTTTCTGAACACAAACGGAACAGAGTATGCCACACAACCATTTCATTTAATTTTAAAAGTATACTTCCTGGTGCCAATACAAATAATATTACTGTACATACAAACATTTCAGGGTTTTAATCGTCAGCCAATCAACTTTATTAAGACTTCATTCAGCCCTTCTCATCTGGGTTTTATTATTTCTGCAGGGTGATATTTTAGAGGAGCACAAGCAAGTGGCAAAACCCAGATGTGGAATGAAATCCATATGTGAATTTGGAAGAGGTTAGATCCTGAACGTCTCCAGTATTTGGCTAACAGTCTCACAACACCAATAGCACATATAATACTCTGGTTCGGAGGGAATGCTTAGGCATTCTGATGATAATACATAGGTATAAAAATATTTGACACCAGACTGCATGTAAATACAAGAAATAAACTTCTCATTTAGGAGTGACCTCATTGGCCCTGGTCCAAAAATCCTGGTACATAAACATTGGCTCTGTGTCTGCTTTTATGCATCATATTTCCAACTCTTCAGCTGGCCCCTGTAATGGTACCTTTCACATTAACACCAATTAGTCACCAATTAGTGATTATGTTTAATAGCTTCAAGCTGTGAAAAGTGTCATCTGATGATTTTTGCCTCTGTATTAAGCCCCTGAAACAGGCCACCTTTTTCCCTACCACTGGCAACTCTAATACCTTATGGTCAAAATCCAGAGTAACCACAGGGTATCCTTGCTCTGGTGTAAGAAAAATTTACTCTGGATTGCAATATGAATTTCCCATAGGTTTTCACTAGGTAGTGCAGTAACTACGGGTGCATGTAAAGTTTCTTACGTGCTCCTGTAGTTACTCTGGATTTGGGGGTATGATGATCTTCCACTGTCCAACTGCTTGCAACTGTGAGCTCTGTCCACATGTGGCCAAGTAGAAAGGGAGAAATTCAGCTTCAAATAATGCTGCTGGCCCTCATTCCATGGGCTGGCCCACTTTAACACCCCCCTCCCCCCGTGGAATGGTCCTGCCAGGGAGAGATGTGGGCAGCTGATTGGCTGCCCGGGCCAGTGGGGGCATGGCTGGGGTGCCGAGGGCGAGCATGCGCCCTCAGGCACCTCAGTCGGTGCGAGAGCAGCATCCCCACCCCCCTCCCTTGTGCAGTTTAAGCGTAGCTGGTCACATTTGGGCCGGGTAGGAATTTTTGGGGTCCCTGCTGATTGGCTCTGGCTGGGACTCTTTTTCGCCTACCCCAAATTGTACTAGTGGTGAGAGGGGTATTAAATAGGTCACTTTATGGCAGGTGTCATGCTGGACTAGGCAGGATAAGCCCTTGGAGATTGCCTGAGACAGCAAGGGTCAGTGCAATGCATAGCAGGCCTATTGGGTCCCTATCTGGACATAGGCCCAGGCGGCTAGCCCTGCACCTGGAATTTAGGCAAGGTCAACCGGGCAACTGGTTGACTGAGCATCCAGCTGTCTTGACCTTCAGGTTGGCGTTGATGGGCACCCTCGGTGCGGGGGTGTGACCTGAGCCAGGCTTTCACCCGTCCCTATCTTTGTAGCTACCAGCATGACTTACAGCCCAATCCAGAGCAACTATTCCTTGCACATAAGAGGCCTTAGGGTGCCCTATCTATCACTAGGATGGAGCAACTGCAAGATGCTCCAGCCCAGTTACTCTGGAAGAGGCTTAGGGCAGAGCAAGGCAACATAGGGTGCCCTAAGAGAGGTGGACCTGCTCTGCCCTAATTGGGGCAGCCTAAGCAGCTCAGGAGAGGCAAGTTGAGGGCATGTTTAGCATTGCCTAGGGCAGAGCAGTTACTCTGTATCCAAAGCCTGTTTCAAGGCAGAAATGCCCTCTTCCAGTTCCTCAGAGATATACCACCTCAGGAGCAGGTATAGTAATGAGTAGACCTATAGGGGTCCATGATAAGGCCTGAGTAAGAACGGTATTGTTGACCAAAAATCTGAGTTCTTGGCCAGCCTAGCTGCAATCCCTGCCTCTCAATCTCAGGATATGGCACAACTATGGCAGCCCACTAACCTCAGGATACAGCAGGCCACTCCAAGCATCCATCTTGCACTAGAAGAACTGCAGCTGTAACTGGCTGTCAGGAACTGCTGGGCTTCCTTATAATGCAGGCACCACAGCTGTTCCTTCTTCAGTGTGATCTGAGGGGGGTCTACTCAGGAGCAAGCCCTCCCCAGCTGTCACAGACTTACCATGCTCTGGAGCAGTTAGGGCAGCCCAGGCTTCCTGACTCTCTGGATGCAGCATAACTTTCTGCTCTGGATACAGAATAGTTAGGAGAGAGCAGTTAGGGCAGAGCAGGCTGAATTTGCTCTGGATTGCGCCCTTAGTTAGCAGTCCCCTGTTTTAACTGCTGTTTAATTAATTTAATAAAGTGGCCCTTTAATTCCACATCTGTCTCTGGCTATTCATTCTTGCCTTGGAGGGTAATTATATATACAGTAGATTTTTCAGTCT
This sequence comes from Cryptoblepharus egeriae, assembly GCA_030015325.1. NCBI lineage: Eukaryota > Metazoa > Chordata > Lepidosauria > Squamata > Scincidae > Cryptoblepharus > Cryptoblepharus egeriae. The sequence continues at coordinate 36,400,144 of JAREYC010000004.1, read as the reverse complement.
TTCCCATAGTTTCAGACTATGGAAGTCTAGTCCATCCTGGTTTTTTGAAGATAACTAAAAGCCATTCTGTTTGCAGAGCATGGAAAGAGGGTTCTGTTAGGATCCTTTGTTGAGTTCTGCTTTATTTTATGGCTTCCTTGGGTTCTCACTCCAAGGTTGGGCATTTAAATATTTGCATTTCTGCTTGTACTAACTGTTAGACTTGCTTTTTATTGATTTTTAAGCCACCTTGGAGCCTTTGAAGGAAGGCAGTTTAGCGATTTAAAGAAATAACATGCAAACATGTTTAAGATGAAACATGGAGTACATGCCTTTATAGATCACAAGCTTTGACGGGAAGTATTATTGTGTCTGTGAGCTCTTCTATGTTTTCTGTACCTCTTCTTGTTCTGAATGATTCTCTAAGGTTACTTCAGTCATCTTCTGGTATGTGTTCCCTTGAAAAGAAATCATCCAAGCCTGGCTTGAGTACCTTTCTTGTTTGATACCTTACTTCCAATGCTGCTTAACAAGGTCTCCTAAGAATGGATAAATTGCATTTACAGTCTAAGAAGATGAAGCACCTTTTGTGTTTGTCTCAAAAATCCCCTCAAGGAAGCAGTATTGAGGATATTTCTACCACATAGAAGCAGAGAGTTACTAGCTGGCAGAACAGTAAAGCTAAGAGGAGAAACAAAATCCCATAGCATTTGATCAACCAAGCATCTTCATGTTTACCACTGCATTGGACTTTGGTAAGTAATTAGTTCAGTTCATACTGATAACAAGCCCTGTCCAAAAAAGCACATCCAGTTTCACAGCTTGCTTCTCCATGGAAAACATACCAAGCAGGATTACAAAACAGGCATAGTTTGCTTGATTTAATTATTGAATGGCAAGTATATGCCATTTTCATTAAAACTCAAAGCAATGCCCACACAAAAAACTGTAACAAAATTTATAATTTTTTATAAAAGCTTTTATAAAATGATGCTATCTATTAAAAAGGGAAATCAGTAGCCCAAGGCAGTGGTGGGATCCAAATAAATTAACAACAGGTTCTATGTCCTAATAAGCTAAATTAATAACAGGTTCTATGTTCCATTAGTAACCGATTCTCAGAACCAGGCGCTCATTCGCAGAGGGTTCTATAGAACCTGTGAAAATCCCCTGAAGCCCATGACTGGCAAAGGTTCAATTACCTAAAGCAGTGTTCTTCAGCTTTGAGGTCAGGGTCAAAGTCTTAAACCCTTATTTATGGGGTCACAGCAACTTATGGAAACAATAAAGTTAAAAACCACTGGAGTAGAGCACCACCTGTTACCCCTGGAGGAATCTGGTTTACCATTTCAGGTATCAGAAGATAGTGCTGTCCTAGTCCTGCTTAGGTTCTTGGCAATGTGCTAAAATAGCTTTCACAAGTGCTAGGCTGCTTCATGGTAACTTTCTCTACTCTAATATAAATATTTTGTTCTAGCAAACATTACTGAGAAGGTATAGTGGGGCATGGAATGGTTTGCAATGCGAGCAAGGTGGGTGTACACGATCCCAAGAGGGGTATGGGACTGACTGAGGTCCCCAATCTCATACTTTATTTAGTTATATATTGGGATTGTGGCACAAAAAGGTTGGAGACCACTGATGTAAAGAAAAGAAGACCATACAGGGCAATCTTATGCAAGACTACTCAGAAATCATCCCATTGAGTTCCATTGGGCTTACCTCAGACAAGTGTGTCTAAAGATTGGAGCCTTAAAAGGTCTTTGCAAAGAACAAAGGTCTTTGTTCCCCAAAACAACACAGGGGCCAGGTCCACAAGTGGGAGCCATTCAAATCTCTCTTCAGCAGTGGTTCTCAACGTGGGGGCCAGGACCCCCATGGGGGTTGAGCTCTTGGGCCATACGGTCACAAGAGGGTGGGATTTGCCATCTTGAAATCTGGCACTGGGCTTTGCTGGGAGTAAGTCTTATTCAACATAATGGGACTTACTTCTGAGTTGACATGGAGGAGCTCTGGCATCATACTGCTGTCACATTCCAGTAAGTTTGACAGGGTATCCCTGACAGATTTTTATGTTTGAAGGGGGTCCCAGGCTGAAATGCCCAAGTACCGCTGCTCCTCAGAAAAGAAATTCTTGGGTTTCACACTGGTAAATCTATGGCTAAATGGCCCTGTCCATGGCACCTGCCACATGGATTTCAGCCAATACCTGTTGGTGGACACCAAATGAATCATAAGAACCATTTTGTTCATTTGAAGCCCTATTCAATTTAAAAAAAATAGGGAGGCTTTTTGCAAAACTAAGTAGAGGGTTCTAAGCTTCCAACTTGCTAGAAGTTATGGTTCTGCTTTACTTGGCATTGGTTAGACCTCACTTGGAGTACTGTATCTAATTCTGGGGAAACTCATCTAAGAGAAATGCAACGTGTTCAGAGCAGGGCTATAACTATAGCTAGGGGGCAAGGAGGGGTTGATCCCCCCAAAGCAATCAGCTACCCCCCCCTCAGGTTTTTTCCCTAATCTGCCATTGCTTTGTCAACCCTTGTCTTTCTAATCATTTTCCAGTTGCCACCATTGCATTCCAGAAGGACTTGCCATGCCCTGCCATGGACTTGATATGCCTCCTCATGAAAGTCATTGTGTTTCATTTGCATTTCAAATAAACCTCCACCTGGGCAGACCTCCTGGCTATGGCCAATTATCATGGACTTACCATGAAGCTGACAATCCTTTCCAATGTTTTAAAATCTGAAGATTTTTATATCTTGAAATCAGCTTTTTTTGTTTGCTCAATGGTTCCTCTTAGAAACCTCTGTTTGAAATTCACTTTTTGAGATACAGTTTGAACACCCCTGTAGATCGCTGTGTTTTGCCCAACGTAGGATCTAAAGGATGCCTGTTTTGGGGCACAAGATCACAGAAACATTGATCTTGAGAATAGTTTGGTAGGTAGGTCTATAATGTGTGAGATGGAAGAGAGAAATTCAAGAATGAAGGAGTAAACAGTTGATTCGGTGGAGGACCACTAGCTACATATGCATTGAAGAAACAAAGTGGCTGATCTATGAAGTACTAGTGGAGTGGTGGGTACCCAGGAAATGGGAGAGCCCCGAACCAGGCTTGATGGGCACTCTACTCCTGGTGGTAGTGCCAGGTACAGGTGAAGTATTTGACCGGTTGGGGAGAAACAGATGAAAGGGAAGGTTGGAGGGCAGGCCTCAGCAAAGAAGATGCTCAGGAAATTGTTGCACTGGATATGGACCATAGTGGTACTATTGTTACTTAGCCTGAATAAATTGAAGATGAAAGGACTCATTTAAAACGAGCAAAGTCATTCAAGGTGTTGTGTTTTGTTTTAATCACAACAGTCTCAGAGCATTAGCAAAGAAAGCAAATTGTGGGGCTAACCTCGGCCTGGAGATTAATGGGATGTTCAGGTTGGTAGAACAGTGGGGCACAAGTCAAGAGCTGAGGAAACTGCACAAAGAAACTGCAACCATTGCAGAATTTCGTACACTGAGTCCTTACTGGATTGCAGCCGGTAAATAGTTTTTCCTTGTCTTTTTTTATTTCATCTTTTTCATTAACACCTGGAAACCTGCCTGGTCTTGATTTGGTATGAATACGATTCTGGTGTTTATTACTTAGTAATTTGATGGTATTTTTACCTGATTTCTCTATGGATATAATATTATTATATGGTATATTACAAACTATTTGGAGCACATTAGTTCAAAATTCAATTATGTATGCAGAAAAAAGGAAAACAAAAGAAGCTTAAAAAAACTATTCAGTCCTTATGCGAGCAGAAGGTCCTTTTTGAAACCTAGTACTCTTTAGAATTACAGAGAAAAAATTAAGGCTCTTTTTCACCTCCAACAGACTTGGAAAAACTAGCATCTTGGAACGGGACCTAGACTCATGAAGAGAAAGAGATTAGAAGGAGGGAACTGGATATTTCTCTAAGGAGGCATAAACAAAATAAAACTCTTAAACCAGAGACTAGATAGGATAAAATGGATAAGCCAGTGGGAATTAATTTCTAATATTTTAAATGCCTTTTTTGCTGAATTCTTTGCCAAACCTCAGGCACTAAACTTTTTCAGCATTTATTTCCAAGATTTTCCTCTATATGTAACACAATGATGTCATTTTACTGAAATTATGAGTCCATATCCAAACTGGCAACCATTTCCAAACAATTTAGATTGAATCAGTGTAACCTGTTTTTTTAGGTCTTTCCACTGGCATTTGTAAGTTGGTCACATATGGGAAAGCCATTAATTTCTGACTGTAACAGAGAATTCAGGTTTAACATTCCTTTGCAGCTTTGCTGGGAGTAAATTTTATATTTTTGGACTCAGATGAAACAGTTTACCCAAAATAAAATAAAAAATTCAACCACAGCAGGGACCTAAATGATAGTGAAATGTGGTCTTTCTCTCTCTCCCTCTGTTTTTATCCATGAATTTGTATGTGTGTATGTGTGTGTGGGCATGTGTATGTGTCCCTTAAAACAATCAGTTGTACAAATCCAATTGTTAGCACTTATCTGCACTTTGGAGTCTCTCCTGACATGAATTAAGTTTTCAATATGCATTATTTGCAGATTTGGGAGAAACAGCTTCAGTTCAATCTGTTTCAAAGCTCATCTGTTGTGTTAGTGACAAAGCGATGTACGCTTTTCTGAGTGCTGAATGCAGTGAAGGGATAACAGTTAAAGTCGGCACATCTGGTAAGCAGACTAATAGCTGAGCCTTATCTCCAAACCAGCAACAACCTTCTTCAAGAAGAGAACAAGAAGGCGTTAAAAGTAAAATGCTGAAGAAAGTGGTGTGCCAGGACAATAGAAACCTCACAAAATAACAGTAGAATCCTCATAAAATGACATTTAAAGTTCCACTGTGGCGTCAACTCTCAAGGAAGCATTGGGAAATATTTCCTCGACCTTCACTATCCTTTTGGTGGCTTGGTGTCAGGCTGAATGCAGGACATTGTTTGGTTTGTGCTGGGAAACCCCATATAGAAAATTGGAGTTTTAAGCTGTTGATTCAGTGCTATAGAAAAGAGGATCTTATCTGTATGCTTAGGTGACTGGCTTTATCACACTGGTGACTCATCTATATATTTGTGTAATGCAGTAAGAAAGATATGGAAGAGGAGCAAGCCTCTACCATTGTAAAAGAAAAAAATAAGTAAAAATAAGTAAAAGAAAAAAATAAGATGGGTAAGTTGGGAGGAAACTAAAGGACACCTGCCCCAAAGGGACCTGGCTGACCCTCAGGCTCTACTCTAATTACAGGGATTTGCTGGTGGCTTTGCGCCCTCATTGCTTTTCCTTCAAAGGGAAGTCTCTGCAGGAGAAGGAATGTGGGCACGAAACTGCTGCATAAAGTTCCTCTTCCAGGGGCATTCTGGATGTTACATCACAACATAATGCGACATCATGATACTATTTCATTAGGGCAATGCATTAGGCCTTTTAATATGAGGTCTTGGTTTTGGCCAACCAGAACCTTACTAATTAGAATTAGCTGCTAGGTGAAAGGTGCTAAGACTCCTTGGTATCTGAAGTGCGGTGCCAAATCCTTGTTTCTTTCCCTGATACGCAGGCCTCTTCTTGTTCCATTCAGTGGCTAGAAAAAGGAATTAGAACATGGAGAAAAAGAAAAAGTTAGGAGGAAGAAAAGAATGGTATGTTTGAGACTCTAGTTTTCAATCCTATATGAGTAAGGGTGCAAACCTAACCTAGTCAGGCACAGTTCATTGGTCTTCCCATTCCCGTGGTAATGTAGAGAGGCAAGCACTTGTTTGTGTACTAGCCTCATCCCAGGAGAGGTGCAGAAGTGTCTAATGGCACTTATGGCAACACTACCATGCCAACATGGGACTTATGCTAGGCCTAACTGGCATTTAGTATTGTAGCCACACTGCACAATCCAGAGTAACTATGGGAGCCCTTATGTTGACATAAGAAACATTTACTCTGGATTGCGCTATGAATTTCCCATAGGTTTCCACTAGGTGGTGCCGTAACTACATCAGCGTAAATGTCTCTTAAGAGCTCCCATAGTTACTCTGGATTGTGCATAAAGCCTCTTTGAAGGGAATGGGTGTTTCATTTGAAGTGATACACTTAGGCTACAATCCAGAGCAACTATGGGAGCACGTAAGAGACATTACGTGCACCCATAGTTGCTGCACCACCTAATGAAAACCTATGGGAAATTCATATTGCAGTCCAGAGTAAATTGTTCTTACTCCAGAGCAAGGACTCCCCGTAGTTACTCAAGATTGTGCCATTACTGTGTGTTTTGTGATTCTGAATTGCATTGTGTGTCTTACCAAGTAAGCATATCTCCTTCATCCAAAAGAACTTGCAAACGATCAAAGCAATTGCAAGGATTTCCTGAATTGGAAGAACAGCTTACTATTTTCCAAGCATATCTTGCTTATCTTAATTGCCTGTAATTATATTCAAGAAATCCTAGGGAAGAAATAAGCCCTTCTTGTACAGTCAGAAACAGTCACCCTTGTATGTGAAAACACATATGTCAACCTTTGAAATGTCTTGATATATGGATTTAGAACATTAGTGTCATAAACCCTGTTCGAATGCCAAACATATCAAAAGTATGTAGAGAATCATACTGATGAGAAAGATGATGACAGGCTTTGAAAATGCATCACACTTCAAAACTACTAAAATTAATAATAGGAGTATACTGGTTGAATGAATGCAGTTTCCAAGGAAACTAAAATGATGTACAGCCTAGAAAGTTCTTCTTTCACTATAATTATTTTTTTCTGTTTGCTTCCCCTTCGATGGATCAACGATCATTTGCAAAATACACTATCGGTTGAACAGTGTTGCAAAATGTGTTTTCTTTGCTCAGCTTCTAAATATAATTGTGGTGTGTGTGTGTGTGCACACATTCCTAAGAAAGCACATTCCTAAGAAAGTTTATCAGGACTAATGATCACTGAACTAAATGAGAAAAAAATCCATGTTTTCCTTAATCCAAACTCGATCTATTGTTTGTGTTTTTAAATATATAATGACTGATCATTTTTCTATGGTTCGCAAACAAAGGACATAGGCTGTAATCCACACTTTCCTGGGAATAAGACCCACTGAGCACAACGGGGCTTACTTTTGAGTAGGTTAGGATTGTGCTTGACCATTTCTTTCTTGTTTCTTAAAAGGGACTTAAATGAGCTGATAATCTGAAGTGTCAAAATGGACATGACTTTATGTGTACCTTACAGTTTTTAGGATTTTAATTTTTTAAGACATTTAAGGGGACTAAAAGTTGAAATAGTGTCAGAAGCCCTTTACTACTGAATCCTATGCAATATTTTAATGGAAGAAGCTTTCACATACTTTCATCTGAACATTTTTCATTGGAATACCATGAATAAGATGCACACTTAGGATTAAAACATTAGCAGTGGCAAAGTACTAAAACCACTGACATGGTTTCAACCCGTGATAGGATTCAAAGAAATTAACAACCAGTTCTATGCCCATCTGGCAGCCACTTTTAAATGGCTATTTTTAAACTTTATATGTCCTATCTCTCGTTATCAACCAGTTCTATAGAGTAGGTGCAAACCTGCTGGAGCCTACCACTGGTTTCAACCTATAGTTTTCTTTTTCTCCCGTGATTTAATTTAAAGTAAAGGAAAATAAACTTATATGTGAAAACTTATTTTGAATCTAAGGATATCATTTTCTTAGCGTTAATAGTGATATTTGATGTTTTTATAATAACTGAAGATTCAACATTTTTTGTTTTGCTAGAGACGTTGTAGGCTGCAATCTTACATTTGCCTGGGAGTAAATCCTGTACCACTCAGCGCTTACTTCTACATAGACATGTATAGACTGTAAAGGACTTAGCCAAAATCCAAACTGCACTGGAGTCTTTTAATGGGATTTTATTAGGCTTTAGTAATGGCTAACTAGTGGCCCTATTGTATTCCACACCAGTGCACAGGATGCACATTCCTGGGGTAAGTAGGTACTCTTGCCTGAGGAAAGTAGGTAAATCAAGAAAACTAAAGAAAAACTTTACTGATCTCTCTAGCCACTGCATGGTTTCCTATGGGACTTCTCAGATCTGTCATGCTCCAGTGGTTTGTCACACTCAGGATAGGGCTTGGAAAATGGCATACACTGGTGCTGCCATGATCCATATCTCCACCTAGACCTACCCCCTCTGCCAACAGTGCATGGCTTTCTCACACTTGCACTGGTTGAAGTGCTGCACAGATAAGCTGGGACTCAGTGTAGGCCAGTGAATCTTATGGTCTCCTAGCATACTTCAAAGATAGGATTGAGCCATACACTTAGGGTTCATGTATTATCATTTGCATTGATCACCTGATGTACCATGTACATGTTTATTTCTTATCTGTCATCACAAGCTGAAAATAGGGTTGCCATATGTCCTGGAAAATAGGGACAATCCTGATTTTGGGAGATTGTGTTCACGTACTAGCAAAAGGGACAGATTTTGTGGAAGAGAATTATGGCAACCCTAGCTTAAAACCATAAGGACTACTTTGTTGGATTCAATTAAGGTCCATTTCATCCAGCACTTTGTTGCAAGAAAAATCTGTAGAAGTATCTTGTGCTCCCAGTTCATAGAATCATAGAATCATAGAATCATAGAGTTGGAAGGGACCTAGTAGGTCATCTAGTCCAACCCCCTGCCTGCAGCAGGAATTCCCCCTAGAGCATCTCCAACAGGTGCTCATCGAGCCTCTGCTTGAAGATCCCCAGTGAGGGAGAGTCTACCACCGCCCTTGGCAATCTGTTCCACTGCCGAACCGCCCTCACAGCCAGGAATTTTTTCCGGATTTCCAGCCGGAATCTCCTCTATTGCAGTTTGTACCCATTGGTTCTAGTTCTACTTTCAGAAGCAGCTATGAACAAATTGGCCCCTTCCTCCCTATGACAGCCCTTCAGGTATCTGAAGAGGGCAATCATGTCTCCCCTCAGCCTCCTCTTCTCCAGGCTGAACATCCCAAGTTCCCCCAACCTTTCCTTGTAGGGCTTCCCTTCCATCCCACTGATCATTCTTGTCGCTCTCCTCTGGACTTGTTCCAGTTTGGCTGCATCCTTCTTAAAGTGAGGTGCCCAGAACTGAACACAGTACTCAAGGTGAGGTCTGACCAATGCAGAATAAAGAGGAACTAGAACTTCTCGTGACTTGGAAGCTACAGTCCTCTTAATGTAACCTAAAATGGCATTTGCCTTCTTTGCAGACACATCACACTGCTGACTCATGTTCAGCTTGTTATCCACGGCGACTCCAAGATCCCGCTCACATGTTGTGCTGCCAAGCCAAGTATCCCCCATTTTATACCTATGTTTTTGGTTTTTATTGCCTAAGTGCAGAACCTCGCACTTCTCCCTGTTGAAATTCATTCTCTTTGTTACAGCCCAGGATTCCAGTTTATCCAGATCCTCCTGGAGGTTTCTCCTATCTTCTGATGTGTTTGCTACTCCTCCCAGTTTGGTGTCATCTGCAAATTTGATCAGGCTCCCCCGTATCCCTTCCTCCAAGTCATTGATGAAAATGTTAAAGAGAACCGGTCCCAAGACAGAGCCTTGGGGTACCCCACTAGAAAAGGACCTCCAGGTTGACACAGAACCATTTACTAAAACCCTTTGAGTGCGGCCATCGAGCCAGTTGCAGATCCACCTAACAATTGCCCTGTCTAGCCCATATTTTTCCAGCTTCCTAATTAAAATGTCATGTGGGACTTTGTCAAATGCTTTCCTGAAGTCAAGATAAATGACATCCACAGCATTGCCACTGTCCAGTAAGCTCGTAACCCGATCAAAAAAGGAGATCAGATTTGTCTGGCAAGATTTATTCTTGGTAAATCCATGCTGGGTTGTTTTGATCACGGAGTACTTGTCTAGATGTGCACAAATTGTGTGTTTTATGATTTGCTCTAATATCTTGCCCGGGATTGAAGTCAAACTGACTGGTCTATAATTTCCCGGGTCTTCTTTTTTCCCCTTCTTAAAAATTGGGACTACATTTGCCCTCTTCCAGTCCAGGGGCACTTCTCCACGCCTCAAGGATTTCTCAAAGATGATCGACAAAGGCTCTGCAAGGACATCTGCAAGTTCCTTAAGAACTCTAGGATGCAGCTCATCCAGTCCAAATGACTTGAATTCATTTAGGCCAGTTAAGTGGTTTCGAACCAGTTCTCTGTCAATCTTAATCTGCTGTTCTGCACCATCCATGTTTTCATTACCTCTTTGGGGATGTAAACACATCCCCGAATCAGTCAATGATCCTGCACCCCCATTTGCACAGCCCTCCTTCTGTGAATAGACGGATGCAAAGTAGGAGTTGAGCAGCTCCGCCTTCTGCTGGTTTCCAGACACCTGTTGTCCATCCTTGTCCAAGAGCAGCCCCAGCCCCTCGTCTCTCCTCCTGTTCCTCTGGGCATATCTAAAGAAGCTCTTTTTGTTATCTTTGACTCCCCTGGCCAGCCTCAGCTCATACTGAGCTTTAGCATCCCTGACCCCCTCCCTACATGACCGGGCTACCTGCCTGTACTCCTCTCTGGTGATCTTTCCAGTCTTCCACTCCCTATACTTCTCTTTCTTTAACTTCAGCTGATCCCCAAGTTGCCTGTGGAGCCAACCTGGTTTTTTCAGCATTTTCCCCCCTTTCTTTTTTATTGGAATTGTTTCTGACTGTGCTTGTAGAAGCTGCCTCTTAAGGAGCTCCCACCCATCTTGGGTCCCTTTCCCCATTAGATCATCAACCCATGGGATCCCACCTATGACTCCTCTAAGCCTGTTGAAATCAGCTTTCCTGAAATCCAACATATAAGTTTCACTCTGCACTCTTTTTATTTCCCACATTATTCTAAATTCCAGCAGCTCATGATCGCTTTCCCCTAAAGTTCCCACTATGTTGACCTGATCAACCAGTTCTTCACGATTTGTTAAGATCAGGTCAAGGATGGCCCCTCCCCTTGTCGTTTCCTCCACTTTCTGGACCATGGAGTTATCTTCCAGGCCCATCAGGAATCTACTGGAGCTTCCATGTTTGGCTGAGTTTGTCTCCCAGCAAATGTCTGGGTAGTTAAAGTCCCCCATTACTACTACCTCATATTTCCTTGCAATGCCTGCCAGTTGCTCCAAGAAGACATCGTCTACTCCTTCTCCTTGACCTGGCGGTCTATAGTAGACGCCCACCACAATGTTTTGTTTTTTATTTTCCCCCCTTACTTTTACCCAAACACACTCTACAGGGATATCCGGACCACTCTCCTGGATTTCAGAGCAAGTATATATGTTCTTGACATATAATGCTACTCCACCTCCCCTTTTGCCACTTCTGTTCCTCCGGAACAGCTGATAGCCTTCCAATTGTGTGTTCCAGTCATGGGAGTCCCACCAAGTTTCAGTTATTCCTATCAAATCAAATTTCCCTTCACTTGCTAAAAGCTCCAGCTCATCTTGTTTATTTCCCAGGCTCTGTGCATTTGTGTAAATGCAACTTAAGCCCTGGAGGTTGCAACTCAATGCATTTCCCTCCTTTTTTGTAAGGCCAGGTCCCTCTAAAGATTTTTGAGTTACAGCTGTGCCCTGGCAATTTCCATCCAGAGCATTTTCCTTATTCCTAGGTTCCCTTTGGACGTAACCCACCCCCTTCTTATTTAGTTTAAAGCCCTCCTGATAAGGTTGGCCATCTCCCGTCTGAAGACACTCTTCCCCCAACCCGTAAGATGTAGTCCATCCTTTGCTAGGAGTCCTTCCTCAAGGAAGTTCATCCTGTGATCCCAGAATCCAAATCCTTCCCGATGACACCATTTTCGAAGCCAGCTATTGACCTGAAAAATCTTGCTATCTCTCTGAGGACCTTTGCCAATTACTGGGAGGATGGATGAGAATACCACCTGGGTATCCCCCAGGTCCTTAATCTTCCTCCCCAGAGCTTCATAATCCCCAACTATCTTTTGGAAAGTTTCCCGAGCTGTATCGTTTGTTCCTACGTGGATGAGTAAGAAGTAAGTTAATGTATTAAATTTTAATTTTAGTGGTGTTTTATTGTTTTTTAATTGTTGTTTGGCCGCCTTGAGTTCCCCCTTGTGGGGGAAGAAAGGCGGGATACAAATTGCTTAAATAAATAAATAAATGTGTTTTATTGATCACCGGATGATCAAGCACATCCCAGCACAGAAGGGAATACTGAAGGATGGGATTCAAAGTAACCCTTGCTGTCTCCTGTAAATATAATTGCATACAACTTCTGTTAGCTGGAGCACTTCCTGAAACAAATTCTAAATTCCTTTATTCACTGTGGAAATTGATTTATTGGATAGACATTATCAAATTTAGAATTTGAGAAAGTAGAAACAAACACATTTAGGAACTGCTTGTGTTTGGCAAAATTACACTATGGCCTATGGGAAGGTTGGCAACCCCCAGCATGGGAAGGGCGACCATATAAAATGGAGGTCAGAGTGCCTGTAAACATTAACCTTTAGAACAGGGAACTAAGGCAAGTGCTGCTTTTAAAACCCATTGTGGACCCTACGATGCCGTGGCTGTACGTCTGGCTGGGGTCTTCTATCACACTAGATGCCCAAAGGTCATTGGAAGAAAGCACAAAGGCTACTACAATTATCTTGAATATTCCACCATGTGTCTCGTTTTTCACCTGAGACTCATTCAGACAAAAAAAAAGGGGGGGGGGAAGGAACTGCATTGAAATTAGATTCACTTACTAAGGATGAAATCCAGAGTAACTATGGGGAGTCCTTGCTCCGGAGTAAGAACAAGTTACTCTGGATTGCAATATGAATTTCCCATAGGTTTTTACTAGGTGGTGCAGTAACTACGGGTGGACATAATGTCTCTTACATGCTCCCGTAGTTACTCTGGATTGTGCCCTAACCCAGTCCACTGAGGGACTTCTCATGTGGACACCCCACCACGACACCCCGCCAAACACTGACACTGTTTTCAGCATTGTATTGATTGGATGAGCTCCCAACAGAGAAAGATGACATGGATTTGAAACCATATCTGCAGCTGGCATCCTTTCTGACTCTGTAATATTGTTAGCACCACATCAACGGAAGGCATATTTAAATAGGGTTTTAAAAAACATCTCTTGGAAACCAAAGCCTAGAAATCCTAAATTATTATACATTAAAATAAAACAGCAGCGTAGCAAAACAAGAAATATTGCCTTCCTAATCCTATTGGGGTGAAGAACTTAATGCAAACAGCATTCAGAGATAAATCTCATGGTCAGAATTGCTACTTTCATAATCCTTCATCCAATAGATGGGAGCAAGGATGAATTTTTCCACTTGCACTTCTTTCTAATTTTATTTAGCCAAACAGTAATATACTTGGCCACTGAGCTCCATTCCAGAATGTACTCATAGCATGCTATATTCATAAGTACCTAATTTTCTGTTGTACTGTCTTCCTTGCTGCTTTCATAGAAACAGGTTTGTTTTGGTAAATACTGCAGCGGAAATAATATTGCATTGTGCTAAATACAATAATCTCTAGTCTTTTGTTAAATATTTTTTAATGGGCAGTACTCATGCCAGGTTGGTGAAGGTCCTGGGGTACACTGGCTGCTCCTGCATGTTTACCAGTGATGAATGGCAGCAGCTGCCGATAAGAGCATTTCCCAGAGGTCCTGCAATGACACTCTCATTTGATTTTGGGCAAAATCCATAGCAGTTACGGGTCAACGCAGTTACGTTACCCTCTAGTGTTATCTTATGGAAAGTCATCTTAACTTCTCTGGAGCAAGGGGCTTAACTTCACTTTAGGATATAGGCCTCTGTCTATAAACCTCTGTGTGAAAATTTTATTGACATCCAGTATTATAATAATAACAATAATGTAATGATGATCATCTTGGTCAATCAGCTGCCACTGGTCATGCTGGATTCAGGGTGTTGACTCTATCAAGTGGGGACCTCTCATGGGTGTGGGGCCTTAGTCAGTCCCTGACCTTACAAACTCCTGAGGAGGAATAGGAACTGCTTCTAATAGGAACTGGTCAATTGGTACATCTAGAGCATGGGTCTCCAAACCCCGGCCTGGGGGCCAGCTTTCCAGCTCCAGACACAGTGTCAGAGGGATGATGTGGCTCTCCTGCCAAAAACTTTGGAGGCCCCTGATCTACAGGTAGGAATGAAGGTCACACCTTCCAGGCTTCTTCTGGTCTTTTGTTCTCTTCCTTTTTGAATCCAGGGACCAGGAAGAGGAGCAAGGAAGATACGAGATGCACTGCCATGTATGGGAGTTGTTTTTAATTGAACAAGGAACCATACTTAGAGGACCAGTAGCATTTGACATGCCACCTCAGACATCAGGAGGTATTGTGCCAGCTCTGTCTTTACCTGGTGACTGTAAATCTCAAATAATCTATGTTCTTGGTTTATAACAATAGTGAGTGTCTATGGAAAATGAATAACTAGCTGAGTTCCTGGAACATCACATTATAATATCTCAAAAAGTAGCTTCTGAACTTTGCTTTATTGCCAATTTATGTTTTGATACTATTAGACTTTCCTGCTTTGAGTGACAGTGTTTATAAATTGAAACTCCCGGACTAAAATTTGTCCTGTATACCCATAATCACACAAAGCTTTTGGCACTGGATGGGAAGAATCATGCACACAGCAGGGGGTTTCTTAGAAGTTCCTACTGTAAATACTTGCACTGCTGAAAAGTCAAGCAGCAAGGTTGACATTTCAGATGAAAAGCAAGTTACCTCCGCAGTATGAGGCAGAAACATTAAACCAAACTTTAGCATTTAAGTCGCTTTCTCTTATCATCTCAACTGTATTCCTAGGAACCATGTAAAAGTGAACTAAGGGCCACTGATAGTCCTCAGGCCAGTCTCAAAACCACTGGTCTAAAAATAAGTGTATATGTTTTGATATTAGAAAGAATCTTATAGACCTGCATTTTACCACTTAAGAGAAACATGGCCAGCAGCACCCAAGACAGACATCTGTGTAACTCTATGTTTTCAAAAACCTCTGTGAGCTATTAGGAGCTATTAAAAGTCCATGATACAACACTGACATCTCTTAGGCATCATTTGGGCTTTTAATGGCCCAGAAATCAGAACACCTCCTGGGTGAATAGATTAAAAAGCATTGGACTGTGAGAGGAAGTGAAACTCATGAATAGTCACTTGGGGGTTCTGGGAGTATGAAGGTAATTCATTGGAGACTTAGCCAAGCTTTTGAAAATGGCTTAATAAAGCCCTATGGACATAATCCAATTTTTTTTTAAAAAAAAAAACCCATAGCGAAAGAAAGCAAAGGTGGCATTCTGTTGCAAAAAGATTGCTGATTGCTTCCTCCAAATTACTCTCACGATCACAGGCAGGCAGGCAGGCAGGCAGGCAGGCAGACAGATAGATAGATAGATAGATAGATAGATAGATAGATAGATAGATAGATAGATAGATAGATAGATAGATAGATAGATAGATAGATAGATAGATAGGTAAGTGCTGTTGATGTCTATTTAATTACTTGTTTTAATTTGAATTTGACCTGAAATTAGATAGATAGGTAGATAGATCTCAACAGTATTTATATACCATCTATCTATCTATCTATCTATCTATCTATCTATCTATCTATCTATCTATCTATCTATCTATCTATCTGAAGTAATTTCAGTGATTAAGGTGGATAATATATTAAGCGTTATCCAAACATAAACAGTCAAATTTGGAGTAATATATAGACCATATTTTAAATGCAGGTCCTGTCAACTAATACAATCCTTTTTCTTGCTAGTTGCAGATTAACATTATTCCTGCAATTGCTTTGTTTCGATTTCTCAGTTGGTGTAATTGCTGACGTTTTGCCTCTGCTACCCACTTCCATAAACTGCTAATCTTTGCATGCACATGAGTGTGTTTGTGTGTGCATGTGTCTGCAGTGGCAAACCTAGGTCATTTGGCACCTAGGATCCATAAATTTTTTGACACCCCCATATGACAAAATTACTTAATACAATTAACTAGATATTAATTCAAATTTTTATATTTTAAAAAATCACCTTACCAATTAAGCCTCTGTTTTATTCTTTTGGGGGGGAAGGGTCAGGCTGCCTTCTGGATAATTGATTGAGCTCCACCTTTGCTGGATTGGGACCATTCTGATGGTCTTGCATTCCTCTGTGCCTGATCTGAACATGAACCAAGAAATGTTTGTTTACTAATAAACGTGGCAGTGTAGCTCAGTTCAGCTTTTCATAGGGCTCAATGCAATTATCAGGGACTTCCTTCTGGGTTGATTTATGGGGGCTGCGTTCGTTGGATCAGGAACATTCTAGGGACTTTGGATTCCTCTCATTCTGCTCCTTTCAACCAATTAAAGCAGGTTTGGGTACTTGTGAGTAGATTTCAGATGCAGCTCACTTTCACTTTCCATAGGGCTCCATGCAATTTTTTTTAGTTTTTGGCTGTAGCTTTTGGTAGGAATGAGATATTTCAAGGTTGTTCTTTGTATTGGATTTTTCTGAAAAATACGCATCCAATGGTACAGTATATGACTTGATGGAACTATTCCAAAGGAGTTTAGCTATTTTAGTGATCATTTTTATTTTTGTCACCCCCAAGTTGTCACCCTGCTTCACCCCCAATGAGACCTCCAGTCTACTCCAAAGCTTGGTTGGATACAGTGGAGTCTATAAAATCCTAATTTACCAGCACAGCTCAGGCTGCTAATTTGTTGATCTCATTATCCTTGTCTCATTTTCAGTGGTCATAGAGTTTTTCTTTTTACAATATCTGAAAACTGTCCTCCACTTTTAGTCTTTCCTAGATTAATATGCCTCCCTCCTTCAAATCTCCTGCATATCATAACCTGTTTATGCTTCAGGTCTTTCAATACTACTATAATAATTCTTCCCATACCCACAGTTCCCTGCAAAATTTGAGCCACTTCATTACTGTTTCACATTTTCCTTGATGTACTTAAAAGCTTTGAAGACATTAGATACAGCAAAAATAAAGATAACATTTCATGCCTAATCTGTAGTCATTATTTCACTCATCATTTCAAGAGGAGTGTGGGTAAAAAAGAAAGCTGCGTTCTGCTATGACAACATCAATTATGTTCCAGTAAGAAAGATAATTCCAAAAGAATGGGTCTATTTTCAAGAATATATAATGGTAACACTATAACATATGGTAAGTAGATGTAACTTCAATCATCTCCTCTATTGTATGTTTTCTTTTTTCTATTAACTGTACATGGAGTATTCTGATCCAAAGCAGGGTCCGAACTGGAGATTTTTATTCTACATCCTTCACAATCCAGCTCCAGAATTGCCCTGTCATGCATATAATTTGCCACTGATGTGCCAGAGTCACAGCACTGAGTTATGCCCCAAGTCTTCACTATTTCATGTGGACATAACTATGGCTTCAATCCTAATCTCCGATTAACGTGGCCTAAGACCCAATATATGAGGTGTGACAATAAAGAAATGAGACTGTGGAAGCCCACACTCATGCCTCAATGCCAATTGGCTTCCCGCTTATGTCACTGTGTTGTGCAACATCTCACCACTATTTTGCTATAATTTTATTTACCTCGCTCACTCTGTGCTTCTGTTTTAGGCTGTTGTGTATCACACTGCTGTTACGCCTTGTCACGCAACTGGAGGTGGTACAAACATGGAGCAGTGGTGGCCAAGGAACTCTGGATCATCCCCAGTCTTCTCCAGCAAGTCTCAACAAACATTGACCCAGTGCTCCTTTTGGTTGTCTGAGAAAAATTTGGGCACCATCTTGGTGCACACCTTCTGCATTCCCAGCTCCTGCACCAAGATGGTCCTCACGGACTCCCTGTTCAGGCTGAGCTCCTCCACTATAATCCACACCATCTGCAATCACTCCGCACCAGCTGTTTCACTTTGTCAGTGTTCTCAGCTGTCTTTGTTGAGGAAGGCCATCCTGACTTGGGGTCATCCTCCACCTCCTCGTGGTTGCTCTTGAAGCGTTTGTGCCACTTGAAGACTCGCGGCCATGACATTGCATAATCTCCATAGGCCTCCTGGAGATACTTGAGACACTTGGTTGGGCCCTTCCCCAACTTAACCAGGAATTTCAAATTGATTCTCTGCTCCATGTTTGAACCACTTCCAGTTGTGTGATGAGGCATAACAACAGTGTGATACACAACAGCCTGAAATAGAAGCACAGAGTGAGCGAGGTAAAACAATATTATAGCAGAATAGTGGTGAGATGTTGCACAACACGGTGACATAAGTGGTTAACTAGTTGGCATTGAGGAATGAGTGTGGCTTCCACAGTCCCATTTCTTTACTGTCATGCCTTATAAGTCCTGTGTTGACCTGGGAGTGTCACAAAAATGCAGTAAAACACTTCTGCCCCTTTCTAGGGGGTATTAGGCCAATGCACAAGCATATGCCAACCTTGCCGCACCATCACGGAAAGATAGGCCAGGTGAGTTAGGCCAGTTTCTTAGGATTACACCCTATGTCTCCAGTTATGTCATGAATTATGTCTCCAGTTATGTCAGGATTGCACCCTATGTCTCCAGTTATGTTGCCACTCATGATATAAATAAAGAAAAATATTCAAGATATTTTTTATGCCTTGATTTACTATCTGAGCACCTCAGGAATGGAACCAACCTTTATTATTATTTTTTAATGTAAACCACTTTGACTCTTTATAAAAACTATGGTTCATGAATATTTTGCTACCAGGATATATTGGTGCCAACAACCATGGTCTAAAAATAGTTTGGTATTAGGATATGTGGTTTACATGAAGAAGATTCCAGATTCAAGTCCATGCATTTCGAGTTACGTCTTCTTAATTTCAGACTTCAGGCTGAAAACCCAGGTGGATATACTACTGGCAGTCAGTGTAAATAGCACTGTACTGAGCTAAATTGAAGTATGATTTGACTCACAGAATGTAGTTTTTGAGAGTCTACCAATAAAACAAATGATAACTGCATATTTTTATATTTCTTTATAATAGATAGCCATAGCATGAATAGATATCAGAGGAAATGGAGATGAAATAAAAACATATAATACTGCATTATGCACTGCATTTTTGTAAACAAGCAAACAAATCTGGCAATAAAGCACCTCTTTTTATCTGGTTCTTATCTATTATTTAATGGGGAGGGTTATGGATAATGATTGTGGCCATGTCTGCTGACACTGCAGCATTCACATGTTCTTCCACACACTTTTAATGGAATTATTATTTACTAGCGGAAAGTGTACCCGCGTTGCGGGTGTAACATTTTCCACTATGCCATCCCCTCATGGCACAGAAACACCCCATGTGCCACTTCCCCCATGCACATCATCCCTCCATGCGCATCATTCCCCCATGTGCAACATCCCTTCATGCACAACTTTCCCCCATGCGCATCATCCGCCGATGCTCAACTTTCCCCCATGCGCAACTTTCCCCCATGCGCATCATCTGCTGATGCGCAACTTCCCCCATGTGCAACTTTCCCCATGTGCAACTTCCCCCATGTGCAACTTTCCCCCATGAGCAACTTTCCCTCATGCGCATCAACCCCCATGCACAATTTTTCCCCATGCACAACTTTCCCTCATGCGCATCATCCCCATGCGCAACTTCCACCCATGTGCAACTTCCACCCATGTGCAACTTCCCCATGCGCATCATCCCTTCATGCGCAACTTTCCCCATGCGCATCATCCGCAGATGCGCAACTTCCCCCCAAACGCAACTTCCCCCATGCTCAACTTTCCTCCCATGCGCATCATCCTCCCACGCACAACTTTCCCCATATGCAACTTCCCCCCCGCTGCGCAACTTTCCCCCATGCGCATCATCCGCCGATGCGCAACTTCCCCCATGCGCAATTTTCCTCCATTCGCAACTTTCCTTCATGTGCATCATCCCCCATGTGCAACTTTCCCCCATGCTCAACTTTCCCCCATGCACATCATCCCCCCATTTGCAACTTCCACCCATGCGCAAGTTTCCCCATGCGCATCATCCCCTCATGCGGAACTTTCCCCATCCGCATCATCCGCCAATGCGCAACTTCCCCCCATGCACAACTTCCCCCATGTGCAATTTTCCTCCCATGCGCAACTTTCCTTCCATGCGCAACTTTCCCCATGTGCAACTTCCACTGCGCAACTTTCCCCCATGCACATCATCCGCCGATGTGCAACTTTCCCCCATGCGCAACTTTCCCCATGCGCAAATTTCCCCCATGTGCAACTTTCCCCATGCGCATCAACCCCCATGCACAACTTTTCCCCATGCGGAACTTCCTCCATGCACAACTTCCCCCCATGCGCATCATCCTCCCATGTGCAATTTTCCTCCATGCGCAACTTCCGCCCATGCGCAGCATCCTTGCCAGTGCAACCTCTTCCTCCGGAAAACATCCCCCAGTTCACCAGGAACTGAGCACCATATTGGCTGGATGTTATTTAGTCTCCCATGTTAAGTATAGGACAGAAACACGTTGCCCCCTTTTCAGCCCCTGAAGGGTTAAATTTCTCCAGATGGTTCTTGGTGGGAGTTCAGGTGACTGAAGGAACTCCCAGAATTCCATGCTTCAGGCCCAGCAGTTGGGGCAGAATGTTGCTGAGTCAGCAATTCTCAATGCAAAGTATAGGGAGGAAAACGCGTTGCGCCCCTTTTCACCCCCTTCCCATTGGAATTTCTGAAAACTGGTTCTTAGTGCACCCCTCTGTAACAGAAGGAACACCCTCCCCAAATTTCACACTTCTAGGCCCAGCGGTTTTGGCAGGGCGGTGATGAGTCAGTCAGTGAGTCAGTCAGTGAGTCAGTCAGTCAGTGAGTGACTTTTCTCTTTTATATATATAGATAATTACATGAGTATGACCCTCATTATCTACTTTGATTCTGTTCTGGTACCTCCCGTGGATAAAAAAAATCCACCAAAAAGAAAACAATGGAAAAATAGATTTAAAGACCCACTTCCAGGTTTCATGCTCATCCACTGCACCAATTTGAATAAGGCAGTGCCTCAAGTATCTGCAGAGCTTTGATTCTGGGACTGAAAAAAGACTGATTACTTGCATCACCTTTTCTCTACAAAGGTAGAAAAGCAGTTTTTTTAAAAAACTGTGACCATTTGTGTTGAGGCAAATTCTAGTACAAGAAATCCATGTATAACAAAGTTATTTTCAGTAAAAATACATTACACCACTTCTTCACTTCTAACTTTGAAAACACCAAAAACTGAAAAAGTAAAACTATTTCCACCCACCTCTGAACATGAAATAAACACTGTTCTTTTTTTTAGCAGCTAGCATCATCCTTGTGTCCCTTAATGAAAAGTAACTGAAGTGGGAAAATGTTGCTTCTTGGAGGTCACAGTAATCTTAAAAGTGGTGGTGGTTGATTTGACATGATGCGTATCACTTCAATAAGCTGAAAGCGTATCTCATTATATGATCAGGGCTTCCCCCTCCCCTCTGAAAGGCACCTAGCATTGCTGGTTCAGCAGTTTCAGAACTAAAAGTATTTTTAGTGTTCCATTTTAAATTATGGGGCCAGAAAAAAGGCTGCATCTTGATTAAGTGACAGGCAGGCAGTTATACCTTACATGACTGTCCTGATGTCCGTGATTTCCTATCATCCCGCTCAGTCAACCACTAAGGTGAATGCAATCAAGAACAGTGACTTGCATGGAAAGTTTACAGCAGAATAATTGTAGGGAATGAATACAAATTAATCCTTTAAAAAAATGAACCCTTGCAGGTCTCTGTAGCCAATGTATTACGTGCATATTTTTAAAGACGGGAAACATCAAACATGATGTAAAAAAGCACTCTGCTTCTTTCAGATAACAAAAAAACCCATGCAGGTCCAGGTTTTTTTCCCCGAATTCTGATGTATGCCAGTTTTTAACCCTATTGTAATTGACTGACTCCAGGGTTTTTTGTAGCTTGGTTCATATGAGCTCCGAACTGGGATCACCAAATGTTGATAGGCCAATTTCCCCTTGTGAGATATTATCACATTTCCTTGAATGTGAATAGAATGACATTTTTTTTTCATTGGGGGGGGGGGGGAATACCTGACACTCTAGTTTCAAAAAAGTCAGTGGTGTCTTTTATGGCAAGATCAAATTCCAGAGTTGTTCCAATGAGATTTATAGAAAAAAACAGCATTCTCATTTCAGAATGTCTTCAGAACGTCATGAAATAGAAATATGTTATATTTTACTGAAAGACAGAAATCAGTAAGAATAATTTCTCTGCTGAGAAGGAACATACTATCAAACACTGGATTGAGAGTAACTTGGATTGAAAGCATTTTGAAAAACAAGCAAACATTTCTATTAAAATTTAACTTGCAATACAAGCAATGACTTGTAAACAGCCGGTTTCTGAAACAGCCGGTTTCAGCATTCTGCCAGCACCTGCTCAGCCTCTCCAGGAGACCAGCCTATGCATGTCTACACTGACATAAGCCTATTACAGTCAATGGGACTCACTTCTTTGTAAATACTTAATTATTGGTAAAAAGGCATAAACCCTATTGAGCATAGGATTTACTTTAAAGGAAACACACACAGGATCTCATAGTTAACTATCTAATAGTCACTCCCTCTCAGTTAATTTTCCAGGGAAGTCTAATGCCTTTCCTTCCTTGCTTGACTTTCCTTCTTTGATTTTATTTTAATATTTTTGTTGTATAATTCTTTGTGATTATGATTATCAAATTTCACATTCTGTTTCTATTTAGTTTGGCAATTTACTGTTTTTTTCCTCCTCTACACTGTACATTGTATGTACTTCATTTATTCAGGCAGAGAGCGGGGATAAAAATCATTTAAATAAATAAATACTAGACTATAATTTATGTTTTAAATGTTTACTTTTAAAAATCCTTTGTAGAACAATTCAGAGACATGGATTACATAGTTTGCTGCCAAGAAAGAATATTTTTAGGGTTTATGAAAATTATAATGGTAAAATTACTACCAGGACAGAGGATTCATTTCATTTTGTCATTTAAATGTAAACTACTGAACTCTGAACTTTTTATTGAAAAGTGGCTGATTAATATACTGAAGCTGAAATCTTAAATGCAATTAGGGCACAATCCTAACCATGTCTTACTCAGAAGTAAGTCCCATTGTGTTCAATGGGTCTTACTCCCAGGAAAGCATTGTGTTCAATGGGTCTTACTCCCAGGGTTGCAGCCTAAGTATGTTCCACTGAATATAAGTGTAACTTATGTTGCCATAAGTGAGACAGGCCCTACAATCCAGAGTAACTACGGGAGCACGTCAGAGACATTACGTGTACCCGTAGTTACTGCACCATCTAATGAAAACCTATGGGAAATTCATACTGCAATCCACAGCAAATTGTTCTTACACCGGAGCAAGAACTCCCCGTAATTACTCTGGATTGCGCCCATATCTAAGTAAACATGTATCTATTGGTGCTTGTACACTTGCAAAGGCACTGCATCCAAACATAGCTTGGATGACTCACCCTCTATAACTTCTGGAGGCAGTAAGAGGAATGTCCAGAGATCATTCTCCCCCTTTCTTACCAAAATGGCCTGATAAAGGAGAGCAAAGCTATCTCCAGACATTCCTTTTAGGTACTCAGGAGTTTCTGCTGGAGGACCATTCAAATCCCTCTGGAGTGCAATATTTGCCAGAGAGTGGCTGCTAGTATGTTCCTCTTTCAGCTCTGATGGGTCACTAAAATGCTAAAGATGCTCCCACTTTCTGGGAGTAAGATTCATTGAGCACACTGGGACTTACTTTGAGAAGGCATGGTTAGGATTATAAAAGGAGTACCTAGAATTGTTCCCAAACTAGAAAGCTGGGAGAGTGGAGAAATCTCTAGATATTTCTCCTTCAGCTTTGGGTAAAGTGGAACTGGCTTCCTTGACCCTCTATCCAGGGGTTGGTGTCGAAAAGCTGGGGTCACCAAGATGTAGCTTCAAGTTAGAGACAAGGTGTCTTAGCTGTCTGTGTCTTAGCTGTCTGCAGTAATGTAGTTGTGACCTCCCGGTAGGGTTGCCAGAATTCTCTTCCATAAAATCAAGGCAGGACCATCTGGCTGCAATCCTAAACACACTTTCCTGGGAGTAAGACCTTGTCATGTCCCTCACTACTCTCCTCACTGAACAGTTCCACCTCTATCTGTTCTTGCTTTCCTTCAGCCATATTGTTTTGAAGGACGACCCCCGAAGAGACTGGAGACCAGACAGATAAGTGAGGGAACGTAAGCAGATTTCTACTTCAAGATGAGGTAAATAAGCGTAATGGTTTCTTAAGTACTTTTCTTCGTTACAGGTACCTAGCAACTTAACAGAAGCTCGTAGGCTCCTTCAACAGGTAAGTCAAACAGCAAACCTCCCCTTTTAGTCTCTCTTAGATGTCAGGTAAGTAATATCTTAGTTCCTTGCCTTTTCTACTCCTCAATTAGACTTTTTCCTCTGCAGGTCAACTCCACCTCCAACCTCAACTTCTCTCAACAGTCCTTCTTAGGCTTCCAAGGAATTTATCCCGCAACTCTTATACAACCATAGAATCATAGAATCATAGAGTTGGAAGGGACCTAGTAGGTCATCTAGTCCAACCCCCTGCCTGCAGCAGGAATTCCCCCTAGAGCATCTCCAACAGGTGCTCATCGAGCCTCTGCTTGAAGATCCCCAGTGAGGGAGAGTCCACCACCTCCCTTGACAATCTGTTCCACTGCCGAACCGCCCTCACCGTCAGGAATTTTTTCCGGATTTCCAGCCGGAATCTCCTTTCTTGCAGTTTGTACCCATTGGTTCTAGTTCTGCTTTCAGAAGCAGCTATGAACAAATTGGCCCCTTCCTCCCTATGACAGCCCTTCAGGTATCTGAAGAGGGCAATCATGTCTCCCCTCAGCCTCCTCTTCTCCAGGCTGAACATCCCAAGTTCCCCCAACCTTTCCTCGTAGGGCTTCCTTTCCATCCCACTGATCATTCTTGTCGCTCTCCTCTGGACTTGCTCCAGTTTGGCTGCATCTTTCTTAAAATGAGGTGCCCAGAACTGAAGACAGTACTCAAGGTGAGGTCTCACCAATGCAGAATAAAGAGGAACTAGAACTTCTCGTGACTTGGAAGCTACAGTCCTCTTAATGCAACCTAAAATGGCATTTGCCTTCTTTGCAGACACATCACACTGCTGACTCATGTTCAGCTTGTGATCCACGGCGACTCCAAGATCCCGCTCACATGTTGTGCTGCCAAGCCAAGTATCCCCCATTTTATACCTATGTTTTTGGTTTTTATTGCCTAAGTGCAGAACCTTGCACTTCTCCCTGTTGAAATTCATTCTGTTACAGCCCAGGATTCCAGTTTATCCAGATCCTCCTGGAGGTTTCTCCTGTCTTCTGACGTGTTTGCTACTCCTCCCAGTTTGGTGTCATCTGCAAATTTGATCAGGCTCCCCCGTATCCCTTCCTCCAAGTCATTGATGAAAATGTTAAAGAGAACCAGTCCCAAGACAGAGCCTTGGGGTACCCCACTAGAAACTGACCTCCAGGTTGAAACAGAACCATTTACTAAAACCCTTTGAGTGCGGCCATCGAGCCAGTTGCAGATCCACCTAACAATTGCCCTGTCTAGCCCTATTTTTCTAACTTCCTAATTAAAATGTCATGTGGGACTTTGTCAAATGCTTTGCTGAAGTCAAGATAAATGACATCCACAGCATTGCCACTGTCCAGTAAGCTCGTAACTCGATCAAAAAAGGAGATCAGATTTGTCTGGCAAGATTTATTCTTGGTAAATCCATGCTGGGTTGTTTTGATCACCGAGTACTTGTCTAGATGTGCACAAATTCTGTGTTTTATGATTAACCAGGTAAGTAACTACCACCAGGGCACAATAATTAATGTAAGTCTCTTTTCTTTCCAGGTGCTGGATGGCTCCCCTTGTCCTACTCCCAGGCGATGGCAGCCTGCTACCTGGGACAGCAACCAGTGTTCTCCCTGCTTCGGTCTCACCTCCTTCTCACCTCACCACTCCTCCCTCCTTCTCCTCCTTAAATACCTCTACCTCCCCCCCTCCTTTCCGGACCTCTTCCTCCAATCTCCTCCTTCCTAAAGCACGGGAAGAGCTCGGATTGGGACAGGCTGCTATGGGGTGTCCGGATACATCCCCGTCTTCCTTTGCATGTACAGTCTCAGGAGTTCCCAGTGAGAGTCAGACCAACTTTCACGGTCCCTGTCCGTGGAGGCCAGCACCTCAGCCCACACGTTTCTTGGTCTCACTGGCTCGCCCATTAAGTTCTCCTGGGGTTTCAGGGGCTCCACCACAGATCTATTGAACACAATGAGGCTTACTTTGGAGTAAACATGGTTAGGATTGTGCTCTCTGTCCCATTTGTCAGTATGTGAACACAATCCCCAAAAATGTGGACTGTCCCTGTTTTTCAGTACATATGGCAACCCTACCTCACTGTTCATGTAAAGGTCCCCGGAGCTCTTTAAGGGGTGAAGTCAGCAATGTGATTCACAGGATTGCATTGCTAAGGGGGAAGAAAGAATTGTGTTTCCACTTATTTCACTCTGTGTGTCTGCAGCAGACTCCAAGAGGTCTGGAACATTTGCAAGCAGACTCCAGGGCTTGGATCATTCACAAATGAACATTCCAAAGCACTTCCGTTTTCCGGGAGGGATTATGTTATTCCCCTACCCTCATTCCCACAAATCTCCCTAAAATTCTGAGAACCACAATATAATCAGTACATATGTGTTTTTATTTTAATTAAAATCATATTTTTATTCAAATAATTGTATAAAAAATTGAAAAAAAATATATTTGTAGGTTACGTCTACAGCAAAATCACATATCCAATCAAATTTTCTACCATATCCAAATATTCACTGTCAAATGTGGTCCATTTCATTTTAAGTCTCAAGTGGTTGTCTTAAGCACATAGTGGTTTGTGCCTTGGCAATATGATGAAGCCATGGGTGCAGCTGGGAAAGAGATGTTTTTGTAATAGTGTCAAATATCCCCAAAAATGGAGTGGCAGAGAGTTAGAATAGACAAAACAAAAGAAAATATTTCTTTCCTTTATCCAGCATTTAATTAACCTGTGGAACTCCAGGCCATTGAATATGATGAGGGTGTCTGGCCCGGATTCCTATAAAAGGGAACTGGACAGATTGATGGAGGTAAAGTCCATTACAACTTACAAATCATGATGGGTACACACAACCTCTTCGTAGGCTATCTTTGAGTGCCTATTCAGAGATATATTAGGGACTGGCAATAGAATACAGGTATCTGTTTCTTTTTAAAGTTTTTTTTATTGAAAATAATAGACCAAAACAGACAAAAAAGGACAACTATCAGAAGTTGTGTGGCAAATATTTCATATCAGAAGCTGTGTGACAAACAGCTGTGTGACAAACAGTTCTTGGTTTACATTCCATAAAGGCACTTTCCTGGGAATTAGTACTATTGAGCACAATGGGGCTTACTTTTGAGTAGACATGCTTAGGATTATATTGTTAGTCTTCTACAAAGTCATCTATCTATCTATCTATCTATCTATCCATCTATCTATCTATATCTACCTATCTACCTATCTACATATATATTGAAATGTATATGTATATGTGTATATATAAATTGAAAAGTCACTGACTGATTCACGGATGCATCACTGACAGACTTACTGACTCATCAACACCCAGCCAAAACCGCTGGAGCTGGAAGGGTGAAATTTGGGGAGGGTGTTCTTTCCTTGATGGAGACAAGCACAAAGAACCTGTTTTCGGAAATTCCGAAAGGGGAGTGAAAAGGGGTGCAGAGTACAATGCGTTTTCCTCCCTATACTTTACATTGAGATTGAGGGACACTCTGTCCTAACCTCCGAACCTAGAAGCATGAAATTCAAGGAGGGTGTTCCTTATGTGATATGAACACCCACTAAAAACCAATGTTGAGAAATTTAACCCTTAAGGGGCTGAAAAAGGGTGCAACGTGTTTCTGTCTTACACTTAACATTGAAAACTAATCAACATCCAGCCAGTTTGGTGCCCAGTACCTGATGTACTGGGAAGGAGGGTTCAAATGGCGTGACATTGTGCATAGGAGAATGTTACGCATCAATGGGGGTTGATGTGCCAGGGTTTGATGCACATGGGGGGGGTTAATGTATATGGGGGGGTTGATGCACATGGGGAGACGATGCATGATGGGCTGATGCGAATGGGTGGATGTTGAGCATGGGGGTTGAAGAGCATGGGGGAAGTTGCACATGGGGGGATGTGCATGGGAGCTGAGATGCATCAATGGGGGTTGATGCATACGGGGTTGATGAGCATGAGGGATGATGTGCATGGGGGGTGTTGTGCATGGGGGGACAATGTGCATGGGGGATGGTGCACATTGGGGATGATGCACATGGAAGGATGATGCGCAATGGGGGGATGGAACACGGGAGATATTTTACTCCTGCAACGTGGGTATGTTTCACTAGTATAGCATATTTAGTAGCTTAAACTAATATACTAAAATACATTTTCAGTGAAGGAAAATTGATAAAAAGAGAGGGAATTTTTAAAAATAGATATATATTTTTATTGGCATTAAAACAACAGTTGCAATTACAACAGCTACAACAAAATTAAAGAAACATAAAGTAAATCATATCTCTATTATTTCAGCCCAGACTTTCTTGTTGTTTAATAGCACAAAGTTAGCCACGTCCATTACCACATGTGGTGGACCATCATTAAGTAGGAATAAGAGTTTCAATTGCTACAAGAATCCAGATTCTTTCTCCACTCAGACAGATAGAAACAATGCAACTCAGGTAAAAGGTAAAAGTATGTGTATATAGATAGATAGATAGATAGATAGATAGATAGATAGATAGATAGATAGATAGATAGATAGATAGATAGATAGATAGATTGTGTGTGTGTGTATACACACACACACACAGGGAGAGAGAGAGAGAGAGAGAGAGAGAGAGAGAGAGAGAGAGAGAGAGAGAGAGAAATTTTCAACCACTGATTCATAATTATTTTCATTTTCTTTTTCACACACAGAAAGCCCACAAATGATTTCCAATTACAGTGGTACCTGTCATAACAAGCGCCTCACATAACCAGCGTTTCACATAACAAGTATAAATTTCCAAGAAATCTTGCTTCACACAACAAGTTCTGCTTCACTTAACAAGCAAGTGCGCTATGGGCACACGTGCTATGCAGCCCTGATGCTCCACACGGAGGCTTTTTAAAAGGACTGCCGGCCAGCGTTGCTGCTTCTAGTTGCCCTCAACTTGGGGGCTGTTGCCTGGGGGTGCAAGAGGCAGCTGCCCCTAACTGCCCTCCAAGTGCCCCCACCGGCCACCTTGAACCTCCAGCAGCAGCCCAGGTAAGCGTCCCAAGAAAGTGTCTTTGATTGCAGTCTCCTAACTATGTCTACTCAGAAGTAAGCCCCATTGTGTTAAATGGGGCTTACTACCAGAAAAGTGTCTTTGATTGCAGCCTCCTAACCATGTCTACCCAGAAATAAGCCCCATTGTGTTCAGTGCAGCCTACTCCCAGGAAAATATCTTTAGGACTGCAGTCTAAGTAGACTTCATAGGATCATGCACATTGAATGCATGTTTTGAATTCAATTCCAGTGTTTTGTTATCATTTTTACATCCGGTTAATATTTTCATATGGATATTTTTTGGGTTCTGGAACCAATCATCTGAGTTTTCATTATTTCCTGTGGAAAAATCTGCTTCACTTAAAGAGCATTTCACTTAAAGAGAATGCCTCTGGAACAAATTAAGCTCTTCATGTGAAGCACCACTGTATCCATAAAAATGTTTTAAAATAAATTCTCTTTTTTGAAAAATTCTATAGAATATGGATATTTTGCTGTGTTATGTGTTCCCTGAGGTACCTAGTGGGCCACTGTGAGATAAACTGAGGCTGCAATCCAGAGCAAATTCAGCCTTCTCTGACCTAACTGCACTCTCCTAACTATTCTGTATCCAGAGCAGAAAGTTATGCTGAATCCAGAGAGTCAGGAAGCCTGGGCTGCCCTAACTGCTCCAGAGCATGCTAAGTAATTGACACAAGGGGAAGACTTGCTCCTGAGGAGACACCCCTCAGATCACACTGAACAAGGAACAGCTGTGGTGCCTACAGTGGTGACATGACTCTGCACATCACCTGGTGCAGAAGTCTGTGCGTCATCCCTGTGCGCCATCACACAGTCATCACCTGGTGCAGAAGTCTGTGCGCCCCCCCCCCCCCACCTGGACTGCACAGTCACCAAAGTTGGCGCCTGCGCAGTTGTTTCTGAAGCCAACTGGCTTCAGAATGAGTACTGCGCAGGCACCATCTCTAACACCTGCACAGTACTTTTCTGCAGCCTTTTTTCTTTGGGGGAGACTGTGCAGGCGTCAGAGTTGGTGCCTGTGCAGTACTCTTTCTGAAGCCATTCGGCTGCCGCTCCGCCTCCTGAGTGAGGCCAAATGGCTGTGCAGAGGCGCGGACTTTCTCTGCTCTAAGGAAGTCTCCTCTGAAGCTGTTCGGCATGCTCAGTGTGTTTCTGCGCAGCGCACCTCAGATGGCCGTTCAGGCCAGCTCCTCAGACAAGTGTCAGCTTCTGGCTGATTCTCCGCCTTGGAGCAGGCCTGAATGGGTGCGCTGACGCCCGGGGCCTGCCAAAGGACAGTCAAACTCCTCCGGCACATCACCCCATACGGAGCGCATCCCCAATGCAGCCCACACCAGCCGCACTAGTCTGGTGACGCCACTGGGTGCCTGCCTTATAAGGAGTCCCTGATGAGATGCCAGTACATTCTACAGTGAATACAGGGGGCTTCTTGGAGTGGCCTGCTGTATCCTGAGGTTTGTGGGCAGCTGTAGTTTGTTCCATATCCTGAGGTTGAGAGGAAGGGGTTGCAGCTAGGATGGCCAAGAACTCAGATTTTTGGTCAACACTGCCATTCTTACTCGGGCCTTATCATGGACCCCTATGGGTCTACTCATTACTATACCTGCTCCTGAGGTGGTATAACTCTGAGGGCTGGAAGAGGGCATTTCTGCCTTGGAAACAGGCTCTGGATTCAGAGTAACTGCTCTGCCCTAGGCAATGCTAAACATGCCCTCAACTTGCCTCTCCTGAGCTGCTTAGGCTGCCCCAGTTAGGGCAGAGCAGGTCCACCTCTCTTAGGGCACCCTATCTTGCCTTGCTCTGCCCTAAGCCTCCTTCAGAGTAACTGGGCTGGAGCAATCTTGCAGTTGCTCCAACCTAGTGTTAGATAGGGCAACCTAAGGGCTCTTATGTGGACAGATTAGTTGCTCTGGATTGGGCTGCCTATTAGATGGTCCTTTTGTATGGATTCGGCCCAATTACGCTCTTTATATTGAGCTGAATTTCTGAAAGTAAATGGTATAGTGTCCTTCTAGACTCCGGAGTGCGCAAGTGTTCCTAGATTTGCAGTTCTAACATTACATATCAGCCATTGATTGTGTGGGTGTTGGATGCTTTATAGTTCTACAACACTAACAATAAAAATGATTTTGTTGTTGCCAGAGCGGAAGAATTACTGGGCTCTTTTGACAGCACATGGCACAGGAACAGCAGAAGGTCACCTCGTAATCAATATACCATCAGCAGATCTCGCTGCTGCAATTAACATGCCTATTGTACAAATCAAAGGAAGGCAATTTTTTTTAGCATGAGACAATGGATGAGATCCATGCCATGTTTCAGTGATATCAATACTGAGTCAAACACCGGAGGCTACACCTGTCTTGATGGAAGGGATCAATGTTACATTTCATTAGAAATGTATGGCAATACAGATGACACAACAATTTATATGCAAATATTTACCCAGGCCAAGCAGAGCTCCAATTTGCCCCTTGCTAAATGTTGCACAGACATGGATGTCTGTGCCTGCTCTGTTCACCACATGAGGAAGGGGACATAAGTGTCACCTAGGCTACAATCCAGAGTAACTGCGGGACCTTTTACACTGAAGTAGTTACGGTGCCACCTATGGGAAACCAATGCATAGAGCAATGCAGAGAAAGTGCCTCTTACGTCTTCCCGTAGTTACTCTGGATTGTAGGCAGTGGTGGGCCCATGCTGGCCCAACAACCGGTTCTCCGGAAGTGGGCGGGGTCCGGCCGGGGCGAGGCTGGGAAGGTTTCTAATTAAAAAAATTTAAAAATAAAAAAATAAAAAAATTAAAATTGACTGTCATGGGACTTACTTCTGAGTAGTCAGGTTGGGAACTCAGGCTGCAATCAGCCACACTTTCCTGGGAGTAAGTCCATTTGAATGTCATGGGACTTACTTCTGAGTAGACTAGGGATTGGGCTCTCAATCCTGCTGCAATCAGGCTGCAATCCTGGCCAGTTTACCTGGGAGTAAGCCCCATTGTTTTAATAGGGCTTACTTCTAAGTAGGCATGCATAGGATTGGCCTCTCAGGCTGAAATCCCAGCCAGTTTACCTAGGAGTAAGATCCACCTGGCGGGCAGCGGCTGGTGGGCAACAGCTGGTGGGCTGGCTGGTGGGCAGGGTGCATGCCAGGCTGGAGGGAAGCCCCCCTGCATGCCTGGGGGAAGTCCCCCTGTCCAGATCCTGGTGGCGCCAGTGGCTGCAGCGAGGCGTGAACGGCAGCCTCAAGCCCCTGTCAACTGGCAGGGCCACAGGAGAGGCACGGGAGGCACATGCAGCAGCCTCAAGCCCCTGCCAGCTGGGGCAGCCACAGGAGAGGTGCTGGAGGCGCGCGCAGCATCCTCAAGCCCCTATCAGCTGGCAGGGCCACAGGAGAGGCATGGGAGGCGCGCACACCATGCTCAAGCCCCTAGTGGCTGGTGGGGCTAAGTGCGTGCAACTTAAAATTTAAAGAGAAAGTGCCAGCAGCAGAACCGGTTTGCATGGTTTTGGGGGCCCCCCGCTGCTACCGGATTGGTAGCGGCGGGGAGATTGGAACAGCTGGTTCCCCAGAACCGGACCGAACCGGCCTGGACCCGCCCGTGATTGTAGGGCTAGCCTTCACTCCCGCCATGCAGTAGTAGCTGAGTTTGTGACTCGATTTACCTGCCCGTTAGGACAGTCCGAAGTTAGCTTGTTACTGATCCAGGTTCAAGTAGGATTTTTT
The DNA here is from genome assembly GCA_030015325.1 of Cryptoblepharus egeriae. Taxonomy (NCBI): domain Eukaryota; kingdom Metazoa; phylum Chordata; class Lepidosauria; order Squamata; family Scincidae; genus Cryptoblepharus; species Cryptoblepharus egeriae. The sequence continues at coordinate 36,366,965 of JAREYC010000004.1, read as the reverse complement.
TACTTGCTTTCAGAGTGAACTTTTTCCCCCAAGCATCTTTCCTTCAGAAGAATAGTAATCCTGAAGGACCTTTCTAAATTCATATATCTCTGTAAGGCTGCAATCCTATACACACTTTCCTGAGAGTAAGTCCCATAGAACACAGTGGGACACTTCAGAGTAGACATGCTTAGGATTTCACCCTAAGTCTTATTCATTTCAAGAGGACTAGGTTATTACCTCCTCCCCTTCGCCCACAATAACTTACCTTCCAGGGCTTCTTCTGGCACTGTTGTTGGACTTTTAGCACTTCTGGCTGTAGCACAGCTGCATTAAATGGAATACTGTCTTTTGTGACCACTGTAAACCCTGCAATGCTGGTGGAATGTGAGTTTAGGTAGAGCAGTCCAGGATTGGACCCTTTAAAAACCCTCCATCAAGCACACCTGACAGGCCAGGCCCTGAAATTTTGTTCTTGCTCCCTCTCCGCGCCAAGGTGGCCAAGAGGCCTGTCTCTCCTAGTACCTTCCTATCTTTAGGTGCTGTTCGAAACCCCCTTAGTCAGTTTTCCCGCTGCCTGTGTGGAGCGCAATAGTGACTCTCTTGACCTTCAGGCCCATTGTACTTGACATTTGAGGAATTTCATAGGTTTGTATAGGGCTTCTCAGGCCTGTTGCGCCTGACAAATTTCAAATTACTTGTTTAAGGTTAATAAATGAGATTTTTTGAATCAGATTTTGAATATTCTCTCTTTGTATGTCTTATTGAAGGTCACTGATCACTTTAAGAGCATAAGAATTGAGTTAATTAGGTGCAAATGACAGTTTTTCTAACAGGCGACTATCAGGCCAAATGCGCCAGTGCTGGGGAGAACCGCAATGCGCCTGATGCAGGGGACACTACCTATTGTATGCTGCTCTGAGCTCCTAGAGAAAAGGATATTCTATAAAAGGATATATATGTACTATTCAAGGGATAGTACATATAATGAGCATTGCAAAATATCATATAGTCCAGTGGTGTCCACTTTCTGAGGTTTTAATTCAACCTCTGGAAGAAATTTATCTTGTCCCTGTTATGACTGGATTCCATCAGCATAATAATTGGGCTCCATCATACCTTGAAAATATGAACAAGATTTGCACATTTTCCTTTCTGTCATTTGCAGGAAATGAGTTTTTTGTGCAAACAAAATGTTTATTTCTGCTTGTCTGCTTAATGATGTCACTTTCTGCTTAATGTTGTCACTTTCTGTTTAATGAGCAATGATGTCACTACCAGCCCTAGCAGGAACTATGGGTGCAATCCAGAGTAACTACAGGGAGTCCTTGCTCTGACGCAAGAATAATTTACTCTGGATTGCAATATGAATTTCCCATAGGTTTTCACTAGGTGGTGCCATAATAATGTCGATGTAAATGTCTCTTACATGCTCCCGTAGTTACTCTGGATTGTAGGGTTTGAATTCTAATTTTTCTCCAGTATTGCATGCAGCTTAAATAGCTAACTGACTTATAGAATTCTTTTGATTGCTCATGAAATCAGGTAACTTATACATTTACTAATACTTTTATAATTGATAAAAATAAGCATTCTTATACAAATTATGAACAATTTTAATGCTAAAAAGATGAAGAGGAGGTAGTTCACATAAAAGAATTCTAATTCCAGACCTCTGTATGCAATGCATTTGACACACAGTAAAGAAATAAAATGGCCCTTCTTTGCAGGCTTCTCCTGGTCGCTTTTTCAATGTCAGTTACTTTGGAGACATATGCTCAACTAAGGGAACTTTCAGATCAGACTCCACCTATAAGCAGTTAGTGTCTACAAGTACTATAGTATTGTCTATACCAGTGGTATTCAGGCATTTCAGCCCAGGACCCCTTTACACATTTAAAAATCTGTCAAACGTATTGGGATGCTCCTCCATGTCTACTTGGAAGTAACTCCTGCTATATTCAATGAGACTTAGAGCAAAATCCATAGCAGTTACGGGTCCATGCAGTTACGTCACCCTCTAGTGTTATCTTATGGAATGTCATCTTCACTGCTCCGGAGCAAGGGGCTTAACTTCACTTTAGGATATAGGCCTCAGGCTGCAATCCTAAAGACACTTTCCTGGGAGTAATACCAATTTAAGACAATGGGGCTTACTTTTGAGTACACATAGTTGGGATTGTACTTTTATTCTTACTCCCTGGAAAGCCAAGTGCCAGATTCCATGATGGTGAATCCCACCCTCTCGTAACACCCCCCTGACCTGAGGATGCGACCCCCACTTTGAAGACCACTGGTCTATACCCTGATGTAGTTGTTGATACTATGAGAAAGCTCTCCTGGTTTGCCCTGAAATCCTTACAGGAAGGGTGATATAAAGATATGCTAAAACTAATAAATGATCAAATGGCGCTGTGTGTGTAGTACAAATACAGATGATTCAAAGCTAGGCAAAGTTCACTGAAACTACTTGGGAAGCACATTAAACAAACTTCTATGTCTATTTACTAGTCATTGTATTTGTTTACTATAATTACTCTTCTCCGCAGATACAGCTTCACCACTTACTCATTTGAAAGCGATTACTAAAATTAAAGGGACCATTGTTATGTTTTATAGAGCAGCTCTTGCCCTCAAGCTAGTTTCCGACATGATCTGTACCATTTGTCTTCAGTGTACTGAGAAAGCACAAGGCATTATCTTAATATTTTCCAGCTTTTAACATTTGTTTGTTCTGCTGAGAGCCAAGCTTCAAGCTTCAAGACAGAACTATGTTTTCTAAAAAAAATAGCATCCTGTTATAGCATTTACTAGAACTCTTTCAAAAGACTGAGCATTAACAATAAAATCAGCCTGAAACATGGAAAAGTAAGAATGTGCTGGAATAACACATGACAGATCCCACCAAACCCTCTGAGTCCAGAACGTTGATTTAAATTGAGTTTTTCCCCTACTTTCTATTTTTAATATTTTTAGCAATTAATATCTGATTTTGCTAGTGCTGCTTATCTGGTGGCTTCTAGGGATGCTGGTGGATCCAAATGCTGTTGTAGATGGTTGCCTGGCTGGTATCTTCTGAAACTGCATGTCTTTCCCATTTTTGAAACATTTGTTCAGACTGAGTCAGAACACCCATGGAAGATCAAATCTGGAACCCCCATGGATACTGATTTTCACGTTAAAACAAAAGCAGTTAAAAGATAAACATTTCTTTAAGCAGCAGTTTTTTAAAAAAAATCCTACTTACCATGGCAATGCGCAATCATACAATCAATCAATCAATCATCTTCTCTATGGCTTAAGTCAGTTTTATTTCAGCTGAGAGACAGGCCTAGTCAGGTTCCTCATCTGGTGTAGGTTCTGTGATCCACTAGTGCCAGTATTCTCCTATGCTCCTATACCATGAATAGCAAGCCACCTGCTGTTGGTAAGTCTTGTGCAATGGTGGCTGAGATTCGTCAGGGTCCAGCCATCATAAGATAGGACCATTAGAAGACCTATTTAATCATGCTTGCCATATGACATGGTGATGTATTCGGTCAATGATGGCTCTTTGGCCTGTAACGGGTATGAGTACTATCCTTAATGTTGGTCATGACTATCCGGGCAAACTGCAGGGAACACTTTTACCTTTATAATAAACTAAGAAGCCTTCTTCTGCTACAATGGGTGGAGATGTCCAAGAAACATGCTGGCAGGCCTCACCTCCATCATGTTCTTGTCCACTCTTTCTGCCTGGTGTTCATCTGAACAGTTAAATGCTGTTCCTGGGGAGAATTTTTCTCTAGTACTGCATGCAGCTTAAGTACCTAACTGACTTATAGAATTCCTTTGATTGCTCATAAAATCAGGTAACTAATACATTTATAATTGATAGAAATAAGCATTCTTTTACAAATTATGAACAATTTTAATGCTAAAAAGACCAAGAGGAGGTAGTTCACACAAATGAATGCCTAAATTAAGCAGGCCAACAAACCAATAATAATTGGCTGCTTAGCAGAAATGATCATTATGTAAAGGTGAAGCAGAAAGTATTTGAGCATCAGTCTGGAAAAATCAGCATTCACAATTATACCTTAGAACACTGTTTGGAAAGAATAGAAAGTTATATCAGCAAAGCAAATTTCTTTTGTATATTTCAAAGTTGAAAAGTCTTTAAAACTGCCTGCACTCTACTACCAGAGTCATCACAAAATACTCAAGACTGGGTTTGGTGGTGCAGGGCAAGCTGGTCATTTAGAGGGCCACAGAGATGGCCAAAGGATATAGCAGGCCAATTTACTACTCAGACCCAAGATTAATCTCAGATTGTCTTACAGTGCAAGCTTTAGCATTTTCTAAGTAAATCCCATTATGTTCAATAGTACTGACTCTCAAGAAAGTGTGGTTAGGATTGCAGCCTAAATGGGCAGGTGGGCTGGATCACAAGCAATCCAAGCCCATGATATTTTCCCAAGCTGTTCTGCTGGAGTGCACAAGGCAAAGAGAACTAGAGAAATTTCTTGGCAATCTGTGTGTATTGACAGAAAGACCTTCATAAAACAATGAGGCACTGAAAGGTACTCCCGGTTACAAATGACCTCACCTCATATATATTTTTGGAGCATTACTGTAACCAAACCCTCTAAAATGAAATGTGGAAATGTAGGCCTTTTATAACATTTCGCCACCACAAAGCCTAACTTGAATTATTGGCCAACGTACTGCTGCAGCCTCCTTCTCCATTTGCAAACGACATTGATTCATCCGGCTCCTTCGCTGAATCTGCAAACGATGCAAACTGGAAAGGTAACCTCAATTGATCCCTAGCCCAACTCCTACGAAAAACACACCACAGACAGAACTGGCCCCTTGCCCTTCTTCCTGGACCTGTCTAAAGCTGTGTAATCATCTAATTGACTTCCAGTTGTTGTAATTAGATTTCACCTAATGGGCAAACACTTCATTTTACATCATTTGCTTAATTACTTCATTCCTTCCGGTTTCTACATAGATCCCTTAGTCCAAGAGTCCATGTGAGCCAAAGGTGCAAGCAAGGTTGCCAAAAGGATGTCACGTTTGCTAGGACACAAAAATGCAACCAACACACTATTCCTTCCCTACAACTCTCCCTCTGGTTGCCGGGACCTTCTGCAATAATTAGTTGTCTTTACACTGTTTATTAGTATCAGTGTCAAACTGCAAATCAGCCCCGGCAGACATATCAATCACTTATAGTAAGAATGACAGGAGCTGCAAATCTCGGAAAGTTGTATTAGCTCTCAAGGCTTTCCACACTAAGAAAAACATTTAACAAAGACAGCTGATTAACTCCTTTCCCTGTAGCCACTAATAGCATGCACCAGAATTGCACTTCAAGAATAATTTTCATGCCTGTAATGAACTTTCTACATGACTTGTTAAGAAGAGTAGCCCAAAGTAGATTTGGCAGATCAGGACAGGACCTTGCTCGGAGATTGTGCTTATCGGTTGAAAAGCACTCAGCTACATCCTCACTCAGTGGCTGTCCTCCAGGACTAGTGCCAGGGTTGGACCGATGTTAAGAGACCAATGCTGGGACACACCACATGCTCCAAGCTGTTTTATTTTGATCTAATTCGTTGGGAAAAGAGTAAGATTGGGTACCCTCCTTCCTTGTGCAACTCTCAGTGGCAACACTAAAGTGCATCACAATTTTGATTCCTCCAAATGGAATGCTCCCCACATTTGGTCTTAGGCAAATGATGTAGATTAGCCAACTTTTATGGGATTTTATGGCAGCCAACAATAACTTGCTGTTTATGCATTCTGATTACATATGCATGCAATTACGTATGGTTTCTGCACGTTTTCCTAGGCTTGAACACCCCTTGTTGGGGGTGACTGAAAAATGTGCAACTCTTTAGAGGTTATTCAGAAGCAATGGCGTTGGCCACATTCATATGACATCATCAGTCATGCTTGATTCATTATACCTAGCAGCTAGTTCTCACACAGCTACCATTTAGCCATGAGAATTGAAGCAGTTTGCCATGAAAGCATTTTGTTAAGAAATGAAAAAGTTGATCAGCTATCATTAAAAAAAAACAACTTTCAAATATTTCTGTTGCAATTTTAGCCAATTGCTGTTTTTCCTCGACAATTGTGCCATTTCTGCATGAAATAAACAAATTGCCTCTTTCTTTTATCATGCAGGCCTAACACTGCACTAATGCTGGCCCAGCAAAAGTAACACTGTTGAAATCCTACCAGCTGAATAGTTCCGTTATATGGTCTGCCAATCAACAACAGGACTATGATCCTGCAAAACCTATTGATCCAGTGAAATGGCCCACCAATCAAGACTTTGAGAGACTGTGAACTTTTTTGTTGATACGTGGTATAAAAATACTGTTGATTGACTGATCAGTCGATGGGGGGATTGATTGATTGATCGATCAATTGATCAGTCAGTTGGTTTGAAACAACCAATCTCAGGGTAACTGATAGGAGTCAACGTGTATAAAAGGCCCATGTGTTTTTCAGTTCTGCTGTGTAATAAATAAACTGATATCACGCTTTCTTGCATTAAACCCACTATATGTCAACACTGTGGCATTTCAGTTCTTAGTTGGCTCAGATCCTTTTGGGGAATAACCAGGAGATGGGGGATACTGGAGGCTATAAAATAGCTTTGCCAACTCTCTGATCCAGAGTTTTGTTTCAATGGACCAGAATTCCCAGCACCATAGTAATAAACCGTTTTTCAAGGAAATATAAATAGGTACTGCAGAAGATAGCTGGCACAAGAGGTAGAGTTCTGCTTTACATGCTGAATATCAGTAGTGTATCTGGCAGAAGCAGTTTTTCATTATAGGCCAACCTGGTAAATGTGTCAATTGCACCTTGCGCAGAGTGATCATATGACCGGAAATTTTTGGATTTCTCCTATTTTTTAGCCTCCTGTTGAGGTGTCCTCCAAAAGGGCTTCATTGTCCTCCATTTTGGCTTCATTGTTGAACTTTGCAATGGTGCGTAGTACCCCACCATGTCATATGTTGTTGGATTCATATTGAAGAGCAGAATCCAATGCAAAAATCAGTTTTGAAATATCTCCTTCCTATCAAAAGTTATGGTAAAAAACCTTTAAAAATGCATTGAGCTCTACGAGAAAGTAAAAGTGCCCAATATCACGGCTTTACGTGTAAGTAGGCAAATGTGCCATTGTCCACCAGAAAGGCTAGGCTGAGAGGAATCCAAGATCTTGTCCTCCTTTTAAAGTTTGGGCATCTGGTCACCCTGACCTTGTGTAGTGTGTGTGATCTGCAAAAAAAGGGATTAAAAGCAAAATCCAGTTTAAAGGAAGCCACATTCAGATTTGAACAGCTGATAATAAACAAAGCATTGCTGGAACTTTTAAAAAAATTTAAGATAGAACATATGCCATCCTGCTTTCAAGAAGGGCCCTGCGTGTTGGCCCAAACAGCCAACCCAATGGGGTCCATGGTCTGCCCCACAGCCACCCATGTGGCCACACTGAGCGCCAGCAGAATTGCATGGCCTCTGAGCAATGTCCAAACTACCTGAATCCCTTTTGCTTTTCAGGAGCAAAGAGTTGCCACAAGAGTCTGCTCAGCAATCATCTTCAGAAGGCCACTACAACCTCCTTGAGGGGAAAATGTTGGACCTTGCTTGATCCACCAACGTGGCACCGCTGTATATACACATTGGTGCTACCACTCTCCCTCACAAACCACAAGTATGCATCTGAATGGAAGAGCAAGAGGGGTGGACCAGTCAGTGGCAGTTCACCAAAAGCCACCATAAGGATAGTGAATATAGCCCAGATACTGTCAAAGCTATGCCATGAGGTCCATGTCCCCAAAGAACTCCTACAGAGTAAGGAACCCCCTACAGATTACAGGAATGCTGTACATTTCCCAAAGCCCATTATGGGGAATTCAGGGATCTAGGTCCTTCAGGCTCCCCTTAGGACTGGCTGTGGTGAACTACCAAGGGGGACGGTCTCTACATGCCAACAAAAGAATGAGTTATGTGATCCCACCAGCTTTTTATTGAATGGTGTCAATAATGGTGCAGCCTCTTAATGGCATGTAAAGTGGAATTGCCAACCATCTTGTTCCATCAGGGTTGCTGTGCCATTGCAAATTTTCCAACTGAGAGCAAAAGAACAAGTGCCAGGGAGACAGCTGCCTCACTTGGTTTACTGTCCACCATTGGGTTTGCAGAGCCACAAAGGCCAGGCTGGTCAGCAACCTCACTGGGTGGCAACTGGATTCAAGCAGTATGGCATTTGTCTAATGTTAACATTACCCAGTGTTACCAACAATGCAAGGTTGTTGACCTGGCATATGCGGTTGTGCTGGCATATGTGGCACCACCACATTCCAAAGGATAGGGTTGGTCTTTTATAAGTGCAATCTTTCAAGCAAACTAAGATTCCTCAAAAGTGCTGTAATAAGGGAAATTGTAATAGCCTATTGACTGCAGAGTATTCAATGATCCATTCATTATTGTGTCTCGAAGGCTTTTGGAGTTTGTAATATAATGTATTGGATTATTTCAAAAGTCAATAGAAATACAAATGGGTGATTCTGAGATGCCAAGACAATTAAACTTATTGGTTTACACTGGGCACATCAGTGGACTCCCCACCTACCTTAAAAAGCAAAACAATAATTTGAGCATGGAACATTTTTTCAAAGCAAAATCCTGCCCAAATAAACTAAAATAGTGTTTCCTGAATCCATGCAAAGTTGGTACCAGCCTCCAGGACCCTGCAGGAGGCCAGCTGTGCCCCCAAAATTGATTGACAGCAACAGGTCCGTGATCTCTGCAGCAGTATTGCTGTCATTGGGACAGGGACACACACTTATGGGAGGATGGCCTGCTTTTGGCTTCCTGAGTGAGTCACGACTGACCAGTTTGGGAAACACTTCATTAAAAACATTATTCCATTGCATTAGAAGCAATGGAGGAGCAAGCAACCTGGAGGTCTTTAAAGCTATTTTTCCACTTCACTGGTGGCTAAAAGAAAACCCTAGTGGCTAATGATTACACAACCTGTAATCATAGAATAAATGGATCATAATTTATACAAATTATGATACACAAATAGGCTTACACAAAATGTGAGTGTTAATTGTCAACAATATATGTAAACATTTTCTGAGATTCCAGGACATTTCTGGCTTCCAAGCCCCCAAATTCAGAGTAACTACAGGAGCACGTAAGAGAACTCCTACTGAAAACCTATGGGAAATTAATACTGGAATCCAGAGTACATTGTTTTTACACTCCCCGTAGTTACTCTGGATTTTGTCAATAGTTTGGCTTCCAGGCCTCCTTTTTGACTCTGGGCACAGGTACGATATACAATCCCTTCTTATGAGCCCCAGTGATATCGGGAAACGTAAAATTTTAGGAAATTTTCAGTCCCCCTATTTGGCTCTTGGGCCCCCTTTTTGACTCTGGGCCCAGATACAATTTACCACCTGCAACCCCTCTCTCGTGCTCTTTTCTATATAATGAGGACAAATATTGTCCACCTAAAACAGTTCCATTTCTGTTTCCCTCAGAGTAAAATGATTAACTTTTTCAATGAAGAACAGAAGGCATTTAAAAAGAAATATGTAAATTACATGCTTCTAATTTCAATAAGACAAATGTGCTTTGGGAATTGAAAAGAATCTGGATATAATAATATTCATATCACATTAACAATATTTTCTTTGCACTTGAAGAATAGTTTTCTCCTACCTGCACAGCTTTTCTAATTTATTAAAAAAATCCACATTTTCTCTTTTCACCTAGAATTAAATGGATATTTTCCTGGCATCCATGCAGTTCAATAATCCTCAATAAGGCTACATGTTTTGCTCTTCCAGAAATTTTTTAAAGAAATAGTCATGAATGAATAACCTCCTAGCTTCATTTTTTAACGGCATTCAGCTATCCAAATTGTATTTTTCTCCTACTGAAAATTGATTGCTTCTCTGAATAATGTCTATAGAGTCCAGTAAAAAAAACTAACTCATTCCAATCTTGTAGAAATGTCACTGATGCTGGGCAGATGGAAATCACAATTTCAGAGTCCGTTCTAGCTGGAAGATATGGTTCTCTCCACACCACAAGGGGGAAAAGATCTGCTGTTTTCATGGGTGATTTTATGCCTTTCAAACTCAATTACCTACACAGAAAAATGGAAATTTCCAAACTGGGAACTGTCAAAGGGGAGGCTCGTGCCACCAGTTCTTAACCAAACAGCCAAGGAAAGTCATAGGCAAATCCCTTCCCTCTTTTCGCCTCTTGCTAATGGTATATCTGTGCATGTCAAGAGAAAGCAAAATAAGTAAATTTCACCATTTATATGATCCAATGGAGAAGAGGCCCAAAAGAAAATTTGTACCCCCTGATAAAATTCTTCTCAGTGGGCCTGATATAGCAGGGAAATGTTAATTCAGAAAAAAATATGAAGAAGTTAAAAAAACAAAGTTGCGCAATCCCAAAAAATGAATAAGTTCTTTTATCAACACTTTAGTTATGGAGCCTTTGAAATATAGTAATTGAGGCATAGCCGAACATTGGTGGTTGTGTTGCATTTCACTGGAGCAAAGGCAACACTTTGTACTGTGTTATTCACATTTTATTTTCCAATCCTCTTTTAAAATTTAAATTATTGTCAAGCTATCCGAATTCTCAGTTAAAGCATTAGGAATTAGCCACTTCAAGAATCCATTGCAACACAGTCACTATTCACAGTCACAGTCTTGCAACACAAGAATCCATTGCAACACATTGCAACACAGTCAAGACTCATAGCAAACAGAGGTTTCATCTGACCACAACAACCTCCGAACATTCAGTAACAATAACACTGGTGGTGGTATGACTCAGGTGACAGTGTCATGCCTCTGCTGTGCCCCAGAACTCTATGTAAAAATGGAAGTGTTCTCCAGAAGCCATTGCAGGATTGCACACAAGCAATAGGGGTTGTTCGTTGCAGGGCTTTGCCTGATGACCTCTTGCAACCTGGTGAACACACTACTACATAGGATTCTGGGAGCCTAATTCTGGCACTCCTGACATGTCCTTCTGCCTATGTTAACTTTGTCACCTCATCTCTGAGTGATCCAACACTGACCAAGTTGGAAAACAGAAGCACAGAAGGACCAAAAAACAAAGAATTCAGCAATGGAGTGAGCTTGCTTCTGCAGCATGCTCCCATCAGACAGACCACTGATCCTTCAGTAACCTGTTTCCAGAAACAATCCATGGACGAATGATGCTTGGTGTATTTGCACATGATAGATTCATTAGTCTGTGGATTATGCAGTTACTTCAGTTTCCATTACTCAACTTTTCAGAAGCATATGTATTGCCTGAATTCATCTTCCTTCCTTTGGGTCTACAAGATGTGTGTGCCAACATGGAGCTTACTGCTGTATTGGTAATATGTACCTTCAAAAACCATCTCATCTTCTGGTTCATGGAAATTCTTTCCCTTGGAACTACTATATTAGGTGCTAGGTAGGAATCATCCAAAGGCATACTCCATCTGTGAAGAATACTATTCTCAATACAAATGCTAATATGGAACTGATATAATTTCATTTGCAACAGGAACGTTCTTTCGTCTAGGACTGGAGATAAATCACCAAGTGCTTTTTAATCCATGAATTCACATCATTCCTAAGATTTATGATCCATTAGAAAGACAGTTTCAATTTCCCTGGCCATTGCAAGATTTTAATGTATAGCTTGCAGAAAATGCATTTACACTGCATACTGTTCATAGTAATAATATCATTTATTGATAAGCCCTCTTCTAGCTTCTTCTTATTTTCTTATAAAGATATGTTCTTTTTTACTTATCTATAAGTGGCAAAAATGCAGAGCCAAACACAATATCATAGCATACAACAAGTGGCTTAAGCAGGCCTCCGTCAGTCTTAAAAGACTATGGTATCATGCTCGGCGCTGCATACACTCCATGTGAAGCATGAAAGCCTGGGTTGGATTGTTATGGAGGACATGCTGTTACCCAAGCAGCAAATCCCCCCCTCTCCACACCACTGAATCAGTCCAATGGAAAGGCAGAGCCAAAACAATTGGATCCAGCTGGCGTTGCAGAGCTGGGCTAAGGACAGGAGCTCACCCTGTCTTGTGGGGCTGACCTGGGTCTCGAACCCTGGCCTACTGATTAAAAGGCACAGTGTCTTAACCACTTGCGCCACCCACAGCCCTACTAGCATTTCAATTAAACAACAAAATAGTAGAAAAAATAGTCGCACATCTAATTTTAAACATAGCATGAAACCTTTTTTGCTCTTTGCATCCTATAACATGCAAGAACAAGTTTAAGGGGCAGAATCTATAACTTGATCAGTCAGTGGAATTAGAGGACAGGATCTTTTTGCCCTTGTATGCCCAATAAATACACAAGACCAGACATTAAGAGCACAATCCTAACCATGTCTACTCAAAAGTAAGCCCCATTGTGTTCAGTGGGTCTTAGACCCATACCCTAAAGTCAAATGAAGCCCTTTGCGATGGAGCAGTTAAGGTGACTTTCCATAAGATAACATTAGAGGGTGACGTAACTGTGTGGACCCATAACTGCACTGGATTTTGCACTTATTCCCAGCCAGAAAAGGATATTCCTTTCCCAGTCTTTAGGATTGCAGCCTGAGAATATGAATTGGGCCACATTTTTTGAATGAAGTCCATCAAAAGGGTGTAAGAGCCCTACATTGAAGAATTCCTCCCCTTCTCCTTACTGCAGGACGTAAATAGGGAGGAGATAGTCAACCACTGTCTAGTCCATCTATGAGTGTTCCTACCTGAACTCCAAGCTGCAGTTTTTCTGTTGACTGTGGTTCATGCTGGTGCATGGACTTCCTCTGCGGCATAACATCATTGTCAAGATTCATCAATGTTTGTTGATTATATCAGCCAGGGACCTCCAAACTACAGCCTGGGACTACATCTGGACTGCCAGCCCAATTTTCTTTTGTTAGAGCATTTGCTTGACATTTTTACTCATTATATTGCCTTTCTCGGTTTAAGCACAGCATTGTTTCTTTATAATTGTCACATTCCTCTTTTGTTCTTAATCATATATGCTGATTACAAAAAATGCAAGTAAAACATATTCGTTTATTTAAATTTCATTCATTTATAAAACTGATGTAGCCGTAGACCGTAATGTAGCCCTGTACTGAAATGTATAGAAGCCTTTGTCAAAGCTTTTCTACTCCAACCCCAAAAGTGGTTGAAGAAGGGCTCAATCCAGAGTAACTACAGCAGTTGTCGTGTCGACGCACATAAAGTTTACTGTGGATTGCTCTATGAATTTCCCATAGGTTTCCACTAGATGGCACTGTAACTGCATTAGCATGGATGTAAATGCATTGATGCATCTACTGTCACAGCTGCTCTGGATTGTAGGGGCAGTTGAATTGCCCTGCCTTCCCAAACCAAAGTTCACTTTCAGATTGACTTTGCAATCCAAGATGTAGGAATTACCAGCCAACTTCCTTAAGGCAGCCAGCATATAGGGATCAGTATAGTTCTCTACCAGCACCAGCTGTGACCCTCCTTTGAGTATACACCAAAATCCCTATTCCTATTCCTTCACTGGTGTATACCTGCCAGATGTGACTATTGCCTATATGCTAAAGTGAAATTAAGACCCTTGCTCCAGAGAAGTTAAGATGACTTTCCATAAGATAACACTAGAGGGTGACACATCTGCGTGGACCCATAACTGGTATGGACTCAAAGAACACAGTTGCCACCAAGAGCCATCTGGTGGGCAACAAAACAAAACTACCTACCAACTTGCTAAGGTAGCCAGCCATACTTAGACTGCAAATGAGACACACAGTTATTTCAAATCTTCAGTTATTTCATAATGGCTGCAATCCTAAAGACATTTTCCTGGGTGTAAGACCAATTGAACAAAATGGGGCTTACTTCTGATTAAGACATTGTTAGGCTTGTGCTAAATGTTCAACTCTTATGCTACAGAAAAGAAGCTCCAAAATTTTAAGGGCTAAATGCCAAACTACCCTTCTCATTATCCATTTCTCATTTAAGCAGATGTGCTCTTCTTAAATAGCACCTACATTGTGCCTCTCTCCCACCCCACACATTCACACAAACACTGGGATTGGATGGAGGGCCTTAACCCACAGTTAAGGTTGCCAACACTGACTGAAGCTGTTCTTGGATGTTTTTTTTTTTTCCAGAATGAAGTAATGTTGGAAATTTCTGCAAGTTTTATTAAAATCTCCAGGAATGTGTCTCAATCATCACCTGGAAATTGATGCTGATTTCTGGAGTCTCTAGGCCAATTCTGGAGGATTGGCAATCCTACCCACAACTGGCATTTGCCAACAAAAATACTAGTGAAAGCAATCTGTTGGTCTGGTTGGAGCAAAGATTGAAAGCCCCCTATTTTTTTACCAGTGTCCCCAGGAGAAGGATTAAGACCTATCTTTAAAGCACAATCTCAAATTGTCAGTGTTTATGATATAACATCTGGTTTGGCCCCAAGACGTGTCATATTTACTCAGAAGTAAGTCCAAGGGGAAAAAACACCTAGGATTGCAGCTGGAGCTAGATTACCAAAGACCTGATGCAATATAAAGCAAAGAAGGATCAGTGTAATATAAGAAAGAGTTCCCTGAGTAGTGTCCTGGGCTGGCTCAAATTCTGTGCTGCCTTAAAAACCAGACTTGAAGACTTCTGCTTATTTCATTCAAGTATCCAAGACTTTATCTCTTTCATCCAAGTGATGAAATATCAAGGGAGGGGATTAAAACCTCCTTAAAAATGGAGACCCTCCTTGGCAAGAAGGAAGATGAAGCTCAAGATTCTCACCATACAGTGTGCAAAATCCTAATATGTGAGAAAGCAGCGCATCAGCATAACTCTCAGGGGATTCAGCTTAGCATTTTACTGGTTGCAACCATTAGAAAGAACATGGTTAGAATGTTACAGTGTTTTAACATTGAGGCTGTGCTGGCTCAGATAGTCTCTGTTTTGGAGACTAAATGAAAGATGATGAAATCGTATGCAGGAAGAACACCTAATCAGGCAGCATCTGGAACTGATTGGATTCGGCGATGCTGACAAATCCAAACACAGCTCATGCGCTGCAGTAAATAAAGACTCGTGGCACAGACCCAGGCGGAGAGCATCCAAAAGCTGTGTCGTCTTGCCCAACATCTTCTGCATTCTCCATACAGAGAATAGCAAACTAACACGAGCCTGATGATCTGTGAACATAGGGAGGTGTAGGATGACATACGTTTAGTGGTATGCTGCAAGTGGCAAATAGTAGCTCCTTTCTTTTACTAAATAATACAGTGAGCCCTCCTTATCCACAGGATCAGCATCTACAGATCTGAATATTTTTGTTTGTTAAGCCTACAGCTGAAAGGACACAGAGGACCTCTTGGATGCAACTGGAAGTAACCAGAATGCCATCTGGATGTTATGAGAAGGGATTTCTGGTTTTCTGATGTACATCTCTCTACCCCTACACAGTGCCCAGATTGAATTATTCACAGAATTCAGTATCCACAGGGGATCCTGGAACTGATTTTGAAACACTTCCAGGGATCCTACAATTGATTCTGTGCAGATACCAAGGATCCACTATAGGGTCAACTGCAATCCCACTGAAACTCCCAGTGGGATTCCTGGGGGTGAAACTTCCATATTTCTGATACATAGCTTGTGCCTCTATCGTTAAACCAGTGATGACAGAAACACAGACAAATTGCTGTTGCCATTACATTATCAGGGCCCAATTGGAGATTAGGCCTTCAGCACCTTCACCTAGGCAATGTCTATGGTGGAGGTATTTCAACGTTTCACACCTTACTTCAAAACTTCTTTTTTAATAGTTAATTTTTATTAATTTTTTCAGAAAGCAAAATAAAGGTATTTAAAAAGATAAAGAAAAACATACATGATAAAGATAGAATTTTAAAAATTATAAGGCAAATGCAGACCTATAAATCCACCTTTCTTCAGTCTCAAACAAATTCTTGCAACCTAAAAATCTATCCAGAACAATCCACAGTTTTGTTTTAAAATTCCAATAAAAGAGATAAAAATTATATAACAATTATCTACTCATCAAATCCATAATTTATTTGACTCATAATCCTTTTCAATGCAGAAAGTCCATGAATGGTTTCCAATTGTCCATAAAATTTTTTACTGACTTTTCCTTCAGATAAATTGTAAATTTATCCATCTCAGCAAAGTCTCAGCAAAATATCTTCACTTCAAGACTTTAAACTTACCCTTCAGAAAGCAATTTTATGATACATGATTGGAGAAATCATCTGAGTTTAGCAACGTCTGCAGAAATCTTACAAATTTCCCTGGCAAACTAGAGGTCTCCAGAGAGAAAGCCTTTCCCCCCAATTAAAATGCTTTCCAGTACTGATTTAGAACACGCTTTTCAGCTTTTATGCAAAACCCAAATTTCTTCTCAAACTCTACCAGATGTAGCAGGACTAAAGATGCCAAGTTGGCTGCTGTTATGGGTGATTTCAACTTCTCTTGGTAGTTCTATCTTGGCTAACATTTTGTCTTAAAATAGAAAGTGACACTTCATCGCCCATTGACTTCTTTAGCAGCATACAGTTGGGATCCAATGGTGCATTTTAAAGCATTTGCATTGATTATTATTAAGATTTTCTTCCCAGTGTTTCATATACACAGCAGGGACCAAATGTGTGCACCTGTAGGCTTAGCAGGAATGGGTTTTAATGTATAGAGTTGCAGTTGAGGTCTTTTACCTCTTCCCCTGCAACAGTTCTGATCCGGGCTGCCCTTTCTCCATGAGACTGTAATTTGCTAGGCAAGGCAGATGCCCTAATCTGTCCACCAAATTATCTCCAGTGGTTGTACTTCTCCTTTGTCTCCTTGATCTGATAGGGAAGGGAAGTGCTGTGCAGCCAAATCATGGAGGAAAGGAGGCAAGCACATGATTGCATTTGGCACAGCATTTGGCAGACCACATTAGGCATCAGGAGATCTTGGGATGACCAAGACCTCATTCCCAACCTGTACAATGCCTCATTTCCAACCTGCCACATTCCCTACCTGTACAAGGCATAATATTGCTACTAATTACAGTTGTATGTATATATAAAGTAATTCCTATTCTGATCTAGTACAGGGAAAATATGAAAGATCAGTCATGCTGGGAATTAGCCAAATATTCACACTCATCAGTGGGGGGTGAAGAGGGGTGGGGGCACATTATGCCTTGAACTGCAAGCACTAGCTGTACTGGAACTAGTGCAAGTTGGCCAGGAAATTCAAGCTGACATCCCCCTCCTCCATCAAGAAGCACAGAACAGAGGCCATTGTGTTTCCTTTTTTATAACATTAGGACTGACTGATCAATACCCAGACCCAACCCCTGGACCTAGAAGCATGAAATTTGGAAAGTGCAATGTAAGGACCCACTAAGAACTGATCTGGTGGTCAGTGATGCCTAGTGGTGCCTGCTGCCAGGTGTTGCTCACTGGTGTCCAGTGCCCACAGGTGCCCACCAGCATATGCTGGTATCCACCTCTGGTACCCTCTCATAGTACCCAGCAGTGCCTGCCCATGCCCAGTAGTTTCCAAGGCCCACTAATCTTCTTGAAGTTTTACACCCACAATGACGGGTAAATCTCACTAGTACAATATCTAATTTTTAATTAGATTGAATTCAGCAGGGAAGATCCAGATACAAGTCTTGTTACGGCAGATGCACGAACAATAAGAAACAAATGGAGGTTAAATGGGGAACTCATTGAAATTCTTGTTTGCTCTGTTTCATTCTCTTTTGCAGTTTTGCATTTAAATATTTGAACTATAGCCTTACAGCAACAATACAAATACAGTTCAAAAACGAATGTGGATCTCTGCCAAGCATTTCCTGACAAGTATTCATTATATCAGACTATCCACATAGTCATCGCATCTTTAATTTCTGCATGATTATGAAAGCAGGCACTTTTTGTGGACCTAGAATCCAGACTTATTATAATTGTCAATGTGTCCTTTGAAAAGATAAAAGTAAATGTCAGCACACAGAAGTGTCTTTGCCTCTGAAACTCAGCCGCATCTAAAGATCACTCCATGAAATATGAACATCCCATTCTGTTTGTGCAATTTTTATTTTTTAATTTAGCATATGGCAATGTTTGTGCAATGGCTGGATCTGACATGTTGAATGAAGGAGCAAATGGATACCTGCATAGCTTCTTGGGTCAATCCAGGAAACCAAAGTTCTCAAAATAATTAACAGTTTTTCTTTATATTTTAGTTTTAATGAATCAGAATGATACAAGCCCAATGGAATTTCATATGGCTGTAGACAACATGGAAAAGATTTGAAGCCCAGTAGTCAGGCGTATGTCTTGTATACGGGCAGCCGTACCATGGAGCCTAGTGATGTGACATTCCTTAGGGCCGCTGATGGAAGGAAGGTGCATTTGGAGTGGCCTTCACCCCTCATCTACCACATCACTCTCCAGTGCACAGTAGATGCAAGCTGTATTGATCCATTCCCTGCTTGCTAAAGATAAGCAGGGACTGGATCACCCCTTTCTTCCCTGTGCTCCTTCCATTGGTGGGTTTAAAGTTTATAAGAAATGTGGATTAGCACCAGAATGCCACTGAGCACCTTTATATTAGTAAAGAAGGTAGTATAGTATATAGGCTAAAACACAAAGTTATGAGTTAAGAATCCCAAGCTTGGAATTGCACCTCTGCCATGAAGATTCAAGGTGTCTTAGCCACCGGTGCAATTTAGGCAGAGGAGTAATTATGGTGTGGCCTAAGGGGTCTCTGCCCTGGATGCTATGTCAAAGGGGGCATATGACTGCCCCTAAGGCTCCACGCTAGTTTTGAAGGAGGTGACTGCGGCTTTGCATCTCTCTTACCTTTCCCTTTTCTTTCACATACAAGAAATAAGTATGTGAAGCTGCAGAAGAAGTGCTTCCCCTTCTGAGGAGGACCCAGAAGTGGCTGCTTTGAATCGCAAGCGGTGCATAGCAGTCACTTCTGGGTCCCTCACATGAGAAGATGCTGGTGGATTCACACATCCCTGTTCCTTCCTGCGTAGACCCTTCATGGGTCTCCTATGACCTTCATGGGGTCATTGGAGAAGGAACGGGGATGTGAAGACATGGCAGTGTGTTCTCCCTACTCAGAGGAGAACCTGGAAGTGAACATCATGACACCTTCATATCATAACATGATGGGCCCTGAGGTAATGCATTCTGCCTCTGGATACAAGGATTAGATGCTTTCCAGGGTTGTTATAAGGGTTGTGTCAAATTAATATACTTGATGAATTTTGACCCAAAAGATAACATTATGCAAATGTGAGGTCTATTAATAATAGACAGGAAACACATTCCAGAAATGCATTCTCACACAGGTGGGAATTCACAGATCATTCCTTCTGAAGACATCATGTCTGGGATCAGCAGTTTAGCTCTTTCAGCAGAGGACACTTAGGATTTTTAATGTCCTAATAAAAATGGATATAACATTAAAGTATAAAAATGGACTTGTGATATTGCTATTCAGATAATGATGTCAATCTGTTTTCATTATTCTTCCTAGGCATTTTATTGAATAGCACAACACTGATGGAGTACAGAATACCAACAAATTTAGGAGGGTGTCAAAGAGCCTCCCTCCATTAATTTGCAGGTATTTCTTCCGTACAATGTTGATGTTATATGATAATTCTGTCTGGCTTTAGAGAAGCTTGTTCCTTATCTGCAGATGAAAGGACACAAAGGCCAAACTGATGCCATATCATGTAAACTGTTATTTGGCAGCTCTCGATGAAACCATCAGTGCCCTTGAATTTGATGGACTTTCATAAAGCCAAGATCTTTTCCGGATTGTCCCAACACAAATTGAACATCCTTGCATTGTATTCTGCAACAGATGGCTATTGGCTTGGACAACCATTCCAAATCTTGGAGACTGAATTGGTCCATGCATCTGATTAACACTAAGTTGAACTGAGTGTACAAATATATGCCAAAGCTACACTGTGGTTTGTGATCCTGTCATGTGAGAGCTTGGTTGATATGCCATGTGGGAAAATTGCTCTGGGTTTAACCCAGAGTAATATGGGTTTACTCCAACTCCTATGAATAATAATTGGATGGATGGACGGATGGGCGGATGAACGGAGGGAAGGAGGAATGGAACATTGTATTGTTTTTAGCATATATGCTTTTAGCTTATATGTTTTAATTGTTTTTAACTGAATGTTCTATTTAGGTTTTTAATTATGTTTTAATGTAAGCCACCTTGACTTGGTCTATGACCCAAGAAAGGCTGGATACAAATTTTTAAAATAAAATAAAAAATAAAGATTCAGAGTTTTGCTCAAATGTTAACTTAGAAATTCTTAATAACCCTGTAGCATAACCCTCAGCATATAACCTGCTTGGGACACCTTTATCTTTACCTTTATAACCCTCAGCATTGTTACCCCCAAAATGCAGATCAGGGTTGAAGCTACAAGTTTGTGTCTTTCCCAAGACTACCCAAACCAGTTCATAGCAGAGATCAGATTTCAACTGGAGAGTCACACTTGACTTCAACTACTTTGCTACAGAGACGATTCAACTCATGCATAAGTTGAAGTGCACATCGTACCACAGATCTGTCATCTGCAGCACATGGCCAATTATATGACAAGATCCAGAAGCAGGCAATGCCAAGATTTGAAGGACTTTTCTGTCAAAGTGAGATCATTTCAGTAGAATAGTCTTTGTTAAGGTAAGTGTTTCAGGAACAAAAAATAACCCAGCAAAACCTCTACAATCATTAACAGCTAACATGGTCTCAACATTTCTACTGATTTAAAGTGGCTTTTTCCAGTGTTCGATACTCTGACTTAACTAAGGGCCACTTTAGACAGGTTTGTGAACCCACAGTGTGGTCCAGCGGATTCGTTTAAAAAAAATATTGGCAAGAAGGAAAAAAAGCAGAACTCCAGTGGGAGGTTGGATGGCTTCAGAATGTTTTCCTCTTGCTCATGATTGAAAAATCAAGAAAAAATTCAAAACTAAAAAAATATTCCAATGGAAGCTTCTAAATTTTAAAGAATAAATAAGGGGCACAACTGGGAGTGCAATCTCAGCAGGACAAATTCCTAAAGCTCTTCCTTAACTGTATGGATTAATTCTGTTTTACCTCTTTACCCTCCACAGCTATTTTTAAAAATCTAAATGCTCACCAGTGTATGACTACCAGCACATCTAACACATGGCCCACATGGGGCATTGGCACACATCTTTGTTGGAGCTGACTGCTATAAAACTGTCATAAAATGTGCTCAGGTGCATAAAAAGTGCACCAGATGCATAGCAGTAGAAAGAATTAAAGTGGCAAGAGAGGCAGGGAAGGTAGAATAAGGTGGAGGGTGGATCTAGGAAGGAGTCGGGTTTGGCAGTAGCAATGGCCAGTGAATCCTAACTCACCAGCACCAGGAATTTCTGAGTACACCCCAGTGTCATGGAGATTTACTCTGGTTAAAGGGAAATATTGGACTCTTACTCAGAGGTGACCTCTATAACTTCCCTCCAACCCATGATACATCCATAACCATTTCAGTGCCAATGCATCAGTGAGAGGGTGGGGGTGAAACCATAGGATTGAGCTGCAATTATTCTCATTCTGTATGTAAAAATGCATCAGTTGGATGGATTGAAATCCCCCTTGGTTACATTGGTTTTCTGGACATTTTTTCTCCTGAAATTGACTGGGAATCTGATTTAACATGTTTGACAGACTATTTTCAGCCAACCGAAAAAAGAAGTCAATTTTCCATGTCTAAGAGTGTAGTCCTAACGTCCAGTTCAGCTGGCACAAGTCCCGGGATGCCCTGGGGGTGTAACAAAACTGCTGTAAGGAACTTCAGTCCCACTCCTGTTGGGTTGGGCCAGTGCACAGATATGCGCTGACATCTTCACATCACCATGGGAAGATATGCAAAGCGAGTTAGGCTGGCCTAAATGGGTTAAGATTGCACCCTAAGAACCTTAAAAAAAATCCCTCTTCAGCCACTTTTGCACAGGTATGGCAAACTCTCACTGCCACTTAGAGTTGCTATGGGTGCTACCAGTTAAACTGGATGTGCCAGTTAATAGTGTAAGGAACCAATTTCCAATTAATAGAACTTTCTGGATATTGCAGCTTTTATTGTACACACGCATGCACATGTATATGCACGCGCACACACAAAGTTCAAAAAGTTAACTGTGACTGCAATCTTCCCATTTGACTAAAAGTATATCAATTCAGGATGTTACTATTATGAAACAGTGCTGTGTCAGAAAGAAAATGTCTTTGGCAGAATCATATAGCACTGGAAAATCTGTTCTCCACCCCAGTCTTGTTCCCACTTCACACATAAGCAATGAAAGATTAGAACAAATCATTCTTCTACTACATATTTACTCATTCCAAATGTGAATGCAAGAAGGTGCTTTAACTAATCCAGGTTTATGATTGAGGTCAAAGTCACACACGTCACCCAAGCGATACCCAGAACTGCAATGGAGAATGTAACACAAGGTGATGCTTCTCTTGATATACAGCATCTTGTATTTGCCGTGAAATATGTGATAATTCACAACGGCAGAATCATAAAAGCCCTTCCTCTGCTTTATCCTCTTTTTCCTTTATTCTATTGTAGGTCATAATTCTTTTTCTTTTTTTTGCCTTGTCCACTACCTGACTCTATAAAAATTTCTACTGTCTTCTTTTTCAGTGCATAGATCTTGTTATAGGATCAATAGAACGGAACACAACAATGGGATGAAAGCACTGCTTGGTTTTTCTTGTTCACATGCCAGAGAGAAGTCCTCACCATTTGGCATAGAAACCAAGGTCAGAGACCTCTGTGATTCTGACTGTAGGAAATTGGAGGTGCATATGGGAAACCTGAGCTCAATCTCCCATCTTCCTCATGTGATTTTCAGTTGATTAAGGATACAATCCTAACCACTCCGTTCTGGGAGTAAATACTATTGAACGCAATGTTACTTACTTCTGACATGCTTAGGTTTGCAGTCACAAAAGCTGCAATCCTAAAGACACTTTCCTGGGAGTAAGAACCATTGAACACAATGGAGCTTACTTTTGAGAAGACATGGTTAAGATTGTGCTCCATCAGTACAAGAGTTGTGATCAAGAGTTGAGCTTGCAGTCTCGTTACAAACAAAATACTCATGGAATTACAATTACAATTTGAAGCAGGAGAAATTACAACTTGAAGAAAAGGAGAAAAGGAGAAATTTTTTCCCTAGCGTGCTATTTTAACATGAAAATCACGTTTCATGTTTCCTTAAGACTTTTTCAAGATGTAACAAAATCTTGACTACTAAAAAGGAATGTTGTAAAAAAAAAAAAAGTTGCACAGCTGCAATGTTACACATAACCTGCACGCACTTGGTTCACTTCTGAGTAGTTGTGCATAGGATTTGAGTAGAAAGCAATTTCCACCAAGCATTATCACAGGGCTGGCCAGTACAATACAGTACAGTAGATCTTTACTGGCATATAAAATAAAATAATTTACACATGGGCTGGGCTTAAATGTTGGGCTTAGAGGGGTCCACCCTACTAACTAGGATATGTGGCAATGTTGAGGTGCTTGCCAACTGCCTCCAAGTGGCTCCTTCAAGGCAATTGGACCCTCGTCTCATTCTCCTTGTGACTCCTCAGATGGAAGATTCAGCTACAGAATGAGGTGCCGGCTGTGAGTTTTCTGCTTGTCACCCAAGTGTGGGATGTGGAGCCCAATTTGGCAAAATTGTCCTAACACCAGAACTTCATAATCCCCATTTAAATTACTAACAACCATGAGACCCGTAGTCTTGTGGTACTGAATACATGGTAGTCTATGGTATTACAACTTCTTTCTTTCTTTCTTTCTTTCTTTCTTTCTTTCTTTCTTTCTTTCTTTCTTTCTTTCTTTCTTTCTTTCTTTCTCTCTCTCTCTCTCTCTCTCTCTCTCTCTCTCTCTCCCTCTCGCCCTCCCCCTCCCTCCCCCTCTTCTTCACTGTCCCTTTTTATTATTTTTATTATTATTTTAATGTCCCACATTATGGCCTATATCCTAAAGTGAAATTAAGCTCCTTGCTCCAGAGCAGTTAAGATGACTTTCCATAAGATAACACTAGAAGGTGATGTAAATGCGTGGACCCGTAACTGCTATGGATTTTGCCCTATGTTGCCCTTTCTTATTTTGTCTGTATGTCCACATTGTGATACTAACCACTTGAGATATGCGACTGTAGCCATATCAGTGATCAAAACCAAACTCATGCAAGTTAATTTCTGCTCGTCATCGTAGGACCCAGTCTTTGCCAGAAGCTCTGAATCTCAACTCTACAGTGTGCAAATAAAGTGTTTCTGGGGACATAATAAAGGTGATATAAAAGGATGCTTAGCCGTCTTCCTCAGATGTGAAAAAGCAAGTTATTGTGAGTTATGTCCTCTGCCTAGAGCTACTAATGATAATGCTTATTTCATTTTATTAGGGGAGGGGGGAGAACAGCCAAGAAGTATTGACCATGGACCGACTTTCAAATAGGTATATTAAAAATAAAAACAGCACATTTTCCTCACCACTGGGTGATTTGATGTACATAAATATAATGGAAATGCATCAGCAATTATACCAAAGCCGCGTCGGGAAAAATAAAGGATCAATAAATAAGGTGATGAGATAAAATAGGTGTTTGTGCTTTGATCCAAAATGAAGTCTTTGAACAAGATGCAAGAATTTCTGTTCTATGCTAGTTGAACAAAGAGTTTTTTGAACTTATAAGGCAGGGGTACAATCAAGGGGATGTGGGATAAGAATGGAGCATCATATACAGAAATAGCAGGAATGACATTGGCAACAACACTCAGAGCCGAATCTTATTCTCCACCGTCCACCATGTACACACATAGAGGCGCAGGATGAACCACCATTGTGCAGACCACCACATTGTCTATAGCATGTCTCCATTCATAAAGCTTATATCAGACTATACAGTTGTGTCAAATGCCAGAAAATTGCCCATAAGATTGCACTCTCACTTGAAAACAAAGGGAGAATATTAACAATGACTTCCTTGCCTTTACAATAGTTATCTGATTTGTGCCGGAGGATGCCTATTGAGCAGCAGGCGTGGTCTGGTGGTTGAGTGAAGAGCTGCTAAAGATAGCTAAACAGGGAAGGACCTGGACGGCTCCTGGATGGGAGACTGAAAGCAGATAAAGCTTGTCATGAGTCATCACAGCTGGAAGGTGTCGCTGTTTACAGCTTTGCTGATCTGAAAACTCCTCAAGACAGTTTCTGATACCAGTTGTGTTGACCACACCATGAAGGATTCCACCTGGGATAGAAGAGTCCTACAAGCTGCTCATACAACAACTACCTGCCTCACAGGGTTGCTGTGAGGATTGCCTTTGGCAGCACATGTAGATGTAGTGGCTCAGCACTCCAGTGATTGGTTGAGTTTATATACTGAAAAGTGCACCTAAATTTCGCTGTATACTTGTGTACAATAATAAATTAATATTATATATTATATTATTGGAAAAGTGCCACTTTTCACACAATTTGTTACAGGATTGCACAAACAGGTGGCATGGTGTGCCCCACATCTTGTGGGTCTTATTTCTCATTGATTGGATTCTACTTCTTGGTTTATTCTGCACACAAAGACCTGTACTTTGTTAGAAAGGCAGAAATTACCTAATTGGCTTAGACAGCTGAGTCATGCATCCCATCTACTCAGCCACCCGCCTATTCCTCATCCATCATTATAAGAGTATATTTTGGTTTTTTAAAAAATGTCACTACACCTGGGTACCTGACAGCTTGATAATTCACTTACCAATTTCTTTTTACAAGAGTGAATGCCGCATTTCCCAATGTTATCTGAAATGTCTAGGACCTGCTCTTAAGGACAGACTGGATCTTCTGGATCATTAATTGTACCCCTGATATCCTCCTTTGCTGCTCATTGGATGTATATTCAGTGAATGCTTGTTTCTTATCAACAGTGCTGAACCAATTTAATTTTACAGGAGCAAAAATAACTCATATAATCAGAGTCATATACAGTATTTCAAATACTTTACAGCTTAAAAGTTTCAATGTCATTACCAAGTGGAAGCAAATGAAAATGTCTTATCTCTTGGGGGGGAAAATCCGGTTGGGTATAACTTTCTCCCTAGAACTTTAAATGTCTGCAGACAAGGAGATATGGTTTTGCTTAATTAACACCAGTTTAGTATAACCTGGGTGGAGATGTGTTTATCTAGCTAGGCATTAAAAATATACTCTTGGTTGGGAAAGCTATTGGGAATATGTATTTTTTAAAAGCATTATTGAAAACTCACCACTAAGGACAATATAAATAATAATACATACGAAGCATTCAGCTCACTCAAAAAGCAGTGCAATAATATTAAAATATTTGTTAAATCTTTGCTTGCTGAGCAAAGCAGTGTCCTATCTAGTATAAGGAGAGACAACCACCCGAGTGGCTGTCGCTGGTATACTTTCTGTATTTTTTAATATTGTGAGTTCTTTGGGAATGGAAACATTTATTTTTTAAGTATGTAAACTACTCCTATTGAAAATAGTATATGAGCACAATCCTAACCATGTCTACTCAAAAGTAAGTCAATGGCTCTTAATCCCATAAAAGCGTCTTTAGGATTGCAGCCTATAACAAACACTACTACTACTCCTCTAAACTTTAAACAAAATCATATGAAGCATCTCTCTGCTGCAATTTTGGAAGGAGAAAAATAAAATTGCCCAGAAAAAAGAGATTTCCTTCAAAATGCTGGAAATCACCAGTTAATATAATATATATACAGGGTAAAAAGATAAGAGATTCACCCTGGGAGAAAGCAGACTGAAACTGCCATGCATCCGATCAGTGCTGGAAGGCTGCATCTCCCTTTGAACTTTTTCAGACCTGGAAGAGCAGATTCTTAGCCCTTTCAGTCCTTAGTTAGCTGAACACACATTTCCTTTTTAAAAAATGTCTTCTGTTTGAGGACAGCATGTAAAGAGAAATAAATGAGCTTTCACCCTGGGAAATATTTCCGTTTCTATTTGACAGCTGCCACTGATTTTGCAAAAACTTCTCAAGGAAGGATTATCCTCCCAAAATACCAGCAATGGGAGAAAAAAAAAACTGTAATATGATATGCATTTGAAGAACTGGTTCCATCATATTCATATTTTGAAATCTCATAAAAATTGGTTGGGTAAAATTCAACAAGGGAGCCATTTTAGAAGGCTACTTTTTATGGATCTTCACCAAAAGCTGGCGGCTCTCCAAGATGACATTAGGTAAACTGAAAATGGGTTGTGCTGGGAATTTGGAACTATTGACCAAAAAAAAAGCTCTAAAATAAAAGCTCTAAAATATTTTCAATAGAGACTCCAGAATATTCAGGACAAGTTCTACTTTTAGATACTTCCTGCTTTTTTGAAAGATACCCCAAACACAAGAGAAAGTAAGGCCCATATCCTAAAGTCAAAATAAGTCCTTTGCATTGGAGCAGTTAAGGTGAGATAACACCTTATGATTAAATGAAAACATACTTAACAAGATAACACTAGAGGGTGATGTAACTGCGTGGACCCATAACTGCTCTGGATTTTGCCCTAATACTCAGTATATCTCTACTGAATATTGACGGAGTGCAGGTCAGAGCTGCTTGGTTTATGAAATATCTTGAACCTTCTTCATACAGGGCAGTGGTTCTCAATCTTCCTAATGCCGTGACCCCTTTATAAATTCCTCATGTTGTGGGGAACCCAAGCATAAAATTATTTTCGTTGCTACTTTATAACTGTAATTTTGCTACTGTTATGAATCATAATGTAAATATCTGATATGCAGGATGTATTTTCATTGTTACAAATGAAATGTGTGTTCTATGCACACACTGAACACAATGGGATTTATTTCAGAGTAGGCATGCATAGGATTGGGCCCTGAGGCTGTCAGTCAGTCCCAGTGTGCGCGCAGCTACAGTAGGAGGTCTGGCAAGCCTGACCTGGCCCCGTGCATCTTTAGGCGACCCCCAGGAAAGCTCTAGGCGATCCCCAAAGGGGTCCCAACCCCCACTTTGAGAAACCCTGATATAGGGTCTCCTTTTATCTGCAGTTTATGAAACTGTGGCAAGCTGGGGAATGCATCTCTTGTGGAAATAGACAGCAGCTGTGCTGGGGTGGGCAGCTTGTTCCACAGCCATGTTTTGCTAGGATGATCATCAAATCATCTCCACTTCCAACGGAGTTTGGCCAAGTAAATCAGTGCCAAGATTTCATCAAGATATTGGGACACTGAAACACTCTTGCCACTCTGTGAAAAACCACCAGGGCCCAGGCCTAAACAAATGTCAGAAAATGTCTCTATGGGAATTATACGAAAACATACTTAACAAGCATAATTTGATGGAAATCATGGCAGGTATATTGAACTTTGGATTTCTTATTTCAAGCAGATGCTCAGTATAATACATTACAAGGCTGTAATCTTGGTAGATATAAAAAGCTAACTAGGATCAGACATAGTTTGATCGAAATTTGCATAGAATTTTCAGCTGCTTCAGAAATACATTATACTTCGACTTGTCTCTTTTTGATTGAATAGATGAAATGAGACAAGAGAGACAGGGATTCAGGGATTTAGAATACAGAAAATGATTTTTTAAATAGAGGCTCTATTACATCTGGCTCACTTCACAGTATAAATAGTCCTGGCATCATTTGTCATATAGATGAAGCTGGAGGAATAGTTTACCCAAGAATGATTCAGACATGTGGGCAATGGTATGTGAATGAAACATACTGTGTTCTTGGCTAATCAAAACCTGAGACAATTGGAGAGAACAACCATGAATTAACAACCTTGTTACAACAAAGCAAATTGGATGCTTGTGATCTGGTTTTCAAGACAAGCAAGCAGAACTATCCTGTATCCTGCATCTTCAATCAACATCATCAAGGCCAACATCTGGCAGGCAAACTGCACTATTATAATACAGGAAGCAGAGCAGATGTCAGAATGCATGAGTTCTTCACACATGAAGTCCTATGTACACAGCTCCCACTTATCACCTCCAAAGGAAGTCCCTAATATTTGCATTAAGCTCTATGAAAAGTGGGCTACACAGCTACATTTACTCATGAGGAAGCAAACATGCCTTGGCTCCCGTTCAAGTCAGGCACAGAGGAATGCAAGGCCATCACTATGGTCCCAATCCAGTGAATGTGAAGGTCAAGAAGTGCTCCAGAAGGTAGATAGCTTCTGAACACACTTTCCTTGAAGGAGGAAATAAATGAGCTTTCACCCTGGGAAATATTGAACACAATGGGGCTTCTGAGTTGACATGGTTAGGAATATGCTCTTTTATTATCTCTCAGCCTCACCTACCTCACAGGGCGGTTGTAAGGACAAAAGAAGGTGAGGAGCTATGCATATCCCCTAGACCTCCTTAAGGGAAGAGTGGTATAAAATATATTTATTTATTGTATTAATTAATTAATATTGATAATAATTAAATAATTTTGTTGAATGGGGTGTCAAAAAATTTATGGGCTTCAGGTGCCAAATGATCCAGCAATGGCACACTGTCTGAAGGTGCTGCAGCAAACTCACAGGGCCCCAAAGGATGTCCCCAGCAGTCTTCCAAGCTCTCTTTGGTACAGCAATGTTGGATTGTGTGAGATGCACTTAGGTAGCATGCTCTTGCAAGCGACACTGGCTACATGTATCTTCTAATTGTGTCTAAAGCAGCTAGTGGTCCTGCTTCTTATCTTGTCTTCCACTGCATCTTCCCTTGAAAATGTCTCCCTGAATTACAACTTCATATATTCTTACCTACTTGACACAACGAGATAGATAGCTAGAATTCTATCCTGGGAGAGCAGTCAATCAAATATTAAAATAATCACTCCAAGAACTCATTTCCTAATCCTATAACATTAATTGTTGCATTAGTTTTGTTTTGAAAATAGGACATTTTCAAAGAAAATAATCTTAATAAATAAGAAATTTTAAAAACCAGAAACTTCTGCTATGAGACATCAAAAATGAGACAAATAAGCGGTAAGGAGAGACACCTTATTAGTGAAGGTTATAAGCTCTCTAGGTTGGGTGTTCATTGATGTCTTTAGGTTCACATCTGTGACTTGCACCAAAGAAGTACTATTCCAGCCTTTGTGCTAATGTCCTGGATTTAGTGAGTGTTTCACCATCTCCACTTCATTTTACCATCAAATCTGGGATTTAAGCATGACACAATACAAGTTAGTAAATGACAGATGGGCTGAGAGAGAGGTCGGTATTCTCATGGAGTAAGGCTGCCAAATGACGGCTTTGATGATGGTGAATGTTTGATTACTTATAGCAAGTGTTTGCCCTAGTCTTTTAAAAAGCTGTCTGTGTCTCCTATTTGAATAAAATATGGCTTGCCTTATGCATTTTCAGTATGCTCAACCCATTTATCTTTTTCAGTGGAAAGAAGGAGAGCACTGCACCAGAGATGAATGAACCAAAGTATTCAGCGCACCATCATCGGAGCTTCTTACATATCTCATGCCTAAATTTAATGCTTCTATTTACTCAAGTTTAGAGCTAGAATACACAGACCCAGACCCATGTAAAAGAAGGTGCAGAAGGAGCTGGAGAAGCTGGGTAGTAAAGATGTTATGCCATCCCACCCTTTTGAACTGCAAAATCTCCAAATACGGAGGTTGATGACTAGCTCCAGGTTCCAAATTGTCCCTGATAGAAGTGGTGGCATACCTGGGTGTTGTAGCACACTAGGCAGCAATGGAGTGACATCATGCTGTGTAATGATGTCACATGAAATCACCTCTGGAGATTCATGGCAGTGCAGTGCTCAGCACGATACCATAGTCTTTCAAGACTGACGGAGGCCTGCTTTTTGTGCCACAAGTGATCTGCAGGATTTGTGTTTAAGCTCCCTGCTAGCAGCATGGTGTGCTTTGTCAATGATCAAAAATTGTGTGCCTGATAGTGTGCCTCTCTCTCTCTTTTTCTCTGACAGAGATGGCATGGGTACACATCTTGTTGATGTTTTGAGCATGATTTGTCCACATGCTCTCAACATGTGGGCAAATTTCCATGGGAATTATGAAGTATAATAAAAATGCTCATTGTTTCATGAACACTGTTCAGACATTACAGTACGTAAGCATGTTCATAGGGTATGCTTAAAATAAGCATACTTCCTTGGAAATACCAGGCTTAGGGTCACAAGAGCTTTGTACTTCATTTGTATTTCACATTTCCTTCAAGGAGTTCAAGGCACTCCCATCACTCTCCTCAATTTTATCCTCACAACAACCTGATGAAGAAAATTATATTTAGAGATAGCAATTGACCTCTTCAGAGTCACCAAATGAGCTTGATGGCTGATCAGGGGTTTCAATTCAAGGCTGGTTAGTTCAAGTCCAACTTTTGCTCCAATAGCTCACCTGTCCGTGAAGCCTGATCTCAGCAAGATGTGGCATCCTCAACCACTGTTCTAATTTCACATGCCCAGTTGTGGACCTGGCCCAGTCACATGGAGGCACAGGACTGCAACATGCCCCCCGCCCCACGCAAAATGCTGGAGACCCAACTGTATGGAGCCTTGTGCAATGTCAACAGACACTCCAAAAACCTTCTGAGGTCTCCAAAACACTGTTAAACAGCTCTTCCACTTTTTTTTGAAACTGGAAGTGTTACTTCAGGGGTGTCCAACATGCAGCCCGGGGACCACATGTGGCCCAGGATGAGGGTGGATGCGGTCCTCCTACAAAGCTGGCCACCACCATTGGAAAAACCCACTTTGTGGCAGCAGCCATTTTCAAATTTTGCGTGATGCTCTGTGCACTGCCCTGGACAGCTGCCACAAAGCTGGTCTGGGCTGCCTGGGTCCTCCCCATTCCTGCCTCCTGGCACTCAGAGTGCTTCAGACCCCTGCAGACCTTGCAGCGCTCACCCACCCGCATCCCTGAAAAGCAGTCTCTTTGTCCCAGCTGCTGCCTGCTGCCCTTGGGACCTACTCAGAAGTAAGCCCCGTTAAAGTCAATGAGGCTTACTCCGAAGTTGCAGTCTGAGAGCCCAATGATGCATTGGATGGGCTGTGATCCTCTCCAAGCTTAACCTCAGAGATATGCTGCAACCCTAACCATGTCTACTCAGAAGTAAGGCCCATTGTACCCAGTGGATCTTACTCCCAGGAAAGTGTGTTCAGGATTGCAGCATATCTCCAAGGTTAAGCTTGGAGAGGATCACAGCCCATACAATGCATCATGCCTCCTTAGAAGTAAGCCCCACTAAAGTAAATGAGGCTTACTCCCAAGTTGCAATCTAAGAGCCCAATCCTATGCATGGCTACTCAGCAGAAAACCCCATGATAATCAATGAGACTTACTCCAAGGTTTAGCTTGGAGAGGATTGCTGCCCATCCTATGCATCATGCCTACTCAGAAGTACACCCTATTAAAATCAATGAGACTTACTCCAAGGTTTAAAATGTAGGACAAAATATAGGACATCCTACATTTTGTCCTACTTTTTTTATTTAAAAAGTTGTTAGTGTTTATGTGCAGCCAAAACCAACTCGTCTGCTTCCAATGCGGCCCAGGGAAGCTAAAAGGTTGGACACCCCTGTGTTATTTGATGGCGCCCCTGTGGTTTGGGATATAGCACAGGGTCTCCTTGTCCCGCAGAATGGCCCTGAGAGCAAATGGATGCATCACTGTGGCAAGTGCAATGGTGCCACCCCTACAAGCTCCACAGATGTGGCACTTGGGGGTTTTGTCCCTCCCTTACTCCCCCAGGATCTCTACATGCCATTGTAATTTCACATGTTCTCCAACCAGCACCAAACACAATGACTCATAACTTTGGTTTGAAAAACAAAGTACGTATTTCAATATATTGCTTTCTTTATATTTTGCTGAGAACTTACTGTAGTTATGCAGTGGCCATTTTTCACTCCACGGTTTGCACAGACACAGTGATGGACATCCAAAACTATTTTTGTGAAGGCAGAAAATGCCAGCCAAGGTGCTGCTTATCTTCCATTTATTTTAGAGAGTGCCGCTGTATCTTTATCTTCCATTTTGACAGCTACCAAGGACAAAGGGAAGAGTTCAATTTGGTTTGTATTCCAAGTACAGTTGCTAGAAAGACACTAAATATTGCTGTGCTGTGATGGGATGCATTATGTGCATTTCCATAGGCTGTGGTGTTAACCTGAAATAAGGCACAATTTATTTAAGTGGCTCAGTAGTTAAAGGCGCCATGCTTGCCAACTTGTAGGTCTGCAAGGCGGTGGTTCAATACCCGAGTAGTGCAGGAGTGAACTCCTGTCCCTCACCCAGCTCCTGCCAACCTAGCAGTTTGAAAGCAGGGAAATGCAACTAGACATATAGGTACCTCAGAGGGAAGGTAGCAGCATTTTGTATGCTTTGGCACTTAGTCATGCCAGCCACATGACCATGGAGACATCTTTGGAAAGTGTTGGCTCTTTGGCCATAGAAATGGAGATAAATGCTGCACCCACATCCATGATGGGTGCCTACAAGCGGCAGAGCAACCTGCAGCCAGTCACAGCTGGCAAGACAACCTGCCAGGAACTCCAAGGGACATCCAGTGAATGATACTATTCAATGGGGAAGGTAACTTGCATTTTGAATGAATAGATACATCCTCAGCCTCAGATGATAATCATCCTCAGATGATAATCATCTCAGCTTCATACCTCTCCAGTTTCCAGAAAGTAGCCCATCAAGATACTGGCAAGGCAAGAGCAGTCATACAGAGGACTAGGCTTTTGTTGGTTCCTGGTGGAGCAGATATCAGAAGCTTGATTCCAATAACCTCCAAATTACAACTATTGCTCAAGAAATTGCATCTTCAGTCATAAGAAGATAAGTAGAAACCTGTTATTTCAGGCCAAAGGCCCATCTAATCTAGCTTCCTGTTCTTCAGAGAGGCCCAGAACTGCAGCCTTTATAGTCCTGCAGTTAGGATTTGACCAGTATCTCCTCTCTTCAAAGAAAAGTTGCTACACTTAGAAGATGCCATAACTTATTTATCATGTAGGCTTTAGTGGGGTTGGAGAACCCTGCCCCAAGCTATAGAATGATAGTTGCCAAAAGTCCTGCTACACCACAAAAGATTCCAAGGATTATAAACACGTGAATTCAAGGATTATGAAGTTTTAGTGTTGGTTTTAATTGGACTGGTTTTAGTATAAAGTATTTAGTATTTAGTATTAAAACCAATACTAGCAGTACAATCTCTGGGACTCCCCATCTAAATGTTTTCAGAACATTTATGCCTAAAGTATCCCCAACTTTTGAGTCCTCAGGGGTCATAGTCCATTGCTAGTCACCTTGGGGATCTCTTTGGGAGAAGAAAGACAAGATCAACAAATGGTGATAAAATTCATGACGGGGATTGTTAAAACACATGCAAAACCTCCATGCTGTCTCATCAGTCTGGTTTCCTCGTTGCTTGAATGCTCACCATCATTTCATGGGCTTTAAGACAGGAGTTCTAAAACATTGCTTTCAAAGAGCCTCCTTCTTAAACTTTTCTGATAATAAGGTTTGAATGTATTGATACTAAATTTCAGAAAATTAGGCAGCAGAATTCTGAGCGCTATTGACCTTCTAAAGTTCTGAATCGTACAAACTGACTTCGGGTGCAATCCTAATGTAGGCCACCAAAACTCATCGGCCTTCCCGCTTCCCTGATGATGTAGGGAGGCCAGTACATATCTGTGCACTGGCATAACCCTTCCTCAGGAGTGGTGCAGAGGTGGCTTTTGGCACTTTAGAGACACCCACAGGTCAGCAGAAAAAGACTAGATTCCACTTTTCAACTGTTTTCACTTTTGGACAGTCCTCTGGTCCCTAACCTATCCAATAAGCGGGGGATGCCTATAGATATTAGCAGATACTGAGACTATCGTAAAATGGGGTCAGGTTCCAAGGAACTCTCTTCACAAGACATTGTTTGAACCTTATGAACCTCAACCTTGAAGCTTAAGGGATAGAGTGATACTGAGGACTCAGAAAGATCTCCAGCTTCTGAAGCGTTCTCCTCGATCTTAGATATCTCCCAAGGAATTGAAAGTTGTGTCACTGACAATTTCTCCATGTTGCTATCTCTCAACTCAGTGAAGCACAGTACTTATGCTGGGACTTAGGCTGGCCTAAGTGGAGGTAGGATTGCAGCCATAGAGCACAATCCTGACCATGTCTCCTCAAAAGAAAGGTACATTGTGTTCAATGGGTGCTACTCCCAGGAAAGTGTCTTTAGGATTGCAGCCATAGTCAATGATAGCAATTTCATAATAGATAGATTGGGCTGCAGCTGATACTTTTTGGTTTGCTCATGGTTTGGCTTCTGCCATGCAAATTAGGCCACTTCCATAATCACCATAGCAAGGGATGAAGACACTGGCATATTGGCACATTGACATTGGCACATTGAACCATGAGGTTTTATGTGCATGGGCTTGGTAACCTTGCAGCTTCAAAACCACCAAGTGAATCTGCCCTTCCTTGACTTTTTCAGTTGACTTTTTCTTCTCCTGATTATCTCAGTTTCTTTTTCA
Source organism: Cryptoblepharus egeriae (assembly GCA_030015325.1). Lineage (NCBI taxonomy): Eukaryota > Metazoa > Chordata > Lepidosauria > Squamata > Scincidae > Cryptoblepharus > Cryptoblepharus egeriae. The sequence goes on along the minus strand of JAREYC010000004.1, from coordinate 36,331,268 downwards.
ATTCTAACACTCACAAACACACTATTTCTTTTTAAAGGAACGATGCTGAAAGAATGTTTTTCCCCTATTGGATTTTTTAGTCTCTCATCCATCCATTATTTGGAATAACAAAACAGATCACCCTAAATGGCAAGCTGCTATCTATTTGAAATATCTACGAAGTCTCCTCTTGTTGTTTTTCCTAACTAAAGACTAACTCTGAATAATTCATAGAGGTTTTGACCAGCGAGTACATTTTTCAACCTTCTCTTTCTTGCTTATTTTTATAGTGGGGGGGGGGGCAGTGGTGTGCTCCAGCAGGTTCGCACCTACTCTATAAAACCGGTTGTTAACAAGAGATAGGACATATAAAGTTTAAAAATAGCCATTTAAAAGTGGCTGCCAGATGGGCAGAGAACCAGTTGTTAATTTCTTTTGAGTCCATCACTGGGGGGGGGGGGGGAGTAGAAAAGAGTCATCTTTTTCTCCTTATCATTTATGAGACTTTTTTTCTCCCTTCACTAGAATGGACTGTGGCAATATTTTCCAGATGAGACAAAAACTATGATCAGCAAAAAAGCACCATTAAAAAAACACCGTATCAACTTGATAAAAACAATCACACGGGCTGTTAAATGGTAGGTGATCAAGAGCACCACATCATTCTCATCACAACTTAGCTTGATTTGTCAGGCTGGAGAGAAACAAATTATGGATAATTTCCTGTTCATCTTCTCCCTGTTTTTTTTCTGCAAAGTGACACAATGTGATACAATGTGCCTATTTACTGCTAGGCCTGGGCTGCTTTAAAGTGAGAACAATGGTTTTTAAATGATAGGAGATGTGATTTGGATTTGCAAACTCTCTGGCATGTCTTTGACTCTATTGGGAAAAATGAAGTTTTTTTAAAACAAAACCTCAATAATGCTTGGCAAATTTTAAGAGCTTTGTGCTGATGGAAAAAAATGTATAAGGAGGTTTTATGACAAGCAGAAAAACCGATCAAACGGCATCATTTAAGGAATCCCATACGTATAAGATTTGGAAGCAAATACCCAACCTTTGCACGATCCTAGTAGAATACTAGTGAAATGTGGAGATATAAGGTCATGGTGGTTGGCACCACCTCAACATCCACAGGTTCTTTGGCAGTTCTGCCTGTTTCATGATGGTTTCATCCATGGGCTTCTGGGAATGAACCCCCACAGATGCCAAGATACTACTCTACTTGCTAGAAGGCACTGTACAATGCTAGGCCCTAACACAGTCAGTGGTGATCTCCTTAAACACCTGCTGAAGTTCCAGCTGCAGATATTTGGGGCTCAAACTCAATGCATGTTCACTATTGCACATTATTCAGAAGTAGTGGCCATATTCTTACATTTAGCTGTATCAGGGTTAAAGAGTAAATACTATTATCAAAATTCATGGGAAAGTTGGAATCACCAAACACTTAGCAAAAATGGGTAAAGATACTCGATGTCTCAGTGGACTTCAGAATGGCTTGGACATGAAATAATGAACATTTTTCAAATTCTGCTGATGCACATTTTGACTCAGCACCATTATGTCACTGTAGGACCTGTGTTGGCTCACTTCCCGGAGATTGCCAACATGTCATGTTCAGGGGAGTGTCATGTTCAGGAGAGAGAAGTATGGCTACATCTCACTGCAGCAATATTTTTTACTTTGATTATAATAAATGGCTTAATCATGTACTGCTACAACATTGTTCCAGTAAATCCCACTAAAGACAGTTCTTTGTGTTGTAATAGATACAAAAGAGGAAGAGCAAAAGCAACTGAGGAAAAAGGAATCCCTTCAAACCATTCTGAGCTTTTAGGTTTCTAGCTTTAGCTAGCAAATTGCAAACTGGACCTGATACGAGACTATCAGATGACTATTATTAGCTCTGACTAGAAGCCTAGAGCATCTCCTAAAGGACTTGAGCCCAGAAAAATATAATTCAGATGCATTATATTGACTTTAGCAGATACCATCTAAAGTAGCCATAAGCCATACAGATGTTTCTGACTTTCAAGGGATAAAAGAATTTGAAAGAAAAACACTGTCCATAAACCTAGCTTTCTATGAAATCTGAAAGTCCTTTGGCAGTTCAGTAATGTCAGTGGCAATATCCTGAATTTAAAAGTAATTTATTTATTTTTAATTGGATTGAAACTTTTAGAAGATTTCACAATCTGCCCTTTTTAAAAAAAATTCACAATTCAAATTTAACTGTCCTCCTGAAAATCTACTGATTCACCGGATAAGAATGCACAATCTAGATCACTATCCTAATCAACTCCCAGCACAGAAGTTAGTGAATCGCAGCTTTGAGGTAAGGGAACAAACATGCCCTTACCTTCAGGAGGCTTCCATGACTGCCACCCCAATTGCAAGATGCAGCACATTGGCACAGCTGTGCCTGTGTGGGAAAGTTTGTTTGGATTTGGGCCTTAAAGAATTCAAAAACTATGATGTTCTAGCCACATCTAAGCTCAGGCCCTTGGAAAAGAAGCCTTGTACAGTTGCTGCAAACCATGGGGCAGAAAAACAATTATTTTTAATTTATCAGATATTATGGGCAAAGTTTAAGGGGCGAGAAGTTAGGAAATAACAGATAATTTCCTGAGATGTTCAGGCAGGAACCCTCTCTGAGGATTTTCCACCACCATTTGAAAACTATTTGGTTCCAGCAAGACTTTGGTTTCCCACCTGTTTGATGTGTACATTCATTTTAGTTAGTCAGCTACTGTTCTTCTTGTACCAGTTTTACTAGTACAGTATTTTAAATTTGATTTTTAACCAGTTTTAAATAAGTTGATTAGATCATTGGAAATATAGAATAAAACCTTCCAGATTAAAAAAAAATATTTTGCCATTCCCAAAATCCTGCATCCAGACCAAAGTAAACCCACTTTTCAAGCACAGCTGTCATCTCCTTAGACATCTTTCAAAATATGTAGACAGCTTTCAAGATATTTAACAAATAATGTTTTCCACTTTTTGCAGTTTCTTGGTGAGTGTGTTTTGCTTTGGAAGTGGTTCAGCTGTCAATGCAACAAATCAGCTGGCATGTCTGGAGCCCATTTTTATTTTCAGTCAAAGTCCATCCATCGCTGGAAGGAATTCATATGTTACCACATGAGGAGGAGTTATTCATCTTTACCATACTGGGCTGAAATGCTGTTCTGTTACTATCTACTGAAATATCACTCTGCAATTCAACAGCTCATAGAGATATAAGTCAGCTAAAGAAGGTTCCCCCCCCACCCTCCTTCAACAGATAAAGAATGTTATTGTCATCAGGCTAAACACAGTCAGCAAACTGCCTGTTCACCAATACTAATACTGTGAGAAGCCATAGCTTGATATAAGGACCCATACTTTTAGGTACTGTGGAGTCTGGGGACTTCAGAATGCTCAAGACTTCTTGCGTGTGCACACACGTGTGTGTGTACAGGGCAAGCACCAGAATGGTCAGCTCTGATGGTCAGTTACCAAAGGCCCCAAGGCTTCATACACAGTTGACTTCTGATCAGCTCAGTGCACACGACCTCCATTTGACAGGGTTGGTCTCAAAACCACCATTGTAGAATTGGACCTATAGAAGGCAGTTTGATGTCTGTAAATATATGTATACACATTAGTGCCTCAATACAATCACCACCTACAACCACAAGAACAAATCTATTTTTCACCCACAGGGGTAACATGCAAGTGCTAAATTTAAACCAAAATTCCCATTTGCTTGGCAAAAACAGGCTTATTTTTCCTCCAAAGAGTTACATGCTATGAGCTGGTCCAGCCCACCCAAGATAAAAACAGAATGTCTGCCAATCCTAGTTGTATACCTGAATCCACTGAGAAAATCTGCTCTAATAAGACAACACAGGCAAAGGCTGACAACACTTGTGTGTGCACACTTGATGAATGTGCATTGAGGAGCACAATGCATCTCCAGGCATTTGTCTTCCTAATGAACAGTGCAACAATCTGATTTATTGCTTCTGCATTGGCAACCAAATCATCACACCAGCAAATTCCAAGGGAGCGATCTGATGAAATACTGTATAGACCTCCTTATTGCCATACATACAGTTGAGCCTTTGCAGAAGACAAGGGGCAACAATAGGTACATACCATGAAGCCGACAAGGCTGCTCTATGTATACGATGGTCGGTACTAAAACATACAGCAAAGCCTGATGATCGTCCTACCATTACTGATAATTCTACCAATGTTGTACAAGAACAACAATTCAGTGGTAGTTGCACCATCATGTTACTTAAACATCTTGTCTGTCTTTAAAAACAAAAAAAAATTGTTGCAAAATTGGACTCTAGAGCAGTGTTTTTCAAAGTGGGGGTCAGGACCCCTTTGGGGGTCACCTAGAGCTTTCCTGGGGGTCGCCTATTGACCCCTGGTGCAGGGGGCCAGGTTAGGCTGTAGCTGCGCATGTACTGGGGCTGACTGACAACCTCAGGGCCCAATCCTATGTATGCGTACTCTGAAATAAATCCCATTATAGTCAGGGGGCCTTTACTCCCATGTAAATGTGGATAGGACTGCAGCCTCAGGGCCCAATCCTATGTATGCCTACTCTGAAATAAATCCCATTGTATTCAATGTGTGCATAGAACACGCATTTCATTTGTAACAATGAAAATACATCCTGCATATCGGATATTTACATTACGATTCATAACAGTAGCAAAATTACAGTTATAAAGTAGCAACGAAAATAATTTTATGGTTGGGGGTCCCCACAACATGAGGAACTTATAAAGGGGTCATGGCATTAAGAAGATTGAGAACCACTGCTCTAGAGGGAGGCATGAGTGAACTAGATAAAACTATATGGTTAATAACAGAACCCAAGCCTTAAGCAATCAATAGCTGATCTTTTTAAGTACTTGGCAAGAGATGACCTTCTTCTTTCTGATTAGGTATCTGTCTGAACAGAGTTCATATTGATTGAGATGATGACCTCTCTGCCAGTACTGGTTTCGACAATGCTAATCTCTGGGTAGATTCTCAGCATTCACCTACTGAAAACATTCAGAGATTACATCAAGCCAATTATAACTTAATTAATGAGATTCTATTTTAGCAATTGGGATTGAGTTCCTTTCTCCATACTTATTAACTTGCCTTGCATAAAACTAAAAAGATCTTCCCTACTAAAGCACATTTATTGGCTGTACTTGCACTACCACTTTCTTGCTGGCTAACAGAAAGTGCAGGAATCTCCCAGCAGACAACTGCAGTTTTGACACTTTAGTGGTAGTTCAACACTAAATGAGTTCTTTTTGCAAGATCTAGTAGAAATTTCGATTTACCACAGGATAACCAGTGCAAAAATTAGAGTATGGGTTGGTTCAGAGTTGCTGGTAATCCCAGTGCAATTGCTTTGGACAGACTGATGGTGGGCTCACTGCTAAACAAAAGTCACAGAAACAAAAAAAAAATTGTCCAAGAACACATGATACAGCTACTTAAGCACATCTAAGGCTGCAATCTTAAAGACACTTTCCTGGGAGTAAGACCCATTGAACACAGTGGGGCTTACTTTTGAGTAGACAGGGTTAGGATTGTGCTCTAAGTCTGATTAGTATCTGCCTGCCTCACCAACTAGACAGTGGTGTCACTACAGTTTGCATCACCTGATGTGGGAGGCCACCTCCATGATGGACCTCCTTCCATGCAAAAGACAGGGCAACATATAAGAAAAGCCTCTGATGGATCAAGCAAATGCCTATCAGGTCCAGCTTCCTGTATGTCACAGTGGCTCACTAGATGCCTCAGGGAGTATCCAGGAGCCCTCTCCTGCATCTTGCATTTTGAGGTTGCCTATTTCTACATCTATCTATGCACACGCACATGCACATGCACATGCACACACAAATCCATCATGGCTTGTAACCAGTGATGGTCCTTTCCTCTGGGCCAGGGGTCTCCAAACTTTCAACTTCAGGGCTCCAGGACCATTAAATAGTATGCAGAGGAGGAAATTTCAGCAAGTGCAGCTTTCCATCTCACAGATCATAAGCTGCACCTGCTCTACACAACCTTTAAAGGACCAGGCACCCTGAAGTTGGAAGTTTGGAGACCCCTGCTCTAGGCCTTAAAGACAAGAGCCCTATAGTAAACCCAAGGCCCTAAAATCAATACAGCAATGTGTTTTTTCATTTCTTTTTTAACCTGGTATCAATCAGAAATAAAGAAACTGAGAGTGTCATTTTCACTTTTGTTTGTTTCAAAGCATGTATTTGTACTTAATCATTGCAAAATGGAAAAAAATTTCCAGTGTCTTCTTGCAAAATCCCAAGACTGTGCCCAATTTATATATAAATCCATTAATCACCCAAGTTTCTTCAACTATTAAGAAAGCTGAAATGAAAAGGCATAGAAGAAGAAATCAAATGCAACAACATTTTCTCCAATATTGTGTTTCCCTCAAACCTCCACATCAACTGAGCTCCACATAGATTCAGCCTCTGCATTCTGACAACCTCGCAAAGCAAATGTGCTTCACGGCACTTTGTGACCCTCCAAGGCTTGCACAAGGGACTTGCACTAGCTTAGGTCACTCCTAAGATTGCACCCTACATTTTCTCATTGTTACCTGCCCGGCATCTTTAATACAGAAGAATAAATTCAAATGCCTAGCAGCAAACATGCAAAATGAAAAATGTGGTTTGGGTTTGGTCAGGCCTGAAACTTCCATTTTTCTCATGGAATTTCTTCATTAAAGATGACCTTTACCAATAGAAAATCTTCATCTGGATTGCATCTTCTCTCGGAAAAACAAGTCATCCATCTTCTTTACAACCGTCCCAACATGGAATCCTCTTGTAAAACAAAGTAGAAAAATTTAGATTGCATGCTACCTTTGCGCTTCCTGTTAAGCAACTTTTGACCCCACTAATTTTATCTTCAGATGAGAGCAGTTTTGTAAAGTAGATTAGCCATTAATTTCTTTTCATTTTCTTTGTAAACCGCATTGTGAACTTTTTAGTAGAAAAGCAGTATATAAATATAAATATCTATCTTCGTATCGATCGATAGATAAATAGATAATGGGCAAAATCCAGAGTAACTACGGGGAGTCCTTGCTCCAGTGTAAGAACAATTTACTCTGGATTCCAATATGAATTTCCCATAGGTATTAACTAGGAGGTGCAGTATCTACAGGTGCACATAATGTCTCGTACGTGCTCCCGTAGTTACTCTGGATTTGGGGGTATGTCAAAGTTCTCCAGTATTTTCATATGGAAATCTTTTAATGGAATAGTATTTTTTGTTTGGGGGCAATATACCTGTCTCAGGGAACAATCCTAACCAATTTAAGCCAGCACAATTCACCCATCTCTCTATTCCCATGGTGGCATGGGGAGGCTAGCGCATGTCTACGCACTGGCCTAACCCCCCAAGGAGTGCTGCACATGTGCCTTACAGCACTTTTGCTACACCCTGGACCAGCACAGGACTTGTGCCAGCCAAACCAGGGTATAGGATTTTGCACCAAGTCTTTGAACAAGAAGGCAGAAGCCCTTAACATCTTATCAGACACACTTTGCTCTTATCAACTTTTTAGATGAATTGTCTCTTAAATTCATTTAGCTGAATCAATGCACTGCCAGCTCATTCCTGCCATCACAATAAGGATGATCAACCTTTGATCAATCTTTTGAAGATGCCACAAGAAATGCCAGAGAATGTGGAGAACCACTGCTCTATTTTATTCTGGAGACAAAGACAGAACTTATAATAGATCCCAGAACCAAGCATAAGTCTTGGAAGACAGCCTTTCAGGACCCAGTCCTGCTTCTGCTGGTATTTAGAAAGAAAGAAAAATTGCCTCATTGCAGAAGTATGCCATCCACATGCTAAGAATTATGGCACTTGTTATGAATCAGTTGAAATATCCCATCTTACAAAACAAGCAAGCAAAGCTGGATGCCTATCTCATACATTTGCAAAACACTTTCCTTCGTTTGACACCAGCAGAAAGGACAACAATTTCCCAGAATGGATATTGCAGAAATGAAGGGATCAATATTTACAGCAACCTCCCGAAGCTAAAATCCAAATGAAAATCTGCTGACAGACCAAACTTTTAAAGCATATATAAATCTGACAGCACAAAAAGAAAATTTCTTGACACCAGTTATTTTCTGCAAAGCAGGGGTGCACTTGGGGAAGATGTTTCATGATTGACTTGGAACATACCGGGGGCAATGGCTTAACACCATTCCCTTGTCTACAGCTCATCTGAACATGCAGGTGTGATACATAGTATTTTGAAGACAATTAAAGGATGAGTATAAGTAAAGAATTGTACTAGGAATAATGCGATGAAGCCAAGGGTACAATCAGTTCTTGTTATCCACTAGTATTAGGTTTCTGGAAAACCTAGTACAGGCATCTGTGTCCCTCACTTTCTGATGGTTCGTTTTCTGATGTTGTAACTGAAGGCTACAACTGATGTTGATTTGCATGTGACATAGTGATCATTCATTGTGACTTTTTCAGTAAATAACCATCGTTCAAATACATTTTCATTGTCCACATATACCTTTGTTAATTTTACTGTAATTTGTTATGTATTTTGGCTATGTGTTAATAAATGTGTGTTATTTAGGCTTTTGCAAGCGATATTCATGTCTTTTTGTGGCCATTTTGCATTTGCAAGCTGAAAACACTGGGTTCCACTTTTCAATGACTTCCACTTTTGGACAGTGCTCCAGTCCCTAACCCATCCAATAAGTGGGGGATGCCTGTAGATACTGAACCAGCAGATACTGAGTCTATGGGAAAATGGGGTCAGGTTCCAAAGGACTGTCTTCACCAGACATGGTTTACCCTTATGAACCTCAACCTTGAAGCTTAAGGGGTTGGGTGATAGAGAGGGCTCAAAAACATCTCCAACCTCTGAACTTTCTCTTCCATTTTAGATATCTTTTGATTGTGTCAATCACAATTTCTCCATGTTGGTATTGCTCAACTCACTGAAGGTTGTTGGCCCAACAGCAAGGCCTTGGAGTTCAGCAGTGTGGAGGGGGTCACTGGAAGCAGATATAAATGTGTCCACCAATTCTCCATAGGCCAATACAATGCAGAAAGGTGATCCAATGCAATGTTACAAAAAATGAGAAATATAACTAACTGGGCACTGTCACTACAACACCTCCCCTGTCAGCCAAATGCTGTATTGGCATCTCTTCCTCTGTGGTACCATCAGCGCTTCCTTTTGGTCATGGGAGGTCTCTGTCTCTAGGGTACTAGAAGGGAATAATATGCAGCCTGAATGTGGAGGAAGGTTTTACCCCAAATCCAGAGTAACTATGTGAGCACGTAAGAGACATTACATGCACCCTTAGTTATTGCACCACCCAGTGAAAACCTATGGGAAATTCATATTGGTATCCAGAGTAAATTGTTCTTACACCAGAGCAAGGACTCCCTGTAGTTACTCTGGATTGTGCCCATAGTCACTGAGACTGTGTTTGAGACAGTACTTGTGTGTACACAACTCTCTCTTTGAGTATATCCATCATAAGCGACATTGTACCAAAATATGGCTGTCATAAAGAGTGACGCATCTCATCGCATTCTCAGTTTAATTAAACACAGCCCACTTCCAAAATGATCTTTGCCAAATTTCCAGCATCTATGCTGTTTTTGGCATTTCATGAGCATGTTTTATCAATTATGCAGCATATAAGGGTAATACTATTAATACAGCTTGTTTGCATGTGGATCTTTCCTTGGCACTAATGACTCCCAAATATAAATGTGTGTTCAATCAGGAAGCAGATAAGATCTGTGTAGTTCACTGGAGGACTTTGCAATAAGTTCTGAGTCTGTGTTATTCGCCTCTGGCTCCACAACATTCAAGGAGTTTTGAGACACTTTCTGAGAACTTGAACGGCTAAATTCTTGGAGCAGGCGATTAGCTATGTTGGTGGTGTTCTGTTTTTCATAAAAACTCCTCATAAATAAAGAACATGGCAGTACTTTGTAAAAAATATGAACACATTATCTAACTTGGCACTGCATATATATAAAGAAATACAGAGGAGGTGAAATGAGGTCTTTTATTGTCAATTAATTGTTTGAAAGGATGCAAATGACCAAGCTTGCTTGCTTGCTTAAATGTTTAGGCCAAAAAAATTAATATTCATTTCTGTTGTATATTCAGACATCTTTTCCTCTTGCAGGGAAGAAAAGGGCAGATAGAAGCAGGACCATCCTTAGGAGCAATAAGGCCCAATTTGAAACCCTTTATGTAGTGCGCCAGGGTTATGGCCAATGTCTGGAGAAAGTTAGAGATGTTAATAAAATTTATTACAGACTTTATGGTAGAATGTTAAACAATCAAACATGCACTTAAATTGTATGTGGGTTATTCGAGGGTGGAAAACTAACCAACTCTCCAGCAGCAAGGTTAAGTGCAAAGTAATTCCAAGATAAGGGAAAAAAACATTCCCTTACTTTGAGGACTATCTGTGACTGCCCCCACCTGCAGGATGCAGCGCATGTAGGGTTGCCATATGTCCCAGAAAACGGTACAGTTCCAGTTTTCACGGATTCGTTCACATAACGGCAAATTTAATAGGGGGTCCTGTCCCAGTTTTGGGGAGGAGAATTATGGCAACCCTAAACGCATGTAAGATGGCTGTGCCAGTGCTGGTTAGGATTGCACCCCAAATGGATGAACGCACATTTTAATATACAGTTGCATCCATGAAAGCCGACAACCAAACAAAATATGTAGATTATTAATATTAGATTACCTATGAAATATGTAGATTATGTAGATATGTAGATTATGTATGTAGATTACTTATGAAAATTAAATAATTAACAAAACCAGCTTAAGAATTCAGAAGAAAATTTAAATTGTTGTTATTCTCTACAATAACAACAGAAGTGTTTGGTGTTTGGTATCTGATGTATTGATTTGTCCAGTTGAAAAAAGCCTTTTCCAATAACCTGAGCAGATAGATTGTACAAGACTCCTAAATAGAGAGGATAGAAAAGGCAGAGGCAGCTTAGATAACCTTTCATATCTGCTAACTCCATCCATCCTCCAAACCACATTGGCTTTTTAAGAAGGTATTGTAGGCTTTAAGTCTCCTTTGAGGATGACGATCTCCCTTAGAGATAAATGTGCTTGCGAAGAGGTTCAGCTGCTTCCTGGAAGACCATCCATTTCAACCACTATGCCATGGCACATTGGTGTTCCCCAAATGATCCCCAGATAAGGCATGGGACATTTTTGAGTTAGGCCATTGGAGGATGTGAGCAGCACAGTGTGCCTTAACCATTTAGTGCCTTAGCAGTATGCTATGATACAAAAAAGGTTGAAAATCAGTGTTCTAAAAGCAGGAGTGAAACAGAGCAGAGCAATAGTGAATATTTACTACAGTACATACAAACTCATAATATTGTTCATCGGCTTTCCCGGTGAGGATGGGGGCACCATTAGAGGAAAGCTTCGTAGAGGCAACCAAAAAGTCCAATTGGGATCTGAGAGGTATTATTTGGCACATTTTATCTATTCTGCAATGCAAAATAATGGAAAGGGATATATTCAGAACTAGCAAAATGTATCCGTGCTACGGGAGTACAATACCCACCGTACCCCCATTGCGCAACACCCTCCCATGTGCATCATCCCCCCATGCGCATCATCCCCCCATGGGCATCATCCCACACATGCGCAAAATCCCTCATGTGCACCCCCCTGTGCACATTAAACCACCATGCGCAACATCCCAACATGCACAACATCACATGCGCATGAACTCCCTATGTGCAACATCCTCTCATGAACAACATCTTCCATGTGCATGAACCTCCCATATGCGCACCTTCCTTCCCAGTGCACCAGGTACCAAATTGCTGGATGTTAATCTTCAATGTTAAGTATAGGACAAAAACATGTGGAACCTCTTTTCAGCCCTTTAAAGGTTAAATTTCTCAACATTGGTTCTTGGTGGGTTTTGATGTCACAGAAGGAACACCCCCCGCCCCAATTTACACTTCTATGTCCAAAGTTTGGGGCTGAACGTCTCTCAGTCAGGGATTCTCAAAGTAAAGTATAGGGAGGAAAATGTGTTGCGCCTCTTCCAGTTGGAATTTCCAAAAACCAGTTCTAAGTGGGTGCCTCCAGCACGGAAGGGACACCTTCCCCAAATTTCACACTATTAGGCCCAGCAGTTTTGGTGGGGCGTTGATGAGTGAGTGAGTGAGTAACTTTTCATTTATATACGTATATGTAGATATGGATCAGAATACAGCTCAGGACACACAAAAATCACAAGATCAGAATGCAACTTTTACATTGTTCAAATGATGAGAGGAAGAGTTAAGAAAACCTGACTTCCATTCCTTTTCACTTATTTGTGTAAACCTTTATATGGCTGTAAAACTGCAATTCCTGTTAGTAAAAGCCATTATGTACAGTTTGAATAGCAATCAGGACGACAAAGCTTTTAAAATGTAAGAAATGGTACGGATGAAAAGTACTTTGACTTGATTGTTTCATTCCTAAGGGAGCATCCCCAGTCTGGGTCTAAAGATTCGGCAGCAAAGCCCCTTCACTGTGCTTATATTTATTATCTGTCATGCAAAGACTGAAGAATTTCTTTTCTAAAAGTACCTACAAAAACTTCAGAACACTGGATTATACCTCTAGAGGTGGCCTAAGTCTGAGCAGAACACAGTAGCCTAGCCTGCCTAAGAAGTGAAGGTAGGATCCAACATGTTGGATTTGTCCCCCACCTCCTGCTCCCCTCCCTCCGCCCTCCCTCTGCTCTGCCCTGGAACACTCCACCTGCTGCCCCACCCTCCCCCTTGGGTTCCTGTCACCAGGATGTGACGCCAGAGCTCCTTTATGTCTACTCAGAAGTAAGTCCCATTGTGTTCAATAAGACTTACTCCCAGAAAAGCCAAGTGCTAGATTCCAAGATGATGGATCCCACCATCTTGCAACCCCCACCCCCTGCCCCGACCAGGGTGACCAAATGACCAGAAATTTCTGGATTTGTCCTCTTTTTTAGCCTCCTATCCAGGTGTCCTCCAAAAGAGTTTCATTTTGGCTTCATTTTGGAACTTTGCAATGGTGTGCAGGACCCCATCATGTCATATGTCGTTGGATTCATATGGAAGAGCAGAATCCAATGCAAAAATTGGTTTTGAAATAGCTCCTTCCTGGCAAAGGTTATGGCCAAAACACTAAATATCAAAAATACGCATTGAGTTCTATGGGAAAGTGAAAGTGCCCAGTACTGTGGCTTTACTTGTGAGTAGGCAAATGTGCTATTGTCTGCCGGAAAAGTCAGGCTAAGAGGAATCCAAGACCTTGTCCTCCTTTTGAGATTTGGGCATCTAGTCACCCCGCCCCTGAGTCGAAATTGGGACCCCCCAAGAGGGTCCCGACCCCCACTTTGAATACTACTATGCCATTGAGTAAATGAGTATGTCCCATTGAACTTAATGAGACTTACTTCTAAGTAGACAGGCATAGAATTCAATCTTTTCTGTCTGTTTTATGCACAAACCTACCAAAACTCCTAAACATTTCCTAGGGCACAGAACAGTAGCTGTAGATATTTCATTTTTTCCAACAGCCACTTATGAGATTTTGGGAGTTTGTAATAAGCACCTCTTGAGAGTTAACTACAAACAGAATTCTAAAATCAATTTGACAAAGGAGAGGCATACATTTTTAAAGAGATATATTTATAACTGGCTTATCAAAAATCTTTCTAAATGTGCTCAAACTTCCTTGTGCCAGAAATGAATGGATATAAGAATGACAGCTTCATTTGAGTTAAGTATTTCTTTGATGAAACCATGTAAAAGGCAGTTGCATTTCAGATGACACTTTGGAATCTTTTCCAGAGGAACAGCAAATGGGACATTTTCCACCCAAGGGCAGAGAGGGTTGTGGAGGTGTAGCGGTGCTAGCAACAGAGGGCACAAGGAAGAACCACCCCACCTCCCAGAGGGTATTCAGAGGAGGCTGAAGGGACAACTTATCTGGGGCAGAGAGAGGAGATGGAATCACCATCCTGAGCCCACAGCTGTAAGAACTTCACCTGTGAGAAGAGAAAAGAGGTATATTAGGGACATGGGGTGAGGTATGCGGGTGGGTTGTAAATAAACATGCCCCTCATTAGTATAAAAAGGATTAGTCAATGGTGAGCTTCAGGGGGTTCTCACAGGTTCTATAGAACCCTTTGCTAATGAGTGCCTGGTTCTGAGAACTGGTTACTAATAGACAGAACCTGTTGTTAATTTAGGTTATTAGGACATAGAACCTGTTGTTAATTTATTTGAATCCAACCAATGGGGTTAGAGTAGAGGGTATAAAGGAACAGAAGCATACAAGGCTGATCAACATAAATGTTGGCCCCGGGTATTAGAACAATGGAACTCAAACTGCAGGTTGGGATCCCCCCTTGAGAGGTCACAAGAAGGTGGGATCCACCATCTTGGAATTTGGCCCTTGGCTTTCTTGGGAGTAAGTCTCAATGAACACAATGGGACAGACTTCCAAGCAGACATGGGGGAGCTCTGGCATCACAGTGATGTCACATCCTGGTACGTTTGATGGGGAGCCCCTGTTACATTTCAAAACAACTCTTCCTCCAAGACCGTCAAGGCAACACAGAAGGTTCTCCCCCTCTTATCCGATCCTCACAGGAAAGACTGAGTTGGTGGCTGGAGCAGGTAGTTCAGAGTATTCTGGCTGACTGGGCTCTCTGCTCTTGGTTCAACACTCTTCCATCCCTCTGGCTCTCACCCAGGGGTTATTACGGCATTGGAATCTTTTGCCGCAAGCGAGTGGATTGATGGCTTTTTCTTTAGGAGTTTAAATACATCTTTTATTTTTCTTTTATTTTTTCCCCAGTCCTGGAACAAATGAGGCCTGTAATTGCTTTGCAGTAAAAGGCAACTTTAAGGCTTTCCCCCCTCCCCATAATTCTAATCAATATACAAAGTTAAAGCCCATTAAACTGAAGAGGGCATGTGGTACCAACTGTCCTTTCTGGCATTCTCATTGTAGCGCATTGCCTCGGATGAGCAGCGTAAACTGCTGAAAGCCCATCTTCTCGTTAATGGGACTCCATTATTAACGAGTTTGAAAAGGAGAGCGTTAACTGTCAGACACAGATGTTGCTTGAGGGTGTGCTGAAGTGAGGAGAGACAACAAAAACAAGGGAGGCAGCACAAGAACGATAATGTTACGACATTGGTACAAAAAAAGTACCATTGGCAAAACTGTGATGAGGCAGACACGGGTGCATTATGAATGGGTTTTAAAAATAGCTACTGCCCTTGTGAGTTAATGAACATGAGTGCGCAGGACCAAATGAGCGGGAATACAAGATGACAAAGAGGAAGCTCAGAACTGTAATATAGCTGAGCAAGCAGAAGACTTTTTGACCCATTCACTCAGCAGCTGCAAACAGATTGATGCTTATCCGGCTTTGCCTCGTTCTTTCATCCTTGATTATGTAGTTCTTGTGAGCTGACAGCCACCTACTGACGGGATGTTGCTACTGCAATAACTTTGCCCAGACTAACCCACTTTTAATGCATTTTCAAGGGTTTTCTTACACTTTTCTCCCTATATGGAGACCCAAAAGTCCATCTACCAGTATAAACAATCCATTCTCTCTTTTTCAACTGTTTAATACAAAGTCTTGTTAGTTCATGCAATATCTTCAAGCCATTTGCGCATTTAATTTTAATTCAGGGTTAGCATCGCAGGGTTGTTAGATGAGGCACTAGTCAAGAGCTCGTCACTTGTATTCAGTGTGTAGTTCTTCCATTCAGTGTGTACTCCCCCCCCCCACCAGGAAGGGGAGAAGGAGGAGGATAAAATTGGCCCATCAATAAATGACAAAGGGTGCAATCCTGCAGACACCTTCTTGAGAATAAGACCCATTGAACACAGTGGGCTTACTTTTGTGAAGACATGGTTAGGATTGTTCTCTTATGGTGCAATTCTAACCTAGGCTGGCACAACTCATTGGTCTTACTGTTGTGATGTAGTGAAGCAAGCACATGTCTGTGCACTGGCCCAACCCACCCCTAGGAGTGGCGTAGAAGTGCTTTACAGCATTTTTGTGATACCCCCAGGTCCTTCTGGATCACTCCCAGGTCAACTGCAGGTTAAGATTGCGGCCTTATTGAGTACATCATGCAAGTTAAGACAACAATAAATGTCCAGCAATCAATGTCCATCAACCAGGACAGCACAGTACCATATGTATAAACACAAAAGAGCCCCAGATCAGGTCCATGATCTATCTATATCCATCATAGTACATGATCTATCTAGTTTCCTACATTGTCAAGCAAAAGACCTCTGAAAAGCCTTCTGCAGCCTTCCCAGGTTGTAATGGTAACAGCTCTCTCCTGCTGCTTCAGGTCCAACCTTTTTATAAATGGATTTTAATACACAGATTTGACTCAACACAAATGGCCAGTGCAAATGAGAAGGAAGATGGCATTCCCTGGAAAAGGGGAAAAATGCATCCCAAAATAAGTCTGAAAACTGCTTTTCTGACTGTTGTAGAGAAGCAGTCATGCAAGCAATCAACCCATTCTTCAGTTGAGCCAGGCAAAGGCAGGGGGTCCTTTGCATTTCTGCCTCTCTACATTAGTAAGAAAAGCTGTTTTTAAACAGGTATAAAGGGACACATATTTCTTTTCTGAAGTGTTTTTACATTTTTTTGTATTAATAGTGAGTCCAGAATCAGACCCTGGTAGATATCGAGGCATGGCCTTATTCTATTAGAAGCAAGGAAGAGCAAGAAACCTGAAAATGGTTTTTTCAATCTATTTCCCCACTGTTGTTTTTTTTTAATCCACATATTTTTTTATCAACTACCACTGAATCAGAAAAGAACATTTTTCCACCATCACTAGTGGCCATTAAGAAATTTGTCCTCCACAAATAACCTATAGATATAGATTGTATTTGATTATTAAGAGAAGCTTTCTTATCTTGCAAGGCAGGTGAATCACTTTTACTTTTTCTTGCTTATCTTCCTCTGTATATAATGTTTAGAGATCTTGACAACTTTGGAATCAGCCAGAAGAGCAAAAAAATGTACAAGTCAAATGAATCAGAACGGATTCCTTCAATGAGACGTTGCTGCTCAGCAGACTGTATGGGAGGAGGGCTGTCCTTGAAAAACATTTGAAAAACATTTGATGAAGTTGATTTGCTCAGAAAGAAGGTTAAGGCAGTGAAAAAATAGGAAATGCTTCAAGGAGTCCACTGGCTTAATTCCTAAAGTGAGTGGGGTGGTATCTGGGGGATGCAAGCAGGCCAATGGAAGAACTGTATTTATTTGAATAATTATTTAGAAAAACTTAAAATATCCCAAGGTCTTTTTGAAACCACAGTGAAGTTGCATTTAGGATTAATATTTGCAACTCTGCCTGTTAACACAGAACTCCCAAACGGCATGCTTGGAGACATAAACTGATTAATGCAAAGGGTCAGGACCAGTTTTCCCAGGAGGCCAACTTAATTAGTATGCTAAATATCTATAGTATGAGGCAAGCCCAAGGCAGTTAGAACCACTACCATAAAGAAATTATTTTGTGGCTGCTTAGGAGATTGTGATGCACTGGGAAGGATGTGCAGATGAAGGACATGGGTGAACAGGTCGTGGGAGTTCAGGGGAAGATTGGGACTGGGAGGGGGAGGGAGAAATTAAATTCATTAATGACTCTCTTCTTTGTTCTCTATGAGTTCCAGTGGGTACCCACTGCCACCTTTCCCTGATAAGGTGTAGGTATGGCAGTGTTCTTACAACCCAATATTAAACTCAACTATAAAACAAACTATTTGTTAAAAATACTAACGTTTGGTCTGTTGTTTAGCTATCCCATTGCTTATAACGTCAATCACAGTTCCCAAGAATGATCAGACCCTTTGACTAAATCCATTGCCTAAGATTCCGAACCTATACATTTGCTTAGAAAAAAAAATTCCATTCTAGTCAATGAAACTTACTTCCAGATAAATGTGGGTACTAGGACTGTATCTTGGACATAGTGGCACACAATGACTGGTGAGCTCTGTGACAAGAAGATCAGCGACAGTCTCAAAAGAAAGATTTATCAATAGTCATCCGGCTGGTTGCACTATATGGAGCTGAATGCTTGCCTGCAATGAAAGAAACTGAACGTTGTCTTAGAAGAAGCAGAAGCAGAAGAAGCAGAAAAAGAAGATTGTAACATAAGTTACCAAGATAGCTCATAACACCTTCCTATTACCATCCCAGTCACACTTCCTGGGCTTTCATGGAAGGCATGCTGGCTCCGCACTCCAAGCGGATTTGTACCTTTGGAACCTCCTTAATGTCTTTCCACAGATCCTGTTGAATCACCGCCTGAAATTGCCATCAGTGGCAAAGCTAAGATGGACCTGGGGGATACATGCCCCCTCAAAGCAATTTCTGCAAATTCAGCCCTCCTGCTCACCTTCAGCTCCATATAGATTCAAATGAGGTTGTTTTCAGATAAAAGGGCTGTGCTTACACTGGGGATCTTCATGCTGTTTCATGACTTGGTCCAGGACCAGGCATGGGCCCAAGCCGGTTTGGGCCGGATCACCCGAACCGCTTGTTCCCATGACCCCGACACTACGGAACCGGTAGCTGCAGGGTCACCTGAAAACCCGGACGCTGGGTAGAGGAGACACACTGCGCGTGCACCGACCTCGGCACACATGCAGTGCATCTCTTCCTGGTGGGGAAGATGCACAGCGCACGCGCCGGAGTTGGCACACACGCTGTGCATCTCCTCCAGCTGGAGGAGACACACTGCGCATGAGCCAACCACGGCACTTGTGCAGTGTGTCTCCTGGAGGAAACGCACTGCGCATGCATCCGGGGTTTGCACATGTGCAGTGCGCCGGGGTTGGGGCCCGCCCCCGCCCTTCCCCCAGCCCCTGCCCCGCCCCCTGACCCTGGCCCCAGCTCCACCTCCAACTTCCGGCGAACCAGTTGTTGGGGTGGCCCGGGCCCATCCCTGTCCAGGACCCACCAGGATAAGTAATGCAAGTTGATGCCAACAAGTAGTTGGCCCAGTCCCTTTGTTATGATAAAGTTTCTGCAAAGCCTTCCTTCACTCTGCCAATTTCTTCCGTCCTTATCAGCTGCAAGTTCTTCTCCTGGCCTTGATATCTATTGATTCTTCCTGGAATCACTATCTTTGGATTTCCACGAACAAGCACCACCTATTGATATCAGTTGTTCTTCTGCCCCTTTTATTTATTATCTCAGACTTTGAACAATCGCAAAACTCTCAAAGCTCCTGAGCATTAAAAGTTGATGAGAACTTTCAAGGAGGGGATGTTGCACATTGATGCACATAGGGGGGATGTTGCAGATGGGGAGTTGATGCAAGGGGACACCCATTGACCAGAGTTGCACATTTTCAATGTCTTTTAGACCACTTTGATAGTCCATTTTGAAAAGCCATTTTGCTTGTATGAATTTCTCACACATACCTCATGGGGCTTTTCATATAAGTTAAACTAGCCCTAAATTGTGCGTCCTGTCAGTTGTCAAAAATGGATGGTGTGTCTTGACAATTCTAGTCCCTTGTCGGTGTGCCATAAAATGAAAAAGATTGAAAAATCACTGGGCTAAATGATTCTGCACTACCAATTATTCTTCTGATATGCAAAGCTTAATATAGAAATACACATAGTAACAGCTGTTACTTGCAAAGGTACAATATAACATACTATATCAGTTAAAAAAACCCATCCCCTTTTATGGTATCTCATCTGCCCATATTTTCAATGATATGTTGACAGTTGACCGTTGGAATGTTAACAGTTGCCTCAGCCTGCTTAATTGACACAGAATGTTGGCCAGAAGATGTGGACACCCTCACACACAGATACAAAGCTTTTAAGTTAGAAAGCAAAGGAAGAAAGGTGTTCAGAGTTACTAATCATGAAAACAGTTGGTGTGTTCTCAATCTGTCATTATTGCATTGCTCAGTTAAACAGTAAAAGTAATAGGCTTTATCTGAACTATCATCTCAGCTGCCATGTGAAACAAATTATATTCTTAGAAGAATTTTATGTTTTAATATTATCATTAAAGGCATTAGTAATTCCATATATTTTCTGTATATTTCTTTAAACTGGGTCCCATTTCTCAACACAGCTTACCTCATTTGTTCTTATCAAAAGACTATCTACCAATTTCATGGAAGGTTATGGGAAAGCATATTGATGGGAGCCTCTTAATGTAATTACAACCCAACTTCGAAAAGACTGACTGTACAGTCCTAAGTTTCCACAGATACGGATTAGCTGTATAAGAGGATAAGGTCTCCCAAAATATAGGATGTTCAAGAAAAATATAGGAGATGACAAAATAAAAGCTAACAACACTCATATGCATAAAATAATAAAAACAAATCTATTTATATAAAAGAGAAAAGTCACTCGCTCATCAACACCCAGCCAAAACATGCGCAAGGGGGGGTTGACGCGCATGGAGGGTCGATGTGCATGGGGATGATGCAAAGGGGGAGTTGATGCGCATGGGAGGTCATGTGCTGTGGGGAGATGGCGTACTGGGAAATTTTACTCCCATAATTTGGGTACATTTTCGCTAGTATATAAATAAAAGCATAAACACACTTATTATAATGTTCAGATAGATAGATAGAGATAGAGATAGAGATAGAGATAGAGATAGAGATAGAGATAGAGATAGAGAGATATATATAATTTGAAGGAAAGGAAAAGAAGGACAAGGAAAAGAAAGACATTGAAGTTTTTTCCAGGACACAAGGCAAAAATCCAGTACATGTCCTGGAAAAAGAGGATATAAGGTCACCCTGCTCCAGGACCATCAAGGAGACTTCTTTACCACCACCCCAGTTCAATACAATGTCCCTGGGTCTCTGCAATGGTGTGATTGCTGAATGCTGTTGGAGCACCCATTCCTTAGCCAAGGGGAATGGCCAAGTTTTGGTTCCCCCTGGTGAGCCATAATCCACCAGTTTGGGAACCACTGGTTTAGCAAATTTATGTGGTCATGAAGTCTTGTGAGCATATTGTCTTGAACAGGGCTGTCCAACCTTTCAACTTGAGGGCTCCTGGACCTTTAACAATTCTGTAAAAGAGGAAATTTCTGCAAGTGTAGTTTGTGATCTGTGAGATGAGAATCTTCACCTGCTGAAATACCCTCCTCAATGCAATTGTTAAAGGTCCTGGAGTCCTCAAAGTTGAAAGGTTGGACAGCCCTGGTCAAGGGTAAGCACACTTTAAAAAAAAAAAAAAAAAAAAAGGCCAGACATTTGGTGGGTGACATCACCACATCATTTCCGAACTTTCGGATTGCTGAGCACCTGGAAGTGGCTCACCTGGAGCTTGGCTTGGGAGGTTTTGCTTCCCGCCTAAGATGCCACACACCATATGGGGAATGTTGGGGCCACTGCTTGCACTTAACCAGTGGTCCTGCAAACACCAGTAAGACCACCATCATAACCATGTCTACTCAGAAGTAAGCCCCATTGTGGGTCAATTATTCTTATTCCTAGGAAAGCGTCTTTAGGATTGCAGCCTAAGTTTTTACTGGGAGTTTAAAAAAAGACAGATAGAATCTCAAAATTATGCTCAAGGAACATTTTTAGGAACATGAACTGCTATAATAAACAGAATAATATCTTCTTACCCTTGCTGAATGAAGAGATGAAAAGCCTGGTTGACAGATTATTGGGATGGCCTCAAGCCTGAAGCAAGTTCTGAATGGTTTCTTGGCCAGCCTGGTAATTGTAGGCACACAGCCTGGCACACAAAAATGATCCAAGAGAAGTTATTCAATATTCTATACAGTTCTTCTGTACTTGGCTAATATAACTGTCTGTCCTGCTGAACAAGGTGTCCAAATGTTGATTTTACTTCATTCAGAGGTTAAGTTATGTCAAGGTATGGGTTGGAGATCCTAGGGGATAAAAAGTGCTATATAAATGTAAATTGTTATGGTTGTTATGCATGAGCCAATGCTGGCGTTTTAAGCTAGCCTGACTATGAAAAATGGTACACCTGCTGACCTTTGCCGAGGAGAGTCACTAAGATTAGAAAATCTCTAAACTATTTGGACATGAAGACAAACTCCACTTCCATGTTCCTAGAGAGTAATATAGTTTTACGCAAGGTGAGAGCATTTTTAAGAAAAAAAAATCTATGTCATCTAGTGGCTAAGACAGTGGCTGTGGGGATGCGTTTTATTCCCCCTACAGGGGTCTTGATATGTGAGGCAAGATTGGGGAGTTCCTTTCCAAGGATGCTTAATATTGTTCAGCATTTTGTCCTATACACTACGGTATACACATTTGGTCCTATACATTATACACTATACACTGCCCTTCGTGTATTAATCATTAATGGAAGGGTTTGTTTTGTTTTTTGTTTGTTTTGCATGCTCTATCCTCAAGAAACAGGAAATTCTGCAGTATACAGTATTACTCTGTGAAGATCAAACTTTCGGATATGCATTTCATTCAACACAGCAGGTCCTCAATAAGTTGATTAGTGTTTTGGTAATGTCAGTACATTAATCTAATACATTTCCACATCCATCCCAGGCAAATTAGGATTGGACAACAACTTCATCTCTTCACCACTGATGGTAGTACATCTTGTTTTCCACTCATTCTTGCAGCAACGATTGGCTCTGATCAAATATCTAAAATATACTTAAGATTTTATTTGCTCCATTTCACGACGTCTGTATTTCAGTGCTTTTTTTTCACCATCCCCTTTCGTGGATCCTATCACTTTGTCATCTTGGCAACTACAGATAGTACAGTAAAATTAAAAGCACTGCCTAAGAAATCAATTCAAAACTGAATAAGACATAAAATGAATTTATGTCTCATGAAGAAATAAAAAGAATTTACTCCTTACCTGAGACCTCTCAAAACTCTCCTGTAATCTATGGAAAATTAAAAAAAGAGTTGTTGAGAGATTTTTCCCTTAATCCCAACAACTTGGTGGAAGAATCTATGAGAAAATTTCCCTGGTGGGAGTACAAAACTTTTCCATATTACTCTCTGGTCTAACTCATAAATAAATGAAGAGTGTAGAATGGAGACTTAGAATTCAGCTCAGAGGCTTGGACAATTTTCTAGTTACAGCCAATCTTCCTCTGCTTCGACTTCAACTCCATTTAAAAGCAACTGAATAATAATATCTAGTCCGCATAGGAAAAAAATATAGCCCTACAAACCAGAGTAACTATGGGAGCATGTAAGAAACATTACGTGTACCCAGAGTTATTGCACCACCTAGTGAAAACCTATGGGAAATTCATATTGCAATCCAGAGCAAAATGTTCTTACTCCGGAGCAAGGACTCCCCGTAGTTACTCTGGATTGTGCCCTAAGTCACCGTTTCAGTCAGACTATGGGCACAATCCTAATCATGTCTACTCAAAGGTAAGCCGCATTGTGTTCAATGGGTCTTACTCCCAGGAAAGTGCCTTTAGGATTGCAGTTGATGCTTTCCAACCACATGGAAAAATGCCACCACTTAGAGACAGAGAGGGTTGCTTTGTGTATGTCTTATGCTATTTTTCTTCAGGAAGATGAGTGGTAATGGTTAATCCTGGCCTGAGACTAACTGCAGGTCTCCACCTTTAAATTCTTGGACCCATCCTAAAGTCCCTCCTCCCATTTTTTCAATGGCTAGTAACCTGATGGTTTTACTAGTCCCCACCTCATGACAGCACCAAGTGCCACCTCAGAAATCTCAGATTTTGGCTGCATCCAACCTGGAAGTCCTAAAGGTAGATTTTATGCTGTGTGCATGGACCAGGGTGACCAGATGCCTGAATCTTAAAAGGAAGACAAGGTCTTGGATTCCTCTCAGCCTTGCCTTTCCAGAAGAAAAGGCCACATTTTCCTACTCATTACTAAAGCCACGATATTGGGCACTTTCACTTTCCTATAGAGATCAATGCATATTTTTGGTATTTAGTTTTTTGGCCATAACCTTTGATAGGAAGGAGATATTTCAAAACCGATTTTTGCATTGGATCCTGCACTTCAACACAAACATATGAGATGATGGGGTCCTGCATATCATTACAAAGTTCCAAAAGAAGCCAAAATGGAGGGCAACAAAGCCGTTTTGGAGGACACCTGGACAGAACACTAAAAAAATTGGACAAATCTGGAAATTCCTGGTCATATAATCACCCTGGCATGGACATTACAAGATCTTAGGTCCAGTCCCTAACACTTAAAAACATCAGAAAGCCCTACTTGGTCATACCAAAGACCCATCTAGTTCCAACTTCCTGCATTTCAGTGGCCAACAAGATGCTTCAGGGAGCACACAAGAGATTTATTGCCTTCCCTTGCATCTGGCATTCTGAGGTAGATCTACTTCTAAAATCCAGAGATTGAACAAACATATCATGGCTTGCAACCCATGATAAATTTATCCTCCATAAATTTGTCCAGTCCTCTTTTAAAGGCATCTAGGTCAGATGCTATCACCACATCCTGTGGCAAGGAGTTCCACAGACCAATTACACACTGTGTAAAGAAATATTTTCTTTTGTTAGTCCCAACACTCAATTTTTAGAGGATGTTCCCTGTTTCTGGTATTATGTGATAGGGAAAAAATTATCCCTGCATAATTTTGTATGTTTCAGTTATATCCCCAATCCCCATCACCATTTTTCTAGCCCCAAACATCCCATTTTTCTAGTCCCAAACCCTGCAACCTCTCTTTGTAAGGAAGGCACCCCAGCCCAGTGATAATTATAATTTTTGTCACACTCTTCTGCATCTGTTCCATTTCCACTAAATCCTTTTGAGATGTGGTGATCAAAACTGGTTGCAATACTCCAGCCTTTTAATACCTCTAGTTAAAAGATTCAGGCACAGTGCTTTATAAGAGTTGCTTGCAAGACCAAACTAGATTTTATGCCTACCACATGATTGGGGCCATGCAGTTGATTTTGCGTCATGGCCATTATGATTTCAGACGATGCATGATAGGGAGAAGATCTTGCCATAACTCAACACTAGTTACAATGATGGACATGATTATTCACCTCATGCCACATACCTCAGAGATTCCACCACGGCATTGACGATTCCATTATTATTTCTTGCTACAAATATACAAGTCATAGACTAGTGACAAATTTCTTTGTGCATGTTTTTATGCTTTTCACACTAATTACTCAGCAGGAATTGACTTTGCCTAGAGGGAAGTGATGGGAATAGATGGGGCTACTGTTCTTTCCAGGAAAACGGACTGTTTTACATACATATTCGTCATTCTCTGGTACCTTCAGGAGCAGGAAAGTTTGTTCTCCAAGACAACAAAATTTTCTCTCTTTAGAGCACATTCCTAACCATGTCTACTGAAAAGTAAGCCCCATTTTGTTCAATGGGTCTTACTCCCAGGAAAGTGTCTTTAGGATTGCAGCTTTAGCCTCCTTTTCTTTGGGGCCATTTCAGTTGTCATGATCAGCCCCTGTGCCTTTTCATTCTTTTTCCCAAGCTACTAGATGTAAGGCAATGAAAGCAAATATGGCACAGCATCTTTCAGCACTTCACCAACCTCAGCTGAACCAGCAAGTGTAGCAACCTAAATAAAATATGTAAGGAGAGTGCTGGGGTCATGCAACTGAAAATCTGCAATCAATCTTCCCAGACTTGGAATGTGTCATTCATATACCTGCTCTATATCCTGATGACTCCAGCCATCATGTTACAGCTAGAATTACATTTAGGAAGTAGTAAAGAAGGAAAAATATGTATGTTATTTTCATACCACTTGTCAGTATGTATAAATCCTGTACAAATAGCAACCTGGCATCTACAAATCCTGACCTGCAGAAAGGCTTATAAAGTGGGATATTATTGGAGAAGGAAATGGGAACTGATTTTCCCTTTACTACTAGTCCCCACAAACACATATATCTTCTATACAGACAAAAATCCTTTTAACAGTTGCTGTTATTAATAATCGGCATCATAATTTCTCTAGCCCATTTCAGGATATACAAGGTATAAATTCTTTCTGGTTTATCCTTACCACAGCTCTGTACTGTAACATCAAGTAGGAGACTGTGACTTTGGCTGCAATCCTAAACACACTTTCCTGAGAGTAAGACCCATTGAACACAATGGAGGTTACTTTTGAGTAGACATGGTTAGGATTGTGCTCTAACTTGCCTAAGGCTCCCTCTTCAATGTTGTAGCTGAGCAAAGGTTTGAACTCGGTTTAACTGCAATGTTCAGCTTTGTAGGGCAAGGGCAAACTTCCACTTCTCTTTAGTGGAGAAATGTTTGCTAGAGAATTAATTATGAGGAGGATAGAACATGGGCAGCCCAATCCTAATCTGCAATGGCACAGCCAAGCAGCATTGCCTACCTATGCTATATCAAATGGAGGTTAGGAGGAAGTGGGAGGTATATTTGGGTCCAGGGTGAGAGGATATTTTTCCTCTTACGCCAACCAAAGTGCCAGCTCACCCTACAGGGAACCTTGGATCTGCACCAGCTACAGTATTTAGCTCAAACTACTATTTAGATGGTCCTATGTAGCTGGACTAACCCTACAATCCAGAGTAACTACGAGAGCACATAAGAGACATTACATGTACCCGTAGTTACTGCACCACCTCGTGAAAACCTATGGGAAATTCATATTGCAATCCAGAGCAAATTGTTCTTACACCAGGGCAAGGACTCCCCATAGTTACTCTGGATTGCACCCTAAATTGAGCTTTTCTTCTAGTGAACTAAACACTCCACTGTGCCTCTATTATTTCAATGCACTTCGGTCACAACATCTTAAAAAGGATATAATGGAAATGGATAAGGTGCAGAAGAAAGCAACCAAAATGATTATTTGGCTGGTGTACCTCCTTTATGAGGTAAGGTTCCTCATAAGATAATGCATTGTTTGTGGTTCCTCAATATAGAAAAGGTGTCTGAAGGAGGTCATGACTGAGATATACAAATTAATGAAAGGGGTAGATAGAGTGGATAGATGTTCTTTTCCCTCTCACCCAACACCAGAACCAGGGGATGTCCATTAAAACTGAGTCTTGGGAGACTTAGGACATGCAAAAGAAAATATTTCTTTATTTAGCATGTAATTAATAAGTGGAACTCCTTGCCAAGGGATGTGGTGGTGGCACCAGATTAAGGTTGCCATAATTCTCCTTCACAAAATTGGGGCAGGACCCTTTGTCCCATTTGCCAGTATGTGAACACAATCCCCAAAACCTGGGATTGTCCCTGTTTTTTGGGACATATGGCAAACTTAGACCAGATTGAAATGATTTTAAAAGGGGATTGGACAGATTTCTGGAGGAAACATCCATCATAGCTTACAAACCATGAAGGGTCTGTGCAACTCTGGTTTCAAAAGTACGTGCAACCTCAGAAAACCAGGTGTAAGAGAGCTGCACCAAAATGCAGGTGTCTTGTGTGCTCTCTGAGGCATCTGGTGAACCACTCTGAGATACAGTAAGTTAGACTAGATTGGCCTGATCCAGCAGGACTCATCTCACATTCTCATGTTAGCTGGTATAAAGCTGGGAAACCTGGTGTAACTTCACAAGGTCTGGAAGAGAGCACAGTATTTTGCAGAGGGCACACTTGCAATTCTTAATATAATGTGGAAGAAACTATAGGAGCAAAAGCTTGGTCCTTGCTAAAGAACCCCTTTATACTCAAGTCCTGGTCCAGTCCAAAGGAGATGGTTGTTGCACAGCCATCTAGCTCCCTTTCATCCATTTACCACCTATCTCCCTCTCATCCATTGCATAATTCACGGCATGTTGATGGTTGTTCCTTCTGTTGTGTCAGTTCATTATTACCACTCGAAATAAATTGGGGTTGTCCCTGTTTTGGGGGACATATGGCAAGCTTAATGTGGATATGGACAAAAACATGTCCCAGTTCCTGGAAGTCAGGACAATATGCAGTGACAAATTTGAATTTGCACATAGAGTCCTGGTGAAATGTCTTCTTGGTATTACCACCAGCACCCAAAAATTTAGGTTTCTAAAACTTTGTCACTTGATACTGTACAGTAGTTAATTTATAAAATCAGTATCAATAAAAGCAGAAAATTACAGCAAATTACTGTATCAACTTCAGTGGAATCTATGACAAAATTCTCATTAGCTGACAATCTGAAAGAGAACTCTTTCCTGGTCACCTTGGAAAAAAAAATCCTTACACAACAGCTTCTGTAGTTTCACTTGAATGGAAAAGTTACATTTCATCATGTTTCATTTGACATTTTATATCACTCATGTCTGTCACCCAAGTTGCCTAATATGAATTGACATGAGTGGCACGGGGCCAAAGTCACTTGTCGCACTTGTGATGTGCCTGCAGGAATTGCTGTCCAACAACTGGAGTTCTCTTAAATAGAGGTTAAAGCAACGACGCTTTTATGGAAAGTTTATGAGAATGTCTCTTATGTCCCTAAAACTCAGGAACTTGAGATTTTTCAGGACTAAATAAATGGGCCTCCAATCCATTTTAAAAGCTATGTAAGCTGCCTAACACCCAAATCCAGAGTAACTATGGGAGCACGTAAGAGACTTTAAGTGCACCCATAGTTACTGCACCACCTAGTGAAAACCTATGGGAAATTCATACTGGAATCCAGAGTAAATTGTTCTTACACTGGAGCAAAGACTGCCCGTAGTTACTCTGGATTTTGCCCTTAGGGCAGTTAGTTAAACAAACAAACAAACAAACAAATAAATAAATTTGTTTTTCCATCAGTATGACTTAATATGTATGGCAATGGTAAGGGCTGTGGGTGGCGCAAGTGGCTAAGACACTGGCCTATTAACCAGCAGGCCAGGGTTCGAGACCCAGGTCGGCCCCACAAGACAGGGTGAGCTCCTGTCCTTAGTCCAGCTCTGCGATGCCAGATGGATCCAATCGTATTGGCTCTGCCTTTCCATTGGACTAATTCAGTGGCGTGGAGAGGGGGGATTTGCTGCTTGTGTAACAGCCAATCCTCCATAACAATCTAACCCAGGCTTTCATGCTTCGCATGCAGCGTATGCAGCGCTGAGCATGATACCATAGTCTTTCAAGACTGACGGAAGCCTGGTTCTCAAACTTATAGGGAGATTTCCTCCTGGAGTAAGTCTTTATGGTAAATAAGTACCCCTTCACCCCCGCCCCCAACAATGTGATCCTATGTGAACAAGCTGCCCCTGCCCCTTTCCCTCCTCTTAATGGAGCAGAGGTGGGTTGCATGAACTGGTGGGTTGCAACCTAGTTTTTGAGAACTGCTGAAATGTTTAGGATTGCACTGTAAACACAGATTAAGCAAAATACATTAGGCAAAAAACATGTAAGCAAAATACATTAGGGAGAATGTAACTGAAGTATCATTTTCCTCCTTCTCCCAACACTAGTACTTTATTTTTAACCTCAGAAAATAGGAATTACAACTTACATATCCTAAAAAAAAATAATTTAGCTTCCACTGTTACTTTCAAAAAAGAAAAAAACCAATTTATAGGAATGAATGAAGACTTGAAATTTATTATTTAAGATTAACATTGTAAATAAAGTTCTGAATTCAACGAAGGGTATTCTGCCTTATTCTTGTTGCACTCTGTTATAATAAGATGGGTTGGTAATCTACAATGTAATTTGGAAAAGAATAGCACAGATGAGGTTCTTTCTCAATTTGCCACTATACACATCTTTACACGAGTCCATAATTTCACAATTACTTTGAAATCCACTTTTATTTTGGTCCTATCTTTCATGGAACACAGGAGGATGATTTTTGGGGTCTATGAACAATTCATATCCTATCATTTCCTCAATTACCTGTAAAATAGTTGCCCAGTAAGACTGCACTGAGCAATTCCAAAAAATCCTATTCCTTTCTACACATGATATTTATCTCCATAAAATCATGTGATGATCTCTCTATGAATTTGAATTTAATACTTTAATCTGGACAGGTGTCTTTCCTGAAATATCCAAATCTTCCACAATTCCACCAATTAAAGAAATTGTTCTTCATTTATTAAACACGATTGGGCCTGCTAAAAGGGTCATCAAGATGTAGCATGTTCTTGACACAGTAAGGCTGCAATCCTAATCTCCAGTTAGGCTGGCTTAAGCCCTGGCATAAGTCATATGCTGAACTGAGTGTGTCACAAACGTTCCATAAGACATGTCTGTGCCACTCCTGGGGGAGGGTTAGGCCAGTACACAGACCTGCACTGGCCAACCCACATCAGCATGGTCATGGGAAGACTGATGAGTTGTGCTGGCCTTGGTTAGGATTGCACCCTAACTGCCTATTTTAAGAAGCAAAAAGCAGAGAAAGGTGGTTATAGGGCAGGCTTTGAAAACTTGCCAGTGACCAGTAACTTGCCAGTAAAGAAACTTCTATGTGACCTCACAGGGATCAGAACCACAAGTTGAAGAATACCGCTGTGCAAAACAGGATTCTGATCTAGATGAATCTTGCTCTGATCTAGATAAATCATTAGAGCTCTTTGAATAGATATAACTGAGGCTGCAATCCTAATCACCAGTTAGGTCGGCATAAGTCCTGGCACAAGTCCTGTGCTGACCTGGAGGGTGTCACAATAGTACCGTGTCACCTCTGCCCCACTCCTGGGTAGGTCATGCAGTGCACAGACATGTGCCAGCCTCCCTACACCACAACAGGAACAGGGAACGAGTGAGTTGTGCCACCCTAAACTGTCCAGTTTGCCCTGAGTGTCCAGTTTATTCTGCAGTATTAAAGATGCATCTAATTATGTTCAGTTGAGAATACTAGTATCTTCCACATAATTAGTTCAGAATTGGAGGGTGTAAAAGAAAATGGAATAGTAAGCAAGAGTTGATTATTGTCAATCTAGCACACAAATCCATTGCAATTTGCTCAGTTAGACGTGCATGACAGCACTAATATCGTATGCATAACCAGAGTAAGCCAGGGTTAACTTTCAAATTACCAGTCAACCTTCAGCATATATATTTTTAGTGCAGGCATTACAATATTCCTCTCTTCTAAGGCTTATTCACTTCCGACAGGGCTTGCACAGCTAGAGCACCCCGAAGATAAGACTGCCTAACTTTATTTTAGATTACGGATTTAGAAAAGCTGTGAATTTCCTATGGAGACAGTTTTATAATGGAACAGGAATAATCTAATAATAATGCTGTCAGCCATGCAAAACCCAGTGACATTCCTTGATAGTTCAGTTCCATGGATCTATCATAAGCGATAAAAGGGCAAGTGGAATCATGCACACAAATTGAACATACGGTTCCTTTTCACCTCTGGTTGCAGCCCTCCCATGTTAAAGCTAAATCACAATTATCACAATGCAGTGAACACGCCAATCCCACTTCAGTTTCGCTGAAACTAGCTTTTAAATTACAAAAGCTTTAATTAGACCAGATACTTCCCAACTCACTTGCTTTAATAAAAAGTCAGAATATAACTGTGGAATATTCTTTAAATTTTAAATTTTACATTTAAATTTAATTTTAAATTTTAATTTTAAATTAAATTAAATTTAATTTAAATTTTACAAATAGTGGTGTGCGTTTTTTCATTGTGGAGAGACCATGATTATAAAGCCTACAAGGGCAAAATTCAAAATAAGAGAACTTGTAGCTGTTGTTTCCATCCTTAGTGTATTATATTTAATATTTTCTCCCAGCTGTAAACTGTGAGACGCAAGCTGCAATTCTAATCCCCAGTTAGGCCAGCATAAGTCCTGGCACAAGTCCCATGCTAGCCTGGGGGTGTCACAAGAGTGCCATAAGCACCTCGGTGTCACTCTTGGGGAGGGGGTGAGGCCAGTGCACAGACCAAGTGCCAGCCTCCCCATGAGAACATGGTGACAGGTGAGTTGCGCTGGCCTAAATTCTTTAGGACTGTGCCCTGAGCAGTGTGACCATATTTTAGCCTTATGTCCTGGAAAAAATTTCAGTGTCCTCCTTTTCCTTGTAAGTGGACAACATGTAGCCTTTAAAGTGATGAATTATGATAAGGCATAGTAAGATCTGAATTCTTGCCAGCCTAGCTGCAACCCCTGCTTCTCAACTTGAGGATATGGCACAACTAGGGCGACCCACTAACCTGGAGATACAGCAGGCCACTTCAAGAAGTCACTGTAGACTGTGCTGGCCTCTCATCAGGGTCTCCTTATAAGGTAGGCACCACAGCTGTTCCTCGTTCAGTGTGATCTGAGGGGGGTCTCCTCAGGAGCAAGCCCTCCCCAGGTGTCACTGACTTGGTGCTTACTTAGCATGCTGTGGAGCAGTTAGGGTAGCCCAGGCTTCCTAACTCTCTGGATGCTGCATAACTTTCTGCTATGGATTCAGAATAGTTGAGGGCCGGGGCAGCCCAGCTAGGGCACTCCTCACTGCCCTAACTCCGGATTGTGCCCGAAGTCTCTTTGTTTAATGAGACCTACCCTCAGGAAAGCCCAGTCTGGATTTGCGGATTCCACCCTCTTGCAATCCCCCCAAGTGTGTCCCAACCCCCACTTTCAGTACCACTGAGCAATACTTGTACACATATAGTAGCCAAAATCTGAGGCAAAGAGGCAGTCTAGAACAAGCAAAATCTAGGTTCTGGGTGGGGGACAGACTTTATCTGTCCTCAGTGTGGAAGGGATTGCCACTCTCAAATTGGCCTTTGTAGTCATACTAGATGCTGTTTTAGGACCTCCATTCAGAGCACGATACCATAGTCTTTCAAGACTGAAGGATGCTAATAAATAGCTGAATGTTCAGGTTTTTATTAGTCAGGTGCTAATTTCAGCCTCCAGAACGATCATGAAGTATTACCGTAATTGTTTCTTAAGGCAAGACAAAGGTGCAGCTTTTAAAAGTACCCACATATACTGGGAATCCAAACTGCATTTAATCTCTTTGCTATAAACTACAATTTATAGTTTATAAGTATCTCTTCCCAGTTTATTGTATCATGCAATAATCCTTCTGTGTGTTATTTGGTAATTGTTTTTGGAAACTGAAGTTCAGCAGGTACTTCTCCAGTGCGGCCCTCATTTATTGAATGACAACTGTGGCAACAGGGTTTAGTTGATTGTATTCAGAACTCTTTTGGGATATTCTTTGAATTTATCTGCTAATAGCACACTTTAATTTTATTTTTGTATCCCATGGCCCTTGATAACAGCAAACTAATTCCACTAGCCCTGTTTAATGAAAATGTGCTGATGGAACTCATATTTCACTTCATTGACCATAATGAGCTATTTCATCAAACCGTCCATATGACACCATTAGCAGGAAAATGATAAATTTACTAATTTATTCACTTGAAATTTTGCTCAGAATTGTAAAAAGAAAAAAACCTAAGAGCTCTATAGAGAGGTAACATTAGACTTCTACCAAATGATATGTCAGCGTGTCCATGAAACAAAAGCACTGACTTTTGCTACACTTAATGGAGTGTAAACATTAAGTACGTGTTGATTAATTATTTTCATTGTACAAACTCAGCAGAACTAATATATGCTTTGCAAGTGTGGGTTTTCTCTTGTCTTAAAGGATTGTTTTCTTATAACCAGCTGAATTGCTAACATTCTTAAACTTGGTGCCATTGCTAGGCTTATTAACCATCAAGAATCAAAATTGTAGCAGATGTCATTTAACAATGCCTTACTAATCATGTTTGACTTATAAATTCATGTTCCTACAGAAAAATAAAGAACTTGATGTCTAAGGGGTTCTCTTTCTTAGATCTTCATACTGGTTCTGTAACTTCAAATCAGTCCAAGATGAATCAAAATATGATGATTTCACACCATGACGGGGTCCATACCTAGGGTATTTTGCATCCTAAGCAGGGTGACCATATACAAAGGAGGACAGGGTGCTTGAACTTTTAAACATTTCGTAGAAGAGGGAATTTTGGTAGATGTAACTTTTTAACCCTTCCATGTTGAGCAGAACCTTGCATTAAAGATGCAGGCACCCTGCCCTCCATAGTATATGGTCACACTAGGCAATGCTATATAAAAACACATTGTACCTCTTTTCACCCTATTCTGGTTTACTTCACACACACAAACACACACACACACACACACACATATATACCGGTACATATACAGTGACGCCTCACGTAAAGAACACCTCACGTAAAGTAAGTTTCACGTAACAAAAAAAAAATTTCTCTAGGATTCTGCTTCACGTAAAGAAAACATTCGTTGGCAGTTAGAGCAGACGCGCTGGCCAGCAACCTGTTTAAAAAGTGTCAGGGCTGCCTAGCGCACCTGCCCATAGTGAAAGCAACACTTCCATGCTGTTCCTCCTGTGGCCAGACATCCGCTGGGCAGAGGGAGAGAAGAGCAGTGGAGAAGAGGGAAGCAGCTCAGGGCTAGCCAGAAGGGAGCAGGGGAGAGAGAGGCTCAGGACGGAGAGAAGGAGAAAGTGGGGAGACACTTGGAAAGCGTCTTGGATTACAGAAGAAAGTATCTTTGATTGCAGCCTCCTACCCATGTCTACCCAGAAGTCTACCTCACTGTGTTAAATGGATCCCAGGAAAGTGTCTTTAGGATTGCAGCCTAAGATCATGCCCATTGAATGCATGCCCATTGATAGGATCATGCCCATTAGGATCATGCCCATTGAATGCATGTTTTGAATTCAATTAGAGTGTTTTGTCATCATTTTTACATCCAGTTAATATTTTTATATAAATATTTTTGGGGTTGTGGAACCAATCATCTGCGTTTCCATTATTTCCTATGGGACAATCCGCTTCACGTAAAGAAAGTTTCACATAAAGGAACTGCCTCCGGAACGAATTAATTCTGTTATGTGAGGTACCACTGTACATACATATATATACACATATACATACACACACACACACACACACACACACACACATATATATATATATATATATATATATATATATATATATATATATATATATACACATACATACATACATACATATACATACATACATATACATACATATATATATGCTCTGCGACACCAGCTGGATCCAATCGTCTTGGCTCTGCCTTTTCATTGGACTAATTCAGTGGCGTGGAGAGGGGGGATTTGCTGCTTGGTTAACAGCCTATCCTCCAAAACAATCCAACCCAGGCTTTTGTGCTTCGCATGCAGCGTATGCAGCGCTGAGCATGATACCATAGTCTTTCAAGACCGACGGAGGCCTGCTTTATATGTTATGTAACTCCCTTTATTGTAATTTATCAGTATTTTAAAATAGGGACTTAACTTTCAATCACCCTATATATATAGGACCTAAACCAGAAGTACCTAAACCTATATATAAACCACATAGGACCTAAACCCTTATATAACTAAACAAGAAGAGGGTAAAAAGGCGTGCAATGCATTTTCATCCCTATACGCTGGAGAATCACTGTCTGATCAATGACCTACCCCAAACCCTGAACCTAGAACCATGAAACGCAGGCAGGGTATTCCTTCCATGTCAGTCCAGGCATGCACGCTGTGCTCAGACCACAGCTCTTTGTAGCAGAGCAAACTGAGCATGCTGAGCCCAGTGTGCATGCTCCAAAGTCAAAGCATGCATGCTGAGCTCAGTTCACTCAGAGCGCTGCAGGGAAGGGAGGTGTATCTATCCGTCTCTCCCCAGAAGCACTCAGTGATGTGCGCATGCAAATTTTTGTACATGTGGAGCTCTCCTCTGGAGCCAGCCTCTGGAGTGACATAGAAGTGAATCAGTCCTCTGGAGTGACTAAGGGTAGCGAGCTTCAGGGGTGCACTACACATGTGCAAAAGTTTGCAAATGCACAGTACAGGAGGTGATGTGGTTGGGTTCAACACCAAGTGATGTGTATCCTGACAATGCCCCTGCTCACCAACATCCAAGTGTTGTCCAAGCCATTTAACATAGAATTTTTCCAGCATCATGCTGGCAGACATAGTGCATGCGGAAGGAGGATTTCCAGTGGGGCTTGTCATTGTACTGGTATACATGGAGATACGCCAGCTTATCTCTAAAATAGGATTTAGTAGTCAAAATACTTGAAAACCCAAAAAAGGTTTTTTAGACAATTAGATTCCTATTTTAATTAAGGATACAGTGTGGGCGCCTTCTTAATTGAGCTATCTTCAGATCAGGTCTAAACATAACATGTGAAACAAAGTACTTAGTCTTCAGTTTAATCATCCATTCTGGTCTTAAACGTCATGCTTCATTCAGTCCCCTTCCCAGGGACTGAAATGAAAGAAAAATGAAGGCAGATTTATTTGCACGCCTCACTAAATGCATCACATAATCATCTACATGCATAATGTCGATAATCACTATGCTGATGATGGGGATTTTTTAAAATAATATATTTGTGTTCTTTCATTTCTTTTCTGTTCCAAACAGGAGGGAAAGTTTTTTTTTCAAAACCACTGTGAAGTACAACCTTAGTTCAACTCAGCTATTCAGGTCAGCAGCCATTCCTTTCGCATTTCGTCTCTGAACCTGGTGCAGTGCCCGCGGGTTGATCTATGCTATCATCTGAAATTTTGTCTATTGCAGCCGCATCCACAATAGCCAGCACCTCTTGAAGAAGAAACTATTAAAGGGGAAATGTGTGCACAGAAAACCTGCACAATTGCCTGGTACACAACTGTCCCCCTCCTTTGCAGCCAAAGAAATTAGGCATGACTGAGAGTTAAATCATGTATTATTTTGATGGTATGTGTGGATCCTGCAGCTCGCTCTCTCTCTCTCCCCTAACTATGCACATGTGGGGATGTGCAAACATGATTAGAATTGCAGCTGGCAGTTGGAAAGGGCTTTAACACTTTATCATCATCATCATGATCCCTCCAGGGGCTATATACCTTAGAATAAAAACTTCCACTGGCGCCAACAGAAGCTTCCTCCCCCCCCCCCCCAACAAGAAACAGTGCCCGTAGGCTAGTTGCACAATTAAGTTAATAAGACCTAAGTTAGAATCACAGAATCAGAGTCAGAACAGAAACAAGGAAATATCTCTTTATCCAATATGTGGTTACTCTGGGGAACTCCTTGCCACAGGATGTTGCAATGACACTTGTCCTCGATGATTTTAAAAGGGGTTTGGCTAGATTTATGGAGGGAATATTCATCAAGATGACTGTATACATCCTGTGGATTTTTAGAGACAGCATGCTTTTGAATGCCAGGTACAACCAAGTGCAACAGGATACGTATATATTGTCACGTGTGCTTCCAAAAGCATCTGGTGGGCTTCAGTGAGATACAGGAAGTTAGACTTAATTAGCTTTCCTTGGCAGATGTAGCAGAGATCTTATGT
Source organism: Cryptoblepharus egeriae (assembly GCA_030015325.1). Taxonomy (NCBI): domain Eukaryota; kingdom Metazoa; phylum Chordata; class Lepidosauria; order Squamata; family Scincidae; genus Cryptoblepharus; species Cryptoblepharus egeriae. The sequence continues at coordinate 36,293,889 of JAREYC010000004.1, read as the reverse complement.
TCTTACAGTAATTATTAATTGAAATGCTTTTTTTATCCTGAGGGAAAGAATGATTCAAACACGCAAGCAAGGAATCCTTGGATCGCTTTTGCTGGCATAATTCCAAAAGCCACTGACGAATGACGATGCCACTAAAATGATTTATAATAGTGCTGCACAATATAGAAAAACCGTGAAATAAATTTTGAGCGAGAAGTGAGGAGTTGGGAGATTCAGTACTTATCAATCAATAATTCAGTCTCTGCTCAGATAAATCAATTCTGTTTTAGAATAACCTAGCATCACACCCACTAAAATATTATTTCTAGCATACAAATTTTAGACAGCACACACTTGTTGCTTCCTTAGACCTGGTTTTAACCGAGCAATGCATTGAGTACACTGAAGCATTTGCAATTCTTTTGAAGGCTAATAACTAGAACATAGGAAACTGCCATATGGAAGGGAAAGCCCTTTTAGATCAGTATTGCCTACACCAGGATGTCAAACTAATTTTGCGTAGTGGACCAAATAGTATTCATGGCACCTGCTGAAGGCCAGAAGTGACATCATTAAGCAACAAGCAACAAGTGACATCATTAATCAGATGGCAGCCATAAATAACCACTTTATTCTCACCTAGAAACTCATTAGCTGCAAATGTCAGAAAAGAAAATGTGCAAACGTTGTTCATAATTTCAAGATACGAGAAAGCCCAGTTATTCTGGGATCACTTCCAGCTTGCATGCCTTGACACTCCTTATCTACACTGATTGTGGTTCTCCAGTGAGTAGGTATGACCTTAACATGATCCACCACTGGATCTGCTGTTGCCATTTCTGCACTATCAGAAGAAGACGATGAATACAAGATGAAGTATCTTAGTGTGTTCCTTAATATGATTTCCTAAAACCCCAAAGTGCAAGATTTCAAATTTTATTTAAAGGGACTGCACAAATGAAGGTGTTAATAAAACCAGAAGCCCCACATTTCTGGATTTAAGGAAACTGAACAAGAAAAAGGTAGTTAGATGTTTTCTTTCTGTAAATGTTCAAATTACTCTTACCATTTTTTTAATGTGCTACAGGGCCATTGAACTGATATCCAACATATATCGAATTCCAGCACAGTTTATTTAATTAAACTGAACTTTAAACAGTTTAAAATTAAACTGTACCATCCCGTTTGGGTTTTATCCAAGACTTTTAAAAATACATCATTAATATACTTCCAATTAAGCAGGTGTTAGGCACATCCAAATAAACTCCAGAAAATTGCTTTTCATGCCAGTATTAAGTTACCACAGGTGGGCTGATGCCGGTTCTGACTGGTTCTGTAGAGGTGGTTGTTAATTAGGGGCTGACATTAGCAAACCGGTTGTTAATTGGGGGCCATCATCTTTGACTTGCATGCAAGTGTGTTTGAATTTCTCTTAAAGGGCCTCTGGAAGCTTTCCTCCCTCCCATTATCTTTTAATTTTAAAATACAAACAGTCTGTTCCTTTTACCATCACAGCACATTCAGACTCTGACTGCTGAGATGGGGGTGTTTGGATCACTGTTAGTTCCATGCTTTAAAGTCAGAGTGAAGAACTTCTTAATGCCCCAAACCTTTGAATGAGGCTATTCAGGAATCCTGACTTTGCTAAATATCTTATTTTGATTAAAAACCTTATTTCTAGCAAGTTTTCAGAAGTTATTTCCTGGTGCAGTTTGCAAAGCATGCTGGGTACTCACATGCAAATGAGCAGCCTCTCTGCAGATGCTGTTTTTTTGAATCAGGCATTTGATGAGCAGCTTTACTAAGGGGTCCTTAGGAGGGAATAGAGAGGCCGGCATACAAACGTCTGGGAGGCTGAGGTGAGTAATAGCAGCAAGCCTTCCTGCCTGCCGCCCTGCTTCCCTGGGTGCCTTTGCAGCCCAATACTAGGCTACTTAATTCAATCTCATGACCTACTTAGTACTACCCAGTACTACTCAGGAGTAAGCCACACTGTATAGTAGAGGACTGCAGCCCATGGCCACAATCCTAGCCACACTTTCCTGGGAGCAATTCCCATTGACTATCATGGGATTTCCTTCTGAGTAGCATAGGATTTGAGGCTACTTTCCCATCCAGACTTTCCTGAGAGTAAGCCCGCTGACTATAATGGGACTTACTTCTGAGGAGATTGGCAGAGGATTGGATCTCTCCCTCCAGCCCTGTTCCTCCAGCCCAGTCTACTTTCCTGCGAGTAAGCTCACTGTCTATAATGGGATTTTCTACTGAGTAGACATGATTAGGACTGGGCTCTGAGGCTGCAATCCTATCCACACTTACATGGGAGTAAGCCCCACTGACTAGAATGAGATTTGCTTCTAAGTAAGCCTGCATAGGATTGGACTGTAAGGCTAAAATCCTGACCACACAGTTTTGGGAGTAAGCCCCATTGGCTTGAATGGTACTTACTTCTGAGTAGACACAGTTAGGATTGGGCTCAGGCTGCAATCCTATCCACACTGTAGACCTTTTTCTCCCCCCCCCCAAGAGATCTCCCCACCTCATCCTGCCCCTCTGAGAAATCTCTCTACCTGAGATTGAGGGCAGGAAGTATGGGGGGTACCTGAAGAAATAGCCCCAGTTCCAATCCTGCCCCCCCCCCCCAGGAGCACACTCTGAAGTAAATCCTATCCTAGTCCCATCCTAGTCAATGGAGCTTACTCCCAGGTAGGTGTGGATAGGATGGCAGCATCAGAGCCCAATTTTTTGCATGCCTGCTCAGAAGCAAGTACTGAGTGACCATATGTCCTCCTTTCCCAGGACAGGTCCTCTTTTTACTCCTCCTTTTCCTTATGAGCAGGCAACATGGAGTCTTCTTATTATCCATGCTTTTTTCCAGGACCACAATAAATCTTCATTGTCCTCCTTATAAGCAGGCAGCATGCAGCCTTCTCATAAATTTTATTTTTTCCCAGGACAGGTCCTCTTTTCACTCTTCTGCCTGAGAAAAAATCTTCATTGTCCTCCTTTTCCTTATAAGCAGGCAGCATGCAGTTCCCATCCTGCACCCCCAGGAGCCCAGTCCACTGCCTACTCTGAAGTAAATCCTATTAAAGTCAGTAGGTTTTACTCCCCTGTGAGCATAGGAGTGTAGCCTCAGAGCCCAATCACTGTCTACTCAGAAGTAAGTTCCATTATAATAGTGAAGCTTACTCCCTGGAAAGAAGCTGGTTTCTAAGAGCTTGTAATCCTATGCCTGACTACACAAAAGTTAATCCCATTTCAATCTATGAAGCTTACTCCCAGGAAAGTGTGCAGAGGAGTGCAGCATTAGAGCCCAATCCTATTCTTGGCTACTCAGAAGTAAGTCCCATTAGAGTGTGTGGAGCTTACTCTCAGGAAAGTGAATAGGATCGCAGCCAGAGGCTGGTTATTAAGAGCTCAGTCCTTTGCTTGACTACTCAGAAGTCCTATTATATTCTATGGAGCTTACTTACAGGAAAGTGTGGACAGGATTGTAGCCTTAAGTAGGGGCTTAGAGGCAAACAGCCTGCAGAGGGGACACCACAGACTCTAGTCCTAAACTGTAGATCAGTGTTTCTCAACCAGTGGTATGAGTACCACCAGTGAAACTTGTGGTAGTGTCTGCTGGTACTTAGGCACCTGGATGCAAGTGTCATATGTGCTCCCTGAGGCAGCTGGTGGGCTGCTGTGTGATTCAGGAGCTGGACTAGATGGGTCTTTGGTGTGATCCAGTGGAGGCTTTTCTTATGCTTTTATGTTCTTAATTGTGGCACACATTCCCCCTGAGAGCATAACAAAGTGTAATGCATAGGAATAAATTACACAGAACCCAGGGGCATAGTACTGATTGATGCCGTCACAAGTGATACAATTTTTTTGGTAAACTAAGGGTTAAGGTGGCATCCCCTGCCCCTGCCCTGCCCCCTGACCCTGGCCCAGCCCCCTGGCCCCGCCTGGCCCCGCCCACTTCCGGAGAACCGGTTGTTAGGGCAGGCTGGGCCCACCACTGTAAGTTACCATTTACATTCAGTCAAATTTCTGCTGTATTAGGGCCACAGTTGGGTTGGTAAGTTGAGTTCTTTGAAAACTATTAATTATAGTTCTTGATGAATCATGGAAAATTATTAAACTGACTCACAAATTATTACTTGTGCTTATAATTAATGACAATGTGATTGGCAGCATCATCAGAATTCATCATTTGCAAATCTTCTTTTTGACGTGGAAGATGGATCACCAATTCAATGTTCTGCAAGAAGTACTGGTTTATGTAGGCTTAATAGTACTATTCAACAGGATGGTGGTGCTTTTTGATCATTTGGGGACAATAACAAGGCTCATGTATGGATGAAATCAGATTCTAATACGGTTAATCAACTTAGGGCTAAATCCAGAGTAACTATGGGGAGTCCTTGCTCCAATGTAAGAACAACTTACTCTGGATTCCAATATGAATTTCCCATAGGTTTTCACTAGGTGGTGCAGTAACTATGGGTGCACGTAAAGTCTCTTACTTGCTTCCGTAGTTACTCTTGATTTGGGGGTTAGTGGAAAAAAAATAGTACAAAATAGTCTGCATTGCAGAGATGATTATTAGATTCATCATACAGAAGATATTACTTCTTTACAAAATTGAAACCATTTTGAGTGAAGATGGTTCCTGAATTTTCAATTGAATTCAAATGCCTTTGCTCTGGGAATATTCTTGTTGGTGCATTTAGGTATCATGGGCATCACTGGCATATGCATGACATGAGTATTGTAAGATTCATGTTCCAGTGTGTGAATCCAGTTAATGATTGTGTGGATCTACTATACAGTCAAAGAGGAATGGGGAAGAGGCAAAAATAATATACTTTATATATATATATATACCCTCCATATAAAAATGGAGGGTAAGACCCAGCAAGCAGCATCGTTGCTGGGTCCACTCCCTCCCACACCCTTCCCAAACCACCACCTTCCCACACTTGGCATCCATCAGTCTTGAAAGACTATGGTATCGTGCTTGATGCTGCATGCGAAGCACAAAGGCCTGTGTTGATTGATATGGAGGATAGGCAGCCAATCCCTCCTTTCCACACCACTGAAATAGTCCAATGGAACAGCAGAGCCGATACAATTGGTTCCAGCTACATCGCAGAGCTGGGCTAAGGACAGGAGCTCATCCCGTCTTGTGGGGACCTGGGTCTCGAACCCTGGCCTGCTGGTTAACAGGCACAGTGTCTTAACCACTTGCGCCACCCACAGCCCACCACCACCTTCCCAGCCATCCCTGTTTTGGCCCCTCTTTGCCGTATTCCGCTATCCTCACCCCATCCCTTTTCACACTTTACCTGATCCTTGTGAGTGGCTGAAGCTGTTAACATAAGCAGGAAGGCTTGCTACTGTGCGTGCTGCCAAAAAGTGCTTTTGGCATCTTTCCATCAGTAGCCAGATGCAGAACATGTGTTCCACTGCCTCCTGATCTCACAGTATTTGGCTGACAGCTACCATGTTGGATTGACTGACTGCACACCCAGCAACTATTTTTATAATGAGAGTCTGCCCGAGCCTACCCAGCCCATTTTTCTCACTGAAATAACTATTTCTGTATCACAGTTTTTAATAATACAAGATTTCTTGAGAATGCAACTCTTGTTTTATCATAAGCCAGACTGTGCTCCTCCATTTTTTTTTTCATTTCAGCAGTCTTTGTATACTCTCCACACACTGTGCTTTATTTATCCAGAGACTGAAATGCTTTTTTATTTAAAAAAAATGATGCATAGTTTTTTTGATTGCCAAATTTAGTGCCATGTCCAACGTACAAACACAGTACACAATCACTATCAGACAATATAGCACTTGAGGAATTTATGGCAGAAAACGAGTATTCACAGAGTATGATGTTGGTTCTGAGCCATTTCTAAATGCAGCTGCCTGGCTGAATTCAATCGAGAAATATGGCTTTTAAGATTCACTTTCCTTGTTCCAATGTAATATGCCTGCCATTTTCACTTTCCTTGAATTGTGTGGAGTATATTGGCTTTGCCATACCCAATACATTTTCACCTAGCTTTTTTAGCTTTGAGAAGACAGCTGAATAACCAACCAAATAACAACGATATAAATCTTTTTTTTGGGGGGGGGGGATACATTTTTCTATTCGCTGTTGGCCTTCCCTTGCAATTACAGTTCATCGTGCATAAAAAGTATTTGACAGCCTATTAATTTTCAGCTAGAATTCTTTATTACATTTACTTGAGTACATAGTTCAAGCTGCTTTAAAATGCAAACATTGACTGACCATTTTCATGTAAGAGGAATTTATTCTCTCATTCATAGCAGGGGGAGAGTAACTGGCCCTACACACACACCCCACCAATGTCTGTTCTAGTGGATTCTGCTGGTGTTATTTTTGCACTTTAGATTGTGAGCCCTTTGGGGACAAGGACCCATTAGCTATTTTTTTCACATCTTTGTAAACTGCTTTGTGAACTTTTTAGTTGAAAAGCGGTATATAAATACTCTGTGTGTGTGTGTGTGTGTGTATATATATATATATATATGTATATATATATATGTATGTATATATACACACACACACACACACACACCTCTTCTAGTGAAAATTCGTTTAAAGCTATGAACAGTAGCTTTAAAAGTAGCCATAAATGCATCCTAAAAGGTCTATTTTGCCATGGATTTAATGAAGAAGTAGTTAATAGGTACAATAACTATCAACGTAACAGGACAACCACACTGACAATTAAAATAATAAAATAATGCCACAAAGCGCCATTATTATGCCACATAATTATGCCAAATTAACGAAATAATGCCACAACATCCCAAAATAATGACACATAAGTGTGCCAAAATAATATGCCAAAATAACACCACAAATGTGTAAGTCACATGTCACAACTGAGAACATGACACAACTGGTAGAGTTGTTGTAGCATCCCGGGTTTTGTATCAATGCCAAAATGGTCCATGGTTGTCCTCACAAGATATAAGACAACTGTGTAACCAGCTGTGGTAGGGAGGAACAAACCTGGAGAAAATATGAAGAAAAAATTGTTCACATGAGCAAGCTACTCCAGATCTCATCTCCTGAGATGGCACATATCTGAGTAGACCCATTGGGTAAGGGAAAATTTTTCATTTGTCCCACAGCAGGAACCCCAAACTTGCACTGGATGCAGCATAGGCAAGCCAGCCTGCCTGGTTGAGAGCAAGTTGGATTGCACTATTAGGCTGCAATCCTATACAGACTTTCCTTGGAGTAAGCCTCACTAAACTCAATAGCATTTACTTTCGAGTAGACATGGTTAGGATTGTGCTGTTTTGTCTTTTACCCACACTATCAGTTGAGGTCAGGAAGTACCATTCTTCCTTCTCCCTGACCCACCACCGTTAGAAATATACAAGTTGCAAATTTGATAATTGCCTATTGGACTGAATTAAAAAATGCTGACTGGGATTATTTCAAACAGCCTGGCTGATAGTATTATGTGCACAGCTCACCCTCTGACAGACAGCTTGAATCGAGTGTGGCACTTGATTCTGAAGTCCTGAAGCAAATCAAGTTGGATTTCTTAGAACTTGGCCCCTTTTATTATCTGCCTTCTTTTCAATATCCTTACAAGTCAGTGATTGTTACAAAATCAAAGCCTTTACGTATCCCTCAGTGAGTTTGTAGTCAATAATGTTCTCATTAAGACTAACTAATGTTCGTACGGTTGCTTGAAACACTTTATTGGCCTTTAGAGCTAGCTTACAGATTTGCAAGAGTAAATTAATTGTAGCAGTCTTTGAGTTGAAAGTACTCTCATCTACTCATGACCTCCTGAGACTTGATGGTCAATGCTTCTAAATCTAATATGGAGAGCAATGATTTGAAAGCTAATGATCTTGGCAGTTAAATCTCCATCTTTGGGCTTTTATAGATAACAAGCAGTTATTTGACTTGGTAGAATCTCAGGAACTATTAACTGGATGATAATTGTTCAAAAGTGTTATGGGAAGAAAGGACATCAGTTGCTTTTAAGCCTCCTCTTCCAGTTTTGTATTCTCACATTTTCTTTGTTTGCAAGGCTTTGAAGTTTCATTTTTACCTTTTTCTATGCATTGCCTTATGCTGTTATAAGCTCTATCTGTGTAACAACTTACAAGCACTTTTGTAATCAGTCTATACCACCATGGGATTGAAGCTTATGAACAACTTGATAATTCTGCAAATGTTAATTGCAGGTATTTTCCTTAGAGAAAGTATCTTCCGATTGTTCCAAAGTGGCCAAGAACAAGAACTAGACTCCATATGCCACTAAAGGTAACAGAAGAACTAGACTGCCACTGGCAAAGTAGAAGAGGAAAAAAAATACAGAAGTCCTCATGGCTGGTAGTAGGAGAAGAAAGCATACACTTTGTTCCTTTTTTAACCACAAGAGCAAGACACTACTTGTGGAGGTCACAGGAACACTTAAGTAGGGCTGATACTTACCAGGGGATATGTAAAATAAGTTGTAATGACATCTAAACCAATATTCTTATTGGTCAAGATGAACATTTAAGATTAAGACCCACATGAGTTGGACCTACCCTACAATCTAGAGTAACTACGGGAACACGCAAGAGACTTTATGAGTACCCATAGTTGCTGCACTACCTAATGAAAACCTATGGGAAATTCATATTGCAATCCAGAGCAAATTGTTCTTACACCGGAGCAAGGACTCCACATAGTTACTCTGGATTGCGCCCCTATAAACATTGTAATGTATCCCTGTTGATTTTTTAAAAATAGTGCCCACAGGGACAGGTGCAAAACAAGGACAGGTTCAAATCTGGAGTAGGGAATTTGGAAGGTTAGAAGATTTGCCTCCAATGCAATTTCAAGCTTCATCACCTGAATCTCATGACCTCTGAGATCGTGATTAAAACAAAACAAAAAAATTCTAGCACCTTTTGGAAAAAAATTGGATATTCTACTACCTGATACACCCACATAATATGCTCTTTAGAAAAAAAATGGAAGTATTAAGTAATGAGTTTAACACAAGAAACAATGGCAATCTCAGCATGGGACTAAGAGCGCAATCCTAACCAGGTCTACTCAAAAATAAGCCCCATTGTGTTCAATGGGTCTTACTCCCAGGAAAGTGTCTTTAGGATTGTAGCCTAAGCGATGCAACTCAGATAGGTATGAAGGACACATGAATGAAGAATACAACTCAGAGGAGTTTTCACGGTCATATTATTGCTTGGTGCACTTGCATATTCACCACAACTTAAAATAGCTTGACTAGAATTGAAATAGGGATTACAGCAACCTATCCATTTTTTGAAACAAACTCAAGCTTGGCAGATCTAAGTAAATGCCTGCTTAAGAGCACAATCCTATGATTGTTCAATGGGACTTACTCCATTGCAGCCAAAGTTTACTTCTGCTGAGAGAGAATTGCCTATATTATCCTTATGTGTGTCCCTGAAATTCAAAAGCAATACAACAGTTGTACACAGCTTGCCCATGACTATCAAGATCATGCCAAGGCTGCATGCCAAGTACAAAGAATTTGAACATGTTCACAGCAAATGTAATAGTGCACAAGAAACAAGCTCCATTTTTTTACTTTTTCCCTTGGATTGCTTCCTACATTCCTGAAAATGAGCAAATGTGGGAAGCCAACAGACCTCAACAGATCAAATTTATGTTCTGAATCTAAAACAGGAGAAAAAAGTACTTACTTCTGAAAGCATAGAGCATGTCTAACTCAATTCAGGTGCCCCAATCAACGTCCCCAAATAAGGATTTTGAATTCCCTGCTAGCTTCAGCTTGATTGCTAAACTTGAACGTATGTGCCCAAACCTATGCTTCCTGTGGTATGCATTACTCAAAACTCATAAACAGCTGTCAGAAATTAGAACTTGCTTAATTTTGTGATGATGCTCAGTGATTTTTTTTTTTTCAATACTTTGAAATTCTGCAAAATACATTTGTTTGATTAATTTGTGCGTGCATGGATGTTCTCCTGTGAGCCAGATACCCGAGTGCCAAATTTAATTGAGCTACATCTGGAGCTGACTGAAAGTGCCAAGACAGGGGAGTTGCTGAATGATTAGCTGCCTCTGCCTTATAACCTGGATTAAGAAGTTTGTAAGGAACAGGTGACATTTACATATAACTTTTTTTTTTAAAAAACCAAACCAGTGGAAGCAGCCTGAGAAGGAAAAAGAACAACAGGATTTTCACTCTGTTAAGGCATTTAATGTGTCATGTTAAAGGAGGACCTGCAAATACTGATATTAAAGTCAAGCATATACTGTATTTACTCAAATATAACACTCACCTTTTCCAGCCAAATTTAGCCTCCAAAATCAGGGTGTGCATTAGATTTGATGTTAATTAGAACTGAGTATATGCAGTATTTTGATTGTAAGTATGGTGTGCACATTATATTCAGTGGTGCATTGTATTTGAGTAAATGCGGTATATGTCTATTCAGAAGCCCCACTTTGGGATGCACTGGTGTATAGGATTGTATCTTAAGGCTGCAATCCTAAAGACACTTTGCTGGGAGTAAGACCCATTGAACATAATGGGGCTTACCTTGGAGTAGACATGGTTAGGATTGTGTTCTTAAATCTGTAGTACAATACAGGTGAAACTTTGCTAACAGCAGATACCAAGGTCCCAGTTGAAATGGGACCTTTAAAATAAAAAGGAACCCTTTAAAATAAATAAAAATAATAATATGAAAATTAGGTTTCCTTTTTTCATATGACAAAACACTCTCAGGACTCTCTCAGGACTACAAAAATCCCTAAAGATCTACTTCTAGGTCTCCCAGTGTCATCCCAATGACACCCCAAGCACTATAACCAGTGGCTCGGGTATAGTGATCTATTGTATGTTCTGCTGTATCCAATCCTGTCCTCTAAGTTGGGCTGCAAGGCCAATCACAGGGGATGCAGACTTATAAAGCTCCACTTCAGGGCCTGGGACTTTCTTTGGGGGTAAAGGTCTTTCCAGAGGTCTTCTCCTAAGGAGAAGACCAGGAGCCACAGCAAAACAACTTCTCCAGGACCCACAGCAAAACCACTGCTGAATACAAGGGTAGTCATACTGCACCTGGCAAGTGCCACCTCCTATAGGATTTACTGATACTTCTAAATAAGCAAGCAATAGGATTGTGCTCCATGCTGGAGGCCAAAAATGTTCTGAATGATGTCTCCAGAGCAGGGGTGTCCACCCTTTTTGGCAGGAGGGCCACATCATCTCTCTGACCCTGTGTCAGAGGCCAGAAAAATAATTTACATTTGAAATTTGAATAAATTTACAAACTGTATAAGGTTGTATTAGAGACGTTAATTAGCTATTATTATTTTTCCATTTTCTTTGTAAACCGCTTTGTGAACTTGTTAGTTGAAAAGCGGTATATAACTTAGATAGATAATTAGATAATTAGAGAGAGAGAGAGAGAGAGAGAGAGATAAAAAGTCTTGCCCGCAAGGCAGATAGCTGAGGGCCACATTGAGGCTTGCTGAGGGCTGGGGTTTGGACACCCCTGCTCCAGAGCATTGGAAGACTGTCATCTGCAAGTTTTAGTATGTAGATCTAAAGTTCTTTTATATACACTCTTCTTTTGACTGAGATTTCCCCCATTGCTAACTTAAGAAACACAATTGTAAAAGAAAACAATAGATGGGAGGATGAATAGAAAACACAGATTAATGCCAAATTCTACAACTGGACTGTTGGAAGACTAGGAAACACTATATGGTGGTGGCTGGTCCAAATGTTCATTATCAACTTTGTTTCATATGGAGGTAAACAAATCCCAAAAAAGAAACTGTGATTTATATAGCTCTAGTTCTAAATTTAAAAAGACACTGTGAAGATCAAAGTTAGTGCTTAGGGTAAGATTATAAAACCATTAGGGTGAGATTTATGGTAAGTGAAAAGCCCTGGGGTAAGAACATGATATAGTATTGTGACTTAGGGCATTAATTGTGAGCTAATTCCTGCTCACAGAATCAGCTCTGCCACAGCTAAAAGCAGAAGAGCATAATGAAGACCCCATTTTAATCCCTGGCATCAACTTGTAGAATAGGGAAATCCCCCCATCCCAAACCCAGGAAATTCATTGCTTCTGCCTGAAAACAATACTCAGTTAGAGGGGCTAAAGTTTTGAATTGGTATAAGATCCTCTGGATCTAAGACAAACTGTGCAGACAGAAAGTCCTGATAAGCTGAACAACTCACTATCCTGGGATGGTGCAAGCCAAAATGGCACTGATCAACCATCACCAAACACCTTGATATTAATCTACCATCACCAATACATATTATTTCCTTCTACCCCTCAACAGCCAGCACTGTGCTCTCTCTCTCTCTCTCTCTTTTTTTTTTTTTAAGTGGCTATTTTCTCTGAGTGCTCTCCTGAGAAGGCAAGGAGAGTGATCAGGGTAGTCATGGAACTACTATAGAGGAAGATGAAGTAAGCGTTCCCTGAATCCTCCTTTCACATGCTCCACTGAGAGCACAAGAACAGGATGGGGCAGCCAGTTAAAATGCCCAACAGATAGTAGACTAGGAAAGCAATCTTAACCACACTTTCCTGGGAGTAAGTACTTTTGAACACAATGAGACTAACTCTACAATCCAGAGTAACTACAGGAGCATGTAAGAGACATTATGTGCACACGTAGTTATGGCACAACCTAGTGAAAACCTATGGGAAATTCATATTGCAATCAAGAGTAAATTGTTCTTACACTGGAGCAAGGACTCCCCGTAATTACTCTGGATTGCACACCAGGGCTGCAAACCTAAAAATACCTCCCTGAGAGTAAGACCCATTGAACACAACGCAGCTTATTTTTTAGTAGACATGGTTAGGATTGTGCTCTTACCTTACAAGCCAGGGTAACTAAGGGAAGACAAAAAAGGCACTTACTCTGGATTGCTCTATGCATTTCCAATAGGTTTTCCATAGGTGGCACCATAACTACATCAGTGTAAAAGATCCAGTAGTTACTTTGGATTGTAGCCTTAGGCTACAATCCAGAGTTAGGGCAGTGAGAATGCCCGAGCTGGGCTGCCGCAAGTTGGCTGTATCCACAGGAGAAACTTGTGCCAAATCCACAGGTTGCTGAGCACCAAGTTAGTGGCACCTGGGGAGGGCTTGCTCCCAGGAGACCTGCCGCAGATCACACTGAACAAGGAACATTTGTGGTGCCTGCCTCATAAGGAGTCCCTGACAACCAGTCACAGCTGCAGCATGAGGCTGCAGTACAGTTTACAGAGGATGCAAGGGGCTTGTTGAAGTGGCCTGCTGTATCCACAGGTTAGTTGTGCTATGTCCTCAAGGTGAGAGGCAGGGGTTGCAGATAGGCTTTCCAAGAACTCAGATTTTTGGTCAACACTGCCATTCTTACTGTGCCTTATCATGGACCCCATGGGACTACTCAGATTTACACCTGCTCCTGAGATGGTATAACTGAGGAGCTAGAAGAGGGAATTTATGCCTGGGAAACAGGCTCTGGAATGCAGCCTAACTGCACTTTCTAGGCAATACTGAACATGCCTCTCCTGAACTACCCAGGCTGGCACAGCTAGGCCACCCCAGGTCCATCTGTCTTAACCTAGGTTGACTATTGGGCAGCCTGGGCTGCCTCAAGCCTTTCTGGCATAATTGGGCTGCCCTATCTTTGAATTGGGGCAGCCCAGTGATAGGGTAGCCCAAGTGCACTTCTGGATTGCAGCCTTAGTTCTAAGTAGACATGCTTAGGACTGCACTGTAAGAGAGCCAAGATGGGATGCAGCCTGCTGATTGAAGAAATGGGTTCAATCTCATGCTGAGCTTCCCACAGCACCCACTTTATCTTCCATGAGCTGCCCCATCACCCCTTCTTGATTTTCTCCTGGTTCTGCCTGATCCACCAAAGAAGCTACAAAGTAAGGAACTTAAACCCAAGCTAGATGGACAAGTGTTCTGATTCAGTATAAGAAAACTTCCCAGATGGCATAAACTCTCAGTCTTTCAAGGCATTGATTTAAATCCCCTCTTCAAAGTGCTTTCCCTTTATACCTCTGAGGTGTATTTTTGAGATCTGTTCTGAAAGCCTCCTAACCAACCTGTCAGGCTTGCCACTGATCTCTAGTGTGCTGTGAATATTCCTCTTGGGGAGTAATCTAGCTCCACCAAGTGACCTTTTTTGCAGTTGCTATTCTGTAACTTAGAGCACAATCCAAATCATGTCTACTCAAAAGTAAGCCCCATTGTGTTTAATGGAATATATTCCCAGGAAAGTGTCTTTAGGATTGCAGCCTTAGACTGTTAAAAATGTGTTCTGAGTTGAACTTCCCACATAACATTGCTGGTCCAGCACAGAACCTCTGAATAATGAGCCTGATTTAATAAAGAAAAAAATAATTTCCAGTTTTAGGCAGCAATCCTAACCACACTTTCATGGGAATAAGTACTATTGAACACAATGGGACTTACTTAGGATTGAGTAGATATGCTTAGGATTGCACTGTTTGGCTACAATCCTAACCACATTTACTTGAAAGTAAGCCCCATGTACTTTAAAGGCATTTACTTCTGAATATAAATGCATCGGATTGGGCTTAGTTCTTTAAAAGTTAAACCATCATTAACATACAAACTGAATTTTTCTGTTATTGTGCTAGGCTGAATGTTTGTGTGGGTCAAATAAGCATCAATGGTTTAACCTATTTGCAAACAAATTAACCCCTTGATTAAGCAAGACATTTTCCAGAAGATTTTTTTGAATCTCCAGATTAACTGGGATCAGATTTGATATATTTTTACTTAAATTATAACTTTTACAAGTACATCATATTAATTTTATATGGCTGTCACAAAGCAAGGTGTGCTTATGGCTGAAGTTATAAAATTAAATGGTTGCTTTTTCTTTTCTTTAATGGGGGTGGGAATATACAGGGGGGAAAATGATGTTTATGTATGATAATGTAAATATAAGAGAAAAATATATGTAAATATATAATGCATCAATAAAAAAACTTTTAAAAAATGCTGTCACAAAGCAATATACCAAATATATTTTCCAATATCCCCAAATAACTATCTTTATTTATTCTCTATATAAATAAATGGTGAATTCTGTCTGTCCGTCTGTGTGTCTAAAACCCCCATAACTTGGGCCACACTTGCTCTACATATACCTATCTGGAATCAGGATGATCCCGTGACACTTTAAAGAAGTCAATATACTAACTGTGGGAATTTTTAAAAGTTCTTCATTGTTCTATTTTAATCTCCGAAATGAAGTTCTCTCTGACATGAAACAGAAAAGCTTCCACTGGTATAGTTATCCATTTCTAAACATGTATTGTTTCCTGAAAGTAATTAGCAAAATAATTGGTACAATGCCATCAAATTGGACAGTTTCAAGTTGCAATTAATTTTATTAGATGACTAATCCTAAAAGACATAAATGTCACACATGGATCTTTGGGTACGCTAAAATTAGTTCATGAATATTTTCAGTGCCTTTCACTTTTTTTTCCTTCTTGAAATTGAAACAGGGAAAATGTATTCTATTAAATGCCATATAAAAAACACAATATAAAATGAATATTCTATTATGTTGCCAGAAAGTATGTATCAAATAAAGTGTTGCATTTATGTTAATATAACGTATAAGGCTGCAATCTTAAAGACACTTTCCTGGGAGTAAGACCTATTGAATACAATAGGGCTTACTTCTGAGTAGAAATGGTTAGGATTGTATAATAAGAGTGTCTCACTTAGAGCAAAATCCTACTCAAAAATAAGTCTACTCAAAAATAGGTCTCATTATAGTCAATGAGGCTTACTCCCAGGAAAGTGTGGATAGGATTGTAGCCTAATTTTTTTTTCTCTAATCAAATATCATATTTCAGCTCAACCCCCTCTGCCTGTTGGAAAAAAAATTGAAATATTTGTACAAGTGAAATTAACAGAGGGCCCAATCAAATCCAACCTTCCAGAGCCAAGGAGCCAATGTGGTCCCAAAGTAAGATTAAAAAAATGTTCTGCTACCTTGAGGAGACCCCTGTCTCCGCATGCCTCCCATTGCATGATGCTCCACATCTTCATTGCCATGACTGGGTCTGTGCTGGAAAGTTGGACAGGATTGAGCACAGAGTGTACTTTACTGAAAGTAATAGTGCAATCATAAGTATCATTACTCAAGTCCTTTTGAGTTCAATGACACTTAGGGCACAATCCAGAGTAAATACAGGGAGTCCTTGCTCCAACGTAAGAACAATTTACTCTGGATTGCAGTATGAATTTCCCATAGGTTTTCACTAGGTGGTGCCACAACTACGTTGACATGTCTCTTATGTGCTCCCGTAGTTACTCTGGATTGTAGGGTAACTCACAGGTAAGTGTGTGCACAGAATTGCACCCACAATGTGGTATTCTTACCATATCAAGGTGATATTCTTATTCTCCCAGTACATTGCACTTTATAATCCCAACCATGACTTTTGTATCCAGATTTTTAATAAGGTGTACAGCCAAGTGACAAAAAAAACCCCAAAGAAGCAGGACAGCAGATTATAATCTATCTACATAAATGCTTTAGGCTGCCGTCCTAACCTCCATTTAAAGTGGCATGGCATAAGTCCTATGCGAACCTGGGGATGTCATAAAAGTGCCATAAGGGACATGTGCCTCACTCTTGGGAGGGTTAGGCCAGTGCAGAGGCACATGCCAACATTCCCACACCACCTTGAGAAGATATACCAGGTGACTTATGCTGGCCTAAATTGATTAGGATTGCACTCTTAGGTTGCAATCCTAAAGATACTTTCCTGGGAGTAAGAGCCATTGAACACAATGGGACTTACTTTTGAGTAGACATGGTTAGGATTATGCTATTAATCTCTATGTTAGGTGTCCACATCTTCTGGCCAACATTCCATGTCAATCAAATTGGCTGAGGAGTGAGAACTGTTAACATCCAAACTATCAACATTCCAGCTATACTTCCCTTACTGAAAATATGGGAAGATGATATGCCGGAAAGGGAATAGTGAATATTCCCTACTATTCCCTGAATAGGGAATTTTTTAACTTAAGAATGTTTTTATATTGTACCTTTGCAGGTTGACCATATAAAATGAAGGACAGAGTTCCTCTACCTTTAACCATTGCATAGAGGAGGGAATTTAGGCAGGTTTAGCTCATCCTAGAAGGGTTTAAAAAGCAGCACCTGCCTCAATTCCCTCTGCTATGCAATACTTAAAGGTGGAGGCACTTAGTCCTCCATTCTATATGGTCATCCTGTACCTCTGCAAGTGACAAGTGCAGTCTGTTACTAGTAAAATAATAATGTTATACTGTATAGTGTTTTTAAAAGAAAATTGTTGGGAGACAGAGAAAAAATGCAAAGAAAAGCATTCTAGTGTTCCATTTTTCCATCAATCAAAAATCCTGTCATGAGAAATTTGACATGAACTGGAGTTCTGTTATTATTTTTAATGTCTCTTTGCTGGTTTCCAAGTTGCTTAGAATGTATAACTACTGACAGCCTGGCTACAAAGATATGTTCAAATAGTGGCAGAGGAATTCACTTTCAAAAAACAGATGTTAAAACCCTGAAGTGTCATTGAACACTTTTGAAGCCATCATTTTCTGGTAAGGACTGTGCTCTGCAAAGCAATATTATGCCAATATGAAGGCTCATTTTAATTTCCACCAAGGTAAAATTAATCACAAAGGGTGCAATCCTAACCTTGGCTGGCTTAACTCACATGGCATATCTTTCCATGGTAGTGTGGGGAGGTTGACATATGCCTTTGCAGTGGCCTAACTCCCAACCCACCCCACAAGTGGGAAAGAAGTCCCTTACGGCCTTCTTGTGACACCCTCAGGTCATCACAGGACTTATGCTGGGGTTTACAATGCCAGCATAACTGGATGTTAGGATTGCAGCCTGTTACTGCATGATTGGTTTACTGTTATAATTCTAGTACTGTATAGTGATAATGATTTAAGCAGTCTATGTTAAGCAGAACAGCAGAGCTGGTTATACCATAGGGCAGTGATTTCCAGTCTTTTTCATCTCATGGCACACTGACAAGGCAATTGACAAGGCAAACCATGCTGCTGGTGGAGGGGTCACATCCCTTACTGACCCTATTAATAAATGATATTATCTAAAAGTTAAGGTCCCCTGCAGGTTAACTGCCAGGTGTTTCTGACTATAGGGTGCTGTGCTCATCCCCGTTTACAAGCCTTTAGAGCCAGTGTTTTCCAAAGACACTTCCATGGTCATGGAGCCAGCATGACTATACACCGAAGTGCATGGAATGCTGTTTCCTTTCCTACCAAGGTGGTACCTATTCCCACCAAGGTGGTTCCTTTCCCACCAAGGTGGTACTTGCATTTACATACTTGCATTTACATGCTTTCGAACTGCTAGGTTGGCAGGAGCTGGGCTGAGAACAGGAGCTCACCCTGTTTTGTGGGGACTCGGGTCTTGAACCATGGCCTGCTGGTTAAAAAGCACAGTGTCTTAACCACTTGTGCCAGCACAGATAAACAAACAAATATTTCCTGACCCACACGGCACACCTGTGGACCACTTGCAGCACACTGGTTGCAAATCACTGCCATAGGGGATGGTCTTTGTGGAGTGCCATATACCACTTCCATTTTGCACCTCCTTCTCCTGGATCCACACCATGATAACCATATGTCCTTCTTTTCTAGGAAATGATCTCTTTTTTAGCCTTGGTGGCTTGACCAGAATTCTGATCAGCTGATCAAAACCTGAGTCCTGCAAGATGGGGTGAGCTCCCATCCTTAGCCAGCTTCTGCCAACCTAGCAGTTCAAAAGCATGTAAATGCAAGTAGATAATTAAGTACCACTTTAGTGGGAAGGTCAGGAGCATTCTGTTTGACATGTCATCCATATGACCGCAGAGACATCTTTGGACAACTGGCTCTTCGGCCACAGCAAAGGTGAGCATTTCTGTAATAAGTGCCATACACAATGGCCAGTCATGGCTAGCAGTGTAAACTCTGAGGGTTTATCTTACCTACCTGGAAAATATCTTCATTATCCTCTTTTTCCTTGTAAGCAGGCAGCATGTAGCCTTATTTTCATTAATAAATTATTGTTAATATATTATATAATAGTTATAAATTGAATAATAACATCCTAAAAGCAATCCTAAAAGCACTTTCCTGGGAGAAAGCTCCATTGAACTCCATGGAATTGAATAGGATTGCACTGTTTAACCACCTGAAAGCAATATTTTTTGACATATTCTACATTATTCTTGCATGTCCCACATTTGGGGGGGGGTGCGCAAAGGGAAAAACGGGATGATACCTCATCTCTGAGATGCTATGAAGTAGCTATATTGCCTGACCCTGATGCACCTGCATAATATCTGGATTTGGGAGCAGTGAATAGTGAAAAGGGCAGCTGCCAAAGCCTTAACGTTGACCAGATTAGTCACGCTTCAGGAAACTGGCAAAACGCCTTTCTTTGTCCTTTTCTCCCCCTCACATAATCTCCTGCCTTCTAGCTATAATTTTTATCTTGTAAAACCCACGCTATTAAAAGGTATTTGAATCAAAGGTCTGCCGAGAATCGCAGGAACGGCTGGGTCCCTGTCTGTTTCTCCTGACTTTGTACCCTGCTTACTGAGCGCAGACCTTTCAAAAGCAGTGAGCTGTGACCCAGACATTTTGATGCTAACTGCAGCGATAGAACTTCAGTGTTGCTGTTACTCATTTTTTTGTCTCAAACCAGGGCTGTGAATCTGAATAAGCCAGACTTTCTCCCCACTCGTTGCCTTTGTTCACAGTTTATTGTGTGAGAGAGGAGGATTTTTTTGTGTATTTTTTAAAAACCACTCAACAACTATTGATGTTTTTGTCCTTGAGTTCATCTTTTTGACCGATCAACCTGGAGTCCAGGCTGATTCCGAGAGGAAGAAAAGACTGCAGAAGGCTATTGTGGTCCAGGCACTGCCTGGTAGGTTCAGAGTTGCAGGGAAAAAAAACACCCCACAAAGAATAAGCATTTATTTATTTCCTTCTCCTCAGAGTGCTCTTCCGATACTGCTTCAAGCAATTTATATAGTCAGGCTTTCTAGACCCAATAAAGGTCTTTACAATGTTGTTCATTTCAGTGATTTGTTGCCCACTTTTCCATTTGCAGTAATAGTTCCAGCACCTCAGAGTAAAACCCAAAATCCTTTAAAATATTGGAAACTGTTTGATGCTTTTGCTTAGAGCACAATTCTAACCAACTTCCCAGCATGGAGCTAAGGGCAATGCAGCTCGAGGAGGCTTCCGTGACTGTCACTCATTTGCAGGATGCAATCCATGCTCAGGGTAACCATATGGAATAGAAGACAGAGTGCCTCTACCTTTAACCATTGCATAGAAGAGGGAATTGAGGCAGGTTTAGCTCATCATAGAAGGGTTTAAAAGACTTCACCTGCCTCAATTCCCTCTTCTATGCAATGGTTAAAAGTAGAGGCATTCGGTCCTCCATTC
The DNA here is from genome assembly GCA_030015325.1 of Cryptoblepharus egeriae. NCBI lineage: Eukaryota > Metazoa > Chordata > Lepidosauria > Squamata > Scincidae > Cryptoblepharus > Cryptoblepharus egeriae. The sequence goes on along the minus strand of JAREYC010000004.1, from coordinate 36,273,363 downwards.
CATATCGTCACCCTGCCTATGCCCATTGACTTAGCTATGTCAGTTTAGGAAAGTTGATTAGGATTGGTCCTTGGTCACCTCATAGGGTGCAATTCTAACCTAAGCCATAACAACTTATCCGTATTCCTGTTCCCCTGGTAATGTTGGAAAACAAGCACACTTCTGTGCACTAGCCTAACCATCCCTGTGGAGTGGTGCAGAAGTGCCTTATGGCTCTTTCGTGACACCTTTAGGTCAGCATCGGACGAATGCTGGGGATTAGGATTGCAGCCTTAACACTTGGTGACACCTGACAACAATTTTGTATGTTATAGTTGCGCCTCCAAAAAAAACAAATGATGTAAATCAATATATTTGTTTAAATATTATGCATATAATATTTGGCTCCTTCCCACATAGCTCATCCATAACCAAACATTATTCTGTATTTGTTCTTTTTCCGGTGAAGGAGCTGAGGAGACTTCTCACCTCTCGATGTCTGATTTTTTTGTTCAGTATGTTTTAGGTGCAGCTACATCCATTACCACATCAGAATATAGTAGGCTACATATGTTTTGCCTTCAGTCCTAAGTCCTTTCTGATCCCATTGCCTCAGGGGTGGGCCTGGCCCAGCCTAACAATTGGTTCGCTGGAAGTAGGTGGGCCAGGCAGGGGTCAGAGGGTGGGGGTCAGAGGGCGGGGGTAGGGTCAGGGATGGGCCGGGAGGCTGCGCTGCAGGTGGCTGGGGAGAAGGGCGGGGCGAGGGGCGGCCCCAACCCTGGCGTACTGCGTGTGCACCAAGGTTGACGCAGGTGCAGTTGCGTCCTCTTCAGGACGCGTCTTCAAGGTTGATGTCTTCAGGACGCATCTTCAAGGTGTGCCAAGGTTGATGCAGGCGCAGTTGCCTCCTCTTCAGAACGCGACTCCGCCTGCATCAAGATTGACACAAGCGCAGCGGTGGGGCCCCCGGGCGAACCGGTTCTTCCGGGTTTTGACCCGCCGCTAGCAAATGGATCGCTAGCGGTGGGCCAAAATTAACAACCGGTTCAGGCGATCCGGCCCGAACCAACCTGGGCCCACCTGTGCATTGCCTGCAAAATGATATAATTGGGGGCGCAACAAACACTGCAAACCTGTCAACTCAGAAGTAGACTACTGTATTCAATGAAGGCTTACTCCCAGGAATGTGTTTAGGATTGCAATCAAAATCTGATTTCCTCTTCCAAATCTGCTATCAGTTTGCAATGCCTGTGTCCTCACTTTTCTCATGTCTTCCCTAGTTACAGGAGGACAGTGAAGAGACATTTTCATAACCCTTTCCTTCTCAATGCTAGAATGAGGTAATTACTGAACTGAATTATCATTTACTGCATGATAGTATAATTCAGGGTTTGTTGTTGTTGTCGTTGGGTTTTTTTTACTGTTGTGTAGCAGCTGAGTGGGACTGCATATGAGTGGGACTGTGAGCACAATCCTAACCATGTCTACTCAGAAGTAAGCCCCATTGTGTTCAATTTGTCTTACTCCCAGGAAAGTGTCTTTAGGATTGCAACCTGTATAGCAGAAATTTAATGCCATGCCATTTTGCTTCCAAAAATCACCACAACGCAATAGCTTTGTGTTAATTTTCATGATGTGTTCAAACCCTGGCCCCGGTGCCAGATGTGGCCCACAGTGAGCCTCGGTGTGGCCTGAGGCAATCCCTTCCATCCGGCCCTCAAGCGAACCTTATAATCCTCTGGATCTGTCTCTAAAACCGCCTTATAAGTAGATGTTTGTAAATTTATTCAAATTAGAAATGTAAATCATTTTTCCGCCTGCCCACACAGTGTCAGAGAGATGATGGGCCCTCCTGCCAAAAAGTTTGGTCACCCCTGAGCTAAGGCATCCATGAGTGGTTCTCAAAGTGGAGGTCAGGACCCCCTTATGGGTAGGGAGGGTATCATGATTTCATTTCAGTGGGTGCTGCCATCTTGGAATGGGGTACTCTGGCTGCTTTCCTGGGACAGGGTGACCGTATAGAATGGAGGGCAGAGTGTCTCTACCTTTAACCATTGCATAGAAGAGGGAATTCAGGCAAGTGCTGTTTTTTAAACCCTTCTATGATGAGCCTCCATTCCCTCTTCTGTGCAGTGGTTAAAGGTAGAGACACTCTGTCCTCCATTCTATACGGTCACCCTCAACTGGGAGTATGTCACTGTGTGTCTACCATGTCTAGGCAGGTCTACTCAGAAGTAAGCTCATTGTGTTCAATGGAGCTTACACCCAGGAGACCCAGAGCCCAACCCTAGACCTGGCTACTCAGGCGTAAGCCTCATTACAGTAATAAGGCTTACTCCCAGGTAAGTGTACATTGCAGACCCAGTTGTTTAGGTAGTAGTGAGTGAAATGCCATTGTTTTCACACTAGCTTTGGACTACAAAGCAAAATTAGACTGCAATCCTAACCACACTTTCCTGAGAGTAAGTGCTATTGAACACAATGGGACTTGCTTCTGAGTAGACATGCTTAGGAGTACACTCTAAAAGATCTCCATTAGTTCCTTCTTCGTCAGTCTAGGTGTTGCAAGTCTATGCAACAGATGAATGCCTAGCTATCCTTTGCCTTGCTGTAATGTAAACCCGGAAGTCGACCTGCTATGTCAGTCTAGTGTTTGTAAGTTTTTGCAACAGCTGAATTTTTAGCTATCCTTTGCCTCTCAGAAGAGAAAACCCAGAATTCGACCTGCTATGTCAGTCTAGTGTTTGTAAGTCTATGCAACAGCTGACGGCCTATAAGAGAAATCTCTGTATTCTACTTGTTCTGTCACTCTAGTCTTTATAAGACTATGCAATAGATCACTGGCTAGCTATTCTTTGCCTTGTAGAAGAAAAAACTCAGAATCCGACCTGCTTTGTCAGTCTAGTTTTTACAAGTCTATGTATCGATCAACAGTTTGAGGGCGAAATGGACGGCAGCCGGAAGAAACCAAACCTCTTCAGAGCGAAGAACTGCCGTGCTGGAGCAATAGACTAAAGACGTCCCGACGAGTCCCGTACGTAGTGACGTCACCACGCTCATCCGATCAGCCAGCCAATGGGGTGTCTAGGTAGAGAATTTCGAACGCGAGGGCGGTAACGGTCTTCGAGTGACGGTTGGGGCGGTGGGTTGGTCGCGCGCTGGCACCTGTGACCGGGAGGGAAGCCGCTGAAGGGAAGCGCCCTCGCTCAGGTAGGCGGCGAAGCGGCTGGTGAGGAGTGGGGAGGGAGGCTGTCGGGGGTCTGTGTGGGCCCAGGCACTCCGCTATCTTCTTCCCAGTCTTTCTCCCTGCACTCCTTGGTCTGTAGTCCTATCTGGGAGTAAGCCCCATTGACTATAATGGGCCTTGCTTCTGAGTAGACAGGCACAGGGTTGGGCTCCCGCGACCCTCATCCTGTCCACACTTACCTGGAAGTAAGCCCCATTAACTATAATGGGCCTTGCTTCTGAGTAGACAGGCACAGGGTTGGGCTCCAGCGGCCCTCATCCTGTCCACACTTACCTGGAAGTAAGCCCCATTAACTATCATGGGCTTTGCTTCTGAGTAGATAGGCATAGGGTTGCACTTTCAAGACTCACAGAGCTTGAGGAGGGTCTCAGTCCTGAGTAGGAACATAGGTTTGCATTGAAAGGCTCTTCAGCTTGCTTCTGAGCTGACATGGCTAAGATTGGGTCCCAGTGAACTCAAGAGGACTTACTCCTGGATGGATATAGAATTGCATTGCAAGGCTGGTAACCCTGTCCACACTTACTAGACCTCCTGAGTCCCACTGAGTTTGAGGGGGCTACTCCTGAGTAGACCTATAGGATTGTGCTTTGACGCTGTGTTGCCATCTTTTCTTGAGACAAAATGTCATTGAACATAATAAAATTGGTTTCTAAATAGAAATATTTAGGATTGGACTTCTCAATCCCATTGAACTCAAGGGTACTTACTCCTGAGTAGACATATAAGATTGTGATATATGGCCGTCTGTATCTATCCATGCCAGAGAGCAGGGTCTCTGGGCAGCTATAATGATATATTGTCTTGACCTAATGTAGCAGTCGTTCACTAGAATGTTTTTATTTTACAGTTGCAATGTAGTCAATGCTTATTTAATCCATCTGTGTTGGATATTCTAAGATTTAAGTAACTTGGTAAGGTAACTGTTTATGTTTTAATGTTTATCATTTATTGATTTTAAATTATGCGTTTGGTTTTAAGGTTGTCATCTGTTTTTTGGAATTGGCTTTGTTTTCTTGCAAAAGCAATCTAAAAATTAATGGGCAGTCCAATCCTAATCAGCCCTGGAGCAGCAGGGCAGTGTGGCCAGTGCTGCATTAAGCACTGAGATAGGCCACACTGGAGGTCTCCTCTCTTGCCACCTTATCCAGATAAAGCCTTCATAATAGGGCTGATCAGACATGCATTTGTTATTTAGAAAACAGAAAAGGTCCAGAAAGGAATAGGATTTGGTGTTCAAATCATGCCTCTGCTCCTTGGCCCTACCTGCCCTCCCCATTCCCAGTTATGCCCATTCCCCTGGTCCCTCTGCTACCTGGTGCAAACTTGTTCCAGTGAACACCATGAACACCAAACGGGTGTTTCATTTGGATCCAGTGCCTGTATGATGGCACAGGTCTTACTATTGATGCTCCTTACCCACAGAGTGTTAGTCTGGCACATTAGTCACTGTACCAGTGTAAGCACCAATTTAGGTTGTGGTGTAAATAAATTTCTATAAAACAAAATGTCAAATAGCTCTAAATGTACATTTTTATGGCTCAGGTTATTTTCAGGTTTTGTATGAATCTGCATTGTGTACAAGATTTCTAGAGAGTATTTAATTGAGAAGTAGGATCTTTTCATTAGCCTTCAGTTTTTCAATGATAGTTTATTAAATATTTCTGAATTAATAATTTGTTTTTTTATCCTTTAAAAGTGGAGCATGGCTAAAGAAAGGTGCTTGCAAAAGTCTTTTAAAGACAGCCTGGAAGATATAAAAGAACGAATGAAAGAGAAGAGAAATCAGAAATGGGCAAAGTTGGGCAAAACAAGTCAGGCCATATCTGCCAAATGTAAAATTGCAGGTACTGTAATTTAAAAAAAAAATCCTACTCAAAATATTCCTAGAAATAATAGGTCTTAAAAATAAGCGCTTCCAATTTCTTTCAGACAACTCTTCTATGCGTTTGAAAAGCTTGCAATCAAACAATCAAGGATTAGCTCTGGCTTTAGAAGAGGAGAAGAGAAAAGTGAGAGAAGCACAAGATATTATCCTGCACATGAAGGAAGAATATCAGCATCTAAAGTTTCAGATGTTTGTCATACAAAGAAAACTTGAGTCGCAACAAGAAAAGGAATGTGCTGAGGTATTTCTTTACCATGTTGTTTGTATGTATGCATATTCTATTAAAATTTAGCAGTTACACTTTATAGCAGAAAACACATATATAATATGCAATGGCTTCATATAGTTCTAAAAGAAGTAAGCTTCTTTTAGAAGAAAGTGTACCCTTTAGCATATTTCCTAGGACATAATCATCTAAACTAATTTAGAATATTTTTAAAAGATGGTAATTTGTTAATGACCAACATCTTTAAACTGCTAAAGGCTTAGATTGGTTATTGATAGTCCTCTTTCTGGTTGACTTTCAATCCCAATTAAATTTTGCAACCTACTTTTTCAGAAGACGCTTCCGCAATAGAGGTAAAAATAAGGAGAACTGGGGTATGCAAAATATACTGTTCTTTCTTCAGGCTACTGAGGGCAGAGCCATTTAAAATAAGAATATATAGTGACTACAGTTGCTTTATACATTGCAACAGTTGAACTATTTGTCTCTTGTTTTTCAACTAGACCAAATTCGTAGCTTTGAAAAAGATTATTCTGAAAGCTGTTCAACACTTACTTGAAGCAACAAATCTTCTGAATACAGAACATAATGTATGTATCTCAGATCCTGTAAGTTTTTTTCATTCTTGTATGTTGGAATACCCCAGAAAATACTTGTGTATGGAGACAATTAAACTTTGTGCCTAAGACTTAAAATGTTATTAACTTACATGTCAGAATATGCTGGGAAAGTGAAAAATGTAGGAGCTATAAGCGGTAGCTTATGCGGTGGTTGCAGAAGGATAGTAGGTTTCTGTTACTGAATGGTAGTTAAGAGAATGGAAATATTATTGCAAAGTGATGATGGAGACTGATGAAAAATAACTTCTATAAAAATCCTGTATTGGTTGCTATCTATTTGGTATCTATGCATTTATACTGTGCTGAATTGAGCATGCTCTCTGCTGAAAAATAGATTTTAAAACCCATTTCCAGATTTCTTGCACCGCCGTTGCTCCTAATGGAATAAGATCATGCCTCAATATCTGCAGGAGTTTAATTCTAATGCTCCCTGCTGATACCAACAATGTGTTAAATAAAAGTGGTTAAAAATAAAAAAGTGTTCCTTTACAATGGTTTAAAAATAGCTTTTTTCCTGTTGTAGAAATGAAAAGTGGGAAATTGAAAAGAAAACCTCTGCTTTTGCCTGGCTTAGCTGAAAAATGGACTGATTGCTTGCATGACTGCCTCAAGGTCGAAAAAGCAGTTTTTAAAACTAATTTGCAGGGGCCATTTGTATGGAGTCAAATCCATGTATTAAAAATCCTTGTATAACAATGTTAAATAACTAGCACCTATTTAAAGGGTGCCCCATATTTCCAGTTTCTCTTAACTGTGATGGGCTCTGTGGCCCCTCATACACATATTTTCAGGAAGGTGGGGTCTTCTGACACCTTCAGATACCATGTGCAACCTCTGGTGGCTGCTGTGATCCTCAAAATGACTGCAAAAAGCAAAAGGCCTGTGAGTTCTGGTTTTATGAAGTAATGTTTTTAATGCCTTTTAAAGCTTTAGAAGGCCCATGAAAGCATGGAGCACACAATATGCATTGTTACTTCAAAACGGAATACAATATTTTTAATTTTCACAGGACCAGAATCAGTGTGATTCAGTGCATGAGGAATGTGATGCTGGCTACTTAAGAACCCAATATTCTCTGTAAGTGAATTCTTATGTTTATCATTCTTAGATCTTGTTTCATTAGTGGTTCTAAAGTGGGGGTTCAGACTCCTTTGGCGGATCATGACTTCATTTCAAAGGGGGGGAGGTCATGAAAAGCTGAGCACCACCTTCTTGACAGAAAATTGATAATCCCCAGTACTAGTTCAAAATTCTGATGAACCACAAAACTGGAGGAAGCTGGGAGAAGAGAGACTGGCTTAAAGATATTCCGTGCTTTATTTAAACAACTCAACCTAACATGATCTAAGTCAAGAAGACTGACTTAATAACTTCAACACCAAATTTGAATATGCTGCCTTAATCTTGAAAATATTACTTTGTAACGTAACTATGAATCCAGGAATACCCTAAGATATCCTTTAAAGTCAGAAAAAGTATCAACCAACCAAAATTTTGCCTTATTTGTGGCAGTGCTTTCAGCTGTGCCACAAAGGGCAGTGTCTTCAGTGTCTCCATCAAATAGCTACCTTGGCAACCAACTGCTGTAAATTGTTTTCTGTTCTAGAAAGAAGTGGTTCCATGTTATGACACAGGATATTTCCTGGCTTGTTCGACTGTAAAAATCAATGAGAAGCGTCAGGAACTGGCTGCAGAAAATACAATTGGCACTTGCAATGCTACTGCCACTGCCAATGAAGGGAACAGCAAAGAAGTTCTTAAGAAAAAATTTTACCCCATTACCACCACTCTTCAGAATGCCTAGTTACCTGTTGTTACTGGGTGACTGGTTAAACCCTCCAAGAACTATTTTTTTTCTCTTAGCAAAAGCATAAATCTCACCACTGGTTCATCAGAACTGAATGTTTTACTTGAATTCAGGTATAGTGTTACACTCTGATGGTGGAATGGGGCCTACCAGTGCAAACAGCACTCAGGAAATAGGGATCAGCTTGACCAGGTGATCCCTTTCTCTGGGGCAGGATGAAAAAACTAACAAAAACTTGTTAAAGAATTATATTCCAACTATTCGTCATAGGATAGTTGTATTCCTTCTAGGTCATGTCATTGCTGGGGTGCAAGTAAACAATATACTTAGATTTGAAATGGAGAACACTTATTCAGTTTTTGTTTCTTGTTCCTGTCACAGGGTTGAAAATACTTCAGCCAGTATACCACAAACAAATATAGGTAAGTACTGCTACATTTAAGCTTCAAAAACATAGGTTAAAGTTAAGTGTTGATGATGATTGGCTGGAAGAGCTGCTCTGCTGGTTTTGTGCAACTTATAGTGCAATCCTATGTATGTTTATTCCACAGTAAGTCCCATTCATTCTGTTTAACGACATTTCCTCCCAGAAAAATGTGGATAGGATTGCAGGCTGAGAGAACAGTCCTATAAACATTTGGAAGAAGTTCTGATTAACCATAATGGAAATTCTGAGTAGTTATACATTGGATTGCACTGTTGGAGCAATCCTGACTGAATCCAATGCACACAGGTATGAGTACCACCGGTGGTACTTGAGGTGGTGTCTGGTTATACTTGCAGGGACCCCGGGGCTCCTGCTGTCCAGCAATGAAACCAAGAACATGATACAGCAAACAGTTGTATGAAGCTCCAAAATATGCCTTTCCATGTTTGAAAAAGCCCTCCCATCCACCACCCTCAGTCCTTTACTGCTGTTTGTTGCATTTCATCTGCACATTTGCAAAACTCTTGGCTGGCATAAGTGACTGGCCCAAGTAGGCAGTTTCAATTTCACCAAGAGTGTATTAAAAGTATTTCTTAGAGACAAGTCAAAGCACAAATAACTTGTACTGAGGTAAAAGAAAGAACTGGAGAAGGAGATATAGGAGGACAAAACAGACCCTCTATTACTCATAACTGATGTGTAAATATTTGCAGTTTGAGAGAGAAAAGAATCTTTTCTAAACCATGTAAGAATCTTCTATATGAAAGCCAGCTGTTATCTTTTAATAACTTTTCTATTTAATGTAGTTTTATGTCAAGTTTATTAAACATGTTTGTATTTCTGTGATGGTATTGTAATTGTTTTTACTACTTATTGTAAAGTTTGCTTTCTTAGACAGTCTTGCTTTATTTCTCTAGCTTGCTGTTAGAAAGGTCTGGTAAATTAGGCATCTTTATAACTCCAATACCAGTAGGAATTGACACATCTTATTTTAAATTATCAGGTTGGGAAAATAATTCCCATGAGAAGAAAAACATTTCTTCAGATGGAGAAGACAGACAAGCTGATAGTTCCTTGCCCAAAAATGTATCTACCCGACGTCGCTGTTTCAAAACCCCAAACAAACTGAATGTATCTGACAGCAACCATTCTGAAATACCTGAGCAGATAAATGAATGTTTTCAGCATGATCGATTCAGTCCTGAACCAAGCTTAGAAAATGAAGAATTATGTATTGACCAGGATATGTCTCTTCATATTGTTGAAGAGAATAAATGCAACGTAAATAGGAATCATTCTTTGGAACAGTCTGATATGCAAACTGAATCGCTTGCCACAGCGGTAGACTCCAAACAAATGGATTTTAATAGTGCTGAAGACTCTCAAACACAGAATAAGAAACACTTAAAGAGAAAATTGGAAACACAAAAAAGTTCCTCTAGGATACCATCAAAAAAACAGAGAAGCCGGAGCAAACAATCTTGTTCAAAAGAAATAGCAGATAAACCAACTGGTTCCCATGATGCTTATAATTTTATTTTTGAGGAGAGTGTCCATATTACACCTTTCCGACAAAACAAAGAAAATGACAATAGCACAAATGACAAAGAACATGAAGAAACTATAGGAACCCCTTGCCGTGACTCATTCACTTCCCAAGAGGATTCTGATGATAGTCTCTATGTGCCTTACAATGAAAAATCAAAATGTCGGAAGAGTTCAAACAGAAATGATGTAAGACCAATACATACAAGACCAAAACTGAAAAAGAGCCCAGAAATCCGTAGTAGTGGCTCGTTCACCTCCAGCGAGAATTCTGATGATAGTCTCTATGTGCCTTACACTGGAAAATCAAAACATCAGAAGAGCTCAAACAGAAATGTAAGCCCAGTACATACAAGACTACGACTGAAAAAGAGCAATGTGATGTTAGAACAATGTATCAGAAATGCTGAAGAGGAAAACGAGAATGCTAAGAAATCTGAAATACTTATGGGTAAGTGAAGTATGGAAAGTTGGTTCCGTTTTTATTATTTTTAAACTTATGTATGCAAATCTGTAGTGACTCAGTAGTTAGAATGATGGTTAGAATACTGCTTGACCAGCAGGTCAGGTTCAAGACCCGAGTCCTGCAAGACAAGGTCACATCTCTGTTTGCATTTGTTCATTTGAATGTGAAGACATCTTCACTGTCAGGGATGTTGCCTTGGCTGGATCACCATGCTGCTGCTCCCATCCCAGAATATCCCTCTTTCACCATTCATACCCTTGTATGATATTTGTTCACAGTGGGTTGGAATTTCCTGTTTACTGTTCTGCAGCCTTTTGCATCTCAGCCAGCATCACACTAGCTCATGTACAGAAATATTTCCTTCTCTATTTTCTGCTACTACCGTTTTGGCTTAGAAGCACTGTGAACTTTTAATCCTTTCTACAATGTAATCTGTTAAAGATGGTAATTCATTCAGCTACATAAACCACTATGAAGTGCTTTGTTGAAATGGTGGTATAGAAAAGTGTTAATATTACTAGTAACAAGTACTATTAAGATGGTGTAGTGATTTTGGGGTTGGACTTCCAAGATGTAGGTTCAATTTCTCTTTGGCCATGTAGCTTCCTAGGTGATCTTTCAGCAGTCACTATCTCTCAGTCTGTGACTGCAATCCTAAAGACACGTTCCTGGGAGTAGGACCCATTGAACATAATGGGGCTTACTTTTGAGGAGACATGGTTAGGATTGTGCTCTAACCTACTTCAGTGTAATCATGAAGACAGAAGGATAGTAAGAACCATGTACCTTAACTCTGTGCTGAGTAATAGCGGTATAAAAATGTTAAATATATATACTTACCCTACAATCCAGAGTAACTACGGGAGCACGTAAGAGACTTTACGTGCACCCATAGTTACTGCACCACCTAGTAAAAACCTATGGGAAATTCATATTGCAATCCAGAGCAAATTGTTCTTACACTGGAGCAAGGACTCCCCGTAGTTACTCAGGACTGCGCCCTTAATCTGCTTCCAGCCCTCTGAGACTAACTGGATATGTGTGATAGAACAGCATTTTGGACAGATTCACAAGCCACAATATTGTGATCTACTAACTGCTTTGTCCAACACATACATGTAGCTCTGAATAACCTGACAGCTTTCATTATGCATTAATTCCCCATCTATATGTATGTTATAAGAATGTTCACATACATATACTGTATACATCAAGGTGGTGCATTGTTGTACATTTTGCTCCTTGCTATACTTGTTGACACAAAAAATTATGTGAAACAATATCTCCACCTGCTGGTAAATAAGAGAAATAACAGCATACGGCATCTGAAAGAAGCTGCTTGAGCTGCTGAATATGGATTTGTGTTGCAGAATTCCCTCTAAATCTTTCCCAGGTGGGTGGAGCACAACTGTGGCTATAAGGTGAGGCCTCAGTATACATAAGAGATCTGTTTGCAGACCCCCTGCGGACTCCCTGCAGACTAATTTCTTTTAATGAAGTCTGTTTCATGTTGAGGGCATGTTGAGCATGGCCTGAAACAGTGCAGTTAGGCTGTATCCAGAGCCTTTTTCCAGGGCAGACATGCCCCCTCACAGCTCTTCTGACTTAGGCCACCTCAGGAGCAGGAATAAATCTGAGTACCCATAAGGGTCCATGATAAGCCCAAGTAAAAAAAGAAGCAAAATTAAAATTTCTTAGGCCAACCTATGCACAACTCCTGCCTCTCAACCTCAGGTTATGGCACAAATCCCACAACTCAGTGAGCATGCTGCCCTTGTGCTGCTGCCTCTTCAACAGCACTTAGGCCAGGCTAGACTCCTAGCTTTGTGGATTTGACTTGTCACCTCAGGATATGGCCTGCCTTAGGCCAGTTAGCTGGAGTACTCTCTCTGGCCTAAGTCAGAATTGCACCCTAAATTATTTTTTCACTTAACAGATGCGATGCAATAAGCTTAAGCAATATGCCTTCTTGCAGTTTGGATTTAACTAGTTATTGCTTGAGGCACTAGCTTGCGTTGCACTTTCATCATCATGAAATTGACTTCATGAAAATTGTACATAGCTGAAAAAATCATTAGATTGTATTACAAGAAGCCTAGACCAGCAAATATTTGTTTGTAGAAGGAAAAGAAGGTATTGGAGTTGTCTCTGAAATAATTTGCCCTCTTAAGAGAAATTGATTACTGTATTTCCCGGACCATGAGACGCACCAAAATGTAGAGGAGAAAAACAAAAAATTCTGAACCAAATGTGGCCACTTTGCACCAAACCTACACAAACTGTGCTTATTTTTATCTGCTTTTTCCAACTGATCCTCCTGCTTTCTCCAGCCTCGTATCATTTTTTTTAGTTGGAGGAGGCCCAAAATGTCTCTCTGCTGCTCTGTTTCCATGTTCCTTAGCATATTTTACTACTTCCAGTTTAAAAGAAATTTTAAAGCCAGTTTTCTCAAAGCTAGTTTTCTCTGCTTTGACATCCTTGTATGTAGCACGAGGCGGTACCAGTAGTATTTTTCTGAAGAAAATACAGTAATGAAAGAACTGTCAGTAACTATCGTAATGTGTCCCCCCTCAGACACACACCTCATTCCACACATGTGTTCTCAATACACATACACAACACACACCTTCACACACATGGACTCAAATCATAGAATTGGAAGGGACCTAGTAGGTCATCTAGTCCAACCCCCTGCCTGCACACACATACATGCTCATATTCACACATGCACTCATACACAAACCCTCTTACACACACACACACACACACTCAGGTACACTTACCCATGTGGTACATTTACACACATACACAAGTGCACTCACACACTTTTGATGATCCAGGGTGAGGTGGGGTGCAGATGAGTGAGTGGGGAGGGACTCCAGGGTGAAAGAGCATAGGGATTGAGAAAAGAATAGAACTCCTGGTGGCTTCTCTGAATCAAACACCACTTATGGTACTTCTGAGTAGACTGGAAAGGATTGTGCCCAAAGGCTGAAAAAGAGGACATATCCTGGAAAAGGGGGACAGATGGACAACCTGTGCAGGGCAAGCCACTGTCTCTTGTCCTTCAGTCCCCTTGATCTCTGGGGCTTGCCAGTCTCTACCCTCTTTGTGTTACTCCAAGGGTGCTGGGAAGACCTGGGCAAGGGATGTGCCACCAGCAAGGGATGTACCACCAGTTCAGGCTCCATTCTTCCAGCTCAGTAATGTGTCTCCTAAGACACACACACACCCAGACACACCTGTGGAGGCTCTTTCCTCCTCCTTTCTGGGGGTCCAGGCTGGTCCACCATCCCACCCCAGGGGAGATGCTTCCTCCAGGCTCTCTTAGGCACCTCTCTTACGGAGGGAGTCTGCCTACTCAGAAGTAAATGCCATTGTCTTCCATGAGATTTACTCTCACAAAAGTGTGCCTAGGACGTGTCCACTGATCCACACTCCCATGCTGCTGCTGGGAAGAGCTGGGCAAGGGATATGTGCCACCTGAGCCAGTACAGGCTCCATCCTTCCAGTTCAGTAATGTGTCCCCCAAGGCCCCCCCACACACACAAACCCACACTCACCTGTGGAGGCTCTTTCCCGCTCCTTTCTGGGGGTCCAGACTGGTCCCCCATCCCAGCCCAGGGGAGATGCTACCTCCAGGCTCTTAAGCACCTCTCTTTAGGAAGGGAGGGAGGGAATTTGCCTACTCAGAAGTAAGTGCCATTGTCTTCCATGGAATTTACTGTCAGGAAAGTGTGCTTTGGAGACTTGCAGCCTTAAGATCACCAGGCTGTTTCTTAAAACTTTTATGACACGATCCTGAAGAGTTGATTAAAGGAGGGAAGTCCAAGATCAGGCAGTTTTAACTTTTAAAAGTTACCTGCCGCTTGGCTGCTGGAGGAGGGAGGATTGTGCTGGGCTCTGCAGCAGCTGGTCTTGGCAAGGTGGTAGGCTTGGCACGGAGGAAGCAGGATTGGGACCAGTGATGCTCCCAATCACTTGGAAGGGAGAAGCAGCACACCAGGCAGGATTCCTTCGCCTGCTGGTGCAAGGATGCTGAAGTCAGGAGGAGAAAGGAGGAGGGGAAGGACGCTTTCCCGGCTCTAAGCAGCCCAGAAGTTCCTGCGGAAACTGCTTCTCCTTCCAGAGCGCAACAATCCTGGGGATGGAATTGGGGACCCCCAAGAGGTGAGGATCACTTTAAGAGACGTTTCTCCCCACTTTGGGAGGGGGGAAAGTGCGTCTTTCCAAGCAGGAATTACTGGTAAATGTGAACTACGCTACTTCATTAAGTGCCAAATTCTATTCAGATTTCCAAACACCAATATAGATATGCCAGTGGGGAATATGCTGCATCCTGCTGTGGCTGAGGGCAGTCACTGAGGCCTTGTCAAGGTATAGCAGCATTCCCTTAGCACAGTGCTACATTGTGATTGCATTTGTGCTGAAAAACTGGTTAGGATTAGGTTGTAAGTTAGTCTATGTGCTGACTTCTGATCCAATTCTAAGAAGTATTAAAAGCATTTTGACAGCACACCTTTTTGCAGCACTGACAGCAAAGCTAATCTTGGAACAGAAAAGTCCAGCACTTCTGTCTGTGTAGGGTAGGAGAAGGGAGTGGGTGGAGTGAGCATTTTAAAGCTAAATTCTGTATGTTGGATTAATAGAGCAGAATTTTGAACACGAATATACAGAAGTCCCTGTAACTGCATGGAATCAATTTCATGTCCCTCCATGCATTTCAAGGAATCTTATCTCCATGGTCCTTTTAATGTAGTTTAGAGCAGTGGTTCCAAAACTGAGGATTGGGACCCACCAGTAATGACCCAATTTTTGGTGGGTCAAAAAACTATCAAGCTGATAGCTGACAAGGAAAATGGACAGATTCCTTTGGAAAACAATACTGAGCCAATGTGCATGTTTACCTGTGAGTAGACAACTGTTCTCAGCTCTTATTGAAGGCCAGTTTGAGTTCAACAAATGTTCCAGAAGGTTATCCCCAATAGAAGCTTACATTTCAAGCCATGCTTTCTTCTTTTTATTCCTTACTATAAGTCTTCGCAGGCTGTGGTGGCTCAATGGTTAAAGACACTATGCTTGTCAACCTGAAGGTCGGCAGTTTGTGACACGAGTACCTTGCAATGGAGTGAGCGCCTGTTACTTGCCCAGATTGTGCCAACCTAGCATGCGAAACCTAGAATGCGAATTCAAAAGCATGCAAATGCAATGGGTAAATAGGTTCTGCTTCCTGTGCACCTTTTGGTCATCCCACATGACCACTGAGATGTCTTCAGGCAAGCCTGGCTCTTTGGCCTTGTAACAGTGATGAGCACTGCATCCTAGAATTGGTCATGGGCAACCATCAGGGGACAACTTTACCTTTTTAGAAACCTCTTCGTTTAAGGCATAATGGGCAGCCTGCATACCCATTGTGCTATAAGCTTCAAAGCTTATAGTGACCTGTGAAAGAAAGTAAGCTTTGCACTAGCAGTAAGGGTGAAATCCAGAGTAACTATGGGAAGTCCTTGCTCTGACATAAGAACAATTTACTCTGGATTGCAATATGAATTTCCCATAGGTTTTCACTAGGTGGTGCTGTAACTGTTGACGTAAATGTCTCTTACGTGCTCCCGTAGTTACTCTGGATTATAGGGATATATGTCTCTAACACTCAGGGGTAGAGGTGCAGATACTGTATTTGTAGATACAGGGGGTTTCCTATACTCTGAAGCCATACCCAAATCTTGGGGGAAAGTTGACATGGAAGGTGTAATCTTGGTTAAATAGTGATTAGTGATGACAACAAAATCTAATTTTGTTCAAAATTTTTCAACAGATGAAGCTTCTGAGACTCTTCAAACACCACGACTTCATCTTGGAGATATTACCAACCATTCATTGCCATCTTCTACAGGAACAATTTCTCTTCCTCCCGTCAGTACAGATGCAAAATCTCACCGCAGCCGCAGATGTACTGTTAGTGTAAGCTATAAGGAACCAAGCCTTAGTGGGTTTGTATCTTTTTTCAGTTTGTGTTCTAATTTTATTTTCAATATGAAGTTGCATACCCAGTTTAGAAACTTTTAATTTCTGAATTTATTTATTTACCGAGTCCAGAACATCTTGTGTTAAAAATTTTTTAAAGATTAATTAAAAATTGAAAATTAAAAATTGAGGTGAAATCTAAACAGTGCATTTCAAGATTATAACAAGTTTGAATTTCACACAGAAACACTTATATTCCCTTTGAGGTCCAGAAAATAGCTGAATGGCTTTTTAATTGGCCTGGAAAAAATCCCCCATTGCATGGACCATTAAGATAACAGCATGTCAATAAATATTCAGGGCTCTGCAGTTCCCCACATTTGCGTTTTCCATCTCCTGTAACATAGTCCCAAGTCTTAAGTTTTTCTTACAGAAAATTATGAAGAGGATTAGTTTTTGTCTGAGACTCTAATTCTGTGCACACTTTTCTATAAGCACATTGAATGCAGTATAATATGTATACAGGGCAACATATACAGATGGATGTGGACTAAGGATTTGGACTCTGAAGATATCTGAGGATTTGGACTCATGAATTTTATTTACCCTTCCTATTTGGAGGACCTCACTACTTCACCAAACCTCCCAGGTGTGACTGGAAGAGCCTTCTGGTTGAGCCTGAGAGATGTTCTGAGACATCAGGAGTTTAATGTGACCCCTATGAGAAATGTTCATCAAACTGGACGTGCCTCTCAGAAGCCTCTAAGAGGACTTCTGAGGCGCAGAGAGGTCACACATGACCTCTGCACACCTCAGAACTAGAAGGTTCTTCTACCAATGCCTGGATGCCAATGGCCCCCACCCACACATTAGTTTATCTGCATATTTTGCAGTTCTCAAGGATTCCAGAAACTGATCTCATATGGATGCCATGGGCCAACCAACTAATAAATGTAGTAATCTTAAGAAAAGCAAGAACTAAAAGCAGTGTTTAAAACTAAGCATGTAATATTTTGTTAATTTGTTTTCATAGGAAGCTAAGAAGAGGAGATCCTTTTACAGATACCGGATTTCTCCATTCCCCTATTTTTAAAGACAAAAAGAGCAAGAAGCCCAAATCTGTTAAAAAGAAGTTGCTGTCCAGATACAATGAGGCATTCATTGGTTGTTCTGAGAGCCTCTAATGGAATAGAATATGTAATTCACTGTATCAGTTTTTGATGTTAAAGGAAAAATCTTAGCTATATTTTTGTTACGGGAAATTTTTTACTGTATTTTTACAGGAAATTACAGGAAAATGTGCATCTGTTTTACAGGAAATTAACTGTACAGTATATGTGTACGTATCATTATTTTACTTATGGTTTAGATTTCATAAACCAAACAGTCCAGAGATGTCTTGCTCAAGAATAAGGCTAGAATCCAGCACTTTTCCTGGTCCCAATTCCCCCATAGGTCTGCCCACGACCCTCCTTCCCCATATCCTCAGGCCACTGGATGTGGTGTCTGAACGGACACATATCCTCCCGCCAGCTCAGAAGGGTAGCAAATGTGCATTACATTTCAAACCACCCCCCCCCCCCGGCTTACACAGGTCTGTTCCAGCTCAAGTGGGCAGTTCGAACTGAACTTTTAATTGAACTTATTAATTTAACATCTCTTTTCTTGTATCACTAGTTACTTTGACTTCCTGAAGATGTAGGTTTTATAGATCCTTGGTTACCATGAGGTCATTGTAGTTTTTAAATCTCAGATTTCCCAATGTAATTGTCAATCTTGTTTCTAAACTTTTTACTGAAACTAAAATGTATAATAATTTTAATAAAGCTTAAGACATGTAGTTTATATGTTATGCTGAATGGGGTCAGTATTTAAGAGATTTTAATATCAGCTTCCTATTTCCATAAAAACCAGCAGGGCAGCTCACAGTAATGGGGTTCCACAATCCAGGATCCACTTTCAAGATGATCAGGAACTAGCTAGCTTTATGGGCTTAAAGAACCTATTTCATTTTAATTGGCTGCAATCCTAAAGACACTTTCCTGGGAGTAAGAACCATTGAACACAATGGGGCTTACTTTTGAGTAGACATGGTTAGGATTGTTCTTAGTGACTCCAGCCTCTGGTTTTATCCTTTTTACTAGAGTGAGGAAGGTTCTAGAGTGTTGTTTGAGCCCTACCGTCACTTCATCAGAACCATTTGGATTGCAGTGGGATGTGGATCCATTGGAACTATTTGGGATGTGGACAACCTCAAAATGCCAGATGCAAGGGGGCACCTGAGTGCAGGTGATGTGTACTCAGACATTTGGTGGGCCGCTGTATAATACAGGAAGCTGGAGTAGATGGGTTTTTGGCCTGATCCAGTGGAGAGTCATATGTTTGTGTGTTCCCCTTGCCTGGCCTTTGATTACTGCTGAGTAGCTACTCATGAATAAAGGTGCACATGTGGCTCGGTTTTCCTTTCCATAGAGTTCATTTTCCTTGGCAGTTGGGAGGGAAGTGGGACTTCCTTGATTAAAGGCTGCTGTTTTTATTTGTAAATGCCAAAGGTTGTAGCTATAATGGTAATTTACCAATAGTGCTATTTAACCCTTGATGTACAGTCACTTTTGCAACCCACTTGTGTGTCTTGACTTGCACTTCAGAAACCATTCACTTATGGAATTTTTCTGCATGTTATAAAAATATTTGCTGTAGAGCAGTGGTTTCCAAAGCGCAGCCTGGGGGCCAAATGCAGCCCACAGTGAGAGACTATCCAGCCTGCGACAAGCCTCTGGTGCACCTGAAGTCCTTTCTGAGGAATAGGGAGGCCTCCAAAACCATCAGAATAGGCTCTGGGTGTTCCCTGTGATGTTCTGATTCTGTGTTTTTTACTCCGGTACATGTAAGTTAGTGAATGGAATGGAAGGTAGGGGAATGGAAGTCTATTTGAATGTGCTTTATTTCTGTGGTATGTGTTGGTGCTTGGAGAAATCCTGGAGCAGATTCATTTATCTAAGTTTGGTCACTAATGTATTTAAAATGTATTGTTACAGCTCTCAACATCATGCCACAGGGCCCTCTGGCTAGAAGGTTTGGAGGCTCACCTGCCCTAATGCATAAGAAGGGGCACAAGCCAAGCCTAAACAGCCACTAGAATGTGAAACTGGTGATGATGGTTTGTTCTTATTGGTTTTTCTTTTCAATATGATAAGTTAGCCTAGAACATTTCCATTTTACTCACCCTTTGGCAGATCATCACATTAGGTCTTACCAGGTGAAAATAAAGTGATGCAGTCCCCACATGATCTAATGTTATAGCACCATGAGAAGCAGCCCACAAGTGAGAAAAGAGAATGGGAAGTACAAAATATCACACAAGACAAATTTTTGTACATATAATTTAAAACCATTTTATACCAATACAATAAATAAATTTACAAATGTAAGTTTCAGTTAAAGCATTTTAAAAACACATCGTACTATATAGCTTTATTGCACAATATCTATGAAAATAATCTTTAAATTAGAAACCAAATGTTCTCAATATAGAAGAGACTCTAATTTCAAGACAATAAGAATCTTTGAAAATAACACTTTCACAGGTTATCAAGCTTAAGAGGTGATTCTGTTGGCCCAGTTTACAAAATACTTGAAAATTACTACTTAAATACTCTAATACACAGTTGCATCATTGTACCTTAAATACAAAGCCAAATAAATGACTGGTTTTATATAAAGCACTAAGGCATTTCTATGTTACCATTCTGACTATCTTTTGTACCATTTCATTCTAGCGAGATTTATCTAGTCTTAAAATTAACACTACTACAGGCATTTTGCAAAAACTGGTATTTCTATTGCAAAGTAGTTTGCCACTTTTTCTACATCATTTTATTAGTGAAACATCTCAGCACAAAAAAACAGCAGGAAACTGGCCTTCCAGTGCCATTTTAAAAATATTAGGAAAAAAAATCAATGTTATGTGACATTTCCTTGTTCTCCACCCAGAGTGTGTCAACTCATATTAAAATACAACTGAATGGTTAATTAAATGTTTTTTCTTCCACTGCTACTTGCATAAAAGGAAGTTACTGTATGTTAGGATTTAATTTAAATATCACTGTTATTAGTCATGTGATAATGTATAATTTTGCATAAACCATTAAATTCAATTTTATTTAATCTTTAAGACAAAAGTGAACAGAATAACATGGTAAGAAAGAACATGAAGGGGGCATAGGCTCAAATTATTTTTTTATTTTATTTTAGTTTTGAAATATTTGGCTAGGACCTGGATTCAGAGATAAGTATACACAAACAAGTGGGTTGGATCCCAGCTCCTCCCACTGGCAGCCCCTCTACCATAAATTATACTATGGTATCCTGATCATCCTCTAACCCTTAGGATTCATTTTTTTGAAGATAGGCAGATGGGAAAGTCCCACTCTGTCAGTAGCATGCTTGCTTGTGGTTCTGGATCTAACCCATAGTGTGCAACACTGAAAATTACTATCAATAGCACCTGCCATACTAAGAGAAACAACCCCATCAGTTTTATGATGGGAATGAATATCCACTCTGTTTAGGAATGCTTGAATCATATTGCACTGATCAAATGCACATGAACATTTGCATGTACTATAAAATGTAAATTTGTATGTACATGTTTCAATATTTTTCCTTGATGCATCCATTGCTGGCCTATGTGTGAAATTGTTTTTGTATCCTTTTTCACCCATGCATTGCTTCGTCTGATGGGGCCAGTCTGGCTTTATATGGTCATAAATGCCCTGTGTAGGCAAATCAGTAGAAAAGCTGATTTGTTTGAAATGATTAAAGCATAATAATTTATGGCTACAGATTTTCAACCTGTGACCAATGTAACCAAGTGTCATGATATCTAGTCAAATTTTCTTGTATCCAGTGGTTGCAAATGCAGATAGAACCAAATTCAGAAAGTTTGCACTTATTAGGATTTCCATCCTTGTAGCAGTTTTCTCACCCTTTTCATAGCACCTTCTTTTAGTTGAGTATTTCATTTATAATATATATAAAAATCCCCCTTCATTAGCATTTTTGCTGTAAAAAATAAAAAAGCTTTTTTTACACTCTGATACTGCATCACATTGAGCTTCAACATTCACTGTTTGGAAATTTCCCTTTTCAAATCTCCAAACAGTCTTTGTGCAATGCATCTAATAAAAATGTACTATTGAATACACTGCAAAAGGGCATGCAAGTGTACATTAAAAAGTATTTTAACAAAATAAACTCTTCTATATTACATGTTTAAAAGTGCTGGTTAATAAATTTCTTTAAAATTCTGTAAAGTTTTCTTTAAAACACAAGTTCCAATTCTAGGGAAAGCAACTGCATATTTTGCTCTCATATTGGATGTCTTGATGGCACGAAAGGAAACCAATGATCACTTATCAATTAACCCAGCTTCTTTAATTTTCGTGTAGAAGAATTTTTCCAGTATATTGGCACACTTGTAGTATTCGCTCTCAGGAGGGTTGTATTCTCTGCAGTTTGTAAATACTCGTTGCAGATCTGCCATGAATAATTTCTTAGACACATAGTATCTATTTTTCAGTCGTTCACTCATCGTTTTCAGATCTGTATGGAGACACAGATATCAGTCTTATTCCTAAAATATTAAAATGGCTTTTAAATATTTTAAATGCTTGCAAATACCTTTTTCATACTGGCTTCCTTAATGGAAAAAATCCTGATTCCCAGTACAGTATTTTTCAAGGCTGTGGCAAACTGTATTTCAGTGGTAACAACTGTACAGGTCCATGTAAAGCAAAGCCACATTTTCCCTATTATCCCATGTTCTTTATGCAACCAATAATTGAACTAAAGATTATTTTTCCACTGTTTTGAGATGCCTTTTAAATAATAAAGATTTGAAGATTAAAGGGATTACCCATGGGGAACCGTATAACTTCATAATATCCGGGAGCTTCTGTTCTCTTCACAGGTTCCATGAAAGGCCATGCGCTTTGATGACTCTGGAAAAGAAGGGGGGAAGCTTACACTGTGTTTATAGATGATATAGAGAAGAGAAATTCAAAATTCAGAAAGAGATACAAATACCCACCTTCACCTGTTGTAGAATGTTTTTTAGTGTGCTGTAAAGCTGATCGGGATCTTTGGGTTCTTTACTTAAAACAAAAGTTAGACATGATTAACACGTATACTTTGTTCATACTTGTAATGCTAAAAAATACTCAGAAACCTAAAAAGTTAATTACTAAAAATGTACTGCTTCAGTTATGTTGTGCAACAGATGCTGCAGGTTAAAATATTTCAAAGTTACAGGTGATTTCTGAAGGCTATAATAACATCTCATGTCCAAACAAGGCTTACCCTTTCTCTTTACCGCTTGGTTTCCAGCCAGTCTCTCCTGGACAGTAAACAAAATAAAGGCAAAGAAATTATTTTTAGTTTTAAAATGTGAATAGAGTAAATATGAACATACTATAAAAATGCTATCTATCTCACCTAATTTGCTTTGTAAGATACTGCAGTGCTCAATAGTATGTCCCTGGGCTTCTAAGTAATACCCACTGCAATTTTAAATGTTCTTGGAAGTCATTTACAGGTTGCGTCCTAAGAAAGCCCAATGAGCTGCCTTTTCAGGAATGTCTCCTCAGAATAAGTGCTGCTAAGGCAGCCTGCATGATAATTGACTTCTCCCAGTACCACCATTTCAGCAGTGCAGCAGCTGATGGTGTCACTGGGAGACCCCAATTATCCAGCCTGGATGCATTATGTTTGTCTCCTAGAAAGACAAATACTGTCTAGTTAGACAACTACTGTCTACTTAGACCAGTGTTATTTTCTACCCCCCCATCCCCGCTGCTCCAGGTTTTAATTGTTATAAATAATTTTAGTTATTGTTTTGATACATTGTACATTTTATTGTGAAACTTTGTTAGATGCTTTTAGCATGGGAAAGGTGGGATATACCGTTTTCAAAAAAAAATATTAGCAGAGCAGAAACAAAGTCTTATTAAACAAAGTCAGAAATAATTGTTGACTATTATAAGCCACAAAAGCTGCCTGTGGATACCAAACTTACAGCATAATTGTATGCATGTCTACTCAGAAGTAATTGCTATGGGGCTTATTTCTAGGAACGTACAGTGGTACCTCGCTTAACAAACACCTCGCTTAGCAAGCGTTTCACATAAAGAGCAAAAGCTTCTAAAAAATCTTGCTTCACATAACAAGTTCTGCTTCACTTAACAAGCAAGCACGCTATGGGCATGCATGCTATGCAGCCCTGATGTTCTGCACAAAGACTTTAAAAGGGCTGGCGGCCAGCGCTGCTGCCTCTAACTGCCCCCAACTTAGGGGAAGTTGTCCAGAGGTGCCAGAGGCCGCTGCCCCCAAGTGCCCCCACCGACCACCTTGAACCTCCAGCAGCAGCCCAGGAAAGCCTCCCAGGAAAGTGTCTTTGATTGTAGTTTCCTAACAAAGTCTAACCAGAAATAGGCCCCATTGTGTTAAATGGGGCTTACTCCCAGGAAAGTGTCTTAGGACAGCAGCCTAAGACTTCATAGGATCATGCACATTGAATGCATGTTTTGAATTCAATTACAGTGTTTTGTCATCATTTTTACATCCAGTTAATATTTTTATATGAATATTTTGGCGGTTGTGGACCCAACCATCTAAGTTTCCATTATTTCCTATGGAAAAATCTACTTCACATAAAGAGTGTTTCACTTAAAGAGCATGCCTCCAGAACGAATTAAGCTCTTTATGAGGCACCACTGTACCTATAGGATGGCAGCCGCATGCTGCATCCACACTGCTGCATCCACTATCCAAACTTCCCTAGGAGTAAGCTCCATTGACTATAATGGGACTTACTTCCAAGGACTGGGCTCTAAATCAATTTACAATGGTACTTTGTATGACAAATGCTTTGTAAGACAAACTAAAATGTCTATGGGATTCTGCTTCATAAGCGCTGGGCTTGGATGGCTGAGGCAGGACCTCTCCTCCTGTTTGTAGTACCGACACCTGGCCAGCAGAAGGATGCACAAGCAGCAGCATCCTCTGAGTCTCCCCAGCAAGCATGGGGAGAGCCTGGAGCCTGCATTTCTGAGCTTCCCCACCCAGTCTCCTGAAGTCAGCCAGCTGAGCCCCTGAAGCAGCCATCAGGTAGGAGGGAAACCTCCTTCTGGACCCCACTCCAACCCCCTTTCGTGTGAGTAAGCCCCACTGGATACAGTGGGACATGATTCTGAGTATATAGCATAGGATCATGTCTCTTGCATCCACACTTTCCTGTGAGTAAGCCCCACTTTTGCATCCACACTTCCCTGTGTATAAGCCCCACTGGATACAATGGGACTTGATTCTGAGTAGACTGCACTGGATCTTGCCTCTTGCATCAAGGCGGAAGCTTTTGCTGCTGCTGCTGCAAACTGCCTATCTGGTTTGCATAGCTAGATCTCACACACAGAGAGAGGTTCCTTTTAAAGTTGCTCAAAAAGACCCCAGTGACTCTTGCCCCCAAATCCAGAATAACTAAGGAAGCACATAAGAGACATTACGTGCACCCATAGTTACTGCACCACCTAGTGAAAACCTATGGGAAATTCATATAGGTATCCAGAGTAAATTGTTCTTACAAGCAAGGACTCCCCACAGGACTCTGGATTTTTCCCTTAGTGAAAATTAGTCATCCTTGGCCTTAAAAGTTTTTTCTGTTTTACTGTACAGTATATTACAGTGTTTTATTACAATAATTGTGTTCTATATTACAGTGTTTTGAATTTTATTACAGTGTTTTGTCATCATTTTTACACACAGTTAATATTTTTATATGAATATTTTTGAGTTGTGAAACCAATCATCTGAGTTTCCATTATTTCCTATGGAAAAATCTGGTTTGTAAGAAGAATGCTTTGTAAGACAAACATGCTTCCGGAACAAATTAAGTTTGGCTTACAAGGCACCACTGTACATGTAATAGCACAAGGGGAAAAAGCCTTCGCAATTCTAAAGTGACAATTTGTGTAAATGCACTTGAAGTATATTCCTTCAAAAGAATAAAATTCTGTCTTCAATGAAAATTGAATTACACCAGTAAAAATACCAAAAATGAAAAAGAACATTGGTTTTTATGTAGCCCTAAAGTAACTAACAGAAGATGATACGTACTAATGCCAGGAATACTTTCTATTGGAATCTGTCGTACACCATCTTTGAAGCAAGAAAGACCAGGATAAACTTTTCTAATCTGAGCTTGTTTCCTTTCAATCAACTTTTTAATGATCTGTAATAAAAGTGAAATAGGAAAATTTAAATTATTTAAAAAATAAGCTTTCAGGCAAAAAGGATCAAGGTATGTATTATGAGAAAGACATGGGTGTTAAGATTATCCACACATACTGTATATGCAGGCATCTTCCCTACAATTCCTATCTGAATTCTGAACATAAAAGTCTTTCAATATACCTGGTGAGGTGCACACAGGGCTATCAGCTGTTACACTGATCCAGGATCAGTAAATGACTTTTGGCACTAAATGACTTTTGTACCCCAACTGACAATCTGGTATTTTTAAAAGTTATTTTATTAAATAAGATTTAATGCAGCAGTGCCTATGTTTCCATTTAAGCCATTTCTGCCCAGTGCTGCACAACAAATATTTTCTGCCTTTGCTGGTAGGATTCAGTGCATTTGAGTCTCCACGTTACTGAAATGGGATATTTTGAGAGGAAACCAAATCCATGAACTCTCATGACATCAGTGCCAAGTATTCTGTTTGCAACCACAAACCACAAGATGAATCTTTATAAGGATTTGTGGAATATTTGTTAAAAGATTTGTAGAAAGAAGATCTTTCTATATATTAGATTGTTATATGTTAGATTTTTAACACCAAAACAAGTTCAGTGCAGTGTACACGTCTTTCCCATTTTAACTTCACAAACCCTGTGAGGTAGGTTAGCTAAACTGGTCTGGTCTTACTGCAGTCTTAACATTTCAAATGACATTAACACAATTTCTTTATACAATTATGTTGTTTTACATTTATTTGTTTTGGCTCTGCCTTTCCATTGGACTAATTCAGTGGCGTGGAGAGGGGGGATTTGCTGCTTGGGTAACAGCCTATCCTCCATAACAATCCAACCCAGGCTTTCGCGCTTCGCATGCAGCATATGCAGCACAGAGCACGATACCATAGTCTGCACAGACTGACGGAGGCCTGCTGCTGTTTTACAATATACAAATAATACAATACAATACGAATAATTGTTTTATACAACAGTACATATTCCTGTATCTCTGTGAATGGGGAGAAAAATAATGTGCATTCATGATCCAGGCAAGAAGCAATTCTTTCAAAGTTGAATTATATAATTCAACTGTATAATTATAACACTTGCGAAATGGACCCTTGTTACAGTAGTAAAATACCTCCCTGTATGCCATTCTCCAATTGTGCACGCTCCATGTGCAACACCCCCCTATGCACAGCACCTCCCCATCATTGCACACCACCCTCTATTGTGCACCATGTATCCCCAAGAAAACCATGCAGGTATTTATGAATATATGTATATGGAATGGTTCTTTAAAAATTTGATCTATATACAGAGATCAGTTTTTACCTCTTTCTGCTTCTTGATTATGACAGAAAATTCTGTATAAGGAATCCGTGGATTTAATTCACATCCCATTAAAGTTGCTCCTTCATAGTCCTTAATATAGCCAACGTATTTTGCTTTTGGTACTTTAATGTCTTTTGAAAAACCCTAAGAAAAGATAACTTGTGTCATAATGGACCTTTTAGCTCTTTACAGCACAGCAGGGGAAAACATCCTTTTCTTTTTCTGCTTCATAGAACTTTCCCTTGCAACTCCTAAGCAGCCTTACAAGCTTTTGAATCTGTGGACCCACAGACACACTTCATGAAATATTAAGGCTGCAATCCTAAAGACACTTTCCACTGAACACAATTGGGCTTACTTTTGAGTAGACATGGTTAGGATTGTGCTCGAAGTCACAAAATAACCAGTGCTATGTAACCAGAAATCAGTTCATAGTATCCAAGTCAAGGTAGGTGTGGGTTGTGCAAGTGGTTAAGACGCTGTGCCTGTTAACCAGCAGGCCAGGGTTCAAGACCCGGGTCGGCCCCACAAGACAGGGTGAGCTCCTGGCTCTACCTTTCCATTGGACTAATTCAGTGGCGTGGAGAGGGGGATTTGCTGCTTGGGTAAAAGCCTATCCTCCATAACAATCCAACCCAGGCTTTTGTGCTTCGCATGCAGCGTTTGCAGTGCTGAGTACGATACCATAGTCTTTCAAGACTGACCGAGGCCTGCTTTTTTTTTTTAACCAGGTCAAGATGAAGGATCATCATAAGAAATCCCAAGGACGGTTTAGCCTACACTGCTCCTCCACTTCAAGAAATAATACTACCCTCTCCTAAATTTAATAAATATCAAGCATCTGCCTCAGGTTTATGAACAATAATTAAGATGTGATTCTTCAAGAAATAATACTACTAATATAATAAGTAATATAATACTACTAATATAATAATAATAGTAATAGTAATAGTAATAGTAATAGTAATAGTAATAGTAATAGTAATAATAATATTTCACTTCAAGAAATAATACTACCCTCTCCTAAATTTAATAAATATCAAGCATCTGCCTCAGGTTTATGAACAATAATTAAGATTTGATTCTTTGCATAGGCTATAAGCATTGTGTGAGAAGTACTTACTTGTTTCTTGAAGTAGCCAATTGCATATTCATCAGCATAAGTAAGAAAGTTCATAATATTATGTTTAATATGATACTCTTTCAGATGATTCATTAGGTGAGTCCCATAACCCTGCAAGGCAATTTTAAGCACAATTTATCTTCTGAAGAATCTGAAGCTCTTAATTTAGAAAATGGAGAAGAAAATAACTTTATAAAAATAAATCCAATAAACATAGCACGGGATATATAAGATCTCTGTGTGTGATAATGTTCTAATTTTTGAGAGCAGTGCACATGACACCAACATGGCTATGCAGGGATAGCTCTGGAGTGCTCAGTGATGACCTCATCATCAAACTTTTATCTTTCAATTTTATTCTCTGTGTTTAAATATTTAATGTTTTAATTAAAATATTTAAATGTTCTATTTATGATCGTAAGCCACCACCTTGGGCATCTGTTTTTAACAAAGGTGGGATTAAAAAAAGTTTTAAATATATAAACAAACTCCAGAACATCAATAGGGAAGCTGTATAGGGCATTGATTCGAACTGTGTGGCCACTTGACCATGCCAGTGACTAGGAATGATGCCTGTGTGTTAGCAGCAAATACTGTTAAATGTAGTAGGGCAAGAAGTGGCCAATTTGCTTTCCTCAGCTGGGACCTTCACACTATTTTGAATCCTATTCCAGAAGTTTCCAGACTTCAAAAGCAGCTTTGGGGTGCCTTAGGAGCTGTGGTGGGAATGAGAGCTGGAAAAAGGTGTGTAAAACTTTTCACTTGGCCTTTTTTATCCCAGACAGTGTAATACACAATAATTCCATCAACTACATTACTTCTAACATTTTTACCTTGACTTGTTCATTAGAAGTCACAGCGCAGAAAACTATTTCTGTAAAGCCTTGTGATGGAAACATTCGGAAACAGATACCACCAATAACACGACCATCTTTTATTAATGCAAGAGTCTTGTGTTTCCTGTAGTATTATACATATAATTCATCATTAGTGTATATATACATATCACAGGTGCCACTAAATCCTTGGCATTAATACATGCAGACAAGGACAGCAAATGCAAAGAACATATATTTCTTTGTTTTCCACCAACAATTATAATAATATTTTAGAAAGTTTTTAAATAAAGCTTACTGATGAAATTACTAAGCACATGGAGCCAGAGTCTAAATTACAGTTTCATTAGTTCACTCCAGTGCATTGATAGTTAAATATTTGTGCTTGTTTTAACCTGCAACCTACCCCATTCTGAAGGACTACATTGCTTCTGTCTCCTTCACCTAGTGTGATAAAAAAACCCAAGAAGGAACTTTTTCAATTCTTTTTCATGGACCTCGACACAGTGCCAGATATTTGATATGGTCCTGTGACTGAATAGTTTGGAGACCTCCTATACTAATCAATGCCTTCGTTTTATTTTGTCCATCTCTTCTGTTTTATCAACTTTTAATACACTTCTTTTACTGTCAAACTTTTACTAAGTTCATTTAGGAGGGGTTACCATGTCTACCAGACCACTAATGCCCCACTACTGGCTGGTTTTAAGCTGGATTTCCCCAGGCTGGATATTGATCTCAAAACTAGGAGAAAGTTTTTTTTCCCCAAGGCAACCTGCTTTTGTCTCTTTCGTTTTGGGTGAAGTAAGTGAAAATCAGGTTTCCCCAGTTCAATTCCAACTTCGTCTTATTAAAAAAAACTGGGGAGCAGAGAGGAAGGTACTGCCACTAATTAATGGGCCCTGTGCCCATTTTTCTATCTTCACTTTTAGCCTGCTTCTTTATGACAAAGGGATCCTGATGATACAAGAAGCCTTTTTACAAATTTATTATATGTATACTAGCAGAATTTACCTATCATTGCAGGAATAAAATTTCATGACTATTTGCAGGCCCTGGGCACTAGGCACTCAGCACCAGTGGGCGTTAGGCACCAACAGGCAGCAGGCACTAGAGGATACTAGGGGTCAATGGCAGGCATCAGCAGGCACTGGGCACCATTGGGCAGTGGACACTAGCTCATCCAAGAAAACAAAGCTTTCCTGTTCTAACTTTGATTTTGGGGAGAAGTAGGGGGGAGATACTTACGGATCAAAGACTAGACGAGTAATATACTCTTTTGGCATTCTGGGTAACTGATGTGAGAATACATTCTGTAAGCCAACCAGCCACATCATAATGTTCTGATTTGGCTTTTGATTCAGGGAATTTCCAACGACGTGAAATTCTATCACACCCCTGCGCTCTTCTAGCCTTGCAGCTTCATCTCGGGCCGAATGCGCTGACAGAAAATTAGTCTGCTTCATAAAAGAGAGGAGCAAACAAAACAGTTCAGTACAAACCTCAAAATCACATGCATAATATTCTTGCTTGATCCATTTTCATTAATTACAGTTATAATTATATGCTTTCTTAATTATTTGTGATACATAAATGTGTAGTTTTCAGTCTTTTAGGGAGACTGAGACCGCAATTTAAACCTCCAAGTAAGGTCAGCCTAATCCCCAGCGTAAGTCCCGTGCTGACTTGGAGGTGTCACAAAAATGCCATAAGACACATCTGCACATTCCTGGGGAAGGATTAGACCAGTGCACAAACATGCACTTGCCTCCCTACATCACAACGGAAAGGGGGAGACTGATGAGTTGTGTTGGACTATGTTAAGACTGCATCCTTACTCTCTAAATAAGTCTTCGCAGGATAGTAATGAAGGCAGTGATGTGATCCCCAGAATCACACTGCTGAAGGGAAAGAAAGGATGTTTCACTTATGTAGGACTGAAGCAGGCTCCAAACGATGTGCAAGCCCTGCACCGCCACCTGCTGCGCTCTCTGAGCTTTGAAATATTCACAAATGAGCATTACAAAGCACCTTGTGGAAAATGAAAGTGCTTTGGAATGCTCATTTAAAAACACTGAAAGCCTAGAGGCTTTCCAGGAGATGAATATGAAATTGGTTGGGAAAATGTAAGAAAACAGATGATTCATGCCCAGGAGGTGGGAAGGATGGCAGAGGAGGCTGCCACAGAACCCTTATCCACCCCCTCTTGGGCCTGAAAGCTCTCAAAAGCTTTGATCCCAATCTCATCCAACTTTTCAGTGCCAATGCAGCCACAATGAGGTGGTTTCCACAATTGCCCTCCTCACCCAGGATGCTGCACATGCCCCACTGGCCTGGTTGCATCAAAGTTGGATAGGATTGGGACCTTAAGCAGCAATCCTATCCCTCCAGTTAGGCCAGCATAAGCATGGTACATGTTCTGTGCTAGCCTGGGAGTGTCACAAAAGTGCTGTAAAGGTACTTCTTCTCCCTCCTGGGGGCGGTTAGGTCAGTGCACAGTCAAGCACTTGCCTCACCACATCACAATGGGAAGGAGAAGACCAATGGGTTGTGCTGGCCTAGGTTAGGACTACATCCTAAGTGATTTGCCTGGTTGAATAAATGTTTTTGCCAAAGCTACACTTCTCACCTCTGGGCCAAGCATTGCAGCTGGATCTGTAATTGTTGACATCACTTCATTGATCAATTCAATAGGAATATCTCCGACAACTCTCGGCTTCTTAGCATCCTCCACAGAATATGGCTCATTAATTTTTCTCTTCTCTCCTGGGTAAGAAAACAAGAGAACTATTTAACAATTAGTGGTTCCACAATCAAAATATAAATTAAGGGAAAATTTCAGAAAATTAATGAGAATTTATTAACTTGCTGCATGAAAGGGGAAAGGAAACAACATAAGGCAAGGGATAAAGATGTTTTATATAGATTTAACATATCTGAGGAAGTAGTGCTGATAAAAGTGGCTATCAGAGGATAACTGGAAATATGAGTAATACAAATAAGTAATTATAATTTATAATGTCACTATTGCTGTAATTTTAAGAATGTATTTTATCTGTTTGTTTTTTGTTTTAAATAAATGATACTGGGGGAAAGAATTGGACCCAGATCTAGAAGATCTAAGTTAAAAAAAAAAAGAATTTCACATTTTAATATTCTAGGACTCTTTAAATTGTGGGATATAAGTTGAAAAAAAAATAAAAAAATTCCCTTTCCTTGAGCCATTCTCCCATTGCAAATTTCTGATATTTTTAATCCTGCTCTGGGGAAAAAATACAGGTAGATAATACGGCATTAATAGCAGATAAGATAGATGTCTCTTCTGATTCATGCATCAACAAATCTGGCAGTTTAGCTTTCATTGTAGAACATTTTGCACATATGGTACAAAAGCTGCAGGGAGACAGCCTGACACTTTAGGCCCACAACGAGCTAAAAATAGCTATGTTTTGACTTGCTTCATTAATTGCTTCACAGGGATGGGAGAGAGTGTAGTATCCTGACTTGCACATGAAGAAAAAAAAGCTCTCACTCAGAATGAATGCGTCAGAGTCATTTAAGTCACTGCGGCTGCCCTTGGAAGACTCCAACAGCCGCAGGTCTGAGCAGTACAAGGTTCAGTTATAAGTGGGGCATACGCGATATTCTCCAACTATGCCCTTGCTAAACTTTGTGACTGTGGGTCAGAGAAAAATGAAAATTATGGCCCTTGTCTATATGCAGGTTTTAACATGGCTTACTGCTGGATGGAGGCACATGAAACATGTGTGTAGCTACAAATATGAAACTGACTCAGTACAGCCAGGACATCTTGGCTGGTATAGACCAGGGTCTCTAAAGTTTTTGGCAGGAGGGCCACGTCATGGGCTCTGACACTGTGTCAAGGGTCAAAAGACTAGTTTACATTTCCAATCTGAATAAATTTACATAAAAGAATGTATCAGAGTGGATTACCCAAGGCTTGCCCATGGGCTGTATAGAGGGGTCTTGCCAGGGGCCACATTGAGGCTTGTCAAGGGCTGCATCTGGCCCCCAGGTCGGCGTTTGGAGGCCCCTGATATAATGCATTAATATATGCAGTAGAATTAAATTTTGTACCTGCTTTGCAGCTGCGCATTACAATCGCCAGTAAACTTTAAAAATCTCAGGGTGTGCATTAGATTCAATGCTGCATTAAATTGCAGTGAATATGTTATATAACCAGAGGGGGGAGTACTGCAGTATGCCCTGTAAAAAAGCACTGGACACTTGGCTTCAGAGCAATTCCAGGCAATGAGCAGGAGATTCATGTTTCATTCTGTTAGTGTGTAAACATTGCCATCACTGTTCAAAATAGTACCCAATGGCAAGTGTGAAGGAGCATTTACATAGCACATTGCAGCAACTGCAGTATTTACCGTTTTGTCCCCCCAGTTAAACTACTGGCTCTGGCTTGAAACTGGGATCTTATGGTGCTACATCGCTAAGCTATACGGCTTTTCCCGGAGTGATACACAGCACTGGGAGCACTAGATGCACTGGCATCCCCCCGAAGACAGTTCCAACTGAACTTTTACAATCCAATCACACTTATTCAGTTTTCTTAGCTATAACTCCTAGTGAATATGATAGGATTTGAAGTCTTCATTTCAACAAGGAAAGGTTATATTTACTTGATTACATAAATATCTCATCCCTTTTCCTTGGTGGAACTCAAAGTGATATATGTGGAGCTCCCAGGTGGTCCTCCATTCAGACCCAAATGTGATTAGATTCAGCAGGGTGGCCACATCATGTGCTCTTGGACTATAACTGGAAATCAGGACTATAACTGGGAATCAGGTTCAAGCTTGTGTGGGAAGTTCACCCTCTACTTTGTATGCTTGGATCCCCAATTCCCAGTATGAGTAGACTCGCTGCAGTGCATGAAGTACTCCGCAGATGTGGACTTCACAAAACGCCGTTTACACAGAGGGTACAACCTCTTGAATAAACACAGCTGAGCTCTGACAATAGAAATTATAGGTCTAAGTTCTGATGATTGGTTCTGGTGATCAGCAGTTCGCAACACAGCTCCCTGGGTGGTTGCAAGGGCTTATTGGTTCAACTCAGCCAGGCTGCTGCTGTGGTGACTAGGAGTGTTCCCAAGAAGATTAAGGCTGCAATCCTAAACATACTTTCCTGGGATTAGACCACATTGAATAAAATAGGATTTACTTCTGAGTAGACATATTTAGGATTGCACTATAAGTCACGCACATGCTGAAGCCCATTGCTCTTACCTAAGCTTGGGTCCAGGCCAGAAGCAACTTTGCAAGCTGGGCTCAGGTTCCCACCAGTGGGTTGCTCTAGGGAAGAGGGGCTTCCACAGTATGAAACAGGTCGCACCACAGTGGGATGGCTAATTACTGCAATCACATAAAAAGAAAACTGTGTTGGGCATAAGTGATCAATACATAATGCTAATTCAACCAAAATTGCCCTTAAATAGATATGCCAACAGCAATAATCCAGTGTAAGGCAAGAGATCTAAAAGACTTCATTAAGTGCCACCTGCTCCCTGAGAATTTTAAACCAGCAATTCCAGATTTGAAACTAAGAATTTCTACATAAGGAAAGGTTGAGACAATCTGATAGGTTCAACTTGGAGAAGAAAAATCTGAGAGGATCTGATAATACTCTTCAAATAACCTGAAGGGATAAAAATTTGACTTTGGCTGCAATCCTAACCTACACTTAGGCTGGCATAAAACCCAGCACAAGACCTGTGCTGGCCTGCGGATGTCACAAAAGTGCTGTAAGGTGCTCCTGCACGGCTCCTGTTGCAGGGTTAGGCCAGTGCACAGACATGCGCTTGCCTCTCCACATCACCATGGGAATGGGAACACCTATCAGCTGTGATGACCTAGGTTAGAATTGCACCCTTATAAAAACAATTAGTAGTAGTTATAATTATTGCTTCACCCATGCTATGATATTAATATGATTTTTGTGTATTTTTTCCCATTCCTGGGAATTTTTATTTATACTGCTTTTCTTTTTCAAAGTCTATTGTTTACTGTTTATGTTTTCTCCTTTTATATAAATATGTGTGTGTGTGTTTTCTCCTTATTTATTTATGTATTTGTGGGTGGCGCAAATAAAGGGCTGTGGGTGGTACAAGTGGTTAAGACACTGTGCCTGTTAACCAGCAGGCCAGGGTTCGAGACACAGGTTGGCCCCACAAGACAGGGTGAGCTCCTGTCCTTAGCCCAGCTCTGTGACACCAGCTGGATCCAAACGTATTGGCTCTGCCTTTCCATTGGACTAATTCAGTGGCGTGGAGAGGGGGAATTTGCTGCTTGGGTAACAGCCTATCCTCCATAACAATCTAACCCAGGCTTTCGTGGTTGTAGCATGTGCAGCGCTGAGCATGATACCATAGTCTTTCAAGACTGACGGAGGCCTACTTTTTTATATAAAGAATATTAGATAAAAATACCTAAAGTGCTGTCATATGGAAGAAGGAACAAATTTGTTCTGCCATTGAAAGTAGGTCAAATTGCAAAAGAAGATATTCCAATTGAACATCAAGTAGTTTGGAAGTGGAAAAGAACGCTGAGAGAAGTGGTTGATTCTCCCTCATTGCAGATCTTCAGTCAGAGGCTGAGAGCACAATCCTAACTATTTCTACTCAAAAATAATCCTCATTGTGTTCAATGGGTCTTACTCCCAGGAAAGCATTTTTAGGATTGCAGCATAAGTAATTTATCTGCTGAAGATATTCTAGGAGAATTTCCTGCTATATGCCAGTGGATGGAATAGATGACCTTGTAGGTTCCTTCTAACTATATGATTCTATACACTTTAAATATGGGGTTCATTTTAGTCCTTACCATGAAAATAGTTGCTATAGCGGAATCAGGCTATGGTACTGTATGTGTGTGTGTGAGTACACACACTCACACGCACTAACTGATGCTGGCTAGTTTAAATCAACACACTTTTGATATCAGCTTCCAGTGCTTTCACAGGCTGTAAACTCTTAAAAGTTTACCATCATCTAGAAACCTGCTTTTCTGCTGATAGACAAAGGCTGAGCATGTAAAGACAGAAGATTCATTTGGTCACACTTTCTATGCATGACTGAATAAAAATCATGTTACCAGCTACAGAATTTGAGCTGTACAAAATAGCAGCAATACTGAAGGTTCACGGATGGAGACCCCTGTCTAAAAACAGCATATTGCATTTGGCTTATGCTGAAATCGGCTGCAATCCTAAACACACTTTCCTGGGAGTAAGATCCATTGAACACAATGGGGCTTAGTTCTGAGTAGACATGGATAAGATTGTGCTCATAAACTAATTTGTCTTTAAGTTTCTAAGAGTCTATCGTCTTGATTGCTTTTTATGTCTGCATTTACACATGGAACAAAACTGTCCTTCTGCCCATCACAAGGCAGCTGCATTGCATTACAATGCACCCCGCTGCCTTGCACGTGGCCAAAAAGCAAAATATAAATCTTGTTCATAAATATAATAAAGAACAATTACCTGTCTGGATGCCTAGCTGGGCACTTCGTGTAGAGGAAGCCATGAAATCAGGATCCCAGATAGGAGAACTTTGACTGTATACCTCCTCCTCCAACATGGAAAGAAACCTTAATGTAGAAATTGAAGCTACATTTAGCAGAAAGGACCCCATCTACCCACCAAACCACTGCATGCTCCATTATAAATAATCACTGCAAAAGTTCATCAAAATTAGGGCAACATAGTTGGAAAAGGAGTGAAAGTGCAATACTGTTTTGGCTTGGACACAGGAGAAGAACTTTGCTATGGCTCTGGAATACCTTAAGTAAGCCCACCATGTCACTTTCTCGCGGGTGTCTTCCCACTATGTAAAAACATTTCTTTTTCAACAAAGCTTTTGATTTGTCAGCTATTTTTTGGCATTCTTTCATCTGCTGTTCTACCAACATGTTCTTAATCTGCTGTTTTAATCCTTTTTGTGACACTGTATTCTGGCTTGCTTTGTTTAGCCATCTTGAGCATGGAAAGGCGGAAATCAAGATATCAATAAAAATAACATCTCCATCACTCCTGGTGCCATGAGCAGAATCGCTAATGTAGTTGAGAATCATTGCTCCATCTGTATTGTGAAGTGTAGATCCACCCATTTTGTTAATGATTATTAGGATGGGGAAGGGAAAAGTAACCCACAGCAAGAGATCTGGCACCTGCCTCCTGTGATTAATTTTTACAGGAACAGAAATATGAAGCAGAAACAGAATCAAAAATTTTTTTTTGTAAAACCCTAAGTGTTAAATCCTTTCTTGAGAGTAAGCCTGATTGCACAGTAAGATCTACTTCTAAGACTACAGAGTAGACTGTAACTAAGAGTGCAATCCTGTGCCCGTCTACTCAGAAGTAACTTCCATTACATTCTATGGGGCTTACTCCCAGGAAAGTGTATTTAGGACTGCAGCCTAAGAGTCCAATCCAATCTCACTTTTGAGTGTCAACTGAGCCACAGTGCAGACCCACAGTAAGGGAATATTTATTTCCTTAATTTGAGGAGGTCTCCATGGCTGTTCCACCACCACTGAAGGGTGCAGCATGCACCACTGGTGAAAAACTGGATAAGATGGGGCCCTGAGTGATTTCCCATAGAAGAACAATGCTAGTATATTCATAAAGACTGCAATCCTAAAGGCACTTTCCTGGGAGTAAGACCCATTAAACGCTGTCAGATTTTGGTGACATAATAGTTAGCATAGACTTCCTTTTAGCTGGAAACAGACACATACTGTCAATTGTACTTACTCCCAGGACTTACAACGTCAATTGTACTTACTCCCAGGAAAGTGTGGCTGGGATAGCAGCCATAAGCTCAGATTCATAAATCTCTCTCCAAAACGTGCCTCCCAAAAAGGGCTGAAGAAACTTCATTATATTTATATCAATAGAACAATATTCTTATTTATTTCTATTAATGTACACACGTAGGAAACAATCTTATTCATGTTCCTACCATATGCTAGGCAACGTAGCACATCTTAGAAAAGCAAACTTAACTTTGAACTATCAAAACGCGACACAAACATTGATATCCCATAAAGGTCACAAAAATACAACTTAAAGAGAACTTAATCGCACTTTGAAGATAACTATTGCTTAATCCTCTTCTTGCAGTCTGTTTAGAATTCCGCTTTGAAAAACATTCTAAACTGCGGTTTAATGGGCTGACTCAGCAGTCTGGGTGAGCAGGAGGCGGCTACAGAACGGTAGCATTGCTCACAGCAAGAATGAGCATCAACATCTTCACGTTTCATTCCAAATTCTCCATATTTTAGGCACAAGCCTTTTTCTTGCTGCAGAAAACTTATCAATGTGAGCCCCAAGCATCAAAACGGGGCTTCTAAATTCTGCACTGGCTAGTTAGGATTTGGTGACGCAAAACTACCGGAAGTACAGTTGCAAGCATTTTAGGGGTTCACGTCTGACTTTATTTATTCAGTGTTTTATCCCACTTCCTTCCCACACGAGCGTGGCTGTGGCGGCACAAGTTAAGACACTGTGCCTGTTAACCAGCAGACCAGGGTTCGAGACCTGGGTCCCCACAAGATTGGGTGAGCTCCTGTCCTTAGCCCAGCTCCTGCCAACCTAGCAGTTCAAAAGCATGTAAATGCAAGTAGTTAAATAAGTACCACCTTGGTGGGAAAGGTAACAGCATTCCATGCACCTTGGCGTAGTCATGACCATGACCACGGAAGTGTCTTTGGACAACACTGGCTCTAAAGGCTTGTAAACAGGAATGAGCACCGCATCCTATAATCAGAAATGATGGCAGTTAATCTGTAGGGGGACCTTTACCCAAATGAGCCCCAAATGAATTTTAACATACTTAGAGTGCAATCCTAACCAATTTAGCCCAGCCTAACTCACCTGACATATCTTCCCATGAAGGTGTGGGAAGGTTGGCATATGCCTAATGCCGTAGACTAGCCCTCCCAGGAGTGGGGCAGAAATGCTTTACAGCACTTTTGACACCCCCAGGTCAGCACAGGACTTAGGCCAGGACTTAGACTGGCCTAAGTGGAGGTTAGGATTGCAGCCTTAATGTTTTGTGATCACACTTAATGTAATCACTTAAATTAAGATTGTGTGTAAGGTCATATGGTGCATGAGGAAGCTAAGGAGGTCTGTTTATTACCTAGATAGGAGACTTCCTGGGCAGGTGCTACCATCCACAAAAGGTGGGATGGAGTTTAATTGATTAATACCTAATTTTCATGTATATTGTACTGTACTGCTAAGGACAGCCTTAAACATAAATACCCCAAACATATTTAAAGTTAATCAAAACATTCATTAATTAAAAAATATTTACTTTGGGAAATGTGTAAGTATTAGCGTTCGCTTCTCAGGAGGAAGTTTATCTTTTTCTTGTCGGGCATGTTCAAGAAGTTGCCGTCTCATGACAGTAAAAACTGAGCGCAGCAGTGTCCTCCCAAACACTTGTGTCGTTTCATACCGAGGTAGACTGTCACAAAACTGAGGCACACTGCAATAGCACAACCACCTATTGAGGAAAATAAGATTTATCTTGACAACTGTTTGGTGTGAAAAGCCAAATCCTTCTAAAAGCCACATCTCACATATGAGAATAATGAATGCTGCGCTGCATCTTCACTAAATCACATCAGTTCATTTAATGAGCCTACTAAATTAATACTTCCCAGTTCTGTAATCACTCAAATGAGAAGAACATTTAAGTTCTGGAGAAACCAAATGCATAGAAAACCCAAATTTATAGGACTGCCCAGTTGGCAGGGGAATTGCCAGATTCTGCATCATCTGATGTGGGACCCCAGCACATCATTGCTGCCCATGAGCAAATTATAGTACATGTTCACCCCTGAAGCCCCGAGTCAGTTTGCCCTTCCGCGGAGCCAAGCAATCTGAGCCCAATGTGCATGCCTGGACTTCTCAGTGTCAAACTCCTCTGACATACCACCCCCTCAAGCGTGTCAGCTGGTGCGGCCTGCACCAGCCACATCAATCTGACAACACCCCTAACTAATGGGTCAGACCAATGGTATACCTAAGTTAGAGCACAATCCTAACCATGTCTATTCAGTAGTAAGCATCATTGTGTTCCATGCGTCTTACTCCCAGGGAAGTGTGCTTCCAGGAAAAACATTTCCTGGAAGTAAGACCCATTGAACACAATGGGGCTAACTTTTGAGTAGCATGGTTAGGATTGTGCTCTTAGTCATCTACTAATACTAATAATGACAAACTAATAGGTTTGCAAGTAAGGGATGATAGGAATGTCAGCAATATTCTAACCATGTTGGAAATCCTTATCTTTGGATAGCCATAGGGATATTGCAACTGAACATGTAGATTGTGCCTTTGACTACTATAGTATATGGCTGACAATAAACATTTTCTTCTTAGTTATTTATTCAATTCTAAAGTTAACATATATGGCTTAATGTGCCTTATAGAACAATCTTATGCTTAACTACTCAGAAATAAGTCCCACTGAGTTCAATGAGGCTTGCTCCCATTACAGCTTGTATGGATTTGCAGCAGGGTGACTATATAGAATGGACAGAATGCCTCTAACTTTAACCATTGCATAGAAGAGGCAATTGAAGCAAGTTTAGCTCATCATAGAAGGATTTAAAAAGCATCACCTGCCTCAATTCCCTCTTCTATGTAGTGGTTAAAGGTAGAGGCACTCTGTCCTCCATTCTATATGGTCTACTCTGGTTTGCAGCCTTTCAGCTCAATCCAATGCTCAGAAGTATGTTCCATTAGACTTGGGGGTGGGGTTTACTCCCAGGTGTGGATCAGATTGCTGCCTTGATATTTTAATGTGGTTTTCATGTATAATTAAGACCAGTGCTTTTTCT
This sequence comes from Cryptoblepharus egeriae, assembly GCA_030015325.1. Lineage (NCBI taxonomy): Eukaryota > Metazoa > Chordata > Lepidosauria > Squamata > Scincidae > Cryptoblepharus > Cryptoblepharus egeriae. The sequence goes on along the minus strand of JAREYC010000004.1, from coordinate 36,232,719 downwards.
GGGGGGAAAAAGATGCTGGTACTCACTACAGGTCATCCCCCTATGACTAATTATTAATAAGCTGCTGGGGGTGGGGAGGTGGGAAAAGGTGCTGGTACTGAATACCAGTGAATACCACCAGAGAAAAAGCCCTGATTAAGACTATTTGTTCTAGTATACATTACTGTGTGTATATCACATGGCATGTGAAGAAGTCATCTAGTAGAACCCACTATCCATCAAGTCTGATTTTACAGTACAAATGAACCCCTCAAAAGAAGAATTGTTACCTTGTGTAGTTCACTTTATAACCAGCAATGTCATCATTGGGTGACCTCTGCCTTCGCTGTGAAGGTGTCTCCAGGTGCCAGTAGTTGATGCGATTTAAAAACATTTTTGCCAATTCTACTATAGTTTGTCTCTCTTTTGACGGCAGGTGACTAAATTTGTATTGCACAAAATTATTAACTCCCTTTAAAAAAGATAAAAAATGAAAACAAATAATTAGGATGATTATTAGGATATAATGAAATGGATTACATCAAAGGTCTCCTTCTTACAGAAAGAACGACACTTTCCATCAGAGGAAGGAAATATTTGAACCCAGATATTTTGTTGGAAATATTTGCACCCAGATATTTTGTTGGATAAAGAGTTAGGCTCCTAACACATATTTTCTGTTTTAAATTCTGTTTTCTCCCTAGCAGCTTGCTATAGGCCAATTCACTGTTATCCTTATATAATGGGAACTGATCAGAATCCAAATTATTTAAGTTTCTCTCTGCTTCTGACAAAGGGATATTTCTATGGTTTGGAACAATAATCCTTACATGACATATCCAAACTATCTGTTAAAGATAAAAAAGATTTATTTTCCACACTATATTTCACCAAATGTGCAGTGAATAACAATGCTATTGGCAGTCATAGACAGTTATTATTATTTTAGTGGCACTATGGACCCAGAAATAGATGGATGGCAATTAATCCTCAGTTTCTTTTTGAATCAGCCATGAGAAATATAATCAGTTATAGACAGTAATGGCAAGACAGAAATGTGCACAGGGTTCCCACTGCTACCTATGGCAAATGTAGCTTACAGGGTGATTCCTGGTTTATAACAGAAATGTCTCCATGTCATATGAAATTCAATCTGCCATCAAAATTACCTGGGAGAGCTGATCTGTATGATTCCCACTAGATGAATCTACCCAATTGCAATGGGGTACTTGAGCCATAACATCACCCCATTATTCCTAGAAGTCTTTAGACATCATTGCAGCCTCAGGTCAAGTATTCATCTGCTTAAAGTTCAATACATGCTAAATATATACTGTACTGTACATCCAAATAGCTAGTAACAAACTACCTTCCTGAATCAGGACCTTGGTTTGTAAAGCGATCCGCTACCTACCTAGGGTCTGGTAGTGAACAAATTGCTATCATCTACTGGATTCCTTTTAAACTTCCACTTTTGTATTGCTAATGGTGGCTTTTCCAATTTACAAGGTGCTTTTTCCATCCAATTTCCCGGGGCACTGAACTAAAGAACAAAGGCCTTTCTGCAGACGTGTACAAAAGAATACATTAAAAAGGATACTACTTAAGCTAAAGAGCATCATTACATATCACATGAAAGTGCAAACTGAATTCTGAAACGCATGCAATTGATTTATACTGCCTACTGGCATGAAAAAAGGCAGAAAACTCTCCTAAATGAGAAAGGCACATATTTATCTTTCCTGTCAAATCGTATTCCTGTACTGACGTTGTCCCTGGTTTCCTTTTAAAGAAATGGTAGATAAAAGCAAGATCAAACTGATGGGAATGTTGTTACTTTACCTGTTCAATACTAGGCTTCTCAAATGGGGGGCTTTCCAAAGATCCTTCAACCACAGGCTTCCCCATTTGTAATATGCACTTCCTCAAAAGCTGTTAAATAGATTAAATGATTTTAAGCCACATTTTGACAGTCAATGTTTATACATTAATATTCTTAACACAGACCACATTTCGCTATTTCCATCACTAGCTTACACTGAAAATAATATTGACCACATAAGGGCTATTTCTCTTGATCTTTTTGATAAAGAAAAATTCCCTCTGAGCTAGTGGCCCTCACAAATCATGATTTACATCATGATTTTTATCATAAAATCATGGTCTGTTTCCATTTTCGGAAGAAACACAAGTTGCTCATGCTTATTCCCAGTTCCGTGTAGAACTGTTAGGATTCAGAAGGTTATATGGACCAGACCAGTGCTAAAGAATATCACTAGCAAGATGATTTTGGGTCAAAATCTGGAATTATTATCCATGGAGTGGTATAGCATACTCTGTGGTTTAAGCTCCTAGCTCAGAATCATTATCATTCTAGATAAAAGCCCACTACACATTGAGCTATTAAGATGATGACTTGGACTGCAATCCTATATATGTTTTCCTGAGAATAACCCTACAATCCACAGTAACTACAGGAGCATGTAAGAGACATTACGTGCACCGTAGTTACTGCACCACCTAGTGAATACCTATAGGAAATTCATGTTGCAATCCAAATTGTTCTTACACTGGAGCAAGGACTCCCTGTAGTTACTCTGGATAACTAAGAGTAATGGGGCCCTAAGCCCCATTAAACACAACAGGCATGCAAAGAATTGTGCTGTCAGCCAAATTCAAGATTTCTTTATTTACTAGCTTAAAAGCCACACTCCATGCAGACTTTTAAGCCTGCTCCCGTGGAGGAGTTTTGGGCCTTTGGCCCAAAACTAAAGGGACATCTGGTCCAGCTTAGAAAACAGCAATTTTGAAGAAATAATTTGAATTCCTCAATTCAGTCAGTGGAACTTTAAAACCTCACTGTAGGTTTTGTCAGTTATTTTCAAATTTGATTTTTAACTGTTCCCTTCCTGGACACAAATTTCAATGCTGGATGTTATGTGTATGTAGAGTAAGTGTGGGTGGAGCTGGAAGGACGTGTGTGGAGTTGTGTTGCGTGTGTGTAGTGTGGGATTGGGTAGTGTTTGAGGGTTAATCCCGGGATCATCCTGATCCCAAAAAGGTATAATATGTCTATGTAGAACTGGTGTGGGTGGAGCTAGAGGGGTTTAGGATTTGTGTGGAATTGTGTTGTGTGTGGGTGTGGAGTTGGGGGTTAATCCTGGGATCATCCCAATTCCAAAAAGGTATAATATGTATATGTAAGAACAGTTGTGGGCGGAGCTAGAGGGTTATCAGACAGACAGAATTAGCCTTTTATTAGTATAGATTAAGAGTAAAAGCAGTGCATTTCTTCTGAAAAACAAAAATGGCCACTTACTTTGAACAAGTAAAAATAAACTTGCTTGGTATCAGCATCTTCTTCTTTGTGGACACAGGTAAAAAGATATTCCACGTCGAGAACAATCCCTAAGAGCCTGTTCATTTCTTCTTCGGATACATTCTCCAAGTGAGAGACGTGGGCCGCTAAGTAAACAAATGGAAAGCTCACAATAAGAGAACTCAGCAAACACAGACAGCCAACCCTGTGACCTGGATGCGTCAAGGGCAGCCAATATGATGGATCTGGAGGAATGAAGAAATTTTTTGCTTGGATCTTAACAATCCTACCAATTTTTAAAATCCTGCCAAAGTGGGTTCCAAAATTTGCCAAGTTTTACCTTTAAGACAACAATTAGTTAACAATCAGTTAATAATGCATCCAAATTTTTTCCCATATGGCAGGCTAGTCACCATAGACCTTTTTACAACCCTGAGAGGCTCTGGGGAGAGATAAAGAAATGTGGGTCCTCCATGTATACAAGACCTGGAGTATCACACTACCTCCTTTAAAGGTAGTGTTTATTCTTTATGTTTATCAGCATAATTGTATCGTCAGTTATTCTCGTTATGTTCATCTCAAACCTTTATTTTAACTGTAAGAGTTGAATCATAGAATCATAAGAGTCATTTTGTTAAGTAAACTAGAGAGAGGGTCACAGCCAAACTGTGATTGTATCCTTATTATAGTGTTATTACTTTATAATCCTCATTGTAGAGAACAAGGATTAGATCCAAAGCAGCAGCCTCGCTGAGATGATGCAACTGGTGCGCTGCGCCTCAGGGGGTGATGTGCTGAGCGAGTTTGACACTCCCTCAGTGTGTCACCCCTGCCAAGACTGTACCGCACCATCCAGAGCACACTTCTGAGGGAGGAGTGCTCTGATGCCACTGCACATGGGCACCGTTTGCCCATGCGCAGTGGCATCTGGCCTGAGCGCCTGGAACTGCACATGTGCCATCCCAGGGGGGCAATGCGTGTCCCCGAGGGTGATGCACACCCTCATGTTGCCCCTGATCCAAAGTGTTTCTCCTTCAAATGGAAGACTATTCCATGCATGCAAGACAGAGGCAGTTTTCACCAATTGCCCTCTTCCTGCCACAGCCTGCTGCATCGCACGCAAACCATGTCTAGGTGGTCTTCCCAGGTCACAGAAGAAATTTTTCAGGTAGATGGAAGGGGATATGTCCCAGCACCAACGACAGAAAGACTTAAGAATCAGCCTAGTCTCCTCTACTATTTATAGTGCACCTTTAAACTTCTCCATAATTGAGAATAAAGTGATTGATCTTTCATTGTATGAACGAGTGCAATGTCTGAATAATAACAGTGTGAAAGCAGAAAAGAACACTATGTTCCCAAGGAGGAGGAAACATGTTGGGGAATGGCTAATCTGAACAAATAACGGTACTACATGTCATCAAATTGCTCTTGAAGATATGTAGGTATAGCAACAATGTGTTAACAACTTACCCCACTTTGCCTAACTGGGCAAAATTTTTTGCTAAGCTACAAGTATTTCCTGAAGAACTAAAGCAAAGTACATGCATCAGTGTCTCACAAGTGTAAGAAATGGCATATAGAACCATCTAATAGCAAGAGGCTAATTGGGAAATTGGTTACACTGTCATTTTAATAACAGCATGATTTGAACTGTGAAGGGACTTTCATTCAGCCCACACATGAATCTTGTAATTATCTGGAGGTGTTCTGCACCTCCCCTCAATGTGTTTATATGAAAATGTTTCTGAACTGGTTTGAAGATCACCCCTCTTTATGTGTGTGAAAATAATTATGCACTGATCTGAATTCATTCATTAACATTTCTGTCTGTAATATATTCATTTATGTAAATTTATTCAAATTTGAAATGTAAATTAATTCTGTTAGATTATGTTGCCCTCCTGCCAAAAAGATTTGTACCCCTGATTCAGAGGAAAATGAAATTCCCCTCAAATCTGGAATATACAATTCCTCTAAAACCATATACAGTGGTGCCTCACGTAACAAATTTAATTCTTTCCGGAGGCATTTTCTTTACGTGAAACGTTCTTTACGTGAAGCGGATCTTCCCATAGGAAATAATGGAAACTCAGACGATTGGTTCCACAACCTCCAAAATATTCATATAAAAATATTAACTGGATGTAAAAATGATGACAGAACACTGGGATTGAATTCAAAACATGCATTTAATGTACATGATCTTATGAAGTCTACGTAGGCTGCAGTCCTAAAGACACTTTCCTGGGAGTAAGCCCCATTTAACACAATGGGGCTTAGTTCTGGGTAGACATGGTTAGGAGGCTGCAATCCAAGGCACCTTCAAAGTGTCTCCCCACTTTCTCCTTCTCTCCATCCCGAGCCTCTCTCTCCCCTGCTCCCTTCTGGCTAGCCCTGAGCTGCTTCCCTCTTCTCCACTGCTCTTCTCTCCCTCTGCCCAGTATATGCCCTGCCACACGAAGAACAGCATGGAAGTGTTACTTTCGCTGTGGGCAGGCACGCTAGGCAACCCTGACACTTTTTAAAAGGGCTGCCAGCAAGCGTGTTTGTTAAGTGAAGCAACACTTGTTATGTGAGGTAGAATCATAGAGAAATTTTTGCTTGTTATGTGAAAAATACTTTACGTGAGGCATTGTTTACGTGAGGCATCACTGTATAGTCATCGTGAATAGGAAACACATTTTTTGCTCTAATTTATCTTTTGTAGCTACAATGTTCAAGGTAAAAATTTTAAACTCTTACTGTTGTGCCTTGGGCACCAGTCAGGAAAAGGAAAAGTTTCATAAATAAATAGTCCAAACTGGTGACAGTAACTGCTTATAATTATTCTCACCATGGAAAATATGTTTAGGTAAGTCCTATACTTGAAATGCAAATGCAATCTAAGAAACTGCACCTTGTGACCTTTAAAGTCAGTAGTCTCTATGTGACCTCAGATGTGACCTTGGAAATAAGGCTGCAATCCTAAAGACACTTTCCTGGGAGTAAGGGCAAAATCCAGAACAGTTACGGGTCCGCACAGTTACATCACCCTCTAGTGTTATCTTATGGAAAGTTACCTTAACTGCTCCAGAGCAAAGGGCTTAATTTGACTTTAGGATATGGACTTATGATTCACTGAACACAATGGGGCATATTTTTGAGTAGACATGGTTATGATTGTGCTCTAAGTCTGGAAACTCACAGGTTCACAATGCAATCATATCCATGTTCATTCAGAAGACAGACCAATTATATTAAGGGCAAAATTCAGAGTAACTACAGGGAATCCTTGCTCCGGTGTAAGAACAACTTACTCTGGATTCCAATATGAATTTCCCATAGGTTTTTACTAGGTGGTGCAGTAACTACGGGTGCACATAAAGTTTCTTATGTGCTCCTGTAGTTACTGTGGATTTGGGGGTAAGTGGGGCTTCCTCCCAAAAAAGTGCACATAGGATTGCAACCTAAGTGCTATTGAACTGAATGGGACTTTAACATGATTGATTAAACTTAGAGCACAATCCTAACCATGTCCACACAAAAGTAAGCCCCATTGTATTCAATGGGTCTTACTCCCAGGAAAGTGTCTTTAGGATTGCAGCCTTTGGATATAATTAATTAACTAAGATTATATCATTAGCCTTACCATGCATTACAAAAGCTACAGTCCAATAAACACCTGCAAATTAAACTCCACAGAGCTTATTTTTGACTACACATGCTAAGGTTGCACTACAAATATGAAACTTTTGTTAATAATCTTTACATTTACATTCTTTTAAAGAATTACTTAACTTTAATAATTACTATTAATATTTAATTGCTGTTTTCTGTTCCCCACTTGGAGCAATTTTAAAAACAGCACAGTTTTGATGGAGAAAAAAGCACATGGGTAACTAAATTTTAATCAGACCAATAAGTTTGCTTGCTTAATTTACTGCGACCACCCTTTAGCCTTTGGAATGGGGTAGGCTGAATAAAGTTCCAGCAATTTCAGGTTGCAAAACCTACCTAAAGCATGATTACAGCTGCGACATGGTTCGGTAAGACTCACGACTGCCTGCTGGAGATCTGCTCTGGGTGGAGTAGGAGGTGGATTGGGGTTCTTCCAGCCATTACACTTACAAGATTCCTCTGCCTATAATTTAAAAAATAGGAAGGAAAGAGAAAAAAATTCAGTTTGGGTAACATCAATGTCCTGCACTTTACTAGCAAAGTTAGGCTACAATTCAGAGTAACTACAAGACCTTTTACATTGACATAGTTATGGTGCCACCTATGGGAAATGCATAGAGCAATCCAGAGTAAATGCCTCTTCACGTAGTTATTCTGAATTTTAGGGTTAGTCAAGAAGAGATTCTGTGTAGCTATGTACTATAGCTATATGTGGCACTTTCATTTTTCCCATAGAGTTCAATGCATATTTTTGATTTTTAGTCTTTTAGCAATTATTTTTGCTAGGAAGGAGAAATTCAAAAACGGACTTTTGCATTGGATTCTACTCTTCAATACGAATCCAACAGTATATGACATGATGGGGCAGCTCCATTCCTTCATGTTGATATGATGTTGGTCAGCCCCAAAGTGTCAACCCCCCCCCCCCATGGGTAGTACCTGGGGTGGAGCATCCCCTCTGCCCCCTACCTACAGCACTGTCACTTCAGTTGTCAAAAAAATAAAGCAAATAAAAAGACAATCCGCACAGCACCAGTTCCACTTCATTTAAAAACTACAATCAGCAAAAGGCTCAGGGTATATTCAACATTTTGACTTGCCTTTTAGTGGCCTTTTAGTCTTGCAGCCCATAAAACAAGTTTAGCAATGGGGTGGCTAATAAAGTTTTGGTCTTTTAATGACAATTAAGCAATCGACACTGAAGCTGCTTATGTAAAATTTCCTTCTGCTTCTCCGACAGCTTGTGCAACAATACAGAATGAATTATATCTTCTGCTGAACTGCACACACATAAATGATCTTCACAGCAAATTTTATTCAGTTCCCCACAAAGACTCCAGTACAGGGAATGTGAAATCATATATGTATCTACATGTTTATATGATTACGGTCCAACAGCTAAGTCTCTTTGAAGCCAATGGGGCTCAATTCTGAGCAGACAAGTTCAAGATTGCTGCCTTAGGACCCAATCCTGAATCCTCAGCACGGGCCCTTTGCCAGCATTGAGCGTAACAGACATGCCATAAAGCTTGCCCACAACACCTAGTGCCAGATCATTGCTGGCACCGGCTCAGTGCTAGTCCACACTGAGCCATGCACTGCCCCTAGAGCAAGGGATGAACACCTGGCATCAGAAAGGTGTTTGATCAGGGGGTCATTCTAAGGCAGGGAAGGTGTGGGGAAAGTGGGGCAGGGCAGTACTGCATCCTGAACCCCACATCAGGTCTCCTGACCATCACAGGGTCTCTCAACTTTGTGGTGGCTGTATGTATTGGCATCCATCAGTCTTGACGCTGTATACGAAGCATGAAGGCCTGGGTAGATTAATATGGAGGATAGGCTGTTACCCAAGCAGCAAATCCCCCCTCTCCACGCCACTGAAATAGTCCAATGGAACAGCAGAGCCGATATGATTGGTTCCAGCTGCGTTGCAGAGCTGGGCTAAGGACAGGAGCTCACCCTGTCTTGTGGGGACTGACCTGGGTCTCGAACCCTGGCCTTCTGGTTAACAGGCACAGTGTCTTAACCACTTGCGCCACCCACAGCCCGACAGCTGAATAGCCTGCTCCCTTGCCTAGCGAAAGGGAATGAATGTTCCCTCCCATGAGGAGAAACCATTGGCTGCCTGGCATACTCAGGATGCTGTGGTTGCCATTTTGACAGTGCTGCTGCTCTAGGGCACCATGGCTGCCCATGTTTCTCACAGTGATAATATGTTACCAAAGTTGGTACTTTTTCCCTCTTGAATGGGGACAGACGTGGAAATATGACAAAATTTTAAAGGCAGTTGATGCAACACTGAATCTTCTCTGGTGTCTGTCATGATTTACCTCTATCACGAACGTAACAAATCTTGACATTGTCATTCAAGCAACACAGCACAAAGTCTCACAGACATTATAGCAAAATGCTGTTTCTTATTAACTTTGAAGTAGCCCCAGGTACCAAGCAACTTGAGTAAAAAATGTGCTATTCTACTTGCTATTTCAATTATAAAAAGGTAAAGGTGTCTCCTGAAGGCTTCCCTGCTAGTCATGACTAACTCCAGGGTGTGGTGCTCATTCCATTTCTACATGGAATGGACATGTGGACATAGCACCTCCGTGGCATTACATGGCGCCTCCGCCGACATGAGGCCTGCATGCGCACAGAATGCTGTTATCTTTCCACCAAGATGGTACCTATTTATCTACTTGTGTATGCATGCTTTTGAACGACTAGGTTGGCAGGAGCTGGACTACGGGCGGGACTCACTCCATCTTGCAGTACTTGGATCTCAAACCATTGACTTGCCTATCTTTGGATTGACACAGCGCCTATAACCACTAAGCCTAAACGCCACAGAGGATGAGGTAGCCTTAAAAATGATTTTTTGGTTTGTTTTAAGCAGTCCATTCCCCTCTTCCTTCCTCCTCATTTTTACCCTCTGGGAAGACTGGCGCGGCAGAAGCACCAGACACATTACTGCAACTTTCATGTGCCAAAACCTTCCATGTGCCACGATTTTTCATGTGCCAAAACACAGCTGCAAACAGTGCTGAAACATTTCTTCTCCACAAGTTTTCATTTTTTTTCCCCTCACATCTACCGGCAGCATCACATATTTGCAGAACTTCACAATTTGCTTCCACATTTATTCTTTCCTTGGCGTGAACCGCATGTCTCATGAATGTTTTGTTTCTTCGTTAGCACATCTGTTTGAACACTAAAGCTTTTAGAAAGAGGAAAGGCGGTTGTGGAAAAAGCCTATAAATCTTCAGCTTAATTTTTACATCTCTCAATTGTTGCTGGAACACCCAACAAAACCATTAGATGAAATAAATGCAAAAAGACAGGACACAATCCTGACCAAATTAGGTCAGCACAATTCATGTATCTCCCTGTTCCTATTGTGGCATGAGGTGGCTGTCACATATTGTTCACTGGCCTCAATTTACAGCATTTTTGCAATACCCCCAGGCCAGCACTTGTGCCGGGATTTGTGTTGGCCTAACCAGGGGTTAGGATTGCACTGACACGTAGATAAAAGCAGCCACTTTATGCCAGCAACATATACATATACATACATACAAACATACACACACACACATATATATATATGCATGCCTCAAATGTGGAAAAAGCCTCAAACGTCATCTTTGTACAGAACATTGATGCAAAAAAAATGCAATGTTATGCACTAATCAAAGAGGCAAACAAGCTTATGTCCTGGAGCTATAAACTACCAGGACAGAATATAGTTCCTCCCACTAAAACAAGTTGTACACGCCGCTGTCCCTCTCAAACTGGATGACTGCTAAAATGGCCATTCTAGTTTCAGAAAAAGTAGAGACTTGCAGCTAGGCTTCCACTGTTTCCACTGCCAACTGGATGGCTCAGGGATGGTCATGCATTTCAAATAACCTGGCCCCAGGCCACTGAGGGTGCAATCCTAACTTAGTGCGCAATCCAGAGTAACTATGGGGAGTCCTTGCTCCGGTGTAAGAACAATTTGCTCTGGATTGCAATATGAATTTCCCATAGTTTTTCACTAGGAGGTGCAGTAACTACAGGTGCACGTAATGTCTCTTACATGCTCCCGTAGTTACTCTGGATTGTAGGGTAAGGCTGCATCCTAACTTAGGCTGCAATCCTAACAATTACAGTGGTGATGTGGGGAGGCAAGCGCACTAGCCTAACCCTCTACCAGGAGTGGTGTGGAAGTGTCTTATGGCACTTTTTTGACACCCCTAGGCTAGTATGGGACTTGTGCCGGGGTTTAGGCTGGCCTAACTGGAGGTTAGGACTGCAGCACGACAGCTTACACACCAACGCTTTGAAACCTGTTGTGCAAGCAAATTGAGATTCAATGCGGTTCTCTCAGCATGGGAGTGATGTGTAAGTTTACACCAATACATTTTGCTCTGACTCAGGTCGACAAACTGTCCTCAGAAGCAGCAAAAATAGGTTGAATCCGGACACAAGCCTTCTGTTCTGGAGCCCGGAAGGGAAAATATATTGCACTCCGCTAGAGACTGCACATTCCTCAGGAGCTTAAATTACTTGTCAAGTGGCTCTGAGTCTTTTGCAATATTTTCCCCTTGATCAAATGTTGCTTCTCTGCTTTTCATTAGTAAAGACTCCTTAAGAATTTAGAACACCAGGGAGTGGGTTGGTTACTCAACTCAAATATTTAGTTCCTTGGAAGTGTCTGCAAAACGTGACATGAAATATACAAGATATATATGCGCTGAGTACTAGCATCCCCCACTTTCTGACAATTTCTTTTCTGGCAGTTTCATAATTATACCCAGAACTCAATTCATTCAACACATGCTCGCTCCACTCTTTCAACCTCTCTGGTATAAAGGCTAAAATTGTCTTCCCTAACACCAATTAGCATATGATATAGTGAGCAAACTGTTTTTGGCATTTTCTTATGACTTCCTTCAATAAATAACAACCATTCAAATACTTAAGATATTCATTGCCCACACGTGCCTTTGTTCATTTTACTGTAATTTGTTGAGTATTTTGGCTATTTGTTAAGAAATATGCATTATTTAGGCTTTTGCAAGTGATATTCATGACTTTTTGGTGACTGTTTTGCAATTGCAAGCTGAAAAAGAATTGGTTCCACTTTTCAATGGATGGTGCTTGAGTTCACCACTGAAAGTGGTTCACCACTTTTGGATGGTGCTCGAGTTCCTAACCTGTCCAATAAGTGGGGGGTGCCTGTATTGTTTTTTGCCTTGCACTTCACGTTACTCAGGTGGTGACTCAGGTCTCTCAACAAAGTGGGATTAGCCGCACTCAAGTTGAATGCTTCACAATCCTTAACTGCCTTACAACAGTTGTAAAACACATTCCAGCAGCATGCGGCGTCTGTCACGTGCTGCTATCCTGAGCCTTTATGATGCTCTTTTCCCTTTCACATAACACCAGAACTATGGAACATCCACTAAAATTGAATGTTGGGAGAATGGGGACAGACAAAAGAAAATCTTTCTTTACCCAGTGTGTAGTTGGTCTGTGGAACTCCCTGCCACAGAATGTAGTGAAGGCATGTAGCCTCAATGCCTAGAAGGGATTGGATAAATTCATAAAGGACCAGCACAGGTTACAAGCTATGAGGGGTGTGTGTATGTGTGCATAGAGAGATATGGACAACCTCAAAATGCCAGATGCAGGGGAGGGCACCTGGATGCAGGTGTCATAAGTGCTCCCTAAGGCATCTGGTGGGCCACTGTGTGATATGGGAAGCTGAAATAGAAGGGCCTTTGACCTGATCCAGTGGAGATTCTTCTTATGTTCTTTTGCTATGGCAGAAAACCGACAGACACACTTAATCCAGAATACAGCAAACCAAAATCAAGCACTAATATTAATACAGATGTTCCAGAACCTCCTGCAGATAAAAAATGTGGATCAAAAATGTAAAAAATACGAGTATTTATTCACACTTTTAGAATTCTTGCTCTTCCATTGCTTCTAATGGAATAAGATTGTGTATCAATACCTGCAGGGGTTTGACTTTGATACTCCTTGCTTATACCAACAATGTGTGAAAAGCAGTTAATAAAAATTAAAATGTGTCCCTTTACAATTGTTTAAAAACAACTTTTATACTGTTATAGAGAGGCAAACCCCCTGCTTTTGCTGGGTTCAGCTGATGAATGGAATGTCTGCTTATGTGACTGCCTCTCTACAACAGTAGAAAAGCAGTTTTTAAAACAGGGCCATTTGTGTTAAATCAAATCTGTGTATAAAACAATCTGGATATAACAAGATTGGACCTGTATTCTAAAAGCTGCATATAATAAATGCTTCTTTATGCAGCCTCTAAGACTAGAGTGTCAACCAGTATGCCATAAAAGCCCTTTATCTGGCCCTTGGGCTCTCTGAGAACCTCTATCATTTGTTAGTCCCATTATGTTCAGTGAGGCTTACTCCTAGGAAAGCAGCTTGAATGCCAAGATAGTGGCTCCCAAGATAGTGGCACCCAGCTTCTTCCAACCCCCCAGAAATGAAGTCACAACCCCAAGGGGGTTCCAGCTCTACTCACAATAGTAAGACCACTTATTTATAATTAAGGGCCTGCAAAAGGCAAGGTTAATTTAACCTTTGTCAAGAAAAATAACCTCACCTTTTACAGAGCCCTATTTATAACTAAATAAACCAATTATTTAGTTATAATATAAAAAGGAACACTTTGGGCGCAATCCAGAGTAACTACGGGGAGTCCTTGCTCTGGTGTAAGAACAATTTGCTCTGGAGTGCAATATGAATTTCCCATAGGTTTTCACTAGGTGGTGCAGTAACTACGGGTGCACGTAATGTCTCTTACATGTTCTCATAGTTATTCTGGAGGGATATAGGATGAATAGAGCTGTAGTTTTATAATAAGGAATGGAGCATATGACGCATATCCATCTACCAACATATTCTCTAATCCCAAGGAATGCATCACCACCTCATCAGTTCTGTAATTATAATCATGATTCCATAAAATCTGTAAAAGAACTAGCAATATAATAGCAACGACAAAAGAGAGACAATTCAGGTGCTGCAATTCACATTCATAACCATTGTTTTTAATTGCACATAATGCGTTTTCAAAAATGGATCTATTATTCTTCTCTGGATATACGTACATAATTTGTGTCATAGTTGTATGTGGTCACAAGAGCCAAATCAGAATATTTTGCCAGCATAATTAGGAATTACCTTGTAACTAGGTCATTTAGGGCACAATCCTAACCAATTTAGGCTGGCATAACTTAGCTGGCATATCTTCCTGTGATGGTTTGGGGACGTCAGTGTATGCCTGTGCACTGGCCTAACCCCCGCCCCAGGAGTGGGGCAGAAGTGCTGTATGGCAATTTTGTGACATACCCCAGATCAGCATAGGATTTATGCCATGACTTATGTTGACCTAACTACATATTAGGTTTGCAGCCTATGAAACTATGATAAAACATTGCCAGGCTGGCACCAAATTTAATCACCAAAGGGACAAGTTCATCTCTCTTCTATGGCTGAAATCCTAACCATGTCTACCCAGAAGTAAGCCCCATTGTGTTCAATGGGTCTTACTCCCAGGTAAGTGACGTTAGGATTGCAGCCTAAGTCTTTAGCACATAAAAGAAGACTCTGGAAAAGAAGTTGGTGACAGCCAAAAATATTAGTTGGCTAATAAGCCAAGTCCACATTTTTGGATCCCGTACACTGCATAAATTCCAGTTACTGGAGTTTACAAGACACATCAACCAACACTGTGTGCTGGCAAAACGTTATACTTTCTTCCTAAAGCGGAAAGGAATCCAATATTGCACAGAACATTGTTCGCTAGTATTTAGCAATTAACTTTGGTATCATTATGTAACTATGTGCTATTAAATTCCCTGAACTGAAAATCAATGAGGAGCCCAAGAGCCGGCGACTGGTCCGCATTGGAGAAGAAATTAATATGGATTAGTCTGAGGGTGAACATTTTTCTAATAATATGTTTTAGCACAAGGTATGGATTGTAGACGGTGCAAATTACTCTCAAAGATCATTATGATTGATCTATGCATTTGGCACATCTAATTTCATCTACTGCCTTTTCTTAAATAAATAGTAAAGAATAAAGAATTGATATTTGGAAAGATTAACAGAATAATATTTCTGGCTGAGATTCAGGACACTGAAGCACAGAAGGAATGAATTGCTCGGCAGGCTCTTTTTGAAACCCAAAGTTGGAGACGCTACACCAGTGGTTTCGAGAGGAAATGCCACAGTTTGGAAACATGCTCAAAAGTCCACTTTTCCATGAAGAAACCTTGCCTAAAGAAATTTTCAGAACTGTGATTCTTGGTATGAGGATGTACGATTTAAAAATGTCATGTCCTTGGACCAAAGTCCACATTACGTTGGCATGACTTACCAGTGGGCCAGTACCTACTGCTACCTTCTTACCCTACTCCCCTTCTCCAATTCATCGCTATCTGCCTGTTTTTTAACCTGAGTTTTTAATGACTTTTAATTAGTGAGTTTTTAAAATGAGTTTAATTTATTTTAATTGTATTTATTATTTCTATCTAGTTTTCATTGTTTTATTGTTGTTTTTAAATGTTTATTTAAATGTGTTTAAAAGCCATCTCGGGTTTCCTCTTTCAAGGAAGAAAGGTGGAATATAAATCGAATAAATAAAAATATATAAATATAAAAGAGAATAGTCACTCACTGACTGACTCACTGACTCATCACAGACTCATCACCGCCCTGCCAAAACCGCCAGTCCTAGAAGCATGAAATTTGGGTGGGTGTACCTTCCGTGACGGAGGGGTGCACTAAGAACCAGTTTTCAGAAATTCCAACTGGAAGGGGGTGAAAAGGGGCACAACGTGTTTTCCTCTCTATATTTTTGCATTGAAGAATTGATGACATTCCGCCCCAACCCCTGGACCCTGAAGCATGAAATTTGGGGAGGGAGTTCCTTCTGTGACATGAACACCCACCAAGAAATGATGTGGAGAAATTTAACCCTTAAGGGGCTGAAAAGGGGTGCAACATGTTTTTGTTCTATACTTAACATGGAAGACTGACCAACATCCAGCCAATTTGATGGTTGGTGCCTGGTGCACTGGGGGAATGTTGTTCGGAGGAAGAGGTTGCACTGGGGAGGATGCTGCACATGGGCGATGTTGCGCATGAGGGGTTGATGCGCATGGGGGATGTTGCGCAGGAGGGATGTTGCGCATGGGGGATGTTGTGCATGGAGGGATTGATGTGCATGGAGGGATTGATGTGCATGGGGGGCTAATGTTGCACATTGGGCTGATGCTGCGCATTGGGGGATGATGTTGCGCATTGGGGGATGATGCGCATGTGGGTTGATGCACATGGGGGGCAGTTGTACATTGGGGGGAGTTGCGAATGGGGGAAAGTGGCACATGGAGGATGTAGCGCATTCGGGGAATTTGTGCATGGGGGAGGTTGTGCATGGGGAAGTTGCGCATGGAGGGTTGATGCGCACAGGGGTTGATGTGCACGAGGGAACTGATGTGCCGGGAGGAAGTTGCACATGGGGGTTGATGTGCATGAGGGGCTGATGATGTGTATGGGGGGCTGATGATGGCGCATGGGGGCTGATGATGCACATGGGGGTTTGATGTGCATGGGGGTTGATGCGCATGGGAGGATGTTGCGCATGGGGATTTGATGCGCATGGGGGAAGTGATGCATGGGGGAAGTGGCACATGGGGAGATCTGGCGCATGGGGGATTTTGCGCATGGGAGTTGATGCGCATGGGAGGATGTTGAGCATCGGGGATGTTGCGCATGGGGGAAGTGGTGCATGGGGGAAGTGGCGCATGGGGGGATGTTGCTCATGGAGGGTTGATGCGCATAGGGGACTGATGCGGATGGTGGAATTGATGAGCCTGGGGAGAAGTTGCAGATGGGGAAGTTGCACATGGGGGTTGATGCACATGGGAGGATGTTGAGCATCGGGGGATGTTGTGCATGGAGGGAAGTGGCACATGGAGGGTTGATGCGCATAGGGGGTTGATGCCCATGGGGGACTGATGCGGATGGGGGAACTGATGAGCCTGGGGGAAGTTGCGCATGGTGATTGATGCGCATGGGGGGATGATGCATATGGGGGATGTTGCACATGGGGGACTGATGCACATGGGGGATGTTGTGCATGGGGGTTGTAGCACATGGGGGGTTGATGTGCATGGGGGGTTGACGAGCATGGGGGGTTGATGAGCATGGGGGTTGATGAGCATGGGATGGATGAACATGGGGGTGGATGTGCATGGGGGTGGATGTGCATGCGGAATTGGTGTGCAGTGGGGGGATGTTATACGGGGGAATTTTACACCCACAACGCAGGTACACTTTTTGCTAGTAAATGAATAAATTCTCTGGTGTGTACTGAAGACATGGAAAAGAGACTTGTTCAATTTTTGTATGAGAAGAATGTTCGAAATTTAAGGATTCCTACATTTCTTACAGTGGAAGAAATGTAGTGGAAATGAGATTTCTAGTTCAAGACTGTCAAACATAAGGCTTGTGCAGCCCTGGAAGCAAATTATCTGAGCCCTTTTATAATTGGGATTTCCCAGAGCTCTCTCATATCTTGAAAATATAAAAAGATTTGTACATTTTATCTTCAGCTATTTGCAATCAGTGAGTTTGTATGTGAAAATAACATGCTTATTTTGGGCCTTCATCTGCTTAATGATGTCTTTTTATGCTTACTGATGTCTATTCTGGCCCTCAGCTGCCACCATGAACACTAACGTGGCCCTATATGAAATGAGTTTGCTTCCCCGCTCTACAGAGATCGAGATGAAGGCCACTGATGCGGGGACATTGAACTGGTCTTCATAATTATCACATATATACCTCATCAAATTATTAAGAATTAATTGTATTCAACAAAGATCGTTCACAAAGCAGTTAATGTAACAAAATTAATAAATCTAGGAGGAGGCCACTGATGTGGGGACATTGAAATGCATAATTATCACACATATACTGCATCAGCTTATTAAGAATTTGTTGTATTCGACACAGATTATTCACAAAGCAATTATTGCAGCAAAATTAATAAATGGTCCCTAAATGTCCCTAATGGGCTCAGAGCCTGAAAAAATAGTGGTTTTCGAGCATTTCAGCCTGGGATCCCCTACTGAGAATGACACACTCTGGACCCCCTTCTCCCAAGTAGTGATGTCAGAGCCTATCCTATTGACTTTCCTACAATACTTTATATGACAAAGAGTCTGGGCCAAATGTTTCATGGCTTCCCAGACGCAGCTAACTGGTTGCAATAAAAAACCAACTGAGAGGGCATCTGATGGAATTGCCCATATCTGTGGTGGCTCCTGCCACACAGCTGTGACATGTGGTGAGGTCCAGGGTTAGGAAGGGTCAGTGCATAGCACTCCCACAAGATGACACATGTACAATCAGGAGGCTGAGCTGACAGGATGGGAGACCTCTACCTTTTCTGATGTGCCACATCGCGTAGTAGTAGTAGTAGTAGTCAGTGATGGGCACAAAAGAAATTAACAACCGGTTCTCTGCCCATCTGGCAGCCACTTTTAAATGGCTATTTTTAAACTTTATATGTCCTATCTCTCATTAACAACCGGTTCTGTAGAGTAGGTGCGAACCTGCTGGAGCCCACCACTGGTAGTAGTAGTAGTAGTAGTAGGAGTAGGAGTAGGAGTAGGAGTAGGGGTAGTAGGAGTAGTAGTAATAATAATTTCAGCACATCATGCAAGCATGTAACCCTACAATCCAAAGTAACTACGTGAGCACTTACGAGACATTATGTGCACCCGTAGTTACTGAACCAACTATTGAAAACCTATGGAAAATTCATATTGCAATCCAGAGTAAATTGTTCTTACATCGGAGCAAGGACACCCCGTAGTTATTCTGGATTTCGCCCTAAGATAGAAAGAAGCTGAAGATAAGAAATCCCTAAATGTAATCAAACCACAACACATGATTGGTAAGTTATAAGTTATATTGTCTTAAGATCTTTCTCTTATTATTTATATTGTTACTTTTATCTTTCCCAATCATTAACATGAAAACAGAAGTAGTTCAGGGATAAGAAAAAAGGGCTTTCAAAAGTAAACATTGAATCTTTATGTTATCTCACTTCTGTCTCTGTTTTCTCCTTTAAGGGGAAAAGCTTATCTCAATCAACTCCTGTGTAGCCAGACAATCCACACCCATTCAACCCTTTCCCCCCACCAGTACTGTCCTGCTGTTTGAGCTCTTGTTTCCCATTGCATTCCCATTCCATTCTTGTTTCTTGCAGGGCTGTGGGTGGCGCAAGCGGTTAAGACGCTGTGCCTGTTAACCAGCAGGCCAGGGGGTGAGCTCCTGTCCTTAGCCTGGCTCTGTGACGCCAGCTGGATCCAATTGTATTGGCTCTGCCTTTCCATTGGACTAATTCAGTGGCATGGAGAGGGGGGATCTGCTGCTTGGGTAACAGCTTATCCTCCATAACAATCCAACCCAGGCTTTCGTGCTTCACATGCAGCATATGCAGCGCCAACCATGATACCATAGTCTTTTTTTGTTCCCCATATACTGTATAAGTAAATTCCTACCAATCCATGTTCCTGGCCTCAATCCCTGAACGGGATCCACTCAGACTTATAAGCAAAATAGGTGGTTTTCATCTGAAACCTAACCCTGGGAAAACACAAACCAGTGCTTTCCATTTAAGCAACAGGGATGCTGGGAAGAAACTGAAAATTATCTGGAAAGAGCAACCAATACAACACTGTGACAATCCTAAATATCTGGGGTGAGGCGAGATTGAACACTCACTTTCAAGGCCCACCGCCAAGATACAAAACAGAAAGTATGAGCCAAGAATAACACCATTAGGAAACTGACCAACACGACATGGGGAGCGCAACCGGAAATCTTATGGACCTCAGCTCTTGCCTTAAGTTTCTCTGCAGCAGAATACGCAGCGCCAGTCTGGTGGAACTCTTCCCATGTCAAGCATGTCAATACTGCTCTCAATGGAACAAAACAAATTGTTACAGGATGTTTAAAACCAACGCCAACTAATAAGCATTATCAGGTTTTGAGTATTGCATCTCTAGACATGAGGAGACAAGTGGCGGCAGAAAAAGAAAGATATAAACAGCAAACAACTGAAATCAAGAAAGTGTTTCCGACATTCGACAGAAGCAATACCATCAACTCCAGAATCCCGCCACGTGGAATTATGGCGCAGCCTGCAACACATGAAAGCTGGGCCAACTTCAGGAAAGAACCCAAATGAACTTAGATGAACATCCTATAATGTATGATGAACATCCTATCTAATGAACTTAGATGAACATCCTATAATGTATAAAAATCAGCAGTCTAATGCAAGCATACAGCAAAGCTTCAAAGGGGTTATCTGCCATTCACAAGTTGGAATTGTTTGATCCATTGCCCATTACAGACATATTTCTTTGGCCATTTTTGGAACTCTCTGATGTGCATTTTAAAAAGCAAAGGTCGAACATCAGGAGCAGATCTCGATAAGGAACGTTCAGATGACATTTATAGGAGCCCACACAATATTTTTACAGATTCTCTTTCCAAGACCTATAACTTTTCTTTAAAACTTCTTGACTTCACAAAAGCAAGAAGTTTTCAAAGGGAATAAACATAACATGTACACCAGACAAAAAATAACTTTGGTGCAATCCACTCAGTACAGTTTCTGCGTAGGAGCAGAACTAGACTGTATCCTGTATGTGTACTGTTTTTACACAGAAAGGAAGCAAAATGAAAATTTTCCATTCTACATTCACATCAATATCTGGGCAAAACACTTTTTAGAATATGAATAGTATTACATAGTATTAATATTAGTATGTCTGGACCCAATGTTTGGTCATGTGAGCATTAGGACACAATCTAATGTGGAGATGATCACTTCCTTCTTCTCTGAATGTTGAAAACAAAAGCAGGCCTCCGCCAGTCTTAGAAGACTATGGTATCGTGCTCGGTGCTGCATACGCTGCATGCGAAGCACGAAAGCCTGGGTTGGATTGTTATGGAGAATAGGCTGTTACCCAAGCAGCAAATTCCCCCCTCTCCACGCCACTGAATTAGTCCAATGGAAAGGCAGAGCCGATACGATTGGATCCAGCTGGCGTCGCAGAGCTGGACTAAGGACAGGAGCTCACCTTGTGGGGCCGACCTGGGTCTCGAACCCTGGCCTGTTGGTTAACAGGCACAGTGTCTTAGCCACTTGCGCCACCCACGGTGTTGAATGTTGAACACACACAAAAAAATAATGTTGAACACACACAAAAAAAGAATAAACCCAGTGAGTAAAAATGGTGTTCCCTTCTAGGGCTGGAAAAATAATCGGCCTTGGATGCACAAGCACTTAAGTATAAATGAATTTAAAACATTATTTCCAACCCCACATTTGGTGCTATTTTAATGTTATTTTTACTGGTATTATACCACCAATAATATTTCAGGCTTGGCAAAAATGCTACAAGACTGCCTCCTGATTTGTTACCTTGCCTGCATGGAACCGAGTGATCTGGCAGCTTCGAATTAATCATACTTCCTACAATGTCAGAATTCACTGGAAAATTAGATTTCCGCTGCTGCCAAATCAAGTGTTCATGTGACTCAAGCAGTTCACATAGCATGTATTAATGTGAAAAACAGTTCTGGTCAAATATCAAACATGGATTTGTGAAACTACAGAATACCAAAATAGTCCACAACTGTTTTTAAATTTCAATTCTGAGGTCACTATGAAACACAAAAGGAAAATCTGCCATTAAATATTGCATACACAACAGGACAGGGCAGTCCATCTTGACTTTTGGATGCAAGTTTCCAAAAAAACTTGTTTCATTCACACGTTATGGTTTAAGAAGTAAACTTAAAATATCCATATCTATATATCTAACAATCCAGAGTAACTACGGGAGCACGTAAGAGACATTACGTGTACCCGTAGTTATTGCATCACCTAGTGAAAACCTATGGGAAATTCATATTGCAATCCAGAGCAAATTGTTCTTACACCGGAGCAAGGACTCCCAGTAGTTACTCTGGATTGTGCCCTAAATCTACAAATCTATCTATATTTATATCTATATCTATGTATAGATAACATGGAAAGTATATATTACATACATATAACATATCTATAAACATCGAAAGTATATATTACAAATACATTATATATATATATGATGTACACTTGTTATGTACACTGCTTGTTATTTGGGGGCATTTTTGTTGCAATTTTGCTGTGATTCTATTGCTCCTTATAACGCAGTAGTCCTTGAGCATTTCAGCCACGGACCCCCTTTTGAGAATGACAATCTGTCTGGGACCCTCACCCTGGAAATGATGCCATGACCCGAAGTGATACCAGACAGTGACATCACTGTGATGCCAAAGTTCCTCCATGTCTACTAGGAACTAAGTCCCATTGTGTTCAATGAAACTTACTCCCAGGAAAGTATGGATTGCAGCCTGAGCATCCTGTTTCAAGATGGTGGTGCCCAGGGCCAGATTCCAAGTATCCAGCATTCTGCGACCCTTCAAGAGGGTCCTGACCCCCCCCCCTCACTTTGACAACCATTTTATAATGGAAATGATTGCATTGAGGAAGTTTCATCTTGAATGGCTCGTCCTCCGAAATGGCCCCACAACAAGAAAATCAAGAAATGGTTTGAAGAGACCAGTCAAGAAATTTGAATCAAGTGTTGTGAAACACGTAATTCTGCTTTGAAATTCTTCCAGCTTCCTTTTGCTGTAACAAAAGAGAGATGAAAAGGTGCTTCTCTGGCCGCTGGGTTCTGACTTCCTCACATTATGGATGATCCAGTTCAACCCCCTCCCCATAGCCACAGGCGAGCCGAAGCCCCCACCTCCTTCAGCTGTCATCCTGTCAAAACAAAGGCTCTGTTGCCAAGATCAGGCAGGGAAAGGGGGAAGAGCAGGAGGGGCAAAAGCTGCAAACCCTGCAATCTGAGTGCGCCTGTCTTCTCGGTTCACCTCCCCCAAATACACTGGCACTGCACATAACCGGTGTGAGTGTGTATGTATGTGTCTGTATCTATGCTGGAATGGCTGGCTTGCTAAAACAGAAAAGGGGGAGGCTGTTTATCCTTTTTCGTTACAAAAAAAGCCAACAACACAGCAGGCGCTTTGCCGAGAGTTTGTCTCCATGCCAAACCTTGTGTTTACATGACAGGCAGCGGTGGCAGCAGCGTTTTCCCAAGCAAATAATATAGTAAAAACAACGGCTGGCGTATCCTGCTGGGCCTGAGATGTCTTGTCTTTGGGGAAAGTAACAGTCTCCCCATTGTCTCTCCACATATCATTTTCTCAGCGTAGGGACATCCCGCCTCACATGCAAGACCTCTCAATCTGGCGTCCTCTGAGGGCTGCCAAAAAATAGGGGTTTTTCCCCCACCGGTTCAGAAAACTGGAGCAGAACTGGTTCCAGACCTGCTCGGACTTTACAACACCTTCTAAAATTACACAAAGGGGAAAAGGGATTTAATGGAGCATGACCTACAAATCATAGGATGTGCTTGGAGGAACAGGTTGCATGGAAAGAAGTGCCCAGGGCTATTACTGTGACATTGAGCAGAGGCTGCAATCCTAACCTCCACATAGGCCGGACTAAGCCCAGGCATAAGTTCTGTGCTGACCTGGGGGTGCCACAACAGTGCCGTAAGACACTTGGATGCCACTACTGGGAATGGGTTAGGCCAGTGCACAGACATGCACTTGCCTTCCTATGTCACCACAGGATCAGGAGAACTAATGAGATGCACCAGCCATAGTTAGGACTGCACCTTAAAGGCTGCAATTCTAAACTCCACTTAGGCCAGCATAAGTCCTGTACTGACCTGGGGGTGTCCCAAAAATGCCACAAATCACTTCTATCCAACTCATGGGTGGGTTAGGCCACTGCAGAGGTATGTGCCAGCCTTCCCACACCACCACAGAATGATATGCTGTGTGAGTTAGGCCAGCCTAAATTTGATCATGTAAGAAGCAACTGACTTGCTTTGGGGAAGAGAAGAGAAAACTCTACAAGAGACAACTTTCAGAGTGATTTGTATCTAGCAGGGGGAAGAACATGGTATGGTATAGTCTTCATAAGTTGACAATGTACAATTGGGGGTTTGAGGGTTTGAGTCTGAGTGAGTCTGTTCTTTAAATGGAGAGAGAAAGCAATAGCGAGCTGGTTTGTGGCAACGTACAGAAACTGGATTTCAGTTTTGGCTACAACAAAATAAAAATAGAGTGCAGAACAGCACAGAGCACATTCAGAACTGTGGCGTAGCCAGAGGGGGTGCAGGGGTAGCAATTGCATCAGGCTACAGACTTACGGGCATCATCCACTTATTGAACACCCACTTATTGGACCCGCTTCACCCACTCATTGGACACCCACTTATTGGACGCTCTTCACCCTAGCATGGTGCATTCTCTACTGGCAGTTGCTAATGCCTCCTCTGTATTTTATTTTTTAAATTTGTGAGTCTTTTGGGGACAAGGAAAGATGTACAGGTTGAACTTCCCCAGCTGGGAAATTTGGTTAGGAAAGGGAGCATCATCCAAAAGTGAAAACAGCGGAAAAGTAGAACCTTTTTTAGTTTTTAAATGTTGCTTACCATGTTTTTTAGCTAGCACATTGCAAAAGCTCCTTTTATCTTGCAAATTCCTGTTGCAAATGCCCCTTTTATCTTGCAAATTCCTGCCTCCACACAAATATTTCTGCAAATGGATTCTCATGAACTCCTTTGGGAATGAGATTAGACCAGGAGCTACTACATGGGGGAGGGTAATTTTGGCATTTAGAACAGTGGAGAGGTTGAAAGAGCAGAACATGAGGTTTAAGTGAAAGGTGTTGGATGAGTGGATGAGAAAACGAACTGTCAGAAAGGAGGGAATACTTGTATGTGGGACAACAGTCTGGCCACCTGCCTGCATTATTGCACCCTCCATGCATTGTCACTCACACCTCTTTCAAAAAGTGCTGGAAAAAATGGCACTTTGCAAGAGGGTCAATGAGAACTGCAGTAAGTGGCCACTTGTCCCCTTGCTCCAAAGACTTTGGGGGCCACCAGGAGGCTTGGGACACAAGCAGGTAGGTCTGTGATGGAGGGAGCCAGCAGAGCAAGGGGAACAAGCAGCCAGAAATTCCAGCTTACACGTGAAGTGATATCACTTTGGGTATAACTTGGGGGTGGCATCATTTTTAACTTTGCCCCAAACTCCAGAGTAGGGTGACCATATATCCTCCTTTTCCAGGACATGTCCTGGATTGCAACCTTGAGTCCTGGAAAAAAATATCCACTGTCTCCCATTTCCTTGTGAGGAGGTATCATGTAGCCTTCTTATATGCAATTAATTATATGTAATAGTTTTAATTTAATAAGTGATGAACAGTGCAATCCTAAGTATGTCTACTCAGAAGTGTGTGGTTAGGATTGCAGCCATAGTGTATAAATTAACTCTATGAAAACAAAATGCACGAACGTTTTTAGGTTTATTTCGTCATGCCCCACATTTTTCTTAATGTCCTGCATTGTGGGAGGCCTTGTCCTTTTTTTGGATTATGACATATGGTCACCCTGCTCCAGAGTAGCAAGCAATGCAACTGATTCCCTGTATCCATTATATAGTCACAGCCTGCCCCACAACATGGGGTATTTAAATAAGAACAAAACTTCCAGGAGAATGAGTTTCATCCTTTAGAAGATTTAATGCCTGGTTTCCTTTATTCCTTTTGGGTATATTATCCTGCATCATAGTAATCTGATCCTGGTAATCTGATCTCATCAACATGCAATTACCAACCAAAAAAACCCACACAGATCAGCACCTTTATTTCAACCAGTAATATGCTTTGAAAATCTGGGATAGGAGATCCACTGCCTAGATCTGTTCAAAGGCTTGCAGGAGTAACTAATCTACATTAAGGTTGTATGCAATTTCCTTAGAGTAAGCTCCACTGAACACAATAACATTCACTTCTGAGTAGACATGGAAAGGATTGTGCTCTTAATTCTGAGTAGACATACATAGGATTCAGGGTGGATATAAGGGGGAAGCCTTGAGTCTGTGGCCCTCTCCAAACTATCACACCTGTTGGTAGGGTGCCAGACATGTCCTCTTTTTTAGCCTTGTGTACTGGAAAAAAATGTTCATACCCTACAATCCAGAGTAACTACGGGAGCCCATAAGATACATTTACGTCAATGTAGTTACAGCACCACCTAGTGAAAACCTATGGGAAATTCATACTGCAATCCAGAGTAAGTTGTTCTTATGTCGGAGCAAGGACTCCCTGTAGTTACTCTGGATTGTGCCCATAGTCTTCCTTTTCCTTGCAAACAGGCAGCATGTAGCCTTCTCATAACTGATAAATTATACATTATTACTTATACAGTGGAACCTCGCAAGACAAATGCTTTCTAAGGAGTACGCTTTGTAAGACAAATGAAAATTTCTAAGGAATTCTGCTTTGTAAGACAAACAGTCTTGGCAATTTGGCAAACTGTTTTACAATGAAAATTTGTTGTAAAAGAATGAATTGACGGATCTGCATCATGAGCAACAGCTGAGGTTCTGGAGGAGATCTCATCTGCAGAGGAGATTAACCCCTCACATGAGATTAAGGACATTTGTAAACATTGGGAAATTGTGCAAAATTTTGTAGAAAAGCACCACCCAAATAAAGCTGTAGCAGTGCAAGTGATGAATCGGATTAATGCAATGTCACATTTCCATGAAATCCTCAAAAGGAGACAAAAGCAAATGTCATTAGAAGCTTCCTTGTTCAAGTTTCTCAAAAAGACACCAGTGACTCAAAAAGACACCAGTGATTTAGTGAAAATTAGTCATCATTGGACATCCTTTCTGTTTTACTGTACAGTATATTACAGTGGTTTTTTATTAATATTACAATAACTGTGTTCAGGGTTCGAGACCCGGGTCAGCCCCACAAGACAGGGTGAGCTCCTGTCCTTAGCCCAGCTCTGTGACGCAGCTGGACCCAATCGTATTGGCTCTGCCTTTCCATTGGACTAATTCAGTGGCGTGGAGAGGGAGGATTTGCTGCTTGGGTAACAGCCTATCCTCCAAAACAATCCAACCCAGGCTTTCGTGCTTCGCATGCAGTGTATGCAGTGCCGAGCACGATACCATAGTCTCTCAAGACTGACGGAGGCCTGCTTTGTACAGTAATTGTGTTCTGTTTTGTCAACATTTTTACACACAGTTAATATTTTTATATGAATATTTTGGGGTTGTGGAACCAATTTTCTGAGTTTCCATTATTTCCTAGGGGAAAATCTGCTTTGTAAGAACACTTTGTAAAACAAACATGCTTCCAGAATGATGTTCTTCTTACAAGGCACCAACGTATTGTACAAGCACATTCATCTTGATATACAAGTGTATGTAATAGTATATGTAATAGTTTAAAATTTAATTTATATAATATAGCAGGGGTCTCCAAACCCCAGCTCAGGGGCCAGAAGCAGCCCTCAGTAAAACTTAATGTGGCCCCCAGCAAAACCCCTTTATCCAGCCTTGTAATCCACTCCAATACATTCTTAAATGTACATTTATTTAAATATGAAATGTAAATTAGTTTTTTGGTCCCCAACACATTATCTGAGAGATGATGTGGCCCTCCTGCCAAAACATTTGGAGACCCCTGTGTTGAAATAATATAGTGTTGAAATTAACCATAGGAAAATGACATATGTGAATGCTTTTAGGTTTTATTATGTCGTGTCCTACATTTTTCTTGGTGCCCTACATTTTGGAGGCCTTGTCCTCTTTTATAGTTATGAATCTGGTCAACCAGGTGACTGCTGGGATGGGGAGCAGCCCAAACACAATCAAGAACCTAGGTCTACACACCCAGTAAACCTTGCCTAACTTTTGATGGAAAGCCCAGGTCTACTTACCTGGAAGAGTTCAGAGAGCAGGTGGAAGGGGAGCCCAGGTGAGCCCAGTATACAGCTCAGGTAGATCTGGGGTCCAAGTCTCAGCAATAACTCAACTTCAGCCACAGGAGCCCAAGTTCAACCAAGAACCAGGTCCACCTGGCTGATCTGGACTTTGGAGTTAAGGTGGTTCTCATGGTCATCATCTCCCCAAAATACAAACACTGGATCTGCCCTGATAAGATTGCACAGGAAGGATGCAGTCTTATCTACACTTTCCTGGGAGTAAGTCCTATTGACTCTGGATGACCATATGTCATAATCCAAAAAAAGAGGACAAGGCCTCCCCAAATGTAAGACATCCAAGAAAAATGTAGGACATGCCACTAAAATCTAAAAACACTCATGTATTTTGCTTTCATGGGGTTAAATTTAAACACTATGGCTGCAATCCTAACGACACTTTCCTGGGAGTAAGTCCCATTGAACACAATGGGGCTAACTTTTGAGTAGACATGGTATTTTATATCACATTATTAAATTTAAAACTATTACGTATAGAGCACAATTCTAACCATGTCTACTCAAAAGCAAACCCTATGGTGTTCAATGGGTCTTACTCCCAGGAAAGTGTCTTTAGGACTGCAGCAATAGTTAAAAGCCCAATCCTATGCATGTCTACTAAGAAGTCTCATTCCAGTCAATGGGGCTTACTCCCAGGTAAGTGTGGATAGCAATGCAGCTTCACAGCCTGAATCCTATGCATGCGTACTCAGAAGTAAGTCCCATTCTAGTCAATGGGGCTCACTCCCAGGAAAGTGTGGCTAGGATTTCACCCCATTGACCTTGCCAAAAGATACATAAATTGGAGACATTATAGCAAAGCGAATCATTGACTTCACCAGGGAGAGAAACTTGTTGCCAGGCTAATAAAGCAGGAAGGGGAGGAGGAGGAGGAGGATGGAAACAAGGAACGCGCATGCGCCTCACCCACCCAGTGGCATAGCTAAAGGGGGGCACAGGAGCCTCCCTTGCAGGGAGCCTTGAGTCAGGCTGACCATATTGATCCATCAATCAATCAACCAATAATATTTAGCCTGAGTTATTTCATTTGCTCTGTAAAATGCTTTGTGAACCTTGGTTGACAAGTAGTATATAATCAGTCCATCCATCAATCAAAACAGTGTTTATATACCACTTTTCAACAAAAAGTTCACAAGAGAGAATGAAACAACTAAGCCTGTTGCAAGATTGGAATAGCACCAAAAATACAGGACACAACAAAATACAAGCTCCAAACACTCCTGCATACTCCTTTCCTGTGGTTAATTTACACACGATGTGACTTATTACTAAATTTAAAACTGTTACATATAATTTATGACATGTAATTTATTAGTCACAAGAAAGCTACATCCAGGGGGAAAAAATGAAGAGCTTTTTTTTCCAGGACACTAGGATTAAAAAAAAAGGATGTGTCCTAGAAAAAAAAGAAATGTGGTCACCCTGGAAAAGGAGGGCACTGAAGATTTTTTTGGAGGCTAAAAAAGAGGACGTGTCCTAGAAAAAGAGGACATGTGGTAACTCTGGAAAAAGACAGGGAGGATTATTTCTAGGTAAAAAGAGGACGTGTCCTAGAATAAGAGGACATGTGACTCTGGAAAAAGAGGACATGTCCAGGAAAAAGAGGACATGTGGTCACTCTGGAAAAGGAGGGCACTGGAGATTTTTTTGTAGGCAAAAAGAGGACATGTCCAGGAAGGAGGACATGTGGTTACTCTGGAAAAGGAGGACAGGGCAAAAAAAAGGACATGTGTCCACCCTTGCAGAACAGGGAGGAGTGTTGCTTGTCCCTCCCAC
This sequence comes from Cryptoblepharus egeriae, assembly GCA_030015325.1. Classification (NCBI taxonomy): domain Eukaryota; kingdom Metazoa; phylum Chordata; class Lepidosauria; order Squamata; family Scincidae; genus Cryptoblepharus; species Cryptoblepharus egeriae. Next base: position 36,202,938 of record JAREYC010000004.1, on the reverse strand, counting down.
CCAGTGGCGTAGCTAGAAGGGGCTGATGAGCCACTTTGGGGGGAAGATCATTCAAGGAGCCCCTCCCTATTGTAGCCTTTGCAAACATGGGGAGCCCCACCCTTGCACGCCCCTCCAGGGCTGCAGCTCCACCCCCAGTAGCTACGCCACCCACCCACCCCCTGTACCTTGCAGGCTGAGTAGACGCCCAGCTTCTCCAGCTTCTTGGCCCGGGGGGCTGAGCGCAGCTGCGCCTTCTTGCCTGCGATGCGCGCTGAGCCCGGTCCTCCTCCTCCTGCTGCTGCTGCTGCTGCTGCTACTGCGGGGCTGTCGGTGGTGGAGGAGGAGGCGGCGGCGGCAGCAGCAGCAGCAGCAGCAGCAGCGACGATGGCAGCAGCCCTGGCTGGTCCGCAGGCTGAGGCTGGAGAGCCCTGCTGAAGAGCTCCGGCTCCTCCACTCCCTGCCGCAGCTGCTGCAGCCGCCCCAGCCTCAGCCATGCCGCAGCTCCCCAGCACAGCACAGTCCCCGCAGCTGCTCCCCAGCAGGGAAGGAGGGACAGCCTGCAGGAGGAGGAGGAGGAGGAGGACTGTATGCTGGCCGCGCAGGGAGGGAGGAGAGGGTTGGGCTGGGCGCTGGGCTGGCTCTGCTCCGCTTGCCACAGCACTGCAGGGCGACACCACCCGGCCAGGGTCACCCTCTCTTTCCCTCCTCCTTTCTTAGGGAGGACAAAATAGAGGACACCCAAGAAAAATGGAGGACATGACAACATAAAACCAATCACACTCATACTGGGTGCCACTGTCGCCCTTAAATCAAGGTCACCCAGCAATTGCTTTCATGTGGTTAATTTGAACAGTGTTATTGTTATTTATTGTTTTGTTGTTTACTGTTATTGTTTTATAATTTATTGTTGTGGTTAAATTTAAAACTATTACATCTAATTTATCAGTTACAAGAAGGCTATACGCTGCCTGCTCACAAGGAAAAGGGAGACAATGAAAGTTTCTTTTTCCCCCAGGACACAAGACTATAAAAGAGGACATGTCAACATATGTCACCTATTTCTATTTCCCAGGACACATCCTCCATTTCCTTTTTTCAGCACATGTCCTCTAGGTCCCTATTTTCCAGGATATGTACTCTGTTTCCGAGGACACATCCTCCATTCTCTGTTTCTATTTCCCTCTATTTTCCAGGACAAGTCCTCTATGTCCCTAATTCTATTTCCCAGGACATGTCCTCTGTTTCCCAGGACACATCCTCCATTCTCTGTTTCTGTTTCCAAGGGCATTTCCTCTATTTCCCTAATAGGTAGGTGTGACTAGAATTGCACAACCCTAAACATCTGCCTTAAGGGGCACAATATGACTTACTATTAAATTTAAAACTACTACAGAGGCGCCTTACGTAAAGAATGCCTCACATAAAGTATGTTTCACGTAACAAACAAAAAATTCTCTAGGATTCTGCTTCACGTAAAGAACACATTCGTTGGCAGTTGGGGCAGACGCACTGGCCGGCAGCCTATTTAAAAAGCGTCAGGGCTGCCTAGAGCACCTGCACATAGCGAAAGCAACACTTCCAGCTGTTCCTCCTGTGGCTGGGTGTCCGCTTGGCAGAGGGAGAGAAGAGCAGTGGAGAAGAGGGAAGCAGCTCAGGGCTAGCCAGAAGGGAGCAGGGGAGAGAGAGGCTCAGGGGGCAGAGAAGGAGAAAGTGGGGAGACACTTTGAAGGTGTCTTGGATTGCAGCCTCCTAACCATGTCTACCCAGAAGTAAGCCCCATTGTGTTAAATGGGGCTTACTTTTGAGTAGACATGGTTAGGATTGTGCTCTTAAGTAGACATCATATGATCATGTACATTGAATGCATGTTTCGAATTCAATCCCAGTGTTTTGTCATCATTTTTACATCCAGTTAATATTTTTATATGAATATTTTGGGGGTTGTGGAACCAATTATCTGAGTTGCCATTATTTCCTATGGGAAAAACCACTTCACGTAAAGAATGTTTCACATAAAGAACATGCCTCCGGAACGAATTAAATTTGTTCCGTGAGGCGCCACTGTGTATTTAATTTTTAATTTATTAATTACAAGAAGGCTATGTGCTACCTGCTCGCAAGGAAAAGGAGGGCCATAAAGACTTTTTCCAGGACACACAGCTACAAAAGAGGATATGCCTTGGAAAAAGAGGCCATCTTTTACCCGTCCAAGTTTACCCTCCTATGCACCCTTTTCCTGGGGACACTTTACCTATTGATTATAATGGGACTTCTGAGTAGACATGCCTAAGATTGGGCTCCAAACCTGCAGTCCTATCCACACTTACCTAGGAGTAAGATCTATTGACTGTAATGGGGCTTCTGAGCAGACATGCTTAAGACAGGATTGCAAAGCTGCAAATCTACCCACACTCCTGGGAGTATGCCCCATTGACTCTAATGAGGCTTACTTCTGAGTAAGGGCAAAATCCAGAGTAACTACAGGGAGTCCTTGCTCCAGTGTAAGAACAACTTACTCTGAATTGCAATATGAATTTCCCATAGCTTTTCACTAGGTGGTGCAGTAACTATGGGTGCACATAAAGTCTCTTACGTGCTCCCGTAAGTTACTCTGGATTTGGGGGTAAGTAAGGGTTACCCTTAGGTGCCCTCTTACACCTACTTTTTCTGGGGATACTTTTCCTATAGACTATGATGGGGCTTCTGAGTAGACATGCCTAGAATTGGGTTCCAAGGCTTCAAACCTATGCACACTTTCCTGGGAGTAAGTCCTGTCGACTGTAATGGGACTTACGTAAACATGTGCTTTGCACCCCTTTTACTCACTATTGCACATTCAATAATTTTGCAATAAGGGAGTGGAAAGAATTCTTGTGGAAAGTGGTGCTAAACCATTCCAAGGATCCCAAGGCAGTCCTGCCTAGTGGGTGCAGCTGCATTGCACATGCTAATCTGGTATCATAAAAAGTTGTGTCACATGCAGAAGGTTCCAGTTTCAGTCTGTTTCCAGAGACCTCTATCTGAAAACCTGGAGCAAGTTCCATTTACTATTATTGTTAACATCATATATTGTACATAGTAACCTGTTAAAAGTACAGATTTGTAACATGTCCCCAAATGCAGTCAACATAACAATGTAGCATCAAGTCTAACACAATAAAAAATAAAATATTGAAATGAAAGGGGATACTGTGAAATTGGATTGTAGGTCTTGACTGCCTCTTTTCCAAATAAAAGTGCAATTTAAATTAACTTCAGTTTGGTTTTGGGGGCGATGAGATGTTGTTGATTCCAAAGCCCCTCTGATGTTGAGAAAATCTGAGTGCAAGAAGGTCTTGCCTGAAGTTAAACTAATTTACAAATTGCTCAATTCAACAGATCTTTTCCTCCAGGGCCAAGAAGTCTCCCATCCTGTATCTGAACACACCCTGCCACACTATTGTTCATGAGGATCCCCACTTGATGGGCCATCAACCTCTTTTTGGGACCTCCTGAAAAATCCAATCAAGGCCCTAAAGCTTATCTTTAGCATAACTATAGAAGCTCCAGGACTCCTTTGTCCTGCAGAAGATTCTTATTTTCTCCTTTGTAAAAAGACCTATAATTTCCCTGCTCTAGAAATAGTTACTTCAGAAGGTAGCAAAAAATATAAGTCATTTGGAGGGCCACTTTGGAAGTGGAAAAGTTTGGGGATAGGGTTGCCATATGTCCCCCCAAAACTAGGGACAATCCAGATTTGCGGGATTGTGTTCCCATATTGGCAAATGGGACAGAGGGTCATGTCCCAATTTTGTGGAAGAAAATAATGGCAACCCTATTTGGGGAGAATTGTTGGGGGCAGTTAGAGGCAGCAGCACTGGCCGACAGCCCTTTTACAGAGCCTCCATGCGGAGCATCAGGGCTGCATAGCACACATGTCCATAGCACGCTTGCTTGTTAAGTGAAGCGGAACTTATTACGTGAAACAAGATTTCTTGGAAATTTTTTCTTGTTATGTGAAATGCTTGTTAAGCAAGGTGCGACTCTACCTATATTTAAGCTATACATAGGTATATATAACTATATATTCAGATTTCCTACTCAGAAGTTAGCCCAATAGGTTCAATGGGGTTTACTCTGAGGAAAGTGGGTTTAGGACTGAAGCCTTACTGTAGTAACTGGAAGGGCAGACATGCACAGGATGACCATATGTCCTCTTTTTCCCTGTGAGCAGGCAGCACATGGTCTTCTTACAATAAATAAAAGTAATATCCAGTAGTGTATATATATGAGTGTTTTTAGCTTTTGTTTTGCTTTGTCCTACATATTTCTTTGATGTCCTACATTTTTCTGGTCCTTGTCCTTTTTTTGTGGTTATGATCTGATCTCCCTGGGTGTGTACCCTGTGGTTAAAACAATTTAATGACAGGTCCAGGTTTTGATTTTTTTCATTGCAGGCCACCCTGTCCTTGAAAAGTTGGATGGACTGAACATTGACAGCTGATTAACCATAAACCCATGTATTGTATGCCAATCAATCAATCAATCAATCTTCTCCCTGCTGCATACAGGGCTGTGTTAGGCTGAAGGAAATGAGGACCTAACACTTCTCTTCCCTACTATATACAGCAGTAAAATAAAACCAGAATGGGTACTGGTGAAAGGACTTAAGACATAGAAGGTTCAGATCCACAAAACCCTATTTAGCCATGAAGCTTCCTGGGTGACCTTTGGTGACTTATTCAGTGTTGGCCTCCTCTACCTCACAGGGTTGTTGTGTTGTGAGGAGGGGAGGAACCATGATGGACACATCTCTCAACTCCTTTTTGGGGTGGTATAAAAGAGTGGGAATGAAAAGATGAATGAGTAAATGAATGATTGAATAAAAGAATTAATGAATTGCAGCCAGATCCAGATCACAGTCCCTCCTCTGCAGGACTACTCAGAAGTAAGTGTCATTGCATTTAATGAAACTCTCAAGGGAATGAATGAGAAAGGAGCCCAAAGCTTCCTCTGGTGCAGAGCTTACTGGAGTTGTGACGTCACTGAGTGACGTCACTGCTGCTCCCTCTGACAAATGGGCTAGCAGGGGGATGCTTGGGCAGGTCCTCCTTGCAGGACTTTGGAAGGTTGCTGCTGACCAATCGGTGGCTGGGTGCCATAGAGCAGGTGCCATAGAGACGGATGCAAACACAGGGGCTGTTCCAGTCCCAGGATGGAGAGTGCTGGGCACAGCCACCTGCTGCTCCCTCCCACCAGCCATGGGAGCCACAGGTAGGCTGCTGCACCCGGCAGGATGCTCAAGGCACTGCCACCCACCACAACTCCAACCCCACAAAAGTCCTTGAGGATCAGGGGGAGCAGATGCACTCCTTTTCCCAGGACATGTCCTCTTCTTGAGCCCTGGGTTCTGGAAAAATACCTTCATTGTCCTCCTTTTTGGGTCCCTTTTCTTCTGTTTTTCCAGGACACGTCCTCTTTTTTACCCTTGTCTTGGAAAGAAAACTTCATTGTACTCTTTTTTTGTCCTTTTTATTCTGTTTTTCCGGGACAAGTCCTCTTTTTTACCCTTGTCTTGGAGAAAACGCTTCGTTGTCCTCTTTTTTGTCTTTTTCTTGTTTTTTTTCAAGGACATGTCCTCTTTTTTACCCTTGTCTTGGAGAAAAACCCTTCATTGTCCTCTTTTTTGTCCCTTTTCTTCTGTTTTTTTTTCAGGACATGTCCTCTTTTTTACGCTTGTCTTGGAAAAAACCCTTCATTGTCCTCCTTTTCCTTCTGAGCAGGCAGGTAGTAGCCTTTTGTAATTAATAAATTATTTGTAATAGCTTTAAATTTGTAAGTAATAATACTGTATATTAGATACTTGGCTTGGCAGCACAACATGTGAGCGGGATCTTGGAGTCGCCGTGGATCACAAGCTGAACATGAGTCAGCAGTGTGATGAGTCTGCAAAGAAGGCAAATGCCATTTTAGGTTGCATTAAGAGGTCTGTAGCTTCCAAGTCGCGAGAAGTTCTAGTTCCTCTTTATTCTGCATTGGTGAGACCTCACCTTGAGTACTGTGTTCAGTTCTGGGCACCTCACTTTAAGAAAGATGCAGCCAAACTGGAGCAAGTCCAGAAGAGAGCGACAAGAATGATCAGTGGGATGGAAGGGAAGCCCTACGAGGAAAGGCTTGGGGGAACTTGGGATGTTCAGCCTGGAGAAGAGGAGGCTGAGGGGAGACATGATTGCCCTCTTCAGATACCTGAAGGGCTGTCATAGGGAGGAAGGGGCTCCTTTGCTGCTTCTGAAAGCAGAACTAGAACCAGTGGGTACAAACTGCAAGAGAGGAGATTCTGGTTGGATATCCGGAAAAAATTCCTGATGGTTCGGGCGGTTCAGCAGTGGAACAGATTGCCAATGGGGGTGCTGGACTCTCCCTCACTGGGGGTCTTCAAGCAGAGGCTCCACGAACACCTGTTGGAGATGCTCAAGGGAGGATTTCTTGCCACAGGCAGGGGGTTGGACAAGATGACCTATCAGGTCCCTTCCTACTCTAGAATTCTGTTAATATAATATATATGTATAAGTAGTAATATATTATATTAATTATATTATTAATATAAGCATTATATATTATATTAATATATTAATAAAATAATATAATCTATTAATTAATAATATAAATAATTAATATAAATAATTACTGTATTAAGTAACAATATATTATATATCACTCATATATTCCATATAATAGTGTGTATAATATAGTATATCTATATTATTCATATTTATAACTTATAACCATAGATTATATAAATATATACAGGGTGGCTCCCCAAAAAGTAACTGAAATACTTTAGTATGCTTTTAGCTTTTGTACACAGTGATTTCCTTTTGTACATAGCGAGTATTTATCGTAAAACTATGTGTTCTACATTTCTTCACATATCTTTGGTTTCCTCTTTTTTGGGCCACCCTGTATAATACATAGGATTGCAGCCTAAAAGTACATCAGTGATTAAATTAAACACATGAAAGCAATACACACAACACATATGCCCTCTTTCTTGGTAATGACATTAGATCACCCTGATGAGGACATCATCAGTACATGACAAAGTTGTCACTGCTTTATGAGGCCCCCACTGTTTTATGTCTTAACAATATACAGGATGAAAAGACTTATTTCAATAATTTGAGTATCTGTTTAGGGTAAAAAGGCAGTTAGGATTTCTTCCTTGAATGTTTCAAGTGTAAATGATTATTACTGTTATTAATAGACAACGAGAACTGAAAATTAAGGTCTAAATAATTCTACTCCTTTTCATCATTGTTGAAAACAGAAATGTTTAACACTGCAGATATGCCTCTTAATAATAATAATTCTTGGATAGGAACCAAATTACAACACAGCCAGTTCCAGTCAAATACCTGGCAAGTGTAATATTACTGTGAAATCCAACATAATAATGTGTATATCATTTTTTATTTTTCAACAATAGTAGTTCACAAAGTTGTTGACAAAGTAAAAAGAAAAAGTAGTTCCCTGTTCTTAAAGGGCTTTGAGTCTAGAATAAGATACAGAAGTGATGGAACGGCAACATCCTTGGAAAAGCCACTATATTGGGTGAAGAGGGACAGTTCTCAATCAGCCTGTAAATGTGTACTACTATATTTGGACTGTCACAGGGTTTTTAAAAAATTTGGGGATGCAGCAAATGAGGCCTTCACCATTCATTAAGTAGAAAACCTATGTAGTATAGGGGCTAGATCGTGGGAAAGCAGTGAAATCTGGGCCTGAAGATCTCCACTTGCCATAAAGCTCACTGCAGAGGAAGTTTGGGATGATCACTGATCAGTGAAACCAATCTGCTTCCATGCTTATTGTGCTGATAATATTGGACTAAGCCACATGTGTGCCAACTGAGTTCTTTGAGGAAAGTTAGGATATGCAGCAAATAAATAAACATATTTATTTGGAAATAAATCATTGGAAAGACTCACACTACGTAGATATCAGTTGGCAACATTCAGAATAAAGAATTGTTCTGATCTCTGGCTGAAAATAAAGATCTAAATAATACTCCTTTTGATCCTGGTCTTGAACAAAGGCATCTTAACCAGGTGAAGACCTGTCTTCATTTTGATACACATAACTTCTTGCCTTCTGACTCATGCTGTAGTAAAATATATACATTTTTGTATATTCAATTCTTCAAAGAATTTTGTATATTCTTCAGTGTTGCATATTCTTCTATTTTGTATATTCCCCAAATCCAGCGTAACAATGGAAACACATAAGAGACTATACGTGCATCCGTAGTTACTGCACCACCTAGTGAAAACCTATGGGCCCAATCCTAACCATGTCTACTCAAAAGTAAGCTCCACTGTGTTCAATGGATCTTACTCCCAGGAAAGTGTCTTTAGGATTGCAACCTATGGGAAATTCATATTGGAATCCAGAATAAGTTGTTCTTACACTGGAGCAAGGACTCTCCATAGTTACTTTGGATCTTGCCCCCAAAGGCATATTTAAAATCATTGGAGCACAAAGAAATCCCATGTGAACATGATTCATGCTTAAACTTTGAAATGTATCTGGCTGTGAGTGACTCTCATATTGTCCATTAAACAAACACTTTGATCTTTTTTTCTAAAAGCGGTTGTATGAATGGCAGTTCAGATTTCCATGGTGGTCTTTATTAAACTCATATTTTCAGCTTCCAAAGAAAGAAAATAAAAAACAATCTTTCTCAGAGGCAGGAGATGGAAAAGGGTTAAGTACCAGTACATTCCTGCTAAGGAAGTGATCCTAAAGAGACAGGTGTGCCCTTGACATTATATACCATCCATATCACGCAATTATTGGGCCGTGGGTGGCGCAATATTGGGCTGTGGGTGGCGCAAGCGATAAAGACGCTGTGCCTGTTAACCAGCAGGCCAGGGTTCAATTCCAGGGTCGGCCCCACAAGACAGGGTGAGCTCCTGTCCTTAGCCCAGCTCTGCAGCACCAGCTGGATCCAATCGTATTGGCTCTGCCTTTCCATTGGACTCATTCAGTGGCGTGGAGAGGGGGGATTTGCTGCTTGGGTAACAGCATATCCTCCATAACAATCCAACCCAGGCTTTCGTGCTTCTCATGCAGCGTATGCAGCACCGAGCATGATACCATAGTCTTCCAAGACTGACGGAGGCCTCCTTTTTCATGCAATAGGCTTCTTAATGTGCTTAATAGGAATTTTCACACATTTGACAAAAACATTGCCCCATTCTATGCTGATATATGTACCTGTACATATCCATAAAAATATGGGAATTAAAAAATCCATAAAAAATGGGAATAAAATCACAGAATAGTAACTGAGATCCAAAAAGCTAATTTAGATAGGTCTGAGAATTTGGGAATGCTGATGCGCACTGTCTGTCTGTCTGTCTACAGCTTTTCAACTAACAAGTTCACAAAGCGGTTTACAAAGAAAATGGAAAAATAATAATAATAATAGCTAATTAAAAACTAATGGGTCCCTGTCCCAAAAGGGCTCACAATCTAAAATGCAAAAAAGAACACCAGCAGAAGCCACTAGAACAGACATTGCTGGGGTGTGTAGGACCAGTTACTCTCCCGCTGCTAAATAAAAGAGGAGCACCCACTTGAAAGAGTGCCTCTTGCTCAGTTAGCAGGGGTTAGCATTAGGATATTTTTACATGCGTCTCCTGATTTCCCCCAATGACAAAGTATTTTGAAATGCCCTCTGGTTTTGAAATAAGTTCATTATATAGCATGGCATTTGCTTTTTGATAAATGTAAGTCCAAAGTCCCCTTGGGCAAAAAGAACAAGTTGCATGATTTTATGAACCCCATCCAGGAGATCTTAGTTTTCACTTGATAAGACTAATTGAATCACATTTAACTTTGTTGTAGAACATCGTCAAACAAGATCACAGACAGTCTCTAAACCTAGCCAAGTGATGGAAGAATACAAGCAGATTAAACATGAATTCAAGAAAGTTAGCCGACTTGACATTAATGTTCTTTGTTCTGTGTGTGAACAAAGTGTCCATATTACAAAATTGTTTCATCACAAAAAAGCTCATAAGGCTCAAGCTACCCTGGATTATAAGCACCCATGGACAGAGGGGGTAAGTATAAGGAAAATAGCCCTTCGTCGACAAAAGCTAATTTCAAATATGATTAAGACTTCCAAATACACCGAACGAGCAAGAGAAAAGCTTGGCTGTTCCCTTGGGTTCCTTCAGGAGAGCTTTAAGATTGCGCCATATTTTCGCATCGACAGCATTGTTGACAGTTCAGTGCAGAGCAGAGAGGTGAGCACCCCTCTAATAAAAGCTATAGCAATTTGTCAAGACAAAAATACTCTTTGGCACTCAGAGTTAGAAGATGTATTTTTTGTATTAGACAATTATGGAAACAAGCCAGGATCGTGTTTCCTTGGACTCTTTGATGGGAGCAATGGAGTTTCCGCTGCGGAGACAACTTCGGCTGAGCTTCCCATTTTATTTCTTGAGCAGCTTTCTAAAAGTGATAACTCCTACAAAGTGAGCAAAGAGGAAAGACAAGTACTAGATTCATTTCATACTGTCTTTCGGACAGACTATAAAATAAGAGAGAGAGTTTTCACACATGGAAGAACTGCTTTGAAGGACAATACCGAGACCTCCAAGCCAATATGCCAATATGAATGGATTCACAAAGCATATGCCAAGTCTTTTTGGAGAATGGATCGGCTTTTACGACTTGGAAGAAACGAAGTTTCTAGAGTTTGCTGGAGTAGCTGTACAGCCGTCACCTGTTTAGTGGAAACCCTAAGCAACGTAAAGCATCAGCAAAAAGATCAAGAGGTTGAGGAAATGATTGGAAATGAATCAGAACAGGTCACTGAACAACAAGAGAAGCTGCAACCAGAAAGGGTAAGGATAAGAGTTGGAACAGTACAAAGAAACACAGAAGAGCCAAGGACGGCTCTTCTTTTAAGCCGCCAAAAGTCAGAGGGCATCACGTCAGAGGAGGAAATGAAAATAATAGAGGAAGAGCTAATTTTCTTAGAGGAAGAGGATAATGAGCTTCCTTCAATACATAAAGATAGCATGAGTGGAAAAGATCTGTTTGAAAATGAACCTAGTATTGCACAACCAGATGAGAGTAGTTTTGGAGTAATGAATATTGCTAAGAACATAGAAGAACAAGGACTATTTCCACTTATAAGTGACCAAAAACCAGAGAGTTTCAGGTCAGATGAGGAGGAGGATAAAGACAGCTTCAGAAAAACTGAGCCCCTTGAAAATGAACCTAGTACTGCACAGTCAGAAGAGAGTGGTTTTGGAGAAATGGATATGACTAAGAACATAGAAGAAAAAGGACTGTCTTCACTAAACACAGAGAGTTTCAGGTCAGATGAAGAGGATGAGCTTAAAATGATAAAGGAGGAGGATACAGATGTCTTAGAGGAAGAGAAGGAATTTCCTTTGAGGAATAAAGACAGCTTCAGAAAAACTGATCCACCTGAAAACAAATATAGTACTGTACAACCAGATGAGAATGGTAGTGGAGTAATGGATATTGAAAATAACACAGAAGGGACGACCCCACTGTTAAATAACCTAGAGACAGGGGATATGATAACAGAAGAGGAAGAGGACGACGAAGAGGCGATGTTTCACAGAACAGATTCGGGCAGGATTATTATAGAGGATACAGAAAGTCAAAGCAGCAAGGAAAAGGTTCTGCTTGAAAAATGTCAAAGTACTGCACAACTAGATGAAAGTAGTTTTGGAGTAATGCATGTTGCTAATATTGGTATGTATGTGCTCCCCATATCACTCCTACCCTTTTAGTGGTTCAGTAACAGCCTGCCATTTAAATTCAGTATTGCAAAATTCAGTATCCTAAGATAATCAGTCATTGCCAACAGTGTAATCCTACGAACATTTTCTCAGCAGTCCCATTATATTCAATGGCACTAACCCCCAGAAAAGTGCATAAGATGAAGCCTAAGGACCCAATGCTATCCATCTTTCTAGCTCTGGTGTAGAAAACAATGCAGCACCATGTAAAGGAACACTTTCCCATACTTTGGGAATAGGAATAGTCCAATTCAGTGCATGTCTATTCATTCAGTCCCATCATAGCCAAGGGAATATATAGGATTTCAACCTAAAAAATAATTTGTCCTTGTCAAATTTGAATGTGGTCTTTTAAAAGCATAGGACAGCATGGAAGTAAATGTTTCTGCTGGCCTATATAGTAAAGCTATATGTAAAAACACTTTGTAAGCCCCACTGCCAAGTTCTACAGTTCAGATGAATCTATCCAGGCAGAAGATAGTAGGAACATTCCCATTTACTTGTCACAAACCAGGAAACCAGCATCAATTCATCTTCTGTCTATCCTTTGTAGATGCAATAATTCTAAAAATGTAGGGCAAGCTCTTATGTCCTATTTTAACAAAACCCACATAGATTTGATAGTATTACATTATACAGAATGCTGGGGAAGAACTGCAACTGAGAGGAAGAGCATGTACCTGCATACAGAGGTTCTCAAGTCCATTCAGTCATATCCAGGTAGATACTGAAACCCAAAATGTTATTTCCAATCAGTGAACAGAGAGCTGAGCTAAATGATCTGACACTATATAAAGCAGCTTCATATGTACATTTAATGAAATAGAATTAAGGAAAGCATTGGGTGGAATCACAATTGGGAATCTTTCATGCACACAGCAGCCAGTCCTATTTTTTGTAAAGGAATTATAACAAATACTATTCTACCAAAGGTCCTACAGTAGCTTTAGGGAGTTATCATTATGCATCATAGACTCATGACATGTTTATGCATCAATCTAAGTTGGCATTCAAGATTTGCTGTTTTAATGGAGGGTGCTGTAAACTCTATTCTAAACAAGAGTCCAGTTCATTCTGAGCCACAAACTCTTACCATACTTATAAAACACACTCCTTTCACTAGTGATATACTGTTATAGCAGGAGTAGACACACATTTGGCTGAAGGCCAAACTGGGTTATGAAAAGTATATGGAGGGTTATACTATATCATATAATGTTGATTCCAGCTCAGCAAATAATATTTTGGATTCAGTTCTAAGAACATTCAATTTAATTGAATTCAATTCTAGTTGAACACGTTGAACACAACATTAACCTACTTCTCTCTTTTGCAATAATCATTTAAAGTTGGAGTAAAAAAAAATGATGCATAACTGCATGTCAAGTGTACTCTGTGTAGTATTAAAACTATAAATGAAAAAGGAAAATTTATTGTTTTCTGACAGGATATACACTGTAGGTCACATGGCCTGATTGCAGAGTAAACAGAGAGGCTTTGCCACCACTGCACCTCGAATAAATACAGTGATACCTCACTTAACAAGTGATCCACATAACAAGCAAAAATTTCTCTATGATTCTACCTCACATAACAAGTGTTGCTTCACTTAACAAGCACACTCGCTGGCTGTTGGGGCAGATGCGCTGGCCGGCAGCCCCTTTAAAAAGTGTCAGGGTTGCCTAGCACGCCTGCCCATAGCAAAAGCAACACTTCCACGCTGTTCCTCCTGTGGCAGGGCATACACTGGGCAGAGGGAGAGAACAGCAGTGGAGAAGAGGGAAACAGATCAGGGCTAGCCAGAAGGGAGCAGGGGAGAGAGAGGCTCAGGATGGAGAGAAGGAGAAAGTGGAGACACTAGGAAAATATCTTTGATTACAGAAGAAAGTGTCTTTGATTGCAGCCTCCTAACCATGTCTAACCAGAAGCCACATTGTGTTAAATGGTGCTTACTCGCAGGAAAGTGTCCTTAAGATTGCAGCCTAAGGGCGCAATCCGGAGTAACTACAGGGAGTCCTTGCTCCGGTGTAAGAAAAATTTGCTCTGGATTGCAATATGAATTTCCCATAGGTTTTCACTGGGTGGTGCAGTAACTACGGGTGCACGTAATGTCTCTTATGTGCTCTCATAGTTACTCTGGATTGTAGGGTAAGTAGACTTCATAGGATCATGCACATTGAATGCATGTTTTGAATTCAATTCCAGTGTTTTGTCATCATTTTTACATCCAGTTAATATTTTTATTTGAATATTTTTTGGGTTGTGGAACCAATCATGAGTTTCCTGTATTTGCTATGGGAAAATCTGCTTCACATAAAAGGCATTTCACATAACAAGCATGCTTCCGGAATGAATTAAACTTGTTATATGAGGCATCACTGTATTCTGGCACTCCCAGATCACTGTTTGAAGACTGCTGCCCTAGACTAATAGAGCCAGGAATTAACTTGTGACATTTTAGACAGGTTGAGTACCCCCTTATTCAAAATCTTAGGATCAAAAGAATTTTTATCTGTATATTGAATTGAATATCTGTATAAACATGAGCTATCTCATGTATATACAAATGGACCAAGACTAAACATGAAATTAATTTACAGTTCATAGATAAATTCTGATGGTAAAATTTTTTGCATGAAAACAAAAAATCTTATGTACATTGTATCTTCAGAAAACAAAAGTAATGCTATCTTGGCCATAAGTTGTCGATTTTGGAGAATTTTTGGTCAATCTGTACTTGCATAACTAGTGGAGAAAAAGGCACCACTGATGTGTAGATCTTCTGGATAAAATATTTACAGGGATCATTTCAGTTTCATTATATAAAATTTTTCCCCTAAAATTTTAGGGAACGTTCATGCACTTTTATGCAAAAATGGAAAAAGCTACTGGGTTACTAAAGAACATACTACCAACAGCAAAGAAGAAAAGAACCGTGTTCTTGAAAAGGATGGTTACATCAGCAGTAATGAACCTACAGGATTGGTAGAAGGACTTGTCAGAACTACTCGTGGTCTTGGCCATCATGGAAACCCATCTTTGAAAAAAACAATTATTCCAGTACCACATTCAATGTCCTTTCCTGTTGATAGCTCATGTCAATTTCTTATTTTAGCTTCCAATGGACTTTGGGAAGTTCTGGACAAAAATGAAGTAGCAACATTAACATTCATTATGTTCTCAACTTATTTGAAAAAGTATCAACTAACCCAGCAAGAGAAGAAATGGAGAACGCCCAGATGTTCAAAGTCAACTGTAGAAGAAATGGGAGAGGATTTCATTTCGTGGTATTTTAATCCTGAAATCTTTTTTACAGAAGACGATCAGAATGAGACCGAAAACAATCAAAATAGTGCAGAAAGGGGTGAGAATCAAAATAATGCAGAAGGCAATGAGAATCAGAATAATGCAGAAAGCAATGAGAATCAGAATAATGCTAATTTAGTGCTAAGTGTCGTGAGAGAGGAAGCAAGTGACTTGGAAGAGGACTCGGACTTTTCAGAAGAAGAGTCAGAAACGGAAAAACCAGAAGATGCTGCTGAAATGAAGCAGCCTGCTGAAAATAAGGATGCATTTTCAACCATCACAGGAAAATCCAGCAGTGAAGTTTGGGACGAATCTATTAGTGAAGAAGGTTCTAAGGAAAGTAGGAAAAGCATAGAAGAGGAAAGCATAGAAGAAAAGGTCCCTGAATCATCTTCAGCATCTTTTTCTGAAATATCAGAAGACGAAGAAGGATATCCTAAGACATTTTATAACCATGCAGCAAAATACATTAGTAAACATCTTGTACAAGCTGCACTAAAAGCAGGTTCTCGAGATAATATTACTGTTTTGGTAGCCCTTTTAAATGGATGTGATAAAATACCCACTTATATTTAGCATGTATATTGTACTTAAGAGAATATTGGAATGAGGAAAATTGTAGATAATTGTATTTGCAGTCAATCCTGTAGATAGAAGAAATTGTGCCACAAAAAATAAACAAAAAAATTGAATACTCTGATTACAGAAAAAGACTGATTACAACGACCTCCTGTTTTATACCACTTTATTCAAACCTGAGCACCTCAATATAAAACTAAACACTGGTGAACTGTCATTTTCCTTGCTAAGCCCAAATTACTGCAAATTTACAATCTGCACATGTAAGTTTCTGCTAGCAGTTCAACATTTAAATAGATTAAATCATCTTTTCTGACACTTGGTAGATTTCATATAATGAAAATAACTAAAGAATTAGTGCAATATACTGGACAGATCAAAAGAAAATGGACTTTGGAAAACAAAGTTGCAGAATTCATTACAGACAGACAGTAGTACTTATGTTACAGATACAGGAGCATCATTTATTACTGTTCTAGCCACGAAGGAAGAACTTAATCCCCTCAAGATCTGGTGAAAAGAAACGTTAGCTCTTTAAAGTAACTGTACATATTGTATATTTTAAAGCAACTCTTAAATAGTACGCAGTATTAAACAGATGTAGACTACAATGCAGTACCCTATTTACAGTATATTAATATCCCAATTTAAAATCAAGTTGAATGTACATAATCCTTAGTGCACTGACCAATTTTATTATTAGGGGAAAGGTAATCATGTTATGGTCAACAGTGATTAAAACAAAATAAAGATACCTAGATTTCTGCTTTAGTTGGACAGCTTCAATAGTTTTTGAAGAAGGAAATTTTGCTGCATTAGAAGTTGGATTCATTGGTTGTGCCATTTATAAAGAGAAAATAATTGAATTAAACTTGATTCCATCACTTAAACTGGGCTGACAAATTTACATATAGTGTAACAACTGAAAAAAATTATTGTTCTGCAAGCACAGGATCCATAAAACTGTTAATGCTGCATATATTTATCAGTTAAATTATGAAAATGTGGAATGTATATTTAAATGGTAAATAACCACAATAACAACATTTTGCATAAATACTGTGAGAATAAGCTTATAGGATCTTCAGAAGGTGTTATAGTTAGTTATCTGTTCCATACCACAAATGGGGAATTCAATTCTATCCTCATTACACTTTAACAATGACCAATATCCAAACCTTGAGGAACTAACTGGTTAGCTGCAGATCCATGGAGTAGTTTGGTCTCTATCCCTAATGACATGTGATACAGTTTATAAACCTTTCAACTGAAGCAAGTCTATTCAGCTTCCTTGTCCCCCCTTGATTGCTGAAACATTACAGCCAGTGATACATGCACGTTATTAAAAATTAGGACAAAATCATTCTGCATTAGAAACTACTAAGTCTCTTCTTGATTTTGGAAGCTGTATTGGGCCAGGTTAAACACTCCAATTCCAATGTTATTAACAAGTTAGGAAGCAGAAGAATATTCAAGAGAGTTTAAAGTAGCTGAAGGTTTAGTTACTACAGCATTGACTCTTAGTTGGTTGTGTAGGTTCAGTAAGATCTACTCCTCTTCCTCTGACAGAGTTGGCGCCTGCATTCTGTGATTCATTCTTCGGCAATTTTTTAGCTGCAAGAAAATATAGTCAAAATACTATAAAACCTTCTGTATAAAGGCTGTAAAAATATATCAACATCTTACATGTGTGCAACATGTATTTGTAAACCAAAAAGTACTTTCCACTGTCTTCTCCTCCTCACCAACCAAATTTCCAGCTGTTTTATCACCCCAAAGGCCAGTCCACATGGACAATTTTGTACACATAATACTAATAAAAAACACATTTACAAATGTATGCTGTGTATTAATTGGTTCTGCAAACAAAATCCTTCACCTTCACAGGGTGGAAGATGGGTTGTTTATCCTTAAGTGTAATTTGAGTGATCATCTATGCAGGCACATATCACATAGTAGAGTTCTGCACATTTGCAGAGCTAACCTGTAGTCTCTAGACTTTGCTGTGCAAGGAAATCCTGTGTTCAACCATGTGCCTCAAAAGCAGGTCAAATTTCCCATACGTTAGTTTGAGCATTACACTAAGTTCAAATTGTATCCTTTGAAGACAGCTCCAGAAGCTGAAGCCAGAGTGGCAGAGGGAACAGTAGGGTAGAATCACTCTGAGATCACTCAGAGTGCAAACTAAACTTGAGCTGGAAAAGGGAGACTGGCTCAGCCTCTGCTGTATCCACTGTATGTTTTCGGACTGCCACTGTGCTACTGTAAAGGAGGTATCTAAATATCTACTGGCTATCTCTGTGATAGGATTGCTCTTTCAGACAACAACAGCTACAAATAAACTACCAGTTCCTTCTACTTCACAGACTCTGCGCAGGTTGAGCGAATTGGACAAAACATTCTGCAAAATAATGTCCAAATGAGGCACCAGTTCTCAGGCATGCATAATTAGTTTGAGTAGTAGAGACAACTAGGCTGTAGAAAAGTGTTTCATTTTAATAAAATCATTTTTAACAGTTAAAAACATTGATTGATGCCTCAGTTAAATTCTTTGCATCAATAATTTGATTTAACTAGAATCTAAGAGAAATAGCATAAATTCAAGTTTTAAAAAAGAATTTGTAGCGTAATATTTCACCAAAGGTGAAATATAATGCATATTCTATAAGATCTACAAGCTAGATCAAGCTACAAACAACCTATTATTCAGTAGCTAACTGACACACAGATATCAGGGCCAAGAAGCAACTGTCCCAACTCATAAATACACCTATATATCAACCTCTTTTAAAAAAAATTGAGTTCAAGAGTTCACTTACCAATTGCCAGGAATATTTCATTTACATTCACTGACGTTTTAGCTGATGTCTCCATAAACAATAAACTGTTATCATCTGCGTAAGACTGTGCTTCCTGCAGGTTAAACACACCAAATAATTTTTCTTCATTTGATTATAGCATTTTAGTAACTTTAACAGAGACTAGAGCTCTGTTTCAAAGACTGAATTTAACATGCTTAATGATATTAAAAATAAAAATTACAAATCTAAATCTGATTTAGAAAAAGCTATCTCTTCAACCACTTTCCTAGTTTTGATGTTTTCTGTTTTTGTGCACAAACATTTTAAAGAACAAGTAGGCACTATATTGTGTAAAAAGTGACAAAGCAAAAAGACAGAAGAACTCTAAACTCATCCTACAAAAAGACAGAAGAACTCTAAATTCTATATAGTCTTCCAGCAAAACTAAAATTTTAGGTCAAGCATAAGAGACATTTTGAAAAAAAGAAACTTACCTGAAAATCTACAGCTCTTTTGTTTGCTAGATCAGCTTTATTTCCTGATAAAGCTATTACAATGTTAGGACTTGCTTGCCTCTGGAGTTCTTTTACCCAGTTTTTCGCTCTAGCAAAGGATTCCTATCAATCATTTAAACACAAAATAAAGCTCAATTATTGTTCGTTATCAACTTAACTGGACTTTAACAACTTACTATGACGAGTGGGTTTCCACTCCATCTGCAAGTTACAAACATTTTAATCCAGATTCCTAAACTGTAAATACATTTACGAAAAACAGACTTTTTTTATATCAATGGAGATTTACTTGGAATCGAGGATCAATATTTTACACTTCAGCTGTTATTAAGCAGTCTTTATCCTAAAAAGAAGGCTAGACCGGGTGGTCATTAATTAGTGCTATCAAGTTAATATATAATCAAGTTTAAATAAATATATATTATATATATTTAAAAATAAAAAAAATATAAATATAGAAACAAAATATGTTAAAAAAAACAAGGTATCATAAAATCTAGACAAACACTGAAACATATTTGATTTTTAGAAGTTGACAGAAAATATTCTCATAAATAAAAGAAAACTGGTCAAGTAGAAGAAAATTTGGCCAGCTGTAGCTGTACTGTGACAAAGAAAAGATGTTTGTTTGTCAGGTGTTTTTTTTTTGGGGGGGGGGGAAGGCTGTGTTTTGTTAATCCTACCACCCTAACATCTGAAAAGAATAAACATGAGAAAAGAATTAAAATCAAAACAATGCTGGCAAAGTCAGGGGAAACAAACATGCAAACTATAGGTGTAACCTATTTATATGTGATTTCCCCCTCAAAGTGAATGAGGTTGGTTCTTTAATGTTTCTTTAGTAGTTAATGGCTTAGAAATAGTCTGCTTGCCATGGTAATATGGCAAGCAATAAATCTTCCACTCTGTGGCTGCAGTAAGTATCAGAGCACAGCCTCCTTCCCTTTCTAGGGATTCAGTCAGAGTAATAACCTTCTCCCTTTTGCAAGTAAATAAAGAAAAGAATAGCCTGAACAGGGAACAGGTAAATGATTCATTGCCTTCCTAATGAATCCTAACTAATTGAGTCAGTAGTTACCTTGATAAATAATTGCTTTTGTATAAGGCAAAAATAGGTATTCATGGATATTCTCAGAACCAAACCTTTCAAATGGTGAGTCTCAACCTGTAGTTCTGTAACTGAAAGTTAATGTCAAATTGATATAGCTTGAAAAGGGGTGGGCATCATATACTCCACAGACTCAGGAGCAATCCTAACCTCTTTTGGTCCATTGCATGGACCTAAGGTGTCACAAAATGTGTCATAAGATGGAGGGAAGGTTACTGCAAGAGTAGAGTGGAGATTCTTGGGAAAAGGGAAACAAGATAGTGAGGAGGAGGTGGGTGTTCTAGAGAAGACCCAGAGGGCTGCTGTAACCCTACTGATGGCCTCCTCTTTTCCAAAGGGCAGAGCAGCAGTTCCAATGCTTGTGCTTAATACAGCTCAGGTATGCCAGCCTGCCTTTTCCAGTGCAAATTTGGATTGCACTGTCCATTCTAATGGCCTGCCAGATTATTTCCTTAAGACACTTCATTGCTACATGTCATAACATGGGCACGCATGCAGGCAACGTCTTCCATGTGATGATACACTGCTTGAAAAAAACAAAACACAAGCTGGTTTTTCTTGGGATAGCTACCACAAAATCAAGCAAACAGGAGGAACTTCGAGTGCAATCCTAAGTGTGTCTACTCAGAAGTAAGTCCCATTGTAAATCCCAATAGGATTTACTCCCAGGAAAGTGTGGTTAGGATTGCAGCCTTCATCTTTGCTAATAAGACATTGAGGAAAAACTCAGTGGTAGCATTCTGAAATGCCCGGATCCCATCTATTAGGCTATGACTATCAAAGAAGAGCACTGCAGGATCAGGCTAAAGGTCCATCTAGTTCAGCTATCTGGATTTCACAGTGACCCATCAAATGCTTCATGGAGCACATAAGTCATCAAAAGACCTACACCCTGGTGCGCTTCTCCACATCTGCATTCTGAGGTAGCCTACATCTAGAATAAGGAAGTTACACATATACATCTTGGTTTGTAACCTGTAATGGACTTTTCCTCCATAAGTTTATCTAATCCTCTTTTAAAGGCATCTAGTCTAGAGGCCATCATCACAATTCTTGTGGCAAGGAGTTCCACTACATGCTGGGTAGAGAACTACTGTATTTCATTTGTGTATCCTAACTTTCCCAGGACACAATTTTAGTGTATTTCCTCTAGTTCTGATGTTGTGTGGAAGGCAAAAGACCTGCTCTATCAATTCCAGGCATTATTTTGTATTTCTCAATCATGTGCCTCTTTACTACTATGAAGAACCCCAAATATTGTAACGTTTCCTTGTAATGGGTGGGTGGATGTCCCAGCCCAATAATCATTTCAGTTGCTCTCTTCTGCACCTTTTCTATTTCGACTATATCCTTTTTGAGATCTAGGGACCAGAACTGAACACAGTACTCCAGAAGTGGCCTAACCCAGTGGTCCTCAATCTTTTTGGCCCCAGGGACCAGTTCTGTGGAAAAGAAATTTTCCAGGGACCAGCCCAGGGGTGGGGGTGGGGAGTTCTGCCTCTGGCAACCTAGAGGGAGGGCTTCCCCACCTAGAGCACAGCACAGCTGCCTCCAGCTATAAATCCCATCATAATAAATAGAGCTATTGCTAGGTTACTATTGATAGGATTGGAAGCGAGAGCCCAATGTCTTGATGCATTTCTATACAGAGCAGAGATTTTCAACATTTTTCAATACAGGATGCACTGAGAATGCACAATGCCTTCCTAGTCACTTTTATTGGAGAGTAAGCCTCACTGACTATAATGGGACTTATTTCTGAGTAGACAGGCATTGGATTGGACTCTGAGACTGCAATCCTCCAACAGAGCCCTCCTGCTGTGAGGATGGGAAGAGGCACTTAGAGGAGTCCTTTCGCGGACTGGTCAGGCAGCTGCCAAGGATCTCTAGAGGTTCCTGGACCGGGGGTTGAGAAACGCTGGCCTACCCCATCTATTTGTACAATGGTATTATAATATTAGCAGTTTTTAACTCAATATCTTTTCTAATGATCCCAAGCATGGAATTATCCTTCTATACTGCTACCCCATATCGAGCTATTCACCAGAACACAAAGATCTCCTTCTTAAACTGTCACAAGCAGCCCAGAATCCATTAGCCTGTATGTGTTTTGATTCTTTGCCCACTGCGTATGATTTTACATTTATTTACATTGAAACACACCTGCTAACTTTATTAATCTTAGTAAAGACTAACTTTACTTACCTCATTGGTAATATCATATACAACTATAGCTGCTTGTGCTCCTCTGTAGTACATTGGTGCCAAACTATGATATCGTTCTTGACCAGCTGTATCCCAAATTTCAAATTTTACTGTTGTATCATCAAGACACACAGTCTGTGTTAGAAAAGCAGCTAAAGAAAAAAGAAAGCATCAGGAACTGTGATTTTGCATATGCTCCATATCAACATTTTCTGCCAGTACATAAATTAAATTGTTGCATGCATATATATATGTATATATACACACAGTGGCACCTTGAATAGTGTCTTGAATAAAGAGCGTTTTGTATAAAGAGCAAAATTTTCTCAGAAATTTTGACTTGTTTAAAGAGCACTGTCTTGAATAAAGAGCAATTCTGAGGAAATTTGGAACAGGATTCCATGGCAAGGGAACTCACAGCTGGGACGAGGAGACTAGCTTGAGCTACAGTGGGGCCCTGGGAAAAGTTTGGAAGAGGCTTCCATTGCCAGGGAACTCATGGGACGTCCGGGGGGAGCAGCCTGAGTCAGGTCTGTATGTGGGATCTGTGTGTGGCAGTGTGAAAGGTGTGCCTCATCAATGTTCTAGTGCTGCTCCCCGTCAGCAGCCTGGGAATGTTAAAGTTGCACAAAAAGATAATAGATTCCATTGAGCCAATGGATAGCAGTGACTCCGTTAGTGATTGTGAAAGAGCACAATCCTAACTATGTCTACTCAGATGTAAGCCCCATTGTGTCCAATGGGTCTTACTCCCAGGAAAGTGTCTTTAGGATTACAGCCAAAGTCATCCCCTCTCTGTAACCCTCACAACAGCCATGAAGGTTTTCAAAGGTACAGTACAGAACAGTATTTTCTTTATTGCAGTGTTGTGTGTTACTGTATATTACAGTGCTTTGTACTGTGTTATACTGCAGTGTTTTGTAATCATTTTTATAAACAATATTTTAATATGAATATTTTTTGGGTTGTGGAACCAATCATCTGAGTTTCCATTATTTCCTATGGGAAAATCTGCTTCATTTAAAGAGTGTTTCACTTAAAGAGCATGCCTCCGGAACGAATTAAGCTCTTTAAGTGAGGCGCCACTGTATACGCACACACAAGTCTCAACAGTGCTTTCAACTATATACTGTACAAGAACAAAAGGAACTATTTCCTACAAAACCATTTTCCTTCTAAATTCTAATTATACTGTGTTCTGTTATATCCTAAAAGAGGGATCTTTACTAAGGACCACTAAAATCAAATGGAAATTAGACCTGGACTCAAGTCCCATTCATTGCAATCAAAGTCGGGACACAATACAATGGAGCCCTAATGCCAAGGCTCTGTCACAGAGTATTGTAAAGAACATTTACAGCACACTTATCCCCTTCGTAGAAAGGGCTAGTGCTGAACCTAGTGCCGGACAGAGGTTGCAGTGAGAGCTCTCAGAGGTTAATCACCAGATCTTATCCTACATGTCAGGCTGAAAAGCCCAACATGGAGGTTCTCAAGTCTGTGTTAGCAGACTTGAGCCATTAATCAAAGGAATAGCCATTAGTCAAAGGAAAGGTCATCACAACATATACCACTACAAAAAAACCTTCAGTTCTACTGATTATAATTGGACTCCAACTAATCAACCAGTGCTACTCAAACTGGGAGGTTGCAACTGTCAGACTGCAAGAGTACATCCTGGATACAACTAGGAGTGAGTTTCAGTCACTCCAGGGATGTGTTCTGAGGTGCAAGGAGGCTAAGAAACTGCAGTACCATATGTCCATCCCCCAGATGATTTCATTATCTGAGCAAATTGGTATCCGTGGGAATCTGTTTGGTATCTGTGGATACCAAAGGCCCAGTATAATATACACTATGTGGTTGTAACCAATACTTCTACATGTTTTCTTCTATATAATGGATTTCTGTGGAACTCTGGTTTGCGTACTCCTGCCCAAACTAAAATCACAAGTTTAATTAAATTACAATGCATCATCTACCTTAACAGTAATATTCAAGGAACCTCACAAAACACATTCAAGCACAAAACAGTAACTATGTTACATATGCAGTGAATATTTAAAATGGACATCAATAACCATTTAAAATGGACATCAATAACAGTTCACTGTGAAAGGTGTTAAAAACTATTGTGCTACACACACATTTCCTCACCTCCAATTGTACTCTCCTGGAATTCATGAAACTGGCCTTTTACAAAACGAAGGACCAGACTTGATTTTCCAACTGCAGATTCTCCCAGAAGAACTAACTTGAACTGGCATATTTTATTCCCAGCGTTAGGACCATTAGGTCTAGTTGCTCCTCGGTTCGCCATATCCAAACTACAAAGGAGTCCCTTGTTTCAGATGCTTAAAAAGGAAGATTCCAGAATATGAACCTCAGTGAGTCTTCAAAGCAACCTGTTTCAGAAAATATTATTCAGGAATTAGAAACAGCATCAAACAGATTAATTATAACAACTCCAATTGTAATCCTAGTCAGGTACCTATTATCATTTTCAGTGACCACCTTTATTATAAAGTACAGTACATATCTATCTGTGCAAAGTGTATTGGTATTTAAGTGAGATGTCATTTTCCAAAGTTATTAAGGGATAGAATATCAAAGTCATATATCACTTAAAAGCTGAACTTGAAATTTTTGCCACAATCCAAAGTACTGGTACATCAGTCACAATTCAAAAATTATTTGAATTGCAGCCATCCACCATACTCCACACTGTATTTTTTATTTAAGAAGTTGAAGGCAGACAGGTCCAACAGGATCTAAGATATAACTATAGAAAGAATTGAGGAAAGGCACCACCTTATAACAAATCCATGTTTTGGATTTTATGTTTTGGATTTCACTCACGTTTTGAATAAAAAATGAATTTTTTGATCTGGTAAAAATAAACTCATGATTTTGATTAATTATGGTAAAAAGTTTCTCTTCATTTAAGCCTTAAATTTCAAATACTATATACATAAAACGTCTGTACTGATATTTCAAAAATGAAAAACTAATTCAGCAACAATCCTAAGAAGCTGCAGCTCTATGCAACTCTGCCTAGAAATAACTCCAATAAAGTGCAGTGAGTCAGCCAAACACTACAACTTCTACTGAAACTATGTATTCTACTTAATACAAAGACGTTTACAGAGAAAAATGAAAAGATGATTCCTTAGCCCAAATGGCTCACAAACTTTAAAGAAGGCATAGGAGAGAAATTTAAAAATGGACACTGGAGAAGATGCTTTGCTGGGACAAGTTGTTTTCCCCTTGCTACACGCAAGAGAAATGAGACTTTTAGAAGTATCCATTAGTCCATAGAACTTGATACTGAAAATTGTTGCTTCCAAACAATCTACTGAATCAGCAAGTATTTCATATCCTGTTCTATATTAATCAACTCTTACTCAGCTAAACACCAACTTTCAAAATTCTAGGCAAAAAGGAAATGAGATACTGTAATGCAAGCATGATGAGTGTAAATAAACTTAGTTGTTTCTCCACTTACGCTAATGGCTACCTGTAGTTCAGAAGAATGCCACAGCTTCCTCAACACCACCTCTGAATTCATGTTAAGCAGGCTGGAAAAATCCAACCCACATGAGAAGCATCTATCCTGAAAAATGGAGCTTTCCCAATAGCATACACTGAGTATATAAATGTTGAAATTCTGGAGAGCATACTACCAACTACAATAGTATTAGTAATCACTGCTAATGACAGTTAAGTGATTGTTTAAATGACTCCCTCCAGCAGTGAAGATGAGACTTGATAATCTCCAGTGTATGGACACCAAAGGATTTATTGCTTGTAAATAGTCGGCAAGGTTCTCAACATTTTTGCTAGCTCAATATTTCTTCCTTTCCAAATGCACAAAACAAGTTTATAGACTCAGAGCACAGTTCTAACCATGTCTACTCAAAAGTAATCTCAGGAAAGTGTCTTTAGGATTGTAGCTTCACTCCCATCAGTGAAGGCATGCAACTTCTTGGCCATGTAAGTCGCCACAAGCACTTATGGATCCACCACTAACTACATCAGTATGTCCAGACTGCAGACCCATCCAGCTTTCTTGCTCTTCTGAGTCTATCTTATGGGTAGCTATTAATTCAGTCTTCAAGATGAATATTAAGCCAATTAACAATTCCTAGGAAGCCAGATGGATGTAATGCATAGAGTCTAGACCAGTGATTTTCAACCTTTTTAATTTCATGGCACACTAACAAGGCACTAAAATTGACAAGGCACACCATTAGTTCTTTTTACCATTGACAAGGCACACCAGGTTTTTCAAAATCCCCCAATTTTCCTGATAATTATTGTCAATACCCAAATTCCTGCAGCACACCTGAGGACAGTGTGCCACAGCACACTGGTTGAAAATCACTGGTCTAGACTAACACCAGAAAAACTTGAGCTGAAATTCCCATTCATTAAGCTCACTGGATTTACACAAAGCTATTCATCTCCCAGTCTAACCCACCTAACAAGGTTGCTGTGATTGTAAGGGGAAGAGGATCAACAGGCTCGGTTCAGATCCGGTTTGCCGGAAGTTGGGAGGTGGGCCAGGGTCAGGGCGAGGGACAGGCCCCAACCCCGCCGCACTGCGCATGCACCAGGTTTGGCACATTCGCAGTGCGTCTCCAGAAGCAGAGCTTCAAGAGACTCAGCGCGCTTGCGTCCAGCTGCCGAGCTTCAGGAGACGCATGCAGCTGCTAGCGAACCAGTCCCCACGGTTCTGGCAGCCGCGGCTCTGACAGGCTCGCTAGTGTCCACCCAGGGGGAAGATCCGGTTCGGGCGAATAGGCCCGAACCGGCATCTGCCTACCTGTGCCTACAATCCAGAGTAACTATGGGAGCACGTAAGAGAAATTTACATCGACGTAGTTACAGCACCACCTAGTGAAAACATATGGGAAATTCATACTGTAATCCAGAGTAAATTGTTCTTACACCAGAGCAAGACTCCCCGTAGTTACTCTGGATTGCGCCCATAGAGTCTCAACTTTTTGAACATCTCTTTAATGATTGGTCAGATGCTGCAAAACACAGTAGCTCCTCCACTTGGAAGTATTACAACAAATGTATTATAATAGTGGTTCTTGAGCTCTTCAGCCTGAGCCCTCTTCTGACAATCTATCCAGAATCCGTGTCTACACAGAAGTCTCATTGTATTCAATGAGACTCATCCCTAAGAAACTATGGATGGCAGCCCAAGTGCTCCATTTCAAGATGACGATGCCCAAAAGATTTGCAACCCCCCCTGAAATGAACCCCCCAAGGGGTCCCAACCCCCACTTTGAGAATCACTGTTTTATTCCATGTAAATAAGAAATGCTGGCTTTGATGTCCAACAACTCAAATAGGTTTCAGCCTACATATTTAAAATACTTATCTCCCACCCTTTGTCTGATCACAATCTTAGTTTAACCTTAAGCATACCATTTGTGTGATGTCATAACAGAGGCAAGCATAGCAAAATGACTATGACAAAATCAGGCGGTGTTACATTTCTCTATTTTGTTTTAAGAAAAAAATTATAATGTTCAGTAAAATGAAGCGAGTTTGCATATGAGAATTAGAGTGGGGATTTATCTGGATCCTAGCAGAATTTACCTGCTGTTGCAGGAGAAATATTGGAAGAATATTTGTGGGCATTACTAGACACTAGCAGGCACCAGGCACAATCAACATCAGGCGGTGAGCACCGGACACAATCAACACTGGATAGCACTGGGTATCACCGGCCACTGGTGATTGCTAGTGTGCACTGGCTGGCACTGGATACTGCTGTGCAGTGGTGGGCACCAGCACGCAGCAAGCACCACCGAGCAGTGGGAAAAAGGGATTATTGGGAATCACCAGACAGCTCCTTTTTTAAAATGGATATTATTGGGGTCAACATATGTAATGTGATGGCAGAGAAATAGAAACGTGATCCTTCTTTTCATCTCAAATTAACACTGTGGGATGTTTTTGAACTGAAGAATATGAAGGGATCCTTTTTGTGGAAGATTTGGACTGAATCTTCAGATCAATTAAATAGCCAAGACCAAGAGTTTTTGTTTAACAATTGAAACTTGATCAGCCGCAATACCTACTCTCTATATATACTCTACTCTCTAAAAAACTAAAATACTCTACTTTATAAAAAACTATCTACTCTTAGAGATGCTTTTTGTGTCAACAGAGAAAAATGAGCTACAAAATGTTTGCAGCTTAATAAAATACATAGAAATGTGGAATACAAAACTGGACCATCCTATTTTGTGTAACCAATAGAAAGTGGCTGTGAAAACATTCCCTAAACTTATAGGGATATTAAATTGTTTTTGTAATAAAGGGCTAATTATAAATGCTGGCATTGTTAATTGATTGAATTCAACATTTATGCATTTACTGTGGTCTTGTTTAGAGATAAAATTATTTGGTGAAGAACTCATTAACATTAATGTTTTACTACAACAATCATTGATATTGTTGGATATAGTCTTTTGAATTATTTACCTGAAATGTGGAAATTAACAGAGGAACAGTGAAAATTAATTTACTGAGACAGCCTTACTGTTGCTAACTGACTTATTAAAATGCTGGAAGGATAAGTGCTCTTTTATCACCATAGAGGGAGGACCATTAAATGTTGAAATCTGAACAAACAGCTTACAGTCCACAACTATGAATGGGCATATTTGTGGATACATGAAAGTTATTTTGCATAGTGTATATATGGGTTAAGGCAGGAATGTCAAACTAATTTCATTCAGTGGGCAAAAGCATTCATAGTGCCTGCTAAAGGCTGGAAATGACATCATTAAGCAAAAAATGGCCAGAAATAAGAATGTATTATCATTGAAAAACTCATTAGATGCAAATTACAAAAGACGTCAGAAAAAATTTTCTTTTAAGGATTTTTCAATACTATGTATATATCTACAATTATACAGGGTCTCCACCAAGTCTCTTTACAATTTCAAAAAATTACTAAAATGGCAATTGATGAAATGTGTTAATCAAATTTGTCCTATATACTCAGTTGCTATCAAAGTCTGTAATCTGATAATGAATAAGAGGCTGTAGAATAAACCCCTAAAAAATTCTACTCCTATTACTCCTCAAAAACAGGCATAATGTGCATCAAGGTTTATTGAAACAAAATTGGATATGCAGTCTCAGAGAAACTACAGGACTAATCAAGCACCGTCTTGATGTGCTTCGTGCAACTAATAGTGCTCATATAGAGATGTATTAAATGAGGCAAATAAAACCTTCAATATCTACTCAATTTGTAATAATTTCCACAGATATGTCTATTCGTTTTTTTTTTAATAAAACCTTGAAATTGTAAAAAGACTTTGTTGACACCCTCTATATTGCTATAACAGATAATACTGCATCTACATTTATCTTTTTATGGAGCTCATCGAAGAAATAATTTAAGTCTTAAAGCATAAACAAACTGAAATGGTACAAGAACTGATGTAAAGCAGTAATTGTAATATATTTTGGCCACATCACAAGAAGGGAGCACTCCTTAGAAAGAGCCTGATGCTGGGAAAACTGAAGGCAAAAGGATGGCAGAGGATGAGGTGGTCAGAAAGTGTCATCAAGGCAATGAACATAAATTTGGACAGACTTCAGAAGTTAGCGGACAACAGGGTGGCTTGTGTGCCACAGTCCATGGGGTCATGAAGAGTCAGACAGGACATAGAGCACAACCCTAACCATGTCTACTCAGAAGTAAGCCCTATTGTATTCAATGGATTTTACTCCTAGGAAAGTTTGTTTAGGATTGCAGCCTTAGTGACCACGCACAAGATTCTTAAATATTGAAGCTCTCAAACATCTGAAGGTTTATCATATGTGACTCTTAGATTAGAGAAAGTTTGGCCTGGTACTATCTTACTGATTTTCAATCTTTTTCATCTCATGGCACACTTCCAGATTTAGTCCATGGAGAAGGCACACCATGCTGTGGGTAGGGCACTTAAACCCACCAATTGTTAAACTTATAATCCAAAAGGACAACAAGAAACTATAATAGATGCTATATCAGCAGATTAGTTCACAAATCTTACTTAGATAAGAATCATCTGTATATAGACTTGGATACTCAATTGTTCTCAAGTTTTAGTAGCTCAACAGATCAATGAAAAAACTATCTTTAAAACAGCTTGTGATACTTTAAAATTGAATGTGATAAGTCAAACAATAAGCCATGTGATTAAAATGTAACCAAATATAAGAGGTAGCATTCATTTATAACATCTCATTTTAGTGATAGTATAAACAAAGGGGTTTTTGTAAGAAAAAGAAATGAGATACAAGAATACATAAACAAGGCTTGGGTTGGATATAAGGAAAGGAAAACAGAATGTTAAGCATGCCTGAATATTATCTTGAGGTTAATCATTATTTACATCCAATCGTGCTTATCATTCTGTGCAACCTAATCTTATGAGCAACTTAAACATATATCCTTGCTTCATATTCAGAATGATACACCAGTGAGACATAAATTTGTGACAATCATTTTCATACTTTGCCTATGTTCAGACCACTGTACAACAGAAAACTACCTTGTACTATTGGTGCATTTATCTCAGTATTGACGACATTGACTAAAAGTGCTCTCCAAGGTTTCAAACAAAAATTCTAATTTGCCCTATTCATTGATGCTAGAGATTGAACCTAAAAATTCCTATGAAGTACGCAGATGCTCAATCAGCAGGCTGCAAACTCTCTTAAGTTACATAAGCACCACGCCTGATTGGTGATAAAATTTAACACCATCCTCAAATTATCTGCAGAAAATTACTTTGTACTGTAAAATGAAATAAGCCAACAAGTTAGTACACAACAAGCCAACTAACACTTTACATGCATCATCTTATTTTAAGTTTAATTACATATTCATTAAATATACAATATGCACACAACATACATATTATATATTAAATTTATAGAAAAGTTGGATAATAGCTGTTAACCCTTTCTGCTCTTATTGCTGGCTACTTCAGCCAGTAAGTGAAGGTTAATCAAGCAATTTCATTGACTACTCTAATATTAAGTACTTAGAACCAGGACTTTTTTTGTGGACGTAGTCACTGGTACTGAGTACTGGCACCTCTGTGGCCCGAGTAGACATGCCTATGATTACAAATAACATCTTCATGGTGAATATTCTCACCTTTATTCTTAGAAAAAAACACTGATTTGTACTATATTATTTTCTACAGTATTTGAAGGTGTCATGGTTAAGCCAACCATATAAGTAGACTGAAAACCAATAACGGTTAGAACATGTTTTCACCAAATGCTATTTTGCTTTGATTGCTCTGGCCCTAATTCTTCATACAAAACTTTTAGGCAGAGAAAAGAGGCTTAAAAGAGGTTAGATTCCTATTTATCTATAATAAAATTCCCTACACTTAAATTTCTTACACCTATTCTCATTTTAGCTCCATAGAAAACACGTAAGTAGAATAATCAGCTTAAGCACAATGAAATAGAACTATGGCTACAATCCAGAGCAACTACGGGAGCATGTAAGAGACATTACGTGCACCCGTAGTTACTGCACCACCTAGTGAAAACCTATGGGAAATTCATATTGCAATCCGGAGTAACTTGTTCTTACTCCAGAGCAAAGACTCCCTGTAGTTACTCTGGATTGCGCCCTTAGTGAGCCACAATCTTGTCAGGTCATCTCTACTTAAGAACGTGCTCGGCATCCTTCCTCAATATCCTAATTCTTCCTGGACTAATAGGGAGACCATTATATAATTATATACATAATTATATATTTATATTTTATTGTTGTAACAAGGTAGGACCTGTATATCAGGAACATGGAAAGGAATATAGTAGGAATATAGTTTTTAGGGGCACAGAACAAAGCAGGAAGAGAGAATAGAAAACAAAGGAAGCAAACTTAGCAAGAATACATTGAAAAATGTATTCATTGAGAATATAGAAGAGAAACATGAAAGGAATATGTAATAGAGGAATATGGATGGAAATAAAGGTCCAGCCTTGTTATACACATATTTTTTTATACCTGGATTTGACTCAATGTGAACGGCCACTGCAAATCAGTTTTAAAAACTGCTTTTCTACTGTTGTAGAGAGACAGTCATGCAAGCAGCCATTCCATTCTTCAGACCCAGAATCAAACCCCTGAAGATACTGAAGCTGAACTTTAGCTGCAAGAAACCTGGAAGTGGGTCTTTAAACCCATTTTTCCCATTTTTTAAATCCACTTTTTAAAAAATCATGGGAGATTCTTGAATGGAACCCTAGAGGATAACGAGGGACACCTGTACAGCTGAGCAAGAATATATGTAGCAGAAAATGGATGGGGATGTAGAGTAAGGCAAGGTAACACTGAATGTAGCATGAATATATTCAGGAATGGAAGTGGTCAACCTTCTGAGCTCCTTCATGGGAGGGTCTGCCTTGGAGACACAAGGCCAGAAGGCCCCCACTCAAACCCTCAGCTACCCCCCACAACGACGCTCTCCCTCTAGCTCCCCAACAGAACCACTTCACAGGTAGAAGGGGAAGAAGTGGGGGTGCCATTTGGAGGGTGGTGGGAAGGAGCAGGGATCACCTCCACTTCCCCTTCATAGAGCTAAGAGGCCACTGAGGCATCCCAACCCCTCCCTCTCTCCCTCTCCCCACTCCCTCTTTCCCCAGCCCCACTCTCTCTTGCCTACCCCTCCCCAGGCCCACCTCTCTCTCCCCAGGACCTTCCCCCTGCCCACCCTCTCTTTTCCCAAACCACACTCCCTCCTCAGCCCCCTCTCCCCTGTCCTCTCCAAGCCTCCCCACCCAGGACCCCCTTCCCCACCCCCAGTCCACTCTCCCCTCCCTGCCCCTCATCCCAGGCCCTCCCCAGCACCCCCTCCTCCTCCAGCCCACTCCCCTCCCCCACTCTCTCCCTCCTCAGCCCCATCTTTCCTCTCCCCTCCAAGCCACCCCACCCCACCCCTCTCTGGACCCCTCCCTAGACAACCTCCCCAGCCCCCTCTCCCCAGCCCCCCTCCTCCTCCTCCCCACCTTCCTCCCTTTCCCCAGCCCTCACCCCCCCTCAGCGCCCTCCCCCCTCAGCGCCCTCCCTGAGGAGTCACCTGGCGGCGGTGCGTGGAAGGGCCTCCACTGGCCCCTGAGAGCGCCTGGCAGTGACGGCGTCGAGGGAAGGGCCGCCTCACAGCGTCGTCCGTCCTGGGCCCTCTCCGCGGGGGGAGGAGGGGAGGGGGCTCGAGGGGCTGACTCTCTCTGCCTGTCTCGCGCCGGAGGGGGAGGGAAGGAAGCGGCCTCCAACTTCCGCTCTTCCTCTTCCTTCTCCTCCCTCCGCCTCCTACTGCAGGACCAAAACACACCACGTCACTTCCGCCGCCTCAGGCTACGTCACGGCGCACACACTCGTACTACGTCCGCTTCGGCGTGGTCACGTGACCGCCAGGGACTGGTAAGCTCAAGGAGGACCAGCGATACCGGGATAGAGCGGCAAGGCGAGAGCGTAGAGAGGGACGCTCTAGTTCTGATCTCTATGACTCTCCGGAGGCTTATTTCCTCAGGGCTGCTTCCTAAAGGGCCACTGACAATAATACAGGGGTGGCCAAACTGGGTTCAATGGAGAGCCACAGAGCCCAGTCCCGTGCAGGTCTACTCAGAAGGAAAGCCCATTATAGTCAATGGGGCTTACTCCCAGGAAAGTGTGGGCAGGACTACAGCCACAGAGCCCAGTCCCATGCAGGTCTACTCAGAAGGAAGGCCCATTATAGTCAATGGGGCTTACTCCCAGGAAAGTGTGGGCAGGACTACCGCCAGAGCCCAGTCCCATGCAGGTCTACGCAGAAGGAAGGCCCATTATAGTCAATGGGGCTTACTCCCGGGAAAGTGTGGGCAGGACTACCGCCAGAGCCCAGTTCCATGCAGGTCTACTCAGAAGGAAGGCCCATTATAGTCAATGGGGCTTACTCCCAGGAAAGTGTGGGCAGGACTACAGCCACAGAGCCCAGTCCCATGCAGGTCTACTCAGAAGGAAGGCTCATTATAGTCAATGGGGCTTACTCCCGGGAAAGTGTGGGCAGGACTACAGCGAGTCCAGTCCCATGCAGGTCTACTCAGAAGGAAGGCCCATTATAGGAAGGCTCTGCAGGTGGAAATGATGCAGCTGCTTGTCAATTTCCATGTCATGCTGGGCACCTGCTACTACACCTGCTAACCATATTGCCAAACCCCTTCTTGCCAGTTTCCTGGTAAATGCAGGATTGTCCAAGTTGCCAAACTGCTTTTAGAAGGAGGTTGCAGCCCAGTGAGTAATGCTGTGGAAGTTGGAATGGAGTTAATTGTAGAATAAGTAATGTGCTGTCATCCTATTTCAGTGAGGCCTCTTTCTTAAGGTGACAACAGAACATATAAACACAGGTCTTTTTCTGCATATCACAGATAACTCCAACTATAGTACATGTCAGACTGATTTACTATATAGGTAGATCATGCCTGTCCAAAGCTGCAAAAATAAAAGTTTCCTTACCCAGAGGAGACCTCAGGGGGCCTGAAACATCCCTGCAGGATATTGCATGTCCTCCTCTGAGACAGCTGCACCGCTCAGTAGCAATTTACATGGCACTGAACAGTTTGTCAAAGTAGTTAACAGTTGAAATAATAAGGGATGCTCAAGTATACTATGCATGGCTACCCTAACTGCTTAGGTTAGCTTAGCCATAACTCTCTTCCACAAAATTGGGACAGGACCCTCTGTCCCATTTGCCACTATATGAACATAGTCCTCCCCAAATTGGAATTGTCCATGTTTCTCGGGACATATGGCAACCCCAAGGTGTGATACTGTGTTCACTTTACTCCCAAGTAAGAGCACAATCCTAACCATGTCTACTCCAAAGTAAGCCCCATTGTGTTCAACGGATCTTCTTACTCCCGGGAAAGTGTCTTTAGGATTGCAGCCTAAGTGAGTCTAGGATTGTGGCCTAAAACTTCCATCTTGTTTTTATAATCTTGACATTGATTGCAAGTACAGTGGTGCCTCACTTAAAGAGCTTAATTTGTTCCGGAGGCATGCTCTTTAAGTGAAACACTCTTTAAATGAAGCAGATTTCCCCATCGTACATAATGGAAACTCAGATGATTGGTTCCACAACCCAAAAAATATTCATATAAAAATATTAACTGTTTATAAAAATGATTACAAAACACTGCAATATAACATTGTACAAAGCAATGTAATACACAGTAACACATAACACTGTAGTAAAGAAAATACTGTACAGTACTGAACTGTACTGTACCTTTGAAAACCGTCAAGGCTGGTGTGAGGGTTACAGAGAAGGGATGACTTTCACAATCACTAACAGAGTCACTGCTACCCATTGGGTCAATGGAATCTATTGTCTTTTTGTGCAACTTTAACACTCCCAAGCTGCTGACTGGGGAGCAGCACTAGAACATTGATAAGGCACACCTTCCACGCTGCCACACACAGATCCCACATACAGACCTGACTCAGGCTGCTCCCCCCGGACGTCCCATGAGTCCCCTGGCAATGGAAGCCTATTCCAAACTTTGCCCAGGGCCCCACTGTAGCTCAAGCTAGTCTCCTCGTCCCGCCTGTGAGTTCCCTTGCCATGGAATCCTGTTCCAAATTTCCTCAGAATTGCTCTTTATACAAGACAGTGCTCTTTAAGCAAGTCAAAATTTCTGAGAAAATGTTGCTCTTTATACAAAACACTCTTTATTCAAGACGCTCCTTATTCAAGGTACCACTGTATATTAGGTTCTAAAACCATCCATTTATGGCAAAAATACTGAAAACTGCATCTTACGATGTATGCCCATAAGCATTTCAGGCAACCACAAGTAAATACATATAGTATGACTACAAATACTACAAATAAATACAGTATGTATAAGTTTTCATTTTCAACCAATGAGTTAGACATGTTTGACAAACTTCTTTTTAAATTTAAATCAAGATAGCAGATATGTAAGTGGATTTTAATAGAGAAACACACAATCAAGCAGTTACAGAATTAAATACTTCCTGTAAGCAATTACCTGTGGTATTAAAAGAAGGATGCCTTTATGATACTGTACTTTGCAATCACATTATATACATTTCAATGGTGCTATTAATCACAATGATACCATATGTGATAGAGGTAGTGATGCAAACATGTTAAGCTGGTATATCAGGTAGAAGTTATCACCTGACTTCCCTGTTAACAGTTCACACAGTTCTTTAGAATTAGTAGAAGATTCTAAAATCCCACCCACTTTAACCACATTCGAAAATTCTTTTTTCATAGGAAGCGCAAAGGGTCTACTTAAAAAGAAATATGCTTTTCTTCCCCACTATTGACTTCTTTATTAACCATCCAATGTCAAGATATACTG
Organism: Cryptoblepharus egeriae; assembly: GCA_030015325.1. Classification (NCBI taxonomy): domain Eukaryota; kingdom Metazoa; phylum Chordata; class Lepidosauria; order Squamata; family Scincidae; genus Cryptoblepharus; species Cryptoblepharus egeriae. The sequence continues at coordinate 36,166,199 of JAREYC010000004.1, read as the reverse complement.
CAGACATTTCCCTTGAAATCTGGGTCACTTAAGGGTGATCTTGAGTAGAAGTGATCAGACTATCAGATGTTAATCCAACAGACTATTATATTGAACAGACTATATTATATTGAATATTACTTTATTTGTTCAGATGATCTCAAGCTTAAAATGTTACTGAAATACCAATTCTCAAGAACAAGCAGATCCCAGGACCAGTTCAAAATTGACATAACCCATTATGCCTTCCAGTCACACACTGCAGGTCTCCCCTAGAAAATCAGGGTGACTCAACACTTCAGGCAGATTTGGGACTTTGGAGGAACTTTCCTAAAGTCATCCCTTAGATCAGTGATTTTCAGTCTTTTTCAACTCATGGCACACTTAACAAGGCACTGAAATTGTCAAGGCGCAACAATTATTTTTACCATTGACAAGGCACACTAAGAGTGCAATCCTAACCATGTCTACTCAAGAGTAAGCTCTATTGTGTTCAATTGGTCTTACTCCCAGGAAAGTGTCTTTAGGATTGCAGCCTAAGGCAAGGCAAGAGGTTCTGGAGGAGATCTCATCTGGAGAGGAGCAGGAGAATAAGGAGGAGGAATCCCTCACATGAGGTTAAGGACATTTGTAAACATTGGGAAATTGTGCAAAATTTTGTAGAAAAGCTCCACCCAAATCAGGCTGTAGCAGTGCAAGTGCCGAATCTGATTAATGTAATGTCACATTTCCATGAAATCCTCAAAAGGAGACAAAAGCAAGTGTCATTAGAAGTATCTTTGTGAAAGTTGCTCAAAAAGACACCAGTGACTCTTTTGGTGAAAATTAGTCATCCTTGGCCATAAAGGGTTTTCTTTTCTGTTCTACTGTGCAGTATATTACAGTGTTTTTAATTAATATTACAGTAATTGTGTTCTGTATTATATTACAGTGTTTTGAATTCAGTTACAATGTTTTGTCATCATTTTTACATACAGTTAATATTCTTATGTGAATATTTTTGGGTTGTGGAACCAATCGTCTGAGTTTCAATTATTTCCTATGGGAAAATCCGCTTTGTAATAAGAACACTTTGTAAAACAAACATGCATACAGAATTAATTCCTGTTCTTCTTACAAGGCACCACTGTATTCTAAAGCCCAAATCCTAACCAAGTTTCCAGCACTACCATAGTTGTGCTGCATGTGCTGCATCCTACACTTGGATGGAGGCCTTCTCAATATTTGTTTTCCTCACCTCAGAGCTGCATTACCCTTGCTGCTAGAAAGTTGTTTTGTATTGCACCCTTAATGTTCTTGGGCTAGCCTATCTATCACTGGGCTGGCCCAATTCCAAGATGGACCAGTCCAGTTACACCAGAAAGTTATACCAATTTAGACTGGCCCAAGATAGATGGGTTGGCCTAGCTGTGCCTAGCTGTGCCAGCCTAGGCAGTCCAGGAGAGGCATGGTGAGGGCATGATCAGCATGGGCTAGAACAGAGCAGTTAGGCAGTATCCAGAGCTTCTTTCCAGGGCAGACATGCCCCCTTACAGCTCCTCAGAATTAGGCCATGTAAGGAGCAAGAATAAATCTGACTAGACCCTTGGGGTCCATGATAAGCCAGAGTAAAATTGGAAGTGATGGTAAAAAAATTCTGAGTCCTAGGCCAACCTCTGTCTCCCAGCCTTAGGATACAGCACAACTACACCAGCCCACCTCAGGATATGGCACAACTACTGTACACCAGCCCAGTAAGCATGCTGCCTCTGTGCTGCTGCCTCTTCAGCAACAGTTAGGCTAGCCCTGTGGATCCATAAGTATCATCCTAAAAGTCTCCTAGTCCAGTGGATTTGGCATGTCAGCTCAGGATATGGCCAACTTAGGCCAGCTTAGCTGGGCCAGCATGACCATATGACAGGTAAAACCCAGATTTGTCTGGATTTTTAGCCTCCTGTCTGGGTATCCTACATTTTGGCTTCATTGTCCTACATTTTGGCTTTGTTTTGAAACTTTGCAATAGTGCACAGTACCCTATCATGCCCTATGTCATTAGATTCGTATTGAAGGGCAGAATCCAATGCAAAAATCAGTTTTGAGATATATCCTTCCTATCAAAGGTTATGGCCAATAAACTGAAAAACAAAAACTATAAAAATTAATAAAAACATTTTTTTGGCGATTTTTTAATGCGGGTAGGAATTTTGCTCTTGAGTACAGGAATTTTGGGTTTGGCATCTGGTCACCCTGAGCTGGGCCATTTTTCTGGCCTAGAGTCAGGATTTCATTGCCAGCCAAAGCGACATTATCCTGCTTTGGCAATGAAGCATAAGTACATATACTGTATTTATCTTAGTTGAAAGATAAATGAAAAGAGGTGGAATGAAAAGCTATTAAGGAAATGCAAGGGATTATAATGACCTGGAAGTTAAGGAAGACATTCTGAACCCGAAAAAATGATTGATCTCCTTGCTCTTAAGTAAGTGTGATGATCTCTTTCCACCCTTTTTTTCTTATTTTTTTGTTACTTTAGATCAGCAGTGCACAAACCACTTGGCAGGAGGGCCACATAATCTCTCTGACACTGTGTTGCGGCGGGGCTACAAAAAAATAAATCTATATTTCAAATTTGAATACATTTTCATAAATGCCATGTATTTTGGATGAAAGTTACTGTCAGAGCAACCCTACATCTGCCATTGTTAAAGGGACAGCACCAGTGGATCTTGGACTGCAGCCTCCTGCATCATGTGGGCATAAAAATAGTTCTAGGGTAAATTCCATTTGGACATGAACAGAACTCTTCACATGTTATTAAACAAGTTCCCATTGAAACAATGTAGCAGCATCCTCAACAATATTAAGCAATCCCATGCAATTTTAACAAAGATGTGTGGCAGTTGGCAAACCACATTTATTAATTTACTAGTGAAAACATACCCGCATTGCGGGAATAAAATTTCCCCCGTATGCCATCCCCCACTGTATATCATCCCCCCATGTGCTCTTTCCCCCCATGTGTACCATCCCCCTTGCGCATCAACCCACTATGAACAAAAGTGTCTTTTTAATATTGAGCATGTTTCTTTAGCAGTCCTGTCTATAATATAATTATTACAAAGTAATAATTACATTATTACTTATAATAATTATAATATGTAATACAAATTATTACACAAAAAAGGAATAATTGTGGTTTTAAAAGCTTTGATTGAATGTAATATATAAACAACATGAGATATTGTCCTTAATTGTCTTTATTTATATCATCTTAATGTAATTTCATCTTGCTGCTGGTTGTGTTTCCCTTATGTCTTTTTAAGATGGTGTAACTTTGGAATGAGTCAATTTTTAATTTATAATCCATAGAACCATTTAATAATAATTATGGCAATAACAGAAAGTTTTTAGTCTTAGCATTTTTCAGAAACATCCTAACTGCAGCCTATTATTTTATTTCTTTTATGTATTATCAATCCCATATTCCAATCATATTCCAAGTTCTGCCTTCAAAAGCACCTTTGAATGTATGATTTATTTCTGTTTATTTGCCATATTTCTTTCCTCTTGAATTTCACCATGATCAGGCTGCAGGAAATGAGGCCATCAAGTGGGGAGAACTAGAATAAAGCATGATAGATACATTTCAGTTTTAATTTGTGTTCACTGAGACTGCAGCTACCATTTAGGCTGAGCATGTTTATTCAACATCCCATAATGTCCGTGAGCACACATCTTTTGATTAATTTATTGTTTGAGTAAATAATAGTCACATTAATGGGCAGGCTCTGCAAACCATTGTTTTAAAACATATGACAAGAGGCTCTATGAATGCATTATTTCTTCTCTTGGGTCATGACTTCAATGCATGAAACTGAATAGCCTTGGGACCTCCCAGTATGCTGACCATTAAAACCTCAACATAATGTGAAACATTTTTTTTTTTCAAATATTCAGTATTTTCAAAAAAGCAGTGTCTCTTTCAAATATAAACATATACAAAATCTTTCGAATTAATCACATTCTTTAGAAATGAACCAGCACTGAAAGTCACAACAATAGTATTGCAAGAACTGCAAAGAAGTCTAGAATATTTACACATTGTTTTTGTATATGCACTCTTGCAAATGCATGTATACCTGAATGCATCCTTGCAAATGCATGTATACCTGAATTTATGGATTGAAGATCTCTTGGGATTTCTGTTTTATGTACACCATTTTTCACAGTTCAAGTACAATAATGAGGGAGCACAACTGAGGTCCATGAGTGCAGATCAGCTATTCCTGAACAAACCTTTAACTACTCTTTTATAACTGCATTGAGGGTTGTAAGTGCAGTAATGGCAAAGCCAAAGGTTGATCATTCCAACTTGTTCAATCCATGTTTATGTGTTATTTAATAGAATCAGAATTGCTTCACGGAACAACATAATCAAATATAAACATACATTGGAAGAATATTTGATCAAATACTTGAGCATAAATCTCCCCAGTCAATTCAGGTGTCAGTGAATTATTACTATCTTGGATTTTAAAGTGTTTTAAATTCAGTTTGGGATAAGGAATTTGTGTTGGGGGAAAGAAGCATATTGGAGATTTAAAGAAAAATCCAGGCATCAGATATGGATTTAACTTCTTACAGTACAATCCTATGCATGATAACTTGGATCATGGATTGCCTTAAACTGCAATCCTCTATCTGATTTCATGGGATGAGGTGCCATTGAATAAAATGGAACTAAGGGCACAATCCAGAGCAAGTTCAGCCTGCTCTGCCCTAACTGCTCTCTCCTAACTATTCTGTATCCAGAGCAGAAAGTTATGCTGCATCCAGAGAGTCAGGAAGCCTGGGCTGCCCTAACTGCTCCAGAGCATGCTAAGTAATTGACACATGGGGAGGACTTGCTCCTGAGGAGACACCCCTCAGATCACTCTGAACAAGGAACAGCTGTGGTGTCTACATTATAAGGAAGTCCAGCAGTTCCTGACAACCAGTTACAGCTGCAGTTCTTCTAGTGCAAGATGGATGCTTGGAGTGGCCTGCTGTATCCTGAGGTTAGTGGGCTGCCATAGTTGTGCCATATCCTGAGGTTGAGAGGCAGGGATTGCAGCTAGGCTGGCCAAGAACTCAGATTTTTGGTCAACACTACCATTCTTACTCAGGCCTTATCATGGACCCCTATGGGTATACTCATTACTATACCTGCTCCTGAGGTGGTATAACTCTGAGGAACTGGAAGAGGGCATTTCTGCCTTGAAACAAGCTTTGGATACAGAGTAACTGCTCTGCCCTAGGCAATGCTAAACATGCCCTCAACTTGCCTCTCCTGAGCTGCTTAGGCTGCCCCAGTTAGGGCAGAGCAGGTCCACCTCTCTTAGGGCACCCTATGTTGCCTTGCTCTGCCCTAAGCCTTTTCCAGAGTAACTGGGGTGAAGCATCTTGCAGTTGCTCCACCCTAGTGTTAGATAGGGCAACCTAAGGGCTCTTATGTGGACAGATTAGTTGCTCTGGATTGTGCTGCCTGGCTGCAATCCTAAAAACACTTTCCTGGGAGTAAGACCCATTGAACACAATGGGACTTACTTTTGAGTAGACATGGTTAGGATTATGCTCTTAGTTCTGAGTAGACAACTTAGGATTGTGCTATTAGTTAACTATGAGCATGGTTTTAAAATATCCAGCAAGTTCACTCTTTTGCCCTCCTGTTTGTGGGTAGAAACCAGGGTGACAGATGTAATAACTGCAAAAGAGGAAAAGACCCCACAAATGTTGGACAGACAAGAAAAATATAGGATGTGACAAAATAAAAGCTAAATGCACCTATATTGTGTTGATTTAAACTCTTTCTTTCTTATTAAATTTAAAACTATTGCATATAATTTATTATATATAATCTTCAAGGAAAAGGAGGACAATGAAGATATTTTTCCCCAGGATGCATGGCTTAAAAGGAGGACATACCTTGGAAACAGAGGACATATGGTCACCATGATGAAACAGGATGATTACTTCAGGATGTGTACTCTGAAATCTATTTCCAGTGCTGGGAAGAACTACTGTTTATGACACTATATATGAAACATATGAAACCATAAAAAAAGAGCATGTGCAGAGTGCACCCTGGAGCCTCTCAGCCCACTTCTGACCAGAGAGCATACTTTGAAGCAGGTTTGACACCAGCACTTCTTTATTTCAGTCCTGGATCATTTCACAAAAGAAAGCATTTTTATTTTTTATGACTAGACATTGCTACTTGTATCCAGGGTGATCATATCATAACCAAAAAAGAGGACAAGGAACCCCTCCAAATGTAGGACACCCAGGAAAAATGTAGGACATGACAAAATAAAAGCTAAAACCATAATTATTGCTTAACTGTTATTTAATTGAAACACTATTCCTGCAATCCTAATCACCCTTTCCTGTGAATAAATACTATTGAACGCAATGGGACTTACTTCTGAGTAGATAGGCTTAGGGTGCAATCCTAACCAACTTTGGTTAGGATTTGCCAACTTTGGCAGTGCAACTCTGAAGGAAGGGAACAAATATTGCCTTACTTTGAGGAGACCTCTGTGACTGCCCCCCCCCCCCCCCAGTATCAGGATGCAACATGTGCCCCTCTGGCATAGCTATGCCAGTGCCAGAAACTTGTTAGGATTGTGTCCTTGGTTATTTATAGACACTGTAAATTACTAATTATTAAGTGTAAAACTATTACATACCCTACAATCTAGAGTAACTACGGGAGCACGTAAGAGACTTTATATGTACCCGTAGTTGCTGCACTACGTAGTGAAAACCTATGGGAAATTCATATTGCAATCCAGAGCAAATTGTTCTTAAACCGGAGCAAGGACTCCACGTAGTTACTCTGGATTGCGCCCATAGACTTTATTACAGAAAGTTTATTAATTACAAGAAGGCTACATGGTGCCTGCTCATAAGGAATAGGACAATGAAGATTTTTTTCCCCCAGGGCACAGGGCTAAAAAAGAGGACATGACCTCAAAAAAGAAGAAACATGTTATTGTGATGACTACAAACTGATACTAGTATTGATACAAACCAATGTGGGAAGTTGTGGGGCAGGTTCTGTGCTGCGTTTCCCAGTGCTGGCCTGCAGGGGGGGATGTTGGGGTCTCACCTGGAGATGGTTGCTGAGTAACCGGCATAAAGGTTCTGGTGTGGTTGTTGATGCTGGGACTGTCAGGCCCTCTGCAGCCTTGGCCAGGCCAGCTCCATACCTGCTGCCAGGATGGTGGGAGGCAATCCCATCCAGGAGCTGCGTGGGGTGGACAGACCCATCTATCAAGGGAGGTTCATTGATCGCTTTCCTGAGTGGACCGCAGTGAGTTTACTCTGCCCCTTCACTCCCCCCCACTTTCTTGCGCTCCCCTCTAGTCACCACTCACCCCTTTCATAGTCACCACACCAGGGTGACCATATGATACTAACCAAAAAAGAGGACACGGCCCTGCAAAATGCAGGACACCCGAGAAAAACGCAGGACGTGACAAAATAAAAGCGAAAAACTGCTTTCATGCGGTTTATTTAATCACTATATGACTTATTTTTAAATTTTAAACTATTGAGTATAATTTATTACATACTCGCTTAAAAACCCAACTTGGAGTTGGGGTGTGTGTGTGTAGTGTGGGGGTTGTATTGTATTGTGCGTGGGGGTTGGAATATGCTCTGTGTGTGTGAGTGAAGGAGTGGGTTAGGTTCTATGTATGTGTGGGGTGGTTGTGTGTGGGGGTTGGGATATGTTGTGTGTGTGAAGGAGTGGGTTAGGTTCTATGGGGGGTGGTTTTTGTGTGGGGAGGTTGTTGTTGTGTGCGTGTGTGGAGTGTGGGGTTCTGTTGTGTGTGGGGGTTGGGATATGTTGTGTGTGTATGAGTGAGGAATGGGTTAGGTTCTGTGTGTGTGTGGGGGGGGGGTTGGGTGTGTGTGAAGTGTGGGGTTTGTTTGTGTGTGGCAGTTGGGATGATCAATCCCAGGAACATCCTGATTCCAAAAGGTATAATATATGTATGTAGAGCAACAATGGCCCAAGTTAGAGGGAGTGTGGGTTAAGTTGTGTGTGTGTGTGTGTCCATGTCCTGGAAATGGCCTTCTACATTTTTCTTGGGTGTCCTACATTTTGGGGGGCCTTGTCCTCCTTTATGGTTATAACCTATGGTCACCTGCATCCCGGTGCCTTGCATTGCACCTGGCGTTCTGAAACCAGGAGGTTGCACGTACCCATCATAGCTAGCCGTGATGGGCTTTTCCTCCAGAAATTGCCCAGAATCCTTTTTAATAGTATCTAGTCCAGATGTCCTCAGCACGTCATGTGGCAAGGAGTTCTACAGACTAATTACACTAAAGGCACAGTCCGGTAAGGACAATGCAAGGTAAGGGAGCAAACATTCCCTTACTTTGAGGGGGCCTCAACTGTAGGATGCACATGGCTTAGGGCGCAATCCAGAGTAACTACGTGGAGTCTTTGCTCTGGTGTAAGAACAATTTGCTCTGGATTGCAATATGAATTTCCCATAGGTTTTCACTAGGTAGTGCAGTAACTATGGGTACACGTAGTGTCTCTTACGTGCTCCCGTAGTTACTCTGGATTGTAGGGCCACTGTCACAGCTATGCAGTGCTGAAAGTTGGTTAGGACTGCATCCTATTCCAACTTTTTCAGCAACCCCCTTCCTGATTATTAAAAAAAACACACTCTGCAGTATGAGGGGCTCAGAACCAAGCCCCCCATTTCTGGAAAGAATCCATAGTACTAAAACAGGTATTTTGCATCAAAGGGTCCCCAGTCCTTTGCTTAGGCTGGGACAAGCAGAGACAAGTTAATTCTTCTTCATTATTCTTCAAAATAATTCTTCAGATTATTCTTCAAAATAAGCAGAGACAAGTTCATTCTGCAAATTCATTGTACATTCATTCTGCACATTCATTATACATTGTACATTCATTCACATGTACTTATATTGCCGTATCTGTTGCAAAAATGAACAAGGGAAACATGCAGGCAGCATTTATGGAATTGGAAAGTGGGAAAGGGGATCAAGCAAATAATTAATGGTCTGGCAATCTGCAACAAGAAGAATGATGAGGCTACAGTCCTATATTTACTTCCCTGAGGGTAGGTCCCATGCAACTCAGTTGGACTTAGTTCTGAGTAAACATGTATAGGATTGGGCTGTTAAAAATGCAGTATGCGGTTATGAAATGAGCCTGGCCTTTCTGATGGTTTCTTGCCCTCTATGCCATTTGCTTGTGTTTTGCAGGCTGGAAAGCTAGCCCCAATTGGAGAAACAGCTGCCACAAGTCTCACTGATATCTCACCACAGGTTAGTGCCGTATTTTCTGTGTCTCTCTAGCCTTGCTTCCTCTTGTATACCAAGAGGTATTTGTGTTTTTGTCACATAAACACAGTATTTTAACGGATCACAGCATACTATCTCATCTTGCTTTATGGGCTTCCCATCCTCCTCTCCTTCCTATTATGCATGTCTGCATTAAGACAGGCAGATCTTTATTAGTGAACAAATTTTGACAGGACTTTTAATGCCATATATGAGTAGGAAAACTCAGGTGGAATTTCTGGTAATGGCTGTAGTGAATACAGAATAGGGGTGATTTCCCACTCAATCAATCAGTCAATCAATCAATCATCAATCGTATTTATATGGTTGAACCTTACCATCCATGACATTTGGTTCCAGGAACTTCTGTGGTTACCTATTTTCGCATTATACCAAAGCAATTGTTTACCATGATAATGACAGACAATGAATCAATATGAATCAAGTTCCCTTTAAGTGGCTTAAAACAGTTTAGTTTCTGCTCAGAGGCAATATACTTGTCTTCATGTGATATTCACATGGGGAAAGGGAGGGGTCTCTCTCCTGGCTGAAACCAAAGCTGAATCCTTTCTGAACCTTTCTAAGGCAAGCTGAATTGCCTGCCACATTGCCATTGAAAGCAGACTGCTTTTAAACCATTGCTACTTAAAGGATGTGTAACTTTTAATTTATAGATCCACCTTGTATTGAAACAAAATCACTGATAAATAAAACACGCCACTCCTTGGAGAGGGTTAGGCCAGTGCAGATATGCGCTTGCCTCCCAACGTCATCACAGGAACGGGAAGACTGATGAGTTGTGCAGCCTAATTTAGGATTACACCCTAAGTTTTTAATAATATGGGAACAGAATATCATACTTTGTTGGCATTAGAACAGGGATGTCAATGCAGCTAGAAGAAAGGTTCATTTTATGGCCTCTGGTAAGGTTCTGGCTGGTAGCATTTGTCATTTTGTTGAACAGAAGTGGAAACAGACACATTCCAGGTCCACCCATGGGATCTTAGGCAGTTGCCTCAGATAAGATGATTAGTAGGGGGTACCTTTTCTGACACTTTTCCTCCTTGTCTACTGAATGAATTGTTCATTACCTTTTCAAGCTTATTTATGGGTCTACCTATATGAGAAGTACAACTGGTGATACTGGAAAGAAGAGCTTTTTTGTTAGTGTTCTGTGATTTTTGTACACATATCTTCTTTCTGAAGGTCATTTTCTGATGATCTGCCTTTCAACATATTTCAGTTATACCAAGAACTCATTCATTTCAGTGCATGCTCCACTCTTTCAACCTCCCTCTGCTGTTCTAAAAGTTAAAATTGCTCTTCATGTTGACTTGCATATGACATGATGAGTCAAACTGTCAAATGAGCAAATGCCTGTATTCTTTGAATGCATTTTTTAAAGCACTGAAGCCACCTTGATATGTCTGCAACAGAGATGAAAATGAAGCACATTCATAAATAAAACGCTTTTCAGGGAATGGACTGCTGAGATTCTCACCTTCTCCTCCTTTGACTTGAGCAGCTTGTGAATTAAAAGGGATCTTTACCCCGAAGATTTCTGCATAAACGTTTTCTTGCATTTCATGAACATTTCTTCTTAAAACTTATTTCCTATTGCTTTATAGCCAATTACTCCACCTGTTGTGAAAAAGTTTCGAAACACCAGCAATCCTCCTACGGGTAGGGAAAGAGTATTTTATGGCCGAGCAAATGATCCTGATATTGCTTCGCGTATGATACATGGCATAAAAACTGTTCCCTCCATAAATGTAAGAATTTTAAATCTTTCTTCTTCCTTGGCATAAAGTTTCTATTTGTTTTTATGAGTATGAAACCTAGACTATGTCAGCTCTGAATAATGGTCAGTCAGTGGAATATGTTTTCTCCATGAAAAATTATTGCTTATACTTGTATAAGTGTATGACTCAGATGAATGACTCACAATCCCAACCTGAGCTGGAACAGGCACACTGGCAGCCCTTCACAGTATCCATTGCAGAGTTGGAGGTGACAATGGCACAACAGGGGGCGAGGGGATATTTTTTTCCCTTACCCCAAGCACTGCACCAGCCATATCAATGAAGCTACAGTACTTAATTCTTGGCCAGCTAAATCACTGGTGCAGAACTGAGCAGCCTGGAGTTAGGTTGGGCTTCTTAAGAAGGTGGTTAGGATCCAACCCAGGGTGATCAGATGCCCAAACCTCAAAAGGAGGACAAGGTCTTGGATTCCTCACAGCCTAGCATTTCTGGCTGACAATGGCACATCTGCCTACTCGCAAGTAAAGCCATGATATTGGCAATTTCACTTTCCCATAGAGATCAATACATATTTTTATTTTTAGTTTTTTGGCCATAACTTTTGATAGGAAGGAAATATTTCAAACCTGATTTTTGCATTGGATTCAGTATGACTCCAATGACATATGACATGATGGGGTACTGCACACCATTGCAAAGTTCCAAAATGAAGCCAAAATGGAGGACAATGAAGCCCTTTTGGAGGACACCCATACAGGAGGCTAAAAAAGATGACAAACCTGGAAATTTCCAGTCCTATGGTCACCCTGATCCAACTTATGTGTTGGAGACCAGTCCCTTCCCTCTGGATTCAGTTCACCCACCCCTGACATGAATTCACCTCCACCATGACACTGGTGTGTCTCTTGATTTGATTTGACTGCCTCCCTGATTTGAAAGGAAGCAAAGCACAGGGATTCTTGATGGCATGTTTGTGAATCACTCTCAAGCCAGCATAAGTCATTCATAGGGTTCCCATGGATTGGGGATTGTCCTCAACTCACACTGGTGGACATTTTATATCTATCTTCTGACTGTAGACACCTTGCGGTCAGTTCAGGTCTGGATTTTCCCACAGCTTATTTTCCTTTACAAAAAGCACAAGTGGGGTGACAAGTTATTTTTATACAAAATCCAAACATCAAATTACGAAGTTGCTTTCACTGTAGTTTGTTCTCAGTGAAATGTCGATTACTCCATGTCTCAAAGGTTGGGTTCCATTTATTAATTTTTACTGATGTCAGAAATGTCTCCTAAAAACACTTTTTTATTCCAGAAATAGTGGCTAATATTGATTAAACTGCATACATTTCAGAATGTTAAAATGTAGAATAAGTGATATTAAATTTAAGCTGTAATTTAGATTTATTAGGCATGGGAGTGCTACTATAATTCTATAGAGTTAATAAAATTATCATAGTATAGAAGATTCAGAAGTCAAGTAGTATTATATTTTGTACTGTGTGCACTTTCTTCAGGTAGGCTTGCTAGCAAATCCACCTCCCCTTACATGCTTTCAACAAAAAATTAAAGACAAGAAGGAATCAGTTTATTGGAGCACTCGTGAAGCGCCCCTTGGGAAGTCCCATGATCTTACAAAAAGGTTACCTGCAGGATTGGATGTGTTGAAGACTACTTTTGGAGAAACAACCATCAGAGGTAGCCTAATTAGTACTTACATTAGTCCTCAGTGCACACAGAATCAACATGCTGTAATTTATTTTGGAATAAATGAATAATATTAAAAATTCTGGACAAGAGACACTCTTTCAAGTGGGTGTTCCTCCTTTATTTAGCAGGGGGGAGAGTAACTGGTCCTGCACACCCTAGCAATGTCTGTTCAAGTGGCTTCTGCTGGTATTCTTTTGGCATTTTAGATTGTGAACCCTTTTGGCACAGGGATTCATTAGCCATTAATTAGCTATTAATTTTTTCATTTTGTTGTAAACCGCTTTGTGAACTTTTCAGTTGGAAAAGCAGTATATATTGTAAATACCGTAGATAGATAGATAAAAAGGGGCTCAAAGCAGACTTGATCTTTCTGCAAAGCATCCCAAAAAGACATTCTGGCACCCATTCAAACAAAAAGGGGCTCAAGCACCCCTACTTCTTTTATTCCTATTTAGATGAAAGTGGCTGAAAGTGGGCAGAGGAATCCCAGGAACTCCAGTCAGGCCATGTGGCCTGTTGTTCCTGCAGTTTTAGTTTGGCCACCAGGAGGCAGTGGCGCCACACCCTTCCTTTTCTTTTTCAGGTGTGCACTCATGTCTGCCACCTGGTGGCCAAGCCAAAAATTGCAGATGGCCAATTTTAAAAAAATTAAGCACAAAAATGCTTTAAAAAGTCCGCTTAGGGGACTTTATCCACTCAAAAAGCCACATTTTGGGACAAGTCAAGCCATTTACAACTTACTGGGATCCCTGCCCAAGTCAGCAGAGGACTTATGCCAGGGCTTATGCCTGCCTTACTGGAAGTTAGGATTGCAGCCTGAACTGCAGATCAAGACTTCCCCGGTTCAAATCTTGCCTCTGCATTGAATGCAGTGGGTGACCCTAATTAGGGTAGCCTCTCACAGCTCAGTTATAAACTCTGAAACATGCAGACGAGCAGATCTGTCCCATATCCAGCACAGGCTGGGCACATCCAAGTAAGGGAAACGCCTGTCAAAGGGGTGTTAGGATCCCAGAGATCTTCTCTGTGACTTTGGAGAGAAACCAGTCCTAGATATAGGCCAACTACGTGCACATTTTAAAAGATATTCAATCAGATTTATTTTCTTATTTCTGTTGGTTGACTTCCAGAGGCCCCCGGTGGAGACACTATAAATCCACCCAAGACATTTGATGAAGTTGATACAGAAGCTCGGCAGGGGCATGAATTGTATGTTAAATCCCACAACGATTATTTTGTTGGTGAGTAAGATGAACACATTAAGTTCCAAGCATAAGATTGTATCTGAAGAAAGTTAATGATTAGACAGTTATATACATGGGGCATCTTGAATGCATTGCTACATATATCTCCCCCTCCCACTTGATTTGACACTGCTGCTATCTAGTTTCTGCCTTGAAAAGGCAGTCATGGGATGACGTTGTGTGTGGGGTTGTGAAAATGTGCATGCATTTTTCATTATCACATGATTAAGATGGCCATAATTAAGATCTCATATCATCTCCCAACATATGTGGATCTATCACTGAGGACAGTTCAGAACTGCAGTGAGTGCAGAATGTGATGGCCAGGGTGGCTATATGGGCTAAATGACTCTGCTGAACCATTGTTTCTGCAGTTATACTGATTGTCATTAGTTTCTGACCCCAATTCAATCTATTTCTATTGACTTTTAAGGCTTGGACCTAAACCTTCACAGTTTGCCTTCTCCACTTGCTGTAGCAGTAGCTTGACTTTCTGGACCAGATTGCTATCCCCTCCTTAAAGGCTCTACGATTTTCTTTCTTTCTTTCTTTCTTTCTTTCTTTCTTTCTTTCTTTCTTTCTTTCTTTCTTTCTTTCTTTCTTTCTTTCTTTCTTTCTTTCTTTCTTTCTGGGATTAGTTAGGATTTTAACTTTATTGATTTTAGTTATTTACTGCTGTTATACATTTACTGTTATACATTGTACATTTTGTTATGGAGCTTTATAAGACGCCTTGGGCATTTGCTTTAACAAGGGAGAAGAAGAATGTACAATTTTCAAATAAAAATAAATAAAATAATTTTTGCTTATTCTCTGTGTAGAGATCTTTGCACACAGTCCATGATGACCCTTACCTTCCACAGGAGAGCAAGTCAATAGAAACTATGACCCATGTGCATTCCATAGATTGAACCTTTACGGAAAAGAAACACCACACACTAATGATGGACGAAATGTAGCTAGAACTTTACATTGGCGCCATGACCTTCAAATGTAAGATGTGATGGATACTGGTCGAAGAGGCTTGGCTTGTCAGCCAAGTTGCCTCTTTTTGAGAACATGTGGCCTGAATATGAAGTGATTTGATTATCCTGTTCATAATTTTTCTGGTAGTAATAGCCCAGAGGCAAAATGGGGTGGCAGAGAATGAGATGGTTAAATAGTGTCACTGAAACAATGAACATGAATTTGGACAAATTTCAGAAGCTAGTGAAAGATAGGCGGTCTGGCATGCTGTGGTCCATGGGGTCATAAAGAGTCGGACACGACTTAATGACTGAACAACAACAACAATACAAGATGAAAGTGGCTTATGAGAAAAGGTGTTTGAATTATTTTCTTTGCAAATTTTGTGATGTGAAAAAGATGAAAAAGGCAGAAAGATGTATGTGTTTTTATTTCAAGATCTTTATGGAAGAAGGAGCAAAAATAGTGATGTGATCCCCAGAATCACATCACTAAAAATGTTGGAAGGGGTTGGTGATTTTACTTATAGAGTCTGGAACAAGGTCCAGTAGTTTGCTGAGAACCCTGTGCAGCCATTCTCAGGGCTCCCTGAGTCTTAAAAAAGCAGGCCTCTGTCAGTCTTGAAAGACTATGGTATCGTGCTGTGCGCTGCATACGCTGCATGCGAAGCACAAACGCCTGCGTTTGATTGCTATGGCGGATAGGCTGTTACCCAAGCAGCAAATCCCCCCCTCTCCACGTCACTGAATTAGTCCAATGGAAAGACAAGGCCAATACGATTGGATCCAGCTGGGCTAAGGACAGGAGCTCACCCTGTCTTGTGGGGCCGACCCGGGTCTCAAACCCTGGCCTGCTGGTTAACAGGCACAGTGTCTTAACCGCTTGCGCCACCCACAGCCACCCCTGGGTCTTAGACTATTGAAAAAAGTGATTGCAATACTCTTCTGGTTTGTGATTGTAAAACTGGAAACCAGAAGTGATTTCTGATAGCTTTTTCAGTATTGAGAGAGTTCAGGGGCTATGGCTCTCAAGCAGCGGGTGTCATGACACCTCAGTTTTAGAACCTCAGCAATTCTCCCATTCTCAGAATTCTCAGAATTATCCCTTTGGAACACAGAAACCTTTGGATTTTGTTCCAAGCCTTCTTAATCTCACCATGGGCAAAATCAGGAGTAACTATGGCGAGTCCTTGCTCCGGTGTAAGAACAGCTTACTCTGGATTCCAATATGAATTTCCCACAGGTTTTCACTAGGTGGTGCAGTAACTACGGGTGCACGTAAATCCTCTTACGTGCTCCCATTGTTACTCTGGATTTGGGGATATGTTGGATATGCTCATTGTTGCTCATTGAATTGTGATGAATTGTGATAAATTTCCATTCACAGTACTGAGATGGGTGGTGAATTATAATCAGGTCAAAGAAAAGGAGTTGGCTGCATGACATTGGGTGAAAGCCCACATCCACCAGAGGGGTCATTTAGCCAAACTGCCTCCCCCCAAATGATGGTAATCCGAATGGTGGTGTGACACACCCATGAGTATTATGCTATTGCTGCTCCATGCACCTCTGTCTACAAATACAGCTTCCCTCTGAAGCCCCTGAGTTGTTTTGGAAATCAGTTTTATTAAGGGCTTTCATTGAAAAGAGTCTTTATGTCCTCAGGTGCTATTATTTGCAAACTATATTTTGTGATTATTCTAATTCTACAGGAAGAAAGCAGCAAAGATAGTGCCCAAAATATGTGATGACTTCAAGGAAAAATTTCAACCTCAAGTTGGAAAAGTCCTTGATCCGTAAGTTAACAAACAAAACACAACAAAACTGACTCCATCTTTAACCAGTTGAGATTCGTTGGTTGAAAGCAGCATTCCCCTCTTTCCTATGTTTTGGGTTTCCTTGGCTGGATGCTGCAAACAACCTGACAAATTCCAGTTGTTAGAATCTATCACTAAGTAATGCACCATTTTGCTTCATGTTATTTTGCTCCAATTTTGAGACATTATGGCAGACAGTGAGATGATAGGAACAGGAATAACAGGTAAAGTTTTTGCACATGGAAACTGATTCCAGGAATTTAGAGATGATCACTGCAGTTATTATGGGATTAACACAACATAGAACATCACATTGGGAATATGGGCACAATCCTAACCATGTCTACTCAAAAATGAGTCCCATTATGTTTCAGGCATATTATGGAATGATTTAAAATGTCTCATATTTCTATAAACACCTCCATTGTCTTGTAGCTACAGAATCCACCTGTTTGAGGGGAATAAAGGCTTTCAATCTGGGCTTTGTACTTTTAAATTGTAGGCATGTTGGCACCTGCACAAGTAAGATAATGTATCCCAAAGGATATATTACATGTCTGCCTGGCTTTTAATACCCCAGCTCACTTTCTGCACGTAACCAGTAATACTTTGCTAAAGAAGGCATATAATATGATGCCACAGCATTCAGTGTTCCACTTCATTAGCTTGTGGAGGAGAGGGAACCAAGAAAATAGTGAAAAAGTATCACATCACACACCTTTGCATTAAAGATTACCTGGGACATGTCACAGCCACCTGTTCTTCACAGTGTATCCTTTGGGATTGTGTTGAGAGGCTATGGGCGCAATCCAGAGTTACTACGGGGAGTCCTTGCTCTGGTGTAAGAACAATTTGCTCTGGATTGCAATATGAATTTCCCATAGGTTTTCTCTAGGTGGTGCAGTAACCACGGGTACAAGTAATGTCTCCTACGTGTTCCCATAGTTACTCTGGATTGTAGGGTATGTCAAATGCAGTGTATTCAGTTTAATCTAGGGGCTGAATTAGAGATCATACTATCTGTCTGATATTCTTGGGAGATTTTCCTCTTTTGCAAATAAAATGTTAACAATATAATTAAACATTTAAATGCCAGTTTATTCAGGTGTTTGAAGAAATCAAGTTGGGACAATTTCCTTTGGGGGAAAAAACCCATGATTTTAAAACCTTTGAAAGAAGTATAGAATCATAGAATCATAGAGTTGGAAGGGACCTAGTAGGTCATCTAGTCCAACCCCCTGCCTGCAACAGGAATTCCCCCTAGAGCATCTCCAACAGGTGCTCATCGAGCCTCTGCTTGAAGATCCCCAGTGAGGGAGAGTCCACCACCTCCCTTGGCAATCTGTTCCACTGCCGAACCGCCCTCACCGTCAGGAATTTTTTCCGGATTTCCAGCTGGAATCTCCTTTCTTGCAGTTTGTACCATAATTACTATAATAAGTACTATAAGTACTATAATTCTAGCCAATAAGACATTCTTCCTTAATCCCCATTTCCCCCTCATTTCTAAAACCAATTCTGTCTTGCTGCTCTGTGTCTTTAGTACATCAACCCCTTCTTTTTTTTGACAGATACATGAAAGACACTCCATGTGCACATTTATGTCTGTTAAATAAGAAAATAAATGGTTGGAGTTTGCGTTTTAGTCTCTCTCAAGAAATATAAGCATCAAGATCAAAGCCATTCATTGCCCTCTGTGCAAATAGTTTTGACAGTTATTACAATGTGCTAAAAAGAAAGATATTGTAGAAGAAAAGGATTATCAGTGGTGATGGCTTTGATTCATGTGGCAAAGCCCCTGCGAACACATTCTAGGTGAACTCTTACCAAATGCCTTCATCAGTTGTCTTTAATCTTTATGGGAAGTACAAGAGATGAAGTGACAGACAGATAACATTTTTCACGGTCTCAAATAAAGATTAGGCGTAGGCGAAAAAAAAATCAAACATTTGTCTAGCAGATTCTTTTCATTTGCAGCATAGCAGACACGCTCAAAGTTGATCCCTGCCATACGTTTGGAGCAATGGTTCGCCCTGATGACCATGGCAAGTATATGAGCCATTTTTTCATATTTTCCAGCAGCCCTGCTGTCAAATTCCAGTTGCAGCAGCACTTATATAGTGATTTAAAGTGGGAATTTACCTGCAAAAGTACCACCACCATCCCAGCTTCTGGCCCATTTTTTTAGCTTTACTTTGTTATTTGGAAAATCTATACTCCCTCAGTGTTGGGATTAACATTTAGTATAGGAATATCAAACATAATATCCATGGACAGATGTGGCTCTCAGGCTTTTTAACCTCCTGCCCACATTATATAATGGGGCCAGCCCATAGTTGCCATTTCAGCAGTGCCACTTCTGTTGAGGCTCTGAGGCTCAGAAAGCAAGGAATGCTATGGGAGAAAGGGCAGACCAAGAGGATTAAGAGCAGGAGACTGCTTAATAATATCACTTCCAGGGTGACCATATAGAATGGAGGAGAGAGTGCCTCCACAGTTGCATGGAAGAGGGAACTTAGGCAGGTTTAGCTCAACATAGAAGGGTTTAAAAAACAGCACCTGCCTAAATTGCCTCTTCTGTGCAATGCTTAAAGGTACAGGAAATGTGTCCTCTATTCTGTACGGTCACCCTGATCACTTCCAGCTTTACGATGTCAGTTTGGCCTTCAGCTGGCACCATGAATGCTGTTTGGCCCACAGTATGAAACAAGCTTGATACCCTTGGTCTTGCACATTTAAATTTTAAAAGATGCAAACGCAACATGGCTGTCCCCTAACTGTGAGATTATTCTGAATTTGTGGCATACAGATGGCATTGAGCCTTATAGAGGTACCACATAAATGCTGCAATTTAGTCAAAGAGATCTTTGATTTTCTTTTATGTATAGGTGTCGGAGACCTTCTTCATTATAGGCTTCCTAGTGAATACTTACGAGGCAAAGACCGAGAACGGGCTGTTTTTACAGCAATTCGGCAGGAGCTGAAGAAAGCAAATTATCAGAACTTTGACACATTAATAAAAGCATTTAGGCATTATGATAAGGTAAATATTGTGCCAAAATGCTGAGTGAAATAAGTGATGTAAAAAAGGGTATTTTAACAAATAGATCTAACAAGTTGTTTCACATATGTGTTTATTTATTGTTATTTCTCTGTTACTGATGCCAGAGTTTCCTATTTATCACCCCTTCAATTATTATACTGCCACCCAGTCAAACCACAGTTGTCTTATGAAAAATTGTGAGCATAATCCTAACCGTGTCTACTCAAAAGTAAGCCCCATTGTGTTCAAAGGGTCTTACTCCCAGGAAATGAGTCAAAGAGCGCGATCCAGAGTAACTATGGGAAGTCCTTGCTCTGGTGTAAGAACAATTTACTCTGGATTGCAATATGAATTTCTCATAGGTTTTCACTAAGTGGTGCCGTAACTACAGGTGCACATAATGTCTCTTACGTACTCCTGTAGTTACTCTGGATTGGAGGGTTACTCCCATCTCCCATTCAATGGAACTTACTCCCAGGATTGCAACCTAATTCTTTCAAATGCCCCAATCATTTAAATTGAAGTGTATACAGGTCCAACCTCGTTATATACAGATTTTTTTATAATCGGATTTAACTCAGTCCGAATGGCCACTGCAAATAACAGTTTAAAAAAACTGCTTTTCTACTGTGGTAGACAGGCAGTCATGCAAGCAATCATTCCATTTTTCAGTCCCAGAATCAACCTCTTGCAGATACTGAGGTAATACCTTATTCCATTAGGTGTAATAGAGGACCAAGAAATCTAGAAGTGGGTCTTTAAACCTATTTTCTATTGTTTTCTTTATGCATGGATTTTTTTTAATCCATAGGAGGTTCCAGAACTGAACCCTAGTGGATAATGAGGGACACCTGTACTTGCAAATTCATATTATATTTTACTAAACCTGGTACTAAATTCATGAGTGATTTGATTGGCAACTTTTTTTGGGGGGGGGGGAGTTGGATGCAAGATTCAGTTTTTTGATGCATGTTGGGTTAATAATCTAGGATGGAGATAGGAAAATAAGCAAGGAGGACTTGAAAATGACCTGCTTTCAACTGAACCTCAACTTGGATGAAGAGCTCCTTGATGCTTTATTTGACTACTGCGATTTGGACCAAGATGGTTTTATCAACTACTTGGAGTTTGCAAACTTTCTTAACTGGAAAGACAAAATGTCTCTTCAGGAGTATGAAGAAAAAATAATTACAAAAGGTACATTGTAAAGATTTAGATGTCATTTAATTCATAGAGCTGATTCCAAATATAGGTTTAATTTATTGAATACTATCTAGAATAGTAGGAATAAAAGATTTGGAACAAGTAGTAGACTGGACATTTCTCCTTTTCTGGATGCTTTCAGATGTTTCACTCAGGGCACAATCTTAACCAGTTTTCCAAATCTGGGGTAAGGACAATGCCACTCTGTGGTAAGGGATCAAGCATTACCTTAGCTTGAGGAGGCCTTCTTGATTGCCCCCCCCCCCACTGCAGGATGCAGCACTTGCCCCACTGGAACAGCTACGCCAGTACTGGAAGGTTGGTAAGGATTATGCCCTCAGAGCCCAATCCTATCCTTTTCACCATCACAGCATGTTCCTGGCATGGGCAGATCAGGAGGCTTAGTAATGTCCCAATCCTATCTTCAGCTGCCCATGCGCTGGCATTGGCACAAGCACACTGCTGCTGAGCCTGTGCCAAACAGCTGATTCCAAATATAAGCAGTTGGGGAACATCTTGTGGCAAAGAAGTAAGTAAAAGCATTTTAAAACTTTTGGTTCTTCTGTGCCATGGTCCCCAATGGGTATACTTGGATCTGTGCTATCCTTTTGATAGGTTGATGGCTGCCTTGCTCCTTCCCTTCCTGCGCATGGTTCAAATTGCCTGCACCACTAATGGCACCTACGTGGGTGATCTTCAGCCATGGGCAGTAGGGTTTCTGGTCTGTGTGCCATTGCTGTGGCTGCAGCACCTGTGGCTTAGGCCTTCTTCTGACAGAATGCAAATTCCATCAGCAGAATGCCCAGATAGGTTTGGGCCAAAAGGCTATTAATTTACATTGAATGGAGATACCTTCCTGCTGGTGTGACTTTTCAGTTTGAAGTTTTGCTAATTTTAGTTTGTTGTTGTTGTATCACTTACTCTGCATAGGAAAACGTCAGGGTCGCTTTGACCTCCTTCCACCAATAGGAGAAGAAAGCACAGATAATGTTATGTTAAAACCTGAAGACATAGTACTGAAGGAACCAGGAGGTTGTGAGAAGACACCCAAAACGCTTTCAAGACCAACGGATCGTGTATTTTCTGACTATAAAACATCTTCTTCTCAGTATAATGCAGTTGTAGGCGGCATTCCGTCAACATGTATGTATAAAAATATTTACTTCTGATTACACTACTTGGTTAAGATGGTCAAGATATTTTCAAATCCTCATAATGTCACATGCAAATACTCTAGCTTATCAAGACTAGCTAGAATATTTGCATGTGACATTACAGATAATCTTATAATGGGCACATAGATAATCTTCAAGACACTGTATAATAATAAAGATTTGAAGGTTACTTTGGAAAGATCTTGATTAGACATTATGGTTGTAACTGTGAATGTGGGAGGAGCCCTTGAAAAAATTAGCACCCTATTTTCTACTGCTGTGACTGTTCCTCTGAAGCAAGGATATGCATGGTATGAAGCAAGGATACGCGTGGTAAGCAATGGTATGCATGGTTCTGCGTGAACTACTGCATTTAATATAATTATTTTTATATGATTTTTTTATAGGTTATCCACTCCTTGGTATTCCAACCATTCGTGCAGATAAACCGGCCCCTCGACGTCGCCGCATCAGCGACTATACTAATTACGGTGACCAAGCCTCTGTTTATGCATTGTTATATCCCAATATTTTTAGCAACCTCGGAGTGTACGAGAAAGAAGTCTTCGAGACAAGGTCAAAAGAAGAGGTATGTAAATTTTGTTTTTTGAAACTTAACTCTTATAACAGTTGTGTGAAACTTAACTCTTATAACAGTCTTACAACTCTTATAATAGTTGTGGAACAGAATGCAATGTGGTCTTGATGCTTGGCCAGTTAACAGTTGGGAGACTGCTGTGTTAAGAAATCTCTTAGGTCATACTTATTGACATTGGAGTCGACTTTTATTTTCAAAAAGTAGCTGTGGAGGTCCCACGTGGGCTGAGGCACGATAAGGTGTGTTCCTCTGTTGTTTCCTCAACTTAAACCTCTCATGCATTTCCTAGAAATCTACCACTCCTTCCTGGCCTGGTCTGTAGCCAGTTGTTCTGGCAATGGAGGTTATGCTGGTTCAGTCATCATAGCACTGCACTAAATGCCTTTGCACTTTCTTTATTCATGTCAGAATACTCTGGTAATTTTTTTTTTACCAGAGTAACAACATAAATTTACCAGAGTTACAAATAACAAATTAATTAGCATGTTAAATTAGCAAATTACTAAATTAATTAGTAATTTGCATGAAACCAGGCTACCTCAACAGCATTTTCCCTTGCCAACATAAGGGCTACAATTCAGAGTAACTATGGGACCTTTTACACCTATGTAGTTACAGTGCCACCTATTGGAAACCTATGGAAAATGCACAGAGCAATCCAGAGTAAGCGCGTCTTACGTCTTCCTGTAGTTACTCTGGATTATAGAGAAGATCTTCCTCTGTGTAAGTAGAAGGGCACTGTATGCATTGACCCATGTCTTTGGGCTGTCTCAGTTACTGATCTCTTTTTGGGGCCAAAGAAATGGTGGTGTGGTGGAGTGGAGTAACTGGAGATAAGGCACCCTATGCTCACAGGTATCCCTGGATTTTTCCAACCTTCCCAATCCCAAAATTAGTAATTGTGAAAAGGGGAATATATGGATATGATGTTATCAGAAGCTTCAGGATGAATATAGTTTAGCATTGGCACTATGGCACGGGGAAAAGGTATTATGCATGTTCCATGCCCCAATCCTAACCATCATTAAAGAGATTTTTTCCCATTTCACTTTATTTGTTCATTTTATTTTGTTTGAAATTAAACTTGAAATTTAAGGTAGCATTCCTATGCTCCTGTTGCACTTCAGGAATAGGATTTATGAAGTAGTTAGAGCCTAGTGAAATCCTGATTGACATTAGCCAATCAGTGAGCCAGTCATTTGGGAAATGTTCTTTTCCCTTTTATACAACACCAGAATCAGGATACATCCACTAAAGCTGAGTGTTGAGATAGTTAGGACAAACAAAATAAAATATTTCTTCACTCAGCATATAATTACTCTGTGGAACTCCTTGCCACAGAATATGGTGATGGCATCAAGCCTATGCCTTCAATAGGAGTTTGGACCATTTCTGGAGGAAAAGTCCATCATTGGTTACTAGCCATGATGGGTATAAACAACCTCCTTATTTTTGGTGTTGGCTACCTCAAAAAGCCAGATGCTAGAGATAGTACCAGGATATAGTTCTTTTGTCTTGTGTGTTCTCTGAGGCATTTGGTATGCCAGTGTAAGATATAAAAAGCTGCACTAGATGGGCCTTTGGCCTGATCCAGCAGAGTTCTCTTGTTGTTGTGAGCCATGTTTGGTTAAATTTCACCTTTTATAGCCCAGTTAAGTAGTTGTCTGAAACTCAAGTTATCTGCAATAAAGATTAATTACAAGACTTCATATGTCAGTAATTCTTATCTGAAAAATACATCCAGATGATGTTATAATAATAAATAATATTGTGTATGATTTTACAGATTGCAAGCATTCTGCGCAACATTGGTGTAAAACTTTCCGATGAAAGCTTTAATGAAGTGTGGAAGCAAGCTTGCCTGAAAGACCACAGAGGAAAGGCTTGTGTTGAATCCATCCGAAATGTACTGGATGAAATACAGGCAGCGCACATAAAAAGCAGGAGCTGATTTATATGTATGGATAATTCTACTCTTATATCTTGGTTTGCAAAAATGCAGTGCATTTAAATATGTGTATTTACGGAAACTAATAAAGAAGCCATTGCAGTTCTGACTCGGAAACTTATTTTTAATATTTAAGAACTATCCCTATCTCCCTCCTTGCACATGTGGATATATTGCCATAATGGAGGAAGGTTAATTCTATTTTTATTTCAAAGGTAATCAACCCTCAGACATGAGTGAGGATAGACATAACACTTGGAAAGATCAACAAAAGAAATGGTCAAGTGCAAGTTCCCTCTGTGAAAGGGCATGAGTGGGGAGCCATGGAGGTGACTGCTAGTTTTTAAATCTACATTGCAATATTCTTAGCAGTGGACTGGTTGCACCAGCAGTGTTGTAAGGAAAGATGCTGGCCATCAGTTTCACTCCAAAGAGCACCTAGAGTTGCCACTACTGCTAAGCTTCCACCAAGATTTGGGAGGGTGGGAAGTTATTGTAGCAATGTTTGAGGGGGGGGGGGTACTGGGCTGAAATGCCTGAGTACCACTGCCATTCCCTACAATCCAGAGTAACTTCAGGAGCATGCAAGAGACATTACGTGCACCCATAGTTACTGTACCACCTAACAAAAACCTATTGGAAATTCATATTGCAATCCAGAGCAAATTGTTCTTACACTGGAGGAAGGACTCCCCATAATTACTCTGGATTGCACCCTTAGAAAGAAATCTGAGGGCTGGGAAAGACTCCTTAGACCTCAAAAGCCATTCTAAGGACATAAAAAGGTCACTCCTGTCTTCCTTCATGAAAAGTGTGGGGGTTTTTGACACTCAAATGTCTGTGGATTACACTGGTTGAAGTTTGTGACCCCTGATTACCGTATTTCCCGGACCATGAGACGCACTGGACCATGAGATGCACCAAAATTTAGAGGAGAAAAACAAAAAAAAATTCTGAACCAAATGGTGTACTAATATATTTAATAAAATGTAGCAGAATTAATATTTCAATCATGTAAAGTCAACAGTGTTATTAAGAACCTTCTTTAACATTTTTTAATTGTTTAAATTGTTCTTAATTTTTTAAATCTAATTGTATTTTAATTGTATTTTAATTATGTTTTAATCTGCCAATCTAGATTCTATGATACACACACACACAAATATTATATATATATATATATATATATATATATATATATATATATATATATATATATATATATATATATATATATATATATATAAATACACACACATACATATATGTGTGTGTGTTTGAGTGTGTGTATTATATATATTTCATATTATATATGTATATATTTTCATTCTCTTGGGGAAGGGGGAGTGTGTGCATGTGGGGGTGGCTTCTGGGGGTTATTGGAGGGAGGGGAAACTAGCAAGTAGAGGGTTTCTGGGGGGAGCATTTAGGGGTGACTGGTGGGGATGGCTGGGACTAGTGGCTGCAGTGGGTAGTTGGGAAGGGGAGACACATTAAAATAAAGGAGAAATACTCATTGTTTTCCTGCACTTAATTTCTACACTTTAAAGGGCTTTAAGAAGCACTTTGTTTTCCTGCACTTAATTTCTACACTTTAAAGGGCTTTAAAGGTTGTTCAGAGCCAGAGAAACCTGAACTGAGAGGGTTAAAAGGCTATTTAACTTCTATGCAGTCAGGGATTAACCTCTATGGCAACCAGGCAAACATTTCTCTTCAAACTGCAGGCATCCTGCAGAGTGGATAATTGAGTGTTAAAAGACCATCACTTTAAGAGACGCACCAACATTTCTCCCCATTGTTTTGGGGAAAAAAAGTGCGTCTCTCCAAGCGGGAACGGTAAATATATGAAGTAAAATACTCATGTGCTTTGCAGTTCAAAAAAAGACATTTCAATAAGGTTCACAAAACTATAAATGGCTTATATTTTGTTTAGATTATGAATGTGGTGCATTCAGAGATGCTTTGCTCAATTTCTTCATTGCTTTACCTAAAAAAAGCCAGTAGATAAAAGACATAAAGTACTGGATTTCTAATATTTATCTACCTTCTGTCTGTTTTTTAATACTCTGAGGAATCGCGCACTTAATAATTTATCTCATTTGAATTGGTATTTCAAGTACCTGGGCTTTGTTTAAAACTGAAACACACTTAACTGATCTGAAAGCAGAGGAAGAAAAAATGCAAAAAAGAAGAAAAAGAAAAAGAAAAAAATGGTTTCACATTTCTCTAACCTCCCAATTTGTTTTAATGCAATAAATATTGGGGCACAAATGGTTTCCAATCATTTTGTTAGTGGATCCAGTCACATTTTGTTATTGGATCCAGTTAGTGAATCCAGTCCAATCATTTTGTTAGTGGATCCAACACAGTGCTTTTAATGCCCTCTCATTCGACTAATATAACACTGAACATTAAAAAAATAAATCCATGCAGGGACAGCAGGGAGCTGTCCAGCAATTGCCCAGGACTTCAATTGCCCCAGCTAATTGCCCTGTTGGTTGCCCTTGGTTCGGCTTCTACACATTTGTGTAAGGAGGTTCTCAGCCAGATTCTAGGGCCCTGGAGCTCATTAGCTGCAATCTGCTGCCTCGTGGTTCATCCAGAGGACATTGCCTTATTTGGGAAAAATCATCAGACTTGCTGGAGCCAGATAAATTGCAGGAGGTTCATTTGAAGGAATTATTTTTACAGACGGAGCCTATTTTAACCATTCAAACTGTGTTCACAAAATAGCCAAGGCAATCCTGCCATCTGCTGGCTCTTCTGATGAAGCACATGGGCCTTTTTAATACCAGGAACTTTAAAGTGAATTGAAATTTTGTTCCTAGCATTTTATATGAATTTTTATCTATGCATACACAAATGTGTTTTCACGGGCTGAGTTAACCAGTGTAATAATGTAATGCAGTGGTTCTCAAGAATTTCAGCCCAGAGCTCCCTTCAGGACCTCCTGGAAGTGATGTTACAGCCAGAGCAGAAAGTGCCATCAGCCAGAGCTCCTCCATGTCTACTCAGAAGTAAGTCCTATTGTGTCCAATGAGACATACTCTTAGGAAAGCAGCCTGTGTTCCCCATTCCAAGATGGTGGCGTCCAGTCTCCGATTCCAAGATGGTGTTGCCCAGAGTTTTGCAACCCCCCTCCCTCTGAAATGAAGTTGTGAGCTCCCAAGGGGATGCCAACCCTGAGAACCATTACTGATGACCATCATTGTAATGAGGAGCATGTGCAGTGGCCACATATAATGTGGGGCTTCCATTCCTCCTTCCTTATACACTCCAGTTGTGGACAGAGATTTCACCAGCTTCATGCTTGAGTCAACTATGATTGAACAAAATGGAGACATATGTTCCCACAACTAGACTTCAACAAACATGGAACTATCACCCCAGATGGCTGCTCCAAGTCCACCTTTTCAACCACCTTTTCAACCTTTTCAACCATGATTCAACAACGATGTTCAACCATGATTGGACAAAATGGAGACATACCAGTATGTTTTCCCACACCTAGTCTTCATCAAATATGGGACTATCTCCTAAAATGGCTGCTTCAAGTCCACCGTTTACCTGCTCTTCATAATGTTTAGTTAAACTTATAGGTGCCAACAGCCCCTAGTGTGGAGCAGGATGCTATGAAGAAGTTACAAAGCTAATTCTGGCTAAACATTATGGAAAGAACTTGGCACAGTCTAGCCAGTTTAGGCAAAAACCCTATTTTTCAAAACTCTCATCTAGTTCTGGCCTCAGTGCAATACCTATCAATACAATATTTTCATGTATAGCCTCCTGTAATGTAGCTAGCAGTGAATACAAGCAGCAATGAGCCTGAAGTCAATACTTCGGGGGCTTGTATAACAGATTCATTAGGTGTGTGTTGTTTCAGAAAGATTCCTGTTTTGTGCTGAGGTGACCCCAATGATTTGGAAATATTTGGAGTCTGTTCACTGCTCTCAGATTTGAAATGTCCTTTGGGATTTCATACCAACTTCTTAAGCAACTCATTCCAGGGAAGGCCAGGAATTGCCTTTTCTTTACGTCTTGTTGCTGAAGCACATTGATTTCACTACTGCTCTGGCAGCTACAGGCAGCACTAATGAAAAAGTCTTGACTCCACTGCTAGGTATGATCCAGCTTCTTTATCTGAACCTATTCACATGCCTTCTAGTTGTGCGGTGCCCTTGGGAAAGTAGATGAATAGCTACAGTGGACTCTAGCCCATGCAATCCAGCATGGGACCATCTACGATGTGCAGATGTCTACATATGTTGAAAATGAGGACTGTGTTATGATCACTGTCAGTTTGTGTCTGGGTACAATTATTCACATATTCCATTCAGTTCAGGTACAAATCCATGCAAACTTGATTTTTATGAGACAGCCCAATCCTATCCTGGGCAACACAGAACATGTAGCAGAGCAAATGCAGACCCCACTGTATGCTACGGGCCAGCCAGGAAGTAGTCAGCGATGGAGAGGTAAGTTTAAAAAGTACCTACTTTGTCATTGCCTTGTCCCTGATACTACTTGGATCTTCACAAGCTCATCAGTGGGTGCAAATCTCAGTGGGTCCAAGGGGGCATGCCAAGCTTAGGATATTGGCACCACCATTGCTGCCGCTATCCACCCACCTTCAAAACACCTTCAACCAGTTTCCCCTCCTCCAACCTACCTGTTCCAGCAATAACCAGAAAACAGGGTGATCAGCAACTTCCAGGTTTTGCACCATTTTTTTCTGCCACTTCCTAACTCTGGACAACACAGTAGGTCAAAAGTTGGTTATCTTGTGACATCATCAGGCCTGGTCGTGACATCATCATCATCATAGAGATCTCAGGTGTTCTTCATCTGATTTGGCATCCTTAATCATAGTGACCCAAGTAGCAGGGATCAGGGCCTTGAGACAATCCTTGAGTTGAATTTTTAGAAATCAGTATCACTGACTGCAAGGAGTGCTCACTCCCACCCTTCAAAAGCCAAGTGTCCTTTACTGAAGGTCAAAGTCAATGTTTTTACTGTGAACTCTCTTGATTTTGTTACCACAGATGCATTCATGGCTCTTCCCTGCAACATTCTCACCAGCACCTCCATAGGTAACAAAATGCCAGGCCTAAAACCACATTCCTTCCTAACAATTCACATGTTGATCCACTCAGGGATGCCACAAATCTATTCAGAGTTAACACAAAATCCTCAGAAAGGAAAGCGAAAAGCCCAGATACTAATGCGCTCTCCTTGCCGAGCATCGGCAAAGCAATTATTTGAGATTGCTTCACTTGTCGCAGCAGAATTATTTGCAGTCAAAGCAGCAGTAACTGGTCAAAAGGAGAACAAATTAAAAACACTGTACTTCCTCCTTTAAGCCAATGTGCTTAAATTAAACTGTATTTAGCACTTTTGGGGTATTTCAGGCTGTAGTGTTAAACAATGCGAAAGGAGGAAAGAACCCTTGCACTATGATGATAACCCTTGAACAATCTGCATCTTCTATTGCCTGACAAATTTGCATTTTGGAAGCTGATTTATCAGAAAGATAGATGCAGTTTAATTGTATGGCAGATCTAAATAGGAATTTGAACACCTACCATGATATTTCATAAGGATTCATATACAGTAATTTCTGTGGATTGGGGGTACATGCAGGAGTGTTCGGACACTTTCTGTAATGGAGAAGAAGAACAAGGCAGAAGAACCACATAACCTCCACCCTATAAGATAAAATGTCCTGAATTTCCCTGGATGAGAGGGCAAGGTTATGCATGCATGGTCAGTGTGCATGCCATTTTTGGCTTGTGATCAGACAGGCAGTGGTGATATCATCTGAAACAGGCCTTTGTTGTTTTTTTGTTCAAATTGCTACAGAGCCCTTTCTCTAATCCTGGACAACTACAGTTGCTCACAGTGCTATGCTCTCTGGGGGGAGCACATGTGCTGCACACAGTAGCCTTTTACAACAGAAGCTGCAGCAGCAGATAAAACAGCAGTATAGGATCAGAATGCCCTTTTGTTGTCAATTACTTCCCTGAACTAAAACTGAGTGATAGTATCGCTGAAAGAGATTAAAGCAAAATATATCATAATAGCAATGATTCTTCTATTATATCTTTGGACAATACATACAATGTAATATTTTTAAAGGGCAGCAAGCTCCGAGCTTTGATGAACCTCTGGGGACGTAGTCAGTGGTGGGCTCCAGCAGGTTCGCACCTACTCTATAGGACCGGTTCTTAACAAGAGACAGAATATATAAAGTTTAAAAATAGCCATTTAAAAGTGGCTGCCAGATGGGCAGAGAACCGGTTCTTAATTTTTTTGAAGCCCAACACTGGACGTAGTCTACTGAAATGATCAATAACAGAGAAAAACAAGCTAGCAAGCAACAGTTACTTCATTCTTTATTTTATTCCTCCATGTCCTTAATCTATGGAATCTTTTAACAAAATAAAAAATTCTGGAAGAAGTGTATTCATCAGCTATAAATATTTGCTGAATCCTACCTCCTTGTCTGTTTTAAAACATCTCATAGGAAGAACATTATTTCTACTGAGGGCCTTTCAGTTATCTTGAAATCCGAGCCATGTGTATCCAAAGTGTGATTCGGAATGATGGATTCTACCTTTGAATTTTCTGATTAGTACAAATGTGACTCTCAGTTTTAATCCCTCACCGGTGTGGCTCTTGGGAGTGAATAAAGTTACAACTGTTGTTGTTCTTTTTTCCTTTTTATCTGTAATTGGTGGAGAAGAACTTAGGTAGCTTTTTAAAAAATTGTCTTCTGAACGCTTTCCTTTTTCAAACAGTTTTGCCCAGTCAGATCAGTAGGGGGCAGCCTCGTATTTCCACATTGGGCAAGAAGTGAATAACTCTTTTAACAAGCAAGCCCCTACGTAATAGAAGGTGCACAGCAGTAACATCCACACAGCCAGACTTCCAAAAAGAAATAGTAACCTAACAGAAAGAGGTAGACTGCCTATCATTGCAGTTTTCTAAGGGGAGACCACTAGATGCCACATGCATATTTCAGCTACAGCAAGGTGGTGACCCAATTTAAACAAATCAATGAATTATATTGATTTATTAAGTCATTGATTGCATTTACACGTGAATTTACACACAAATTTACACATGATTATTGTTCTGAAGGAAAACCTTCAAGATGTGCCATATCAATATTAACCATATCATACCCAATTCATAACCATATCAATATTTCCTAAAAACCAGGAGCTTTCTTTCTTGAGTTTTATTTTCATTCCTGTTCCTCCACAGTGGTGTAGCAAAGCAAGGTGCATGGGGTGCAGTTGCTCTGGGTTACAAGCTTTAGGGGGACAACAAGCCGAGCTTAACACTAGTGCCTAAAATTGTGAAAAATGGGGTATGTATGAATGATAATACCATCATGTTATATATTGTTGGAAAGGTAATTTAATGCAGAATGCAATGAAACAAACTGCAATGGAATATCTATATTCTATCAAATATAGCCAGTTAACCAGATAATATAACACTTCATAGGGCACTAAGTCCCTTGTGAGAGCCCAAAAGAGTCACAAATGTTCTGTAAAGCATGTTTGCGCCTCTTGCAGATTAAGCCCCACTGCCATCCAGAAGTGCTTCAGTCTGAGGTTTCATCCATCCTTCATGACGCCATAAGAAGGAACCAAGCTCAAACAAGCTAAGCTGACATGGAGGTCTAAGAAGGATGAGGGAAGGATGGGGATGAAGGAGTTTTGGAGCGGGTAGGGCAGGCAAAATGCATTCACGGTGGTGGAGAGAAAGAGGCGGTTATGCAGGGTCACAACACTGTTCCATATAGCAGGACCCCTGTATGCAGGATCCCAACCCTGTAGCACATAACAGTCTCTGGCTGTTTGCATCTGCTTAGCTGTGCATCACGTCCAGAGGCAGTTCAGAACTGAGTAGACCCATTGGGACTGCTGCCACTTTACAGTGCTACAGTGGTACAGAGTTTTCCCATGCCCTACATAGTGTGGTAGCTGCCCAAAACCAACTGGCCTGCCTACTGTAGCACGTCTTAGTATTGTATTGCACTGTCAGTTTCATTGAGCTCCATGGGACTTTTGAATAAATGTGCATAAGATTGCACTGCCTGTTAGTGAATTTCCTAACTCTGTCACTTGTCCAATTATAAGTTAGTTCTGCAACTCATCAACTTCACTGCTATTAACTTTTGACATGATGTTTCTAATCCACCCTGTGGTGGCTTATGAATCACATTTTTATGAATGCCATTTTGTAACCCTTCACACAATTATTATAATTGTTTTCATAGATATGTGCCTACTGGTGTCTCTGCAGCTGCTGTGCTTTTCGTCAAATAAAGTACAGTAGTCAGTTATTAAGATTTGCATCACACTGGGGATCATCTTTAAATGCCTTGTGACAGGGCCACTCATATCCCAGCCCAATGGTTGGATCTGGGGTTTGGGTAAATCAGTCTGTCTGGAGAGTGGGTCTTTCAGTTCCAGAAGAGGTTGGAGAAAACAGAGTTATTTGGGGGAATTTCAGTGTTTATTAAAGTTAAAGTACAGGGAGCACTTTTTGATTTTATTCAAAATTTACATAATCAGGCTCTGGATACCGAGTAACTGCTCTGCTCTGCGGTAAAGACGCTGTGCCTGTTAACCAGCAGGCCAGGGTTCGATTCCCAGGTCGGCCCCACAAGACAGAGTGAGCTCCTGTCCTTAGCCCAGCTCTGCTGCTCCAGCTGGATCCAATTGTATTGGCTCTGCCTTTCCATTGGACTAATTCAGTGGTGCGGAGAGGGGGGATTTGCTGCTTGGGTAACAGCCTATCCTCTATAACAATCCAACCCAGGCTTTCGTGCTTCTCATGCAGTGTATGCAGCGCCAAGCATGATACCATAGTCTTCCAAGACTGACGGAGGCCTGCTCTTCTCTGGGCAATGCTAAACATGCCCTCAAAATGCCTTTCCTGAGCTGCCTAGGCTGGCCCAGCTAGGGCAGCCCAGATCCACCTGTCTTGGGGCAGCCTATGTTGCCTTAGGCTGCTCCAAGCCTTTTCCAGAATAACTAGGGTGGCCCATTTTGCAGTTGGGTCAGCCCAGTGATAGAGAGGGTAACCCAAGTGCACTTCTGGATTGTGTCCTAAGTGCAAAAAAAGTGCAGAAAGATACGTGTTTTTATTTTGTTACCACCATTTATATCATAACTACCAATTTCTCCCACCTTTAGAAACTGGTGGTCTCATTACTGAAAAACATATTATGTTTTGTGCTGCATACATAAAACTGAAGAGATACAAGATATGATGAAATCACACTGTAATTAAAGAGGTCAGACTGTAATTAAAGTACTACAAATATTTTGGCAGTAAATCCTTTCCTGGCACTGGCAATTATGTGGTGTTCATGTATTACATTGGCCTTAATAAAGCAATATTAGTGTATCCTAATCTCCATAAAATGCTTGGGAAATACAAGTTGCTTGTATTACGGAATGAATATTTTACAGGTTTGGTCTTTATGTCTGACCCTTTTTGAAAATGGTTACAGCAACACATCATAGCATTTAATTACCATTATTCAAAGCAGATGTATTGTAAGAATAGCTTTGAGCTCCATCAAAAATAAAAGCTCCCATCATTAGATACTAAAGGTGAGAAATTTTCTTTAAAGCAAGCAATAATAACAGTGGAAATCATACAGGCATTGCAAACCTAATTTAATACTCACCATTCTAGCAGTTAATATACATGAAATGATGGGTCCCTCCTGGGGGAGAAAGGTGGAATAAAATGCAGTGAATGAACAAATGAATGAATAAATGAATAAAAAATAAATAAAAAGTAGAGGTCTTGTGTAGCTGGTTACATCTGTATTGATATTTACTCCTGTACTCCTTCCTCCAGAGTCCCTCTGTTCCCACCATAATGCAATAAAGCAAGGGTCTCCAAAGCTTTCAGTCAAAGGGCCAAATAAAATATGTGGCACAGAGTTGAGAGCTGGAAAAAATATTTTAAATATAAAATGTAAATAAACAGATTAGAGATGGTACAGTGATGCCTCACACAACAAATTTAATTCATTTTGGAGGCATGTTTGTTACGTGAAATGTTCTTTACGTGAAGCGGATTTTCCCATAGGAAATAATGGAAACTCAGACAATTGGTTCTACAACCCCAAAAATATTCATATAAAATATTAACTGGATGTAGAAATGATGACAGAACACTGGGATTGAATTGAAAACATGCATTCGATGTGCATGATCTTATGAAGTCTACTTAGGCTGCAGTCCTAAAGACACTTTCCTGGGAGTAAGACCCATTTAACACAATGGGGCTTACTTTTGGATAGACATGGTTAGGAGGCTGCAATCCAAGACACTTGGAAAGTGTCTTTCTCCTTCTTTTCATCCTGAGCCTCTCTCTCCCCTGCTCCCTTCTGGCTAGCCCTGAGCTGCTTCCCTCTTCTCCACTGCTCTTCTCTCCCTCTGCCCAGCGGACACACGGCCACAGGAGGAACTGCATGGAAGTGTTGCTTTCACTATGGGCAGGTGCACTAGGCAGCCCTGACGCTTTTTAAACAGGCTGCTGGCCAGCCTGTCTGCCCTAACTGCCAACAAATGTGTTCTTTATGTGAAGCACAGTTTGTTATGTGAAGCAGAATCCTAGAGAAATTTTTGTTTGTTACGTGAAACATACTTTATGTGAGGCGTTCTTTACGTGAGGCGCCACTATACTTAGATTGATGCTTAAATGGGTTCAAATTTCCAGTATTTCTGCAAGCACAAACACACAGCCACAGAAATAAAGCACACACTTAAATGGACCTCCCTGTACTCACTCCACCAGTCATGGTTGGTCAACTGGGTCAATGGCTCTTAGGGGACCAGAGGCTGGGTAAAGGAAAGAATGATCCTAAGTTTTATCCAGTCGTAGTGATAACTGGGCTGTCCCACCATCTTCTGACACATCCGTCGAAATGACACTACTGAGATGGTACTGTCAAAGATCATACCGGTCACCCTTTCAGCAGGGCGCCTTCTGCAGTGGTGTTGCAGCTGAAAGGGTATTTTGGGTGATAATTGGGCTCTTCTAGGCCTTCCCTTTCAGCAGTGCCACTTCTACTGAGGCGCTAGAAGGGATTGACAGAAGGAGTCCTTATCAATTGAAAAACGATACAGGACAAAAGATGGGCCAAGAGGAGTGAGAAAAGGAGGTGCTACTGTGGTGCCAGGAGAACCCAATTATGATAACATTAAGGCCACACTGTCAGTGTCTGCAGCTTCTTCTGAGGTGACATTTTGCAGAGCACTTCTCAGCCGTTGAGCTGTGGAGATGACACACCGGGCTCACAAGGTTTTACTGAGGCTCGGGAACAAATATTCCCTTACTCTGAGGAGACCTCTGCAGGCCAACTCTTTCCCCCTAATGAGATTCAGGGTGCAATCACAACCAGTTTCACCCAACATAACTCACTTGGCATAACTTCCTGTGGTGGTGCACTCGCCTAACCCCTCAGGAGAGGGGCAGAGCATGCGCTGGCTTCCCCACACCACCATAGGAAGATATGCCAAGTGAGTTATGACCTGTCTAAATTGATCAGGATTATGCCATCAGTGGATGCTGTGTGGGCAATGCTCCATCCTTGCAGAGGGCGTTCATTAATGAATATTGCCTAGTATACAGACAGCTGTGCACATGTAAATACAGGTGTGGGCCACTTAATAATGGGGATGTGCTCTCCAATTCACAGTTAGGCATCATTAAGTGAACATTCAGCCCAATCTGGTGCCTTTGCTTTGTAAACAGACTTTCCTTACTGGAACTCAATAGTTGAGCTGGCTATAGGAGACTGATAGCCTCTTCTTTGCATTAAGAGCCTCTGTGAGGCACTACTTTGTGGCTCTGCTTTAACAGACATTCTACTGCTGGCTGTAGGAGACCTCATTGCCTCATTAAGGTTGCAATCCTAAGCTCCAGTTAGGCTGGCCTAAGACCCAGCATAAGTCCCGTGGTGGCCTAGAGGTGTCACCAAAGTGCCATAAGATTTTAGGTATAGGCCAGTGCATAGACATGCGCTTGCCTCCCTACATCACCATATGAACAGGAAGACCAATGAGTTGTGTGGCCTAGGTTAGGATTGAACCCTAAGAGTCTCTTTGTTGTGTTTTGATCACCATTGTATATGTTGTTTGAAATTAAGAGGTCTGTTGTTACACACATCTGTAGTTCATATTTTTGTTCTAACCTTAATGACGCCACCTCTGATTTTAAGAAGGAATAGTGGTGTTAAGCCTTCTCAGAGAGATTTGCATTATTCTTTCTATAACTTGAGAACTGTAGTCTGCATTTATGTTGTTGTGTTGTGAGGCAGTTTTTTTCAGTGATGTAGCCTATGCACAAGTGTGATTATGATACTGCACCATCTGTTTCTCATGTTGCAGAACCACCATGAAAAAGCCACATTGTCTGGAACTTGAGCACAACCTTCACGCAACATGAAGGCCTAATGTTACTACTGGTTTGGTTCATTGTTTTTTGAGAAACAAACATGACTTGGTATGAAATCATAGTAGCAAGTGAACAATTTGTGTCACAGTGGAAAAGTCGACAACAGATTTTGTAGGCTGTGTGTTTTTTATATATAAAATTCATACTGTGCTCTGTGTGAGTTTCTTATTATTATTTTGTATGCTCACTTTACCAATGTCCCTCCCCATGTTGGTATTTATTCACATATACTACAATCCAGAGTAACTAAGGGAGAACGTAAGAGACATTACGTGCACCCATAGTTACTGCACCACCTAGTGAAAACTTATGGAAAATTCATACTGCAATCCAGAGTAAATTGTTCTTACACTGGAGCAAGGACTCTCCGTAGTTACTCTGGATTGCGCCCGTACTCACTCTATGGAAACCCAAGTATTAAGTCCACGTGGGCAAACATCCACTTCTATTTTCTTGATTCATCATAGTGTTGCTGCTTATTGTTTCCTGATTCAAACTTGGATTTGGCATCTCATGCTCAAATGCAATAGCCTGCAAAGCTGGCATGACTGAATGCCAAAACCTGATTGAAGCTCGGATCCACAGGTGACTGTCACATGACAGGCTCAGTAAGGAGCCTTCAGTTGTGCCACAAGCTTTTGTGATACCATCAACTGTATCTGACAATGGGATATTGATGCACTCCAATGGTATCTGTTTGCAAGATCATGGCCAGTTGGAAATGTGGCCAGTTGCTGGTTCAGTGACCAGCCAAGAAATGCAAAGAGAGCAGAAGGCTCAGAAAAAGGAAAGCTCAACCAAGCTGGAG
Source organism: Cryptoblepharus egeriae (assembly GCA_030015325.1). Classification (NCBI taxonomy): domain Eukaryota; kingdom Metazoa; phylum Chordata; class Lepidosauria; order Squamata; family Scincidae; genus Cryptoblepharus; species Cryptoblepharus egeriae. The sequence continues at coordinate 36,128,127 of JAREYC010000004.1, read as the reverse complement.
GAAATGGAGTTCCCAGCTGCCATTTAGAAGAATATGCCTGGTGGATATCTTTGCAAGACAGCTGGGAGCAGCAGACTGAAAGAAGGCATACATAATACAGGAAAGGACTCTCATTCTAAAAATAATCAGCAAAGAACTCATGGAAACAGGATTCATTCTGATGTCCTACAGAAAAATACTGGACTGAATTATTCTTGCCCTCCATAAGCAACTGGCTTGTGTTAAATCTGAACAGATCTCTGCAGGTAAATACTGAATAAATGTTTTTATAATACTGAATAGTGAAGTTAAACCATCATTATATTTGACCATTTGGAGATCTTAAAAGCCTGCCTGCCTGCCATTCATTGCAAAACTCATCTATACCCAGTTAAGCTACAAACTTAACTATACCCATGTCTCTTTTTAGAATTTAGAAAACAGCAAATGGTGCCAGAATGTAACTGTTATCGTTTGGAGAAACTGCAGAAGTTATCTAAAGCCTGATTTTTAATTTTGGGGAGGCATCACAAGACTGGGTGAGCTCCTGTCCTTAGCCCAACTCTGCGACGCAGATGGAACCAATTGTATCAGCTCTGCCATTCCACTGGACTATTTCAGTAGCATGGAGAGTGGGGATTTGCTGCTTGGGTAACAGCCTGTCCTCCATATTAATCTACCCAGGCTTTTGTGCTTCGCATACAGCATCAAGCATGATACAATAGTCTTTCGAGACTGATGGATGCCAATATACAATATATCTACAGCTTGCCTCCCTACATCACCACAGGAACAGGAAGGCCACTGAGTTGTGCTGGCTTAATTTAGGATTATACTCTACTTCATTCTTTATCATCAAGTTAATCTTGAATTACTGTCATTCCTTGTTCTGGGGAATTTGAGGGAAAATATGTTTAGGCCATAGAAGCATTCTTTGTACCTGTCATTACTGGGAATTTTACTGTAAATGTGGCCTTGTGATTGTAGATATCCTCAGATAATAATTCATTTTTCTAACAAAACTTCAGTACAACTCTGTGTCAGCGCAACTCTGTCAATCACAGAGTCACTCAGAGTCAATCACAGTTACTCTGTTTCTGTAACCATAACTCTTGAATACTATGAAGTATCCGAGATTTGTTTTGGTGGGCATGACTTTCTACATCATATGACTTACACATACCTGTCAGTCTGCAGTGAGCACATAAGAATAACTCTGCTTCAAATCAATTCACATTTTTAGATGATATAGAAATCAATGTGTCTCCAGGCTCCAAGTGTGTGATTGTTACCGTAATTATTGAGAAAGACATTGAAAAATGGCTTACACACATTAGTTGATAGAGAAGGAATAAATGGAGGGGCTCAGAGGAAACAAATATTCCAAACAAAATGGGAACTAAAACTAAAAAGCTGGGAAGTTGCAGAAATGCCAAACCTGAATTTTTTTTAAGGAGAAGCTTATAATCCAGTATTTCTCATCAGGAGATAAATATTGTGTTGATTAGTAGTGGAAAGGACAACGCACACCTATCTCAGCACTCAAAGGATATGTTTCAACATATTGCTAAAACATGCTATATTCAAGACGGGGTGACCATACAGTATGGAGGACAGAGTGCCTGTACCTTTAACCAAAGCATAGAAGATTAAATTTAGGCAGGTTTAGCTCATCACAGAAGGGTTTAAAAAGCAGCACCTACCTAAATTCCCTCTTCTATGAAATACTTAAAGGTAGAGGCACTCTGTCCTCCATTCTACATTATGTGGTCACCCTGAATCAAGAGTTAGTGAAAGTTTAAAAGAGCATCCACATCCAACTCTGAGAAGATTGCTCGCAGGTGCTATCCATTTGACCAGAGGAGAGGTGATCTTATAAAAAACTATTTACCAATGCTGACAAAAAAGTGTTTTATACATCACAATTTTGTTTAATTTGAATGTCAATAATGTGGATATCCCCCTTAGAAAGTACTCTGGCTCCAAGCAGAAATTACAGGAACTTAAGGGGACTGCTGCCCAATGGTTACAGGTGCAAAACAAACCTAGACTGGCACAACTCATTGGTCTTTCCATTGTTGGAAAATAACACCAACTTCTATGTCGGAAGGGGGCAGCGGAGTTAGATAAGGTGTTCAGTTATTCTAACGGTGACAGAAATGTCAGAACAGTTGGAGCAATGGACAGTTGCACTCTCTCTTAGACCACCATACAAGCAGGAGCAGTTTCTTAGGGCTTTTGGTCCACTTAAGCCAGGGGTATCCAACCTTTTAACTTCAGGGCTCTTAGACCTTTAACAATTGTATAGAGGAGGGAATTGCAGCAGGTGTAGACTTTGATCTCACTGATCACAAGTTGCACCTGCTGAAATTCCCTCTTTTACACTATTGTTAAAGGTCCAAGAGCCCTGAAGTTAAAAGACTGGACACCCCTGTTATAAGAGATAAGGTGACGGATCAAAACCAGATGCTGTAAATTTGAATCAACATGAATTTTGAGTAAACCTTCCTAAAACTTGGTCTTAGCCTAATTTTTGTGTGTGCTTGAAATTTAGCAAAGAGCCAGGATGTGTAAGAGGAAAGGCTATGCTGGGATAGTTCCCATCCAACAGGTTATGGGCCCAGAAGCTACGTTGTGCACAGGAGTTTAGGTACAATTTTCAGAGCTGTTTTTCCACCCATTTGAGAAGGCTGTGTTGCTTGCATTTTTAAAAATCAGTCATGGCACAAGAAGGTAAACCAGTGGAAAAATTAAAACCAAGTACTTTCCAGAAATTACTTTCCAGAAATTAAAACCAAGTACTTTCCAGAAATTACTTTCCAGAAATTAAAACCAAGTACTTTCCAGAAATTTCCAAGTACTTTCCAGAATTAGAATGGATCTGGAGCTGCATGGAGCTCTGATTACTTTGGGCCAGATATGTCCAAGTATAGGGAATGAAGGAATTACTGAGTGGAGAAATGCAGATGACAGAACAGTTATAATGAGTGTCCTTACTGATGAACAGTCAACATATGTTGAGGAGCCTAAAACAACAAAAGGAATTATGGGAAATCTTACAGATGCATATGCCAAAGTAGTTGGAAAACATCAAGAATACCTGTTGAAGGCCTTGGACTTAACTTCAAAGGAGGACTGTGAAAAAACACATTAATGACTTTATGCAGCACTTACGGGCGCAATCCAGAGTAACTATGGGGAGTCCTTGCTTCGGTGTAAGAACAATTTGCTTTGGATTGCAATATGAATTTCCCATAGGTTTTTATTAGGTGGTGCCGTAACTGCAGGTGCAAGTAATGTCTCTTATATGCTCCCATAGTTACTCTGGATTGTAGGGTTAGGCTGCAATCCTAAACACACTTTCCTGGGAGTAAGACCCATTGAACACTTCTGAGTAGACATTGTTAGGATTGTGCCCTTACACAACTTAGAGTTAACTGGACTTAAACTAAATGAAAATCAGTGTGTTTGTCTTTTCCTGGGAACATTGGATGAAGATGATGGTGATGGAGATAAACACATATCTGTGCAGTGGTCTAACTCTCCCCCAGGAGTGGCACAGAAGTGCATTACAGCACTTCTATAACGCAGATAAGTACAGCACTGCTGTAATGCACTTCTGTGAAACCCCAGGCAGGCACAGGACATTGCCAGGGCTTAGGCCAGCCTAAATGGGGATTAAGAACACAGTACAGCATATGACCACATATATGGTCATATATTGTATATATCTGAATTCCATGTTATGCTACTGTATTTTTCCATATGAATAAATAAATAAAAATGTGGATATAGGTTGACCTGAAATATTTTGCCATATAGAAATTTTTCCTATACAGTCCTGGCTATATCCATGCCTTTGGCAACCTTAATTTAACTAACAGTATGGCAGTCTGCTATATCTTAATGTTATATGACATTGAGAAAGGAAAGAAGCTAGCTAAATTTGAATTAGGGGCTTATTCTACTTGCTCTGACTGATTAGGAATTTTTTTTTTAGCAAATCATCATTGCTTGATGAAATGTCTCTGGATATAAAATCTCATGAATTGTCAATGGCTTTGTAATCATTACACAGAATAATTTTTGTAAGCCCCACAGGGTTGCAGCTTCAGGGTTCCATATGAACATTAGATCATCTTGTTAGCATATATGAGGCAGCAACAGTAAAAGCAGCAATGATATCTCTATTATGATGACTGCCATTATGGCTATCAGCACAAAAATCAGGATTCCTGTTTTCAGTCAGACCCATTACTTCTTTTAAAGTAGTTCCATAATATTTTTACAGTGACTGGCTGCTGCTCAGATATTATTATTAAAGAGAGAGGCTGTGGACAATGTGGAGACATTGGATGTCAATAATGTGGAATCCCAGCTGGCAGTTGGGGTCTCCAGTGGTCTCCAGGTACCACCCTCGGGTGGGGGTGACACATGGAGGGTGGCCAAAATCACAAAACTGCAAGAATCACTATAATCCTTTGCAGTAATTCCATCGTCATATACCATTGGATGCATATTTTCCAGATGAATCCAATGCAAAAACAGCTTTGAAAGATCTCCTTCTTATCTCCTTAAAAAGAAAAACAAATCCAAAAATGCATGGAGTCCTATGGGATGTGACACTGAGCCATATCATGTTTTTACTCATGAGCAGGCAAATGTGTCTTAGGGCAAAATCCAGAGTCACTACGGGGAGTACTTGCTCCCGTGTAAGAACAACTTACTCTGGATTCCAATATGAATTCCTCATAGGTTTTCACTAGGTGGTGCAGTAAGTATGGGTGCACGTAAAGTCTCTTACGTGCCCCCATAGTTACTCTGGATTTGGGGGTTAGTCCATTGGAAAAGGCAGACAGAGGAATTCAGTGACACCAGAATGGTCCTGATCCATTCAGCAGATCAACCCAGATCCCCCACAGATCAACCCAGAAGGAAGTCCCTGATAATTTCATTGAGTCCATATGTACTTGTGAGCAGGAATAAGGTAACATATAGATGAATGTGATTGTGTGGTGTGGCAAGTATAGCAGGAAAAACTCAAGCACGTAGCTCTGAGTCTGTCACAGCAGGGCACCAATTGGCAATCACAATTATTGCACAAAGGAATCACAAGTTCCTATGTGTATCTATCCCACTGAAAATTGACCACAAGGAATCCATGCTGGAACAGCCAATCAGGACTAGAGGCTCATTATCCTGTAATACATGATATGTAATACATATCTATTAAATGAGAATCTAAATCAGAAAGCTGTGGCAGGGTTGTGTCACCGAATGCTGTGAAGACCTAAATGATTCAAATCTTGATAATGCATGCGCATTTGCTATAGTTCTTCACACGTAAAGTTTTCTGGCTGAACCTAACGCACTGTAGTTGGGCATGGAAAGATGAACTAATGGCAGATAGATATCTTCCCTCTGCTTTTTGTTGTTTTTATGTAGCGCCCAATATTGCAAATCTCTGCCTCCTGTACAATTGCTGAACTTCCATTTCAGAGATGCTCATATCTATCATAACCCGTCTCTAATGACAGGAGAGGGTATTTGCATGCTCACCTCTGATCTCAGTATGAGTGGCCATACTTTTGACAGTTCTCCCCTCATTAGGTGGCTTTCACAATCCAGAGGTTGTCAGGATAAGTAGGACAGCGTTTTCTCAAACCATTTCATAGGATGTTCTGATTCGCATCCTTTTGAAAAAAAGAAGCCTGAAATGCTATTTTTGTACTCTGTTATACTGAGATAAATAGGGAAAACCTACTGTCTCTCTGCAACATCTTGCTGAGAACCATGAGAGTGTATGTTATATGATGATCCAGAAATGGGGGAGGGAAGATTAGCAATGGATTCAAAGTGTACAATCAGGGATCTGCATATGTATTGTCAGTATAAATCAAATCATGCACCAAGATGAACCAGTTGTTCTATGCTCACTGGAGAGAGCCCATTTGGTCATCCCAATCCCTTAAACCCTCTGTATCAATGCCAATGCAACATCATAGGTGATAGTCATGGGGGACCCGGTCAGGACAGCTGAGAACCCAGAGCCTACTTGGGCTCACCCTTCCTAAATTTTCCTAAGGGATTGCTCCTTAGGGTCTGGGACTGAATGGCACCTACTATTTACTCAATGAACTCTTGAATTCTTTTTTTAATACCCTGCCCTAATGCATTCAGGGGGAATGTAATTTGGTGTATCTGAGAGCTGTTAGATCTACCATTATCAGTTTCCAGCATGTATTTGGGAAATAGAAATGGATTGGAAGTTGATTAAAACTATAATGTAACTGCAGCCCAAATAAATTTGTTTTGTACTGTACAGTTTGTTTTGTCATGACCAGCATCCCTGGGATGCCTGCATGCTGAGGATTTTGTCTCCAGCCCCTCTGATCCTTTCCTCTGGCTGGGCCACAGTGCATGTTGCTCCTAGAAGTCTGGTGCCAGATAAGTACAGCGCAGCATGTGCACATTTCTTCAAAATAAGTCCATGGTGTTCAGTTGGATTTACAGAACATAGGCATGATCAGCCCAATTGCACCAAGCAGTGTAGTGGGGGATGCATGTAGAGGTGTAGAAAGCAACACCTATCACCCCATGGACAAAGCTGGCTCCTGCATGGAGGAACGAATGAGACTCTTAGAGTATATCAGTCTTGCTCTCTCACTTTCTTTCACCAATCACTTTAAATGTGCTTCCTGGGGAGGGAGCAAAATTACTCCATCCTCTGCATTGGCTCTTTTAAACCAAGGTGGTAATGTGGAGAGCAGTGGTTTTCAAAGTGGGGGTCAGGACACCCTTGGAGGGGATGACAACCTCATTTCAGGAGGGTTGCAAAAAGCTGGGTGGAATCGGGCACTGGGCACAATCATCTTTGAATGGGGCATTCAGGCTGCTTTCCAGGTAGTAAATCTCATAGAATACAATGGGACTTATTTCTGAGTAGACATGGGGCGCTTTGGCACCACAGTGATGTCACTTTCTGTTTGATGTCACTTCCAGCCATGAATCACTTTGGGGAGGGGGCCCCAAACAGATTGCCATTCTCAGAAGGGGGTCCCAGGCTGAAATATCTAAGTACCACTGTTGTAGAGTACTCCAGGAGTAATCCCAACATTTCCTGCTTTGGAAGTAGCAATATAACGGGCAAGAGAGTCTGTGTGGCAGAGAGATATGCTACTGCATGCAGCATAGGTTATCTGATCAAATTTTGTATGTTGCTGAAATACCTGCTGTTTGAAACACTGGAATTTCTCCAAAATAAAATTCTAAAAAAAGCCTGTCAGAGGAGTTCCTTGGAGCACTAACTCTGTTAAGTTGAGAACTGAAACTGGAGCGGTTCCAACAGAAATGAGGTTTTATTCGCTTCTATTGAATTTTTGGCTGAAACCAAATCATACACCAGATGACAGACTTTGGAGGTTACATTTCTGTGAACAGTCTCCACTAATTGCCACGAGATCAATAATGGTGCCACAAAACTGCAACTTTGATCCAATCATAAGGATTTTTCTGCAAGTAAGTCCCAAATTGGAACACAGCCACAGGCTGTAAAATTAAAGCCAAAGTGATGCCTTAGAGAAATTTCTATGCATGGACATCTTGACCAACATTAAATTGGCTGCCTGCCAAGCACGGGTAAAATCAATAGCACAGTCCTAACTTGTGCCTGCCCACAGGGTGCAGCGGCACTAACAAGGGAGCCACTGGATCCTGTGAGTCAGTGGTGGGATTCAAATAAATTAACAACAGGTTCTTTGTTCTAATAACCTAGCCCCCCAATCCAGAGTAACTACGGGAGCACATAAGAGACATTATGTGCACCCATAGTTACTGCACCACCTAGTGAAAACCTAAGGGAAATTCATATTGGAATCCAGAGTAACTTGTTCTTACACTGGAGCAAGGACTCCCCATAGTTACTCTGGATTTCTCCCTAAATTAACAACAGGTTCTATGGCCCATAGTAACCAGTTCTCAGAACCAGGCGCTCATTAGCAAAGGGTTCTATAGAACCTGTGAGAACCCCCTGAAGCCCACCACTGCGTGTGGGTGGATGGATAGGTAGGAACCATGCTGAGGTAGGCAGGAAAGTAAAGTTTTGCTATTGCTGTTCTGTGCTGTGCTTCCCTAGCAGTCAGATATCTGCTAGCTCCTTGGGTGGCACAAGTCTGAATAGAAGAGCCAAGGGGCATGTCATAGCTGGGCAAGAGGTAAGAATACTGGCAGAGCTGTAGCTACCATGTAGCTACCATGTAGGCATTCTCTGTCTGCCCCACCACACTCATGATCCTTGTCCTGTCCTGCATACTGCCCCATCTCTGCCACCCACTTACCTTCAGTGTGGTAAAAGTAGAAGGGGTTATTAACAAGCCTCTGAAACCTTGGTGGCTCTAAAATGACTGCTGGCAGCACACCATGTGTGCCACCCAAGGCCATTTTACAATAGCAGAACCATTTCCACACACCTAATGGGAAGCACAATCAAATGTTGGTTTGTGCTGCAAATCAAGTTCTGGATTTTTCATCTGAAGAGAACCTTACAATGCTTTATGCTCTTCTAGATAATAGTAACAAATGTTAGCTTCACATGTTTGTGTTAATGGAGAGTTGGTGATTGAAGATATTAACATTCATGGTTTTCAAAGTATTGTTTCAAAAAATTATCACAGTTCATCATCCAATACTTTATGAATGACCAGGAACAAAATGAATGGCTTCTTAATTTCATCTTAATTACCAGGTCCCTGTGGTTTTAAAAAAAATCATTGCAAAACATGCCTTAATGGTAATGGAAATGCATGGTAGCATGAATAGGGATGATACCTAATGCAGCTCGTCTACCTGCCAGCCTACTGGTGATGGGAGTTGGAGGATCATTAGAAATGTACTGATGTGTACATGCTCTGCTCACCATTGCATTTCGTATTTTCTTTTCTCTATTTTCCCCAAATGTAGGCAGAATTTGGGGAACAAGTAAAAAGAGGGAGAATGTAGATCTTGGATGTTCTTGAGTGGGTGGTGGAGGCAGTAGGCAGGTGCTTGATTGGCATTAAACCATCCCCTCACCAGTTGGCCTGAAACAGCTGCTTCACTGAACCTCACATACATGCCTTCCTGAGTTCTTTGAGTCCTATGCATATTTTTTAAGAAGTCCAAGTTAAAATACATTTTAGTCCCAAGTACATAGGACTATAACCTTGATCTCATCATGCATGATTAAATAAAGCAATTCCAGGAAGCCTATGCAAGCAAATTTTCTAATGCCGACTCAATGCTGACAACACTGAAAGTGAAAAGCCGTAGGCACATTAAATCATGTAACCTTGTGCATGAAAACCCAGCAGCAGCTTAGAAATGTTTTCCAGGGTGTTCTGACCTCAGTTCCTAAACCGCAATCCTACACCCAGTTATAAGGAACATCTGAGTATGGGGGTTCTGCTGTCCCAATTCCATGGGCTGACCTAGGTAACCAATAGTTTCATGACAGCTACTTCCATGAAAGTCTACCCATTCCTTATGACATTATCAGTTAATTGTGTAATGAGGAAAGCAGCAAACAAATGCTTATTAAATAGATTGAACTGACACAAAATTAGAATATTTTAATCCATAATTAAACCATGTCATATATCTTTTTTCTTTATTTGTTAAACTTGGCTAGTAAAGGCCAGTCTAGCATAGTAGCCCATGTTAAGAATATCATTGGAGATATAAAAAATGTCCGAGCAAACCAGTCCCAGATTAATCAAAGACAAAGTCGACTGAAATAACTGTTAAAAAAGTGCAAACAGTGCTTTAGCCAGATTTACATCCCTACCCCAAAGCCTTCATCCAAGATTAATGGGTTATTTGAAATTGTCGATGATAGACTGACTGGATCCCTGCTGAAGCAAAGCTTGCCAGAGAAATGAAATTCAATAGATTCGTGATATCCCCTTAGAACCAATGGCACCAGAAAAGCTCTATTTTTAAATTCCATTTTTCACACTGGAATGAGCTTTCTTATGTCCACATGTCCAGGAAACTGGTGGAGCTGGGAGGGCAGGGGGTGCAGCTGCATTGGGCTGCAAGCTTTAGGGGGGCTGCAAGCTAAGCTTGACACTATAGGCTAAAACTGTGAAAAATTGGGTATGAATGAATGATAATGCCATCATGTTATATAACATAGGAAAGGTACCTTTATGCAGAATGCAATGAAACAAAAAAAGCAAGCCTCTTTCAGTCTTGAAAGACTATGGTATCGTGCTTGGCGCTGCATACGCTGCATGCGAAGCACAAAAGCCTTGGTTAGATTATTATGGAGGATAGGCTGTTACCCAAGCAGCAAATCCCCCCTCGCCATACCCCTGAATTAGTCCGATGGAAAGGCAGAGCCAATATGATTGGATCCAGCTGGCATCACAGAGCTAGGCCAAGGACAGGCGCTTACCCTGTCTTGTGGGGCCAACCCGGGTCTCAAACCCTGGCCTTCTGGTTAACAGGCACAGTGTCTTAACCACTTGCACCACCACACATTTTTTAATGAAACAAACTGTATTGTAATATCTATATTCTATCAAAAGTTATGGCCAATTAACCAGAAAATGAAAATGAAAAAGTGGATTTTCTACACTCAAACTTTCCCATGATACTGATTGTTCTGAGAGCCAATGAGATGTAATTCTGATCCTGTATGGAACTAATAAGGTGTTAATATGAATCAGCTCTCTGTACATATATCATATACAGTGCATATATCATAAAACAGCTACCCATGATAACTGAGTATACAGGAATTTCTAAGTGGTGCTCCTCCTATATTTAGCAGGGGAACATTCCTTTTTGCCCAGCAGTTTCCCTAACCAACAAGGGCACAATTTCCATTACTTCACTTACCGTATTTCCTGGTTTATAAGACACACTTTTTTTTCTTCCCAAAGGGGGGGAAAATGTCTGTGTGTCTGATAGAGTGATAGGGCCAATCCTGGAGCACCTTACCCCATCATGTCATATGTCGTTGGATTTGTATTGAAGAGCAGAATCCAATGCAACAATCAGTTTTGAGATATCTCCTTCCTATCAAACGTTATGGCCAAAAAAGTAAAAATCAAAAATATAAAAACAAAAAAATACATTTTTTGGCAATTTTTTAAGCAGGTAGGAATTTTGCCCTGGGAGGTAGGAATTTTGGCCTTGGGGTTCAGGAATTTTGGGTTTGGCATCTGGTCACCCTGGCACAGTTGCAATCCTAACCAGCCTTCCCTGGCTTGGAGACTTGCTCCAAAGTAGACATGCACAAGACCTGGTCCCTCCTGCTCCATGCCTGTGCATCCCTCACTCTTCCCTATCTATCTAGATCCCGTCACCTTTCCCTACCTACCCCACAAAAGAACCCCCCAACTTACTTGCCTTCCTGAACTATTTGCAATGAGATTTGTGCAAAATGTTGTCTGATCATTTGCAATGAGATTTGTGCAAAAGTCACAAATCACTTACACTAGAGATGATGAGTTTTTGGGGTTACCAGAAAATTTAGAAGAGTGCTTGAAGCTTAAAGTCTTTCCTCATTTGCTAATGACAGTGATAATGGTTCTTAATACCACTGTTGACTTTACATGGTTGAAATATTATTCGGCTATATTTTATTAAATATACCATTTGGTTCAGAATATTTTTTTTCTTGTTTTGCTCCTCTAAACTTTGGTGCGTCTCATGGTCCGGTGCGTGTAATAAGCTGGGAAATACAGTAATTAAATTTGATTTTGTTTTGTGTGGGGGAATCTTCTTTGATTCCAGATAGCAAGTAGGTGCTTTAGCTATGCCATTAGCACAGAAAATGGGTGGTGAACTGCTGAGGGGGCAGTGGCAAATTTCCCCCCAATTTTCTTTTTAAAAATACTTGGGAATAACATCACTTATGGTTGTGACATGACTTCTGGGGTAACATTTTGAGCTTTGCACTGGGCTATATGATCATCAGCTACGTCACTGCATGGTGGAAAGCATACTGTGGGTTGTTTAAGAGGACTTTCAGCATTTTGCCTCCTGAGAGCATACTGAGATCTTAACACTCAAACAGAGTGAAATTGCTGATGCTACACAAGCAGAGTAATTTTAAAAAATTTTAGATGCTGGTGAAAAAATATATCACTCATTGACTTATTAGAATTGACAATATTAGAATTGACTTAACATTAGACTTAATATTGGAATATTGACTTAGTATTAGAATATTATTTGTTGTTGTATTATTGTATATTATTTGTAATTGTTGGCTCTTAAGACTAGTACCCAGTCTAATTCTCAAAAGTAGTCAGAAAAAAAAATCTATTCCTGCCATTGAGTTGTTGAAGAGTGAGTTCAAAATACTGGGCTTCCGGGGGCCTGTGGAATCAGCTGACTGTATTTGGGCCCATACAACTCAGTCTTCTGGGTTTGCTTACAAACTAGACTTCTGCGGGTGTCAAAGTTAAGCCACTGGAAAGCGGATCCAGGTGTGTGACCCTTTGTGCCTTTTGCTACTACTACTCATTGACTGATTCATTGATTACTGAAAGAGTCAAAAGCAGAGATAGTGAAAAAGAGTTTTAGTCCACAATGGGAACACTCATCAAAAACATCTACTGAACTAGGTTCACTATAAAAAAAACTCCAAACACAGTATACAAACTTTCTCTAATAGCACATTATTTCGTTTAACTCTACTGTCTCCTCTAACCCACAGTGAACTCTAAATTAGAATGAGGCCTGCCCTGTCTTGATAGCTGGGATACTTTTTAAAAAAGATGATGGTGATCAGATCCCAGTAAACTGTGCCTTTTCTCCCAAGAAACTATTTCAAGGACTATTCCCTCTTGCCCTGGAACCATATATTTTAACACTAGATTCAACAAGTCTCAAAGTATACTCATCGTGTCACCTTAATAGATAACTGCAACCACAACAGTATCTCTGAATCTGATATCTCTCCACAGTATATTGTTTCATCGGTGCTTATCTTTTCCGACAGTTGCCCACATTCACACTGTTCAGATAGCTCAAATGTTCGACATCCTGAAATTTCAAAGACATGGTGTTATCAGTACTCTGCAATATATGTGGACCAGTTTTCAGAGATTGGATGGGCGAAACACTGTGTGCTTAAACAGAGCAATAAAAAGGCAGGCACAGCCTGATTTATAGGAAGAGACAATAGCGAGATAGAAACCTGGAAGTATTGTATAGAAGTTGGGGATAATATATCTTAGTGTAACTGAACAATAGTTTGGGTTTATATATCTTAAAGTAGCTGAAAGCAGAAGTTTTAAGAAACTGCTCATTTCAAAATTTATTTCTGATTTAAAAAAAATTATACAGAATTGTATTTTCTACCTGTTTTGCTATTTCAAGAAGCATGACAGAAGGTTTTACAGGGAAAACCTGTTCATGGGAATATATGGGTCTGTTTCCCTTCTCTTGAGAGACTGCCCATTTTCCTTTGATTTTCACCTTCTTCCACCACTCATCACTGGGTTTTATTTCTTAAATTCTATATTTAAATATAAATTTAGAAAAAGTATTTTCACATAATGTATTTGAAAACCATAAGAATGAACTTTCCTAATGAACGAAAGATGAGCCTTCCAGAATCAGTCGAAAGCCCATATAATCCAGCTTCCTGTAACTCAGAGTGGCCCACAATTATCTTTGGGGCCAAACAAGACAACAAAATACGTGTATTCTGCTGCTGTTCCTTTTGAATCTGGCCTTCAAACAGTTAGGCTGCAGTCCTGAAGTGCTCTTAGGTTAGCATATATGGCACTTGGGCCAGCCTATTGCCAGATAGGCCTGCAACTGCATCAGAGAAGGCATAAGTCCACTTAGGCTGTCCCAAGACAGATGGACCTCCACCATTCTAGCCATGTCAGCTTAGGCAGATCAGCAGGGGGGTGTTGGTTAGAACAGTGCAGTTAGGCCATATCCGGAGCCTGTTTCCAGGGCAGACATGACCCATCACAGTTCCTCTGACTCAGGCCACCTCAGGAGCAAGCATAAATCAAAGTAGGAGGGATACAAATTAAATTGTGTGCCCCTCCAATGTCGAATGTGCTGGAGGCTCCACTTTCTGGGGTAGACCGGGCTTGTCCCGTGCTTCCAGGGCTTCCATACTGCATCTTCCTCCAAGGCTGGCAGCCACCCAGCTGGGAGGAGGAAGGTGAGGGTAGAGGGTCACCTTCCAGCATGGCTGAGTGTCCTCCACTTGCCACCAGGCCCCAGTACAGAATCCCACAAGGCCACCCGTCAGAGGTCCTGGGCAGGCCAATGTTTCCTTGGGGTTCCTTGGGAGGCTCCAGTAAGCAGCCAGCGAGGCTTGTCCTGCATGAAAATGCAGCACCCCCAGCCCCGGCTCTCTCCCTCTGGCCCACTTACCTTGCAACCTCCCAGGAGAGGAGCCTGTGGGATTGGGACCAGGGAGGCCACCAGACCCTTACCCACTAGCTCCCTCCCAACATGGTTCCCCTGCAGCCAGGATTTGGAGCCAGTTTCCCTGGCAGGGTGACTATATGTTCTCTATTTCCAGCACATGTCGTCTTTTTCAGTTTTTGTCCTGGAAAAAAAAGGAAACCTCCTTTTCCTTGTGAGCAGGCAGCAGGTAGCATTCTTGGAATTCATAAATTATGTGTAACAGTTTTAAATTTAATAATAAGCAATAGTTTAAATTAACTACATGAAAACAATATATTTGAGTGTTTTTATCTTTTATATTGTCATATTCTACATTTTTCTTGAGTGTCCTATATCTGGGGGTGGGGGGGGAAGTGGTCTGTCCTCTTTTATTGGTCATATGGTCACCCTGTGTCTCTGCACTGGCCAAACTCCCCCATTAGTGGTGCAGAAGTGAACGCTGGCAACATTCTCCGCCCAGCGCATGACTTTTCGTGGTCTAACCAAGGGTTAGGTAAGAAGCCAGTCTACTACCTGAAAAGACTGCCTCAGTTTCCCTCATGAATGGATATGGCTCTGTGCTGGTGTCCAGCCTGTCTGCCCTTGACAGCACACCCGTTCTTCCCTTAGACTGCCAGAATTCCTTCTTTAATATAGACTTCAATCCTAACCCAGGATAACCAGATGCCCAAACCTCAAAAGAAGGACAAAGTCTAGGATTCCTCTCGGCCTGGTCATTCCGGCAGACAGTGGCATATTTGCCTACTCATGAGTAAAGCCGTGATATTGGGCACTTTCACTTTCCTGTAGAGCTCAATGCATATTTTTGATATGTAGTTTTTTGGCCGTAACTTTTGATAGGAAGTCGCTATTTCAAAACTGATTGTTGCATTGGATTCTGATCTTTAATACAAATCCAATGACATATGACAGGAAGGGGATACTGCACACCATTGCAAAGTTCCAAAATGAAGCCAAAATGGAGGACAATGAAGCCCTTTTGGAGGACACCCGGACAGGTGGCTAAAAAAGAAGACAAATCCGGAAATTTCCAGTCATATCTTCACTCTGTCCTAATCTTACTTACCGGTACTTGAGAGTAAGCTCTGTTAACTATAATGGGGCTTACATTTGAGTAGACAGGGATAGTATTGTGCTCATAAACAAGCAAAAGTATCTCATTATTCATGTTGTGAGCACGACAGTCCACAGCTATTTTGTGCTGGCCAAAAAAGAGCACTGTTCAGCCTTCTTGCTTGACTTGGATCTCTACTGAGGCAAAAATTAGCAACATGGGAAACGGTTTCATTTTCCCCTTGTCGGTGTTATGATTTATGAGTCCATCAAGAGCCCATTTTATTAAGGTAAGGCTGAACTCTCACGAGGAACAATTCTATTACTGGAATTTTTCTCAACACAAACATTTCCACTTTTGTGTGTGTGGGCATGTTAGAGAGGCAACTGAGACACATTCATTAGAGAAGGGGGAAAACCTGAATGTTATTATTATCATTATTCTGAGGGAAAATAAGAGCATGCTGAAGGTAATTTGGCTAATATCTCCTCCTCCAGCTCATCATAGTTCCAAATGTTTAATGGTTTATGCGCCTACTTATAGATAATAGGCACAGAAAGCATTAAAATAAGTATCCAGTGATAAATCTTAAACTTTTCTCTGATTTGGTCAATAAGTCTTAAATAAAGTATTCCTCAGAGGAACTTGTAAATCCAATACAATGCAGGAGTGTGTGCATATATTTGAATTCTGCAGCCTTCAATCTTGATTCGATTTCAGAGCAATTTTACAAAGTGTTTTGGAGTTTCTCAGGTTTAGAGATTGGCAGCTCAATCCTTAACCCTCATCAGGGCTGTTGTAAGTCCCTTGTGTTGGCCTGGGGGTGCTGCAAAAGTGCCATAAGTGGAATTAGGCTGCACCACTCTTGGGGGAGTTAGGCTGGTGCAAGGATTTGTGCCAGCATTCCCTTGCCACTGTCATATTAATTAATATGGGAAACTTACGGTTCTGCTGACTGATGCTAATTCTAAGAAGTTGGCAGCGTGATTCATTTCAAAAAGGGTTGCTTTAGGCTACAGTCCAGAGTTGTTACAGGTCAACTTATGTCGATGTAGTTACGGGGCCACCTATGGGAAATGCATAGAGAAATCCAGAGTAAGTGCTACTTACGTTGACATGAGAGATCCCATAACTACTCTGGATTGTAGCCTTATTAAAATAGCTGTTTGCCACATTCTTTCTTCCCTATGTTGCAGGCCATGCTTGACCAGAGCAGAATCAGAGTAAGACAGACCTGTACCAAAGAACTCTAAAACCTATAAAGACTTAGATTACACCCATGTTACATAGTAAGCATATAGGATCAGGCTTTGGCTGATTGCCAAAAAAGGTAAAGTCTAGTACTGAATACAACTCATAGGCAGGAGGAGCTGAAATCTATATATTTGACCAAGAGGGTCTGAAATCTACATATTTGACAGATAAACATACACATGTAGAGATAATGCAGTATTTTTCCTTTGTGAAAGTTGCATGCATTCTTTAAGTTGCTTGCATTTAGGAAAAGGTGCTTAGATCTGGGCAGGAACTCAAGTTAGTTAAAGCAGGGGTGTCCAAACCCTGGCTTTGGGTCCTGATGCGGCCCATGGCACCTCAATGTGGCCTGTAGCAAGACCCCTCCATCTTCGCTCTTGTAATCCTATGGATCTGTCTCTAGTACATTCTTATATGTAAATATATTCAAATTTGAAATGTTAATCATTTCAAATTGTGCCCCCTGACACAGTGTCAGATGATGTGACCCTTCTGCCAAAAAGTTTGAACACCCCTGAGTTAAAGGAATGCTCCAACAACCATTGAGTAGCAGCTTACACAAAAGTATACCTAGTTAGTAACAAGATTTTAAAAATTGAGCTTTGAATGTTCACAAATGTATGCACCCTTCCCTTTCCCTTGCTCCACTCTCTGGAGCAAACTCTGAGATGATTGCCTTGTGGTTTATCTGGAGTGCAGAGAGTTGCTGCAGCTTTGCATGTACTCCATCCCCATCCTCCCAGCGTCACTTTACAATAGGAGGAGAACCTGAGGTGATGAGGGACATCTAGGGGCAGAGTTGCTCCCCAGGTGTAGTGTCCTCATGTTGTGCCCAACATGCACCTCTGCAAACACTAACACTGCTACTTTCTTCTGCACCAGAAATTGAGCTGTCACTGTTTCAAAAAGATCCATAGAGGCTCAAGATCTTTCCAAGCTCACAGAGGGGAACAAATGAAAGGCCCCAAAGATTTGGACCAAAAGACACACATCTTTAACATACCTGTGTAGAAATATCAGAGAAACATGTGGATGTTTTAAAGATACAGAGATAAGCTTATGTTTCTTACTATGCATTTGCTGCACAAAACAAGTTACTATAATTTTTTCCCTGCCTTGATATTCAGACTAGCTTGTCTACATCTAGATTTCACCATCAGAGAAAGTTCTTTTGACAGCTGCAAAAGCAGAAATAATAGATTTGTCAGTTACTGTACCTGCTATTGGTCCAGAGCTGTCAGTATAGTTCTGTAGTGGGCATCAATCAAAAGCAAAGGGAGGAATGGGTGATATATACACTTTTTCACCATCATCTAAGAATTTTTAAAAAAATACCATGCTAGTGTAGCATCAGCAATTTCACTCTATTTCAGTGTTAAGATCTTAGTAAATGCTCTCAGGAAGCAAAATGCAGAAAGTCCTCTTAAACAACCACAGTATGCTTTCCACCATGCAGTGACATGGCTAATGATCATGTAGCCCAGTGCAAAGCTCAAAATGTTGCCCTAGAAGTGATGTCACAACTGGAAGTAATGCCATCCATGGGTATTTTTAAACAGAAAATTGGGGAAAAACCTGCCTCCTTCTCCTCAGCAGTTCACCAGTACCTCTTTGCTATCTGGAGTTGAAAAAGATTGTGTTGCTTCCCCCCCCCCAAAAAAAAAACAACAAAATCAAATTTAAATTAAGTAAAAAAAGTGAAAATTGTGTCCGAAATTGGTCAGGGAAACTTTGCTGGAACAAAGAGGAATGTTTATTTTTTCCCCTGCTAAATATAAGAGGAGCACCTCTTTGAAGTGCCTGCATACCCAGTTAGCTTGGGGTGACTGTTCTATGATACATGTACTGTATATGATATATTTACTGAGAGCTGATTTATATTACCGCCTTATTAGCTGCATACAATATCAGAGTTACATCCCATTGGCTCTCAGAGCAATCAGTATCATAGGAAAGTTTGAGTTAGTTTGAGTTGAAGTTTGAGAAAGAATATCCGCTTTTTGTTCCATTGGCTTTTGTGTTTTCATTTTCTGGTTAATCGGTCATGACCTTTTATAGAATACAGATATTACAGTGTAGTGTGTTTAATTCAATTCTGCATAAAATTACCTTTCCAACGTTATTTACATGGTGATATTATCCTTCATACATACCCCATTTTTTACCATTTTAGCCACTAGGGTCAAGCTCAGCTTGTCGCCCCCACAAAAGTTGGTAGCCCAGTTCAACTGCACCCCCTTGCACCCGCTAGCTATGCCACTGCCACCATGAAAAAATGGCTGTTAGAACATTGGGGGGAGACAAAATTACAAGTCCATTTCTGCTAAATGGGATGTTTTGAATTTGTGGGGGAAGAGTACTAAGATTGTGAGATTCTCTTGTTTCGAGGGTGACCATATGTCCTCTTTTTTATGTCCTGGAAAACAAATCTTCATTGACCTCCTTTTCCCTGTGAGCAGGCAGCATGTAGCTTTTGTAATTTATAAATTATATATAATGAATTATATGTAACACTTTAAAATTTAATAATAAATAATATTGTGTTATAAAAGCAATATATATGCATGTTTTTAGCTTTATTTTGTCACTAGCAACAGTCCTGTCCTATATTTTTCCTGGGGGTCCTACATTTTGGGGGGTGGCCTTGTCTTCTTTTGCGGTTATGACATAAGGTTAATCCAAAACCGGTTAAGAGAAGATGGAAAAGACGACTCCAGGAGCTCAGCCCAGAAAGCTTGGTTGGCTCAAGCAATGGGAAAAGCTAGACCTACTCTCTCAGGGGAAAGAGGTATGTTGCACAGATGAAAGTCCAGCCCATACTGGCACAGAAGCTTTTGTTATATTCAGGGAAAGAAATAAGAAAAAGAGTTGGCAAAATGTTACTGATCCTGGACCTTGGACTGTGGCTGGGAGTGGAAGAGGCTTAGTTCAGCATCAGCAGGTTAATGCATGGCAAACTGATAGCAAGTAACTAGAGCAGTTACTCTAGTCCTGCAACCCAGATTTAAATATATGCGGGTGGGTGTGTACAAAAGTTGGCATTTATTAAGAAAAAACTGTCACAATAAGGATGACAATCAAATTGCAATCAAATACAATCTCTTAAGTGCTCACTTTGCTGGTCTTCAGCTTTTACACATTCTTGACTCTAAACTGCCAGCCTTCAGCATTTACACATTCTTAACTCTTACAACTCTATACCTATTTTTGCACTACCACCCCTGTATTATTGTCCCAGTGGATCCAATGGGGTCTTGGTGTGAGCTTGTCAAGGAACCCTCTTCTGTGACTTAATGGTCTCTGATGGCTCATTCTTGGTCCTAAATGTTTATTTATTTTATTCTCACATCTGTTTGACAGTGTGGTAGCTAGCTCAGGAGGCCAGTTGGTCCATTATCATGAGTCCTTGATTGAATGTGGCCTTGGATTTGGTGGGGACAGCTAGTGTTGGGGATCCTTCTTTTGTTTTGCTAACAACATATGTGTTCCAAGTCAAAATGCTCCTAGAATATGGATCCCAGGGACAAATGTGCTGCACAAGCAAATCCATGGAATTTTCCAAAGATCAGACAAGACTCCATCAAAACCAGTCTGAAAGAGAATGGAGTTGGTGATTGCACTGATTGTCAAATGTGTGGCTTTTCCTTTTGCCTGCTGTTCCGAGGCCTCTTGCCATCATCATCATAGCCTTGCTACAGAAAGGAATAGTTACTTTACTATTCTTACTGGCCTGGGTCTTGGCAGGCATCCGGCTCCATGTGCACATATGCATCCACATATCCCATTGCTTGCTTTAACTAAAAGGAAATAAGATTGTCACATATCAACCTTTTGCATTCTCAGTCTTGGCTCTGTTGCTGAGCTACAGCCATTCTGTTGATAGCTTTAAAGGTCAAAACCAGCACTTTGAATTGGGTTCAGAGCTTACTGGCAACAGGTGGAGCTGACACAAAGCAGATGAAATGTGCTTTATGTGACTCTTCCCAGGTGATTACATTTGGGATCAATCAAGGTTTCTAAACCATCTTCAACATCAAGTGCATTGCTGGATTCCAGTCCTTGGTAGTTGCCATTAGTTTTCAGCAAAGACTATTGCTGCAAGACTTGGAGGTACAATGATATACTGTTCAATTTCAAAGCAATTGTTAGCAAAGAATAAATGCCTTATTAAAGGCATAACAGTGTAACAGCCTGATCACTTGTTCCTGATAGATGCAACGTCTGGGAGCTTTAAGGACACAGAGCAAGAGACCAAATTTGAAGCTATTTCATTTCCTGTCCCTGTTTATTCAGCATTTCGCAGAATCATGTTCCTCTGAGAGGCATTGGCAATTGGGTTGGGAAGAATTTGGGTCCTGCATGAGGTCATCACTATTGTAAGGGAAGAGCTGGTGACTTGATTCATGCAGTTGATGAAGGTACATTAGGGGAATGCTTTTATTTTGTGGGAAGCAGAGAAAATAGGCAGCTTCTTTATTTTAAAATCTATTTCTGGTTCCTTTTGTCCTGTAGAATAGGAGAGTAGTTGAGGAAGGAATTTGCAGCCTGTACATCTCTTTATTCATTTCCAAAGTCTGAGAAATATCCTAGGGGTGTGTGACTTAAATCTCCTGCTATAGAAGGCATGGGATACTGCAATGAGAGTTCAGATTTTGGGATGGAAAATTGGAAGACTTTTATTCTTTCTCTTCTGTGTACTATTGAGGGCAGCTCAGAGCTGCTGCAATCAGAAGTCCATTTCCAAGACACCAGGTAATCATATCATCATCTTATGCCAATGACCAAAGAGATATTGTTGTCATAGAGCTGAAGGCAATCTCAAGTTGGTCTCAAGTATCATGCAGTTGGCATCAACCTTTTAAAATGTCAGCCAGTAGGGAATGGAAATAGAAGAACAAGGAGGAGGAGGTTGAGAGCAAGGAGGAGGACAAATACAGAGAAGGAGACAGAGGAGGAGAAAAGGAGAGACTTGGAAGGTATCTAATAGGTATCTAATAGGTCATCTAGTTCAACCCCTTGCCTGTAGCAGGAAATCCTCCTAGAGCAGTAGTTCTTAACCTTGTTGGAGGTACTGAACCCTGCAAGTTTCATAGGTGCATTCTCCAAACCCTTCACAGTTGGAAAAATAAAATGTTTTGTCCATCATAACAAAAGTACTATATATTAATGCACTTGGCAACCCTGACAAATGGAATGGACATACACCTCCGCCAAACCCCTGAGACTGGCTCACCGAACCCCTGGGGTTTGATCGAACTCAGGTTAAGAACCACCATCTCAGGTTAGAGCATCTCAGACAGAAGCTTAAGAGTCCTATAGGGCATTAAGAAGAAGAGACAGTGGAAAGAGACATGAGGCATGCCAACAATTAATATGCAGAAGAGCAGATAGTGAGGGGAAGAAGCAGCAGAAAAAATAAGGCACTGAACTGGAGTGAGATCCAACAAAGAAGGGCAAATAAGGCTACAGACCTCCCTTACCCTTGGAGTAACTGGCTATCACTGGTCCCAGATGGAGGCTAAGGTACAGGGCAGCTGAGCTTTGCTGTACCTCCACCTGCCTCATAAGATCTGGGGGGTACCAAGTCTTTACACAAAGAAGTTCCATGATTTCATTCAGAGGGAACCAACTAAAGAAAATGGTCAGGACTAGCCTTAGTTAGGAAGCTTGCATCAGAGGACCAGACTGAGGAACTATTTAGTAAATGTTTCCCTGGAGTAGGGCATGGGATGATCAATCCTGCCCCTTCTGAGGAAAAAAATAGTTAAGGCACAATGAACCCACTCCATGATAAAGGTATCTTTAACTGGATATCGGTTATTGCTATGCAGAGAGAGCAAGAACATTCCTTGAAGAATCACGAAGGAGAGCAAAACCACATCTGCCTATAGAGAGAGTTGAAGTATTGTACCAGGAGAGTTCAAAATATTGAACTTCCCTGCTGGGAGGTTTGCAGACAGAATCAAAATGAAGGTGCTGCGTAGGTATGAACTGTTGTAACGGAATCGATCATTTACCTTGAGAGGTTTTTTTCTTTCATGCATATCTTTGTGACCTTTTTGTGAGTGGTTGCTGTTTGTAAAAAGGGTCTATCTTTTATGGCCATAGATGAATTTTTGGGAGTGTCGGAACTGATAGGTTGCAAAAGCTTGAGCTACGGAGCATAATCTTAACAATGTCTACTCAAAAGTTAGCCCCATTGTGTTCAATGTGTCTTACTCCCAGGAAAGTGTCTTTAGGATTGCAGCCATGGCCAGCCTTGGCTTGGGATCTTGGGCTGAATGCAGGGACACTCATTTATTCCTACTTCCACCACATGGGAATATCCATCCTTTGTCTTTCTCCATAAAAGCCTCAACCTATGTGTAAGGGTGTCCGCATCTTCTAGCCAATCAAGAAGACTGAGAAGAACCTCATTGCTGCTTCTCTCTGTTAGAAATCAGCTATCCTTCTCTTCCAGTTTCATTGTTTGATTCACATAACTGACTGATGTGCTCAGGTTTGGGTCCTCAGTAATATTGGACAGTTCTGGGTCCATGCTCTCTTTCATCTGATACATTAATGGGCTAGGTACTCAAAATCATTCACCAGCTGTCACTTTTAAGATGAAGCGCACAGAATGCACTTATATTTTATATGCACATGTAATTTTTTTCAAGGCCTTGTTCAAATTTTTTTGAAATTTGTACATTTTTTTCCAAGGCCTTTTTTTGCCAGATATGGCAACCCTAGACTACACCCTTAGATTGCTTTGACCCTTGGATTGCTTTGATCATTAAAAAATTCTTCTAATATAAAATAATGAGCACAATCCTAACCATATCTACTCAGATGTAAGTCCCATTGTGTCCAATGGGTCTTACTTCCAGGAAAGTGTCTTTAGGATTGCAGCCAATGACAGATATATATGTAGAAAGCACAGTCAGGAAAGCAATTTGATGTAAAAGGAGGCCTGATTTCTGTATTCTTGATTTTGTTCCACTCTTTTTGTTGTGAAAGCTTATTAAGAACCAGATCAATGTGGGTGTTTCAATGCTTAATGGAGGATAAACAGAGAAGTCATGAAAGGGAGTCAACTTTTCTGTAACGTGCCAAGCTAACAACACCATACCACAGGCTGTGAATCTCCCTCCCATTTCTGACTCGTTGACATGCCCCTGTTGCTCTTTTTCTTTCTAACCCCAAATGACTTTTCTGACCTGGCCTCCCTGGAGCAAAACAGAGTGACAACTTCTGGCATAATATAATAGGAGTTAACCTTTTTAATGTACACTCTGAACCCTGTTTCGACTCAGTGTCCAATCAACATATGCTTGGTTATTAGATGACAGAGGGTCATCACCACATCGAGATGGAAGGAAGCGCACTGTGGCTGGGTCTACTTTTGCAGTGACTGGAGCTGGCAGTTGATGAAAACAGTTTGGTCAGACCAGATGAAACTGGAGATTCATTTGCCGGTGGAATATTTATGAAAAAATGCTGCAGAATGTATTCACTCCCAAATTCACTAGACAGCTGAACCGGGGGTCAGGCTATTTCCACTAATTAGGAAAACTTGCCAAGTATGGGTGGCTGAAAAAAATGTTTTTAAAACACTGTAGATTTTTATAGTCTATCCATTTCCCCTCTTTGTGCTTCAGTCCTTTCTGTGGGTGCTGCAAAGCACAGAAAAGGATGCCGTCCACGGTGATTTTTTTCCGGCTGATGTTAATGAAGGAATTATTCCAGAGAGCCTCTGACTGAACAGAACTCATTCTTCAATTCAGAATGTGTTCATTATTATTTTTTACTTTATTCTTCAGAATGTGGCCCTTCAGCCAAGTTAAAGGATAGGAGCAAATGTGCAGTGTGGCTTGGAAACTAGATTTGAAATGATGCACTTGGACTGCCATGGGACTGAAGTCAAATCAGCACAAGCTAATTCAGCGCTCGAGGAAGGACATGAGATAAAAGTCTTAATGAAAATATGCTTCCTCAGACTGCGTGTGGGAAGAGGGATGAGGGAGGTTGCATGTTGAGTACACTTTCACAAAAGGGCAAAACTTGGCTCAAAAACTTCTCCCTGATATGGGAAGATTTTTGCACATGGTAGGACATTATGTTTGTTCAAAGTAGGGCTGTGGTGGCTCAGTGGTTAAAAACACTGCTTGTCAACCTAATGGTTGACCCATTAGCAGTTTGAGATCCTAGTACCACACAACAATAATGAATTTCTATCACTTGCCTAGCTCCTGCCAACCTAGCAGTTCAAAAGCATGGAAATGCAAGCAGATAGATAGGTTATACTTTGGTGGGAAGGTAACTGTGTTCTGTATGCCTTTGGCATTTAGTCATGCCAGCCACATGATCATGGAGATGTCGTCAGACAACACTGGCTCTTTGGCCTAGTAATGAGGATGAGCACCACCCTTAGAGTTGATCACAACTAGTAAGGTGACCTGTGGGGTCCACCTTTACACTACTGTTCAGAGTAGGGATACTCATAAGCGTTATAAGGTGGCATGATCTGGGAAGAACTTTACCACCAAAGATTCTTAATTATATTTTTGATGAGAGATGGCATTTCACCCAGCTAAACATTTCATGAGCGTATCATCATTTATAATTTAGGAATACCACTTAGGGTATAATCCTAACCTAAGCCATCACAACTCATTGGTCTTCTCATTCCCATGGAGATGTAGGGAGGCAAGTGCATGTCTGTGCACTGGCTTAACCCTCCCCCAGGAATGGTGCAGATGTGTCATATGGCACTTTCATGACACCCCCAGGTCAGCAAGGGACATTTTCCTGATCAGCTTGAAGGGAAACCTTCCTTCTTGAGTGTTGGGGGAAGTCTCCCTTCATCAGATCAGGAACATTCTGGTGGCATTTATGTCCACCACGGGCTGCTCTTCAAAGCAGAACAAAGCATATTTTTCTATTTACTATCACACAAACATGTAGCTTCATTTTCATTCCCATAGGACTCAATACATCAATCTTGGTCAACTATCAGCTTGTCAGTTCTACGACCCACCAAAAATTGGTTTATGACCCACTGGTAGGATCCAACTCACACTGTGTACTGCTGTACTATTTGTTACAATATATCACAGACAGACATTAAGAATGAACAGCATTTGCAGACAAGATGCATCTAGCTTACTCAAGCACTTTAAACCACACAGTGGGAGAAACCATCTCCTCAGAACAAAGTGATTCACTGAAGTTTTCTTCATCTTTTCCTATTTTATTGACAACCTGGTAAGAAACCAGGTAAAGATAGCCTTATAATCCATCTTTCTGTACAAATGTACTTTGAACACGATCAAACATAACAGGGCTAATTCCCAAGTTGATGCACACAGGATTGGACAGCAATCTTTGAAAGACACAAACTTGGTTGCGATGTGTATTTTCATAGAAAAAATGTTCAACTGGAAGAAAGCCAAAAGTGTGGAACAGCTTGATTTGCTGGTGGAAAGGAAAAGGCATTAACATGTTCTAAAGAAGGATTCAGTCATTTTTCTAATGAACATGAAGAAGGATTATAGAATAACTCATTTGAATGATTAAATTCAAACACGATTAGGATTGGGAAGCAACTGTTCAGAATAATTTTCATACGGCACTGAGCACCATCTCTCACAGTGAGAGTACTTACTATTTGTTCTTAATTATATAAACAGTTTTTATGCCATTTGTCAAAGGTGAATGAAATGCCTTTGAAAGTAGTTCTGTGATGGAAGAAAGACTTGTCTGTAACTTCTGTTGATCTTTCTCCTGAGAAGCTAAATGTGTTGCTTTACAGACTCGATGGGACACTCGGTGTCTCAACTCTAGAGCCTATGTATATCTGATCATGAACCAAACACAATGGAATCAAGCCAGTCCCAAGTAGGCTGAAACCAACCTCTGGTTTCAACCTTGATTTTTATGCAAGTTGTTGAAAATAGAGGAGAGAGAAAATGCAAGACAATAACTGGAAACATAAACTCCCCATAAGTGAACCTAGTTATAGTTTTTCCCAAGTGTCCAAATATATGATAAGCCATCTTGGAAAACCTCCAAATGCAGAGTGCAGGATGAGGGCGAGCTGAAACAGAAAAATCTACATGCTGGTCTTATTCTATACCGGTGGTTGCCAAACTCTCAACCGCTGCAGGATGGCAAATCCGTCCCTGTTTGGACTGGAGCTTTCCAATCCACCTGGTCGGCTGCATGAATGAGACTTTTCAAGCAGGTTTGTCTGTTGCTCGGCATTCCAGAAAGCTGAACAATAGGATGTCTGGACAGATATGATTGCCCAGACTGTCCCTATCCCCAATCCAAGTGGATGTTATGTGGTGATGCAATAGATTGGTAAATTCTATTCATGGGCTGACTGCTTGATCCAGCCCCTGGACCAGGATCTGGAAGGCCCTCTTCTATACCATGAGATAGATGAATGGTAGTAGAGAACAAATGAAATAATAAAAGGAAAAAATGCAAAAACACCCAAGTTCTTGCTGGAATTTTCAGTCCAGAATGAAATAAAGGTAAAGGTGATACCTATCCCTGTTACAAGTCTGAAAAGTCTGTGTTGTCCAAAGATGACACTGTGATCATGTGGCCGGCATTACTAAATGCTGGAGGTGCATGGAATGCTGTTACTTTCCCACCAAAGCAGGATCTACTTGCATTTACATGCTTTTGAGTTCCATGATATGGGTGAGCTGGACAAGTAATGGGAGTCCTAGGACTTTAGGACTCTGGCTGCAGTCCTAAAGATACTTTCCTGGGAGTAAGATCCATTGAACACAATATGGCTTACTTTTGAGTAAACATGGTTAGGATTGTGCTCTATGTCAAAAAGTACTTGGTGTTGAACTGCTGACCTTCAGGCTGACACAAACAGCATCTTTACCCACTGTGCGCCGCTGCCCTGAAATATGGATGGTCAAATGAAATGTGGACTGTCAAATAGAAGGAGGGATTATATGTCAGTTATCGTTTACTTACCCAAATATTTCTGTATTACCTTTTCACAGCTTCATCAAACTAAGTTTATATTTATTTCTATATTGTGTGAACATGGTAGCAAAAGGGGAGCAAAAATCACAGCATTGCAGTGTCTAGAGGTTGCTGATGAGAAATTAGTGAAACCAGCAGTAGCAATGAAAAGTCTCACAGTCAGGGGGCTTTTTCTTTCTCATTTGAAAGTCACACTGCAGTGAAGAGAAGTAATACAGCCACCATATGGCACTGGTAGTCAGTACGGTGGAAGTTAAAAATAGCTGCCTTCCTCCTCAGCCCCCCAAGACTGCTGTGCAGCTCGGCAATACATGCTTTCATTAGTTATTGACTTTCAAACTTCACCATTCCTGGTGTCTAAAGGACAGTAAATGCATTCCTTTTATCACACAGTCATAAAGAAAACATGAAAACAGGGCTCAAGAGGAGCTCAGAAAACAGATCTGTCCTCCTGTAAGAGCAGGAAGCTCTGTGAATATTAATAGTGCACATACAGTTGCAATGCCAAGAGAAGGCTGGGCTGGGCAGATCTCAGTCGCATGTTGGAAATCATGGCAAAACGATATTGTGGTCAAATGTGAGTTACAATCCAAACCACTGTAAGTGCCCATGCTGGCAGTGAGTGTGTCAGACTTGCCATAAAGCACATATGTAACTACTTTTAACCATCAGTGCCAGTGCAAAGGCCTTCAACAGTCTATTGGTGATGCATCAAGGAGTGCATTAAGGAGTAGCGACAGCCAGATCAGGTAGGTTTGGGCAGGAAGAGGGTGGAAGAAGGGGTGGACTGGGCCCAGGAGAAGATGGGATTGGCAGATGCCCCTCTTTCTTATCCTAACCCCACTCCAAGCCCTTCTATGCTAAATAGCTGGCATGAGACTGAGAAGTTCCATAGGGCACGGTTTGTTTTAACATGGAATAACTCAAGGAGACCTCCATTTGCATCCTAATCTGCACTGGATGCAGTACCAAATATGCAGCCTGGCTGTGACGACTCAGGTTCAAGCTACAAGTATCTTACTATAATTCCAGGTGAAACTTTTTCACCTTACTAAGTTGTTTGCATAAAGTGCAAAATAATGACATCATTTTGAAAAGAAAGATGTCATTTGTATATCTTTACTGGCAAACCATGCTGTGTACTTCCCTCCCCACTAACAACAGTGTAGGGAAAGAGAATGGATGGAGAGATTTGAAACCCTCTCCCCACAACCCCTTTTCCCTGATCTTCAAAGGAGTCTCCTGGAGCTGCTAATTAGTAAAAGAATCTCTTTGTTTCTTGGTGCTGTATGTTCAAAAATCTAAAAATCTGCTACAAAGGCTCCTCCAAAAACCACACAATCAGAAGTGGAAAATTTTGTTTTTATTGCATTTATTTTATTGCATTTATTTTATGTATTTTATTGCATTTTGCATTTTATTGCATGCAAAATATACCAATAATCTCTAGTGTGTGTTCCAGTTCAGGGATGCTTCATAGATTACATCTAAAAGTGAATCTCATGTTCATGAATTTTCAGCACATCCCAGCCCTGGTGGTGAAAGGGTTGCCTCTACCCATCTGTTCACTTCTGCACAGCCAAAGAAAAGGAGACATGCTGTTGCTGTCTATGGAATAGGGTCAGCGGCTTCTTCCTCTCAGGTATTGTCAACGACAATGAATTCTCAAAACATAAGACACACTACATCAGGGATGGCCAAATTTCCATATCATAAGCTATCCCTATAATGTTTAATTAAATGTTTGAGAGCCATAATATTTAAGAAGCATTTTAATTCTTAAATACATTCACTCACCATGTACATTCAACTTATGTTTTAATCCAGTGGACTCTCCATTTTTACATGGTAAAATATACAAAGCTTGAAATTTTTTAATTGACCTTTTATATTAACTATGGGCGCAATCCAGAGTAACTACGGGGAGTCCTTGCTCCAGTGTAAGAACAATTTGCTCTGGATTGCAATATGAATTTCCTATAGGTTTACATTAGGTGGTGCAGTAACTACGGGTGCACGTAATGTCTCTTACGTGCTCCCGTAGTTACTCTGGATTGTAGGGTATGACATGTAAAGGAGCTCAAACAACATATTTCCACAAGCTGTACATTTTCCAGAGAGCCGTATGTGCCTTGTGAGTCATGGTTTGGCCACCTGGTTCAATTTTGTTCCTAGATTACATTGTGGAGTATAAAAGTGACTTTCCACCCTGAGGACAAAAAAGCAAGCTCACATCAAGTCTAAAGACTTCAAAAGAGATGACTTCCAAAATTATATACTATTCCGAACATTTAAAATACCCTAGGCCAGTGGTTATTGAGCATTTCAGTACTGGACACCTTGTGAGAATGACAATCTGTCCCGAATCCCCTGAAAGTGTTATCATAGCTAGAAGTGACATTAAAGAAGAAGTGACATTACTGTGATGCCAGAGCTCCTCCATGTCTACTTGGAAATAAGTCAT
This sequence comes from Cryptoblepharus egeriae, assembly GCA_030015325.1. Classification (NCBI taxonomy): domain Eukaryota; kingdom Metazoa; phylum Chordata; class Lepidosauria; order Squamata; family Scincidae; genus Cryptoblepharus; species Cryptoblepharus egeriae. The sequence goes on along the minus strand of JAREYC010000004.1, from coordinate 36,097,954 downwards.
AGTGTATTCAGTGAAACTTGTTCTCTGGAAAGTAGCATGAGTGCCCCATTCCAAGATGGTGGTTCCCAGTGCCAGAATCCAAGACTCAGCTTTTCATGAGTAGGGTTGCCATAATTCTCTTCCACAAAACTGGGACAGGACTCCCTACAAACTTGCCAGTATGTGAATGCAAACCCCCAAAACTGGGACTATCCCAGTTTTTGGGGACACATGACAATTCTATTCATGACCCCAAGGGGTTCCACCCTCACTTTGAGAACAACAGCCCTATGGAGTGTTGTGTGCTGCTGTAATCGTGTGTGTAAATAGTGTGTAATAAAGGTGTGCAGCTGTAATAGTAGTTAGGTAGCAGGGATGTGCTCAAATCACTAAGCTTGAGTGCTAAGTTGAATCACAAATAACTGAATCTGTACTCATGAGTTGTATGTAATATTTGACTTCAGAAAAAAAAATATTTTGAGTGATAAATCTGTCATTTTCAGTCAAGAGTGTGAGTCTCCTGCCTTCACCCCCAGCCCCCAACTCCTGGAACGTCCTACCATGTATGTTCCTGTACATCAGAATACCTGTTTTAGGATCAGCCGTGAGGTTTTGCAGTGTGATGTGGAAGTGAAAAAACGTAAACAAGAACATGCACAGATGAAAATGATGGGATTCAATGTCATTTTGAATGAGTCCATAGTCACTTGGGTTATGAGTCAAGTGCAAGTCAGTGACAACCAGAACTCAAGTCAAGCCTAGTGCTTGGGGCAGTGACTTAAGTGTGACTTGAGTCACCTTGAGTGCCCATCCCTATTGGGAAGCAGTTTTACCTCGCGAAGTAGCAGCTTGTTTAACTCTTGATATACATAGTTTAATCCAGTGGTACATTTCAGCCTGGGACCTCCTTTCAAATTTAAAAATATATCCGGGTCCTCCTGTTAAACTTATCAGGATGTGCCATTGCTATGATACCAGAGCTTCTCCATGTCTACTCAGAAGTAACTCCCATTGTGTTCAATGAGACTTAGGGCACAATCCAGAGTACCTACGGGGAGTCCTTGCTCCGGTGTAAGAACAATTTGCTCTGGATTGCAATATGAATTTCCCATAGGTTTTCACAAGGTGATGCAGTAACTACGGGTACACGTAATGTCTCTTATGTGCTCCCGTAGTTACTCTGGATTGTAGGGTTATTCCCCAAAAATCCCAGTGCCAGATTCCAAGATGGTGAATTCCACACACTCACAACTCCCCTGGCCTGAGGTCCCAGCCCCCACTTTGGGTGCAACTGGTTAATCAGCCCTGTCAGTTTTGTGACCTAACAAGAAAGGTGACATAAATTACTGGGACATCCTAAACCCACAATTAGAGAAACACTGAACTATCCTATAAAAAGTGTGTGCCAAAGTTTTCTTCATTCCATTTTTTCATTCATTTTTCATTGTTAAAAACCTGCTTAATTTAGTTTTCATTTAAAACTCATGTTGGTTTTTATATTCCCAAGACTATATTCAATGCCTATTGATTGGAATTAGGAGAATTGGGCAGGGGGATGGTGGAAGTTTTTCTTTAACAAAAGGGTAAAAAAGTCTCTGCTCTACAGTGCCACAAAAAGCTATTCCCAGTTGCTCTTTCAGAAATGAGAATAGCTTATTTTGTGGCATTTTAATTATACAGCATTTAAAATTATCTACAGGATATTCTATGTAATCTTTAATATTGTGCTGTATAACTCATAACGCCTTCCCCATGACCAAGATCCTTTAATTAGGTTTACTCACAGATCAGTGGTGGGCCCGGCCTGGTCCAACAACCGGTTCCCTGGAAGTGGGAAGGGCCAGGCTGGGTCAGGGGGTGGGGCTGGAGTCAGGGGGCGGGGCCAGAGTCAGGGGTCGGGGGCGGGGAGAATTTAAAGGGGAATTATTAAAAAAATCTAAAAATTTAAAAAAAATTAATTTTTTTTAATCTAAGTTTTTGTTAGTGCCCCCTAGTAACCCTAACCACACTTTCCTGGGAGTAAGCCCCATTGACTGTCATGGGACTTACTTCTGAGTAGACATGCTAGGATGCTCTCAGGCTGTAGTCCCAGCCACACTTTCCTTGGTGTAAGCCCCATTGCTGCTGGAGCGGAAGGAGCAGAAGACCAGGTACTTTTAAATTTGCCACGGCAGCCCAGTGAGGCACCCCACAAGCCCCACTGGTTGGGGAAAGGACGCTCCAGCGCTGGGGCTTGTGGGCACCTCGCTGGGCTGCTGCGGCAAATTTAAAAGTGCCCAGCAGGCTGCCCCTGCCGCCCCAGTGGCCGAACCAGTCCCCCCGGTTATAGCGCCCCCCGCCGCTACTGGACTGCCAGCGGTGGGGAAATAGGAACATCCAGTTCCTAGGAACCGGACAGAACCTGTCTGGGCCCACCTGTGTTACAGATACATCCAGAACTAACAGAACAATCCTATATATGTTTAATGAGACATTAGTGGCAAATAATTGTGTCTTTTTTACCCAAGACTAGCAGAAGTAAGTTGTGTCTCATGAGCTTTATATAGGTTTGCCAGTTTTCCAGTTTCCCTAGTTTTGTTGGAATCTACATTTCCCTCCGTGGTTCTCAAAGTGGGCGTTGCAACTTCATTCCAGGAGGGTCACAGAAAGCTGGGGGCCACCATCTGGGAATCTGGCACTGAGAATCGTCATCTTGGAATAGGGCACTTAGGCTGCAATCCATACTTTCCTGGGAGTAAGTCTCATTGAACACATGGAGTTCTATCTGTCTGAGACTGGCTTGGAGGAGTTCTGTCATCACAGTGATGTCACTTCTGGCTATGACATTACATTCAGGTTGATGACATCACATCCTGGAGGTACCAGACATATTGTCATTATCAGAATGGTCCAAGGCTTTAGAAATGCTCAAGAACCAATGCCTTATACAGACAAGTAGCAAAAGTTAATCTTGGTCCATTTTGGGGCCAGTGCTGAGTCTTACCCCATTACAACTTGGGCACACCTCTTTGATATTGGGCTCCACACAAATTTTCCCTCCCCAACTATTCAAATATTGATAGGCTTGCAGTACTTCCTATCTTGCAACATCATCAGGCCCTGTCTTCCTTGTCTCGGAAGTCTCCAATTTTTTATTTGCATGCATCCAAACTGATGATCAGAGTTGAGACTGGCCCAAGAGACTGTATATTGTTGTATTCTCAAATTATTCTCAGTCTTTGTTTGTGCGAACAAGGGCTCAGTTTGACTTTGAAGCAAGCACTGCAGGCTTCTGTGCAATTGTGTAAATGAGACATCATGCTTGTAATGTGCAAGTTTGCTTTGTAGGCAGATTGGATTTTCACTTTCTGTTTTGTTTTGCTATCTGCACCATGGCGGGTGGTTACAACGCTTGAAATAGTTCTCAGACAATGTGCAAATTGGATGGGGAGCATGAGGAAACTCCACATTCAAATCATAGTGGAAGGAACTTAATCAGAACATAGCATCTTTTCCAGAGCTGTGGGTAGAATGCTACACCCTGGCTGGGTGAAGATTCCTGTGTTATTTGAACAGAGAAAAGAGGATTTGGGGCTGTGGATCTGTCACTTTATTTACTAATGGAAAACTTCAATGTGTGTAAAGTTCAGTGGTTCTCTTTAATTAACCACTAGAAATCTGTGGAGCTTCTGTAGAATCAAAGACCAGTGTTTCCTCTAACTTTGGATTAGATCAGGGTGACCATATGTTCTCTTTTTCCAAGACATGTCCACTATTTTAGCTTGTGTCCTAGAAATTTTTTTCATTGTCCTCTTTTTTCCTTGTGAGCATGTAGTCTTCTTGTAGTTAATAAATTTTGTGTAATAAATTATATGTAATAGTTTTACAATTTAATAAGTAATCTAGTGTTTAAATTAACCACATGAAAGCAATATATTGTTTTTAGCTTTTATTCTGACATGCCCTACCGTTTAATTGGGTGTCCTACATTTTGGGGCTCCACACATCCCTAGTTGTTGATTAAAGAGACCCACTAAACTTGTCTACTTTTTTGGTTATGACATCAGGTCACCCTGGGTCAGATCCATGGTATGTGACTGCATTTGGAGAAATGTTTTACATCTGTAGTCAGCCTCACCTACCTTACAGGGTTGTTGTGAGGACAAAAAGAGGAAAGGAGGGAACACCACTCTGAACAGGGGAGGAACAGGGGGAGGTGACAAAAAGAGCCAGTTATTCCATAAAGGAATAGCAGTATAAAAGTGTAGACAACAAACAATAAAAATGCACTCAATTAGAGAAATGCTAGTTCAAGAAATAGTAACATTGCTTATTAAATGATGCTAGATCTAACAAGATCTAGTCCTTTGGGGAAAATAAAAAGAGAAGGAGGAAATTACTGGGCTCCTTGGAAGGGGAGAGAGAGAAATGGGGAGAATTGAGATATGAAATGAAGAGATAACATTCTACAGAAATGCAAATGTCTACCTAAGGGACAAGCAAGTCTTTTGGTTAACAAATGCTGTAGGGTGGCTCCACATCTGGCTGTTTTTGTCACCTCCCCCTGTTCCTCTCCTATTCAAACAGCCACAGAACCACTGTCTAGCACAGGGGTTCACAAAATCCTATAAATCTTTGAATGGGTGAATGAAGGCAGCAACCGTGATCGCCATAATTGGGCTGCTGCTCAATTATGTGCACCATAGGGAAGGTAAGTGTTATTCTTAAGTGTTATTCTAACTTATCTGTGGGTTTCCATAGCTCTGTGGAATGTCTGGGGAGCCCACAACCTCCCCTCTGCCACCCTCCATGAGCCTTTAAAGTCCTGTGAAAAAAAATGAGAAAAACCACTTTTATTGGGATACTGGATTTATCCATGTAATGATTAAAAAAAACCCACATAATGTAACTGGGATTAAAGCATATAAAAACATCAACATTAAAACAAATAAAAACATTTATTAAAACAAGCAAAGACATCAAGGAGACTATTAAACATTTGTTAAGACCACTGATAAAAGTTCTCTTGAAATATTGGAAGTTGTTTTACTGTCTTTTATAGGACTATAAAGGCACAGGGTACAGCTGCAGAGGGGGTAGCAGGCTCCCTAGAACCTCCTGACAACCCTAGAGACACCCAGGTAAGTTAGAAAAATCATGATCAGTGGAGGGTCATGACCCAATAGTTTGGGGACCACTGGTCTAGCATAAGAATTAAACAATGATAGAGAAGACTGTTGGGATGATAGGTCAGTAAGTACCAAAAGCCAAAGGAAGAGCTCTGAAGGACACAATCCAGAAGTGCACTTGGATTACCCTATCTATCACTGGGCTGATCCAACTGCAAGATGGGCCACCCTAATTACTCTGGAAAAGGCTTGGGTCAGCCTAAGGCCGCATAGGCTGCCCCAAGACAGGTGGACCTGGGCTGCCCTAAGTGGGGCAGCCTTGCCAGTTCAGGAGAGGCATGTTGGGGGTATGTTTAGCATTGCCTAGGGCAGAACAGTTACTCTGTATCCAGAGCCTGTTTCCAGGGCAGAAATTTCCTCTTCCAGCTCTGCAAGAGTTATACCACCTCAGAAGCAGGTATAGTAATGAGTAGGCCGATAGGGGTCCATGATAAGGCAGAATAAGAATGGCAGTGTTGCCAAAAAAATTTGAGTTCTTGGCCAGCCTAGCTGCAACCCCTGCCTCTCAACCTCAGGATATGGCACAACTATGGCAGCCCACTAACCTGGGGATACAGCAGGACACACCAAGAAGCCCCTTGTATTCACTGAGACTGTACTGGCAGTCTCATACTGCAGCTATTTCTAGTTTTCAGAGACTCTATAAGGCAGGCACCACAGCTGTTCCTTGTTCAGTGTGATCTGAGGGGGGTCTCCTCAGGAGCAAGCCCACCCCAGGTGTCACTATCTTGGTGCCTACTGAGCATGGTCTGGAGCAGCTAGGGCAGCCCACTTCCTCACTCTCTGGATGCTGCATAACTTTCTGCTGTGGATTCAGAATATTAGGGTAGCCCAGGTAGGGCACTCCTCACTGCCCTAACTCTGGATTGTGCCCTTAGTGTGCTAACTGGAGAAAGGGAGAGATTCAAACCACATTTCGATCATCCAGTTTTACATGGTCTGTCACTCAAGGTAATAAGAATTGCCGGTACAGCCTGCCTTCTGGATATGTTTTGAATGCTTCCAAATTCCAGCATCTCCCACTGGAATGATACAATTCAAGCACTGTAACTATCCCAGGATGGTTCAATAAATAAAAGCACTCCAAGACAACACTTTATAGCAATAACTATGTGGGCAGCATCCTGATTATTTCAGCCCTCCAAGGTGGAGGTGAAGCTTTTTCCAGGAGCTGGTTAATTGCTTGGGGATCTGTGGAGTTGAGACGCAGCATATCAGTTTAGTGATATTCGAGGGTTGCACAGGGCAAGGCAAAAATTGTCTCTTTTGGATCAACTCGAACCCTGTGGCTTGGTGGCATAGGTCTCTGGAGGAATCACATCTGGTGATAGAACCACTATGATAAATTGAGGGGAAGATGCGGAGAAACAATAGCAAATGATGCAGAGGTTTCAGTGAATGCTTGTATCCCGAGGGCACTCCATCTTCAGTATCAAATATGAGAAGATATGAAACGGAGAGAGTTCAGGGCTGGAGAGGGAGAACAAAGCCGCTAATAGGATCCCAATGTGCTAGATCACTTGGAACTGTTCTGTGAAAGGTGATTGCACTGACCCTGTAGGCAGAGAGCAAACAAGTAAAAGGTTTTCTCTTGTTCCTGCTGACCAGCTTGTATTTGAGCATCTCTCATTTACTGCATCTTTAAAAAAATATATAATCTTGTCATAGCCCAAACAATCCCTGCAGGCAGCTTGCAATATTGATGAAAATAAAAAGAAAGAGAAGTACAGGATTCCTAATGTCTCAGCAGATGTCTTGATTTACCGGTTGTTTTATAGATAGTGTAACATTGTAAACTTGATATGTTGAATGGTGTGTAGAATCAGGAGAGATTAAAAACCCAGATAATACACAGTCAAAGAACAGCTCATAATGTGACAGACTGAATATAAAGATTATTAATGATCAATGGATAATTTGTTCACGACCCAGCCATAATCAGGCATTTTAGGGCACTTAGAGTTAAGAGAGATAAAGAAGATATTTATTGCATTGGTTCTTTATGTTAATGTGCCATAAGAGATCATTTTAGCAGAAGGATGCCACTGATCCAGAAGGCTATCCCAAATAGTAGAGCTCTATACCTGTACATGTGCTAGCAGGGAATCAAGCCAGTCAGGACAGATAAGTAAAGTTGTACTTGGCTCATGCACTGTTGCTTGGACCCCAGTGGTTCTCAAACTGTGTGTTGCAGCTACCCAAGGTCAAACGACTGTAACAAACTGGCAAACTAACATGGGTGCAGCAGGAAGGCCTCTACTTTCCAGTCTTCCAGGTGCTGCCATCTTGGATTGTGCAAGACTGTCTGCAGTTCTCGATGGGTCTCATCAGGATTACATAAGATGTTGTTCAAATCAGTCCAAGACAACTGGCATCCAGGATGGCTGTCATGACAATGGTAAATTTGGGAACTGTTGACCAGCTCAGGCTTCAGTTTCAACCTTCAGGCTGGCACATGTTCCAGCACAACTCCAGTGATGGCCTGGGGCTGATGTGCTCCACTGCCAACGTACCCACTGGTGATGGTCAGTCTGTTTGGTGCTCCTGCCTATATGTGGCCTCCTTCTATTTGTATCAGCAGCACTTCTTTGGAGAATGGTGGACTGACTGCTGCGCCAGTAGCCTACACTCTATACTGGTGGATGTCATGATCAGCCAACATACTGAGCAGATATAAGTCCACTAGAAGTTTCATGGTTATTCTTAGGTGATGATTGAGAACATTTTGGTGTCGAGCTTTTCCCATTATTAGAACTGTCAAAGCAATTATTGATATTTTTATTTGACTGACCACCCCCTGGCTTGCTTCAGATCCCTGGCTGTTCTGAAACTGACCAGCTCCCAAGTTTTTCTACAGTTAACTGGGAAAATCCCATTGATCTGATCCTGGATCCTTCCCCCCTTGACACAATCATTCTTTATGACTTCAGTAAATGTTAGCACATTGCAAAAAGGCTCTAAGGCAGAAAAGCAGCTGTGTTTCAGCACCTGCCACAACAGAGCTGTCAAAATATATGCCCCCAGCCTCCTCTATGGATACACATTCCAGGTACTCTGATGAATAATGGATCATGGAACATCGTATGTTTCCTTCTGTATTATGAGCAGGTGAGGACATTAAAAAGTTATGTTAATTACTCCACAAACACAGCCAGGTAATGGCAGGTTGAAGAGCCTTTGAGAAAGTGATGACAGTGTGTAGCTGATCTTTTTGATAAGACAATCACATCTTGCTTTTGGAGGTAGAGGGAAAATTGGAGAATTTCCTGATTCATGTATGTTCATTATTTGGCTGGACCAAGGCCAAATGGCTGTGCAGATGAAACTATGCACATCCAGGTTTCTGGACATGCACAGTGGGAAGCTCCTGGCCACTGCTCTGCCTCGGAGCTGGCCCAAATGGCTGGGCAGAGGCATTCCTCCGCTCTAAGGAGGAGCAGGCTGCTCCTCCTAAGAGCAGAGGAAGTGCCCTCTGGAGACTGCGCAAGCATCAGAGCAGCACCAGTCGTCTTCAGAGCAGACTATACAGGCACCAACTCTCCTCTGAAGCCAACTGGCTTCAGAAGAGTACTGCGCAGGCACAAACTTTGGTGCCTGTGCAGTCCTAGCAGAGGTGCTTGTGTCCCATGGGTGATACGCTTCTCCCTGCACCGGGTAACACACACTGTTGTGTTGCCCTGGATCACAACTCTTGCTCAGATACATCTTATGAGTGTGTGACAATCCTTTCCTTGAAATGGCTGCTTCAGAAACACTCTGGCCACAACTATTATTAGCTACAGTTATTTGCATTTTTGTTTTGAAGCCCCCTCCTATTTATCTGGAGCATCCACCTTAAACGAAGGGGTATGTCAAGCAACCCATTCATGTGGGAGGAAGCTCCAAGTTGAATGACTGACATCACAAGCATTAAGGAGGCATTATGAAGCCTTTGGTATTAGCCTGCATAAACATGCATGCAAGAACAGCTGCCTCTTCAAACAGTGGCTTTGTTCACATAGGATTGCAAAGATAACAGCATGTGGCATTTGATTGTTTCTCAACCAGAGTCAATTCAGAAATGGAAGCTAACTTTTAAAAAAATGCTTCAGCCAGAATTTATAGGGTGTTTGAGATCCTTCATTTACTGATTGTAAGCAGTCCTGCTGAGAGGAAAGAGGTTAGCTACAGGTCCTTGGATCAAGCTTTTATTTTTTCCCTAGAGGAGGCTCAAGCAATTTTTAGGGATATGCGGAAAACTCCTGCAAAACATCTGTGGTGCTCCCCCCAGCCAACTTTTTACATAATATAAGAATTCCTACATGATGCAAAGTTACCCTCCTTCTGAAATGGAAACAAAGTAGTAGTATTTAAGGATAAGTAGGGCTGAAATGGAGAGAGCTGTGCTTCCAAAGTAAGGTGAATGGCTAGGGAAACCCTGCACTCCCAACTATTCCTAGTCCACCAATAATAAAGATACAATAATTTATATTCATCTTTGTTTAGTACAAGATGATGCTCTCCCCACCAGGCTGGCCTTGTGCAATAAAAGACATGCACACTTATGTCCTGGGGTCTGGTTGGATTTCCACTCAATTCCTTAATTAATCCTGTAATGATTCCCAAACTTACTGGCTTCATGGCTCCCTACTTCCTTGGCATCCTCTTTCTGGACACCACCATATTGGAGCATGTTCTACTAGTGAAATCTTGTGCTAGTTTTGTGAGGTCTAAGGTTGTGGAAGTGGTGGATGCCAGGGACATCATGTGATGTCCCTATAAGTATGCCACAGCTTCCTTTGGTGCTGTGACAGTTTGAGAACCTCTGCAGATGGTTGGGCCTACTTCCCCAACCCAATCTGTTAAAAAACATGGTCTTGCATACCAGAAGAGATGATCCAGGATGGGCATGGAATGTGAGTATACATGCCTTTTATCATGTGAAGCTAGGGGGCCGGGATCAAGTATGATCCAAACTAAATTGGGTACAAAATAACAAAGGAATAGTATGAGAACGATTTGGTTCACATTAACAAAATGGCATAAGTGCATAGTGCACAGATAAAGTGCATGAGTGAGGATTAGTGTACAAATAGGGAAGTGGGAACATAGAGCCAGTATGGCATATTGGCTAGAGTGTTGACCTACAATTTGAGAGAAATAAATTGTTACAGAACAACTTAACAGTGTTGTGATTAAAATGGGACAGGATCATCCCATTTTACATTGCACATTGGAAAGGGTAGCTTGTTTAAAAGAAAAACACGTACACATCAACCTAGGGTAGGAAACAGAAGGAAAAAAGGGGCAATAAAGGAAAGCAAAAGTACAATTCCATGTATTTTTTATTTTTTTATAATGTTCAGTGCAAATGAGTGATGCTACAATACATTGTCCAGGCTGAAAAGGCAGCAGAGGAGAAAGCTAGTGAGGAGATATGTCTCCAAACACCAACTGGTTAGGAGACTTGTCAGAAAGACCAGGAAAGATGGTCTAAGGCTACAATCCAGAGTAACTATGGGACCTTTTACACCAATGTAGTTACAGTGCCACCTATGGAAAACCTATGGGAAATGCATACAGCAACATAGAGTAAGTGCCTCTAAAAGTCTTCCTGTTGTTACTCTGGATTGTAGGGTAAGTCTAATTATGCCAGAAATGATGGTATAATTCTTCTGATACAGTATATAGCTGCCCCGTTCCAGATACTGCTGCCTGGCTGTCAGGAAGTGAAGCTCCCTTGAAAAAAGGTACAGCAGTCTCTGTAACACTATGACATTCATATTTTCTTCTCCAGAACCATCTCCACAAATTCTTAACCACTCAAGGTCCCCATCATGTGACTGTAGGATGTGGCAGATGAGCTATTTATGTGGGCTTTCTTCTCCCTCAATCCCTTCTTCCCTGCCAGCAGGACCCCACAACTGGAAATTCAGATAAAGATCCATATGACATCCAATAAGTCAGTACAGGTGTTATGAGTAACTGCGTCTTTAGTTATGTTCATTGATGTGCATATATAAGCAAGCACATATATTGAAATCAAAGCACATAGTCATTAGTAATGACTACTGTCTCGAGTTATGATTACCCACATGTAGGATACAACCCATAAAATTAGAGAGATTTTTTATTGATCAGTTGAATTTTATTTGCTCTATCATATTATTTTCACAGTGGCTATCATTTTAGAACCAAATGCAGTGTTGGATCATTGTGCAAAGGCTCTATTCATTTCACACTACTCAATCCCAATTTTTAAAATAATGCAAACTGTTACTATTATGTATACTTTGTTATTGCCAATAATAAATGGTTGCTATTCATATAGAATACCTCTCTCCTGCATAACCGACATGCTACAAAGGTAAAATATTCTGTATTTTTCCAATTTATGGTGACACATACAGCATAACCACTTATTGAGCCCAATTCTATGACTGTCTACTCTGAAGCAAATCCCTTTATAGTTAATGGTGCTTACTCTCAGGAAAATGTGGATAAGATTGCAGCCTGTGTCTTTGGGCTCCCAGTATTGCTTATTTTTCTGTGTCTTCCTCTTCTGATCACATTCATAGTAGTCCACATGACATACGAGAACTGGTCACAATTAATTCCACTGAAATGTAGCTGACAACATGCTTCAAATTTTTATTTGAAAACAAAGTGAAATTCTCGAATGGAAAAGTACATATTTATTACTTTGATATCCTGCCTTCTGAAACCAAGGGTGGCATCCATTTAGCTTCCCATGCAATCTCTTGTTGAGATTGCCTTGTGTTGAATCTGCCTGTGTGCAGTGATGAAGCTAAGGGAAGGGGACACATTGCAAAGGTATCATGCCCCCAAAGGGTGTCTTACAAGCCACCAGACATACCTTAAATTTTAAATTTTTAAATTTTGTTTTTGGATGGTAGGGGGAAGAGTGTTATGGGAATGAGGTGTGTTAAAATTTCTTGTACCTCTGGCTGCCAGATGTGTCAGGTACACCACTGCATGTTTGGCTACAGACCAGTAATGTGTGCTCCAAAGTGACAGAGGGAGAGATAAAGAAAGAAGGGAAATAGAGAAAGTAAGAGCTTATTGCAGAGACTTGAGAAACCAAAGTACATGGCTTGATGAAATTAAAAATATAGTTTTATGATATAACCAGGAGAAACTTTGTAAATGCAGAAAGTGGAAATTGTTTTAAAAATGAATACATCATAGTTCTTTGTGGTACCAACACAGTTAAGAAAAAAATAAGGATATAAAAGAATTTGGAAAGTTATGAAGGATTTGTGAAGGAATTTTTCTTTTTTGGGGTCCTCTTCCAGAAAGGTGTCCCTTCCCCACAGAAAAAAAGCTGCCCAACATTAAATTCAACCAAACAACACCCAGTGTCATTAAATTAGCTTTCTTTAAATATGTCCATGGATAGGAACCTGCAAAAGGCAAGGTTATTTTTGTGACAAAGTGGTGTTATCCCAAAATAATTAAAATAACCTCGCCTTTTGTAGGTCTCTATCCATGCTTTAACATTTTGTTGTCAACTGTTTTCAGCATTTCATTCTTATACTGTAGATGCATAAACCTTTCTGCAAGAGAAGCAATCCAGTGCACATGTCGCATAACTGGAAATTAAAATGGATGCTCCACTCTTTAGAAAGCTGGTGAGATGCGAAAGAGGAAGTGGTGTGCATCAAACACAGAATAGCATTTTGAATTCCTTTTAAGTGAGTACACCTCCGCCTTTAACTTTGGCCTTGATCCCAAATTGCTTTTCAAGTTCTCATTAAAGTCTCACATCAGCAATGGCCTGACATCAGCAAGCATGCTTCACATAATTTTGTGTGATTCTTTCATGGTCTAATAAAAAAGGGCTGTATTGTGCTAGGAACCTGGGTTCCCTATAGATTGCTGGAGTGCAATAGATTTGGCATATTCCAACTGCACATCCACATCCCTGTGAAAAATAGTTGATTTGCATGCCCAGAAGTTAACAACTCAAGTTTCATAATATCAGAAATTGCCGTTATATACCTAATTGGGTAATTCATTTGCCTACTTAATTATTCCTAATGTTGTTTTTATGTACACACGTGCAAGCCGTTTGATAAATATCCGCTAATAATTTAGCAACTATTCATTTTTATGCTGGTGGAAAGCAAGCTTCAGGATTTGTTTGAAACTTATTTTAGAAATATTTGCTCTTAATTCTACAGTTTATGCTGCCAGTTTTCAAGCCCAAGGGCTGAAGAAGGTACCCCTGAGAATAAGGGTTTATTCTGAAATGGAGAGAGAGAGAGAGAGAGAGAGAGAGAGAGAGAGAGCGAGAGAGAGCTGGTGGCGTGCAATAAGCACAAATAAGGACATTGGATGTCATTAAAATAGTACAGTTCACAGGTTAATATATGACAATCTGCCTTAACACTGTATATGCAGTCTGGATTTAAAAAATATTGTAAATAAAATAGTAGCTTACTTTGTATATTGGACTACCAGCATGAATAAATCCATTGCAAACTGCATGCAGAAAATATAAGGGAATCTGATTTAAGCTTCGAGTGGTTTGATCTAATACATGATAGCATATACATGATAGTGCATTAATTCTGAAAACGGCAAGCATTGTTACCAAAAATGAAAACAAAACTCCTTAATTGTCTCCTTATAAATATTTTAAATACGTATTTCTTACCAAGTATAGAAAAATAGTATTTTTCTTCTTTTTGATAAAGAGAGGTCTGATTTACATAACAAAGAACATGCAACAATTAACCGCTCTCTACCAGCTCTATTTGGTTGATTGTCAAGGAGGTGACATGCAGTGGTAATTGTCCCTTTGCCCTCATGGTGCTGACATCAATCCCGGCAGCAGCCTAGATCACCTGAAGCAAATAGAGTCAGGGGTATTGTCTGGAAGCCACACTCAAGCGCTGAAGGGACCCCCGTCGCTTCACACAACAAAGCCCTTCTGTGCCAAAGCACCTTTAACCTAGGAATCCGGCTACTTTGGTCCTCAGGAACTGCAAAGCATCCGAAAAGTCTGTTCAGCTACCCAATTAAGAGACTTCTGTATTAAAAAGGCTTTTCAGTGTGCCTCTTCAAGCTAGAAATTACTTCTCTTCATATGAGCTAGTTAAATCACCGTCGTTCCACCAGCTGCCTAACCGTGAAATTTTGTGCTTGCAGATTTCCGCAAAGCATTAGAGAAAAGGCCAAATATATCATGCGCTACTGATACTTAACATCTGGCAGTTGTGGAGCATGCGTCTTAGCGTCATTATACATTTATGGCTTTGCTATCTTTCATATCCACTGTACTTGTTATCACATCCAGAGGCAACTCAGAGGTCTGAGCAGAGGCTCCTGTGGTCCCTTCCAGGTCCCATGATCCTGGCAGATTCTCAAGGCTTAGCGAACTCACCGCTCCCTGACTAAAGCTACCTTCCTCGGATCTGCTGGGCAACACCAGGTGCAGTGATGTCTCTGATGAAGAGCACACTGATGATGAAAGAGTGGCAGAAATGGACTGGAGAGGCGTCAATGTGGTGTCCGAATGAGGAGAGGTGCAACTCACAAATTGCAAATGATCTTTCTGGATGACATGATAGTGGGAAGGGGAATATTGAAAGCCTGAAGTGTAATAAAATTCGCTGTCTGTGGAATTTTGAAGGTGAGATTCATTTCGCTGTGGACTGTTCCCTATAGAGGATGGATCAATATTCCAGATGCCAGCGATAGTGTTGGAATGGCAGAGTTGTGCTGTGGTGCAAGTGACGTTTGGAGGCTGCATATGTGTACATGGTTGATGTGCAGTCCATGACATTCTTGTCTGATTTGCACTCAGGCCTGGGCCATGTACCGCACAAAACTCAGCAGATTTCTGGGCCACAAGCAAGTTTTCCAGAAGATGCATCACGTTCTTCATGTCCTTACTTAATTGGGAGACCTCTTGAGTCAAAGCAGTGACCTGGATGGGGAAGAAAATTACACCACTAATTCACCATCAAATGAGTACAAAAAAGAGAGTCCAATCTTAATGATATTCTGAATGCCATAACTTATTTCGGGCCCAAACAACTTTTCATCAATGATACTGGCTCACTGATGAGGTAAGGAAACTAGTGTTCTCTGAACATGAGTAGGTCTCCATGACTAATCCCACCCCACTGCATGATGCAGTACCTGCCCCACTGGCAGTACAGCAAAGCTGGATCTGACCTTTATCTTTTCTTTACGTGACCACTGGGTCCGGGTAGGACTTTCTCCTCACCTGACTGGCTCTTGGCAGAGAGCTTTCTTTGCTTATTTCAGACTGTCTTCATGATATGATGCTTAGATAGGATGGTCATAATGCCAGATACAGTGCAGGACAAGGAGAAGGGTCAGAGGTTTGCTGTAAACTAAAGAAGCATTCCGTGCACAAGTGAGCCACACGTCAGACCACGCTGGCTCTATGACTCTAGAAAAGGGGATGAGCACCATATTCTACAGTCAGTTATGACTAGTAGTATGTGGGGGACACCTTTGCCTTTACTTTAAGGAAGGGTCAAAGGAAGATGCAGAAGCATTCTGACCCATGGCTTGGGGATGATGATGATCCCCTCAGGTTTGAACAGCAAAGCATGTTTCAAAAACTGTCAAGTTGGGGTTAGACAGAATGATTTGGCTGCCTCGGCTCCCTTTTCGAGGGGTTAGCATGGAAAAGCTGGGATTGCCAGACAGTGACCTACCCTACGTAAGAGGCACTTACTCTAGATTGCTCTATGCATTTACCATAGGTTTCCCTATTTACTTTTTTACACGTCAGTGTAAAAGGTCCCGTAGTTACTCTGTATTGTAGCCCTAGATTTAGAGTTAAGGTGATGATACAAGGAGGTACTCTTCAAGACTGGCCCTACAATCCAGAGTAACTACGGGAGCACGTAAGAGACATTACGTGTACCCGTAGTTACTGTACCATCTAATGAAAACCTATGGGAAATTCATACTGCAATCCACAGCAAATTGTTCTTACACCGCAGCAAGGACTCCCCGTAGTTACTCTGGATTGTGCCCTAGGTGTCCTTTCTAGGAGGAGAAGAGGCAGGACCCACTGCAGACGGACCCACAAAGAGGCAGGACCCACAAAGACGGGCAAAATCCAGAGTAACTACAGGGAGTCCTTGCTCTGGTGTAAGAACAACTTACTCTGGATTCCAATATGAATTTCCCATAGGTTTTTACTACATGGTGCAGTAACTACAGGTGCACGTAAAGTCTCTTACTATGCTCCCATAGTTACTCTGTATTTAGGGGTATGACATACAGTTAGGATTGCCATAATTCTTTTCCACAAAAGTAGGATAGGACCCCCTGTCAAACAGTATGTGAATGCAATCCCCCCCAAACTGTGACTGTCCTGGTTTTCCGGGATATATGGCAACCCTATATATAGTACTTGAATTGGTAAATGTTGCCCTTGTATCCAAAAGCTGAATTCATCTTGTATCATTTGTGCGATATGTCATGTCAATGACAGGGGCCAAACCAAAAGCAAAATCATACTTTCTTGTCAAGGGTGATACTGAAATACCCTCTTCACCCTGAATTGTGGCATCTATCAAAAATTTGATCTGGACAGTGGGAAAATATTTACACAGCTGGGGAAATGTTTCCTCTTTTTGGAAGTGCCCAATCATCAGGTATTAATTGTGTTATCTATTGAACACAATTATCTTCCCTATAGAACACATCCTACAACAAAATAATTACTTGTTTGAACAGAAAAGGAAGCACAATCATTTGAGTCATACCTATTCAAAGAGTGACATATCTAGCTATTGTTTCAGCATGGGTGCCCTGATGCAGATGAATATTTTTCTCCCCATTGGAATATTTGTTAGAGGATGTTCATTGAGAATATAAAAAATAATGAAAGTAAAGAGCACACGGACCCATTTCTATTAGCGCACTGCCACAAAAATCAATGAGACAACGACAAGCAGTTTGAAATAAGTGAGTCATGAATTAAAGCTGAAGGGAAACTTCTTTTTTCCAGTCAGTTGTGTCCAGCTAGCAGAAAAAAAGCAAATAAAGGCACCAAGTCTAAAATTAGCTGTGCTCTGCACCCAGTAGTAACTAACCAATTTATTTTAGGCCAAATCTGTCATTCCACTCACTCTGTTCATCAAAGTGATGCAAAGTGGAAGTAATTTGTAGAAAGGAAGATACAACTGCACACGAGTGTATTTCTAAAGAAGAAATGTACTGACCAGAAATTGAAAAGGATCGTTGTGAAGCATGTGATTCTCCCAAAATGATGACCCTGTCCATTAGCTACATGACTTGGAAATCTCAGCTTCCTCGTTACCATCAATTCAGCATTCAGTTTTATCATTGGACGTTAATGAATTTCTACTGCAAACAAGTCCAAACAAGTGGCTTCTGTGGGAAGTGGCCTTTATACTGCATCAAACCATTGATTTGGTTTACTTTAGTTCAATATCGTCTGCATGGCTGGCACTGATTCTGCAAGATTACAGTCTGTATTTCCCTGACTGGAGAAGCCACTGATTGAACCTTGGGCCTTCTACATGCCAAGCAGGTACTGTGCCATTGAATGACAATCCCTCCCATATGGCTTCTTTGGAACAACTGTTGGGGATGCTATAATAGGATTTTTTATGCCTAATAGGATTTTTTCCCCATTTTGCTCCCTGCTGTTCCTGGAGCTCCCTGAAAAGCTTCCCAAGAAAGTTGGGAAACCTTTTAAAATGCGTATTTGATATGGTGTGACTCTCATAAGATAGAACAATCTGCTTTACTTTGGATGAATCAAGCCCTGACAAGCCACTCCTCTTCTACCCTAATAAGGTCGGTGCCAGTCATAAAAGGTGCTCTGACGGTATGCTACTAAGCATGCTGCCAGAAACACTGGCCGAAAGGCTAGCACATTCCTGCTTGTGTTGATGGTGGGAAGGGGGTGAATCTGGATGGGGAAGGGAAGGGCAATGGGTGGATCATGTTTGATGGGTTTGGCAGTGGCTGGGGCCAAAAAATCTTAACCCCTGATCCCATAGTGCAGGTCCACATGAGGCCTGAAAATATTTCTTTTTAGACAAGCCCTTTCAGTCTAAAAGTTCAGTTCTTTCCAGTTCTCAGCCTTTATAACATCTTGTTTTAAAACATCTTTTGAATATCTGTTTTTTTAAAAAACAGGGTTTTTACAGCTTTTATAAAATTACTGCTGTTATCTCATTTTATTGTATTAATATCTGACTGCAGTTTTCTTAAGATGCTACTTAATTGTGAAGGGTTTTAATGTTTTCATTTGTTTTAATTTGTGATTTTATGGTTTGACATTTTTAATTCATTGTTATAAGACACCCTGGGTCTCTTTTGGGAGAAAGGCAGGGTAGAAATGCAGCAAACAAACAAACAAACAAATGCCCAGAGGAAACCTCCTCTGCTCATTCCACCATGATACAGTGATAGGCATTTTTACACCATTGCTCAGTGTGTGAGTGTGTGGGGTAGAATAAAAAGGATGGGGCCATAATTGTTTTATTTTGACCTAAGTTGCAATTTTTTAATTTACTTTTTCTCCCATACTACTAAGTTATTATTTTATAACATATCCCTCCTTCCAGTTCACTGGGCCTCTAATGAAACAAGCACGCAAGCATAGACATGCATCCATCCCTGGTATTAATCTTTACTACTTTCAAAATTGTATTACCTCCTGCTCCACTGCATAAATATCTATTCAGTTTGATATATGGGATGTTATTTTTTTAATATTTCTTGGTAAGTAGTTCATTACCTATCCTGTAATATATTCAGTGAATGGATGGCTCATGCTTTTATGAGACACTGAATTCTAATATTTTTTGTGCAGTGCTAGGTTTATATATACAGTTTCTTGCATCAAACCTGCAGCCAAGTGCTATGAAAATGCATCCACTAAATAAAAATGGTAAGTGTTACGCTGAATTTTCAAAATCCATTCTCTTATTTGGGAACCAGTAAGAGAAAGTTTCATAGACCCATTGGAGAATATTTCATTGTCTCCTAATAAATGGTCTTCTGGTACTATTAGACATTCTATTGTTGTACTAGGAATCTTCTGTTTAGTTGAAAATTGAAATCTAGGTATGAATCTATATATTTCCAGTTGCCAGGAAATTAGCAAGGTCAGCAGAGACATACTCTGGCCTTTGCCATTGGCCTGAAAACTAAGGACTGCTGTTAGGTAGCACCTCCTGACTCCTGAATGAACTCCATAGTAAGCCTGACCCTTACCATTGACAAGAGAGTGGGGCATTTTTATGGAGCTCATCTCACAGTCCCTGCCTCTCCGGATAATTTTGGTCCAAATTCCTGACTACATAGTTGATGTAGCTCAAAAGAGAATCATTGGAGACAATGCAGATATATTATCCAAATGCAAATATTTTTCTTCCCAATCTGTCTTGTTGCCTCTCCCATCCATAGCATAAGCTGGCAAGGAAGAGGATCAGAGAAATTCAAGGGGAGATACGTCTCTCAATGACTATTTGTTTTGATGACTAAGAATAGAAACTCCATGGTTTATCTCTAATCCGTCAGCAGGTTAGTTCCAATACCAATGCTAGATACAAACACCAAGGCACAGCTATTTCTATCATGCTATTTGCAAGTTTCCTAGGAGCATCTTTTCAGATCTCACTAGACACGGTGAACACACAGTAAATGCTTGGGGAATTTGTAGTGTGAACCTTGAGAGCAATGCTCTTATATATACTAACAGCTTCCAAAGTGTCTTGTGACTCTTAAGACACTCTGAGCCAAATCCAATGTTGGTCTACTCAAAAATAAGTCCTGTTATAGTCAATGGTGCTTATTCCCAGGAAAGCATGTCTAGGATTGGGCTGTAACACATTCATTCCAACATCAGCTTTCTTGTATTAAAGTTCTCTTCATCAGACGCATGAAATGAAATCCTTGGCTAAATAATGACACATATAGGTGCTGAAAGTGGAAATGAAAGAAGGGGGATTCTTAATAACCTTGAAACAACCAAGAGCTGAATCCTATGCATGTCTGCTCAGAAGTAAATCCCTTTATAGTTAATGGGGTCTACTCCCAGGTAAGTGTGCATAGGATTGCAGTTTAAGGAAACAATTCTGAACACAAGGGAGTGCTACGGAACACAGCGAGATTTACATCTGAGTAAAAATGTATAAAATTGCACTGTAAGTTAGTTAACAACATAATGTAATGTGAAAATAACAATATAATGTAATTTTTTTTTCAAAATGTCTCATTTGGGATCCCCTCCAAATATGGTGTTAAGTCTCATTATAACTTCTAATTCAATTTTTTTCTTGATTACGTCAGTGCAGTCTTAAACATGATTACTCAGAAGTGGGGCTTACTCTCAGGGAATTCTGCTTTGGAGAACTCTGTTAGTTCATCAGACACAGTGAATACTTAGTTTTTGATGACTTGTTAAATCCAAATATATTCCAGTAACTTCCCTTTAGCTATTTAAAACATCTTCATTTGTGCCAGTGTTTGACAAAATTAAAACATATTTGGCAGTTAAAGTGATATAGCAACTGTTGATGGTAATGCAGAATCAGAGCATCTAGTCTCAGTTAGAATTTTTATTGATCCATGGATGGGTCAGCGCATTTTATTTTAAAACAAAACACCTTCATACCTCGTTATTAAGCCTGCTGATCTGTTGCTTGGTTTCTTCAGCTTTGATAACCAGGACAGCAGCACTGACTTCATTCTCTGTAATTACAGCAACACATAATGGATGATCAAGGAAATATGTAGGAACTTTATACTGCATCTTTCTCTACCTTGTTCATTAAAATTTGATTCCAAGTTTAGTTATTTGTCAGGCAGTTATGTCAAAATCAGCATTCCGATGTTCATGATTTTCACTGAGGCCGAATGGATCTACATGATTTCATTTTATCTTATTTTTCATTCAAGGAGCTCAGATGCTATACATACTTTTCATGTTACCTTTCCAACAATAACCATGAATTAGGTTATGCACTACAAAGCAATACTGATTATTACGTCTGAAAGAAAGCATAGTGCCCATTATCCGTGACATATCTGGGTGGGGGGGGAGCTGACTTAGAAAACACTACGTTATTCAGGATGCACCCTTTAAGCTGTCACTTCCCTTTGATATTGGAGTCATTCTGAATAGTGAGAGCAATATGGAGAGCATTGCCTTTACTGCTCAGAATGGCTTCAACAGCAAGGCGGAGGAGCAGCTTAGAGTGCACATTGAGGTACTACACAAAATTTAGTGCTTTGCCCCCTCTAGAAATGCCACTGTCCATTATAGTAGTATATCATATCTTCAGATCAGTTTCAGTCCATTCATATGACTGCACTTTATCTGACAAATCACGATAGGTGAATGTGGAGCCAGGATGGTGTATTTTGGGAGACCTGAAAGATCTAGGTTCAAATTCCAAGTCATAAAGCTTCCTGGGTGACTTTGAGCTATTCTCTGTCTCTTAGCATCACCTATTTCTTTGGGTTGCTGAAGGACAAAAGGAGAGACAGAAATACATGCACCATCCTGAGCTCCTTGGAGGAAGTCTAAAAAAATGCAAACAAATAAATATAAATAATTTCTTTCTGCCATTATGATCAGTGATTCTGCTTGACTGTAATGAAAAGCACCAATGCACTGGCAGTGTCAGAGCCAAGGGACAAGGCTGAGATGGTGACCCAGGCTGCCTCCGTCCCCAGAGAATGCCTACTGCTCCCCATCATAACTTTTCACTGCTTGCTTTGCAAACAAAGCAACAGTATCCAAGTTAAAATAAAAATAAAATTCAGTGCTCCTCTGAAACAAAAGGCTCAACTGACAGTTGAGGTCAACAGAGAGAGAAAGGATCTGATTGATGAGAGTCATTTAGACCCCTGCACATGCAAGCAGTGAGTGACACATGAGCTGGGCACAATTAACAAATTAGCTGATCAGCATGCAAGCCAGTCTGCTCCTCTTTTCTATATCCTACTAAAGAATTTCAAATTTATTTTGCATTATAGTAAACTTGGATTCTTTTGCTCTTTAGTGAGCTCTTTGCACCCAAAGTCTATGGGAAATGCTGCTGTTGCTTGTGTGTGTGAGTATGAGGGGGGTGCCTTGGGGTAAGGGACATATAGTAAATCCCCACCATTGACTAAAAATTAGTCAACATACTCTACAATCCACAGTAACTACGGGAGCGTGTAAAGAGACATTATGTGCACCCCGTAGTTACTGCACCACCTAGTGAAAACCTATGGGAAATTCAAATTGCAATCCAGAGTAAATTGTTCTTACACCGGAACAAATACTCCCTGTAGTTACTCTGGATTGCGCCCATATTCAGTGATATATTTCAGTGATGTATTGCGCCCATATTCAATGAGTCCAGTAACTCATTTATTTTCAATTACTTATTTTAATACACATTGATTGAATGACTGCTTTGCATTATTAATCTAATAATTGTGCTTCATTGTTGGTCAGTGATGCTTGCATGGATTAATGCTCTCTGCCCCACCCCATATTTTACTAATGCAACATTTCTGGTGGTGGAGCTGGGCCTTAAATGAACACATTAGTACCAAAGTCTTGCTTCAGCTTCCTGACAATGAACACTGATTTGCTTTAACAAGGTTGACCCATGATTTAGGGCCTGATTTAGGAAACAGTGATGCTCCCTGTGAATCACAATTTATTACCGTGCCTCATAAGGGAGGGGGGAAAATCACAGAAATTGGTTGGAAGGAATAATAATTCTACATTTCTTTTCCAACCTTTTTTTCCATGATGATGGTAGGTCTGCCAATCCAAGTGATATCTAAGGCAGGCTTGCACAGAGAGCAATTCACAAAAAGCAGCCCTTTTCAAAAAGTGCATTATGAAGCATTTGCAAGAAGGCTAAATATAGCACTGACCCCCAATGGTAGGAGATGCTCTGGAATCCTGCCTGAGTTGTTCAGAGCCAAAGTCAAATGCCTGGCTTTCCTCATTGCTGTTACCATCTTCGGTTCCATCAACAATCCTGTTTTTAAAAGAAGAATAGTTACTATCTTGGAATAGTTACACAAAAATCACACATTTGTTCTCATACAGTGCAAAGTGTACATTTACAGCCAATTCTAACGTTATAGCAGGCCTCCGTCAGTCTGTGCAGACTATGGTATCGTGCTCAGCGCTGCATATGCTGCATGCGAAGCACGAAAGCCTGGGTTGGATTGTTATGGAGGATAGGCTGTTACCCAAGCAGCAAATCCCCCCTCCACGGCACTGAATTAGTCCAATGGAAAGGCAGAGCCGATACGATTGGATCCAGCTGGCGTCGCAGAGCTGAGCTAAGGACAGGAGCTCACCCTGTCTTGTGGGGCCGACCCAGGTCTCGACCCTGGCCTGCTGGTTAACAGGCACAGCGACTTAACCGCTTGCGCCACCCAATGTTATAATATCAATATTATATCAATCAATATCAATACATTAATATTAGTTAGATCCTACATTAATTAAATTAAATACTTAAATTATATTAATTAAAATAATGCATTAATTAAATACTTTAAATAATGATTAAATAATTAATGTTAATAACATAACTGTGATGTATTATGTAATTGTTAATTTATTGATTTATTAAAATTAATTTTCTTCTTTTTAAAACAGAAACTGTTGCCAAGAGACAAAAAAAATCTGGTCTGGTAATCCTCCTAGAATATTGTTTTTCTTTGAATTCTTCAGAAATTCTCACTTTCTCTTATAGGTTTATAGCCTATCCATGAATCACCCATCTGTGGAAACTGTGTATTGGGTAGAATTCCCCTTCTATAATGAGAAGATATATCCAATTGATTTGTTTGTGTGCTGAAAGCTTTATCATACAGAATGCAGATAGGAAATTGCCAGGATTAAATAATGTAAGGATGATATAGGACATAACATTATGTGTAAAAAGGATGGCATATCTTATTCTAAAGAGAAATAGCAAGGAAATTTTGATCAATTGTAGCGAGTTGATTATCTGATAAACATGTTAAAGAACAGAGCAATGGACCCTGACATAAATTAAGCCAACGGGATTAGTTATAAGCCCCAAATATTTTTTATTAAAAAAAATTCTGGGTGATGATAACTAGAGTTAATTAATGCAAGTTAATTATGCTTTCAAAGGAATCTGTATATATAAAATTGAAAAGTCACTGACTGACTGACTCACTTACTGACTGACTCATCAAAGCCCAACCAAAACTGCCAGATCTAGAAGCGTGAAATTTGAGGAGTGATGTAAGCACCTACTAAGAACCAATTTTTAGAAATTTTAATTCAAAGGGGATGAAAAGAGATGCAATGTGTTTCTTCCCTATATTAACACTGAAAAATCTCTGACTCATTGATGCCCAGCCCAAACCTCTAGACCTAGATGCATGAAACTGGGGGAGCATATTAGTTCTCTGATGTAAGCACACACTAATTTTTAAAGAAATTCAAAGCCTAAGGGGGGGAATGGGGTACAGTGTGTTTTCATCCCTATACTTAATCAGTCACAAGACTGACTGATTCACTGATTCATCAATGTCCAGCCCAAACCCCTGGACTTAGAAGCATGGAGTTTGGGGAGTATATTCCTTCTGTGATGTAAGGACCCACTAAGAACTGATTCAGTGCCTGGTGGTGCCAGGTTGGGATACCTGGTGCCCAGTGGTCTCCAGTGGTGCCCAGTGTGGCCTGGTGTTGCCTGGGGTTCAGTAGCTGATGTTTGGCAGGGATGCTGGTGGTGCATAGAGGCTGGTGGTGCCTGGTGTCCAGTGCTGCCCCATGCCCAGTGGTGCATGGTGCTGACTGGTCGTGCCCAGTGCACAACAGGGATGCCAAGTACCTGGTGGTGGCTGGAAGGTGATGCCGGAGCCTGGTGATGCCTCCTGCCCAGTGGTGTGTGGTGCCCTGTGATGCCCAATGTGTTGCCTGGTGTCCTGTGCCATGTGTCTAGGTGCCAAGCTTGGCAGGGGTGGCTGGTGCTACCCACTTCTGCCCAGCAGTGCCTGGTACCTGGTAAAGATGCCCAGTAGTGTTCCCTGCCTGGTGATGTGCCTTGGTACCTGTCAGGGATGCTAGTGGTGTCCCCTGCCCTGTGGTGCCAAAGGTGGTGTGTGGTGGTGTGTGGTGTGTGGTGCCTAGTAGATGCTTGCTGCATGCCAGTGACTGCCGGTGCCCAGTGCCAGTGCCTGCTACCTGTTAGTACCCAACAACAGGTAAGTTCAGCTAGGGGTTAATACAAATATTGACCCAATCCTAACTAGGGCACAAGGAAGCAGATCTTGCAATCCATTCCCAGTACAAAAGAGTATACTTTGGGTCCATAAGCACAAGGAATGCTACTATCTCTCAGTGTGACAGAAAAGTTAGGCTGGTGATGGGATGCTTTGGAGGAGGATGGGAGTTGCAAACCAAGAAAGGGAGGGGGCAGAAGTAAGAGGAGCTGAGCAACAGTACTGCACAACAAGATCCTATATCTCTTTACCAGGCCCAATGTATCACCTCTTTCAGAATGCCATCATTGATGCAATGCCCCCCAAGCAATTCATTCCTCTCCTTGCTATATGTTTTGGGGTGGTGGGATGGGCTGTAAGTGGGTGACCATGGAGCAAGAAGTGGGAATGGAGCTTGGGTCTGTCACTGTGAGCCATGAATTAGTGTTACAGGTGAAGCAGGACTATATCTGTCATAAGGATGAAATGCCACACAGAATGATGTACGAGCTTGTCAGATCCCATGTCTTCCTGAGGCACTGTTCATCCAAGATAAAATGATGAGCCCAAAGAATTTCCTTAAGATTGTGTGAATCTTTATCCACCCCAAGCATGGGTGGCAATGGTGTTGCTGAGATTAAAGGTACAGTTAGGAGGAAAAATCACTGTATCTTGATCTTTATATATAACTCAGCAGACTTTGCTCAAACAGAGCCTTAGGCCAAATTGTGAAATGTACTTGATTCAGAGAAAAAGAGGGGGAAAGTGTATGGGAAACTTGAAATTCTCCTTTTGTGGACAGAGTGAAATAGTGATGCACAACAGGGGACTATCCCTTTGTTGCACTCAGCTCTGTTGCACTGCAGCAGTATTTATTATACTATATATATATATATATATATATATATATATATATATATATATATATATATATATATATATATATATAGTAACTGTATTTATTATAATGGGCATAATTTAATAAGCACAATAAAAAATGAAAAAAATAGATGTGAGCTAAACCTTGTGTTACAGAGGTAACTGACTACCCACTAAAAGTGATTACTCTCATTCATAACTGATCAAACAAAAATCAGCAGACAATATTTCAAGGTGGAAATTTCAAGCTCAGTGATTTCCAGCCCTTTTAATCTGATGGCACAATGACAAATTACTTAAATTGTCAAGGCAGACCACATACCATACTGCCCACATCTGGGCACATACTGACCACATACTGGGCACATACTGCCCATTGGGGATGGGAAATGACCATCCCCAAATTCCTGCAGTACACCAGAGGACCATTCATGGCATACCAGTAAGCTTAGGCACACTGGTTGAAAATTGCTGGAAGTTGAAAATTACAGACGTTTTGGACAATTATGGCTGCAATCCTCACCTCTAGTTAAGCTTGCCTAAGTCCTGGAATGAGGCCTGTGCTGACCTGGGGATATCACAAAAGTGCTGTAAGGCACTTCTGTCCCGCTCCTGGGAGAGTGTTAGGCAAGTGCACAGACATGGGCTTGCCTCCCTACATCAACATGGGGATGGGAAGACATCAGTTATGTTATGCCAGCCTAGGTTAGGTTTGCACCATATGAAAGCTAAAGCTAGGTAGGCATCCCCTGCAGGTTAACTGCCAGTCATGTCTGATTCTAGGGTACAGTGCTCATCCCCGTTTCCAAGCCTTTAGAGCCAGCATTGTCCAAAGACACAGCGTGGTCATGGGGCCGGAATGACTAGGTGCATGGCACGCTTTTACCTTTCCCACTAAGGTGGTACATATTTATCTACTTGCATTTACATGCTTTCAAACTGCTAGGTTGGCAGGAGCTGGGCTAAGGACAGGAGCACACCCTGTCTTGTGGGGACCTGGGTCTTGAACCCTGGCCTGCTGTGGCCTACAGTGTTTTAACCACTTGTGCCATGCACAGCCCGCATGAAAAGCCCATCTTTACACAAAAGCACATTCTTTTGTGGGTGGGGTTGCCATATGTCCCCCAAAACAGGGACAATTCCGATTTTTAGGGATTATGTTCACATAACTGCAAATGGGACAGAGAGTGCTGTCCCAGTTTTATAGAAGAGAATTATGGCAGCTCTATTTGGGGATGACGCATACATGATAATTAAAATGTCCTGTTTATCTTGGTTTCCTACAAATGAATCTTGCAAATTGTAGTTTTAGAAAGGGGAAGAGAATTCTTTGTTAGACATCTTCTCTGAGAACTCCTTGGCCGGACCCCTCAGCATAAAATGAATTTAAATGTGAATTAATGCTGCAGTCCTACAATCGCTACAATTTTCCTGGGAGTAAGCCTCACTGAACCCAATAGAACTTACTTCTAAGTAGATATGAATAGAATTGCACTGTAAATGTGTAGATCTGTGACACTTTAACACAACAATATGGGAAGCAGTACAACTTGGCAATGGGCACAATCCTAACCATGTCTACTCAAAAGTAAGCCCATTGTTTTCAGTGGGTCTTACTCCCAGGAAAGTGTCTTTGGGATTGCAGCCAATGTTTACTTTAGACAAAAAAATTGCAATGAGGAAGATGAATTATAATTAGATGTAGTTCTTGTTTACCTAGGACTGAGGTCTGGAGGACCAATGTTGTTCAACGAAGAAAGGTGGACTTTGAGGTTCTTCTCCCTCCTTTTTGAATAATAGTGGATCTCCGTTTCATGTTTGGTTCTGGAGGAGTTTGCACTGCAAACTCGGATAGGAGAGTGGAAGGGCACAGTTCCTGAGGCCAACTGTTTCAAGTTTATCCCAAGATAACTTTTATTGCTTCCCAACTTTTTCTGCTGAGAGGACGTTGTGCTTCTGGTGTGGACTGGAGAAAGAGTAGCTGCTTCCTCATCTCCCATGTCCTCCTCTTCCTCCTCATCCTCTACAATTGATGGAAGTCTCTTGTTTATGCTGCCATTGCCTTTGGAATCTGCCTAAAAGGAGAATTCATATATAAGTATAATGACCATTAGTGCTCTAACCGAAGACATTTTGCAACTTCTTAAACTTTATTTTGCTCATTTTACAATGCACATAAAACCAGTGACAGTTCTAGATTTTGGAAGGCTGTGAAGTAAAGGTCCTATACACTGGTTGGTGTGCTCCTCCATGTGCACACAGGCTATTCTTTCATGTTCAGGCTATTTCAGCATGTTAAGAAACGGGACAGCAGATAGGCACAAATCTTTCTTCAGAGCCACAACACTCACCTGTCAACTGCCCAGTTCCTTGCAAGCATTCCTGCTGGACACCATGGATGGTACCATCCACGCTTAGAGAGTTAACCAGGCAGTGGATGCATGACAGTTTTTCACTGCTGCTTCAAATGTTAAGTATGGAAGTGTGAAGAAGGCCTTGTCTTCACTGCTACTGCCTGTCCCCCCACTCTCAAACCTCCCATTGGGCCTCAGCTGGTTTAGCAGATGGTTGTGGTAAGCAAACACAGTATAAAATGGGCACTGGCTATCCCAACAATGGGAGGAACCAAGGCAGTAAACCCTTCTGACCTTATGAGTGTGGGCCCTTGCATGGTTGTGGGCCCTTGGGTGGAAGTGGACCCTTGGTTTGTGTTCAACTAGGCGGCTTCTGTAAAGCCACCCATGCATAAAACGCAACTCTCTAGAAACATAGTTTTGTTAACTGATTGCAAATGTTTTGTGCAATCTAGAAATGTTGCTGACTTTATCCTGTACTAAATACCCTCTAATATGCTTTGTAATGAATTTACTTAATATTTTGTTTATAATTTGAAACTATGGTATCATGCTCAGCGCTGCATGTGCTGCGTGTGAAGCACGAAAGTCTGGGTTAGATTCTTATGGAGGATAGGCTGTTACCCAAGCAGCAAATCCCCCCTTTCCACGCCACTGAATTAGTCCAGTGGAGAGGCAGAGCCAATACGATTGGATCCAGCAGGCGT
The DNA here is from genome assembly GCA_030015325.1 of Cryptoblepharus egeriae. Taxonomy (NCBI): domain Eukaryota; kingdom Metazoa; phylum Chordata; class Lepidosauria; order Squamata; family Scincidae; genus Cryptoblepharus; species Cryptoblepharus egeriae. Next base: position 36,068,635 of record JAREYC010000004.1, on the reverse strand, counting down.
CGCAGAGCTGGGCTAAGGACAGGAGCTTACCTTGTCTTGTGGAGCCGACCCGGGTCTCAAACCCTGGCCTGCTGGTGTGTCTTAACCACTTGCGCCACCCACAGCCCACAAGGTTCAAGACATGGGTCGGTCCCCACAAGAAAGGGTGAGCTCCTGTCCTTAGCCCAGCTCTGCGAGGCCAGCTGGATCCAATCGTATTGGCTCTGCCTTTCCATTGGACTAATTCAGTGGCGTGGAGAGGGGGGATTTGCTGATTGGGTGACAGCCTATCCTCCATAACAATCTAACCCATGCTTTCATGCTTCGCATGCAGTGTATGCAGCGCCGAGCACAATACCATAGTTTTTCAAGACTGAAGGAGGCCTGCTTTTAATTTGAAACTAATCAAAGAAATCAAAGAAACTAATCATAATAAATGTAAGATATATACTCTAAAACAAAACACAACTTACAGCGCAATCTTAATGCCTGGTTAGGCTAACACAAGCCCTTGCTGCCTTTAGGATCTTGCAAAGAGAAGTGCTGTAAGGCACTTCTGCGCCACTCCTGGGAAGGATAGGTCAGTGCCCAGAAATGCACTGGCCTCCTTATGCCTCCCCTGGAACAGGGAGGTGGGGGAGTTGTGCTGGCTTAAATTGGTTAGGATTACATTCTCAAAGAAATAGATCAATGTTGACAAAAGAAAAGGATAAAATAGTCTCCAATTTTTTCCACAAATTAGCCAAAGTCTTGAGTCAAGACAGATATTACATTTCCTAAACTTGAGTCAGGCCCAGGATGGGGGTAAAAGATTCTGCAGACACTACTGAAACAAAGATCCACTTCCTTCCTGCCCTGATCTTCCCTAAACTGGCATTTCCATAAGCACCAAATTTGAGGGGTGCTGTTGGCAGCACGTGGTCCTATGGTTTTTGTTCTGGAGACTGGCAGAAAGACTCCCATGATGGCAGATTACATGATCTACCGCATAGATAGGATTGGGCCCCTTATTATGACATGGGGGGTGTTGGGCATGGAGGTGGTGTTGGGTATGAGGTGGTGTTGGGCATGGTGGGTTGATGCGCATGAGGGGTTGATGCACACGGGGGTGATATGCATGGGGGTGCTGCACATGGAGGGGTGCTGCGCATGGGGGGTTGATGTCAGTGGTGGGCTTCAGCAGGTTCGCACCTACTCTATAGAACCGGTTGTTAACAAGAGATAGTACATATAAAGTTTAAAAATAGCCATTTAAAAGTGGCTGCAAGATGGGCATAGAACCGGTTGTTAATTACTTTGAAGCCCATCACTGGTTGATGTGCATGGGAGGGATGGTGTGCATGCAGGGTGATGCACATGGGAGGGATGATGTGTGAGGGGGGTGATGCACAATGGGAGGATGATGCACAATGGGGGGATGGCACATGGGGGATATTTTACTCCCACAACGTGGGTACATTTTGCTAGTATATATTCAGTCAAAGAGTTTGATTTCAAACATGCTTGCATTCCACTGAATGCTTTTTTTCCTTTGATAGAAGGAAGCTTTTTAGTCAAAGGAAGGAAACTTTGTGATCAATGCTCAGGTTATGGGGAAAATATAGAGAATCCTTAATGAAATCCTCGTCCCCTATCTATTGGGCAAATGTCACCTCCACTCACAACCCTTAGGTGACCAACCGGGTCAATTAGACACGCATTTATAATGTATGCAAGTTAGGCTATTTTTAGATCGTAATCTAAGGGTTACAACAGTAGCTGGGGGTGGTTATCATGGAAAAAAGTTAAGGGTCCCTTTCACCTTCTCCCCAAGTTAGAGTGCTACCTTATATGCAAACATCTATGTGTTCTCTAGATTAACATGAGTTTGATTTTTCTAGTGAACTTTTGATTATAATCAACATTTTAACACTGATGGATCCATCTGGATACAGCAAAGTCTAAGTCAATTTAGCAGTCCTGAAAAAACTGAACATTTCCAATAGGACAGCAAAATCTAAATGAAATTGATGACACTGGTGATCTCTTGGGAGATACAGCACAACACAGAACTGACAATTGACATGCAAATGGCATAATATTTTGACAAGAGACAGTTCAAGACTTGGGTTTTTTTATATCCTAAAATCCTGATCTCTTAAAGGTGGGTCCTCAGATTTTATTGACTAAACATGCAGATTAAACTCATGAAATGTGGAGGGAGCCATGGCACATGCAAGTATACTCATTTATCCATGCTAACTCAACTATTCCCATTTACTCTGCGGTCCTTGGAAAGATCTGCAGATTTTGCGGGTGCCCATAAGGGACATCCTGATTCACAACAGATTTGGGTCTGGCCACAGGTGCATTAGAAATCAAGCTCATTATATTAACATCAGAAAACCATACCTGACAGATTGCAGACTTGTTTGATAATCTTGTAATTACCTGAAAGAACAACAAATAGAGGGAGTAGCAAATACCAGAATCTGCACAGTGGAGTTTCCAGTAGCATTTTTAAAGCATGGGATCATGCATAAAAGACATCTCACATGAAGTATCTTTCGCCAGTTTCCCCTACGTTAGCTGACGAAACATTTTAGCAGAAAGTGGATGAACTCCAAAGCAGCGTCTTCAAATGTTCCACATCCCTCCAGTCCTTTATATTAATTGTCAAAAAAGATTAATATTTATTTTTTAAAAGTTATAACAGTTTAGTAAGAGCTTGGTTTGTTTTCTATAAATGAAGCATCAAGATGAGGTATGATGATAAATGCCTTTAGAAAAAAAATGTTAAATTAATGGGGCTGCCTGCAAAGGTGACATGTTTCTATTTATCATTTTATGGTAGTGATCCTATGCACACTTTTCTAGGTGTAAGCCCTAGTCATCATAATGGGACTTTGGAGCAGATATGCCTGGGATTGTGTTGTATGGGTTTTTTTTTTTCTTTTTGCCCCTACTGACTCTCTGTCTCCAAACAAAAGCAGTCACATAGACACAAAGACAAAAACAGACTTGGCAAACAGAAGATTTTGAGATCGCGGTATTCCAATAACCATGGTTACACTTGTCTTCCTTTGCCTCTCATATCAGTAGAATTAATTAGAGGACGACCCGAGGAGATGTCCTAGTTTGCAGTCTCTTCAATCATTGATAAAGGGTGATGGTTACAGACCAAGACTGAGTAGCCTCAGTCTTAAGAAGCTATATGAAAAACAACAAGGAAGGCAGTACAAGGAACATAAAATGTTTCAATGAAAATACAAGTAATTCTGAAAATGAGACTGTTGAACACTGTGATAACCAGTCTTATCACCCACTTTATGGCAGTGGGACAGTATCTGACTGCTGTAAAACAGCTGCAGACAAGAAGCAGAGTGCCAGTTAGCTAGGATTATTCATGATTCTGATAGCCCCACTTATGAATGATGTTACCATATAACAAAGTCAAAATAAGGAAGTGAGCAGAGATGGCTCTGTAGTAGGGCCACTGCCATATTCAGGTCCAACCTTGTTATATATGGAAATTTTATACACAGATTTGATTCAACACAAATGGCCATAGTAACTAACAATTTTAAAAACTGCTTTTTTACCGTTGTAGAAAAGCAGTCATTCAAGCAAGCATTTTTTCTTCACTTGAGCCAAGCAAAAACTGAGGGTTCTTTGCATTTCTCTTTGATGACCACCTCTCTACAACAGTAAGAAAAGCTGTTTTAAACCATTCTGAAGTGACACACTGTTTTTGTTTAAAATTGCTTTTATTTAACACATTTTTTATGTGCCAGCAGAGAGTCCTAGAACCAAACCTCTGCATATACCGAGATACAAATATATTCTGTAAGGAGCAATGAAGGAGCAAGAAACCTAAAAGTGGGTCTTTAAATCTATATTTCCACTGTTTTTTCATCCACAGATTTTTTTTAATCCATGGGAGATTTGGAAACAGAACCCTACTGGATAACAAGGGACATCTGTACTCAGAAGATCATCAGCCCAATCCTGGCATCTCTAGTTGGGTTGGCAAAGACCTGAAACCTGAAGAGCTGTCAGCACTCAGAAGAAGCACTAGCTGGATCAATGGTTTGCCAGCACAAGTCAACAACATCCCATGAACCTAATACCTGCTTAGGCTTTCTCTTCACTCCCAGCACACATTTGCTCCATTTGAAAGAGCTTTAATTTGTCATTGTTACATTTTTTGGAAGAAAGTTTCTTGCTGTCCCCCAGAAGGTGACACTGACTTCGCACTGAGTGGTTCTGTCTAAGTAGATCTCATTTCTTCTGAATGCAAAGCACATGCACCAGACTTGGAATGAGATGAGCACTCATTCTGGAATCATGATAGTATGGGGGAAGTACAAAATTCTGTTTTTGTACTAACGAGTACCATCAGATATCAGTACCATGCATATCAATTTGTTCCTGGCGATTTTTTGGTTTGTAAATGGAAAATATATTAGCATACAGCAAGGGATTACTGTATCACCTAATGTTTAGTGACTCACATGCCCCCCCCCTCTCCTTTTCTTTGAGCTGGAGTTGGAATGTTGTTTTCCTTTTTGAATGAAATGTGTAAATCCCTAAATTGCATCCCACAGAGACGAATGAGATCTGGAGGACTTCTCTGGATTGCTATAATTGTTAATGTAACTAAGTTCAATAATTGAATATAATATTCCCATGAGAGTTTTCTTATTCTAGCATTTCATGAATTTTGATTCTTCATCTCCTCTGCATCATTGCAGCTTCTGTTCTATTCTTGTGTCTTTTTTATGTGTTTCTGGTGGACTAAAGAATTTGTACATATCTACAGCATCCCCACTCTTTACGTTTGTGGGAAAAGTCGTGAAAATATGGATTAAGAAGGATCATTTCTCCTGCTCTCAGTTGTTATTCTTGATTCTATTCTTATAGCAGGATTCATCACAGCACCACAAGAGTTTGCCTCATGTGGAGCAGAATGCCAGCACATCACCAGAAAATATATACTTTGCACACAAAAAAGCATGTAATTCAGAAAAAGGGCTTGAGTTGTTCAGGTTTGGGGCCTTTCATCCAGCTATTGTCAAGGCAGAGGAGCAGGGCTGGGTGTAAAATTGGCAACCGTCTCAGGGCAGAGATGGTGGGATAACTCCTGGCTTCTTAAATTTTAAGACTCCAAGCCCAGTTGTGTCCACTTAAAACCATTATAGTCAGTGGAGCTTATATTGTGTAAGGGGGCAAAGGAAAGGAAGCCAAAAGACCGAGCCTGTGCATGCCTGCCTGAGAAAGGCTGGCTACCTGGATCACTTAAACATGTGCGTTTTTGGTTGGTGTCTGGTATATTACAATGGGATTTGTGCAAAAATTAAGTATAGGAATGCAATACGAGTGGTTTTTAGCTTTATTTTAACATTGTACATATGTCCTACATTTTTGGGGGGTGTCCTACATTTTTTTACTGGGTAGGAATTTTGGCTTGAAGGACAGAATTGGGGGGAACATGGGGGGAATTTTTGGTTCGGCATCTGGCCACCCTAGCATATGTGTGGGGGAATGTTTATAGTGATCATGCTTTTCAACCACATGGCACCTGTAAGCTCTGTTGTAACTTGGGAGGAGGAAGCCTCTTTGAATGACAGTCACAAATGAGAGTACTTCTGAGTAGAGCTTCAAAAGATTGGGCCATTCTGGTAAACCTCCCAGTTGCTGCGTGTGACTCTACCTAGCGGGGGATTCAAATAAATTAAAAACAGGTTCTTTGTCCTAATAACCTAAATTAACAACAGGTTCTATGTCCCAATAGTAACCGGTTCTCAGAACCAGGCGCTCATTAGCAAAGGGTTATATAGAATCTGTGAGAACCCCCTGAAGCCCACCACTGGCTACTCCCTCCTGCTTCTCTCTCTCTCTCTCTCTCTCTCTCTCTCACACACACACACACACACAGAGAGAGAGAGAGAGAGAGAGAGGGAGAGGGAGAGGGAGAGGGAGAGAGAGAGAAGTTCTGTTTTCTTTCAGGGAGTTGCAGCTGACTTTTTAATGGAATAGTGACACGAATCAAGTGTTTTTGAGTCACCAAAACACTCAGGGCAACTTGAAAAATCTGTCTGTTAGGACTCATTTTTTAGTTGAGTTGCAGTGGACAGAGACTCATGACTTGACTTGTCAAGCCACACTAGACTCATCTAACCCTGGTACAGATCCAAGCAGATCGCTTTGCAGACCTCCCATGGCTAAAAAAAGGGAAAATATGGCACAATTCAATCCTCTGCTCCAGTCTATTACTCCCCAGACTCCTCAGATGCCTCAGGGCTCCTCGGACTCCCAGACCCATGCACAGCTTGTCAGGACCCCTGGAGAGGCAGTAAATTCCCCCATTTCCCTAGAGGGAAATGGTCCAAGGGATCATGTCACTGCCCAGGCTCCTTCCCTGCAAAGATTTAGGGAGAGATTTACTCTCTCTCCCTAAGTTGAGAAACAATGGTCTAGGCTAACAAGAAGCAACATATTGGTCCCACCAAGGACTTGCTTTGGTCATCATTAGCAACTGAGCACTGCTGTGGGATTCCAGTGTTAATAGCAGATTCAGGCTATGTTAAACAGTTTAGCAGAGTACATGGATTGTCTTTGCCTTAAAACTCACAGCCGGTAGCTCTTTAAAAATAAAAAATCAACAGAATCTTGATTCTCTGACATCTGGGAAAATATTTACTTGTCCCAGGAAACAAGGCAAGTGGCTGATTACAAGCTGCCCTCAAGCCCTCTGGCTTTATAATCCTATGATTCTTTTTTGGCAGGACTGCAACGCCTCCTTTGCGCCTGTACATCCCAGACCATTTTGTGCTACTGTGACACTCCAGAAAAGCTCACCAGCAACCACTGCATAGCAGAAGAGAAATGTATTTAGATTACGAAACAAATGCCTTTTGAAACCTGAGATGTTTTTTGGCTGGCTGGAAGTCTGCTTGGCTCAGTGCTTTATAACTGCCTTGTAAAAACCATAGATAAGCTGCTTTGCTAGACTATGAATTTTTTCCCCCCAACATGTAACCCTCTGGGTTAAGCTTTATAATCTGATGCCTCATGTCATAATCCTAGGAAGTGAGGAGAATGAGGATGGAGAGAGTTCAACATGGTTCAAATGCTAAAATTGATAATCAAGCTTTATCACTGTTTCATTCACTACTTGGGTTGCCACCTTTCGAATTGACCTTTTCCTGTCCCTTTTAACATATTCTGAACCACAGCCATTAGCAGGTGATAAAAGGTCTGTTAACACATGCAGGGCAAAATCCCAACCAATTTAGGTGTGGGGAGGCTGGCGCATGGCTGTGCACTGGCCTAACCCCCTAGGACTGGCACAGAAGTGCCTTATGGCACATTTGTGACACCGTAGGCCAGCACAGGACATTTGCTAGGCTAACTACGGGTTAGGGTTGTGCTGTCAGTTGTACCAAAGTACAACTCTGCAGCCAAATGCAGTCACATTTACTCTGTATCTGGTTAAAATTCACATTTCCTCTCATGCAGGTACCGTCTAAGTATATTGAACATGCATTCTTGATGTATGCATATGATCCCAGGTACATCCATTCCATTTTCATGGAATAGATCTAGTCTTTTGGCTGATTCACATGTTATACTATATCCGCAAATGGAATATTTGTATTTGTACCCAGGTAGACTGTGGTCAACTACAGTGGTACCTTGGGTAAAGAATGACTTGGGTAAAGGACATTTTGGGTAAAGAACAAAATTTTCTCAGAAATTTAGACATGCGTAAAGAACACTGTCTTGGGTAAAGAACACTTCTGAGGATGTTTGGAACAGGCTTCCTTGGCAAGGGAACCCACAGGAGGGACAAAGGGACGGGGGGACAAGGGGACTAGCTTGAGCTACAGTGGGGCCCTGGGTGAAGTTTTGAATAGGCTTCCATGGCCAGGGAACTCATGTGGGGTCGGGGGGGAGGGAAACAGGCTGAGCCAGGTTTGTATGTGGGATCTGTGTGTGGCAGCGTGGAAGGTGTGCCTTATCCATGTTCTAATGATGCTCTCTATCAGCAGCTTGGGAATATTAAAGTTGCACAAAAAGACAAAGATCCCTTTGAGCCAATGGACAGCAGTGACTCCATTAGTGATAGTGAAAGAGCACAATCTTAACCATGATTACTCAGATGTAAGCCCCATTGTGTCTAATAAGTCTTACTCCCAGGATAGTGTCTTTAGGATTGCAGCCTAAGTAGACTTCATAAGATCATACACATTGAATGCATGTTTTGAATTCAATTCCAATGTTTTGTCATCATTTTTACATCCAGTTAATATTTTTATATGAATATTTTTTGGGTTCTGGAACCAATTGTCTGAGTTTCCATTATTTGCTATGGGAAAATCTGCTTCACGTAAAGAATGTTTCACGTAACAAACATCCCTCCGGAATGAATTAAATTTGTTACGTGAGGCGCCACTGTATGTGGTCAAGTACTTGTTCAAGACTGTGGTCAAGTACTTGGGATGAGATGGGTGGAGTTATTATCAGACCAGGTTGGATTAGTTAAGCAAAGACAGCTTCAGCATTCCTTGAAAGCTACAGTCTGCTTTCTGATCAGGTCAAGAAAGGACGGCATGGGTGGCAATCCAGGGAGAAAAGGAAAACAATTGTGCCCTTTGAGTCCACCACTAGATCTGACTGGATTTGTCACTACTGAACAAGCAAGTAAGCTCTCTGCAGTTTGCCTTAGTTTATGAACAAGAGGAAGAATTTGCTCCTTCCTAACCTAATCTTCCACTACCACCACAACGACTTCTGCCTCTAGTGGAAAGCCCTCTAGGTATTTAAGCTTCTATCTGATAGTGACTGCAGGTGAGGGTAGCTGTACATTCCAGCCTAGTCTTGCTATCCTTTACATGCTCATGAGTGAATATTACTGGGTGTAAGATCATAATGTATAATGTATATCTTTGCAACATATAGTTCCAAGTTCTTTTCCTTTTTAATGTACTTTTTAAATTATCAAATCAAATATTTTATTTTATCAGTACCAAAGGAGTGATAAATGAAAGAATGGGTGCTATTTTTAGCACTTCCCAAGACTCATGCTCATTAAATATCTCTTCTGCAAAGACAGATTTCTACATATTGAAAGAGGTCGTCGCTCCCTTTCCATGCTGACATATATTGATAGTACCTAACTGAACCAGAGGCAAAGATTCATCCTCCCTTTAGAGGTTTTCATCTTCCTTTGGGACTTCATTAAAGTTTGTGGAACAGCACGACAGATCTGTACTGTGAGTCTCTTGAGTTGCTACAAAACTCTATGTCAAGAGATGAATTAAATCACACCATAGCAACGGGAAAGGCGTTATTTTTATGTTTCTGGGATCATAGAAGTGATCATCAGGGTCATCTAAAAAATTAGTTCATGGTGATGATATTACATGCCATGGCAAGACCTGAGCTAGTTTGCACCTGAGTCTGGAAATTCAATTTGCACCACCAGAATTAGCCAGCAATTAACTATTTTGACAGTTAAATTTTGCCACAGCGTTGCAAGGTGTGCTTTCCAAAACACATGTTAACATGCACACACGGGGGAAATATATTTCATGCTCAGGAACGCTGTCCAGTGGCCAATAGCTCAATGGTTCAGCAATGGGGAAGCAATAACAGTTAGCAATAATGAAACAGCTCAGTGATTCAGTGAGAAAGGAAGAAGGATAAAAGGGAGAACAAACCAGAACTTATACTGTAGGATAATTCTACACTTGTGGGATAATTCTACAATTGTAGGGACTGAACTCAAAGTGAAGAAGGAAATCAGCTTTCCGTAGTCATGAATATGACCAGGTCCTAATGGTGAGCAGTTACAACATTTGAAAACAGAAGAATAAAACCTTAAGTTCCCTGAAAGTTTTAAGGGAATATCTCAAAAGAGAAAAAGAGTGCATGATGTTTAATCAGGGAGACAGACAGGTGGGAAACTGTAGGGAATCTGGAAATTGTAGGGAAATCAGTTTACAAGGAGAAATGAGAGCTGAAGAACCAGAGATTCAAAGGTAGCACGTCCATGATTACAGATGGGAATTTTAGTCAGTCCAACGCAGAGATGCCAGGGCTTCCAAGCAGATGCTCTCCTATTGATCAATGCTCCTCTCACCCATGAGAGAATCCCTACAATCCAGCATAACTACGGGAGCATGTAAGAGACATTACATGCACCTGTAGATACTGCACCACCTAGTGAAAACCTATGGGAAATTCTTATTGCAATTCAGAATAAATTGTTCTTACACCGGAGCAAGGACTCCCCGTAGTTACTCTGGATTGCGCCCAATGTCTGCGATTGTTACCTAACCTTCATCCACCACATCAGAGATGTGAGATGTGATGGCAACTTCACAAAACAGGAGGCAGTATCTTCACAGAGGTCACTACCAGAAGAAAATTCCAGGTGCAGACTTTTGTTGCAACTACATTGTATTCCAGCCAAGATGTTATTAAACAGTGAGGTCAACATTAATTCAATTTGACACTCTACCAGCAATCCATGAAAACAATTCTGGAGAGGTGCAAACAAGTTTCCAAAACCAGTCAGCAAATCCATGTTCCTGCATGCTGAACAACCAGCTGATGGTCGAGAATCACCTAACGGAATCCCCCTATCAGGGAGAATGGAAAATAACCAGAGATGATAGCAGATGATTACATTCTGCAAAATGTATTTCTATAAAAAGAGAATTCAACTTGTGATATTAAGTTGCCCCCCAAAACCCACGGGGACAGCAGCATGATAAAGCTAGTCTGCTGGTACACACCTCACTGGCTCCTAATAGCATTGCCAACCACTTGGGCATTGCCTTATCTGCTGGTGTCATCAGGATCCCTTGAAGCACTCAGCTCATTTTGTCAACTCTTCCCTAAGGGGCCTATATAGGCTTCCTATCTGCATTTCCCATGTTACTGTTATAAGACCTGGAATGGTGATGAGCTGGTCCAACATCAACTCTAAGAGATCACTGGTTGCTAGTCCAACATACTCCCAAATCCAGAGTAACTATGGGAGCACGTAAGAGACTTTATGTGCACCGTAGTTACTGTACCACCTCGTGAAAACCTATGGGAAATTCATATTGGAATCCAGAGTAAGTTGTTCTTACACCGTAACAAGGACTTCCTGGATTTTGCCCAATTTCTCTGAATAAGGCTTTAGAAATTAGAAGGTGGAGGAAGCCGTGAAACTGGTAAAAATAGATGTAGCCTTGACTACAAAAGAGCAGCTGAGTTTAGGGTGTACGGAAATACATTCCTGCATGGTCAGTGTGAAAATGGGCAGGTAAAATTTCTGGGAGCTTCAGAGAAAAGAATGGAGTCAGGTATATTTTATGGTACAGGAATGAGGAACTGAAATACAGTAACTTGTTTGCTGAGTGTCCGCTGTCTACACCCATCCAATGTTCAATCTGTCTGGGTGGGTATGTGATCTGGTGGTTGAGCCTAAAAAACTAAGTAGGATCAACCCATGTCTTGTTTTAGATGTGTGATTGCTACAGATGAAAGAATGTGGACTGGCAAAAAATGGATAATGTTGTGAGAATATGGACTTCAAGCCCAATCTGATCCAACTTTCCAGCATTTGATGGAGGTGCAATTTAGCTCTATGTTAAGGGAAAAACATTCCCTTACCTTGGGGAGACCTGCATGATTGCCCTATCACTACAGAAAACAGTGCACAATCCATTGGCATGGCTGCATCAGTGCTGAAAAGTTGGGTAGGATTCAGCCCTTAAGGTACATGAGAGAGAAATTTTGAAGAGAAAAAAATTTAGATGGGTTTGCCTGATCACCCTTGAACGGGTGATCATGGGGCCGAGGAAACCAGCTTGAACTATGAAATACGGTTGGCTTAAGGTTGGCAGTCAAGCACAAGCAAAAAACTCATTGCTTTCCTATAAGGAAAAGGTCCATGTTTCTCTTTTAAACTATTCAAAGTCACCTCCTTCATAATTTTGAGGCAGAGGGATCTTACGTGGTTTCCAAAAGCTGTTAACTTGCATTTATATACTCTCTCTGCTCCCCAGCAAACAATCTGCCTCTGTTCTTAACTAGTTATTTTCTTGATTACAAATGTGTCTGATTTCCTTTGGGGATTACATGGCGTCAATTATGAGAGAGTACAGATTTGGCATCATAACATTAGTGGATGCCTGAGATGTAATGTGATTGAGATGGTATTAACATTCTAGAAGTGGGCTGAGGTCCATCTAAAAAATGTTACAAGAGTACACATGTAATGCTTGCTTGTAATACGCCTGACTCCAATTAGTAATATCGGTCCATTTCCATTAACTTGACATTTTTCAATTACATCCCAATTGAGCGAGCACTGCTTTTTCATTCACATGTAGAGAGGCAAGGAGAAAGAGTGCTCTGAGAATGAACAGGTTGAAATTAACCATTACAGTGGTGCCCCACATAACAAGTTTAATTCATTCCAGAAGCATGCTTGTTATGTGAAACGTTCTTTATGTGAAGCAGATTTTCCCATAGAAAATAACGGAAACTCAGATGGATTGCTTCCACAACCCCAAAAATATTCATAGAAAAATATTAACTAGATGTAAAAATGATGACAAAACACTAGAATTGAATTCAAAACATGCATTCAATGTGCATGATCCTATGACGTCTACTTAGGTTGCAATCCTAAAAACGCTTTCCTGGGAGTAAGCCCATTTAACACAAAGCTCCCAACTTTCTCCTTCTCTTCATCCTGAGCCTCTCTCTCTCCCCTGCTCCCTTCTGGCTAGCCCAGAGCTGCTTCCCTCTTCTCTACTGCTGTTCTCTCCCTTTGCACAGCAGACGCCCAGCCACAGGAGGAACAAGTGTTGCTTTCGCTATGGGCAGGCGCACTAGGCAGCTCTGATGCTTTTTAAAAGGGCTGCCAGCCAGCGCGTCTGTCCCAACTGCCAACGAGTGTGCTTGTTAAGTGAAGCAATGCTTGTTATGTGAGGCTGAATCCTAGAGAAATTTTTGCTTGTTATGTGGATCACTTGTTAAGCGAGGCATTTGTTAAGCAAGGTACCACTGTATATCCTTAACAGTAAATGAATCATAGGGTTCTGGAACTTTTTCAAACCGGTCCATGACATCTTGTACCATATGGGACCCATCAGGCCTCTGGAGGCAGTCACGGGGTCCAGCCTCAGCCTGGTCCAAGTGGCCACATTAGGGTTGTGGGGATGGGGGTTACATCCCCAGGTTCTTCTCATCATCTGGGGTTCTCTGCCCCAGTCAGCTCTATCTCATGCATTGACCAGCTTCTGTTCCACTCAGCAGCCTAGCCAGCTTTCCCTTTATCCCTGGCCAGGCTGGACTTTATAGTGGGACTAGCCCCCTTATGCTCCACTTCTTCCTTCCTGGAAGGGTCATAAAGCCGTCATAAACAGGGTGATAAATACATCACCCCAATTTAATATATTGGGAATAAGATGGAATATTTTACTTTCAAAACCCAATAGATCACATTTGCCATTATATAAACTGCAAGACTTCAGTGGAGGCATAGCTATGGTTATATTGCCACTGAACACAGAACATGTGAAATATTTAAATATAATGGAACATCAGAACAATGCTGTTATTGGGGCTAATGGAAACTTTTTAAAAATTAAGGCTATGTACATACTAGACTGTGTTGTTTTCAAAACAACAATAAAAATCACAAAGTGGTTTATATGTAGTGTAAGATGCATGATTTTACATGCTCTGCAGGATCTTGATATGTGTTCCACTGACCCATGCGCAAAAACCAGCCACCAGAATTTCAAACAACCTGTATTGCGTTCTGATATACAGTTAGGTCACAATTCTTTCCACACTTTCTTGGGAATATGCCCCACTGACTATAATTAGGGACCTGCAAAAGGAGAGGTTATTTTTCCTGACAAAGGGGCACTTATACAGAGCAGGAAAAATAATCTCACTTTTTGCAGGTCTTTAACTATAATGGTACTTTCTTCTGAGCAGACATGCATAGGATTAGGCTATTAGTGTATTCAACAAACCATATTGGTATGTATTGAGATGACTCAGGTTCCCTGGTATATATTACAATTTTCATAAGAATAAGGTATAGATTACAGGCGTCCCCCACTTTCTGACAGTTCATTTTCTGACAGTTCCACTCTTTCGACACCTTTCAGTTATACCCAGGACTCATTCATTCAACATATGCTTCACTTTTTCAACCTCTCTCTGTTGGTCTAAAGGCTAAAATTGTCTTCCCTGATGTTTATTTGCATGTGACCTGGTAATAAAACTGTTCTGGCATTTTCTTATGACATTTTCAGTAAATAACCATCATTCAGATACATAAGATATTCATTTCCCACACATGCCTGTGTTCAATTTACTGTACTTTGTAATGTAATGTGGCTATGTGTTAATAAATATTTGTTATTTAAGTTTTTGAAAGTGATATATATGTCTTTTTTGGAAGCCATTTTATATTTGAAAGCTGAAAAAGACTGGGTTCCACTTTTCAATTCTTCACTTTCACTGCTCTGATCCAATAAGTAAGGGTTGCCTGTATATAGTACAGTATATTGTATATCTCCTAAGCTGCAACCTATAAAGCATGTACATGTGATAGTGTCATATGCGCATGTGTTCTTTCAAACTCCTATACACCACAAGAACATATTATGCCAAGCAGTAGCTTCAGCAGGTTCCCAACACAGGTTTTCACCATAAACCTGCTAAGATGGTAACATGTAAAGTGGCTCACAAGTGCTGATTAAGCCAATTAGTTTATGCAAATGCATTCTCAGCTACAAAAGCCTCAGAGAAATCCAAACAATGGGACATTTGACAGAAAATCTAATTAAAGCTCAGCAAAGATAACAGAACCTGAGAGAATTCTGCGGTCTGATATTGGAGCACCTGAGTTCTGGACGTACATAAAATATTCAACCTCACAACAGCTCTGTGACTTGGAAGTTATTTGGTTTACTAATCCAGATCAAATCAAGCCCTTGCAACATGATGTAATGTTTGTAGGATATTCCTGCAGTTACAATTAGGACTGAATCAACCCCACTTTCATTTCCAATATTGGCATCTGCCATGATTAGTGTCAGTCTGATTGAGTGTGGTCCAGTTCCTTCTGGGAAGATCAAAGCCATTGGGGAGTTGTACTGTATCAGGCACTAGATTAAACATGTTGGTGTCATGCTTTACTGGCACTGCCATCTTAAGTGGCAAATGGATGACTTTGGGAATGGAAATAGCCATGCCATCACATGATCTTGTTGTTCTGCAGTAAAGAGCACATCTTCCTCCACATGACCTTACTGCTCAAAGATAACATATCAAACGAAAGGATCTGTAATGTACCAGAAAACCACAGTCTTCTGGTAACACTTACCCCCAAATCCAGAGCAACTACGGGAGCACGTAAAACTTTACGTGCACCCGTAGTTACTGCACCACCTAGTGAAAACCAATGGGAAATTCATATTGGAATCCAGAGTAAGTTGTTCTTACACTGGAGCAAGGACTTCCCATAGTTACTTTGGATTTTGCCCTAAATCAGCCTTAAGATGCCCACAGAAAGGTCATCCCATATTCATTCACCACTTATCTTTTTTCTTAAGGGAAGCACCATGATGGACTGAATGGAAAGGATTATTATTACAAGTTTTCTTCAGTGAAGAAATAAATTGACTTAAATGGACTAATTTACTAGAACAGAAATTGTCACATTGTTCCTTGAATCCTAAGGATAACTATAAAGTCATGGGAGCAATATAATGTTTGGCTCAGGGCAGGGGAGGAGTTTAAGAATGCAGACTGTTAGACTGGGATTTTTCCCCAGCCAAGACCTGCATTGGGGAGAATTTATGACCTCCTGGAATTTAAAAAGTGGTCCAAGAGGATCCACATTTCTTCAAGAAAAACTCCTGCACCTACCGGTAATTCTGAGCTGCACCAAGGCTGCCACACAGGAGGAAACAGTGTGAGTAACTTGAAAGGGTTTTCCAACATCTCTGCTCATTGTCAGACCCTAAAGACTTTATCTCCTTGGACTAACTTCACAATCCAGAGTAACTACAGGGACTCTTGCGTCAACGCAAGAAAAATTTACTCTGGATTGCTCTATGAATTTCCCATAGGTTTCCTAAAGTTGGCACCGTAACTACGTCGACGCAAGACGTAGTTACTCTGGACTGTGCTGTAATTCATAATTTTTGAAGCAACAGTGGAGTGGATTTACAATATTTATAGTGAATATTCAGCCTGACAATCAAAGATAAGAACTAATTTATGAGGAATTGAGAAAGTGAAAGGAATTTGCAAAAAGCTGAAACAAGAAAGCAAAGCTAAATTCTTTTTCAGCTATGGTTAACAAATAAATTGCCAGAAATTGTGGGAAAAAAGAAAGATTTTGGATCTAACTGAACTTTAAAAGTGAGAATTTTAAAGTTTGACAGTTCCTTCCATTCTGGAATTTATTTATTCATTATTCATATATTTATTTATTTATTTATTTATTAGATTTATACCTCATTCTAACTACAAGGATACCCAAGGCAGGTATCTAAGGCTGCAATCCTAAAGACACTTTCTTGGGAGGAAGGGCGCAATCCAGAGTAACTTCGGGGAGTTCTTGCTCTGACATAAAAACAATTTACTCTGGATTGCAATATGAATTTCCCATAGGTTTTCACTAGATGGTGCCGTAACTACGTCGACGTAAATGTCTCTTACGTGCTCTCTTAGTTACTCTGGAATTTAAGTTAAGAACCATTGAACACAATAGGGCTTACTTTTGAGTAGCCATGGTTAGGATTGTACTCTAAGTATCTAAGTAGAAATACAGAACAGTGGAACTCCAAGGACAGTGATATCTGGTGGAATAAAAGAAGAACACAAGGTCTTTTTATTATTCCCACAACTGGGAATTGTAATATGGGGAAGGTGCCAAGAACTCTGTTGATGTGAAAAGTCTTCCACTCAGTTAAGCTATAATGGCTGCAAACTTAAAGACATTTTCCTGGGAGTAAGACCCATCGAACACAATGGGGATTACTTTTGAGTAGACATGATTATGATTGTCTAATCACCATGGAATTGGACAATCATCATGGAATTGGACAATCTTGTTGACAAGATTTGAAGAAAACCTGGAAAAGAATCTGGAGGTAAAATCCCAGGGGATCTAAGGGATTCTGCAAAATTTTTAGGACAGTGGGGATAAATGCAAAGAAAATGCTGAAGCATCAGAGAAACAGAGAAATATAATTGGAAGATGAGGAAAAGATTTCGACAAGAAGAGGATTCAGAAGATCCCGAATCGTCAGCAGACAGAAGACCTTTATTGGAACAAGACTTTTTAAAGAGCAGAAGAAACAAATTCATCAAAAAGGGGGGTGTACAAGACTGAATTTATACATGAAGATAACTATGTGGGTAAGAAAGAGTAGATTCAAGATTAAGAATATATATTAATGATAAAGTGAGAGCTGGAGGGTGCATGTTGGCAACAAAACCAAATGTCAGATCCTATACCTTATTTTCCATCCTGCCTTGTGCCCTTCTTCTTCTTGGACAATTGCCAGCTACATAGCTAAGGTGTGTCAGAGAGGACCCATAAGCGGCCAGAAGGTACTGTAGCTGAAATAATATTCTTCCTGCTTCTGCTGGAGAACTCTCCAAAGACAATACTTTTTGGCATTTTAAGTCACACCTTAAGAGCTCTGTTTAGTGCTGTGATTCTTTGCGAATGTGGCAATCAATGTTTTATTTTTATTGTATTACAAATACAAACACCTCTTTGCCCTGCTTTGTAGCATCTGAAAAACTGCTGAGTGTTAGTGCAGCTTCTTTCTGCATTAAATTTGGTTCAGCACACTGCAGTAAAAATCAACTGAACCGCATGTAGAAAGCATATTCTTTCATTCTACCTTGAATTAATGTTTATAGGATTGGAAAGATTTGTAAAATGTAAGTATGCAAGTACAAAACCCACACCAAAGAAATTTTGACTGCAGACTGCTTTCCTACACACAGGGAAGCACAGGGTCATATGGGAACTATTAATCACTATCAATAATTCACTTGCAGAATAACTGAATTATCCAAGTCCAGCACACACAACATTTTGTCTAAAATGAAGACTGAATATGTACATTTACTCCAGTATCGACAGATGAGAATGAACTGTGGAAACAGACTAGTTTTACAAACAAAACACGATGGCAGCAACTTACATCACTCTCGTGGCCTTCTCGAAGATTGTACGTGAGGTCGCGCTGAATTTCTTCAACAAACTTGTGAGCGTATTCTGGGTAAAGGTCAAGCACTTCAAAGAGTCCTTTGAGAATAATGCATTGGAGGTCACAGTAGGTGAGAGCTTTCACATCGGCATTCGTTTTAATCACTTGGTCCTTAATAGAGAGGTTTGCACCAATTAAATCTCCTTTACCTAAAAGAAATCCAAAATGAGAACTGCCTTCATCCATCAACAAAGATAATAAAGAGAACTGAGCAGAGAACAGAGAACGGATAACACACATCATGCAAAATGCACAGAAACCAGCAGATGCTTCATATTGTGTGTAGCTACAGAATAAATATTTTTTTAATGCTTGGTGCAGTTAACACTTACAGAAATGCTACTTTTAGATTATTTTAATCCAGATTCATTTAGATTATTTAATCAGTCTAATGATGTATTCTTCCATCACTTTTAGAAGTCACCAATCCTAAAAGATTCAGTTCATTTTTCAGTTCACTTATTAAACGGGTTAGGGACTGAAGCACTGTCCAAAAGTGAAAACTGTTGACAAGTGGACCTCAATCTTTTTTAGTTTATAAATGTTTCCAATGCTTTTTTAGCTAGCAAATTGCAAATTCTTTTATCTTTCAAATTCCTACACAAAGATTTCTGCACATGGATTCTCATTAACCCCTTTGGAAATGGTATTAGACCAGGAACTACAATACGGAGAAGGGCAATTTTGGCCTTTAGAATAGCAGAGAGAGGTTGAAAGAGCAGAACATGCATTAAATGAATGAGATCTGGGTATAATTAACAAGTGTTGATGGAGTGGATAACCAGACAACAATCTGCCAGAAAACAAGGGATACCTGTATTTTCTTTAATTGTTTTACTTTCTTGGGTAGGTATTGATATGCAATTATTAATAAATGCTCCATATCTTCCCTACAACTCCTGAAACATAGTATGAAATAACTCAGATGGTTGAGTGCAAATAGTGATGGATTTAAAGGAAATCCAGGAATATACCTACATAAATTCCTTAACCTGTGTGTGAGTGTCCTCATCATCTGGCCAAACTTCCATATTTTCCTTAATTTGATTAAAAACATTTTTTTTTGTGCTTAACCCAAATAGCAACTGGTTTTTGTATCACAACCAGAGAAGGTATAAGTATGTATGATTGAAAGGGGTTGTATGAATGGGAGAGGACGGGAAGTAAAGCAAAGAGGTTTGTCAAGAAGCTCTTCATTCTTCTCCCTTCACAGGTAATTCAGCCTGAGGCCAGTTTGTGACATTGCCCTGGTTGGGTGAAGAGATGGTAATGGGATCACTGCTGGTGGCAGTGACCGATTGGATGTGCAGTCTTGATACGATCTCAGGCTAGGGAAGAAGTCTCATTGAGTTTCATGGAGATCTTAGCACTTCCCTGGGGATTGACAGAGGAGCAGAAAGTTCGGAAGACCAAGGAAGGTATAGCCTCGATGCTCAAATCAGGGAAATGCCAAGCAGCATCATACTTTCCAGATAAAAATATTTTCTCAGACTATCTATAACATTTTGAACTATAGATGGATCAAAGTTTAAACAAAACAAAAAGAATTGTTTCACAGTGATATATACTGTTGCTTTCTTATATATTCCTAATCTGAATGGAGTCAAAAGAACAATCTTGAGCTACAATCCTATTCCCACTCTTCTGGGAGTAAGCTTCACTGGAGACTTACTGCTGAGTAGGCATGCCTAGTACTGCACTGTTAGTGATTACATCTTGGATAAAATCTTCTCATGGATGCGCCTCAATTGTGGAAACGCAGGAGGAAAAGAATTTTGTATATACATATGGATGCTTTAAAGCTGGACATAAATGACCCGAGGCAGTATTTCTCTGGGCTCTGGATGCCATAATCCATTTTATTTTCCTAAAGATATCAACTTATATACTTCAGAAGAGATAAGGAAGGTGAGGCCAAACATGGATCTACTTAAATAAATTATGTAGATATTGTCATTTTGTTCATATATTGCTCTTCCCAAGTATGCTACACCCAAATTCTACTGATATATGCTTATAATGTGTATCTTTTACATTTCTCCTTTGCTCTTAGTGTGCATCATTAAGCCACACAAACTCATGGTGCAATCCTGAACAATTTAGGCCAGCATACCTCATTCCTATAGTGGTGTGGGGTGGGGGGGGGGGGCGGTGGCAGGTGTATGTCTGTGCATGGCCCTAACACCACCAGGAGTGGAGCAAAAGTGACAGCACAGGACTTGTGCCAGGACTTATGCTGGCCTAACTCAGAGTTAGGATTGCAGCCTCATATCCATTCAGGAGTCATATGTACCTAAATTGCAGCATCATATATATGAAGATGTAGTTTTGGTTTTGTTGCAGTGGGATGATGTGATAGAAACTCTTTTCCGCCAAGTGTACTGAAATGCTTACCTAGAATGGCCAGCACCATGCTGTCTTTCAGAACTTCCATGGAACCTGAGCACACAAAGTAAATAGCTTGCAAGGCATCTCCCTGCCGGAGGAGGTATTCCCCAGGAGCACAGAAGGAGGTTTTGATATGCAGAGACAGAGACCTGAGGCAACCACGGCTGGCACACTCAAAAAGGGACAGCTGGAGAATTTCCTTATTCAGGTGCATGGTGATGTCTGAGCGCAGCTCATCGGGAAAGTCCTTTAAAAGCTGTCCAGGAAGGGAAACCAAATTTCCTATTAAACGTCAACCATCTGCCCTTAGGACGATCCAAACAAAACTTCAGTCACTTTCACAGCACTTCATATTTTGCAACCAACGGACCTCAGGATACAGTTTACTGTAGATGGAGCTGTCAAAGGTTTTACTCTTAAGAAATATTAGTTGAAGGAGGAGGGGGGGAAGCCACTTCACAGTAACTATTTCATGTGATAAATAATTGTATAAATTCCTTTACTGGTATTTCAAAATTATTCACAGCGCAATCTAAACTGTCCACTTACACCAGTGCAAGTCACTTGCACTGGCCCAGGGAATAGCAAATGTATTATAAAGCAGTGATCCTCAACCTTTTTGGCCCCAGGGACAGGTTCTGTGGAAATAAAAATTTCTAGGATCCAGCTCAAGGAAGATGTACTTAGAGGAGTCCTCTCATGGACTCGTCAGGCAGCTGCCAAGGCCCCCCAGTGGTCCCCAGACTGGGGGTTGAGAAACCCTGCCATGAAGCACAACTGCAACACTCGGTGAGTAGGGAAGGCCAGCACAGGGTGTTGCATTGCCCCCCCCCACATCTCTGCAATCCCCACTTGGAAGTAAGATATGCTTGCCAATCTCATACAGGGAAGAGGACTGTGTGGATGTGGGGAGGGTGGGAGGAGGTTGGCAGGAGACATTATGGAGTGAGGGAAGGACATTCCTGGGGGGCAGGTGGGGAGTGGAAAATGGGGGCCGGGACCCAGCAGTTATGCTGGATCCAAGCCTGCTGTGGTCTGTTCAGCTCTGAACCACCTCCTGAGATGGCACAGATCTAAGTAGAGCCATAGCAGCTACTGCTGCATTACTTGGGGTAAGGGGAAATGTTTCTCCTTTCCCCATGGAAGTGCGGTGACAGCCCCAACTTGTGCAAGGTATATTGCAGGCCAAGTGACCTGCGTGTTCCAGAACAAGTTAGGATTGTGCAATAATTATGAATTAAAATGCAACTGTTCCAAGAATACAATTTCACCAAAATGTCTAATTTGAACATGACCAGGAAAACCAAGCACTGACATAAATATTATGGATCTAAGTAGTGTTATCAGTAATAACAATAATACCCAGGCTCCAATTACCTCATTGGAATCTATTCCATTATTGACTGACCAGGTGGTTTGGAAATATTCAAGCATTCTCTGCTTCAGCTGCTGTGGTAGGTGATGGACTCTTATAAAATCTTTCAGATCCTTGGTTCGGGTATGATAAAGGGACCATCTGGAGTACATCCGTTGAATAATAGCAGTCACATTACCAAAGACCAAGGCATGCATCAAAGCTGTGGAAGACAGAAAAGGATGCTGATATGGGAAAAGCCTAGCTACTGATCGTCAAAAGTGATTCTGGATGCATAGTACAGATCTGGTTCCGTAATGAGGTCAACCTTCTCAAAAATGGGCAGCAGAGTTTATGATAAAAACCAGTTTGATAAAAGGAATCCCTGACTCAGTATAGTACTTTGCTGAGAAAAAAGAATTTGGAAAATACAGCAGTTCATAAATGCTCCTGAGAGATTTCATTTTAAAACACATTACAGAAGATCAAAGGTGGTGGAATTTTTTAAATTCCAGGGAGTCAGGATAAATTGCTTCAGAGGAGAATTGGATATAGTAATTCCTCCTAAAATGTTGCTTGTTTTAGTACTGAATTTTTAAAATCAGTGCTTTGTCCCCATATATTGACAGCTATTGTGGCCAATGGAGGCAGTGCATTCTGGAAATTGTGTGGGGCCAATCAGTGTCCTACTAGATCTTCAATTATGTATCCTATAGTAGTGTGTCAAGGCCAGCTTTAGCCTGATTGCATGATTCAGTGCAAATGGGATCCATGCTGTAGTGGCGAGTAGATCACTTGAGGATGGCATTTTTATGGAGGTGGTGTCCATTCAGAAGCTAACATGGTGGGCAGAGCTCTTGTGAAGCTTACCCATCTACCGCTAGATCTGATCAAAATCACCTCCTTGGAAGCAGTTGGTGGTGACATCAACACATCATTGCCAGCTTCTTCAAGATGCAGGTTCTCTCCTGCTGTTTTTACTAGTGAGTTGGGGGGCTTCTGGGTTGCCCCCACAAATGGCAGCATTGGGTCTACAGCACCAAATATAGAAGCCCTGGATTATTTTCACACAGCACTTGGCATCTTACTAATGCATCCTCCCTTTGGGAAGGGGTGTTATTGCATATCAGTGATTCCTTATTACTGATTCCCAGTGATGGTAGTTATTTCATCAGTGGAATAACTGATGATTCCCAGTGATGGTAGTTATTGTATAGTGACAAGAATAGTAGTAGTAGTGGCAAGGCAGTAACATAGTAATGCATGCAGTCAGATTTTTTGAAAACTGACAAGCCACACCACACTAGAAGTGAGGCTTTACTAATAAATTACTCTGTGACACACTTGTGGATCATTTGCAGCACATCAATGTGCTTTGCAACAGTGGTTTAAATTAAAACAACTTCTGTAAACACGCTAGAGACAGTTACTCTACTGACTTGCCATCCATGGGGGTTCCATTCCCAGAACCTCCATGGATGCTGAAATATGGTATTAAATGAAATAAATTTTTAAAAGACCCCTTATTCAGTGGTTTAAAGATAGTCTTGCTTACCATTTTAATGTGGGAGAGAAGTGGCAGGCAGGGAATCAATCAACAGCTTTGTTTCAGCTCATTCCATGGCAAGCACCCCTCCCTTCACCCTGGAGCACATGAAAGAATGCAAAGCAGAGGTGATGATCACTTCCTTTCCAGGGGAAGGGAGGATAGTTCATCTCAGAATGAAGTGATACTAAGCTAAGCCTCTGGGGATAGTTTGAGTGCCTGTCTGCTGCAACTCACCTGTATTACAATGGTAAGTGAGGCTGACTAAAGGTGCATTTTTCCTTTGATCACGGTACTTTAAATTAAAGGGCTTTCTCATTGTGCTGAGGTAAAACCACAAGAGAAAAATCCATGGAAAGGTTATACCTGAATATTGTTTTAGATTAGAACATTGACTAGTAGGATAAAATGTGTACTTTATGTATATGAGGTATATAAAATATAAATAATATTATAGAAATAATTAGGCTTATCTATATCTTACTAAGAGCACAATCCTAACCATGTCTACACAAAAGTAAGCCCCATTGTGTTCAATGGGTCTTACTCCCAGGAAAGTGTCTTTAGGATTGCAGCCTAAGCAATATTTTGAAAAATTCTGCTGTTTCTAAACACAGTAATCTCAATCCTTCAAAATTAATGAGATTTGTCATTAATATTCAGTGAGAGGATTGCATTTAAGGGAAAATATTTTCTTAAATATACTATATTGTTTCTTCTTCCCTTCCCAACCTTCACTACAAACCCACACTTTTGCATGTTAATATTATGCGCACTTTACATAGCTAACTCCAGTGCATAAAGTGCACATAAAGTTTACTCATCTAATTAACAAGACTCTGCTCCTCTTACAGCTCATTATAATCACAGCTATTTGTTTTCAAAACAGAACAGGGAAATTAATTCAGCTTGCAGCATATGTTTTCTTCCTTTTCCATTTTTATTTTTTGAATGAATATTTTTTCTCAGTACTGAGCATATGCCAGCCCCATGAGTGTGGAGTTTTCATTTTTAATCCTAATGGGTAAATTATAACTAAGATCAGCCAGACAGCTCTGGAGCAAAGGTATGCACAGAAAAACAATTAGCACATTATCACAACCAGCCTTTGAAGCAGGTGGTTTCAGGCAGGACTGTACTTTATGGAAATGACCTTCTTTTCCAGAGTCACTCAGTTTTCATTTAGTGTTTTTGTACTGCACACCCTTGGTATTCAATGTACAGTGGTACCTCGCATAACAAGTGCCCGACATAACAAGTGATTCACATAACAAGCACAAATTCCCATTGGAAGTGTGCTCCTCTTAATAAGCCCACTTCACTTAACAAGTTCCAGGCAACCTGAAAGCGACCTGGCCAGGTCATCTGGGGATGCAAAAGGCAGGCAAATGGAGAAACATTGCTTCTTAATGGGTGGTGCACAAGGCAGCCCTGATTCTCTGCGTGGAGCCTTTTTTAAAGGGCTTCCAGCCAGCACGCTGCTGCCTCTAACTGCCCCCAACTTGGTGCCCCCTCTGGTGGCACAAGTGGTTAAGATTCTGTACCTATTAACCAGCAGGACAGGATTTGAGACCCGGGTCCCCACTGCCACCAAATACTCCCACCAGCCTCCAGCCTCCAGCAGCAGTCCAGGTAAATCCCCTATCTTCCATGCAGCCTCCTAACCATGTCTACTCAGAAGTAAGCCCCATTGTGTTAAATGGGTCCTACTCCCAGGAAAGTGTCCTTAGGATTGCAGCCTAAGGGCACAATCCAGAGCAAGTTCAGCCTGCTCTGCCCTAACTGCTCTCTCCTAACTATTCTGTATCCAGAGCAGAAAGTTATGCTGAATCCAGAGAGTCAGGAAGCCTGGGCTGCCCTAACTGCTCCAGAGTATGCTAAGTAATTGACACATGGGGAAGACTTGCTCCTGAAGAGACACCCCTCAGATCACACTGAACAAGGAACAGCTGTGGTGCCAACAGTGGTGACATGACTCTGCGCATCACCCGGTGCAGAAGTCTGTGCATCACCCCTGGGATGCGTGCACCCCCCAACCTGGACTGCGCAGTCGCCAAAGTTGGCACCTGCGCAGTTGTTTCTGAAGCAAACTGGCTTCAGAAAGAGTACTGCGCAGGCACCATCTCTGACACTTGCGCAGTACTTTTCTGAAGCCTTTTGACTTCAGAGGAGACTGTGCAGGCGTCAGAGTTGGTTCCTGTGCAGTACTCTTCTGAAGCCATTTGGCTGCCGCTCCACCTCCTGAGTGAGGCCGAATGGCCATGCAGAGATGCGAACTACCTCCGCTCTAAGGAAGTCTCCTCTGAAGCTGTTCAGCATGCTCAGTGTGTTTCTGAGCAGTGCACCTAAGCTGGCCGTTCGGGCCAGCTCCGAGGACAAGTGACAGCTTCTGGCTGCTGCTCCACCTTGGAGCCGGCCTGAATGGGCTCACTGACGCCTGGGGCCTGCCAAAGGACTGTCAAACTCCTCCGGCGCATCACCCCATACGGAGTGCATCATCCAATGCAGCTCACACCAGGCACACCAGTCTGGTGATGCCACTCAGTGCCTGCCTTATAAAGAGTCCCTGATGAGATCCCAGTACATTCTACAGTGAATACAAAGGGCTTCTTGGAGCCTGCTGTATCCTGAGGTTTGTGGGCAGCCATAGTTTGTTCCATATCCTGAGGTTGGGAGGTAGGGGTTGCAGCTAGGCTGGCCAAGAACTCAGATTTTTGGTCAACCCTGCCATTCTTACTCAGGCCTTATCATGGACCCCTATGGGTCTACTCATTACAATACCTGCTCCTGAGGTGGTATATCTCTGAGGGCTGGAAGAGGGCATTTCTGCCTTGGAAAAAGGCTCTGGATATAGAGTAACTGCTCTGCCCTAGGCAATGCTAAACATGCCCTCAACATGCTTCTCCTGAACTGGCTAGGGCAGAGCAGTAAGGGCAGAGCAGGTCCACCTCTCTTAGGGCACCCTATCTTGCCTTGCTCTGTCTGCCCTAAGCCTCTTCCAGAGTAACTGGGGTGGAGCATCTTGCAAGTTGCTCCAACCTAGTGTTAGATAGGGCAACCCAAGGGCTCTTATGTGGACAGATTAGTTGCTCTGGATTGTGCTTTTAGTAGGCTTCATAGGATAATGCACATTGAATGCATGTTTTGAATTCATTTTCAGTGTTTTGTCATCATTTTAACATACAGTTAACATTTTTATATGAATATGTTTTGGGTTGTGGAACCAATCTTCTGAGTTTCCATTTTTTCCAATGGGAAAATCCGCTTCACATAAAGAGCATTTCACATAATAAGGATGCTTCCAGAACAAATTAAACTTCTTATGAGAGGCACCACTGCATACGAAAATAATAGAATCTCCATGACCTCCTGATGGGCAAATTTGCACTGCAGAGCTAAACAGCACATCCCAATTATTCTGGAATAAATGGTGGGAAAAATCACAGAAGACTGCAATGATGGATAAAAAAGCACTGCCTCTTTCCCATTATGAATCCTGAGCTGAGAAGGGCTTGGGAAATCTTGCTTACTGTCTGAAAGAATGATGAAGGGAGAGAGGCAGGCTGGTCCCCTGTGCCTCTTGTACCCCAAATGTCCTGATATGATTACTTTTGTAGCACTGGTTGCTAGAAGATTGTGGCCTGCTCACCACTTCATCTCAGGAACCCTTTTGGAGAGAGGAGAGCAGAGCTCTCCTTGCCTCTGGTGGAGGTATGCCAGTGGTCCCAATCCATGGATCAGGGTGACCATACAGAATGGAGAACAGAATTCCTATACCTTTAACCACTGCATAAAACAGGGAATTTAGTTACCTTTAGTTCAGCATAGAAGGATTTAAAAAGCAGCACCCTCTTCTATGCAGTGGTTAAAGGTATAGGCACCTGTCCTCCATTCTATATGGTCACCCTGTCCAAAGATAAATGAAAGAGTGGAAACAGAATCCATAGATACAGCCCCCTAAAAATAAAATGTAATTTCCCCCCATCTCCCCTGAAGCCTGTACATGACCTAATCCCTATCATACTGGCAAGTAGTTCATGCCATGGTGGGAAGAAAAACACAATCCAAAATGCATTTAAAGCAATAAAATATCCCAACAGGAGCATGATCTTGGTCTATGAGAAAAAAGTGAAAACAATCTGGGACAAGTATAACAGTAAAGGTTCTTCATCAATCTGATATAATGGATACAGGCCTGACATCTCCAGTTTCAAACCACAGTTAATTTAGAAAAGTTAGTTTTGCAAATCTGTCCAAGTAGCTTCCTGTATTAGAAGCTAATGAACCCTTCATTAGACAAGCTGTTATGATGTACAGATAATTAGGATGAGTCAGCAGAAACTGACTCAGCAGGAGCCATCATGTTTTATATAGTCACCACGATGTGAAATGGTGACATGGCTCCTGGCTACAAAGATGTTTCAGTCTGATAACGTTCTGTCTTTGAGCTTGTCCAATTATCAAAGGATGACCAGGCTGAGCCAGGGCTTCCCAGCAGGTAACTGTTTGGGTGCCACTTGCAGGCCTGGTGATTTGAAGCACCCAGCAAACCTTTTCTCCTAAGTCAACGATACGTGTTAATTGCTCACTGAAAAAGCCTGGTAAACAAAATTTAGATTGGCGATGGTGTTCCACAGGGAAATTGAAGACTCTGAGAGTGCAATCCTAACCTAGGCTGGCACAACTCATTGGTTTCCCATTATTGTCCTCTGGTGGCACAAGTGGTTAAGATACTGTACCTGTTAACCAGCAGGACAGGGTTCAAGACCCGGGTCCCCACAAGACGAGGAATTCCTGCTACAAGCAGGGGGTTGGACTAGATCAGGCCTGTCCAACAAGGGGTCCTAAGGGCCACATCTATGGGCTTTCTAAGCCAAATGCAGCCCTCAAGCCTCTTGTTGGACAAGCCTGGACTAGATGATCCTCTGGGTCCTTTCCAACTCTATGATTCCATTCAGTGATGGGCTTCAAAAAAATTAAGAACCGGTTCTCTGCCCATCTGGCAGCCACTTTTAAATGGCTATTTTTAAACTTTATATGTACTATCTCTTGTTAACAACCGGTTCTATAGAGTAGGTGTGAACCTGCTGGAGCCCACCACTGATTCTATTATTCCTTCTTCCTGCAGTGATATAGGGAGGCAAGCTTAGGTCTGTTCGCTGGCCTAACCCTCCCCCCAGGAGTGAACATAAGAAGAGCCTCCACTGGATCGGGCCAAAGGCCCATCTAGTCCAGCTTCCTGTATCACACAGTGGCCCACCAGATAATTCAAGGAGCACATATGACATTGACATAGGGGACCTCCCATGCATCTGGCATTTTATGATTGTCCACATCTACACACACACGTCTACACACATCTCATGTCTATGTCCACGTCTACACGTCTCATGGCTTGTAACCTGTGATGTAACCTGTGATGATCCCCTCCTCGAGGAATTTGTCCAATCCCTTCTTAAAGGCAGGGAGGCTAGATCCTGTGGCAGGGAGTTTCACAGACCAACTACACACTGGGTAACAAAATACTTTCTCTTGTCCATCCTAACCCTCCCACCATTCAATTTTAATTAATGTTCTGGTGTTGTGTGAAAGGAAAAAGAACATCTCTCTAACAATTCTATCCATCCCTTGCATAATTTTGTACATCTCAATCATGTCTCCCCCCCACCCCCAAGCACCTCTTCTCTAGACTGAAGAGCCCCAAATGCTGTAATACCCTTTCCTCATACGGAAGGTGTCCCAGACCATCAGTCATCTTGATCGCTCTCCTCTGAACCTTCTCCATTTCCTCTATATCCTTTTTCAGATGTGGTGACCTGAACTGGACGCCACTTGATTTGTGCGCCACTTATGTGTCCAGGTCAGCACAGGACTTATGCCAAGGCTTAGACTGGCTTAACTGGAAGTTAGGATTGCTGCCTTTGTGCCATGGGCTGCTTACCATTCATATCAGCTTATTTTGCAAAACTAAAATCCTCTCACATGGTCTTATTCTGAGGCTTTTGGGCTTGCCAATTAATAAAGGCAGAACACAACAGAATCAGTCTGATACATGAGCATACTCTGAATTTTCCTTTTTGCTGTGACAAGATCTTTTATTTATATACTAGCAAAAAGCGTACCCGCATTGCGGGAGTAACATTTCCCCATAAGCCATCCCCCCATGGTGCATCAACATCCAATGCGCAACTTCCCCCATGCGCAACTTCCCCCATGCGCAACTTCCCCACATGCGAATCAGTGCCAAATGCACAAATCCCCCATGCGCATCAACCCCCATGCGCAACTTTCCCCATGCGCAAGTTTTCCCATATGCAACTTTCCCCCATGCGCATCAACCTCCCATGCACATCAAACCCCCATGCATATCAACCCCTATTTGCATCACCCCCATGTGCATCATCCCCCATGCGCATCATCCCCCCATGCGCATCATCCCCCCATGCGCATCATCCCCATGTGCATCATCCCCCATGAGCAAATTTCCCCCATGCGCAACTTTCTCCCATGCGCATCATCCCCCCATGCGCATCAACACCCTGTGTGCAACTTCCCCCATGGGCAACTTTTCCCCATGCGCAACTTCCCCCCATGCACATCACCCCCCCATGCACATCATCCGCCCATGCGCAACTTTCCCCAAGTGCAACTTTCCCCAAGCGCAATTTCCCCATGCATAATTTTCCCCATGCACATCATCCCCACGTGCATCATTCCAATGCGCAACTTCCCCCATGCGCATCATCCCCATGCATCCCCATGCAACTTCCCCATGTGCAACTTCCCCCATGCACAACTTTCCCCCATGCGCAACTTCTCCCTTGCACAACTTCCCCGATGCGCAACTTTCCCCCCATGCGCAACTTTCCCCCATGTGCAACTTCCCTCATGCGCATCAACCTCCCATGCGCATCAACCCCCCATGCGCATCAACCCCCATGTGCATCATCCCCCCTGCGCAACTTCCCCATGCACAACTTTACCCATGTGCATCAACTCCCATGCACAACTTTCCCCCATGCGCAACTTCCCCCCATGCGCAACTTCCCCCCATGCGCATCATCCCCCCATGCGCATAAACCCCTTGTGTGCAACTTCCCGTGCGCAAATTTCCCCGTGCGCATCAACCCCCATGTGCATCATCCCCCATGTACATCATCCCCCCATGTGCAACTTCCCCATGCACAACTTTCCCCATGAGCATCAACTCCCATGCACAAATTTCTCCCATGCGCAACTTCCCCATGCGCATCATCCCCCCATGTGCATAAACCCCCTGTGTGCAACTTCCCCTGTGCGCAAATTTCCCCGTGAGCATCAACCCCCATGCACAATTTCCCCCATGCGCAACTTTCCCCATGCGCATCATCTCCATGCGCATCATCCCCTCATGCGCATAAACCCCCTGTGTGCAACTTCCCCAGTGCACAAATTTTCCCATGCGCATCAACCCCATGTGCATCATCCCCCATGTGCATCATCCCCCCGTGTGCAACTTTCCCATGCACAACTTTCCCCATGCGCATCAACTCCCATGCGCACTTCCCCCATGCGCATCATCCCCCATGTGCATAAACCCCCTGTGTGCAACTTCCCCTGTGCGCAAATTTCCCCGTGAGCATCAACCCCCATGCGCAATTTCCCCCATGCGCAACTTCCCCCATGCGCAACTTCCCCATGCACAACTTTCCCCATGTACATCAACCCCCATGTGCATCATCCCCCATGTGCATCATCCCCCCGTGCGCAACTTCCCCATGCACAACTTTCCCCATACGCATCAACTCCCATGCACAACTTTCCCCCATGTGCAACTTCCCCCCATGCGCATCATCCCCCCATGCGCATCATCCCCCCATGCGCATAAACCCCCTGTGTGCAACTTCCCCTGTGCACAAATTTCCCCGTGCGCATCAACCCCCATGCACAATTTCCCCCCATGCGCAACTTCCCCCATGCACATCATCCCCACATGCGTACCATCCCCCTATGCGCAACTTCCCCCCATGTGTAACTTCCTCGCCAGTGCAACCTCTTCCTCCTAACATCATCCCTCCCTCTCCCCCCGTGCACCAGGGTCCGAGCACCAAATTGGCTGGATGTTGGTCAGTCTCCCATGTTAAGTATAGGACAGAAACATGTTGCCCCCTTTTCAGCCCCTGAAGGGTTAAATTTCTCCACTTGGGTTCTTGGTGGGAGTTCAGGTGACAGAAGGAACTCCCAGAATTCCATGCTTCTAGGCCCAGCAGTTGGGGCGGAATGTTGATGCGTCATCAATTCCCCAATGCAAAGTATAGGGAGGAAAACGTGTTGCGCCCCTTTTCACCCCCTTCCGGTTGGAATTTCCGAAAACCGGTTCTTAGTGCACCCCTCTGTCACGGAAGAAACACCCTCCCCAAATTTCACACTTCTAGGCCCAGCGGTTTTGGCAGGGCGGTGATGAGTCAGTGAGTGAGTCAGTCAGTCAGTGACTTTTCTCTTTTATATATATAGATACATGTTGAAGAACAATAAAGAGTAAGATTTATGTTTGTTGTCTTTAAAGGATTACAGAACTATTACACAGCTAACATTAAAAATTCAACAACAAAGCAATCACAGTTCTTTGGAAAATGGCATGACATTTTGCAGGGAAAGACTTTTTATACAGTATATATAATTAACTAATCTTCACCAAGTTTCCAAACACATGGGAATCTATTAGTTTATTATTTGGGTTTGAATGCAAATTTGCACTGATGTATGAATTCAGATCCCTGCTTGCTGTTTTTCTCTGCTGACGAAAAACATGAGAACCTAAGAGCCATGCAGGATCAGGCCCAGAGTCCATCTTGTCCAGCTTCTTGTAACTCACAGTGGTCCACCAGAAACCTCAGGGAGAACACTAGGCCTCAAGATACTAGCATCCTATTTCCACTCCCTTGCATCTGGTATTCTACTTACCACCACACTCCCACCCTAACCCAAATCCAACTTAAGCTTAACTTGGAGCACTTTATTAAACACAAGGAACAGATTTTAAAACATGAAACCTTCTGGACACAACATCACTTCCTTGCCAGTCCAGCTTTGTCCAAAGCCAGAATAAAATTCTGAAAAATATTTTCCCCCTCCTCTGTTCCTCTTACAGAACATGTTTACTTACCCCCAATCAGCATTGTGCAAATGGAGAAAATCTTCTCTGCATCAGTATTGGCTGAAACATTCCCGAACCCTACACTGGTGAGGCTGCTGAGTGTGAAGTACAGGGCAGCAATATAGGCACTTCTGAGTGATGGGCCTCCAGTTGTATTATTGCCATAGTATGGAGACTCCAAACGTTTACCCAGCTCATGAAGCCAACCTGGAAAGAAAGAATCCAAGGAGTATGAGATACCATGCTACAACTTGAGGATATTTTAATAAACCTGAGAATTTCAAATATGGCTGCAATCCTAAGCTCCATTTAGGCTGGCCTAAACCCCAGCATAAGACCTATACTTACGTGGGGTGTCACAAAAGTGCTGTAAGACACTTCTGATCAACTCCTGGTGGGTTAGGACATTGCACAGGTATACACCGACCTCCTCACACCATAACAGAAATAAAGGCCAGGCGAATTAGGCCAGCCTACATTTCTTAGGATTGCATCCTTTGTAATTTTAATTATGCTTACATGCATTAGAAACACTTTTGTAACCAGCTGCAAAGGTTAATCCTGAGTGGGATCCTGAGTCCTCTACAGGTGTTAATTTGATTTGCATTGAGGATGGGGAAAAGTAACCTTCGGTATAAAGTTCTCTGGGGAAAGATATTACTTCTATCCTCCGTTCTTGGAGCTAGATGGCACTTGGATGAGGATTGTATTGTGGCTACACCAAAGTCACGGTCAAGTGCAAATAAGAGGTTATTTTCCAGCTAAAGCATGCTGAGTCATATAAGCGCTCATGATGCCAACTGCCTATGGGTAGCAGTGTAAACCACAATCCTTGGGGCTAGCACAAATGTGTAGCTTGCATGGTTAATACCTCTTCAAGACAATCACATAACATTCTTCAAATTCTAAATTTTCTATTAAACTGTTGATTTGGCAGAGGAAGGCTGAGGCTGGAAAATGTCCTCATGAAAAGAAGCTGGTTCTTTTAAGAATTTTTTAGATAAAAGTCCTTTTTGGGAGAACAATTCTGTTCTTTTGAGTAGTGCAGGCTCCTGGGTCTTCAACAGTATACAATGGTAGAATAATTTGGGATTTTGATCTATTTTGAACAAACCATTGTGGGATTTTCCAGCCTAAGCTTGCCATTTTTGACCTGACATAAATGTTGGATATGCTAATTTATGTATGTACTTACAGCTAGAAAGACAGAAACCTTTAGAATTCTGAATAAGTTTGCCCCTTTACAATTATTCTACCCTGTTCTGCAAGATTATCAGTCTCTTTTTTCAGAATTAATGAAATGCATCTTTTGGAAATGTCCAGGTGTTTTGGGGTGTTTTTCTTTTTGCTTGTAAAAATCAGGACACAACGTTGTACAGTCTTGAGTTTTTATTAACTAACAATATATGAGCATTTAACTTATAGGCATCACCCATGTGACAGTTATGGAATGAAACATTGTAAAGTCAGCATTCATCTCTCCTTAGAATAGCATTGCCTTCATTCCTCTCTACAGCTCCTGTCTTTTAGAAGCACATAATTCACAACACTTGATAGTTTGGTCAAGTGTGAAATACATTAAGTACTGAGAATTTGTACAGAGAAATCAGAGAGGTTGTTGAATTGTGGCCTTCAGGTAAATGTGTAGAGGAACAAGCCTGACTATGCAATCCTCAACAAGAACAACTGAAGAGGCACCTAACAGACTCTGGGTGCAATCCTAACCAATTTAGGCCAGCTTAATTCACCTGGCCTAGCATTGGCCTAACCTCCCCAGCAGTTGTGCAGAAATGTCTTTCTGCACTTTTGTGTCCCCCCCCCCCCCCCGGGTCAGCACAAGACTTATGCCTGGGTTTAGGCTGGCATAAATGGAGGTCAGGATTGCAGTCAGAGCTGTACAAACCTACAAATACAAGAAACAAGAATGTGACTAAAGGAAAATAAATTTTGTCATTTGAGCATCAAATTGATTGTGTGGGGACCAGTTAGAAAATCAAATTGGTTACCATAAAAACATAAGAAGAACTTCAATGGGTCAGAACCCAAGGACTATCTAATCCAATAGCCTGTTTCTTACAGCAGAACAAATGCTTCTGAGTTGCCCACAAACAACAGTTGCCACAAACATACCCCTTTCCTTTAGTAGCTTCCTTGTAACTGGTATTGAGAGGGAAACAGTGGCAAACATCATGAATCTTCTGATGAGCCAATTATATTTTGAAGTAGTGAGAACACTGGTGAGATAGGCTGTATTCTTCTGGACAGGAAAGTATTTTTCTTGTGTTGACTTCAGCCATGGGGTCTGACAAAAAGGGCATCATGTAGGACAAATAGGGTAAATGCCCTGGTTTTAAGCCCCATGCAGCTCTAGGTCTATGTGGAAAGCCTTATGGAGGCTCCTGACACAGTTAAAATATACTTCTGTGTGCACCAAAATACAGTTTAGGATTGCGGGGAAGACTCAGAACACTTTTCTAGTTTGTCTCAATGTTGTGTGAGGCTCCATCATACTCAGAAAGTGGGGGAGGCATCACACAGGGGACAGCATTGTGGACCTCTGCCATGGGAGCAAGGGTTGGAAGCCCCTTTCATGGCAGCTGGAAGAGATAACAGATCAAATACTGTATTTCCCGGTTTATAAGACACACTTTTTTTTCTTCCCAAAGGGGGGGGGGAAATGTCTGTTCGTCTGATAGAGTGATAGGGCCAATCCTGGAGCACCTTACCCCATCATGTCATATGTCGTTGGATTCGTATTGAAGAGCAGAATCCAAAGCAACAATCAGTTTTTAGATATCTCCTTCCTATCAAAAGTTATGGCCAAAAAAGTAAAAATCAAAAATATAAAAACAAAAAAAAACATTTTTGGCAATTTTTTAAGCAGGTAGGAATTTTGCCCTGGGAGGTAGGAATTTTGGCCTTGGGGTTCAGGAATTTTGGGTTTGGCATCTGGTCACCCTGGCACAGTTGCAATCCTAACCAGCCTTCCCTGGCTTGGAGACTTGCTCCAAAGTAGACATGCACAAGACCTGGTCCCTCCTGCTCCATGCCCTCACTCTTCCCCATGTATCTAGATCCCCTCACCTTTCCCTACCTACCCCACAAAAGAACCCCCTAACTTACCTGCCTTCCTGTACTATTTGCAATGAGATTTGTGCAAAATGTTGTTTGATCATTTGCAATGAGATTTGTGCAAAAGTTGCAAATCACTGACACTAGAGATGATGAGTTTTTGGGGTTACCAGAAAATTAAAAGAGTGCTTGAAGCTTAAAGTCTTTCCTCATTTGTTAATGACAGTGATAATGGTTCTTAATACCACTGTTGACTTTACATGGTTGAAATATTATTCTGCTATATTTTATTAAATATATTAGTACACCATTTGGTTCAGAATATTTTTTTCTTGTTTTGCTCCTCTAAACTTTGGTGCGTCTCATGGTCCGGTATGTGTAATAAGCCGGGAAATACGGTACTTGATCAATGTCTATTGTTGTTGATTTAAAACCAAGAACCAAAGTCATGTTTTAAACCAGGGGTGTCCAAACCCTGACTGTGGGCTCGCAGCGGGACCCCTCCATCCAGCCTGCAGATAAACCTTGTAATCCTCTAGATCTGGCTCTAATACACTCTTATGGGTAAATTTAAGTAAATTTATTCAAATTTGAAATTATTTCAGAGAGAAGATTTAGCCCTCCTCCCAAGTAGTTTGGACACCCGTGTCTTATACCATCTCCATGCATTCCTATATATTTTGCATGGGGTCTGTATTACAAACAGAAGCCCTGCTACAATCAGAGTTTCTAATGACTAAAGGTGTCCCCCGCAGGTTACTCTGCTAGTAGTGATCATCCCCGTTTCTAAGCTAAAGAGACAGCATTGTCTAAGACATCTCCATGGTCATGTGGCTGGCATGACTAAACACCAAAGCACATGGAACATTGTTATCTTCCCACCAAGGTGATACCTATTTAGCTGCTTTTGAACTGCTAGTTATGACAGATGAATTATGCTGACCTAAATTGTTTAGGATTGTGCCCTGTATGATTAAGTTCTATCCTCAAGAATGAAGAAAGATAGAAACTTTAGCATAGTTAAACGATAGCCAACCTAAAATATGTTACAATCCATATTAGTTTTTGTATCTTGTCTTAAAAGTTATTTCAGTACAGATCTGTATTTCTCAAATGGTTTTTAAATGCTAATGTTATAAAATAATTATATTTTACAAGTACAAAGGCCAAGTGGAGGCCCAAATGTTATTGTAAATCAAGGTGATTATGGAACTTATGCCCTTTTGATATTTCATCTAAAAATAAACTGGAGATGTGGGGAGGATTTTAAAACACATTTAGCTCACCTATTTCTGGGAAATGTTCCCAGCTAAGATAAAATTTAAATGTGTCTCTAGGCACTGACAGGTGATGAAGGTAGTTTTTATAGATAGCAGGAAATCCATTTCACCATTTAACACTTGTTTTCCTTTTCCTTTTAATCACAATCTGCCTACTTTTTGAAGCATGCATACTGTAAAAGACAACTGGAGTAGGCAGAGGCATTCATGAGAGAACTAGTACTATCAGAAAATGTGAAAGGTATCTTGCTCCTAGTACGAGAGTTTCCCCTTGAGAAGGCCCAAGGAGTCATGGGTGGGTTCCATAATCTTTGTTGCCACTAATAGATATAACTTTTGAAAGTTCACATTAATTAACAGTGCAATCTTGTGCTGGAACAGAGACTGGTAGGTCTGCCACATGTCCAGCACATGTTTGGGACTTAAAGTGATTCAGTCCAGGGCAAAAGAAATTGCTACTCTGCCCCATCTCCTGTTTCCCAATTCCCTGCCCCCTAGGAATATTTGCCACCTGCTTTCCTGCTGCCTTCTCCCCCCCCCCTCCATGCCCCTGTGCTAACTGAATTTGGCCAACACAAACTCACCCCTTCTTGGGGGTCTGTGGTAGCACATCCACGTGCCAGCCTCTCTCAGGTTTGTGTGAAAGTACTTTACAGAAATTTTGCAATGTTCCCAGGCCACTGCAAGGGATTTGCACTGCTCCAAGGCAGTTATGAATGTTCTCTTAGTCATAAAATTTACACTATAACTAGTAATTTTAATTTACGTTATAAGTATAATTTATATTATATAATTTACATTAAGTAATTATAATTTAGATTATAACTAGTAAACATAACAAGGAACTAGTATTCTTTTATTTAGAATTTTAGATCTGTATTATTTATTTGTTTATTTGTTTATTTATTTACTTACTTACTAGTGAAATGTGCGGGAGTAAAATACCCCCATGCCCCATCCACCGTGTCCCATGAGGGTTGATACGCATTTGGGGTTGATGCACATGAGGGTATTTTGTGCATACAGGGTTGATGGACATGGGGGGAGGATGTGCATGGGAGGATGATGCACAATCAGGGGTTGATGTGCTTGGGTGAATGATGCACATGGGAGTGTTGCACAAATGGGGAGATAGGACAGAGACTGGATGGGCTATAGGGGGTATTTTCTTCCGCAACGTGAGTACATTTTCGCAAGTTATTAATAAAACATACAAGTCAAACATACAATATTTATAAACGGTATTACAGGAAAGAAAGAGAGGATTTCTTTCTATTAGCTAGAATTTTTATTATTTGAGATAGCGTGACATGTTTTTTGCTATCAAGTTCTACATATGATGGTTTTTCATGACACTGTAGAAAGACCATCCACATGGTTGTGATGTGATGATCCCTATCCTGATCACCCATGCCCTGAGACTGCTATTTTAAAGTAAGAGGGGAAAAATGAAAAGGCTCAATTGCATACTGAGAACTGAATCTGATGTAACCCTTAATGCATTAAGGAGGGATGGGGCTGAACACTTGTTTCTGTGGCAGAACACTTGTTTTGAATGGTGAAAGTCAAACAAGCAACCCTGAAATGTATCTCCCCAAATGTAAATGATGCGGAGCTAAACGGAACAGCATAAGGCAGCTTCTTAGGGTATGTTGGCTTCGATGCTGCTCCATGTCTGATGGAGTCCTACATCCTGCCTACATTGGTGAGGCTGAAGAATTCTGTGGAGCGTGGCATGTAGTTGCACCGTCAAATAATAAGGCATCCAAAGCCTGAAGCCATGAAAATGTCACATATTCATCATAACAGTGATGGAAATTGCCCTGTAATGTTTTATCATTATTGTTCCTTTGCAAAGAGAATATATGTTACTGCTGCAGTTACCTAAGTAAAATGTTGAAGTAGCTGAACAGACCTGACGGAATGAAGGAACTGAAATAATATGGTCCATTTGACAAATTACTTTGCAAGCTATTTGTAAAATCACAGGAAAATGAATAGAAGGAATAATATCACTATACTAATAAATGATTTCATGAGGCATCATGGTAATGGTGACTACTATTATTTGAGTTATGTCGGATAAACATACTAGATTCATATAGATACTGTATAAAATGTTGGAACACCAAGGTCTGAAAATTATTGTCAGATAACTGATAGTATACAGTGTGACCACTTAAAAATACAGCACTAGCTGAAGATCCTCCTATGTATGATCAATGAAATATGTTCAGCAGACAGTTTGGGGTCAATATAACTATCTACAAGAAACTCGCTTCTTCAATCACTGGATTGCATTTTCCTAGGAAGCTACTCCAACCTGTACAAGTATTAACTCCTGCTGTCACAGGCTGCCATCAATTTAATTGGTCTCTCTCTTTGTTACTATTTGCAAGACATCAGGGTTGCCAACCCCAGAACGTCAAAAAATCATGTCAGATTTTCCCAAGATAATGTGATCGGTTGAAAAATAATGAGTTACACTAAAAAAAAAAGAGAGAAGATGCGTAGATTTATTTTGGATTCTCATCATGATAGTGCACTGCAGAAGTCACAATATTTTTTAGCAAATAAGACCAACTTAGTACCAGTTCTCATAAGATGATAAACCTGTGTCTAAGCTATAGTATGGGCAAAACAGGGGTAACAGGGATGGGGAAGGGTGTAGGTTCAGCAGCAATGCCTAAATCCCCACAGAATGTAGCTGTAGCCATTTTGGCTTCAGTATACTGGGACGAGTGAGAAGGATAGGATTTAGTAGTCAACTAACATACTACTGTTGTGACTGCTACTAAAAGAATTAGTAAGACAGACAGTTGAAGGATGAGTGTGGGCCCTTGACGGATGCCCAATCTGGACAACTGTGATGGCACCAAAGAACAATAGCAGATAGGCAAGTTCTCCTTTACCACCATCGTAATTGCAGTGCTGTCCTGTTACTAGATACATTCAGAGGCAACTGGTGCATGAAAGCATGGAAAGAGTGGTACTGGGAGGGCTCCAGAAGGCTTTGGTTCTATAGTCCCATGGATGGTGGTTTCTCTGTACTGAAGCAAGCAACAACCAGTGTTCTGGTACAGAGGCAGACAAACACGCATCAAAATGTCAGGATATATGCCAAGCATAAAGAAATTACTGAGGGAGAAAGAACTTGACACGTGGCAGCCATTTTGAGCAACAGACACACATATTGCAAAGTTCCAGCTTTACTGCCTGTTAGAAATGGTTGAAAGAGAAGTGCTGAGGAGAGCAAGATGAAAGTAGGAAGACTCCTGACAAACATTTTGACTGTAAAATCTCAGCTGTGTTGGGAAAAATGGGTAAAATGTGTGATTATGGGTGCAATACAAGTCTGTTAATGTATGGCAGCTTTCCTCAGAAGCAGTTGGGATAAAGCAGGGAGAGAGAGAGAGAGAAAGAGAAATTGGAAGTAGGTCAGCCTCAGGTTTCCATGTAAGACTCTTCACTTGTTATTCAAGTGCCTGTTGCCAGGTTGCCAAGGAGGAGATGCCATTTCCCGATGGCAAAATAGAATTGATTTTTAAAAAATACACAGGCCTTCTGCAAGTTCCTCAGCAAAAGGACGAACTTTTGCTCGAACGTTCTTGCACAATACTCAAAATATGAAAACAGTGAGCAAATTTCCAGAACAATCTCTTTTAAAGTAAGTATATTAAGTAAAAAACTTCAAGCTTTTGTAAGCAATATAAGTAAAGAGCTCCTGCCAACCTAGATGTCTGAAAGCTTGTAAATGCAAGTAGATAGATAGGTATCACTTTGATGGGAAGATAACAGCATCCGTTGTGCCTCAGTGTATCGTCGTGAGGGCCACGTGACATCAGAGGTGTCTTGGGACAACACTGTCTCTATGGCTGAAGAAAAAGGGGTGAGCACTGCTCTCTGAAGTCGGTCACAACAAGCAGGGTAACCTGTGGGTAGACTTTTACCATTTATAAGTAAAAGATTTCATGCTAGATCTCCTGAGGGTCAAAATCAGTTGAATGTGATTTTCCAGTTGTTTTGAACTGAATCGGAGCTGGTATTTGTGGCTTAAAAAAGAACTCGTGTCCTAAATAACAATTCTGGACAGAAGAGCAATCTGGAAAGAGTCATTGCGTCATTTGTGTTTGTGCCTCTTTTGTTTCCCACTGTGCTAGCCAGGGAGAATACAATGCATCGGTGGCAAAACACCTGTCTAAGCCTTGGAGAAGATTCCTGGCCCAGTTATGGACATCTTCAAGTAGACCAGAGAAAAATTCTTGCCTGGAACCCTGGAGAGCTTCTAACAGCCAAACAATCCTAAGGTTGATGGAACAATGGTTGAAATGAAGCAGCTTCCTGTGTTCTTAATAAATAAAATATATGCATTACAATAAAGTGACCTCTATTCCTCCCAAAACTATGTCTCTTTGCCTTCTTCTATTTCTTCATCTTGTTTCTCACGCTCTTCCAGTTTTTCTTTATTTGCCCTTATT
This sequence comes from Cryptoblepharus egeriae, assembly GCA_030015325.1. Taxonomy (NCBI): domain Eukaryota; kingdom Metazoa; phylum Chordata; class Lepidosauria; order Squamata; family Scincidae; genus Cryptoblepharus; species Cryptoblepharus egeriae. Next base: position 36,027,097 of record JAREYC010000004.1, on the reverse strand, counting down.
TCTTCTCCTGAATAAAAGAAACCTGTTTTATTCTGACCTAATCTTGCCTTCAAGATTCGAACACCATATACCCCCAAATCCATAGTAACTACCGGAGCATGTAAGAGATTTTATATGCACCCATAGTTAGTGCTCATCGTGAAAACCTATGGGAAATTCATATTGGAATCCAGAGTAAGTTGTTCTTACACTGGAATAAGGACTTCCCATAGTTACTTTGGATTTTGCCCTATATCAGCCTTAAGATGCCACAGCAAGGTCATCCCATATTCATTCATCACTTATCTTTTTTCTTAAGGGAAGCAACTGCAGGTTGCAACATGTACCTCACAGACACAGCTATGCCTATGCTGGGAAGTTGGGTAGGAGTGTGCTGAGTTTTTAAGATTTAGAGCACAACCTAACTAATTTTGGCCTAACCTACTACCCCCCACCCTGGAGTGGCTCAGAAGAGCCTTATGGCACTTTTGTGACTTCCCCAGGCTAGGGTTGCCATAGTTCTGTTCCACAAAATCGGGACAGGAGCCTCTGTCCCCTCTGCCAGTATGCAAACACAATCCCCCCAAATAAGGATTGCCCCTGTTTTTCATGACATGTGGCAACCCTACCCCAGGCCAGCATGGGACTTGTACCAGGACTTATGCCAGCCTAATGGGTTAGAATTGTAGTCAGATTTTTTCCCCCTGGTCTTGGTCCCTTCTGTTTAAAAAAAATGATTTTCCTGTAGACTTAATTTTTTGTTAATTGGATCTTTTCTTGCTTAATATACTGTATTTACTCAAATATAAAGCTCACCTTTTTCAGCCGAATTCAGTCTCCAAAATCAGGGTGAGCATTAGATTTGATGCTAATTAGAACTGAGTAAATACAATATTTTTATTATAAGTATAGGGTGCATGTTATATTCAGTGGTGCATTATATTCAAGTAAATATGGTAATCCTACTTCTCTTCTTGTATTCCTTTTAGAGCTTCTTATGAGTGATGTCATGCCAATTTGATTTTCATTTTATTTTGGACCCCTTTACAGAACAATTCTATCCTCTGTCCCTGAGAGCGAGCAAACATAAGAATAAGAAGGCCAATGAGAAGGCCAACACTTTCTACACTACAACTGTTTTAACAAGTGTTCAATCCAGGAGCAATGCTTGATGGAGCAGGTGAGCTCACACTCAGTGGAGTGAGTGAGGGTGTAATGAAAATGAGAAGGGTTGTAAAGGCATGGAGAGAGCAAAAATGGGTGGATCAGTCCCAAGAAGAGGTGAAGGATTGGCAGTGACAGCACATGTGGAATGCTATTCCTCATCCTGAGCTTAAAGAGGTCTTCTTTGGACCTGTGCCAGTGATTTACCTGCTCAGAACTGAGTAGCCCCATTCTGTAATTGTGGGATTTACCTAGAGTTAAGAAACAAATCTCCCCTTACTCCAAGAAGACTTCCAGGCTGTTACTTCCAAATACTAGATTCTGCGTGATATTCACCCCTGTACTGCAGCTTTTTGTAACTTTTGCCATGGGTACTGACTGCTTTGTGGGAGACATGGCTAGCATAGGAGGTGGCATGCTTAGAACTGGGCTATTAATGGGGCAATCTATGACTTTAAGAGCATAGTCCTAACCATGTCTACACAAAAATGATCACCACTGTATTCAATGGGTCTTACTCAGTGGTGGGCTTCAGGCGGTTCTCACAAGTTCTATAGAACTCTTTGCTAAAGAGTGCCTGGTTCTGAGAACCAGTTACTAGTGGGACATAGGACCTGTTGTTCTATGGATATAGAACCTATTGTTAATTTAGGTTTTTAGGAGATAGAACCTGTTGTTAATTTATTTGAATCCCACCACTGGTCTTACTCCCAGGAAAGTGTCTTTAGGATTGCAGCATCAGAGCCAGTTACAGAGCACCGTAAGTGCTCAAATGTTTGTAATTGGTGACTCCAAATTGTGACTCCAAATTAAAAAGTGATGGTTGTATCACATCTTTGGCTTTACCAGGTGCAGTTTATCATAATGCTGTTTGTTATAAGGGAGAGAAGAAAATCTTGTGACTTAAATTTTAACCTAGATAGATGTGCAAGCACTTGCCCTCGAGGATATATTCAAAATGCATCCCCAGAGTTGCTGACAAGAATTTCTGGTGACCACAGAAGAACTAATGAAGAGAATGATGAATGCTTCAAATGCCACTAGCAACAATCTGTGAAAACTTTCCAACCATTAAAATTTTTCTGTCACTATTCTCAGGTTATGATGTACACGATGGAGAGTGTTCATGAGAAAATTTTAGCCTGGTGGCTTTTTTTGAGGATGATGACTGCACTTAAGTAAGCCACCATCAACTCCTGAGTGATTAATACTGCCACATTAAAACCAAAGCAGAATCCAACACCACCACCAGAGTTCCACTGCCATTTGTTCAGACACTGTAAAGGCTATGACTACAATCACCTCTGCCCCATGCCCCATGCAGCACTTTCCAGGCCAGAACAGGATGTGTGGGGGACTTGTGCCAGACTAACTGGGGATTAGAATTGCCAACCACTTCTCATGCCTATTACAACTGAAAAACCCCTTTCCATTGTCTGCCAATGGAAGGAGACAATTCTGACGAGACATGCGTAAGGTTGTGCTGAAAGTTTGCTTTCTACTGCAGAGTTCCTGGTAAGAGCATGTATTCAGGATTGAAACTGCATTAAGGCAAAGTTATGCAAAGTTTTTTATATCAACATTCATAGATCATTTATTTTTAAATCTACTGCTTAAATTCAGGCCAATGAATTAGGAAGCTGTTAAACATTACTGCACAAAAGATTTCTGACAAATTTGGTAAGGAAGCAGCATCTTGACTTATTAGCCTTCGACTAACCTGAAAATTATTAACCTGCTATTTTAAAAATAGGGATGTTCTACTAACACAGAACTACATTAAGCAACAAAGGAACGTTCTGAACAATGTACGTATTAGAGCACAATCTATTCAGCACTGACATATCAGTGCCAATGGGGCATATGCTGCATCTTGCCATTGGGGGCAGTCACGGAGGCCTCCTCAAGGTCAGATAACACATGTTCTCTTAACCCAGAATTGCACTGCCCTTAACTTGTGGTAAACAGGTTAGGGTTATATTGTTACATTTACAGCTGTAGCCCTTACATATACTGACTACGGCTTGGAGAAATGCATAGGTTCCATTGTTGATCTGTTCTAACCATTAGAAGTTTCTCCACCTAGAATCTACTCTTCTATAACTTAAGAGTTATAGTTATAAAGACACTGGCATTACTAGGGTTGTGATGGCATATAAAGACACTGGCATTCACCCCACATGGGAAGCCAGTGAATCACCCCATATAATAAACCTCCTTCCATTCAGTAGGTGGGGGAATGTCCCAAGCAATAGATATGGTTATGTAGTGTTGCCCTTCCCTTGTTGAGTTTTAGCTATAATGTTTGATAATAGTAAAGATTTTCACGTGATTTGTTTCTTTATATTCAGCATAAATTATGTATCAATTGATATAAAACCTGCAGCACAATCCAGAGCAACTAATCTGTCCACATAAGAGCCCTTAGGTTGCCCTATCTATCACTAGGTTGGAGCAACTGCAAGATGCTCCACCCCAGTTACTCTGGAAGAGGCTTAGGGCAGAGCAAGGCAACATAGGGTGCCCTAAGAGAGGTGGACCTGCTCTGCCCTAACTGAGGCAGCCTAGGCAGCTTAGGAGAGGCATGTTGAGGGCATCTTTAGGGCAGAGCAGTTACTCTGTATCCAGAGCCTTTTTCCAAGACAGAAATGCTCTCTTCCAGCCCTCAGAGTTATACAACCTCAGGAGCAGGTATCGTAATGAGTAGACCCATAGGGGTCCATTATAAGGCTCGAGTAAGAATGGCAGTATTGACCAAAAATCTGAGTTCTTGGCCAGTGTGGCTGCAACCCCTGCCTCTCAACCTCAGGATATGGAACAAACTACGAATGCCCACAAACCTCAGGATACAGCAGGCCACTCCAAGAAGCCCCTTGTATTCACTGTAGAATGCACTGGCATCTCATCAGGGACACCTTATAAGGCAGACACCCAGTGGCGTCACCAGACTGGTGCAGCTGGTGTGGGCCGCATTGGGTGATGTACTCCATATGGGGTGATACGCCGGAGGAGTTTGACTGTCTTTTGGCAGGCCCTGGGTGTCAGCGCACCCATTCAGGCCTGCTCCAAGGCAGAGGAGCAGCCAGAAGCTGCCACTCGTCGTCGGAGCTGGCCCAAATGGCCAGCTGAGGTCCACTGTGCAGAAACACACTGCGCATGATGAACAGCTTCAGAGGAAACTTCCTTAGAGCAGAGGAAGTTCGCGCCCCTGTACGGCCATTCGGCCTTGCTCAGGAGGCGGAGTGGCAGCCGAATGGCTTCAGAAGAGCACTGCACAAGCACCAACTCTGAAGCCTGCACAGTCTCCTCTGAACCGGAAAGGCTTCAGAAAAGTACTGCGCAGACGTCAGAGATGATGCCTGCGCAGTAGTCTTTCTGAAGCCAGTTTGCTTCAGAAACAACTGCGCAGGCACCAGCTTTGGCGTCTGCGCAGTCCAAGTAGGGGGTGCGCGCATCCCATGGGCGACGCACAGACTTCTGCACCTGGTGATGCGCAGAGTTGTGTCACCACGGTGGGCACCACAGCTGTTCCTTGTTCAGTGTAATCTGAGGGGTGTCTCCTCAGGAGCAAGTCCTCCCCATGTGTCAATTACTTAGCATGCTCTGGAGCAGTTAGGTAACCCAGGCTTCCTGACTCTCTGGATGCAGCATAACTTTCTGCTCTGGATATAGAATAGTTAGGGGAGAGCAGTTAGGGCAGAGCAGGCTGAACTTTCTCTGGATTGTGCCCTTAGTGGTATTAGTAAAAAGCTGAAAAATTTTGGCTTGTAGTGGCCACACACCCTTGTATATATCACTTGGTGTAGCCCTTAACCCCCGGCCTCCATGCTACTGCTTTAGTTTTTTATTTAGTTTGCCATTGCTCTAGTTTGCCATTTTGATCTAGTTTGCCATTGCTTTTGATCTAGTTCCCTTCTCTGGGGAGTATAGAATAAGTCTTCGCCTTTGAGTCCACATATACATACTGGTGGATACTACGCAAATTATGTCAATGCACATGAAGAAGTATAATATTTTGATATTTCAACATGCACTTTTGAATCATTGAGTTATAAAAAACTGTGTTTACCAATATCCCAAGTGAGTGGTTTTTTTTCCATCTCCTTCTTTCCAATGACATACCAAATGCAAGCCATCCAATGAGCTAGCAGTGCAAACATGGACATAAGAAGTGTAAGAACTATGGTGCTATGCTGGGAGTAACGATCCAACTTCTGAAGAAGACGTAAAAGTCGCAGCAATCGGACTGTCTTGAGAAGGTGGACAATGGATACCTATAAGGATAAGAAAGCAAAGGACATTCAGCCATCATTGCAACATGCTACAGCAGGCTGACTTTGGTCTTCTCAACTGTGAAATTATTCTTTTATGTTATTACTCTGTGAAGCCACATAATATTATGATAGCACCTGGCCTAGTTGCTTACAAAAGTGTATTGGGCAGATTTATGGCAGGAAAGTTCATTTTGGGTTACAACTCACGATGATTGTATGTAACCCATGTGTTTTAGAAGGATCCTATCTATAAATGCCTGATGGAAGCATCACTTCCATATCTTGCTAACTGGTGGGCAAGAGGCACTCTTTCAAGTGGGTGTTCCTCCTTTATTTAGCGGGTGAGAGTAACCGGCTCTACACACCCCAGCAATGTCTGTTCTAGTGGCTTCTGCTGGTGTTCTTTTGCATTTTAGATTGCTATTAATTCCCCCCCCCCATTTTTTGTTAACCGCTTTGTGAACGTTTTAGTTCAAAATCGGTATATAAATACTCTGGATGGATGGATGGATGTATGGGTGGGTGGGTGGATGGATAGACAGACAGACAGACAGACAGACAAGTATCTTGTGTGTTTCCAGAGGTATCTGGAGGGTCACTGTGAGTTACATGAAGCTGGACTAGCTGTAACCTTGGCCTGATCCATAGGGTTCTTCTTATTTTCTTATAGGCTCTTAAATGTTTTATGATCAGTCCCAATGTAAGGTTCTTGCAGGCCCTCTGGCATAGCTCTGCATGGGCACCACAAACTAGAACTAAAATTTCAAGGGTTGGCCTGGCAAGTCAGGCTCTTGGATCGCCCATGGCCTTTGGTATGCATTCAACCTGGCCAACTCTAGATACCTCCACTGCTCATGATGCTCCCTTTTCAGATTTTTGTCCTGCCCTATCTCCTTTTTCCCCTCTTTCATCTATTATTTTTAAAGCTAGTTTTGTGCAGATCTACTCATTCATCAGCTATCTTCTTTTGTATTTCAAAATAGCTTGGTATACTTCTGACCCTGAGCAACCCGGCTTATATTATGACGTGTTAGAATTATGAATCTAACAGTTGGTTCAGGTAATCTAAGCTGAACAGAATGTTCAGATTTGAACATCTGCCAGTTGGTTGGTGACAGTTGGAGAACTGCTTGGCGGTTGGAGCTCAGCTGTTCATCAGAGCAGATGCATACTGATTAGCTCTGATGAGAATTAGACTGAAGGACTTACAGTCCAGTCCAGAGTAACTGTGGGAGCTTTTAAGAGATATATACATTGACGTAGTTACGGCATCACCTAGTGGAAACCTATTGGAAATTGATAGAGCAATCCAGAGTAAATTTTTCTTATGTCGACGTAAGAGCTCCCATAATTACTCTGGATTGTGCAGTAAATTCATATGTATGACCAGGATTGTGTTAGACTACTCTAAACTAGTAAATATAGTAAATAGTTAATCTACTCCACTGTGTCTGTCTTCTCTCTTGAGGTACCTAAACAGTCATAGGACACAACTATCAGTTAACATACTGACATGACACCTACAAAAGGTCAAGGTCCCTTCACTTTTCATACATCAATGTTTTTGGTAGAGGTGCAGTGGAATCCAAACCAGAGCATTTTGGGACCCAAGTGAAGATATATTGTGCATGATCAGCTGGTACTGAGGGATCAGGGGTCACGTTGGTAATATGGACATTTTCTTTAATAGAGATGTGGCCCTTGGCAAGCCTCAGTGTTGCCTCCAGCAAGACCCCTCTATCCGGCCCTTCTAATCCATTCCAGTACATTTTTATATGTAAATTTATGTAAATGTATTCAAATTTGAAATGTAAATTAGTTTTCTGAATGCTGACACAGAGTTAGAAAGATGATGTGTCCGGTGCCTGCCAGCCAAAAACTTTGAAGGCCCCTGTATTAGTGCATACTGAGGCACATGACTGTAATAGTACACAATGAAATATTTTAGAGGGAAAAAAATATAGAACTTGCAGTTTCAAGAACAATGTGGATTGAGCCAAAGCTTCCATGTTAGTTTAGTTTCTCAGAAAACAAATGCAAAAAATGCAGTGAAAGGAAAGGATAAGAACAAGGCATTCTTGGCACCAACTCCCTATGATAACACTTTCTACAAGCAGCTGCTAAAATCAATTTCCCAAAGGTCATTATGATCAACTGTACTTCCGATACTGTCATGCTTTATAGCAGACCATCTGCCCCAACACAAACACTTCTACCAATATTTTCCATAGCAGAGCACAGCAGTTCTGCTTTAAGCTTCTATATCTCATTTTCCTGTAAGGTACCAAAGGATTAAAAAATTGTTTAATTACATGATAACAAATTTGCACATGAGTGCAATAAATTATACATAATTATTTCTCATTATTCATTCCCAAATTGGTTCTTTTTACCTTCCACAATGTTAGATGCAAAGATCCAATCCAAGAAGGCTTTCTTTTCCCAACCATAAATTTAGAAATATAAATCAAAGGATCAGCACTTGTATTTTGTGCCTAATATATTCAATTTTATTTTCTCATAAATAAAAGTTTTTGAGTTGAAACAGCCTATTGCAAAATCAACAGAATCTTAAAGACTAAGGAATCTGCCATGACATTAGTTTTACAGATAAGAGCCTACTTCAACGATGTAAGATTTAGGGACATCTATAAGATTTAAGGGACAGTTATAAGATTTAAGGACTTCACTGGCTCAGAAGAAAGAGGAGGAAAATTTTCAGAGAAATTCATCTAAAACAATGACACTTTATAAGAAATAAACCTTCCATGGAGACTACTGATCAGTGATAAGAGATTTACAGCATATCCTAAACTGCCAAGAACCCTGAATGGCTACCACTTCATCCTATTGCCACCCACAGGTCCTTGGGGGAAGGGGACATTGATCCCCCTTATCCCTCTGGGAAAGGAGAAAAGCCCCACAATGGGGCTACTCAATGTGCCATCTATTTAACTGGTACTGTGAAGCCAAGAGGCCGAACACAGAGCTCTGGATCAAGCACAGCAGAGTTCCACCAGTCCTACCCCTTCCAGCCCATTTTCTCCCTCTGCCCCTTCACCTTTCCTCACCCCAAAATGCCTCTCCCCTATTCCACTTATTTCTGCTGCTTGGTGCTCAACTGGATCTCCAGGTGGCATGCAACTGTCTTTCATCAGGCATGGGCTTGTGCTGAACCAGTGCCTACTGGGTGCAGTGTTACAGGCATGCCTTATGGCATGTTTGTGACTCAGCGCTGTCCAATTGGATTGGGTCCTTATACTCAATCATATCTCCTATTACCTATGCCGATGCAGTTGCACCATGGATCCCTAAGGTAAAAGGATCAGGAGATCTCTCTGAGGACTCTGGATCTCTTTGGACCTATGGACCAGCTCCATAGCTTGCATAAATCAAAGGAGAGTTAGTAAACAGTGTAGGTTGTACTGAGGGGAATTGGATTTAGTGTGATTTTTTCCAAGATGACCCTGTCTGGTCCGTTCCCACCTCCTGATCTGCCCTGATCTGCACAGCAAGTTCCCTAGTTGTCCCTCCTCCTTGCCCACAACTCACATCCTGGGCTGTCCTACTGGAAATGGCCTGGTCTGACAGCCACAGCAGTGTTCCTGCAATGCCATTGCTGCTTTGTGCTGAGAACTTGGAATGGCCTACCAGCAACATATCTTACAAGGCATCACACATCCATCTGCAACAAAATGACTTGATTGTTGTCAACAAAATGAGGGTTGTCAACCTGATATACACAAGGACCAGGGGTGATGTCAGGGTCCGCATTAGCTGGTGTGGGACCCTGGTGGGGCACCTCCCTCATGGGCATCTGGCCAGGAGACCCCCCCCCCATGCATGTGCGACATTGACACATGCACAGTTCAGACAATTTGCTATAGTGGCAAACTGTGCAAACACAAACGTTGCAATGAGCACTTCACCTCTGAAGCCTCTTGCCCTTTCTTGGGAAGGGCAAATGGCTTCAGTGGTGAATTATGCATGCAAAACATTTGCACATGTATCCTTCAGTTGGATAAGCCCTCTTCTTCAGTGGGAGCGTCGCTACAGAAGGATGCATGTGCAAATGTTCCACATGCATCCTTCATTGGGGGAATACTCCTGCTTGGGAGAGGAAGCCCTTTCTTCAACTGGAGCATTCCCCCAATGAAGGAAGAATGCGTGATATTCGCACATGCATCCTTTAGTAGGGGGAGCATCCCTGCTGAGAAGAGGAAGCCCTCTACTGAGCCGGAATGCTCCCCACTGAAGGATGCATGTGGGAATAATGTGCATGCGCATTCAGTGGGGGACGTTTTTGCTGAGGAGAGGAACAGTGGGTGCGGGGGTGATGCGTCAGAAGGCGGTGATGCACTGGATGGGTTTTCAAATCCCTCCAACATGTCAACTGGTATGGACCGCATCAATCGCACCACCCTGTTGATGCCCCTGACAGGGACAGATCTTTTCTGAAATTCACAAAGAAGTTCCTTTCCCATGTGTAACATTCAAAACTTGCTGTATTCTTCAGGAATATTTTTCCTCTTTCATATGCCTAATTATTCTTGGTGTTTACCTAACTCCTGTGATGATCAGGACCTGACTAGTTCTGAAACTGATGATGCTTAATATGAAAAAGCAACAGCAGCTCTAAAGAGACTCTTATTGCTGGAAAGGGATTAATCTTGCCACCATTTCAAAGTAAGTAGACTTTGGGGACCTGCAGGCAAATCAAACTACTGAAATTTCCGGCTGCAGTAATTATCGAGACATGCTTCCCGCCAACTGAGATTTGGGGGTGATTCTTTGGTGAGGTCACTGTACAATATTTTTTTCCAGCCTCCCTGATCTTGTGCTTGTTATTTGTTTGAAGCTAAAATATTGTAATGTACTCTGGAGCTAACTGGAAGGTTGCTGACTGAGAGGCTGCAGCCGGAAGAGTATAAAGATTTTTCATGGATGCATGTTCGATGTGCAATCCCCCATTTATTGTTAGAACTTCCCTGTATATAAAAAACAGATCTACAAGGGGGTTCTGGATTTGGAAAATCATTTTTTGTAGACACACTAACTTTGTAGGTTGATAATACAAGTGATATCAGTACATTCTTGATACTGAATATGTGAGATGGGAATATTGTGAGATGTACAACTTTGAGGCCTAGTTCCCTAAGAGAGGGAATTTCAGCAGGTGCAACTTATCTGAAGATTCACCTTCTGAAATGACCTCCTCCTCAAATTTTTAAAGGTCCAGGAAAACATGTAGTTGACTCATGTACCATCTTGGTGCATGATAGTCAGCCTACCACCACCTCTGACCTGGTAGTAATTGTTGTAATTATAATGACATCGCCACATTTATTTCTGGAGCAAAGTCAGCTGTCTCAGCAGCAAGTGGTGGTGAAGGAACTCATCAAGGTAGCTCCGCTATTCTTGGAAGACTGCTACCCAGGATCATCTGATCCTTGTCACCCCTCCCTCCAGCTCCATAACTGGCTCCAAGAACGTTAAAGTTGAAATGTTGGCCAATCCTATAGAAATAAAATACAGGTTTTATTCACTTTGTGTGCTAAGTCTTTGTGTCTGCATGGTTGGGTCCATGTAACACCTGTACAAAACTGCATAGAATAACACAGGGCACTGTCTTACTTCCTGTGCTCCTGGAAAGAACATTGCAGAGTGGCTCCAACCGGGTTCTCATAACACCAGATGTTATGGTGTTCTTGTTTACCACCAGATGCCTCCACATGTGGTGAGACACTGCTGAGCGCACTCTGACTCTGTGGGTCACTTAATCACAGCCAAGGCTCTCCTTACTGTTAGCATCTTTTTGTCAGCCTCCAATTGCTGGATCTTGCACAGGTCCTTGCTGTATTACTCCTGCTGGGAATACTCAGTGAGCCAGGGCCGCAACTATGGATGTAGCTAGCAGATGGTAACTTATGGGAAGCTTGGTCTGCAATCCAATGGGTCTGCTGAGTTGTAGCACTTTTGGAAGATCAGCTGCAGGCCTTATGAAAACAGCTGGTTTGGGATATTTAGGGCCTTATGAGATCAGCTCTGTGCTCTGTTTTCCATAAACCCCACATGCAGGACAGCACACATGTTCATTTTCATAGCAGTGCCAACAGTTAGTAACACTGAATGGAGGAAGCACTTGGGAAATGGGGAATTTTTTTTTCATTTGCCTCACTTGGTTGCTAGATATACATATTAGCCAGAAGAACCAGCTGGTGCTAAGCATTAAAGTACAGTCTGAAGAAAACTGCAGCCAATGATGCCAAAAGGAGCACAAACATTTATACAAAAGTCTACAGTGCAGGCTGTGTTTGTTCTTAAATAGGTAATATTTCTGAGACGCTTTAAAATGATCTTAAGCCACAGTAACCTTTGTGTAAATAAACTTCCTACTGTAATTTGGGGAAGAGGACATGGTTCAGTAGTAGGGGTTCTGCTTTGTCGTCAGATGACCCCGTGTATGTATGTATGTATCAATCAATCAATCAGTCAATCAGTCACTTCCAGTTTTCAGCCAACACCTATGGGAGTGGGGTGGGGAAGAGAAATATGAGGGTGTTGAAGATATATGGACCCTATTCTTATATAGATGTGGTATGCCACAGTATATAGTTGTTTCTTACATTCCTATGGGGACAGTGATATCTTGCAATATAAGAATTGCAATATAAGATATCTTGCAGTGATATCTTGATATAAGAATTCCTAAGGTCTTCATCGGTATCTCCAGAAGAAGTGCGTTTTTTTGTTTTTCCTTTCTTTGTGTTTTTACAAAAAGTGAAATCTCAGCTACATCAATCTTCCATTTGAGTGCTAAACATTAATAGCGCCCTAAGGCAAAATAATTTCATTAGTGAATGAACATGGTTACATTGTACATGAAAAATCTCTGGCTATGAGGAAGCACATTGGCTCCCTAAGTTACAGACAACAGAGTTACAGAAAGCAATGTCAGTACTTTGCAGCTGTGAAGTTATCCTTGCTGGCCCTTTCACACAAGCATCACAGTGCTGGGCTAGCAAGAGTTGGCCACATATATTCTGAATTTTGTACTCTGTAAAAGATCTGGTATGCATGCAAAGGATTTAGGCGACAATTCCCTAATTACTGGTTTATAGCCCTGATTCAACTGGGCTATAGCCCAATGGTCATACCATTACACGCCACATGAAAAGAAAAAAAATCCTAAAACCAATTTTCCTAATATAGTTTGTGTCCAAAAATGTTTAAATATTTAACCAATTCAACTAGTCATAGGGTCTGGTCATTCAAAGCTGCTATTCCAATACAGGTCCAACCTTGTTATACACAGATTTTTAGACAGTGGTATCTTGTAAGAATAATTTGGTCATGGCCAGCAATGCTGTGCTTGAGACTACTGATTTTTGAATAATGGACAGTGGAGCGTCTCATTCCATATCCAGAAGGAGGGAGTTATTCACACCCTAAAAGCCTGTGAGCATGTTTCATTAGTTGATGGCTTGTGTGTTGAGGTCACTAGTGAGGGCTCTGTCTATCTGCTATGCCTCACCAAATCTCTACAAATGATTTGCGTCCCTACCCTGAAGTTCAGTCTCCTCTCAGAAGGCTCTTTGATGAAAGAAGTTTTACCGTCACCTCTGAGGGGGAGAAATGTCTCATAAAGGGGAGGAATGGGACATGCGCAACTGCCAAGCTGCAAAATGGCTTGTTTATCTTGAATATAGCATCTGTCGGCTCTGTATTTGCAAACAAGCCATCTCATGACAATTGCATTCATTTTCTGCATAGATGCCACAGCCATACATGCTTCAAATCCTTAAAAAGGACTGCTGAGTTGTCAGAGGGCTTCCCTGAACACCACAGCAAAAAAGGTTGTAGCGGTGTGTATGTGGGAGTTGTCTTTGAACACTCCACTGATGTTCCCACCCCATCTGTACTCCAGTCAACTATGTGTCAAAGTCCTTCACTTCCATTTATATAAACAAAAGCTGTGCTGTTATTCGAGTTTAGTGGTACAGAACACGCAGCGTTCTCTTCGTCTTCCCCCCCCCCACTCTGAAGCAGAAAAAAATTGAGCAGTTCATCCTATATCTTAAAAAGAGACCTCTCTCCCCATTTCCTGGCTTTACCCATATTCCACCTTCACTATTCTTTCCCACAGCCTCATGTATCCAGAAAAGCCTTCTTCTTTCCAGCCTGTCTCCTAGAACCCACTGCAACCTCTAGAACACCCCCATCCTGGAACCTACTCTTCCCATCCTGGAACTTACTCTCTCTCTACTACTGTCTTTCCAAGTGCCTGCTTCTGGAATGTCCAATTGGCCTTTAGTGAGCACAACATGCAAATAAGGAAAAGAACATACAGACACACAGAGTTGAAACTTGAATTGAGTCCCAACTCTTTTTTTCAGAGTCACAGGCCCTGAATTGCAAGTTGAGTTGGGGGCGGGGGTGAGTAATTTCCGTGATTCAAGTCAATATCAGAAAACTTGTGTTTGTGCCACTTGAATCAAATCATCCCATGTCAAGTGGTATATGGTATATGATGACAGTAGGTGCTGACATCCGCTATGTCATGAACCATAGTGGAAAAGAACAAGAGGAGGAATTAATGGGAGTTCCTCTAAAGTATGCAGTTGAAATGGGTTGAATTATTGCTTTTGTAATTGTTATTTCAATAACAATGTGATGGTATTAACTGACAAGGAGTGCAATCCTAAGCATGTCTATGCAGATGTAAGTCCCATTGCATTCAATAGTACTTACTCTTGAATTTATAGTCAATAGTACTTACTCTTGAATAGTAATTATTCTTGAACTTTCCTTACTCCTAGGAAAGTGTGGTTAGGATTGCAGCCAAGAGAAGGTGTTGTTCTCCCTGACCTGGCCATTTAAGGGTGCAATCCAGAGTAACTACGTGGAGTCCTTGCTCCGGTGTAAGAACAATTTGCTCTGGATTGCAATATGAATTTCCCATAGGTTTTCACTACGTAGTGCAGCAACTATGGGTACACATAAAGTCTCTTACGTGCTCCCGTAGTTACTCTGGATTGCAGGGTTGGTCTCTTTCCCATATCACTCTCTTCCCCAGTGACACCCCAGTATCACCCATTCTTCACAAGATCTAATGGGATTTACTAAACATGCACATAAAGGCTTGTTTATAACTATAGCCTTACAATGCATCCCTGTGCATGGTTTCTCAGATACAAATCTCATTGTGTTCCATGGGGCTTAGGGTGCAATTCTAAAGACACTTTCCTGGGAGTAAGATCCATTGAACACAATAGGACTTACTTTTGAGTAGGCATGGTTAGGACTGAACCCTTACTACCAGGAAAGTATGCATAAGATTGCAGCATTAATATAAAGTTATAATTATATTCCATTATATAATTATATTCCAGTAAGTTCCATTAAACTTAGAGGTGCTCACTTCTGAGTAAAGATGCCTAGGATTGGGATGTAAATTACTAAAGGTTTCAGTATAATATTTGTCAGTACAGCAAAAGGATATGCATGATTACAGCCCATCTACTGCTAACACTCTGGTTTTTATATTCCCTCCGTTGGATGCCTTAAGGCTCCATTTGAACCAGTGCTTTCTTTTTCTCCAATTCCTTCTTGAGCACATAAGGTCAAAACACTTCACATTTGGAACTGACAAAAAGCTTCAATTGAGAGTACACACACACTCATTTCAGCCTTCCTCTTTTGGAACAAAATGTTCATTCACAAAAAAGGGCCACTTGAGACAGGTATTGTTCGGAGACAAGAAGAGCAATCCATACTCACCACATTGACATTAAAAGCATAGAGTAGATCAAAAGGAAGTGCAGCAATTAAATCAATGATGAACCAGGTAGTCACATAGTGGATACAAATAGATCTTGCTTCAAATATTACTTGGCCAGACTTGCTGACGTACGTTGTTCGAAAATTTAAAATAATATCTGCTTGACAAAGAAGAGGGGAAAGTATTGTTAGAAACTGTACTATTTAATTCTTAAAGCACAGGATGAAAAGACAAAGAACATGTTCCATACTTTATTGTTATCATTCATATCACAATTACCAGTTCTTTAGCTGGACTCGGCATTAAGGCTACTGGGGCGTGGGACATTGAAATATATTTACAAAATACATGTACCTAACCAGTCAGGGTAGCTTTTTCAATTTGACTGATGGTAATTTTGACAAAAAGGGTTGTGGTGGCTCAGTGGTTAAAGACGCTGTCACGGCAATCCTAATCCCTGGTTAGGCCAGCACAAGTCCCAGCAAAAGTCTTGTGCTGGTCTGAGGGTGTTGCAACTGGTGCATCACTCCTGGAGGAGTTAGGCCAGTGCACAGACATGTGCCAGCTTCCCCAAGGCACAGCACATGTCTGAAGATGGGTGAGTTGTGCTGGCCTAAATTGGTTAGGATTGTGCTCTGCACTTGTCAACCTGAAGTTTGACAGGCTGGCAGTTTGAAATCTGAGTACTGTGGATGGAGTGAGCTCCTGTTACTTGCCCAGCTCCTGCCAACCTAGAAGTTAGAAAGCATTAAATGCAAGTAGATAAATAAGTACCACGTTAGTAGGAAGGTAACCTTGTTCTGTGTGGCTTTGGTGTTTAGTCATGGTGACCATATGACCTTGGAGATGTGTTAGGACAATGCTGCCTCTTCGACCTTCCAATTGCAACAATTTCATAGAATCATAGAGTTGGAAGGGACCTAGTAGGTCATCTAGTCCAACCCCCTGCCTGCAGCAGGAAATTCCCCTAGAGCATCCCCGACAAGTGCTCATCGAGCCTCTGCTTGAAGATCTCCAGTGAGGGAGAGTCCACCACCTCCCTTGGCAATCTGTTCCACTGCTGAACCGCCTGAACTGTCAGGAGTTTTTTCCAGATATCCAACTGGAATCTCCTCTCTTGCAGTTTATACCCATTGGTTCTAGCTCTGCTTTCAGAAGCAGCTATGATCAAATGAGCCCCTTCCTCCCTATGACAGCCCTTCAGGTATCT
The DNA here is from genome assembly GCA_030015325.1 of Cryptoblepharus egeriae. Taxonomy (NCBI): domain Eukaryota; kingdom Metazoa; phylum Chordata; class Lepidosauria; order Squamata; family Scincidae; genus Cryptoblepharus; species Cryptoblepharus egeriae. The sequence continues at coordinate 36,010,689 of JAREYC010000004.1, read as the reverse complement.
GAAGAGGGCAATCATGTCTCCCCTCAGCCTCCTCTTCACCAAGCTGAACATCCCAAGTTTCCCCAACCCACTGGTGGGCACTTACCAGTTCAGGCCTACTCTCCCGAACCAGATCTTCCCATTTCCCTGCCGCTGGAGAACCGCCAGCAGCAGGGAAACTCAAAAAGAGGGCAGACCGGTTTGCGCCGGCCACCATCTTTTTTTTAGTGCGCACCTCCGCGTGCCTGTAGCCTTCCCCGGCCGGGGGGGGGCTGAGTCCCCCGCGTGTGCTCCTCTGCGTGCCTGTAGCCTTCCCCGGCCGGGGGGGGAGCTGAGTCCCAAGGGAGCGCTCCTCCGCGCACCTCTAGACTTCCCCGGCCGGAAGGGGAAAGGACCGGAAAGGACTGCAGCCTCAGAGATCCATCCTAAGCAGATCTACTCAGAAGTAAGTCCCAGTATAGTCAATGGGACTTACTCCCAGGCAGGTGTGGAGAGGACTGCAGCCTCAGAGCCCCATCCTAAGCAGGTCTACTCTGAAGTAAGTCCCAGTATAGTCAATGGGACTTACTCCCAGGAAAGTGTGGAAAGGACTGCAGCCTCAGAGCCCCATCATATGCAGGTCTACTCTGAAGTAAGTAATTTTATTTTTTTTAATTTTTAAATTAAAAACCTCCCTGGCCCCGCCCCTGACCTGGCCCCACCCCTGACCCTGGCCCCACCCACTTCCGGAGAACCGGATCTTGGGCCAGGCCGGGCCCACCACTGCCCCAACCTTTCCTCGTAGGGTTTCCCTTCCATCCCACTGATCATTCTTGTCGCTCTCCTCTGGACTTGCTCCAATTGGGCTGCATCTTTCTTAAAGTGAGGTGCCCAGAACTGAACACAGTACTCAAGGTGAGGTCTGACCAATGCAGAATAAAGAGGAACTAGAACTTCTCGTGACTTGGAAGCTACAGTCCTCTTAATGCAGCCTAAAATGGCATTTGCCTTCTTTGCAGACACATCACACTACTGACTCATGTTCAGCTTGTGATCCACGGCGACTCCAAGATCCCACTCACATGTTGTGCTGCCAAGCCAAGTATCCCCCATTTTATACCTATGTTTTTGGTTTTTATTTCCTAAGTGCAGAACTTTGCACTTCTCCCTGTTGAAATTCATTCTATTTGTTACAGCCCAGTATTCTAGTTTATCCAGATCCTCCTGGAGGTTTCTCCTGTCTTCTGTTGTGTTTGCTACTCCTCCCAGCTTGGTGTCATCTGCAAATTTGATCAGGCTCCCCCGTATCCCTTACTCCAAGCCATTAATGAAAATGTTAAAGAGAACCGGGCCCAAGACAGAGCCTTGGGTACCCCACTTGAAACCGACCTCCAGGTTGACACAAAACCATTTACTAAAACCCTTTGAGTGCGGCCATCGAGCCAGTTGCGGATCTACCTAACGATTGTCCCGTCTAGCCCATATTTTTCCAACTTCCCAATTAAAATGTCATGTGGGACCTTGTCAAATGCTTTGCTGAAGTCAAGATAAATGACATCCACAGCATTGCCACTGTCCAGTAAGCTCGTAACCCGATCAAAAAAGGATTTCAGATTTGTCTGGCAAGATTTATTCTTGGTAAATCCATGCAGGGTTGTTTTGATCACCGAGTACTTGTCCAGATGTGCACAAATTGTGTATTTTATGATTTGCTCTAATATCTTCCCCGGGATTAAAGTCAAACTGACTGGTCTATAATTTCCCGGGTCTTCTTTTTTCCCCTTCTTAAAGATTGGGACTACATTTGCCCTCTTCCAGTCCTCTTCCAATCCACTCATCAAGGATTTCTCAAAGATGATCGACAGAGCTCCCCATCTAGTCCAGCTTCCTGAATCACATAGAGGCCCACCAGATGCCTGCATCCAAGTGCCCCCTGCATCTGGCATTTTGAGGTTGTCCACCTCTGCACACACACCTCATGGCTTGTAACTGTGATGATCCTTTCCTCTAGGCCACCGTCTCTCAAAGTGGGGATCGGGACCCCTTTGGGGGTCGCCTACAGCTTTCCTGGGGGTCGCCTAAAGACCCCTGGTGGAGGGGGCCAGTTCAGGCTTGCCAGACCTCCAGCTGTAGCTGCGCACACACTGGGGCTGACTGACAGCCTCAGAGCCCTATCTTATGCATGCCTACCCTGAAATAAATCCCATTATAGTCAGAGGAGCCTTTACTCCCATGTAAATGTGGATAGGATTGCAGCCTCAGGGCCCAATCCTATGCATGCCTACTCTGAAATAAATCCCATTGTGTTCAATGTGTGCATAGAACACACATTTCATTTGTAACAATGAAAATACATCCTGCATATCGGATATTTACATTACTATTCATAAGAGTAGCAAAATTACAGTTATAAAGTTGCAATGAAAATAATTTTATGGTTGGGGGTCCCCACAACATGAGGAACTTATAAAGGGGTCACGGTGTTAGGAAGATTGAGAACCACTGCTCTAGGAGTTCGTCCAATCTTTTGTCCCATCCTTTAAGCAATACATTTCATATTGTTTTATTTAAAGACTATTCACATTTCTCTATATTTGCTCCTTTTCACAAGAGCCTTTCTGTGTGTCCCACTCCATGCTGGAAAACATTCCAAATTCCAGCAAGTTTTTTAAAATATATTTTTTTTAGAAATGGAGCATTTCTGGTAACATATCAACTGTTAAGGATGTCACCATACTGCAGACCTTGCCTCTGATCCATTCCAGCATCTCCACCTACCATGTGGTTATTTTCAGCTGAATTCTGTTTCTCCGGCCTTCTGACCCTTGGTGTGGAAATGATCAAATCTGTCTTGCACAGAGCAGAGACTAATTTAATTAAGCCGGTATCAAACCTCCTGCTCTCCAAACATTTGTTTTGTGGGATTTTATTTTATTTATTTTTTTGCTTCTGAACCGCATGTGTGAAAATCCTCCAGATGGGTTCCTGTGCTACAGCATCAATATCAAAACGCTGTGTTCGTCTCAGAATAAAACCTGAGGAAAAACAAAGCTGTTTGGTAAATCTCTATTTGTCAGATCTTTAGCAAAGCTCCTTCAAAGCAATATCCCTACAACACAGCAATAGGCTTGCTCAAAATAGAAAAGCTGATTCAGCTGAAAATAACTGCATGGTGGGTGGAAGATGCTGAGAACAGATCAGAGGCAAGGTCTGCAGCCTGGTGATTTTTTACATAGTTTACAGGTTTTTTGATTAATGTTTATGGCTGCATCGCCTTTCACCGTGAGAAAAGCTTTTGACGTGAGATGCTAGAACCCATTAACATTCAAATCAATTTTCCAGTACTGACAGTTGTCTGAATTACTTTCATGTACTACAAGACAAGGGCCATATAATGCCCTCAGGCCACCCTATAGTTCTCACTGATGTTAAGGAGCGCATCGATGCAAGTTCCTCAGAATGTCACAAGTTTGCTGGAAGCAGAGAGTGCTGGTACCATTTTATGTTCACAAAATCCCAAATGTGTATGGCATTTGAAGCTGCATTTGCTTTGCTTGCATTTTTTCTGTTTCCAACTTGGTTCCTCTGATCAGAAATATCAGCTTGAACCAATTGATTTGCAAAGAATAAACCACAGGGGGGCTGGCTAGACATTTGCTGCCTTTTCTCCAAGGTCAAAAAATGACAATTTTCTTCTGCATATGTGTTTTTGAGATAGAAAGTGGTCCTGGAAAAACTATCTGATGTCTTAAAAATTGCCTTGTTAAAATAGTTTGTTAAAAGTTGCCTTTAGTCTTAAAACATTACAGGAAAAAATAACTGATTTTGGTTAGCAGCATGTACAAGATCATACACCGGACAATAAAACCCATGTTATATATTCTAACCCTCTTATTCCAGTCCTAATCCTGATCCTACCTTTGCATTCCAGAGCAGGAAGAGGGTGAGCATAGGGCAGGCCTGGGGTTGGAGGGCAGGGTGCAGAAGGTTGGGCTTGGCAGGGTGCAAAAGGTAGGGCTTGGACTGGCAGTTTATAATCATATATATTATGTATGTTTATATATATATATATATATATATATATATAAACTATATATATATATATATATATATATATATATATATACTATGGTTGGTGAATTGCCTTGGATCAATTATGAGAAAGACAGGCTTTATATCTTTGATTGAAAAATAAATAATGCTATATGCAGCTTTTATCACCTGATCGTCGCATGCTTTCTCCTAGGGCTACACATTTCTCCTGGAGTATTTCCTAATTTCTTCGCTCACACAGCACACCCTGACGCTAAACTGAACTGCTTGTATACTAGCCGTGTTATTGTCAGAAATAATATTGTCTATCCAGTTTCAGTCAACTTTCAATTAAAAAAAATCATCAGAATAAATTTTCAGTATTTTTTTATAAAAAGCTTTTCAAGAGGAATCTTAATTACTAAAAACACTCCCTTCTAGCCGCCATCCCTGTGTCATGCACATGGCACATCATGTGCGTAACAAGGCTCTAATTCCCAATAAACTGTTTATCTCTGCCTTTTTAATTAGGTTTGTAACAGCTGATGGAAATGTGCAGCAACTATATGCTGGCATGGTTGGAAAGCTTCCACGCACATCCGACGAAATCTGCTTAACCATCAAATGCAGCAAAATATAACCAAGACAGACAGGTATCTGCATGAACCAAAGTGATCCTAACCCCATTATTAAAATGCATAGTTTGGGAGAAATAGGATGCTTCTTTATGTTGAATCATTCCACCCAGCTCAAAAATGTTGGCACATTAATAGGGATCTCCAAGATCTCAGGAATGTTTGGGATCCTTTGAATGCAAAACCAGAGTTGGGATTAAAGCCCTTCCCTTATTTTTCAGACTTTGAATTTAAACTGACTCTTCATGTGAAGACAGTGGCGTCTGTTCAGTTTGTGAATAAATTACACCAAAAAAAGAATTAGATAAAAAGTTAAGTAACATGAAGCAAGTGGACTGACTTCACCATTTCCAGAAGCCACCATTTTCGTCTCTTCCATAGAGAACGACGATAAAAAGAAAACGTAAAACATCTAGAGCAGCGTTTGTCGAAGTGGGGGTCAGGACCCCTTTGGGGGTCGCCTAGAGCTTTCCTGGGGGTCGCCTAAAGACCCCTGGTGCAGGGGGCCAAGTCAGGCTTGCCAGACCTCTGGCTGTAGCTGCGCGCACACTAGGGCTGACTGACAGCCTCAGGGCCCAATCCTATGCATGCCTACTCTGAAATAAATCCCATTATAGTCAGGGGGGGCCTTTATTCCCATGTAAATGTGGATAGAATTGCAGCCTCAGGGCCCAATCCTATGCATGCCTACTCTGAAATAAATCACATTATAATCAGGGGGGCCTTTATGCCCATGTAAATGTGGATAGGATTTCAGCCTCAGGGCCCAATCCTATGCATGCCTATTCTGAAATAAATCCCATTGTGTTCAGTGTGCGCATAGAATACACATTTCATTTGTAACAATGAAAATACATCCTGCATATCGGATATTTACATTACGATTCATAACAGTAGCAAAATTACAGTTATAAAGTAGCAACGAAAATAATTTTATGGTTGGGATCCCCACAACATGAGGAACTTATAAAAAGGTCATGGCGTTAGGAAGACTGAGAACCACTGATCTAGAGGCAGCAATTCTAGCCACACTTTCCTAGGAGTAAGTACTATTGAACACAATGGGACTTACTTCTGAGTAAACATGCTTAGGTTTGTACTGTGAGTCTGTCAAAACATCAATGGGTCAACATGACAGACAGGACTCATGATCCTTCCCTCTTCTAAACCATGGTTTAAGGTCCAGGATCCCTAAAGTGACCCAACTTGTCCACTACCTGTCTTGTAGACGTTCCCAGAGATTTTTACTGCTGCTGCATTTTCAAAATTGATTTACACTGTGGTATAATTTTGGCTTACTTGGTAAGCCACTTCAAGGTTCCATACTGACTAAAACATGGGAAATACATTGTATAAAAAAGAAATAAATAAATCACCCATTTCTTGACATATCTAGAGGTTATTTTCAAATTTTCCTGTCCAGAGAATCTCAGACATTTTAGCACCAGAACCCACCTAACTTATAAAACAAACAAAAAGATTATCCAGGAATTTATTTATTTATTTGCAAAAATCTTGATCAATTTCTTGTAATGAGGAAGCCCTTTAGGGTTTACTTATATGATCCAGCTTTCACTTACCCCAACTACCTTGCTTGGAAAAGCAACACAGGAGAAAAAAGATGTTCAGGCATTTTTATCTCTCTAAATTTACACAAGTTTGAAAACTGCAGGATCTCTGATATTTACAGAGCAGTTAGCAGCTATCTGATTTTTTAAAAATACCAATAGTTACGGGGCTTAAATAAATTCATTTATTTTCTATCACTTGTTTTTTCATAAGAGGCAATGTGGGATCCACCAGAAATCAGACCAGGACCAAGTGAATCCTTGCCCACTGTTTGAGAAACACTGATCTTTCTGGTATAAAGCATAGACTGAGTTGGAAATACTTTTTGCAATTACAGTTTAAAAAACTTCAGGTAATGTTTAATTTGAAAATCTCAAATTATCAGAGGTTTGAACTATACCACAATACTTTTTGCCCACGAGTGTCACAGAAGCTATTTGATTTCTTGTAACCATTAATGCTGATATCAGTCAAAGCTTCATGCGAGAAAGGGGTGTACTCTGGACTCTTAAAATATTAGCTCAGAGCTGGCAGCAATTGAGATGGCAATCATAGCTATACTTCCTTTGGAGAAAGTCCCATTAAACTCACTAGGGCTTACTTCTGATTATACATTTATAAAATGTAATTGCTTTTTTGTCTTTCACGTCTATTGACGTCTACTGACTGGCTCAGGAGCACAACTTTGGACTACAGAGCTAACTATATCAATGTTCTTTATTTCAAAAGATTCATATTTGGCATTTCTTTTCAAGACAATCCAAGCAGGCTCTGGAACCAATTAAAGAAATATGTATTATCAATCAACAAATAATACCCAACATCAACCCTCTCCAGCACAACTCTGTTCTAGCCACCGACCAAATGAAAATGAGATCCCTGTGTTTTAAACTTTCTTATAACAGATGGAATTATTACACAGTGGGGATCAAAATGGGCCTTTCAGAATATAAACATTTATTTTCTTTAAAGAGAAAAAGAACAAGAACAATGTAATATAATCCAAATCATAAAGAGGACAAGAAAGTAGTATAACAAAAACAGCCCTCCTAAATCAATATGCTTTCGATGTTTTGTTATTGCAAAACAGAGAATCACTTTGAGACCATTTTGAATGGGAAAGGAGCGTAGACATAGTATTGATTCCAAACAGAATAAATAGCAATAAAATAAAATAAAAACAAAACAAAGAATAGCAATAAAAACCAGCTCCACAGAAAAACAAAATACAAAAAATCATATTAAAGTTGGCCTGTTGATATAATTGGAAGGTTAGATCTTTGCCTGAAGCTTTAAGGACACCAAATTTGGCATCAAGCAAACCTCTCTGGAAAATGTGTTCTTGATGCATGGTGCCACCCCTGAAAAGGCCTTACCTCCTCTTTCATTTTAAGTGCAGGAGGTTTTGGGGGACAGCCTCTGATGACAGGTGAAACATTTGGGCAGGTTCATGAAGGAGAAAATATTCTAGTCCAGTGGTCTTCAAAGTGGGGGTCAGTGGTGGTGGGTTGCAACTTCAGTTCAGGGGAGTCGTGAAAAGCTGGGTGCAGCCAACTTGGAATCTGGCACTGGGCACCTTAAATGTCACGTCCAGCCATGACATCACTTCTGGGTTGTCCCGGACAGATTGTTATTCTCAGAAGAGGGTCTTGGTCTTAAATGCTTGAGAAACACTGATTTAAAAGATACCCACCAGAACTTGGAATTGTGCAATGAAAATTGCAAATAAGAATTCCTTTCCTTTGTCAGCACTAAGTATAGCATTAACTAACGTGTACACTTGACACTGACATTTAATACATAATGCTAACCATGGTTTCTTCATAAACCAGAAAATTATTAACGTAATAGGTTCGACAAACATGACTACAAGGGAACTGGTATTGTCTATGGTTAGCATCAGCAGGGATGAAACTCTAAACTACCTACAACGCTGGCAAGGAAAGTGACGGTTCAGTTGTACAAGCCATGGTTGATGATGTTCAAAAAGCTGCATATATAGCAAAGTGGGAGCACAGACAAGCAGTTTCAGTGGTCCTAGAGTCTCAGAGTCCTATCCATCTCTAGGGTAGGGTTGCCATAATTCTCTTCTAGAAAACTGGGACAGGATCCCCTGTCCAAGTTGCCAGTATGTGAATGCAATCGCTGAAAACCGGGACAGTCACAGTTTCCAGAGACATATGACAAGCTTAGGGCAAAATCCAGAGTAACTACGAGGAGTCCTTGCTCCAGTGTAAGAACAATTTACTCTGGATTGCAATATGAATTTACCATAGGTTTTCACTGGGTGGTACAGTAACTAAGGGTGCACATAAAGTTTCTTACGTGCTCCCGTAGTTACTCTGGATTTGGGGGTTAGTCTAGGATTGTCCAAGAGTCTCCAGGAATCAGCATGGATCAAAAACAAACTGCTGTAATTTCAACAGGGCCTCATTGGTTACATGACATTACATCATATTGGGGTAGAAAAGTCTCCTGGAATAGTGTCACTCATAGTTGGCTGTGCAATGTACAAATATCCTGAGTGTGCACACATAGCATTTAATGCTGCTATAGTTTGTGACAAGCATGTCAGGTTTTATAATTGCTTTTTTCAGTCCTCCTCCCTGATTTGCTTATAAATATACATAAGACTCTACTTCTTTTTGTGACCCTCTATTATGCTAGCAGAGTGCTACTACTTAAGAGTTTATGCCAAAAATTGTTCTTTACCTGTTTGACTCCCCCGTCTTCACAAAGGCAGTTCTGGCAAATTTCAAACTTTTCCTCCTTTGATGCTTGTTCCTTTATGATTTCCCCTCTTTACTATTAATGAAGAGCCATTATTCCACAATTCACACCCCCAAATGAAAAAGAAATGAGACTCTTCTTTCCAATCTTCAAAAAAAGTCACACTTATATATAATTGGGCACATTGCCATATGTTCCCTTTTTTTGCAGACACTCAAACAGGGTGCAATTTTTGACAGATTTTTCCACATATTTTTTTTTACAGTAAACTTAGGCTATTTGTTATCACATCCAGTTCTTAATAAATCAACATTCTTTTTCTAAATTTGGAAATAAAAATTGCACTTAATCTGTGGGATTTCAATTTACAAATCAGAACCACAGTGTCAACTAATTTGATTGCGTGAAAACGGAGATAACCAACTACCAGTGTTAATTCTAGTAACACAGTGATTACAGTGATAATAACACACTGGTGGGGCACGGATAGTCCTCAGGTGTGCCACGAGAATTTGGGGACATTTATTAATAGAAAAACTTGGGGATTTGAACAGTGTGGTGTGTCTTGTCAATGGTAAAAACAACTGATGGTGTGCCAGGAGTTGAAAAATATTGAAAATCACTGTCCTAATGGAAAACATGATAGCCAAGTCCATCAAACAAATTAGAAGACTGTTTTATCCTGCATGAGCTTCTATGCTTTAGATGTCAAAGGCTGCAATCCTAAAGACACTTTCCTGAGAATAAGACCTATTGAATACAATGGGGTTTACTTTTGAGTAGACATGGTTAGGATTGTGCTCAAAATGTGAAAAAATGTGAAAACCACCTGCAATAAACAGGAATTAAGATACTATCCATGTGCTGAAAGCCCTGTTTTCTCTCATTTTCCTACAGCAATTTTTCCTATTTTTGAAAATTCCTCACTCTCCAGTCCCCCATAGACATTTAGAAAGTTATTGCCTCCTAAAGTGAGAGTCTAAGGCTGCAATCCTAACATTCAGTTAGGCCGGCCTAAGCCTTGGCATAAATCCTGTGCTTACCCAGGGTAAGGTTTCCATATGTACCAAAAAACAGGGACAGTCCCAATTTTGGGTGGTTGTGTTCTCATACTGGCAAGTATGACAGAGGGTCCTGTATGTGTTAGAGAATTATGGCAACCTACCTGGGGGTGTCACAAAAATGCTATGAGACACTTGTGAACCAATCCTAGGTAAGGGTTAGGCCAAGGTACAGACATGTGCTTGCCTCCTTATATCTCCACGGGAATGGGAAGACTAATGAGTTGTGCTGGCCTGGGTTTATTTATTTATTTACTGAGTCCAGAATATCTTACATTAAAATTTTAAAATTAATAATTAAAAAATTAGAAATTGATGTGAAATCTAAACAATACTTTTCAGGACAATAACAAGTTTGGATTTCACACAGAAACACTTATATTCCCTTTGAGGTCCAGAAAACAGTGGTTTGAATGGGTTTTACATTGGCCCGGAACAAATCCTCCATCATGCATGGACCATTAAGAGTACAGCCTGTTCCCCATATTCGAACTTTCCATCTCCTGTAATGTAGCCCCAAGTCTTTAAGCTTTTCTTACATTGTGACACCCCTGTTCTTAATCTGTTCAGTGTTTTCCATGTTTCATATGGGAGATGGTACCCAGGCATGGGTTCTTTCCCACAGTTGATCCAGCTTTCATTGTAGGTGCAGTGTGCACCATAATTCCTCTTGGCGGGTTTGTGGAGTTGATGGGATTGGTTCTGTCGAATGTAGGAAATACTTTCTTGATTTCAGTCGCAGGGAATGGGGCTTGTGCCCATACACAGGATGTCAGGGGTCTGCTTGCTGTTTATATCTTTCTTTTTCTGCCACCACTCAACTCCTCATCACTGGGGGTGCAGTATCTGAAACTTGGATAAAATTTATCGGTTGGTGTTGGTTTTATACATCCTGTAACAATTCATGTTGTTTCATTGAGAGCATTATTGACATGCTTGACATGGGAAGAGTTCCACCAGACTGGCACTGCATATTCTGCTGCAGAGAAACCAAAGGCAAGAGCTGAGGTCCATAAGATTTCTGGTTGTTCCCCCCATGTGGTGTTGTTCAGTTTCCTAATGATGTTATTCCTGGCTCATACTTTCTGTTTTGTATCTTTGCAGTGGGCCTTGAAAGCAAATGTTCGATCTAGCTTCACCCCAGATATTTAGGACTGTCACAGTGTTGTATTGGTTGCTCTTTCCAGATAATTTCCAATTTCTTCCCAGTATCCTTAAATGGAAAGCGCAGGTTTGTGTTTTCCCAGGGTTAGGTTTCAGGTAGTTGTTGTCATAGTAGTTACCCATTTCATTTAGAGCAGTCATAGTTGTCTTCTCTATTTCCTTGAAAGTATGGCCTCAAGCAGCAATTGCAGTGTCATCTGAATGTTCTAATATTTGGGTCAACTGGCTGATCATTTGTATAGATATTATAAAGTAACGGAGCCAAGATACTTCCATGTGCGAGCCCATTTTTTAAATTCTCCAGTGGCTTTTTTTGTTCTGGAGGGTAACAAAGAAGTATCTGATTTGGAGCAGGCAACAGATAAACTGTGTTAATCGGTGATCATTTATTTTTCTTATCAACTTTGGGTTAGGATTATACTCTTTAATATCCTAACATAGCAGTTGTTACTTTGAGTTGGTCCTTGGAGGTTCATAGTTTGGTCTATTCCCAAACAGCTAAATATGTCCAGTTATATATTGCTCTTTGCCTGTGTCTGGTCTTCCCCAAACAACAGCCATATCTCAGACCGAGATTATTGTATGTCTACTTATTGGACAGCTGTTGTGGGTACCTATCTAGGTAAAAGAATGGATTGAAGAAGCCATGTGCTCATCCAATTGGATAAACCTTTGACCTCATCAAACAATAGTTTCTCAGGGCACAATCCCCAGCGACCTCTAGGTTGGTGCATCTCACTTGCACTGGTCTCCAAGTGCTGCAAACATGCCATTAGGTATGGCGCTTTGAGGGAGGTTAGGACAGCGCTTGGACCAGTTTGCAAGTTTGTCAGTGTCTGGGAGGTAAATGTTTCAGCATCTTTTCTCCTAGTGTGTCTTTTTCCAAGAAAATCAGTAATAAGGAGACAAGGGAAAACTAGATCACATAATTAAGCCCCACAAGCCTTGAAGCTATTTATTAGGTTTTTCTCATTATGAAAAATGGAGCAAGATTTTTGTAAATAGAAAACTAAAGTATTACTTGAATTAAATGTAATTTTTAGATCAATTTTTTTTTAAAGTCTCATAAAGCTAGCTGGTTCCTGATAGAGTTTCATTTTTAAAAGTGGATTGTGGTGGGAGGATGTCTGAGAACCACTGATATTAACTTCTATATTCATTAATATGATTGTGTAACATAGCATTCTTGAATACACTTCTGTACTCTTGTGTGCTAATGTTCATCATTGTACTGGCTTTTCAAATACTGTAAAAGGATTCCATATATCATCTCTATGACATGAGACCCTGACATTTTTCATGCTTAGTTATAATTAAGTCCCACGAGATTCAAGAGGACATGCTTCCAAGTCAAGTGCGTACACCCCTGCAGATTAATTTAAAATATGGACACATGCAAAATCAGTGTTTTGGCTGGAATTACTTTAATACATTTTGAAAAGGTGGATATGTTTTTATTTGAAAATAAATGACTTTTTTGACACCCCCATGTCAAAAGCTTATGCAGAGCTTTTGCATAGCCCACCTAATGCTAGAGCTTATGCAGGCCTAACTGGAATTTAGGATTGCAGCCTAAATTATTTTTAAGAAGGTTTGTGAAGCAGGGAAAGGGACTAAAAGCAGGGAAATATGAAATATTATTTAAAATAAAAAACTGGCACATAAAATAACTGCTAAAAATTCCAGATGCCAATTTTTTAAAATCACAGAACAGCAATAAAATCTCCAAGTTGCCATTTGGCACTGATAGTTGCCAAGGCTCCAACAAAAACAGAGATGTGGTAGCCAGAAACTCAACATCTGTCCGCTTGGAAGCAAAGGCTTGGAATATGAGCAAGGCCTGGTCTGGATAACACAAACTGCAATCCTAACCCCTGGTTAGGCCAGCAAAAATCCTGTGCTGGCCTGTGGTATGTTGCAAAAGTGCCATAATATACTTCTGCGCCAATCCTGGAGGGGTTAGGCCAGTGCACAGACATATGCTGGCCTCCCCACTCCACTGTGGAAATGGGAAGAAGGGTGAGTTGTACTAGCCTAAATTGGTTAGGATTGTGCCCACAGAAGAATAATGTTTCACCAAGTGGCGTGATCATGTATCGCGGTGCAAAACTAAAAATGTTGCCCAAAAAGTGATGTCATCCCGGGGTATTTTTAAAAAACTTAAAAAAAATTTTCCCTGCAATAATGAAATCAAATTTAATTAAGAAAAATTATGAAAAGGGTGCCCCTTATTGGTTAGGGAAACTGTGCTGGGCCAAAGAGGAATAGTTATTCTTTCCCTGCTAAATATAAGAGTAGCACCACTTAGAAGTGCCTGTATATCCATTTAGCATGGAGTTAACTGTATTATTATACAGTGGTGCCTCACGTAACAAATTTAATCCGTTCCGGAGGCATGTTTGTTACGTGAAACATTCTTTACATGAAGCGGATTTTCCCATAGGAAATAATGGAAACTCAGATAATTGGTTCCACAACCCAAAAAATATTCATATAAAAATATTAACTGGATTGAAAAATGATGACAAAACACTGGAATTGAATTCAAAACATGCACTCAATGTGCATGATCCTATGAAATCTACTTAGGCTGCAATCCTAAAGGCACAATCCTAAAGACACTTAGGAGGCTGCAATCCTTAAGACACTTTCCTGGGAGTAAGACCCATTGAAGACAATGGGGCTTACTTCTGAATAGGCATGGTTAGGAATCAGGAATCTTAAGACACTTTCCTGGGAGTAAGATCTATTGAAGACAATGGGGCTTAGTTCTGAGTAGGCATGGTTAAAAATCAGCAATCCTAGACACTTTCCTGGGAGTAAGACCTATTCAACACAATGGGGCTTACTTCTGAGTAGGCATGGTTAGGAATCAGCAATCCTAGACACTTTCCTGGGAGTGAGACCTATTGAAGAAAATGGGGCTTACTTCTGATTAGGCATGGTTAGGAATCAGCAATCCTAGACACTTTCCTGGGAGTAAGACCTACTGAAGACAATGGAGCTTACTTCTGAGTAGGCATGGTTAGGAATCTGCAATTCTAGACACTTTCCTGGGAGTAAGCCCCATTCGGGAGACTGAGGGTCTTCGGGGGGGTGAGGGTGTTTGGAGACAGTGGGGGAAATTCAGGCAGCTGGGAGTAGTGGCTGCCATTTTAAAAGCCTGGCTCCCTGCAGAGCCGCCTGGAGGGAGGAGCATCCCCTGGCCTGCTCTCCAACCTCTTCAAAAGCTCCGCAGGGAGCCTGGGGTCGGAATGCAGGCTTTTAAAATGGCAGTCACTATTCCCGGCTGCCTATATCTCCCCCCCCCACTGTCCCCAAACACCCTCCCACACCCCAGAAGACTCTCCAGTCCCCCCAAGCACATTCCCACCCACCCCCAGAGGAACAGACCTGCATTACCTGACCTGTTCATTCAGGTAACAAGTGCAGGCTGGCAGCTCTTTAAACTTTAAAGAGCTGCCAGCTGGCCTTCATTAACCAAATCAGCTTCGCTACCCAAGTCAGAAGCCCATGGGAACAATATGTTCTTTACCTGGAACATACTTTATCCAGGGCATTCCTTACCCCAAGGTACCACTGTATGTGCTTATAGAAATGAGAGCTGATTCATATTAACACCTTATTTGTTCCATTCAGTATCAGAATTGCATCTCATTGGCTCTCAGAGCAGTCAGTATCATGGGAAAGTTGATTTAAGAAAATCCACTTTTTGTTCCATCGGCTTTTGTGTTTTCATTTTCTGTTCACCGGTAATTGGCCATAACTTTTGATAAATATAGATATTCCAATGCAGTTTGTTTCATTGCATTCTGCATTAAATTACCTTTCCAACAATACATAACATGATGGTATTATTCATTTGTAGTCTATTTTTCACAATTTTAGGCACTGGTGTCAAGCTCAGCTTGCAGTACCCCCTAAAGGTTGCATCCCGGTGCAACTGCACCCCCTGCAGCCTCCTAGCAATGCCACTCGTTTCACCTTGCTTTAAAAATTCCTCACAGTGAAGGAAAAGGAGAAAAAGTGTTGTTTCAATCTATTTCTTGTTCTAATTTTCTACTTGCAAAAGATTTCAGTAGGAGAAATATTTAAAATGCAATTCTTTACTTGTAGTAACTTTATTACTTAGGGCTTGGCATTGACTGTGGTGTGGACTATTGAAGGTGTGTGCCAGTGGAACGTCCTTTATGGCTGTTGCCAATGCTTCTAGGCCATTGCACACATGTTGGCCACCATGCCAGCAATGGATACATTGAGCATTTGCCAAAGCTGGCACGGGGGTTGGAAGGAGGCAAGGATGGGGTTCAATGATGCAAACAGGGGAGGTGGTGGTTGGAATGAAGAGAGGAAGGCAGATTAGTCCTGGAAGGGAAGAGGAACTTGTACATGCTGAATCCTGATCCCCTTCCAAGATAAAGATGAAATAAAATATGCTCCAGTCACTTGGGAATGTAAAGACGTAACAAGTTTGAGGAAAAAACTCTCTTTCAATTCTAATAGGGATTTCTCATATTTATACAGCTTATTGTATTCTGCTTCGGTTTTGCTTCAGCATCCATCACATATGATAGCAACATGTCACAGTGGAGCTAAAATTAGTCTTGTTTGACTTGTTTTGTTGGCTGTCATTTTATCTCAGTTTATGCAAATATATAAACTACCAAAACAAGAAAAGATCTTGCATACTTAGGAAAGCTAATTGGAAAATCATTGGGGTCCTCAAATTCACTGCAATGCCTGTCTGAAATGTCACAGTCTGTGCAGTTTTCAGCCTAATGGTAAAGGTCAAGCAGGATACTCAAGGGAACTCCATTTAGGGTTATTCTCATGTCATGCTCACTTAGGTGCAAATTGTGTATGTCTGGATGTTGCTACAAGGGTATAGATTTCCATGTAAGTGTGCATTTAATATTAAAAGGTAAAGGTGTTCCCTACAGGTTGTACTGCTAGTCATGACTGAGTGTAGGGTGTGGTATTCATCCCTGTTTCTAAGCCGAAGAGCCAACGTTGTCCAAAGACATCTTTGTGGTCATGAAGCCAGCACGACTATACACTGAGGCGCATGTAATGCTCTTAACTTCCCACTGAAGCGGTTCCTATTTATTTACTTGCATTTCCATGTTTTTGAACTGCTAGGTTGGGAGGAGCTGGGCAAGGGATGGGAGCTCTCTCCCTCTTTTAGCACCCAGGTCTTTAACCTCGGGCTGCTAGTTGCAGGAATGGCGTCCTTACAGCTTACTACAGACCTGCATTTAATATAGTGTGCTAATAATTGTCCCCAGATACAGACTAACAAATATTATACATTGGTACAAGGATACACCCTTTGGTTGGAAAGCACCTGAGCAGCCTTTTTGTTATTAACATAATGGAATTAGAAGGGTATTTACACTGGCTCGATAGCAGTAGATCTGATCCCCATTCTGGCCAGAACAGGTGCATTTGTGCTCGGTGGGATGGGGGTGGTGGAGGGTGCCAGGATGGTTTGGAGCTGGGATCGTCCCTCACTCTCTCCCTCCCTCTTCTGCCCGCCTTCCTCCCACCCACCCCCTGCCAGCCCTGGAACGCTCCCTCTCACCTCATCCCCACCTTTCCCATCTTCTCCCCACCCTCCTCCCACCTTCTGGAGAGCTTGGGCTGGTGTCCATCCGCCACCCCATTCTCTTCCTTCTGCCAGCTCAACTCTGCTTGTGCCAGCAGAGTTAGACCTACACATCCCAATGCGTCAGCCAAACATTTCCCCTACTGGTGAATAAGTACCCGAAGCTAACTGGGCAAGAGGCACTCTTTCAAGTGGGTGTTTCTCCCTTTATTTAGCAGGGGGAGAGTAACTGGCTCTACACACCCCAACAATGTCTGTTCTAGTGGCTTCTTCTGGTGTTCTTTTGCATTTTAGATTGTGAGCCCTTTTGGGACAGGGACCTGTTAGCTATTAATTAGCTATTAATTTTTTCCCTTCCTTCCTTTCTTGGGCCAGAAAGCCATAGATTGGCTTTCCAGATTTGCACCAGCTTCATAGCTGTTGCAGATCCAAGAAGTCTTATAGCGAAAGGTGAAACTTTTTCAAGGCAAGAGGAAAAATGTCCCATCACCCTGAAATAACCTGCCCCCCACCTGCTCCTAATTTTTTGCCAGTCCTGTCTGAAGTATAAAACTGACTGGATGATTTTGAAGTGCAAATACATCAGTTTAAATGGAGTATGTCAATCAGTGATGTATGGCAATTGGAGAAGCAACTGTCAGGAATATTTGAAGATGGCTAGAAAAAAGAACAGTCGGTTCAAGGTATTCTAGTGGCAAATATCCAACTGGCATCCCCTCCTGATAATGGAAATATAAATAATAAACCAGAAACTTGCTTCTTTTTAATGGCACCCTGCAATGCATCATTTTAGGTGGGTGGTTTTACCTTGGTTTACTGGCCAAACCAAGCTAGAACACTACGTACAAATATTTAAATATGACACAACCGTAACATTACATATATCCTTTTGCTTTTCTCCCCATATTTATTTGCAGAACAGCAACTCAACAAGTCAAAAAGAAATGAAGTGTGTTCTCTTACCTATGATAAAAAGAATTTCCACTGCAATGTCACTGACTGTTGTGCTTCGCGTTGTAGATAGATCATCATTGCCAATAAAACAAACATTGTAAGGTACAGTCACAGCAACATAAAACGTTGCCAATAATATCAGCCAGTCCCAGCCAGCTTTGAAAGTGCTAAAATGCAAAAGTATGAATTTGGACTTTTTTGCATCGGAAACTTTGTATTCCGGAAATGCTGGTTTATCTACAAAAACATTCTGAAAGAGAAAAACAGAAAAAAATAATTAATATCAAATTGGCCAGTTCTTGTT
This sequence comes from Cryptoblepharus egeriae, assembly GCA_030015325.1. NCBI lineage: Eukaryota > Metazoa > Chordata > Lepidosauria > Squamata > Scincidae > Cryptoblepharus > Cryptoblepharus egeriae. The sequence goes on along the minus strand of JAREYC010000004.1, from coordinate 35,992,677 downwards.
TGAAAATCAAGGGAAACCTTTTTAGAAGTCATATATTTTTATAAAATGGTTCTTTGCTTCTTCTAATAATGTTCCTTTAATCTATCATGGTCATGCTTTGTATCAGTGCATTGTACAGTTATTTTTAATCTTGGACCAAGAGAATGAAAGCAATTTTTGCTGCTAAAAAAGGGACAGAATATCCTCTGTACCACTAACAGACTCAAAAGGCCAAAAGTGAAATGGTTTAAATCCTGGCAAAAATGCCATACTTTTGATTTCTGATCTTTACCACTAAACCGGCATTTTTAGTTTAGTGACAATCATTTCGGAAGTTGACCTTTTAAACTGACTTCCACATGTTGTAATTCTAAGCCTGCTTGCCTGCACTAGGCATTAAAATAAAATCCTACATTCTAGATGTAAACCAATGGAAGGGCCTGCTTCTTTCCTTTTTATAGATACTTTAGGAAAATGGTAAGTCATTTGTTTTTAAAATGTGGCCATTCAGAACTGCAGATGCCCCCTTGCATCTGAGAGATCAGTTGCAAATCTCTCTCCTGCAGATATGGAAACCGTGGATAGAGGGGAACCCTGGGTGCAATGCCCCGTGGCCCCTATACCTTCACACTATTGTCAATCGCCTTTCATTTTCTTCCACAACAAGTAGTCACGCTTTTTGCTTTTTAATTACAGATACTTCAGATACTTCAACAAGATACTGATACTTCAACAAGAATACAACATGCAGGAAGACAGTTCCTGCTTCCTGACAATATTATGACTGAGTTACCCAAGCAGGCAGGCAGCTTGCCTGCCTTTAGCTTTCCACTTGTAGACTCTAAAAAAGTCTACTTTATGATAGTGTAAAAAACGCAATCATGTCATATACCACTGGATGTGTATTTAGGTACAGAATCCAATGAAACAATCCATTTAGAAATAGCACCTTCCTATCAAAGGTTATGGCCAAAAGAACTATAGAAAGTTAAAGTGACCCATATTGTAGGCAAATACAGCCAATAAAACTCTATAGAAAGTGAAAGTGACTCATATCGTGTCTTCACTTGTGAGTAGGCAAATGTGTCATAGTTCATTGGAAAGGGTAGGCTGAGAGAAATCCAAGGACTCCAGAATCGTCCTGTTCCAATGAACACAGGCCCCAGAAATCTCCCCAGAATGAGGTCCCTGATGATTGCATTGAAAATGTGTTGAAAATGAAAGTGAACTGAACATCCATGTTTACAAGCTGTTAACAAGCATGCCTTGGCTGGTGTGGAAGGTCAGTCCAGGGGCTTCCAATATGGTCCCAATCAGGGATGTCACTAGGGTGCTAGAAAGGTGGTATCTTTGAGCAGGGGGTAGCACCTCCACTGACCAAAACGGCTAAAATCATGATTTGTAGAAGTAATCCCATCATGTTATATACCAGAATACAATGAAACATACCACTTTAAAATATCTTTATTCTATAAAAATGTATGGCCAAAAAACCAGCAGAAGCATAGTGATGGCACATAACCATGCCTACCATACAGGTGGTTGCGTGGGGTGATGCGCTGGCCTCCACAGTGGGTGATGTGAAACCTAGTGATGCCCCTGAACCCTGCCTCTAAGTTTCAGAAGTGATCCCTTCTATTTATTCCATAAAGGATTTTTAACACAAGTTGACTCCCATTTTACATCTACAATTTAGTAAAATGCAAGAAGGACTTGTTACAGTGAAAAGAAGACATGTAACAGTAAAATAACTTGTTCATTAAAACATGCTATTAAAACTGTTACTAATTTCCCATTATCTGTTCTGTTTATTTTCAGGGGAGCTTCTAGGAGGAGCTCTCGGCAGATGCTGAAAGAAAATTGGCTGAAATGTAAGTGCGTTTTTACAACATTACAAATCAACTGAGGTTACTTAGAGAAAAGTATCATGAAAATCCTAGTACAGACAGTGACTGCGATTAAAGTACAAGCCGATCAGTTTATGTATCCTACTATCATCATCCATTTCAAACCCAGGGAGGAATATCCTCCTGCGTTTTTAAGGTTTTATTAGGAAGAGCAGTGATTTGCTTCTATCCAGAATCTCACAGGCAATTAAAGAGAGCCTGAAAGTAATATATGACTATACATATCTTTTGCTTAAACCTAAGAGAAACACGAGCAACTATGCAACCCCCCCCCCCAAAAAAAAATCTTAAACTCTATTGCCTGAACTCATAGAAAATGGATTTGAGACATTTGACTTGCATGGGTAAAACTATTTGCAAAATAGATCAGTCTTATCAAGTACATACATTAAAGGGACAGAAGGAGGCAAATGTTACATGCATCCATTAGTGAAACAAATAGTAGTCTTACAGTGAGAGTGCAATCTTGGCATATACCTTGCTATGGTACATTAGCACTGTCTTGTGGGAGTAGCTTTCAATACCATATTAACTTGAATGTAATGCACCATCAAATCTAATGTGCATCAATGTCCCGATTTTAGAGACTAACCCTGCAATCCAGAGTAACTATGGGCACACATAAGAGACATTACGTGCACCCGTAGTTACTGCACCACCTAATGAAAACCTATGGGAAATTCATATTGCAATCCAGAGCAAATTGTTCTTACACCGAAGCAAGGACCTCGCCATAGTTACTCTGGATTGCACCCTAAATTTAGCTGAAAAGGTGTGCATTTGATTCAAGTTAATATGATATATTTAGAAGAAGTAATGGGAACAATGCTGCCCAGTGTTGTGTCACTTGTTCGCTTTCGGAATTGACCTTTGAAACCTCTGTGTACTAACTGCCAAACACATGCATTAATGTCCCTGTTAGTTCATGTATCCTTTGCTGATCTCGTATGGAGCTGCTGGTATTTTTTCCCAGAGAGAAATTCAGAGAGAATTCCTTTTAAATTTCCAGGATGGTGAAAGATCTTAGTTAAACCAAAAACCTTTTTAAGTGGTAATGATGGGATCTGTTTGGACTGAGTCAAAATACTGTTGGTAAACTCATTTGTAAGAGAAAGGGGACAACCATGCCATGCTTTGGAGGCAACGGGTGGCTATCATAGGATAGTGTCAGCTTAAAGCAAATCAGAATGAGGACACATTTCCAAAACTCAGTTTGTTCCTCTGTCATTCTGTTCCCTGAGAAAGAATTAGTGTCTGCCACCCACCAAGATGCTAGGGGGTACCATAGTGACTTCCAGGACCATGAAATATGGGGAGACAAGAAGGAAAGTTTGGAAAATCTTTTATCACCCAGCTTCCTCCTCTTTAACAATTTGGTATAATTGAGTGGTGTCCAAACCCCAGCCTTGAGGCCAGATAGGGCTTGCGGCAAACCTCATTACAGCCCGTGACAAGACTCCTTAGTCTGGCCCCTGAGCAAGCCCTGTGTATCTCTAACAGATTTATGTAAATTTATTCAAATTTTAAATATCATTTTCCCAGAGAGTGCATAGTGTCAGGAATTTCTTCCCGACAGAGAGTTCATGTGGCCCTCATACCAAAATGTTTGGACATCCCTGGTTTAATTATTTGGAACTGTGGTTTTCAAACTGGAGGTCCCATCCATGGTGACCTACAAATAAGCTGCTACCACCTTAAGGGAGGTGGTGATGTGCAGTGATATGTGTACAGTGGTGACATTGCCTCTAGGATCATGCCACCATTGAGAAAAAGTTTTTTTAAACATACCTGGGCTGTACAGTACTTCATCCCCCACAGACATAGTGGTCCCAACCTTTGTGTCAATGTTGAGAACCATTGTGCAATCCAGAGTTAGGGCAGTGAGGAGTGCCTTAGCTAGCCTGCCCCAACTATTCTGAATCCAGAGCAGGAAGTTATGCTGGGCTGTCATGAAGTCTGGGCTGCCATACCTACTCCAGAGCATGCTAAGTAGGCACCAAGTCAATGACATCTGGGGAGGGCCTGCTCCCGAGAAGACCCCTCTCAGATCACACTGAACAAGGAACAGCTGTGGGACTTACTTTAAAAGGAGTCCCTGATGAGATGCCAGTACAGTCTACGGTCAATACAAGGGGCTTCTTGGAGTGGCCTACTGTATCCACAGGTTAGTGGCTGCCATAGTTGTGCCATATCCTGAGGTTGAGAGGCAGGGTTTGCAGCTAGGCTGGCCAAGAACTCAGATTTGTGGTCAACCATTCTTACTCTGCCTTATCATGGACTCCTATGGGTCTACTCATTATTATACCTGCTCCTTAGGTGATATAACTCTGAGAAGCTGGCAGAGGGAATTTCTGCCTGGGAAGCAGGCTCTGGAGATAGCATAACTGCTCTAGGCAATACTGAACATGCCCTCAACATGCTTCTCCTGAACTGCCAAGGCTGGCACAGCTAGGGCAGCCCAGGTCCATCTGTTGTGGGGCAGCCTATGTTGCCTTAGAGCACAATCTTAAACATGGGTATTCAAAAGTAACCCCCTTTTAGTTCAATGGGTCTTACTCCCAGGAAAGTGTCTTTAGGATTGCAGTCATTGGCTGCTCCAAGCCTTCTCTAGCACAACTGGACTGCCCCAACTTGTACTTGGGCCACCCTAGTGATAGATAGGACAGCCCAAATGCACTTCTGGATTGCAGCTTTAAAAGAAGTTTCACTTTCAACTTGTTCTCTTCAACTCAAGCCTAGATTGTGTCTCAAGTGATCCAAAGCTAATTTAGGTTTTCCTTATCAGGTAAAACATTTCAAGTGGGAGATCAAAAAGAGTTTCACTTCACAATTTCTGGTGGAGTGGGGGAGCAAACATTCCTAATATCAGGATTCTCTGGATGAGGATGCTCTGAATCCACTTTTACTTAGAAAATCTCAAGAATTTCTGGACACGCAGCAGTACAATTCCTTAGCATATTCAAATCTCCTTTGAGGATTTGCTAAGGAAAGCAACAGAACAGAGGCTGGCTATTGTAACATGAAGTTAAATTATACTAATCTCAGAAACATTTACTTGTAACTTATGTCAAACATTGGGATTCCCATCAGCTTTAATGCTATTCTCTCCTTGACTTGAGATATACTTTAATCCACTTGAAAACATTATGCAGGCTGAGTGTTTGCTCTGTATGTTTTGACCTTCTGTATTGCATTATTGAATAGGAACTTCACAGCAGGAAAGCATGACCCATAAAATTGCAAGCGATTAGTAGTACCCATTAGAGAAATTCTAGGAGCAAGAAAACATGCTGTAAAAGTAACGGTGCAAAAGACGCTTCGTGCACACAACACCTACATTATTAATTTTTAATTTGTTCTTTTCTCTTCTTTGCAGGTGTCCAGAGATGTGATAAAGGACAGCTCGACTCCGTCTGCGTGCCAAATCAAAATGTGACCCGGCTCGTCCTCGTCCTCTGAATTTTTCTGAAGAACAAAGCGAAGACACCATTGAACAAAGCACTGGAAAGTCAACATGGAAGGGCAGAAGGTATGACAGATGAGAGGCTATTTCAGCTATTTCAGGTATTTTTTTCTGGTGGAACCAAACTCTGAATTTCCCCTCCAAGCATTCGACAAGCATTCGACAAGGCTGTGCTTATACAAATATCTTTAAAAATTAATTATCATGCTGATCAACTGATCGTGGGAATGGGCAAGAAACCCTTTGACTCACTGGTGTCTTCTTTTTCAAACAAGCTCTGGATTGGACTGTTACAGTACATGCTTTCCGAGATGACAAAAAAAGAGGGCAGACAGAATCACAGCAATCTAGATTTGCAACAAATTTCCCAAAACTTTTTAGAATCAGAACCCACTTTTTAAAATGGCAGTCTTATCAGGACCTACCCTTTTCTTTATGAGATTTTCAGGGGGAAAGAAGAGATCTGGAAAAAAATTGTATTTAATTGTATTTAAAGTACAGTGGTACTTCACTTAACAAGCATTTCACATAACAAACAAAAATTTCCAAGAAATCTTGCTTCACATAACAAGTTCCACTTCACTTAACAAGCAAGCGCACTATGGGCACGCGTGCTACGTAGCCCAGATGCCATGCATGGAGGCTCTTTAAAAGGGCTGCCAGCCAGCGCTAATGCCTCTTGGGGGCAGTTGCCTGGGGGTGCCAGAGGCAGCTGCCCCTAACTGCTCCCAAGTACCCCCCCTGGCCACCCTGAACCTCCAGCAGCAGCCCAGGTAAGCCTCCCAAGAAAGTGTCCTAATCATGTCTACCCAGAAGTAAGCCCCATTGTGTTCAATGGGGCTTACTCCCAGGAAAATGTCGTTAGGATTGCAGCCTAAGTAGACTTCATAGGATCATGCACATTGAATGCATGTTTGAATTCAATTACAGTGTTTTGTCATCATTCTTACATCCAGTTAATATTTTTATATGAATATTTTGGGGGTTGTGGAACCAATCGTCTGAGTGGGAAAATCTTATGGGATTTTCTTATGGGAAAATCCACTTCACTTAAAGAGTGTTTCACTTAAAGAGCATGCCTCCGGAATGAATTAAGCTCTTTAAGTGAGGCGACACTGTACGAAATTTTTTATTTCTTTATTTACAAAAATAAAATTTTTCATAATGAAATTATCATAATAAATAATGGTCTCTTTTCCCCACATTTATCCCAAATGGTGGCGGTAGAAAAGACATAATTTTAAAAATATTCTTTATTAGGGGCCATTAACGAAGGGACATTTATGAACTTGGCTTCCTCCAGGCAGCCAGGATTCTTGAGGTGAGGCCTCAGACTCTGGTCAGGGGAACATGTTGAGCACTTTAGTCCTCCTTCCTGTCATTGCCACACTCCTATGTCTCCAGAGGGGAAAGGAGTTGCCTTCACATCCTCCCTCCAGGCCTCCCTTATAAAGTACTATGGATCCCACCTGCCTGTGCTACCCCTCTTGGGTAGGTTTGATGTAATTTCTTCCACAAAACCGGACTCAAAACCTGTCCCATTTGCCACTATGTGAACACAATCCCCCCAAATCGGGATTGTCCCTGTTTTTCAGGACATATGGCAACACTGGGGGTGAATACAAAAAAAGAGATGTCAGGAGAAATAAAAGCCAGCTATATCCACTTGCCCAAATGGGCACAACCTTGGTTTAATCACTGCAAGGCTTCAGACCGATCTGTTCCATGCAATTGATAAATAAATCAGGAGCATCATTTGGAAGAACTTTTCTTTAGAGTCATAAAACATTCCATCCTATTCAATTTTCCATTATGTCAATAGAAGTAAACACAGGACAATTTAGACAGGGTGCCTGACCCTGCTACCACTGCCAGTCTCAGTTGCTGGGAGACCTGGCAAAAAGATGGTACAGTACAATCCAGGCTGCCTTTCATAGAAACTACCTGCCTGTCTCCATGTTTCCTTTCCTTCTCTTGCTGATTAAAACTGAAGATATGTATGACCTCCAGTCTGGCTAGATCTTTTACTGCCCAATCTGGTGGTATGCCTAAAGGCATGCCGGGGGCAGCAGTTGACAGGGCAAGTAGGCAGAAAGCTGCTGTGGAGCGGCGGGGGGGGGGGGGGAGAGATACTCACCCATTTTAACTTCGTTAAAAGTTCAGATGTGAAATGATTTCAGCTTGGCACCAGCCTACATTGTCATTTGCTACATCACTGGTGATCACTGGTCCATTCCTATACCCCATTTCTACTTCTGTAACTTGCATTCTGGCAGCAGAATGTGCTTTCTGGCCCCTCAAAATGAGTTGGCAGGATGGGTGGAATGGGATAGAACATGGAAGGGCAGAAGGCATGGCGGATGAGAGGGGTGATGCTCATTATAGGTGACATGCACCAGATGCTATCCCAGGGGCACCCACTGGTAATTGGGAGGCTTATAGGGTGGTAAGGAAAAAATATTTTCCTTATCTCTTCCAAGCCACTCAATCACCATTCCACTCCATCACAGGATGGGTGCATCTGCATGCTATGCAGATTGATGCATTTTGGTGCATCTGCATGCTATGGCTATGGAAAACCTTAGGACTGGGTTGTTAGATCAGTACACAACAACTTCCTGAACCTTCCTGTTATGCCTTATTTTCCCAGACTGTCAGCTTCTGCTATTGACAAAATATAGTAAGGTCATCCTTTGCACTGTGGTTAGATTCCCATAGATTGAAAAATCTGCCTCGGGTATTATTTCTGTTATATACAGACAAGCCAACTCAATTGCATTTTTGTCCATTTGGTAACAGGTGACATTTCCAGGCACATCTCAAGCGCAACCCCATGCAGAGCACGTTGGATCAATGGCTCATTGAAGGTATTTTGGCTCATAGAAGGTATTTTGAGACATACTTCTGAATGCACATCCTCTGCCCTCAAAAGAAATACTCTGGGTGGTAGCAAATGTGCTTTAAATGACTTTCACCACTCTCTTCCATTAGCTGATTTGTCTCAATGTGTCGCTCCCAAAGCCAGTCCAACATCTAATGAAATTGGCACTCCTCTACAAAGGTTCATGCTCTTTCCAATATATTCATTTCAGTCACTCATATATATGCAACTGGACTCTTGTAAAAACATTATTTTAATTGTTTTAAAAGCCAATACACTTCATGTAGTTGGAAGATTAAACAGAAATGAGAAAAGGAATTTGGAGAGTTTCAAACAAAGCTGTCGGTCAAGCAAGTCTAATTTAAATCAATGCCAAGTATACAGAGGAGCTGAAGAAAACCCAATTAGCTCAGCTGGAAATTAGCGGTAGATAAGAAGTGGATCTTGACGCCTGCACAAAAGGCAACAGAAAAACCTGAGGCCTAAATGATTGAAGCAAAGCCTTAAATAACTGGAGCAAATCCATTAGTGTGGTAATACCAAGGGCCAGCCACCTCTCTTTGAATTAGGATGGGAGCATTTCAGTCACTATGCCCTCGTAGACATGTATTGCAAAACACTGACAGAGCAATCCTAAGACCTGGTTTTAGTCTGTGCTGGCCTGAAAGTGCCACAAAAGTGCTGCAATGCACTGCACTCTTGGAAGAGTTAGGCCAGTGTAGACACATGTGCCGTACCCCACACAACTGCAAGAACAAGGAAATGGGTAAGTTGCACGTGCCTAAATTGGTTAGGATTGTGCCCTGAAGGTGAAATCCTAAACAATCCCAGCCTTACACACCTATCTCCAATTCCCATGGTGGCTTGGGGAGGTCAGCACATGTCTGTACACCATTCCCAAGAGTGCTGCAGCACCTCACATCGGTGTGCGGATCTAATCCCCTTCCCAGCATGGGACTTGTACTGGAGCTTAGGCTGGCTAAATGAAGATTAGGATTGTAGCCAAATTATCACAAAAAAAGGTTTACTGCTCAATCCTACCTATGCGCCATCCCTTGGCCATGCAGCCATACCAAGGACCACACTTTATTCTGCTAGGGGGTTGTGGAGTGACATTTACTCATTCAGGTAAATGAATATTCCCTTATCTGAAGATATGCTTCCATTACCCCTCTGGGTCATCTTGGATTTGTGGCAGCTACTTTGCTTGCATTGTTCCAAGGTGAGTTCCAAGATGAAAACAGGTTGTGGATATCAATACAAATTGCTGACATATATTTAAAAATATATTTAAAATACTTAATATGGTGGTTCCAGACCTTGGGCTATTTCTGTTGGTGGCATTCCTCCCATGATGGCAACCAGTGGTATATTGCACACACCACTGGAAATCCTGTTTTTCCAGAACACATCCTCTTTTTTAGCATTCTGTCCTGGAAATCTTCATTGTCTCCTTTTTCTTGTAAGCAGGCCGACTGAGGCCTTCTTATAATTAATAAATTATATACAATAAATTATATGTAACGGTTTTACATTTAATAATAAGCAATACAATGTTTAAATTAACCACATGAAAGCAATATATATATATATATATATATATATATATATATATATATATATATATATATATATATATTGAAAAGCTGTTTCTATTGCTTTTAATAGAAATATATAAATATATTGCTTTTCTAGTGGTTAATTTAAACATCGTATTGCTTATTATTAAATGTAAAACTATGTGTGTGTGTATGTGTGTTTAACTTTTATTTTGTCATTTTGTCATCATTGTACATTTTTTGTAGGTGTGCTACATTTTGAGGTGCCTTGTCCTCTTTTTTAGTTATGACATATGGTCACCTTGGGATTGTACCTTTTGGTTACATTTAAGGACAAATTTCCTAATTATATCAGCTATTCAGGACAGGAACAAACTGCATCATGTAGATGAGATCTCCCATTTACATTTACATAGATCTCCCAATAACACTGGACATTTTCAGACAAGACTGGAAGGCCAGCCGTCATCATACTGTGAACATGTGCACAATTGATGGAGTGCTGTCAACAGTTTACCATGCCTCTTCTGATGTCAGATCACAAAGTATTTTTAAAACTCCTCTTAGCTTCAAAAGTGGTTTTCCAAACAATATCAATATTGTAGGCTGAAAAAAAATCAGCCACCTCCCATTAACACACATTGACACATGTATGGACACAGGCATAGGGAACTAACTGTGAGGGTGTTTAGATTCTGGCCTCAGTGTGCAATATGGTTATGAGAATCCTAAACCGTCCACATTCATTACCATCTTTTTGTATCACAATTTCTTGTTCAGAAGGTTTGTATTTCATTTTTTTCCTAAGGCACCTAGCTGATTTTTTGAAGGTGCTGTTATTAACACTTATTTACCTAATTAAATATTTATATCCACTTGCTTCTATGTCCAAAGTTTCCTATGGCAAGAACAAGAAGGCCAAGACATTAAAAAACCTATAAGGAAAAGCAAATTGATCCAACACAATGGATTGCAGCAAATGTTTGGTGTGGCAGCCCCCCTTCCATTGGCAGAAAATTCTGCTTTTAGAAAGAACTGCAGTTGTGCAATAACCCTTCTCATTGACAGAACTCCTTCCATAAACACAATTCCTTTCCTCTTATGGATGAGCATTTAACATGGAGTACTATACTGCAAAGAGTGGGTTCAACCTTTTACCATGAAAAAGCAGCACAAGTTTAACAGCAAATCTGTATTCTTCCTTCACAAAAAGAAAATAAGCTTTGTACATCTTTTGAAAGGTGATTAGGGAGGTGCATGAGTTTCTTATTTTGAGCTATTGCATCATTTGTAGCCACCACTGAAAAGGTCTGCTTACATCAGCAGAACTGTCTAGAAAACTTCTTCCTCTCTTATTACTGTGCTGGTAGTGCCTAGTAGTGCCCTGTAGGGATGCCTGGTGGTGCTCTGCTCAGTGGTCCACAGTAGTGCACAGTGCTGAGTGGTGCCTGCTGCCCACTGGTGCTGCCAACTTGTGCCTGGTAAGGATGCCCGGTGTCTGATGGTGCCCACTGTCCTCTGTGCAGTGGTGCCCAGTGTCTGCTAGCTGGTAGGGGTGTCCAATGGTGCCCGCTTCCCGCTGGTGCACAGTAATGCCTGCTGTCTGCTGGTGCCCACTGCTCTCTGCATGGTGATGCTTGATGATGTCTGTTGCCTAGTAGGAATGCCTGGTGCCTGCTGGTGCCTGCTGCCTGCTTGTGCCAACCAGTGCCCACTTCCTAGTGGTGCCCATTAACCCACCATTACCAGTGCCAGTACCCAGTGCCCAGCTGTCTCCACCAGTGGTGAGCCCCGCCTTACCCAACAACCGGTTCACCAGAAGGGGGCATGGCTGGGGTAGGGCTAGGGGCAGACCCCAACCCTGGCGCACTGCGCATGCGCCAATCCCCAATGCATGTGCATTGCATCTCCTCCAGTTGGAGGAGACACAGTACGCACGCACCGACCCCCAGGGGTTGGTGCATTCGCAGTGCGTCTCCTCCAGTTGAAGGAGATGTATTGTGCATGCGCCAAGGTCGGCGCATGCGCAGTACATCTCCTCCAGCTGGACGCACTCGTCTCTTCCAGCTGGAGGAGACACACATCGCGCCAAGGTTGGCGCACGTGCATTGCATCTCCTCCTCCCAGCGAACCGAACCGGTACGCTGGGTTTTCTGGGTACCCCGCTGCTATCGGTTCAGTAGCAGCGGGATCTGGGGAACAACCAGTTCGGGCGATCCGGCCAAAACCGGCTTGAGCCCATGCCTGGTCTTCACCAGTGCCCTGGAGGCCTGCTGATGTGCTGCTGTGCCCCAGACCCACAAATATTCTTGCAATTTTACTCCTGCAATGATTGGCAAATTCCGCTAGTCTATTTATATACTGGCTGCACAATCCTAACCCCAGTTATGCAACCAAAAATCCTTACCCAAGCCTTGGAGTGTCTACTCATCTCCTATGCAGGAACAAGGCGAGACTGGAGAGGTGAGTTGCATTGGCCTAAATTGGTTAGGATTGCACCCTATAACTTTTTATAGGAATTTTTTCCTATTTAGACTGCTCACAGCTTAGATATGAAGAGAGGAGGAAAAAAAGAGCTTTCTTATAAATGCCACACAGACTTTTAAGCAATTTACTGATAAAAGACTGCTCATGCTTGGTTTGAATAATTCATACAGTCATTAAGGAATAGGGACCTAAGAGTATGGAAAATCCATCTCAACATTACCAGCACTTTCTGTATTTGTTCTTTCCCTATTCTCTCAGGGCATCAGGTAGCCTAATGAGGTAGTTTATCCAGCGTTGTGCTTGAAAATTATCCAGTTCCTTCAGTTGCAATCCCCTTCTTCATGGGGGATTTTTCCCTCTGCAGTGTTCTTAACACTGTTCTTAATAATTGTGCCTAACCCTCGTTGGAAAGGCAGGGAAGGACGAAATATGGAAAGCTGTATTGATGGATGAAGGAAGGAGTAATCCTTTTCTTCTTCAATTTGTCAGCTTTTTTTCTTCAAAAGACAGTGTTATACTAGACTGTCTTCTATATAACTTATAGTAAAAGTAAAAAGTATATAAAGGTTAAAAGCTTTGTAAACCGCATTTGGCATTTTTGCATTAGCAATAGTTGGGAAGGGAATGAATGAATGAATGAATGAATGAATGAATAAATAAATAAATAAATAAAAAATGAATGAATGAATGAATGAATGTCACCACAACTACTTTCTGCATATTGAGTTGTTGCGGTTGCTCTGGATGGCCAGGCAAATCAATTTTTCCCCACTTTGAAAGTAGTGGGTGACTGGTCCAAATGGTTTGGGGGGCGAGCAGTGGATGGCTTGCTAGAAGTTTGCTGCTATAGGTCATTTGCCTCCACTGCCCCTCAGTGATGGGCTTCAAAGAAATTAAGAACCGGTTCTCTGTCCGTCTGGCAGCCACTTTTAAATGGCTATTTTTAAACTTTTAAAAGAGATATGTACTATCTCTTGTTAAGAACCGGTTCTATAGAGTAGGTGCGAACCTGCTGGTGCCCACCACTGCTGCCCCGTCAGGTTAGGATTACCATATATTTGGGAAAACTGGGACTGTCCTGGTTTTCAGGAATTACGTTTACATACTGGCAAGTTTGCCAGGTCATCCTGGTTTTGTGTAAGAGAATTATAGCAGCCCTATCCCAGGTATATTAATGGTGAGTGAAAGAGACTTTTTGTTAGCAAAAAGTCAGCTTTGGATCCAAGTCACTGCAATACATTTAATATAATAGAAACTTAAAAAAAATGGGCAGTGCAATCCCAAATCCCAATGGGCAGTGCAATCCCAAGAGGCTGGAAGATGTCTCTTGTGCCAGCCTGGAAGTATCACAAATGTGCCCTATGGCACTCCTGAGCCATTCACAGGAAAGTTAGTCTGGTGCACGTACGTGTGCCACAATAGGAATGGGAGAGAGTGGACTGTACTGGCCGTTCCATCCAGCGCAGGGGTTTTTGAGTAAGGGGGAGGGTGCGGAGGAGGTAGGAGGAGGCATTCCAGGGAAGTTCCTAAGAATAGGCAGAAGTGGGTGGTGGCACTGGGAGTGACAATATGCTAGGTCCTAACCTGCTTCCCCAGGTGGCACAAAACAGCCAGACACAGCTCTCATCTGCTCAAATTTGCCTGCCTCCAGAGACGGTGCAGATCTGAGTAGATCCATTAAAGCTGTTGCAGCCCTACCAAGGTGAAGGGGGAAAATGTTCTGCACTGGAATGGCAGTGCAATAATTTAGGGTTGGGAGGTGCAGAGTATCAACAATTCCAGTAACCACAATCAATTGGAGGGGCTAAAATGTAGAATCATTTTAATGCATATAACCTGCAATTTGTTGTGTAATTTTTTGTACATTGTAGCACAATTCTTCCCATTTATTCCAGTGTGACTCTGAAGAATTTCCTTTGAGTCAAGTGAATTTTCTTTGCATATAATGTTACCAAACTACAACAGAATCAGTCTCTTGGTGCCCGTGCATATTTCTCAGTTTACATAGTGACCTTTCTTATCTGAGAAAATGTTTGTACCCTGCAGTGAAACTTTAGTTCCTGGGAGATGATAAAGACTTTTATTTGGATGTATGCGTATCTATAATTCAAGAGCAAAGCCAGCCGTTTAATAAAAGACACTTGTTCACAGCTTTTCTAAGAAATCTCACTTCTCAAAAGTGTCGTTCTTTACTTCTCAAGAGGCTGAAGCAACACAGCTGAATGTGGGCAGGAAATGGTAACAGATTTATTTATAACCAACTTTTCTTCCACCCTAGATCTCAACGAAGCATACCTGGGATTACCAGGTGGTCGCTGACAGCGAAAGCTTGATTTTTGCTTTCATTATTGTGTTGTTTCGTTTATAGTTGCCTTTAAGGCCTTTTTCTGTGTGAAACAGCTTGTAACCCAGAATCCATCTTGGGGAAAAAATTAAAGATGTATTTACACCAGTGGTGCTGAGTTAACTGTTGTGAGAACTGGAAAGGGTTATCATAATAATACCCCCATAAGAATGTGGAAATATGCAAGTGTCTTATTGAAGAAGGTGGTTAGATACTAGCATAGCTAAGGGGGCTGGGATGACACCATGCCTGAGGGGCTTTACTTAGCACTTTAAAGCCCTATTAGGACTGGGATGAAAAGTTCTTAGTACTAGGGTTGTCATAATTCTCTTCCACAAAATTGGGACAGGACCTGTTGTCCCATTTGCTAGTATGTGAACAAAATCCACCAAAATCGTGATTGTCCCTGTTTTTTGAGACATATGGCAACCCTACCTAGGACAGGCATAAAATAATGGCACCATCAGAATGAGGGACCTTGTATGTCTGTTTTCCCATGTTTGTTGTTCTTCCCTATACACATCACAAAAAAGATATAATGCAACTTAAATTAGGGTGAGGAAAGATGCTGCAAATGTTAATTCATACAATCAGGAAGCACTTGACACAGTTGGTGATTCAACTTAAGTTTAATTTAAATGTGACCCCAGTTGACAACAATGTAACCAATATTAGAATCTTTCCTATGCATTGCTCAGCTGAATGCATGGTACTAAAATAGAGTTTGTGTTGAAAAACTGCTAGTCTTTCACTGGATTCTTTGAAGAGCAAAACTGTTTTTCTAAAATAGGACATTTCCTGTACCCTGAGAAAATGCTTTTTTTCATCAGGTTACTCTATATCAGGAATGATCAGTATTTCACAGCAGTGTTTGATTAAAGGCCAGAAAAAGGATGTGTAAATTTCTAAGTGCACAGCGGTGAGTTATGGAATGTTCGCTGGATAAAATCTAATTTACATTGTAAATTTAGAGATAATGAGATTTACTTCCTCTTGCTGGAAAGTCATGTTTTTAAGTATAGGTTGTAAAATTTTGTGGGGGAGTAACTAGGGGACTCCTTGCTCCGGTGTAAGAACAATTTACTCTGGATTGCAATATGAATTTCCCATAGGTTTTCACTAGGTGGTGCTGTAACTACGGGTGCCCGTAATGTATCTTACGTGCTCCCGTAGTTACTCTGGATTGTAGGGTTAATCATCTTCTGTTTCCATTAATAAGGTTACCAATTCCATTATGAAAATCTTATAATATTCAGGCATATTTAATGTCTTTCAGCATGAATGGCTTTTTTAAAAAAGATCAGAAAAATACATGGAATATAGATTAATCAACAACTTCCTGTCATGATAACTAGGAAAAGCAGCGTCATGTTCTGAGAAAGTTCCACTAACTACCAGATGCTGGAACTCAACAACAGATGGACACTGCCATAATACTTTCTGAAATCCCTGTGACATATGGCTGTCCATTTCCAGGGCGCTAATGTTCTCTGTTTTGACCCTTAAAACATGATGAAAAATAGTTCCTTTATTTCATGTGACCTTATTTTAAAAAGAGATGTGGGTGATATACCTTTTGAAAGGGCCCTGTCAGCTCTGGTTGGTTCTTAGGAGTTTAAAAGTACCTTCACGCTATGCTTGCACATTCTACACTGGTGCAGAAAACAGCATGAAATAAATGCTGAATTTCATCAAATCACCATAAATGAGTGTGAATCATGCAGCTGGAGCGCATGGGGAAAAGCACTGAGGGCACAATCCCAAACAATTTATGCCAGCACAATCCACCTATCTTCCTGTTCCTGTGCGATGTGGGAGGGAGGTGATGTGGGGAGGCCGGCACATGTCTGTGCATTCCTCTAACCCTCCAGGAGTGGTGCAGTTTTGTAACACCCCAGACCATAATGGGACTTGTACTCGGATTTGTACTGGCCTAACCAGGAATTAGGATTGCACTGTGAGGCACACAATGCAAGTTTTCTAGCACTTTAAAGAATATAAACCCTGTGGCATCTCCTGTCATGTATTCATTCCCATTTTCAAGAAGGAATTTTGGGGGTGGAGAAAACTATCATCTAAGAAGCGGCAGCCATATCTGGAGGGATGCCAAGCAATCTATTGTATATTACTGTTCTAATTGTTTGTTGTAATCCACCCATATGACTGGAAAGCCATTCAAATAGATAACAGCCCAATCCTGAGCTGCCTGCAGCTCTACAACTCCTTTGCTGCCTGCTGCTGCTGGATCCTGAAGGCAACCAGGCTATCATCTGCACCTCCTTGGGGAAGGAGACATTTGTCCCCTTCCTCCCCATAAGCAGTTGGTGCAGAAATCAAGCCTCTGTGTAATCAATCAATTAATTA
Organism: Cryptoblepharus egeriae; assembly: GCA_030015325.1. NCBI lineage: Eukaryota > Metazoa > Chordata > Lepidosauria > Squamata > Scincidae > Cryptoblepharus > Cryptoblepharus egeriae. The sequence continues at coordinate 35,975,693 of JAREYC010000004.1, read as the reverse complement.
AATAGTATTTATTTACCACTTTTCAATTAAGATACCACTAAGTGTCCTCCATGAAGGCTCTGGATTGGGAGGAGAAGGGCTCCTCCAGTTCTGTCTTCCTTCCTTCCACTGGTTTTCCTCCTCATCCCATTTCTCTGTCTTCCCCTGCCTTGGATCACCTTCCCTTGTGCCCCCCCCCCCCCGCCCTCAGCTCTCCGAAGCTCCACAGTCTATGTGGACTACCAAGTGGTGAAGAATGCGCTTATCCCCAACACTGTGCTAAATCCTGTGGTGGCCCAACAACAAGGATCGCAAGTTTGTCTTATGGCACGTATGTGACACCCAACTGCCACTACAGCCCGTAGGATTGGGTACTAAACTGGCACAAAAATTCTAGTTATTGAAGCTAACATGATTATGACACCACAAATTGCATGAATTTAGGACCAAATACAGCCCTGTGATAATAAAATAGATCTTGCATGTGCTTTTGCTTTTATATTTCTCTAGTAAAGTAGATTTCTTTTTTTCTTCTTGGAATTATACAAACCTTCTTTTCTATCTTCCAGAGTAATCTTCACCTTTGTATCCGTAATATCTTTGAAAGAGGACAGAAACAGAACCACATCACCTTTCTCATTCTTAATAGGGACAATGTCCAATAGGCACCAAAATGAAGACCCTGTAAGGCAAAATGAAGTTTGATTCAAACAACTGTTCTCTTTTCTGCAGCAAAATATCCTGTCAATGAACATTATCATATAAAAAGCAAAACGGACAATCCAATCCTACTTAAATTTTCCTGTGCCAATGCAGTGAGGCTTGCACTGTATTCCTGGGGGGGTGGAATTTTGCAGCTCAAAGTCGGAAGGCATTTGTCCCCTTGCCCTCGGGAACTGCAATGGGTCATTGCAATGTGCCTGTTTGGATCTGAGTGTGCTAAACTGCTGGCACAAATCTGAGTGGATCTATGATAGTAGATCAGTCCTTGGAGAACCTGTGACAGCATTTCCATTGTAGACTACAAGAAGAGATTCATATTTTAAATTTTCCTCCTGCAAAAATACCCTGCATGTACTAAATGAGCACATCAAGGAAAAATCTACACTCAAACTGTCCGACAATGTGTTCATTAATTTACGCAACAAGATTTTTTTTCTTAATGGAGGATAATTATAGGATATGACATTCCTATACTTCCAATCTGTTACATAGCCAATATTTTATTTCCATTTATTTCTGTTTAATCCAAGACATGCAGGAGACACACATTTAAACGTGTGCATTTAGTGTCAAATGTATGCCTGGAGAAGGTGTCAAGTGTCTATTTGGCAGACAGTATTCTGGCTCCTGGAAGGAAGCCACAGATCCATAGACACTTGGATCTCATAATTCACTGGAACCTCACCCCTGGATGCATAGCCAGGGTTTTCTATACCCATGGTACACTGTGACATCATGAGTGGTGTTGTTACATCATTATGTGCATGCGCCATGGAGGATGCATGCACACTGAAGCGACCCCTTTATTGGAAGATTGCCAGTGATTTGCCACTGAGGGGAGATGCTCAGACTCTCAGAAACCTGTTCCCTTTGGGCCAACCTCACTAGTGAGGGTTGCGCCAAAGCTCTTCCTGGCCTCTTAGACACCTATTGAACCCAAAGGAACCCACTGGACTACAGTACAGGGGGACAGGATAATGGACTCTTTACCTCCATGTTTTCCTGCCAAGAATCATACTGCAAATTAACTCTCACAGTGTCATTAACACCGTAATGTATAGACTGGATTTGATATGAAAGGTTAGTATTCTGGAAATCAAATGTTCAGCTCCTCTAAATCACTTCACATCATCAGATGAATACAAAGCATTGATTTTCATACAGTCTGTATCTCCTGGGATTATTAAGAGGGACTAATGAAATATCTTACTTTTCTCTCACTGTACTTTCTTTGGAACATGTAAGTGATGGATATTCCTATTTTAATGGAATGTTGAATGTCTGATTCTCCCTTTGTTTACTTTGAAATGCCAACACTTTAGATTCTAAGATATTTTTCTGTCTACCCACACCCATAGGTGTGGAATACTATACACTCCACTGTTTCAAAGATACTGAAATTAAATATCCATTTTCTTAAAATAGAAGCTAATGCACGCCTCCTCAAATACATGCTATTAAATACAAGCAAGGTGAAACTCATTAAATGCTTGAATTCTATGCAGGAGAATACCCAATACCCTTCAGTCTATAAAAATTACTGTGATAAATGTCTTTCACGCAATGTGTTAATTGCACTGTGACAGTATGGCAGAATTGTTTAAATACACTTGTTCAAAGTGCATACAATTAAATGTGCTTGTAGAAAGTCAGCAATTCTTTTCGTGGAACGATTATGGTGCATTTAATATGCAGCAAAATTGTTTTTATAGTTAGCGCATTACATATTATTACTTAATGTGATTACTGTAAACAACAAGTTCACACAATATTTCAGCAGGGAGGGGGATTCCAGTAATTGTTTTCTCCATCATCGGATATGTTTTCTTATGAATAACAATGAATAGTAAATAAATGGACATGAATTTTGGGGGAAAATTCAAGTTCATTAAAGTTAGGGAACAGGATTGCACTGTCATCACCCCTTGTTTGGTTTTTGTTTTCCAGGCAGATAGGGTGCCCAATCAGGATTGGGACCACAACATCTGCAAAGATGAAATTTAATCCTTGTTCTCTGCTAAGTCCCAGTGCAGACCCAAGAAGCTATTGTGCGCAGTTGTTGTTATCTTTCATCAATACGGGGCAGGAGCCATCAGTATGAGCATTATATTTTCAGTTATCTCTCCTCTGATGCCAAGGTGTCAAACCCAGACATCACTATCTCAGGAATGAGTAATGCTTTGGATGGCATAGTCCAGGGTGTCCAAACATTTTGACAGGGAGGACCACATTTTCTCTCTGACTCTGTGTTGGGGGCCAAAAGAAGAAAAAAGCATTGGTTTACATATAAAATTTGAATGAATTTCATCAAACAGGTTGTTTTGTGGGATACCCAACAGACCATAGCGTGTCCAGTTACATGGGACAATAACCTCATGTTGTAGTGTAAAGTAAAACACAACTTAGGCTAGGTTGTGGTCAGAAGCAGGTAGGATTTATTTCAACTGTGCAGTTGAGTCTCCCGCTGCAGGACATGCAAGTCCAAATTCATCAATATTCATTTCTGGCATTATATGATGGCTGTCATTCAAAGCATACATATATTCAATACATCATTCAAAGCATACATATTCAAGTAGATGAGGACTGTAACTTTCAATTCCTGAAATATCTCATCTAGATTCTTATTTTTAATAGAAGTGATAAGTTTGGTTTCTTGTCCAACTTGCCCAACTGGAGCAACTTTGCTGATGCTTGCAACATGGTCAAGGTTATGATCAACTTTTAGCAACTTCAGCAGGATGGAGATTCACTCAGCCTCTGGTCTATTTTGGTTTTGCATAGCCAGCTGTCTTGATTTTATACAGACTTACCCTACAATCCAGAGTAACTACATGAGCACGTAAGAGCACAAGAGTAACCCATAGTTACTGCACCACCTAGTGAAAACCTATGGGAAATTCATAATGCAATCCAGAGTAAGTTGTTCTTACACCGGAGCAAGGACTCCCTGTAGTTACTCTGGATTTCCTCCTTATTCCTTTTGGCCGGAATCATACTGATACAGAGGTATATGGACACAGACTGCATCACTCAAACCTGGGTTACTAAAATCTGATATCAGCAATAGTTGGTGTGCTCTAACCATCTCAGAGTTTTGGTGGTACATTTCAACTAGATTCCACTTGTGAATGCTCCCTCTGGGAACACATGTAATAAACCAGTAGTAGGCTGCCTTCCTAGAGAGTTTATGAATAGTCAGTAATGTTAAGTACGTTTTTAATGAGGAAAAAGTCAGAGACTTTCACATTGTCATTGCCTCAAATTTCTATTGATTTCAGATGCTCACTTTCTAATGCACAAATAAATCTATCAAATTGTTGCAATTTTTTGCACACCACAAAGAAGTTAGAAATCGTGTGAGCACATTGCACCATGACATGCCATTTCAAACAAGATATGCTCTTTCTTTTTAGAAGGTTTTTACCAGAAAAGATATTCTTTCTTGCTTCAAATAGCACATACAATAGGCAATGCCACTGTCAACAGTCATTGTCTTAAGTTCTTCATAGCTTTATATTTGTCCATTTATTTTCTGCCCCGAGCTACTGTCTCTAGTAACAGAATTTCTTTTCCCCACCTCTTGCAAAGCTTCAGGTTCAAAATACAATGAATTACCCTTCAGGCTTAAGAACATCATTCAAGAAAAAAAAAATGAGAGAGAAGCTACGGAGTTATTATAGTACAAAGAATCTCTTTCAAATAGAAGGTCAATCTAGATACGTTGAGAGATGTTTATTGTTGAAACCCAGATTCTGTCCAAATCACATATAAAGTCGGGTCCAATCTTGAGAGCCCAAAAAGCGCATGTAGATCAGGGGTGCTTGACTTTCCTTGTGACCGTCTATATTCTATCAATCAAACCCTCAAATCCAGATTAACTACAGGAGCATATACATTACATGCCCCAGAATCCCAATGAAAACCTATGGGAAATTCATATAGGAATCCAGAGTGACAGCCCAATCCAGAGCAACTAATCTGTCCACATTAGAGCCCTTAGGTTGCCCTATCTAACACTAGGTTGGAGCAACTGCAAGATGCTCCAGCCCAGTTACTCTGAAGGAGGCTTAGGGCAGAGCAAGGCAAGATAGGGTGCCCTAAGAGAGGTGGACCTGCTCTGCCCTAACTGGGGCAGCCTAAGCAGCTCAGGAGAGGCAAGTTGAGGGCATGTTTAGCATTGCCTAGGGCAGAGCAGTTACTCTGTATCCAAAGCCTGTTTCCAAGGCAGAAATGCCCTCTTCCAGCCCTCAGAGTTATACCACCTCAGGAGCAGGTATAGTAATGAGTAGACCCATAGGGGTCCATGATAAGGCCCGTGTAAGAATGGCAGTGCTGACCATAATTCTGAGTTCTTGGCCAGCCTAGCTGCAACCCCTTCCTCTCAACCTCAGGATATGGAACAAACTACGGCTGCCCACAAACCTCAGGATACAGCAGGCCACTCCAAGAAGCCCCTTGTATTCACTGTAGAATGTACTGGCATCTCATCAGGGACTCCTTATAAGGCAGGCACCCAGTGGCATCACCAGACTGGTGCGGCTGGTGTGGGCTGCATTGGGGATGCGCTCCGTATGGGTGATGTGCCGGAGGAGTTTGACTGTCCTTTGGCAGGCCCCGGGCGTCAGCACCCCCATTCAGGCCTGCTCCAAGGCGGAGAATCAGCCAGACGCTGACACTTGTCTGAGGAGCTGGCCTGAACGGCCATCTGAGATGCACTGCGCAGAAACACACTGAGCATGCCGAACAGCTTCAGAGGAGACTTCCTTAGAGCAGAGAAAGTCCGCACCTCTGCACAGCCATTTGGCCTCAATCAGGAGGCAGAGTGGCAGCCGAATGGCTTCAGAAGAGTACTGCACAGGCACCAACTGTGACACCTGCACAGTCTCCCCCGAAGCCAAAAGGCTTCAGAAAAGTACTGCGCAGGTGTCAGAGATGGTGCCTGCGCAGTACTCTTTCTGAAGCCAGTTGGCTTCAGAAACAACTGCGCAGGCACCAACTTTGGTGACTGTGCAGTCCAGGTTGGGGGGGGGGCGCATCCCAGGGATGACGCACAGACTTCTGCACCAGGTGATGTGCAGAGTCATGTCACCACTGTAGGCACCATAGCTGTTCCTTGTTCAGTGTGATCTGAGGGGTGTCTCCTCAGGAGCAAGTCTTCCCCTTGTGTCAATTACTTAGCATGCTCTGGAGCAGTTAGGGCAGCCCAGGCTTCCTGACTCTCTGGATTCAGCATAACTTTCTGCTCTGGATACAGAATAGTTAGGAGAGAGCAGTTAGGTCAGAGCAGGCTGAATTTGCTCTGGATTGCAGCCTAAATCGTTCTTACACTGGAGCAAGGACTCCCCATAGTTGGATTTTGCCCTTCTATATCCTCTTAGAGTACAAACCTAGGCTACAATCCTAACTTAGGCTGGCACAATTCATTGGTCTTCCCATTCACGTGATGATGTAGGGAGGCAAGTGCATGTCTCTAGAGGTGGCCTAAGTCTGAGTAGACCCACTGGGCTGTTATAGCCTTCTGTGGGGAAGGGGAAAAGCCTCTGGGGTAGTGCAGTAGTAGTTCCAAAACTTGCACTGGTTATAGTGCAAGACATATTCCAGCCTCCTTCTCTTCCAGCACAAGTTAGGATTGTGCTGTGGGTCAGTTTTTCAGATAAAAGACTGACAAACACTCTCATAAAGAGGATGGAGTGTATCTTGACATGTTGGTTTAAAACACTATTGAAGTTTCTCCATGTCCCAAAATTTTAAAGACAAACTTTGAGCTGAAAAATAGGATGTTCTTGCTTATTTATAGAAACCTCAAGCTGCGTGGTGAGATCTAAAATAAACAAGCTTCATTTATCATCCTGAAATCTGATGAGTTTTAAATGATCTTAGGTCATTGGAAGAAATCCTTTTATGGACAAACTGTATCATAAGTTCCTTCTGAATGCTTCAAAATGCTACATACTTTTATTTCAGTGAAAAAGTTTTATCTCAGTTTTATCCTTTTATCTTGGTGAAAAAGAGGTGTAAAACTGTAGTCTGAGCAAGGATAGGATAAATTCCACTACTTGTTAGCTAGACCCAGTAATTGGCTGGTAGTTGGCTAGACCCAGACTGCAATCCTAAACACACTTTCCTGGGAGTAAGTACTACTGAACATAATGGAACTTACTTCTAAGTCCACATGCTTAGGATTGCACTGTCAGTTATTCCACTACTATTTGGCTAGACCCAAGTCCCCAGCTAGTTTCATGATCAAGTAGGGATTATGAACCCAGACCTTTCAGGTCTAAATCCAGCTCTGGAACACCTATACCATCTAGGCTCTATGTATAGTTTAGAGCAAATGCTTTGTATTCAGCTTTGTGCAAAGATGCAATGCCCAGAACTGTGTGATGGGGAGAGAAAGGTTCTTATCTGAGAGCTACTGCAAATGAATGTCACTAAAATTTATATAAATAAATTCATTTTCTCATACTCTATGGGTGGTGTGTGTGTATATTATCCTCAGTCTTGGGTCCTCTACCAGAGGCATGGGAGTTTGAGGGTTCTGCGCAGTGTCTTAGCTGTTTCTAGTATTGCGCTTTAATGGATAGAGTGTTCTGGTGTGCTTCTTGGAATCTGTTGGAGCCATCTTTTCAACTTCGGTGTCACAGCCCCTAGTGCTCCAATCACTATTGGGATCCCATTCACTTTTACTTACCACATCCTTTCTAATTCCTCCTTCAAACTCTAATACTTTTCCACATTTTCATGCTCTTTTTTCCTGATGTTGCTGTAATTTGTTATTGCTATATCTGTCACCAGGGCTGTCCTCTGATGGACAGGGGACCAGGGAATTTTAGACTACCTGCTGCCCAACTGCTACAACCTCATTAAACAAGATATGGTTCTTGATTCCACTTTTTCTATTCACCAAATGCACCCATTGCAATGTCCCTATTTACAGCTATGAATCAGATACCACTGAAATGAATATTGGTTATATTCTGGTTGCTGTGGTCCATTTATTTATACTGTATTTTAATGTGAAGCCACAGTGCAATAGGGGCTCTGAAACTACTGGGCAAGAAAATTGTTCATTTTCCAGGCACTATGTGTAAATTATTAATCATTACACATGACCTTCCTTGAATTGGTTTCCAGGAATACAGTTTGAAGACCCAACAGCATGGCTTCCTTTAAATGCTAATAGCATCAAAGGGCAGAGTCCTACTGAATTTTCATGAAGCTTCCATGGCCTGCAACATTTTAAGAGATACAGTCCATTAATGTCAACACAACACTCACCAAAACAGGAGGGGACAATTCTCTCCTACTTTTTAAAACACATTATTATTTTTCTGTCAGAACATATTGATTCAGTGTGTAGGTATGTGATTTTGAAATGTAAGTTCTGTGGAACTCTTAAGTAAATTAATGTATGAACACACACACACACACACACACACACACACACAGAGAGAGAGAGAGAGAGAGAGAGAGAGAGAGAGAGAGAGAGAGAGAGAGAGAGCTATTCCACAAAAAATGTTTACCAAGTGAGTATATTACAAAATAGGTGAAAAATTATTTTCTTTCCCAAATTATCAAGGAATGGGGTTTGCGCGCATTACGCACTGGCCGATTTGCCCTGCCCAGCCAGTTGACACCAGGCAGAGTCTTGTTCAGCCATTGGCTGCTGGGCTCAGGAGGTTGGCCAGCTGGGATGGTCCAAGGGTGCAGTCTGGGCTGAAGCAGCATCTCCTCTTACCCACCCTATGTTGCTTGGGCTTAGCTGACCACCTTATGAGGTCATATTGGGCTACTTGAACAAAGAAACAAAAATGGTGGTTTACCCCAATTTAAAACAAACAAGAATATGAAAAATAGTTAACAATACAGTAGTGCCTCCTATAAAGAGCTTAATTCGTTCCAGAGGCATGCTCTTTAAGTGAAACGCTCTTTAAGTGAAGTAGATTTTCCCATAGGAAATAATGGAAATTCAGACAATTGTTCCACAGCCCCAAAAATATTCATTTAAAATATTAACATGGATGTAAAATGATGAAAAAACACTGTAATTGAATTCAAAACATGCATTCGGTGTGCATGATCCTATGAAGTCTACTTAGGATACAATCCTAAAGACACTTTCCTGGGAATGAACCCCATTTAACATAATGGGGCTTACTTCTGGGTAGAAATGGTTAGGAGGCTGCAATCAAAGACACTTTCCTGGGAGGCTTACCTGAGCTGCTCCTGGAGGTTCAAGGTGGCCAGTGGGGGCACTTGTGGGCAATTAGGGGCAGCTGCCTCTGGCACCTCCAGGCAACTGCCCCCAAGTTGGGGGCAGTTAGAGGCAGCAGTGTGGCTGGCAGCCCTTTTAAAGAGCCTCCTTGTGGAGCATCAGGGCTGATAGCACATGTGCCCATAGTGCGCTTGCTTGTTAAGAGAAGCGGAACTTGTTGTGTGAAGCAAGATTTCTTGGAAATTTATGCTTGTTATATGAGGTGCTTGTTATGAGAGGTACCACTGTATTTGAGTCTACAGAGATTACTTGGTCTACAATAATGAGTACAGTTTGCCAACATGCAGACAGATTATTTTGAGCATAGCGTACCTTGTACTGAATTTGGCACAACTACACAATGCAGTGTGCATCTTTACAGTGTGTGCTTTCACTTGCTGATGATCCTGTAGCCTTCAGCTCATTCACGTGCAACAACAAGATGCGCACATGTGGATGTTATGTAAAGCATTGCACTAAATAACAGTAACCGTCGTGCTCTGGCACTAATTGAGCACTGATGAATGAGCCGGTACTCACCGTTCGTCTTATAAAACATGATTTCTCCTTTGAATTCTATCTTTTCCTCCAGCGACTTTTCAATTTGAAGAATCATCTGCTCATTTGTTTCAGCACCATATAAAAATTTACAGCTGCAGCTCTTCTGCATGACTTCCGTTCGGGTAAATCCAGAAAGCTCACAGAACCCATCTGAACAGTAAACTATGGGGAATCCCTTAGCCACCTGAGCATTTGCAAGGATGAAGTTACTATCTGCAGCAAGACACACAAAAATAAAACATATGTTAGGAAGGGGTCCCTATGCAGTGCAGCGCTCAACTACGCATTACTTTTTCTGCATCTCAGTATTGATTTAAAACATCTACATCCATTGCAGTTTATGTACCACTGCACTGATACTTCTAAATATTGCAACCAGCAGCCACTACTGGAAGAAGGTTTACAAGCCTCAGACAAGAGTAGTTGGTGGTCATTGTTATAATTGCATGCCTATTCTAATCTGACAAAAAACATCCCCTGGTTTCTGGGTGACTATATGTACTCTTTTTCTAGAACATGTCCTCTTTTTGGAAAAAATTGTCCTCCTTTTCCTTCTGAGCAGACATCATGTAGCCTTCTTGTAATTAATAAATTAAAAGCAATAGTTTTAAATTTAATAACAACTAATAAAGTGTTTAAATTAACCACATGAAAGCAATATATATGAGAGCATTTAGCTTTTCTTTTGTCATATCCTATATTTTTCTTGTATGTCCTACGTTATGGGAAGTCCTTATCCTCTTTTGTTGTTATTATATATGGTCCCCCTGCCTGAGTTGTTCTCAGCACATTTCTTATATTGGTGTTAGGCTGCAATCCTATACACACTTACCTGTGAGTATGTTCCTTTAAACATAATGAGACTTAGGGCATAATCCAGAGCAAGTTCAGCCTGCTCTGCCCTAACTGCTCTCTCCTAACTAGTCTGTATCCAGAGCAGAAAGTTATGTTGCATCCAGAGAGTCAGGAAGCCTGGGCTGCCCTGACTGCTCCATAGTAAGTAATGTACTGCTCCATGCTAACTAATGACACATGGGGAGGACTTGCTCCTGAGGAGACACCCCTCAGATCACACTGAACAAGGAATAGCTGTGGTGCCTACAGTGGTGACACAACTGCACATCACCCGGTGTGGAAGTCTGTGCGTCACCCCTGGGATGCATGCACACCCCCTACCTGGACTGCGTAGTCGCCAAAGTTGGCGCCTGTGCAGTTGTTTCTGAATCCAACTGGCTTCAGAAAGAGTACTGCGCAGGCACCCTTTCTGACACCTGCACAGTACTTTTCTGAAGCCTTTCAGCTTCAGGGAAGACTGTGCAGGCATCAGAGTTGGTGCCTGTGCAGTACTCTTTCTGAAGCCATTCGGCTGCCACTGTGCCTCCTGAGTGAGGCCGAATGGCCATGCAGAGGTGCAGACTTCCTCCACTCTAAGGAAGTCTCCTCTGAAGCTGTTCATCATGCTCAGTGTGTTTCTGCACAGTGCACCTCAGCTGGCCATTCGGGCCAGCTCCAAGGACAAGTGGCAGCTTCTGGGCTGCTGCTCCGCCTTGCAGCAGGCCTGAATGGGCACGCTGAAGCCCGGGGCCTGCCAAAGGACAGTCAAACTCCTCCAGCGCATCACCCCATACGGAACGCATCACCCAATGCAGCCCACACCAGCTGCACCAGTCTGGTGACACCACTGGGTGCCTGCCATATAAGGAGTCCCTGATGATATGCCAGTACATTCTACAGTGAATTCAAGGGGCTTCTTGGAGTGGCCTGCTGTATCCTGAGGTTTGTGGGCAGCCATAGTTTGTTCCATATCCTGAGGTTGAGAGGTAGGGGTTGCAGCTAGGCTGGCCAAGAACTCAGATTTTTGGTCAACATTGCCATTCTTACTCAGGCCTTATCATGGACCCTTATGGGTCTACTCATTACTATACCTGCTCCTGAGGTGGTATATCTCTGAGGAGCTGGAAGAGGGCATTTCTGCCTTGGAAACAGTCTTTGGATACAGAGTAACTGCTCTGCCCTAGGCAATGCTAAAGATGCCCTCAACATGCCTCTCCTGAGCTGCCTAGGCTGCCCAGTTAGGGCAGAGCAGGTCCACCGCTCTTAGGGCACCCTAAGTTGCCTTGCTCTGCCCTAAGCCTCTTCCAGAGTAACTGGGGTGGAGCATCTTGCAGTTGCTCCCCCCTAGTGATAGATAGGGCAACCCAAGGGCTCTTATGTGGACAGATTAGTTGCTCTGGATTGTGCTGCCACTTCTGAATAATCTTCCCTCTAATTTTCAAGGGAGTATCCAAAGCCATATAGTAGCTGCACAGAGGAGTGCTTATCAGTGATATCATTGCTACGTGGGAAGCTGCACAAGTCTTGAATTCCAACTGTGCAGCCTTACAGGGAAACCTGAATAGACTTGCTTATGGTTGCACACTCAATGTACCACAGCTCAGGCAGCACAAAGCAAGGTCCACTATATCACACAAGGGAATCTTGGATGCTGGAGACCTCCTTTGGTGAAGGAAATGTTTGATTCCTTCTCCCATAGTAAAGCCCTTCCAGGCTACCAACTCTACTCAGAAATGCACCAACAAAATCATTCAAAACAAATCTATGTAGACCAGCACAGGGAATTAAGCCCAGGAAGGGGGTTAGGATTTGGCAAATAACACTGGTGCTGAACTAGTACCATTCTTAGACCTAATTGACCTCTTCCCTGCTTCTGGCCACCACATCAGGCAGTTTTCATGGGTTCTGTTTTTCTTTTTCTTGTGGCTTAACAAGTCTTCACTTTTCTCAGTGGTTCTTGCTGGTTTAACAAGACACAGTTAATTGCTCAGAGCTAACTGAAATACTAACTATTTACACTATTTCAACAATTATCTCAACAACGACTGTGAAGGACAGTGGTAATGTATGAGTTTTTCTAAGCTGTTGACCTGCTCTCACTATTACCCAGGCTATAGAGTTCTAGGTAAGATTCAGGTTCCTCAAATTCAAATTGTGCAGTTTCCCATGACTCAGTGAGTTTCCTATGACTCACTGGTGAATGGAAGCCCACAACCTGTAACCTTTATCCATCCTTGGTCTGGTTTGCCTCCAGAATCCAAATTACTCACCAGGAGGTGAGGCCCTCTTCTCTGTCATGATGGGCTGGTGACCCACTCAGTTGGCTTCTCTGGACCTCAGAATGAAAAGCAGAAGCCTCAAGAACCTGATTCCAGTTTTTGGAAAGCTATTTCCAGTTTCCTTCTGAAAACCAGAAGTAGTTTTCTGTGGCTTGTACAAGCCATTCTGAGGCTCGCAGAAGCCAGTATCTATCTTACAGTATTTATATACTACTTTTCAACTAGAAAGTTCACAAAGTGGTTTACAAAGAAAATGAAAAAATTAATAGCTAATTAATAGCTAATGGGTCCCTGTCCCAAAAGGGCTCACAATCTAAAATGCAATAAGAACACCAGCAGAAGCCACTAGAACAGACATTGCTGGGGGTGTAGGGCCAGTTACTCTCCCGCTGCTGTAGGAACATTCACTGTAGGAACATCCACTTGAAAGAGTGCCTCTTGCCCAGTTAGCAAGTGGAGTGGTTTACCAGCCCAGCACTACCCTGAAGAGCCTTTCTACCTCCTGTGTTTCCTATGTTGCAATGCACCATGGAAAACATGGTGGATCATGACATTGAGAAATCTATGATACAATTTACAGTATAGCAGTAATTTTTAATGGATAAGACAGCGCATGGAAGTAATTGTAACAAAGAAAAAAAACCACAATCACTTCCAGCTCAAGCGCAATGAGGTGGCAAATACAGAGGTGGTGAAAAGTCCCGGCGAAAGCTCAGGACCACCTTTGGTGGTGAAGTTCTTTCTCCAGGAATATTAGCTAGGGAAAGAATTCAGTTCCCAAGTACTCTTGCAGTTTTCTTTTTAGAGAGCAACAATGAAGAAGGTAAGCAAGAGTAGCAAAAAAGAAAAAAATTGCCATTATGGCCTGAGACAGAAAGAGAAAAAGGAGAAAACCTCCCTCCTCCCCACATAGACTCTTTTTCTTCTGTTGCTGTCATGGAGACAGGTAAGGAGAAAGCGAAGGGCTGGCAAAGGAAGAGAACTCTGAAGATCTGAGCTCCGCAGAATTCTTGGAGCTCTGAAAGTTCACCTCTCTTTCTGGGGGTAGGAGGAATCTCAGTTGCAAGGACGATTTTCAAAACAGAACCCAGTAAAATTCTCCAGCATCTCTTCACTCCACGTGTCTTACAAGAGAGAAAAAGGACCAAACTGCTCTGAAATTGACAGATTTGCTTCCCAAATCACATCCATACATCATCAGAACACATTATCTTATATATTATAATAAGCAAATTGAATATTCCACTGTATTCAAAGGATCCTGGTGAATCAGTGAACAGTGCTGAACTATTCCTGAGCCTGGTTCACTTTGCAAAAAAATTCAGGAGGTGCTGTATAGGGCTCTCCACACCTCCAGGAGCCTTCTTTCCTCCCATACTTATCCATGTAATCCTGATTGCATCACTGCCCTTGCAACTTTCCCCATTCCTTAAAGGGACTAGAGGATTCTCAGTTTACAAAGCTGCACTATGTGACCCATTTAAAATTTCTAATGTGAACTGCCTGTACTAGTTACTTTGGATTTTGCCCCTCGTCACAGGTATAAGTGGGCAGTTTTAGTAAAAGGAAGAGCTGTTCGTGCTTAAAGAGGTGTAGCTATATAGAAGTTAAGTAATGGGTATGGGGTGTTCTGCAGTTCTGCAGACACCAGATCCGTGGATACGACAATGGCTGTACAATGTTCAGTTCAAAATCTATCTAGCACTAACCCTAAATATGAAATTGAAAGTATTTCCACAACTACCACTGTCCTCATTAATTTTGTATACATAGGCATGAATCTCAATCGATCTACTGTCTCTTTCATCGGCAATTAGACTTTCCTGGAAGGAACAATTTTGGAGGCTTTTATTGTCCCCTATGGAACTTTTTAATTTTTAAGAGTTTATCCTTTCTGCAGACTTCTTGAGTTCAGTCTTCATGGCTTGACATAGTTGTTGAATATCAATGCCTTGCATATCCTGTTTGTTGTCTCTATGCGTTTCAGATTGTTTATAGAAGATGTAATCCTACTTTTTTATTCTCCATCCTTTTAACAACCCATAAGGATCATTTAAAGTTGACCTTTCTCATCTATGTTGTGCTTAAGATGCGTAAGTAGCTCCCAGCACAGCTCTTTTGTCCATGATTTGTGCACTGCAGTGCTTACTCCTAAAAGCAGCTATTTCCTTTGTGCCAATTCCTACTTAGTAATAGAGATCTGCCATACAGCAAACTGAAGTGGAAATCTAGGGCAGTTTAAACCCAAACATCCATTTCTTCTGTTAAAAAAACTGTGAACTCAGGGAAGAAGAAGGCCAATAAACACTGGATGCAGTAAATATTACAAGAGAATTAGAAAATTTGAGGTGCAAATAAAATGCCTGGTAGAGGTGCTGGGCCTGGTAGACTGAAGATCCTGCCTGGAGGGAGGACAGCTGTGCTTCATCCTCTGAGTGGTTCCACCCTTCTCCTCAGGTACAAACAGCCCCTGGGCACTGGAGGGAGAGAGGTGCTGGGCCTTGCAGGCTGAACAACCTGCAAGCTTCACTTCACTTCGTTTCCTTGGCCACTGGACCAGGCTGAGGACTTCTGCCATTGTCAGTAAACTGTGTGCCTCTCTACTGAGGGAAAAATACCAGTAAAACCTGCCCCCAGCTGCTTGGCTCCACCTGTTGCTTTGCCATAATGTGTTTACCATCTGGAGGGAGCTCAGGGGAGGGGAAGTCAGCTGGGAGTGCTGCCACCATTAGTAGAGTGACGGGTCATGGAAGATATGGTGGGAGGGGTCGTGCAGGCCGTAACAGGAGAAGGAGGGTCAGTCGTAGACAGACTGTCCCTCTTTCTGGCCCTCCCCTCAACCCTCTGACCTTAGGCAGCCTGAGCAGCAGCCCCCTGAGTCTGAACCTGCTGCTCCTTAATGCCAGGTCAGTAAACAATAAGACCTGCCTGGTCCAGGATTTGATTCTGGACCAGAAAGCTGACCTGGCCTGCATTACGGAGACCTGGTTGGATGAGGCCGGAGGTGTGGGCCTCTCCCAGATCTGTCCACCGGGTTTCCGGGTGCTGCAGCAGCCAAGATGTCAGGGGCGGGGAGGTGGGGTTGCGATAGTCTACCGTGATTCTATCCCTCTCACCAGGTCCCATGTCCAGCGGTTCACAGGGTTTGAGTGCCTCCGTGTTGTGCTGGAGGGGCGAGACAGAATAGGGATTCTGTTGGTGTACCGCCCGCCGTGCTGCCCAACAGTCTCCCTGCCTGAGCTGACCGGGGTAATCTCGAGCGTGGCGTTGGAGTGCCCTCGCCTTTTAGTGCTGGGGGACTTCAATGTCCATGCCGAGGCACCCCAAACATCTGCAGCTCAGGATTTCATGGCCTCCATGGCAACCATGGGTCTGTCTCAAAGAATATCATGATGCAGGGCACACACTGGACCTTGTGTTTACTGCTGGGCAGGTTGATGGTGATCTGGATGTGAAGGACATCTCCATCACCCCATTGCCATGGACAGATCATTACCTGGTGGGATTTAGGCTTGTCGCAGCCGGTAGCCTCTGCACAGGCGGGAGACCGCATTCCATGGTCCGCCCCCGGAGACTGATGGATCCAAATGGTTTCCTGATGGCTCTGGGGGATTTCCCTGCTGCCAGAGTTGGCGACTCACCCGGCTCCTTGGTCAATCTCTGGAACACGGAGATGACCAGGGCCCTGGATGAGATCGCTCCTGAGCGACCTCGACCCTGCCGTAGATCAAACGCAGCTCCTTGGTTTTCTCGGGAGCTGCGGGCTTTGAAACAGCAAGGTCGACGTTTAGAGCGACGGTGGCGAAAGACTCGTGTCGTTTCTGATCGGGCAGAGGCCATGGCTCACTGGCAAGCCTACTCTGCAGCGGTGGTGGTGGCTAAAAAGGAATACTTTGCTACCACCATTGCATCCACAGAGAACCGTCCAGCGGAGCTCTTCCGGGTGGTTCGGGGCCTACTCCATCTGGCCCCCCTCGCTGATGTGGTAGAGCACACGGGGGCTCACTGTGGCGAGTTCGCGCAACACTTTGTGGACAAGGTCGACCAGATCCGGCATGACTTGAACGCCACTTTAACAACATCCAACGATGTCCCTGGGGCACCTGTCTTATCCATCTTTTGGGATTCTTTTCAGCTTGTAGAACCTGAGGATGTGGACAGGATTCTCTGTAGTGTGAGACCATCTGCTTGCCCGCTCGACCCTTGCCCAGCCTGGCTAATCAGATTGGCCCGGGATGGTCTGGCCGAATGGACAGGGAGGGTGGTGAACTCCTCTCTGAGGGAGGGGGTGTTGCCGCCTGCATTAAAGCAGGCGGTGGTTCGCCCCCTCCTGAAGAAACCCTCCCTGGACCCTAAAAATTTAAACAATTATCGGCCAGTCTCAAACATCCCATTTCTGGGTAAAGTGGTCGAGCGGGTGGTAGCGTCTGAGCTTCAGAGGGTCCTGGATGAAGCTGATTATCTGGATCCCTTCCAATCTGGTTTCAGACTGGGGTTTGGGACAGAGACTGCCTTGGTCGCCTTGGTGGATGACCTACGCCGGGGAATGGACAGGGGGAGTGCGTCCCTGTTGGTACTGCTGGACCTCTCAGCGGCCTTCGACACCATTGACCATGATGTCCTTCTGGGTCGGTTGGCCGGGTTGGGGATTGGAGGCACTGTTTTGCAGTGGTTCCGCTCCTTCCTGGCTGACCAGTCCCAGAAGGTGGTGCTGGGGGATGCTTGTTCGGCACCCTGGCCTCTTCGGTGCGGGGTGCCACAGGGTTCCATTCTATCCCCCATGCTATTTAACATCTACATGAAGCAGCTGGGAGAGGTCATCCGGAGGTTTGGAGTGAGGTGTCACCAGTACGCTGATGACACCCAGCTCTATCTCTCCTTTCCTCCTGAGTCCAAGGAGGCAGTTGAAGTCCTGAATCGTTGTCTGGAGGCAGTGGGGGACTGGATGAGGGTGAACAAGCTGAGATTAAAACCTGATAAGACAGAGGTTCTCCTGGTCCGGAAGTCCTCGACTCGGGTATTGGAATATCATCCCTTTCTGGATGGGGTTGCACTCCCTCTGAAGGAGCAGGTTCGCAGCTTGGGGGTTTTCCTGGATTCGCAGCTGCTCCTGGAGTCCCAGGTGGCAGCTGTGGCCAGGGGAGCCTTTGCTCAGCTTCGGCTGATCCGCCAGCTGCAACCATACCTGAGTCGCTTGGATCTGGCCACAGTGACCCATGCCCTAGTGACATCAAGACTAGATTATTGCAACGCGCTCTACGTGGGGCTGCCTCTGAAGACGGTTTGGAAACTTCAACTAGTCCAGAATGCGGTGGCCCGTGTGGTTGCTGGGGCTTGTCAGTTCGACTCTGTCAGGCCACAGCTTCAGCAACTATACTGGCTGCCCATTCGTTTCCGGGCTGAATTCAAAGTGCTGGTTCTGACCTTTAAAGCCCTAAACGGCTTGAGTCCAGGGTATCTGAGGGACCTCCTTCTTACGTACAATCCGACCCGTCACCTAAGGTCATCTGAGGGGGCCCTTCTGACTGTGCCGCCACTAAGAGACGTGAGAGGTGTGGCAGCCAGAGATAGGGCCTTCTCGGTGGTGGCACCCCGGCTTTGGAACTCCCTCCCCTTAGAACTGAGGAAAGCTCCCTCACTACAGAGCTTCAGGCGGAGCCTTAAAACCTTTTATTTTAAAAAAGCTTTTTAAATGGGGGCAGAGGTTGGGGGGCTTTTATCTTTTTTATCTTTTCTGTTTTATCGTTTTTAGTCTACGTTTTTAGCTTTAATCTAATTGTATTTTATTTACATTTTAATGTGTTTTTATCTCTATTTATTACCATATGTAATTTTAGTGGTGTTTTATTGTTTTTTAATTGTTTGGCCACCTTGAGTTCCCCCAAGGTGAAAGGCGGGAAGAAAGGCGGGATAAAAATTATATATATTTTATATAATTATATATAATTTAAATAAATTAAATCTATATATATAAAAGAGAAAAGTCACTCACTGACTGACTCACTGACTGACTCACTGACTGACTCACTCATCACCGCCCTGCCAAAACCGGTGGGCCTAGAAGCGTGAAATTTGGGTTGGGTGTTCCTTCCATGAGGGAGGGTTGCACTAAGAACCGGTTTTCGGAAATTCCAACGGGAAGGGGGTGAAAAGGGGCGCAACGCGTTTTCCTCCCTATACTTTGCATTGAGAATTGCTGACTCAGCAAAATTCCGCCCCAACTGCTGGGCCTGGAATTCTGGGAGTTCCTTCTGTCACCTGAACACCCACCAAGAACCATCTGCAGAAATTAACCCTTCAGGGGCTGAAAAGGGGGCAACTTGTTTTTGTCCTATACTTAACATGGGAGACTGAACAACATCCAGCCAATTGGGTGCTCAGATCCTGGTGCACTGCGGGATGTTGTTCGGAGGAAGAGGTTGCGCTGGCAAGGATGCTGTGCATGAGGGGAAATTGCGCATGAGAGGAAATTGTGCATGGGGGAAGTTGCGCATGCAGGAAAGTTGCGCAGGGGGGAAGTTGCACATGGGGGGAAAGTTGCGCATGGGGGGAAGTTGCGCATGGGGGGAAGTTGCGCATGGGAGGAAGTTGCGCATGGGGGAACTTCACCCATGCGCATCAACCCCCCATGCGCAACTTCCCCCATATGCATCAAACCCCATGCACAACTTCCCCCATGCGCAACTTCCCCCATGCGCAACTTCCCCCCGTGCGCAACTTTCCTCCATGTGCATCATCCCCATGCGCAACTTTCCCCATGCGCAACTTCCCTTATGCGCAACTTTCCTCCCATGCGCAACTTCCTCTGTGCGCAACTTCCTCCGTGCGCAACTTCCTCCGGTGCATCATCCCCCCATGCGCAACTTTCCTCCGTGTGCATCATCCCCCCATGCACAACTTCCCCGATGCGCAACTTCCCCCATGCGCAACTTTCCTCTCATGTGCAATTTTCCCCATGCGCATGGGGGAAAGTTGCGCACGCGAGGAAAGTTGCACATATGGGAAGTTGCGCATGGGGAAAATTGCACATGAGAGGAAAGTTGCGCATGGGGGAAGTTGCGCATGGGGGAAGTTGTGCATGGGGGGATGATGCACACGGAGGAAAGTTGCGCATGGGGGGATGATGCACCGGAGGAAGTTGCGCACGGAGGAAGTTGCGCACAGAGGAAGTTGCGCATGGGAGGAAAGTTGCGCATAAGGGAAGTTGCGCATGGGGGAAGTTGCGCATGGGGATGATGCACATGGAGGAAAGTTGCGCACGGGGGGAAGTTGCGCATGGGGGAAGTTGCGCATGGGGGAAGTTGTGCATGGGGTTTGATGCATATGGGGGAAGTTGCGCATGGGGGGTTGATGCGCATGGGTGAAGTTGCGCTTGGGGGGTTGATGTGTATGGGGGAAGTTGCACATGGGGGGTTGTTATGCCTGGGGGAAAGTTATCCATGGGGGGTTGATGATTATGGGGGAATGGCATACGGGGGAATTTTACTCCCGCAACGCGGGTACGCCTTTCGCTAGTAAATAAATAAAATGCCTGATTAATAAGTGACAGCCTGAAGCTGTTGCTTGTGGAGGTACAATACAGTGGTGTAGCTAATCATATAGCCCAGCGTAAAGCTCAAAATGGAGCCCCGGAAGTGATGACACAACTGGAAGTAACATCATCCTTGGGTATTTTTAAAAAGGAAAATTAGGGGAAAACATGCCTCCTCCTCCTCAGCAGTTCACCAACCATTTGTTCTGCTAGTGGCATAGCTAAAACACCTATTTGCTATCTGGAGAAAAAGATTTTATTGCTTCTGCCTCCCGGCCCAGACCACAAAAAAATCAAATTTAATTAAGTTTTAAAAATTGAAAATTGTGTCCCTTCTTGGTTAGGGAAAATGTGCTGGGGCAAAGAGGCATGGTTATTCTTTCCCTGGTGAATATAAGAGGAGCACCACCTAGATGTGTCTGTATACCCAGTTAGCATGGGGTAACTGTTTTATTATATATGTACTGTATATGATATTTTTACTGAGATCTGATTTATAATAACACCTTATTAGTTCAATACAGTACCAGATTTACATCACATTCTTTTTCAGAGCCATCAGTAACATGGAAAAGTTTGATTGAAGAAAATCCACTTTTGTTCCATCGGCTTTTGTGTTTTCATTTTCTGGTTAATTGGCCATACCTTTTGATAGAATATAGATATTCCAATGCCATTTGTTTCATTGCATTCTGCACAAAAGTACCTTTCCAGTGATATATAACATGATGGTATTATCATTATACATGCCCCGTATTTTAGTCACTAGTGTCAAGCTCAGCTTGTAGCTCCCCTAAAACATGTAGATCGGTGCAACTGCACCTCCTGCACCCCCCCTAGCTATGCCACTGGTACAATATAATAACATTCATCAGTTTTTTTTTTAAAAAACCATCCCTCTTTCTACCATTTCAACTCCCCTTTTGCCACCTCTGTCCTCAATTGTCCCCTTAGCTTCTTTTCAGTCTGGTCTGTTATCAGTTGATAGTTGGAATGCTGACAGTTGCCTCTCCTCAACCTGCTTGATTGACACAAAATGTTGGCCAGGTTCCAATCCATTGGAGCATGACCTGGAAGATACTAGTGCAATCATCCAGACTAGTGATTTTCAACCTTTTTCATCTCATGACACACCATCAGTTGTTTTTACCATTGACAAGATGAAACCATTTGAACCATGCTGTTCAAATCTCCAAGTTTTCCTATTAATAAATGTCCCTCTCCAAATTCCTGCGACATATCTGGGGACTATCCATGGCACGCCAGTTGAAAATCACTGCTATAGACAACACTGTCCCATATAGATCAATTATATGATTCCATTTAAAACACCCTCCTATTATCTTCACTTACTGCATTCTCTCATGGAGAGGGAAAGGGGAGAAAATAGATTCAGCAAAGTGTAGAGCCAGAAAAAGAACCAGAACACATAGATATCATTGACTATTTTTAATGAGGCTCCAGTAATTTTAATAGTGCTGAAATTCACTTTAATAAACTTACTATATTTCAGTTCCTATGAGCTCACTTGTTTGACTCTATCTAATTAAAGCTCTTTCCAAAAGTATTCATGACATTTAAATAGATTTTACACATCCACAATCCAGCTGTTTGAGATGCTGTTTGACTTCTCAAACTACCACTTTTGTTTTCCTAAATGGAAAATAAATATCATTATCAGTTATAGGCCTTTGTGTGCTGATTCGGCTGTCAAAATAGAATCGGATTCCCTTACTAGTAAAAGAATTAAAATCATATGCTTGTCGCACAAATTGATGATGGTGCCTCTATATAAAACCTAATGATCATGTATCTAAAAAGCATCTGCAGCCTTCAAATTAATTTATTCCTGCTTTCATATTGTTTAAAATACAATTACCTACTGCAGAGTCATTCATCCTCTCAGCTAATTCAATGTGAATTACATGAAGCAGAAAAGAACACGGAATAGATAAAAGGGATGCAGGGCTCTGCTAATTAACAGTAAAAGAGAATTTTAACATGCTAGGATATAAATGAAAAGAATGCATTGGATGGCACAAAATGTTGTCCCAGATATATCACTGCGATTCTGTACTTTTTCCTACATAAAAGCCTTGGCCTGTGTTTACGGGTCTCTGCGTGATCTGGCCAACATTCTGTGCCAGTCAAGCCGATTGAGGAGCTGCAACTGCCAACATTCCAATTGTCAATGTCACTTGTGGTAAACCAGTTTGAGAAAAGGCAAGGGGACTGTTATCACAAAATCAGTATTTGATTATTCCATATAATCACAATTATATTCCCCTTAAAAATAATAAATCTTTTTTTTTGTAACAGAGCAAATTTGGAGAACCATTGAAAAGAGAGGTGGCGAAAGGGCAGTTGAGTTGCTGGATGGTTGAATTGCAGGATGGTTTTTTTACTGATACGTTTTGTAATATGGTGCCTCTGCAAGCGACAACTGCATGCTATTGCTAGTCCTTTATATATATATATATATATATATATATATATACATGACTCAATGCCACATACGTGGATCTGTGAATGCCTGGCATTATATAAAGTAAATAAGACCTTAATGACCTTCCTTAAGAACTCCATGGGGCAATGGAAAACAACATTGGAAATCAACTCAAAAGAATTAGCACAAGTATCGATCAAGCGTGGCATATATCAAGGAGATGCACTGTCTCCCCTGCTGTTCTGCATAGGCCTGAATCCCCTAAGCCAAATAATTGCAAAGACTGGATATGGGTACAAGTTCAAGAGTGGAACTACCATCATCCACCTCCTCTATATGGATGACATCAAGCTGTATGCAAAGAATGAACAAGACATCGACTCACTGATACACCTGACAAGGATCTACAGTGAGGATATTGGGATGTCATTCGGCCTGGATAAGTGCAGCCGAATGATCGTAAAGAGAGGAAAAGTGGTTAAGACCAGTGGGGTAGAACTACCAACAGGGTACTTAACAGATGTAGAGATCAACTATAAGTACCTAGGTATCCCACAATCCCACGGAAATCATGAAGAGGAGGCAAGGAAGACAGCAATATCCAAGTATCATCAAAGAACACGACAGATCCTGAAAAGCCAGCTCAATGGGACCCGAAAGCTCCTCACAATGCATGGGGGTTTCCACCCCAAGTCTAACATCCAGAGACTATACACTCGTTGGAAAGAGGGCGGCCGGGGTCTGATGAGCGTCAAAACTACTGTCCTGGATGAAACCCAGAATATCCAGGAATACATCAGTGAGATGGCACCCAAAGATGAGCTGATGAGAGAATGTCTCCAGCAACAACAGCAACAGCAAATACAGAAGGAAAATCAAACTGAGGAAGTGTCCTGGCAAGATAAGACCCTGCATGGGATGTACCATCGCCAGATAACCAAAGTCGCTGACATTGAGAAATCCTATCAGTGGCTGGAAAGAGCTGGCTTCAAAGATAGCACTGAAGCCCTCATCATGGCAGCACAAGAACAGGCACTAAGTACCAGATCCATAGAAGCGGGGATTTACCATACAAGAGAAGACCCAAAGTGCAGGCTGTGCAGAGAAACGTCAGAAACAATCCAACACATTGTGGCAGGGTGTAAGATGCAGGCAGGAACAGCATACATTGAACGGCACAACCAAGTAGCCGGCATCGTGTATAGGAACATCTGCTCAGCCTATGGACTAACCCCTCCCAAGACCAGATGGGAGACCCCTCAGAAGGTTGTGGAGAATGACAGGGCTAAGCTCCTGTGGGACTTCCATATCCAGACAGACAAGAAGGTACTGGCTAACCAACCAGACATTGTGGTGGTAGATAAGGCCCAGAAGACAGCCCTGGTGATAGACGTAGCGATACCAAACAACAGCAACATCAGGAAAAAAGAGCATGAAAAGGTGGAAAAGTATCAGGGTTTGAAGGAGGAATTAGAAAGACTGTGGCAAGTGAAGGTGAATGTGATCCCAATAGTGGTTGGAGCACTAGGGGCTGTGACACCCAAGCTGGAAGAATGGCTCCAACAGATTCCAGGAGGGACAGCAGAACACTCGATCCAGAAAAGCACATTGCTGGGAACAGCTAAGATACTGCGCAGAACCCTCAAACTCCCAGGCCTCTGGTAGAGGACCCGAGATTGAGGATAACATAGATACATACACCACCCGTGGAGGGTGAGAAAACAATTTTTTATATATATATATATAAGGCTGCCATCCTAAAGACACTTGACACTTTCCTGGGACTAAGACCCATTGAACACAATGGGGTTTACCTTAGCGTAGACATGGTTAGGATTGTGCTCTCCGAGATGGATTTGCCATTTTGCCCAGAATGACATTTCCCCACCCCAGTTTTTTGTTTTCTTTTCAGTCAGACAGGCAGAATGGTCAGAGCAGAATTGAGTAGCTGCTGAATCCTTTCTCTTTATTTCCAGCCTGATCCATTGACCACCAATTCCACCATTGACCACCAATTCTTGGTCATTTAGCATTAGACTTTGTTTTTATAAAAAACTATTCCATTTTCCAAGAAGTGGCGATCATACAGCATCATCATCCCCTCCCCGTGAAATCTGGGATGCCTCTAACCTGGTAACTGCTCCTGCACTATGGTATGAATTTGAAATATCTTAGTAATGGTAGGGCATGGAACAAAGCATATGGCCAACTATACCCAAAGACTATGAAGATAATAATAAGCTGCTGAGCTGCCAAATTGCATGGTATTCAGCTCTATTTATATATCACCTCTCCATAATTTGCTCAGAGCTATAGGGCTTTTTAAATCTCCAAGCTCAAAATGTGGTGTTTTAGGGAGATGGAGCTGCCGACTTAGGAAGATAAGCCACCTAGCTTCTTGGGGATGCCTTAGGGGCTTTGCTAGATTGTAGATTTCCTTATCATTGGTTGACAGAGCAATGTTTCCTTAGTTCCATTTTAGCTGAATACATGCATGGGACCTGGACTCCACAGACACTAAATAAATGATGATGTTGATAATAATATAATTAAAACACCACTATCTGTGAGAACTGAAAAGACAGGTAATAAATGCAAATATACAACCTGGTTGGTTAAATCTCTTCTCTTTGCCCAGCTTGATCCTTAGCTCTGTTTTCTCTAAGCTGATCACAGTATCAAAAACTAAACACATAGCATACATTCTTGTGAGATCCTTATGTGTTGGGTGAGTATAGACATGCCATGGTATCCTCAAATTTACTAACCACAATTTCAGTTACCCACAGATATTGGGGATGCCTTTTAAAAAAAACAGGGGACTCTTGCTTCAGTTGAGTGCTTCAAAACTGCTGCATTTCCAGGGCTGCAGGCAGCTTTTTGAGCCACCTGCAGTTTCTTCCTACAGTAGTTGCTCTAAGGCTTGATAAACATTGACAAGATAGTAAAAGATATGAATCAAGGCCCAAATCTACTGAGTAACACACATTTCTTGTATTTCCCAAAGAATAACAGCTTGCACAGAGCAGGCACAGAGCAATCATGTTTAAATGACTAACTGGGAGTGGAGAAAGTTGCTCCTATGATGCCCAAGTGACAATGTCTAACTATATCTAGTAAGCCCCATTGTGTTCTATGATTCTTACTCCCAGGAAAGTGTCCTTAGGATTGCAGTCTGAATTTACATTATAGATTTGATCCATTGTGCAGGCTGGGAATAACCCTGGAACAGGCAAATATCCCTAAGGAGACCTACAGCAGCCAAAACTTCCCTATAGAAACTGCACTGCATTGGGGTTTATATAGGAATTTAGCTTTTTAAATACACGTTTAGTGAGACATTAACTTCTCACCTACTAATGTAATCCAGGTGTCAAAAATTGGTCTTCTGATGAAAAGCACTGAACTTGAAACACATCCATTTGTTTTCAGAAAATGATAATTTGTAACACTCTTTAGAACATCTAACTTTCAACTATTTGAGGATTTTCCTTTTTTTCAGCTAAGTTTAGAATTAAGGAGATTCCTGTGGAAAGGCCAGTAGTTTGATCGTTATTCATACTTGCTGCATTGTGTATTGTGAGGATCATGGGCATAGTTGAAGAGGTATAGAGTTTCAGGTCATTCCTACAGTAGTGATGATATCAAAAGTCTAATATAGTCTTCAAAATATATTTCAAAGGATCCAAAGCATTGGGCTCAGAAAGAGGCCAACTAAGAAATTACTTTTAGGGCATGTATTGATACCTAAAGTAGAGGTTCCCAAACTTTGTTCATGATGAAAAGAAAAATCAAAAGATCTACCACTGGATTTTAAAAAAAATCTGACAATTGAATTTACTAAATACAAGCACTCCCCTCTTAATGGGTGGGTTGCTCTATCCAATAGAGCACTGGAGCACTGTTCAGAAAATAAAAACTGTTGAAAAGTGAAACCCAGTCTTTTTCAGCTTGCAAATGCAAAATGGCCATCAAAAAAATTGACTTGAATTGACTGACCCTACAATCCAGAGTAACTATGGGAGCACGCAAAGACATTACGTGCACCCGTAGTTACTGCACCACCTAGTGAAAACCTATGGGAAATTTATATTGCAATCCAGAGCAAATTGTTCTTACACCGGAGCAAGGACTCCCTGCAGTGACTCTGGATTGCACACATAAATATTTCTTGCAAAAGCCTACATAACACAGATTTATTAATACAGCCAAAGTACATAACAAATTACAGTAAAATGAACAAAGGCAATACGGGCAATGATTCTGATGCATTTGAATGATGGCTATTTTCTGAAGAAAGTTATAAGGAAATGCAGAAAAAAAATGTTTGATCACCACATGCAAATCAACATTAGGGTAGATACTTTAAGCCCTTAGATCAGCAGATAGAGGTTGAAAGAGTGGAGCATGTGTTGAATGAATGAGTTCTGGGTATAATTGAAAAGTGTTGAAAGAGCGGAACTGTCAGAAAACAAATTGTCAGAAAGTGGGGGATGCCTGTAATTTGAGAAATTACTGGTAGCCAAATGTACAACTTAACAAAACTTATCTTAAATATTTTAGAAGGTCACTGAAATAAATGTAGCATTATCGAATGTTGCTTTGTTCCTCAGGAAAATATGGGCAAGGCTATATCCGTGGATCCCACATAAGCAGATTCATTTATCTGCATTTTTGCTTCTACACTTTCAAGTCTTTCAAGACTGATGGAGACCTGCTTTTTACTTTAAAATTAATCATTGGCTGCAATCCTAAAGACACTTTCCTGGGAGTAATACCCATTGAACACAATGGGGCTTACTTATGAGTGGACACAGTTAGGATTGTGCTCCTAATACCATTGTTGAGAACATACAAAATTGTGAGCAAGAACTGGAAACAGCCCAGCATTGGCAGCCTGTATGCAAGTGATGCTAAGTTTCAGCAGTGTAAGCTTCAGCAGGGACACGTGGCTAAAAACATCAATTTAATAAGGTAGGGAACAGTGACAGCTTGCAAACATCTGGAGTCTCCATATAAAGACAGGATTCAAATTCTTTTGATAAAGTCTTTGGCATCAATAGTAGACTTGCCAGTTTCAGCAGTAAATTAAGCCCCTTAATTTACAGCACAACCTGTGCAACAGCAGTCAAAGCTGCTGTACTGGCCAAACACCTTCAGGAGCGGTGCAGAGGTTTCTTACACAACTTTCGTGACACCCTCAGGCCAGCGTGGAATTTCTGCCAGAACTTCTGCTGGCTTAACTGGGGATGAGGATTACAGCTGTAGTTCCTAAGATCAAAGGTCCCATTACAGCTTTGATATAGGAAACAACAGCCATTGCAATGCTCTCTTCTGCATATAAAAGATGTCCAGTCCATACACATTTACTTGGAATTAAGGCTGCAATCCTAAAGACACTTTTCTAATTAAGGCTGCAATCCTAAAGACACCCAGTAAGATCTGGGGCTTACTTTTGAGTAGTCATGGTTAGGATTGTGCTCTTTGTTACATTTTGACTAGCAGAACTCATGATCTATGCCTTAAAATGATGACCTGGGGCTTTAAACATATGTATTCAAACATATGTACACCATATCAAATTTGTTGTCAAACACTATGAAATGTTCTTTAAATGTCATTTACAAAAGCCCTGTGTACTGATTTCTCATTAGTAGTGTCAACATTTCCTTGACAATGCAGAAATGTGACAATACATTTCACACGATACGCTTCTTTTCTTGTTCGGTCTCTTTTATTTATTCCTTTGCATTGTAACTGCTTTTCCACAACAAATCTGGCACTTAGACAACGTCGTCCCCTCACTTTTGCATCAAAGCCCTGTTATGACAACTGTAGAAGATGCCAAGTCAAGGAAAGATTAGCCTAAAGACAATTCTGAGGGATTGAAGGAAAAAAGGCCCTTTACTGAAACTTGCCTTTGAAATGCTGCTTCAGGAAACCTAAAACCATAGGTGTATCTCAATCAGTTTCATTTTTTAGTGCTAAATTTCAGGGATGGGGTTGGAGAAAATACGGCAAATGGTTATGTTTTCCAGCAATAACTCATCCCTTCAACTATTCCAGAGCCCAGATCACGTCACACTTGCAGATCAGCTTGAAGAATTAATATGACTGTGCTACTAATTATAGCACTGAGATTGATGGAGTCATTAATTAAAGGGGTCAAAGGTATACTGAATACTGGTGTCCATTAAAAAAATTTAACTGGAATTACACTATTGATGTGTGTTTGAGCAGCAGGAGTCCAACCATAGAAATGCTGGACTCAGGACCCAGCACTGAATTTAGCTTTTTGGCAAGGAACCCCTCAAGCCAGATGCCCTAGTGGAGGTCCTGATTCCCTGGGCATATGTCTGGGCATATGTCTCCTACGCACCCAGAGCCTTGCACTCTTCAGTGTATGTTCAAATAAACATTAGAAAAATGCATTGGGTAAAAATTAACTGGGGACAGAATGCACAATTCAGGAGAACCCCTGGTATCATAGGGGCGAGTGAGAAATGGAAAGTGGGGCTCAGACCTACCTTGCCAGCAATGGGCAACTCTGAACAGGATCCATACCCAGCACGGTGTCTGCCAGGACTCACTGTTTAAGTGGGGTCTTGTAGCTACTTCTAAGTGTGACTGTGGTGCTCCATGTATTTGCTATACAATAAATAAAGATCTGGCAATCATACTGGATCCAAGTTTTCATCCTCAGGCTGGCCTAAATCCAGAAGTGATTAGGCCAGTCTAAAGTTGGCCTAAATCCAAGTAGACTTATTAGGGCTGTGGTTGCCTTGCCCCTGGAAAGGGAAAGGCTTCTACTTCCCGATGATGGTGCAGCAGCATCCCTAATCCTTCTGCAGGATACAGCCAGCCTTCCAGTTGCAGCACAAGGGAAGATTGAGCTGTCTATTATTTAGATTTCAGAGGTGACAGTATTTTATGTGTTTTTTTAAAAAGCATATCCAGTAAGGTTGTTGCAGTATGTGCAGTGTCTGTGTTTTATTTGCAAATGAAATATCTTGATTTAACTCACATGTATAGTCTTTTATGCCTATAAAACAACAAGATGCAAGCCTAAAAATTTTAGTTTTCAGGAAATAATTTGTAAGAATGGTTTTAATTAGAATGGATAATCTGAGCTGAGAGTTCTTAATAAATACCTGCTTTCTACAGAAAATGCTGTATAATCCTAAATATTTAAATTCCAAAGTAAATCTCTCTGAATCAAGGCGGCTGTTTTCCTGGTGAGTAGCATTAAAGCTGAAACCTTAGTTTGATTATATGGGTTTCCGCATTTTTGTCAGTAAATATTAATGAAATGCATCATGTGGAGGATCTTTTGACTACTGCAGTTGTCTTTAGGTTAAGGGGACATTTCCCCCCTTTTCCTGGTGTAAGCCTCAGCAACAACATGGGTCAACTCAAACATGTACCAGGAATACTACGGGTGCCAGTCAGTGCTGATCCATATAGGCGACTAGTTGTATGCAATGTCTCAGAATTCGACTCTGCTCTTTGAAGTACTTTTTGGAATATCATTATTTTCCCATCTGTCCCTGATCCACTGATTCACTTCATATCTCATCCTGCCTGAGCATGGAAAATGTCAACTGAGGAAACTGCGGAATTCTAGAACTTATAGTATCTGGGAGAGCATGACCCCAAATGGAACACAGCTCTGTCACTCACAAGTCCTAGGGATCGGCTGCCTACAAATTAGGATTGTGATGTTTCTCTTTTACAGTGCAATCCTAATCCCTGGTTAGGCCAGCATAAGTCCCGTGCTGACCTGGAAATGTTGCAAAGGTGCCTCACATCTCTGTCACTCCAGGGGGCATGAGGCCAGCCTAGACATGCGCCAGCCTCCCCATAACACTGCAGGGTCTGGGAGATGGGTGGGAAGTGCTGGCTTAAATTTGTCAGGATTGTGCCCTTAATCATTCTCTGTTTACACTGAACAAACTTGGCATCCATCATTCTCGAAAGACTATGTTATCGTGCTCGATGCTGTGTGCGAAGCACAAAGGCCTGGGTAGATTAATATGGA
The DNA here is from genome assembly GCA_030015325.1 of Cryptoblepharus egeriae. NCBI lineage: Eukaryota > Metazoa > Chordata > Lepidosauria > Squamata > Scincidae > Cryptoblepharus > Cryptoblepharus egeriae. The sequence goes on along the minus strand of JAREYC010000004.1, from coordinate 35,945,045 downwards.
GGATAGGCTGTTACCCAAGCACAAATCCCCCCTCTCCATGCCACTGAAACAGTCCAATGGAACAGCAGAGCCGATACAATTGGTTCCAGCTGCGTCGCAGAGCTGGGCTAAGGACAGGTGCTCACCCTGTCTTGTGGGGACCCAGGTCTGGAACCCTGGCCTTCTGGTTAACAGGCACAGTGTCTTAACCACTTGCACTCCCCACAAACATACATTAACAAAAAGTATGAAAAATGGATTGACAAGGCTGTTCATGTGTTTGAACACCCCTGGTATAAACCTAGATTTTCTAGGAAGACCAAGCTTTGAGTATAACTACACTCCAAAAGAACGGAGAGGACGCCAGCAACGTAGCAAAGCTAAGCCATTCTTCAAACTGTTATCAAAATGAAAGAAAGGCAATGAGAATCTTGGGATTTAACAGCTCCTTTCATGAGTTATACACCATCTCATAGTGGAAGTGAAGCCTTAATGGTCCAAAAAAGCTTATAAAAATGTGACATACGTGGACTCCAATAAACAGCCAAATAACATTTTGCGGGGCCTCAATTGTCCGACAATGTGTGTGACTAACTGGGCACAAAACAGGGGAGGCAGAAATAATTTACTTTCCACTGTATTGTCTTTCAGGTAAACAAGTAAGCCTGTGCAGGAGTCATGCGGGGAAGAGATTGACTGACCACAGCAGGAGTCAGAAAAAGCATTATTTGGGATGAAGTCGGGAAACACTGTTTTTAAGCAAAGTGATTATCTGGAGAATCAATAATAGGTCACCACCACAAACCAGGAATAGCATGGATTTACTCAAAGGAAGAGAAAGCCCTTCCTCTGCTCTCTTGGCTGATCCTGTTGGGATTCACATTTCTGCAAGGCTGCCCCACAAGCCCCATTAGGCTTTAAAAAAACCCCTTCCTCTTTGCTAGTAATGCTAAACATTAATTATACCGCTTGTCTCCTACCACCTTTTAAAAGGTAACACTAGGTTACTGAAGGTGCTGAGGCAACATCCTGCTCTGGGGACCCATGGACACACCATCAATCCTCTGGGTCAGATATTGGGCTCTGCCAGTACAGGGGATTCGGGAAATATCTGGCCAGCCAGGCAACTCATGTTTGTGGATCCTACCTTGACCAAGTTCTGACATCACTCTAACCATTTTGTTGACTCTGCGCTGTCACTTTCATGTGATTTTGTATGTGAAGAGCTGCTATTTGTAACACTTCTGAGTAAATACTAAATTCCTCGTCTTCTTTAGTCCTTAGCTGGCAATTGGGGAGGGGGTCGTCCTCTCAACCAACATGCTGCTATAGGTGTAGCTGGATTTTGTGCATAATTCACAAAGCACAAATACTCAGTTAACACCTGGCAACTGGTTAAAAACTTACTTTTGAACATAGTAGCTCTCTAATAATTCATAGCAAGCAACTAACAATTAGAGCAACTCTTCCTATTCAACCTAATATAGCAGTTTTCCTATTGACTATTGGTAATGCAAAGATGCAATGTGTTTTAGGAATTGGATTAAGTTCTGGAAGATCTAGGTTCAAGTTCCTGCTCAGCAGTGAAACTTCTTGGGTGACTTTGGGCCTGCCATTACCTCTCACCTGCTACAGAGGGTTGTTGTGAGCAGTGGGGGAATTCAAACAAATTAACAACAGGTTCTATGTCCTAATAACCTAAATTAACAACAGGTTCTATGTCCATAGAACAACAGGTTGTATGTCCCATTATTAACCAGTTCTCAGAACCAGGTGCTCATTAGCAAAGGATTCTATAGAACCTGTGAGAAGCCCCTGAAGCCCACCACTGGTTGTGGGGTTCTCTCCATCTGGATTGCCTGCTGCTGTGATTTCCCTCTGCAAACAGGGCAAATGTGCTGGCAAAGTTGTTTGACTGAAATTTCAGAAACTTTTTATGACCCACCAAAAATTGGCTTCTGACCCACTGGTAAATCCTGAACCACAATTTGGGAAACACTGCTCTTTGGTGTTTCTGTTGAGATAGTGAATATCTTTGTGGCAGGGAACTATCTCTTTTGAGCATGACAATAATACTATGTCATGCTAAGAACTGTTGAAATTGTAATAACTATTATTACTCCCCAACATAAACACTGTCTGCTCCTTCTAGGTGAGTTTTTATTTTAGTAAAAATATACCATGCCAAACTGACAGCATTTAAGTCATCTCCTGGCAATTATGCCTTCTGATGTAACTGCTTTCTCATAACTCCTCCTAACCATGGCTAGGTACAGGCATTATAAAGATACTGGCAGTAACATGTGTCCCATAATTTCCATGATTAAGGCAGCACATTATGGCACAATAGTGTTGGGAAAATCATTCAGAACACCAATGCACGCATGCTTGCCTATATAAACTGTATACCAGGAAACAATGCCTAAGGATTGCGTGAAAGCCTTAGCATCAGTGAATCAACCTTTTGTGGCTATCCAACCACTGTCTATGTCAAGGATGTTCAAATGTTTTGGCAGAAGGGCCACATCATCTTTCTGACACTATGTCAGACACTATGAGCGACAAGAATGATCAGTGGGATGGAAGGGAAGCCCTACGAGGAAAGGTTGGGGGAACTTGGGATGTTCAGCCTGGAGAAGAGGAGGTTGAGGGGAGACATGATTGCCCTCTTCAGATACCTGAAGGGCTGTCATATGGAGGAAGGGGCCAATTTGTTCATAGCTGCCTCTAAAAGCAGAACTAGAACCAATGGGTACAAACTGCAAGAAAGGAGATTCCGGCTGGAAATCCGGAAAAAATTCCTGACGGTGAGGGCGGTTCGGCAGTGGAACAGATTGCCAAGGGAGGTGGTGGACTCTCCCTCACTGGGGATCTTCAAGCAGAGGCTCGATGAGCACCTGTTGGAGATGCTCTAGGGGGAATTCCTGCTGCAGGCAGGGGGTTGGTCTAGATGACCTACTAGGTCCCTTCCAACTCTATGATTCTATGATTCTATGTTGGGGGGCAGAAAAATGATTTATATTTCAAATTTGAATAAATGTACATATAAGAACATATTAGAGACAGATCTGAAAGGTTATAAGGCTTGACCAAGAACCAGATGTAAAGGTCTTGCCAAAGGCTGCATCCTTGTTGGACGCATCTGGCCCCCAGGCTGGAGTTTGGATACCCATGATCTATCCAACCACAAAACCTACTTTGGTTCACTTGAGATGAAAGGTGGTAGGGATGAATCATTCTTCTTTGGTAGGGGTGGACAAGCTGGTCCACTGTAGGGATCCTGGATCTTTAACAAATGCACAGAAGAAGGAACCCCTGTTCTTAGCAATACAGCAGCCCAACACAGTCCCCTAATGTCTGACCATGGAACAGCCTTAGGGAATTCAGATAGTATATTGGAAATACTAGGTGTCTTCCAGATCTTATCCTTTATCATCAACATATGCCATCACTCAAACTGGTTCTCCTCTGCTCCTCCTCGAACTAATCTACACTGCCGTTTTTGGCAAGTGTGAGACCAACATAAGCTGTGCAGCTGCCACAGTGCTACAAACAGCACAATAGTGGAGCCTGTAGTTAAATACCTGTAGTTAAATACCGCAAATACGTTGCGGCTTGCCTACCCTTTATGCATAAATATCAGGTCAAAATCACAGGAGAATACCATCAGAAGCAGATGAATATTAGGTGGGTGTGCAGCATTAAAAAAAAGGTCTGAGCAGGCTGGATATCCATGTCATGATGATGGTGCTAATTATGATTTCTTTCTTTATTGGAACACCTACGACTCAGAACTCTGCAAAAAAAAAAAAAAAAAAAAAAGCTAGACAAGACTCCCTGGCTGCACCCTTGCAGTCATTAAGTAAAGTTTATGATTAGTGAAAATCTAATAACAATTTTCTTATAAAAGAACCTGTTTTTAAAAGACACTCAAAAAAATATAGCTGCATATAATGCATGGAGTATTTGAAAAAGGCCAGGATAATATATTTTATTAATGTACTTTAAAAAAACCCAGATTAAGACTGAATTTAATATTTTGCTTGATTGATAATTTATGTACATGTGTACACTTGAACGGCCAAATATTTAATATTAGTGTGGTAATTTTGAACTTCTTCATCTGCACTGAAGATACAGATATTTCTGAATATGAAGATGGAGATGAAGATGGAGATATTTCTCACCTCTCCCAAAAGAGATTCATTTTAACAATAAATTACTGCAGCCAAGGAAATTACTTAGCATGAACAAGATTGAAATTAAATGAAAACATTTAAAAGAATGGAATATTTTAAGAAGTGAGTGGTTTGAATGGAAAAGGGCCACCTTATTATATTGACAGCAGGTTACAAATGGTGTACATCACAGAAACCCCAAACCAATCATGTGGGATGTCTGGCAGGGGAAACGAACCTAGTCATCTGCCTCCCCCAAATGTTCCCAATAGGGTGAATCACCCAACCTGAGCTGCCTTTTAATGCATATACCAAAGGGGGCCTGACAAAGTTGCTCCGCAAAGGGTCAAAGCAGCTGGATGCCTGATAAACCTCATTCAGTGTTGCAAACTCTGGTTCAGTTTCTGTGTGTGAGATGCTGTGTGGCAATTTAATTTTGCACTGACAAGTCCACTGAAACTCCAGTTTCAACAATTTAATTCTTGGGACTGAACCAATCTACTTTGCACTTGACAGTTGCAGCTAGACATACTGTAAAGAATCATGACATCTTATTTTCTGTTTTCACTATAATCCACATGATCATGAGATTTCACTCTTCCTTTTTCTTGTTTATAAGCTATTTTGCTGTGACATTCCTGAACTATTATTCTCTAGTCTAGACACCCACACTAAATCATAGCAGGGTCCAAAAATACTATTTTCTTTAAAATACACACATGTGGATTGCTTATTTTCTAGGCAGGTGCAAGCAAAACAATGTTGGAAAACTCTCCAGATTTGTTTCTTTGGCACACCATATGGTAGTTGAAGTCACAATTTCTCACCTTGGTTTAAGGGGTATACACACACATACACACACAGTTGCACAATTCATCTATTATATATATATCTAGATGGTCATCTATATATACTATATAATATATAGTATAAAATACTATATATATATAGATAGATAGATAGATAGATAGATAGATAGATAGAGATAGAGATAGAGATAGATAGATAGATAGATAGATAGATAGATAGATAGATAGATAGTATAGTGTGTATGTATACATACACACACACACGCAAAAGCACACACAGAATCACACAATTCATCTATTTATGTTGCATAACTATCATGATGATTTTCTAAGTTGTACAGTAATATCTTTCACTAGAACTGTACATCCTGGCATTATCTATTCTGTACATTATGTATTTTACTTGAATTTTTATCAGTGCTGCTGTTCGCATTATGTTCTTAAGTGATCCCACCATCTTTTCAGACAGCTCAGATTTCATGAAAATATGTCACTAAACACTCTAACTAATTAGTGTTTGCGACATGTTTGGAAGATGAAATGCACTGTCAAACTCGATGCAATAAATAAATGTTAATATTAAATCTCCCTTTTGTTGGAATACTGGTTTAATTCCCTAATATCTAATTACTTTTGTACAGCTCAAAAGTTCTTGTATATTGAAGACAATGACAGAATACACAGTTCGGCTCAATATTGTAGTCACAGCTGAGATAATTTTCCACTACAAGATTAAACATTTGCAAGGAGCTGATGATGTTAAAAATAGCATGCTTTTTTTGTACAGGCTTGTACAAAAATAATACCACTAAAACAAAAACTGAGCCCCTTGCTTCAGTTGGAGCAGTTAAGATGACTTTCCATAAGATAACACTAGAGGGTGATGTAACTGTGTGGACCCATAACTGCTATGGATTTTGCCTTATGTTATGCTATAAATTAACATTACAGTATAACTATCCTTTTTCATTTTTGGAGTTTTGTGAATCAATTTTGGAGTTTTGGGAGACAAATTTAGAGTTTATAATACTTGGAATTATAGTTCATCATTTGGAGGATATGGATGAGATGTCATCAATATTGTGATGATAATTTCTCTTTTCCATCAGAAGGGCCAATCCTGAGCTTTGCATGCTGTCTTACCGCTAGTGTGCAGTGTCATAAATATGCCATAAAGCACATTTGTGAGCCCTTACTATGGGCCCAGCACCAGAACTAGCTCAGAGCAAGCCTGTGGTATGCCAGCTCCAGCACTGGCACTGGTCATTGTATTGCCAGGTGGTATAGAGCTAGTATTTGTGGGATAGGGCAGTGGTGGGCTTCTGGGGGTTCTCACAGGTTCTATAGAACCCTTGGCTAGTGAGTGCCTGGTTCTGAGAATTGGTTACTAATGGAACATAGAATCTGTTGTTGATTCATTTGAATTCCACCACTGCGTATAGGGGAAGGGTATAGTGGAAGGAGAGGGAGGCATTTAGGGTTGGAGAAGTGGGGAAAAGTGGGGAGGAGATGTGGCAGAGGAGTGAGTAGGCAGGACAGGGCAAGGATCAGTGTAGTTCAACCCCACAGATTGCTGAGCCCCATGTTGCCCAGTATCTCTGACTCTCTGGTTTTGTGTCAGCTCCGGAGCCACTAAAGAATTGAGTTACTAGAGGGAAGGGGATAAAAGTCCCCTTCTCACAAAGGGGTGTCTGCCCAGGCCATGCTGGATGCTATGGCAGTCATTTATGGCACTAGGCAGCTCAGTATTGGTCTGTGAACCAGGTAAGGTAGTGGAACTGCATAGAATCCATGTCTGGAATTGGGATAAAAGTACTAAACAGTTAGAGCTGATGTGGTGTTGTGGACAAGAGATTGAGTTGTGAATTAACATTTGCCTGAGATAAATCTCACCTCTACCAATATCTCACTATATGGTCTTTGGAAAGCCTCTTAACCTCATCTGTAATCTGCGGGATAAAAATGAAGAGTTGTCATAAGTATTCTATCAGGGTCATACATATGAAGTAATTGGTGCACTATAAAAAGCCCTGCACAAATGAGAAGTATAATTAAATATTAGATTCAGCTTTGGGTGCAATCCAGAGTAACTATGAGGAGTCCTTGGTCCTGTGTAAGAACCATTTACTCTGGATTGCAATGTGAATTTCCCATAGGTTTTCAGTAGGTGGTGCCATAACTACATCAATGTAAACCTCTCTTACGTACTCCTGTAGTTACTCTGGATTGTAGGGTAGGTCTGCTTGTGTTTGGCACTCCTTCAAAGAGCAAAAGGCTTTTGTTGAGTCCCATTTAGACTCATGCACAAATCAAGTCAAAGGGGTAGAGTAGGGGTCGGAGAACTTTTTTACCTCTTACCCCAAAATATATTTAGGTATGTGGGCGTTACCCCCTTGATTTGAAAGGAAGGAAAAAAATATATTCTTAATTTTTTGAATTAAAATATGTGGCTTCTGGGGAGCTGGAAGAAAAGTTTGGTGATAAAATAGTGTTGGATTGAACAGGCTGACCATATGGTCTGTTTTCCCAGGACATTTCCTCTGTTTTAGCCTTGTGTCCCGGAAAAAAATCTTCATTGTCCTCTTTTTCCTTGTGAGCTGGCAGCATGTAGCTTTCTTGGAATTCATAAATTATATGTAATATGTAATAGTTTTAAACATACAGTACTAATTCTTAATATGGTGTTTAAGTTAACCACATGAAAACAATATATATGAGTGTTTTTAACTTTTAAAAATGTCCTCCATTTTTCTCGGATGTCTTATATTTGGGGGGGAGGGCTTGTCCTCTTTTTGTGGTTATGACATATGGTCACTGCATATTGGAGAAATGTGGGGGTCAGGGTGACCATAATAATAAAAGAGGACAAGATCCTGCAAATGATTGAAACAAGTGCAGGATTCAACTGGAGTGGGGAAGAGAGCCCAATCTATTCAAGTTTACTCAGAAGAAAGACCCATTGTAGTTATTGGGCTTCCCAGGAAGATGTGAATAGGATTGCAGCCTCAGAGCCCAATCCTGTGCCTTTCTATTGAGCAGCAGACCATTACAGTCAGTAGGGTTTCCTTCCAGGAAAGTGAGGAGAAGATGCAGCCACAGATCCCAATCCAAGGCATTTCTCCTCAGAATTAATGCCCATTACAGTTGGGGGGGGGGGTTCCCTCCAGGAAAGTGTGGTGGCATGTAGCTTTCTTGTAATTAATAAATTATATGTAATAGTTGTAAATTTAATAAGTAAATATAGGCTGCAATCCTAAAGATACTTTCCTCAGAATACAATGGGGCTTTAATACAATTTAATACAATGGGTCTTACTTTTGAGTAGTCATGGTTAGGACTGTGCTCACAGTGTTTTAATTATTCACATGAAAGCAACATAGGTCAGCCTTTTTTCCTTTAATTTTGCTAAATTTTGCTAATTTTGCTATAATGAATTTGTTTCATTTGTAGAATAACGATAAAATATCCATTCCAAAATCAAGAATTTTTATGCCACGTTTTACAATGCGAGAATCTGCAGTATATGCATCTTAACTAACACACAGTGCAATCCTAACCGCCAGTGCAAATTCTAATCCTAACAGTTAGGCTGGAACAATATCCAGGCACAAGTCTCATGCTGGCACGGGGGTGTTGCAAAAGTTCAGTAAGGCATTTCTGCACAACTCCTGGAGAGGTGAGGCCAATACACAGACATGTGCCGGCCTCCTCACACCACCACTGGTACAGAGAAATGGGTGAGTTGCACTGGTCTAAATTGGTTAGGATTGCATCCCCAATCTGGATTCTGGATATTGTTGGTCCTGAATGGTATTTTTGCATTTTTGTACAACTTTGGCAATTCCTCTACAAAGATTTGTTTGCCAGCCACTTTCAGGGAATTATCTTGACACAATTATTACTATTTCCAGAAATTCAATAATTCAGAATATCCAGAATTCAAGAATATCAATAATTGATATTGATGATTTTAATTGTTGTTGGTTTTTATGGTTTTGACTGATTCTATAACAGCACTAATAGTATAACAGCACTAACTATAACAGCGCTAACAGCACCTAATAATGTGTCATTAGGATTGTATCCTAAGCTGCCTTGATTCCCCCAGGAAAAAGTCGGGATATAAATAAAGTATAGTATTATTATATTCTATCAGAACAAATGTGACAATATGGGAAAGTAAATGTGTCAGTTTGCTTGAGGAAGGCTTTGTCTCAGGCTCTCTGTGTGTGTCTGTGTGTGTGTTAGACTGAAAGAGAGAGAGCATTTCCCTATATGGTGGTTTTCTAGACTGATTGTTTACTGATGATAGTTCCTTAATATTTAGAATGCTGTGTAATATGAGACTTTACAGCAAGTATTAATAGCTGCACCTGCTTTGCCTGTTGTCTCACAATCTATTTTCTCTCTGAGAAAAACAGTGCTAATACAGCAAGTTAGGAAAGTAAATAATATTTCTTTTAGATTTGACTTATTTCCAGAAGTCAGAATATATTATATTAATATATTATAATATCATAATATATTAATATATATTATATTAATATATTATAATAATATAATATTATAATGTATATATTATTCTCTTATATTCAGAACTAGCAAAAAGTGTACCCGCGTTGCGGGAGTAACATTTCCCCATACGACATCACCCCACGGCGCAACTTGACCCATGCGCAACTTCCCCCATGCGCATGATCCCCCGATCCGCATCATCCCCCCATGCACAGCTTTTGCTATGCGCAACTTCCCCTCATGGGCAACTCCCCCCATGAACATCATCCCCCCATGCTCATCATCCCCCATGTGCACCATCCCCCCATGCGCAACTTCCCCCCATGCGCAACTTCCCCCCATGTGCACCTTTCCCCATGTGCAACTTCCCCCCATGCGCACCATCCCCCACGCGCAACTTCCCCATGCGCAACTTCCCCCATGCGCAACTTCCCCCCATGCGCATCATCTCCCCATGATGCGCATGGGGGGCATGCGCATGGGGGGCATGCGCAGCATCCTCGCCAGTGCAACCTCTTCCTCTGAACAATATTCCCACTGCACCAGGCACTGAGCACCGAATTGGCTGGATGTTATTCAGTCTCCCATGTTAAGTATAGGACAGAAACACGTTGCCCTCTTTTCAGCCCCTGAAGGATTAACTTTCTCCAGATGGTTCTTGGTGGGTGTTGGAGGGTGACAGAAGGATCCCTCCCAGAATTCCATGCTTCAGGCCCAGCAGTTGGGGCGGAATGTTGCTGAGTCATCAATTCTCAATGCAAAGTATAGGGAGGAAAACGCGTTGCGCCCCTTTTCACCTACTTCCGGTTTGAATTTCCGAAAACTGGTTCTTAGTGCACCCCTCCCTCATGGAAGGAACACCCTCCCCAAATTTCATGCTTCTAGGCCCACCGGTTTTGGCAGGGTGTTGGTGAGTGAGTGAGTGAGTGAGTGAGTCAGTCAGTCAGTCAGTCAGTCAGTGACTTTTCTCTTAAATATATATAGATAATAATATTTCTTTCAGATTTGACTTATTTCCAACAAAGTCAACTTGAGTACATGTAACCGTAGTTATTTTTCATAATCTATTGTAACAAGATTTTTGAGCCCATTCATAGATAATTTCCACACAACTAGTATTAATATTGGCATCCATCAGTCTTGAAAGACTATGGTATTGTGCTCTCCACTGTATGGGTAGCATGAAGGCCTGGGCAGATTGATATGGAGGATAGGCTGTTACCCAAGCAGCAAGTCCCTCCTCTCCACGCCACTGAAATAGTCCAATGGAACAGCAGAGCAGATACGATTGGGTCCAGCTGCATCTCAGAGCTGGGCTAAGGACAGGAGCTCACCCTGTCTTGTGGGGACCCAGGCCTTGAACCCTGGCCTGCTGGTTAACAGGCACAGTGTCTTAACCACTTGCGCCACCCACAGTCTTTCCAACACACCTAGTGGCATAACTTTCATTGCTTTGTGGTGACAGAGGCTAAAAAATGCTTCTTTGGCAAACATGCTGTAGAGTTAAATGAGGTTTTTATTATGAGATTTCCTTGAAGAAAAAAGCAGACATTCCTAGATGTGCCATGGTCTCTTTCATGCACGTTTCGATTGGCAGTGGCAGTTAGGAAACAAATTTCTCTGGGGACTGAAAATTTACTTCTACTTCTTATATTGGGCAGTCTGGGAGTTAGCTATTAATTGAGTTGAGCTGAAAGCAGAAATGAATTTGCCAGCTCAGCATTCAGAGGTAACAGTATTGGTCCGAAAAAGATTGCCTCTGGGCATTACCATTTAGAATGCAAAAAGCAACCTACACACCTGCAAAGCAATTTTGGATAAAGGTCAGTTTTATAAGCAGGTAGTCCGAAATGTGCTTTTGGAAGTGGCAAAGCAAATTATGGTTTGTTTGTCTCAAACTAAGTTGTCTCAAATAATTTTTGGAACCATAGCCTTTCTTAAGAATTCACTAGAGTCTTTGTCAGCAAAACTTCAGGCAGCATTAAAAGTATTGCTTAAGCAGAGCAGCAGAGTCGGAACCTACGGTTTATATAACCCTATGTGATGCATCCAGCAACTCTCTAGTTTCAGCTGAACTTATTGGAAGAATAGGCTGCTTTCCTGGGAGTAAATCTCACTGAATATAATGGAACATATTTCCAAGGAGATATGGAGGAGCTCTGGCATCACAGTGATATCACTTTTGGTTTGATGTTATTTTTATACTGTTATACTGATTAGGATCATATAACACCCAGGGATTTTAACCCAGGGTTGGCATCTGGGTCCTAATGAGCCCTGAATCATGATAGGTTGCTTCAGCTTTAAACATATCTTTTATGGTGAAAACTACAAGCAGTGGCATTGTAAGGGAGTGCGGCCCTCACCAGGTGATGTGCACGGGGAGGGTGGCACCACTTCTGGCAAAAAATTTTGAATCCTGCTGTTTTCAAATAATGTTATCATGTTCCATATTAATGGTATGCATTTTCATGTGGAATGCAACAAAACAAAACACACTGAAATATCTCTATGCTATCAATTCCTATACAGCAATGTTTTTCAAACAGGGGGTCGGGACCCCTTTGGGGGTCACCTGACCCTTTCATGGGGGTCGCCTAAAGACCCCTGGTGTAGGGGGCCTTCTAAGGTATTTTGCATCTTTTTTATTTGTAATTAGAAATAAATATTTCACAATATATAATTAAATATTATCTTGTGATTAATCATGATGCTTTAATTATGTTCAGTTTGTAACAATGAAAATGCATCCTGCATATATTTTCATTATGATTCAGAACAGTAGCAAAATTACAGTTATGAAGTAGCAACAAAAATAATTTTATGGCTGGGGGTCCCCACAACATGAGGAACTGTATTAAAGGGTCACGGCATTAGGAAAGTTGAGAAACACTGCTATACAATGTTAAAAACAAGAGTTAAGTAAATTCTAATAGGGGAAGTTGATTCTTCTGGCAATAACATAGAAGTGCCTCAATTAAGCTGGAAGCCAGACTTCGCAATATTGCTTTCTATACATCCTTTCTAGAACTCTGATACTCATCACATCCAAAATGACTTCTTGTATGTATGTGTATGTGTGTGTGTGTGTAATTAAAAAGAGTGACTTAATATAATGACTTTATTCCCTGAATCCTGAAGAGTTATTATGATGATGCTGATGTTGCTTCTTGTTCCCTCTTACTCCCTGGCATATCCACTTTTCATTCCTGGTTTTTTGTTTTTTTTTTAACCTGAAATTTAATAGTCTCGTTCAGTCAGTGAAAGCAATTTCACCTTTCATAATACTGCGACAATAATATCCATGATTTCAAGACACCAACACTAACCTCTAGACCTCACAAGTAGTAAATAATTGCCTGGTACCTATAATTTTTTGAAGAATTGTTTGGAGCACAAAGACAGATGGTGACAGCAGATGTCTTTTTTTCCTTTATACTGTGACATTCTCCCTTCAAGTCTGACGTGCCTTACTTTAAAAAAATATTAAAAAGCTATGTTCAAAACAAAGTTGCTCTCTCATTTCCTCTCTCATTAACAGTAAATGCTTTTCAAACAAAAATAGTCTTCAGAAGAAGAGAAAAGATTTTAGAAAAGACCAAAGGCAGATGGGGTTGGTTAGCAAAACTGCCTTTCCCCCCAACCCAAAAAAAAATCATCACATTTTTTTTTCTAAGTTCTCCCAAGTGCTAACAAAGGAAATACTGTCTAGCACTATGGCTCAAAATCATGGCCAAAATCTTTTCATTATTTTCCCTTTGTTTTCTGTAGTTTCAAAAGCGTAACTATGGGACCTTTTATACCAATGTAGTTATGGTGCCATCTATGGGAAACCTATGGGAAATGCATAGAGCAATCCAGAGTAAGTGCCTCTTACGTCTTCCCATAGTTACTCTGGATTGTAGGGTAAGTCTTCCCTACAATCTTCCCTGCCCCCAGTGCTGACTTACTGGGTCCTGTGGGGCACAGTGTGGTCCAGCAGTGGTTCTATGGTGCTGCTGCCTTTTTCAGCACCTTGCACAAAATGGCTTTCGAATGAGTGCTGCACATGCCATCAACAACCATTTTTCACAGAAGAAACTTCCACTGTCATAATACACTCCACCAGTCAGCCCGAACCTTCACGCCTTTTCTGATCTCCATAGTTTTTGCACATGAGTTTTGGTTGCACATGTGTTTTGCGCATAGTTTTGCACACCATTCTTGTTTGTTGCACAATATAGATAGACAAGAATGAACAAGAATATGAGAACAAGAACTTGTTTGTAGAATTTGTTTGCTAAACAAGAATATTAGAACATATAGTTCAAGAGAAAAATCACAGAATGAAAGACCATTTAGATAAATTGCATCCTCACTCTGCAATAACTGTAGCATGGCCAAATGGATCTATTCAATTCTATATTATTATGATTATGTCCTCAAAGTATTATAGATCAGGAATCTTGTCTGCTTTTGCCAATACTGTTGTAACCACTGTGTGAGATGTACAATGAGAAGGTTTCAAAAGGGCCTCTAAACCTGGCCAGAGCACAGAGTAAACCAGTAGTTATACTATGTCCATGCCTTCATCCCCGGGCAGCTGAGAGCTGCTGTAACACTACCTCAGAGAAGGGGAAAAGCTTCCCCTTCCCCACTATAGCACAGTAGCAGCCCCAATCCTTATGCTGGATACAGGGAATATAGAGAAAAAACATATGCTACATTATCTCAGTATGTCATCACTGTAGTAACATTGATTTAAGAACTATAATATTGTGTTGCATCAACTGTTCATTATAACAGTTTGTAAAAAATTACATGCCGTAAAATTTTGACTGCTAAAAATCTGTGATAAAAATAAATTTGAGGTCAAGCAGAACCCTAACCATGTCTACTCAGAAGTATGTTCCATTGTGTTCAATGGGTCTTACTCCCAGGAAAGTGTAGTTAGGGTTGCAGCCATCATGTTTAATTGAATTTGCTTAGGAATATGTATATTTTTGCATGTCAAGGCATATCGGCAGAGTATCGGCTTGCATTTACAGTTTTGTTCTAGAAGTTTTGTTCTAGCATTTACAGTTTTGTTCTAGACCTGTAGTACAAAAGAGCTCTATACTTACTTTAAAAAAAATACAACACTGTAGATTCTGTTCTGTCCCTAAAGAGCACTTAAAATAGTAATTTGATGCAACAAGCAGCATAAGCAGGAGGAAAGAAAGTGTAATAAGAACCACCAATCCAAATCCCATTAGAGTGACAAGTGAACTACCTGGCTTCCTACCAACATCATTTAGAATGGTGGCAGATGAGAAAGAGTAATCAAAATGAAACATGACAACCTCCACAAAGGTAACATAGCCCTCCTTGTGGACATCAAGTCTCCGAGATGTCCTGATTTGGCACCACTAAGCAAGGTGTATGCATGATGTCACAGAGATGGTCTGACTTGATTTTAATCCTAGATGAAATACAAAGCATGTCTGCTTAATGATGTCATTTTCTGCTTAATGATGTCACTCGGCATGTATCATGAATGCTTACTTTGGCTCTGTCTGAAACAAGTTTGACATCCCTGGACTTGATTATGAAACAACTGCTTGTAAGAAAACAAGTAATAAAACAACTCACTTGCTTTCCATGTCAGCCTTTGAGAAGCTTTTGTCAGAAATTACCATGCAGAAGAATGTCTAAATAGTAAAACAACATTGGAACAAGCATAAATACCTCGCCTTAATTAACATGCTCAAAGTGCATTTGATGTAGTGAACTATTAAAAGTGTCTAGTGGAGGCGTCACTGCAGACCTCAAAAAGGAAAGCAACAAGACCTGTGGTTTTAAATTAGAATATCTCTAATTAGGTTGATTAGTATAAAAGTCTTTATGTAGTTTTCATGAAACATTTTTCTGTGGCTCTGATTAGTCAAGAAGAAGTCATGGATCTGGGGTAATTGTATAGAGAAAGATGGCTCTTGAATGCATAAAAGGATCAAAGCAACAGGGAAGACAAAAATTTCACAAATAAGTAGCAACTAAGGGGCAGTTCACACGCATTGCTATCCTTTCAAGACACAGGATGCAAATGTGATTAATTCCCACCTGCCCTGGAAAAAGTACTTTGCACTGCAGTGAGTCAGTGCTGCCAAAGTTTTAATATTTCTTGGAGATATAACTTGGAAGATGGGTCTGCTCAGTCAGATACTAACCAAGAGCCATTTTAGAGAGGAAGGAAATAAGTTTAGAATATTTCCTTCTTCTGGAAGTGGATCAGGAAACGGATACATTTCTTGCTTGAATTATTTTGTCATCCATGTTGCTATATAGCCAGTCTAGCAACTCTCTGAAAACATGCCGCTAGATACCTTTAGGACAATAGTTGCCAAAAT
Source organism: Cryptoblepharus egeriae (assembly GCA_030015325.1). Classification (NCBI taxonomy): domain Eukaryota; kingdom Metazoa; phylum Chordata; class Lepidosauria; order Squamata; family Scincidae; genus Cryptoblepharus; species Cryptoblepharus egeriae. The sequence continues at coordinate 35,929,199 of JAREYC010000004.1, read as the reverse complement.
GATGGGGTTGCAACACGCCATAGGGAATCCGAACTGGGCCATTCCCTATTAAGGGGTGTGGTCCAGTCAAGAGATTAGCAATGGCACTGCAATGATAATGAAAACTGCAAAAAATCAGAAGTGTTCTCCATTCCCCAAATGGAGTGATTATTTTGCATCAGGGAGACCCTGTTGCATGAACAGCAACTTTCCTCTCTAGGTTCTTGGCGCTTCAAAGAACAATTGAGAATCTTTATCAATTGCAATGGGCTGCTTCCTTTTGATCTGCATCTGAAATCAGGGCCTCAATATGATTTACAGCACAATCCTATTTGTATAATCTCAGAGGTAAGTCCTCGACGAGCACCTGTCAGAGATGCTCTAGGAGGATTTCCTGCTACAGGCAAGGGGTTGGACTAGATGACTAGGTCCAATTCTAGATGACTAGATACTGGGTGCCTTCCAACTCTAGGATTCTATGATTCTATGATTATAGTCAAGGGGCATTCTTCCAAATAAGTGCAGATAGGATTGCAACTTATGTGCCCAATCCTATCCAACATTCCAATTTCAAAGCAGCTGCAATGCAGTCCTGTTGGCAGAGCTGCATCCATGCTGGAAAGTTAGATGATTGGGCCCTTAGTGGTTAAAATGTCAGACCAGGTACTCAGAAACCTAGATTTGATTAACCAGGAAGCTTCTTGCGTGATCTTGACCCATTGCAAGACTGTGGTTTGAAACAAGTTTATGCTACGCACATACAGGAATCCCCCACTTATTGGACAGTTTAGGGACCGGAGAACCATCCAAAAGTGAAAGCTGTTGAAAAGTGGAACCAATCTTTTTAAATTTATAAATGTTGTTTCTAATGCTTTTTTAGCTAGCAAATTGCAAATGCCCCTTTTATCTTGCAAATTCCTGCTGCCACACAAAAAAAGTCTGCAAATGGATTCTCATTAACTCCTTCAGGAATGGGATTAGACCAGAAGCTACAACATGCGGGAGGACAATTTTGGGCTTTTGAACATCTGAAAGAGATTGAAAGAGCAGAACATGCATTGAATGAATGAGTTTTGGATATAACTGAAAGGTATAGATAGAGTGGATTGTTAGAAAGTGATCCATCAGAAAGTGGGGGGCCTTTCAAATGACACTATCAAATGGGGTCCCTATCTTGCCCTATCAAATGACTAGTTTTGGTTTGTTGAAATTTACTACATCCTAACAGATACTCCAGGACATTGTCAATGGTAACACAATTGGAACGGTAAAATGGGTGGCCTGATCAAGTTTACAACCAGATGGTTTGATTAGTAAAAGCTGTGTAGTCAAAGTGTCAATTAAGTATTTTGCTCTTTAGTATATATCTGTACCTCTGCACTGATTCAGAGTCCAGTATTGAGCTACCAGGTAAGCATTTTAAGGTGGCAAGTTTTCCTTGTACCATCGTGTTCTGACACTAGCAAACAACTTTGATTATTTTAAAGCTCTAGTTTCTAAATCTCACAATTGTTACTAATTTGTATGCCTTGATAATGCTTATGAATTGTGTTTGTTTAGCTTATTAAGCAGCACAATTCAAGAACATCTATTCAGAAGTAAGATCCAGGCTGCAATCCTATCCACCCTTTACTGGAGTATGCCTCACTGACAATAATAGGACTTATGTCTGAGTAGACCAGCATAGGCTCCCACTGAGTTCAACTGGACTTTCTTTGTGGGATGTATGTAGAGGATTGCAGCTTTGATTTCAAAAGAAAATAATGACAAGGGCTTCAATCCTAAAGTCTGGGAGTAAGGCCCATTGAACACAATGGGACTTACTTTTGAGTAGACATGGTTAGGACTGTGCTCTAAACTGAATAACAGTTAATAACTACATTAACACTTTTTTGTTTCTAATGTCCTCTTTGCTACTGATAACGAAAAGTAATATCTGGGTTAGATCAGGAGTGTCCAAACTTTCAATTTCATGGCCTTTGGTCTTTAACAATTGTGTAGAAGCGAGAATTTGAGCAGAGTAATTTGCAACCTGTAAGATGAGAAACTGCACTTGCTAAAATTCCCTCCTCTACACAATTGTTAAAGGACTAAGAGAGCCCTAAAGTTGAAAGGTTGGACACCCCTGGGTTAGATCAATGCAACTAAGCATGTTTACTCTGAAGTAAATCCTGCTAAGTTGAATATGACATTCTCCTAGATAAATCTGGACAGGATTGTAGCCTTCAATTAATGTCTTCAGTCAATGTCTTCAATTAATAGCTCTAATTCTTATTTCTATTCGTTCACCATAATTACAGAAGAGAAGTCTACCCTTAAACATCTATTATAAAAATTGTTCCTATTGGTATGCTCTGTGAATTACAGTGTTCACTCTGTCAATTATCTATTTTTAAATTTTTTTTGCCATAATTTGAAGAAATAAAAGTGTCTATTGACTGCTTTTTTTATTGTTGAATATAGCTAACTGGCAATTTGGCTAGTTCCCATCTCCAGGCAAGGAAAAGAGCATTAAAGAAAATGGTTTTAATACTAAGTGGGAAACTGAAATAATTAATTTCCACACCATCTAGTATATGATTTGAAGCCAACAGCCACATGTCATTGAAAATAGGAGTAATTAAAAATACACTACTGTAAAGCCTGCCATGATCTTTAACAAATTAAATTCATGAAGAGAAAATTATGTATTAAGCCCTCAAAAATGGTACCAGGCACAATCGGCTGTGATATATCCAGCAGGCAAAAGGAAGTTAGCTAATCTCAACATATGGGGCTACAAAACACAGAAAGGGCAGTAGCGTTTCAATGAATATTTTATACAAAACAGCACCTTTGTTTTGTTTAGTTCTTAGACCATCAATGCATCTGGGTCTGACATAAATTTTGAGTGTGTCCTAAAGCTGAGGAGCTCCACAACAAGGTGTTCAAAATGACAGGGTAGACAAACAGCAGAGGCAGAATTGGAGAGTCAACCGCCTTTGATCAGCTGACAATTTCTATTTTCTTCTCTTCACTTTCCCAACTGTCTCACCTCCTTTTACTCCCCATTTCCTTCTCTATTACTTTTGATGTCCCCTTCTTAATTCTGCTCTTTGTCTCTTTTTCCCCCTTTACTCTCTTCTCCTCCCTGGTTCCTTCCTCTTCTCTTCCTCTCTTCTGTGTCTTTCCTTCTCCTTTCAATCTGCTCATCTCCCTCCCCCCTCCAGGCTATGGTTTTGGCCACTTATGGCCTTGCTTACGTATCAAGGTCTGAAACAACCCCAGCCTTCCTTGTGAAGCCAACAGCAGTCAAACGTGCTTGGATGTATAAGGGGCTGGTGATGGTTGATGACATTATTGTCACCTGATCAGCAGTGAGTGAGACTCCTTTCCAGCCAGGCAATCACTGCAGCCACTCAAAAAAAGACAAACCAATGTCTTGAGGTTTAACAATTGAGGTTTAACATTTTGTGGGTCACAGCTAACTTCTAGTCTATCAATATACCTTGTGGTACCTTGTAGAATGAAAATAATTTGTTCTGGAAGCATGTTTGTCTTACATAGTATTCTTTATACAAAGCGGTTTTTTCCATAGGAAATAATGGAAACACAAGACAATCGGTTCCACAACCCAAAAATATTCATATAAAAATATAAATTGTGTGTAAAAATGATGACAAAACACTGTAATTGAATTTAAAACACTGCAGTATAATATAGAACACAATTACTATAATATTAATAAAAACACTGTAATATATTGTACAGTAAAACAGAAAACAAAACCTTTATGGGCTGTGGGTGGCGCAAGCGGTAAAGACGCTGTGCCTGTTAACCAGAAGGCCAGGGTTTGATTCCCGGGTCGGCCCCACAAGACAGGGTGAGCTCCTGTCCTTAGCCCAGCTCTGCGACGCCAGCTGGATCCAATTGTATTGGCTCTGCCTCTCCATTGAACTAATTCAGTGGCGTGGAGAGGGGGGATTTGCTGCTTGGGTAACAGCCTATCCTCCATAACAATCCAACCCAGGCTTTCATGCTTCGCATGCAGCTTATGCAGCGCAGAGCATGATACCATAGTCTGCACAGACTGACGGAGGCCTGCTTGCTATGGTGAAGGATGATTAATTTTCACTAAAAGAATCACTGGTGTCTTTTTGAGCAACATTAACAAGTAACCTTCTAATGATATTTGCTTTTATCTAGTTTTGATGATTTCATGGAAATGTGACTTTGCATTGTCATTAAACAGATTTATCGCTCCCACTGCTGTAGCCTTATTTGGGGCAAAATTTCGCACAATTTTCCAATGTTTACAAATGTCCTTCATCTCATTTGATATGAGGGATTCCTCCTCCTCCTCTGCAGATGACATCTCCTCCATAACCTCTTGCTGTTGTTCACAATGCAGATCCATCAATTTGTTCATTTTACAACAAATTTCCTTTGTAAAACTATCTTACAAGGCATTTATAAACTTACAAGGCATTGTAAAACTATCTTACAAGTTATTCTAAGCAGAATTCCTTAGAAATTTTAGTTTTATCTTACAAAGCATTTATCTTATAAGTTATTTGTCTTACAACATACCACTCTAATAGATAAATATATTATTGCTCTATTAATCAATAGATTATAATATATCATTCTAGATGCTTGGGTTCTGACAGAATAGAGGAATGAACACAAGAAAAAGTGCCTCATTGCTACATAGATGAAAGGAGTTTATTAAACTTCAAGTTTATTAAATTTCAAGTTATGGTATACCTAATTCATTCTCAGTGGGTAAGAAACAGAAAAAGCAAAATGGAGATGGTACAAAAACACTGAGGCTGCAATTGTAACCACCACTTAGGCCAGCACAAGTCCTGGTAGAAGTTGCATGGTGGCCAGGGCATATCAAAAGTTCTGCATTACTTTGAGTGGTGGGGGTTAGGCCTGTGCACAGACATGCACCAGCCTTCAGTGATTTGTGCGAGTTAGGACTGAGCTCTTATTGGGACAGTTAGTTCCCTCAATGAGCTTGCTTAAGGACCATTCAGTCCAAAGCTGGTGTTGTCTGATCTATACATGTTCTCAGCACCATCAAGCTGGAAACTAATTTTCAAATAATTTTGCTGGAATATAGGAAAATCCAAATCTGTTGCTGAATATCCTGAAATGATGCTATTTACCTTCTGTAATCATAGTCTTCAGACTCTGAAGTCAAAGGGTGCCATGTACCCTTTGCTAAATAAGTCCCAGTATGTTCAATGGGGCTTATGCCCACATAAGTATGTATAGATTGCAGCCACAGTGGGTGGCTATAGTATAGATCTATACATCATAAGTGTGTATAGATTTTCATTGTTTGTACTCATCATTTCCCACTGGCCCCTTTAAGAAAGTTGTTCGGTCCAGACGTTTTAAAAAAATGCCCATAGCTAAAGCTCGTGTGCTGTGAATACATCAATCATCTCACATAGAAGATGGCATTATCAAAGGAATAACTTAAAAAGATGCTGTGTGTTATAGGAGGTAGTGCCTTGGGGTGCTCCCTTTTCATGCATCGCCCCCATCATTCACTTCATCCGCTGATGACTCGAGCTTCTGAATATTGCAAAGACTCCCAAAGTCTCGTGGTGGTTGTCAATAGTTTAAAAGGCCACCTTGCGGGACATTCCATGCTGTCTTTCACGTCACAACACATGGATTATTTATGAATCGGTTGTATAATGGCTGCTTATTTATGCTCTGCTATGTATTGCACTCCTTGTCCTAAAAGCTTTCAGGCAAAAAAGGCAAAAAATAGCAGGAACAGGCATACTTAGAAGGCAATCATATTATTAAAAATAGATGGCTAACATGTTTCCTAGGACTTTAAGTTTGAAAAAAGCAACAGAAATAACACCTTTTAATCCCCATAGGAATAATGGGGTAGTACTTAAGCACTGCTCAGAAGCTTGATGTCTAAGGGCCCAGTCCTATCCAACTTTCCAGTGCTGATGGGGCTATAATGTATCCCCAAGGTAAAGGCTTCCTTACACTGAGGAAGCTTCCACAACTGCATAGGATGTAGCATAGGAAACATAACCCTGTAGGATGCAGCATACATCCCATTGGCACAGGGTGACCAGATGTCATAACCGCTCTGGACTTGCCCGTCTATGCAAATCTTGATTATAATTTTAAGATGTGTGGAAAACTCAATTATTATGCCAGGGCAGCTCACATGGGCAGCCTGTTTAGTTGTACCACTCTACCACTTCTCATCATAAGCAGCACTGCTGAAAAGAGATGTTAATAATTGAACTCTACATGTTTCATTAGATTTTGCATGAAAATGAACATCAATTGATATATAACACGATGGTATTGTTATAAAATACCAAGATTTAAAAGTTTTGGCAAGTAGTGGTGCCGTCCCCCTGTGCACCAGGTACAAGCAGCACTCCCTGCATCTCTTAGTACCTCCACTGCTGCAGTTCCAGGCCATTAAAAAGCTTTACCTGTTGGATTTGAAAAGCAAAGGAACCCTGCCAGAAGCAGATGAGTAAAAAAGTCGGGACAGTCACAATCCAAAACTGTAACCGCTGTATGATAACCAAGACAAAAGCTCTCATTAGCTTGGCACCTGTAGGGGAGTATGACACTCTCTCCAACTGAAATTGCTCCAATAAAAGACACAGCCATCCCTCTGCTGTGCCATTGTTAAAAGCAAGCAGCCTGGTCTGGAGAGATAATGCCTTCATCGTGAAAGCCTCTATTGCGGACTATGTTGTGAAGCCAGCGTTCAGCGTGCTGCAGGATTGCTCTCTGCAATCAGCCATTCTAATGCTGAGGACACAGGTTCACGAGAGAGAGAGAGAGAGAGAGAGAGAGAGAGAGAGAGAGAGAGAGAGAGAGAGAGCACCAGACACAATGGAGTAATGAAGCCTGAGCTGGGAAATGCTTAATGCTGAGAAGAAGAAGGGGAAACAGGAGGCAAGCAGAGAGATTTTGGGAACTCCTGAAGAGGGCAAAATTGGCAGGCTACTGTCAGCATTGCATGTTCACTGAAAAAGCACTACTGTTTGCTCTTCTTTGTTGAACTGTTTGTGCTGGGGGGACTGCCTCAGCATTATCCACCTCCAGCAGTGATTTTCAACCTTTTTCATCTCACAGCAATCACACTAACAAGGCACACTGAAATTTTCAAGGCACACCGTCAGTTATTTTTACCATTGACAAGGCACACCAGGCTGTTCAAATCACCCAATTTTCCTATTAATTAATGATTCTCCCCAAATTCCTGTGGCACACCTGAGGACTATCGCATTGTATGACTGACTGACAGTATTTATGTAGTCCTGATAGGGTACATCAGGACTATTCTATGTCCTACATATCCCTCCATTGCGAATCATCTGCCCATGCACAACACTCCCATGTACAACACCCCCACTCATGCACAACACCCCCATGCACATCAACCCCATCCAGTGCAAAAAAAAAAAAACCCTCATGTGCACCATCCTCCCAATGCACCAGGCACCAAACACCAAATTGGCTGGATGCTGGTCAGTCTTCCATGTTGGCTGGATGCTGGTCAGTCTTCCACGTTGGCTGGATGCTGGTCAGTATTCCATTGCACCCCTTTTCATCCCTTAAGGGTTAAATTTCTCAACATCGGTTCTTGGGTGCTCACTTCACATAAGGAACACCCCTTCCAAATTTCATGCTTCTAGTTCCAGGGATTGGGGTAGAGCATCCATGAGTCAGGGATTCTTCGATGTAAAGTATAGGGAAGTAAAGTAATGTAAATTATTCTTCAATGTAAAGTATAGTATCCCTTTTTCATCCCCTTCCAGTTGGAATTTTAAACAACCAGTTCTGAAAACCCCAAATTTCATGCTTCTAGGCCTGGTGGTTTTGGCTGGGCATTGATGAGTCATTCAGTCAGGTGTTTGTGTGTGTGTGTGTGTGTGTGTCTGTGTGTGTGTCTGTGTGTGTGTGTGTGTGTGTATCACAAATACACACACATGCATATACACTCAAATCAAATGTGCCATTGAATCTAATGTGCACCCCTAGTTTAAAAGACTGACTTTTTAAATGTTTACTGGCGATTGTAATGCACAGCTGCAAAGAAGCTGCAAAATTTAATTTTACTGCATACAACAATTAGTAATTTAATACTACTACTACTACTACTACTACTACAACTACTACTACTACTAATAATAATAAGAATAATATTGCAATAGTGCAATTCAGGCTAGGACTGCCGGTTGGCAGAATAAAGCACTGCAGGGCCAATTCCTTGCCAAGATCGAAGGAAAAGTGGATCAGGATAAGACCTGGTTGTGGCTCCCGAGTGGAACACTGAAGAAGGAGACGGAAGGCCTGATACTTGCTGTCCAAGAACAGGCAATCAGGACAAATGCCATCAAGGTCAGAATTGAAAAATCAGCCCATGACCCAAAATGCTGGCTCTGCAAAGAAGTGGATGAAACCATCGACCACATTCTAAGTGGCTGCAAGAAGATCGCGCAGACTGATTACAAACTGAGGCACAACTCTGTTGCCCAGATGATCCACTGGAATCTATGCCAAAAGTATCATCTGCCAGTGGCAAAAAACTGGTGGGACCACACGCCTGAAAAAGTGGTTGCAAATGAGCAGGTCAAGCTTCTGTGGGACTTCAGGATACAGACGGACAAGGTCTTGGAACACAATACTCCAGATATCACCATCATAGAAAGGAATAAGGTGTGGCTTGTTGACATCGCCATACCAGGTGAATTGAGGAGAAACAACTGGAAAAGATCTCCTGCTACCAAGACCTAAGAATCAAATGACAGCATATCTGGTGTAAGCCAGTGCAGGTGGTTCCAGTGGTAATTGGCACACTCGGTGCAGTGCCCAAAGACCTTGGCAGGCACCTGAAAACTACTGGCATTGACAAAACATCACTCTGCCAACTGCAGAAAGCTGCTCTTCTGGGATCAGCACGAATTATACACCGCTACATCACACAGTCCTAGACACTTGGGAAGGGTCCGACTGGTAATGTGAATGAAACCAGCACAAAATTGTTTGCTGTGTATTTATGGATATTATTATTATTATTATTATTATTATTATTATTATTATTATTATTATTATTATTAATAATAATAATAATAATAATAATAATAATAATAATACAATGTGGTTATGTTATAATTTTTACCTAATTGCACTTCTTTATACAACAATGAGCTTATGCTCCCTGCTAACCGAGCAAGAGGCACTCTTTCAAGTGGGTGTTCCTCTTTTATTTAGCAGGGGGAGAGTAACTGGCCCTACACACCCCAGCAATGTCTGTTCAAGTGGCTTCTGCTGGTGTTCTTTTTTTGCATTTTAGATTGTGAGCCCTTTTGGGACAGGGACCCATTAGCTATTAATTAGCTATTATTATTTTTCCATTTCTTTGTAAACCGCTTTGTGAACTTGTTAGTTGAAAAGCGGTATATAAATACTGTAGATAGATAGATGTTACATTTTTATAATGTAGTAAATTGTTAAACTAAAAACTGATCTATACTATCTAAATATATTAATCTAAATACTATATTGACTCTAATCTAATGTGCCACTGAATCTAAAGTGACACTGATTTTGACTGGAAAAGGTGAGCATTAGATTTGATTGTATATAATATGATATATCATATGACATATGATATGAAATATGATATATGTAAAGAGAATAGCCTTCTTTAAAAAAAAAAAACCTAAACTGTCCATGGAATACAGATGTAAAAAAAGCTTACTGATAGAAAAATGCTTTATACCCAGGCAGAGTTGGCTTGAAGCCAATTTTGACCAATTGATCCCAGTGGGGCCCTGCATCTAAGGAGGTTGTGCAGTATTGTAGTCTAGACTTGTCAAATACGCTCAAACATACTGCAATTGATATATATGCAAAATTGTGCTTTGTTTACTTGTAGGCTTACAAGTAAGCAATTTTATGTTAAAAAACATCCGTTTTCTCCATCACATGAACTTTTTAAGATACATTTTGATTGCTTTTCATTCTGCTGTAGAGATAAACAGTGGTGCCTCACATAACAAGTTTAATTCATTCCAGAAGTATGCTTGTAATGTGAAATGCTCTTTATTTGAAGCGGACTTTCCCATAGGAAACAATGAAAACTCAGACAATTGGTTCCACAACCCCAAAAATATTCATATAAAAATATTAACTGTTTATATAAATGATGACAAAACACAGGAATTGAATTCAAAACATGCATTCAATGTACATGATCCTATGAAGTCTTATTAGGCTACAATCCTAAAAACACTTTCCTGGGAGTAAGCCCCATTTAACACAATGGGGCTTTCTTCTGGGTAGACATGGTTAGGAGGCTGCAATCAAAGACACTTTCTTCTGTAATTCAAGACACTTTCCAAGTGTTTCTCCACTTTCCTCCTTTCCCCACTTTCCCCACCTTCTCTTCATCCTGAGCCTCTCTCCCCCCTGCTCCCTTCTGGCCAGCCCTGAGCTGCTTCCCTCTTCTCCACTGCTCTTCTCTCCCTCTGCCCAGCAGACACCTGGCCACAGGAGGAACAGCATGGAAGTTTTGGTTTCTCTATGGGCAGGTATGCTAGGCAGCCCTGACGCTTTTTAAAAGGTCTGCAGGCCAGCGCGCCTGCCCTAACTGCCAATGAGTGTGCTTGTTAGGTGAAGCAACACTTGTTATTTGAGGCAGAATCCGAGAAAAATTTTTGCTTGTTATGTGGATCGCTTGTTAAGTGATGAAAGACTATGGTATCGTGCTTGGCGCTGCATACGCTGCATTCGAAGCACGAAAGCCTGGGTTGGATTGTTATGGAGGATAGGCTGTTACTCAAGCAGCAAATCCCCCCTCTCCACGCCACTAAATTAGTCCAATGGAAAGGCAGAGCCAACGATTGGATCCAGCTGGCATCGTAGAGCTGGGCTAAGGACAGGAGCTCACCCTATCTTGTGGGGCCAACCCAGGTCTTGAACCCTGGACTGCTGGTTAACAGGCACAGCGACTTAACCGCTTGCGCCACCTACAGCCCTAAGAGAGACTACAGAAGATGGATTTTTGTAATCTTTCATTTACAATATATAAGCATTGCACAGGGAAGTAAACAAGTACGTAGACAGACAATGCTAGTTCATAAAGCAGTTCCAGAACCCCAAAGCAACCGCAAACCCTTGAAGCCTCCTAAGATTTTTCTTACCAGGCAGTTGCAATAATTGAAGGCACAATGCAGAGGGGGAAATGGGCTACCACATGTCCCTAAGTTGTGCTGGTTCAGTGGTATTGCAAACATGCCTTAGGGGCACAATCCAAGGAAGGTGAGGGCTGGAAGCAGTCGAAACCATGGGCAGGTGTGTAGGAAGTAAGAAGCGGTGCTGGGACCTGGCACTTTTGCTGGATCCAAGCTTGATTCCCGGGCAGGTAGCAGCAGTGCAGGAATGCTTGAATCTATGCCACTGAAATCTCGGAGCAGATCGAAGCATATCAGTTGGGGATGCAGTTGCGTTACCAGGGGTAAGGGGGGGGGGAAAGATTCCCCTTGTTCTGGGGTAGTGTAGTGGTAGGCCCAAACTCGAGCTGGGTACAGCACAAGAATTCTGGCCTGCCCCTTCCATCTCAAGTTAATATTGCGATGTGCATCTCTGTTGCTAAAATCCTAATGTCAAACTGTTATTTTTTCCCCAACCTGTCCCGTAGCAGGTGGGGTTTTTCAGTATCCTTAAAGGGAGAAATCAAGTTATGCAAAAAACAGTGATTAATTTTTTTGGAGTAAGATGAGATCACTAAACCAGGAAAAAATTCATCATTTTGTTTCCCAAAAGCACCAACCGGTTGCCTCTAAGGAAGCCACAAGTTGTACATGTCTGCAATTGCCCCCTGTATACATATGTGGCCATTTAGAAATTGATGCTTGCAGCCCAATTCTATTGAAATTCCCCACCAAAACATCTGTGCTACTGAGACATGTGCTGCATTATGTTGGGAAACATTCATTGTTCCCAATAGTTGGGGGACGTTCATAACATCCCTGTCAATGTTATAACACTCATTTTCCAAGCTTAGAGACTGCAAAATACTCAAAACTGCAAGGGCCGAATCAGGCTTCGGAGGATAATTTACATGAGTCACTCTGGCTACATTTAGATAATGCTAGCCATGATGTCAGGCTGAGTTTACAATCATAAACTGTCATTAGAGGGCATTATTTGCAGTAAATGTAGGACTTCGGGCCGGCATAGTGTCTTGCACATACACTTGAACCAACCACAAAAAGTAGCCACAGACACTAGCCCTGCTGCCTTCTCTTGTATTTCTGTATCTCATGAATCAAATTTAAAACACCAGGTGGAAGATGGCTGTAGGTATGAAGAAATAAACCATTTTTTCTCAGCTAGCAAGTTGCAAACTTCTTTAGATTGAAGTGCTTTGCCAGCTTTGCAGCTGTAAGAAAAACAAGAAAAAAACAGCTACAAGAAATAGTATCCCAATTTAAAGCTGAGCTCCTCTAATGACCTCAGTTTCTACTGTACTGAAGTTAACCAGGACCAGATTTCTTGCAATGGGTCCATCTTTCCCGCAAAACTTTGAGTATTTTGACCGAAATGTAATGTTTAGGCAAACGTAACCTAAATACTGTAGGCACGAAATCCTAACTAAAATCCACCAGTATTGGTGCAGCCACAGTTACCCTCTGTTGTGCATCCAGTCCTTTGACTACTGCAAGCAGGCTAGTATAGGCTCATCCCATTGATGCAAGGTCAAGTAGGATTGCACCATTAGTTGGCATCAAGTTTTAACTTAGGCCGGCACAACTCATTGGTCTTCCCATTCCCATGGTGATGCAGGGAGGCAAGCGCATGTCTGGGCACTGGCTTAACCCTTCCCCAGTAGTTACACAGAAGTGCCTTACAGCACATTTGTGACATCCAAAGGCCAGCACGGGACTTATGATGCGGTTTAGGCTGACCTCACAAGGGATTAGGATTGTAGCCATAGAGACTGAGTAATATAACAAGAAAGGAACTCAGACTGAAACTGAAGTCAACATCTAAACCAGGGGTGTCCAACACTCGGCCCGGGGGCTGCATGTGGCCCAGGACAAGGGTGGATGCAGCCCTCCTGCAAAGCTGGCCACCACCATTGGAAAAATCAGCTTTGTGGCAGCAGCCATTTTCAAATTTTGCGTGATGCTCTGTGCACTGCCCTGGACAGCTGCCACAAAGCCGGTCTGGGCTGCCTGGCTCCTCCCCATACTTGCCTCCTGGCATTCAGAGTGCTTCAGGCCCCTGCAGACCTTGCAGCGCTCACCCACCCACATCCCCTAAAAGCAGCCTCAGCCCCTATCCCAGCTGCTGCCTGCTGCCCTTGAGACCTACTCAGAAGTAAGCCCTGTTAAAGTCAATGAGGCTAACTCCTATGTTGCAGTCTGAGAGCCCAATGATGCAAAGGATAGACTGTGATCCTCTCCAAGCTTAACCTTGGAGATATGCTGCAACTCTAACCATGTCTACTCAGAAGCATGGCCCACTGTACCCAGTGGGTCATACTCCCAGGAATGTGTGTTCAGGATTGCAGTATGTCTCCAAGATTAAGCTTGGAGAGGATCACAGCCCATCCTATGCATCATGCCTCCTCAGAAGTAAGCTCCACTAAAGTCAATGAGGCTTACTCCCAAGTTGCAGTCTGAGAGCCCAATCCCATGCATGGCTACTCAGCAGAAAACCCCATGATAATCAATGAGACTTACTCCAAGGTTTAGCTTGGAGAGGATGGCTGCCCATCCTATGCATCATGCCTACTCAGAAGTAAGCCCCATTAAAATAAATGAGACTTACTCCAAGGTTTAAAAATGTCAGACAAAATATAGGACATCCTACATTTTGTCCTACATTTTAAAAAAGTTGTTAGTGTTTATGTCAACTTTTCTTCCGATGTGGCCCAGGGAAGCAAAAAGGTTGGACACCCCGATCTAAACATATTTTATTGGTCTCACTGGTGGGAGTGCCTTAACAGGTATAGGAGGACTGAAGTACACTTTCTGCTGTGGTCATACAAAACAACCCTTTTTTTATCTCCACAAAAGCATTTAGAAGATGGTTATATCAGAATTTAGAGCTTCAAGTCAGTGATGGGCTTCAAATAAATTAACAACCGGTTCTCTGCCCATCTGGCAGCCACTTTTAAATGGCTATTTTTAAACTTTATATGTCCTATCTCTTGTTAACAAGCGGTTCTATAGAGTAGGTGCGAACCTGCTGGAGCCCAGCACTGCTTCAAGTGTGCTTCCAGGTTTTTGAAAAAGTTCCCCATTTAAAGCACTAAGGAATCTTTTTCATCATATATTTGCCATTAAACCAAATTCCCAAGCCTGAATAAGAATCAGCAGACAATGGATTGTTGCAGCAATCCATTTTATTATTGCTTTTATTTCATTATGCCGTTTACAAACTGTTGCTCAAAGCCACAAATTAACCATGTTAAATGAACTGCAAAGAATTGAACATCCATGCAAACTAAATGAGTGCCGTAATTTGGACACTCAAAGACAATACTTCTGCTGTGATCAGCAAATAAGGTTGTAGGAACTGTACTGTCTGGAAATCTACCCATTTCAGTACAAAAGATGGGCCTTGCATAAATTCTTTGCCGTTAACCGAATTTCCAGCAGCAGAGGAGGGGGGCTAATTTCGGTAATGGTTTTGATTACGTCTATTTTAACTACATACAAGCAGAACTAACTTGGAAAAAACTTGGTATTCTCATCAGGTGTTGAAAGGGGTTGAATAATATTCCGACTGTGACAATACTAGTGTGACAGTCAAACAGCAAGTCAAACATCAAGTTCTATCCCCTCCCCAATAATTTTATTAGCTGGGTTCACAATGTGAACAAGTCTTGCAGGAAATGCTTCATTAAAAAAAAATCCAGCACTGAAAACATTATGGAAAAAGAAATGGTGAATATGCAGTCAAAACAATATATAATGGTACGTATTTACTTCTTGGTTTCAGTTGTGATTGATGAACTGTAACTAGATACTGTTATAGAATGTAGAGGATAGTTCCCTAGAGAATCAGATTTTTAGAGATTGTTTTTTTAGAGGAAGATTTTAAAATTCCCTATTTTCCCCTTCCTTTTTACAGCAAGAAATGATGAAGGAACAGTCTATATAATAGGGAGATAACAAACCCTGAATAAGATGGGAAAAAATGTTGTACGTCTTGCCTTGGTTTAAGGCTTGTGGTTTGGGTGACAAGGAAAAATAGAACCTGTTTCTCTCTCCGTCGCTTAATGAGAAGGGAGAAGAAAACAGAACAAGTTTGACATCAGTTAAATTAAGAGAAGGAACGTTTTGTGGCGAAAGAATTCAGTGCGAGTATCTGTTAGATCAGCCATTTTCATCCACTGTGCCGTAGCACACTAGTGTGTCACAAAAGGTCCATAGGTGTGCTTCAGTAGTTTGGTGAAAGTCATTTATTAATTGTGTTGTTGGGGGATGTGACCTCACAGCAGCAGCATGTTGTGCCTTGGCAATAGTAAAAGCAAAAACAAAACAAACCCCCAAAACTGATGGTGTACCTTGACAAATTTAGTGCTTTGTCAGTGTGTCGTGAGATGAAAAAGATGGAAAATTGCTATCTTAGACTCTTCCCAGTAGAAATTCTTGATGATGCGAGGTCAACTGATGGGGAATAATTGTGTACTTTATTGCCAGCTAACAAGAATTCAGCTCTTTTGAATCTCATGTATCATTGTTATTTATATTGTGCCATTCGGTATACATGATGCATTACTTAGAGAGCATGGATCTGAAGCTTTTGCTTCTAAAATTACATAGGTCTCATACTAAAAGTTTTTCTTTTAATTCCCCAGATATTGTTTTATTTTATTTTATTTTTCACACATATTGTTTTAAGATAATTCTCCTCACTTTGGCAGATGGTTTTGCTTTCTAAGACTGCTAAAAGATAGCTCTTAAAACAAACCAAATATAAAAATGCAATTGAACTATTCAAAATGACAAGAACCATAGATAGCCAAGACCTTTTGTTTATAGCCTCAATGGCAGATGCAGTCAGGGGTGATTACAAAGTTGACAAAGAAGGATCAGGACTACTGATATAGTTTTGCATACTTAAATGAAGAGTAATCCCTACTTGGTATTAAGAGAAGGTTTTCTTTCTCAGTCTTTCATGAAATAATCTGCTGTAGATAGTCATAAAGTAATTTTTCAGGAAGCTTAAGATCAAAAGGCATTATGACAATAAAAAAACTTTTGTTCTATGAAATAGAGTGCTTTTTGTAAGAAGATTGTTCATAACGTCAAAAATTTCGCAGAGTCAGGACAAAAGTCAGTGAGCACATTCCTGTGCCATTTGACTTTTGTGGTTTTCAACTGAATCATTTGCCAGATTTTAATTTTTGATTTTTAAAAATCATACTATTTTCCAGTAATGGAGTATGTTATGTTTTCTTTCCGAGCCTGGAACTTGAGCATACCTCATGGAATGTGAGACATCTGTCCTTGAATAGCAGATTTCCATATCATATCATGTGCTGTTTGAAAAGTTTCCCCAGTTTCAAAATAAGTTTGCTATGTGTTACTATGTATTAAGATAAACAAATCCTAAACTACCTTGTACGTGAAGGATAGAATTGTGTGCAGTTCTTTGTATTCTGTTTTTTTAGAATCAAACTGTGTTAAAATACCACTATTTTATCAAACGTTATAGCCAAAAACCAGCAGGAGCAGGAAGATGTAGCTTCACTAAATCCACTACCCAGTGCTTTACTTCACCCACTGCATGAGAGGATGACCATCATGGGACTTATGAACTGGACTTCCCATATCGGGTGACACAATTTGTAGTGAAAAATAGGTACTTTTTTTTTTACAGTGCCTGCAATTCATTTAAACATTGTGTACATAGTTACTCCTCTCCCTTTGTCCTCCCAACAACCCTGTGAGGTACATTAGGGTGACTTGCCCAAAGACATCAAGGGAGAGGCAGGCATTTGAACCTGGATCTTCCAGTTCTCTTCAGTCGCCAAACCATCTTGGCTCTCAATAGTATGAGAGAGAGAGAGAGAGAGAGAGAGAGAGAGAGAGAGAGAGAGAGAGAGAGAGAGAGAGAGAGAGAGAGAGAGAATAGTGAGGGGAGTTGGAAAAATTTATTTTAAAAAGAGCTGAGGTTCATAGAAGGCTGAATTTTGTGAGCGATACTAAGTTTTGTGCACCACAGAATATACATAGACCAAGAACAAATAAACAAAAGAAATGTCAAAAGTATCATCATCTAACAACATCCACTGGAACCCTACTTTAACCAGACCTCATACTACTATTACTCTCTGTTATTACTGTTATTACTCTATGTTAAGACCATCTGTTATTATATTGCTCTCTTTGGCAAATGACAGCTTTCAAAGTCAACATTCACTCACCTATTGCAAAATGTCTATATTTAATTGATTTAGATCATAGCCAAGAATATACTATAAACGTACAGTATTTGTGAACAACGACCTGTTCCTAAAGAAATATCGTTTTGGTGCTTCAGGGCACACTCTCTCACACTGGAGAGAATTGGTCCTTGTCACAAGGAAAAACATTATCACATATGCCAATATATTCTAGTTGGCAACTAGCAAAATCCTACTAAAATCCTATGGCTTGATGGCCAAGACAAGGCCACAGACAAGGAACCAGCTAGGTCTACAGAGGGATGCTGGTTGGCATGGAGGCACCTAATTGCTTAAAAACAAGGAAAATCCTTATGCAGAAGAAAAATTTAATCCTAAGTGTAAAAAAGTACCATGTTCACTGAATTAACAGTAACAACAGAAATTTCAGTGATGGGCTTCAAAGAAATTAACAACCGGTTCTCTGCCCATCTGGCAGCCTCTTTTAAATGGCTATTTTTAAACTTTATATGTCCTATCTCTCATTAACAACCGGTTCTATAGAGTAGGTGCGAACCTGCTGGAGCCCACCACTGAGAAGTTTCCTTTCTAAAGATGCTCAAGGATTCATCCAGATATGAACAAGAGGGTGCAAATACACCGACTTGTCCACAAGGATGTGAACTTGAATCATGTGACTTGAGTCGGAGTTAGAAATCACAAGTATTTCACTGATTTGTGTACACTCATATCAGGCATATTACTGACTTGGGCACTAACGAGTTTCAGCCACTGACTCAGAAATGAGTCCCCAGATGTGCAGACTTGAGTCTGACTTTGGATGGGTGTGCTTATTGTGTGTGTGTATGCTTATTTTGTGTGTGTGTTTGTGTTAAAGTCATAATTCTTGTGCTTGTGAAGCCATAATTCAGACCTGGTTAGTAGTAGAAAAGTTCCAGTCAGAGTTCAGGAAAGGATAATGTTATGTATCCACTGGGACACACAGTGGAGGGACGCAGGAGCAGGCTCTCTTGTCCATCTCTGAAGGGATTGATGATCATTGGACAAAGGAAGATCCATTGGACAAAGGATGATTTTTTTGCCTCTGTACAAGGGTGGGCAGAAGGAGTTGTCCAAAGGATGGTCCTTAGGATTAAATAGAGAAGTCAAGGGAGAGAGAAAAATTGGTCAACTAGGAAGTTATTCCACATTGTTCAGGTCATTGTTTCCTGGTAGGAAGAAGTTCCCCCATTGAATTACAGGCAATGGTACTACTTCTGAGTAGAGCTGCAGAAAGATTGAATATACTCATAACATAAATATTACAAGTGCTGCCTTGTGACCCTTCTCCATGTGCTGCTTCTGTCACCTCCTGCTGTCTGTTTGGCTGATCCTGCCTTGCTGAGGTTGGATGCTTCCTAGTCCCTTTTAGTCTGTGCCTTGGGATACCTGACCCAAAAGACCCTGATTAAGTCAAAATATTTTTTAGGGGAGGAGGAGGCAGTAAAGAGCACACAATATGGTTCGTGCACAAGTTGCGGGGCAGAGGCAAGAGATTTGACTTGTGACTCACTGCAGTTGTCAAGTTCCCATCTCTACTAGTCCATTGTGAAATATGATTTTTTTGTTGACAATTTTCCAAAATATCATTTAACTGGACAATGATTTTTATTATTGGTATATGTTACATATATTCTAAGCAGGGAACTTAAATCTGGAGTAGAAGTTTGCTCTACACAGGAAATTCACAGGGGGCCTTTTGTGGGGGCAAAAGGTGGGATATAAATTCCTACTAAATTAATAAAGGTAAAGATGTCCCCCACAGTTTACCCTGCTAATCATGACCAAATCTAAGGGGGCGCTCATCTCCATTTCTTAAGTCCTACCCTGTGTTTTCCAAAGATGTGTCTTGTCATGTGGCCTACATGAGTAAATGCCAAAGCCCATGCAATGCTGTTATGTTCCCACTGAGGTGCTACCTATTTATTTACTTGCATTTCTATCCTTTTCAACTGCTATGCTGGCAGGAGCTGGGCAAGATACGGAAGCTCACTCTGTCTTGTAGCATCCAGGTCTCGAACCCTGGCCTGCTGGTTGACAGTCATAGTGTCTTAACCACTTAGCCACTACAGCAGGCCTCCGTCAGTCTTGAAAGACTATGGTATTGTGCTTGGCGCTGCATATGCTGCATGCAAAGAACGAAAGCCTGGGTTGGATTGTTATGGAGGATAGGCTGTTACCCAAGCAGCAAATCCCCCCTCTCCACACCACTGAACTAGTCCAATGGAAAGTATAAATGTAAGATCCAGTATAAATGTAAGATCACACACACACACATACACACACACACATATCTACACACACACACACGTATGTGTGTGTGTGTACACTAATGTATAAGTAAAAATACATACATATCAATTAAATCTGCATTGATTGTGTGATAAATTTTCCTTCCTCTTTATCCCATCTGACAAAGTAGATGTATATTTCTTTTTCAAAACAAACAGTAAAGAAATAGCAAAAGATTTGTGACCCGATTTCCAGCTATATAATGCATTTGCAATTGCTAAGCAACATCTATCCCCACAGTAGGCCATAATAAATTCAGGCTTCTGGTCTTATTATTCCAAGGCAGCTCTTTCCAAGCCACTGCCCTTTGCTCACTCAGCAATTTGATTAGCAACTCGCCTGTTTAATACCAGCTGGTACACCTTTCAATTGCCTTCACCGGACATATTTCAGAGCAAGAAATGTGAACTCAGAACACATTGGTCATTGCAATCACCCTATTTGTTAGTGATCATCACTCCTAACTGATTCAGTATAATTCATTATTAACCTAATCATATGAAAACCCATTTTCTCAAACAGCAGAATGTTTTAACCCCTGCTTATGGAACATGGGGATGTTAAATTCAAGTTAGGGGTTTGTTGATTAAGGAATTGAGGGTACAATCCTAAACAATTTAGACTGGCATAACTTATGTCTCCCAATTCCCATGGACATGTCTGTGCATTGGCCTAACCCTCCCAAGAGTGGCACAGCCACACGCCAGAAAGCACAGTGCTCCTCACGGTGGGAGCTAGTATTGTGAAAATCTTGTCATGATTTACCACCAATCAAATTGAGAAAGCAGCAGATCCCACAAAAGGTCATCTAAATATCTTACAGGATCCATGTGGAGGAGGATAATCTCATTGTGGATAAAGATAAAATAAATATACTTCTGTTTCAAGTAAAAAAAGGTTTTAACATTTCAGTAAACTTTTAACTTATCTTAACATCCAGTAGTTCTTAAATAAATCAGTGAACAGGAATCTTATGTCAATTCCCAACATTATTGAGGTGAAAAAAGTTACCTTGACACAAAAAACGAGACCTCAGTTGGAAGATTCTGGGAAAGAGATAAATATGAGGCAGCAAATAATTTGCAGCTCCATATAGAGCAAGAACATCCCAAGTCCCACAGTCAAATTATAGGCCTGACATACTACAGTTTCAAATAGTCTGAGAGCAAAAACTTAGGCTCCAATCCTAAAGACACTTTCCTGGAAGTAAGACCTATTGAACACAGTGGGGCTTATCTCTGAGTAGACATGGTTAGGATTGTGCTCTTAGACTCCTACGATCATTAGCAATGTCTCAATGAAAAAGTGAAAGGCTTGTACAAATTCAGAACTATCTAATAGGAACATCTCAATGAGAAAAGTACCTTTGTAGATGCACCTCCAAAAACCTCCTAAAAGTCCTGATAGGTGACAATGTATTTTAAGGATTCTTTCCCATTTCCTGCAGTTTCCTTTCCAGCGCTATATTTGGTCTCTTATTACTAATCTCAAATGACTTTCTCCAATAAATCAACCTCCTTCCAGCCGTTTTGGATATACTGTTGGATTGCCTTGAGATTATTATTTTCAGAGTATTGCAGGCAGCAGATTTAGAAGGAAGGAATTATTTCTCCCACATACAATGTATGATTTCCGTTGCTGTTTATTGCATTTTTATTTTGCCTTTTTTCTAAGGAGCTCAGGACAGTCATTATGTCAAAGGATTGTAGCCCAGTTACAAAACCCCTGCTCTGCACACAGAGTCACAGGTTCAAACCCCAGCACCTCCAGGTAGGGCTGAAAAACACCTCTCACCTGCTACTGTAAGCCAGTATAGCAAATGATACTTGATAGCCCAATAATATTAGTTGAAGGGCAAAATACAGAGTAGCTACGGGGAGTCCTTGCTCCGGTGCAAGAACAACTTATTCTGGATTCCAATATGAATTTCCCATAGGTTTTCACTAGGTGGTGCAGTAACTATGGGTGCACATAAGGTCTCTTACGTGCTGAAGCATGGAATTCTGGGAGTTCCTTCTGTCACCTGAACACCCACCAAGAACGATGTGGAGAAGTTTAACCCTTCAGGGGCTGAAAAGGGGGCAACGTGTTTTTGTCCTATACTTAACATGGAAGACTGACCAACATCCAGCCAATTTGGTGCTCAGTGCCTGGTGCAGTGGGGGGGATGTTGTTCGGAGGAAGAGGTTGCACTGGTGGGGAAGTTGTGCATGGGGGTATGATGCGCATGGGGGATGATGCACATGGGGATGATGCGCATGGGGGAAGATGCACATGGATGATGCACATGGGGAAAGTTGTGCATGGGGGATAATGCGCATGGGAGGAAAGTTGCACATGGGTACGTTGCGCATGGGGTGAAGTTGCGCATGGGGGAAGGATGCGCACAGGGAAAGGATGTGCAGGGGGAAAGTTGCGCATGGGGGGAAGTTGCGCTCGGGGTGTTGCTGCATCATGGGGGTTGGCATATGGGAAAATGTTACTCCCGCAACGCGGGTACGCTTTTCGCTAGTCTCCAATAAGGGATTACCTGGGTCCCTCCAAAGTACCTGAGAGAACAGCTTTGTTTCTATGAACTCCCATGACCATTAAGATGTACAGAAGATGCCAGGTTCTGAATGTTGTGCACTCATGAAATAAAATCTTTTGGTCATACATCATGATGCACCAAGTGTTGAATCCAGTTGGTGCAACAAGTTGAATGCCCAAAAGATTTTATTTCATTCTTCTTAGGGAAGCCAGCTCATGGTTCACTCTATACTTTTAAAATAATGTCTTTGTGGCTTTATTTTTTTTAAAAAATCTTTCTGGTGTCAATTTCCAGTGTAGCTGTGTTTTGTATTTATGGATGTGGAAAGAAAGGTGGAATTAAACCTTTTATAAAATAAACACATGAAGTATCCTTAGCTGCAGCCTTGAAACTCTAAAACAATTATTTGGTCTCCATTCCTGTATTACAGCTTTTTTCTTTAATTTCTGCATTACTTCCCAAATAAAGCAAAACACTCTGCTATAAAGCATCTACTGTTAGAGAGCTCTTGAGTACTCAGAGAAATAAAGGTTCCCATAAAGATCAGTCTTTTGATGGGCCCAATACATCAATGGCATTATGGTTTTATCACATTTTAATTGGTTTATGTTGCATTGCTGAGCACTATATACTTTTATCGTCGCTTTTAGTGGTATAGTTTTTAAAGAAATTGAAAACATTTGTCACACAAAATAGCAAAGCTTTTTCAAAACCAATGGACAATAATTTTTGTTGCATAAGCTTTCTGATACAAGTAAGCATTAAATTTTAAATCAAGTCTCTTGTATCTGCATTCATGAATAAATACCTGACTTATGTAAAGCAAGCTTCTAATCAGTAGAGAAGTTACTGCCTAACATATGTAAGCATAAGTTTACTTACCCTACAATCCAGAGTAAATACGGGAGCATGTAAGAGACATTTACATCGATGAAGTTACGGCACCA
The DNA here is from genome assembly GCA_030015325.1 of Cryptoblepharus egeriae. Classification (NCBI taxonomy): domain Eukaryota; kingdom Metazoa; phylum Chordata; class Lepidosauria; order Squamata; family Scincidae; genus Cryptoblepharus; species Cryptoblepharus egeriae. Next base: position 35,905,990 of record JAREYC010000004.1, on the reverse strand, counting down.
CCTAGTGAAAACCTATGGGAAATTCATATTGCAATCCAGAGTAAATTGTTCGTACACTGGAGCAAAGACTCCCCATAGTTACTCTGGATTGTGCCCATAGTTCAAGAAATTAGCAGATGGGAAAAAGACCTCTCACCTGAGAACTACTGTCAGTCATTGTAGCCAACACTGTAGCTAAACAGTCACACTCATAATCTATGGTTCTGATTTCCTCCTGCTTTCCACACAACAACCCTGTAAGGTAGGTGACACTGGATAGTGTCATTGGATGGTGACTGGCTGAAAGTCACCCAGGATTTTTTGTGTCAAGGAGAGATGTGAACCTGGATTTTCCAGGTTGAAGTCCAACTTGTGAACTACATTGGGGTCCTTCCTAGACTGGACAATCTAAATGACTAGCTTCAGGGGTTGATGAAGAGGAAGATAGACCTAACCAAGAGGAGATGACTGACTGGTGGGCAGTGGTACACAACAATAATGATCTGAGGATGATGGTACATGTGGACGAAATCACTATTGGAAACGAAATACCACAGAGTTCTACTGTGGGGCTCAAAAAAAAAGCAGGCCTCCGTCAGTCTTGAGAGACTATGGTATCATGCTCGGCACTGCATACGCTGCATGTGAAGCATGAAAGCCTGGGTTAGATTGTTATGGGGGATATGCTGTTACCAAGCAGCAAATCCCCCCTCTCCATGCCACTGAATTAGACCAATGGAAAGGCAGAGCCAATACGATTGGATCCAGCTGGCGTCGCAGAGCTGGGCTAAGGACAGGAGGATGAAGAAATATGCATGGCTTGCAAAAGGCTACTTAGGCATGGGTGGATCAGGAAGAATTCCCTGCACCTTGGCTGAGAGTTTCAAATATGAATCTGAACATCGCTTGGAAGAAGGGGAGGCAGAAGGAACTCGAATGTACTTGAATATATAGAATGGTATTTAAGGTGCTGTCTGTTCCCAGCAGCCAGGGAAAGGACAGTGGCTGCTGTTGCTGCTGCAAACCTATCCACACTTTCCTGGGGGTAAGCCCCATTGGCCATAATAGGGCTTACTTCTGAGTAGACCTGCACAGGTCTGGGCTATGAAGATGCTGAAACCCTATCCACACTTTCCTGGGGGTAAGCCCCATTGGCTATAGTAGGGCTTACTTCTGGGTAGACCTGCACAGGTCTGGGCTATGAAGATGCTGAAACCCTATTCACACTTTCCTGGGGGTAAGCCCCATTGGCTATAATAGGGCTTACTTCTGAGTAGACCTGCACAGGACTGGGCTCTGAGGATGCTGCAACCCTATCCCAGGAAAGTGGCTGGCACTGCAGCCTGAGAGCCCAACCTGACTACTCAGAGGTAAGTCCCGTGACAGTCAATTTTAATTTTTTTTTATTTTTAAATTTTTTTAATTTTTTTTTAAATTAAATTTTTCCCTGGCCCCTCCCCCTGACCCGGCCTGGCCTTGCCCACTTCCGGGGAACCGGTTATTGGGCCAGGCTGGGCCCATCACTGCTCTGGACACCTGCAACCCTGCAACAAGATCAGGAACGTGATGTAAGTGACAGCAGTCCGGGACTTAGCTTGGCAAGCAGAGCTCCAAAGCATGATTTTCCATGCTGAAGAAAGCCCTCCTGTCCACTCTGAGCTCTTAGTGGTGTTTGTCACATTGTATCCAACCTCCCAATCCACAAGTAATGGTTGCTAACATCTTTGCCAATTACTTCCCATAGTACAATACTTCAAATAGGTTGATCATAAGAAGCATTACAGTGGAGGACAAAGCTTGAGGTACATTGCATTAAGGCAGTGATACCAAGCCATTTATTACCAAGCTCATACTAATGAGAAACATTCTGAAAAAACTATTTTCCTGCATATGCTAGTGAGTGAAATGCAGCATACACCTCCTCTTTAATGTACTTTAATGTTTGGACGTTACCACAACAGACATGTGCTTGTACTTTCATTTTCATCCAAGAGAAGATAGAAACAAACTGTCATCAATTTTTAATACAAAACAGATTAAAGGGAATCATATGCACCATTATTCAGGCATTAGGCACAAATAAAAATAAGAGCGTCTTCCCAAATGCCCACTTGGGCCAGCAAAAGTCCCTTGCTCCAGACCAGGGATGTTGCAAATGTGTTGAAGGAATGCCTGTGACACTCAGAAATGAGGGAAGTGTAATTCAGGGAGTTGTCCTGGCCAAGACTGGAGACTGGGGCATATGGGGAAGGTGAGTGGTGGCCAAGATTGTGGATGGGTGAGAAGTAGGACTCAGCGTTTGTTCCTAATCCAAGCTCCATTCCCGGGCAGCCTGTGGAGGTCTGGGATTACTGATCTGTGCCACCTAAATCAGAACACCCATTGGGGCTGGTGCTGCTTTTCTTGGGGGAACGGGGAAAGTTTCTCCCTGTCCCAGAGTAGTACAGCAGCCCCAAACTTGAATTGGATACAGTCCATATATGCTGACCTGCCTCTTCCAGTGTAAGTTAGAATTGTGCTGTCACTGTCCAAGCCTATGAATTCTGTGAATTCTGTAATTCTGTCATGGAGGTCTACCTAGAGGTCAGTCTTGATGTCCTGGAGGGCAGTCTCCACACCTGTTGCAGGCTTGTTCCGCTGTCTCCCCATCCCACCTATCCTATCTGGGTTGGAGGGCTGTTCAAACACATTGCTGTGCATGAGGCCATTATAACTTCCCTACTGGTGCTCATGAAACTTCATGAGCAGTTGGAGGGCTTTTTGTGTAGCTACTGATGGAATAAACAGTGGTAACTTCTCTCTTCCACCCAACCAAAGCCAATGAATCCAAGATGCTGTCAGTAGTCCTAACAGAACTTCCCATATTATAGGTTTTTTAGGAAGAAAAGTATGATGACAGAGGAGAAACTAACTACTGTATGACTATCTCTACCTTACAAGGCTACCTATCTGCATGGTAAACAGAAGGGCTAGGAGAGGGAGGACAATTAAAATATATGTGGGTGATTCTAAAAGGTGGGCAATTTCTCACACACTGCATACTAAAGGCACAATCCAGAGCAAGTTCAGCCTGCTCTGCCCTAACTGCTCTCTCCTAACTATTCTGTATCCAGAGCAGAACGTTATGCTGCATCCAGAGAGTCAGGAAGCCTGGGCTGCCCTAACTGCTCCAGAGCATGCTAAGTAATTGACACAAGGGGAAGACTTGCTCCTGAGGAAACACCCCTCAGATCACACTGAACAAGGAACAGCTGTGGGGCCAACAGTGGTGACACGACTCTGTGCATCACCTGGTGTGGAAATCTATGCGTCACCCCTGGGATGTGTGCACCCCCCAACCTGTACTGTGCAGTCACCAAAGTTTGCGCCGTGCAGTAATCTCTCTGAAGCCAGTTGGCTTCAGAAAGAGTATTGCGCAGGCACCATCTCTGACACCTGTGCAGTACTTTTCTGAAGTCTTTCGGCTTCAGAGGAGACTGCAGGCGTCAGAGTTGGTGCCTGTGCAGTACTCTTTCTGAAGCAATTCGGCTACTGCTCCACCTCCTGAGTGAGGCCAAATGGCCGTGCAGAGGCGCAGACTTCCACCGCTCTAAGGAAGTCTCCTCTGAAGCTGTTCAGCATGCTCAGTGTGTTTCTGAGCAGTGCACCTCAGCTGGCTGTTCGGGCCAGCTCTGCGGACAAGTGGCAGCTTCTGGCTGCTGCTCCACCTTGGACGTGCTGACGCCTGGGGCCTGCCAAAGGACAGTCAAACTCCTCCGGCGCATTACCCCATATGGAGCACATCACCCAATGTGGCCCACACCAGCCGCACCAGTCTGGTGACGCCACTGGGTGCCTGCCTTATAAGGAATCCCTGATGAGATGCCAGTACATTCTACAGTGAATACAAGGGGCATCTTGGATTGGCCTTCTGTATCCTGAGCTTTGTGGGCAGCCGTAGTTTCTTCCATATCCTGAGGTTGAGAGGCAGGGGTTGCAGCTAGGCTGGCCAAGAACTCAGATTTTTGGTCAATACTGCCATTCTTACTTGGACCTTATCATGGACCCCTATGGGTCTACTCATTACTATACTTGCTCCTGAGGTGGTATATCTTTGAGGAACTGGAAGAGGGCATTTCTGCCTTGAAATATCTGGCTTTGGATACAGAGTAACTGCTCTGCCCTAGGCAATGCTAAAGATGCCCTCAACTTGCCTCTCCTGAGCTGCTTAGGCTGCCCCAGCTAGGGCAGAGCAGGTCCACCTCTCTTAGGGCACCCTATGTTGCCTTGCTCTGCCCTAAGCCTTTTCCAGAGTAACTGGGGTGAAGCATCTTGCAGTTGCTCCACCCTAGTGATAGATAGGGCAACCCAAGGGCTCTTATGTGGACAGATTAGTTGCTCTGGATTGGGCTGTTAGTGCATGGACTTTGTTGCCACAAGGTGTGCTGGTGGCCACTAACTTACATGGCTTTAAAAAAAGTCTTAGATAAATTAGTATAAGGTGGATCTACCAATGATTCATAGTCTAGATTGCTTAAACCTTGTTCTAGCGTCAGAGTGAAAGAATGCATCTGGATCCCAGTTGCAAGACAGAGAATGGTAGATAAGAGGCATACACAGGGCCATCAAATTTGCTGGTGCCAAAGACATAGTGGACCCTGGTACCAGCCCAGGATAGGCCCATCTATGGTCATTATGTAATGCCAGAATCTCATACGTTCAGAGGACATAAATGTTCTACAACTACTGTATATTGGGAGGCAAACAATATGAGGTAGCTTTCGTCATCTTGTGAACCTTCCAAAGGCATAATTTGTCTGACCACTGGTGGAAAGATCTTTGGTCAAGGCAGGAAAACAATTTGTCAGGGTTGTCCAGACTCCAGACCATGGGCCAGATGCAGCCTGCGGTGAGCCTCAATGTAGCCCATGGCAAGACCTCTCCATCTGGCCCTCAGGCAAGTCTTGTAATCCTCTGGATCTGCCTCTAATACACTCTTATATGTAAATTTATTCAAATTTAAATATAAATAATTTTTCTGGCCCCCAACACCGTGATGTGGCCCTCCTTCCAAAATGTTTGAACATCTCTGATCTAGAGGTATGCTATAGAATTATGCTCCACTTTAATCAATGAAATTTCCTTCCAAGTAGAGGGGCAAAACTCAGGGGCAAGAGAATAATGATTCCACTGACTTGAAAAGGTTCCTGATTCTCTGCCATTTCAAAACATTCCACAATTAAAGATGAATTTTTTTGTTACAAGCTAAAGTACTGTGTAACATGCGCTAATGAAAGTACTATATAAATCAGAACATATTTTCCAAAATGATCAGGAATCCTTTCTTGCACTGTTGCCCGGAATTAGAATTAATTCTCTACCGGATTAAAGATGTATTGCTGGATTAGAGTCTTACTGATGACAACATAATATATCCTTCTCCACGGTTTAAAATAAAAGGAACTCTGTTAACTACAGCCAGAATTGCCACATTTCAAACCTATGCTGGAAATTTATAATGCCATAATATTTATTATCAATATCAAAGGGATTTCCTGGTCTATGTAATTTGTAGTGTGCTAAAAACTTAGGGTATAGTCCATCAAAATCAAAACATTTGTAAGTCTCATTAGTTCATTACACATGTTTATCCTAAGCTGGCTCATGTCCCATCTTCAAAAACTACTTTAAAAAATTGAAATTCATTTTAGACAGAGAAATAGACAGCTCGGACCCCAACCCAGTTGACTAAACACAGATGTTACCCCAGTTCAGATCCCTGCCGTCCAGCAAGTCAGCCTGACTTGGTTGTGGCGCAACTTGTAATTCTCCAAAATCCTTCATTCTTTCCTGAGCAGATCTACAGACATGACTCTTTTTAAAAAATCATGAAAATATAAGCCTGAACATCAGCCAGTTTGCTAGAAGATCTAATGGTTATATTACCAGCTGTACAATTCCTACTGCATTATCTATGCATTCCCCAGCTCCTGCTACAAAGCATAGTTTAGAATCACTTAGGATGAAATTTTTTATCATTCATGGGGCGAAAACACAGAATGTTGTAGAACAAACACTTTTTGCCAAAACACACACATAAAGGTGTTTGCCTAATTCCACTTTTCTAACACCAGACAGGATGAAATCTAATGTGCCTTTATGATTTGTTGACATTGATTTTACAGCTCTAGACTAGACTGCAACTAACAAACTGCATCCGTCTTATTGACTTCAACATAAGATCCCCAGGAAAAATGAACACAACATCACCAATGCTATCAGAATCCGAATAAACCCTTTTATGCAACTATCCTCCTCAAAAATAGACATGACGCCAATACAAGGAGACTGAAGTTTTCCCTGCAGTAAACTTCTGGATAAACTTTAGCAATTTGTATTTTGAAATAACACTGCCTATACATTTTAGTTTTAAAAGAAACATGAACCAATATACAATGAAATACTATTTCAAATAGTATTTTGAGTGTGCGTGAGGGCATGCATATATGTGCAGGCGTTCATTATGAGGGCCAAAAATGGTGTAGTAATGGAAAATCCATGTCCTAATTCCGTCTTGTCTATGAAGCTTTCTGGGTGATCTTAGATCAGTTGCTCACTCTAAGCCTCACCTACCTCACAGGGTTGTTGTGAGGACAGCAGAAGGGGAGGAACAAAAGCTTTGTAAGCCACCTTGGGTGAGGGAAAGGTGGGATATATATTCCTTGAATGAATGAATGAATGAATGAATGAATGAATGAATGAATGAATGAATGAATGACACATCACCAAAACACATAGTTCAGTATGTCATAAGAGAGGCAATGAACAGGGATTAACTGAATCAGCAGGAAGGCCATGAGTGAGAAAGGAAGGGAAGGGAAATTGTATTCTCAGAGGTTTTAATAAATTATCTAGGAACAGCTGGAGTATTTTTTAAAAGAAAGAGAAAGCAGGGAGAGAGGAAGAGAAGCAACCCTTCAATGGAAACTCTGGGATTAGAAGGGGAGGTGAGAAGTGTTGGATCTGTCCAAGGTACTGAAAGTCTAGCATTTCTGTCTCTCTAATAAACTCATTCATTAATCTGAAAGATAGACTTTCATTCAGCAATTTCAGATAGTGGCTGTCCCGCCAGTACAAAACCTGGTTTACAAGAATTAAGCTTTTAAAGAGATGTTTTTTGGTTTCTACATTCAGAGAATGAACTCTGCTTGTTTTTGTCTTGCCAGACAAGACACACTATAGCTACCACATCTAATACCCATTCATAAAAGGGAAGAGGAAAATCAGAGTTAACCAGTACAATTTTTATTATACAAGACAAAGTTCAACAGTAATTGGTTTATAGTAGACAAAGTTTGCAAAGGTAGAGAAAACTCATCTAAGGTGCTCTTAGGAGGCAGGACAACGATACGATCACCCTCAACTGCAACAAGGGGGTGCAATAGGATCACCCCCCAAATTGGAAATGGAAACTAAAATTTGATCATGGGAGCCATAGCCATTCAGTACATCTCCTCTCCATGTTAGACTGGAAAACCAAGGAAACTCTTCTTCCTCCCTCCCACCTTAACACACCCCCAGGAGAGTTTGATGCCAGCCATTCCTCAACCCCCCGCCCCCCGATTTAGTGCCTCTCCATGTCAGATTGAAGACCCAAGGAAACTCCTCTCTTTTCCCCCTACCTCAACCCCTCCCCAGACAGGGTGACCATATGTTCTCTTCTTCCAGGACATGTCCTCTTTTTAGCCTTGTGTCTTGGGAAAAAATCTTCACTTTTCTTCCTTTTCCTTATGAGCAGGCAGCATCTAGCCTTCTTGTAATTCATAATTATGGCTGCAATTCTATTTACACTTTCCAGGATAAAGCTCCATTGACTATAATGATATTTTTTTCTGAGTAGACAGACATAGGATTGGGCTCTAAATTAATAATACGTAATATAATGTTTAAATGAATCAAATGAAAGCAATATATATGACTTGTTTTGAGCATTTAGTTTGTCATGTCCTACATTTTTCTAGTGTATCCTACATTTTGGGGATGAGGGCTTGTCCTCTTTTATGGTTATAACATCTGGTTACCTTGCCCCCAGGAGAGTTTGATGCCAGCCATCCCCCATTCAGTGCTTCTCCTCTGCATGTCAGATTGGAGTTCCAAGGAAACTCCTCTAACTCCCCCCAACTAGGGTGACCATACATCCTCTTTTTCCAGGACATGTCCTCTTTTTAGCCTTGGGTGCTAGAAACTCAAGGAAACACCTTTTCCTCTTCCTCCACCCAGGATGACCATATATCCTCTTTTTCCTGGACATGATCTCTTTCTTTCTGCTTTGTATCCTGGAAACCCTCTCCCTCCCCCAACCAGGGTGACCATATATCTTCTATTTCCAGGACATGTCCTCTTTTCTAGCCTTATGTCCTGGAAACACAAAGAAATCTCTCTCCCACCACCTCCAACAAAATCAGGATGACCATGTATCCTCTTTTTCCAGGACGTGTCCTCTTTTTTAGCTTCTCTCCCTCCTCCCAACAAGGGTAACCATATGTACTCTTTTTCCAGGATGTTTTCTTTTTTTCGCTTTGTGGCTTGGAAACCCAAGGAAACTCCTCTTCCTCCCCCAACCCAGGGTGACCATATGTTCTCTTTTTCCAGTATATGTCCTCTTTTTCCAGTATATGTCCTCTTTTTTAGTCTTCTTTCCTGGACACACAAGGAAAACCCCCCCCCCCCAATACTGGGGTACTTACGTGTGCCATCGAACCTGGTGGCGATGGTGTCCAGGAAGGTGTTCTGCGGTGCCAATAATCCCTTCATTACAGGCATTTTTCCAGCACTGTGTGAAATTCCCCATCAAAGTTTTCTACCTGGGGAAGAGTGCGGGGGATCGGCCAGAAACTAGCAGCACCCCAGACTGGGGAATGAATGGATGGATGGATGTATTGAAGGATAGTGCTTGGGCTGCCTGCGCCCTGCCCTGCCCTGCCTCCCCACCCACCAGCTGCTGCCAGCCTTGCCAGCTGCAGCTCCTCTCCCTCCCCCCTCTGCCAGCCTATTGGCTGCCCAAGACTGCCACCTTCCAGGAGGGGGTGTCCCAGGCTGTTCAGGTGTGTATGGGGGTGTTGGGATACACCTGGAGAGGGGAGGACCCCACTGCTTGGCAGGAGGAGGGACAAAACAGAAGGATGGAGAGGCTAAGCAGCACAAGAACCACCACAACACCCCCCACCCCAAAAAAAGAAGAAATAAAATTCTGTCCTCTGGTTACAGAACAGGTCCTCTTTTTTAGACTTGTGTCCCAGGGGGGGAAATCTTCATTGTCCCCCTTCTTCTTGTAGGCTAGCACCTTTGCCCCTTTCCCCAAAAGAGGTCCTCTTTTTCAGACTTGTGAAAAAGATCTTCATTGTCCTTTTTTCTCGTGGGAAAGCACAGTGAGATTATATATCCTCTTTTTCCAAGACATGTCCTCTTTTTCAGTCTTATATCCTGGGAAAAAAAATCTTCTTTGTCCTCCTTTTCCTTGTTGGGGAAATTTAGCTTTGATTCCCTGGGGCTCAGTCCTAAACATGTCTACTTAAGAGTCCTATTCTGTTCAACTGGGATTCAACTGGAATAGTCTGAGTAATTAGGATTACTCACAAGAAAGTGTGGATAGGATTGCAGCCTGGAACTCCTTTCAAGTCAGCACCTTTCACAGCCATAGCCCAGTTCATAGCCCAGATCTATGCAATTCTCATGGGAGATGCAATAAGTCTTGCTCTCAAGAAGACATGTCTACATGATTGCCTCTCCAACCATATTTTCCTTTTGGTTGTTCTGCTCTTGATATAATATTTGGGAACTCAGAAAATGTACATGGAATGTTTGCTCATATTTTAAAAAACCCAATGCCCAATCCTATGCATGTCTACTCAGAAGTCAGTTCCATTATAGTTAAGGGGCTTACTCTCAAGAAAGTGTGTATAGGATTGCAGCCTCAATTGTGTGTGGATGCTGGCTCAAAACAGAGAACCCAGTGCACAGCATAAAATTATACTTATAATCACAGTTTGGTAGATATTCTGGGAATATTTGGTCAAGGTGGTATAGATATGAATGGATGGATGGATGGATGAATGAATGAATGAATGAAAAACAGTCTTCTATTCTAAGGCTGCAATCCTAAGAACACTTTCCTGGGAGTAAGCCCCATTGAACCCAGTGGGGCTTACTTTAGAGTAGAAATGCATAGGATTGCAGCCTATGGCACTATCCCCCCACCAGCAGCATGGCGTACCTTGTCAATTGTCCAAAGACTATGGTGTGCCTTGACAATGTTAGCACCTGTTTGATGTGCCATTAATAAAAAAGTTTGGAAATCACTGCTCTGTTGTGATCCACCTGGGTTACTAGACTTTTAGAAAAGGAGATCAAGAAAGAAATAATTTATAATAATTACATTTATAATAATAACCAGAAAAACACTCAAACTTTTATCTCCTTATAAAAAGCTTGCAAACTGCAGGATATGAGTTCTCTGCTGGGCAGTTAGCAGCTGCAGGATCTTTGAATAGCTTCAGAGCTTGAGGCAGTTATCTTTCCTTCACCCTTGAATGACCCACCAAAAATCAGTGTGGGGGTAGGTTCTGGCCCACAGTTTGGGAACCAGATTCTATCTATCTACAGTATTTATATACAGCTTTTCAACTGAAAAGTTTACAAGAAAATGAAAAAATTTAAAAGCTAATTAATACCTAAAGGGTTCTTTTAAATTCGAGCTATGTATACACCATATAACACTTTACAGGAAAAAATAGGGAAGAAGACACCACAAAATTAATTTAAGCAGTCAATTTATACCTTCTGCTTGTTACATGAAACACTTCTTTATGTTAAGTGAGTTTCCCATAGGAAATAATGGAAACCCAGATGATTAGTTCCACAACCCAAAAAATATTCATATTAAAAATATTAAATGGATGTAAAAATGATGACAAAACACAGGCATTGAATTCAAAACATGCATTCAATGTGCTTGATCCTATGAAGTTTACTTAGGCTGCAATCCTAAAGACACTTTCCTGGGAGTAAGCCCCATCTAACACAAAGGGGCTTACTTCTGGGTAGACATGGTTAGGAGGCTGTAATCAAAGACTTTCCAAGGGTCTCCCCACTTCCTCCATCTCATCATCCTAAGCTTCTCTCCCCTGTTTCCTTCTGGCTAGCCCTGACTTGCTTCCCTCTTCTCCACTCTCCCTCTGCCCAGCAGACGCCCGGCCACAGGAAGAACAGCATGGAAGTGTTATTTTCGCTGTGGGCAGGCGTGCTATATTAAAATCCTTTGGGGAAAAAAATTAAATAAGCAATATTCCTAGAATAACCATATAATTTTTTATCTTTTTGTTCTAGATATCTATCTGTTCATAAACACCTGTGCAGATGTCTATATCAGGGGTCTCCAAACATTTTGGAAGGAGGGCCACATCATCTGTCCGACTCTCTGTCCAGGGCTGTAAAAAATGATTAACATTTCAAATTTAAATTAATTTACATAAACTTACATAAATTTACATATAAGAGTGTATTATTATTTTTTATTTAAAAGATTTATATCCCGCCTTTCCTCTGTTAACAACAGATGTCCAACACAGCTTACAATAATTAATTAAAACATATATTTAAAACAAAATTAAATTCCATTTAATAATATATGTTATTTATCCCATTTAATTAATATATGTTAATAAACCAACAGAATAAAAACCATTTGGAGGAGACTACAATCCTAAAGACACTTTCCGGGGAGTAAGAACCATTAAATACAATGGGGCTTACTTTTGAGTGGACATGGTTAGGACTGTGCTAAAAAACTATTAAAGACAGATCCGGAGGATTACAAGGTTTGCCCAGGCCACATCTTGGGTTTGGACACCCCTGTTCTATATAAATGTCAGGGTGCAATCCTAATCATTTTTCCAGCGATGCAGCTCCAAAATTAGGGGAAAGAAAACTTGCCTTATATTGGGGAGGCCACTGTGAATGCCCCCCAAGATGCAAAACATGCCCTACTGGCACTGGCTAGTGCTGGAAAATTGGTTAGGATTTGGGCCTTGGTCATCTATTCTGAAAATCTTTTTATTCTCAAAGCAGTAGCAGTGATTGAGTCATGTTAAAACTGTAGGAGGTGAACGTTATTTATTTATTTGGAAAAAGGTTATGCTTTGGCTTTTCACCCTTGTGAGAACTCAACACAACTTACAAAAATAGATAAAACTAGAGATTAAACAATATGCTGAAAGCAATAAAACAATGTGTGAAGATGCTGTCTTATTCAAAAAAGCAGTCATAAATAGACCGCAGTGCCCCAATTAGAAGCAGGGTAAAATCGAACAGATCACTTGAGATCACTACAGAAGGTCAGCAAGCAGAGGTGATCCTAAGTGTCAATGGAAGTAATCAGTGTCATCACTAGAGTTGGTGTCGCACTGTTTGATAACACATGGTGTCACCCCTGTGGACCTCCTCTTGTACCAGCCATAGACCAGGGGCATGAAATCCCAACCAACTTTCCATCAACAAGATAATGCAACTCCAAGGTAAGGGAACAAACATAGCCTCATCTTGAGGCTTCTGTGATTGGCCCACAACTGTAGGATTCAGGACATGCCCCACTGGCACAGCTACATCAGCATAGGAAAGTTGGTTAGGATTGTGCCCTAGGTCTACCAATGAGGTAGACCTAAGGATTGCAGCCCTAAGTGTGGGTACGATTGCACCCTAGGCTCTGTGTCAGGAAGTCTGATAGGCTTGGACCAGGTGATCATATAGAATGGAAGACAGAGTGCCTCTGTCTTTAAGCATTGCAATAGGAGGGAATTTAGGCAGATTTAGCACATCATAGAAAGATTTAAAAAGCACTACCTGCCTAAATTCCCTCTTCTATGCAATGCTTTAAGGTAGAGGTACTCTGTCCTCCATTCTATGTCACCCTGGCTTGGACTCCAGGGCCTCCTTGACTGTGACGGCAGGAAGGAGCAGAGAACCTCAGCTATGGGACTGCTCCTGTCTTTGTGGGTGGGAGAAGCCTTATTCCACACCCCACAGATGGATAGACATGATCCCATAGAATCAAGAAAAATGGACAGGAAATTATACAGCATGACAAATATGACTGACCCTACAATCCAGAGTAACTACAAGAAGATGAAATAGGCACTTACTCTGGATTGCTCTATGAATTTCCCATAAGTTTCCCATAGGTGGCACCGTAACTACGTCAGTGTAAAAGGTCCCATAGTTACTCTGGATTGTAGCCTGAATATAGCTGATTTTAATTCCTGTATATGAATGAGGTTCATTTGTGCACCAGTTATGTTCCCTAGTTGATTATAGGTATTTGCCTGATACTGAAGGGCTTCAGTCAAAGTGAATTACAATGTCTAGTCCCTTAGCATAAACAATATACCAGTGTTTCGTTTTAATTACAGTGAGGGTAATAAATTCAAACTCACCCATGGTAAAGTGGCTCCTCAATGGTGTCAACCAGTATAGTCAGCACTTTCCACACCAACTGAGTTATGCTACTGGGAGGAATTCCACCGTTCAAGTGCCAAGACAGAAAAAAAGCTTTGTCATAGGTTGCCACCAGCCAAACATCAAGAGGCAACAGTGACATCTCAGGGCTAACTGAACAGGCCTCATGAGACTCAAACTGATAGGGGCAAAGTATCTGCAAACATTTTTAAGTGAGGGTGAAAAAGGTCCTGTAGCACTTTAAAGACTGAGGGTGCAATCCTAACCAATTTGGGCTGGCCTTTACCTGGCATATCTTCCCAGGGTGGAGTGGGGAAGTCAGTGTATGGCTGTGCATTGGCCTAACCTAGGGTTGCCATATTTCTCTTCCACAAAACTGAGACGGGACCCTCTGTCCCATTTGCCAATATGTGAACACAATCCCCAAAAATCAGGACTGTCTCTGTTTTTCGGGACATATAACAACCCTAGTCTAACCCCCTAGGAATGACAGAAATCCCTTATGGCAGTTTTGTACCCCCAGGTGTGTGCAGGACTTATGCCAGGGCTTAGGTTGGCCTAACTGGAAGTTAGGGTTGCAGCATAACCCACTGATTATGTCATTATGAGTGTTCATACATGCTTTAAATCTCAATGTTAAAAGTTGCAAAAGGCAAAACATAAAAGAGGCAGGTTTACTGCTGTATCTATAAATCCAAATTATGTTGGGGGCGGGGGAGAAAGTCAGTTTCTCCAGCTGAAATCCATGTTTTCTTGGCAGTTTCAAAATTAAATTTATTTCCATTTTCCAATGAGATAGCTATGACAGCATATTTCATTGAAAAACTCCAGAGTCTTCAAGCGTCAGAAGAGGAACAAATTTATTTCTCCATGAGTTAGATACATCACTCATCTGATGACGTGGGTTCTAGACTATGAAAAGGCATGCTGAAACAAATGACTCAATATTTATAATGTGAATATGATTATGATCATGAAATCAAGATTGCATGATACATAAATCATGATAAGGGTGAATTAATCATGTAATAGGAACAGACTTTTTGAATTGAAAATAATCCTATACAGTAGCATAGCTAGTGATCATGCAGTCTGGTACGGGCGTCCCCCACTTTCTGATGGTTTGTTTTCTGACAGTTCCTCTCCTTCAACACTTTTCAATTATACTCAGAATTCATTCATTCAACACATGCTCCACTCTTTCAAACTCTCTCAGCTGATCTAAAGGTTAAAATTGTCTTCCTTGATGTTGATTTGCATGTGACGTGGTGATCCAACTGTTTTGGCATTTCCTTATCACTTTCTTCAGTAAATTACCATCATTCAAATATGTAAGATGTTCATTTCCCACACACGCCTTTGCTTATTTTAGAATAATTTGTTGTGTGATAATAAATATGTGTAATTTAGGGTTTTGCAAGAGATAATTATTTCTTTTTGGTGACCATCTTGCATTTGCAAGCTGAAAATGACTGGGTTCCACTTTTCAACAGTCTTCACTTTTGGACGGTGCTCCGGTTCCTAACATATCCAATAAGTGGGGGATGCCTGTAGCAAGTTCAATTGATGTCCAGAAGTGAGGTCACATAGTGGCTCTTTAAAAAGTGAAAATCAGGAAAAATCCGCCTCTCCCACCCTCTTCCACTTCATATTTGCTCTGCTGCCTTATCATTAACAGCTTATTGGTTCCCTGCAGTTTATTGTTTATAGACCAACAGTTTACTGGTATAATAGAAACACCGAATCAGTTTTCAGCATAATCTCTCATTGGTCAATTTTGAGTTAATAAAATCCCGTTTTTGTTATGTAATTGGCAAT
Organism: Cryptoblepharus egeriae; assembly: GCA_030015325.1. Lineage (NCBI taxonomy): Eukaryota > Metazoa > Chordata > Lepidosauria > Squamata > Scincidae > Cryptoblepharus > Cryptoblepharus egeriae. The sequence goes on along the minus strand of JAREYC010000004.1, from coordinate 35,890,705 downwards.
GCAATCCTGACTTTAGGCCAGAAAAATGGTCCACTTAAGCTGGCCTAAGTAGGCCATATCCTGAGCTGACAGTTAAGCAAAATCCACAGAAGATGCAGCAGCACAAATGCAGCATGCTCACTGGGCTGGTGTGGTTGTGCTGAGAGGCAGGAATTGGCCTAGGACTCAGAATATTTTGCCATCACTTCCAATTTTACTCTGGCTTATCATGGAACCCTATGGGTCTACTCAGATTTATTCCTGCTCCTAAGGTGGTATAACTCTGAGGAGTTTGGAAGATGGCATTTCTGCCCTGGAAACAGGCTCTGGATACAGTCTAACTGCACTACTGTAAGCAATGCTGAACATGCTCTCAACATGCCTCTCCAGAACTGCCTAGGCTGGCACAGCTAGGCCATCCCAAGTCCATCTTAGTCCAGCCTATGTTGACTTTCACCAGCCAAGCCTTTCTAGTGTAACTGGGCCAGCCCAGTAATAGATAGGCTAGCCCAAGTGCACTTCAGGATTGCAGCCATAGTTTTATTTTTATTTTTTATTTTTTGTAATTTGGCTTAAACTTTTGATAGAAGAGGGGTATTTTTAAAGCAGTTTGTTTCATTGCATCTTGAATTAAATTCCACATTGCATACATAACATGATGGCTTTTTTCCCCATCATGTTATGTTATGCAGTGTGGAACAACACCTTAATTTTCACAATTTTGGCCACTAGTGTCCAGTTCTGCTTGTTGCCCTCCCCAAAACTTATTGCCTGGTGCAATTGCTCCCCTCTGCACCCTCTTAGGTGTGCTACTGTCCTTTACCGAGGAGTTACTCTCATTTACCTGAGAGTAACATTAATACATTTACGTGGGAGAAAGCACCATGTAAGAAACTTCTGAGTAACCACAGAGTAAGTCTACAGACTCTGTAAGCACCACAGAGACTTCTCAGTAGACATACCTATGTTCTTGTTGTTTATTTACATCCAGCAGGTGGGAAAAGTCACATAATTGGTGAGCAGCATTTTATTTCACAACAGTTAATTGTGCCAGATATTTTACTATACATATGGGGGTAAATTAGGCAAGGAACAAACTACAGTTGTCTACCCATTTTCCATACCATTCCTCAAGTGGCCCTACAATCCAGAGTAACTACGGGAGCACGTAAGAGACATTACGTGTACCCTTACTTACTGCACTACCTAGTGAAAACCTATGGGAAATTCATATTGCAATCCAGAGCAAATTGTTCTTACACCAAAGCAAGGATTCCACGTAGTTACTCTGGATTGCGCCCTATGTATATTTTCTTTCTTGAATTAGGATTGATTATACACCTACAGATACACTGATGAATAAAAAGCAACACCAGAATAAAGAACGAAATATTTAAAAAAAATAATTTGAAGGGCAAAAAGGATGCTTCGTGATAATGCAGTAAAATCTACCTCCAGACACCAATTTACTGAAAATCCAATTGTGAACGCCTGAGACATGTCACCAAGAAAGCAGAGTCAACATGGGTTTTTCAAAAGTTATATATATTATATAATTCAGTTCATCTGATATATCCCCAAACCATTATTCTATTAACCAGTAACACATCTATAATTTTTTATGCAGATGTTGAAACGATAATTTATAATCAGAATTGAATTTCAACTGCCCACAGTGGAAAGAGTACTCAATCCTGAAAGAGGTAAACAACTTCTACACAAATATTGATTTAAAAGGTGCATTTTAGATGATCTCCCACATATCAAATGGTTTATTGCAAAATATCAATAGCTATATGACACTGTAATTTAAAAAAATATTGTGTATAATAAGAAAACAATTTGTCAACTACTGCTGCTATAATAAGTACATTTAACATAAATGTTACGTTTCATTGAATGCAATGGGGCTGACCTGCAAACATTGGGTTAAGGTACAGTGGCATTCCTGGGGATAGACGGACAAGGGGACAAATTTACATTTTATTATTAATATTCTGGGACACAAAGATAAATGAATCAATCAGGATAATTTCTAGTTCAATTGCTAAACCCTTACTTACCTCAGCAATCATGGTAACAGAAAATAATTTGCAAAAATAAAGATGCAATTTTTCCTGCCTAAAACCTTCTTTTGTTTTTCAAGGAATCACTTCAGCATTACCTATTTATCAACATGAGCTTCACAAAATATTTTTTAAAAAAGTTCAGAACAAGTTTTTAAAATATTTGGAAAGGGCATAGAGTAGCAACCTGCTGCTCATCAACCATAAAAGAACTAATAAAGTCTGAAGTGTTATCTGCAAAAATAACTCACAATCAAGCAAAGTGCAATGAACTATGCCTTTAACAGGACTTTTAAAGATTTTTAAAAATTATATAACTATAGCACTAATTTTAAGAGCAAATTCGTGGAGTAGCCATCTCATTGGCATCCATCAGTCTTAAAAGACTATGGTATCGTGCTTGACGCTGTATGCGAAGCACGAAGGCCTGGGTAGATTGATATGGAGGTTAGGCTGTTACCGAAGCAGCAAATCCCCCCTCTCCACACCACTGAAGTAGTCCAATGCAATAGCAGAACCCATATGATTGGTTCCAGCTGCGGCACAGAGCTGGGCTATGGTAGGAGCTTACCCCATGGAGTAGCCATGGGCTTAGCCAAATAGTGGCTAATTTGTATATGAAGAACTTCAAGGATGAGGCACTAAACACTAGCAACTTTAAACTTAAGGTCTCTTTATGTCAGTGATGCCTTTGCTATCTGGGATGAAGACAAGAAGAATTACTTCATTTTTTAATCACACCTAAATAGTAGACATCCAGCTATTAGGTTAACCAGGGCGCAAAAGAAAGTTGGGTTGTTACTATTCCTGGATGTGCTTATCCAGGTGTGATTAAACCCAGCTGTTCCTGAATGTGCAAGGAGGATGGTATGTTGGGACACATATATGAATGTTTGTCTGTGTAAAAACTTTAATCAACAACCTGAGCAAAAGAGGGCTAATTAACATCTTAATCACCAGATCTAGATGTATCTCAGAACCCTGGTATCAAAAAGGAGAATATGCACATGAATCCAGAGCCTTACCACAAAACGGATACACAGAATAGGAACTAACAGAGCACTGAAAGCAGACAAAAAGTGACTGCACAAGAAAATGAAACGAGAACAAAAATATTTTTGTCTTATATTTGGAACATCACATACAAGATTGGGAGAATACTGGAGAAAGCCACCTCTGACCCATCTGTAGACCTACCAAGAAGGTACCTCAGGTGTTACTGTCTTTGAAAAATAAAGAGGCCACTACATTCCACAGCTGGTGACTATTGTATTCCTTGTGAGTGTGGAAAAATCTACATTGGGATCACAAATAATATTGTGATTACAAGAAGAAAGGAACATGAATGCCATGGCAGCAGGCTTCCGTCAGTCTTGAAAGACTATGGTATCGTGCTCGGCGCTGCTAACGCTGCATGCGAAGCACAAAAGCCTGGGTTAGATTGTTATGGAGGATAGGCTATTACTCAAGCAGCAAGTCCCCCCTCTCCTCGCCACTGAATTAGTCCAATGGAAAGGCAGAGCCAATACGATTGGATCCAGCTGGCGTCGCAGAGCTAGGCTAAGGACAGGAGCTCACCCAGTCTTGTGTGGCCAACCCAGGTCTCAAACCCTGGCCTGCTGGTTAACAAGCACAGTGTCTTAACCACTTGTGCCACCCACAACCTGAAAATCGAAAAATCAGCAGTGGCAGTGCATGTTGTGAGAACTGGTCATCAGGTAAATTTTAATCTTCCAAGATGCAACAATACCACAGTAGAATCTACTGTATAGAGAGGTGAAATTCAAAAATATAAAAATATCAACCTAAAAGAGACTCTCTGTATAAGTAATGCCTGGCTTTCAGCAATTAAATACACTAGAAAAAGACCTTTGAAGAGAAAGGTCTACATGTCATATACATGACACATTTAAACAATGAAGGTTGCAATCTTAAAGAAATTTTCCTGGGAGTAAGTCCCATTGAACAGAATGGGGCTTACTTTTGAGTAGACATGGTTAGGATTATGCTTGAAGTCATATGTAGTAGGATATTTTTCCTCTTTCTACCCCTCTGATGATGAGGTCCTATGGGGTCCTGTCCTATGAGTTCAGATGCCAAACTGCTCCGGTCTGTACAAGACAGGGCACATGTGCAAAGCAAAAAGACTTAAGTTTCCAATCCATGTAATGAAAGCTGGAGCACTATAATCACTTGGAAGCATACATAACTACATAGTTATTGGGATCACTTAAATGTAGGGATAGCAAATGCAGGATGCCAAAGAAGCATCCCTAACACCATTCTGGGACCTGTCAGCCAGGAAATGGAGCCTCCAATAAAACAGTGCCTCCAATCCCGGTCTCAGCCAACTGATTCCAGAAGGACAGAGAAGCATTTATGTTTGTAAGAGCTTTTGTATACGGGGCACTGAGAGGCTGGTGCAGCTGGTGCAGGCCACACAGATGATGCGCCAGAGGGGGTAATACAATGGACTAGTTTGAAAACTATTCTGGCGTGTCACCCCTTCCTGGCATGTCAATGCTGGGCTGGGGAAATGTTGCACATATGCACTGCAGTTCTGGAGCTTTCAGCCTTGAGTACCACGGCTGGAGGCTTCAGAGACACAGTGTGCATGCGCAACCATCACACTTACGCAATCCCATGGACAATGCATATTCTGGGGGTGATGTGCAGTCCCGAGAGTGACACGCTTGCCTCTGCACCAGGTGATGCGTACCCTACTGGTGCCCCTAAGTAGATCACCTGCATGGACAAGGAGATTGCTCAGCTTTGGCATGTAGTGACTTCAAATCCATGGTGCAAAAGAGATTAGCTGTAAACATGGCATGAAATTATAAGCTGTAAACTCTCACTGTGATGCAATTCAGGGCAAATTCACCTATTACATAGTTGATACAGATTCACTATGTAATCTGTACATAGATTACAGTCTAATAATGTGATACAGTCTAATAATGTGATACAGTCTAATGTGGGTTCAAACCCACCAGTAAAAACATTGCTTCTTTGACCAAGCAAGAACCACAGTTGGCAGATTATTTTTTAACACTTGTTATGTTATGGAAAATATATGTCTGGAAAAAAATTGTAGGGAAGAATAAGAAATTGTCTCTATCTCATCTCTGACTTTATTTTGCATTAGGTGATCCTTGGCAAGTGTCCCCTTGCAGTCTCAGCTCCCAAACTACAATATGGGGATAGTTATGCATACAAAGTTATTGTAAGATTAACATCAAATAGTATACGTCAAGCAATGGTGCGGCCAGATGTGGTGCGAAGAACTACAGTTTGCAGGATCTGAACATAACTTACAAGCAACTTCGAGAGCTGTTGAAGAGTAGGCACCTGAACATGACTTAGGAGCCATTCTCTGCAGTGGGTGCAAACTGGAGGCTGCTTAGACAGTGCATTCAGATGCTCGCAAAACTTAGTACTTTGCAGTTCCTCTAGCTAGGCCCTTGATGTTGGTTGCTTTATATAGTAAGATTGTATTATTCCATTATTTGAAATAAAAGAAGAGCAAGTAATGGAAATGCCACTGGCCTCTAAACAGGGTTCCAACACACCAGTAGCTTTTCTCCGTGTTTGCATGTTATCCTGTTTAAAAGCACACCCATGTAACACAATTGTCTAGGTGTCTTTGGTTTTACCAGATGAACGATTGCATTATAAGTACTACAATTCATCCATTACTTGGTGAGTACAAAAAAATATCCATAAGGTCTTGGGCCACTGAAGCTTGATTGACTGAGATTTGAAATGATGTGATTGCAATTCATGAGATGCAATTTACAAAACAAGTGCTTATGGTGATGAAATATTTTATAATTATCTTAAGGTACAGGTGTTTTTTTTAAATGCCACATTACTAGTAGTATTTCATGAGAGCACTAACATCAATTATTTGAGCAATAATTGCTCTATAATTGCTCCATAATTAGACGGTAAAAACAAGTACATGGAATTACTTTCGGGGCAAAAGTGTTACTCAATGCAATCAGGGCTTCCCCTGTAATTTTAGAGAGCGACATGTAGCTAGAATATGTTTAGCGCATGACACAAAACAGATATAGCACCCTAAAGCATAGTTCCAGATATAGAATTAGCTATTTGCCACCAAACCCATCCTGCTATAGGACAGATTTGTCAATGTCTTCCTCCCACACCAAGATCTGCAAGAAGTTGTCAGCCACTTCTGCTGTCTTACTTACATGGAGAGATCTACAGAACACTAGCAATTAAGCATGAAAAGCAACTTTACAGTAGAATTTCCTCCTTGGAGTGCTTGCATGTCAGCTTTAGGATTATGGTTTATGTTCGAAGTTGAGTACCTACACCCAATTTTGGGTCATAAAACCAGCAGTTTACATCCAACAATAGACTGATTAATCACATGAATCTTTGTTGTATCTACCTAGTCGAAGAATCTTCATCTTTGGGTCAACCCAATGCAAATGAAAATGTAAGTCCTAATGTTAATTTGCATTAGGTTATCTCCAGAGGTTCTCTTCCTGAAGAAAAGGAACCATCTGAAAATAACTTAAATTAACATTAGGATTTACATTGGGTTTTACCCAGAGATCAAGCTCCTTCTATTAGAAGACCTTCGGGTCTTCTTTGGGTTTATTATATCCTATAATGCCATGTACGTATTTGAGTTGTCCAAAATCCAGTTCACTTACCAGCTACATACATCACTGCTGACTTTCACTGAGTTATTTTCTATTTGCTAGAGTGTATATGAAGGAGCTTTCAGAGCTGGCTCATTGATCATGTAAAGAATAAGTGCAGCATCCACCTCTAATACTCTTAATTCTGCCTTTCTCTGTATTCAAAAGGAAGAATAGAACAGCAGAAGAAAGTGTAGAGAAGAACAGAGTGGTGGACTAGTGTGTCTCCTTTTTTGATATTTCCTCTTCTGCTTTATTCCTCTCTTCCTGTGTAGTCTAGAGGAAGAAAGAAGAGCGGCAGCGGCAGCTTGCATTGTGTCCAGGAAGGCAGCATTTGATGCATCAGCTTAGGTGCCATTCAGCACAAACCTGTCAGCATGCCTGCTCTGCATCCAGTGCCAGATTGGGCTTGCTGCTGTGCATAGACCAATGGGAAATTTTCCCCCTTACCTTGAGTAGCACTGCAGCAACACCAATGGATCTACTCTGAGATGTGCCACTACTCCAATCAGACACTGCCTGGGGTATGGGAGTTGGATCCAGTACAAAAGCTGGGTCCCAGCTCTGAGTCATGCTCCTCATCCTGGGAACATCTCCTGCCCTCTCTCCACAGCCAAACATCACCCTTCCACCTCCTTCTTGCCTTCCTTCACTGTTGTCTGCCCCCCCCCCCCCAAACCTTTGTGCTGGCTGAGATCAGCCAGTGAAACCTACCATAATGCGTGGAAGATGACACAACTCCTTGTGCTGGCCTCCCAGCAGGTTTGCAACATCCCTGGGCTGTCACAAATGACGTTGCGCCATTGTGCTCTGTATGCTATTAAAATAAGATATATCTTTTCCTGACCCTGCACACATATTCAGTGTACATAAATATAATGTTGCTATACACTGAATATTTTTACCAGGTCTGTAAAAACCTGTTCCATGTGCAGAAGGAAGGAGGAGCACACATCATCAAACAACCTCACAGCAGAACCTCCTGTGGTAATCCTTAGTAGATGGCTATGTGGTAGTCTCTGCAAAACTAGAGACTGCTTTTCCAGAGATGAAACAGTAAGTTCTTCCTTATTCCCATTTTCTTTTGCGTTACTATTCATTAGATGCAAAATATGACTCTACGAAACAGAAGGAATCCCTGTCGATCTGTAATAGTCTTGATCTATTTTTATCCCACTTCTCACCAGGGCATATCACTGATTTCCCAGGCTTATTATTATTATATACTATTACAGAACCAGCCAATTCATTTTTAAGAGAGCAAAGGAATATGGATCTTTGACTGGTCTAGTGCCACACTTTGTTCGGCTGGATCACTTTTTCACAAGTTTCAGTAAACAAAATATTTGACAGGTTCTAGGAGGTTTGTTTTCTTCAAAGCCATGTGGCAAATCTGCAAAGTGCCAGTGGTTAATGTGCACCTTCTACTTGGAGATAATTAATACTGTTTGTACAAGTATGATCCTGTTGTGCTTCTAAACTGATTTTCCAATCCCCACCAAATTCAGTCACATTGATGGAGCCAAAATTCGGAGCATTGGAGGTGGCTGAACATGATGCATCCTGGGGGGAAGTAAGGAGGGAAGCAGTCCTAGAAGTCTTTTCCAAGTAGGAGGGGAAGGGAAGACATTTGTCCCCTTGCCCAGGACTAAGACTCTTCTGCTTGAATTGGTACACTTGGATGTGCACCAACTATTTTGCCGGCATAAGACTGAATGTACCTGGGAGGGTGCATGTAGGCTGCAATCCTGAAGTGCACTTGGACTAGCCTATCTATTGCTGGGCTGGCCCAGTTCCAAGAAGGGTCAGTCCAATTACACCAGAAAGGCTTGGGCTAGCGTAAGTCAACAAAAGCTACAATCCAGAGTAGTTACAGGTCAGCTTATGTTAACAGTTATGGGGACCACCTATGGGAAATGCATTGAGCAATCCAGAGTATGTGCCACTTATGTCAACGTAAGAGGTCCCTTAACTACTCTGGATTGTAGTCATAGGCTGCCCCAAGACAGATGGACCTGGGCCGGCCTAACCGTGCCAACCTAGACTGTTCAGGAGAGGCATGTTGAGGGCTGGTTTAGCATTGCCTAGGGCAGAGCAGTTACTCTGTATCCAGAGCCTGTTTCCCAGGCAGAAATGCCCTCTTCCAGCTCCTCAGAATTATACCACCTCAGGAGCAGGTATAAATCTGAGTAGACCCATAAGGACTTCCTACCATACCAGCCCTGAACAGCCCTTTCTCTCCCCCAGTACCTGTTTTGTTCCTCTACCAATGTTCCTCCAATCCACCAGTTCTCCCTGCCCCTGCCTCCTGCCTACCCTTTAGCATCACTGTGACTTAGCAGGACTAGAACTCATTAGAAGGCCATTGCGTGTAGCTGCTCCTTGCTAGGCTCAATAGCTATCTATTGAATATTATTAAGAGTAATATTAGGAGTATTTATATTCTGCTTTTCAGCAGAAAGTTCACAAGACGGTCTACTGAGAAAATCAAATAACTAAACAGCATGCAATCATGAAAACAAAATTGCTCATCAGTATTCCTGATACGAAGGTAAAAGCATTTGCCAAAATTCACTGTACTGTATATATCGCAGGTTGAACTCCCCAGGCATTCACAGAAAGGAATTAGCACTCTAAATGGGATATCCCCATAAAACGGGTTGGGGAGAATTTAGATTCAAAGCAGAATCAGATTCTAGCTCCATGGCTGCATGAACAGTGCCTTTCTTAGACAACCAGGCACCATCTGGTGGCAGCTCATAATTTTACAAGAGTCCACATAGGGAAAAGTTGATTACAGCATGTGACCTGTTCCACAGCGCCACTGATGTTCCCTTAGGATCCCAACCGGTGTTTCTAACAAATTGTACCGCAGGGTCCATTGGACCCGATTGGAAGTTTGTGTTATGTTTTGTCACATATTGTCACATATTGGCCCAGGTCGGGTCCATGGGATCCATTCTGTATGGATGATATTTTTAAATTGGAATTTACAGAAAAACTGTAAATTCAAACACTTTTCTTCTTTTGCATTTGTAACTGTCTCATTAGCAGTAAGAAACTCTGAAAGTCTTGTCAAGTAATAATAATGAATTCCAGTAAAAAAACACAACACAAACTTCCAAACGGGTCCAATGGACCCGATTGGGACCCTAAGGATTAAGCAGATGTGCAAATATGGGTTAACTGAGGCACACATGCATCAGCCAAGCTTCTCCAGTTACTAACGTGGTAAGCCCTACAACTAATAGGAGCTTAATACTGAGATCTTTAGCACTGGTTGTATGCATGTACCACTGGTATCAGGTGTCACAAATGTGCCATAAGCACCAGGGGAGGAGGGGCCATTGGTACTGAGCCTCACTGCTTCTCGGAGGGCTGGTTGGCACTCCTGCAGCTCTGGCCTGAAATAGGTAGAATGGGGTGTGGGAAGTGGTGGGCTTCAGCAGGTTCGCACCTACTCTATAGAACCAGTTGTTAACAAGAGATAGGACATATAAAGTTTAAAAATAGCCATTTACAAGTGGCTGCCAGATGGGCATAGAATCGGTTGTTTTTTTCTTTGAATCCCATCACTGGGTGTGGGGGAAGACAGGGGTGGGTGGAATGGGGTGGGTGCTGTGATGGGAGTCAAAGAAATTAACAACCGGTTCTCTGCCTAGCTGGCAGCCACTTTTAAATGGCTATTTTTAAATTTTATATGTCCTATCTCTCGTTAACAACTGGTTTTATAGAGTAGGTGCAAACCTACTGGAGCCCACAATAGGGTGGGGGAGTTTGGGTGAGGAGGACCCAGGATGAAAGGGAATGGGACCAGTGAAGCTCTGCTCCACTGGGTCCTGTGTTTGGCTGGCCAGTCTGACTTGTCTCTTCTTTGTCAGTGCACCATTAGACATTTTCCTAAGCAAGTATACTTAGAACTGATGTTTGTAGTTCCTTGATTTCTTTTTAGCTCTCCATTATGTTTGCATAACCCTCAACCTTCAACAAGCCAGTGCAACAGAAGGATGATGGAGAAAGGTTTGTTTAACCTGCATGCCTGGTGCCTTGGGAAATCTGCCCCCTTGCACATGTCCAAGTATACTACTACTGTTCTGCACCTGCTAACTAGGAAAACTATTCATTTTACCCAGCCGGGAAGTCCCAAATATTTTGCATCAGCTTCCATTTTTTCAGTTTGTTTAATCGACTTCCACTTTCCCACCTTTGAGAAAGCAAAGCTCTAGAAGGATTCAGCTGAGAATGATAGAGTGAACTAGTTAACATATCCTGAACACAGCAGGACTACAACAGTTTAGCCAGGATTTTTGATTAAAGTGCTTCTTACCTCTCACTAGCTACCTTCTATTCTGCGTCATCGTTTTATTACTTTTTGCTCTCTGGGGGCAACTAAAACAGAGGTGTTTGCAAGAAGACAGTAGGGCTATTTCTCCCTATTTTTTTACTTGGTACATAACATACAATTTGCATTTCACTTTGTTCTTATGGGTACTAGATTCACTTTTTATTATTATCAAGCATTGCTATGCCCTTTTATAAGGCCAAGAAATAAAACATTGCAATGGAATTTACCATTTAAATTAGCTAGAATTGGAAAAGAGGCTGCATGCTTTCCTGGGAGTCACAGGTGGGCAGATGCCGGTTCGGGCCTACTCGCCGATCTTCCCCCTGGATCTTCCCCCTGGGCTGACGTTGGCCCTGGTTAGGGCTGCCCCCGCCCTGCCTCCTGACCCCGCCCCTGCCCCCTGACCCCGGCCCAGCCCCCAAACTTCCGGCAAACCGGATCTTCAGGGAGGCTGGGCCCATCACTGCTGGGAGTAAGTCTCATTGAACACAAAAGTACTTACTTCTGAGTAGACATGCATAGGATCAGTTTGTAAGTGAGATAATGCAAAAGAATTGCAAAACAGAATATATTTTTACATACAGTTTTGAATCTTTTGTTAAGCTATATAGTTACAGGATTATTGGGGAATAAAGCATTGTAACTTTTTGCTGTTAATTAAGTTATTAATTTGCAAAAAAAAAAAAAACAAATTTGTGGTGAAACAAACACCAACTGAGCAATCTTAAGATTCTGCTGAGATGGCTCTGCTGTCCTTGCTCTGGCTGAATTTGTTGCAAACGTGTTGGCAACTCCTCAAGAGTCAATTGGGCCAGCATGAAGTCCCTCATGGGTGTGGTTGTGCCATAGCCCATCCATTCATGGGGGCTGGAGAAGGGTGGTATGGTAGGTATGCAGTGAAGGCAGCTATGCAGTACATGTCACATGGAATAGCTGCGCCAGTGCAGCTTAGGATTGTGCTGTAAGGGGCATAATACTTCCCTGGGTGGAAGAATCCCACAACACTTAATATCACCTCGTTTTCTTTACTCAACTCCTTAGCACATTGCAGAGCTGTCTAAAGAATTGGAGATCTTTGTATACATTCTATATCTTTACCCAACTTATATTCCAACCTATATTCAAGTCTCAGAGTTACATAATTGACATCCCAATCCTATCCAGCACCAGCATATTGGGGCCACAGTGCTGATTATATCCAGATGAACGTCTGCTTGAGGTAAAGAAACATTTGTTTTCTTACCCTGTGTATAGCCAAGCTGCCCAATGAGGCTATCTGGACGTGCACAAGCAGAATAGCTGGCACAGGTCCAAGAAGCTCCATGTCAAGGGAATGGGCTAATGCATGGGAAATAGGATATGGTATGTAAGGCAGTATTGCCAATACCACCCCTCTTCTGGGCCTGATCAACCCCTTCTGCCCCCCCCCCACCCTGTTAATCTGCTCAAATTACTCAAGTCTCAGAGTAATCTGATTGATATCCCAATCTTATCCAAGCACAAACACTGTAGCCTTTCCTCGTAAGGGGGTTGCCCTAGCCAGTAATTATTCTGGATGCTCTCTTCTGGACCTTTTCCTGTTCACAATATTATTTTTGAGATGTGGCAATCAGAACTGTTTGCAGTCCTCCAGGTGTGGCCTTTCCATTGATTTATAAGCTGTGCTATAGCAGCTTCTGTTTGATTAGGACTAGTGTAGGAGAACTCAGGGACTTTATCCTATACAGCTATGCCCTCTTCTATATCTCTAAGTACCAAGATTTTCTTATTGTAATTTCATCCCATTGCAGGATAAATGTAACAATAATAAAGTTATATTTGAATTTCCTTGCTTTTATTGGTTTGAGTCATACCTTTAACAGTATTCCAATCTAATTTGGGGGGTTTAATTACTTTTCCTTTCCAACCATACTCTACCCAGATCACCTAATGACATCTGAGCAATCTGGAATGAATGTAGTTCACAAGGAAAGTCCTTATAATTCAATTTTCCCTTCCATCCCCCTTGATTGATGAGTTTTTCCTCCGTTCTCAATGGCTACATTCCAAAACCCCAGCTTCTGACAAAGCTCAGAATATATATAATTTCCATGAAGAAATTATCTGAAAACAGCAGACTGTACCTTTTCCATGTTAAATCTTTGCCTACCCCTACAATCCAGAGTAACTATGGGAAGATGTAAGAGGCACTTACTTTGGATTGCTCTATGCATTTCCCCATAGGTTTCCCATAGGTGGAACCGTAACTACGTCAGTGTAAAAGTTCCTACAGTTACTCTGCATTGTAGTCGTAGTACATGACTAGTTGTTTAGGGATGTCATAGATCAGAAATGTAAGGTACGCTGTCAGCTAGCAATTCAATAAATTGATTTGCATTACAAGATTACAGTTCTGGCTAATGTAAAAAATAAATCTGTACTATGCGGCAAAAACATCAACAGGAGTGTTAATACACAATTATATCCACATGTGTATTGTTGATATGATGGTTCCCCATATTGTGGCTTGCCAATCACATTGGGATTCCTTAGACCAGCTATTTTCAACCATTGGGCCATCGTTCACTAGTGTGCGGTAGATGCAGTGGTGGGCTCCAGCAGGTTCGCACCTACTCTACAGAACCGGTTGTTAATGAGAGATAGTAAATATAAAGTTTAAAAATAGCAATTTAATAGTGGCTGCCAGATGGGCAGAGAACCGGTTGTTAATTTCTTTGAAGCCCATCACTGGGTAGATGGTCCACAGATGTGCTGCAGAACTTTTGGGAGGCCATTAGCAGGGTAGTTAGAGAATTTGAACCACCTACTGCCAGCGAGGTGTGACTTGTCAATGCTAAGAAAAACTGAGGTTGTGCATGTTGGTGTCTATCAGCATGCCAGGAGCAGAAAAAGGCAGAAAATGCCTTAGATGAACATTTTCAACCAGTGTGTCTTGTAGTGTGCAGGAGTTTGGGAATTAGTAGGGCCAAAAGAAGATGTGAAGTTCCCTACAAAGTATGGGGTGGTGTGCCTTGTTCTAGATTTTTTAAAAAAACCCGATGGTGTGCCTTGACAATTTTAGTGTCTTGTCAATGTACCGTGAGATGAAAAATCGTTGAAAAATTTGCTGCCTTAGGCACCAGAAGAAGATTAATTTAAGCCGAACAAAACCTCTAACTTTCTTCCTCAAGGAAAAGCAGAACAGAAAAACGAGAGAGAGAGAGAGAGAGAGAGAGAGAGAGAGAGAGAGAGAGAGAGAGAGAGAGAGAGAGAGAGAGATATCAGTGATCTTATTTAGGAAGCAAAGAGGTAGAAAACTTTTAGAAAGAGGAAAAGGATAGGTGGTGGTGCAATTCTGGAGTTACAGCTGGAAGATCCAGATTCGAATCTCCGTTCCCCTCTGTAAGCCTGCAGCCCACAAGTCTCCTTGAATCTGCATCAACCTTTTTGCTGGGATAGGTCCAAGAAGAGAAAATTGTGGAGAGGCTGAGGAAATGTAGAGGATAGAATCTGGAAAGTACCATCATTGCCAGATCCACCTCCTCCCACAGCTTCCTCCCTTTCCCAATTCCACCTTCCACCCATTTCTCCAATCTCCCCAAGCAAGGTCACCCTGTAGTGGATGGCAAGCATTGGGATGGTGCATGCAGGACTCCAACCTTCCCACCTGCTTCCAACCTTCCAATTGACAAGGACAATAGGATTGGGCTGCCCATGACTTAATGGAGACTTCCAAGCACACGTACAGCACAAGCCAAAGAGTGTCTATCCAAATATAAGTTTTGTTGTATTCACTGGGGCTTACTCCCAAGTAAGTGAGTATAGGATTTTAGCCTCAGAAACCTCCATCACTGTTGGGAAAGCAGCATCCACTAAAGTGAGATGTTAGTTATGATTAGCAGTGGAAGGACCTGGTGTTGGTTTCCAGGGATCGCAATTCAGCCCAGAGGGCTCCAGTTTACTAGACCTACCCAGGGTTCGAGACCCGGCTTGGCCCCACAAGACAGGGTGAGCTCCTGTCCTTAGCCCAGCTCTGCAATGCCAGCTGGATCCAATCATATTGGCTCTGCCTTTCCATTGGACTAATTCAGTGGCATGGAGAGGGGGGATTTGCTGCTTAGGTAACAGCCTATCCTCCATAACAATCTAACCCAGGCTTTCGTGCTTCGCGTGCAGCGTATGCAGTGCCGAGCACGATACCATAGTCTTTCAAGACTGATGGAGGCCTGCTTCTTTATTTTTGCTCTCTAAGATGATATACATGAAGGAAACATTGCAATAAATCATGATCTTTTACAAGACACTAAATGGTTTGTACAAACACCCTTGTAAAATCTTATCAGGACACTGATGGTACAACAAAAGTACTGCAATGATGAAAGGCATGGAGTTAAATGACACATCTGACAAGGCCAATACAAATGTAAATCCAGTAGGGTCATGAATTACAACTCCAAAGCCATTAATTCTCTTGCAAGTTATACCTCTTGTTAGGGAATCAAGAAAACAGGGAGGAACAAATAGTTCCAATGATTGTGATATAAGTATGATTTATGAGATGCAGAGAAATCAACTGCCTGCAGATTCATAATGATGGAGCCACCAAGAATTTATCTTCCAGTCCGGTACACAGATTCTTAGAATCTGTCACAGCAATTTGGTGAACAAAATGAACATTTTTTTAGTTTGTATTGTCCGCACTAAAAAATGAGTTGGAACACTCATAGGGCAAGACTACCACCTAGTGTACCTTATGAGATATTACAGCTAACAATAGAACAATAGATATTACAACTAACAATATTCTATTTTGCAATATAACATTCCCAAAGATAATGTAAGCAGACATGTTTTTCAACCATTGTGTTGAGGCACACTGATGTTATGGTCCTGCTGCCATGTCTTCCCCCAAATGCCTCTTTCCCACTGAAAGCACATCTCTCTCAGAAGTCCCACAGAATTTGGCCTATTCATTCTGGACTATCTTTTCTGGTTTGTGGTCCCACCAGTTCTTAGTTGTGGCTAGGTTGTATTTTTGGCACAGATTCCAGTGTATTATGGCAGTCACTTTGTTGTGTCTTTCCAGATGGTCCGTTTGGGCAATCTTCCTGCAATATTGGGCTCAATCCAGAGTAACTAAGGAGAGTCCTTGCTCCAGTGTAAGAACAATTTACTTTGGATTGCAATATGAATTTCCCATAGGTTTTCACTAGATGATGCCATAACTATGGGTGCACATAATGTCTTTTATGTGCTCCCGTAGTTACTCTGGATTGTAGGGGATGTGTTCCACTGTTTCTTTGGCCTTCTTGTACAGCCAGCACTTGCTGTCTTTCTGGGTCTTGTCTATTTTGGCCTTTATCACATTTGTTTGTAGTGCTTGTTCTTGGGCTGCTAGTATCAGGCCTTCTGTTTCTTTCTGTAATGTTCCTTTTCGCAGCCATCACCATGTTGCTTTGTTATCAGTATTAGTATACTCTTGAAGGTTGTTCAGGTATTGCCCATGCCATTGCCATAGTTCACCACCTGTCTCCTCCTCCTCCTCCTCTTCTTCTTCTTCTTCTTCTTCTTCTTCTTCTTCTTCTTCTTCTTCTTATTATTATTATTATTATTATTATTATTCAGGTAAAAAGTTTATACCTAGAATCACTTCTAGACATACATAAGAGATGGGCAACCAAACTCATAAGGTGGACTCGAGTTGTCAAACCCAAATTTTTCCAGACTTGAATTACATGTATTTTGAAACCAAAAGTGACACAGGAACAAGTGGAGATCTCAGGAACAAGTTGAGACTCAGAAACACGGGTCCATATGAAACCACTCGGCACATTCTGCACTGCTGCATTCACTCAGACACACATGCACAAACCAGCAGCAGCAGCAGCTCCATTTTTTTCCTGCAGAGCCGAACCTGATTTATTTATCAGAAAGACAAACTTGAACTAGAATCCTAAAAAGCCTCTGGTTGAATCATGAGATCGTGAAGATCACTCATTAAGATTCACGTATGATTCAAGGCAAAGGGGTGAGGTCTCAGAACTTGACTCTTGCTGCAATGAATCAACACATCCATGAGGTACATTAGAGATCTCTTGCATGATAGTTTGCAACATCTCTGCTTCTTGAATATTTTTCTTTCTTTTTACTGCTGAATGGCACTTTGCTTTTCAGTTGAAAACAATATTTTATTATTAACGTCCACATTTTTTGATCCTCAACTGTAAAAGCTTTTATTCAGACTGTAAATACGACATGGAATCTAGGAACACTTTTGTCAGGTAATTACTTTAAGGCAGGGAGTGGTTGCTACATGGCAGATAAACAGTCAATTGAAATTGTCTGTCACCTTTTCCGTTCATTAACTGGTAATTCAGCTCTTCATCTTCCCTAATGCTCTGTGCTCACTTTCAGGCAATTACTGATGGAGACTATGATGTTAATGAGTTTTGCATAGCAGATCTTGGAATGAAACGTGTTTTTAGGAAATGAAGGTACTTTAATGTGTGCATCAACCTGAATAGATGCAAACAATCCTAGACATTTTGGCTATGAAGTCTTGATTGATCTCCTAAGTCAGGTGTTTGTATGAATAAGTAACTTTTAACTAGCTCAGGGAGCATTTAACAACACATTTGTACCAATGAGCAGTGAGGGTGTGCTTTATGTGAAAGTGTTTGGTCTGTGGGTCCAAAAATTTTAAGTAGCATAACCTTGTGCAGTGGTTCTCAAAATCTCTTCCAAAGAGTGCAATCCTAACCATGTCTACTCAAAAGTAAGCTCCATTGTGTTCAATGGGCCTTACTCCCAGGAAAGTGTCATTAGGATTGTAGCCTAACTGCATAACCCAGAGTAACTACAGGAGCTCCTATGTCGACGTAGTTATGACACCACCTAATGGAAACTTATGGGAAACCACAGAGCAATCCAGAGTAAATTTTTCTTATGTTGACGTAAGAGCTCCAGTGGTTACTCTAGTTTGTGCTGTAAGCCTTTGTGGAGAAAGAGCTTGAGCAGTGATGCAGGATCCCAGGACTGGGATCCTTGTGTGGTAACGGGAAGATATTTTTAGCCTTCCCAGTGTCCTGCCAGTAACTGGGAGGATCTGGGAAGCCTTGGAGAGCTCAGGGTTCTCCAAGACTTGAAACAGTGAACCATAATTAAACCAGAAGTCAGATTTTCACTTTCATCTGACTTCAGGAGGGTGAAAGATCTGCAGAGCAAGCTAAGGTGTTATTCAGGGAAACAGGGAAAAAAATTTCTCCTTACTCCAATGAGATTTCTAGTGGGCTAACTAATGGCCTGGATGTACCAGTGCTATTTAGGACTGGGCTACCCCTCTTCCATTTCATCCTCTCTTCCTCTTCCAGTCTTGCATGTCTCTGGGTAAGGGGGGAACTGACACCAAGAGATTTTCAGCCAGACCTGCAGTAGTGAAACATTGAGCATTCCCAGTATTGGTGAACAAATGGAAAGCAATACTTATTCATATGTTCACTATATATTTAAAGAAAATGTATGAACTGATCAGTGATAGCAAAAGATGCAATTGTGACTCAAGATAACTCAGCAAACCTTTTAGTGAACAAACAGTGTAGTTCTTCACATTCACATGCCTCATGGTGTCAGTTCTGTTATTTGCTACATGAATGATTTTTGTGAATCGTCACACATTTTTAAAAAGACAGAAATATCAGAGAAGCAAAGATGAGCTTGCATACAGTTTCAAAACAGGCAAACACACTAAAAAGGCAGCTAATTTTATTCTGGGTAAATATTTCAATATTGACTTGCACATTCAATGTGTAACAATACTTGATTCATTTTTTTTCCAGAATAGCAAAAGAAAACATCCAAGAAAACCTCTTATTCCCAGCAACAATTCTCTTCAGAGAAAACCACAAGAAAAGGTTATAATTAATGCAAAGAGAGAGAGAGAAAAAAGAACAGGCGAACAATCTATTAACATAATCTGAATAAAACCCTTCCATATTTAAATGCCGACACTAACTGCCAGTATAATACTTTATTAATTAACAAAGTATTTATCCACTGGGAAATTAGGATAAAAGGCAGCACTTTGTCAGACTGTAGTAAAATGCATGTGCTCTTCATAAGAAATGCATAAAAATCAAACAAAAGAACCATTATCTTTTTAAACCAATTACATTTAATCTCAAAAGAACGAGTTCTTCCATGTTTTGTGATAAGCCTCCCCCTTAAATACCCCTAATAGCAAAACAGTCATATAGACTTCAGTGTCTGTATCACATCTAAAAATCTACTTTTTAAAACAATGTATAACTTGCCCTCATTTCTTGAGTATGGGATGCCCATATTCCTCCCCTTTGAGGGCATGATCTGAGGGCCTCAGGCCACCAGAATGGATGTGGCTGAGCCCTGAAGCAGTGGCATGCCTAAGGGGGTGGGGGTCAATTGTCCTATGTACCATGACTTGAGATGGTAGTAGAGCTTCATCAGTACATAGCTAAGACATGTGGCACCTGGTGAGTGGGGGGGTCATAAACTTTAAAATCCTCTTAGGCCTTAGAAGGCACTCCAAAAGGCACTTCCATCAGAACTGATGTTGAGAATGACTCTGTAAGGAACTGATGCAAGTTTCTGTGGTCAAAATTCTTCTTTGGTTCTTCTCACAGACACCAATCCAACTAGTCTTACCTATTTCTTTCATGCTTGGATCGTATATATTCAGTTCTCAACATGCTGTCCAAATAAAGTTTGTCTCTAATTTGTTCTTCTTGTATTTTGTTTCTGCTCTGGTTTTTCCTAAAATTCCTTGTAATCCTGTCACATAGGGCACAGTCCCAACCAACTTTTAGGAAAGGGCAATGTAACTGAAGGAAACCATTGCTTACCACGAGGAAGCCTCAGTAACGCTCCCCCACATGCAGGATGCAGCACATGCCACATTGGCAAACCTATGCCAATGCTGGAACGTTGGTTAAGATTTGTACAAACAGTCACTTGGGATATGTAGTGTGGCAGCAGAGGGGAAAACATAATGCTGTCTTATGTTCTTTGTTGTGGATTTAATAGAAAATGTTGGGAAAGGAAAATAGTGTGGCTGTGTAGCACTTTTAAATTTAGATTTTTTTTTCTAAATCTAAGCACAACAGCAGTCTCTTGTTGTCACTAAACTACACTTTATGTGAATGAGGCTGCAATCCTAACTGGCAGTTAGGCTGACATATGCCCAGGCCCAAGTCCTTTGCTATCCTGGGGTGACACAAAAGTGCATAAGGAACTTCTGCCTCCCTCCTGAAGGGGGCTTAGGCCAATGCACAGGCTTACACTGACATTCCCGCATCACCATGGGAGGATATGCTGGCTGAGTTAGGCCGGTGTAAATTGGTTAGGATTGTGCCCTGAAAGCCCAAACCCAATGCCTGTTGACTCGGAAGCTCCATTGGTGGGGCTTACTCCCAGGAAAGTGTGGTTAGGATTGCACCTTCAGTCTGCGATTCTAAGCCCCAGTTAGACCAGCACAAGGCCTGGCACAAGTCCTGTGTTGTCCTTGGGTGTCACAATAGTGCATAAGGCACTTCTGTTCCCCTCCTGGGGGTGTTAGGCTAGTACACAGACATGCTCTAGCCTCCCCACATCCCCATAGAAATAGGGAGACGGCTGAGTTATGCTGGCCTAAATTGGTTAAGATTGCACCCTGAAAGCCCAATCCTATCCAGCTCTCAAGCACTAATGCATCTGCAATGCAGCGCTTTGGTAAGTAAACAAATTTTCCTCTTGCAGTAGAGAGACACATGATGCAGTATACAAGCAACCCGCCACAGTTTTAATATTCTAAGAGAGGAATCAAAATAATTCAGCCTCGGGAAATCAGCTTTGTGTTGGAAGATGCTTTATAGTGAATCAGATTATTCCTCTGATTCAGTATTGTCTGGTCTACATTCACAGGTGAAGGCTTTCCAGGATATCACCAGCTGTCCTTCGCTGGAGCTGAGATCTTTACATTCTGGAAGTGGCTGTCCCTTGTGGTATTTTGCTGGAACTACAGTACCATCACAAGAGCAAGGGCTTCAGGATTGGTCATTCCCATCTAATTTGACCATTGGATTCATCTGTCACAGGACAAACAAGACTTTTTTAAAAACGTTTTTAAAATTAAAAAGTTAACCTTTAACTTTTTAATACCTACAATGTATAATTTTTGTTGTTTCTTATTTGAACCACCTCATAGCTGGCCTATTATTGAAGCAAACTAAAGTGCCTATTTATTTGTTTGTTTGTTTGTTTGTTTGTTGTATTTCCCGTGCCAATGCAAATGACCGAGGTGGATTACAAAGTTTTCGTTCCTCCCCCCCACAACAGCCCTTGTGAGGTAGACGATGCTGTGAGTGAGTGACTGGCCCAAGGTCACCCAAGGTCACCTTCATGGCCAAGGAGAGATTTGAACTTGGATCTTTCCAGTCTTGGTCCAGTTTCCTAATAATTATACCATCCTGGTTCTGTCTAGACTTTAGGCAGCAAATTAGTGGTGGGGGCACTTATCTGTGTTCCCCTGTTTGTATCCACTGTTGTTTGTATCCACTGTTGTAGCCTTAGGCTACAATCCTAAAGATACTTTCCTGGAAGTAAGACTCATTAAACACAATGGGGCTTTCTTTGGAGTAGACATGGTTAGGATTGTGCTCTTAATCATTAAGTACTAGTTTCATTCTTGATCTAGGACTCACGACTCTTCGATAGGTGACATCCACAGTCCAGTTCCGATAAACGAGCTCAAAAAAGGGACTTTTCTAGCCTGATCTGAATATGTCTGCAATCCTAAACACACTCTCCTAGGAGTAAGATCCATTGAGTAGACATGGTTAGGATTGTGCTCTATGTCAGATACAGAACATTCTGTGTGCAAAACTGGTGCTTCTATTGCTGAACTATTTCCCCCTAATCAATACATTCAACACCAATATGTAAAAAATAAGTGGTTCACTATTAGTTCTCATTTCCCAGGCAGCATAAAAGCCACATAAACACAGACTGCAATTCTATCCACGTATCTGGGAGTCAGTCCCATTGATTATAATGGAACATATTTCTGAGTAGACATGCTTGGGATCACATGTGGTTATTTTTACAGTAGAACATTATGCATTTTCCATTTCTTCCCTGACCGTCTTGGATTAGAGACATTACTACAGGTGCTGTCTTCCAACTTCGGCAGTTAATGCTATTCCACATGTGCATCAAAAGATGTGCACCAGCCATGCGGCCACGCTGGATTATGGGTTTGTGCTGTTTTTCTTTGTCTGCTAATGCCTCATTGTTTGTTAGTATATGTTGGCATGAATTTAATTTATTCAGGTATTTTGTATGCATGGCAAATAATGAGAAACACCTGCAGAAATTTCCCTCCCTGAGTTCAGAAACTAATCATATTTTTAAATAATGGCTACCGTTGAACACAATTATCCAAATCACTTTAAATAATGGAGTCTTTTAAAAGTGTTTCAGAAAAATTTTGCAGTTTTAAAACACAATTTTTATTTGCAGTAGGGGAGAAGAAAAAGTTTAGGCAGCTGCTTACTAAAACTCACCTCACTTCTCAAAAATTGTTCTAATTTCAAATAGGCTCAGTTCACCCTTTGCTCATTTTTCTAATCCTTGTTCTCAATTACTGTCAAGTTATAGGATTTTTTTTCCTTCAGTTTACTAATGTTCACTATTATGAACAGGAGATCTCTAAACTAGTGGTTCTCAAACATTTCAGCCTGGGACCCCCTCCTGAAAATAACTGTCTGGGACACCCCCAGAAGTGTTCGTCGCCATAAAGTGACATCAAACATGAAGTGACATCCCTGAGTTTCTAGAGGTCCTCCATGTATACTGAGAAGTCCCATTGTGTTCAATAGCAATTTAGGCCACATCAGGAGCAGGAATAAATCTGAGTAGACTCATAGGGATTGTAATAAGCCAGAGTAAAAATGGGAGCAAAATTAAAGTTCTAAATCTTAGGTCCAGCCTAAGCATCACTCTTGCCTCTCAACCTCAGGATAAAGTCATACCCAACAGGCACGGGGACAAATTGCAGATACAAAAAATGTGTTTAAAAGCCCTTTTAAAAGAAAAAGTGTACCCTTTAAATGGTTTAAAACAGCTTTTCTTACTGTGTAGAAAGGCTTAAAAGCATTGTGATTTTAAAGGAATTCATTTTTCCCCCTTCTCTAGGGATCTACAAATTCCTTCTCATTTGCAGTCGCCATTTGTGTTGAGTCAAATTTGTGCATAAAAAAATCCATGTATAATACAATTCATACACTGAGTTCATGCAGTGTGTGCTTTAGGCAGGGTAACCATACATCATAACTCCAAAAAGAGGACAAGCCCCCCCCCCCCAAATGTAAGACATCCAAGAAAAATGTAGGACATGACAAAATAAAAGCCCCCCTCCCACACACACAGCTTTCATGTGCTTAATTTAAACTCTATATTTACTTATTATTAATTTTAAACTATTACATATAATTATTAATTGCAAGAAGGATGCATGCTGACCACTTACGTGGAAGAGGAGGACACTGAATTTTTTTTTACTTCCAGGGTACAAGTCTAAAATTCAGGTTAACCCTACAATCCAGAGTAACTACGGGAGGACGTAAAAGACATTTATGTCGACTTAGTTATGGCACCACCTAGTGAAAACCTATGGGAAATTCATATTGCAATCCAGAATAAATTGCTCTTACATCGGCGCAAGGACTCCTCGTAGTTAGTCTGGATTGCACCCTAAGTTCAGGAAAAACAGGATATAAGATCACCCTGGATTTAGGGTCAAACTACACATCACCTTCATTACACAGTTTGATTTTCTGTTTTTCAAAGGACATTTTTTAGAAGTATAGGTTCATTTTTAAAAATAATTTTAAAAGGTTGTTTGTTAAATAACAATGGGAAGGAAATCAGGTTTGGAATCATGAGATTTAGGCCTATATCCTTAAGTGAAATTAAGGGCGCAATCCAGAGTAACTATGTGGAGTCTTTGCTCCGGTGTAAGAACAATTTGCTCTGGATTGCAATATGAATTTCCCATAGGTTTTCACTAGGTAGTGCAGTAGCTATGGGTACACATAATGTCTCTTACGTGCTCCCGTAGTTACTCTGGATTGTAGGGCCTGCCTCTTGCTCTGGAGCAGTTAAGATGACTTTCCATAAGATAACACTTCAGGGAGATATAACTGCGTGGACCCATAACTGATATGGATTTTGCCCTCACTGTATTTTTAATCCTATTCCTCCACCCCATCTCAAATGTAGGAGAAATTCTTATTTACTTTGGGAGGTGTGCTATCATCAAGCACCAGGTTTATAGTCTAGGAAAAGGTGATCTAGCAATATTATATATAAATTGGTGTTTCAAGGAACATTTTTCTTCAAAACTGTACCACATTTGGAAATGAGTTAACATCTCTCCATACTTGGCTACCCTTCAGTGAATGACTCAAGGTAAGAAAATTTTGTTTTACTCTTGGAAGGACCTTGTAATTAAGGCCAGCATATGACAGAGAAAGGAATTTGTTAACGATATAAATTTGACGTAAATTTACTGTAAATTTACATGAACATCACTAACATTTATTGCTAATGGATTTGTATTTCATTTCTGCTGAATATTTTTTTAATTATTTTCTTGAAAAGGCCTTATGAATGCAGGATTTAAGCATAGCCAGAAGAGGGACCCATTGGATAAGAGTTAGCAGTGCACTGCTCATCTTGAACTATTATACATTGCAACTACTTTTGCTTACCTGAACCCTGATAAATGTTTCAAGATGAACATTAGATGCTTTTTAAAATGATGATGCTTATAAGGATATAAGTTTCAAAAATAAAAGTGTTTCTACCTTGGAAAAGGGGGAGTGCTAGAGGCAGTGGTGCTACTAACAGGATTGAGCGTGGATCTGTAGGAACATTGATAGAACATACTCTAGCACATACTATTCACAGAGTCCTTTGAATTAAAGAAATAAATGCACAGACCCACAAACCCATTTCATGTCCTTTCTGCTTCACTTTCTTACAACACAATCGTGTGCATGTTTACTCCGAAGTAAGTCTCACTAATTTTGACTGGGACTTCCTCTCTTATAAGTATGCAGAGGGTTGAAGCTTTAAAGAATGAGGAGAAACTTTGGAAGTATTACTCTTTTTTATTTTCAAATAGTCTACTGTCAAACTGAAAAGCTCTTCTGATCAAGCTATTGCCTTCTGGCAAATAAATAAATTAATATGAGACTCTTAAACTAGAATTATAGACAAACTTGCTATGAAGTCTTGTTTATCTTCTTGTGGACCATTACAATTTTTCACATACACACACACGCACACACGCAGACTCGGCAAATATGATAAAAGATATATATAGAGTGGCCTCTTGGAGATTACAGAGCATCCTTCTGGCTTCTCTCCAGCTCATACACTGACATAACTACAAAATGAACTGGAAAATATATGCATGGCGTAGGGTTGGGGTTTCTTTTCCCCCCACTAAACGAAACAGATGAGCAGTGTGCTTATTGATCTTGGCAGTCTCCTGATTTATTAGAGTGTCCACGTCCACTCCTTTTGTATCACTTGGCAAATGATCAATAGTATTATGCCTGGTGTAGGCATTTGCAGATTGACTGTGGCAGCAGGTATAAAAGGGAATAATACCAGATTTGGGGTTTAGGTGAATTAACAGCAGAATGGGGACTTCCGTTTCAGAGGCTTGATTGAAGAAACATAAGTGGGCTGACAATTATGATAACTGGTCCTGGGAGTAAATTCCAACAGCGTGCTGCTGCTACTGTCAGAAAGCAAACCGGCTCACACATCCCGGATTATTTCACAATTTGTTGTCACGGCAAGGATACCAATATGTTCCTTTGGAATGTGAAACGAACGTGTGTGGGAATTGTGATAAATAAACGGTTGCATACAGAGCCCCAATGGGCATTGATGTTTACGAACATTCTGAATTTAAGACACATGAGTAGTCCTATGGAATTCAATGAGATTGTTCCTGTGAGGAAATTTAAAGCTATGTTTGTAACACTAGTATTAGGAACCATATGTGTAGGATACCTTAAAACCAGAATGATACTGCAGATACTTGCTAAGCTCTGTTTTTAATTTTGCTGATATGTAAAGCATGCAGTTGTTTTAAATTATATAAATGTAAATCAATTATTTAATGGCCTGGATGGTGTTAAAATTAATAATCACCATCCTTTAGATTCCCTATGCAATTATTCTTAAACACAAAGAACGGATTTTAACAGAAAACTGTCAAAAATGTTTTCTTTGAATCTATCTTCTTCAACTGACATAAAAGTTGCATAATGTCCGTGTATACTGCATATGTCCAAATGCTCACATCAGCTAATTTTCCTTATTCCTTGACATATTTTAATATCCTTATGCTTAAAATGCTGTGAATGGGGTAAAAAATAACAACACTGTTTCTCTTTTGAAACTGATGTATTGTGAAATAAACAGCAATCAGGCTAAAGATGTTGTAATATACAAACCAAGTTTTGTTTTGCTAAACTAAGCAAAATTAGTTGAATGCCCTAAGTAATAGTTGCTGGTATTCTTTCTCTCTCTCTCCCTCCCTTCACCAAATTATTTCTCCACTTGTTTTTGTGTCTATGCATAAATTAAAAATCTGCTGAAATTTATTATTCATCGGAGATGTAATTAATATGCAAAATTATGCAAATTAAGATGCAATTAGGTTTCAATTCTCTAGTGGAATTTTCCATTATAATTTAATACAAAGTAATAGAGTAATTGGTGTCACGTGTAATTACTGTTACTCACGTGTATGTACGGACGTGAAAATGGTTTGTATATGTTAGTTATCGTATGCAAATGTACCATACAGCCTCTCGGCTTTGGGGGACTAGGTAAACAAAGACTGCCTTAAAACAAGAGCGAGTAAGTGACCCCCCTTTTCTTTTCACATACTGTCATTTTCAAGAACAACATGAATAATTGTAATTGATTTTGCTGCATTTATTCCTTAGAATTCATAAATAGGTACAGTTTTATGTCATATTCGCGTTATTATTTTAGAGAGTACTTATCTCCAGCAAAACAAGGCGTAATAACTAGCACGACAAAGGGATTTTGATGTTCCACTGACACACAGAAAAGCAAAACTCACACCAAATCAGAACCATTAGAGTGAGCTTCACTAGCCTTGCTTTGTGACATTGTATTTTCCAAAAGGGGAAACTGCGGCATTCAGCCTGGACAGCATCGGTACTTGGATGTGACTTGCAGCAGCATGACTTTGCAGCAGTGAGTAGCAATGGGATTTTGGTTGATGCCAAGGAAAGGATCGGTAACTGGTGACCCAGGAATTCCATCTGGTCTCCAAGGGATTTTCACCTGTCCTGGGATATGGTACCCAAATCATCAAGCCCTTCTCCCAGTTTATGTACAATGCCTTCCTCCCCCTAAATGGGCTGATGGAGAGTTCTTTGACCCCCTCAGTTCCACTTCAGAGAGTTTCAAACACTTTAGCAGAGCTTTCCTGAATGCATTTGAACTTCAGATTCCTCTGCATCTGAGATCTGTAAGCAGAGCATTTGCCAAAGCTAATGTTGCTGTGAGCCAGTATCTTGGCTTACATGAGGACATCAGTGAGTGAAGCTGCTTTTTTCCTACCCTTTGCCCCATTCAACATTTGGTTTGTTATAAGAATCTCTCTCTCTCTCTCTCTCTCTCTCTCTCTCTCTCTCTGTTCTTATAAAGGCCCATTCAACTTTACAGAATAGAAAGCTCCCCCCCCCCCAAATAGGTCAAATATGAGACTTTTTATTTTAAATGTAGAGAATTATATACAAATATAGAGAAATATATACAAATGTAGAGAATTCCTTTTTATCAAGCCAGTATTATCTATAGGGATAATATATTATTACTATATTTTCCCTATATTATCAATTATCTACAGGAAATTTCAGATGGATTTTCTGCAAACAAAGCAAGCGCTCAACCACATATCTCCTAATGGTAGGTGCCCAATCACTGCTCAGAGGCTGCAGTCCTAACCCCCTGTTAGGCCAGCCTAAGGAAAAGCACAAGTCCTGGGCTGACCTGGGGGGACCTGTCAAAAAGTGCTGTAAAGCATTTCTGCACCACTCCTTGTGAAGGGTGAGGCCAATGCAAAGACATGTGCTTGGCTCCCTACATATCTATGGGAAGAGGAAGGACAATGAGTTGTGTTGGCGTAAGTTAGGATTGCACCCTTACAGTGCAATCCTAAGCATGTCAACTCAAAAGTAAGTCCATTGTGTTTAAGAGTACTTACTCCCAGGAAAGTGTGGTTAGGATTGCAGCCAGAGAGCACAATCCTAACAATGTCTACTCAAAAGTAAGCCCAATTGTGTTCAACAGTTCTTAATCCGAAGAAAGTGTCATTAGGATTGCAGCCTTGGTGACCTTTGACTCTTCCCCATATCCCTTTCTAGTGAACCTTAACATGGAGTGTTCATGTGACATCATGCACCATGTTACATCAGGAATAAAGTACAACATAACATTTCCCTTCCTGAGAAATTAATGGGAAGTTTACAAGTGTATTTATTTGTTTGAAATGTATATACCTTGCCTCTCGGAGGCAAGGAAATGGAGGTACTCAAAGGTGGCTTAAGATGACAGACAAGATACTTAAAATACTTCAAGAAGAAATAAAGGAAAAATAGCAGTACAATCAGGGCCCAATGCTATCCAAGTGCATCAGCCCTAGAAAGTTGGATTGGGCTCTTAAGGAACGAACAGAAAATCAAATGCACTATACAGAAAATGAAGGGAAGGTAACCCATATTGCCAGAAGCAGAAATAAAAATTTTCAGATATTGCGGAATCAAATGCATAATCACAGAAGGAAATTCTGCATTTGGGTAGAACATTACTACATCACCGACCATGTACCAGTATACTGAATTACACCCAGAAAGAAACCAGCGTTCAAATGAAGCTGGTACAACAGCAGCCTATCAATTTTGCAGAAAGTATCTGTTAGTTAGAATGGACCAGAACTCTGTATCCCAGTGGCTCTTGACCATTTCAGCCTGGGACCAGTGATGGGATTCAAAGAAATTAATAACCGGTTCTATGCCGATCTGGCAATCACTTTTAAATGGCTATTTTTAAACTTTATATGTCCCATCTCTCGTTAACAACTTGTTCCATAGAGTAGGTGCAAACCTGCCGGAACCCATCACTGCCCGGGATCCTCTTTTCAGAATGACAATATGTTTGGGACACTCCGCGCCCCGAAAGTGATGTCATCAAACTCAAAGTGATGTCATGTCTGGAAGTGACATCACCTGAAAGTGACATTACTGTGATGCCAGAGTTCCTCCATGTCTACTCAGTAGTAAGTCCAACTGTGTTCAATGAAACATACTCCCAGGAAAGTATGGATTGCAGCTTATGTGCCCCATTCCAACATGGCAGCTTCCAGCTTTTTGTGAACCTCTTGAAATCCCCCCCTGCAAGGTGAATTACTCCCACTTTGAGTATTACTCCCACTGCATTATCCTGTTCATGGCTCTTTCTTACCAATACCTATGGAAATATTGTAATTTTCTCCACATGTTTTCTTCCATTTGTATTCCACTGTAGAAAGAAACAAAAAACAAACACAAAATACAGACTATCATGATGATTTGGTTGAGTCAGTGAACACAACCCTCTTTCCTGTTGTCTGTTGTCCCTCTCCTTGTGTTTTAGAGATGAACTCTGAACAACACTGATTTTAAGGTCATTAATTCCATGGTGAAGAACGTGAGGTGTTTCTGATTATTTATGGGCTATTTCCTTTACAATTTCTTTACTTGAGCCTTGAGTAAAGGGGTTTCATTCAAGGATAAGTAATCTTGTAAACAACACTTCAGGCTTATTTTTGGTAGGATCCTGTGACACATTTTTCTGAGTTTGCCTCATAAACACCACTCAGGCTATATCTTGTAATGCAAAAAAGGTGGAAAGTAAGTCAACATAAACATAAGTATCGCAGGTTAACGCAATGCATATGTACCTATGTTGTTTACAACTGCATTTCCTCTCCTGTTTCTTTTTTCCCCCTTCTGTCTCTGGCTAATTATTTAAAGTAGAAGACATCCATAAGAAGAAATAAAATCCACCATTAGTCTCTTGCGCTGCACCCCCATCCGGGTCTCACCGATTCATCCATATGTGGCTTTCCCATTCTCCTCCTGTAATACTACCAATTACTATGCAGTCAGGACCATTCATATTCATATTCACATCTCACAGTGGACATTTAAGCTACACTCTGAGCAACACTCATACCTTAAACTACACCTATTATACAGCTGTTGTACAATTACTGTAAATGAAGTGCACAATATGGGGCTCGGCTTGTATAATAACTCGTAATCAGTGATGGGAAAGGGGTGATGATGTGTTTTCCTCATGCACATGGAAAGCCTTTCTTCTTGTTCACAATTTCCTGATTTCTCTCGTCTCCTGGATATCAATACTGATCAACGTTTTATCTTTAGAAATGTGTCACCTACTACCATAAGGCTATGATGACCATCAAAGTCTTTGGATCTCTGCAAAAAATAAAATAAAATGAATAATGCCTCTGGCTATTGAAAAAATGGGCCAAATAGGATATGTATTACTATAGATCAATAAGTATTGAGCATGGAAGGAAAGCATGCAGATGAGCTTGTTGCAGCCCGTTCTTATGTTGACTTGCAAGGCTACAATCCAGAGTAACTACAGGACCTTTTACACTGACATAGTTATGATGCCACCTATGGGAAGCCTATGGGCAATGCATACAGCAATCCAGAGTAAGTGCCTGTTATGTCTTCCCATAGTTACTGTGGATTGTTTTGGAGCCAGCTAATTTTTTCTGGGAGTATCTGATGCAGTCCATACCTCTCAACCTAGTTAAGTTCGGCTTTAGGAGTATGTTTTCTTAAAAATAACAACAGCATCAGTCTGTAAACAGCAGAATAGGATGCTATCTCAGAACCAGGAAAGCTACTACTGGTCTGGGAACATTACCTTATTTTAGTTAGGTTTTGGTCTGCCTGCTGGGAAGTTAAATGGAGATAACTCAGGTTCGGTGGACTAATGCTATTAGCTTCTGGATACCATTCTGTGCCGATCTGAGACAAATCTGTTATTTCTTGTAATTTAAATTCTTAAAATAAAATTTTAAGAAATAAAATAAAATAAGAAATTTAAAATAAAATTTAAATTCTTAAAATAAAATTCTTAAAAAAAATTTTACAAAATAAAAAAAAAATCTTAATTGTAATTTTGTTGATGACGTATACTGCCTTGCATTTCCAAGATAGGAAATGCAACATTATACATACAGTAAATAAACAGGGCTGCAGTAGTTCAGTGATTAAAGACACTGTGCTTGTTAAGTAGACAGTTGGCAGTTTCAAGACCCAAGCACCATATCATGGAATGAGCTCCCATTACTTGCTCAGCTCTTGCCATCCTAGCAGTTCCAAAGCATGTTAATGAAAGTAGATAAATAGGTACCACATCAGTGGGAAGGTAACATTGTTCAATGTGCCTTAGGCATTCAGTCATGCTGGCCACATGGCCACAGAGACATCCCCTACGATCCAAAATAACTACAGGAAGATGTAAAAGGCACTTATTCTGGATTGCTTTATGCATTTCTCATAGGTTTCCCATAGCAGCAGGCCTCCGTCAGTCTTGAAAGACTATGGTATCATGCTCGGCGCTGCATATGCTGCATGCAAAGCACGAAAGCCTGGGTTAGATTGTTATGGAGGATAGGCTGTTTCCCAAGCAGCAAATCCCCCCTCTCCACGCCACTGTATTAGTCCAATGGAAAGGCAGAGCCAATACGATTGGATCCAGCTGGCGTTGCAGAGCTGGGCTAAGGACAGGAGCTCACCCTATCTTGTGGGGCCACCCAGGTCTTGAACCCTGGCCTGTTGGTTAACAGGCACAGCGTCTTAACCGCTTGCACCACCCCCATAGGTGGCACTGTAAATACATCGGTGTAAAAGGTTCCGTAATTACTCTCGATTGTAGTTTGATATCATTGGGCAATGCTGGCTCTTCAGCCTTGTAATAGAGATAAGCACTGCTCCCTAAAGCTGGTCATGACAAGCAGGGCAAACTGAAGAGGACACTTTACTGATGCCCTTTAAATTAAAAATAAGTCCTAAATTTCTAAAGTTAACTTTTAAAAGGCCAGTATTATGTGGTGTATTGGGTGGAGTCCTATGCATGCTACCTATGAACATGGTATCTAAAATAAATGAACTCCTCTCAGTTCATGGCTCTCTTTTTGTTCCCCATCTACTTCTGCCTTTTCCATCCCTTTTCTGTTCCCATTAATTTCCTAGGAACCATGTTTCATCATTAGAGCTAACAATTCCTCCTCCTCCTCACCTGCCAATCATCAATACCATACTAAACAGAACATGCCTTATAAAATTAATTGTGCTGCTTTGCGTTATAGCTCATCAACGCATTTAGAATTAGCCGAAATGAAATAATGGGGGTCAGTTCTGTAAAAAATGAGTTTACTTTCATGCCAGCTGCAGAAAATGAACAAAACTGGCTTCGCGCCAAGAAAGGGGAAGTCTCACATTAGGAAAAGACATGGAAAGTACTCATACAACATTGTATATCAAAGGAAATGGCGCACTATACACTGTGTACATTAAACACCTATACCCAAAGAATGCATTTTAATGTAAGAGTACAACAATGGCTGGCTTCACTTTTCACGTACTCTCATGTTGGAATACTGCTCTTGATAAATATATATTTTAAAATAATAATGGATTCTGCTTGAAACACTGCATGATGCTACTTTGTGGGGTAGACAAACCTTTTGTTGAAGGAGAAATACTTGGAGAAGTCTGGATGTTCTTTGAAAGGCAAGTCTGATTACGCACCTCATTTTACATTAAAATGTTATGCAAATCAAAAGAATTAAGTACAAACAGTATTAAACACTGGCATTTGTACTCAAAGATGGTAATTGACCTGATATACATATTATATGGTTCCCAAACTTTCTAGCATTTATCAAAACAACACTTCATTGTGGTTCTTTTCAACCTTTTACTGCATGACGCACTGACAAGGTGCTAAAATAGCCAAGGCGCAACATCAGTTTTTTGACAATTGACATTGCACATCATACACTGTTGGGGGTGGGGAAGGTAAGTGATCAAGACATTCCTTCTAATGACATGGCCCTTCTAATAAGTGATCATGGCATACCTGCTGATAATTCGGGACACATCCATGTACCATGGTAAAGTGGTTCAAACTGGTTCAAACTCAATCGGTTTACCAGACATTTTAGAACAGGAGATCTAAAAAGAAATAATAATTTGTTAATAAGTAAAAATAATCAGAAAAAACCATCAAAACTCCCTAAATTTACAGATGCATGTGATCTTCAGGATCAGAGTTCCTTGCAGAGCAATTTTCTAAGCATTATTTCCAGTCCTGGCAGGGTCAGCTTTAGGTAATGGATGCAACATGGGGAAATCTGGCCGTCCTGTCGTAGGGGCCTGTCACCAGCATGTTGCTTCATGTAGCACCCAGGTCTCACACCGCTGACCTGCCAATCTTCAAATCAAGTGGCACAGTGCCTTTAACCACATGGTACAGGATGACCAGGTACTGGAACCCAAAAAGGAGGACAGTGTCCCCGAAAAGTCCAGATTTTTCAGTGAAAATCCAGCCTTTTAAAAAAAAATTATCATTTTAAAATGTTGGTTGAAAATCCAGTCATTTAAAAAAATCCATCAAATTAAACAGGGTGCAGAATAGGTTAAATGGAGCTGCCTGAGTTTCAGATCGCTGGAGCAGCTTTCCAAGTGTTGTGCGACAACCATTTTGAAATCTGTAACCATTATTTCTAATGAGGCTGTTTCACCCTACAGGGGTCTGTTTTGGAGAGGAGGAGGAAGGTGGCAGCTTACCATCTGTATTTCTCAACCAAGCACAGTTGATAGAAAGAGGAATCACTCTAAGGATTTGATTCATGTTGCCCAGGTTATGTGAAACACTTGTTAAGCGAGGTACCACTGTATTTGCAACAGGGTATTTTTTTTGTTCTAAGTATCCTGCAGCGTGTGACAAGTACAGTGCTGCCTCACATAAAGAGCTTAATTCGTTCCGGAGGCATGCTCTTTAAGTGAAATGCTCTTTAAGTGAAGCAGATTTTTCCAAAGGAAATAATGGAAACTCAGACAATTGGTTCCACAGCCCCCAAAATATTCATATAAAAATATTAACTGGATATAAAAATGATGACAAAACACTGGAATTGAATTCAAAACATGCATTCAATGTGCATGATCCTATGAAGTCTAGTTAGGCTGCAATCCTAAAGATACTTTCTGGAAGTAAGTCCCATTGAACACAATGGGGCTTACTTCTGGGCAGACATGGTTAAGAGGCAGCAATCAAAGACACTTTCCTGGGAGGCTTACCTGGGCTGCCGCTGGAGGTTCAAGGTGGTCGGTGCGGGCACTTGGGGGCAGTTAGAGGCAGCAGCACTGGCCGTCAGCTCTTTTAAAGAGCTTCCATGCTGAGTGTCACGGCTGCATAGCATGCGTGCTTGCTTGTTAAGTGAAGCGGGACATTATGTGAAGCAAGATTTCTTGGAAATTTTTGTTTGTTATGTCAAACGCTTGTTAAGCGAGGCGCTTGTTAAGCGAGGTACCACTGTATTTCCAAAAGGGTATGTTTTTGTTCCAACATAAAAATGAAGAAAATAAATGACTTAGCAGCAAAAGAACTGCAGGAAGGGCTTTTAG
The DNA here is from genome assembly GCA_030015325.1 of Cryptoblepharus egeriae. Classification (NCBI taxonomy): domain Eukaryota; kingdom Metazoa; phylum Chordata; class Lepidosauria; order Squamata; family Scincidae; genus Cryptoblepharus; species Cryptoblepharus egeriae. The sequence continues at coordinate 35,855,817 of JAREYC010000004.1, read as the reverse complement.
AGAAGAGCTGTCACTTAGCTGGTGCCTGAATATGTCTTGAGTCTTTGTATATGGAATATGCCTGTGTATTTTTGAGAATGGGGAGCTCAGCACCCATGCCTTTTTCCCATGGTGGACTTTTAAAAGGGGGTGGGTGACTCGAGTCCTATAGAGTTATGAAAGGATGACTGGAATACACATAAAGTGTTCTGTTATGACTTGTTTTTGACACACTTTTAAGGTGACAGTGACTCAATACTCGCCTTGGGTCACATCAAGCCACATGTGACTCTTTCCAATACTGGCATAAACTTTCTTAAGTATCATCTACAATTTAGCCTCAATATTTTGCTTCATAACACCAAGCTCAGGTCAGAGACTTGTATTTCTTCTTTCCTCCTACTCTTGAGTGATGCCCACCATGGTAACAAGAGGTGATCTTTGATTGCTTAGGTTAGTAGCTAAGGGCACAATCCAGAGTAAGGGCAGTGAGGAGCGGGCTGCCCCAACTATTCTGAATCCGGAGTAGAAAGTTATGCTACATCCAGAGTCAGGAAGCCTGGGCTGCCCTCACTGCTCCAGAAAATGCTAAATAGGCATCAAGTGACACCTGGGGAGGGCTTGCTTCTGAGGAGGCCCCCCCCCCTCAGATCACACTGAACAAGGAACAGCTGTGGTGCCTGATTTATAAGGTGTCCCTGATGAGATGCCAGCACAGTCTACAGTGAATACAAGGGGCTTCTTGGAATAGTTGCCATATCTCCAGGTTGGTGGACTGTCGTAGTTGTGCCATATCCTGAGATTGATAGGCAGGGGATGCAGCTAGGCTGGCCAAGAACTCAGATTTTTTCATCAACACTGCCATTCTTAATCTGCCTTATCATGGACCTGGCTTCTTGGAGTGGCCTGCTGTATCCCCAGGTTAGTGGACTACCGTAGTTGTTCCATATAACTCAGGTTGAGAGGCAGGGGTTGCAGGTAGGGTGGCGTAGAACACTGCCATTCTTACTCTGCCTTATCATGGACCCCTATGGGTCTACTCATTACTATATCTGCTCCTGAGGTGGTATAACTCTGAGGAGCTGGAAGAGGTAATTTCTGTCCTGGAAAGAGGCTCTGGATACAGAGTAACTGCTCTGCCCTAGGCAATGCTAAACATGTCATCAACATGCCTCTTCTGAACTACCTAGGCTGCCCCAGCTAGGGCAGCCCAGATCCACCTGTCTTGGGGCAGCCTATGTGACTTTAGGCTGCCCCAAGCCTTTTCCAGAATAACCAGGGTTGCCTATCTTGCAGCTGGGCTAGCCCAGTGATAAATAGGATAACCCAAGTGCACCTCTGGATTGTGACCTAAATAGGTTAGTAGTAATCCCATCCCAGCGAATTTCAAAATATTCCTTGTAATGTATCATTGAACTCAAGCTTACTAGAGGTCTATGGGTAAAGTCCAGCCTAATCCCAAGTCTTAAGTCCTTGCTCAAGGTTAAGAAAAGAATTGATGAAGCAGCATTGGTGAATGAAGCAGCTTTAATTTAAAGCTTTCTAAATTAAAGTGTGCGGTAAATAAAGGCAGCAAAACATAACAGGGATTCCTTTCCAATCAGTGGTGGGCCCATAGAGCCCCAAGATCTGGTTCGCCGGAAGTTGGGGGGGTGGGCCCGGAGTCAGGGGGCGGGGCTGGGATCAGGGGGCAGGGCGAAGGCGGGGTGAGGGGCGGGCTCCCACTGCGCTGCACTGCGCATGCGCCAAGCTTGGCGCATGCGCAGTGCGTCTCCTGGAGGGAGATTCATTGCGCCTGCGTCAAGCTTGACGCAGGCGCGTTGAGCTGCCCCTCGGAGCGGTTCAGCGCGCTTGCGTCTAGCTTGGCGCAGGTGCGTCTCCTGAAGCGCGGCTTCAGGAGACCTGGCGGCTGCTGCTGAACTGGTCCTGCGGCTCTTGCCAGCCACGGGTCTGGCCGGTTCGGCAGCGTCCGTCACGTGGGAAGATCCGGTACGGGCGAGTAGGCCCGAACCGGCATCTGCCCACCATTGTTTCCGATCCAGCTTTATGTCCAAATCAAGAGGACTAATATGCAATGCTTTCCTTGGAATGTGATAAATATTTACAGTACATAATGAAATTCAGTGTCAAAAAATTGATGGACTTGACTATGTTTTAATAAAAACAGATTTGAAAACATTAGTCTTATTAAACAAAACCCCAACATATTGTTTAAAATATTGCCTTTTTCATATTTGATTTTCCTGCCGATTTCTGATAGACAAAAGCAGCTTTTTCAGCTAACAGCATTACTATGGAAATTAGTACCAATACAATAGATATAGTACAAAACAATACAAGCCCTAATACATCTTAGTGTGATCTATTATTCTTCTATCAATTAAATTCATTTCAGTGGTGCTTACCATTCCTGAGTTAGTTGCTTTTAATAGCCATAAATCTTCATTGTTTTCCCCCCTTTTGTTAGGCATTCCCACACCATTGAGTGTGTGTGAAGGAGCCCATTTAGCATGTATGGAAGGGGAAGCAAGAAGTTTGTTCACACTTCACCCCAGGAGCCCCAGGTTATAGACAACCATTACTCATCATCGTATAGAATACAGTCAATATTTATTAGCCGTGCACTCTGCTCCCATATAGGAGAAGAATAGGGGTGTCCAAACTTTCAATTTCAGGGCTCCTGGACCTTTAACGGTTGTGTAGAGAAGGGAATTTCAACAGGTGCAGCTTGTGTAAAATGAATAGCTGAAATTTCTTCCTCCGCACCCTTGTTAAAGGTCTTGGAGACCTGAAAGTTTGGATACCCCTGATCTAGAACAATAGTATAACTCATGTTATGCTATACAGTATTCTTGACTGTCATAACGAAGCTATCATAGACATCCAAGATCACCCTGAAGCTATCTGTGGACACCATAACATGCATTTGTGGCAGCCATTTCAAGGCTATCTACAGCCATTTTGAGCAGCCATTCCAAAGCTATTTGGAGCTATCCACAGCCAACATGGGCAGAGCATCCTCTCTGGGGACTCTGGGGAGCATCCTCTCTGGGGACTTACCTACACCGGCTCACACAGTAGAAAGCATTATTTCCATAGTGGAAGCAACGCGCTCATGTGCACTCTGCAGCCTGATGCTGCACATGCACGCACACTATAGTACTACTGAAAATGGCTGTCATGGCAGCCATAACTCAGCTGCGGCAAGCTGAGCTGCGGCTGCTCCTAAGTGCACCAAGCACCCTCCACACCAAGCACCCCAACCCGTGTAAGCCCTCTCAACTTCTATCCATGTCTACTCAGAAGTAAGCCCATTAAGTCAATGGAGCTTACTTCTAAGTAACCAGGGTGATCAGAAGCTGGAACCAAAAGGGGGACATTAAATCTGAGGACTTTTTATCTCAACGAGCTATAATATTGTCAAGGGACAAGACTGACAGGCAGAGTTCATAGTGCCTGGGTGTCCAGCAGTAGCATAAGAAGATCAGTCTAAACCAAGATCTGCTAGGGAAACTTACAGTACAATCAGAAGCAGGTCTACTCAGAAGTAAGCCCCACTGAGCAGTTTCCCAGGTAAAACTGTATAAGATTGCAGCCCCAGACAAGTCAAGAGCCTTTTTCATAAAATTACAGATGATGCAGTGAGGGCATGTATGTAGCATTAGGAAAAAATATTAGGGAATTGTTGATAACACTTATAAAAATTGAGTGATGATAATAGTAGGCATTGCAACAATCATATGCGTTCTTTGCAACAGATCATGTGGATAGGGCATTTTCACTGCTGAAAAACTGTGTCACCGAGAACAAATATAACAAATATTTTGGTAGCCATATGGAACTATAGTTCTGAAGAGATGGGGAGATGTAGTTATACAAATGAGGAGGAGCATAACAAGGAGGTTTATATTATTCACCCAAAGTCAGCAATCTGCTAATTAAATTGCGACACATCTTGTATCACTGCCTTCATAATAGACATAGTAGACATCACTGCCTACATAGTAGGAGGTAGACTTGGGCAGCTTGAGGATTGAACCCCAGAAGACCATATCACAAATACATGGTATTAATGGCATGCAACTGTAGGCAGTTCTTAGACTATACTGCAGGTGAAATCTGCAGATTTCAAACGCAGACATGGTGTGACACAATTAATGGCTTTATTAATTTCCACGATGCTTGGGCTAGGAACGGGATAAATGAATGTATTTCACATTAGCACTAACATCTGGGGCCCTATATTTTCTAGAGCCAAGAGATTATGCTGATGGCAGCTAATAATTAAAAAAAAGGGGGGGTGGAGAATCTCAGCAGAATAATGAAGCTCTGTTTTAAAACATTTACAAACAGTACATCGTTTCCTGATTTCATCTAGATCTTCATTTTCACAATTATAAACATTACTCTGAAGGCCAAACTTGACACAACTGAGCAGCCATTTGAATTTCAAATGTACATCTGATCTATTCACACATAGGAATGTACCAGAGTCACAGTGCTGAGTCTCAAATAGAGTTCTGTGTTTGCCTCTTGACTCGAGTCACAAACGAGTCATAATGAGAAGCCATTGCAATTCATTCAGAGCCATTTTCATGTTGTTTTGACTCAGATCTGAGTGTTTTTCAGAAATGAGTCAAGTCATAAAAACGGGAAAACAAGCAAGCACACGCATGAAGTACTGTAAGCACACAAAAATGTGAAACCTGACTCAAATCTATTAAGGTCGCTTCCACAAGTCCCAAATCATCCCCAAGAAATGTTGCCAAATGTCTGAAAAACAGGGACAGTCCTGATTTGGGGGGATTGTGTTCACATACTGGCAAATGGGACAGAGGGTCCTCTCCCAATTTTGTGGAAGAGAATTATGGCAACCCTAGTCCTGAGTCATTGGAGCACATGTAGGGCGCACATGTAGGCAATCCTACACATATGACTCAAGTTTCCCACAAGTCACAAAAAACCTTTATCTTTGTTAACCTGAGACCAAGTCTCAGATGAGAGTTCCCATCCCTGTTGGGAACATAATGAATAATGTAGTGAATGGTACATAAAAACAAAGTGAGGACTTCACTACTCCCACTCCTTCTCTGTCTCAGCTCTTTATAAAGTGGAGGTTAGAACCCCCTTGAGGGATTGCAACCTTGGGTCAGGCGAGTTGCAAGAGGATGCGATCTGCCATCTTGGAATCTGGCCCTGAGCTTTTCTGGAGGTAAAAGTACAATTCTAACCATATACAATGGGTCTTACTCACAGAAAAGGGTCTTTAGGATTGCAGCCTAACCCTACATTCCAGAGTAACTATGGGAGCACGTAAGAGACATTATGTGTACCCGTAGTTACTGCACCACCTAGTAAAAACTATGACAAATTCATATTGCAATCCAGAGCAAATTGTTCTTACACCAGAGCAAGGACTCCCCGTAGTTACTCTGGATTGTGCCCTTTGTCTCATTGAACACAAATGGACTTACTTCTGAGTAGCCAGTGATGTCACATCCCATGACAGTGATGTCACAGTGATGTCACATCACATAAGTTTGACAGAAGGTCCTGGACAGATTTTGAAGTTTGCAAAGGTATCCCCGGCTTAAATGCCCAAATACCTCTGTTATAAAGTGTCAGGTGGAGAAAGTGCTGGGAAGAGAGTGGATCTATTCTTAGGATTTTCCGAGTGAATTCACTTTAAAAAGTTGAAGTACTTACAGGAGGTTGAACCAAATGGTTGGGTGCATGGTAATGAGAGTCATGGATTATGACAGTGAGGGAGAGGTGGAATTTAGGGAAGCAATTTTTTAAAGTTTTGTTCCCAACATACCACTTCACATGGTCCATCTATTGTTAAGTACCAATGGAAATAACTGACAATGATGTCTTCAGCACTTAGTTCCAAGTTACGAGGCCAGATATGACATTATACTGGTAAAAGACGCAGTTCAGGCATAAAACTTTTCCAAGTAAGCGAAAACTGTGCTGGAGGTCCACCCACCAAGACAAGTTGAGCCTTCTATCTATGTAGAACGTCTCTATGTAGAAGTTCACAATCTCATTGTTAGGCAGTGGGCGTCAGGGAGGGAATACTGTATGTACCGCTGGCACCACCTCACATACCACACCAGTGGTTGAGAAACACTGATTTAGGGGACTGGACAGCAGAACAGTTTGGCCATCCCCTGCTTGGGTAGGGGGCTTTGTGGAGATACAACATGAAGAATACCCTGTTCTGGGAAGCTAGAAGCATCTTCGTGTGGTGCCTCCTTCTTAAGGAAACTGGTTTGCAAAATGGATGTTCTGAAACACAAAGGTGTAATGCTTTGCCTCAGTGCCAAGGGAAGCACCATTATGTGAAACTGGTTTTTCAGTTTATCCCCATAGGAGCAGTGGTGGGCACAGGCAGGTTCGCACCTACTCTATAGAACCGGTTCTTAACAAGAGATAGGACATATAAAGTTTAAAAATAGCCATTTAAAAGTGGCTGCCAGATGGGCAGAGAACCGGTTCTTAAATTTTTTGAAGCCCATCACTGAATAGGAGAGGATGCTGGCAACTTTGTGTCCCTATTCCATCTCCTGTCGTGGTTCCCCTTTGAAGGAGAAGGAATTGGGGTTCCAAAGGGGGTATTCCTGGTACTCCTAAAAAATTGTCCCTGGTATATGCCTGGGGTACATTCCCCTCAGGATCTGCCCTACCTTTGTCTATGTCCACATATAAGTCATAGGCTGCAATCCTAAGAGCACTTTCCTGGGAGTAAGTCCAACTGAACGCAATGGAACTTACTTCTGAGTAGACATGAATGGGATTACACTTTCAGTATATAAAATGCCACTTTTTCAACTTGTCCTGTTTAAAACATTTAAACTGGGTAAACTATTTGGCTAAGATGTACTTCATTGTTTCATTTTGTCCAATGTATGCATAGAAGAAGGTATTCTGTGTTTTCTATGTCTGGATTCTCACTTGCCTGATTTTTGTTCTTGGAAAAATGTCCAATTCTCAAGCAGAGATATGCCCCCCATCACATGATTCACTGGAGCCTTTCGGCTTCAATTTATTTAACAGGAAATGTGCTTTCTCCTGGGAAGATTTTCCTTTTAAGATGTCAAATTACATGTGAAGGGCTAATTTTCATCTGGAGACCTGATCGTGGAGGATCCTCCTTCTCCGCAACCTTGGGAGGGCAATGTTTTCCTCTTTAATAACTTTTTCCTTTATTAAAAGGAGCAGCCCCTGGGGTTCTGTGAACGCCTTGACTCAAGTCGAGGAAGTAATCAAAGTCACCGGAGTTCAGCTGAAATAGCTTCTGTGCACCTGCACTTCTTCAGCGTAATCGTCTGTGTGTGTGAGACATTCAGCAGTCAGTACAGTTAGAACATTTCTTCTTGTCTTGTTGGCTGTGGGTGGCACAAGTGGTTAAGACTCTGTGCCTGTTAACCAGTAGGCCAGGGTTCGAGACCCAGGTCCCCACAAGACAGGGTGCACTCCTGCCCTTAGCCCAGCTCTGCGACGTAGCTGGAACCAATTGTACATTACATTTACAAAACCTTTATTAGGCATATTGGTCAGATACAGATCCAAACAAATAATGTGCTAAAAATAACATTAAGACCTTGTGGTGTCATTCACCTCTAGGACCACTTGTGAATAGGACCCCTGAGAACCAGCTATAATGAATTAGTGGTGGCCCAGCATTTGCACTATGAGCTACCCTTGGATGATGGAAGCCCATGGACTTCCATCCAACACACAGCTGTTTCATCCAACAAACAACCAATCGTATCGGCTCTGCCATTCCATTGGACTATTTCAGTGGCATAGAGAGGGGGGATTTGCTGCTTGGGTAACAGCCTATCCTCCATATTAATCTACCCAGGTCTTTGTGCTTTGCATATAGCATCGAGCACGATACCATAATCAAGACTGATGGATGCCAATACTTTTTTTTGGTCAGTGTATTTGAAAAAAATGCAGTATTTTGAGATATCATACACAGGCTAAGTAAATCTAGAAAAGATTACTCATGACTAAACCCTGTAATGCAATTCAACAGCACCTTGAGGATGAAGACAGGATAGGGAAATTTTTTGCGTTCCCCTAGAAATCTCAAAACGGTATGCTAGCGATATGCTTCTGGGCATGTGCATTCATTTTCAAAGCTAAGGGGAATGAACACAAATCTGCACTATTTGTATTTGTGTTAGTTCCTTCCCAAATGAACTCACTCCCAGAACAAACATTGTGAATGCCAACAAACAGAGATTTCATTTTCGGAACCTATATTTGTTGCCAACCAATTTCTGGTTTTTTGTTTTGTTTTTAACGTTAAAGAAGGAAATAGCAAGAAGCAGTGGACTTGGACTGGAACTCTGTGTTGAACCACTTTTTCCCAGTGGTTTTGTTTTAATCATGTGCACTATAACATGATATGGGTGCCATGTGTTTTTTTAAACAGCCACCCTGGGTACAACGGTCTTTTAATGACAATGCAAAGCAGTATCAATGTGCCATATGACACACTGATTCGATAAAACGAAATACAGGTAGATTAATAACAGACCCAGTGCCAAACGACACATTGAATACAATGACCGTTTCCATGAGGTAGCTCCAGTCGAGAGTACACTCAGCCCAATTCAATGCATGTTAACTTAGAAGTGAGTTTAATAGACCTTAGAGTCCAATCCTATCCATATCTACTTAGAAGTATACCCCATGGTAGTCAATGGGGCTTATGTACAGGTACGTGTGAATAAGATTGCAGGCTTACTCCCAGGTAAATGTTATAATGTTCATTAAATAAAACAGAAGTTAAAAATGAAAAAATGGAAAGGAGAATACAACAAAAATCAATTAAATGAATAAAAAACCATTTTTAAAATTGAAGGCAAAAATCAAATTTAAAAATTGCATATCCTGCAGTGTGCATATTTGGGCTACTTCGACTTCTGCAAATCTTGTTGGCCTCAAAGTAGAGCTGAACTATCTGCAAACTTTTGCCACCCCTTTTGTGTTGGCTTGTTGTCTCCCTTGTGAATTTTTGAGGCAGGAACTTGCCTTCTCTCACTGAGGCTCCATGCCCATGGATGATTCAGTAAAACTAAAAACAGATGGATTAATGACAGGGGCAGTGTTGCTGAAATTAGTGGGGCTTCCTTCTTAAGTATTTAAGATTGCATCCTTAAGTCACAGGTGGTGAGGATTTTGCTAACTTGTGCTTTAATGCTGGAGTCTTGCAATATTAAAATATTTCATCCTGACATGGCTCATGCAACCTGAAACATACTTGAATGTCCAACACAAGCAGTGGCATTCATGTTTGGGAACCAGTCAAGCACCTATGAGAAAGAGCCCATCTACCCTGGTTGACCCCAGATACCTTAGTTCTGATGGCAGTGATAGTGATACTAACGTCAGGGGTTGGGTGACGGTCTTCATGGGGGATGTGTTCAGTCCAGGGCTTTGCCTGGGACTTCCAGCAACCTAGCATTTCTCTAATGTCCATCTTTAATGTTTGTTCCTTTCTAATGGGATTGGATAGAGACTACAGGGAATAAAGTAAAAATATTTGAAGATATTCTTAGAATACTGTGCTACCAGGTAGATATAGCAGCAATGTAAATAAGTGGTAAATTGAACAAGCCGTATCACTTTTGGAGGCCTCAAGCTTGTTCATATCTGATTTGAGCAGAGTAAATGTTTCTGACCCATAGAGGAGAAATATCAGGATTAGTGTAAATTCCTCCAGTTTATGCTAATGACCTGTCCACTGTAGAGTTCAACGATCAGCACTAAAAAAGAATGGCTCAAACTGGTTGAGCAAGACCTAAAAAACCAGCGACTGACCACTGATGAGGCTTAAAACCAATCACAATGGAAGCATATAGTGAATGATGCACAAAATCCAGCAGTATTGCAGCATATTGGTTGAGTGGACAACCCTCTCCCCAATCGCCATTTAAGAACAAGTCGTTGCTGTACACCTGAATGTGCCCAGTATAATCATGTTCTATCTTGATGGCTACTTGAATTCTCTTATGGTGTCCTAAAAAGAGGAAATAATCAAAAGTTTTTTAGTATCTGTGCTCTGAGCATTTGAATTCCGAGAGCTGGTTAATCTAAAAATTACTTTATTCTTGAATAGAAGGAGCAACTGATATTGATTGAACAGACCTACCCCTTAATGATTTTTATCTCAGACACAATTATAATAATTAGCATTATAAAGTGCTAATTATCTTTGGACACAGAGGACTTGCATGTCAAAGGCAAGAGTCCACATTAAGTAAAGGGGATTTTGCTCAATTACAATATTTTTGTGTGCAAAAATATTAAAGAACGGTTACTCCATCAGACTTTATATCAGATATGTTGCTTCCTATGGATATCTGATGCCCGAAATGTGATCTGATCTCTGATGTTTTGACTTATGTAAACACACTATTAGTAATAGGCTGGGTTTCTTTTCCTTTTTGGAGGGAGGCATCTTGTGGAAAAGTCCTTTGCTGGACTTTTGATGATGTGCTGAGATTTTACCAATAATGTCTTACCCTACAATCCAGAGTAACTACGGGAGCACGTAAGAGACATTACGTGTACCCGTAGTTATTGCACTACCTAGTGAAAACCTATGGGAAATTCATATTGCAATCCAGAGCAAATTGTTCTTACACTGGAGCAAGGACTCCACATAGTTACTCTGGATTGCGCCCTTAGCCAAACAGTTGTGGAAGAAGCACAATGAATTTTTTTTAAAAGATGGTAGCAACTGGGCTGATGGACAAAAGAACCATTTTAGGCCCTGTTGTCCTTATATAATGTTAGATATTTTATTTTCTCTGTAAACTGCTCTGTGAACATAATTGAAAAGCAGTATATAAATATTGCTGATTGATTAAGGTTTGATAATTAGATCATCATGTTGTCAAGCTTGATGTCTTGTTGACAGACAGCCCCAGGCATTTCTACTCAGACGTAAGTAGTAGTAAGTAGTAAGTGTGTTTAGAATTGCATCAATAGTTCTCTACATGGCATAGCAATCTTATAATTCATTTATTTCCAATCCCCCCAGAATCTCCCCTATGTTTCTCCACATCCCTGTAATTTTCTGCACTGAACACCAGGGGGAGCAAAACCCAGGCTAAATCAGCTGTGAGACAGCAGGGAACAGAACAACAATTAACAATAGGCAATAAACTATTCTAGATTAGCAAGAATTAACTTTTCTTTTTCTCAAGAAATGTTGATGAACAAACACCATACAATAAGTGGAAAACAGTGAAACAGTAATAAAAAGAACGTTTCAACTTTTGGGTGGAAACATTAAAAATGGAACATGATGCGCTGTCCTTGCCACCTACAAAATGTTATGGGAAACTAGGGTCCATGGTGGGGATTTAAAGGCAGCCTGTTAGGCAGGGCTAGCTGAAGATCTTCTGATGTGAAAAGCTAACTGTCTCCCCGTTCAATGATGCATCTAATTCTCCCATAAGTATTCTAGCTCCGTAGTTCTAAAACATTTTAATATTAGGATCCACATTTTGGAATGACACACAAAGAAGTGTGAAGTGATGTAATTCACCTGGACATGATGTCACAGCCATCAAGCAAGCAAATTTTTAACTTCCCCATACTTCAAAACCAATAAATAAATCATTTCATCAGCCTATCCTCCATTTCAATATATCAGGCCTTCGTGCTTCACATGCAGCATCAAGCACAATACCATAGTCTTTCAAGACTGATGGATGCCAAGTTTCATCAAGAAAAGTTTACAATAAGTGTAAGTTTTAAAATTTATTTAAAATAAAAGAGAACCATCCTAAATCTTCCAGTTTCTCATCTTTTTTTTAAATTCCCCAACACTCTCAGAAGATGCAATCCTATCTCCAGTTACCTAGGAGTCAACCCCACCGGCTATCATTGTTAAATACAATATACATAGAGGCCTGTTCAAAGTATAGTTTTATAGCATTTCCCCAACTGCAGTCACATACCATGGTAGCATCAAATCTATTAAATATAACATACACATTAAAATGATTGGGTCCCACCTGAAATTGGCTCATAACCCACTTAATGGGTCCTGAACCTCAGTTTAAGAACTAGAACTAGAACTATTGTTCTAGCTTTTCACTCTCCTCTCCTCCACATTTCCCTCTCTGCATATCTTCCTTTCCAAACCAGGCAAAGAAGGAGCAGGAAAAATGGGAGACAAGGGGGCAGAGATGAGCTTCTCCACTGATCTGTTGCCTGAGACAATCTGTTATCCTCAAAGATCAACCAGCCATCCAGTTGGATGCCTTGAAAGCAGCAGCAGCTCAAACTCAAAGTAGATGTAGATAAGTTTACTGGTATGTCTACTACTCTTACCAGTATCTACTCCTAAGCAGATTCCAAGAAAAGAGTCAGGGCATAGGTAAAGTTGCTTGTACAAAAGTTTTGCTTGTTCAAAAGAAAGCCCCCCAAGAGTGCTGCAGACTTCTGTAACACCCTCAGTCTGGTGCAAGGTACTTGTGCTGGCCTAACTGGTAGTTAGGATTGCACTGTCAATCCACTGATAGCACAATCCTAACCATGTCTACTCGAAAGTCAGCCCCACTATGTTCAATGGGTCTTACTCACAAGAAAGTGACTTTAGGATTGCAGCCTGAGTCCATTACTGTAAGTTCAGTTGCCAGGTGAACATGCCCTTCCAAATGCTTTGAAAATCAAAGACGTTTTGTAGTGTTAAATAACAGTCTAGAACAGCAATATTCAACCTTTTTCATCTCACAGCAAACAGACAATGCACTATAATGTTCAAGAGACACCATCAGTTTTTTAATTTTATTTTACAGTAGATACACTGTAGTGCTGGCAATAACATCCCCCTGTGGTCCTACAAATAAGTGAAACTTCTCCAAACTTCTGAGACGTATCTGCAGACCATACAAAGAATGCACTAATGTGCAACTTCAAAATGTTTAAAAATAGCTGGTCTAAGGTGAGTGCTTGAACAAAAGACCCAAGGGGGCCATCTGCTTTCCCTTTAAGCAGGACCTTTGAAAACTGCCACTCCTGAGCAAATTATGGTCTATCCAGTACCAACATCAAACCAGAAAGAAACCTGCTAAAATTGTTATGGAAGTTAACAGAGATGCTCTGAGCTTCATTTCTAACAACTGCTATCTAATGAAAAAATATAAGTGGTCATAGTAGATGACACATTTTATTTGCTTTCTGAAATACTTTTCCACTGTTGTTCCATGATATGAATCAGGTTTCTATGGTTCTGTAGTTACACAGATTTTAATCTTCATTTTGCCTGAAATTTATCATCACGTTCAAGTTGACGCTTACTCTAAAGCAGGCCTTTTTATGAATGAGTAGTTCTTCATTCCTGTGGAAAGGAATTCCATAGTGGTGCCACTACAGAGAAGATTTATCTTTGAGCCATCATCCTTCTCACTAGGGTTGCCATAATTCTCTTGCACAAAACCAGGTCAGGACCACTTGTCAAACTTGCCAGTATGTGAACGCAATCCCTGAAAACCAGGACCTTGGGAAATCTACCTCTCACCTGGGACTTGAAGGACAGTCCCTTCATGTGACCTAACAGGGTGGACTGGAATGGATGGGAGAAAGTCAGTGGTGGGATACAAATAAATTAACAACAGGTTCTATGTCCTATTAACCTAAATTAACAACAGGTTCTGTGTCCATAAAACAATAGGGTCTATGTCCCATTAGTAACCGGTTCTCAGAAGCAGGCGCTCATTAGCAAAGGGTTCTATAGAACCTGTGAAAAACCCCTGAAGCCCACCACTGGAGAAGGTGGTCTTTCAAATAGCCAAAACATGAGATTCAGAAAGCCTATGGTGGACTGAAGAGACCATGCACAGCCTCTTTGTCTCTCAGAAGGCCAAAAAGTGTCACTTGATTTCTCAGGAAAAATGGAAATGACATGTTTGCCCTGGATAGGTGGCATTTTGTGGTCCTGGCTCAAGTGGCACAGGGGCTAGGATTGCAATTGGATTGCATTTTTCCAAAGGTTTCATGGAAAAGGGGGTTTGAAGAAGGAATTTCAGGAAATAAGAGAAGCCACATCATGAAGTTGTTCAAAGAGGCAGCCCCAAATACAACAGGAGCAAGGAGAAAGAGTAGAGTCTAGGCAAAGGACTTGGAGAGAAGCACAGGTCATGCCTATTGTCCTGAGGAACTGAACACGGCAAGACTGTCTCCCACATTCCCGTAACATCAGCTTACTTGATGCGGTGAACATTTCTGCTTGTGAATGATTTTAAAAGACAATATTGTAAGGAATTTTCTGGAAACATTCCAGGAACATTAACTGTCATTAAACGGAAACATGATGGACTGAAATGAAGATTTCACTTAATGTTGATGCATTTTGTTCTTGATTTGTGTAAGTTATCTGTACCTCTGGGGAGCTAGGAGATAAAAGGCCATTAAAGAAGAAGCCATAATTGTGATCGCTAGAAACCCAAGATCCCTGCATGTCTTAAGAGATAAATATCTGCACAGAAGGCATATTACAATCCCTCAGTGACATGACACTTCTGTGTTCTATCCAGTGAGTTGTAACTGGGCATGTTGGCCACAAATTATTGCTTCTTTCCAGAGACTGGATGGAAAGATAAAACACTGAAGGCATCCAATGCGGACTTCCTGAATGAAAGGTAAATCACCGAGCAGTTCGATACAAACATTTCCTCTTAATATGTGAGTCTGATTTACAAGAACGTTGGACTGAGAGTATTGAGTAAAACCTTGGATTGGGAGTATTGAGAGTGTTTTGCCAGGTAAACTTTTCTAATAAATTTTAACTTGATATACAAGTGATGCCTTGATACACAAGCAAAAAAATAGTCCCTGCCAGGATATGGTGGGTTTTGGCTCTCCGCCACCCCCTGCTCAGCCTCTCCTGAGAGACCAGCCTATCCATCTCTAGTAAATCTATTAAAGTCAATGGGACTCACTCCTGTGTAAGGGGAGCAATGGAAAGGAGGCTGAGAGACCTAGCCTTGCATGTCTAAAGTAAACCCTATTTTAAACATTGGGGCTCACTCCTGTGTAAGGGGGGCAGATTGCAGCCTGAGAGACTTACAGCACAATCCAGAGCAACTCTGTCCACATAAGAGCCCTTGGGTTGCCCTATCTATCACTAGGGTGGAGCAACTACAAGATGCTCCAGCCCAGTTACTTTGGAAGAGCCTTAGGGCAGAGCAAGGCAACTTAGGGTGCCCTAAGAGAGGTGGACCTGCTCTGCCCTAACTGGGGCAGCCTAAGCAGCTCAGGAGAGGCAAGTTGAGGGCAAGTTTAGCATTGCTTAGGGCAGAGCAGTTACTCTGTATCCAAAGACTGTTTCAAGGCAGAAATGCCCTCTTCCAGTTCCTCGGAGATATACCACCTCAGGAGCAGGTACAGTAATGAGTAGACCCATAGAGGTCCATGATAAGGCCTGAGTAAGAATGGTAGTGTTGACCAAAAATCTGAGTTCTTGGCCAGCCTAGCTGCAATCTCTGCCTCTCAACCTCAGGATATGGCACAACTATGGCAGCCATTAACCTCAGGATACAGCAGGCCACTCCAAGCATCCATCTTGCACTAGAAGAACTGCAGCTGTAACTGGTTGTCAGGATCTGCTGGGCTTCCTTATAATGTAGGCACCACAGCTGTTCCTTCTTCAGTGTGATCTGAGGGGGGTCTACTCAGGAGCAAGCCCTCCCCAGCTGTCACTGACTTAGCATGCTCTGGAGCAGTTAGGGCAGCACAGGCTTCCTGACTCTCTGGATGCAGCATAACTTTCTGCTCTGGATACAGAATAGTTAGGAGAGAGCAGTTAGGGCAGAGTAGGCTGAACGTGCTCTGGATTGTGCCCTTAGAGAGCAATCCTAAGCATGTCTGCTGTGAAGTGTGTTCAATGAGGCTTAATCTAAGGAAAGTATGGTTGGAATTGCAGCCTAAGTGCAGGTTAATTTGTTTTATTTTTCTTTATATTTTGCCAGTGTCAGCTTTTTAGCTAGTGCAGGTCCAAGGAGACAAAGTGGGCATGCCAGCTCACTTTGGAAGGGATAGAATCTGGTGCAAATTGTCCATGCCAGATTTCAGCACTTCTTGTGTCAGGAATACCTCCCTCTCTCTCCCATCCCACCCTCTTCTACACTCCCTTCATCCCCTTCCACCACCTGCAGTTCACCATCATTGGTAATGATTCAGAAATACAC
This sequence comes from Cryptoblepharus egeriae, assembly GCA_030015325.1. Lineage (NCBI taxonomy): Eukaryota > Metazoa > Chordata > Lepidosauria > Squamata > Scincidae > Cryptoblepharus > Cryptoblepharus egeriae. The sequence continues at coordinate 35,839,615 of JAREYC010000004.1, read as the reverse complement.
CATATTTTGCCCTGCTATCAAATTGTAGGGCCTCTGTGTCATCTGTTGCAGTGGTCAAGATGTGGGCAGCTACATGCATATTGGAGAGCCAGAAAGAGTGTTCATCACTGTAACACTGATTCTAGCAGCTGGGGTTGAGCATAAGATACTAACTCCATAATTGCACAATACAGACATTGGTATGAGCTGTTGCAGGCCTAATGCATTTTCTTGGAGATTCGTAAATGTGGCATAAGGTACATATGTGCCAACCCAAAATCAGGCCACTGTGCTGCCTGTTTCAGCACGGGTTAGGATCATAAATCATAAAATCATAGAGTTGGAAGAGACCCAGTGGATCATCTAGTCCAACCCCCTACCTGTAGTGGGAGATCCTCATCTTGTGGGGACCCAGGTCTCTGCTGGTTAACAGGAACAGTGTTTCAACCCCTGTGCCACTGGGCTTTAATTCACTTTCCTGATTCCAGCCCAGGTTAGGATTGGGCTGTAATTCATTTTCCTGACTCTTCAATGTGGGTTAGCTGATCATGTTTAGAAACTGCCCCCCCCCCCTCCAAAAAAATGCCTCCCTGGAACAGAAGAGCACCCACTCACATCTGCAGCATGTGGGTAAGGGAGCGACATCACAAATGAGTTTTGTTTTGGGAAATGTTACACAACATTGTCAAATACAATTTGTCGTCTTCTCCTTCTACTTCAGTAGGTTTCAAAGAAATGCACTGAAAACAAATGGGAAGAAAAAAGAAAGAGGTTTATGAGCATACCTTGAACTCACTATTCAGGAACAAAAACAAACCTCCTTATATTTGAATCTCTCTTTTAATCAGATTTTAAAAATCTAAGTTGTGAAATAACATACCTAATATTGAAGGGAAACCAAACTGCTTTATTATTTTTTAATAAAACCAAATACAGAGATTGGGTTGTGGGTGAATTAAAATCATGCAGTATGAGCGGAATACATCTTGGCAAGCATCTAAAAGCGTTCACACATTCACACAGGAGTAATGAAAATTAAATATAACAGCAGCAGCATCTTCCCACATGAACAATCAAGGGAGTCAAAATCTAGCTATGCCACAAAGAGTAAATAGGTTAGTGATAAAAAATAGGTATAGAAAATTCTGCAAAAATATAAATATCCTATGGGCTGTCAAAAGCAATCAGTTCAGCAGAGTCTCTTAAATCCACTTTTAATGATAATGGCAACAACTTTTTGCTTTTTATTAGACTTTACATGCATTTATGAGCTTTATCATTTCAAATCCAATAAAATATATTTGTTGCTGTCTGCATCGGGGCATAAAAGTAGCCTCTGTTTCTTGGAGATTTAGCTAAAAATATAAGAATTGTCTTTTTCCTCGCCTATAATTTTGCCATGGCTGGAACACAACTGTTTTTAAGTAAATAAATTCTTTTAATGCTCACTCAAAGGTTGTAACACTGCAGCTGTTCTATTATTTAATGGTTATGAAACAGTAATCCACTTATAGGGCATGGTCAGAGGACAATGATGAAGCCACTGTGCTGAAGTGAAGCAGGTATAGATGTGGTTAGTGGCAGAATGGGAAACTGCCTGGCAATCCCATGTATGCTGGGCTGAGTTTTATTCATTTTATAAATAATTTTAATAAATAATTTTATTAACTAATTACTGTATTTATAGATCACCATTGCTTTTCCTCAAGGTATTCTTTCAGATATTGCTCTTTAGGATGTTTTTTACATAGGCAGGCTTTATAAGGGTCTTTACAATGTTGTTCTATGCATATTGAACCCTTCAAGTGCCAGCTGTTATCCTTCTATGGGTAGCCACCTTCCTCGTAGATGTAGGAACACTCTGAGCAGGCAAGCCACACAGATCATACGGACAGGAGATTTTCCAGCTATTATCCCTCTTGTCACTGACATTCTCAACATTCCTAAGCACTCTCCAACCATGGCAAGCAATAGCTCAACAGGGACTCCTATCTGCCTCCAAGGAGTATATTAGCTTATCAGTGACTTTTCTAGTCTCCCCTCCATACATGACTCAGGGTGTGCCTGCTTAGCTTCCAGTAGTCTTCGGGAAGCTCTTTCTCCAGACCACACCTTCTGATGGGGTGATATAAATAAATGACGGGATGATGTAAATTAGGGTGACCATACAGAAATGAGATAAATTCCATAAACCATTGCCATAAACCTGTACCATAAATCATTGCATAGAAGAAGGAATTTAGGCAGGTGCTGCTTTTAAACCCTTCTATATTGAGCTTAACCTGCCTAAATGCTGTCTAAATGTGTGCAATGGTTTAAATGTAAAGGCACTCTGTCCTCCATTCTATTTGGTCACCCTAATCAGAGGCCTTTCCATTCAAATTAAACCATTAATCCCTCAGGAAAGTGTTAGTACCTAGTGTCATTTGGGTTCTAGTTCAGGGGTGCCGAATGCATTTCATACAGAGGACCGCAGTTAGCATTAATGGTGTTTCCCAAGGCCCAGAGTCCAATCTTATGCATGTCTACTTGGAAGTAAGTTCCATTATAGTCAATGGGGCTTTCTCCTAGGAAAGTATGAAGGAGAAGTTTTCAGGGGTCACTTGAAATGGCAAGGCGGGCCACATTTGGCCCTTGGGCCTTGTGTTTGACACATGTGCTCTAGTTCATAGGTTTATGGCAACCTTGACTGCATTGGTATTGTCTACATTACAGGAGTGTCAAAGATATTAAATACAACAGGCTGAATAGCATTCATGGCATATGCTGAGGATCAGAAGTTATGTCGTTAAGAATATGGTGTCCAGGTAGGGTTGCCAAATGTCCTGGAAAACAGGGACAATTGTGTTCACATACTGGCCAATGGGACAGAGGATTTGTGGAAGAGAATTATGGCAACCCTGTGTCCAGATCTCATAACGTCTACTCAGCAACACTTGCTTCTACTGAGGCATCCATACTTTGGAGTTTAGCAATTAAGAGCAGCTGATGTTGGTGCTGGGAATGCTCAGTTATCATATTGGCCGGATAAAGTACACACACAAAGGGCAAACTGAAAGGAATTCAACACCCTAAGAATGGTCCTGATCCAATGAACACAGCCCCATAGAATGACACATAAGGAAGTCCCTGGTATTGCACTGAACCCCGTGGAAAGTGTTACTGAGCTACACAACTGCATTTAGTCATGAGTAAGCAAAGGTGCCTTGGCTTGTGTTCAGGTCAGGCACAGAGGAATGCAAGGCCACCAGAATGGTCCCAGTCTAGTGAAAGTGAAGCTGAATAAATGCTCCAGAAGGTAGCCTGACACCCTCCCCCAAAAGAATGAAACACAGGCTTAATTGGGAAGGTGATTTTCTTTAAATATGAAAATATTAATTAATAATGATAAATAATTTTTATGTGTGGTGGTGTCATAAAATTTGTGGGCTCCATGTGCCAAATGTCTTCAGTGGTTTGTGGAACCACAAAGGAACCACACATTCAGTCTTTCCTTGGTCAAGCACATCATAGGCTGATAGCATCTCATGGTGGCATTCCATCATGTGTCTCCAGGAAAAGCACTATGTGTTTGCATGTATGCATACCCACTTTGACCATTCACTGAATGATGCCAAGTGAGAATCAATGAAAGGGAAAGCTTTCTCTCTCCTGATGGGCTGAACAGTAAGACTGCACTGGGAGCAACATGTTGGGAAACAGAGCTTCACACGGAAGGAGAAAAGAATGTGAAGTTCCCCATATAGCACTCCAGGACAGCATCACTGTCAACAGAAACACAGCATTTGCACTAAACCAGCTCAGCTACTTATATTCAGACACACTAATTAACTAAGCTTCATGGTAAGGAGTTCCATGGGTCTGTTGCCACCATAGAGGAAGGCCCTACATGTGTTGCTACATCTAAGTTACTAGTGGCAATGGAACACTAAAGATAGCCTCCCTTAGGCTGAAATCCTAATTCCCAGTTAGGCCAGCCTATGTCCCGTCATAAACCCTGTGCTGACCTGGGGTGTCACAAAAGTACTGTCAGACACTTTTGCACCACTCCTGGAGGAAAGTTAGGCTAGTGCACAGACATGTTGCCTACCTACCAATGAATTATGTAGAAGACCGATGAATTGTGGGAAGACCAATGAATTGTGCTGGCCTAGGTTAGGATTGCACCCTTAATGACTTTAAAGGATAGGTCAGATTCAGATTCAGATACAGCACAGATATAGTACAGGAATGCTGGCTTGCCAATTGCAGCACATGTTAGGATTGCTGTTAAGTCCTCCCATCTCAAATCATGTTAATGCTGTCCTACTTAGAGAAGTTCTCTGCTTTTTAAATTCACATTAACTAGTAGAATTATTTGCAATCCTGGCACTCAGCACCAAAAAAGAAATCACTTTTCTCCACTTGTTTTCACAGTTCCATCTCTTTCTTCAATGCTCTTCTGTTTACTCTGTTTTATTCAGAGATGTTGGAGATGTAAATATTTCTGTTTTATTATTAACTGTAACCTTCAGTTCTGCTCAAAGTGTGCAGTCTTTTGCTCAATAAATGGTTTATTTTTTTCAAGCATCCTGAGTATTTGCAGCTGTTTTCAGTATCTATATTTCTCAGAAATTAATTATTATTGCCCGAGGTCTTTTGCATCCCTTTAGTTTTAATTGCTGTGAGTGATGAACTCTTCTGGGCCTGATTATCGTTTACACTAAGGCCCCTCTATGCCACTTTGGTAGTTTAAAGAAGCCTTTGGTAGGTATAAATTACATTTTAGACTGATTTAAGACTCCTCCATGTTCACAGACAGATACAAATGAACTGTAATGTAAGAGAGTACTAAGAACTGGTGCAATAAATCAGATTTCTTGAGTTGGGGCAGAATCTGAGTCAACCCAAGCTGAGCATTGGGCAAGTGGAACAAACGGGCAAGGTTGTCCCAGAATCACTAGTCTCAAATCATTGCTGTCCTATTCAAGTGGGTGACTGAGGCAGCAGATTTGTAACGGGGGCCTTTTACCTTGGACCAGCGGTTCCCAAATTGTGAGCTCTGGCTCCCTGGGAAGCTTTAGAAACAACCAGGGGAACAGCAGAATCATTGCCAAAAAAATCCCCACTGATCTATATAGCATATTGGATTATAGTCCTAATTGGGGGTCCACAGCAAATGGCCTGGTAAATCAAGGCAGCTGCCTGTTGAAAAAGTTTGAGAACCACTGCCTTGGACCCAAGACCCATGTCCAATGGTGGCACACAAAGCTCTGCTTGGAGTTTTGCCTCACTGATGTGGTGGTTCATAGGATTAATTGGTTAACTTCATAACATGCTAGATAGTTAAAAAAGGTTATATATGCATGTACAAATACATGCAACATTTTATTTTTATCTTTGGCAACGTCTTTGATGCAGTATTTGTATAAAGTAAAATGCATTTGACTTTAGTAGTGCATTTTCACCTACTTGCAGCCTGTGTTTGTCGAAACAAGCCCTAGGAAAAAGATTGTTAAAACTCTAATTTTGAGGTGGTGAATGAATAATCAACTGACCTAAATCATTAAATTCTGTACTTTCCTCCCCACCTCAGAAATTCTTTATTAAATTTTCCATGAACAAATTGAAGCATTATCCCAATGCAATGAGGTACCTCAGATGGCCATATATGTTAAAGATGCTGCCACGAATTAAGAAATTAAAATGGGAAATCTGACATCTGAAGTTCCACAAGGAATTATTTTGCAACATGGAAATCGGTCTGCAATATAGTCAGTCTGACATTGCTTGTCTTTTTTTTGCACACGAGAAGGAAGTTGTTTTTTAAATATAGTTATAAGTGTTTCATAGGCTAGCCATAACTCATGCCACAGACATATTTAATGCTATTGGAATTCTGTGGCAGCTGTATGATACATGCAGTGACATCCCACCCATGAGTTATGGCACCCTTTTGCCATTAGAAAGCATTATTATTGTAAGGAGAAATACAATATTTTTCTAGGGTGAGAAGATAAAGTACTAAAGGCGGTGGGAATTCTTCCGTAATAATGGAAACTCTCAACATCACACTTCTATGTGATGTCTATACACAGTGTATACAGTATGCAGTTTTCTTTAAAGGCTGAAATCTCTGCACAAACACTTGAGAGTAAGCCCATTGAAGATTGTGGGATGTACATCTGCATAAACATGCAGACGTTTTGTTGGAAGACTGTTAGGAAAAGAAGACACATGTTAGGCAAACAGGAAGAACAAAATTAGAAAAACACATTTCCAGATCTGCATATAAAGGGTCCTCTGTTTTGCTATATATTTAACATTTATAAAGTTGTGCGTTTATAAAATTGTCGATATCACTGTAATGTGGTATTGTGTTTATTCTCCTAATCTTTAATAAGAGAAATATGAATTCTGTGGTATTTTTTCCTAAGCCAAGATGCTAAAATCTTATCATGCCTCTTCATTCTCACAGTATGAAGCTAAGGCTGCAATCCCTTCCCAGGTGCAATTTGCCCACTCCTTGGCCATTACTCCATTAATCCCGTGTCTACTCTCCTATTGCTTTCCTCTATCCTTGCATTTTTCAGAGTTTACATGCTCTGGCTGGCATTGCTCCTTGTGCAGGTCAAGTGGGAAGATCAGCTTTCCCCAGCACTCTGAACATGATGAACATGATCACTGTCACAATGTGTTTTACAGGATGTTTGCAACAGTCTGCACCAGCAGAGCACACACTCCACCAGTACAGCGGCCAGATCAGATTGTGTCATCAGTAGATTCTTCATTCATTGCAAATATTCTCTTAACTCCCTGATCGATTTGCATTTTGAAGACTTCATCATTTAATAGAGATACATTAAAACATCATAAATGCTGAGGCTTGACCTCCTTTATAAGTTGAAAATTTAATAGAATGGGAGCATGATCAGAAATGGCAATCACAATGATTTCACATGAACGGATTTTAGATTAAAAAGAAGCTGATGTAAGAAAATAATCAAATCTAAAACAATTATGATGAACAGAGGAAACAAATGTATATTCTCTTTCCTGTAAATGAAGTGTACACAGCAGTCAATTAGACCTAATTCTGCCATGTAGATTTTGAGTGTTTCTCTAACCAGGGATCATATTCTACATTCAGGGTACTTCTATCTAAATTTGGATATAATAGCTCATAATAGTCCGCCACAATTTAGAGAAAGTCACAAAATATATTTACCAATTGGTAAATACATCCGAAGGACAACGGATATAAACTTTTTGTACCCTTATTGTAGCTAATAGACGCATACTGAAATGATGGAATGATAAGTGCCTTCCCATTATATATCAATGAACTGAAGACTCTTTATCAATATTTAAATCTATGGCTTATAATTGCAAATAATTGCAAATTGAAAACTGCAAATGGACAAACTTTAAACTTTTGGAAGCCTTTCTTAGAAATTTATGTGTAGACCAGAGTGGCCAAACTGAGGCTTATGAGCTGCATGCCGTCTTTGACATATTATGTGTGGCTCAAAATATAGGCTACGCTCCTTTTTGGATCACATTTAATATAAAAGATAAATAAGAATTTTTCAAGCTTTATAATTATTTAGCTGGTGTAAAAAGAGAGTCCACTGGATTAAAACATGTTTAATGTCCATAGTGATTAAGGGCAAAATCCAGAGCAGTTACAGTCCACGCAGTTACGTCACCCTCTAGTGTTATTTTAGGAAAGTCACCTTAACCGCTCTGGAGCAAAGGGCTTAATTTGGCTTTAGGATATTGGCCTATGTCTGCAATCTTAATCTCCAGTTAGGCCAGACTAAGCCCCAGCACAAATCCTGCGCTGATCTGGGAGAATCACAAAAGTGCTGTAAGACAATTCCTGCAGGAGGGTTAAGCTAGTGCACAAACACTTGCCTCCCTACATCACCACAGGAATGGGAAAACCAACGAGTTGTGCCGGCCTAATTTAGGATTGCACCCTGAATGGGTTTAAGAATTTAAATACTTCTGAAATACTGCTGCTATCAAACATCACTCTTGTGGCTGTCAAACAACTATATAAAGTTCTGTCTCGCAGTGCTGATGGGAAGATGGATTCATTGTTAAATTAAGCCAAATCAAGAAAACTCCAAAGGTCTATTTTATTGATGCCTGGCTATTGTTTCTCTTTAAAAGTATCGCTTCCTACCTTTGACAGTCAATGTATTTGACTAGGTAAACGCTCTGATGTCTTCCCCTAAGAGCCTTGGGAAATATTTGTACTGTCACAGACCCACATAGAACAAAGGATACAAGCTGACATTTTTTCCTTCTCAGGTCTTACAAATGAGAAGAACAAAGAGACCAGCAAATGAAGAAGCAGGCATTTTGTCAAAAAACCCATCTCTGTGCAAACGGCCCCGTCTGCAGGTGCATACTCCGAAATGCGTGTGAACTCTATGTAGGTCATTGTTGGTTACATCAGGATGTATAGAGGTTTTTGCACAGATGATGATGATAAAAAGATTTAAAGCAGTTGTGTGTGTCTATTTGAACTGCCAGCCCCTGGAGTGCAGAAAAAGCATATTCAAAGGCTGGAGGATGCTGGCAGAGAAATACTAGTTGTGGTGTCTCGACTGCCTGTCTGAGTTTATCTGGAAATGCAAAGGAAATGTAGGTGACAGAAGTCTCAGTCTACACAAATCATGGGTACGACTTCAACTCACACTGTAGGCTGGTACTCTGTTCTTCAAGTGATATTGCTGAAACAAAGCCTTTGACCACATATAAACCACAAGGTAAATGCATGTCTTGCCTCAGATGTCAGATAACATTCACAGCATGTATCATGTCTTCATCATGTCTACACAGCACAAGGCTGGCTGGGTTTTCAGAAGAATCAATGTGCCTACTGTGAGTTGCCACTTCTCACCACAAAGCACATTAAAAAGTTCCATATTTCACTGTTGAATTCTGCAACAAAGCACCATTCATCAGTTGGACCTATGAAATAGCTGGACTCCAGTCAAATATAGGGGATAAAAATGGAGCCAGGCAGCATTCCAAGGCGTAAATGCAACAGGATTGGGAGGAAGAGCTCCAGACCATTTTCTTGAATCTATCTTCTAGGGAGGAGTGGAACCACTGAAACTCTGTGGACGCAATCCTAACCCCCTGTTAGGTTGGCACAAGTGCAGCTGTGCTACTGGTTGCGCAATGAACACTACCTAACAACTTAAGAATAGACCTGCTGGATCAAAGGCCAAAGGCCCTTCCAGACCCGCTTCCTGTATCTCACAGAGGTTCATCAGATGCCTCAAGGAGCATCCAAGTGATCTGCATCCAGATGCCACTCCCTTGCACTTATCATTCTGAGTTAGCCTACTTCTAAAATCAGGAGGTTGCATGTATCCATCATGGTTTGTAACCTGCGATGGACTTTTCTTATAGAAATCTGTCCAGTCCCTTTTTCAAGGCATGCAGCCTGATGCCATAACTACATCCTGTGGCAAGGAGTTCCACAGACTAATTCCAAGCTAGGTAAATACATTTTTTTCTTTTGTCTGATACTCTGCCAAACACTCAGTTTCAGTGGATGTTCCCTGGATCTGGTGGCTTCCCATCTAATTTAAATTCGTGGGACTTATCTCTGAGTAGGTATGCATAGAATTGCACTGCAAGTCTTTCATGGGGAGCCATTTTAAAAAAGCTTAGGGCTGATTTGTGGGTTCCTACCTTAATTGATGAGGAATGGATTTGAAAGAATTCTAGATTCACTTTATACCAAGGTGTACAGAGATTCTTAAAAAGGTAGCCTTTTGCAAGAGGCATTTTGTGGAATTGATGATCTCTGAGATGGGGGTTATGGCTTATGTTACATTCACCTTTAACATATGTTACATTCACCTTCACATATGTCACATATTTACTAACAGCTACAATTAAAAAAATTCAGAAATAGAGTGGATTCCCCCTCCCTGAGATCACATTTGAAAATACAAAGGAACCTACTGAAAGCAAATCATGCTCCTGTCTGATGTGAGGATAACTAGATAGGAAGGAAATATGAAAAAGCTAACTGCTGAAAGGGTCAGAGGCTTCCTACCTTATACATTTACTGATGCCTATTTCTATCAGCCTATAGTATGGAAATGGTCAATGATAGGCTAAGATTTAGGTGCCACTAAACTTATAGCTCTGAAAAGAACATGAGCCACTTCATACACTGTCTGGGAGTGACTTCGGGACAGAACTGGCATGCGTTATTTTCCATGCGACCTAAACAGTGTAATGGAAATAACATAGTGCCACTTAGTGGCAAGCAATGAGCAGAGATTCCCGAATATGTTGGTGAGAAAGAGAGTCATATACTCTTCTGTTTGAAAGTCTTACATTATGTCTTCTGAGAGCTTCCATTTACATTAAGCTCATTATTGCCACAACATTATGTGCAATATCTTATACAAAAACACAAAATGAAACTCCCAAAATGGAATGAAATAGAGCCCTGCTTGTAATTAATGTAGCATTAAGGAACACTCTATTTTATCTTCAAATTATAGCCATTTTCTAAAAAGGTTAGAATGCCTAATATACAGTAAAATGTATAAATGTCTACAGGTATTTGTACTTTTTACAGTTATTTTTTAAATGTATGTCTTCATCACCTCCCTACCAAATTCTGCTCACATAAAAGGATTAGAGCAATTTTATTCAAGCATCTCGAAAGGTGCAACTTTTGGAAAAGCCGCAAGTGCGCTTGGCACCATTTAATCAGAGCAGTGTTCTTTATTAACACCAGAAATCTCACTGAAATGTCTTTTGGGGAATATTGTCAAAGTAAAGATTTCCTTGCACAAGATTGTTGAAATGAAGAGACATAAAAGTCAAACAATTCATGTTAAAGTCACAATCCAACATAGTGAAACACCAAATAGGTGAAGACATATATTTAAAAAACTAGCGAAAAGCGTATCCGCGTTGCAGGAGTAACATTCCCCCATATGCCATCCCCACATGGCGCATCAACACCCCATGCGCAACTTCCCCCATGCGCATCATCCCCCATGTGCATCAGTCTCCCATGCGCAACTTCCCCCATGTGCATCATCCCCATGTGCCTGAACTCCTCATAAGCAACATCACCCATCTACATCACTCCCCCATGTGCATCAACCCCCATGCACAACTTTCCCCATGCGCAAATTTTCCCCATGTGCAACTTTTCCCCATGTGCAACTTTCCTGCATGTGCATCATCCCCCATGTGCAACTTCCCCCATGCGCAACTTCTCCCATGCGCATCATCCCCCCATGAGCAACTTTCCCCCACCCACAACTTCCCCTCACACACAACTTTCCCCCGTGTGCAACTTCCCTTCACGCGCAACTTCCCCCATGTGCATCATCGTGCATGCGCATCATCCTCCCATGTGCATCAGTCCCCATGTGCAACTTTCCCCATGTGCATCATCCCCCATGTGCCTGAACTCCTCATATGCAACATCACCCATGTGCATCAGTCCCCCATGTGCATCATCCCCCCATGCGCAACTTTCCCCTCATGTGCAACTTCCCCTCACACGCAACTTCCCCCCATGCGCATCATCCCGCATATGCATCATCCTCCCATGCGCATCAGTCCCCATGTGCAACTTTCCTCATGTGTATCATCCCCCATGTGCCTAAACTCCTCATATGCAACATCAACCAGGTGCATCAGTCCCCCATGTGCATCAACCCAATGTGCATTAACCCCCATGTGCAACTTCCCCACATGCAACTTCCCCACGTGCAACTTTTCCCATGTGCATCATCCCATCATGCACAACTTTCCCCCATGTGCAACTTTCCCCCCATGCGCAACTTCCCCCCATGCGCAACTTCCTCCCATGCGCATCATCCCCCATGCGCAACTTTCCCCATGCGCAACTTTCCCCCATGCACAACTTCCCCCCATGTGCAGAATCCTTGCCAGTGCAACCTCTTCCTCCGAACAACATCCCTCCAGTGCACCGGGCACTGAGCACCAAATTGGCTGGAGGTTGGTCAGTCTTCCATGTTAAGTATAGGACAAAAACACGTTGCACCCCTTTTCGGCCCCTGAAGGGTTAAATTTCTGCACATGGGTTCTTGGTGGGTGTTCATATGATAGAAGGAACACCATCCCCGAATTTCATGCTTCTAGGCCCAGTAGTTGGGGTGGAATGTTGAGGAGTCATCAATTCTCAATGCAAAGTATAGGGAGGAAAACGTGTTGCACCCCTTTTCACCCCCTTCCAGTTGGAATTTCTGAAAACCGGTTCTTAGTGCACCCCTCAGTCACGGAAGGAACACCCTCCCCAAATTTCACGCTTCTAGGCCCAGCGGTTTTGGCAGGGCAGTGATGAGTCATTCAGTCAGTCAGTGAGTCAGTCAGTGACTTTCCTCTTTTATAGATAGATAGATAGATAGATAGATAGATAGATAGATAGATAGATAGATAGATAGATAGATAGATAGATAGATAGATAGATAGATAACTGTGGGTACATGGAATAACATGGCAACATAAGTTTGGCAATCCACTGCTGAAAAGTTGCTGACCCCTGGTATAAATCTTTTGTGGCACTCATCCGTATTACGTATTTCCAGTAAAGTTAACAAGCATTTGGATCTCTCAAGTTCATTGATCTAATAGAATCAGATTTTGTTGCATGTTATTCCATGTACCGAAATGATTATAAAATTGTTATTCCACATGCCAATATGATTATAAAATTACATTTTTATGCTGACATGATTATAAAATTACATATAGATATATATATGCGGGTGTGCTTGGGTGCCTTGGTGTGCCGCCAAGCACCATTCCGAGTGTTGAGCTTGGCACCAGTGCCAGGGGTTGCCACTAGTTATTGTGACTAGAGTGTCAGGCTTGAAGGAAAGGACATACCTATGTAATTACCCCCTGAATTGTTGTGGTGGTGATGGTGGTTGTGTGTAGCCTGTTCAAAATGAAATTCTATACCTTATATATTAAATACAGTGGGATAGAGCCCAATTCTATCCAACTTTCCAACACCAATATAGGCGTGCAATGCATCTTGCAATGGGGAGGCAGTCACTGAAGCCTCCTCAAGGTAAGGGAACATTGTTCTTAACCTAATTGTGACTGCATTGGTGCTGGAAAGTTGAAAATAATTAGGGCCTTCGTCCTGAGTAAATTCATATGAGAGTTCAGAGTAAATTGATATATGCTAAGTATAATGTCTAATTATTAAATATCAATATATAGGACTGGGATTGTTATATCTATACACCATTCTTCCAAGAAAAAAACTTATTTCCATGATAAAAGCAGCAAGAAAATAATTCTCTTTCTCAACAAAACTCACAGTCTTTAAAAGAAAGCACAAAAAGGCACATTGAAGACACCTGCAAACAACCACCTGAAAGGACACTGAACCAAGATGAATAGGGACAGCTGTGTTCCTCTGTTAAACCTCAGAAAATGCTGGTAAGGTGTGTCCACCTATAATCTCATCTTGTCATAATTTTTCCAAATCAGATGTGATAAATAATATTTTATGCCTGTAACCAAACTTTATAGGTTCACAAGACATGAATGAAGGTTTCCCCAATGGCTTCACTGCCAGGAACAGATGAAGGTATGTAATGAAAATGTGCAGTGTACAGCTGAAGCCAACTGTGAAACAAATGGGGATATGCCCCTGCACGTATGGAAGATGCCTGGATGTGTCTGTATATGCAGAGGGGCTACATGCTCAGCAGCATGCATATGAAAGCATAACCGCTTGCACAGCAATTCCACAGAAGCCTTTTCCCACCTACATGTGCCCAGCGTGAGGATGTGATCTTGGGAACAGGCATAGGAAGGTAATGCTATTTTGAAGAAGTCTTGTTCTCTCTAGCATACCTCATGTTCTACATCTCAGTCTTTACTGTTCCAGCTGATCCCACACTGATGTGTGGGGACCAGAGTGTGGGCAGGGATGTGGTGGAACTGGGTGTTCCAGGGATAAAGGAAGGATTGCTAGCGGGTGGATCTGGCCGCATTTCATCACCTCTTCTTTATTTTAAAAAAGAAAACCCTTTTTTAAAAAAGAAAACCCTTTTCACTTTTCAGACATATGCCATCCAAATTAACATCGAGTACAATCCAGAATACTGCATTATATAGGACCGACATAGTTACAGTGACACCTATGGGAAACCTATAGAGCAATCCAGAGTAAGTGCATCTTACGTCTTCCCATAGTTAGGCTGCAATCCTAAAGACACTTTCCTGGGAGTAAGACCCATTGAACACAATGGGGCTTACTTTTGAGTAAACATGGTTAGGATTGTGCTTTAGTCTGTATTGTAGGGACCATGTTCCTCAGGTGATGTGTTGCTATTTTGTTTGTTGTTTAGTTATAAAACCTTTATCAATTCTATTGATTGTTGAATGTCTTGCATTCAACATGCCCTAGTTCTGAGGTTTTATTTGTCAGATATCTTCTGCGATAGTAGATATAAACAAAGAATTCACTTAATTTCCTGTGCTTTGTATTGTGGAATGCTTTTTAAACCTTATTTTCTACAGATCTTATTGCCTTTCTGAGAAGCTTCCTGGTTTAGATGCATTGAAAGACTTTTTTTACTGTCTCTTTCGTATTGGGGGGGGGGGACAACTCTTCAGTTAGACCCTTTTGCTGCATATTCAGAGTTTTTTTTGCAAAGCTTGTGATCTTTCCTTCAATGAGCCATAGATCTGGTCCACACACTTGCTTTTTAGATATATAACATCAGTTGTGGTGCTTTGAACAAGTATGTTCTAACAATTTTGATGAATGCTAATACTGTACGGATTGAGATCAAGATCCAAAGGAACATCCATGCGCACAGAAGGATATTTTTGGCCTCCTTTTCTTATTATTCTGATCCCCATCTGAAAAGGCATCTCCACAGGTTCATGGACATTTCAGAACAATATGAGTATAACTGCTAAAATTGAAATATTAGCAGTTATATTCAGTCAGACCAACAAGACAAATATTCAGTAAGACAAACAAGTGTTTTGAACATGTCGACGGTCTTTTTTGCAGTCATGTTGTTGAGTTGTAAAGTTAGACACACCACAAAACCTGGATTTTTCTAGTTGTGGGTCTGATGATGTCATAGCGTAGAATCTGGTGATGTCACCAGATTCCTAACTCTTGAAAATAAGAAAGGGACATATTGATGGAGCCCAGGAACACACAGGGAGAGGTTCCGAAGCCAGCAGTAGTTCCAAGCTATTGAAGAAAAATAGAAAACAATTGGAAAATAGTTGGGCAAACTGGTAAACCTAATTTTTACATTACAACATAATGCCCACAGGGTGCAATCCTAACCAATTTAAGCCAGCATAACTCACTCATGTCCCATTCCCGCGGTGGTGTGGGGGGGCTGGCACATCTCTATGCACTGGCCCAACCTCCCACCCCAAGTGGTGTAGCAGTGCCTTACCGTACATTTGTGACACCCCAGGTTGTCATGTGACTTATGCCAGGACTATGCTGACCTAACCAGGGGTTAAGATGTTACAGAGGTTAAGATGTCAGTGTTATAACACGTTACTACAAGCTCAGAAAACAAGCTTTGCATCTTTGTAGACCTCATTAAATGAAACCAATGACAGATTTTCCTCGTTCCTACATCCATCAAATGGAAAGGCAATGAACACAGGTGTAAAATCACAGAAGAGATTGTGTTGGCTAGGTCAGGTCAGGTCAACTGAGATGTCTTTAAGTCCTAGTTGAAGCCTTGCAAAAGAAAAGCCTAAGGTTTAGATCTCGTCACAATTATAAATACAAAACAAGTTCTTAATTTTGTCGATGCCAGGTTTGCATACAACATTAGCCATTTTCCAGTACATTTCCATTAGTAATGTCTTTGCTGATTAGTTTTTTTCTAAATTAGCATGTTTATCCATTAGCATATCAATATTGCTGCCAACTATCCTCTTAATTTTTAGTTTTCTTGCTGCAACAAAAAATTGCCAATAAAAGCAAGCATTTCTTGAAGCCTTAATTAACTCAGCACAATTCTCTCTCACTCGCAAGCTCTCTTTATGTTTTTTTATTTTTTTAATAATAGTGCGTAATATTTACTCAGATTATAGATCTGTCTTGCTTAAAAACACTATTCAGTAGAATAATCAAAATGTATATGTTGGAGATTTAGTATAAGCTCAGCTCTCTTGTAATAGAGAACGGGAGATACTGTGTGGTCATCACTGGACTATATGCAGAGCTAAAACTATTAGCATATTTTATTAGAAAATATTAAGCAAATCATTTATAAAGTATTTTTCTGCCATGTCTTTTTTTACTGTTTTAAGAATGAAAAAGGATAGTAAGATTATGAGTTATTAGAGACAGAAGAACAGGAACAGCTCCATATCCATCCCATATTGTGGGATGACAATACTGTTGTCTTATTTACCTTGTGAGTTCCTCCAAACAGCAGAAGCTGCCATTTTTTTCCAAGATTTGGACAATCTCATAGGTCCTCAACGTTTTAAAGCATTGAATTGAGAGTCTGAAAGCCTCAAAGGAGAGCATTCCTACAAGGCCTCCTTTGGCTTCCAAAAAAAAGGTAAAGGTGTCCCCTACAGGTTGTACTGCTAGTTGTGACCAAATGTAGGGTGCAGTACTCATCTCCATTTTTAAGTTGAAGAGCCAACACTGTCCGAAGACAGTGTCCGATGTGTCTAGCATGATTATAAGCCAAGGCCCTCCCAATGCTGTTGCCTTCCCACCAAAGTGGTACCTATTACCTACTTACATTTCCATGCTTTCAAACTACTAGTTTGGAAGAAGTTGGGCAAGAACGGGAAATAACTCCATCTTGTAGCACCTGAGTCTCAAACTGTTCCTGGCCTGGTGGTTGACAGGTACTACATCTTAACCACTGAGCCACTACAACCCACATTTGGCTTCCTGATACAGCACCCAATTATATAGTACTCCTGCAAGGTTTATCAGTGATGATCAGTGATGAGATTCAAAGAAATTAAGAACCAGTTCTCTGCCCATCTGGCAGCCACTTTTAAATGGCTATTTTTAAACTTTATATGTCCTATCTCTCGTTAACACCTGGTTCTATAGAGTAGGTGCGAACCTGCTGGAACCCACCACTGGTGATGATGTTGATATCACCACATGGGATTAGCATCATCATGGCTTGAGTTTGGCAATTGCTTCAAGCTGCAATCTTTCTACTTCCATCCTTTGCCACTTCTTAGTGTCCTATAGGCCTACACAGATCTACATCTGCTTTTTTGCTGGCATAGAATGGTTAGGGGAAGAAGTGTGTGTTAGGCCAGGGATAGGGCCCTGGATCTCACAGACACTGCTACAAGCAAGATCTGCCCTACTGATCTGCCACAGGTGAAGCCCAGTGCCCACTCCACCACCGCCACCATGACTGTGGTGACAGCCAGTCTATGTGACACCATTGCACATACACAGCCTCCTAGCCTTTGTATTAGTGGCCACACTTGGCACATATACCATTGGTGAGGAGCCTGTGATGATGGTCTGTGAAGGTCTGTGATGGTGCTAATAAAAACACTCTTGGTGGTACCTTGAAGACTAGCTGTTGGCATGGTCATGGTAGTGGTTGGGGGAATTGGGTAGTACATTGGGACTGGGGTAGGGTCAGACCAGAGGTGGGTTGGAGGAGATTTCAGTGGAGTGGTATCTGCTGGAGCCAGAGTTCCCATCCTAGGTCTGACATACCTCACTGAGTCTGCGATCATAACCCAAAAATAGAATTAGACCCTAAGTGGACTTGCTATTATTCTTTAAAATACAGTACTCATATTTTTATTTTCACCTCAAACTCTTCTCAAAAGGGTATTCGTAACAAACAATTAGCATCGCAAAATGCCAACTCTGACTGAAGCTATTCCCAGATATTTTCTTTTTCCAGCACGACATAAATCAGAAATCTTTGAAGCACCTGTTAAAAACTCCAAAATTGCTTTCAGTGTCATGTAGTTATGGATGGTGACCCTAACAACAAAAGGAAAACCAAGTTGCATGACACAGCAGCATGCATGACCTATGCTGTTTCAAGTGCTCGTTGGGAGCTGGCTGGAGATCTCCCCAGGGTAAAAAGGTATTTATCCTTTTACCACAAGTAACACCCCAGTCAGCTCTATGGGGCTACTCAGACCTCTGTCAACTATTTAGCTGGTGCAAGTCAGAGTGGTCCTGGGTAAGACTGCCTAGCCCAGGAAAGGGGTTAGGAGAAGAGGACTCTGACAGTCCTGCCCCTTCGTGTCCCAGGCACGATCCTGCACCCATCCTACTCTACCCCTACCCAGAAATGTCCCTCCCTGCCTCTTCACTATACTTTCCCTTGCTCCTGCGCCTCTTGTCTTCTGACCTAACTGCATTCATGGCCCAAGATGCCAAATGCAGTACAGGAAGTTGGCGCAGGATCTTCCACCAGCACTGCTTACTCACTAGGTGCTGCAACTTACTTTACAATACTATTGCAAAAACTTCCACTGTTATAGTGCCCACAGATTGGATTACATTTTGAAAACCATTAGATTGGCCACTTTGAGAAGGCTGGAGCTTACATATGATCTAGTAGGTTCCCTTTTGATGTTCAGCCACATACTCTCCAGTCCTTGGAAAGCCCCCCAGATTATAGAATCATAGAGTTGGACAGGAGCCAGTGGATCATCTAGTCCAACCCCCTGCCTGTAGCAGGAAATCCTCATCTTGTGGGGACCAGGTTCTTGAACCCTGGCCTGCTGGCTAACAAGCACAGTGTTTTAACCACTTGCGCCACCAGAGGATAGATGTGTCAGGATTGTTTTTTTCACAAAAAACCAAAGTGCCTCTCCAACACCTCTGGGGGCTTTCTGAGACTTGTAGACTCTATGCACAGGTCAGGGAATGCACATTCCTCCTCCTCCCCATAGATACCAAGATGGATACTTTTGTCACTCTTGCACTGTTAAAAGCAGTAAATATGATACCACATTCTGCATCTCACTCACCACAAGAGAGCATAGTATAGCAATCAATCAACAGTATTTATATACCACTTTTCAACAAAATGTTTGCAAAGTGGTTTACAGAGAAAATGAATACAGTTAACCAATGGCTCCAATTAATAATCACTAATAGCAGTTCCATGAAAATGATAAAAGTATCCTTAAACCCATATTCACTGTCTCATAAGGGGAGATCACAGAAAACACACTTCATGCGTTTTAATGGCTATTATCAGCCAAACGTTTCTTTATTAGTTTGATGGGCTGAGCACAGTTAATTTAAATTTGTCTACGGCAGAGCAACTAACCCTGTATTTAAACAGAAGTATATAGGGAACCACCTGGAATCTGCAGTGGTGTTGGTTTTGCACTGTCTGAACTGTTATTCAGGACAGATACTCTTGTCTGACATAATTAAATCTTGATGGTAATTATTTCTGCTGATTCCTGGCAGACTGCTGTTAAAGCTATGCTTATCCACTTTCAACGGCACTATCTTATTAGAGTAAATGCATGCTGGTAATTATAAAGCTGCATGTTTTAAATTTGGGGTTTTTTGAGTTTTTCTTTTTTAAAAAAAATGAAAGAGAGAGAAGATAAAGCTTTCTCTAAAACGGTCCCATGTGGTTCCCATAGTGAAGATTGTAAAAATCATGCCATGTGAAAAGAGCAAGGGATGTCAAATGTGCATCTCTCTCTCTCTCTCTCTCTCTCTCTCTCTCTCTCTCTCTCTCTCTCTCTCTCTCTCTCTGTGTGTGTGTGTGTTTAATATATTCAAAAGTGGGGTGATTAATGTCAAGTTGTACTCAACCCATTTATGCTTTGCTTTAACAGAATTAATGCTGATCATTCAACTACATTTTACTAAAGCAAACTCCCAGGATCAAAGGAGTTAAATTATTTTATAGGCCATGGTTTTTCCCTGCTACACCAATATTTGCTTGCTTGTGTTTTGTGTGACACCAAAGTATGTTAAGTCCTGGGGTTAAAGTTACAGTTAAAGTTTTTTTTTTAATTCCTGGAGAATATCAAACCCATAAATTCATTCTTGTAAACCTTCAAAGCTAATGTGTAGCTTGTTTTATACCAGGGGTCTCCAAACTGTCAAATTCAGGGCTCTGGGACCTTTGTGTAGAGGAGGACATTTTCACAGGTGAAGCTTTTCATCTCAAACATCACAAGCTTCACCTGCTGAAATTCCCTCCTCTACACAACTCTTAAAGGACCTGGAGCCCTGAAGCTGAAAGTTTGGAGACCCCTATTTTATACGATCATGATTGCTTCAAGAACATAGCTTACAATTGGGCTGCAATCCTAAAGACACTTTCCTGGAAGTAAGACCCATTGATCACAATGGGGCTTACATTTGAGTAGACATGGATAGGATTGTGCTCATAGTGTATGTGACTGAAATATCTCCAATGGGAGATAACTAAAGTCTGGCTCAGACTGTCCCA
Source organism: Cryptoblepharus egeriae (assembly GCA_030015325.1). Classification (NCBI taxonomy): domain Eukaryota; kingdom Metazoa; phylum Chordata; class Lepidosauria; order Squamata; family Scincidae; genus Cryptoblepharus; species Cryptoblepharus egeriae. The sequence continues at coordinate 35,819,177 of JAREYC010000004.1, read as the reverse complement.
CTCCTCTCTAACATATCTAAACCACATGGCAATATCTGGCCAAATGGTGATGTGCAATTGCATCCAGATTTAATAATGCTGCATGTCTCTGTGGCCAAGGTACAAAGTTTACCTTTTGTCAACAAAACCCTTAAAATGAATGACTTTTGCAGCAACTGAACGCAACCAGGTGACCACAGGAAGGGATCTGTTAAAACTTTTCTGGAGTGGGAATGATGCAAGTCTAAGTAGACTCATAGAGGCTGCTGCTGGACACACATCAGCCTGCCAGTTCTAACGCAAGTTAGGATTGTGTTGATAATGGAAAATGATATGCACCCTTCTTTTTCATATGCACCCTGGCTCCTCCACTCGTATCTATATTATGCAGGGCACAGTCTTCATGAACTTTCTATCACTCAGGTAAGGGCAATGTGGCTTTGAGATAACTGAACAAACATTCCCTTACCTTGAGGTGTCCTGTGTGACTACCACTCAACCTCCAGATGTAGTACATGCTCTATTGGAATAGTGCTGGAAAGAATTTGGGCCTTAATTGTGTAGGGCAACTGTTCATCCAAGCCACCATTCTAGATTAATCTGTGGAACGACTTACCATTCGACATGTTAGGCTACTGGGCTCCAGAGTAACCATGGGACCTTTTACACTGACGTAGTTATGGTGCCATCTATGAGAAATGCATAGAGCAGTCCAAAGTTAGTGCCTCTTATGTCTTCCCGTAGTTACTCTGGATTGTAGGGTTAGTCAACCCTGATTACAGAAAACATGTTAACTTCCATTACTCGGACATTTGGGCTACAATTTATTTAAAAAGGAGACCATCAAAGAATGTTAGGTTGCAATCCTAACCCCATTAGGCTGGCCTAAGCCTCGGCACAAAGCCCCATGGGAACTGCAGTAGCTGTGCCCGGGTTAAGGAGAAAAGTTTCCCCTTGCCTTCTGGGGAGCCACCTGCTGCCTGAAATGTCTGTTGAATACAGGGTAGACATGCTGGTGTGTCAGTTCCATCACAAGGTGGGATTGTGTCCTCTGTCTCCTCAGTCAAGATCTGGCAACACCACAATTTTTCTCGTTGTGTCTTCATCTTTATCACTGATTTGCTGGTAACTCATCAAAATAGCCCTTAAAACTATTCTTTAACCGTTTCCTATGTTCATTTCTAAGAACACAAACATATTCTCGCATTACAAGCACATCTGCCAAGAGCAAATGTTTAAACAAAAGAACTTAGGATTCTTAATGAAACACCCCGAGGAAAATGTTTAAACTCTGCCCTTAAGTTTGCTTTGTTTGCTAATCGGCTTCTATTTCTAGTAGTGAGTAGGAAGGGTAAGTTCAATATGTTAATAAGAAAAAAGTAATAATATTTAATTAATTCTAGCTGAACACACATGGTTTAATATACTTGGCAATATCATTCTATCACATGATATGATAATTTAATGGAACTTTTTTATTTAAATTGCTGGCAAGTTTATGAAATTATAAAGCAAATAGGCCATGCACTTCAGTGTAATTGACTGTATAAATGTGTTTTACACTGTACTGTTGGCAAATTAGCCACTCCCTGTCAGAGAATCAATTATTATCTAGCTGTGGCCTACACAAGACAATAGCAGAAATATTGCATTTCTAGATAAATTGTGGGATTGCACATCTTGAAGTCAGATAATGAACATTTGTTTCCTAGTGCATCATCTATGGATTGTCTGTTAATGAATAATAGCCCATTTCTACCTAAAGCCCCATGCGGTGATGGAGCAGCACCAGTGCAGCTTTTGCTGTATCCCACAGGGAATTTGGGGTTGTTGGACATCTCCTAGTGGTAAGCGGACAATTATTCCTCTACTCTGGAGTAAACTCCAGCAGCCACAATGTATCAAAATTTATTCATTTATTCAATTTTTATCCTGCCTTTCTTCCTTTTATAAGGAAACTGACCTGTTCTAGTGATATCGCTGGTGTCCACATTGATCTGTGGAGGTGGGTCAAACTCAGGAAGGGGATTGATGTGGCATGTGTCAACACCTCCAATCCTGTCCTCTTCCAGAGCTGAATCCACCTACTCCTGTCAACCCGTTCTGATCTGTCTTTCCCTGTTCAACTCCCTACGTTGTATTGTACATCCTTTTTTCTAGCAGGCCTCCAATGGCCTCTGGTGCATAAAAGGAGGCTCCTGTTTTCCTATTGGCATACTTGGGCCTTGGAAAGTGTTCTATGGCACTTTTATGACAGTATGGGATGGCAGAATGTACATTCCACTATTGAATGCTCTGTTTGATTATGCCATGGATGGTTTGATAGTGCAGTCTTGGTGGAGCACTTAATAGACAGAATTTAGCCTACAAGGCTTATGTGGTAGGAGTATGGTACTGATGGCTCAAGTAATAAAGCATTCCTGCCTGGCCACTTGGAACTCAAGTTGGAGAACTATTCCACATTCCAGGTGACTGGCAATGTAGATGCAAAAATGAATTACAGCACAATCCTAGCTTTTCCTGGAGCAAGCAGACTGCCATGTCTGTGCTGGATCCAGAACAAGTTTGGGGCTGCCTCAAACCTTGGGGCAAGGGGAAAATTTTCCCCTTACTCCAGGTAATGCAGCAGCATCCGCAATAGCCCCACTCAGATCTGCAACACCTCAAATGGTGGTGCAGATTCAAGCAGCCTGGGACCTTCATGAGCAGCCCACAAACAGGACTTGGATCCAGCACTACTACAAGTCCTGGTTCCACCTCTCCACACTCAGGAATAGATTGATAGATTGATTGATAGATTGATTGATGCTCACATCCCTGCCCACCCTATGCCTTCCCCACACCTCCCTCTTGCCCTCATTGCACCCCTCGATTCCTACACTGTCCAAGTTTGGCCAGCACAACTAACCTGACCCCAGGGTCTGTGGCAGTGCAGGGAGGATAGTGTAATAACTCCTTGCACTGATTCCCTTGCTACTTGGTGGCATACATGTGCCTTATGGTACTTTTGTGACACCCCTGGCCTGACACAAGGCACGTGCATCAGCCCAAGTGCACAGTGGGATTGTGCTTTCAATCTCTAATTGATGTCACAGATAGAGAGCACAATCCTAACCATGTCCACTCAAAAGTAAACACCATTGTATTCAATAGGTCTTACTCCAAGGAAAGTGTCTTTAGGATTGTAGCCAGAGAAAGTTTCCAATTTAATTCCAAATGGAATGAAGCTATGTGGGCTATAGATGGGGGAGCCATGGTGGGCATTCTCCCCCCTTCCCCCACCAAGCCAGCAGGTTGCTCTCTGGTATTTTTGGAAATTAAAAAGTGAGAGAGAACCAAGAACCTAAGTTTGGAAATATTTCTAAGGAGATTCAACTCTCAGAAAGATGGAAGAATTTATTTCTTCTAGGTAGATTCCATAAATTCAAATATTCTGTATTTTGCTTTTAAAAAATTATGACCATTGAAAAACTAATGTTCCAGTGGCATTACTGTATTTGATTTACATATTTTCCTCTTTTTTTGTATATACATTTTATTTTCAAATGTATCTCTGTATCAGCTTTCAGTACAAGCAAATCCTACCTGCATTCCAGTGATATGCAAGAATGCGAGCCTGTGTATTGTGCTGATGTGCAAAATGAAAGGATAAATTGCATGTTATTTCTATGTAAATATATATGTTTAAATTGACCGGCATGCATTTTTTCTGTGAAAAATACACTGCTTTACAGATAAAATCCCTCCAAAAATATTTTTTCTTCATGAAATTTGGTTGAGTTACAGGTCTTTGAGATATCTCTATCAGTGATGGGATTCCAAGAAATTAACAACCAGTTCTATGCCCATCTGGCAGCCACTTTTAAATGAGTATTTTTCGACTTTATATGTCCATCTCTCATTAACAACTGGTTCTATAGAGTAGGTGCAAACCTGCTGGACCCACCACTGATCTCCATACATATCCTTTCAGTATATATTCCTGACATAATAGGCCACCCTGAAGAAACAGTTGCCCACGCACCTCTAGAATCCTGGCTTTGGTCCTGAAGCCATACAAAGTAGACATGGCAAGCATGTGAATTTTTAAGTTCAAATAGTTCATATTTTGCTTATTTTCCAATGATGAGGCAATCATCTATGAAATCCTTCTTTACTCTGTCTTGCCTTTGAATGAGTGGGAGAGTTAAAAATAAAATGTTGTTCAAGGAGGTGTATAAATAAATTGGCATAATTAGGTGTCATAATTAGGTGCCCATTGCTGTTCCAAACACATTTGCATAATTGTCGGTGCTAAAATGAAAATAATTGTTTGTCAGGATTGCTTCATTTAAGCTGTGAGTTCCTTACTTTATATAGTTTGCCCTAACTATATGTTTAGACAATATCTTAAACTTTGATTGTAGAATTACTATACACAAGTTGAAATCAACAACTGGAAACGAAAGTGGAAAACGAACCTGTTCTGAACTTTGAAATTATAAGGTTGGTTCAATGCTCTATGTGTTTTCAACTGGTTACCTAAGGATGCAATCCTGTGCACGCTTTTCTGGCAGTAAGGCTGCAATCCTAAAGTAAGACACATTGAACACAATGGGGGTTACTTTAGAGTAGACATGTTTAGGATTGTGCTCTAAGGCCTATATCCTAAAGTGAAAGTAAGCCCCTTGCTCCAGAGCAGTTAAGAAGACTTTCCATAAGATAATGCTAGAGGGTGACATAACTGTGTGGACCTGTAACTGCTATGGATTTTGCCCTAAGCCTCACTGGACACAATGGGTCTTACTTCTGAATAGAAATGCATAGGATTGTGTTCTCAATGTATATTTGTGCAGTGCTAATTATATCCATTCGATTCAGGGTACCAATATGAATAGCTGGTGGGTAACTGAGAAGACCCATTGTTGACCCCATGCTATATATATATATATATATATATATATATATATATATATATATATATATATATATATAATTTTCCAATTATTGGTCCTCTGATAGCTTTCTCACCATAGTATACAGTGTGAGCTCCATTAACAATGCCATGAACTGGTGAGGAATAGAACTGGGCTGCCCAACAATAGTCAACATTTTAGGCTATAAGTCAGTGATTTTCAACCAGTGTGCCATGGCACACTGGTGAGCTACAAATGGTGTGCCAAAAGCAGGCCTCTGTCAGTCTTGGAAGGCTATGGTATCGTGCTCAGCGCTGCATACGCTGCATGCAAAGCACAAAAGCCTGGGTTAGATAGTTATGAAGGATATGCTGTTACCCAAGCAGCAAGTCCCCCCTCTCCACGCCCCTGAATTAGTCCAGTGGAAAGGCAGAGCCGATACGATTGGATCCAGCTGGCGTCGCAGAGCTGGGCTAAGGACAGGAGCTCACCCTGTCTTGTGGGGCCAACCCGGGTCTCGAACCCTGGCCTGCTGGCTAACAAGCAAGTGTCTTAGCCACTTGCGCCACCCACATCCCTGGTGTGCCATGGGGTTTGGAAAATGTATTAATTAGATATCATTTATTAATAGAGACATTAAGGGATGTGAATCATCCACCAGCAGCATAGTATGCCTTGTCAATTGTCAAAGAACTGATGGTGTGCCTTGACAATTTTAGTGCTTTGTCAGTGTGCCATGCAATGGAAAAGATTGAAAATCACTGCTATACATATTTAGGCTCTGGTTATTCTGAAACTATCCTCTGCCCCATAAGCCTTTTCACCAGAACATTTTCATCTATAACTACTGAAACTTCATTGACCAAAATTCATTTCAAAGTCATTGCAGGCAGCACAATTTTAATGAATATATTGATGTTGCGATATAACATAAAGAGTGATTTTGTCCATAGTATTAACACGATGTGTACTATAAAGGCATAGTCTTCAGATCCAATGGTCTAATGATCAACCCAGTTTGAACGAAAGGGTGTTTTTACAACTAGGTAATTTATAGAGTCAAAATGAACTCCTTCTCAAATTATTTTCCTGCTTACATCTATCTAAAATTACATGCTGTGGAAATATACAATTTAATTGGAATAATCTACAAGACACCCCTGATCTCTAATTACACTGAAAAAGGCAAGATTACTACAGATAGCTAGTAGTTTGCAGTTAGTAAGTGGTCTAACTCGGTCAATTTTTCCCTTGTGAGTAATAAATCCCTCCCTATTTGCTAAGTCAGCCAATTGATATGCTCGAATAAGTCAGGATAATTGATAGCCTCTTTGTAAAAATCTATTGCTGAGCAGATCACTAAGTCCATATCTGCAAAGTTCCAAGCAAAGTATTTGTACTCTTCTCCTCCCCCCATCCACATCCACACAAATGACCCCAATGGTAAATAGATCTGGTTAGTTTTGCAAGGGTGCTGATCAAACATTATTTATATTATCCTGGAACTTTCCTTTTCCACAAAACCACATTATGTTTGGTAGCAATTTCTCACTTATGGACACTGCTTGTCTTTCAAAAGGATGCTGTCTACTATGAATTCATTGCTATATAGCCAGGGGTGTATCTTGGGTTGTGTGAAGAAAGGATATACTCCAGGCACCCACTGAGTAGGGATGCCAAGTGAGAATTATACCGTGGTGACAGAAATGACAGAAAGGGGGAAAAAGAGAAAGTGAAGGTTGGGCCCTCCTGCCCACCCTTGTGTTCATTTGGTTTTAAAATGGAGCCATTCTGGGAGAGTCCAGACAGACAATAAGGTCTCTTCCTTGTCCAGGCTTAATTTCAATTCATTAGTCCTCATCCTGTCCCAAACACTTTTCAGGCAGTACCCCAGAGCTTTGACAGTTCCCTCCAAGACTGGTGGAAAAGAGAGATAGAGCTGAGCCTCACTTGCATATTGGTGTCATCACTGTCCAAATCTTCAGATGACCTTCCCTATCAACTTAATATAGGTTTTTAACAGCGTCAAAATATAATAGCAATCTGTTTTCAAGTAATCCCACAAGAGGGAGCTGTAACATGTACCTACCTACCCTCACGATCTGGGTTTAGACAGACAGAAAACAGTGCCTCCAAGTCCCAACTCAGCCAATTCTGCCAGAAGAACACAATAGCCAATGCGTCAGAAGCTGAAGAAAGATTCAACAGGAATGCACTCCATATCTGGTCCTTGATACAGGTTAATACATCAAGGTGACCAAGATGACCTGAACCAGATTTAAAGGAATCCATATAATCCACTTCTTCCAGAATTCCCTGGAGCTGAGACACCTCTCCCCCTATTCATCCCCAAGCCCCAAAATGGTACATTGGCCAAAAATTATCCAAGACTATTGGGTCTAGGGAGGGTTTCTTTGGGAGAGAGTGCACCACCATCCCCTTTAAGATTTCCAGCAGTACTTCCTCCCTGAGATTTGAATTTACAATTTGAATTTACTCCCTGAGATTAAATTTACTCACCACCCATTAAATGAACCCCCCCCCCCCAAAAAAAAAGATTGTAATAGCCACACTGAACAAAGATTAAAAAGGCAGATAATTCTATCCCAACGTTCAGGCCTTATAAACCATCAGTGCAGTCCTAACCCCTGCTTAGGCTCTGTGCACCAACCTACCTGCCCCAAGAGTGGTGCAGAAGTGCATTACAGCATTGTCCCTTCTGTTGGGACTTCACAAAAGTCCCAACAAAAGTGGTGTCACAAAAATGTCACAAAAGCGGTGTCACTTCTGCACCACTCTTGGGGCAGGTAGGTTGGTGCACAGACACGTGCCAGCTTTCCCTCTCCTCTGCTGGCCTAAATTAGTTAGAACTGCTCTCCGAATCACCAATAACTGTGCAGACAGGGATATCAAAGACTCTGTCAATGTTGAATACAAGCAGAAGTGATCTGATTGATTTTAATCTACCAAAAAACTTTGCAGATGCATCAGTGTGGGCAGTAAGCCAATCTCCTTAATTCTCCCGAGGTGTTACACCCATACAAATTGGAACTGCTCCACTGAACTACATTCTACATTAGCAGTGGTGGTAGAGAATTAAGTTTTCTTTTCTACCATCACTGCAGCAGAATAAGCAGAAAGCGATGAGGGTGGTCAGATTTGTTCCAACTCCTTTCCTGATGCAGCAGAGGCATCACTAGAGTTTGTGTCACCTGAGATGGAGGTCAGCGCATCATTCCCATGCAGTGGCCAGGGCAACAACCTGAATGGTGGGTGTAGTTCTGTGCCATTTCCCCACCTCCACTGGTTTTGTTGGCCATACATTTTGATAGAATAAAGATATTTCAAAGTGATTTGTTGCATTGCATTCTGCTGTAAATGACACATCCAATGGCACATAACACAATGGGGTTATTTCTACAGAATAAGATTTTAGCCATTTTGGTCACTACGGGTGTGACCAGTGGTGGGCTTCAAGAGGTTCTCACAGGTTCTATATAATCCTTTTCTAAAGAGTGCCTGGTTCTGAGAACTGGTTACTAATGGGACATAGAACCTGTTGTTAATTTAGGTTATTAGGACATAGAACCTGTTATTAATTTATTTGAATCCCACCACTAGGTGTAACCCCCCCCCCCCAAAGATACCACCTTTCTAAAACCCAAGTGAGGTCCCTGATCAGGGCCATTTTGAAAACCTTATACTCCCATGGATTGCTCTTTCACACCAGCCTAGGAGTGCTTGCTCACCTGCAAGTAAACACCGCTGCATAATTTACTTTCATTTTCAGTTAAGGTTTCCATAAGTCCCCAAAAAACAGGGAGAGTCCAGATGAAGATTGTGTTCACACACTGGCAAGCGTGACAGAGGTTCCTGTCCCAATTTTGTGAAAGAGAATTATGGCAACTGTACTTTCAGAGCATTTTAATGCAATCACCAGGGACCTCCTTCCGGGGAGATTTCTGGGGGCTGCATACATTGGATCAGGACCAGACCTTAGATGCCTCTCAGCCTCCCCTTTCCAGTGGACAATGTCTCATGAGTAAAGCCGTGATATGGGTCACTTTCCATAGAGTTCAATGAATATTTTAGGTATTTTTAATTTTTGGCCATAATTTTTGATAGAAACGTGCTATTCCAAAATAGATTTTTGCTCTGGGTTCTGCTCTTCAATACACATTCAATGGTATATGACATGACATGATGGAGTTGCTTTTTCTGGCACCATCGCAAGTTGCGTTTTGGTGTGTCACAGCATTTTGGGTTTGTATCATCCCCCTGAGCATGTCATCTGGAGTGGACTGCACACTTCCCTAGCTACATCTTGGCAATGCTGCTCTAGATAGCTTCCAAGCCATCCTACATCACATTATGGTTCAAAGATTGATATCGATGAGAAACAGCATTTGTAAGGTGAAAGCTGAACTAAGGGACCATGTGCTATGGGGAAGATGATGAGTTCAGATCCAGAGAGAGAGAATCACAACCTCCAAACCGGTTTTTTTAAAAAAAAGATGTTTATGGATTGGGATTGAAACCAGAAGTACCCCCAAATCCAGAGTAACTACGGGAGCACGTAAGAGACTTTACGTGCACCCGTAGTTACTGTACCACCTAGTGAAAACCTATGGGATATTCATATTGGAATCCAGAGTAAGTTGTTCTTACACCGGAGCAAGGATTCCCTGTAGTTATTCTGGATTTTGCCCGTAGCCTGATTTTCAAATAATTCCTTAATAAAGCCATGTTCATAGTCCAGTGCATAAGTATATTTGTGAAGAGCAGTTGGAAAGTTCTCAGTCAGGAAAGTGTTAGGCTAAAACAATCATCTTTTTAAGCCCGTATACAATGGATTAACATTGAATTAGACTGACAGGTGGGGTATAGCAAGTATCCAAATCTGGAGGCCAAGATCCAAAATCCTAATCAGCCAGCCTAACAGACATTGGTGACTTGATGTAATGTGCTCTGCACTATTAAAACCTATAACAAATATTAATAACAGTAAATAATATATGATTATTATGATTATATTATGTAATATGATTATGATATAGGGCACAATCCAGAGTAACTACGGGGAGTCCTTGCTCCGGTGTAAGAACAATTTGCTCTGGATTGCAATCTGAATTTCCCATAGGTTTTCACTAGGTGGTGCAGTAACTACGGGTACATGTAATGTCTCTTATGTGCTCCCGTAGTTACTCTGGATTGTAGGGTTAATTACACAATATAATTATGATGAGTGATCAATAAGTATCAGGACTGGTGCCATAGAAAAGGAACTAAAATACACAGAGTGAAGCTACTTAGCACAGATTGACCTTGATGCCAACCGTGCATGCACACTACCTTTTAACATCCCAGCTCGCAGCCACCGCATTCCCCAGATTTTGCCCCTTGTGACTTTTTCCTCTTTCCAAAAGTAAAATTCCACTTGAAAGGACAAAGATTTCAGGACGTCGAGGAAATCCAAGTGAATGTGACGAGGCAGCTGCTGATTATCCCAGAAAATGAGTTGTAGGAATGCTTCCATCAACGGAAAAGCGCTGGATTAAGTGTATGGCTTCCAAAGGGAGCTTCTTTGAAGGAGATTTACCCTACAATCCAGTGTAACTACAGGAGCACGAAAGAGACATTTATGTCAACATAGTTACAGCACCATATAGTGAAAACCTATGGGAAATTCGTATTGCAATCCAGAGCAAATTGCTCTTATGTCAGAGCAAGAACTCCCTTTAGTTACTCTGGATTGCACCCTAAATGTCAAATTGTTACATGTTGTAGTTTTTTTAATAGCACCAGTCCTGATACTTATTTATCACTATATATAGTATGAATTATAGTGTTGGAGAAGACTCTTGAGAGTCCCTTGGAGATCAAATCAGTCCATCCTGCAGGAAATCAACCCTGACTGTCCACTGGAAGGACAGATCATGAAGCTGAAGCTCAAATATTTTGGCCATATTATGAGAAGGGAGCACGCCTTGGAAAATACCCTGATGCTGGGAAAACTGAAGGCAAAAGGAGAGGGGGACAACAGAGGTCAAAATCATTAGATTGTCATTGGGACAATGAACATGAATTTGGATAAACTTTAGAAGCTAGTGGATGATAGGGAGGCCTGGTGGGCTGCAGTCCATAGGGTCCCAAAGAGTTGGACACAACTGTAATGACTTAACAACAGCAAAATAACATACGATATCCCAGAAAATGCATTCAGTGTGGACCACAACATCCTTAAATTTAGTGGGCAGACTGTTAAACTGGGCATGAAGGGCAAGTTTACAAAGTGGACCCAAAGTTACACGTGCTCCCTTAAGTGGTTTGTGAATTTCAACCCTCAAGTCCTCCTCACTCTTCAAAGGGCAACACAATTGTATCCCTCGATCACAGGAAGCGATTTTTAGCTGCGTCAGCTTGATCACATCTTCTCCACTTATTAAGTGTGACGGACACTTCATGTCAGGGAAGTTGATGTCATTCAGGCCAGAGGGGTTTCAGAGACAACTGATCCTCTCTGTTCCATGCACAGTAGGAAATAAAAAACAAAGAGAAGAAGAAGGAGAATATGAAATGGTCTTGGTGCACTCTTCAAAGTTAAATGCCGATTGAAGGCGGGGGGAGGGAGAGGGAGAGAGCTAATGTGCTCCCATCTAACATTTGCTCTTAGCTTGTAGTTGCAAGCTTTGAAAGTCCTGTTTAAATATCTCTTTTTAAAAGATAAATACCTATTAAGTAATGTATATGCACAAGCTGAAATGTTAAATGGTTTGTTGAAACCTATTAGAATACACAAGATGATAAACATAAATTATAGCTAATATACTGCACCAGTGATTTTTAAACATAAAAATTACTGACACTGTAAAAACACACTTGAGTCACCGTAGCAGCATAATAGCACTAATCCATGTTTATCCAACCGTGCACTTTTCAAAAACAACACAAACCTCTAATAAATGCTTTGGCTTCACCTTGACAACTTATATGGGTTATTGCCTCGTTCATGCCTGGATAACCATGTGTTATGACTTAAATGTTCTTTAATATCAATTTATGCCTTGAAGAAAAAAAGATTGAATAACACCGTGTACATATGGTTCAATTTATTACAGCAAAACAATCATTTTACTCGGAAGATATTTTCTCCTGGTACATATCACAGAAATCTTATTCATGGAGCTCCCAATAAACCAGATTTTTTATGTCACAATAAATGAAATGAAGGCAGCTAATTGTTCCTAGGATTCTAAATAGATGGATCTAGTTAGCTTTCTTGTCAATCAAGAAATACATTCCTTTAACACGCGTACTTCAGAACGCTAATGTTTCTAACTGGATTTAACACTACCTTATTAACAATGAAGTTTATAGACAATTGTTTTGGGGGGGTTTTTTGGTAAGAGGAAATTGAAGGTTGTCAACATTATGGGAAAATCCAATGCGTCAGGCATTGAGTAATTTCATGTTTTCACAACAACTGGAAACTGGAACGCCTGATCTATGAGGTTTCATTGAAGAGTTTATTGCATACTAGTGGAACCAATAAAATGCCCTAGTAAAGTACCGTTACATATTATTAGATGAAAAATGCAGTTTAAAAAAAATCAAGATTTACAACTCATGAAATCACAATGGACAGAAAAAGAGAACAATAGATTTGTAGGCACACATACAAGTAGGTAAGGGGAAGAAGGCATTTTCTTTGTATTGTCACCACTTATAAATTATTAAAACCATTGTGTCTCACATTGTTGATCGTGAACTAATTTCAAGTGGTTGCCCAATTCATTTCAAAGTACAGTGGTGCCTCATGTAACAAGTTTAATTCGTTCCGAAGGCATGCTTGTTATGTGAAACGCTCTTTACATGTAGCGGATTTTCCCATAGGAAATAATGGAAACTCACACAATTGGTTCCACAACCCAAAAAAATATTCCTATAAAAATATTAACTGTTTATAAAAATGATTTCAAAACACTGTAATATAACACAGTACAAAACACTGTAATATACAGTAACACACAACACTGCAATAAAGAAAATACAGTACAGTACTGAATTTTACTGTACCTTTGAAAACTTTCATGGCTGGTGTGAAGGTTACAGAGAGGGGGATGACTTTCACTATCACCAGTGGAGTCACTGCTATCCATTGGCTCAATGGAATCTTTGTCTTTATGTGCAACTTTAACATTCCCAAGCTGCTGATAGGGAGCAGCACCAGAACACTGATAATGCACACCTTCCACGCTGCTGCACACAGATCCTACATACAAACTTGGCTCAGGCTGCTCCCTGCAGACCCCCACATGAGCTCCCTGGCCATGGAAGCCTATTCCAAACTTTGCCCAGGGCCCCACTGTAGCTCAAGCTACTCCCCTCGTCCCCCCTGTGGGTTCCCTTGCCATGGAAGCCTGTTCAAAACTTCCTCAGAAGTGCTCTTTACCGAAGACAGTGCTCTTTACGCAAGTCAAAATTTCTGAGAAAATTTTGTTCTTTACACAGAATGCTCTTTACCCAAGTCGCTCTTTACCCAAGGTACCACTGTATATATTTTACTTTTAATATATTAGACGAAGCTACCATGATATGTGATTGTATTTGAAGGAATGATACAGATCTATACTTTAACAGGCTGCTACTACTACATATATGTGATCATCAGTGGAGCTTCCTCTCAGGTAAGTTTGGATATGAATGCAACCTTTGGCATGTTTGGGGATTTTTTAAAGCAGATCAACAACTGCTTGGTAGATGTAGATGGGTTCTTAATTTTAAATATATTTTTAAATGTATACCGTACATATTATAAACTAGTAATTTAATAGATTGATTTGATTGTCAAATGGAGGCTGTTAAAATTTTTTCTTGCTTGCTGATGTCACTTCCAGGTTAATAACATCACTTCCAGTGGGTCCTGAGAGACTGCCATTCTAAATAGTGGGTCATAATGGTAAAACGTTTGCGAACCACTGACCCTACAATCCATAGTAACTACGGGAGCACGTAAGAGACATTACGTGTACCCGTAGTTACTGAACCATCTAATGAAATCCTATGGGAAATTCATACTGCAATCCACAGCAAATGGTTCTTACACCGGAGCAAGGACTCCCCGTAGTTACTCTGGATTGTGCCCTGAGTTAACTTGGTTCTCAGTTAACAACTGAGTTAACAACTTGGGTTAACAACTGAATTTTTACCCTTTGAATTTACAATTGTTTTTATTTTGGGTCTGAATTGCTTGTATTCCGTCATAAGCCACTTTGGGCCTGATGGGAGAAGCAGGCTTTAAAATTAAAAAATAGGATAAACGAATGAATTTACAGTCTGTTTGCTTTTAATTGAAAATAAAACCTGATGAAGAAATGTTTTCATCTTGGAAAAAAATCTGTAAGTATGGAAAAGTGAATATACTTCTCTAAGGTTGACCGTAAGGATGTCTGTGGTGTTGTAAACACTATTATAAGGGTGAAGTAATCTGGCTCCAGGCTCTACTAAAGGCCATTATTAAAGGGCTCCAGGAACACAGTAAATGCGGAGAAATAATTTCTTTCCATTCTAAATCTCTAATTTTATGCAAAAGATCTTTTAAAAAGGAAAAAAAAAACTTTAGAAGAGAAACTATTCTTGCTTCCTTCCTTCTGAAAGTTCAACCCTTAAAAGTTTCATTGGATTAGGGCAGTTTAAAAATTCCCAAATTACTAAATCTTGTCCAGTCTCTCTAAGCCAGTGTCTCTCAACTGTTTTGCGGTAAATCGCTTTTGTTAGCTATGTTGTGCCCTCAAATGCCTAGCAGCTTCTGGGTAATGCTGGTACATACTGAAGCATCGGTGGGGGGGGGGGGAGCAAGGTCTGGCACCCCAAAATTAGAACTTCATGATGGTGCACACTCATCATGTCACATATCCATCATGACATCCCATCATGTCACATATTGTTGAATGTGTATTGAAGAGCTTCCGTGATTATTTATTTACCTTATTTACATCCTGTCTTATAAAGACACAAGGCAGCTCACATTGTGAAAAGATCAATTAAAAGTAAAGAGATCAATTAAAAGTACAGGCTGGCACAACCCGTGTATTCACTGGTTTAAGCCTCCTGGGTGCAATACTCTCTTTGTCTGTGTAGCTGCATCACCATGGGGGGGATTAAATTAGGATTAGGCAAAATTTCATCCTTATCTTCTTAATATACTTTCAGATTTAGTATGAAAGCCTGGCAGCTCTAGAACACCCGCCTCAAAGTATACACCCTGCAGGCATGGTCACCAATTTGCTGCCTACCCATCTCCAACTCACCCTCCACCATTTGGAAGAAACTGTAAACTACCCAGTCTAAAATCTTCTAAGCTTTTTTTCTTTTTTTGGTTGAACACTTTTTTCCAAATAAATGTGGAAAAAGTTACTATGCCAGATTATATACCCCAAGGTTAAAATTAATAGCCAAACACTGAATTCTTGAAAATAACGGGTTAGTGCGGAAAGAATGATGCAGCTTTAATTATAATACTGCTTCTCTGTAAGAAAAATGCTGTTCCGCACTGTATAATGTACTAAGGTTGCAAATTCTTTTGAACAGCTGCAAAGGTGATGTGATGGATAGAATATAGCCTATTCTACTAGTTTGTTTTTTTCCCCTAATTATAGCATGCCCCACTCCTAAAGGGACAAAAAATAGCAAAAGAACACTAACTACAGACAACAATTCTTTCAGATATTACTATTAAATGAGATAGAACCTATTATTAGCAAACAAAGTTTAAAACCACCAAAGGTCAACTGTGTCTGGTGGCAGTGTATGCTTTTATATTGCCTAAATATGGCATGGATTAAAGAAGACAATAACAACCTAAAGACAACCTAAAGCTGCTTTTTAGATTTGTTGCCTTGGAAATGGCTCAGGTTGCAATCCTAAAGACACTTTCCTGGGAGTAAGACCCATTGGACACAATGGGGCATACTTTTGAGTAGACATGGTTAGGATTGTTCTCTTGATGGATCAGTTGCTCCTTACAAGGCTGAAGAACTAGCATTGTCCAAAGATGTCTCCGTGATCATGACTATATACAAAAGCTCACGGAACGCTGTTCCACCAAAGTGTTACCTATTTATCTACTTGCATTTATAGTAAAACCCTGGCATGAGAGAGTTTTGTAAGACAAGCAAACATTTCTGATAAATTTTAACTTGATATACAAGCAATGTCTTGATAAACAAGCAAAAAAGTAGTCCTACTAAGTTTGGCACGCCGCCAGCACCTGTTCAGCTTCTCCTGAAAGACCAGCATATGCATGCAGAACCCTCATAAAGCCAGAATTGGCTGGACATGAATGGCTTTTACC
Source organism: Cryptoblepharus egeriae (assembly GCA_030015325.1). Lineage (NCBI taxonomy): Eukaryota > Metazoa > Chordata > Lepidosauria > Squamata > Scincidae > Cryptoblepharus > Cryptoblepharus egeriae. Next base: position 35,802,950 of record JAREYC010000004.1, on the reverse strand, counting down.
TATTGGACATATCCGGCCAATTCTGGGGGATGAGAGGATGGTGGGCGCAGTTGGGGACACTTACAGGAAGTAGCCGCATCATAGTAGCAAAGTCTTGCCAGCTGCAACATCCATATTTTTAAAAATGCACGCGCAGCCTCCGGCACAAACACTTCCTAGTCTGGCCATGTGTACCTCTATCACTAGGTTGGGCAATGTACATGCCTCCTGATGACTTTGCCCAACCTAGTGATGGAGGCGCACATGGCCAAAACATGGGTGCCGCAGCCAACAAGACTTAGCTGCCATGCTGTGGCTACTACCCGTGAGTGCACCCAACTGCCCCCAACAGTCTCCACTGACCACCGAGAGCCTCTAGCCTGGGTAACTCCCATCCTCAATGTCTACTCAGAAGTAAGTACATTGAGTCAATAGGCTTACTCCTGAGTAAAGGGTGATGATAACATGGCACCCAAAAAGGAGAACAGTGTCCTCCAAAAAATTTTTAAGTTCGGAGTTTCAGTGGAAAATCTGGACTTTTTGAGGACCCTGTCCTACTTTTTGGATGCCAGCATATGGTCCCCCTGTATGTATGTCTACTCTGAAGTAAGCATATTCTCAACGGGGCTCATTCCTATGTAAGGGGGGCAATGGAAAGGTGCCTAAGAGACCGAGACTTACTCCTCTAAAGTAAGCCCTATTTGAATCAGAATGGCTCACTCCTGTGTAAAGGGGGCAGATTGGAGCCTGAGAAACTAAGTGCAGGTAACTTTGTTTTATTTTTATATATATTCTGTATTTTCTTTATTATTTTGTATTATATTACAGTATTGTAATCATTTTTATATGAATATTTTTCGGTTGTGGAACGAATCGTCTCCATTATTTCTTATGGGAAAATTTGCTTTGATATACAAGCATTTTGGATTACAAGCATGCTTCTGGAATGAATTTTTTATGCTCCTAAAACAAGGTTCCACTGTACGTGATTTTCAACTGCTAGATTTTCAGGAGCTGAGCAAGTAACAGAAGCTCTCCACATTGTGCAGTACCTGGGTCTTGATCTGCCAACCTGTTGACTTTCATGTTGACACACAACCTCTTTAACCATTGTGTCACCGTAGTACATAACTTATGTATAAGGCAGTCCAAAACAATTCCTCCCTACAGCATATTGAAGACCTCCAAACCCTTGGCAGCTGCTTCCATTATTCCCCTCCCAGAGCACACAAACCACAGGGAAGTTGGGCATGTCTAATTTGAAATGAAGGGAACTGTGCAAGAGATCAGCAGCAAACAGTCAACACCAAAATAAAAAGCTGTGCACTGTGCCCCTACATAGCACATCTGCCCTCCTCTTTATGTCGCATTGGATAACCACAAGTAGGCAGGATACAGGACTCAACTCAGCCAGGTGAATCCTTGGCCAAGGAACATGCTAACTGACTTCACACACCATCCCTGAACAACTCCCATTTATCACACTGATTATTTGAGCAGGAATCGGTGGATTTGGCATCTATCTCTCAAATCTGTGTACAGGAATCTATGTATAGAAGTACCAAAATTAATTCCCAGCTCTCCTTCAGATCTTCCTTTCAATGTCTTATAAGTATTGAACTAGTCTGCTCTTTAACCTAGCTAGTCATTACTTGCCATTATTTGCCAAGAACAAAAGAGGTGATTCACTTTTTTGTGCTAGTCAGACAAAAGTTTAAGGGTCTGAATTTCTTTGTACTTCTGAAATAATGTCACCAATGAAAATCTATCACATTATCTGAAAAAAAAAATCCCTTAACTGGGCGAAAAGTATCACTTAAATGAATTTTTGTGGTAGACAAGAAGATCACCTTACTGTACAATTCAGCATATTGTGTCTTTCTTGACCGCATACCTCCTAGACCTAGAACCTTCCCACACCTAGAACCTTCCCATACTATGTGTGACCCACAGTCTTGGAAGCTAACTTTAATTTTTATAATCTTGCTTGATTTGCAGGTTAATATAATTTTGTAGGCTGAGTTGACGCAGGAACAATGGCAATGAAATCTCTCTCTCTCTCTCTCTCTCTCTCTCTCTCTCTCTCTCTCTCTGGCTGTCCTAATGATTTTATCTCATCCTTGAGATGATTCCCTCCAGTGATTCTTGTAAAGAAACAAGCTACCTGATCCTTTAATCCTGCTAACATTTTAAAAAAAGAGATCCAAATTAGTTTTGCTCATACCAGATGTTTCCCGTGCAACTGGGTATAGCACTCCAGAGGCAGAAATAGAAAACAGGTAAATTCAGCTCTTCCCCATGGGAGTTTGCACTACTTAGAGAATTCAGTGGAAAAACTATGCTCACTTTTTGCCATTGTATATGCATTTTATCTCAATTTATGCAAGTCAGGAACCTCATAGTTCACTGTTGGTTCTCCTAGAGTAAAGACAAATGTTCTGTGTTGTTTGCTTGGTTGAAGACTCATAAAAGCACATCAGTATGCTGGGCAGCCAGACCTGTGCATCCCAGTGCCCATGGCTGCAGTGGCACTGAAATTATTACCACTGTGTTGCATGAAACTGGGAGCTACACAGGGCTCATATATACAGGGGCCAGGCAGCCCCCAATGTGTCTCTTTGGATCCATGCTCACTATTGAGCATGTGCAGAATTGTGGACACCTATGTCAGGTCTCCCAGGTTCAGAGAGGGATCCAGATCTGGTGGTAGGGTCTGCAGCTATCTCTGGCTCCTTCCTTTCCTGTGCCCTCCCCCCACATCTTCCCCTGCCACCCCCCTAGACATCCCCCATCCCGACTTAACAGTCTGCTGCCCATCATTCACCATAGGCTCGCACTGAGCCTGTGCACATGCCAGCCCAGAAATAAGCATCACAAGCATACCTTAGAGTATGTTTACAACACCATGTACCTATGCTAGGCTGGTGCCAGTGGCATAGCTAGGGGGGCTGCAGTGAGTCCAGTTGCACTGGGCTACAAGCTTTAGGGGGGCTATAAGATGAGCTTGACACTAGTGGTTAAAACTGTGAAAAACTGGGTATGTACAAATGATAATGCCATCACGTTATATATTGTTGGAATGGAAATTTAATACAGAATGCAATGAAATAAACTGTGTTGGAATTTCTATATTCTATCAAATGTTATGGCCAATTAACCAGAAAATGAAAACACAAAAGCCTCACCTAACCCAGTAAGTTAAACAAAAAAGTAAAGGACTCATCATCATCATCATCATCATCATCATCATCATCATCATCATCATCATCTCACACAACATAGTGGTGGTTTTCCACTATCTCCACTGGGGTTTGGGTGGTGACAGCTCCTACCTTTTAGCAGAGGGTAGATACCCAACCTGGGTTTCCAGTTAAACTACTGAAAAATGCGGGGTTTAAAACACAAATCGTCTTGGGTGGAAACTTCAGTTAGGTAGTTTCTGGGAGATTTGGGATATATAATCATATTTTACAGATATAGTGGTGTCTCAAAAGACAAACATAATTCGTTCTGGAAGCATGTTTGGAAGAATGCTTACAAAGCATTCTTTATACAAAGCAGATTTTCCCATAGGAAGTAATGGAAACTCAGACGATTGGTTCCACAACCAAAAATATTTATATAAAAATATTAAATGTATGTAAAAATGATGACAAAACACTGTAATAAAATTCAAAACACTGTAATATAATACAGAACACAACTACGATAATACTAATAAAAAACACAGTAATATACTGTACAGTAAAACAGAAAAGAAAAACCCCCTACTCTGCAGACGAGATCTCCTCCATAACCTCTTGCAATTGCTCACGATGCAGACTATCAATTCGTTTGTTTTACAAACTGTTGTAAAACTGTCTTACAAGGCTTAAAACTGTTGTAAAACTGTCTTACAAGGCACTGTTTGTCTTACAAGACAGAATTTCTTAGAAATTTTAGTTTGTCTTACAAAGCATTTGTTTTACAAGTTATTTGTCTTACAAGATCCCACTGTACTAAGTTGTTTCTTACAGGCGTAATGCTTTCTCTCTGCTCCAACAGATATTGGTCCATCCAAGGTTGTCCTTACATTACCATCACACCAGGAAGGGTGATGTTCAATTAATATGAACACTGACAATGTGTCTCTCTTTCCTCACCTGGAAAGGCAGCATACCCAGCTTCCTCCTCCCCCCCTGAACTTTCCTTTATAAATTAATTATTTACCACATCTGCTTTTTAGAGAGGTGTTATGGTCTCCACTTGTTCATTTGCCGAGAAAAATATCACACTGAGCTTTCAAGTGTTGTAGCAATTAGCAGAATGGGAAAAGGATGCTTCTCTCTGATGTTCAGGGACATTGTACTTCATCATTTTCAATTTGTTCGATATTACAATTAGTATAACTTCAGATGTGTTTATAACCTTAAGAACATCAACATGTTTCCATTATCTAATGTGTATGTTTGGAACCTACTTCACACAGCAGAATTTATTAATGTGTTTTCTTATTTATTTTTTCCCCCCTAGCTCCTCATAAAGTGGTCCTTCAGTTCACTGTGAAGGACTTGAGACCCTTGTGGAAATCTTTCACTGATGAATGTTTTTTCAGTATTGAAAAAGGAAAATAATTCACTCTTGGGCTTCTTATATATTTCCATTGCCAGAGAAGCATACAATTTACAATTTTTGAGAAAACTCGACCCCAAAATATATGGAAAAATTGAAACATTGAGATTGCCTGATTGCCCTAAGAATGTCAGGGTGAAGCTTTAAGAGGAAAAAAATTATTATTTTTTAAAGGGCAGAGAGAATAAAAGCTTTTTAAAAAATTCTTTGAAAACCCTAGATATGTGTGATGGATGACAGAAATTGTGCAGTCAGGATTTCTGCTTCTTAAGGTTAACTTAAAAGAATGACCTATTTTTAGAGATCTGAAAAAATGGGTCTCTAGAGAGTCATGACCTTTTACTTAATTCCCAAAATGGCCAATCTCTTCTTCCCCCACTTTCATATTTTCCTTTTTCTAATACTTTTGACCAACTTGAGAGAAGCCCTGCCCTCTACCAAACACACAAAGTGCAGTTTTCATCTGGAAAGGGATGGAATTTTTTTTAAAATCACCTTTATTTAGTGAATGTGAAAGTGTGCAATCATTTTAGGATGTATATGGGGTTGAATTAAAAGTATGTGGTGCCACCACTCAAGCTGCATCCTGTTTATGATAAGTGGAAACATGGCCAGCCCCTTCATGATCAAAAGAGTGGTCATGGTGAATATTGGCTTGGAAATTAGGATCATCAGAAGTCCAAGACTCTTTGTTGCGCCCAATTCACCGGAGATCTTAAGCAGCCACAATCTGGAGTAAGATCTGCAGAGTTGCAGTTGCATCCCTGCAACTGCAACTCTCCATTGCAGTTGCAGGAGCTACTTCCATTGCAATGCACATATCCCATTGTTGCATGACTGTATATGATCCTCACAGTTCTGTCCTCCTACCCCAGTAAGCTCTCATAACCCTTATGCTTAACACAATGCATTAAGGGCGCAATCCAGAGTAACTACAGGACCTCTTGTTCTGACGCAAAAAATATGTAGTCTGCTTTGCAATACAGATTTTCCATATGTTAACACTAGATGGCACCATAACTGCGTCAACGCATGTAGACTTTGTGTCAACGGATCTCTTCACATAACTGCTCTGTATTTAGGGGTAAGACTATGTTTTTTGGAGTATACACTCCTAAATGCCCACTTTTTTCTATAGAAAGAAAGAAAGAAAGAAAGAAAGAAAGAAAGAAAGAAAGAAAGAAAGAAAGAAAGAAAGAAAGAAAGAATGATTCCATTGGGCAACGTTCCCATCATTCCAGTAACTTTTGTTGGCCTCCCAAATTCCTATCTGGGGAACATGAATATTTTCCCAGAACAACTCTGCAATCCACACTCTTAAATGCCAATCACTGAGAAAAGAATAAAATAAATCATTAATATGTTTAAAACTGATTTTTTTTGTTGATGCACACTCATTAGTACTGAGCTGCAAATGAACTCTGGAAGTGTGCTCCTATTAATTAGATGGAAGACAGAAAACGTCCTTGCTTCTGTTCAGCCAGATGGAGGGACATTGGGTGTTACAATCTATGTTAGGCCCCTCCTCAAGGGAATTCATTGGTGTCTTCTTAACTATTAGGAGCCAACGCAGGTCCTGTGCCCATTTGCCACTTTAAATATTTATAGCGACCAACTTCACAAGTGTGTACTCAAATTATATTCCTACAAAAAGGCAGCACTTTTGCTACATTGGAGAATTAGCTATAAATAACTCTTAAAATTCCAGAGGGATTTGGGCACACAGCCTGCAAGCCTGAATAGATCTTTTTAGAAGAAGACGGGGAAAAATAATAAGGCAGTCTGTTCTCTTTTCTGCTACACCTCCCTAAGAACGCTGTACTATTTTGAACAAAGTGTAATCTTATGAGAAACCTATTTTCTGTTATTAATTCGGATGGTCTTCATCAATTTTGTGGCATACATGGAGCATAGAATGAGTATGATTCTTCCAGAACAGTTCTACTCATAAGTAAGCGCCAGTGAGTTTAGTAGGACTAACTCCCAGGTAGATGCAGCCTTATCGTTGAGGTATTACTTTCCAGTGAGTAAGAGAGGATTACAGTCTAAGTTTTATTGAACACAAGGGATTTCCTTCTGAATAAAACAAATAACATCATTTCCAAACACCTTTATAGCAATGTCTGGTAGCCAATGCAGAGGTTGTTTATCCTATGAAAAATTCCTCGTCTCAAATTTATCATCTTTTTCTCATCCATTGGGACCAGCAGGGCTTTACTAAAGGAGTAAATGTTCCCTTACCCAAATGAGACTCAATTTTGGCACCACTGTTTCTCGCAGCAGCTCTGGTGCATAGAATTGGGCTGCCCAAGGGGTGAATGGAGGGTGTTCTGCGCCCATGGCAGAATGACATCACAACACCAAGTGGTGCCGTGATATCATCATGTGCGGAGCACATATGCTCTGTACGTGGGGGGACTGCATGTACCCATCGCAGTTGGCAGGGCCAGCTGTGAAAAGTACATGCACAGCCCAGTGAAAGCAGCACATGAGCCATTCATGGCGGCTCAGGGAAGGCTTCCCTGGGCAGCTGCAGAGAGCACATGTGCAGTCTGTCTGAAGCTGCGCATGCACCCAACTTTCCCAGCCAGCCATGAACAGCATGAGCATGGCTTCAGCGCACATCTCGTGGCACAGAGATGGTAAGCTACTGGGATGCTCAGTTCCTTTTAAGATAGGTTGTATTACAAGGTGTACTTTTCAGATACACATTATCATTTGCAACTGGGGGGGACACAACTTGTGAGTTGGGGACCACATGAGGTGACCAATGGCCCAAGTTCAGTGGTTAAGCAGAAAAGATGAGGGAAGTGAGATGGTGCAACAAAGTTTTGTTGAAGAGGTGAAGAGATACAGGGAAATAAAAACTATTCAATGCATCATAGCATTTCACATAGCTAAAGTAAGTAGGCCTTACATACAAGAAAAAGAAGAAATCTCTTGCCCCTGATCGGGAGTGCATACTGGGCAAGAGGCAGTCTTTCAAGTGGGTGCCTCTTTTATTTAGCAGAGAAAGAGTAACTGGCTCTCCTCATCCCAGCAATGTCTTGTTGTAGTGGCTTCTTTTGTATCTTTTTAGATTGCTAGTCCTTTTGGGACAGGAACCCATTAGCCATTAATGTTTTTTTTCATTTTCTTTGTAAACTGCTTTATGAACTTTTAGTTGAAGTGATAGACGGATGGACAGATGACACAAGCAATGAATGCAGAAAGAAGGTGGATTGTGGAGAAATCAGTAAGCTTACATGGGGCTGATGCACTGGGGACAACTGTAGTGGAAGAGATAAGGAAAGAAGGATAGCAAAGGAAAAAAAGAGAGATTTACCAGGTTACAAGTGCAACAAAAGGCCTTAGCCGAATTATGTGGCTCTCTGTAGTTTATGGGCTGTGGGTGGCGCAAGCAGTTAAGACGCTGTGCCTGTTAACCAGCAGGCCAGGGTTCGAGACCCGGGTCAGCCCCACAACACAGGGTGAGCTCCTGTCCTTAGCCCAGCTCTGCAACGCCAGCTGGATCAATCATATTGGCTCTGCCTTTCCATTGGACTAATTCAGTGGTGTGGAGAGGGGGGATTTGCTGTTTGGGTAACAGCCTATCCTCCATAACAATCCAACCCAGGCTTTCGTGCTTCGCATGCAGCATATGCAGCACTGAGCACGATATCATAGTCTTTCAAAACTGACGGAGGCCTGCTGTAGTCTGATCAAAGGGTTACAGGAAAATAAGAAGGTCACTAACAGGATTTGAACAGTAACATAGTTAGAGGAGAAAAAATAGTAAGTACTTCAATGTGCTGTATCAATGGCATCTCCCACTGGAATCATTCTGAGCAGTGATAGCATGAGGAACACAGTTTGGTTTCGTGAATACCTGTGCATTGCCATAGCTCCCCAGAATGGCTTTATCAGCGAGGGGCTGCTTAAATGGCACACTGTGGATGTGTTTTATATGCTCCTGAATGGGGAAGAATGATTTGCATCCGGAGTCGAACTCTGGTGAGAAGAAATGAAGCGCTTCTGCCCCATTTTACTTAAAAAAAATCCCATCTTTAAGGCTGCAATCCTAATCTCCAGTTAGGCTGGCATAAATCCTGTGCCAGCAGGGGGGTGTCACTTTTGCCCCACTCCTGGGAATGTTAGGACGATCTCCCTACACCATAAATAACTCAATAATTTGTGAGTTATTTGTGGCATAACTCACAAATATGCCAAGTGAGTTATACTGGCCTAAATTGTTTAGGATTGCACCCTAAATGATTTCTCCAACAGTCCTATGGGAAATATATAGTATTGTACACCACAGTATTCAGATTGCAGTGCAGTAGCTGGGCACAATCCTAACCAATCTAGGCCAGCACAATTCAATGTCTCCCATTTCTGTGGTGGTGGGGAGAGGCAGGTGCATGTCTATGCACTGGCCTAAACCTTCCAGGAGTAGCACAGAAGTGCCTTATGGCACTTTTGTGATAAGGCCAGCAAAGGACTGATGCTGGGACTTATGCTGGTTTAACTGGGGATTAGAATTGCAGCCTCTGTCTTTTTCCCCAAAGGAAAAAAAAATCATTGGGCACATGAAAATGAAATTTCCTCTTTCTGTTCAGTGGTCTCAGTCCAAAACACACCTCGCGCAATTACTATTTTTTTTAAAAAAATTAATTTTTTTAAATTTTGTTTAATTTTTTTTAAAATTTAAATCTGTCCATGGCACTCCTGCCAACAATGCTTGTCCAAACAGAGCCTCAGTATCTTGCAGCTTCCAGGACCACATGGGTCTGAGTTGATTTCTGTCTATGAAATTACCATAATTCCCTTGTACAACATTAATGGTACAATTGCATTAAAACTGTGAAGCCATGGATAGTCAGAGACCGTTACCAGGTCAAAAATAGTAAATAAAAAAGCCTTAAAATCTTGTTTATGGAGGGAAATTATTTACAGAGCTATAATCTGTAAGCTATCAGCAATAACTTTCCATCTGACAATGTATATATGCACATATGCTGATACACAATTAAATTCTTTCCAAATGTCATTTGGAAGTGCTTTAGTTGAGTAAACCCTGGTATGCAAAGTATTCCCTATGCTATCTGATTGGGGATGCTGCGGTAATGTTAATTGTATACATACATACGCAGATGTAAAGATCACAATGACAGTCTCTATATTCGGAGATATGTAACTCAACCCACACAAATTTTCAGAGAAACTGAACAAGCAGACATTTATTAGTTCTTGAAAGTGAATGTGGGTTGGGATCAATACACGATGGCCTTTGCGTTTGCCAATTGCACATGATTACATTGCCAGAGTACTGGCAACATAGTATCTTCACACAGAAACGTGTGTGGGCATATGTGTGTATTTCATACCAGATGCTGAAGAAGACTATTAGTGTTCACAGTACTGGATTTGGATCTGTGAAACCAGGAAGCCAAGTCCAACCACAGATTCCGAACATGACCTTCTCAGCCTCATTTCTTTCATGGAAAAGATTATCAAACCTATTTTAGGATAATTTTTAAATTCAGTTTACAATCATATTCCTTCCTGGGAACAAGAGTATTGAACATACCCCCAAATCCAGAGTAACTACAGGAGCACTTAAGAAACTTTACGTGCACCCGTAGATACTGCACCTCCAAGTGAAAACCTATGGGAAATTCATATTGGAATCCAGAGTAAGTTGTTCTTACACCGGAGCAAGAACTCCCTGTAGTTACTCTGGATTTTGCCCTTAACAGGACTTACTTGGCACTGCCTTCCTAGGCTTAGGCTGCAAATGACACAAAGAATAGTTCTTTTCTGTCTCACCCTTGAAGTGTGGGCTTTAAATTCCATCAGATATGAATAGATTGAGACATGGCCTCTTGACCAACAATAGGCCTGAATAGTAATAACAACACAAGCAGCCTAATCCTATCCAGGATTTATGCAACACACACTTAGAGCACAATCCTAACCAGGTCTACTCAAAAGTAAGCCCCATTGTGTTCAACAGGTCTTACTCCCAGGAAAGTGTCTTTAGGATTGCAGCCTCACTGACATAGCTCGCGATTCATCAGTGTAAGTCCTGGACTGATAGCAGGGAAACCACTTTGCCATTTGCTGGGCAGTGGCCATCAGTGCAAATGTCCAGAAGCAGCATGCAGCAGCATGTTGAACCTCATTTATCCTGTCCCCACCATATTTGTCACCAGTGAGTTGGTAGTGATGGCAATAGGGAGGATCATTGGTAGATTGAAGTAGGGAATGGGTTAGGAGCAGTGGAGAGCTTCAGGGGTTTCTCACAGTTTCAATAGAACCCTTTGCTAATGAGCGCTTGGTTCTGAGAACCAGTTACTAATGGAACCTGTTGTTAATTTAGGTTATTAGGACATAGAATATGTTGTTTATTTATTTGAATCCCACCACTGGTCTGGAGTGATTTGAGGATAGGAGGATGAGGATCATGCTGAGGCCCTATCTCCCCTTCTTGTCCTGCCCCACCAAATCCCACATAGGTCTAAGGAGGTATATTGAAGACCAGGAGGCCTACAGAGAAACAAGATTTTTACTTAACTGTAATGGGAAATTTGGTTTACCCTTTCCATAGCATGACAGTGACTAGAAATAGGTTTGGTCCCAAAGATAGGGTTACCTTATGTCCCCAAAAAAACAGAGACAATCCCATTTGGGGGGGGGATTGTTTTCACATACTGTTAAATGGGACAGATTTGTTGGTACTTGTTGGTACTGTCCTGATTTTGTGGATTGAAAATTATGGCTATCCTGCCCAAAGAGTACAAGAAGTCAGTGTATGGCTGGACTAAGACCAAGGAGATCTGGGATTTACATCCAATACACAATACACAAATACATTACTTGCCTCAAACATGCCCAGATCACATGCAATGTTTATTGAGCTTGCATTTCCTTGGTTCAAGTTCAGTTGCCACAACCAGAAATCTGCATAAATCCAGTTGCCATCTACATAAATATCATGTTTGTTGTGATCATGTATCATTTCCCCTTTCTGCAATAGATGGCCAAATATACATTCTGCAAATTAATTTTTAATCTGAATTTAAGAATAGATATTCTCATCTAAGACTCTTGTCCCCATCCATCTCACTAACTTCTTGTGTTTTCACTGAAAATAAAAAGTACTGATCTTCCTATAATTTCTGCATCCAAAACTTTCATAATTTTGTTTGTTCTCTTGATCCTGTCTATTTATTCATGGGAATAGTAAATCTCAAAAGACTAAAGCTCTGTTCAGATAATCATGCTTGTTGGATGACCACTTTGAAAAGGAATTGTAAGGGCAAAATCCAGAGGAACTACGGGGAGTCCTTGCTCCGGTGTAAGAACAACTTACTCTGGATTGCAATATGAATTTCCCATAGGTTTTCACTAGGTGGTGCAATAACTACGGGTGCATGTAAAGTCTCTTATGTGCTCCTGTAGTTACTCTGGATTTGGGAGTAAGTCAGAATCATAGTTCATTGCTCAGTTTCTTGCCATCAAGTTCCATTGATGTCGACACTACTAAATGCATCCTTTATTCCCTATTGGTTGGCAACTGGAAGATCCATTTCTGGCCCACGGACTAACTAACATTTAATGATGCCTACTTTATCCACAACATGGGTCCATTTTCATCAGTTTTGTTGGGAGACACTTTTCATACTAGATCTAGTTTGAGTTGCAGAAAAAACTATGCTCACATCCATGGTTTTGTTAATCAACCGTATTTTGACAGATCACATACACAAAGACACAGATGTAATTCCTTGTCGGTACCTTATGCAGTTCCAGTCTCCTTCTTCAACCTCAGACATTTCAGTTTTTAAAGTAGCTGTCCACCAAAACTTTATAGTTCTGAATATTTTATTAAAATACTCTGAATAAATTGATAAAAAATCAATTTTCTGTGTTGTGCTTAACTTTTAATATTTGTGTGTGTGTGTGTGTGAACATTTTAGCCTGTCATATAAAAAAAAACACGAGCGCATTTACAAGATTATAACTGGGGGAAACAGCACTGGTGAAAGCTGCGGTTTGTAATTGCAAAGTTAATTATCTTTCCTAAACCATCAGTTGTCACTTAGATAGACCAGATTCTAGCAGGCTCTCTGGGGACCGGTTTTATTTCATTCCTAATGGCTTGGGACCCACCATTTTGCTGTCTCTGAACATTTGGTCACTGAATGCACCATTTATGGAGTATTGTTTAATTAAGGACAAATTAAGAGAACTGTGCACAGAATTTAATTTCATATACTGTGTAAATTCTTTTAAAGAGGGTGCTAACTACAGGCATTATAACTTTTCATTAGCCATTGCTTCTACAATGCATTGAGAATGTATTGTTTGCAACAGTTGTACTTTGTTTACTCTTTAGGGATGCTTCAGGCGTGGAAGAATCTGCGCCTCCTGATTTACTAACCCGTTAGCTGCTGCACAGAGTTCAACATCTGGCTTCATTTTCCCAAAAGCAGCCAGAGTACACAGTATGTGTTAATAAGAAAACAGGAGGAGACTTGCAATGCAACATGGCTCACACTGATTTATCCCCATATCCTGGGAGAAATGGAAAACACCAATATAACCAGAATAAACCCTAATCCACACTTCAGAATGATTGGATAAATGGGCATGTGACTTAAATAGAATCATATTGGTTATATACAACCTTCCTGACTCACGGCCCAATCCTGAATCCAGTCATGTCCAGAGAATTAGCAGCACCACAATGTTCACCACTGCATCCTGTGGTCAGCAAGGCTACCACTGGGATCTTCTCAGGTAAGTGAATGTTTTCTTCCTTACCCTGGGTAATGCCACTGCAGCACCAATGGGACTTCTGTGCTACCAGTCAGAGAAGCACTTGCTGAGGGCCACTTAATGGGCATGGTATTGGGGTGGAAGGAACACGATCCCCAGGACAGAAGAGGGATTTCCAAAGCACATACCTGAGCAAATGCTGGTTTCCAAGGGTAGTAGACAGCCCTGCAGATACTTCCACAGGGCTCCCCAAGCCTGAGAATAATTAAAAAGAGCAACTGGAACCTACTTCAGGTTTACAGATAAAAAACTGGAAGTAGGTTCTGATTGCTATTTTTAGGCTGCAATCCTAAACTCCAGTTAGGCCAGCATAAGCCCCAGCATACATTTCATTCTGACATGGCGATGTCACAAAAGTTCTCTAAGGTACTTTGGTCCCACTCCCAGGGGGGCTAGGCCAATTCACAGGCATATACTGATCTCCTCACATCACCCCGGTGTGCCAGGTGAGTTAAGCCAGCCTAAATTTGTTAGGACAGTCGTTAGTGATTAGTCATTCTGATGCTTGGGACTTTTTAACCCCCTGGTGCTTGGTTGTAAGTAAGAAACATTTTTATTTACCTCCTTTTGGCTGTCAGATTCCTCTCCACATCATTGTTGCATGCAGCATGGCCTTGTTGGCATAAAGGGATGGGGGATCAGATTGGGCTGTAGATGGTCTCTGAACACGGAGCTACTTATGTTACTGTCCTTAAGAGTAGTTACTATCCATGGGTAGTTACTCAGCTATGCATTCCTCTTCAATGATGAATGTAGGCTTACCAGACACTGGGATTTGGCACCAACTATCGAGGACTGAGATGCTTGTCCAGTTATTAAAGTTAATGGTCCTGAAATTATAGTGTTGGCACCAACAGAAACTTGCCATATCTAATTGGGCAGTGATTTTTAATTCGACATAGCAGCTAAGAAATGCATCAGCATTTGCCTGCATGAAAAGAACTTCTTTCCTCCACATGACTTCCTGTATTTAAACATTGACACAGTCATTGTTTAAAACACTGACAATGTATTTAAACATTGACACAGTCTGCTTACCTCCTTTTTGTCACTTTGGGTACCTTGCTCTTGCTTTTAAGCTTCTCCACTCAATCTCATCAAAGATGCACTTTTTTGTCAAAAAACAAAGAAATTTAACTCCTTTAGGAAAAAAAAATTGAAACTGTTCATCAGATAAATTTGGGAAATTATGAGTGAAATCTAAACACCCCATTAGGCTGGCACAAATCCTGTGCTGGCTTGGGGGTGTCAAAAAGGGGCTGTAAGGCACTTCTACACCACTCCTGGAAGGGAAGGGTTAGGCCAGTGCACAGACATGCACCTGCCTCCCCCACGCCACCACAGGAATGGGGAGCAAAGTGTTTTGCTGGCATAAATTGTTTAGGATTGCATCCTACCACAAATATGGACATTGTACTCTCTCTCTCTCTCTCTCTCTCTCTCTCTCTCTCTCACTCACTCACTTTGTGAAACAGATTGCCAAGGGAGGTGGTGGACTCTTCCTCACTGGGGATCTTCAAGCAGAGGCTCGATGAGCACCTGTTGGAGATGCTCTAGGGGGAATTCCTGCTGCAGGCAGGGGGTTGGACTAGATGACCTACTAGGTCCCTTCCAACTCTATGATTCTATGATTCTATGATTCTACTTACTCACTCACTCTCACACACAAAACTCATTGTGAGTACAGTACAGCAGTGCCTTGGTTCACAAACTTAGGGCAAAATCCAGAGTAACTACAGGGAGTCCTTGCTCCAGTGTAATAAGAATTTACTCTGGATTCCAATAGGAATTTCCCATAGGTTTTCACTAGGAGTGCAGTAACTATGGGTGCACATAATGTCTCTTATGTGCTCCCTTAGTTACTCTGGATTTGGGGGTTAATTTGTTCCACAGTTCTGATCGTGAACTAAATTGGTCACAAACCGAATCAAATTTCCCCATAAGGTTCAATGTAAATGTGAATCCATTCTAAACTATATTTAATTTATTTTTAACCACAGAAGTATGAGTCCAGTATGAAAAGAGTGAACACTAACGTTGCTTGAGGCAACTTCTGGCGTGGAGGGCAAGAAGGTGGGTGGTGAAGAGGTTAATGTTTGGAGGGAGAGTCCTCCACCATAAGGACATTGAAATATCCTCCTTCATAGCGACATTGAAATGTTTCATCCAGAACTCTGTCAGAGTCAAGGACGTATGAAATAGAATTTAAATTATTATTAATTATTAATTATTAATTAATATTATTAATGATTGAATAATACTGTATAGTACTGTATGTGCTAGTGAATGAATAAATAATGAATGAATATAATTAATTTTAAAATAATTAATTATTATTAATTTTAATTATTTTAATTAATACTAATGAATATTATTAATGATTGAGTAATATAGTACTGTATATGCTAAAAAGCACATCTAAAACCTGTGCACACTTGCACCTGTGCAAGTGTGCACAGGTATGTCTGCGACCGCAATCTCAACTACAGGAAGCCATGATCACCTGTCAGAGTAGAGAAGATGGTCTTACTGTTTATTCTGAACTGTGCTCAGTGTCATGGAAAGGACAGAAGGGCGGTATTGGCAGCACCAGCTCTACCAAGATCCTATTCCCTTTCTAGCTCTGCCTTCCCTTGGACTTGGACAACTTCAATAATCAAATGTTCTTCCCTTGCTTCCATTTCCATCCTTCCATTATGTTCAGGTGTGACATTCAGGTGTGACATCATGTGAACTCACATTATGTGTAAAATGGCATGTACAGTGATAAATACAACATTACGCTAATGGGGAAATATTGTCTGATGGCCTCCCAGCTCACGCATGAAACATAGATGAAAACATATAGATTCAGAAACCTTTGCAAACAAACATATTGTTTGTGAAGGAAGAATGCTATGAAAAAATAATAATTAAAATATCTATACCAAGGCATTTGTAAACCAATATAGGAGCTCAGAATGAAAAGTGCACATAAACAGCTACTGCATTATAAGTGACATTATTAAAATTACACAGAATTCAAAACCTGTCAGAAGAGATTTAGGAGTATAGGCTAGAACTTAAGTATCCCCCATTGAGTAACTGTCTATAATGCCGATATTAAAGCTTTCATGTTAGGTTGTCTATATGCTAAGCCCAACCTATCACTACAGAGTTGTAATTTGTAATTTCAGTTTTCATTTATTTCCAAGGAAGTCTTCTTGCTTACATTTCTAAACACACTGTACGCAGTTACAAGGATATCGTGTTGCTGGTAAGAATACTTTTTTGTTACATAGCCTTGCATTTCACCCACAGCCACACCCCCCAAAAGCTTACCTTACCTTCTTTCCCGGTGGCAAGATTTTAAAACAAAATTTTTGAAACATGTTCTCCTCCATGGAACCCACTTTTTTATATTCTTTTTTGTTTTTAAAAGGCTAGTCATGATCTTTTAATTCCATCCAGACTTTAGAATGTAAAGCCGAGGTGTCAAAAATAAGGCCCATAATCAAATATGGCCCAGAAGGAATTTTTCTGGGCCCCAATATTACTGGGTTCTTGAAAATCTTGAAAATATGAACGAGATTTGCATTTTTTCTCTTCTGTTATTTGCAGCTAATGAGTATCAGGGATGCAAACTTAAATTCAGTGACTTGAGTGCACCTTGAGTTGTAAAAATGTGTTTTTTGCTGACTTGCACAGATTCAAGTCACCTGCATCAATGACCCCATAAAAGGTGTCTCGGACTCTTCCCTTTTGCCACTTCTGTTCCTGCTGTTACACCATGCTATCTCTCCCACCTTGATTAATGTTAGGATAGAGACGTCAGGGAAGTAGTTACTCTGACACACACAAACACACACAAACATGCAGCAGCTCCATGTTTTTCTTGAAGAGCCTCAGCTGGCTTTTTAAAGGGAAGAATTAGTGACTTGAGTCTTTTCAAGCCACAAAATCATTCTGGGTGACTTGGAAAAGCCACCTGTTAGGACTCATTTTCGACTCAAGTCGTGGGGAGAGACTTATGAGGTGACTTGTGTCAAGCCACACTTGCCTCACCCGTTCCTCCTGAGCTTCTATGCAAGAACAAAGTGCTTATTTCTGGTCATCATTGGCTTAATAACATCATTTCCTATTTAATCATTGACCATTTAATCATTGACCATTGAGGACCATTTCTGGCCCTTAGTATGTATCACGAATGCAAACGTTGGCTGTCTGTCTGAAACAGGTTTGACACCCCTGGTCTAAGCAGTTAATGAGAGATCACATTAATGCTGCTGTTACTGTTCTAGGATTGCAGTGAAGCTCAAAGCTACTTCTGATTACTGCTTTTCCCCATTGTGATGCTATGCCAAGGAGGCATTCTGAAAATCTCCAGGATTTCTTTCAATAGTCATCTGACTTGATATTTAATCCTGGATAGCCTGGCACAATAATGCATTTTTCAGGTTCTAGAAGCAAACTATATCTGAATGACAGATTCAAGGGCATGGGAATAGTATCTTGTACAGTACAGTATCTTGTTGTCTTTTGTGCTCCCTGAAGCATCTGGTGGGTCACTGTGAGATACAGGATACTGGAGTAGATAGGTCTTTGGCCTCAACCAGAAAGACATGTTCTTGATTAAAGCATCTTGAGGATTGCCATTCTACTGTATTATCCTCAATATTAGAATTGTTCAAGTCTTTTGATATAATTTCATAAAGGTAATTGATTAATTTTATATCTTGAATGCCAAAAAGCAAATCTGGAAGTGCGACTCAAAAAAATGTGAATATAGGTAGCTTCCATTATTTTAACCTTCATCCTCCATCACACTTCAAAATTTAAGCCCAGATTAATTTGACTTCAGATGGTTCTGTTACATGTCTTTGATCTTTCCTGTCTCTCTATTAATGCTATTTCAGGTGAGTGCAGAACTGTTAAGTCAACAAAATGCACTGCAAATTAATCCTGACTTAACTGAGTACATTTTTTGATGTTTTGCTTCCATTAACTTGTCCAAAGAGTTTCTTGTGAGTTTTCATTTATTTCCCTCAAAGGATTGCTATCACTGGATGGAATTGCTGAATTAAAAAACTAGTCTATAGTGACTCTTTTTTAATCCTACAATGCAAGTTTACTAACCCTACAATCCAGAGTAACTACGGGAGCACGTAAGAGACTTTACGTGCACCCATAGTTACTGCAGCACCTAGTGAAAACCTATGGGAAATTCATATTGCAATCCAGAGCAAATTGTTCTTACACCGGAGCAAGGACTCCACGTAGTTACTCAGGATTGCGCCCTAAGGCATTTTAACTAGAAGGGGAAATCTCACACTTCTGAAATCTTCCTCCGTTTCAAAATCAAGTTGAGTACATGCATTGTTTCATGGCTATTTGGAAGCCACAAATAAGAAGGATAATTTCCACTGGCACACATGGCTACATCACTTGCAGACCAAGATGGTCCAATCCATATTGGTCCTATGGTGGTAAAAGAAATGTTAAGGTTCCCTCCTTCCATGTTGCAGTCTTAATTAGATCCTGTACACATGAAGAAAAATCAGATATGCACAGACGAGTGATGTGATAAACGTCACACCTTCTTTGATCCTAACATTCTGGTCAAATGTTGCAATTTTTATTTTATAGTGTGATCATTTGACTGCAGCTGGTGAACAATGATGCAACTCTAAATTAAATCCAAGAAGTAGCTCAACCAGTTCTCAACTAGCCACATATGTACCTTGTGCAGCAGTCAATTGTTTTGTTGGGTTTTTTGTAGTTTTATATTGTTAGTTACTTGGAGTCTTTCAAATAGCCAGAAAGCAAGATAAAACTGGATCAATTATCAGCAATACAAATGGTAATAGCCCTGCATATTAAATAAGATTAGGTTAAAACATCAATACACACTGTTAATATTTTAAAATTTGAAACTAAACACCACATCGAACAACATTTTGCTTAATATCATATGGATTGATTTGAATTAGTATAAGGTGAATGCAAGTTTACACCTATTACCAAACTTATGCTGCTTCTATCCATTCTCTAATGCCAAATTTCTAAGTGCTCAGTTGTGAAATTTTGCTTTGGTGTTTTGCAAAAATAAAACTGAGAAAAGAATAAGTGGAGATTATATTAAAGACTCCTAAGTCAATATATAATTAGCTGCCCACTGATCTACACAGTCATTATTGCACCAAAGCAGAAACAATACAGGAAAAATCAACATTTTTGTTCTTTACAATTAATTATACTTACTTAATTAGGTTTGGGCTACAGTTGAGACTGTACTAGAGACTGGCATGCTAGACTCATATTTCAGTATTCAGTAAGTGTTTATTCATTATGCTGGTCGGGGTAGTACTGGATGTTTGATCTAAAGACCTCTCCACAGTGTTACTTGTAAGCCATTTAAACACTGAATATAGATGGCGTGTTTGAATGAATGTCGAACATTTAAATAAATCAGTCTACAACAGTGTTAATGACCCATGTTTGAATTCCTTAAGAAGGTGTAATCTTGGAAAGTTAAAAATGGCTCACAGTTATGTTCCTAATGTAATTAAAGTCATAAAGCTCTGCCATTTACACTTACTCTATTCTGAAGGAAACCACAGTTTCCATTTTGTTTCTTATTTTGCATAGGATGATGGCAGCCCTCCTCTATCTTGCCTGCCTATCTTGCCTGCTTGCCTGGTAAGGCTGATTTAACTCAATGACTTGTTAACTGGGATTAAAAATAACACTAGTGTAAAGCGACAATGACTGCCCAAACCTAACAAAGTCTTCTGCCAGTGCAGTGGCTGCTGCAGTGCTCCTGTCCCAACCTAGAGCAGTGGTTTCCCAAACTGAGAGCCGTGGCTCCCTGGGGAACTGCAAAAAACCAGCCAAGGGAATCATGGAATCCTTGCAAAGAACTTGCTGCCTTATTCAATGCAGTGGTTCTCAAGCATGTCATCCTGGGACCTCCTTCTGATAATGTGTCTGTTCGGGACCGTGGTGCCACAGTTCCTTTGTGTCTACTCAGAAGTAAGTCCCATTGTGTTCAATGGTACTCCATTGGAAAGCAGCCTGAGTGCCCCATTCTAAGATGGTAGAAACCAGCTTTTAATGACCTTCCCTGAAATGGTGACACACACCCCAAAGAGGTTCTGTCCCCCACTTTGAGAACCACTGATTCACTGTATAGACTATAGCTCAAATAGTGTGCCATGCTCAATGATCCAGTAGTTCATGGCCATGTCGGATTTAAGTATAAGCTAAACAAGCTATAGCTTAGGGCCCCACTCCCTTGGGGGCCCCCAAAAAATTTAAAGGAAAAAAAATCTGGATGTACATTTCCAAAATATAAGATAAAAAACAAATAAAATAAAACCTACATACAGCAGCAGTGTTTTGTGTTGTGTAGGCTCCTATGATGTAAGTAAGGGGCCCCGCCTGTATTTCACTGTACTTCTTCTTAACTGTATTTCAGTTCAACAATTACTTTGATAAAATACATATTTTGCCATGTGCAAATGGCTTTAGATACCTATTAGGTCCATAAATTACCATATAGCATATATTCAACACAAAAAGTGACAATTTTATGTTGACAAAGGACAGCTGGAGATTTAAAGGGCCCCATTACCTTCAATAGTTTAGGGCCTCATCAAACCTAAATCCAGTTCAAGGGATTTGGTTCAAGGGAGCCACTAGTTGAAAAAGTTGGGAACTTGAGAATGGAGAAACCCCTGCTAACTGGGCAAGAGGCACTCTTTCAAGTGGGTGTTCCTCCTTTATTTAGCAAGAGGAGAATAATTGGCCATACACACCCCAGCAATGTCTGTTCAAGTGGCTTCTTCTGGTGCTCTTTTTGCATTTTAGATTGTGTGCCCTTTTGGAACAGGGACCCATTAGCTATTAATTAGCTATTAATTTTTTTTCATTTTTGTTTGTAAACCACTCTGTGAACTTTTAGTTAAAAAGCGGTATATAACTACTGTAGATATATAGAATGTCACAAACCTGCCATAAAACACATATGCAGTGACTCAAGGGTAAGCAGTGCCAGTGGGAAGGCCTATGCCAGTCTTCTGGAACTGGAACTGAACCTGTCACCAGCAGAGATAACTTCACAGGCACTGGGAAAGAACAGTGGGAGGTAATTCTGAAGGGAGAGGAGAGACATTTTTGGATGTTGTGAGGGCAGAACAGTGGTTGGTAGGTTATGGGAAGTGTGGAACCAGCAGAGAAGGCCTCTGATGTCTCCTAACCCCCTTCCCAGGCCTACCAGCATTACACAGGGCTTTCAACCAGGTTGACATTAGAAGCTGCAGGGTCAAATTGGAAATATTGTGGGACCCCAGGTTCACAGCCAAGGTCTTTAGAATCCTAGAGATATAAATATATTACCAGTATATATCTGAACTTGTATATCTGGACATTATATATCTGGACTTTCCAAAGGCATTTGATATAGTCCTTCCCCAAAGACTTCTGAGGAAACTTAATGGTCAGGGAATTGGAGGGCAGCACACAGAATGTGGGTGACAATGGGCAATTTTCCCAATGGAGAAGGGTGAAAAGTGCCCCAGGGGTCTGTCCTGGGACCGATGCTTTTCAACCTGTTCATAAATGACCTAGAGACAGGATTAAGCAGTGAGGTAGCCAACTTCACGGATAATACCAAACTATTCTGAGTAGTGAAGACCTGAAGAGACTGTGAAGAGCTCAGGACGGATCTCTCCATACTTGGAGAATGGGACCCACCGAAGATCCGAGGGGTTGTATGGGGCTAAAGGGTGTTTAAATGCCAAGGGATGTATCATTCATCAATCTGGAGTGGCTGCAACAGTGGGAGGGACAAATAAATTTGGGCTCTTGATCGGTTTGAACTGATGCTAAGATGTCTCGCATACACTGAAAGCACAAGAAGGCATTTTCCATATGCCTCATCCAAAAGCATGTCAATTCTATGTTGCAGCCTAAGCGTGGAAACAAAGAATGACTTCAAGTATAAATTAAAAAGATCCCAGCTAAACAACATTTTCTTCAGAGACATCTAAACACTGAGATCAAAGACATTGCTTAGTACAGTTATTAAATTATAGGGAGGCTAGACTGTTTTTCGAGTGTGATATTCACAATGGAATTTCAAATGTGGTTTTGTGTGTTTTTGTTTGTTTTTGTGCCTTGATCTGATGTGCTAAGAAGTTCTGCATTTCATATCTTGTTAACTTTTCAGACAAGTTATCCTCAGTAACTCACTCAATATAAAAAGGGGGAGAGGAGGCTCAGAAGGAAGATATTATCGTACTTACTTGGAAAGTAATTGTAATGTGAAAGAAGGAAACATCCATAGGGCTTCATTGCATTTGACACATGATTTTTAAAGACTAAAACTGAAGGAAGGGAAGGAAAAGATTCCAGGGAAAGTAGTCTTTTAAATCTTATGCACGTTTCATAACTCTAACCCAGTTCCATGTTGGTGTGGGGGATATTGCAAAAGTGCTGTAAGGCACTTCTATGCCACTCATGGGCAGGAGGTTAGGCCACTAGAGTCGCCATATGTCCCTGAAAACCAGGACAGTCCCAGTTTTCAGGGATTGCGTTCACATGCTGGCATGTTCTTGTCCTGGTTTTGTGGAAGAGAATTAAGGCAACCCTACCACTGCATGGACATGCGCTGACCTCCTTGCACCACGACGGGAATGGGAGGTGGGTGAATTTTTCTGACCTGCATTGGTTAGGATTGGACCCTCAGTCACTCATTTCTGAAATGTGCATTTAGTAAATGAAAGATGGCATAACCAGCTCTTTGAAACAACCACACCATCCAAGACTAAGGGCGCAATCCAGAGTAACTACGGGGAGTCCTTGCTCCGGTGTAAGAACAATTTGCTCTGGATTGCAATATGAATTTCCCATAAGTTTTCACTAGGTGGTGCAGTAACTAGAGGTACACATAATGTCTCTTATGTACTCCCATAGTTACTCTGGATTTGGGGGTTAGGGTGCAATCTAGAGCAACTGCTCTACTGGACCTCTTACTGGACCTCTTACGTTGACATAAGTGGCTCTTACTCTGGACTGTTCTATGCGTTTCCCATAGGGGTCCCTGTAACTACGTCGACATAAGTTGACCCGTAACTATTCTGGATTGTAGCCAAATGAAACCAGTGTTAAAATTGACAAATACATTCTGTTGATTTTGATGAAACTGTTGTTTTCTTGAGCAATTTGTCTCTGCGTGGAGGGAGGCTGTGACAAATATATAATACCTAGATGTATTCAGAGGATTTCATTTAGGGGATTGACCAGGAACCTGCGATGTGCTGAAAACACAGATTTAATTTGACACCACAAAGTAATCTGAAAAGTATTGTGCTATCCTACTGCTGTGAGCTACTTTCAATATCCCGATAATGTATTGTTATGTCACCACAATACAGAATAATTTAAAACCCCCATTCATAAGGACTCCAATTATAATCTAATTCAGTTCAGATTAGCTTTGCCTTAGCAGCTACTCTTTCCAAAAAATAATCTAAGATAATGAGTCGCAAATACTGTTTCAATGTTAATCAGAAGTGGTTTGACAGCTCAAGGAAGTGTATTTTGACTGCATTTTCATTGCATATATAAACAGCAAGTGAAGCACCTCAGCTGAAACATTGCAGGAAGGAAGACTCTATGGCTGCAATCCTAAAGACACCTTCCTGGGAGTAAGACCCAATGAATACAATGGGGCTTACTTTTGAGTAGACATGGTTAGGATTGTGCTCTAAAATACCTTGATGTCCTGCTCAGGGGCCAGACATCAAACTGCTGGATTGAAGACAGTCACTGCTCTTTTTGTGGAAATCTCAGATTATGAAGAATGTGACGTCTGAATAATTTCTTCTGCTTCTGTTTCTTTTGATGGTGTAAAACACATATTCGGTAGTTGCTTGTGAAGGACAAAATGCTCATGAAGAATAATTCACAGCCGAATTCCAACCTGCCCTGGAGCAGGCAAGCTGGCAGGCCTGTCCTACATCTAGAGAAGGATTGGGGCCAAAAGCAGCTCAGCCTATGGCAAGGGTAAGATGTTCCCAAGCCCCCAAGATGTTCACAGATCTGACAGGAACTAGTTTGACTTGAAAATTATTCGATGTAACATTGAAATGGCTTCAAATAAAGTATGTTCTTGAAAAACAGCTTCAATTCCAGATTACAAAGAGTTAGAGACCCAGAACCATGGCCAGGGCAGACAGAAACAAAAACATCACCCTCCAAATGAGGGAGAGGCATGAAACTGTCTTTTTTCCTAGCCTCCCCTTTCTTTCCACCACTGCCTTCATGCTTCAATCCTCTCACCTGTGCTGGCTGATGATCCCTACAATCCAGAGTAACTATGGGAGCACGTAAGAGACATTACGTGTACCTGTAGTTACTGTACCACCTAGTGAAAACTTATGGGAAATTCATATTGCAATCCAGAGCAAATTGTTCTTACACCGGAGCAAGGACTCCCCATAGTTACTCTGGATTGCTCCCGATGTTTTAAGTGATTCCCGATTGGGATTGAAACACAAAGAGTTGGTGGCCACCATCTTGGCTGGACTTCACATGCATCCTTCATGTGACACTACAGCAAGGAATCAATTAATCAATCAATCAATCAATCATCGCTACCCTTGCTAGGTACATCATCGCCTATATACAAAATATCTCCAAGGTTGAAGGACTATGCTGGATACTCCAGAGATATTTGGTTCATAATGTGACACTGGAGGCTTACAGACTGCTGTAATATTTCTTTTCCTTCCTCCATCGTTAACTCTGTAAGTACCAAATGCCTTGCCAGTGTCCATATGTTCAGCTGACTATATGGACTATATTACAGATCATAGAGTACTAAGCTGAATACTTTCAGTTGCAAAGTAGGTGGAAGAAGATTGTGGGAGATTTTTTTACATACTGATAAATTGTAACTGATATTATTATACTGATAAATTGCAATTGTAATTGTATCAGTTTTTACATACTTATAAAACCAACATGTTTACCATCATTAAGTGCACAAAACACAAAAGGATACAGCAGCACCTTCTTACACTTTTGAAGCAATATTGAAAAGATTTTCAAATATCCCATTGTTAGAGAATCCTATTTATCCCATTGCTAGAGAATACTAGCTAGAGAATTTATCCCAAATATCCCATTGCTAGAGAATACTAGCATCCTCCCCCATAAAAGGAATACTAAAGAAGTTCAGGAAGATTCTGTTTCTGAACTAATTAAAAGACATTACTAGTCTTAACACGCATGGGTGGTGAATCTGAGCCACATATAAGAGTCAACTCATGAGGATGCAAACGTGTTTCTTATCAAAGACCAGGTGAAAGTTGGTGCAAGGCCAACAAATCGTCCTGATCCTATGAACATAGAGCTCAACAAATACCTCATAAGGCATTAAAAAGGATAAAGACAGGGGCTAGGGTGGCTAATAAAGTGAAACTTTATTTTTAGTTTCATAAAACTAGGTGAGTTATTTTTAAAAGTAGGTCCCACTAATAATACTTTTGGGAACCATAGGTCTAATATATCAAGTTAGCACAGTGGTTCCCAAACTTTTCATCACTGAGACCCACTTTTTAAAACAACACTCTTTCAGGACCCACCTAGCTTTATATATATTTGTTTTAGCAATAATAATTAATAAATTAATAATCACTAATGAGGGTCCTGACGTGGCTATAGACTTCACAAATTAATAAAATTGAAAATGGGACATTTTAATTTGCGGGTATGAAGATGACCCCATACCACATGTTAGCATTCCAGCTTTGAGAGCAGTCTTTCCAACAAGATTGCCCACTGCTGCAATTTTCTTGTGCAATCTGGGAAAGGGAACTTGCAAAGCCTTTAAAGAGAATTCTGAAACTTTTTGCAACCTGCCGGAAATCAGAAATCACTTCTGCCCTGCAGAAATGCTCAAGGTATCCATGCACCTTGGACCCATTTGTATTTATCACTACCTTCTTTTCCTGCTAAAAGAAAAATACAGGATATGAATGAATAAAGCAGTTCCTTAGATTTAGGGGTTTTTTATGAGTGTCTTTAATGCCCATAAAACATGCAGAAACCAAGTTTTGTCCAGTCCTGCAATAAAAATATTGACGAGTCACGCAGCTGTCAATTGCACCCTGAACAAAACAACTCTCATTAAAGATGGGATCCTCTTTAGCATTGCTGTTGATTGGTTGATTATCGAATACAATAGATAATAAATAGATAATAGATTAAGATGACTTCTTTTCTCCCCCTCCCCCAACCATCCTGGCTTGATTTTCTCTCTGAAATGGAATATACAGTGATCCTCATTAATAACTCTATTCAAGTGAATCATAAAAGTGTATGGCATTTAAAGTTGTGGTCCTATTCCTTTGGAAAGCCCATTTTTAGAAAGCATTTCTGTTGCATTTTCATGGGATTAAGCATTAACAGATTGCAAAGACACTGTCAAAATTGTAATGGTATAATTTAGGACCAAAATATCCCATTTGTACACTCTAGGGTTATATTGCTGTCCAGCAGATGGAGACACAGTATACTTTTTTGAAGGTGCGTTGCAAGCACAGGTGGAGTTTGTATGTTGAACAGGTCAAACGGGTAAGCCTAGTTCAACTCAATTATTTTTTTTAGTCTTACAAGCTTCTT
This sequence comes from Cryptoblepharus egeriae, assembly GCA_030015325.1. Classification (NCBI taxonomy): domain Eukaryota; kingdom Metazoa; phylum Chordata; class Lepidosauria; order Squamata; family Scincidae; genus Cryptoblepharus; species Cryptoblepharus egeriae. The sequence continues at coordinate 35,775,869 of JAREYC010000004.1, read as the reverse complement.
GAATTACAATTGCTGTTTTGAGTTGTAATTTCATGGCTCACTTTTCTTTTGTTCTTTCGCAACTGTGTTTTGTCAGCTACCTGTGTGTTCCCTACATGACATTTAAAGTTGATCAGGATAAAGACTGCCCAGGAAAAAACAATCTGCTAATATAGCCATGCTTTCAAGTAGTTTGCCATTAACATTCACTCAGAAGGGTGAGATTTTGATACAGCATTACTTTCTGAAGCATTTCTTGAATGGATCAGGCCACAGGTTTCACACAAGTGCAAGCATTAAATCATGTAAAGCCTTTTTGTTATTGTTCATATAATTCTCATTTCCTACTTAGGTTCCCACCTGTGTCTAAAGATTGAATTCACACAACTGATTCAGAATAATTCCATTGCTTTATCAATGGATCAGTGTTCTGTATCCATGTAACATAGGAGGATTTCAACTTGTATTTTTAAATATATGCTTGTATTTTTAAATGTATATTTATTTATATATATAAAAAATAAATTTTTTTTCTATGCTCAAATGGGTTACATGTGGGACCTTTGGAAAAAACAATATTTTATTTAGAGGAGTATTTCTCCTTGTGCCTTTGGATTTATTGCAATAATTGCCCATTGCAAACCCCCATTATTCATTCCACTTGCAACTCGTGGGTTGTATGCACAACTATGTTCACATCAGTGTGAATAGGGCCATGGGTTTACTACACCATGGGTGTTCAACCATTTAGTCTACCAACACAGAGTTCAAAAGTTCTACTCTAATAAAACATTTATGATTATTAAAAAATTGTTTTAGTCAGTAAATGTGCTGGCCCATCAGTAAACGGACATATGGCATTGTTATGCCCATTATAAATTGGTCTGTTATGGCAACTGTTATGTCCATCTTGATACCCTGGGGTTATGGGCCTGGTCTACAGCTGGCAATGGAGTCACTAAAACTACTCCCAGCAACCATATAGGAGTCTGGGCCCAAGGTTGAGCAACTGGTGGCTCCTTGGTGGCTAGGCTCCTTATGAGCCTCCCAGATGAGTAGACAGGGTCTTTCCCTTCCATTTTTATGGGGCCCTAGATATAATGAGATCTTGAGTCTCCTGGATTCCCATTTTACCTTAGCCATGACAGACGTTCTCTGGCAACACTGTTCCATGATCGTGTCCAAACAGGGCCACTTCCAGCACCCTCCCCTCTCCCAGTCAACTCTCTCAGGTGGCAGAGATGAGTCCCCCCCTCTTCCTTCACAGTGGTCCCTGCATGTAGGCTGTGTACTCCATCCTGTCATGGATCCAGATGCCAGGTGAGGTAATTCAGGAGATTGGGCATCCATACCACAGATACACATCACAATGTTGAAAACAGATATTATTAAGCCAGTAATATCTGAGAGCCATTAGAGTCTGCAATGTAAATCCAGCCATGGTCATTGATCAATGGTCCTATAAATAACATTAAAGGCCACAGCAAAATGCTATCCATCAAAGTACTATGACTTCTTGCAGTCTATTAATGGAAAAATAATGCTAGCCTATTAGAATACCACACTGCTGTATAGTTTATAGGAAACACCCCAAATCCCTGAGTTTAAACTGTTGAGTGTATGGGAATGTACAGTGCTATAGATAAAATGCTTTATGCATGTTATTCAGTCACATTATTAAGAATAAAATATTTGCATACTGCTTGTCAACCAAAGCAGTTCATATGGCAATTTGTATAGCAAAGGAATAAGAAACTGAGTCGTTGTCCCAAAGTGGCACACCAGAAACAAAAAGGAAACGCTGAAGGGTAAAATGCTAGGCTGTATAGGGTCAGTTGCTGTCCCACTGTTAAGTATAAGAAGATCTTTACGACTCAAGGAGTACATTGTCCAGTTAGCAGGGGAAATAAATAGAAGCAGGATGACCATATAGAATAGAGGACAGAGTTCCTCTACCTTTAACCACTGCATTGAACAGGGAATTGAGGCAGGTTTAGCACATCATACAAGGGTTTAAAAAGCAGGACCTGCCTCTATTCCCCCTTGGTAGAGGCACTCTGTCCTACATTCTTTATGGTCTCCCTATATAGAACCACCGAAAGTTCAGCGCAGGAGACTCACTGGGTCTTGCTTGTTTATTTGTTTGTTGATCTATGTAAAGGTATAACCTAATTATCATTTATTAATCCGTGATTTTATCAAAGTGCAGTGCAGTTGGTCCTATTAAAAAGATAAACATCCCTTAAGCAACTGTTAATAGCTTAAAAACAGCCTGTTTACCAGAGTAATGCTTCAAGTAAGCTAGGGCTGTGGGTGGCACAAGTGGTTAAGACACTGTACCTGTTAACCAGAAGGCCAGGGTTCGAGACCCAGGTCCCCACAAGACAGGGTGAGCTCCTGTTCTTAGCCCAGATCTGCAACGCAGCTGGAACCAATTGTATTGGCTCTGCCATTCCTTTGGACTATTTCAGTGGCGTGAAGAGGGGGGGTTTGCTGCTTGGATAACAGCCTATCCTACATATTAATCTACCCAGGCCTTTGTGCTTCACACACAGCATCAATACCATAGTCTTTGAGACTGATGGATACCAATACTGCCAATACAATACTGCTTAAAGCAATTAATCTTCCCCTCCAGGGCTGAAAGCTTCAAAAAGACTTCCACTAGGGTTTCATTTCAGCTGGGAGGCAGATCCCTACATTCCCCCCCCCCCCATACAGTAAGTGATAGTCATTTCCCAATTGTTTTGTATTCAGTTCCAGGGGGAAGAAAATTATCTACTTCCCATCAAACCTCCCAGGAATGGAAACTGGTTCATTGCTTGCCTCTTTACCATGGTAAACAATAGGTTTTGTTTAGCATGAAAAGTGGTATCCACCACGGTTCCTGGAAAGAAACCTTCTAGGTTCTGAGGTTCAACCTGGACACCATTTCATAAGTACATACTTGACAGTCAATTACATTCCAGAACTCAATTAAAATGTATTTCTGAAACCAGTAGCATAGCTAGAGGGGGGTCACAGTTGAGGGTTTTGCAAGTGTCTGAATGCTTCATGCAAGAGGCTTCTCCCTTTCAGAATCATTCTGGACAGCAGGAACAGAACATAAGAAACTTACATGACATCACTGGTGTAACTTTCTGTGACATTAGATGTGGCCACTGAATCAGTTCCTTCCTGCTGTGTTACATGTCAGCACGAATACAAATGTAACTGATTGCTGTTAAACAGTAATTAATATTATGTGTTGTTAACACAGTCAACTCCATTGTATTTCCAGTTTTCTGTATACAACCACTGGGTAGCGCAATTTGCAGCTCTGGGAATAAGCTTTTTTATTTTATTCCCTTTTAAAATTCAACTTTTCTGGGAAGAAACAACATTGAACACAACACTTATTTCTGAATAGACATGCCTAGACTTGCACTTTAATATGCCTTCCTGTGCATTTGTACACATGCCTACTGAGTTTGATTGACTTATTACCAGTAAAGCATATGTAGGCCTGTGTTAAGCAGTTAGGTTTTCAGAAATTTTCCTCCTGACTCATTTAGGTACTCATTTAGGCCTCTTACCCCCAAATCCAGAGTAACTACAGGAGCATGGAAGAGACTATATGTGCACCCATAGTTACTGCACCACCTAGTGAAAACCTATGGAAAATTCATATTGGAATCCAGAGTAAGTTGTTCTTACACCGGAGCAAGGACTCCCCATAGTCTGGATTTTGCCCTTAGACCATCTATTAAGGCATCCTCCTTTAGACGATTCAAAGTTTTGAGTAGGAGTAAGCAAGCTTTCCTACTGACGGTAGTGAGTTGTCAGACCAACAGAGTGTGCATTGTATGCTATGGTCATGGTGGGGAACTACAGGACAGCAAATAGTTGTAAGTCAGAATAACTTTTACTAAGGCTGCAATCCTATCCTGACTCGTTTTTCTCTTTCCTTAGAGTTCTTGAGAGTAAGCCACATTGATTTACTCCTTACATTGACACATTCCTGAGAATAAGCCCCATTGACTATAATGGGACTTTCTTCTGAGTAGACTTAAATAGGATTGGGCCTACAAATCTGTATAGTACTGGCATCCATCCATCACAAAAGACTATGGTATTGTGCTCGACACTGTATGTGAAGCACAAAGGCCTGAGTTGATTAGTATGGAGGATAGGCTTTTACCCAAGCAGCAAATCCCCCCTCTCCATGCTACTGAAATAGTCCAGTCGAATGGCAGAGCCGATACGATTGGTTCCAGCTGCATCGCAGAGGCTAAGGACAGGAGCTCACCCACTCTTGTGGGGATCCCAGGTCTTGAACTCTGGCCTTCTGGTTATCAGGCTGGCCCTACAATCCAGAGTAACTACGGGAGCACTTACGTAAGAGACATTACGTGTACCCGTAGTTACTGCACCATCTAATGAAAACCTATGGGAAATTCATACTACAATCCACAGCAAATTGTTCTTACAGCGGAGCAAGGACTCCCCGTAGTTACTCTGGATTGTGCCCATAGTGTCTTAACCACTTGTGCCACCCAATGGATACATGTAAATGTGGTGGAGGCTCAATGTGGTAGCACTACTCACAGTCCAAGTGGCAATTCAGAATCTGTGCATATGCTTCCAGAAGCAGACAGAGCACATGTATTTATGAGCTTCTTCCTGGAATAAATGGTGTAGCCCAATGGTTCCAAAACATTTTCAATTGGCAGCTCCCTTGACCTTTTGGGCCACTGGTCACAGCTCCCCATTAAGGCTACAATCCTATACATTGTATAGGGTAACACGTTTTTCACTAGGATTTTGGGATTCTAGTGGCTGGTTTCCATAGCTTCCCAAACAGTGACATTTCACTATCTAGGAACTACTAGTGTAGCTTTATATTGGGCTACTCCTGAGATAAGCTGCACAATAGTTCAACTGCACAGTCACTCTGACTTAGGGCGCAATCCAGAGTAACTATGGGGAGTCCTTGCTCCGGTGTAAGAAAAATTTGCTCTGGATTGCAATATGAATTTCCCATAGCTTTTCACTAGGAGGTGCAGTAACTGCGGGTGCACGTAATGTCTCTTACGTGCTCCCGTAGTTACTCTGGATTGTAGGGTTAGTATTGATGTAGGGCGAAATCCAGAGTAACTACAGGGAGTCCTTGCTCCGGTGTAAGAACTTACTCTGGATTCCAATATGAATTTCCCATAGGTTTTCACTAGAGGTGCAGTAACTATGGGTGCACATAATGTCTCTTATGTGCTCCCATAGTCACTCTGGATTTGGGGATAAGCCCATATCCTAAAGTCAAATTAAGCCCTTTGCGATGGAGCAGTTAAAGTGACTTTCCATAAGATAACACTACAGGGTGATGTAACTGCGTGGACCCGTAACTGCTCTGGATTTTGCCCTAAGACACTTAAATAACATATATAAGTTATACAGTTAACTCAAGTGTTCATGATTTGACTTAAAATTTTTTTAAAGATCTTCCATTTTTTCCACAGAAGGATGATAAAGAATAAACTCTGTTTCTACTGCAAGTAGTGACAAAGAGAAACAATAATGGGGTTGACCTTTGTGATGCTTCCTTCACAGAGTCCTCCCTGTTTCTCCAGCTGCAGTTTAGTTACAATAAAACATGCCGACGGTACAAGCCATGGAACACACATAGTCAAAAACTTGTTGTCAATTATTTAGCATTCCCATAAACCATTAGGGGTCGTCAAAAATATCTTTAATTGATTCCATCTCTACCTACACTACTTATTATTTATTACTATAACAAACTTCTCCATGGGAACGGCTAATTGTACTTCCCCAGTGGCCACTTCGCGTGGAATAAGCATTGCACAATACAGCTGAAGATTCTGTTGAAAGGTCTTCAGCATTTGGGATTTGATTAAAACTGTATTAGGTGCGCACATCAGCCATCATTGCCAAAACAAAACACTATTTTTTAAAAAATTGTTCTGCTATAGAGCTTAATACAATTCGGGAAAAAAACCCTTTGCATGTGTTGGGGGGAAGGTTTTTCTCTCCCCCAGGGAATTATTTTGAAATCGAAATAATATGGTGTTCTCGTATAAGTGTGAATTCCACCAGCTGCACAGGAGAGGGGGAAAGCGCAGCTTTTTCCTCTGACATATACGCAAGCAAAACTCTTGCAATTTGAGCTGCACATGTTTGGTGTCTTCATGTGTTGTCTTTTTTCCCTTCCTAAACTTAATTGTTAATCTGCTCTATAATAGAAAAGACAGATGTTATATAAATAGTAAGCCACACTTGGCGTGAATTGTTTCGTGAAGAACAATTCCATAGACAATGCTTCAAAAAGGACAATCTGGAAAATGAAGCAGCCTTTTTCTCCCTCCCTCCAGTGATCAAGCATGCAGGTGAGTTGGATGAACAGGAAAATCGACAACATCCTTATTTCACCTAATAATTTCACAACCCCTCCTCCCAGAAAAGTTATAAGAATACTGCGGAATAGCCAATGTCACTGCAAAAAGCTTTGCCCCACATCCAACCTAATCAGCTAAGATGGGAGAATGGAGTCATCCAATTGTCTGATGATACATCCCTGTAGATGAGCTAGAGGTGTTTCTTCTATCATCATCATCACGACTACCACCACATCAAAAGTATTTATATATCATTTTCAACAAAATGTTCACAAAACGGTTTACAAAGAAGATCAAATAACTGACAGCCCTCTGTCCCAAAAGGGATCACAATCTAAAAAGATGCAAAAAAAACCAGAAGTCAATATAAAATCTATCTATCTATCTATCTATCTATCTATCTATCTATCTATCTATCTATCTATCTATCTATCTATCTATCTACAGGTATATAGATAAAAGATATTGCTGGGGTGAGGAGGCTCAGTTACTCTTCCCCTGCCAAAAAGTGGAGCACCCACTTGAAAAAATGTCTTTCACTCAGAAAGAGTGAAGACATTTAAATTCTTCAGGTTTAAGGCATTTGCTATCTGAATAGCACACAATCATAAGTTCACTATGGCTGCAATCCTAACCATGTCTACTCAGAAGTAGGGCCCATTTTACCCAATGGGTCTTACCCCCAGGAAAGTGTGTTCAGGATTGCAGCATATGAGTGCCACGGAAGTGGCTTGTGTTATGGTTGGATTGGGTTGTCATCTAAGACTGACCAACAGGGACATGGTTGCTCCACTCCATAAACCTGAAGGCACCTTACCTTTACCTGCTGCTGGTTTAGTGTTACAGTAGCTGAGGGGAAAGCAGCCATCTGGCCATACCATAATATTTACAGTTTAATCTTTGGTAAGGTGATTGATTGTATTTGTTGCCACAGATTTGTATGTATGAAAAACATGTAACCCCCTACAGATAGAACTCTATTTTTCATGTCATGTCATTATTATCGGAATTACCCAGGCTGGTAAGTGTATATGGTGAAACAATTGCATGGTTGAAGTTGACTTTCTCGTTTGATGTTGTTATGATGCTTCATCACTGCCCAAGAAAGAATGCTAATTATTTATTTTAAAAGGAATCTCATCATCAGGACTCTGAAAATGGTCTGATCATAATGAACAATATTGCGCTGTCGTTAGTGATAACTCTGGTAGCCCCCATGTTGGGCATCCCACTTACGAATGTCCCAACATCTCAAGGACAGCTAGGATGTACTTTGCACTGGATCAGTCTGTCTGACCAGCATTTTCATGCTGGTGTAATAATGCTGATACCAGAGATAGATTTTGGGGAGATGTAAAATGATTTTTTTTTTTTGAGAGGGAGAATTTTGGAGATGCGGAAGTGATTGGTGAAGGAGAGCCAATTCAGTGCTTAATAGAACAGTGCCACCCAAACCATATGCATTGCACTAGTAATAAGCTCTCTACAAAACTGAAATAAATTTCACACATCCCGATCTTACATAAGTTCCCCTATACCAATGCAATGGTGCAGGTGAGGCTTCTGCTGCATCCTGCATGGGAATTTCAGTTGCTGGAGGTCTCTGCAAGGTCTCTTGTCACTTTGACCTGGGGTAAGCCTGACACAAGTCTGACACAAGTCTGCTGACACAAGTCTGCACTGACTTGTTGGTAGAATATTGTTGATCCACCTTGTTGAGGACACCTTGTTGGTGTCCTGAGTCATTACACACAGACCTCAAAATCCTATTAATTTTTTTTAAAAATGAAGCAATTCTTTTTCTTTTCATTGCAGTTAGACGTTTTTATTGTGTTAATAAAATTGCTGGAAATTAGGTGCGTCTTTTAGCCAGCTTTTGTTTTTGACTCTTCCTGCCCCCTTTCCATTTGATTTAGAATTATTCTGTGATTCCAAAGAATGCTGAGAATGGAAAAGAAGTGTTACACTAGTTTGTTTATCACAGTTATCGGTGTACTTGTCTCAGTGCAATTTCCTGTGCTAACAGAAAGGATGCATGCTATTAATAGACCCCAAAAACGCATGTTTTGGATTCTCTGCAACTGACTTTGTTGTTTGTTTGAAACAAATGAAGCTGCTGTGCATTTTGGAGGAAGGAAATCCAGATGTTAAAATTAAATGATATTTATTTCTTTTTAATACTAGGTTTCCACTAGCGGTCTCTTATGATCTCCTGACAAGCCTTAATATAGTCCAGTTTTCACAGCCCATAAATGTACAGGAATTCACACTATGTGCTCAATTTACTAGTCTTGCTGTGTATACAATTTCAATTTCATGTATAACTGCAGCTAGCACCTTCTGAAGGAGCATTGCAGTCACAACACACAACATGGTGGAACACAATGGGCTTGGTACCTACCACAAGAAGCAGCAATCAGCTGGCTTTGTGCAGTAGAAGACTCCAGATGCCCACCTGCTCCCAGTAGGATTGCATAGGTGGTGGGATGGAGGCAGGGGTGGACTGGTGGTAATGGGACAGGAAGGATGGGAAATTGGGATGGGAAAGAGGGCTGATTTGGCAGCACCAACATCTGCCAAATCCAAGCCCCCTTCCCAGACTCAATCCACCTTCATTGGTCCACATGGATATGCACCAGTGAAATCATTTGTGACTGCAAAATGCCTTCCTGCTGTATAGGACTCTGCATGGTGGTCCATGACTCAATAAGAATCAGCCATCAGATCTTTTATGTCAGATGGATCTTCTTCAAGGGGCCAGAACAAAGAAGGATAGAGAATGTACTGTTTCTTGGACCCTCAGATCTCTTTCCACTTACTTCCTTCTCCAATGCATCAGGGCTGCCCAACCAAGGCTTTTCTTTCTTTATTGGAGATTCTTGTCCTAATCCCATATGGAGGTCTTTGAGCATCAGCCAAAAGAATTTTTTCAGTGAGCGAGACTAGCTCCACCACTGCAACTGGATGAAAGTGCTTTCACAATATGTTTCTAGGCTCATCCACAAATGTCAAACAATAAATTTATAGGCTCACCCTCATGCTAGGCATTCCCAACCCGTGCTTTGTGCCCCAGTCTGAACTGACTACACACTTTTCCTTTCATCTAATCTCCCCAGCGTCACCCTCTTTTTTTCTTACTCTGCACCCTAAAATATTCCCTTTCTTCTCCTAGTGATCCCTCTATCAAATCTGCCTGAATCCCTTCTTTGTTTTGCTTCATTTCCTAAGGTAGTGGTTTGCAAACTATGGGTTGTGACCAGTGGTGGGCCCGGCCTGGCCCAACTACCGGATCGCCAGAAGTGGATGGGCTGAGCTGGGGTCAAGGGGCGGGGCCAGGATCAGGGGCGGGGAGGGTCAGGGGTGGAGCCAGGGGCAAGGCCAGGGAGGGTCGGGGGTGGGGTCAGGAAGGGCACGCCACCCACCGCAGTGCACTGTGGGTGCAGGGGGCAGGACAAGGGGTGGGCCCCGACCTCAGCACACTGTGTGTGTGCCAAGGTTGATGCATGTGCAGTGCTGTCCTGAAGTCCTTGGCGCACGCACAGTGGTGGGCTTCCCCGGGCGCGCTGAACTGGTTTTCTGGCTCCACCTAGCCAATGGATCGGTGGCGGGGGGGGGGGGTCAGAATTAGGAAGCGGTTTGGGCGATCTGGCCTGAACCGCTTTCAGCCCACCACTGGTTGTGACCCACGGGTGGGTCATAACCTGATTTTGGGTGGCTTGTCAAAAAGCGATCAGGTAAATGTGAGTAGGAGTGTAGCCATATAGCCCAATCTGAAATCCCTTGCTGATGCAGCAGAGCCAATATAGGGGAAAATCCAGAGTAACTACAGGGAGTCCTTGCTCCACTGTAAGAACACTGGATTCCACTTACTCTGGATTCCAATATGAATTTCCCATAGGTTTTCACTAGTTGGTGCAGTAACTACGGGTGCACATAAAGTCTCTTACATGCTCCTGTAGTTACTCTGGATTTGGAGTAAGTGTGCATTTGGGGAGAGAGGCAGGCTTAGAGGTCTCTCCGACAAAAGGGAATGCTTGTCCCTTACCTTGAGACAAGTCTCCATTGCCCAAATTGTCTCCAAAGGTCTGAGGAGAGAAAAAGTGAGGAAAGGGAGTTTGCACAAATTGCTGCTGCTCAGAACGGCACCCTTCCTCCCTATCCCATTTCCTGCATTGTCCCAGCTCTGTAAATTTTCTGTTCCTCCCCATTACATTTCAACTCCTGCCCATTATCCACACCTGCAACAGTTTATCTGATTCCTGTGTAGGTCTCCATCTTCTGAAGTGTGCCACCATTTGTGGCAGCATCCCCAAAATGACCCCTGGCATCACTCTTTGTGACATTGTAAAGGAATGTATGTTGCCATACATACTTTTATGACACTGCAAAGTCTAGTTAGGACTGGACCATTTGTTTTGTTACAGAATCCCAAGGACCCCACTAGCACAGTCATAACTGAAAAGCGGACAGGGACCACCCAAAATGTAGGACACCCAAGAAAAAATATAGGATATGACAATAATAAAAGCTAAAACGTTCAAATATATTGCTTTTTGCATAGTTACTTTAAACCCTGCATGACTTCTTAGTAAATTTAAAAGAGTGCTAACTGCTACGCCAAAGCCTCTGGTCCAGGGTGACCATATGTCATAACTGCAAAAGAGGACAAGGTCTCCCAAAATGTAGGACACCCAAGAAAACTGGCCCTCCTCACCTCCTCACTAACTGGCCCTCCTCACTCCAGCAGTGTCTGTCCAGGAGGATTTTGCTGGTGTTCTTTTTTGCATTTTAGATTGTGAGCCCTTTTGGGTCAAGGACCCATTAGCTATTATTATTTGTTCATTTTCTTTGTAAACTGTTTTGTGAACTTTTTAGTTGAAAAGCAGTATATAAATACTGTAAATAAATACTGTAGATAAAACTGTAGGACATGACCAAATAAAAGCTAAAAACACTAATATGTAGTGCTTCCATTAGGTTAATTTAAACACCATGTTATTAATTATTAAATTATTAATAATTAATCATTAAATTTAAAACTATTAGGTATGATTTATTACATATAGTTTATTACAAGATGATTCCATGCTGTTTGCTCACAACAAAAAAGAGGACAATGAAGAATTTGTTTCCAGAACACAAGGCTAAAATAGAAGATATGGACATGGAAAAAGAGATTACAGTGGTACCTTGCTTAACAAGCGTTTCACATAACAAGCAAAAATTTCCAAGAAATCTTGCTTCACATAACAAGTTCCGCTTCTCTTAACAAGCAAGCATGCTATGGCCAAGCGTCCTATGCAGACCTGACACTCCGCATGGAGGCTCTTTAAAAGGGCTGCCTCTAACTGTCCCCAACTTTGGAGCAGTTGCCTGGGGATGCAAGAGGCAGCTACCCCTAACCACAACCAAGTGCCCCCATTGACCACCTTGAACCTCCAGCAGCAGCCCAGGTAAGCCTCCCAGAAAAGCATCTTTGATTGCAGCCTCCTAACCATGTTTTTGTGTTCAGTGGGGCTTACTCCCAGGAAAGTGTCTTTAGGATTGCAGCCTATGTAAGACTTCATAGGATCATGCACATTGAATGCATGTTTTGAATTCAATTCCAGTGTTTTGTCATCAGTTTTACATCCAGTTAATATTTTTATATGAATATTTTTTGGGCTGTGGAACCAATCATCTAAGTTTTCATTATTTCCTATAGAAAAATCTGCTTCAGAGCGTTTCACTTAAAGAGCATGCCTCCGGAACGAATTAAGCTCTTTATGTGAGGCACCACTGTATATTGGTGGTGTCAATCGTCTGTGTCAGTCGTCTTTGGCGGTCCTCAAGTCTCACACCTGCATTAGACATTCCCTTGCAGATTCCAATTCAAACATTGCATCAACTTCATGATATAAACACAGATCTCAGGTTGGTACAGGGTGATAAAGAAGGAATCCTTTTAACGGTGTCATAAACAAACCACAGATGAAAATATCCGTATGGAATTGCAGCCAGGCATCAATAAAATTGGGGGATAGTAAAGCTGCTCCTCTTCAAGCACACACTCACAGAACATTTGGTTTCCTACTATATTCCTGTGTTCCCTTTAAAAAGAAAATGCAACTGTCTCAGTTTTTCTTATCACTCTGTGGCTGCAATCCTAATCTCCAATTAGGCCATCCTAAGCCCCGCCATTAGTCCTGTGCTGATCTAGGGGTGTCACAAAAATGCAGTAAGACATGTCTTCCCCACTCCTATTGGAGGAGGGGGGGATAAGCCAGTACAGGCATATGCCGACCTCACCATACCATCATGGAAAGATAGACCAGGTGGGTTAGGCCAGCCTAATTTTTTTAGGATTGCACCCTGTCTCTCTTAACATAGTCACCAGCATCTCAAAAGCCTTTTTTTAAATCTCCCTGATACTCTGTTCTGCCACAGTTTCATTTGTTCTGCCTTGAAATTTTAACTCGCTGTATCTGATGTAGGTCTGGTTAGAATTTGACAGTAACAGGTCTTCAGCTTGAAAACAAATCCCTTGTCAATAAACAGTCTCTCTCCTTTGACACAACTCAATTCCCAAATGACTCTTGTGCATAGTATTCATCAATATTTTTCCCTTTTATGTTTTATGGTACCGTGATTCTGCCATTTGAAAAAAAATGAATTCATTATGTATAGGTAGTTAATTTCATTCTGTGGTACCAACGTATTTCTGGAACTTCTATTGTACAGACATCCTCCTGTATCCATTATGCCCTTCCTCATCATGGATACAGAAACCACAGCTATGGGGGAATGCTATATAATAGTCATTCCCCCCTTAACATTTGGACTGTAGCATTGGAAACATGGGTGTTTCTTGTTAGTGAAAGAAAAGGGTTCCTCACTTTCTACATATCTACTCACCCATTGATCCCTTGTGACAATAAAGTATCACCAGCATGCAGAAGATTTTATTATATTATAACTTTGGTTGATTTTCCAGTATTTATTGGAAATAAGAGCAATGCAAAAATCATTTCAGCATATGATATAGATATTAATATTGATATGAACATATAGTAATATTCTTGATCATATTCATCCAACCCGACTGTTTCTTGACCTTCTGACATTTTGCATTTTATTTACAGCTTGATTTGAACCATAGCTTTTAAAAAAAATAGCCTATGGCATTCAGGCAGAACTTCCAGCTGCTTTTGTAGACCCAGATGGTTCAAATGAGAATCCATATGTCCAAGTATTAATTCGGACTGGACAGACTATTTCTAAGGCTCTTAGGGCTCATCAGCCATTAAAAAAACATGCCACTAATGTTCAATTAGTTCAATCACTCTATAGACTTGCCAAGTCAAAGTTTAAAAAATATGGAGCACTCCAGATTTTTGGCATCTATTCAATAGAGTTATGTAGTGCTCTGAATTAAGGGACACCCATTATGTTGTGCAGAGCTGTCATATCCTAGAAAAAGGGACAGGATGGAAAAGAAGGCAACACCTTTATCCCAAAACACATATGGGATAACAGACAATCTTTACCATCTTAGAGGATATGCATTGTGCCTCTTGTTTACTATAAATCTCTCTCTCTCTCTCTCTCTCTCTCTCTCTCTCTCTCTCTCTCTCTCTCTCTGTGTGTGTGTGTGTGTGCGCGCGCATACAAATTCAATTGCTGTGGTATTGAGGTTTAATAAAAAATCTTACTGTGGTACCTCAGTTTCCATATGCCTCGGATTACAAGTATGTTGCAAGACGAGTAAAGATTTCTAACAAATCTTTGCTCAGTTTGCAAGCAATGTCTTGCTTTATGAGCAAGACATCAAGAGTACAGATTTGCATCAGTGCGCTGATGCAGATCTGCACTCCCAGCCTAGCATAGGGGACGGAATCCCCTCTGCGTGCAAGGGACGGAATCCCCTGTGCATGCAGGGATTCTCAGGGATTCCAAGTGAGTGGAGAAACCCCCTCACTCCAAGCACTCCGAATCCCCTGCAAATGAAGAGGGCATCCTTGGGGATTTCTTCTGAACTAGCAGGCATGCATGGGGTCTTCAGGGATGCTCCCTTCATCAGTGCCCAGGGTCTGATGGACAGTGGAAACCTGAGGACCAACTGCATGCCTGCTAGACCAGCAGGCATGCAGGGGATCCCCATGGATGCCCATGTGTATCAGACTCTGTGGATCATTCAGCACCTAGCACATCCTGGGGGCACCTTTGGGACACCCCCAAGATTAGCACCAAGCATTTATCCTGAGGGCATCCATAGGATGCTCCCAAGATCAGCACCTAGTGCAGATCTTGGTACTGATCCTGATGGCACCTCTGGGATGACCCCAAAAGCAGTGCCAAACACTGATCCCAAGGCTGGGATAGTCACATCGTCCTCCCTGTCCTGGAACAGCAGCATGGATGGATAGCATCATCCCAGCCCTGGCATGCCAGGCTGCCTAAGAGATTCATTATGCAATTCTTTAGTACTTGCTGAAGAGTTTCGGATCAAATTGTCTGAGTTATCATTTTGGACTATGAGCATGCTTCTGTAATTGATTATGCTCGTAAACCAAGGTACCACTGTTTTGGCATAGGTTTGCCATAATTCTCTTCCATAAAACTGGGATAGAACCCCCGTCAAACTTGGCAATATGTGAACACGATCCCTGAATATCTCCAGTTTTCTGGGATATATATGGAATATTGGCATGTTGTAAGAGAAGGTGGATTTCAAGCAATATTTTAGGAGTAAAAATGCCTATCTTATGTAACTAAAATAGCTAAAAAGGGAAACAGATTTTAGTTATTAATACTGAATTTTTTGGAGCATGAAACAAATGAATGCCATCATGCATGAATCACCATGGGCTACTGTACATACCTTTTATTCATTGCTGCCTAAACATTATGGGAATGACTGCAAAGGATCTGAAAAGAAACAAACTCTGAAAGGCATTAAAAATAGTGTTTGACATGACCTCTAATCAAATGTCCTCGGATGCATATTATCCTAGAATTCCAGTACATGGGATTATGCCCAAATAATGGGAAGCTGATATAATTCTGAAATGAAATTGTACACGCCCACACCTCAATTACACATCAGTCATGTACAGTATTTATCAATTATTTATAAGTCATATACGAATACAACCATTTCCATGCCATTACCCCAATAATTGAATATATAAAAATATGGACCTACTGCACATCCTGCCCTCCCCTGGGACAGAATCTTCCCAACCCCTACCTGCAACATTTCCCCTACCTCTTTTGCTTTACCACAACACTCTTAAGGTTGTTGTGGTCTTGGGAACTGTGCGGCAAGACCCTGAAGGATTATATCCATGATTTCAACCATTAAAGACATGGCACATTGGTGTGCCATAGATGGTCTGCGGGTGTGCTGTGAAAGTTTGGGAACATCATTTATTAGAAGGACAAGAAGGGCAAACCGGCACAATGGTTTGCCTTATCAATGGTTTAAAAAAACCTAAAGGAGTGTCCTGACAATTTTTAATACATTGACAGTGTACCATGAGATGAGAAAGATGGAAAATGTCAGGAATATATAAAGAAGTGAGTTTTGTTAAGATATTATTGGATTGGATCCAAGCAGTTTCTTGCACAGGCTTTGAAAAGTTGCTGTGATTCCCCAAATGAGGCCTTGTGATCTCATTTGGGTCATGACCCAAAGGCATTGCTATACATTAAAACACTGAAATACATTATGCGTACAAACAGTCAAACATCCATGATTTTTTTAAAAATCCATTTTCACTCAGTGGTAGGGTAAGATATCTATTTATTACTACTAGATTTTGTTTAAAAAATTGAAAAGAAAACCAATATTGCAATTTCATCATTTCCCGGTCATGGTTAAACTTCCCAATAGAACTATTGTCTATTCCAAGCCCATTTATGAGTCATGTTTACATGTATTAGCTGATGTCTGATTTGCCGATTACATGTATTAGCTAATGATTTCTCCTGATATTTTACTCATTTTGTGCCAAACCATCTGTTTTCTTGTGATACTTTGTTGTGTCAAACCATCTGTATTTTGGGAAATTTTAACCCTTTGATGCCAAATCATATGAATAAATTGTAAATCAAACAGAGTCACATATGAACATCTGACAGTTTCTGTGATAATAAAATAAGAAAACGCATAAGGCAGTTGCCATGTGCAAAACATGGGCAACACTTGAATAGGCATATCTATTTCTCTTGTTGCGCCGATTGGAAAAATGGAATTGAAAAGGAAATTCCATTCATGTGTTTCATAGTAGACATTTCTTGTCTGCTGAATGAGTGGGATGACTTCCTAATCCTGTCTTACTCCCAAGATGCCTGGAAAGGTTAAGGGAACTGTTGAAACTTCTTGTTCCTTTTCTACAGTATTACAATCTGTGTCCCCAAAAACATTTGCCACTTTCCTCTTTAATTTTAGCTGTTCTGCCCAATATATCCTTCCCCAAAACATGAAAATTTATGAAAACGTCTAACCTCTAAACCTTTAATGTTTTAAATAATTAAAATAAAAAACACTATGGCTGCAATCCTAACCTCAAGTTCCAGCATAAGTCCTGTGCTGATCTGGGGGTGTCACTAAAGATCCAGCATAAGTCCTGTGCTGATCTGGGGGTGTCACTAAAGTGCTATAAGAGATGTCTGCACCATATCTCTTGATGTTATGTTATTTACAGCTCAATACTATACATATTTACTCAGAAATAAATCTCAGTGTAATTCATGGGGCTTATGCCTAGGTAAGCATGCACAGGATTGCAGCCCTACTGGGATTACAATGGAGGGGGCACAAGTGGGTCTATGTTAGACTACACTGGGAATTCTCTTTGCTCATCCTTAACTGACAAGAAGAAATATATATTCGTTTATTGCCACATGTGTTCAAACAACCTACGTGATAGACACTCTTGCTTCCCTGTGAAAATAACTTTGTTTTTAAATGCATAGATTGAATGTGCAGAGAGAGAGAGAGAGAGAGAGAGAGGTGATTACTGGGTCTAGAGGTGTATGTTTGCCCCTTCCATTTGAGCCTGCCAAAAGGCCCAGACATCAGCTTTCTTGTGATTAAAAGCAAGGAGCTGCTAATTCAATCCCCTTAAGAGACAGCCTCTCAGGTAACTAAAGACCAAAGTTGTGTAGGGCTTTATAATTAATGCCAACACCTTGGATCACGCCACAGTACTAATTAGCAGCTGGTCCAGCTGCACATTTGGAATCTGTGAAGCATGGGGGAGAAAAAAAAGTCAATTTTGTGTAGCAAGATTTGTTTCCGAGACATACTGAGAAACACACACACACACCAATTGATAGGATCTCTGACTAGTATAGCTACTCCTGAGTAGCAGCTTATTTAATCTCAGATGCACATATCCTAATTTGTCATATCAGTTTTTTGAAACCCGCTGGGATCTCAGACCCACAAGTTGAAAACTGGTTATTTAAGGTACCTATAGCCTGCCTTTTCTTCAATAGAGGGGAGCTATATACCCTGGCACTCTAGAATATTTCCAAAAGATGTTCTTGACTTTTTTTTAATAAGAGTGAGCCCAAGCAAATGCCCTGAGTTTTCAAGGTATGCAGCACTTACATTATATCTACTCAGAAGCAAATCCTCTGAGTTCAGTGGGACTAACAGCACAATCCTAACCATTTCTACTCAAAAGTAGGTCCCATTGTGTTCAGTGGGTCTTACTCCCAGGAAAATGTCGTTAGGATTGAAGCCTTACTCCTGGATTAGTGAGTATAGGATTGTAGCTTTAGAATACATATAGTTATTTTATATCTGTTAAGTTGGCCGTCTCACCTCTTTTGCAGTTTGTGGCGGGAGTGGCTAAGACACTGTGCCTGTTAACTGGCAGGCCAGGCTTCGAGACCTGGGTCAGCCCCACAAGACAAGGTGAGCTCCTGTCCTTAGCCCAGCTCTGCGACGCCAGCTGGATCCAATCGTATTGGCTCTGCCTTTCCATTGGACTAATTCAGTGGCATGGAGAGGGGGGATTTGCTGCTTGGGTAACAGCCTATCCTCCATAACAATCCAACCCAGGTTTTCGTGCTTCGCATGCAGTGTATGCAGCGCCAAGCACGATACCATAGTCTTCCAAGACTGTCGGAGGCCTGCTTTAGGATGTACAGTGATACCACTCATAATGAGTACCCCACATAGCGAGTGTTCCACATAACGAGTAAAAAATTTGTGTCAGATTTTGCCTCACATAACGAGCATGATTCGCATAACGAGTGCCCAATGGCTGGACTCCCTCTCCTCCTCCCTGCACTTGCTGGGCTGTGGGATTGAGGCAGGACTTTCTCTTCCTGCCTGCAGTACATGAAGAGGCCAGCAGCCTCTTCAGTTGAGCAACAAAGATGGCTGCTCCTGCAGCCAGCAAAAATGTGGCCAGCCCAGCTTTTGCAGCCTCCATCAGGGAAAACTCCTCCTGCTTCCCCCTCTAGAGCCCTCCTCAAACAAACCCTTTCCCCCAAGAAAGCCCACCCTGTCTGGACCCCACTACAACCACCTCTCTTCCCCACCACCACCTTTCCTGCCTTTCCTCTCCTGTGAGTAAGCCCCGGTTGATTTAATGGGGCTTGATTCTGAGTAGACAGCATAGGATCTGGCCCCTCTGCTGTTGCAGACTGCCTATCTAGTTTGCATAGATAGATCTTACACACAGAGAGGTTCCTTGTTAAAGTTGCTCCAAAAGACACCAGTGACACTTTTAGTGAAAATTAGTCACTCTTGGCCAGAAAGGTTTTTCTTTTCTTTTTTACTATACAGAATATTACAGTGTTTTATTATAGTATTTGTGGTCTGTATTATATTATAGTGTTTTGAATTCAATTCCTGTGTTTTGTCATCATTTTTACATACAATTAATATTTTTATATGAATATTTTTTGGGTTGTGGAACCCATCACCTGAGTTTCCATTGTTTCCTATGGGAAAATCCACTTCACTTAAAGAGCATTTCACTTAAAGAGCATGCCTCCAGAACAAATTAAGCTCTTTATGTGAGGCACCACTATATATTTAGACAGCAGAAGAATAGGGCCTGATATGTCAATCTCAGAATGAAGGAAAAAGGCAACACAGATTTATTAACTCATATAGTGGCGCCTTCACATAACAAGCGCCTCACGTAAAGTATGTTCCACGTAACAAACAAATTTTTTTCTAGAATTCTGCTTCACGTAACAAACGGTGCTTCATGTAACAAACACACTTGCTGGCCATAGTGAAAGCAACACTTCTGAGCTGTGGCCAGGCGACCACTGGGCAGAGGGAGAGAAGAGCAGTAGAGAAGAGGGAAGCAGCTCAGGGCTGGCCAGAAGGGAGCAGGGGAGAGAGAGGCTCAGGATGGAGAGAAGGAGAAAGTGGGGAGACACTTTGAAGGTGTCTTGGATTGCAGCCTCCTAACCCTGTCTACCCAGAAGCAACCCCTCTTGTGTTAAATGGGTCTTACTCCCAGGAAAGTGTCTTTGATTGCAGCCCCCTAAGCATGTCTACCCAGAAGTAAGCCCCATTGTTTTAAATAGGGCTTACTCCCAGGAAAGTGTCTTTAGGATTGCAGCCCAAGTAGACTTCATAGGATCATGCACATTGAATGCATGTTTTGAAATCAATTACAGTGTTTTGTCATTTTTACATACAGTTAATATTTTTATATGAATATTTTCTGGGTTGTGGAACCAATCGTCTTGAGTTTCCATTATTTCCTAGGGGAAAATCTGATTCACGTAAAGAACATTTCACGTAACAAACATGCCTCCAGAACGAAATTAAATTATTTCATGAGGCGCCACTGTACTGTATTTCGATCCCACCTCACGGGCTCTGAAGAAGCTCCCAAGATAGCTTACAATACTTAAAAAAAGTACAATACAGTTATACAGCTCTTGGACCACTTCTGGTCACTCTCAGAGTTTGTGGTATAAGCCCCATTTAGCCAGAGCACTTCTTTCTTCCTCCTAGGAAGAAATCCCAGGTTCTCAGATCCTCAGCAGATAACACAGTACTAAAACCAGTGATGGGCTTCAAAGAAATTAAGAACCGGTTCTCTGTCCATCTGGCAGCCACTTTTAAATGGCTATTTTTAAACTTTATATGTACTGTCTCTTGTTAAGAACCGGTTCTATAGAGTAGGTGCGAACCTGCTGGAGCCCACCACTGACTAAAACCCCACTGACTTGTTTGAGTCAAAATTACTGTTATTATTATCTCCCATTTAATCAAGGAAGAAATTCTTTATCTGTGACTGAAATGCATTCCAATAAATGCTTCACCCGGCTAAGGCATGAATGAACAGGTTCTGGGGAATGTAGCCGATTATTAAACTTTTGCTTGACCAATCCAGTCATGAACAAATGTTCTCCTAGTAGATTTATGACACTTGATGCTTTTTTTTTCTTCCAGTGATTTTGCTATTATTACTGCTGCTTGTGATGAACAAAAATGTTCTGGTGGTAAATGTATTTATGAACAGAGAACAATAACCAGCACTGTGCTGATATTATGCACCTGGGAAGTTGGGCAGAAATATATCAGAGATGAATCATGTGTTTTGGGGAGAAACAATAACAGAAGATAACCTCATTTCAGTTTTAAAAGTTTACTGGACTATGGCATAGATAGATTAGGTAGACCCTCAAAATATTTAGACCCTCAAAACTGTTACTTCCATATTACATGTTTGGTCACACAGCACCAAACATATCTGTTCCACCAAATAAGGCTGACAAGTCATTGATGTGATTTTGGCAATAGACCTATCATTGGGGTAATATGTTGTTCTGCTCCCAATTCAGTGTGGCTTACTCCCAAGAAGGTTTAAATAGGTTTTCCACTTTAGGTAGGAAATGAGATACGTCCAAGTCCATTTTTGTGGGGTGAACAAGTACACAGCTGGGAAATTTACGGTAATACTTGTTATAGTTTGAACTTCTGAAGTCCAATGTGGGAAAATATGGTTGTATTATTGCATTTCTGTTATTCTGTGAATTGCCTTAAAAGAACCTTTATAAGAAAAAAGTTTGGAAAGTATACTGCAAATGTCTAGAGATGAATAAAATAAACTGGATTTTGAGTGCATTTATGGTACATTTTCTAGAGAATAGTATATAGAGAATAACATATTATAGTATATAGTACTTCTTATAATTCTTATTTCTATAAGTATATCTTATAAAATATCTTTCTATATTTCTTTCTTATATTCTATATTTCTATAAGTATTCTTCTATCAGGAAGTATTTTATTTATTTATTTAGTAAATTTATACCCTGCCTTTCTCAGGCCATAGCCAACTCAAGGTGGCTAACATTAAAACAAATTAAAAATATTCAATAAAAAATTAAAAGCATTAAAAACATAGATAAGTTTAAAAAGATTAAAAACAATAAAAATAACGCCCCAACCTCCACCTCAGTAAAAACCTTTTTTAAAAATAGAACATTTTTAGGCTCCGCCTGAAGCTCTGTATTGAGGGAGCTTTCCTAAGTTCTAGGGTGAGAGAGTTCCAAAGCCAGGGTGAAGCCACCATGAAGGCCCTATTTCTGGCCGCCACAGCTCTCACTCCTTTGGTGGTGGCACAGTCAATAGGGCTCCCTCTGAGGACCTTAGGAAGGTCAGATTGTACAGAAGAAGGTGGTCCCTCAGATACCCTGGACCTGAGCTGTTTATGGCATTAAAGGTCAGGACCAGCACTTTGAATTCAGCCCAGAAACAAATGGGCAGCCAGTGTAGCCAATGAAGCAGTGGCCCAAGTCAAACTGACAAGCCCCAGCAACCACACGGCCCACTGCATTCTGGACTAGTTTGAGTTTCCAGACTGTCTTCAGAGGCAGCCCCACATAGAATGTGTTAATAGTAGTTCAGTCTTGATGTCATTAGGGCATAGGTCACCATGGCCAGATCCAAGCGACTCAGGTATGGTTGCATCTGATGGATCAGTTGAACCTAAGCAAAGGCTCCCCTGGCCACAGCCACCACCTGGGACTCCAGGAGCAGCAGAAAATCCAGGAGAACCACCCAAGCTGTGGACCTGCTCCTTTAGAGGGAGTGCAACCCCATCCAGAGCAGGATGATATTCCAATACATGAGTCAACGTCTTCCAGACCAGAAGAACCTCTGTCTTATCAGGATTTAATTTCAGCTTGTTCACCCTCATCCAGCCCCCCCCCCCCCCACTGCCTCCAGACATGCCTGCAATTCAGGACCACAACTGTCTCCTGGGATTCAGGAGGAAAGGAGAGACAGAGCTGGGTGTCATCTGCGTGTGGATGACACCTCACTCCAAACTTCTAGATGACCATGTAGATGGGGGGATAGAATGGAACATTGTGGCACTCCACACCAAAGAGGTCAGGGTGCCGAATAAGGATCCCCCAGCACCACCTTCTGGGACCTGTCAGCCAGGAAGGAGCAGAACCACTGCAGAACAGTGCCTCCAATCCCCAACCCAGCCAACTGACCCAGAAGGACACCATGGTCAATGGTGTCAAAGGCCACTGAGAGGTCCAGCAGGATCAACAGGGACACACTCTCCCTGTCCATTCCCCAGCGTAGGTAATCCACCAAGGTGACCAATGCCATCTCTATCCCAAACACTGGCCTGAAACCAGATTGAAAAGGTTCCAGATAATCAGCTTCATCCAGTACCCTCCGAAGCAGGAATGCCACCGCTTGACCATTTTGCCCAGAAATGGGATGTTTGAGACTGGTCAATAGTTATTTAAATTATTAGGGTCCAGGGAGGGTTTCTTCAGGAGGGGGCGAAACACCACCTGATTTAGTGCAGGAGACAACACCCCCTCCCTCAGAGAGGAATTCACCACCTTTCCTGTCCATTTGGCCAGTCCATCCCGGGAAGATCTAATTAGCAAGAAGACAGTTTTACACTACATAGAATCTGATCCACGTCCTCAGGTTCTACAAGCTGAATAGAATCCCAAAAGATGGATTTGCCAGGTGCCCCAGGGACATTGTTGGATGTTGTTAAAGTGGCATCCAAGTCATGCCAGATCTGATCAACCTTGTCCGCAAAGTGTTGGGCGAACCCATCACAGCCAGCCTTTGTATGCTCTACCACATCAGTCATGGAGGGCAGATGGTGTAGGCCCTGGACCACACAGAAAAGCTTAGCTGGACGGTTCTCTGAGGATGTGATGGTGGCAGAGAAGAATGCCTTCTTAGATGCTAGCATTGCTGTGGAGTGGGCTTGCCAGTGAGCCCTGGCCTCTGCACGATCAGAAAGGGCACAAGTCTTTCACCACTGTCGCTCTAAATGTTGACCTTGCTATTTCAAAGCCTGCAGCTCCCCAGAAAACCAAGGAACTGTGTTTTGTCTATGGCAGGTCCAAGGCCACTCAGGAGCAATCTTATCCAGGGCCCAGGTCATCTCTGTATTCCAGAGATCAACCAGGGAGTCACCAACTCTGGCAACAGGAAAATCCCCCAGAGCTTTCAGGAAACCATCTGGATCCATCAGTATCTGGGGGCAGATCATGGAATGCAGTACCCCACCAGTACAGAGGCTACAGGCTGCGATAAACCTAAATCCCACCAGGTAGTGATCTCTCCATGGCAATGAAGTGATGATGTCCTTCACATCTAGATCACCATCAACCTGCCCAGCAGTGAACACAAGATCCAGTGTGTGTCCCGCATCATGTGTAAGGGCTTTGAGACAGACTCATGGTTGTCATGCCAAGTATGACTTTCAATATTTCTTATAGTATATGGTGCTTTTCCTTTTAAGCAATTCCCATGGTACTGATGTCTGGGATGTCAGCAAAATTTCAAATCAAAGGTACATATATACTGCACACACGTTTACTCAAGTCATGAAGTTTACCCATGAAGTCATGGATAAAAAGACCTCAGGTTTTTTTGTGCTGAAGGTAAGGGGATTTAAAGCTACTCTTTTAGAGTTGCATCAGTTGCAAATTAGAGTGCTCATTTTCCAGTTTCCAGACATAACTAATATCCATATGGGACATTATTGATTTTTACACCAGAGAACAGTGGTTTGCTCATTAGGATGGCAGGAGAGCTAAGTTTGCAAGGCTCTGAAGGGAAACATTGATGAATGTTCCCAAGTCTAAAGCCAATACATTCCTTACCTGGTGCAACACCCCCACTCTGTCAGCCTTGCACATCAGTGTGTACAAATCACTGAACATCCGGAGAAATAAGAATTATCTGAAATAGGACCTTGTGTCACATAGATATTAATAGAGAAAGCTCTTTCGCTGTTTACCTTGGAGGAAGTCTAAAACAGGAAGAGTTTTTAACATTGTGCTGGCAATCTTGTTAGTGCTTAACAGAAGGTATAAAAAACAAACAATATTTAGAGGAAGTCACTTTGAGATATATATTTTTTCTAGCTGTGAAGTTGCACCATTTAAATAATTGCCTGACCCAAGTTCATTTCTTTAAAATGGGCTCATATCTGTGATTTGACTCTGTCACTTAGCAGTACTGAAAATCCGGAAAAGTACTTTTTTGTTGTTTTTGTTGTTGTACATGCATACAACTAAAAATAGCACTTTGGATGCAGCATAAGGCAAAAATCATACGCAAACTAAACAGAGAACAGTGTAAGGCTGCAATCCTAAGCCCCAGTTAGGCCACTGTAAGACCCAGCACAAATCCTGAGCTGGCCTGGTTGAGTCACAAAGTACTAAAAGGCAATTTTGCAGCACTCCTGGGTGCTGGGTGAGGGTATGTTTGCCTCCCTACATCATCACGGGAATGGGAAGACCAATGAATTGTGCCAGCCTAAGTTAGGATTGCATCTATAGTTAACTGAAATTGGAACCACAGTATGTGGAAAGAAAGGTATTAACTCTTCTCCTGCTTGCATCATAATCTCGCACTTTAAGAAATTCTTCCCTTACTTTTCTATGGTGGCACTGCTCTCAGGGACAAAAGGCACTTGCGGGATACCATCCTTTGTCAGTCTGGATGCTGTCAAACTTCAAAAGACATTTCAAGATTTTACAGCCAAACTCCAGCATTGGCTGGAACCAGCCAGACTATGATGCAAACAGTGCAGCTTGCCCTGAGCATTGAATTATAGAGGACATGAAAGAGCAGCCTTCTTCCAGCCAGCTGCAGATTGAACTGCCCCAATCCATTTTCATCTCATATCAACAAAGATGGGCAAATCCAGCACATATTGACTCGAGTCAAGTCATGAGACTCCTACCCAGTGATGGGATTCAAAAAAATTAACAACCGGTTCTATGCCCATCTGGCAACCACTTTTAAATGGCTATTTTTAAACTTTATATGTCCTATCTCTCATTAACAGCCGGTTCTATAGAGTTGGTGCAAACCTGCTGGAGCCCACCACTGCTCCTACTCTGAGATTAAAGTGAACTTTACACACACACAAATACACACTGGCAGCAATAATCCATTTTTATGGGGTCAGTCTTTTACATTTCCCAAAACAATCTGGGTAACTTGGAAAGTCCAGCCAAGTTTTCAAGTCAAGTTAAACACTCCCCTGATGTCCCCACCCATCCCATCAGTAAACAAAGCCATATATTCTTCACATAAAGGCAGAAGTGTAGAATGTGCCAATCAGGGTTTTTTTTCCATATGATCCCCAGCTATGACAATTATTATTATGTATTTGATTTATATCCAGACTTTCTTCATTAAAAAGGAAAGCAAGGTGAACAATACCCACCCCCTTCAAATCATGGGCACAGGTGAATCTACATGGAGGGAGGGACAATTTCCTTCTAGCCTCCATCTCTGCCTCCTAAATGAACATAGTGTACCCTGTTTCTGATTGCTGCTTCTTGCACAGATCTAGAAGCACAGCTTCCAGATCATCACATGAGGTTTTCTGGAAGATACGGAAGCAGCACATCAGAGTATATGAGCAGCATCCCTAAGTCGCAATAATGGTAAAATTTAGGAGGACATTTAAATTCTTTTCCAGGACATGAGGCTAAAAGAGAGCACATATCCTGGGAAAAGAGGACATCTGATGACCCTGTTCTGGTGACTCAACCTGGGATTTTTAGCATGCAAAGCATATGCTCTGATTCCCTTTAAGATATTCTCTTTATAGGAGATAAGAATGAAAATTGTATTTTCTATACAAGTTTAAAAGGCTCTCTAACATTGATGTCTTCAGTTTCTAGGATTCTCTTTCCATTTCTTAGAATGGAAAGTAGCAGCAGTAACAGCAACATCACCAAAGCTTTAAATACGGTTTCTACACACACACACAAGTGTTGTTGTGTCAAACATCAGGAAGCGAGTAGAGGAGGCGTAAAAAAAAAAGTGAGGTAGAGAATGAGATTGTTAAAACTGATACTGCCAACTGTAACAAATAATCAGAAATGGCAGAGCAGGTGAGGACTTTGAAAGGCAACCTTCACAATCATGTCACCTACAGTTGAGAATCCCACCGGAAAAGAAAGCAAAAAAACCATACTGCAACTGTGCTAGATATACATTTAACAGACATTATTGCTACAGGAGGGCTGACTTGAAGCTGTTTATATAAAATTCCTTTTTGTTCAACAGTGAAATACGTATACCTTTCAGTGTAATTATGTCATTACGACTTCCTTTTTTGCAAACAACCACTTTGCAAGTGCTAGCCAGCGTCTTCCTCTGAGCCTTAAATGGTTGCCATAAATCTTGTGACTATTTGGCCTTTTGTGTTATGTTGTTTGGAATAATTGCAATTTACTACAAGAGGATCTTGTTGCGTTTGCCACATCCCCAAAGCACGCCAGGCTCACGGGATGGGCACTCCGCAAGCACACAGCATTCCCAAAGGATTGGGCTGTCAAAAGCTTTATTGCATTTAAGATTTTTAAGATTTTAAGATGAAGATTTTTAATATTTAAACAACTGTAGTTGCTACAATTATAATAATACAAGGTGTGGTGATGGCTTCGTAAGGTAATTAGGGCCCAATCCTAAACCCTCTCAACACCAGTGCAGAGGTCTAGCACCAATACTGGGTGCCATAAACATACTGAAAGCTTTTTTTACTGCAAGGAGCTCCAGTTGTGAGCATGCATGAATGGGTGTTGAGCCTAAGGTTGACACCAGGGGAGTGTCCATGGCATAGGGACGATGCAGAGTTTCTGAGTGGGAGGAGAGGTGTTCTGGAGTGGGGGTGGGGCAGGGAGGAATGGGGCAAGAGGGCCATAGACTCATAGAGTTGGAAGGTATCTAATAGGCCATCTAGACAACCCTCCTCCCTGTAGCAGGAAATCCTCCTAGAGCATCTCTGATAGGTGATTGTGGAGCCTGTTTGAAGATCCTTAGTGAAGGAGAGTCCACCACTTCCCTTAGCAATCTACTCCACTGCCGAACTGCCCTCACCATCAGGATTTTTTTCCCTGATATCCAAATGGTATCTCTGTTCTTGGAGTTGGACCAGTTGAGCCCTGCTCTGCCACATCCTGAGAGCTCCTTCAATCTATGCCAGGAAAATAGCTGGCAGAAACTTATGCTAGTGTTTTGGAGCTGTGTTGTCCTTAAAGCTCTATGCCCCACAGTTCTTCTACAAAGACAAGATATTCAGTTAGGGATGTCCAGGCTAAACAATCGCATATAATGTTAATTCACAAACCACACATAAGGTTAATTAGTAGAGAAAATCAAAGAATGTGACATTTTAATTTGGGGAGTATCAAGCTTATCTTATACCACAGGCACTATTATAGCATTCCAGCTAAGGATTTTCTTCTGAAAACTGGGCAAGGGTGCTTGCAATTTTTTTTATTTCCAAAACTTTTTGGTACCCACCAAAAATTGTCTCATGATCAGATTGGGAAACACTTTCTAGCACCTTTCCTGGTGCTATCTCCATTTCATTCAGTGCCTTTGCCTAAATGGAGGCTTGGGACTGAACTGCAGAATGCACTAGAGTCGGAGTGCCTCTAGCCTTCTGGAATAGCATCCCCAAAGGAAGGGCAACACCTGTGATTCTGACTCTGAATTCTCCTGACAATTTTTCTAGCAAGCTGAGAAGGAACAGAAACTCTGTTTCATCAGCTTTCTCACCAGGAAGGTATTATTAGATTTTTCAATTGACTTTTTAATGTCTTGGTTCAGTCTGTTTTTAACTTGCCTTAATAGATGCGTAGTTTTGTCCACTATTTACACAAATTAAACAATGACAAATAATGCCATGTCCTGATCTATCTATCTATCTATCTATCTATCTATCTATCTATCTATCTATCTATCTATCTATCTATCTATCTATCTATCTACAGTGTTTATACACTGCTTTTCAACTAAAAAGTTCACAAAGTGGTTTACAAAAAAAAAAAAGTAATAGCTAATTAAAAGCTAATGGGTCCCTGTCCCAAAAGGGCTCAAAATCTAAAATGCAAAAAGAACACCAGCAGAAGCCATTTGAACAGACATTGCTGGGCTGTGAAGGCCAGTTACTCTCCCGCTGCTAAATAAAGGAGGAACACCCACTTTATTATAGCTATTGATACTCAGGCACATAACCATAGGTACCCAGTGTACACCAAGGTTCAGAAAACAGCCCTGAGTTAGCAAGAAAAAGAAAGCACATGTTAATTGCAATACAAAACATTTGTACATCATTTTCTGAACATGCAGAAGTCTAACATGTATTCAGTAGCATAGCTAAAGGTGTGCAGGGGGTGCAGTTGCACCAGGATACAAGCTTTAGAGGGGCTACAAGCTGAGCTTCTCCCTAGTGACTAAAATTGTGAAAAATGCGGTATATATGAATGATAATACCATTGTGTTATATATTGTTGGAAAGGTAATTTTATGCAGAATGCAATGAAACAAACTGCATTGGAATATATTGAACATTATGGACAATTAACCAGAAAATGAAAACACAAAAGCCTGCGGTACAAAAGTGCATTTTCTTGACTCAAATGTTCCCATGTTACTGAAAGCCAACGTGATGTAATTCTGGTATTGTATGGAACTAATAAAGTGTTAATATGAATCAGCTATCAGTACATATTTCCTATACAGTACATATATCATAATACAGTTACCCATGCTAACTGGCAATACAGGCGGTGCTCCTCTTCTATTTAGCAGGGAAAGGATAACCCTTCCTCTTTGCCCCAACACAGTTTCCCTAACCAATAAGGGGTACAATTTTCATTTTTTTACTTAATTAAATTTGATTTTGTTGTTGCAGGGCAGGGGGACAGTCATAAAAATTTCTTCAACTCCAGGTAGCATATAGGTGCTTTAGTTCTGCCACTAGCAGAGTAAAAGGTGGTAAACTGCTGAGGAGGAGTACATATGTTTTTTCACCAATTTTTTGGTTTTTCACCAATTTTCTTTTTTAAAATACCCAGGAATGACATCACTTCTGGGGCAACATTCTGAGCATTGCACCAGGCTACATGATCATTAGCTATGCCACTGCATGTATTATCTTGTTGGTCATGGGGCCAGCAAGACTAACCCTACAATCCAGAGTAACTACGGGAGCACATAAGAGACATTATGTGTACCTGTAGTTACTGCACCATCTAATGAAAACCTATGGGAAATTTATACTGCAATCCACAGCAAATTGTTCTTACACCAGAGCAAGGACTCCCCATAGTTACTCTGGATTGTGCCCTAAATGCCAAAGGCTCATGGAACACTGTTACTGTCCCTCCTTCAACCTCCCTCCAGAGATGCCTCAAACATTGTGGGCTCATTGGCTTGTAATGGGGATGAGTACCACTTTCTAGAGTTGGTCACAACTAGCAGGACAACCTGCGGGGAACATGTTTACCTTTACTAGTAACTTCAGACCCAGCTGTAGAAGGGAAGAGAACTTAAAATTCAGTGTCTGACAAATGAAGGACATCATCCATGAATTGTTAATTTTCTTGCTCTAGTTTATAACTGTGTTTTGAGACAAAAAATAATGAAATGGGAATGCCAACTACAGCTTTTTATTAAAGAGAGTTCTTTAATCCCTTACCAAACTGCACATAAGGTGTTAATATTGCCTAAAACAAAAACTGGTAATTTTTCTCCCAGTTCAAAGATATTTGATTAAGATGTATCATCTTTTCCAAATATTTACTTTGCTGCAATTGAAGACACTGCAGATTATGTGTGATGGGACTGAACTCTTAATCTTTCACACTTGTCTTTGAATCGCTCCCTTCTCCTCTTGTTCACTTTCGGAGAGATGAAGGGAATTAAAACACACACCGACACACACACCATTTCTCCCCTCAATAAGGTCTAGGAAGGTTTACTTCAGACAGAAAGAATCTACCTTTAAAATTCAATTACATCATGATTAAAAAAGGGGGGAAATGTAGCATTCATGGGCTCATTACAGGCACAAAAAGGGGATGTTCATAGAGGCCATAGAGAATTTAAAAGATTTATTTATGATGTATTACTGTAATTTTTAATTTAGACATGCAAATTTTTTAATTTGCACTGACTGCTTTGCCTTAATGGTTTTGATTAATACTTGGAGGTAGTGTTTGTGAAAGAGATTTATACTGTGATTCATCTGCAAAATAATCAAATCATTACCAGCTAATGACAAAGCTGTGAAAAATGATATAGATATTGTGTAACTTGCAGCTATTGCCACGCATGCGAACGCACCCCCGATCCCTCCAGCAAACATGGACTTGTGTTAATAACTGCTGGGAAGTTCGCTTGAGGTCCACTCTAATCTGGCAACAAAAAACATTGATCTTAATAAAGCTGTCTGATAAAAGGAGTCATGATTAACATCCCTGAACCCTCTATTCAACTGAGCATACCAAAATACTTTCCACCAACCCCCCTAAAAAAATAACAATTCATACCATTTCTTGCTTCTGTTACTGTCTCACCTCTGCCCTCTGAAACATAAGGTGATCTGTGATAAAGATTAGGCAGAGGCTATTTCATTTATATCCAGTTTAACCCCCTCCAATTAATCTTCCTTGTTTTCAGGGTTATTCTTTGCTATCATCTTTGGCCAAAATACATTACAATTATCTGAAAGCCCCTGATGTAGTAAATTTTACTAATGCTAAGCAGGACTCAGTATGACCAGTGTCTGGATGGTGCAGGACGCAGAACCCTTTAACTCCATATAGGCAAAAGGGAAGGATGCAAGTGTAATAAGTGATCTTTTTACATTTCTTTGCTATACTCCTTGGTTACACTGTAAAGAATGTGGAGCACAAACCCATCCTACTTTCCAGCACCGATGCAGCCCTGACATTGGAACAAGTGCTATTTCTCGGGGAGGGGGGACCCAGCCATTGAGGCTTCTCAAGGTAAAGAAATGTCAGGCTGCATCATAGCTGGAAAGTTGGGTAAAGCTAGGTCCATTATTAATTTTCACATGTACTTCTTTATAAACTGGTAGTGTAAAAAATTATGGGCTGCAGTGACTGGGCTGCAGTGACTCAGGGCACAATCCTAACCAATTTAATCTGGCACAACTCACCCGTCCCCCATTCCATGGGGTGTGGGGAGGCTGGTGCATATCTGTGAGCAGGCCCAGCACCCATAGAAATTATATGGAAGTAGCTTGTGGCATCCGAAGGCCAACATGGGACTTGTGGTGGCCTAACCAGGGTTTCGGATTGCACCACCAGTGATTAAAGATGCTGTACTTGTTGACCTATAGGTTGGCAGGTTGGCAGATCAAGACCTGAGTACCACATGATAAGCCAGTTAATTGCCAAGCTGCTGCCAACCTAGCAGTGTGAAAGCATGAAAATAAATGTAGATAAATTGGTACTGCCTTGGTGGAAGTTCTTGGCATTCTGTGCACCTTTGGCAATGCAACTCTGAGGTTAGGGAGCAAACATTGCCTTCCCTTAAGGAGACTTCTGTGACTCCCCAGAATTGCAGGATGAAAACATGTCTATGCTGGTGCTAGATCCCATCCCACCTCCTGCTTCTAGCCCACCCACGGTCCTGTCACTGCACATCCCAGAATGTCTCCCTCTTGCTTCCTTCTTACCTTCTTACCTTCCCTCCCCAAGATGGCTATCAGCAAGAACAACTTACTTACAGCCTTACTTACTTCTGCACATTTGTGACAGCCCAAGTAGCCACCATTAGTGGCATCCATTCACCTTACTCTGTTTTTGAAAGAAGCTACACATATTTGCTTAACTCATTCCCACTGAGATTCCTTGGACTAAAAAGTACTTGAACTTTAGTT
Source organism: Cryptoblepharus egeriae (assembly GCA_030015325.1). Taxonomy (NCBI): domain Eukaryota; kingdom Metazoa; phylum Chordata; class Lepidosauria; order Squamata; family Scincidae; genus Cryptoblepharus; species Cryptoblepharus egeriae. The sequence continues at coordinate 35,743,309 of JAREYC010000004.1, read as the reverse complement.
CAAGTGTGGCCAGTAGGGTTGCTGGGATGGTGTGACTGGTGCAGTCCACAGCAGGAGACAGACCTCCCAGTGGTGACATGCTGTGGGAGATAGACACTCCCTCAGTGTGTCACCTCCACCAAGACTGTGTGGCACCCTGAGGCCCCAGTGTTCCTCTGAGGGAGGCACTGGTTGCGCCTCCCTCAGGGGATGCCACTGCGCATGGTGTACTTCAGCCATGCACAGTGGAGTATGGCCCAAGAGCTCCCCTGAGAAAGGGGCTGGTCACTCCTCCATCAGGGGAGCGATAGGACGCCACTGCGCATCAGCAAACTTTTGCCTGTGCACAGTGGCATCCCGGAACTGTGCATGTGGCAACTGGCACATGCTCAGTCCGGAGGCCCCAATGCGCATCCCTGGGGGTGATACGCAGTCCCAGGGGTGACACACTCACCTCTTCACCAGGTGACGTGCACCCTCGTGTCTTCCATGAGTGTGCCAATACTACAAGGATGCCAATATTATAAGGATACTACCATCACGTCCACAATCCTATGTGTTCTCACTACATGAATCCCATTGACTTCAAAGGGATTGGAACAGCTTCATTATGAAGCTTGTGTCTGCCTCCCTTTTATGCTATTTTATGCTGTTCTTGAAACAAAAGCAAGCAGAACACGATGAATAAGTGAAAGGCAATATATTATGCATTGTGGTGCTATTTACCGCAAAAGCAACAGCCTAGAAACCTTTGCTGATCGTATCTTAATATGTTGCTAGAAGGAGAAATTATGAGGCAGATACTTTTCAGAGATGTGCCCCAACCCCTCCATGTAGACACAGAGCCTGCTCACGGGGCCCACCTTCCTTCGACAGGCTGGCTGCCTTCCATATAGCCATCGGGAGCTGTACTTCTATAAGGTGTTGCTGCTGCTGTTTAAGAGGAGATGGAGGTAGGGGAAAGGTCAGAGACAGAGTGGGTTCATGAATCATGTCTTGGCACTCTTAACTATAGCCAACTATGAAAAACTTGCAAGTCTTCTATTCCAAAAAGAAATAGGACTATGCGTATTATGCATGGAGTCTGCATAACATACCCCCAAATTCAGAGTACCTACGGGAGCATGTAAGAGACATTACGTGCACCCGTAGTTAGTGCACCACCTAATGAAAACCTATGGGAAATTCATATTGCAATCCAGAGTAACTTGTTCTTACTGGCAAGGACTCCCCGTAGTTACACTGGATTTCACCCTAAGTTGTTCTTCCACCAGACCAAGGATTCCCTGTAGTTGCTCTGGATTTTACCCCTAGCCTTGTGTGTGTATGTGTTATAATACTTACAGAAAATATTCTTGAAGATGTCCCATTAAGCTTCTTGCTCAGTTGAAACCAACTCTTTGATTGAATGGACCACATTGGGTCAAAGCCCAAAGCCAAGCCCCCCTATCTTCCACTAGCTCCGGATGTTAATGTTAACAGTAAATATGACTTATGGGAATGAAAAAGGCTGAAGAATATTGGACTAGAGCAGGTGGGAGGCAATTAGTGCACCTCTTTCAGATACCAGGAGGTTGTTTCCTAAACCTGCTTTGGTTTGTTCACAATGGTGATAAAATACCATATTTACTCAAATCTAATGTGCCATTGAATCTAATGTGCATCCTTATTTTAAAAGACTTGAGATTTTTTTAAAAATGTTTACTGGTGATTGTAATATGCAGGTGCAAGGAGGCACAAAATTGTATTTTATTTCATATAATAATGATTTATATGATAATAATAAAATGGCAATGGGTTATGTTATGATTTTTACCTAATTACACTACTTTCAACAAAAAAGGTTTATGTTACATTTTAGTAACAATATAGTTAGCTGTTAAACTACATACTGACTAATACAGTACTTATAATCAAAATACTTGTATTTTCTCAAATCTAATATGCCATCAAATCTAATGTGCACCTCAGTTTTGAAGACTAAATTGAGCTGAAAAAGATGAGAATTCATTCAAGTAAATAGGATAGCTATATCTAGTGCCGGGCTTCATAGTAGTTTATTTTCTGTTCTCTTTAATAAGAATATTTGGTTACAGTATACAGTGTTGGGAGGGCATTATTGGGGTGGAGAGAGACCATATAAAGGTTGAAAACCTCTGAACTAGAACATAAGAATAATTACTTTTTAATTAACCCCCAAAACCAGAGTAACTATGGGAGCCAATGTTCCAATCAGGGGCTCCAACTAGCCAGGATAGTGTAATGCATAGTATTCAGGCATTTCTGCCCTGGATCCCTTTTCAAATTTAAAAATCTGTCTGGGACTCCCTGTCAAACTTCCTGGGACGCTTCTCCATGTCTACTCAGCAGTAAGTCACACTGTGTTCAATGAGACCTTCTCCCAGGAAAACACAGTGCCAGATTTCAGGATGATGGATCCCACACTCTTGCAACATCCTTGACCTGAAGTCATGATCCCCAAGGGGGTCCCGACTCCCACTTTGACAACCATTGGCGTAATGGTTCTGGACTAAACCTGGAAAATCTAAGTTTGAATCCCTGCTCAGTCAAAGCTTTCTATGTGTCCTTGGGCCAGTCACTCTCCCAGCCTCACCTCCACAAAGGGTTGTTGTGCGGACAGAACAATGGAATAAACCAACTCCTTGGAAGTATAAAAACATAATAAATAAATAAAATATATAAGGGGCTGATCTGAAGGAATGGCCAAGAAATATTTGGCACTGGGTAGGGGAATAGAGACATGGCTGGATTTCCACTATTCCACTTCTCCCTGGATTCACTGAACAGAATATGACACCTTCATCAGGCTGATGATCCGATAAAATATAGTGTATCCTACAGGAAGGAAAGTGTTTCTCAAACAACCTTCAACTTCAGCACAATTGTCTATCTTCAGCTTTAGAGTGGCTGAGGGGGTGACTCATTAATGCTTATGAATATCAAGTCTAGTCTTTTTTGGGGTTGAGCTGCCACTACTCCGTTTTTGCTATTGCACATGATAATTCATGCTGAAGTGCCACTGGCTAATGTTTGAGCTGCCTCCCTGAAGATATGCTTCAAAGCCTATTCAGGGAGCCAGTGAAAAGTGCTTCTGGCCACCTCTGCGAAAGAAAGCAGCAAGGCATATAAGGTGGAGAGATAATTTTGCTTCTATGTTATTCCAAGTGACTTATAGCACCTTAAAGAATTATTATTTGTATTGTTGTTAAGTCGATCTTAAGCCAAAAAGCTCTGTAGGAGGTTTATACAGCAAATAAAATGAGAAAATTGTTTTCTTTCCCAAACAGGCTCACAGTTGGCATGGAGGATCTACTTAGACCAACACTAGGGAAATCTCTAACACAGATATATATGGACCCGTGGAATCAGGTCCAGGAAGTGGTATAGGAGTTAGTGGTCACTGCTGCCACCAAAGCTGCCCCTTTTGTGGTCTTGATACCCCCATCCCGCTATGTCACTGCCTCAATATGCTCTTGCCGACTTCGTCCCACCTTCCCACCAACTTACCTCCCTTGATATGTCCAGGGAGTATGTTGGTGTTCTACCAGTTTGCTTCACTGTACTACCAGTGTGAGTTTTGTGACTGCCATAAGGCAGTAAATGCTAGCAGAACATTTTTTTCACCAATGAGACAGTGCAATTGGATCTGGTATCCAGTTAAGTAATTTCACCATATAGTCTGCCCTTCAAATTTCACTCACACAAACAACACTAGGACCAGCCATTACCAAATAGAATTGATTGGCAGGAGATTAAAATCTGATAGGAGAAGTTATGAGAGATTAAGTATACAGTGCATAATTAGTTTATGGAAATGCACAGCTACAAGATGTAGGGGTCACTACTAGCTTAGAAGGTTTGCAAGGGGAATTAATTTTTTAAAAAAAAATTTAGAGTGGCGCAGGGAAATGGGAAATTTTGGAACTAGAATTGGTGAACTTAGGGTGTTGGCAATTGTTTGGAATCAGCGCAATCTCATTGAGACTCTTGCCATCCTGAGTCTATATGAGTTATAATGGAGTAATGGAGTGGTGTGCAAGAAGTTTTCTCTGTGACTGCTGCGTAAAGGGAATTTCAGTATCATTACCAGTTATATCATGATCATGTCCTATCATGAAACGTTTTTTTGTGCAAATATTGCGAAACTTCACTTATCTGAATATCCAAAACATGTTATCTCAAAAGGATGGAGCCAGTTTGCATACTGCCTGTCAATCAATGGCAGGTATTCAATGATTGTTGTGTTTCAGGCAACAGTGACATTCCTTGGCCTCCACAATCTTAGTATCTGTGATTTTTTTTTCTGTGGGAACATCTTAAAAGCTAACTGTTTCGCACCATTGCTGAACAAAAAAAAGGGATGAAGAGGATATTGCTTGCATTCCTCTTGATGTTGAATAATACAGAATTTCCACAATAGGCTGTCAAAATGTATACAGGGAAATGGACAACACCTTCATGATGTTATCTTCAAGACAAAAAAAAGAATATTGATTATCAAGATTAAATGAATATCTTGTACAATACGTTTCATCATAAACATATTTTGTCATGTGTTTATTCATGCATTGAACATCAATTGAAAATATCCCATTTCCCTATGCCACCCTGTATAATGAAGGACAAGTCTATCAGTGGCTTCTAGTCATGATGGCTGCGTGCGACCTCCATGTTGAGCAGTTATCTCCAAAAACTAGTCACAGAAGAGTAAAGCTGGAAAAGAAGTTTTAATTCACCTCCTCCTTGTAATCTTTCTAAGGGTATCCAGTTGGTAACAAGGAAAATTGGATCCTGAAGTCAGTATGGTTTGGGCTGGATACAACAGGGTTCTTATATTCTTTTGCTTAAGAATCATGACAAGTGAACGAGAAGGCTGCAATATTCTCCTATTGATTTGTTTCATGTGCCAACTGAAGACACCCTTCACATACCTGGTAAAGTAGACTCTAGTTCCATGGAAGCTTATGCCACCATAAATTTGTTCATCCTTGGGATACCACAAGAAGACTATGGGTGCAATCCAGAGTAACTACAGGGAGTCCTTGCTCCGGTGTAAGAACAATTTGCTCTGGATTGCAATATGAATTTCCCATAGGTTTTCAGTAGGTGGTTCAGTAACTACGGGTGCATGTAACATCTCCTGTAGTTACTCTGGATTGTAGGGTTTGTGAGTTTTGCTGTGATAGACCAACAATCTCTCTCTTTGCAGGCCAGTGTTTTAGAATATGCCACTGTTCTTTATTGCAAGGGAAAGAGCTATGGGATTTCTTTATTCCCCAAATTATGTGCCTGTATTTTATCTGTGCTTGCTTGAGTTTGAAGGACTTACTACTTTAAAGGTTTGTGTAAACGTTTCTGGCATTACCTCAGAAAACACTTGGAAATTGAACTGCTAAATATTCCTGTAATGGCCTGAGATCTCATTCACAGACGCACAAAAATTCAACACATTTTTTTGCCGATGAAGGTCAGAATGATCTTTTATTAATCTGAGAAGAGAGCCCATCTGCAATTTTCTTATATACTGATATATGAGGACACAACAGCAAAGCTGCCAGCATGTCAGTTAGGCAGGATTGCCAAGGTGCCAGATGCTAGTGTCAGAAGAACATGTTCCATAGCTTGGCATCTGGGTTGTCTTATTGCCCTCCAAGAAGGAAGAGAAGGAGGAGTGATAAGATATGCAAAACTGAATAAAATGACAAGCAGTTTCTTCCTTCATGCCAGAACGAACACACACACACACACACACACACACACACACACACACACACACATATACATCAATCTCTGCTTTTAAAATCCTCAGCTGTACCTTCAATTGCATCTTCCAAAAGTTTACACTCCAAAGGTTTATAGAAGCAGATCTAAACTGTTAGGGGGAAAAAGCACTAAGACTGTTGAAAAGGAAAAAGAAAGTTGTAATCCTAATTGGAAAGCTCCAACGAGTGTGAGTGTGTGATTTATTAACACTACAAGATAAAAAAAAACAGTTTTGAAGAAATAACATTTGAAGCAAGTGTAACATTTTACTTCACAGTCAAAGCAAGAGAGGAATGTTCCTAATTCAGTGAATAGTTATTAATACCCCAATTCTAAATAATTTCTCCAGTGTACAGGCATCCTCTACTTTCCAACAGTTTTTCTGATGGTTCTCCTCTTTCAACACCTTTCAGTTATACCGAGGACTCATTCATTCATTCAACACATGCTTCACTCTTTCAACCTCTCTCTGCTTGTCTAAATGCTAGAATTGATTTCTATGATGTTGATTTACATGTGATATGGTGATCAAACTATCTTCGACATTTCTTTATGACTTTAAGTAAATAACCATCATTCAAATACATAAGGTTCATTCCCCACACATGCCTTTGTTCATTTTACTGTAATTTGTTATGCATTTTGGCTATGTGTTAATAAATGTGTAGTTAGGCTTTTGCAAGTGATATTGATTGATTGATTGATTGATTGATTGATTGATTGATTGATTGACTGACTGACTGACTGACTGACTGACTGCTTGCTTGCTTGCTTGCTTTTTTGGTGGACTTTTTGCATTTCCACGCAGAAAAAGACTGGGTTCCACTTTTCAACAGTTTTCACTTTTGGATGGTGCTCTGGTCCCCTACCCATCCATAAGTGGAGGGTGCCTGTAATCTTCAAGTTACCCAGATATAGTATGACTATGACAAAATTGTTATTGTTCTGTGAAGCCATATTGGTTCTCCTACTGGTTTGTTTCTTAAAAAAAAATTACATCATGAAACAGCACATCACAGCCAAAGTCAATGTCATATAAGGTTAAGGTTTTCCCTGGAGATTGCCCTGCTAGCCGTGAACAAAACTAGGGTGTGATGCTCATCCCCATGTGGTACCGGTGGGCTCTAGATCACCTTTCATAAGCAACCAACACTGGAGAGAGAAGAGGGCCTCTGATGTCACAATCTGCTTCTAATTCACTCTCAAAAAGCTAGAAGAGCACTGGAGCTCCTACTGATGAAGCTTTGTTGGTGGCAGGTTGGAGATGGTGGAAGACAGATGAGGTTTATCAACTTTGTTTCCCTATCTATATCCACTCATCAAAGCTCTGGAAGCTTCCAAGGTCATCTCTGCACATGAGAAGAATTCCACTATTCATAGATGCATGGAGACCATGAAGAGACATGGTCATCTAGGAATTTACATTCTGCATAAAGGAAGACCACTATTTCAATTAGCCAGCTCTGCGACGCCAGCTGGATCCAATCGTATTGGCTCTGCCTTTCCATTGGATTAATTCAGTGGCGTGGAGAGGGAGGATTTGCTGCTTGGGTAACAGCCTATCCTCCATAACAATCCAACCCAGGCTTTTGTGCTTCGCAAGCAGTGTATGCAGCGCTGAGCATAATACCATAGTCTTCCAAGACTGACGGAGGCCTATCAATAATATAATTATTGACAGTTACTGTGACAAAACATGCATATTTATGGTACTATCCTGTTTGTGTGAATTTGCACATTGAAACTTCACTGGACACATTATCATTACTACTGGCACGGACTCTAACCAGAAATTTATTTGGGGGGGGTACAAAGTTTCTTTTGGGCCCCTTCCCAAAGGGACAGGGAAGGAGTGAGAGGAGGGATGACAAAGGCAGATAAAATGGAGTGGGAAAGGGTGAAAAAGTGCAGGGAGGGTTAAGAGGGAAAGTCTATGGACTTTCCAACAATGTGGAACCCTGGTTTACCTGGTCACATGGCACTGGCATCTAGAAACCAACACATTACTTTTAAACTATTTTAAAAATAGAAGATCATTTCAGTATTAGGCTCATGCTCAAAATGAAGTGTCCTATACTGTAGGCCTACAGTTGTGTCCCTGAGATCCTATACACTTCTTCATGAAAAGTGGATTCACAAGCCAAAGAGCTACTGTAGCACACCAGTTTCCTCCCAGATTTAACAATGTTTTTTAGGAGTGTCACGTATAGATTCCTTGGCCCTGAATATAGAATAGGCCCATCATCGCAGGGGTGATGGCAGTAGTCCAATATCACACACTGGCAGCATGGTTGAGCTAGGAATATGTAAAATCCTCTGAAACCTCTTAAATCCTAAGAAACCTCTGACCCCACTCCTTCCTTTAATTGTTGGTTCATGGTTGTTGACCGTGGACCCATGTACAAATTACCCCCTGAGCCCTTAGTTCATGAGGGATTCTCATGAAACTGATTCTCATCAACAGGCTTATGTTTATAAGAAAATGAAATTCAGTAGTGATTCTGTGTGCAATTTCACACTTATTTTTGCTTGGCATGCATAATATATTTGTATGTTTGATACTATGTTTTAGATCAGGGGTGTCCAACCTTTTAGCTTCCTTGGGCTGCATTGGAAGAAGACGAGTTGGTTTGGGCTACACAAGAACACTAACAACTTTTTTTAAAAAAAAAATGTAGGACAAAATGTGGGATGTCCTATATTTTGTCTTACATTTTAAAACCTTGGAGTAAGTCTCATTGATTTTAATGGGGCTTACTTCTGAGTAGGCATGCATAGGATTGGGCTCTCAGTGTGCAACTTGGGAGTAAGCCTCATTGACTTTAGTGGAGCTTACTTCTGAGGAGGCATGATACATAGGATGGGCTGTGATCCTCTCCAAGCTTAACCTTGGAGATACGTTGCAATCCTGAACACACTTTCCTGGAAGTTAGACCCACTGGGTACAATGGGCCTTATTTCTGAGTAGACATGGTTAGGGTTGCAGCATATCTACAAGGTTAAGCTCATCACAGCCCATCCTATGCATCATTGGGCTCTCAGACTGCAACTTGGGAGTAAGCCTCGTTGACTTTAACTGGGCTTACTTCTGAGTAGGTATCAAGGGCAGCAGGTATCAGCTGGGATAGAGGCTGAAGCTGCTTTTTGGGGATGCAGGTGGGCAAGCGCTACAAGGTCTGCAAGGGCCTGAAGCGCTCTGAGTGCCAGGAGGCAGGTAGGGGGAGGAGCCAGGCAGCCCAGACCAGCTTTCTGGCAGCCGCCCAGGGCAGTGCGCAGAGAAACATGCAAAATTTGAAAATGGCTGCTGCCACAAAGCCGGTTTTTCCAATGATGGTGGCCAGCTTTGCAGGAGGGCCGCATCCACCCTTGTCCTGGGCCGCATGCAGCCCCCGGCTTTAGATGTAGAATTACTTTCATGATCATGTTGAAATTTATACATGACCTTCTTCTGCTTGATACCTTTAAGAACAGCTAGGCTATCCAACAGATTAGATTTGATACTGAATCATGTGTTGGATACCTTTAAGAACAATTCTAGGGAGAAGATCCGTGCCTACCTATTATGGGGGAGCTAATCCGGTGTCACTTCTGGTGGTTTGTAATCATTGTTCATGTGAAATTACATGAAATTACAATAAGGGAACAAAACTATTCTAATAGTAAAGTGCAATGTTTCTATTGAGGAAAGCTAAAGATCTTATGACATGGCTTTGATTAGTTTTATTTAAGAAACTAGCGAAAAGCATACCCACGTTGTGGGAGTAAAATTCCCCCATGCGCCATTCCCCCCATGGCACAATATCCCCCCAAGTGCAACATCCCTCATGCACAACTTCCCCCCATGCGCATCACCCCCCAGTGCATCAGTCCCTCATGCGCAACAGTCCCCCATGCACAACAGTCCCCCATGCGCATCAACCTTGCATGCGCATCAACCCCACATGCGTAACTTCCCCCATGTGCATCAATCCCCATGCACATCAATCCCCATGCACAACATCCCCCTATGTGCAACATCCCCCTATGCGCCTCAACCCTCCATGCACATCATCCCCACATGCACATCAACACCTATGCGCAACATTCCCCCATGCACATCAACTCCCCATTAGCATCAGTCCCCTATGCGCAACTTTTCCCATGTGCATCATCCCCGCATGTGCAACTTCCCCCATGCACATCAACCCCCATGCACAACCCCATGTGCATTATTCCCCTATGCTCATCAGTCCCCCATGTGTAACTTCCCGCCATGCACACCATCCCCCATGCACACCGTCCCCCATGCACATCAACCCCCCATGCACAACATACCCCCATTTATTATATTACTAGCAAAAAGCAAACCCGCGTTGCAGGAGTAAAATTCCACCTTATGCCATTCCCCTCATATGCATCAACCCCCCATGCTCAACTTCCCCATGTGCAACTTCCCACATGCACATCAACCCCCCCCATGCGCATCAATCCCCCCATGCGCATCAACCCCCCATGTGCAACTTCCCCCCACGTGCATCAACCCCATGCACAATTTCTCCTCATGTGCAACCTCTCCCCATGTGCATCAACCCCTCATGTGCAACTTCCCCCCATGCGCAACAACCCCCCATGCACAACTTCCCCTATGTGCATAAACCCCCCATGCGCAACTTCCCTCCATGCGCAACTTCCCCCATGCGCAACTTCCCCTATGTGCATAAATCCCCCATGCGCAACTTCCCTCCATGCGCAACTTCCCCCACGCGCAACTTCCCCTCATGCGCATCTTTCCTCCATGCACATCTTTCCCCATGCACATCATTCCCCCATGCGTAACTTTCCCCCATGTGCAACTTCCACCCATGCACAACTTTCCCCCATGCGCAACTTTCCCCATGTGCAACTTTCCCCCATGCGCAACTTTCTCCATGCGCAACTTCCCCCCATGCGCAACTTCCCTCCACGCGCAACTTTCCCCCATGTGCAACTTTCCCCCATGCGCAACTTTCTCCATGCGCAACTTCCCCCATGCGCAACTTTCCCCCATGCGCAACTTTCCCCATGCACAACTTCCTCTCATGCGCAACTTCCCCTCTTGTGCATCTTCCCCCCATGCTCAACTTTCTCCATGCGCAACTTCCCCTCATGCGCAACTTCCCCCATGCGCAACTTCCTCTCATGCTCAACTTCCCCTCATGTGTATCTTCCCCCCATGCTCAACTTTCTCCATGCACAACTTCCCCCCATGCTCAACTTCCCCCCATGCGCAGCATTCTCACCAGTGCAACTTCTTCCTCTGAACAACATCCCCCAGTGCACCAGGGTCTGAGCACCAAATAGGCTGGATGTTATTCAGTCTCCCATGTAAAGTATAGGGCAGAAACACGTTGCCCCCTTTTCAGCCCCTTCTGGTTGGAATTTCCAAAAACCGGTTCTTAGTGCACACCTCCCTCACGGAAGGAACACCCACTCCAAATTTCACGCTTCTAGGCCCACCGGTTTTGGCAGGGCGTTGATGAGTGAGTCAGTCAGTGAGTCAGTCAGTGAGTCAGTCCGTCAGTGAGTCAGTCCGTCAGTGACTTTTCTCTTTTATATATATAGACTAGCGAAAAGCGTACCCGCGTTGCGGGTGTAACATTTCCCCCTAGGCCATCCTCCCATGGCGCAGAAACACACCATGTGCCACTTCCCCATGCGCATCATCCCCATGCGCATCATCCCCCCATGCGCATTGTCCCCCCATGTGCAATGGCCCCTCATGCACAACTTTCCCCATGCGCAACTTCCCCAATGCGCAACTTCCCCCATGCGCAACTTTCCCCCATGCGCATCATCCTCCCATGTCCAACTTTCCTCCATGCGCAACTTCCCCCCATGCACAGCACCCTCGCCAGTGCAACCTCTTCCTCCGGAAAACATCCCCCAGTTCACCAGGCACTGAGCACCAAATTGGCTGGATGTTATTCAGTCTCCCATGTTAAGTACCGGACAAAAACAAGCTGCACCCCTTTTCAGCCCCTTAAGGGTTAAATTTCTCCACATTGGTCCTTAGTGGGTGTTCAGGTGACAGAAGGAACTCCCTCCCCGAATTTCATGCTTCTAGGTTCGTGGGTTGGGGCGGAATGTTGATGAGTCATCAATTTTCCAATGCAAAGTATAGGGAAGAAAGCATGTTGTGCCCCTTTTCACCCCCTTCCGATTGGAATTTCCAAAAACCGGTTCTTAGTGCACCCCTACATCATGGAAGGAACACCCACGCCAAATTTCACGCTTCTAGGCCCGGTGGTTTTGGCATGGCAGTGATGAGTGAGTGAGTGAGTCAGTCAGTGAGTCAGTGAGTGACTTTTCTCTTTTATATATATAGAAAAGGAGAGAGAAAATGAATCCAGTAATGATGCAGCTTCGTAGCTAAGAAAACTTTACAGTGTTAAAAGGCAGACTTTAGAGGACATTTAAAGCCTCTTAAAGTTTTGCATACTGGTTACTTAACAAAAAATGTTGATAATCTGTAACCATCTCCCACAACAACACACACCAAGAATTTATTCACCTAACACACTGTTTTACTGGAACACTGTTTTCGTTAGCTATTAATAAATAATATACGTTGTTTTTGGCCATGGCCTTCAGTTAGGTCAAATCAAATTTGACTTGATAGATTTGCTTAATTAGAATTTTACTTTTAAAACACTGATTGGGCAAAACGAGGGAAAACATTGTATTTGATGAGCCCAAGTTAAAGTGACACTTGATTTTTCACAGATGTTAACAGCAATCCTAATTATGGATTTCATTAAATGTATTTTCTGTTGTGCACTGCAAACTTCATGGACAATGAACATAACTGATAATGGGAAAAATATCATCGCAATACACTGTAACTTCCCATGAGGTGATACACAAACCCACCCTCTTCTCATGCCCAATCAACCCTATTCCTTGCCCCCACCACTGCCCCATATGCCACCCATGCCTCCCTCCCATCCTCTGAATGATCCTACGTAGGACAGCAGGTGCCAGAGTTCCCTGCCAAGTGAGCCAAGTGTTGGCCAGCCAAGAAACTCTTTTGTATCACCTTTTGCAACAAACAGAAGTACTTAGTGCCAACAGAACTCTCGTTTTACACAAGTAGTGCATCTTCTTAAGATTTTTATCTATATGATGCTAAAGAAGCCTAAATAGATGTTCCAGTCTTTAAATTGATACTAGTGCCAGATTCTGGGGAGCTCTGACACAAGAGATTTCACTCAGCCAACATGATGCCCCCTCCTATCCTCTGGTGTTAACATAGGGTTGCCAGAATTTTCTTCCACAAAATCAGGACAGGACCCTCTGTCCCTTCTGGAAATATGTGAACGAAGTCCCCCAAAATTGGGATTGTCACTGTTTTGGGGGACATATGGCAATCCTACGCTGATATTGCCATTGATTTAGGTGAGCTCTCTGATAGACATGAATCTTGGCCAGTGCTGAGTATGGCCAATCCCTGCAATCACTCCTACTGCAGACATAAGGATTTAGTCAGCTCTTGTTTATTCAGTGTCCCAAACCAATTCTAGCGCATATTGAAAAATATGTATGACAAATTGCACCATGATATAAACAAGGACATTTAATGAATGTGGATTAGAAGGCCCTTCCCACTAAAAGCAAGACAATGAGTTTGCATGCAGACTTGGTTGTGTGTTTGCATGAACTCCTAATTTGCATCCATTGGTCTGATTCATCAAACTACCTTACATGGAGTCAGAAATGTTACATTATTCAGAAATGAATAACAAACCTCAATGGCCATTGCACGCCATTTAGTCTCCAAGTGTAGAGCACAGCGTTCTGTTCACAGGCATGAGAAGAGTATACCCTGTTGGGTCTTCAATCCACTAAATCCTCCCTGTCTGCAAAGCAAGTATGCTATATCATCATTCATAGAACTTTTTTCACAGATCTGAGATGTTCTTCATCCTGTTAAACATTTTACACTACAATCCTAACCATATCTACTCAAAAGTAAGCATTGTTGTGTTCAATGAGTCTTACTCCCAGGAAAGTGTCGTTAGGATTGCAGCCTTAATGGCGAAATAAAACCATTTTAAATAAAAGAAAAACTGTTCTAAAATTCAGTGGCTTTTTTAAAAAAAGAAACTTCCAGTATGTTGAAAGAAGCTATGATGAATATGCAGGACCAAGCTTTGCAATTCCTCAGACAATCAAGGTGTTAATCCTTTATGGCAACTTCTCAGGTTTCTTCACTGGATTTGATACATTCACAGGTATGAGTAGCTTTCTCATCAATGAGCCACTCCCAGCTATGTATTCATTTCTGGAGGGGTTGAAAGGCAAAGTATTGCATCATCTTCACACCTCAGTGCAAGGGAAGAATAGCTTTAACTATGGCTTTATTAGTGAGTGGCATATCCTCATGATCCGGATGATTAGAACCACCTCATATCTGTGATAGGTTACACCTGTCTGAAAAAAAGGTTTCCAAGAGTAATAAGCACTCCAAAGACTTCTGCAAAGTCTACCACACCCTGTCCTAGAGCTCTAACTCAATCCTCCTGGAGTTCATCTCTGTTGAAGGTGCCAGCTGGCATGTTGACAGCTGTAATAAATTGCATTATGCACAAAGAAAGTAGATTGCTACTAGATTTTATGCCTGTTTACTCTGAAGTTCCACTAAATTCAGTAGGACTGAAGGAAGTGGGGTTTCGGACTATGCCCACTGTCTAGAAATGAAGTGGGGATACCCACCACACAGATATTATAAATGTGGGAGTACTCACCATAGGCATGTCTGCTTGGGGGCCACACAGGTCCCGATACTCAGTACCAGTGAGTACCCCTTTCAAAAAGATCCTGGACTACACCCATACCAATGTTGCATTGGTTGCAGATGATATTCGGTAAGAACTACCATTCATTTTGCATTGGCACAGCTGGTTGAAAAATAAAAAGCAGAACTTGATGTGGGGACATTCCCAGACCAAGCTTCAAAGGACCTGACAGAGAAAGCAGTTTCAGAAATTGGTGTAGCTATTGTAGCTAATGTAGGGTTGCCATAATTCTCTTCTACAAAATTGGGACAGGAGGTTTTGTCCCATTTGGCAGAATATGAACACAATCCCCCAAAATCAGGATTGTCCCTGTTTTTTGGGACATATGACAACCCTAAGCTCAAGAGATTGAGCTGTAAACAAGGACTTCCCCAGTTTGGATCTCTTATCCATCATGACCTTCTTAGGTGGCCTTAGGCCTTCACAGCCTTGGCTCAGTGTGGGGATAATATTCACTTACTTTACAGGTTTGTTGTAAGGATTACACCTATTGTATACGATTTATAGAAAGCACTTTGAGCATTCTAAAGTATTTAAGTCTCAACATTGAGATAATCATCTTTTCTTCCTGGGATATATTATAGGATTAACAAGCAACATGGCAAGAGCTACTGTTGTTTTGTGTCCACTAATGAGTAGTAGCAAAATGCTTATGACTGATTACTTCCAGGGGTGGACCACCTATGAGGCAACTGAAGCAGTCGCCGTGGGGAGAGGTGCACCCATCTCTGTGCACCTACTTGCATCTGCTGCTCTTTCTCTTCCTATTACTTCTTGAAACTGGAAAAGAGGGGGATAGTGAGGGAAGAAGTGTGGAGATCAGATGATGAGGTATTGGAGAGTGGGAGAGCACACCATCAAGTACAGGGTGACTATATGTCCTGCTTTTCCAGGACATGTCCAGGATTTTAGCTTTTTATCCTGGAAAAAAAATCTTCATTGTCCTCCATTTCCTTGTGAGCAGGGAGCATATAGCTTTCTTGTAATTCCTAAATTATGTAATACATTATATATAAATATTTAATATAATATTAAATATAAAAATATATTTAAATTTAATAATAAGCAATATAGAGTTTAAACTAACAAAATTAAAGAAATATGAGTGTTTTTAGTTTTTATATTGTCATGTCCTACATTTTCCTGGAATGTCCAACATTTTGGCATGCCTTTTCCTCTTCTTTTGGTCATGACGTACGGTCACCCTGCATCAAGTAACAGGGTAGTATTTTCCAATACATGCCAGTACTTCAGGAGGTCTTCGGCCAGCCTTGGTAACATCCATAAAGATACCAAACAGGCTACTCTAATTAGCCTCCATATGGATTTTTGAACTATTTACACCAGCTTTGGGGGGATTAACCTTACAGGTGATTTGTGTGTACAATGACTTTATCATAATTTCTTTAGCACTGTAAAAAATCCTGTTTGGATTCTCACATCGCAAATCTTTAGCATTCTTTTCACATTTTCTTGGCTATAGAAAACAGGGGAAATGGGGGGGGGGGGCAGTGGCTTCAGTAGGATTTGCACTGCCTGGTTGCAAGAAGCCAGTACCTCCTCTGTTGCAGTGAGCAGAGTAACAACCTGGGTGGTGGGAAATGATGGAAGTACCTATTTTTTGGCCATACCTTTAGACAGAATAGAGATATTTCAAGGGGGTTTGTTTCATTACATTCTGTTGTAAATAATGCATCAGATGGTACTTAGCATGATGTTATTATTCCTACAAATTTTAATTTTAGCAATTTGGGCCACTAGTGGTGTCTCTGCCCACCCTGATATCACCTAACACCTTATTGAGTCTAAGATGTGTTATAATGATGTCTCATTAGCTCTTTGAACTCTTTAATAATTTCTCATTAGCTCATTGGTTAATTCTGAATTAAATTTTTAGTTACTCAAGACCACTGTATTTTTTAACAATTCAGTACATACATGCTGTTAAAAACGTACAACGTTTCTGTAATTTTTCAGAACCTCAGGCAGGACAGATTGCTAGAGAGAGACTGAAATGGTAGTTTAAAACAGCAACTTCTAGGTTGCATTATTGCATTCTGAGTTTTTGGCCATTGCATTTAAAATGAAGATTATTTTAAAAAATTTTAATTCCATTCTGCTGAAATTGCGTATACAGGTAACCTGTATTTTCAGATCTTTAATTTTCTGACAATCAACTTTTAACACCTTTCAATTATACCCAAAATTCATTCATTCAATGCATGTTCCACTCTTTCAACCGCTCTCTGATGTTCTAAAGGCCAAAATTGCCTGCCCCTATGTTGTAGCTCCTGGTCTAAGTGAAGTTAATGAGCATCCATTTGCAGAAATATTTGTGTGGCACCAGGAATTTGCAAGATAAAAGGGGCATTTAGGATTTATTAGCTAGAAAAGCATTGGGAGCAACATTTATAAACTAAGGGCACAATCCAGAGTAACTACGGGGAGTTCTTCCTCCGACATAAGAATTTACTCTGGATTGCAATATGAATTTCCCATAGGTTTTCAATAGGTGGTGCCATAACTATGTCAACGTAAATGTCTCTTACGTGCTCCCGTAGTTACTCTGGATTGTAGGGTAAAAAAGATTGGGTTCTATTTTCAACAGTTTTGAAAATGCTCCGGTGCTCCAGTCCTTAGTCCATCCAATAAGTGGGGGATGACTGTACACTGCGTACAGCATGATAGGATTATTCTAACAAGTGCAATTTTAGCTATTGTGGTCACACAATTGTGGTGACACAGTTGCGTCACCTGGTGTGGGCCGCACTCCTACACCTCTCTCGTGACATTACACTCAAGTGGTGAAGGGTGTTCAATTTTAAAGCAAGCATTAGCTTGAGCCATTGATTCAGCCAGCAAAATTATATATATTGATGAGACCAAGGAGGTCATTCATAAATTCTTTTGTGATATATCTGAACATTTTTGGTTCTTTGGCATCTGTCACAAAGTATCTGTATTGACACTGTTTAAGAAGCAGACTGGAGTTTCTGCATTTTCAGTATTTGTGTGAATGTGTCCTTACATACAACTGCTGGTCAGCATGTTACAATGATTAACAATTAGGTTGACAGTGTTCCCAGGAGCAGTCATTTGCTCAGCTGGTCTAATAACATTTGAAACTCTTTTGGCAAACGTTTGCCAAGTTCAATCTACTACCATCAGCAAGACTAGCCTTTTTGACCTAAATAGAATTGATTAAAGCTTAGAACGATAAATGCCGTCCTCATGTCATATTTACATTCCTTATTTCATTAAGTGTCAGATTAAGTGGTGATGAGTTCAATAGGCATTTTAGTATTATTGCTTTGCATAAAATGCCCTATAACTTTCTTACAATCAGATCATGTGATTTACACCCAAATCATTACATGACACTAGGCTAAACCACAAGCAGGAAATCAAGATGTCACAGGTAAGCTGTTAGTTTAAAATGCATCCACCTCAGATCATCTGCTCTGTCCATCTTGATGTCAAATGAAGTCTCTATTATTTTTTTATTAATATTACTATTAAGGGCCAACAAATACAATGGGAAAAAAATCTGCCTAATCTATTTTTTAAAAACCATTTCAGTTGAATAACTGAGGTCAGTTTTACCTCTGTTGAATTCATTGGGAATGTTTGTGCATGGATCAAAGGTCATAGAATGAGCCTGAATCACAAGCGTATTAGGGCAATGGAGGTCAGGAAATATTTCTGCTAAATACAAAGACAAAAAATGCATTTCCTGCAAGTGATTACTGGTTTTTAGTTTAACAGTAAAACAGGATTTCCTCCCCAGTGTCTTTCGAGAAAGATTGTTCTTTTACAGAAACCTATAGTATCTGTCATGTACGTGTTAATATGACGTCATTCCAGGACTGAGCTGGTAACCTCTTTTGTGGGTTTTCTGCAATAAGAACAGTTGCGCTCTGGCAAGGTTTTCATAGGTTTTTTCTTTTGTTGATGATAACTCTGATTGCTCCATCCATTATTCTTGGCGCAAGCGGTTAAGACGCTGTGCCTGTTAACCAGCAGGCCAGGGTTTGAAATCCGGGTCGGCCCCACAAGACAGGGTGAGCTCCTGTCCTTAGCCCAGCTCTGCGACGCCAGCTGGATCCAATCATATTGGGTCTGCCTTTCCATTGGACTAATTCAGTGGCGTGGAGAGGGGGGATCTGCTGCTTGGGTAACAGCCTATCCTCCATAACAATCCAACCCAGGCTTTCGTGCTTCGCATGCAGCGTATGCAGCGCCAAGCACGATACCATAGTCTTTCAAGACTGACGGAGGCCTGCATCACATGAAGTAGAAAAACTGGTAAATATGAGGTTTTCAATCACCAACTAGCACCAGCAAAGTACCAGCCTCTCCTCTCTCAGTGCTGCAGATGCACACCTATTGCACTCTTGCAACACCCAGCCCCACCACTGGAGGTTTTGCTTAGAGTCCGCATTACCCTGGCTCCCAATTTTAGCAGACTCCCTGATTTTTCTAAAACAAAAACAATAACTGGAAATGTATGCACAGATAAGCAAATATGTATGCTGCACTTAATATATTCTAATCCCTTAACATGGGGGTTCTTATAGACTTCTTGTTGATTTGTTTACCATGGAAATCTTGAACCCCTGAACACCATCCGCCTTCTGTGTGGCTGCCGCTCTAGTTTCAGCCCTAATATTGTAGTTTAATGTTAACATTTCAACATGTACTTTTTATCGCCTAGCCACTGTCAGTTAAAGTCAGATTCTTAACATTAATCATAATTTCCTGTGGAAATATTGCATGAAGGTAAATATAAATTATTAAACTCAAATGCACACCAAGTGATTCATATTTTCTATTAAATAAATATTTTGTATATGATGCATTAGCAATGGTATAAAATATTTATTTTGAGAGAATATAGATATATAAATTTTAATAAAATAAAAAGGATTGTTAGCTTCCCTTAAAGATAAATAAAATGGAAAATGTGGTGAAATATATATGATGAATACATTAAGCTAATACTTCTTTTGCCCCATGAGTTGATGTGATTTTTATGGACAACTCTCATAAAAGTGCTAAACATATTTAGAAATGAAATATATTAAATAAAAATAAAATCTACTATGGGAAGTAATTGTAAATATTTAATGATATAATTAACTCTTATTAATGTAATGTTCTTTATTTTTTAGATAAAAAATTCACAAGGATTTCATCCCCTCTCATTTTAATGAGACGGTATGTTTGTCATAATTATTATGTATTTTCATTATCATTTGATGAATATTAATAACCTACAAGAGTGCAGTGGGCCTAATCCTGCCACCAAGTAAGCCTCGGTAGAGACGGGTCCAAAATATAATGCATGACAAAATTAGGCTCATACCACTTTATAGCTGCAACAAGAAAAAGAAGAACTTTTCTTGTCAGCAAAGTCCATGGAGAATATTAATGTTGTTTTTTTTCTTCTCCCATCATTTATTGACTATATAAACCTTTTGCCAAGGGTTATTCATGAATTTCAAATATTTATTCTTAAGCAGACACTCAGTTTTGGTTTCCTTTGGGATATCTCCAAAGAAAATTACTCATGATTAAGGCTGAAATCCTAACCACACTTTCCTGGGAGTAAGTACAACTGAACACAGTAGGATTTATTTCTGAGTTTAGACTGTGTAAGGCTGCAATCCTAACCTCCACTTAGGACATCTTAAGCCCCGGCATAAATCCTGTGCTGACCTGGGTGTGCCACCAAGTGTACAGGCCAGTGTACAGACATGCGTTTGCCTCCCTACATCACCACAGGAAAGGGAAGACCAATGAGTTAGGCCAGCCTAGGTTAGAACTGCACCCTAATCGGACTTACCCTACAATCCAGAGTAACTACGGGAGCGTGTAAGATACTTTATGTGTACCCATAATTGCTGCACTACCTCGTGAAAACCTATGGGAAATTCATATTGCTATCCAGAGCAAATTGTTCTTACACTGGAGCAAGGACTCCACATAGTTTTACTCTGGATTGCGCCTTTAGTGTTACTGATGACAAATTTGTCTCATTGATTTCATCGGGCTTAGTCACAACTAACTTTTTAGGTGTACAACACAGAATGATATCCTAAGCGCTTTGAGCCACAGAGGGAACTTGGCCGGCACAAGCTGGCTAAAGGGGGAAGTTACACCAGCCTCTCCATAGTACCATAAGTCCTACCATAAGGCACTTTTGCTACTCTGAGTGCAGAAAGAATGGCACATAAATGTGTGCTGGTCTCCTCTTGCTGTTGCGGACTGGTTGCGCTGGCCAGTCTCAAATAGTACAGGGGCTTGGGGAGGCACATGGGGGGGGGGGGAACAGGAGGAGGGCAGGCAACAAGCATTCCTAGAGTGGGGTGTTGGAGGTGACAATCCTGATTTTGGGGATTGTGTTCACATACTGGCAAATGGGACAGAGTCCTAGCCCAATTTTGTGGAAGAGAATTATGGCAACACTAGCTAGATACCTAGACTGCCTGTTCCAGAGCAAGTTAGGATTGCACTGACAGTGATAGAGATATCTCTGTGAACAACATTAACGATCCCTCCGTTAAATAAATGCATATCGTTCATCAGCAGCCAATATTGCATTCAGTCTTAATTGTTTATACAAAATAATGCCATCAGATCAGTTTAAAGACTTGACTTTGCCTCTTTTTTTAATTATGAAAGATAAAAATAAAATTGAGTGACTGAGGAGAATAAATAGATAATGAAGCACTGAACATTTACATGGATGCACCTTATTAAAATGACTGTCTCCTTCCACTGTTTAATATAATTTCTGTAAGGCAGGTTTCTACTTGTTCTCAAATAAATGCACAGGTATTAATATATTAATATGACAGCCTCGAGTTCACACCCTAAGTGACAAACCACTTTACCATTTTCTGAGTTTTATGTGTAGGTTTTCTACAAAAAGGGCATAAAAACAAAAGGAAAACCTGATCTGTCCAAAGGTCCATCTATTCCACCTTCCTGTATGACAACACATGACAACAAGATACCTGCATCTTGTTGCCATTCCCCTGCATCCGATTTTCAGAAGTAGACTTAGGGTGCAGTCCAGAGTAACTACGGGGAGTCCTTGCTCCGGTGTAAGAACAATTTACTCTGGATTGCAATATGAATTTCCCATAGGTTTTCACTAGGTGGTGCAGTAATTACGGTTGCACATAATGTCTCTTACGTGCTCCCGTAGTTACTCTGGATTGTAGGGTTATTCTAAAATAAGGAAATTATATGTACCCATCACAGCTTGTAATATGTAATGGGCTTTTCTTCCATGCAGATGCCA
This sequence comes from Cryptoblepharus egeriae, assembly GCA_030015325.1. Classification (NCBI taxonomy): domain Eukaryota; kingdom Metazoa; phylum Chordata; class Lepidosauria; order Squamata; family Scincidae; genus Cryptoblepharus; species Cryptoblepharus egeriae. The sequence goes on along the minus strand of JAREYC010000004.1, from coordinate 35,721,424 downwards.
TCACCATGTCCTGTGGCAAGGAGTTCTGAAGATCTATTATCTGTGTGGTAAAAAAAGTATTATCTTTTGTCTGTTCTTCAACTCTCTTGACACACTATTTTAATAGATTTCCCCTTTCAGTATTGCGTGTATTGCTTTCTCCAATAATATGTGCTGTATCTTTCTTTATAACTTGGACCCATGTTCTGTAATGATCTTCTACAGTTGCCTTCTCCTTAAAGTAGGCTGTGTGATGAGACCCCCCCCCCCTCTCTTTCTCTCTCTCTCTCTCTCTCTCACACACACACACACACACACCATCACCACCTCCACACCATTACTTTTTTGGTGCTATTTCAGGGTGATATTGCCTACAGCAGGAATGGGATACACATCCAGGACAAGAGATGTAGACTCATTGACTGTCATGTAGAACTGAAACAGTTCAGTTGTCCTGCTGTGATTCATATTCACAGTCTTATGCGCTTGTATGTTTTTCCCAGATCTTAAGGCTCCTGTCCAGAGCTGCACTCCCAACTCACCCAGCGAAATATAATAGAGGTCAGTGCAGTGATGGGCTTCAAAGAAATTAAGAACCAGTTCTCTGCCCATCTGGCAGCCACTTTTAAATGGCTATTTTTAAACTTTATATGTCCTATCTCTTGTTAACAACCAGTTCTGTAGAGTAGGTGCGAACCTGCTGGAGCCCACCACTGGGTCAGTGCATGATAAGAAAATTACAAGCTGAGGGATCCCACAGCAAACAATTTAGATTTTCATTCACAGAGGTGTGAAATACAGTAGCCCCACAATAATTTAATTACTACAGCCATGTTAATTGCCAGTGCCTCTAGCATTCAAAGAGTTAATGCATGGGTTTTTAATCAGGCAAGCATTTTATTCTCACATTAATGGATTTAATGCCGTCTGTCTGGTTTGGCCTGTTCTGTTTTTAAAAAGCACAGTTTCACTTGTACTGTATGACAAGCTGCAGTCATCAGGAATATACCTAAGATGCATTCATCCTTACTGTATAGTATGTCTTCATCCCAACTGATGGTATTTATTCAGGCTATCCAAAGCTTTAGCTATCCCTACTAAATCCCTGCATGAAGATGCAGCAGTGCAACCATGGGATATGTTATATATTGGATTGAAACACTGCTGGACTATTAGCTCAAGTTATATGGCCCACTAATCAGATGCAGGATTGTGCCAATCCAGTGAAATAGCCCATCAGTCAGGACTTTGAGAGGCCAGTTTAAAATGGTTAATCATGGGATAACTGGGAGGAGCAAGGGTCAATAAAAATGGGAGTTGATCATAGGGTTTCTCCAATAAACTCACATTTACTGACTCACATTGAACCCACTTACAGGCATCCCCCTTTATTTGGACAGGATAGGATTTGTCCAAAAGTGAAAACCATTGAAAGGTAGAACCCAGTCTTTTTCAGCTTGCAAATGCAAAATGGGCACCAAAAAAGATATATCATTTGCAAAAGCCTAAATAACACATATTAACACAGAGACAGAACACACAATAAATTACAGTAAAACAAACAAAAGGCATGTATGGGCAGTGAATATCATGTATTTTGATATTTAACAGTCATAATTGTTATTTACCGAAGTCAGTAGGAAATGCCAAAAACAGTTTGATCATCATGTCACATGCAAATCATCATCACCATTTTAGTCTTTAGACCAGTGGAGAAGGTTGAAAGAGTAAAACATGTGTTGAATGAATGAGCCCTGGGTATAATTGAAAGGTTTTGAAAAAGCAGAACCATCAGAAAATGAACCAACAGAAAATGGGGGATGCCTGTATATAACTGTCTGTGTGTGTACCCCACAGGGAAATTTTGGCTGCTGGAGGTCTCCTTGGGGTAAGGGGATATTTGCCCCCTTGTCCCTTGGTAAGTCTTAGCAGCCACGATAGGTCAACTTGAAACTGCGTCAGTAGTATGTGATTTCCGCAACAGTATCAATAGAACAAGCTTGAGTTATATCCATGTCAGTGAATCAGGCCAGGGTACAGGGTAAAGATATGGTGTGTACTGGTGACACCAATACCACTTCACCTCCTGAGCCCGATCAACCCCCCTCCAGCCTTTCTCTCTGCTTCCTCTGCCCTGTTCCACCTGTCCCTACTCTCCTGCCCCCTCCCCACAAATATGCCTTGGTAACAATATGGACTATGACTCTTGCCTTTATATGATCTGTCTATTTGCATTTACAACAAAGGAAAAAAGTTTGTCTAGTCATACATTTGACCCAAATAAATACATTGCTGAGTAGTCATGAAAGTGTGATGGGATGACTCATCATAAGCATGATTTGTTGCATCTTCTGCGAGTATGACTCAGTAAGTCAGCATAAAATATCTACCCTTTGGGTGTAACTTAAACTGGGCCACTTCCTGTATTAGTAATTTGTATTAAAAAAATACATTGGCTAGAATAGTTTCTAATGAATGAGGGTGCAATCCTTACCAATTTTAGGCCAGCATAACTCATGCACCTTCCTGTTCCTGTTGTGGTGCCGGGAAGCCAGTGCATGTCTTGCCTAACCCCCACAGGAGTAATACAGTAGTGCCTTATGGCACTTTTATGACACCCTCAGGGCAGTGTGGGATTTGGGCCAGGACTGTGCCAGCCTAACCAGGGGATAGGATTGTGCTTTGATTTTCTCTCTCTGGTTTCATTGGTGTGATGAAGAAGTTTGTGACCAGACCCAGGACTGAGATGGGCCATGGCACTGCTGTTGACAAGAGCTGGTGCTTGGGACTACCATTCGGCACAACCAAACCCCTCTCCACTGATCATCAAGTAGCCCAACCTACAAGGTTCCTGCCTAGTATCAGGGAACTGTTAAAACAACACTTTATCAAACTCCTTGTGGCCTCATGAGTCTTAAAATGCTACTGAGCTATTTTTTGTGGCCACTAATTTGACCGAGATTGGCTAGTCTTTCATGACAATAGTTTGCAGTCACAGTTTCCAATAATCCATATTTGTGTAGCTTTCAAGGACTCAATCCTTTCAAGGACTCAATCCTTTCCTGTGCAGCTGCAGCAGGAAAACTGCACCACTGTTGCATAGCATGCAATGGAGCTGCTGGTGAAAATGGTCAGTGTGAAATTGCCCAGATGTATCCAGTTAAGTTGATGGTGGGTGCATATTATGCCATGGCTAGAGGAGTGGATCTCAGTGACAAAGGAGATGCCAGATCTGATTTCCAGTTTTTCAACCAGCCCTATGTTCTTCCTCTACTTATACTTAAGTCAGCAAAACAGCTGAGGTTAATCTAAGGAGACCCACAGGTGATCAGGCAGCCTATGGAGAAATAAGTAAAAAAGATTTTATGCTTCTTGCTGGCTATGCCCCAAGAAACTGCAGTTTGAAGCGTGGTTCTATTGGCAAATCAGCATGGCTGTATGTTGGAAGATGGGGAATGTTATTCCCCCAGGTCAATCAGATCTGACATGATTTGGATTCCACTTTAGCAGGATCTAGTGATGTCCCTGGGGCACCTGTCGACTCTAACTTCTGGGATACTTTTAAACCTGAGAACATGGATAGGGTTCTCTGGAGTGTGAGACCATCTTCTTGCCCGCTCAAGCTTTGTCAGCTTGGCTGATTAGATTGGCCAAGACTGGACTGGCCGAGTGGACATAGAGAGTGGTAAATTCATTTCTGAGGGAGGGGTCTAGAAAAAGATATTGCCTTGAAATAGGTGGTGGTTCACCTCCTCCTGAAGAAACCTCCCTGGATCCCACCAATTTGAATAACTTTCAGCCAGTATCAAATTCTTGGGCAAAGCAGTTGGGCAGATGGTGGCATCCCAGCTTCAGAGGGTCCTGGAAGAAACATTATCGGGATCCTTTCCAGGCTGGCTTTAGGCTGGGATTCAGGACAGAGATTGCTTTGGTCACTTTGGAGGTTGACCTATGGACAGGGAATGGACAGGGGGAGTGTGTTTATTTGGTCCTGCTGGACCTCTCAGCAGCCTTTCACACCATCAAACCTGGTGTCGGTCTGGGTCAGTTGGCTGCATCCTTTCACCGTCTCATTCTCTGATCTTGCTTGTGAAACCCATAAATTACATATTCTGTGTTTTCTATCAGGAAGTGGCAAGTTTTGAACCCATTTGTCCCTGGGGATGAATATAAAGTACACCTTCCTCTTTCCAGAACTATAAGAATCCTGGACAAATTTTCTAGCTGAAAAGTGAACTCTCCTGCGAATCACCACCTGAGTGGATGTTACACGGATCCCTCCTGCTGACTTTTCCAAACCAACCACTACCCCAAGTAATAGAAACTGTATTTCTATTAACATATTTAATACTAGAAGCCCTTTTGAGCTGGCTCTTTTTAAGTACCTTTGTTGAGCTACCTGGTGGAACGGAATTATTTTGTAAACATGTTTTTAAATATCCTGTTTCCAGTCCCTCACCACCTTATCTTCTCCGCTCTTGGGACTGAAGGATCTTTTCCCTGACATTTGAAAGCATTAAACCGCTCCGGGGCTGAAGGAAACATTTTTTTGCCTGTAATCTTTGAAAAGTTTAGTTGTCAAGGAGACAGTTTGATGATCAGGTATGGAGGCCGAAGCCGAGTACTAAAAGACTTGTGGAAAAAGAGGGGCAAGGATGCCAGTTATACCTGGAGGCAAACCTGTTTCGGTGTTCCAGAGCATCTCATTTGCTGGCGTATCTTTTGCTAGACAATTACGGAGCTACTCTTTGGATGCTGCCATCTTTTGAGGGAGGCATCATTAAAGCACCTTCCACCGATGATGTATTACCCTAATAAATTACTGGTTTGAGGTGCGCTCTGGAAATATCACTCACAAGATTGCTGTTATCCAGGGAAGATGGGGTCCAAGAGTAGATTAGATGTAATTACCGAATAAATGACAGCCAACAAGAAACACACTGAAGCTGCTCTCCTCACTCCAGGCAAAAATGGAGACCATTAAATGAGTCTCTTTCAGGTTTTACAGCCGATGCCAGGGTGGGAATGGGGAGCTTGCAAAATATATAAAAAAGCTAGCAAAGAGAGACAGCTGTTTGGGGTTTGTAACTTATCTTAAAGTCATAATCGATCCTCAAACCTGCATGAATCATTTTTAATGCACTGTGAGCTACCAAAAATCATCTGGTTGGACAAAAAGAGAGCATGAAATTTATTCGACAGCACTTACTAATACGAAGATTCATTATGAATTTGCCAACTGGATATTTCCTCTGGCTGTTAGCTGAGAAGAGGAAGGGTTTGATCCTGCACTATGTTCTTGCTTGCAGCAGCTACAGTAGCTGGGGCTTGATTAACTTGTGCCCTTGTATTTAAAGCAGGCCTCTGTCAGTCTTGAAAGACTATGGTATCGTGCTTGGTGCTGCATATGCTGCATGCGAAGCACAAAAGCCTGGGTTGGATTGTTATGGAGGATAGGCTGTTACCCAAGCAGCAAATCCCCCCTCTCCACGCCACTGAATTAGTCCAATGGAAAGGCAGAGTCAATACGATTGGATCCAGCTGGCGTCGCAGAGTTGGGCTAAGGACAGGAGCTCACCCTGTCTTTTGGGGCTGACCCAGGTCTTGAACCCTGGCCTGCTGGTTAACGGGCACAGTGTCTTAGCCACTTGTGCCACCCTTGTATATCCTTGAATTAAATTACTGTCACCCTGTGGCATCCACTGCATCAAGTGACCCATTTGGTTAGGTGGCCTAGGAAGGTAACGTTCGCACCAGGTTGACCATCTTGACACATACATGCTGTGATGGGATAATAGAGATTTTATGGAAATTCATACATTGTGGCTGCAATCCTAGGAACACTTTCTTGAGAGTAAACACCACTGAACTCATTGGAACTTACTTCTGAGTAGCCATGAATAGGATTTCACTGTATATGTATGATGTTAAGATAAAGGACATATGGTAGGAATATATCCAAGGGAGATACCCAAGAAGTAACACCTAAATCAGGGGTGTCCAACCTTTCAACTTCAGGGCTCTAAGATCTTTAACAATTGTTTAGAATAGGACATTTTAGCAGGTGTAGCTTCTGATCTGTGAGATCAGAAGCTACACCTGCAGAAATTCCCTCCCTTACACAATTGTTAAAAGTCCAAGAGCCCTGAAGTTGAAAGTTTGGACACCCCTGACCTAAATGATTTACAGATGTGGCTTTGACGTGTTTAGGAAAGGAAACTGTGTGTTTGGGAAAGTGTGTTACCAGGAAAGTGTGTTTGGGATTGCAGCCTAAAAATCCTTCGTGGCTGCCCAGAAATACAAAGCTTTGACACTAGCCCTAGATGCTACCCACCAACTACCGAAGAGCACAATCCTAACCATGTCTAGTCAATAGTAAGCCCCATTTTGTTCAATGTGTCTTACTCCCAGGAAAGTGTCTTTAGGATTGCTACCAAATTTGCTGAAAATCATACAGGCCCAAATACTATTGAAAGCAGAGTTCACTCATCACTCATGAAGAATAGGCCATTTGATAGAGTTAGTTTAAACGTACCTGAACCATATTTCATTAAAACATAGAACAACCCACATTTTGCAGTCTTAAAAGTTAGACCTTATTTGGTATTTTGTTGCTGAATCAACAAAATACCATATTCATACATCATAGACCTTATTTGGTTTATAGTAAGACTTTATTGGTTAGTTAGTCCATATTTGGTTAGACCATATCTGGAATTTTTATTGCTGAATCAATAATGGTATCTGTTTTGCCAATGAAAAAAAACATGTTTGCTATGAATAAAAAAATCATTTTTAGGTCATGAACAACTGCGCTTAGGACTTTGAGTGCAATCCTAAGAAATTTAAACCTTTGTAACTGACCCGACTTATCTTTCCATATAGTGTGGGGTGGTCGCCATATACCTGTGCATTGGCCTAACCCTACCAGGAGTGGTACAGAAGTGTCTTATCGCATTTTTGTGACACCTACAGGCCAGCACAAGGGTTATGCTGGGAATGGCCCCCCTAAGTGGAGATTAGGATTGCAGCCTTTAAAGTGTTTTTGTCGTATTGATTTTTTTCCCCCATGTATGTTAAATGGAGTTGAAATCAACATATCCACTTTTGTTTTTTTCCAAAAACTACCTATTTTAAAACAATTACTCACCAAACAAATGAAATATATAGAACAAAAGATGCCAGATGGTTAATGACAAATACACTTTAACATGCAGCTAAAACAAATGCCATGTTCAAAATCAGCCTTGGAATCTTTTGATTTTTCTTGTGGAAATTCACATACAACCTTTCATCACTATTTGATTCACGTGTTGGCTAAAATATCACATATATGCAAAACCTATTAAAAATGTTGCAATATCTGCAGGTGACATATATATCATAGTGGATGCTTAAAAGCCTAGGTGAGTAGCTTGTGACTGCTAGCATTTTTTACAAAGATGCTGTTAGCTCTAGAACAGGGTCTCCAAACCCTGGCCCGGGGGCCAGATGTGGCCCTCAGCAAGCCTTAATGTGGTCCCTGGCAAGATCCCTCTATCTGGTCCTTGGGCAGGCTTTGTAATCCACTCCAATACATGCTTGTGTGTAAATTTATGTAAATGTATTCAAATCTGAAATGTAAATTAGTTTTCTGGCCCTCGATACAGTGTCAGAGAGATGATGTGGCCCTCCTGCCAAAAAGCTTGGAGACCTCTGCTCTAGATTATAATTTTATTATCTGGAGTACTGCTGGAGGCTGGTGGATTTTATACGTATCTGTGGATTGGGCTTAACTCAGGTCCCCCAGATAAGCTTTGAACCAGACTTGGCTCCCCCTGAACCCAGAAAGGGGGAGCAGAGCTCCAGTCAAGTTAGGAGGGTTTTCTGAAGCTAGCAGAGGCTGTGCACATCCACCATTGCATCTATTGGCCTTTAGTCAATAGAAAGATTCCAGTTTAGGGCCAGATTGTAAAATGCAAGACAATAAATGATAAAGAAGTAATGGTCAGAAAAGAGTTTTGCACTCGTCAATGTTAATTTTCTTGCACTGTAGTAGACCAGAAAAAAATGTTCTAGTGTTAACTTAGGGCAAAGTTGACATCACCCTATACATGAAGATTGATCTCACTTTTTGATGCAGCCGACAGCCACAGCCACAGATCAGAACCATGACAAGTGAAGTCCCTTCTCTCTGGAGATTGGAAGCATCTGTGCTCTATTTACCCTCCAGCATTCACACAAGACCCAACGATGTCATTAATATCACACCTGGTTTGAGTGTCAATACCAGTACAAATGCAACTGTGACTTTCTGCTATGTTCAATGGCAAACTGCCAAATGACCAATTTGTTCATGACTTTGTCATGCCATTTTGTGAAGATCTTTGCATTTTCTTTCTCCTGTGTACTGTGCTGAAAGTGGTGTCTTCTTAATTGTTCTCTTATTTCTGATCTAAATGAACTGGAGCCTTAGAGCATGTTTAAAATTAATTCCTAGATCTTCTCCTGACTCAATTTAGACACCTACATTAGAAATCTGATTGATATATTAACGTCATTAATTACTTATTTGACCCATTCATTTAGCATATCTGCATAGGCCTAATTGAAGCAGCCTACACTGAATCCTAAATCCGACTTAATGAATCAAAAATTAATTTTTGAAAAACTCATTTGCTGACCTTGTGAGATGGTGACTGGTACTGCTCATACCTTTTACCCTTGGAGATGTTTCCCATCCAGACCTGTCATCTGTAAGCATCAAAGCATTCTTCCAGATCCCATTCTGCACATCCAGCCAATGTTTTCATTTTAAATTGAGTTTTATGAAATAAAATGTACCATGATACAGGGCAAATAAGACAAATCTGAATAATTGCAAAAATTCACAATGAGTTATTCACAAGTGGGTTGATCGTACAACCCAATCTTAAATGCTGGCAGCACAGGTTCCACTGCAATCTGAGGGCAGCTGGAGACCGTGCATGGGCAGTCTCCACCTCTGCTTATTAATGGTCTCCAATAGGTCTACTCAAGCTTGTGCAAGCTCATTAGTTGGCAGAAATTCAAATAGCGAGAAGGAGGCATGTATGTTGTGGTTGAAATGGAGAACAGCATATTGGTAAAACCATTTGTGTCAATACCCACCATCCATCTGCTCCAACGTTCATCATGGAGGTCCTTATCTCCAGTCCCTTCCACTAATCCCACTCATCCCATATCCCCTGCTGATTTAGGGATCAATGGCTCCTCTAGCACTCCACTGGCACTGACACCTCTTGTGACAGCAATCATAAATGGTCACTAGCATATGCTAGTGTTATATACATTGTTGGCAGCCATTTTATGACAGCAGAAGGCAACAGAGATGGGAATTTGAGTCAAAAGACAAAGACTCAAAACATGAAAATCTAATTTTTCAAGTTACTCAAAGACTCAGGCATCGCAAAATATTTGGAAATAATAAAACACTCAAGTTGGAACTCCCCAATCTTTCCCAACTTGAGTCACCAAGGCTGCAATTCTAAAGACACTTTCCTGGGACTAAGACCCATTGAACACAATAGGGCTTATTTTTGAGTAGACATGATTAGGATTGTGCTCTGTGGGCGCAATCCAGAATAACTACGGAGAGTCTTTGCTCTGGAGTAAGAACAAGATACTCTGGATTGCAATATGAATTTTCCATAGGTTTACACTAGGAGGTGCAGTAACTATGGTTCTAGGGCTGTGGGTGGCGCAAGTGGCTAAGACAATGTGCCTAACCAGCAAGCCAGGGTTCGAGACCCGGGTCAGCCCCACAAGACAGGGTGAGCTCCTCCAAGACTCCAAGACTGACAGAGGCCTGCAGTAACTATGGGTGCACATAATGGGCTCCCGTAGTTACTCTGGATTGTAGCCTATGGGCGCAATCCTGAGTAACTACGGGGAGTCCTTGCTCCGGTGTAAGAACAATTTGCTCTGGATTGCAATATGAATTTTCCATAGGTTTTCACTAGGTGGTGCAGTAACTACGGGTGCACGTAAAGTCTCTTACGTGCTCCCATCGTTACTCTGGATTGTAGGGTATGTCTCCTTTGTCTGGGTTGAAATCCTTGCTTACAGCATTTGGGAACTCTCATCTCAAGTCAAATGTAGTAGAGTTGAGTGCTTTTAACTCAAAAATGTCTGACTTTGAGAGTTGTGGTGAAACTTCAGAGTCACTTGACTTTAGCTGAGTTGCAGGGGTCCATGACTCTAGATTCAACTCTAGTCTGCTCTCCCAAGCCTTTCACATATTGGAAGACAGTTCTGCTATAGATCACTCTGCAGCATCAATACATCCACTAGCTTTCTGAGACCTCCGAGTCAAAGAACCCAACATGCCACCCATGACTTTCTCCAATGGCCCAGTAAGCACTGTACTTGTATTGAGAGTTCAATGGTTAATCTAGGCAGTTAGGCCTATTATGGATCATTGGTCAGTACCAAACCTTGCCAATTGCTGATTCCATCCCATTGAGCAATCACAAATTGCTGGTATTATGACTCCACAAGTGTATATCCTTGGGTACCTTTGAGGACTGTTCATATGACAATGTACTAGCTCGCTACATCAGTAGTATTCTGGCATTTCAGCCCAGGACCCCCTTTCATATTTAAAAATCTGTCTGGGACCCCTGTCAAATTTACTGGGATGCTCCTCCATATCTACTCGGAAGTAAGTCTTATTGTGTTCAATGAGACCTGGGGCGCAATCCAGAGTAACTACGGTGAGACCTTGCTCCGGTGTAAGAACAATTTACTCTGGATTGCAATATGAATTTCCCATAGGTTTTCACTAGGTGGTGCTATAACTACAGGTACACATAATATCTCTTATATGCTCAGTAATACTCTGGATTGTAGGGCTATTCCCAGGAAAGCCCAGTGCCAGATTCCAAGATGGTAGGTCACGACCCCCAAGGGTTCTCGACACCCACTTTGAAGACCACAGCTTTACACATTTCTTTGTCCATCCATAGTGTTCTTATATTTGTGAAAAATGTTCATATGTAGGATTGTATGCATATGTAGGATTGTATGCAACCTGCAAAAAGCACAGCCCACAACAAGCCTACGCATAAAGAACAACCTGTGGGAGAAAATCTTTACCTTACCTGTACCATACCTTTGTTACATCATGGACATCTTAGCATGATCCCACTCCCCCCTTCCCATGTTCCCAGTATGTACCTTCATATGTACAAACAAGTCATTTGGACTTTAGCAGGGTTACGTCTCTAATAGAAGAATTTAAACCTGAGCTAAGGGCATGATTCAGAAAAAAAGACATCTTGGCTGTGTTAGATCAGATTGATCTCCAGCTTTCTCATTTTTGAAAGCTAAAATCTTGTGAAACTTCTCTAGCAGAAGTTGGTTCAATAAAGACTCCTACCTGACTCACTTTGTCTCTGGCACATTTAATACAGTTTTATATAAATCAAACTTGTTGCTATGGATGCTTTTCTTTTTTTATCCTGCAGTGCTGCAGATTTTATCAATAAATCAGTGAGGTTTGCAGTGGAATTAAGGCCTTCTGTGCCCAGGGGAAAAGGTTGAAGAATACAACAGGAGTGCTTTCTCTGAACTCTTTTGCGGACCTACATTCGTCAGAGAATTTAGTTAATCATGACATCATTTACATATACATGAAACAATTTCCAGATTTTTCCCAAGCTCTGTGCAAGTTGAGTGGTTTACCCTAACTATACTAACCTCCACTCAAGCCAGCGCAAGCCCCTTGCACCACTCTGGGAGTGCATGAAAGTGCCATAAACTACTTTTGCACCACTCTACAAGGAGATCCACTTATGCACAGACATGTTCCAACTTGTCCATGATGATGTGGGTTCCTGGGAAGGGTGAGTTTAGATAAAGGGGAAAGTTTCCTCTTCCCCTAGGGAGAGCAGGGGAGTGTCCAAAACTTGCATTGGACACAGTACAGTGTATGATGCCTGTTCCAATGCAAGTTAGGATGGTGCCGTTAAGCAGGCTGACGTTATTCAATATTTCCTTGTAGTATTATTCACTACATACTGTAGTATTTTTATGGCTAGTCACTAATTCCATATCATTTCAGGCTCAGAGAACTGTTGCCAAATTCAGCATTGCATAGGTTTCCAAATTAACATTTCAAAAATAAAGATGCATCATTGGTGAGCTTTCAAAGGGTACTCTCAAAGGGATCAGGCATAAGTACTGGGGCCCAGCCTCACCTTTCACTCTCCACCTTCCCCCAGGAATGTTATTATTCAGAATTATTATTTTAAAATTTTTTAGACAGTAATAGTGTCACCACCCCAACGTGCATCACCTAGTGTGGCTTGCACCCTGCACTCCCTTAGCAGCACCACTGCAAAAGCCAAAGTCCAGTAATACCTTTAGAAGTTTTTGTTTTGCTTTTTTATTTGAACCAACCAAAAACAAAATTGCAAATGAACTAAAACTTTAAAAGGAAAGGACATCTGGCAATGTACTATCTGATCCACATTTCCAGATTCATAGCTCCCAGGCGGGGAAAAAGAAAGGAAAGGGGGAAAATCATTCAATACATGCAATGGGAATTATGTGTGGCCATGGAGTATTTCTTCACAAAGGACCCAATGGTAACTTTGTGCATTCAATATGATTTGAGTTACATCCATTGATGCAAACTGCTTTTTGTCCTGTATTATATACTGTACATAACAAGCAGTAGAACTGATCGCGGCTGTTACAGGAAATATTGTCAAATGGCTGTCAGTGCCAACTCTTATGCTAAGACTGGGTAACACCATCCTGTGGTGCTATAATACACTTTTTATAAGGTATTGTATCCTAATAGATAGTATTTCATCCATCTGATGTAGCAGGAAGGGTTTCTTGGCACAATAAACCAGTTAGACTCCAAGGTGCCAGGAGACTTTTTTGTCTACTGAACCTGGTGTTAGCACTGCATATATTGTTACATTTGTCCTGGAGAAATAATTGCAAATATCTCCAACAAAGTGATACTTTTTATGTAAAGGCTATTTATTCTTTACAGTAGGTCATCCAATCTGCTGTGAAAGAGTCCCATGGTTGTTTTCAGACTCTTTGTTTTCTTTCATCCATCGTAAAGAAGAAATATCCTTATCGCTCTTAACCACTTTAACTCAAACTGTAATCTTTCTACTTTTATCGCTATTGTTGTTGGGGGAGGGTTGGATGGAGGCAAAATGTACAGGAGGAGCAGAAATGAACCTGTTACAAATATATTAATCTACAACAGTGCAGTTCTTTTAGCATATTTGTGCTGGTTTCAAACCTCCCCGTTGTCAGAGCCATAAACAGCTGATCGTGTTGGAAAAAAGAGCTTGATCTTTTTTTCCATAAGCAGATTAAAAGGTGTGCTTTTAATGTCATCAATTTTCTATTGTGACAGATCAAAGAATATTCTGGATTTTGAGGGGGGAAAAGAAAAATCCATCTGAAACATCTGACATTTAATATCCCAGCTCATAAATGTATAAGTTGCCGCTTAGGTTAAAAACACGTGCCTGCGAACTTGAATTGATTATAGGACGTCTACCTGTTTGAATAGAAACTGGGGTATCTCGTGGGTAGGATAGTGGATTAAACATGGGAGAATTCAGTTCAAATCACCACTCAGAGACCATGACACTAAATAATCTTTATTTCATGTTGTTTTGAAGCTAATGTTAGACGGGAAACCATATACACAGCTCTGATTTCCCTGAAAGAACAATAGAATAATAATACAATAAACGTGTGTGTGTTTTTCCCACCTATTCAGGATGCTGGCAAATGAACACCTAATATTCTTCCCGTCTCTGCCCCTCCGTTGTAAACAAAAATGCATCTAAAACAATTTAAAGAATACTGCATCTTGCATCCGATGTAGCTAATCTTTGAAAGCTTCTCCTCTAATAATTAATTCATCATTAAGGTGCTATAAGACTCTTCCCATGTTCATTACTGGAAGACCAAGTTATTTGTACAAACGGCACATTTCTCATGTGTGAATTGGGTCATAGGAGCAGAGTTTGCTACTATTTTCAAAATACTTCTCCTAATTGTACCAATTTCCACAGCGTAAAGCAGTGTTTCTTAAACTATGGGACAAGACCGCTAAGTGGGTCAAAAGCCATTTTCAGGTGGTTCTTCATTCAATATTTTATTTTTAATATTTTAGATTTGATGGTACCATGGTATGCGATGACATTTGGGTGAGTGTGTCAGATTTGTACTTTTAACATGCTACTACTCTGTTTTTTAACAATGATAGTACATAAATGGAACTTACTCTGGGAAAGTGTGGGTAGGATTGCAGCCTAGGATTGTGAACAATTTTCCTGCTTGATGATGTTGTTTCTTCTCATGACATCACTTCTGTTGGCTCCTGACAGATTCTTATTCTAAAATATGAGTCCCAGTGCCAAAAGTTTGAGAAAGACTGGAGTAGTGCAAGTTATATTGCATACGAATGAGCTGAACTCACGAGCCATGTAAAAACTTTGTTTTCCAGGTTTCCTCATTAATGATGTTAAAAGAATGAATGGTAATTACTCCTTTTCCCCACATTTGTGCTGGCATTTTAAGCTAATTATGTAATTTTTGTATGCCAAGGCACAATGTATGTGACAACTGCCATTTCAAAGCATCAATACGTCACTATTGAAAGAACTCTGTGCTGTGTAAAATGTTGGATATTCTAATTGCAACTTTTCCTCACAGTATATATTAGTATTATTATTACTATTGCACCACCTATGCACATGGTGCTTTACCGAGGGAGGAAGGGGGGGGGAGAGAGAGAGAGATCCATTTTGCCTGAAATAGAAAAAGATAACAAGGCAATAAATTATTTGGAATAAAAATGGCCTGAGATTCATTGGGCAGTTATCTAACTTTTCTGTTATGCTAGAGTTATGGTATTGCTAATCATAATTATGTCAGAGTAGCATGGTCAAAACAGCTTTTCTTTAAAGCCATTGGTGAAACTTTACTAAGGCTGCAATCCTGAAGACACTTTCCTGGAAGTAAGACCTACTGAACACAATGGGGCTTACTTTTGAGTAGACATGGTTAGGATTGTGCTCTTTGTCTTTCTTTGTGACTCACTAACGGTTGTCAGACCACATTCTGAAAAATAAAACAAAATTTAGAAAACAGATCTAGCAAACACAGAAGGTGATTGCTTTTCACAATGCTTTTCAGGGTCAAGAATTCAGTACTAACAGCAGAGTTGGAGACTTGAATCAGGTAACGGACTTGGGTTGTGAAAATGTGTATTGTTATACTGACTTGTTGACTCATGGGTTGCATTCTTGGAAAGTTCTGAAAAACATTCAAATCAAGGGTCCTCAACTCTTGATTTGTATTCAAGTCAGACAAGTCAAGTTGTGTGACAATAGATTGCACTGTCTCCATCTTGCCCACTAAAATTTCTTCGGATGATTGTTTTGGCACACCTGCAGGCCAATCCTATCCACATTTTCATGGAAGTAAGCG
Organism: Cryptoblepharus egeriae; assembly: GCA_030015325.1. Taxonomy (NCBI): domain Eukaryota; kingdom Metazoa; phylum Chordata; class Lepidosauria; order Squamata; family Scincidae; genus Cryptoblepharus; species Cryptoblepharus egeriae. Next base: position 35,705,950 of record JAREYC010000004.1, on the reverse strand, counting down.
CTATTGACTTTGATGGACTTATATCTGAGTAGACATGCATAGAAGTGGGCAACTAGTTGATCAAGAGCAGGAGCAACAGCAGGATATGCTCAGAAATGAATGAGGGGTGGAGTGAAAAGGTTAACTTTTTTTTGTTTGCTCTCCCAAAGATTGGAAGGGTGTCGTGATTCTGTTCCACTTCTGGAGAATGTACCAATTTGACCTTGGGTTTTGCAGAGAACCCAGACAGTGAGGTGCCTGTGCTGGTCGTCCATTATGTCCAGTTCCTTGCATCAAGAGTCTCTCATCAGTGGCCAGCATACTAAACAATGCACTGATACTTATTTTTTGAGATTGTATTAAGCAGGCCAAAAAAGAAAGATTATAGTTTCATTAGGTGGTTCTGTAATTCCTCTTTTTCCTGCAGCTGGAAAAGCTTTATGTTTCGAGTTGGGGGGGGGTAGGGTTAGAACCGCACATCTTCACATGTAGAAGGCGTCAATTTAGGCTGTTTTGTTGCTCATATGATAGGACGGTTAGATACACTGGATTGCAGCTATTTTAGTTCTCCAGATGACCTGTGTCTTCAACAGATACTCCTGGAAAGGAACAGCTGGTCACAGTGTGCCCAAGGAGCATGACTTTCTCCAGCTTTGCTGACTATGCCACTGTTTCCAGCAGCTCACTCCCCTGGCTCACCTCTGGTTTTCTACCAGGCCCATCCCATGCCTTCCTGCCTTGCCTTCCGAACTATTTATTCAGGCTGTAAAATGTTATTTTTGCTGTAAAATGTTTGCATCTGGAATACACCCTCACACCATCCATGTCCATGAAGGGGGTTTTCTTGGTGGTGGCTGAGGTGAGATTGTGCAGGTTGAAGGAAAGGAAGTGGTTGGCACATTTGTCACCAATCCTGGATACAGAGATGAGCATGGACGGCGTTTTGATAGGGAACCTCAAAACATGCATACCACTTGTTTCCTGCAGCCAACTCCGAGTCATGATGTGATTTTTAAAGTGTGGGGGAAAGGACTCGACTTAAGTCCTATTGAGGCACAAAGGCATAACTTCAACACACCAAAAGTGTTCCCTTATGATTAGTTTTCCAGGTGAGTCACAGGAGCATGGTGACTATAGACTCTACTCAAGTCAAGCCCCACTTGATTTTCACATCACTGAACTACAATATCAACTATTTACATAATCTAGTATTTATTCCAACTTTAGTAAAAGCACAGATGGGAGTTGTAGGTGTTGCATTCTTTCCTGAAATACGTTTGTAATAATTAATAAAAATTACAAGAGTTGAAAGCAAGCCTCCTGCTGGAATGTAGATGCTGCTAGTGATATTTTTTTTATTGCTGAATTCCCGCCAGCCAGGAAACAAATAATGGGTTCATGTTTCACACCCAGCTTTGTGAAGGTGAAGAGGTAGAAAACTTCCTGGCGACAGCACAAATGTGCAGAGCAACTTCAAGAGGAAACAAGTTTAAATGCTCTCCTTTTACTTGTTTTGGCACAAGGAGACTCCTTTTTTAATGTATTGGTGGAAAAACTGCTGAGACGCTGACGAGAAATGTATGACAAAACAGAGCAATGTGTGGAGTCACAGCTGTTGGTCTTTTGCATGCTGGTTATCAAGAAAGAAGGTTGCAATCATTCCATCTAAGAGGGAAGCATGGCTGTTGAGTTCCTCCCAATTTGAAAGTGAAATGGGGATTTCTCCAAGCACCAACACACATCACAGAAATAAAGCACATACTCCAATAAATCCCCATTTCCAAACTTCCCAAGCACCTTCCAAAGCAGTCAATGGCACAAAAAGTTACTTCTGGTTTTTGGGAAAACCAGGAAATGATTATTTAGACCCTCTGGACACCCTCCAAACATGTCCAGAGCACAGCTCCACTTATGTTCAGACAACTGGGACAGAAGCTTCCAGTGGATCAGAGGCTGGCCAAGGCTGGATAGATAAGAAGGGTGGACAAATAGGGCCACTTCAGGGCTCTTGGACCATTGTGAGATAACAAGCTGTACTTGCTGAAATTCTTTCTTCTGTACAACTGTTAAAAGGTCCAGGAGCCCTAAAGTGGCCCAGTTTGCCTACTACAGCTCTAGATAGACCGTCTGTCTCCTGCCTGTGGTCTTGCAGCAAGGAAAGGTCTCAAGAAAATGGAAAACAAGGTTCAATTTCTTTTATTTTTCAAGTTCATTACTCTTCAGACCCTCAAGAGCAGCTTTGAGAAGGGTTGTAGTGGAGGACAGGCAGGGTCCTTTTCATTGTGCTACTGTACAAATGCAAATTTGGGTTCAACCTAATCAGGTACAAGCAAGCATTCAACCCTTCTGCTCCAGTTGCACACAAATACATGAAAATCCTCAACATGGTACAGTTGAGTCTTTAAGAGAAGTTGAAGACCACCAAGAATCTCTGAAAGAAAAGTGCCAAGAAAAGTACCTTCTTTCCTAAGTAATTTTTTCCTAGAAGTCAGGCATTTTCCTTAGAAGAACATGATTCTTAGAAGGTCACCCACATCAGAACACAGTCTGCTATTTTGCAGACTGTACATTTTATAAGTACATTTTGAACTGTCGATAAACTAATTGAGGACAATGATGTGTTTAAATTGAATTCTTAAAGAAGAACAAATGCCAAACATCCTCCTTGCTTTTCAATAATCAGAAGACTAGCTATTGCAAAGCACAGCAGCACAATATACAGCAGGTGGAACAAAGTCTTCACAATGTGTAATAGAAACAGAATATGGGGAGACTGGGCAGTGATCCTAGGTCCCCCCTTACGCCAGTAGGCTCAAGGCAATGTACATGGTTTTTCCTCTACACTTTTTAATGTTTCTATCAACACTGGTAGGCTGATTGATATGTCCAGGGTCTACCAATGAGCCACCTGGCTGGGAGGATTCATGTCTTCTTAGACATATTTTCATATTTGAAAGGTAAATTTTGAAACCCATACATATGGCAATTAGGAAAGAGTCTGTATGTCAGAGAGCATAATGAGTAGGCTAGCTTAACCCTCTTACTCCCAATTTTAAAAATGAAGCATTGCTAAAAACCACATTGAAAGCCTCTCAACAATATAAGTAAAAATGCTATACAGTTACAATCTGGATTTATTGGAGAGGAATAATTCTAAGATTAGAATAGCACTGACCTCTCTTTCCTTTGGGTGGTACACATTTTCAAAACAGATGTTTGTTTTCATTTCAGATTAAACTGTATGAAACAAGTGAACAGCAATACGTCATTCAATTGGTTAGATTGGTTGTCAATCTCAACAGGACAAAGAGCACTATAATAAATCAGTGCTAACGGAAGTGGTCCAAGCCTTTACAATGTGTCAATCAAGTTATTGTTTTACATATTTTAAGAAAACTAATAGACACCCCATCTTTTGCAGTATGGACACTATCCTATCCATGTCTACTCAGAAGTAGATCCCATTGTGCTGAATGGGTCCTACTCCCAGGAAAGTGCACTTATGATTGCAGTCTGTATTTCAGATTGTCTGGCATGCTCATTTCAGCAGTGCAAGGGTAAAGATACACTTCATATAAATTCTCAGTGCATCTACTACTACATCATTCCTTTGTATGATTTTTCTGGTCTTCACGGGTTTCACAGAAGAAACTGCCTGAATCACTTGATGTGGGATGCATTTTAGGGTGATAGCAAAAGGTCTGTGCTAGAATCTGTCTTCCTTTCATTCTCAGTTTCCTTATTTTCCCGTCAGTCAGAATAAGAGAGGAAATAGTGCCCTTAAAAGCCTGCATAACAAAAGCACAGGGTCTGCCAACTTGCCTTCAAATATTTCAAACATGCTCCTTTAAGGATCTTGTAAATCTCCCTTAATACAGAAGGGATTAATGAAGTTTCTAAGTATTTAATAAAATATCCACAAAGCCTATGGTTGGATTTCTTTATCATGAGGGCCTTTGAGGCTAAACTCATATTTACATGGGATTCTTAGTTGTATAGATACCAAGCATTGTTCTGAAATCTGGGGGAAACCCATAACTACTCATCCAGTTCAAAAAACATTGTACTGGTGTATTTGACTTTAAGTTTATTTTATTCGAATAAAAGAAATTGCTTTAGTTCAATGGCTGTAAGACACACAGTGAGAGTATTAAGTGTACACAGTATAATGCATGCATGGGAAAGTCTGAACATATGAGTTTAGAAATATTACACATATTTCATAGACTTTTCCCACTGTAAAGTTAGAGTCCTGTTCCATCAGAAACAAGAGCATGACAACACTGTGTAATGGAAAGAGGAATATAAATTTATAAATGAAAGCAAACAGGTTTCATGAAGATTTTTGTGTATAATGGTGTACCATGGAGCAATGGACCATTCTTCATGAACTAAGTGCTTAACTGATAAGGGGTTGATGTGCATGGGGGATGATGTGCATGGGGCATGTTGTGCATGGGAGGTTTGATGTGCATGGGGGTTTGAGGCACATGGGGATGTTGCACATAGGTGGTTGATGCACATGGGGATGTAGTACATGGGGGAGTGTTGCACATGAAGGTTGTTGCGCATGGGGGGATGATGCGCATGGGGATGTTGATGTGCATAGGAGATGTAGATGCACACGGGGATGTTGTGCATGGGAGACTGATGCACATGGGTGTTGATGGACATGGGGGTTGATGCACATATGGATGGCATACGGAGAGTATTGAACTCCCGCAACATGGGTACATTTCACTAGTATGTCATTAGTGCAAAAGAGGACTTGACCCCTACACCTCAAATGTAAGATATGCAAGAAAAATGTAGGGTGTGACAAAACAAAAACTAGAAATATCCATATATATTGTGTTCATGTGAATAATTTAAATACCTGTTTATTGATTTATTATTTACAACACTCTATTAATTCCTGCATAATAAGAATGATACGTGAAATTCTCCTCCTCCTCCTCCAAAAAATGGTTCTTTATTTGTCAGAAATTAATAGGTACAGGAACATTTACAGAAAAAAATTGAATACCTTGACACAAGATTTCATTGAGACAGTGAGGTGAATTTTGTTTGCATCATACTTATTTTTATTTGCTCTGTAATATTTTGTCATTTATTCTACTGGTATCCATTCCAAATCTTTGCAGTATGGTAAGTTATAAATTAATAAATAGCTTTTGGCGGAGATTTTTAATTAGCTTTTTATCCAGAGTCCACAGAGATAAACTAAGGCTCTCCATGAACTCTGAGGTCGCTCATTCAGGTCCTTAGAGCAGATGGACTCTTCTTTATATTGCAATTTATCACTTCGTTTGCAATACTGTCATGTATTTGATTTGTAGGAAAAAGACTGACCTTAGAGTCATTAATTCTGTTCATGGTAGTCTCAGATGCAATGAAAGTAGTCCAAATCGATGCAACACAAGGGCAATTGGGGGCCTTTTCATGGTATGTAATTTCTGTAAAAACACACAGAAGCAAGATGGTATCTAACTGGGAAGTGAGGGATGCACGCTTGCTCTCTTGTTCTCTACTTTATGTTGGTGCGGTCAACTTTATTTGTATACTGCTTTTCTTGTGAGAATAGAATCAATATGTTTATAGCTAATTTTAAAAATAGATCAGCAAGATTAAAATGCATAACTTAAAAACTATCAGTTCCTTAACAATAGTATTTTAATGATGTATGGAGACCTTCTTGCTTCTCTTTGATGTTCTTGAATGTTTTGTTTCTGTTTGATGTCTCCTTTGGCATTTTAAGTAATTCTGTTGCTGCATATGTTTTTGGAACATATTTTATTTTGTACGTGTATTTGTGTTTTACTGTGGGAAAGGCTGGCCAAGGCTGACCATATACCATCACTGCAGAAGAAGTCTAGGCTTTCCCAAAATGTAGGACACCCAAGATAAATGTGGAATATGACATAACAAAGCTAAAGACATTACCGGTATATTTTGTCTAGGCCTTTATGGTTAACACATAACAAAACAAACCATTGGATGCTAGTGTTTAATAAAGCAGCCAAAGTGCATTCTGGTGTCTATGTTGGGGTGCAGGTGCCAGGTGCAGGGGACTAGCAGCAAGATGCAAGTATATTATGGTCTTATGCATTCCTGATGCATCTGGTGGGCTACTGTGGACCACTCCAGGAAGCTGGCCTAATCCAGCAGAGCTCATCTTATGAATAAAATCCTTTTCTGGCATATATAACAAATATGCAAAATATATACAATAGGTCAACTTGGAAGCATCAGCCAGGCAGCAGGCTCGGCAGGATGGTGGTGGTGGCGGTGCAGAGGAGGGCAGTGTGGCAGGGCCTGCCTCGCTCTCTTAACAAGCCATGCACAAGGCGGCCACTTCTCCTGGTCCTGCCTTGTCTTGCCTCTCCCTAGCACTGGCGCCAGCATGCTGTGCTGGTCAGACCAGGGTGGCTGGCACTGAAAGGCCAGGGAAGGGCTCCCCAGGGCACATGGTACATGCAGTTCCCAGACAATTGGGCTCTTAACCGGATGTCCAGTTAAAGAGTTCCATTTCCGGCTCTATCCAGGGGTTACTGGACATCTTGTAACCCTGTGCTCAACATGCCCTCAACATGGCCCTGCTGATCTGTATAGACTAGCACTGCTAGGCTGGCTCCTGTCTAGCTGACATGGGCCAGCCTAAGTGGACTTATGCTGGCCCAAGCCTTTCTGGTGTAGCTAGGCTGGCCTATCTTGGAATTAGGCCAGCCAGTGCTAGATAGACTAGTTTAGGATTGCACTTCAGGATTGCAGCCTTAATGTTCTTCCATCCATTATTTGGAAAATTTCATAAGGTAGCCCATGCTTATAGGCAATAAACTTGCTGGTTGGGTTGTATTGTGATCATTGTCACTCTTATTCTTTACCACCCCTTTTATAATGAGGTCTATCAAAGACATGTGCACCCCATACTGAGAATTAAGAGGAGGGTTTACTAATGTAAATGGAAAAGACACATTAAACTTTTTCCTGCTTCCCAGTTGAAACTCCTCACTGCTTGCCTGTTCTGGATGGGAGCTCCACCACATAAACAATAAGCAAGCACACCCAGTCTCATTGACTCAGGTACGGGCGCTGAGTCAATGGGGTCCTGACAATGGTGGCCACATGACTGGAAATGCCTGGATAGAACCAGAAATGAGGTCCTGGAATCGAAAGTCACGAATTTGGGGGCCTTTCCAGCCATTTCCAGGGATTTTAGGCCTTTGGCCATTTTAGGTCTTTAAGGCCCACTGAAGCTGCTGGGTAAAGGAGGAAGGGAGGGAGGGAGGGAGATTGTAGTTTTTCCCCTACTCCCCCCATGCTAAAGCTCCTTTCCAAGCCATCATTGGAAGAACTACTTCTGCCAGCATGAATTGTGCAGCTTCTCATTCTTGCAATCTGCTTCCCAGAGAGGCCGGAGTAGGCCTCTAAATGGGCCTCTAAGTAGCCATTCCCATAAGGCTGGGAAAATGGCTGTACCTGGCAGTGGCTCCCAGTCCCCGCAGAGAAAAAGATCTGTGGGGAGGAAACTCTGCTTGCTGTGCAAAGGAAAGAAGGAGGTAGCTCAGCTGAGGCTGCTGAAGAGCAGAGCAGAGTATAGGGAAGGAGGCAGCCTTGCAAGCAGGGCTGCTCTGAAACCTTCCAGTGAGTTTGGCTTTGGAGAGAAAGGGGGGTGAATTAATTTTTTTAAAGCAGAGTTGCCAACTGACCCGAGAAACCCCAGCCTCTCTTGCTCCTATGCCTTTGTAGATGGATCCACCAATATATACTTTGCACAAAAAAGCATGTAATTCAGTACTAGGGCTTGAGTTGCTCAGGTTTGGGGCAGTTCATCCAGCTATTCTCAAAGCAGCGGAGCAGGGGCGGGGTGTAAATTTGGCAACCTGTTCAGGGTAGCGATGGTGGGTATAATTTCTGGCTCTTTAAGTTTTAAGCCCCCAAGTCCAATTGTGTCCACTCAAAAGTATTATAGTCAGTGGAGCTTATATGGTGTAAGGGGTCAAAGGAAAATAGGCTGAAAGGCCAAGCCTGGGCATGCCAGCCTGAGAAAGGCAGGCTGCTTGGATCACTTAAACATGTGCCTTTTTGGTTGGTGTCTGGTCTATTGCAATGAGATTTGTGTAAAAATTAAGTACAGGAATGCCATACAAGTGTTTTTAGCTTTATTTTAACATGTCCTACATTTTTCCTACATTTTTGGGGAGTCCTACATTTTTTTAACTGGGAAGGAATTTTGGCTTGCAGGACAGGAATTTTGGGGAACTTGGGGGAGAATTTTGAGTTTGGCATCTGGTCACCCTGGTCCTGACTGGAGTGCTTTTCAAAGTGCATGACTCACTAGTCACCAAGTTTGCAATAAAAAAACACAAAACACTCAATTTCGAGCCTGAATTCCCAACACTCGATAGGGCTCTACAAGCTTAATAGGGAACATGCTCTATTTGTCATCCTATAAAGATCCTGCCTTTCAATGTCCAGAAGTCTATGTCTGATACAGTGAAACGCCTCTAGGAATGGAGGCAAATTTAAGCACTCACAAGACAGCCCAATGAAATTATTATTATTTTTCCAGAACAGCTTTAACCAGGTGTCAATTAGGTTCAAGTCACATCAAACTTCAGAGAGACTTCTTATGAGCCAGGTGAGCACAAAAATTAAAATCCTGCTTTTTATTGCCATGCAAACAGGAGACTGGTGCACTGTCATCTATCCAATTCCTAATGTGCAACATGTTCCCAGTAGGCTTTATTGGGACATTTATACACCATTTATATAGGCAGAATTATTTAAACTTGAGTTTGGAAAGCAAATGAAGTCCCACCAAAGGCAGCATATACCACTTATGTATAGCTAACCTTAAATATAACTACTGTAATCTACCATATAGTCTGCATGGCACCACTGAAAAAGTAATATATTCATTTAAAATATTTATTCCACCTCATGACAAGATGCTCAAGGCAGCTAACATAAATATAAATTAAAGAGCAGCTGTCATACAATAAAGTGTTTTTTTTTCAGATTTGTGTTTTAACTAGGATTCAAACTGCTACTGCTGCTTTAATATATGGGTGTTTTAATTTGCTTATATTCAATTGGTTTTGTGTGTGTGGATTATATTTATTGTTTTCTACACATAGTTTTATATTAATTTTACCTTTATAAACTTTTCTTCAAAGCATGTAAAAGTGTAGGGTATAAAGTTGTACTAAACATTTTTACTATTTTGCAGGTTTCATATTTTCTCCAAAGAGGAAAAGTGCAGAATGTTTTATTTGTTATGTTTTTTTTATTTCAATCTTCTGAAAGTATTCTAAGGAGATTATAGAAGTGATATAATGTATCAGCAGATGCAGCCACAATCATAAACCATTCATCTCCTCCCAACCTATTTTTTATTTTATTAAGATTTCAGGGGTTTTCTTTGTTGACAAAAATTAGAATTGCAGTGTTCAATGTTTTATGTAATAACACAAAATTCATACCTATAGATCAGGATTGGCCCAGCTTTCATATTTAATATTTCTGGACCTTCAACAATTGTATAGAACACGTGCTAAAATTCCCACTTCTACACATTTGTAAAATTGAAAAGTTGGCCATTCATTCTTTAGATATAAATTCAGCAACTCTCATCATCATGTGTTATACCTAAATAAAGACTGATGTACCTGTATCTAAATAAAACAATCATTTCCCATTGAAATGAATGGGAACTTTTCACAACCAATTATTTGTTGACATCAGTAATGCTTTTGTTTCATTTTGGATACTACTAATAAATTAAAAATGAAAACAAGAAAACAAAACAGTCAAAGAGGCAACAGGATAGTAAGAAGAGAGAAAGCTGGTCAATTTATACATGTGGCAAACTGAAGGGGATGAAACATCCAGGAATGTGACAATAGTTCAGGAAATTTCACAGCATAGCTGAAAAGAGAGGACTATTGTTATCTCCAACTAACCACTCCTTTGGTGGTAGTGGAACACTAAGCAGGACCTTCCTGATAACCCAAGTAGCATAAACAAGATCACTAGGGAGAAGTAACCAGTCCATGCAGGGAATAAAACCAGCACTTTGAATTGTTCTTGGAAATTCACACACACATACACACGTATAAAACTAGTGAAGACGAAATTCCAGTGGTGCTTAATCATGCTACGTTTAAGTATCCTTCCGTCTTCACCTCTCAGATTGAGCTAGAAGATGACAAGACGAGTAGTTGGTAGGACACACCTAAAGTGCACAGATGCTGAAGAAATGGTTGCAAAGAATCCATTTTTCGGGGGGTGGGGTGGAGAAGAACTTAAATGGACCCCATTATTTAAATACATAATAATACATTATTTAAATGTATTCAAACAAAATGTGTAATTAAACACCCTAAGTATCTTCAAAACATAAATACATGTCCATCTTTTTGACTGAGTTATTGGCACTTACCCTTGTAGCAGGGATGTAACAATAAAGGTATGCAAAATACATCTGCAGCCAAAGAGTTAAAGCATGTGAAAAATCCATGCTGTCAACTTAGCAAAATTATAACAAAGACATACAAGATTTTGTAATTGTGTACAAAGTATGCAAAGAACTGTATGAACTGATATCAAGGAGTATTTATAAAACATACCACTTCGTACGTCAGTTAAGATTCATCATAAGAACATACGCTAGCTATCTCTCTGATTGCTTAAACCTGTCACTATACAATGTCATGTAGCAATATGGTCATGTAGCAATGTACTGTACTCTACACCATGCTGTACCCCATATTCTGCATCATGCTTTGCATCATAATTGTACCTCATACCCTGCATCATACTTTGCATCATATTGATCTGGTAAACAATCTTTTACTGAATAAAAGCTGGGCAAGTTCCTCACATCAGGATCTAATAGGATCCAAGACAATCATCTAATAGGATCCAAGACAATCATCGAATAGGATCCAAGACAATCATCGAATAGGATCCTCAGATCCAATCCAATCGGGTCCAATGGAGCTTCCTGCATGAAACTGACTGATGCTGCCTCAGTGTCTTGCTTGCTGCCTAGCCACCTCCTCTCCGTGAAAATTTCCCAATAACCCTCAAGGCACAGATTATTTGCCTTTTCTTAATCCTTCATACAATGATGATCATGTCCAGGTCAAACTATTTTGATGTAGACAGTCCTGGTATAACAGACCCTGTCATCAGGATAATGAGAAGGAAACTAGGTCTCAAGGTGTCCCTTTCAGTTGGGTCCACAGTCATGAACCACTCCCAGGTACATTATTGTTTCCAAAATTTCATGCTGTGGTATAGCCAGGAGTGATTTTTCCATTATTGTTTTTATTAATATCTATGATCTATCCTTCCAAGCAGCTCAAGGCAGCATACATAGATCTTCCCCAATTTATCTTCACAACAACCTTGTGGCTGAGATTAGGCTAACGCCCAATAGCCATGAAGATGGCTATTGAAAGTCCAGATGGGCTGTCCAGCGAGCAGACAGGCACAAGCAAACCCTGCACCCATTTGTCACCTCTGCAAGAGTAGCCTTACCTTGCTCCCATTTACCCTCATTTACCTCCTTTCCAATTCTGTTGTGCCACTTCAAAACAGTATAAGCTGGCTGGATCCTCATTTTCCAAAAAGGGTTTTCCTGGTTTCATTTATTGACTTGCAATATTTTGATCCCAACCTTCTCCCAGGAGGGTCCCAAAGCAGATTACAAAAAATAGATGCAGAGTGCAGCAAATATCAAATCACAATTGAAAAAAGCAAATTACACAATAAACTGAAACACATAAACCAATTAAGACAATCTTTAAAACAATAAAACATAAGAGTAGCAACAACCACCTTCTAAAGACGGACCAAGCCCATAAAAATGAGCTTTCATAAAGAAGGCCAATAGTTTAGACAAGAGTTTTCTTGTCTCAACAAAAATTTCTTAGGGCCTGATTGGGAATATCACCAAGGAGCAGGGTGACCATATGTCATAATAACCATAAAAAGAGATAAGGCTTCCAAATGTAGGACACCAAAGAAAAATGAAGAATATGACAAAATAAAAGCTAAAAACACTCATATATATTGCTTTTATTTGGTTAATTTAAATACTATATTATTACTGTTAAATATAAAGCCATTACATATTTATTAATTAAAAGAAGGCTCTGCTCAAAAGGAAAAAGAGGACCATGAAGATTTTTTTTTTCAGAACACAAGAGGAAATATCCTGGAAAAAGAGATGGTCCCCCTGTCAATGAGAGAGCAGGAGTTCCACAGAGTTGGTGCCACTACTCAGAAGGCCCTATGCCTTGCTGCCACCACTTAAAAGGGCCTTTTATGATTATCTCAAGGCGATGAGCCAATTGTATGGGAATGAGTAGTCCCTATACCATGTCCGCAAACCACACCAGGCTTTCAAGGTCGGAAACTGCAGGTCTTTAACTGAGCCCAGAAACAAACTGGAAGCCAATGTAATTGTTCAAGAAGTAGTTCAAAAAGAGTCAACCCCCCTATGACTCCATGAGCATCTGCAAATCCAGGAAGACCCCTCCCCCAGTTCCAGATGTGCTCCTTCAGGGGAAGTGCAACCCCATTCAACACAGGGCAGTACTCTAGCACATCATGGATTTCCAAACCTCATATAATCTCAGCTTGTTAGCTCTCATCCAATTCCAATAGCCTCCAGGCAGCGCTACAGGGAGAGTCCACCGGATCCTTGGCAATCTATTCTTAGTGCCGAACTGCCCTGACCATCAGGAATTTTTTCCTGCTATCCAGAGAGAATCTCCATTCTTGCAGTTGTACTCGTTGCTTCTAGTTCTACTTTCTGAGGCTATTGAGAACAAAGGCAAAACACAGAACAAAGCAACACAAAACTTTAAAACACAGTAAAACCAGGATAGAGTAGGGAAAAGGATAAGAAGTTTAGGGTAAGTGGGATTTTGAACTTTGGTCTTCCCAGCCCTATTCCAACCACTACATTACTCCAGCTCTCAATGCTTGCCCCTGGAGATGATGCCAAGTTGCTGGGACTCGGGCATAATACCTTCTGGATACTCCATGATGTGGTATAGGGACTACCACTTCCACCAGTACAGATGGCATAGGGTTGGGCCTTTGGCCAGTCCCAGACCTTGGATGACCTTGACACCACCCCTGCTAGGTAGTAATTTATGAAGTGTGAAGGCTCCAGTTATCTGATGAAGACATTCATTCATTCATGCTTTATAAGCTCAAGGCTAAACAAGGTCATTGTGTTTTACTCTGGGCTACCTTTAATGACCATCCTGACTTTTCAGTTATTAATAGGATGTAGTAACTAATCCCCTGTTGGGGTTAACTCATCAGAAGGACATGACTCTGGAGCCCATCAGATGCCTTTTGTGAAAAATTTCAAGGTACAATTTTTTTCCAAACTTATAAATTGAATGGATCCAGCATTCTCTAAAGTTGATGCACCTTCATCACCATTCTGGGTTGGTCTGTTGCATGGAAGCATCTACAGCAGCTTAAGTATACCACCATCATAAAATGGCAGTTCACAGAGCACTGCGCACTACATCAGCAGCCATTTTCCAAGTGCTGTAGAAAGCAGTGGCAGATCTCCAACCATCCTGATGGACCCTGCTGTGGTACCATCGATCATAGGGCAGCAAAAGGGTTGGGGAACAGGCAAGGAAGGAGGAGGAACAAGGTATTGGGGAGGCTGGATCCAGCAGCCATGGATCTTATCTCCACCTTTAACAGCCTCCCTGCCCCCTTTGTCTCCTTGCTTTAAAATATTTTTCCTTATGTCTCCCAAGTCTCCTGATCTAACCTTTTTCCCACCCTCCTCTTGTACACAATATATAAATTTCTCCCACATACTTGCATCTCCACAATAACTATACTCCTGCAACTCAATAGTTGTTAAAGGTGCCAGAAAAAGAATATATAGAAACCTTATTCTTGATGGCAGAGAAGATATCTGTGAGAAAGTTCTGTATTATGGATTTAACAATCAGGGAAGGCTTTAAATGACTGCGGAGGCCTCCTGAGATATCAGACATCCATTATTAGGATCAGTTGAAAACAAAGTGCAGCTGAGGACACTTGGATGAGCTGTGGGTAAATTGACAATCTGGCTGACTGGAACCTCTTTGTATTTGCATCTTTATAATCCTGGTACTTATTTTTTTCTATACCAAAGCTTAGGAAGAGGCAGTAACTAATTTTAAGTCTGCCTATATTTAAACACATTTGCAGATGAGTAATTCCCACGGTTTTCCCCACCCCACACCCAACAAGAGAGACTGAGCAGAGTATACTTACTGATTGCTACTATACAGCATATATTCCCCAGTGATTTGTCAGCTTGAATTACCAGCTTCAAGAAGGTGATCTATGTTGGAGAAATAGTGTAGGGTTGTTTTTATTTAATTTTCCCTTCTTTACCAGATTCCAAACTGGATCAAAGTCCTGTGTCTATTTTTAAAAAGAATGAAAAAAAGTAAAAATGTAGACACATACAAGTGGGCCCTCTACATCCACTGTTTTGACTCATCACTGATACAGAGGTCCACCTTTTACTACCTTGTTTCAGTGGAAAAATAAACACTGAAGTCCTGTTACCTGTTTAGAGAGTAAATAGGAGTAAAAATTTTACTTGAGAGTAAACCCAGTTGAAGGCAGTGGGGCCCAGACTAAATAGACAAGCTTAGGACTATGCTCTTACTGGCAGAGATATATCATAGTTTGAGACGGCCAGATTAGTATATCTGAATGTTTTCAAGCTTATAAGTGCACCACAGACAAAATAAATTTATTAACAAGCTCCCTACATATGAATAGCAAATTCTTGATCCTCACTCACTACTTTATCCACCAGCTGTTTTAAATGATTAGTCAAAGGCACACTCTTGTTGACATCAAATGTGCTGCAAAAACAAGTGTATAAATGAATAATTATTTTCAACACTTGCAATGAGATTAAGTGCTTATTGGATTAGGAAAATAACAGAATTAAATGGGGTCATTTATACCACAACTCTAGGATAAAGATGTACAAAACAGGCATATACATCAGATCAATATATCCACTTGTATAGCCTGCTTGTTATACTCATGTAGTCATGGTATTTATAATGCTGTCTCACGTTTAATATACTTTACTTAAATATACAAAGCATAAATAATAAAAAGCAGACAACTGTATATTGGGAACTGAATCCACTGATTGATTATACATGAAAAGTGAAAAAACTGACACACTATTTTGAACTGGTGGGCTATTACCACAAGGGCTATTGTGGTAGGCTATTACCACAAGGGATGAATGGCTACATACCCTTGGCAGGCTTGCCATGTCAATAACTCATGGGTAAGAGATGAGGCAGGAGTGGGGAGAACGGGGCAGGGAGTAGGAGGTAGGAATTTTAGAGGAGGGCAGATTGAGGCTAGGAAGGAGGTAGTATCTGTGGCAGCAGTACTGCCGAGATCCCATCACCCTTCCTGGCTTCAATCTAGTGGTGTAGCTAATGGGGTAGTAGAGGGGGTAGCAGTGATTTTTTTTTGGAATCAGGAAACAAGATTTTTTTTTGGGGGGGGGGTCCAAAAAGATGAGCTTGACCAGGTGGCAAAACTTGTGAAAACCTTGGTTTGTACAAAAAATACTACCCTGTTATATATCATTGAAAAGGAAATTTAATGCAGAATACAATGTAACATGCTACATTGGAATATCTGCATTCTATCAAAAGTTATGCCCAACGAAACAGAAAAAGCAAACACAACAGCCCAATGGAACAAAAAGTGGATTTTCCCCTGCTTACTGGGCAAGAGACACTCTTTCAAGTGAGTGCTCCTCTTTTATTTAGCAGGGAGAGAGTAATGGCCCTCCACACCCCAGCAATGTCTGTTCTAGTGGCTTTTGCTGATGTTCTTTTTGCACTTTAGATTGTGAGCCCTTTTGGGACAGGGACCCATTAGCTATTAATTTTTTCATTTTCTTGTAAACCGCTTTGTGAACTTTTCAGTTGAAAAGCGGTATATAAATACTGTAGATAGATAGATAGATTTTCCTAACTCAAAACTGACCTTTTACTGGTTGTTCTGACAGCCAGTGAGATGCACTTTTTCAAGAGGTTACATTTAACAGAGGTTACATTTAGCATCCTCTTTTGCCCCAGCACAGTGACTTTAACTCATTAGGAGCACAATTTTATTTATTTACTTAATTTTTTTAAAAATGATTTTGTTCTGGGGGGCAGGGGCAACTGCAAGATTTTATTTGACCTCAGGTGCCAGACACTTGAAAAATCTGCCCAATATAGGCAAAACATTCAACTCTTGAAAAATGTCACTGGAATTTTAGAAAATCCTACAATAGCCAATTATAGGGCAGGACCATCCTATGAGTGGCCCTGAATATCTTTCATCCAAAGCAGGTAAATCAGGCAGGCAGCCAGTGAAAGCAGAGAACATCAAATGGAGAAATTGCTTTGTGAAACTCGTCCTGATTAGTTGGTTAGTGGTTGAGTAGAGAATTTCAATCCTGATTGTGTGATTCAGACCTTTAGTCAAATTAGGACACTGTAGGAGGAAGTGATAGGATGGTCCTCTGAAACTCTTAGATGCCAAATGAGATGAAACTTCTCTGCAAGAACATTGCCTGAGCAAGTATCACATTGCTGAGTACATTGCTTCAAATAAAATGAAAAGGAATAGATTAATAATCCCTGTTCCTTCAGGCATACAAGAACAAAGAGGTTTGTGCTTACTTTCTAGGATTGCCTGCTCCTATTCTGAATATTGCCCTTTATATTTCCCACTGATGAAGGAGAAACTTGCTGTAGCCGTGATTCCTTCTATTTTCTTCCCTGACCTGTCATTTACCCTCTCCACCCCAACACCTTTTTCTGAAAACCTTAATTGAGGAATATAGTTTCTTATACAAGTAACAAGATCAATGGATATACATGTGTGGCATAATATGTATCACATTGCTTGACATTTTATATGATCATCCTGAAGATACAACCAGTTGAGAACCCATCACTTAGGAAGACCAGCAAAACTGAGCATTGATGCCAGATTTAAACACATATGCAGTCAAGAACAGGCTTCAGTCATGCTTTTTGCTTCTTATCTGGAAGAAGCAGCAAGTGCCAGGACTTTAATGAGTTGCAGCTGACTAAAAAATTCAGGTGCTTTTGAAATCAGGTGCTCCTGTAAATGAGCTGTACAGTGCTTTAAGGGTGCATACCTCAGCTCAGAACTTAAAGGGGCCTGGCTCTTACAGACTGCAATCCTACCCACACTTACTCCCAAATCCAGAGTAACTACGGGAGACTTTACGTGCACCCGTAGTTACTGCACCACCTAGTGAAAACCTATGGGAAATTCATATTTCAATCCAGAGTAAGTTGTTCTTACACCGGAGCAAGGACTCCCCATAGTTACTCTGGATTTTGCACTTAGTAAACCTTATTGACTATAATGAGATTTCTCAGGCTTCCAGTGTTTTACATCCAGTTAATATTTTTATATGAATTTTTTGGGAGGTTGTGGAACCAATTGTCTGAGTTTCTATTATTTCCTATGGGAAAATCCACTTCACATAAAGAATGTTTCACGTAACAAACATACCTCCAGAACGAATTAAATTTGTTACGCAAGGCACCACTGTATATATTCATTAGTTCTCCTCTACCAAAGTGAGCAGTTTTCCTATCGTTGAACCCAGTGATGGGCTTCAAAAAAATTAAGAACTGGTTCTCTGCCCATCTGGCAGCCACTTTTAAATGGCTATTTTTAAACTTTATATGTCCTATCTCTTGTTAAGAACCGGTTCTATAGAGTAGGTGCGAACCTGCTGGTGCCCACCACTGATTGAACCTCCCTCCCTCCACAACCGTACTGAGGATGAAACGTTTATGATATAATCTTTAAAGTGGGAGACCTGCAAAAGTTTTAAAGGAAATGAATAATTAGATGAGTGAATGAAGATTTACCAGCAAGCAGGCTTCTTTTGAAAAGTTTAAAGACTTCATAAATTTTTAAAAGTTTATACCGAAGCATTTCCAGTCTAAAAAGACAATGAGTGAATGAAGTTTTACCAGCACGTTTTGAAACGTGTAAAGTCTCCATATATTTTTTGAAAGTTTATACTAAAGCATTTCCAGTCTAAAAAAAATTTTATAAAGACTGCCATATTTTGAAAGCTTTTATACAAGAAGAATAGACAAGTGTTTCTCAAGTCAGCAAAAAAATGGAAATCCTTTGGTGCTATAGTGATGCTTCTTTGCACCAGGTTTTTAACATTTATATCTCAAACTCCTGGTAACTGCATCATGGTGACTGTATCAGCATCATGGTGACTATCAATAAGCTGGTGCAACACAGCAAAGAAGCTGAAGCTCCAATCCTATGCACACTTTTCTTGGAGTGAGCTCCCTGATCACAATGGGACCTACGTTTGAGTAGACCTTGGTTTTTAGTTATGAATCAGAACCTCCCCTGGTTTGGATCCTGAGATCTAGGAAGCAGATCCAGTGTTTTTGTTTGTTGTGGGTTTTTGACAACCATGAGGTCTACCTTAATTTCAGAGCCCAGGTCAACTAGACAGACAGAACAGAGGCAATCCAAAACCTGCACTGAATACAGCACAAGCAAGTCAATCTTCCTGTTCCAGCACAAGTCTGAATTGCGCTGTAAGGGCCTATGTACTTTGGCGTCCTGTTTGTAACTATCATTCATAGATGGGCAAGGGAGCACACAAAACACAACAGCTGTTTAAATTGTTGTCACTGTCTTACATCTGACATTTGGAACAGGCTACTTCTAAAACTGGGAAGTTGCACACACCACTTAGGCTGTGGCTTCTTTAAGAGCCCAATGTCCCAATCCTAATGTGGGCCTGCACCAGCAGAACAGACATTCTGTCACAGCACAATGTTACTACAGTACTATAAAGGCAAAAGAGCAAGAATATCAGATTTGGAAATGGATTTGTGAAATATCTCTTGATTGTTTGGTTGGTTGGTTGGTGGACAGTTCCAGTCATGACTGTGGGATTTAGACGGTATGGAAGTCTGAGGCTTTCTGATGCAAAATTAGGTGAAACTTTTGTGCAAGAGCATTGCCTGAGCAAGTATCACACTGCTAAGCACATTGCTGCTAATAAAATGAAGAGGGATAGATTAATAATCCTTGAGCCTTCAGGCATATGAGAACAAAGAGATCTGTGCTTGTATTCTAGGATTGCCAACTCTTTTTCTGAATAATGTCCTTTGCATTTCCCACTGAAGAAAGATCAAGGTAGCCATGGATGCTTCTACCTTTTGTCTTTCTTGAACTGTCATCTGCCCCCCACCATCTATGATGTGCCACAGTTGGTGATGGCAACCTATTGTACTCTTATATATCAATGTTTCTCATGTCTGTTTCTAGTTATTCTGTAATAATGAGAACAAGAGAATTATCACAAAACTGCAATTATTTCAATTTCTATACCTAACTACTACTCATAACTAGTAAAACGTACCCGCATTGTGGGAGTAAATATACATACACCATACCCCATTACACAACACCCCCATTGAGCAACATACCCCAGTGTGCAACACCTTCCCATGCACATCAACCCCCTTTCTGCTTCAACCCCCAAAGTGCATAAGTCCCACCATGTGCATCAACCTTGCATGTGCACCAAATTCCCCCCCCCCCCTGTGTGTACCAACCCTCCCTTGGGCACCACCACCCCTCCGGAGGGCACCAACCCCTCCCCCAAGCACATCAACCTCCATGCGCAACAACCCCCTCCAATGCACACAATCTCCGCCAGTGCACCATCCCCCCGTGCATCCTCCCTCCCAGTACATCAGCTGGATGTTGATCAGTCAGTCATCAATGTTAAGTATAGGACAAAAACACTTTGTACCCCTTTTTCAGCCCCTTAAAGGTTACATTTCTCAACATCGGTTCTTGGTGGGTGTTGATGTCACAGAAGGAACACCTTCCCCAAATTTCATGCTTCTAGGTCTGGGGTTTGGGGCAGAGCATCCCACAGTCAGGGATTCTTCAATGGAAAGTATAGGGAGGAAAACACATTGCACCCCTTTTCACCCCCTTCCGGTTGGAATTTCTGTATTATTTCACTCTTGAATTGAAGAGGTGGAGACTTTCTATATGCTGTTACAAATATTCTGATGGTATAATATATACCATATTCCTTGATATTTTACAGAAACATCCCGAATTTATAGCCTGTTAAGTACCCTAGAACCCATCACATAGCAGTCCAGCAAAACTGCACATTGGCAACTACAGTGTATGTAGAGTCAAGAACAAGCAGCAGTCATGCCTTTTGCTACTTGCCTGGGGGGAAGCAACAAATGCCAGGACTTTTAATGAGTTGTAGCTGATTAAAAAAATCAGATGCTTTTGAAATAAGCCGTAAAAGACTTTAAAACAGCACAAGGGCCATGAGAGGTGGAAAGAATACAGGATTGTTCCTGGGGTCTCTGATGATCATTAGAAGGACTTCCAGAGCAGGGGAGTTCAACTCAGGTGTGAGGATGAGTGCAAGAGGGATTGAATGGTGCAGCAGTGGGTCAGCTGGTGAGCAAACTGGGAAGCAGGATTGGTGTCCCAGCAAACTCAATGAGGCTCTGATCACCCTAGAAGTTAATCCAAAATTGAGCCAGCAATATCACTGGCACAGAACCAAATTGACCCATTGCAGTTTCTGGGGCTTATCCTAGGGCAAGTGTACAAATGTCTTCTTGCTCCTAAGAAACTTCCAGTAGCCCCCAAACCCTCACAAGATACAGTGTAAGTTATGGCTGTGCCTCATGGGGATTTATGTCAGATTGGACTGTCCATCACACTTTTAAAACCAAAAAGTTAATTTGAATAAAATGTTTATGAGCAATCACTGCCCAGATCTTTGAGCTTTGCATACATGAAAAACAAACTCACAGTAAATGGGTTTTGAAAGTACAAAGCTATGAGTATTTATTTATTTATTTATTTATTTATTTATTTATTTATTTATTTATTTAACCTTTCTCCCTGAAGGGCACCCAAGGAGATGCATTAATTTATTTATTATAGATCCACACTGCCTTTCTTTTATTAAAATTATAATCCAGGCAGTTACAAATATTAAAACATATTAAAACAAAAACAATATTAAGAAAATATTAAAACAAAAACAAAAGCCAACAATAGGAAGGGGGGGAATTCAGCAGCAAATATAAAACATCAGTTTTAAAAAGCATATATAAATGCCATATTTGCTCGTATGTAATGAGCATCCTATACTTATAATCAAAATAATGTATTTGCTCAAATCTAATTAACCATTGAATCTAAAGTACACCTTGATTTTGGAGACTGAATTTGGCTGAAAAAGGCAAGCTTTATACAGTATTTGAGTAAATACAATATTACTGATCCAGAAGGTTAACAGAAATGCTAGGATAGGAATATTTTCCTTAAATATAAAAAAATCAATTAGAGAATGGGCAAGACAAGATTTTAGAGATGGGTGTTTGATGGCATTACACAAGGCCAAACCACCCACTAAAAGTATTTCTTCAGGCAATAGACAGGCAAGGGGGCACCAACCTTAGTCTGCTCATTACTTCCAACGTTCCTTCTTCAAATTTCCTCTTCAAAACCACCCCTTGTTGCTTTTCAAATCCAGTCATTGGGAAGAATAGAGGTTGGCACATATTAAGGCTTGGGCAGCACTTGGCACACCATCTCAGGCACTATGAAATCTTTGGTCAGTTCCAACATTATATGACTGTTGATCCATAGAGCAGAGCATGAGCATGAGTTGAGCAGAGCATGGCAGGAAAGGGTGAACTGCCCCCAATTAGCCTGAAAATATCTGAAAAAAGCAAAACTGAAGAAATTGGGACATTTTTTGCAAATGGGCAACCTAGAGAAGATGAGAAAGTGGGGTACAGTGGCATGATAGCCCTTTTGTTGATGTGCGGCATAGGAAAAGGTATAGGAGAAAAAGTGAAAGTGAGGACTGAGCAGGAAGAATAATAAACACCAGTGAAAAGCCATTTGCGGGGGGACCATATACCATAACCAAAAAAGGAGGACAAGACACTCCCTCCCCCCAAAAAATGTAGGACAGCCAAGCAAAATGTAGGATGACAAAATAAATGCTGAAAACACTGATATGCTGAAAACACTCAAATGCAGACTTGTGGAGTATTTGCTAAATTCCAGAAGCACATGAGGACCATTCTGGAAGCCTTGCACTCCCTAGAATGACCTTCCATACCAGCCAATGCAAACTTGCTTACTCGCAAGGAAAAGTGGCTGTGCAGTTTCACTTTCAAAAGGATTTAATACAGTGGAGCTTACAGGAGGGGTTTCCTTGTGCTGTGCCGGGTAGGGGTCCTGATTCATTACAGTAGGACCAGACTCCTCTCAGCCTGCCCTTTCCAAATATCTGGCAAGTTTGCCTACTCATGAGTAAAGGTGCAATATGGCTTCCTTTCAGTTTCCATAGAAATCAAGGCAAATATCAGGGGCCTCCTTCTGGGGTGATTTTGGAGGCTATGATCATTGAATCAGGACCATTTTGGTGTCCCTGGATTCCTCTCCACCTGGCCTTTCTGGCAAACTATGGCACATTCGTCTACTCATGAGTAAATATGAGTAAATATGGGGCACTTTTGCTTTCCCATAGATCTCAACACATATTTTTGATTTTTAGTTTTTGGCCATAACATTTGACAGGAAGGAGATATTTATTTATTTATTTATTTATTTAATTTGTTTGATTTGTTTATTTATTTAATTTGTTTATTTGTTTATTTATTTAATTTATATCCTGCCTTTCCTCACCTGCAAGAGGGAGCTCCAGGCAGCTAACATCAGACAGTAAAATAAAACACAATTAAAATTGAATTATAAATATAGAAATATTTATATTTCAAAATAGTTTTTTGCCTTGAATTTCTGGATACAAATCCATTGACATATGACATGATGGGGTACTGCACACTATTGCAAAGTTCCAAAATGGAGCCAAAATGGAGGACAATGAATCTCTTCTGGAGGACATCTGGACAGAACAGAAAGCCAAAAAAGAGGACCAATCTGGGAATTTCCAGTCATATAGTCACCATGGTTTGGCTTCTGAGGGTACATTTTCTTGGAACTTGTTTTGGAGGCTGGGATGGACTGATTATTTTGAAAGGTCTGTGAGCTTGCCCAGGTTTCTTCAAGTTTTAAATCATTTATTGACAGCCGCAAACTATATGGTCTGCCTGTTGTAGTATCCTTTTCCATAGACTCATTCTAGGAATACTGGGATAAACCTATGGAAAATAATGTCATGCGGTCATGACCCAATATGACTCTCCAAGCGAGGGCTATGAGAGATGTCAACGAAAAACTTGAATCATCAAGTCCGAACGTAACATGATTCGGCATGAAAGTTTCTAAAGTGTGCACAGGCACCCTAACCAGCAAAGCCAAGGAACTTGCCAAAACAAATAGCCCTAGCAGGTTTGAGAGAATTATAGTCCTGTCATGGTTTCAAACAGACAATTCAGGTTCAGATAGTTTGCCAGGACTTTAACCAAGACTAGTAATTTAGAATTATCCATCTTATGAAATCCTAGTATTGGGTGATTCCAAAGCTGCTCAAGTAAAGCAAATAGACTCACTGTGAAAAAGGGGACTGTATTTTAAAACCACTTTGAAGCACTTTCTAACACATTTCGCCATTGTCAGGAGATCTGGCAGTTTTTTAAATATTTAAATAGGGTGACAAAGTTCATTTCCGTGGCACTGACAGTCAGGCCCCATGACACCCTCATTTTATAGCCTGCCTAGAATTATCTGCAGGCGAATATTCCATCTCAAAGGGAGAGAAAATAGTTTGAATCCAAAATTTAAATATATATATTTTATATATATGCAAAATATTGCCATCTCGTTTTCATTTCATTATTAATAACTCTACCCCTTTGCTGTTGCTTGCTAATTAGATCTCAAAATTAAGCTACCAATAATTCCCCCCCCCCCCCCAAATTCAGCCATTAACTTAAGAGAAGAAATTATCGACATGTAAATACAGGGCTGCTAAATGATGATCAGGTCTCATAAATCTGAAGGGTGGAGTTAGATTCCAAGCCAGGTTCTCAGTAAAACCACAGCTGCCTTTTCCAAGCGCACCACAAAATATGCCGTAAGGGTGTGCCTGCAACTCATTCCTGTAACAAAAAGGAATGAGTAAGCTTCTATAAAATGTGACAGAACAAGAAACACCAATTTGTTTTCACACCTCAGCCAGCCTCTGGGAATTCGGTCTGCGTTGCGGCCGTTCCACAAGGAGCCATCTGCTGGCACTGAAAAGAAAAGGCAACTCTGAATCAAACCTTGCGATGAAAAGAACGCTCTCGCTCGCAGACGTATCCTTTCTTCTCTTCTTTCTTCTCTTTCCCTCTTTCAGCAGCAACGTGGCCTGAAAGAAACTGATTCAAATCAAGCAAACTTTCATTTTTTTTATTCCTTGACCCTCTCTCCAGCACTGTCATTCATCAGTTTCTTTTATCCAACATAAACATCCGACTTCATAACGTCATATTCCAAGGTGCTAATCGAGAAGTTAAACATCAGTAACTCACCATAATGTTAACAAAGCACAAAAGAGAAGCCATGTAGATCTACTCCCCAGATGGTGCGAGATAAAACTGCTATGTATTTAAGACCACATGAACTTGGGCCATAGTCTGGGATGAAGTACAATAGTTTAGATCTTTCCTGAACATTGATTGATACCCTTTGAGCATTTTGGCATGAAAAATTTTGATCAACTGAGGGCTGGTTCACACATGTCCACAGTTTTTATGTTTTACATGTATGGGCATTATTGCACTGTCTTATGTCGGTATAAAAATTTTTAATTTTAATCTCATTTAAAAAATTGAATGGTCAGCAACATCAAGAGATGAAATACCTCTTGCTTTTTTCACCTGAGGTTAACTGCTGCTCACTCTCCCTATTTTATATATCATTTTTCATGAACAAATTTTCCGTCACCTCACTAGACTTCACCTGAGGCAACTTCCATCCATAAATGGTGCGAGAGATGTCCGTGGGACCTGTTGGAAACATGAAAACAATTAGCCTGAAACATTCTAGGTTATTAAAAGGCCTAATGAAGAACATAAGTAGCAGGTCACACACTTCTTTAGTAGTGTTGTCCAAGTTCTTTATAATGAAGTCTCAGAACAAAGTAAAAGATTATGAAAAATTGGTTTGTAGTAGAAGCCAATTTCACACACTGTTCTACATCAGGGTGGGTAATCCTTAAATCAGAACCCAGCCTTGCCTTTTTTTTAACTACTTGGATACTATTACTTGACTGGCAACAGAAGCAGTGTGCTAAATACTGCACCTTTACCAAGTGATGTGTCAGCCAATGGCATCACTAGAATTTTGTCACCTGCCGTGGGGTGCCAGCGTGTCACCCCAGTGATGGACCTTCTCACATGCATTGGGCTGGTGGGACATGCCCTAGGCAGTGGGTGTGGTGGTGTACAAATTGCCACCCCCTCCACGTTTTTGGCTATCACTTTTGAAAAAATATAGATATTTCAAGGCAGTCTGTTTCATTGCATTCTGCATGAAATTAGGCATCATTGATATAAAATGTGATGGTGTTCAAAAGTAACAAGATTTTTTAAATTTTAGTCAGAAGTGTCTGCTTCATGCCTATCATCTTGTGTGGTCTGAACCTATGTCCCCAGTAATGCCACTGGTGTCAGCCTCTGCTTCTTCTTAAATTGGAGAAGGAGGATGGAGATGAAGAAGAAATGAGGAAGAGAGAAAGTGATGTGTCAGAACTCTGATGCTCCAGCCTAGAGCTTCACAAACTTCTTTAAAAAAATGTATGTGTCCTGCAACCTGGAAGTTTTGTCTTTGATGTGATGATGGCATCATGTGGCTGCTGAACTACCCAGGATGCCAAGCTACATGCTGAAGATTTTGGTGAAGGGTCTAAAAAGATTGAGAACCACTGGTCCATCCTAATACTCTTCTCTCTACCATACTTCTTTTTCAGCTCTATCTCCTTTTCCTTTTTTCAATCCAGGAAGTGGGAGTTAAAAACAAGGAAATGAGAGGATAGAGCATCATATCATGCTCCAGCTCCAATGCTCCATATCATGCTCCATGCTCCAATGCTGGAGCATCATATCATATGTCGATGGATTCGTATTGAAGAGCAGAATCCAATGCAAAAATCAGTGATTTGTGACATTTGCACAAATCTCATTGCAAATGATCAGACACCAACATTTTGCACAAATCTCATTGCAAATGGTCCAGGAAGGCAAGTAAGTTGGGGGGTTCTTTTGGGGGTGGGGGGATCCAGGTAGGTAGGGAAAGGTGAGGGGATCTAGATAGTTAGGGAAGAGTGAGGGATGCACAGACATGGAGCAGCAGGGACCAGATCATGTGCGTGTCTACTTTGGAGCAAGTCTCCAAACCAGGAAAGGCTGCTTAAGATTGCAACTGTGCCAGGGTGACCAGATGCCAAACCCAAAATTCCTGAACCTCAAGGCCAAAATTCCTACCCGCTTAAAAAATTGCCAAAAAATGTATTTTTTTGTTTTTATATTTTTGTTTTTTGGCCATCACTTTTGATAGGAAGGAGATATCTCAAAACTGTGCAAATGTCACAAATCACTGACACTAGAGATAATGAGTTTTTGTGGTTTCCAGAAAATTAGAAGAATGCTTGAAGCTTAAAGTCTTGCCTAAACATCTAGCTTACAGACTATATCAGCTCCATCTGTCCGTAGTGCGTTCTGCTAATAATTTTATGTAGCATCATTTCCTTTTACTTTGTCAAATTTTTATAGTTTTGCTGATACTAACCAGTTTACAGGCATTCCCCACTTGTTGGAGGAGTTAGGGACCAGAGCACCTTCCAAAAGTAAAAACTGTTGAAAAGTGGAACCCAGTCTTTTTCAGCTTGCAAATGCAAAATGCCCACCAAAAAATACATAAATATCTCTTGCAAAAGCATAAATAAAACATCTTTATTAATACATAGCCAAAATACATAACAAATTACAGTAACATGAAAAATGCATGTGTGGGCAATGAATATCTTATGTATTTGAATGATGGATATTTACTGAAGAAAATCATAAGGAAATGCCAAAAACAGTTTGATTACTATGCCGCATGCAAATCAACATCACGGAAAACAATTTTAGACTTTAGACCAGCATAGAGAGGTTGAAAGAGTGAACCATGCTGAAGAACGAATGAACCCTGGGTATAATTGAAAGGTGTTGAAAGAGTGGAACCATCAGAAAACTAACCATCAGAAAGTGGTGGATGCCTGAACAGGGAATTATTATTTTAATCTGACTAAATATTACTTTATCCACAGATGCACCAATATTTGTTAAAGAATTATGCCACACTTCAGTGTGGAGGTACCTGAACTGCAACCTAATAAGCAGCACAGTATATGATAGAAAGGGAGATGATTGGGAAACACAGGCTAATCACTAATTCCTTCAAGTTAGCATAGTGATTGTTTTAAAGGAATAGGATCCCCATTCACTTACCTAATGGAACCTTGATTTTTTTTATTCCTACCTTGATTTTTTAAAGTTCAGGTCCTTTATTTTCCTCAAATACAGCTCGGCTGAGGCCTGCAGTGGGGGGGGGGGGGCTGTCCGTTCAGCCACCAATGTGCAGTGTGCAAAGGGAGGCACTCTGCCGCCAATTGCCCCAGGGGTCTGGGTTACTTCAGCACCGGGGGGAAAAGAGCTAAAAAAGGTGGAGGGGCTCAGCCTCCTCCCCCTCCCCAGCTGCTGGTAAAGGGGCCGTTCCCAATTAAGGTGGATGTTTTGGCCGCTCTGCTGTCAGCCTACCCTGACTGGCGGGTGGCTAATTATTTGTTGGGTGGGTTTACAGACGGTTTTCGCATTCCGGCCCCCCCGCCCAGGCACCCCTTTTTTGGGCTCCCAACCTTAAATCGGTGGCAGGTATGGAGGGAGTAGTCCGACAGAAGTTAGCTAAAGAGGTTGCTGCCGGTAGGGTCTTGGGGCCCTTTTGCCACCCCTCCCCTACCGAATTTGAAGGTTTCCTCGTTGGGAGTGGTTCCCAAAAATGCCCCTGGGCAGTTTTCGACTTATTCACCATTTGTCTTTTCCAACGGGGACTCGGTCAATGATGGTATTCCCCCTCACCTGTGCTCAGTCAGGTACACGTCTTTGGATTAGGCGGTTTGCTTTTGCAGACTTGCGGGCCAGGGGCCTTTATGGCCAAAACAGATGTGGATTCAGCTTTTAGGCTGCTCCCTATTCATCCACCAGATGTTTGCCTGCTAGGTACTTTTTCGGGCATTGAGCCAGACACTTCAGCTCAGTGTTCTCGGCTGCCTCCAGATAAGTTGATTACGCTGCGAGGCCTTTTGGACCAGGCCTTGTTGGCGCCTAAGTTGTTGCTTAGGGAATTACAAGTTTTAGTGGGCCACTTTAACTTTGCCTGCCGAGTGGTGGCTCCTGGATGTGCCTTCCTTCGGCGTCTTTGTGATGCCATGGTTGGCCTGAAGGCCCCTCACCATGGGGTGTGTGTGTCTTCTGCCATGAGGGACGACATGAAGATTTGGCTTACCTTTTGTCCAATGGCACTTCTTTTTGGAGGGAGCTCCTCCGGGCTGACGTGCAGGTCCATTTGGATGCCTTGCAGATGAATAAAGTTATCACTCAGGGAGCTGCAGGTCTTAGTGAGTCATGTGAATTTTGCCTGCCGGGCTGGTCAGGCCTTCCTTCGGCGTCTCTGTGATGCTGTGGTTGGCCTGAGGGCCCCTTGCCATAGGGTGCGGGACTTTGTTGACATGAAGGCAGACATAAGATTTGGTTGACCTGCTTGTCTGACCTACATGGCACTTCTTTTGAAAGGCCTTCAAAAGATCTTCAGGGCCAACTTGCTGGTCCATTCGGATGCCGCAGGTGGCTATGATGGCTTATTTTGGGTAAAGAGGGTGTGCCCATCCTGGCCCGACTTTTGGACGGCTAGTGATGTGGTAAAAGCTGACTTCTCGTCATGAGGGTCATGCTTTGGAGCCTTGGACCGTAAGGTCCCGGACTCTGCTTCTAGGTTCGCTGGCTCTCGGAACACTAATGTCCGGTTTTTGGTGTGACAACCAGGCTGTAGTCCACATCTTTTAACAGAGTTCTTGGCCTTTTGTAAGGCCAAGGCATTCTACAGGGCCAGCTGTGTGCAGAGGTTGGAGTTATTTTGGCTTTTCTCAATTCATGACCGGTCAGGGTCTTGGCCACTTTCGGTGGATGCTATCCTGGGCGTTATGCTTCAGCTTTGCACTGACGGTTTGCATCCCAGGTCTATGGCAGTTTGTTTGCTCTGCTCTGACTCCATTCAGAGTTTCGGGTTTGGGAACATTGAAGGGCATGTGGCTCACCTAACTGGTTGTTCTTGACAAGAGCTGGCCAGTTACACTGTGGGTCTTGTTGAGGCTTGGTTCAGGTTTTTGTAAAGAGTAACGCTTTGTCCCACTACCCACTCTTTGGTTCATAGGGGGCTCTTACCAGTTATTGGCACAGAGTTCGTAGCTTTATGGGTCCCTATTTCAGCATGCTCTTTGGGGGCCACTAACCATGTTTCAGTTCTGTTTTTTCTTCTGGGGCAATGACCACTATTGGGCTCTCCAATGGTTGTGCAATGTGCATTCCTTATGTAATGGGGGCGGCAACCTTGGCTGCTGGCTTCGGTCTACCTGTGAAGGTCACCCATCTCATCGGACGATGGCGTTCGGATGCCTTCCACTTCTCTGTGTGTAAAGGAGGTTCTTAGAGTATGTGCAAGGTTTTGCTCGTCGCCCACTATGAGTGTGGTCATCTGCTACTGTGGCATACGTGTGGTATGGTTATGTATTTAACTCCTCTTTGTTTTGTTGTAGATGCACCCTTGCCTCATCCTCTCCGAGTCCTGGTAGTGGGCCACTCCATTCGCTTCTGGGCACAGATGAAGGCTGAATAGTCCAGGTGCTGGATCCTGCTTGGGTCATGCCATTCAAGTTTGTATGTTTTGGGCAGTTAGGAGAGGCATGGGGTGGGCCAGTTGCTCTTTGTAGTTGAGGTTTGTGCAGGACAACCCTCCCCCGGATTTGTTGGTCCACCTTGGGTATGAGATCAGACCCTGAGATCAGTGATTTCAATGGTGGTCAGGTATGGCACGCTGTGTCGTTAATGTCCTGGTGGTACCCTCACATTCGGATTCTCTGGTCCTCTTTTCTCCCTAGATGGGTATGGAGGGGAGTCAGGGACATCCAAAAAATTTAGCTTGCACGAAAGCGGGTAAACGCTTGTGTGGCGCTTCTTTTACTGGCCTTGGGGAATTGTCATCTGCCATATTCGTAATTTTGTGGCAGCTGTCCCATGTTTTTTCATCCCAATGGGGTGCATCTCATGGCCCGAGCTTTTTTAGTCAGGGGACTTCTTTCCTGTCTTTAATGGGGCAGTGGAACCATGTTCTAGACAGGTTCCCCGTGTGGCAGGTGTCGTGCTGGGGTAGGCAGGATAGGCCCTTGGTGATTGCCTGAGACAGCAAGGGTCAGTGTGATGCATAGCAGGCTCGCTGGGTCCCGATCCGGATGTGAGCCTAGGCGGCTAGCCCTGCACCTGGGATTTAGGCAAAGTCAACTGGGCAACTGGTTGACTGAGCGCCCAACTGTCTCGACCTTCAGGTTGGTGATGATGGGCACCTTCTGTGTGAGGGGTGACCTGAGCCAGGCTTTCGCCTGTCCCTATTTTTGTAGCTACCAGCACGACTTTATTAGCAGTCTCCTGTGGTTTTAAATAATTGTCAGTTATTAATAAAGTGGCCCTTAAATCCAGCATCTGTCTCTGGCTCTTCATTCTCTCCATGGGGGGTAATGCTGCAAGCCCTTTGATAGGCTTGCCCACTTTGCCCCCCTCCCTCCCGGTGGAATGGTCTGGCCAGAGGGAGATGCTTGCAGCCAGTTGGCTGCTGAGGGCCAGGGGGCGGTGACTGAGGGCTTCAGTGGGCGCACTCTCCCGCTGGCCCCTCAGTCGGTGCCAGAGCGGCGTCCCCCACCTTCCCTCCCCTTTTACAGTTTAAGCTTTGCTGGTCGCATTTTGGGCCGGGTAGAAAACCCTGTGGTTTTAAATAGTTGTCAGTTATTAATAAAGTGGCCCTTAAATCCAGCATCTGTCTCAGGCTCTTCATTCTCGCCATGGGGGGTAAATTCTTTTTTTATTTTCCAGTAGCAGCACGGTAGTTGAAAATTCTAGGAAGAACAGTACTATAATGGTATCTATCTTCAGGCCCGGAATAGGAGTGGAGATAGTCATTCCAGTTGATTATTATCTCTTCCATACCTATCCCTTCCTGTCACACTTCCCCTGCCAAAGAGAACTTCAGGATGACTGATGCTTTAACTACTATGCAGCCATTTTGTCTTAACTGCACCTACTCCCACAATCACAGCTGAATTCTAGTCTATCCTGTTTTTGGATCAGGGAGCAGGGCTAAAGGAGGGGGGACTACATATGTAAGCCTATAGAAATCCTAAGCAATTGGTAGGGAATTGGTGGTCCAATTCCACCAGTAGGTAGTCCTATTGAGATAGGTGGTCCAAGATACCAACTATGAATTTAGAATACTGTTGATGGTAAAAACCATTACTGTAATGTGATATTTCTCTTGAATGTTGACATTTGGGATGAATGTTTAGAACAGGGGTCTCCAAACCCTGGCCCAGTTGGTTCTATGCCCATCTGGCAGCCACTTTTAAATGGCTATTTTTAAACTTTTTATGTCCTATCTCTCGTTAACAACCGGTTCTATAGAGTAGGTACGAATCTGCTGGAGCCCACCACTGGGCCAGATGCAGCCCTTGGTAAGCCTCAAAATCCCTCTATCCAACTCCTGAACAAGCCCTGTAATCCACTCCAATACATTCTTATATGTAAATTTATTCAAATTTGAAATGTAAATTAGTTTTTTTTGGCCCCTGACACACAGAGAGAGATGTGTCAGAGAGATGATGTGACCCTCCTGCCAAAAGGTTTGGAGACCCTGGTTTAGAACATAATTCTCAGTTTGAAACCCACTGAACCACACACAAATTTCAACACATTATCAGTGTTTTACAGAGGACAATATCCAAAATACACATTGCAATGCTATCACATAATGAGCTATCACAAGTGATGTGTCTTTCCGAAAAAGTGAATTTGCCACAAAATGATACTGAACGTTATTGATACTGAATATTATTGCCTTGCACAGTGTTTCTCAACCAGTGGTATGGGTATCACTAGTAGTACTTGAGATGGTACTCAACAGGACCCTTGGATACCTGCTCTCCAGCAGCAAGACCAGGAAC
This sequence comes from Cryptoblepharus egeriae, assembly GCA_030015325.1. Classification (NCBI taxonomy): domain Eukaryota; kingdom Metazoa; phylum Chordata; class Lepidosauria; order Squamata; family Scincidae; genus Cryptoblepharus; species Cryptoblepharus egeriae. The sequence goes on along the minus strand of JAREYC010000004.1, from coordinate 35,673,555 downwards.
ATGACACAAAAAAACAGTGATAGTAGAAGCCAAAGCCTACTTTTCCATGTTCAAAATGCCTTCTTACTGGTGTTGCATAGCCTCTGGCCTCTCAACCTCAGAAGTTACTGACAATGATATCACTACTGGTACATACGTGGATCATGTAAAGTAGTACTATAAAGGACATATGTTGAGAAAAACCTAGCATGTTTGTTTATTTATCTAGGCAAGTACAGATATGATCCAATGGCAGAATTAGTCATCTAATGTTATTGAGGGTTTTGTCTCTGGAGAATTTATTTAACGAATATTATATTATTATTACTATTACTGATGGGAAAAGAAATGTTATAGTAATGAAACTGCTTTAGCCATTTTGTTAATGGTACGTAAACAGCAAACGAATCTGAACTTCTTGGGAAAACTTCGCTTAGCTAGCATTCACAATGCAAATAAGCCCAGAAGCGCAATCTTGCCAAAATGTATACCAGTCACTGTTTATAAATGTGAAAAGAAAATTAGCACATCAAGAAAGGAAAAAAGAAACATCTTTTGGTGTCAACCTATCTGTAAACCTCATTCTAGCTGTAACAGTTGCTCTTCCCATTTATTTTTTTTATTTTCATCCTTTTTTTTTTTAGAGGTGTGATGGACACATGGAAAGTATTACACCTGGCATGGATGATGTTGGGTGTTTAAAAGTGCAGACAGCATCTGTGCTGGAATCAGTTGATTTCATCACCTGACAAATTTGAAATTAGTTGTTCCTCAAGGCGTAGTTTGATTTAACTCTTCCTGAAAAAAAAAGAATTTTGGAGATGGAATTTGTTCATTCTTTTTACCAAGCCATAAATATTTTAAAATTAGATTGACATAACCTCCTTCTTATGTTCCTTAATAAGAGGAACATCAATGTTCAATGGGTCTTACTCCCAGGAAAGCATCTTTAGGATTGCAGCCTCAGCCAAATTGTGAAGTGAGAGAACAAGAATTTAATATTTCTCAAATGTGAAATACAAGTGCTAGCACAAAGGATTTTTATGTACATATATATTGAAGCTTTAACTCCTTAGATCCCCCCTCCCATTTTATTTCACAAGGAAAAAAATGGTATGTTGCTAGCATTACGATGGCTGGGAAAAAGGAAGAAAATGTGCTGGAGTAAATGTCCTTCTAGCCATATATAGAAAGTGGCTTGCAGAAGTGTAAAACATAAAGGTAAAAATGTCCCCTAAGGAACTGCTAGTCATGACCAACTGAAGGATGTGATGCTCATCCCCCTTGCAAGGTCAAAGAGCTAGTGTTGTCCAAAGACATTTCCATGGTCATGTGGCTAGAATGACTAAATGCCAAAGCACATGGCATGCTGATCCCTTCCCACCAAAGTGATACCTATTTATCCACTTGTAGTGAAGCTGAGCAAGCAGTGAGTGCAAGCTCCATTGTGGGGTGGTACTCAGATCTTGAACCACCAACCTACCAACTTCAGGTCGACAAGCACAGCCTTTTTGGACAATGAGAGCACAATCCTAACAATGTCTTCTCAAAAATAAGCCCCATTGTGTTCAATGGGTTGTACTCCCAGGAAAGTGCCTTTAGGATTGCATCCTGAGTCACTGCAGCCCTATTTGCAAAAGTGACTGGTTTCTTTTTCTTTTGGAGGCAGACCCACATCCGACAAGGAAAAAACTGTTAGTCCAATCCTATCCTCTGCCAGCCCTTAGCATGCAGCAGCTAAATAGTGTGCTGCATTTTTATTTTTAATAATTTTCATTACATTTTATAATAAAAAGATAATATACAAAAATGAAAAATAATTTTAAAATATAGATAAAAATAACATTGAAAAATATATGGCAAGTGCAGAATTCTAAATTTATCTTTAGTCTCACACCAGTTCCTACAATCCAAAAATCTATCTTAAACATATAACATAATCCTAACCATGTCTACTCAAAAGTAAGCCCCATTTTGTTCAGTGGGTCTTACTCCAAGGAAAGTGTCTTTAGGATTGCAGCCATAGTCTTATTTAAGAGTTCTAACAAGAGAGGGGAAAGGAGATAAAAGTTATATGATAACTGTCTGCTCATCAAACTCATAATTCATTTTACTCATAATCCCTTTCTCACAGAGACCATGAATGGTTTTCAGTTGTTGTCCATAAAATTTTTTATTGACTTTTCCTTAAGAAAGGATGTAAGTTTGTCTATCTCAGCAATGTCCAATATCTTGATCCACCATTCTTAAACAGAAGGTATCTCTGGAATCCAGTGGTGGGCTTCAGGGGGTTCTCCAGGTTCTATAGAGCCCTTTGCTAATGAGTGCCTGATTCTGAGAACTGGTTACTAATAGGACATAGAACATAATTAATAGAACATAATTTACTCTCTAATAAAGACCTAGGGTGCAATCCTAAACTAGGCCACCACTACTCATCAATCTGCCTGTTCCCATTGTGATGTAGGGAGGCAAGCGTATGTCTGTGCACTGGCCTAACCCTCCTCCCAGGAGTGGCACAGAGAATCTTATGGCACTCTTCTAACACTCCCAGACCAGCATGGAACTTGTGCTGGGGCTTATGCTGGCTAAACTGGGGATTAGGATTACAGATATAAGTATCCTCAAAACCATACATTTTCTTATATATTTTAAAACTCTCCAAAAGCTGTCTATATTGAAAGCATTGACATTCAAATCCTTCCTCTAAAAATTCCTGTATAGTCTTCTTCCTATAATCAATTTTTGTATAAGTTATTAAATTTATATATATATAATAACCAGGTATCTGTATGTCCCATATATCAACCAAAAAAACCTTCTTGCGGAGAGATCCATTTTTGTATCGAATCTCTTTTTGTATTAATTCCAAATTTAACAGTGCATATCTAAAGTAATGATTCTTAAATTCTAAATTTGCTTTTATTTTATCATACCATAAAAACGCATGCAGTCCCAACCTTAAATCTGAACCTTCCAGCATCAAAAGTCTCTTATTTCCCAACATCATCCAATATTTCAGGCAGATGAAGGTGGATGCTGCCTAGTGTATCTTTAAGTCTGGGACAACTATGCCACTTCTCTCATATCTTTCATCCTGTGATGAGACACACAATAGTAGATGGTCCCAGAGAGGTAAGTAAAAAAACATTTTACTTACCTCTCTGTAAACCAACTGGCCTCCAAGGGACTCTTCCAACCTAGGCCACCTATTTTGCTGCTCTGAGTGAGTCTTGGATGGATTTCAGAGCCAAGAATAGGAACTTGGTTTGTGCTGCTGTCACTGAGACCTTCCTCCCTCTTGTCCCTGTAATGGTCCTTCTCAGCCGCCACCTTGTTCCAACCCCCGTGCTCCCAATGAACTTCTAGGAGCCACTGTCTCATCATGAGCACGGTCTCTATCCTTTGCACCAACTGTCCCAAATCAATGATGATGAGACAGATTTCATCCAAATGTCCTGGAGTCTAAAGTGACAGGTCACAGGTTCCATCAGTATAAGCCCCCCATGAGTTATTATCATTTTTATAAGGCAGAGTGGAGTGCCTGGAACTGGTCTCTGTGACCCTTTGACATTTTTATTTTTAAAAGGGCTATCGTGATGCTATAGGACCTAGGCAGAGTCCCAATGACAAGAGCTAGCCAGGGGACTGATGCTACAAAAACTGTGAGGAAGATTTGGGAATTGGAGAACTGCCTGTGCAGAAGTGATAGAGAGTAGCGTGAATTTTTAAATTCAGATTGTCTTAGAATATTTTTTTTCCATGTAGCTTGAACTGAAACGATCACAGAGGACCTCAGCTTTACACGTTTTTCCTCATCTCTATAAATTTTACTAACTTTCCTCAAACTCAGGATATTATGGTCAGCCTCATAAAATCCCAATCATGTAAAAATTGGTATTCTAACTACAGGCATATGTGATATTTGAATATTCATTCAAGGTAGCGGAACTATAAAATATATCTCCACATTTTTAAAATAAAAATAACAAACTTGTTGACATTTAAATGAAAGCCCTAAAATTATTTTAATAAGTGGTAGAGGAAGATGAGACTTCATAATTTCTTTAACTGCAGCAGTCATCTTTGCTTCACCTTTCAATTACCCTGAAAACAAAAAATAAGACCTATATTGGAAATAAGACCTATGTTGCCCATACATCTTTTTAAATTATATTTATTTTCATAAAGGCAAAATTAGTCAGAGTTAAATTGTACAGAAATATCAGTGCAAATGTGCAATTATTATTATTTTTTTAATCAGGACAAAATTATGGGTCATGCCTTGTTATCTAGTGGCTCCCATTCTGGAACCCAAGAGGAAAAAAAATTTCTATGTATACAAATCAGAGTATACAAAAAAAATCTGTGTATACAAAGTCTCTCTTCCAGAGTTCTTGCTCCTCCTCTGTTACTCCAGAAAGCATTCTTATGGACACTATACCGCATTCAGACACTAGATGGTGTGAATTATGATATCTAATGGAATGAAATATAATTATTTAACAGCACTAAGGTAGGAAATTGGATTTAGGTAGGAAATTGGGTTTTGGATTTTTTCCCTTGTTATGAGGTAGTCTCAGTATCAACTGTGAGCCAAATCAGTGGATACCGAGGTTCCACCTGTATAAGAAAATTTTTACTCTGGTGTGTATAAAACATTAACCCTACAATCCAGAGTAACTACTGGAGCATGTAAGAGACTTTCCGTGCACCCGTAGTTACTGCACCACCGAGTGAAAACCTATGGGAAATTCATATTGCAATCCAGAGTAAACTGTTCTTCACCGGAGCAAGGACTCCCCGTAGTTACTCTGGATTGTGCCCTATGTGAAATTTTCATTGTGATATAGATGGTAGCTCCTCTCCAAAACTTTGCAAAACCACTGTTGTCCTTGGTGATATTCTCCCTCTGGAAAAAAATGTTTTCATTGAGATGCAGGCCTAAATTCCTGAGCATTTCAAGCTGGGATGCGCTTCTGAGAATTAATCTGGAACCCCATAGAAATGATGTATTCAAACTGGAAGAGATGTTATGGCCAGAAGTGACAAGAACAGGAAGTGGCATCACTGGGACAGTGATCCTCTATGGCTCCTCGATGGCTACTTAGAAGTAAATCCTACTGTGTTCAGTGAGACTTATTCCCAAAAAAGTATGGATCACAGCCTGAGTGCCCCATTCCAAGACAGTGATCCAAGATCACAGCCTGAGTGCCCCATTCCAAGTGCTCCATTCCACTCAATGCCAAATTCCAAAATGGCAGCACCCAAGCTCTTGCAATCCCCTTAAATGAAGTCACAACCCCCCATTTTGAGAACCACTGATATAAGATGATTAAATCATCATATTTCCGGTGGTTGGAGCATTCCTCTATAGTTGTATGCTTAATTGTGTTTGTAATAGAACATTATGAAACATAATATAGGTACCCATTTTAAAATAACAATGTGCCAAAATATATGTTATGATGGACTTGCAGCAGTTTCAAAATAGGTTATCCTTTTCCCCTCATCACTTTTCCAATATACCTGTATGTTTTGGGTAATGGAGCAAACAATAGCTTCAGGGAAGTTAGGTTCATTTGGCAAAAGGTATAGGGTGGAGAGAATTAACTCTCGTGTCTCTGCACCATTATGCTGATCTAGATCACACTCCCAAACTGAGCAAATTAATGATAAAGAGTAGTGAATTTACCTATTTCCATTGTCACATCTAGTTTGGCCCAGAATCATAGGCTTGTGGTGAACCTCCTTCCAATCTAGGCAAACCCAAGAGTACCCCCAGCCATCAAGAGTAATTCCCAGTGGCGTATGGTCCCTGCAGCCATGGCTGGAGCCATGGGTGTCACAGCAAGAGGTGCAGCAAGAGTAAAGGCACAGACTTCCTCTTGCGCCTCTCAGACTGAGGGACATGGGCAGATATCTGCCTATTCCACTGAGACTTGCAGAGGGAAAGGTGCACTCCACTGCCCCATGCCAAGAGAGACAGGTTGCCATTGGGGGGTGTTGCTATAGTGTGCATGTACCTCCAGGGCACATACGCACATATGCGTGATCTGTGCCCATGCCATGTCATGACATCATGATGTCAGGATGCCCATGGCACATCAAAGTATGTGAAGCATCATGGCATACATGCATCCTGACATCATGATGTCATGACATGTCATGGTCATGGATCACACTTGGTACGCTTCTGATAACTGACAAATCTTTGATTTGAAGCAGGTATCGATCCACTAATCTCCAACACTTGAGCCAATCAACCTTGACCACAATGTATGCCGCAAATGAAAATAGATGTACTGCAGAAAAGAATATGCAATGCATATAGGACTCAAGTGAGTCAAAATACATGTAGCCAAGTGAGACAAAGCACCTTTCTAACCTGGGGGGTGTCTTGTTTCCAACTGTGTCAACTCCTTGTCAATGACTTAACTACTTTTTGGGGAGCATGAGAGGTTTTTATCTTGTAATGTCCACCAAGTTTAATTGAGTCTGTGTTCAGTTGACCATTACATAGCACTATGACTGAGCTTTCAAAAACAGTGGGAAAATACATGGCTGACAACACTGGCAAATAAATGACAACAGTCCCTCAAAATAGCAACTTTTTCCTGGAAATTCCTATACATGGGTCCTGCTCCTGACAGTAAATCAGTTTAAGCCCAATGAAACTTATAGCACAATCCTAACCATGTCTACTCAAAAGTAAGCCCCATTGTGTTCAATGGGTCTTACTCTCAGGAAAGTGTCCTTAGGATTGGACCCTTACTTTTGAGTAGATACAGTGGCACCTCATGTAAAGAACGCCTCACGTAAAGTATCTTTCACAAACAAAAATTTTTTAGGATTCTGCTTCATGTAACAAACTGTGCTTCACATAAAGAACACATTCATTGGCAGTTGCGGCAGACGTGCTGGCCGGCAGCCTGTTTAAAAAGTGTCAGGGCTGCCTAGCGCACCTGCCCATAGTGAAAGCAACACTTCCACGCTGTTCCTCCTGTGGCCAGGTGTCCGCTAGGAAGAGGGAGAGAAAAGAACGTTTCACATAACAAACATGCCTCCAGAACGAATTAAATTTGTTACATGAGGCATCACTGTATTTACAATTGTTATAGAATGCATATAACATTAACATATAACACAGAAAGTATCGAACTGTTAGAGAATGCTTCCAATGGCTAGACCTATATCCCACTGTCATACATTGGCTGAGTGCACCTGGGAGTAAGTCCTGTTGAATACAATGGGACTTACCTCTGAGTAGACATGCTAGGATTGCACTGTTTAACTTGAAAATCAGCATCCACACAGGTTCCTGGAATACAACCCTCACAGATGCTGATTTTCAACCTGTAAATGAAGTAAAATACACACTTTCCAATAATTTTTGTGTGTGTGTGGCTATACACTATTGCCACTTGCTAGAACTATCTAAACATAGTTTACATCTTTCAATGACAACCAACCAAAAAATAAGAAGTGACAGTATATGCATCAGTTATGAGAGACAAGCAACATTGTGAAGGAAGCAGATTACTTAGACATAAATATCTATTTAAATGCTTTGCAACGGAGAGCTGTCAAAGCCAGTTCCCACAGCTATCCAGAAGAATAAATGGAAGGTCATGTGACTATCACTTCCAGAGAATATATCTGAGCAAGGGCATATTGGATGCCAAAGTGTTTGCATAATATGCAATCTATTGCAATTCTGTCACTTTAAAAATCATGCATATTATACTACTTACTGTGCAAATGGATTTTTAGAGAGAGGCCTTAAAAATGAAAGGAGATTAGGATGCTTGAGGAATAAAATTTCAAGCAGCTGGAGTAACCAAACCAAGTTGCACCATACTTCTTTCTTTGCATAAAGTTTTTTTTTTTTGTCAAAATTGAAATTTTCAACACAGATATTCACAGAATTTATTTTGGAAAAGTTCAAATGAAATATGCTCCATTTCCACCACACATCCTTTTCATGGATGCATGTTTATAAAGAATACAGGGAAATAAGTAAAAGTACTATTTTGCCTTTCAACATCTGTTTCTTCCACTCCTGCCAGCAAAGCTAATCTATTTGGACAGAAAGATGCTATGGAGAAAGGAGAATATTAAGCACCCCAAAATATGACTAAGTTGTCCCTGCACTGCCAAAGAAATTGTTGATACTATTAGTACTTATAGCATCAGTCACATGTTGTGTGGGGCGGAGGGACAAAATCCAAGGATTCCTGGCTGCCTTTCAATTGGAGCCAATGACAGTTTCTCTTTTAAGGCAAACAGAAGACAAAGGCTGCAATCCTAAAGACACTTTCCTGGGAGTAAGACCCAATGAACACAATGGAGCTTACTTTTGAGAAGACATGGTTATGATTATGCTCAAAGGCAAGAATGGAAATTTGGGAACAGTTACTGCACCAGATTGTGGAGGCTCTGGTCCAATCTTGTCACCTGCACTGTCATCCCTATAGTGCCCCATCTGGTGGTTTTGGGGTCCTGCTGCTACCACCAGTACCATCAGTTCCATTCAGGAAACTTCTATGGATAAAAAATAAAATACTTACAAAATAAAAACTTGTATATTGCTTTCGTGTTGTTAATTTAAAACTATATTACTTATTATTGAATGTAATTTCATTGCGTATAATTTATTGCACATTAATAACTAGAAGGCTACATGCTGCCTGCTCAAAAGGAAAAAGAGGACAAAGCAGATTTTTTTTCCAGGACACAGGGTAAAAATAGAAGACATGTCATGGAAAAAGAGGCAATATGGTCACCCAGTATAAGCCAAATGTATGACTGAAACCTTAGGCAAGGGTCCAATAGCCAAAGCCATAGCAGAACTCAACATGGTTAAAAAAAACTGGATTAATTTATGTGGCAAACGAAGCATTCTATGATCCTTCTTATTCTCCAATAAGATTGAAAGGTTTTCTTCATGTACTAGTCCTGGAAAAAATAAGTTGGAAGTACAGTAGGGTCCTGATTACCCATCTTTGGTTATTCAACATTCTGTCTTTTCCAACATACTGTTTAGTACAGTGTTTGTGTTGCACATGCATGCATTTCAGCCACTCCCACTGCATCCCAAGTCATATAATGCCATAGCATTGTTTGTCCCCTTTAATATAAAGTAATTATATTGTTTAAGGAACATTGAAATTGAAAAGAGAACAGAAGTTCTTTTAATTGAACAAAAACTTGAACCCTTAAATAGACTTGACAAAGATGAATCTACGCCAAAAAAATATTGCATCCAAATTATAATTATGTAGTTATAGTTGGTAATGGGAGAGAAACAGGTTAGAAAAATGGTGATCTGATCAGGCCTCAACTGGGAGACTGAAGGATAGGAAAACAATGATGAAATGAGCATAAGGAAAGATGAGTGAAGCTTTGTGCTTATGGGCAAAATCCAGAGTAACTACGGGGAGTCCCTGTTCCGGTGTAAGAACAAGTTACTCTGGATTGCAATATGAATTTCCCACAGGTTTTCACTAGGTGGTGCAGTAACTACGGGTGCATGTAAAGTCTCTTACGTGTTCCCAAAGATCTGGGGGCATGACTCACCCAGCAAAGCGATAAGGGCATGCCTGTCACAGATCCAATCCTGCAAGAGAAAGCTCTGGTTTTCCAGAAGGAATTTCAGGAAGAGAAATCTGATTTTAGGGTTATTACTGTATAGGCTGACTTCGTTTTTGGAAAAAAATTAAAAGGATTCAGGATAAGGAAGGGAAGCAAAGCTGGAAAATAAACTTCTATCCCATTAGAGAATACCGTTAGCATTTTGTCACACTTCCATCTAATTTACAATTTGCCCTCACCCTTTTCTATATTATCCAACATCTCTGATTATCTCACTACTTACTAGTCTATTTAAGTCAGGTAATTTGTACTGTAAGTGTACATTCATCAAACCTCTAACTTTAACCTTAAGAGAGATGCTAACACGGCTGCTTTGCATAAAAGGGACTTTAAACATGCAGTAAAAGTCAACAAATAAAAGGCAATTCTGTTTACTAAGCAAAAATGGCAGAACAAAGATTATTTGGAGATCCCTGATTGCCCGCAAATTAAAGCTACTTTTCAATGTCGTGACAATTTACATTTCCATTTATGAAACTACTAGTTATTAACTTCCAATACTGTTTATTGTCGGTAAGTAAGAACATACCAAGCAGGAAACGACATACCAATTTATTCCTTTGGCGTTCAATGGCTATGGGACAGAGACATATTTATTACTAATACTGCAGGAAACTGTTTCCTAACTGGGTTTATTTCCAGAGGCAAAGTTTGACAGAGACAAAGCTATTTCATGTAATGCATTTGCTGATGTGAAAGTGTCACCGCACACTGACATGCCCATAACGTGCTTGTCGTCATTACAGTTTTCAATTTGTCAATGCCTTTGTGGCATGCAACCACTGACTGGGGATGGCTGTTGGTGGTTAACCTTGTTACGGCAGTGAAGTTGCAGGTCCTGACAAGTGCTGACTAACTGTGCCATTTGTTTTGAAACCACGGGGGGGGGGGGGGGAAGAAAAACTGGAAGGTTCAAAGGGAAAGGCATTGTTTACCGTTGAACCTTCCAGTTTTTTTCCCCTCCTGGTTTCTAAAATAAATGGCACAGTTAGTCAAAGCGAACCTTCCCATACATCTATTTTAAACAATCAGAAGAAATATGAGCACTCAGTGGTCACAATGTGCCATGTGATGCTGTCAGGAGGTACAGCAATAATACACTATCCTGGGTATCAATCTTTAGACAGCTTAACTGACTAGAGAAAAAAAGACAATAATAATAGAATCACTTCTTATTTGAGTGGCTGGTTCTCCCGCAGCTCATTTTAATCTAAGTGCGCATCACAGGGTGCAAAGTGAACCAGGGATGGATGTGAACTCCAGGATGTCAGCTGTAGAATTTGTTTATAGTTTGAAAGTGGAAAATCACATTGCTTGAGGGAAGAACTAGAAGTACTGAGTACTAATGAGACAAATAAGGGGTTCACAGACAGGTGTTAAAATGCTGGGAGGAATGCAAGGTGTTAAAATGCAAGGGAAGATTAACAATATAAGAAGCATCCTTAATTCTCCTACTGCAACTGGCCTCTCATGCCAATTCCACTTCTTTTCTCAGCTGAGCTTCAACACCAAAAGTAAGCCTAGCTAGGGAGAAATTAGCCATCAGAGGCCATGAGGACAGTGAAGCACATTTTCCCAGGTATCAAATACTCATTGATCCCACATCTATGTAAACACATCTGGGTTTGAAAACAGTTTGCTGTGGAAATGTGGAAATCTCCCCTTATACATGATGGAAAGTTAATGGACTACCTACCCAAGTGTCTCCATATGTAGAGGTATCTACTCATGTACTACATTGTCACCGTCACCCCCACTGTTTGAGCTTATATAAGGCAAAGAATCTTCATCTTCTATCACTTCCTCTTCTATTCTCTTCCCCACAAAACATTCACTGAACCAAGCAGGTCGTCTTCAAAGAGCAACACCCTAAGCATGAAAGGCACAGATGAGATAGTGGTAGTGTAGCATGGGAGGATGGCAAGATAAATAGAAGGGCATGAGTATGAGTGTGCAGGTATGTGTGATGTGCAGGCCCACACACTTTCATACGGACACATGAATGCATCTTGGTGCAAGAGTGTGCAAGGTTCATTTCTATGCATGGGTTAATTAATAAATAGAAATGTAGGCATGTATATGTATAGGTGGCTAGAAAGTTGATGTATATGGTTAAACAGTAGGGGGGAGTGGTACATGCATGGAGATGAATGCATGGGTGAGGGAAAGATGTATTCATGTGTGCCTGGCCTCACCCCTTCAGCAATCATTTTGTGGTTGTGCCTGTCATTCTTTTTTCAGAATTAATGGGGTACTCACAATCTCATTGATGGTATGTATAATACACAGGCATCCAGGAGCTTCCTAACAGCAGGTGTAGGCAACTCACTTATGAGAAAATGTTACCCCCCTATGTCATTCCCACTCCTTTGCCTGACACCCATTTCCACTTCCAGAATGCCTTCATTTTGGAGCCAAACAGAAATGAGAGCAGATAGGTGGACCTTACTACTTCATGATGCTTGCCACTTTCAGTGATGAGCACTACACCCCCTGCACTGAGCCTAGGAAACTCATAGAGCCCTGTGGGGGGAGGTGTCACCCAATGTATCAATGCCCCCTCAAATACTCTGCCACTAGCGCTTCATCCTTCACTGGCAATATACTGTACATGTAATTTGACATTCTGCCATTTAAAAAATCAAATAGCACCCAGAAGGGAGTGATGTTTCAAGATCATGCCTATGGTGCACAAGGACCCTCTATTTAAAAACCTAAAGGGGGAAAGGTGGTCCGTTCACTGTGCAAATGAATCATCAGCATTATGCAGTGGAGAAGAGCCTGAATGGAGGTGCAGCAAAAAATTTCCTGCTACCTCCTCTCGCTGCGACTTCCTTACCAGCCTCTTACTTCGTTGGGCATTTTAGTCACAGCAGGGCATGTTCCCAGAATAGGCATGGCCTGTTTTGTGAGAAGACCTTGTGCAAAGGAAGGAATGAGATCACTGCATTTGAATCATTGGAAACACAGTGATGTGGTGCCCTCACCTCCTTGAAAAAATCTGGGGGACAGCAGAAATGTTGCTCTTTCATCCATTCAGGGTCTTTCAGCAAAAGAGGAAATGTGAGGAGTGCTGGGTGGGATCCCAGTGTGGTTCTTTGAAATTTCCTACTCTGATTCAAGAATCTGCATGCGAGACAGGGCCAGGAAAGGGGGGGGGTTACACCCTGGCATAGGCAATCTAATAGCTTCAGCCACCCCTATGCTGTCCATTAATGCCAATAGTTTGTTAAACCCAGTGATGCCTTCCTTCCTAATACTCTCTTAACTCCTACTTCAAAAAGCACTGCAGAACCACCATTCTGCTCCACTCTCTGTCAGGGTGCTGTAAGTTGAGTACAAGCCAAGTGTAAGTCGAGTACAAGGCTGCAATCCTAAAGACGCTTTCCTGGGAGTAAGACTCATTGAACACAACAGGGCTTACTTCCAAGTAGACATGGTTAGAATTGTGCTCTAAATCGAATAGATCATGACAAAGACCTCTATAGCATTTTCCCTGTGGTGACCCACCAGCTGCCTTTAGGGAACCCACAAGCCGAAAAAGGTATTTCTCTCTCCTGCTACTGTTGGCATTCAGAGGAATACTCCCTCTGGAGGCAGTGCATACCCTTAATGACTAGTAACAACTAATAGATCTGTCCTCCATGACTTTGTCAAAAATACAGTATATTGTTCATTTCCAGCAAAACAAATGCAGTACATTCTGCACTGTTCCCTGTTTATTTGAAAACTTCCCTTATTCCAGAAGTTTGGGCTATCAAACATTAACAGCTCAGTCCTAGGCATGTTTTTGAAACTACAAAGTTTTTGACTCAGAAGTAAGTTCCATTGGGTTTCATGGGACCTTACTCCCAGGTAAGTGTGCATAGGATTGTATAACTTTTTATTGAATAATAAAGGATTGCCTTTGTATAATTGCAAAAGCTGCAAAATGAGTCTTTTGTTGTTGTTCCAGCTCCAGTCTTATTTTAAAAGAACATGTTGGCTAAACTCTCTCAGAATAAAGCCAATGGCAAATTAATATGTAAGCTACCACAGGGTTTTGCTCGGCAGTCCCATTGAAGTAATAATAATGTGCATATCAGTACAAATGCTGATCTTGTACTTCTTTGGAAGAAGCAAATGCTTCTTATTATTCCTTCCTATATTCGTCTTGTATTTCAGACACATTTCGCATTCTTCGTCTGTTTATAAGTTTTGTTGTGCTAACAAAATAGGAATTGCTTCTTTATGAAGTATCAACACAGGCCAGTTTCTCCTGTAAAGTTCACACATTTGCAAAAAGAAAACCTTGGGAGCAGCTTTTTGTTGGGGATAGAATTTTTTTAAGTGAGACACCCATTGATTTTCCCCTAATCTTCAGGTAAAAACTGGTCTTATAATTTTTTTCTTGCACACCTTCATATCAAAGGTGAAATAGCACATTAAGATTCCTTAAGAGAAAGCAAACGCTGGGTATACTATCATGGGAATTATTTCTGTAAATAACCACAAGGTACTAAATGGTATTGGTTCTGCTTTACACGACCTGTATGAACATGCACACACTGGAAATTTGTCTCAGTTTAAGTTTGGCTCATTGGATAAATGTACATACCCAAAATGGAATGGGACAGAATGGCAGGGGGAGGACAAGAATAGAAGCATTGTTAAAAAAAAAAGTTTCTTGTTATTATTTATTGAAACAAGCTCTTATTCTTTAAATCCCATTTAGGCTCAACCAACATTCCTGCACTGACATTGCTGTGCCAAACTTGCTTTTGCCTACCCATGAGTAAACATGCAATATGCCTTGAGTGCTTTTTGGGAGAAAGGAAGAGTACAAATCTAATAAACAAAGATCAGTTTCACTTTCCATAAGTCTCTATGCAGTTGCTTTTACACCTATCAGCTTATTAGCTAATGCTTTGTGACCCACCAAAAATCAGGTTGTTACCAACGAAGTGGGTCATGACCCACAGCTTGAGAAACACTGACATAGGGCACAATCCAAAGTAACTACAGGGAGTCCTTGCTCCAACATAAGAATTTACTCTGGATTGCAATATGAATTTCCCATAGGTTTTCACTAGGTGGTGCAGTAACTACATTGACATAAATGTCTCTTACATGCTCTTGTACTTCCTCTGGATTGTAGGGTTACAATATTTTTACTCTGCATTTCTTTGAAGAAAGCTAAACCTATGCATGTCAGAAGGATGACAGGAAGTATACTAGTGCACATTACCTATAGCAGAATTTAATCCCTTTCCTCACTTCCCAGTATACCTCTTTTCTCTTCTTGAACTTGCACTACAAGAGTAGGTACAAGAGGAAACCTACTAGCAAGTGGAAAGTTTATCCAGAGGTAAGAGAAATTTTTTTCCTTTAACCTCCCCTAAGCAGTGGCATACCTTGTGACCCCAGTGCCTGGACAGTGATAGCACAGAGTGCCCAGACTAGGCACCGGCAGCAGTTTTATGGTATAGCTCTCACCCCCTGTGGTGGAGCCCCCGAATCCCAAGATGACATGATGAGCGAGACTGTCAAACGGAAAGATGTTTGGGCAGAGGTGCTGGCCTTAACCGAGAGAGAGAGAGAGAAACCTGGTCTGAGTCATATTGGGATCTGCTATGGTTGTATATGAACAAGAAAACGGGAATGTACCCGGGGAGAATGATCTCTGCTCGCCCCAATCTGGGCTCTTCCTGCGCTCTAGGGAGGAGAAGAGTGGATGGGGGAGCCCGGATGGGGAGGGGTGGAGGTCGAGATATATAAAGGAGAAGGAGGAAGAAAGGAGGAGAGGAGAGAGCAAGCTGGAGAGAGGACTGTTGCTGTCCAAGGTGAAAACTCCTAGGCCTGGGGAGCCAGGTCCAGAGAAGAGCTGTTGTATCTAAGGGAAGTAAAGAGGACATTGAATTATTGTTCGTTGCTATATGTTCTACTTACCTGGATATTTACCTCCATGTTGGGGGCAGGAGTCTTCAGAGTTTGCCTCGTTGTTTCTAGTTACCTGTAACCAAGAAAAGAAAGAAAGATAGTAACATCAAGCTTATGTACCTCGAAGTGAGAGTAAACTAAACCTGTGCTTCATTGATACTCACCTGTCTGGTCTCCATCATTTGGGGAAGAGTCATCCAAGGGGAGGTAAATACTAGCGACAGGGAAAAGAGAAGAGATAGAAATTGAACTGTCAAGTGAGGCAGATAGCAAAGGGCATGACACCCCCCATTCTACCACTTGCAAGGCACACCTTCAAGTGTACAGGAGAAGGAATAGGGACAGCAGACAGATCACAAAACCACCTCTGTTAGCAATTGTCCTCCTCCGGAAGAACCAAGGAAAGATGCCATAACTGTTCCTTTGGGTTCTCCTGGAAGAAGCGACACTGGGAAAGGCAACTTCACAGTATGGATGCTGCCTCGATTTTTCACCACAGAATGGGTGAGCAAAAGAAATGGGAAGTCAGATCAGCCAGATTGTGAATAGATCAGAAAGGCTACAATCAGAAGCTCCAGTTAGGCCAGCCTAAGCCCCAACATTAGTCCTGTGCTGACCTGAGGTCACAAAAGTGTCATAAGACACTACTGCAATACTCCTCAAGGAGGAATAGGCCAGTGCACAGACATGCGCTTGCTGTCCTACATCACCACAAGAACCAGAAGACTGATGAGATGTGCTGGTCTAGGTTAGGATTGCACAGGTAGCAGCTTTGTAATCTGGTTGTCTCCCCATCGCACAATTGTTTCTGCTCAGTGACGCAGTGAGCACAGATGGAAGGTGTCCACACCTACCATACCATTGATACATCTCTGCTCCAAATATTCCTGATACTGTATTTCCCTTCCCAGTGCAGTGCAAGCCTTTTTGGCATGGCTGTATCAGCAGGGTATTGTTGGTTTTAATGATAGGATTCACTGATAGGATTCGGCTGTTAATCATGTCGTTAGGGCTAGACTTTGGGATCAGTTAGCCCAAAGTTACTAACAGCTCCTCTCTTCCATGTCAATCATGTTTACAAGATGAAGACACAAATTGTTGGCTGAAATAAATTACATAAGGAGAAAAGAGCTTTAGGGTTATCCTGGGGAAGGGGAACACCCTTTTTTTCTCACCTCATCTTAAATTGAATTGTCCCTGCAAATAGTGCCATATTAGTAACCCAGGAGATGCTTAAAGAAAGGTCATCATCATAAGTATATAACTTCATTACATAAACAGTCCATTAAATTTACAGAAACCAAAGGGCAGAAGGTATCAAGGTATTAATAACATCACAGCCTAAAGCATGAAGTACAATTTTAATGCACAGTACAACCTTATGCATGTTCACCTGGAATTACGAACTACTGTGCTCAAGGAGTTTGACGCTCTACAAAGGGTGCATTTGAACAACATTCTCATAGTGTTTGAACTTAAACCAGTATTAAATCATTGAAAGACTTCAAATACAGAATTTTAATTAATTTGTGGACTAGACAGTTTTGGTTGGAAGATTAGGAGCAGCATCAGAAAGACAAAGTAGGCACCAGCCAATGTCCCAGACCATAAAAAAGCCCACTTTGGAAGGTCAACTGCTACAATTCTTCCCTATTTACCAGTAAAGGTGGTGGAAAGAGTTAATAGTTATTATAGATTCTAATAATAAGTTGGACACATGGTTCTGGGCTTTGCTCCAGGGTCCCCAGCAACTCAGCAAATTGTGTTCAATGGGTCTTACTCCCAGGAAAGTGTTTTTAGGACTGCAGCCTGAATATTTAAGAATATGGCCAGAAGAGTATGTTGGGTCTTCAGAACTTACTTTTAGTTCACTCACTCATCAATGCCCAGCCAAAACCGCTGGACCTAAAAGAGTGAAATTTAGGGAGAGTCTTCCTTCCTTGATATAGGCACTCATTAAATAGATTTTTAGAAATTCAGATAGGAAGGGGTGAAAAGGAGCAAAATGCATTTTCATCCCTATTTTTTTACACTGAAGAATTACTGACTCATCAATGCACAACCCTAACCCCTCCACCTAGAAACATGAAATTTGGGGGTTGTATTCCTTCTGTGATATAAGGATCCACTAAGAACTGATTTGGTGCCCAGTGATGCCCGGTGCCCATTGATACCTGTCTGCTGGTGCCCAGTGCTGAGTTGCCCAGCAGGGATGCATGGTGCCCAGTACCTAGAGTCTGGTGCCTCATATCTGGTGCCCTCACCCCACTGCCCAGTGGTGCCTGGTGCCCAGTAGCAGTGCCTGGGAGGGAAGCCCGGTGCTGCCCACTGGTATCTACTTCCCACTGGTTCCCTGTGGTGCCCACTGGTTCTCACTGCTGGATGGTACCCAGTAGGGGTAACCAGTGGTGTCGGGTGGTGCCCGCTGCTGCCCCCTGCCTGCTGCATGATGGTGCCTGTTGCCATCCAATGGCACATGGTGCCCAGTAGGGATGCCTGCCAGTGCCTGCTGCTGCCTGCTTTTCCCCCCTGCACCCTCTGGTGCCCACTGCCTGTCATTGGTCAGCAGTGCCAGTGCCCAACAGTGCCCTCCACCTGGTGCCACTGCCTGGTGCCTACCAATGTCCAGCCATGCTCAAGGCTCACAAATATGCTTGAAATTTTACTCCTGCAACATCCCAGCAGGTTCATTCTGCTAGTAAATTATCAAACAGTTCTAAACTGAGTCCAAACATCTGAAAAGATTTCATTACTCTATTTGAGCTTTTTTTAAAAAAGTTTCAACAATCAGATGGGGAGGAATTATTCAACTACTATGAGAAATATCTTGCAATGCTACATTAATCCAATGTGGAATGAAAATTCACCACAAACCTATGCAAGTCAAAATTGCCAATTGCCAGTAACTTTGCAGGCTGGTAATAAAATTTTTCTGCAAGAAACAACAGTCTCATCAGTAGACATTCTTCATTTCAGGTCTATAGACGTTGTGCATAAAGAAGACCAGAGCAAAGGAACGATAATAGTTCAATTATGTCTGAGAATATCTTGAGAACTATTATTTTCTATTGCCCTTAAATGAAATGCTAGTGATCACCATCTTGGCATCCATCAGTCATGAAAGACTATGATATCGTACTCAACACTTCATGTGAAGCATGAAGGCCTGGGTAGATTGATATGGAGGATAGGCTGTTACCCAAGCAGCAAATCCCCCCTCTTCATGCCACTGAAATACTCCAATGGAACGACAGAGCCAATACAATTAGTTCTAGCTGCGTCGCAGAGCTGGGCTAAGGATAGGAACTCACCCTGTCTTGTGGGGACCTGGGTCTCGAGCCCTGGCCTTCTGATTAACAGGCACAGTGTCTTAACCACTTGCGCCACTCATAGCCCAAACACCATCGACCAATAATGTATTTGATTAGTCTGTTGTTCTTGTTCTGGATATCAGCCGATGATGAGATGGAGCACAGCCTTTAATGGTGAATGCAGTAAATGGGCAGGTTCCTGTGAAAGAAGATGGTCTTTCAAGTATCCAGACTTCAAGCCCTGTAGGAATTCAAGGGTAATTACTAGTGCCTTAAATTAGATCTGGAAGCTTTAGACCTCTGCTGCCATATCCTAACTCTCTTCTTGGGCTGGAAACCCAACACAGGGACTCCTTTAGAGCAATAGCAGAGGCAGATCCAAGAATCTGGCTCAGAAGCAACCGCAGATATGAAGCGACCCATCGGTGCCACCTGGGTGTTAAACAAATGTGCCCTTATCCAGAGGAATCCTGGTGATGTTTTGCTGACCATATAACAGTGGCAATTATGGAACTGTTGAAGCTCTGGATATTAAGGAAGCA
Organism: Cryptoblepharus egeriae; assembly: GCA_030015325.1. NCBI lineage: Eukaryota > Metazoa > Chordata > Lepidosauria > Squamata > Scincidae > Cryptoblepharus > Cryptoblepharus egeriae. The sequence continues at coordinate 35,654,150 of JAREYC010000004.1, read as the reverse complement.
AAGGATTGGGCTATAAGAGAATTATTTTCAGAGCAGTCAAGCCTGGTCAGGCTGAACCTAGATTCAGACTGCAATCCTAAAGACACTTGCCTGGGAGTAAGAACCATTGAATACAATGGGACTTATTTTTGAATAGACATGATCAGGACTGTGCTCTTGGTTATACTAGAAGGATGAATAAACATTTTGAAATTGACATATAGTCTGTGAATATTATATTTAATATTCTATTGCTGATGAAAGGACGGTGGCAAGTCCACCACTTCTGCCACTGATGACCTTATTTTTGTGGGTAGATTACTCCAGTGCTGTTAAGCTAACACTTTTAATAAGCATCATACTCTCATAAATAAAAATAAAGAAAATAAGCTTTATCTGGAGTACTTGTAATTGCTGCTCATGTTAATATTAGAATACAGATTCATTGAGAGGAGATTGTGTCCCTAAATATTTGTGCTGGTAGAACTGCCTGAGATTTCTATCATAACACACTCCCTTGCTCCCAAGTTCATTATAGTCACTTATATTGTTAACTGTAAATCTTTCTAAAGCCCCCAATGCCTCACTACCATTTTATAATGGGGGTGGAGCCTGGGAAAAAAAAGTTTGACTCCACTCTGTGTTAAATTGTATTTTTATATTTAGTACCATGCTGATGAAATCAGTAATAAAGATTTCTTTTAAAAAATCAGGCAAATATTCCTATCAAAAAAGTATTTATGGAAAAAGAGAAAGGAAGCTGTTTTAAAGCATTTGCTAAACTTCTTTGATTCATTCATCAGGTTTTTTTAATGCTGTGACCATCTTAAAGATTAATGCTTTGCGTTTTGAGAGTCTGTTATTAAAAGGCTTTGCAGAATTAAAAAAATTAAATTTAAATATAACTTTTAAAATGTGTTTTGGGCCTCTGTGCCTTTCCAAAGAGGTCAAGTTCAAGACACTTATGAAAAGACCATTTCCACAGAGGCTACAGGAGAAAGCCTATTAGCCTTGCTCCACTTTTTCTCTACCCCTTCTTTGATCATAAAACAACATTATGGGCTGTAAGGACAGCAATGGAGGGAGGACAGAAAAGTGCAAGAGATCTTGTCTGAGTTTCAACCTTTAAGGCTGCAAACGCATAAAATGTGCTATAAAAGAACACTATACTTCGGCAGTCAGTCCCACTGAACTCAGCATGACTGGCATCTCGTAAATTCACATAGCACTGGTCTGTACAAGAAGTGAGGAAATAATATCAGAATTAGTAAAACAGAAGGTTGTTTTTTAATTTTTTTTCTGTGGTTTGTTCGCAGTGTTTGAAAATGCGTTCAGTCAATAGAGCTGCTTATTAAAGAATATCTATTCTAAGTCCTGTCTAATGGCTTTGCTTTCTCAAACTAATGCAGAAAAGTATTAATAAAGAAAATGATTAAGACAGTTTTGAAGGAACATTCAATATTCAAATCTACCATATCTACAGTATCTACAGTATTTATATATCGCTTTTCAACTGAAAAGTTCACAAAGCGGTTTACAAGAAAATGAAAAGTAATAGCTAATTAATAGCTAATGGGTCCCTGTCCCAAAAGAGCTCACAATCTAAAATGAAAAAAAGAGCTAAGTGCAGAAGCCACTAAAACAGACATTGCTGGGGTGTGTAGGGTCATTTACCATTTAATGGTTTGAGTGTGATTGCCTTACTAACCAAACACTATTCTTCCTAATACAAATTATCCTTTTTTAAATTTACCCATGGCATTCTCCAGCAGAAGAAAAATAGGATAGTCATTCTCAATTCAGCCTAAGACACACACCCCCGGTCTGAAATTGACAATCTGACTGGCATGCCCCAGAAGTGATGTCATGGCTGGAAGTGACATCAAAAAGAAAGTGACATCACTCTTCCATGTCTACTCAGAAGTCTAATCATGTTCAGTGAGACTTACCCCAGGAAAGCAGCGCGAGTGTCGCATTCCAAGATGGTAGCAACCAATGCTGAATTCCAAGATGGTGGTGCTCAACTTTTTGTAATCCCTCTGAAATGAAGTCACAACCCTCCCAACGGGGTAACAATCCCCATTTTGAGAATTCTGGGATAGACAGAACCAAGTGTCAGAGGCAAAGGCTAGACTGCCAAATATAAGAACATACATTCCCATCTTTTAAGAGAAAATATGGGACATATAAATAGCTATAAATAGATACGACTTCTCCATGTATAAGGTTCCACAATGTCAAGAGGCTTCAGGAGCCTCGGATCTTCCCGCTGATAAAGGATTCCATGCCCTACTTCTCAAAATCATGGAAGAATCATCTTCTGTCCCATCATGGAACTAACTACATCCACATTGGCATATACCAGCCAAGGGTATTGCAAGCATGCCATAAAAACATGAGAGGGAAGGCTGGGACATACAGTTGCATTATCCTTCTCACGCTGCTTTGGGCCCCAGAAACTGGTGAGATGCACTGGCCAATTTCAGCTAGTACAGGAGTAAGGGGAGTGGGTGGAGGGCAGGGAGAAGGTAGGCAGGAGGTATTTTAGGGTGGGGGAATGGTCCGTTTTTCCAGGGTGGGCAATAGTTTCCCAATTTTCCACAAAGAGCACTAGTTCTTCTAGCAATCACTATACAGTTCTTCCTTAAGGAAATATAAATCAGAAAATAAGCTCTCCGGCCTTAATGACATCAACATTAAACCTTTTCAACAGATTCTGGCAGTCTCCTCCAAAACCCAGTTTGACCAGTCTGTTCAGAAATTCAACTAGTCTGACCAATCCTCACAGAATGGAATGTCAAACAAATGATTAAGATCACATTAGCTCACATATATCTATTATCATTCTGATCAGAAAATTTCCTAACAATACATATTCAACTGAAAAGAGAAAATGAATCAACCAGGAAAATAAAATAAGCAAATTCAGAATAGGTGAGGCAAATTTAAAGGAAGTTAGGAAGAACCAATCAAGATATGACATCTGCAAATGCTATGTTCACTTTTTTTTCAACCTGAGTATCTGAACTTTCTCCATTTTTCAAGAAATAACCAAATGTTCCCATTCTATAAATATATGTAATTTAGTACAAAATAATAAAACAAGTTATTTTTACAAGGAGGTTTAACATTAAGCAACCTTCACTTTCCCTTCTACTGTGTAAAAGCCCTCTTCTACATATGTAAACACATTATTAAAGCTAGCTAATAATATTTTCCTAAATAAATATGGAAGATACATTAAACTAATAGGTTTAGTTCCACGGGTTGCCTTTTCTTTCAATGTTCTGCTCACATTTTCTACCAAATACTTATTTCGGGTAGCAGCTGTTAAACCTACTCAATAGCACAGCTTCTTTTGATCAACATCTATAGATGTAATGTAATCTTGGCCTACAGAAAGCAACTGTGTGAATTCTAAAATGTCTTTGGCATTTAACACATATAGTTGGTTTTGCAGACCCTGTTTTGCAACTGAATAGAAGAGAAGATTGGTAAGTGGGCACAGGTTCTTTCACACTTCAGTTACTACCAGATCAAATAAAAGGACCAATCAGGAATAACTGGCAGTTATTGCTTCTTAATGAATGTGACAAATTAGCTGATGATCTCTGTTCAGTAAGTATGGAAAGATATTTTTCATTACTACTAAAAAGCCATGGACCAGTTTCAAACTATCTAGGGGTACATCGTACATCTATACCACAAACCAGCTCTCTTCCTGCATCAGCCTATAACCTTTGGAAGAGGAACTGTATGAGAAAGCAAAGAAAATGTACGGGAGTAGCGTTCTTATCTTTTTCAAAATCCAGTTTACAGTTCACAGAAATCCAGTGTTTCTAGTGAGAAGGCATAGCAGTTAAAAATGTTTGGCTTTAATATCATGGGCATGTTTCAGAGATGATAACCTGACTGGTTTTCCTAAATTGGGTTTCCTAATTTCCATCAGTTTCCTAAACTGATGCTGGTGGAGGGCTAAATTGATGTCTGTGAGATGGGATCCCAAATGTGCTCAGCTACCCCCTCCAATGTATTTTTAGAAGCACACAAGGAACACAATCCTAACCATGTCTACTCAGAAGTAAACCCCATTGTGTTCAATGGGCCTTACTTCCAGGAAAGTGTATTTAGGATTGCAGCAAAGGTGCTTACAGTGCTGATAACATAAATTTGCTGACAATTGTAAAGAGTTAAATTAAAGGCAGACATCTCATGTAAGTAACTGTGCAGCAATGAAAACTGGAGATTTCAACAGAAGGCATAGGCTTTTAAAAATGCATGGGGGAGGAATGTGGGAGAGCACATTCTACCCCCACCTTGCTCCAAGGAAGTATCTCACTGCTGCTTATTACACAAGGGTGGTTCATTCAAGCTATACATTATGCAATTAGATGTCAGTGAGATAGCAAACAGGTGGAGGGAGACGTGTGCCCATACTCCTTCCCCGCACATTTTGGAGGGCCAGTTGGAACATCTTCACACAGGTTGTGCATGTGCTTTCTGTACTTCAATTGACACCCAGTATAGTTATCTGGTTATCATCCTGATCCATAGTTGCTCCTGCACTACACTGGCAATGCTTCAATTACACTTTGCAGCTACAGTGTGAGAGTGTCCTATGAATCCACCCTATTTTTCACCTACTATACCTCCAAATCATCCTACACCTCCGTAAAGGAAGTTGAGCAAGCACCTACCGCATGCAAAACCCGTCAGACAGGCTTTGCTGTATCAGTTTAAATTGCACTGCATCCCAAGAAGTTAATATCCAATAATATAGTCTTTGGTGAACTTCCAATGACCCTAAAAAAAATTCCAGAGCTCATATACAAAATTTTGAACAAGGTCGGAGAGACAGATATTGAACACAGGGATCATTTACAAACATTTTCTTTTAGCACCTCATAATTATAGTAATTTAACAGAAGGCATGATTCCTCCAAAATGAGCCCAAGAAAATACCTTAATTGCTTAAACAGAAGCACTTTTCTGAGCCAGAGGACTTACTGGAGCCTAACTGATCATTTCTGAATGTTTAGGGTTGACAATACTGTACCCTATCTCCTCTGCTTCCTGGATTCCTGGTGGGCTAATGAAGGTGAACTGTGGTTTCTCAATATTGCTCCCAGCACAGCTCTGAGCATTTATGATGTCATCAGCTACAGAACAGAAAGCACAGATTCATGAACTCAGCATCTGGCAGATAAGTGAATGAGAAGTTGATTTTCCAGTACTCCATTCCTTGCCTTTTTTTTCAAAACCTATTAAAAAATTCTAGCGGCACACCTTGTGTCTTCTAGTTACATATTCACAGACCCTGGCATTGTGTGTATGTCTTGCTTGTCAACTACATATAGCGTTTTGCACACAAAGTGCAAGTAGACTCAAGATTGCCCTCCTGCCTACATACATGTAACACTATGTGCTTAGTGTGCATGAGCAAATAAAGTTCATTCATGAAGAGCCCAATCCTAACCATGTCTACTCAGAAGTAAACCCCATTGTGTTAAATGGGTCTTACTCCCAGGAAGTGTCTTTAGGACTGCAGCCAGAGGTCTATATCCTTAAGTGAAATTAAGCCCCTTGCTCCAGAGCAGTTAAGATGACTTTCCATAAGGAAAGTGACATAACTGTGTGGACCTGTAACTGCTATGGATTTTGCCCTTAGTTTTAGGGGTTCTTTCCCTCCCTCCCTCGCTCCCTCCACTAAGTTTAATATGGTCATCCTTTCTTCAAGTAATGAAGCATTTATAAAATGCCAGATAACAAGAATAAGGTAGGACAAAAAACAACAACAGAGAAGGCTGCAATCCTAAACATACTTCCCTGGGAGTAAGACTCACTGAAAACAATGGGGCTTACAGTAAACATGTATAGGATTTTACCTGAAGTTCCTCCTCTTCTTTTGGTAGTTGACTGTAATGAAGGTGTGGGAAAGTCCCTCTACTATTGGTCTCGCACCAGCAAAACTATACATATAACCAGTGGTGGGCTCCAGCAGGTTCGCACCTACTCTATAGAACCGGTTGTTAACAAGAGATAGTACATATAAAGTTTAAAAATAGCCATTTAAAAGTGGCTGCCAGATGGACAGAGAACCGGTTCTTAATTTCTTTCATGCCCATCACTGCATATAACTATGAGGACTAGAAACTAGATTCTCAGTTTTCTGAACTTTTTGTTCAGATCACATCCATTATGGTTAGATTTTTTTTCCTGTTCTTGCTTAGGACCAGAGCAAATAGCTCAGTATAAGGCCGAAAGGGCTTTTGAATTTTTAATGATAATTTTTTTGCCATCTACTAACTCATAGGCAAGTGCAGAGCGTATTCTCATAAGCTGTTTTCCTCACCAGACTACAACATGCACATATGGCATGTAAATAAGGCAACACAGGGTTAGCACGAATGGTCTTATCCCCATCTAAGTTCCACTTTACATTCTATACAAGTTACTTTAATTGAGGTTAGGAAAAGGGGTGGTTGGGAAAATAATAAATGCATACAGATCTCATATTCTACCTAATACATACAGCATTTACACTGTATGTAGGCATATTCTTGAGTGTACACTAGTTGGAATAGAGGGAATACAGGGTTTAAAGTTCTCTGGAAACTCTCCACATAAATTGTCCCGTAACGTAGATGCCCATCCGGATCCAGAATCTGGAAATTCAAATTTATGCAAATTGGGCTATTTTTAGATGGGCATCTAAGTTAAAGTGCAATCATACGCATGTCTACTCTGAAGGAAGTCCCATTGTGCTCCACAGTACTTATTCCCAGGAAACTGTGATTGGGATTGCAGCCTTTTTTAACCATATTTATTCACTAGCGGAAACACCCATGTTGCGGGAGTAAAATTCCCCTCTGCACCATCCCCCCACTGTGCATCAACCCCCCCTGCGCAACCCCCATGTGCACCCACCCCCATGCACATTACCCCTTCATGCATAACATCCCCCATGTGCACCAACCCCCATGTACCTCACCTTTCCATGCACAGCCCCCATGCACAATACCCACCTATGCACATCACCCCATTTGCATCATCCCCCATGTGCGTAATCCCCTCATTCACAACATCCCCTGCATGCACAACATTACTCCATGTGCAGCATCCTCCCCAATGCAACCCACCATGCACAATACCCCTCCCCAAAACAACATTCCCCTCAGTTCACCAAGCACAAAGCACCTAATTGGCTGGATGTTGGTCAGTCTTCATGTTGAGTATAGGACAAAAACACATTGCACCTGTTTTAACCCCCTTAAGGGTTAAATTTCTCAACATTGGTTCTTGGTGGGTCTTGATGGCACAGAAGGAACACCCTCCCCAAATTTCATCCTTCTAGGTCCAGGGGTTGGGGTAGGGCCTTGATCAGTCTACCTTCAATGGAAAGTATAGGGAGGAAAATGTGTTGCGCCCCTTTTCACCCCATTCCGGTTGGAATTTCTGAAAACTGGTTCTTAGTGGGTGCCTCGGTCATGGAAGGAACTCTTTCCCCAAATTTCATGCTTCTAGGCCCAGTGGTTTTGGCTGGGCGTTGATGAATGAGTCAGTGAGTGACTTTTCAGTTATATATACTGTATATAGATTAGCTCATAAAACACTATTCTCATACTGTGTTTAAGGGCTTTAGCACTTGCAATGCTCCTAACCTTTTAATGACAATCATGGTATGAGTGGCACCCAAGTCAAGTGGCTAAAGGCCCACAGCCACCATGGAGCCCTCAAACCAACCTCTGGACGCCCTTGCAGCTGGTAAGCAGTAGTGGTTTCATCTCCCTCCCCATATATAGTTAGGATTCCTCAGTGGTTCTGAGACAAGGATCTCTGAAAAAGAACATCTGATGGATAGGAGAAGCAGCTGCTGCACCAGATGCTCCCACCTCTATGCCTTCAGGGTGCTACAGGATGAGCATGCAGAGTATTCAAGAAGGTAAAGGCAGTCTTTGGCTTCTGCTGTCTCAGCACCCTGTTGGCACTAAGGCTACAACAGTCAGGAACCACCCCCCTTACTTTCCTAGGAATCTGGGGAGGATAAAAATGGGGCAGTTGAGACTGATCTTCTGTTAGCACCTCAGTGCCAATGATCAAGGAACAGCCAAATTGCTAGCAGGTTGTGGAAAAGGGACCTTCATTCTTGAGCCAACGCTGAATGATAGTTGAGGATGTTATGCTATTAGCCTTTAAACCAGTGATTTTGAACCCATGGGAGTTTGGGTGTGGAAATTGGGGGATTTGAATTGTCTGGTGTGCCTTGTCAATGATAAAAACAACTGGTGGTGTGCCTTGACAATTTCAGTGCCTTGTTAGTGTGCCTCGAGAAGAAAAAGATTGAAAATCACTGCTTTAAACAATGAAGGGACATTTACACACACACAAAGAAAGGAAGCTCATGGAGACCATAGCACCCTTCTTTAGTTAAGACAGGGGTGTTCAGTCCCCTGATGTGGCTGCAGTGAACCTCAATCCTACCTTCAGCAAGCCCCTTCCATCTGGCCCATGAATAAGCTCTGCAACCCTCCAGAGCAGTGGTTTTCAACCTGTGTGCTATGGTGTGCCTGGGAATTTAGGAAGTATTAATTAGTAGGTCAATTAGGGGATTTGAGAATGGTGTGCCCTACCAAAAAAATGGTGTGCCTTGACAATTTCAGTGCCATGTCAGTGTGCCATCAGATGAAAAATGTTGAAAATCATTGCTCCAGAGGCAAGAGGAACTCTGCTTTCCTCACCTCCAGAGAGTATTCTGGAGGCTCCTCTTTTTGTATATGAAAGTGCTTATGAACTGGTTTGAAGATCACCCCCTCTCTTTGTGTTAGAGTTTATGAACTCATTTGAATTAACTCTTAAGTTATCTCTTAACTTATGTATCAATCTTTTTTTTTCCAGCCCCGCAAAGTCAGAGATATTGGCCCTCCTGCCAAACAGATATTGTCAGAGATATTGGCCCTCCTGCCAAAAAGTTTAGACATCCCTGGGTGAAGGGTTCAGGTGGTTGTTTGACCCATCCCCAAAACTGACATACATTTAGCCATATGCCCAGGAATCTTTGATCTTCATAGAGGTTTGTAATGAATCGTTGTTACCCTTGAAAAAGAAATATTTGTACACCTTCCAAGTTTGAAATAACATTGCCCGATAGAGGATGTGGTTAGGGCAGAGTTAACAAAACAGCATCACTTTGTCTTGCTGTATATGAAAACAATAGCAGCAAAGATGTATTTTATCGGACGGTAATGATGATCTGGCTTGAATAATTTATATTACATATTCTTCATTTGGTGGTGGTCAATAAGAACTCTACACTCTACATATATTTTTATGAATCTTTTAGCTCTCTCTCTATTTCTTGCATGGAAATCCATGTTATGGAGTGCTAACCTCTCTTGAATCAGCAGTCTGAAAAAGAAGGAAATGCATTCAATGAAATATGTTCACACGTAATCTACATTTCCCTATAAACTACAGATTTTAGGAAAAGCAACATTGACAAACCTTCTTTGAGTTGTCACAATCTTGTATGGAATACTCATACATCCCAGATGTATTTCTGGGCTAAATAAGCAGATTCTAAAATCAGGATTCGCACAACCAATAATTCTAAACAAGTTTTAAAATAAATTATAACACTTTTAAAATTCTCTAATACATCATATTTTCAGGAAGAGATTTTTCACTCTCTTCCCATTTAGGTTTCTCTATAAAAGTGAGAATACTGGTAGTAGTTCATTCACAGGAGGAACTTGCTGGTATGTTGTATGACTAATAGTGCAATCCTATACATGTCTGCTCAGAAGAAAGTCCCATTGTGTTCAATAGTAATTACTCCCAGGAAAGTGTGGTTAGGATTGCAGCCTAAATGAAAACATTTTCCCCCTTGAAGATGTAAAACAATGTATTGTTCTGAATATTTACTAGCCACTCAGTAAAGAAGCAGGACTCCGTCAGTCTTGGAAGACTATGGTATCACGCTCGACGCCGCATACGCTGCATGCAAAACACGAAAGCCTGGGGTTAGATTGTTATGGAGGATAGGCTGTTACCCAAGCAGCAAATCCCCCCTCTCCACGCCTCTGAATTAGTCCAATGAAAAGGTAGAGCCAGTACAATTGGATCCAGTTGGCGTCGCTGAGCTGGGCTAAGGACAGGAGCTCACCCTGTCTTGTGGGGCTGACCCGGGTCTCAAACCTTGGCCTGCTGGTTAACAGGCACAGTGTCTTAGCCACTTGCGCCACCCACAGCCTAGTTACTCAACAGGACATGTTGAAAAGGATGCAAAGACAGTATTTATTGACAAAAAAGAGATGTCACTCATTGAATGCTATAAATCCAGGAGTGCCAAACACTCTGAGATGTTCAAAAAGAAGCGCAAAAAAGCTTTTTGCCCTGACCCTTTTAATATTGCCTCTCCATATCTAAAGATGAGCAATCAATTGCTATACCTCCAAGTTGTTAACAGATATTAAATTTGCCTTAAGAACCAAATCTGCTAAAATAAGGGTGCAATCCTAACCTAGGCCAGTGCAACTCATCATTCTTCCTATTTCCATGGGAGTAAAGTGTGTGTTTGTGCACTGGCCTAATCTTCCTGCAAGAGTGGCACACAGGTGTCTTACTGCAATTTTGTGACACCCCCAGGTCGGCTTAGGCTGGCCTAACTGGAGATTAGGATTGTAGCCAAAGATTCTCAAAGTGCTTAAAAGGAGGAAAAAGCAACAATTTGTTTAAATTGTTCAAAATGTTCATAAAATGCAAGTACAGTTGGTACTGGACTAATTCTCTTTTATTTGAAAGTTATAGGCTATTGCTTTATGGTGAGTGTCACCATGCTTTGGGAACGTACAAAAAAATTATAAGTTTTGATCATCAATTGATGTGAAAGGCTCTGTCAAACATGACACTTTATTAGAGTAGCAGCCCAATCCTATGGTGGAACAGGTAAACTGACTTTCAGAGATGTTATCAAACAACGTGGAAGTTTTACTTCCTCTTACCCCATTTAGTACAAAAGGGCTGCTCGGAGCTGTACAAATGTACTTTCAGCCCACTGGGAGGGGGTCTGTACTCCCACCCCTCTCCTAGGCCTGGTCCAACACCTCTGTTCCACTCTCCTGCCACCCTCCCCAACCTCAACATCATCTTCTCTAGGCAAATGCAAACCCCTTTTCCTTAACATGTGAGAAATGTACATACAGTAACAATAGTGAAGAATGCTGCCTCTAGCAATCATGTAGCCTTCAAGAACATCTAGAACCTGTAATACAGTGGTCCTCAACCCTGTGATGACTATGGCCCAGCACCGTGGGAAACAATTTCCCACAGCCTGGGCAGGATGTGTAGTTCCTCCTGGAATTGCACCTGCACAGTTTGTCCTGGGCCCAAGACGAACTGCGCCTGCGCAGTTCACCTTGCAGCCAGGGCGAACTGTGCAGGCGCAGCACAGCAACCAGGCACAGCAACAGCCTGGCTCGCCTTGCAGCCGGGGAGGAACTGTGCAGGCATGATCTGGCTGCTGGGCTGCGCCTGCACAGTTCGCCCCACAGACAGGGTGGAGGCTAGCACAGCCTGGCTCACCTCGCAGCCGGAGAGAAACTGGGCTGGCTGGGGCTGAGCGCCCCCAGTGCTTCTGCCTCCAGTCCAGAGCCCAGTGACTGTGTGGCCCAGTGGCCAAGGCACTGCGGACTGGCACAGGGCCACAGACCGGGTGTTTAGGGCCCCTGCTATAACACACAACTTCTAGATGATCATTGGGTTTTGGTAGCGGTGGCATTTTTACTTGATCAAATTGGTGAGATATCTAGGACCATCTCAAAGGCAGTCATAGGAAGGTTCAAAGCACACTGATCCATCACCTTATGGAATGGATCACAAAGGACGTGTTACATCAGTCACCCAATATCTGCATTACAGATCAAGTTGTATATCTTTCAGTGGTTCCTGAATTGACCCATGGCTCAACAGGCAACCCTGGAAACCAGCCAGGGCAGGCTGACCATTTGACAGGAATTCCCCAGAGACATCTGGAAAATGCAGGGGTCTTCTGGGGAGTAGAAAAACCCCCCTGTTCACCGGGATCATGGCCCAGCAGCTATTTCTTTGCATGCTTCTGTGCGCTGCTCTGAGAGTTTCCCAGAGCAGGAAAGCACTGAGGTGAGACCAGCAGGAAGGTTCTCCTCTGCCTTGTGGCCAGCAGCAGCTTCTCTGGGGCCTCCATGGCTCCTGCAGTCTTCACCACCTGGCAGGCTCGCTGGCCAGTTCAGCTCCCCTGCAGCTTCTCTGCTGCTAATGGGGCTTCCCTGGCTGGCCTTGCTCCCCCGTGGCTTCTCCATCCCCTCTGCAGCCTCACCGGCTGGCCTAGCTTTCCCTGCCACCACTGCACTGTCCCTGGAGCCTTCCAAGGACAGGTGAGTGTGTCTTTGTATGTGTGTGTGTGTGTGTGAGAGAGAGTGCATGGTGTGTGTTTGTGTGTGTGTGTGCATGCTATGTGTGTGTTTGCATGTGTGTGTGAGTGCATGTCAGAATCATGTATGCTGAAGTCTGTATGAATCATGTATGTTTGCATGTGTTGTATTGCTGCAAACTGCTTTGAGGGCGTCTTACATGTCTGGGTTAGAATCACGTATGTTGAAGTCATTTGCATGTGGCTTGTGTTGCTGCAAACTGCTTTGAGGGCGTCTTATGCAGAGGTGGGCCCAGCCTGGCCCAACAGCCGGTTTGCCAGAAGTGGGGGGGCCAGGCCGGGGTCAGGGAGGGCCAAGGTTGGGGCCGGGGAGGGTCAGGCGCGGGGCCGGGGAAGCTGCACTGCTCTGTGCTCCTCTCCTGCTGCGGGAGGGCGGGGTGAGGGGCAGGGCGAGGGGTGAGCCCCAACCCTGGTGGAATCGCATCCTCTTCAGGACACGACTGCACTTGCATCAAGATTGACGCAGGCGGAGTCGCATCCTCTTCAGGCCTGGGCCCATCACTGGTCTTATGTGTCTAGGTCAGAATCATGCATGTTAAAAGGTTTACAATTTTAGAAATGTTGAAATTAAGTACGGGAAAACTTTGAGTACTTTTCCTTTATTTTAACATGTCCTACATTTTGGGGGGTGTCCTACATTTTTTTTAACTGGGTAGAGATTTTGGCTTGGAGGACAGCAATTTTGCGGAGCTTGGGGAGAATTTGGGGTTTGGCATTTGGTCACCCTGAGCCAGGGGAGCCTTGAAATCTTTATGGAAAAGTTGCCTCCATGTACAATGTATATGATTGTAGCTCTCTGGGAGATCCACAGTCTGTGTGAGGTATAGCCAATGGGGGCACAATATGTGAAGGTGAAGGGAAAGTTGGGAAATCCTTACTTAAATCTATAAAATTCTTAGTTCTTTGATTCTGACCACCATATATCTGGCCTCCTATTTCATCATGCTTTCTAAAGCCATCCTGAAATTACTAAATGTACTAGGCAGATATCCCCTACTTTCTGACAGATTGTTTTGTAACAATCCAATCTTTCAGCATTTCTCAGTTATACCCAAAACGTATAAGGGGTGTTTGTGTGGTGTGTGTGTGTCAGAAGAGAGAACACGTATCAACGTGAGCTCTGAATCTATTCCTGTTCCCAAAGGTATTAATGAGAATTTATTTGCAGAAATAAGTGCAAGATAAAGAAAGGCATTTGGAGTTTGCTAGCTAAAAAGTATTGGAAGCAACGTCTGAAAACAAACAAACAAAAAAACACCAGGTTCAGTTTTCAGCAGTTTCCATTTTCCCAGAGTAGTGCTCTGGTCCCTAACTTATCAATGAGTATAGGACATGTGTCAATGAGCTGGTGACACATATCAAGTATTATCAGAAAACAGGCACGTAAGGAGTCACTATTGAGTTGGTGACGATGATTCCACTGCTTGCCAAATCTTTTGGAGACATTGTAAGGCCTTGTCATATGCATTGACACTGAGGGTGCAATCCTAACCCATTTAGGCCAGCACAACTCACCAATCTCCCTGTTCCCATTGTGGGCATGGGAAGGCTGAGGCTAGACTTTGCCCTGGTCTAATCCCACCTACCCACCCCCCTTCCAGAATGGAACAGAAGTGCCTTACGGGCAAGGGATTTGGGGTTCAGCATTTTGGTAGGAGAATCACATCATCTCTCTGACCGTGTGTCAGGTGCCAGAAAAAATTTATTTAAATTTACATACATAACTGAATATATTAAAAGACAAAACTTATGAATGAATTCAAATCAGTTCATAAACACTTTCAAAGATACAGAGAGGGGAGTGATCTTCAGATCAGTTCATAAGCACTTTCATACACAGAAAAAGAAGGTTTGTGCAGCCTCCCCAGCCCTCTGGAGCTCCCCTTGTCTCTGCAGGATTAGAGAGGAGATTGCCTAAAGGCCACATGGTGTGGTGAGGTCAGAGCATGTCTGTGCATTGGCCTTTCCCCCCAGGACAGGCATAGGAGTGCGTTATGGCATTTTTTGACACCCACAGGCCAGCATGGGGCTTATGCCAGGTTGTGTCAGCCTAACTGAGGGATAGAATTGCAGCCTAAAACAGCCCAATCCTATGCTTGTCTACTCAGCAGTAAGTCCCATTTAATTATTTGGAGATCACTCCTAGGAAAGTGTGCATATGGTTGTAGCCTGAGCGTCTCAAATTTCTCTAGTAGAAGGTTGGAGATGTATCTGTCAAAATGTAATTTTTTGCATTTTTACCCACTTAGCTCTTCTAGAATTTAGGTGCCACATACACAGCATATTACTGTAGATTCAGGTCTCTGAGGAATAATAACTGAGAAATAATAATTTCCAGAAATTGCATTATTATGGAATGGTGCGCTCTTTCAGTGGTGGCCAGGCATGCCAAAATATTTGTTGTTATTAAAGAATAACACAGTACCAATTTTTTAAAAGGGAGGAGAAATTTACAGTACACTTGCTAGTGACCTTCTGGAGGAAGTCATATAATTTTGGGCCTTTTTAAGGGGGTACATTTCCAGATTCCCAAAACTTTTGCTGACTTGCTGCATTGAATAGTGTTTCAGCTAAGGAAGGAACTAAAAGTCTGTCACTGTGAAATTCAAGAACACAAAAGAGAATGCAGTGGCAAGGTGAATCTACGAAATAAGCCTAGGATGGAGATAATGCAGGCTATCACCCTAACCACACTTTCCTAGGAGTAAGCTCCACTGACTCTAAACGGTCTTACCTCTGAGTAGGCAGTCATAGGATTGGGGTTCCCAATCACTCGCCCTTTAAAAGAATATGGTGCAAGACACAAACTCCCCCAATAACATGTGGAAACTGCTCCCCTCCTACTGTGTAAAATGTGAGCCGGTTTCTGCTGTAGCCGCTCCAGATTTCACAGAGATGCTTCTGTTTTGCCCGGCAACACAACACCAACTCCAACACAACACACACCTCACACCCACGTGCGATGAAGCCTCCTCCTCTCCTCTTCGAGTCCAAGTCTTCTCTTTCTGAAACCCAAGAGCCCAATTCTAAACATATCTACTCAGAAGTAGGTCCCATTATAGTCAATGACGCTTACTCCCAGGAAAGTGTAGTGGCAACTCCAGAGCCTAATCCTATTCATGTCTACTCAGAAGTAAAATCCATTATAGTCAATGGGGAAAGTGTGGATAGGATTGCAGCCACAGAGACCAAACCTATGCATGTCAACTCAGAAGTAAGTACCATTATAGTCAATGAGGCTTACTCTCAAGAAAATGAGGATCGCAACTCCAGAGCCTACTCCTAGGCATATTTTTTTAGAAGTCCCATTATAGTCAATGGGGCTTATTCCTAGGAAACTGTATAGGATTGCAGCAAAGTCTCCGCAGTTCAGCTTCGGCTGGAAGGAGAGGGGCTGATTTAGGAAATGGGAAGCAGGTCTGGATCCATCCCTTTCTATCCGCTCCCTTCCCAGCATTAAAATTTCGACCACCTTTGTTAGATCATTTCTTTTTCGGAATCTGCCCCCCTCCTTCAACACCCCCTCTCTTTCCCACCCCCTTTGGGGTTAAATTGAGCAGCCAGCAGCTGACAACCCAACATGTGGTGTATAAATATTGAAATAAACGAGCTGGAGGGAGGGGGAAGAAGAGGTGGGTGATCTATGGAAGCTGGGAATAGAGGGAAAGGTGGGTGGGTGACCTATAAGGGGAAGAGGGAAAGGTGGGTGACCTATAGAAAGTGGGAAGAGGGAAAGGTGGGTGGGTGACCTATGGGGGGGGAAGAGGGAAAGGTGGGTGAATTATAGAAGGGGGAAGAGGGAAAGGTGGATGATCTATAGAATGAGGAAAGAGACAGAGGAGGGTAGGTGCACTATAGAAGAGGGGAAGAGGAAGAAGTGAGTGGGTGGGTGACCTATAGAAAAGGGGTAGAGGATATGTGCCCTATAGAAGGGGAGAAGAGGGAAAGGTGGGTGATCTATAGAAGGGAGAAGAGGGAAAGGTGGATGGGGTTACCTATAGAAAGTGGGAAAAGATCAAGGGGATATAGCAGTCCTAGTGCGCCTAGTGCTCCTGTGTGGGGCGCTACACTCCTGGAAAAAGGGGTGTGCAGCATTTTTGGGGGGGGGGGGAGAGATGGGAAAATAATAGCATTTAATAGAACAACAACAACAACAACAACAACAACACAAGCCAACAACAGTGATTAGCTCCTACCCGTCGCACAGGGACTGGGAGGGAATTGTCTCTGTTTGTGTGTGTGTGTGTGTGTGTGTGTGTCTCAGTGTCTCACCTGACTTCCTCCTTCCCCGGGGCGGTGAGGGAGGCGCACACAACCAGCCACTCTTCCTACCCAGAGCAGCAGCAGGAGTAGCAGCAGTAGAACCCCCCCACAAAAAAGAAGCCACCCCAAAGGAAAGCGAAAGGGGAGAAGAAGAGATTAAGGACCAAGCAGGGGCAGCAGCCAACAGTACTAACAAGAGGGAGAAGGAGAGTGGAACCCACCGTCGCCCCCCCCCCCCACTCCCCAGCCAGGCAACCCCTCGCCTCTCCGGCTCCCTTGGAACCCCTCCATGCAGCCTGGACAGCGACGGTAGCAGCACCAGCACCACAGCAGCTTCGGGTCGGCTTGTGCAAGCCTCCGCAAGGGGGAGAACCAGCCAGTTTGCCCAGCCAGACTGAGTAGCTTCATCCTCCTCCTTTTCCTCCTGCCTGCTTCCAGCTCCGACGCTTCTCCCTGGAAGAGAGGGACCCCAGCAAGGCAGACCCCCCACAAAGAAGAAGCCCTGCTTTGGACACCTCTTGCTGCCAGGAGGGTGGCAAAGACGGCAGCAGTGGGCAGGAGGGAGGGCACCTCCTCCTCCTCCTCCTCCTCCTCGTCGTCGTCTTGGTTGTCTTCCTGCTCTCTGCTCAGTCACCGCCTGCCAGGCAGTTCAGGAGTGGGGGGAGGGAAGGTGGCTGTGTGTAGGGGGGGCTCCCCTCCGCCGCCTCCTCCTCCTCCTCCTCGCCCTCCTTCCTTTAAACGCCCACTCCTGATGGGCGCAAAGGCAAGTTGAAGTTCAGTGCAATTAACTTCGCCGGCGCCTGGGAAGCTGAAGGTGTCGCCCAGCCTCGCCCGCCCTCTCATGAGTAAGTTTGTCTTCTTTTTCTCTTTCTCTCCGTGTGGGTCCCCTTTCCCTCTTCCTCCTCAGCCCCACTGTCTGGCGGTGTCTCCCTTTGCTTCCCCTAAAAGGACAGGCACACTTGAAGGCGAGGGAAGCTTTGCGCTCCTTTACGCACCAGCTTTGGAGAGGTTTTGGGAAGGGAAGGAAGGAAACGTTCTCCAAGTTCAGTGGCTAGGGAAAGGAAGGGAGGCTGCAACCCCTCAAAACAGGGCTTTCTAGAGAGTAAGCCCCATTGGGCACAGTGGGGCTGACTCCTGAGTAGACCCCACTGAGAGGAGCGCGCCCTGCTGGACCTGCTTTGCGCGCGCAACCCAGGCGCACCTGCTCCTCAGTGGAAAGTTTGCCTCAACTTCCCACCACCTGGACTCAGCCCCACGGTGGGGCGAGGAAGAGGTGGGGAACCCCACAGGAGAGCCCCCCAAACTCTGTGGCCTTGGAAGGAGAGGCTGTGTGGGGAAGGAGGCCACCTCCAAAGTGAGGGAGTTTGGAGACGTCCTGTGCGCCTTGCTGGGGGTGAGGAAGGCGAGGAAAGGGGAGAGGTTAGGACTGTTTGGGGGTGGACTTATGGGGGGAGGAAGGCAGGCTGAGGTGAGGGGAGAGGAAGGAGGGACGGGGGGGGGGTCCTGTGCCCTGCCGGTGACCTCTCCAGCAGCTGCCCAGGTTCCCACAGGTGCACTCCTCGCTCTCTGCGCGTGAGGTCCTTCCCCTGGAAAGCATCCCGCCTTTGAGAACTGGGTGGTCCTGGAAGCGGCATCAGAGCCAGAAAAGGAGAGGAAACTCTATTTCCTTTCTGTCTGAGGGTGGGAGAGAAACCTGCCTCTGGGGGGCACCCCTTTTCTCTCTCTTCTCCTCTATCCCACCAAAAGTCGCAGCTGCTCCTGCTTTCAAGGACTTGGGCTCCTTCCTTTTCTACCCACCCAGAACTAGAGACGCCAACCCACAGGTGTACCTTCTGCATGATCTCCTAGTCATGGAAGATGTCATTCAAAGCCAGAATTTGATGCGACCCTGATCTGTCCAAACTCATGAGGAGTCCAAACTCCTGAAATGCATTGGCACCCAACTTGTCTCCCACTTCAGCAGGAACTAAAGTTTCTGCTTTAGTGGCAGAGAAACCCTTTACCTTCGATTAGTACCAACCTTCATTTCATTTGTCAGACCAGTGCTTGGAGTTTCATTCAGGTCAGTCCACCTCTGAATTTTTTGGCATTCACAACTTCCATGTGCAGGATTCTAAGGGTCAAGATTATGAGCAGGTCTTTGTTAGCAGCAGGTTTTTATTCTGTTATGTTTTTATTACTAAAGCAGAGATGTATTATGTTTATTTGTATTACTAAATGATATGATAAAGAAGGCACTCTTCATTTCTCCGGAGTATTATTTTGGTCTAGTACGTTCATATACTTGTCTTGCTCCAGTCTGCTGGCAAACATTAGCATTCAAGCTTACATTTTTGACAAATGTGCAGACAGGAATAGCATTAATAGACATCTTAAATATTAACAACCTAAGCATCTGTTGTGAAACAAATTTAATATATTTACTCTGTTTTTCTCACATTGTTAAGAAAGGTTACAATATGTGTAAAATTCCAACTTTAGTTGGCAAAAGGAATTGACTGGGTATTTTGCTGTCTCTTCCAGAGTGTTTAGAAACCATCACCAGATATGGGGGTCTTAATTTGGGCCATTGTTTTAAATAGAAAACAATGTACATGCTGCGCGAAGGCATGAATATAGCTTAATAAGCTTAAACATATTGCAACCCTTGCTTCTTTTAACCTGTTCCAATACAAATGCTTCAGATACTCTATACTATTTAGAAGCATTTGCACATCTACAAAATAGAAAGTCAGGAGATGTAAAGAGCAAGTATATAAGAAAGAATGAACCTACATATTTAGCATGTTATAAAAATATCATTATGTATGTTAGTGTCCACTACTTCAGTAACATTCCTGATAAAGAAATATTCCAAACAATACTTTTTCTTGGACTGAAAGATATCCTTGTACAAAAAAGGAAGAACACATTGACAGTTGATGTGTTTCTCCATAACTGTATTCTTCTTTCCTATAAGTATAATAATAGTTTTTAATTTAAAATTAGTTTATTAGTGCTGAAACAAGGAAATGAAGTGTTGTGTAAGAAGCCTAAAATGAAAATTTCCATTTTTATATGCTTGACTAGAATTGATCTTTTTGTAAAATAATTCCTTAGAAGGTTCTTCATATGTCTGCAAAGTTTAATAAGAAAAAGTTCATGATGTTATTTACCATGTGGGTAAAATCAGCCTATGTTCAGTAAAGGTACATTAATCTCACATGACGAATGTACCAGTACCCCATTTCTGAATTGAAATACAATACCAAGAAATTGATTTTGGCATGCCAAGTTATGGGGTGTATTATAGGCCCATAAGGTCAGCTGACAAACACCTGTTTTGCAGTATTACAGAAAAAGGCTATAGAAATTGTTAAGCACAATCAATAAAACATCATAGTGGTCCTGTAATGTAAACTCATTAAAGACATGCTCCCGAGAGACATATATCACTAAAGCAGTGGCTATCTTAAATGTAGCAAAAATCTTGTGATATATCGCTATAAAGAAGTCTGGTCTGTGAATGCTTCAGAATGCAGCTCTCAGAAAAGAATAATTTATTCTGATTTCTTGAAAAGGTAAAAACTTACAAGAACTGAAAACAAGTCAGTAACATTATTAGTACTATTTAATGCTGTCTGCGAGAAATAATTTTTGCCAGTTTTCCTATATTATTAATATATAGCAAAATATTTTAAACTTATTTGTATTGAAAGCTATTACTAAAGATACGTTCCTGGAATAACTAGACTTTGTACAACATATGCCTGAATCTATAGGATTGCAGTATCTATGTTGCAGTATCTATGTTGCAGCAAAAGCATTACTATTACAAATACATCTTTGCTCAAATATTAATCAATCAACAGTATTTATCCACTAAATTAATCAAATGTTTGCATTCAGGGTAAAACATTTTTTTTTCTTTATACTGATTGATACAGTGAAAATTTTAGGGCTTCCATTAAAACCCTCAGTTTCTCCACCTTTATGACGATTGTACTAAGGTCTGTGCATGGAGATTGTACTCTGATGAAATATTTTTTTTCTAAGTTCCAGACCCAAATGATTAGGCACCATCACCATCTTGGAAAGTTTTTGAAAGTTTTGAAATTCTAGTGTTTAAGATATCCACATCAAATCTTTAGTGACCTACACAGCCAAGAAGCTAGGAATTCCAACCCCCCAATCTGACAGTATGTAAAAATACTTATTTCTGTTGATGAAACAATTCATAATGCCAGTGATTCTTTATATCACTGAAAGCATCTTTATTGTACAAGGTTATTGAAGTAGATATTCAAGAAAAATATTAGGAGATTATTGAAATTAAAGACTGCAGGAAATCTTTAACTGATGACAGAAGATGCTAAAATGAATGTGTTTGATATAAGTTTGATTTTCCTGGCATTTATGATATAAGCTTATTAATAGAAATATTATATATCTTAAATGCAAAGACGTACCTTCCTTTTAACTGTAAATTAACTTTTCCTATAGTGGGCATAGAACTGCAGTAATCTATTGCTGCTTTGACTTCAACACTTTTGACTTAAAGTCATAGTGCACCTACTATTTGTTTATGCCGCTTTAAGCTGACAGCCCAGCAATGAAAGGAAAAATATTGATTTCTCTCTCAAAGTGAATATCAATTTATGCATGTATTTATATTCCTTTCTCCACTAAGCAATGGCTCACACTCCCATTTTCATATCTACCTGGCAGTATTATCTATGGCAACTGAGTTTTCCTTGTTAGGTTGCAATACCTAAAGACACTTTCCTGGGAGTAAGACCCATTGAACACAATGGGGCTTACTTTTGAGTAGATATGGTTAGGATTGTGCTGTTAGTCTATGAAAAAGTTTTTATCATTTGGACCAGAAGCACTTTAAAGGAAACTTCCATGCTGCTTTTTTGGTGGGCTGAAGCTGGTTTTTAAAGCAACAGTGTCTAATTTTACACTGTACGATTCACAGGGTAAAATTGTTGTTTCTGAAGAGTTAATATGCCTAGCAAGTTGCACATAGTGTATATCCGAGCTGTCAAAGATAAGGGCAGAAGCATATTATTAATAACTGAAAGCACATATGTGTATGTGAGGAAAAAATGTTCAGCAAATCTGTCACTATGAAGTCTAGTGCATTTTAAACAGCTTCACTTAATGACAAAGTTTCTACAGTTTACAAGAGCTACTTACCAATTTGATTTTTTAAGAAGTTAAAAGTGCCTTCTTTAAGTTAAATTTAATTTTGGAACTTTTTGTAAAGTCTGTTCCTCATCCTGTATAATGTTGTTATATATAGATACAGACATAAATCATTCTTGTTATTTGCAGTAAATAGGAAGATAATACTGAAAGTAGCAAGCACTGTGAAAATCACCAGGGAGTGGGCGGGGGAAGAAACCAGTATCTGAAAGAACTTTTATTATATACAATACAAAAGTCAATTTCATGTTTCAATAAGTGCAAAAACCTGTTTGCGTTAACTTGCCCACACTTTGTGAATACACAGGAAAGTATTCACTTTTCTAAATGGTATCTTGCCTTGAATGTACAACTGTATCACAATTTCCCTATTGCCTAGACTTCTGCATACCTGGTAGACCATTTACTTATCATAGGCTGCAATCCTAAAGACACATTCCTGGGAGTAAGATCCATGGGACACAGTGGGGCTTACATCTGAGTAGACATGGTTAGGATTGTGCTCATAATGTGGTAGCTTTCTAATGTCAGTTGCATATGTGAAATTGCTTGTTTTTCAAATTTTCAAAAACAGTGACTGTAGCCTAGGCATGCGAGTTAAGATGTTGCTTCACTTAATTATGTCAAAATAATATTCTTAGACTGCAGTCCTAAATGCACTGACTAGGGTAAAAGCCCTATGGAACACAGTAAAATGTACTTACTTTCAAACATGCTTAGGATTGTGCTGATAGACTGACAGGATAATTCCATTGACACAAACCGAGTTGCATATTTCAAAACCTAACCTGAGACCCAAAATGAGATATGAAATGATAGAAAGTGTAGTATACTTTATATAGAAAAATGTTGACTATTGCTTCGATCCTAAAGACATCTTCCTGGGAGTAAGGCCTATTGAACACAATGGGGAGTACTTTTAAGTAGACATGGTTAGGATTGTGCTCAATGTCATACATGCATATTACTCTTCCTTTAAGCATCTTGTTTGTATATTCTACCATAAACTAAAGAGTTGAATCTATATAAGATCACAGTAATATCTAACATTTGCATGCATCACTGAAATCTATTTTTATCACTTTCCTTAAAACCAAAGGTTATCAGTATGTTGTGTTTTCATAAAGTCATCAGTTTTCAACTGATAAAACACAAATTAAGCACATGCCGAGATGTTTCTATCAGAATTGTGCACCTATAGAAAACACCTTACACCCAACAGGATGGAGGGATACTGCCAGAGGCTTAAATTGTTTGGGTTTTATAAATCAATTTATGGCATAACATGATCTTAAGGGCTTTAAGACCAGAGTTGATTTCTCTAGCACATCAATACTTAGGCCACATAATTCTGATGAATGTTATGTATCTCTCTACTGTTTTATGTTAAGAACATGCAGGAACTCTTTATCTCTATTAACATATTCTGGATCTCAGACATTTATCAATATCTAGTGGAAATGTTATAGGACCAGATACTAAGCTACATTTCTTACTCGTTGTGATGATCTTTGGTGCTCTTATAAGCAATTTATTTTCAGATGGGCTAAATGCAACTCCTAAAACAGGTTGTGCGTATCCTTGATTGCTTTTTGCTCTTCCTCCCAGGGGGCCAGGAATATTATTGGAGACAACATTTATTACTACTTTGGGTTTTTAGGCATAACTACTTGTATACATTCTATTTGAAAAATGTTCATGGGTCTCTGGGATATAAGACACACTGCTGCATAAGTGCAAAATAGTGTTGCCATAATTATGGAAATAAAACCTAAGGTGTAAAGATTTTCTTTGCAACTGAGAACATTTCTAAATGGTTAGAATATGCAGTCTCTGTTCTTAGTGTAGCTATATAGGAAGCGAATCACATCTGACAGATCTCAACTCATTAACAGAATAGTTTCTGGCATTTTAAATGCTAAAATTGCAAATAATTAATTTAAAATGCTTATAGCATATGCTAGTAAAAAGAATTTGTTTTTATAAGAAAGATTCCTTAAAAGAAGCAAAAGTGTTCTGAAGCAATTAAAATCCTCTTTCCAAAGTTCAGGGTTGATCCTGCACATACACTGTCCTCCACAATAACATATGATTATCAGGCTGCAATCCTATAAACACTTAACTTGAGAGTAAATTCCACTGAAGTCATTGAAAGTTACTTCTGGGTTGACATGCCTAGGATTTTGCTGTTAGGGTTACACTCTGATTTTTTGAGCATTACTCTGGCATAAATGTAGTACACGATACATCTTCAAAGCCTTATCTTTAACAGATAGAAAGAAATCTTTATTGGCATACAAATAGTAGTATTAAAGAGACAGTGAATTAAAATTATTGTGATAATACAAACACTATGACCTCTAGCGTTGCGAACTTTCACAGAACACTGAATCAGCATATCAGCATGGAGCAGCAGTGGTGCACTAATGCAATTGGTGAATAGCTTACATATGTAGTAACCATTCTGGAAGCATTTTGGTTATTATAAGGATGTTTCATGCATTTGCATCCAGTTAGTTACCATTTACAATAGGATTATATAACAGATAGACATCATAGGAAAAGAAACCGATTAAACTCAAGCGGAATCTGTGTTGAAATTAGTTAAAATCACTAGTCAAGCTGCAAGCTTGCAGCTGCAGCAATATCATATTACCACTTTTGAAATTGTTTTGAATGGGTTTTAAAACTGGAATGTTTATATAGACTCAGCACATGCTTTTTTCCTATCGATTACTGATAATTTCATATTGTTTTCCTTCTTCCTTTTTAATTAGGTTTTAATAACTATCTAATTGATAGTTATTGTCTTCATAAAACCTTAGAACGTTTAACATGGCTACTGTACATATACTCAAAATTTGCACACACAATAGATTTTTAGACTGCAATTCTAAATATCCTCACTTGAAACTTGGCGAGGAGTATAGAAGTTTGTGAAGTTCACAAGTAGAAGTTTGTGAATTAGGCTGCAATCCTAACCTCCAATTGAGCCAGGGTAAGCCCCAACATAAGTCTTATGCTGACCTGGGGTGTTACAAAAGTGCCGTAAGACATTTTTGTGCTACTCCTTGAGAAGGGCTAGGCCACTGCACAGACATGCACTTGTCTCCCTACATCATTACAGGAACGGGAAGACTGATGAATTGTGCTGGCCTAGGTCAGGATTGCACCCATAGATATAGAAAAAGTATGTGATACATGCCGTCTCATAAACAAATTTGATTTGTATTTTGATTTTTTTAAGATTTAAAACACCTACTCTTCTAAAGTACTTGGCTTTGGTCAAAAAAATTCAAAACAAAATATTTTAGCAGGAATTTGAGATTTCCTAGTAGGCTCATTTTGATAGGCGTCCTTGTATTATTCTTCTAGCGCTACACTTAGGGTGTAATCCAGAGTAACTATGGGAGTCCTTGCTCTGGTGTAAGAACAATTTACTCTGGATTGCAATGTCAATTTCCCACAGGATTTCACTAGGTGGTGCAGTAACTATGGGTGCACATAATGTCTCTTACATGCTCCCGTAGTTACTCTGGATTGTAGCCACTGTTTGTGAATTACAAATATATTAATTGGGGAATGACAAAAACTCTAGGATGATATGGCCTCCTAAATTTATGGAATATCACATAATGGTGGTTTGAAGCTTTACATTCACAGCATAAGTAATTAACATCTTTCTTCCAGATAAACATACATGGGATTGAATGTTTATTATCTTTCATACAGGCAATAGCACTCTGCACAAATGACATACGCATGAGTATGTGGTCATAATAAGAAATGTACTTGGAGCTGAATATTTAAACTCATAAATGCGTACATCATAGTTACATTGTATTTTATTGGAGATGTGTCTCGCTATGATCTAGAATAGCAATTTCAGCCACAGTATCATGGCACACTGGTGTGCTATGTTTGGTCCACAGGTTTGCTGCAGGACTGTGGAGATTTGAGCCCAGCTTCTTGCAGCATAGAATTTGCAGCATGTGTCTTGCCAATTGTCAAAAATCTGATAGTGTGTTTTGAAAATTTTAGTGCTTTGACAATGAGCCACAAGATTCAGAAGGTTAAATTAGAGTATCAGTAAAAGGGAATTTTCTATCTTAGGGGAATATTTGGTGCATGCATTAAGAAATATTAAAGAAATAGTCCTTGGTGTTGTAAATGATCCTCCCATTAACTTATAATTCTAAGATTATTTACCCTCAAATCCAGAGTAACTACGGGAGCACATGAGAGACTTTACGTGCACCCATAGTTACTGCACCACCTGGTGAAAACCTATGGGAAATTTATATTGGAATCCAGAGTAAGTTCTTACACCGGAGCAAGGACTCCCCATAGTTTCTCTGGATTTTGCTCTTATTTGCTGAAAATGCTTGATCTTTACTGAATGTGGAATAGGTATGTATACTTGTATGTGCTATCTGTTGATTTGTTTCACTGAACTGTAGAAATCAGCTGTGACTATAGAAAAACAGAAAAATCAGAGATTTTCAACCACCAGTGTGCCTCGCACATGGATAGTCTTCAGGTGTGCCACGGCAATTTGGGGAGAGAGTTTAATAGGAAAACTTGGGAATTTGAACAGAATTGTGTGCCTTGTCAATGGTAAAAACAACTGATGGTGTGCCATGAAATAAAAAAGGTTGAAAATCACTGGTTTAGCTTGTCTGTCCTCAAGGTATTTTGTTTCAGCAGCCATATCAGACTTCTGTAACTCATTGGCTTTCTCTTATGGGCAGCATAAGTATTTATGGGCAGCATTATGGGAGTATCCTCTCAAATATATGAAGATATGCCACCGTCCCCTGTACACATGACCCATGTACAGGGTTACCAGATATCAAGGGGAACAACGCACCATGTCTTCAACAAAGGGTATTTTGACAGCTTCAGCTTTAAAAACCCTTCCATATGGAGCTGCATCTGCCAAAATTCCCTCTTCTATACAACAGTTAAAGATATATTCACTCTGCACTTATACTTCTCTTATAGTGCAGGTTAACTGTGCTCTCTACTTTCAACAATCCCAAAGTGTGGCAATTTTAATGCATTTTATGTATAATTGTGTATAGCACTTTTGAGATGGAAACTTGGCTTAGCTGCCGACATCGTGAGCGTAGTATGTCTGTGCTCCTAAGGTTATGTTGGCTTCCTAAAACTCTCTACACACACTTCAAGGTCTAACCATATGGTTTCATATCTGTTGACACTTCAATCTCATTATGTTCTACATTTGAGCTATTCGTTCAATGTATGAGTGATATGGGCTGTTATGGGATGTGATTATTAAAATATTTAATACCATAAAATTCTTCTCTTTGATAATATTTTTTTCTAAAGACCTAAAAGAATTAGCAGCATAGATCTATCTTGTGTGTGTGATAGTATGTAAAATATGTATAACTTCAGGCATACATGTATTTATCAAAACTGTGACATGTAGAAAAATATTCTTCAGGATCTTTTTGCTATATATCCAAAAGTTTCAATTATAGGTTATGTCTCTTTAAAAATACAGTCTCCTCTATTTGCCCTATTAATTGTTGATCTGTTGCCATCCATGAGACAAAAATTAGAGCTGTAATTAAATAATCATGTGATGCTCCTTAGTGCCAGTGAGAGCAAACTCATTTTTCCAGGCCCTGATGGTCACTGATTATTGTATTACTACTGGCTTTGCTTTTTTTATTTCTATGAGCAGCTCAGTATGTTCACTCTTTTTAAAATTAAACAAGGTGAAGAACACAAAGTCAGTTAATTGGCCGGTAGTCCACGAGGACTTTTAAACAGACTTACCTTTTGGGGTTTTGGTCACTTACTGAGAGAACTGCATCATTGGTGTGGCTTGTAGTGTGCCATTTAATTTACACTGGTGCTTTGGCTGTGTTGGATGCATAAGGGGAATGCCAGGAGAATTACAAAAGGAGCAGGGAATTAAAATTCAGAAATGATTAAAATTGAAATAAAAGGATGCTGCTTCTTTGCCAGTACTCTGGCAGTCATAATGACACACAGAGATTAGTTTCCACCTTCATCTTTTCCTTCTTTCTCATTTCCTCTTGTTTATTGTTGACACATTTTCCCTGTGCTTTTTCTTCTCATCTGTATGTCTCTTTCATATATTTGTACTCCCCCCTTTAATTTTTGTCTTACTTTACCTTATTACAATAGCAGAATAGGTTATTAATATTTAATATCCATGTGTGTTCAAAATTTCTTAAACTTGGGTCACCTCTATTAAATGACATGTCATTTTATTGTTTGTTAATCCTTATCATGTTCTTATAGTTTCTTAGATACCTTCGTGGTGATTTAACTTGTAATGTTTAAACACCTGTGTTAGGATACTGGAATAAAGAAAAGAACTTATCAGTCATGGATAATCAATTATGCATGAATTCAAATTTAACAGATGGACGTTGGGCGTCAAAAATTTCTCGTTGGCTTCATGATTTTTTTTCTGTTTGTGCGACACCTGTCTCTTATGTATAGATAAACATCTAACGTAGCTTTCAGCTTTCCTTATATTTTGGGGTTGTTTCTTGCAAAAATTAACTTCTACCAATTCCTCTCTTATTTTTAAAGGGCTTATAGAAACTACAGGTTCAATGGCGTGTTTTGTGAAAAAAGTCATTTAACGTGGCTGTTGCATGAAATGTAGTACTTTGCAGTTAACAGTATTGAATCTCAACATCTCTATTGCATTTCATAAAATAGCACTCTATTCCATTTTTCTCGCGCTGTGTGTGTGGTGTAACAATCTACAGTACACTTATGCAGTTGTGCTTACTCAACAGGTTATTCACATAGAACTGCAATCCATATCCAGATAGTTTATTCACTTCCATATTGCTATTCAGTACTTGTTTTTGAGAGGCATTAACAGAGTCTTAAAAGAAGCAATTCAGTGGGTTGTCTAGATTTGCATCCTCAAGAATTCCAGAGGATTTCAGCCACACAGCTGCATTATTTGTTGTTGACACTTTACAAAAATGTATATTTGTAGTCCACAATTGTTGGGGTATACATGTTCCATGTGTTGTAGCCTATAAAGCAGCAAGGAAGTAGAATGTGGTGCAATGAGGTTTGGCTTACAAAAGCAGTTTGTTTTGAGTAGTCCTGTAAGTTTTGCTCAGAAAAAGGTAAACACAGATCTGAATATAAGAGATGAGAGAACAGTTATTGGTCCCCATACATTTATTTTTTCATAAAGAGTGCTATAAAGTGGTTTGAACTTGTTATAGCATTGCTATATAGTATAATTCTGAAATATAATTTCATAAACTGTAGCATATCAACATTTGTGTCAACTTAAGTATATTTTGTATATCAGAAGCAAACTTTTTTGTTTTACAGTATATTATTCAGCTGCTTTATACTGTCACTGCAAGACAGTGGTTGCTGTCATGAAATTAAAAGATGTATCTATGTATGAATAATACTATCATGATATACAGTGGTGCTTCATGTAATAAGTTTAATTTGTTCCAGAGGTATGGTTGTCACGTGAAACGCTCTTTACGTGAAGCAGATTTTCCCATAGGAATTAATGGAAACTCAGACGATTGGTTCCACAACCCAAAAATATTCATATAAAAATATTAACTGTTTTATTAAAATGATGACAAAACACCGCAATATAACACAATACAAAACACTGTAATATACAGTAAAACACAACACTGCAATAAAGAAAATACTGTACAGTACTGAACTGTACTGTACCTTTGAAAACTTTCATGGCTGGTATGAGGGTTACAGAGAGGGGGATGACTTTGGCTGCAATCCTAAAGACACAAAGACAGACAAAAAAATCCTAAAGACAGGCTGCAATCCTGAAAGTCTAATGGGTCTTTCTAGGAGTAAGACCCATTAGACACAATAGGGCTTACGTCTTAGTAGACATGATTAGGATTGTGCTCTTTCTCTATCACTAATGGAGTCACTGCTATCAGTGGAATCTTTGTCTTTTTGTGCAACATTTCCTAGCTGCTGATGGGGAGCAGCACCAGAACATTTAGAAGGCACAACTTCCACGCTGGCGCTGCCACACACAGATCCCAAATACAAACCTGGCTCAGGCTGCTCGCCCCAGACCCCCATGAGTTCCCTGGCTATGGAAGCCTATTCCAGACTTTGCCCAGGGCCCCCCTCTAGCTCAAGATGGTCCCCTCATCCCACCTGTGAGTTCCCTTGCCATGGAATCCTGTTTCAGACTTTCTCAGAAGTGCCCTTTACCCAAGGTATCACCATATATCATTGGAAAGGTAATTTAATGGAGAATGCAATGAAATAAGCTGCATTGGGATATCTGTATACTATTAAATATTATGGCTATTTAACCAGAAAATGAAAACACAAAAGCCTAGTGAACCAAAGCGGATATTCTCTTAACTCAAAACTTTCCCATGAGACTGATTGCACTACGAGCCAATGAGATGTAATTATGATACTGTATGTCACTAATAAGATGTTAATATGAGTCAGCTCTCATTTCCATATATCAAATATCATATATTATAAGTTACCGCAGCTAACTAGGTAGAGAGGCACTTTTAATAGGTGCTCCTTTTTATATTTTTAGGGAGGAATTAACCATCCCTGGTTGCCCCAATACAGTTTCTCTAACCAGTAAGGTTTACATGTTTACTTGATTAAAATTAATTTTGTTAATTTTGGGGAAGTGCTACAAAATCTTCATTCTTTAAAAAAAAGGCCAGGTGACATCACTTCTGGGGCAACATCAGGCTATATGGTCATTAGTTATGCCATTGCCTGGGTAACGTAGTTAAAGCTACGTTAACCATGCCATGTTTTAGCACCAGACTATCTAGCATGTTTACTGGGAGAAGTAAGTCAACTGTATTCATAGAATCATAAAAGTCTGAAAGGACCTATAAAATTGTAGCTAAGCCATCTGGCACTTGGGCAAAAAAATTTAACACCCCATGCCCACACCTTAGAAAGGCACTTCTGGTTTTGCTAAAACTAGAAGTGCCTTTCTAAGGCTTCTGACATAACTTTTAGGATCAGGAAGGGCACTTCCAATTTTGGCAAAAATTGGCAGTGCCTTTCTAAAGCCCAGGGTTCTTGGAAGGCACATGAAGTCTCTCTGGACTTCAGAAGCCTTAGAAAGGACCTTCCAATAACCCCCTGGTATGGCATCTGGGGAAAATGACATCCACTCATTAGCTTTGCTATTGACTAAAAGGAATTTTATTATTAGGGTAGTTGACCAGCAGTCCAGGTTGGTACCTAGTGCCAAGGACACGTGTATAGATGAATGTCTTTTGCGCATCTTGAATTAAACAGAAATAAATTATTGGTGGGATCCCATCTCTAATTACCCATCCAAGTTAATTACTATTCAAATCAAGTATTCTTCATTTGAATTAATTATCCCAAAAGTCAGTGTTAATAGGAAGCTAAGAAGAAATTTGATCATTGGTGGAACTATGAAGGCCAAGCAATACCTTATTTCTTTGATTATTGACCTAATATTCTGATGGTGCTTTTATTCTGCCTTGGTCAAGTAAAAGGTTTTTCTTCTTGATTCTTCCTAGGCTTCCTGATTGCCTGTGGGTCCTCTCATATGTAAACCAGCTAGTACTTTGGTGCAAGTGGAAGAACAGGGAGAGGGAGGTTTTGAAAAGAGGAGTATAGGATCCAGGCACACATTCTCCCTCCCTTGAACTGCCTTCTGAATTCCCCTCTCCTGGCCTCTTTCCCCCATCCATGACATGCCCTCTTGCAGGAGCCGTTTGATGGTAACCTGGCTTTCATACCACTGCAAAAGATCTTGCACTGCCAGGGCCAGGTCGGACTGGTCTATCAAATAAAGGAGGTCTGTGTGTTGTGTGGGGGAGGAGTTGGCTCCAGCCATAGGTCCTGTGGTTGTGGTGGATATCTCAGTAAAAACAAGTTTGCAGCAGTAATTAAAAAGACAAATTCTAACGTAGAAGCTATTAAGACAAGGGTTGGCTATAATACTGCCAGAACTGTAATACTTTGTATACAACCATGTGGTATGGCCATATTTGAAGTACTATGGATATTTCTGGTCACCCCAACAGAAATACCAAAAATACAGATATTTCAGGTCACTCCAAAGAACATCATATAGCTGTAAAAGTATAACCCCAATGGTTAAGTAACTTGAGTACTTTATTTGCAAGGAATTGGTATTTTAGTTTAGAAAAAAATACTAAAATCAATTAGATGTGATGTTAAAAGCCATTTTCAACCAACACTGCATATACACAACAGGGACCAAATGTGTACACCTTTGAACCAGGAAAAAATGTATTAACCTAATCACTCTCTCACAATCCTCGCAACCCTATGCACACTTTCCTGTGAATAAGCTCCATTGGACACAAACAAGGTTGTGCTGTCAAAGTTGTTCTTACTCATTACAATAACAGCCCTAATCAAGATTGGGATCATAGAGTGTGTGAAGGAGGTTCATTCCTTACCCCATCCCAAATAATTTTATTTTTTGGAATAAGATTTTTTTTAAAGTCTCTTTCAGTGAAATGTTTCATAGTGAGGAAAAACTTCTTTGCCTAAGCTGTGGTCTCAGTCCTACTTCAGATCCACACAATTGCTTTTTTAAAAGAGCAAAATAAACTCAAGAGAGATTATGATATGTTAACATCATATCTAGTTTAGCCCTAAGGGAACATACAATAGAGGTGTGTATGGTAGAAGTGGGGAAAGAAAAAGATTTCTTCCTTTCTCATAATACTAAATTTGAGGGTCATCCAATGAAATTGATGGGCTTGATGATTCAGGACAGGCAAAAGGAAGTAATTTTTAAACACAACACATAATTAACTTTCAGAACTGTCTACAAAATTGTAATAACAATTCCTGGTTCAGACAGTTTTAAAGAGGGGTTTAGTCAAATTTAGGAATGTAATTCCATCATTGTGATAACTATATGAAGCTTCCATGTTTTAAATAAATATACCTCTGAATATAAGTTGCTGGGTGGAAAACAAGAAGGGGGTGTCACCCATATGGCCTAGCTGGCCATTATAAGAAACAGGAGGTTGGACTAGTTGTTCCCTGGTTTTGACCCATCAGTGTTGTTGATAGATTTTTCTCTCACACATGTATAAGCACATGTGCTCATGCACACACGTACATATGCACACACGAACATATAGGACATCTACAGATGTGTTCCTGCTGTTCATTGCTATTTAGCCCGAGACATCAGCCTGGAAGATACCTTTTCTCAGGGGAGTAGTTAAGTTGGAGAAGGGGGGCATTCATTGTCCTCTGTGGTGAAGTAACAGTTTTTCGCAGATTCTGTTGGTGATAGATTCTGTAAAGTTGACTGCTCACTGGATAAAATCAGGTCAATTCTAGGAAAATAATAAAGACCTTTTCTCTGAAGAAGAATGTTAATTTTGAATGTATTTGGCAGAATGGACCTGGCCAGCCAACTCTGGTTTTCAGCTGTGTAACAGATTAGGGCCAGCGAAGATCGAAGCAGCATCACAATAGCTCACAAGGATGATCTAATATGGCAGGTATCCTGTCATGACAGGTGACTTTTTTATCAAGTACTTGCAGTGCTTGGTGTTTGACATGGATTGAGAATACATGCTTTGAATGCGGAAGGTTCACTCCATGTTATCTCCTGTTCAGGATGAAAAAACTCTTTCTGAAACTCTGATTGTCATGCTGTCAGACAACGTAGTCAATACTGAATTTCAACTTGTGTCTGACTATAAGGCGCATTTGTCTCTGAAGCTGACTGGCCTCAGAACAGTACTGTGCAACCTGCCTCCTCCTTAGAGCAGAGGAATAAAGTGTGCATGTTCAGTTGGCTTCAGAAAAGACTGTGCAGGTGCCAGCTTTGGCTCCTGCGCAGTCCTGGGAGGAGGTGCACGTGTCCTGGGATGACGTGCTCACACCCCGCACTCGGTGACGTGCACTGTCCCATCACCCATTTCTATGTAAGAGAAAAAACAGGATCCTGCTATTGTTTTAGCACCAGACTATCTAGCAGAGTCTGTAACGCAATACTCTCCTCATCCCCGGGCTGGATCAGGCCCAAAGACCCATCTAGTCAAGCTTCCTGTATCTCACAGTTGTTGGATCAGAGCTATCTCAGAAGAGTAATTATCTCACAAGAGTCCTCTTCTGTGACTAAGAAGACTTTCCCCTTTACACACCTTGGCTGTTTGCTAAATTTCATGTGCACACAAAAAATTAGGCCGAGACCAGAGTCAAAATTCAAGAAAGTTTACTTAAAATTCATGTTGGTTCATATTTACAACATCTGGCTTTGACCGGAGTCCCTATTACTTATGAAGATCTAAAGCTTCTCCTGCCTCCATGAAGGTCTGAGAGAGCGAGCAACTGTCATTTGCTCCAACTGTTCTAACTGACATTTCTGTCACACATCACCATATTTGAGCAGTCATTGTACTGCTCCCTTCTACCTCTTGGATGTTGGTGTTGTCATTTCCCAAAAAAGTGGCCCACCAGATACATAAAATCATGTTGGTTCATATTTACAACATCTGGCTTTGACCAGAGTCCCTAATACTTAAGTGGACCAGAAGCCCTAAAGCTGCTCCCGCTTGCATGGAGGTCTGAGAGAAAGCTAGCGAGCGGGTGAGCAACTGTCATTTGCTCCAACTGTTCTAAATGACAGTTCTGTCACACATCACCATAAAGGGGCATTTGTTTCACTGCCCCCTTTGCCTCATGGAAGTTGGTGTTGCATTTTCCAACAAAAGTGGCCCGCTAAATGCTTCAGGGAGAACATAAGACAACAACAGATCTGCACCATGGTGCCTGCATCTGGCATTCTGAGGTAGCCTAGATCTCAACTAAGGAGACTGAACATTTTTATCATAGCTTGTAACCTGTGATGGGCTTTTCCTCCAGAAATTTGTCTTAAAACCATCTAGGCTAGATGCAGTTACCACATCCTGGGGCAAGGAGTTCCATAGACTAATCATACGCTGGCTTAAAAAAAATTTCATTTTTTCTGTCCCAACTATCCCAATTTAGTCTTTTTTCCTTGTTTCTGGCGGTGTTTGAGAGGAAGCATCTCTCTTCCTTGTTTGAGCTTTTGATGTTGACTGATGTAATGTGGTTTAAATCCCAATTTTTAATATTCAGAGATATAGAAACATTGCAAACTATTTGGTTAAGCAGCTTAGGACTTTCTAGTCACTATGACACCTATAAGGCTATTTCATTATCCTCTGATTCTGGATAGGGAGTAGATATTCTAAACCAGTGTCAGTTGGTGGTGATGGGCAGGATGTGGTCTAACAGATTAAGACTTAATAAAGACAAGACAGATGGCTTTTAGTTGGGTTGGGTTTGTCCTTAAAAATTTTTTACAAGAGCCACTAAGGGTGCAATTCAGAGTAACTATTGGGAGCCCTTGCTCCGGTGTAAGAACAATTTACTCTGGATTGCAATATGAATTTCCCATAGGTTTTTACTAGATAGTGCAGTAACTATGGGTGCACATAATGTCTCTTATGTGCTCCGTTACTCTGGATTGTAGAGAT
This sequence comes from Cryptoblepharus egeriae, assembly GCA_030015325.1. NCBI lineage: Eukaryota > Metazoa > Chordata > Lepidosauria > Squamata > Scincidae > Cryptoblepharus > Cryptoblepharus egeriae. Next base: position 35,618,693 of record JAREYC010000004.1, on the reverse strand, counting down.
AATCATATACACTTTCCTCCTCCTCTCTTGTTCACGATGAAGAGAGAAACTTTTAAATTTAGCTTGTGTTAACCACAATTCAGCATTCCGTCCAAACTTAGAAATGTGGTTCACTTCAAACCACAGTTAGGGAAAAGTAAGCTAGGATCAAACCACAGTTTCATTAAACCACAGTTCCCAAATTTGAAAACAATAAGGTACTATGATTTACTTTAATGTGAAACCGAAAGGTTTCCCTTTCACTTATGAAAGGAGAGGAGGGATAAAATGCAAGTTTGCTGTTCACAAAGGCATGTTGGTTGCAGGAAATCATGGTTTCTCATTACATATGAACCAAGCTAAAATCCATTTTCTTTTCCATTACAGTCACAATTGTTAAGTACAGATCCTATGCAGGAGGTACCCATGGCATTTGTCAATTGTTTTTTTCAGTCACAGTTTGGTTGATTTCACTCTAAGACAAGAGTTCTTGTAAGCGTCCAGCTGAAACACAGTACTTCAGTTAACTATAGCCAGAGAGGAATGACTAGTTTGATCCATAGTGTGACTGTGCCCTCCATGAAGGAGATGATTGGTTCCTGTGTTCTTGAAAAAAAGGCAATCATTAGTGAAGGGTGCAATTCAAATGTCTCCAGATCCCCAGTATCTGATTTTCTGGCTATTTTTAAATCTACCTTTTTTGGACAGGGTCAAACAGGTAGTGGATGATGGAGGTATGCAAGAGTAATATAATATTACTGATTTGCTTGGACATCTCAGTGGCTTTTTATATTATGGCATCACGGCATCTGTCTATCTTTCTTGGATAGGTTACAAACTGGAGGTACTGCATTGTGGCAGTTTTTCCTAACTTATCAGAAAAATAACAGAAGGCAGTTAAATCTCCTTTTTTCAAGAGCTCTAGGTGAGGCAATAGAATGATGATTTTTCATCCATTTTAATCTCATAACACAAACATAATACGGTGAAATTGTCAAGGTACATGAGCAGTTTTTTGGTAATTCACATGGCATACCATATTGCCAGCAGAGTGCTTGGATTTCCCAGAGACTCTACTAATTGTCCAGGCACATTTGTGGACCATTTGCAGCCCACCAGTGTGCTGTGGCACAGTGGTTGAAAATTATTGGAGCAGAAGGTGTGAACAGATGTTTGAGCCTTGATGGACTGGATGAGGATGAATGCATTGACATTCTGTCCAGACATAAGGTGCTATTGTTGGGGTATGTGACTGACACATACCCCAGTCACATGTTTCTGTCACATCCTGCACATTCTGTGGGCTGCTGTTGAACTAATCATTGATTCATATACTGGCCATTGCTCAAAGTGTCTTTTATTAGATTAGACTGATTTGCCAGCAAAGTTAGATTTTAGAGAAGATTTAGCTTCTGTAATAATGCACTGGTATCCTCTAAGCTAGACTACTGTAATGCAACAATAAACCAACAGGGGGTCAAAATAGAAGTAGGAACTCAACATGCACCCCCAAAAAATCACAGAGAAGCCAAGCTTCTCACAGTGATACTGCTCCTCATGCAGTCTGAAAATTTTTATTGATACTTTTAAATAAAAACTGCCTTGAAAAAATCTTCATGCTACAGTTTACAAAATTGTTTCCCTCTTCCAAGCTTAAGGGTATAAATAAAAAATTTTCCCTTAATACAGAAACATTTTTGCAAAGTATTAAGAACATTATCAATCTGGGCAGCTGTCTTTTGTTCTTTTGCTACTATAATGTCTTTGTGGGTCTGTGTGGTAAAAAAATCCCGTATTTTCCCTCATGCTCTTGTCTATTTTTTTCACTAGCGTTTCACCTTACCATCACCTCAGATGTGTTCTGTGATACTTCAACATCTCAAAGGGCTGCAGAGTCATTTGGATTTAGTATCCATTTTCTTTTATTGTTGATTACCTTTTTTTCAACTGACCAGTAAGCAGTGCATATGAGACAAGCATATGAGTAAGCAGTGAGACAACCGTTCACCTGATTTCTAGGAGTGGGATTTTAAGATTGCTTAGGTCAACTTCCACTATGCAATCCCACTGCTTATATCTGGATTAAAATTATTATTTGAAAAAGTGGTTATGCAACCCACTTTGTACATTTGCCCAGGTCAGGAGCAGCTGATGTTCTATGGAAGCTTGTCTACACATCCTGCTAAAGAAAAGATTGTTGTAAGGAATGAGAATCTGGAATTATATGAAAATACCTCTATCATATCTCTTCCACTGCCACAGCATACAGTTGGTGATAAAATAAGCTATAGCAGGGCACTGATGAGGAGGCTTGGGGAAGGTATGCTCCTAAAATCATTCAATCACTAACGGATCTCCTCAAACCTATTCCCGACACATAGTTTGTGCAAGTCTGAGGAGACAAAGGAGCAGGTTGTGAGGCTCATGGTGCCTCCCTATCTCATGGATAACTTCCCAGCACAAGTTGCTTATGCTGGGACCAGGGGCATTGCTAATAGGATGCAGTCTGCACCAGGTGACGCACCCAGGGGGGTGATGCGCACTGGGAGACCCCAAAAATACAACTTCACGATGATGTGGGAAACCCCATCATATCATATACCATTGGATTCGTATTGAAGAGCAGAATCTCGAATCCACTGCAAAAATCTCCTTCCTATCAAACGTTATGGCCAAAAAACTAAAAAACAAAAATATGCATTGAACTCTATGGAAAGTGAAAGTGATCCATATCACTGCTTTACTTGTGAGTAGGAAAATGTGTCATAGTCCATTGGAAAGGACAGGCTGAGAGAAATCCAAGGACACTAGAATTGTCCTGTTCCAAAGAACACAATCCCCACAAATCACCCCAGAAGGAGGTTCCTGATTGCACTGAATTGCATTGAAAATGAGAGTGAACTGCACAGCTGTGTTTACTTGCGAGTGAGCAACCATGCGTTGGCTGGTGTGGAAGTTCAGTCCGGGAGAGTAAAAGACTTCCAGAATTGTCCTGATCAGGGATGTCACTAGGATGCTAGAAAGGGTGACCACTCCTAATGTCCAAAAGTGGCTAAAATGGTTTGTAGAAATAATCCCATCATGTTATACACTGTTGAGTGCACAATTTACAGCAGAATGCAGTGAAACAAACCATTCTGAAATATCTTCATTCTATAAAAATGTAATCTAAAAATCCAGTGGAGGTGGGGCAATGGCACATAACCACACCCACCATTCAGGTTGTTGCTCCTCCCACTGTATGGGGGTGATGTGCTGGCCTCCTGCACCAGGTGACACGAACCCTAGTAATGCCCCTTGCTGGGACAAATACATTCCAGCCACTGGTACAGCCTACCCTGATTCACCCGGATATGTTTGTAAACAGATCTGCAACAATATGGGCCACCAATCATAGTAAGCTTTCAACAACTTCAGTGAGTTGCCAGGAAAAACACCTGGTTTTGTTTTATTTGCCCCTTGCCATTTAATTCTTGCTCCTTTCAACTTTTCTTGATTTAACAGTGCCGTGATTTTTTTCTTGCATTTTCTCTTCATTGCATTGATACTTTTACAGCCTTTTCATAAACTTCATGTAATTTTACAATTTGTTTTGCTTAGCCTTTTACTCTACCTGGAAGAGAGCAAGTTTCTGAGGCTTCCTGTTTAAGGGGAGAAGCTTTCTCAAGACAGTCTCATTTTGTCTGGGATCTGTAGTTTTGGAAAGCTGGGAGCAGAGACATGGTCTGGTCATTTACCATTAGATACTGTGCCTGTCTTGCCCTCTATCTATTCTAATAAGCTGCCATTGAACAGGCACTAGACATGGTTTAAGGTAAGCATTCCCTTTCTCCCCTTTCCCCTCCCCTCCCCACTTCCTTGTTTGCATGGTATAAAACAATATTTTTTGGTCTAATCAAACAGAAGCTTATCATTACAGTTAAATAAGCAAACATTGGTTTGATAAACTTGTCCAAACCAGAGCACTTAATCAAAGACCAAAATGTGGTTTGCAATCTGAGGTAAGAAGACTTGCTCAAACCATTGTATTCTTATTAAGCTGTAATGGCAAACTGTATGTTGCTTAGGTAAGGAAGAACAAATTAAACTGCACACATTATATTGATGATTACAGTTGTAGAGGGAAGAAGGAATGCATGAGCATATGACTTGTTTTCAGTTCTCCATGTTATGGTTTGGTTTGGAGGATTATTTAAATGTGACCTTTGAAGTATGTGTTGTGAAGACAAAAAGGAGAGTGTTCTCAGTAGTACACTTGACATCATCTATCACCAAGCACAGGGTTCACGAAGCACAGGCTTTGGGCCAGATTTAGCTTTCAACAAGCCCATGTCCAGCCCGTGGCCAGTATCTGAAGTCCTGCAAGCTTCTGGTTCACATCACTGAACATCTTGAGCTGTGCTGGAGGTGTGCTGAACAACTTGAGTTGTGCTTGAGCTACTAGGTCTTGAGGGTGTTCTGATGGCCAAAAAAATCACTACTTGTTTTCCCCCAAACAGAACTAACTTCTTGTGTCCTCTGAAGGCCTTAGAATGTGCTTGAGAGGTTGGGGAAGAGGGGTTCATTTGAGTATGTGCTTTATTTCTGTGATATGTGTTGGTAGTTGGAGAAATCCTGGAAATTTTAGCCAATTTATCATTTCATCTACATGTTATCTCTAATGTACTTATTTAAATTTTATATTTAAATTTATTTTCTGGCCCTTGACACTGTGCCAAGTATTGGATGAAGCCCTCTGGCTGAAAGGATTAAAGACCCCTGATCTAATATATCTAGTTATACACTAGAATTCAATCATCTGTGAACTCACATGGCTGGGTCTGCACCAATCTTCTGAAAGATGGCTACTCTCCAGGAGAGCAAGCTTGCTTACTTGCTTTCTGTATTATAATCTGCTCTTTTATTATGTATGATTTGCAGTTATTAGTTGATACTGCTTTAACAATTTTTTTAACAATATTAAATTGTATATGTCCTTTGCTGACCTGGGAGTGTCACAAATATGCAGTAAGACACTTTTTTCCAATCCGGAGAGGGGGGGGCGGGGTTAGGCAATGCACAGGCATATGCCAACCTCCCCACACCATCATGGAAAGACAGACCAGATAAGTTAAGCTGTCCTAAATTTCTTAGGTTTGCACCCTAATTGTGTAATCCTCCCAATTGCTGGACATCTTAAAAAATAACTAGAAACATATAGCCAAATGTTTTAAGTACCCCCTGTGTCATAACAGATTTTTCAAATATATTCCTTTTACGTAATGTCAAACTCCATCTCTTACCTTACTTACCCCCAAATCCAGAGTAACTACGGGAGCACATAAGAGACTTTACGTGCACCCATAGTTACTGCACCACCTAGTAAAAACTTATGGGAAATTCATATTTGAATCCAGAGTAAGTTGTTCTTACAACGGAGCAAGGACTCCCCATAGTTACTCTGGATTTGCCCTTAGTGCCTGGAAAAGACAACATTTAAATATGTTATTACTCTTCATTATGAAACATTGTCTCCTCTGAGAAGTACAGTACTTTAAAACAATACCTTTAAACCACAGGTATCTAAGGGACTGTCTTGCTCAATGAGCCAGTTGTTTTTCATCTAGTAGACCTACTTATTATACAGTGCTAACTTTCCCCCCTCCCTGTTAATTTGTATCCACACTATATTTAGCAATTCCCTGTATGCTGCTTAAATGTATAATAGAAAAACATAATATTTAAAAAGATTTATGTTAGTTGGAAATGCCAGATGTACCATTCTGAGTGGGTGCTGGTCCATCATGCTAGTGATATCCTGTGATAAAGCCAATCCCATGAAAATGTTTGAGAATCTTATGTTAACATCTTTTTTAAAAAATTGCTTGGACAGTTGCACAGTGAGTATTTCTGGCTCTGATGCCACAGTCATAGGTAAAACAAAAATACAAAAATATAATAGCATCAGACAGAGGGTAAAAAAAAAAATCACCGGAACTCATCCTTTTGACTGGGACCCTGTTGCATGGAAAGAGTTAACCATTCTCTTCCTTGCTATTTTCCCAGTGAAAAAAACACAGAAATACAACTTATTTTTGTCCTGGGAGGAAAATATGTAGCCACTGGCAGTCCTGGCAGGGAGCGGGGGTAGGCAATGTTTCTTTTAAGTTTTCTTCAGGAACTTTGCCACTGTGTAGAACTTGAAGGCTCTGTAGGTGAGGGGCTGCTTTACACTACCATCCAGATGCCTGATGAAACTGTGAGCACAATCGTAACCATGCCTACTCAGAAGCTCCTTTGTGTTCAATGGGTCTTACTCCCAGGAAAGTGTCTTTAGGATTGTAGCCTATGTGTTTTGTCTCTCCCTCCAGGAATACCAGGGATAACATCTTCCCTTCTGGAACAAATAGCAGATGGGTGACTATCATAATGGAGATAGCATGGTGGGTTGAGATTGTTGTTCCTTCCTGTATAGGAAGTGGCTGAGATTGAGGGTCCTAACAGCCTTTTCCCCTTTTATCTAGTCAGAGTTTACATTTCACTTATCTTTGCTCTTACACTCCAAAATTTTATAAATCACAAAGTATTACCACTTATTGCTGTAATAACTGTAATGCCCCTGCTAACTGTAATACCCACACTGGGCACAATCCAGAGTAACTACGTGAGCACGTAAGAGACATTACGTGCACCCATAGTTACTGCACCACATAGTGAAAACCTATGTGAAATTCATATTGCAATCCAGAGTAACTTGTTCTTACTCCGGAGCAAGGACTCCCCGTAGTTACTCTGGATTTCACCCATTGTCTGCTAACTGGGCGAGAAGCACTTTTTCTAGAGGGTGCTCCTCTTTTATTTAGCATGGGATATTTAGCATGCCTCACCCCAGCGGTGTATTTTCCAGTTATTTCCTTTGGTGTTCTTCTGTAACTTTTTATACTGTGATCTCTTATGGAAGCCTTTAGTTATTAATCATTTCATTTTCTCTGTAAACTGCTTCGTGAACATGTTGTTGAAAAGGAGTATATAAATACTGTTGATGATAACTTGTGAGTGAATGTTAATGCTTTTTCTTCTATTAATCTATTTATTTTCATCAGTAACCTGTGTTCGAATGCCATAATCAATACACTAGTTACTTTAACTAATGTATTTGTAATAATTACAATTGTGTAATAATTACAAAAAAATTTCTTATACCTGGTCACACTTATTAGTAGCTTTCTACCCTCTTTCTTTGTTTAAAGAAACTGGCCTGCAACATCCATCTCATCTTGGAATTCTTGGCTTTATACAAATTCACTACTCATATCAGTTTTTTATATTCTGATATCAAATTTTGTGGTAGTTGCATAACAAGTACTTCTGAAGTATTTACATTTTTACTGATGGGCATTTATTAATGTTTTAATAAGTCTGAACATGACTTTAATGCATAATTCTGGATATATCTCTATCTAGATATATCTCTAGTGGTATTTATATACCACTATTCAGTTGAAAAGTTCACAAAATGGTTTACAAGAAAATGAAAAAATTAATAGCTAATTAATAGCTATTGGGTCCCTGCCCCCAAAAGGCTCACAATCTAAAATGCAAAAGGACACTAGCAGTAATACTATATTACTATACAGTGGCGCCTCACGCAAAGTATGTTTCACGTAATAAACAAAAATTTCTCTGGGATTCTGCTTCACGTAACAAACTGTGCTTCACATAAAGAACACATTCGTTGGCAGTTGGGGCAGACGCGCTGGCTGGCAGCCTGTTTAAAAAGCATCAGGGCTGCCTACCTCACCTGCCCATAGTGAAAGCAACACTTCCAAGCTGTTCCTTCTGTGGCCGGGTGTCCACTGGGCAGAGGGAGAGAAGAGCAGTGGAGAAAAGGGAAGCAGCTCAGGGCTAGCCAGAATGGAGCAGGGGAGAGAGAGAGGCTCAGGATGGAGAGAAGGAGAAAGTGGGGAGACACTTTGCAGGTGTCTTGGATTGCAGCCTGTCTGTCTGTCTGTCTATCTATCTATCTATCTATCTATCTATCTATCTATCTATCTATCTACCGCTTTTCAATTAACAAGTTCACAAAGGGGTTTACAAAGAAAATGGAAAAATAATAATAGCTAATGGGTCCCTGTCCCAAAAGGGCTCACAATCTAAAATGCAAAAAAAGCCTCCTAACCATGTCTACCCAGAAGTAAGCCCCATTGTGTTAAACGGGTCTTACTCCCAGGAAAGTGTCTTTAGGACTGCAGCCTAAGTAGACTTCATAAGATCATGCACATTGAATGCATGTTTTGAATTTAATCCCAGTGTTCTGTCATCATTTTTACATCCAGTTAATATTTTTAAATGAATATTTTGGGGGTTGTGCAACCAATCATCTGAGTTTCCATTATTTCCTATGGGAAAATCCGCTTCACGTAAAGAACATTTCACATAACAAGCATGCCTCCAGAACGAATTAGATTTGTTACGTGAGGCATCACTGTATATTGATATATTACTATATATTCAGATATTGAATATATCCCCAAAAGTTGATTGCTGTTTGAAACAGTGCTCCTGCAGACATATTTAGACCATATTCTGTATCACAACCCATAGTTAACCAGATAATAAGATTCTAGGATGAGACTTTGCAGGCAGGAACAGGTGTGGTTTTTGATCACTGGGACTTGACACTGGGTTTTTGATCACTGGGACTTTTGACAGGTGTGGTTATGATCACTGGGACTCAACAGTCTTTTCAAGATCACCCCATTACTTTATCTCATATAAAGGCATGGTTGCTATTCATTCCTGTGGAAAATATAAAGTACAGTATTGTACTTTTCCATTTGAATTAATGGCAACACTTGTTGCTATTAACAAAGTCACCAGTAGAGGGAGGGATATCTGATGTCCCCCATTGCTTGGAGTATTCAAATATCTTCCTCCTTTTGAATTTTGTACAGTAGTGCCTTGATTTACGAGCATACAGTTTGTTCCAGAAGCACGCTTGTAATTCAAACCACTTATAATACAAAGCAGGTTTTCCCATAGGAAATAATGGAAACTCAGACAATTGGTTCCACAACCAAAAATATTTATATAAAAATAACTGTATATAAAAATCATTACACAACACTGTACTCTAATACAAAACACTGTAATATATAGTTATACAAAACACTGCAATAAAGAAAATACTCTACAGTACTGAACTGCACTGTACCTTTGAAAACCTTCATGGCTGGTGTCAGGGAGACGAGAGTCGAGGGATGACTTTCACTATCTCTAACAGAGTCACTGCTATCCATTGGCTGCATGGGATCTTTGTCTTTTTGTGCAATTTTAACATTCTCATGCTGCTGATGGGGGCAGCATTGGATCATTGATAAGGCATACCTTTCACACTCCCACACACAAATCCTACACGCACAAACCTGGCCCAGGTTGATCCCCCCAGATCCGCCCTGTGCGTTCCCTGGTCATCAACTCCTGTTCTAAACTTCCTCAGAGGTGCTCTTCTTTCAAGTCAGTGCTCTTAAATCAAATCAACATTTATGAGAAACTCTTGCTCTTAATACACAATGCTCTTAAATCAAGGTACCACTGTTTATTTCAAGAAAGTGTGTGTGGTTTCTGCATGCACACACACACGCAGACACATACAGGACATTATAATCAATGAATGCCATATATAAGAATAAACCATATTTGATATTCACTTTAAGCTTTATAAATCAACCTATGCAATTTTGTTGATCAGATTCAGAAGATTTGTAGAGTACTTTTAAACAAAATGACATAAAGGTATTGTTGATTAGGTTGAAGGCACAATCCTAACCAATTTTCCAGCTCTGGAGTTAATGCAACTCTAAGGTAAAGGAACAGACACTGCATTACCTTGACAAAGGGTGCAGTCCAGAGTAACTAAAGGGAGTCCTTGTTCCGGTGTAAGAACAATTTACTCTGGATTGCGATATGAATTTCCCATAAGTTTTCACTAGGTGGTGCCGTAACTATGGGTGCACGTAATGTCTCTTACATGCTCCGATAGTTACTCTGGATTGTAGGGAAAGTCTGCCTCTCCCAGCAGCAGGATCCAACACATGCCTACTGGCACAGCTATCCCAGTGCTAGATATTTGGTTAGGATTGCACCCTGAATTCTATATCAAAGATGACAATACAGTACTTACTTACTTGTCCCCACTGATGCTGATCAAAATACATTTAAAATTATCTAATCAAATTATGCATATTTGAAAGATATACAACTATGTGTTATCCATAATTTTAAAACCTTTAAAACACCACTAGTCACAAAACATTTATTTGTTGATTATTTTTGCATAAAATAGTCCAGCACCTTTCTAAATGTTCAATTTCAGATTTTTGTGTTAAAATAAACATAATAGACTGATCCAGCTGGTCATGCCTAAACACCAATGAAATTAATGGGCCTTGAATTATCCCTGCCATTCTATAGCATGGAGCTGCCCCAATGGTGAATGAGTGCATGCTGTGATGGTAGTAGTGGCAGGGAGGTTGGATCAGAAGGCCATTCAGAAGTAATTAAAATCTTGTGTATTTAACTCTGCTAGGCCTTCTGGCCATGTATGGATCTGCTCAGAGCCATGCCAAAAATTTTGCTGGCTTATGTCTGAACAGAGGAAGGGGCAGGTTGAAAAATGGATCTGGTATGCATCTTTGCCTCTGAGATCCACCCTTTCCAGACCACTTCCCACCTCTTGTTCTCTCACCTTCCTGTCTCATAACTCCCCTTTCCACTGCCAACTTTGACACAGCTTCTGGGAGCTACTGGTGAATGCACCTGGACCTTGCTATCTTTGCCAGTGGCCCAGAAGTGTGACTCAGTATCCCTGCTCTCCCACTGGTACAAAGGCCTTATGCTGCCAAAGCCTGAATCTAGTACAATTTAAGGCGTGAGTTGGATTAGGCTGAAAACCACTAATTTCTTTCTTTGCTCTTAGTGGTGTTTAAGCACAATTTATTTGTGGACTCAGTTCTTCGCTTTTAGATTACATATAAACTGATAAATTTTTTCAAGTGGTTCATTTAGCTGATCAGAATATTGAACATGTTAGTTTGTTAGCAACTGCAGAACGTCAGAGTATTGACCTACATAGGCCCTGTTTTTGTTCCATCAGTTCCACTAATTATTGAACAATTTTTAATTATTGCATCAGTTGATGTTTATAATTTTCTTTCCTTCAAATTGGATAAAGAAGCACCTTTCAAAAAGCTGACTCTTCTCTTGCTTCTTAGTTGGAGAATTGTTGTCCCTATTCAGTCTAGCATAGCATCCTTAAAAGCAGCTATTTGCGGATGTCTCCCCTATACTCTGTTTAAATGGCGGACCCTTTTGGGGAAGGGATCCTTAGTCTTTGCAAAATGCTTTCAGCTGTTGTTGAAAACTGCAACAAATTCATCATTTGGATCCTAATACTGTAATCCTATATATCTGAGAGAAAGCCCTATTTACTACAGTATAATGGGACTTACTTCTGAGTATACATGCAAGGGATTGAATGGTGAAAAGTCTTTTTCTCCCTACCCATTTCTGTGTGTGTACATCTACATGTGCACCAGCCTACTGTGGATTTCTATTTATACATTTAGTGCAGTGAGCCTATGAAAGTTTAGGGTTTATTAAATCATAAATTACGGAAGTTTAAGATGAATTTATTACTTTTTAAAAGGTACTGGAAGACACTTATTTCTGTTACTAAAGAGTAGCACAGCTGCTCTTCTGGAAGTTATCCTAACCATGTTGGTCTTGACAAAGGCTATGATGATTCACAGCTACCTGGGAGTAAGCCCTATTGAAAGTAACCCCTATGGGACTTTCTTCTGAGTAGACTTGCATAGGATTGGGCACTAAGATCCACTGAAAGGGGAATTTAAATTTATTATTAACTTGTATCACTGATTTCAGTGGTGCATAGTAATTACTTTCTTAGGATACAACCCAACAACAGCAACAATAATAACAATAGGTGCTTATTGATGTGGCCATTCCAGAAGATAAATCAAGAAATAATTGGAAGACATCATAAAATATAAAGAAATACAGCACCTTTGGGGGAAAAAAGCAACAACCACCCTGTTTTAACTGGTACACTTGGCACAGTCCCCAAATCCCTTAAAAATATCTGGCCAGCTCAGGTATAGACAAGATGACAGTTGAATAGCTGCAACAAATCACACTACTAGGAAAACTGAACATTAAACAATATTTCACCAGTTTTTAAACTCTTGGGTAAAGCACAAACAGAGAGCTGAATCCTATTCATGTCTACTCAGCAATAAGTCCCATTATAGTCAATAAGGATTACTCCCAGAAATGTGTGGCTAGGATTGCAGCCTTTGTGAGCACCCAAGATCCCAGTCCAAGCACCTGGTGGACTGTGACACATAGTATAATAATGTAATACTAAAATTGTATGTGTTCTTCAAAGTGTTGTGTTGCATATTCTTCATTGGGACAATTATGAAAATAATGACATTTTGATAAAACTAGTGGGCAGTGTAATCCTAACTATTCACCCGGCCAGTGCAAGTCACTTATACATGCCCAGGGTGTTGCAAATATGCTGTAAATCATGCCTTCAACATTAGTGAGCAGAAACTTGCATTGATCTCTCTGCATGGCCCCAGAGGCTGGTTAAGTTTTGATGGCCGAACTTGACCAGTATAAGAGTCGGGGGAGGGAGAGTGGGGACGAGGTGAGTAGAGGGTGCTTCTGGGGACAGCTGGGTGGACAAAAAGGCATGAAGCAGGTGGACAAAGAGTCAGAGGGAGGACTGTGATCCTGCACTTGAGCCAGATCCAAGCTCCATTCCCTGGGCAGCACAGAGCATTTCTAGGCTGCTCTTGTCTGCTAAGATCTGTGACACCTCCTGAGATGGTGCAGATCCAGCACCCGTTGGGTGTACCATTGCTCCTGAGTTACCCAGGATAGGGGGGAAGTTTCTCTTTCCCCCCACATAGTACAGCAGCAGCCCAAAGCTTGTACTGGATGTAGTGCAGGTAAGTCAACCTGTCTGTTCCAGAGCAGGTTTGGATAGAGCTGAGAGTCTTCTTTAATGTTCCTGGAGTATGATACTAATTTTTTTAAAAAAAATCTTTCCATAATTTCGCTCAGTTTAAATAGCACTCCCAAGTTCTCCACTGCTACAGAGAAGCAATTTGCTATACTATGGAAAATGCATTTCTAGAACACTAATATTGATTTTCCTTTGAATTATGTCTCGTTATCACTATGTAAGGCACTACATCCATAATCTTTGTTTCAGGTTTATTACTTTGTCAAAACACATCTGTCTTTTATTCCTAATTTATTCTTAACCTGCAAAGAAGATATCTAAACTTGTAAAGCTTCTTTTAAAAAATTATTCTTTTATTATAATGTGATAATTTAATCATTGTACGTCTGTTAAAAGATTTATACCACAAGGTCTACTTTTAAGGATAAAAAGTGACATAATAGGTGTATCCTAAGAAAATTATTCACTGCTAACAGCCTAATCCTCTTCAGCACTGGCATGGCAGGGCCACAAGTCTCACATCATATCCAGTGCTGAAACTGAACAAGCTAGAGATGTCCTTAAGTAAGGGAACATTTGTTCTGTTAACCCATCAAGCCCTAATCTGCCCAAAGAAGCTAGCTGGATCTGTGCCAGCAAAATCACTGGTGCAAGACTAAATAGCCTTGTATATGGCTTTCAGTCGTGGTGGAGGCTGCCTCTGCCATTCTACTCCCAACCTGGGCATGAACCTGAAATTCCCCTCCCAACCTCCATTCCACCCTCCCTCCTGCCCCAACATCAGTAGTCCTCTTTTCTGACACTTCCTTCTCATGGTCATCACAAATATGGTATACCACATGTTTGTAATGGCTAGTGTCACTGCAACAGTCACTACACCAGTGCTGTGCTAGCATAAAATTGGGCCATTAGGATTACTATTTTCAACCTAGTAAATTCTATTCCTTCCTCCTGAGGAGGATGAACACTTTCAAACAAAACCTCCTCCAGGAGTTAGAAGACCCAGGAGTTAGAAAATGCAATTTAATTAATGTTCATCACAACTAGCTTATTATTTACAATTGTCTCATTTATTTCAATGTTTCTGTGTTTTGGTAAAATTCTTAGTATACAATTCAAGAATTATACTCAATAACTTTTATATAAAGGCCAATACTTTTGTAATTTGTTTCAATAGCTGAATATACTTGGCAAATGTTTCTGTTATTGAAACGTTCTACAGAATTTATTTATTTATTTATTTATTTATTTTATATCCCGCCTTTCCTCACCTGCAAGAGGGAGCTCAAGGTGGCTAACATCAGTCAGAAAAATAAAATTCTGACTGGTAGACACCAAATGAGATTATGAGCAAATAAAGTTCTGATGAACCATCTGTTTTAGGGAACGGGCTTCTATTGTGATCCAGAAATTACTTGGCAAAGTATATTAAGTCCACTAATTTAAATGGTATGTAAAATAAAAATCTTCAAAATGCTTACTTTGAGCAGTGGCGTAGCTAGGTCATCTGGCACCCAAGACCCATAAATTTTTTACACCCCCATATGACAAAATTATTTACTTATTATCAGTATCAATTACTTAATAAAATATTAATATTTTCATATTTTTATACCATTCTTTTATATCACCACTCGGGGTGTTGTATGCAGTTCCTTCCCTTTTTTGTCCTTACAACAACTCTGTGAGATAGGTGTGGCTGAGAAATAGTAATGATAAACATGAAATTAATAATAATAATGGCCAGAAAATATATGCAGTGAATATTTCCTCAAAAGTAGTGGGTGAATGTCAGTGCTCTCCCGTAATATCACTTCCTTGCACATAGTACTCAGTGATATTTGCCCCAGCATCTGGAGCCCAGATCTTCTTGCCTGGAAGAGGAAAAGGAGGACCGTGTATTTTTTTCCAGGTCACAAGGCTAAAAAAAGAGGACATGTCCCGGAAAAAGAGGACATGTGGTCACTCTCTACCAAATGAATTCTGTCTTATAGCCTGCCTGCAACAACACCCCCTACAAATACAAAAAAAATCAATAAGCTTTTCAGCCCTCCCATTACTACTCAAACCTTTGGGGGTGGGGTGAGCAGAGGTGAGACTACCTTCTGGAGTACTGGCTGTGCTCCACTTTTGCTGAGAGACTTGCATTCCTCAAGCCTGACCTGAATTGGAGGCCAGGCACGGTTGCTTATTTGCATGTAAACACTGCTGTACAGTTTACTTCCACTTTCCATAGAGCTCAATGCAGTGGAACCTGGAGCAGTGACTTCCTTCTGGGGTGAATGGTGGGGCTGCATTCATTGGATCACGACCTGCTTCCTCTTAGCCTGATCTAAGACAAGTTACTCACAAGTAAAGGCATGATATGGCTCCATTTCAATTAATATAGGGCCAATGCAATTCAAAGGGACATTTTCTGGTGTGATTTCGGGGGTTGCGTTCATTGAACCAGGACCATTCTGGTGTCCTTGGATTCCTCTCATCTTGCCCTTTCTGATGGACTATAGCATTTTCACGTACTTGTGGGTAAAGCCGTAATGTGGGGCACTTTCATTTTCCCATACCATGCATATTTTTTTATTTTGGGAGGGCAATAACTTTTGATAGGAAAGAGATATTCAAAATAGATTTTTGCACTGGATTCTGCTCTTCAATATGAATCCAACAGTATATGACATGATGGGGTTGCTCCATTCCTTCATGTTGTTATGTTGGTCACTCCCCCCTTCTCAGAATGCCACCACCCTAAGGGTGGTGCCTGGGGCGGAGCACCCCCTCTAGCTATGCCACTGCTCTTGGATAGTCTACTTGAAGTCTCATAGTCTTTGGGACTTTCTGAAACATTTGGTTTGTGGTTCACCATCCATGGCATAAGAACAAAAATGGTTTAAGTGCACTGATACTGTCTTAAGTGACTTGTGGCTTCCATTCATATGACAACCCTGAAATCCTTTGAAGTGATTGTCTTAAGCTAATGGAACTGGCAAAGCAGATGAATTCAGGATCTGCTTTAGGCTGCAGTCCCGAGATCAGTTCTGAAGTGGTGTAATTGACTTCATTCGGATAGGTCTGAATTAGTGCAAGCTTGAACCTTTTCACACCTACAAATATAACCCATCACTTCCATGACTCTTTGCTGTGAACTGACCCAATTGAAAATAATTGTGCTTGAGAATGAGAAAGTGGGAAGAGGTAAGAAAGACTGTAATGTTTGTTCATTGACAGCTACGGTATTTCATATATGGAAGCCATCACTGGATGCTGGAGGCATTGAGTGATGAAGATGCATGCATGAACTTACCCACAATAATCTTATGCATGCACACATATACATTGAACATTCACTTATTCCACCTTCAGTTGCACTTCTTGAAATAACTACGAAGTATGTTGTATAACCGTTTCATTTCAAGCACTATGCTCCTTATTTGAACATAATAATCTATTCTGTGCATTGCTGACTGTTATAAATATTTTATGCATCTCATCCTATTACCATTTTCTGCACACACTCTGTGGTGTTTTTGTTTACTTCAATAGATGTCAGCCTATATTTCCTGTGTACCTTTGATGCTTTGTTTTGGTATTATACCAAGGTGTGTATGTTTAATGCACTTGTTTTTTCTGAGCATTTGCTAATTTGTACTCTTTCTTTGTTCAAAGTTTATAATGCTGCATTTTTCATTTTGTATGTTATGAAAAAATTATCTGTTGCCTATTTAAGAAAACTGCTTAAGTTCATATGACAACTACTTTGTTTCTCTTTTTATCACTTTTACAAGTGAGGAAAATACTGACAAGTATGCTTTCTACCATTTATTTGCATCAGTTGATGCTTGGTCCAGTTCAGAAACCAAGTAAACAACTGTATTTGGGCTAAAGACCTAGAGAGTAAGATAAAAGTGGTTTATATTTCATGTTTTGTGGTTTAACTGATCTCTGAATCATAGCCAGTATGCTTTTAAACTTGCATTCTTATCAGTTTATGAGTATCTTTCCTTTTAGTTTGTGTGGATTTGTTGCTTCTTAGGGTGGTCTGCTTTCTTCTGCAGTTAGTGGAACTTGTGCACTGGTACTATTTGCATCAAATAAGCATTTTACCACCATCTGTATTTTTCAGTGCCAAAGCACAGATCCTTTCCCCACCAAACGTAGTTGGTCAGTTATGTATTCCGGTGATAGGATCATTGTGACTTGGACAAGTGTCTCGCATACCTTCAAGCACTGTACATTTTCATTCTTTTTTTCATCCCAGACATTTGTACACCAATATATGTATATTTATATAGGATGTTTAATGTTTAAAATAGAAAGGTAGGGTAGTGGTAGGTTTAGCTTATATAACATTCATTATGTTGTCTGCTTATAGTGAGATGCAAATAATTGGGATGCAAAAAAGCAGTTATGGACATCCAGATGGCAATGACCAGGATACATTTGTACAGGACACAAACATCCAGGAAGCAAAAGGTTATACAGTATCTGAATGTCTTCATAGTTCCTGTACTATATTTCCTTAGCTTATTCCCTACTATCCCCGTTAGGCGAACAATGTTCAGTCTTTCTGTGTTTGAATCAACAGTGGCAAGAATTCTGTGCCAGTATATTTTTTTCCAGTTTAAAAGTGGGGATGTGTACTCTATCCTGATTTTAACTCCTCTCCCTATGCAAAATAAAACAAAAAGCATACTGAGTTCTAGCCGAAGGAGGTGAATCCTGCTAAGCATCACAGAAATCAATAGAAGTTAATCATGGCTATTTTATCTCCAATGATTTCAGCAGTACTTTGTGAAGATTAACTTTCTTTGAATACAATCCATTACATTTGGATAAATGAAATATTAAAGGAAAAGGAGTATCTGAAGGGAGTGAAGGCCTGAACAAGCACTGAATCAGAGGTCAATTATGTTGTGTCCCCATTTTCCTCCCTTCACCTTCTTCCCCTCAAGTACAGCTATTTTCAACCAATGTGATGAGTCACATTGGTGTGCCACAAATGATCAGCAGATGTAGCACAAGAGTTGGGGGAGGTCATTTACAAGTAAGGCCTTTTGGGGATGTGAGCCGCCCCACCAGGAGCATTGCGTGCCTTCTCAGTTGTTTTAAAAAAACTTGATGTGTGCCTTGATAAATTTTAGTGCATTGTTAGTGTGCCATGAAAGGTTGAAAAGTGCTGATCTAGTACAGGGGTCTCTAAACTTTTTGGCAGGACGGCCATATCATCTCTCTGACATGGTGTCGGGGGACTGGAAAACTAATTTACAATTCAAATTTGAATACATTTACATACGAGTATAAGAATGTATTGGAGTGGATTACAGGTCTTTCTCAAAGGCCAGATAGAGGGGTCTTGCTGGGGGCTACATTAAGGCTTGCCAAGGGCCTCATCTGACCCCTGGGCCAGGGTTTGGAGACCCCTCCTTGAGTACAATAGTCATCAAGTAAAAGCACCTGCTAGGAAGTCAGGCAGATTGCAATCCATGCCATTTGCACATAAACATATTTAGCCTGATGCTGAAAATTTTTTTCTTGCATTAAACATGAGAATTTTATCTAGGTTACTCCACACCTCAGTACAGGGGTTGATGCACTTCCAGGGATAACCACTGCCTCAATACCAGACATGGAATTCTGAGGCTGGGCGAATGTCCACTGAATGTGTACCTCTTGTATTGACCTGACATTAAAAGACACTGGCAGACATTGCTATCCATGTCTATTCAAAAGTAAGTTCCACTGAGTTCAATGGTGTTTCCTCATACAGTAGGAAAGTGTGTATAGGATTTCAGTGTATGCAAGTGGAGCAGTCTAGCTTCCATGCCTTGTAGATCACATGGCCTTAGTAACAGGAGTTCTAGTGGCATAGCCCCAAGAAAACCATTAGGAGATCAACCTGTTTCTTACACATGAATACTTTCAAGAGGAGACAAAGTTAAGTACTTTCAAGGGGAGATGAAGTGCACATCAATATACAGTACTACTAGTAGCATAATAGTATACTGCAGTAGCACCTCCATGTGCTGTCTTACAGCACATTGCTTAATATCCAAATCATTATTGTTTTTAATATCCGAATCTGAATCGTTACAGTTGATTTCAGTGTGGTTGAACTGCCAGTGGAAGGGAAGGCCTGCTAGTTTTGGAAGGACTTTCCCCTCTGAGGTTTATCCCTTCCCCCTCCCCATAGTAGAAAACCCTGGCACTCTTCGCCTGCCTGCCTGCCTCGCTCTGCAACCACCAGTGCCTGCCTGCCATATGTTCCCCTGCCTTTGCGCGCACCTGTTCTCCGCCCCCTTCTTCTTACACCTCCCCGACTGTAGGGGTGCCCCCGATTTTTCCCCAGGGCTACTTAGTTTCCCCCTGTGTCTGCGCTGCCCTGGGGAAGGGGGACACTGAATGCCCAACGCAGCAGACTTGGGGTTCCCTTCTTTCGCTGGTGCGCCTTGGAGACCTATCCGGCTTTAGAATCTTGACTGCGGCCACACAAGTGTGTGTGTGTGTGTATGGGAGATATGGGTGTGTGTGTGTGTGTGTGTGTGTGTGTGTGTGTTGAATGCACGGTTCCATCCCCCCTCCCCGATCCAGGCTCTGCGCCCTCTGCTCTTTCCACCTCTCCAAGTGTCCCCCGTGCGCCCTGGCCCTGGTGCGTAAAGGTGGCCTTTTACGCACAGGGTTCTGGCTGGTTCCTCGCTCTCCCCTGGCCCTGCCTGAGGGTGAGTGGCTGCCTGCTTGCGGGTAGCATCTCTCCCTTCCCTTTTCTAGCCTGACTCTCTGTTATTCTGGGTATTGTGTGTAATAAATGCAGAGCCTTCTCACACTAATCAAGCTGATTACAAATTCTTGCGCGCCCTGTGCCGGAAACCGCACACCCCTCTCTTCCCCTCCCCTCTTGGCACTACTCTTCCCCCCCAATACACACACAGCCTTCTGGATCTAACCCCCTCCTCCTCCAGCCTGAACCCTCCAGCCCCTTCTTTCATCCCAGCCCCACTTCTAGCTGCCCTTTCCTCCCTCCTTTCCCACCCCACCCCCACCAGGCTTCCCCACCACCTCCTCCTGGTTGTCTGTGCCTCTCCCTCCCAAGACGCGTCGGATGAGCAGAAGGGCAGCCAGGGAAGAGCTCTGGGCAAGCAGCATCAGTAGTAGGGAGTCTACGTCCTTCTCCTGTCTTGGGCTGTGCATCGCTTTCCAAAAAAAAAAAAAAAAAAAAAGCTGAGGTTATTTTGTATTAAAATGAGGAGGAGGAGGAGAAGGAGGAAGCAGCAGCAGCAGCAAGCAATAGAGGAGAGAGAGGAAGGAACAGGAGCAAGGATCGGCGGCGGCAGCACCAGCAGGAGTGATGAGTCAACTAATAATTTAATGGGGACAGAGAGAGGGAGAGGGGGAGAGAGAGAGAGCAGGCAAGCCAGCCACGTCCGGGGACACACTCACACACAGCCCTGTAACATCCAGCCACCAACAAACCGGCCTAAATCCCAATCCTAGCCTGCCAAGCGAGGGACAACAAGAATTCCCAGGATTGACTTGATTGTTATTTTTTTTGGTAACCTGATTTATCTTCTCTCTCCTCCCCCTCTCTGCATCTTTCCCTCTTGTGTTCAGAAGTAGATTTTTTCTCTCCCCTCTCCAATTCTCTTTTCCCAACTGAACTCAATTTTTTGGGGGGGTTACTTTTGGTGGCGACCGGGTTTTCCTTCCGCTCCCCCCTCCTCTTCCCAAACGTAGCAGTCTCTCCGGGTAAACGAAACAGGAGAGGTACTCTGCATGGTGATTTATTATATATATACAGTGTATATATATATTTTTTAAGAAACTCAGTCTGCAAGGGCAATATTGAGACTGAATCTGAGTGCCTTTCCTTGCAACTTTGTATATTTAATTTTTTTCCTTACTGTTCTTTTTTAATTTTTGTGGAGATCTTGGAAATTTTATGCAGAAAGTTTTGGAGGGGGGAAGAAGGCATGTCTTTTTAACTGCTATTTTTTGTCTGTGTGCTATTAGAATATAACTGTAAGAGACAAACCCAGTTTATTTTCTTTCTAAAATATCAGACAGAAAAGCAGTTTCACTTCCTTTCCTGACTCTGTTTTCTTTTATTTACACTTTTTAAAAAAAATATAATTCTTGATTGATCACTCCTTATCTCTTTTTAAAAAGAAACTTTATTATTTTCAACATTACACTTGTCTGATCAATTTTTATTTCAGTTTCCATTATTGGAAGCCCAATATTCCTCAATATTTCGGCTAATTCCTTTTATTTCTTGTTGACTCCCTCAAAGGCCATGTATTTTCCCCTCCCCCTTCCAGGAAAAATAGAATTTGGGGAGGGGAGTACCCTTCAGGTTTCCTTAATTTTTTTTTAAAAAAGGACTTATAACCATCAATATTGAACTGCTGCTTCTTCAAGAGATCAAGCTGCAAAGGAGATCTCCTTTGTTTCTGCTGTTTATATGCTGTCAAGTTTTGAAGTGGTGAGTTTCAGGTCTTTCATAAAATTTCGCTCAAACTGCAGTGTTCCTGTTTCTAGATAGTGTTTTGCTTCTTTGTCTCTTTAAAAGGTCACAGTGAAAGCTTGGCCTGGATTATGACAGCCATATGGAATGGATAAGAACAGAGCTTCTCTTAAATGTGATTAAGGGGTTTTATCTGGAGAGAGGGGGAGGGGAATGAGAAGAAAGGGGAGGGGGCTAACTCTCTAAGTGTTGGAGATAAAATGCAATACTTGCTTCTGCTTGCAGAAGCAGAGATTTGATCACTGAATTCCATTCAGAAAATATTTGGCTTGTTGTGTTCTTATGCTCAGTATATCATTGATGACATTGAACCTTAAAACTTATGTTTATGCTGAAAACTTGTAGGTGGAAGAAATGCTTAGCATAAACTTGGCCCTGTCATGTCCAGAGATAATAGTTAACTTCATGGGGCTGTCACAAGCAGCTTATATTGATAGTTGTTCATTATTTTAGGTGGACGATTTGATGAACATCCTTGAGCATAGAATTTAAAAATACTGGATTAGGACTGTAATCCTAACCTCACTAACTTGGGAGTACTGTAAGCCCCATTGACTTTAATGGGGCTTACGTCTGAGTAGACAGGGATACGATTGCATTCTTTGTGTTTTGTGTGCACATAATTTTGTATTACAATGTAAACTTCTTTACCAGATTACTGAGCTAAAGAATGTATAAGAGGAGTGGGTGTTTTATCTCCAATTTAGAACAATTATTCAGTTAATATACGTACAATAAACTGCAATCATCACTTTCGTTTATTTGGCATGACAGTGTGGAGTTGGCATGTGACTCCTTTCTAGGCAAAATCTTGAGCAGGTATGTGAGCAGTTGTACACAGTGACAGGGAATTTTCTATTCAATACATTTTGAGATCATTCACAAATTCTGGTGGAGGGGAGGAGAAAAAACTAGTGTGTCAAAGTGTTCTGGTGAAGCACAACCAAATGCTGTAGGATCTTAGTAATTTGGAAGTGCAGTTTTGGGTTAAACAGCAGTTAATGTAATGAAAAAGAATAATCTTGATTAAAAAAAGTGATTAAAGTAGGCATATTTATTGTTAATGAGACTCATAACCAAAAACAGATGGGACCACAATCAACGGTAAACCTTTGGTTCTCAGCATGTCACCCTAGAGTGTAAGGATAAATAACCATTATATTCTAAACTTTATAGTTATTCAGCTGGCATTCTTAAGGTTGCTTCTAAAGCTTCAGATTAATGCAGTTGTTATGAAAGACAAAGCAGCCTATGATTAAACAAGAAACAAATTACAATGGGAATATACAGCATCTTCACCAAAATGAAGACTTTGTAAAAGCTTAAAAAATGTGATGAATTGATTGTGCCTTTAAAAGTGGTTATTGGATTAATGCTTTTCTTTCTGTGTGATCACTCCTCCTTCCAAGTTTAAATGTTAATGTTCAATAATCTAAGTACTAAATGATTGGTCACCTGTTCGTACTCATCATATTGCATATACTATATAATACAGCAGGCAAAGTAGATAAATCCTAGACAGGAAGGGTATAAGCAACCCTTCTACAAAGTAAGTATCCATCCAGAATAAAAGTTCAAGCACTCATTTTCAAAAGTCAGATGCCTCTTTTTTATTTACTGCCCTTAGTGATTCTAAATAATGTGTACTGTTTGTCATTGAACATAATGAGTATTTTTGTCAAATTTATCATACATGATGGCAAGATTTAAAATTTTGAGAAGTAGTATGTTATAGCTGGTATTTTTCTTTTGATTTCATGTCTATGGTGGTATTTTAAAATGTATTAGCATAGATTTCTTAGGTGCTGAGAGTTTTTTTAATCTGATTCCTGGGAAAGTTGTGATTGACTAAATATTCCATGTTTTCCTCCATATGACGCTTATAAGATGACTCAGTTGACCTAATGTTTTGTAGTTTGCTATTTAACATAGAAAAAGCATATTTCCATCTTTATGACTGATGCTGATTAACATTTGTAATGTGGAAATATTGTACAAAGTAGGTTGAAAATAGAAAAAAACTTTTAAAAATGCAGAGAAGGCAACAGTTTTTTTCTGTTTCTAAGAAAAGATGCTAAATACGCTATTGATCATATTACTAATTAAGCTGTTGCATGTCTAGCTAAGTTTAGTTTTCATTTATTTCCTCATGAGATAGACTACACAAGATACCTCTTAAACTGAAACATTATGATAAGTAAGGAATTTGTACTTGTAAGGATCATAATCTTAAAACATACACTATGAGATTTCCAGATTGGTATACTGTTGAATGAATGATACTAACCAGTCACTATTCTCACTCTTATTTCATGAGATTAAACACCCATATGTAACTTGATCAATACATATAGTAAGGTTAAGAAAATGCTAACATTTTCAGATAAATTGACAAAGAAGCAAATTTCCCGAGAGTGTATTTTTTTTAAGAGACATCTAATATTTAGATGAACATGCTATACAGATGTATTATGTACATGTGTAAAGCTGCCTACATAACTACGCACGCGTGTACAACACATATATATTTTTTTAAATCATGGCAGGTGATCTTTAGAGGCGGGACTGAGTATGGATCACTCGAACGAGACAACTCAGGGGAAAGAACATTCAGAAATGTCTAACAATGTAAGCGATCCGAAGGGTCCACCAGCCAAAATTGCCCGCTTGGAGCAGAATGGGAGCCCATTAGGAAGAGGAAGACTTGGAAGTACAGGAGCTAAAATGCAAGGAGTGCCTTTAAAACACTCTGGACACCTGATGAAAACACATGCTAGAAAAGGTAACACAATAATTCTGAATGTGGATTGTTAATTTTTAAAAATAATATTGCGCATGCGTGCGTATATATGTGTTTTTAGAGGAAACATACTTTCAATATTTTGCATAATTTGTACATCACTATTTCTGTCGTACAAGTATCTTAGTTCTGATGGAACTGGCTCTTGGTAGTTTGATTTGCATGCTAGGGTGGAGCATCTTGCTTTGCAGGGTGGAGTCTTTTTAATAGAAAAAAATCTCTTACCTTCAGCTTATCTGTCTTGAGACCAGATACTTCCACAACCAGTCAATGATAACTCATGTAATAAACTCATTCTATGGGGGGTGTTGAGAGAAAACCATCTTTTATTGCAAATGAATGAATAACAGATTCTTAAAGCATCCAGATTTCTACTTCTGTTATTGACAAGGGTCCAAAATTGGAAGGCTGACAGCATTTCTAGAGAATTAGCTAGTTGGCTTGAAGACTGTAATATAAGGCTTGTGGAGGTGGGTGGGGGGAGGTTCTGTGGATACTCCTTTATGATGACCATTTTTCGCACTTTGCTTCCTTAAGTACAATTCATTACTGAGCAATGAACAACTTGGGTGTCATATTGTTCAGTGACTGGTTTGCTGTAATTAGACATTCTCCCAAGAAAAAAAGATGCTTTTAGTGCCAGTGACTGATTGTGGTATGTGTATGTCTGCGGCTATGTTTGTATTACACAGCTTTAAAATAAAATTAATAGTATACATAGTCTTTTGGGTTCACATACAGCAGACATGTTAAGCTAAATTCAAATATGCTGTGTATAATTTGGCATTTGTCTTAGCATTCCCTTTTCCTCAGTATAATTGCAACTTGTTTATAACTCAGATTTTTTTCTTACATTTGTTAAGCAAAGTATAAAACTCAACCAAGACAATTAAATTCACAGATTTAGAAGGCACTGGTATTTCATTTTGATACATAACATTGATCATACAATCATTTACTATTTTCCTTGGATTGGCAAAAACAAAGAATATATTGATCTTAAAATGAACAGACACAGCAGTCTGTATTGTTAGATCTGTATCTATTAAAAATGGAAAAACAGCACTTCAGCAAATTCTTTGGCCTCTGCTCATGATTATCCTATTTATTGATTGTTTGCCAAGAATGTATGCATCTTAAGAAAGCCAGGGTAAGGCATTAAAAATATAATTTATTGCTGCTTTTTAAACAGAGTGCATTAATATTGTACTGTGAAGCACTGGGGATATATAAAAAAGACTTTCTGACGCCTGCAAACATATAAGTTCCATAAATTCCTAAATAGGAGATTTCAGCTGTCTCTGGTATTATGTGATATTTGCACAGCAAACTTTAATGCCAGGACAGTTTTAGACGAGGATTGTACAGACTTCTCTGCTTCTTAAGGCAGACGTGCTGTTTACATAGACTCATAAACCTTCAGCAAAACCTCCAACACTGCCTTCAGGTTTAAATCATGCTGTATTTTTAGCATTGAGTACTGACCAGTGCTTTCCCCTTTAATACTAGAAGGTTATAAAGTTGCTGCACTTGGAGGTCTTGCCAAGTATTTTCAAGAGTGATCAGCTAGCCGAGATTGTGGTCTCCTAACATTTTTCACATTTAATAGAAGGGCATTAGTGACAGGCTGTGGAGATTTAACATCTGCAGTTATATTATGCCTTTCTGATAGCTATAAAGACTGGTCAAACAAGCATTGAAGGAGGAAGGAAACTTGTGTTTGTACAGTAACTTGCAGGCCATTCACAGAAATGCATAAAAATAAGTGTGTGTTTTCATTTTGCTACAAAATGTAATTATTGCATTCATATTATAGTGGATCTATGGTCAAAGAATCGGGAAATGAACTTTTTGTTTCTTGTTTTTATTATAGTAATGCAGTTTTTTGTAACGCAGTACAAAGTAATGCAGTTTTTTGTTTTGTAGGTAGTAAAAGGAAAGAATAGAACAACCACATATGACACGGTTTTTCCTAAAATGTGTAGATTTTGCATTCAGACCACAGGGATTCCAGGATTTTGGGTTTTGTGTCTTGTTTTGTTTTGGAAGTAGTGGCTGAAAATGTACTGTCAGATCAGAGCTTGGGCAAATCCTGCTTCTCAGGGGGATTTCTGTATATTTTTGGTTTTTCCATAATTTGCTACAAAATACCAAGGAAGAAAGTATAGATTTTCAATATGATATTCTTCCTCTGGCCTTTCCCCCCTTTCCTACTACATCTCACTAGGAGATGCAAAATACTGGCAAGCATTTCAGTTTGTGTTTCACATCAAGCCTATTCAGAAAATTGCAGAGACTTTGTACACCTTTCCTAGCGAGCCTGAAGTTGGTTTGCCAGAGACATACTCCCTGGTGAGCAGCTCACTGTAGATATAGTTCAAATGCTCAGTGTTGAAAGGTGCTTTTTTTGTTGTAATCTTCTGCTCTGCGTAAAAGTACAAAATTAACAAGGGCACTGTAATGCAAGTTACCTCAAAGTCATCAATAAATCACTTTTACAAGTGCAGTGTTGTTATATACCTTTACAGGATTAGATGACTTCTGTAAATGTAGAGGGCAGTGCTTACAGAGGCATTAATGTTGTAGGACTAATTGGCGATCCTAAGCGCTCTGTTAAAGTAACCTTTGCTATCATTTATGCTAAAGATTATGCCCTTTTGGCAGCATGCCATGAGACAGCTCCTGGGCAGCAGCTGTTTTTAACTCTTTTATTTCTTGTCAGTCAGGGGCCTGATCTGCATCTCTGAAGACAGAGTTTCGTTGCTAACTGGATGATTGTAGGTGTTTACATGTAGGATGATTGTAGGTGTTTTACAAGTAGCTTTGCTTTAATTTGAGTCTAGAACAGATGCTTCGTATAGCAAGTGTTGCTGAAATGGTACTGCATGCATACTGGTCAATTCATTTATCTATCTATCTCAAATTCACCCATTTTTTGCCCAGCCCACAGATGAATACATTTGATCCCTGTTGGATATAAGCAACATTGGATAGAAATGGCTTAAACCATAGTATGGGTGGAATTTTGCTTTCTAAGATTCACAGATATACAAATGTTTAAAGACCTATCACGTTTCACTGACAATATTGTCATCCTACTGAGATAAAACAGATGTCTGATTTATAACTATGTGGTTCATGTTGACTGCAGTGAGTACTTACCATTGTAAAAAGGGAGTGAACAGTACTTTAAAGTTCAAATTAAATGTTAATAAATGTGGATGTAAATGTATGGCATTGTTTGTTTTTGTGTAAGATACCCAAACTACATATACTGTAATAGTAATAATTTGGTTTATTGTAAATGTGAAATAATTAGCTTGTGTGTGTTTTGTTGTTTGTTGCTTCAGTGTTTTCCTGCTTTTTTCCAGACAATAAAATCAATTAGCATTAGGTTGGATTTGGTTTTCCTGCACAGTTGTGTTAATGTGAAATTTGAAGAACAGCCAGGCAAAGGTGAAATTTTGTAACAATTAGTAATTCAGTATTTTTGGCACTACTAAGGAAGTTTTATTGTAAACAGAATTATGTAGATGGCATTGCAATGGCTTACTCCAAAGGCTTTTGCAGTCTGTATTTAAGTAGTCACACTGCAGGCTTTCACATCAAATCAGAAAGGATAAGGACAACCAGCATTATTTCTCTGCAACCAACTTATTATTTCTATAAGCAGGTACTGGATCCTCAGGCAGACAGACTGCAATACTTTAACACATGTCCCACTACACACAATGGGGCTTACTTCTGAGGAGACATGCTTAGCACCTATTTATAATCTTTTATTAAGTGTGTGAATTATGATGTAGCCTACCTATACCAAGCTGAATCTATAGGAAGAATTTCAACCATGTAAAATTTCTTTTAAAAACTAATTCAGAAGGTCCAAGTACTGTTCAAACTGTAATATCTTACTATTATATTACAGGAACCATGCTTCCAGTTTTCTGCGTAGTGGAACATTATGAAAACTCCATTGAGTACGATTGCAAGGAGGAGCATGCAGAATTTGTTTTGGTAAGGAAGGACATGCTGTTCAACCAGCTGATTGAAATGGCATTGCTATCACTTGGATATTCTCATAGCTCTGCTGCCCAAGCGAAAGGTAAATATGTCTTGATAAATTGTAAAATAATTTGTATTTACTTTTGCCAGGGTGGGAGGTGGGGGTAACAATAGGCCAAGCCAGTTAATTCTTTGTTTTAAGGAATGGTGTATTAGTGGGTTTTCCCCCTGCAAGATAGTGAACCATATCTTAAAAATTTTGCTTAAATGTGTTTTTCTTAGTGTATATTTTGTATGAAAGGTTAAATTATATGGCTTTGTTTTTAACTGAGATAATTAGTATGCTTCACCACCTTAATTAGTTGCACCACAAGGCAGTGTAGAGCATAGAGCACTTTTCAGGAGATAGTCTGTTGGGAAGCCTGACTTCCTTCTAGAATTGAGTCTATAGGTTGTGAACTTTCCTGTAGTAGTTGGTATAGTAATTCTCATTAATAAACACTTTAGTGTCTCAGCCCTTATCACACAAAAGCAAACTTTGAGCACAATTCTATCAATGTCTAGTCAAAAGTAAGTCCCTTTGTGTTCAATGGTTCTTACTCCCAGGAAAGTGTCTTTAAGATTGCATCCTTAGTCGATCAATTAAAAATGTATTTTTTGTTATGAGAAATTATAATTTCTATAATTAGAATTATTTTACCTGCTTATTTAACATTGTTGATTCTTTTACCTATTTCTTTGACATTGTTGATTAAAACCTTTCTCCTTGCCATTTTTCTATAGGGCTAATCCAGGTTGGGAAATGGAACCCAGTTCCCCTCTCCTATGTGACAGATGCACCTGATGCAACAGTAGCTGACATGCTGCAAGATGTTTATCATGTGGTCACACTGAAAATCCAATTGCACAGGTATGCCATGCAGGGTGCTAGGTATTTAATAAAAAGACAATAAAAATAATTAATTTTACGTATACCTTATTGCTGCTCAGTTTCGTCTACAGTCCACAAAATCATACCTATGTTTTCTTTTGTTCTCACACTTTTTCATGACTAAGACCACTATACTGTAGAAACCTTATATGCACATAGCTCCGATTCATAGCTTTTTCTTTCAGTATCTCATTAAAAGTATATTGCATTTTAGTCAATTAAATGATGCATTACAAGAAGGCATTTTACATAAAGTTTACTTAAGAGAAAAATATTTTTGCATATCATGAACAGCACCATCTGTGTGCATTTTGAAAAAGAATGACTTACTCTCTCTTATTGTTGCAAGCCTAGGTTTTTAAATTTCACAGTAACTAAAAGAGGGGGAAAGCTAATATATTAATTCTTTTCATGATCAGTCGTGAGAAGGCATTACACCTTAAATTGTTTTACCAAGCGCATCAGAGCAGGAAGGTAGAAGTAACATGAAAAAAATAGTCGCCACATGCAGCTGATGTATAATTCATGCATCAATACAGCAGATGTGTTGTATAAAGTAATTAACTAATCGGAACAATCAGGAGACTGAGAGCAATCTCCAGATGCATCTGCTTGATGCGCAAAATGAAATCTGTCTGTCTTAAAGGAATGTTCTGCAGCAGAATGCAATCTTGTAATAATCCCTTTTCTAATCTATGTTCTCAAATAGTTGCCCTAAACTAGAAGACTTGCCTCCTGAACAATGGTCTCACACAACAGTACGAAATGCTCTGAAGGACTTACTCAAGGATATGAACCAGAGTTCATTGGCCAAGGAATGTCCCCTTTCTCAGGTACTTAACATAACATGCAATAAATAATAAAACACTACAGGCAACATTGATCTCTACAGTCTGATGCTGATGGAATCTTTCTGCCAAAAATGCAAATTTGCTTGACCATTTCATCCCCTCTTAAAATGTGCTGAATTCCTTAAAAAAAAAAGAGAGAGAGACTAGTGATGTATTTTAGGCTGTGGAAGACTGCACTGGGGAAAAAAAAAAGTTACCAACCTGGTATTTTACTTTTGTGTTTTTCCCCCCTTCAAATCTATGAATGACTTTATTCTAACTGCTTTAATTGAGTACATGTATCACTGTGTTTAAGCCTCTTGACTTTGTCAAAAGCAACCTCTGGATTTGCATGCACCTTATGTGAACCAAACTAGTTTCAAATGTCAATTCATAAAAGTAAAGAGTCTCTTCAGCAATCTGTGGGAATGTATGATGTGTTCTAAACATCTATGAAAGGAAATCTGAAACTGAACAAATCCAAACCTGTAATATTGCTTAGCATTTGCATACTGAGTTAGAATGATTTTACGTGTACCACTTTCAAAAGCATTTGAGATTCTCCCTCTCTACTGATGCTACAGATCTGAAAAGGAGAATTGCAATTAAAAATGTGCTAATATCAGGTTTGGAAATAGATTGCAATCTACCTTCTAACCTTTACGTCATCCCTCTTCAAACAGATTTTTAACATACCTGTGCTTTTTTGTATTCCTCGGATATCCTCTGTTTTGGGGTTCTTTTTTGTACACATTTCATGAATGACTCTTTCCATCCCTCCTTTAAGGAAACATTTCTCTTGTCAAAATATGTACAACATGCTTTTTTATCTGAAACATCAATACATCAGTACTATTACTGATCAATACAGTACAATCAGTACATCATTTCTTTTGCCATCCTGCTCTCTAGTCTCCAGTAGAAAGCATTGCCAATTTCACCAGTGCCTCATTAATTTTTTTGTTTTTAAATTAACAAAATAGCTATTTTTAAAATATAATTGTTTGCAGACTTGATATTAGCATATTCAGAGCACTTCACAATATTACAATATTGTGTAAAATATTGTAATATAGCGGTTTGTTGATCATTCCTATAGCAGCCCTGCAAGCTTTTTTAAAATAAAAACTTTCTATTGGAGTCCATATATTGTATACAGGATCAATATTGAGACATGTTGGGTTGAAGGTTTCCTACATCTCAATCCTAAACAGTCCTACTTAGAAGTAAATTGCACTTACCTGGGTGTATGCCAATTAAACTTGATGGATTTACTATAAAGATTGTAGTTCTATTCAACTGAGGAATTCCTGGTTTGCTTTTCCATTCTTAGCCTATGTTATAGCTCTTTTAATATTCATATCTGAACACTATTCCTTAATTCATTTAATTATATGTAGGCTCGACATGTGGGCAACTTAGTTTTATGTACTTTTAAAACTGGATTTTAAGTACATCTGGAGATGAATCCCATTTGAATTAATGGGTCTTGCCTCTAAACACTAAGAAGAATTTAAAAAACTTGCTAAAGTATAACTAAAACAAATTCTGTTAAATCCAGTTGCATAGAGTAGAAATGAAGATGACCTTTTACAAAAGATTCTTCCCTTTCTTGTGGTCTTAGACATTGTTGTAGACAAAACATTGGTTTGTAGAAAGTGCATACCTTTAGTAGAGACTTGTTGAGGTGTGCTTATTTTCATCTTGTGGGTAATACATAGGAGTTAATTGCTGTTATTTGAATGAGTTGGAAATCAGGCCTATAGTATGCTTCAGCATCCCCTGTGCAAATATATTCCTTGGACTTATAGATAATACATTTTGAAAATTAAGGAGGGTTCATTCCGCTTAGATTACCTACTAGTCAATACAAACTGCCCTAAGTGGTTTTTGTTTTGTTTTGTTCAAGGGAGTTATATATAAGTGTCGCAAATAAAGTTGTGTAGTAGGTTTGTAGTATGAGTCTCTTTGTACTGCTTTTGAATAGGGGCTTCAGACTGTTATAAGATGTGTAGCCCAATGGCATGTATGCGTGTCCTGAGATACCATTTCTGTTCAGCGGGATTCACTTGGAACAAAATAAGTTTGGAGTTACAGCTGTATGTATCCTACCATTATTTCACTCACTGGTGGTAGGAAATAATTTGGACATCTGAAGGTGCAATATTTTTACTTATTTCAATACATTTTTGAAATCTAGTTGCAGCTTGACCACAGGTGGCAATTTGTAAGTGGAAGATCTATCTTTGCTTTATAGTTATACTTGTATGATTTAGCATGTTGGTATCTGCTGAGTAACATTTAATTTAAGGAGATAATTTGATGTGGAACAGCTTTACTCTCAATACACTTGAGAGTACTGAAATCAGGAATGTGGAAAATAAGACCTTTTAAATAATTTCCCAACTCTTTAGATAGCTATACCTATGACAAGTTATATAAGCCCAAACTATTCTGAAGCCGGCAGGAAAAGGTTTCATTCAAGTCTCATTTATATATCATGTTGCTGGCATAGTTAGGTACAGCTCAAAGAGCCATAGGGCCAGTTCAGATGTGACAGCAAAACTTAGCTTGTTTTTAAATGAACCCCATGGGCCTGTGTATTCTTTCTCTCACTCTCACATACCGGGGTAAGAGACTTTCTTTTGTGGCAAACAATAGTTTCTTATTCTGATACAGGAAAAGCTTGATCAAACCATAGTTCTAAGATTTGAATGTTATAGGAAGTATGGTTTGTAACAAAACTATAAAAAGCAGTTTTAAATCTCCACTGTTATGTGTAAAAAGGAGGGGAAGTACATGAATACAAGATTGCTGTTGGTTTATAACCAACAATTCTTGCAGCTGTACTATATGTTTCTGGTGTATTGGCAAGGTGTAACCATTTTTGGAACAAGGAAGAATATTGCCTTGTTCAATTATTCCATGCCCAAGAACTTTTGAAAAAGAGGCGGCACCAAATGGGTCAGAAGCTGATCTTGCTTTTCTGCTGAACTAAATAGCCCAACTATTAACAACTGGATTCAGAGACCTTTTTCAAAATTATCTTTAGGGAAAAAACACAATTTTATGCATATTTATTTGAAAATAAGTTCCATTGTGTTCACTGGGGTTTGCTCCCTAGTAAGTGTGTTTAGGATTACACACTTAAGGTCTAGCCCTATCCAGTTTTCCAGCGGTTGTGCAGTAGTGCCAGTGGACTATATGCTGCATCCAATGGTGGAGGGACAACAGTCACTGGGGCTTCTTTATGGTATGGGAAAATGTGTTCCCTTACCACAAGGCTGCACTGCGGCTACACCACAGCTAGAATGTTATAAGAGAGCATTCATGCTTGGTAAGATAAACATGATAAGGAAAACTTTTTTCTATATATGGAGGTTATCATGTTATCAATGGAGTATTTTGTTGATTTGCTTGCTTGTTTGGTTGGAGTCTTTGAGAGTATAAGCTCTGTAACTAAGCTTGGTTTGGCTGGCTCTCTTAGATGTTTTGGTTTTTCTTGCCTTCATTATCAAACATGATTTGAACCATTAGGTGTTTTAATAGTGGATTTGTGGTTCTAGTTCTTCTTGCTATAAACTGCTATGGTTTTTAACAAATATAGTGGAGAGCAGTATAAGTTTTTTAGATCTATAACACTGCAACAAAAAAACTTTGTTTCCTGGAATTTTAGAACTGATTTTGGGTATATTGGGCGTGCTGATTCCAAATATGTAAACAGTTTTTCTCTATTAGCTCTACTTTTTGAGATACAGTGCTAATGAGTGTCTATGCATCTGTCAATCAAAAGTCTAATTTGCCATAGGGTGCCATGATGTTTATAGCTCAAAAACTAGAGCTAACAGGCAAAAATTATTGTTATATTTGAAAGCAGCATGCCAAAAATAGATAGAATCAGCTCACAAAACCTCAGAAACAAAATCACTGTTGGGCAGTGTAATCAATGCATTTTTTTTCTTGAAGCAAATGTCAGGACATTGATCTGTAACGTTTCAACATATCTGGAAACTGTTTCGTTAAAGCGATGTCTATTTGGTGGTTTCAAAAATATTTTGGAGAATGTTAAAATTTAAGAATTAGATACTTTATTAAATTCTTTTGTGCTAGGATGTACCACTGTATATTGGAATTTATGTTCACTTGCGTAAAATATTTTATCTCCAGGGAGGATGCTATCAAGTAAGATGTTGTTTTGAAAAAGAAACTTGAGAATCCTCTTTAAATATAATACAGAAACCGTATGCAAAGCCTTTGCTGGATTAGTAGAGTTCATTATTGAGGTCTAGACAAACAATATCCAATGTATGCAATTTTGTAAGAATGTTTGACTTCCCATTGCCATACACTTCAGTTGCTCGGGAAGGAGGTGCAGCTGATCTCTTTTCACAAGATGGAGCTACTTAAATTTACAGAGTGAATCTCATAGGCTTGCAGGACATAGAAGGAATAAGGATTTATAGAGTGCATTCACCAAGATTTGTAGAATTGAGTTTATAAGAAAGCAGTCTGGTTTATATTCATTTTTGCCTATTCCAATAAAATGATGTTGCAGAATAGAAGCTATAACAATTTGCTGTCTTGTTTATGTGTCCTTCACAGTGCCTCTCACTACTTATAAGTATGATGCATATTCTGATTCTGAAAACCCATACAGAATTGTTGATTGTTTCTGCTAATGTCTTCTGTGGTCTGCAGTGTTTTGAAACAAGAGTAACAACCCAATCCACCACTATAACCAGCTATATTCCTTAAGAGAGTTTTGACCTATAAGGCCTCCTCGGAGTTCCAAATGTTAGAATAGTTTTGGTGCTGCCAAAATCACTTTTTTCTTTAAATTGGTAAGATAAATCATTTTCTTTTTAGTTCAAGATGTACCATTTTGGGTACGTTTACTCAGAAGCAGGATTTCTGAGTAAACATACCATTGCATTCAGCATGGTTTACTCTCAGGTAGCTTGCCTACATTCACAATACTGGACTGCAATCAAATGTACTTTATTTAGTGGGGCTTCTTCTCACATTGGTACTTCCTTTGGAGGAAACGTGTACAAGACTTCACTTTTAGCAATGCCCATACAGTTCATTTTAGTGTTAACAATGTCCATTTAATTACAAAGGTTGCATGTGTGACTACATATGAGCACACAGCACCTTAAAAGCATTAATCCTCATGAAGCATCATGGCTGTGATTATGTTGAAACTAGTTTTGTGATTCAGCATGGAACCAACTTAAGTCAATTCCACTATACAGTGGTACCTTGTAAGACGAATGCTTTGTAAGACAAACGAAAATTTCTACGGGATTCTTTTTTGTAAAACTAACTGTGTTTTATAAGATGAATGTGCATTGGCTGGGCTTGGGTGGCTGAGGTGGGACCTACCTGCAGTACCAGCACTCATCCAGCAGAGGGATGCATAGACGCCTTGTCTGAGCCTAAGCAGCAGCAGGTGGCCTCAAGCCAGCCAGCCAAGCCCTTGTAACAGCCACCATCAGGTAGGAGGGAAACCCCTCCTGGACCCTCCTCAAAAGAAACCACCTCCCTGCATGGACCCAACTACAACTACCCCTGTTCCCACCACCACCTTCCCTGCCTGGACCCCACTCCACCACACTTTCCTGTGAGTAAGCACCACTGGATACAATGGGACTTGATTCTGAGTAGACAACATAGCATCATGTCCCTTTTGCATCAAGATAGAAACCTCCACACTTTCCTGTGAGTAG
This sequence comes from Cryptoblepharus egeriae, assembly GCA_030015325.1. Classification (NCBI taxonomy): domain Eukaryota; kingdom Metazoa; phylum Chordata; class Lepidosauria; order Squamata; family Scincidae; genus Cryptoblepharus; species Cryptoblepharus egeriae. The sequence continues at coordinate 35,582,874 of JAREYC010000004.1, read as the reverse complement.
ACCCTAGTGGATACAGTGGGACTTGATTCTGAGTAGACAGCATAGGATCTTGCACCTTTTGGATCCAGGCAGATGCCTTTGCTGCTGCTCCTGCTGCAAACCGCCTATCTGGTTTGCATCGAAAGATCACACCGCATCGAAAGATCACACACACACACACACACACACACACACACACACACACACACACACACACACACACACAGATTGCTTGTTAAAGATGCTCAAAAAGACACCAGTAAAGACTTTTAGTGAAAATAAGTCATCCATGGCCACAAAGGTTTTTCTTTTCTGTTTTACTGTACAGTATATTACAGTAATTGTGTTATGTATTATATTACAGTGTTTTGAATTTGATAACAGTGTTTTGTCATCATTTTTACATACAATTAATATTTTTATATGAATATTTTTGGGTTATGGAACCAATCGTCTCAGTTCCCATCATTTCCTATGGGAAAATCCACTTTGTAAGAATGCTTTGTCAGACAAACATGCTTCTGAAATTAAGTTTGTCTTACAAGGCACCAAAGTATGTCTAATAAAATAAGGCTCCAAAAAGCTGCCCTCTATCCTGTGTGAGAAATATTATTGATAAGGTGCTACTTCTTATTTCCTATACCCTCCCACCCTTGAAAATGAGTTCTCTGCTTACCAGACCATTAGATGATATTTGCCTGAGGGCCAAAACAGGTAATAGCTGATTCTGCTGTCAGGCATATATAAGACCTGGTATTTCACATCCTTAAAAGCTTTTAAAGGAGGAATTTTATTTCATTAGCAAAATCAGATTGTTTTCCAGAGCAACGTACACCATTTGCCTCAAGCTCTAGAAAGACCTGTGATATTATATTGAAAACCATTTTTATGTGCAACAGGGCTTTTATTTACATTTTTATATTGCCCTTTCTCCTAAGAGTTTAGGGCACAGCAATGTTCATAGGAATTGGCTCAAGGTCATATCTGTGAGCTTTATGACTAGTTGGTCTGGACCTACGGTTTGAGAAATAATGTTGGTTAATTGTCCCCATCTCTACTTGCTTTGGAATTATATCCTTTAGCCAGCATGATATTTAACTTCTGTCACAGTCATACTTTGCAGGAATAAAGCACACCCTTAGTTTACTGTGTACAGTACAAGAAAGCATGAACAAGTTTGGATGATTACTGCTGTATCCATTTCCATATAGCCCAATTTCCATTTCCATATAGCCCAATACACTTTCCTAACCAGTTTTAGCTTGTTTTGCAGCCAAAGTTTGAGAGCTGCAACATTTTTTTTCTTGACATTTTCCAGGAAGATTTCCTTTCTACTATCCAGTGCATACAAAAGTTTTTCTCCTGAGCACAGAAATTTAGTAGTATTATCACTAGGACATTTGCTCCATAATGCTTCCAGTAAAAAATATTGGCCACTTTCTAAAAAAAGTGACACAGTTGCAAGGAATACAGTTTAAAGGTATACACATTTTTATTCCTTAAAAATCAGGAAAAAAATTTCTGATGTTCGAATAAATACATTACACTCACGGGAACCGAGACGATAACATACTCTTATGGGATCTTAGGCCAGTGGATTTGTGCCAACCTCTCTATCTGGCAATTCTGCAGACTCAGTGTGGAAGGTAAGTTGCTATGGCCTTTGCAGGCTGGTGCAGGATTTGGGGAGAGGGCAGGACTGTGGTTGGGCAGCAGGTGGAGCTAGGACTGGCAGTTGGATCTAAGCCTTGGTTTGATGGCAGCATGATCCATTAGAAGCTGCTACAATCTTCTCTGGTCACCTTCAGAAGTGGCCTGAGTAGACCTGTTGGGGCTGCTGAAGCCATAATGCAGGCAAAGGGACAAGCCTCCCCTTCTTGTGTTAGCATGTCAGCAGTCTCAATCCTTGATTGGATATAGCGCTTGCTAAGTCAGCCTGCTTGCTCCAGTGCAACTTTGGACCTCACTATGAGACAACCATTTCCTCCAGGGAGATTATGTAGGAAGAGTCTCTTAGAAAGGATATGTCAGCTTAAATGGTAAATCCTATTTCAGTTATATCTATTTCAGACTGTATGTGTGTGATACAATTGAGGTTCTACAGCATTAGGAAGAAGTGATGTCTTATTGTATCATCCAAGCATACTTACTCCACCAAGTTTGTTTTATTGGTATTTTAATTCTCTGCTGGCATGAGCCATGGATAATTGTTGGAAAATTTTGATATTTGCACTGTATTTACTCAAATCTAATTTGCTCAAATCTAACTCAAACATAATCAAAACACTACATTTACTCAAATCTACAGTATTTAACAACGAAATCTTATGCGCACCCTGATTTTGGAGACCAAATTCAGCTGAAAATGATGAGTATTATATTTGAGTAAATACAGTATTTATAATTTTAATTTAATGGTACTAGGGTCTGGACTCCATATGGATACACTGCAATAAATGTAAGTATTATAGAACGTAGACCTTTAATTTTACTGACTAACTTCAAGAAGGCTCTTGCAAGAGTTACAACCCAAATCTAACCTGTGCTGGTGCAGCCAGGCTGCATGGATTGTACTGTAACCATTGCAGGTTGGAAGGCAGCTGGATGTCTTCTCAGGGTACATGGATATATTTCCCCTTACTCTAACATCCCTGCCTGCTCTATAGGCTACTTGTTCCAACTACATAGTGCAAGGACGTCTGGGATGGAGTTTAGGATGAGGAGAAGGCTTCCACCATTTCCACCCCTCTTAGGCCTATCCTATCCCTTCTTCTGCCCTCTCCTGCTTCTGGATTGCCCTCACACCACCCTCTCTCAGGCCCTGCACTGCTTGGTGCTAGGTTCTGAAGGCAGTGTTGGTGGAGTGGCACAGGCCATCTTGTCAGTACTGCTTTCTTAAAATTTCTTAACATTTTGTGGTGCTTTTGCAGTGGTTAATGCTGATGCAATGACCACTATGTTGATACAGTGTAAGAATAGGATTTCTATGGCTGCAATCCTAAACAGACTTTCCTGGGAGTAAGACCCATTGAACACAATGGGGCTTACTTCTGAATAGACATGGATAGGACTGTGCCCTATGTCTTTCACCTTTAATACTTAACAAAATAGAGGCATGCATGCAGGGGTGACTGCAGCGCACGTGTCACCGTTACGGCACTGCACATGCACCAACTTTGGCGAGTGCGCAGTCTCCTCTGAAGCCAGACTTCCTCCTCTCTAAGGAGGAGCAGCCGGTGTCTCTGTGCAGGCTGTTCGGCCTCACAGCAGCCAGAAACTAACTTCGCCTTGGGAGCAAGGGCCAATTGTTGTGCAGAGACACACTGCATGTCAGAAATGCACAGTGTGGTTCTCTGCGCCTCAGCCGGTCATTTTGGCCGGCTCCAAGGCAGAGCGACATCTTCTGTCTGCCGCTCTGCCTCGACTTAGCCGAAATGGGCGTGCTGACACCCAGGGTCGGCTGGAGAAGTGTCAAACTCCTCTGGCACATCACCTCTAGGCAGCTCATCGCCCAGTGTGGCCTGCACCACCTTGACGCGACTGCATGCATGTCTGCCTGGGTTTTACAGGTGTTACAGCAGAACCTTGTGGGCCTCAATTTATGTTCTGGGCAGGCTCATACAGCAAATACTTGTACAAGAATTTCTGTTAAACATCTGCATATACCACTGACCTAAGTTATGTGCATTAATTTACTGTTTGTATTTAATTTATAAATCTGTTTCTTTTTTATGTGAGAACTTTAAAAGTATTAGACAGTGTTTTATCAACATTGTGGACCAGATGAAGGTTGCTACTGTGTTTTTTTTAAGGAATTAAAAGTTAATTTTAATCTGAGTAAGCTATAGAAGTGGGCAGTGATTTAAATATGCAGTAACTTTAAGATCCAGTGAGATACTTATATAGAAAATTTATAAGGAAGAGAAACTTCCAATTTAGGTTAGCTTTAAGAAATGTCCAATACTTCCAATGAACATTAATATTTTTCCTGTAATGTGTGCTTAGTTATAGGTGTCACTACAATGAAGCATAAGTTGTAGGTGTCACTACAGTGAAACATAAGTTGCCACATGTGTTGCTTTTCCTGCAGTCATCTTGCCGTTTCCAATGCAATGGATTAAAGAATGCTTAAACATTAACATAATAATAATAAAAACTATGAAAACCAATGTAAACAATTAGCTAAATTGGATCACTGCTTTCTGTTGGGGGGGAGGTGGTATTTTCTAAATTCTATTGAAATTCAGTTAGAGAGAAGCCAAGGAGGTAATCTAGAGGCTTCTAGAGGTAATCTAGTGGCCTGTTTCCACATATTCACCTATTATCTTTCAGTACAATCCTAATCACGTCTACTCAAAAGTAATTCCTATTCTGTTCAATGGATCTTACTCCCAGGAAAGTGTCTTTAGTTTTGCAGCCTTTGTAGCCTAATTCTGTCATGTTCCCCACTCAGGGTGAGGGCCACTTATGCAGTGTTCACTGCATACCGCTTACTGGCTGGGGATCAGGCCAGCTGAGAAATGTAAGTAAAAACATTTACCTTTTGTTACAGTCTCCAAATAGTCCCATAAGGACTATTCTGTGTAAAGGCTGATATATGTCTGCTCTTTTGCTGGTGTAAATCTAAGGAGACTGCTGGGGCCATGTCAGGCCCCGGGGAGGGTTTGGATATAACGGACATCAGTGCTGCTGAGATCCAGCCTGGTTCTGTCCTGCCCCCAATTCACCAGCACCAATCATAGAAAGCTGTCAGAGGCCACCCTGGAAGCATGTAGCCTATTGACCATTACACCAGAAGCAGCACTCTAAAGACCAATGGAGAGACTGCTATGCCCACATAGTACAAAGGTAGGATTGGGTTGTTAAGAGAGCAGATTTTCCAGGAATTGATAGTGTTCAAAACATTGTCAAAACCAGTTTGACCCCAGATGACGGTGGAACAAATGGAATGCATATCTAATTGTCCACCTTCAGTTCTTTGAAAATCTGCTGCCTTGTTTCCAGCCGTGTTTGTTGTCAGGAATTAAGGGTGTTTGGAATTTGTAACATTTCCTCCTACACCTTCCTTTCTGCTTCTCACTTTCTAATTCATTTTACCCCACAAGCTTTCAAAGGTATCTCATCAAAACATAGGGCAGCGAACACATCACCACAATCAGTTAATTGTAGGTACATTGACAGTTATATCTTCAGTAGCAGTTCATTGTGACATGAAATTAGCAACCTTCTCCTCCTTCATGTATAGGGCTTCTGTCAGAAGTTATTGCCCCAAGTGCACCTTCCCAATTTTGTATATGAAAGTGCTTATGATGCACATATGGGACTTTTGTTGTTGTTGTTCAGCCATTAAATCATGTTCAACTCTTCATGACCCCATGGAACACAGCACACCAGACCCCTCTGTCTTCCACTAGCTTCCAAAATTTTTCCAAATCTGCATGAAATCTTGTAATTTTTAATTAAATATCATTTCAGTCATGCACAGATGCTTTACCATAACTATGAACACATTCATTTTGGGAAAATAGGCAAGAATAGCAATATCTTCAAAACTGACATAAATTTAACAGATTTTCATAGCAACCGGTTTACAAATGTATCTTGCAAAGTACTTAAGAAGATAATCAGAGTTGTTTAGAAAAATGCGCAAAATCTGCTCTGGGCTTGCAACCATTTCCTAAATGGTTCCTATGAATTTACTGAAGATAGACATGCCTGAAGTGACCAACGTTCGATAGTTCACACAATTCCAATACCACCTACAGTGGTGTTTTCCAACCTTAAGAAGCCCACGGACCACTGAAGCAAAACATGGAATAATTGTGGATTAGGACCACAAGTAATATCACCCTTCCCATGTGCACAAAAATACAATTAAATTTTCCATATAATAATAATTAGAGAAGTTTATCTAGAGATGGATTATAGGGAAGATCTATGAGTTTTTTAGCCAGCTACAGCTGCATATGGTCCATTGCCTGTATTCTCTGGTGGTACTTGGGAGAGTCCTTGTTCAGTGAAGACCCTAGAAGTGATCAAAGGCTAGGGTTTTTTTCTGAGATCACATGGATCACTTCTCAGGGTCTTGTGGACCACAGCTGAGAATCAATGACCTATAAAAAGAGTATCCAAACATTTTGGTAGGATGGCCAAATATTTGTTTATAATATCTCTGACACTGTGTTGGGGGCCAAAACTTGAAACACTTGAAATTTACTTTTCAAATTTGACTAATTTACATATAAGTAACATACATATAAGGACAGTTCTGGAGGATCAAAAGGCTTGTCTGTAGGCTGGACTTGCCACAGGCTGCATTGAGACTTGACACAGGCTGCATCATTCTCCCAAGCCAGGGTTTGCTCACCCTTGATCTATAACAGTGGTGGCACATGTGCCAGAGCACCACCAAGAGAATGCTCTAAGCCCAGTGTATATGCCTGGACCTCTGGGCATGCGTGCAGGGCACCAACTTAGTCAGGTCTACTCTGAAGAGAAGCAGTTATAATGGAGAGGGCAGATAAATTGCTTCCAATTGGCATATTTGGCCACAGTCCTTATGCTTGATACCCCAGCATAGACAAAGCTAGACAAGATGGGCTAATGGTTTGATTTTGATTAAGAAAAATCTTTGTGCATTCAACAGTAGATGGTTAAAATGCAGTTCGTAAATGATAGGAACAATACTGTAATAAGTTATCCAGGCAGAATTATATTACAGGGTATGACAAACATACAAAAATAAAACATACTAGTTTTTAAATGAGAAAGGCTACCATTAGATGGCAAGTTATTGACCCTCAAGTGCAGAAATAATGTGAAGTTTGTGTAAGCAAAGTAAATTAAAAAAATTCTTGGTTAGAAAATTACATAGCAAGTACTATCTGTACGGTTCTGAAATATCACATGGAAGGTAGGCTTGCCATCATTCTCTTCCACAAAACCAGGACATGACCCCCATCAATCTTGCCAGTACTGTATGAATGTAGTCCCTGAAAACCAGGACAGTCTCAGTTTTCAGAGGCATATGGCGACTGGTGGAAGGGGAAAATCTTGGAAAGGCAGTGATAAACTCAGTTAGTGTAGGTGGGTATCATTCCATTAAATTCAATTTGAGCATAAATACAGATTGGGCAAAAGTAGGCTTACAGTTGTTTGACTATTGGTTTCACGTTTTCGATCTACCGTATTTCCCAGTTTATAAGACGCACTTTTTTTTCTTCTCAAAGGGGGGGAAAATGTCTGTGCGTCTGATAGAGTGATAGGGCCAATCCTGGAGCACCTTACCCCATCATATCATATGTCGTTGGATTCATATTGAAGAGCAGAATCCAATGCAACAATCAGTTTTGAGATATCTCCTTCCGATCAAAAGTTATGGCCAAAAAAGTAAAAATCAAAAATATAAAAAAAAATACATTTTTTGGCAATTTACCTGCCTCCCTGGACTATTTGCAATGAGATTTGGGCAAAATGTTGTCTGATCATTTGCAATGAGATTTGTGCAAAAGTCACAAATCACTGACACTAGAGATGATGAGTTTCTGGGATTACCAGAAAATTAAAAGAGTGCTTGAAGCTTAAAGTCTTTCCTCAGTTGTTAATGAAAGTGATAATGGTTCTACCATTGTAGACTTTACATGGTTGAAATATTATTCTGCTATATTTTATTAAATATATTAGTACACCATTTGGTTCAGAATATTTTTTTCTTGTTTTGCTCCTCTAAACTTTGGTGCATCTCATGGTCCGGTGCGTCTCATGGTCTGGGAAATACGGTAATTTTTCCAAACAATAATTCCAAAGCAGTATTCTATATCCCCTGTCTACATTTTGGTAATGTACATAAATAGTATTGAACAAATATGATTGCAACAAATATATATAAATGTAAAAAATGTTTTTGAAAAATGTAAAGTTCATACCTACTAAGTGTAAACCTACATTTGGCCCACTCTGTATATTTTAGAAATCAAGATAATGACATTAGTATTACACAGTAATTTATTTTTGATATTAATTTTTTGTTATTTTAAATATTAATTCTGGCATGTTACCTTATGATAACATCCATGCACTATGTATTCAACAACGGTGCAGGGAGTATTCTCCCTTTCTCTTCATCTGCATGGTATTTGGCCCAGTCAGAATGTATTCATTGTTTTCCCTAAGAGAAAAGCAATGGAAGGTGCCTCCACCTCACTGAGTTTTCTCTTTTTCTGTCCTTCTGGCAACTGTGTTTTTGTGATTTGTAACTTGGGCATGTTCCTACATAAACTTTATTTGAAGATGGGATTAAACACATCTAGTTAGGATATTCCCTAGGAACATTGTGTCAATATTCATTTCTTCATCTAACTGTGTCCTGCATTTAGGTTATTTTCATGACTGAAAAAATTGTCTATGAGGCTAACTTCAGCAGTTTGGGTTTTTTGCCTCTAGGATTAGCTGAAGCACCAGGAAACAGAAGTACATGGTGTCTCCAACTGATGCTCTTTCTCTGTGGTGGTAGAGATTGTGTACTAATTTATGACATGGACTTTATTTTCATCCCTGAATGAGAATTTATAAAAACGGGAACAGCCTTTTAAAAGTTCATTTGAGGGGAAGAAAAAAAACCAGTAGTTTGACAGATTGTTCAGTAAATGTCCGTTTTATTGGGAATTATAAAAATAAGGTGCTTAACACTGCTTTGTCATTAATATGGTTACATTAAAAGGTTACTGTCAAGATAATGTTTCAGTTCTGAAAATTGGATGTGAGGGTTTATGGGCAGTGCTCTTAATATTCTGCTCAGAAGATAGGGTATCTTTTAACTTGGCACTTGACAAAATCATTATGTTGTTATAAGGCTTCTTGTGAAGAGCTTGATTAATGTTCAAGCATAAATAAAACCTTATTTGAAAATAAAAGGAAAATTAGACTTGGTCTACTTATGGCAAACTTAATTTAACAGATGCTGACTTATGTGCAAGGTGATGGAGTGGAAAGAGCGTTAGAATACTGAAAAATTAACCTTTTTAATTCTTTCAGTATCTTTCTCCAAGAACATGCCATTTTAAATTGTTCTTTATTTTCAATGGATAAAAAATAAATCCCTTAGCAGAAATTAATTAGCGTTTATAATCTCGATACCGTGTTTTTGGGTACCGGTATTTGTGAGATCTCCAATTTTTTTAAAAGATGTTTTAACTTCTAGAAATGTGTTTTAACACACAGATGGGAAGAAAGAAGAGAAACTCTTTAGTGAGCTCTGTGTGTAAAAGGAATATTGCATCTTGCATACTCCTGATTAGCCTGTATAAATAGTTTTTGACATCTGTCTTTATAGTTTTTGAGGAGATGGAGACTTGGTTAAAAGAACCATTTTTGTATAGCAGTCACCATTTCAGTCTTGCTTTACCTGTATTATGAAAGCAGATGGTCTGCATGTCTTTTGAATATTTATAACTATCAAAAACAATCTCTTGCTATTCACCCTTAGGCTTATGAGATGTCAGGACTGTTCTAGTTCGGAAAAAAATCATCTTGGGTGTTTACAGAAAGAGGATTACATTAAGCTGAAATCACTATACATTTTCCAGTTTAATATTTGTCCATCAGCTGTTTAATCGTATTTAGATAATTGTGTAAATAAGTTGTTGTAGCCCTTGCCCCCTGCGCTGAAAGCTTCAAGCACCGATGAGCCAGTGGTATAAATGGTTCGCTTTTATTTTTTAGATCTTGTTTAAACAATCAGGAACAGCTATGAAAGTTTTTGTGTATAGTACTTTGAAAGGGTTCATTTCATACACACAAACACAGACTGACATATAGGTTTATGTGATTGTTTTTTGAGAACATCTGTCCATGGGAGTTACACGCTAGGTCAGCTAGCAAGCTTTTGTTTTGTTCAAATATTGCAGTGCGTATCTTCTTTGACGAGGTTGCTCCTCAGTCCCTGTTAAGGATGTGTTAGAATAATTCTTAAGGTATAAGTATTATAGGTGGTGGATAGGGATTTGGAGACAGTGAAGGATAAATGGTGTTTTGACCTGAAGCTGAGCAATCACAGATAACAGATTTTACAGTGGCTCATTGATTTGGCAGCAAAGCTTGAGCAGTTTTGGTTTAGATGATTGAATTGACCTGATTAATGCTGTTTTTTGTTGTTTTCCAGAAAGAACAGCAAGCAGTGTACTTTAAATCATAATCATAAGCCATTTCTGATCTCTGAATTGAATTCCCTACAAGTTAAAACTGTAGTTTAGAAATGCCATCATAAAGATTTCTGAAGAAAGGATCAAATATGAAAGTCTTTCTCACAGCTAGAAAGAAACCACCTCTTATCAACTAAACAAACAATTCTAACTGATGACTGATAATGTCTTAAGGAAAAATTACACACACTTACCTGAGTGCTCCCTTATTGGAGGATTGGATTCATTTCAAAGCAAGCTAGATGAACCAAAGATGAACTTTAGAAAAAATTCAGTCCCTACTGCCACACAGTTATGGAAGACATAACTATAAATAATGCATTTGGCTGGAAAAGAGAGCTCAGGCTATGGCAGATGGCATTATCCCGGTGTAGTGGGGCTTTTTCAGAAGTGTTACCATTTTACATCTGATCTTCTTCAGGCTTTCAGAAAAAGAACTACAGGGCACTGCATATAGAAATTGGGTTATTTCAGATCTCAGTGAGGCCTACAGATTCAAGTTACCTTGCAAGAAAGAGGTGCTGAGATTGAAAGATCTGTGTTCTGCTAAATTTTCAGAAAGGGCAGATATCATGTCCTGGATAGACAGAGTCTCCTATTGTAAATAGGTTTCATTTTCTTTCATTCTGTCTTTTCCAAGTATTTAAAAACTTGTTATGATGCCACATGTGACAAAAGTAAACAGAGGGTCCATAACTGTATCCTGTTTAAATTTTTCTGACTGCCAGTCAGTTAACTTGCAAAATATTTGAGTCTGACAGAAAAAATATAGAAAAATCTCACTGTGAACCTTTTAAATAAATGATAGGGTTGTATTCACTAAGGAATGATATATATAGAAGATAATATAGACATGAAACAGTATTTTCATGTGAAATTGAAGGAATGCAAGATTGTCTTATAAAGCATAAACTCACTCTACAACAGTAATATTGTCTTTCTGATATAATAGTAAGCTAACCTATAAGACTAAGCTAACAAGACTTATACCCATCATCTTACATTTCTGGAAAAAATTCTATTTATGCAGGTTTTTTGACATTGTGATCTTGGCTCAGTTTTGGCATTTGAGTTTACGACTTTCTTTTAGTGCTGCTTACACTTAATGTAAGCTCTTTATTGGTCCATTATTTATCACTTTGATAAGAAATTGTTAGCAGTGCAAAGAAAGTAGTTCTTTGATCAAGTCCCTTTGGTCCATTTTAATATAATTGTCAGATAAACTGCATTCCTACACATGCCTTTGAGTAAGTCCCATTAAAATTTGATAGGGCTTCTGCATAAGATTGTGCTGCTTTCTCACCCACACTTACAGAAATGGGGAAGTGGTCTAATCTACTACACCACACTCAACTATGAAAGGAGAAACGAGTGTTGTAAACCAGAGCATGTTGCTGGTGTACCTTGGTGTGTCTTGGCTCAGAAGAGTAGTTGTAATTAACCAAAATACTCTACTAAGGCTTTTGTGCAGCTAAGCTCAACCACTGTAGCTTGGAAAAATCTCAGTGTTACTCATAGATGTTTGAGCCATATAGATCAATCTAACTTCTATCGAATTATCATTGTTCCTTGCCTATATGAAGTTTCTGCCTTATGTGAAGTTTTTTTCTTGTATGAAAAAATAGCACTTGATTAGTGGAGAAATCAAGGGCATATAGGGGGCATAACATTTTAGAAATACATTTTTATAGAAACTGCTCGAGAGGATTTGGGGTGTGCAGATCAGATAGTGCTGAGAAGAATGTAATACAATTTATTGTAGTTCATTTTAGTGGAACTCAGGCAAAAGGATATTATAGTTTTTTGCGTACATGGCATTTTTCTGTAATGGTGTGTAAATACGTATCAATCATGTGGTGATCTTTCAAGTTTGCTTTGGGGTAGCCACGTAGCATGGCAATTTCCAGATGCATCAAAACCAAAATTAAAATATGTAGTAGAACACATTGCCTTTTCATGTACAGTATGTTTGTGTAGGGAAAAAAGGTGAGAATGAATGGCCTGAACAAGTTCAGATACCTGAAAATTGTGCCAGAGATGCAGTTCTGATATTTTTGTCAAATATACTAGCTCAAACATCTCAGATTTAGGAAATTAAAATTCAATATGGTGTTGAGATTTAAAGTATTACCCATCAAATAATTAAAATAACATCTTTTGTTAAACATTTCAGAAATACAGAAGATTTTTTTCTCTTTTTTCAGAGTATGATTTCTTCCATTGTGAACAGCACTTACTATGCAAATGTCTCCGCAGCAAAATGTCAAGAATTTGGGAGGTGGTATAAACATTTCAAGAAGGCAAAAGATATGATGGGTAAGCAAAAAGATAAGAATTGAAATGGTGGTGTCTGCATGATTAGGATTTAATACATTTTAAGCTTGGTTTGAATTTGGCAAATATTAACATTATCTTGGTAAATAATGGTGAAATATCTTTTGAGCAGATGAGGAAAAGTTTTACTATTTTGCAGATCTCAGAGAGAATAGAAAGGGAAGAGGAAGGAAGCTCCACTAATGTGTGACTATTTCAAATGCCTAGGGCTTGTTTTTTCCTCCATTCTATTTCTAACCTGCTTACTTATACATGTGATCAAGGTGGCATTCAAACCCAAAGTGGCTTTAATCCAAAGAGACTCTCCTATTATTGTTAAATAAAATTAAAATTTTGAAATAACAAGTCAGTTCAACTTTAAAATCTAAATATTCATGAATATGGGCACAGTGACAAGTATTAGCTTCCTGATAGCTTAGAACATCAGTCTCCAAACCACAGACTGCTGTGTTAAGAAAAAGCTGTCCCTGTGCTACGTGGTGCTTTCCATTCAGTGTTGCAACCTCTTATCTTTCCAGCGGATCTAATCAGAAACTTGCACTGAGCAACCAATTCTGCTGCTCATTGCTTAGCAGGCTTTGTGCCCTGACTTCAAGCAAATCTGACCCACAATTTGGAGTTTGGTGCCTCCTGATTTAGAACAGTAGAAGTGAATTTAACTTCTTCTGATTGTTGAACAATTTTCAGATTGAAAAATTTCAGCTACGTAGCATTTACCTGTGTTAGATGTCCAGCATAACTTCAGTCACGGGTTCACAAATATTTACTTGGCAATAATAGCTAGTATTTCTGGATGCCACCTATTCTTTTTTTAATGCACTGATGTTTTCTGCAACCTCTTCACCTGGAGCATATAGACAGCCTTCCAAATGATATAAACAACTAGCAAAATGTATCCGCGTTGCGGTAGTACCCCTCTTATGCCATCCCCCCAGTGCACAATTACCCTTCATGTACATCCCCCCATGCACATCATCCTTCCCAGTTAATCAGGCACCGGGCATCTAATTGCTGGATGTCAATCAGTCAGTCTTCAATGTTAGGCATAGGACAAAAACATGTTGCTCCCCTTTTCAGCCACTTAAGAGTTGAATTTCTCAACATCGGTTCTTGGTGAGTGTTTATGTCACAGAAAGAACACCCTCCCCAAATTTCACACTTCTAGGTCCAGGGCTTGTGGCAGGGCAGGGATTCTTCAATGTAAAGTATAGGGAGGAAAATGCTTTGCAGCCCTTTTCACCCCCCTTCCCGTTGGAATTTCTGAAAACCACTACTTAGTGAGTGCCTCCATTACAGAAGGAACACCCTCCCCAAATTTCACACTTCTAAGCCCAGAGGTTTTGGCTAGGTGTTGATCAATCAGTCAGTGACTTTTCAGTTATATATAGAAGATATGTTGTACATGTTCAAATTAGAACATTGGCCTGGAAACTATTGTGGTTATGCTGCTGCTTTAAGAATACCTGCTTCTTCTCTAAGATACCAGCTTAAACTCTGACAATGGAAATGGAGAAAGACTACAGGTGAGTTCACAAATCCATGCGTCTGCTTGAACTTAAAAAGTTTTAAAAAGAGTTTTAAAGGTGTTTGCAATAAATATGTATAATAATGTCATATCCTACTGAAATAAATCAGAAATAAAATAGCAGTAGTTTAATGAAGATCTAAAGCTATCCACCTGAAAACTATTTTATCCAAGTAAATCTCTCTTGCTTTCCTTCTGCAGCTGAAATGGATAGCCTTTCAGAACTAGCCCAACAAGGTACCAACCATGTCAACTTTGGTCACCAGCCAGTCCCAGGAAACACGGCTGAACAGCCTCCATCCCCTGTTCAGCTTTCTCATAGCAGTCAACCATCTGTTCGGACACCACTTCCAAACCTGCACCCCGGACTTGTATCTACTCCGATTAGTCCTCAATTGGTAAATCAGCAGCTGGTAATGGCCCAATTGTTGAACCAGCAGTATGCAGTGAACAGACTTCTAGCCCAGCAGTCCTTAAATCAACAGTACTTGAACCATCCTCCTCCTGTCAGCAGATCCATGAATAAGCCACTGGAGCAGCAGGTCTCAACTAACACAGAGGTGTCTTCCGAAATCTACCAGTGGGTGCGTGATGAGTTGAAACGAGCAGGAATCTCCCAGGCAGTTTTTGCACGTGTGGCATTTAACAGAACTCAGGTTAGCTTTTTCTTTTAAAAAGCAAGATTAATTTTCTCCATCTCTTCTTTTTATTCTTATAATATTTGCACAAACTTAGACAAGTTAGATTTGCCATGATGGACGCATGTTGCAAAATTGGTAGTTAGACTGCAGTCCCAGCCACACTTAATTTGACATAATTTTAAGTCATAGTATTAGAAATTGTTGAGCACATTTATTTGTTCTCCTTACATAAGGTTGTCATATGTCCCAGAAAACTGGGACTGTCCCAGTTTGGGGGGGATTGCATTCACATTCTGGCAAGTTTGACAGTACATCCTGTCCCGGTTTTGTGGAAGAGAATTATGGCAACCCTGTCCTTATATATTTTTTTCTCTCATAACTGTTGGTTATTTTCAAATGCTTATTTATTCAATCTACTCCTTATAGGGCTGTTTAAATAGTTGTGCTACTTCTAAAATGATCCTCGTACAGTCAACATGACAGCAATATGTTACTCATGTGCACTTGCACATTCAGGTTGAAATCCTTATCCCCAGTTAGGTCAATACAAGTCCCGGCATAAGTCATGGACTGTCCTGGGGGATATCATAAGGCACTTTCATGCCACTCCTGTGTATGGCAGGACAGTGTCATAGTGCACCAGCTTCTCGGCACCATCACCACGGGAATGGGGAGCAGATGAGTTGGGATTCTAAATTGGTTAGGATTGTGCTCTCAGTCACAAGTAGCTGACTCCAGCAATATGGCACTCCTGAACTGTCCACAGTGTCAGCTCACTTAACTGTCTGATTAATTGATAATGCAAGAATAATTAATTCTAACCAATAATTTCAAAATACTTAGCTATCATAATGATAATACGATATTAGTATTATAATCAAAACTAGCAAAATGTGCCTGCGTTGCAGGAGAAAATACATGCATCAACCCCCCACCCCCACATGCAACATCCCCTCACCCCTTGCACATCCCTCCCCATCCCTGGGTGAAAAAGGATTTTACCAGGCTGGTGCAGGATTTGGGGCTGGGTGTTGATCAGTCATAAATGTTAAGTATAGGCTTATACATGTGTTGCACCCCTTTTCAGCCCCTTAAGGGTTCATAGGGCTTTGGGGTGCCTTCAGAATTTACCATTTCTCCCTACTATACTATTTTAATAGGTGCAGTTTTACTTTGATTACTGTTCTCTGGTTCTGGGTCAGTAGCCCAGATTTCTAAGCTCTCAAATTAGTACATGGCAGTCGAGTATGCCTCTTAATGAAAAAAATGCATTTTGATTAGCTAAATCAGGATTTTTCTCCTCTTTCACCACTACCTCCACTTTTCAATTGTTGGAAAGGATTTTTTATAAAACTTTGAAAATCCTGATTCTATTGAGTTTTTATGTAAACCTAATTTGGATCATTTTTTTAATTAATGCAAGTACTGTTTGATTTGTATTAGACAAACTTGATTAGCAAGTCCCTGGTCAATTAGTGTGAGGTTTGGAAAATTCAACGTTTAATTCTTTTATAATTCTTTCAAGCAATAAATTGAAAATATTTCTTATTTCTAGTTTTATCTGTTTTATTACATCTGGGAGAAATTTTCCATCTGCAAAAATTTAATTGGTTGTTGTGGAAAATAAATTGTAAAATTTCTGTAAGTTGAATTTTAAGTTTGTCTTTTGAACAATCAAGAACAATTTGACTTAACAGTTTTTTTCTTCAACTCATTTGTTTAATGCAGTCTGAAATCTAATGCAGTCTGAAGTTTAATGCAGAGCTGAAATCCTTATTCATAATCAGTATTTGGGAATAACCCTCTTTGAACAACGGGACTTACTTCTGAGTTAATAAGGTTGTACTATTGCTGGCCTTAGGCCTGCCTTTGCTTCTTGATCTTGGCTCTGCAGGTGCAAGAGAAGGAAAATGATGCTTACTTACCTTACAGGTTTATTACAAGACTTAGAAAGCATTGTACAAATACTAAATGCTCTCTTCTCTGCTTAGCGATGAAGTTGATATAGAATATTTCTTAATTTTATTTATTTAGCGCATGGCAAATACATTAACATGGTAAATCAAATGTTAATGTCCAATCCACCAAGCCATTCAAGAACAGAGTGGTCTGTACTGAAAAAATCAGATACTGGGCTGATGTAAGCTCTTGATGGATACTCAGACAAAATGTGATGAATATTTTGTCGAGGAGCACCACAGTGATACTGAAGAGCAGATACAAGAGCTATGTAACCCTTAGATGACCAACCGGATCCATTGACCGGCAATTATAATTTATGCAAATTAGGCTATTTTTAGATGGTTATCTAACAGTGGGTTCTGGCAGACATCGTGTTAGGTTCAGATCCTATTCAGAGTTGACCAATGCAGGCGAGATAAGTCAAAACCTGGCACCTTTCCTGTTGGATTACGTGTCTTCCTGTATCTGGGTGTTCAGCAACCCAGTTAGCTTTCCATTGTGTGTTGATATTAAAGTTGTTAGATAATTGTTGTGTGAATGCCACAGAGGATTTCCTGGATTTAAGCCTTCCAGTTGCTCAATGAAGAAGATCAACATGCACAGGAAGAAGTGGGTTTCTCATTTCATTGTATTCCTTCACTGCCTTTATAGAGTTGGCTCAAAACAGGGAGCCAGCAAGTAGGAGTAGATTTTATACAACCACTTATGCCCCTCATGGTTTCGTTTAGTCTGCCATCGATCTTACTAGCATGGTTAGTGTGATTAGAATAGCTTATTGAAAGACGTCTCCCTGTTTGCAGTGTCAAGCATAAGGCTGGAATCCATATGAACCAGGAGATCAATTTGTAGGTGAGGATTGCAGCCACCTATATGTCCCAGGAGTTTTGGGGCACTTTCAAGAGCTTTTATGCATTTTGTGCACATAGACTTATGACACTCAAAGAGTAACTTGTGTGTGTCAGTGGACAGTTTGATCTGCTAGGTTTTGAGGGTTGAAACTGGATGAAGATTATTCATGAGACAATCCTAAACAATTTAGGTGTGGGGACAACAGAGAATGTCTGTGCACTAGCCTACCCCCTCCCCCACCCTCAAGAGCTTTATGGCACTTTTGTGAAATCCCTAGGCCAGCACAGGACATGTGCAGGAACTTATGCTATCCTATCTGTGGGTTAGGATTCTAGCCACAGTCTTAATTCTGAACAATTTCAGTTTTATAGGCACAACACTTGGGTGTTGGCAATAAGGATGCAGTATTTTTAAGCTATATCAAATGGCCATCAGATTACATGACTAGGCTTCCTTCATTTCTTTCTCTTTCCTTTTTTTCATTTTGTCTTTGGCACACTGCTTATTTTCCAGTAAAATGAAGACTGAAGATGGATTATTCAAAATTGATAACAGTAATGGACCATCCTGTAATGTTTTATTGAATTTGAGTTCTGTAAATTATGTGGTGGAGGGAAATTTACCTGCTTAAGTATAACTGAAATTGCCACTGTGTTCATATAATTCTTCGTAGTGTAATTTAAGAAAAAGAACGCTACCCATATCACTATTTGAGTAAAAGGTTAAAAGGTGCTATTACACTATCATGACAGCTCTGCTCTCACTAATAAGTGACAAAGATAAATGTGTCTGCTTATAACTTACTTGGCAAGGCTCCAAACTTGCGGGTGGAGTTAGAAAATAATTTTTTAGCTGCATATGAGTTTTCAACCCCCTGCAGTGGAGACATCATACAAGGATATTCTGCATATTTGGGGAAGGGTTCTGCAAACCACATTTTTCTTCAGCGAGCTTTGAAGTTCCATGAGGCTGATAAAATCTATGTGAAATCTATTATGTTCAAAGAGCAGACAAACTGGGGGCTAGACAGTGTTTCAGTTCATATTGGCAGACACTTCCATTTATCTCCCATTTTCAAGAATTCATAATTAGCTTTTGAAAGTGCTGATATTTATTGAATGTTTTTCTGCAATTACTAATGAGGTCTACTTGCGACAACTTGTAAAGATTGTTTATTTTTTATAAAGTGACTATGGCTTAAATTGACTTCTGGTGCTGTGAAGGGAAAAATTAGAGCTAGCAAATTTTAGTGTGTGTTTGCAGGTGACTGAAGGCCTAACTGCAGAATTGATTTGTACATGAGGGACCTGCAAAAAAATGTTGCAGCTCCCTATCCTAATGCCCATTTTATTCAAGAGAACCAATTCCCTCTCCCTATCTCCTATCCTGTTGCCCTGTTTGTGTGTTTTGTTAGTGAGCTTTGTTGCTTTTTGTGTTTTCAATGGATATCTGTATTTCTTGGGAGGGGCATAAGCATGCTCAATCTGTACCAGGCAGTGGTTTTTTTTTTTTTTTTTGGCAGGGGGGTAGGATTTAATAGAACTTTTTTCTCAAGTTATGAATTGTTTCCCTCTGTATACCTAGGCAGTCCTCCAACTATATAGAAACCACAATTTTATTTTGCTATGACTGCTTTGCTTGCAGTTGGTCAGGCATTCAGCCAACTCAGTTTGCTATTAGCATATATGATTGGCAAATTAACTTTGGCTCCATTAATGGAATAATTGTTGGTATGGCGGGTTATGATATAATCACTGTAGTAATGATGCTGGTCTGTTGCTTATGCATTTAATGATTATAGTCTGTTTATGTGAATGCAGACCAAATATGGTGGATGTAATGGAATAATCAAGTTCTAGTTGCTCCTGCATTGGGAGAATTTGTAGCTCCAGGCCAGATCATGATCTTTGAAAAGTATCACCCAATTTGTTACTAGTTCAGAAGAATAATTCTTTTGACAACTTCGCTTATTCTACTCTTGCTTGGAGGCTAAGGAGAGAAAGACAGTTGGTATCTCATAGTGGCTAAGAGTTGGAGTGACCAGGAGCAACTTGTTTTGAATTTAATCTCTAGTCCAAACTTGTAAACTGAAAAATAAACTGGGCTCTCTTGTGCTCAGTCTGTGTATCCTTGTACTGGCTACAAGTAATGGCTTCCCAACACCTCACTCATAATCCTTTCCCAACTCTGCCCTCCAAGACACCAAGGACTTTCTGTGTGCAATGGTCGTTCCACTAAGCTTTACCCCAATTCTTAGCTGTTGGTGAACTTCAAAAAATATAATTCATAAAATAAATAAAGGTTCCCATTGAGCAAGATACATGCACTCTTTACATTCAGTCTCTTGCAAGTGCAGGCAGTTTTGATGTGGGTAGGCCTCAAGAATTACTGAATTATTCACTCCTCCTCTCACCCTCGCTCCTCTCCAAAAAAAGAGAGAGCAAGCAGAATATTGTTGCTTTCAGAGGAGGTAAACTGAAGAATCTCTGCATGACTTGCTACTCTGGACATGTCTGTACCCAATATCGGCATGGTCAGAGCAGCAACTCCTATACAGATGCAGCTGTTAACCTTTGGGAGGGATTATTACTCTGTCTTGAATAGGCATTGTGGAACATTAGCTATTAGAGTCAAGTCTAGGCTAACCCACACAAAATTTTCCTTCGAATGCAATAGAAAATCTTGAATTTTAACACAATTATAACTCTCTGAAAAATGTATACAGAGTAAAATTTAACAATTTTCATTTACAGTTGGAAATGGTATGGGTTTCTGCTCTCTAGGAAATGGATGAACATGAAGTTCAAGCCTGAACAAATCTCCTATTTTTTTTCCCAGCAGTCATTTATGGTGGCAGCACTATACCTCCTCATTTAGACTTTAAATCCCCTTGATAGCAATAGTTGACCATTCCCACGTAAACATGGCAAAAACCCACTTCTTAGTGATTTTTGGATCATTCTTGAAAATGGTGCTCCCACAGTATTTAGCATGGAAAAAGCCGCTGTCTTTCTCTACCATCTCTAATGACAGCCATGTCTTTTGTATGTTTTAGAGTCACTCTGCTGGAAGATGGAACAATTTAAAGCCCATGTAGCTGCTCCAGAATGACTCCAATTTAAACTGCACTCTTTATCAGGGTGGGTGGGGGCAGACTGGGAGTCTTGGTAGGGAAAAGGAAAAGATGTCTCTTCAAACCTGTGCCAGCTCTTTAGCTGGTGCAAGTCTGAGGAGACAGAGGTGGCATGTTGGCTGCTTCCAGAGAGAACAGCATCCAGCACAAGCATTCCCAGCCCTCCTCCCATTCCCACCCTCCTCACCAACATACCTGAGTCAACAGGCCTTCTTTGCCCCAGTGCCACACATGGGGCTGCTCTAGTCACTGTGGTAGCATTATGAAAGAATGCAGTGTTGTGTCTTGCTGAAGCACTTTTGTAATAGAGTATGTTACTACTTGAAGTATTGCAACTTTAGTTTGGTTTTGTTTTTTTGCTGTCCACTACTTCATGCATGTCTTTTTTATGAAAAGCAGTGATAAAGGCAACTTCTTCAGCATTTGTACCATGTAAAATGATGTCAGCTTGTGGATGCAACATGAGGATACCTGGCCAGCCTGTCACAGGGGCCTGTCGCTAAGACGTTGCCTTTCCCACTCACTATCTATTTGCATTTGTATGCTTTTGAACTGCTAGGTTGGCAGGAGCTGGGCTAAGGATGGGAGCTCACCCCATCTGGCAGTACTCGGGTCTTGAACTACTGGCCTGCTAAGCGGAATTCTGGTCAAGCAGTCTTCTAACTCTAGTCTTCTAATTCTAGTGTTCTAACCACTGAGCCACTGCAATCCCTCCAAAAAAGCAGTGATATTCTTAATAAATAGATTAAAGTGTTGAATTAAGGAAATCTTTAGTATGAACTGTGAAGAATATATTAATTAATATCAGTATATTGCTTTTCAACAAAAATTACAAAAGAAAATTGCAAAGGCCTACATAAGTTTACAATCTAAAAAACATAATCCAAAAAAGGCATAGCTAGACTGTGCACACCAGAAAGTGGATACTCAAGAACATATGTTGGGCGAACAGGGACAAATGCTCTCCTTCAGCTAATTATAGAGAACCACCACTTGAAGGGTACATATTTGTCAAGCAGTGGAGGATGACAGGTAAGTTGTAACCAAACACTAAGTGTGCATCAAAGCTACCATCTCAACAGAACAGTTTGAAAGTACAGGGTCATTGAAAAGTAACTCCCTATCTTGTAATTTATAAGTATTTTTAAATAGGGAGTTATTTTTCAATCACCCTGGAGTCCTTATTGTTACAAAATTATTTTAATTATGCTATGATTATCTTTTTTGTGGCAGTTTAAATATTTATGAGGAAACATTACAGTGAAAATCATGGGGGGAAATGGCACACCCTATAATAAATTTGGTATGAATCACATAATGGATATGAAATGAGATAATCACCACGTATGCCACTTTGTGCTCCACGGACAGGGTGGCAGCATATAAATATGAGAAAGATGTGGAAAAAGTTTTTACATCCTATGATAACAACTTATTTAGGAATTTTATCATGTTTTTAATTTCATTTTTAACCTCCTAGAAAAGCCCCCAAATCAGTTTACAAATACTGTAATATCTTCATCTCTATGCAGTTAATAATAATTAGAAATATATATAGTAATTAGAAAGATATGCAGAAGGGAAGCCAGGAGCTGATTTCAACAAAGGAACAATCCAGTGTAACTGAAATGCCTGATGCAAACAAAGGTGTCAAAATGCTGATACCAGGGACTGGGAATTTCACATCCTGGGGGATGCAGTACAAATGTTCCTATACCATTTACCCTTCACCAAATCTCCATTGATGGAAGAATGGGGAACAGACCCTCAAGTGACAAACATATTTGTATGGGAGGGAAGGCAGTTTCTATAAACCATTTAGTGCTATATAAAGTTTAAAGCCAATCTTTAGTTGTCATTGGATACAAAATAATAACCAGTGCAGATGATCCAGAATGGGGGTCACAAGCTTAGGTCTCAGTAAGAATCCATTCTATTGCCTTTTGAACCACTGTAGTTGAAGCTTTTAAAAAATTTTCATGGGTAGTAACATCATGTAAAATACAGCACTCTAATTTTTGATGTGACAAAGGCATATGTTCACACCAGCCAGATCTGGTTTTGCTAGAAAGAGTCAAAAGCACTTTGCTGCACCAGTCAAAAGCACTTCTAGGTGCAGCTGCTACCTAAAAATCTAGAAGCAAAGCAGAATTCAGGATCAACATCAGTCTTTAAACTTGTTCTGTTTAGCATAGTGCCCCATTTGAAAGATCAAGTTGTACCCAAACTTCAAATGTTAGCAATGTGTAATGCTAATAATCAGCAATGTGTCTCACAGGTCTCAGTTAAGCTTCAGCTTGATTGCATATATGAAAAAGTTGCGTAGAACCACATTCTAATGTTGACAATTCAGCACCCTTTTCCCAGCAGTTTAAAGTAGAGGTTGAAAGGCATGGGAGATGAATCTTGTGGGCCCCATAAGCCAATGAGTCAAACAGCACAATCCTAACCATATCTACTGGAAAAGTAAGCCCCATTGTGTTCAGTGGATCTTACTCTGAGGAAAGTGTCTTTAGGATTGCAGCCGAAGTCTTCCAGTACCACTTTGTAGGGCCTACTAGGAATTAAGCCACTGCAATACCGTGTCTCCAAATCCTGTCCTAGCAAGATACTCCATAAGGATTCCATGGATAATAGTATTTAAAAACTTTGAGAAGTCCAGCAAAATCATCAGAGATTATCTTTCTCTATCCCAGTTGCTTCCAGTTCCTACCTTGGCAATTTTGGTCCCAAACTGCAGCCTGAATCCAGACTGATATGGATCAAGATAATCTTAATTAAAATTAAGCAGTTTAGGATGTTAACTGTATTCTTTAGTTGTGCATCCTAAAAGCAAATTTTTCAATGCAGGAAAAATAATATGTGATTTTGGCAAAGGGGAAAACATTTTACCTTAGCTCTTAATTGGGAAATTCTTTTCAGTAGCTATCATCTACGAAGATTTATTATTGGGTGTGTATTTTTCATGATTTTCACTGTAATTTTTGCTTGGATAATCAGAACCAAAAGATCATAATTACAGCACAATTAAAATAGTTTGGTTAGGTTAGGCTGAGTCCGAGTTTCAAACTGGTCTGCATTGTTTTATATGCTGTACATTGGTGCCAGTTTCACTATACTGTCTTGCCATAGGGTAATGCATTCCCATCTTTTAACGAACTGTTGCGTTATTTCAGCCTATTGTTAATTTATCTTAAAAAACATTAATTTCAGATGTTTACATCTTCCTTTTAAGTTCAAGTTGTACATTGAAGCAATCATTGGTCACATAGACAGCTGTCTTTCACCAAGTCAGAATATAAGTCCATTTAGGGGGTAGCATTGTTTATGGTGACTTATAGCACCTCTCCATGCTTTCAGACAATAACTTCCCTAGCTAAGGGCTGAGACTGGAGTGGACCAAAGTGTGTGCTTTCCTGATGAGATGCACTTCTCCCACAATCTATTTTGTCTGGGTTTTTGGACCCTTTGCAACTGCCTGAGCCATAGACTATTAAGGAATTAAATGCACAGGATCCAAACTTGGGGCACAGTCCTATTCTCTGCTAGTACAGCCAGGCCACAGGAGCCTGTGGTGTACCCTACAGAGATTTGGAGGCTGATGGAGGTCCGCTCGGAATCTGTCTCATAAATTTCCTACAACTTATGCAGGAGAGAGGATACATGTGTGCGAGGACAATTCTTCCAGTTATTTGGAAGGAAAAGAGAAAATATTGACATGATAAATATATATCTTAATCGGTTAAGCCAGGTTTCCAATGATTATCTGTTCATTCTCTCATGTTATTTTTCAAATATTGAGCTGAGAGTAGAAGAGCAAAGTACTGCTTTCAGAATGATGATTCCATACATTTTTTCACTATGTTTTCCTTTTAGAGATGCTTTCTCTTGTGGTCCCCTATTTCCAGAAATGTGCCACTGTAGGTTGAATTTATGCTTTATTGCAGGATTTGAATTAGAGTAATGTAAAAATGCTGCAGAATTACTTGGGATTTTATTTATTCTTGTCTGTCTTAGAAAGATTTCATGGCAAGTTAAGTCAGTAAAAAAGAGGAGACCAATTAAGCAGATTCAGTTTGTATTGTGCATAAAGCAGATGCTTAATAAAATTAAGAATACAATTGAGGCTGTCTTCTGCATTACCTAAATTGTCAGTAATATATTCCTATGCAGGATGAATGTCTTTTTACTGTGTACTTTGTAAAGTCACTGAAACAAAGAAAAGCATTATTAGCACCAATTGTGCTATATAAGGCTGCATAATGTAACTGTTTGTTGTTTTTCCACTCTTATGCTCTTTTTTCCCCTTTACAGGGCTTACTCTCAGAAATCCTACGAAAGGAAGAGGACCCCAAAACTGCATCACAGTCTTTACTGGTGAACCTTCGAGCAATGCAGAACTTCTTGCAGCTGCCTGAAGCAGAAAGAGATAGAATATATCAGGATGAAAGGGAAAGGAGCTTGAATGCAGCCTCTGCAATGGGCCCCACACCTCTTATAAGCACACCACCTACCCGACCTACACAAGTAAACTATTTTCCAATTATTTCTGAAGTATTGCATGAAAAGTAAATCCATATTGTGGAGTATTTTTGTTTTAGCTAGTGTTGAAAGTGGAAATGTGAATCATTTTCCTCCCAAACTATACAAGCTGTGGCACTACCTCATAGTTTTGTGTCTACATTACCAACCCAAAACTTATAAATCAATGCAGAACTTTCACTATTACCCCCTTAAGGTACTTTGGCTTGCAAAGATGGAGAGGGAGCAGGAAATCTAAAGATAAAGATTCCCAGGGATTGGAATCAAATAAATTAACAACAGGTTCTATGTCCTAATAACCTAAATTAACAACAGGTTCTATGTCCCATTAGTAACTGGTTCTCAGAACCAGGTGCTCATTAGCAAAGGGTTCTATAGAACCTGTGAGAACCCCCCTGAAGCCCACTACAGGTATTTCAGGGACTTAGCATATAATGTGAATATTAAACCTAGACCCAAATGTAAGTAAATTAAACAACAAATGAAACAACAAGATTGCTGGTTTTTCTTTCAACAGAGACCTAACTCAATGAAAGGAAAAGTTCCATTGAACGTTCTGTAGAACGGTTTGTAAATTGGTGCATGTTTTTGAGCTCTCCAGTTAAAAAGCTTGATCATAAATTACCACCACCACAATAAGCCTTTTGTCTTGTGGAAAAGATTATAGGAAGTTATGGGAAAGATCTATGCCTATGTGAACAGCTCTCAAAGAATAGTAGTGAAGAGAAGGGAGTATAACTGAAAAAAGGCTTTTCAGCCAAGATTTGCAAGTGTTGTATGAGTTATAAAAACAGCAACACAAATATAGACAGAAATACTGTACAAAGCCACTGAAAACTATACAGCTGATTCTGCAGTATTTCTAAAATCTAGTCAGATCCTTTTTGGACCCTGCTTCTGGCTGCTGAGGTGGAAGCGACCTTCAGATACAGATGGCAGTCACATTCTAATTTCAAAAGCTATCTTTCTGTATGCTAGCACTTTATTATGGTTGTTTAAACACCTTTGAAACCCAAATGCCTGGTTTGTTCTCTAAATAGAAAGTAGTTCTAATTGACAATCTTTATGCCAAGTCTTAGTTTAATGACACACATGAAATGGCCAAAAGACAAAAATGCAGCTTTCCTTCCTTAAGAAACCACCACGAAGAGGGCAGCTAATGGAAACACTAACACTTAAATATGACTGTGC
The DNA here is from genome assembly GCA_030015325.1 of Cryptoblepharus egeriae. NCBI lineage: Eukaryota > Metazoa > Chordata > Lepidosauria > Squamata > Scincidae > Cryptoblepharus > Cryptoblepharus egeriae. The sequence goes on along the minus strand of JAREYC010000004.1, from coordinate 35,556,519 downwards.
TTCCAGGCGCCACTGTAATAATGGTGTAGTAAACTTTGTCCTGATAAAAAGCCATTCTAAAAGCAACTGCATTTATTATACCTCTTGTGCCATTTGCAGAACAGAACTGGAAAGTAGTTTGTTTTGCTTGGAATGAAATACTTTATGAATTTTAATGTACAATGTAATATTAAAAGCTAAACTGGGATTAAAACAGATTTTTTGTTCCTAAACTAAAATAGTACTTATGGGAATAAAAGGTATTTTGTTTCTGTATCACCTGGGAAAAAATAAAGCAGGCTCCCATATTTGTGAAATCTTGCTCATTTACTTGTTGGGTTCTTCATTGGTTTATACTTTCTTCAGAAAATATGGGTGATTCCAGATTTTCCAATTTTCATAACCAGCTTTAAACAAGGAAGCAGATATATGTGTAGATTAACTAGGTGAGGGGTGTCTTTTCAGTATTTTAAAATGACTCCTGGAAATGGAAATTGTCTGTCTTAGAAAGATGGGACTAAAAGCTTATGGTAGTTTCATAGTAATGATATCAAAGTTTTGTTACTGTTACAACTCACTCATTGATGCCTAGATACCTTGCACTTTTTAGACATAAGCTTTTAGCAGGAATTTGTTTCAAATTTTGTAAAGTGCTCTATGTGTTGATAGTGCTATATAAATGACTTTTACTATGAGTTTTGGTGGTATATCAGTTTAACATTTTTAGAAGGTTTTATGCACGTTGCTAGCATTTTTCCTTCCAGGTCTGTCATCTCCTTTTGGAAAACTGAATTTAAGAATCTTTCTTGAGTGTGAAAATCTCTCTCTCTATATATAAAACTGGAAAGTCACTGACTCACTCTTTCATTGACTCATTCATCAACGGCCAAATAAAACCTCTGGGCCTAGAAGCGTAAAATTTGGGGGAAGGTGTTCCTTCTGTGATGGAGGCACCCACTAAGAACCGGTTTTTGGAAATTCCAACTGGAAGGGGGTAAAGAGGGCGCAACTTGTTTTACTCCGTATACTTTACATTGAAGAATCTCTGACTGAGGAATATCCAGACCTAGAAGCATGAAATTCAGAGAGGGTGTTCCTTATGTGACAGCCACCAAGAACTGATGTTGAGAAACTTAACCCTTAAGGGGGTGAAAAGGGTTGCAATGTGTTTTTGTCCTATACTTAACATTGAAGACTGATCAACATCCAGCTGATGCACTGGGAGGGAGGCTGCACGGGGGGATGGTGCACTGGGGGAGATGGTGTGCATTGGAGGGGGTTGTTGTGCATGGGGATTGATGTGCTTGGGGTAATGTTGTATGAGGGTGTTATGCAACGGGGATGATGCACATGGGGGACAGTGCAAATGAGGGTATTGTGCATTGGGGGACGGTGCGCATTGGGAAGGTGCGCATGGGGGATGTTGTACAGGAGTATTGTGCATAGGGGTGTAGCAAATGGGGAGATCTTGTATGGGGGTGTTGCTCATGGGGGGACAATGCACATGGGGGATGTTGTACAGAGGTATTGCGCACAGGGTATTGCATGTGGGGGGATGTTGTACAGGGGTATTGCACATGGGGTGTTGCACATGAGGGGATGATGCACATGTTGTACATGGTGGGAGATGTTGTACACGGTGGGTGTTGCACACAGTGTGCATGGGTGGATGGTGCAAATGGGTGGGATGGTGCACATGGGGGATGTTGTACAGGCATATTGCTCATTGGGGATGATGCGCATGGAGAGATGATGCACATGGGGGTGTTGTATATGGTGCGCATAGAAGGGCTGTGTGCATGGGGGGATGTTGCACAGTGGGGAATGGCGTACGCAGGGAATTTTACTCCCACAATGTGGGTACGTTTTCACTAGTACCTTATAAACCTACTGCATGTTATATATGATAACTTAATGCTTTCTGTAGGTTATGAAAAAGAACTTTGTAGATAGCCTCCAAAAGGTTAATTAGCAATATTATGTAGTACTCACTAGAGCACAGCAGAGTAATCATCCATGCTATTTTTAATGCTTGAAGAGAAACTGTTAAAAAGAAAACAAAATAGTTTTCAGGTTAATATGTTATGTAAGAGTTTTGGAGATACAAGGAATCAATCTTGAATGACCTCATCCCAAGTATATTAGTGTGCACGAAACAGCTTCATTAATATTTCCTCTTAAAAATAACTTGGCTTCCTCTGGTTTATAAAGTATTGAACAAATTTTCAAAAATACAGTTATGGTTCACTTTTTTCCTCTGAAAATCTCCTACATGTCTGAGATGGGAAGGATTGCACCTGGTACATATTACTTGTACCAGATGCTATCTTCTGAGCCTGCAAAGTCCAGAGTGACCAAATGTCCTCTTTTTCTAGGACACTTTCTCTTTATTATTATGTTCTGGGGGAAAAAACTTCATCATCCTCCTTTTCTTTGTGAGCAGGCAGTATGTAGCTTTATTGTAATTAATAAATTCTATGTAATAAATCGTATGAAACAGTTTTTAATACGTAATATAGTGTTTAAAATAATTAACCTCATGAAAGCAATGTATGAGTGCTTTTAGTTTTTATTTTGTCATTTCCTACATTTTTCAACATTTTGGGGGGCTTGTCCTTTTTTGCAGTTATGTGCATAGGGCGCAATCCAGAGTAACTATGGGGAGTCCTTGTTCACACGTAAGAACAATTTACTCTAGATTGCAATATGAATTTCCCATAGGTTTTCACTAGGTGGTGCTGTAAATGTCTCTTAAGTACTCCTGTATTTACTCTGGATTGGAGGGATAGTCATTCTGGCATAGCACCTTTGTCTCTTCAGACTTGTGCCAAATAAATACCTAGTGCAGGTCCAAAGAGACCATTGGCAAACCTACTTATAGATGAGTAGAGGAAAAATGGTCCCTTCTGCCCTTCACTCACCCCAATAGCATGCAACGTACCCCATTTTGGCACAGATTTATGCTGTGTTGAAGAAAGCATGTTCATTTAATAAAGATCTGAAGCTTTCCATTGGTCTTTTAATATATGAAAACTCCCTGGTTTGTAAAATTTATTATTCTTTCACTTTAAAAAAAAACAAGATCCATGTTTTTACACTTGAACGCTCTTCAAATTAAGACATTTTAAAATTGCAGAATGTGCTGACACTTACCATATATCGGGAATCTTAACTGGGCATCTTTTTAAATTGTTTGCCAGTAAGAGATGCAATTCATATTTTCTAGGTAAAAACAGCTGCTATTGCAACAGAAAGGAATGGAAAACCTGAAAACAATACTATGAACATTAATGCTTCCATCTATGATGAGATACAGCAAGAAATGAAGAGAGCTAAAGTGTCTCAAGCATTATTTGCAAAAGTTGCTGCAACTAAAAGCCAGGTAAGGGCCTCATCAGGCATGAACAAGTTAATTTGCCATTAATGCTTTTCCAGCATCTGTTTCACTGTGAAATTTTGTTGGGTTTCAAGGAGGAAAAGGGCAGGATAAATTATGGGCATGAACCAGAAAACGTTAAACATAATTCAGTAAACTATCATAAGAAACCAACTGAGCTTGATTCCTACAGAATCCCAGGAGCTCTTAAGCATGCTCGTCTTTCTCTAAATTTTTCCGTTACTTTAACACCTTTGCTTCCCCCAATGGAAAAGAGGCTTTTGTCTGACAGACGAAAAAGAATATAGGACAATCCTGCAGACTAAGTGTGCACAAACCTCTGTAAAGACTGTTTTTCTGCTTTTACGCCACATTATCTTTTCAGTTACAGAAAATAATTTTTATTGCCATTTGACCTTAAGAGTTTTTTTTTTTGCATGTCACATTTTGGCAGCATAAGTTTTGTTATGATCAATTAATATGGAGTAGTTAGTTTTTTAAAAAAAATCCACACCCCCAGTTTGACACTAATTCATATCTAATACAAAGACGTTCTGTTCTTGGGTGGTCTGTTTTGTTAAATGATGCATTGACTTTAAAGAATGTCTTCTGCTATACACTTATCACAGACTTTGTATATTATTGATAGAAATATATGCGTCCTTTTGATGAATCAAAATGATTATATAGCAGTCAGTTATACAACATGATCGGCCAAATCAATTCTGGGAAGATCATAAACCCCCCTGCCCTTCTCATAGTTAGTATATTGCGCCCAGTGTATAGTAAAGGCATCAATATTGCCACTGAACATGAAGCATTCAATTTGACTGTTGTAACCAATATGTGTATATCCTCCATATACAAGTTGAACCTCCCCATTTGGTTCAAAGAAGCTCCATGAATACCTAATTTCACATTATACAAATGGTAACAAGACAGGCAGTGAATCAAGATGGATCATGTTCCCTTTCAAGTGGCTGCTAACTGTGGAGCTCCCAGCCACAGAATGTGGCGAAGGCATCTAGCCTCAATGCCTTTAAGAAGGGATTGGACAAATCCCTGGAGGAAAGGACTATTATGGGCTACAAGGCATGAGGCGTATGTGTAGACATGGACAACCTCAAAATGCCAGGTTTTGTCATTTGAGCTCCTTAAGGCATCAGTGGGCCACTGTGCGATACAGGAAGCTGGACTAGATGGGTCTTTGGCCTGAGCCAGTGGAGGCTAGCTCCAATGAGGGATCTTCTTTTGTTTTTATGAGCTGAGCTCCTGCAATTTGCAAGTAGTTTCAGCTCAATTCACAAGTGATTATTGCTTGGGGGAAGGGAGAGGCTCTGCCTCACAGCTGAACAGAAAAGATACTAAAAGTTCCTGACAAGCTTATTCTAAGACAAGATTAATTGCCTGCCACATTGCCACATTAAGTAGGCTGCCTTTAAGCCATTAACTGCAGCATAAGAGGTGCTGATCTTTCAAGGGCGCACATGAGGGGGAGAGTGCGCAATTTAAAGAACCAACCTCATTCTCTTTGAGGTTGGAACCAACCTCATTCTATTTATATGCTTTGAAATAGCATATAAATAAATCACATATAATTAAGCTACACCTGAGTAGTGCTACCTTGGTTTAAGAGTGTTTTGGATAAAGCAAACATTTTCTCAGAAATTTTGAGTTGGTTTAAGAGCACTGTCTTGAAAGATGAGGACTTCTGAGGAAGGTTGGAACAGGCTTTCATGGACCAGGGTACCACAAGGGAGGAGAAGGTGGGGGGTAGCTTGAGCCAAATGTGTGTGTGTGTGTGTATGGGATCTTTGTGTGGCAGTGTGGAAGGTGTGCCTTCTCAATGTTCCAGTGCTGCTTCCCATCAGCAGCTGGGGAATGTTAAAGCTATACAAAGATTCCATTGAGCCAATGGATAGCAGTGACTCCATTAGTGATAGTGAAAGTCGTCTTCTTTCTTGTCTCCCTCAAACCAGCCATGAAGGTTGTCAAAGGAACAGTACAGTTCAGTAATGTACAGTATTTTCTTTACTATAGTGTTTTGTATTATATTACAGTGTTATGAAATCATTTTTATAAACAGTAAATATTTTATATAAATATTTTTGGACTGTGGAACCAACTGTACGAATTTCCATTATCTCCTATGGGAAAATCCACTTTGGATTACAAGTGTTTTGGATTACAAGCATGCTTCCAGAATGAATAATGCTTGTGAACCAAGGCACCACTGTATTTTCTATATTTTAAAAAAGAGAATGCTCAGTTCTATATTGAGCAGCAAATGAATTTCATCAACTGTGTTTTTATGAAAAAAACCACTTATATTTGTCTTGAATCAGTTCCCAGTCAGTTACATTTATGGAAATGATTCTGTTCATCTTCCCACACCAAGTCAGGATTGTGTTGGGGAACAACAGCCACCTTAATTTTGTGTGCCAAACTTAGGTTTCCAGCTAGCAGAGAAGAGACAACATGAAGCGTTGTTTTCCTGAGTTTGTAGAATTCTACCTGTTGGTCACAATCAGCATAGTACCAATAGAACACTGAGAAATGGCTTTTATATAGCTTTTCCTAAGCATAACACTGAATTTTCTTCCAGTGATGCTACAGTTTCCTGCATTTGAGCTTTGATTTGTGATCATAAAAATCTTTCCTTGTTTGTTACAACCCAAAAATATTCATATAAAAATGATTACAATCCATATATATATGACTCACTGACTGTCTAACTCACTCATCAACACCAGCCAAAACTACCAAGCCTAGAAGTGTGAGATTTGGGAAGGGTGTTCCTTCTGTGATGGAGGCACCCACTAAGAGCCAGTTTTTGGAAATTCCAACCGGAATGGGTGAAAAGGGAAGCAATGCATTTTCCTCCCATTGAAGAATCCCTGATGAGGGATATTCTGCCCCAGACCTAGAAGCATGAAATTTAGGGAGTGTGTTCCTTATGTGACATCAACACCCACCAAGAACCAATGTTGAGAAACTTAACCCTTAAGGGGGTGAAAAGGGGTGCAACATGTTTTTGTCCTATATTTAACATGAAGATTGATTAACAACAATTTGGTGCCTGATGCACTGTGAGGAAGGGCGCACATGAGGGGGAGAGTGCACATGGTGGCATGATGCTCATGGGGATGTTGCTAATGCGGGGTTGATACACATGGGGATTATTGTACAATGGGGGACAGTGCATATGGGGGAATGGTGTGCATGAGAGGTTGTTGCACATAGAGGGATGGTGCACATGTGGTGGTGGTGCGCATGGGGGTTGTTGCACAGTGGGCAAATGTCATATGGGGGAATTTTACTCCCACAATGCTGGTACGTTTATATAGCACTGTAATATAATAAAAAATAATAAAGAAAATATAAAATATGAAGAAAATTCAAACAAATTAACTTGCACTTACTCTCTCAGGCTGCAATCTGCCCCACTTACACAGGATTGAGCCCCACAGATTGTAATAGGGCTTATTTTAGAGTAGACATTGCAAAACTAGGTCTCACAAGCTCCTTTCCATTAACCCCTTTCATAGGAGTGTGCCTATGAAAGTAAATAATAGGCTTACTTCAGAGTAGACATGCATAGGCTGGTCTCTGGGGTGGCTGAGCAGGTGCTGGCGTAGTGTTGAAACTGGCCGTATCCTGGCCAGGACTTTTTTTGCTTGTTTTACAAGACATCACTCATATCGCAAGTCAAAATTTATTAGAACTGTTTCCTTGTCTTGCAAAATGCTCTCAATCCAAGGTTTTACTGTATATGAAGAAGTTGAATAACACCAGCCACAATACAAATTCCTGGAAAACTCCACAGTTTATAATGTAAATTGTCTTATTCACACTCACTGTTGTCTTGTAACTGATTCATAAAGAACTCATTTTCTTATCTCATGTTTGCTGGCTTTCCTTGGTGAGAGAGTCTATAAAAAGCTTTTTGAAAATACAAACCACCACTACATCAGTATTCTCTTTTTGTGCCAATCATTCTAAGGTTGAAGCTTTTGTTATTACCTATACATTTTGAACCTCTTTAGATGTCATTGTAGGTAATTGTTTTCTTTAGCTTCCCTTTTTATATTGTTTTTAATTAGGTTCAATGTCATTTTTCATCTTCTTTCCTCTAAGGTACATATCCCTAGACCTAAAGAATAAGTCATCTCAAATGGCTGATTTCAGCACCTGTTGACTTTGCTAGAGAAGTTAGTTTAAAACTGCAGTATAAAGTTCTCTAAGATTTTATGCAGTCAGGTTTCATTATAATTCAGGTGATGCCACTATCAAATCTATGTGTTTCTTTTAATATAACATTATTTCTGTATAATGAAGTTGGCTGAAAATTTAATAGCAGAAATGGCATGTAGGATTGTTTGTCAGCAATGCTGTCGTGCGCAATTCATGCATGTTTGCTGCAAGTAGCAATACATTTTTTAAAAAGAAAAAATAGCATTGTGTTTCTAAGAACATTAGCAAATATCAGAGGTATGGAAGTCATGAGGAATAGTACAGCTAAATGTAAAGTAGATGTGCAAGAAAGGTTATACTTGCCCATTAAATCAGAAGAGATACAGAACTTCCTAACTGATCAGTCTTTTACATTGTCTCAAAGAAGAAATGTGTGTTTCCATCTTTGCTGGATTGTCATAATGTGACCCACTCTTTATTAAGAGTGTATTTGGGACTTTGGTGCTATGGTCTGCTTTGCTATTTAAGTCTCAACTTTGGAAATGTTTACAGTTGGGAGTCACTCCATCTCTCATTACATAGAAAAAGATGTTTCTTTTTAAAGTTATATGCTGTAAGGAATACTTAAAAGGATATTTTGGAAATGTTATATCAAAAATGATTAAACTCAAGCTGTGGACTGTAAAAAATTATAGCTTTTCAGGCCACATGCCTGCCTACCCTTCAATCACTGTCAAAGTGATAATTTCTGCAATAATACGTTTCTTTTATTGTGGGATTCTAAACACCAAGTGCTGTTTAAACATTAATCTGAATTGTTTATGTTAGCGCTGTACTCAGTATGTCATACATCAGGCCACTATAATCTCTCATGGAATGTAAAATTCTGTCATGAATCATGGCTTGTGTATCGGAAATTACTGTAATTTTGATTGGAAATTACAGGACTCCTGAAATGTTTCTAATTATGATAGAATGTTAACCACAGCTTCAAACCTATGTGCTTCTTCGAATGGCTATTTTCATGCAAAGGTTATGCACTAAGAAGATGCATTCATTCTGAGCACCGTGTTACTGATCTTTTGTGCATTCTGCTCAGCTATGATATATCCCCATGGTCATTGGTTCCTAGTTCTTCTTGTTTATGTATCTGGATTCCAGATTTTCTTCACGTATTTAAAAAGTCACATAGGACTTTTCTCATTCATTTTAAATCTAGCATGTGTTTTAGTCCACAAAATGAAAAGACCAATGTGAATAACAGCAGTTAAGGAAATAGGAATTGACACTTAGCATAAAATAAGCAAGTGGCAGCAGAAGACTCATCACTTAGATAATCTTGTGCAAAACACACAGTATTACACATCTACTCACTTATTCACATCTGAAGAATATTAACATGCAACTCATTTTAAAGAATATCTTGCTTAATGTGAAAGAGCACTTTATGCCAAACCTGCCTTTGCCACTGTTAGTTTTTAATTACACCACTGACTTTAAGGTGTGGTTTTTTTCAATACAAAACTTCTGAGTTCTGTTTCTAGATATTGGCTGTGATTTATGATTTTTTGCTTCTGTTTGACCGACATTGCCAGTCTTGTAGTGCTACAAACATTTAAATCAACCTATTGTGAAAATGTATCTAAAAAAACTTGGCCACATCTGGAACACAACCTACACAGCAAATACTGTTAAGTAAAAAGACTTCTAAGATAGTACAGATATGATATATAGATTTATTTACTATATAAATCACTTTGTGGATGGCACTTCTTGTAAAATAGAATATAAATTAACAGTATTGTTATGTCCCTTATCTTTCAGTTTGCAATTCTTGCACTGGCCCTGGAGGATTGCAAACAGTGCTGCAAGGCATTTACACCTCATCTCAAGCAAGTCATACTGGTGCATAGAAATGTGCCAGCTCTATGTATAGTATTCTGTCTACAATATTTATATACCACTTTTCTACTAAAAAGTTCACAAAGTGGTTTAGAAGAAAATGAAAAAAAATTAATAGCTAATGGGTCCCAAAAGGTTTCACAATCTAAAATGCAAAAGAACACCAGCAGAAGCCACTAGAACAGACATTACTGGATTGTGTAGGGCCAGTTACTCTCCCCTGCAAAATAAAGGAGGAACACCCACTTGAAAGAGTTCCTCTTGCCCAGTTAGCAGGGGTTAGTTCTCAGGGGTTGACCCAGGCATGGGCCCAAGCCGGTTCGGGCCGGATCGCCCGAACCGGTTGTTCCCATGACCCCGCCGCTACCGAACCAGTAGCTGTGGGGTTGCCTGAAAACCCAGCGTACTGGTTTGGACGCCGGGCAAAGGAGACACACTGCACGTGCACTGACCTCGGTGCACGCGCAGTGCGTCTCCTCCTGGTGGGAAAGATGCACAGCCCGTGCGCCAGGGTTGGCGCACACGCTGTGTGTCTCCTCCACCTGGAGGAGACACACTGCGCATGCGCCGAGGTCAGCATGCGCGCAGAGCGTCTCCAGCCGAAGGTCCGGGCTTGGCGCATGCGCAGTGCGCCAGGGTTGGGGCCCGCCCTCGTCCCGGCTCTGCCCCTGGCCCTGACCTCAGCCCCGCCCCCAACTTCTGGTGAACAGGTTGTTGGGGTGGCCCGGGCCCATCCCTGGGTTGAACCCATCCTCCCAGTGACTGGAGAGATATCTTCTCATCAGATATCTTCTCGTCAGCCAAACTTGGTCGATGTGGAAATCTGAGGGGGTAGAGAAATGGAATAAGGTATTCCAGGGTGATAGAGGACAGGTAGTAGGAGGGTCTGTGGTCAGGTGAGTAGGAGGAAGGGTGCAGACGTAGCTGTTATGCAAGCTCTAAGCTCCATTCCCCGCAAGCAGCCTCTACAACAGTGCTATTTCAGCCTAGGACCTCCATTTTGAGAACCACTGCTGTAAAAGTGGCACAGATCCAAGTAGACCTCATTGGGGCCACTATGCCCTTAGCTGGGGCATAAACTGTCTTCTTGCCTCACAATAGCACAGCAGCAGCAGCCCCAGTGGAGCACTGGATGCAGTACCAGCAGACTTTGGATGGCAGTGTCAATCCTTAACATAGGATTTTGTTTAATTCAGTTTAATATTGTTAAACTGAATTAACAATATTATTGTGTCCCTTGTCTTTCATTTTCAGTCTTTCCGTCAGGTCCTTAGTCCATCTAGATTACTACTGTCTGTGCTGACAGATAATAGAACACCAGATAGAGTTCTTTTTCAGCTGTTCTTAGAGATGCCTTGGACTGAACTTTTACATTCTGCATGTAAACCATGTGTTCTAATCAGGACCATGTGTTCTAATCAGGACCATGTGTTCTAATCAGGACCAGGCCAGAAAGGGTTTTGCCCCCCCCCCCCCCCCAAAGCAATCAGCTGGTCCCCCTCAGGATTGTTCCCTGCTGTGCCCTTGCTTTTTTCAGCCATTGTCTTTAAGGGGCTGTGGGTGGCGCAAGTGGCTATGACATTGTGCCTGTTAACCAGCAGGCCAGGGTTTGAGACCTGGGTCGGCCCCACAAGACAGGGTGAGCTCCTGTCCTTAGCCCAGCTGGATCCAATCATATCGGCTCTGCCTTTCCATTGGACTAGTTCAGCGGCATGGAGAGGGGGGATTTGCTGCTTGGGTAACAGCCTATCCTCAGGCTTTCGTGCTTCGCATGCAGCGTATGCAGCGCCGAGTACGATACCATAGTCTTCCAAGATTGATGGAGGCTTGCTTTCTAATAATTATCTAATGGGTGTGCTTAAGGTTCCTTTTGTCAACCTCTCCATGCAGACAGTGGAGGGGGACAGGAAGACAGGTCAGGGATTCAAATTCAGAATTTGAATCTCAAGCTGCCTTCTCCATTCACCACATCAGCATGCACAGCCTACATCTATCTCTGTAAAGTAGAGAATTTTTCTTTTCTGGATCATAACAAATTACTACAAAACTACTGTGTTGGGGGAGAAATGCTTGTTTTTGGATAAAACAGATGGGTTAATGTTTTAAATACATTTAAATATATTTTTTAATTTAATGCTTGCTTGGTGGCGCAGGGAAATTCTACCAAGTGAGGAACACATGGGAAATGAGGCCCTTTCTTGGCTTTTAGAATTGAATTGAATGCATGTCTTCTTCACTGCCCTCATTTTGCTTGTGAGCCTTAATAAATTGCATGTAATAATTATAGTGTTTAAATTAACCACATGAGAGTTCCCATTATTTCCTATGGGAAAATCCGCTTTGCAAAAAGTATGCTTTGTAAGACAAACATGCTTCCGAAATGAATTAAGTTTGTCTTACAAGGCATCACTGTGAGTGAGTGCTTTCTACCATAATCTCCTTCTCACCTCCAATTTCTCATCCACTTTAGCCTTGGGTTGGGGGGGGGGGAATCTTAATTGTCCTCTTTTTCCTTGTGAGCAGGCTGCATATAGCCTTCTTGTAATTCATAAATGATAAGCAATAGTTTTAAATTTATATTGTATATATTATATATGCACTAATGTATAGTGCAATATACTAGTATAAATTAGCAACTTGAAAGCACAATATGTGTGTTTTTAACTTTTATTTTGTCATGTCCTACATGTCCTACATGTCCTAACTTTTATTTTGTCATGTCCTACATTTGTCATGTGTGTTTTTAACTTTTATTTTTCTTGAGTGTCCTACATTTGGGAAAGGACTTGTCATCTTTTTTGTTTTTGATGTATGGTCACCCTGTTCCCTCCAAAATGTAGGACAACCAAGAAAATTGTAGGACATGACAAAATAAATGCTAAAAACACTCATATATTGCTTTAATGTGGTTTAATTTAAACTATCAGTGCAATGCTATTCATGGAACACAGAAGTAAGTTCCATTGAGTTAAATGTGCTCTTAGGATTGCAGCCTTTGTTACTTATTATTAAATTTTAAACTATTACACATAAGCTCCAATCCTACATACCAGGGGTGTCCAAACTTTCAGCTTGAGGGTTCCTAGACCTTTAACAATTGTATAGAAGAGGGAATTTCAGCAGGTGCAGCTTCTCATCTCATAGATCACAAGCTACACCTGCAGAAATTTCCTGTTCCTCTGGACCTTTAATTGTTAAAGGTCGAAGAGACCTAAAGTTGAAAATTTGGACACCCTTGCTATATATTCTTATCCAGGGCCTCTTGGACCTTGTGTACAACAATTGTCTAAAGGAGGGAATTTCAGCTGGTGCTGCTTCTCATCTAACATATCAAAAGCTGTACCTTCTGAAATTCCCTTCTGTGTGCAATTGTTAAAGATTCAGGAGCTCTATAATTAAAAGCTTGGAGATCCCTGCTCTAGGACCTCGTCCAGTCTCTTTTTAAAGGGATTGAGGCCAGATGCCGTCGCCAGATCCTATGGCATAGAGTTCTACAGACCAGCTGCACTTTGGGGAAAGAAACATTCTCTTCTGTTTATCCTGACTCTCCCAACATTCAATTTTAGTGGATGTCCCCTAGTTCTGATGTTACGCGAAAGGGAAGAGAGCATCTCCCTATCCACTCTATCAATTCCTTGCATAATTTTGTATAATTAATCATAATTAATAGTCATAATTAACCACCCAAAAATATTTCTCTTCATGAAATTGGGTTTACTTACAGATCTTTGATTCCCTATACCTACCCTTTCAATTTGTACACCAGCATAGATAGTTGGCATAATTGCCCACGCTCTTGAAAAAAATTTTGTCTCCCTACTTCTACAATCCTGGCTAAAGCCCTGGTTCTAATGTTCTTAGTGCATTCTTTGCTATTTAATGATTTTCCTTTCATAAATGGACCAGTAAATTTCTGTAAACTGAAAATCATCATGTTGAAAATACAATACTACCAGTTTCAAGCTCAAAACAGAGCTTTTGGTAATAGTTGGGATAGTCACAACATGCTAAGAGCAAGGATAAGTCATAGGTTTGTAATTTTATTTTTAAAAAACCTAGCGGAATTTACCCACCTTTTGTGGGACTAAAATTTCAAGAATACTTCTGGGCCCCGGGCACTGGCAGGCACTGGTGGGCAACACTGGATATCACTGAGCACTGACAGGCCCTGGGAACAGGAATAAAGGAAGAGGTAGATACCCAAGGGACCAGTATGTGCCAGGATACCAAACCTGTCCCTTACTATCCTTGGACTTGCACCAACAAATCAGCTGATGCAGATCTGAGAACACCAGAAGCAGCATAGGGTTGCCCAATATAACATTTATTCCCTTACCTCAAAGAGGCCAGGCCATCAGACTTCCCCACACCCCCAACTGAATGCAGTTCAGTACACTGTATTCCCCAGACCCCCAACTGAATGCAGTTCCCCACACCCCCAACTGAATGCAGTACACTCCACTGGTATAACTCTTTCAAAGAGTAGGTAGTTATGATTAGGCTGTTCAGGTTTTTTTTAGTTGCGAGTAATCATTTTATTCTTTTATTTCTTCTTCTCCACCCTCTCTCTCAAGATGCAATCCTGATCAAATTCCCAGCAGTGGTATAAGGGCATATATTTGCTCTGATATATTTGCTCTGACTATTTTTCTTTCCTAATGATGTTGGATGCTATATGTACTGTAGTCCTACATCGCTTTTAAAGCAGCTTGTCACCAAATTGTGGTTTAGGCAAAGCAACTGTACCCTTCCCTTTACCATATGGTACAACCACCATACACAACAGCTGTTATTTGACAATTTGAGTAGGACCATATATGGCCCTGTCATTCCACCCAAAAAATATTTTACTATGTAGTTAATATCATGATTTGCTTAAATTACACTGGTGCTCATTTCCTGGTTATGAGGGTTTGATCGTATTTTTATGTTTCTATGACGAACTATTCATGTGGTATATCATATTGGATAATAGTTTTTTTAAAATTAGATTGGCTTTCGCTTGTTGGATGCATTTGTTGCTTTGCTATAACATACCTCTTTCTATTTCAGTTTCCAAATGTTGTATGCAGAATAGGCACTATTAAAAAATTATTTTCAAATTTTCATCATCAAAGACGAACATTAACAGCAGAAACTGTACTAACTAACACTGGAAACTGTATTAATACTAAATAAAAATTTCTTTAATTGAAGCCACTTAAGAAAAACTCCAAAAGGAGTATGATAAAGTTCTACCTAAATTCAATTTATTTAAGTTAAGCCAATACTTAAATGTCTTCTGCTGATACCATTAGGACTAAAAACCCAGCTTTGGGTGTATCATTCCTAATAAAGGGGGGAACTTATGTCTTATATTATGTCTTATGTCTGCAGATGCAGTTATCCATGGGTTTGCTACTGCCATACACGTGCATCCCTCTGGAGGGGTTCCCCAGGGTTACTAATGCCTTATAAAGCATTAAATGTCATTTCAGGTTTCTCTGAAACCAGAGGTTTCATTCTTCCTCTTATACAGCACAGTCTGAACCCAACAGAGACCAGGGTTGCCATTATGTCAACCCTAATTTAGCTGTATCCACGGTTTCAGCTATTCACAGTGGGTTGCAAATGGATCTCCCATAGATAAGAGGGCATACCTGTATAATTTTAATAAGACCGCCCATTTAACTAAGGGCTCAATCCTGTCCAACTTTCCAGCACCAATGCAACTCTATTGTAAGGGAACAAACTTTCCATTTCCTTAATGAAGCCTCCATGACTGCCCCTCTGATACAGGCTGCAGTGAACACCCTATTGGCACAGCTTCTGAAAAGCTGAAGTAGTCATTGGACCCACAACTAACTTAAAAGTCAGAACATTAAGCATTATCCTTTAGGGAACATATTTTTTTCTGAAAGATAAATTGCCTCCAAAACAATATTTGCACAGTGATACGCACAAAGGTGCTTTTTCTTATCAACTTAAACTCACGGGGTTTTATTAAAAAATTCTGAAATAATTATTGCCATGGAACATTCCTATGTAGCATAGACTACTATCTGATTATATTCAAAACTTCAACCTGCCCCAGGCCTTGTCTTGTTAAACTTGTTTTTAGAACTTAGATAGCACTTCATGTACTTCCAACAATTTGATACAGACAGATAATGTTGGCCTGCTCTCTGCTGCATGTTACAGTATATTGCTTAACTTCCGGCCCTTGTGGCTTTATCATTCCAGTTGGTCAGTCAGTTATTCTAGCTGAAATTTATAGGAACTCATGACTTACTTGTGAACTATTCATTCAGTACTTAGCTATGAGTGTTTATATTAATGTCACTTCATTAGAAATGGCCAGCATCTTCCCTTTATTCCGTTTTGTTTCATGTACAAGGCCAAACTATTCTTAGACTTTATCTATAGATATAAAAGAGAAAAGTCACTGACTGACTGACTGACTCATCACAGCCCTGCCAAAACCTCTGGGCCTAGAAGCGTGAAATTTGGGGTGGATGTTCCTTCCTAGAAGGAGAGGTGCACTAAGAACAAATTTTCAGAAATTCCAACCGGAAGGGGGTGAAAAGGGGCTCAACGCTTTTTCCACCCTATACTTTGCATTGAGAATTGCTGACTCAGCAACATTCTGCCCCAACTGCTGGGCCTGAAGCATGGAATTCTGGGAGTTCCTTCTGTCACCTGAACACCCACCAAGAACCATCTGGAGAAATTTAACCCTTCAGGGGCTGAAAAGGGGGCAACGTGTTTCTGTCCTATACTTAACATGGGAGACTGAATAACATCCAGCCAATCTGGTGCTCGGCACACTGGGGGGGGGTGTTGTTCAGAGGAAGAGGTTGCACTGGCAAGGATTCTGCGCATGGGGAAAGTTGCGAATAGGGGAGAAGTTGCGCATGGGGGGAAGTTGTGCCGGGGGGAAGTTGCGCATGGGGGAAGTTGCACACGGGGTTTTGATGCGCTGTGGGGGGATGAAATATGGGGAAATGTTACTCCCGCAACGCGGGTATGCTTTTCGCTAGTGAATTAATATTTCTAAACTTCCATTTTTTGTATACAGTGCAGTGGTGCCTCACATAAAGAGCTTACTTCATTCCAGAGGCATGCTCTTTAAGTGAAACGCTCTTTAAATGAAGCAGATTTTTCCATAGGAAATAATGGAAATGCAGACAATTGGTTCCACAACCCCCAAAATATTCATATAAAAATATTAATTGGATGTAAAAATGATGACAAAACAGTGGAATTGAATTCAAAACATGCATTCAATGTGCATGATCCTATGAAGTCTACTTAGGCTGCAATCCTAAAGACACTTTCCTGGGAGTAAGCCCCATAGAACACAGTGGGGCTTACTTCTGGGTAGACATGATTAAGAGGCTGCAATCAAAGACACTTTCCTGGGAGTAAACCCCATTTAAAACAATGGGTCTTACTTCTGAGTAGACATAGTTAGGAGACTTCAATCAAAGACACTTTCCTGTGAGACTTACCTGGGCTGCTGCTGGAGGTTCAAGGTGGTTGGTGGGGGATTTTGGGGGCAGTTAGGGGCTGCTGCCTGTGGCACTTCCAGGCAACTACCTCCAAGTTGGGGGGTAGTTAGCGGCAGCAGCGTTGGCCGGCAGCCCTTTTAAAGAGCCTCCATGCAGAGCGTCAGGGCTGCATAGCACGCATGCCCATACTGCGCTTGCTTGTTAAGTGAAGCAGAACTTGTTATGTAAAGCAAGATTTCTTGGAAATTTTTGCTTGTTGTGTGAAACGTTTATTAAGCGAGGCGCTTGTTAAGCGAGGTACCGCTGTATATATATCCCTCTCTAGGTGTGATATATATACCTTCCATATATTTATACATACACACATGACTGGGTAGGAGTTCATTATACTATAGTGGCTAAAAGATGTTGTATGGGATGATCCCCAAATGTTGTATGGGAATAATAAGATTTAATTGCCGTTAGAGAATCTGAGCCCCCACCTGTGTCAAAAAATTGATGGTGTGCTTTGACAATTTTAGTGTGTTGTCAGTGTGTCATGAGATGAAAAAGATTGAAAATTGCTGCCTTCACGTATACAAAGAGCACTATGCAAACGATAAAGGCCATGCCCATTAGGTGGGATGCCATGCCACCTACCATGCCACGGTAGTTGCCCTGCCCCCACATCAGAGTGTCATGAGGCAAGTGTGGGAAAATTCTGGGCAGCCTATTGGTTGCTGGGCCTGTTGCTGATTGGTGGCTGGGAATGTTGAAAGGACCATTATTCTGGTCCCCTCATTCATGCCCAGAGATTCAACCTGCCTGCCCACTCTATGCTTGACTGAGATTAGCTGGTTGCTCTGAGGGGCCGGGTAGGAATTTTTTGCTATTTGCGTGATTGACCTTGAGTTGGCAGTTTTTCGCTTACCCCAGTCAGCCTGCAAAAACGTGGCTTTAAAGTTAGGTTGTGTTAGGTTTTGTCACTTTAGGCAGATGTCATGCGGGTTAACCCTAATCCTAACCAGCTACTCCAAGACTGGACATACATTGGGAGGTTGGGGCTTGCTGAAAAGGCAAGGACTGAAACTGGGGAGACTCCACACTGGTCCCAGCAACTGCCACACCACACACCCAATCAGCAGCCAATGGGTTTTCAATTTTCCCACCTCTGTCTTGAGCCCATCCAAGTAGACTGGGTGAAGAGTACCAGGAATCTAGGTTTCCCAGTGCAGTTTGACAAACATTGCTCTAGAGGAGATTGTAGTGTTCAAAAATCAACAGTGAAGTAGTATGGAGTAATATGGCTTAGAAACTTACCCTACAATCCAGAGCAACTACGGGAGCACGTAAGAGACATTATGTGTACCCGTAGTTACTGTACCACCTAATGAAAACCTATGGGAAATTCATGTTGCAATCCAGAGCAAATTGTTCTTACACTGGAGCAAGGACTCCCCGTAGTTGCTCTGGATTGTGCCCTTAGTCTGCAATCCTATCCACACTTGGAAGTAAGCATGTCTATAATTGGACTGATTTTGAGTAATGCATAGAACTGAGTTGTAAATAAAGACTTCCTTATTCCAATTCTGATCTCTGTGATGAATGTACTAGAAGGCCTTAGTGAAACTCTCAGCCTTAGGTCCTCCATCTGCAATAATGCATAATAATACTGTACTTACTTTCTAAGGGTGCTGGAATGTATGCATGTAAAGCATGTTACATGTTCAGAAAGTGCTATACAAATGTTAAGTACTATTAAAATAAAATTTAAAATAAAATGGTCTTACATAAGCAAGTAGTAAATTTAGTAGAAGCAACTTTCTAAGCATTTGTTTCAAAACTGCTGCTAATATGCAATTATTCTGCTTTGTCCAGACAGGCAGATGCTGGAATTAGGCCATTCAGCTTCTGGAACATATTAGCATGTTTTAATATGATAGCAAGGGGGGGGGGAACAAAAAATTGATGTTATCTCACTTTTATCTGTACAACCAGTAAATTTAGAATTACTGTTGCCTCTCTTATCTGCCAGCTCTGTGCTTAGCATATTTGCAAACTTTTGAACATTACAAAAGGCTCTTTGCACATGATCATGT